>JARZZO010000003.1:27470378-32470378 GCA_030544215.1 Zantedeschia hybrid cultivar | reverse complement strand
CTCCATTCTAGATACGAAATTGGCAAATTAGGTGTATTAATTATTATTGTTATATAGTATTGCATCTAAAAAATCTACAACCAATATGATAGAGAATGATCGGTTGTAATATTTAAGTTTGCAACAGGATGTTTGCACAACCAGGTTAAATTTGTTGCATTCACATACGATACCGTATACCAGTTTGTTGCATTCACAATGATATACCAGTATGGCCATTAGAACCAACATTAATCTCAAGTTTGCACAGAGAAATATGAAAGAGAACTTATTCAAATGACATCCAAAACCGTGTACCACAGCAGCCATGAGGAACAACCTTAATCTCAAGTTTGCACAGACAAATATGAATGAGAGCTTATTTGAATGCTCAGTTTGGTGGAAATAGGCACACGTTGATCAACGGAAATAAGAATATAATGGTCCACGTCACTCCTTTTCTACTATGCGGTGCCATCCACCTTCAACAGAAAAGGAAATGCAAAGGCTTATAAAACAACATTCCTTGCATGATTACTCTTGGAAGAAAATAACACCACAGAAACCCTTTTTTGAAGAAATGACACAAATTTCCAGTAGAAAGAAATATAAATCCTCCAAAATCTCATTTTTCATTACAAAACCTTTAATACCATTGCTGCAGCAAAGCTTCGAGTTTTGCGTCCATCATTGGTGTATCAACCCACAGAGAAGTAAAATTCATACTAATGTAAAGTTGAACAAAACAGAGATGTGTAAGCCCATTCTTTCTGTCCAAAACTAGAAATGCCATGCAGCGGACGATGAAACTAATTAGATAATCAACAAAATCCATAACTTTTATTAAAGGAAGAGAATTTAGAACACTCGCGGACCTCAAGTTCAAAACAACAACAAAGAAATACGCGTTCGCACCTCGACCGCAAAAAAGTACAATCTCCACCATGCCCATATGGATTCCAGACTCCAAACCAACGAAAAAAGAGGTGAGCGTGAACAAAGGAGGCACCTTTAGAAAGAAATCGGGCAAGGCATGGCCAGAATCGACACTCGCCGACACCAGAGGTTGGACTGGACAAGCTGGTGGCGCCGCCGCTGCTGTGGTTGCTGCCGGACCGGGAGCATGGACCCGCCACATGTGCCGCCGCCGCCTCCCCTCCTCACCTCCCCGCCCATGCATAACCTCGCATCTTCTCCAGCGCCCACGGCACCGATCCCTCCCCCAGCGCGCAACATCAATCCCGCCGCTGGCTCAACCCTCGCGACAGCGCCGGCCCCGCCCCGCCCCGCGCAAACCCTAGATCCGCAAACATCCACAAGGCGCCAACAGCCCTAATTCCCGTGCGGCGGCGCCGGCGGGGGGACCTCTACCGCTGCCTCGATCGTGCGCTCGGGAGTGGTGGTGGTGGCGCCGGATCGAATCAGCTGCGGGGAGCTCAATCCGAGCACCAATCTCGAAGGGGAAACAGCTGGAGAGGGGAATCGAGGGCGAGAATTGGGCGCAAAACGAGGGAAAAGAACGGATTTCCCGTGGCGGAATGAGGGGATTCCAGAAGGCGAGGGATTTGGGGTCGGCTTCCTGGCGATCTGAGGAGAGAGGAAGAAGCTTTAGAGAGAGAAATAAGAGAGAGAGGATGCCACGGCAGACGGCAACGGAACGGGGTACTGGGGAACTGGTAATGGGGGAGCGAGCCAGACAGTACGGGCAGCGCGGGCAGGGGAGGTCTTGACGTCTTGGATGACCTTTTGAAGACGCACCTTTGTAACGTCTAAGTACACTTTTACCGCTAGTGTGGTTGCGTGGATTATTCGTAGGGGTAATGACGCAAAACTTACTTTGTATAAGGTTATAAGGAAAAGAGACGGCCACCGCGGCGTTGCGAGCCGGAAAGCGCTAACGATACGCCGTTGGCGAGGGGAGCGGGGGGGCAAAACCGCGGGCAGAAGCGGGCAGCGGAGTCGCCGCCCGGGCAGAGACGGCTTTTGACTTGGGCAACCCTTTCTCTCTCCTCTCTCTAGAGAAGAAAGACTAATAACTTTCGCTGTCTGGGACGTCGCGATGGATAGATAGACGTCCCCGCGGCTCTCTGCGTCCCGTGCGTGTTTCTGATGCTGACGTGGGACAGGCCCCCTGCTGAGTGCTAACCTGCGCCAGGGGTAGTTTGGAAATTTTTGGAATGTTTGTTGTACGGTAGCCTACTGGGTCGCCGGATGGGCCCCGTCGTCCTCAGGCGGTCCGGGGTCCGAACCCGATTTCGTCCGATTGTTTCGTACTGGACCAGCCGGACCGGGCCCACCCGTGTTGGCCCCTCATGGCTTGTTCCCTGTGGCTGTGGGATTCACAACCTTTTTGAAAACGAGAACAGCACTTAATTGAGATCATGGAGAGGAGTAATGCTTAAGGAGATACTGTAGCAAATATTTCTCATAAATTTAGAAGAGATATAATAATATAAATCTTATAATAAAAATATGCATAAATAAATATACGAAGATCTATAATTAAAGAATCCAAATGAGTCTACCATGGAGTCCATGTTCGTTTGGAGAATCCTACTCTCTATGAAGTAATATTTGTTGCATTGAAGGAGTGCAGTGGATAAATAAAAAATTATTTTTTGAATTTTTTTGGATAGAGTCTGAGGTGTTCTACATGTCCGTACAAGTCGATATTTGATCGAACGACTTAAAAAAATAAAAAAATAAAAAAATGTTATTGGGCTCGGCCCATTACGAGCATTTCTTTACTATTAATTTAGAGTTCAATTTTTCATTTTTTGGATCGTCCGATCGGAGATCGACCTATACAGACATGTAAGACACTTCAAGACCCACTTAAAAAAAATTAAAAAATAATTTTGTTATTTACCCACTGCACTGAGGATTAGTGTAATAAACCCTCTCAATGCAACAAGTGTGACTCCATAGAGTGTAGGACTCTCCAAACGAACCTGCACCCCTTGTTAGACTCATTTGGATTCCTTAATTATAGATTTTCATATATTTGTTTATTCATATTTTTTATTGCAAGATTTATATTATTTATATCTCTTATAGATTTTTGAGAAATATTTGCTACAGTATCTCCTTAGATAGTGGTGGATAAGGTAGCGTACATTTTTTTGAGTGATACTTGCTGCATCAAGCAGTCGTCTAATCTGAGTTGATCGGACGGATATAGTAATCTTTTTTTTTAAAAGTTTTTTAGGTTGGCTCCATCATGTCCGACACGTCCTTACAATCCGTCATTGGATGATTCAAAAAAATCTGAAAATAAAAATTAAACTACTTATTAGCTTCAATTTTTTAGCTTCAATTTTTTATTTTTCATATTTTTCTGAGCCGTCCAATCGGTGATAAGATTGTACAAACGTGTCGGGCATGTTAGGGGGAACCTTTTTTTTTTTTTTTAAATTGATTTGCACCTCATGCGATGCAGCAAGTATTACTCCATCTTTTTAGGCCCATTGCTTCCCCTGTAGGCGGTGCAGCAATTGTACACCCTCCGCTAAATGTTGAACTAAGTATTTCTCTAAATTTACTACTAGGTTCTATGATTTAGGTCTACAATCAAACTCATTTAAGAAGTGCATTATAAGTTAAGATCAATGAATTCTTCTTTAAATACACTTATCTTTTAAAATAAAAAATAAGAAATATATTATAGGCTCAACTCAATTACTTGTTTACTCCTTAATTTATTGGTGCTATGATGAGTATGGATATAATTCTATGTTGTCAAGGCTGAGTCTAATAGATCCATATCATTTAAATTGATCAATACATTGATCAATATCCTCTGGTATGACATAAGGGTATTTTGGGTCATTCATTAGCCTCACATGACTTGAAGATCTTTTGGTCATTGAAGGCATCCCTCAAGTCACGTGAGACAAAGTGGAGATTAATGGGTCTATCAAAAGTGAGATCTAGAGAAATCTCCTTGAGATTATAAGGCTAAGCATTTATGATACATATAATATATATATGATGAGAAACCTTAAGAGATGAGAACAACCTTAAGAGCTTAGCATTTTTGTTCTTCTTCTGATTGATTTTTTTCTGGGACATCTGTTTGGATGGTGGTTTTCAGACCTACTCTTAAATTCTTGGATGCAACCTATATAACACAGTTCTTTTCAATCTTCATCTTCCGTCGGTCTTTAAATGGACAAAGGCACTACCGTGCAGTTTGCATTAACCAAGAGTCCAATGGAGTGAACAATGTTAAAAAGAGAGATGAGGATACCATGCAATCTGACGTCCTTGTTTAGTGATGTAAGCTTAATGTGGCATCTTTTCTTTTATCATAGATCTAACCATGAACAAACATCAGACAACGAAACAGGTTTGACATCTATGGAAGGATCTTGAGATACAACACATGTTGCTAGAAGTTTGCTAGTCCTACCCAAGATCTAGAGATACAGCACGTCTTATTATCAGGAACATTTAGGTAAGTACATATTGATATGATAAGGGAAAGTTGATGATACAAAACAGTGCAAAAAAAATTGAGGAGGAGACCTTTAGGACCCATCTAAGGTGCCTAGGCAGGCTGCCGAATCGCATAGGCAGCTGCTTTTAAAACAGTGGTTAAAAAGTAACCAAAATAGCTGCCTCACTCTTGGGGCGCTTGCCTTGCTAACAAGGCAGCCTGCCTAGTCAGTCAGCCTACCACCTCGGCCTGTCTAGACATTTTTAAAACATTGATAGTTGCCGTGAGAACAATGAATTTTGATTTTGCAACTTATACCAGGTTTCTTTCGAACAAGCAACTATTAAATGTGAGTTTAATACATGGAGTTCGTCATTCAATAATGATGTTGATCTGTTTGGCTTCTAGTGAGGCATGACGAATGGGTGATGCCCTTTTTTTACCTGGTTGTGTTCGACAAACGTCTTACTAAAGACATGATTTTCTTATGAAAGAAAAAAACTAATCTCATGTTGAGATTGTTGGTACACAATCTGCTTTCTCTTGTATGCTGCTGCCCAATACCTTTATTAAGTTTTTTAAAGGATGTACTCTATTACATGGTACACAAGATCTTATGCTGAAAAGAAACAATAGTAGTTTGAAACTTATCTTTTTCCAATTCTACAGAGGAAGGGTATCAATCATCTTAAGACTAAAGCGACTGTTGAATCCTTTTATTTTTTATGAAGAAGAGATGGGGATGAGGGTGGCCACCGGTTTTTCAAACCGGTGGCAAACCCCTCCCCCCCAATCGGCTCCATAACCACCAGTTCCAACCCATGCCACCGGTTCTACCTGGTGGGGGTATCCATTGGTTCCTCCCCTCCTCTCCTCCTCTCTAATATCTCTGTCACTCTCTCTCTCACACTTGTGTGAACGTTGACACCCTTCACCTCAAATTTTTTTGAGGTAGATACTTCTACCGGTTAAGGCTCCAAAGTCTATAAATACCTTCTAAGGGAGAGGATGAGGACATGCTCATTTGGCCTACAATTTCTAAGGAAAAATTATGTCCTTTTGAAGACTGAACTTAGTGTTCTTCGCACAAGTTCAAAGCACGCGTAGAGAATGTTTCATTTCTGAGTTTTTTCCTAAGATTTTTCTAAGAAAAACTGTGCCGAATTTATGTTGTAAATCGTCCTTCTATAAGGCGAAACTATGCCGAAATAATAAATAAAATGCCAATGTCTTTTGTGCATATGTGTATATGTTCATAAACCTATTACTTAAAATAACATTATGTTAGTATATTTTCATACGTATAATTAATTTATTAATTAGTTTGATAATTAATTAAAATATATAAATACATAATTAATACGCTAAAATACTTTTGGCCTCACCTCCACACATAACTAAACCTAGACTAATAATCAAAACTTAATAATGAAACATAGAGATATAAAACAATATACTTAAGTTAAAAATGACTTAAATACCCCTCATGCTTACTTAATTAATAAAATATGTGGGAATTAATAAAAATAAGTAAAATCAATATAAAAATAAGAAAAGTTCAATAAAAATTAATAAAACTCAGTAAAAATCAGAAAACCAAATATGAAAATTACATAAACCCAAACAATGACTTAAATATCTTTCATATATTTGATTAATTAATAAAAATTAATAAAATTAATTAAAAATCAGTATCATTCAATGAAAAATCAATAAAAAACAAAGAACCAGATCTAAGAATATATAAGATTCTGAAATGACCAAAATAACCTCAGAACTTAATGAAATTACAAAAATACCCTCATCTATGATAAAAATCTTAAAAATCATAAAAAAATCTTTAAAAATATCAAAACCTCCCCTATGCCCATAATGCCCTCAAAACCCTAAAAACAAGCAAAATTACAAAAAACTCTTAAGATATAAAAAATCATTAAAAGTTCTAGAAAAATCATAAAAAATATCAAATCACTTAAAACATGGCAAATACTCGTGAAACCCATATTTACCTAAAATTATCAAAATACCTCTACAATCCAAACATACTTAAAATAACTCTAAAATACCTCCTAAAGTTTTGTAATATTTCTAAATCATTAAAACTCATCTCACACACTAAAGTGACCATAATATCCCTATATCCTCTAACTTGACATGATTACGAAAATACTCTGAGTTTAAAATAGCTAGAATCGATCTAGATAATTTGGAGTCAAATCAGAACCTTTTAAAAACTTTCCAACCAATCATAAACACATCCTAAACTTGAGCGAGGTTAATGACTTAACCTAAAATATATCTTCATATGCATGTGTTACGTGTAATAATAATGTGACATATTACAAGGATATCAACGGACGGTTAATCAAGAGTATACTCGGATTTTCGTCTGATCCGAAGTGCTAAATTTCTTGAAGATTAATCTCAATTTCTCATAATACAAGAAACAAAATAAATAAAATCGACTTATATTTTTTTCAAATAAAATAAAATAAAGAAAAAAATAAAGAATATGATAAGAGAGATCTAGGGCTAGGTCCAAACAGCCACCATGGTAGCTCGTTTGCATGCCAACGAGGTTTCTTGGTGAGGGGAAAGCAAGGAGTCAGAGAGGAGGACAAGGAGACTGAAGTTTGAGGTAGCATGAACTCTGTTATCTTTCTTACACTTTTCTGTCTCTCTTCTTTTTCTTTCTAATTTTAGCCTGCATCTCCTGGTTTACATTGTTTCCTTTTCTATCGGTTTGTTTGGCTTCTGTAGCCTAGGAGGGTGAGGGGGTGCGTTTGTTGGCATGCTGGAACACTTGCTAGGATGAAATGGGGGGAAAAGGCGGCCACCAGTGTGGGCAGTGCAGGGAAAGCAAGGTTTTGGAGAGAGGAGAAGGTTAAGGACGAAAGACCATGACCCCCCTTGGTCTTCAAGGTAGCAACAAATTTATTACCTGTTTAGTTACAATATTTGCAATCTCAAATCTCTTTCCTTTCTTGTTATCGATAACTTCTGCATCATTGTTGTATTTGTAACTTTCCATTGCCGCTTTGTATGTCCAATTTGTAGCCTTTCTCTTTAAGAAAGGACAGGGTTCCCTAGTTTCAGATCAGACCTTCTGTCTTTTGAATTACCGAAAACAAGAACCAGCAAGGAAGAAGGTGGGCCACGGCAAATGGAGGGAAGAAGAAGGCTGGTGCAGGTGGTATCCATGATGAAGGAGGAAGAGAGTGCAGACGTCCCAAGAAGGCCTAGAAGCCGACGCAACCCATGCTGATCACAGCCCATTGCATAATTTTCCTATTTCAAAATTGTTTTCTTTTTCCTGTACTGCTGTTCTTGTTTTCTTTTGTACATGACTACGTGATGCTATCTGTGGGTTTCCGTTTTGGAAATTCCGAGTAAATATTGGAATTTCAACAAAGCCCTCAAGTTACGTTATGTTGTTTCCCCTATAGGAGTTTTTGATGCAAGCTCCTACAATTTATCATATTATGTTAGTTCTTATGGTTTTTATAATGAATGATATCCCTAATTTTCTGATAATATGCATTCTGGTTTTAGACAATATGGTTTCTCCATTTTTGTTCTTATTTTTATTGTAATTTTTTCTGGGATGTGTTTGACTGGTGGTTGTCAGACCTACTCTTAAATTTTTGATGCAACCTATATAACGCAGTTCTGTTTAATCTTCCATCAGTCGTTTAATGAAATCTGTTTGCGCGTGATGCTTATCTGTAATGTCATGGTTCGAATAACTGGATTCCACCTTATTGTATGATACGTGTGTGATAATCAACTACATATTTACCTCTGATCAAGCATTGGTTCTTCCTTGATTATGAGTAGACTGCATGGTTGTCAATCTAATAGCAAGTATTGATGTCTGCAAGTTCTTGTGAAATGGCATTCTATTTCACTTGATTCATTAAACTGAGGAGAAGCTCATGCTGAACACTAGCTCTCTTCTCATTATATGAGACGTACTTTAGAATTTGATTGGGATGTTAACATTTTATCTTCTCATCATAGCCTCACAGGGCTTTGTTTGGATCATAAAAACAATGTTTTAAAGCTGCTTAGGTAGGCTGACATGGTAGACCCCCTACTGCCCAGGCGGGCTGCCCAGTTGGCAATGTTATTTTTGTTTGTTTTTAACATTTTAGACAATATTCATGAACCAGGTCTAACTAAATAATTTTTCATTTCTAATGACATTTGAGAACTTTATCGATACATTAATCATAAATAAGGAACAATATGATTTTTTTCCCACTTTTCAAACATGGTATAAGAGATATAAAATAATGCATAATTAAATATGAAGATGAAGAACCATTTTTGTTGAGGTATGAGGCTATTAGCACTTATTGTCCATCTCAATAAGTTATGCATGTAATGTGATATAAGCAATCCTAGAACTAAATCATCATCATCATCATCATCATCGTCAAACCCTTATCCCATCTATTTGGGGTTGGCTATATGAATCCTGTCTCGCCATCTTAATCTATCAAATGCCAAACTTGAGGTAACACATAGCAATGTCATGTCATTTTTAACAACATCTAACCATCTCATCATATGTCTTTCTCAATGTCTTCAACCATCTTTCACTCTAATTCTATCACACCTTTTAACTGGTGCTAAACTTGGATGACGATGCACATGACTAAACCATCGCAACCTATTTTCCCTAAACTTAACATCAATAGGAGCTACACCTAAATCCTTACGTATATATTCATTCTTAATTTTATCTTTTCTAGTCTTACTATACATGTACCTTAACATCCTTATCTTAGCAACACATAACTTTTGCACATGATCCTTTCTCGCAATACAACACTCGAAACCATATAACATAACAAGTTTCACAGATGTCCTATAAAACTTACTTTTGAGTTTTAAGGAGACCCGCCGATCACAAAGGACTCTAGATGTACTTCTCCACTTCAACCAACCTGTATCAACTCTATGAGTGACATCTTCTTGGATCTCTCTATTATCTTGAATAATAGATCTTAAATATCGAAAGATACTACTTTTAGGAATAACCTTTGATAGTAACTAAATCTATTTGATCAACATTTCTATTACCGAAATTACATTTCATGTATTCTGTCTTAGCTCGACTAATCCTAAAGCTGACCTCCATTGTTCCAATTTATCATTCAAATTCTTAATATCCTCATTAATCAGAATAATATCATATGCGAACTAACATACACCAGGGGATGTCATCATGTAAGAGTATTGAAAGGTTATATCCATGCGATTAGAGATATGTATGAGAGTTTACACTAGCGTAAGGTCTATTACTAGAGAGACGTCTGAGTTCCATGTTACTTGGACTATTTCAAGAGTAAGCTTTAAGTCCTTATCTCTTTACTTTAGTTAATAACTACAATCATTGTATGCTAGATATGCATAGATTGGACTAAAGGTGAAAAAGGGTGCTATCATGCAATTTTCATTAATGAAGAGTCCAACCAAGTTGACAATGTTAGAGAGATGAGGATACCATGCAATTAGATGCTTTTGCTTATTTATTTTGTAAAGTTAATGTGGCTAGATATGAGAATATTTGACTTTAAAGTGGATAAAGGGCGTTATCATGCAGTTTGTTTTGCATTAACAAAGATTCCAACCAAGTGAAAAATGTTAGAGAGATGAGGATACTGTGCAATTTGATGCTTTTCCTTGTGTATATTTGTAAGTTAATGTGGCATCTTTCTTTTAGCATAAATCAAACTATGAACAAATAGCAAAAAATCATGCAAGTTTAACATCTACAGAGGGATCTTAATAGTGTCGCTGTAAGTTTTCTAGTCTTGTCCAACATCTAGAGATTCAAATTTTCAGCACATATCGTGTAATGTATAATCAAGAACATTTAGGTAATTACATGTTAATATGAGGGGGAAAAACTGATGAGACAAAACCGTGAAGAAATGGCTGAGGTGGACACCTTCAGGGCGGCTGACCATCCAAGGCACCTAGGCAGACTGCCTAATCATCTAGGCAGCTGCTTTTCAAAACGTTAGTTAAAAAGTAACAAGAATAACTGCCTCACTAATGAGGCATTTGCCTTGCCAACTAGGTTGCCTGCTTAGTCAGGGGGTCTACCACCTCACTCTGCCTAGGCATTTTTAAAGCATTCATAGTTGCCATGTGAAGAATGAATTTTGGTTTCACAACTTACACCCATGTTTCTTGTCGAGCAAGCAAAGATTAAATGTGAGTTTAATACATGGAGTTTGGCTTTTAATAATGATGTTGATCTGTTTGGCTTCTAGTATCTTAGCAAGGCATGATGATGGTTGATACCCTTTTTCACTTGGTTCTGTTTGACAAACATCTTGCTAAAGACATGATTTTCTTTTGAAAGAAGAAGACTTATCTCATGTTGAACCTATTAGTATACCATCCGCTTTCGCTTGTATACTGCTGCCCAATGCCTTTATTAAGATTTTTGAAGGATGTACTTTATTACATGATGCACAAGATCTGAGGCTGTAAAGAAATGATAGTAGCTCAAACATTATCTTTTTTCTAATTCTACAGAGGAAGGATATCAATCATCTTAACCAAAGCAGCCACGGTAGCTTGTTTGCATGCCAACATGGTTTCTTGCTGAGGAGAAGCAAAGATTCAGAGAGGACAAGAATTAGTATCAAATCTGATATCTTTCTTACCTTTTTTGTGTCTCTTCTTTTTCTTTCTAATTTTACCCTTCATCTCCTGGTTTGCGTTGTTTCCTTTTCTATATTTCTTTTTAATTACAACCTGCTGGGCAAATGCTGCAAAGGTGTCAGTTCGTTTGGCTTTCTGTAATGTAGGAGGGTAGGAGGGTGGTAAGTTTCTTGGCATGCTGGAAACTTGCTAGGACGACATGTGGGGAAAAGGTGGCCACCATTGTGGCAGCGCAAGGAAACAAGGGTTTGGAGAGAGAATAAGGTTAAAGACAAAAGACCATGACCCTTGCTCTTTGAGGTAGCAACAAATTTATTACCTCTTTAGTTACGATATTTGCGTTCTCAAATTTCTTTCGTTTCTTGTTATCAATCACTTGTGCATCATTCTTGTATTTGTAACTTTCCCATGCCATGGTATGTCCAATTTATTGCCTTTGTCTTTGAAGACATGACAAGGTTCCCTAATTTCATATCAGAGCTTGCATTTTAGGTGATACTTTTGGCATTGTAGCAAACAAAGACAATCACCTAGTAACATTTATTCTTGCCTACCTTTAGAAAGTTGGTTCTTGATGGAGTTTTTAAAGGCATCTCTCCTGCTTTTGAAGTAACAAAATAGCTCTTGGAACGTGATTCTTGATTTTTAGATTGATTCTATAAGAATCTTCATCTTCAAGTAAGTCTGCAAAGACTAGGATGCTACATGATCTCTCTGCCCTCAATTTTCCATCGTACCTTGTAATCTACATCTGGTCTTTGGCCATTCACATTCATCCCACAAACACGGGCAATTCTTCATAGTGTCTCTTTGTTAATGAGCAATAGGTTGCAATCAAGTTTGGCTCCAATAGAATCCCATCTCGTCCTCCACGTTAAACAATTTGAAGGACCGCATGTGATTGTGCTCCTCAAAAGTGTATATGATGTACCAATACCGGGAGCATATGATGCTTCTGATGAGAATAGCAAAAAAGTGCAATCTGTGTTGTGACAGAGATTTTTTTTCTTTTTTAACTGAATAGCGATAGATTTATTGTTAAAAGAAATCCTTTTTCAACATAAAGAAATGAATGAATATACTATGCATGTGAAACAAACTGTATACTTTCTCTTTCCCCTGGTTTTTAAGCATGCATGAATTTATCTACATTGTAAAAATGATGAGATCTTTGGATATCAAGTAGCATGCCCACTGAGTTCTTGTCCCAGGTCATTGATGTTTTCATGTAATTAAGCTCTTGCCATCTAAGTGATATTCATATTTACAATTTAACTTTGATCCAACTGATATTCATACTTACAATGAATTTAAACTTTGATCTAACTGATATTCTTACAATTAATTTCTACCCTTAATATTTCTTGTCAAATAAGCAACTATTTGATGCAAGTTCACTACATGGAATCTTATGTGGAATCTCTCGTTATCGTGGTGTTGATCCTGAAGTGTGCGAGGATAACGGGATGTAAAATGGAGACATGGGATGCATAATGGAGAAGTTACTTATCAGCTATCTGGTTTGAAGGGAACAAGCTAACTCTATGGAGATCTTGGAACTTATCCTTTGGAGGAAGGATCACACATCTTCCCTAAGCATTATTGAGGGATTCCACAACATTATCTCTCTGTGCTTTTTTTGCCTGCATCAGTCTGCAAGAAACTGGACCAAATTAGGAGATGTTTTTATGGTGGCGTACCAATGACAAAAGCTGGTGGTATTCCACCAGTCAAATGGGAGATTGTGTGCACAGCAGCCAATAGAGGAGGCTTAGAGCAAAGAATCTGAGGATAATGAACGTGGCACTCTTGGGAAAATGGCTTTGGGATCTTTTAAATGACGAGGAGGCTATGAAAAGGGCTGATTATTTCACAGCACTACAGAACAACCAGAAATCCATACTCCAAACAGTGCACAGTACTCAAATATCACCAGCTTGGAGAGGTATCCAGGAAGCTAGGTTGATAGAAGGAAGTATTCAAGTTAAGCTTCGAAATGGGCTCAGAGCATTCTTTCAGAAGGAGCGGCAGGCAGGAAATTTCCTACACGAGGACAAATTTCCTCTGATTCTTCATTCTTGTATAGAGAAGTGGATGACTATGGATGAAGATTATGTTTGTGATCAAAGTGGCACTGGCTGGAATATACTTCTTCGGAGGGGCTAAAGGAAGAGAAGTCCTAGCAACATATTGTTTTCTTACATCTGTTAGATACCATTCATTTGTCTGACAGAAAGGATCAGATCATATGAGGCAAGCATAATGGATCCTTTTCAGTCAGGAACCTGTACATAGACATGGATTGGAAGCTTCCTACATATTTGACTAGGATGAAGGCTGGAAAGTATAGGCCTTTCATGTGGCTGTTGTTTGAAAACACATTAGTTGCTAAAGTATTGTTATGGCGGGGATAGTCTATGTTCATTTTGTGGATAGAGTTCTGAAGATATTGACCATAATTTCATTTGTGCATGATCAGCAAAGTAAGTCTGGTGAGTAATGCACTTCAATGTTCAGTTTAATACTACACAAGATATGTGAATTTATTTCAACGACCTAAGGTGGCAAACTGGGAGAGGAATCAAGAACAAGTTTCTCTACGTGGTTCCACATGCTATATGCTGGAGCATATGGAAGGAACAAAATGACAGAGTTTTCTGAGGAGTAAAACTTATGTTCAAAACATTTGCTTTAGAGTTCTTTTTTCCTTTTAATTGGAGTGAGTACCTTCTCAATATTCTTGTCTCCACTTGGATAGAATTGATCAAACAGCTGTGATTTCCTTTCTAATTAGGGATTTTGAGTGGAAAGGAACCTTCCCACTTACTCTTTGGTTGTACTACATCTATTTATTCTTAATAAAATTGGTGGTACATGCCACACCACACATTTGGTTTCTAAGAAAAATCATGTTACTGATCCATTAGGCTTGTTGTAGAAGTGAGGTGAATTGTTGGTGCCCCTCTATGTGGTTTTCTGCTTGACAAATCTGCTGGTGTTCTCATTCTCTCCTGTGAAAAAAAAGAGATCCCATTTTGGAACTGTTAGTGTACCCTCCAGTTTGTTGTATATTGCCTCTAGAGATTTTAAGTTTTATGAATGACATTCTTAACTATTTGATATATACAATTTAATGCTGTAAAGAATCAACGACAGGAGCAATATTTTTTTTGTACTTTGCATAGGAAGAATATCAACCACACAAAGGGCAGAGCAATAACGAACTTAATGGTAGGCCAGCATTATAACCATACAGGGGACTTAAGGGTTTAATAATTTGAGGGAAAAGTCATGTGCAGTAATTAACATCAAGGCAATTAGTAGTATAAGATAAGTATTTGGAAATAACCCATAGGATTTGTTGTGAACAAAGTGGTACTAATGTTGCAAATATATTAGCGAATAAGCTTATCAGCTATAGCTATGAGGGGTCTGATTTGCTAACTGAGCTAGTGTTCTTTTTCCTTTTGTTTCAATCTGAATGAGATATCATCTATTCCTTTATGATTGTTACATCGAGTGAAAAACCAGCTGGACCAGAGAGGGATCAACTGGATGTTTCCTTTTTTCTGGGATGGGTGTGTGTGGGTGTGGAGGGTGGGCTATGGGGTTGGGTTACCCACTGGAATCATCCAGGATTGACCAGTTCTGCTCTGGGCTTGAATGAAAGTTGCACCTGGAATTTTCTGGAACCCAGTGTCCTGCCCAATCTGGATTAGATGGTGCAGTTTTAGATCTCATGATCTCTGGTTTAGATCAGTTCTAGATCAGCTCTGCACAAGGTTCACCTCAAGAAATAACCCTTCGGTTCTCTTATTATTTGTTGAATTATACTTTTCTAGTTCAGATGCATAGGAAAAAAGACGTTCAAATTCCTTTATCTATATGTATAGACCAAGATTCAAAAAATCGGGATTGGCCAGTATGGTCAGCAATCCTGCTTCGATATAACCAGACCTAGGGGTTTGCCAGGATCAACCATAATTCTGGCCTACTTCTAGCAAAGAAAAATTTTAAAAAATTAAAAAGGACATGATCTCTGATAACAAAAAATTATCTAATTTTTAAATGTAAATAATGATGATTGATGCCTGAAGTATCCTTGCATCTTATTCTGTTATTCTTTCCCACCGTTGGACAGTGCCAAACAATGTATATGGTGACATCATTATTTTTGGGAGAAAAGGTCAAAGAAAAGGAATTTAATAACTGCTAGTGACTAGTGTGTGAGGAAAGGAAACCCCAGTAAAACACAATGCAGTGACCTTCTAGACGGCAAACCACCAATAAGTGTTCTGGCTGTTGCCTCCAAAATCCATCAGTGAAGATGTGACTGAATCATTGGATAAGTTTCTTCAGTGATTGGTCCACTTTTTTGTTGAAGGTTGTGGAGTGAACACTCATCCTCATTGTTTTCGGATATTGCTAGAGTTTCTTTGCCTATAACCAGTAGCGGTGTATATATATATACTTTTTCCTCAACATGCTGTGGAAGAGTGAAACAGAGTGACAGAGGTTTTAAATTTTAAGCTTGGGAGGAGGGAAAGAGAGAGAGATGAGGGAGGCCAATTATAGAGATGGAGGGGGAAGGATGAACTGCAGAAATCTAGCTAGGAGGGTGAGAATGAGAAGAGAATGAGAGGGGTGAGATATGGAGTTGGGAGGTGCCAAATGAGGATTATTTATAGGATGACGGCCTCTCCTAGCCACTGATAGCCATTTTACAACTGTACCCAATCTGGCCAAAGGATCAGGGAGCAGGAGTTGACAGTTGGTCCAAAATCGAACGAGGTCAGCGATCTGTACCAATCCAATCCAATCCTTGAGTCCTTGGTATAGTCAAATCACCTAGGACAAGGAATCATAATACCGATTCCTGTTTGAGAATTTATATTTTCTTCACTTTTTGGTGAAATGGTCCCATGGAGATCCATGCTATAAGCAATTTCAAGTCATCCATAGTAATCATGTTTCTCTCCTCAGTCTTGAAACAAATACTGCTGAAACTAGGGGAACAAGACACAAAGTCCATTTTCTTTCAGATGGGATGGGTGGAGGACGGGCTCATTTCCAGATGACTTGTGCCTTGTATTCTATGATCTGAGAAAATGTAATGCTGACCATCTCAAAGGTATAGCTGTTAAAAAGATCAAATATGGCTATCAAACTGATGTAATCAGATTTGCTTTGTGACCATTGCAAAATGTAGTCATTGTAAGGACTAATAAGCATGCCAAGTAATACTAGAAGATATAACATGGATTTATGTTAGATTTAGGTGTGAGCCTCTAGTGCTGCCTAAAATATGAATGAATTGGAATTTTTTTAGATGTAAACTTCTTTATACAAATTTAAACATATCCTATTCATGAACCCAAGATGGCACCTATACAGTTTTAAATTGAGGTTGGATACCCTTGGGTACAGCTCACTGCCAACAGTTATCTGAGGCTGCAGACTGTAACTGGTTCCTTTATACATGATTCGCCTCTGATTATTGAATCATTGGTCTGTGAATCTGTGATTGACCTTGTTCAGACCCATAACCTTGGTGCTCATGTCTTTTGACTCTTGTAAGGCCTAGCTCCCTCTAACAATCCTCTACTTGCTTAGCATGGTATCCTTATGAAACTTCAGGGCATCCAACTAGGACCTAACTGAATCAATGCCTCCTAAGTGCTGGTCATCACATGGTTACAGGACGGGAAGTAAGACGGAAACAGAACTCCAAAGTCATGTGGTTACAAGGAGACAATAACATTCCCTTTTTTCACAAAATAGCAAGTGGAAGGAGAAGAAGAAAACAAGCGTCCGTCCTGATTCCTGAAGAAGGAAGATATACGGTTAACTGATGAACAATCAATTGCATCAGAAGTGATTGCTTTCTACATCAATCTCATTGCGGCAGAGCATATGTGGTTCCCTAAATGAAAGGATGAGAACACACCCAGTGTTTCAGATGAAGGTTAACAAATTTTAATGAAGGAAATCACTGAGGAGAATGTTAAAGATGCTCTATTTAATCTTGGTGGGGATAAAGCTTCAGGACCCGAAGGTCTTCCAATATATTTTCAACTGCACTGGGAGTTGGTCAAAGAACATGTTATTTCACCTGTTTAAGAAGTATTTGAAGCAGGTTGTGGTTGTATCTAAATCAGACTTTTCTGGTCCTCCTACTAAAGAAAGAAAAAGGACGCCCTAGAGCTTAAAGACTTGAGGCCATTCAGTTTATTAAATGGTACTTTTAAGATTGTTGCTGAAGTATTTGCATCAGGGGAAGAGGGAGGGGGTCAATGCCCCCCCCCCTCCTCCACTAATTACTCCCCTTCCTAGTCGAAGCACTAAATTTTGAATTTAATATGACACTATCTCTGATCTTAAATCAAATCAAATTTAGCACAATTTTGAACTTTCTATGTGTTTGAGTTCCAAGCAATTCCAACTTGCCTCATATTATTATTAGAGAATAACTTGTTGTACCACCACTAGATGAGTTGGAACAGGTCGCCCTGTCCCGCTCCACCGTGTGGTGCCATGCACATGGCCCGCTGTCCATATAAATAAACCCTGACGTCAGTAAAAGAATTTTTTTAAAAATTTCAAAAAAAATTTATGCTCTCGAGAGCGTCAGGATGCTCTTGAGAGCTTCCCGATGCTCTCCTGAGCATCTTGACGCTCTCAAGAGCATAAAAAAATTTCAAAATTTTTTGATTTTTTTTTTTTGTTGACATCAGGATACATTTAATGCGGATAGCGGGCCATGTGCGGGGCGCCATGCGGCAGAGCAAGACGGGGCGGCCCTCTTCAGCTCAGCTAGTGGCAGTGCAGCAAGTTGTTCTCTTATTATTATTACTACTATTATCATTATTATTATAAGTTTGTAGACTTCATATTTTCCTCTCACTTGAAATCAACATCAATAATCAAGAGCCATTATAGATTAAATTAGAATTGTAGTTAGTCTTTTTAGACTCAATTTCAACAAATATCATGAACAAATAATTTTTCATTAAGGAATTATCTGATTTGATGTAAAACACCAGAAAATATCAATCTTAAAATCACACGTTCTAAAGCTAGTGAAAGCCAGATCTCTAAATTTAAAGCAATTTGTTTTAAAATACTTAATTTTAATTTTCAATAGTTTTGGACTGAAAACCATGGTTTTCACTAGTTTTGGATTGAGAACCAAACCTAGATAAAAATGTAACAAGATGGGTCTATACAATTTTGAATACAGTAAAAAATATCAACATAATTTTTGGCGCTCCAAATTTGCAATATGTCAAAGGACTCCTAAGTTAGTTCAACCTTAACCCTCCCCCAACTTACACCCCCCCCCCCCCCCCCCCCCCCCCCAACCCAAACACACACACACACCCAAGCTTCCTTGTTCTGCCACTGATTTGCATCCAGGCTGAGCAAGGTTCTGAGTCAACCAATAGCGAAAAACCAGTCGACTCACATTCCTGGTGGAAGATTGAGGGACTTTCTTATGACTCATGAATTTCTATTACCAATTAAGAAAAGGGGTCTGGCAGGTTTGATTTGTAAGATAGATTTCAGCCAAGATTATGATAGTGTCCTAGAAATGCCTGTGGAATGTTTTATACAATCACAAGTTTCCCGATCAGGGGATTAAGCTGTAAAATTGCATTGGTTCAGCTAAAGTTGTTGTTATTCTTAGTAGAAATATGTTTTTTTTCTTCCATAGTACTAGAGGAATTGATTCCTCTTTGCCCTTTCTTACTAGTGGCAAAAATTCTTAGCAAGATGATGACATTGGCAGAAAATAAGAGTTGGATAAGTAGTGCACAGGTTTTCAGAGATCCCACTGAAGCTTCACATCTTCAGTACTCTGATGATAGTTTGCTTTTCCTAGGGGGAGGAATTGACCAGCTGAGGAACTTAAATGTTCATACTAAGGGGGTTTGAAGCGTGTACAGGAGTCAAGGTCAATTTTGATAAAAGTGCACTTTTGTTGAACTGGTTAACATGAGAGTGCTTCTCATGGGATGCAGGATAGAAACTTACCCTATTATGTATTTATGGCTGCCACTGCATATTATAGACACATAAAAGTTCAACTTGGGAGCCACTCATAAATTTCAAGGAAGATTGTCCATTTGGAAGGTGAGAAATTTGTCATTGGGCAGTAGAATTTACCTGCTTAATTTTGTGCTTTCCAGTGTTCTCCAACTGTTAAGTTGCCCTATTTATGACCTGGAGGTCACGGGTTCGAACCAAGGAAACAGCCTCTTTGCTTAGCAGGGGTAAGGCTGCGTACATCGTCCCTTCCCTAGATCCCACAAATGGTGGAAGCCTCGTGCACTGCACTCAGTGTTCTCCAACCGTATGTGTATGTTTTCTTGATGTCTAATACTGTTAGAAGAAATTTGGATCAAATTCGGAGAAAACTTCTTTGGGGAGAACCAATAACAACTCTGGTTGTATTCCCTTGGTGAAATGGGACATACTTTGCAGGCCTAAGATAAGGGTGATCTGGTTGTGAAAAATCTGCAGAAATTAATTTTGCCTTGCTGGGAAGATTGCTGTAAAGGTTATTTCTTGGAGAGGGCTCTCTGTGGAAGAATGTTACTTGGATGAAACATTTCCGAGAACACAAAATTCTACCTGGGGTTGAGAATATTGCATTGTTGTCTCCTATATGAAAAGGATTCTTAGCACAAGGAAATATGTTGAACAGGGTATCAGACTTAAACTGGGTGATGACAGTAAGGTCTATTTCTGAAATGACAAATACATTGCTCACTATTGCTTGAAGGACAATTTTTTTTGCGCTGTTCAAGTTGTCTCTAGATAAATGATACACAGTTAAATAGTGTTGCCAGCAGCAAGGGGATGATGCTTGTTGGTTTCTTAATCCAAGAACGGGGCTCAAGAGAACAGAGGAAACTAATTCTATGTCTCTTCTCCAACTTCTATCTGCAGCACAGATTGCTCTGAACAGGAAAGATGAATTCGTTTGGAGTAAGGAGAAAGGCATTTTTTTAGTCAAGTCTCTTTAGAACCTCATAGAAGGTAATCTTCCTGCATATCAGAAATACAGTGAAGTATGGAAGGTCAAAACTCTACTCAAGGTTATTGGAAAGGTCTAAAGGAGAAAATGAAACAAGGATTGTGATACTTCATGTGCACTCTGTGCCAAAGATAGTGAAGATGTGGAGCACATATTTATCCAATGTCTTGTTAGTATCAATTTTAATAATATATGAGACATGAGCTGATAAATTTTGGATCAATTTTAATAATATATCAGACATGAGCTGCTTCAATTCATGGAAGATCAGGCTAGGAAAATGAGTTAGGAGCCTATTCCGGAGGAAACATAATGGCTCATGCAATCTGTTGTAGCATTTGGAGGGAGCATGACGACTGCGTGTTCAGGGGAAGTAAACTCTATGTGGTGGATATTGCTTTACATGCTTTGTCTCTTATATATCGTTGGAGTCAGTATATTCTGGGGGTTTGCCGAGGGAGATGAATTCTTTGTGATAAGTCCCCTTTTTTTTCTTTTCTTGGGTGTCTTTTCTTTAGGACGAGGAACCTATGCTGTCCATTTTGATTGTATTGCCTCTATTTATTTCTTAATAAAATTGGTCGTATAATCCATGACAACATTTAAAAAAGCACTGGTCGTCACTCACTCACATTTTCCACTGGGCTTTTCTTGCATATTGGCAGGCTCCTCAACACAGTGAATATTGAGAAACTGAGAATATGCATTGCTAGGTCATCTTTTAACTATTTTTTCCAATTCTGTGTTCATTTAATACTCGACATGGGATAATTTCAAAGTTGAACTGTCTTATGGAAGAAACATGATGTTGCACCTCAGTCTTGAATTTAGTTTGAATGAGATATTTAGATATGGACATCATCAAAGTAATGGGTTTGCATCAAATGACTCAAGTTTTGGGAAGCCCACTTTCTTTTGGGTTACAACAAGAGCTCTTATGATTGCTAGTCTTTAGGTCTTAGTATTGGAGTGTGTGCTTTCCTTTTCCTTCCACTTTAGTGCTTTGTTGGGAGATAGCAGATTATATATTCATTAGAAGCTAAGAATAATAGGACCATATAACTTGCCTGCTTGGTGAGGGGAGGTTCATTTTCTCAGTTTTTTCACTAATATCATGCCTTGAGATGGAAAATGGCTTGGAGTGCTTCCATGGCATATCACCTATGTTTGTTAACCTTATAGTCATCATATCATTGCAAAATTTACTTCTTTCATCAACCATGTGTCTGATGGCTTATTTGCAGGCCCTTCATACAATAGAAGATTAGATTAGATGTGGACCATCAGAATGAGATCATACATCTTTAGCTGAAGAGATTTCTGGGCATGCATAACTCATCCTATTTCTACTTTATTTACATGCAAAAACCAAGATTGAACACCCTTGGATACTATTCACTGCCAACAGACATCTTGGGAGTGGACTGTAATCGGTCCATGCATATGTACACATATATACATATGCATATGTATGTCTTTGATTATTTTTGAGAGTGGATGGTACCACAAAATATATTAAATAAAAAAATAAGAACGTACATGTATATGATTGAAAGGATTGGCCAAAAAATTCACCTAGTATAAAAAGCACCCTAATTTGTTGTGACTATAACTACCCCCCTCAAAAAAAAAGAAAAGAAACAAAAAAGGAGGATTTTCTTTGGTTCTCTTTACAAAGAAGCTCTCATCCATTCCCTACCTCTATCACTAAGAAAAGAAAAGATTATCATATTCATATAGTGGTATGAAGGATGAGCCACCCAATGTGTTCATCAGCTTTAGGCACCAAGTTGTTCTCCTGTATCTATAGAAGCATGCACCCATAATCTCTACCTGTTGGATGCTACACTGGATGTTATCAAAGAGAAGCTGCTAAACCTCCCAGTGAAAAAGCAGTAGTAAATATAAGGTCAACAGATTCCCTCTCATTTCCACACAAGTAGCATGTAGTAGAGATCCACACAAGCTCTAATGTGGTTTCCTTTGAAGTATGATTCCGCCACAACATCTTAACTAAAAGAATCTTCTTATTCCTCGGCTCCTCCTCTCTGCAATCTATGATTTGCATGCGTTGCTCTTCATAGCTTAGGTTTGGTTGAACCTTCAATGACACATAGTCAATTATATGACTCAGATCTGAAATATACTTCCTCAACAAAGAAACATGGGATACATTATGCACACTGTTCAAGGAAGGTGGCAATGCTAATCTGTAAGCTACTTCCCCAATTCTCTCTAGAATCTCAAAAGGGCCAATAAACCTAGGGTTCATCTTATCCCGTTGTCCAAACCTCACCACTTTCCTGGAAGGAGAAACCTTCAGAAATACATAATCGTCAACCTCAAAAGCCAACTCCTTCCTCCTCTAATCTGCATAACCCTTCTTTTTGCTGTGAGCTACCAACAATATCTGCCGAATCAATTGAATCTTCTCGGTACTCGCCTGTACAAACTCCGGTCCAAGCAACTACCTCTCACTAGACTCCTCCCAGCACAACGGTGATCTATACAACCAGTTATACAAGGCCTCAAATGGTACTATACCGATGCTAGAATGATAATTATTGTTATAAGCAAACTCAACTAATGGTAGGTTCATATCCCAATCACCCCTCCAGTCCAGATTACAAGCTCTCACTGTGTCCTCTAATGTTTAGATGGTCTTCGCTGACTGATCATC
The DNA here is from genome assembly GCA_030544215.1 of Zantedeschia hybrid cultivar. Classification (NCBI taxonomy): domain Eukaryota; kingdom Viridiplantae; phylum Streptophyta; class Magnoliopsida; order Alismatales; family Araceae; genus Zantedeschia; species Zantedeschia hybrid cultivar. Next base: position 32,447,557 of record JARZZO010000003.1, on the reverse strand, counting down.
TATATGTAGATGAAAAGTTATATTGAACTTCAATTGGGTTCCTAAAGCCTCTTGGAGACCCTTCTATACTCTAGACGTTAAGCTGGAATCTCTATATGATATAAGGGGCTTTGACACACCATGCAACCTCACAATCTAATCCACATACAATTTGGCTAAGCTCTCAACATACTGCTTCACTTTGATAGCTAGAAAGTGTGTGGGCTTAGTGAATCTATCCACGATCACCCAAATAGCATCATTGTCTTCATAGAATGAGACAATTCAATCACGAAGTCTATAGTCACATGCTTCCACTTTCACTCTGAGATCTCAATCTGTTGCAACAATCCTAACGGTCTCTGATGCTCTGCTTTGACTTGCTGACAAATTAAAAATCTAGAAACAAACTCAACTATGTCTCTCTTCATACATGCCTACTAGAAAGTCCTCTTCACATCTTGGAACATCTTGGTGCTGCCCGGGTGCACAGTAAACTTAGACTGATGTGCCTCAATCATCATTTTCTTCTTTAGCTCTGGATCATTGAGCACACAAATCCTACTATGAAATCAGACCACTCCATCACCATCTCTGCTGAAGCCAGGCTTCTTTGCAAGACTTCTACAATTGTTGATCATCTTTGTGTGCTGCAATCACCCTCTCGACCATGACTGATCTAATAGGCAACTCGGACAAAGAAGCAACAACCTTCTCGATCGAACTCCAATCTCGTAGCATCATCAATCTCTTCCTGGTCAAGGCATCAACCACAACATTAGCTTGCCCTAGATAATAGCTTAGCTCAAAATCATAGTCCTTTAAGAACTCAATCTACTACCTCTACTCAGGTTCAACTCATTCTGAGAAAAAATATACTTTAAGCTCTGATGATCCGTGAACACTTGGAACTGAACGGTGTACATATAGCACTGCTGAATCTTCAATACATAAACGATTGCTACAAGCTCTAAGTCATGATTTGGGTAATTCAATGCATGATCCTTCAACTGTCTAGAATCATAAGTAATCACCCGACCATACTGCATCAACACACAATCCAAACCCTATCTCGAAGCATCTGTATAAACAATATAGTTATCTGATCTACTCGGCAAGACAAGAACTGGAGCAATAGTCAAACGGGTCTTCAACTCCTAAAAACTATACTCACACTCATCTGACAACACAAACTTCACTCCCTTCTAGACCAACTTGGTCAAAAGGACTGTCAGAGTAGCAAAACCCTTAACAAGACCCAGAAAACTCCTAATCTCAGTAGGAGTCTTGTGATCCTCCCACTCCAACACAGCTTGCACCTTCGATGGATCAATGACCATACCATCCTTTGAGATAACATGGCCAAGGAACTGAACATGATCCAGCCCAAACTCATACTTACTAAACTTGATAAACAACCGATGAGCTCTTAAAATCTCCAAAACAATCTTTAGATGCTGACGATGAGTCCCAACATCAGGAGAATACACCAACACATCATCAATGAATACAACTAGAAATTTATCAAGATAAGGTTTGAACACCTGTTCATCAAGTCCATGAAAGTTGCTGGGGCATTAGTTAGACGAACGACATCACCAGAAACTCGTAATGGCCATAACAGGTCCGAAACGCTGTCTTAGGTACATCTTCATCCAGAATCCTTAGCTGATGATACCTGGACCTCAAGTTAATCTTGGAAACACCTTCGCTGCTTGCAACTGGTCGAACAAATCATCAATCCTCAGTAGGGGATACCGATTCTTGATAGTCACTTAATTCAACTTCCTCTAATCAATGCACAGCCTCATCGAACCATCCTTTCTGACAAACAATATAGAGGCTCCCTATAGGGACACATTAGGATGGATGAACCCTTTATCTAACAACTCCTGCAACTGCTTCTTCAGCTCCGCAAGCTCTGCTGCTGCCATATGGTAAGGAGCCTTAGAAATCGGCGCCATATTAGGGAGAAGATCAATAGTGAAATCAATCTCCTGATCAGGTGACAAACCAGGCAAATCCTTACGGAACACATCAGCAAACTCCCTAACCACTTCAACATCTGCAGCCCTAGGAGATTATCTCTCCTCAGCAACAGAAACAACGAAACATAGATAAGCGCTACAACCTCTACTCAACCACTTCTGAGCTTTCATGGCAGAAACAATAAGCTTACCAGACTTAGGGAGCTTAAAAGGGAACTTATCATCACCTGGAATATGAAAGATGATCTTGCTACCGCAGTAATCCAACAAGGTATAATGCAACTCCAACCAATCCATCCCAAGGATTACATCAAAATCCTCTATCTCAAGAATAAACAACTAAGTAGACAACCTCCTACCTGAATCTCCATACAAAAAGAAACAATGCATCTATCTTACTGAACTATCCCTCCCAGAGTGAAAACATTCACATAAATCAGAACCTCAATTACATCCATCTTCTCTACTAGAATTCGGGCAAATCTCGAAGCAACAAATGAGTGTGTAGCATCTGTATCAAAGAGAACTCTAGCATGCAATTGATCAGAATAGTACCTTTAGTGACGTTCATTGTTGCCTCCATATCCTCTCGGGTCAATGCAAAAATACGAACAGGGGCTCGTTGTCTAGCTAGTGCAGTCGCTAAAGAAGGCTTTGTCTTTGGGCAATTTCTGATCATGTGGCTAGGCTCATCACAACCGAAGCACTTGCCTGCCACCCACATGCACTTTTAACCTCTATGGGGCCCTACATTGCTTACAAATAGTGTGAGTTGGTGCTGCTGAGTTGGTGCTGCTCTCGCCATTGGCAGTGTTGGTCTAGCCACTGGTGGTATTAGAGCCTTCGCTGGGGCCCTCGGTGGTGCTATCTCAGGCTGCTTCTGCTTCTTCTGGAATGTCGATGACGATTCTTACTCTTTGTGTGCAGTCTTGCATTCCTTGATAATGATCTCGTGTTCAACCTCCTACCGATCGGTTGTCTTGACAACCTCCTCCATAGTGGTAAAGTTATGAGCCACCAACTTCATCTTCAGAATCGACTTTAAACCCATCAAAAACTTCTTCATCTTCTAGCACCCATTCATGCACAGTAAGGCGCATACTTTGACAGCTCTGAAAACTTCGCCTCATACTCCAACACACCCATTTGTCTTTGAGTCAAACCCAAGAACTCTTGCACCATCCGATCTTGAACATGCAGAGGAAAGAGCTTTTCCTAAAAACAATCAGGAACTCCTCCAATGAAATCTCCAACTCAGCTCTAGCGAACTTCGTCCTTAGCATAGAAGTCCATCAAACATCCGCCCTCTCTTGAAACATGTAACTCGCCAAACTCACCTTATCATCCTTCGAACATCTAATCACCAGAAGATCTTCTCTATCTCTTAAAACTAATTCTCTACCACCGTCGGATCGCTCTCCCTTTATAAGAAGGTAGATCCATCCTCTTGAACCTCTCCATTGCCATCAACCCCTGATGGACCTCTGACTCCACGGGCGCCTCGTGCCTCTACTGTTGTTGTTGTTGGGCTGCTTTCACCAAGCCCTAGAACATTTGCATAAACGCGACAACATCCAAACGCAGGGGTGGAGGCGGAATGGGCACGCCATCCTCCCTGACATCCCTCTCCTGAGGGACACGCTCCCTCGCTGGATGATTGCACCTGCCCGACATATCCTGCAACGAAAGAACATATGTCAGGCCTATACTACAAGCCTTAACTTCAATCTAATAATATCTAACCCTATGATCCTAATTCAATGGCTTAGGTTGATCACACTCATTATCCAAAACTGCCTTTGCTTTGATACCAAGGTTGTAACTCCCTCGCTCTGCTAGCTCGATTCAATCGTGCCGACTTATTACGAACCGTCGATTCGAGAACACCACAGTGGGAGCAACCCACACATCGTACATCAACAGTAGAGAGTACAAGCATGAGACACGATATGAAATAGTAATCATAACCTTCATAGCCATATCAAACGAGTGAACTATATTAATTTGAATTAACAACTATTACAATATCCAGGATCTCTAAAAGTCCAATAAAAGGAAAGTACATCTCATTTGCTAAAAGGAAACTAACCTATATATCTCTTGCTAACCTATCAAAATTGAAAATAACAACATAGCAACCTACTGTAAATAATTACGAATCCAAGGATTAAGCCTCACGCTCCTCGGGTACAACCTCCATCTCACGTTCCTCTGAACAACATTAGTGAGCAAGGGTGAGTCACATAGAACTCAACAAGTTGAGAATCCACAAAGACGTAGGTTTTTGTAACTATACATAAAGAAAACTTACATACAACTTATCTAAACATGAACATCAATTCTAGAATATAAAAAAAATTCTTTATTCTAGAATGTCAATGCTACTATATGAAAGTTCAAATCAAAATCTAAAGTTAGAATGACAACTATGGAAATCATATGCTACTAGATTTGAAGTGCACATAGGACATCATGTAGGAATATGGTCTCAGTAGCACATATACTTATTTTGCCATTGCCAACTCCTTTGATTTCAAATCTATGGTTGTTTCCTACGTATGTCCACTTCATTTCGAATGGGATCTGATGATGCTTCACAAATGCTTTACGATCTCTTGCTGCATAGTCTGTGGCTTATGAATCTATAGTCTAGATTGGATAAGATTCAATAAGCAAAACATAACCATAGATATATAATGAATTGAGACTAGTGTAGTGAGTCAATATCTTCTTTGGCTCAGTGCATTCACGGACAAGGTGACTCATCTTGCTATATTCGAAGTAATTCATCTTGCTCCTATCCTCATTACCATTTGTGCTTCCCTCTTTGTATTTGTTGGTCTTGGCCTTGTGTAATGCTTACGTATCTTTGCCTTTCTTGAACAACTTCTTGCCCCTAAAAGTTCCATATAAGCTAGACTTAGAAACGGGAAGTTTCCTAAAAGACTTGATTAGTGGTGTTCACAATTTGATTTGCTTTGGTTTGAGGGTAAAATTTTAGAAACCAAACCAAAGGTTTGCGGTTTGGACCTTATAATGGGCGACTATGATTAAATAATCCATTTCAACATTATTTTTTAAAAATAATTATTAAAAAATATTAGTTGAAAATTATTTGGAGGTTTAAGTCACGAAGTGGACTATTATAGTTAAACATCCTATTTTATTAAGGACTCAACATTTTTTTTTGTATAAGATGACAATCTAAAATGTATTATCTGAAAATAATTTAAAATTTTATATCTTATAATTTACATAAACTCACATTTAATCTAAGAATTTAATACTTATATTATGTCCTTTTAACATAATTCGATTTATTTGGGATGGTTTGATTTATGAATAAGAGAAACCAAACCAAACCGAATTTCTTAATTCGGTTTGATTTCAATCCAAATCGAAATTTTCAGAAATTCAAATCAAACCAAACCAAACTGAATTGACCAGTTCAGTTTGGTTTTTCGGTTTGAACCGAATAGCGAACACTCCTAGACTTGATAGCCTCTAAGCACTCATATTCTAGTTTCAAGTGATGAATAATGTTATCAAAAGTCTTTATATTCTCATTATCGGTCATGTTCGCTTTCACGTGTTCCTATTTGTTTGATAGAGAGCATGATTACATCTTGCATTTGCTATTCATTAGTTAAGGTATATCTTACATTTTGTAGCTCACTGATCATGGTTGACATCTTCATTGGATGTTGCCTCATACTATGGTTTGGGCGCATCTAATGGATGTCAAATTTTATAGTCAATTTTCTAAGCCTAGTAGTAAACATTTCCTAAAACTTTAAAAGCTACATCTGATGAGCCATAGATACTGCTCAAACTGACATAATAGATCATCTTACATTTAGCTCAACATCATAGTAGACATGTTATTCTTTCTTTTCTAAGATCGGAATGCTTCTAAATCTCTCTTGTGTTGAGTAATATTTCCTAGCTTTAGTCGGTCAGGGCATGATTGATGACTTCTAAAGCCTCTTGTTCCACAAAGATGCACTAAACTTATATGGTGCCACTTGTCAAAGTTGTCATTGTTCGATTTTTCACCCTTGTTTAAATTGCGAACAATCTTTTCCAATGCCATGGATATTTAATCATCTGTGTCATCTGCGTTTCACTTTGAAGATTAGGGAATAGTGACAATGCAACCATCTGTGTTATCTCTGATAAGATTTAGTGCTCTTCAGCAAACTTGAGTTTGGAAGCTACCTCGACAAAGCTCTTCAAATCTTTCTTTCTAATCATATTTCTCTCATAACTCAATTCTTATAACTTCTCATTCCTCAAGCAAAGAAAAGTATGAATAGCCTTGGTCTTTGAAATGAGGTCTTCGAAAAGAGTAATTTACCCATACAGTTCCATAGAGCTCCATCATGTTACGTTTGGGTCCTTCTGTAATTATAAAAAGTAGATATGTTGATTTAGAAGTTCCGTCTAAACAGCATTGATTTCATTGTAAATTAGGCATGAAGTATAAATAATCAACATAGGTTCAATTTAATACCATGAATGTAAAACATAACTTTTGAAGAATATTCCTAAAAAATCACTATCCACTTAAAACTATCAAGACAAGTGATCATATGATAAGGATATTTGTGCTAAAAATATTATCCAATTATCAAAATAGATTTGAGAGAGATCATAGATATTTAATCATCACATCATATAATGGATCCTCATTGAGTCATAGTCTTGGCATATATATATATATATGTATACATTAATCAAGATAGTATGCATGCACTAAACATGCTATCCAAAAATAAAAAAGAGGAATAAAAAATTAAAATTTTCAATGTCTTCCTTGATGCCACCGGCTTCAACACTAGTTAAGGGTTGTTCCATCTCCAAAAAAAAGTGTGATTCAAGAAAAGAGAAAAAAAAGGAAAAAAGGAGCTCAAGCTGAGGAAGAGGCCACACGAGATGCCTTGGTCAGTGAACATGCATTGGCCAAAGTGAGACCAATAGCTTTGCCAACGTCTCACTTATTTTTTTAATAATCTTTTTTTGTTGCATTCAGAATTTTTTTTAAAAAAAATAATTTATGCATTACCCTATGCACAGCGGAGCACTTACAGTACAAAAAAGTGCTTTTAAAATTTTGTTTTTAAATCTTGCCCCACCATGTTCTACATGTTCATATGACTTGATTTCTGATCGGATGATTCAAAAAAATTTAAAAAATAAAAAATCAAGTCTCAATATATGGTAAAAAATATACTTAATGAGTTGACCCCAGTAACAATTATTGATTTTTTAGATTTTTTTTTTTAACCATCTTATCAGATACATGCTGTATGGACAAAAGGGGGCATAATGGGCAAGTCTCAAACTTTTTACGATGCCAATAGCATGGGCGCTCATAACGGTGTGGATCGAAACTGGGCCCATTAAATCTGATATCGTGTGAGTCGAGTGTACACCGAATAGCCAATAGCAAGTCCATTATCTCTTTCTTTGTTGAACTTTCAGAGGGCACTGGTGAACCCTTTTTTTTTTTTTTTTTTCCCTCTTGAGACTTTATTATCTTGATACAATGATAAAATTGTTGCAACTTGGTTCTTTTACTGTTTGAAAAAAATTAGAATAATTTTTAAGAGACTTGGATAATTAGGAGGAAAAAGGAATGCAGCAAAAGGGAGAGCAGTTATATAAAAGAGAGGGAGAAATTATGGAAAGAGAAAGAGGGAGAGAATAGCTAGCGGAGAAGGAAAATGCTAGGCAGACGGAAAATGTTCATCATTTTCTTCACCCAGTAGTTGACGTGGGTGCATGGGACAAGTTTCCATCATTAACCATTTTCCAGCAATTTTACAAAGAAGTCCCTCAACCTGTGTCCTTTTAAGGGGGTAAAAAAAACTGGGTAAAATAGCACTGCTCAGCGGAGAAAGAGGGGAACATTGAATTTGTTTTCATTTTGGAAGAGCTTAATGCTGAGTAACTTCTCTCCCTAAAAGTTAGGCGAGATTGCTCCCAAGAGGATTGGACCTTATTTTCTCTCTTATATATAATTTGAGAGAGAAAATGACTAAAAAAGCTCATCCAAACACCCTACTAAGATTTATGTGCACTTAGGCCTAAAACCTTGACCACCTGCCAATTACATGGGAATTTAAGACCAAACTTTCCTTTTACATCTACCTCAAGTCCAGCCTCAATTGAACTTGAGTAGACTCAAAAGCTGGCCAAATCATTTACTTAGTTAATGTTATTATGGGGTGTACTTCACATCTAGCCAGACCTAATTCACTCACAGCACCATCAATTACACTTGATAGTATATATCAACCTTACCATTCATTTATTATAAGGGGTAGTGAGAATTTGGCCATGGAAGAGGACAACAATGGAGCCTAATTTGATTGGGACCCCATGATCTCCTTGAATGAGGACATTGCAAGTTAAGGATGATTAAGAATGTAAAATTTTGATGTTAATCATGCAATCTGTGAGATTTTTTTCTCCCACAACTATGGTAAACCTAAAATAATCGCATTGGGGCATGCAAGAGTCGCACTAGCGCAAATTTACTCCTTACTTAGGAGTAGATATTGAAAATCCTTATAATTGAACTGTTTCCATTTGAAAATGTACAAATATATACTTCTATTTGACCAATTGCATCAGTAAACAATGTCACTAAGTCGGGATTCGGGCAACTTGAAGAAAAAAATCTCAAGTTTGCAAAAAATCTGAAAACTTTGTGGAAAAAAAATCATGAAAGATAGTTGAATTTTTAACATACAAATGAGTGATTTTGTTATGAAGGTATACTTTTCTCGAAAAATAAGTGATTAAATCATGATTAAATCGTTATTTTTTAAATTTATCTGAAGGTTTCAAAGATTCTTTCAATAAATCAAGAATTTGTTGTAAAAAATACGTTAAAATGAAAAGGTATGATTAAAATTACATTTTTTCAAAAAGATCACAATTTTATGTTACACCGCCGCTGAATTCCGAACAAAAAGTCATGACATAGGCAGCTAATGATCTTCCTGTTAAGAATATCCTATTAATTTATCAAGTATATAACATTATCCTAAATATTACCAGCCCAACAAGCTGCATGCACAAGTCCCTTGCTACAAGATAGTAATAGTTTCAAACTCAAAGGAATGCAATTAAAAAGTTGTGCTTCCCTTCTCTCTCTCTCGCTTCAACCACACAAAACAAAGTTTATATATGAATTCTCCCATTTTTTAGTAATCATTTATATCTTTCACATTCTTTTAGTAATTATTTATAATCTAAAAAAAAAAACTTACCTTATACCCACGTTTTATGAAGACATATACCTCAGATATTTCTAACACATTACACATTGTTGATTGATTAATGATCATGCCCACGTTACTTGTCGCAATATTAAAATTCATGTCTTCTGACACCCTTAATTTGTAAGAGTATTAGAAATGACATAGAAAAACAATTAATCATAATTATTGTTAATCTTATTAGAGGATTAAGTGGATAAACATCCACAGTGAATAGTTATCCCTAGTTAGATAAGGACGTGGAGGAAAAGGGTCCTAATGTGTAGGGACTCTCTAAGAGTCTCTCTCTATATATATGAGTGCATATTGAGAGAAGACCGACGCATGTGAACTCCTCCTCCTCCTCCTTCTCTTATATTCATCTCTTTCTTGGAAGAATCATCCGGAGCTTCTGGGATCTGGCGCGTGGACATCACGGGCGACTCTGGTAGCCGCTCTGTACCGACGAAGGGACGCTTCCGTTTCATCATCAACGAGACGAACACGCTACGAAGGTAACGTGTTCTTCCACAATAATCCAACATTGGTATCAGAGTCAGGTTGAAGTTCGTCGGACAGTTTCGCCCCTCCAGCTATAGGGCACCCACGCAAGAGGCCACGGGCGCCTGACAGCCAACACTCCTGCGGGTTGCGCACAGGGAGACAACGCGTATCTTTGCGGGTCGTGCGTTAGGGAGCCGCGCGTCCGCGTGCGTTGCGGAGGATTGGGATAAACAGTAACGTGCGGTTACTGTTCATGCGTTACTGTTCACGTGAACAGTAATGGACTGTTCGTGCTATTTTATTTTTCAGATTTCAATTTTTTGTTAGTTTTATTTTGGGATGGGCTTAATTTTTTTTTATTTTTTCGCAAATCTGAAAAATGTCATGCTATTTTATCATGTAATTTTCATGTCTAAAATTTAATTTTTTTTTCTCATAATGGGGGATAATTAAATTACATATAAATTGATAAATTCGGCATGATTGTGTGATTGCGAAGACAGATAGCCAGTGTCCCCAATTTCTTTTTTTAGAGACTCATTGGAGACAATGGAAGATCAAGAAATTTTTTTTGTCAACTCTGATTGTAATTATAAGGAGCCGATTTAAATCGGTTCCGAGTTGTACAATTCTAGTAATGTATTAATTGGATGATGGAGTTTGAATCTTATTTTAATGTGGTTGATATTTTGAATGATGGACTAACCGAGACACTGGCTATCCGACAATCCTTATTTAAAAATTATTAGACACATTTGTTATAACATGGGGGAGCGGGTAGTTCAATTTTTTTTTGATTAATGAATTACCTATATGTGTTAGTTATATTGGTCTGTGGTAGCATTAAATGGATTTATTTTTTGCTTTATAATGCGATCAATATATCTCTCTTGTGGATGTATGCTGTAATTAGGGAATGCGTAACCCATATTTATCATTTTAAAGCAAAAATGTCTGATATTCTTCTAAAATCATGTGGATTTAAAAGAAAAATTAGGGAATAAGTCCCTTAATGTTATATATTTTTTTAAAATCATGTGGATTTAAAATTAGGGAATGAGTCCCTTAATGTTAAGTTATTTTTTTTCCACTCTTATTTTAATTGAAAATATGATTTGTAACATATATAAAAGTGATGATTACAAGCCTAGTAAAATTTTCAAACTGATATATGTGAGACAAATTATATGATCAATTATTTTTAAGAAGAGGAATTTATAAGTGCCTAATTTTTTATTTTTTTTTGCGTAATATAGAAAGTAACGTTGACCTCTAAAGGTTTATATCATGAATTGTCTGGTCAAGATAAATTGAAAGGCGAAAATTGTGACATGTGGCACAGAAAAATTCAATATCTCCTGAATGAGAAGGAGGTACTTGAGACCTTGACCAACGTGCTACTACTACCATCTGATGATGGACCACTTGCACAAGTCAATCGTGACAAACAAGCCTATGACAAGTGGTTGAATAAGGACAGAAGTGCGCGCTACACTATGTTGAGCTGCATGCACGATGACCTTATTAAAGAATTTGAGAGTTACAAAACTGCTAAAGAAATGTGAGAGCAATTGAAGCTCCAATATGGAGGCATATCAGCAACGAGGCTGAGGGTCTTAACTTTGAGGTTCAATCAGTACATGATGGACCCAAAGCATTCTATGGTAGATGATAAATTGTTAAATTGATCATTTAAGGGCAATTATAGGCATTATACTCAAGTTTTTATCTGTAAAATAGAATGAAATGATAGATAATTTCGTACCAATTCCAACGGTACCAATTTCGTCAAATTCCGACTTAAAAACATCATCATTTCATGTGATTAATGGTGTATAGCGTGTTAGCGGTTTTTCGACAAAACCGAGATAAAATAAATAAATAAATGTGATGACTTTTATGAAAATATGCTAATTTGAATTTATTTTATTTGAACAAGACGTGAAGGAAGTTGTGGTGTAATGGTTAAGCCTCTGCGGGCTTGTGGGAGGTCTGGAGTTCAAATCTCAGCAAAATCGCCCATCTTTTTGGAAAAATAAAAGACGTAAGGGCAAACTGGTCATTTACTCATCATATGAGGGTTTCCCTAACCCTTTACCCAAGAAACCATAATTTAAGGGGCCAGCTGCCTTCCTTTCTCCCACTTTCTTTATTTGAAAAAACCCTTCCTTTTCTTCTCTTTACAAAGATCCCCCCTCTTCCCCTCAGCGGAAGTCTTTTCCGGAAGCTCTTTCCCTCTCTCCCGTAGTCTCTTTCTCTCCCTTACTTTTTCTCTTTCTATGTTTCCTCTCTCTGTTTTACCCTCTCTCAGCCGCCCTCTCTCTGCTTTTTACTCTTTCTCTCTCCCTCTCTCGCCACCTTACTCTTTCTCTCTCCCGCAGACTCTCCCTCTCTCCCCTTTACTTTTTCTCTCCCCCTCTGCGTCTCTCTTTCTCTCCCTTACTTTTTCTCTCTCTCTCTCTCTTCCCCTGCTTTGCCTCTCTCTTCTCTCTCTACACCCGCCGTACGCCATCCAGCCACGCGGCGAGCAAGGCACGTTCGCGCCCCGAGCATCGTCGCTCGAGCCCACTCCCACTCTCGCTCGGCCGCCTCCAGGAGCCACGCGGCACGCTCAGCAGCGCCCACGCACGCGTTCGGCCGCCTCCCGCCTGCAAGCCGGCCCCACCAGGGCCACGCGGCGTCACGCCGCTGTTCGCGGGGCTGCGCTTCGTCGCCCGTGCCAGCTTCCCACCTTGCGCCTCCACGCCTCGCCTGCAGCGCCTACGCCTCACCCGCAACACCCTCGCCTGCCGCGCCGTACGAGGTCAACGCCTTGCCTGCTGCGCCCATCTCGCCTTCCACGTGCCAGGGCCCGGTTCAACACGCCACACGCACTCTCCGCCTGCCACGCACCCCCTTGCGGCCCACTGCACCGCTCTACACGCAGAAGCCTCCCCCGAGCCCCTATTTGCTGCTGTGTGCCTACCATATTTGGTGTTATTTCACTTATCTCTCTAGTTTTATTCTCCTTATAGTTTATTGGCTTCTAGGCATTAATTTGTTAAGTTGTATTTTTCCTTTAAGACTCATTGTAATATTTCCTTATCTTACGTTATTGTTCTTTTTAATCTTAATTCTTCCCTTAATTTCTCTCTCAGTTTGTCACTCTCTCTCTCCGAAGTACGATAATTGCTTGATTAGATGTGCATGTTTAATTTGGCTACATTTTGGTGGTAATTTTTAGTATTAATTAAATATTTTAAAATGTGTTTAAGGCTCGTGATTAATCTCTTCTGTGTTTAATTTTAATTCATTCTCTTTTGGAATTTCTTTCCTGTAAGTTTTTTAATCAAAATTCAAAGTCTTCAAAATATAAAAATCTAGTTCTCCGTGGATCGATCCGGTTCTCACCACTTAACTATTGTTAAAATTACATTGTGAGTCCGATAATTTGAAGTTGGTTGCCGTGAGTGTTTAACGACACGCATTGTGTGCATATCAATTTTTGGCGCCGTTACCGGGGAATTAGATTTTTAATTTTGATTATCTTGGATTTAGTGTAATTAATCTTTAGCTAACCTCATTTTTCTTATTTTGCAGGAATACTGAAAAAAGAAGAAGAGGAAAGCGAAATCATGGTAAGTATGTTTCAACTTTTTATGTTTCAATTTCCTTACTCTAGTTAGTTTCAATTTTTGTAGTTTCTAATTTAGATAGGTTTCCATTAACTAAAAAAGGAATAAAAGAAGAACATTCAAATTTAAAAATCTTCATTTCCAGATTAGAAACCTTCCATGCTAGGCATTCATCATTCTAGGAAAGCATGAGCTAGTTTCCTTTCATAGTTATTTTCATAAATTGTTGAAGATTGCGGGAGAAAGGTACGTGTTTCAATTTTAGCAAGTCATTCATGATTGCATCAACACACCCTGCATTGATTTGCTTATTGCCTTGTATTGCATTCAAAAAGACTTTAAGGGCAACAACTTTAACCACATAAGATAGGGATTTGATCACCCTTCCTTAGCCCACAAATCACCTTCCTTGCATTGGCATTTCCTAATCCAATTAAAAGCAAGTCGAAAGAGAATCTAGGGTTTACACCGTGAGTGGTTTAAACTTCAGGTTGCCTCCACTTTTGGCAACAGTGTCTAGGCTAGAGGTTACAAAGGCAAACGCTTAAGCAGGAAAGTGGTTCTCTAATTAGGTCCCTACGAAAGTAGGGGGAGCCTCCTACTACCCCACCTCTTACCTGGCCGTTGATTGATTGTGGTTGTGACTTGAGGCGGACCCCATTCACTTTATAAGAAAATTCACATAGAGAGTCTAGGTTAACATTAGATCCTTAGGGTAATTTGTTTGCCAAAATTGTTTGCATTTAAAAAAAAAAAGAAATAGAAAACAAAATTCAAATCCATCTTCTCTCTCTCAAGCCTAGTGTATGCAAGGTAGGAGATCTCAAAACCCTAACCTTTTAGGACCATTTGCTGAAATAGAGAGAATCCTACATCAAAGAAATCCATCACAAGATCAAATGGCTGATAATCAGGACCCACCGAAGCAAATGAAAGACTATTTCATTCCAAATCGATATCAACCTTTCTCAAGAAATGCAGAAAGAATTTCTCAAGAAGGCCCATTAGGACATGAGAAGAAATGTAGAAAGAATTTCTCAAGAAGTTCTACCTCATAGGGCGGACCAATACCATGAGAAGGGCCATCACGAGTTTTACCCAAACTCCCGGGGAATTGATCCATGAATCTTGGGAAAGACTGAAAGAATTGCTTAGGAAATGCCCTCATCATGGACTTTCAAAATGGCAAATTGTCCAAGCATTCTATGAAGGATTGTTTGAATAATTCAGACAGATGGTGGATGCCTCATGTGGAGAAGCATTTCTGATGAAAAATGAAGATGAGGCTTATGATCTTTTTGAGATGTTAAGTGAAAATTCCATCAATCATGCCTCATTATCATCTTATGAGAGGTCTGTTGGGCCATCTAAACGGACTGGAATGTATGAACTTAAGGCCCGTGGAGAGTCCGAATCCAGAATGGACATAAATCTGATTAATCAGAAATTGGATAAGGTAGACATCTTGGCCCAGAAATTAGACCAACTCTTGGCCTTAAACAAGGAAGAGCCTACTTACCCAACACAATCTAGTCCATATGAAGGTCCATCTTCTGCCAATCATGACATGTGTGCCTTATGCGCAAGTCCAACCCATCAAGTGAATGAATGCCCAACTTCCACCATTCATTTAGGAACAAGTTCAGGCTGCCCAGGGATTCTCCAGGCCCAATAATGATCCTTTCTCAAATACTTACAATCCTGGCTGGAGAAACCACCCTAATTTTTCTTGGAAGAATCAGCAGGCCCCATTACCAATGTCCAATCCTCCCATGCATCAAGCCCAAAAGCCACAAAATTCATTTCAACATCAATCTAATTTCTATAGAAATGTTCAGGCTAGGGGATTTCAAGTCAAATTCTCTCAACCGGCCCACTACCAATCATTTCAATCAGGTCAACCGGCCCACTACCACTCATTTCAATTCGTACAACCAACCCAATATCATCCTCCACCCACTTACCAACAACCTCTTCAACCCAACTTTCAACTCCAACAGCTGATTTTGATCCAACAACAATCAATTTCTAAGTTGGAAAGTCAAATGGGCCAACTAGCTGAAGCTACAATGAGAAGAGAAGTGGGTCAACTTCCTAGTCAACCTATTGCCAATCCAAGGAATCAACCTCCATGGTTTTCACAGCAATCGGGCCTTTTACCTCAGCCTGGCCCGTTACCACAATCTAAAGGGTCGCAATTTGAGAATGCTAAAGCCATTTCAGCCCTTAGGAGTGGGAAAAGTTTAGAAAACCCACATGCAGATGGAGAGTTAGCCGAAGGTTCCACTGATGGGCCTCAGGAAATTGAAAGTGAGAGTGAGGCTGAACCCAATATGGAGAAGTTGGAGGAGGACCCGAAAGGAAAATGAAAGATAGATGAAGGCCCAAGTTCTTATCAACCTAGGGTGCCATTTCCAAATGCTTTGTTAGCTAAGCCCAATGCCAGGAAGAAACTGGCCCAGAATGAGGTGTTGTTGGATTTATTCAAAAAAGTCCAGATTAATATTCCACTCCTCGATGCCATCAAGCATGTGCCAGCTTATGCTAAGTTCCTCAAGGAATTATGTACTCCGCGAAGAGAATCTAGAATGGCACCCGAAAAGGTTCGACTTTCGGAAGATGTGAGTGCGATTGTGATGAATCATCTTCCCAAGAAGTTGAAGGATCCTGGAGCACCCTTGATCTCATGTGACTTAGGTGGAGTTACATTCGATAGAGCTTTATTGGATTTAGGTGCTAGTGTGAACCTCTTGCCAACAACTATTTATGAGAAATTTGATATTGGGGAATTAAAGTCCACACCCATCATCTTGCAGTTGGCTGATAGGTCTGTGAAGACTCCACGGGGATTAATTGAGGATGTTATTGTGAAGGTTCATGATTGTTATTTTCCCGTGGATTTTCTTATTCTGGATATGGCATTACCTGAGGAACTCATTCACACCCCGATCATCCTAAGTCGTCTATTCTTAGCCACTGCCAAAGCTAATATAAATTGTGAAACTGGCATGATGGACATTTCATTTGAGGGTCAAAAGGTCAAGATTAATGTCTTGAAAGCATCTCAATATCCAGATCATGAAAAAGAATGCCATACTATTGATATCTTGGATAAGCTAGTTGAAGAAAATGAGATGTTTACACATGACCTTTTGGAGGAAGCCAATACTTTAAAGGACTCTCCCGGCCCATTAACATCTTGGACCAAGATTGAACCTTTACCAGCCTTATAAGCTGAGCCCGCTTTGCCATCCTTAGAGGACCCTCCTGAGCTTGAACTCAAGCCATTCCTGAGTCTCTCAAGTATATCTTCTTGGGCTCGGACCAAACTCTCCCGGTCATCATTGCGGTAAATCTCACATCGCCGCAAGAGGCCCAATTAACCGAGGTCCTCAAAGACCACAAGGGTGCCATTGGATGGTCGGTGGCCGATTTAAAGGGAATTAGTCCGTCTATTTGCATGCATCACATCTATATGGAAGAGAATTCTAAGCCCAGTCGGGAGATGCAAAGGCGGCTTAACCCAAATATGAAAGAAGTGGTGAAGAAGGAAGTTGTGAAATGGCTGGATGCGGGTATCATTTACCCCATATCGGATAGTAAATGGGTCAGCCCAACCCAAGTGGTACCCAAGAAATCTGGATTAACGGTTATCAAGAATGATCATGGAGAAGAGGTACCCACTAGGCTCACCACGGGATGGAGAGTGTGCATTGATTACCGAAAGCTGAATCTCATGACTAAGAAAGATCACTTTCCACTCCCATTCATGGATCATATTCTAGAAAAGTTATCGGGCCTGAAGTACTTTTGTTTTTTAGATGGATACTCCGGGTATAATCAAGTGGCTATTTACCCGGAAGATCAAGAAAAGACCATCTTTATGTGCCCTTATGGCACGTTTACTTTTAGGAGAATGCCATTTGGATTATGCAATGCACCAACCACATTTCAACGGTGTATGATGGCTATATTCTCCGATATGGTGGGAGAATTCCTTGAAGTTTTCATAGAAGATTTCTCAATCTTCGGGGATTCTTTTGAAAATTGTTTGGAAAATCTTAAACAGGTGCTAGTAAGATGTATAGACACCAATCTGATACTTAGCTGGGAAAAGAACCATTTTATGGTTCGAGAGGACATTGTTCTAGGCCACATTGTGTCTGAAAGAGGGATAGAGGTAGATAAAGCTAAGATCGATCTCATATCCAATCTTCCTCCTCCCACCTCGGTCAGACAGATCCGTTCATTCCTTGGCCATGCCGGTTTCTATCGCCGGTTTATCCACAATTTCTCTCAAATCGCCCGGCCTTTAACTCTTCTCCTAGCTAAGGATGTTCCTTTCCAATTGAATGAATCT
The DNA here is from genome assembly GCA_030544215.1 of Zantedeschia hybrid cultivar. Lineage (NCBI taxonomy): Eukaryota > Viridiplantae > Streptophyta > Magnoliopsida > Alismatales > Araceae > Zantedeschia > Zantedeschia hybrid cultivar. The sequence continues at coordinate 32,429,844 of JARZZO010000003.1, read as the reverse complement.
TGCATCAAGGCATTCAATTCTCTGAAGGAATCTTTGACCAAAGCTCCGATTCTTCAATCTCCAGATTGGTCTTTGCCCTTCGAAATCATGTGCGATGCCTCTGACTATGCTATCGTTGTGGTTTTGGGACAAAGAATCAACAAGTGTCCCGTGGTGATATATTATGCAAGTCGCACCCTTGCAGATGCTCAAATGAATTATACCACCACAGAAAAGGAATTATTACCTGTAGTTTTTGCCCTAGAAAAATTTAGATCATATCTTTTAGGGGCTAAAGTCATAGTCTATTCTGATCACTCAGCTCCGAAATACCTTTTGACCAAGAAGGATGCAAAGCCTAGACTTATTAGATGGATCTTACTCCTTCAGGAATTTGATTTGGAAATTCGGGATAAGAAGGGTTCTGAGAATGTGGTAGCTGACCACCTATCCCGAATTCTGATTTCCGAGAGTCACCAATAACTGATTCCTTTCTTGATGAGCATCTGCTAGCCATTTCTCACACTGTTGCACCTTGGTATGCTCATATTGTCAATTACAAGGTGACTAATCAGCTTCCGGAAGGATGGACTAAAAGTGAGAAGGACAAATTCTTTTTCCAGGAGAAATATTATTTCTGGGAGGATCCGGAACTATTCAAATTCTGTCATGATCAAATCATTAGGCGATGTGTTCCTAAAGAAGAACAACATAGTATTTTCAACTTCTGCCATAATCTGGCTTGTAGGGGCCATTTCTCGGGAAAGAAAACTGCAGCTAAGGTCCTGCAAAGTGGTTTTTATTGGCCTACACTTTTCAAAGATGCCCATGAATTCAGCGAAACTTGCCTCCGATGCCAGGCTGTAGGAAATATGGCGAAAAGAGATATGATGCCACTCAACCCAATCTTAGTAGTTAAAGTCTTTGATGTTTGGGGGATTGACTTTATGGGACCTTTTCCACCTTCTTTTGGACATACATATATCCTGGTAGCGGTGGATTATGTCTTTAAGTAGATTGAAGCAGTAGCCACCCGAACCAATGATCATAAAGTAGTCATTAAATTCGTTCAGAAGAATATCTTTTCTCGGTTTGGGTGGCCTAAAGCTATCATAAGTGATGGGGGAACGCATTTCACGAATTACCAGTTTCGAGGTTTGCTTAAGAAATATGGGATTAATCACAAAATGGCTACCCCTTATCATCCCCAAACCAGTGGCCAAGTGGAAGTTTCCAATAGAGAGATTAAGAATATTCTGCAAAAGTCCGTTAGGCCCGATAGAAAAGATTGGTCTGAAAGATTGGATGATACCTTATGGGCCTATCGGACCACTTACAAAACTCCTATTGGCATGTCTCCTTATCGCCTAGTTTTTGGAAAAGCGTGCCACCTTCCGGTGGAATTGGCACATAGGACTTATTGGGCCATTAAACAAGTCAATTTGGACCTAGCCCAAGCTGGTGCCCACCGAACCTTACAACTGAGCGAGCTAGAAGAGTTGCGCAACGAGGCGTATGAAAATTCAAAGATTTATGAAAACATGTTGTGAGAAAATCCAAAAACTAAAGCCAAAACTAAAGCTTTCCATGATAAACATATTGTGAGAAAATCCTTTCTTCCAAATCAGAAAGTTTGGCTATTTAACTCTAGGCTCCGCCTATTTCCAGAAAAATTGAAATCCAGATGGAATGGACCATTCGTGGTCGTTAAAGCCTTCGATCATGGAGCTGTTAAAATTATGAATCCCAAGAGTGGGAACACTTTCACCGTTAATAGTCAACGGTTGAAACCATTTATTGAAAATCTTCAAAATGAGCCACCTGAATCCATCGAACTGAGTGATCCACAATAACTGAACTTCCGTCTGGCTGAAGACGATAAACTTAGCGCTTATTGGTAGGCAACCCAATATTTTAATTCAGTTTTTGTATTTTTTTTCATTTTTAGGTCCCTGAGCAGCAGTCGCCTTTGGTAAGTCGCATCCTCTTCATCACAGGTTGTTTCTCTCCTTCACAAATCTCTTATGGCTGGCATCTTTTTCATATCTTTTATGCCATTGAGGACAATGTCAATTAAGTTGGAGGGTGGGACAATAAATTTGATATGAATTTATTGGAAAATCTTTTGAAGAAAACTGATATCTTTCACTGAAAAATGGTCAAAATTTTAAAATTTCTTTCAAAAACTTCTTTTCACATCCTATTAAAATTGCATGAAATTATGTTTCATTAAGTAAATCTCAAACAAATCAGTTTTTTGTTAGTCACATTGGTTAAAGAACCTTCAAAGTTTAAATATCCCACTTTACAAAAATTCACGGCAGGATAAATTTCACACACACACGGCAACTTAGAATAAATGAAAGATCTTAAAAATATAGAATTGCCAGAATTAACCTTAAGGATAAGACTACTTATTTTAATTTTTCTTTTGGGTTGAACGAAAGGAATGTGTTAGGATTCGTAATAGGGGATTGTCCCACTCAGCACTCTAAAAGAGGCGGTCATTTAAAATGGACAGCTGTAAACACTAAAGGCATTAGAAGGCGTTAAAAGAGCTAAATGAATGTAGGTGGTACGCATCTCCCCTCAGGTAATTCAAAGAGAGTGGCAAAAAGTACGCACTCTTAAAAGCAAAAGTACAATTAAATGAAAAAGCCATACTAAAAAGTCCATCGTATCAGAAATATGACCAAGTCGTGAAAAGTGCTGAGTCGGGGCGGGAACTGAAAAACGGTCCTCGCTGACCGATCGGGAATTCTTTTATTCTCTTCTCTTTCCCAGGTAGTCTTATCTAAAGGGTAGTAAAGGTAAGAATATACCAGAAAGGTCGAAAATGAGTTCTAAACGTGCCAATTTTCATGCACAATCACCTGTCGCGAATCAAAATATTGTGGGATATGAAAACTTTAGCTTAACCAATCGGCTACCACTTAAATTGTTTGTGATAGATACTACAAATGAAGTATGATAATTCATTGTTTGTCCTAACTTTTCCTTATTTGCATTACTAAGGGACTAGCAATGAGTAAGTTGGGGGGTGTGATAAATTGTTAAATTGATCATTTAAGGACAATCATATGCCAAAATCAAGTTTTTATCTGTAAAATAGCATGAAATGATAGCTAATTTCGTACCAATTCCAACGGTACCAATTTCGTCAAATTCTGACTTAAAAACATCGTCATTTCATGTGATTAATGAAGTATAGCGCATTTGCAGTTTTTCGACAAAACTGAGATGAAATAAATAAATAAATGTGATGACTTTTATGAAAATATGCTAATTTGAATTTATTTTATGTGAACAAGGCATGAAGGAAGCTGTGGTGTAATGGTTAAGTCTCTACGGGCTTGTGGGAGGTCTGGGGTTCAAATCTTAGCAAAATCGCCCATCTTTTTGGAAAAATAAAAGACGTAGGGGCAAACTGGTCATTTACTCATCATATGAGGGTTTTCCTAACCCTTTACCCAAGAAACCCTAATTTAACGGGCCAACCGTCTTCCTTTCTCCCATTTTCTTTATTTGAAAAAATCCTTCCTTTTCTTCTCTTTAAAAAGATCCCCCCTCTTCCCCTCAGCGGAAGTCTTTTTCGGAAGCTCTTTCCCTGTAACGACCCGCCATCCTATGACCGGAGACCCGGTCACTAAATGGATGTCGGCCCATTAACTGTAGGTTCATACCAGGATCTTATTCGCACATCTGGAGGAGTAAGCGTTAAACAAGATTAAATATAACATTCACACGGACTATAAGGGGTACAGTGCGCAGGAAGTAAAATAATAATGTCCGTACACAGTCCAACAATAATTACATGTCCAACAGATTAATTAAGTACATGCATAAATAAAGTACAACAACGTCGGGGCATATCCCGGAAACTAAGATAGCTGCTGGTCCACACACCAAGGAGAACGCCACGCGCCGCCACACGCCACAAGGACCACACCTGAAAACGCAGGGAGTGAGCCACACCAGAATTGGGCTCAGTAGGGATCATCCGATCCCCTGCCTCCCACACACACACCCACAAGTGCAGTGACAAAGGTACAGGTAATAAGGCAAGTAAAGCTGTAGCACACTACTCCTAAAATCTCAATATGAACCATATGCATTCGAAATGTAACGTGCATATTTCTAAAATCATTCTATCAAGAAGCCTACAACTTGCGTCTCGGCAAAACACGCCAACCACGCCTCCGAAAGTGGGAAACACACCAACCACACAGCCGTAAGTAGGAAACACCGTCCACACAAGCGAAAGTGGGAAACACCGACCCGCTGAGACCAAACAGTAACCCCTCGGATAGCACGCTGGCTACTCCGGCCCAACTGGCTCAGGTGGTTACTCCTTCCCTCAGAATGAGTGACTCTCCGAATGTACCACTCCGACACCGGTACTAGCTGACCCCGGGGTTCACCAGGTGACCCTCTCTCACTAGGCGTCACCCCGCCCACGCCCCCACCGGCGCTGTGCTCACGCCCCCACCAGCACAGGGTGATAAAGCGCTACAATGTCACTCCAGGTCCACAGTAACACAAAACCAAAACCCGGCACAGTACGATCCGGTCACGTGAAAAGCCCGCGATCGCATGGCACACAACACAGTGCCATCCGGTCATGAAGAATCCGAGTACACTAAGGCATGCACTAACTAACTATCTAGCAGTATGAACACGTTTTACTGGCATGAATTAGTGTTGTTCTGCCCTGAATCGCGTCGCCCAAGGCCGACGCCATTCAGTCTCCCTAAACTGGTTCATAAAACAGAGGCCACGGAAATCTGGCCTAAAAGGCGTCGACCCAAGTGGTCGCATTTTGAAACGCGTCGACATCCTACGACGCCATTCAGTTGATAAATCCAGAATTTCAGGAAAACAGTACCCAAGGGATTTCTGCCTTAAAAGGCGTCATGGTCTCCCGACGCCATTTAAATCGCGTCGCCCGCCCATGACGTCTTTTAGTCCCAGAATCCCGAGCTGACGGACCCTCAGTCGGGGTGATTTCCTGCCTAAATGGCGTCATGGTGGCTCGACGTCCTTCTGAAAGGCGTCGACCACCCATGACGTCATTTAGCGCCAGAACCCCTAGCCTGTTAAACCTCGAACAGGGGAGGTTTCTGCCCTAAAACGCGTCGTACTGCCCCGACGTCCTTCTAAAAGGCGTCGACCAGGCACGACGCCGTTTAGCGCCAGAAACCTGGTTCTCTGGTTCGAACCGAGGGTTTCTCCCTTAACCCCAAATGCCCCGAAAAGCCCCAAAACGGAAAGGGGGAGGAAGAGCAGTTGATCCACCACAAATATACTACGAAACCCCATTCACAAACGCGGCCATACCCACAAGAACATCCCCTAAACATGCTCAATCTAGCCCAAAACACATCAAAATACGCCTAGGAAAGCACGAACAACACATACAAGGTTCGTCCCCCTACCGGATACTAGAACTCCTCCTGGCTCCGTGTCGCCCAACCGCCGCGCCGCAGACCGCCGCCGGTACCCCCGAGAACGTCGCCACTCCGCCGGGACGTCGGCCGCCGTCCGGAGAATGGAACGCCGCGAAGGAAGTGGTGGTGGCAGAGGTGAGAGGTAGGGAGGCGTTGGAGTGGTGGGAGAGGAAGAAGAGAAAGGGAATGGCGGAGAGTGGGATCGGAGGAGGCGGAGAGGGAGAGGAGAGAGAGTGAGAGGTGAGAAATGAGGGAAAGAAAGGAGGGCTCGCGGGGGTCATCAGAAACTACCTAAAATGCGTCGAGCGAGAAGGACGCCTATCAGATGACAGGACGGGCCGTACTGACAGCTGTCTGAAACGCGTCGACCACCATGGACGCCATTCAGCTGACATGACAGGCACCGTACACTGACATCGCAGGGTGGCAGTCTGAATCGCGTCGTCCATCATGGACGCCGTTCAGACGACAAGACAGGGGCCGTACTCTCGCGGCCCGAAATCCGCCCACGTGGCACCCACGTGGCACAACAGCAATTCGCCTAAATGGCGTCCACCTATCAAGACACCGTTTGAAAGGCGTCGTGATCCTCCGACGCCATTCAGAGGAAATTCTCCAGACCCCGCAAGGTTCGACCCAGGGGATCCGGCCCGAAACCGACCCGAAAATCGAACCCGAAACCTCAGTCCTTACATTCCCTCTCTCCCGCAGTCTCTTTCTCTCCCTTACTTTTTCTCTTTCTCTGTTTCCTCTCTCTCTGTTTAACCCTCTCTCAGCCGCCCTCTCTCTGCTTTTTACTCTTTCTCTCTCCCTCTCTCGCCACCTTACTCTTTCTCTCTCCCGCAGACTCTCCCTCTCTCCCCTTTACTTTTTCTCTCCCCCTCTGCGTCTCTCTTTCTCTCCCTTACTTTTTCTCTCTCTCTCTCTTCCCCCACTTTGCCTCTCTCTTCTCTCTCTACACCCGCCGTACGCCATCCAGCCACGCGGCGAGCAAGGCGCGTTCGCGCCCCGAGCATCGTTGCTCGAGCCCACTCCCACTCCCGCTCGGCCGCCTCCAGGAGCCACGCGGCACGCTCAGCAGCGCCCACGCACGCGTTCGGCCGCCTCCCGCCTGCAAGCCGGCCCCACCAGGGCCACGCGGCGTCACGCCGCTGTTCGCGGGGCTGCGCTTCGTCGCCCGTGCCAGCTTCCCACCTCGCGCCTCCACGCCTCGCCTGCAGCGCCCACGCCTCGCCCGCAGCACCCTCGCCTGCCGCGCCGTACGAGGTCAACGCCTCGCCTGCTGCGCCCATCTCGCCTTCCACGTGCCAGGGCCCGGTTCAACACGCCACACGCACTCTCCGCCTGCCACGCACCCCCTCGCGGCCCACTGCACCGCTCTACACGCAGAAGCCTCCCCCGAGCCCCTATTTGCTGCTGTGTGCCTACCATATTTGGTGTTATTTCACTTATCTCTCTAGTTTTATTCTCCTTATAGTTTATTGGCTTCTAGGCATTAATTTGTTAGGTTGTATTTTCCCTTTAAGACTCATTGTAATATTTGCTTATCTTACGTTATTGTTCTTTTTAATCTTAATTCTTCCCTTAATTTCTCTCTCGGTTTGTCACTCTCTCTCTCCGAAGTACGATAATTGCTTGATTAGATGTGCATGTTTAATTTGGCTACATTTTGGTGGTAATTTTTAGTATTAATTAAATATTTTAAATGTGTTTAAGGCTCGTGATTAATCTCTTCTATGTGTTTAATTTTAATCCATTCTCTTTTGGAATTTCTTTCCTGTAAGATTTTTAATCAAAATTCAAAGTCTTCAAAATATAAAAATCTAGTTCTCCGTGGATCGATCCGGTTCTCACCAGTTAACTATTGTTAAAATTACATTGTGAGTCCGATAATTTGAAGTTGGTTGCCGTGAGTGTTTAACGACACGCATCGTGTGCATATCAGCAGAGCACCTGAGGACGATGTCTTCAATAATCAGAGAATTGAAGACAGCAGGAACAGAACTCTCAGATGAGCAACAGATACTTGCCGTGCTAAGGCCCCTTCCTGATTCTTCTTGGGAACATATTAAATTGGTGCTTACACACAACGAAAGCATCAAGACTTATAGTGACGTTTCACGTCACCTTGAGTTAGAGGCGGAACGCAAAGAGGTGACCCGTCACAGTGCATTGGTAGCTAATGCCAATAAGCCTAAGGTAACGAGGCCCAGGCAAAACTGGACCAAGAAGAACAACAATTTTCAGCAAAAGGCTGAAAAGAAATGAGGACAACAAAATAATCAAAAGGATAAACAAGGCAAGAAAGGAAAGAAAAACCTGAGCAAAGTCAAATGTTTTAACTGTCAGAAGATGGGACACTATGCCAGTGAGTGCACTGAGCCAAAGAAGGTTTGTCTCGTCTCTAGTAATCCTATTTATGTGTGCTCTAATATTTTCACAAGCCGGATTCATAGATTATCGTCGAATACCAACCGGCAACTAACACGTCACTATGGAGAACAGCGCTAAGGAAGAAGTCCTTGGACTTGGCTCGTACCAGCTGAAGATGCGAACTGGACGCATTCTTCTGTTACATGATGTGCTTTATGCACCTGGTGTTCGATGTAATTTATTTTTAGTTATAACACTTTTACGTTTGGGTTATTCTTTCAATTTTCTAGGGACCTCAGTATCTCTTTATTACGATAAGAGTCTTTATGGTCTTGGTCATTTAAAAGACAATTTGTTTGTCATGGATTTAGAAAATAATGATTCTATCTCTTTAGTCGCATCTACTTCTGATATTCTTTCTGATTCTGTATCGTGGCATGCGAGATTGGGGCACATAGGACATGAGAGAATGAGCCGATTGGCTCGAGTAGGCTTATTGGGGCCTCTCACTAAAGTAAATCTTCCTGTTTGTGAACCATGTTTGGCAGGAAAAGCCTGCAGAAAGCCATTTAGGAAGGCCAAGAGGGCCTCTTTCCCACTAGAGCTAATCCACTCAGACATATGTGGACCCTTAAATATGAGGGCACGTCATGGCGAATCTTATTTTATCACTTTCACAGATGACTATTCTCGCTATGGTTCAGTATATCTTCTCACCCATCGCTCAGAGGCCTTAACTTGTTTTAAGCGTTTTCTGGCTGAGATAAAGAATGATAAACAGAGGAGAATTAAGGCTCTTCGCACTGATAGAGGCAGAGAATATCTCTCAGATCAGTTCAGAGAGTTATATGAAGAGAAAGGAATTCGCAGACAACTTACCATTCCTTATACTCCGCAACAAAATGGTGTTGCAGAGAGGAGGAATCGTACTCTTATGGAGATGGTTCGATTGATGATGGCGCAAGCTAACCTCCCAATAAATTTATGAGGGGATGCACTATTGACTGCTGCCTTTATCCTGAATCGAGTGCCTTCTAAGTCAGTACCTTTAACTCCCTATGAACTAGGGAAAGGCGAAAAACCTCATTTGGAGGATTTACGTCCGTGGGGATCAGCTGGATATGTTCACAGTACTTCCCATAAATATGGGAAATTGGGTCCTAGAGCTAGCAAACATATGTTCATAAGGTACCCTGAGCAATATAAGGGCTATGTGATGTATGGTGAACATCCAGATGGAGGAATGACTGAGAAAGATGTCCGAGATGTAATCTTCTTTGAGAGAGATTACCCAACAATAGGAGAGGTCAGGCAGGGCATGCAGCTATATGAGTTGCAAGATCCTGATGAGAACACTATGTCTTCCAGCATGGGGGGAATTAGTCTTATCCCAGAAGTTGCCGAAGACACTGGGAGTGTTCCAATAGATAGTGGGAGTGAACCACTTAACTGTTTACCTCGTAAAAGTCAACGTGGACATATCCCTCGACGTCGTTTCACGATTGAAGGAGAATCATTCATGTGTACTTCTGCAGATGTTGATGAACTTGCATCATACGAGGAAGCAATGACCTCACCTGACTCAGAAAAGTGGATAGCTGCAATGAGGGAAGAAATGAACTCAATGGCTAAAAACGAAGTATGGGAGTTAGTTGATCTACCACCTAAACGTAAGGCTATTGGGAACAAGTGGGTTCTTAAAGTCAAACGTAAGGTTGATGGATCAATTGATAAATATAAAGCCCGACTCGTGGCGAAAGACTATACCCAATTAGAGGGAATAGACTATGAAGAGACATTCTCCCCAGCGGTGAGATTTGCTTCTATTCGCCTAATCCTGACTTTCGTCGCATATCTAGACTGGGAATTGTTCCAGATGGATGTAAAGACAATTTTTCTCAATGGAGAATTAGACGAAGAGATCTACATGGCTCAGCCTGTAGGCTTTGAAGCTGAAGGATAAGAACACAAAGTGTGCCACCTGAAACGTTCTATATATGGTCTCAAACAGTCGTCTAAACAGTGGTATTATCGGTTCCACCAAGCAATCATTTCAATTGGCTTCAAAATGACGGAAGAGGATCACTGTGTCTATGTGAAGAGAGTTAAGAAAAATGTTCTCATTCTCTCTTTATATGTTGACGATATATTACTAGCCGAAAATGATTTGGAGTTAATTAAAACCACTCAAGAGTGGTTATCCTCCACATTCGAGATGAAGGATTTAGGTGAGGCTGATTATATACTGGGAGTAAAGATCTATAGAGATCGATCCAAGAGACTTCTTAGTTTGTCTCAAGAGACTTACATAAAGAGAATCTTAGAACGCTTCCAGATGCATAAAGCCAAACCCATAGATACTCCAATGGAGAGGGGCTCAGTTCTTAGCATTGATCAATGTTCCAATACAGAGGAAGAGAAAGAACGAATGAAGGATGTTCCATATGCCAATGCAGTCGGTTGCCTCATGTATGCCATGATGTGCACTCGTCCCGACATTTGCTTTGTAGTTGGCATGGTTAGTAGATATCAAAGTAATCTTGGAACTGCGTATTGGCTAGCAGTGAAAAAGATTTTCAGATATTTGTGAGGTACTGAGAACCTCGCTTTGTGCTATTATAGTGGGAGCCTTAGATTGACCGGATACTCAGATGCCGATGGATCAGCTGACAGAGATGAGCGCAAGTCCACTTTGGGATATGCATTCGTACTTGGAGGAGGAGCTATATCTTAGTGCAACAAGAAGCAAGCATGTGTCTCCTTATCTACAATGGAGTCTGAGTACATTGCTTGCACTGCTGTGGTCCAGGAAGCCATCTGGTTGAGACGATTTTTGGTGAGCTTGGATGTCACAACACATGCAGGAGATGCTGTTATGGTCTATTGCGACAATATGACCGCGATAGCCTACACGAGGGACTCCAAGTATCATGGAAAGTCAAAGCACATTGACAGTCGTTACCATTTCATTAGAGACATCATTGCGCAGGAATTGGTGGTCCTTAGATATATCTCTACTAGTGAGATGCTTGCAGATCCTTTGACCAAACCGCTTGTGAGAATTGTGTTTCTCAAACATGTTGGAGGTTTAGGACTGAGAAGGATCTAGATTCTTTTTGTAAATGGACACCATTTTATACAATAAAATATGAGTATTTCCTTTACATTATAAGTGCACTTATTTTTGTAAATGTGAATTTATTGGTCACCAGGTTTTGATCGGTCCACTCACACGGACGATCGCCATGTCGCTATGAGTGCGAGCATGATGAGATAGACTATGTAAACTGTGCACTCAGTGAGAGTGTATATTTCCAGCGTTCAGTGGGAACGTGATAAGAGTCGAAATCGCCTTAACCGATGGTTAAGATGAGACTGATTGAAAACTGTCAGACATGGGCTTAACCATGTAACCTGTTGATAGCTGAATCTGATGAGGGCCATATAGGCAACTTGGATGTGCTTAGTGGAGCACAGGGTTACAGATTTATATGGTGTATGAGCGTGGCCAATCCTACTATGAGCTCCATCATAACATACTGATCATACTGTATGTGCTATCTCTTTTTTGACCTTCAGAGGAGTGACTGAATGGATCCCTATTTCGTCACTGTGTGAAGTCTCTGCCTTTTCTATACCCTTTGGGACTATGCACCTTGTCACGAAGTGGACACTTGATGATGCTACTTTAGCATGTTTTTCCAAGGATCATGATTCATCCGGTCCAGCGGAGCATGTCTAGGAAAGCAGTTAAGTCAAAGCATATTGACATGTGTGGCGTAGGAAAAATTGACTTGTATCACACCGATGTCATTCTGACTCATTGCTAGCCAACATAATTATGAGTACAGAAATGTTGTTTTTGAGATGTTAAGGTGGAGATCTCAGAGGGATCATATCCTCTTAACTTGGTGTGAACTTGTGATTTAGGGTATGAGACGAGACTTGCAGTTGTAGTGTTATGTTAGTATGGTGATAACTTAATATAACACTCCTCACTTACATATCCTTCTTGTTTGGTCGCACATGCCATTTTCTTATATGAAAGGAAGAGTTACAAGAGGAGATACCATTGTGATATGTCCAATGTGTCTAAGTGGGAGATGTTAATCCTATTAGAGGATTAAGAGGATAAACATCCACATTAGATAGTTATCCCTAGTTAGATAAGGACATGGAGGAAGATGGTCCTAATGTGTAGGGACTCTCTAGGAGTCTCTCTCTATATATATGAGTGCATATCGAGAGAAGACCGACGCATGTGAACTCCTCCTCCTCCTCCCTCTCTTCTATTTATCTCTTCCTTGGAAGAATCACTCGGAACTTCTGGGATCTGACGCGTGGATATCGCAGACGACTCTGGTAGCCACTCTGCACTAACAAAGGGACGCTTTCGCTTCATTGACAACGAGACGAACACGCTATGAAAGTAACGTGTTCTTCCATAATAATCAAACAATTATGATACTTTTTTTCAAGAAAATATTCATATAATTTTAAGAATTCTTTTGCCTAACTAAGAGTAGTAAAAAAAAATCAAGGTGTTACTTGTTTTGACACATAAAATGTCGATTTTGAAATCATGAAGATTAAAATCGACGATAACAAAATTTATGATTTTAAAATCATTAGTTTTAGATCGAAAATCAAAAATAGAATAATAGAAGTCGATTGGTTTTGAAAGACAATAATTTATAAGATAGTAAAAATATTAAATTATAGTATATTTTATATCGGCAGATCAATCGACCCCTAAGTTAGAACTTAGAACGAGGGGAAAGGGCTGCCACACTTGGTTGAAGGTGTGGCACTGCTTGAGCCCTTGAGCTTGCATGGACATGAAAGCGACACCCACGTTCAGGGTTTTGTCCGTTTCCACCACCCTCTCCTTCTCTCCTCCATTAAATATTTGCCCTCTTTCTTGGGTGCATCAATCATACTTGGGACACCCCCACCAAATTTCCAATGCTCGGCGTTTCAACTCATCCATATGTAGTAGTAGTATTATTAATGACCTATGGGTCTTCTTGCTGGTATGTTATTTAGGTTTATATTATTTAGGTTACTCTGAAGCTTATTCCTTGTTGTCCTTGTTCTATATAGATAACAAAGCCCAACGATGCATGTGTAGTATTCACAACGTGCACCTCTTTAAGTAAGATGCAAGTAATTGTAACAAAAAGAACAAGGAGCAAGCTGTCGTTTGGTGTGTCATAAAATCAGTACTAAATCCTAAAATACCTTAAAATCTTAATTTTAAAATCAGCGATCTTAAAATCAGCGAAAATAAAATTTCTAATCTTAAAATCGTCAATTTTGAAATCACTAGTTTTAGTTTACGGTGCTCTTAGGCTGTAAACTAAAATCAGATAAAATGAAGCTTTTAGATGTCAACCGATTTTGAAATACATATCAAACAAATGAAAAAGTACCGTAAAACGAGTTACGGCTGTTTACGTCGTATCAAAAGAATGAAAAATACCGTTTAATGGTTGTTTATCACATTTTACAGCAATTTAGGACGCACCAAATGACACCTAAATGTAAGTAACTGTAGTTGCGGCAGCAAATCCTGAAGGATGGGAGGGGTGGAATTATCATCAGAAATATTTAGAGTCCAGAGAAGATATAATTTGGTACGGTTGTTCTTGACATTTTACCGTTATTTATTTTACAACTATTTACGACGCACCAAATTACACCTAAACGTAAGTAACTGTGGTTGAGGTAACGAATCCACGAGGATGGGAGGGGTGGAATTATACAAATTTTTATCAGAAATATTTACAGAGTCTAGAGAAGATATAATTTGGTATCCAAATCAGTGTTTCTTTCTTAGTAGGAGTTTCTTTTTCCGAGAACTAAAATAATAAAAGTATCTACTTCATGGCATGATGGAGAGAAGGAAAGATGGCAGCTTGGATGGGCTTTTCTTTGAATTGGTGTTAAATGGTATTTAACCACTATAATATGTTGACATATTAAAATCTTGCAAGATGGTATATATGTAGAAGCATGGACGATGGCAAACAGGCAATCTAATTTATGTGGACAATTGTAAGATAAATTATGTTAATGTCAACATGAAAAATAGGTGATCGTCTAGATGTCCTTCCAAGTGACCATACCCTGATGAGCAGTAACTAATTATAAGATTAAAATTGTCAAAAAGTACAATTATATTTTATTTCAAAATTGTCCGAATTTAACTATTTAATCCGAAAAGAGATTCCATTAATGCACAGTCCCCTGTAAATTATTACATATATACCCATTATACGCATTCCTCTTAAAAAGAAAAATCATCAAAGATAAAATGGTTAAAATACATATGAAAACTGTAATGTAGTGCTCACCATAAAAATCCTTCTCTATCTTCTCTGTCAATGGCTTCAACTTTTATGGAAACCTAAAACTAGTGACAGAGAAATGGAAGAAAAGGAAAGCTAAAAAATATTTTCGTCCTTTTCCGCGTTCACCACTACCTCTTCTGCACGTTATCTGGGAACAGATACCTTCCTTGTTCTCACCCAAAGTGAAGATATTAACGTTTCTTCTACGCACCCGTACTAGTATATTATATTTACCTATAATACTTATATATATATATATATATATATATATATATATATATATATATATATATATATTTTGTAAGTAAAGTACTTATGCAGTGGTCCTTGGCATTATAGTGGACTGCCGTCCATCAGTAAATCCAGTGGTATGCGTCCTTAATTAAGATGCATTGTACCATCTGTAGGATGATGTGGTAATTGTGTGTCATTCAATCTTTTGATTAGAGATAGTTATATTATAATATTTATAAGATATTGGGACAAGTATTTTTCATTTCTGTATGGAGTATTTCATAAGTGATCGCCTTTTTTTGGTCGAATTTTCATAAGTGATCTTACCCGCTTGCTTACTCCATGCAAGTGATGTTTCCAAATTACAATCCTCCATTGGGATGGTGCGACCGCTTTGACCTCTTGTTCGTGGGTGCTTTAGAATGGGACATGGCGGCATCGACCTTTTTTCTTGTCCAAGTGTGAGTTAGAGGGTGCTTCCCCTTCTACCGACCTAAGAAATAGAATACCTATCCTTTTTACGTGGAGGGAGGAGCAATGCTTGTTGCGCTTCATGCAGCATTGCGAGACACATGTCATGCACTGCTGTATGCAGTGCCGTCCGCTATGGTGGATCAGACAATATGCAATGAGTACGTTCTTATTTTTGTTTGTTTTTTTTTTGTCGAATTTTGTAAATTTTTTTAAAGCATCTGATCAAACATTTAACAGTATATCTGGAGAGTTCGAGTCGGTCTCGAACCGACTATGTATTTTATTTTTTAAAAAAATTCGTTTGAAAAACACTTTAATTTACGTGCAAAGAAAAAAATAATATACATATATATATATATATACCCTTCTAAGTAGTGTGAATGGAAAGACTTGATATTTGCTGCCCTCAGTAATGTGAGCACCAACTTGTGGGCGGACAACCATGGGATAACTTTGTGTGTAATCTAAGATGTCAGATTACAAGTAGACGAGATCTGTTTTTCTCTTCATCAGATGCATAATTTAGATAATTTTTGAGTTTGACATCGTTTTAAAGTTTTCTTTTATTAATATTGATTATCTAATCTTGAAGATCAGATTGCATACTCGCACAAGCCAGGCTCTTTAGGCAATTATTCATTTTTAGAGTTTTTTAAATTAGATTTCAAACTTCTGATTATTCTTAGAGTAAGCCTCTTTATTCCTGTAATAAGACAAATTCTGATTTGATAAAATATATTTAATATTTCGGCCAAGAATGGCTTATTTCCAGAATGTGAATTAGCAATTCTACCTTACACCAAGAACTGGGTATTTTGCCTTAAATTTCACCCCATTATCAGAATAAAACACTCTTTATTTTAAAACAAACAATCCAAAAAAACTAACTTTTCCCATCATAATCCATTTTGTTATCAAGTGAAGTTAGAGGATATGCAATTAGATAGTATGCCCATGTTTCATATTTGTATATTTGTGGCTGTGGAGATGAGGATGCAAAGCTTCAGGCCAGATCTGTTGGTAGTTGTTTGTGTTTGCATGGTGTGGTGGAGATGCACAGGGCTTGGTGGGCTATCTCCATCATATCTCCTAAAAAGCCACTCAAGGAGAGGACAAGGGGGATGGTTAGGTGCAAGGTTGTCATTGTCAAAAAGGCAATGAGGCCGAAAGGGACTCCTCGGTCCCCTCAAAGGCCTTTTTGGTAACTTAACATTCTCCATGAGATTTGTGTTAACTTGTAGACCCTTCTTCTAAATCTTGAATTGTATGTCTACCCTCTTGGAAATCATATGGCACACAAGTAAAGCCCCTACTATTTCTTAAAAACTAAGAGCAGTACTTGTGTATAAACTTGAGCATACATGGTATCCTTTCTCAATTCAATAGAGGAGAAGTCATACCACAGCTAGATACTTTTGCATGTTAATATGGTGTCCAACACTTGGGGTAAACATGAGAATACAACACTTGGAGGGCATACACATCTTTTGAGCACTTGCCAGGACTTTTATGTAATTTTCAGATTAACTTAATCAGAGGGATGGTGGTGTCACTACACTGTTGAGTTTGTTGTTAAGACCTTCCTAAGATTAGGTTAAAGCATGAGTGCATGTGGGCAGTGATGGAACTACCACAACAATCATGTAGGGGGAATGTGTCGGCGGCCCCTGCTACCTTTTTAAGAACTCATTATTGGCTCTCTTTCACATTCGGGTCTAACAAGCACATGTTCCATTTTTATTTAGGTGATACAAGTAAGGTGTATTGTCATAACAAATTTTGTCTTCAAATTAAAATTAAAGCAAATTTAATGCACGTCTAAATTCATATTAAATATAGTGCTATTTTATTTGCAGAATAAGTTATTACGTAGAGTCCACTGACAGAATAATGTATATTAGAATAAGGAGGGTTTCGGTTTGATAGTTTTGTGGGGTCCGTCGACCGAATAAGAAGAATAAATAATTCTTAGGTCTAAGGTGAGATGACTTATTCTCCTTATTCTCCGAATACGTTATTTTGCACCGGTATAAGTCATTCCGTTTGTCAAAATAAAATTAAACTTATTCTCTTCTTATTCACCCTTATTTTTCTCTTATTCTCCGATCAAAGTGACGTTTAGAGTTTAACCTTTAAGAATTTAAGAACTCCTCCTCGTCTCTCTTTTCTAATTTTATCTCGCACTGTTTCTTTTCTTCATAAATTTTATTAAAATCAAAATTAACACTATATCAAAATTACTATTCAAACCAAATGAGGCATTATGTATACCTCCATCCAACTCAAGCAGCATACTAGTCAATCCCAAACTTGTTAACTCTCCAAGATTCCCTGCATGCAACTAAACAACGGCGTTCATCTTCCTGTGTCTTCCTGTTGCAGGGAACAGTAATAGGAAGCCGCCTCTATCTCTTCCCCAGAGATTACTTTGGAGTATTAAACAGATGAACATAGCAATGGGCTATGGGCAGTCTTTTTGTAAGTGTCAAAAAAAAAAAGGGCAGTCTTTTGTCACCTGTTGGCCATTCTATCCTTCCTCACTCCCCTTGCATCCTCCCCGTTGGTAAAACACAAGAAAGGTGGTGGCTGACAGTGGGGAGTGGTGCCTCTTTTCCTCTTTTCTTTGTCTGTAAGTTACTTACCAAGAGAAACAAAGGGGAAAAAAAACTGTTTTTTTTTCTTCTCTTCTTTTCTTCAGAGAAACAAGTAGGGGAAGGAAGAGGGGTGGGCAGGAGATTCCTCTGGGACCTGGGTGGGGAGGGAGAGGAGGGTGAGGCGCTGTTGCTCTCCTTTGGGTGGGAGCTCTTTTCCTTTTAGGCTCCAAAGCTCTTCTTTTCACAGTTTTCCCCATTTGTGGTGGGGTGGTGGTGGTGGTGCTGAAGGGGACTGGTCATCTGCAGCCCCGCCATCTTCTTCCTTCTTCTGTTTTCTGATCTGGGCTTTTTCTCTAGGTCTTGCAAAGGTTTCTATCTGTGCCTGTGAGTGGCTCCTCTTTTCTGCAGCCATTCTTGTCCTCTGGGGGGTTTAACAGTGGAAAGACTCCTGCTTTGGGAGCTCCTGCTCTTGGGTTGTTTCCTTTCATCTTTCATCCTCTCCTTCATTTCTTTCCTTTTGGGTGTCTGGGAGATCTGCGAAGAAGGGGAAGAAGGAGATAAGAGGAGTTGGGTAGAGAGAGATATAGAGATAGATAGAGTCTTGAGGGTGAGGCATGGCTGGAGGAGCAGCGCCCGCGCCCAAGGCCGACGAGCTGGTGCCGCACCCTGTGAAGGATCAGCTGCCCAATGTTGCCTACTGCATTACCAGTCCACCGCCTTGGCGTGAGTGATAGCTTGTTGGGATGCATTTATTTGGTTCCCTTTGTGCTTGTTAATTAGTTTCCACCATGGGTTGCTTGTTGATGTCTCCTTGTGGTAGGCCTTGTGGGTTCTGTTGTTAGATTCACCTTTCAGTCTAATTTTTGCTTCATTTCTCAATAATTGGGTTTTTAACCACCACTGTTGTTGCTGCTGCATTTCTTTGTTTGTTATCCTGCTCTTGCTTCGCCTCCTCATTGTTAATATCTTTGTTATTCTTATTGTTTTCCTCTATTCTTTGAGGGGTGGGGACTGGAAGACCATTTAGGATTTAATGAAATGGACGCAGATCTTGCATTCTCTTTTCAACTTTTTATGAATGTTAGTACATTTTTTGCATGCAGTTCTTATGTCACAGACGAGTGGTTTCCAGTTGAAGTTTTCTTGCTTCTTTAGGAACTAGATTTGGTGTCCTTTTCTCAAGAACCGATCGCTAGTAATTTGATGTGTTTCCTCTTTTTTTCCCTTTCCAGACTGGGGCTTTTATTTCTTCCTCTTCGCAGTTGCAGTTAGTCTGATACCCTTCGTTGGTTGCCCGATTGACCCTTTCTTCATTGTAGTTCTTTTCATGCTTGTGTATAGCCTATTACCTTAAATGCAGCCGGTTTGTTTGTCTTTTTTTTTTTTTTACTTCCTTATTATACATTGTTCCTATTACATTTTTTAGTTTAATTTTTCCCTCAACTTTTCTGAAATCTTCACTCTAGTTTAGCTTTATACAAGTCAAGCTGTTAAAGCATTTTTTTAAAATCTTTCTATTGCAATTTGTAATGCAGCTGAAGCTATTCTTCTCGGCTTCCAACACTACTTGGTTATGCTAGGTACAACTGTTATTATCCCAACTGCCCTTGTTCCTCAGATGGGAGGAGGCAATGTAAGACCAAATGAAAAATAAGAATTCTTCTTATAGTATCACTTTTCAGTTTGTTGATTATACTGTACATTTCAAATTTTCCTTGTTTTCCTTTATTAAGAGGTGCTCATCTTTTACTAGGAAGAGAAAGCTAGGGTCATTCAGACGCTACTTTTTGTTGCCGGCTTGAACACTTTGTTCCAGACGTTGTTTGGGACTCGCTTACCAGCTGTGATTGGAGGATCATATACCTTTGTTGTGCCTACAATTTCAATAATCTTAGCAGGTCGATACAGTGACATTGTAGATCCTCATGAGGTAAAAACTTTCGTCTGTTTGATCCATGTTGTTCCTTATTTCACTGATTAGGTTTTCAATTGACCTTCCATTTTCCTTCAGAAATTTGAGCGAATCATGCGAGGAACCCAAGGTGCTCTAATTGTTGCTTCAACACTTCAGATTATTTTCGGTTTCAGTGGCCTTTGGCGTATTGTTGCAAGGTCCATTGCTGCCCCCATATGCTGATAAATGTCACCAGCTTTCACCGCTAAAAGTTTCTTTATTCGATTCCTCTGATACATTAATATTTTTCAGATACTTGAGTCCACTTTCAGCGGCTCCTCTGATTACCCTAGTTGGGATGGGTCTCTATGAGTTGGGATTTCCTGGGGTAAGTAAGCATGCACTGGAAACTAATCTGGGATGAACACCTGATCAGTAGCAAATATTTTATTTATCATTACATTAATTTATCATTGCATGCTATTTTTTTGTTCATGTCATTTTTGTCTCCAAGGAATGATGTTGCACAATTTCCAGCCCTACACAAATCCTTTTGTTTTTTCTTTCCTGCAATGAAACTAACATTCTATTTTTGTTCTCCAGGTTGCCAAATGTATTGAAATTGGACTTCCACAGCTTATATTGTTAATCTTTTTCTCTCAGGTATTAATTGCTATTATAATGTTCTCGTTTAACGTATGCATTTTTTTGTACGTCTAGGGTATACCTAGGATGTACATTTTGATTTTTTTGAATTACAATGTGAATGGTGTACTGAAGAATGACTATTTCTTTTTTGTCCAGTACCTACCCCATGTGTTCCATGGACATGTCTTCGATCGTTTTGCCGTTATCTTTTCAGTTGCAATCGTGTGGCTTTATGCCTACCTGCTCACTGTGGGTGGGGCATACAGGCATGCAGCACCAAAAACCCAATTACATTGCCGCACTGATCGTTCCGGCCTTGTAAGCGGTGCTCCTTGGTAAGTCCAATCACTCATTATAGTTATGCTGTCCAAAGCTTGTATGCTGGTAAACATTATTAGTTTTCTTGCTCATGTTTCACATTCATTACTGTAGTCCTATGCTACCAGTGTGTTCCAAGTTATACCCGTCACTGCACTTAGGGGCCCTGGGATCTCTGATACCTGGAATATTATTTGCACAGGATTAGAATTCCATATCCGTTTCAGTGGGGAGCACCCACGTTCGATGCAGGGGAAGCTTTTGCCATGATGGTTGCTTCTTTTGTCGCTCTTGTAGAGGTTTGGCTTCTCTTTGTCCGTTGCATGTATCCTGCTAGTTGCGTGTTATCCTGCCAAAGATGACATGTCGTTTTCTCGCTAATTCAATAACTGATCTTTGTGTTTTATGTGCTATAAATGCAGTCCACTGGTTCCTTTATTGCTGTTTCGAGGTATGCAAGTGCTACACCATTACCACCTTCTATTCTCAGCCGTGGTATTGGTTGGCAGGTAATAGAGATTGACTGTTTTTCTCTCTTGTTCATTATCCTACTTGGATACTTTATTTGTAATTAAAACTTTATGAATCTAGGGTATTGGTATTCTGCTGGATGGACTGTTTGGAACGGCAAATGGCTCCTCAGTATCTGTGTAAGACTTCATCCGAACACCTGAAGAACATTTTAAGAGAAAGTGTGTCTCCAGATTTATTTAGCTGTGTTGTCTAACATTTACAACATTGGACTCTTGCACAGTGAGAATGCTGGATTGCTAGCGTTAACACGCGTTGGCAGCCGGAGAGTTGTGCAAATATCTGCAGGATTCATGATTTTCTTTTCAGTCCTTGGTAAATTACCTGTGCCCAAGCTTTTGACAAAGAAATATGATTAATTGTTCCTTGGTAGACATAATGACTCCAACGTTCCATTTAAAAGCTCAGTAGTGACTAATCTTATACGAATTTCGAAGCATCTTCAAACTGCGACTGTTGTAATTTTACATGAAAATGCTTATCCAGTGGAACTTATTCAATTTGTTTTAGGATATTTTCTTGATTTCATCCTTTTCTTTTGTGCCAATGCAGGGAAGTTTGGAGCAATCTTCGCGTCAATTCCTGCACCAATAGTTGC
The DNA here is from genome assembly GCA_030544215.1 of Zantedeschia hybrid cultivar. Classification (NCBI taxonomy): domain Eukaryota; kingdom Viridiplantae; phylum Streptophyta; class Magnoliopsida; order Alismatales; family Araceae; genus Zantedeschia; species Zantedeschia hybrid cultivar. Next base: position 32,408,401 of record JARZZO010000003.1, on the reverse strand, counting down.
GGCACTATATTGCCTTTTCTTTGCATATGTTGGTAGGTATTACAAAACTTCAAACCATTAACAGTTAAATCAATTATATAGGCTGCTTCTGTGTCATGATACGGTATTGTTCATCATGAGTAAACAGGTGTGGCAGGTTTAAGCTTCCTTCAATTTTGCAACCTTAACAGCTTCAGGACAAAGTTCATCCTAGGGTTCTCAGTTTTTATGGGCTTATCGGTGCCTCAGTACTTCAACGAGTATACCTCTGTTGCTGGTTATGGTCCAGTTCACACATCGGCAAGATGGGTATGCAAAGAGTCATTCTTTAGCTTATCATGATTTTAATTTCCAACTACTGTTTTGCATCAAGACTCAAGGCTTATTTGGCGTTTCAGTTTAATGACATGATCAATGTCATCTTCTCCTCGGAGGCATTCGTTGCTGGTTTTGTGGCATTTTTCTTGGACAACACCTTGCATCGGCACGATAATGCTAGCAGGAAAGATAGAGGTTATCATTGGTGGGACAAGTTTCGGTCGTTTAGGTCCGATACCAGGAGCGAGGAATTTTACTCCTTGCCATTTAATCTCAATAAATTCTTCCCTTCTGTCTGAGTGTGCAGCAATGTTGTTACAAATCAGAACTCTTGATCTCCCCAACAGAGCTCTTGTGGCCAGTATTTGCAGTTCATCCCATCATGTCTCTAAGAGCTCTTTTTGTCAAGATACAATGTTAATTCTCCTTTTCCCTTCTGCATCCTAGGGAAATCCTATGTTATAAAAGGGGTCCTTTGGGATTCATTTGTTACATTTTTCGTGTATGTTCAATTTGTATATCTGAAATGGAGCTTGGTGAAGCGGCAATTTGACGCTTCTGTCTGCTTTCTTGCATTTAAAAAGCCCTCAGATTTGCACTCCCCGATTGTTGGTCTCTTCCCTCTGAATTTTGGAGGGGATCAGTAATCCTGATGCAGCTGCACTGTGGAATCAGATTTGGTGGAATCTCTGATATGGTCACAGCATGCTAACTTAAATGGTGTACAGAAGCTTGCGGACTATTTATTTGGCAACTCTTTCGAACTTCAATTTAGTTATTCCGAGGGAAATACATTAGATATTTGAAGTCATTTAAGTAGTGTTTTAGTTACCTTTTTGGATTGCAATCCAAAATGTCAGATTAGAGCTTAACGAGATTAGTAGGAAGTTTGATCTTTGTAACTTAAATGAATCGTAACTATTTTTATTTAGATAGTTTTACATTTTAACCCCTGAAAATAGATGTATTTACAAATCAGCCTTCCTAGGTGAACTATTTTCAAATAAGCCCTCACAGTCTACCTTGGATTGGTGAAAGACCTCTGAACATGACAAGTAAGTCTATGAGAGTTTTACAAATAAGTTCCTAAGAAAGTTGTGATTATGGGTACTTATTAAAAAAAAAAAGATTAGTAGGGTTTATTTGTAATGTCAAAAGTTTATAAGGGATAAAAATATATATATTAAAGGTGAAAGTTAAAAGTAACTTGTAATTAAATTTGGTTAAACACATTGGTATAATTGCTTAGACAGATGCATGCCATAAAATTATTTGAGTTTGGATCCATCATGAACATGGGCTTTCCAAACCACCTTATGGGAGAAAAGCTTCCCAAGCCATCACCCCCTGGAGCCCTGACATGTAGATTCTCTGACAACCATACTGTTAATTTTTTTTTTCTCCTCCAAACCAAGCAAATTATGCCCCCACCAACACGCTCCTCCACCGAAACCCTAATCACCCTCTCACTCACGTACTCCCATGGTGCCCTCTATGAAACAAGTTGGAAGAAGAATAGTGGTCAACATATCCCTTCTTTTGTTTTTTTTAACCTACAAATATTATATTTGTCGCATATTGGCTTTCTGCAGTCCTGTCTGTGCTCTTCTTTTGAAAGAGGAGGTGAAAAGTGTGCTACCCATGTGATGATGTGATTTCATGCTTTTGGGCAGTAAGCAAAGCAGCAGGACATGGCCAGTCTTCCCCATCTCAAGACAAAACACGAATTCCACAGCATGATCTTAAAGTTTGTCTGAGAACATTCAGCATCACAAATTGTCCTTTTAAGCTTTCTTTGATAACTGAATCTTATTAGAGGAGAATATACGAAGTTATTTGGTTTTTACTTTTTTATATTCAAGTGATTTTACTCTTTTACATCTAGTTAACTTGATGAAATAAGTTATCTAGGGTCCAGTTATTGTTCTCACTACTCACTAGAATGAAAACTTCATCTTTTTATGCATTCTAATTGTGTTTTAGTACTTGTACCATGCCTACTGCAATGCCATTGCCTTATTCTCCTTGTCTTCAATAGAATAGTGTTCAGTTACCACAAATGAATAGGTTCCTATTTTGATATTTTCTATCCAAAGACAACTTATTCTGTTACCCAAGAAGCTCTAGTAGCAGTTTGATTGAGAATTATTCCCGAGATATCTCTTTTTATTCTGAATTTGATCTAAAAAAGAATTTGATTGGATAGATCAACTAATCCGGAATACAAAGGAGTAAATCCTGGTCTATCCTGAATTTTGTATCCCATGGTCTACTTAGGATATGTTCACCTAAGTTACTTTTATGTTAAAGGACAGTTCTGATAATATACATATTTGTTCTACTTATTACTTTATATTTATATCAAAATTCATTTACTTAACTTATTAGGTTAATATAATGGTTATTAAAGAGAATTCATACTTGTTTTGGAGTATTTTATTCTACTAAATTAAATTGGGTTAACTCTGTCGTATAAGTCATTCTGCGTAGGTCTTTCCCGTTGTCACCATTCATTTGCATAAATATGGCATCACTACGTGTCTAACCTCGTTTCTCTCCATTTACACAGGGTCTGAGTAAATTTAGCATTTCCTCAGCTAATCTTACTAATTGACTAATCATTTCTCCGACTTATGTAAGTGTAAACATATCAAGAAGTTCAAATAAAATAAAAAAAATTAATTTTCTTAAGTTGGTTCAATCTAATCCATACGTCCGTACGATCCAATCTTTAACCTGATGACCTAAAAAGTCCCCAAAAATTGAAAGCTAAGTCCCAATCAGCAATAAAAAAAGTACCTTTAATTGGTTGAACCCTACAATATTTTTTCACTTTTGAAAGATTTTCAGCCATCTGTTCCGAGATCGGCTTTATGGATACATGAAGTATATTTGGGACTACCTAAAAAAAATATTTATTTATTATTTTAATTGCACCAACAACTGATACAAGAAGCAAAACACTATCGAGAAACAGAGAAAAATACTTAGAGGATCTTGCCTCCTTCCTTGGAAAACAACTTCTGGGGCGTCTAATGCCATGGGACCCGTTTGGGTCCAAATCCTATCAAACGAATCTTAGGTACTTGGTGCGTCAGACAAACCTCAAAGATTTTGATGTTTGAACGTGGGTGATGTGTATGAACATGCTGCAGTGTCGTCTGGACCACCATAATTGATACGTACCGGAGAATGTCTTCTTTTGTGAACTATCTAGTTATGAACGTGACGCCTTAACAAGCACTCTGAGTTAGAACTTGTCATATGGCATCTTAATTAGCATGCAGAAGATGATGCTTTAACTGCACCAGTAACTTCAGATTGGAGTACTCAATCTCAGCCAGGGAAAGGCGAGTTTAAATGCCAGTCGACAGTGAGCCGATTCGCTCGCGAGCTACTTAAACTTGACTCCAGCTTAGCTTTGGTTTGCCAAATGAGTTGAGATTGAGGCTTCGGCAAGATCAGTTCTAGTAAATGAGGGGGTCCATTCGAGTTCCACCTGTGACTTATGTGGCAAGTAGATTAACAATATAGAGTTTATTTTTATTTTTTGTTTACTCGTATTTATATGTTATACATATTTTCAGCTTTTAGTTGGCTTGTCTGAACTTGATAAGCTTACTTGGATGCACAAGAATTAACAATAATATATTTTATTTTATTTGATAGGATGGAGCTTAGTCAAATTTACGTTTTTTTTTTTTTAAAAACTGAAGTGACTCAATGATCAAGTATTTATATTAGCTCTCATGTGAGAAATTTCACGGGTCATACTTCAAAGCACTTAAGACTCCACCTCAGTTGGAATCAATGGCGGAAACAGAAATTTTGTCTAGTAGAGTCATTTAGACATTAAGTTATAAACATGGCTGAGTCAGTGGGGTCGTGGGTTAAGTCATATGGGGTCATGAGTTGGGCCAATGGGATCGTGGGTTGGATCAATGGGATATCGGACTAGATTGCTTTACATTGGGCCAATAAAGTTGACAAAGTCCAATGATGTCCCAGAACTCCACTGGATTAATGCTAGATCATTGGCTGGAATTGAGTCACATAATAAATATGCTGTGCTCAAGCCCTGTTGTATTTATGGTACTAACTAAGTTTGAACTTGAGCACCTTTTCTCAAGCCAAGACTGACCCTGCAAACTTGGCTTTAGCTCATCTCCTTTTTACCCAAGGCCAAGAAAGAGAGAAGGGAAGATAACAAGTTCTAAACAGAGGAAGATTAAAATCCTCAAACAAGTGAAATTCAGATTCTCCCCCAAGATTGTGTCTGTAGGGCATGGCAGCTTTTGTATGCCTGGGCATGAGATTTCACATGGGATTTCCTTCCTCCTCTCCCTGGACCCATTTCTCTTCTTTTGGTAGTATGTGGACACCATGACCAGAATCTGGATAATGTTCATGTCCAGGGAAAAGAGAGAGGAAGTTCCCTGTTGTTACAAAAATGACTCCTTCCTCATTTCTCTTATTCAATTGGGTCATGTAAAGTTTAACAAATTAAGATAATTAGTTACTTCCTTATTAGAGATCTGACCTCATTTTCAATCTCCTATCAATTTTATATTGACTGTCAAGCTCCTATTTATAAAGGATCTAGTTTTCACAACTCCCACATAATCAATCATTAAATTAATAACATCATTTCCTCGGATTCTAATTCTAATTCTTCGGTCCTTTTGTACCCTTTTGTTAATATAACGGATTAGCACTTAGCATAATAAAATGTCAATACTTTAATATATTAACATCTTAAAATGTTAACATGCCAATAGGTTAACACCCACATTAAAGGTCTATCTAGCACCTTAACTGCTAAGGTTAGGACTGCCACTCTCGGTCTAATTTGGTTGGGTTGGGGTCAACTCTAAGCTAGCACATATTGAAGAGATCTTTAACCTTAGCTCAACATAACCTAATTCTCAAGCCATACTCCTTAGCTCTAGCCCGACCTATTCAATAATATCTCAACTAAGTCCAACTCTCATATACTCAACTTCTCAATCCAACTCAACTCATATATCTATCGTTAATTATGCTAAATAAAGCTGAGTTAAGTTATAACTTCAACACTCAATATACTTAGTGTTTTTTGTAACTTTAACAATGAATATACTTAGTGTTTATTTTTTTTACCTTTTCGCTTTCAAACCTCCCTGTACAAAGGTAAGGTTAATAGTCCCACGCTACCCCCAAACCTACCTAAGCCCAAGCTTAGTCGAGTTCAACTTGACTCAATCCAGTGATGGGTTTGACTCACTTTACCTTAGATTGACCACCCGAAGTCGTAGCTCTAATAAGGTGTTAATACATAAAGGTATTAACACTTTACATATCAGATATTAGTATGTTAATATATTAATATCTGTTAAGATATATATATTAATGTGTTAACATCGTAAGTCTTATTGTGTTAATGTCATAATGTGTTTACGTCTTACACATGCAGCGCTTAAAGGTGTTACTGCGTTAACACGTTAACCCAGTTAACACTGTAATGGTCTAACTATGGGGAAGAGAAAAATAATCTCCCATAAAATAAGAACTTTGCAACCATTAAAAGTTTTCATTCTTTTATTTCACAATTACAATTTTTTTGTTCTATAAACATGTGAAGATAGTTATTGAGAAAATATTTTTTTTAGGGTTTTTTAGTTTTAGGTCCCTAAATTTTTTAATATTTCATTTTAGTCCCTGTCATTTTTATATTTATTTTAAAATTCCTATAATTTTTAAACCCTCCTAAAAGGACTCCTCTAGTTAGCAATCATAAAAAAGGAATATTCATAGAAATATTCCTTCCATGTACCATATTCTACCAAAATACATTAAGAATATTCCATGAATACAGTTGGCATATATATATTTTTATAGTTACCAATTGGAGGGATTTTTAAGGAGCACTCAAAGATTGTGGGGTTTAAAATAAATATTAAGATTGTAGGAATTAAAATGAAATATTGAGATTGTGAGGACCAAAAAATAAAAATTCTATTTTTTAATGCTCGAAATATGTCATTTTTTCTCTTTGTTTCATTTCCCCCACCTCCTTGGGAACATGGAAGCTTGAAGGTATTTTTTTAACCCACTCCATTATCCCCGGTATCTTTCTCGACTCATTCTCCATTGCTCCTTCTTTTCCTCCTCACATGAGAATATAAACATATGTTTCTATTTTATAAGTTTTTTTACAATATTTACCGACATATTTTTTGTAAATTATTTTTATGAATTTTCATTTTTGTAAATATTTTCATGATTTTCTCCCTTTTTCTAAACAATTTGATAAAGCAAATACTCTCTTAGTGGTTAGCAAAAACCGAACAAAGGCAGAAAATAGGATCAAGGCTTACGATAGGAGACATAATCAACTTTTTCCTAAACAATAGGTCTCCTAGATTTATCCTTATAATTCTCATAAAAAGTTGCAAAGCAGCCCTTTAAGGTAGCTTTTCTTCTGAAAGGCAAGCTTGGGTGAGAGAGAGATCCTAAGAACATGCAGTGGAAAATTGATTGATAAGGATGGAGATTTGGATATTCTTCCCATTGTGTGCTTGAGACGTGTCAGTAAAATTCTTTTTAAGATCTTTTAGGGTGTGTTTGGCAAAACTTTTATTTGAAAGTTACTTTTGACTTCCACTTCTTACATAAAATGAGTTGAGGGAGAGAGGATATAAGTAATTTTAATTTGTTACAAAAGTTAACTCTTTTATAATAATCTCACTTTTTCTTCAATCTTAGAAGTTCCCCTCTTGTAACTTTTGGTAGGAAGTCAAAATACAAGAAAAATATCACATAAATGGCTTTCAAAATCTAATGACTTCCATAAAAAATAACTAAATAAAAATGCAAAAGTACTTTCAAAAAGAAGTTACGCCAAACACGGCCTTAACATAAGATCATCTATGCCCGTATGACTTACTTAGACTCATTTACTAAGATTGAATAAGAAAAATTTCGAATGACACTTGAGTGAAGGTGTACCTTTTTTTTGAGAGGTGGATCAGTGGCCAAGTATGTACATGTATTTACAAGTGACCAAGGTTTCATTCTGGGCTTAACCCAAGAGATCTCCAAAGTTAGACATAATTTCAAACTAGTCGATAAATCCATCTAATTAGACGAGTATTTCAGGTCTGTCTGATCAATCTCACGAATCAGGAGATAAAGATCTTAGCAGCACACCTTTTGGCTGTATAACTGAGGAGTTTTTAGGCTTCAATCAAGATTAAACTTGAGACCTTCAGTTAGAAAGCAAAGGTGAGAACCAATACGCTACTGCATACAGCCCCAAGTGAAGTGAAGGTGTACACTGATATTTTGTCTCAAGTTTTTACCAGTAGGCTAAATTTTTGGCTTTTAATTTTATATCTTTACGTTATTTTAATAAAATTGGAGGGAATGGGGAGGTCGGCTTCAGGTTGCAAGCCAGAGTGGTGGGGCTGTGGTACCAGGCCGGGCGGGAACCCTGCCACCTTGGGAGTTCAGTCTTACGGCCCAATTTAATGGCAAAATAAGATACTACATTATTACTTCTACTCATTTTGATTGCGTAGATTACTTAACTTGAGCAATAAGGGCATATTCCTAAACGAGAGAGCATACAATTCAAGTTAAAAATTTGAAGTCCTTGTTCTAATTCGAATAAGGGATTGTTTTGTTTCAATGTAAAACTCTTTAAATCATTTGTTTCATAATCACAGTGAAATTGTATGGTTTTAAAATCACGAAGCTTTTGTTTGGTTGTTTGTAAAAGAAAATAAGAGAATGTTTCGATCTTCTTGTTTTGGTTTATGATAGGCTGTGCTATAAACCAAACTAAGAAGATTTGACTGCCAAGTGGGTAGACAAAGCCTAGGCAGGATTTATTTTACAGTGGTTTACATCATTCCAAACATCTAAAGATACCATAAAACGGAGCAATTATTTTAGATTAAGGGGTTGTTTGTTTCAGTGTAGAACTTTGTAATTCATTAGTTTCAAAATTATTGGTTTTAAAACAAGTGAAATTTTTGTGATTTTAAAATCATGGAGCATTTATTTGGTTGCTTGTAAAACAAAATAAGAGCATGGTCCGATCTTCTTGTTTTAGTTTACAGTGGACCTTTCCAATGAACTAAAATAAGGAAATTGAACTGCCAAGTAGGCAAACAAGACCCATACATGATTTTAGTTTACATTCCTTTACATCATTCTAAACATCTAAAAATACCGTAAAATGAAATAATTGTTTTAAATTATGTTTTTTACGTTGAAACAAACAACCGCTAAGTTATTTTACATTGAAGCAAACAATCCCTAAATGTTAATGGCGCTTCTTTTCTGATACTTTATTTATTTATTTATTTTATTAAAGTGACTTATTATGAGTAGAACTAAGATAGGGTAAAGTGAACAACAATATGACTATCAAATGAGGCCTAAGGTGCAAATGTGTGAGCTGAGTTGAATACTATACTTTTCAAACTTTGCTCAACTAGTTTTGTTCGAGTTTAAACTCAAGCCAAGTATCTAAAATAGCTATGCAAGTTTGACTCATTTAAGCACATGATGAGTGCAGACTCAGCACCACCTAGGAACCTCTTGACTACCTCTTCCTTTGTCGTAGGCTTCACCGTTATCAACAAGCAAATAAATCTCGTTGGTGGAGTGGGATCAGATAGTTGGGAGCACCAACTTTATCTCCACCTCTAAAATATGAAAATATTTTTTAACATAAAAGTGAAGCTTCTAGAAATTTGAATAAAACTGATGCATTAGAATTTTTTAATAAAATTATTGAATATCTAAGATTGCTCGTATGTTAAAGATAAATTTGGCCACAAGATCACATTCTTTGGAGACAACTGCTTGGGTGGAGTACAGATCCTCTATGTCTAAGTTTGGATTGAACTCAATCAGTAAAGAAGAAGATTTCAAAAAAAAAAAAAACCTCATATAGTGCTTTTCTCATTTTCGAGAAAGGGTTTTTACGAAAGCTTCCTTCTTCCCCTCTCTCTATTGACTGAGTTTAGTCCAAACAAATGCTGAGAGGAACCCCACTCACTCGGGTGAGGGGCCTTTAATGTCCTAACCCACCTTTGTCAATATGGATGCAATGATGCCGCGTAGAAATTTGGCACATTTGTTGAATGCAGATCAGTCTTGGAATGAGACAACATTATCATGCATGTACTAAATGCAGACTTGAGACAATGGATGATCACTAACAGGCCTCTATCAAACACTGGATAATATAAAGATGAGAAGGTGGTTGGGAGATCAGGGAAAATAGGATTAGTTTTAGTCAAAGAAACTTTTTACAAATTCCAGGACAGGAGAGACTACAGCAGCTCACTCATTATTTGGCAACTCATTTGGAAATGGCCAGCATAGGAATCAGAGCTTTCTTGTGGAGAATTGCAAATTCTGCAACCATCCTTGCCTTCAGAGCTTCCACATGGCAACTTCTGCTTGGTTGGCAGTTTCTGCAGTGGCTGGGGGCAATAAAGTGGAGCTTAAATTCTTGAATCAATTATGGCAAGACATGGAAAAGAAACCTAAAAGAGAGCTGCTTTTCCTTTACCTTCAGAGCTTCCTTTGTAGCTTATCTCCTATTCACTTGGTTTGCAGAATAGGAGCGGAATAATCAGTATAAAAGTCTTATTCTGATTTGATTGCGGGGATACCTAATTCCTCTAATTCTCCTAACTCCCCAAACTCTACCTAGAATGTCTAATTCTCCCGATTCTCTCAATTTTACCCTTTATTTCACTCTTTATTCTACTTATTCCTATCAAATCACTTGGAATAATGTAGTATAATTCTCCTTACTCTAGATGGAATACCAATAACTTATCAAATCAAAATACCTCTTATTCTAGCTTAAGAAATCCCTAAAACCTTAGTTTGGTTTAAACTATTCTGCAAACAAAGTGAGACGAGACTCGTGGAAGAATTGGAATGGGGTTTTGTTTAAGACCATAAAGGCTAACTGAAAACATGCTTTTAACAAGGTCAAATGTGTGTAGGGAGTACTTGAGCTATATGTTTACTGAAAAACCCTAGTTTGAAAATCCAAACTGCATGGTAGGCAATGTGGAGATGCCAACAAAATCAATGTGGATGGTGCTCAGAGCGAAGGTGAGGACAGGGAAGGTGCTAGTTACATCATTAGAGATCAATAACAAGGGTGGTCTTCAAAGTACGTATTCGTTAATTTCTCGGTTTCATGTAATGAAGCCGATGTTGAACTTATAGCCATTTGGGAGGCATCAAGGCGGCTAAACATCACAACAGTACTACTACACAAAAGCTGTCGATTAGACTAATGGATGGTTGGATAATCCATTTATTGGTTATGATCCACATTCCTTCTAGTATATATCTAATGTTCTCTTAGTAATGCTTAGACATCATTATGGTCAGGGATACCATATATAAAAACAAAGAAACTAGGAGAAGTAATGCATGTTTCTTTGATTCGCATGAACATTATAGAGTGAAGGATTCCCCAGGAATCGACAATGGATATAGTACGTGGGCTATCTAATCTTTAAGATTAGATGACTATTAATTTTTTTTTTGAAAAAATTACTGAGTTTGGAGACCAATTGAGCATCCAAGCGTCCATAGAAAAGTAAAAAAAGAGAAAGGGGTTGGGCCAGCGCGAGAGTTAGTCTACTGGGCCCAAATCAAAGATGTTCGGCTTGGGTCTTCCATGGGCCGGTCAAATTTGGGTGGAGGCTTCTTACCTGACGTTCTAACTCTAGTAAGCCAGGCAGAACCTAAGTTTAAATACGCAGCACAACTTTCTTCAATTATGAAACTCTGTGGACACCGACTGCCCATTAATTTCATTGACTGAGCCCATGAAACTTATAAAAAATTCAGTGTGTATTTAAGAGCCTATCTATTGAATCCCGGCCTGTCCAACAAAATCTAATTTGACTTGATTAAATTTGGATTAATCTTGGTTGGCACTCTTTGGGTCTAGCTTGGGTCATCTCCAAATTAACCCAACTCAACTCAACCAAGTTAGAACCCTAGTTCTATCCAAGAATTGAGTAGAAGAGTCCACGATTTATGATTTTCATGCCAAGGAACTCTATGCCATATGGATACCACATCTTGTCATCATTATGTACATGCAGTGAATGAGCTTTTTTTCTTCTCTCTTTTTTTTTTTTTTTTGAACGAGTAGACTAGTGATAATGAGGAGGGGGATTCCTAACCAAAGTCTTAGATTCGAAACTCGACATTTTGCCTGATTAAACACGAGTAAGGAAAAAGACACCCGCGAGAGCACCCTCGTAGGATTCGAATCCGGATCTCTCCGTAGAAGGTGGGGAACACATCCGTTGAGTCACAGGCGCCGGACAGCTTTCTTTTCTTCCCCATAAGCAAATTATAAGCTCTTAATATTAGGGAGGTGGTGACATCTAGGTGGGTCCCGAGCCTTATAACCTATAGCCATCTTGGGTCACATCAAGAGATTATGGGGCGAAAATTGATGCCGATTTTAAAACTCCGTGTGGATGTAGAGCTCTCACTAGGAGATCTTACAGCTGCAAGAGTATCTGAATGGCATTCCGCATAGCCATCTGACTAGTGTGTGATTTCCATGAATTTAGTATTAAGAGATCTTAGTGGATTCGAGGCCCACCATCATAAATTTTCTTGAGATTGGCCATATTTGGATCATAGCTAGGTAAGCATAAGCATAGATCCTTATGGTGGTTTAGAAGGGGCCAAGTGTATACTTTACATGCTTCTGCTAAAAATATGGTCTTGAATTCTCAAGTATTGAGATGGGTGATCTAAGGGACCATGCTATTTTAAATAAGGAGATTCAGAGACAAATCATGTAGGTGAAAAGCACTGGGAGTATACCAAGTAACTAAGGTCTGAGGATTGGTATGCTAGGCAATCAGAAGGAAAGTAATTAACTAATGGAGTTAAATATGAATGGAAGATTTATTTAAATAACGTTAAACTTTATAGAGGTGATTTCATTTGAAAATGTGAAGATCCAGAATTGAATCAATGGGTTGCTACCTAATAAAGTGGGAGCTTATTCCAAAAATCTAGGTCAAATTAAGGGCAAAAAAGGTCTCAAAATAATTATATGCCTGATCAAAAGAGTATAGATGAAGAGATCTTGGAGCCAAGCGAATACAATATTCTAACTCAAGTTTAATTTTAGCCACATACCACTGGTTGAACATGTCAGAGACTTTAAAAGGTTAAACATAAATGCGGCTGACCAGAAAATGGCAGGATCAGAGAGTCACCTAGGAAATTGAAGGCCATGTCCCTTTCATCTCGACAGATGTGATTGACTGGTTCTTGAAAAATAATTCGATACATTTACTCAATCGTTAAAGAGAGTTTTTTCTTCTGTGTGTTAAACTTATAGATAAGCATCCACGTTGGGATTCTTTTTTCATTTGGGAAAAGAACTTTAGAGGATAAGAGTGCCAACATGTGGAGACTATTTAGAAGTCGCTTCCTATATAATAGAGAGCATATAGAGAGGAGATGTCTCGTACATGAGAATTCCTCCTCCTTCTCTTTCCCACAAACTCCTCCATCTCTTCTATCTCTCCTCTTTGAAAGAATCACCCGAAACTTTCGGAATCTGGCGCGTGGACTCCACGAGCGACTCTGGTAGCCGCACTGCACCGACGATAGGACGCTTCCGTTCTACACCGCTGCGACGTCGTACACGCTACAAAGGTAATTAATTTCCAACATTGGTATTATAGCAGTTGAAGTTCGTCAGACAGTCCCGCTGGAGGCCGGCGACGGCCACTGCATACCCAACCGGCAACGGGGTACCCACGCAAGAGGCCACGGGCGCCCGACAGCATGCACCCCTGCAGGTCGCGCGTAGGGGGGCCGCACGCCCGCGTGCGCGGTGCAGCGCGCGATCGCGTGCGGAGGCTTGGGGTGAATAGTAACCGCGGGTTACTGTTCATGCTATTTTTTTTCATTTCTTTTGTTTGTTTTGTTTGGATGGCCTATACTTCTTTAAAAAAAAAAAAACGGTTTGGAGTTTTGAGATGGGCCTAAATGTTTTTTACGTAAATCTGAAAAATGTCATGCTATTTTATCATGTAATTTTCATGTCTAAAATTTAATTTTTCTCATAATGAGGGATAATTAATTTACATACAAATCAATAAAAATTGCATGATTGTGTGATTGCGAAGACAGATGGCCAGTGTCCCCAATTTTATTTTTCAGGGACTCGTTGGAGACCATGAAAGATCCATCTTTATACGGAAGAATTTTTTGTAATTTAAAGGGCCGATCTGAATCGGTTCCCGACTTGTACAATTTATGTAATGTAATATTGGACTATGGACTTTGAATTTTTAATGTGGTCGATATTTTTAGATGATGGACTAACCGGGACACTGGCTATCCGTTTTTTTTATTATTATTATTATCAGACACACTTGTTATAACTTAAGAGAGGGGGTAGTTTATTTTTTGATAATTAATAAATTGCCTGTATGTGTTTATTATATTGATCTGTGGTAGCATTAAAATTAAATTTTTTCTTCGTAATACGATCAATATATCCCTCGTATAGATGCATGCTATATTTAGGGAATGCGTTACCTATACTTATCATGCATTTTAAAACAAAATATCCACATGATTTAAAAAGAAATATCGTGTGAATTTAAAAATTAGGGAATGAGCTCCTTAAATGTTCTATTTTTTTTCACTCTTATTTTAATTAGAAATGTAATTTTTAACATATATGAAGGTGATGATCACGAGCCTAGCAAAGTTTTCGAACTGATATATGTGAAATAAACTATATGATCAATTAATTTTAAGAAAAGGAATTTTTAAGTGGCTAATTATTTTTCTTGCGCAATGTAGAAAGTAACGATGACCTCTAAAGGTTTATATCACGAGTTGTCTGGTCAAGATAAATTAAAAGGCGAAAATTATGACATGTGGCATATAAAGTTTCAGTATCTCCTGAATGAGAATGAGGTACTTGAGACCTTGACTAACGTGATGCTGCTACTATCTGATGATGGGCCACTTACGCAAGTCAATCGTGACAAGTAAGCTTATGATAAGTGGTTGAATAAGGACATGAGTGCGCGCTACACTATGTTGAGCTGCATGCACGATGATCTTATTAAAGAATTTGAGAGTTCAAAACTGCCAAAGAAATGTGGGAGCAATTAAAACTCCAATATGGAGGCACATCAACAACAAGGCTGAGGGCTTAACTTTGAAGTTCAATCAGTACATGATGGATCCAAAGCATTCTATGACAGAGCACCTGAGGGTGATGTCTTGGATGATCAGAGAATTGAAGACAGCTGGCACTGAACTCTCAGATGAGCAGCAGATACTGTTAGAATTGGGTGGCCTCAAAGCCAATCATTGTACATTCTAGTTCAAATTATTAATAAAGGCAATCATTTCTTCATTCATAGTTCTCGCAAATTAACTATCGTAATGAAGGTCCATAGACAAATGTATGGGATATTGAATCATGATGAGATCATGATAGTGAGATCAATATCCCCAGTCAATTGTCTTAAACAGTTCTCGATCATAGGATATTTGAGATGGACATTAAATATCCGATAAGATCGACACAAGTTATGTCTGTTCATGTGATGAGGGTGAATGATCTCACATTCACTCGTGTGGTGACACTAAGACAAACAAGTGGGTGCTCATTAGAGAATGAGTTCACTGAACAGACCCAAATAAGAATTCTTGGATGGTAATTATACCTATTAGTCAACCAGGGAATTCAATCGTTGCAGTAGCACAGTTGGTCCTTTGACCTGAGTCACCAATGATACCTTGTTTGTGGACCATTGTATCTTGATTATCTGTCTAGTGAACTTTAACCATTAAGTCCACAATAGTTGGTCTTTCAGATACAGTGGAAAGCTTGCAAAGGTAATTGAGTGAACAACAAGGGATCACTCACTCTTGGTATAAGACTGGAGAGAGAATGTCCTATGGATGTGTACACAGAAATCCCTGGCCAGGGTCAAATGAAAGAGATGTTTTTCTAGATATTAACTGAGTACTGGAATCCATCTGGATAATGCGAAAGAGGGTTTGACTATAAAACCATACCCTTGCGTTATTGGGACATTGCATGAGTGAAGGATTATATCTGTGCGGTATCTGCAGACGGAAAGGTTCAATTAAAGGGAACAATATCCCTTATATCTTCTTGGATCATGAGGTAGTGTTTGGTGCTGTTCATGATCAGAAGGCCAAGTGAATTAATCATCAGATGATAATCCACTTGTTTATTAAATTAATCATTTAACATATGATGTTTAAATGTTAATTAATAAATATTAAACTCAAGAAACAGTTCTAAGTTTAATGGGCCTGCAACCGGACTGATATATGGGCCTAGAGGGTCACACATATAAGAGTTCTCGTCAGACGGTGAGGGACGTTAAATTTCATGCTTATCTAGGTTTTTATGAAAAGCCGCAGGATAAACATGAAGATTTAATGGAGAATTATCCAAGGCCAAACTCTTGGATAATCATGAGGATTAATCCTTGTGCTTATCCTTATTTCTATATAAGGAGGGCCAAGGGGAAGGGGTAAAAAGTGGGTTGGACGAATTTTACACCCTAGATTCTCTCTCTCCTCTCTCTCTCTCCTGGAGTAATTCTGTCTCTCTCCGCGCATGGTGGATTTGAGATCTGGTCGGAGCACTCAAGTCGAGGAGGAAATCGCGTCTACCGCGGGAACTCGTGTGGATACCTCTAGAGATCGTGCGCGTGCGCGATTACCGATTCGGCATCATCCACGGGAGATTCGAAACCCCGCAAAGGTGAAGAACCGTTATTCCCGCATTTATTTTAATGTCTGTTTTACGATCCCAGCAACCGATACAATGGAATCGATTTTATTTTCCGCTGCGTTCTAGACGATTCCTTACAGATACTTGCCGTGCTGAGGTCCCTTTCCGATTCTTCTTGGGAGTATATTAAATTGGTGCTTACTCACAACGAAAGCATTAAGACTTACAGTGACGTTTCACGTCACCTAGAGTTGGAGGCGGAGCGCAAAGAGGCGACCCGGCATAGCGCATTGATGGCTGATGCAAACAGGCTTAAAGCAAAGAGGCTCAAGTGAAACTGGACCAAGAAGAACAACAATTTTCAGCAAAAGGCTGAAAAGAAGTGGGGACAACAAAATAACTAAAAGAGTAAGCGTGGCAAGTGAGGAAAGAAAAACCTGAGCAAAGTCAAGTGTTTTAACTGTCAGAAGATGGGACACTATGCCAGTGATTGCACTGAGCCAAAGAAGGTTTGTCTCGTCCCTAGAAATCCTGTTTATGTGTGCTCTAATGTCTTCATTGCTCATACGGTTTCTCAATAGATTGTAGACTCAGGAGCAACAAGCCACATAACTTATAAGCGAGTCGGGTTCTTAGATTATCGTTGATTACCAACTGGCAGCCAACATATCACCATGGGGAATGGTGCTCATGATGAAGTCCTTGGAGTTGGTTTGTACCAACTGAAGATGCAAACTGAACGCACTCTTCTTTTACATAATGTGCTTTATGCACTTGGTGTTCGATGTGATCTATTTTCAGTTATAGCACTTTTACGTTTGAGTTATTCTTTGAACTTTTTAGGGACCTCAGTATCTCTTTATTACGATAAAAGTCTTTATGGTCTTGGTCATTTGAGGGACAATTTATTTGTGATGGATTTAGAAATAATGATTCTATTTCTTTAATCGTATCTTCTTCTGATATCATTTCTGATTCTGTATCATGGCATGCAAGATTGGGACACAAAGGACATGAGAGAATGAGCCGATTGGCTCGAGAGGGTCTATTGGAGTCTCTCACTAAAGTGAATCTCCCTGTCTGTGAGCCATGTTTGACAGGAAAAACCTGCAGAAAGCTATTTGGGAAGGCCAAGAAGGCTTCTTGCCCATTAGAGCTAATCTACTCAGATATATGTGGACCCTTAAATGTGAGGGCACGTCACGGCGAATCCTATTTCATCACTTTTATAGATGACTATTCTCGTTTGGTTCAATATATCTTCTCACCTATCGCTCAGAGGCCTTAACTTATTTTAAACGTTTTCTGGCTGAGGTAGAGAATGATAAAGAGAAGAGCATTAAGGCTCTTCGCACTGATAGGGGCTGAGAATATCTCTCAGATCAATTCAGAGAGTTATTGGAAGAAAAATGAATTCGCAGACAACTTACTATTCCTTATACTCTGCAACAAAATGGTGTTGTAGAGAGAAGAAATCGTACTCTTATAGAAATGGTTCGGTTGATGATGGCACAAGTTAACCTTCCAATAAATTTCTGAGGGGATGCATTATTGACTGCTTCCTATATCCTGAACCGAGTGCCTTCTAAGTCAATATATTCAACTCCTTATGAACTATAGACATGCAAAAAATCTTACTTGGAGGACTTACGCCTGTGGGGATCAGCTGGATATGTTCACAGTACTTCTCATAAGTATGGGAAGTTGGGTCATAGAGCTAGCAAACAGATGTTCATAAGGTACCATGAGCAATCTAAGGGTTATGTATGTATGGTGAATATCCAGATGGATGAATGACTGAGAAAGAGGTCTGTGATGTGGTCTTCCTTGAGGGAGATTACCCATCTTTAGGAGAGGTCAGACAGGACATGCAACTATATGAGTTGCAAGATCCTGATGAGAATACTATGTCTTCCGGCACAGGGGGAATTAGTCTCAACCCAGAAGTTGCCGAAGACAGTGGGAGTGTTCCAATGGACAGTGGGAGTGAACCACTTAATACTTTACCTCGTAGAAGTCAACATAGACATATCCCTCAACGTCATTTCATGATTGAAGGGGAATCATTCATATGTACTTCTGTGGATGTTGATGAGCCTACATCCTACGAGGAAGCTATGACCTCACCTAACTCAGAAAAGTGGATAACTGTAATGAGGAAATAAATGAATTCAATAGCTAAGAACGAAGTATGGGAGTTGGTTGATCTACCATCTAGACGCAAGGCTATTAGGAATAAGTGGGTTCTTAAAGTTAAGCGTAAGGCTGATGGGTCAATTGACAAGTATAAAGCCCGACTCGTGGCGAAAGACTATACCCAATTAGAAGGAATAGAGTACGAAGAGACATTCTCCTCAGTGGTGAGATTTGCCTCTATTCGCCTCATCTTGGCTATCGTCGTTCATCTAGACTGGGAATTGTTCTAGATGGATGTAAAGACAACTTTTCTCAATGGAGAATTAGACGAAGAGATCTATATGGCTCAGCCTATAGACTTCGAAGCTGAAGGACAAGAGCGCAAAGTGTGCCACTTAAAACGTTCTATATATGGTCTCAAGCAGTCATCTAGACAGTGGTATTATCGGTTCCACCAAACAATCATTTCGATTGACTTCAGAATGACCGAAGAGGACCACTGTGTCTATGTCAAGAGAGTTAAGAAAAGTGTTTTCATTCTTACTTTATATGTCGACGATATATTGCTAGCCAGGAATGACATGGAGTTAATCAAAACCACTCAAGAGTGGTTATCCTCCACATTTGAGATGAAGGATTTAGGTGAGGCTAATTATATACTGAGAGTAAAGATCCAAAGGGATCGATCCAAGAGACTTCTAAGTTTATCTCACTAGATTTACATCAAGAAAATCTTGGAGCGCTTCCGGATGCATAAACCAAGCCTGTGGATACTCCAATGGAGAGGGGCTTAGTTCTTAGCATTGAGCAATGTCCCAATACAAAGAAAGAGAAAGAACGAATGAAGAATGTCCCTTATGCCAATGCAGTCGGTTACCTCATGTATGCCATAATGTGCACTTGTCCCGACACTTGCTTTGCAGTTGGCATTGTTAGTAGATATCAAAGTAATCCTGGAATTGCGCATTGGTTAGCAATGAAAAGGATTTTCAGATATCTGCGAGGTACTGAGAACCTCGCTCTGTGCTATCATGGTGGGAGCCTTAGGTTGACTAGATACTCGGATGCCGATGGATCAGCTAATAGAGATGAGCGCAAATTCACTTCGGGATATGCATTCGTACTTGGAGGAGGAGCTATTTCTTGGTGCAGCAAGAAGCAAGCATGTGTCTCCTTGTCTATAATGGAGTATGAGTACGTTGCTTGCACTGTTACGGTCTAGGAAGCCATTTGGTTGAGGCGATTCTTGGTGAACTTGGATGTCACAGCACGTGTAGGAGATGCTGTTGTGGTCTATTGCGACAATATGGCCGCGATAGCCTACACAAAGGACCCCAAGTATCACGGAAAGTCAAAGCATATTGACACTCGTTACTACTTTATCAGAGACATCATTGCATAAGAGTTGGTGGTCCTTAGATATATCTCTACTAGTGAGATGCTTGCAGAACCTTTCACAAAACCTCTTGTGAGAATTGCGTTTCTCAAACATGTTGGAGGTTCAGGACTGAGAATGATCTAGTTGTTTTTGTACAAGGACACCATTTTATGCAATAAAATATGAGTATTTCCTTTGCATTATTAGTGTACTTATATTTGTGAATGTGTTGGCCACCAAGTATTGATCGGTCCACTCATATGGACGATCACCATGTCGCTATGAGAGAGAGCATGATGAGATAGACTATGTAGTCTTGACACTCAGTGGGAGTGTATATATATTACGTTCAGTGGGAGCGTAATAAGAGTAGAAATTGTCTTAGTAGATGGCTAAGATGAGATTGATTGAAAATAGTCGGACATGGACTCCTCCATGTAGCCTGTTGATAGCTGAATCTGATGAGAGTCATATGGGCAACCTGGATGCGCTTAGTGGAGTGCAGGGTTACAGGTTTATATGGTACATGAGTGTGGCCATTCCTGCTAAGAGGTCCACCATAGCATACTGATCATACTGTATGTGCTATTCTTACGACCTTCAGAGGAGTGACTGAATGGATCCCTACTTCGTCACTATGTGAAGTTTCTGCCTTTTTATTATGCCCTTTGGGACTATGCACCTTGTCATGAAGTGGACACTTGATGATGCTACTTTATCATGTTTTCCAAAGACCATGATATATACGGTCTAACGAAGCATGTCTAGGAAAATTGTTAAGTTGAAGCAGATTGACATGTGTGGGGTAGGAAAAATTGACTTGTATCACACTGATGTCGTTCTGACTCATTGCTGGTTAGCAGTTATGATGGATATGTCTAATATAATCATGAGTACAGGAACACTATTTATGAAAGGTTAAGGTGGAGATCTCAGAGAGATCAGATCCCCTTAACTTGATGTGAGCTTGTGATTTGGGGTATAAGACGAGATTTGATGTTGCAGTGTTATGTTAGTATGGTGATGACTTAATATAACATTCCTCACTTACATATCCTTCTCGTTCGGTCGCACACGTCATTTCTCCATATGAAAGGTAGAGTTATGAGAGGAGATACAATTGTGATATGTCCAATATGTCTGAGTGGGAGATGTTAAACGTGTGGATAAGCATCCACATTGGAACTCATTTTTCATTCGGGAAAAAGACTTTGGAGGATAAGAGCCCCAATGTGTGGGAACTCTTTAGGAGTCTATTCCTATATAATCGAGAGCATATAGAGAGAAGACGTCCCGTACGTGAGAATTCCTCCTCCTCCTCTCTCCCACAAACTCCTCTATCTCTCTCCCTTGGAAGAATCACCCGAAACTTTCAGGATCTGGCACGTGGATTCTGCGAGCGACTCTGATAACCGCTCTGTACCGACGATAGGACGCTTCCGTTCCACACCACTGTGACGTCGTACACGCTACAAAGATAATTAATTTCCAACAGTGTGCATCACATTCAAGAATTAAATTACACATTCCTAGTTGCTAGCTAGTGATGCATTTATGTGTATTAACAAAGATCTTAATTTATCGAGAACACCAAATTGTCTTTTCTTTCTATCTTCCATTGTACCGACAAGATCGAGATCCTCTACCTCACTTTTTCTATAGTATTCACAATTCTAACTTTCGTTTTAATGGTCAATGAAAGTGTGTTACAATGGTGGTGGATTTGCACAAATTGCTATGCAGTAGAGGTATATAAACAAAAACATTTCTTACAGTAGATAACATAGTTTAATCTACAACAACTTTGCATCTCCAAAGGACCTAAAAGTAACGATTATTTGCTCCTGTTCATCATATCCGTTTCATGGATATTCACACCAGCTCAAATTTGTGTCTAGAACATTGTTAATTTTTCATGCATTAACATGGATAAGAGATATGCTTCATTCAAATGCATTCACTATCATGGATGTTACCTTCAATGTGATTGCAAGAGAAGTTTCTTAGTACTTTAGCTTGCAATGGGTTTCTTCCTCCTCTGTATGGTTAGCCTTCTATGGTTTTAAGCCTCTACAAAGTTGAGATCTCCCCTGTATGGTAGATGTACTGTAATACCCATGAGGGCCTTGCAGCAGGTTGGCAACCATTTTGAACAAAGCCCTCATCCAGGAAATAGGAGATATGAGCTCCTCTACAAGTGACTTTTTTTGTGTTGCCAATGTTGTTGCTCTCACCAAAGAGTCTATCTGAACTTATCTGAATTGGGTCTTGGATGAGGAGCGTCTCCAGTGGCCTGCACCACCGGCCTGTAGGTCAGATTATGGCTTCTGGCCTCACGGGTTTTACATCTATAAGTGCTTGCACCACATATGAGGCATGACTGTATGGCTTTTTCCTTCAGTAATAGGATGACCCGGAATAGTCGTCTAATTAGGCGGAGTAATCGTATTTGATATTTTGATATAAAAATTTTCTAAAATGAGAGACATTGGATGACAGTGCCAGACCCACCTAGCGAGGCTGGTGCCAATTTTTTCTTTTTTTTTTATATATATATTTGTTCTCAGAGTTTTTAAATCTTTTAGAATGTCGATAAAAAATGGGATGGTATAGTCAATAGAGCTCGATTTGGCCTAAGCTCTTTGTGTAGTTCTTTTTTTTTCGAAAAAAAAAATTGCACATGCAAATCGTTAAAAAAGAAATACAAAAAAGTCAAAATTGTATCATTTGATTTTTGAACGGACACTTCAAATTTTTTAAAAAAATCTACAAAAAAATAAATGAAAAAATGTAAAAGGGGTGCTCATATGAGCACCCAAGCACGTATGAGCACCTCTGCCGTTAAACGTGTATATACTCAAATTGCTAGGCCAAACTCTCAAACGAAGGGGGTTAAGACTAGGGGTGTCAACAGAGTGAATACGGAGCGGATATCACAGGATCCGATTCCGTTCCGTTTAATATTATCTGAATATTTGATTTCAGATACTATCTTACGGATAATAAATTTTTTTATCACGCAGATGATCTCACATGTTTAGAAGTCATCTTCAACCATACATAGTCATTTTTAGATTAAGAAAGAATGGATAAATCTAAATTATTTTTACATTAGGAAAGAATGGATAAATCTAAATTATTTTTACATTAGGAAAGAATCGATAAACCTTATCTTAGTACTAATTTTTGAAATTCATATCTCCGGCATTTCCTTGGTCAAAGAGAGCTGTATATTCGTCACAACAGGCTCTGTTATCTACGTAACACTTTGAAAAAAGGACAAAAAACTGCATATTGTTACAATAATACACTTTTGAAGCAACAAATAGTTACAAATGCCAACGTTTAACACATCCTTTGTCCTGACCTGGCCAAACCCTGTCTAATGTTGGGATTGGGGACTTCGCTTGTCCAGAACAAGTCAATAAATAAGTAACAAATTAAGACGTTGGTAAGCTACGGTTTGGGCAAGGACAACTCAGTTTATATCCAAGCCTGACAATAATTAAATTATTAGTCTGGAAATTTTTGAATACGAAGCCCAAGTCTGGCTCACGTCATATAATCCATGCTTGTTAAGGGCGCAGCTAGGGCCTTCTGAGTAGGACGGGCAATGAGCCGAGTTGCTTGCGAGTCACTTGGGCTTGGCTTAGTTTCAGCTCGGTCCAACTCGACTTGAAACCTCAAACGAGTCAAATTTAAGCCTAGGTTAAAGTTCGAATGATTTAATGAGTCGAACTCAAACTTACTGTGACTCGGCTCGTAGATTCATGAGTCTTACAAACCACAAAATCTGGCTGTTGAGTTTGAAGGGACCTAAGATTATAAGCACTGGCCACAACTGAAATTATCCAATGTAAGACTATTATATAACCACTCCAACACTCCCCCTCACGTTCAAGATGAGCTGTGAAAATTAGATAACAAGATGTGACTGAAATTAGAATATAAAGTTGGGTCAGGCCCTACTCTGATACCATCTTACAAACCACAAAACCCGGATGTTGAGTTTGAAGAGGCCCAAGATCATAAGCACTGGCTACAACTGAAATTAACCAATGTAAGACTATTATATAGCCGCTCCAACAATGAGCCAGCTCAATATATTTAATATATATTTTTTAATTCCCTAAATTACGTCAAGTGGAAGTAGGTATCCCATCATGTGTAGGTACAACTATGTGACTGTCCACATTTGAGTGGTTTGAGCTTGAGCCGAGCCGAGCTCGAGCCTGACAAAAATGAGGCTAGTCGAGCTCAAACCCAAATTTGAAATTTGAACCGGGTTTGAGCTCGAGTTCAAGCCAGCCTTCTTTGACCTGAGTCGAACCCGAGCTATCAAAAGCTCGGCTCAACTCATTACCAGCCCTACTTCTGAGCTATTAAATTCTACTTTCGGAATCAAGAGACTTAGAAGGAGTGAAAATTTGAAATAAGCCAGAAAGTAGAGCTTTCTCGTTATTATATCAGAAGACCAAAATCTCATCTGAAGGAGCATGGATAGAATTGATTCAAATCATTAACCCTCTATATATTTGCTAATCCATCCTCGCAAAAGTCTTGGAGAAGATGAGGAAAAGAATTGTTGGCTATTGGCCCATGATGATTTTGGACAATTAGTCCTATATCAGTTTCTAAATTATGGTTCCAGTGCATATAAGCCTGTGCCTCTGAATCTCAACATCGCGGTTTTGGGATTTCATCTTGGTATCAGAGCATTGATCCTGGGCCTGACCTCTTTCGCCTCTCCTTTCATTTCCACGACCCATGGTGGCCGTGAGGGGGAGTGTTGGCTATTGGCCCATGGTGGCTATTGGCCCATGGTGGCTTTGGACAATTAGTCCTACATCGGTTTCTAAATTATGGTTTCAGTGCATGTAAGCCTGTGCCTCTGAATCTCAACACCGCGGTTTTAGAATTTCATCTAAAATGGCCGGATTTATTAAGAATGGAAAAGGTGTAATTTGTCTTTGAAAATATGTTCTTTCCGTATGAAAAGTAACTTGGAGGCTGCTTCATGTGCAAATCAAGAGTGTCCAATGAGTCTATCTATCTCTTCCTCGTGATTTTTAGATGCCTCCACGCCGAGAAGACTCAAGTTGATTGGAACATAGATGGATGTGTAAGGGATTCTACTCATTCGAATCTAGTTCATATGTCCCTACATACTATCTAGAAAAAGCTCAAATAATTGTCCCCCATCTTTTCAAGGACTGCTTGATAAGACACATTGAAAAATAGGCTGATTCTATTGCAGAGGGGGTTGATTTTGAATGATGATGTTGGATGACTAAAGTCGATTTGGAAGACATGGTGGTCAGATATTTCTCAATGGTTTTTCTTTTTTACATGGTCACCCTCCTCTCCTTCACCAAGGGTTGCAGGACACAAAACCCAACGATCCTAGTTTTCACTAGTGTGGTTGTGGATTTCCAACATGAGAGAGGAAGAGTAAGGACTTGCTCAAAGAAATAAGAAGAAAGCTTTTTTTCTATATTCTATCTTATTGTGGTAGCTATACTGACACTGGACCTCAAATTGCTAGGTTGCAGTTCTATTAGCTCTAACATGTTCCCAAACTTAGTAGTGACCACCCTTCAATTTTACTCAATTTAGAAGGATCCAAAAGAATCCGGAACAAACTTTTTTAGGCTGGGATCGACCTCGACTTTAAAAGAAAACTTTGGCCACATAGTTGCTAAGAGTTAGAACAATAGTCCACAACTAAGCATCAATTATAATAGTAAAATGAAACACCTCCATAGAGAATTCAGGCAATGGAAAAAAAAAAAAAAATACTAGAATCCAAGAGTCAACAAGAAACTCTAATTCCTCTATGACCCGTTTATTTTTTATACCAAGATTGATAAAGAACTATAATTAGAGCAGGAGGCTATAGAACTATGGAAGCTTGAAAGGTAACACTGAGACAAAAGTCAAAGCTCACTAGTATCAAGAGGGTGATAGAGTAACAAAATTCTGCCATGTCAGTGTTCTCAACAAAAGATCCAACAACAAGATTGCTTGGATTTAACTCCCCTCTGGCAGATGATCCAGTGATTAGCAAGAGATTAAAACTTGCATTTACAATCATTTCAACTCCATTTATCAAACCATCAACTCACTCTACATCCAAAACCATTTCAACCTTAAATTAAATTCAATCTCCCAGACTATCAATGCTAATCTTGTTGTCATTCCAACTATTGAAGAAATTGAAGCCTCCATGTTCTCCATAAACCTTAGGAAAGCCCCCAGGACTAGATTGCCTAGCCCCTCTCTTTTTTCATAAATTTTAGCCCATTTTAAATAGGAAATTATGGAACTTATCAACTCCTTCTTTGCTCAATCCAAAATGGCTAACAAACTTAGCCATACATATACAACTCTCATCCCCAAGAAATACTCTATCACTTCTAGTAATAATCTTCACCCCATAGGACTCAGTAATGTAATTTTACAAAATCATTGCAAAATTCCTAGCTACTAGAATTAAGCCTCTCCTTAGCCACTTTACATCCCCTAACTAGGGGGCTCATGTTCCTCATAGGAAAATTAGTGATAGTATCATCCTCGTTCAAGAGCTTATGCATTCTCTTAAAAAGTTAATAGAGGTAAAACAGGAGCATTCAAGTCTCAAAATTGACATATCCAAGGATTATGACAAGATGGAGTGGAAATTCATAGCTACTTCTCTTCAAAATTTTGGTTTCTTTGTTACAGCTACCTCACTTATTTATGGAATGTATTTCCACCACTATTTATTCCATTCTCATTAACGTGTAGCTAACCTCAACCATTAAACTTTTGAGAGGACTAATCTAAGGTTGCCTATTATCCCCTATCTATTTATATTGTGTGTAGAGGCTCTTACTGCTCTCCTCAACTTCAAGCTAGAGCATAGGAAGACCAAAGGCTTCAAAGTCAACTACCAAGCTCAAACATTCACTCACATCATGTATACTGATGACCTCTACATCTTTGATAAGATAGAAAGAAAGAAGCTGGAGAAAATATTAGAAGCGCTTGAACTTTATAGGGAATGGTCTGGTCAAGAAGTCGACAAGGCCACGTTAGGAGCAATCTTTAGTCCTAATACTCCTAAGTCTCTACAAGATCAACTATGCAATATTATCAACATCAATTTGCTGTCGAAAAGATAACTCTACTTAGGAGGCCATTTCGTAAGGAGGTACTGGAAGAGAAGCTCAACTTAATACCTACAAGATACAATAAAAAGGAAGATTGGAAGATGGAAAGTTAACACACTCTCCCAAATAGGAACAACAACTCTACGATACTACAATTTTAGCCATTCCTGCACATGTCATGGCCACCACACTTTTCCCCATATCTATAATCTCAAAGTTAAATCCATTCCAAAGTATTTTGGTGGGGTCAGTATCAGGGAGAAGAAGAAGATCCACTTGTGTAGATGAGATAAATTAAACAATATAAAATGGTGGGTATGACTCAAGATCAGAGACTTTGAAAACATCAATAAGGTAATAATAATGAAGTAAATGTGGCAATTTGTTAGTGACCACAATTCCCTTTGGGTTAGTCTACTAAAGCAAAATATCTAAATAGTAACTCTGTAAGGATTGGGGTTTTAGGTAAAGTTATCAGGTCAGTTTCAGTGTCAGACTCCTTGGTTTGGACCCTTGTGGGCTTGGTGCATGGATTCCTTATTGCGTCGAGCTGGTGAGATGCGCTTATAAAAGGCGTCGGCCTTGAGGGACACGATTTAGGAGTCATGCAGGGTGCCGCGTGGCGGGCATTGGGACGCGAGTGTATGGCTCTAGTCTTATCTTCTGAATGGCGTCTAGTATAGTCGACGCGACTCAGACTTCTATCAGTGTACAACCCCTATCTCGTCGTCTGAACCACATCGTCTTGGGATGATGCGATTTAGATTGGTCGGGATTGACACTCTGAGTCATCCCTCCTTTCTCTCATTCTCGCCTTTCCTCTTTCTCTCTTACCTCTCTCTGATTCCCTCCGTCCCCTTCCCTTCCTCTTCCCCTTCTTTCTTTTCCACCACTCCAACACCCCCCTTACCTCTCACCACCACCATTTCTATCGCGGCTTCTTCACTCTCCGGATGGCGGCCGACGGCTTGGTGGGGTGACAGCGTCCACTCTGGTAATGACGGCGGCTTGCGGTGTAGCGGATCGGCAGCAAGGAGTTAGGAGGAGATATGAGATAGGGGTCAACCTCATCCAACGCGATTTACAGCCCATGTGTCCCCGGTTCCCGATGCCAGAGTGGGATAAAGAGCTGAATGACGTCGGCTATGGGCGACATGATTTAGGCCAGTATCCCTGGGTCCTAGCACTTGAGAATGAGAAAAACCAGTTTCAAGGCCTTTGAATGACGTCGACTTGAGTCGACGCGATTCAAGCTAGAGCCCCGAATTTTCCTACATTTAACATATATGATTACATACATTATGTCAATTAGATTCTTGTATATTGTTAGATAGTCTTGTTATACGCATGCTTGAAATCATACATTAGGGCGGAGATTTCCTTCTTACCGGAATCACATTGTGTTCTGTTTATGCGATCATGGACCTAAAGTGATAGTTGTTAACGCTTGACACTTTGTGTCAGTGTGGTGTAGACACGCTAATTTTGACATCATTTTGAGTAAATTTCATATCACATAATAATGCCTCAGAATGATCTGATATTTAATCATTAGTTAATTTTTATTGATATTTTTAATTATCTAAATAGTGTCGGGTCAGACAGACATGATTTAAGTTAATTAATTAAATTGATTTTAACTCAAATTTCAGTTAAAATATGAAGAAGTCTAAAAGACGTCGACTAGAGTAGACGCCTTTTAGAGTTTATTCCTATTTTAATGTTTAAATTTGAATTTTAATCAGTAGATTAATTAGCTAAAAGACGTCTGCATGGCACGACGCGTTTTAGGTTTCCTAAGTTGTTTCTAATCCTCTTTCGGATGTTTATCCTTATCTTAATTAGTGTAAAAGGCGTCTTTACATGGCGACGCATTTTATCTAGTTACAGATAAAGATAAGTTTTTTCCCGGATGTTTATCTTTATCTTAATCAATCTGAAAGACATCTTTCATGGACGACGCGTTTTAGATAATTACAGATAAAGATGAATTAACATGTATTTATCTGTTGGTTAAGATGGATAAATCTTAAATTTCTTCGTGTAAATCCGCGGACGCAGAAGAAGTCTATAAATACCCTTCTCTTGAATGGGTGACAGAGTTAGTGATTGAAGCGATATCGAAGTGATAATCGAAGTGAAAATTAAAGCAACGACGTCCAAACGCTGAAGTGCTGCTGCATCCAGAAGTCGGTGTCCATTCTTCATCCATTCAAGACCAAGGCTTCCAGGGGCCATCCATCATTAAACTTTTGATTCATTTCTGCATTTTCACTTCATTAATTCTACATTCTTCATCACATCACTCCATGCAACACACACAACATTAACATCATTTTCAAAACCAATTTGATTAAGGGGTTTTAAAGACCACTCAACAAGTGAGTTTTCTGTTTAGTTGTATGTTTAAAATCTCTTCTAGAATGGATACTACTTTTTCTTAAGTTCTCATCATCGTTATTTCTTTTCTATTTCTTGCAAAGAACGAAGGAGAATCAAAGGGGAGGAAATCAACAAGCAGACAATAAAGACTCTGGACGATCCTTAACTTCAACAGTAATCAAAGAAAGAACAAAGACAAGAAAGGGCTCTCTTTCTTCAGCCGGCTGAAGGAGGGGAACCAAGAGCTTAATATCTCTCACATCCAAACAGGTAGGCGATCAAACCCTTTCTTTTGAAACTTTTAAGTCAAAAGTTTCTGTCGATCACTTCACTTAGTTTCTTTTAATAGGTTTATTTTGCACCTAAACAACATAGATTTTTCATGATAATCACACACTCATTTTAAGTACTCACATGTGGGAGTGACAAGGTGGCTCCTAGGAGGAGAGGATCATCTGGTGTACTCTGGGGTAATAGCTAGTATCGGTGTGGGAGTGGTATACTTCCGAGTGTCACTTGTGATTAGGAGGAGGCAGAACCACCTAGAGCTAGACATGCAGGAGTAGTCAACGTGTTATTCGAGGGATTGCTATTCCGTCCCAGCGGGTCAATGTTTTCCTAGTTGGCTTGGCAGTTTATTGTGTGTTCCTTTTCGGTGGACATGTGATCTATTTACTATTTTACTTGTGCTTATCTTGCCTATATCCTTGTAGTGTTACGATTGTGGGAGCATGTGTGGGAGGTGGGGGTCGAGGGATCCCTACTGAGTCCATTCTGGTGTGACTCACACCCTGCGGTTTCAGTTGATGGTTCTTAATAGACGTAGCGGTTGTGGGGTTTCGTCTCGGGTTATGCACCAGCAACCACTATTCCGGGGTATGTCCTGACGTAGTTGTACTCTCATTTTCAGGCCTATACATATAATTATTTCATTTCAGTTATGGACTGTGTAATTATTTGCTGAGTCGAGTGGGACTGTAATCATTTTTAATTCTTACACTTTCTTTACAGTTCGATGCTGTGTGGAATGTTTAGCTTAGTTAATCATTTATTTCTCAGACTTATTTGAGTTCGTATTTTAGTTCCTAATTTTAATGATTCGGTACCCATTTAGTAATCAGATCATCGATTATAAGGTGACAGGTTATTACAGTTGGTATCAGAGTATTTGGTCTAGCAAATAGATGAATAACTAGGTTAAATACCGTATCTCAGAAAATGAATATATTATCCCGTACAGGCACGGCGGTAGTTTAGGTTTTGGGCTCTAATTAGAGGTTTCCGATTCTTGTGATTGTAGTCGATTAGATGGCTCCTAGAAAGAGAGTGCCCGTTATTCAAGATCAGAGAGATGTTTCTAGTGGGTCTGAGGCCGGTAGGCATAACATGGAACGCTTTGTGGAAGTGATGATAGAGACGATGACTAGATATCAGGCTCGAGATCTTAGTAAGAGTTCTAATGCTCGAGGAGGGTCTTCGGCTGCTTTGGAGAAATTCCTAAAGTTGAAACTGCCTCATTTCACTGGTTGTCCTGACCCTGATGAGACAACTCATTGGCTGAAGGAGATGGAGAAGATTTTCGATACTCTAGACTATGCATCAGTTAAGAGGACCCCGTTGGTCACCTTCATTTTGAAGGATGATGCTTATGATTGGTGGACCACCTTGAAGAACATGACTTATGCAAATAAAAATCTCAGGGAGATTCCATAGGAGACTTTTGTAAGAGAGTTCAACGGGCAGTACTTCCCCATGCATATCCAGAAAGCCAAGGAGAAGGAGTTTATTGAGCTGACCCAAGGGAGCATGACAATGCTCGAGTACTAGATGAAGTTTGTCTCTTTGGGGAGGTTCGTGCCCTTCATTTCAGAGGATGAGAAGCGATGGACCGAAAGGTTCGTTGATGGGTTGAGGTTTGACTTGAAAAGCTTGGTGGCATCCCACTGTTGTTCAGACTTAGCTTCGGTAGTGAAGTGTGCAGCAGTAGTAGAGCATGAACATATGGCTCAAGAGAGGGGACTGGCAGCTTAGGAACCAGCATATGGCAAGGGGAAGACCACAGCAGCAGCTCTTTCATATGGTTCGGGATCATCTTCGCTCGGCTCCAGATTCAAGAGGTTCTTCCGAGACAATAGTAGCAGCAGTGGTAGTAGTAGACCTAGGCAGATCCAACAGAGTCAATCGGCATTCAGCGGACAGCAGGAGGTAGTCCAGAGAGTTTCGAAGACTTGTCGTCATTGTGGCGGTACTCACGGTGGGACTCAGTGTCCTGCATTTTCAAGGAGGTGCTATACTTGTGGCCAGTAGGGCCATTTGGCGAGGAGTTGCCCGCAAAGGCATGGTCAGAGGCAGGGACCAGGAGATCAGAAGAAGCAGAGGACCCAAGAGAGAGTTCTTGCTATCACTAGGAAGGATGCTCATGCATCCAATTTGATGGAAGGTACACTTTCTGTCCTTAAGAACTCTACTCATGTATTGATTAATTCGGGTGCTTTGCATTCTTTTATTTCCGAGTAGTTTATGGATGTTCTTTCTGCACCCGTTGATGAGATTTCTGGTGGACTGATGGTTGAGATTCCTCCCGGAGATTTCCTGTTGACTTATAATTGTTTGAGTGAGATTTCCTTAGCCATTGAAGGTCATCAGGTACTAGCCCAGTTGGTGGTGCTCGCCATTCGAGACTTTGATGTCATCTTGGGCATAGATTGGTTGGAAGCCTATTATGCTGAGGTGGATTGCCATAGGAAGATGGTGCGCTTCTCTATTCCGGGCGTGCCGGCCTTCTACTTTCAAGGTATTAGGCTCCCTTCTTGTGGTATTCTTATTTCTGCTTTTAAGGTTCAAAAGTTGCTTGTTGGTGGCTGTCAGGCTTTCCTTGCCTCAGTAGTTGTGGCTCATGATGATAGTGTTTCCAGTCCTTTAGAGATGCATGTAGTCTGTGATTTTGTTGATGTGTTTCCTGAGGAGTTGCCTAGCTTTCCTCCTCAGTGGGAGGTTGAGTTCATTATTGAGCTTGCACCGGGTACGGGGCCCTTGTCTAAAGCCCCGTATCAGATGGCTCTAGCTGAACTTGCTGAGTTGAAGGCGCAGTTGCAGGATTTGCTGGATGAGGATTTTATCCATCCCAGCATTTCTCCGTGGAGTGCTCCAGTTTTTTTTGTTAAGAAGAAGGATGGTTCTCTGAGGCTGTGTATTGATTATAGATAGCTGAACCAGGTAACAGTGAAGAACAAGTACCCACTTCCGAGGATCGATGATCTGATGAATCAGTTGTGGTCTGTCAAGGTGTTCTTGAAGATTGACTTAAGGTTAGGATATTACCAGTTGAGGATCCATAATTCAGATGTGAGTAAGACAACTTTCAGGACTTGATATGGACATTATGAGTTTTTGGTTATACCTTTCGGCTTAACCAATGCTCCGGCAACTTTCATGGATTTGATGAACCGGGTTTTTAGGACCTATCTGGATCAGTTTGTGGTTGTATTTATGGATGATATTTTGGTGTATTCTTTTTCTTAGGAAGAGCATGCCACGCATCTTCAGGTAGTGTTGCAGGTCCTGAGAGAACACCAACTCTATACTAAGTTTAGTAAGTGCGAGTTCTGGCTAGATAAGGTGCACTTCTTGGGGCATGTCATTTCTGGTGATGGCATTTTAGTGAAGCCAGTCAAGATTGAGGTAATGATGGATTGGGGAAGACCGACGACTGTGTTAGAGACCAGGAGCTTCTTGGGGTTGGCAGGATATTATCGACGATTCGTCCATGATTTTTCTTCCATAGAAGCACCCTTGTCGAGGTTGACTTGTAAGGGAGTTCGTTTTGTGTGGACCGAGGAGTGTGAGGAGAGTTTTGCTAAGTTGAAGACCCGTCTCATTTTGGCTCTAGTTCTGGTGCTTCCATCTAGTTTAGGTGGATTAGTGGTTTATTCAGATGCATCTCGTCGGGATTTAGGTGTGGTCTCGATGCAGCATGAAAGGGTTGTAGCCTATGCTTCTAGGAAGTTAAAGCGGCATGAGGAGAACTACCCCACTCACGATTTGGAGTTGGCAACTGTTGTATTCACATTGAAGATTCGGCGGCACTATCTGTATGGAGAGAAGTTTCAGGTCTTCACTAATCATAAGAGCTTGAAGTATGTGTTCACACAGAAGGATTTGAACCTGAGGCAACGTAGATGGATGGAATTCATCAAAGATTATGATCTTGACCTTTCTTATCATCCGGGCAAGGCTAATGTTGTGGCGAACGCCTTGAGTCGAAAGACGGTCATGTCATATATGATGATTCGAGAATGGAAGTTATATGATCAGGTTGTGGAATCTTCCTTCAGGATTCTCCGAGAGGCTGGCATTGTTGTGTTGGCTAGTTTGACTGTGAGACCAATAATGTACCATTTAGTGATTGAAGCTCAGAAGGCAGATTCAGAGTTGCCACAGATTCTTCAGATATCAAAGGTGGAGCTGTGGGACGATGGCACAGTCAGGTTTCGAGGCAGCCTTTATGTTCTAGCAGAGGAGGAGGTATGCAAGAGTGTTCTGGATGAGGCGCATCCTTCTAGATATGCAATGCATCCTGGAACGACCAAGATGTATCATTGTCTGAGGAGACATTTTTGGTGGCCTAAAATGAAGAAGGATGTAGCTGAGTATGTGGCGATGTGCTTGATTTGTCAACAGGTTAAGGTAGAGCATTAAAGGCCAAAAGGTTTGTTGCAATCACTGCCGATTCTAGAGTGGAAATGGGAGCATGTGACTATGGATTTCGTGATGGGATTGCCCGTGTCACCCAGCAAGAGAGACGTAATCTGGGTGATTATTGATCAATTGACCAAGTCAGCTCACTTTCTAGCTATTATGAAGGAATGGTCGGCCGGCAAGTTGGCTAGACTATTTGTTGACTGGATCGTATCTCTGCATGGGGTACCTTTGTCTATTGTGTTGGATCGGGATCCGAGGTTCACTTCAAGGTTTTGAAGGAGTTTTTAGAAGGCTTTGGATATCCAACTGGCTTTCAGTTCAGCTTACCATCCCAAAACTGATAGACAATTGGAGAGGACTATTAAGACGTTGGAAGATATGTTGAGGGCTTGTTGCCTAGAATGGGGAGGTTCTTGAGAGAAACACTTGTCCACTGTGGAGTTTGCATATAACAATAGTTATCATTCTAGTATCGGCATGGCGCCATATGAGGCGTTGTACGGGCAACTGTGTCGATCTCCTTTGAATTGGCCTGAGATCAGTCAGAGGTAGATGGCAGGTCCAGAGATGGTACAGTAATGCGGAGAAGTTGTTAGAGTAGTGCAGCAGAAGTTGACTGCAATTCAGTGTAGGCAGAAGAGTTATGCAGATGTTCGCATGAGACCACTTGAGTTCGAGGTTGGGGACCACGTGTTTCTTCGAGTCGCACCCTCTAAGAGTGTGATGAGATTTAGGAAGCGAGGCAAGCTGAGTCCATAATTTATTGGGCCCTTTCCCATTCTTGCTCGAGTTGGGGAAACGGTGTATCAGCTAGTCTTGCCACCCAGTTTTGCGGGAGTCTACAATGTGTTTCATATTTCAATGCCGAGGAAGTATGTACAAGATCCATCTCATGTTTTGGACTTTTCAGAGTTGGAGGTCTCAGAGAACTTGTCATTTCCAGATACTTAGTGCGTGTTGTAGATCGTAGGGAGCAAGTCCTACGGAACAAGATTGTTCCCCTGGTAAAGGTGATTTGACAGCATCGCTCCGGAGGCGAGGCAACTTGGGAGCGAGAAGATGAGATGCGGGAACAATTTCCCTACCTTTTCCAGTAAGTTCTCTTGTGAGCTTGTAATATCTTTTTCGTTGGTGCTACTTCAGTTGCAGTAATTTCGAGGCTGAAATTCTCTTAAGGGGGGAGGATGTAAGGATTGGGATTTCGGGTTTAGTTATCGAGTTGATTTCGGTGTCGGACCCTCTGGTTTGGACCCTTGTAGGTTTGGTGCATGGATTCCTTATCACGTCGAGCTGGTGAGACGTGCTTATGAAAGGCGTCGACTTTGAGGGATGCGATTTAGGAGCCATACGGGGGTGCTGCGTGGCGGGCGTTAGGACACGAGTGTGCGGCCCCAATCTTGTCTTTTGAATGATGTCTTGCATGGTCGATGTGATTCATACATCTGTTAGTATATGATCCCTATCTCGTCGTCTGAACCACGTCGTCTCGGGACAACGCGATTTAGATTGGTCGGAGTTAACGCCCCGAGCCATCCCTCCTTTCTCTCATTCTCTTCTTTCCTCTCTCTCTCTTCCCTCTCTTCGATTCCCTCCGTCCGCTTCCCTTCCTCTTCCTCTTATACCACTTCAACACCCCCCTTACCTCT
Source organism: Zantedeschia hybrid cultivar (assembly GCA_030544215.1). Lineage (NCBI taxonomy): Eukaryota > Viridiplantae > Streptophyta > Magnoliopsida > Alismatales > Araceae > Zantedeschia > Zantedeschia hybrid cultivar. Next base: position 32,372,905 of record JARZZO010000003.1, on the reverse strand, counting down.
CACCACTTCTACCACCATCTCCATCGCGGCTTCTTCACTCTCCGAACGGCGGCCGACGTCTCGATGGAATGACGGGGTCCACAGTGGTACTGACGGCGGCTTGCGGTGTAGTGGATCAGTGGAGAGAAGTTATGAGGAGTTCAAGTAACCGGTAGGGTGACGATCCTCACATGTGTTTAGAATGTTTTAATCCATGATTCCTTCTTTGAAGCATGTTATGGGTGTATGGGGGATTTTTGGGTAGAATTGAGCATGTTCTAGGGAGGTTTTGATTGAAATGGACATTTTTGAAATGGGAATAGTATATTTATTTCAGTTCGTGGATTTCCCCTTATCTCCATTTTATGTTTTTCATGCGTTTTGGGGAGGAGAGGGAGCTCGTGTTGTGGCTTGGTGGAGACCAGAGGGGCGCTCGATTTCGGGCATGAAAGGCGTCCACTCAGGCCGACGCGATTTGAGAAAGGCGTCGATGCGATTTACGGACCATGTGTCCCCGGTTCTCGATGCCAGAGTGGGATAATGAATGACGTCGGCCATGGGCAACACGATTCAGGCCAGTATCCCTGGGTCCTAGCACTTGAGAGTGAGAAAAGTCAGTGTCAAGGCCTTTGAATGACGCCGACCTGAGTCGACACGATTCAAGTCAGAGCCCCGAATTTCCCTACATTTAACATATGTGATTGCATACATTATGTTAATTAGATTCTTGTATATTGTTAGATAGTCTTGTTATACGCATGCTTGAAATCATACATTAGGGCGGAGATTTCCATCTGACCGGAATCACATTGTGTTGTGTTTATGCGATCGTAGACTTAGAGTGACAGTTGTTAGTGCTTGACACTATTTGTCGGTGTGGGAGTGACGCAATATTGGTGTGGGAGTGACAAGGTGGCCCCTAGGAGGAGAGGGTTATCTGGTGTACTCTGGGGTAATAGCTAGTAACGGTGTGGGAGTGGTACACTTCGGAATGCACTCGTAGCTGGGAGGAGGCAGAACCACCTAGAGCTAGACATACCAGAATAGCCAGCGCACTATCCGAGGGGTTGCTGTTTCGTCCTAGCAGGTCGGTGTTTTCCTAGTTGGCTTGACAGTTTCTTGTGTGTTCCTTTTCGGTGGACATGTGATTTATTTCTTGCTTTACTTGTGCTTATCTTGCCTATATCTTTATGGTGTTACGGTTGTAGGTGCGTGTGTGGGAGGTGAGGGTTGAGGGATCCCTACTGAGTTCATTTTGGTATGACTCACTCCCTGCGGTTTTAGGTCAAGGTTCTCGGTAAACGTAGCGGTTGTGGGGTTTCTTCTTAGGTTACGCACCAGCAGTCACCATTCCGGAGTATGCCCCGACATAGTTGTACTATCATTTTCAGGCCTGTACGCATAATTATTTTAGTTCAGTTGTGGACTATATAATTATTTGTTGAGTCGAGTCAGACTGTAATAATTTTTAATTCCTACACTTTCTTTACAGTTCGATACTGCGTGGAATGTTTAGCTTAGTTCATCATTTATTTCTCAGTCTTATTTGAGATCTTGATTTGATTCCTAATTTTAATTATTCGTTATCATTTAGTAATCGTATCTCCGATTATAAAGTGATGGGTCGTTATAAACTCCTTCTAGAAAACCCAACTTAGCAAAAGAAGTTCCCAATTGTGGTCATCATGCTCTAAATAAGAGCTGAATCTGAAGAAAGTACGCATTGGTGTATTAAAAAATGGCTTCAAGGTTGATATTTGGGATGCAAATTGGATACCTAGATAGTTGAGTCCTCCACCCCTCATCCCCAATTTTAACAACATCATACCTCAAAGAGTAGCTTCCCTTATCAAAGAGCAAGAATGGAATATAGGATTGGTTAACTCTCTTTTTGGCCCATCCACAGTTCAAGCTATGGTGTCCACCCCTATCCCAAAGATTAATCCCAACCAGTGGATCAGCTCCTTTGGAATCCAACTTACAGGAGAGCCTTCCCCATCTAAACAACCTATAAAATGCTTAGAGAGAAACATTGTCCTCTATCCTCCTCAAATTCAGGTCAAATCTAGAAAGCAACGTGGAATCCAATAGCTACCAAGATCATTCCTCCAAGGATTACCTTTTTTGTATGGAAATGTGTTAACGATCTTCTCCCTTTGGCAGGCAAGATGAGGAAAATTGTTCTACATCTGACAATGTCTATTATTATGCTCAAGTGAAGAGGGAAATATCATTCATGTTCTTTTCAATAGTAATGTCGCTAGAGCAATGTGGATATATATATATACACACACACCCTAACTTAGGCTTCATTAAGCTTGGCTCTAGAACAATTATAAACATATAATTATTACTGAAATTTATATTATATGAACATACTTTTTCTCATGAAAATGTACAATGTGTAATTGCGCTAAGCCAGCTCAACATGTGTATGTTTTGTGCCATGTTAGGCATGTTATATATGCCAGACAACATTACCATGGTCCCAAAGCACAATGTATACTAGGTTGGGTCTCATCACGAACTTTGTTAATCAACGATCCAACTTTCAATCCTAATTTGGCGAGACAATATCCCGCTTGGCCTCATTCTCTAAACCCTAGTACACTCTCCCTCTCAATAATTAGGAGTGTATCTATAACAATCTGATCGAATTTTTGTGAGATATTATCTGTTTTAGGTCAAGTCTATATAATTTTGTCTCCAAAAAATACCTCACATATTATAGATTCAAGTCTCGCATATATGGCCTAATAACTTTTTTCGTTTTTCGATATGAGACTAATTTGGTTTATTTTTATCCCAACTCTTAGACATAGTTGTGGTTTCACGCTGTAGCGGTTCCACTTTGACTTACTCTGCAGGTTGCCCTTTCTTACAAATAGTCTTTTCTCCTATCCCGCTTGTAACTAAGTCACTATAGGCCTACTAGCTATTGTGTTGTTCGTTCCTGAAGCAGCCTACATCGTACTGAGTGGGTCCCAATATGATATTATTCTATAACCATTCGATAAAATCTTTGTGAGGTATTATCTGCCTTCGGTCAAGTATGCATAGTTTTGTCTCGAATAGGCACTTTACAAGTTATGGATATAAATCACACACATATGGCTAAATAATTTTTTCTATTTTTTGATATGTAACTAATCTGGTTTAATTCCCATCAAAGCCCTTGGACATAGTGATGGCTCCAAACAATGGCAGTTCTATTGTAACTTACTTTGCGGATAGTCCTTTCCAACAAGTAACCCTTCCTCCTATCCATCTTGTGACTAAGTCATTACAGAATCAATCATTTCATTAGCAAAAGTAAATGTAGTACCAAATTTACTCCTAATCTTTGGAGTGGAGGTATATTGGGGGTCTGGAAGATAGAAGTTTAGAGGTTCCCGTTCCTAGTTTTACCTATAAGCCTAACAACTTTGGCTAAGTTTAGGCCCAAATAGGCCAAACAAGATAAGGTGGTGAGTTGACAAGGGATCATTGACATCAGTCCTCTTACAGGGGAAGTGAATTGTTCGAACCTAATTATGTAGGGGTTCTTGCACTTTCTACCAAGTAATACACGTGAAGTGCAGCACAAAAAATGATGTTCTTTTGTGAAATTTCCATCATGTCCGACATGTCTTATACAAGTTGATCTCGGATCAGACAACTTAAAATAATTTAAAAAAGTAAAAAACTAAAAAAATACTACTGCTACAGCCATCCAATCTAATCTCGCCCGGTGCGGAAAGATATTACTCCTTTCTACCACATTAATACACGTTAGGGATACCTGATTTGTTGTAACAAGGAAAAATGATACTTTATTGAGTACTACGATGTAAGCATGACTATTGCTCCACCAATGAGATGATTTCGTCTCTTTACAGGGCGCCACAAACCACCCCCCGCAACCCCATCCTTGGAATCAGTGCACGTCTGGGATGATTCTATGCAGAGGCATTGCAGTGGTAAAAGTTGTTTTTTGAAATTTTGTAGGTCTTCCCCAAGATATCATATCTGTCCATACAATATAATGCCCGATTAGATGTCTCTAAAAAATCTGAAAAATAAAAAATCGACCCAAATGAATAGATGAAACGCCTTTAATGGGTCGAGTCCAATAATAATTTTTGATTATTCAAAAATTTTTGAGATGTCTGATCGGACAATACACTATATGTCTAATACACCTCGGACCCACCTAAAAAAAATCAAAAAAAGAAAAATCACTGCGAGCACAAAGGGGCAAGTATTAGTCATGATTTATGTAATGAGAGCATGATGTTAAGCTACATGAATGCACATGCTAAACATTTTAAAAGATAGGAGGTTAAGACATAAAAAATATATGAATATAGACATTTGTTTCCATTTGTCCAATATGCATCCATGCAGCAAAGTACACTTCATTGAACTTTCATAAATTGTGAAAAGCTAAAAAAAGTTGATTAAATTATTGAACCTTAATGTTGGACATGAGTATTTCAAAGAATATCGAAGTATTAATTCATGCGGTGCAGTAAGGTGCAGCTTCAAAAAGAAAAAGAAAAAATAAAATTTTTAGGGTCTCTCCTATCAAGTTCTACATATTCATACAATCCTATCTCCAACTTGATAATCTGAAAATTCTAAAAAGTAAAAAAACTAAGTCTGAGCGCTGTTAATGAGCCAACCCAATAAAAAGAGGTTCAGTTTTTTTTGTTTTTCTTTGGCTACACCCCGGGTGGTACGGACATGTACGAACATGATGAGGCCAACCTAAATATATTTTATTTTATTTTTTTAGGCTACACCCTAATGATACATCAAGTACTACTCAGCATACATATGTTCTAGTTTTGTGTCATATTCAAGTACACAACATAGCTTATTAGCTTTCCATTATCAATAAATTAAGTATCGATTGTATCATAGAATCTAGCTGTTCAACTCCTATTCGCCAGCCTTTTTGAACGGTCAGTCTAATTTAAAAATAGTTTAATTTATGTTTTAAATGAATTAATCTAAATTCCTAAAAAAATATTAGAACAAGAGAAAACATTGAGGTAATTGTAAGGTGTCTGTAATATGACCTAGAGATTGGTGCAATTTCTTTGTAAAACTTTCGAATAGAACTGCATACAATTAATTGTTTTTAGACCGGGTGATGGCAGAAGCATTCAGTGTTAGGTTGTTCTTTTTTTTTTGAAGGGGCCCATAGGCCGATTATGTACAGCTATTTACAAGCGACCGGAGTTCTAATCGGGAACCCGAGATAATCCTCCAAAGTTGGAGATAATTCCGGCTCGTTCGATGGATCCGCCTAATTAGACGACAGTTCCAGGTCCGTCTGATTTCTGGGGAAATAATCTTACAGACCAGGAGATAAATATCTCAACAACACCAGGGGGTTGCATGGCTGGGGGTTTTTAGGTCCAACCAGAATCGAACCTGAGACCTTCCTTTTGCAAGGGAAGTGGGTGAACCAACTGTCCTAGGCAGCTGGTTCGTTAGGTTGTTTTTTTTAAAACAACGGTTTCCCTTTCTAACAAATGGAAAGTGATTCTATTTCTAAACTCTAAAATGAATAAAAAATTTGAAAATCAAATACTACTTACAGGCTCATGATTTGCCGTACGGGATCGGTTCGTGCCGACTTGTACCGTATCAGGACGAATCCGAATGGGTGCAACTCGACCGAATATGTCGATTTATTAGAACTTTTTCATACGACTCGATTGAGTCGACACGAGTCAACTCGACTCGTATCGAATAATGGGTAATCCAAATCGATCCGACTCTTCGAGTCGACTCTTCCCGTCTTTTAGTTTGATGTGATGTATGGGAGTTTTATTTGGAAATTTAGAAGTATCAAAATTATACTTGCATAATACTATGTTTAACTAACTGTGAATACAAAGAAATAACCTGTATGGCCACTGTGCCATCACTGATTTGAACTGTCAATACGAATAAACAAATCCATGTAAGACAGGTCTGACAGCCTCCAATCCATATCCACGAGACTAAGCTACGGTTTCAACCCATCTGCAACCTCATCGGGTTTTTAGTCCAAAACGGCTCAGATCCATCCAACATTGAGTTCAAACAGGATGATTCACAAAACGAGGGAACCACCAAACCAGCATGTCTGGATATGAAACAGTACATCGATATCTGGAAATCTCACTGAGAATAAGAGACAGTGCCCACTCTAATCTTAAGGGAAAAACAAAAGGTTTTCTTCACTGTGATATAAAATGAAGTGTGCTGGAGAAGGCCAGAGCTAGGGGAATCAGGCATTGAGTATAGGCAGTGTCAGAAGAGCCCAAGTAGCAGCAAACAAAAAGTTTCTGTTTGATATGCCACCTAGAACATTTCATTCTCTGGACCCATGAGTCTGCCTCTGAAGTGGAGGAGGAGAAGAGAATGGGACTACTCAAGAGTGTCCATTGCAGAAGGTGGACCTATAAAAGTCAGTGGTTTGCTCTAAGGGGTTCCTTTAGAGGCTAATGAAAAAAGTGCAATGAACCCTTTGGCTGGAATGACAAGATGAACACTATGCAATGGGCCACAGCCATTTTGATTAGCTTCCACTCAAAATAGTGAAGAGGCCACTACATGGATCAATGATCCAACTTCAGGGTGTCATTAAAAACTGTCAACTTTGCTTTCTGCTTTGCATTTGAATATTAGTCAAACACAATCAAATTGGTCAAGTGTCATCAATTCAGATACCCCATGTTCAGCCATACTGCAAGTAGCTGTTCTTGTATTCATCACTATTTTTGTTATCCATATTTCATCTTATTAAGAACCATTTCTTTCAACTGGCAACATGTTATCATAATCGGCTCAAACAGTGGGTGACCATATGCACCCTACTGGTGTGGCATCAATGTCACTGTGTCTTCCAATGAGACAAGGGGAAACACCAAGACCCAGAAGCCATGTCTTCCTAAGGCTGACAAGAAGGGTTAGTCTAAGCAGGCGTTTAAAATGCCAAGGGGTGGCAGCTGGGACCAGATGCTGCTTCTCAGCAGAACAATCTATGGCACACAGGGCAGAAGCCTTCTTCAACTTGGACTATTATTAAAACAGGCCACTGAAGAAATCTAGCAGTACCAAATTTTGTATTCCTAGCTTCTGATTTTTCTATACTGTCTTCAGGCTATAGACTTGGGTCCTTGGAGGCTCATGTTTGAATAAAAAGGGAGGGCAGACCTTTGAAACAATGAAACCCTCTTGATTGCCTTGGAAGTTCCCCAACATTTCACATGGGCTCCCATTAAATGACATTGAATGCATGATGTGATAATGTGAGGGAATTTCAACCTTGGGAGAAATGGTCTTTTGACATGGGAGGGCCTTAAATTCTATATTTTATTGTTATTATGCTAGTTTTACAGGGCATAAATCTGCCAAGATAACAGGATCTTGGAAAAGGTCCTTTTCTTGCTAGCCCATCTGGTCTCTTAGACCTACCCTATCACATCATCATCAAAGTGGGGAATTTGGGTGGAAGTAAAGGTGCCTTTTATGTAGTCCAGACTGTGAGTGGGGGTCCTCTTGGACTCATGTGAACCAGGGATAGCCATCCGGATCAGAAATAGGTGGAGCTCAAAAGATCTGTGGTTTCCTGATGGTACAGTTTTTAGAGCCAACAGCATATGAAAATTTTGATCAGATAAGAGGTCACTTTGGCTTCCTATCAAATGTCAGGGTGAAAGTTCAATGCATTGAGTGCACCACTGCTTCACTGAACCTGTTATGTCATCTTCATATTATTAACACTGATGAACTCATCTAGTATAATAAGAAATTCACCAAGATGTTTGAAAGTTCTGTTCTGGAAGTAAGTAGGTTATCTCCTCACACCTACCTTCGAACAGATGTTTAACTTCCCTGGGGGGGCTTAACGAGTCATAAAATGGCTGACGTAGAACACATAGCTTGTTTACGAGAAAAACAAATTAAAAAAAACAGGTAGTTTAGACAATACTAGAAGATGGTTCACTGCAATTGTTGTGGTCTCAACTTCCAATCTAGATAAAAATAAATAAGTACGGGATAGGTAAGACATCTAACAACTTGGGAAGATATGATGGAGAAGTTTGCAAGCGCCGTAAACCAGTATCTCCTCATCCACACAGCAAATTTGGTCTTAATAACTTATTTGGAAAAGAAACATACATCAACCAATTGGGGGTTATATAATTTTTAAAAACTGTGCCATATGGTATTGAAATCTTTTGGCATGACATTATGTGGAGGAAAATGAAAGCTTACTGATTGTTTTTTGCCTCATTTGCTCTACTCTTTTGGCTCCACAATGATTGGAGAATAGGAGAAGAATAAGGACAAATAAGGAAAGAATAAGTTTAATTTTGCTTTGACATGCGAAATGACTTATACCGTGCAGAATAACGTATTGGAGGAATAAGGAAATTAAGTCATTCCACTTTAGACTTAAGAATTGTTTATTTTTTTTATTCCGTCAGTAGACCTTATAAAACTATCAAACCGAAACACCTCTTATTCTAATATACGTTATTCCGTCAGTAGACCCCACAAAATATCTTATTTTGCAAACAAAGTGACGCTTAATACCTTTGATCATGTTAATGAAGTGCCATTTGGGGAGAAGGTGCCATTTGGAGAGAAGGTGAGGCCGCGTTGGACTGTCATTGTGGTGGAGGAAGGGATTATGGAGAAAAGTAAGAATGTGAAAAGGATCTCTAATATAAATAGGAGCTTTAGACTATAGTTTCACTCATTTCTTGCTACCCACTTGATAAGACATTATCTTGCCCCATCGATAAGATGGTAATTAAACTCAAGGGGAAGAATAATCCCATTAGGCTCAGTCTTATTTTAGTTAGCACCTCTTTTTCACTTTTATCTCTCATTAGTTCCTTGGCATTTTAAAATGACTTATGCTTTTGAGTCTTGATGATTGCAAGTATGGTCCTAGAGTTCACTAAACATCAAGGAAGTTAAGAAAACAGAAGAAAGAAATGGATTCCGTGGGAAAGATTTCTTTACAATATCCGAAAAAGAAAGTAGATTCTCAAATCTACTTAGCAATTTTCGAAAAGAGATGATAAAAATGTGGATTTGTGAAGAACTTTGGGAATGAATAATCTATTGAATTGCACACTCATAAATGGATCACGGGTCTATAAAATCAAGGGGTCGCCTAGCTAGTTCGACATAACAGATTGTAAAATATTGTAAAATCCTGTATTTTATAACTCACAAAGATAACATATTTTACAATATTTTACATTAGACCAAATACCTCAATATATAGACAGTAAACATAAATAATTTCTTGATAGCTCAGTTTAAGGATTTAATTAGCACCAACAGAGAAGTCCACCTCATCAATGGTATAGGCAGATGTGAATGTAAAATCTTGTATTTTTTTAACTCACAAAGATAAAATATTTTACAATATTTTACATTAGACCAAATACCTCAATATATATACAGTAAATATAAAACATGTCTTGATAGCTCAGTTTAAGGATTTAATTAGCACCAACAGAGAAGTCCACCTCATCAATGGTATAGGCAGATGTGAACGTGTAAGGACGCATTTAGATGCATATCATATGACTATTATGCCGTATTCCATGCAGCTTTTAATTAGAAATGCTTTTGGACTTGGTTATTTTTGAGTGAAAACTATATTTTAAAATTTCCTTATTGTATTAGATTATCTTTAGGCTTCCATTAGAAGTTATAAACTATATTATTTAAATTATAGGGAAAATAAATGTATTAAAAGTGTTCAATTTTATAACCACTCAAAATTAACTGCAATCACTCTGGCTTAATATTCTCGTGTTTAAAATAGATTTGAAAATGACTTACAACTATTTTTTTTGGCAAACTCTCTCTTAATATTATTGATGGATATTAATGTAGAACGATTCCAATCAAATCTCCCACTGAACAACTGCGATGGGTGCTTTTCAACGACTATAGCTTCACACACTTTTATATTACCTTGTCACAAGTAAAAGAAAAAAAATAAAAAAAATTGGGAGCTGCAAAAGATAAACCATCCATCAAATTATGCAATTGCTAATTAATATATCAGCCTAATTATCCTTCCATCTCTTAATTATCATCTGTGTCCTAATGTATCTCTACTTACAAAGACCAAGGGTTGCAAATAATTCAATCGATTAAGCTACATGAAAATCTTTCTAAGACCATTTAACTCGTCCTAAGAGTTTTTTTTTTTTCCTTTCACGGAAATAGTGATTTATCCTGCCTATGTAAATGATAATTCCAACTTCAGAAGTCTCGTAATGAAGGAACAAAAAATATTCTTCTCTTCTGATGGATTTCTCCCTCCATAAGAAGTTCTAAAAAATATAGGTCTTATCAGAATCATAGGTTAATTTCTACCTCTGCATGTCACATAAGATAAGAATTGAATCCAAGATGTGTTTGATATAAAAAGCCTTTCCATTAGTTTGTTTGGAAGTGTTGAGTGCCACAAATGTAGACATTGGAGCAGCTGATGGAAGTAACGGACAGGAACCTATTAGCCTGTAGTAACCTCTGCCCCAGGTGACCCTGCAGCCGTCCAAGCCTGTACGGACCCTTTCTCTAGGAAAAAGGCAAACACAAAGGAAGAAAGATCCCTTAGTTCTCATCCACATTTCTCTAAGAAAAAAGGTAAAAAAGCAAAAGACCTCTTATATATAGTTCTCATCCACAAACATAATTTACACAGCTCTGTGACATTTTTTTATTATCACAATCTACCAAAAGAGAAGAGAATGTATGTATGTTAAAGAAAAGAGAGAGAAAAAGTCGGCAAAAAGAGGAATTTAAAAAAAAAGGAAGAAAGCGTACTATCTCACCTATGATTCGGTAGATACTTCTATTTATCTTAAAGAATCGGATAAGACACTTGGACACGACACGACGTTCGGACACTTGTGTCCAACCTTCTACTTCAAGATTTCAAAATAAATGCTAAAGATTTCTTAAAATACTTGACATATCTTTTTAAAATATTTGTCTATATGATAAAATTTGATATATTTAAATTATATATTTTAAATAAATTTCAGTAATTATATTTTTATATACATATGTAACTACGTATTTATATATATATGTTCGTATATTCTCCGTATTTTTGTATCTTATTTTTATGATATTGTCGCATCCGATGTAAGTGTCCGTGTCGACGCTTAGACATTCCGTGTCGTATCCCATAAATCATAGCATCTCACTCACACACAGGACAGAGCAAATAACGCATACATAAAGCCGCTTTACTTTGTTAGTTATTGTTTACGTTATTGTCATTACACAGTATAATTTCCCTGCTTCGCGCACCCTCTTCTGCCATGTGGCACCAAGGTTTTGACTGTTGAGACTGGTTGGTCCGAGCCGGGCCGGCCCAGCCGGGGCGTGGAAACCGAGGAAACGGGCGGGGAGAGCCGGACAACGAGGCACGCGGCGCACGCCTTGAAAGCAGGCTGACGAAGGCCGGCCCCGTCGGCTCCACACCGCCGGCTCCTCCAACTCTCCTCTCCTCGCGATCACGCTGGATCGGGCCGATCAACGGCCCGGAAGCCCGCGATATTAAACTATTATTGTTATTATTATAATCTATACTTAATTAAATATTAGCACAATTGCCGCTTTCGTTTAGTTAACGACGCACTTTAGAAGGCGCGCGGTGCGCGGGCGCTGGGGCCGGTGAGATTACCGAGGAGGAAAATGTGGCGAGTAGTACACACGGTCAGTCGGTAACTCGAGCTCCCACGCACCTCCGCCTCAGACTTACTCTCATTTATGAGCGACCCCTGCGCCTCCCCGCGTGCTACTGCTGTTTACCGCTTCTGTAACCGGCAGTTCTCCTTCTGCCAAGTGCAGAGAGAGAGAGAGAGATGGGGATGGTGAGGTTGCGCATGGTTCCAAAGTGGGGGCAATTTGGTAGCTTGCAGAGATTATTTATGTGGGCTTGGCTATAAGAGCGCCACCACCAGCGGCAGCAGCGTCCTCCTCTCTCCGGCTTCAGGGCCTCTCCCACCCTCATTAGCACAAACACCCACCGTCAGCTACAGTAATACCAGTTGGTTGTGGGCTGCTTTCCCACCCCACCACCCCCCTCTCCCTTCCCCCACACACCCCTTCCCTTTTCTCTCATTCCTCCCTTCCCAACACCCCCATCCATCAAACTGACACAGAGATAGAGAGAGGGGGAGTTAGAGAGAGAAAGAGGGGGGGACAAAGATACAGGTAGATAGACAGGTCAATTGAGGGGCAGTGGGGAGAGAGAGCAGGAGGGATCAGGTAGAGGAAGGAAGTGGAGTAGCAGCTGTGGCTGGGATTACTGGTGGGTTGGGGAGGAGCGGAGTGGGCGCTGGGGGGTGTAGATGGGGAACTGCCAGGCGACTGATGCGGCGGCGGTGGTGATACAGCACCCTGGGGGAAGGCTGGAGCGGCTTTACTGGCCCACCCCCGCCAGCGAAGTCATGCGCAGCAACCCCGGCCACTATGTCGCCCTCATCACCTTCTGCCGCCTCCCTGCTGACGAGGCGCAGCACCAGCAGCCTGGGCAGCCCCAGGGAGCCGCCGGCAGCACCAGCGCCGGCGAGGGCGTGCGCTTCACCCGGGTCCGCCTCCTCCGCCCCAAGGATACGCTCGTGCTCGGCCAGGTCTACCGCCTCGTCACCTCCCAAGGTGCGATTTTGCCCGCCTCCTCTATGCTCATGAGCTCTGTGTTTGCCCGATTCTGCGCCCAATTTCTCGTCGACCCAACAGCGATCCCGACTACTTCTTCCCCTTGTGCATGTTGTTACTGGTTCTTTTGATCTGGCGCAGAGGTGATAAAGGGGCTTCGGGCGAGGAAGCAGGAGAAGATGAGGGCCCAGATGGAACTGCTTAAGAGGCAGAGGCAGCAGCAGCAGCAGCAGCAGCAGCAACAACAGCAACAGTACCAGAGGATGAAGACAACTAGGGACGAGCAAGCCCAACAGGGTTCGGATTCCTCCATGAGCGGCAGGGTTGTCGACAAAGATAAGGATTCACAGGTAAATTCACTTCTCCCCCATTAATTTCACACCCAAAGCTTCTTGGCGATGACAACGGAAAGATTCGACCTTTCCGCCTTTACAAGTCCTCCCCTTGCTTCCCCAGCTGACGCTTGTGCTGCAACTGTGACATGCTTACAGGTCGCGCGGCAAGATAGGAGCCGTCAGAGGGCGGCGCAGCCCGCCGGGCGGCCACGGCAGTGGCGCCCTTCGCTGCAGAGCATATCGGAGATGGCGACCTGATGGTGGGCGTGGCCGGATTCTCTACCTCACGGCCGGAGACCAGACTCCCCGCCGCCGGCTGCTGGACATGGAGGTGTCACCCGGGGGCCTCCCAGGGCCTCCACGCCAAGATCCCAACAGAAGGAATGGAATAAGAAAGAACTCGCATGTATAGAGAGAGAAAGAGAGGAAGGCAGAGCCTTCCATGGATCATGTTGCAGTGTACACAGCCTCATATGAGGTTTCTTTTTTTTTTTTCCTTTCTTTTACTTGGTCATATGATGATGATATATGGGGGCGCTTCTCTGAGATGTTCTTGTTGTCTCACTGTAGATCTAGATTGGCACACCCCTGTGAGAAGATGATATCTGCTTGGAGCATCTGAGGAAACATCAAATTCTAGCAACCTTGTATGATTTCATACATGAACTGTAGCTTATGTTTGTCTACATGTGGGATAGGATGCGAGTATAGAAGTGATGATCATGTGAAAATATTCTACTTGTGTGGATCTAAACCTAAATGATAGGATCCACCTCAAGAATAGAATCCACATCAGGGATCCAAAGATTGGATGGTTGAGATGCGGTAGCTCGTATTTCTATTTTTTCTTTGATGCTTCCTTTTTCAACCATTCAAGATGTGCAAACCCACAATACTTGCATCAGTTGCATATCTTCGCACTGTTCATGTCACCTTGGCAGCTTGGCCTTTTCACTTTTCAAACATTTGAAATTTCAATATCACATATCAGGCCTGCTAGTCCGACTATTTACAAATAAGTTCGTACAATCTTACTTTTTTGTTTAGCAGTTTTTTTTTGTAACATTCTTAGCTTCATTTGATTGCAGAATAAGTTATTCGGTCCGGAATAGTGTATATTAGAATAAGAAGTGTCTAGGTGCTCATTGGTGGAATAAGAATCTTATTTTTTTGTTTAGCAGTTTTTTTTGTAACATGCTTAGTTTCATTTGATTGCAGAATAAGTTATTTGGTTCGGAATAGTATATATTAGAATAAGGAGTGTTTTGGAGCTCATTGATGGAATAAGAAGAATAAGCAATTCGTGGGTCTAGGGTGGAATGACTTATTCTCTTTATTCTAGTATAAATAATTCTGATGGGATATATATCATTCCGTCCGTCAAATTAAAATTAACCTTATTTTAAGAATAAGCGGCTTTATTCTTCTCCAATTAAAGTGGCTCTCAGGTTTTTTTTAACATCTGAATGAGTAGGTAGAGGAGGCAGAATATGAATCTTCTATGTCCTTTGATGCAGCTCTCTGCTTGAAATATGGTCGTCCATCAAGGGCTAAAAGACCATGACATGTCCTTTTCAGTGCCAGCCATAGTCACACCCCAAAATATGACATATATGCATATGCATGATAAAAGTAACCAGATCATATTTAAAAATAAATACTCAAATGAAAAGAGTAAGATAATACTGACTGTAATAATCTCATAAGTCCATCAATAAACTTGATAATAAATTAATGTCTTCCATCTAAAATAAAAGTCTCTGCCAGAATTTATTAACAAAACAGTCTTTAAAATATATGAGAACTGAAATTTATTCATAAAACAGATGGATGAAGTTAAGTGGTTATCTGCTCAATTCTCATCTTAAACAATCTCTCTTCCTTGTTCAGTATTTGAAAAATGATAGTTTGCAAGCTTGTGACCATAAAATGCTCAGTAGGATTTGCATCCCAAAATACTCAAATGTATGCATTAATGCATTTGGTCATTCATAAGGTCTCGCAAAGGAAGGATAATCAAGTTAATAATGGAGTTAAAGGCAATATAATTTCGGATGCATAAGGAAATAAGCATGAATAAGACTTTTTGATGCATGATAACAGAAAGAAAAGAATGACTACAAATAATTTGTAGAATGGTTATATAATTAATCAAAACTTGGTTAAACATAAGTAATGAAATAGACAATTGAGCACAACTAATAGACAAGATAGTCATGGTTATTTAACAAGTGAACATGTAGAGGAGTTAAAGCATGAGAGTTGGGAGAGTGAATACTATCAATTAACAGTAAACAAGTCAAGAAACAATCAAGCACATATGTCAAGTAATCAATGTCAAAAGTGATCCAGCAACTTAATTAGGATTAGGACATGCAATATCTACAACATATAAAACTACCTTTCATAGAACTTCTTAATTAAAAACTTCAAGAAAGTAATTTTCAACAACCGCTCAAAATCAAGAAACTCTTAGGGGAAAATTCATAGTAAAAAGTTCTGTGTATGGTCTTTAAAGGGAAAATCCAAAGTGAGAAGTTCGATGTAGAGTCTTTAAGTATGAAATCTAAAGTGGGACGTTCTACCATACGATTATTTAACTCCTACCAGTACAATATGGCTAGATCTGAGTTCAATTTTATTGGAATTAAAATGTCAAGGATTCCATAGATCTCAACTAGACCCAATACAAAAGAACATCAATGTGCCAAATTCGACATGCAAGGCACGAAGGAAAGCATACGTGCTTGCAATTACAACAAAATTAAATATGCAAACATATAATAAAAGAGACATGATTAATTAGAAGAAATAAATGACTTAAAGATCTTTGCATCAGAGTTGGGAGAGATAAACTTTAAAGTAGGGTTGAAGAGGTGATAATCAAGAAATATAATTAACACTCAAAAGATAATAGATCTTAGAATAGCATGGGAACACTTGATGAATATATTGACATTGAAGATTAATTGGAACAATCTAAATAACAAAAAATATATACTAAACATTAGGTCTAGTTTTTATAGCTGGTCATAGAGATTGGTTTAAAGAGAACATACTTAAGATGTAAATTCTCAAGTTATACTTGTTGCATTGGTTATCGACATAGACAAAAAAAAATATTTTTTAATTTGTTAAGGTTGGCCCCAATTCGACTTACATGTTGGTACAATCTAATTTCCAAATGGGAGATCGAAAAAATCTAAACAATAAAAAATCAAACTCTAATGAACAATGAAAAGCATGGGGCACAATGGGGCCGTCCTAAAAAAATTTAAAATTTTTTGTTGCATTGACAACCAATACAACACTAGTTACCAGCGTAGTTAGTATAACTCTAAATTTACAAATCCTTAGTTTGAATTACTATTTCAATAATGAGAGAGAGCCTAAGCATATTGTCATTCTCTCTCTCTCTCTGAATTATAAGTGTAACTCTAATATGGATAAGAGCATTATCATAGATCAAGAATCAAGAATAATGTGTTTGACATATTATGTCAATTAAATATTTGTTTTGGAGCAGGAACATATTCAGAGACAAACAACAAGATTGTAGAGAAGGAATTCATGAATTAGAGAGTTGATTGATGTGCTTATGAATAAATATTTGCATCAATACAATTAAGAATATAATCTCTTTTTTTGGTTGGATGATTAAGTATTTATTCCTATTCAATATTATTGTATTCTTGCTGTATTAATATCTGAAATCTTTTAATAGAGTAAAAGTGGTAATATTTAATTGTTTAGAACTTTTATTGTATGAATATCTGAATAGGAGTAGATGGACTGTAAACCAATGATTCTTTTGATGCACTCGTCTGAGCTTTTGACAAATTAGTTAAGGTGTATTTTTGTTCATATGTAACAAGAGGGAGCGAAATGTAAAAGTCTCTAATAAACATAAAAAATTGAAATCCCTCTTTAACTGTGAAAAGAGTCTCTAATAGAAAAGAGTCCGATTCACGTAAATACAGATGAGAAGGAGATTAGGTAAGTGCAAAGAAAGAAGAGGAAGTTTTTTAAGAAAAAATAAAAAAAGTGTATGAGAGGGATTCTTTTAGACAAATCTCCTTATGCACTATACTTAGGATCTGGATTCAAAAGAAAACGAAAGTAGAGGGTGTGATAGAGAGGGTAATTAATGTTAAGATCAACATCGGTCATCCTTCTTTGTCACAAGTTTCATATATCTGTGGTCTTTATCTTTCCCCACGTATTTCTATGTAAAAAAAAATAAAAAAAAAGGGAAATCCCGTTGGCACCATGTGAATCTGCGTTTATGCAGGAAACTTTAACGTAACAGGATGGGATGGGATTATCACCAGATTTCCCTTTTAAGTTCAGACCTCAAATGGCTTACATGTTCTTACAACCTGATCTCCGATAGGACCCAAAATTTTTAAAAAATTAAGAACTCTTATTGGCTTAAACCATTAAGAGTCTTTTTTTAGTGTACATTGTGGTTCGATTTTTTATTTTTAGAATTCTTTAACATGTCTGATCGAAGTTGTATGAACATGTAGGATCCAAAAACAATTGATTATTATTATACCTATTATAATACCTCCATTACAGTGGTGGAGGAGGTGAAGAAGAGACATTGCAACAAGTATTACTCGCATGAACCAACTTAGCTAGACGTTCATGTCTCTGTCTCTTGTTATCCTTATCTTCCTCGGATTTTTACATGTATATATCTGAAGATATATATTTACTTCTATACTCCCAATTCCCACATATTGTTATTAATATCTCTGAATCTTTAGAAAGGTTATAATTATATCCCTCCTCAAAATAACATGAATTTTAACAAATTATACTAAAATGATTCCATAAACCCTGATAATGTCAAGATACATATGCAAAATTCTAGTAAATTTAAGAGTATTTATATAAAATGTTAGTGAAGGTAAGGATATATAAGCAAAATCTTGAAGTTTGAACTAGTTAATGGCATCTTGATAGAGGGGTATTGCTGAAGGTGTTACTCGTAAGAACTAATGTAAGGTAGACGTTCACGACTCTCCTTCTCCATACCGTAAGTGCCTTTTTCTATTCTTATCTTCCTAAAATCTTTACATATATATCTCTGAAAACATGCATTTATGTCTATACCGACTCTCACATATTGTTATTAATACCTTGGAAGTCTTTAAAAATGTTATAGTTATATTCCTCCATCAAAATAACGTGAATTTCATTCATATATGTTAAAAAGATTCTATAAATCCTGATAATGTCATGATATATATGTAAAATTCTAATAAATTTAAGAGTATATATGTAAAATATTAGTTAATGTAGGAGTATATATGCAAAATCTTTAAGTTTGAATTAATGACATCTTTGTACAGGGGTATAACTATAACCTTTCTAAAGATTTTAGGAGTATTAATAACATGTGGGGGTTAGGGGTATAGATGCAAATATAAATTTCTCAGGATATATAAGTAAAATCCCTATCTTCGATCTCTGCCTCTCCACCTCCCACTCTCTCTTTCCCTCTGGCTCAACTCTCTAAAGAACATCCCACGTCTTCCCATCCATCTCCAATTTTGGCAATTGGCCCTATTAAGATGCACGAGTAATTTTATTTTAAGATTTTATATATATATTCCCGAAAAATACATACTTACATCTATACCCTCAATTCTCAGATATTATTGTTATTAGTACCTCTAAAATCTTCAAATACGTTGCAGTTATATTCTTCCGTCAAAATGTCTTTAATTCAAACATAAAGATTTTGCATATATACACTTAAATTTACTAACATTTTACATATATATTTTTAAGTATGTTAAAATTTTATTATCAAGAGTTACGATCTTTTTGGCATATTCAGTTGGAATTCATGTTGACAGACAAATATAACTATAACCTTTCTAAAGATTTCAAGGTATTGATATCAACGTGTGAGAGTTAATGATATAAATATAAATATATTGGTTTTAGGGGTATATATACAAAAATATCTTTATTTTAACTAACTGCGGACTAGATATTCGTGATAAACGGTTTAGACAGTCAACACACTTCATAGAATGATGGCCTCACTCGGCTATTTGTATATATGGTAAAACATGAAGGCACCCTTTAAATCTATTAAATTTGCTCTGCACAGAACTTCTATATTTTAGTCCTATTATCGCTAGAAAATGCATAACAAATTGTAGCCACTAGAATTTTGCATTCTCTTCTGTTAAATAATGCGTAGGAAAAGTCTATTGATTTGAGGAGCTACAATGGTCCTACACCATTTGCGAGCAATCATGTGATGTACGTATGCCTCATTGGGCCCTCTGCAGTCATTTTGTCTAATGAAGTTATTCGGACATTGAGTCATAAATATGGTTGGGTCAGAGAGGTCTTAGACTAGGTCTTATGGAATTCTGGATTGGACTAATAGGGTCTTAGACTAGGTCAGTGGGGGGTCTTGTATTAGATTGCTTTGAGTTGAGTCAATAGATTTGACAAAATCCAGTGGAGTCTCGGGACTCTACTAGATGAATACTAGATCCGCCACTGGTCATGGCATGACCCTTCATGAGATGCTATAAATCTAAATATTCACCAAATTCTAAGAACCTAGCTTGTTAACAGCTCTTGTTCTTGGCTGACTCTAAATTAAGTTCCCCACCTCATGAACATTGTTGTTGTCTTTGGGGTGTTCATGGGCTCTGCTAGTTTTGGGCTTCTTGGATTGTGGGTGAATTGTCATTTCCGATGTTAGCTGTTATCTTAATGTTAGAAATTTTGAATTACTTAATTTTGAATATGTAAAAGATCCTTTGCTTTGCTAACCAGATTAGTATACTATCTAAAAATAAATACATAAATAAAAATGAGAATATATGAAAATAAGTGTCATTAATGTTTATTACTCTTCGCTATTTTTAAGAGAAGAATCTGCATAGAAGCCAACCGAACTAAGGGCGTCTTTGGTACAATTTTTAGTGGAAAGTCACTTTTGATTTCATCTTGTAACATGAAGAAAGATGGATGCAAGTAGTTACAGTAAAAGATAAATTCCCCCGAAACTTCACTTTTCGCTAATTTAAGAAAATGTAAATTTTTAGTTAAAAGTTAAAAAATAAATTAAATGTCATGAAAATGAGTTCTAATATTTACTCTTTTTACAAAATATTTAGATAATATTTTAAAAGTATTTTCAATTAGAAACCGGGCCAAACACTTGTAAGTCATTTGACAGTCCAAAGGATTGTGACGGAGATGACCAATACTGAAGACTTCCGCTTTGGGTGGATTATTGTGATAAAGCCGCACTGGTTTTCCTTTCAAACAGGTACAGGAATAGGTCAGAGTTATGGTTTGGCATATCGATCGACTTGAGTCGACTTGGACGACTCGTAGCGTATCATGACGAATCCGAGTTGATGCGATTCGATCGAGTCGGTGCAATTTCAAAGATCTTTTCCATACGACTCGACCTTCTGTCTGAAATCTCTCTTAAATTTTAAGTGCCTGGGAGGCTACCTATTTCGTCTCTTCAGAAGATTATTTATTCTCTCAACGTCGAACCTGATCTGTGCAGTTGCTTGTCTGACCTCTGTGTCGCTCGATGCAGGCCTCATCGCTGTCCTCCTTGAGTTGCATTGTCATATTAGGCATCCGATCCACCCAAGTCGCCCCTTACCGTCACCAAGTAGTAGTAAGTGTTCACTATTTGATTCAAATCGATCGAAAAATCAAATCGAACTAATAATTTAATTTAATTTAATTCGGTTCAAGTCTATTTTTTTTTTAATTGAGTTGAAATCAAACCGAGCAAGCAAATTTCCTCTCAACCTGTAAAATAAAGATCAAGAATAAGTAATAATTAGAAATCAAAGTTATGGTCGAATATAATAAAATTCTTCCACCCAAAAGGATAAATATGATGAGATTCATTACATATGTTCTTAGACAAATTATATTTCCACCGACAGCATCTTCTTTCTCTAATATCAAAAGAAAACAACTAAATAAGACCCATGATCTCCATTTAGCATCTTCATTAGAGATGTAGATTAGATGCTGTAGTAAGACCCATTCCAAGTTCTCTAAGAACGCAACCATAGGAATCCATACCTAGAGCAAAGGTGTTAAGAACATTCTATCAAGGTACATTAGCTAATGGGATATTGTACAATTACTAGATTTATTAATTATGTTGTCTGATTCCCCCAGGAAATTATAATAGAACATGTCCAGGTCCTCATCAATGCCTCTACATTTCAGACCTTCCTCGTGGTAGGTTAGGAATATTATTGATAGATGCCAACAACAAAACAAAAACATGCCGTGTCATAATTAGCAAAGATGTCAGCCTCTGGATTCTAGGAGGAACATGGTAAACTCATATCATATTGTATCATCCAACTGAAGACCTCTTGTATGAATCAGACTGAGTCAATTTGAGCAAGCAATCTTAATTATTAGTAACATGTTACAAAGCAATTGTAATAGTTTTATTTAATCCTTTTCATCCACACTTTTCTTTTCTTAGCGGTTGACTTTAAATCCCAATTCATACGGTTGTCGTCAAATTTGAAACGACTCTACAGAACATGTTTGCATCTGGATCAAGTGGAATAAGGAAATGGAAATAATAATAGTTAGTGGTATACTTACGTTAACATCCTCCCACATATCATCCTTAATTGTCTAATCCACAAGTCTCCAATCAAATTTTTCTACATTTTTTAACATGGATAACGAGTCTAGAAGAATTATGTTCTTCAATCTTATTATGAAACATGATTTTGACAATATTCATAATAGAGAAAAGACAATTCACTACAAGGAAGATACATTTTGTCAGCGAGTATATGTCGACGGCTAAGAGCACTTATTGACAAATAGCGTATTAGTCGACGGCCAAAACAGAACCGTTGACAATAGACTTATATGTCGACGGTTTAAGGAACCATTGACACATACGTAATATATGTCAGCGGCTGTAGTCTAGCCGTTGACATATATAAAATATATGTTAACGGCTACTAAAGATTCGTCAACATATGTAATAAAAAGAAAACATAAATTTAATTAAAATGATATATCCACGGCTATAAGTTTAGCCGTCGACATATCTATTATATGTCAACGGCTAAGCTTATAGCCATGGACAAAAACTATAACCCTAACCCTAAATCCCATTCGTTCACAGCGCCCCCCAAACCCGCGCCGTTTCCCCACGCCGCTGTTCTTCGATCCTCTCCCAGCGCCGGCGACCCCATCGCCGCCTCCAGCCGCCGGCGACCCCATCGCCGCCTCTAGCCACGAATAAACACATTCATCTTCTTAGGGGTCTGCTGCCCCCTTTTGTTTGGTGCCTGTTTGGTCTTCTATTTGTCCGCTCTTCCTCGTCTTCCTCCTCTCTGCTGGTGCTAGGGTTCTGGTGTCAATCGTTGTTGCTGAGGTCAATCTCTGCCTCCTCCTCCTCCTCTCAATCCACTTTTCCTCTTGTCGCCGCCCACGATCGGCGAGGGTTGCGTGAGCGATGTACAACGGGATCGGGCTGTAGACCTCGAGAGGGTCGGGCACCAACGGCTACATCCAGACCAACAAGTTCTTTGTCAAGCCCCGCCCCGGTGGTGGCGCCTCCGCCGCCACTGGTGGTATCCCGCGCGGCCCCCACAAGGATGGTGATGCTGCCGGCCCCGCCATCAGGAAGGCCAACAAGGAGATCCTCGACCACGACTGCAAGCACCAACTCCGTCTCCGCCTCCTCCCAACATCACGTTCGTTGTAGATTCGGGCGGTGCCAACAGCGGCAAGTGCTGGACCAGGCCAGCTGTGGACCGCCTTGTCATCATCGTCCTAGACGCAAGCCCCTCCCACCTCTACAGTGCCTGCTCCGACCTCTCTCTCTCCCCCTACTCTTCCCACACGCCATCGCTCTCGTCTTGGCCTCCTCCCAACATCGCGTTCGCCGCAGATCCGGGCAACGCCGACGGCGGCAAGTGCTGGACCAGGCTGCAGGCATCTCTTCTAAAAAGTGGGTCAACTTCCCCCTTCCTCAGCTCTTTTAAGGGTCCTTCTTGGGAGGAGTTCCAATCAGACATTTCTGTTTTGTTGTTTATAAAATTGTTATTTATAATTTTTTCTGGGTTCTTCCTATTTTTTTTAATCACTTTCTCTGTGGATTTTGTTTGTATTCTAGTTCTTACAGATGTCATATGAGTAACAGATAGTGCAAAAGAACTTAACTTGTTTATTCTATACACATGATCATATTATTGAATGGCTTCATTAGTGTGTAATATTTTAAACAATACTACATGGTTAACTTGACCATCTTAAAGAAAACAATTTCATTTTCTTACTTCATTAGTCTGTCTGGAACAACGTCAGTGAAAACGTTCGTCTTTTGATATGGATGTTTAAAAAAAAATGAGGCAATCCTCATGTGTTGTACTGAAGTTGTGTTCATTAGGTCTCTGAAAAGATTAAAATAGGGATTAGAATAGGGTTGGTAGTGTTCATTCTTAGGGAAGAATGAAATGCCAAGAAGCATTCCTTTTGCAAGACGAAAATAGAACAGCTAAGCCTATGCTAGAAGATGTCACAAGAGAGTTATGATTGCGTGAGAAAGCAATAGCTTAATTGTTGGATGTTTTAGTAAGCAAAAGGCTCTCTTTCAAAAGAGGGCCCATAAGTAGCAATCTATTTGAGACATACAAAGCATTAAAAACTAGGACACTTATCAACATTTAGCATTATATTTCTTCATTTATGGCAACCTTTTGGCAGGAGAGATGCAGAAGAGTAATAGAAGGCTCTGATAACCATCCTGTAACTATTGTGAACACAACAACATTTGAAACCAAGAAGTGGAGATCCCTACACTTGGTGTCTATGGACAACTCCTGCACCTCAACATGGTCACCCTCTCCCAATGGTTCAATAAAAATCAAAGTGGATACTGGGATGCTTCAAGGACAAATTGAAGTAGGTTTGATTATGAGAGATGAGAAGAACTTCCCCTTATTCTATGAAACATCTTTTGGAAGTAGCAGCTATCCAGAAGTCACTTGCAATTGAACAGCTTGACATCTCTGTAGGTGCTGAAAATTTGCTCGTGTGATTAATGTGAAAAACTAGGTTGTTTAGGGTAAATTAACCTATTAAAAAAAATGCAACTAAGGTGCTGTGATCGCCAGAAACTTTTAACTAAAAAGCTTCAAAAGAGTTTTGATCGCCTACCTGTTTAAACGCGGAAGAATGAATCCTTGGTTCCCCTCCTTCAGCCGGCTGAAGAAAGAGAGCCTCTTTGTTCTTTCGTTCTTGCTGTTGAATGTTGAGGATCGTCCAGAAGTTCTCCTGGCTTTTGCTTGATTTCCCTCTTTTTGATTTCTTGTTATTCAGTTGTTGGATGCAGCAGACAGAGAGACAGAAAAATAAAGAAGAAATAGTGATGAGAATCTAAATAGAAATAATATCAAAGCTAACTATGATTAGAAACATGTTTAAACAGCAACTCACTTGTTTTAGATGGCTTTGAAACCCCTTTAGAACAGATGGGTTTTGGAAAATTAATGACGTGGTGTGTGTTGCATGAAGTGAATATGAGAGAATGAAACTAATAAATGAAGATGAAATTCAGATATGAAAAACTTATGCCCAGTCCAGTTGGTTGAAGCTTTGAAGAATGAAGATCTTGAAGAAGGAAGCCGACTTCTGGAAATGGCAGCGCTCCGGCGTGGTTGCTTCGATCTCCAAATCGCTATAACGCTGAGGCTCAATAATTCTCTCTCTCTTTTTTTTTAACTCCTTGATAGGCAAGGTATTTATAGGCATTTTCTGCGTTCGCGATTAACATAGAAAAATCTAGAATTTATCTACTTTAATCGACAGATAATTACTGATTAATTCATCTTTATCTGTAATTATCTAAAACGCGTCCACCTTGGCTGACGCCTTTCAGATTAAATTAAGATAAGGATAAATATCCGGGAAAACTTATCTTTATCTTTATTAGTTAAAACGCGTCTACTTGTGTAGACGTCTTTTACTCTAATTAAGATAAGGATAAACATCCGGAAGAGAAGTTAAAACAGCTTAGGAAACCTAAAACGCGTCGACACTCACAGACGCCTTTTAGCTAATAAATCAATTAATTAAAATTCAAATTTAAACGCTAAAATAGGAATAAACTCTAAATCGCGTCCACATGGGTAGACGCCTTTTAGGATTCTTTATATTTTAACTGAAATTTGAGCTAAAATCAATTCAATTGATTAACTTAAACATGTCTGTTAAACCCGACACTCAAAAATATTAATAAAAATTAATCAATGATTAATTATCAGACCATTCTGAGGCATTATTATATGATATGAAATTTACTCAAAATGACGTCAAAATTAGCGTGTCTACAGCTGCCTCACCTTGGCATCGTCTTTGCAAGGAAGTGAAATGAAATGGAATGTACTGAAAAGGTGATGCCAAGGTGTGATGAGACACGCTCTTAACATCACATGATTGGAATTTTTCTCAAAATCATCAATGAAGATAACTTAATGAGATCAATGGAATCAATCCTGTCTGGATGAGGTAGACAAGGAAAATAAAATAAAGTCGATCAACCTCCTCGGAGTGGGAAGTACCTCAGGTCATAGACACTGTAGGTTTCATCATGGGGAGCGTTTGCCAGCCAATGTGGACGTGCTGCAGCCATGATGGATCTTAAAAGAAAACAAGAAATATTGGATAAAGAGTCCAATCAAGGATAGAATTCCAATGAGATCTTCGAGCGAACCTCAAAGATAATCAAGATACTCAATTCAGAATGGAATATTTCATATCATGTTGAAATTGTTTAATTAATGGTCTGAAACTTAATCAATAATTAATCCTTATTACAATGATTTCAAAGTCCTACATGATGCATGCTGGGCTAAAAGAAAAATATAAAACCAAATAAAATATAAATTAATCAAGGATAATATTGTTAAATTGTCATTAATGAGTCAAGATACCAATTCTTGTAATTCAGTGCTAAGCCGAAGCTTGTTTATCCACGCATCTTTTCACAAAAGTGGAACCATCATCCTCACTAATTAACAATCCAACGGCCTATCCGTGCGATTAAGAATCCTCTGGAATTATCACTGTTTTTGTTGAAGGGGAACTCAAATTCCAGTTTCATCAAAAACACAAGGTCCTTGATATGCTCTAATAAATACTTATTATATAGTAATGCGAATGCACAATAATTACATGAAATAGTACAAAGGTAGAAATAACCGTCTTTTTAGCCACGGTTGAGACTTCTTGACTCCCACAGTGGGATCTTCTTGATATTTTCCAGCTTTATTTAGGTTTTTTTTGAATTTCCTGCAACCAAAATTGTTAATAACTCCAAACAAATATTCAATTTAAACATCAAAACATATAGAATTTCAAAAACGCTGAAACGCTTCGTGTCGCGCAGACGTCATTCAACGTTGAAACGCAGCAGTGCTCCTCGACATCTTTTATTCACAAAAACAGATTTCTGGCTGTTCTCTACTCGGATTCCAACTCTATCAATGTCTTGTGTCATGTATACAACTTGAACAAACATGTTAAGTATCTGTTTAGGCTTAGCCCCTTGCCTGACCAAATAAATGGTCAATCAATCTTTTCTTCAATAAATGGTCAAGGGGCATAGCCTTTATCAACAAAGGTAATGAGAATAATCAAACTTAAGCAAAGTGCAACATACAAGCAGACAGATGCTCACTGAAAATAAAAGGAATGAAACACACTAAATGCAACAAGCAGATGCTAATTGAAATATTTTTGTTGTTTTGCAATATTCATTTTTGTTTGGGGTTTTGAAATATATGCCTTTTTTTTGAAATTTTGACATATGTATTTTTTTTGAATTTTTGAAACATATGTATTTTTTTGGATTTTTGACATATATATTTTTTCATGCATTTTTGAAATATGTATTTTTTTTGGATTTCTGACATATGTATTTTTTTGGATTTCTGACATATGTATTTTTTGATTTTGTTGATTTTTAAAAACATGTATTTTTTTGGATTTTTGACTTATGTTTTTTTTTGATTTTTTGACTAAAAGATCAGCATGGTACTCAGATCAAAAGATCATATTCATTTATTAACTTAATTTCCAAATTGTTCTTCAACAACTTAAGTTAAACCCATCGTGTTTGAATTTGTGTTTCCATTCGTGATCCCATTTGATGATTTGACCCTTAGTCAATGTAAGCAATTCCTTAAGTTTGAAGTACATTTCTTTAGAAAGAAAAGATGAATAAGTTTAGAAAGCCCATAAGAAGGTTCCGGAGACTTAAAAAGATGTCCCTTTCCTACCCTAATATCCGTTGGGGTTCGGTCATTTCTTTCCGGGGTATTTATCGACCTTGCGTTCCCTTTTATTTCATTTCATGGCCTTCATGTAACGTTTGTAATGTAATGGCCTTTTGATTTGACATTTGGCTTTTACCTTGCTTTTTCTTTTCTTCCTTTCTTTTCTATTCTTCGGGACGGATCTCCCCCATTTTTTATGACGGCCTCCTACTAAGATGGCGGGTATTCTTGGTAGTCTATTCTAAGCCTCGTTCCGACATCATGGGCCGAGTATAAAACATAATTTTTGCTTTAAAATGAATGATTTGTACTTTACACTTTCGGTCAAGCTTTTGATATCCTTTAGGACTTGGCATCTCTTGTTACTCACGAATCAAACGTGTCAGTGTGTGCAATAATGGGCTTGAAATTAAGTTATCTAGACTAATAAGGAAATTTGAGTTTATAAATTTTCTGATTCCACTGATCTTTGTACCATACTGATCGACTCTTTAACCTAAGGGTAGTATTTCTTAAGATGTAAATCATTCCAGGGATGTTTTAGCTCTTCTCCTTCTGCATTAATAAGACGATAAGCATTACCAGGAAAAGCGTGCGATACAACATAAGGTCCTTCCCAGTTGGGTTGGAGCTTAGAACGCGGACCACCAGGTTTTATAAAAATTCTTTTAACAACCATTTCACCGACTTTGAACTTACGTTCAATGACTTTCTTTTGATAAAAACGTGCTAGTCTGTTCTGATAAACTTTTGCATGATTAGCAGCTGACCATCTTTTCTCGTCTAAAAGTTCCAATTGAGCAAGAAGTGCTGAACGATGTTCGTCAATGGAAAATTCCTTATTCAATTGTACTCTTAATGACGGTATGAGGATCTCATATGGAACTACCGCCTCCATTCTAAATGTTAAGGAATGAGGAGTTTGCCCAGTAGGCGTGCGGATTGAAGTTCGATAGGCCCATAGAGCCTCAACCAATTTTTCTGGCCAATCTGAGAACTTGTTAGATTTACACGTCTTTTTGATGATTTTTATCAAAGTCTTATTAGTTGCCTCTGCTTGGCCATTGCCTTGCGGATAATAAGGAGATGAATGATGCAATGCAATTTTATACATGTTACAGAGGTCCTTCAATTCCTGTGACACGAACTGTGGTCCGTTGTCGGTGACGATGGTGCTTGGAATTCCAAATCGAGTGATGATGTTCTTCATGATGAACTTGCAGACAGTTGATGCTTTGATCTCCACGTACGCTTCAGCTTCTGCCCACTTGGTGAAGTATTCCGTTGCCGTGAGAATGAAAGATTTTTGCTTGATGCCGGAATCTGGATTACCAAGAGGTCCAATGATGTCGAAAGCCCACATGGAGAAAGGCCATGGGGAAGAAATAGGATGGAGTGAAGATGCAGGAGAATGAATTTTGTCGGCGTGAAGTTGACACTTAGCACACCTACGGACATATCCTACGCAATCTTCTTCCATGGTTGGCCAATAAAATCCTTCTCTAAGGATCTTCTTTGCTAGCATCTGTCCATTGACATGACCACCACAAACTCCACTATGAGCTCCTTCCATAACCTTCCAAAGCTCATCTTCGTCTAGACATCTCAGAAGAACTCCATCAAAACCTCTCTTATATAATGCTCCCCCAACTAGGGTGTATCGTTGAGAAACTCTCCTGATAGCTCTTTTCTCCTCAGTTGTAGCTTCCTCAGGATATGATTGATCTTCACAATATTTTGCAATTTCATAATACCATGGCTTCTGTTCATCATCCATCTCTTCTAACAGCTCCATTAACATGATTTCTCTTCTTTCAATGATATCTCCGTCTCTGACTTTCTTCAGCAACTTCTCCTTAGTTCTAAGGAATGAAGGATCTTTCACGGCGGGTGAAAGACGCCTATGAACTATGATTGATTCAGATTGTTTGCTGATTGGAAAATCAAGAGAAGATGCAAGTGAAGCTAGAGCGTCAGCTAAGATGTTCTGATTCCTAGGGACATGGACAAAGATCAATTTCGTGAAAAGCTTTGAGTAAGCAGAAGTAAGCTCCTGATAAGGCTTGAGCTTGGGATCGAGAGTTCGATACTTGGTCAGCACTTGGCGAAGAATTAATTGGTTATCACCTACGATCCTGAGTTTGGTAGCACCATGAAAATGAGCAGCCTCGAGGCCAGCAAGAAGTGCCTCGTATTCAGCTATATTGTTTGTGACTGGAAAATCAAGCTGAAAGGCTTGTGGAATGGTGATACCTTCAGGTGATAATAGAACGATACCGATCCCTTTTCCATGAGAATTCAGAGCTCCGTCAAAATGCAGAGTCCACATATCATCTCTGATTTGATTTATGGATATCAGTTCCTCATCCGGAAACTCTGATCGCACTGGATCAAATCGAGGAAGGGGATGATGAGCGAGATGTTCTGCTATGGCATAGCCCTTGATCGCTTTCTGCTGGATATAAATGATATCGAATTGAGATAGAAAGCTTTGCCATCGTGCTAACCTATCAGTAAGAACAGATTTCTCCAGAAGAAATTTGATCGGATTCATCCTAGCGATGAGATGGACTTCATGGGCCAGAAAATAATGTTTCAATTTCTGAACAACCCAAACCAATGCTGCACATGTTTTCTCCATCGCCGTATATCTCTGTTCAGCGGGGTTGAGAAGTTTAGAGAGATAATAGGTTGCCCTCTCTTTTCCTTCTTCATCTTCTTGTGCTAGGACAGCCCCCACTGCATCATCCAGGACTGAAATGTAAAGTATCAATGGTTTGCCTGGAGATGGTGGTCTCAAAACAGGAGGACTTGCTAAGTAGTCCTTCAATCCATCAAACGCCTCCTGACACTTATCGTCCCAATCAAATTTGACTCCCGGCTTGGTAAGCTCGTAAAACGGCTTGCACCTTTGTGAGTGTTGGGAGACAAAGCGGCGAATAAATTGCAACCTCCCGATTAATCCTCTCAATTCTTTCAAATTTTTAGGAGGTGGCATTTGTCTAATAGCCTTCGCCTTGTTAGGATCGATCTCAATTCCCCGTTTACTGACAATAAATCCAAGCAATTTTCCTGAAGATACCCCGAATACACATTTCTTGGGGTTCATCTTTAACTGATATTCTCTCGATCTCTCTAACACCCTTGCCAAAACTTTAGCATGCTCAGCCTTTGTTTTCGATTTAACCAATAAGTCATCCACATACACTTCCAAGTCTATGTGCATCATGTCATGAAATATTGCCATCATAACCCTTTGATAAGTGGCTCCAGCATTCTTTAATCCAAATGGCATGACAACATAACAGTATGTTCCCCAAGGTGTAGTGAATGATGTTTTCTCTTGATCTTCTTCTGCCAGCTTAATCTGATTGTATCCAGAAAATCCATCCATGAATGATAACGTTTCATAGCCAGCCGTATTATCGATGAGTACATCAATATGAGGCAATGGAAAATCATCTTTAGGACACGCCCGGTTCAAATCGCGGAAGTCAATGCAAATCCTGACCTTCCCGTCCTTCTTCATAACCGGGACTATATTAGCCACCCATTGCGGATAAAGGACAACTCTAATAAATTTGGCTTTATGTAACTTGTCAACCTCTTCCTTCATCTTTAAAGCCATTTGTGGGTGGAATCGCCTTAATTTCTGTTTGACCAGGCTAGCTCCTTCCTTTAATGTCAACCTGTGTTCAACTAAAGTTGAGTCTAACCCTGGCATATCTTCATAACTCCAGGCGAAAGTGTCCTTATAGTCCTTGAGTACTTGTACCATTGCTTTCTCATCCTCTGTAGAAAGACTTTTACTGACGAGGACAACCTTAGGTTCGTCTTCAGTCCCTAAATTAATTTCTTTGGTGGGCTCTTCTACGGCAGCTGAGGGTTCATCGAATCTCTTCACTCCACTAGCATATGCTTCAGCCGCGTCCTTGTCATCTTCCTCTTCAACAATGGGGTCCTTTTCATGTACTAATTCATATACCCCGTACCCATCATTGACTGACTCATCATCCATGCAATCTTCTGGCATCTGAATTGGATTTTCTAGAAACTGAGGGATCAGAGAACAAGAAGAGCACT
Organism: Zantedeschia hybrid cultivar; assembly: GCA_030544215.1. Lineage (NCBI taxonomy): Eukaryota > Viridiplantae > Streptophyta > Magnoliopsida > Alismatales > Araceae > Zantedeschia > Zantedeschia hybrid cultivar. Next base: position 32,341,482 of record JARZZO010000003.1, on the reverse strand, counting down.
TATCAGCTAAGTCCTGGAGGTATCTATCTGGAATTTGCCTACCCTTAGGCTTCCTAGACTGACTAACCTGACTAGACTGCCTAACTTCACTATCATAACCTAACGAAGACGAAGCAGGATGAAAATCCTGGGATACAAGCGGAAATACAAGAGAATCCTCCCGAGGGGAGGGACAGAGTAAATCTAGAAGAGAATTTTGACCGAAGGTCCCGCGCGGCGGGGTGCAATCGGACAAGTAAGATGTTTCCTCAATGAGGATTTGGGAAGAATTTGTTGCCAAATTGGCGTTTTTTTTTGGAAAATGAAAGAATTAAACATAAAGCAAGAATGAATAAAAATGGGAGGAGAATCAGACGGAAGAAGTGGCACCAAGGCCAGAGGATTAGGGGGATCATATAGTAATATGTCCCCGATCAGATCATACAACCTCTCTAGATCGAGAGGAGGTTGTGGTATAATGTCCCGAGGGGACAGAGTAATCATGACGGGCGGAGCCCGTGGAATATCTTCAATTATGACCCGCGACCAAGTCGGGGTCAAAAGCAATGTGCGAAAAAGAGTATGGAGCATGAAGACATGTGAAGGATATGTCCCCCTCCAGAGCAGATCTGTTGTATAACCAGCTTCATAGGGGTCATCTGGCTCCCCTTCATCGGTTTCTTCATATAGCAGTATCCGCTTGTCAAATATGGTACCAGGGCTTTCAATTAATTCATCAATCTGCGGGGGCCACTTAGGTTCTGCAGGATCCAGAAATAGTCTGTTCAGTGCAATATACAGGTCCCTCAGATCGAACCACCTGTACCATTCACATTCAGGGTCATCAAATCTCCTCCTTTTCATAGGCCGCAGAGCCTCCAAGGATTGGTACGTAAGTAATTCAGAGCAATGTCTGGCCAAGTCCCTCCCATATATATCATGGAAGTCAAAACAGGAAGTAATGACTACCGTATTATCATAGCTGAGTATGGGCCCTTTTACAAAGTGCGTACACAGGGTCCATGTTAAGGGATCTCGGCCTTCTTTAGGTGGTGTAGACATTGCCTCCCAGATTTTCGGGCCTTCTTTGATCTCTGCTTTCTGAACCGGATCTTGCTTCAGTTTTATTGGCCTATAGCCCAGACCACTTCCAGGTGTTGCTCGATGATTTCTGACAGGAGTGGTCCTGCCTTGCAACTGAGTGCCCAGACCTTTCCCAGGCTTGTAGCCGTTCTTCATCATGATCCTCCATCCTGGGGTACTCATGCACTTCCCCCTTTTGATAGCATCTAATGGATATGGAGAAATAGTGGCGGCTTTCAGAGGATCAGCCACTGGACGGTAGACCTGTAATACCGACAGAAAAGGTTGTCGGCCAGGTAAAACAGCAGATTTAATGTTCAATGAATGAGCAGCAGCAAGGATCGGCATGCTCGTTACTTTAATTATTCGTCCTTTGTAAGGGAATTTGAGGCATTGATGATTCGTAGAAGGAATCGCCTCAAGAGTTTTAATATAAGGACGACCTAAAATGGCATTTATGGAAGGGTCGATTTCCAAGATGTGAAATTCAACCTCCGCATGACTTACGGGGCCCAGCTCCACCTTTAAATAAACCATTCCCAGAGGAGAACGGGTAGAATTGTCATATGCTGTTACTGATATGGGGCTGGGCAGCCATTTCTCTTTGGGCACACCGCACAGCTCCAGGGTCTTCGGAGGTAGAACATTGATCGAAGCCCCTGTGTCGACCAGGCATGCATCCACGGCCTTCTTACAGATGTTAACCGTGATACTCAGAGCCATGCTTCTGGCTGCTGGCGGTGCTAGTTCCGATGTATGGAATGTTATAGAGGGCTGATCCCCCTGAGGAACTAGTAGTGCTGCAATCTTCTCTACCGGCACGTCTTCATTGACCATCACCTTCTGCAGATATTCCATCAAAGCTTCTTGGTGACTCTTAGATCTTTTGATCAGTTCGAGTATAGTGATCCGTGCCGGTGTCCGATCCAGGTGTTTCAACAAGTCATATTGAGTGCCTGGTGCACTCTCTTCATTATGGGCTTCCTCAGTCGGCTGTGATGGGCCGTCTCTGACTGTGGACTGAGGAAAGACCTTGTTGAAAATCCTTCCGCTCCGGAGCGCGTGTTCCTCAACTGTGGAGGATCCGGGTGACACTTTAAGTACCGCAGGGTTGGACGGTGCGGATGGCGTAGAGGGTTGGTAGGTAGGTGATGGCGTAGGGTTAGGAGGTGATGGCGTGGTGCGGATTAAAGGCCTAGAGGGTTGGATAGTGGATGGGTAAGTGGTTGGTGAAGTGGGGAATGGTACGCGTAATAGCGGTCTAGATGGTAAAGGCATATCTGGATAGGCGGTAGTGGTAGCGGGTGAAGTAGGAAATGGTACGCGTAATAATGACTTAGATGGTAGGAGGGGTGCGTTATTGGTTTGCGGGGGGTTATATGATGGAGGCGTAGTGGTGCGGGGCGTAATGGGTCTAAGGAAGGCGGGTAGTGGTAATGGGTTATTGGGTGTGGGCGAGTGGTATGTAGGTGTGGGTATGGGGGTAATGGTAACAGGTTGTGGCCTTGGTATGTGGATGGTGCGGCGTGGTGGTCGCTCTGCGGTACTTTGAACGTGACCCATTGAACAAAGAGAGGAAGAGTCCTCTACTCTCCACTGCTGCCCACGACCAGCCTCAGACTGGCTGTTCGTCAGGATGGGAGCAACCTGGTTTTGGTTCTGATGCTCCGGGAGTGGATTCTAAACTATGCCCATGTTGGGTGGTGCTACTACCTGTGCCGGTGGTCTTGCTTGCTGCTGCTGCTGCTGCGGTCTCCTCGCCTTCAGGGCTGTTATGTACTTCTTCATTTCCTCCCAGTCTATGCCGCCCTGCTCATTGAGATCATGGATATAATCTCTGAATTGGAAGCAGGTGTCAATGGTATGCCCAGGTTGTCTGTGGAAGTAGCAATACCTAGATGTATCGGCATTTTGAGGCCAGACGGCCTTCTCTCTCGGCAAAGCTAAGGCATTGGCTGCCATTAAAGCGCTGAAGATATCTGCCAAGGATTCTGGGAGGGCCGGGTACTCTGCCCTTTTCGGGCCTGGAGGTCTCCTTTGTTGGTTGTAGCCACCAGGAGGAGGGACATTGTGATACGCCGGCGGTGCACGCGGCTGGTACTGTGGCTGTTGCTGTTGCTGCTGATGTGGCTGCTGATACTGCTGTTGCCGTTGCGGCTTTTGCTGTAGCTGTTGCTGACTCGGCTGCTGGGGCCGCTGGTACTGCTGTTGGTAATGGGGGTTCTGCTGTTGCCTGTACCCCTGTTGACTCGGCTGTGGTGGCCTCTGGTACTGCTGATTCCTCACAAATTGGGGCGAATTATTGTTCATGGTACTGACCTGCTCGTGAGAGAGCGTGCCCTCAGTAGTTGGACCTGAGCTAGGAGAATTTGGCACTGCAGGCTTCCGAGGTGGAGGCCTGTTAGGTCTGTGAGGATCAAAGACGCTAGAGAACGTAGCGTCCTTGAAAGCATTCTGGCAGTACCGTGCCCTTTCATAGAGCTCTGCCATGTTCGTCAAGTTGTTCAAGGAGAGGACTAGCTTGAACTGGGGCGTGGCGTTGGAAATCAACATTTTCACTTGTTCGGATTCGGACAAGTGATCTTTCACTTTTTCAGCCAGGCCCCGCCACCTGTCAGCAAAACTGACAAACTCCTCGTCCGGTTTCATCTTTTCTGCAATAAGATCCGTGATAGACAAGGAGGGTGCAACTCTGTCCTGGTATCGTTGGATAAATTTGCGTGAAACGATACCGTAATCCTCTACTTCTGAGGGTTCCAAAGAAAAGAACCACTCGAGGGCTGGTCCCTCTAGGGATCTCCTGAACAAGAAAGCCAATGACCTCTTATCATTCTGCCAGAAAGAGGATTCGTACATGAACTCCTTCAGGTGCGTGAAGGGGTTACCAGTACCGTTATACTTTCGATATACTGGCATTTCAGAGGGTGGCAGATGGAATACTGGCAGGCTCGGTAAGTTAATTTCTGGCACAGCTTTAACCCCCATCATTTTCTGGAGATTGTTGAACTGTTCATCCATGCGCTCCATCTTGGCCAGCAACGTCTGCGTGGTCAAATCTGTCTGGGGAGGAGGAGGAGGAGGAAGTACTTGATAGGCCTGCTGCCTAGAGTACGTTGGACAAGGAGGATAATAAGGATGAGGTCCGGCAGAGCTTCCGCCATGCCCGAGGGCATTTTGATAAATGGGCGTCTGCGGTCTAGCCGGTTGCCTGGATGACGAAAGTTGTGGCCCAGTTGGCCGAGAAGTAAGATGAAGGCCTTCCATGGCCGGTTGGATATAAGGAGGAGGAGGAGGTTGTTGAGGAACAACGGGGGGGGCCACAGGGTTCGGCTCAGCAGGCTGCATGGGTGCCTTCCCCTTCAAAATAGACTGGATCACCTCGAACTGCTGAGGGTCCAGTCGGGAGGCAAGAACTCCCAGAGCATTGACAACATCCATAGGATCGGAGGATGGGGGATCATACTGATTCATGTCTCCCTCAAGGTCAGGATTAGGAATCGCATATTCATGCGGAGGAAGATCATGATATTGATCGTGCGGATTAAAAAGAGGAGTTCGGACATTCCCGTCATGTCGAACTGGAATGGGGACAGAATTACGAGAGGCATCAGCATCTCTCCCGTTCTCGTAGTTGAAATCAGAATTGCGAGGGGCATTAGCATCTCCCTCGTAGTTGATAATGGCGTCTTGGGCCATACTCAAATCTCTGCCTGATCGCAGCAGCATGATATTAGATTCCCCCTTTTCAGAAAATTAATCAAACAAGTTGTGCAGAGATTAATCAAACAAGTGGATGCTTAACTTGATTTCAGGATTCCTTGTTGAGTTATTTGAATTGGATTAAACCACAATTTCGCTCAGGGAAGGATCCTAGTTTCAGTTTGATTTCCACCGTTATTCTCTAAGGTTTTTCTCTCACAACGCTCTCGGAATCTAGCCGGGACTTCAATTGGTACAACCAGCCCGATGATCAAGGAGGAATACCTTGATTTTGGGGACTTATGGAGGTCTCAACGTCAACTTCTCTAGTCTGATCAAGGGACCAACCCAATCAGAGAGAGTTGCTAACGTCGAGTAATGTGTTCCTAAGAAAAGGAGGGTTTTAGCCTCAATGCGTATGCCCTGCGACCTGGATGGCCTCTAATGCTTAATAGAGTAATGGGTAGCTAGCACTGAACATAGAAATCTGGAAACTGAAAGATAATTAAGAAACTGTCTTAATCGCGTCGATGATAGTCGACGCTATTCAGAACAGAACTTAATTCTTTCGCAGAGAACAGATGCAAACAGCAGAGAAAACCTGGAAAATAACTAAAAACTGTCTGAATCGCGTCGATGATGGTCGACGCTATCAACACAGAAGTTAATTATTTCACAGAAACAGATGTAAACGACAGATATAATCTGGAGGCTAAACCGCGTCAGGTTACCTGGACGCAGTTTTGAAACGCGTCGCTGTTACTGGACGCTTTTCAGTTCGCAGAAACAGATTTCCAGAAGGATTTTCTGGGTCGAATCCTCCTTAAACAGGGTAAAATGCAGTAAATAATCGACTCATGCAAAGATTTTTAGTTTCAGATTTTAAACAGGATGGTTTACTATCTAAACAACTAAGAAATCACACAATCACACAACATTTTATCACCAAAAACAGCTTTTTAAACTAATCAAGGGGAGGCAAGATCTTGCCACTGGGGTGTGCACGTGGTGCACGAGGGAAATTACTTAAACTAAACACTCACCAATCGGTGAGGACGTGTCGAAAGACACAAGTGGTGCACCGTGGGTGCCCGGTATGATAATAGCAAGAACAAAAGAAATTAAAAGACGGCGAGACCAAGTCCCACCGTGATCGCCAAAAGAGCTGTAGGTGCTGAAAATTTGCTCGTGTGATTAATGTGAAAAACTAGGTTGTTTAGGGTAAATTAACCTATTAAAAAAAATGCAACTAAGGTGCTGTGATCGCCAGAAACTTTTAACTAAAAAGCTTCAAAAGAGTTTTGATCGCCTACCTGTTTAAACGCGGAAGAATGAATCCTTGGTTCCCCTCCTTCAGCCGGCTGAAGAAAGAGAGCCTCTTTGTTCTTTCGTTCTTGCTGTTGAATGTTGAGGATCGTCCAGAAGTTCTCCTGGCTTTTGCTTGATTTCCCTCTTTTTGATTTCTTGTTATTCAGTTGTTGGATGCAGCAGACAGAGAGACAGAAAAATAAAGAAGAAATAGTGATGAGAATCTAAATAGAAATAATATCAAAGCTAACTATGATTAGAAACATGTTTAAACAGCAACTCACTTGTTTTAGATGGCTTTGAAACCCCTTTAGAACAGATGGGTTTTGGAAAATTAATGACGTGGTGTGTGTTGCATGAAGTGAATATGAGAGAATGAAACTAATAAATGAAGATGAAATTCAGATATGAAAAACTTATGCCCAGTCCAGTTGGTTGAAGCTTTGAAGAATGAAGATCTTGAAGAAGGAAGCCGACTTCTAGAAATGGCAGCGCTCCGGCGTGGTTGCTTCGATCTCCAAATCGCTATAACGCTGAGGCTCAATAATTCTCTCTCTCTTTTTTTTTAACTCCTTGATAGGCAAGGTATTTATAGGCATTTTCTGCGTTCGCGATTAACATAGAAAAATCTAGAATTTATCTACTTTAATCGACAGATAATTACTGATTAATTCATCTTTATCTGTAATTATCTAAAACGCGTCCACCTTGGCTGATGCCTTTCAGATTAAATTAAGATAAGGATAAATATCCGGGAAAACTTATCTTTATCTTTATTAGTTAAAACGCGTCTACTTGTGTAGACGTCTTTTACTCTAATTAAGATAAGGATAAACATCCGGAAGAGAAGTTAAAACAGCTTAGGAAACCTAAAACGCGTCGACACTCACAGACGCCTTTTAGCTAATAAATCAATTAATTAAAATTCAAATTTAAACGTTAAAATAGGAATAAACTTTAAATCGCGTCCACATGGGTAGACGCCTTTTAGGATTCTTCATATTTTAACTGAAATTTGAGCTAAAATCAATTCAATTGATTAACTTAAACATGTCTGTTAAACCCGACACTCAAAAATATTAATAAAAATTAATCAATGATTAATTATCAGACCATTCTGAGGCATTATTATATGATATGAAATTTACTCAAAATGACGTCAAAATTAGCGTGTCTACAATCTCCTGTGTCACTTGCAATTTTGCCGTAAGCTAAAGCCTATATGATGGGTTTCCTTTCTTTCATTCTCTAAGACGTCCTTCAAAATTAGGACCTCTTTTTTTTACAGAAATGTAGTTGAGCAAGGACAATTCATAGTACAGTTCTCTGAACTAGAGAAGAGCTCATGACAATTCACCATTATCTTTTTGCTGCATTACGACCATTCTTTGCCTAAATATGCATCATTACGACGCTTGGCATTACCCTCCCCTGCCTTGTGGCCTTTATTTTGAACATTCTGTTCTCACATTCTTTATGCCTGAACGTATGTTAATTTCTTGTCTTCCTCAGAGCTGTGATCATCTGCTCCTCCTGTGCCATGTATTTCTGAAAATTCAAAATTTCTAGAGGAAAAGAGTGATGAGATGATCAGGGGAAGGCTAGAATACAGGCTGTTGGATGAGTAATTACAAAGTAATGGTAGTCTTTCTTATTTGTATATCTATGAATGGAGGGCTTTCCTCTGTTAGAAACCTACTAAGGTTTTTAAACATATATGAGATTTCGTCTGGGCAGCGAGTTAATGCTAGCAAAAGTTACTTTATCACTTCTAAGAATATTTCACAAAGGTCCATTAATAGGATTATGGCTATTACTAGTTTTCAGCGCAGAACAGGGGTCATTAAATATCTTGGTGTTCCTTTGTTTAAAGACATACATAGGTATCTCATTTTAAGTTTCTACCGGAAAGGTGACTAACAGACTGGAAGGATGGCAAGCTAAATTTCTGTCTCAAGCTGGTCGTTTGACACTCATTAAATGAATTCTCAATGTTGTTCCAATTTATACTGTTGTGCTGCATCTATTTCTTCGTATATAGTGAAAAATATTGAGATACTTTGTGCTAAGTTCTTTTGGCAAGGCCTGGATGATGTTCACCGAAGACATTGGCTTTATTGGTCTTCTATTTGCAAGCCTTTCTGTGAAGGAGGTTTGAGTGTTAGAAGTCTTTATAAAATTCAACTTTGTTTAAATATCAAGCAAATATGGCAAGCTCTTTATGGTGATTCTCGATGGGCTTCTTATGCAAGTCATATAGTTGGTGTCTTGCTTTCTTACTTTTTACTCTCAACTTTCCAGGACCCCAAATAGCAGCTCCCAAGCTTATTCTGCTGTTGTACTTGCAGGGAATTTTAAAAGATGGAACACATGTTGCCATAAAGTCACTATCTGCTGAATCAAAGCAAGGTACCGATGAGTTTTTGACTGAGCAAGTTGATTTGTCATCATGAATGAAAGTGCCAATGAATCTTACATTCATTATAGTTAAGTTCAAATGTCAAATTGATCTTGTAAGTGCCCACAAAAAAGGGATGTCTTCCTATCAGTAAAAATTATATTTTATGTACATATTATTTGTTTCAGCAGCCAAATGTGCTTGGCTTCCTCAATTCACCATCTCTGGCAAGTGGGTTCCTATGATTTTGCATGGGAAGAGCACTTAATAAATACCGAAGAATCCTTGTGGTGTTTCCCTTGTTACAAAGTATTTGTGTTTGTGGTACTGGTGGTGGTGGCCTTCGAAACATGTTGGCCAAATGTGATAAAATGTTGAGCACACTTGTGCTACCTCCTACATCTTCAGCATCTTGTTTAATGCTTGTTTGGATGACTTTGATATGCACATGCACATCAAAAAACTATGTTTGAAGAGACCAGAACTTAGTTGTGAAGGAACCACTGAGTTGCTTCAGTTACCTGTTGCTGGTGCTGGAATCTCTACTTTGTTATCTACTGGTTCTGTAAGGTGAAGACAGTATATTCTGGAGAGGACCCTGAAGCAAACATGATTTTTCCTGGCTGTATCATCTGCCAAAGGTGATCTCCTTGCTATCTCATCTGCCATTGGTGATGATCTCCTGGTTGTGCCATCTAGCACTGGAGATCTCTAGTTGGGAGAAGAAAGAAGGCTAGTCAGTGTCCTCTACTTTATCTCTTGATCCCCTGGCAAATTATTCATGGCCTCACTTGGGGTAGTTGCCTATGATGAAATAGGTGAAGATGAAGGAAAAACTAAGGGGGATTGATTAGGCATAGGCTAGCCTTACTCTACTGATCTACATCATCACGGGAAGGAAAAAACAGTGGGAGAAGGGGGGGAAGATTTACACGTGTAAATAGCTAAAATTATTGTTTGGTAAGTTGGTGTAAATAGATAGATCCGAAAACCCAAATTAGATCCAGATCCATATCCATTTAGTAGTTAGAACAAATTTCATATGTGAGAATTCAGATCATATTCGAAATTTGTTTATGAGAATTGGACCAGATCCGAAATGGAATCCGATAATGTCTCATGAAATAGGGTCAGATCCGGATCCAGATCTTATGTTTTGGAACTTCCTTCGGATCTTCCTTGATCCGACCCGGATCCGATCCGTTGACACCCCTACATGGAAGGAAGAGGGAGTCAGAAGAGAATCAGCAGAATAGGACTGTTTCTTCCTCCTGATGTATATGAACCTTTGTTCCACTACAAATGCGTAGAAAAAACAAAAATGGACCAAAAATAATATTGAACGACTGAAGCAAGAAATAACATTGCATGACATCAGATATTAAAGAAGACCTTTCTGTTCTAAAATTGTCCATCTTTGTTAATGTCTAGGTGTACTAAGCAATTGCAAATACTGTGACTATTATGTTCTTGTCCAAACCATGAAAGGGATGGCTAATTTTCAATTTCCTCTTCTTTTATGACCCAAGCTTAATACCATACCCCCCCCCACACCCCCCCCCCTCCCCTTATGGCCATTTTTTGCAGTTACGTGAATGTGTTTATTTGAAAGTGTGAATGTGTTTATTTGTACATGTGGATGTGTTTATTTGTGTATGCTTGTATGGATGTTTATGTACAAGTCTATGTATCTACAGGTTTTTGTATATTATTTTAATATTTTAAAATATATATTTTTTGTTAGTAATTATTTGTCAGCGGCTAAGGCCGCTGACAAAAGTTTCTGTGCACATATGTCCACGGCTACAAACCGTGGACATATATAGTACATTTGTCAGCGATCTTAGTTGCTGACAAAACTTTTGTCAGTGGTTGATAAGCTCTGGACAAAAGTCTTTGTCAGTGGCTACGCAACCGTCGACATACAACATTTGTCAGCGGTTCAAGTTGCTGACAAAAATTTTTGTCAGCGGCTAGACAGCCGTGGACAAAAGTATTTGTCAGCAAGTTTTCAGCCGTTGACAAATAGTCTTTTTGTTAGCGGCTTCCAGAAACCGTTGACATATGTGTTCTTTGTCAGCGGCTTCAATCCGTAGACATGTATATTATATGTCAACGGCTTTTAATAGCCGTTGACAAATATATGCCAACGGGACTTTTGTCCACAGCTTTGTCAGCGGCCGTCTAGCCGTTGACATAAAGTTTTGTCAGCGGCTGTTTAGGATTTGTAGTGATTACATGATAAAAATGAGAAAAAAATAATAATTTAATTATTAGTGTATTTAAAGTAATAACAACTAAGAATAATAGAATTTAGATATTGTACAAATTTAGCTCGAAGAGTACATTGAACATGAACATGCTCATAAAAAAGTGTGAGATTGTGAATTCGTCTCTACTCATAAGTCTCTATTAGCCCCATTTTATTTGCAGAATAAGTTATTATGTGGGGCCTATTGACGGAATACTGCATACTAGAATAATGGGTGTTTCGATTTGATACTTTTGTGGAGCCCGTTGACGGAATAAGAAGAATAAGCAGTTCTTGGGTCTAGAGTAGGATGACTTATTCTCCTTATTGCTCATATACGCTATACTGTATGGTATAAGCCATTCCGCTTGTCAAAGCAAAATTAAGCTTATTCTCCCTTATTCTTCTACTATTCTCCAATCAAAATGGCGTATATGTTTAGTAGAGGGTCATAGGTTGCAATCTTGTCCTTTGATAGGTTGCACATCTCATAGAATCTACAAGGCCTATCCCTATGGTAATCAATGGTTGTACAAGGACATATGATGCTGTGATGCAACTCACACAATGCTAGGTTGTGTGCATAGTTGGATTTTCTTCGGCCATGAAACAAAAATTACAAATAGACATAAGTTAGGAAAATGAAAAGTAATGCCTTTAAATTGATCTTGAGACTCAATAATTAATCAAAAATTTTGATTTTCAAAAATCTTATAATAACAATGGGTAAAATAACAGATTTATCATTAGCAATTCATATTGCTAAATAATAACTTGTCTTTGAACTTAACTGAAATGGTGAGACCATTTATCACCTCAAAAAGTTTCTCACTTTAAATTGTAAAATTTCAAAAATAAAACATGCTAACAACATGTCCCGAATTAAATTTATGCAAATAAATTCAAATTTAAAATATCAACTATAGCTAAAAATGATTGTCAAGTAATTCATTTTTTTTATAGACTATATATCAAAACTATAGAACAACGAGAGGGAATGGGAGGAGAACTCATGGAATATTTAATGGGTCATATGGCTTACATAACAGCGCATGTTCATATTAAAATAGTTTAGATGTTTTTGGCATGGGAGATAAATCCATGGAAGATTTAAAAGGGACACAATAAAAAGGGAGGTAAATGATTGTTAGGTAAATCCATGGTAGTTAAAAATATCGATGGCAGGACATAATAAAGTATTTTTAAATTTAGCCTAGCCAGCAGAGAGCTCTATTAGTGTTTTCCACAGTTAAACTGTTCTACAGCTAAGATGGTAGGACACCTTTAGCCATAAAATAGGGAAGGGTTAGCCATAAAACAGGAAATGGTGGTGTAGCAAAAAGTTTAGAGGGGCATTATTTATAGATGACTCAGTTAACCGGATATATATATGTATATTTACAGGGATTAGAGTTCAATTTTGAGTGAAACTCAACATTTTCCTCTCAAACAGAGAAAAGTCCGCGCAAAATCGATACTTCTGCCTAATTAGATAATAATTTCGCCAAGCTGATCTCCAAAAAAGTATTCGCATGGACAAGTGGAAATAATCCCGCGGCAAGCTAAGGCCAAACAGTATGGAGAGTTTTTAGCTCGTAACAGACTTAAATCTAAGATCTTTCAAAGGGAGGTTAGGGGGTGAAGCCAACTGTCCCAGAGGGAAGAGGTGGTGGTGAAGGAAATGAGGAGTTTGCAATGTCACATTTAAATATCCTCTCAACTTATTTGGACTAGAAACTCATGAGGCTCGCAGCTACTCTGTTTCATACGGTACAGATGATGGATATCATAATAAAATCGGGAATACAGGCATCCTCTCAATAGGTTTTCTTAATTAGAAAAATCTACTACTTACGACAAATCATAGATCCGGAAATGTGGAGATAAACACAAACAAGATGGTAACATTTTTAATTGTTTGAAGTGATCAAGTAAGAAAAGGGTAACAAAGCCAGAAACTGGTCCAAGAGCACCTTCACTGTGTCCAGCCCACGCTTGGTTGCTGGCCCTCAACACACAATGCTGCTCGATGTCTTGCTCAAGCATGGACTCCAGCGTGGATATATATCTCGTCTTGGATATATGCAGATCCTCAAACCTGTTATTCCACAATCACCGCAAAGATAAGGCTCTTTGTACGTACAAACGTAGATAATGTATAATTTTTAGAAGAGATGTTGCTGAACTTTTTTTAGAAACTTGTATACCTTAGATAGACAGTTATTTAGATAGATAGTTTAGATAAATAGGAGAGAAGTTGATGAAATTTTTAACATGTAGTGACGATCACTGTTTTTATTATAGGTCGGAATGACTGGATGAGATAAAAGTTAGATGGATATTCACGACAGAATGTCTGCTGAATATCAAAATAAAGTTTAACAGTTTTTAGAGTATAAATTCCATGATGATAGGAGGGAAATTAAGGTACAGATATAATAGGAAGTTAATTCAATATTCGTGCAAAAGATATTTTAATACAGAGAAGTTGACTGGAGAACAAGTGTTCGACCATCTTACACAAAATGATGCATGGTTACGGTATAGAACATGGATGTCTCATGGTGAACCACTAATAAAAAGACATATACAAATGGTAGAAGAAGCACTTGTAGAAGAGTACACTGTAGAAGAAGTTGCAGAAGTTGATCTGATGATAGAAATGTTACATCATCTATAAGAAGGTTATCGTTTTGAAGTCGAAAAAGATCAAGAGCCAGATGAAGAGGCACATAAATTCTATAATATGTTGAAGGATACATAAATACTTATTCATGAGAACTATCTGAACTTCTTTAAACTGAAATTCTTATTATGACTATTACAGATTAAATATGAAAATCATGTGATAGCTAACATTATGAACATGATTCTTGAACTTATAAATGATTTGTTGCCTATTGATACTTTTGTACTTAAAAATTGATATGAACTGAAAAAGGATATCAAAGAATTAGGTCTAAATTTTAGAAGATTGATGCATGTGAAAATGATTGTGTTGTTTTGGAAAGAGAACAAGGATAAAGATCGGTGCCCAAAATATCAAAAGACTGGGTACATGAATAGTAGTCGGAGAGGTAGAAAGCTGGTGGCGAAAAGGGTTTTAAGATACTTTCTAATGAAGGATAGATTGCAGCGCTTGTTTATGTCTTTTAAGATAGCTTAGTGGATGACATGACATAGTAATCGTCGATCCTACCAAGATAATAGTGAAGTACGTCATCCAGCGGACTCTTTGGTATGAAAATATTTTGATGATATGCATTTAGATTTTGCAAGGGAGACTCGCAATGTGTGGTTGACGTTAGCCAGCGACGGATTCAACCTATTTAGGAACATAAGTTCTACGTACAATATATGACCTGTGATGTTAGTAATTTATAATCTATCCTTTGATGTGTATGAAGTCTGCATACATGATGATGTCACTACTGATTCCCAATCCTAAGGCACCAAGGAATGATATTGATTCGTATCTTCAGTCATTAGTAGAAGAATTCGAAGATTTGTGGCGCAATAGTGTACATATATATGATGCTGTCAAGAAACAGAATATTCAACTGCGGACAACATTACTTTGTACTATCAATGATTTTCCAGCATATGCAAATTTGTCTAGATGGAATACCAAAAGTAAACTTGCTTGTCCAACTTGTAATGACATGGCATATCTATGGTGGTTGAAGCACAGTCGAAAATTTAGTTATCTTGGACATCGTCATTTCTTATTAATTTAATACAAGTGGAGACAAAGTGTCTATAAGAATAGGTTTGATGGCAGATGTGGTAAGAGCATCACAATAGGCGTTAAACCACTATTGTTACCAAGTTACGATGTATAGAGGTAATAACAACGTATTGTTGGGATCCAGACGGGACGCGAAGAAATCCCGCCCGATGCCCGCTGATCCGATTCGGAACGAAAAACTAAAACTGAACACAACGAGAAGTAATCCGATTACCGTGCGCGGATTCGAATCCGCTTCCGTCTCGGTTCCGTCGAGGCGATGCCGCGAGCCGCACAAGTGTCCGGCCTCCAGCGGTATCCACGCGATCCTCCGCGGTGATTCGTCCTCGATCCCTCGTCCGTTTCAGCTTGCTCGTTGAAGATCCGTCGCTGAAACGATTGCTGAAATCCCGCCGACAGGAATTCCAGACTTTCGGGAATCACATGCGGCGGAGACGGAAACTGTTCTGGCGCCTCGAACGGGGCGCCCAGAGGAGGAGAGAGAAAGGAGGGATGACGGCCAGCAATGGAAATCCTGGAGCTTGGTCCAGAGTTTCTCAACAGCATGTATATATATTAAGTCGGCGCGACTTTTCACAAAAGTCCCCGAATTATTATAAATCCCACTTATGTACCACCGACTGAGAATCTTATTGCGTGTGACCCTCTAGGCCTATTTACCAGTCCGGTTTTCAGTCAGTTAAGTCCAACAATTAGTTATTGACTTATTGTAATTAATTACTATCTAGATATTAACTAATTACTTAACCGAATTGACATCGCATGTAAATTCGGTCGGACTTCTGATCAAGTTGGGTGCCAAGCAACACCGCATGATCCCGGAAGGTAATGGGGTTCAGCAACCCACTCATGGAACCTGTCCGTCCACAGTTACCACGTGGCTATAATCCTTCGTTCGCACAATGCTCTCGAATTAACCTAGGGTATGGTCAGCTGTCAAACTCTAGATTGTCAACTCACTTGAATCAGACTCCGCTTTACAATATTCGAAAACCTATTTTCTGATATTGTTTCTGCTCTGGTCAGAGACTCCTGCGGATCTATTCTAGAGCATTCTCTCTCCAGTTACCTAAGAGCGAACGATCCTTTATTAAACACACAATCACCTTTGAAGGTCTTCCGCTGGACCCGATCTTTGACTATTAGAGATCCCGTGAATAGGGATTCATAGGTCAAGGTCAAAGTCCAGAAGTTCACCGACAAGGTGTCTTTGGTGTCTCAAGTCCAAGGATCAACCACGCCAATGTGACGATGAATCAAGCCGATTGACAGTCAGGTAAATTACCATTCGGCGATTCAAGTCGGATCAGTTCAGTGAACTCATTCCCTAATGAGCACCTACAGGTTAACCATTGTGTCTCCACACTAGTAACTAACGAGATCAGTCACCCTCATCATATGAGCTGGAATAATCTATACTAGTCTAACCGGATGTTTGATGTCCTTGTCAAACATCCTACGACTAGGAACAATTGAGAATATGTGTTTATAAGTCATCAGTCTCATTATTATGATCTCATCATAATCTAATGGCTATTACACATATTCATGGACTTCATTATGCGCAAATATTAATATGCCAATCTACATAATGAATTTAATGCCATTAATTAGTGAACCAGATTGAAATAGGTGCCTTATGATTGGCTTAGAGGACACCTATATCCATCAATCTCCCACTTGGACTCAAGCCAATCACCTTCGCATTTGATCTCCATCAAATCTAGGTGATGCTCACAAAAAGTTTGTGACTAAGACTTGGTCAGGGATCTGCTAAATTATCTATAGATGGAATATTTTCCATTATGTTATTTCCTATTTATCATTTGTCTCTGAACCTGTTAAAGAGCCTCAGAATGTTTTGCAACTTCTGAAGAGACCATGGCTCGATCACACAATTCATTGCTCCCACTGTTGTCCTACAACGATAGGATGGTATCAGAGACCTTTTAGAACTAGATCTAGTTCATGGATGAACCTTTTCATCCATACTGTTCCAATAACAGTATCACTTATTTATGTCGTCACCTTAATATCGATTTCTGGATTGGAACCATTCCAATCCATTCTTTTCTACTAGAAGGTTGAATCCATTATTTGACTTGAAATTTGAGTCAGTGTGACCTCATAGTTTCAAATCATCATCTCTATATACGTGAATGCATCCTTAGCACTTCTCAAGCGCTTAATGGTGCATTTCACTCCTGTATCCTTTAAGGACTTTTTTCTCGAAAGGAATAAATTTCATATCTCAACTATTGAGACTTATTATGAAATTTATGCCAAACATTTTGACATATAGGTCAATATAATATATCCACCGATCTATCTTAATAGATTCGTATTCCAATACTTGGGATATTATAACTGTAGACACGCTAATTTTGACGTCATTTCGAGTAAATTTCATATCATATAATAATGCCTCAGAATGGTCTGATATTTAATCATTGATTAATTTTTATTGATATTTTTGAGTGTCGGATTTAACAGACATGTTTAAGTTAATCAATTGAATTGATTTTAACTCAAATTTCAATTAAAATATGAAGAATTCTAAAAGACGTCGACCCATGTGGACGCGATTTAGAGTTTATTCTTATTTTAACGTTTAAATTTGAATTTTAATCAGTTGATTAATTAGCTAAAAGGCGTCTGTGAAGGCTGATGCGTTTTAGGTTTCCTAAGCTATTTTAACTTCTCTTCCGGATGTTTATCCTTATCTTAATTAGTTTAAAAGACGTCTAGACATGTAGACGCATTTTAGCTGATAAAGATAAAGATAAGTTTCCCGGATATTTATCCTTATCTTAATTAATTTGAAAGGCGTCAGCCATGGTGGACGCGTTTTAGATAATTACAGATAATGATGAATTAATCAGTATTTATCTGTCAGTTAAGATAGATAAATCCGAAGTTTTTCTATGTTAATCCGCGAACGCAGAAAAAGTCTATAAATACCTTACATCTTGAAGAGTAAAAAATGTTGAGCCCTATTGAGAAAAGAGAGAGCATTATTATAGCGAGTTGAAGATAGAAGCAACAACGTCGGAACGCCGGAGCGCTGCCATTTCCAGAAGTCGGCGTCCTTTCAAGAATCTTCATCCTTTCAAGGCTTCAAACCATTGGGCATAAGTGTTTCATTTCTACATTTTCATTCTACATCTTCATTAATCTCATTCTTCATAATCACTTCATGCAACACACACCACAACATCATCTTTCAAAACCTATTTGATTAAGGGGTTTCAAAACCATTTAAACAAGTAAGTTTGCTGTTCAATTATATGCTTAAAATCATGATCAATTTAGATATTGCTTTTATTTAAAGTTCTCATCATCATTGTTTCTTCGTTTTCTTTTTCTATTTCTGCTGCACTCAACAACAACAAGAGATCAAAAGGGAAAATCAAGCACAAAGCCAGAAGGACTTCTGGACGATCCTCAACCTCAAACTCAACAGCAAGAACAAAAGAACAAAGAAATGGCTCTCTTTCTTCAGCCGGCTGAAGGAGGGGAATCAAGGACTCGATATCTTCCGCGTTCAAACAGGTAGGCGATCAAAACTCTCTTTTGAAACTTTTAAGTCAAAAGTTTCTGGCGATCACTGCACTTAGTTGCTGTTTCTAATAGGTTAGTTTACACTAAACAACATAGATTTTTCATGTTAATCACACGAGCATTTTAAGTACCTTGAGCTCTTTTGGCGATCACGGTGGGACTTGGTCTCGCCATCTTTTAGTCTCTTTTTGTTCTTGCTATCATCAATCGGGCACCCACGGTGCACCATTTGTGTCTCTCGACACGTCCTCACCAATTGGTGAGTGTTTTAGTTTAATTAATTTCCCTCGTGCACCACGTGCACGTCCCAGTGGCAAGATCTTGCCCTCCCCTTGATTAGTTCAAAAAGCTGTTTTTGTGATAAAAATGATGTGTGATTGATTGATTTCCTAGTTGTTTAGTTAGTAAATCATCCTGTTAAAATCTGGAACTAAATTTTTTTTGCATGAGTCGATTGTTTACTGCTTTTTATCCTGTTTGAGGAGGATTCAACCAAGAAAATCCTCCTGCAAAACTGTTTCTGCGAACTGAAAAGCGTCCAGGAGCACTGACGCGTTTCAAAACCGCGTCAATACCCCTAGACGCCTTTAAGTCTTCATATCTTCTCTCCTGTCTGCATCTATTTCTGCGAAAAAATTAAGTTCTGTGTTGAATGGCGTCGACTATCATCGACGCGATTCAGACAGTTTCTTAGTTATTTTTCAGATCTGTTTCTGCGAAAAAATTAAGTTCTGTTTTGAATAGCGTCGACTACCATCGACGCGATTCAGACAGTTTCTTAATTATTTTTCAGTTCCCAGATTTCTGTGGTTTGAGTGCTAGCTACCCATTATTAATTAAGCATTAGAGGCTATCCAGGCCGTAGGACATACGCATTGAGGCGAATACCCTCCTTTTCTTAGGAACACACTACTCGACGTCAACAACTCTCTCTGATTGGGTTGGTCCCTTGATCAGACTAGAGAAGTTGACGTTGAGACCTCCATAAGTCCCCAAAATCAAGGTATTCCTCCTTGATCATCGGGCTGGTTGTACCAATTGAAGTCCCGGCTAGATTCCGAAAGCGTTGTGAGAGAAAGCCCTAGAGAATAACGGTGGAAATCGAACTGAAACTAGGATCCTTTCCCTGAGCGAATTTGTGGTTTAATCCAATTCAAATAACTCAACAAGGAACCTTAAAATCACGTTAAACATCCACTTGTTTGATTAATCTCTGTGCAACTTGTTTGTCAAATCTTTGAAAAGGGAATCTAACATCATGCTGCTGCGAACAGGCAGGGACTTGAGTATGGCTCAAGACGCCATCATCAACTACGAGGGAGATGCTAATCCCCCTCGCGATTCAGACTACAACTATGAGAACGGGAGAGATGCTGATGCCTCCCGTAATTCCGTCCCCATTCCATATCGACAAGATGGGAATGTCCGGACGCCTCTCTTTCATCCACAGGATCGATATCCTGATCTTCCCCCGTATGAATATGCGATTCCTAATCCCGATCTAGAGGAGGACATGAATCAGAATGATCCCTCACCCTCTGATCCTTCCGATCTCGTCAACGCCCTGGGAGTTCTTGCCTCCTGACTGGACCCTCAGCAGTTCGAGGCCATCCAGTCTATTCTGAAGGGGAAGGCACCCGTGCAGCCTGCTGAGCCGAACCCTATGGCTCCCCCTGTTGTTACTCAACAACCTCCTCTTCCTCCTACTTATATCCATCAGGCCATGGAGGGCCTTCATATTACTTCTCGGCCAGCTGGGCCACAGCTTTCATCATCTAGGCAACCGGCTAGACCACAAACGCCTGCTTATCAAAATGCCCTCGGGCATGGCGGAAGCTCTGCCGGACCTCCTCTTTATTGTCCTCCCTGTCCAACCTACTCTAGGCAGCAGGCCTATCAAGTACTTCCACCTCCTCCTCCTCCCCAGGCAGATCTGACCACGCAAGCGTTGCTGGCCAAGATGGAGCGCATGGATGAGCAGTTTAACAACCTCCAGAAGATGATGGGGGTTAAAGCTGTGCCAGAGATCAGTTTACCGAGCCTGCCAGTATTCCATCTGCCACCCTCTGAGATGCCAGTGTACTGGAAGTACAACGGTACTGGTAACCCCTTCACACATCTGAAGGAGTTTATGTACGAATCATCTTTCTGGCAGAACGACAAGAGGTCGTTGGCCTTTTTGTTCAGGAGATCTTTAGAGGGACCAGCCCTCGAGTGGTTCTTTTCTCTGGAACCCTCCGAAGTAGAGGATTACGGTATCGTTTCACGCAAATTTATCCAACGATACCAGGACAGAGTTGCACCCTCCTTGTCTATCACGGACCTCATTGCAGAAAAGATGAAACCTGATGAGGAGTTTGTCAGTTTCGCTGATAGGTGGCGGGGCCTGGCTGAAAAAGTGAAAGACCACTTGTCCGAGTCCGAGCAAGTAAAGATGTTAATTTCTAACGCCACGCCCCAGTTCAAGCTAGTCCTCTCCTTGAACAATTTGACCAACATGGCAGAGCTCTATGAAAGAGCACGGTACTGCCAAAATGCCTTCAAGGACGCTACGTTCTCTAGCGTCTTTGATCCTCACAGACTTAGCAGGCCTCCACCTCGGAAGCCTGCAGTGCCAAACTCTCCCAGCACAGGTCTGACTACTGAGGGCACGCTCTCTCACGAGCAAGTCAGTAGCATGAACAATAACTCGCCCCAATTCGTGAGGAACCAGCAGCAGTACCAGAGGCCACCGCAGCCGAACCAACAAGGGTATAGGTAGCAGCAGAACCCCCATTATCAGCAACAGTATCAGCGGCCCCAGCAGCCGAATCAAAACCAGCAACAGCAACAGCTACAACAGCCGCCGCAACGGCAATAGCAGTACCAGCAGCCCCAACAGCAGCAATATCAGCAACAGCAACAGCTACAGTATCTGCCGCGCGCACCGCCGGCGTACCATAATGTCCCTCCTCCTGGTGACTACAACCAGCAGAGAAGACCTCCAGGCCCGAAGAGGGCAGAATACCCGGCCCTCCCAGAATCCTTGGCAGATATCTTCAGTGCTCTAATGGCAGCTAATGCCTTAGTTTTGCCAAGGGAAAAGGCCGTCTGGCCTCAAAATGCCGATACGTCCAGGTATTGCTACTTCCATAGGCAACCTGGGCATACCATTGACACCTGCTTCCAGTTCAGAGATTATATTCATGATCTCAATGAGCAGGGCGGCATAGACTGGGAGGAGATGAAAAAGTACATATCAGCCCTGAAGGCGAGAAGACCACAGCAGCAGCAGCAGCAAGCAAGACCACCAGTACAAGCAGCGCCACCACCCAATATGGGCATAGTGCAGAATCCACTCCCGGAGCACCAAAACCAAAACCAAGTTGCTCCCATTTTGACGAACAGCCAGTCTGAGGCTGGTCGTGGGCAACAGTGGAGAGTAGATGACTCTTCCTCTCTTTGTTCAACGGGTCACGTTCCAAGTACCGCAGAACGACCACCACGCCGCACCATCTACATACCTAGGCCACAACCCATTACCATCACCAATCTACCAGCACCCACATATCACTCGCCCGCACCCAATAACCCATTACCCCTACCCGCCTTCCTTAAGCCCATCACGCCCCACACTCCTACACCTCCATCATATAACCCACCGCAAACCAATCACGCGCCCCTCCTACCATCTAGGCCATTACTACGCGTACCATTTCCTACTTCATCCGCTACCACCACCACCTACCCAGATATCCCCTTACCATCCAGACCGCTATTACGCGTACCATTCCCCACTTCACCAACCACTTACCCATTCACCATTCAACCCTCTAGACCTCTAATCCACACCGCGCCATCACCACCTAGCCCTACGCCATCACCTACATACCAACCCTCTACGCCATCCGCATCATTCAACCCTGCGGTACTTAAGGTGTCACCCGGATCCTCCACGGTTGAGGAACACGCGCTCCGGAGTGGAAGGATTTTCAACAAAGTCTTTCCTCAGTCCACAGTTAGAGACGGCCCATCACAGCCGACTGAGGAAGCCCATAATAAAGAGAGTGCACCAGGCACTCAATACGACTTGTTGAAACATCTGGACCGAACACCGGCACGGATCACCATACTTGAATTGATCAAAAGATCCAAGATTCACCAAGAAGCTTTAATGGAATACCTACAGAAGGTGATGGTCAATGATGACGTGTCGGTAGAAAAAATTGCAGCACTACTAGTTCCTCAGGGGGATCAGCCCTCCATTACATTTCATACATCGGAACTAGCACCGCCGGCAGCCAGAAGCATGGCTCTGAGCATCACGGTCAACATCTGTAAGAAGGCCGTGGATGCATGCCTGGTAGATATAGGGGCTTCGATCAATGTTTTACCTCCGAAGACCCTGGAGCTGTGCGGTGTGCCCAAAGAAAAATGGCTGCCCAGCCCCATCTCAGTGACGCATATGACAATTCTACCCGTTCCCCTCTGGGAATGGTCTATTTGAAGGTGGAGCTGGGTCCTGTAAGTCATGCAGAGGTCGAATTTCACATCCTGGAAATCGACCCTTCTATAAATGCCATTTTGGGTCGTCCTTATATTAAAACTCTTGAGGCGATTCCCTCTACGAATCACCAATGCCTCAAATTTCCTTACAAAGGACGAATTATTAAAGTAACGAGCATGCTGATCCTTGCTGCTGCTCATACCTTGAACATTAAGTCTGCTGTTTTACCTGGCCGACAACCTTTTCTGTCGGTATTACAGGTCTGCCGTCCAGTGGCTGATCCTCTAAAAGCCGCCACTATTTCTCCATACCCGTTAGATGCAATAAAAAGGGGGAAGTGCATGAGTACCCCAGGATGGAGGATTATGATGAAGAACGGCTACGAGCCTGGGAAAGGTCTGGGCACACAGTTGCAAGGCAGGACCACTCTTGTCAGAAATCATCGAGCAGCACCTGGAAGTGGTCTGGGCTATAGGCCAAGAAGACTGAAGCAAGATCTGGCTCATCAAGCAGAGATCGAAGAAGGTCCGAAAATCTGGGAGACAATGTCTACACCACCCAAAGAAGGCCGAGATCCCTTAACATGGACCCTGTGTACGCACTTTGTGAAAGGGCCCATACTTAGCTACGACAACACGGTAGTCATTACTTCGTGTTTTGACTTCCACGACATATATGGGAGGGATTTGGCCAGACATTGCTCTGAACTACTTACGTACCAATCATTGGAGGCTCTGCGGCCTATGAAAAGGAGAAAATTTCATGATCCTGAATGCGAATGGTACAAGTTGTTCGATCTGAGAGACCTTTATATTGCACTGAACAGATTATTCCTAGATCCTGTAGAACCCAAGTGGCCGCCGCAGATTGATGAGCTGATTGAAGGTCCTGGTGCCATATTTGATAAGCGGATATTGCTGTCCGAAGAGACCGACGAAGGGGAACCAGATGACCCCTATGAAGCTGGTTACACTAAAGATCTGCTCTGGAGGGGGACATATCCTTCACATGTCTTCATGCTCCATACTCTATTTCGTACACTGCTCTTGACCCCGACTTGGTCGCGGGTCATTATTGAAGATATTCCACGGGCTTCGCCCGTCATGATTACTCTGTCCCCTCGGGACCTTATTCCACAACCTCCTCTCGATCTAGAGAGGATGTATAATCTGATCTGGGACATATTGCTATATGATCCCCCTAATCCTCTGGCCTTGGTGCCACTTCCTCCGTCTGATTCTCCTCCCATTTGTATTCATTCCTGCTTCATGTATAATTCCTCTGATATCCAAAAAAAAAACGCCAATTTTACAACAAATTCTTCTCAAATCTTTATCGAGGAAACATCTTACTTGTCCGATTGCACCCCGCCGCGCGGGTCCTTCGGTCAAGATTCTCTCTTAGATCTACTCTATCCCTCCTCTCGGGAGGATTATCTTGTATTTCCACTTGTATCCCAAGATTTCTATCCTGCTTCATCTTCATTAGGTTATGATGGTGAGTTTAGTGAAGTTAGCCAGTCTAATTTTAGTCAGATTAGTCAGGTTAGGGAGTCTAGGAAGCCTAAGGGTAGGCGAATTCCAGATAGATACCTCCAGGACTTAGCTGATAAATGCTTTTCTTGTTCTTTGATCCCTCAGTTTTTAGAAAATCCAATTCATATGCCAGAAGACTATATGAATGATGAGTCAGTCAATGATGGGTACGGGGTATATGAGTTAGTGCATGAAAAGGACCCCATTGTTGAAAATGAGGAAGACGACGAGGACGCGGCTGAGGCATATGCCAGTGGAGTGAAGAGATTCGATGAACCCTCAGCTGCCGTAGAAGAGCCCACCAAAGAAATCAATTTAGGGACTGAAGACGAACCTAAGGTTGTGCTCGTCAGCAAAAATCTTTCTACGGAGGATGAGAAGGCAATGATACAAGTACTTAAGGACTATAAGGACACTTTCGCCTGGAGTTATGAAGATATGCTAGGGTTAGACTCATCTTTAGTTGAACACAGGTTGACGTTAAAGGAAGGAGCTAGCCCTGTCAAGCAGAAATTAAGGCGATTCCGCCCACAAATGGCTCTGAAAATGAAGGAAGAGGTCGACAAATTGCATAAAGCCAAATTTATTAGAGTTGTCCTCTATCCACAATGGGTGGCCAACATAGTCCCGGTTATGAAGAAGGACGGAAAGGTCAGAATTTGCATTGACTTCCGCGATTTGAACAGGGCGTGTCCTAAGGATGATTTTCCATTGCCTCATATTGATGTACTCATCGATAATACTGCTGGCTATGAAACTCTATCGTTTATGGACGGATTTTCAGGATATAATCAGATTAAGCTGGCAGAAGAAGATCAAGAGAAAACGTCATTCACTACACCTTGGGGAACATACTGTTATGTTGTCATGCCATTTGGATTAAAAAATGCTGGAGCCACTTATCAGAGGGCTATGATGGCAATATTTCATGACATGATGCACATAGATTTGGAAGTGTACGTGGATGACTTATTGGTTAAATCTAAAACAAAGGCTGAGCACGCCAAAGTTTTGGCAAGGGTATTAGAGAGATCGAGAGAATATCAGTTAAAGATGAACCCCAAGAAATGTGTATTCGGGGTATCTTCAGGAAAATTGCTTGGATTTATTGTCAGCAAACGGGGAATTGAGATCGATCCTAACAAGGCGAAGGCTATCAGAGAAATGCCGCCTCCCAAAAACTTGAAGGAGTTGAGAGGATTAATCGGGAGGTTACAATTTATTCGCCGTTTTGTCTCCCAGCACTCACAAAGGTGTAAGCCGTTTTACGAGCTTACCAAGCCGGGAGTCAAATTCGATTAGGACGATAAGTGTCAGGAGGCAATCGATGGATTAAAGAACTACTTAACAAGTCTTCCTGTTTTGAGACCACCATCTCGAGGCAAACCATTAATACTTTACATTTCAGTCCTGGATGATGCAGTGGGGGCTGTCCTAGCACAAGAGGATGAAGAAGGAAAAGAGAGGGCAGCCTATTATCTCTCTAAACTT
Source organism: Zantedeschia hybrid cultivar (assembly GCA_030544215.1). Lineage (NCBI taxonomy): Eukaryota > Viridiplantae > Streptophyta > Magnoliopsida > Alismatales > Araceae > Zantedeschia > Zantedeschia hybrid cultivar. The sequence continues at coordinate 32,315,943 of JARZZO010000003.1, read as the reverse complement.
CTCAACCCCGCTGAACAGAGATATACGGCGATGGAGAAAACATGTGCAGCATTGGTCTGGGTTGTGCAGAAATTGAAGCATTATTTTCTGGCCCATGAAGTCCATCTCATCGCTAGGATGAATCCGATCAAATTCCTTCTGGAGAAATCTGTTTTTACTGATAGGTTAGCGCGATGGCAAAGCTTTCTATCTCAATTCGATATCACTTATATTCAGCAGAAAGCGATCAAGGGCAATGCCATAGCAGAACATCTCGCTCATCATCCCCTTCCTCGATTTGATCCAGTCCGATCAGAGTTTCCGGATGAGGAACTGATGTCCGTAAATCAGATCAGAGATGATATGTGGACTCTGCATTTTGACGGAGCTCTGAATTCTCATGGAAAAGGGATCGGTATCGTTCTGTTATCACCTGAAGGTATCACCATTCCACAAGCCTTTCAGCTTGATTTTTCAGTCACTAACAATATAGCTGAATACGAGGCACTCCTTGCTGGTCTCGAGGCTGCTCATTTCCATGGTGCCACCAAATTCAGGATTGTGGGTGATAGCCAACTAATTCTTCGCCAAGTGCTGACCAAGTATCGAACTCTTGATCCCAAGCTCAAGCCTTATCAGGAGCTTACTTCTGCTTACTCAAAGCTTTTCACGAAATTGATCTTTGTCCATGTCCCTAGGAATCAAAACATCTTAGCTGACGCTCTAGCTTCACTTGCATCTTCTCTTGATTTTCCAATCAGCAAACAATCCGAATCAATCATAGTTCATAGGCGTCTTTCACGCGCCGTGAAAGATCCTTCATTCCTTAGAACTAAAGAGAAATTGCTGAAGAAAGTCAGAGACGGAGATATCATTGAAAAAAGAGAAATCATGTTGATGGAGCTGTTAGAAGAGATGGATGATGAACAGAAGCCATGGTATTATGAAATTGGAAAATATTGTGAAGATCAATCGTATCCTGATGAAGCTACAACTGAGGAGAAGAGAGCTATCAGAAGAATTGCTCAACGATACACCATAGTTGGGGGAGCACTGTACAAGAGAGGTTTTGATGGAGTTCTTCTGAGATGTCTAGACGAAGATGAGCTTTGGAAGGTTATGGAAGGAGCTGATAGTGGAGTTTGTGGTGGCCATGTCAATGGACAGATGCTAGCAAAGAAGATCCTTAGACAAGGATTTTATTGGCCAACCATGGAAGAAGACTGCGTAGGATATGTCCGTAGGTGTGCTAAGTGTCAACTTCACGCCGACAAAATTCATTCTCCTGCATCTTCACTCCATCCTGTTTCTTCCCCATGGCCTTTCTCCATGTGGGCTTTCGACATCATTGGACCTCTTGGTAATCCAGATTCCGGCATCAAGCAAAAATCTTTCATTCTCACGGCAACGGAATACTTCACCAAGTGGGCAGAAGCTGAAGCGTATGTGGAGATCAAAGCATCAACCGTCTGCAAGTTCATCATGAAGAACATCATCACCCGATTTGGAATTCCAAGCACCATCGTCACCGACAACGGACCGCAGTTCGTGTCACAAGAATTGAAGGACCTCTGCAAAAGGTATAAAATTGCATTGCATCATTCATCTCCTTATTATCCGCAAGGCAATGGCCAAGCAGAGACAACAAATAAGACTTTGATAAAAATCATCAAAAAGACGTGCAAATCTAACAAGTTCGCAGATTGGCCAGAAAAATTGGTTGAGGCTCTATGGGCCTACCGAACTTCAATCCGCACACCCACTGGGCAAACTCCTTATTCCTTAACATTTGGAATGGAGGCGGTAGTTCCATATGAGATCCTCATACCATCATTAAGAGTACAATTGAATAAGGAATTTTCTATTGATGAACATCGTTCAGCACTTCTTGCTCAATTGGAACTTTTAGACGAGAAAAGATGGTCAGCTGCTAATCATGCAAAAGTTTATCAAAATAGACTAGCACGTTTTTATCAAAAGAAAGTCATTGAACGTAAGTTCAAAGTTGGTGAAATGGTTGTCAAAAGGATTTTTGTAAAACCTGGTGGTCCGCGTTCTAAGCTCCAACCCAATTGGGAAGGACCTTATGTTGTATTGCACGCTTTTCCTGGTAATGCTTATCGTCTTGTTAATGCAGAAGGAGAAGAGCTAAATCATCCATGAAGTGGTTTACATCTTAAGAAATACTACCCTTAGGTTAAAGAGTCGATCAGTATGGTACAAAGACCAGTGGAATCAGAAAGTTTATAAACTCAAATTTCCTTATCAGTCTGGATAACTTAATTTCAAGCCCATTACTACACACACTGACACGTTTGATTCGTGAGTAACAAGAGATTCCAAGTCCTAAAGGATATCGAAAGCTTGATCAAAAGTGTAAAGTACAGATCATTCGTTTTAAAGCAAAATTCCGTTTTAAACTCGGCCCATGATGTCGGAACGAGACTTAGAATAGACTACCAAGAATACCTGCCATCTTAGTAGGAGTCCGTCAGAAAAAAAAAAGGGGGAGATCCGTCCCAAAGAAAAGAATAAAAAAAGGCAAAAGCAAAAGGCAAAAGGCAAATGTAAAATAAAAAAGGCCATTACACTACAAACATTACATCAAGGCCGTGAACTGAAACAAAAGGGAACGCAAGGTCGATAAATACCCCGGAAAGAAAATGACCGAACCCCAACGGATATTAGGGTAGGAAAGGAACATCTTTTTAAGTCTTCGGAACCTTCTCATGGGCTTTCTAAACTTATTCATCTTTTCTTTCTAAAGAGGCGTACTCCAAAGTTAAGGAATGGCTTAGATTGACTAAGGGTCAAATCATCAAATGGGATCACGAATGGAAACACAAGTTCAAACACGATGGGTTTAAGTTAAGTTGTTGAAGAACAATTTGGAAATTAAGTTAATAAATGAATATGATCTTTTGATCTAAGTACCATGCTGGTCATATGTCAAAAATCCCAAAAAAATGTATATGCCAAAATCCCAAAAAAATTACATATTTCAAAATTAAAAAAAAAATACATATGTCAAAAAAAAAATATACATATTTCAAAACAAACAAAAATGAATATTTCAAAACAACAAAAATATTTCATTTAGCATTTGCTTATTGCACTTGGTATGTTTCATTCCTTTTGTTTTCAGTGAGCATCTGTCTGCTTGCATGTTGCATTTTGCTTAAGTTCAATTACCTTTGTTAATAAAGGCTATGCCCCTTGACCCTTCTACCAAGGATAGGATCAAGTAGTCGTTCACTCGGTCAGGCAAGGGGCTAAGCCTGAATATACGCTTAACCGGTTTGTTCAAGTCATATACAGGACACAAGGCATGAAGAGAGTTGGAATACGGATTGAAGACAGCCAGAATCTGTTTCTTAAAAGGCGTCGTGAAACACCGCCGCATTTTATAAGGAAATTAAAGAAAACCCAAATGAAGCTGGAAATATCAGGAAGATCCCACTGTGGGAGTTTATGAAGTCTCGACCGTGGCTAAAAAGACGGTTATTTCTACCCTTGTATTATTCCATGTAATTCATTCGCATTACTATATGATAAATATTTATTAGAGCATGTCAAAGACCTTGTGGTTTTGATGAAACTGGAATTTGAGTTCCCCTTCAACAAAAATAGTAATAATTCCAGAGGATTCTTAATCGCACGGATAGGCCGTTGGATTGTTGATTAGTGAGGACGATGGTTCCACTTTTGTGAAACGGTGCGTGGATAAACGAGCTGCGGCTTAGCACTGGATTACAAGAATTGGTATCTGGACTCATTAATGACAATTTAACAATATTATCCTTGATTAATTTATATTTCATTTGACTTTATTTTTTTCTTTTAGCCCAGCATGCATCATATAGGACTTTGAAATCATTGTGATAAGGATTAATTATTGATTAAGTTTCAGACCATTAATCAAATAATCTCAAACATGATATGAAATATTCCATTTTGAATTGAGTATCTTGATTATCTTTGAGGTTCGCTTGAAGATATCCTTGGAATTCTATCATTGATTGGATTCTTTATCTAATATTTCTTGTTTTCTTTTAAGATCCATCATGGCTGCAGCACGTCCACATTGGCTGGCAAACGCTCCCCATGATGAAACCTACAGTGTCTATGACCTGGGGTACTTCCCACTCCGAGGAGGTTGATCGACCTTATTTTATTTCCTTGTCTACTTCATCCAGACAGGATTGATTCCATTGATTTCCTTGAGCTATCTTCATTGATAATTTTGAGAAAAATTCCAATCATGTGATGTTAAGAGCGTGTCTCATCACACCTTGGCATCACCTTTTCAGTACATTCCATTTCATCTCACTCCCCTGCAAAGACGATGCCAAGGTGAGGCAGCTGTAGACACGCTAATTTTGACGTCATTTCGAGTAAATTTCATATCATATAATAATACCTCAGAATGGTCTGATATTTAATCATTGATTTATTTTTATTGATATTTTTGAGTGTCGGATTTAACAGACATGTTTAAGTTAATCAATTGAATTGATTTTAGCTCAAATTTCAATTAAAATATGAAGAATTCTAAAAGACGTCGACCCATGTGGACGCGATTTAGAGTTTATTCTTATTTTAACGTTTAAATTTGAATTTTAATCAGTTGATTAATTAGCTAAAAGGCGTTTGTGAAGGCTGACGCGTTTTAGGTTTCCTAAGCTATTTTAACTTCTCTTCCGGATGTTTATCCTTATCTTAATTAGTTTAAAAGACGTCTAGACATGTAGACGCGTTTTAGCTGATAAAGATAAAGATAAGTTTCCCGGATGTTTATCCTTATCTTAATTAATCTGAAAGGCGTCAGCCATGGTGGACGCGTTTTAGATAATTACAGATAATGATGAATTAATCAGTATTTATCTGTCAGTTAAGATAGATAAATCCGAAGTTTTTCTATGTTAATCCATGAACGCAGAAAAAGCCTATAAATACCTTACATCTTGAAGAGTAAAAAATGTTGAGCCCTATTGAGAAAAGAGAGAGCATTATTATAGCGAGTTGAAGATCGAAGCAACAACGTCGGAACGCCGGAGCGCTGCCATTTCCAGAAGTCGGCGTCCTTTCAAGAATCTTCATCCTTTTAAGGCTTCAAACCATTGGGCATAAGTGTTTCATTTCTGCATTTTCATTCTACATCTTCATTAATCTCATTCTTCATAATCACTTCATGCAACACACACCACAACATCATCTTTCAAAACCTATTTGATTAAGGGGTTTCAAAACCATTTAAACAAGTAAGTTTGCTGTTCAATTATATGCTTAAAATCATGATCAGTTTAGATATTGCTTCTATTTAAAGTTCTCATCATCATTGTTTCTTCGTTTTCTTTTTCTATTTCTGCTGCACTCAACAACAACAAGAGATCAAAAGGGAAAATCAAGCACAAAGCCAGAAGGACTTCTGGACGATCCTCAACCTCAAACTCAACAGCAAGAATAAAAGAACAAAGAAATGGCTCTCTTTCTTCAGCCGGCTGAAGGAGGGGAATCAAGGACTCGATATCTTCCGCGTTCAAACAGGTAGGCGATCAAAACTCTCTTTTGAAACTTTTAAGTCAAAAGTTTCTGGCGATCACTGCACTTAGTTGCTGTTTCTAATAGGTTAGTTTACACTAAACAACATAGATTTTTCATGTTAATCACACGAGCATTTTAAGCACCTACAATAACTAAACTTATTATGGAGGAAAATATGGTTAATAATGCTTTCACTAATAGTAACATCTCGAAGTCACTCTTAATGACTTTGATGTTATTATCATAAAGCATTATTAAAGCGACCGTACTCCCACTGTCCTTTCTGAACACACACAATCCATGATCATTCTTAATGATCACATAGTATTTGACCATTAAGTCAAAACTTTTATTACAACTTAGGAAGCTTCAGTTTGATTCAAAATGATCTTTGAAACCATAACTTGCTTCCTGGACATTCTAAAAGCTTTAAAGGTGTATCATATACATCTTTACCTCAATCACATTGAGAGAGCACTTTTAATATCGAACTGTCATTATCTCATGATTGGCAGTATAGATAAGTAGAATTCTAATAAACTTATCAATCTCAAAGTTGTAATGACAAAGAGCATCATTATCATAGATTTTAGATCATAATCTATTTTGAGCTCCTCTCATCTTGCTAAATTAGATATGTCAAACATATCCTTTTAGTCACTGAGAGAATCTCAAAAAATCTACGAAGCTCTCTGATGTGTGTCATGAGTGGTTCCAAACAACTAAAGATTATCTAATAATCTTATGTTAACTTGTGAATCTAAAACATCTTCTAGTTTTATCAGCTCCCACTGTCTTCTTTGAGGACATATTCCTCTTCACAGAAGACAGCTTTCAGGACGATAATTATTTCATTATCGCCTGGCCAATAATTGTAATGTCCAAACTCTTTAGATATTCACAAATTCACAGCATGGTAATACCTGACTTTTAAATCAGGTTTGTTCATAATTCACATCTCATATGAACTATTTAGTTTCCATATCCTATATAGACACACACTGATTTATTTGGAACCATCTGTGAAATATGGACATCTAATGTTCATACTCATGATCAAAAGGATTTAAGAATTAGACAAATCTTATTATATGTATTGCACCATATCTTAATAAGCTACAATTCCTCATTCTATCATATTACTATGATGCACAATGAGGATCAATCGAGCGAGGATACAATTATCCTCTTAATGATTTATGTGAATCATATACCTAAATATTAGTTTCTTTGATCAAATAAAAAATTATAATACTTCATATTGATCTTATACCTTAATCTTTCAGATGCATTCGTCTTATATTTCAGTAAGTACATACAGTCGAATCATTCTAAGAGTACACTAATAAGGTAAGTCAATAGAAGTGATTATCTTTGGCCTTAAGATGACATTGAGCTGTTTACATCAGTATGTATCAGCATCAATAATTTCTTATTGTACAATCCTGTGTACAATACCATAGATAATCAAGATTCACACGGTTCATTTCTATAGGAGACTTGTGAATGTTCATCACATGAAATGTCACATCAAGAATCTGTAGTGCATTGATTGATTCGAACAACTATTATTCTTTTTTAGTTAATTTTATTCTTGATACCTTATACAACTAAATAACAATTATTCAGTTTTATGTTTGACTCCTATATATATACAAAGATTTACTGTCTAACAGTAACCTATGAATATCATGAATAATAGTTGAGTCTAACTCAACACTTGCATTTTCTCGATTTCCTTTTACTTGTCTAAGTCTGCACACTATCGTAGCTCTGAGAATCATATACCTAAGTATTAGTTTCTTTGATCAAATCAAAAATTCTAATACTTCATATTGATCTTATACCTTAATCTTTCAGATGCATTCGTCTTATACTTCAGTAAGTACATACAGTCGAATCATTCTAAGAGTACACTAATAAGGTAAGTCAATAGAAGTGATTATCTTTGCCCTTAAGATGACATTGAGCTGTTTACATCAACATGTATCAGTATCAATAATTTCTCATTGTACAACCCTATGTATAATACCATAGATAATCAGGATTCACACAGTTCATTTCTATAGGAGACTTGTGAACATTCATCACATGAAATGTCACTTCAAGAATCTATAGTGCATTGACTGATTCGAACAACTATTATTCTTTTCAATCAATGTTATTCTTTATTTCTTATGCAATTAAATAACAATTATTTAGTTTCATATTGGACTCCTATAGATATACAAAGATTTACTGTCTAACAGTAATCTATGAATATCATGAACAATAGTTGAGTCTAACTCAACACTTACATCTTCTCGATTTCCTTTTATTTGTCTAAGTCTGCACACTATTGTAGCTCTGAGAATCATTTCCAATATCTCATATTGGATACTTTAATTCTCCAATAGACATGCAAAAGTTGATAACAAGAATATATGAGACTTCTTTCAAGTTTCATATTCATTTTGCTTTTACCAGTATCCTTATATTCGTTGCAGTGGGAGAACTGCTATTTCTCTATCTCAGCTGACTTTCCTTTATCATTTTCAGATGTGGATTAGATTATTTAAAATCTTAGCACTTGCCTTTCTTAAGGGCACATCATAAATATCTCTTCATCTTGGTCTATTCAAATAAGAGATTTCATGACAATGATTAAGCCTTTCAATAAGGCATATCATGAGTACCTCTTCATCTTGGTCTATCCAAGTAAGAGGATTCATGATACCTGATTAGGATAGTGACTTTCACTCACCCCTAAAGACATTCTTTAGAGTTTTCTAGTTAGTCTGAGTTGAGAAGTATTGGCATCCAACATGCCAACATCTCGAATAGACGACATATTAGTGATCAAAGGAAATAACGTGATTTAAGCAGATAGTTCTTATAATTCAATTATGGTCTTTTATCTTGAATTATTTCCCACTATTTTTCGACGGACTGTATAACCTTCAGGTATACAGAACGGAAGACTCCGACGGTCTCCTAGTGAGGATCAGAATATCTAAGAATCACAGTATGACCTCGGGTAAACACATAGTATCATACCATTATCTTAGAGCAACCATCTCATAGTAGTTGCAACTCCTTGCAATATCCGATCTTATTTCGGCTCCCAGGTCTTTAATGGTCCCGGATAAACACAGTAGACCATTATACCTGGTCTAAGCTTTACCATCAATACGTGACAGAGTATAGTAAGAATGCAGCTCCCAGGTAAACGCGAGGATAGCTACACCGTTCCTCTATTCCAATCTCAAGGCATCATAATGCCATAGTTAATAGTCCTTTCATCAGATGGTGGCAGATCTCGGGTAAACACGTAGAAACTGTCATCACTGAATTAAGTTCTAAGAACTATATTGATGGAGAGCCACGCGGTACATTCTCAATGACTCGCGCTCCGGCTTAGACTTTATGTTGAAGGTTTTGTTTATATTAAGTTGGTCTCATCCTAGGTGATATCTTATAAATATATCAAATATATATTTAACTATACCTAGATATTAGCAATCAATTCATAATCAATAACTAAAAGCATGCATCATCCATACATGTTCATTATGTGGTCATGGACAACACGGTGATTAATCAGAGCCAAACAATTAATCACCATAACTATATAACATTTATATAATCTAAACATGCAAACACACAACCACTAGTTATCTCATCTCCTGTCGCCTTGCTGGTTGCATTTGTGGATCATCCTCGCCTCTCCTCAGTCGGCGCGATCAATTACAAATATAAAATATAATTTGAAACATTTTTCAAATACAAATTAATTGTAAAAGAAAGCCTTATGGCCGAGTACAATGACAGAGGGAGATAGAATTACAATGGAATGAGAAAGAGAGGGAGACACGTAAGCCTCATTAATTAACACTTAATTAATATACATCACATCCCATAACAATCCACATAATCACACACCATCACATGATATGAAATTTAACTAAGTGCATATCCATGACCACCACAAATTTTAACCATCCACACATGATAAAACACATCACATGAAGGCTAAAATTTTGAAAATATAATAATTTTGGCTTTCTTAAAACCTGGGTACCAATCAAAATTGAATAATTTGAATTTTCGAAAATCTTATTTTCTAATATGCAATAAATCTAATTTAAAGTATTAAACACATCAACATGTGCACACAAAGTTAAAATTAAAATTCTAAAATCTTCCATGCATAATTTAGAACAATTCTAAATTAATTAATCTAACACTTATATTAATATTAAATCACATTAATAGCAATTATTAATGCGAAATAATCTAACATTTAGAAAGAATTAAAAATTCCTAAATAACATTTATAAAAGAATTTCCAACTCAAATTATTAACCCCTTAACAACTCCTTGTTAAAACCGCTTAATTAAATCATATTTCTTAATAACAATTATTAAGAAATAATAATTAGAACATTTCTAATCAAAATAGTCTAACATCTTAGACTTAAATTAATCCTTTTAATAACTTTTATTAAAAGATTAATTATTAAGTAGATTAGATCTTCAAATTTTAATTAAGGGATCCTTGAGAATATTAATTAGCTTAATAACTATTAGTAAGCTTTGATTAACCCTCAATAACTTTTATTAAGGTTAATTCTCAAGAAACAATTAACTCTTTAATAACTATTATTAAAAGTTATTAAAACACTTAATAACTTTTATTAAATGTACCTTAATCAAATAATTAATTTCTTAACAACAATTGCTAAGAAATTAAAATAATCTAAGCACTTAAATAATTAACATCATTTGTTGATTAATTTTAAAGTCATAACTTAATTATATTAACAATGCTTGTTAATTATAATTTAAGATCAAAATCTTAAATTTTAACCCATTTAATTACTTTAATTAAAGGTCAATCAACATGTTATGTTAATTTTATTTAAGATCACATCTTAAAATTAAACCCTCTTTAATTAAGATCATATCTTAATTAATCAGTAACAACACTTGTTAACATTTAATTTAAGATCATATCTTAAATATTAAAGCCCTCTAATCATTTTATTAAAAGGATTTAACAACACTTGTTAAATCTTATTAAGATCATATCTTAATAATAACACTTATTTAACTGGAAATTGTAAATTAAAGTCTAAAACATATTTTAAACTTTATTTAAAATAATGTCCAATTAATTAGAGGTGGGTTATTGACATTAATAAAACTTTCAAAGGGTTAAATGGGGTTTTAGGGGTTTAATAACAAGTTAATGGGCTGGGGTTAGGAATTAAAGGGGCTAGGCCCAATGGGCATGGGCTCGGGTCCAGCCAAAAACAGGCCAGGCTTGGACCCTGGGACCTGGGCTCGAGCCAGGCACCACCTGGCTCAGCCAGGTCTGGTGCCTGGCGCGTCGGCTCGAGCCCCCCGGCCCCGGTCGGGCTGGCTCGGGACTGCCGGTCCAGGGCCCCCCCCGAGCCAGCTTCGGCCGGCTCGCAGGGTTAGGGTTCCCTGCGCTTTCCCAGCCGCCGCCGCCGCAGTTCTTGCTCCTCTCCAGCGATGTCAGGCCGGTGGCCGGCCAAAAAATTACAGGCGGTGCTCCCCGACGTCGGTGATGGCCGGTCGACAAGCCAGGAGCCGTTGGCAACCCATAAAAGAAGCCCCAAAACCTGCGGTTAACCTTTTTTTTTTTTTACAGGTTGAATGGGCGGTGCCGCCGACGATGATGGCCGCTGGGCCGCCGAGAAACAGTAAAGGGGTGTGGCCCCTATCGTCCCCAGTGCCGGCAGTGGTCGGCCGGCGATCCACCTGCCACTGAAAGCTTCAAAATCCGGGGTTAAACCAGTTTAGATTTGTGTCCTCTTCCCCTAGATCTTCCACCATTTGGAAAAGTTAGGGAGAAGGAGGCTCACCGCAGGTGGCCACTGCCCAGTAGGGGTCCAAAGAATTTTGTATAGGCCGCCGGTCATACCGGTCTCCACCATAGAGGTCGCCGTACAACCTCGAAGGCACTTCGAAGCTCACAAAATTAGTTCTTCATCTCATGAAGAACGCGACGAAAATCCTTTCCCCAAAAATTTTGTTTTTTATACAGAAAAATTAAATTTGATACTCTAAGTTCATCCTATGAACAATATCTATGAGGAAAAACGAATTTATGCATGAAATAATTTAGAATAATAATTTCGTCGTCCCGAAGCGGATCAGAGCAGAACCTGGCTCTGATACCACTATTGGTATCTGGGCGGGACGCGAAGAAATCCTGCCCGCTAATCCGATTCAGAACGAAAAACTAAAACTGAAAACAACGAGAAGTAATCCGATTACCGTGCGCGGATTCGAATCCGCTTCCGTCTCGGTTCCGTAGAGGCGATGCCGCGAGCCGCACAAGCGTCTGGCCTCCAGCGGTATCCACGCAATCCTCCGTGGTGATTCGTCCTCGATCTCTCGTCCGTTTCAGCTCGCTCGCTGAAGATCCGTCACCGTAATGATTGCTGAAATCCCGCCGACGGGAATTCCCGACTTTCGGGAATCACATAAGGCGGAGACGGAAACTGTTCTGGCGCCTCGAACGGGGCGCCCAGAGGAGGAGAGAGAAAGGAGGGATGACGGCCAGCAAGGAAAATCATGGATCTTGGCCCAGGGTTTCTCAACAGCGCGTATATATATTAAGTCGGCGCGACTTTTCACAAAGGTTCCCGAGTTAATATAAATCCCACTTATGTACCACCGACTGAGAATCTTATTGCGTGTGACCCTCTAGGCCCATTTACCAGTCCGGTTTTCTGCCCGTTAAGTCCAACAACTAGTTATTGAATTATTGTAATTAATTAATATATAGATATTAACTAATTACTTAACCGAATTGACATCGCATGTAAATTCGGTCGGACTTCTGATCAAGTTGGGTGCCAAGCAACACCGCATGATCCCGGAAGGTAATGGGGTTCAGCAACCCACTCATGGAACCTGTCTGTCCACAGTTACCACATGACTATAATCCTTCGTTCGCACAATGCTTTCGAGTTAACCTAGGGTATGGTCAACTGTCAAACCCTAGATTGTCAACTCACTTGAATCAGACTCCGCTTTACAATATCCGAAAACCTATTTTCTGATATTGTTTCTGCTCTAGCTATAGACTCATGTGGATCTATTCTAGAGCATTCTCTCTCCAGTTACCTGAGAGCGAACGATCCTTTATTGAACACACAATCACCTTCGAAGGTCTTCCGCTGGACCCGATCCTTGACTATTAGAGATCCCGTGGATAGGGATTTGTAGGTCAAGGTCAAAGTCCAGAAGTCCACCGACAAGGTGTCTTTGGTGTCTCAAGTCCAAGGATCAACCACGCCACTGTGACGATGAATCAAGCCGATTGACAGTTAGGTAAATTACCATTCGGCGATTCAAGTCGGATCAGTTCAGTGAACTCATTCCCTGATGAGCACCTACAGGTTTACCATTGTGTCTCCACACTAGTAACTAACGAGATTAGTCACCCTCATCATATGAGCTGGAATAACCTGTACTAGTCTAACCGGATGTTTGATGTCCTTCTCAAACATCCTACGACTAGGAACAATTGAGAATATGTGTTTATAAGTCATCAGTCTCATTATTATGATCTCATCATAATCTGATGACTATTGCACATATTCATGGACTTCATTATGCGCAAATATTAATATGTCAATCTACATAATGAATTTAATGCCATTAATTAGTGAACCAAATTGAAATAGGTGCCTTATGATTGGCTTAGAGGACACCTATATCCATCACGTATCAATACATGAAGTTCAGAAAGCCTCTCAAGAAATATATGAAGAATCTACCAAGCAACTGGAAGAAATAGAGTATCTTCTTCTGGTTGTTGCCATATTGAACTTCTCTCACCATCAGACATGCTCTATGTAATGACTCCCTATCGACTTAGTTTGGTCAGGCCGACCTAGTTTGATCTGAAGGGACCCATTGACAGCAGGAACAACCCGAACATGTATTCATAAATTTGAGAGTAAGCACTTTGCATGTGAGCATGCCATCAATCATGAGTCACAAAAACTCTTTTATTGATTTCATGTATAAACATCATAGTATAACTTGTAGATATACATAGGGACTGGACTTACAAAAATTTCTGCTCAAGTAGACTAAGACTGTGCAGGATCCTCAAATGCCTTGGAAAGGTCCTCTCTTGAAAGTGGGGTTAAATAACATGGGTGAGTTACTGACTCAACAAGTACATAATACCACTTACACAGTTTATCATATTTAAACAAGAAAAAACATGATACCATGTAATCGTGTCATAATAGAATATAACATAGCAAGTTTCGTGTTTACTGCATGTTCTTTGTTTAACAACTAAGTCGTCTATGTACAGCTACTCTTGTAGGTATTAACATGCCGTGGCATGAGTATAGACATAAAGGACCATGGCATAGCATAAAGTCATGAATCATGAAGATACGGCAAATGAATAGCATAAATCTTATCACTTTTTTAACGGACCTTCATCCAAGCCACAACATGAGGAGTATCGTGTTTAACATGACATGCAGCCAGTGGTAAGACAAATGCCCACTAGCGCTTTCACTATGCAGCAGGGGACCCACCCGTCCCACCTGGACTAGAAAAGCCGTAGCCAAGAGTTTTACCCATTTGCCTCAAGTTTCATGCATCTTTTAGTTTCATGTCCACCTCATAAGGATGTTTGCATGAGTCATAAGCATAGACTCCTATGGTGGCACTGTTCGTAAACTTGTTCCATTTTAACATGGCGTTCTATTTTCATAGTATTAGTGCGTAAATAGTGCATAACAAAAGGTGAAACCTAGTGTTTGTGAAGGGGCATAAATGTCTTCTATTAGGGCTTTATGAAACGTGGCGTGCCCAATTAGCGTTGCTTGTCATGCATGGTGGCATGTTGAGATGTCGTTATTTAGTTTCAAAAATAAACTCTATAAATATCATGAAGAACAAAAGGAAAAATATCATGAACAAACAAAAAGGACTTATAGAACGGGGTTTAGACATGGTTTGGGTGTTCGCAGAGGCTCTTATGTCATTTTGGCAGAATGTTAGCTTAATAGCATATACTTAAATTTGTAGGAAAACATATATTTTTAAAATAGGGCATTTGTAGTAAAAAATAATTATGGAGAAAGGACCATGTACTTGCCTTTAACCAAATGATTTAGAATGCTAAGAAGCTCGCTTAAGCACGATGGAAACCTCCTTCTCTACGCATGCACTTGGCACTACGACAATTCTCTCACGCTGTCCTCCACATGCATGCGAAGAACCTTGCGAGCTGCTCCCCCCCCTCTCTCTCTCTTTCTCTCTCTCTTCTCCTTACGTTGGAGGAGAAATAAAGTACCCCCTTATTTATAACCAAAGAGAGCCAATAGGAAATTAACACGTCCCTATGAGGTGTCCATTCCCATCATCTCTAAAGGACATAATAGAATGATTATACTACGAGGTGGCATGGCAAGATGTCCCACCCCCTCATCAGGACATGATGAGATGGTACAACGAGGTGGCAGGGAGATAGCTTAAGGGTTATGTAATCTCCATTTTGTCCATTCTTTTTAATTAATTGTATATATATATATATATATATATATATATATATATATATATCTTATATTCTTCTCTATTAAAAAAATAACTATAGTCATCCTTTTGGCAAATCGAAGATAGTTTTGAGATCTTAGAAAATTTAACCTGATAATTGTATTTATACCTTTTTAAAATTTACAAATATACCTTTTTCATAATTGTGTATATTTTGGTAAAACTCATTACCATCCAATTATACCATGAAGTTCCTAAAAATTACAAGTAAACTTTTCATGTAAGTATAATTCATTTGTAGATCTTTACATCCTCTCTTCCTTAAACAAAATTCATCCTTGAATTTTAAATCTGATTGAATAAATTGACGGAGTATGGTGAGGATTTACCGAGGAGATGGGGGTATTTTCTCCTCGTTTCTTCTTCCATTTCTCAGGTAGCTTCTTCTATTGACTGATTTCTCCACAGGATTTTTACAAGAGGAATTTTCTTATTTCTGGGTTCCTTTGTCTTGAAGTCTAAGATTTGCACTGGCTGTGCCTCATAACTCAGATTTGGCTGGATCTTGAGCTCGCCATAGTCTATGACATAGGATGGGTCATGAAGATATTTCTTATGTATGGAGATATAGAAGATGTTGTGGACTCCTTCTAGGACAGGTGGAAAGATTAGCTGGTATGCTACATCTCCAACCTTCTGCAGGATTTCAAAGTGACCAATATAGTAGAGTGCCAGATTGCTTCGTTTTTTGAATTCGACAACTCTTTTGATGGGGAAACCTTGAGGAAAACATGATCCCCAACTTCAAAAGAAATATCCTTTATTCTCTGATCGACATAACTCTTATGTTTATTTTTTGCAGCTACCAACCTTTGATGGATAAGTTGGATCTTTTCTGTGTTGGCCTACAAAATGTTTGGGCTAATCAGTCTCTCTCCAGACTCTTCCCAGCATACAGGTGATCTACAGTATCTCCCATATAGGGCTTCAAAAGGAGTCATTTGAGTACTGGCATGGAAGCTATTATTATAGATGAACCCGACCAACGGTAAGTTTATATCCCAATCTCCTCTCCAATCCATATTACATGCTCTCAGCATATCTTCTAGAGTATGGATAGTTCCTTCTGACTGACCGTCGACCTGAGGATGAAAAGTAGTACTGAACTTTAATTGAGTGCCTAAAGTTTCTTGGCGTCTCTTCCATATTCTTGAGGTGAATCTGTAGTCTCTGTAAGAGTTGATTGACTTGAGAACCCCATGCAGCTTAATGCTATTGTCTATGTATAGTTTGATCAAACTTTCTATTGACTATTTAATATTGATTGGTAGGAAATGGGCAAATTTTGTGAATCTATCCATGATTACCCAAATGGCATCATGTCCTCGTACTAATCAAGGTAGATGTATGATAAAGTCCATAGTGAGGTGTTCCTATTTTGTAACGACCCGCCACCCTATAATCGGGGATCCGATTACTAAATGGGTACCGAATCATTAATTTGGAACCAAACTAGGATCTAATTAAGTCTGGGAGATAAATAATAAACTAAGCTAAACATTCACATCGCATTGAATTGAAATGAAAGTGCAGGAATTAAAAATTATTACAATGCGACTCGATACAACAAATAATTACATACTCCAACAGAAAGGAAATAATTAAACATACATGTCAGAAATAAAATAACAACTACGTCGGGGCATATCCCGGAATAACCGCTGACGGTGCTCAACACACGGCCGCACTCTCCTTGCTAGGTATGCTGGGAGTCCTCACCTGAAAACCGCAGGGGTGAGTCTCAAAGACAAGACTCAGTAGGGATCCTTCGATCCCCACTGCCCACGCACACACCCACAACTGCAAAGTACAGCTAACGGTAAAGTGATACGCACAGGAGGTACAATTCCTAAATTCTTAACGTGAAATCATATGCAGTCGAAATATAATAAATATGCATATTCTAAACCAACCGACTAGGGAACCCACAACTGCCGTCTCGATAGAACTCGCTAACCACACAACAACGGTGGGAAAAACCTCGACCCACTGAGACCAAGCAGTAACCCCTCGGATAGCACACTAGCTACTCTGGCCCAACTGGCTCAGGTGGTTACTCCTTCCCTCAGCATGAGTCAGTGGCGGATCCAAGGGGTTTCAGTGGGGTCCTAGGACCCCACTGAAATTTTAGAATTTTATTATAGGGGTCTTAATTTAATATGATAAGTTTTAAATTTAGGTATAAAATGACCCCACTAAATTTTTTAGATGGACCCCACTAAAATTTTAGAATTTTATTATAAGGGTCTTAATTTAATAAGGTAAGTTTTAAATTTAGGTATAAGGTGATCCTACTGGACTTTTTAGATGACCCACAGGACCTAGTCTCATTTGGAGCTCAATTCTACTAGATTTTTTACATACTATTATGATTTATATTTATGATTTAATAAAAAATTCGTTGAGTACATCTAGAAGAAAAAATCCTCGTAACAAAGTATATCATTTTTATTGACGTATATCATTTTTATAATGATTAAAATATATATTTTTTTATTTTTTTATTTTAATATTTTTAATATAATAAAAATAAAACATTAATATATTTAATGATGATCCGAGTGACCCCACTGGATAAAGTTTCTGGGTCCGCCACTGGCATGAGTGACTCTCCGAATGTACCACTCCGACACCGGTACTAGCTGACCCCGGGGTTCACCAGGTGACCCTCTCTCACTAGGCGTCACCCCGCCCACGCCCCCACCGGCGCTGTGCTCACGCCCCCACCAGCACAGGGTGATAAAGCACTACACTGTCACTCCAGGTCCACAGTAACACAAAACACCAAAACCCGGCACAGTACGATCCGGTCACGTGAAAAGCCCGCGATCGCACGACACACAACGCAGTGTCATCCGGTCATGAAGGATCCATCATTATCGAGTGCACTAAAGCATGCATTAACCCACTATCTAGCAGTATGAACACATTTTACTAGTATGAATTAGTGTTGTTCTGTCTTGAATCGCGTCATCCAAGGCCGACGCCATTCAAGCTCCATGTACTGGTTTATGTAAAATACTGTCTTCAGAATCAGGCCTTAAAAGGCGTCGACACCAGTAGTCGTCTTTTGAAAGGCGTCGACATCCTCAGACGCCATTTAGCACAGAAATCTAGGAATTCCAGAAAACATTACTCAGGGGATTTCTGCCTTAAAAGGCGTCATGGCTACCCGACGCTATTCGAATCGCGTCGCCCACCCCTGACGTCTTTTAGTCCCAGAATCCCCGAACTGGCAGACTCTCAGTAATGCGATTCCTGCCTAAAAGGCGTCGTGATGGCCCGACGCCCTTCAAAAAGGCGTCGTCCATGCACGACGTCTTTCAACCCCAGGAACCAGAGTCTGCCATGAGCCCGAGGGCTCCCTTTGCAACCCCAACAACCCCAAAATCACCCAAAAACGGAAGAGAAAGAGGGGCAATCCAATCCACAGGAAATCACATTCATAGAAATCCCCCAAATCATCAAGAAGAACTCCTAAACATGCTTGTTCTACCCCCAAAAACCAAAGATCCATAACATGCTCAAACGGGGAAAACATGTTTTAAGCACAATACTATGGGAACCGTCACCCTACCGGATACTTGAACGCCTCTGAGCTTCAAGCCGTCCACCCGTCTCGCCCCACGCCGTCGCCGGTACCGCCGTGGTCGTCCTTACTCCACCGTGACGTCGGCCACCGTCCGGAGAGTAAAACGCCGCAGTGGAAGTGGAGGTGGTAGTGGTAGGAGCTAGGTAGAGGATGGAGTGGAGGGAGAGATGAAATGGTGGGAGGAAAAGAGGGAGGAGGAGGAATCGCCGCCGAGTTTGCCGGAAGGGAAGGTGAGAAGGAGAGAAGGAAGAAAGAAAAATGAGGGAAAGAAGGAGGGCTCGCGGGGTTAACCAGAGACTGGCTAAAACGCGTCGACATTCAGGACGCCTATCAGGTGACGTGACAGCTGCTCTGACAAGACTTTGAAACGCGTCGTTCGAGGCAGACGCCGTTCAGACGACTTGTCAGGGCCGTACTCTGACAATCCCCGAGTCGCAGTCTGAAAGGCGTCGACATACGTGGACGCCGTTCAGGCGACACGACAGGGCCGTACTCTCGCGGCCCGAAGCCAGCCCACGTGGCACCTACGTGGTAGAACCTGAAACGTGTCTGCAACGGTGGACGCCGTTCAAAACGCGTCTCGATGTCCTGACGCGAATCGTTATAGAACCTCAGCCCTCACTAAGGTCAGAACTACAGGGTCCGACCCCGAAAACCGGATCCGAAAGTCTCGATCCTTATAATCTCCCCCTCTTAAAAGAATTTTGCCCCCGAAATTGACTGTTAGAATTAACTAGGTCAAAACAGGGATACAAGTTCACAAGGAAACTTATGAAAAGAGGTAAGGAAACTGCTTCCGCATCTCCTCCTCTCGCTCCCAGGTTGCCTCACCTCCGGAGCGGTACTGCCAAATCACTTTGACCAACGGTACAATCTTGTTCTGTAGGACCTGTTCTCTGCGATCCTCAATACGAACAGGATACTCTGGAAAGGACAGGTCCTCAGCGACCTCCAACTCTGAAAAATCCAAAACATGGGACGGATCGTGAACATACTTTCTCAGTAAGGAAACATGGAACACATCGTGCACCCATGTGAGACTGGGCGGCAAGGCCAGCTGATACGCGGTTTCCCCAATTCGAGCAAGGATGGGAAAAGGCCCAATATATCGCGGACTCAGCTTGCCTCGCTTCCCGAATCTCATCACACCCTTGGAGGGTGAGACTCGGAGAAACACGTGGTCCCCAACTTCAAACTCAAGTGGTCTCCGTCGGACGTCAGCATAACTTTTCTACCTACTCTGAGCTGCGGTCAACCTCTGCCGAACTGTCCTGGCAATCTCAGTACACTGCTGTACCAACTCGGGTCCCGTTATCTGCCTTTCACCGATCTCGGACCAACACACCGGAGATCGACACGGTCGCCCATACAAAGCCTCGTAAGGCGCCATGCCGATACTAGAATGGTAACTGTTGTTATAGGCGAATTCCACTTTGGACAAATGCTGCTCCCAAGAACCTCCCCAGTCTAGGCAACATGCCTTGAGCATATCCTCCAAGGTCTGAATGGTCCTCTCCGACTGCCCGTCAGTCTCGGGATGGTAGGCTGAGCTGAAAGCCAACTGAGTGCCCAATGCCTTCTGAAAACTCTTCCAGAACCTGGAAGTAAACCTCGGATCTCGATCTGATACAATGGACAAAGGTACCCCGTGCAGAGAGATGATCCGGTCTACAAACAACTTTGCCAGTTTGCCGACTGACCAGTCCTTCCTAATGGCTAGGAAGTGTGCCGACTTGGTCAGCCGATCAACGATGACCCATATAGCGTCTCTCCTGCTAGGGGATGAAGGCAATCCATCACGAAGTCCATCGTCACGTGCTCCCATTTCCACTCTGGAATCGGCAAGGGCTGTAGCAACCCTCCAGGTCTCTGATGCTCGGCTTTAATCTGCTGACAAGTCATACATCTAGCCACATATTCAGCCACATCTTTCTTCATACCGGGCCGCCAGCAGTGCCTCCTCAAACAATGATACATCTTGGTTATCCCAGGATGCACTGCATATCTCGAACGGTGCGCCTCATCAAGTATATACCTGCGCACGTCCTCCTCGGTCGGAACATAAAGTCTACCTCTGAACCTGACAGTACCGTCATCCCACAACTCCACCTCTGACCTCTGGAGGATCTGTGGTAACTCAACATCTGCCCTCTGAGCCTCAATCACAGCATGATACACTGCTGGTCTCACAGTCAAGCTGACCAACATGGCTCTATCATCTTCACGTGGAACCCTAAAGGAAGATTCCACAACCTGCTCGAACAATTTCCATTCTTGAATCATGAGGTATGACATGACCGTCTTCCGACTCAAGGCGTCTGCCACTACATTCGCCTTGCCCGGATGATAAGAAAGGTCAAAGTCATAATCCTTAATGAACTCCATCCACCTTCGCTGTCTCAAATTCAGGTCTCCCTGAGTGAACACATATTTCAGACTCTTGTGATCGGTGAAAACCTGAAATTTCTCCCCATATAAGTAATGCCTCCAGATCTTAAGTGCAAATACCACAGCTGCCAGCTCCAAATCATGGGTAGGATAGTTCTCTTCATGCTTCTTCAGCTGTAGAGAAGCATAAGCCACTACCCTGCCATGCTGCATCAGAACTGCGCCCAAACCTCGACGGGACGCATCTGAGTAAACCACAAATCCACCTGACCCAGATGGAAGCACCAGCACTGGGGCTGACGTGAGGCGGTTCTTTAGCTCAATAAAACTCTGTTCACAATCTCCGGTCCACACAAAACGAACTCCCTTTCGAGTCAACCTCGACAAGGGGGCTGCTATCGAAGAAAACCCCTGAACAAACCGCCTGTAATAACCGGCAAGCCCTAGAAAGCTCCTGATCTCAGTCACTGAAGTCGGCCTGCTCCAATCTATCACTGCCTCGATCTTGGCTGGATCCACTGCGATACCATTGCTAGAAATAACATGCCCAAGGAAGTGCACCTCGTCTAGCCAAAACTCACACTTGCTAAACTTGGCGTAAAGTTGGTACTCCCTCAGGACCTGCAATACTGCCCGAAGGTGGGCGGCATGCTCTTCCTCAGAAGAAGAGTAGATCAGAATATCATCAATAAATACAACCACACACTGGTCCAGGTAGGTCCTGAAGACTCGGTTCATCAGCTCCATAAAGGCCGCCGGAGCATTGGTCAAGCTGAAGGGCATAACTAAAAACTCATAATGTCCATACCGAGTTCTGAAAGCCGTCTTACTAACATCAACATCCCGGATCCTCATATGATAATATCCAGATCTCAAGTCGATCTTAGAAAATACCTTCGCGGACTGCAGTTGATCCATCAAATCATCGATCCTTGGAAGTGGGTACTTATTCTTTATCGTCACCTGGTTCAGCTGCCTATAATCAATGCACAATCTCAGAGAACCATCCTTCTTTCTAACAAACAGAACTTAAGCACCCCATGGAGATGTACTGGGACGAATGAAACCCTTATCCAGCAACTCCTGCAACTGCGCCTTCAACTCAGCGAGTTCGGCTGGCGCCATCCGATACGGGGCCTTAGACAAGGGCGCCGTACCTGGTGCAAGCTCGATGGTAAATTCGACCTCTCGCTGAGGAGGAAGGCCAGACAGCTCCTCATGAAACACATCTATGAAGTCACATACTACAGGCACCTCCCAAGGACTGGGACTAATACGGACATCAGAAACAACAACAGAGGCAAGGAAAACCTCACAGCCACCAGCAGGCAACCTCCGTGCCTTAAAGGCAGAAATGAGAATACCTCTAGAAGAAAGCCTAATACCTTGGAAAAAGAAGGTCGGGATGTCCGGAATGGAGAATCGCACCCTCTTCCTGTGGCAGTCCACTTCCGCATAAAAGGCTTCCAACCAATCCATGCCCAGAATGATATCAAAGTCACGAATGGCAAGTACAACTAACTGGGCAGGTAGCACATGACCCTCAATGGTCAAGGGAACATTCCTCAAATAATTATAAGATATCATGAAGTCTCCAGAAGGAACCTCCACCATCAAACCATCAGATAACTCATCAACGGGTGCAGAAAGAATATCTAGAAACTGCTCGGAAATGAAATAATGCGAAGCACCCGAATCGATCAATACGTGTGCAGAGTTCCCAAGGACATAAAGTGTACCTTCCACCAAGTTGGACGCGCGAGCCTCCCTCCTGGTGATGGCTAGGACTCTTCCCTGGGTCCTCGGCTTCTTCTGATCACCATAACCCTACCCCTGACCATGCCCCTGCGGGCACTGCCTCGCCAAATGGCCCTGCTGGCCGCAAGTGAAACACCTCTTGGGGAGAGTGGGGCACTGAGTCCCACCATGGGCACCCCCACAGTGCTGACAAACTGCCGGAAGCCTCTGAGCTGGCCCCTGCGGTGCACTGGATACTGATTGACTCTGCTGACCCTGCCCGGGCCTGTTGTTGCCGCTGCTGCCACTACTGCTGCCACCACCCCTGAAGAATCTCCTGAATCGGGAGCCGAGTGACGACGATCCCGATCCGGATGAAGGGGCTGCTGCCGCTGCCTTACCCCTGCCACGAACTAGGCTCTAAGCAGCCAGTCCTCTCTCCCGGGGCGACTGGCTCTGCTGAGCCTCCACTGCTGCCGCACATCTAACCGCAGAAGCCAAATCCGTGCAACAGTGAGACGCCACGAAGTTTCTCAGACTGAGCCTCAGTCCGTCCACGAACCTCTCCGTACGACGCTCCTCGTCCCCAGATATGAAAGGCACAAACCGACTCAGTGAAACAAACTTCGCCTGGTACTCAAGTACCATCATACTCCCCTGCGTCAGATCCATAAACTCCCTCTCCTTGGCTCTCTGGACGTGTCTAGGGAAATATTGTGCATTGAACTCCTTAACAAAGGTCTCCCATGAAATTTCCCTAAGACTCCTGTCCTCATAAGACAAACTCTTCAATGTGGTCCACCAGTCATAGGCGCTATCCTTCAGCATGAAGGTAGCCAACGGGGTCCTCTCTACTGCTGCACAGTACATGGTATCGAAAGTCTTCTCTATCTCCCTAAGCCAGTGAATGGCCTCATCAGGGTCGGAACGACCGGTGAAGTGAGGTGGCCTCAGCTTCAGGAACCTCTCAAGTGTAGCTGTGGACCCTCCCCGCGCACTAGAACTCTCACTAGGGTCTCGTGTCTGGTATCGAGCCATAGTGTCCATCATAGCCTCCATAAACTGCTCTACACTCGGCCTCCCGGCCTCGGATCCACTAGGGACGTCTCCCTGCTCCCGAATAACTGGCATCCTCCTCCTGGGAGCCATCTACACGCCTACAATTACAAAATCAAAAGTTCTAATTAGAGTCCTAAAACCTATGCTACCGCCGTACCTGTACGGGATAATGTATTTATTTGCCGGATTTACGATATTTAACCTAGTTATTTATTTATTTGCCAGACCGTATGCTCTGATACCAATTGTAACGACCCGCCACCCTATAATCGGGGATCCGATTACTAAATGGGTACCGAATCATTAATTTGAAACCAAACCAGGATCTAATTAAGTCTGGGAGATAAATAATAAACTAAGCTAAACATTCACATCGCATTGAATTGAAATGAAAGTGCAGGAATTAAAAATTATTACAATGCGACTCGATACAGCAAATAATTACATACTCCAACAGAAAGGAAATAATTAAACATACAGGTCAGAAATAAAATAACAACTACGTCGGGGCATACCCCGGAATAACCGCTGACGGTGCTCAACACACGGCCGCACTCTCCTTGCTAGGTATGCTGGGAGTCCTCACCTGAAAACCGCAGGGGTGAGTCTCAAAGACAAGACTCAGTAGGGATTCTTCGATCCCCACTGCCCACGCACACACCCACAAGTGCAAAGTATAGCTAACGGTAAAGTGATACGCACAGGAGGTACAATTCCTAAATTCTTAACGTGAAATCATATGCAGTCGAAATATAATAAACATGCATATTCTAAACCAACCGACTAGGGAACCCACAACTGCCGTCTCGATAGAACTCGCTAACCACACAACAACGGTGGGAAAAACCTCGACCCGCTGAGACCAAGCAGTAACCCCTCGGATAGCACACTAGCTACTCCGGCCCAACTGGCTCAGGTGGTTACTCCTTCCCTCAGCATGAGTGACTCTCCGAATGTACCACTTCGACACCGGTACTAGCTGACCCCGGGGTTCACCAGGTGACCCTCTCTCACTAGGCGTCACCCCGCCCACGCCCCCACCGGCGCTGTGCTCACGCCCCCACCAGCACAGGGTGATAAAGCGCTACACTGTCACTCCAGGTCCACAGTAACACAAAACACCAAAACCCGGCACAGTACGATCCGGTCACGTGAAAAGCCCGCGATCGCACGACACACAACGCAGTGTCATCCGGTCATGAAGGATCCATCATTATCGAGTGCACTAAAGCATGCATTAACCCACTATCTAGCAGTATGAACACATTTTACTGGCATGAATTAGTGTTGTTCTGTCTTGAATCGCGTCGCCCAAGGCCGACGCCATTCAAGCTCCATGTACTGGTTTATGTAAAATACTGTCTTCAGAATCAGGCCTTAAAAGGCGTCGACACCAGTAGTCGCCTTTTGAAAGGCGTCGACATCCTCAGACGCCATTTAGTACAGAAATCTAGGAATTCCAGAAAACATTACTCAGGGGATTTCTGCCTTAAAAGGCGTCATGGCTACCCGACGCTATTCGAATCGCGTCGCCCACCCTTGACGTCTTTTAGTCCCAGAATCCCCGAACTGGCAGACTCTTAGTAAGGCGATTCCTGCCTAAAAGGCGTCGTGATGGCCCGACGCCCTTCAAAAAGGCGTCGTCCATGCACGACGTCTTTCAACCCAGGAACCAGAGTCTGCCATGAGCCCGAGGGCTCCCTTTCCGACCCCAACAACCCCAAAATCACCCAAAAACGGAGGAGAAAGAGGGGCAATCCAATCCACAGGAAATCACATTCATAGAAATCCCCCAAATCATCAAGAAGAACTCCTAAACATGCTTGTTCTACCCCCAAAAACCAAAGATACATAACATGCTCAAACGGGGAAAACATGTTTTAAACACAATACTATGGGAACCGTCACCCTACCGGATACTTGAACGCCTCCGAGCTTGAAGCCGTCCACCCGTCTCGCCCCACGCCGCCGCCGGTACCGCCGTGGTCGTCCTTACTCCACCGTGACGTCGGCCGCCGTCCGGAGAGTAAAACGCCGCAGTGGAAGTGGAGGTGGTAGTGGTAGGAGCTAGGTAGAGGATGGAGTGGAGGGAGAGATGAAATGGTGGGAGGAAAAGAGGGAGGAGGAGGAATCGCCGCCGAGTTCGCCGGAAGGGAAGGTGAGAAGGAGAGAAGGAAGAAAGAAAAATGAGGGAAAGAAGGAGGGCTCGCGGGGTTAACCAGAGACTGGCTAAAACGCGTCGACATCTACGGACGCCTATCAGGTGACGTGACGGCTGCTTTGACAAGACTCTGAAACGCGTCGTTCGAGGCAGACGCCGTTCAGACGACTTGTCAGGGCCGTACTCTGACAATCCCCGAGTCGCAGTCTGAAAGGCGTCGACACACGTGGATGCCGTTCAGGCGACACGACAGGGCCGTACTCTCGCGGCCCGAAGCTAGCCCACGTGGCACCCACGTCGCAAAACCTGAAACGCGTCTCGATGTCCTGACGCGAATCGTTACAGAACCTCAGCCCTTACTAAGGTCAGAACTACAGGGTCCGACCCCGAAAACTGGATCCGAAAGTCTCGATCCTTACATATTTCCACTCTGAAATTTCTATATTTTGAAGTAGTCCATAGGGCCTCTAATGTTCTACCTTAACCTACTAGTAGACTAGGAATTTAGAAACAAAATCAGCAATATCTTTCTTCATACCTGGCTATCAGAAGGTACGCTTCATATCTTGGAACATTTTAGTACTTCTAGGATGAATAGTAAACTTTGACCTATGAGTTTTGGTCAAAAGTTTCTTTCTTAATTCTTGGTCCTCTGGAATGCATAGCCTATCTTGGAAATATATAACCCTTGATCATTTGTTTTAAATTTGGGCTGATCAGTCAGTTCTTGCAACTTAAGATCGTTCTATTGAGCTTCAAAGATCTTCTCCACAATAGCAAATTGGATGGATAATTGAGATAAGGAGGCAATAACTTCCTCAATCATCCTCCAATATATGATCATCATCAACTGCTTCCTGTTGAGGGCATTAGCCACAATATTTGTCTTACTTGGGTGATAATTCAACTCAAAATCATAATCTTTTAGGAATTCTACCCAACGTCTCTGTCTAAGATTAAGCTCTTTCTGAGAGAAGATATATGTGAGGCTCTGGTGATCTGTGAAGACTTGAAATTGCACTCTATATAAATAATGCCTCTATATTTTAAGTGCCTGAATATTGCTGCTAATTCAAGATCATAGGTTGGGTAATTTAGCGCATGATCCTTTAGTTGGCGAGATGCATAAGCAATTACCCTACCATGCTACATGAGCACACAACTAATGCCCTATCATGAGGCATCAATATAGATGGCAAAACCTTTCCTCCGCAATCAAGCATAGCGTGGTTCTCTTCTAGTTAATCCATCCCTAGAATGACATCAAAATCTTTCATCTTGAGTATATGTAATTAAGTGGAGAGTCACCTGCCTTCAATCTTCACATTGAGAGAGGTGATGCACCTTTGGGACTAGAGAACTCCTCCAGGAGTAGAGACAATCAAAAGAATTGGAGTTTCAACTAGATCTATCTTGTCTGGTAATGACTATATCAACTCTTTTGAAATAAAGGAATGTGTAGCACCAGTGTCAAAAGAACTCAGGCATAAGTATCGGCTATAAGAACCGTAACTTCGGTGACATTCTTAATGGCCTCCATGTCTTCCCGAGTCAAAGCAAAGTCACGAGTTGGCACTTATGGTCTAGTGGGAACTATTGGCTGTGTTGATGCTGGTGTTGGCATAGTAGTAGTTCTCACCTTGGGGTAGTCCTTCATGAGATGTCCGGTCTCTCTACAACGAAAACATCGACCGTATTCCCTCAGACATTTAGTACCTCCATGTCTTGTTCCACATTTCTGACACAGAGGGTAAGAGGGAGCTCGAGCAGGTGGAGTGGTAGTCATTACTGACATTTTCGGAGGCTCGAATTTCATTTTCTTGGATATAGAGGAAGATGCTTGCTCCTTGGGAGCTGCCTTGCATTCTTCTAAGTAAATCTTGTGCTCGGCCCCTTGCCATCACGCAACTTCTACTACCTCTTCCATGGAATTAAATTTGTGTGCAACCAGCTCGGTGCTTCATATGGGCTTTAGCCCCATCAAAAATTTCTGTAGTTTCCAACACCCATTAAGGCACTAATGGGGCGTGAACTTTGCCAACTCAGAAAATCTAGCTTCATACTCCATATTTGACATAGTTCCTTAAGTCAGAGACAGGAACTCCCGCATCTTCTTGCCATGGATATATTGTGGAAGGAACTTGGCCCTGATGGCTATCAAAAATTCTTCCCACATTACCTCCAATTCTCTGTCGGCAAACTTCGTGCGGAGGGTAAAAGACCACCATGTGTTTGCCTGGTCCTATAGCATATAACTGCCTAGACTTAATTTATCGACATCTGGGCAACAGATGGTATGGAAGATCTTTCGATCTCTTAGATCCAAATTTTGGCAATCAGGGGGTTACTCTCCACTTTAAAGATAGATGGCCCCATTTTCTTAAACCGCTCCATGGTAGTGATTCCTATCTGGCTTCCCTAGTCTACAGGTCTCTACTATTGTTGGGTGGCTTGGAGAAATCCTTGGAAAATCTACATAAAGGCCCCCACATCTAGGGGTGGTGGTAGAGGAGGAACAGGTGTAGTAATCAGGGGCTTTGGATTGACCCTTTTGGCCCTATGTCGTCTCCCTCGTCCTTTTTTCGCAATAACCTAGAGGACAAGTCATAAGTTAGTCTGAGTTCAACTAGGTCTTGCCTTCAAGTTCTACTATCTTGGACTTGGGATGCATGCTTTTAGTACTCATCCCTCAAATAACCTTGCTCTGATACCACAAATTGTAACAACCCCCTAGCTACTCGATTCGGTTAGGTCGACCTACTTCGATCTAAAGGGACCCGTTGATAGTAGGAACAACCCTAACATGTACTCATAAATTTGAGAATGAGCACTTTGCATGTGAACATGCCGTCAATCATGAGTCATAGAACTCTTTACTGATTCCATGTATAAACATCATAGTCATCAAGTCCAGGAATACAACTTGTAGATATACATAGGGACTGGACTTACAAATATTTCTACTTAAATAGACTAAGACTGTACAAGTTCCTCAACTATCTTAGAAAGGTCCTCTCCGGAAATGGGGGTTAAGTGACATGGGTGAGTTTACTGTGTCAGCAAGTATATGATACCAACTACATGGTTTATTATATTTAAACAAGAAAAAAGATGATAATACTATGTAATCGTGTCATGATAGAATATAAGATAGCAAGCTTTGTGTCTACTATATGTTCTAAATTTAACAGCTAAGTCGTCTATCTGTAGCTACTCTTGTAGGTATTAACATGGCATGGCATGACATGGTATGAGTATAGACATAAAAGATCATGGCATAGTATAAAGTCATGAATTATGAACATATAACAAAGGAATAGCATAAATCTTATCACTTAATTAACATACCTACATCCAAGTCACAACATGAGGAGTATCATATTCAACATGACATGTAGTCAGTGGTAAGGCAAATACCCATTAGCACTTCCACTGTGTAGCAGGGGGACTCACCCGTCCCACTTGGACCGAAAAAGCCATAGCTCGGATTTTTACCCATTTGCCTCAGGTTTCATGCATCTTTTAGCTTCATATCTACCTTACAAGGATGCTTATATGATTTTGACCCATGGATTCCTAAGGTGGCCTATTCGTAAACTTGTTCGATTTGAACATGGGATTCTATTTTCATATTATGAGTGCGTAAATAGTGCATAACGAAGGTGAAACCTAGTGTTTGTAAAGGGATATAAACGTCTTCTATCAGGGTTTTATGAAACACAACGTGCCCAGTTGCCGCTTGTTATGAACGGTGGCATGTTGTGTTGTCGTTATTAAATTTCAAAATTAAACTCTATAAATATCATGAACAACAGAAGGGAAAATATCATGAACAAACATAAGGGACTTATAGAATGGGATTTAGACATGTTTTGGGTGTTCGTAGAAGCTCTTATGTCATTTTGGCAGAATGTTGGCTTAATAGCATATACTCAAATTTGTAGGAAAATATATATATTTGAAACAGGGCATTTGTAGTGGAAAGTAAGTATGGAGAAAGAACCATTTACTTGTCTTTAACCAAATGATTTAGAATGCTAAGAAGTTCGCTTAGGCACGACAAGAACCACCTCCTCTACGCATGCACTTGGTACGACAACAATCCTTTCGCACTGTCCTCCACATATTTGTGAAGAACCTCGTGAGTGCAGGTACGCTAATTTTAACCTCACATTGAGTAAATTTCATATCATATTTATGATTCCCCAAGATAGTCTGAGTTTTAATCATTGGTTAATTTTTGTCTATTTTTTTGAGAATTCTCCAATTTGTATCGTTCAATGTCGACACCATTTATATTTCTACATGAAAATAATTTTGTCTCAAATTCCTTAATCAGATAAGGATTAAGATGAAAGGCATCGTCCATGGTCAACGTGATTATCTAATGGTCCTGACCGATTGCTAATTTGAATTTTAATCAATTTCTTATTTATTTAAATCGCGTCTTTGTATGTCGACATGTTTTAGATATTTTGTGATTATCTTTGATTTTCTTGAGATTATATTATTTTAATTGACCACTCTAAAAGACATCTGGGTAGACCGACACCTTTCTAAAAGGCGTCACCTGTGACTGATGCGATTAAGGTGCATACTAATAAAGTTCCTTTAGCTGAGATTATCGAATTTCCTTAGATGGAAGGTCTCTGTTCGGCTAGTAATTATCCATGGTAATCCGTGAGCCGAAATAGAGAGTTTTTAGGCTTAAAATCCTAAAAACTGATCTCTATATATAGGATACCCCTTTGAACCTTCAAGAGAGTTAGCTAGAATGCTATCAGATTGTTTTTCTAGGGTAAAAAGAGTGCCTTATAATTCTGAATATGGATAGCCTTATTGAAGTTTCATTTCCTTCCTGCAAGTCTCTTCGCTCATCTTCAAGAAGTTTTAGAAGTTCGGTAGCTTTGGAGGGGCCAACTTTTTCTTTCTTTCTCTCTCCTTTGCTGTATGTTTTTATTAATTTTTTTTTTATAGTAGTTACATTACACACATCATATATTCACTTCTTTCACACACGTTCATTAGCATCTCATACTACATCTCTCCCTTTGCATATAGGAGTTTTAAAGAAAGCACAAAACAAGCAAGTATCTTTAGTTAAGTTGCATGGTGTGTTTCTCCATAGAATAGATGTTATATTATTCAAAGTTATAATTATTCTTTTATTTCTCTTTGTTTCCTTGTCTTTCTTGCGAGGTATTAGAAGAAAAATTCGAAAAGTATCACCCACTTGCCGTACATCATTTTCGAGAGAGTGAACATTAATGAGAAGGACTTCTTCTTCGGCTAGCTGAAGGAGGGAAAATAGAAGGACGCACAATACTCCTCATTTGGAAAGGTAATTTGCGATCACTTCATTTTCTTTCGAGATCTTTGATCTCTGATGATCACATTTTATTCTTAGTTATAGCAACATTGTTTTGTGTCATTGAAAAAAAAACACATTTTTGAGCTTTTATAATGAGCTGCTCCCATTCTCTCTCTCTCTCTCTCTCTCTCTCTTCCTTGCATTGCAGGAGAAATAAAGCCCTACACTTATTTATAACCAACGAGAATCAATAGGAAATTAACAGATGCCCCTACGAGGTGCCCATTCCCATCATCACTAACGGACAAAATAGAATGATTGTACTATGAGGTGGCATGGCGAGGTGTCTCCCCCTAATCATGACATGACGAGGTGGCATAGTGAGGTGGCATGGAGATAGCTTAAGGGTTAAGGTATCCCCATCCTACTCATTCTTTTTAATCAATTGTAGACATAGCCTTATCTTATATTCTTCTCCATAAAAAAACAAACAAACTATAGAGTCATCCTTTTGGCAAACTGAAGATAGTTTTAGGATCTTAGAAAATTTATCCTATAAAGATTGTTAATGACACTTTAATTCTTAAAATTTTGATAATTATATTTATACTTTTTTAAAATTTACAAATATACTCTTTTTCATTATTATGTATATTTCGGTAAAACTCATTAATATCTAATTATACTATAAAGTTTCTAAAATTATAAGTAAACTTTTTATGTAAGTATAATTCATTTGTGGGTCCTTACAATCAAGATGTCATGCACTTGAAATAAATGTGTGTGATAACATACTAGATATATTCAATTTGTCTAAGAATGAAAAAGACAACTTAAAGTCAAGACAAGATTTACAAGAGTGGGAGATATATCATGAGCTGCAACCTGAGTAGATTTCTGATAAGAAGTACACGTTGCTTGGGGCCAGATATACATTGAGCAAACCTTAGAAGCAAAATATCTATGCATTCTTAAAGGGCCTTAAGGTTCAAGATAGAAAGGTCATGACTGTCATGTTTACATATAGGAGCTTTTTTGTCTAGACATCTGGGAAATGTTGCAAAGGAGTTAGTATAGATTCAATTACTGAATTAAGTTAATATTTCAAAGCTTTATGTTTGAAAGTGTTGACTTAGAAAAGTTGGTAGAAATTGGAGACATATATTGTGTTCATATTATGTAAGTTAGAGCAATTTCTTCCACCATCCTTCTTTGATGTCATGATTCATTTGACAGTGCACTTAGTATATGAGGCAAGGATGGAGGGACCAGTTCAACATCGATGAATGTATCCTATTGAACGGTACATGAAGAAACTAAAAAACTGCATAAAAAATAAAACCCGTTTAGAAGGTTCAATAATGTAAGGATATCAATTAAATGAGAGTATCACTTTTGTTTCACTGTATAAATAAGAATTAGAGTCGTACTTCAGCCAACCTCATCGAAATTATGATAGTGGTCTATATGAGACTCCTAAAGGCCAGCTATCTATCTTTACTCTAGTTGGTCATCCAACTGAGAAAAAAAAATTCCAATTATTAACGAAGAAAGAGAGAGACGCTGCACACTTATACATACATAAGCAACTAGAAGAAGTTGATATTTTCTGTACAAAGTATGAGAAAGAGATTGCATCCGGACACTCGATGTCATTAACCTTCATCTAGTGGTTCCATGAGAGTGTTAAGTAGTTGAAGTTGACTTGTGACTCTCGTTGTACTCTAGATATTGAAGCACTGTCTTAGTTTGTCAAGATTGCTGACTCATATTCTAGTTACATTAGAAACAGATTTAGATTCCGCACAAAAGATCTTGACAGTAGAAGGAAGACTCGTCATAACAGTGTGATAGTTAAAGCTGAACTTGAGTCAGGATGTGATGGGTACTATGACGAAGTTCTTAATGTCATTAAATTGTGGTTTGAAGGGAACAGTGTGTGACATTAATTGAATGTGAATGGTGGATGCATATAACAAAGATAAGGGATTCAAAATCGATGACCATGGTATAATCAGTATAACTACAAAACGTAGGCTATAGGCCGACAAGCCATTTGCACTAGCCAGTCAGGCGGAATAAGTCTTTTATGTTGATGATAATAATGTACGAAATTGGAGAATATCAATCAAGTCACCACCATGAGATTATTATAACATATCAAACAAAGTAGTAGGAGATGAAGAGGAGGAGCCCACACAACAACCTCTTTTTGATATCCCTATAGTGCTGCAAATAAATGATACAAATATAAATACTGATGGGCTACAAGTAGTGCAATATATAGAAGTTGACATACCAACTGTTGTTCCACGTAGAAAATCTCAATTGTAGACTTAAGTTACCGTAAGCGTGTTATTCAATAGTATTTTCATTGCTATTTGATAATTTTTATATTTTCATTGATATTATGCATTGGAATTATATTGAAAACTAACTTGTTTAAATTTGTTAGATGTCTGGTGGTAGGCATCCTCACCAAGTGCCCTTATGTCGTCCTCCACAGAGTTTGGCTGCCTCTCAACCATTTGTCATGGGACATAATTCCGAGACTTCCCGACCCTCTACCTCTAACTCTACTGTGGCCCCACTGTCTAGCTCAGCGGCCGGAGCTTCACAAGTTGCTCCTCCAACTACCTCAGTGGCTGATGCATCTCATGCCGCTCCTCTCTCTACCCTACAACCCGGTGCTTCTCAAGGCACTACTCTACTCGGACAATGGGGACGACATCGTTTACGATAAGTATGATGTTATTAAATTTATTTTTAATACATAATGTGCCTTATATATGAAATACTGACTTTTTCTTTTCTATTTTGAATCAGGTCATAGATGCGGGGAAGGTCCCGCACAGGCGTCTCGCATAAGGGCACTGCGGGGATTGGACGACCTACCAGTGGAGCTGGTGAAGGATAGTGCCGTCGGCAAGAATGGGAGAACTTTATAACCTATTGTGGAGTCCTGAACAAGACACATGTCCCTATCTATTAGAAAAACATCCCCAACCTTCTTGCTGGCATAAAGGAAACTATTTTTCGTGACCTTATGGTAAGAATTTTAAAGAACAATCTTTCTTTGTCAATATTATTTGAATAATCATATTGTGTATTCATATCAACGATTTGTAAATGTGTAGCAATAGTTTACTTTTGAGCAGATTGAGAAGGGGGACTTGGCCATGCTGAGGCATATGGGTCAACAATAGAAGAATCAGAGGTTCCACCTTAAGAAAAACATAAGTTTAGTATTTATTTAAAAGAAATTTTGTATTCATTATATGATTTAATTATTAATTAACTTATGTTAAATTATTTATCTGTGATAGTATTTTAGGAATAACTTGCTTTAAGAGGCCGTAGAAAATCCATCGCTATGGAGAGATCTAGTTTAATGGTAGAAGATGTGTGAGACTTGGGCTAGCCAGTCAGAGCAGGTAACATGTGAATATTATATTTGTCTATATAAGCTTCAATGAATATATAATGATTATATTTAAATATATTATCTTATTGTAGGAAATTTTGATAAGGAACAAGGCCAACCGTGCGCACCATAAGATGACATACAAGTAAGGCCATACCAGTCATTGGCAGCTCAACTATGATTTTGTAAGTTTTAAAGTTGTAAAATTCAGTTTTAATTGATGAAATGGTGTTCTAGATGTCCCAGAGCAGGGTGCAGCCTGATGGGACAGTGGTCTTATTTTCAGATGAGAGCCGTACGATTATGGTAAACGTTGATTGACAATATTTTTATTTTATCTATATATCAAATATTTTATTAACGAGCATTATTTTATCTTTAAAAATAGGAGCATGGAGTTGATGCATCCCCAACCCAGCCGAGGACTCGACTCCCCCACCTCATGCCCCCACTCCTGTGCAGGCCTTCACCACAGTGATAGGACTGGATAGGCCTGGCCATATTCGCTGCGGGGGACAGGGGTGAGACCTAGAGGTCATGGGTGGCGTCTGATGATGGTGTCACCAGCAACAACAGCGGTGTTCGGGCGAGCAACTATAAGGGATGAAGGCCCAATTTGAGCAGTATCGACAGGAGTATGAGGAGTACCGACAGGAGTATGAGCGGACGAGGGAAGAGCTAAAGGCGCAGCTTAAGGACGAGATCATGGTAGAGTTCCGTATGTACAGACTCCTGCCGCCGCAGCCACCCTCGTAGCCAGGGCAATAGCCGTAGCCCCAGTCGCCCTCGCAGCTACAGCCGCCCTTACAGTCCCAATAGCCCTTACAACCAAAGGAGGAGGAGGAGGAGGCATCGAGAGGGGAGGAGGAATAGGAGACTGATTTTGGCCTTGATGAATAGACATTTTCATTTTGTATTGTTTGATATTTTTGACATACTCATGTTTATAATTTGATTGTTTATTTTATATATGTTATTTTGTTTGTGTTCGTTCTGTATTTGTTATTGTGTTTGTATTGGATACAAGTGTTTGTATTACATGTGTGATTTCTTAAAAATTTAGTGCAGTTTTTTTAAAATCAAAAGGATTATTCGCGACGGCTATTTATATAGCCGTCGCTAATAATGATGTTTGGGACGGTTCTCATATGATTTTGACGCTATTAATGAATATTCATGATGGATATCAAACTAAGCCGTCCCTAATAGTCTAATATTAGCAACGACCTTTCAATAAGCCATCGAAAATAGTCAAATATTCACTAATACTCGAATATTAGCGACGGCTATTATTTTAGCCGTAAGTATTAGCATCTGTTTATTTTAGTCGTAGCAAATATTCTACTGTTAGCTACGGCTAAAAAGCCATCACGAATAGTTGAATATTAGTGACGGCGATTCAGTATAGTCGTCGTGAATAGTCGAATATTAGCGATGACTATTTTGTTTAGCCTAGCTAAAATCCAACTATTTGCCACAGCTAAATATATAGCCATCGCGAATAGTTGAATATTAGCGACGGTTATTTATTTTAGTCATGGCAAATATTCGACTGTTAGCGACGAGTGAGTAAATTAACTGTCGCGAATATTCGACTATTTGCAACGACTAGTTGTAGTAGTTGTGAATAATAATGGATGGTAACGACGGCTTTTTGTTTATCCGCTGCTAAGTATTCGCGATGTCAGTGAAGTCGTCCCGAATATTATTTGCGATATGTTTTTAAATATTAGCTAAAAGCTGTCGCGAATATTCACATTTCTACTAGTGTTAACACACTTTAATTAACAAATGAAGCTTTTATTAACGGAAGTGAGAAATGACGTATGTAGTTTTAGTGTCAAATAATGTCTTTTCATATAAAATTCCTTACTTCTTTATCTTCTTACTTAGTAATAGTAAAGTTTAATACACAATACATATTAATAAAGTATCTAACTCCACATGATAATCAATATAAAATCCTTCCTAATTTCTGTGTATGCTAAATCTTTATTTATTCGTTCCTATTTATTCTTTCTTGAATTATAGTATATATATAAGAAACACACAAACCATCATTAAATTCTTATATTTCCTTGTTAGTCTAACACTAGCATATTGTCGAAGTAACTCCCGTTACATTTGATATTTTTTTCATTTCCAAAGTCTTTGAACTTTAAACGATTATAAGGATAAATACATCTATACATTAAGATGTATTTTATTCAAACTAGATTATCCGTCCATATTTTAAATAAGAGAAATACTTGCTATAATAATAGCTCTTCTGCTGCCTTCTGATCTAGTTTGATTGGACAGCTGCTGGGCTAAGTTTTTTTTTTTTTTAAATGGAGAGCTCGGGGCCCACCCTGATTTGCTGTCCATACGTACAGGCCGAAAAAAAATAAAAAAATAAAAAAACTAAAATGGCACGTGTCTGGGCATGTCCCGGCTCATAACGTAGTTATTTGGGCGTTACAGTCCGATCCGGCAGCTGTGCTGCACTGGGATGCAATTATTTGTTTTTAAAGGAGTAATACTTATTGTAATATCTTTGCGTGTTGCTTTTTTTTAATTTTTTCTAGGTCGAATCCGAAGTGCCTTAATGATCCGTACAATGTAATGCCCGATCAGACAATCTAAACAAATTTGAAAAAGCAAAAATCAAGTTCTAATGCATTTTTTTATTGTTCATTGGTGTTCGATTTTTAATTTTTCAGATTTTTTTGAGTCGTCCGATTGGACATTGCACTGGTCGGATCGTTAGGGCATCTCAGGGCCGACCTAGAAAAAAAAAGTTTCATTTACCCACTGCAATGCCCTGTACAGCACTCAGATGTCCCTACGTGTAACAGACAGGGGCATTGCAGCAAGTATTACACTTTTTAAAGAATATGGTATGATGAGGAAGTTTTGGTAGTATCATTGCATCACTGTTGCTAGATTCTGGTCGAAAATTGGGAACTAACATGTTACTTAAGGAGCCAACAACTTAGGGAAGCAGCTCTCAGGTGGTTGCTCACAGTATATGCATTTATGGGTCACATGTTGGCCCATGAAGCTAACATAATTACATAAGTCGTTCTGGTGCATTCTGCAAATCGTCTTTTAGTTTTTGCAATTGTCATTGATACTCCAAGCATGTGACTCTGAGTTTCCTTTTTCCCACTTGTAATGTCAAAAAAGATAGACATTTATTTGTTTATTTGGACTTGTTAATACATGTATATAGATTATCCAAGCATATGAAGCATACCTGAAAGCTGTTCTACTTTATAATTTTCTTAGTTGGCTAGTGGTGCCCCGTGCGATCCAGTGCCCTAAAGTCGATCTTTTAGTACCTAATTCATGTTTAGATTCTCGTGTTGTGGTTAAATTTTTTGATCGGACGACCAAATATTACATCCCAACCAATGGAAACAATCCTACGGAGGCAGTCGAATATTTAAAATTATATATATGTACTCTTATTTAAAAAAAAATTATCAAAAATTTTAAAATATTCAAATATCCCACTCTAGGTTGTTTCCCACCCTTTGATATTTAATTTTCACTGTAGGAATGAAATTTTTTTAACCGTAACCGTCCAATTAAATTTGTCGTTATTTGGGATCATAACTAAGACTTTGGAGAATGTGATCAACTTTAAGGGCTAGTCTTGTGAATTTTCAATTTTTTGACTATTTTTTTAACACTTTTAGATGTTAATTTTTATACTTATCCGATCAGACAGTTCTGAGATCAGATGGTGAAAGTTAAAGTCTTAGGAATTGATCAACCTTAAGGAGCTTATTTTAATATTTAATATTTAATATATATATATTTAATTTTTTTAAAGGAGGGAAGGTGGGTTTTCGAAAGGGACATATCTATCTTAAATGCATCCAGAATCTTTTCCCTATATATATAGATAGATATGTATAAGTGATAAGTTCACAATTTTACATAAATAACAGATAAAATTTACACACTTTGTTACCAATTCAATGAACAAAATCACATGGAATGATAGATAAATCAATTGTGCGTTCACACATATCAATTCTGTAAAATTTGAATTTCAAATATCATCATTCCATGGATTGAATAAGGGTAGCAATTTCATTCTCAAATAAGACTTTCTCGATAATTATTTAATATGCATTGATTGCCGCATGAACTTAACTATTATTTTATGTGAATGCAAGACATGAACAAGCAAATGACATAGTGGTCGGACTACTTGGGTTTCAAAGAAATGTGACCAGGGTTCGAATCCTTGAACGAACAAGATCGTATCCATTTTTGTCTTAGAAAGGGAACTACAAGCCAACTATGAGAGAAGAGGGAATTTTGGAATTCAAATTTCAAAAAATGTTATTTTTAAAATTTGAATTTCAAATCTTGAAAATAACATTTATTCTTCAATTCAAAATTCGAATTTTGAAATATCTCTCTTCAAATTTAAATTTCAAATATGCATTCATGGAGAATCCTCTAAGGGGTACTTAATGCAAGCAATTAAGGACCCATTTATTAGAAGATTTGAATTTCAAAATTTGAATTAAGAATCATCTTCTATAAAAATCAAGAGAGTGGGAGAAAAGGACAACTTTTTTAATCTTATTTTTAAAACTCTCTCACTCTCTCATTTTTCTCTTCTACAACTTTTTTGCTCATCTCTCTCTCTCGCACAGTTTTCAAAACTATTTTTTTTCTTTTTATTCTCTATCTTGCTTCCTCTCTCTCTCTCTCAAGTTCTCTCTCCTTCCCACTTTTTTCTCTCTCTCTGCGTCTCTCTTTCTTCTCCCCCTACGCACCTCTCTTTGTCAGGTTTTCTCTCTCCCTTACTTTTTCTCTCTCCCTCTTTCTGCGTCAGTCACCCTGTCTCTACCTTTTTCTATTTCTCTGTCTTTTTTTTCGCTCCCTCTCTCTGTCTTTTTTGCCCTCTCTCTCTCTCTCTCTCCCTTCAACACTCTTTCTCCCTCTGTTCTCCGCGCCGCTCCCTCTCTCTCCGTCTTTTTCGCTCCCTCTCTCTGTTCTCCGCGCCGCCACGCGTTAGCGGGAGCGCCCAGCCACACCAACTCTAGCCGGGCCCGCCATCGCCAACCCCTCCACGCGTCAGCCCGGCGTTGCGCCAGCCATCGTCCCGGGTCCTGCCAGCGCCACGCGGCGCCTCGTGCGCGTTCGCGCGGGTAGAGATCGTCACCCGTGCCAGGCATTCTCTCCCAGCCGCTGCCTCGTCAGCGCCTGTCGTACGTGCCTCGCCTGCCGCGCCCTCGGCTGTCGCACCTCCCACGCGCCGCCGTACCATCGCATGTCAACGCCCGGGCCCGCCTCGCCTGCAAAGCCAGCAGTCGGCGCACTGCGCCCCAGCGC
This sequence comes from Zantedeschia hybrid cultivar, assembly GCA_030544215.1. Taxonomy (NCBI): domain Eukaryota; kingdom Viridiplantae; phylum Streptophyta; class Magnoliopsida; order Alismatales; family Araceae; genus Zantedeschia; species Zantedeschia hybrid cultivar. Next base: position 32,275,805 of record JARZZO010000003.1, on the reverse strand, counting down.
GCCTCGCCCGCACACGCCGGCCCACTGAGCCAGCCAGCTCCACGCACCGCTGCCTTTAGCTGCCGGGCGCAGTGCGCCTCCTGAGCCAGTCTTCTACTATGTTCCCCTGTCATTCTTTTGTTTGGTTATTTTAGTGGTTAAATGTTTCATTAACATTGTTGTTGCTTATTATTATTTTTTTTCCTTTTAGAATCATTGTAATCTTTCTTGCAATAATAGTGATCAAGTTATTCTCCATCTTAATCTTGTGGACATATCTATTGTTTTATAATTTTTTTTAGACATAGATTGTTTAGTTAGATTTATAGTTTGTATTTGATTTCATTTATAGTCTTTTAGTAGCTTTTTTCTCATACAAATTAGGTATTTATAGTGTTTTAGATGTGTTATTAAATTATGGTAATTAGTTAATTATATTTTCTAAATTTGTACCCTAAAGTCACATTAGTCTTAGTTTAAAGTAGACTCTTGCCAACAATTTGTGCTAAAAAAACTCAAGATTTTCAAAGTTAAAAATTCTATTTCTCCGTGGATCGACCCGGTCTCAACTAAGTACTATTTTGTTATTTTTATTGAGAATTAGATTTTAAGATTGATAATATTTGTGTTTTAACGACGGCATTAAAAGAACCATCAATAAGGAGTGCTACTATGCTAACCACACTATCTGTCTTGTTTGACTGGCCCAAATCCACCCCATGCTTATGTTAAAGGAAAATAAAAATCACCATAAATTTCTAATGTTTAATTACCATCTAAGATTATTTTCATCTCTTAAAACTTATCTTTTACCGTCAGATCGTATCCGAATTGATTTAGCCGTCTAATCTTATGTAAGCAAGTTGATGATGAATAATCCACTTTGATTGGAGAATAGGAGAAGAATAAGGGAGAATAAGGAGAGAATAAGCTTAATTTTGCTTTGACAAGCAGAATGGCTTATACCGGTGCAGAATAGCGTATTCGGAGAATAAGGAGAATAAGCCATCCCCCCTTAGACCCAAGAATCACTTATTCTTCTTATTCCATTAGCGGGCCCCACAAAACTATCAAACCGAAACATCTCTTATTCTGGTATACGCCATTCCGTCAGTGGGCCCCACGTAAAAACTTATTCTGCAAACAAAGTGATAAGAAAATGGAACAACCTTGCTTTGTTTGCGGAATAGGCCCGGAATAGGCCTCTTTATTCTCCTAAACCCATTTAACCTACTTTGTTGCAGAGTATTGCTTAACCTAGGTACTACACTATTACACCCGAGTTTAAGCGGAATAGGCCCGGAATAAGCCCGGAATAAGCCCCACGCTCCCACCGAGTCACGGGCTTCCAAACTGTCACACTCGTCCCAACTCCCAACTTTCCTTCTGCGTTCTCCTCCCCACACTCCGACCAACTCACGGGCGCTTCCAAGGTCTCCGCCATCGTCGCCCAACTCCCAATCTTCTTGTTGGTTCTCCTCCCCTCCGTCCGATCGTTGCCTGCTGCAGCGGAAGCACATCACGTTCGCCCGTCCCTGAGCTTTCTTCTCACCCGGTCAAAGAAGGCACGGCTACGGCATCAAGGCTCCTCTCTGTGAGCTCTTCCCAACGGCGGTACCTCCAAATTTTGCAATGTGTGGGCGCATCAACATCGCATCATCTTCCTCTGTCGTCTCACCTTGTTAAAGAGAGGTTTCCCCTCCCCTTCCAAGCCTACAATAATGCAACGTACACGACCTCTTCCAACATCAGGCGTTGGTGCTTCCCGCTGTGGATCCTTCTCCAACAACCGTCTTCCTGCCGATCTTCCTTCCCCTGCGGTGACCGTGTCTTCGTCATCCTCCAACGCGGAGCCCAGCCATGCCGAGAACCTACGGTTAGAACATTTTACCCATTTTCCCCAACTTTCGCCGGCTACAGGAAGAGCAGATGACGAGTTTAATGGGAAAAAAATGCTCTAGTTAAGAGACAAATCTGGCCCAGTTTGAATGGCTCAATGAGTGGGGGCCTCGTTGCTTCTTTCTATTCCCTCCCCTTCTCTCCTCCGTTCTCTCCTCCACCTCGCCTTCGCCCCCTTCTGTAGCCGTGCGGGACCTTGTTCTTCTCAGAAATGGCGAAGCTTGGCAAGAAGGCGAGGAAGTTCGCACGGAAGAACCTCCAGTCGGTGCTCAGGCAGAAACGCAAGTTCAAATCGATGCGGGATCCTTCCAGGAGGAAGCGATCTTCAAGTTTGTGCCCTTTTCTGTTTTTTCGTCTTGGCAAATTCTCCTCCTCCCTCCCTCTTTTTTCTTTCCCCCTTTTGTGCTGTAATTTTTGTTTCTTTTGGTTTGGAATGCATTTTGTTTTCTTCACATCCTGTTCGTCTTTCCTGGATTCTCATACGGTTCTTTTCAAAGTGCAACCAGGTCTGGGTTTGCTTCTCGTGTGTGTCTGTAGTGTGGCTGTTGTGAATGTGCAGTGAGAAGGGGTTGCTTTTCCATCACAACAGTCAACAGCTGCTACACGCTGCCATGGAATGGCATTAAGTCCCGTTACATCCGCTGCCCAGCGAGTTAGTTGATGGCAATGCAAGTAGAGAATATGTTTTCATTTAATTTTTCTTTCAACTATATTTCATGTCCTCTTCTACCCGCTTTTACCTTCTATGTTATATTCCTTTTTTCATAATTTGAACCGTCCTTGATGTTTGGGTTTATTAACTCACTAACAAGTGAAATTACTTCACGACTAATTCTTACTTAACTTCGCTCAACTTTGAATTATATTTCACAATTACAACCCCCAGGGAAAGTATTTGCCTTATGAAATACAATTCATAGGGGTAATTTCAATTGCATGTCTCACTGATGCGGCCTTATTATTATTATGTTCTAGTTTTTTTCTTTTTTGGTTTGTTTGTTTTTTTTGGCACTGGGAAGAAAAGTTACCCACTTGATGAGTTCATCACGTTTTTTCATTCTTCTGGTACGCTGTTGGAAGCCTGTTGAGCCCCGCATGAGTAGAGGCTCTTAAAATGGTTCAGCTAGAATTTATTTATAGCTGGTGCATCCTTAAATCTTTCTTGTCAACATGAATGTGTTGGTTGTGTAGTTCTAATAGAATCAGATATGAGTGCAATGGGAATGCTGGGTTCTTCTGTTATGCTTTTGAAAATAGTAAATGGAGATAGTCTCCTCCATTTGTCCATCTGTAGATTCACCTGATGATGCGGGCTTCGTGGAATATGAAGTTGGCTAGGCTAGCTGTTGCTGATAAGCGTGTGGTTAGGAGAAATGCTAGTGCAGAATGCCTGGGGAGTACTATGCATGTGCATGCCTTTCGTGCAGGCATTTTAGTGTCCTCTACAGAGGCTGCAAGCCTGCAGGTGGGTATTCATAGCCACCAGGTGGTTTAGTGCATATTTGGCACAGCCTCTGACCGGGCTTACATAGCTCCCATCCTAGATATTTTGAGGAGAAAATGTTGGACCTTGGGATCCATTTATGTAGTGTTTGGCTTCCTATCAGAAGCTCTAAATTGGAGCATCCCAGGTTGGGAAAAAAATCTGAGGTTGTTAGGGTAGTGTAGCTGCCCAGTTAGGTGGAAACCACTTTAATCATGTTTTCCCCAATGTTAAAAAAGGAAAAAAGTGGGTTATATATAAAAAGTTGCACTAAACAAATCCTACATAAGGGCTGTTTTCGGGTCCATCGAATGACTGTTTTTCAGGAGCTTCCTCTAAACTGTTTTCATGCTTATATGGGGACTTGCAACCAGCAGGTAGTTTAGGCTGTGTTTGGCACAGCTTCCAAGTGAAAGCATTTTTTGGCTTCTGGCCGGTTACTTTGAAAGGAAAAAGTTCTGGGAAGCCATTTATAGTGTTTTCCTCATTTCTTCACCTTCCAACTAAGGTACAAACGAACCACTTAAAAAGAAGGTACAAATGAATTACACTGCTCTTAAATGGTTAGTGAGCAACTTGGTCAAAGGTTCAGCTTGACTCATTTCCAATCAAGATTTAGTCGGGCTTAAGGAGCTTGAATGACTTTTTGAGCTAGATTTGAGCCCATGGTTATTTGGCTCATGGGCTCATTGAGCCATTCAAACTGGGCCAGATTTGTCTCTTAACTAGAGCTGTTTTTTTCCCATTAAACAAGTCATCTGCATGTCCCTTTTTTTACCCATTTGTCTCTTAAACAGCTTTTTTTTGGTTATTTATCATATAGACAATATGCTTCTGTTTATTCATTTTTTTCTGATTTATGTGATATCAGGCCTGGTTAATGTGATGTTGCATGCTTGGCCCTTAGTTTACCTGTCAGATTATGTTGATATATATATTTTTTCCACCCTGCATTTATCTCCTCCTTCCATGTTCCCACATTTTTATGTCCTTCGTATTATATTCTTATCTAAGTCTTACACTAATGCGGCCTTTGCCTCATGCATGATTATTATGAGAATGGTCATTTAGGAGGGCGAGAAAGCGGGCAAGGACGATGTCTAACAGTGGTGTGTTCTCTTGCCCCTCATTTTCGACTTCTTCTCGCACAGTGAACTTATTACTTGTATTAGTTTCGTTTTAAATACATCATTGTCCTTCCTTTAAAATGAGATACTTTGAGTACAACAATTTTTGCCTTTTTTTGGATTGTTGTTTGTCCTAATATTAAAGGTAGCGGAACAAAACGTCTGTCCTCCGGAGAGGAGAAGACAACTCGGGGCACTCGAGCTGCCAACTTCAATGAGGCCCAAGATCGGGTCCTCATAGGTCTCCTTACGGAGCAGTTTGATAAACATAACTGCATCGAAGGAACCTTCAAGCCAGGGGTTTGGCGTGAAATCGTTGGAGCGTTTAATCGCGCGACGCACCTGGACTACAAAGATTCCACCTTGAAAAATCGATATAAAACGCTTAAGAAAAATTACAACTTTTTGTGTGTACTTCTTGAGCAAAGGACTGGGTGGGGCTGGGATGATATAAACAAGATGCCCTTCCTTGGACATCAGGACTCTTGGGACGACGTCCTATCGGTAAGCATCTCCCATGATCAACTTTACTTTTCTACACACAACTTTATATTATCCATACTTTCACACACCATATTTTTCTTCATTTTCAGTCACATCAACAATATAGCTCCCTCAGAGGCAAGCCCTTCCCATTTAAGGCCGAGATGGAATATCTAGCCAGCAACAGCACAGCGTTTGGTCCAGATGCTGAGGGAACCCGCCGTAGATGCAGTGTGCCTGATTATAGTCCCGATCAACCTAACACTGAGTACAATATGCGTACTGAGTCGCAGCGCACACCCGTCAATGAGTTTCTTGCTGCACTTCACGGAGAAGAAGAAGATGACGACTTTGTCATAGGTGTCCCCGCCGCCCAAATGGCTTCCCCTCCTACACTCCAAAGTAGAACCATGGCCTCGAACAGTGAGGTCAACTCTCCGCGGAAGAAACGTGTCTCCTCGAACATGAAGGGAAAGGCAATTCAGGACCCCACTATGATCAGGGATTTTATTGATGTTGTTCGAAAGCGGACTGACCTTGTCATAGATTTACGTGCGGAAAGGGCTTCTATGGTATCCGTCCCTACACCCTCGATCCAGACACCCACCACAGCCCAGGAGCCAGATCGTATTCCTTCTATGAAGGAGTGCATAGACGCATTGCGAGAGGTTCCTGGCCTACATCCAGACTTGTTCGTGAGTTCCTTGGCTCTCTTCAAGGATGCGGGGAATCGCGCAATATTTATGAACCTAAATAATGAGGAGAAGATCCAATGGATGTTACACCACGTGGGGTAGTTGACATGTAATTTTTTGGATGTTCACTTGGATGATGTATTCGGCTAATATCTATTTTTAGTTGTGTAATACGTACGTTCTTCTTCAGACTTGTTGTTAGTGATTTATTATGTTAACTTGGATTATGTGTTGATTTGTAACTCCTATTCGGATTTCTTATATTCTTATTCATAGTTGTTGCGTGCTCATTATGTTTTAGTTCTATGGGTACTCATCCAAGTAAATGCAGGTATTTGATAAATTTGTAGGTATGGGACGGTACAAATGTTATGTCGTTTGGGTTGGGTGTGAGCCAGGACTTTATTTCAGTTGGCCTGAATGTTTTGCCCAAGTTAATGGGTACCCAGGGGCTCGTTATAAGGGCTTCCATTCAATTGAGGAGGCCGAGTCTGCGTTCTCTAGTATTGTCCAACAACGTCCAGAGAGGCGAACAGAAGTTCCTCGGTATTACGATGTGCCCAGCACATCTGAGCAACTACTTGCAAGGGCACCTGCTTCGTTTACTCGCGATGCTCAATTTCACTGGCAACCGTTTGTTATAATCATACTGTTGTGTGTCATTGTAGTCATCCTTCTCATCATTTTAGTTACCATTCTACTTAAGTCTATCTGAACTTTCTAATTTGTATTGTACTTTCTTATGTATGTATTTTGGTCTGAGTAAAGTTTATGTAACATTCTGTCCCACTTATTACAATGTCTTCTATGTAGAATTTATTGATGCTATATTGGAGTTCCTGGAAGAGGACGAACAACTGTTGAATGTGATTGAGGAGACAATTATTGAGGACATTGAACATGAATACGTTCCACGGGTACGCCGACCTATGCATAACTCTGCTCTATCCGGCCACAAATGGATCCATGAGATATTAGACGGCCATGACGAGAGGTCTTACCACATGTTTCGAGTGCATCCTTCTATGTTTTTACGACTCCGTGATCTACTTGTGAGTCGTGGCCTTTTGAGGGACTCGCGGCATGTGACAGCGACAGAGCAACTTGGCATGTTCCTATATGCTGCCGGCCACGGCGTTGCAACGGGAGCCATGTGCGAGCGGTTCCAACACTCTTCTCATACTATTAGTCGGTATGTCAACTTGGTCACAAAGCAGATAGCTGAGTTAAAGTACGACTTTATTCAGCTACCTACACACGCTCAGGTTCGTGAGTGTCATTCGCACATCCGGGGAAAGCAAACGTTCTACCCGTACTTTAAGGTGACTACCCTTGATGTGCATTTTTTACGTTAGTCGTGATGTACATGTACACATTGACTGATAAATGTTCTTCCACACATTTTCTTTTTACAACCATGTAGGATGCGATTGGAGCCATCGACGGGACGCATGTGTTGGCAAATGTGCCACGGACACTGCACGGACGATTCCGAAACCGCAAAGGTTTCATCAGCCAAAATGTCATGGGGGTCGTGTCGTTCGACGTCACCTTCCAATACGTTGCAGTTGGTTGGGAAGGATCGGCTGCCGACATGCGGGTGCTTAGATGGGCTTTGGAGGAAGGAGCATTCACTGTCTCTCGTGGAAAGTATTATCTGGTTGATTCTGGGTATGCAAACTCAAGTGGTTTCTTGGCTCCATATCGTGGCCAAAGATATCACTTGGCATCATTTCGCGGGGAACATAATAGGGCATATGCGAATAAAGAAGAGAAGTACAACCACCGTCATGCTCAGTTAAGGAATGTTGTTGAGAGAGCATTCAGCGTCTTGAAGAATCGATTTCAGACGCTAAAGGAGGGAAACATGTACCTCTGGGCGACACAGAGGAAGATGGTCATTGCATGCGTTGTTATTCATAACTTTATTCGTCGATCTCAAGGACATGACTATTACCTCAACTGCGAGAACAATGAAGAAGCAGTTGGTGAGGATGGTGGTGATGACGATGTTCCCATTGACATCCCTCTTAGCCGGGCTGAGGGTACACTAGGAGGGCAGATTAGGGACTCGATTGCTAACGCACTATGGACATGAGTTGTCTTCGTCATGCCTCCTCTTTGGTGCTTTGTTCCGCATGTCTCTTTGCATTTTACTTTATTCTCTGTTTGTGTATGTGATGTTTGATTTTTCATATGCTTTATGTACGGATATTAGTTATTGCGTATGTTGAACATTTCATTTTTAGCACTTGACCTTATTCAACTGCAGTATTTTATTTTTGTGAAGAATTATTCCAAATTAATTTATCTACTTTTTCGTTGACTTAAACATTGTACTGAGTACCTTTTTTAATTTTTTCTGCAGAAGGAATTAATATAAATGAGTCTATTGGATGGATGGTTCCACTGGTTAGAGCAACCCCACTGGACAATGATTTTATCGAACCATCCTCCTATTTTCGAGCCTGCGAACGGTTCATGGAATTTTGCAACCCTATCCATTGCCACACTGGGATGATCGGATGGCATCAGTGCAACCATATCTCAATGGGTTATTTGGATAGCAGGAGGGCAAAATTACATGCTCGCTCCTCATTCGCTTATTATGGGCAATGATGAAATAATAGAAATGAGTCTAGTGGTCGGATGGTTCCACTGGTTGGAGCAACCCCACTGGATAATGATTTTAGTGAACGTTAAGTTCCTATTTCTGAGCCTGCAAAGGACGCATGTCCATTGAGGATAGTTGGATACCAGGAGGGCAAAATTGTACGTTCCTAATTCGGTCATTATGGACGATGATGAAAAAATATAATTGAGTCTATTGGTAGGATGGTTCCACTGTTTGGAGCAACCCCAGTGGACAATGATAAGTTCCTATTTCTGAGCCTGCAAAGGACGCATGTCCATTGAGGATAGTTGGATACCAGGAGGGCAAAATTGTACGTTCCTAATTCGGTCATTATGGGCGATGATGAAAAAATATAATTGAGTCTATTAGTAGGATGGCTCCACTGTTTGGAGCAACCCCAGTGGACAATGATAAGTTCCTATTTCTGAGCCCGCAAAGGACGCATGTCCATTGAGGATAGTTGAATACCAGGAGGACAGAATTGCACGTTCCTAATTCGGTCATTATGGGCGATGATGAAAAAATTTAATTTAATTGAATCTATTGGTAGGATGGCTCCACTGTTTCGAGCAACCCCAGTAGACAATGATATTCTGTCTATTACGTACATGTTTCTGAGCCTTGAAATTATTAATATTTCACAGTGTACTGATGGATGGTGAGGTTATGGCAATGGTAGGTATTGTAATTTTAATGTTCTCATTTTTTACTTTAATTTCATATTTGTTGCATAGAATCTACTAAATTTTTTTAACAGGGGTACAATGAATGCGTACGTACTTCCAGGAGCCATTTTGCGCGTGGATTTAGTTACAAAGGAAGCTCATGAATGATGCATTGTATTTTTTTTCAGTTATAACGGATATTGTAAAATTGAATTTTTTTTATTGAATTTCATGATTTTTGCAACTGACTGTTATGGTGATTGTTTTTGTGTATGTAATTTTTAGCGTAATTGAATGTACGATCATAGAGTGTTATACAGATTGAGAAAAACATAATTTTAATCACCATATATTATAAATTATCATATTTTATTATAAATTTATTTTTAACAAGATACTCTGTTAAATCATCAAATTTCATTTTGAAAAAATAAAATAATTTTGCTTTAAAAATAATTTATACATTACTATTGTAACGTATGTTACTAACAGGAAATTAAAATAAAAATAGTTGACAAACTCAATAATATTATACATATTAATAAGTAAGATTTGAAAAATATAGAAATTTAAAATAACATATGCAAGGACAACATGGGTATTTTGAATTCTTTATTCTACTCTTTATTCTCTTCTTTATTCTACTTATTCCTACCAAATCACTTGGAATAGTGCAGTGCAATTCTACTTATTCTGGGTGGAATTCTACTTATTCTGGATGTTAAGAAATCCCTTCCTCCTTATTCTGGTTTAAGCTATTCTCCAAACAAATTGAGACTTAGGGTTTCATGATATTTTTTAGAGTCAGATTTACAAACATCTGGTGGACGACTAGGATTGAATTTTATGATCGAATACAGTTGGACAATGAAAATAAAGCCCAAGATATAGAAATAACCCTAACGAGGTAAAACCTTTTATGGTGAATTTTATTATTATTTTTACTATAGGGAAGGAGGTTGAAACAGTGCATGCGGTCAAACTAAGAGGGTTATGTATATAATTATTCCCTTTAACATTGTTTAAATTTCTTCGAGTTTAATTTTTACTATCCGATTGTGAACTTTAGTTGTGACTGTCCAATTGGGTGCGTATAAAAAAATTTTAAAATTTAAAAAATTATTCCAATTACTATTAAATCCTATTCTGTGAAAATTTATTTTTGATCACCCAAAAATGCTTCCACTTCTCAAAAAGAGTGAACTATAAGCTAGAAATTATTCCTTGCTCCTTCCTTTTATCTCATTCCCGTTACCACTCTCATTCCGGCTCTGTGCTTCTAAGGACGCAAGCATCACTGCCCAAATGTGGTCACTGGTTATTCAAGCATTGATTCTAAAATCGCTCCTACGAAGTAGTGGGGACAAAATGTGCTTTCCTCTTACACCATATATATATATATATATACTTAGAAATATACAATCTGGATATAAGTATTTTCCAGGAGATCACCAGAAACTGTTACATTTTAGACTTGTAAGTTGCCATTTCATTTACAAATGCATCAGAATAGGAGGAATGTCACAACTGGGGGAGTCAATATCTGCACAATGATAATCTCCAAATCGAAGGAGGAGGCTGTACGTGGAGTCTTATAGCTGATCAGATGCCTATGCAGCTGGAAGCCAAAGTGTCTAATAACACTGTTGTCCTTTGTGGGAGCTTTTGGTGCTCGTTGCCATAAACCAAGTGTTCGCTAATCAATGCCTTGAAGCATAGAGTTATTTGAGACATGGAAAAGTATTCAACATTCCACGATCTGAAATTGGAAGAAGTGTGCGAGAGAGGTAATGCAATGGAGGATGAAGTTGTGGCAACTAATAACGCTAAACTTCATCATGTCATAAACGATTGGGTAGCTATGATAGAGCTCAAAATTATGGTGAACATAGCCTGGTAAAGCACGTATTGTTCGTTACCTGGGATGTGGGAAAGAGAAATTTGGCCAATACATAGAAGGATACTTCTGGATCCACTGCAATGTTCCCCATATTACCAAGGAGCTAGGGGCAGATCACATGATGCCCATGATGGTCTTCACTCAGTGACAGACGCAGAAATTTTCCTGTAGAGTCACTCGGACATTAGGTCATAAGTATGGCTAGGTCAGTGGGATCTTAGGTTAGGTCATATGAGATTTTTGGTTGAGCCAATGGAGTTCTGAACTGGGTCAATGAGTTTGCAGACTAGACTATTTTGAATTGGACAATGAATTTGACAAAATTCAGTAGGATCCCAGAACCCATCAAATGAACGTTGGATCCGCCACTGTCTTCACCACCCTACATCTCCTTCGACTTACGCCTTCTAGCCGAGTGCAAAAGCTAGCTTGAGGCACATTCAGATTGCAGAGTTATTAGCTTGGGATAAATGCATGGGTTGTTCACGAGTGTTTTGCATGTGTGATTACTGACCACTATTGATTATCTATGTTCAGACAGAGGAGTTCTATGATATCACATTTTTTACCATTTTATTTACTACAATTATGGGAAGTTGTTTGATAATTTGATCAAACGGTTCTTACTAAAGTTATTTTTGACATTTCTTTTGTATAATTATAATACACTTAACGAGAACTTCTTGCTTAAATGATCAAATATATAGTTTCTAACAAAATAAAGAGAATGGTAAAAAGAAGTGATAATACAACATTCCTGAATCCTGATGTAGATAAGATAATGCCTACAACTCCACCCATTTATTATTCCCACATCTACATTGGTTTCAAGTTGGTTGGCCATAGTGTTGTCCACTGATTGGAGGCATGGGCATTGGGTGCCACTGGTACGACTTTAATTAGGCCTATTGTGAATGCTGAACCTGTGGCTTGACTATATATGCTTGTGGGTTGGGGACAGCTGTTTGATGAATTAATCTCTCTACTTGCACCTTGCCTTCCAATTCAAAAAGGTAATGTAGACTTGAATTCATGTGTGGACCATACTAGCTTAGTTAATGTATAGATTTTTGATACATATGATAGATAAGTTTTGACTAACGCTTCATTAATTGCATGTATGATTTATTAAGCACGTCATCTCATTGACAAGTGTTGACATTGAAATGAGTCGAAGAGACCTAGCTAACTAGGGTAAAACGTGACAAGAATCGCCATGCATCCCGATTTGTGACCGTGTGCATTTGATTTGAACTCTATAATTCTCTTATGATTGATGCACTGTCCTATTCACTTGAACCTGCATGGGAATATATATTCAAAATGGGATCCCATTGCATTGTATCCGATCAGTTCGATGGTGATCGCGTGACTCAATTTTAAAAACAGAGTAAAATAAAGTAAAATATTGACGCACGACCAAGGACGCATAAAATGCATGAGTCATCTGACTGCACCAGCCACGCAATCAAAAGAAGTATCTGTTTGGTATATAAAAATGAAGAGTTCGGATCGTCTCAATATAATATTGGACCGGACTTCAGCAGTAACCTGTCCTAAAATGTCATATGTAAGGTAGATTTACCATTTAAGACGCATCCAATCGACGATGGCAACTTTTTCTTTGTTCACAATTCAGCATGTTTTCAATATAACGTAGAACACTTAAATACAATCAAGAGCACAAGACCACACTCATAATTTAAAATCCAACGTTAGCACTTAAATGCAACCAACGTTGTATTCAGGTACACATTGAGGTGTATTTTAAATTATGGTTGTAATCTTATGCGTTTGGTGGTATTTAACTATTCTACATTGCATTGAAAACCTACTGAACCGGAAACAAAGAAAAAGTTGCCAACTTCGATGGAATGCGTCTTAAATGGTAAACTTACTTTACATATAGCATTTCAAGACTAGTTACTGTTAGAATTCGATCTAATATTGTACTGAGACGATCCGAACTCTAAAATGAAGGGCATAGATATCTCTCCTAAATCTTAATTTAGACTTTCTTATGCTCTGACTCAAGTGAAGATAAGGGTGAATAGGTCATCTGTTATGAAAAGATGAAAATTATAAAATTCACCTCATCATCTTTATGCGAGTGAAAATATTAAAAGATCGAGAGAAAGAAGTCAACAAATCTTATCTTGACAGCTTTTAAAAAAAGGATCTTTCGTGCACCCGATGGTGGTGTGTCTCTGTATATTTTACTTACATAATTTAGGTGTGAATTTAATATTATTTTATTTTATTTCAATAAATAATTTATTTATCATATAAAAAATATAAAAGATTTTATCTCATACCCATGATATTCTACTGATGTCTTTTTTGTTATGATTTTAACTATTAGGCTAGTGCACACCCCATGTACACAAAGATTCACTTTACATGAGAGAATTCTCTGATTAAAGACGATCTCTCCCACCCCCAACCCCAAGACCATCATCTCATGACACGAAGCATATTACCATCATGATCCCGTTCAGCTGCCAGGCTTCGATGAAGGCGCGGAATGCAATGCAAATGATCATTGCCTTGGGGACACCCTCGCAATACACATGGAAATGAGGGTTTACTTGAACGACACTTGAACCCCACAAAAGAGCATCCAGTGGCATGTAAGCCTGCACCATGTACTGAAGCCACCCACCGTCTGTGGCCACTTTGTGAATGTATCTGCCCTTTGCACTTTTCTTAATGTTGTAATGTAAAGGTCCAAAAGGCAGAGCTCCTGTCCCCCTTATCCAACCACTGTTTACCCATCCACTTTTATCACCATCAAAGTTAGCTATAGCTAGGAATCCTATGCATGAATGAACCCAAATGCCAAAGCCTCTTTATACTTCACCTAACAATAGGAAGAGGGGAAAGAAAAAGGGAGAAAAAGAGAGAAGGGGAGTGTGTGCGTGTGGAATCTCCCTCTTTATCATCACTTTCTCAGAGAATTTTTAGTAGGGAGACCATGGCATGGCAAAGGACCCCTCCAAGCAACACTTTAGAGGGTGGCTCTTCATTGCACCTTTTGCCTCTTTTCTGGGTGGCCATGAAAGCCACAGCTCGTGGGGAGGAGCAGGGCAGGGCTACCACACCTCCCATATGTTGCAGTCAAAAGCCAGCATGATGCCAAATATTTGGCGATGGATGATGTTCTTTTATGGAGGTGGGAGTAGGAGTGTCAAGTAGACGGGTCAGTCTATAGTCCAGTCCAATCTAGCTCTTGGCCCAACCCAACTTAACTCATATTAAAGGAAATTGAACTGGTTCAAGTTATATAAGTGGGTTGAGTTAAATTTGGTTGGCATTAGTTAAATTTAGATTGAGTTGGACTGAAAACGAGTTGATCCAATTTAATTTGTTGATTTTTACAAAAAATCATACAAAAAATAAAATACTTCTAACAAACTATTTATAAGCAGGGTCAGCCAACTCAACCCACTCGTTATTGAATTTAGGCTAAATTTTAGTTAAACTTGAGCTAAATTTGGACTGAACTAAAATTGAATTAGACTATTTTAAATTTAGATTAGACTCAAATTATCGCATAATCCAGTCCAATCAATCCCATTTACATCCCTAGGTGAGAGGGTGTACCACTTTTGCAACCATGGAGGGACTGGATGTCTGCTTTTTGGAGTGCTAGTGTTGGTGAAGGAGGATGTCCGGTTGACGGCGTGGTACGGCGTTTGGTCCATCTTGAGCTAATCTAAGTTGATGAGTAACCAACACTTTTCGTCTATTAACCAAACATGCATGCATCAAAGGAAGAACCTTGTATCTCACAATTAATCTAAGTTCACAACTGCAAAACGCCAATGAAACATTCAAGTTGGTAAGCAACGTCGTACCTAAGTTGGTCATATTTGCATCTAAGGTTGTCATTCTAGCAACTTTGTCATTCATAAAGCATTGGGGAAGCCAAAAAGGAAAAGGAGGAGGGAGAAAAAGATTAGGTTAGTTTAGTAGAACGTACAGAATTTTGTAGAGAGTAATATATATAGGTAATGCACACAGCTCATTTAATGCTCAGCATGGTAAGTGACTACTGAGCTTGGGCTGGCTTGTTGGCAAAACTTAGGCAACACAAGTAAAAAATGTGAAAATTACCTGAACATAGGGCACATTTGGTACGGTATAAAATTGAGAAGAGATCTTCTCAGTACTGTGTTGGACGGTAGTCCAAAAGTATTGAGAGGAAGGGGGTAGGTATTTGTAAAATTTTTAGGTCTGATGAGGAGTTTTTTTGTAATATTTGACTTCCTCTTCCTTTCGGTACGTATTGCTGGACTACTGTCCAACACAGTACCGAGAAGATCTCTTCTCGGTAAAGTGTGTCACATTGCACATATTTTTCAGGAAAGTAGATCACAAGGAATGTTTGGAGATTCAAAACATAAGGCAAATAAAAGACAGCTCACTGATTTCATTAGGATCTTGGCGTCCATGTTATGATCAACTTTTCTAGAGATTCTAATCGTGTAATAGGTTTTATGTTGTACCAAATACATGGCTCGGGCCGAATGGCACTATACGAATCAGTGCTGTTTTGTTGTCCGAAGTTAAGGACCGCACAAGCTAACCATCTGCACCAAAAGGGAAGGCTTTTTCTTAGAATCAAGTAAACTTTACGTACAAATAAATACAAAAGCTCCCAGCCTTAAAGATAAGAAATAAAGATGAGACCAGAACCATGTACCCAGCTGTGGAATCTGGATCATGCTCGATTCCAGTACAGTCTATTCCGGGGTTTTCCTAATGCAGACTGCACACTGCACAAAAGGGTTAGCTTCTTAACACATCCAGAGACATGGTGCATATCCCTTCTCACGGAAAGAAACTGTATTTCTGAGCTGCCCTCGAGTGCATACCTCTTGTGCATAGCACTTTCCCTATAAGATTTACCCTGGCGATGGCATCCACCTTCCTTTAAAGAGATCTAGTAGAAACCAAGGGGTCATCTGTTCCATCATGACCAGGAACCAGCATCTCCCTTGCGATTTCACTGTGCCCTTTTCTCTACCTCCATTGCCACGTTCCTTCCTATCGCAACAGGAGGCAAATGCAGCGAAGGACTTCAAGCTGGCATCCCTTACGTGAAAGTTAAAGTGCCTTGCGTGAAGTTAAGAAAGGCAAAAAAAAAAAGAAAAAGAAAACACTAGTGCACACCTGTGCGCAGGAGTGTGTGCGCACACCGCACGTTGATAGGTGCACACTAGTGAGACACTAACAAAAATAATAATAATTGAAGCCTACAGTGAAGAGGATGTCACACATGAGGTCATCATTCCACAGAAAGTTGTTTATAAATTTTATGCACAAAAGGAAATTTTGTAGTCCTATGATGTCGGCATCAATATGTCCGAAGTACGTAAGGATTTCTACCAACATGAAAGTGCCATGATATGTGTCGTATCAGACAAGTATGGAGTATTATGTTTCAATGAATTGTGAAGGAAAAAGTTTAGGCATAATGAGGTTATAATGCTGTTGAGGGGACTCATTTCTTCTTATATTGAAAAGGGAATCGTCAAATTCCCGTTGGAAAGTAGCAACCTAGGCAACAACAGGATGATATGGTTGGTAAAGGATGAACAGCAGAAGTTTGATCGATGTAATTAATTCCTCAAGCATAACAATTTCTACAAATGATACAATATAATAGTAGCTAACATCAATGTTATTTGGGGTTCATAGACGTGTCTCCTATTGATGATATGACGATCTGCCTAGGTGACCACCTACTCGGGGAATTGGTTTTACAATTGAGCTTTTGCCAAGAACTAATCTCATTTTTTTGTTTACTTAATATACAACATAGACAGAGCTGGCAGAAAATGAACATAAAGAGTTGCAGGAGCTACTTGATAAAAGTGTAATCATTCTAATGCATCCTTATTGAGAGCACTTGTGCCATTTAAGAGGAAGAATGATGACTTTATACAATTGTGCATTGACTATAGGACACAAGGTCATGTGATCATTAAGAACAAATACACTTTGTACATGATAAAAAACATTTATGAACAACTTTTAGCTGAGGGCCTTCTAGTGTTTAGAAATGGGCATTGGGTATGAAGACATGATAAATCTAACATTCATAATTAGAAATGGGCATCACAAGGTTTGATAATGATTTTATGCTGATGATTGTGCTTGAAGCAAATGAGTCTTATGAATTGGACATTCAAGTCTTTGGCCAGGCTGTGGTACTGGTCCTTGTTAATGATGTGCTAATATTATACTTAGTTTTGAGGAACATTATAATCTATTTCTTGATTTCCTCCAACCTAAAGGACCTTTCAATCACCAATCCCAGCTCCAAAAGAAGAGGAAGAAGAACCTCCAAAGGATCGATCATCCAAGTGCTCCAAACTTTTGGAGACATCCTCCTCTAAGAGAGCTTCAAGAATCCCGCTCAATGGCCACCAAGAAGCTTCAAAGAACCTCCAAAGGAGTCCTCCAACAGTTCCTCTTTCAACATGTGGCTATGGGATCTCTCCACAACCATAAGGGAAGAAGAAGAAGCTAGTAAGAGAATAGACAAGCAACTGGGTTCGAGCTCCCTTCTCACCCCACATATGGGTGGAAAATTTATACAAAATCCCCTTCTAAGTGCTCACATAAGCCTCCCATCCACTTAACCACCCAA
Source organism: Zantedeschia hybrid cultivar (assembly GCA_030544215.1). NCBI lineage: Eukaryota > Viridiplantae > Streptophyta > Magnoliopsida > Alismatales > Araceae > Zantedeschia > Zantedeschia hybrid cultivar. The sequence goes on along the minus strand of JARZZO010000003.1, from coordinate 32,258,281 downwards.
TTGACCTTTCCCACTCAAATTGTTAGGCTCCACAACTTTGTCTATTTTTTATGTGCTTATGCTTAGTACAATTAGTTTACTAGGGCCAAACTGTTGAACCTTTGTGTCCCATATATAAATTCCCATATTTTGGTGTACACACAATAAAAATAAAGTAATTAGATGAGTTGTTGAATGAGTTAAATGAGTGAATTAATCGATTACTATTTGACAGACTCACTACATAGTTCAGCTCAAGATATCATGTTATGGTACTTAAATGATTTCAGAAGGTCATTAGACTGAATACTCTCATGTCGATTAAAGACCACCTGAAACTTCGATTAAGTTTCACCACTCAGTTGATTATATAGCAAGTAAGTCATTTGTGCCTTAAAGCTACTTAATTGATCTCTATATCGATTAATCTATATAATGAGCAACCTAATTGATATCATTATCGATTAAGTTTGCCACAAGGCCTATTTAGTCGATTAGTCATATCAATTATATCAACTTATAATCGATTACGCTTATTAGTTAACTCATTGCACTATGTTGAATAAGTGAATCCTCAGATTGATTATTTGGACCAATTTGTTTTCTCTACAACGATCCATCGACTAATCGATGAGTTATCAATTAATTGAGCCGCTCTTCCAGTAATCAATTACTAAGACTTCTTAGCGATTACTTCTAGCACTTTTTCTTCGATTACATCTTTTGGTTTGATTATCCATTTTAGTGCATCGATTGTATTAAGTATTTGAACATCGATTATTTGCACTTCACTACATCGATTACATGTTTTCGTCTATCAGGTTGGGCATCAATTATCTGAGCTTGGTAAATCGATTAAGATAGACTTGTTGAATGAATTTAGTTTAGTCAATTTTAGTTAATTGAGTTCGATTATTTTATACGACAATCTATATCTTCTTCCTGACATCTCGGATATCATTTCCTCTATTGTCTAATCTACTTTTTGTAAATTTCTTGCTACTTAACTAACCTCTGGTCAGAAGATCAAATGGGATCTTTCATGTTTTAGAGATTCTATAGTTAGGTGTGAACATATAGCCCAATTGGAAAATTTTTGGGACAACAAATACAGTGAACAAAAAGGAATTTCTATGAAGGCTATCTTTTGGTTGAGACACAAGGCCATTAACGGTAGACTCAACAAAGTTAATGTTAGACTTATGGAGGACTCACAAAGACAATAGGAAGGAAGCTATGACAAAATAGATTAAATTTTGAAGTCCATCTATATGTTAAGGACTTTAGGTAGAAGAAGATACCTTTTTCTCAAAGTCAAAATTCTAGCTCTCTCTGCATCTAAGAACTCACTTTTGCTAAATAGAGAGAAAAGGAAGAAGAGTTTAGACATCTTGCTTCACTCTAGGCACTGCACCCGCTACATCTATCTTTTGTTGTGTTGTCTAAAGCTCTTGGGATATCTTCACCAACATCAAAACTCCGTACACTCAAACTTCTCTTTCTTAGTCTTGATTTGTTTTAAGTTTATTGTATAGTTGTAACCTTTCAGAGGCATTATTATAATCTCTCATCAGATTAAATTTTTGATGTGCCTTTTCCTTGAGAGGAAGGGAGGACTTGCTAAAATAGGATGGCTTGCCTCTTCCTGAGAGAAGGGAAGACCTGAGGCTAAGTGTTTGTTGTGGTGTAAGACCTGTAAGGGGTTGGTACCTTATGTAGCCCTTGTATCAGTGGAACTCTCAAGGGATCGTTTGAGGGATGGACATAGGTTTGAAGATCGATACAATATAAAAATCTTTGTACTCCTATATGGTTGTTTAGTGTCTCTAATCCTCTTCTTTGCTTAATTTTATTTGCTACTCTTGTTTGATTTAGTAAGATTCTTATTTACCCATTCACCTCCCTCTGGGTTAGTCCATACCTTAGGATACAAGTGGTATCAAGGCTCCATCTCGCTTTGTATAGATCTAATGATCTGAGAGTGGAATGGCCATGACAAATGGTTATAATGAAGGCCAGTCTGTCAGCCGTCTTTCTTTGTCTGAAGGAGAAGATTGCTCCTACTAGAGATGCTGAGTGGTTTTTTTTTTTTTTTTGAATAGTCTTGACTTAGACTTATGGAGTGTGTTTGAAGATGGAGACTACATTATTACTAAAACCATGGAGCAATAGAATGATATTGACAAGTATCTTATTTCCTTAAACAACATGGCTAATGGTGATTATGTTGTGCTCTGTCCAAGAAAGAATTCAACTACATCTCAGCTTGTAAGACAACACAAGAAATGTGGAGAAAGCTCTAGCTAACACAAGAATGTATAATGAAGGTCAAGGAGATAAGGATCAACATCATGGTCTTACAATATGAGATGTTCATAATGGAACTACTGGGAACCATCACCCAGATGTGCAGTAGGTTCACAAACATCACCAACGGCCTGATCGCCCTTGGGAAGGAGTATAGCTCAGGCGACATGGTTAGGAAGATTCTTAGATCTCTCCTAGTCAGTATTCTCCAAAGGTTACTAGTGAGGAAGCAAACAACCATATAGCATGAGTCTTAAGAAGCTTATTGGATCAACAATGGCTCAGGAAATCAACATGGAAAGGCTAAGAGAGAGTGCTTCAAGAAGAAAAAGCAACATGAATACATTGAAGGCCAGCACACTAGTTTGGATGATGAGTCCTCTGATAGGGACAGAAAAGTCGACAGTGAGGAAGAAGCCTTGCTATCCAGAACGCTACAAAGGATTCTAAGGAAGAAGAAGTGGGGTATCTATAACCAGAGGTACTATAAGAAGAAGAATGACAACAACAAAAAGTAGGAGGTGACCTGCTATGAGTGCAAGTAGCTAGGGCACATAAAGACTGATAGCCCCTAATTGAAGGAGGAGGAGAAGTATAAAAAGAAGACTAAAGACTTCTCCAAGTAGTTCAAGAAGACCTACAAGAAGAAGGTTATGGTAACAACATGTGATAATGAGGATGATTCCTTCTTTTCTTTGAACTCAGAAGAAGAAGAACAAGCACACCTAGTACTTACGGCTGATTGGAACAATGATAAGGATCAGGTAAAATCCAACACCTCTTTTGATTCCTTTTCTGATTCTGATAGTAATAAGGTATTTTCTTAGAGGAAACATTTGAAGAGCTTTATAAAAAATTTAAAATTACTTCTAAGGAGCTTAAAATGTTAAAAATGAAATATGGCAAACTGAGTATTTTGAGTGAGTCCCTAAAAGTTGAGACCACGGTACTGCTTGCTGATAATGATAGATGAAAATATGAGAACCAACAATTGTGTGAGGATAATAGAATTAAGGATCTAAAACTTGGTAACATAAAGAAAGAAGGAATTGGCTTTGTTTCCCTTAAGGCTTTTAAACTTATAAAGCCACAAGATAAGTATCATCTCCCTAGATTTGTAAAATCCTCAACTACAATAGGCTCATGCTCAAATACTTCATCTATTGAATGTTGTTCACACTATGACAAGTAAGGCCATACTCTTAAGACTAACACGTCTAACAAGATGGTCTGGGTGCCTAAAAGATCCTTACCTTTTGTAATTAACAAGAAAGGACCCAAAATATTTTAGGTACCTAAGGTCAAGAAGTGAATTTTCTTTATTTTGAAGGAAGGTTTTGCAGCATCAAAGTGGTACCTAGATAGTTGATGCTTAAGGCACATAACAAGCGATTGGAGCTTATTCAAGACCATGCAAGCTTAAGGTAGGATAGTCACCTATGGGATAATAGCAAAGGAAAGGTCATGCGCAGTGGAACGGTAAGCAACAAGTCATCAAATGTAATAGAGAATATACTCTATGTTGATTGCTTAGGGCACAACCATATTAATATCGGTCAACTGTGTGACAAGGGCTGTAAAATTATATTTGAAGCAGCTAACTACACCATTACCAAAGAAAATGAAGTGATATTCAGGACACCCAGGGACAAAAACTTGTATATATTAAACTTGAACGAGCTGAAAGATCAAGATGTGTGCCTAACTGCCAAGAAATCTAAAGAAGTAGATCTATGGCAGAGAAGGCTAGGTCATGCTAGACATGGAGTAATTCAAAAACCTATCAAGTATGATCTAGTTGAAGGTTTGCCTAAGATGAAGATCAAGGATACATTAGTGTATGCTGCATGTGCTAAAGGCAAACATACCAAGATCAATTTTTAGTCCAAAATAGTGGTCACTACTTCAAAACCACTAAAGCTCGTTCACATGGATCTATTTAGGCCTATGAGAACAAGCATCCGCGGTGGAATGAGCTATGGATTTGTGGTAGTGGATAATTACTTATGGTTCACTTAGGTATCTTTTCTTGAAAACAAATTCGATACCCTTGAAGCTTCCTAAAATTTATCAAGGTTGTATAGAAGGATTAAAGGTTTGCAATTATTGTAATCATATTAGAGCATGGAGGAGAATTCGAGAATGCTGAGTTTACAAAGTTTTGTGAAGACTATAGAATTGAACATGACTTCTCAGCACTAGGGACACTTCAACAGAATGGTGTATTAGAGAGAAAGAATGCAACGCTACTAGATTTGGCCAGAACCATGTTGTTAAAGTACAACCTTCCAAGGTATTTCTAGACAGAGGCAGTGAACATAGCATGCTATATCATCAACAGAGCCATGATCAAGCTTATACTAAATAAGACCCCTATGTGAGTGCTTAAATTAGGATGTGATTATCATGAAAATTTATATTTATTATGTGACAAATAAGCCTATTAAAACTAAGTGAATGTGATCGCCAAAAACTTTTAACTAAAAAGTTCCAAAAGAAAAGATTGATTGCCTACTTGTTTCAGAATTGGGAGATGTTGGAGTCTTTGATTCCCCTCCTTCAGCCGGCTAAAGGAAAAGAGCCCTTCTGACTTTGTTCTTGCTTTGGATGCTTATGGAGCTTTGAGGATCGTCCAAATTTCCTTGTTGATTCTCTCTTCTTTATCTCCTTTTGTACCTTTGAACCTTGCAAAAAGTGGAAAGAAAGAAAGAACAATAAGAACTCAAATAGATATAGTATCTATCCCAATAGAAATTTTGAATATGCAATTTAAACAAAGAACTCACTTGTTTTGATGGTCTTTTAAACCCCTTAAACAAATATGTTTTAAATTATGCTAGTGAGTGTGTGTTGCATGGAATGATGTGATGAATGAGATTTTGAACTAATATGATGAAACAAGCAGAGCTTAATAAAAAGAACTAAGTTGAATGGCCTCTGGGAAGTCTTGGTCTTGAAAACTCTTGAATAGACGAAGAACGGATGAAGAAAGGATGCAGACTCCTGGAAGTAATAGCGCTTCGATCCTTCAGCGTTTGGACGTCGTCTTTCTCAAAGAGTTGCTCAAAATTATGACTAATCTTTCAAGAATTATCACTAACTTTTCAATGACCAAGGACTTGAGTATTTATAGGTTTAAGTTCACGCATCCGCAATTACTTAAAGATTAATATGAAAGATTTTGAAGTTAATCCAACTAATAAATAGATAAATACAACCTAATTCATCTTTATCTGTAATTACCTAAAACGCGTCACCCATGGGAGATGTCTTTTAGCTTAATTAAGATAAGGATAAACATCGGGAAGAAGAGACAAAATCAGCTTAGGAAACCTAAATGGCGTCGTGAATGGCAGACGTCTTTTAGCTAATTAATCAATTAATTAAAATTCAAATTTAAATATCAAAATAGGAATAAACTCTAAATGACGTTTACACATAGCGACGTCTTTTAGACTTTTTCATATTTGATTAAAATTTGAGTTAAAATCAATTTAATTAATTAACTTAAATTATGTCTGTCTGATTGATGTCATTTAGAAAGATTAATAAAAAATAATTCATGATTAATTATCAGACCACTTTGAGGCATTATTATATGATATGAAATTTACTCAAAATGATGTCAAAATTAACGTGTCTACAGCTGCCTCACCTTGGCATCGTCTTTGCAATGGAGTGAAATGAAATGGAATGTACTGAAAAGGTGATGCCAAAGTGTGATGAGACACGCTCTCAACATCATATGATTGGAATTTTTCTCAAAATCATTAATGAAGATAACTCAAGAATATCGATGGAATCAATCATGTCTGAATGAAATAGACAAGGAAATAAAATAAGGTCGATCAACCTCCACGATTGGGAAGTACCCCAGGTCATAGGCACTGCAGGTTTCATCATTGGGAGCGATTACCAGCCAATGTGGACGTGCTGCAGCCATGATGGATCTTTAAAAGAAAACAAGAAATATTTGAGATAAAGAGTCTAAGAAATGATAGAATTCCAAAGATATCTTTAAACGAACCTCAAAGATAATTAATATACTAAATTCAGAATGGAATATTTCATGCCATGTTAGAAATTATTTGATCAATGGTCTGAAACTTAATCAATAATTAATTCTTATTACAATTATATCAAAGTCCTACATGATGTATGCTGGGCTAAAATAAAAATATAAAATCAAATAAAATATAAATTAATCAAGGATAATATTGTTAAATTGTCATTAATGAGTCAAGATACCAATTTCTTGTAATTCAGTGCTAAGCCGAAGCTCGTTTATCCACGCACTGTTTCACAAAAGTATAACTATCGTCCTCATTAATTAATAATCAAATGGCCTATCCGTGTGATTAAGAATTCTCTGGATTATCATCGTTTTTGTTTAAAGGGGAACTCAAATTCCAGTTTCATCAAAATCACAAGGTCTTTGATATAGTCTAATAAATATTTAACATATAGTAATGCTAATGCAAATTAATTACATGAAAGAATACAATGATAGAGATAACCGTCTTTTTAGCCACGGTCGGGACTCATAATCTCCCATAGTGAGATCTTCTTAAAATTTTCAACTTCATTTGGATTTTCCTGAATTTCCTGCACTTAAAAATTATTAGTAACTTCATGAAATTTGTAAAAACATTGAATTTCGGGCAAATAATAGAAAATCCTGAAACGCGTCGTGTCGCACCGACGCCATTAAGACTAACCAAACCACGTCGCTGTTCAACGACGCCTTTCAGTCGCAGAAATAGGTTCTGGTTGTGTTCAATCCGGATTCCAACTCTTTTCATGTACATCCCTTCTCCAATCCTACCCTGTTCATCACTTAACAAACATATTAAGTATCTATTTAGGCTTAGCCCCTTGCCTGATTAAGTAACTAGCTACATGATCCTATTCTTGGTAGAAGGGTCAAGTGACATAGCCTTTATTAACAAAGGTGATAATAATTGAACTGAAGAAAATAACGGGGTAAGGTGCAACATACAAGCATGCAAATGCTCGCTGAGAATAAAGGAATGAAGCATACCAAATGTTACAAGCAGATGCTAATTGAAATATTTTTGATTTTGAAATATTCATTTTTGTTTGGGTTTTAGAATATATATATATATATATATATATATATATATATATTGGATTTTGACATTTCTATTTTTTTTGGTTTTGGGATATGTACTTTTTTTGTTTTGAAATATTTATTTATTTTTTTATTATTTTGAAATATGTACTTTTTTTTTAATTTTGAAATATGTACTTTTTTTGGATTTTGAAATATGTACTTTTTTGGATTTTGGGTATATTGTGCAAACTAAAAGACCAGCATGGTACTCATATCAAAAGATCATATTCATTTATTAACTTAATTATCAAATTGTTCTTCAATAATCTAACTTAGACTCATCGTGCTTGAACTTGTGTTTTCATTCGTGATCCCATTCGATGGTCTGACCCTTAGTCAATTTAAGTCGTCCCTTAAACTTGGAGTACGCCTCTTTAGAAAGAAATGAAGAATTGGTTTGGAAAGCCCACAAGAAGGTTCCGGAGACCCAAAAAGATATTCTTTTCTTATCCTAATATCTGTTGGGGTTTGGTCATTTTCTTTCCGGGGTATTTATCGACCTTGCGTTTCCTTTTATTTCACTTCAAGGCCTTGATGTAACGTTTGTAGTGTAATGGCCTTTTGATTTGACATTTAGCTTTTGCCTTTTGCTTTTTCTTTTCTTAGGACGGATCTCCCCCTTTTTTTTATGACGACCTTCTACTAAGATGGCGGGTATTCTTGGTAGTCTATTCTAAGCATAGTTCCGACATCGTGGGCCGAGTGTAAAAGCATAATTTTTGTTTAAAAAGAATGATTTGCACTTTACACCTTAGTCAAGCTTTCGGTATTCCTTAGGACTTAGCATATCTTGTTACTCACAAAGCAAACGTATCAGTGTGTGTAGTAATGTGTTTGAATTAAATTATCCAGACTGATAAGGAAATTTGAGTTTCTAAATTTTCTGATTCTACTGGTCTTTGCACCATGCTGATCGACTCTTTAACCTAAGGGTAGTATTTCTTAAGATACAGACCATTCCAAGGGTGAGTTAACTCTTGCCCTTCTGCATTAACTAGATGGTAAGCATTACTAGGAAAAACGTGCGATACAACATATGGTCCTTCCCAATTGGGTTGGAGTTTAGAACGCGGACCACCAAGTTTTACAAAGATTCTTTTGACGACCATTTCACCAACTTTGAACTTACGTTCAATGACTTTCTTTTGATAAAAACGTGGTAATCTATTTTGATAAACTCTTGCATGATTAGCAGCTAACCATCTTTTATCGTCTAAGAGTTCCAATTGAGCAAGGAGTGTTGAACGGTGTTCATCAATAGAAAAATCCTTATTCAATTGTACTCTTAATGACGGTATAAAGATCTCGTATGGAACTATCGCCTCCATTCTAAATGTTAAGGAATAAGAAGTTTACCCAGTGGGCGTGCGGATTGAAATTCCGTAGGCCCATAGAGCCTCAATCAATTTTTCTAGCCAGCCTGTGAATTTATTAGACTTGCACGTCTTTTTGATGATTTTTATCGAAGTCTTGTTAGTTGCCTCTACTTGGCCATTGCCTTACGGATAATAAGGAGACGAATGATGCAATGCAATTTTGTACCTGTTGCAAAGGTCTTTCAGCTCTTGTGACACGAACTGCGGTCCATTGTCGGTGACGATGGTGCTTGGAATCCTAAATCTTGTGATGATGTTCTTCATGATGAACTTACAGACGGTTGATGCTTTGACTTCCATGTACGCTTAAGCTTCCGCCCACTTGGTGAAGTATTCCGTTGCCGTGAGGATGAAGGACTTCTGCTTAATGCCGGAATCAGGATTGCCAAGAGGTCCAATGACATCGAAAGGCCACATGGAGAAAGGCCATGGGGAGGAGACATGACGGAGTGAAGATGCATGAGAATGAATCTTATCGGCGTGAAGTTGGCACTTGGCACACCTACTGACATATCCTACACAATATTCTTCCATGGTTGGCCAATAGAATCCTTGTCTAAAGATTTTCTTTGCTAGCATCTGCCCATTAACATGGCCACCACAAACTCTAACATGAGCTCCTTCCATAACCTTCCAAAGCTCATCTTCGTTTAAACATCTTAGAAGAACTCCATCAAAACCTCTTTTGTATAGTGCTCCCCCAACTCGGGTGTATCTCTGAGCAACTCTTCTGATAGCCCTTTTCTCCTCAGCTGTGGCTTCCTCAGGATATGATTGATCTTCACAATATTTGGCAATTTCGTAGTACCATAGTTTCTGTTCATCATCCATCTCTTCTAACAGCTCCATTAACATAATCTCTCTCTTTTCCACAATATTTCCATCTCTGACCTTCTTCAGTGGCTTCTCCTTAGTCCTAAGGAATGAAAGGTCTTTCACGGCGGATGAAAGACGCCTATGAACAATGATCGACTCGGATTGTCTGCTGATTGGAAAATTAAGAGATGATGCAAGTGAAGCTAGAGCGTCAGCTAAGATGTTCTGATTCCTAGGAACATGGATGAAAATTAATTTTGTGAAAAGCTTAGCATAAGCAGAAGTGAGTTCTTGATAAGGGTTGAGCTTTGGATCAATAGTTCGATACTTGGTTAACACCTGGCGAAGAATCAATTGGCTATCACCTATAATTCTGAGTTTGGTGGCACCATGGAGATGAGCAGCCTCGAGGCCAGCAAGGAGTGCCTCGTATTCAGCTATATTGTTAGTGAATGGAAAGTCAAGCTGAAAGGCTTGTGGAATGGTGACACCTTCAGGTGATAACAGAACAATGCTGATACCCTTTCCATAGAAATTCAGAGCTCCGTCAAAATGCAGAGTCCACATATCATCTTTGATTATGTCTATGGACATCAGTTCCTCATCCGGAAACTCCGATCGGACTGGATCAAAACGAGGAAGGGGATGGTGAGCGAGATGTTCTGCTATGGCATAGCCTGTGTTCGCTTTCTATTGAATGTAAGTGATATCAAATTGAGATAGAAAGCTTTGCCATCGTGCTAACCTATCAATAAGGACAGATTTCTCAAGGAGAAATTTAATCGGATTCATTCTAGCGATAAGATGGACTTCATGGGCTAGAAAGTAATGCTTCAATTTCTGAACCACCCAGACAAGTGCTGCACATGTTTTCTCCATCGCTGTGTATCTCTGTTCAGTGGGGTTGAAAAGTTTAGAGAGATAGTAGGCTGCCCTCTCCTTTCTTTCTTCATCCTCTTGTGCTAGGACATCCCTCACCACATCATCCAGGACAAAAATATATAGTATCAATGGTTTGCCTGGAGATGGTGGTCTCAAAACAGGAGGACTTGCAAATAATTCTTCAATCTATCAAACACCTCCTGACACTTATCGTCCCAATTGAATTTGACTCTCGGCTTGGTAAGCTCGTAGAACGGCTTACACCTTTGTGAGTGCTGGGAGACAAATCGGCGAATAAACTGCAACCTCCCGATTAATCCTCTTAACTCTTTCAAGTTCTTGGGAGGTGGCATTTCTTTAATAGCTTTGCCTTGTTGGGATCGATCTCAATTCTCCGTTTACTAACAATGAATCCAAGTAATTTCCCTGAGGATACCCCAAATACATATTTCTTAGGGTTCGTTTTCAACTAATATTCTCTTGATCTTTCTAACACTCTTGCCAGAACTTTGGCATGCTCAACCTTAGTCTTAGATTTCACCAACAAGTCATCCACACACACTTCTATATCGATATGCATCATGTCATGAAATATTGCCATCATAGCCCTCTGATAAGTGGCTCCAACGTTCTTTAATCCAAAAGGCATGACGACATAGCAATATGTCCCCCAAGGTGTAGTGAATGATGTCTTTTCTTGATCTTCTTCTGCCAATTTGATCTGATTATATCCTGAGAATCCATCCATAAATGATAAAGTTTCATAGCCAACAGTGTTATCGATGAGTACATCAATATGAGACAATGGAAAACATCATTAGGACACGCCCGGTTCAAATCTCGGAAGTCAATACAAATTCTGACATTCCCATCTTTCTTCATAACCGGGACTATGTTGGCCTCCCATTGTGGATAGAGGACAACTCTAATGAATTTGGCTTTATGTAACTTATCGACCTCTTCCTTCATCTTCAAAGCCATTTGTGGGTGGAATCGTCTTAACTTCTGTTTAACCGGGTTAGCTCCATCCTTTAATGTCAACTTGTGTTCCACTAGTGATGAGTCTAACCCCGGCATATCCTCATAACTCCAGGCGAAAGTGTCCTTATAATCCTTAAGAACTTGTACCATTGCCTTCTCATCCATTTCAGAAAGATTCTTGCTAACGAGGACAACCTTAGGTTCATCTTCAATCCCTAAATTAATCTCTTTGGTGGGCTCTTCTACGGTAGCTGAGGGTTCATCGAATCTTTTTACTCCACTGGCATATGCCTCAGCCGCGTCCTCGTCATCTTCCTCATCTTCAACAATGGGGTCTTTTTCGTGTATCAATTCATACACCCTATATCCATCATTAACTGACTCATCATCTACACAATCTTCTGGCATCTGTATAGGATTTTCTAAAAGCTGAGGGATCATAGAGCAAGAAAGACATTTAAATGCTAAATCCTAGAGGTATCTATCTGGAATTTGTTTACCCTTAGATTTTCTAGACTTCCTAACCTGACTAACCTGCCTAGAACTAGACTCCCTAACTTCGCTAGACTCCCTATCCTGACCTAATGAGGACGAAAAAGAATGAAAATTATAGGATACATGCGAAAATGCAGGAGAATCCTCCCGAGGGGAGGGGCAGAGTAGATCTAGAAGAAAATCTTGACCGAATGACTTGCGCGATAGGGTACAATCGGACAAGTAGGAGGTTTGCTTAATGAGGATCTGGGAGAAATTTGTTGCCAAATTGACATTTTTTTTTTAGAGAAAAGATGAATTAATCATAAAACAAAAATGAAGGTGAATAGGAGGAGAATGGGATGGAGGAAGCGGCACCAAGGCCAAAGGATTTGGGGGATCATACAATAGTATGTCCCAGATTAAATCATAAATCCTCTCTAGATTGAGAGGAGGTTGAGGGATAAAGTCTCGTGGGGACAGGGTGATCACGATGGGCGGAGCCCGTGGAATATCTTCAGTAATGACCCGCGACCAAGTCGGGGTCAGAAGCAGAGTGCAGAATAAGATATGGAGTGTGAAAATATAAGGGGGATAAGTCCCCCTCTAAAGAAGATCCATGGTATAACTAGCTTCATAGGGGTCATCTGGCTCCCCTTCATTTGTTTCCTCAGATAGCAGAATTCTTTTGTCAAAAATGGCACCGGGCCCTTCAATCAATTCATCTATTTGTGGCGGCCACTTTGGTTCTGAAGGATCAAGAAATAGTCTGTTTAATGCAATGTACAGATCCCTTAAGTCAAACCATCTGTACCATTCACACTCAGGGTCTTGGAACTTCCTCCTTTTCATTGGCCGCAGAGCCTCCAAGGATTTGTACGTCAACAATTCTGAACAATGTCTGGCCAGGTCTCTTCCATATATGTCGTGGAGATCAAAACAGGAAGTAATGACCACTGTGTTTTCATGACTGATCACGGGCCCCTTGACAAAGTGTGTGTATAAGGTCCATGTTAAAGGGTCCCGACTTTCTTTGCATGGTGTAGATATTGTCTCCCATATCTTCTGGTCGTCTTCATTTTCTTCCTGCTGAGTAATGTCATGTTTTACATTTCTTGGCCTATAGCCCAGGCCATTTCCAGATGTCCTTCGGTTGTCCTTGAGGGGCGTGGTTCTGCCTTGTAATTGCGTGCCTAGGCTTTTTCCAGGCTGATAACCACCCTTCATCATTATTTTTCAACTAGGGGTACTCATGCACTTCCCCCGCTTTATGGCATCCAGTGGATAAGGAGTAAGAGTGGCGGCCTTTAAAGGATCAGCCACCGGATGGTAGACCTATAATACCGACGAAAAGGTTATCGGCCAGGTGAAGAAGTTGGCTTGATATTCAAGGAGTGAGCAGCAGCAAGGATTGGCTTGCTCATAACTTTAATGATTCGTCCTTTGTAGGGAAATTTGAGGCACTGATGATTCGTAGAGGGAATCGCCCCAAGGGTTTTAATATAAGGACGACCCAAAATAGCCTTCAAGGATGGATCGATTTCCAAGATGTGAAATTCGACCTCGGCATGACATATAGGGCCTAACTGTAACGACCCGCCACCCTATAATCGGGGATCCGATTACTAAATGGGTATCGAATCATTAATTTGGAACCAAACCAGGATCTAAGTAAGTCTGGGAAATAAATAATAAACTAAGCTAAACATTCACATTGCATTGAATTGAAAGGAAAATGTAGAAATTTAAAAGTTATTACAATGCGACTCGATACAGCAAATAATTACATACTCCAACAGAATAGAAATGATTATACATACAGGCCAAGAATAAAATAACAATTACATCGGGGCATACCCCGGAACAACAGCCGTCGGCGCTCAACACATAGTCGCACACTCCTCGCTAAGTCTGTCGGGAGTCCTCACCTGAAAACCGCAGGGGTGAGTCTCAACGAGAAGACTCAATAGGGATCCTTCGATACCCACTGCCCACACACACACCCACAAGTGCAAAGTACAACGGAGATATAGTAACCAAGTAAAGTAGTAATTACTACACCTAAATTTCAATGTGAATCACATGCATTCGAAGTATAATTATCATGCATAATTCCAATTTATCAGGGAACCCGTAATCAGCGTATCCTCAAAACGCGTCAACCACACAACGAAAGTGGAAAACACCGACCCGCTGAGACCAAACAATAACCCCTCGGAAAGCACGCTGGCTACCTCGGCGGTTACTCCTTCCCCCAACAAACACCGACCCGCTGAGACCAAACAGTAACCCCTCGGATAGCACGCTGGCTACTCCGGCCCAACTGGCTCAGGTGGTTACTCCTTCCCCCAGCATGAGTGACATTCCAAAAGGTACCACTCCGACACCGGTACAAGCTAGCTAACCCCGGGGTTCACCAGGTGACCCTCTCCACTAGGCGTCACCCCGCCACTGCTCCCGTCAGCGCTGTGTCCCTCCGCACCGACACAGGGTGTAGAACGCTACAATTGTCACTCTAGGTTCACCGAAACATAAAACACGGCACGGTGCGATCCGGTCACGGAAGAAGTCCACGGTCGCACGACATACAACGCAGTGCCATCCGGTCACGAAGAGTTCATCATTATCGAGTCTACTAAAGCATGCATATAACCAACTATCTAGCAGTGTAAACACATTTTACTGGCATGGATTAGTGTGGTTCTGTCTTGAATCGCGTCGCCCAAGGCCGACGCCATCCAAGCACCCTAAACTGGTTCATGAAATACTGTCCTCAGAATCTGGCCTAAAAGGCGTCGCTACAGGTAGCCGCCTTTTAAAAGGTGTCAACATCCTCAGACGCCAATTAACAGGAAAATCCGGAATTAACAGAAAACCTTAATCGGGAGATTTCTGCCTTAAAAGGCGTCATGGTGTCCCGACGCTATTCCAAATCGCGTCGTACAGGCATGACGTCTTTCAACGCCAGAATCTCCGAACTGACGGAGCCCTAATGGAACGATTTCTGTCTAAAAGGCGTCGTGATGGCCCGGCGCCCTTCTAAAAGGCGTCGTCCATGCACGACGTCTTTTAGCGCCAGAAACCAGGATCTGTCTCGAGCCCGAGGGCTCCCTTTCCACCCCCAAAAACCCCAAAAACAGAGGAGAAAGAGGGCAAACTAAGCCATCATGAATCCACATCCATAGAAACTCTCATTCCCATCAAAGAAAAGCCCCTAACATGCTCATTCTACCCCAAAACCAAAGATCCATAACATGCTTTAAACGGGGGAAACATGGTTTAAAACACAACACTATGGGAACCGTCACCCTACCGGTTACTTGAACTCCTCCAAGCTCCAAGCCGTCCGCCCGTCTCGCCCCAAGCTCCAAGCCGTCCGCTCGTCTCGCCCCACGCCGTCGCCGGTACCGCCGAGGTCGTCCTTACTCCATCGGGACGTCGGCCGCCGTCCGGAGAGTAAACGTCGCGGAGGAAGTGGTGGTGGTAGTGGCGAGAGCTAAGTGGTTGATGGAGTTGGAGGGAAAGACGAAGTGGTGGAAGGAAAAAAAGAGGGGAAAGGGGCGTCGCCGGAGGTAGGGTGGAGAGAAAGAGAGAAGGAAGAAAATGAGGAAAAGAGGGAAGGCTCGCGGGGTTAACCAGAGACCGGCTAAAACGCGTCGACATGTACGGACGCCTATCAGTTGACATGACGGCCGCTCTGACAGGACTCTGAATCGCTCTGACAGCAGTCTGAAATGCGTCGTCCATCCAAGTCGCCGTTCAGACGACAAGACTGGCGCCGTACACTGACAACCCAGGGTCGCAGTCTGAAAGGCGTCGTCCCTCGCGGACGCCGTTCAGACGACATGTCAGGGCCGTACTCTCGTGGCCCAAAGCCAGTCCACGTGGCACCCACGTGGCACAAGCTAAAACGCGTCTGCCTCGCTGGACGCCGTTTAAACCGTGTCGAGCGGGCTCGACGCGAAACATCACAGAGTCTCTGCCCCACTGGAGCCTGAACTACAGGGTCCGACCTCGACAACCGGATCCGAAAGCCTCAGTCCTTACACTAACTCTACTTTTAAATACACCATTCCCAAAGGGGAACGGGTGGAGTTATCATATACTGTAATAGAAATGGGGTTCGACAGCCATTTTTCCTTGGGTACACCACATAGTTCAAGGGTCTTCGGAGGTAGGACATTAATTGAAGCCCCCGTATCAACCAGGCATGTGTCTACGGCCCTTTTGCAGATATTGAGCATAATACTCAGAGCCATGCTCCTGGCCGCTAGTGATGCTAGTTCCGTGGCATGAAATAAGATAGAGGGTTGATCCCCCTGCGGAACTAGTAGTGTGGCAATCTTCTTTACCGGCACGTCTTCGTTGACCATCACTTTTTGTAGATATTCTATCAGAGCTTCTTGATGGGTCTTCGATCTCTTGATCAACTCCAACACAGAGATTCGTGCCGGTGTTCTGTCCAGTTGTTTCAGCAGGTCATATTGAGTGCCTGGTGCACTCTCATCGTTATGCGCTTCTTCTGGCGGCTGTGATGGGCCGTCTCTAACTGTTGATTGAGGAAAGACCTTATTGAAGATCCTCCCACTCCGGAGTGCATGTTCTTCACTAGTGGAAGGGCCGGGTGATAACTTGAGTACCATAGGGTTGGTAGATGGCGTAGATGGTGTGGATGGTTGGTATACGGGTGACTACGTGGGGTTAGTTGATGATGGCATGGTGAGGATGAGGGGTTTAGAGGGTTGGATAGTGGTGTGGTAAGTGGTTGGCGTAGTTGAAGTGGGGAATGGTACGCGAAGCAATGGTTTGGATGGTTGTATGGTATTTGGGTAGGCGGTGGTGTTGGTAGATGATGTGGGGAATGGTACGCGGAGCAGTGGTTTAGATGGCATGAGGGGTGCGTAATTAGCTTGCGGTAGGTTGTTTAATGGAGGCGTAGTGGCGTGGGGGGTAATGAGTTTAAGGAAAGCGGGCGGTGGTGATGGGTTAATGGGCGTGGGTAAACGGTATGCTGGTGTTGGTACTGGTGTGATGGTAACGGGTTGTGGTTTAGGTACATGGAGGGCGCGGCGTGGTAGTTGCTCAGTGGTGCTCGGAGCGTGACCCGTTGAATAAATAGAGGAAGAGTCCTCTATCTTCCATTGTTGCCCTCGATTAGCCTCAGACTGGCTATTTGTCAAATAGGGGCAACTTGATTCTGGTTCTGGTGCTCCGGGAGTGGGTTTTGCACTATACTCATGTTTGGAGGCGCTGCTGCCTGTGCCAGAGCTCTTGGTTGTTGCTGTTGCTGTTGCTGTTGAGGTCTTCTCGCCTTCAGGGCGGATACATACTTCTTCATTTCTTCCCAGTCGATGCCTCCCTACTCGTTGAGATCATAAATATAATCTCAGAATTGGAAGCAAGTATCTATTGTATGTCCAGGTTGTCTATGGAAATAACAATACCTGGAGGTGTCGGCATTCTGAGGCCAAATTGTTTTTTCTCTTGGCAGAACCAAAGCATTGGCTGCCATTAAAGCATTGAAGATATCTGATAAGGATTCTGGAAGCACTGGATATTCTGCCCTCTTCGGACCTAGAGGCTTCCTCTACTGGTTATAATCAACAGGAGGAGGTACATTATGGTATGCCGGTGGTGCGCGTGGCTAGTACTGTTGTTGTTGTGGGGGCTGGTACTGTAACTGCCGCTGTGGTTGCTGTTGTGGCTGCTGGTTCGGCTGCTGTGGCTGTTGATACTGTGGATTTGGCTGCTAGGGTTGCTGATATTGTGGCTGCTGTTGTCTGTAACCCTACTGGTTCAGAGGTCTATAGTCTTATTGATTCGGAGGTCTGTAACCTTGCTGGCTTGGAGGTTGTTGGGACTAATTGTTGTTCATGCTACTAACCTGCTCATGGGAGAGCGTGCCCTCAGTGGTTGGACCTGTGCTAGGAGAATTTGGCACGGCTGGCTTCCGAGGTGGAGGCTTGCTAGGTCGGTGAGGATCAAAGACACTAGAGAATCTAGTGTCCTTAAAAGCGTTCTGACAATAACGCGCCCTTTCATAGAGCTCTGCCATGCTGGTTAAGTTGTTCAAGGCAAGGAGTAGCTTAAACTGAGGTGTGGCATTGGAAATCAACATCTTTACTTGATCGGACTCAGACAGATGATCTTTAACTTTTTCTGCCATGCCCCTCCATCTATCAGCAAAACTGACGAATTCCTTGTCGGGCTTCATTTTTTCTACTATCAGGTCAGTAATGGACAGAGAGGGTGCAGCTCTATCCTGGTATCGTTGAATGAATTTTCGTGATACGATACCGTAGTCCTCTACTTAGGATGGCTCTAAGGAAAAGAACCATTTGAGGGCTGGTCCCTTCAGAGATTTCCTGAACAAAAATGCTAACGACTTCTTGTCATTCTGCCAGAAAGATGACTCGTACATGAACTCCTTCAAATGAATGAAGGGGTTACCAGTACCGTTGTATTTTCGGTACACTGGCATTTCGGAGGGCGGCAAATGGAACACGGGCAGACTTGGTAGGTTAATTTCAGGTGCAGCTTTAACTCCCATCATTTTCTGAAAATTATTGAATTGCTCATCCATACGCTCCATCTTCGCGAGCAGAGCTTAAGTTGTCGGATCAACTGGAGGAGGGGGAGGTGGAGGTACATGATAGGCCTATTGCCTAGAGTATGTAGGGCATGGGGGACAATATGGTTAAGGTCCGGCAGAGCTTCCGCCATGCCCGAGGGCATTTTGGTAAGTTGGCTTAGGCGGCCTAGCCGGTTGCCTTGAGGAGGACAATTGTGGCCTAACTGGCCGAGAAGTAGAAACCTGAAGGCCTTCCATGTCCTGGTGAATGAATGAAGCATAATGGGAAGGTGGTTGAGGAATAACAGGGGGAGCCGCAGGATTCGGCTTGGCAGACTGCATGGGCGTCTTCCCCTTCAAAATAGATTGGATTGCCTCGAGCTGGTGAGGATCCAGATAGGAGGCCAGAACTCCCAAGGCGTTGACCAGATCAGATGGATTGGAAGATGAGGGCTCATTCGGGTTCATGGCCCCCTCAAAGACAGGATTAGAAACTGCATGCACGTGCGGAGGAAGATCAACACCAGAATTGTGTTGATCATAGACAAAAGGAGGAGGGATTTGAAGGTTTTCCTCATGTTCAGATGGATAAAAATGAGGATCATGGGGGGCATTAGCATCTCCCCCATTTTCATAGTGATAATTGGATTAAAGAGGGGCATTAGCATCTCCCTCATAGTTGACCATAGCTCCCGAAGACATGCTCAAATCCCTACCTGATCGAAGTAACATGATGTCAGATTTTTTTCAAAGATTTGCAGACAAGTTGTACAGAGATTAAGCAAGCAAGTGGATGTTTAACGTTATTTTAGGATTCTTTGTTGGGTTATTTGGATTTAATTAATCACAAATTCACTCAAGGGGTAGGATCCTAGTTTCAGTTCAATTTCCACCGTTATATTCTATGGCTTTCTCTCACAACGTTATGAAAATCTAACCAGAACTTCGATTGGTATAACCAGCCCGATGAACAAGGAGGAATACCTTGATTTTGGGGACTTACGGAGGTCTTTAACGCCAACCACTCTATTCTGATCGAGGGACCGACCCAATCAGAGAGGTGAAGACGTCAAGAAAGGTGTTCCTAAGAGAAAAGGGGGGTGTTAGCCCCAGTGCGCGTATGACCTGTGGCCGGGATGGCCTCTAATGCTTATTACATAATGTGTAGTAGCAAGTAGATCAGAAATCTGAGAACAGAAGAAAAAAAACAAGAAACTGCCTGAATCGTGTCGCTGTGCCTAGACGCTATTCAAAATAGAACCTTATTTTTCTCGCAGAAGCTGAGGCAGCAAACAGTAGAGAATTTAGCCTGAAAGGCGTTTTGGTTGGGCGACGCGGTATGAAACGCGTCGTTGTTCCTACATGCTTTTCAAGTCGCAGAATGAATAATTCAGGAGGAATTTCTGGATCGTTTCCTCCTCAAACAAACAGAATAAAAGCGGTAAATAATTGGCTCATGCGAATATTTTTTATTTCAATTTTTTAACAGGATGATTTATCATGTAAACAACAAAATATTCAATCAATCACACATGCTTCTTTTCACAATCACAACTCCTTAATTAATCAGACGGGGAGGACAAGATCTTGCCCAAGGGTGTGTACGTGGTGCACGTGGGAATAAGAACTAAACTAAAAGCTCACCGATCGGTGAGGGCGTGTCTAGAGACACAGGTGGTCCACCGTGGGTGCCCGATTGATAAAAAGCAAGAACAAAGATTAAAAAATGGCGAGACCAAGTCCCACCGTGATCGTCAAAAAGCTGTGAGCACTCAAATTAGGATGTGATTATCATGAAAATTTATGTTGATTTTGTGACAAATAAACCTATTAAAACTAAGTGAATGTGATTGCCAGAAATTTTTAACTAAAAAGTTCCAAAAGAAAAGATTGATCACCTACCTATTTCAGAATTGGGAGATGTTGGAGTCCTTGATTCCCCTCCTTCAGCCGGCTGAAGGAAAAGAGCCCTTCTGACTTTGTTCTTGCTTTGGATGCTTATGGGGCTTTGAGGATCATCTAAGTTTCCTTGTTGTTGATTCTCTCCTCTTTATCTCCTTTTATACCTTTGAACCTTGCAAAGAGTAGAAAGAAAGAGAGAATAATAATAACTCAAATAGAAGTAGTATCTATCTCAATAGAAATTTTGATCATGCAATTTAAACAAAGAACTCACTTGTTTTGATGGTCTTTTAAACTTCTTAAACAAATAGGTTTGAAATTATGCTAGTGAGTATGTGTTGTATGGAGTGATGTGATGATTGAGATTTTGAACTAATATAATGAAACAAGCAGAGATTAATAAAAAGAACTAGGTTGAATGGCCCCTGGGAAGCTTTGATCTTGAAAGCTCTTGAATAGACGAAGAACTGATGAAGAAATGATGCAGACTCCTGGAAGTAGCAGCGCTTCGATCCTTCAGTGTTTGGACGTCGATCATTCAGCCTAATTCATCTTTATCTGTAATTACCTAAAATGCGTCGTCCATGGGAGACGTCTTTTAGCTTAATTAAGATAAGGATAAACATCGGGGAGAAGAGACAGAATCAGCTTAGGAAACCTAAATGGCGTCGTGAATGGCAGACGTCTTTTAGCTAATTAATCAATTAATTAAAATTCAAATTTAAATATCAAAATAGGAATGAACTCTAAATGTCGTCTACACATAGCGACATCTTTTAGACTTTTTCATATTTGATTAAAATTTGAGTTAAAATCAATTTAATTAATTAACTTAAATTATGTCTGTCTGATCGATGTCATTTAGAAGGATTAATAAAAAATTAATTAATGATTAAATATCAGACCACTTTGAGGCATTATTATATGATATGAAATTTACTCAAAATGATGTCAAAATTAGCGTGTCTACATCCTAATGAGCTGTATAAGGGAAAGAAACCCAAGATTAGTCACCTCAAGGTATTTTGATGCAAATACTATATTATCAATAATGGCAATGCCAACCTTAGAAAACTTGATTCCAAGAGTGATGAAGGTTTGTTTCTAGAATATATTTTAGACCCGATGGCTATAGAGCTTTTAATAAGAGAACTTTAATTGTTGAACAAATTGTCTATATTTTGTTTGATGAGATTAATCCATCTTCCAAAAAAAGAGAAAGGTATGTTGATGATGATGTAGGAGAGCTGATAAAAAGGATTGATAACATCAATATAGGGGATAGAGATGTCAAAGATAAAGAACCATCTTTGTAAGAACTATAAGAGCAACAAGATCAACATAGAGATCTACCTAAGGAATGGAGGTTCATCAAAGATGATGACAAGGAGAACATCATTGGAGATCCGCAGTAGGGAGTAAGAACCAGAAGTAAGAACATCCCTTGTGATTATCTCATTTTTGTTTCTAGATAGAACCTATGACAGTCAGTAAGGCACTGGCACATGAATCTTGGATAATCACTGTACAAGAGGAATGTAAGCAATTCTAAAGAAACTAGGTTTAGTCTCTTGTGCCTAGGCCCTCAGATCATCCAGTCATTGGAACAAAGTGGATGTTTAGGAATAAAATAGATGAGTTTTAGGTGACTACTAGAAAGAAGACGATGTTGATAGCTCAAGGCTGTTCATTAGAGGAAGGCATAGACTATGATGCAACCTATACTCCAATTGCTAGACTTGAGGCTATTCAAATTTTACTTGCATATGCATCTTCATTGCATTTAAATCTATTTCAAATGGATGTCAAGAGTGTATTTTTAAATGGATTCATAAAGAACGAAGTTTTTTTTGAAAAATTTCATGACTTTGAAGATCATAGTTTTCTAAATCATTTTTTAAATTGTATAAGGCTCTCTATAGTCTAAAACAAGCTCCTATAGCTTTATTATGAAAGATTGAGTGCCTTTCTCATTTATCATGATCTTAGTAAAAGTAAAGTAGATAGTACCTTATTCATTCAAAATAGCACGCAGGGTACTGTAATTGTTTAGATTTATGTAGATGATATTATTTTTAGTGCTACTAATGAAACACTATATAAGGAGTTTGAAAAACTCATGCAGGGTGAATTTAAAATGAGCATGATGAGGGAGTCGAGCTACTTCGTTGGGCTTTAAAGTAAAAAAATAAAGAAAAGAACTCATATCTGTCAGGCTAAGTACATCGAGGATGGCTTTGACAAAACAAAACCCCTATCCATATCAATGAGCACATCCACCATACTAGATAGTGATCCTCAAGATAAGAAGGTGGACTAGAAGCTCTACAGAGGTATGATTAGGTCCCTTCTGTATCTTACTACTAGTAGACTTGACATTCTATTTTGTATTTACATGTGTGACAGGTTTCAAGCATAGCTTAAAGAGTCCCACTTGATTTGTGTCAAGTGGATCTTTAGATGTCTTGTTGATACTTATGGCATTGGTCCCCAATATCCCAAATGTGTGATTTGAATTTATTTGGGCACTCTATGTTGACTCTAGTAATTGCGAAAAGGGTAGAAAAAGCACCAGTGTCAACTTCTTATAGGTTGCTTGATGTCATGGTTTTCCAAGAAGCCGAACTCAGTAGCCTTAATGACAATAAAAGGTTAGTACGTGGCAGGTGGGAGTTGTTGTACTCAACTGCTATGAATCAAGCATCAACTTGAAGACTGTAAAGGATTCCTATGCTGTGTAACAACACAAGTGCCATAAACTTGACAAAGAATCCCATTCAACATTCAAGGACCAAGCATATTTAGACTAGACATCATTTTATCAAAGATCATCTTGCACGGGATAATATTTGCATTGATTTTGTTATTACATTGCATCAACTAGCTGATATTTACACGAAACCCCTTCCTGAAGATAGACTAACTTCTCTTAAAGGGAATTGTAGATGTACAATTTAATCTAAAAACCACTTAGATTGATTCGTATCATTACAATAAATAGATAGATCTCTAGGATTTTGATCAATTAAGTAAGAGTCTAGGTACTTAATCGATTTCTATTCCCTCTCAATCACTTAATCACAAACTGCTATTCATATCAATTAAGTGCTCACTCCATCATTTAAGTTAGCAACTACATTGATTATTGGCTTCAATTAGTTATTCTTCTAGATCTAATCATAGTTTCAACCAATTAATTATTCATGTAGCTTCAATTATATGACAACTAATCGATTACTTTATTATTCTGTCCACTATGATTAGTTGATTCACATTGATTATTTGAGTTCATTTCGATTACTCCTCTAGTTCATCTAATCGATCTTTTGTCTACCCAAATCGATTAAGTTATTCAGTTAATCGATATCTTCATTAGTCAAACCTCCTTTTTTGACCAACCCTATAAATAGTCAACTTACCTTTCCCCTGTCCCTTACCCAAATTGACCTCTTTCAAGTTTTGAATCCCTCTTTTGCCCTTTGCTGATTCCCACTTGATCTCAGAGCGCTATTTCATTGATTTCATGTGATTCCTACTCAAAGGTAGAATCTTTTCTTCGATTATTGACCTCCTCTACCTATGCCATCATCTCAATCTTCTTAGTGATCAATTTTCGATCATTTTGTGCTCAATCCTCTTTTTCAGAACCCTAGTTCCTCAACAATAGTAGTTATCGCACAAGCAGCAACCCTAACAATACTTTTGAGATCAAATAAGAGTTATTTTCTAATGGAAGTAGAATATAAAAAATTTAAGACTATGAGTGTTGGATTTTGCGATTGCAAGGTAGTCAACTTTGATGAGTTGAAGAGCAAGGTTCTACAATCAGTCGAGCATCACCTAAAATGATATAGAAGTAGTTTTATGAAGTCAAGGAGGCATTCTATGAAGACCTAGTCAAAGCCTTCTATCTCACAATGGTGGTGCATATAGAATCTCATATTACATCCATAGTCAAAGGTAAGCTAATTGATAGAACACCAAACTACTGAAGAATCTCTTTAGGTGCAAGACAAAGGAAGACACACCTAACAAAAAGGAAGATTTGACAACTTGATGATCTCCCCTCATAGTTATATTCAGATATTTTAAGATGAGCTTGTACAATGAGAATGTATCTCAACAAATGTGTCCCAACTCAAGCACCTTGAAGAGAAGTCATTTCTCTTACCATGAAGGGATATGAACTAAGTCTACAACAACAACTATAACGGCCAAGGAAGGAGATGTTCTAGATGGAACCCTGGTTATCCTCTTGAGGAACAACCTAGTGTTGGGTTCGGTCGAAACCCTTAGGAAATCACAGCAGCGGAAGAACATAAAATAAAATGATTTCCCAAACCAGTTACGAGCTCCGATTGATGCAACAAAAACGATCTAAATAAAATTACACGAGATTTTCTCCTTGCGTAGAACACGTTGTTTTATGACGATTGATGCCGAACTCCTCAAAGCTTTGAGCCGCACAAGCGTACGGCCTCTAGAGCCGATCCACACGAACCCTTGTAGGAACGGAGCTTCTTCTCCTTTAACCCGCACAACACAATCCCCTGCCTCAAAGCTTCTGGGAAGAATCCTATTCTTCCAACCAAACAACTTGGCGGCCAGGTATAGAATGGGTTGATCAGGGTGTGGGTTGAAGAGAAGACGAGTTTATATAAGGGGTTTAAAGGTGGCAGCTTGAACCGCCATTTCCACCAATCTCCTTTCAACTGCCTCGACTTAAACGCAACTGCGGTTAAATTAAACCCGATGACATTTTATATATGAATATTTTATTATTAGCTCATTTATCAAATAAGCCTAATAATACATATATTATATATATGTCTTTTATATTATTATATATATACTTTTAAGCCATTTATAAATTCTTTTTCCAAAAGAATTTAATACTTTTGTTTATTTTTCTATACAATAATATTCTGTTCTGCAAGAGTTATTTGTGTGTGATCCTCTAGGCCCCTTATCACTCTGGTTTAATGATCCATTAACTTCTAATTTAATTAGAAGTAAATTAAATCGGTTATTCCTCATAACCATTTAATTTGTTTCAGACCTTTTTGATCACGTTGTGTCAAGCAAATCCGCATGATCCCAGAGGATGTTGGGTTCATCTTCACCCTGTCTGGCACTTATAAGTCTTCAGTTACTATATCATTATAATCCCTCGCTCATTCTATGAGTCTGATCCGATCGTGTGGTATGGTTATGTCAAACCACTAGTGATCGTGTCGTCTCACCATGACCTCCATAATAATTTCACGTTCATTCCAAATGAATCGATACCACCCTGGCCAGAGATTTAGTGGAGCGTCCATATCATGACTCATTAACTGTTTGTGATATACGTGACAGTGAACGATCCCCTCTTGACCGTTAATGATCTTCGCATGTATTCCGATGTAACTAATAATTCGGTGTTTCATGACTTATAGTTAAAGTCACTTAACCAAACATTAAGCCACACCAGTCCTCACGCAAGACTCCATTAATGTCTCAGGTCAATGGATCAACGATACTACTGAGACAGATAGATCTTCAGTTGACATTATGTATAATTAACCCAAGTTTGGAACTTGGTAGACTTTCCTGAGGGTATAGTACCCATCAGATGCAAGTAGATCTTTAAAAGAAAGATTAATGCAGATGGACGAATTGAGACTTACAAGGTAAGGTTAATGGCGAAGGGCTATCGTCAAAGACAATGTGTTGACTATGACGAGACTTTCTCACCTATTGCCATGATTAAGTATATCAGGATACTTCTCGCCATTGCAGTATACCATGATTACGAAATTTGACAAATGGATGTGAAGACAGCCTTCCTTAATGGAAACCATAAGGAAGAGATGTATATGATACAACCAAGGCTTCACATCGAAAGAATCTCTAGATATGATATGCAAGTTGCAAACGTCCATTTATGTACTGAAGCAAGCTTCCCGTAGCTAGAACATAAGGTTTGATGAGGCGATCAAATCTTATGGCTTAATTAAGAATGAAGATGGGCCATGTGTGTACAAGAAAAATAGTAGGAGAACAATCACCTTTCTGGTCTTTTATGTAGACGACATCCTACTCATTGGAAATGATGTATGGATGATGTCATCAGTAAAAGTATGGCTGTCAAAAAACTTCTCCATAAAGGATTTGGGAGAAGCATTTTACGTATTGGGAATACGGATCTATATAGATAGATTAAAGAAGATGCTTGCTTTAATCCAATCCATATACATAGAAACTATTGTCAAAAGATTTGGCATGGAAAATTCCAAGAGAGGTCTCATACCGATGAGACATGAAATTTATCTCTCTAAAGGTCAGTCTCTTAAGACCCCTGAAGAGAGGACATTAATGGGTAAAGTTCCCTATGCATGAACTATATGTTCTATTATGTATGCCATGCTATGTACTAGACCTGATGTACCATATGCTCTAAGTGTTACGAGCAGACATCAGGCAGATCCAGGTGATGAATATTGGAAGACTATGAAATGTATCCTTAAGTACTTGAGAAGAACTTAGGATATGTTTCTAGTCTATAGAGGAGAGGATTTAAAGCTGCAAGGATACACTGACTCAAGTTTTCAATCTGATCTAGATAACAACAAGTCAACATCAGAAATTGTTTTACACTGAACGGGGGAGCAGTGAGCTGGAAAAGTTCCAAGCAAGAACCATTGCTGATTCGATGACAAAAGCTGAGAATATTGCTGCTGTTGAAGCCGCCAAGGAAGCAGTCTAGATGAAGAAGTTCATTGGCAATCTTGGCATGGTGGATAACATCTCTGGTCCTGTCCTACTGTTGTGTGACAACAATGGGGCGATTGCTCAAGCGAAAGAGCCGAGGTCTCATCAGAAGTCGAACCACATTTTGAGGCGCTTTCACCTGATCAAAGAAATTATTGCTCGAGGAGATGTGGTGGTGGAAATGATTCCCTCAGCCGACAACATAGCAGATCCACTGACGAAGCCATTGTCTTAAAATGTGTTTGAGTGTCATCTAAAGAATATGGGTATTCAACATAAGAGTGATTGGCTTTAGTCCAAGTGGGATATTGTTAGTATTAGGTGGCCTCCAAGACAATCGGATACTTTGTATTATTCAGTTATTAATAAAATGACAAAATTTCATTGTGTCTATAATTTGATATTGTTTGTCGTTTTATGATGAAGTCCATAGACATGTGCAATGGTCTTCGAATTATGATGAGATCATAATTACGGGACTGAAGACTTATAAATACATGTTCTTAATTGTTCCTAGTCGGAGGATGTTTGAGAAGGGCATCAGGCATCCAGATAGATTAGTGCAAGTTTCTTCAGCTCATATAATGAGGGTGACTGATCCTATAAGTCACTTGTACGGAGACAGGCGAATGAGTTCACTGAACTGATCCGACCATGAATCGCTAGATGGGAGCTACCTAACTGTTAACCAGCTCGATTCTTTGTTACAGTTGCGTGGATGGTTCTTGGACCTGAGACACCAAGGATACCTTGTTGGTAAATCTCTGAACTTTGACCTTGACCAACAAATCCCTAACCATGGGATATCAATAAGTCAAATGATCGGGTTCAAGGAGATGCTTCCGAAGGTAATTTTGTGGTCAATAAGGGATCATCCACTCTCGATAATAGGAGAGAGAATGTTCTGGGAATGATGCGCTTAAGTCTCTGGCCAGGGAGGACACTGTATCAGATAAAGAGTTATCTGATATAGTTTAGCAGCATTTGATTCAAGTGAATCGACCGGCTAGGGTTTAACAATAAGCCATACCCTAGGTCGATTAGGGAACATTGCACGGATGAAGGATTATATCCGCGTGGTAACCGATAACGGAAAGTTTCCATAAGTGGGTTGCGGAACGCCAATGTCTTCCAGGTTCACGCGGTGTTTCTCGGCACCCAACGTGATCGGAAGCCCGTTTGAATTTATTGTGGGACATTAAATTTGGTTGATTAATTGATATAAAGATATTAATTAATTAAGTGATTCAGTAGGGAGTTACTGGACTTAATGGGCTATTAACTGGACTGATATTTAGGCCTAGAGGGTCACACGCAAAAGATTTTCAAGTCAATGGATAATTTAACGGGTTTTATGATAAGTGTGAGTTTTTTTGAAAAATCGTAAAACCACTTATTATAAAAGTACCATTGCTAGGTCAGAGGCCAACAACTCTGACCTGAGACAGCCACCCGCCCCTCTCTCTCCTCTCTCTCTCCTACCCCCCTAGAGGCCGGCCCCCTTGGAGACTCTACTCCATCTCCCGCTTGCTCCGCTTCCTGTCCGACGGGAAATCTGAATCCGCATGTCGCGGAGAATCACGCGCAGTCAGACGGGATCCGCAGACGCTGCACCGAGTGAGGAAGCGAGGACGATCCATCGAGAGGAAGATTGCGTAAATACCGCTAGACACCGGGCACCTACGCGGCTTGGGGCATCGCACCGACGGAACCAAACGATCGTGGATTCGAATCCCCGCAAGGTGAAAATCCGATTTTCATACTTTAATTTTAATATCTGAAATGGGATGGATCTGATTTTATTTTACGTTGATTTTTATTCGGATCCAACACAGTGAACCTAATAGGAGATTGGTCATGTGAATATAATATGCAAGCACTTTGAAGAATAAGAGCAAAACACCAATCTTATAAGAATATGTTAAATTTAGTTTAGTAGACAATCTGATAAGAATATGAAAAATGTATTACAAATGGTACCAAAGCCACAAACCATTAATTTGTGCGGACATATGGCCATTTTAGTATGGAACCATACTAACACTTAATTTCATATGACCGCGAACCATTAGTATGGAGCCATACGATTAATCATTTTAATAGATTAATGTAGTAGGCGTAATTGAGTCAATTATGCAGTTTGTGAGATCTTAAGGAGTTGAGAGGTATTGATTATATTATTTAAAGAAAATTATTTGCTATAAGACTTGAGCTTGTAGGGGCCACCTCTAGAGTCCCACCTGCCTGGTGATTGGTTGTAGGTTAGGTAATGCTGCGACGTAGATGTCGCTTATATTAAGAGAGTAGAGTGTGGCACCCCTCAAATATAGCTAAATTGTACCTCCAAATATCGAGGCACCTTTTCGAGTATTGGCTTAGTTCTTCTAAATTAGATGTGTCACATATTTTTTATACAATTATACTAAATATGATCTTACATAGTTTTACATATAGTTCAAATAAGAACATGATACAAAACATAGTCAAATATTAATTTACTAAATCAGATGTGTTTTTCTAATAATATGAATAGTTCGACTAACGTATAGCATATATGGCATGATCAGATTCTTATCTTACTATTGTTAGACACTTATATAAAATGTTATCCCTATTTTACTGACTTACTATCTTGAGTACTCCAAACTTAAAAATTTGACAGATTTTCTTTCCATCTAAAAATGTCCTAATTATGACTAGTAAATGACCTATTTCAAATATATAGCCTTCATTAAACTTTTAGAATTTTGAGTCATCATTTTAATGGGAGTTAACGTACTTAATTTGAAATTTTATACACGACATTATGCTTAAAATACCAGGACTATATCAAGTAAATCTATGTATAGAATCCTAATTCAAGTAGGATTCTAATTATGACTTTCTACCTACTAATTACAATCTTAATCATACTCAATTTATTGTGTTATACTTTTAATCTAAGTCAAATATGTCATACATAACTTTTTAGGTCATGATTAACTTTAATTATATCTTTCTTGTTTCTTAATTTGAATCCTACTTCTATTAGGACTTGTTTCTCATTGGTAGCTTTGTTTAAAACCGATTATTGATGTTTTTGACCTCTAAAATATTTGAATTAGTAAAAATTATCTACTAAAACTTTATAGATCTTTTAATGCCCTTTCTAATGATACCAACCATATCTTAATCAAAATTTTACATAGAAAGTTATGATTATTTTATTTAGTTGTTGTCCAATGCACTTAAACCCAAAATTTTTACTATCTTAGTAGACTATTCTTACTTGGATTTCATAATTGAGATTATTAAAGTAAATCAAATTACTAAACTCAATAATGGAATCTTATAATTAGTTAATTGGTGTAATTTAAATTAATTGAATCCATTAATAAGTTGTAAAAGTGCATGACATAGCATTCTCTCTCCTTTAAAGAAATTTCGTCCTTGAAATCTGATAGATTCTAACAGTCTATCTTTTTATTAATAGGTTACTCATACTGATTTCTGAGCTCATAGAATAAGATTAGGAGATTAATTAATCTAGATCCGATCACTACGATAAACAGATCTATATTTGAAGAGCATTTGTAATGAGATTAATATACACCTTTGATTTAATGTGTCTATAGACTTGAGATCCGATCTAGTTAATCAACCTAATTAATCAACAGATAAACTTATGCTGACATAACTAAGGACATAGGGTGGAAAGAAGTGAATGACTACTAATTCTCATATGGTTGAGTACACACCAAAATAATTTGGATACATATCATGAATCATAACAACCTTATCGTGATTTATAATTACTCCCTAAAAGTACTTAGAATATTATACAAATATGTTAATTAACTATAATAGGTATTTTCAACTTGAGATATATAAGAGTCATAACATTTGAGTACCGTACTAACGAATCATCTGTACTTCAAATAATTATAATATTTTTAGAGATCCAATAGAAACCATGAGCTTTAATAAGATAGATCTAATCCCTAATCAAGACAATGTGCTTAACACCTAAATACCCTACATAAGTTTATTCTCTAACTAATTTACATATTATCTATGTTTAGCTAATTTACTCGTCATGGAACTGAAAGTAATATGTATTTATGTTCAAGGATAAGGCTTAATGGATAGCATAGAAGAGCTTAAGTATACGCCTATAGATGACCTAATGAATCATTTTGAAAGTATTATGTACATCTGTACAAGTATCTTATTAGTATTCTAACAAATTAAGAGAATACATCTATAGTGTTGTACCTCTATCAAATGAACTCATATCTAATGTGGTTTCTATATTTTCTCGTCGAAGTAGTAACGATCGATGGCATAGTATGATTCTAGTTACTTATCCTGAAAGTATATCATTAACATCCAACCAAACACATGTTATAAAATTAGATTTGAGTCACTTATAAAATTTAAGGACACTAACTTATCCTAATATTTTAAAGTGTTTACCGATTCTTTCTAGTTTCTGAGCAATACAAGTGAATGTAGATGAATAGACAACGTTAATTAAATCTATGAATGTATGTTGTAGTCAAAACATCCCTTAGTACTAATTATCAAAGAATTAGGAGTAAAATAGGTCAATTTCTAATGGCTTAAACCTAGTAGAAAGATGTAAGTTGAAGGCACATATGCATCATATACTTGGCTCTTCCCTTTAAAAAGATATAACTTAATCCTCTTAATCCCTATCCATATTAAAAATTATCTATATATAAGTCTAATTATAGGAACCAGCAAAGCACGTCATTTATAACCACCTATTCCTAAATCTCCAAGCCATAACTTGAAATAAGACATTACCTTAATTGCTAATTTAAACATAAGATCATACTAATCCTTAATATCATTTAAGATCAATTAGTATGGCTTAAGATTAGATGGTTGTGAATACTTAAATTCTGATAATTGCTCTAATACCATATTGTTGTGCCTCAGATCTAGTTTATTTTTTATTTTAATTCAAAGTCTGATTGCGTAATCTCGAAATAAATCCAATCATAATAAACATATATGAGAGCTAAATAATTACGAGGCGATTTAAATAAATATCATAACCATCAATTAATTCAAAATATCTAACCATTGCCAATACCGAAGTTAACAAATTATAATATTCATTAATTTGTATTTAAATTCTCAATCTCACCAAAAGAAGAAAAATACATCAACCTCTCATCATTCCTTGTTACATCAAACTAGTAATTTGATAACCAAAAGCTCTTCTGAAAATTCAATATGCTTTATTTTCTACTTAGGTAAAATCTTGAATCAGCTTCTCTTGAAAAATAATTGGTCGGATTTATGAGTCCACTACTCAGTAGGCTTCAAACCATTGACACGACTTAACATATAGTAAGTTTGTAAATCACATTATATAATTATACTAAATATGATTTTACACAGTTCTATATATAATTTAAATAAGAATATGATACAAAACATAGTCAAATATTAATTTATCAAATTAAATGTGCTTTCTAAAAGTATGAATAGATCGACTAACATATAGTATATATCACATGATCAGATTCTTATCTTACTAAACAAATCTACTAGCTATGAATAAACCATATCATATATCGAACTGAACATATCGAACTAAACATATAACAAATTACTACGGCATACTGACTTATTAAATCAGATTCATGTCAAAGATTATATGGCCAGAATAGATTCATAAGTTTTCAAAGGATGTCTAATCAAAACGAATATGAAATTCTAAAGAAATAAGCTGAGATCAAAGAATAACTGAGCAAAAATAACAAATGAATGAATTGAACATATTTTAAGCTAAATTAACATGATCTAAACAGCAAATTATGTTTTATATTTATGTGTCAAACATATCAAATAGACATATATCTAACCATCAGATCAGGAACCGAACAAACAAATACTAGAGTATATAAGTAAGTATGCTAAGGTTATGGCACATGTATAGCTGGAGAGTTTATTGTTCCACCTTGAATGATTAAAAATAAAAGATAATCACTAGAATTTTTCTGTTGCCTACGGATAGAGTTCATCCACGGACGTTTATGGAATGAGCTCCAATATCCTTAAGATAGCAATTTTCAAACATATATAAAAAAATATGGTAAAAATATATTTTCACAAATTTTATAATGATCATATATCTAAAAATTAAATGGACAAAGTGATATATACATATAAAAGTCAAAATACATACTTTTATATACAAAATAGTCTTTTATAAAGTCATCATTGTCAAATAGATGGATAATCAGTGTAAACTGATGCCAACAAGTTAGTAGAGAGTGGAATAAGCTTCAAAAAATTTTCTCAGAATTTTTAAAATAACAAACATATTTTTTGGCCATCAAAAGTATTTTTTAGAGTTGAAAAATCAACAAATAGGTCAAATATTATCAAACAGATTCAAAAAATTATCAAACTTTGCAAACATATGTAACGTGCGAACAAAGTTTTATCAATTTATAGATTGTTTGATATGATTTTATACTACTGTTTCGACTCAAAAAATCTTACTTAAATAGAATTTCAGCAAATCTAAATAGAGGGAAAAATAAATAGCAAACAGAGTCAGCAATTCTAAAAATTTATAGAGGAGTCAAAGACAATATAATAAAGGTTTTTATAAAATTTGGTATGATTTAAACTTCAATAAAGTGAGATAAAATATCCACAAGTTGGGATTTCAAAATTGCCAGGATAGATTATATAGTCAGAGAATAAAATTATGGAATAAATATCAAAATAACTTAAAAAATTATGAAATTTATTAGACATAAATATAACATTTAAAATAGATTTCTATCAAATTTTCAAATTGGTTAGGCATCAGACAAAAGAGAAAAAATATATGTAACTCAAGTGATCACAGTTAGAAAGAAAATAGATTGAATGGACATGTTACATATAGTGAGATAACAATCACGGAATAGATCGTAAAAAAAAAAATCATAAAAATATGAAACTTATTGATCACAGAATTTACCTATAGATAAAACTTCTTACCAATTAATTAGCTTTTGATAATTTTTAAAAATAATATAATTTTTAATACAAAATAGATCATACTTAGAATTATCCACCTGCTTCTTGAAGAAAGATCAGTCCTTAGTGCTCCTATGGCCTCCTTACTATCTATCTATGGTTTCTTCATCTTCTAAGTTATTTTTCACATTTTATAAGCTTTTTCTCATGTTCTCTAAGCCTCTAATAATACAAAACATTGATTAAAATCAAATTCCCAAAAAAATAACTACGAAACATCTTCTTTCTCTCTAAGGAACAATATGTTCTTATTTTAAACTTGGAGATACATGCAAGGGGACTTATGTATGACCGCAAGGTTCTATTTATACTTATTTTCTTTCCTAGTACAACCACTAACACTCCCTTTCTTTGCTAGAGTCAAACTCTAACTTCTCATCACTTAATCTTCAAATCAAAGTCACTTCATAGTATAAATCTGACTATGTTCATGCAACGCAGTTTCTTTTTCTACAAATCTTTAAATTTGACCCCTTAAACATCCAAATTAAGAAAAACTCTCTTCTACGAAGTTTTAAATTTTTTTATTATATTTTTAATACCACCAATCTCACTATTTTTGAATACTTGTATAAAACTTGATCCCTATTTTACTGACCTACTGTCCTAAGTACTCCGAACCCAGAAATCTGGCAGATTTTCTTTCCATCTAAAGATGTTCTAATTCTAACTGGTAAAAGACATATTTTTTTTCACAATATTTTTAGAATTTTGAGTCATCGTTCTAATGAGAGTTGTCTTATTTAATTTGAAATTTTACAGAGAAAGTTATACTTAAAATAGCAGGATGTATCAAATAAAACTATTTACAGAATCTTAATTCAAGTAGGATTCTAATTATGACTTTCTATCTATTAATTAGAATCTTTTCAATACTCAAATTTATTGTGTTCTACTTTTAATCTAAGTCAAATATGTCATACATAAATTTTTAGGTCATGGTTAACTTTAATTATACCTTCTCTTATTTCCTAATTTGAATCTTAGTTCTATTATGATTTGTTTCTTATTAGTAGCCCTTTTAAAATTGATTGTTGATGTTATTAAACTATAAAACATATGAATTATTAAACATTACCTTCTACAAAATTATAGATCTTTTCATGTCCTTATTAATGATCATGTCTTAATCCAAATTTTGTATAAAGGGTTATCATTATTTTACTTAGCTGCTATTCAATGCACTTAAACCAAGAATTTTAACCAAGTTAATGGGTTGTTCTTACTAGTATTTCATAATTATATTAATTACACTAAATCAAATTATTTAAACTCAATAATACACTCTTATAATTAGTTAATTGGTTTAATTTAAATTAACTGAATTCATTAATAAGTTGTAAAAGTGAACGACATAACAATTAGCGAAGTGAACTATACATG
Source organism: Zantedeschia hybrid cultivar (assembly GCA_030544215.1). Lineage (NCBI taxonomy): Eukaryota > Viridiplantae > Streptophyta > Magnoliopsida > Alismatales > Araceae > Zantedeschia > Zantedeschia hybrid cultivar. The sequence goes on along the minus strand of JARZZO010000003.1, from coordinate 32,222,673 downwards.
GGAACTTGGGAAATTTGTATTTAACACCTCTATAGCTCTTTTAACTCCCATGTTAATATCAACTAAGTTAGATGTGCATGTAAAGTGGTAAGGATGTGGATACAAAATTTTACAGTATCATTAATAGTTCTTTACTCTATTAACATGAAGTTCACTAGAAATTTTAACATATGCATGTATGTGAGATTCCTAAGCAAGTTGAAGCAACCTCATTTGATTGAGATTAAAATAACTTTATAATATGTTCTAGATACTATAGATTTAAAACTTTGATATCAAAAAGCATGTAATTTTACTTAACAACCAAGACGTAGAGCACATCTGTTATAAAATACATACAAAAACCCCCAAGCGATGGGAAACAACCTAAGGGGGATAATTGAATATACACAAATTTATAATAATTTTTAATTTTTAAAAATACAAAAGTAATAAAAAACTGTGTCATGCAGTCAGATCGCATGCATTGTAGCAAACCAAACCACAATATTCTTCTATTTCTATATCTATTTATACATACATATATATAACTATGTATATATAATAATCTCCATATTAAAAAATAAAATTCATCCTAAATTTTTAAAATTCAATTACCCCCTTAGAGATATTTCCATCACTTGGAACTTTATTTTCACTTTCCGATCATATCCGATCATGAAACTCGTTCGTAGCCGTCCGTTAAGTATTTGCAAATTTGATTTTCAACAAAATATAAATAAATAAAAAAATAAAATAAAATTGGACACATTATCCTTAGGATTGTTTCTACCCCCAATGATTTTAGTAATCATTTCATTAGCAATTTGCTCTCACTCAGTTGGATGGCTATAATCAATTTGGATATGATTAGATTGTTAAAATTAAGCTCCAAGAGATGGAAATAATCCTAGGGGGACTTGAATATTTAAAAATTTACGATGATTTTTATTTTTTTAACATGAGGATGAGAATGAATACATAGTGAGCAGTTTATTCGCATAGATGCAAAAACTACACCACGGCACTCCTCTCTCTCTTTATGTATGTGTGTATATGCAAAAGTCGAGCTAGATTGTCCCATCCAAAAGATGTCCTACATAGTCAGCAAATGTAGTGGGCTAACATAGTCAACAAATGTAGTGGGCTCTCCCGCGTGGTCTCGGGGCAGCACCCTCCCATGCTAAAGTCAATAGACGATGTGATAGGGTGTGAGTGGTTAAGTGTGGATAGGATGACTTACCTTGATACCCTTGGCCCTTGCTTATGTAGAGGGTAGGTGAAACTCCTTTAGACTTCTAATGTGAGACTATTCCTAAGAATAGCATCCAATTACCTTAGCTTGACTGAGTGTGAGGAAGCTATTGGGCCGACTTGGCCTATCAGGCCGACTGCATCCGTCTTCATCTGATGGGTTGCTTTTGTAATACCTCAGCCCTTCAATCTACAATTTCTAGTCTGACTACCTGATTTGATCATAATTTGATTAAATAATGTACTAGCTTGAATTCATCTTATTTGATTTATATGTGTTAATAGGCTTTTGTATTGTTTGACATGTGAGTTATGTGCAATTATGTGGGCCTAATAAGGCTTATTGGGCTTTTGGATTCTATTTCATCCTATGCTGAGATGGTTTATAGGTTAACTTGAGATGGAATTAGAAGTGTGGACTTTTGTTGAGTACTTGGGGGGCTCATAAGAAGCTTATTTAGGCTCATTTTAGATATGTTTTACATGGCCCATCGGGTGGCTATTGGGTTAAGATGTAATTTTGAATATCAGAGGGGCTTATATGTAATTTGGATGGGCTATATATGTGGAGTAAGAGGGGAGCTCGAATCGAACCCAACTTCCTCTCTCTTATCTTCTAGCATCTTCTTCTTTGCTCTTGGCTATGGAGGAGGATTGCATGGCTAGATGTAGGTAGCAGAGACTTGGGAGGCTACTTTAAAGGCAATCTTTGAGATCGGAGGCACCTTTGAAGCTTCTTGCTAGAGTTCAAATAGTGGAATTCATGAAGGGGGTGTTAGTCTTAGGTGGCCTACAAGCCAATCTGACTATGTAAATCTCGTTTATTTATTAATATAATGACATTATTTCATTATGTGTAAATTCATATTATCATCGTTTCATAATGAAGTCCGTGATTATGTGCGATAGTGATCAGATTATGATGAGATGATACTAGTGAGACTGATCACTTAAACACACATATTCTTAATAGTTCATAGTCAGAGGATATCCGAGAAGGAGATCGGATATCCGGTTAGACTAGTGCAGATTACTCCTGCTCATACGATGAGGGTGACTAATCTCATAGTCACTTGTGTGGAGACACTAAGGCGAATCTGTAGGTGCTCATTAGAGAATGAGTACACTGAACTGATCCGACTGAATCACTAGATGGTATAGTACCTCACTGTCAACCAGGTTGATTCTATTGTCGCAGTTGCGTAGATGATCCTAGGACCTGAGACATTAAGGACACCTTGTCGGTGGACTTTTGTGCTTTGACCTTAATTTATTAATCTCTATCCACGAGATTCTAAACAGCCAAGAATCTGGTATAGCGGAATACCAGTCGAAGGGAATTGAGTGTCAATAAGGAATCATTTGCTCTCGGTACTTAGAGAGAGAAAGCTCTAGGAAGGATACGCGGAAGTCCTTGGCCAGGGCGGACGATAATATCAAAAAATGGGTTTTCCGATATTATACGGCAACATCTGATCTAAGTGAGTCGACCGGTTAGGATTTGACGGTACACCATACCCTGAGTTGACTCGAGGATATTGTACGAATGAAGAATTATATCTACATGGTAACTGTTGGCGGAAAGGTTCCAAGAGTGGGTTACTTAACCCCAATACCTTTCGAGTTCACGTAGTGTTGCTTGGCACCTGACGTGATCGGAGGCCCAATCGAATGTGATGTGCGACATTAATTGGATTGATTAATTAATTAATAATGAGTTATTAATTGATTAATCAGGCCAGTGAAGAGTCACTGGGCTTAATGGGCCATTAACTGGACTGGTTATTGGGTCTAGAGGGTCATACGCAAATGATTCTCAAGGCGATGGATTTTTAAGTGGATTTAGTATTAACCGGAGGTTTTTATGAAAAATCGCGCGATTAATGTATAATGTAGCGACCGGGTTGAGCAGGCCAAGCTGCTACGAAACTCTGGCTGTCTCACTTCTATCTCCTCTCTCTCTCTAGCGCCCCAGGCTGGCCCTCCGTTGTGGGTCTGCTCTGCCGTCTTCTCCGATTCCCGTTCGACGGGAATACGACCGCGCATTGCGGCGGTTGTAGCGGCGATCGGCGGACTGTTCGCGAGCTATAAGGAGCGAGGAACGAGAAGAAATCCACCGTAAGGAGGATCGCGTGGACTTCGCTAGAGGTTGGGTGTTTGCGCAGCTCGCGGTGTCACACCGACGGAACCAATCGGTTGCGGATTCGAATCCGCGCAAGGTAATATCCAATTATCCGATAATCTGATTTTAAAATATTCGAAACGGAAACGGATCGCTGCATTTATTTTGTTTATCCTGCTGCGTGGACGATCCGGAGAAACTCGAGAACCCTACAGGGGGATCCTTGGAGCTGGAAACTCTTGGATGATTCTTGACTTCTCTTGGGTGTGGTGGAGATGGATTGAAGGTCCTTATGGTTGGAAGATTTCAAGAATTAGGTATGGTGATGTCCTTAGATTGTGCTTTGGATGCATGTGAGTTTAAGGTGTTCTTTGGAGCATGCATGAGCTTGATTTAGTGTCTAATATGATAGTTTTAATATTTAGATTCTCAAATTTCCTTTAGAGTGGAACTTGGTTGAGTTTATACATGGATGGTTTACATAGATTTGTGCATTATAAAACTGTGATTTTGGTTAGATTGGCATGCTTGGTGTAATTCATAGATTTAAGTAAATGATTCTCATGTCATGATATTTGTTGATTAACATGTCTAATTTCTTCAGTTCAAATTTCGTAGCGTTTAGCCTTGGTTTAAATGAGATCCAACCCCACCTTTGTAGGTGCATGGTTGTCTCTGATAATAGGATAGTCAGTTAACGTTTTGCTAAAGATGAGTGGTGTAATGCTCCAATTAACTTGAAATTTTTTTAAGATGTAGCTAACAAATATGTCTAAATATCCACAAAATTTCATTAAATTTTGAGCTCATTAGACATGCTTTTTATAACTTGCAATTTCAGTATTTGTAGTAGACTATGCAGGAGGCTGTGCACAAAGCTGTTTGTGACTGCTGGAATCTAGTCAACACCATTATGCAAAGTGTCAATGCCTTGATGTATGGTGTCGACACCATGGGCTCCTTGACTGATTTTTGACCTCTATAAAGCCAAGGTGTCAACATCCTAATGCATGGTGTCAACACCATATGCCCTATTTGATTGCTTTGGGTAGTTTTTACCATCCGAACCCCGTGAAACTTCGATGGTTGTATACCTTCCCTATGGCCATGATTAAATAGATTTGATACTATGGTTCTTCATATATGATGATTTTGTTTTGTAATAGTGCATTGGTTCTTTGAAATTTCATTGATATATTGAGTTATGTTCTTACCTATCTTGATTGACTAGCCTCACTAGCACATGATACACACATTGATTTGTTCCTTAGAGAAATGAACATTTTTTAGCCATATGATTGGGTCAGGTAAGGACCTGGCTTACCCATATTATTGAGCTTAGATCTCCAAACTCGACTTATTTGTGAATTGACTGACCAAGGACAGTGGAGGAGTCCACTTGTTTGAGCACATTGGATGAGGATTGTACTACATTACTTCTTTGTCACACCTTCAGAGATTTCTGGAGACCCAACAAGAGCAGAGTGGCATTAATCAGGTAAGGAGTCCAGTGTGACTTCTGAACCCAAGATATTATGATTGATAGGTGGTTAGTATTGTTGTTTCCTTGTCATACCAAATAACTTTTAGTACATCGAAGACCCAAGGCTGACATAATATGATGATTGATGAATTGTGATTGGTCATAGAATGACGTGATGAAAGATCGATAGATAATGAATTGATGGATTAGATACATTATAGGCATGGATCAACTCTAGCATAGATCATGTGAATATGACTAAGTTGAGGTGAGATGACTAATGGATGATTCTCACTTGCCTAGTTCGGTCATTATAGACTCCATGACTATAGATGATTCAAATATAGAAATTATGTTGCTATTAATAGGTTGCTTAGTTAATTGAGCTACGAGTTATGATATGGACATGATAGTGTGAACTACGAATGACCCCATGTTATTGTGGTGACACGGGTAACTTGTGGAATATGATAACAAATATTGATGCTTAGTATGCTTCTAGTGACGCCTCCATGTGAAATGACATGGTAGGATCCATGGAAGGTTTGAATGGGCTTAGAATAGATGTTCCCTCATGATGCCCAGTGTATGGACTGTAGGTGCTGAAAATGCTCGTGTGATTAATATGAAAAACTATGTTGTTTAGTGTAAACTAACCTATTAAAAATAGCAACTAAAGTGCAGTGATCGCCAGAAACTTTTAACTAAAAAGCTTCAAAAGAGATTTGATCGCCTACCTGTTTGAACGCGGAAGAATGAGTCCTTGGTTCCCCTCCTTCAGCCGGCTGAAGAAAGAGAGCCCTTTCTTTGTTCTTTTTGTTCTTGCTGTTGAGGTTGAGGATCGTCCAGAAGTTCTCCTGGCTTTGTGCTTGATTTCCCCCTTTTGATCTCTTGTTGTTGTTGTTGAGTGCAGCAGAGACAGGAACAGAAAAATGGAAATGAAGAATGATGATGAGAATTTCAAGTAGAAGTAATATCAAAGATAACCATGATTATAAACATGCTTAAAAACAGCAACTCACTTGTTTAAATGGCTTTGAAACCCCTTTAAAACAAATGGGTTTTGGAAAATTAATGTTGTGGTGTGTGTTGCATGAAGTGAATATGAGAATGAAACTAATGAAGATGTAATTGAAATTCAGAAATGAAAAAATTATGCCCAGTTGGAGAAGCCTTGAAAGATGAAGATCTTGAAGAGGGACGCCGTCTTCTGGAAATGGCAGCGCTCCGGCGTTCCGACGTGGTTGCTTCGATCTTCAAATCGCTATAGCGCTATGGCTTGGCTCAACTTAATTCTCTCTCTCTTTTTTAACTCTTTGAGATGCAAGGTATTTATAGGCTTTTTCTGCGTTCGCGATTAACATAGAAAAATCTAGGATTTATCTGCCTTAATCGACAGATAAATACTGATTAATTCATCTTTATCTGTAATTATCTAAAACGCGTCCACCATGGCTGACGTCTTTCAGATTAAATTAAGATAAGGATAAATATCCGGGAAAACTTATCTTTATCTTTATTAGCTAAAACGCGTCTACATGTGTAGACGTCTTTTACACTAATTAAGATAAGGATAAACATCCGGAAGAGAAGTTAAAATAGCTTAGGAAACATAAAACGCGTCGACCCTCACAGACGCCTTTTAGCTAATAAATCAATTAATTAAAATTCAAATTTAAACGCTAAAATAGGAATAAACTCTAAATAGCGTCTACATGGGTCGACGCCTTTTAGGATTCTCCATATTTTAACTGAAATTTGAGCTAAAATCAATTCAATTGATTAACTTAAACATGTATGTTTGACCCGACACTCAAAAATATCAATAAAAATTAATCATTGATTAATTATCAGACCATTCTGAGGCATTATTATATGATATGAAATTTACTCGAAATGACGTTAAAATTAGCGTGTCTACAGCTGCCTCACCTTGGCATCGTCTTTGCAAGGGAGTGAAATGGAATGGAATGTACTGAAAAGGTGATGCCAAGGTGTGATGAGACACGCTCTTAACATCACATGATTGGAATTTTTTTCAAAAGCATCAATGAAGATAGCTCAAGGAGATCAATGGAATCAATCATGTCTGGATGAGGTAGACAAGGAAATAAAATAAGGTCGATCAACCTCCTCGGAGTGGGAAGTACCCCCAGGTCATAGACACTGTAGGTTTCATCATGGGGAGCGTTTGCCAGCCAATGTGGACGTGCTGCAGCCATGATGGATCTTAAAAGAAAATAAGAAATTTTGGATAAAGAATCCAAGAAAAGATAGAATTCCAAGGATATCTTCAAGCGAACCTCAAAGATAATCAAGATACTCAATTCAGAATGGAATATTTCATATCATGTTTTGAGTTATTTGATTTAATGGTCTGAAACCTAATCAATAATTAATTATTATTACAATGATTTCAAAGTCCTACATGATGCATGCTGGGCTAAAAGAAAAAATATAAAGTCAAATAAAATATAAATTAATCAAGGATAATATTGTTAAATTGTCATTAATGAGTCAAGATACCAATTCTTGTAATCCAGTGCTAAGCCGAAGCTCGTTTCTCCACGCACCGTTTCACAAAAGTGGAACCATCGTCCTCACTAATTAACAATCCAACGGCCTATCCGTGCGATTAAGAATCCTCTGGAATTATCACTGTTTTTGTTGAAGGGGAACTCAAATTCCAGTTTCATCAAAACTACAAGGTCCTTGATATGCTCTAATAAATATTTATCATATAATATTGCGAATGCAAAATAATTACATGGAATAATACAAGGATAGAGATAACCGTCTTTTTAGCCATGGTCAGGACTTCATGACTCCCACAGTAGGATCTTCTTGATATTTTCCAGCTTTCTTGAATTTCTTGAATTTCTGCAATCAAAATTATTAACAATTCCGAACATCAAAACCCATAGAATTTCGGATAAATCATATAAAGATCTGAAACGCGTCGTGTCGCGCAGACGCCTTTTAAAGTTGAAACGCGTCGCTTATCCTAGACGCCTTTTACTCACAGAAACAGGTTTCTGCTTGTTCTCTACTCGAATTCCAACTCTATCAATGCACATCCCTTTTCCAATCCGGAAAAGTCTTCCTAGGATCGCAATGTTGTCTATATAAACACCCTTAGGTCGTTCCCAAGCAATCCCACTACAATCCAAAGATCAAAAGTTGAGTTTTCTTCAAGGTTTCTTCAAAGTTCCAAGGTTTCCTAGCTTTTCTAGCTTCAAGAAGGAGGAACTCCGAAAAAGGGTGTATGAATTCTTCAAGCAAGAAGATGAAGATGTCTTTGGAGCAGTTTTATGATGTGGAGAATCATCTTAATGGAAGAAATCCCAATCTCCAAGTAAGTTCAATCAACTTCTTTTCAATTCTCTTCATGTTCTTTATCATGTTCTTCACGTTCCTCATCATGTTCTTCATCTTTTCTTTTGGTTTTCAGAACTATCCCATGTTTCCTGGCCCAAGGAAATTCACCTCCTTACCTTGGATTCGTAAACTTGCAAAAAGCATCAAGCTTTCCATGCAAGTGTTCATATCCAAGTGGAATCTTCAAGGTCTTGTAGTGCTTGCCAAGCATTACAAGAGCGCGAACGCAGATTGGGCGGCTATGGGTGCCTTGATCGAGTGGTGGCATCCCCAAACTCATACGTTCTTCTTTCAAGATTTCGAGTGCACGATTCTTTTGGAGGAGGCGGAGCTTCTTTTAGGTCTCCCAAAGACCAAAGAGAACAAAGAGAAGATAGCTTTGATGAAGGAGAGAATCACCGGTCAACAATTGTTGACATATATTATGAAAGATCCTTCAGAAGCTAAAGGATGTCTTACTAAAAAGGGGATCAATCTCACCAAGCTAGCCGAGTGGACGCTGTATGAAATTGATGATCTAAGAGAGGATGAAGCGGAGGATGTAACAAAAGCCTTAGTTACATGCCTAGCCGGTGCCTTATTCTTCTCTGCGCAGGATAACATCTTAGAAGATGACCAAGTTAGTGCCATATGCGCAATCTTCGAAGGTAAATCCATTAGCACTGCACTCTTAGCATATCTTTATAGTGGGCTTTCTGCAGCGTCTGTGGGCCGTCCTCCTTATGGATGCATGCTACTCTTCGCCTTATGGGTTGAACTTCACTTCAAGTTTGAGCACAGCAAGAAAAGGCCTCTGAATCCATCTCAAATCTACTTGAATAGCTCAATTCATTGCATAGCTAATATTGTAAAGTTCAATGAGCACATGGTTAACAAGGTTCCAAAACTCAAGACCCGAGCCGATTGGAGAGAGTATTTAAAGCTCATGACGTCCGACATATTCGACTCGTCTCCACTTGCTCTGGTTGGAAAACCTGTGTGGGTGCGTCGTGCAGTAGGGGCAGACCTTAAATTGATTGGAGCCACCGAGTTTGTGCTGTACAATCCACATCGGTGCCTTACTCAACTTAGCTTGGGCCGTCGTGAATTCCCCGAGTTCTCTCCCACACTTCCGATCAAGAAGCGCGACTTGGAATCCGACGAAGACTATGAAGCCATACAAATCATTACCACTCTATGGAACCTTGGCTTCAGTTACCGTGTAAGATCCTTTAAAGATAGAGATAAATGATTGAAATTTCCATACCTTAAAGGTCTTCACGAAATTCTTCCTTGAATGTCCCCTTTCTCTTTGTTCATGATGTAATAAAGAATTTTATTGAATAGAAGTTTTTTCATGCCTCAAAACCTTTCCTCAACTTCCTGTGAAGTGCACATGATTTTTCCTTTATAAAAACCTTGATTTTTCCTGAAAATTCAACAGTTCGGGTTCTGTAAAAATGTAAAATGCGTCTAGTCAGACAGACGCCTTTCAACAATAATTCGATTTAAAAAGGTAAAACGCGTCTTCAGGAGCTGACGCCTTTCAATCATAATTCTTTTCCAGAAATTCAATTTAATCCTCAAAAATCCGATTTAAAGCTTAAAACGCGTCTGTACATGTTGACGCCTTTCATACATAATTCTCTTTCAGAAATTCAATTTAATCCTCAAAAACCTGATTTAAAGCTTAAAACGCGTCTGGACATGATGACGCCTTTCATACATAATTCTCTTTCAGAAATTCAATTTAATCCTCAAAAACCTGATTTAAAGCTTAAAACGCGTCTGGACATGATGACGCCTTTCAACTCTCTCTCCTACTTTTTCCAGGATTCTGTCATTAATTCCATGATTAATTCTCTGAAAAGCGTCCATAAAACACGACGCCTTTCATGATTTTCCTCTGTACGGCTCTGGCGAAAATATTGAAACGCGTCTACCTATGTGGACGTCTTTCATTCAAATTCAAACCTCTGTCAGTGCCACCTCAACTTTTGCGCCCTAAAACGCGTCAACCTGAGTCGACGCCTTTCAGCCTTTCGTTAACAGATCCGCGAAGGCCCCCTTTCTTCCTCACTTTTCTAAAATCTTTCTCTTCCTCTCCTCTCTCCGGCGGCGATTTCCGAGCTCCGGCGATCTTACCCTCTTCTCAAGTTATGGAGCGTGGTGAAGGCTCTGGGAAGACGAAGGTCATAGCCAAGAGGAGGCGGAGGCAAGAAGAAGAAGCTCCCGAGGAGGTTCCAGCGGCCCTTGCGGAGGCGGCGGCTTTCTTGGAGGAGGAACTCCCTCCACCGGCACCCATGGTGGTAGAAGAAGAAGAGGAGGGCGACCTCCACACGGTAAGATCTCTGTGGGATGAATGGATGAGAAAAGAGGGGAGAAAACGGGATTCTTGAAGGAATCCGGAATCTGGACTTGAAAGGCGTCCAGACCAGGTGACGCCTTTCAAAAGGCGTCTCCTAGGGCTGACGTCTTTTAATATAAATTCCGGATTTTTAATTAGGAATAAAGAGTTTGAATTGCGTCAATGAACGTTGACGTGTTTTAAAACACGTCTGTGTGTGCTGACGCGTTTCAAAACAGAACTGATATCCCTTTTTTTTATTCATTATTGACCTTTATTTTTATGTCTGCTTGCAGGGAGTGATGAGGGCCAGAATCTCATGGGACCTAGTAGTAGGGGCTTATAGGGGGCTCCCCGACTTCCAGAAGGCACGCTTGCGCCGGATGGGATTCGGCGAGGTACTGGACATTGAGCCATTTTGGCTTGATCTGGTCCTGCTGCAGGCGCTCAGGGAGCGTTGGCATGCAGAGAGTCGGGCATTCCTAATGCCATGGGGGCATATGGTCCCCTCCCTAGAGGATGTGGCTAGGATTACTGGCCTTCGGGTAGAGGGCCGACCTGTGAGCGGGGTGACCTACCCCAACTACCAGGGACTGGCAGAGGCTTTGTTAGGGATAGAGGTATCTAGCCTAGGCAGGGAGTCTAGGATGGTTCCTCGAGTAGAGGTAGAGGCAGCCCTAGGTCTAGATGAGCCCCGGCGTCGGTCTGACGAGACCCGGGAGGAGTTCAGGGATAGGCTAGCAGAGTCATCCTCCTCAGTCTACTGTAGTGATCCTGGTCAGGTAGAGGAGGTAGACAGACAGCTCAGGGTCTTCCTAGTTTTCTTTTTCGGTAGGTTGCTCTTCGGTACGAAGGGCGACCATATCCACTGTAGATTTCTTTACTTGCTAGATGATTTAGGTAGCCTAGGGGAGTATGCTTGGGGTGCAGCCCTTCTGGCTCACCTCTTCGCCGACCTATCCGCGGTCACGCCGGACCGTGAGACTACCATCAGTGGCTTCTCGCCATTTCTTCAGGTATTAAATTGTTTAATTATTTGTTATATGCAGTGCAATATGATATGATGCTTCTTCTAACCTATATGTTCATGAATGCAGGTGTGGAGCTACTACTACTTCCCGCTCGGCAGAGCGAGGATTATTCGTCCAAATGCCGTCCCTTTTGCCTGCCGTTGGCAGCCGATTGTGGACACGGCTCCACAGCATCACCAGCTGACGGCCCTCCGCCGTCAGTTTCTGGATTATCCAGAACTCTTGGTAAACTTTTAACTTGTTTAATTTTATTAAATGCAATCTTTCATTCATTAAATGCAAGTTATTTATGAATGCATCTAACCTATATGCAGGTGATTTGGCGCCCATATTTGGGCATGAATGAGGAGGGTCAGCCGTGGGTGACGGCTGGCAGGAGGCGGTTTGGGAGGCAGATGTGGGTGCATTGCCTCAATGAGATCGAGCCCCTCCGCCTCCGACTAGTGATGAGGACCTTGGGCCTCCACCAGGAATGGATCGACGAGGAGGTCCCGGAGGGTGTAGGAAGGAGCATGAGGGGTAAGCAAGCCCTCACTGATTGGCGAGCAAAATTTCCTGAGCAATATGAAGACTGGCATCGCCGGGGTGTCAGAGTGGAGTCACGGGCGGAGAGTAGCGAGGCCTACCTCCAGCAGTACCGGGCCCACTACGCCGATCAGCTTCGGCTCCTCCGACCACTCGATGTAAGTATGCATTCATGCGTCTTTAATTTTATTATTATCTTGATTTATATTTGTGAATGAATGTATGTATGACATGCAGGATGCGCGTGATGCGGTCATCGTCGACCTCCGGGCCCGCCTACATGATGCGGAGGCCCAGCTAGAACAAATCCAGAAGTAGTTATATGACCTGGTATGTATGAATGAATATGAATGCATGTTTTAATTAATAATTGTTTTGGCAATTAACCACTGATAGTTGTCTTTCGGTACAGCGAGCTGTCTATACCCAGGCGGCTCCTCCTACCCATGGAGCTTCGTCTTCCTCGTCCACTGCTCATGATGCTACCATGGCTGACCTCCAGAGTCAGCTCGCCTCTGCCATCCACCGGGCTTCTCTAGCGGAGGAGGACCATGCTGCTCAGGTAAGTTCTTCAACTTTTGAATTATGAAATTAATTATTTGATTACTTGATTGCCTTGAACTAAAAAGACTTCCTTTCAGGTTGCTGAGCTTCAGGAAGCCCTTCAGAGGGCTGAAGCGGATGCCTGTGCTACAACGACTCGGGCTGAGGCTGATGCAGAGCGGATCCGGGCTCTAGAGGAGCAGGTGGCCCGACTTTCGGCTGGAGATCTTGCGCGCCTCCAGACCCGCCTGGAAGTCATCAACGAGGAGCGAGAGCGGGAAAGGCAGGAGCGGCAGAAGATGGATGCTGAGATATCCGCTCTTCGGGTCCAGCTTGGCATTGCGGAGCATGAGCGCCGGAGTGTGGAAGAGAGGTACAGGCGTGCTCGACAGCGTGCACAAGAGCGCGGTCTGACCAGTGCCTTCACCGCCAGTGCTGCCGTGTCCTCTGGTCAGGCGGGTCCGAGTGCGATGGGGCCACCTCCACCTCCTAGTCGAGAGCCAGCACCGGATGCACCTGACGAGGCCTAGAGCCAGTTGGACGAGGGTGGAGGGGAGAGCCAGCCTTGAAGGCTCATGTATCTTCTTTTCTTCATGTATCATGTACAAAAAAACTCCTTTTGATAATATATATATGAAACTTTTGGCTCCAATCTTGTGTTCTTGTGTTTATCTCACATCCTGTACACACTTAACAAACAGGTTAAGTATCTATTTAGGCTTAGCCCCTTGCCTGACCAAATAAATGGTCAATCAATCTTTTCTTCAATAAATGGTCAAGGGGCATAGCCTTTATTAACAAAGGTAATGAGAATAATCAAACTTAAGCAGAATGCAACATACAAGCAGACAGATGTTTACTGAAAATAAAAGGATGAAACACACTAAATGCAACAATCAGATGCTAACTGAAATTTTTTTTTGTTGTTTTGAAATATTCATTTTTGTTTGGTGTTTTGGAATATATACTTTTTTTTTTGAATTTTGACATATGTATTTTTTTTGAATTTTTGATTTGTGTATTTTTTTGGATTTTTGACATACATTTTTGGATTTTTGACATATGTATTTTTTTGGATTTTTGACATATGTATTTTTTTGGATTTTTGACATATATTTTTTTTGGATTTTTGACATATGTATTTTTTTGGATTTTTGACATATGTATTTTTTTTGGATTTTTGACATATGTATTTTTTTGGATTTTCGACTAAAAGATCAGCATGGTACTTGGATCAAAAGATCATATTCATTTATTAACTTAATTTCCAAATTGTTCTTTAACAACTTAACTTAAACCCATCGTGTTTGAACTTGTGTTTCCATTCGTGATCCCATTTGATGATTTGACCCTTAGTCAATCTAAGCCATTCCTTAAGTTTGGAGTACACATCTTTAGAAAGAAAAGATGAATAAGTTTAGAGAGCCCATGAGAAGGTTCCGGAGACTTAAAAAGATGTTCCTTTCCTACCCTAATATCCGTTGGGGTTCGGTCATTTTCTTTCCGGGGTATTTATCGACCTTGCGTTCCCTTTTGTTTCATTTCATGGCCTTGATGTAACGTTTGTAATGTAATGGCCTTTTGATTTGACATTTTGGCTTTTGCCTTTTGCTTTTCTTTTCTTTCTTTTCTTTCTGCTTTGGGACGGATCTCCCCCTTTTTTTTATGACGGCCTCCTACTAAGATGGCGGGTATTCTTGGTAGTCTAATCTAAGTCTCGTTCCGACATCATGGGCCGAGTATAAAACAGAATTTTTGTTTAAAAACGAATGATTTGTACTTTACACTTTCGGTCAAGTTTTTGATATTCTTTAGGCCTTGTCATCTCTTGTTACTCACGAATCAAACGTGTCAGTGTGTGCAGTAATGGGTTTAAAGTTCAGTTATCCAGACTGAAAAGGAAATTTGAGTTTATAAATTTTCTGATTCCACTGGTCTTTGTACCATACTGATCGACTCTTTAACTTAAGGGTAGTATTTCTTAAGATGTAAACCATTCCAGGGATGTTTTAGCTCTTCTCCTTCTGCATTAACAAGACGATAAGCATTACCAGGAAAAGCGTGCGATACAACATAAGGTCCTTCCCAGTTGGGTTGGAGCTTAGAACGCGGACCACCAGGTTTTATAAAAATTCTTTTGACAACCATTTCACCGACTTTGAACTTACGTTCAATGACTTTCTTTTGATAAAAACGTGCTAGTCTGTTTTGATAAACTTTTGCATGATTAGCAGCTGACCATCTTTTCTCGTCTAAATGTTCCAATTGAGCAAGGAGTGCTGAACGATGTTCATCAATGAAAAATTCCTTATTCAATTGTACTCTTAATGATGGTATAAGGATCTCATATGGAACTACCGCCTCCATTCCAAATGTTAAGGAATAAGGAGTTTGCCCAGTGGGCGTGCGGATTGAAGTTCGGTAGGCCCATAGAGCCTCAACCAATTTTTCTGGCCAATCTGCGAATTTATTAGATTTGCACGTCTTTTTGATGATTTTTATCAAAGTCTTATTTGTTGCCTCTGCTTGGCCATTGCCTTGCGGATAATAAGGAGACGAATGATGCAATGCAATTTTATACCTGTTACAGAGGTCCTTTAATTCTTGTGACACGAACTGCGGTCCGTTGTCGGTGACGATGGTGCTTGGAATTCCAAATCGAGTGATGATGTTCTTCATGATGAACTTGCAGACAGTTGATGCTTTGATCTCCACGTACGCTTCAGCTTCTGCCCACTTGGTGAAGTATTCCGTTGCCGTGAGAATGAAAGATTTTTGCTTGATGCCGGAATCGGGATTGCCAAGAGGTCCAATGATGTCGAAAGCCCACATGGAGAAAGGCCATGGGGAAGAAACAGGATGGAGTGAAGATGCAGGAGAATGAATTTTATCGGCGTGAAGTTGACACTTAGCACACCTACGAACATATCCTACATAGTCTTCTTCCATGGTTGGCCAATAAAATCCTTGTCTGAGGATCTTCTTTGTTAACATCTGTCCATTGACATGACCACCACAAACTCCACTATGAGCTCCTTCCATAACCTTCCAAAGCTCATCTTCGTCTAGACATCTCAGAAGAACTCCATCAAAACCTCTCTTATATAATGCTCCCCCAACTAGGGTGTATCGTTGAGCGACTCTCCTGATAGCTCTCTTCTTCTCAGTTGTAGCTTCCTCAGGATACGATTGATCTTCACAATATTTTGCAATTTCATAATACCATGGCTTCTGTTCATCATCCATCTCTTCTAACAGCTCCATTAACATGATTTCTCTTTTTTCAATGATATCTCCGTCTCTGACTTTCTTCAGCAACTTCTCCTTAGTTCTAAGGAATGAAGGATCTTTCACGGCAGGTAAAAGACGCCTATGAACTATGATTGATTCAGATTGTTTGCAGATTGGAAAATCAAGAGAAGATGCAAGTGAAGCTAGAGCGTCAGCTAAGATGTTCTGATTCCTAGGGACATGGACAAAGATCAATTTCGTGAAAAGCTTTGAATAAGCAGAAGTAAGCTCCTGATAAGGCTTGAGCTTGGGATCGAGAGTTCGATATTTGGTCAGCACTTGGCGAAGAATTAGCTGGCTATCACCTACAATCCTGAGTTTGGTGGCACCATGGAAATGAGCAGCCTCGAGACCAGCAAGAAGTGCCTCGTATTCAGCTATATTGTTTGTGACTGGAAAATCAAGCTGAAAGGCTTGTGGAATGGTGATACCTTCAGGTGATAACAGAACAATACCGATCCCTTTTCCATGAGAATTCAGAGCTCCGTCAAAATGCAGAGTCCACATATCATCTCTGATTTGATTTACGGACATCAGTTCCTCATCCGGAAACTCTGATCGGACTGGATCAAATCGAGGAAGGGGATGATGAGCAAGATGTTCTGCTATGGCATAGCCCTTGATCGCTTTCTGCTGAATATAGATGATGTCGAATTGAGATAGAAAGCTTTGCCATCGTGCTAACCTATCAGTAAGAACAGATTTCTCCAGAAGGAATTTGATTGGATTCATCCTAGCGATGAGATGAACTTCATGGGCCAGAAAATAATGCTTTAATTTCTGCACGACCCAAACCAATGCTGCACATGTTTTCTCCATCGCCGTATATCTCTGCTCAGCGGGGTTGAGAAGTTTAGAGAGATAGTAGGCTGCCCTCTCTTTTCCTTCTTCATCTTCTTGTGCTAGGACAGCCCCCACAGCATCATCCAGGACTGAAATGTAAAGTATCAATGGTTTGCCTGGAGATGGTGGTCTCAAAACAGGAGGACTTGCTAAATAGTCCTTCAATCCATCGAATGCCTCCTGACACTTATCGTCCCAATCGAATTTGACTCCTGGCTTGGTAAGCTCGTAAAACGGCTTACACCTTTGTGAGTGCTGGGAGACAAAACGGCGAATAAATTGTAACCTCCCGATTAATCCTCTCAACTCTTTCAAGTTTTTAGGAGGTGTCATTTCTCTAATAGCCTTCGCCTTGTTAGGATCGATCTCAATTCCCCGTTTGCTGACGATAAATCCAAGCAATTTCCCTGAAGATACCCCGAATACACATTTCTTGGGGTTCATCTTTAACTGATATTCTCTTGATCTTTCTAACACCCTTGCCAAAACTTTGGCGTGCTCAGCCTTTGTTTTCGATTTAACCAATAAGTCATCCACATACACTTCCAAATCTATGTGCATCATGTCATGAAATATTGCCATCATGGCCCTCTGATAGGTGGCTCCAGCATTCTTTAATCCAAATGGCATGACAACATAATAGTATGTTCCCCAAGGTGTAGTGAATGATGTTTTCTCTTGATCTTCTTCTGCCAGCTTAATCTGATTATATTCTGAAAATCCGTCCATAAATGATAACGTCTCATAGCCAGCAGTATTATCGATGAGTACATCAATATGAGGCAATGGAAAATCATCTTTAGGACACGCCCGGTTCAAATCGCGGAAGTCAATGCAAATCCTGACCTTCCCGTCCTTCTTCATAACCGGGACTATATTGGCCACCCATTGTGGATAAAGGACAACTCTAATAAATTTGGCTTTATGCAGTTTGTCGACCTCTTCCTTCATCTTTAGAGCCATTTGTGGGTGGAATCGCCTTAATTTTTGTTTGACCGGGCTAGCTCCTTCCTTTAATGTCAATCTGTGTTCAACCAAAGTTGAGTCTAACCCCGGCATATCTTCATAACTCCAGGCGAAAGTGTCCTTATAGTCCTTGAGAACTTGTACCATTGCTTTTTCATCCTCTGAAGAAAGATTTTTACTGACGAGGACAACCTTAGGTTCGTCTTCAGTCCCTAAATTAATTTCTTTGGTGGGCTCTTCTACGGCAGCTGAGGGTTCATCGAATCTCTTTACTCCACTGGCATATGCCTCAGCCGCGTCCTCGTCATCTTCCTCATTTTCAACAATGGGGTCCTTTTCATGTACTAATTCATATACCCCGTACCCATCATTGACTGACTCATCGTCCATGCAATCTTCTGGCATCTGAATTGGATTTTCTAAAAGCTGAGGGATCAAAGAACAAGAAGAGCATTTATCAGCTAAGTCCTGGAGGTATCTATCTGGAATTTGCCTACCCTTAGGCTTCCTAGACTTCCTAACCTGACTAGACTGCCTAACTTCACTATCATAACCTAACGAAGACGAAGCAGGATGAAAATCCTGGGATACAAGTGGAAATACAAGAGAATCCTCCCGAGGGGAGGGACAGAGTAAATCTAGGAGAGAATCTTGACCGAAGGACCCGCGCGGCGGGGTGCAATCGGACAAGTAAGATGTTTCCTCAATGAGGATTTGGGAAGAATTTGTTGCCAAATTGGCGTTTTTTTTTGGAAAATGAAAGAATTAAACATAAAGCAGGAATGAATAAAAATGGGAGGATAATCAGACGGAGGAAGTGGCACCAAGGCCAGAGGATTGGGGGGATCATATAGTAATATGTCCCAGATCAGATCATACAACCTCTCTAGATCGAGAGGAGGTTGTGGTATAATGTCCCGAGGGGACAGAGTAATCATGACGGGCGGAGCCCGTGGAATATCTTCAATTATGACCCGCGACCAAGTCGGGGTCAAGAGCAGTGTACGAAAAAGAGTATGGAGCATGAAGACATGTGAAGGATATGTCCCCCTCCAGAGCAGATCTGTTGTGTAACCAGCTTGATATGGGTCATCCGGCTCCCCTTCGTCAGTTTCTTCAGATAGCAGTATCCGCTTGTCAAATATGGCACCAGGGCTTTCAATCAGTTCATCAATCTGCGGCGGCCACTTAGGTTCTGCAGGATCCAAGAATAGTCTGTTCAGTGCAATATACAGGTCCCTCAGATCGAACCACCTGTACCATTCACATTCGGGATTATGGAATTTCCTCCTTTTCATAGGCCGCAGAGCCTCCAAGGATTGGTACGTAAGCAATTCGGAGCAATGTCTGGCCAAGTCCCTCCCATATATATCATGGAAGTCAAAACAGGAAGTAATGACTACCGTATTGTCTTGGCTAAGTATGGGCCCTTTCACGAAGTGCGTACACAGGGTCCATGTTAGGGGATCTCGGCCTTCTTTGGGTGGTGTGGACATTGCCTCCCAGATTTTCGGACCTTCTTTGATCTCTGCTTGCTGAACCGGATCTTGTTTCAGTTTTATTGGCCTATAGCCCAGACCATTTCCAGGTGCTGCTCGATGATTTCTGACAAGAGTGGTCCTGCCTTGCAATTGTGTGCCCTGACCTTTTCCAGGCTCGTAGCCGTTTTTCATCATAATCCTCCATCCTGGGGTACTCATGCACTTCCCCCTTTTGATAGCATCTAACGGATATGTAGAAATAGTGGCGGCTTTCAGAGGATCAGCCACTGGACGGTAGACCTGTAATACCGACATAAAAGGTTGTCGGCCAGGTAAAACAGCAGATTTAATGTTCAAGGTATGAGCAGCAGCAAGGATCGGCATGCTCGTTACTTTAATTATTCGTCCTTTGTAAGGAAACTTGAGGCATTGATGATTCGTAGAAGGAATCGCCTCAAGAGTTTTAATATAAGGACGGCCTAAAATGGCATTTATGGAAGGGTCGATTTCCAGGATGTGAAATTCGACCTCTGCATGACTTACAGGGCCCAGCTCCACCTTTAAATAAACCATTCCCAGAGGGGAACGGGTAGAATTGTCATATGCTGTCACTGAGATGGGGCTGGGTAGCCATTTCTCTTTGGGCACACCGCACAGCTCCAGGGTCTTCGGAGGTAAAACATTGATCGAAGCCCCTGTGTCGACCAGGCATGCATCCACGGCCTTCTTACAGATGTTGACCGTGATACTCAGAGCCATGCTTCTGGCTGCTGGCGGTGCTAGTTCCGATGTATGAAATGTTATGGAGGGCTGATCCCCTTGAGGAACTAGTAGTGCTGCAATCTTCTCTACCGGCACGTCTTCATTGACCATCACCTTCTGTAGATATTCCATTAAAGCTTCTTGGTGACTCTTGGATCTTTTGATTAATTCGAGTATAGTGATCCGTGCCGGTGTCCGATCCAGGTGTTTCAACATGTCGTATTGAGTGCCTGGTGCACTCTCTTCATTATGGGCTTCCTCAGTGGGCTGTGATGGGCCGTCTCTGACTGTGGACTGAGGGAAGACCTTGTTGAAAATCCTTCCACTCCGGAGCGCGTGTTCCTCAACCGTGGAGGATCCGGGTGACACCTTAAGTACCGCAGAGTTGGATGGTGCGGATGGCGTAGAGGGTTGGTATGTAGGTGATGGCGTAGGGTTGGGTGGTGATGGCGCGGTGCGGATTAAAGGCCTAGAGGGTTGGATGGTGGATGGGTAAGCGGTTGGCGAAGTGGGGAATGGTACGCGTAATAGCGGTCTAGATGGTAAGGGGATATCTGGGTGGATGGTAGTGGTAGCGGGTGAAGTAGGAAATGGTATGCGTAGTAATGGCCTAGATGGTAAGAGGGGCGCGTTATTGGTTTGCGGGGGGCTATATGATGGAGGCGTAGTGGTGCGGGGTGTAATGGGCCTAAGGAAGGTGGGTAGTGGTAATGGATTATTGGGTGTGGGTGAGTGATATGTAGGCGTGGGTATAGGGGTGATGGTAACGGGTTGTGGCCTTGGTATGTGGATGGTGCGGCGTGGTGGTCGCTCTGCGGTACTTTGAACGTGACCCGTTGAACAAAGAGAGGAAGAGTCCTCTACTCTCCACTGCTGCCCACGACCAGCCTCAGACTGGCTGTTCGTCAAAATGGGAGCAACCTGGTTTTGGTTCTGGTGCTCCGGGAGTGGATTCTGCACTATACCCATGTTGGGTGGCGCTACTGCTTGTGCCGGTGGTCTTGCTTGCTGCTGCTGCGGTCTCCTCGCCTTCAGGGCCGTTATGTACTTTTTCATTTCCTCCCAGTCTATGCCGCCCTGCTCATTGAGATCATGAATATAATCTCTGAATTGAAAGAAGGTGTCAATGGTATGCCCAGGTTGCCTGTGGAAATAGCAATACCTAGACGTATCGGCATTTTGAGGCCAGACGGCCTTTTCTCTTGGCAAGACTAAGGCATTGGCTGCCATTAAAGCGCTGAAGATATCCGCCAAGGATTCTGGGAGGGCCGGGTATTCTGCCCTTTTCGGGCCTGGAGGTCTCCTCTGCTGGTTGTAGTCACCAGGAGGAGGGACATTGTGGTACGCCGGCGGTGCGCGCGGCTGGTACTGTGGCTGTTGCTGCTGATACTGCTGCTGAGGGGGCTGCTGATACTGCTGGTGCCGTGGCGGCTGTTGCTGGTTTTGATTCGGCTGCTGGGGCCGCTGGTACTGCTGTTGGTAATGGGGGTTCTGCTGTTGCCTATACCCCTGTTGGCTCGGCTGTGGTGGCCTCTGGTACTGCTGCTGGTTCCTCACAAACTGGGGCGAATTATTGTTCATGGTACTGACTTGCTCGTGAGAGAGCGTGCCCTCAGTAGTTGGACCTGTGTTGGGAGAATTCGGCACTGCAGGCTTCCGAGGTGGAGGCCTGTTAGGTCTGTGAGGATCAAAGACGTTAGAGAACGTAGCGTCCTTGAAGGCATTCTGGCAGTACCGTGCTCTTTCATAGAGCTCTGCCATATTAGTCAAGTTGTTCAAGGAGAGGACTAGCTTGAACTGGGGAGTGGCGTTAGAAATTAGCATCTTCACTTGTTCAGATTCAGACATGTGATCTTTTACCTTTTCAGCCAGGCCCCGCCACCTGTCAACAAAACTGACAAACTCCTCATCCGGTTTCATTTTTTCTGCAATGAGGTCCGTGATAGACAAGGAGGGTGCAACTCTGTCCTGGTATCGTTTGATAAATTTGCGTGAAACGATACCGTAATCCTCTACTTCGGAGGGTTCCAAAGAAAAGAACCACTCGAGGGCTGGTCCCTCTAGAGATCTCCTGAACAAGAAGGCCAACGACCTCTTGTCATTCTGCCAGAAAGAGGATTCGTACATGAACTCCTTCAGGTGCGTGAAGGGGTTACCAGTACCGTTATACTTCCGATACACTGGCATTTCAGAGGGTGGCAGATGGAACACTGGCAGGCTCAGTAAATTGATTTCCGGTACAGCTTTAACCCCCATCATCTTCTGGAGATTGTTGAACTGCTCATCCATGCGCTCCATCTTGGCCAGCAACGTCTGCGTGGTCAGATCTGCCTGGGGAGGAGGAGGAGGTGGAAGTACCTGATAGGCCTGCTGCCTAGAGTACGTTGGACAAGGAGGATAATAAGGATGAGGTCCGGCAGAGCTTCCGCCATGCCCGAGGGCATTTTGATAAATAGGCGTTTGCGGTCTAGCCGGTTGCCTAGATGATGAAAGTTGCGGCCCACTGGGCCGAGAAGTAATGTGAAGGCCTTCCATGGCCTGATGGATATAAGGAGGAGGAGGAGGAGGTTGTTGAGTAACAACGGGGGGAGCCATAGGGTTCGGCTCAGCAGACTGCATGGGTGCCTTCCCCTTCAAAATAGACTGGATGGCCTCGAACTGCTGAGGGTCCAGTCGGGAGGCAAGAACTCCCAGGGCATTGACAAGATCCATAGGATCGGAGGATGAGGGATCATGATGATTCATGTCCCCCTCAAGATCGGGATTGGGGATCGCATATTCATGCGGAGGCAGATCATGATATTGATCGTGCGGATGAAAAAGAGCAGTTCGGACATTCCCGTCATGTCGAACTGGAATGGGGACAGAGTTACGAGAGGCATCAGCATCTCTCCTGTTCTCATAATTGAAGTCTGAATCGCGAGGGGCATTAGCATCTCCCTCGTAGTTGATGATGGCGTCTTGGGCCATACTCAAATCTCTGCCTGATCGCAGCAACATGATATTAGATTCCCTTTTCAAAGATTTAATCAAACAAGTTGTACAGAGATTAATCAAACAAGTGGATGCTTAACGTGATTTTAGGATTCCTTGTTGAATTATTTGAATTGGATTAAACCACAATTTCGCTCAGGGAAGGATCCTAGTTTCAGTTCAGTTTCCACCGTTATTCTCTAGGGTTCTCTCTCACAACGCTTTCGAAATCTAGCCGGGACTTCAATTGGTACAACCAGCCCGATGATCAAGGAGGAATACCTTGATTTTGGGGACTTATGGAGGTCTCAACGTCAACTTCTCTAGTCTGATCAAGGGACCAACCCAATCAGAGAGAGTTGCTGACGTTGAGTAATGTGTTCCTAAGAAGATGAGGGTTTTCGCCTCAATGCGTATGCCCTGCGACCTGGATGGCCTCTAATGCTTAATAAAATAATGGGTAGCTAGCACTCAACCACAGAAATCTGGAAACTGAGAAATAATTAAGAAAATGTCTGAATCGCGTCGAGTATGGTCGACGCTATTCAAAACAGAGCTTAATTCTTTCGCAGAAACAGATGCAAACAGCAGAGAAAGTCTGGAAAATAACTAAAAACTGTCTGAATAGCGTCGATGGTGGTCGACGCTATTCAACACAGAACTTAATTATTTCGCAGAAAGAGATGCAAACAGCAGAGACAGTCTGAAGACTAAAAGGCGTCTGGGTGTGCTGACGCGGTTTTGAAACGCGTCAACGTTCCTAGACGCTTTTTACTTCGCAGAAACAGATTTCCAGAAGGATTTTCTGGGTCGAATCCTCCTCAAACAGGGTAAAATGCAGTAAACAATCGACTAATGCAAAGATTTTTAGTTTCAGATTTTAAACAGGATGATTTACTAACTAAACAACTAGGAAATCACTCAATCACACATCATTTTATCACAAAAACAGCTTTTTTGAACTAATCAAGGGGAGGGCAAGATCTTGCCACTGGGGTGTGCACGTGGTGCACGAGGGGAATTAATTAAACTAAACACTCACCAATTGGTGAGGACGTGTCGAAAGACACAAATGGTGCACCGTGGGTGCCCGATATGATAACAGTAAGAACAAAAGAAACTAAAAGACGGCGAGACCAAGTCCCACCGTGATCGCCAAAAAGAGCTGTAGGTGCTGAAAATGCTCGTGTGATTAATATGAAAAACTATGTTGTTTAGTGTAAACTAACCTATTAAAAATAGCAACTAAAGTGCAGTGATCGCCAGAAACTTTTAACTAAAAAGCTTCAAAAGAGATTTGATCGCCTACCTGTTTGAACGCGGAAGAATGAGTCCTTGGTTCCCCTCCTTCAGCCGGCTGAAGAAAGAGAGCCCTTTCTTTGTTCTTTTTGTTCTTGCTGTTGAGGTTGAGGATCGTCCAGAAGTTCTCCTGGCTTTGTGCTTGATTTCCCCCTTTTGATCTCTTGTTGTTGTTGTTGAGTGCAGCAGAGACAGGAACAGAAAAATGGAAATGAAGAATGATGATGAGAATTTCAAGTAGAAGTAATATCAAAGATAACCATGATTATAAACATGCTTAAAAACAGCAATTCACTTGTTTAAATGGCTTTGAAACCCCTTTAAAACAAATGGGTTTTGGAAAATTAATGTTGTGGTGTGTGTTGCATGAAGTGAATATGAGAATGAAACTAATGAAGATGTAATTGAAATTCAGAAATGAAAAAATTATGCCCAGTTGGAGAAGCCTTGAAAGATGAAGATCTTGAAGAGGGACGCCGTCTTCTGGAAATGGCAGCGCTCCGGCGTTCCGACGTGGTTGCTTCGATCTTCAAATCGCTATAGCGCTATGGCTTGGCTCAACTTAATTCTCTCTCTCTTTTTTAACTCTTTGAGATGCAAGGTATTTATAGGCTTTTTCTGCGTTCGCGATTAACATAGAAAAATCTAGGATTTATCTGTCTTAATCGACAGATAAATACTGATTAATTCATCTTTATCTGTAATTATCTAAAACGCGTCCACCATGGCTGACGCCTTTCAGATTAAATTAAGATAAGGATAAATATCCGGGAAAACTTATCTTTATCTTTATTAGCTAAAACGCGTCCACATGTGTAGACGTCTTTTACACTAATTAAGATAAGGATAAACATCCGGAAGAGAAGTTAAAATAGTTTAGGAAACATAAAACGCGTCGACCCTCACAGACGCCTTTTAGCTAATAAATCAATTAATTAAAATTCAAATTTAAACGCTAAAATAGGAATAAACTCTAAATAGCGTCTACATGGGTCGACGCCTTTTAGGATTCTCCATATTTTAACTGAAATTTGAGCTAAAATCAATTCAATTGATTAACTTAAACATGTATGTTTGACCCGACACTCAAAAATATCAATAAAAATTAATCATTGATTAATTATCAGACCATTCTGAGGCATTATTATATGATATGAAATTTACTCGAAATGACGTTAAAATTAGCGTGTCTACATGGACTAAGTAGACAACATTTAATTCGTGAATCTTAGTAAACATTAGTTTGGAAAATGATCTCTTTAATGTTCATGTTATCATATTGAGATATATCTTTGTTTCATTCGATAGCGGTTTCGTAGGCCTTCCTGGACACAAGATCCCTACTGAGTTTTCTTCTAGAGTTTTCAGCCCCTTCATAGATGTAGGTGTTCATCCTCAATCATCAAAGGCAAAGTGGTAGCGTGGTAGTCAGCAATATAATCATATGGTATAATTTATATTTAAGACTTATTTTGTACATGTGTCTTGAGACTTGTGGCTTTGTAATTTATTAATTCTTTGTAACTCTTGAAGTTCTTTTATGTTGGGTTGTAATAATTTGGGACTATATATGAATGACCTCAACATTTATTCATTGTATATGGCCTCTACTTGTTTAATTTCCTTAACTTGCACTAGTTATCTCCAGACAACCTCCTTTAATTAGAGTGTGAACCGGTAACACGTCAAGCCAAGGGAGCCAACCCCAAGTGATTAGTGTCTTTTGGCTGAGGTGAAGTGCATCTAACCTCCCAAATCCACTCGTCCAGGTTAAAAAAGAAATTATCAAAAAATAAATAAATATTAAATTAGGCCCCTTAAGGTTATTCCTATCCTTAGGACTTCAAGTTCCGCCGACCCATCGAAAAGCTCAATTGCAACCATTTAATCAAGTGTATGTTGAACCATTGTGTCCTTTACTCAAATCCTAATGTTTTGGTGATAACATATAATGAAAATGAAGCAATCATCTCTCTTGTAAGTAGAGATAAATGAGTGAATTAATCGGTTACTGTCTGACAAACTCACTATACTATTCAGCTCAGAACACCATGCTCTAGGGCTTATCTGATTTCAAGAAGTCACTAGAGTGAACACTTAAATCAATTATAAACCTCCTAAAACTTCGATGAAGTCTCAATACTCAATCGGTTACATCATGAGTCATTTATGCCTTAAAGCCACTTAATTGATCTTTGTATCAATTAAGTATTTACAATCGAACCATCTAATCAATATCGCTATCGATTAAATTTGCTAAAAGGTACATTTAATCGATTGTTTATATCGATTGTTTATATTGATTATATCAGCCTATAATCAGTTAACTCTATTAGCTAACTCATTACGCTATATCAATTATATAAACTCTATAACTAATTATGTGAACCAGTGACGAATATCGACTAACTAATAAATTATCTCTTAACTTAAGCACCTTTGTCCTAATCAATTACAAACATGTTAAAGCGATTACATCCAACACCTTTACTTCAATTATTTCTCGTGGCTACTTCATCTCTCTTGTTTACATTGATTACCTTTTTAAGAGCATAGATTGCATTATGTATATAATGATCAATTATTCATTATGTTTCAATTGATTTAAGCATCAATAAATTTGAGCATGTCTAATCAACGTAAATTCAAAGTTCTTTTTTGGTAATTGACTCCATAATCAATTTCTTGTAATTTAGTTGACTTCAAATCTATTAGTTTGAGCTACATTGTATATCCTCTCCATGCCATCTCGATGACTGTCATCCAGTTGTCCAATCCACTTTTTGTAGATTTTCCACTGCTCACCTATTCTTCGGTCAAAAGATTAGATGGGATCATTCCTATTTTAGCTTTCTAAAAGAGTTAGGCGAGAAAGTATAGTCAAATTGGGCAAGTTCTGGGGAGAACAAATAGAAGCTTCCAGTCATCCAAACATACTTCTGTCAAAGCTCTTTCTAGGCAAAGATCAATCCTCGTTAATGGTAGACTCAACAAAGTTAATGTTAGACTCAAAGAAATATCGTTGATCATAGTAAGGAAGTTGAGACTAAAACGAATATAATTTGAAAATCCTTTATATATTGAAGGTACCGGGCAGAAGAAGACTTTTGACAAATTCAAATTCAAGCTCTCTTTGCAATCAATAACTCATTTCAGCTAATAGAGAGTAAAGAAAGAAGATCATAGAGAGCTTGTCTTGAATCTTAGCATTGTGCCCGCCACATTCGACCTCCATTATGCTGCTTGGAGCTCTTTGGACCTCTTCATTGACATCGAGACTCTGCGCACTCTATTTTCCTTTTCTCATTCATGGTTTGTGCTATGTTTATTCTACACTTATAGCCTTCAAGAGGCATTATTATGTAACCTTGTTTCAATTAGAATCTAATTGTACCTCTTCCTTAAGAGGAAGAGAAGACCTCCTGAGGCAGAGTGGTTTGCCTCTTCCTGAGGGAAGGTAACATCAATTGAGGTTGGATGTTGATATGTGTAACCTACAAGGGGTTGGTACCTTGTGTAGCTATTGAGCTAGTAGAAGTCCTAAGAGTTGCTTGGGAACTAGAAGTAGGTTTGAGGACCGAATTAGTGCAAAACTCTTGGTGTTCTTGTGCAATTGCTCTATCTCTCATCTCCTTTTGTGTTTGTCATTATCTACTTGATTACTTAGCACAAATTTTTATTAACCCACTCACCCCCCCCCCCCCCCGATTAGTCTATAGCTTGGGCAATAGTACGTCCTTCATTGAGAGTCAAAATTAAAATCCCTAGGGATAAAATATAACGTGGCCCAGGGCACATCTAAGTTAGATGCCCCCCCCCATCAAAAAAAAATAATAAAAGTCAACAATTTTTAATATATTCAATTACCTTCCCTTAGGCTTGTTCTCACCCTTTGGGGTATACTTTAGCCATTCGATTGAAAGACTCAATCATAGCCATCCAATCGAGCACATCCTTTATTAGGAGTCAAAACTAAAATCTCAAGGGATTTGATCAATCCTAAGGGTCAATCTAACTAATTTTTTATCTTTTTGAATATTTTTCAGTAGTTTAGAACAACATTTTTTGGCGTACAGTCAATTGGATGGCTACCATCAATAGGACAATGAAAAATAAACCCAATGATGGAAACAATCTTAAAGAGCTTAATTCAATATTTTGAAAATTCTAATAATTTTTATTTTTTTAACATGGAAGAGATTTTGGGTGAGTTGTGCATCTATGTCAAATGTGCCATGGTGTGCGATTGAACAAAAAAGTATATATATAGGTTGGCTATAATGAGCCTCCCCTCAAAACTCTCATTTTTTCATCTTAAAAAAATAAACAAAGATCAGCAAAATTTTTAAAATATTCCAATATCTCCATCTATGTTGGTTTCGACCCCTTGAGATTCAATTTTCACTATTGGCCCGAAAAATTTAATTGTAGTCATCTAATCAAATGCATCGTTGTTTGGGATCAAAACTAAAACCCTAAGGGATGGGATCCACCCTAAGGGCCAATCTAAAAAAAATTCTATTTATTGACTTTTTTAACATTTTTAGATGTCAATTTTTGACACCTACTTGATTGAACGGTTATAATTGATCGTCAAAATCGGATGGTGAAAATTAAAGTCCTGGAGATGGAAACAATCATAAGAGGCCTATTTGAATATCTAAAAACTTTTGATAAATTTTGTTATTTTCTTAAACATGAGAAGAAGAGGATTTTGAGGAGGGGGGGTCATTTAAGTTAGATGAGTCCCGGAGCTCATTTGATATGTCCCTTGTGTGTGTTAAAATTTTCATAATACGTTTTATATTGTAACAACTAATTATAGAATTTGGAAAGGAAACGTGATAAAAGTAAGTATTTGATAATATTTTTAGATTAAAGAATATAATCTCTAGAACACTTGTTGATGCTATCATTTTCATACGTGAAACCTGATGAGGGCTAGGTCTAAACTCCCTAAGATTAGCGTAATAAGGTCAGCCCATTAATGATCAATGTCTCCTCTTAGTATCACTTCGGGACTTCAATTGTTCCTTATATAGACTCCATGGGATGTCCCAAAGAGGTAGGATGCATTCTCTCAAATTTTTACTCTCATTTCAACTCTCACCTCGGTCTTGTCATCGACTTTCGACTATGACCTGAGATCACCCCCGAGGCCTTTTGACCTTGTTTGTTTTGTAGGCACAGTAGTGCTTGACATCATTAAGCTCGGTTATACCATCCTCGGTGCATCAACCTAAGTCCTCACAGGTCAGCCCAATTTGTCTAAGGAGACCACTCAAGCCCAGATCACCTAGGCACCCTCATCCTTCTTCTCCATAACTCAGCAAGACTCCGAGGCTTTTGAATCGCACCTCGGCTCATTTATCTCAGCAAGGTCCTCGTGCCTCGGCGCAATAGCTTGGATTGGGCCAACTAAGGTAAGCACCGCCTCCACCTCCACGGGTCGAATTGGGCTCGCAGAGGTCTGACTCAGATCATTGGTCGGTGGTCAGATACCATGGTAGCCGGTCGTCATCACTAGCGCCGTCTGTGAGAACTTGTAAAAAAGTCATATTCCTATCACTCTCTTTCTCATCATTATAATCTGACAAATAGTCCTCGTCATCGCCATGATTTTGTCAGCCAAGCCTACCCGAGCCTCAATCTTAGCGCTCAATGGAGACGAGATGACGACCTCTTTGTAATATCTAACCAACTTGCATGCTCAGCACTATCAGTCACGACGAGCCTTGAACTCTTCTTTACATGCGTGTGCATCGCTTGAAATCGTATGGATGAACTGGTCCATGTTTTGAGCCAAGAAATTGCTGCAGATGAGCTCTTCGCCCACGGCTGCCGGGACGAGGGTCCACAGTTTCCTCTGCTCCGACATGCAATGACCCAAGGACGGAGTCAAAGACGCATAAAGGCCTCGACGTCGACCTCTGCGGAGGTGGGGTTCACCAACATACTAGTGTCCGGCACAATTAACATCTCCGGGACGTGGCCCTCTTGATTTGCAAACCTCAAACGTCGCCGCCGGTCAGGAGACACCTCATCTGTCATGCACTGGTACGCGGTGACCTGCTGGTACTCCATGTCATCCACGTCAAGGAAACCCATCACCCTTGTAAGTCCGAATCAGGAGCGGATCAAAGAAACGCTTGCATGGCAGCTGGCAGGGAGCCCATAGGTTCCTTGCTCCGACCCTAGATGCATGGCAGTACTTGGGAGGCAAGGCAGACACACAGCACGTCGGTCGGCATCTCTCCCTGGCCTTCAACGACTCGTGCTCGCCATTCGTGTATGGTCACATAGTCCTAGACCCTTAACCCACTGTTATTAATAGGTTTTGATTTAGTTAGCTTATTTAGTTAATTTAATGAGATTTAGTTAATTAAACTTAATTAAATTTAAAAAAGATTAATTCAATTAATTAATGAACTAAAATGATTTAAATATTTTTAATATTTATTTAATAATATAGTAATAAATTTAGAATGGACAGTCACTAGTCAAATCCAATAAGACCTAATAAGTCTACTAGTGACTCAATTAGAAAACTAGTTAGTTTCTAACACCTAGTCAAATTCGAAGACCTATAAACTCTGTGATAGGAGTATATTAGAGATGCAATAACGTTGTGCACAAAAATGCTAGAACTCTTATGGTGGGTATGGTTGAAAAGAGAACATAAAAGATTATAACTTTGTTTAAAGAATTCTTAGCTAATTTAGCCGTTAAAGGGGTTGAATTCAAGAGATTTTAGTTAAGAAAACCCACTGTGTGTGAAAATATGGATTCCTAGTTGCAAATAGATTCACCTGTTGATTAAGACTCCATCTGTTAAAGTTTGACTATATAATGAAGGAAACTTATTTTGAGTAATATTATGAAGGAGAAGATGTATAAATAGAGTCTTAGAGTCGTGCATGATTCCTCTTACATGAAGCTCCATGTTTAAAGTAAGAATATGTTCTTTTTTGGAGAGAAAGATGATGTTTCTTGATTGATTCTTTTGATAATTTAATTCTAATCAATATTTTGTGTTATTAGAGGTGTAGAGGACATGGGAGAGGCTCTAGAGTCAGAAGAGTTTAAGACTAGAGCTTAAGGGTTTGATTAAAGGGAATTTGTTGTTCTTCCTTCAAGAGGTAGGTGATGATAACCCATTTAGTGTTTATTTTATAATGTACGAAAAACTTCGTTTTGATTTTAAAATTAGGCAAACATAAATTCTGGAACAATATTCTATATGTCTATGATCTCAAACCCCACTTTATGTCATCAAATTTTGATTAAATCCACAAAATATAATAATTTTAGATTTTTTGTCTAAAGGCATCTGGTTCAGAGGACACATATTAGAATATATTTCCTTGACTAGATGCGACTCAGACTTCTTTCATTAGCCCTTTAATTGATCTGTTAATACGCATCTTAGACTCTGGACGCATTTTGTAAAAGACGTCCACCATGCAGGATGTGGTTTAATTCAATTATCTACTATTAGCTTAGAACTTAGGTTGAACTTTGATTCGCTTTAATTCACTTATTTGAAGTCTAATTGGCCTGAAATTTTGACCACAACTTTGTTGTAATATATCTATCTATTTGCAAGATTTGATAACTTTTGATAATTTATTTATTATTTTTCTGTTATTTATTCGATTGGTCAAAAATTCACTCAAGTTTTTCATATGCAACCCAATACTCTAAATCACTCTAATGAACGACAATGGGCATGGAACTTCACCCACATGTTTTATTTGACCTATTTGTCATGTTTACCAAGTTCATCTATTTTTCAAATCTGTTTGATATTTTTGACCACATTTATTGATTTTTTAATATTAAAAATTAGTTTTAAAAGCTGAAAATATGATTTATGATCTAAAAATTATGAAAACATTTAGTTAGCCATATTTTCTGTCTAGTAACCTGTAAGCATCAGCTTTACTCTAATTTTCACATTATATGGCTATGTTGACTTATAAAGTGTTTATTTTGTATCTAAGAGCAATGTATTTTTGACCCGTATATGTATGTATTACTTTGCCAATCTAATTTTCAGATCATAATCATAGATCTTTATGAAATCTGAAAAAATCTGTTTATATCATATTTGTTCGATATATGTCTAGACATTGTCATCTTTACGAGATTGTGGTCATTCCATAAACATCCATAAATGAGTTCTACCCGTAGGCAACAAAAAAATCTCAGTAGTTGTGTATTTTTTTCAGTCATCCGAGATAGGACAATAGACTCTACGATTATGCATGTGCTATGACCTTAGCGTACTTGTCTATATGCTTAGGTATATCTTTTGTTCGACTCCTTATATAGTGGTTGGATACATGTCGATTTATATATTAGTTTGTGATTCGTTTGGCACAAAATTATGAAACATAATTCGCTGGTATGGTCATTTGAATTTAGCTTATATTCTATTTAGTTCGTTCCTTTGAAATCTATATTCAATTATCCTCTAAATTATTCATAATCCTTTGATCTTTGATGTATTCATAAGTAAAATTTGATTTGATATGATAAGTTATTATGCCATGATGATTTGGTACATGATACGTTCAATTTAATATGTGTTTTGTTTACTTCTTGGTTACTAGATTTGGTCAATCAGATATGATTCTGACCGTACGTGTTAGTTGATCTATTTATGCTATTAGAAAACACATTTGATTTGATAAACTTATATTTGACCATATTTTATATAATGATCTTATTTGAACTATATGTCTATGAATTATATGTATATTTGATAACATCACTTTTCAATTATTATATTATTAGCATTTGGTGGATTTGATTTACCTATTGAATAGATCTACTCATAAACCCTACTAACATTTTCAGAGTTTAAGGAGGAAGAGTTAGTTGTTAAGAAGGTATTTACTGAAGAAATTTTGACTCAAATTTTTCTAGAGGTTACGTAGATCTAGATTTATAGTTTTCCTAGATAGGTGTAGTACGGATTTAAGAGATGATGTATTTTTTATATTTCTTTAGTTAGATGAGTGACTTTACTTCCATTGGATAAATTGATGTAATTTAAGTATTCTGGTATTGAGCAATGAAAATTTATATTTGATTATTTGATGGTAATCAGCATGTTTATTACTTTGGTTATTTGTCGTTCATCATTTATTTTTGATTGGTATGTTATTTGATTTTGTAGTTTCGTATCTTGAATCCAAAGTGAGTCCAGATGATTGAACCGAATCATAGGCGCAACAATGTGGTATCAAATCATATGAATCATGAGAGAACTTAACTATTAGTATCTAATCTTATGTCATACCAATTGATCTTAGGAGTGCAGAGTATGATAGTTTGGCTTGGATTAAATTCTAGAATATAAGGACTAATTAGGCTCTATTGTATTTTCAAGTTAAGGCTAGGATGGTTAGGGTATATGATTGCAGATTTTATATGTAACTGATTTTGACAAGTAAACCTAGAAATTAGAGACATAATTGGGATTGACCTCGTTCTTTTAAGGGGGGGAGCTAGCTAGAGAAGGGTTATGTGCTATCTATTTACACCTTTCCACTATATTAGCAAGTCATGGAGAATTCGACCTATTACTATTACAGCCTTGACTAACCATGGAATGAGGATAGATACATGTTTATGGGAGCCTACATCATCGATATGATATATTTCAATGTCATACTGGAAATGGACTTATTAGATAAGTATGATGTCTTGTTAGACAATTGTTTGAAAAGGGTTATATTTGAAGGACCTCTATAGGAGGAATTTTATTTCCAATGTCTTAGGCATATGTTAGGAAGCATGCTTGTCGTTGCAAGGAAGACAAAGAGGCTAGTTAGCAAGATGTGAGACATTCTTGGATGGTGTGGTGATAGATAACGACAACGCCAAAGCAGCACAAGACATTAAGGTGATTCGAGACTTGCTCGATGTGTTCCTTGACGATCTCCCGTGATGCCTACTAAAGATTAATTTTACCATTAATCTTATGCTAGGGACAACACCTATTTCAAAAGCACAATACATAATAGCTCACGTTGAGTTGGCAGAATGGAAGAAGCAAGTACATAAACTTTTGGACAAGGACTTCATATGTTCAATTGTATGTCCATGGGGTTCACTAGTTCTCTTTATCCAGAATAGGGATGGGTCGATGTTCCTATATATTGACTATCGTTGCCAAGGATCAATGACTTGTTTGATCAATTGCAATATGCAAAAGTCCTCTCCAAGATTGATATTCGATCTGATTACCATCAATTGCAGATCAAGGATGAACACATTTCAAAAATGAATTTTCGTAACAGGTATATGGTCATTACGAGTTCTTGGTTATACCTTTTGGGCTAACCAATGCCCCTACTGTGTTCATAGATTCGATGAATAGGATCTTTCAACCGTATCTTGACCAATTTGTTGTGATTTTTATTGATGATGTGCTTATTTACTCTTCGAGTGAGGAAGTACACATGAAGCATCTAAAGATCGTGTTGAAGATTCTCAGAGCTCACCAGTTGTATGCAAAATCAAGCAAATGTGAGTTCTGGCTAGAGCAAATCTAATTCTTGGGACACATCATTTCCAAGGATGGAGTTTCTGAGGATCCAACAAAGGCGGTGGCTATTATGACGTGGGAAGCTCCGAAGATCGCTACTAAAATCAAGAATTCCCTCAGTTTGGCTATATATTATAGATGATTTATTGAGTGATTTTCTACATTGGTTGCTCCAATGACCAAGTTGACATGCAAAGGTATAAAATTTTTGCGGTCAATTGAACGTGAACAGAGTTTCCAAGAACTGAAGAAGAAGTTGACCACGGCTACGGTGCTCACTTTACCAAGTGGGATTGATGGTTTTGTCGCATATGTCAATGCTTAACGCAGAGGTGTCAGATGTGTACATATGCAACTTGGCAAGGTTATAGTATATGTATCGAGACAACTAAAGGACCATGAGCAGAATTATCTCATTCATGATTTAGAGAGGGATGCTGTGGTACATCTTTGAGGATTTGGTGGCATTATTACTATGGAGCCCAATTTGAGGTATTCACGGATCACAAGAGCCTGAAGTATATCTTTCCACAGAAGGTTCTTAACCTTAGATAGAAGTGCTTGGTGGAATTTTTGAATGACTATGATTTCACTCTGAACTATCACCTAGACAATGCGAATGTGGTAGCAGATGCTTTGAGCAAGAAATTAATGGCATTGCAATTGCATTCTGATTGAAAAACTATAGAAGACATCATTAAACGTACACCTCAGGTACACAGTGAGAGGACATATCTGATGTGGAAGGCAAGCTTGGTGTGGTGAAATGTACAAACCGGTTCTGTAGATGCCGAATGATGAGGATCTATGAAAACATTGATGGCTGAAGCTCATAAGTCAAAATTCTCTATACATTTAAGGAGCACAAAGATGTATCGAGATTTAAAGAAGAATTTTTGGTGGTCAGGCATGAAAAAGGACATCGCTGATTTTATTTCTTGATGCTTGACTTTTTAGCAGGTAAAAGATAGACATCAGAGACCTACTGGTCAATTGCAGTCAATGGAAATACCACAATGAAAGTGGGAGCATATTACTCTTGACTTCGTTACTGGTTTGTCTAAAACTCGAAAAAAGCATGATATGATATGGGTGATTGTCAATCAACTTACTAATTCTGCTCATTTTCTAGCCATCCATAATACCCAGTCTTCAGGACTTGTTAACTAGGTTATATATTGATGAGATCATTCGACTTCATGACATGTTAGTTGCAATCATATCATACATGGATTAGTTGCAATCATGTCATACATGGATTCTAAATTTACTACTCGAGTCTAGCAGAGTCGACAGGAAGCATTGGGCACACATCGGAAGTTTAGTTTTACTTTTCATCCTTAGCTTGATGGTCAGCCTATTGAGAGCATGTAGCCTAGAGTGGCAGGGTAGCTAGGATGATCAGTTGCCTCTGGAGTTTGTATACAATAACTATTATCATTCTAGCATTGATATGACTCCATGTGAGGCACTTTATGGCAGACCATGTAGATCACATGTTTGTTAGTCTGAGGTTGGTGAAAGAAACTTGTTGGGACCGCAAATTATGGAAGACTGCTATGAGAAGATTAATATTATCAAAAAGAGATTACACACTGCTCAGAGTCGACAAAAGAGTAATGTTGACAACAGAAGGTGGAAGTTGGCATTTAAAGTAGGAGATCATTGAAGGTGTCTCCTACAAAGGGTGTAATGCATTTTGGGAAGAAAGAAAAGCTTAGGCCATTCGAGATCCTACGGTGAGTTGGTGAAATGGCTTATAAGCTAACTTTACCACCTGCATTGGATAATGTACATCCGATATTTTATTCGTCTATACTCAGAAAGTGCATATTAGACCGATTTAATGTGATCGGGTATAAGCACTGGATGCACAACATGACCTATCCTATGAAGAAAAGTTGATTTGCATATTAGATCATAAGGAGCAAGTATTTCAAACCAAGATGATTCCTTTAAAGAAGGTCTTATGG
Source organism: Zantedeschia hybrid cultivar (assembly GCA_030544215.1). Taxonomy (NCBI): domain Eukaryota; kingdom Viridiplantae; phylum Streptophyta; class Magnoliopsida; order Alismatales; family Araceae; genus Zantedeschia; species Zantedeschia hybrid cultivar. The sequence continues at coordinate 32,185,886 of JARZZO010000003.1, read as the reverse complement.
TAGAGCAATTCTACGGAGGAAGCTATCTAGGAAACCGAAGAAGACATGAAGAAGTACTCATTCTTTTTTGGTAAGTTATATTGATTTAAATTTCAAGAAAGAAATTTTTTTAAGGGGGAGAAGATGTTATGCCCTAGACCCTAAACCCATTTTATGTTATTAATAAGTTTTCATTTAGTAAGCTTATTTAGTTAATTTAGTGGGATTTATTCAATTAAGCCCAATTAGATTTAAATAAGTCTAGTTAAGTTAATTAATAGACTAAAATGATTAAAAGTTGTTTAATATTTATTTAATAATATAATAATAGGTTTAGAATGGGTAAGTCATTAGTCAAGCTTAGTAAGACCTAATAAGCTTATTAGTGATCCAATTAGGAAACTAGTTGGCTTCCAATACAATTACAGTCCAGGCCCTGTAAACTGTGTGATAACAACATATTAAAGATGCGATACCATCCCGCAAAAAATGTCAAAACTCGCATAGCTGGTATGATTGAAAAGAGGATACAAAGGATTATGAGTTTATCTAAAGTACTTTTAGATAATTTAGTCGTTAAAGGGGGTCAAATTCGACAGGTTTTAGTTAAGGAAATCTAGTGTCTGTGAAAATCTAAGTTCGTAGTTGCTAACGGATTCACTTTACATGTTAATTAAGACTTCATCTATTGGAGTCTCCCTCTGAAATGAAAGCGGCTTAATTTGTGCAGTATCAGGACAGGGATGATGTATAAATAGAGCCTTAGGGTCCTACATGAGTTTTCTTGCATACAACTCCAAGTTTAACGTAAGAACATATTGTTCTTTAAAGAGAAGACGGGTGTTTCTCGACTAATTCTTTTCAAAATTTAGTTCTAATAGATGTTTTTGTGTTATTGGAGAGGACGTGGGAGAGGTTCCATAATCATCGGATTCAAGGCTAGAGCTTAAGGGTTTTATTAGAGGGGATTGGTTATTCTTCCTTTAAGAGAGAGGTGACGATAACCTATTAAGTGTTTATTTTATATTATATGAAAATTTTCGTTTTGATTTTCAAAAGTGGTCAACATGAATTCTGGAACAATATTGTATATGTCTATGTTCTCAATCCTCATTTTGTTTGATCAAATTTTGATTAAATCTACGAAATATGACAATTCTAGACTTTCTATTTAAAAGGTGTCTTGCTCAGAGGGCACCTATTGAAACGTATCTCCTCGATTGGAGGTGATTCGGACTTATTTGATTAGTGCTTAATTGATCTGTTAATACACGTCTTAGACATTGTACACATTTTTTAAAAGACGTCCACCATGCAGGACACATTTTAACTGGGTTATCTACTAAGTTTAGAATTCATGCTGACCTTTGATTCGTTCTAATTCATTCATTTGATGTCCAATTGGCCTAAAATTTCGATCACACCATTATTTTGATGATATCTATCTGTTTAAAAGATTTGATAATTTTTTAAAATTTATTCATTCTTTTTCTGTTATTTAAATTTGATTGGCTAAGAATCCACTCAAGTTCTTCATATGCAACCGAATGCTCCAAATCACTCATATGAATTGTGATTAGCATGAAACTTTATCCACTTGTTTTATTTTATCTATTTTTAATGTTCACCAAGTGTGGCTATTTTTCAAATCTGTTCAGTATTTTTGGCCATATTTATTAATTTTTTAACTTTAAAAAAATTATTTTAATGGCCAAAAAATATGATTTGCGATCTAAAAGTTTTGAAAAAATTTCGTTAACCATATTTCCTATCCAATAACCTGTTGGCATCAGTTTTACTCTGATTTTCATATTATATGACCATGTTGACTCATAAAGTGGTTATTTTGTATCTAAAAGCAATCTATTTTGACTCGTATATGTATGTATAACTTTGCCAATCTAATTTTCAGATCTGTGACCATTATAAAATTTGTGAAAATATATGTATGAAATACTTATTCGATATATATTTGGACTTTACCATCTTAAGGAGATTGAGACTCATTCTATAAATGTCTGTAGACGAGTTATACCCGTGGGCAACGAGAATATCCGGTGATCGTGTATTTATTTTTAGTTATCTGAGGTAGGACAATAGACACCCTGACTATGTATGTATCAGGACCTTAACGTACTTGCTTATATGCTTTGGTATATATGTTTCATTCGACTCCTTATATGATAGTTAGACACATGTCTATTTAATATGTTAATTTGTGATCTATTTGGTACATAATTATGAAACATAATTTACTGTTAAAATCATTTCAATTTAACTTATATTATATTTAGTTCATTCATTTGAAATCTATATTCAATTACCCTCCTAATTATTCATAATCCTATGATCTTTGACCTGTTCATAAATAAGATTTGATTTGATATGATAAGTTATGTCATGCTGATTTGACATGTGAAAAGATCAGTTTGATATGTGATTTGATAAACTTATATTTGACCATGTTTTGTATCACGATCTTATTTAAGCTATATGTGAACTACACATTATATGTACATTTGATAACATCACTTTTCAATTATTATATTGTTATAATTTAGTAGATTTGATTTGCCTACTGAGTGATTGTACTCACAAATCCTACTAACATTTTCAGACTCTGAGGAAGAAGAATTAGCTGTTGAAGAGGACTTTACTGAAAGAATTTGACTCGGACTTTTCTGGATGTTATCTAGATCTAGATTTATGGTTTTACAAGATTGGTGTAGCAAGGATTTGAGAGATGATGTGTATTTTTCTATTTCTTTAGTTAGATAAGTGATTTTATTTTCATTAGATAAATTGATGTAATTTGAAAATCCTGGTATTGGCAATGAAAATTTATATTTAATTATTTGATGATAATTAATATCTTTATTGCATTAGTTATTTATCTCTCATTATTCGTTTTCGATTTGTATGCTATTTGATTCTCCAATTTCGTACTTTGAATCCGAAGTGAGTCAAAATAACTAAACTAGATCAGGGGTGTAATAATGTGTTATCAGAGCATATGAATCATGAGAGAATATAACCATTACCATCGACCTTACGCCATACCAATTTATCTTAAGATTGTAGGGTAGGATAGTCTGGGCTGGATTAAATTCTAGAATATAAGGACTAATTAGGTTTTGTTGGGTTTTTAAAATAAGGATAGGATAGTTGGGATATACGATTGCAGATTTTATGTGTAACTGGTTTTGACAAGTAAACCTAGAAATTAAAAACAGAATTTGGATTTGCCTCATCTTTTTAAGGGGTAAAGCTAGCTAGAGAAGGGTTCTGTACTATCCATTTACACCTTTCTTCTAGGTTTGCTAAGTGGCAGAGAATTCGTCCTATTACTATCACAACCTTGACTAATCGTAGAATGGGGATAGATACATGTTCCTAGGAGCCTACATCATTAACATGATAGATTTCAATTCTTTACTAGGAATGGACTTATTAGAGAAGTATGATGCCTTGTCGAACAGTTGTATGAAAATGGTTATATTATGAGGACCTACGTAGGAGGAATTTTATTTCCTATATACGAGGCATAAGTTAGGAAGGATGTAAGTCTCTATAAGGAAAACAGAGAGATCGATTAGCAAGATGTAGGGCATTTTTTTCTAGTGTAGTGATTCATAACGACAGCGCCAACTGCCAAGACAGTGCAAGACATCATGGTGATTCGAGACTTTTTTGATGTATTCTCTGATGATCTCCCGTGATGTCTACTAGAGATTGAACAAGCAACTATTTTGAAAGTGCCATACATAATGGCTCATGCTGAATTAGTAGAATTGAACAAGCAACTACAAAAACTTTTGGACAAAGGCATCATATGTCAAAGTGTGTGTCTATGGGGTGCATCAATTCACTTTGTCCGAAAGAAGGATAGGTGGACATGGCTATGTATTGACTATCGTACGAATAATTAGGTCACAAAAAAAAACAATTATCTCTTATTAAGGATCGAAGACTTGTTTGATCAATTGTAATCTACAAAAGCCTTCTCCAATATTGATCTTTGATTTGGTTATCATTTGTTATGGATCAAAGATGAAGACATTTTAAAAATAGCTCTCTGCACTAGGTATGATCATTACGAGTTCTTGGTTATGCCTTTTGGGCTAACCAATGCCCTTGTTGCATTCATGGATTTGATGAATACGATCTTTTAGCCATATCTTACCAATTGGTTGTAATTTTCATTGATGACTTGTTAATTTACTATCCGAATGAGGAAGCACACAGGGAGCATCTAAAGATCGTACTGGAGATTCTCAGAGCCACTAGTTTATGTAAAATTTAGAAAATGTGAGTTCTAGCTTGAGCAAGTCTAGTTCATAGGGCACATCAGTTCTAAAGATGGAGTTTTTGTGGATCTGGCAAAGGTGGAGGCTGTTATGAAGTGGGAAGCTTCAAATACTGCTACAGAAATTAGGAGTTTTCTCGGTTTGGCTAAATTTTAAAGAAGATTTATTGATGGATTTTCTACATTAGAGGCTCCAATGACCAAGTTAGCAAACAAAGGTGATAAATTTTTGTGGTCAGCTGAATGTAAACAGAGTTTTTAGGAACTAAAGAAGAAGTTGACCACGGCTCCGGTGCTCACTTTACCAAGTAAGATTGATGGGTTTGTTGTGTATACTGATGCTTCATGCAAAGGTCTCCGATGCGTGCTTATGCAACATGACAAGGTTATAGCATATGCATCGAGACAACCATAGGACCATGAGTAGAATTATCCTACTCATGATTTAGAGAGAGCCTTTGTGGTACATGTGAGTGCTCAATTCAACGTGCTATCATATCGTAATTCAAGATTAACATGAAAACATGAAGAACATGATCATGATCGCTAGAGATCGAGGATCTCAATAGAAAGATGATTGCTACTTACTTGTCCAATAGGGAGATTTTTATGGAGTCTTCTATTTCCTCCTGTTCGGTCAGCCGAAGAGAAAGAATCTTCTTTTGGTTCACTCTCTCTTTGTGTTGTGTTATTCACCTTGCTCTTTCAATTACTTGCAAAAGAAACAAAAAACAGGAGAAAGAGAAATATGATTAGAGCTTTGAAGGTAGTGTAGTATCTATTCTAAAAAGAATAAGAAACATGCAACTAAACTAAGAAAACTCACTTTTTTTGTGTATTCTTTTAAACCCCTAAACAATAGATTGGTGTGAAAGAAGTGGGTGTGTGAAACGAGACGTGATGAATGCTACATGAACTAATAAAAATTAGTGAGGAAAATCAACTATCTAATCAATGAAAAACTAGAATGAAAAAGAAGGGAGAAAGAAGAAGGTTGGCCCCTCCATAGCCATTATCCTTTAATGCTTCAAAGGAAGAGGTTGGAAGAAGAGAAAGAAGTTCCAAAGCTTGTCCATGTTTTCAGCAAGAAACTCCTCTTTTCACCTTGATGAGAGCTTCAACTCATGCAATGGCCAACCTCTTTGAAGACTCAAAGGGGTTATACATATATAGAGGGCTTCTTTGAAGCAATTTGAACTTCAAAAGGCTCTCTCTCGGCCTCCGAATTGCCATGGATAAATATCACAATTTTAGCAATCTTTCCATTACGGAAACAAGATAATCTCGGTCAAACTATACTTATCATTAATTCACTAAATCGCGTCGCTCCAAGACGACGCCCTCTAGAATCGTGTTGGCCTACGATGACATCTTTTGAGGGGCCAAAATAAGAAAGATAAATTAAAAAATAAGGAAAGATAATTAGGAAACTTAAAACAGGTCGACTACGAGAGACGCAATTTAAAGAAATAAGAAATTAATTAAGAGTCAAATTGACAATCGGGAAGGATTAGAAAAGCTAAATCACGTCGACTATGGGCGACGCCATTCAACTTAATCCTTATTGATTAAGGAATTTAAGTAAGAATTGATTTCGGCTAGAAATTTTAATGGCGTGGACCATGAGCGACACTAATTAGAAAATCTCAAAAAATAAATTAAAAATTAATTAATGATTAAAAATCAGACCATTTTAGAACATCATAAATGTGGCATGAAATTTAGTCAATATAAGATCAAAATTAACGTGTCTACAATTTCCCCGCCTTAGCATCGACTTTGTAAGGGAATGAAATGAAATTGAATGAACATTAGTGAATGAAATGAAGTAGAATGAACTGAAAAGATGATACCAAGATGTGATGAGACATGCTTTCTACATCACATGATGAGAATTTTTCTTAAAATAATCAGTGAAGAGGCTCAAACAGATTAATGGAATGAATCATGTCTGGATGAGATAGACAAAAAAAACAAAAGAAAGTCGATCAACCTCCACGAGGGGAAGTACCCTAGGTCACAAACCTTGCAAGTTTTACCATGGAGAACGATTACCAGCCAATGTAGACATGTTTCAACCATGGAGGATCTTGAAAGGAAACAAATAAATATGGGATAAAGATCTAAACAAGAAAGAATTCCAAAGATATCTTCAAGAAATTTCAAAGATAATTGAGAGATTAATGCAGAATAGAATATTTCATATCATATTATGATTTATTAGATCAATGGTCTGAAATTTAATCCTTAGTTAATTCTCATCACAAGGATTTGAAAAATCCTACATGAATGCATGCTAGGCTAAAAAGGTATATTAAAACAAAATAAAATATAAATTAATCAAAGATAATTTGCTAAACTATTATTGATGAATTAAGATACTAGTCCTGCAATTCAGTGCTAAGCCGAAACTCATTTGTCCACACACCATTTTACAAAAGCGGAACCATCGTTCCTATCAATTGACAATCCAACGGCCTATCCGTGCGATTAAGAATCCTCTAGAATCATCATTATTTTTTATAGAGAGGAACTTAAATTCTAGTTTTATCAGAACCACAAGGTCCTTGATATGATCTAATAAATATTTAACATATAGTAATGATAATGTGAATCAAATACATGAGAGAATACATGTGATAGAGATAAGCATCATTTAATGACATTTCAGTGAGACTCCATAGCATACCATCATCATATCTTTTCTCGAATTTTCCTGCACTCAAAATTTATCAGCAACATCATGCAAATAGATAAACATCATCAAACCTTCAGTTTTCTAAAGACAACAGAAATACTCTGGAAGACGTCGACCTGAGTCGATGTCATTTGAATGACGTTATGTCGAGCCAATGCAATTCAAGTTACCGAAACATGTTCTTTTCGACTCTGCTCTGAACAAAGTTTCCACCCTTGAACTCCCTCTTTCACTTCGGAAAGGGTCTTCAATCGGCGCAAATCCTCTCTATATAACCTTCCCTCTTAGTTTAATTGTCACACAACAAGCTTTGGAGAGTGCAATGCTAGGGGATTCTTCACAAGCTCAAGAGAAAAGAAGAGAAGGGAATGAAGAAAAGGAAGAAAGAAAGCAAAAAATCAAGGAAGATGTCAAGCTTCTCAAGGGATTCTTCATCAAGCAAGAGGGCGATTGAAAGGCTTTCTAGCATAGAGTCACCTTAGTGGGTGAGATCCAAATCTAAAGGTAAACTTCTCTCTTTTCCCTCAATCAAATTCTCTTCTTTCTTATACATGTTCCTCCATATGCTCCAATTTCCTTTTCAATGTAATAAGACCATGCCAATTCTCCTTTCTTTCAAAGGATATCCTTTCTTCTCCGGCCTAAGGAGGTTTCCTCCACTCCCATGGATTCCAAAGTTAGTGGAGAAATTTACTCTTTCTATGCAATCTTTCATCTCAAAGTGGCATATCCAAGACTTGGTAGTGCATGCTAAGCATTACAAGAGTGTGTATATGGATTGGGCTGCGATGGGCACACTTATAGAACTGTGGCATCCTCAAATACACACTTTCCTTTTCACTTCATTCGAAGTTACCATCCTTCTAGAAGAAACTAAATTACTATTGGGACTTCCAAAACTCAAAGCTAACAGTAAAGAACCTGATGTGACTGATATGCTGCTCATGAGGGAGAAGATCACCTCCCATCAGTTCTTGAAAAAGATTATGAAAACTCCAAAAGAGATCTATAGCATTCTTACTTAGAAATGGATTAATCTGGCGAAATTAATAGAATAGACTTTAAGGAAGATGGAAGATGCTAAAGAGGAAGATACAAAGACCGTGATGATTGCGTTTACTGCATGCTTGGCTAGAGCTATCATATTCCCTGCCTAGGACAACATATTATCAGAAGATTAGCTCAGTGTAATTTGTGGGATATTCAGGGGGAAGCAGATAAGCACAACAGTTCTAGCCTATCTTTACAGCCGGCTCTCAGCGGCTGCTATCGGTCAACCTCCTTATGGTAGCATGCTACTCCTTGCCTTATGGATCGATCTTCACTTCAACTTCAACTACATTGAGGAAGAGGTTCCCAGGGTGTCTAAGATATATTAGCACAGTCCTATCTTTCATATTGCCAGTGCAGTGAAGTTCAACAATAACATGACCAATCGATTGCCCAACCTCAAAACTCGAGTTTATTGGCGCAATTCCCTCAAGACCATGCCGAGGACTGGCTATGAATCTACACCACTCGCTCTCTAGGAAAAGGCATTTCGGATGCGCCATTGTGCAAGCACAGAGCTCCGATTGATTGGGGCGACCGAGTTCATCTTGTATAATCCTCATCACTGTCATCCTCAACTTGGCATGCTGCACTATGAATTTCTAGTATTTCTTCTATTAAGAAGCGGACTTTAGGAAGTGATGAAGACTTTGAGGCGAAAGAGCTTATTGCGACTTTGTGGAGCATCGATTTCATCCGTTGTGTTAAACTTCCTCGTGAAGCAAATAGGGAGCTGTGTAACAATTATATAAAAGAGCTCTAGAAAATTAGGCCTGAGAGTTCTCAGCTTCTGCTCAAAGTTTGATCAAAATTCAGTGTTTCAGGTTCATTAATTCAAATCGCGTCCACTCAGGGTGACGCCTTTTAGACAAATTCAATTTTCAAAATTTTAAAATTGTTCGTCGAATGGCTTTGAATCATGTCGCCCATGGTCAACGTCTTTCACTTTTCCTTTCATATTTTCCTAAATTTTCAACGCATTTAATGCTTTGAATCACCTCGTACATGGTCGACGTCTTTCATGATTTTCAGGATTTTTTGTGGTATGGCTCTAACTAACCAAGGCGGTAATTTTCCAAAAAACATCATCCATGGTGACGCCTTTCAATTTTTTTCAAAATTTCAAACCATGCCTCAGTTTGTATACCACTGAACCGCGTCCCTTGTGGTTGACGCATTTTACGCAAAGTAACTACGCGAGCCCGAGATCCTTCTTCCCCTTTCTCATTTGCCTTCTTACATTCTCTCTCCTCTTCTCCCATCTACTCCAGCAATGAGCTCCCTTCTCCGATGAGCCTCCCCACAGTCCGACCATCTCTCTCCATCCATTTCTCCCACTCTCGGCCTTACCTTCTCTCTCTTTGCCCAGTTCTCTTCCTCTCTCCTCATTTTCTCACCCTCTCCATCTGATTCTCTCCTACTCTCTCCCATTCACCATGCAGTGCGGAGGTCCTAGCCAGAAGCGGCAATGAGTCACTGCCGTCCCGATGGTCAAATTAGGTGAAGATGAAGCCCCAATTCCGGCAGAAGGGGTGACGGATGAAGCGGCCGTATAGGTGGCAGCGGTGACGTTTATGGAAGAAGAGGATTCCCCGCCCGAGGCTCCGGCAGGTGAACAAGCAGCGACACCGGCTGAGGAAGTCGGCCACCCCATGGTGAGTCTCGAAAACCATCCTTTTTATAGTTTTTGGTGGGCGGGAAGGCCGAGGAAAGGAGGTGAACGGGCCCACAGACCCGGCTTGAAACACGTCATGACCAGGCGATGCCATTAAAAAGGCGTTGACCACCCCCGACGCCATTCAGGATAGTGGTCAAAGGCAAAAAAGAATTATAAAGATTGATTTTATTTGACTTCTTGATGATTGATTCATGTTTTCTTGGACGATTGCAGGGCACCATGAGAGCCTGGATCTTATGGGACATGTGTTTGTAATCCCTAAGAACCATTACCAAATCTTCATCATATGCTTGAGGCAAATCAGCACTTATGAAGATCTTCTTAGGGTTTTCCTCAGTGCCTAAGTTGACTTCTTTTGTGGATTCCTTTACTGCGGCTGATGGTTCATCGAATTGTCAAATCCCACTTGCATACGCATTAGCCATGTCTCCGTGCTCTTATTCATCCCCTTCATCGATAGGGTGTTGTTCATCATTCATTTATTTCATATACTCCGTACCCTTCATTAATAAGACACATTTCCTCACATGCCACTTCTGGCAACTAGATGGCACTCTCTACAAATTCAGAATTTCTCGGCACACTTGGCATCAAAGAGCTAACTCTTGGAGATATCTATTTACCCTTGGGTTTTCTTTTAGACTCCCTAGACTCGCTAAGCTATCCTAAAGAGAAAGATGAAGGATCAAGAGGTGCGGGATTATGTACAGATGATGGTCCCTCAGAGGAGGGGTAGAGCAAATCTATTAATGGTCCTTGAATGAATGGCCCGAAGGTCGGGGCACACTCATAAGAGAGGTAGGAAGTTTCTTCAACCGTGATTTGGGAGGAATACTGAGTTTGAAGTAGGACTTTTTTTTTTTGGGTGGGGGGGTGGAGGGGGGTATTTTCTTCAATAGTAAATCATGAGTAGGATAGGGAGGGAGGGAATGGCATAATGGCCAAGGGGTTTGGTGGATCATAAAGGAATGACTTCCAGAGTTGATCATTTAACTTTTCATGGTTAATGACTTTTTGAGGTTCAAAAAATTCTGAGGTAAATGTTATGAGCATGGGAGGAGATCTTGGAAGATCATTTGTGAGCAATAGGGACCATGATGGGGTGAATAACAGGGGTTGAAGAACATGGATGAGAAAGATCCTAGAACAAAGCTTATTAACAGTGTAGTCTTCATTGTAAAGTTCATATGGTTCTCTAGTGTCGGTGACACCACTCAACTGTTGTCTTTTGTCAAGGATAGCCCTGAGAGGTTTAATGAGTTTGTGAATGAGTGGTGGCCATTCGGAATCTGTTGGCATCAAAAGGTGATTCAGTGCACTGCTTAGATCATTCCTATCAAACCAGCATAATTTGCACTCATGGTCTGCCATCTTCCTTATTTTTAATGGCCTTTGCGCTTCTAAAGATTGGTAAGTGAGTGATGGAGTAATGTGGTACGTTAGTTGCCAACCATGGACATCATGAGTGTCAAAGTAAGAAGTTATGATTTGTTGATCCTCATACTTCATGGTGGGGCCTTTGACAAAATGATCGAACAACCCATGTGAGAGACTATCTATTAGTCTTCAATGAGGAGGTCATGGTTCTCCATATATTCTCTCCATTTTCATCTTCTTGTTGCTCAACTTTTTCTATCCAGGTTCTTTTTGGCTTGTATCACAAGTCGACTCCTAGTATTAGTCTTGGATCTTTGATAGGCTTCAATCTTCCTTGTAGCTATGCTCCTAGTCCTTTCCTGGGTTGATACCCATGCTTCAGCATGATCTACCATCCCTTTGTATCCATTGGTTTCCCTCTCTTGACTAAAAATAACAGTGGTGTAGGGGAAGGTGTCCTAGGGATCAATGGGTCTGTTCTTGGGTCATATATGTCCAGGACAGAAAGAACATATTTCTAGGAGGGCTAGACTCCTTGAACTGTGGGCAAGGTTTCGGAAGCAAGAGTGTTGACAGACAAAATGGGTATACTAGTCACCTTAATAACATGCCCTTGGTGAGGGAACTTCAACCATTGATGATTGGTTGAAGGGATGGCTTCTAAGGCGACAACATAAGGACGGCCCAAAACTCCTTTAAATGAGGGATCAATATCAGGGATGTGGAACTCGGTAATAACAACAATGGGTCCCAATGAGACATTCAACACTAACATGCCCTTCGGTGGTTTTTATGTGTTATCATAGGCAGTCATTGTGACTATAGAGGGAACCATTTCAGTTTTTGGACTGAGACGTAGCTTCAACGTAGTCGGGGAGAGGACATTGATGGTGGCACCAGTGTCCACCAAACAAGAATCTACTATTGTAACGACCCGCCACCCTATAATCGGGGATCCGATTACTAAATGGGTACCGAATCATTAATTTGGAGCCAAACTAGGATCTAGATAAGTCTGGGAAATAAATAATTAACCAAGCTAAACATTCACATTGCATTGAACTGAAAAGGAAGTGCAAGAATTAAAAGTTATTACAATACGACTCGACACAGCAAATAATTACATACTCCAACAGAAAAGAAGCAATTAAGCGTACATGCCAGAAATAAAATAACAACTACGTCGGGGCATACCCGGAACAACAGTTGCTGACGCGCAACTCTAAGCAGCACTCTCCTCGCTAAGCCTGCTTGGAACCCTCACCTGAAAACCGCAGGAGTGAGTCTCAACGAAAAGACTCAGTAGGGATCCTTCGATCCCCACCGCCCACACACGCACCCACAAGAGTAGTAACACAGATAAAGGTAAAGTAAGCAAGTAAAGCAGTAATTACTACTCCTAATGCTCGATATAAACCACATGCATTCGAAATGTAACATGCATATCTCAAAAACCATTCTACCTGGGAGTCTACAACTAAGGTCTCGGCAAAACACGCCAACCACACAACCAAACGTGGGAAACACCGACCCGCTGAGACCAAACAGTAACCCCTCGGATAGCACGCTAGCTACTCCGGCCCAACTGGCTCAGGTGGTTACTCCTTCCCTCAGCACGAGTGACACTCCACATGTACCACTCCTACACCGGTACTAGCTAACCCCGGGGTACACCAGGTGACCCTCTCTCTAGGCGTCACCCCACCACTCCCACACCGGTGTTGTGTCCCTCCCACACCAACACAGGATGGCAATCGCTACAACTGTCACTCTAGGTCCACAGTCGAACAAAATACAATACAGTGCGATCTGATCACGTAAGAAGTCCACGGTCACAGGAAACACAACACAGTGCGATCCGGTTCACATGGACTCCATCATCATCGAGTACATTAAAGGCATGCATTTGATTGAACTATCTAACAGTGTAAACACATATTAATAGCATGAATTAATGTGATTCTGTCTTGAATCGCGTCGCCCAAGGCTGACGCCATTCAAGCCTCTTAAACTGGTTCATGTGAAATATGGACGCAGAAGTGGCTTAAAATGCGTCGCCACAGGTAGCCGCCTTTTGAAAAGGCGTCGCTGTCCCTCGTCGCCTGATAGCGACAGAAACAGGGACATGCTACGGAGTGATTCGCTTAAAAGGCGTCGTCCACGCAAGTCGCCTTTTGAAAAAGGCGTCCCTGTCCCTGGACGCTCATCATTCAAGAGACAGCGTCTGTTAATGGGGCTAAATCGCGTCGTGGGTGGGAGCCGCCTTTCTAAAAGGCGTCCCTGAACCTCGAGGCCATTCAGCCCGACAGACAAGTTCTCCCCTTCGATCCTCTAGTCCACAAGGTGGGATTTCTCTCCCAAAACATACATAAAAGGCCACAAAGCATAGAGGGGAAGGAGGAGAACCTAACTACCCATTAGAACACCCAATTTTCCATATCATGCATTTAGTATTTTCACCCCAAAACGCCCCTAAACATGCTTTAAAGCCGGAAAACATACATGACTCAAGCGGGAAAAACATGGTTTTTAAATGAAACACTACAGGAATCATCACCCTACCGGTTACTTGAACTCCTCCAAGCTCCAAGCCACCTACCCGCCTCGCCCTACGCCGCCGTCGGTACCGCCGTGGATGTCGATACTCCATCGGGACGTCGGCCGCTGTCCGGAGAGAAAAAACACCGCAGAGGAGATGGTGGTGGTAGTGGTGGGAGTTAGGAAGTCGGTGGAGTGGAGGGAGAGATGAAATGGTGGGAGGAAAAGGAAGTAGGGGGAAGAGGGATCGCCGGAGCCGTCGGGGAAGAGAGGAGAGAGAGGAGGGAGGAGGAAATGAGGGAAAAGAAGGAGGGTTCGCGGGGTCAACCAGAAGCTGGGTAAAATGCGTCGTGCACGCCCGACGTCTTTCAAATGACAAGACCGGGCCGTACACTGACAAGCCAGGGTCGTACTCTGAAAGGCGTCGTCCATCCAAGACGTCATTCAAACGATATGACCGGGGCCGTACTCTCACGACCCAAGGTCAGCCCACGTGGCACAGCCTAAAACGCGTCTACATTGCTGGACGCCGTTTAAACCGCGTCGAGCCTGCTCGACGCGAAACAGAACTGAGTCTCAGCCCCATCAGGGCCCGAACTAAGGGATCCGACCCCGAAAACTGGTCTGATAACTGGATCTGAAAACCTCAATCCTTACATTCTCCCCCCCTTAAAAGAATTTCGTCGTCGAAATTGCCTGCTACAATTAACGAGGTTGAAACATAAAGATACAAGCTTACAAGAGAACTTACGAGAAAAGGTAGGGAAACTGCTCCCGCATCTCATCCTCACGCTCCCAGGTCGCCTCGCCTCCGGAGCGATACTGCCAAATCACCTTAACCAGAGGTACAACCTTGTTCCGAAGGACCTGTTCCCTACGATCCTCAATACGTACTGGAAACTCTAGAAAGGACAAATCCTCAGCAACTTCCAACTCTGAAAAGTCCAAAATATGAGATGAATACTGAACATATTTCCTTAGCAAAGAAACATGGAACACATCGTGCACCCCTGCAAGACTGGGCGGCAAGGCTAGCTGATACGCCGTTTCCCCAATTCGAGCAAGAATGGGAAAAGGCCCAACATATTGCGGACTCAGCTTACCTCGCTTCCCGAATCTCATCACACCCTTGGAGGGTGAGACTCGGAGAAACACGTGGTCTCCAACCTCAAAGTCAAGTGGTCTCCTACGGATGTCTGCATAACTCTTCTGTCTACTCTGAGCTGCAATCAATCTCTACTATACCAGTCTAGCAACCTCAGCACACTGTTGTGCCAACTCTGGTCCCGCTATCTGCCTCTTGCTAATCTCAGACCAATTTACAGGGGATTGACACGGCCGTCCGTACAATGCCTCATAAGGCGCCATGCCGATACTAGAATGGTAACTGTTGTTGTAAGCAAACTCCACTGTAGACAAGTGTTGCTCCCAAGAACCTCCCCAGTCTAGGCAACAAGCCCTGAACATATCCTCCAGAGTCTGGATGGTCCTCTCCGACTGCCCATCAGTCTCGGGATGATAGGCCGAGCTGAAGGCTAACTGCGTGCCCAAGGCCTTCTGAAAACTCTTCCAAAACCTAGAAGTAAATCTCGGATCCCGGTCTGACACGATGGATAAGGGCACCCCATGTAGAGAGATGATCCGATCCACAAACAGCTTAGCCAACTTACCGACTTACCAGTCCTTCCTAATAGCCAGGAAGTGTGCCGACTTGGTCAATCGATCAACAATGATCCAGATCGCGTCTCTTCTGCCAGGGGACACAGGTAATCCCATCACAAAGTCCATAGTCACATGCTCCCATTTCCATTCCGGGATCGGCAAAGGCTGCAACAATCCTCCTGGTCTCTGATGTTCTACCTTAACCTACTGACAAGTCATGCACCTAGCCACATACTCAGCCACATCCTTCTTCATACCAGGCCACCAAAAGTGCCTCCTCAAACAATGATACATCTTAGTCGTTCCGGGATGCACTGCATATCTAGAACGGTGCGCCTCATCAAGGATACTCCTGCGCACGTCCTCCTCGGTCAGAACATAGAGTCTGCTTCTAAACCTGACTGTACCATCATCCCACAATTCCACCTCTGGTCTCTGGAGAATCTGCGGTAACTCTGCGTCTGTCCTTTGAGCCTCAATTATGGCATGGTACACTGCTGGCCTCACAGTTAAGCTGGCCAACATGGCTCTATCAGCCTCTTGCGGAATCCTGAAGGAAGATTCCACAACCTGCTCAAATAACCTCCATTCTCGAACCATGAGATATGACATGACCGTCTTCCGACTCAAGGCGTCTGCCACCACATTAGCCTTGCCCGGATGATAAGAAAGGTCGAGGTCATAATCCTTGATAAATTCCATCCACCTGCGCTGCCTCAAGTTCAGATCCTTCTGCGTGAACACATACTTCAGGCTCTTGTGATCAGTAAAAACCTAAAATTTCTCTCCATACAAATAATGCCGCCAGATCTTCAATGCAAATACCATAGCTGTCAACTCTAAGTCATGAGTGGGATAGTTCTCCTCATGCTTCTTCAGCTGCCTAGAAGTATAGGCCACAACCTTACCATGTTGCATCAGAACTGCACCTAAACCTCGACGTGATGCATCTGAATAAACCACAAATCCACCGGAACCTAATGGAAGTACCAACACTGGAGCCGAAGTGAGGCGAGTCTTCAACTCAATGAAACTCCGCTCACACTCCTCGGTCCATACGAAATGAACTCCCTTACGAATCAACCTCGACAAGGGGGTCGCTATTGAAGAAAAACCCTGGACAAATCGTCTGTAATAACCAGCTAGCCCCAAGAAGCTCCTGATCTCAGTTACTGTTGTTGGTCTGCTCCAATCCATTACTGCCTCAATCTTGGCTGGATCCACTGCAATGCCCTCACCAGAAATGATATGCCCCAGGAAGTGCACCTTGTCTAGCCAGAATTCACACTTGCTAAACTTGGCATAGAGTTGGTGCTCTCTCAGGACCTGTAATACCACCTGAAGATGTGTGGCATGCTCTTCCTCGAAAGAAGAGTATATCAAAATATCATCTACAAATACCACCACAAACTGATCCAAGTAGGCCCTGAAGACTCGGTTCATCAAATCCATAAAAGCTGCAGGAGCATTGGTCAAGCCAAAAGGCATAACCAAAAACTCATAATGTCCATACCGAGTCCTAAAGGCCGTCTTACTAACATCAACCCTACGGATCCTCATCTGATAATACCCTAATCTCAAGTCAATCTTTGAAAACACCTTCGCAGACTATAACTGATCCATCAGATCGTCAATCCTTGGAAGTGGGTACTTGTTCTTTATCGTCACCTGGTTCAGCTGTCTATAATCAATACACAATCTCAGAGAACCAACCTTCTTCCTGACAAATAGAACTGGAGCACCCCATGGAGAAGTATTGGGACGAATGAAACCCTTATCTAGTAGTTCCTGCAAATGCACCTTCAACTCAGCGAGTTCGGCTGATGCCATCCGGTACGGGGCCTTAGACAGGGGCGTCGTACCTGGTGCAAGCTCAATAGTAAACTCAACCTCTCGCTGAGGAGGAAGGCCAGGCAACTCCTCAGGAAACACATCTACAAAGTCACAAACTACGGGCACCTCCCAAGGACTGGGACTACCACTAACATCAGCTAAAACAACAGAGGCAAGGAAGGCCTCACAACCACCAACAAGAAACCTCTGGGCCTTAAAGGCAGAAATAAGAATACCTCGAGAAGAGAGCCTAATACTTTGGAAGTAGAAGGTCGGGATGTCTGGAATAGAGAAATGCACCCTCATCCTGTGGCAGTCCACCTCGGCATAATAAGCCTCCAACCAGTCCATGCCCAGGATGACATCAAAGTCGCGAATGGCAAGCACAACTAACTGGGCAGGTAACTCATGGCCCTCAATGGTCAATGGAACTTCACTCAAACAGTTATAAGACAACATGTAATCCCCAGAAGGAACCTTTACCATCAATCCATCAGATATCTCATCAACGGATGCAGAAAGAACATCGACGAACTGCTTATAAATAAAAGAATGCGAAGCACCAGAATCAATTAACACATGTGTGGAGTTCCCAAGGACAGAAAGTGTACCTTCCACCAAGTTGGATGCGCAAGCCTCCTTCTTGGTGATAGCTAGAACTCTGCCCTGGGTCCTCGGCTTCTTCTGATCACCTGGTCCCTGCCCCTGACCACGCCCCTGCGGGCAAAACCTCGCCAAATGGCCCTGCTGGCCACAAGTGTAGCACCTCCCAAAAAAAGCAGGACACTGAGTCCCACCGTGAGTGCCACCGCAATGTCGACAAGCTGCGGGAATCCTCTGAGCTGCCTCCTGCTGAGCACTGGACACTGACTGACTCTGCTGGCTCTGCTGCTACCGCTGCTGCCGCTACTGCTGCCACTGCCTCGAAAGAATCTCCTGAATCTGGAGCCGAGTGAAGACGATCCTGATCCGGATGAAGGAGCTGCTGCTGCTGCCTTCCCCCTGCCACGAACTGGTCCCTGAGTAGTCAGTCCCCTCTCCCGGGTTGACTGATTCTGCTGTGCCTCTACTGCCTCGGCACACCTAACCGTCGATGCCAAATCTGTACAACAATGGGATGCCACAAAACTCCTCAGATTGGAGCTTAGTCCATCCACAAACCTCTCAGTCCGACGCTCCTCGTCTCCTGAGATAAAAGGCACAAACTAACCAAGTGAAACAAACTTTGTCTGGTACTCAAGCACTGTCATGCTTCCTTGGGTCAGCTCCATAAATTCCCTCTCATTGGCCCTCTGAACATGCCTAGGGAAATACTGTGCATTGAATTCCTTCACAAAAGTCTCCCATGGAATCTCCCTGAGACTCCTATCCGCATAAGACAAACTCTTCAAAGTGGTCCACCAGTCGTAGGCATCATCCTTCAACATAAAGGTAGCCAACGGAGTCCTCTCAACCGCCGCACAATCCATAGTATCAAAAGCCTTCTCCATTTCCCTTAACCAATGAACAGCCTCATCAGGGTCGGGACGACCGGTGAAATGAGGCGGCCTCAGCTTCAAGAATCTCTCCAGTGTAGCTGAAGACCCTCCCCGAGCACTGGAACTTTCACTAGGGTCTCGGGTCTAGTATCTAGCCATCGTGTCCATCATAGCCTCCATGAAATGCTCTATACTCGGCCTATCGGCCTCAGATCCACTAGGGACATCTCCCCACTCTCTAATAACTGGCATCCTCTTCCTAGGAGCCATCTAATCGCCTACAATCACATAAATCGAAAAGTTCTAATTAGAATCCTAAGACCTACACTACCGCCGTGCCTGTACGGGATAATATAATTATTTGCTGGAGTTACAATATTTAACCTAGTTATTCATTTATTTGCCACACCGAATGCTCTGATACCAACTGTAACGACCCGCCACCATATAATCGAGGATCCGATTACTAAATGGGTACCGAATCATTAATTTGGAGCCAAATCAGGATCTAGATAAGTCTGGGAAATAAATAATTAACCAAGCTAAGCATTCACATCGCATTGAACTGAAAATGAAGTGCAAGAATTAAAAGTTATTACAATGCGACTCGACACAGCAAATAATTACATACTCCAACAGAAAAGAAATAATTGAGTGTGCATGCCAGAAATAAAATAACAACTACGTCGGGGCATACCCCGGAACAACAGTTGCCGACGCGCAACTTTAAGCAGCACTCTCCTCGCTAAGCCTGCCTGGAACCCTCACCTGAAAACCGCAGGAGTGAGTCTCAACGAAAAGACTCAGTAGGGATCCTTCGATCCCCACCGCCCACACACGCACCCACAAGAGCAGTAACACAGATAACGGTAAAGTAAGCAAGTAAAGCAGTAATTACTACTCCTAATGCTCGATATAAACCACATGCATTTGAAATGTAACATGCATATCTCAAAAACCATTCTACCTGGGAGTCTACAACTAAGGTCTCGGCAAAACACGCCAACCACACAACCAAACGTGGGAAACACCGACCCGCTGAGACCAAACAGTAACCCCTCGGATAGCACGCTAGCTACTCCGGCCCAACTGGCTCAGGTGGTTACTCCTTCCCTCAGCACGAGTGACACTCCACATGTACCACTCCTACACCGGTACTAGCTAACCCCGGGGTACACCAGGTGACCCTCTCTCTAGGCGTCATCCCACCACTCCCACACCGGCGCTGTGTCCCTCCCACACCGACACAGGGTGGCAAGTGCTACAACTGTCACTCTAGGTCCACAGTCTCACGAAACACAATACAGTGCGATCTGATCACGTAAGAAGTCCACGGTCATATGAAACACAACACAGTGCGATCCGATCACATGGAATCCATCATCATCGAGTACATTTAAGGCATGCATTTGATTGAACTATCTAACAGTGTAAACACATATTAATAGCATTAATTAATGTGATTATGTCTTGAATCGTGTCGCCCAAGGCCGACACCATTCAAGCATCCTAAACTGGTTCATGTGAAATATGGCCGCGGAAGTGGCTTAAAACGCGTCGCCACAGATAGCCGCCTTTTGAAAAGGCGTCGCTGTCCCTCGTCGCCTGATAGCGACAGAAACAGGGACAGGCTATGGAGTGATTCGCTTAAAAGGCGTCGTCTACGCAAGTCGCCTTTTGAAAAAGGCGTCCCTGTCCCTGGGCGCTCAGCATTCCAGAGACAACGTCTGTTAATGGGGCTAAATCGCGTCGTGGGTGGGAGCCGCCTTTCTAAAAGGCGTCCCTGAACCTCGACGCCATTCAACCCGACAGATAGGTTCTCCCCTCCGATCCTCCAGTCCACAAGGTGGGATTTCTCCCCCAAAACATACATAAAAGGCCACAAAGCATAGAGGGGAAGGAGGAGAACATAACTACCCATTAGAACACCCAATTTTTCATATCATGCGTTTAGTATTTTCACTCCAAAACGCCCCTAAACATGCTTCAAAGCGGGAAAACATACATGCTTCAAGCGGGAAAAAAATGGTTTTTAAATGAAACACTACGGGAATGGTCACCCTGTCGGTTACTTGAACTCCTCCAAGCTCCAAGCCGCCTACCCGCCTCGCCGCACGCCACCGCCGGTACCGCCGTGGACGCCGATACTCCACCGGGACGTCGGCCGCCATCCGGAGAGAAAAATGCCGCGGAGGAGATGGTGGTGGTAGTGGTGGGAGTTAGGAGGTCTATGGAGTGGAGGGAGAGATGAAATGGTGGGAGGAAAAGGAAGGAGGGGGAAGAGGGATCGCCGGAGCCGCCGGGGAAGAGAGGAGAGAGAGGAGGGAGGAGGAAATGAGGGAAAGGAAGGAGGGTTCGCGGGGTTAACCAGACGCTGGGTAAAACGCGTCATGCACGCTCGACGTCTTTTATATGACAAGACCGGGCCGTACACTGACAAGCCAGGGTCGTATTCTGAAAGGCGTCGTCCATCCAAGACGCCATTCAGACGATATGACCGGGGCCGTACTCTCGCGACCCAAGGCCAGCCCACGTGGCACAGCCTAAAATGCGTGTACATTGCTGGACGCCGTTTAAACCGCGTCGAGCTTGCCCCATCAGGTCCCAAACTAAGGGATCTGACCCCGAAAACTGACCCGATAACCGGATCCGAAAACCTCAATCCTTACAACTATAGTCTTTTTGATATTGATTGTGGCACATAAAACATGCTTACGAGCCACTATGGGAGAAAGCTCAGAGTGGTGGAACTGAATGACTAGGTGATCACTTGGTGGAGTAAGGATTGAACACATCCTCTCAACAGGTAAATCTTCAAGCACTATGACCCACTGCAAGTAATTGTAAAGAGCTTCTTGATGAAGGTTTGACCTCTTTATCCTTTCCAAAATAGAAATTCTAGCCAGTGTCTTGTTTAGATGCTTTAATAAATCATATTCGGTGCCCGACACCTCTTCTTCAACTGTCTCTGTGTTCTATGGTTGTTCTTGTGTTGCTACATGTGGAAACACTCCGTGGAATACTCTTCCACTACGAAGCACCATGGGCTGGAAAATATATTATTCTTCAAGTGAACAACATGTCGGATGGGTAGGCATATAGATAAGTGGTCTTGATGGTTGCGGGAGTGAATTAACTGGAGTAGGTGGGTTATCGAATTGGGGTGTCTTGATAAGGGGCTTTAGCAGTTGTGGAAATGGATTTGTAGAGGTGGAAGGGGTATTAGTATATGAAGGTTGTGCAGTGGTAATGAGTGGCTAGTTTGGTTGTGGAATAAAAAGTTTTTGTGGTGGAGGCGAAGCAGTGGTAGGGATGCAGATGAGTGGTTTTTGAAGGTTGGGGGTAAGAAAGGTGGTTTGACTGTGGTGCTTGTTGTGAAGTAGACTTGAGAAGCTGTAGAGGTTGACTTTCTGGAACTGAAACTTTTGGTCGTTATGTTGTGGCATAGACTTCAAAGGTTCCTTCGGGATGCCAACCTTGCTTGCGGGGCAGTTGTGACTTTAGGCAAATGCCTATGGGATTGAGTAATTGCGAAGGTTGAGGTTGGTGTTGGGATCCGGGCTAGGCATGAAGAATGCAGCGGAAGCTACAAGCAAAATCCCGCCCGATGCCCGCTGATCCAATTCGGAACGGAAAACATAAAATCGAAAAACGAGAAGTGATTATATCACCGTATGCGGATTCGAATCAGCAACCGTTTCTGTCCTATCGAGGCGATGCCGCTAGCTGCAAAAGCATCCGGCCTCCAGTGATATCCACACGATCCTCTCCGGTGGTTCTTCATCGATCCCTCGTCTAGATCAGCTCGCTCGCTGAAGAATCCTCGCCGCAACCATCTCTGGATCATCCGGACGGGAATTCCCAACTCTCGAGAAACGCGTACGGTGGTGACGAGAAGTCTCCCGACGCCTCGAACGGGACGCCTAGAGGAGGAGGAGAGATAGAGGGGGACGGCCAGCCTTGGGAGCTCCTGGAGCTTGGCCCAGGGTTTCTCAATAGCACGTATATATATTAAGTCGGCGCGACCTTTCATATAAGTCCCCGAGTTAATATAAACCCCACTTAAGTACCACCGACTGAGAATCTATTTGTGAGTGACCCTCTAGGCCCATTAACCAGTCCGATTTTCAGCCTGTTAAGTCTAATAACTAGTTATTGACTTATTGTGATTAATTAATATCTAGATATTAATTAATTACTTAACCGAATTAACATCTCATGTAAAATTCGGTCGAACTTCCAATCAAGTTGGGTGCCAAGCAACACCACATGATCCTGGAAGGTAATAGGGTTCAGCAACCCACTTATGGAACCTGTCCGTCTACAATTACCGCGTGACTATAATCTTTCGTTCGCACAATTCTCTCGAGTTAACCTATGGTATGGTCAATTGTCAAACCCTAGATGGTCAACTCACTTGAATCAAACTCCACTGTACAATATCCAAAAATACCTTTTCAGATATTGTGTCTACTCTGGCCAGAGACTCCTGCGGATCTATTCTAGAGCATTCTTTCTCTAGTTACCTGAGAGTGAACGATCCTCTATTGAACATGCAATCACCTTCGAAGGTCCGCAGGACCCGATCCTTGACTATTAAAAATCCCGTAGATAGGGATTCGTAAGCCAAGGTCAAAGTCCAGAAGTCCATCGACAATGTGTCTTTGGTGTCTCAAGTCCAATGACCAACCACGCCACTATGACGATGAATCAAGCCGATTGACAGTCAGGTAAATTACCATTCGGTGATTCATATCGTATCAGTTCAGGGAACTCATTCCCCAATGAGCACCTACGGGTTCACCATTGTGTCTCCACACATGTGACTAACAAGATCAGTCACCCTCATCATATGAGTTGGAATAACCTGTACTAGTCTTACCGGATGTTTGATGTCCTCTTCAAACATCCTACGACTAGGAACAGTTTAGAATATGTGTTTATAGGTCATCGGTCTCATTATTATGATCTCATCATAACCCGATGACCGTTGCATACATTCATGGCCTTCATTATGCGCAATAATAACAAACACGTCAATCTACATAATGAAATATATATGCCATTTATTATTGAACCAGATTGAAATTGTTGTCTCATGATTAGCTTAGAGACCACCTATATCTATCAATCTTCCACTTGGACTCAAGCCAATCACTTTCGCATTTGATCTCCATCAAATCTAAATGATGCTCACATCAAATCTGTGACTAAAGCTTGGTCCCGGATCTGCTAAATTATTCATAAATGGAATAATTTCTATTATGTTATTTCCTCTTAATTATTTGTCTATGGACTTGTGGAAGAACCTCATAATATTTTACAACTTCTGATGAGACTATGGCTCGACCACAAAATTGATCGCTCCCACTGTTGTCCTACAACAACGAGACTCGACCTTTTAGAACTACATTTAGTTCAAGGATGAACTCTTTCATCCATAGTGTTCGAATAACAGTATCACTTGTTAATGTCGTCATCTTAATATCGAGTTCTGGGTTGGAACCCTTCCAATCCATTCTTTTTTTATTAGAAGGTTAAATCCATGCCTGATTTGAAATTTGAGTCAGTGTAACTTATTGTTTCAAATCATCCTCTCTAAATATAGGAATGCATCCTTAGCACTTCTCAAGTACTTAGTGATATATTTCATTCCTTCTATCAAGGTTTCTCTGTATCCTTCAAGGAACCTTTCCTTAAAGAAATAAATTTTATATCTCAACAATTGAGATTTATTATGGAATTTATGTCAAACATTTTGACATACAGGTTCAGGTAACATCCTCATCGATCGATATTAATAGATTTGTATTCTCAATATGCATCATGTTGAATTCAAACCTATTATGAATAAGAACATGGATATAATGTTTTTACTGATAGTAACATCCTGATGTCATTCTCAATGACTTTAATGTTATTATCACAAAGTATTACTAATGCGACTGTACTCCTACTGACCTCCTTGTACACACACAATCCGTGATCATTCTTAATGATCACTGAGTGTTTGATCATTAAGTGAAAACTCTTATTGCAACTCTGGGAAGCTTTAGTTTGATTCAAAATTAATCTTTGAATCATAACTTGCTTTCTGGATATTCTAAAAGCTTTAATACACATTTTCCTCAATCACACTAAGGGAATGTTTTTAATATCCAACTGCTATCTCATCATCATGATAGGCAGCATTGGTAAGTAAAATTCTAATAAAATTACTTTTGTTACCACTAAGGAAACCTTGTCCAAATCAACATTTTGACCATGACCATTTCCATTAGATTACCATATAAGTTTTAAGTAGTCCATCTGTACTAATCTTCATTCTGAAGATTTACTTTCTTATGAGAGGTGCATTGTCTTCAAGCAATACTATCAAGTTCCGAACTTAATAAGTGTTATGGACTATAGCTTAGAACTCTTAACTTCTTGCCTTAAGAAGATATTAGGCTATTTACATCGATATATATATAAGCACCAACTGTTTCTTATTGCACAACCCAGTGTGCAATGCTATAGATAATTATGATTCTCTAAGTTCATTTCTATAGGAGACTTGTGAATATTCTTCACATGATATGTCACATCAAGAATCTATAGTGCATTGACTAGTTTAAAATTTTGCCTTTTATTTCTAAAACCATATGGAACAACGCTTGTTCCTTATCAGTCAATATTATTCACTTTTAAACTTCTTGATCATTAATGGAACTAAATAACGATTATTCTATTTCATATTAGTCTCCTAAAGATATATAAAGACTTATTGTCTGACAATAATCTATGCATCTTTGGAACTATTGTTGAGTCTAACTCAATACTTTCATTTACTTGATTTCCTTTTACTTGTCTAAATCTACATACTATTACAGATCTGAGAATCATGTTCAATATCTCATATTTGAGATACTAATTCTCTAATAGACATACAAAAGTCAATAATAAGAATATTCGAAACTTCTTACAAGTTTTTATTTTTTTGCCTTATCCAATATCCTTATTGGGTGCAGTGGGAGAACTACTCCTTCTCTGTTTCAACTGACTTGCCTTTATCCTTCTCAAGTGTGGGTTCAATCGTTTAAGATCTTACTTCTAGCGTTTCTCAAAGGCATACCATGAATATCTCTTCTTCTTGGTTTCATCCAAGTAAGAGATCTAATTAGGATAGTGGCTATCATATGGCCCTGAAGATATTCTTCAGAGTCCTTTTGCCAGTTTGAATTTGAGAAGTATTGCATTCAATATGCCAAGTCTCGGATTAATTGACGACATTTCAATTAATAGAGAAAATTAAATGATTTAAGCAAACAGTTCTTATAATTTAATGACTTGTATAACCCTAAACACTAATTATTTTTCACTATTTTTTGACGGACTGTATAATCCTCAGGTACACAGAACGGGAGACTCCGATAGTCTCATAGCAGGGATTAGAATCTCAATGACTTGTATTACAGTCTTGTGGATAGCACAACAAACTGTAATACAATCAAAGAGCACCCATCTCATGGGACTTGCAACTCTTTGCAACATCTGATCATGGCTTTGGTCCTTAGAGATTTAATGGGCTTGTGAATAGCACAACAAACCATTAATTCTGGTCTAAGTATTACCACCGTTAGGAGATGGACATAGATTTGCATGCAACCCTTGTGGATAGCACAACAAGGTTACATGGTTCCTCTACTCCGATCAGAAGGTATCTTATGCCATAGCCAGAGTCTCTCCTTACAATTAGACAGGCGTTGTGGTAGCATAACAAACCTGCCTAAGGTAATTTGAGTTTTATGACTATAACAATGGAGAACCACGTAGTTAGTTCTTAACTACTCACGTTACGGCTCAGAGTTTAGCGGAGGTTTTAGATAACTTTTATCTTGGTCTCTTCCTAAGTAATAGTTTATAAATATATCGCATATATATGTATATATATATATATATATATATATATATATATATATAACTATACCTAAGTAATTACAATTGATTTATAATCAAAAGGAAAACATGCATCAAGCATACATGTTCATTATGCGATCATGAACAACATGGTGATTAACTAGAGCCATACAATTAATCATCATAATTATATAATAAATATATAATTTATTCATGCAAACACACAGGCACTGGTGATCTCATCTCCTGTCGCCTTCCTGGCTGCACTTGTGGATCATCCTCGCCTCTCCTCAGCCGGTGCGATCAATTACAAACAATATTGAATTTTGAAATACTTTCAAACATATATTCATTGTAAAAAAAAACCTTATGGTCGAATACAATAATGTAGCGAGATAGAATTACATTGGAATAAGAGAGAGAGGGAGGCACGCATGCCTCATTAATTAGCAATTAATTAACCAACTCAAATTCTAAAATGATCAACACAAACCACATATCATCACATGATATGAAATAAACAAAGTACATGTCTATGACCATTTCAAATTTTAACCATCCACACATGATAAAGCACATCACATGAAGGCTAAATTTTTTTAAAATAATTTTTTTGATTTTCTCAAAACCTAGGTACCAATCAAAATTGGATAATTTGAATTTTCGAAAATCTCATTTTCTATCATGCATTTAAATCTAATTTAAAGCATTAAAAACACATCAACATGTGCACTTAAGATTAAAATTAAAATTCTAAAATATTCCATGCATAATTTAGAACATTTCTAAATTACTTAATCTAACACTTAGATTAATTCTAAATTACACTAACAACAATTATTAATGTGAAATAATCTAATATAGAATTAAAAATTCCTTGATAACTTTTATAAAAGAATTTTTACTCTAATTTAATTCATTAACAATTCTTTGTTAATAAACCCCTATATTAAATAAAATTTCTCAATAATAATTATTAAGAAATATTAATTAGAACATTTTTAATTCAAAAATAGTCTAACAATTAGACTCAATAAATCTCTTAATAACTTTTATTAAAAGATCCTATTAAGTGAATTAGATCTATGAAAACATTAATTAAGAGATGCTTGAGAAGATTAATTAAACTTTTAATTAAAGTTTATTTCTCAAGAAATAATTAACCCTATTATAACATTTATAAATAGTTAATTAATTACTTAATAACTTGTATTAAGTGTCCCTCAATTAACAAGTAATTTCACAACGACAATTGTTCGGAAATTAAATATCTAATCACCTCATAAAAATTAATTAACAACATTTGTTAATTAATATTCTGGTCACAACTTAAAATAATTAACAATAATTGTTAATTATGATTTTAAGATCATAACATAAATAAATAAATAACAATACTTGTTAAATTAATTTTAAATTTACAATTTAAAAATTAATTAACAACACTTGTTAATTTTGATTTAAGATCATATCTTAAAATGAATAACAACACTTGTTAAATTATTATTTAAGATCACATCTTAATTATAACCCCTTCATTTACTTAATTAAAGTAATTAAACAAAAATTGTTAATTATTTTAAGATCACATCTTTAAAAATAAATTAACAACACTTGTTAATAAGATTTAAGATCTCATCTTAAATATTATCAACTCCTTTAAATTCAAAATTATAAATTAATGCTTAAAACATATTTTAAACATAATTTAATTTCAATTTTACAGTTAAATGGGGTGAGATTCTTATATTAAAGGGGTTTTATATAATAAAAGGGTTAGAGGGGTTTAAGAGGATGAAATGGGCTTGGCCCATTGGGCCTGGGCTCGGGTCTGGGCCCGGACCCGGCCTGGTGTCCACCCAGGCCCACCTGGTCTAACTAGGCGCTGGGCTGGGCTAAACGGCCCCGGTTGGGCTAGGTTTTGGCCTCGGTTTAGGGCGCTCTGAGCGCCCAACGCCTCCCGGTCGGATCGGGACGAGACCGCCCGGTCCAGGGCCTTAGGTGCCGCTCGGCCAGTTAGGGTTCCCCTCCCCAACATGCTGGTTGCAGCAGAGGGGCAGCGCCCCTGCCCTTGATTCTCCTCAGGCGCCGGCAAGAGGGAGCAGCGGTGGTCGGAGGGAAGTGCCCCCTTCGACCACCGGCACTGATGGTCGCCGGCTAGCGATCCCCTAGCCGCCGGTGGCCTCCATTTTAATCCCCAAAAGCTCTGGTTTGACTGTTTCATAACCGTGGCTTTGCCCCCATTTCCAACTTTTGAAAATCTTAAAGGAAAGGGGAAACTTCACCGTCGGCCGCCGTCTACAACCTGGGATGGGGAGTGGTAGCTGGTCATACCAGCAAGCTCTCATGATGGCCGACCGCCATTAAATCCCTCTACAACGCTCACAAAATTGGGTTCTTCATCTCCATAAAGAACACCTCAAAAAATGGGTAAAATTTAAATTTCTCCACAGAAAGATAATCTTGAAAAATTTTACATTCACCCCATGAATAATTCTGTAAGAGAAAAATAAATACTAGCATGGAAATAACTTTAGAATATTAATTTTGCCGTTCCGAAGCGGATCAAAGTAGAACCTGGCTTTAATACCACTGTTGGGATCCGGGCGGGGCGTGAAGAACGTAGCGGAAGCTACAAACAAAATCCCGCCCGATTCCCATTGATCCTATTCGGAATGAAAAACAAAAAAATCGAGAAACGAGAAGTGATCGTATCACCATGTGCGGATTCGAATCCGCAACCATTTCGGTTCCATCGAGGCGATGCCGCTAGCCGCACAAGCATCCGGCCTCCAACGGTATCCACGCGATCCTCCACAGTGCTTAGTCCACAATCCCTCGTCCAGATCAGCCTTGAGAAATGTGTATGGCGGTGACGGGAAGTCTCCCGGCGCCTCGAACGGGGTGCCTAGAGGAGGAGGAGAGAGAGGGGGACGACCAACCTTGAGAGCTCCTGGAGCTTGGCCCAAGGTTTCTCAACAGCGCGTAAATATATTAAGTCGGCGCGAATTTTCATAAAAGTCTCCGAGCTAATATAAACTTAAGTACCACCGACTGATAATCTATTTGCGTGCGACCCTTTAGGCCTATTAACCTGTCCAATTTTGATCCCGTTAAGTCCAATAACTAGTTATTGATTTATTGTGATTAATTAATATTTAGATATTAATTAATTACTTAACCGAATTAACATCTCATGTAAAATTCGGTCGAACTTCCAATCAAGTTGGGTGCCAAGCAACACCGCATCTTCCCGGAAGGTAATGCGGTTTAGCAACCCACTTATAGAACATGTCTGTCCACAGTTACCGCATGACTATAATCCTTCGTTTGCGCAATTCTCTCGAGTTAACCTAGGATATGATCAAGTGTCAAACCCTAGATGGTCAACTCACTTAAATCAGACTCCGTTGTACAATATCCGAAAACACCTTTCTGATATTGTGTTTGCTCTGGCCAGAGACTCCTGCGGATCTATTCTAGAGCATTCTCTCTCCAATTACTTGAGAGCGAACGATCTTCTATTAAACACACAATCACCTTCGAAGGTCTGCAGGACCTGATCCTTGGCTATTAGAAATCCCGTGGATAGGGATTCGTAAGCCAAGGTCAAAGCCCAGAAGTCCACCGACAAGGTGTCTTTGGTGTCTCAAGTCCAAGGACCAACCACGCCACTGTGACGATGA
Organism: Zantedeschia hybrid cultivar; assembly: GCA_030544215.1. Taxonomy (NCBI): domain Eukaryota; kingdom Viridiplantae; phylum Streptophyta; class Magnoliopsida; order Alismatales; family Araceae; genus Zantedeschia; species Zantedeschia hybrid cultivar. The sequence continues at coordinate 32,155,702 of JARZZO010000003.1, read as the reverse complement.
ATCAAGCCGATTGACAGTCAGGTAAATTACCACTCGGTGATTCATATCGGATCAATTCAGGGAACTCATTCCCCAATGAGCACCTACTGGTTCACCATTGTGTCTCCACACATGTGACTAAGGAGATCAGTTACCCTCATCATATGAGTTGGAATAACCTGTACTAGTCTTACCGGATGTTTGATGTCTTCTTCAAACATTCTACGATTAGGAACAATTCAAAATATGTGTTTATAGGTCATCAGTCTCATTATTATCATCTCATCATAATCCTGTGGGTGCTCAAATTAGGTGTATGATATTCATGAATTGCATGTTGTTTATATGAATAGTAAAACTGTTAAAAATGAAAAAAAAACGTGATCGCTAGAAACTGTAAAGTTTTGAGAGAAAGATTGGTCGCTTACTTTTTAAAGTTTAGGAAATGTTGAGTCCTTGATTCCCTTCCTTCGGCCGGCCAAGGAAATAGAGCCCTTTTCTTAATGTGTTCTTGCTTTTGTTTTCTTAATGATCATTCCTTTGAATCTCTTTCTTTCTTCTTCTTTGTACCTTGTAAGAAAGATTAAACAAGGAAAAAATCTAATTAGAACTAGAGTGGTGTAGTATCTATTCTAATAAGAAATTAAAACATACAACTAAACTAATCTACTCACTTGATTGTTGTTCTTTAGACCCCTATAAGCATGTGTGTATGAAAATATGAGTGTGTGTGTGAACATGGAGTGATGATGATGAACTATAAAAAACAATGAATAAATTATATGAAATTAATGAAAAGGTAGAAAGGAATTAGGGAAAGAAGATGGTTGGTTGGCTCCTCCATAGCCTTTGTGTTTAAAAGTTTCAAAGGATAAAGAGGATGAAAATTAAGAAGCCTTGGATGAAGTTCCTCTTGCTATCCACGTTTTTCTCCTCTAGAACCTTCAACCACCTTGCTTCAAGCTTCAAAATCACCAATGGCCAACCTTTTTAAAAGTCCAAAAGGTGTTGTATATATAGAGAATGGTTTAGGGTTGTTTTGAGCTTCAAAAGGACTCTCTCCCGCAGTCGGACTTACCTTAGATGAGCATAGAGGATTTAACAACCTTCCCAACTTCGGGAACTAGATTATCTCGGCCAAATTATGTTTATCAGGAAGCTCTAAAATCGCGTCACTTAAGCGGGACGCCATTTGGCTAATTAAAGAGACCAAAGTAGAAATAAAATCTGGAAAGGAAACTGAAATACATTAAGAAACCTAAATCGCGTCTCCTATGGGTAACGTGCTTTAGATAGTTAGGATATTAATTCGGATTAAAAGTTGGAAACCCAGACGAGTTAGGACTTAAATGGCGTCTCCCTTAGGCGACGCTATTCAGTTAAATCTATCTAATTTAGGAATTTTAATTCCAAACTGATTTCGACTAGGAATCGAAATGGCATCGTACATGGGCGACGCTAATTAACAAATTTTGAGAAAAATAAATAAAAATTAATTAATAATTAAACATTAGACTATTTTGGAGTGTTATAATTGTGACATGAAATTTACTTAATATAAGGTCAAAATTAGCGTGTCTACAGTTCTCCCACCTTAGCATTAACTTTGCAAGGGAGTAAAATGGAATGAAATGTACTAAAAAAGTGATGCCAAGGTATGATGAAACACGTTCTCAACATCACATGATAGGAATTTTTCTCAAAATGATCAATGAAGCGTCTCGAAGAGATCAATGGAATTAATCCTGTCTGGATGAAAGAGACCAGGAAATAAGATAAGGATGATCAACTTCCACGATTGGGAAGTACCCTAGGTCACAAACCCTACAGGCTTCATCATGGAGAGCAGTTATCAACTAATGTGGACGTGCTACAACCATGATGGATCTTAAAAGGAAGTAAGAATATTTGGGATAAAGAGTCCAAGTAAGGATAGAATTCCAAAAATATCTTCAAGAAAATCTCAAAGATAATTGAGAGATCAATTCAAATGGAATATTTCATATCACGTTGGGATTTATTAGATCAGTGGTCTGAAATTTAATCAAGAATTAATTCTTATCACAGTTATTTCAAAGTCATATATGATGTATGTTGGGTTAAAATGAAATAAAATAAAATAAAATAAAATATAAATTAATCAAGGATAATATTGTAAAATTGTTATTAATGAGTCAAGATATCAATTTTGTAACTCAGTACTAAGCCGAAGCTCGTTTGTCCATACACTGTTTCACAAAAGCAGAACCATCGTCCCTATCAATTAACAATCTAATGGCCTATCCGTGCGATTAAGAATTCTCTGGAATCATCACTGTTTTTGTTGAAGGGGAACTCAAATTCCAGTTTCATCAAAATTACAAGATTCTTGATATATCTAATAAATATTTATCATATAGTAATGATGATAATGCAAATCAATTACATAAAGGAATACAAAGGATAGAGATAACTGTCTTTTTAGTCACGGTTGAGACTCGTGAACTCCCATAGTGGGACTCCTTTTTTTTTTTTGGAATTTTCAGCTTCATTTTTATTTCCTTGAATTTTTTGCACTAAATTTCATCAGTAACTTCAAATAAATAATCAACATTAAATATCATACAATTATGGATTTTCAGGAAAATAATAGAAATTTAAAAAACTGATAAATGGCGTCGCTATTTACAGACATCATTTAAATGACATCGCCCCGTCCAGACGTCATTTAACTTACAAAAACTATTCCCTGTTCTGATTCCAATCCGAACTCTACTTGCCTTAATGCATATCCCTCTTCCAATTCGGAAAGGGACTCCTCAATCTCACAAATCCTTCCATAAAACTTCCCTCTCTTCACATCAAAACAATACAATAAGTAATCAAGAGGGAAAGCTAGAGGATTCTCTCCAAAGCTCAAGGGAAAGAGAGAAATTAAAGGGAAAATCAACTCAAACAAGAAGGAAGGATGGATTCTACTTTAAACAAGTGGATGAGAAAGGCGATTGAAAAACTCTCTGAAGTTAAAGATCATCTTAGTGGGCGAGATCCTAACTTACAAGTAAGCTAATCTCTCTTCTAATCAATTCTTTCTTTCTATGCAACTCTCTACATATTTTCTATATTCCAATTCTTCATGGACATGATAGAACTATTCTATTTTTTTTTTTCATCTAGGGATATCCCTTTTTCCCTGGTCCAAGAAGATTTTCTTCACTTCCATGGGTCCAAAAGCTTGTTAACATGATCAATCTCTCCATGCAATCTTATATATCCAAATGGCATATCTAAGGATTGGTTATTCATGCCAAACATTACAAAAGCACAAGTATGGATTGGGCGGCGATGGGCGCTTTGATTGAATTATGGGACCACTGCCTCCACCAGTATGAGGGCCAGATGTTCAGGACGAGGCGTAGAGCCAGTTGGATGAGGGCGCGGGGGAGAGTCAGCCGTAATGGCTGCCATCATGTACTTTCTTTTCATTAAGAAGTCTTGTAGATGGACTTACACTTGTACATAAACTCTTTTGATATATGAATGGAGTTTCTTCAGTTGTCTTTATACTTTTCTCTATTGACTTTCTTTTTCATACCTATACATGGCTTGAACAAACAAATTAAATATCTGTTCAGGCTTAGCTCCTTGCTCAGTTAAGTAACTGGCTACTTGATCCTATCTTTGGTAGAAGGGTCAAGGGGCGAAGCCTTTATTTAATGAAGGCAAATAAAGATAATTAAAGGGAGATGAACAGTAAAATGCAACATACACACATGCAAATGCTCACCGAAAATAGAAATGATGCAACACTCATGATCTGACAAATAAATGTTAACTGAAATATTTTTGATTTTGCAATTGCAATTTTAGAAATATCCAATTTTTTTTGTGATTTTGCAATATTCAATTTTTTTTGTTATTTTGCAATATTCAAATTTTTTTTTGTGATTTTGAAGTATTCATTTTTTTTTGTGGTTTTGCAATATTCAATTTTTTTTTATTTTGAAATATTTAATTTTTTTTTGGTTTTGAAGTATTCATTTTTTTTTGTTTTAAAATATTCAATTTTTTGGTTTTAAAATATTCGACTAACCTAAGGACCAGCATGGTACTTGGATCAAAATAGTATATTCATTTGTTAACTTAATTTCTAGATCATTCTTTAATAGCCTAATCCAGATTCATTGTGCTTGAAATATATTCATAATCGTGATCCCATTCGATGGTTTGACCCTTTGTCAACCTCGGCCGTTCTTCAAATTTGGAGTACACTTCTTTAGAATGAAGGGAAGAATTGGTTTAGAAAGTCCGCGGGAAGGTTCCGGAGACTCAGAAAGATGTCATTCTTTTACCCTATTATCTGTTGTGGTTCGGTCATTTTCACTTTTACGGGGTATTTAACGACTTTGCGCTCTCTTTTCATTTGATTTTGTGGCCTTTTGAGGTAACGTTTGTAATGTTGAGCGGCCTTTTGATTTTGTTGGCTCTTTGCCCTTGCTTTTTCTTTTGCTTTTTGTGGGGCGGATCTCCCCCCCCTTTTTTTATGACGGCCTCCTACTAAGATGGCAGGTATTTTCAGTAGTATATTCTAAGCCTCGTTCCGACATCGTGGGCCGACAATAAAAGCAGAAGTTTTGTTTAAAAATAATGAGTTGTACTCTTCTACTTTTAGTCAAGCTTTCGGTATTTCTCGGGCTTCACATCTCTTGTTACTCATGAACCAAAAGTGTTTGTATGCAATAATGCGTTTGAATTAGATTATCAAATATTAATAAGGGAATTTGAGTTTTCAAATTTTCAGACCCCACTGGTCCTTGCAGCATGTTGATCGACTCATTAAACTAAGGGTAGTATTTCTTAAGATAGAGACCATTCCAGGGATGAGTTAGCTCTTGTCCTTCTACATTAACTAAGCGATAAGCGTTACCAAGAAAAGCATGCGATATAACATAAGGTCCTTCCCAATTAGGTTGGAGCTTAGAACGCGGACCACCAGGTTTCACGAAGATTCTTTTAACAACTATTTCACTAACTTTGAATTTTCGTTCAATGACTTTCTTTTGATAAAAACGTGCTAATCTATTCTGATATACTCTTGCATGATTAGCGGCCGACCATCTTCTCTCGTTCAAAAGTTCCAATTGAGCTAAGAGTTATGAGCGGTGCTCATCAATGGAAAACTCCTTATTCAATTGTACTCTTAATGACGAGATGAGGACTTCGTATGGAACTACCGCCTCCATTCCGAATGTTAAGGAATATGGAGTCTACCAGTGGGCATGTAGATTGAAGTTAGCTGTTCCCATGGAGCCTCCATTAATTTCTCTGGCCAGTCGGAGAACTTATTAGATTTGCACATTTTCCTGATGATTTTTATCAAAGTCTTGTTAGTTGCCTCTGCTTGACTATTGCCTTGCGGATAATATGGAGACGAATGATGCAATGCAATCTTATACCTGTTGTAGAGGTCCTTTAGCTCTTGTGATATGAACTGTGGTCCATTGTCGGTGACGATGGTGTTTGGAATCCCGAATCTTGTGATGATGTTCTTTATGATAAACTTGCAAACTATTGACGCTTTGATTTCTGCGTAAGTTTCGGCTTCTGCCCACTTGGTGAAGTATTCTGCTGCCGTGAGAATGAAGGATTTCTGCTTAATGCCGAAATTGGGACCACCGAGAGGTCCAATGATGTCGAAATCCCACATGGAGAAAGGCCATGGAGAGGAAACGGGATGGAGTGAAGATGCAGGAGAATGGATCTTGTCGGCATGAAGTTGACACTTAACACACCTACGGACATTCCCTATACAGTCTTCTTCCATGGTTGGCCAATAGAATCCTTGTCTAAGGATATTATTTGATAACATCTGTCCATTAACATGGCCACCACAAACTCCAGTGTGAGCTCCTTCCATAACTTTCCAAAGCTCATCTTCGTCCAAGTATCTTAGAAGAACACCGTCTAAACCTCATTTATAAAGTACTCCTCCAACTAGAGTGTCTCTCTGAGCTACTCTCCTGATAGCCCTTTTATCCTCAACTGTGGCTTCCTCAGGGTAGGATTGATCTTCACAATATTTGGCAATCTCAAAATATTATGGTTTCTCTTCATCATCCATCTCTTCTTGCATTTATAGTAGCATGATTTCTCACTTCTGCACAATATCTCCATCTCTAACCTTCTTCAGCAACTTCTCTTTAGTCCTAAGGAATGAAGGGTCTTTTACGACGGGTGAGAGACGCCTATGGACGATGATTGATTTGGATTACTTGTTGATTGAAAAATTCAGGAATGATGCGAGAGAAGCTAGAGCGTCGGCTAGAATGTTCTGATTCCGAGGAACATGGACAAAGATCAATCTAGTGAAAAGCTTAGCATAAGCAGAAGTGAGCTCTTGATAAGGCTTGAGTTTAGGATCAAGGATGCCTTATTTGGTAAGTACTTGACGAAGGATTAGTTTACTATCACCCACAATCCTGAGTTTGGTTGCACCATGTAAATGAGCAGCCGCAAGACCGGCTAGAGGAGCCGCGTATTCAGCGATATTGTTGGTGACAGGAAAGTCAAGCTGAAAGGCTTGTAGAATAGTGACGCCTTCAAGTGATAGTAGAACAATGCTGATATCCTTACCATGAGAATTCAGAACTTCGTCAAAATGCAGAGTCCATATATCGTCTTTGATTCTGTCTATGGACATCAGTTCCTCATCCGGAAACTCCGATTGACTAGATCAAAACGAGGAAGAGGGTGATGAGCAAGATGTTCTGCGATGGCATAGCCTTTTATCGCTTTCTGTTGAATATAGATGATATTGAATTGAGATAGAAAGTTTTGCCATCGTGCTAATCGATCGGCGAGAACAGATTTCTCAAGGAGGAATTTGATTGGATTCATCCTAGCAATGAGACGGACTTCATGAGCCAGAAAATAATGCTTCAGTTTTTGAACTACCCAAACTAATGCAGCACAGGTTTTCTCCATCGCCGTATACCTCTGTTCTACGGGGTTGAGAAGTTTAGAGAGATAGTAGGCTGCCCTCTCTTTCCCTTCTTCATCTTCTTGTGCTAAGACAGCCCCCACCACGTCATCTAGGACAGAGATATAAAGAACTAGAGGTTTGTCCAGAGATGGTGGTCTCATAACAGGAGAACTTACTAGATATGTCTTCAATCCATCGAATGCCTCCTGACACTTATCGTCTTAATCAAACTTGACTCCCGACTTAGTAAGTTCGTAAAACGGCTTACATCTTTTTGAGTGCTGAGAGATAAAGCGGCGAATAAACTGCAACCTCCCGATCAATCCTCTTAATTCTTTCAAATTCCGGGGAGGTGGCATCTCTCTAATAGCCTTAGCCTTGTTAGGATCAATCTCAATGCCCCGTTTGCTCACGATGAAACTTAACAGCTTCCTTGATGAGACACCAAATACGCACTTTTTGGGATTCATTTTCAATTGGCACTCTCTTGACCTTTCCAAAACTCTCGCCAATATTTTAGCATGCTTAGCCTTGATCTTAGATTTTACTAACAGATCATCCACATATACTTCTAAATCAATGTGCATAATGTCATGGAATATAGCCATCATAGTCCTTTGATAAATGGCTCCAGCATTCTTCAGTCTGAATGGCATAATGACATAACAATAAGTGCCCCAAGGTGTAGTGAACAATGTCTTCTCTTGGTCTTCCTCTGCCAAGCGAATCTGATTATACCCTGAGAACCCGTCCATAAATGATAGTGTTTCATAACCAGCTGTGTTGTCAATGAGTACGTCAATGTGAGGCAGTGAAAAATCATCTTTAGGACATGTCCGGTTCAGATCTCGAAAGTCAATACAGATTCTGACCTTCCCATCTTTTTTCATAATTGGGACTATATTTGCCACCTATTGCGGATAGAGGACAACTCTAATAAATTTGGCTTTATGCAATTTATCGACCTCTTCCTTCATTTTCAAAGCCATTTGAGGGTGGAATCGTCTCAGTTTTTACTTAACCGGGCTAGCTACGTCCTTCAATGTTAATCGATGCTCCACTAGGGAAGAATCTAACCCTGGCATATCTTCATAGCTCTAAGCGAAAGTGTCTTTATAGTCTCTGAGAACTTGGACCATTGTCTCCTCGTCTGCTTCAGAGATATTTTTATTGACGATGACAACCTTAGGTTCGTCTTCAGTTCCTAGATTAATCTCTTTGGTAGGCTCTTCTACAGCAGCTGAGAGTTCAATAAATCTCTTCGCTCCACTAGCATACGCCTCCGCTACGTCCTCGTCATCTTCCTCATCTTTAGTAATGGGGTCTTTCTCGTGTAGCAATTCATACACCCCATATCCATCATCGACTGACTCATCTATTTCACATTCTTTTGGCATCTGAATGGGATTCTCTAAAAGTTGATGGATCTGAGAGTAAGAAAGACATCTTAAGGCTATATCTTGGAGGTATCTATTCAGAATTCGTCTACTCTTGGACTTCCTAGACTTCTTAATCTGACTAACTTGTCTAGAACTAGACTCACTATCCTGACCTAATGAGGACGAATAAGGATAAACATCAAGGGGAACATGAAAGAATACAGGTGAATCCTCCCGAGGGGAGGGGCAGAGTAGATTTAGAAGGGAATTTTGCCTGAGTGACCCACGCGATGGGGTATAATCAGACAAGTAATATGAAGTTTCCTCAACGAGGATGTGTGAGGAAGGGGTTGCCAAATTGGCTTTTTTTTTATGATTTTAAGTATTAATCATGAAACATGAATGAATATAAAGAGGAGGAAGATGAGAAGATAATGGTACCAAAGCCAAAGGATTAGGGGGATCATACAATAGTATGTCCCGGATCAGATCATAGATCCTTTCAAGGTCGAGAGGAATCTGAGGAATTAGGTCTCAGGGGGACAAAGTAACCATGATAGGCGGGGCCCGAGGAATGTCTTCAGTGATGACCCTCGACCAAGTCGGGGTAGTAGAGTATAGAATAGTGTATGGAGGGTAAAAACATGATGGGTATAAGTTCCCCTCCAGAGAAGATCAGTGGTGAATCCAGGCTGATAAGGATCATCTGGCTCTCCTTCGTCTGTCTCTTCACTTAGCAGGATTCTCTTGTCAAAAATAGCTCCAGGCCCTTCAAACAACTCATCAATCAATGGGGGCCACTTTGGTTCTGAGGGATCAAGGAATAGCCTGTTCAGTGCAATGTATAGGTCCCAAGTGTCAAACCAACGATACCATTCACATTTTGGGTCTTGGATCTTCCTCCTTTTCATCTGCCGCAGAGCCTCCAAGGATCGATACATCAGCAATTTAGAACAGTGTCTGGCTAGATCTCTTACATATATGTCTTGTAGGTCAAAGTGGGAAGTGATTACCATCGTGTTATCATTATCATGATTTATTACGGGCCCCTTAATAAAATGTGTATATAAAGTCCAAGTCAAGGGATCCCGGTTTTCTTTGCACGGGGTGGTCATTGTCTTCTAGATTTTTTGACCCTCTTTGTCTTCATACTGCTGAACAATCTGTCGTTTCATCTTTGCTGGCCTATAGTTCAAACCATTACCAGGTATCCTTCTATTGTCTTTGATAGGCTTGGTTCTACCTTACAATTGTGTGCCCAGGCCTTTTTCCGGTTTGTAACTACCTTTCATCATAGTGTCCCAGCTAGGGATACTCATGCACTTTCTCCTTTTTATGGCATCGACTGGACAAGGAACAAGTATAGTGACTTTCAAAGGATCATCCAAAGGAGAATGGACCTATAAAACTAACAAAATGGGTTGTCGGCTGAGGGGAGGATCTGGCTTAATGTTCAAAGAGTAAGCAACAACAAGAATTGGCATGCTCGTCACCTTAATGATCCATCTTTTGTATGGAAACTTGAGGCATTGATGATTTTTAGATGAAATTGCCTCAAGGGGTTTGATGTAAGGATGCCCAAGGATGCCTTTCAAAGAGGAGTCGATCTCCAAGATGTGGAACTCGACTTCGGCATGACAAACGGGGCCTAATTCCACTTTTAAATAGACCATTTCCAAAGGGGAATGGGTAGAGTTGTCGTAAGTAGTAATAGAGATGGGAGAAGGCAGACACTTCTCTCTTAGTACACCACAAAATTCTTAGGACTTTGGTGATAACACATTGATGGAAGCCCCTGTATCAACCAGACATGCATCCACAGCCTTCTTACAGATGTTGACTGTAATGCTGAGTGCCATGCTCCTAGCTGCTGATGGTGCTAGTTCAGATGTATGGAATGAAATTGAGGGTTGATCCCCCTATGGAACTAATAGGGCACTTATCTTCTCTACCGGTACGTCCTCATTGACCATAACTCTTTTGAGATACTCCATTAAAGTTTCTTAGTGGGTTTTGGATCTTTTAATCAACTCGAATACTGAGATGCGTGTCGGTGTTCTATCTAGGTGTTTCAACAGATCATATGGAGTGCCAGGTGCACTCTCTTCATTTTGTACTTCCTCTGGCGGCTATGGTAGGCCATCTCTAACTGTGGATTAAGGAAAGACTTTGTTGAAAATTCTCATGCTCCGGAGCGCATGCTGATCATCATTAGAAGGTGATATTTTGAGTATTGCCGGGTTAATGAGGGGTTTGGAGAGGGTAATGGGTTTATATATGGACGATGGTGGGTTATTTGGTGGAGGTGTTGGAACTCGGATGAGTGGTTTAGAAGGTTGTATAGTATTGGGATAGGAGATTGGTGTAGGTGATGTAGGGAAGGGAATGCGGAGCAATGGTTTGGAAGGCAGGAGGGGTTCGTGATTGAGTTGTGGAGGGTTATTTGGTGGATACATGGTGGCAGAGGGAGTAATGGGTTTAAGGAAGGTAGGCGGCGGAATGGGTTTATGGCAGACGGGTGTTGATATGGGGGTGATGGTTATGGTTTCCGGCTTGGGTATGCGTAGAATGTGGCGAGGTGGTTGCTCGGTGGTATTCGGGATATGCCCTGTTGAGTAATCAGAAGATGATTCATTTACCTTTCATTGTTGCCCTCTATTAGCCTCAGACCGGCTATTAATAAGGATTGGGGCGATCTGGTTTTGATGCTCTGGCAACGGGTACTGCACTATACCCATATTTGGTGGTGGTGTTGCCTGTGTTGGTGCTCTTTGCATCTGTTGTTGTTGCTACTGTGGTTGTTGTTGTTGCTGTGGTCTTTTTGTAAGGAATCGGCATGAACGCAGCGGAGAATAAAATCGATTCCATTGTATCGGTTGCTGGGATCGTAAAACGGACATTAAAATAAACGCGGGAAGAACGGTTCTTCACCTTTGCGGGGTTTCGAATCTCCCGTGGATGATTCCGACTCGGTAATCGCGCACGCGCACGATCTCTAGAGGTATCCACACGAGTTCCCACTACAGACGCGATTTCCTCCTCGACTTGAGTGCTCCGACCAGATCTCAAATCCACCATGCGCGGAGAGAGACAGATCTACTCCAAGAGAGAGAGAAGGAGAGAGAGAGAGGAGAAAGAGAATCTGGGGTGTAAAATTCATCCAACCAACTTTTTACCCCTCCCCCTTGGCCCTCCTTATATATAAATAAGGATAAGCACAAGGATTAATCCTCATGATTATCCAAGAGTTTGGCCTTGGATAATTCTCCATTAAATCTTCATGTTTATCCTGCGGCTTTTCATAAAAAACCCAGATAAGCATGAAATTTAACTTCTCTCACCGTCTGACAAGAACTCTTATGTGTGTGACCCTCTAGGCCCAAATATCAGTCCGGTTTCAGGCCCATTAAACTTAGAACTGATTCTAGAGTTTAATATTTATTAATTAACATTTAAATATCACATGTTAAATGATTAATTTAATAAACAAGTGAATTATCATATGATGATTAATTCACTTGGCCTTCTGATCATGAACAGCACCAAACACTACCTCATGATCCCAGAAGATATAAGGGATATTGTTCCCTTTAATTGAACCTTTCCGTCTGCAGATACCGCACAGATATAATCCTTCACTCATGCAATGTCCCAATAACGCAAGGGTATGGTTTTATAGTCAAACCCTCTTTCGCATTATCCAGATGGATTCCAGTACTCAGTTAATATCTAGAAAGACATCTCTTTCATTTGACTCTGGCCAGGGATTTCTGTGTACACATCCATATGACATTCTCTCTCCAGTCTTATACCAAGAGTGAGTGATCCCTTGTTGTTCACTCAATTACCTTCGCAAGCTTTCCACTGTATCTGAAAGACCGACTATCGTGGACTTAATGGTTAAAGTCCACAAGTCAGAGAATCAAGATACAATGGTCCACAAACAAGATATCATTGGTGACTCAGGTCAAAGGACCAACTGTGCTACTACAACGATTGAATTCCCTGGTTGACTAATAGGTATAATTACCATCCAGGAATTCTTATTTGGGTCTGTTCAGTGAACTCATTCTCTAATGAGCACCCACATGTTTGTCTTAGTGTCACCACACGAGTGAATGTGAGATCATTCACCCTCATCACATGAGCAGACATAACTTGTGTCGATCTTATCGGATATTTAATGTATATCTCAAATATCCTATGATCGAGAACTGTTTAAGACAATTGACTGAGGATATTTATCTCACTATCATGATCTCATTATGATTCAATATCCCATACATTTGTCTACGGACCTTCATTACGATAGTTAATTTGCGAGAACTATAAATGAAGAAATGATTGCCTTTATTAATAATTTGAACTAGAATGTACAATGATTGGCTTTGAGGCCACCCAATTCTAACACTTTTCGCCTTCAAGGCAGCTATATATTTGCTCATCTCCTCCCAGTCAATACCCCCTTGCTCATTCAAATCATGGATGTAGTCCCTGAATTTGAAACATGCATCTACTGTATACCCAGGTTGTTTATGGAAGACGCAATACCTAGAGGCATCAGCATTCTGAGGCCAAACTGTTTTCTCCTTTGGCAAAACCAAAGTATTGGCTGCCATAAGGGCGTTGAATATGTCTAATAAGGATTCTAAGAGTGGAGGATAAGATGCCCTATTTGGGCCTGGAGATTTTCTTTATTGGTTGTAGTCACCCGGTGGAGGTACATTGTGATATGCCAACTGCTGACGTGACTGATTGAACGTCTGTTGATAATACTGCTGAGGCTGATTGTAGGTTGGCAGGTATGGTTGCTGAGGCGACCTGAAACCCTACTGATTTGGCAGTCTCTGCCCTGTATACTGTGGTTGTTGTTGTTGGTTCCTTATGAACTAAGGTTGATTGTTGTTTACAGTGCTGATTTGTTCATAGGAGAGTCTGCCTTCAGTAGTGGGACCCATGCTAGAAGAATTTGGCATTGCAGGCTTCCGTGGTGGTGGTTTGCTGGGTCTATAAGGGTCAAAAACACTGGCAAAAGTGGAATCCTTGAACGCATTTTGAGTATAACGCGCCCTCTCGTACAGATCTGCCATGGTGGTCAGATTATTCAGTGTCAATACTAATTTATACTGGAGAGTGGCGTTGGCAACCATCATCTTTACTAGTTCTTATTCGGACAGGTGATCTCTTATTTTCTCAGCCATTCCTCGCCATCTGTCGGCGAACATTATGAAGTCTTCATCAGGCTTCATCTTCTCGTTGAACAAATCAGTAATGGATAAAGTAGGTGCCATCCTATCTACTTCACTCGGATCCAAAGAGAAAAACCACCCCAAAGCTGACCCTTCCAATGACCTCCTGAAGAGGAAAGCCAGTGCTCTCTTATCATGCTGCCAGAACGATGATTCATACAGAAATTCCTTGATATGAAGGAATGGATTGCTTGTGCCGTTGTACTTTCTATAAACTGGCATTTCGGAAGGCAGGAGATGGAAGACTGGCAGATCTGGAATAGAGAGTTCGGGAGCAGTTTTACTACCCATCTTCTTCTCAATACTCTTGAACCGCTCATCCACCTGAGAAATTTTATTAAGTAGAAGTTGAGTGGCAGAATCTACTAGTGGAGGTGGGGTTGTTGAAAAGACTGCCTCGTGGAATAAGCATGGATGGGAGGACAGTAAGGTTGTGGACTAGCATTATTTCCACCTTGCTTGAAGGCATTGTGATAAACTGGGGTGTCCGTCCTGACAGGATGCCTCGAACTAGATTGTTGATGACCCGTGGGTCGAGGGGTAGAAATATGGAGGCCTTCCATGGCCCAGATAGGAGCTTGATAAACAGAAGGGTGAACCGAGGGGTTTGGTTCAGATGACTGTAAAGGGGTTTTTCCTTTCAAAATAGATTGTATGGCGTCAAACTGACGAGGATCTACGTGATTAGATAGTGCTCCCATAAGAGTAGCGAGATCAGAAGGCGGATTGAAAGTGGGCCCGGCTTGGTCTTGGACTCCTTCGAAGACGGGGTTGGAAATGACATGAACATGGGAATGATCGCCCATATCCTGATTATATTGATCATAAGTTGAATCCATCTAAAATTGAGGGGCATGAGCATCTCCCTCATATATAGCTTGGAATTGATTGGAGTTATGAGAGATATAAGCATCTCTCTCGTCTTTTGAATAAGACGGATCATAAACCCGAGGGGCATGAGCATCTCTCTCATACTCCACCACATCTTCTTGTTCGAAGGCAACCATGCCGAGAGTTCTACCTGATCGGAGCATCATGATATTAATTTTTGACAAAGATTCAAACAGGTTGTGCAGAGGATTAGCAAACAAATGAATTGTTACGTTATTTTAGGATTCCTTGTTGAATTATTTGAATTGTTAAACACAAATTCACTCAATGGGTAGGATCCTAGTTTCAGTTTAGTTTTTCTACCGTTATACTCTATAGTTCTCTCACAACGGTATAAATGACTAACCAGGACTTCAATTGATACAACAAACTCGATAAACAAGGAAGAATACCTTGCTTTTGGGGACTTACGGAGATCTTAACACCAACCACTCTAGTCAGACTGAGGGATCGACCTAGTCAGAGAGAGGTGAAGATGCTAAGAAAGGTGTTCTTGTGAGGGGGGGGTGAGCCCCAATACGGATGACCTACGACCTGGATGGCCTCTAATATAGTATAAAATAGATATAGGTAACAAAAGAAATCAAAGATCTGAGGACTGATGAGCAAAAGAAGTAACTGTTTGAATCGCGTCGTTGTTCACTGACGCTATTCAAGACATAAGCTTCTTCTGTTCACAGATGCTCATGCAGCAGTGCAGCAAGAATATGAGGCTGAATAGCATCTCGGCACAGCGACGTGGTTTGAATCGCGTCTCTCTGTCTAGACGCTTTTCAGAGCCTAAAAACAATAAATAGAGAGCAATTTCGAGGACAATCCTCTCCCAAATTATCAAGATAAACATGAATCTAATTGATTATGTAAATTCAATTTAAATAGGTTTATTATCATGCAAACAACATAAACTCAATCAACCACACACTTCCTATTACACTCACAACTTTCAATCAATCATAGGAGGGCAAGATCTTGCCGCAAAGGAATGTGCACATAGTGTACGTAGGGATAAAAGTAACCAAACTCACCAATTGGTGAAAGGAGTGTCCGAGAGACACAAGTGGTACACCGTGGGTGCCCGATGATAAAAAGTAAGAACAAATATTAAAAGACGGTGAGACCAAGTCTGACGGTGATCGCCAAAAAACTGTGGGTGCTCAAATTAGGTGTGTGATATTCATGAATTTCATGTTGTTTATATGAATAGTAAAACTGTTAAAAACGAAAGAAAACGTGATCGCCAGAAACTGTAAAGTTTCGAAAAAAAGATTAATCACTTACCTTTTCAAATTTGGGAGATGTTGAGTCCTTAATTCCCTTCCTTCAGCCGGTCAATGAAAGAGAGCCATTTTATCAATGTGTTCTTGCTTTTATTTTCTTGATGATCGTTCCTTTGAATCTCTTTCTTTCTTCTTCTTTGTACCATGTAAGAAAGATTAAACAAGGAAAAAAATCTAATTAGAACTAGAGTAGTGTAGTATCTATTCAAATAAGAAATTTAAACATACAACTAAACTAATCTACTCACTTGATTGTTGTTCTTTAAACCCCTATAAGAATGTCACTCAATCACACATGCTTCTTATCACAAAAATAGCTTTTCAACTAATCAAACGGGGAGGGCAAGATCTTGCCGCAGGGGTATGCACGTGGTGCATGCAGGAATAACAACTAAACTAAAAACTCACCGATCGGTGAAGGCGTGTCGAGAGACACAGGTGGTGCACCGTGGGTGCCCAATTGATAAAAGTAAGAACAAAGATTAAAAAGATGGTGAGACCAAGTCCCACCGTGATCGCCAAAAAGCTGTGAGTGCTCAAAATTGAGTGTGTGATTATCATGAAAAATTATGTTGATTATGTGACAAATGAACCTATTAAAAACTAAGTGAATGTGATCGCTATAAACTTTTAATTAAAAAGTTCCAAAAGAAAGAGTTTGATCGCCTACCTGTTTTGGATGTGGGAGATGTTCAAGTCCTTGATTCTCCTCCTTCAGCCGGTTGAAGAAAGAGAGCCCTTTCTATCTTTATTCTTACTTTGACTGCTTATCGGACTTTGATGATCATCTAGATTCCTTGTTGTTTGCTGATTCTCTCCTCTTGATCTCCTTTTGTACCTTGCAAGAAAATGGAAAGAAAGAGAGAGGGAACAATGAGAATTCAAGCAGAAGTAGTATCTATTCCAGTAGAAATCTTAATCATGCAACTTGAACAATTGAACTCACTTGTTTGATGGTCTTTTAAACTCCTTTAAGACATCGTTTGGAAAAGAATGCTAGTGAGTGTGTGTTGCATGGAGTGATGTGATGAATGAGATTTTGAACTTAATATGATGATGAAATTAATATGATGAAGAGAAGAGAACTAAGTTGAATGACTCCTGGAAAGTCTTGGTCTTGAAAGGATCTTGAAAGGACGAAGAATGGATGAAGAACTCCTAGGAGTAGCAGCAACACCTCGATCCTTCAGCGTCTGGACGTCGTTGCCAAGATTCTTTCACTCAATTGTCACTATCATCACTATTACCACTAACTTTTCAATGACCAAGGGGTTGGGTATTTATAGACTTTACATCCGCGGTTATTAATAGATTAATATGAAGAATTTTTTGAAGTTTATCTAGCTAACAAACAGATTAACACAGATAAATTCATCTTTATCTGTAATTATCTAAAACGCGTCGCTCATTGAAGACGCCTTTTAGACTAATTAAGATAAGGATAAACATCTAGAAAAAGAGATAGAAACAGCTTAGGAAACCTAAAAGGCGTCGTGCCTGGCAGACGTCTTTTAACTAATTAATCAATTAATTAAAATTTAAATTTAAATATCAAAATATGAATAAACTCTAAATGGCGTCTATACAGTTCGACGTCTTTTAGACTTCTTCATATTTTAATCAAAATTTGAGTTTAAATCAATTTAATTAATTAACTTAAATCATGTCTGTCTGACTCGATACTATTTAGACAATTAACTCAGAAAGATCAATAAAAATTAACCAATGATTGAATATCAGATCATTCTGAGGTATTATTATATGATATGAAATTTACTCAAAATGATGTCAAAATTAGTGTGTCTACACTGCGGTCAGTAAGGGCCATAATTCTCGAGAGGTACTTGGTTGTAATTGGGTTGTTTAGGTTGTTGTTGATGTTGTTGATATTGTTGAGGTTGTTGAAGTTGTGGGTATCGAGGTGGTCTGTGGTTGGTGGCCGAAGGATTTCGCAGGAATGGGAGGTTGCCAATAGTATTAAAATACTGTCCAATAGCATTCAACTATTCATTTATGATGATTCCTTCGATAGTGGGTCCACCAGAAATGTTGCCTTGATTTGGACCGCTCTGTCTCATGTTTGGCCTTGGTCTTTGTGGTTCCAACATCGTCATGAGAAGTGAATCCTTCAAATGAATTTGCACATGCCTTACTATTTCATACAGCTCATGCATGATGCTGACTTTATTAAGTGACAAGAGGGTGTAAAACGGTGGAGTAGAGTTGGCATCGATCAGCTTTACCTGTTTTGATTCTGACAGATGATCCTTCAATCTATTAGCCATGGATCACCATTTGTCGGCGAAGGTAACAAAGTCCTTGATGGACTTCATCCTTTCAGCTGCCAAGTCAATTATAGACAAGGATGGACCAACTCTACCCTTATATTTCTAAAGGAACTTTCTCTCTACAACCTCAAAATCTTCAGCTTCATTTGGTTCTAGGGAATAAAACCATTCTAATGTGCTGTCCTCCAATGATCTCCTAAAGAGATAAGCCAATGACCTCCAGCCATTTTGTCAAAATGATGATTCATACATGAAGTCTATCAAATGTACAAAAGGATTGTCTTCCCCTTGTACCTCCAATAGGTAGGCATTTCGGAGGGAGGGAGGTGGAATATGGGGAGCATTAGTAATGACACATCAGAAGTAGACTTAGCATCAATCACCTTCTTGAGATTTCTTTACTGCTCATCCATTTTGTTCAATTTGTTCATCAATGATTGGCTGATCTGATCTTGTTTTCCTTGGGGTGGATGAGGACTGTATTTATGCCGATAAGTATAGTAAGGATAGTAATTAGGCACATCTGGATAATAAGGCTTCTTGGCTGGATCCTATGGTTGTGATGGTAAGCATGAAAGAGTGAGGGTTCGTAGGGTTTGGGGCCTTAAGGGAATTTCATTGGCCTGAGAGGGTCGTTGCTGACCTATTTGAGCTTGGGGTGTAGACATGCGCACTCTGTCTGTAGAGGGGGTAGAACCTTGAGCTGCAAGGTTTTTTTTTTCTTTGATCATGTCCTACAAAGCTTGGAATTGTTGAGAGTCTAAATGAGAAGCAAGAACCCTAATAGCAGAGGAGAGATCTACCGTAGTGGTGGAAGGAGTTGGTTTGGAGGTGGAGGCCTCATGAGCCACAGTTGTATTTGATTCTTGATTGTTGGTTTCTAAGGCATGAACCTGAGAGTACTGGTGTAAGGATTGAGGTTTCGGATCCAGTTATCGGGTCAGTTTCGGTGTCGGACCCTTTGGTTTGGACTCTTGTGGGGCTGGGGCATGGGTTCTCTTTCGCATCGAGCTTGCTCGACGCGGTTCAAACGGCGTCCGATTATGGGGACATGTTTTAGAATGTGCCACGTGGGTTGGTTTTGGGCCACGAGAATACGGCCCCGGTCTTATCGTCTGAATGACGTCTTGCATGGTCGACGCCATTCAGAGTATGGCCCTGGCATGTTAGTGTACAAACCCGTCTTGTCGTCTGATTGGCATCAGTCTTGAACGACGCGTTTTATCTAGTTTCGGTTTGACCCAGCGAACCTTCCCTCCTTTCCCTCATTTCTCTCATCCTCTTCTCTCTCCTCCCTCTCTCCGACCCATCCCCTTCCCCCTTCTCCTTCCTTTCCTCTCCCAATTTCTCCTCTCCCTCCACTCCATCAACCCCCTAACTTCCACCACTACCACCACCATCTCCTCTGCGGTGCATCTCTCTCCAGATGGCGGCTGACGTTCCGATGGAGTGACAACGTTCACGGCAGTAAAGGCGACGGCTTGTGGTGTGGCGGTTCGGTGGCTAAGAGCTCGGAGGAGTTCAAGTAACTGGTAGGGTGACGATCCTCGTAGTGTTTTGTTTAAAACCATGATTTTCCTGCTTTGAAAGTATGTAATATGTATGGATGCTTCTAGGGTAGAAAGTATGTTTTAAGGGAGATTGGAATGATTAGGCTTCTCCCCTACCTTTTCTTTTTTTTTTTTTGTGTTTTGTGCGATTTGGGAGAGAAATCCCACTTTGTGACTCGGGAGAGGCAAGAGGAGGGAACCTGTCTGCGAGTGCTAAATGGCATCTGGGGACAGCGACGCCATTTTAAATGGCGGCTTCCACCCGAGACGCGATTTAGCCCAGATAAGGGGTTCTGTCTTTGTTTTTAATAGCATCCAGGGACAGCGACGCCATTTTAAATGGCGGCTGCCACGGGTGACGCAATTTAGGCTATATTCTGAAGCCAGTTTTTCGTATGAACCAGTTTAGGGGTCTTGAATGACATCGGCCATGGGCGACGCGATTCAAGACAGAACCTCATTAATCCATGTAATTAACATGTGTTTACATTGTTAGATAGTTGGTTAAATGCATGCTTAAAAACGTACTTCAAGGACGATGATTTCTACATGATCGGATCGCATTGTGTTGTGTTTTGTGCGACCGTGGACCTAAAGTGACAGTTGTTAGCGCTTAGGCACCCTGTGTCGGCGTGGGAGTGACACGACGCCTGTGTGAGAGTGGTGAGGTGACGCCTAGAGAGAGGGTCACCTGGTATACTCCGGACTATAGCTACTGGTGTGGGAGTGGTACATTCGGAGTGTCACTCGTGCTAGGGGAAGTAGAACCACCTAGAGCTAGACAGGCCGGAGTAGCCAGCGCACTATCCGAGGAGTTGCTGTTTGGTCTCATCGGGTCGGTATTTTCCGCGTTCGGCCGTGTGGTTTGTATATTTAGTCGAGACGCTGGTTGTGGACTCTGTAGTGGAGTGGTTTCAGAATTGTGTATGTTACATTTATGAATGCATGCGTTTTATATCGAAATTTGGGAATCCTTGAGAGTTGTATTTACTACTTTATTTATTTAAATTGCCTATATTTGTGTTATTGCACTTGTGGGTGCATGAGTGGGTGGTGGGGATCGAAGGATCCCTACTGAGTCTATTTCGATGAGACTCACCTCTACGGTTTTTATGTGAGAGTTCCAGGCCGGCATAGAGTGGATGGTGTTGTCTCGTGTTGCGCGTCAGCAGCCGTTATCCCGGGATATGCCCCGATGTAGTTGTTATTTTCCTTTCAGGCCTATACGCTTAATTACTTCTTTTCAATTGGAATATGTAATTATTTGCTGAGTTGAGTCGAATTGTAATAATTTTTAATTCCTGCACTTCCTTTACAATTCGATATGATGTGGAATGTTTAGCTTAGTTTATCATTTATTTTTCAGACTTATCGAGATCCTGGTTTGGCTCCAAATTTTAATGATTCGATATCCATTTAGTAATCGGATTCCCGATTATAGGGTGACGGGTCGTTACAACTGGTGATAAGCTAGATTTAGGTTAAGTTCATCATCATATGCAATGGTTTCATTATAAGTATAAGTGTGATTAGGGTCATAATGAGAATCTTCATGATAGTGTTCATCATCAGCATACCCATAACCAGCATACCCGTTCGTTTTCCTGAATGAAGCATCATTGTTCATAGATTAGGTGTATGTTTGTGATCAAACAATTTTGCATAGCAATTCAAACAAATGGATGGTTATGGCAACTTAGTGTTCCTTGTTGAGTTATTTCTCTTTTAGCCAAAATGAAACCTTTGAATAGGTAGAAACTTAGTTTTAGTTCAAACCCACCATTATTATTTAGGTGTCTTCTCACTCACAGCGAATGGTGATCTAAACATGGGTCTTCTTGCATAGTACAACCAGCTCGATGAGTAAGGAGGGAATCCTTTGCTTTAGAGGACTTACCGAGGTCTCAACACAAGTAACTCTAATCCAAAAGGGAGGGACCGCCCCAATCAGAGAGATCTACAAGCATTGAGAGGTGTGTACAGTTCCTAGGATGTGAGGGAGAATGGGCCCTCAACTTGAATGACTTGCGACCTTAGTGAACCAACAGCCATTGATGCAAAAGATGCAGGACAGACTTCATAGATCTAAGTTGTGTCAATGATGGGTGATGCATATTCAAAGTCGCGTAGAGTATCGAATGCAACCCACTCACTATAGCACTTAGGCAACAACCAGACAGATGCGAAGTCGCGTCAGTGTATGATGACGCAATTAAAATCGCGTCACTAGAGCATGACGTGGCTTTAATGTGCCAGACAGAAACGCACTATACTTAAAAAAATGAAGGAATTCTCTCCTTGGTTAGGCAAATAAGGGAAAAGACAATAACTAGCAACCTTCTAGGGATAATATGGTGAAGGAAAACACAATCAACACATATATGAATCAAAGATAAGTATGTAAGAGAATGATCTCCATGAATCAAACTTAAACTACAATCTCAACAAGGCGACTTTGTCATTTGAAAGTATGTGCACGAGGTAAACAAGAAGAAAATGTAGAACAACTAATATTGCCCAAGGGGCATAAAGGTTGCACACGTGGGGTGAAAAAGTAAAGGGAGGACACCAACGGTGTCAAAGATGCAATAGAGGGTTAAAAATAAAAAAGAAAATACGGAAAAGAGGTCTCACCGTGATCGCCAAAAAGTTGTGACCAATGGAGATGTCACGCTCTCTTGAAGATGGTGATCAGCGTGTGCTTAAAGGAAGGTAATGAAAATAATGATGTGATCGCCAGAGAGAATGAGGTCTCTCAAATGAAAAAGAAATGGGTTGATCATGACTTCCTTTACCAAATGGATTTGGGAGAATGTATGGGTTCTATCTGCTTCCTTCTTGGCCGGTCGAAAGGAAGATCCGTCTTCTTCTCTAAGTTTTTTAAAACCCTTTTAAGTGATTGTTGATGTTGGTTCTTCGAAGATCATCCGGATGATACTCGTTTTAGCTTCACTAAACCTTGGAAAATTAATATATATATATATATATATATAATCCATAATCCCCTAAAGAATCTAGTATGAAAAAAGCCCTTTAAAATACATATATTCAAAAAACCCTTAGATAATCAATTACATATGTATGTGTGTGTGAAAAAATTCCTATATAATCTTTGTATACGGAGAAAATTCTCCTTTCATCAAGTTTATGGTCACTCACATTTTTTACTAATTAAGATTTATTTTAAAATAAGAAGAAAGTTTAAGAGATTTTTAGGAACATGTATAATATGCACATTTTTTTCTTTTTAAGTACACGAGATTCTTTAGAGGATTATTTACTCTATATCATATAAAATGTGCAATCTACTGTGTCGTACGGTACATCTTCGAGGTCTTACATTTAGGGGTTGTTTGCTTTAGTGCAAAACTTTGTAGATCACCGGTTTCAAAATCATTGATTTCAAAACAAGTGAAATTTTCTTGTTTTAGAATAAAGAAATCTTTGTTTGGTTGTTTATAAAATAAAACAAAAGGGATGCTTCAATCTTCTTGTTTTGGTCTACAGTGGGCTTTTATTGTAAACCAAAAGAAGGGAATTGGGCTGTCAAATGAAAACACTGTAAAATGAAACAATTGTTTCAAATTACAGTATTTTACGCTAAAACAAACAACCCTTTAATGCTTTCGAGTTTTGATCCAGTTCTGGTAGTAATGGAACCGAATTATTTGTTATAAAAAATATATATGACAATACAAAAAAGATATAATAGGAGTGATGTTTGTTACATTGCTGTGGGTGTAAATGATTTGCATAGATTAAGTCTTTCAATATCTTTCCATTACCAAGAATGTAAGGGCTGTCCCTCCTCTCCTCTCCCTTTATTAAATATCCGCCGATGTCGTCCACATGTCAGTGCACCTAAACTGAAAGTGTTGAATTCAAAAAATATAAATTAATTTGTCTACAAAACTATTTTTAAAAAAATATAGATTATACTCTCAAGAATATGATCAGACTCTCAAGAACATGATGCTCTAAAAATAAGAGGGTGATGCCCTAGACTCTGAAAATTTCTCAAGAACATCATGCTCGTGAGAGTGCGAGGATGTTCTCACGAGCCTCTGATGCTGTTGAGAGCTTGAGAATGCTTCAGAAAAAATAATTTGAAGGATAAATTTTTTTATTTCTTTTTTACTCTAACACTCCAGTATGGTGATGGATGATGCCGATGGATATTTAACAGGAAGATAACCTCTCTATATAGGTACTCTAAGTGACAAAAAAATATTGAAGGACTCAATTCACCTCAGTTTATTTGTACTGATGGCCGTGCAGCGAAAATTACTTAGATTTAATGAAATGCTATATATTTTTGGACACATTTAATCATCTGTGTTTGAATTTGGCTCAGGCTGCCGGTGTCATGTCAGGAGCGCATAAAGGCTATGAAAGCCATGCCCGCCCGGAGCTGGCAATTTCGTCTCCTGGCGTGGGGACATCCCGTGAACGTACGGCTCCGATTGGTCCCCATCTTCCCACGTGAATCAAGGTGCGATAGATCCAACGACAATTTGTCGTCGGAGCTGTTCCCTAGAAATTAGATAACAGTGGCCCTGAGGACTTATCAGGGCCGTCGAGTAACTTGATTGGACACACACGGCCGTCCGATCGAAGAGCCAAATAAATAGTAGTTTCGTAAATATGCTCCTGTAATTACTGTTTTTACATATGTAACTCTGACTCACATATATTGCTGTAAATACGTCTGGCATCTTCAAAAAAGTTACATAATATGTCAGAAAAATTCTGTAAATTCTACTGAAGTATGGGCTATGTATACAAAATTTTGGTCAATCTAAGACTACACGTCCAAAAAATATATTTGGACAGGAAGGACTATTCGCAACCTTTTTGAGAATATTTAAAAGTAATTACAATAATATGTGAAAATCAAGAGTATGAATACAAATATTAGTACAGGGATATATATACAAACATATCAGCTTGGGGAGGTGGACTGCCGTGGCGCCTTCCTTGTCCCATTGCGCGTCCCAGCTCATCGACTGTGTGAGAAAGTGAGCAAAGAATCCATTTACTAATGTTCCTAGGTGGGTGGTTCAGAAAACCAAGTACATTCCTAGGTGGGGCGTTTGGTTTGACGAAAAGGACCAAAAATATTGCACCGTATTATGTCATTCACAAGATATTACTACTTGTGTAAACCTTAAGATATATGTTTAGAAAATAATTATATTTTGACTCTTCTTTTCCAACAAAGTTGGAGGGTGTTTTTTATTTTTTTATCATGTCTTTTTGTACGAAGTAATTCTTATATATTTATATGTGAGATTATTTAAATTTTGAGAGATTGATGTCCAAAACATTCGACATAAATCTTTATCAACATAAGTTAATTCTCATATTTCTGCACAATGTAAAAAGTAAACATTAAGCACCTCTCAAAAAGAAGAGGCCCACCAGAGCGCTCCATGGTGGAGCATGTGTCTCCACCTCCTGTGAGTTAACCGGTTTGGATGCAAGCATAAACACGTTTACGGTTATAACAAACACATTTTTTATCATATTCTTAGTCTGGTAAGTTTATCATAAACTCAAAATAGTCTCGTAAACTTGTTTTTCATAAACCCACTAATAGTTGGTTTATGTTGGAGTCTTTCTTAGGTATATTATAAATTCGCTTAAATTTACGCAAAACAATCAAATGCTAATTTAAAAAAACATGCTTATGATAAATGAGTTTATGATGAGCATGTTTATGATAAACTTATTCGCATTTTCTTAAGTTGCATCCAAGCTGTAAAATTTAGTTAAATGTGAAATGACCCAGGGGTCGTGCATAATCTCCCCCAACTAATTGTCTATTTGAAATTTAATGACTATAAAAAATGAACAATTTGAAATGCATCATGTGGTTCGTCCTTTTTCCTTTTCTGCTCGGTCTAGAGAGCCCACCTAGATCAAACGTGTGCTTGCAGACACATATTAAGGATACATTAGTAACTGAACCAAATTTTAACATGAATATCTAAAAAAAAAACTTGTATGACTTAATTGTATTATTGCGTGCAAGATAAAAAATATTCATATATTAAATTATTAAATTACTTTTTAATATATTTTATGTTAGTCCAAAAGTTATAATAAATCTTAGAGGGGAGAGATGAATATGATTTTTTAAAATTCAATACTATCCATAAAAGAATTAAGAGAAGAGGGGTAGAAGAGCTGGACCTAATCACACAAATGAGAGAGACATTTTATAGTGGTTCCTCATGTGGTGACCTTGTCCACTCTCCAAGCACACTTGAGTATTCAATAGAATAAAATCTAGAAACATACACACACGTGCTAGCTTATCAATTATCACACCCACGCACACTGAATTAAAGATCACAAACATAAGTTTGAATGACAAATGAAAATGAAAGATCCAACGGCCATAAAATCTGCATGCAGATGGGATGGTATCGACACCTCAAAGGATGTCAGAATAGAGTGGCTTCTATGAAGCCTCATGGTGTCAACACTACACAGTGTAGTATCAACACTCTGGGCTATTCCAGAGATAGTCTTCTATGGTGTTGACACTACACAGTGGGGGTGTCAGAATTTTCCTTGTTTTAAGTCCTATCAGATCTTCATAAACAACATTAGATCATTTAATATAGTTTTGTCTTACGTCAAAATCAATAGGGTCAACATTCTCCCCCTTTTTTGATGATGACGAAACTTACAATAAATCAAATAATATATGATCAAGCATCCAATGATTAGAACAAGAAACTATGACCAATGAGATGAATATTTGATATCCACAACCTAGCATAGGTCATCCAAGCCAAGATATAAGCACTTAATTTAAGGTAAGCTGATATAAGATGTCAGAATCTTATAAACTATCACCTTAAGTAATAATCATCCATAATCAAACGATAGTCTCGAAAACCTAAGCAAAACACACTCTACCTAATAAAAGTCCAAAACATAATCAAACCTTAGTAGTAGCAAACTATAATATATGTCAAAAAGTGTCTCCCTTTTTGTCATCAACAAAAGGGTAGAGAGCCTAGGTGCTGACAGTCTTATTCTGCAATAGAGAAAAGTGTAGAGCAAGTAAACATGCATCATCATCCGAAGCCCATCCAGGGTGACGTTCGAGCAACTGATCCGCATCTTGAATATGCACAAGGTTACTTTCCACAATGTGAAAAGGATTGAGCATATCAACGTGAAATTGTTGCTGGTCATCACGAAGCTCATTGATCTACGCTACTTGATCATGAACACTGACTTGAAGATTTTGCATATGACCACTCAATTCAAGGAGCATATGGTAATTTTTCGCATTATAATCCGACACGATGCCAAGAGCTCCCTCCACCTGAGGTGGGGCCTCCAATGCTTTTGGGGCTTCATCTTGAACATGAACCAACTGCCCATTCCTAATGTCCATGTGCATATGATGCAGGGTATGAGCTCCAAACATGTCATGGTTGGTGGGATAGTAACATTGTTCGTTGTCAATTGACACACCATAGAGATCAAGAATCTGAGTGTTGATTTGGCCATAAGGAAGGGATTGTGATTCAGTGGCTATGCACTTTAGAAGGGCTAGTATATAAAAAGCAAGATCAGCAAGGATGATGCTCAAGAATGCAATTGACCATGAACAGTTGAATGTTAGTGAAAAGATCATATCAACCACTCTTGGGATAGAGGATGTGACACTCAAGGAGAAGATCATATTAGCATAAAATTGTCAAACACAATACAAACAGCAATTTTCAAGGATAGTACATACATTCATTCATGGGGCTCAAACAATTGAGAAAGATCTACCCCTTTTGACTTTAAATAGGGAAAATCGATGTAGTGTCCAATAAGAACAGCTTGATGAACAAAGTTTTTGACATATTGATCCAAAGTGTTTGTATTGGCAAGCGGAGAGAATGTGGAGCATCAAAGGCTTTCTTGGATCACTTCTCCTAAACCAAACTTTTGTCAACCAAGGCCTTGCCTTTCTCTCGAGCATCTCTCTCGGGAGCCATGAGTGCGGGATGAAATAGAGTAGGTGAGAGAGAAAGAAAGGATATGATGAGAAAGAGGGTTAGACGATGCTAAGAGAGGAAGAAGATGATGATAAGGAGTAGGGTGAGATGAAGAAATCAAGTGGAATCAAGGAAAAAGGGAAAGGTTCGGTGGCTTTGGGGGCGGGCAAGGAGAGGAAAGAAGGGAAATAAGGGAAAAGGAAGAGGGAGGGATGACATTTTAGGGTTTAAAACCGCCCTTGGGTCTCCAAGTATCGACACCATCCCATGTGGTGTAGACGCCCTTGGCATAATAGTGCATGGGTGACCTTGAGGTGTCAACACCACACAAGATGGTGTCCACATCCTAGGCTCTAGCTAGAGCTCGAGGACTGTGGTGTTGACACACACGGGCTAGGGTGTTGACGCCATGACATATGTCAACAATTTTTTTAATTTAAAAATAATTAAATGAAAATGAACTAAAAATGAAGATTCAACAGTCAATCCATGAGAAAATTGAATGTGCACAAGGATTGAAAATGTAGCAACAAATTAATTTAATGTGCACATGCCCAATTCACATTGAATCATAGTAAAGAGGTCCTCATTTAGAGATTTAGTAAAAATACCTGCCAATTGATGGTGAGTATCCACAAAATAAAGCGCAATATCATTTTTAGCTACATGATCATGCAAAAAATGGTGGCAGATTTCTATGTGTTTTATAATGACCCGCCAACTGATAATCAAAGAACTGACATCTATGGGCCTTAGATTGTCTCTTTCAGGCCTAAACTTGGGACCTCAGGTACATGTCTATGGAAATACATAGAAAACAAAGCCAAATAATATACAAATTATGAACTATAGGAAAGTTGCAAAAGTGAAGTAAAGTAAATAGTATAGTCCGTCTACAATCCAACAATAATTCCATAGCCCACAAAGTCTAGAAGAAATATAGACATATAGGCCTATAAGAAAAGTACAACTGCATCGGTGTATACCTCAAAATGCCTTGATTGCTGGCAGGCACGACCTCTAAATACACTCCTACATATGACTGGACCCTTTGCCTGAAATATAGGAGAGTAAGCCACCACTAAAAGGGCTCAGTAGGAATCCCCCGATCCTCACCTCCCACACCGCACCCACAGGCTAGCATGAACAAGAATGAAGTGTAGCAGTAAAAATAAGGCAGCAACTACTGAAGCAGTAAAGAAACTAGAAATCAATACAACATCAAGCCCATGAAAACCACAGACCGACTAAAATAGGTTGAGAACCCCTCAAGTAGCCAAAGTGACTCTGGCTAACAATCAACAATAAGTGGTCCCATCACTATCTAGTCATAAGAGTGACAAGGGCACACACCCACTAGCACAAGGCTCTCAAGCTAAACTCCAAACAACTCTAAAGTCCACAGCCAAGTTGCACCCATTGGCAACTTACTAGTCATCCCAATCTCACGCATGTCTACCCATGCCAACTCTAGATGCCCACAAGGTGAGTCTACATGATGTCCATGCCCCTAGCCACATGTGCATACAAGCAACATCAACTATTGTCCTACGACTAGTTTTCCCACACCTAGACTTAGGCTATAAAATGCAAGGGCCTTGAAAATCGGCTCGAACTAAAAATGTACCAAAGTGTTAGGCTAACCCATGACCTCCTCAAACGTCACACCATGCACAAAGGCACAGGGTGTACTACTAGTACATGTCATCACACTGAGTCCAAAAACATAAAATGTAGCCATGTCAATCCCCATAAGCAAGTCAAACATGCAAGATGTGTAAGAACATATCTAACAATTATACAAAAATCTAAGGTACATAATATATACAAAATGTCACTAATATTTTATTATTTTACATATGAGATGCAATGATGCTGATTTTCAGCTCTCTGTTGTGAATCGCATCGACTGCTCCTGACGTCTCCTAAAATGTGTCTCAGTATTCTAGTGCTAATCACCTGATTATTTACAGTTAATCGATGTAAGATATGTAATCGATTACTCTAAATAGTGATGCGTATTAGTGGAATCGGTTATATTTTAAATCAATTAATCGTAAATAGGCTCAAGTATTTGACTATTCTAAAATGCATCCTCTGAGGTTGATGTCTTTAAAAAAGGCATCCAGCTCAAAAGATGTGAATCAGAACCCAAACTAAGGCTTCTCCATGGCTCCGCTTGGTTTCCCCAAAGCACAACCAAGGTGTAAAAAATTCTTCTCCTCAACTATCTAACATGCAAGGGCGCCAAAACCTCATGGAACCCACCCCTTAACACAAAAGATCAAGAGGGAAAACATGGAGATGTGCATGAAGTCCTAGCATGATTCTAAGGAGAATCCTAGCTTCTACAGGAATGATCATCACCCTACCTCGGGCAATGCACTCCTCCTAACTCAATAGGCCCTTCACATGGTAGGACCCCCTCCAAGCCGATCAGTGACCCTCCAGTGAGTTCCACGTCCACCCATGCACTGTTTTCTCCTCCAACTCACTACTGCCTCATCGTCTATGCCACCCGCCACTGCTACCTCAAGGCCACCACCTCCTCATCTCCCACGGCTGCCGAGAGAGAGGATGGAGAGGTTAAGGTGGTGAGGTGGGGGATGGAGAGGATGAAGAGAGGGTTAGAGGGAAGGAATAAGGTAGAGGAGGCAGAAGAAGGTGAGGAAGAAGGAAAGACTGGTGGAGAAGGTGAGGAAATGTTGGGGGGGGGGGGGGAGGGGGAGGAAGAGAGGAGAAGGGCCGCCCTCGGTGCCTCCATCGCACAGTGGCATGCAACGTGCATGCGAAGGAGCTCCACGAGGCAAAAACAAGCCATATAGAGAAAACTAAATCACGTTGTGTCGGCGTGATGCCTCCATAAGATGTGTCTTGCACCCACGACATGAACTAGAAGGCGTAATGGGTTTCAAACATGTGGCGCACATGCAGGCACACTAACTAGCTTCCTACTAAATAGACGCCTATCAGTGATCCACATTAGGTCAAGATGATGCCAATCAGACCCGTACCATCTTCCCCAAAAAGGCCAACTAAGGCACACCTGACCAAAAACTAGATCCGACAAACTCAAATTATTACATCCTTCCCCCCTTACAAAAATTTTGTACTTGAAATTTTCCACTACCAAAAGAATCCACTAATAACCTTGAAAAGCATTGATTAAGGAAAAAAGGGGGAAAAAGTTACTCAAACAGGTATGGGAACTGCTCCCGTGTCTCATCCTCACTCTCCTGTGTCACCTCTCCTCTGAAGCGATGCTGTCATATCACCTTCGCCAACGAGATAACCTTATTTCTCAAAATTTGTTCCTTATGTCGACTACTCGAACATGATACTCTACTAATGAGAGATCTTCTACAATTTCTAACTCTGAATAATCTAGCACATGTGATGGGTCTGACACATACTTCCTCAGCATTGAAATATGAAACACATTATGTACTCTAGCCAGATTGGATAGTAGAGCTAGCTGATAGGCAGTCTCCCCTATCTAGGCAAGAATAGAGAAAGACCTAATGTACCTCAAACTCACCTTGTCCCACTTCCTAAACATCATCACCTCTTTTGTGGGTGATACCTAAAGAAATACGTTGTCCCAACTATGAACTACAAGGTCTCTTGCAAGAATCTACATGACTCTTCTGTCTACTTTGCATTGTCTCTAATCTATGAGTACCAATTTCACTACTTCTATATAGCACTGAATCACTTCAATCCTAAAAATATGACTCTCACCAATCTTAAACTGGTCAAGGGGAGAATGACACGGTCACCCATGTAGTGCCTTCTACAGTGCCATGCCAATGCTCGAAGGGCAGGTATTATTATAAGCAAATTTCACAGTAAGCAAGTGTTGCTCCCAAGAGTCTCCGCACTCTAAATAGCATGACCTCAACATGTCTTCTAGTGTCTGAATGGTCCTCTCTGATTGACCATTTGTCTAGGGGTGATAAGCTGAACCGAAAGCCAACTAAGTACCCTAACCCTTCTGAAAACTCTTCCAAAATCTAAAGTAAATCTATGATCTTTGTTTGACACAATGGAGAGAATGCAAGGATACGATCCTATCCACATATAACCTTTCCAACTTACTAATTGACCAATCATTTATAATAGCTATGAAATAAGCTATCTTGGTCAACCGATCTACTATGATGTAGATTGCATCAAGCCTTCTTGAAGTCAGGGGTAGGCCCATCACAAAGTCCATAGTCGCGGGTTCCCAGTTCCATTCTAGAATTGGTAATGACTAAAGCAAACCTCCACGCCTTTGGTGTTATCCCTTAACTTGCTAACAAACGAGACATCTAACTACAAACTCTGCTATGTCCTTCTTCATCTCTAGTCCACTAGAAATGTTTCTTTAAACAGTGGTGCCAATTACTGTCTTTATTTAATCCCCATATTTTGGTGATAACGTATAATGAAAAATCAGTAATATTTGAACTTGAGTTAAATGATAGAATTAATCAATTATACATTAACAAATTCACTGCTTGAACATGCATTGTTTCGGAAATCAGTTGATTTCAGCAGCCCTTTGGTCCTTTTGATTAAAGGCTTCCTAAAACCTTGATTATGTCACTATCACTAATCAACTAGCACTGATAAACTTAGTCATATGTTCTAACTTCAAATTGATTAGAGAACCTCTCAGTTCCTTCTTGTAATCCTATCGCTAATCGATTAAGTCTGCTTCTAAGGTCAAAATCAATTAGTGGTATTGATTATAAGACTATCACTAATCAATTAAGAGTCATTCTAATAATCGATATCGCTAAATATTTTTGACCTTCCCGAAGGCAAATCGATTAGCCACATTGATTAATAGACTCATGAGAAAATTGATTAAGTCTCCTAGTTAACTTAAGAGCTATCGACTTATTGTTGAGTGCAAATCGATTAACTATTTTGAACTTAATCGATTATCAAATCTTTTAAGTCATTGATTAACTGCTTTGTATCAAATTGATTATGAGTTTTTTTGAGTAATCGATTACTCACATGATTCAAATTGATTATCTATCTACTTTTAAATCGATTATCATTATATGATAGATGTATGAGCTATATACTCTTAAATCGATTAACTGCCTTTTCTTACATTGATTTATAGCCGGTTCACAAATCGATTATCTATTTCGTGTAAATCGATTTAATACTTTATGTTAACTGCAATTACACTTGTATGCTTAATCGGTTAGTTGTGACTGCCAAATCGATTCTATGACTTATTTTGAATTCGATTAACCACTTATTATGGAATCGATTATGTGCATGCTTTTTAATTGATTGTAATGACTATTCTAATTTTGATTATCTTATTTGATTATCAGCATCTCTCTGATTCGATAATGCATCGATTATGTGCCTTATCCTGAATCAATCATATAATTACACCAAATCGATTATCTTTACTATTTTATTGTATCAATTGCACAGTGATTAACTGTGTCTTTTAGTTAGTGATTAATGCTTATTTGTGGAATCGATTATCAGACCATTTTTTAATCGATTTGATGGATCATTTCTTTAATAATTGATTCTTTAGACTAATATAAAGTAAACTGAATAGGACATCGTTTATCCTCTTGATGTCGTCCAATAGATATTGTTTGTACTTGTCTGATCTACTTTTGCAGATCCGCAATCACTCACTTACCCTCTAGTCAGAACACTAGATGGGAAGTTTCTAATTTTGGTAATTCAACAGGATTAGGTGAGATTCGCACGACCAAATATGGGAGACAACAGGACAGTACATAGAAGCTTCTAGTTGAGAATGACCCATGTCTAACAGAGCTCTCTCTAAGCAGACTGAAGCTCGAATAATGTTAGACACAACCTGATTTACGCTACATTCACCATGGTTAACGTTAGACTCAACAAAAGACTGTTATAGACAATAGATAGAAGGCTTGACTCAATGGGTTTGATTCAAGCTCATCTATATATAGAGGCACTCAGTAGAAGAGAGGATACACTAAAGCAATCAAGGAAATTCAAAATTCAAAAGAGCTCCACTCTCTACGTCCAAACAATCCTTCTTCCTACTAGAGAGAGTCTTCTAGAAGCGCTTGACAGAGCTTGCTTCATTCTGTTGTGCTTCTTCAAAGCTCTCAGGCCATCCTCATTGACAAAGATCAAGACCAGCTTCATTCTTTCTCTTTCTTCTGTCTTGATCTTCATGTGCTTGCTTTTATGTACATATCTACCTATATAAGGCATTTTGTATAACTTTCTTTGCAGTGATCTTGTGGTTCCTCTTCTTGGTGTGGAAGGGAAGACCTGCGAGTTGCAAGTGGTTGTGTACCTCTTCTATTGATAGACTAGAAGACTAGTTGTATCTAGTGGCTTGCCTATTGTAAAACCTGCACGGGGTTTGTACCGTGTATAGCATGTGTGCTAGTGGTACTCCTGGTTGCTTAGGGACTAGACATAGGTCTAGATAGACCGAACTAGTATAAATATTTTATGCTACTGTGTGATTGCTCCTTATTTCTCCCTCCTTCTATGATTTATATTCCTTTTGCGATTAAATTCCATTATAGTCTAATAGCATTTAATTTTTGATAACCCATTCACCCCCCCGGGTTCTCCATAGTCTAAGCAACACAGCTTGGTTTACCTAGACGGATCGCATACCGAGAACAATGGGCTTCATCCAGCACACAACTCCTCAACTCCTCTTCTGCTGGCAGATACAATCGACCCTTAAATCTGACTGTGTTATCATCCTACAACACTACCTCTGGCCACTACAATACTTGGGGTAATTTTGGATATGCCCTCTATACCTTAACAATCTAGTGAAACACTATTGGTCTAATAGTCAAACTAGCTAATACAGCTCTACCTTCATCTCTGGGTACCTTAAAGGAAGGATCGTGGAATAGTCTCCATTCCTTCATCATAAGATAAGACACTCCTGCCTTCCTACTTAGAGCATCGGTCACTACATAAACTTTGCCTAGATGGTAGGAAATTTCAAAATCATAGTCTTTGATGAAATCCATCTACCTACACTACCTCCAGTTCAAGTCCTTATGATTTTAGCTTTTATGATATGTGAATACCTTAAATTTCTCTAGATAAAGATAGTGTCCCCAAATCTTCAGAGCAAACACCACAGTTGCAAGTTCCAAGTCATGAGTTGGGTAATTCTCTTTATGTTATTTCAACCATCTAGATGCATATTGCACCATTCTTCCATGTTGCATCAATACCACCCCCTAGACCTCTCCTAGAAGCATCAGTGTAGACCACAAATTCTCCTGACCCAGTAGAAGAACTAGGACTAAAGCATAGGTAAGGCGAGCCTTCAGCTCTAAGAAGCTCTGCTCACACTGATCGAACCAAACAAAATGAACCCCATTTCAAGTCAAGTTCATCAAGGGAGCCGCAATAGTGGAAAAGACCCGAATAAACTATTTGTAATAATCTATAAAACCTAAGAAGCTTCTGATCTCAATTATTGACTTTGGTCTCTCCCACTGCACAATAGCCTCCATCTTAGCCAAGTCAACATCCACTCCTACTCCTGTGATGACATGTTGTAAAAAGTGCATTAGGTTTAGCCAAAATTCACACTTATTGAACTTGGCGTAGAGTTGGTGTCACCTCAGAGCTGCAACACCACTTGGAGATGATAGGCATGCTCCTTTTCCAACAATGAGTAAATCAAGATGTCATCCACAAAGACAACCAAAAATTGATCTAAATACTCCATGAACACCGTGTTCATCAGATCCATAAAAGTTGTAAGGGAATTGGTCAAACCAAAAGGCATCACTAAAACTCATAGTGACCATAGCAAGTCCTGAAAGTTTCTTACTGACATCTGCATCCCTGAACCACAATTGGTAGTATCCAAAACATAAATCAATCTTGGAGAAGATCCTACCAAAGTGCAACTGGTCAAACATATCATCAATCCTAGGTAGAGGATACTTGTTCTTCACATTCACCTGGTTAAGCTACCTATAATCAATACATAACCTTAACGATCCATCCTTTTTCCTAACAAACAAAATAGGTGCACCCCACAGGGAAAAGGTGGGTTAGGTAAAACCCTTATCCAACAATTCCTATAGTCGAACTTTCAACTCAGCCAACTCTATAGGAGCCATTCGACACGACACCTTAGATAACGGCACTATATTGGGCAAAAGCTCAATGGAGAACTCAATCACACGATGAGGAGGAAGACATGGCAGGTCCTCAGGAAAGACATCAGGTAAGTCACGAACAACTGAACAACAGTCTTTGGGCCCTACAAGTAAAAATAAAAGGACCATAAGAAGAGAACATAATACCTTAGAAGTAGAAGGCTGGAACATATGGAAGGGAGAAACATACTCTCTTCCTCCAACAATCCACCTCAGTAAAATTGACTTCTAGCCAATCAATGCCTGGATTGGCATCTAATGACCTTCTATAACTATGGGGACTCCTCTCAAACAGTAGGAAGTAAGAATGAAGTCTCCTGGCGGAACCTCCACTAACAACTTGTAAGACAACTCCAACACAGGAATAGAAAGATCATCTACAAAATCTTCTAAAATAAAGGAATGAAAAACACTAGAATTTATCAAGACATAAGCCATACTACCATGAATAGGAAGTGTACCTTGTTAGTTTAGGTGGCCTACAAGCCAATCTGACTATGTAAATCTCGTTCATTTATTAATATAATGGCATAATATTCATTATGTGTAAATCGTATTAATTATCGTTTCATAATGAAGTCCGTGAATATGTGCTATGGTGATCAGATTATGATGAGATCATACTAATGAGACTGATCACTTAAACACACATATTCTTAATTGTTCCTAGTCGGAGGATATCCGAGAAGGACATCGGATATCCAGTTAGACTAGTACAGATTACTCCTGCTCATATGATGAGGGTGACTGGTCTCATAAGTCACTTGTGTGGAGACACTAAGGCAGATCTGTAGGTGCTCATTGGAGAATGAGTTCACTGAACTGATCCGACTGAATCGCTGAATGGTATTGTACCTCACTGTCAACCAGCTTGATTCTATTGTCGCAGTTGCGTGGATGGTCCTCGGACCTGAGACACCAAGGACACCTTGGCGGTGGACTTCTGTGCTTTGACCTTGGTTTACGAATCTCTAGACACGCGATTCTAATACGCCAAGGATTGGGTACAGCGGAATACCGTTGAAGGGAATTGTGTGCCAATAAGGAATCATTCGCTCTCGGTACTTAGAGAGAGAATGCTCTAGGAAGGATGCGCGAAAGTCCCTGGCCAGGGCGGACAATAATATCGGGAAAGGAGTTTTCCGATATTCATCAGCGGCATCCAATCCAAGTGAGTTGACCGGTTAGGGTTTGACAGCACGCCATGCCCTGAGTTGACTCGAGAGCATTGTACGAATGAAGGATTATATCCACGCGGTAACTGTCGGCGGAAAGGTTCCAAGAGTGGGTTACTTAACCCCAAATACCTTCCGGGTTCACGTGGTGTTGCTTGGCACCCAACGTGATCGGAGGCCCGGTCGAATTCGATGTGCGACATCAATTCGATTGATTAATTAATTAATAAAGGGTTATTAATTGATTAATAAAGCCAGTGAGGAGTCACTGGGCTTGTTGGGCCATTAACTGGACTGGTACTTGGGCTTAGAGGGTCACACGCAAATGATTCTCAAGGCGATGGATAAATAAGTGGGTTTTATACAAACCGGGGGTTTTTATGAAAAACTGCGCGGTTAGTATAAAACATAGCGAACGGGCTGAGCAGGCCAACTGCTGCTAACCCTAGCCGCCCCTCCTCAGTTTCTCTCTCTCTCTCTGGCCTCCAGACAGATCCAGATCTGCTCCACGGCTTCTCCGAATCCCGTTCGACGGGAAATCGTCCGCACGTTGCGGCGACCGGCGGAGACTTCGTGGGCTGCGAAGAACGAGGAACATGAGGATATCCGTCGCGGGGAGGATCGCGTGGACTTCGCTAGAGGCCGGGCATTTGCACGGCTTGCGGTGTCGCACCGACGGAACCGAACGGTTGCGGATTCGAATCCGCACACGGTGAGAACCGATAATCTGATTATCGTGTTTTAGTTCTTCGACACGGGAACGGATCACTGTAAATATTTTATTTTCCGCTGCGTGAGCGATCCGGAGAAACCCGAGTAATCCCAACAGTTGTATCAAAGCCAGGTTCCACTGTTTCTCGTCCCGTTTCGGTTTCCGAAATTAATTTTTCTTGAGTTATTCCATGCGTTTAATCCGATTAAAATGATGGAATAGTGTTCATAAGATGAACGCAAATAATTTGATTATTTTTCTGTGATTTTTCATATTTTATTTTGGTGTTTTCGAAGTTCTTCGTGGGACGATGAACGGGGTGTTTTCGGCGGCTTCGTACATGCCTCCCAAGCGTTGGGATGGCGGGTTAGATCTCTTGATCTCTTGGTGATAGTCACCACTACACACCGGGCATGATAGCCGGCGCCATGGTGGCCTTGAAGAGCTACAAAATCGAGCCCCAAATCGGATTTAAAACCCTACAAAATCAGATTTTTAGGGATTTTTTGGGCTTAGTCTTCACCCCATCGGAGGCCGACGGCGGCCCTACCGGCGCCAGGGACAACGCCGGCCGGGGCCGGCGGCGCCTGGGGCTCGCCGGCGGTGGCGTTGCCTAGCCGCCCACCCACCTGCAGCTAGGTTTTTGGGAGTTGCAGGCTGTCGGGTGGGGGGGGGGGAGAACCGGTCCGCCCGAGCCCGGTTGGACCGGGCCGGGCCAGTTCAACTGGCCCGAGCCAGCTTTGTTGGCTGGCGACCATGGCTCAGCCATGGCTGCACCCTGGGTCCGGGACTGTGGCCGAGCCAGGGCTCGCACCTGGCTCGAGCCAGGTGCCATTTTGGCTGAGCCCTATTCCCAAATTCCCTTATAACCCCAATTGCCCATTAAAATATGAATAAAATTTGAATTTAATTTAAATTTCAAAAGTTTGTTTTGAATAATTTAAATTACTGTTCAATTTTTATTTAATTGGGTTTTAATTAATGATTTTGAATTATTATGTTAATTAAGGATTTTTTTTATTATTATTATTAACTAGCAATTAGTTGTTAATTAGTTGGGGTTAATATTAATTTAAATGTTAAATTGATCATTAACTTCAATTTAACTAATTTAAATGTTAAATTAGTTATTAATAGTTATTAGTCTAATTGTTAGATTATTAACTATTATCTCAGCTAATTGTTAATTAATATTTGAGTTAGTGATTAATTTAATTGTTAAATTAATAATTAACTTAAATGACTAATTTAAATGTTAAATTAGTAGTCCTTGATTAATTACGGTTAGTCATTAATTTAATAGTTAAATTAATGATAACTTTAATTATCTAATCTAAGAGTTAGATTAATTAATTATTAATTAGTTAGTGTTAATTATTGGTTTAAAAGTTGAATTAATAATTAACATTAATTGGCTAATCTAAGTGTTAGATTAGTAGTTAATAATTAGTTTTGTTGATTATTAATTTAAGTGTTAAATTTTTAATTAACTTTGTTGGATTAATCTAAAAGTTAGATTAATCTTTAATAGTCTAATTGTTAGATTATTAATGGGGTTTAATCTAAGTGTTAGATTATTAGAAATGTTCTAATTTGTATGGAATAATCTGGAATTATTAATTTGGAGTGTGTGCGCATGTGATGTGTGTTTAATGCTTTTAAATTTGATTTAATTGCATGTTATGTTAATAAAATGAGTTTTCGAAATTCAAACACCAATTTTGATTGGATCCCAGCTTTTTGAAAGCCAAATTATTTATTTTGAAAACTCTTTTATTTTAGCCATGTGATGCGCTGAATCATGTGTGGAATGTTTAAAACACACCGTGGTCATGGATATGCACTTAATTTATTATTCATGAGATGAATGGATTGTGTAGATCATGGATGTATGATTGTTTATTAATTGTTAATAAATAGAGGTTTGTGCACCTCTCTCTCTCTTATACTCCGATGTATTTCTACCTCCCTCTCTCTTGTACTCGCCATAAGGCTCTCTTCTAATTACATGTAATTCTAGAATTAATGTAATCTGATCGAAACAACCGAGGAAGGAGCGAGGACGATCCACAATTGCAACCAGGAAGACGAAAAGATGGAGATCTCTTGCCTATGTGATTGCAGGTTTATCTAATGTAAATGTTATGTTAGATTGTGTGTGCGTTTGACTGTTGGCTCCAGTCAAACCCGCTGTGCTATCCATGACCACACTAATGATATGTATGAGATGCATTGATTTCTTTTGATTATGAATCAAAGCAGGTTATAGTATTTAGTAAATATATACGATATATTTATATACTATCACCTAGGAGAGATCAAGATAAAAGTTATCTAAATACCCTCAGATAAACTCTAAGCCGTAACGTGAGTAGTTGAGAACTTACCGCGTGGTCCACCATCCTTATAGTCATAGGATTCAAATCACTTTAGGCAGGTTTGTTGTGCTATCCACAAGGCCTGCTTAATTGGGAGGAGAAATTGTGGCTATGACATTAGATGCCTATAGATCGGGGTAGAGGAACCATATAGCTTTGTTGTGCTATCCACAAGGGCTGCATGCAAATCTATGCTCGTCGAGTAATGATGGTCAGCTTAGACCAGAATTAGTGGTTTGTTGTGCTATCCACAAGGCCATTAAATCTCTGGGGACCGAAGCTATGATCAGATATTGCAAGGAGTTGCAAGTCCCATGAGTTGAGTGCTCTCTGATTGTATTACAGTTTGTTGTGCTATCCACAAGACTGTAGTGCAAGTCATTGAGATTCTGATCCCCACTAAGAGACTGTCGGCATCTCTCGTTCTGTATAACTGAGGGTTATACAGTCCGTCGAAAATTAATGGGAGTTAAACTTGAACAAAAGACCATGTCTTGTTTTAAATTTTAATAATTGAACATCTGCTAAATAGATTTTACTTATCTCCTGTAGGGAATTATGTCGTCGAATAACCCACTCCGTGGCATACTTGATGCCTTTTTGACTTACCTGATCTACTCGGATTGGTTCAGAAACCTGAAGAATGTCTTCAGATCTGAGCACATTGACTTTGTCCCTGGAGCTGATCCTCCTGCTGAATCGACATTAGATGCCCCTGAAGCAGAGATGACAGCTAACGATAAAGGATCGAAGGACAAAGGTAAAAGAGTAGTGAAGGGTGACTACTTCTACTATAAGCAGTATGGTCACTAGAAGAGGAACTGCAAGGAGTTCCTTAACGATAAGGCTCATGGAAGAGTGAAGCTGTCTGAAGCTTCAGATATCTATATGATAGATATCAACTTATCAGTTAGAGATTCCACATCTTGGGTATTAGATACCGGATGTGCTTCTCATATCTGCTATGATGTGCAGATGCTGACAAGTAAGCTCAAGCTAAGACACGGTGAGGTAGAATTGAGGCTAGAAAACGGCGCAAAAGTTGCGACGATTGCTGTTGGGACAGCAAACCTCAAGCTTCCATCGGGAGACACCTTACTATTGGAAGATTGTTATTATGTTCCTAGCATAATAAAGAACATCATATCAATATCTTGTTTGGACAAGATAGGATATAGGTTGACTATTGAGAGTAGAAGTTGTTCGATTTATTATGGTAAAAAAGAAATAGCTTCAGCATGTTTAGTCAACGGTCTATACCTATTAGATATTTCTTATTACAATCTTCAGATTGATAATGCTCTTAAGAAGAGCAAGAATTGTGTGAACCAGGCCTACATGTGGCATTGTAGACTTGGGCACATTGGCGAAAGCAGGTTGCAAAAGTTGCACAAGCATGGTTACTTAACAGCATTCGATTATGAATCGTTTGCAATATGTGAATCATGCCTTATGGGAAAGATGGCAAAATCTCAATTTACTGGATATAGAGAACGTGCCAAGGATATTCTGGA
The DNA here is from genome assembly GCA_030544215.1 of Zantedeschia hybrid cultivar. Taxonomy (NCBI): domain Eukaryota; kingdom Viridiplantae; phylum Streptophyta; class Magnoliopsida; order Alismatales; family Araceae; genus Zantedeschia; species Zantedeschia hybrid cultivar. The sequence continues at coordinate 32,114,163 of JARZZO010000003.1, read as the reverse complement.
ACTAATACATTCGGATGTATATGGTCCCATGTCTACCCAAACCAAAGGTGGCTTTTCATACTTCATCACGTTCACCGATGACTTCTCAAGATTCGGCTATGTGTATTTAATGAAGTACAAGTCGGAAGCATTTGAGAAGTTCAAGAAGTTCAAGAATGAGGTAGAGAAGCAATTAGGAAAGAGTATTAAAGCTCTTCGATCAGATCGAGGAGGAGAATACTTGAGTACTAATTTCACACAATTCTTAAAGGATAATGGTATCCTTTCTCAGCTGACCCTTCCATATACACCACAGATGAATGGTGTATCAGAAAGGAGGAATCGCACCTTATTGGACATGGTGTGATCCATGATGAGCTTTTCGAGATTACCAGTGTCCCTCTGGGGGTATGCTCTAGAGTCAGCAGCATACCTATTGAACAGAGTACCCAGCAAGTCTGTGGCCTCTACTCCATATAAGATATGGAAAGGCAGGAAACCAGAATTTAAACATGTTAAAGTCTGGAGTTGTCCTGCTCATGTAAAGAGGCATGATCCAGACAAGCTGGAATCACGAACTGATAAATGCAGGTTTGTGGGATATCCAAAGGAAACCTTTGGATACTATTTTTACCATCTTCGTGAACAAAAAGTGTTTGTCGCCAGGAAAGCTGTCTTCTTGGAAGAGGAATACCTTCTCCATGAGGACAGTGGGAGTAAAATAGTACTGGAAGAGGTTCCAGATCCCAAAACAACTACATTATCATCATATGAGATATCAGTTCCTGAATCTGTTCAGGTACATACAGATGAGCCTCGTAGATCTGGTAGAGTACCTAGACTACCCGAACGATATGTGGGACATATTGCTGAAGGTAAGTCTAAGGTACAATATAATGAGGATGATGATCCGAAAACCTACCAAGAGGCTATAGAAGGCCCAGAAGCCGGGAAATGGCGAGAAGCTATGAACTCAGGAATCCAGTCCATGTACACCAACCAAGTTTGGAACTTGGAGGACTTACCTGAGGGTATTGTACCCATCGGTTGCAAGTGGATCTTTAAGAGAAAGATCGGTGCTGATGGACGGATCGACACTTATAAAGCAAGGTTAGTGGCAAAGGGATATCGTCAAAGGCAAGGAATTGACTATGACGAGACTTTCTCACCATTTGCCATGATAAAGTCGATCAGAGTTCTACTCGCCATTGTTGCACATTTTGATTATGAAATCTGGCAGATAGATGTGAAGACTGTCTTCCTCAATGGTAACCTTGAGGAGGAGGTGTATATGATACAACCAGAAGGTTTCACATCCAAAGAATCTCCAGATAAAGTGTGCAGGCTTCAGAGGTCCATTTATGGACTGAAGCAGGCTTCCCGGAGCTGGAACATAAGATTTGACGAGGCTGTCAAGTCTTATAACTTCATTAAGAATGAAGATGACCCTTGTGTGTACAAGAAGACCAGTGGGAGTGCAGTCACTTTTCTAGTTCTTTACGTAGATGACATACTACTCGTTGGGAATGATGTAGCTATGATGTCATCAGTAAAGATCTGGCTGTCGAAAAACTTCTCCATGAAGGATTTGGGAGAAGCATCTTAGGTATTGGGAATACGGATCTATAGAGATAGATCAAATAGGATGCTTGGAATGACCTAATCCTTGTACATAGATATCATAGACAAAAGGTTTGACATGGAAAATTCCAAGAGAGGTCTCATACCGATGAGACATGGAATTAGTCTCTCAAAGGAGCAGTCTCCTAAGACTCCTGATGAGAGGGCATTCATGGATAGAATATCCTATGCCTCTGTCATAGGATCTATCATGTATGCCATGCTATGTACACGGCCAGATGTTGCATTTGCTCTAATTGTTACGAGCAGATTTCAGGCTGATCCAGGCGAAGAGCACTGGAAGGCAGTGAAATGTATCCTTAAGTACTTGAGAAGTACTAAGGATATGTTTCTTGTCTATGAAGGAGGTGACTTGAAACTGCGAGGCTTTACTGACTCGAGTTTCCAGTCGGATCCAGATGATAGCAAGTCTACATCTGGATTCGTGTTTACTTTGAACGGAGGTGCAGTGTGCTGGAAGAGTTCTAAGCAAGTAACCACTGCAGATTCGACGACTGAAGCTGAGTACATCGCTGCAGCTGAAGCCGCCAAGAAAGCAGTGTGGTTGAAGAAATTCATCACCAACCTCGGCGTAGTTCCCAGCATCTCTGAGCATGTTCCACTGTTGTGCGACAACAATGGAGCCATTGCGCAAGCGAAAGAGCCACGGTCTTACCAGAAATCGAAGCATATTCTTAGGCGCTTTCATCTTATCAGAGAGATCATATCTAGAGGAGATGTAGTAGTGGAAAGAGTTCCATCGGTCAACAATATAGCAGATCCACTGACAAAGCCGTTGGCTTAAATTGTGTTTGAGCGTCACCTAGAGTCTATGGGCTTATTGTATAAAGGTGATTGGCTTTAGTCCAAGTGGGAGATTGTTAGTTTAGGTGGCCTACAAGCCAATCTGACTATGTAAATCTCGTTCATTTATTAATATAATGACATAATATTCATTATGTGTAAATCACATTAATTATCGTTTCATAATGAAGTCCGTGAATATGTGCTATGTGTAGACACGCTAATTTTGACGTCATTTTGAGTAAATTTCATATCATATAATAATGCCTCAGAATGGTCTGATATTTAATCATTGGTTAATTTTTATTGATCTTTTTAAGTGTCGGGTCGAACAGACATGTTTAAGTTAATCAATTAAATTGATTTTAGCTCAAATTTCAGTTAAAATATGCAGAATTCTAAAAGACGTCGACTTGTGTGGACGCCATTTAGAGTTTATTCTTATTTTAACGTTTAAATTTGAATTTTAATCAATTGATTAATTAACTAAAAGGCGTTTGTGAGGGTCGACGCGTTTTAGGTTTCCTAGGCTATTTTAACTTTTCTTCCGGATGTTTATCCTTATCTTAATTAGTGTAAAAGACGTCTACACATGTAGACGCGTTTTAGCTAATAAAGATAAAGATAAGTTTTCCCGGATATTTATCCTTATCTTAATTAATCTGAAAGGCGTCAGCCATGGTGGACGCGTTTTAGATAATTACAGATAAAGATGAATTAATCAGTATTTATCTGTCGGTTAAGATAGATAAATCCTAGATTTTTCTATGTTAATCGCGAACGCAGAAGAAGCCTATAAATACCTTGCATCTTGGAGAGTAAAAGATGTTGAGTTGAGCCATATTGAGAAAAGAGTGTGAAGCGTAATCTTGAGTTAATTGAGCGATAACGAGTTGAAGATCGGAGCAACAACGTCGGAACACCGGAGCGCTGCCATTTCCAGAAGTCGGCGTCCTTTCAAGAATCTTCATCCTTTCAAAGCTTCAACCAATTGGGCATAAGTGTTTCATTTCTGCATCTTCATTTTCATCTTCATTAATTTCATTCTTCATAATCACTTCATGCAACACACACCACAGCATCATCTTTCAAAACCTATTTGATTTAAGGGGTTTCAAAAGCCATTTAAACAAGTAAGTTTACTGTTCAATTATATGCTTATAATCATGATCAGTATAAATATTGCTTCCACTTAAGTTCTCATCATCATTGTTTCTTCATTTCCTGTCTCTGTTTCTGCTGCACTCAACAACAATAAGAGAACAAAAGGGGAAATCAAGCACAAATCCAGAAGGATTTCTGGACGATCCTCAACCTCGAACTCAACAGCAAGAACAAAAGAACAAAGAAAGGGCTCTCTTTCTTCAGCCGACTGAAGGAGGGGAATCAAGGACTCGACATCTTCCGCGCTCAAACAGGTAGGCGATCTTACTCTCTTTTGAAACTTTTAAGTTAAAAGTTTCTGGCGATCACTGCACTTAGTTGCTGTTTTTAATAGGTTAGTTTACACTAAACAACATAGATTTTTCATATTAATCACACGAGCATTTTCAGCACCTACACTATGGTGATCAGATTATGATAAGATCATACTAATGAGACTGATCACTTAAACACACATATTCTTAATTGTTCCTAGTCGGAGGATATCGGAGAAGGACATTGGATATCCGGTTAGACTAGTACAGATTACTCCTGCTCATATGATGAGGGTGACTGGTCTTATAAGTCACTTGTGTGGAGACACTAAGGCGAATCTGTAGGTGCTCATTGGAGAATGAGTTCACTGAACTGATCCGACTGAATCGCTGGATGGTATTGTACCTCACTGTCAACCAGCTTGATTCTATTGTCGCAGTTGCGTGGATGGTCCTCGGACCTGAGACACCAAGGAGACCTTGGCAGTGGACTTTTGTGCTTTGACCTTGGTTTACGAATCTCTAGACACGCGATTCTAATACGCCAAGGATTGGGTACAGCGGAATACCGTCGAAGGGAATTGTGTGTCAATAAGGAATCATTCGCTCTCGATACTTAGAGAGAGAATGCTCTAGGAAGGATGCGCGAAAGTCCCTGGCCAGGGCGGACGATAATATCGGGAAAGGAGTTTTTCGATATTCATCAGTGGCATCCAATCCAAGTGAGTCGACCGGTTAGGGTTTGACAGCACGCCATGCCCTGAGTTGACTCGAGAGCATTGTACGAATGAAGGATTATATCCACGCGGTAACTGTCGGCAGAAAGGTTCCAAGAGTGGGTTACTTAACCCCAAATACCTTCCGGGTTCACGCGGTGTTGTTTGGCACCCAACGTGATCGGAGGCCCGGTCGAATTCGATGTGCGACATCAATTCGATTGATTAATTAATTAATAAAGGGTTATTAATTGATTAATAAAGTCAGTGAGGAGTCACTGGGCTTGTTGGGCCATTAACTAGACTGGTACTTGGGCCTAGAGGGTCACACGCAAATGATTCTCAAGGTGATGGATAAATAAGTGGGTTTTATACAAACCGGGGGTTTTTATGAAAAACCACGCGGTTAGTATAAAACATAGCGAACGGGCTAAGCAGGCCAAGCTGCTGCTAACCCTAGCCGCCCCTCCTCAGTTTCTCTCTCTCTCTGGCATCCAGACAGATCCAGATCTACTCCGCCACTTCTCCGAATCCCGTTCGACGGGAAATCATCCGCGCGTTGCGGCGATCGTTGCGGCGACCGGTGGAGGCTTCGTGGGCTGCAAAGAACGAGGAACGTGAGGATATCCATCGTGGGGAGGATGGCGTGGACTTCGCTAGAGGCCGGGCATTTGCGCGGCTTGCGGTGTCGCACCAACGGAACCGAACGGTTGCGGATTCGAATCCGCACACGGTGAGAACCGATAATCCGATTATCGTGTTTTAGTTCTTCGAAATGGGAACGGATCGCTGTAAATATTTTATTTTTCGCTGCGTGAGCGATCCGGAGAAACCCAAGTAATCCCAACATACCTTCCACCAGGTTGGAAGCTTGGGCCTCCTTTTTAGAGAGTGCAAGGAGTCATCCTGAGTCCTCAGATTCTTTTGATCACCTAAAGCTTGCCCTGCACCATGCTTCTGAGGACAATTCTTCACAGTGTGGTCCGACTGACCCCAAGCAAAACACTTGCTTGAAAAGTAGGTACACATCCTCCCAACATGCTTCCCACCGCAATAATGACAACTAGCTAGAACTCCCTAAGTAACCTCTTGCTTCACACTTGCTGCTAACTGAGTTTGTTGCCCTAATCTCTCTCTGCCTATATCACCTCCTCCATGAAATAGCCTCTTGAACTTAGTGCTAATTGATGATGATCTCGATCTAAAGGAAGCAATTACAAACTTGTCCTTGTCCCACGACTGTCCTTGACCTACCTATACCCGTTCTTTTGCCATATAGCGATGTTGAGCCTCTACCGTTACTGCACATCTCATTGCTGATGCCAAATCAATATAACAATGGGATACCATCTAACTCTTGAGGTCAAAATGTAGTCTGTCCATGAACTTCACGCTCCTAATTCTCAACTATATAAGGCACAAATCTCCCTAAAGCAACGAACTACATCTCGTACTCTAAAATTGATATGTCTCCCTACACTAACTCTATGAACTCTATCTCCTTTGCCCCTCCACATGTTTCGGGAGGTATTGGCCTCCACAAAAGTCTCCCAAGATATCTTCCGTAAGGTCTTGTCAACATAAGATATTCCCTTCGAAGTAACCGACCGGACACAAGCATCATCCTTGAGCAAATAAGCAACTAATGGGGTCTTACCATTTGCTGCACACTCCAAAAAAGTCTAAACCTTCTCTATCTCTTTTAGCTAATGGGTTGCATCCACAGGATTAGGTTGGCCTAAGAAGTGAGGTGGCTTCAGCCTTAAGAAACATTCTACCGAATTCGATGGCCCATGAGTATTAGACCCCTCCCTAGAATCCCGGGACTGATATCTAGACATTGTTTCTATCATAGCCTCCACGAAGTGCTCCATATTCTGCCTATTCGCATCAATACCACTAGGGTCATCTCCCACGTCATGAATCAATGGAGCCCTCCTCTAAGGAGCCATCTACACCCTTCACGCACGAAAAATTAAGATGCACATGTTAGATCTGACTATCTATGCCAACCACCAAAGTCTGAACAAAACTATATGTTTATTGTCAGAATATTTTATTTACCCTAGTTATTCACATATTTAGCCAGACCATGCTCTGATACCAGCTGTAACGAACTATCACCCGATAATCGAAGAACTGACATCTATAGGCCTGATATTATCACTTTTAGGTCTAAACCGGAGACCACAAAACATACGTTTGAGGAAATATATGAAAAACTAAGCTGAATAATATACAAATGATGATCTTAAGGAAGTAGCAAAAGTGAAGCAAAGTAAATAGTACAGTTCATCAATAGTTTAGTAATGATTATATAGTCTACAAAATCTAGAAGAAATATAGAAGTACATGCTCAAAATAAAGTCCAACTACGTCGGGGTATATCCCATAATATTATGGTTGTAGATAGGCACAACCTCCACAACACCATCCGCACCTACGCATGACCGGAGCCCTCACCTGAAATGCACGACAGTGAGCAACAACTAAAAGGGCTATGTAGAGATCCTGCGATCCCTACCTCCCACACATGCACCCACAAGTTAGCAAGAACAAGAGTGAAGTGTAGCAATAAAAATAAGGCAGCAACTATTGAAGCATTAAAGAAACTAGCAATCAACATGGCGTCAAGCCCACAAAAACCATAGTCCTGTTGAGACAGGTCGAGAACTCCTCAAGCAGCCAAAGCTGCTCCAGTTAACACTCAGCCATAGGTGGTTCCATCCCTGCTTAGTTACAAAAGTCACAAGGGCACACAGACACTAGCGCAAGGCTCTCAAGCCGAACTTCAAACAACTCCAAACTACAAAGCTGAGTTGTGCCCACTGACGACTTATTATTCAGCCCAGCCTCACGCTTGTCTATTCCTACAACTCTAGATGTGCATAAGGTAACGTAACTGAGAAAATAGGACTAACTGGGGTCTATGAGTCTACACAATGTTTGTGTCCCCAGCCATGCATGTGTGCACACAAGCAGCGTGAACCATTGTGCCGCGGCTAGTTTCTTTAACACTTGGACTCGGGCTATAAAACACGGGGACCTTGGAAACTTGCTCGAACCCAACATGCACCGAAGTGCTAGGCTAACCTGTAACCTATGTCCTCATAGGTCACAACATGTAGAGAGTCACAAGGTATACTACTAGTGGATGCCGTCACTCTAATCTAAAGATATAAAGCATAGCAATGTCAATCCCCATGAATGAACCAAGCCTACAAGATGTATAAGAGCATACCTAACAATTATACAGGAATCTAGGGTACATAATTCATACAAAATGTCACTAGTATTTTATTATTTCTTACATGAGATGCAGTGATGCTGGATTTTAGCTTTCTATTGTAAATCGCGTCGACTACTCTAGATGTCTCCTAAAACACGTCTCAATAGTCTAATGTTAATCACTTGATTATTTATAGTTAATTGATCTAAGATATGTAATTGATTACTCTGAATAGCATCGACCAACAGTGACGCGTATCTATTATGCCCTACAATCTTAGAGCCAATAATGATTTTAATTTATTCTAATTAACTCATTAGCAAAAGTCTATTAGTTTATTTAGGTAAATTAAAACAACCTATTAACTTAGTTAAAAATCTGAATTTAGATGTACTAGACAACAGTATAATAAAATGATGATAACTTTATGTACAAAATTCAGATTGACACAGTTAATATTATTAGAAAGAGGCCAAAATATCTAGAACTTTTTAGAAGACCATGTTTACTAATTAAAATATTTTAAGAGTAAAAAATAATAATATTCAATTTTAAAAAGAGATTCCCATAGAAAATAAGTCCTAATCGGTCTAGGATTTGAATTAGGAAACAAAGAAAAATATAGTTAAAGTGAATTATGACTCAAAAAGTATTATAAAAGGTATTTGAGTTGGATTATAAGTCGAACACAATAAATTTGAGTATGTTTAGGACTCCAAGTTGTGAGTAAAAAGTCATAATTGAAATCCTACTCGAACTAGGATTCTGCGTACAGATTTACTTGACAAAGTGTTGGTATTTTAAGTATAACTTTATGTAAAAAAAATTAAATTAGATTAAACAACTATCATTGAAAAAATAACTCAATTCTATAACCTTTATGAAGATCATATTTCCAAAACATATCGTTTACTAGTTTGAATGTAAAGGTCTTTAGATGGAAATAGAATCTACCAGAAATCTGGGTGATTTCTATTTCGAGTTGGAAGCTTATCTATAAAGAGAAGGTCTTTCTTAAGGTAATTCCGACCTGGAAAGAATAGAAGGAGTTTGAAAAGGATTTTTAGAGGAAAAAATACTATTTATAATCATCCTGATTCATGTACATGATACTCCAGCCACAACTTTGCTTGAAGAGGATAATTTTTATGTTGTTCTTAAGAGAAAAAGGGAGGGAATGCTACTATGCTGCAAGGGGGTGATTATTCAACGTGAGAAGGCTCTTTTGGAGCCTTCGAGGGTGTGGAGAAGAGTTTGGAAGGGCTGAAGGTCGTGAAACTTGCTTGGAAGAACTCTAAGATCCATTAAGAACGGATCTTTCTTCAAGAAGTAGGCAGATAATCCTAGGCATGATCTATTTTACATTAAAAATTATATATATTTTTAAAAGTTTATAAAAATTAATCAATTAGAAAGAAGCTTGATATATATGTCTATTTCATAATTATCAAATTTCATATATTTATGATCTTATTTACTATTTATTCTATGATTATTTTCTCAGATTATATAATCTATCTATTCAATCAGTCTTGTTTCCTACTATGTTCACTTGAGTTACAGATATCTTTCTCCTTTGTCTAATGTCTAATTGATTTAAAATTTTGATAAAAAATTATTTTGAATTAAATATTCATTTATAATAAATTTTATAATTTTTTGAATTTATTTTATATTTATTTCATAATATTATTGTCAGACTATGCAATTTGTCTGAACAATTTGGCAATCTCAATTTGTAGACTGTATATCTCACTCGATTCATATCTAAATCATTCTAAATTATGTAGAGATATTTATTATATTGTCCTTGATATATTTATAAAGTTTGAGAATTTTATGATCTCATTTGATACTTATTTTACCCTATATTTTGATTTGCTGAAAATCTATTAAAGTTGACTTTCTAGAATTATCCAAAATTATATCAAAGAAACTCAGAAAATTATGAAACTTTGTCAAAACTTTTAATGTGGTCCTATGAGCCTATTAGAAATATTTTATTATTTTCTAAATCTATTTGGATTTATCTTGATTATCCTTACCATTCTATGTCTTGAAATTTGATATCCATGCCGAAAAATTATGAGATTAATTTTGATAATTTTGAAAAGTTACTCATATATTCATAAATATATTTTGACCTTATTTAATCAAATTTAATTTGATTTCCACTTCTGTATCATAATATACTTTATTATTGCACTATACACTGCTCTCTATGAATAAAGAATACTAAATTTGTTTGATTAAGTTTGACCAGTAAACTCCAATGGATTTACATCTCTAATCCCTTTAGGATATGTGTGATTTAAATATATAAAAAATATATATATAGACAGTGCCAGCGAAGAAGAGTTTTTGGTAGACCCTATAAATATTCACAAGGTATGTCAGAACCCACGAGCAATGGGTATAAGGATGGGGTATCCACGGTTCTGCACAGTAGCCAAGGCCTTTATGCCACTTGCCTAGATGCATTTGTATTTGTATAGGTTGCTTCTTATGTTATGGTTGGATGCAAATCCGATATGTTAAAATGGAAATATGATAATTAATATATCCACTGATATGATTATCTGATTTGGCTTATGCTATGAAATTTGATATGATCTTCCATGCTCATATGCTGTCTAAATCACTTATTTGATCAGCCATATTCATATTTGATTAGCTATCTATATCATCTTTTGATTAGTCTCTTGATCAGCTTTTGTCTGTTTAAATTTAACAATCATGCTCTATCATAATTAACCTTTCATTCATGATCTTATGACTCTGCTATGATTTGTAATATGAGAACTTTGAATTATGAAAATGTAATCAATTTAACATGTTGCTAGCCATGTGAGAATTTGATATGTGCTATGTGAACCTCTAATGGATTAGAGGTTATTTGTTTGATAAGTACATTGGCTAGAGAATTATGATATGAGACATGAAATTTATTATTTGGACATCCTGATGTATGATGATATTTGGCAAATATGACATGCTTCATATCATTTCCTTCTTGTACTAAATGTAGAATTCGATTCGATTATCATGCTTAGTATGATTATATAATGTGATTACAAAGTTACTGTCTGTTAAATCATGTAGATGGTTTAAAACTTATTAAGTGGTGGACTCATAAATTTGACTAAATATTTTTTAGGAAAAATCGATTCAAGATCGAATTAGGTGGGAAGTCAAGCATGTTGGACTTTTGAAAGAGTTTTTAGAAGTTTAGTTTTCCAATTTAGTGGTTTGGTGTAGTAGGATTAGTTGTGAGAAATTTAATGTAATTTTTTTATTTAGTGAGAATGAGAGTTAAGATATTATTTGATGGATATTATAATTTATAGACTTTGATATTTTGCTATTTATTTGGACTATGTGAAGATAATGACATTTATTTAAATTGTCTTGTGGTATATTTATCTCTCATATCCGTTTGTTAAGTTGATGTTGCATTTTCGGAGTCCGATGTGAGTCGGTGTACTGAACCGGATTTTGGAGGCATAACAGTATCAATGTAATCAGTTATATTTTAAATCATTTAATGATAAATACGCTCAGGTATTTGAATATTCTGAAATGAGTCCTCTGTGGCAGACATCTTTCAAAAAGGCGTCCAGCTTAGAAGATGTGAATCAAAATTGGAACTGAGGCTTCTTGATAGCTCCTCTCGATTTTCCCCAAGCACAACTAAGGTGTGTAAAATTCCTCTCCTCAACTATCTAACATGCAAGGGTGCCAAAACCTCATGGAACCCACCCGTTAGCATAAAAGATCAAGAGGGAAAACACTAAAACATGGATATGTGCATACAATCCTAACATGATTCTAAGGAGAATCCTAGCTTTTAGTGGAAGGACCATCACCATACCACCGACTCAAATGAGCCCTTTACGTGGTAGGGAACCTCCAAGCTGGCTGGTACCCTCTGGTGGGTTCCATGGCCACCTACGTGCCACTATCTTCTTTGGCTCACCGCCACCTCGTCCTCTATTCCACCCGCTAACGTCGCCTCAAAGGTGCCACCTCCTTGCTTCCCATCAACCACCAAGAGATAGGATGGAGCAATTGTGCTGGTGAGGTAGGGGATGTGAGTGCTTTAAAATGCTTGTGTGATTAACATGAAAAATCTATGTTGTTTAGTGTAAAATAAACCTATTAAAAACAGCAACTAAGTGCAGTGATCGCCAGAAACTTTTGACTAAAAAGTTTCAAAAGAGGGTATGATCGCCTACCTGTTTGAACGCGGAAGATATTGAGTCCTTGATTCCCCTCCTTCAGCCGGCTGAAGAAAGAGAGCCCTTTCTTTGTTCTTTGTTCTTGCTGTTGAGTTTGAGGTTGAGGATCGTCCAGAAGTCCTTTTAGCTTTGTGCTTGTTTTTCCCCTTTTGATTCTTTTGTTGTTGTTGTTGAGTGCAGCAGAAATAGAAAGAAAAGAAATGAAGAAACAATGATGAGAACTTTAAGTAGAAGCAGTATTTAGTATAATCATGATGTTAAGCATGCAATCAAACAGCAAACTTACTTGTTTAAATGGCTTTTTGAAACCCCTTTAATCAAATAGGTTTTGGAAGAATGATGTGGTGTGTGTTGCATGAAGTGAATGATGAAGCATAAGAGATTAATGAAATGAAAATGAAGAAATGAAAAACTTATGCCCAATTGGATGAAGCCTTGAAAGGATGAAGATTCTTGAAAGGACGCCGACTTCTGGAAATGGCAGCGCTCCGGCGTTCCGACGTTGTTGCTTCGATCTTCAACTCGCTATAATAACACTCTCTTAATGGCTTTCAACTTTTTTAACTCTTCAAGATGTAAGGTATTTATAGGCTTCTTCTGCGTTCATGATTAACATAGAAAAATCTAGGATTTATCTATCTTAACCGACAGATAAATACTGATTAATTCATCTTTATCTGTAATTATCTAAAACGCGTCCACATATGCTGACGTCTTTCAGATTAATTAAGATAAGGATAAATATCCGGGAAAACTTATCTTTATCTTTATTAGCTAAAACGCGTCTACATGTATAAACGTCTTTTACACTAATTAAGATAAGGATAAACATCCGGAAAAGAAATAGAAATAGCCTAGGAAACCTAAAACGCGTCGACCCTCACAGATGCCTTTTAGCTAATTAATCAATTGATTAAAATTCAAATTTAAACGTCAAAATAAGAATAAACTCTAAATAGCGTCTACATGGGTCGACGTCTTTTAGAATTCTGCATATTTTAACTGAAATTTGAGCTAAAATCAATTCAATTGATTAACTTAAACATGTCTGTTAAACCCGACACTTAAAAATATCAATAAAAATTAATCAATGGTTAAATATCAGACCATTCTGAGGCATTATTATATGATATGAAATTTACTCGAAATGATATCAAAATTAGCGTGTCTACAGCTGCCTCACCTTGGCATCGTCTTTGCAAGGGAGTGAAATGGAATGGAATGTACTGAAAAGGTGATGCCAAGGTGTGATGAGAGACGCTCTTAACATCACATGATTGAAATTTTCTCAAAATCATCAATGAAGATAGCTCAAGCAGATCAATGGAATCAATCCTGTCTGGATGAGGTAGACAAGAAAATAAAATAAGGTCGATCAACCTCCACGGAGTGGGAAGTACCCCAGGTCATAGATACTGTAGGTTTCATCATGGGGAGCGTTTGCCAGCTAATGTGGACGTGCTGCAACCATGATGGATCTTAAAAGAAAACAAGAATATTGGATAAAGAGTCCAAGAAAAGATAGAATTCCAATAATATCTTTAAGCGAATCTCAAAGATAATCAAGATACTCAATTCAAAATGGAATATTTCATATCATGTTGGGATTATTTGATTTAATGGTCTGAAACTTAATCAATAATTAATCCTTATCACAATGATTTCAAAATCCTACATGATGCATGCTGGGCTAAAAGAAAAATATAAAGTCAAATAAAATATAAATTAATCAAGGATAATATTGTTAAATTGTCATTAATGAGTCAAGATACCAATTCTTGTAATCCAGTGCTAAGCCGAAGCTCGTTTATCCACGCACCGTTTCACAAAAGATGGAACCCTCGTCCCCACTAATTAACAATCCAACGGCCTATCCGTGCGATTAAGAATCCTCTGGAATTATCACTGTTTTTGTTGTAGGGGAACTCAAATTCCAGTTTCATCAAAACCACAAGGTCCTTGATATGCTTTAATAAATATTTAATATATAGTAATGCAAATGATTTACATGGAATAGTACAAGGGTAGAAATAACCGTCTTTTTAGCCACGGTCAGGGCTTCTTGACTCCCACAGTGAGATCTTCTTGATATTTCCAACTTTACTTAGGTTTTCTTTGAATTTCCTGTAATCAAAATTAATAATTCAAAAACCACAAAATTTCAGATAAATCACAGAAAAACTAAAACGCGTCGTGTCGCGCAGACGCCATTCAATCTTGAAACGTGGCAGTGCTCCTCGACGCCTTTTACTCACAGAAACAGGTTTCTGGCTGTTCTCTACTCGGATTCCAACTCTAACAATGCCTTGTGTCCTGTATACAACTTGAACAAACATGTTAAGTATCTGTTTAGGCTTGGCCCCTTGCCTGGTTAAGTAACCGACTACTTGATCCTATCCTTGATAGAAGGGTCAAGGGGTATAGCCTTTATTAACAAAGGTAATGAAAATAATCAAACTTAAGTAAAATGCAACATACAAGCAAACAGATGCTCACTGAAAATAAAAGAAATGAGACACACCAAGTGCAACAAGCAAATGCTAATTGAAATATTTGTTGTTTTTGAAATATTCATTTTTGTTTGGGTTTTGAAATATATGCCTTTTTTTTCAATTTTGACATATGTATTTTTTTTTGAATTTTTGATATATGTATTTTTTTTGGATTTTGACATATGTATTTTTTTGGGTTTTTGACATATGTATTTTTTTTTTTTTTGGATTTTGACTAAAAGATCAGCATGGTACTTAGATCAAAAGATCATATTCATTTATTAACTTAATTTCCAAATTGTTCTTTAACAACTTAACTTAAACCCATCGTGTTTGAACTTGTGTTTCCATTCGTGATCCCATTTGATGATTTGACCCTTAGTCAATCTAAGCCATTCCTTAAGTTTGGAGTACGCCTCTTTAGAAAGAAAGGAAGAATAAGTTTAGAAAGCCTATGAGAAGGTTCCGGAGACTTAAAAAGATGTTCCTTTCCTACCCTAATATCCGTTGGGGTTCGGTCATTTTCTTTCCGGGGTATTTATCGACCTTGCGTTCCCTTTTGTTTCATTTCATGGCATTGATGTAACGTTTGTAATGTAATGGCCTTTTCATTTGACATTTGGTTTTTGCCTTTTCCTTTTGCTTTTCTACTCTTTTTTTTTTTTTCTTTGGAACGGATCTCCCCCATTTTTTTTTATGACGGCCTCCTACTAAGATGGCGAGTATTCTTGGTAGTCTATTCTAAGTCTCGTTCCTACATCATGGGCCGAGTATAAAACAGAATTTTTGTTTTAAAACGAATGATTTGTACTTTACACTTTCGGTCAAGCTTTCGATATTCTTTAGGCCTTGGCATCTCTTGTTACTCACGAATCAAATGTGTCAGTGTGTGTAGTAATGGGCTTGAAATTAAGTTATCCAGACTGATAAGGAAATTTGAGTTTATAAATTTTTTGATTCCACTGATCTTTGTATCATACTGATCGACTCTTTAACCTAAGGGTAGTATTTCTTAAGATGTAAGCCATTCCATGGATGATTTAGCTCTTCTCCTTCTACATTAACAAGACGATAAGCATAACCAGGAAAAGCGTGCGATACAACATAAGGTTCTTCCCAGTTGGGTTGGAACTTAGAACGCGGACCACCAGGTTTTACAAAAATTCTTTTGACAACCATTTCACCGACTTCGAACTTACGTTCAATGACTTTCTTTTGATAAAAACGTGCTAGTCTATTTTGATAAACTTTTGCATGATTAACAGCTGACCATCTTTTCTCGTCTAAAAGTTCCAATTAAGCAAGGAGTGCTGAACGATGTTCATCAATGGAAAATTCCTTATTCAATTGTACTCTTAATGACGGTATGAAGATCTCATATGGAACTACCGCCTCCATTCCAAATGTTAAGGAATAAGGAGTTTGCCCAGTAGGTGTGCGGATTGAAGTTCGGTAGGCCCATAGAGCCTCAACTAATTTTTCTGGCCAATCTGCGAATTTATTAGATTTGCACGTCTTTTTGATGATTTTTATCAAAGTCTTATTTGTTGCCTCTGCTTGGCCATTGCCTTGCGGATAATAAGGAGATGAATGATGCAATGCAATTTTATACCTGTTGCAGAGGTCCTTCAATTCCTGTGACACGAACTGCGGTCCGTTGTCGGTGACGATGGTGCTTGGAATTCGAAATCGGGTGATGATGTTCTTCATGATGAACTTGCAGATGGTTGATGCTTTGATCTCCACGTACGCTTCAGCTTCTGCCCACTTGGTGAAGTATTCCGTTGCCGTGAGAATGAAAGATTTTTGCTTGATGCCGGAATCTGGATTACCAAGGGGTCCAATAATGTCGAAAGCCCACATGGAGAAAGGCCATGGGGAAGAAACAGGATGGAGTGAAGATGCAGGAGAATGAATTTTGTCGGCGTGAAGTTGACACTTAGCACACCTACGAACATATCCTACGCAGTCTTCTTCCATGGTTGGCCAATAAAATCCTTGTCTAAGGATCTTCTTTGCTAGCATCTGTCCATTGACATGGCCACCACAAACTCCACTATGAGCTCATTCCATAACCTTCCAAAGCTCATCTTCGTCTAGACATCTCAGAAGAACTCCATCAAAACCTCTCTTATACAATGCTCCCCCAACTAAGGTGTATCGTTGAGCAACTCTCCTGATAGCTCTCTTCTCCTCAGTTGTAGCTTCCTCAGGATACGATTGATATTCACAATATTTGGCAATTTCAAAATACCATGGCTTCTATTCATCATCCATCTCTTCTAACAGCTCCATTAACATGATTTCTCTCTTCTCAATGAAATCTCCGTCTCTGACTTTCTTCAGCAACTTCTCCTTAGTTCTAAGGAATGAAGGGTCTTTCACGGCGGGTGAAAGACGCCTATGAACTATGATTGATTCAGATTGTTTGCTGATTGGAAAATCAAGAGAAGATGCAAGTGAAGCTAGAGCGTCAGCTAAGATGTTTTGATTCCTAGGGACATGGACAAAGATCAATTTCGTGAAAAGCTTTGAATAAGCAGAAGTAAGTTCTTGATAAGGCTTGAGCTTGGGATCGAGAGTTCGATACTTGGTCAGCACTTGGCGAAGAATCAATTGGCTATCACCCACAATCCTGAGTTTGGTGGCACCATGGAAATGAGCAGCCTCGAGGCCAGCAAGGAGTGCCTCGTATACAGCTATATTGTTTGTGACTGGAAAGTCAAGCTGAAAGGCTTGTGGAATGGTGACACCTTCAGGTGATAACAGAACAATACCTATCCCTTTTCCATGACAATTCAAAGCTCCGTCAAAATGCAGAGTCCACATATCATCTCTGATTTGATTTACGGACATCAGTTCCTCATCCGGAAACTCTGATCGCACTGGATCAAATCGAGGAAGGGGATGATGAGCGAGATGTTCTGCTATGGCATAGCCCTTGATCGCTTTCTGCTGAATATAAGTGATATCGAATTGAGATAGAAAGCTTTGCCATCGCGCTAACCTATCAGTAAGAACAGATTTCTCCAGAAGGAATTTGATCGGATTCATCCTAGCGATGAGATGGACTTCATGGGCCAGAAAATAATGCTTTAATTTCTGCACAACCCAGACCAATGCTGCACACGTTTTCTCCATCGCCGTATATCTTTGTTCAGCGGGGTTGAGAAGTTTAGAGAGATAATAGGCTGCCCTCTCTTTTCCTTCTTCATCCTCTTGTGCTAGGACAGCCCCCACTGCATCATCCAGGACTGAAATGTAAAGTATCAATAGTTTGACTGGAGATGGTGGTCTCAAAATAGGAGGACTTGCTAAATAGTTCTTTAATCCATCGAATGCCTCCTGACACTTATCGTCCCAATCGAATTTGACTCCCGGCTTGGTAAGCTCATAAAATGGCTTACACCTTTGTGAATGCTGGGAGACAAAACGGCGAATAAATTGTAACCTCCCGATTAATCCTCTTAACTCCTTCAAGTTTTTGGGAGGTGGCATTTCTCTGATAGCCTTCGCCTTGTTAGGATCGATCTCAATTCCCCGTTTGCTGACGATAAATCCAAGCAATTTTCCTGAGGATACCCCGAATACACATTTCTTGGGGTTCATCTTTAACTGATACTCTCTCGACCTTTCTAATAGCCTTGCCAAAACTTTGGCGTGCTCAGCCTTTGTTTTAGATTTAACCAATAAATCATCCACATACACTTCCAAATCTATGTGCATCATGTCATGAAATATTGCCATCATAGTCCTCTGATAGGTGGCTCCAGCATTCTTTAATCCAAATGGCATGACGACATAACAGTATGTTCCCCAAGGTGTAGTGAATTACGTTTTCTCTTGATGCTCTTCTGCCAGCTTAATCTGATTATATCCTGAAAATCCATCCATAAACGATAAAGTTTCATAGCCAGCAGTATTATCAATGAGTACATCAATATGAGGTAATGGAAAATCATCTTTGGGACACGCCCGGTTCAGATCGCGGAAGTCAATGCAAATTCTGACCTTCCCGTCCTTCTTCATAACCGGGACTATGTTGGCCACCCATTGTGGATAAAGGACAACTCTGATAAATTTAGCTTTATGTAATTTGTCGACCTTTTCCTTCATCTTTAGAGCCATTTGTGGGTGGAATCGCCTTAATTTCTGCTTGACAAGGCTAGCTCCTTCCTTCAACGTTAATCTGTGTTCAACTAAAGATGAGTCTAACCCCGGCATATCTTCATAACTCCAGGCGAAAGTGTCCTTATAGTCCTTAAGTACTTGTACCATTGCCTTCTCATCCTCTGTAGAAAGATTTTTGCTGACGAGGACAACCTTAGGTTCGTCTTTAGTCCCTAAATTGATTTCTTTGGTGGGCTCTTCTACGACAGCTGAGGGTTCATCGAATCTCTTCATTCCACTAGCATATGCCTCAGCTGTGTCCTTGTTATCTTCCTCATTTTCAATAATGGGGTCCTTTTCATGCACTAATTCATATACCCCATACCCATCATTGACTGACTCATCATTCATACAGTCTTTTGGCATTTGAATTGGATTTTCTAAAAACTGAGGGATCAAAGAACAAGAAAAGCATTTATCAGCTAAGTCCTTGAGGTATCTATCTGGAATTCGCCTACCCTTAGGCTTCCTAGACTTCCTAACCTGCCTAAAACTAGACTGCCTAACTTCACTAAACTCCCTATTATAACCTAATGAAGATGAAGCAGGATGGAAATCCTGGGATACAAGTGGAAATACAAGAGAATCCTCCCGAGGGGAGGGACAGAGTAGATCTAAGAGAGAATCTTGACCGAAGGACCCGCGCAACGGGGTGCGATCGGACAAGCAAGAAGTTTCCTCGATAAGGATCTGAGAGGAATTTGTTGTGAATTTGGCGTTTTTTTTTGGATATCAGAGGAATTAAACATGAAACATGAATGAATACAAATAGAAGGAGAATCAGATGGAGGAAGTAGCACCAAGGCCAGAGGATTAGGGGGATCATATAGTAATATGTCCCAGATCAAATCATACATCCTCTCTAGATCGAGAGGAGGTTGTGGAATAAGGTCCCGAGGGGACAGAGTGATCATAATGGGCGGAGCCCGTGGGATATCTTCAGTAATGACCCGCGACCAAGTCGAGGTCAGGAGCAGTGTGCGAAATAGAGTATGGAGCATGAAGACATGTGAAGGATATGTCCCCCTCCAGAGCAGATCTGTAGTATAACCAGCTTCATAGGGGTCATCTGGCTCCCCTTCGTCGGTCTCTTCAGACAGCAATATCCGCTTATCAAAGATGGCACCAGGGCTTTCAATCAGCTCATCAATCTGCGGCGGCCACTTGGGTTCTGCAGGATCTAAGAACAATCTGCTCAGTGCAAGGTAAAGGTCTCTCAGATCGAACCACCTGTACCATTCGCATTCAGGATCATGAAATTTTCTCCTTTTCATAGGCCGCAGAGTCTCCAAGGATTGGTACGTAAGTAGTTCTGAGCAATGCGTGGCCAAATCCCTCCCATATATGTCATGGAAGTCAAAACACGAAGTAATGACCACCGTGTTGTCGTGGCTAAGTATGGGCCCTTTTACAAAGTGTGTATACAGGGTCCATGTTAGGGGATTTCGGCCTTCTTTGGGTGGCGTAGACATTGTCTCCCAAATTTTTTGACCTTCTTCGATCTCTGCTTGCTTCAGTTTTCTTGGCCTATAGCCCAGACCACTTCCAGGTGCTGCTCGATGATTTTTAACATGAGTGGTCCTGCCTTGCAACTGTGTGCCCAGACCTCTCCCAGGCTCATAGCCGTTCTTCATCATAATTCTCCATCTTGGGGTACTCATGCACTTCCCCCTTTTTATGGCATCTAACGGGTATGGAGAAATAGTGGCGGCTTTTAGAGGATCAGCCACTGGATGGTAGACCTGTAATACCGACAGAAAAGGTTGTCGGCCAGGTAAAGCAGCAGATTTAATATGCAAGATATGAGCAGCAAGAATCGGCATGCTCGTCACTTTAATAATTCGTCCTTTGAAAGGGAATTTGAGGCATTGGTGATTCGTAAAGGGAATCGCCTCAAGAGTTTTGATATAAGGACGACCCAAAATGGCATTTATAGAAGGATCGATCTTCAGAATGTGAAATTCGACCTCTGCATGACTTACAGGGCCTAGCTCCACCTTCAAATAGACCATTCCCAGAGGGGAACGGGTAGAGTTGTCATATGCCGTCACTGAGATGGGGCTGGGCAACCATTTTTCTTTGGGCACACCGCATAGCTCTAGGGTCTTCGGAGGTAAAACATTGATCGAAGCCCCTGTATCTACCAGGCATGCATCCACGGCCTTCTTACAGATGTTGTCCGTGATGCTCAAAGCCATGCTTCTGGCTGCCAGCGGTGCTAGTTCCGATGTGTGAAATGTAATGGAGGGCTGATCCCCCTGAGGAACTAGTAGTGCTGCAATTTTTTCTACCGGCACGTCCTCATTGACCATCACCTTCTGTAGGTATTCCATTAAGGCTTCTTGGTGAATCTTGGACCTTTTGATCAATTCAAGTATGGTGATTCGTGCCGGTGTCCGATCCAGGTGTTTCAACAAGTCATATTGAGTGCCTGGCGCACTCTCTTCATTATGGGCTTCCTCAGTCGGCTGCGATGGGCCGTCTCTAACTGTGGACTGAGGAAAGACCTTGCTGAAAATCCTTCCACTTCGGAGCGCGTGTTCCTCAACCGTGGAGGATCCGGGTGACACCTTAAGTACCGCAGGGTTGGATGGTGCGGATGACGTAGAGGGTTGGTATGTAGGTGATGGCGTAGGGCTAGGTGGTGATGGCGCGGTGCGGATTAAAGGCCTAGAGGGTTGGATGGTGGATGGGTAAGTGGTTGGTGAAGTGGGGAATGGTACGCGTAATAGCGGTCTGGATGGTAAGGGGGTATCTGGATAGGTGGTAGTGGTAGCGGGTGAAGTAGGAAATGGTACGCGTAGTAATGGCCTAGATGGTAGGAGGGGCGCTTGATTGGTTTGCGGGGGGTTATATGGTAGCGGTGTAGTGGTGCGGGGCGTAATGGGCTTCAGGAAGGCAGGTAGTGGTAACGGGTTATTGGGTGCGGGTGAGTGATATGTGGGTGTCGGTAGAGGGGTGATGGTAATGGGTTGTGGCCTAGGTATGTGGATGGTGCGGCGTGGTGGTCGTTCTACGGTACTTTGAACGTGACCCGTTGAACAAAGAGAGGAAGAGTCCTCTATTCTCCACTGTTGCCCACCACCAGCCTCAGACTGGCTACTCGTCAGAATGGGAGCAACTTGGTTTTGGTTCTGGTGCTCCGGGAGTGGATTCTGCACTATGCCCACATTGGGTGGTGGCGCTGCTTGTGCTGGTGGTCTTGCTTGCTTGCTGCTGCTGCTGCTGTGGTCGTCTCGCCTTCAGGGCTGATATATACTTTTTCATCTCCTCCCAGTCTATGCCGCCCTGCTCATTGAGATCATGAATATAATCTCTGAACTGGAAGCAGGTGTCGATGGTATGCCCAGGTTGCCTATGGAAATAGCAATACCTGGACGTGTCGGCATTTTGAGGCCAGACGGCCTTTTCCCTTGGCAAAACTAAGGCATTAGCTGCCATTAGAGCACTGAAGATATCTGCCAAGGATTCTGGGAGGGCCGGGTACTCTGCCCTCTTCGGGCCTAGAGGTCTTCTCTGCTGGTTGTAATCACCAGGAGGAGGGACATTATGGTACGCCGGCGGTACGCGCGGCTGATACTGTAGCTGTTGTTGCTGCTAATATTGCTGCTGTTGGGGCTGCTGGTACTGCTGTTGCTGTTGCGGCTGTTGTAGCTGTTGCTGTTGCTGGTTCTGATTCGGCTGCTGGGGCCGCTGATACTGTTGCTGATAATGGGGGTTCTGCTGCTGCCTATTCCCTTGTTGGTTCGGCTGCGGTGGCCTCTGGTACTACTGCTGGTTCCTCACGAACTGGGGCGAGTTATTATTCATGCTACTGACTTGCTCGTGAGAGAGCGTGCCCTCAGTAGTCGGACCTGTGCTGGGAGAGTTTGGCACTGCAGGCTTCCGAGGTGGAGGCCTGCTAGGTCTGTGAGGATCAAAGACGCTAGAGAACGTAACGTCCTTGAAGGCATTTTGGCAGTACCGTGCTCTTTCATAGAGCTCTGCCATGTTGGTCAGATTGTTCAAGGAGAGGACTAGCTTGAACTGGGGCGTGGCGTTGGAAATTAACATCTTCACTTACTCAGATTCGGACAAGTGATCCTTCACCTTTTCAGCCAGGCCCCGCCACCTGTCAGCAAAACTGACAAACTCCTCATCAGGTTTTATCTTTTCTGCAATGAGGTCAGTAATGGACAAGGAGGGTGCAACTCTGTCCTGTTATCGTTGGATAAATTTGCGTGAAACGATACCGTAATCCTCTACTTCGGAGGATTCCAGAGAAAAGAACCACTCGAGGGATGGTCCCTCTAGAGATCTCCTGAACAAAAAGGCCAACGACCTCTTATCGTTCTGCCAGAAAGACGATTCATACATAAAATCCTTCAAATGTGTGAAGGGGTTACCAGTACCGTTGTACTTCCGGTACACTGGCATCTCAGAGGGTGGTAGGTGGAATACCGGCAGGCTCGGCAAATTGATCTCTGGCGCAGCTTTAACCCCCATCATCTTCTGGAGGTTGTTAAACTGCTCATCCATGCGCTCCATCTTGGCCATCAACGCTTGCGTGGTCAGATCTGCCTGGGGAGGAGGAGGAGGTGGAAGTACTTGATAGGCCTGCTGCCTAGGGTACGTTGGACAGGGAGGATAATAAAGAGGAGGTCCGGCAGAGCTTCCGCCATGCCCGAGGGCATTTTGATAAGCAGGCGTTTGCGGTCTAACCGGTTGCCTAGATGATGAAAGTTGTGGCCCAGCTGGCCGAGAAGTGACGTGAAGGCCTTCCATGGCCTGATGGATATAAGGAGGAGGAAGAGGAGGTTGTTGAGTAACAACATGGGGAGCCACAGGGTTCGGCTCAGCAGGCTTCACGGGTGCCTTCCCCTTCAGAATAGACTGGATTGCCTCGAACTGCTGAGGGTCCAGTCGGGAGGCAAGAACTCCCAAGGCGTTGACGAGATCCGAAGGATCAGAGGGTGAGGGATCATTCTGATTCATGTCCCCCTCAAGATCGGGATTAGGAATCGCATATTCATGCGGGGGAAGATCAGGATATCGATCATGGGGATGAAAGAGAGGCGTCCGAACATTCCCATCTTGTCGATATGGAATGGGGACGGAATTACGGGAGGCATCAGCATCTCTCCCGTTCTCATAGTTGTAGTCCGAATCGCGATGGGCATTAGCATCTCCCTCGTAGTTAATGATGGCGTCTTGAGCCATACTCAAGTCCCTGCCTGATCGCAGCAGCATGATGTTAGATTCCTTTTTTTCAAAGATTTGACAAACAAGTTGCACAGAGATTAATCAAACAAGTGGATGTAATCGTGATTTTAAGGTTCCTTGTTGAGTTATTTGAATTGGATTAAACCACAAATTCGCTCAGGGAAAGGATCCTAGTTTCAGTTCAATTTCCACCGTTATTCTCTAGGGCTTTCTCTCACAACGCTTTTGGAATCTAGCCGGGACTTCAATTGGTACAACCAGCCCGATGATCAAGGAGGAATACCTTGATTTTGGGGACTTATGGAGGTCTCAACGTCAACTTCTCTAGTCTGATCAAGGGACCAACCCAATCAGAGAGAGTTGCTGACGTCAAGTAGTGTGTTCCTAAGAAAAGGAGGGTATTCGCCTCAATACATATGTCCTACGGCCTGGATGGCCTCTAATGCTTAATAATAATGGGTAGCTAGCACTCAAACCACAAAAATCTGAGAACTGAATAATAACTAAGAAACTGTCTGAATCGCGTCGATGTTAGTCGACGCTATTCAAAACAGAAGCTTAATTTTTCGCAGAAACAGATGCAGACAGTAGAGAAGATATGAAGACTGAAAGGCGTCTGGGTGTGTTGACGCGGTTTTGAAACGCGTCAGTGCTCCTGGACGCTTTTCAGTTCGCAGAAACAGTTTTGCAGGAGGATTTTCTGGGTTGAATCCTCCTCAAACAGGATAAAAAGCAGTAAATAATCAACTCATGCAGATTTTTTTTAGTTCCAGATTTTAATAGGATGATTTACTAACTAAACAACCAGAAAATCAATCAATCACACATAATTTTCATCACAAAAACAGCTTTTTAAACTAATCAAGGGGAGGGCAAGATCTTGCCACTGGGGTGTGCACGTGATGCACGAGGGAAATTAACTAAACTAAAACACTCACCAATTGGTGAGGACGTGTCGAGAGACACAAGTGGTGCACCGTGGGTGCCCGATTGATGATAGCAAGAACAAAAAACTAAAAGATGGCGAGACCAAGTCCCACCGTGATCGCCAAAAAAGCTGTGAGTGCTTTAAAATGCTTGTGTGATTAACATGAAAAATCTATGTTGTTTAGTGTAAAATAAACCTATTAAAAACAGCAACTAAGTGCAGTGATCGCCAGAAACTTTTGACTAAAAAGTTTCAAAAGAGGGTATGTCGCCTACTTGTTTAAACACGGAAGATATTGAGTCATTGATTCCCCTCCTTCAGCCGGCTGAAGAAAGAGAGCCCTTTCTTTGTTCTTTGTTCTTGCTGTTGAGTTTGAGGTTGAGGATCGTCCAGAAGTCCTTTTAGCTTTGTGCTTGTTTTTCCCCTTTTGATTCTCTTGTTGTTGTTGTTGAGTGCAGCAGAAATAGAAAGAAAAGAAATGAAGAAACAATGATGAAAACTTTAAGTAGAAGCAGTATTTAGTCTAATCATGATGTTAAGCATGCAATCAAATAGTAAACTTACTTGTTTAAATGGCTTTTTGAAACCCCTTTAATCAAATAGGTTTTGGAAGAATGATGTGGTGTGTGTTGCATGAAGTGAATGATGAAGCATAAGAGATTAATGAAATGAAAATGAAGAAATGAAAAACTTATGCCCAATTGGATGAAGCCTTGAAAGGATGAAGATTCTTGAAAGGACGCCGACTTCTGGAAATGGCAGCGCTCCGGTGTTCCGACGTTGTTGCTTCGATCTTCAACTCGCTATAATAACACTCTCTCTTAATGGCTTTCAACTTTTTTAACTCTTCAAGATGTAAGGTATTTATAGGCTTCTTCTGCGTTCGTGATTAACATAGAAAAATCTAGGATTTATCTATCTTAACCGACAGATAAATACTGATTAATTCATCTTTATCTGTAATTATCTAAAACGCGTCCACATATGCTGACGCCTTTCAGATTAATTAAGATAAGGATAAATATCCGGGAAAACTTATCTTTATCTTTATTAGCTAAAACACGTCTACATGTATAGACGTCTTTTACACTAATTAAGATAAGGATAAACATCCGGAAAAGAAGTAGAAATAGCCTAGGAAACCTAAAACGCGTCGACCCTCACAGACGCCTTTTAGCTAATTAATCAATTGATTAAAATTCAAATTTAAACGTTAAAATAAGAATAAACTCTAAATAGCGTCTACATGGGTCGACGTCTTTTAGAATTCTACATATTTTAACTGAAATTTGAGCTAAAATCAATTCAATTGATTAACTTAAACATGTCTGTTAAACCCGACACTTAAAAATATCAATAAAAATTAATCAATAGTTAAATATCAGACCATTGTGAGGCATTATTATATGATATGAAATTTACTCGAAATGATGTCAAAATTAGCGTGTCTACAGGGGATGGAGAGAATGAAGAGAGAGAGGGTTGGAGGGAGGAAATGGAGGAGAAAGAAGAGAGGAAGGGGGAAAAACAGGGGAGAAAGGCCATCCTCGACACCTCCTTCACACGGTAGCACACTATGCGTGCACGGAGAGAAAGCGCGCCATACATATGCAGGGAAATTGCATCATGCCAAGCTAACACCTTCCATAAGATGAATCCTGCACCCACGATATGGATCAGAAGGCCTAATGGGGTTCAGTTGTTGCCCAAGGCTAGACTAACCCAGAGGGGGGGTTGAATGGGAAAATAAAAATCTAGAACTAAAAACTTAAATACGGAAGCTTAAATGTGCACTGAATAAGAGGGAAGAAGGAAGCAATCAAACAAAATAATTACACATAAAATTTATACTGGTTTAGTCTATCTAGATCTATATCCAGTCTCTAAGCAACCTCTTGGGATTTTCACTCTATAAGGAACTAACCCATTGCTAGTCAATCAACACACTAGGTACTGACCCTTTGCCAGTCTCACATTACCACAAGGTACTGACCCCTTGCTGGTCTCACAACACCACAAGGTATTGATCTCTTGCCGGTCCCACAACACCCAGACTTAGCTAGTCTTCCCTTTAATCTTCTAAAGGGGAACAACCACATCTCCGCAAATAGGTCTACTATTCTACACATAGGAAGAGGAAATATCAATGAGCTAACATAAATGAGAGTGACTGTTTCTCAACAACTAAGTGTTCTTTACAGAGAACACGACATAGATTAAGGCAACAAATAATGAAATAGTAGAGAATACTAGTCTTGATCTGAGGAAGGCTTCAAGAGCTTGTAGAAGAGAATACTGATGCAGGGCTCTTGAAATCTTCACGTGAGACTGTTTACTAGGCGTTTAGGCATAGCTTTCTCTCTCTAAATCACTTGTGCTCAGTGATATGAATGTTTCAATGCTTAAAGCTTGGATGCATAGTTTTTTGCTTCTCTTTGGTGAAGTTCTTCTATTTTTACATGTCTTCAAAAAATATGCCCGTTAGACTGATGAGAAGAGATATGTAGAGTTCCCGTTTGGGTCTAACGTTTGAATTCCCTAGAGACAAAAGAGAGAGAGAGTATCCTTGGACTTCTGTTCGAGGTAGTTGAATTTGTCCTTGGAAGCTTCCTCAGGTGCGGAGCTTGTTTCTTATCAGCATCCTATATAGACACTAAGTACAAGAAAGAAACTAGTTTTTCTTTGCCTTTTATCAGTTGGTTAGCAGTAGTCTATAAAAGGATAACTGATAAAACTAAATAGCTTTTCGGTCTGATAGATAGAGATAAAAAGCAAAAGAGTTACAAGAAAATCTATCAGTCAGAGATTCGGTATAATTAATGATAGTACGACATAGTAGCATCAAAAAAGGTATACAATCCATCATATAAAGACATGACAGAGATCTCAGTCAAAAAGTATTCATAAAATACATACTGAGAGTACCGGCTAACTAATTTCAAATTTTATTGATAATGGTAATATAGGTAGCAAGTATAATTGATGATGTAATTGTTGTAAGTCATCTACTAATCTAAGTGAGAATTTAGCGTTAATCAAAGTTAAATTGTTAATGGTTAATTCAAACAGCTCTCACTTAGATTAGAGATATGACTAGCGTTAAGTTGCTGTAATCGATAGCCGAAATGGTCTTTAATCGATCGAGTTGATATAACCTTAATCAAAGAGATAATCAAAGAGATATAACATAAATTGATAAGGTGTTAATCAATGTAATATTTAAGTGCAAATTACTTGTTGTTTGTTGAGTTAATCGAAGTCAACCATCTAGCGCTAATTAAATCAACGCATAAAGTGTTAATCGATATGTGTCTTCGAGCGCTAATCAAAGAGTCAATCGATATAAGTCTTAAGTCAGTAATCGAAGCATTAATTGATGTAAAGCTTATAAAGGTAATCGATAGAGCTAATCGATTGAAGACTTAAGGCAGTAATTGGAGAGCTAATCGATATGAAACTTAAAGCGCAATCGTCACTTCAAACGTTAATCTATGTAGAGGTGTTAATAGAAGAAATGTTAAAAATATTAATCGATAGAACACATGGCGATTTTCTCATAGAACATCATCGATTAAACTTGAATACATTTAGCAATAGAAAACAACTAAAGTCTGAGTATATGTACTGACATTTTTAAACTTTTGTTACCAACAAAATATGAGAAATAATATAAATCAACAAATCACTGAACATCAGCCACACAGCGCAAACGCATGCACACTAATGGCGTCCTACGAGGTAGATGCCTATTAGTGATCCGCGTCAGGCCAAGATGATGCTAATCAGACCTGTACTAGCTTCCCCAAAAAGGCCCACTAAGGCAAACCCAATTTAATAACTAGATCCGAAAAATCCATATTATTACATGCTTTGTGTGTGAGTGTTGAATAGGATTCTTAGGCTCCATTTGGTAACAATTCTAGCTCAGATTCGGGGTCCTCAAATTTAGCGGGAATCTGAAAAATGTAAAAAAAATTTGCAAATGAAAAAAAGATAGATAGATTCTCCAAGAATATAGATTTTGTTTCATATTGAAAAAGGGCCACTTTTTTATTTCTGGCGAATCTTTTGAAAAAGGGGATAGGAGGGAATTTAAGGATTCTAAAAAGTAACACCTACTTACTTTCCTTTTTTATCCTCGTAAAGTTTCTAACAGAGAGTAATAAGAAGATAAAAGTGTCTTTTGATGTGTTTTCAAATTTCAATTCTTATAGTCTTTCTAAATGAGATTCTAAAAAGTAAACACTTCTCCTAAAATTTGAATTCCAGAGATAATGACTTGGCTCTTTTCAGAATATGAATTCCTTCAAAATTTAAAGTCCCAAAATTGTTACCAAACGGGCCTTAAGGAAATTAATTGCGGTAGTCTTATCACACATGACAGGAATGCAATCCAAATGAATGCCATAATCAATGAGTTGATGTTTAATCCATAACACTTGCGTGCAACAACTTCCTATAGCCACACATTCAGCTTCGGGCATTGATAGTGGTATGGAATTTTACTTCATGGATATTTATAAAATAAGGCAACCTCCCAAGAATTGGTAAGTTCCAATCGTGCTTTTAATCAATTTTTCAACCCGTATAATCCGAGCAGAAAAAGCAACTAAATCAAGATTACATTCATGAGGATACTAAAGACCAAGATCCATCATGCGTGATAAATATCTAAAAATTTGCTTTACGGCTAGGACATGCGATTCATTAGGAAAAGATTGAAATATTGCATAGAGACAAATGCTAAACATGATGTCTAGCTTACTTATAATTAAGTATAATAATGAACTAATCGTACCTCTATAGGTTATTTCATTTACCTTCTTACCATTTTCATCTTTGTCCAACTTTATTGATGTGCTCATTGGAGTTAGTAATGACTTAGCTTTGTCGATGACAAACTTCTTCAGCATCTCATTAATGTATTTTGGTTTATTGATAAAGTTATCTTCCTTGAATTGTCTCACTTGAAGTTCGAGGAAGAAGTTCAACTCTTCCATTAGACTTATCTCAAATTCTCCCTACATATCTTGAGAAAATTCTTTACATAAATTTTTTCTTAGTAGCATTGAAAATTATAATGTCAACATATATTTGCACTAAAATCATATCATCTTTTCTGCATTTAATAAAAATGTAGTATCAACATTTCCATGTTTAAATTCTTTTTTAATAAGAAAAGAGCTAAACCTTTCACACGAACCAAGAGGGACTTGTTTTAAACCATGTAAAGCCTAATGAAGCTTGAAAATGTGGTTTGAAAAATCTTGATCCTGAAATCTAGATAGTTGTTCAACAAAAACTTTTTCTTTGATAAAATCATTTATAAATTCACTTTCTACATCCATTTGAAAAAGAGTAAACCTTTTGAACACGAAAAAGTCAAAAACATCCAAAGAAATTCTAATCTACCTATGGGGCAATAGTTTCATCAAAATCAATACCTTCTTCTTGGCTATATCCTTTAGCCACTAAGCTTTTTTATTTTTATAACGTCTACTTCTTGTTCCGTTAAAATTGATGAAGCTCCTCATGCATTGCTAGTATCTCACTCATCATTCAAGACATCATTAATAGTTTTTTAGCTCAATATGAGAATTGAAAGCAAGATAGTCATTGATTAAGTTTATAAGATGATTGAGTATACAAACCTTATAAAGGTTCACTCTTAATGTTATCAATTGGGTGGCTCTTCATAATATTTCATGTCTTTTGGAGACCTTTGTTCTTCGGTGTTGTAGATTGAAGACTTTCTATCGGTAGATCCATACTAGTTTCATTGCCATTGATTGGTTTTTCCATGGATTTTTCCATTTAGTCAACTACTTGATCTTTGAAAGTTCATTTATGAAGTTTGGAGCTTCTTATGTCCTACCTATAGGCTCATCATTATCATACAAAAAATATCTTGAGAAGGCATTAGTTTCATTAAAAACAACTTGCTTTAACTATCAAAGTTTACTTTTTAAAACCTCTATATGCCTTAGACAAAAGTGAGTAACCAACAAATATATTTTCCGCACTCCGTAGATCAAACTTACCCAATAGTTCTTTGTTGTTGCTAAGTATGAAGCACTTACATCCGAATAGTCTCAAGTGTGATATATTGGGCTTCTTTCCTTTTGTAAAGTTCATATAAAGTCTTGTGGACAATGAGTCTAACAAGCATATGGCTAGTAATATAACAAGTTGTATTGATTGCTTCAGCCCAAAAGCAATATGGCAAACTATTTCCACAAAGGATAGTTCTAGCTATGTCTATCAACGTCTGATTTTTCCTCTTGACAACAACCTTTTGTTAAGAGGTTCTCAGAGCTGAAAAGTTTTGGTTAAAATCATTTTCATCACAAAATGTAGCAAACTTAAGGTTCACAAATTTGTTACCATGGTCTCTCCGAATGATGGAAATAGTATAGCTCTTATCATTTTGCACTATTTTGCAAAACATGAGAAATTCAATTAAAGCATTACTTTTATGAGATTGATAGAGTACGCATGTTAATCTAGAGAAATTCTATTATAACAAAACCATAATTCTTACTCACAAACTAGAAATGTGTGTAGGCCCAAAAGGATCAAGATAGAGTAATTGAAGTGATGTAGATGTGAAAACTATGTTCTTAGATTTGAAAGATATCTTAGTTTACTAACCTTTGGTGCATGCATCACAAAACTTTATTCGACTTAAACTTGTCCATAGGAAATCCGGTGATTAGATCATACTTGACTAGCTTGAATAAATGTATGCTAGTATGGCCCAACCTCCTATGCCAAAACCAAGCTAAATCGTAGTTGTTAACTTAAAAACAAGATTTATAATCATATAGTTCACTTAACATATTACATATACATTACCACTGTAACGGCCCGTCACCCTATAATCGAGGATCTAATTACTAAATAGGTACCGAATCATTAAAATTAGGAACCAAACTAGGATCTCAAATAAGTCTGGAGAATAAATGATAAACTAAGCTAAACAATCCAAACAACATCGAATTGTAAAGAAGGTGCATGAATTAAAAATTATTACAATTCGACTAGACTCATCAAATAATGACATAATCTAACTGAAAAGAAATAATTATGTGTACAGACATGAAAAAGGAAAGTTCAACTATGACGGGGCATACTCCGAAACAATGGCTGCTGGCGTGTAATCCGAGATGAAACTCCACAACGTTACGCTTGTCGAGAACTCTCACCTGAAAACCACAGGGATAAGTCACAGCAGAATGGACTCAGTAGGGATCCTTCGATCCCCACCTCCCACACATGCACCTACAATTGCAATAACACAAGGTTAAAAGCAACATAAGCGTAAGTAAAGCAATAAGTGAATCACATGTCCACCAAAAAGGAACACACAAGAAACTGCCAAGCCAACTGGGAACACACCAACCCGCTAGGACGGAACAACAACCCCTCGGATAGCACGATGGCTACTCCAGCCTATCTCACCCCGGGTGGTTTTGCCTCCTCTCAGCCACAAGTGACACTTCGAAGTATACCACTCCCACACCGGTACTAGTTATTACCTTAGGATATACCAGGTGACCCTCGCCTACTAGGCGTCACCTTGTCACTCCCACACAGACACTGCATCACTCCCACACTGACACAAGGTGTCAAGCGCTAACAACTGTCATTCTAGGTCTACGATCACATAAACACAACACAATGCGATTCCAATCACATAAAAATCTCCGCCCCCAATGTATGATTTCAAACATGCATTTAACATGGTTCCCTAACAATATACAAGAATCTAAGTGACATTTTGCATAATAGTCACACATGCTAAATGCAGGAAATTAAGAGGGTTTTCGCTTGAATCGCGTCGCCCATAGCCGATATCATTCAATGCCCTAAAACTGGTTCCCGCAGAAACCAGCCTTGGGACAGGAGGGACCTGGGTCTAAATCACGTCGCCCATGGTCGACACTATTTAAATGGCTTCACCTAGTCGTGACGCCATTTAACTCCCGAAAATCAAACTACCCTCTGGCACCTGGGCTTAAATTGCGTCGCCCATGGCCGACACGCTTTGCAAATCATGTCACCCTGGCCCGACGCCATTTAGCTCCCGAAACTAGAACTTCCCTCCGGCCTACCCCGAGCCACAACACAAAAAAACCCTCCCACAAAATGAGAAAAATAGCACAAATGGAGATAAGGGGAAAAAACCATAAATTGCATTTAACCATGCCAAAATCCATTTCCAAAACATCCTTTTTCCATCAAGAACCCCCTAGAACATGCTCAATTCTATACCCAAAATCACCCACATATCCATAGCATGCTCCAAAATGGGAAATCATGGTTATAAAACAGTCAACTACGTGTGAGGATCGTCACCCTACCGGTTACTTGAACTCATCCTAACTCCTAGTCGCCGATCCGCTACACTGCAAATTGCCGCCGGTACCACCGTGGACGACGTCACTCCACCGGGACGTCGGCCGCTATCCGTAGAGCAAGGTGCCGAGGAGGAGATGGTGGTGGTAGTGGTGAGAGGTGGGAGGGTATTGGAGTGGTGGAAGAGGAAAAATGGGAAGAGGAAGAGAAACAGAGGGGTTCGAAGAGAGGGAGGAGAGAGAATGAGAGAAAAGAGGGAGGGCTCGGGGCGTCAAACCGAAACACGCTAAATCGCGTCGTTCCCAGACGAAGTCATTCAAATGATAGAATGGGGTTGTACACTGGCGGATCTCTGAATCGTGTCAACTACGCACGACGCCATTCAAATGACGCGATTGGGGCCGTACACACGCGCCCCAACTCCCGCCCATGCGGCACACCTGCAAGGCTTCTAAATGGCATCCCCTAAGCCGATGCCATTAAGAGGCCATGCAATAGGCCCACAAGGGCCCAAACTAAGGGGTCCAACACCAAAATTGACCCGATAACTAGATCTGAAACGTCAGTCCTTATAGCCACTCCTTCCAATAAATTTAGTTTTATTACAAGTAACATCTAAGATGGTGCAATGAGTTGTTTCAAAAATCACTTTGCATATCTTGTCACATAATTGACATATGCTCAAGATGTTGTATTTTAGACTATCAACAAAAAGTACATTTTCAATAGATGTAAAAGAGTCATTATCAACATTTCCAACTCCCACAACCTTACCCTTTCCATTGCCCTCGAACATAATGGAACCTCCGTCTTTTTCATCCAAAGTGGCGAGGAACTTTTTGTCTCCGGTCATGTGATGAAAACATTTGCTATCCAAGTGCCACATCCTGCTTGATGTTTCAAGGCAAACCTACAAAAATAAAAAGAAACTTATGTGATTTTCTTAGGTACTCATACTTTGTTGGGTACATTAAGGTTTTCTTTAATTGATCTCGTGGTATCCAAATGGCCCTTATCTTAAAGATATTCTTTTTATGTCAACATTCATAAGTGATGTGCCCTTTTTTAGCTTACATAAAACTTGTATATAAAACTAGAAATAGTGCTTTTGGTAAAGGATTGATTACGCATTTGCTTACCATTCTTATCGTTGAGTGGTTGATACCTAATACCTTCCTTGCAAAAGGCTCCTTTTGGTGAAGCAAGAATGGCATCAAGATTGTCTCTTTCTTTGACAAATTTGGATAAAGTATTTTTTAAACTTTCTATTTTATCATTCAAAATTTTAATTTTTTCATGAAAGCAAGAAATATCATTTTGCACATTTGAAATATCATGCTTCAAGGAATCATTTTCAGCTTTTAGCAAATCATTTTCTACTATCTAGCCTTAAATTGAGAATCGTCAAGACAAGAGGATAATTCTTTACTAAGCCATTTGCTTTCTAGTTTAAGCAATCTATATTTAGAATAGATTATCATCAAAGACTTATTGGGATTCTTTAAGCATCAATAGAAAGATGTCTAGAGTCACCTTATCCATTTCTCTTATCATTAGGCATAGATTTGTCATTTCGTCCTCTATGGACTCATCCAAAGAAGACTCTTCTTCATCACTCCAAACTACCACTATTGCTTTCTTCTTCCTTATCCTTTTTGAATTTCTTCTTCAACTCATAACATTCTTCTCTCATGTGCATTGATTATGTTGAGTCGGTTAGTGTATTTATTTTGTTCCCCATGTTTTGGTGATAACACACTATAAAAATGTCAGTACTCAAGTCTACTAAAAGATTGATTTAATCGATTAGCCTTTAACCTCATACACCGCCTGAATTATATCAGATCTCAGACTTAGTCAATTTTTTAGAAAGCCTCCTTGATTACAAGACTAACTAAAATTCGATTAAGTTCCTATGCCCTAATCTATTAGTAGTGTAAAGGGCAGCCTTTATACCTGTCACTTAGTCATATAATCGATCTCTCAGTTGATTCTTCTAATTGATTCAGCTTTAACTCAAAGGAAAATCAGTTAATGAATCACCAGGATAATCGACCAAGCAACTAGCTTCATAATCGATTATGCATATTGGTTAAGTCTCCCAAATAGGAGTTGTTCGCTAAGTCTCCTTATCGATTTAGTTTGTCATCGAGTAATCGTATACACAACTTAGCAACCATATTGATTAATTGTTGTGTCAAGTAATCGATTAACCGTGCTACCTCTGATCATTCAACTGAACTTTTGTTAGATCGATTAACTATTAACAACTTCCTGATTGATTAATAGTTATGTCATCTAATCGATTATTAATATGTTTTATCTTCAACCGATTATCTGACTTAACTTATGTTGATTCACTAACGAACACTTAATCAACTAGCAAGGCGCATATCCACTTAGTGCCAAATCGATTAGCTTCTAGAGCGATTAACAATTGCTCTTTCAACCGTTTATGTATTGTCTACTTTTTATTCTTCATGTTCAAGCATTTAGAACATTATTCATCCTCATGCTCTGACAGTCAGAGTCTGTCTAAAGATATGTCTGTCTATACAAGTACCTTGTCTAAACTCACCTACCCACTGGTCTGGGCACTATATGGAACTTTATCCCTCATGTTACATTTGCAAGGTTAGGTGGGATATGCTAGAATGAATTTGGAAATAATTACGACAGGAAATCTACAAAGAGAATGACCTGTTATAAGACTTCTTTCTCTCCAATCTTGACCAAGTTGTTTTATGGTATATCAGAGTAGGTTCTCTCCTTGTAAAGATCTAGTAATATGAGAGATGGCTATGGCTAATAGTTATGCTAAAGGTCAGTCTATCACCTGCCCTCCACTATTCTAAGGAGAGGACTACTCTCGTTGGAAGTGCTGAATGGAATTCGTCCGTAAGGGCCTCGACTTGGATTTGTGGGGAGTGTTTGAAGATGGTGACTACATCACCTCCGTTCCCATAGAGAGATGGATAGATAATGATAAATAACTTATTTCACTTAATATAGGGAAAGAGGGTACTGTGTTGTACACTAGGAAAGAAGGAGTTCAACAGAATATCATCCTAAACAACACCCAAGAAATATGGAGAAAGCTCGAGCTGACATACGAAGGAACCGACAAAGTGAAAGAAACCAGGATCAATATACTAGTCACCCAATACGAGAAGTTCACAATGGAGCCTTCAGAAACCATTAACCAAATGTATAGTCACTTCACTGACATCACAAATTGGTTGATGTCTCTCAGGAAGGAATGGAGAAGCTCATCGGGTCCCTCATGGCCCATAGGATCAACATGAAAAGTTTAGGAGAAACCCCATCAAGAAAAAAGATTTCCAATGCCTTCAAGATGAACTAGTCGGGTATAGAGGAAGATTCCTCAAGAGAGGAAAGTGAAGATGAAAGTTATGAAGAAGCTTTGGTATCCAAAAGGTTGCAGAAAATTCTGAAGAACAAGAAAAAATATGGTACCTCCAGCCATAAGTATGCAAGAAAAAGACTAGCACCAAGAAGTAAGAGCTTGTTGGTTATGAATGCAGACAACCAAGCCACGTGATGGCTACCTGTCCACAACTGAAGAAGAAAGAGAAGAAGTAGTTTCCCAAAAATATTCGAAGGACTTACAACAAGAAAGTAAGGGCTATAGAATGGGCCAATGAAGATTACTCCTCTTGTTCCTTAAGCTCCAAGGAAGCAGAAGAAGCCAACCTTGCGCTAATGACAAAAAACCATACTCATGAGTCAGACTAGGAAACTTCTAATAACCTTGAATCTTATTCTAATTCAGATAAGAAGTTGTCCTTAGAAGAAGCCTTTGATGAGTTATATAAAAAATTTAAAATTCTCTCCAAGGAACTCAAAATACTTAAAACATATCATGAGAAACTAAGTACTATGAGTGTCTCTTTAAAAACTGAGAACACATAATTGGTACTGACTAATGAAAGATTAAAATCTGATTATCAACACATGTGTGAGGTAAATAGCACATGACATCAAGCTTGAAGATCTACATGTTGAACTATCAAAGATAAACAAGGGAAAGATGGTGCTTAATAAAGATCAAACAAACAAAAATGAGCTAATACAAGAGAACCAATATTTAAAATCTTCTTCTGAAAAGCTAACTAGGGGTAATACATCATTACATCTTTATTTGAATGAGATTTAGAAGTATGGACACACTTTGTTCCTCTTAAGGCCTCATTACAGACAAAGCCTCCATATAGGTACCCCCTTCCTAGATTTATAAAAGCCTCAACCTCAACAAATTAAAAGATCAAGACTGCTTGTCTGGATTGTTGCTCACACTGTGGTAGGCTAGGCCACACTTTCAAGACCTGCAGGTAGAGGAAATGGATCTAGGTGCATAAAGGTTCTTCTCTTGTCACTAACAAAAAGGGACCCAAAAGAATTTGGATCCTTAAAATTGCCAATTGACCAATACATAATGGCTTGGGAGTATCAAAATGGTACATAGATAGTAAATGCTCTAGGCATATGACGAGGGACTGGAGCTTGTTCAAAACTATGCAAGTTGAAGTAGGTACAATCACCTATGGAGACAATGACAATGGAAAAGTAATGGGCAGTGCTGCAGTGGAGAGTAGATCATCTTATTTAAATGAAGATGTGTTGTGTCTTGATGGTTTGAAGCATAATCTGATTAGCATCAGTCAGCTCTGTGACAAGGGTCATAAAATTACCTTTGAAGCTTCTGAATTCACAATCACTATAGGAGATGAGGTCATCTTTTAAGCTTACAGGGATAAGAATCTCTATGTACTACATCTGAATGAATTAAGAGATAAGGATGTATGCCATGCAGCAAATAGCTTAGAGGAGATGGATCTAAGGCACGGAAGACTGGGTCATGCGAGCTAAAAAACTAATCAAGCATGATCTAGTTGAAAAATTCCCAAGAATGAAGATGAGTACTTTAAGTATCTATACTGTATGTGCTAAGGGAAAGTAGACCAGGACCTCATTGTAGCCTAAAACAGTAGTCACAACCTTTAAATCAATGGAATTAGTACATATGGATCTGTTTGGAGAGATAAGGACCAGCAATCTAGGTGGCAAGAACTTTGGGTATGTCATAATTGATGATTACTCAAGGTTCACTTGGGTTGCATTCTTGGAAAGCAAAATTGGATACCTTTGAAGCATTTCAGAGGTTCAATAGAATTGTGAAGAAAGAACAAAAACTCAGGATAGTGGCAATCAGGTCAGATCATGGAGGAGAAATTAAGAATGCTAAGTTCTCTAGATTCTATGATGAGCAAACAATCCAGCATAATTTCTCTGCTCCTAGGACTCTACAGCAAAATAGTGTAACGTAGAGGAAGAATAGAACTCTATTGGAGATGGACAAGAACCTGCTTTCAAAGTATAATCTACTTAGATATCTAGACAAAAGCAGTCAGCACAGCCTACTACATCATCAACAAAGCTATGATCAGACCAATTCTCAAAAAGACTACTTATGAATTGTATAAGGGTAAAAAGCTAAATATTAGCCACCTCAAGCCATTTGGATGCAAGTGCTACATTCTTAACAATGGAAATGGCAACCATGAAAAGCTTGATACAAAATCAGATGACGGTTTGTTCTTAGGCTACATATCTAAACCTCATGGCTACGGAGTGTTTAATAAGAGAACCATATTAATAGAACAAATTGTGCATGTTTTATTTGATAAAACTAATCCATCTTCTAAAGGAAGAGAGAGGTGTAATAACAATGATGAAAATGAATTGTTTAAAAGGATGGACAATCTAATATTAGGACAAGAATATAAGGAAGATCCAACCTTGAAATATCTATAGCAGATTGAAGAAATTTGTAAAGATTTGTCGAAGGAGTGGAAGTACCATAAGGATGATCCCAAGGAAAACATCACTGGTGATCCTAAATAGGGAGTAAGAATAAGAAGTAAGATCATTCTCGATGATTACATTATTTTTTTTTATCTCAAATTGAGCCTAGGACAGTTAATGAAGTAGATCAATCTTGGATCATAACCATGTAAAAGGAACTAAGTCAGTTTCAGAGAAATCAAGTCTGGTCTCTTATACCTAAACCATCAGATAATCTAGTAATTGGTACCAAATGAGTGTTTAGAAATAAAATAGATGCATATGATGTGATAATTAGGAACAGAGACAGATTGGTGGTTGAAGGCTATTACTAAGAATAAGGCATAGACTATGATAAAACCTATGCCCTAGTAGTTAAACTTGAGGCAATTCGAATTTTACTTGAATATGAATTTGCACTCAATTTAAAGTTTTTTCAAATGGATGTTAAGAGTGCATTCTTAAATAGATTTATTAAAGAGGAAGTCTATATAGAACAACCTCCAGGTTTTGAAGAGCATTTTCAAACCATATCTTAAAATTGCGTAAGGCACTATATGGTCTGAAAGAGGCCTCAGAGCCTAATATGAAAGGCTGAGTGCTTTTCATGTTAAGTATTATTTTAGTAGAAGCAAGGTAGATAGCATTCTATTTTCTCAAAACAATAAAACTGGATCTTTAATTTTTCAAATTTATGTAGATGATATCATATTTGATGCTACTAATGAATCCTTTCACAAGAAATTTGAAAAGTTAATGTAGGAAGAATTTGAAATGAGTTTGATAGGAGAGTTTGAGCTACTTCCTTGGACTACAAATCAAAATAGGTGAAGGAAGGAATCCATGTCTGTCAAGCTAAATATACTAGGGACTTACTAAAGAAGTATGGCTTTGATAAGGCAAAAGCTCTATCAACTCCTTTGAGCACGTCTACTAGGTTAGATGCAGACTGACAAGGTACGAAGGTAGATCAAAAGAGCTACAGAGATATGATTGGTTCCTTATTTTATCTAACTGCAAGTAGACCTGATACTTTATTTAGTGTATGCGTGTGTGCAAGATTTTAAGTGGATCCTAAGGAATCTCACTTGATATGTGTCAAGAGAATCTTTAGATCGATAGTTGATACTTACTATTTAGGTCTTTCATATCCTAGAAGTTGTAACTTTAATTTGCTTGGTTACTTGGATGTTAATTATGTTGCTTGTAAGTTACATAAAAGAAGAACCAATGGTACCTGTCAATTTCTTACAGGTTGTTTAATTTCTTGGTCTTTAAAGCAACAAAACTCAGTAGCCTTATGAACATCAGAGGCAGAGTATGCAACAATTGGAAGCTACTGTGATCAATTGTTGTAGATAAAGCATCAAATGGAAGATTTTTGGATACAAAATTGAATGGATTTCAATAATTGTGCGATAACACAAGTTCCATAAATTTATGAAGAATCTCATTCAGTACTCCAGGACTAAGTATACTGAGGTCAAACATCACTTTATCAGAGACCATATAAAAGTAATAACATTAGAATAGAGTTTGTTGATACATTGCATCAACTGAGTGACGTTTTTACAAAATCTATTCCTCAAGATAGATTTACATCAATTTGAAAAGAGTTGTATATGTACATTATGTCATAGATATTAGTTGGTTAACTCTCATAATTAATCAATGGATAATTTCTCCTATAAAGGTATAGTTGAGAAAATCAGTTATTCTAATCAATTTGCTTCATAGACCCTCTAATTGATCCTTCGTATCTATTGACTAAGTCCTCCAGGCCTTAATCGAATTCAATCTGCCATTGTTGCCTGAAAAATTGCTACTCATTTGATCGATTATCTTACTTACTCATCTAATTGATTATCCAGTCTGGTTTGACTTACCTAGAGTAGCAATCCGATGTTTGGAATACTAAAAATAGATTTTAGGAGTCGGCACCTGAATTAGAGGTTTGAGATCCTAAAATATTTGAAAATTTTGGTAACAAATTTGACTATAAAGCAAGATTTTAACAGAGGTTATAGGTTTGTACTTTGGTTAAGAGTGTGGAAGGGGTTAGGCGCTTACACAACTCTAAAACTGGTCTCTACTAATTTAACCAGATTTCTAACAAAACGAACCTTACCAACTAGTGATAAGATTTTTTTTGTAAAGACATCAATTTACTGACAAAATAAACCTTATCAACTTATGATAAGATCTCTTTTGTATGGGGCACCTGCTTGCTAACAAAGTGAACCTTACTAACTAATGATAAGATCTATTTGTAAAGAGCTAAAAATAAAATATAATCAAAAGAAAAAAAGAAAGAGAGAGAAAAAAGATTATGTCGCTAAGTTCCACCGATTATCTTATGCATTACTAGTATTTAAATGGCGTTTGAATTTAGACTCTATGACTTGAGTTAGGGTCTCCCTTCCTCTTAGATTTTAAAACTTGCAAAAAGGTGGTCTCCTTGCACTCTTCCTAGCTTGAAGAAGTGAATATGATGGGGTGCTCTATTTATAGGTGAATAGATGGCATAGTAACTTGACGATGTGGCATCATAATTTGAATCAAGGAAACATGTCTTAACCATCAATGGATGAGAATGGTTGACATGAAAGGAGGATATGACATACCATTGGTCCTGAAAAGTGGTGAAGGAAGTGTCCAAAAAGAAGGACAATGGGCATATTTAATCCTTGACTCTGAATGAAAAGGGAATGTGACATGTCATTAGTCTTAAAAGAAGTATAGGAAGAGTCCAAAGAAAAGGACATGTAGGCATGTCTAACTTTTGACTTAGATAAAAGAAGATGTGACATGTCATTAATTCTTAAAATAAGTGTAGGAAGAATACAAAGAGAAGGACATATAGACATATTTAACTTTTGACTTTGATAAAAGAAGATGTGACATATCATTAATACTTAAAAGAAGATAAGAAAGAGTGCAACATGTGATATGTTTTATTTTTGTCATGATTTGATGGAATTGTAGATAGGCTATTGGGATACTATTGGCCATTGGGCAATAGGGCCACTGGGTCATTAGGCTTTGGTTAGGTCATAGGGCCATTAGGCCATTGGGTGTAATTGAGCCATAAGGCCATTGGCTACTGGGCCGTAGGTGAGCCATTAGGCCATTGGGCTATTGGGCCATAGTTAAGTCATTAGGCCATAGTAGATGGTGTAATTCACTTAGACATGTTGGGCTCTTTGCTTTTGAGCTCTTCGAATGGGCTTACAAGTCTTGGATATACATGAATGAATATGTCTGTATAGATTTCCAGCATTGGACTCATCTAAATGAATGCCTATTGGGTCTTCATTCTATGTCCATCCACAATAGGGTGCCTACAGTTGCCCCTCTTCAGACGATATTGTGACGTAATTGAAGGTCAAAGCTAGTAGACACCCTTTTCGATTCACAAAATAAAATGCTAAGGTATCTTTATAAAGTGATGGCTATGAGCTTTTAAGCGCAATAGACCCTTTATACTTTCGCAGTCAAGGTGGCAACTTATTTTCATGCTTAAAGCTTCGCCTTACCATCCAAGATATCACAACTTTCGAATCAAGTGATCTATTGTTCTTGTTTAAGAGAATGTCGGTGGAGTTTGCTAGCTTTTAATATTTGCCTTAAAGTCTTTTTTAAAAAGACATGGAGCCTTATAGATAGACATATAGGCATTTTTAGTTAACAAGGAAGGAAAAAAAGAGAACAAGAAGATGCACATACCAAATGCACTGTCTTGAAACCTGCTTGAGTTTGAATCCACCTTCAGTGTAGGAGAGAAGTGGACTTCTGATCGAATTACTCATTATTATTATTATTATTTATTTCTTAGGGGAAGATTACCTGTGAATTTTATTAGTTCAGAGCCTTGCTCATATGTCATCAAAGACCATTCATAATTGGCTATCATCAACAACTCCACAAGTTTTTATTTTTATTATTTCTTATTACTTTATCAGTTTTAGGTTTTTAGAGTTTTATATATTTTGAAAGTTTTTTTTTTTTTTTTTTTTTTGGTGATCTAGATCACTATGAAAGGAAAATATTGGAAATGGCTCTTAAAAGGAAAGTAAACTAGCAAAGATGTATTTACATACCGGTGCTCGAAATAGAACTCATA
Organism: Zantedeschia hybrid cultivar; assembly: GCA_030544215.1. Classification (NCBI taxonomy): domain Eukaryota; kingdom Viridiplantae; phylum Streptophyta; class Magnoliopsida; order Alismatales; family Araceae; genus Zantedeschia; species Zantedeschia hybrid cultivar. The sequence goes on along the minus strand of JARZZO010000003.1, from coordinate 32,071,021 downwards.
AGAAATGACTCTCTCTTCTTTAGACTCAAGAATGGTGATGCAGATGCTTGTCTTTACCAGCAAACCAACTAAAGGGTCATGACAGAGGTAAGATTCAAAGTGCATAGTTGACAAAGACTCTGCTTATATTTTGCTTGTCAAATTCCTTATTGATTCTATCTTCTGTGGCGATTTACTTCTATCTTCTTTCTTTTCTTCTTTCTGCCTCATGTTTTTCTTTATAGGCATGGCACTGGTTAAGGTTTTCACCACATCTATATCAGTATACTGCGTTCTTTTGGATTTTCATAGTAACTGATCAGTTGTTTCACTTACAGCATTTAATGTTTTTACTATGCTCATGGTTTTTAGCTCTTTTGCCCTTAACATCCTCTTAGATTTTCACTAGGTTTGCAAAGGTGTCTACTACTTTTACCTATGGAACCTTTGCAAATTTTCATCGTGTCCTTTTCTACTTTAACCCTCCTTTTTTTTTTTTTTTTTGAAGATGGATAAGGACTTGGATGTTCCTTCATTGTCCATCAAAATTAATGCAAAATAGTTAACATTTTGAAATACAAATATAGCTAAGTTTTAGAGGATTCTAAGGGACAAAGATTAGGATTTGATGAGGTTTACATCCCTTTCTTTTTATGACTAGAGAGAGAATATTTGGAGAGTTGATGATAAAAAATTTGCAAGATGTTGGAGAAACTTTCAACAGTGAGAATTTTTCTTTTCCACCTTTTCCATTTTTTCACTTTTTTTCTTTTTTTCTTTTTTTTTCATATTGACAAGATACTTCTAAAGGAGTTTCATGAGAATAAACAAACATGAAAGAGATCATACAAGATGTAGATGTGTTTCAGGTATGGATATTCCTCTAAAACATTAGCCTATAAGTATTCCAGATAAAGTTAATTATAATGCATGGTACTTTTTAACATACCTGACATTGATGGCCTTAGGATGTACTTTACCATCTATGTCCATGAGTTGAAGTACATATCATGGATAGACATCCTTTATGATGTAAGGAACTTTTTAGTTTGACTAAAATTTACCTTTAATCTCAGGTGTTTGCCTTTTCTTGAGAACTAAATCTCCTAGTTTTAATTCTCTTGAATGTACCTTCTTATCACATGCCCTAGCAATTCTTCTTTGGTAGTATTGTGCATAGCAAAGAGCTTTCAACCTTTTTTCTTCAACGAGATTGAGTTGTTCATGTCTCGCTCGAATATATTCTGCTTCATCAAGCTGGACTATTATGAGAACTCAAAGTGATGGAATTTCTACTTGAATTAGGAGAACTGCTTCCATTCCATTCACTAATGAATAAGGTATGGTCCCAGTTGATGTTCGTTTAGAGGTGTGGTATGCCCATAGTGCATAAGGGAGCTTTCATGCTAATCTCGATATGTCACTACCACCTTTTCAATTATGTGGACCAGAATCTTTTAGACAACTTCTACAGCTCTATTCGTTTGTAGACAATATGGAGAAGACTGGTGATGCTTGATTTTGAACTTGGCACAAAAGCTCTTCATCTTCTCGGAGATGAAATTGGTCCCATGATCAGTGATAATTTCACCGAGTACTGCATAACGACAGATAATTCGGTTCTTCAAAAATTTGATGATATGAATAGAAGTGATGGAAGTGTAACATGCAGCTTTAACTCATTTTGTGAAATAATCAATAGCCACTAGCATGATTTTGTGGCCATCTGAGGACCTTAGATTGATCTTTCCAATGATGTCTATCCCCCACATGGAAAAGGGCCATAGTATTGTGAGATTATGGAGTTTTGATGTTGGTGCATGAATCAAATTCACATGAATTTGACATTGATAGTATCTTAACAAAATTATAGCAACCGGATTCTATAGTAGTCTAGTAGTAATCTTGTCTGATGATTTTTTTAGCTAACTTGTGACCATTCATGTGTGGACCTCACATACCATTATAAATCCCTTCCATTACTTATGAAGCTTCATGTTCATCAATGCATCTAAGGAGAATGTTATCATATGACCTTTTATATAAATGCCCACTACACAATACAACTACATAGCCAATCTCTGAATAGTTCTACAGTCATTATATGATGCATCAGAGTGGAAGGTTTTATCTTATAAGTACCTTTTGATGTTGTAGTACCATGGAAGTCTATCTTTAGAAGACATTAGCTCAATTTAAAGATAACAAGCTAGTTCTTCATGCTTGTCTACTTGAATCTGGATGACTCGTCCTTTTGAGATGCTTGTCTATATTGCAAGAGTTGCAAAGACATCTATATATGCATTCCTGTTTCTTGACATATATATAAACTTAATCTCCTCCAATCCTTTCGTCAGTTTTTCAAGATGTTTAAGATAAGAGACGAGCTTTTTATCTCGTGTTTTTCATTCTCCTTTAACTTGGCTTATGATGAGAAGAGAATCATCAAATACTTGAAGATGATTAACTGCGTGATCAAGGACCATAGTTAACCCTAAGATGTATACTTCATATTCAACCATGTTGTTTGTGCTTTCAAAGGAGAGTTTTATTGATACTCGGTATTGATCATCTTGTGGAGATTCTAAAATTGCCCTTTTTCCTCTTCCATGCATGTTTACTGCTCCATCAAAGCAGACTTCCCATGTAGGCTTGTCATCATTTCTAGACAAATCCTCATTCGTCATAAACAAAACCTCTTCATCTGGAAAATCTATTCTAAGAGGTTCATAATCATTAATAGGTAAATCAGCCAAACGGTCAGCAATCGCATCCCCCTTAATTGACTTTTGGGTAACATAGGTGATATCACTCAACAAAAGTTACCATTTAAAGTAATATTTCAATGGGTCAAGCCGAGTTAAAAGAAGGACAGGATATGATAACAAATAATGGTGAAATCGTTGTATAGTCTACACTAAGGATAAACAAGTCTTTTCAATAGATGAATACCGGGTTTCGTAGTCTGTGAATTTCTTACTGAGATAGTATATTGTTTGTTCCTTTCTACCAATATCATTATGTTGTCCAAAGACACGCCCCATCGATGTCTCAGTGGTTGAGAGATGGAGGAGGAGTGGTTTTCCAAGTTTAGGAGGGATAAGGGCTAGCAAGTTTACAAGATAAGCCTTGATTTTTTCAAAAGCATATTGACATTCATTATTCCAACCATAAGGTGCATTTTTTCTCAAAAGTTTGAAAATAGATTCATAGATTGGTGTAAGTTGGGCTATGAATTAGCTAATATATTGTAGATGCCCAATAACCCTCTTACTTCCTTTTCTATGCTCAGTAATGGTATAGCAATAATAGCTTTGGCTTTACTTGAGTCTATCTCAATTCCCTTTCTATTAACAATGAATCCTAACAACTTTCCGGAGGTGGCACTAAAAACACACTTTGTAGGATTGAGTCGTAGTCTATATTTTTTAAGGCCGTCAAAGATTTTTTTGAGATTTACCAAATGATCTTCTAGATATCGAGACTTAGCAATCATCTTATCAACATAAACTTCTACCTCCTTATAGATCATATCGTGGAATAATATTGCCACTGTCCTTTAATAAGTTGTCCCAGCATTCTTTAAACCAAATGGCATTGTTGTATAACAAAAGATTCCAGATAGTGAGATGAATGAAGTCTTGTCCATGTTCTCCACCGCCATGCGGATTTGGTTATAACCAGAGAAACAATCTATGAAGGTTAGCATCCCATTACTACAATGTTATTGATAAGAACATCAATAAGAGGGAGGGAAAAATTATCTTTTAGATTAAGCTTTCTTAAGATCTCTATAGTCCACACATATCTGTACCATTCTATCTTTCTTTGACACAGGAATAATGCTAGCAAGCCATTCTAGATAGAGTACTACCTTTAGAAATCAAGCATTGTATTGCTTGACAATTTCCTTCTTGATCTTCAAAATCTATTCTGGCCTTAGTCTCTGAAGTCTCTGTTTGACTGATTTTGTCCCTAATTTAAGTGGGAGACGATGAACTACAATATCAACATCAAGGCAAGGCACGTCCTCATATGACCATAAAAACACATTAATGTACTCTTTCAAAATATGAACAAGGATTTGACGTGCATCAGCAGTCAAAGATACACCAATGCGCACGCACTTAGTTTCAATATTTGCTTCGAAGTTTACCCCTTCAATATCTACTTGAACAGATAGAGACTTGTTCTGATGCTAGGTAAGGAGATTGGATAACCCTGAAGTTGTGAGTTCGTCCTCAAATTCATCATCATTCTCGATGTCCATGAGCTCGAAGTTTAACTCAGAGTCAAGGTTATGTACATCGAGTTCAACAAAAAAGGAAGGCTCATGAGTTGGTCCACCAAGCTTAGTGTTTTTTAAATCAAAAGGGATTTTTGTGTCTTTGACTATTTTTATTTTATTATTTTATTATTTTCTATGGTTTTAGAGTTTTCTAAAAAATTTATTTTTTAAGAGTTTTCTAATTTGTTATTCTTTTAATAATTTGAGATATTTGCTTTTTTAGAGTTTTGTGATTTTTCATTTTTTTGGAAGTTTTGATTATCAGTGGAAAATTTCTAATAGATGGTTTGTATAAAGATTTTGGAAGGGCATCTGATAGTTCGAGTTTTCAAGCCTAGTAGGACTTTTTTTTGTTAGTGTCAAGATCATCCTTATGGTTCTATCTGAAAATTAGTGGAGTAGCAAATCAATTTGATGTCTTTTTAACGGAAGAAGTCACTTTCACAATACATGTGTGGAAAAGTTTTTTTCTCATCATTGCTAATAACATGAATTATGTTCGAATCAGATACATTAATGACCTCTTTTTCTTTCTCCTGATATGAGAGAGATTCTTTTCCTTCCATCTATCGGACAAATTCTATGACTTCTTCAGTGGGCATCATCTTTCTCAACATCTTGTACTTGGGAGTGTGCTTCTTGGGAGGGATTGGCCTCCATTCTTACTGTTGTTGGGTGGATGACATTTTAGTGACTTGATCTTCTCTTTCATAACTAACCTTTTCCTTATTATTTTATTCATGTATGGCTGCCAATTTCGATCATAACCTTCCATGCAGTCAGAGTTTAGATCATCGTTTTCAGAATCTAAGAGCTTAAGGATGAGAGTTGATTGGAGAGCTAGCATGAGACGTTGTGCCATTTTCAAATGAATTTGGTACATGATGAGGGATGACCTTCATTGGCCTGTTAGAGGACAAAAGCATTTTGATGGAGTGAGATGGATCAATATCCTTCTCATTATAATTGATGTGATTGATATTTTCTCCTCCTGTGGGATAACCTTTGTGGTGGGGGCGGTTCACTGATTCTAATGAATGAGTGTCAACATGTAGGATTCTCTTATTACTCATATCTTGGATAACATTCCTTAAATTTTGACATTGATTAGTTGAATGACTAGTCCATCGATGATATTTACAAAAAGATTTTGGGTCATAACAATTTGAAAAGGGAGTAAATGATTTGGAGGTGTAGGTAAAAAGATCTTTCTCTTTTCTATGAGATGAGAAAGGATTGAACTAGGGACTTCCCTCAATTGTTTGAGCTTTCCTAATGGTTGCCCTCTCAGAATAGTTCTTAAAAATATTCTTGGATTAACTTTCTCTTGAAAAGGAAGTCCTAAAGTTAGGTCAAGAAAGTCATTATTGGCATGTCTTGATTGAGCCTTTTCATGTTTTCTCTTCTTGTCACTAAAAGAGGACACCTTAGGATGGGGGATCCAAATAAGGCTTTCTAATTTGGTTCCTATATCAATCAATTCACCGAAGTTTTGGATGTTTTGAACTGTCAAGAATTCTAATAGAGGTGGCAAGGAAGATTTTATTACCATACTTATTGTCTCAGTTCTACTAGATTGTTGCTCTATTTGCATACTCACTTTCAACCACCTCTGCAAAAAGGTTTTAAGCTTCTCATCTAGGCTTTGCACTATAGCCTCAAGGTGCTCCCTTTTTGGCCTAATGTCCCAATTGTATGAGAAATGTCTGATGAAGAGTTTGGACAACTCTTTCCATGAAGTCATACGACTACGATCAAAGGATAGAACATTGTAATGCTGCTCCTGAAAGACCATTTTAGAATAAATGAATGAGCAATTTCTCTCCACCCTTAAGTAGAAGTACTTAACTGGTGTACTTATCAAGGTGAGCTATTCGACATCTATGACTATCAAATTTTTCAAGATTGAGTGTTTCAAGATGTGGGGGTTGATTTGGATCTTGAATTGGTCTTTTTGATGCACTCCTTATTTTGAACCTCTCTAAGATTTTTTTGCATTGCTTCTAATTTAGATTGGATAGAGATGAACGCTGGTGAAGGTTCTCGTTGGGATTGGAAATACATAGGACTAGGCCTAATGCCTTCAAGTTGGCTAATAGGATGAGAAGATTTTGGTGATTGAGTATCATATGAGAATACTTGCATTAGGTGAGCATGGTAAAGGATGGTCATAACTGCATGAAATGCTTCAAGAGTTTGTAGTAGGAGTTTTCTAACCTCTTGGTTTTCTCCTAACAGTGCACCTCCACCTTCTTTTGTTATGTCATCAATAAGAATTGGTCTTGAGGTGGAAGGATCAAGATCTATTTGGTGATCAATGTGTTTGGTGGAGGGCCTTTAGGATCATTCTTAATCGCATTGACTCCTTCTAATTCTTGTGCTATCTCCTTATAGCTTTAGGATAATCTATATATAAAATACTTGTGGGTATTTTGGATAGTATGTTAGAGGAAACATGACTTTTCCCCATAAAGATATAAACTTTAGGAAGAGGACCCCTTTTAGATACTTTGAACTTATAATACCCTCATTTGATACTTAAAAAGTTTTTGTGCCCTTTTTAGTAATTTTCAATAATTAAGAAAAAAGTGAAAAACAGTCATTTCAAGCTTTAGGGGGTTTAAGCCCTTTAATTGATGATTAAAATCAAAACTCCAAAGGATGGGAATGATCTTGTGGATAATTGAAGATTTATAATTTTTTTATTCTATTTATTTTTTTATACACACGTGGTCGAAACAACTATGGATGAGTTTCACGATGGAACAATAAAATTTAAATCCCAAAGAACAAAAGCAACCATACGGAATCTAATTGAATATTCAGAATTTTTTGATAATTCTTATTTTACTTTTTAATATAGAGATGAGGGAGATTTTCTCCCCCACAACGCCCCACTATGATCTTTGATCGAAAGGCTAAGTTCAAAAGAATGTGAATTGTGTTCCCATAGCTGCCGATGTGCGTGTGATTCAAATTTTTTTGATCAGCCATCTGATGATCTCAGGTGGGGTGCATCCGTCTTAAATGTACTCCAGGACACGTTAGATTCATCCCTAGACGGCCGATCCAAAAAAAAAAAAATTAGAACACACGTGTGGGTGGACATTTGCATGCAATTCAATTTTTTTTGAGATCGGCCATCCAGACATTTGATCATTTCCCATATATATGTGCTTGTATTTATCACAAAAGTGGAAAGGTACGACTAAGCAAGTTTCTTTTTTTTTTTTTTTGTGGTACATTAAGGCAATTCCTTCCAAATGACAAAGTGATCTTGACTTCTTTCACTTTTGTTAGGATAGGAAGGGTCATTTTATATTGTTATACATAATCTCAGATGTAACACTTACAAGAATATCCCTACAGTAAACCTCAGTAAAAAGAATAATTTTCTCTCGTTCTCTATTTTCTTGACTAAAAAATCACCATTACAGTCATCATTGTCCATGGAGACCAATATTCAAGATTGGAGGGTCTAGATGGGTGTATCAGAGATGAGACCATAGATTTCACGCAAAGAAAATAGAGATAATTATAACCTTGTTCCCTTTATAAGAATTATCTCATGGGGAAAACTTCTACCTCCTTTGTAATCTTTCTTAGAAATGAGCCTTTCTAAAAGGAGATAGAAATGAGAAAGGGAGGATAGTTAGGGACAAAGACGTCCCAGAAGGAAACAAGGGGAAGAGGAAAAGCCGTATCCCTGTCATGTCAGCTGTGTCAAAAATAATGTTAGCAAACAGTTTCCTTTCACAAACATCCATTTCCCAGGGAATCGTATGCCTTAAGTGGGTCCTATGAATGAGCAAGTTCTTAAACCAGTAATATTTTTCAGTTATGCGAGTAGTGGGGGTCACTCGGATATTAACTTATAAATATAGTTGGATTTTGGGTTAAGTCATATGGGTCTTAGGTTGAGTCGGTCAGTAGAATCCCGAATTAGATTATTTTGAATTATGTCAATGAGTTTGACAAAATTCAATAAAGTTTTAAGACTCTACTAGATGAATGTTGCACTCTTTGAGCATTGTAATAACATAGTCATCCGATCAACTTTGATTGAATGATTACAGGAGTAAGTGTATTTCTTTAGCTTTTGTAAAAAAGTTAAATTTTTATTAGCTGTCGCTAGAACATATTAAATAGTTCACAATAAAGAGTACATATGTAAATATGTTTTTGGAAAGGTTATTATAAACTTACACAAGATAAGAAATCAGCTTGGTCTATACAAAAAGGAAAGCCAAGAAGTAGTGGATGGACGGTGGGGGCGTACGCTCTTGTCTCTATTCGTTTATAGTTACTGGGGGGTTGATCCGAACAGAAATACCAATAATTGAACCCAACAGTGATCCGTATCTGACGGCTGTCCTTTTGCCGCTTTGGACATTTCCGATCCCTCGAGAATATTAAATGAGATCAACAGTCCACATTGTCGTCCCGAAGTTGTTCGGCACCCCAGTGTTTCCGGTGTGCCCACATCCACCTGCCCAATGCTATAATTCCAAAAAAAAGAACAAAACATAGGTAAAAGCAGTAGGCAACTAATGGAATCACTCAAATAATCAGATAGACTGAAAATTGGGAAAAACAAAAGGGTTGGCAAATCCAGTGGCGGATCTAACATGTATTTACTGGGTCTCGTGATCTCATTGGATTTTGTAAATTTCATTAAGATCTTTTAATTTTATCTTAATCGAAGTCTCTCCGCCACTCCTACGTGCTCGCATTCCGTTTTCAGAGGTAATTCTCAGCAGATAGGATTAATCTTTGAATTACTCAGTTGGGACAGAAGGGACCTTTTCTTGACTGATCTGATCTCTCTTGTTGAGATGGTACCTCCTTCCATCACTGAATTGAATCCACATGCTTCATTTAACAAAGGACTATGATAATCAACTAATATGACTTCTCCATCATAAGTCTCCACTACATTATTATCCTGCATTTGTAGAATTTAATTGGATAAGTCATTTTCAAACAAGAGGGGTAGAAGAAACTTTGGCATGTTTGTGAGAACTTCTGCCTTGGAGGCTATGTTTGGTTTGACCTTTCAACGTATAAGATGCTGACTTGAGCGACTCTAGTTGATATGGAACTGCCACATTGATTAGTTCCTCTTCCACATGGAGCCTAAAACTAGAATTAAAAGACTATGTTATTGACTTCTAAGATATCTAATTCTCCTTTAAAGTAACTAAATAGAGACAAATAAAGTTGAAGTTCAAATATTTTCTTCCAATTGAAGAAGTGACAAACATGTCCTCTCTCTCTCTCTCTCTTTCTCTCTCTCTTTAGCATTTATCTAGTAGGGTCTTAAGATTTTACTAGATTTTGTCAATTTTATTAGTTTAATTTAAAGCAATCTAGTTCGAGACTCTACTAACCCAGTCCAAGATCTTACTGGTCCAACTTAATATCCCATATGACCTAATCTAAGATTCTACTGATCTAACCATACTTATGACTTAATGTTCGAATGACTCTACTGGACAAAATTTTTACGTCTGCCACTAGATAAGATATATAAAAGGTAACTCCGGAGAAGATGGACAAGTTTTCCTAAAGTTAAAAAATGAAGGTAACTCTAGCTTTATGGGCTTGGAAGCTATCTCTCCCCCCAAAATAAAGAGAGTGGGCAAGGTGAAATGTCCTCTCTCGCTTTTTGGGAGGTGTTTGGGAAGCTACTGCGTTCCACTCATTCTTTTGGATTTGATCCGATCTCACCCTTTTCGGTGGGGAAGAGGAACATGTGAAGCCTGCCCAAGCCTCCACGCATGCCAACGGGGTTGTGGGCCCCACAGCCTGCACGTTTGAACCTCTGCCTCGTGAACAGGAAAACCATGCAGAATAATCAACGAGAGTCGAGGCTACGTAAGAATCGCCTCAATCATCTTGCTCGAGATTTGCTCATTCTCACACTAATTAATGGAGACATCACAATATGATGCCAATGCCTTGAAATGCCATTTAAAGACAACCCTTCATGTATCATTAGCTAGTATCCTCAACATGCAACAACATATTATTAATCTTTCAAGTTACATCAACGTTACATGGCATGGAAACTTAGAGGTGGGATATAAAATAGAGTCTATAGCTTTTCCCCTAACACAGCACACGCGTTAACAAGGAGGCCCAACACGTGTGCCAAGAGGATGACTAAAGCTGAGGGAGTAGAAGAGACACATGATGATCTAGCAGAAGTGTTATCAGACGATAATGATTTAATTATTAATGGAAAAAGAGACAGAAAAGGAGAGACATCACAAGATGAATAAATTTTGTGGTGGTGGGGGCTCCTTGTTCTTGGCCATGAGATGACTATTCATCCACTTCAAGACAATATGTAAGAGCTATGATGATACTTCAATGGGGACCCCATCCAATGCTTGATGTCTTCTTCTTTCCACTTATGTTCTACTGTTGGCCTTAACACACCCCACCATTAACTTTTCTCTCCCACCCTCTCTCTCCACATATGTGGCCTCTGATTTCAACTTCCTTACAAGCCAAAATACACACCTTCCTCTCATCTGCTGGAGTCCCCAACCCCGGCAGTGAGTCCAGCTAACAAAACAAAGAACAGAAGGAGAGAAAAAAAAAATTCAACAGATCCCCCACCATTGGGAATCTGCAAGCCCTGCTACCATCATGTCAGTAACAAGTAGCAAGGGCCCCTTAAATAAATCAAACAAAAAAATACAAACAAGTAAAAAAAAAAAAATGCAGCACCCCAAGATCAACTCACGAGTCCGATAAACCTGGACCACTTCCTGTCAAAAGAGAAAATAATGGAAAAGATCAAACCATCCCAAACTCCTCTAAAAAATACTGAGGAATCTGCACTGCCCAACAAGCCCCTAGTGCACTTAATTTCTACTGCTACTACTCACAGTATATGTATTATATTATTAGATGCCCAGTCCATCCCCCCTTAGTTTATTCCGCCACCATCTCTCATGGGTCCATCCTTGCCATCGTCCACCCACCGGCAGCTGTTCAGCTTTCTCCTCTTGTTCGACGAGGAGAACGATGAAGAGGACAGGACCCCGGAAGAGCCCATGCTGACCGACGTGGTTATTCTCATCTGCGGCAGGATCCTCGGCCAGCGCCGCTGCTTCCAGCCACTGCCCATTAGCAGTCCTTGCATCAGCTGGTGGCAGTTCGCAATGCCATCCTGCCAAAAGAATAATATTGGTATCCAAGAGCAAAACTGTGTAATAATGCCAAGCTAATTTATGTGGATGCTTACAGTGGTTAGACCAGCACACCATGACGCAGCCGATTCGGGACTGACCATGAATGGCAGAGAAGGGACATCACTTGCCGCGCAGATGATGGCTGCAGCTGCCATGGTTGATGGGCAGTGATCCAAGAACTCAATCTCTGAGAGGATAAGCACATGAGAGAAGAGTACGGTGAATCTGTGCTTCCTGTGGTTGACAAGTCTTTGCAAATTAATCCATATGACGATGGCCGGTTAATTAGTTACCTTCTATGGTATCCAAAATGATGTGTGTGGCGCGAGAGGCCATGCATCTGGTGTACGCCCTGCTGGGGTCAGCCCTGCATGCGAAGAAACCGAGGAAGGCGAAGGGGGTGATGGAACGGAGCCTCCAGCCGAGGGCGTCCAGCACAAGGAGCTCCATCCTCTGGATGGTCCGAGGCTCGAACACGAACCTCGCGTCCGCCACCTGCAAATAATCCAGTCACCTCCAAACTGTTACCATGTGCAAAATCTTTAGAGCTGCTATGCGATCAGGCTGGGTTTCACCAACTTATGGGCAGTACCTGCAGATCGAGGAGGGAGGGCACTAGGGTCTCCTCCATCTTGGCCGCCAGGGAGAGGCACGCCACGGAGAGCAGCTGCATCGGCCACCCCATGTGTTGCTGCTGCCATCGCCATTTTTCGTTGATGCGCGTCAGTACAGTTGTGGGAAGAGAGAAAAAAAAAGATAAGAGTACAGGAAAATGCATGTGTATGGACGGTCACTAATTAAAGAACTAAGCACTAATCGCAGCCATTACTAGGTCATTTCTCTTTATCATATCTGTTCCTTTCGAGGTAACTGGTACTTTAAAGAAGAAGAAAATAGCACAGTTATGGATCCTCGGGAGGTGCTGAGGCAGCTTCACATGCGTGCCAGACCCTTAGAAAGTCGCGAACATTCATTTGTTTACCAACACACAAGAGCCGAGTCCAAACACCCCCTTCCTCGAACATGTAACCAGTTTTATTCCTCGTATAGGGTACGAGCGTACGCTAATACGTATGACATACGTACAAGGTGGTACACGTACACCTCACACGAAGTATCTTCATCCTACACTGGTAACTGGTAAAAGAGGTGAAGAAATGACGGTGAAGGTGGTGATGGTAGTGGTGGTTGTGGTCCTTCTTGGTGCTTGGCCGGAGATTTGCAGTCTGAGCAAGAGATACGTACGGGGAGAGCGTGGCGGGAGAGGAAGCGGTCCATGTAGTTGACGGCGAGGTACGCCGTCGGCGGGCTAAACCTGTAGAACTCCCGCACCTGCGCAGTAACCCAAAACCAGAGAAACCATGAAGGTGCAGGAAGAACAGACATGGTGATAGCAGCAGAAGCAACCATAGCAGCGGACGGCTGTGCTACCTTAAGGATCCAGGCGACGGCGAGCCGGCGGTCGGCGGGGTCAAGGGAGCCGGGGAGGGCGAGAAACCTTGCCCGGTACCCCATCCCCGGAGAGTAGTCCCCCTCCGTCCCCACCCACATCGCCACAACCTCCTCCTCTTCCTCCCCCTCGTCTTCATCTATGTTCGCGTACCTCCCACGCGGGGGCAACAGCAGTCCCCGCCGCAGCTGGCGGACGTCGTCTCCCTCCTCGTCGGAGAAGGAGCCGGCATCCTCGCCGCAGAGGAGGAGGAGGTCATCGGATTCGCCGGAGGCGGAGGAGAAGAAGCCGCGGGCACGGCGGCGCGGCGAGGAGGATGCGGAGGAGGAGGAGGAGAGGGGCATGGCAGCGGCGGCACGCGGGTCCCTGGCGCGGTCATAGTCTCTTACCGCCCATATCGCCGCCCTACTAGGCCAGGCTTTCTTCTCAGCAGTAGTGTGGAGTGGCGAAGTTGGTGATGCTGTAGTGTTAGGCAGAAGGGTAAGGTGGTGGTGGTGGTGATGGCCTATGGGATAGGGACTCCTCCCATCTCTTCTCTTTCTATCTTTCCCTATCTATATATGTATAGTTTGCGAGTTTATATATATAAATGACTTGTTAAGAGCAATGGGACAGGGAAAAATATCTTTAAACAACCATGACTTGATAATATTTTTTAACTCTCTAAAGTTGACTCTAATCACTACCCTCCATCATAGATCAGATGGTGAAGAGGGACTGATCATTATGATCTCACCTTCTTCATCTCATGAAGTCTATCTGCCCTGTTTGCATGGGATTGAGATTGTCTACTCTATTTCTTTTACATTATTTTTATTCTACTCATTTTCATTGGTTTGATTATTATAATAAGAGGAAAATGGAATTTAAAAGAACGAAATTTTTGTACTTTTTAAAAATTCTAGGCCAATTAAAATGAGTGAAGTACAAGTGAAAAATAAAGTAGACGCTCTGAATCCATAGGACGGTTGAGAGAAGTGGATTTGATTTCTGACGAATCCATCAACTTGGATTGCAGTGGCCCGCGCGTGTGTTCTTTACATAATTATAAGTTGATGAGTGCTTATTAGTGAAAGACCTCGGGGACCGTAACTCTTAACTAGTTAATTAACCTGCTCATGGCCATTAGATCAAGTTGCTCCTCTACACCCATCCTCTTCACTTGCTTTAAATCCATTAATTACTTTGTACTCACCAGTGACTAGAAGAAACCCACATCAGATGCGTAGTATCATAAGAACATATGTGCAAGTAGATCCTTGTGGTGAGTATTGAAGTAGCAGCATCTTCGTCCGTACCTCTCCATTTGATGGAAGATCTCCATCTCATCTAGGAGGGAAGGTACGATAATGCAATTTCTTTTCAGGTTTGCCAAGAAAATGTGATTTGGCAAGTCTGATCTCCACAAAACCCATGATTTGGCAAGTCTGATCTTCTTCACCGCTCGACCATTTTAAAATTTTGGCACACCCCCAAATGGAAACACAAGTCTTCGGAGAAGGGAAAAAAAAATCACATTTTTAGGCCCTGAACCAGAAAAAATATAGGTTTCAAAGTTATAAAAAAGTTTTTTTCACTGTTCAATTTACTTTTTTTGAACATGAAAATGCTACCTTTCATTCAAAAAAAGAAGAAGGGGTACAAGAACACTATGAAAGGGTTTTTTTTTCACTGTTCAGTTTACTTGAATACTCTATTTCTTGAGGTCTTCAATGGGTATTGGGTGTCTGTATATCTGAACCACAATGCAGGAACCAAAAGAACCGAGATCCTTGTTGGACCGTAGAGGATTAAAACAGACGGAGGAGGGGAAAAATAATCCGAAAAACATCCTCCCCCCGTCTGTACTGATCCTCTATGGTCCAACGAAAACGGACTCGAACCAGAACTACTTGCAAATTGGTTAGGAATAGCCGGGTAAATAGCGAGACAAAGGATCGGATTTGGGTCTGGTTTATTAAGATACAGAGTATTAGAAATAAATCTCCACATGGTGGAGTTTGAAAACACTTCCAGACCACTGACTTCGTCCAAAATCTGACTTTTAGAACGAACTCTCATTTTGAATTATGATAATAAGCAGCAATCATCTCAGTACAATGTTCATTAAAAGTTATCGGAAATTTTGAATGTACTTGACAAAAAAGTATTTGAATTATGATAATAAGCAGCAATCATCTCGGTACAATCATCTCCTACATATTTTTCAGAAGTAATTTATTTTAATTCATGGATAAATTCCACCTCTATTGTCTTCTTTTCTTAGGAAAATCTTCCAAGCTGTGAAAATTCTTTTTCATCTGAAACCATTTCTGCTTAATTAAAAATTCCAATGGTTAAATCCATTTCAAAAACGTCTCCAAATGAAGCATCAGTATCACATCTCATGCTTTTTTCACAGGAACACCATTTTCCTTCCAGAGAACAGTCTTCTTCAACCTGCAGCCAAGGGGGGCAGCAGCTGTACCCCTGCAGGCTTCACTGCATTATGAGGCCACACCATGACTGTTCATCCATCAAATCATCTAATTACTTACCCTCCCTCTGCGTAGTCAAAAAAGGGAACTCTGACGCTGCACCAGCCCCCTCCTTGCTGGGGTTGACATCTTCTTATGGCTGCCCCTCTCTCCTGTCCCCATTAATTTGACAGTTTCCTCTTAGTTCTACCTCTGCAAGGACTTGATGTTGTTTATGCCTTCTTCCCCGGCCGAGCATGTGGACATCAGTGGTACTTCTTCCCACAGTAATGATACAGGAAATAATAACTTTTGAACTGGGCTTGTATTGGGAGATCAAGCCACCTACCCTGTCCCTGGTAATTAAACTCTTCACCTTCTTCTTTTGTCTGCTCACCAGCTAATGCAGCTGTAAGGATATAATACTCGGTAAGTTTGTTAATCTTCTGTTGATTCACATACACTACTCAATTAGTTTCTTTACCTCGTTGTTGCAAATTAATAACATCCCATATATTAGTCTTAAAGATATGTAGTTGAAGAAAGAGGATCAAGGGAAAGACAGACGAAGAAGAGAGATTAAAAGAGACATGTCTAATCACATAGGCCATGCCCCATTGTAAGTTCTTAATCTGCAAGAGTAGGAACTGATGATCAGCATTTAGTATAGGTGCACTACTTCCCTCAATCACTGTAATGTTGGGAGAAAATTACCAACAAATACCATAGGAGGCTAATGGCAGATTTCTTTGTAGACAAGATATATAACCATGACTTGATTGATATCATAATTGAACCCGATAAACCCAAAATCTCTGTCTGTTCTATTCCTGCCCCGCACAACGAAGTGTCCCTTGCCTATAAACAATTTTTTAAAAAAAATCTTTGCAACATAAGGTGCATTTTGTTCTATGTAAGACATATTTGAATGAAAAAAAATCTCTAAGGAAATAAATTTATAATAAAAATAAAATTAACAATTTATAGTAAGTTATTTTTAGCCGTTGTGGAAGAAGACATTCCATCTATCCCTTGGATGGGAGAGTCAAGGAATCAAGATTTCTATTACTTAGAATTTTACGGGTTGCTAACAAGTCATGGTGTTATACTTTTAGGAAGATTTAACTTGCTACATTGGTAGTCGGTACTGTGCTGGCTGCTAGTGCAGCCAAACAAACCGAAAAAGGGAAAAAAAAGATCGGCCTTATTATGCCTACATGTCCATATTGGTCAATCTCTCATCAAATGATCTAAAGAACCTAAAAATTTAGAGTTTAATTTTTAACTTTTTAAATTTTTTTAGTTGTCCGATGGGGGATCAGATTATGTGAATGTCTAAGTCAGATTGGGACAGGCCTTTTAGGAAAAAAAAGAAAATTATGACTACACAGACTGCTAGTATAGCAAGCTAAACTCTTTCAAGAAAAGTTTTTCATACAACATATTTTATATGAAAATAAACAGACCAATCATTGATTGGAAAATGGTATGATAATACTATTTCTAGAGAAATAGATACCATTTTTTGACATATCTAGATGGCAATCACACATTGAAGGGAAGTGTTATTGTCCTACACTTTTGATAACCCTACATTCCGATGTATGATTATCACTTAGGCGTGTCAAAAAGTACTATTAAGAAATGATGTTACTGTACCATTTTCTTAATTGATTTTAGATATCTATATTATATAACAAAACATGTAGGAAGCTTTATGTAGTTTACCTCAATTATTGAATAAAATAAATCAACAAATTTCAATGTTTTCGATAAACCCAATTGAGATTTAACAACAAATCTGCCATACAAGTGACCAAAACTTTGCTCCCCCAACTTCTGTCAACAAAATGAAGCATTGAAACATTTTTTTTTCTTTTTTCTTGTCATTATCCTGACATGGGTGAAGATGGAATTAGGTCATTAATGACATACATACATGACAAAACTGAGCTTGGCGCCCTGATCAAGAGATGCCCAGAGGTGTCCCCTTTCTTGGGGAGGGAAATGGGAAGCTGTGGGAGAAGAGGAGTACACTGGCTCCCATTTTATCTTATTTTTCTCTACAAGAGCTCTCTATCGGCCCTCCTAGACACCATGCTGGCCTGTTCCCCTATTTAATTCTATTGAATTATTTGGTAAGCCATGGCCAAGAGGACACATGTTTCATTCTGATCTGTCCACCCGGATCCGACCCATCTCTTTCACATCTCAACACCCACCAAAATTGTTCCTTTGTTCGGTTTTCTTCCACTGTTCTTCTCTTTCTCTCTCTCTCTCTCCTACCATTATTGGAAGCCCCAATATATTAATTAATTGATCCGTAACAACGGTCTAGTTGAACCGGCAAGAGCACGCTTTCTTCTTCGATGGAGTCCATCGCCTTCCCCGTTATTTGCTCGCCACGTCCCTTTCGGATGGTGGGTGGTGGAACCTCGGATTGCAAGGGGTTGCTCGGCATCTTCTTCATGGCCCCCAGTTCGTTCTTCGGGTGTAGAGGTGGAACTGTAAAACCTGCTGGTGGTGGAAAGGGCCGGGGTTGTAGAAAGAGGGAGTAGAGTGTTAAGGACCGGATTTTATAGCTCTCCGATTCCATCAATCCAAACAGGAGAGATGACAGGAAATTCTGGTGGACAGCAGGATAGTAAGCGAGAGCGGGGGCGTCGATTAGCTGGGGTTTAGTCTGGCCAAGTTTAAGCCCACACAGAACGAAAGGTCCAGCTTGGACAAAGTACGTTTTCTATACTTCACTCTATTAACTCAGAGTTTTTAGTTTGATTTTGGATTTAAGCGCTATTTAGTTTGGAGTAATACTTACTGCACTACATCACATGTGGTACATTTGAAAAAATATTATTTTTTGAATTTTTTCTTAGGTCGACCCCTCCCGACACGTCTGTATACCTGATCACCAATTTGACGATCTAAAGAAATTGAAAAATAAAAAATTGGGCCAATGAATAGTTTGTTTTTTTCACTTTTCAGATTTTTTTGAATCGTCTGGTCAACGATCGAATTGTACGGACGCGTTGGACATGATGGAACAGACCTAAAAAAAATTCAAAAAATAAAAAAAATAGGAAAAAGTTTGCTACTGTTACAACTGATTGGATGATTTCCGGCTCGCAGTGCAGCAAGTATTATTCTTTAGTTTTATATACAACAACATAAAATATGAGACACAAATCACAGTATTATCTATATTGTAGGTCAAACCAAATAATGACCCAATGTCAATATGCTTTCACAACCTATATAACGCCCTGTTTGATTTCTATATCAGGGACCTATATAAATACTTCTTTTAATATTGATTTTAATAGCAACAATTTTTAACGTTTGGTTAACCTCTATCAAATTTAAAATTTGTTCATAATAAAACTCTCAATCCTATCAGATTTAATACAGCTAAGAGCCTGTATTAAATGTGTTATAGAGGGCACGATTTCGAAGTCCCAGCACCTCTCTTCCACTCCCCCAATTTCTCCATCTCCTTCGTCATAGCCATCGCAATGTCCTCCATGGTCCCTCCGCTCTATGGTGTGAAGTGGTCGTTGTTAGTTTTTTGGGTGTCCTACAGACTAATTATGGGCCGTGTAGACCCTATATTTTATACAATCTTATTCAATATAATTAAGTAGTAATTAGAACGTAAACTTGTAATCTATGGATTATTTTGTGTTGTCCCTAGGATATGTGGTTATAAGGTCAATTTCGAGATGGGATCTCGAACGTGAGTTTGACTATACATGGACGCATACCTTAAATTGTTCCTGATTAGAGAGTAATCACTCTGGGACATTGATTACTTGTAAATCAGCATGCATGATGTGTAGATGACCAATCTCATGGTCATAGGCGCAGGGCACCAGCACATATGTGTGGGTGTTCATCCTGAGAGGATGTTCACTGAACTGATCAGCTGATGGATCTTCAGATGGTTAATTATACCTAATGTCAACTGAAGATCCATCTGTCTCAGTAGTATCGTTGATCCTTTGACCTGAGACATTAATATGGTCTTGCATGAGAATTGGTGTGGTTTAATGGTTGGTTAAGTGACTTTAACCATAAGTCATGAAATACTGAATTATTAGTCACATCGAGATACATGCGAAGACCGTTAATGGTCAAGAGGGGATCGCTCACTGTCAGGTATATCACAGACAGTTAATGAGTCATGACATGGACGTTCTACTAAATTCCTGATCAGGGTGGTATCGGTTCGTTTGGAACGAACGAGAAATTATTATGGAGATCATAGTCAGACGACACGATCACTAATGGTTTGACATAACTGTTAGCATTAGATGGTCTTAAAGCCAATCCGATACTATGTATTTATTCAGATTATTAATAAATGGCAATAATTCATTATGTGTAATTAATTCGATATGTTTTTATCGTATCACGATGAAGTCCATGAACATGTGCAACAGTCTTCGGATTATGATGAGATCATAATTACGGGACCGAAGACTTATAAACACATGTTCTTAATTATTCCTAGTCATAGGATGTTTGAGATAGGACATCGAACCTCCGGATAGACTAGTATAGGTTACTTCAGCTCATATGATGAGGGTGACTGATCCCATAAGTCACTTGTGTGGAGACACTATGCTGAACCTATAGGTGCTCATTGGTGAATGAGTTCACTGAACTGATCCGACTATAAATCGCTGGATGGTAATCACCTCACTGTTAACCAGCTCGATTCATTTGTCACGGTTGCGTGGATGATCCTTGGACCTGAGACTCCAAAGATATCTTGTTGGTAGGTTTCTGAGCTTTGACCTTGACGAACGAATCCCTAACCATGGGTTATCAATAAGTCAAGCGATCGGGTTCAGGGAAATGCCCTCGAAGGTAATTGTGTGTTCAATACGGGATCATCTGCTCTCGGTAGTTTGAGAGAGAATGTTCCGGGAATGATGCGCTTAAAGTCCCTGGCCAGGGCGGACTCTGTAATCGATAAGGAGTTATCGGATTCAGATTAGCGGCATCTGATTCAAGTGAATTGACTAAATAGGGTTTAACAGTAAACCATGCCCTAGGTCGATTCGGGAACATTGTACGGATGAAGGATTATATCCGCGCGCTAACCGATGACAGAAAGGTTCCAATAGAGGGTTGCGATAACCCCAGTACCATCCAGGATCACGCGATGTTGCTTGGCATCCAACGTGATCGGCAGTCCGTCCGAATTTATTATGGGACATTAAATTCGGCTGATTAATTGAATATAAGGATATTAATTAATTCAGTAGATCAGTAAAGGGTTACTGGACTTAATGGGCTATTAACTGGACTGGTATTTGGGCCTAGAGGGTCACACGCAAATGGTTTTCAAGTCGATGGATACTCCGACAGGATTTCGGATAAGTCTGGGTTTTTATGAAAAACCGCAAACTGATTTCTTATAAAAGAACGGATTCTACGTCCGGGGCCAGCAACCCTGACCTTGCCGTCATTCGTTCTTCCCCACTTTCTCTCCCCTCTGGGCGTGCGGTTCCCAACTGCTCCACCTTCCGTTCGACGGGGATTCCGAATCCGCATGTCGCGGCGGATTACGCGCAGCCAGACAGGATCTACGAACACCGCAGCGAGCGAGGAAGCGAGGACGATCCATCGCGAGGAGAACCACGTGGATACCGTTAGAGGTCGGGCATCTACGCGACTTGCGGCATCGCTCCGATGGAACTGGAAAACGGACACGGATTCGAATCTGCGCAAGGTAAATTCGATTTACACCGGTTTTATTTTAACGATCGAAACGGGACAGATCTGATCCCGAATATTTTGTTCCGCTGCGTTTTAAGATCGGATCGCGACACAGCGAACCCAACAGTGGTATCAGAGCCAGGTTCCACTGTGTTTTCGCCGTTCCGATCTCTTTTTGATAATTTTGTAATTAATTCCATGCATGTGATGCGTTCATGAGACGAACACAGCAAGTTTAAGACAAACTGTAAGCATTAAATTTTTATTTTTCTGCAATTTTCGTGTGTTCTTCGTCGGACGAAGAACTACTCGTATCGGATTGTTCACGAGCATCCCAAGCATTAGGAAGGGCTCGATGGAGCATGGGATTCCTTCCATGGGGTCGTGGATCGAAGTACTGATCTTGCATCATGATCGGGAGGATAAATAACCCCTAGATTTATTTTTATTTTTCAAAAGTATGGGGTTCCTTTTTTTTTTTTTTGCAGAAAACGACTTTTGGGGGGGGGGGGGTTTGGAAGATAACCGCCGGCAACCAAGGGTTGCCGGCACCGTCGCCGGTGCCCCTGGGTGCCGGCAGCTGCCCTCTGGCCGGGGCCCTGCCGGCCGGCACCTGCAGGGTAGGTTGCCGGCGGCAGGGAGCCGCCGCCCCCCACCCTGCGCGCAGCTAGGGTTTCCTAGCTGCGCTCGGGTGGGGGGGCGGGCCTGGCCGGGCCCCGGGTCCGAGCCAGTCGGCCCTGGACCCGGACCAGGTCCGCGCCCTTGTGGGCGGACCTGGGTCCGAGCCAAGGACCGGCTGGTTAATTCCCTTTATTTTCTTGTTTTTAATCCCTATTTAATCTGTTTTTGTTCCAAATTAAAAAAAAAAATTAATTATTATTTGTAATGAGTTTTTACAATAAGATTGAGTTCTGTTTTTAATTTTATGGTCCAATAATTAGATTAATATGGATTAAAGTGGTAATTAACAAGTTGTTGTTAATTCAATCTAATTGTTAGATTAAAGGACATAATTGGGGAATAAATTTAATTGTTAAATTTATCATTTAATGCCAGTTAATCTTATCTGCATGGAATGTTACAATCTTGTCAAATTAGAGTTTATGTGCATTTATTTTGATGTGCATTAGTTTGCTTGTTTGAATTAGATTTAAATTAGCATACTTTGACTTAATGAAAATTTTTCAAAAATTCTAAATCCAAATTTTGTTTGGTCCCTGGTTTTATGAAACCTGAAACTATTATTATTTTCGAAAAATTTCTTTAGCCATTTGATGTGCAATTCATGTGTGGTTTATTTAACTAAAACACATGGTGGTCATGGACGAGCATTAATTGTGGATGTGGAATGTGATTGTATGGTTTATTGTTTATTAATAAATAGAGGTCTGCGAACCTCTCCCTCTCATATTCCATTGTACTTCTACCTTCCTCCTTGATGTAATCGTCATAAGGCTTCCTCTTTTAAATTATCATGTAATTGAGAATTATGATGTAATTTGATCGAGCAAGCTGCGCGCGGAGCGAGGATGATCCACAACTGCCGACCAGATGAAAATGAAGGAGTTCATTGAATCCATGGGTTTGATGACTCATGATATAAGTTGTTATATTGTGTATGTGTGTGCGTTTGACTGTCTGGCTCAAGTCAAACCGCAATGCCGTCCATGACCACACTAATGACATGTATGTAATGCGTGTGCTTTATATTTGCTAGGTTATTAGTATTTATAATATATTCGATATATTTAATACTATCACCTAGGATGAGACCAAACTAAATAAGTAAAACTTTCGTAACAAATTCTAAGCCGGAGCGCGAGTCATTGAGAATGCACCGCGTGGCTCTCCATCAATATGATTAATAGAACTTAATTCAGTGGTGGCAGATACTATGTGTTTACTCGAGGTTTGCCATCATCTGTTGAGAGGACTGTTGATCATGGCATTAGATGCCTTTGGATAAATGTAGAGGAACGATATAGTCATCCATGTGTTTACCCGGGAACTATATTTCTACTCTACTTTATCACGTATTAATGGTAATACTTAAACCGGAGATAATAGTCTACTGTGTTTACCCGGGACCATTAATAACCTGGGAGCCGAAATATGATCGAATATTGCAAGGAGTTGTAATTATCATGAGATGATTGCTCTGAGATAGCGGTATGATACTACGTGTTTACCCAAGGTCATACTGTGATGCTTGGAGATTCTGATCCCCACTAGGAGACAGTCGGCGTCTCCTGTTCTGTATATCTGAAGGTTATATAGTCCGTCGAAAATTAGTGGGAGTAAAACTAGATAATAAAAGACCATATCTTGTTTTAGTTAATCTGAATATCTACTAATTATCAATTGATTATCTCCTGTAGGCGAGAATGTCGCACCATAACCCGTTGCGAGGCATACTTGATGCCAACCGTTTGATAGGCACCAATTACTCAGACTGGCTCAGAAACCTGAAGATAGTCCTCAGGTCTGAGCAGATTGCCTACGTCTTGGATAGTGAACCACCTGCTGAACCAGCATTGGATGCTCCAGAGGAGGAAATGATAGCGTATGAAAAATGGAAGGAAGATTCCACCATGGCCCAATGCTACATGTTAGTCTCTATGAGCAATGAGTTGCAGAGGCAACATGAAGAGATGGATGCTAGATCCATCATGCTCCATTTGAAGGAGCTATTTGGTGAGCAGAGTATAATTGAACGATATGAGATACCGAAGAATCTGTTCAAGGCTCAGATGGCAGAGAGAACTTCAGTACAGAATCACGTGCTGAAGATGATTGAGTGGGTGGAGAGGTTGGATGCTCTTGGGATTACACTTCCCAAGGAGATGCACACAGACCTCGTGTTGTCTTCACTTCCACCGTCATATGCTCAGTTCATCGTTAATTTTAACATGAACAAGATCCAGGCCACCTTAGCTGAACTGCTGAACATGTTAAAAACTGCTGAGGGGAACCTTATGAAGGATAAACCCCAAGTCCTAATGGTTGGTAAGACCAACAGAAAAAGACTTGCAGTCCAAGCTTTTCGAAAGAATAAGAACAAGGTTCAGAGAAAGGCAAAGGTTACCAAGAAAGACAAAGGTAAAAGTGCTGAGAAAGGTGATTGCTTCTACTGTCACCAGAAAGGGCATTGGAAGAGGAATTGCAAAGAATACCTTAAGGACAAGGCTCAAGGAACTGTGAAGCAGCAAGACGCTTCAGGTATCTATATGATAAATGTAAACTTGTCAATAAGAGATTGTACATCATGGGTATTAGATACTGGATGTGTATCTCATATCTGCAATTCTGTGCAGGCACTAACAAGAAGACGTAAGCTAAGGACCGGCGAGGTGGAGCTGAGGCTAGGTAACGGCGCAAGAGTTGCAGCGATCACTGTGGGGACAGTGAAGCTCAAGCTACCATCCGAAGACACATTTTTATTAGATGAATGTTATTATGTACCTAGCATAATAAGGAACATCATTTCTATTTCATGTTTAAATAGAATTTGATACAATTTACATTTTGGGAACAATAGTTGTTCAATTTATTTCGGAAATAAATTAATAGCTTCTGCTATTTTGTCCAATAGATTGTATCGATTGAATGTGTCTCATGATAATTTACATATTGGTTCTTCAATTAAAAGGAGTAAGTATGAAATGAACAAAGCCTACTTGTGGCATTGTAGGCTTGGACACAATGGTGAAAACAGACTCCAAAGGATGCATAAAGATGGATATTTTGATCCATTTGATTTTGAATCATATGCAACCTGTGAGTTATGTTTAATGGGTAAAATGGCTAAGTCTCCATTTAGTGGAACTGGAGAACGAACCAAAGATATATTAGAACTCATACATTCAGATATATGTGGTCCTATGTCAACCCAAGCCATTGGTGGTTTCTCATACTTCATTACATTCACTGATGATTACTCAAGGTTTGGATATATATACTTATTGAAGTATAAATCTTAAGCCTTTGAGAAATTCAGAGAATTTAAGAATGAAGTAGAAAACCAAACAGGAAAGAGTATAAAAATCATCTGATCTGATCGGGGTGGTGAATACTTGAGTACATAGTTCATTAAATACTTAAAGGATAATGGTATCCTTTCTCAGCTTACACCTCCTTATACACCTCAGATGAATGGTGTATCAGAAAGGAGAAATCGCACATTGATGGAAATGGTGCGATCCATGATGAGCATGTCCAAATTACCAGTGTCCTTATGGGGATATGCACTTAGCTCGGCTATGTATATCTTGAACAAGGTACCCAGCAAATCTGTTGAAACCACTCCATATGAGATATAGAATGGAAGGAAACTAGACCTTAAACATGTTAAAGTCTGGGGGTGTCCTGCTCATGTTAAAAGACATGACACAGATAAGCTGGAATCCAGAACTGACAAATGCAGATTTGTGGGATATCCAAAGGAAACTTATGGATATTACTTTTATCATCCTGGCGAACAAAAGGTGCTTGTATCCAGGAGAGCTGTCTTTCTGGAAGAAGATTATATTCTCCAAAAGGACAGTGGGAGTAAAGTAATTCTGGAAGAAATTCCAGACCCATAAACTGGCAATGGTTCATCAAATGAACCGTCAGTTTCTGAACCTGTTCAAAATGATACACAGGAACCTCGTAGGTCTGAAAGAGTACCTAAACCACTAGAAAGATATGTGGGACATATTAATTTGGATGATTCAAGGATACTCTATAATGAGGATGATGATCCCAAGACTTATTAGGAGGCCATTGAAAGTCCAGAGGCCGGGAAATGGCGGGAAGCCATGAATTTTGAAATACAGTCCATTTACGTCAACCAAGTTTGGAACTTGGTGGATTTACCCAATGGTATAATACCTATCAGCTGCAAATTGATCTTTAAAAGAAAGATCGGTGCAGATAGACGTATTGAGACTTATAAAGCAAGATTAGTGGCAAAAGGCTATCGTCAAATACACGGTGTTGACTATGACGAAACCTTTTCACCCGTTGTTATGATTAAGTCCATCAGAATTCATCTCGCTATTGCTGCCTACCATGATTATGAGATCTGGCAGATGGATGTGAAGACTGCCTTCCTCAATGGAAACCTTGAGGAGGAGGTGTATATGATGCAACCAGAAGGATTCACATCCAAAGAATCTCTAGACATGATATGCAAGTTGCAGAGGTCCATTTATGGACTGAAGCAAGCATCCCGAAGTTGGAACATAAGATTTGATGAGGCAATCAAATCTTATGGCTTCATTAAAAATGAAGATTGTAGACACGCTAATTTTAACGTCATTTCGAGTAAATTTCATATCATATAATAATGCCTCAGAATGGTTTGATATTTAATCATTGATTAATTTTTATTGATCTTTTTGAGTGTCGGGTTTAACAGACATGTTTAAGTTAATCAATTAATTTTGACGCCATTTAGAGTTTATTCTTATTTTAACGTTTAAATTTGAATTTTAATCAGTTGATTAATTAGCTAAAAGGCGTCTGTGAGACATGACGTGTTTTAGGTTTCCTAAGCTATTTCTACTTCTCTTCCGGATGTTTATCCTTATCTTAATTAGTGTAAAAGACGTCTATACATGTAGACGCGTTTTAGCTAATACAGATAAAGATAAGTTTTCTCGGATATTTATCTTTATCTTAATCAATCTGAAAGGCGTCAGCCATTGAGGACGCGTTTTAGATAATTACAGATAAAGATGAATTAATTTGTATTTATCTGTTGGTTAATGCGGATAAATCTTAAGATTTTTTCATGTAAATCCACGGACGCAGAAGAAGTCTATAAATACCCTGCATCTTGAATGGGTGACAGAGTGAGAAAAAAGTTAGAATCAGAGTTAAAATTGAAGATCGAAGCAACGACGTCCTAACGCCAAAGTGTTGTTGTTTCCAGAAGCCGGCGTCCATTCTTCATCCAATCTTCATCCAATTCAAGGCTTCATCCAATCGGCATAAGTTTTTCAATTCATTTCTACACTTTTCATATTCATATCTTCATTAATTCTACATTCTCCATCACATCACTTCATGCAAACACACCACATTAGCATCATTTTCAAAACCAATTTAAAGGGGTTTCAAAGACCATCCCAACAAGTGAGTTTTATGTTTAGTTGCATGTTTAAAACTCTGATTAGAATGGATATTACTTTTGCTTAAGTTCTCATCATTTCTTTATTCTTCTTTCTATTTCTTGTAAGCTGCAAAGGATAATCAAAAGGGGAGGAAATCAACACACAAATCAAAGAACTATGGACGATCCTCAAATTCAAACTCAACAGCAAGAACAAAGGAAAAGGAAGGGCTCTCTTTCTTCAGCCGGCTGAAGAAGGGGAATCAAGAGCTCAACATCTCCCACGTTTAAACAGGTAGGCGATCAAATTTTCTTTTGGAACTTTTAAGTCAAAAGTTTCTGGCGATCACTTCACGTAGTTTCTTTTTAATAGGCTTCTTTTTCACTTAAACAACATAGATTTTTCAAGATAATCACACACTCATTCTAAGCACTCACAGCTTTTTTGGCGATCACGGTGGGACTTGGTCTCGCCATCTTTTAGTTCTTTTGTTCTTGTTGTTATCAATCGGGCACCCACGGTGCACCACTTGTGTCTTTCGACACGTCCTCACCAATTTGTGAGTGTTTTTAGTTTAGTTAATTTCCTACGTGCACCACGTGCACACCCCTGCGGCAAGATCTTGCCCTCCCCGTTGATTATTTAAAAAGCTGTCTTTTTGTGATGAAATAATGTGTGATTGATTGATATCTTAGTTGTTTAGTTGCTAAAATCATCCTGTTAAAATCTGAAACAAAAAAAAATCTTGCATGAACTGATTATTTATTGTTTTTATCCTGTTTAAAGAGGAATCAACCCATAAATTCCTCCTGAAAAACTGCTTCTGTGACTTGAAAAGCGTCCAGTAACACTGACGCATTTCAAACTGCGTCCGTTAACCCAGACGCCTTTCAGTCTTATTTCTCTGCTGTCTGCAATCTGAGCTTCTGCGAAAAATTAAGGCTCTGTTTGAAAGGCGTCGACTACCCTCGACGCGATTCAGGCAGTTTCTTATTTCTTCTTCAGTTCTCAGATTTTTGTGATCTGTGTGCTAATTACCCATTATGTATTAAGCATTAGAGGCCATCCAGGCTACAGGTCATACGCATTGAGGCTAATACCCACCTTTTCTTAGGAACACTCTACTTGACGTCATCAACTCTCTCTGATTGGGTCAGTCCCTCGATCAGACTAGAGAAGTTGGCGTTGAGACCTCCGTAAGTCCCCAAGATCAAGGTACTCCTCCTTGATCATCGGGCTGGTTGTACCAGTTGAAGTCCCGGTTAGATTCCATAAACGTTGTGAGAAAAAGCCATAGAGTATAACGGTGGATATTGAACTGAAACTAGGATCCCATCCCTCGAGCGAATTTGTGGTTTAATTAAATCCAAATAACTCAACAAGGAATCTTAAAATCACGCTAAACATCCACTTGTTTGTTTAAATCTCTGTACAACTTGTTTGCCAATCCATGAAAAAGAATCTGACATCATGCTGCTCCGATCAGGCAGGGACTTGAGTGTGGCTCCAGACGCCATGATTAACTACGAGGGAGATGCTAATGCCCCTCGTGATTCCGATTACAATTTTGAGAGCGGGAGAGATGCTGATGCGTCCCGTAATTCTGTCCCCGTTCCGTTTTGACATGATGGGAATGTCCGGACTCCTCTCTATCATCCTCATGAGCAATATCCTGACCCTCCCCCGCATGAGTATGCGATTCCCAATCCTATTCTCGAGGGAGACATGAATCAAAATGATCCCTCGTCCTCTGATCCTTCGGATCTTGTCAATGCTTTGGGAGTTCTCGCCTCCTGTCTGGACCCTCAACAGTTCGAAGCGATCCAGTCCATTCTGAAGGGGAAGGCACCCATGCAGCCTGCCGAGCCGAACCCTGCGGCTCCCCCTGCTATCCCTCAGCAACCTCCTCTTCATCCTCCTTACATTCATCAGGCGATGGAAGGCCTCCATATCACTTCTCGGCCAGCTGGGCCACAACTTTCATCTTCTAGGCAACCGGCTAGACCACTAACGCCACTAACGCCTGCTTATCAAAATGCCCTCGAGCATAGCGGAAGCTCTGTCGGACCTCCTCTTTACTGCCCTCCTTGTTCGACGTACTTTAGGCAACAGGCCTACCAAGTACCTTCACCTCCTCCTCCTCCCCAGGCTGATCTGACAATGCAAGCGTTGTTGGCAAAGATGGAGCGCATGGACGAACAATTCAACAACCTCCAGAAGATGATGGGGGTCAAAGCTGTACCGGAGATCAACTTACCAAGCCTGCCAGTGTTCCACTTGCCACCCTCCGAGATACCAGTGTACCGGAAGTACAACGGTACTGGTAACCCCTTCACCCACTTGAAGGAGTTTATGTACGAATCATCCTTCTGGCAAAACGACAAGAGGTCGTTGGCCTTTTTGTTCAGGAGATCTTTAGAGGGACCAGCCCTCGAGTGGTTCTTTTCTTTGGAACCCTCCTGTGAGTGCTTAAAATGAGTGTGTGATTATCATGAAAAATCTATGTTGTTTAAGTGCAAAATAAGCCTATTAAAAAGAAACTACGTGAAGTGATCGCCAGAAACTTTTGACTTAAAAGTTCCAAAAGAAAGTTTGATCGCCTACCTGTTTAAATGTGGGAGATGTTGAGCTTTTGGTTCCCCTCCTTCAACCAGCTGAAGAAAGAGAGCCCTTCCTCTTATTTTGTTCTTGCTGTTGAGTTTGAATTTGAGGATCGTCTAGAGTTCTTTGATTTGCTTGTTGATTTCCTCCCCTTTTGATTCTCTTCGCAGCTTGCAAGAAATAGAAAGAAGAATAAAGAAATGATGAGAACTTAAGCAAAGGTAATATCCATTCTAATAAGAGTTTTAAACATGCTACTAAACATAGAACTGACTTGTTGGGATGGTCTTTGAAACCCCTTTGAATTGGTTTTGAAAATGATGCTAGTGTGGTGTGTGTTGCATAGAGTGATGTGATGAAGAATGTAGAATTAACGAAGTGAATATGAAAAGTGCAGAAATGAATTGAAAAACTTATGCCGAGTAGATGAAGCCTTGAATTGGACGAAGATTGGATGAAAAATGGACGCCGACTTTTGGAAACAGCAGCACTTCGGCGTTAGGACGTCGTTGCTTCGATCTTCAATTCGATGTCACCTCAATCACTAACTAATCACCAACTCCCTTTTTTTAACTTTTTTTTCACACATTCAAGATGTAGGGTATTTATAGACTTCTTCTGCGTCCGCGGATTTACATGGAAAAATCTTAAGATTTATCCGCATTAACCAACAGATAAATACAGATTAATTCATCTTACAGATAAATACATATTAATTCATCTTTATCTGTAATTATCTAAAACGCGTCCACCATGGCTGACGCCTTTCAGATTGATTAAGATAAAGATAAACATCCGGGAAAACTTATCTTTATCTGTATTAGCTAAAACGCGTCTATATTTATAGACGTCTTTTACACTAATTAAGATAAGGATAAACATCCGGAAGAGAAGTAGAAATAGCTTAGGAAACCTAAAACGCGTCGTACCTCACAGACGCCTTTTAGCTAATTAATCAACTGATTAAAATTCAAATTTAAACGTTAAAATAAGAATAAACTCTAAATGGTGTCCACGCATGTAGACGTGTTTTAGACTTCTTCATATTTTAACTGAAATTTGAGTTAAAATCAATTTAATTGATTAACTTAAACATGTCTGTTAAACCCGACACTTAAAAAGATCAATAAAAATTAATCAATGATTAAATATCAGACCATTCTGAGGCATTATTATATGATATGAAATTTACTCGAAATGATGTCAAAATTAGCGTGTCTACACCTCCGAAGTAGAAGACTATGGTATCGTTTCTCGAAAATTCATTCAACGATACTAGGACAGGGTTGCCCCCTTCATGTCCATCACTGACCTAATAGCAGAGAAGATGAAACCCGATGAAGAGTTTGTCAGTTTTGCCAACAGATGGCGAGGCTTGGCCGAGAAAGTGAAAGATCACTTGTCCGAGTCGGAGCAAATGAAGATGTTGATTTCCAATGCCACGCCCCAGTTCAAACTAGTCCTCTCCCTAAACAATCTGACCAGCATGGCAGAGCTCTATGAAAGAGCACGGTACTGTCAAAATGCCTTCAAGGACGCTACGTTTTCTAGCATCTTTGATCCCCACAGACCTAGCAGGCCTCCACCTCGGAAGTCTGCAGTGCCGAATTCTCCCAGCATAGGTCCAACTACTGAGGGCACGCTCTCTCATGAACAAGTCAGTAGTATGAACAACAATTCACCCCAGTTCGTGAGGAGTCAGCAACAATACCAGAGGCCACCACAACCGAACCAGCAGGGGTACAGGCAGCAGCCGAACCCTCAATATCAGCAACCCCAATATCAGCGGCCCCAACAGCCGAACCAGCAACAGCAACAGCCACAGCAGCCGCCGCAACGGTAATTGCAGTACCAGTAGCCACAACAACAGCAGTACCAGCAACAACAGCAATATCAGCCGCGCGCACCGCCGGCTTATCATAATGTCCCTCCTCCTGCTGACTACAACCAGCCGAGAAGACCTCCAGGCCCAAAGAGGGCAGAATACCCAGTCCTCCCAGAATCTTTGGCAGACATTTTCAGTGCCCTAATGGCAGCTAATGCCTTAGTCCTGCCAAGAGAAAAGGCAGTTTGGCCTCAGAATGCCGACACGTCTAGGTATTGCTACTTCCATAGGCAACCTGGGCATACTATTGGCACATGCTTCCAATTTAGAGATTACATTCATGATCTCAACGAGCAGGGCGGCATAGACTGGGAAGAAATGAAAAAATACATATCAGCCCTGAAGGCAAGAAGACCACAGCAGCAAGCAAGACCACCAGCACAAGCAGCACCACCACCAAACATGGGCATAGTGCAGAACCCGCTCCCGGAGCATCAAAACCAAAACCAAGTTGCCCCTATTTTGACAAACAGCCAGTCTGAGGCTGACCGTGGGCAACAGTGGAGAATAGAGGACTCTTCCTCTATTTATTCGACGGGTCATGTTCCGAGTACCGCAGAACAACCACCACGCCGCACCATCCACATACCCAGACCACAGCCCATTACCATCACCCCTCTACCGACACCCGCGTATCACTCACCCGCACCCAATAACCCATTACCACCACCCGCTTTCCTCAAGCCCATTACGCCCCACACTCCTACGCCGCCACCAAATAACCTACCGCAAACCAATTATACACCCCTCCTACCATCCGGACCGCTACTACGCGTACCATTTCCTACTTCACCCGATACCACTACCACTTACCCAGGCACCATCCAACCATCCAGACCGCTACTATGCGTACCATTCCCCACTTCATCCACCCCAATCATGTACCCATCTACCATCCAACCATCTAGACCTTTAATCCGCATCACGCCACCACCACCTAACCCCACGCCATCACCTACATACCAACACCCCGCATCACCTACACCACCCAACCCTGCGGTACTCAAAGTGTCACCCGGACCTTCCACGGTTGAGGAACATGCGCTCCGGAGTGGAAGAATTTTTAACAAAGTCTTTCCTCAGTCAACAGTTAGAGACGGCCCATCACAGCCGATAGAGGAAGCACACAATGAAGAGAGTGCACCAGGCACTCAATATGATTTGTTGAAACATCTAGACCGAACACCGGCACGGATCTCCGTGCTTGAACTGATCAAAAGATCGAAGAGTCACCAAGAAGCTTTGATAGAATATTTGCAGAAGGTGATGGTCAACGAGGACGTGCCGGTGGAAAAGATTGCAGCACTATTAGTTCCTCAAGGAGATCAGCCCTCCATTACATTCCATACATCGGAACTAGCACCGCTAGCAGCCAGAAGCATGGCTCTGAGCATCACGGTCAACATCTGCAAGAAGGCCGTGGATGCATGCCTGTTGGACACAGGGGCTTCAGTCAATGTTTTACCTCCGAAGACCCTAGAACTGTGCGGTGTGCCTAAGGAAAAATGGCTGCCTAGCCCCATCTCTGTGACAGCATATGATAACTCCACCCGTTCCCCTCTGGGAATGGTTTATTTGAAAGTGGAGCTAGGCCCTGTAAGTCATGCTGAGGTCAAATTTCACATTCTGGAAATCGAGCCTTCTTTGAATGCCATTTTGGGTCGTCCTTACATAAAAACTCTCGAGGCGATTCCCTCCACGAATCATCAATGCCTCAAATTTCCCTTTAAAGGACGAATCATTAAAGTGACGAGCATGCCGATCCTTGCTGCTACTCACACCTTGAATATCAAAGCTGCTTCTTTACCTGGCTGACAACCTTTTTTGTCGGTATTACAGGTTTACCATCCAGTGGCTGATCCTCTGAAAATTGCCACTATTTCTCCTTACCCGTTAAATGCCATAAAAAGGGGGATGTGCATGAGTACCCCGGGATGGAGAATTATGATGAAGAACGGTTATCAGCCTGGGAGAGGTCTGGGCACACAATTACAAGGCAGGACCACTCCTGTCAAATATCACCGAGGAGCACCTGGAAGCGGTCTGAGCTATAGGCTAAGAAAACTGAAACAAGAAATTGTTCAGCAGGCAGAGAATGAAGATGGTCAGAAAGTCTAGGAGACAATGTCTACACCGCCCAAGGAAGGCCGGGATCCCCTAACATGGACCTTGTATACACATTTTGTAAAGGGGCCCATAATTAGTCATGACAACACGGTGGTCATTACTTCGTGTTTTGACTTCCATGATATTTATGGGAGAGACTTGGCCGGGCATTGCTCGGAACTACTCACGTACCAGTCTTTGGAGGCTCTGCGGTCTATGAAGAGGAGAAAATTCCATGATCCTGAACGTGAATGGTACAGGTGGTTCGATCTGAGAGACCTTTACATTGCATTGAACAGACTGTTTCTAGATCCGACAGAACCCAAGTGGCCGCCGCAGATTGATGAGCTGATCGAAAGTCCCGGTGTTATCTTTGACAAACGGATATTGCTGTCAGAAGAGACCGACGAAGGGGAGCCAGATGACCCCTATGAAGCTGGCTACACCACAGATCTGCTCTGGAGGGGGACATATCCTTCTTATGTTTTCATGCTTCATACTCTGTTTCGCACATTGCTCCTGACCCCGACTTGGTCGCGGGTCATTATTGAAGATATTCCACGGGCTCCGCCCGTTATGATTACTCTGTCCCCTCGGGACCTCATTCCACCACCTCCTCTCGATCTAGAGAGGATGTATGATTTGATCTGGGACATACTGTTGTATGATCCCCCTAATCCCTTGGCCCTGGTGCCACTTCCTCCATCTAATTCTCCTTCTATTTGTATTCATTCCTGTTTTATGCTTAACTCCTCCACTGTCCAAAAAAAAACACCAATTCGGCAACAAATTCTTCCCAGATCCTCATTGAGGAAACTTCTTACTTGTCCGATTACACCCCATTGCGTGGGTCCTTCGGTTAAGATTCTCTCCTAGATCTACTCTGCCCCTCCCCTCGGGAGGATTCTCCTGTATTTTCACTTGTATCCCAGGATTTTCATCCTGCTTCATCTTCATTAGGTTATAATAGGGAGTTTAGTGAAGTTAGGCAGTCTAGTTCTAGGCAGGTTAGTCAAGTTAGTAAGTCTAAGGGTAGGCGAATTCCAGATAGATACCTCCAGGACTTAGCTGATAGATGCTTTTCTTGCTCTTTAATCCCTCAGTTTTTAGAAAATCCAATTCAGATGCCAGAAGATTGTATGGACGATGAGTCAGTCAATGATGGGTATGGGGTATATGAGTTAGTACATGAAAAAGACCCCATTATTGAAGATGAGGAACATGACGAGGACGCGGCTGAGGCATATGCCAGTGGAGTGAAGAGATTTGATGAACCCTCAGCTGCCGTAGAAGAGCCTACCAAAGAAATCAATTTAGGGACTGAAGACGAATCTAAGGTTGTCCTCGTCAGCAAAAATCTTTCTACAGAGGATGAGAAGGCAATGGTGCAAGTACTTAGAGACTATAAGGACACTTTCGCCTGGAGTTATGAAGATATGTCGGGGTTAGACTCATCTTTAGTTGAACACAGGTTGACATTAAAGGATGGAGCTAGCCCGGTCAAGTAGAAATTAAGGCGATTCCACCCACAAATGGCTCTAAAGATGAAGGAAGAAGTTGACAAATTGCATAAAGCCAAATTCATTAGAGTTGTCCTTTATCCACGATGGGTGGCCAACATAGTCCCGGTTATGAAGAAGGACGGGAAGGTCAGAATTTGCATTGACTTCCGCGATCTGAACCGGGCATGTCCTAAAGATGATTTTCCATTGCCTCATATTGATGTACTCATTGACAACGCCGCTGGCTATGAAACTTTATCATTCATGGACGGATTTTCAGGATACAACCAGATCAAGTTAGCAGAAGAAGATCAAGAGAAGACGTCATTCACTACACCTTGGGGAACATACTGCTATGTCGTCATGCCATTTGGATTAAAGAATGTTGGAGTCACTTATCAGAGGGCTATGATGGCAATATTTCATGACATGATGTACATAGATTTGGAAGTGTATGTGGATGATTTATTGGTTAAATCTAAGACAAAGGCTGAGCATGCCAAAGTTTTGGCAAGGGTATTAGAGAGATCGAGAGAGTATCAGTTAAAGATGAACCCCAAGAAATGTGTATTCGGGGTATCTTCAGGAAAATTACTTGGATTCATCGTCAGCAAATGGGGAATTGAGATCGATCCCAACAAGGCGAAGGCTATCAGAGAAATGCCACCTTCCAAAAACTTGAAGGAGTTGAGAGGATTAATCGGGAGGTTGCAATTTATTCGCCGTTTTGTCTCCCAGCACTCACAAAGGTGTAACCCGTTTTACGAGCTTACCAAGCCATGAGTCAAATTCGATTGGGACGATAAGTGTCAGGAGGCATTCGATGGATTAAAGAATTATTTAGCAAGTCCTCCTGTTTTGAGACCACCATCTCCAGGCAAGCCATTGATACTTTACATTTCAGTCCTGGATGATGCAATAGGGGCTAACCTAGCACAAGAGGATGAAGAAGGAAAGGAGAGGGCAACCTACTATCTCTCTAAACTTCTCAACCCCGCTGAATAGAGATACACGGTGATGGAGAAAACATGCGCAACATTGGTCTGGGTTGTTCATAAATTGAAGCATTATTTTCTGGCCCATGAAGTCCATCTCACCGCTAGGATGAATCCGATCAAATTCCTTCTGGAGAAATCTGTTCTTACTGATAGGTTAGCGCGATGGCAAAGCTTTCTATCTCAATTCGATATCATTTACATTCAGCAGAAAGCGATCAAGGGCTATGCCATAGCAGAACATCTCGCTCATCATCCCCTTCCTTAATTTGATCCAGTGCGATCAGAGTTTCCGGATGAAGAACTGATGTCCGTAAATCAAATCAGAGATGATATGTGGACTCTGCATTTTGACGGAGCTCTGAATTCCCATGGAAAGGGGATCGGTATCGTTCTGTTATCACCTGAAGGTGTCACCATTCCACAAGCCTTTCAGTTTGACTTTCCAGTCACCAACAATATAGCTGAATACGAGGCACTCCTTGCTGGCCTCGAGGCTACTCATTTTCATGGTGCCACCAAACTCAGGATTGTGGGTGATAGCCAACTGATTCTTCGCCAAGTGCTGACTAAATATCAAACTCTTGATCCCAAGCTCAAGCCTTATCAGGAACTTACCTCTTCTTACTCAAAGTTTTTCTCGAAATTGATCTTTGTCCATGTCCCTAGGAATCAAAACATCTTAGCCGACGCTCTAGCTTCATTGGCATCTTCTCTTGATTTTCCAATCAGCAAGCAATCCGAATCAATCATAGTTCATAGGCGTCTCTCACCCGCCGTGAAAGACCCGTCATTCCTTAAAACTAAGGAGAAGTTGCTGAAGAAAGTCAGAGACGGAGATATCGTGGAAAAAAGAGAAATCATGTTGATAGAGCTATTAGAAGAGATGGATGATGAACAGAAGCCATGGTATTATGAAATTGCCAAATATTGTGAAGATCAATCATATCCTGAAGAAGCTACAGCTGAAGAGAAGAGAGCTATCAGGAGAGTTGCTCAACGATACACCCTAGTTGGAGGAGCACTGTACAAGAGAGGTTTTGATGGAGTTCTTCTGAGATGTCTAGACGAAGATGAGCTTTGGAAGGTTATGGAAGGGGCTCATAGTGGAGTTTGTGGTGGCCATGTCAATGGACAGATGCTAGCAAAGAAGATCCTTAGACAAGGATTTTACTGGCCAACCATGGAAGAACACTGTGTAGGGTATGTCCGTAGGTGTGCTAAGTGCCAACTTCACGCCGACAAAATTCATTCTCCTACATCTTCACTCCATCCTGTTTCTTCCCCATGGCCTTTCTCCATGTGGGCTTTCGACATCATTGGACCCCTTCGTAATCCAGATTTCGGCATCAAGCAAAAATCTTTCATTCTCACGGCAACGGAATACTTCACCAAGTGGGCAGAAGCCGAAGCGTATGTGGAAATCAAAGCATCAACCATCTGCAAGTTCATCATGAAGAACATCATCACCCGATTTGGAATTCCTAGCACCATCGTCACCGACAACGGACCGCAGTTCGTGTCACAAGAATTGAAGGACCTCTGCAACAGGTATAGAATTGCATTGCATCATTCATCTCCTTATTATCCGCAAGGCAATGGTCAAGCAGAGGCAACTAATAAGACTTTGATAAAAATCATCAAAAAGACGTGCAAATCTAATAAATTCGCAGATTGGCCAGAAAAATTGGTTGAAGCTCTATGGGCCTACCGAACTTCAATCCGCACGCCCACTGGGCAAACTCCTTATTCCTTAACATTTGGAATGGAAGCGGTAGTTCCATACGAGATCCTTATACCGTCATTAAGAGTACAATTGAATAAGGAATTTTCCATTGATGAACATCGTTCAGCACTCCTTCCTCAATTGGAACTCTTAGACGAGAGAAGATGGTCAGCCGCTAATCATACGAAAGTTTATCAAAATAGACTAGCACGTTTTTATCAAAAGAAAGTCATTGAACGTAAGTTCAAAGTCAGTGAAATGGTCGTCAAAAGGATTTTTGTAAAACCTGGTGGTCCGCGTTCTAAGCTCCAACCCAACTGAGAAGGACCTTACGTTGTATCGCGCGCTTTTCCTGGTAACGCTTATCGTCTTGTTAATGCAGAAGGAGAAGAGCTAACTCATCCCTGGAATGGTTTACATCTTAAGAAATACTACCCTTAGGTTGAAGAGTCGATCAGTATGGTACTAAGACCAGTGGAATCAGAAAATTTATAAACTCAAATTTCCTTATTAGTCTGGATAATTTAATTCCAAACCCATTACTACACACACTGACACGTTTGATTCGTGAGTAACAAGAGATGCCGAGTTCTAAGGAATACCGAAAGCTTGACTAAAAGTGTAAAGTACAAATCATTCATTTTAAAACAAAATTCTGTTTTACACTCGGCCTATGATGTCGGAACAAGGCTTAGAATAGACTACCAAGAATACCTACCATCTTAGTAGGAAGCCGTCATAAAAAAATGGGGGAGATCCGTCCCAAAGAAAAGAATAGAAAAAGCAAAAGCAAAAGGCAAAATCTAAATGTCAAATCAAAAGGCCATCACACTACAAACGTTACATCAAGGCCATGAAATGAAACAAAAGGGAACGCAAGGTCGATAAATACCCCGGAAAGAAAATGACCGAACCCCAACGGATACTAGGGTAGGAAAGGAACATCTTTTTAGGTCTCCGGAACCTTCTCATGGGCTTTCTAAACTTATTCTTCATTTCCTTCTAAAGAGGCGTACTCCAAACTTAAGGAATGGCTTAGATTGACTAAGGGTCAAATCATCAAATGGGATCACGAATGGAAACACAAGTTCAAACACGATGGGTTTAAGTTAAGTTGTTAAAGAACAATTTGGAAATTAAGTTCATAAATAAATATGATCTTTTGATCTGAGTACCATGCTGGTCTTTTAGTTCAAATACATATGTCAAAAATCCAAAAAAAATACATATGTCAAAAATCCAAAAAAAATACATATATCAAAATCCAAAAAAATACATATGTCAAAAATAAAATAAAAAATACATATGTCAAAATAAAAAAATATATATATGCCAAAATCCAAAAAAAATACATATTTTAAAAACCCAAACAAAAAAAAATGAATATTTCAAAACAACAAAAATATTTCAATTAGCATTTGCTTATTGCATTTGATATGTCTCATTCTTTTTGTTTTCAGTGAGCATCTGTCTGCTTGCATGTTGCATTTTGTTTATGTTTGATTATTCTTATTACCTTTGTTAATAAAGGCTACGCCCCTTGACCGTTCATTTAAGGAAAAGATTGATTGACCATTTATTGAGTCAGGCAAGGGGCTAAGCCTAAATAGATACTTAACATGTTTGTTAAGTGATGTGCAGGACACAAGGCAAACACAAGAATGCAAGATTGGAGGCCAAAAGTTTCATGTATATCATCAAAAGGTTTTTTGTACATGATACACGAAAGAAAAGAAGATACATGAGCCCTCAAGGCTGGCTCTCCCCTCCGCCTTCATCAAATTGACTCTGTGCCTCGTCGGGCGCATCCGGCGCTGGTCCTCGGCTGAGAAGTGGAGGTGGCCTCATCGTGCTTGGCCCTGCCTGGCCGGAAGACATGGCGACACTAGCGGTAAAAGCACTCGTCAAACCACGCTCCTGAAGACGCTGTCGAGCACGCCTGTATCTCTCCTCCACACTCCGGCACTCATGCTCAGCAATGCCCAACTGAACTCGGAGGGAGGCCATCTCCGAATCCATCTTCTGCCGCTCCAGCCGCTCTCTCTCCCTCTCCCCGGTAATGAACCCCAGTTGGGACTGGAGGTGCGAAAGCTCTCGAGGAAGATCCCCGGTAGAGAGGCGAGCCACCTGCTCCTCTAGCTCGCGAACTCGAGCCACCTGCTCTTCGAGAACGCGAACGCGAGATGCATCCACTTCAGCCCTCTGAAGGGCTTCATGAAGCTCAGCAATCTGCAGGAGAAGTCATTGTTAGTCCAAGGCAATTAAGTAATCAAAATCAAATTTGGAAAAGAAAAGCCAAAAGGAAAGAACTTACCCGAGCAGTGCGATCCTCCTCTGCGAGGGAAGCTCGGTGGATGGCGGAGGCGAGCTAGCTCTGGAGGTCAGCCAGAGCAGCAGCCAGAGCAGCTTCGTGAGCAGCAGAAGAAGACGATGATGACGCTCCATAGGAAGGGGGAGCCACCTGGGTGTAGACGGCTCGCTGCACCAAAAGACGACCGTCAGGGTTAATTGCCAAAATAATTAATTAATCAAAATATTCATTCATAAACATGCATACATACCAGGTCGAAGAGCTCCTTCTGGACCTGCTCCAGTTGGGCCTCCGCATCATGTAGGCGGGCCCGGAGGTCGATGATGACCGCATCGCGCGCATCCTGCATATCACACATACATACATTCAGTCACAAATATAAATCAAGATAATAATAAAATTAAAGACGCATAAAAGCATACTTACATCGAGCGGTCGGAGGAGCCGAAGCTGATCGGCATAGTGGGCCCGATACTGCTGGAGGTAGGCCTCGCTACTCTCTGCACAGGACTCCACCCGTACGCCTCGGCGGTGCCAGTCCTCATACTGCTCCAGGAACTTGGTACGCCAGTCGGTGAGGGCTTGCTTGCCCCTCATGCTCCTCCCGACACCCTCTAGGACCTCCTCGTCGATCCATTCCTGGTGGAGGCCCAGGGTCCTCATCACGAGCCGGAGGTGGAGGGGCTCGATCTCGTTCATGCAGTGCAGCCACATCTGCCTGCCGAACCTCCTCCTGCCAGCCGTCATCCACGGCTGACCCTCCTCGCCCATGCCCAAGTATGGGCGCCAGATCACCTGCATATAGGTTAGATGCATTCATATAAATAACTTGCATTTAATGAATAAAAGATTGCATTTAATAAAATTGAATAAATTAAGAACTCACCAGAAGCTCTGGATAGTCGAGGAACTGACGGCAGAGGGCCGTCAGCTGATGGTGCTGGGGGGCGGTGTCCACAATTGGCTGCCAACGGCAGGCCAACGGGACAACACCCGGTCGTGCAATCCTCGCTTTGCCGAGCGGGAAATAGTGATAACTTCACACCTGCATACATGAACATATAAGTTAGAAAAAATCATTTCATCACATTGCATATCATAAAAAAATAATAAACAATTTAATACCTGAAGGAACGGCGAGAAGCCGCTAATGGTGGTCTCGCGGTCCGGCGTGACCGCGGACAAATCGGCGAACAGGTGGGCCAGAAGGGCCGCACCCCATGCATACTCCCCTAGGCTATCTAGGTCATCTAACAAGTATAAAAAATCTACAATGAATGTGGTCGCCCTTCGTACCGAAGAGCAACCGACCAAAAAAGAAAACTAGGAAGACTCTGAGCTGCCTATCTACCTCCTCCCCCTGACTAGGGTCACTACAATATACAAGGGAGGACGACTCGGCTAGTCTATCCCTAAACTCCTCCCGGGTCTCGTCTGACCGACGTCGAGGCTCCTCTAGTCCTAAGGCGGCCTCTACCTCCACCCTAGGGACCATCCTAGACTCCCTGCCTAGGCGAGACACTTCTATCCCTAACAATGCCTCTACCAATCCTCGGTAGTCGGGGTAAGTCACCCCTCTAACCGGTCGGCCCTCTACCCTGAGATCAGTGATCCTGGCCACATCCTCTAGAGTGGGGATCATATGTCCCCAGGGCATTAGGAATGCCCGACTCTTTGCGTGCCAACGCTCCCTGAGCGCCTGCAGCAGGACAAGGTCGACCCAAAATGGCTCGATGTCCAGGACTTCCCCGAACCCCATCCGGCGCAAGCGCACCTTCTGGAAGTCCGGGAGCCCCCGGTATGCACCTACAACTAAGTCCCAGCTAATCCTAGACCTCATCACTCCCTACAAATAAAAACATAAAAAATAGGGTCAGTAATAAATAAAAAACAGAGTTAAAACAGTTCTGTTTTGAAAGGCGTCAACACATATGGACGTCTTTTAAACTACATCAACATGTTTTGACGCAATTCATACCTATTTTTCTGCCTAATTATTCGGAATTTAGCCTTGAAAGGCGTCGTCCCAAGGTGACGCCTTTTGAATGGCGTCACCTGGTCTGGACGCCTTTCAAGACCGGATTCCGAGTTCTTGAAGAACCCCGTTCCTCCCCTTTTTTCTCATCTAATCAATCACATAGGAAGCTTACCGTGTGGAGGTCGCCCTCCTCTTCTTCTTCTATGGCCACGGGCACCGGTGGAGGGATTCCTTCCTCCAAGAACGCCGCCGCCTCGGCAAGAGCGGCCGGCACCTCTTCCGGGGCTTCTTCCTCGCGAGCCGCCCTTCGCAGCCTCTTGGCTAAGGCTTTGGTCTTTCTAGAACCCTCACCGCGTTCCATTGAGTTTGGGGAGGGAGTTTTCGCTGGAGCTCGCCAGAGTGAGGAGAGAGAAAGCAAAGGAGAAAAGTGAGGAAGAAAGGGGGGCTTCGTGGATCTGTAAACAGAAAGCTAAAAGGCGTCGATTCAGATAGACGCATTTTAGGGCGCATCAGTTGAGGCGGCAATTGAGTGAACGGCGTCCACGTATGTCGACGCGTTTCAGATTCCCGCCAATTCTGGTCAGAGCCGTACGCAGCATGATGATGAAAGGCGTCTGATCTTACAGACGCGTTTTAGGGAATTAATCACGGAATTAATGGCAGAATCCTAGAAAAAGTAGGAGAGAGAATTGAAAGGCGTCTTGTCTCGCAGACGCAATTTAAAGTTAAATCAAGATTTTTGAGGATTAAATTGAATTTCTGGAAAATGAATTATGGATAAAAGGCGTCTCTCTGAGTGGACGCGTTTTGCATTAACAGAACCCGAACTGTCATATTTTCAAGGAAAAAATCATGAACACATCATAGGAAGTTAAGGAAAGGTTTCAAGGCATGAAAAATAGTTCTTTAGTCAATGAAATCTTTTATTACATCATAAAGAAAAGAGAAAAGAAAGAGGACATTTAAGGAAGAATTTCATGAAGACCTTTGAGGTAAGGAAATTTCAATCCTCTATCTCTATCTTTAGAAGATTTTACACGATAACTGAAGCCAAGGTTCCATAAGGTGGTGATGAGTTCTGTGGCTTCATAATCTTTGTCGGATTCCAAGGCACGCTTCTTGATCGGAGATGTGAAGGAGAACTCGGAGAATTCACGACGGCTCAAGCTAAGTTGAGTAAGGCACCGATGAGGATTGTATAACACGAACTCGGTGGCCCCAATCAACTTGA
This sequence comes from Zantedeschia hybrid cultivar, assembly GCA_030544215.1. Lineage (NCBI taxonomy): Eukaryota > Viridiplantae > Streptophyta > Magnoliopsida > Alismatales > Araceae > Zantedeschia > Zantedeschia hybrid cultivar. The sequence continues at coordinate 32,027,486 of JARZZO010000003.1, read as the reverse complement.
GGTCCGCTCCCGCTGCACGGCGCACCCAAACAGGCTTTCCAACAAGAGCGAGTGGAGACGAGTCAAATATGTCAGATGTCATGAGCTTCAGATACTCCCTCCAGTCGACTCGGGTCTTGAGCTTTGGGACTTTATTGACCATGTGCTCGTTGAACTTTACCATGTTGGCAATACAGTGGATCGGACTATTCATATAAATTTGAGATGGTCTTGGAGGCACCTTCTTACAGTATTCGAATTTAAAGTGAAGTTCAACCCACAAAGCAAAGAGTAACATGCACCCATAGGGAGGACGACCCACAGATGCCGCAGAAAGTCCACTGTAAAGATAAGCCAAGAGTGCAGTGCTAATGGATTTACCTTCGAAGATTACGTAGATGGCACTGATCTGATCATCTTCTAAGATGTTGTCCTGCGCAGGGAAGAATAGAGCACCGGCAAGGCATGTGACGAACGCTTTCGTCACATCCTCCGCTTCATCCTCCCTTAGATCATCGATCTCATATAGAGTCCACTCAGCAAGCTTTGCAAGATTGATCTCCTTTTTGGTAAGGCATCCTTTAGCTTCTGAAAGATCCTTTATGATTGATGTCAACAACTGTTGACCGGTGATTTTCTCTCTTGTTAAAGCCATCTTATCTTTGGTCTTTGGGAGCCCCAATAGAAGCTCCGCCTCTTCCAAAAGGATAGTACACTCAAAGTCTTAGAAGAAGAACGTATGTGTTTGGGGATGCCACCATTCGATCAAGGCACCCATAGCCGCCCAATCTACGTTCGAACTCTTGTAGTGTTTGGCAAGCACCACTAGTCCTTGAATATTCCACTTGGAGATGAAAACTTGCATGGAAAGCTTAATACTTTTTGCAGGTTTACGAATCCAAGGGAGAGAGGTAAATTTCCTTGGGCCAGGAAACATGGGGTAATTCTGAAAACAAAAGGAATGATTGAAGAATTTGAAGAACAAGAACATGAAAGAACATGAAGAACAAGAAAAAGGGAAGTTAATTTAACTTACTTGGAGATTGGGATCCCTTCTGTTGAGGTGATTCTCCACGTCGGAGAACTTTTCCAGCGACATCTTCATCCTCTTGTTTAAAGAACCCATCCTCTTTTTTCGGAGTTCTTCCTTCTTGAAGCTTGGAAACCTTGGAAACCTTTGGAAAACCTTGAAACCTTGAAGAAAAATTCAACCTAGGATCTCTGGATTATGGTAGGATTGCTTGGGAACAACTTAATGGTGTTTATATAGAAGGAATTGCGATCCTAAGAAGACTTTTCTGGATTGGAAAAGGGATGTGCATTGGTAGAGTTAGAATCCGAGTAAAGAACAACCAGAAACCTGTTTCTGTGAGTAAAAGGCGTCGAGGATAAGCGACGCTTTTCAACCTTGAATGGCGTCTGCTTGACACGACGCTTTTCAGCAATTCTGTTATTTACCTGAAATTCTGTGATTTGTGATGCTTAAATTGAATATTTGTTGGGAATTATTAATAATTTTGATTGCAGGAAAATCAAAAAATTGAAATGAAGCTGGAAAATCCCACTGTGGGAGTTTATAAGTCCCGACCGTGGCTAAAAAGACGGTTATTTCTACCCTTGTATTATTTCATGTAATTCATTTGCATTATTAAGTATTTATTAGAGTATGTCAAGGACCTTGTGGTTTTGATGAAACTGGAATTTGAGTTCCCCTTTAAAAAAAATAGTGATAATTCCAGAGAATTCTTAATCGCACGGATAGGCCGCTGGATTATTAATTAGTGAGAACGATGGTTCCACTTTTGTGAAACGGTGCGTGGATAAACGAGCTTCGGCTTAGCACTGGATTACAAGAATTGGTGTCTTGACTCATTAATGACAATTTAAAAATATTATCCTTGATTAATTTATATTTTATTTGACTTTATATTTTTCTTTTAGCACAGCATGCATCATGTAGGACTTTGAAATCATTGTGATAAGGATAAATTATTGATTAAGTTTCAGACCATTAAATCAAATAACTCCAACATAATATGAAATATTCCATTCTGAATTGAGTATCTTGATTATCTTTGAGGCTCGCTTGAAGATATCATTGGAATTCTATCTTTTCTTGGACTCTTTATCCAATATTTCTTGTTTTCTTTTAAGATCCATCGTAGCTGCAGCACGTCCACATTGGCTGGCAAACGCTCCCCATGATGAAACCTACAGTGTCTATGACCTGGGGTACTTCCTACTCCGAGGAAGTTGATCGACCTTATTTTATTTCCTTGTCTACCTCATCCAGACATGATTGATTCTATTGATCTCTTTGAACTATCTTCATTAATGATTTTGAGAAAAATTTCAATCATGTGATGTTGAGAGCGTGTCTCATCACACCTTGGCATCACCTTTTCAATACATTCCATTTCATTTCACTCCCTTGCAAAGACGATGCCAAGGTGAGGCAGCTGTAGACACGCTAATTTTGACGTCATTTCGAGTAAATTTCAAATCATATAATAATGTCTCAGAATGGTCTGATATTTAATCATTAATTAATTTTTATTCATCTTTTTGAGTGTCGGGTTTAACAAACATGTTTAAGTTAATCAATTAAATTGATTTTAACTCAAATTTCAATTAAAATATAAAGAAGTCTAAAAGACGTCGACCTATGTGGACGCCATTTAGAGTTTATTCTTATTTTAACGTTTAAATTTGAATTTTAATCAGTTGATTAATTAGCTAAAAGGCGTCTGTAAGACATGACGCACTTTTAGGTTTCTTAAGCTATTTCTACTTCTCTTCCGGATGTTTATCCTTATCTTAATTAGTGTAAAAGACGTCTATACATGTAGACGCGTTTTAGCTAATACAGATAAAGATAAGTTTTCTCGGATATTTATCTTTATCTTAATCAATCTGAAAGGCGTCAGCCATTGAGGACGCGTTTTAGATAATTATAGATAAACTTGAATTAATCTGTATTTATCTGTTGGTTAATGCGGATAAATCTTAAGATTTTTCCATGTAAATCTGCGGACACAGAAGAAGTCTATAAATACCCTGCATCTTGAATGGGTGACAGAGTGAGAAAAAAGTTAGAATCAGAGTTAAAATTGAAGGTCGAAGCAACGACGTCCTAACGCCGAAGTGCTGCTGTTTCCAGAAGCCGGCGTCCATTCTTCATCCAATCTTCATCCAATTCAAGGCTTCATCCAATCGGCATAAGTTTTTCAATTCATTTCTACACTTTTCATATTCATATATCTTCATTAATTCTACATTCTCCATCACATCAGTTCATGCAAACACACCACATTAGCATCATTTTCAAAACCAATTTAAAGGGGTTTCAAAGACCATCCCAACAAGTGAGTTCTATGTTTAGTTGCATGTTTAAAACTCTGATTAGAATGGATATTACTTTTACTTAAGTTCTCATCATTTCTTTATTCTTCTTTCTATTTCTTGTAAGCTGCAAAGGAGAATCAAAAGGGGAGGAAATCAACACACAAATCAAAGAACTCTGGACGATCCTCAAATTCAAACTCAACAGCAAGAACAAAGGAAAATGAAGGGTTCTCTTTCTTCAGCCGGCTGAAGAAGGGGAATCAAGAGCTCAACATCTCCCACGTTTAAACAGGTAGGTGATAAAGTGTTAAATTGATCATTTAAGGGCAACCATATGCATCATACTCATGTTTTTATCTGCAAAATAGCATGAAATGATAGATAATTGTGTAACAAGTCCAACGGTACCAATTTCATCAAATTCTGACTTAAAAACATCGTCATTTCATGTGATCAAAGGAGTGTAGCGCATTTGCGGTTTTTCGACAAAACCGAGACGAAATGAATAAATATGATGATATTTTTATGATAATGCGCTAAATTATATTTATTTGATATGAACAGGACATGCCGAGGATGCAGTGCAGCTGGAGGAGTTTCCGGAAATTTGGGAGTGATCCGGTGTGCGGATTTCAACTAAAACAGGGGTAAAAATACAAATTGACTCCTTCTCCCACTGGAGTTTCCCAAAACCCACTATTTCCCTCCGTCTCTCCGATTTCCTAAACACATCATTTCCTTTATTTTAAAAAAAAACTCTCTCTCTCTTCTCGTTTTAGAAAGTCGAATCCTATTCCAATTTCCTCTTCCAAATCCTGTCCATTTTCCAAGTCTCCCACATATCCTCCTCCTTGTCCAACTCAAACCCAGCACCTCTCCTCCTCCTCCTCTCTATAAATTCCCACAAATTCCTCTCAACCAGACCTCTCTCCCCCCCCACGTTTTGATTTTTCCCAGTTTTAATTCCTAGTCGTTTTTCCCTCTCTCTTCTATTTCCTCTCCCTCTCCACGGTTCTCTCTCTCTCGGCCCCTCCGCAGCCTCTCGTTCTCTCCCCCACGCTCTCTCTGGTTTTCCCTTCTATCTCTCCCTCTCTCCGGTTATTCCTCTCTCAGTTTTCCTTCCAGCAGCCTCCTCCTACTTCCAGCGGCACCAACAGCAACAAGCTTCTTCCTCCAGCTGCAGCGAAGCCTCTTCAACCAACGTGCAGCATCTCCCTGCAACTCCACGACCTGCAGGCATGCATGCACATGCCGGCGAGCCACCTCCAGCTGAAGCCCAACGCTGCAGTCCAGCCACGTCCGTGCAAGAAGCTGCAGTGTAGCACGCACGTCCAGCAGCATCTTTGCACCTTCTCCACGTGCCAGCCACCCTCCAGCGGCAGCAAACGCAGCCAGCAGCGCATGCATCTTCTCCACCCTGCTTGCAAGCCTTCCCCACACTCCCATGAGCAGCACCACGTAGCAGCAAACGAACCAGCACGCAGCTGCTGTCTCTCCAGCAATTCTCCCAGCCGCCAGCAACCGAGCTCCACCAACGCAGCAGCAGCAACGTGCAGCATCCTCTCCACATGCTGTCCTAGCTGAGCCAAGCACCCCCTGCCCAGAAACGTACCAGCAGCTGTTTCCTTGCCTCCAACGCACTGCCACTCCCCTCCTCCACGCGGCGACGTGCATGCACCTGCAAATCCACGTTCAGCATATACCAGTCTTCAGCAGCTTCACAGCTTCCCTGCACCTGAAATCCTCCACGCTTGCTGCACTGTTGCTGTTGGACCACTGCGCCGTTCTCTTACAAAGAACCACAGAGGCTACTGCTGCTTTATTCGTCTCCCTCTCTTCATTAGCATAGTTATATGTTTATTTGTTTGAGATTAGTTGCTTATTACTTGATGTTGGGTTATTAAACCATAGACTTTATAATTCAATTTTTAATTTTTAGATGATTAATGGTTTACACCTAGTTAAATAATAGTGTTTTTGTTATATTTATTTTTTTTGTCGTTGTGTTTAATTATTTTTTTTTTAAAAAAAAGGATTCGTTTATTTTACGTAATTACATTTTTAGGTACGTTAGTTAATTCGAGTTTAAGTAAGTAATTAGTTTCCTTAAATTCCCACTTATTTTTAAATTAACTAAAGTCCAAAGTTTTTAAAATTAGAATCTTAATTCCCTGTGGATCGACTCGGACTCACCACTATTAAATTTCCAAATTTTGATTTGAATGAGCCGGATAAATTTAGATTGAACGTTTTTCATGTGTTTAACGACGCACGATTCGAAACGATCAGTAGGCGATCAAATTTTCTTTTGGAACTTTTAAGTCAAAAGTTTCTGGCGATCACTTCACGTAGTTTCTTTTTAATAGGCTTCTTTTTCACTTAAACAACATAGATTTTTCATGATAATCACACACTCATTCTAAGCACTCACAAAGATGAGCCCTGTGTATACAAGAAAAACAGTGGGAGCACAATCACATTTCTGGTTCTTTACGTTGACGACATCCTACTCATTGGGAATGATGTAGGAATGATGTCTTCAGTAAAGATATGGCTGTCAAAGAACTTATCCATGAAGGATTTAGGAGAAGCATCTTACGTATTGGGAATACTGATCTATAGAGATATATCAAAGAAGATGTTAGCTTTAACCCAATCCATGTACATAGAAACCATTATCAAAAGGTTTGGCATGGAAAATTCCAAGAGAGGCCTCATACTGATGAGACATGGAATTTCACTTTCTAAAGGTCAGTCTCCCAAGACACCTGAAGAGAGGGCTCTGATGGATAAAGTCCCCTATGCTTCTGCCATAGGGTCCATCATGTATGCCATGCTATGTACCAGACCTGATATAGCATATGCTCTAAGTGTTACGAGCAGACATCAGGCAGATCCAGGTAATGAACACTGGAAGGCTGTGAAATGCATCCTTAAGTACTTGAGAAGGACTAAGGATCTATTTCTAGTCTATGGAAGAGGAGACTTAAAGCTGCAAGGATACACTGACTCGAGTTTTCAGTCTGATCCTGATGACAGCACGTCAACATCAAGTTTTGTTTTCACACTCAACGGGGGAGCAGTGAGCTGGAAAAGTTCCAAGCAGGAAACCACTGCTGATTCGACAACGGAAACCGAGTATATTGCTACTGCTGAAGCCGCCAAAGAAGCTGTATGGATGAAGAAATTCATCGGCGATCTTGGTATGGTGGAAAGCATATCTGGTCCCGTCCTACTGCTGTGTGACAACAATGGGGTGATTGCTCAAGCAAAAGAGCCGAGGTCTCATCAGAAGTCGAAGCACATTCTGCGGCGCTTTCATTTGATCAGAGAGATTATAGCTCAAGGAGATGTCGTGGTGGAATGATTTCCCTCAGCCGACAAACTAGCAGATCCACTTACAAAGCCTTTGTCTCAAAATGTTTTTGAGCGTCACTTAGAGAATATGGGTATTCTGTATAAAAGTGATTGGCTTTAGTCCAAGTGGGAGATTGTTAGTATTAGATGGTCTCAAAGTCAATCCGATACTATGTATTTATTTAGATTATTAATAAATGACAATAATTCATTGTGTGTAATTAATTCGATCTGTGTTTATCGTATCATGATGAAGTCCATGAACATGTGCAACAGTCTTCGGATTATGATGAGATCATAATTACGGGACCGAAGACTTATAAACACATGTTCTTAATTGTTCCTAGTCATAGGATGTTTGAGATAGGACATCGAACATCCGGATAGACTAGTATAGGTTACTTCAGCTCATATGATGAGGGTGACTGATCCCATAAGTCCCTTGTGTGGAGACACTATGCTGAACCTATAGGTGCTCATTGGTGAATGAGTTCACTGAACTGATCCGACTATGAATCGCTGGATGACAATCACCTCACTGTTAACCAGCTCGATTCATTTGTCACGGTTGCGTAGATGATCCTTGGACCTGAGACTCCAAAGATATCTTGTTGGTAGGTTTCTGAGCTTTGACCTTGACGAACGAATCCCTAACCATGGGTTATCAATAAGTCAAGCGATCGGGTTCAAGGAAATGCCCTCGAAGGTAATTGTGTGTTCAATACGGGATCATCCGCTCTCGGTAGTTTGAGAGAGAATGTTCCGGGAATGATGCGCTTAAAGTCCCTGGCCAGGGCGGACTCTGTAATCGATAAGGAGTTATTGGATTCAGATTAGCGGCATCTGATTCAAGTGAATCGACCAAATAGGGTTTAACAGTAAACCATGCCCTAGGTCGATTCGGGAACATTGCACGGATGAAGGATTATATCCGCGGGCTAACCGATGACAGAAAGGTTCCAATAGAGGGTTGCGATAACCCCAGTGCCATCCAGGATCACGCGATGTTGCTTGGCATCCAACGTGATCGGCAGTCCGTCCGAATTTATTGTGGGACATTAAATTCGGCTGATTAATTGAATATAAGGATATTAATTAATTCAGTGGGTCAATAAAGGGTTACTGGACTTAATGGGCTATTAACTAGACTGATATTTGGGCCTAGAGGGTCACACGCAAATGGTTTTCAAGTCGATGGATTATCCGACAGGATTTCGGATAAGTCTGGGTTTTTATGAAAAACCACAAACTGACTTATTATGAAAGAACGGATTCTACGTCCGGGGCCAGCAACCTTGACCAAGCCGTCATTCGTTCTTTCTCCCTTTCTCTCTCTTCTGAGTGTGCGGTTCCCAACTGCTCCACCTTCTGTTCGACGGGGATTCCGAATCCGCATGTCGCAACGGATTACGCGCAGCCAGACGGGATCTATGAACGCCGCAGCGAGCGAGGAAGCGAGGACGATCCATCGCGAGGAGAACTGCGTGGATACCGCTAGAGGTCGGGCATCTACGCGACTTGCGGCATCGCTCCGACAGAACCGGAAAACGGACGCGGATTCGAATCCGCGCAAGGTAAATTCGATTTACACCGGTTTTATTTTAACGATCGAAACGAGACAGATCCAATCCCGAATATTTTGTTCCGCTGCGTTTTAGGATCGGATCTCGACACAGCGAACCCAATAATAACCATACCACACGATTGGATCGGACTCATAGAATGAACGAGAGATTATAGCGATACGGTAACTGATGACTTACAGGTGCCAGACAGGGTATAGATGAACTCGACATCCTCTAGGATCACGTGGATTTGCTCGGCCGAACGTAATCAAAAAAGGTCCGGAACAAATTAAACAATTATTGAGAATAACCAGTTTTATTTACTTCTAATTAGATTAGAAGTCAATAGATCTTTAAATCAGAGTGATAATGGGCCTAGAGGATTACACACAAATAACTCTTACAGAACGGAATATTATTGTATGGAAAAAATACTAAAACATTAAATTCTTTTGGAAAAAGAATTTATAAATGACTTAAAAGCATATATACAACAATATAAAGGGCATATATATAATATATGTATTATTAGGCTTGTTTGATAAATAAACTAATAATAATATATTGATATATAATATACCCTGGGGTTAACTTTAACTGCGGCAGTTAAAGATGGGTTTGGTTAAACGAAGCGGTTCAAGCTGCCGCCTTACCATTCTATAAATAACTCATGTTCTTCGACCCGTAACCTAGCTAATGCTTTACCCATTCCAAAAAGTTGGCCGTCAAGTAAAAGTTAGAAGGGTTGAACTCTTGCCAACAGAGCTCTTGAGGCTAGTGGGTTTGTGCGGGTGTTGGAGAAGGAGAGCTCCGTTGCTGCGCGGGTTGGTGTGGATTAAGCTCTAGAAGCCAGACGTTTGTGCAGCTCAAAGCTTCAAGGAATTCGGCATCGATTTTCACATGATAACTTATTCTGTGTAAAGTGATAAATCTCATGTGATTTATTTAAGATCATTTTTGTTGCATCAATCGGAGTCCGAATTGATTTGGGAAATCAGTTTGTTTTATGTTCTTCCGCTGCAGTGATTTTCCGGGGGTTACGACCGAACCCAACAGTGGTATCAGAGCCAGGTTTAGGCTCTTATTGATGCAACTGGGAAGAACGATCTCTGTTGTAACATCATGTTAATGTTCTTCAATTTTATTTTAATTTGTTGAGCCATGAAAATTTTATTTTTTCAGAACAGTGGGAAACTGGACGGCAAAAAACCAGGCCGTCTGAATATTTTCAAAAAAAAATTTAAATTGTAAACGGCACTTAGAGTGGCCGTCCAGAAGTTAAACAACACTTGGAGTGGTCGTCCAGAACGTAAGCGATACTTGGAGTGGCCGTCAAATTTTACAGGATTTTCTAAATTTTTTTTGAAATTAAACGGCCTAAGTTCTGGCCGTCCATGGGGTGGACGGCCAACCATGTGGCTTTCCACTTGGTGGAAGGCATTCGGCCTTGCCGTCCGCATTTTTTTTTAAAATTTTTTAAAATAGATTTATTGTTCGATTTTTTCACTGTTAGGTGCACTGCTCCAACCAGCACTGGGCACTGTACTAATCCAGAAAATTAAAATTTTATCTTAAAAATTATGATAATTATCGGAAAACATTAATTAAAATTATTGTTGATTAATATAATAATTATCATGTAAACTTTGAGTTTAATTGAAGTTTACGTATAAATTCAAACTTTCGAATTTTTAATTATTAGATAATTATTAAATTCAAATTTTGAGAGGATTGTCATTAAAACTTAAAATTTTAATTTGTAAAATTATTGGATAATTTTTAAATGAATAAATTGTGAATTTTAATAAAAGATAATTGAAGACGATCATTTAATTAAATTGTATTTGATCATTGGATGATTAACTTGAATTTAAATTTTATGATTGTCTTAATTATCTTGATTGATTGAATTTAATTTTTAAATTCATGTGTGTATTTGTTGGGTTTCTCGGGTTTCTCCGGATCGCTCACGCAGCGGAAAATAAAATATTAAAACAGCGATCCATACCCATTTCGAATAACTAAAATCGATTATCGGATAATCGAAGTTCTCACCGTGTGCGGATTCGAATCCGCAACCGTTCGGTTCCGTCGGTGTGACACCGCAAGCCGCGCAAGCGCCCGGCCTCTAGCGAAGTCCACGCGATCCTTCTCGCGACGGATATCCTCACGTTCCTCGTTCTTCGTTCTTCGCAGCCCACGAAACCTACGCCGGTCGCCGCAACGCGCGGACAATTTCCCGTCGAACAGGATTCGGAGAAGCAGCGGAACAGATCTAGATCTGTCTGGACGCCAGAGAGAGAGAGAAACAGAGGAGGGGCGGCTAGGGTTAGCAGCAGCTTGGCCTGCTTAGCCCGTTCGCTATGTTTTATACTAACTGCGCGGTTTTTCATAAAAACCCCGGGTTTGTATAAAACCCACTTATTTATCCATCGCCTTGAGAATCATTTGCGTGTAACCCTCTAGGCCCAAGTACCAGTCCAGTTAATGGCCCAACAAGCCCAGTGACTCCTCACTGGCTTTATTAATCAATTAATAACCCTTTATTAATTAATTAATCAATCGAATTGATGTCGCATATCGAATTCGACCGGGCCTCCGATCACGTTGGGTGCCAAGCAACACCATGTGAACCCGGAAGGTATTGGGGCTAAGTAACCCACTCTTGGAACATTTCCGCCGATAGTTACCGCGTGGATATAATCCTTCATTCGTACAATGCTCTTGAGTCAACTCAGGGTATGGCGAGTTGTCAAACCCTAACCGGTCGACTCACTTGGATTGGATGCCGCTGATGAATATCGGAAAACTCCTTTCTTGATATTATCGTCCGCCCTGGCTAGGGACTTCCGCGCATCCTTCCTAGAGCATTCTCTCTCTAAGTACCGAGAGCGAATGATTCCTTATTGACACACAATTCCCTTCGACGGTATTCCGTTGTACCCAATCCTTGGCGTATTAGAATCCCGTGGCTAGAGATTCGTAAACCAAGGTCAAAGCACAGAAGTCCACCGACAAAGTGTCCTTGGTGTCTCAGGTCCGAGGACCATCTACGCAACTGCGACAATAGAATCAAGCTGGTTGACAGTGAGGTACAATACCATCCAGCGATTCAGTCGGATCAGTTCAGTGAACTCATTCTCTAATGAGCACCTACAAATTCGCCTTAGTGTCTCCACGCAAGTGACTTATGAGATCAATCACCCTCATCATATGAGCAGGAGTAATCTGTACTAGTCTAACCGGATATCCAATATCCTTCTCGGATATCCTCCAACTAGGAACGATTAAGAATATGTGTGTTTAAGTGATCAGTCTCATTAGAATGATCTCATCATAATCTGATCACTATAGCACATATTCACGGACTTCATTATGAAACGATAATTAATGTGATTTACACATAATGAATATTATGCCATTATATTAATAAATGAACGAGATTTACATGGTCAGATTGGCTTGTAGGCCACCTAAAACTAATAATCTTCCACTTGGACTAAAGCCAATCACCTTTATACAATAAGCCCATAGACTCTAGGTGACACTCAAACACAATTTGAGCCAACGGCTTTGTCAGTGGATCTGCTACATTGTCGACGGATGGAACTCTTTCCACTATTACATCTCCTCTGGATAAGATGAAAACGCCTCAGAACATCTTTCGATTTCTGATGAGACCACGGCTCTTTTACTTGTGCAATAGTCCCATTGTTGTCGCACAACAGCGAAACATGATCAAGGATATCGGGAACTATGTCAAGGTCGGTGATGAACTTCTTCAACCACACTATTTCCTTGAAAGCTTCAGCTGCAGCGATGTGCTCAGCTTCAGTCGTCGAATCTGCAGTGTTTACTTGCTTGGAACTCTTCCAGCATACTGCACCTCCCTTTAATGTAAACACAAATCCATATTTAGACTTGCTATCATCTAGATCTGACTGGAAACTCAAGTTAGTAAAGTCTTGCAGTTTCAAGTCACCTCCTCCATAGACAAGAAACATATCCTTAGTTCTTCTCAAGTACTTAAGGATACATTTCACTGCCTTCCAGTGCTCTTCGCCTGGATCAGCCTGAAATCTACTCGTAACACTTAGAGCAAATACAACATCAGGCCGTGTACATAGCATGACATACATGATAGATCATATGGCAGAGGCATAGGGTATTCTATCCATGAATGCCTCTCATTAGGAGTCTTAGGAGACTGCTCCTTTGAGAGACTAATTCCATGTCTCATCAGTATGAGACCTCTCTTGGAATTTTTCATGCCAAAACTTTTGACTATGGTATCTATGTACAAGGATTGGGTCATTCCAAGCATCCTCTTTGATCTATCTCTATAGATCCGTATTCCCAACACGTAGGATGCTTCTCCCAAATCCTTCATGTAGAAGTTTTTCGACAGCCAGATCTTTACTGATGACATCATAGCTACATCATTCTCAATGAGTAGTATGTCATCTACGTAAAGAACTAAGAAGGTGACTGTACTCCCACTGGTCTTCTTGTACACACAAGGCTCATCTTCATTCTTAATGAAGTCATAAGACTTGACAGCCTCGTCAAATATTATGTTCCAGCTCCGGGAAGCCTGCTTCAGTCCATAAATGGACCTCTGAAGCTTGCACACTTTATCTGGAGATTCTTTAGATGTGAAGTCTTCTAGTTGTATCATATACACCTCTTCCTTACATTGAGGAAGGCAGTCTTCATATCCATCTGCCATATTTCATAATCAAAATGTGCAGCAATGGCGAGTAGAACTCTAATCGACTTTATCATGACAACTGGTGAGAAAGTCTCGTCATAGTCAATTCCTTGCCTTTGACGATATCCCTTTGCCACCAACCTTGCCTTATAAGTGTCGATCCGTCCATCAACACCGATCTTTCTCTTAAAGATCCACTTGCAACCGATGGGTACAATACCCTCGGGCAAGTCCTCTAAGTTCCAAACTTGGTTGGTGTACATGGACTAGATTTCTGAACTCATGGTTTCTCGCCATTTCCCGGCTTCTGGGCTTTCTATGGCCTCCTGGTAGGTTTTAGGATCTCATCCTCATTATATTCTACCTTAGACTTACCTTCAACAATATGTCCCACATATCGTTCGGGTAGTCTAGGTACTCTACCAGATCTATGAGGCTCATCTGTGTGTACCTGAACATATTCAGGAACTGATATCTCATCTGATGATAATGTAGCTGTTTGGGGATCTGGAACCTCTTCCAGTACTATTTTACTCCCACTGTCCTCCTGGAGAAGGTATTCCTCTTCCAGGAAGACAGCTTTCTTGGCGACAAACACCTTTTGTTCACCAGGATGGAAAAAATAGTATCCAAAGGTTTCTTTGGATATCCCACAAACCTGCATTTATCACTTCGTGATTCCAGTTTGTCTGGATCATGCCTCTTTACATGAGCAGGACAACCCCAGACTTTAACATGTTTAAATTCTGGTTTCCTGCCTTTCCATATCTCATATGGAGTAGAGGCCACAAACTTGATGGGTACTCTGTTCAGTAGGTATGCTGCTGACTCTAGAGCATACCCCCAGAGGGACACTGGTAATCCCGAAAAGCTCATCATGAATCGCACCATGTCCAACAAGGTGCGATTCCTCCTTTCTGATACACCATTCATCTGTGATGTATATGGAGGGGTCAGCTGAGAAAGGATACCATTATCCTTTAAGAATTGTGTGAAATTAGTACTCAAGTATTCTTCTCCTCGATCTGATCGAAGAGCTTTAATACTCTTTCCTAACTGCTTCTCTACCTCATTTTTGAACTCCTTGAACTCCTCAAATGCTTCCGACTTGTACTTCATTAAGTACACATAGCCGAATCTTGAGAAGTCATCAGTTAACGTGATGAAGTAAGAAAAGCCACCTTTGGCTTGGGTGGACATTGGACCACATATATCTGAATGTATTACTTCTAAAATGTCCTTGGCACGTTCTCCATGTCCAGTAAATGGAGATTTTGCCATCTTTCCCATAAGGCAAGATTCACATGTTGCAAACGATTCGTAATCGAATGCAGTTAAGTAACCATACTTGTGCAACTTTTGCAACTTGCTTTCGTCAATGTGCCCAAGTCTACAATGCCACATGTAGGCTTGGTTCACACAATTCTTGCTCTTCTTAAGAGCTTTATCAATTTGAATATTGTAATAAGAAACATCTAATAGATATAGACCGTTGACTAAAGATGCTGAAGCTATTGATTTATTACCATAATAAATCGAACAACTTCTATTCTCAATAGTCAACCTATATCCTATCTTGTCCAAACAAGATATTGATATGATATTCTTTATTATGCTAGGAACATAATAACAATCTTCTAATAGTAAGGCGTCTCCTGATCGAAGCCTGAGGTTTGTTGTCCCAACAACAATCGCCCCAACTTTTGCTCTGTTTCCTAACCTCAATTCCACCTCGCCTTGTCTCAGCTTGCGCTTACTTGTCAGCATCTGCGCATCATGACAGATATGAGAAGCACATCCGGTATCCAATACCCAAGATGTGGAATCTCTAACTGATAAGTTGATATCTATCATATAAATATCTGAAGCTTCATATAGCTTCACCTTTCCACGAGCTTTATCGTTAAAGAACTCCTTGCAGTTCCTCTTCCAGTGACCATACTGCTTATAGTAGAAGCAGTCACCCTTCACTATTCTTTTGCCTTTGTCCTTCGATCTTTTATCGTTAGCTATCATCTCTACTTCAGGGGCATCCAATGCCGATTCAGCAGGAGGATCAGCTCCAGGGACAAAGTTATTGTGCTCAGATCTGAAGACATTCTTCAGGTTCTGAACCAATCCGAGTAGATCAAGTAAGTCAAAAGGGCATCAAGTATGCCACGGAGTAGGTTATTCGACGACATAATTTCCTACAGGAGATAAGTAAAATCTATTTAACAGATGTTCAATTATTAAATATAAAACAAGACATGGTCTTTTGTTCAAGTTTAACTCCCACTAATTTTTGACGGACTGTATAACCCTCAGTTATACAGAACGGGAGACGCCGACAGTCTCCTAGTGGGGATCAGAATCTCAATGACTTGCAGTACAGCCTTGTGGATAGCACAACAAACTGTAATATAATCAAAGAGCACCCAACTCATGGGACTTGCAACTCCTTGCAATATATGATCATAGCTTTGGTCCCTAGAGATTTAATGGCCTTGTGGATAGCACAACAAACCACTAATTCTGGTCTAAGCTAACCATCGTTACGCGATGAGCATAGATTTGCATGCAGCCCTTGTGGATAGCACAACAAAGCTACATGGTTCCTCTACTCCGATTATATAGGCATCTAATGCCATAGCCATAGTTTCTCCTCCCAATTAAACAGGCCTTGTGGATAGCACAACAAACCTATCTAAAGTGATTCGAATCCTATGACTATAATGATGGTGGACCACTCGGTAAGTTCTTAACTACTCGCGTTACGGCTTAAAGTTTATCTGAGGGTATTTAGAAAACTTTTATCTTGGTCTCTCCTAGGTGATAGTATAAAAATATATCGTATATATTTAGTAAATACTATACCTACTTTGATTCATAATCCAAAGAAAATATTGCATCACATACATGTCTAGTGTGGTTATGGATAGTACAGTGGGTTTGATTGGAGCCAACAGTCAAACGCACACACAATTCTAACACAACAATTATATTAGATAACCTGCAAACACATAGGCAAGAGATCTCTATCTTTTCGTCTTCCTGGTTGTAATTGTGGATCGTCCTCGCTCCTTCCTCAGTTGCCTCGATCAGATTACATTAATTCTAAAATTACATGTAATTAGAAGAAAACCTTATGGCGAGTACAAGAGAGAGGGAGGTAACAATACATCGGATAATGAGAGAGGGAGAGATACGCAGATCTCTATTTATTAACAATTTAATAAACATCCATCATTCATCCACGATCCACACAAACACATCATTCATCACATGAATAATTAAATAAGTGCATATCCATGACCACAGTGTGTTTTAAACATCCACACATGATTCAACGCATCATTGGCTAAAATAAAAGAATTTTCAAAAATAGATAACTTTGGCTTTGAAAAGGTTGGGATCCAATCAAAATTGGTATTTGAATTTCGAAAATATTTTTAATTAACTTATCATGCAATCAAATCTAATTTAAAAGTATCAAAACACACATCACATGTGCGCACACTCCAAATTAATAATTCCATATTATTCCATGCAAATTAGAACAATTCTAATAATCTAACACTTAGATTAAACCCTATTAATAATCTAACAATTAGACTATTTAAAGACTAATCTAACTCTTAGATTAATCTAACTAAATTAATTAATAATTTAACATTTAAATTAATAATCAACTATGATTAATTATTAACTACTAATCTAACACTTAGATTAGCCAATTAATGCTAATTATTAATTTGACTCTTAAACCAATAATTAACACTAACTAATTAATAATTAATTAATCTAACTCTTAGATTAGATAATTAAAGTTATCATCAATTTAACTATTAAATCAATGACTAACAGTAATTAATTAAGAACTACTAATTTAACATTTAAATTAGTCATTTAAGTTAATTATTAATTTAATAATTAAATTAATAACTAACTCAAATATTAATTAACAATTAGCTGAGATAATAGTTAATAATCTAACAATTAGACTAATAACTATTAATAACTAATTTAATAACTAATTTAACATTTAAATTAGTTAAATTGAGGTTAATAATCAATTTAACATTTAAATTAATATTAACCCCAACTAATTAACAACTAATTACTAGTTAATAAAAAAAACCTTAATTAACATAATGATTCAAAATCATTAATTAAGTCCAATTAATTAAAATTGAATGATAATTTAATATTCAAAACACTTTTGAACTTTAAATTTAAAATTCAATTATAATTAATGGGGTATTTGGGGTTTTAATTAGGGATTTTAAATAAGAAAGAGAAGAAGAGGGCTCAACCCCTTAGGGGGGAGCCATGGCTCGGACCTGGTTCGAGCCAGGGCCCAGCCCAGGTGCGAACCTGGGGCTGGCGGCCCTGGCCCGGCTCGGGGCCGGTCCAGCCGGTCGGACCGGCTCGGACCCGGTCCTGTGAATCGGCTCCCTCATCTCCTCCAACCCCTCCTAACCCTAATCGGGCAGCAAGCAGACACCGGCGGTGGGGTTTGTTGCAGGCCGCCGCCGGCCGGCCCCCGGCGCCGCCGGCCCCGGCGACGTGTCCGGCGCCGGCAGGGCCGCCGGCGGTGGCCAAAACAAGAGCTGGCCGAGCCCTTTCAAGACCCCCAAAATCTGATTTTTCAGGGTTATAACACGGAATTTGGGCTCGATTTTGCAGCTCATTAAGACCACTCCGGCCCCAGCTATCATGCCCGGTGGGCAGTGGTGACTATCACCAAGAGATCCAGAGATCTGGCCCGCCATCCCAACGCTTGGGAGGCATGTACGAAGCCGCCGAAAAGCCCCGGTTCATCATCTCATGAAGAACTCTGAAAACCCCCAAATAAAATCCGAAAAATCACAGAAAAATGATCTAAATATTTGTGTTCATCTTATGAACACTATTTCGTCATTTTAATCAGATTAAACGCATGGAATAACTCATGGAAAAATTAATTCGGAGATCAAAACGGGACGAGAAACAGTGGAACCTGGCTCTGATACCACTGTTGGGTTTCTCGGGTTTCTCCGGATCGCTCACGCAGCGGAAAATAAAATATTAAAATAGCGATCCGTTCCCGTTTCGAATAACTAAAATCGATTATCGGATAATCGAAGTTCTCACCCTGTGCGGATTCGAATCCGCAACCGTTCGGTTCTGTCGGTGCGACACCGCAAGCAGCGCAAGCGCCCAGCCTCTAGCGAGTCCACGCGATCCTCCTCGTGACAGATATCCTCACGTTCCTCGTTCTTCGCAGCCCACGAAACCTCCGTCGGTCGCCGCAACGCGCGGACGATTTCTCATCGAACGGGATTCGGAGAAGCGGCGGAGCAGATCTAGATCTGTCTGGACGCCAGAGAGAGAGAGAAACAGAGGAGGGGCGGCTAGGGTTAGCAGCAGCTTGGCCTGCTCAGCCCGTTCGCTATGTTTTATACTAACCGCGCGGTTTTTCATAAAAACCTCCGGTTTGTATAAAACTCACTTATTTATCCATCGCCTTGAGAATCATTTGCGTGTGACCCTCTAGGCCCAAGTACCAGTCCAGTTAATAGCCCAACAAGCCCAGTGACTCCTCACTGGGTTTATTAATCAATTAATAACCCTTTATTAATTAATTAATCAATCGAATTGATGTCGCACATCGAATTCGACCGGGCCTCCGATCACGTTGGGTGCCAAGCAACACCGCGTGAACCCGGAAAGTATTGGGGTTAAGTTACCCACTCTTGGAACCTTTCCGCCGACAGTTACCACGTGGATATAATCCTTCATTCGTACAATGCTCTCGAGTCAACTCAGGGTATGGCGAGCTGTCAAACCCTAACCGGTCGACTCACTTGGATTGGATGCCGCTGATGAATATTGGAAAACTCCTTTCCCGATATTATCGTCCGCCCTGGCCAGGGACTTCCGCGCATCCTTCCTAGAACATTCTCTCTCTAAGTACCGAAAGTGAATGATTCCTTATTGACATACAATTCCCTTCGACGGTATTCCGCTGTACCCAATCCTTGGCGTATTAAAATCCCGTGGCTAGAGATTCGTAAACCAAGGTCAAAGTACAGAAGTCCACCGACAAGGTGTCCTTGGTGTCTCAGGTCCGAGGACCATCCACGCAACTGCGACAATAGAATCAACCTGGTTGATAGTGAGGTACAATACCATCCAGCGATTCAGTCGGATCAGTTCAGTGAACTCATTCTCCAATGAGCACCTACAGATTCGCTTTAGTGTCTCCACACAAGTGACTTATGAGATCAGTCACCCTCATCATATGAGCAGGAGTAATCTGTACTAGTCTAATCGGATATCCGATGTCCTTCTCGGATATCCTCCGACTATGAACGATTGAGAATATGTGTGTTTAAGTGATCAGTCTCATTAGTATGATCTCATCATAATCTGATCACTATAACATATATTCACGGACTTCATTATAAAACGATAATTAATGCGATTTACACAATGAATATTATGCCATTATATTAATAAATGAACGAGATTTACATAGTCAGATTGGCTTGTAGGCCACCTAAAACTAACAGTATCTTGTTATAAGTATGGAATGGTTCTGTGAATAGATTTTACTGTGATGCCTTAATTATTTTGGTCTCTGTTAGATTAATTTTGAATGTAACGATGAGTTTTTCAAAATTAAACATGACCAAAATTTCTCGTATGCACAATCAATGATTTCAATCCATATATAAGGATTATTTTCAAAATAACCCTTCTATGATTGATATGATTGTGTTTGGAATGGTAGGTGATCATGGACTTAACTCAGTTCGTTTTAGGCCTATGAGCCTCCCTTCTTTCTCTAGTTAATTTCCAATGTAATTCTATCTTCTTCCGATGAATGTACTCGCTTTAAGGGCTGCTGAAAATTATTTGGCATGTAATTCTTTTTCCGGCCTGCGAGCCGTGTAATTATTGTAATTAATGCTGCGGATGGAGCTTGAAAGCATGGAGGATGAACTGCGAGGATGATCGTACTGCTTGGGAAGTAGGCTGGATATCTGCGTAGCTTTATTTAGAGTCCATGATCACCCAGGGTTATTTATTTGCATGGGATGCATTTATTTTGAGCAATTATTAGGTACAGTAAATATATAGCACGAATATATTTATTCTACCACTTAAGGTGAGACCAAGATAAAAGCAAAATACCCTCTTTATTAAATATTAGATCTGTGAACGTGGCTTTAGAAGTCGTCGTAGCCCTCCACCATTATAGGGTGACTGAATGCCATTATTTCATGAATTTGTTGTGCTTTCCACAAGGTTCATGATTTGGTGGCAGGATCTCAGCCCTAAAGCTTTGCTTCAATGGGATGAGGGACTGAACTTGGCCTTGTTGTGCTTTCCACAAGGGTCAGGTCATGAACTCATTGCTATGTAGTAATGGTGGTGCGATCTAACTGGGAGTATCCTTTGTTGTGCTTTCCATAAGGGGATGATTGCTCAGGAGCCGAAAGTCGGATATTACATTGGATGCAAGTGATGTTGACTGCCTAAGGAATGGGATGTGATTTGTTGTGCTTTCCACAAGGTTGCATTTCAGTTTTGTTGGGATTCCGACCCATTAGGATGATTGCCGTGATCTCCCATTCTATATGATTGAGGGTCATATAGTTCGACGCAAAATAGTAGAGCTAACTAAGATAGAAAATCATATCTAAAGTTAGAACGTTGAGTGCATGCTAAAATATTGTCTTTTATTTTTCATTCAGATCATCATGTCGTTGTCGAATCCCCTCCATAGCATCTTGGATGCGAACAAATTGACTGGACCTAATTTTCAAGACTGGCTACGTAATCTGCGAATAGTCTTAACAACCGAAAAGATTGTGTACGTGTTAGACACGATTCAACCTGAGCCTCCCACTGATGCCGAGGAGGGTGATCAATTAAATTATGCAAAATGGTCAGAAGATTCTTCCCTTGTGCAGTATTATATATTGGCCTCTATGACTCCCGAGCTACAGAGGCAATTTGAAAAGACAGATTGTAGAGTTATACTTCTCCAACTATGCCAGCTCTTTGGTGAGCAGGATAGGATAGAGAGGTATGAGCTCTCAAAGAAACTTTTCAGGACTAGGATGTCTGAGGGTGCTTCAGTACAAGCTCATGTACTGAAAATGATGGAGTGGATAGAGAGACTCAGTGGGCTAGGATTCAAGTTGGATCTTAAACTTAGCATTGATCTCATTCTCCAGTCATTGTCTGAATCCTTTTCTCCCTTCATCATGAACTTTAACATGAATAGGATTGAGGTTTCTCTACCAGAACTCCTAAACATTTTAAAGAGTACTGAAGAGACCATGCAGAAGGAGAAACCATCCTCTGTAATGATTGTTGGTTGGACCAACAAGAAAAGGAAGGCCACCCAGACACCCAATAACAAGAAGGGAAAGAAACCGACTAAAGGTAATCAGATCACCAAGGCGGGCAAGGGCAAGGGCAAGAAGGATGAAAAAGACAGCAAATGCTTTCGGTGTGGACAGACAGGTCACTGGAAAAGGAATTGCACGGCAATTCTAAAAGAAGGTATTTTTGTCATTAACTTAAATTTGTCTCTTATGAGATCCACATCATGGGTATTGGATACTAGATGCGCAACTCATATCTACAATTCATTGCAGGTACTGACTAATAAAAGAAAACTTGACAAAAAAGAGATCCAACTAAGGATGGGCAATGGAGCTATAGTTACTACTAAAGCTGTAGGGACTGCTCATCTTAGTTTACCTTCTGGGATAATTCTGGAGTTAACATAGTGTTATTTTGTTCCAAAAATTATCAGAAACATTGTATCTATTTCTTGCTTAAACAATGTTGGTTACTCTTTGACGATAACTAGCACTGGGTGCTCTATTATCAATAATAGTTTGATTATAGCTAATGGTTATTTGTTCAATGGGTTATATGTATTGGATACATATAATGATGTAATGCAGGTTTGCAGTGATAAGACAGAAGAAGTGAATCATGCATACATTAGACATTGCAGACTTGGTCATATAGGAGAGAAGAGGATTTCTCACCTATATTCAAATAGATACTTGAATTCATTTGAATTCAAATCATTTGATACTTGTGAGTCGTGTCTCATGGGGAAGATGACCAAAGCTCCTTTTAGTAGACATGGTGAAAGGGTTGTTAAGTTTTTGGAACTCATACACACGGATGTATGTGGACCCATGTCAATAGAAGCTAAAGGAGGATATCTCTATTTCATTTCTTTTATTGATGACTTCTCTAGGTATGGCTATATGTATTTAATGAAATATAAATCACAAGTTTTTGAGAAGTTTAGGGAATATAAGAATGAAGTAGAGAAGCAGACTGGTAAAAGTATTAAAACTCTTCGATCAGATAGAAGAGGTGAATACTTAAGTCTCAAATTCACTTCTTACCTAAAGTACAATAGAATAATTTCTCAGTGGACCCCATCATATACACCACAGCATAATGGTGTATCTGAAATGAGAAATAGGACCTTGTTAGACATGGTCCGTTCCATGATGTCCTTGGCAGAATTACCATTATTTCTATGGGGGTACGTTTTAGAGACTACAGCCTACTTGTTAAATAGGATTTCGAGTAAGTCAGTTCCTACCACACCATATGAGATATAGAAGGGAAGGAAACTGAACTTTAATCATATTAAAGTTTGGGGGTATCCTGCCCATGTGAAGAGGAATGACGCAGATAAGCTAGAGTCAAGAACAGACAAGTGTAGGTTTGTGGGATATCCAAAAGAGACATTTGGATATTATTTCTATCACCCTTCTGAGCAAAGGGTCTTAGTTGCCAAGAGAGCTGTATTCCTAGAGAAGGAATATCTCCTCTAGAAAAACAGTGGGAGCCAGATAAAATTGCACGAGGTCCATCAACCACAAATTGGGGACACAGTCTCATTAGATGAGACACCACCTACGGAAAATGCTCAAAATGAAACACAGATATTGCGAAGACTAGTAGGGTACCTAAAGAACCTGAGAGATATGTTGGACATATCTCTAACAGTTCGTCTATGGTAAAGATAAATGAGGATGATGATCCTCAATCCTATTAGGAGGCAATTCGTAATTCTAACTCCGAGAAATGGAGGGAAGCTATGGATTCAGAAATCCAATCTATGTATATCAATTAAGTTTGGAACTTGGTTGACATATCTGAAGGGAAGGTCTCTATCGGTTGCAAATGGATCTTCAAAAGGAAGATTGGAACAGATGGACAAATTGACACTTATTAAACTCGACTAGTGGAAAAGAGATATCGTAAAAGGCAAGGAATTGACTATGACGAAACTTTTTCACCAGTAGCAATGATAAAGTCAATTAGAATCCTCTTTGTCATTGCAGCATACCTAGATTATGAGATATGGCAGATGGATGTGAAAACAACTTTCCTTAATGGAAACCAGTCAGAAGAGTACATGAGTCGAGTACCCTATGCCTCAGCAATAGGGTCGATCATGTATGCCATGCTATGTACTCGCCCTGATATGGTCAATGCTTTGAGCATTACCACCAGATATCAGAGTGATCCAGGCGAAGAGCACTGGAAAGCAGTGAAATGCATCCTTAAGTACTTGAAAAAAACTAAGGATCTTTTCTTACTGTATGAAGGAGAAAAGGACTTGCAATTGAGATCATATACAGACTCTATTTTTCAGTCAGATTCGGATGATAGCAAATCCATGTCTGGATTTGTATTCATGTTAAATGGAGGAGCAGTCAGTTGGAAGAGTTCCAAGCAAGAAACGACTACGGATTCAACGATAGAGGCAGAGTATATAGCTGCGGCTAAAGCTGCCAAGGAAGCGGTTTGGATGAAGAAATTCATCTCAAAACTTGACATAGTTCCCAGCATATCGGCTCCCATCCCATTATTATGTTATAATAATGGGGCTACCGCGCAGGCGAAGAAACCTCGGTCTCACTAAAGGTTGAAGCATATTCTAAGACACTTCTACTTGATTCGGGAGATTGCTGCAAAGGGAGATGTTATGGTAGAGTGTGTACCATCAGAAGACAATATTGCAGATCCACTGACTGAGCCTTTGTAGCATATTGTGTTTGAGCGTCATCGAGAAAAGATGGGCCTCAAGACTGTGGGCAATTGGCTGTAGTACAAGTGGGAGATTGTTAGTTTTTTTGGTGTCCTACAGACCAATTATGAGCTATGTAGACCCTGTGTTTTATACAATTTTGTTCAATATAATTAAATGGTAATTAGAACATAAACTTGTAATCTGTGGATTGCTTTGCATTGTCCCTGGGATATATGGTTATAAGGTCAATTTCGAGATGGGATCTCGAATGTGAGTTTGACTATACATGAACGCATACCATAAACTGTTCCTGATTAGAGAGTAATCACTATGGGATATTGATTACTTGTAAATCAGCACGCATGATGTGTAGATGACCAATCTCACGGTCATAGGTGTGTAGACATCGATTTTGGACCACCCTTTTGATCATGAACACCGTCCATCATTAGCCCATCATCACCAAACCCATCATTTTATCCATCTCATTTAGCCCATCAGATTTTCCCACTAAATAATCAAGCCAATTAACCAATCTCCGCTTCTTCTCGCCCGTGGAAGGCCAACCAGGCCGCCTTCCACCATCCCTGGAAGGCCAGCCAGCCCGCCTTCCACCATCCTTGGAAGGCCACCCCTCGCCTTCCACCATCCTTGGAAGGCCACCTCTCGCCTTCCATCACCCTTGGAAGGCCAGCCACCTTGCCTTCCACCTTTTGGCCACCTTTTTCACTTTTTCCCACCTTTTCGTGGAAGGCCAACCAGGCTGCCTTCCACCACCCGTGGAAGGCCAACCACCTTGCCTTCCACCTTTTGGCCTCCTTTTTCACTTTTTACCACCTTTTCGTGGAAGGCCAGCCAGTCCGCCTTCCACCACCCTTCGAAGGCCACCCCTTGCCTTCCACACCCTTTGAAGGCCACCCCTTGCCTTCCACCTCCTTCGAAGGCCACCCCTTGCCTTCCACCCCCTTCGAAGGCCAAACGGGCCGCCTTCCACCACTTCGTGGAAGGCCAGCTACCTGGCCTTCCACGGAATTGGAAGGCAGGTTGGCTGGCCGTCCACTCCCTAACCACCCCCTTGACCTCGTCTTCCCCATGATCTCCTCTACTCGCCGCCCTCACCCCCACTACTCCGATCACTCCCCACTCCGGCGACTGCCGCGCGCACCACCTCCGATCCTTGACCACTTCCCATTGGCTCTAGGATGATTTACGAGGATTTAGACCCCTATTTCCCATATCTTTCCTTCATCTATTTAAGCCCCCCAGGTTCCCTCGAGCAAGGGGGTTGGAAAGGGATTAAGAAGGAGTTTCTTTCTCGGAGTGGGTCGGCTTTGATGAGTCAAGCGGGCAAGGAGTCAGAGAGTTCCAGAGGAATCCTTCGCACTCCAAATGGGCTTGTCTTCCTAACCCACTTTTACTTTTCTCCTTTCTTCATCTCATTGCATTCTCACTTTCCATCCATGCCGTAACATTCTTCCTCCCTCATTCTTCTGTCCACTTTTAATACAGCACCTCACTTTTCACACACGAGCACTTATCTGCATACATGCATCTTAGGATGACTTAGCACCCTTTACCCCCAGAGGTTCCAAACAAAAAAACGGGAGGTGGGTGGCCATAACATATGGTCACCTTCCCTCCCAACCACCAATCCGGTGCGTCTCCCTCCAATTCCAATTAATTTTTATGTTTGCATGAACGGAGTCTACATGTCACAGTTCTAATCGGGTTATTTCTTTTCTTTGTTTGTCTTCTCTTTTTAGGGGCTCTTACCAGATTCTGCGCGCGGACTACCGAGCTCTCCTCCTCTGGCTGGCTGGGGGAAGAGAAGGGGAATCCACCATCTCCCGCTCCCTCAGAACGCGATCACATCCTCACCATCCTGCGGAGCATAGGGACTGAAAGGTAATACTCCTGGCGATCACATCCTTTATTTCTAACCCCCTTTAAATCGCCACAGCGCTAAGACGAACGGAGGGACCCTCGATTCCGAAGCCCGCAGCCGCGGCGGGGGACGTTCCGGGCGCCTACAGCCCTCTGGCAATCACGATGGGACCCCTACTTGCTTACTGCGCGCTAAGAAGGTATTTAAAAAAAAAAAAAAAAAAAAATCCGGACGGCCCACCTCCTAGCCGTCCAGATCTTGGACGGCCAGAGCCCTAGCCGTCCAGCTCAGTTGGACGGCCAGAAGCTAGGCCGCCTAGATCTTGGACGGCCAGAGCCCTAGCCGTCCAGCTCAGTTGGACGGCCAGAAGCTAGGCCGCCTAGATCTTGGACGGCCAGAGGCCTGGCCGTCCAGCTCAGTTGGACGGCCAGACCCTAGGCCGTCCAGATCCTTGGACGGCCAGAGGCTTGGCCGTCCATCTGCCTGGACGGCGAGCCCCTAGGCCGTCCAGTGTGGACGGCCAACTGCTTGGCCATCCAAGCCCCTGGACGGCCAGCCCTCCGGCCGTCCAGCCCGCCCTCTCTGTGATTCAATGACCCGCTGTTATTTCATTATTTCTGGTTAAATTGTTGTGCATTCTAGTTTGTTTACTGTTCTCTTGTCTTTTCTTTTCTTTTCTGTCTACTGGACTGTGGGTTAATTTCATGGTATTCTCCGCGGGGGTTTTAAGGAAGAGCCGGCATCACTCTTCTAGTTACCTCTCCCACAGAGTTTGACTCTCCATCTGAGGATTCCCACTCGGGTGTGACTAGTCTTATTCTGTTGGGAACCTCCGTCAGTCTCCGCGAGCCAGGGATTCCCACTTGGCCGCCGAGCAGGTTGTACCTGAAACCACCCCATAGGAACCTCGGGTTTGTGTGAGAGATTAATTAAACCTTTCCATTCACAATTATCCACCTATAGATGTCACTGAGAGAATTGTTTTAAATTTTAAGACACCTAACTAAACTCTGGTGGAACAAGTTTTGAAAAATTCCAGGGTCGTTAAAGGTTTGAACTTGATTTGTTAGAAACCAACACTCATAATACACAGTTAACTTTCCAAGTGAAATATAAAATCTCTTAGGATTTGTATTTCATAATGAACCGAATGCATGTTAACACTATGTATGATGACATGTATGAGTTTGGTAACAATGTCACACACAACCCTCTGTTCGAAATTGAAGAGGATCCACAACAAACATTTGTGGGCATGATCCAAACACCAAGAGAGGAACTTAAGGGAAGATACTTGGATGAATCTTCCTCTTCAGAAAGTGACCCTATAATCTCCAACAGAACCCTCCGAAACCCGAGTGAGGACCCGGAACTTATTGCCATGTTATCACGGTACACCCCTGTTCAAATCATCCAGTTGGCCTTTTGTGGCAAAACTCAAGACGCCACTCCTCGGAGAACTCACTTTCAAGGATCTCCCAACAAAGCTCAGACCCGCATCAACCAGCAAACTCCTACTCCAGTTGCTCCACCTGTCATGCCGATTCCAGTCTCTCCAACTACACCTCCTCCCGAGCAGAAAGAATTCATTTACAAAGGTGAGGTTGAAACCTGTGTGCGTAAGCTCATGGCCGAGAAACTTACCCTGAAACAACCTCACTCTCTCCTGAGCTATTGCAAGCTCCCTTCGGCCTACTTTCCACCAGGATTCAAAGCCCCCGAGTATAGAAAATATGATGACACCTCTGACCCTCATAATCACCTGTTAGGTTTCCTCATGGATTCCAATCAATGGCTCTACGACAGAGTCCTCCTTGTCCATCTGTTCCAGAAATCCTTAGAAGGTGAGGCCTTAAGATGGTTTTCTTCCTTGCCCGCCACAGACCTAATCAATTTTGATATGGTCTCCTAAAAATTCATCACTCAATTTAGTCATATGACAACCATGCCTCCCACCTTGTTTGATCTTGTGATGGAAAAGATGAAGCCTGAAGAGGAGTTCACGTATTTTGCCAACAGGTGGAGGGCAATGGCCTCTAGGGCGGAAGTGGAAATCCCCGAATCTCAAGCTATCACCATGCTAGTCAATAATGCTACCCCGCAGCTTCGGTCTATTCTCATGCTGAGCGAATTTCACACATTCGCACAACTTTATAATCGAGCTCGGGTAGTTCAATCTCAGATTTGGAGTTCCACTTTGCCATCCTTCTTTGAAAATCAGAACATAAATAAGAGGACTCCACAAATTCCACCAATAGAGGGAGTGACAATCAATGAACAGGTGAGTGCTTTGGGACAACCCTTTAGGTCACCCAGTCTTATGTCCAGATCAGACAACCAATCCAATCAGAAACTATATTCAGCAGCCCCCCCTTCCTCTAGCGCCAAGATCAATTGGGGGCACATGAAAGAGGCTAGTGAAACCTTGAAAGTCAAGGGCCCTACGCCCTCTCATCAGGTAGCTCAAGATCCATCTAGCTCTCTAGAAAGGGTGAGCACCCTTGTCAAAAATTTGGAACCAAATGTCGATCGCAGAGGACAGTACTGGGAGTATGAAGAGGTTGGGATATGGCGTGAGTGCCCTATTAGGATGACCAAACCTAGAGAGCCGTTGTAAGGAGTCTCCACTATCATCCAAGACAAACCTTTGGTTTTGATACGACCTAGGGAATAACCAACAGTCATCAACCCAGTCACTCTGCTCCAAGTTCCCTCAATTTCAACCAGAGAACCTCCTCTATCCATCTTGTGTTCAACACCAAAGCCAGATCCAGTAACCCAACTCTGCCTAATGAAATCACCACCAGTTCAACCACTAAAGTCAGACCAGGCAGTAGACCCCAGTCCGATTGGTGTTACACTGAGAAATCGCATCATTCCCCCAACAAGTCAACCCTTGGACTCTCAAGAAGATTCAGATTTGTCTAAAAGGATTACTCCATCAAAGTATGACATCCTACAACATCTAGGGAGAACTCCTGCCAAGATTTCGGTCCTAGGTTTGATTAGGAGATCTCCTACACATAGGGAGACATTGTTCAAATTCCTCCAGCGAATTTCAGTCAATGAAGATCTTCCTATCAGGGAGCTCACAAATGCCATTCTCTCAGTCACTCAGACACCTACGATATCCCCCACAGATAAGGATCTGGCTCCCCCTGAATGCCAATCCCTTCCCTCATGCTTAACTGCAACACTCAAGGGTCACTCATTGGACTCCATCTTGTTGGATACCGGGGCATCAATCAATGTCTGTCCACTCAAGACCCCCAAGAAAATAGGGATTGATCCAGAAGAGATTGGGTCTACTTCCATGATGGTCTCGACTTGTGATAATTCTCAAAGACCAGCTAATGGGAAACTGGAAATTGGCCCAGTGGCCATGATCTTTAAATTCCACATCCTTGATGTCAAGCCCATATACAATGCCATTTTGGGAAGGCCTTGGATGGACCAGACCCTGGGAGTGCCCTCCACTAATCATCAGTGCTATAAATTTCCATACAATAGGAAGATTGTCAAAATGCAGAGAACTCCCTATCTTGAGTCTTTGGACTCAGTCTCGACTGAACAAATTCCATCCATGATCACTTCTGGAAAAGGGAAAGAGCCCATCCTTTCATCGGTTGACTCTCAGGCCATGCCCCAGCCTAGCATAGGTTGGCAGCTTATGGACAAAGTGGGGCATAGTTCGGGATCTGGATTAGGTAAGGAAGAGCAAGGAATTCAAGAGCCTATCTTTGAAAATCTGCCCATTGGGGGATTCAGATTGGGTTACCTACCAACCAAACCAACCGAGGAATCAAGAAAATGGAGTCTCTTGGATCACTTTGTGAAGGAAAGTCAAGAGGTACTCAAGACACACTATCTTGAGGATGAGTTGAAGGAAACAAGCACTGAAGCTCAAAGAGAAGATGCAGAAGATTTCTCTACACAGCTGCTGTTCTATGAATCAACCACTCAACGAGAAAGAGCCTCCTTAGTGAGGGATGAACCGGTACCCACCGCTCTCATTCCCTTACTATTCCACACACTTGCCCTTCTCAGGCTTTTATCATCGGTCGTAGAACACTCATGGGGCAATTCTGCCATCATTGTGTCTCTGTCTCAAGGACCCACCTTTGCCACATGTATGACTCACCCTCAGAGTCTTGTGCATAATCGCTTGGGGATTGGATAGCCTCATCTTTATCTACAAGTTGTAGAGGTAAGTAAGTTCTTTTGTTTCTAGTTCAAGAGTTAGCAAATAAGTGTAAATATTTGAAAAATGTTTTTCTTTGGATAGGAGTCTATCTAAAAATTCTACTCTTTAAATGCAAAAAAATCAAAAATTTCAAAATCTCCAAAAAATCGAATATCCAAAAGGCATCAAAAATATTTGTAAATATGTGCATACTTTAATGAAAATGACAAAAAAAATCAGAAAAGACACAAAATCCAACTGTCTAGTGACTGCCACGTAACCCCCTGTCTAGGTCTAGTTGCATGAGAGATTGGGTTAACATTGAGGTCTGGGTAAGAATTTGGTCCACCAAAACCTTGGACGTGTCTACTTTACTTTCATGCGGATCCCTATGCTCGTCGTGAGATGCACACACCTATACGTTTTTCAAAGAGAACCTGTTTAAAATGAGTTCAAAGTCTTTAGTGCACTGTCAAATGCAACATTTGCTCTTCGTCTCTCGACCTATCAGGGCAGTTGACGCCCTTAAACGGTCGAGCTCAGCAAATTGCGGTTCCTCCACAACCCGATAGATGTAACCCCTCAAAAAAGGGCTCAAAAATGAAATGTAAAGGACCAGAGCACGTGAAGAGGGCAGTGTCCCCGCAGGTGGAATATCAAATAACCCCGAAAAATGTCAAAAGCATAAAAAAGAAATACAAAAAAAGAAAAAGGGGTTCAAGTAATCATGAAAAAAGTCTGGTCGTGACCGTGCCTGGCTATGAAATCCACCGAAGGCCTGAAAAGTCAAAATAAGGGCATCTAGGAGGTTAAAAGGGGTCCGTCTTGTCACAGCTCGCCCTTTTAACGGTTTTGTTGATCCTCCTGTGAGGTTTGTCTCCACAAGTTCTTCACTTTTTCTTCCCCAAGGTTCAGCACGAGATAGCTATCTAAAGACTGAACATCATTTTAAAATGGTTCGTTTTCAAAAATTGTCACATGCTCACATGATTACAGGAGTCCAAAATGAGTGAAGAGTAATGTCAATGTTTCTGGTGAACTAATTTCTTAACTATAATCTCAATGTGTACTCTCGAAGACTTCGGGCTTAGGTCAATGCATGCGCGTCACCAATTGGTGCGACGGCGTCTGATTCTGAGTCAGCGTCGCGCGGTTGACCGTTAGGGTTCCAAGGTGTTCCATCATATACCTTCTAGATTGTGAGGAAAGAGACCCGGGTCGGGCAAATCATTTACCTCGAAAACTTTTGGGCAAACTTGGTGGTCGGAAGCAGCTGGGAGCCTAAGCATAGCATGACGGTATTGTCATCAGTATGAGTCTTAACCGGTCAAGGTTAGTTTGAGGAGTCTAGATGCCCAAATCAATCTAGATGCAAGCTTAGGATACCTGGGAAGTTAAGTGTGCATTTCCCTTCCGCCATTCAATCAGGCTAAGTTTGGACAGTCACCAGGCAGGCGGAATCAAAAACATGTTTTCATCACACACCCCATTTGTTAATATCCACCAGCATTTGCATGTTTACTTGTCACATTAGTTTCAATATTCTTCCTTTTGTCTGGTTAGTAACACACGCCCTTGACCCTATGCGAAGGCTAGGAAAAAGGTAGTTGCTCTTTTGGGCAAGGGGCCGAAAACAGATACTACTAATTGTTTCCCCTTCATTTTTGTGCATGCAGGAAAATGATTCTGTCCAAAAGGTGGACACTTTTGCTGTCGAGTCGAAGCCAAAAGCAGCTGGATTGGCATTCTACTTTGAGAACGGCCATATCTTCCGTGCTGGCTTCGACTCGACAGGGACCTTTGTCCCTCGCTTCCTTGCAGCTCGTCATTAAGATATGGTAGATCATTTACATTTACTGATGTGCGTTCTTGCAGTTGAAGGGAATCTGAAGCAAGTAGGATTGAAGACACAGGAGGCTAATAACTTTGGGCGTATAGACTCTGAGTTACTATTTAAACAAAACAATGAGGAGTCTATATTCTCCAAGTTATTCGATTGGCCAATAAATCCCTCCTGTTTGCATTAGGAATTTGTTTTCTAATTGTTAAACCAGCATGCATTGCATAAGCATCCATCCCGCCCTAGGGGCAATGACCATAAGTCATCACTCTGCTTAACCCATCGCTGATATGTGAGTCTGGCGATTGTCCGTCTGTTAGCCCTTTGAATTGCAAGACCTCATCCTTTTTTCCAATACGTGTGCTTAAGATTCTCTCACTTGGCGATCCCATGATGCGCCAGGCCACCGCGCGCCCGTTGTGTCGAGAGTTCTTCAAGTCACACTGCTACACCCTTCATGCTTGAGATCCCCTTGGGCCAGATCGTTGCATCCTGGTGCGCCAAGGCCGTGCGGTTCCAGCACCCGAGGGTCCCACGGACTGTGATTCTCAAGTACTGAACTTTGTCCCTTTTCTTAAACCACTCTTGCAACTCGAATAGCTAGCTTTCATGCATTTGCCGCATTCGCATATCATCCTTGGATATAGCTCATTCTTTTTCGGGTTGTCCAAAATCAGTTTCGATTTCCGAAACACCTATTTATCATTCCGTTCCACTCCACTACAAAACAGGTGTCCCGGAGGGGCATTTGTAGACACCGATTTTGGACCACCCTTTTGGTCATGAACCCCGTCCATCAATAGCCCATCATCACCAAACCCATCATTTTATCCATCTCATTTAGCCCATCAAATTTTCCCACTAAATAATCAAGCCCATTAACCAATCTCCGCTTCCTCTCGCCTGTGGAAGGCCAACCAGGTCGCCTTCCACCATCCCTAGAAGGCCAACCAGGCCGCCTTCCACCATCCCTGGAAGGCCAGCCAGCCCGCCTTACACCATCCTTGGAAGGCCACCCCTCGCCTTCCACCATCCTTGGAAGGCCACCTCTCGCCTTCCATCACCCTTGGAAGGCCAGCCACCTTGCCTTCCTCCTTTTAGCCACCTTTTTCACTTTTTCCCACTTTTTCGTAAAAGGCCAACCAGGCTGCCTTCCTCCACCCGTGGAAGGCCAGCCACCTTGCCTTCCACCTTTTGGCCTCCTTTTTCACTTTTTACTACCTTTTCGTGGAAGGCCAGCCAGTCCGCCTTCCACCACCCTTCGAAGGCCACCCCTTGCCTTCCACCTCCTTCGAAGGCCACCCCTTGCCTTCCACCTCCTTCGAAGGCCACCCCTTGCCTTCCACCCCCTTCGAAGGCCGACCGGGCCGCCTTCCACCACTTCGTAGAAGGCCAACTACTTGGCCTTCCATGGAATTGGAAGGCAGGTTGGCTGGCCGTCCACTCCCTAACCACCCCTTGACCTCGTCTTCCTCACGATCTCCTCTACTCGCCGTTCTCACCCCCACTACTCCGATCACTCCCCACTCCGGCGACTGCCGCGCGCACCACTTCCGATCCTTGACCACTTCCCATTGGCTCCAGGATGATTTACGGGGATTTAGACCCCTATTTCCCATATCTTTCCTTCATCTATTTAAGCCCCCCAAGTTCCCTCGAGCAAGGGGGTTGGAAAGGGATTAAGAAGGAGTTTCTTTCTCGGAGCGGGTCGGCTTTGAGGAGTCGAGCGGGCAAGGAGTCAGAGAGTTCCAGAAGAATCCTTCGCACTCCAAATGGGCTTGTCTTTCTAACCCACTTTTACTTTTCTCCTTTCTTCATCTCATTGCATTCTCACTTTCCATCCATGCCGTAACATTCTTCCTCCCTCATTCTTCTGTCCACTTTTAATACAGCACCTCACTTTTCACACATGAGCACTTATCTGCATGCATGCATCTTAGGATGACTTAGCACCCTTTACGCCCAGAGGTTCCAAACAAAAAAACGGGAGGTGGGTGGCTATAACATATGGTCACCTTCCCTCCCAACCACCCATCCGGTGCGTCTCCTTCCAATTCCAATTAATTTTTATGTTTGCATGAACGAAGTCTACATGTCACATTTCTAATCGGGTTATTTCTTTTCTTTGTTTGTCTTCTCTTTTTAGGGGCTCTTACCAGATTCTGCGCGTGGACTACCGAGCTCTCCTCCTCTGGCCGGCCGGAGGAAGAGAAGGGGAATCCACCATCTCCCGCTCCCTCAGAACGCGATCACATCCTCACCATCCTGCGGAGCACAGGGACCGAAAGGTAATGCTCCTGGCGATCACATCCTTTATTTCTAACCCCCTTTAAATCGCCACAGCACTAAGACGAACGGAGGGACCCTCGATTCCGAAGCCCGCAGCCGCAGCGGGGGACGTTCCGGGCACCTACAAGATGCAGGACACCAGCACATATGTGTGGGTGTTCATCCTAGGAGGATGTTCACTGAACTGATCCGCTGATGGATGTTTAGATGGTTAATTATACCTAATGTCAACTGAAGATCCATCTGTCTCAGTAGTATCGTTGATCTTTTGACCTGAGACATTAACGTGGTCTTGCATGAGGATTGGTGTGGTTTAATGCTTGATTAAGTGACTTTAACCATAAGTCATGAAACACTGAATTATTAGCCACATCGAGATACATGCGACAACTGTTAATGGTCAAGAGGGGATCGCTCACTGTCAGGTATATCACAAACAGTTAATGAGTCATGACATGGATACTCCACTAAATCCCTGGTCAAGGTGGTATCGGTTCGTTTGGAACGAACGTGAAATTATTATGGAGGTCATAGTCAGACGACACGATCACTAGTGGTTTGACATAACCATACCACACGATTGGATCGGACTCATAGAATGAGGGAGAGATTATAGCGATACGGTAACTGATAACTTACAGGTGCCAGACAGGGTATAGATGAATCTTGCATCTTCTAGGATCACGCGGATTTGCTTGACCCAACGTGATCAAAAAAGATCCGGAACAAATTAAACGGTTTTTGGGAATAGCCGGTTTAATTTACTTTTAATTAGATTAGAAGTCAATGGATCTGTAAACCAGAGTGATAATGGGCCTAGAGGATCACACACAAATAACACTTGTAGAACGGAATATTATTGTATGGAAAAATATACTAAAGCATTAAATTCTTTTAAGAAAAGAATTTATAAATGACTTAAAAGCATATATACAACAATATAAAGGGCATATATATAATATATGTATTATTAGACTTGTTTGATAAATAAGTTAATAATAATATATTGATATATAATATATCATGGGGTTTACTTTAACTGCGACAGTTAAAGATGGGTTTGGTTAAACGAGGCGGTTCAAACTGTCGCCTTACCGTTCTATAAATAACTCATGTTCTCCGACCCGTAACCTAGCTAATGCTTTACCCATTCCAAAAAGTTGGCCGTCAAGTAAAACTTGGAAGGGTTGAACTCTTGCCAACAGAGCTCTTGAGGCTATAGGGTTTGTGCGGGTGTTGGAGAAGGAGAGCTCTGTTGCTGCGCGGGTTGGTGTGGATTAAGCTCTAGATGTCAGACGTTTGTGCAGCTCAAAGCTTCGAGGAGTTCGGCATCGATTTTCACATGATAACTTATTCTGTGTAAAGTGATAAATCTCATGTGATTTATTTAAGATCATCTTTGTTGCATCAATTAAAGTCCAAATTGATTTGGGAAATCAGTTTGTTTGTTTTATATTCTTCCGCTGCTGTGATTTTTCAGGGATTACGACCGAACCCAACAGTGGTATCAGAGCCAAGTTTAGGCTCTTATTGATGCAACTGGGAAGAACGATCTCTGTTGTAACATTATGTTAATGTTCTTCAATTTTATTTTAATTTTTTGGGCCATGAAAAATTTATTTTTCTAGAACAGTGGAAAACTGGACGGCAAAAGGCCAAGCCGTCTGAATATTTTCGAAAAGATTTTCAGATTGTTGGTCTTTCATTAGCTTTTCGACTTTTTTTTTTGTTCAATATTTTTTAGAATGCATAGTTGTGTCCACATTTTTATTTGAATAACAATACTATGATTATTTGATTAGGTATGTTATGAAACTCTAAATCGTATCCTATGTAACTTTAATTTACTGTGGTTTCAGACTTTTGAATTTAGATTCAGATTAGTCTTCTCAGGTATCTGTCCAAGAAAAGATCTAAAATTGGCAAAAGATCTGAAAATTTCTGTGAAAGAAATGTAAAATATTGTTAATTTATAGTATATAAAAATTACAATTAAAATATCTTATAAAAATCTAAGTACACTTTTTCAAAATGAGTTAATTTTTATAAATAAAAACTATTTCTCAAAATACATGATTAAATCATGATACTTGAACTTATGCAAAAAAGTAAAATTCTTTTTTTAGATTATGATTCATTCATGAAAAACACTTTTAGATGAAAATTATGGTCAAAACCATAATCTTGAAAAATCAGATACTTATGTTACACTGCCTAAAGCGTACTACTAATCAAGTGTTTAGGCCAAGATCTGTTCTTGGGCTATACGTACTAGGTTGACAGGTGAGGTCCACCGATGAGAGAGAGAGAGAGAGAGAGAGAGAGAGAGAGAGAGAGAGAGCAGTTCATGTCAGACAGAGGCTAACACCACTCCAAATTAGTGTTTCTTTCTTGGCTTGGCGGGCATGGTAGGTTGTACACATGCTAATATAGGCAACATACGTCCAAATGTTTCTTTGATTAAAATATTTCTAAATTAAATATTCAATATTTAAAATAAAAATTTGTTTACATACAAACTCTTCTTGCATACGATTTGTCACTATTAAATATATAACTGTAACATGTAGATACATTTGCCATTATTGAATATAGTTCCATACAATTATAACCTAAGTCAAGTTGCACAATAGCTAAAGACAGCTGAACGAGGATTGGATGGCTTGGATGTGGGGGGAGGACATTGACAACAAATGCACATCGGCAGGCCATGGCAAGGTTTATATTTGCGTGTAGGAGCTACAAATTTATGTGTGCATATATTTATATATTTAACATTAAGTAGTTTTATATACAAACACAAAGAATAAGGATCCATTGGATTTTTTTTAAGATATGAAATAAGGTTTGTGATGGGGTTTGCCATCTACCATATTTTTGGTTTAGAAGAGTGCATGCAAGAACATTTTATTCTCCTAAGCTCTTATTAATATTCAAATAAGTGATAGAGGCAATACCCAATTTTATAACTAAACATTATATTACTTTAAATTGATCAAGAAATTAAAGAATATTTTAATATATTATGATCCAACTACTAAGTTTTAGCATATTATAATTTAACATTATGAGCTCAAATGTGGATTGATTGTTGAAGATAAGTCTCCTTGTAAATCTATTAATAATCAACATTTGGGAAAGTGACTTACTTAGTCCCCTTGAAATTCTAGTTCCTTTCTATTTTTATTTCTTAATTTTTTTTTCTGGAGACTGAGATGGATTGGACATGTTAGGCGTAGATTTAGAGAAGCCCCAGTTAGAAAAGTGGAGCATATTAGGATAGAGGAGGGAAAGAAAAGAAGGGGTAGACCTAGATTAATTTGAGAGAGAATAGTACAATATGATTTGGAAGCTTTAAACTTTTTAGAAGAAGTAGCCCAAAATCGTTTAGAGCGGAAACAGAGAATCCATATAGTCGACCCCAATTATTTGAGATTAAGGTTTCGTTGAGTTGAGTAATTTTTTTCTGAAAATGTTATTATGGTAATAATGTTTATAGTAAAATAAAGTTTGTTGTTGTCTTAAGATGCACAACGCACTTTATTAGCTAGTTGAAATAAATGAATGCAGACAAAAGCCAAGAATGGCATTGTGCGCATGCAAGCCATAAGTACATTTGCTCTAGCTCACATGCACATGCACACATATATGTACATGAAGTGTTGTGTCCTCAATTTTTAACATATAAAGGCTAGTACGAAATAAGGAATTTTTCATGAAAAGTTTTCTTGTCATTTTATCTACATAAGAACATCTCTAAAAATGATAATATCTTGTAATAAGCTTCTTTTTGTGAAACAATATCATGATTACCCCACTTGAGAACATTAAGAGTCCACCAAAATAGGGGATCTCCATAGCAAACTCCATGTAGTAGAAAACAAAGATGAGCAGTGAACCTAGTGTCAACATAGGCGAGGGGAAATGGTGGACTAGCATCAAGCTGAGCCTGAGATCGCATGGCATTTGAGCTACCATGTGTTGAGCATGACTCAATTATATCTTTCTTAAATGCATCAAGAACACATACTAAGACATAATCAATGATTCGTAAATGGGATTAATTATGTATGCATGATTAAAATGTGTGATTAAGTATGCTATTAATAAGTACTATACAGTGTTAGTTACGTATGTCCATCAAGTCAATCACATAACTTTTAAACATAATCTTATTCTTTTAATAATAATAAAGACGTCATATTTATTATATGTAAATCAATTATAACGTTTTATAATGAAGTCTGTGAATATTTGTAATGAATATTAAATTATGATGAGATCATAATAATAAAATTTAATACATATTC
Source organism: Zantedeschia hybrid cultivar (assembly GCA_030544215.1). Taxonomy (NCBI): domain Eukaryota; kingdom Viridiplantae; phylum Streptophyta; class Magnoliopsida; order Alismatales; family Araceae; genus Zantedeschia; species Zantedeschia hybrid cultivar. The sequence goes on along the minus strand of JARZZO010000003.1, from coordinate 31,988,969 downwards.
TTAAATATTCTTAATCTGATGATATTTGAGAAGGCTATCAAATATCCAGTGAAAGTAATATATGTTATCCCTATTCATAAGATGAAGATGACTGGTCTCATAGTCACTTATGTGAAGACACTAAGACGAACCTATAAATAATCATTGAAGAATAGATACATTAAACTTATCTATTACTAAATCACTAGATGGTAATTTACTTAACTGTCAACAATTGATTTACTATTACATTAACATAATTGTTCATTATACCTGAACCACTAAAGACATATAGTTGATAAACATCTGAGTTTTGACCATCGCTCATAGATCTCTAACAATGGGATCATAATTAGTTAAGAGTGTAGACACGCTAATTTTGACGTCATTTTGAGTAAATTTCATATCATATAATAATGCCTCAGAATGGTCTGATAATTAATCATTAATTAATTTTTATTAATCTTTTTGAGTGTCGGGTTTAACAGACATGTTTAAGTTAATCAATTGAATTGATTTTAGCTCAAATTTCAGTTAAAATATGAAGAATCCTAAAAGGCGTCGACCCATGTGGACGCGGTTTAGAGTTTATTCTTATTTTAGCGTTTAAATTTGAATTTTAATTAATTGATTAATTAGCTAAAAGGCGTTTGTGAAGGTCGACGCGATTTAGGTTTCCTAAGCTATTTTAACTTCTCTTCCGGATGTTTATCCTTATCTTAATTAGTGTAAAAGACGTCCACCCACGTGGACGCGGTTTAGCTAATAAAGATAAAGCTAAGTTTTCCGGATATTTATCCTTATCTTAATTTAATCTGAAAGGCGTCAGCCAGGGTGGACGCGTTTTAGATAATTACAGATAAAGATGAATTAATCAGTAATTATCTGTCGATTAAGGTAGATAAATCCGAGATTTTTCTATGTTAATCGCGAACGCAGAAAATGCCTATAAATACCTTGCATCTGAAGAGTTAAAAAAAAAAAAGGAAGAGAGAGAATTATTGAGCCACAGCGTTATAGTGATTTGAAGATCGAAGCAACCACGTCGGAACGCTGGAGCGCTGCCATTTCCAGAAGACGGCATCCTTCTTCAAGATCTTCATCTTTTCAAAACTTCAACCAACTGGACTGGGCATAAGTTTTTCATATCTGAATTTCATTTTCATTCATTAGTTTCATTCTCTCATACTCACTGCATGCAACACACACCACACCATCAATTTTCCAAAACCCATCTGTTCTAAAGGGGTTTCAAAGCCATTTAAAACAAGTGAGTTGCTGTTTAAACATGTTCATAACCATAGTTAATTTTGATATTATTTCTACTTAGATTCTCATCATTGTTTCTCCTTTATTTTTCTGTCTCTCTGTCTCTGCTGCATCCAACAACAACAACAAGAGTTCAAAAAGAGGGAAATCAAGCACGAAGCCAGGAGAACTTCTGGACGATCCTCAACATTCAACAGCAAGAACGAAAGAACAAAGAGGCTCTCTTTCTTCAGCCGGCTGAAGGAGGGGAACCAAGGATTCATTCTTCCGCGTTTAAACAGGTAGGCGATCAAACTCTTTTGAAGCTTTTTAGTTAAAAGTTTCTGGCGATCACTGCACCTTAGTTGCATTTTTTTTTAATAGGTTAATTTACTCTAAACAACATAGTTTTTCACATTAATCACACGAGCAATTTTTCAGCACCTATAGCTCTTTTGGCGATCACGGTGGGACTTGGTCTCGCCGTCTTTTAATTTCTTTTGTTCTTGTTATCATCATATCGGGCACCCACGGTGCACCACTTGTGTCTTTCGACACGTCCTCACCAATTGGTGAGTGTTTAGTTTGATTAATTTCCCTCGTGCACCACGTGCACACCCCAGTGGCAAGATCTTGCCTCCCCTTTGATTAATTCAAAAAGCTATTTTTTGTGATAAAATGCTGTGTGATTGCGTGATTTCTTAGTTGTTTAGTTAGTAAATCATCCTGTTTAAAATCTGAAACTAAAAATCTTTGCATGAGTCGATTGTTTACTGCATTTTACCCTGTTTAAGGAGGATTCAACCCAGAAAATCCTTCTGGAAATCTGTTTCTGCGAACTGAAAAGCGTCCAGGAACGGCGACGCGTTTCAAAACCGCGTCTGGACACCTGGACGCCTTTTAGCCTCCAGATTATCTATGTCGTCTACATCTGTTTCTGCGAAATAATTAAGTTCTGTGTTGAATAGCGTCGACCATTATCGACGCGATTCAGACAGTTTTTAGTTATTTTCCAAGCTTTCTCTGCTGTTTGCATCTGTTCTCTGCGAAAGAATTAAGTTCTGTTTTGAATAGCGTCGACTATCATCGACGCGATTCAGACAGTTTCTTAATTATTTTTCAGTTTCCAGATTTCTGTGTTGAGTGCTAGCTACCCATTACTCTATTAAGCATTAGAGGCCATCCAGGTCGCAGGGCATACGCATTGAGGCTAAAACCCTCCTTTTCTTAGGAACACATTACTCAACGTTAGCAACTCTCTCTGATTGGGTTGGTCCCTTGATCAGACTAGAGAAGTTGACGTTGAGACCTCCATAAGTCCCCAAAATCAAGGTATTCCTCCTTGATCATCGGGCTGGTTGTACCAATTGAAGTCCCGGCTAGATTCCGAAAGCGTTGTGAGAGAAAATCTTAGAGAATAACGGTGGAAACTGAACTGAAACTAGGATCCTTCCCTGAGCGAAATTGTGGTTTAATCCAATTCAAATAATTCAACAAGGAATCCTGAAATCACGTTAAGCATCCACTTGTTTGATTAATCTCTGCACAACTTGTGTGATTAAATCTTTGAAAAGAGAATCTAATATAATGTTGCTGCGATCAGGCAGAGATTTGAGTATGGCCCAAGACGCCATTATCAACTACGAGGGAGATGCTAATGCCCCTCGCAATTCAGATTTCAACTACGAGAACGGGAGAGATGCTGATGCCTCCCATAATTCCGTCCCCATTCCATATCGACAAGATGGGAATGTCCGGACCCCTCTTTTTCATCCACAGGATCGATATCCTGATCTTCCTCCGCATGAATATGCGATTCCCAATCCCGACCTTGAAAGGGACATGAATCAGAATGATCCCTCACCCTCCGATCCTATGGATCTCGTCAATGCTCTGGGAGTTCTTGCCTCCCAACTGGACCCTCAGCAGTTCGAGGCGATCCAGTCCATTTTGAAGGGGAAGGCACCCATGCAGCCTGCTGAGCCGAACCCTGTGGCTCCCCCCGTTGTTCCTCAACAACCTCCTCTTCCTCCCCCTTTTATCCATCAGGCCATGGAAGGCCTTCATCTTACTTCTCGGCCAACTGGGCCACAACTTTCGTCATCCAGGCAACCGGCTAGACCGCAGACGCCCGTTTATCAAAATGCCCTCGGGCATGGCGGAAGCTCTGCCGGACCTCATTCTTATTATCCTCCTTGTCCGACGTACTCTAGGCAGCAGGCCTATCAAGTACTTCCTCCTCCTCCTCCTCCCCAGGCAGATCTAACCACGCAGACGTTGCTGGCTAAGATGGAGCGCATGGATGAACAGTTCAACAATCTTCAGAAAATGATGGGGGTTAAAGCTGTGCCAGAAATCAATTTACCGAGCCTGCCAGTGTTCCATCTGCCACCCTCTGAAATGCCAGTGTATCGAAAATATAACGGTACTGGTAACCCCTTCACGCACCTGAAGGAGTTCATGTACGAATCCTCTTTCTGGCAGAATGATAAGAGGTCATTGGCTTTCTTGTTCAGGAGATCCCTAGAGGGACCAGCCCTCGAGTGGTTCTTTTCTCTGGAACCCTCAGAAGTAGAGGATTACGGTATCGTTTCACGCAAATTTATCCAACGATACCAGGACAGAGTTGCACCCTCCTTGTCTATCACGGATCTTATTGCAGAAAAGATGAAACCGGACGAGGAGTTTGTCAGTTTTGCTGACAGGTGGCGGGGCCTGGCTGAAAAAGTGAAGGATCACTTGTCTGAATCTGAACAAGTGAAGATATTAATTTCTAACGCCACTCCCCAGTTCAAGCTAGTCCTCTCCTTGAACAACTTGACGAACATGGCAGAGCTCTATGAAAGGGCACGGTACTGCCAGAATGCTTTCAAGGACGCTACGTTCTCTAGCGTCTTTGATCCTCACAGACCTAACAGGCCTCCGCCTCGGAAGCCTGCAGTGCCGAATTCTCCTAGCTCAGGTCCAACTACTGAGGGCACGCTCTCTCACGAGCAGGTCAGTACTATGAACAATAACTCGCCCCAGTTTGTGAGGAATCAGCAGTACCAGAGGCCACCACAGACGAGCCAGCAGGGGTACAGGCAGCAGCAGAACCCCCATTACCAACAGCAGTACCAGCGGCCCCAGCAGCCGAATCAAAACCAATTACAGCAACAGCCGCAACGGCAACAGCAGTATCAGCAGCCACATCAGCCCCAGCAGCAACAGCCACAGTACCAGCCGCGTGCACCGCCGGCGTACCACAACGTCCCTCCTCCTGGTGACTACAACCAGCAGAGGAGACCTCCAGGCCCGAAAAGGGCAGAGTACCCGGCCCTCCCAGAATCCTTGGCAGATATTTTCAGCGCTTTAATGGCAGCCAATGCCTTAGTTTTGCCGAGGGAGAAGGCCGTCTGGCCTCAAAATGCCGATACGTCTAGGTATTGCTACTTCCATAGGCAACCTGGGCATACCATTGACACCTGCTTTCAGTTCAGAGATTATATCCATGATCTCAACGAGCAGGGCGGCATAGACTGGGAGGAAATGAAGAAGTACATAACAGCCCTGAAGGCGAGGAGACCGCAGCAGCAGCAGCAGCAAGCAAGACCACCGGCACAGGCAGTAGCACCACCCAACATGGGTATAGTGCAGAATCCACTCCCGGAGCACCAGAACCAAAACCAGGTTGCTCCCATCTTGACGAACAGCCAGTCTGAGGCTGGTCGTGGGCAGCAGTGGAGAGTAGAGGACTCTTCCTCTCTTTGTTCAACGGGTCACGTTCAAAGTACCGCAGAGCGACAACCACGCCGCACCATCCACATACCAAAGCCACAACCCGTTACCATCACCCCTATACCCACACCTACATACCACTCACCCACACCCAATAACCCATTACCACTACCCGCCTTCCTTAGACCCATTACGCCCCGCACCACTACGCCTCCATCATATAGCCCCCCGCAAACCAATAACGCGCCCCTCTTACCATCTAGGCCATTATTACGCATACCATTTCCTACTTCACCCGCTACCACTACCACCTATCCAGATATGCCCTTACCATCTAAACCGCTATTACGCGTACCATTCCCCACTTCGCCAACCACTTACCCATCCACCATCCAACCCTCTAGGCCTTTAATCCGCACCGCGCCATCACCACCTAGCCCCACGCCATCACCACCTAGCCCTACGCCATCACCTACCTACCAACCCTCTACGCCATCCGCACCATCCAACTCTGCGATACTTAAGGTGTCACCCGGATCCTCCACGGTTGAGGAACACGCGCTCCGGAGTGGAAGGATTTTCAACAAGGTCTTTCCTCAGTCCACAGTCAGAGACGGCCCATCACAGCCGACTGAGGAAGCCCACAATGAAGAGAGTGCAACTGGCACTCAATATGACCTGTTTAAACACCTGGATCGGACACCGGCACGGATCACTATACTCGAACTGATCAAAAGGTCCAAGAGTCACCAAGAAGCTTTAATGGAATATATGCAGAAAGTGATGGTCAATGAAGACGTGCCGGTAGAGAAGATTGCAGCACTACTAGTTCCTCAGGGGGATCAGCCCTCCATAACATTTCATACATCGGAACTAGCACCGCCGGCAGCCAGAAGCATGGCTCTGAGTATCACGGTTAACATCTGTAAGAAGGCCGTGGATGCATGCCTGGTCGACACAGGGGCTTCGATCAATGTTCTACCTCCGAAGACCCTGGAGTTATGCGGTGTGCCCAAAGAGAAATGGCTGCCCAGCCCCATATCAGTAACAACATATGACAATTCTACTCGTTCCCCTCTGGGAATGGTCTATTTAAAGGTGGAGCTGGGCCCTGTAAGTCATGCAGAAGTCGAATTTCACATCTTGGAAATCGACCCTTCCATAAATGCCATTTTAGGTCGTCCTTATATCAAAACTCTTGAGGCGATTCCTTCTACGAATCATCAATGCCTCAAATTTCCTTACAAAGGACGAATAATTAAAATAACGAGCATGCCGATCCTTGCTGCTGCTCATTCCTTGAACCTTAAATCTGCTGTTTTACCTGGCCGACAACCTTTTCTGTCGGTATTACAGGTCTACCGTCCAGTGGCTGATCCTCTGAAAGCCGCTACTATTTCTCCATATCCGTTAGATGCTATCAAGAGGGGGAAGTGCATGAGTACCCCAGGATGGAGGATCATGATGAAGAACGGCTACGAGCCTGGGAAAGGTCTGGGCACACAATTGCAAGGCAGGACCACTCCTGTCAGAAATCATCGAGCAGCACCTGGAAGTGGTCTGGGCTATAGGCCAATAAAACTGAAGCAAGATCCGGTTCAGAAAGCAGAAATCAAAGAAGGCCCGAAAATCTGGGAGGCAATGTCTACACCACCCAAAGAAGGCCGAGATCCCCTAACATGGACCCTGTGTACACACTTTGTAAAAGGGCCCATACTTAGCTATGACAATACGGTAGTCATTACTTCCTGTTTTGACTTCCACGATATATATGGGAGGGATTTGGCCAGACATTGCTCTGAATTACTTACGTACCAATCCTTGGAGGCTCTGCGGCCTATGAAAAGGAGGAAATTTCATGACCCTGAATGTGAATGGTACAGGTGGTTCGACCTCAGAGACCTGTATATTGCACTGAACAGACTATTTCTAGATCCTGCAGAACCTAAGTGGCCGCCGCAGATTGATGAACTAATTGAAAGCCCTGGTGCCATATTTGACAAGCGGATACTGCTATCTGAAGAAACTGATGAAGGGGAGCCGGATGACCCATATCAAGCTGGTTATACAACAGATCTGCTCTGGAGGGTGACATATCCTTCACATGTCTTCACGCTCCATACTCTTTTCCGTACACTGCTCTTGACCCCGACTTGGTCGCGGGTCATAATTGAAGATATTCCACGGGCTCCGCCCGTCATGATTACTCTGTCCCCCCGGGACATTATACCACAACCTCCTCTCGATCTAGAGAGGTTGTATGATCTAATCTGGGACATATTACTATATGATCCCCCCAATCCTCTGGCCTTGGTGCCACTTCCTCCGTCTGATTCTCCTCCCATTTATATTCATTCCTGTTTTATGTTTAATTCTTTCATTTTCCAAAAAAAAACGCCAATTTGGCAACAAATTCTTCCCAAATCCTCATTGAGGAAACATCTTACTTGTCCGATTGCACCCCATCGCACGGGTCCTTCGGTCAAGACTCTCTTCTAGATTTACTCTGTCCCTCCCCTCGGGAGGATTCTCTTGTATTTCCACTTGTATCCCAGGATTTTCATCCTGCTTCATCCTCGTTAGGTTATGATAGTGAGTTTAGTGAAGTTAGGCAGTCTAGTCATGTTAGGAAGTCTAGGAAGCCTAAGGGTAGGCAAATTCCAGATAGATACCTCCAGGACTTAGCTGATAAGTGCTCTTCTTGCTCTTTGATCCCTCAATTTCTAGAAAATCCAATTCATATGCCAGAAGATTGCATGGACGATGAGTCAGTCAATGATGGGTACGGGGTATATGAATTAGTACATGAAAAGGACCCCATTGAGGAAGATGACGAGGACGCGGCTGAGGCATATGCCAGTAGAGTGAAGAGATTTGATGAACCCTCAGTTGCCGTAGAAGAGCCTACCAAAGAAATTAATTTAGGGACTGAAGACGAACCTAAGGTTGTCCTCGTCAGTAAAAATCTTTCTTTAGAGGATGAGAACGCAATGGTACAAGTACTCAAGGACTATAAGGACACTTTCGCCTGGAGTTATGAGGATATGCCGGGGTTAGACTCGTCTTTAGTTGAACACAGGTTGACATTAAAAGACGGAGTTAGCCCGGTCAAGCAGAAATTAAGGCGATTCCACCCACAAATGGCTTTAAAGATGAAGGAAGAGGTCGATAAGTTGCATAAAGCTAAGTTTATTAGAGTTGTCCTCTATCCACAATGGGTGGCTAACATAGTCCCGGTTATGAAAAAGGACGGGAAGGTCAGAATTTGCATTGACTTCCGCGATCTGAACCGGGCGTGTCCTAAAGATGATTTTCCATTGCCTCATATTGATGTACTCATCGATAATACTGCTGGCTATGAGACATTATCATTCATGGACGGATTTTCAGGATATAATCAGATTAAGCTGGCAGAAGAGGATCAAGAGAAAACGTCATTCACTACACCTTGGGGAACATACTGTTATGTTGTCATGCCATTTGGGTTAAAGAATGCTGGAGCCACCTATCAGAGGGCTATGATGGCAATATTTCATGACATGATGCACATAGATCTGGAGGTGTATGTGGATGACTTATTAGTTAAATCGAAAACAAAGGCTGAGCACGCCAAAGTTTTGGCAAGAGTATTAGAGAGATCGAGAGAATATCAGTTAAAGATGAATCCCAAGAAATGTGTATTCGGGGTATCTTCAGGGAAATTGCTTGGATTTATCGTCAGCAAACGGGGAATTGAGATCGATCCTAACAAGGCGAAGGCTATTAGAGAAATGCCACCTCCCAAAAACTTGAAAGAGTTGAGAGGATTAATCGGGAGGTTGCAATTTATTCGCCGCTTTGTCTCCCAGCACTCACAAAGGTGTAAGCCGTTTTACGAGCTTACCAAGCCGGGAGTCAAATTCGATTGGGACGATAAGTGTCAGGAGGCATTCGATGGATTAAAGAACTATTTAGCAAGTCCTCCTGTTTTGAGACCACCATCTCCAGGCAAACCATTGATACTTTACATTTCAGTCCTGGATGATGCAGTGGGGGCTGTCTTAGCACAAGAAGATGAAGAAGGAAAAGAGAGGGAAGCCTACTATCTCTCTAAACTTCTCAACCCCGCTGAACAGAGATATACAGCGATGGAGAAAACATGTGCAGCATTGGTTTGGGTTGTGCAGAAATTGAAGCATTATTTTCTGGCCCATGAAGTCCACCTCATCGCTAGGATGAATCCGATTAAATTCCTTCTGGAGAAATCTGTTCTTACTGATAGGTTAGCACGATGGCAAAGCTTTCTATCTCAATTTGACATCATTTATATCCAGCAGAAAGCGATCAAGGGCTATGCCATAGCAGAACATCTTGCTCATCATCCCCTTCCCCGATTTGATCCAGTACGATCAGAGTTTCCGGATGAGGAACTGATGTCCGTAAATCAAATCAGAGATGATATGTGGACTCTGCATTTTGACGGAGCTCTGAATTCTCATGGAAAAGGGATCGGTATCGTTCTGTTATAACCTGAAGGTATCACCATTCCACAAGCCTTTCAGCTTGATTTTCCAGTCACAAACAATATAGCTGAATACGAGGCACTTCTTGCTGGTCTCGAGGCTGCTCATTTTCATGGTGCTACCAAACTCAGGATCGTAGGTGATAGCCAACTGATTCTTCGCCAAGTGCTGACCAAGTATCGAACTCTCGATCCCAAGCTCAAGCCTTATCAAGAGCTTACTTCTGCTTATTCAAAGCTTTTCACGAAATTGATCTTTGTCCATGTCCCTAGGAATCAAAACATCTTAGCTGACGCTCTAGCTTCACTTGCATCTTCTCTTGATTTTCCAATCAACAAACAATCTGAATCGATCATAGTTCATAGGCGTCTTTCACCCGCCGTGAAAGATCCTTCATTCCTTAGAACTAAGGAGAAGTTGCTGAAGAAAGTCAGAGATGGAGATATCATTGAAAAAAGAGAAATCATGTTAATGGAGCTGTTAGAAGAGATGGATGATGAACAGAAGCCATGGTATTATGAAATTGCAAAATATTGTGAAGATCAATCGTATCCTAAGGAAGCTACAACTGAGGAGAAGAGAGCTATCAGGAGAGTTGCTCAAAGATACACCCTAGTTGGGGGAGCACTATACAAGAGAGGTTCTGATGGAGTTCTTCTGAGATGTCTAGACGAAGATGAGCTTTGGAAGGTTATGGAAGGAGCTCATAGTGGAGTTTGTGGTGGTCATGTCAATGGACAGATGCTAGCAAAGAAGATCCTTAGACAAGGATTTTACTGGCCAACCATGGAAGAAGATTGCGTAGGATATGTTCGTAGGTGTGCTAAGTGTCAACTTCACGCCGATAAAATTCATTCAACTGCATCTTCACTCCATCCTGTTTCTTCCCCATGGCCTTTCTCCATGTGGGCTTTCGACATTATTGGACCTCTTGGTAATCCAGATTCCGGCATCAAGCAAAAATCTTTCATTCTCACGGCAACGGAATACTTCACCAAGTGGGCAGAAGCTGAAGCGTACGTGGAGATCAAAGCATCAACCATTTGCAAGTTCATCATGAAGAACATCATCACTCGATTTGGAATTCCAAGCACCATCGTCACCGACAACGGACCGCAGTTCGTGTCACAGGAACTGAAGGACCTCTGTAACAGGTATAAAATTGCATTGCATCATTCATCTCCTTATTATCCGCAAGGCAATGGCCAAGCAGAGGCAACAAATAAGACTTTGATAAAAATCATTAAAAAGACGTGTAAATCTAATAAGTTCGCAGATTGGCCAGAAAAATTGGTTGAGGCTCTATGGGCCTACCGAACTTCAATCCGCACACCCACTGGACAAACTCCTTATTCCTTAACATTTGGAATGGAGGCGGTAGTTCCATATGAGATCCTCATACCGTCATTAAGAGTACAATTGAATAAGGATTTTTCCATTGATGAACATCGTTCAGCACTCCTTGCTCAATTGGAACTTTTAGACGAGAAAAGATGGTCAGCTGCTAATCATGCAAAAGTTTATCAAAACAGACTAGCACGTTTTTATCAAAAGAAAGTCATTGAACGTAAGTTCAAAGTCGGTGAAATGGTTGTCAAAAGAATTTTTATAAAACCTGGTGGTCCGCGTTCTAAGCTCCAACCCAACTGGGAAGGACCTTATGTTGTATCGCACGCTTTTCCTGGTAATGCTTATCGTCTTATTAATGCAGAAGGAGAAGAGTTAAAACATCCCTGGAATGGTTTACATCTTAAGAAATACTACCCTTAGGTTAAAGAGTCGATCAGTATGGTACAAAGACCAGTGGAATCAGAAAATTTATAAACTCAAATTTCCTTATCAGTCTGGATAATTTAACTTTAAACTCATTACTACACACACTGACACGTTTGATTCGTGAGTAACAAGAGATGACAAGTCCTAAATGATATCAAAAGCTTGACCGAAAGTGTAAAGTACAGATCATTCTTTTTGAAGCAAAAATTCTGTTTTATACTCGGCCCATGATGTCGGAACGAGGCTTAGAATAGACTACCAAGAATACCCGCCATCTTAGTAGGAGGCCGTCATAAAAAAAAGGGGGAGATCCGTCCCGAAACAGAAAGAAAAGAAAAGCAAAAAAAAATAAAAGGCAAAAGCCAAATGTCAAATCAAAAAAAGGCCATTACATTACAAACGTTACATCAAGGCCATGAAATGAAACAAAAGGGAACGCAAGGTCGATAAATACCCCGGAAAGAAAATGACCGAACCCCAACGGATATTAGGGTAAGAAAGGAACATCTTTTTAAGTCTCCGGAACCTTCTCATGGGCTTTCTAAACTTATTCATCTTTTCTTTCTAAAGAGATGTACTCCAAACTTAAGGAATGGCTTAGATTGACTAAGGGTCAAATCATCAAATGGGATCACGAATCGAAACACAAATTCAAACACGATGGGTTTAAGTTGAGTTGTTAAAGAACAATTTGGGAATTAAGTTAATAAATGAATATGATCTTTTGATCTAAATACCATGCTGATCTTTTAGTCAAAACCCAAAAAAAAATTTACATAAGTCAAAAATCCAAAAAAAATACATATTTCAAAACCCAAAAAAAAAATATACATATATCAAAATTCAAAAAAAATACATATGTTTCAAAATCCAAAAAAAGTACATATATCAAAATTCAAACAAAAAAGCATATATTTCAAAACCACAAACAAAAATGAATATTTTCAAAACAACAAAAATATTTCAATTAGCATCTGCTTGTTGCATTTAGTGTGTTTCATTCCTTTTATTTTCAGCGAGCATCTGTTTGCTTGTATGTTGCATCTTTGCTTAAGTTTGATTATTCTCATTACCTTTGTTAATAAAGGCTATGCCCCTTGACCATTCATTGAAGAAAAGATTGATTGACCATTTACTTGGTCAGGCAAGGGGCTAAGCCTAAATAGATACTTAACCTGTTTGTTAAGTGTGTACAGGATGCAAGATAAACACAGGAACACAAGATTGGAGCCAAAAGTTTCACGTATATTATCAAAAGGTGTTTTTGTACATGATACATGAAGAAGAAGATACATGAGCCCTCAAGGCTGGCTCTCCCCTCCGCCCTCGTCCAACTGGCTCTGGGCCTCGTCAGGCGCATCCGGTGCTGGCTCTCGGCTAGGAGGTGGAGGTGGTCTCTTCGCGCTCGGCCCTGCCTGGCCGGAAGACACAGCGGCACTGGCCGTAAAGGCAATGGTCAAACCACGCTCATGGGCACGCTGTCGAGCTCGCTGGTACCTCTCCTCCACCATCTTGCGCTCATGCTCTGCAACTGACAACCGACCCAGAAGGCCCTCCAGTCGAAGGCGCTAGCGCTCTCGCTCTTCGTTGATGAACCCTAGTCGAGACTGGAGGTGTGCAACCTCTCGGGCAAGATCTCCTGTCGAGAGTCGAGCCACCTGCTCCTCCAGAGCCCTGATCCGCTCTGCATCAGCCTCGGCACGAGCCGCTGCAGCACGGGCATGCTCTATCTCCGCTTCAGCCCTCTGAAGGGCTTCCTGAAGCTCAGCAACCTGCAAAGGAAGTTATTGTTAGTCCAAGCCAATCAAAATAATCAAGTAATCAATTCAAAAGTTGAAGAACTTACCTGAGCAGCACGGTCCTCCTCCGCGAGAGAAGCCCGGTGAATGGCGGAGGCGAGCTGACTCTGGAGGTCAGCCATAGCAGCATCATGAGCGGATGAAGATGATGAAGCTCCATGAGTAGGAGGAGCCGCCTGGTGTAAACGGCTCGCTGCATCGGAAGACAACTATCAGTGGTTAATCGCCAAAATAAGTAATTAAAACATGCATTCATATTCATTCATACATACCAAGTCATACAGTTCTTTCTGAACTTGTTCTAGCTGGGCCTCCGCATCATGTAGGCGGGCCCGGAGGTCGACAATGACCGCATCACGCGCATCCTGCATGTCATACATACATTCATTCACAAATATAAATCAAGATAATAATAAAATTTAAGAAGCATACTTACATCGAGTGGTCGGAGGAGCCGAAGCTGATCGGCGTAGTGGGCCCGGTACTGCTGGAGGTAGGCCTCGCTACTCACCGCCCGTGACTCCACCCGTACGCCCCGACGGTGCCAATCCTCGTATTGCTCCTGGAATTTGGCACGCCAATCAGTGAGGGCTTGCTTGCCCCTCATGCTCCTTCCGACGCCCTCCGGGACCTCCTCGTCAACCCACTCCTGGTGAAGGCCCAGGGTCCTCATCACGAGCCGGAGGCGGAGAAGCTCGATCTCATTGAGGCAATGCACCCACATCTGCCTCCCAAACCGCCTCCTGCCAGCCGTCACCCATGGCTGACCCTCCTCATTCATGCCCAAGTATGGGCGCCAAATCACCTGCATATAGGTTAGATGCATTCATAAATAACTTGCATTTAATAAAAAAAGATTGCATTTAATGAAATTAAACAAGTTAAAGTTTACCAAGAGTTCTGGATAATCCAGAAACTGACGGCGGAGGGCCGTCAGCTGGTGATGCTGTGGAGCCGTGTCCACAACCGGCTGCCAACGGCAGGCGAAAGGGACGGCGTTCGGACGAATGATCCTCGCTCTGCCGAGCGGGAAGTAGTAGTAGCTCCACACCTGCATTCATGAACATATAGGTTAGAAAAAGCATCATATCATATTGCACTGCATATAACAAATAATTAAACAATTTAATACCTGAAGAAATGGTGAGAAGCCACTGATAGTAGTCTCACGGTCCGGCGTGACCGCGGATAGATCGGCAAAGAGGTGAGCCAGAAGGGCTGCACCCCAGGCGTACTCTCCTAGGCTATCTAGGTCATCTAACAAGTAAAGAAATCTACAGTGGATATGGTCGCCCTTCGTACCGAAAAGCAACCGACCGAAGAAGAAAACTAAAAAGACCCTAAGCTGTCTATCTACCTCATCTACCTGACCAGGGTCGCTACAGTAGACTGAGGAGGACGACTCGGCTAGTCTAATCCTAAACTCCTCCCGGGTCTCGTCAGACCGACGCCGGGGCTCATCTAATCCTAGTGCAGCCTCTACCTCTACCCTAGGGACCATCCTAGACTCTCTACCTATGCTGGATACCTCTATCCCTAATAGAGCCTCAGCTAGTCCCTGATAGTTGGGGTAAGTAACCCCACTAACAGGTCGACCCTCTACCCTGAGGCCAGTAATCCTGGCCACATCCTCTAAGGTGGGGATCATATGCCCCCACGGCATCAGGAAAGCCCGGCTTTCCGCATGCCATCTCTCTCTCAAGACCTGCAGCAGGACCAGATCAAGCCAGAATGGCTCGATGTCCAACACTTCACCGAATCCCATCTGACGCAGGCGCGCCTTTTGGAAATCCGGGAGCCCTCTGTAAGCCCCTATCACTAAGTCCCAACTAATTCTAGCCCTCATCACTCCCTGCAAATAAAAACATAAAAAAAAGGGGTCAGTAATTAATAAAAACAGGAAAATCAGTTCTGTTTTGAAAGGCGTCAGCCCATATGGACGTCTTTTAAAACACGTCAACATGATTTGACGCGATTCAAAATTCTATTCCTATTTTAAAATCCGGAATTTATCTTGAAAGACGTCGACCCATGGTGACGCCTTTTGAATGGCGTCACCTGGTCTGGACGCCTTTCAAGCCCAGATTTCGGATTCTTGAAAGAACCCTGTTCGTCCTCTTTTCTTCATCCAGTCATGCCCACAGGGAGCTTACCGTGTGGAGGTCGCCCTCCTCTTCTTCTTCTACCGCCATGGGTGCCGGTGGAGGGAGTTCTTCCTCCAAAAACGCCGCCGCCTCCGCGAGGGCCGCCGGAATCTCCTCGGGAGCTGCTTCTTCTTGCCTCCGCCTCCTCTTGGCTATGACCTTCGTCTTCCCGGAACCTTCACCGCGCTCCATGGCTTGAGAAGAGGGAGATTTGGGGGAGAGATCGCCGGAGTTCAGGAATCGTCGCCGGTGAGGGAAGAAAGGTTTTTGGAAAAGTGAGGAAGAAAGGGGGGCTTCGCGGGTCTGTTAACGAAAAGCTGAAAGGCGTCGACTCAGGATGACGTGTTTTAGGGCGCAAAAGTTGAGGCGGCACTGACAGAGGTTTGAATTTGAATGAAAAGCGTCCACCTAGGTAGACGCATTTAAATATTTTTGTCAGAACCGTACAGAGGAAAATCATGAAAGGCGTCTTACTGTGTTGACGCTTTTCAGAGAATTAATCATGGAATTAATGACAGAATCCTGGAAAAAGTAGGAGAGAGAGTTGAAAGGCGTCAATCTGTAAAGACGCAGTTTAACGTTTAAATCGGGTTTTTGAGGATTTAATTGAATTTCTGGAAAAGAATTGGAGTTGAAAAGCGTCAGGATGTAAAGATGCGGTTTAAGCTTTAAATCGGGTTTTTGAGGATTAAATTGAATTTCTGAAAAAAAATTACGATTGAAAGACGTCTAGTCTGGAAGACGCGTTTTAACTTTTTCATTGAATTTATTATTGAAAAGCGTCTTTCTGACTGGACGCGTTTTACATTAAACAGAACCCGAACTGTTGAATTTTCAGGAAAAATCAAGTTTTCTCTAAAGGAAAAATCATGTGCACTTCACAGGAAGTTGAGGAAAGGTTTTGAGGCATGAAAAAACTTCTTTATTCAATGAAATTCTTAATTACATCATGAGGACCTTCAAGGAAGAATTTCATGAAGACCTTTAAGGTAGGGAAATTTCAATCCTTTATCTCTATCTTTAGAGGATCTTACACGGTAACTGAAGCCAAGGTTCCATAGAGTGGTAATGATTTGTACGGCTTCATAGTCTTCGTCGGATTCCAAGTCGCGCTTCTTGATCGGGAGTGTGGGAGAGAACTCGGGGAATTCATGACGGCCCAAGCTAAGTTGAGTAAGGCACCGATGTGGATTATACAGCACGAACTCAGTGGCTCCGATCAACTTAAGGTCTGCTCCTGTTGCACGGCGTACCCACACAGGTTTTCCAACTAGAGCAAGTGGAGACGAGTCGAATATGTCATGTGTCATGAGCTTTAAATATTCTCTCCAATCGGCTCGGGTCTTGAGTTTTGGAACTTTGTTAACCATATACTCATTGAACTTTACAACATTAGCTATGCAATGAATTGGGCTATTCAAGTAAATCTGAGATGGATTCAAAGGCCTTTTCTTGCTGTGCTCAAATTTAAAATGAAGTTCAACCCATAAGGCGAAGAGAATCATGCATCCGTAAGGAGGACAGCCCACGGACGCTGCAGAAAGCCCACTATAGAGATATGCTAAGAATGCAGTGCTAATGGATTTACCTTCGAAGATTGCGCATATGGCACTAACTTGGTCATCTTCTAAGATATTATCCTGCGCAGAAAAGAATAAGGCGCCGGCTAGGCATGTAACTAAGGCTTTTGTTACATCCTCCGCTTCATCCTCTCTTAGATCATCAATTTCGTATAGCGTCCACTCGGCTAGCTTGGTGAGATTGATCCCCTTCTTAGTGAGACATCATTTAGCTTCTGAAGGATCTTTCATGATAGATGTCAACAATTGTTGACCGGTGATTCTCTCCTTCATCAAAGCTATCTTCTCTTTGTTCTCTTTGGTCTTTGGGAGACCTAAAAGAAGCTCCACCTCCTCCAGAAGAATCGTGCACTCGAAATCTTGAAAGAAGAACGTGTGAGTTTGGGGATGCCACCACTCGATCAAGGCGCCCATAGCCGCCCAATCTGCGTTTGCACTCTTGTAATGCTTGGCAAGCACTACAAGACCTTGAAGATTCCACTTGGATATGAATACTTGCATGGAAAGCTTGATGCTTTTTGCAAGTTTACGGATCCAAGGTAAAGAGGTGAACTTCCTTGGGCCAGGAAACATGGGATAGTTCTGAAAATCAAAAGAAAAGACGAAGAACATGATGAGGAACATGAAGAACATAATGAAGAACATGAAGAGAATTGAAGAAGAAGTTGATTGAACTTACTTGGAGATTGGGATTTCTTCCATTAAGATGATTCTCTACATCTGAAAACTGCTCCAAGGACATCTTCATCTTCTTGCTTGAATTCATACTCCCTTTTTCGGAGTTCCTCCTCCTTGAAGCTAGAGAACCTTGGAAACCTTGGAACTTTGAAGAAATCTTGAAGAAAACTCTACTTTTGATCTTTGGATTGTAGTGGGATTGCTTGGGAACGACCTGATGGTGTTTATATAGACCACATTGCGATCCTAGGAAGACTTTTCCGGATTGGAAAAGGGGTGTGCATTGATAGAGTTGGAATTCGAATAGAGAACAGCCAGAAACCTGTTTCTGTGAGTAAAAGGCGTCGAGGATAAGCGACGCGTTTTAAAGTTAAAAGGCGTCTGCTCGACACGACACGTTTAAGATCTTTATGTGTTTTATCCGAAATTCAATGTTTTGAAGTTTAAATTAAATATTTATTGGAATTACTAACAATTTTGGTTGCAGAAAATTCAAGAAAGCTGGAAATATCGAGAAGATCCCACTATGGGAGTTAAGAAGTCCTGACCATGCTAAAAAGACGGTTATTTCTATCTTTGTATTATTTCATGTAATTATTGTGCATTCGCATTATTATATGTTAAATATTTATTAGAGTATGTCAAGGACCTTGTAATTTTGATGAAACTGGAATTTGAGTTCCCCTTCAACAAAAACAGTGATAATTCCAGAGGATTCTTAATTGTACGGATAGGCCGTTGGATTGTTAATTAGTGGGGACGATGGTTCCACTTTTGTGAAACGGTGCGTGGATAAACGAGCTTCGGCTTAGCACTGAATTACAAAAATTGGTATCTTGACTCATTAATGACAATTTAACAATATTATCCTTGATTAATTTATATTTTATTTGACTTTATATTTTTCTTTTAGCCCAGCATGCA
Source organism: Zantedeschia hybrid cultivar (assembly GCA_030544215.1). NCBI lineage: Eukaryota > Viridiplantae > Streptophyta > Magnoliopsida > Alismatales > Araceae > Zantedeschia > Zantedeschia hybrid cultivar. Next base: position 31,970,622 of record JARZZO010000003.1, on the reverse strand, counting down.
TCATGTAGGACTTTGAAATCATTGTAATAAGGATTAATTATTGATTAAGTTTCAGACCATTAATCAAACAATCTCAAACATGATATGAAATATTCCATTCTGAATTGAGTATCTTGATTATCTTTGAGGTTCGCTTGAAGATATCCTTGGAATTCTATCCTTTCTTGGATTCTTTATCCAATATTCTTGTTTTCTTTTAAGATCCATCATGGCTGCAGCACGTCCACATTGGCTGGCAAACGCTCCCCATGATGAAACCTACAGTGTCTACGACCTGGGGTACTTCCCACTCCGAGGAGGTTGATCGACCTTATTTTATTTCCTTGTCTACCTCATCCAGACAGGATTAATTCCATTGATTTCCTTGAGCTATCTTCATTGATAATTTCGAGAAAAATTCTAATCATGTGATGTTAAGAGCGTGTCTCATCACACCTTGGCATCACCTTTTCAGTATATTTCATTCCATTTCACTCCCTTGCAAAGATGATGCCAAGGTGAGGCAGCTGTAGACACGCTAATTTTGACGTCATTTTGAGTAAATTTCATATCATATAATAATGCCTCAGAATGGTCTGATAATTAATCATTAATTAATTTTTATTAATCTTTTTGAGTGTCGGGTTTAACAGACATGTTTAAGTTAATCAATTGAATTGATTTTAGCTCAAATTTCAGTTAAAATATGAAGAATCCTAAAAGGCGTCGACCCATGTGGACGCCGTTTAGAGTTTATTCTTATTTTAGCGTTTAAATTTGAATTTTAATTAATTGATTAATTAGCTAAAAGGCGTTTGTGAAGGTCGACGCGATTTAGGTTTCCTAAACTATTTTAACTTCTCTTCCGGATGTTTATCCTTATCTTAATTAGTGTAAAAGACGTCTACCCACGTGGACGCGGTTTAGCTAATAAAGATAAAGATAAATTTTCCGGATATTTATCCTTATCTTAATTTAATCTGAAAGGCGTCAGCCAGGGTGGACGCGTTTTAGATAATTACAGATAAAGATGAATTAATCAGTAATTATCTGTCGATTAAGGTAGATAAATCCGAGATTTTTCTATGTTAATCGCGAACGCAGAAAATGCCTATAAATACCTTGCATCTCAAGAGTTAAAAAAAAAAAGGAAGAGAGAGAATTATTGAGCCACAGCGTTATAGTGATTTGAAGATCGAAGCAACCACGTCGGAACGCTGGAGCGCTGCCATTTCCAGAAGACGGCATCCTTCTTCAAGATCTTCATCTTTTCAAAACTTCAACCAACTGGACTGGGCATAAGTTTTTCATATCTGAATTTCATTTTCATTCATTAGTTTCATTCTCTCATACTCACTGCATGCAACACACACCACACCATCAATTTTCCAAAACCCATCTGTTCTAAAGGGGTTTCAAAGCCATTTAAAACAAGTGAGTTGCTGTTTAAACATGTTCATAACCATAGTTAATTTTGATATTATTTCTACTTAGATTCTCATCATTGTTTCTCCTTTATTTTTCTGTCTCTCTGTCTCTGCTGCATCCAACAACAACAACAAGAGTTCAAAAAGAGAGAAATCAAGCACGAAGCCAGGAGAACTTCTGGACGATCCTCAACATTCAACAGCAAGAACGAAAGAACAAAGAGGCTCTCTTTCTTCAGCCGGCTGAAGGAGGGGAACCAAGGATTCATTCTTCCGCGTTTAAACAGGTAGGCGATCAAACTCTTTTGAAGCTTTTTAGTTAAAAGTTTCTGGCGATCACTGCACCTTAGTTGCATTTTTTTTTAATAGGTTAATTTACTCTAAACAACATAGTTTTTCACATTAATCACACGAGCAATTTTTCAGCACCTATAAAGAGATCAGATCAACGGAATATTTTTAAAGATGATTGTGTGGTCAGTACGGAATCATTCACTTTTGATAATTAGAGAGAGAATACTCTATGATAAGATGTTCAAGAGTCCTTGGCCAACGTGTAAACACCACTTATGACAATCCACAGAACAACAATCCTATAGTACTTTTAAATTGCCCAACTTGGACCAAAAATTGTGAATTTTACTTAATAAGTTGAATTTGGCCCTACTGGACTTTTGAACCATTACGAGGGCAGACTAGAGGGGTGTGTAAGGCATCACGAAAAAGCATAAGTAGAAGCCGTACACCTATTTAGAATGTTTTTACTATGCAAACCCCTGACTTGGAAAATTCACCGTAAACTGAATTTTCATTCAAATAGTGCAGATAATATATCATTAGAAAGGACTCTGAGTCTAGTTTGCAATGCAAAACACGACTTGTTGATCGAAGCTAAAATGAGCAAGTTAGGAGGATTTCAATGGGACTGTGTCTTATACACTATATGGCTTCTATAAGAGCTATACATTGTGTGTTGCACGGTTTCTATAGAAGCTGAATAGCGCACTAGCTTTTTGTAGATTTGTCTGAACTTCAAAAATTCATAGTAATTTCATTGTAACTCTAAATTAGGCATATCATACATCATTGGAAAGCTCTAAAAGTCTAGTTCTCAATGATCAAATAGATCAAAAATCCAACATCAAACGAGCAAATTACGAATTTTGGAAGTAACCTCTATCTTGAGCTCTGTACGGCTTCTACAGAAATTGTATCAAACCCTCTATGACTTTTATAGAAGTCGTACAATGTTCGTCGCCAAATTGGTTAGGACTCTTGTGGGATCGATCCCTTTTGTCCATGTGCGTGCATTTGGATTTTTCATCTCTCCCAACTGCATGAGGGATTTCTGGGAGGAAAAAGGCTTAAATTTATCACTTAGTTATTGCTTTCTAATTATTTCACCTCTCAGGAGTTATCCAATGTGCCTAGCTCGCCCCTTTTGACTTTTCCCTACGGTGGCTGGAGAACTTGCTGTCTCGCTGCCGAGGGAACACCATCACATCGAACCTCTGTCAGAGCCCTACTAGCTAGATTAGGGCGCTCCTTGTTAGAGCATGGATACACGGGCCCGCCAGTTGAAAGACCCATCCGTCCATAGTAAGAAGTTAGGACATCTTCATGCGAGCCGGCCCACTTGATAAATGGGTCAACGATCAGTTCTCAACTTTGTGTGATTGTTTCTTTCTTTTCTTTTCTTTTTGTCGAATGGGTCGATATTTGGGTTGTAGCTCTGTCTGTCGGAGCGGTCCTTGGTGCAACACATCCATGTTCACTTAACTGCCTTGTGCTACACAAATTCAACATAGATAAATATGCTACCTCAAATTTGATACGAGTTGAATATGTATTTGGACTGACTTGGCTGCTCCAAATTCATTTTGAAAAGCCAATATCATTAAGTATGATAGAGACCGAAGTTTAATATGGCGTGTGTGTGTATATATATATATATTTTTTTTTTGGATGACATGTACCTGGCAATAAATATATAATGCATATACATGTAACGTGTATCCAAACATGCTGATGTCTAAGGCAATGCAATCAAGATGCATCAACTAATGGAGATGGAAACTTTAGTCTTCCATTTGGAAATAAAATAAACTAATAAAAGCTAGGGAGCACTTGCTTCAACGCTCACAAGATATTAGGCTTCTAAATTACTTTTTTATTTGGAAAATCATGGGCAGGACAGAAAAGATTCCGTCAAGAACTATTTGTCAAATGTTAGTACAACACAAAATATTTTCTGTGTATCTATATATGAAGCGTGTGCCTTTCAGATCAGGGAGACATGCATCACAAGTCAGAACATAGGCACCTCAGTGAGTTATGTCTGCCTCCATCATCCTCCAAGCCTAACAGAATTTGGACATTTTTCTGGGAACCTGGTCTGAAAAAGCTGATTTCACCAAAGATTATCCACTTCATTTTGAAATGTCTAACCTTGTCTGTGCTAATCAATTATTTCAAGAAGTCACTGGCCCATTTCTATTTTATATTGGTCCTCAGTTCACATGGATTCTACTCAGCCTACGAAGAAGTGCAGCAGCTGGACATCTCATGGCCGTGGGCAACTTCAGACTCATTTCACATGGAATCTTACTTCTGCACCATCCTTCTAAGTGTTGTCAGCTGTCAATTCCACCTTATTTTGACAAGTATTTCCACCTCGAGGAATCTACTGTAGGAAGAAAGTTCTCTCCAATCTATCCACTTGGACATTGTCCCTGGTGAACCATCGAATAAATCTTCGGTTTTGTACCATTATAAGAGGTCAGAATTGATTCCGAAATCTCTCCAAAGGAGATGAAACCTTATGTCGCCAGTTATAGACTCTGGCTTTAGATGAGTAGAAAGACTTACGAGATCACACATATGAGTGCAAAGTATAGATGTTAAGAATAATATTTGGGAACCCGTACAAGAGTTTTTCCCATCTATCTGCGTGTGGCACAATTTCGGCCGCGTCCACATGGCATGGTGTGGAGCTAAAACTGAAACTAGTTCTACGTTGATTCTGCCTGGCGTCCAAGATGGTGGTCTTCATCCCGTGTGTTGAGTATGGTTTGCTGTACCATGTTGACTCGTGCCGATTCGGAGTACTCGTACCGTATCAGGACGAACTCGAGTAAATATGACTTGACCAAGTCTGTACAATTTAGAAAAAAATTTCCATATGACTTGTGCGAGTCGGAACAAGTCGACCAGATTCGTACCTGATCATGAGATCTCCGAATCGGTCCAACTCTTCAAATGAGCAAACCTTGGTATTGAGACCTTCACTGGGCCTAGGCGTTTATTGGGCCAAGACCTGCCCACAATACCCCCCGCATGTCTTATTGTCTTTGTTATGAGAAGAGTTATAGTCCGCGGTGCCGTGCTTCTGCACTGCTCCACGGGTGCCAGGGCTGTCAAATCGGGTCCAGTCCCATTAAAAGACCCAGTTTGGACCCGCTAAGTGTAGATAGGCATACTCGTTTACTCGAGTTAATATGTGTTTTTTTTTTTGCATATAGTTTCCGTTCGATCAGCTTTGGTTCCATGCTAATGTAGCCGTGGTTTGTTGTATTGTACCCGATCATGTCGAGTTGCCGATTCGTACAAGTCAACTCGTTTTTAGGCGAGTCCGATCCTCTGACACACATCGAATCGGACCAAACCGTATCGACTCATATATGTGTGATGAGTTGTCTTAAATAGAAATTTTCCCATTTGATAACTAAAAATGTAAGATAACTAACAATTTTTATATCAATTAACAAGATGTATTTCTCTATAATATGACTAAAACTCATTAATTTTAACAATTTTATTGACTTGATTCGTACAAGTTGGATCGAGTTAGCCCAAATTAGATCGGATCCGACTCATATCTCAGAAGATATAATCCAACACAGATGACCGAGTTGGCGAACCTTGACTACAGCAAGTGTATTTTTTTATCTTTGTAAAATATATATACATATATATATATGGGAATGGAGCAACCCCAAGAGTCTGGATGTACCGTCTGATCTTTGATTGGATAATTAAATAAATTAAAAGAATAGACTATCACACCTAGAAAGTTGGTCTGACCTTAAAAATTTTCAAAAGAAATGGTGATGTCAAACCTACAAAATATTTGTCATGGCTACATACATTTGACACACTCACACGTAGAAAGTTGCTTGCACACTAAATGCATGTCCGGCCATATGTGGGAAAGTTGTCCAGTCATGTGTTGTTTGTCTATGTGGACCAATAACATCTTCCTTTAGAGGGTGAGTCAACTTGCTGTAATGTTTTTCATTGCAACAAGTATCACTGTATTCTTTTGAATAAGCTTGTAATTGGGTTTCTATTAATCTGGGCCTTAAACTAGGTGCATTTCTGAAGTACATCAGATGTTAAGAGGACTATCTTCTTCTCTAAGCCCATTTATATCTTTTAAGGCGAAGAAATGCACTCGACTGGATTCCTGCCTGTTTACCCGTTTATCCATCAACCTTATCGGTCTGGGTATATTTGTTTGGGTACACGTTAACCCGGACCGTACCATCGACAGCGCCAACGGCGTCATCTAATTAGTTTGGTCATACAACAGTTTTAAGAGGCATATTTTTTTCTTAACTAAAATTCCAAAGGGTGAGTACGTTCCTAAAAGGTTTATGTACTGTCCAATTAAAAATTGGACGGTTAAAAATTCAAAAAAAAAAAAAGATCTTAGCTCTGTACGATCTAACGGCTCGGATTGATTCGATCCGACTGTGCCAGCAGGTATTTGCTCTATTCCGAAACCACAATCTGTCCTGAGCTGCCATAATCGATGTTACCAGTAAACATTTTACTTATTTCGACTGGTGGCAAGGGACCCCTAAAGAGGAAACTGGAAACTTATGGGGGGATGTTCTACTTAGGGCGACATCTATATCTTTAATCAGAATAAGGTTTTGGAGGTTCCGTGCCAAGGAAGGATCAAAACATCGGAACCTGAATGGTGGAGGTTCCGTGCCAGGGAATTTCAAGATTTTTGACTAAGTTCTTTTGCTGTTAGCAGGTGTAATAGGATCCATCTATATTTTAAAACCAGAATAAGGTTTTGGAGATTTTTTAAATCAGAACAGAAGGTATTTTGATTTGGTAAATTGTTGGTATTCTACTCATAATATAAAGAGAATTGTATTGCTTTATTTCAAGTGATTTGATAAAAAGAGGTGGAATAAAGAATGAAATAAAAGATGGAATTGAGAGAATTAAAAATTCCAGGTAAAATTTAGGAAATTGGTGGAATTAGGCTTCTCGACAATCAAACTGGATTTGAGCCCTTATACCGGTTAATCCTAATTCTATTCCGCTAACAAGCCGAGCCTAAACAGCACTTTATACTTGACATTATTTATTCAAGTTTCAATCCTTGTCAGCAGCTGGTAAGGCCCGGAGAAAGCATCTGGAACTGATTACATGTACTTTAGTTAAGTATATTCTGCTCCCCAATGTGAAGGAGATGGGTGATGCATGCGTTTCCACTTGGTTCAACAAGTACATATGCCTTGAGTGGGCATCTCATCACAACAACATCACTAATTTTCCAATTTGCTGGCACCATAATTTTCTAGCTAATACCCGCCTGCATGTGGCACTCGAGTCTAGCAGTTTGATAGTTGGGTCAAGAATATTAGCTTGAGCTTTGAAGGGGGTCTCAAGAAATCCTTGTTAGCCACAAAAGATGGAAACGGATCTCTAGATCAAGTTTTCTAGATCTCTTTGCATCTATTCCATGTTAGGGAACGAGATCGTCCTTGTTAGTGAAGAGGGTACACAATGAAAAATGTCCCTCTTCTCTTTTTATTTCAATATGCCTCACAATCTGTACTCTGCATCAAGCAGAACGAAAGTAGAAGAGGTACACAATTGCATCTTAGATGATTCACTTCCAGTGTGGTTTTCTCTAAAAATGTGAAAACTAATGTCGACAAGATGGAAACACACCAACTATGTGGAATTTTATTATCAAGAAATATAATGCAAACAAGATATGCTCACTTCCAAACAAAAATGATCAGAATTCATCATTTGAATACCTTCAACTTTAAAGATTATTAGGAAAACATAGTGATGAGAGTCTTCCTCCAGACCGAGACGGTTTAGATCGTTTGAGGGTTGTCCAGGTTTCATCCCCAGTTCAAGGGCATTAACTGCCCCAGGGAATGGAGAGAGACACCCGGTTTAGTCCTATACAGACTGCAGCATTAACTCTCTAGTTAATGCCCTCTATAAATACCGGGGGGGTTCCAGTCCTTCTTAAAGGTATGCCAGAAAGCCCACATTAAATACTCTTTCTCTCTCACTCTCACTCCTTTCTGTCTCATTCTCCTTGTCGTTTTTTGATTTGAGCAGTGGAGGGGTCTGTCCGAGAACGTTGTCTGGGCCCCCTTTTAACGTTGTGTCCTTTCGGTGTAACTGCATGTAGTTTACCCCTCTCGATCAGCCCTCTAAGGCCAACCTCTCCGACTGTCAGCTTCTTAGTCCTCTTCGACTGGACCCTGCTTCGACCGGCCTCTTGGCTCAACCCCCCGTGCACCTCGGCAGTGTCACTTGGCGCCATCTGTGGGAAACGACGTGGCCATGGCACACTAAGGTCCATGTCTTTAGGACATGCTCTGTTTAAGTTCCGAAAATCAATACAAATTTTAACTCTACCATCTTTCTTCATGAGTAGGACTATATTCGTCACCTATTGAGGATATAGGACAACTCTAATAAATTTGACCTTATGCAATTTATCAACCTCTTCTTTTATTTTCAAGGCCATCTGTAAGTGGAATCGCCTTAACTTTTACTTAATCAGGATAGCTCCAGACTTTAAAGTCAATTTGTGTTCTACCAAAGATGAATCTAGTCCCGACATATCTTCATAACTCCAAGCAAAAGTGACTTATAATCCATAAGTACCTTAACCAAAGCTTGTTCATCTGATGGAGGAAGATTCTTACTGATGAGGATAATTCTAGGTTCATCTTCAGTTCATAGATTGATCTATTTAGTATGCTCTTTTATAGTGGTTGATGGTTCATCTAATCTCTTCATTCCACTGGCATACACATCAGCTGCGTCCTCATTTTCTTGTTCTCCTTCATCTATAGGGTCTTTTTTATGGAGCACTTCATACACCCTATATCTATCATCTATGTATTCATCTTCTTCATATTCTTTTGGCAACTAGATAGGATTTTCTAAGAACTCGGAGATCTAAGAACATGATTGGCACTTAAAGGCTAGCTCCTAAAAGTATCTATTTGGAATTTTTCTACCTACCTTTAGAGTTCTTAAACTCCTTAATCTGCCTATACCTATCTTCACTAGACTCACTGACCGAAGAAGCATAAAAATCATGGGGTATAGAAGGAGATACATGTGAACTCCCCAGAGCGGGGAGATAAATCAACTCTAAGAGAGGACCTTGAATGAGTTGCCCATATGACGGGTGCACATCAGATGAGAAGGATGAAGTCTCTTCAATGATGACCGGTTGACAAATTGACTTTTTTTTTTTAAGATTTTCATTAATCATAAAGCAGTAATGGACTTGGAGAGAGAATAAAGTACAAGAAAATAAAGGAGAAACTGGCACTATGGTCAAAGGATTAAGGGGATCATAGAGCAGTATATCTCAAATGTTAGTATAGATCTCCTTAGGGTTGATTGGGTCATGAGGGAGAAGTATGGATGGAGTGAGGGCAATCAGAAAGGGTGGTGCCTTAGGAATGTCTTCAGTGATTAATCGGGCCCAGGTGGAGGTCAGCAGCAGTGTTTTAAAAAGATTATGGAGAGCAAAAACATGGGTGGGGTAAGTGGCAAACCAAAGGCAGTCCACGTCCAAACCTTCTTCATAAGGATCATCAGGCTCTCCTTTATCAGTCTCTTCACTCAAAAAGATTCTTTTATCAAAAATAGAGTTTGGACCTTCAATCAACTCATCCACCAGCGGTGGCCACTTTGGCTCTGTGGATAGAGAAATAGTATGTTCAGAGCGATATATAGATCCCATATGCCAAACCACCGATACCATTCACATTCATAATCATGTAATTTTCTCCTTTTCAGAGGCTGCAGAGCCTCTAAAGACTAATATGTGAGTAGTGGGGCACAATGTCTAGCTAGGTTCCTTCTATGTACATCATACAAGTCAAAATATGGAGTGATCACCACCGTGTTGTTACCTTCATGCTGAATGACAAAGACCTTTGACAAAATGAGTAAACAATGTCCATGTGAGGGCATCCTGGTTCTCCTTGCAAGGTGTCACTAAGATCTTCTATACCTTTTTTCGTCCCCATCTTCTTCCTATTGAACTTTTTCATGTCTTACTTTTTTTTACTTGTAACCCACATTACTTCTTGTCACGATTCTTTTATCTTTTATGGGTTTATGCATGCCCTGCAGTCGCACTCTCAATCCTTTTCTAGGTTGATATCCTACTTTCAACATAAAACGCCTCCTGGGGTATCCATAAGTTGCCTCTGTTTTACCATATCAATGGGAAATAGGGATAGTACTGTGGATTTCAATAGGTCAGCCGACTGCAAGTAGTCTCCAGGACAGCTAGGATGGATTTTTTGAATTGGTTTTGGGATGGGAGTAGGGCTAATGGTGAAGGTAGGGTGGCGGCTAGAATCGGCATGCTTGTAATTTTCATAACTCGAACATTGTACGAAAATTTAAAGGCATCGATGGTTAGTAGAGGGTACAGCCTCAAGGAGCTTGATCTATAGGCGATCGAGAATGCTTCTTAAAGAAGGGTCTATTTCAAGGATATGAAATTCAACTTCAGGATGACAAATAGGACCCAACTCTACTTTGAGGTAAACCATGCCTGTGAGTGCTCAAATTAGGGGTGTGATTATCATGAAAATTTATGTTGTTTATGTGACAAATAAAACCTATTAAAAATTAAGTGAATGTGATCGCCATAAACTTTTAACTAAAAAGTTCCAAAAGACAGAGATTGATCGCTTACCTGTTTCAGAATTGGGAGATGTTTGAGTCCTTGATTCTCCTCCTTCAGCCGGTTGAAGGAAGAGAGCCATTTTGACTTTGTTCTTGCTTTGGATGCTTATGGGGCTTTGAAGATCGTCCAGATTTCTTTATTGTTGATTCTCTTAATCACCTTTGAACCTTGCAAAGAACAAAAACAAAAGAGGAAAAAAAAATAATAAGAACATAAGCAGAGGTAGTATCTATTCCAACAGAAATTTTGATCATGCGACTTAAACAAAGAACTCACTTATTTTTGTGGTCTTTTAAACCCCTTAAACAAATAGGTTTGAAATTATGCTAGTGAGTGTATGAAGCATGGAGTGATGTGATGAATGAGATTTTGAACTAATATGGTGATGAAACCAACAGAGATTAATAAAAAGAACTAAATTGGATGGCCCCTGGGAAACCTTGGTCTTGAAAGCTCTTGAATGGACGAAGAACGGATGAAGAAAGAATGCAAACTCCGGGAAGTAGCAGCGCTTCGATCCTTCAACGTTTGGACGTCGTCTCTCTCAAAGAATCGCTCCAATAATCACCAATTAACACTATCATCACTAATTATTTAAGGACCAAGGACTTGGGTATTTATACGCTTAAGTTCACGCATCCGGGGTTACTTAAAGATTAACATGAAGGAATTTGAAGTCAATCCAACTAAAAAAACAGATAAACAGAGCCTGATTTATCATTATCTGTAATTAACTAAAACGCGTTGCCCATGGAAGACGTCTTTTAGCTTAATTAAGATAAGGATAAACATCGGGAAGAAGAAACAGAAACAGCTTAGAAAACCTAAATGGCGTCGTGTATGGCAAACGTCTTTTAGTTTATTAATAAATTAATTAAAAATCAGATTAAAAATCAAAATAAGAATATAACCCTAAATGACGTCTTGACTGGTCGACGTCTTTTAGAATTCCTCATATTTGATTAAAAATCTGAGTAAAAATGAATTTCTTTAATAAACTTAAATAATGTCTTTCTGGCCGATGTCGTTTAGATAATTAATTCAGAAAGATTAATAAAAATTAACTAATAATTAAATATCAGACCATTTTGAGGCATTATTATGTTATATGAAATTTACTCAAAATGATGTCAAAATTAGCGTGTCTACAGCTGCCTCACTTTGGCATCGTCTTTGCAAGGGAGTGAAATAAAATAGAATGTACTGAAAAGGTGATGCCAAGATGTGATGAGACACGCTCTTAACATCACATGTTTAGAATTTTTCTCAAATTTTTCAATGAAGATAACTCGAAAATATTGATAAAATCGATCATGTCTGGATGAAATAGACAAGGAAATAAAATAAGGTCGATCAACCTCCACGATTGGAAAATACCCTAGGTCACAAACTCTGCAGGTTTCATCATAGGGAGCGATTGCCAGCCAATGTGAACGTGTTGCAACCATGATGGATCTTAAAAGAAAACAAGAATATTTGAGATAAAGAATCCAAGAAATGATAGAATTCAAGGATATCTTCAAGCGAACCTCAAAGATAATCAAGATACTCAATTCAAAATGGAATATTTCATATCATGTTAGGATTTATTTGATCAATAGTCTGAAACTTAATCAATAATTAATTCTTATCACAATTATATCAAAGTCCTACATGATGCATGCTGGACTAAAAGAAAAATATAAAGTCAAATAAAATATAAATTAATCAAGGATAATATTGTTAAATTGTCATTAATGAGTCAAGATACCAATTCTTACAATTCAATGCTAAGCCGAAGCTCATTTATCTACGCACCGCTTCACAAAAGCGGAACCATCGTCCTCACTAATTAACAATCCAACGGCCTATACGTGCGATTAAGAATTCTCTGGAATTATCACTGTTTTTGTTGTAGGGGAACTCAAATTCCAGTTTCATCAAAACCATATTCTAATAAATATTTAATATATAGTAATGATAATAACGCAAATGAAATAATACAAGGATAGAGATAACCGTCTTTTTAGCCACGGTCGGGACTCATAAATTCCCATAGTGGGATCTTCTAGATTTTTCAGCTTCATTTGGATTTTCCTGAATTTCCTGTACTTTAAAAATCATCAGTAACTTCAAGCAAGTGTATTAAAATCTAGATAAACATGATTTTTCGGGCAAATAACAGAAAACCCTGAAACGCGTCATGTCGAGCCGACACCATTAAGTCCAGTTAAAACACGTCGCTGTTCAACGACGCCTTTCAGTCGCAGAAACAGGTTCTTGCTGTGTTTAATCTGGATTCCAACTCTCTCCATACTCATCTCTTCTCCAATTCGGAAAACACTTCCTAGAATCGCAATTCTCTTTATATAAACTTCATTAACTTGTATCAAAGCAACCTTAACACAATCTAGAGATTGAAGCTAGAGACTTTCTCCAAATTTCAAGGATTTTCAAGGTTTTTTAAGATTTCAAGAAGGAAAAGCTCAAGAATAAGATGGATTCTTCAAGTATGAGGATGAAGAAGACGTTAGAGAAGTTCTCCAACGTGAAAGATCATCTAAGTGGAAGAGATCCAAGTAAGTTAAATCATTTTCAATTCTTCTTCTTCAATTTCCCTTTTTCTCTATGTTCTTCCAGTTCTTCATAACAATTTTCCCTTCTATTTTCTAGGCATATCCTTTGTTTCCCGGCCCAAGAAAATTCACATCTTTTCCTTGGATTCGTAAGCTTGCGAAAAGTATTACTATTTCCATGCAATCTTTTGTTTCCAAGTGAAACATCCAAGGTCTAGTAGTTCATGCAAAACATTACAAGAGTTCAAACGTGGACTGGGCGGCAATGGGCGCTTTGATTGAATTATAGCATCTTCAAACCCATATTTTCTTTTTTCCTGAATTTGAATGTACTATTCTTCTAGAAGAGGCCGAACTCCTATTGGGCCTTCCTAAGATCAAGTTGAACAACAATGAAGTGATCCAGAATAAGATGGCTTTGATGAGGGAAAAGATCACTGGTCAACAATTGTTGATGAAGATCATGAAGGATCTAAAAAAAGTTAAAGGATGTCTCACCAAGAAAGGAATCAATCTTACAAAGCTTGCAGAGTGGACTTTATACGAAATTGAAGATCTTAGAGAGGATGACACTGAAAACATGATGAAAGCATTCACCACGTGCCTAACTGGAGGTTTGTTCTTTCCTGCTCAAAACAACATACTAGAAGATGATCAAGTCAGTGCAATCTACGAGATCTTTGAGGGAAGACAGATCAGCACAGCGATCCTAACTTATCTCTATAATGGGCTTTCTGCAGCATCTACAGGTCAGCCTCCCTATGGTTGTATGCTTCTATTCGCTCTGTGGGTTGAGTTGCACTTCAAGTTTGAATATCACACTAGAAATTCTGCAAGACCATCTCAAATATGTCAGAATAGCCTTATCTTCCATATTTCCAATATTTTGAAATTCAATGAAAAGATGATCAACCGAGTACCCAAACTCAAGACTCGAGTTGATTGGAGAGATTATCAAGAAAGAATGCCAACGTATGGATTTGATTCCTCTCCACTTGCTCTAGTAGGAAAGTTCATTCGAGTTCGCCGCGCAGCGGGTGCATAACTCAAACTGATTAGGGCAACTGAGTTCGTGTTGTATAATCCTCATCGCTGTTATACTCAACTCAGCATGCCTCGCCATAAATTCCCTGAGTTTTCCAACACTTCTCCAATCAAGAAGCGTGCCTTGGAATCTGATGAAGACTATGAAGCCACTGAACTTATAATCACACTGTGGAATATTAGCTTCAATCATCGTGTAAAATCTTTTCAGAATGCTATAGAGGCTTAACCTATCCATATGTAATGGGACTTCAGGAAATTCGTCCTTGAATGTTCTCTTTATTTTTCCTTTTATAATGTAATTAAGAATTTATTTCAATAAATAATTCATCCTTTATATCGTGAAAATTCATCCTTCATCTTCTGTGACTTGTTCAAGATTTTTCTTTAAGTAAAAACTTGATTTTTCCTTAAAAGATTTCAATTCGGGTTTACTTAATGTAAAATGCGTCGACTCAGAAAGACGCCTTTCAACCAAAAATTATTTTTTCAAAAATCAGAGATTAATCCTTAAAATCCCGAATTATCCCTAAACCGCATCCATATGTGTAGACGCCTTTCAACTCTCTCTTACTTTCCTCCAAAATTCTGTCATTAATTCTGTAATTAATCAACTGAAACACGTCGTGAGAAGTAGACGTGTTTAATCATCATGCCTTGTAGAGCTCTGACCAGAATTGGCGGTTTAAACTGAAACGTGTCGCTTTGTGTAGACGCTATTTAACAATTTCAAAAATCCTGACTTGCCGCCTCAGTTTATGCGCCCTAAACGGCGTCGTTGTTTATCGACGTGTTTCAACTTTATCTAACAAAAGCTTGCGAGCCCAAGCTCCTTCTTCCCCATTTGCCAAAAACTCCTCTCTCGCTCTCCGTCTTCGGCGATTCCCTTCACCTCTCCGGTGATCATCTGGCGATCATCCAACAACCTCTTCCATCTCTCTCTTGTTCTCTTCTTCTCTCCTTCAAACTTTCTTTTTACAAACCTCTCTCTCACTCGAGCTCCCTCAAACTCTTGTTCTTGTCCCATGGAGCAAGGAGAAGGATCACGTAAAGCCAAAGTCATGGCAAAGAGGCGGCGGACGGCCTCCCTTGCGGTGGTGCCGGCGGAAGAGGTCCACGAGGAGGTGCCGGCTGACCTCGCGGCAGTAGCGGCCTTCTTGGAGGAGGAAGAAACTCCCTCGGTGCCCATGGCCGAAGAGGAAGGCGGGGAAGAGGCTCTACACCTGGTAAGTTCCCTATGTGATGGAATGGGGTGAAGAAAAGAGGGAAGAAAGGGCTCTTTGGAAGAGCCCGGAAGCGGGTTTGAATGGTGTCCAGACCTGGTGACGCCTTTCAAAGGGCGTCGCCATGGTCCGACGCCATTCAGGCTAAAATTTGATTTTTAAATAGATTAGAAAATAGGTCTGAAAGGCGTCAAAGATTATGGACGCCTTTCTAAGGGTGTCCATCTTGCTCGACGCCTTTCAGATAGAATATTTTATTCATTTAAAGTCTGTAAACTGATGAAATTTTCTTGTTTTATTTGCAAGGAACAATGAGGGCCAGAATTTCGTCGGACCTGGTAGTAGGGGAATATCGGCGGTTACCCGACTTCTAGAAAGCACGGCTACGCCGGATGGGGTTTGGGGAGATCTTGGAGATCGAGCCATTTTGGCTCGACTTAGTTTTGCTGCAGGCACTGCGTGAGAGATGGCACGTAGAGAGTCGGGCATTTCTAATGCCCTCGGACCACATGGTCCCAAGCTTGGAGGATGTGGCCAGGATTACTGGCCTTAGAGTAGATGGTAGGCCGGTGAGCGGGGTAACCTACCCCGATTACCGTGGGATGGCAAAGGCCCTATTAGGTATAGAGGTCTCTAGTCTAGATAGAGAGTCTAGGACTGTCCCCCGAGTAGAGGTAGAGGCTGTCCTAGGATTGATAGAGCCTCGGCGTCGGTCGGATGAGACCCGAGCAGAGTTTAAAGATAAATTAGCTGAGTCCTCTGCTGCTGTATATTGTAGAGACCCTGACCAGATAGAGGAGGTAGATAGGCAGTTTAGGGTTTTCTTAGTTTTCTTCTTTGGTCGGTTGTTCTTTGGTACGAAGGGCGACCATATCCACTGTAAGTTCCTTAGTCTCTTAGATGACCTAGAAAGTCTACATCAGTATGCCTGGGGTGCAGCCCTCCTGGCTCACCTCTTTGCCGACCTGTCCGCGGTCACGCCAGACCGCGAGACCACCGTCAGCGGCTTCTCGCCGTTTCTTCAGGTATAATTTATTTTAATTATGTGTTTATACAATGTAATGATATGATGCTTTCTAACTTATATGTTTATGCATGCAGGTGTTGAGCTATCTCTACTTCCCGTTCGGCCGAGCGAGGATCGTTTGGCCGGATGCCGTCTCGTTGGCTCGCCGTTGGCAGCCAAGAGTGGACACGACCCCGCAGCACCATCAATTGACGGCCCTCCGCCGTCAATTCCTCGACTATCCAAAGCTCCTGGTAAGTCTTTAATTTATCCAATTTTATTAAATGCAGTGTTTCATTTATTAAATGCAATTTTATTCATATGAATGCATCTAACTTGTATGCATGTGATCTGGCGCCCATACATGGGTATGGGTGAGGAGGGCCAGCCGTGGGTGACGGCTGGCCGTAGGAGGTTCGGCAGGCAAATGTAGGTACATTACCTCAACGAGATTGAACCCCTTTGCCTCCACCTCGTCATGAGGACACTGGGCCTCCACCAGGAGGTGGGTGGATGAGGAGGTCCCAAAGGACGTTGGGAGGAGCATGAGGGGCAAGCAGGCCCTCACGGATTGGCATGCCAAGTTTCCGGAGTAGTACAAGGACTGGCACTGCCGCGGCGTACGGGTGGACTCCCGTGCGGAGAGCGACGAGGCTTATCTCCAGCAATACCGGGCCCACTACGCCGATCAGCTACGGCTCCTCCAACCACTTGATGTAAGTATGATTTATGCGTCTTTCATTTTATTATTATCTTTAACTTATATTTGTGAATGAATGTATGCATGTGTGGCATACAGGATGCACGAGATGCCGTGATCATCGACCTCCGGGCCCGCCTCCAAGATGCCGAGGCCCACCTGGAGCAGGTCTAGAAGGAACTTTTTGACTTGGTATGTATGCATGCTTATGAATGCATGTTTTTAATTAATTTGTTTTGACAATTAGCCACTGACGGTTGTCTCTTGGTATAGCGAGCCGTCTACACCCAGGCAGCTCCCCCTTCACATGGAGCTTCATCATCTGCACTGCCTGTTGGTTATGAGGCCACCCTTGCTGACCTCCAGAGTCAGCATGCCTCTGCTATCCATCGAGCTTCTAATGCAGAGGAGGACCGGGTTGCTCAAGTAAGTTCTGTTCATCCTTGACTTTCTTTTGATTGCTTGATTGCCTTGGACTAACAATATCTTCTTTTGCAGGTCGCTGAGCTTCAAGAGGCCCTTCAAAGGGCTGAGATCGACGCAGATCGGGTCCGTGAGAGTCAGCCATGAGGGCTGTATATGTACTTTTCCTTTTCTTTTTGTGAATCTTGTACAAAGCACCTTTTGATATATATATGAAATCAGCTTTGTGTCTCATTTGTGTGATTTCCTTGGCTTTCATACCTGTACCCTGTACATTACTTAACAAATAGGTTAAGTATCTATTTAGGCTTAGCCCCTTGTCCGGTTAAGTAACCGGCTACTTGATCCTATTCTTGGTAGAAGGATCAAGGGGCATAGCCTTTATTAACAAAGGTGATAATAATTGAACTGAAGAAAATAACGGAGTGAGATGCAACATACAAGCATGCAAATGCTCGCTGAAAATAAAGGAATGAAGCATACCAAATGTTACAAGCAGATGCTAATTGAAATATTTTTTATTTTTGAAATATTCATTTTGTTTGGGTTTTAGAACATATATATTTTTTTGGATTTTGATATGTCTATTTTTTTTGGATTTTGAGATATGTACTTTTTTGGATTTTGAAATATGTACTTTTTTTTTTTGATTTTGAAATATGTATTTTTTAAAAATTTTGAAATATGTACTTTTTTGGATTTTGAAGTATCTATTTTTTTTTATTTTGGAACTAAGAGACCAGCATAGTACTTAGATCAAAAGAACATATTCATCTATTAACTTAATTCCCAAATTGTTCTTCAATAATCTAACTTAGACCCATCGTGTTTGAACCTGTGTTTCCATTTGTGATCCCATTTGATGATTTGATCCTTAGTCAATCTAGGTCGTTCCTTAAGCTTGGAGTACGCTTCTTCAGAAAGAAAAGAAGAATTGGTTTAGAAAGCCCACGAGAAGGTTCCGGAGACCTAAAAAGATGTTCCTTTCTTATCCTAATATCTGTTGGGGTTCGGTCATTTTCTTTCCGGGGTATTTATCAACCTTGCGTTCCCTTTTATTTCACTACATGGCCTTGATGTAACATTTGTAGTATAATGGCCTTTTGATTTGACATTTGGCTTTTGCCTTTTGCTTTTTCTTTTTCTTTTCATGGGACTGATCTCCCCCCTTTTTTTATGACGACCTCGTACTAAGATGGCGGGCATTCTTGGTAGTCTATTCTAAGCCTCGTTCCAACATCGTGGGCCGAGTGTAAAAACAAAATTTTTGTTTAAAAAGAATGATTTGCACTTTACACCCTTAGTCAAGCTTTCGATATTCCTTCGGACTTCACATTTTTTGTTACTCATGAAGCAAACGTGTCAGTATGTGTAGTAATGCATTTGAATTAAATTGTCCAGACTGATAAGGGAATTTAAGTTTCTAAATTTTCTAATTCCACTGGTCTTTGCACCATGCTAATCGACTCTCTAACCTAGGGGTAGTATTTCTTAAGATGCAGACCGTTCTATGGGTGAGTTAATTCTTACCCTTCTGCATCAACTAGACAGTAGGCATTACCAAGAAAAACATGGGATACAACATATGGTCATTCCCAATTGGGTTGGAGCTTAGAACGCAGACCACCAGGTTTTACAAAGATTCTTTTAACGACCATTTCACCAACTTTGAACTTACGTTCAATGACTTTCTTTTGATAAAAATGTGCTAATCTATTTTGATATACTCTTGCATGATTAGCAGCTGACCATCTTTTCTCGTCTAAGAGTTCCAATTGAGAAAGGAGTGTTGAACGGTGTTCATCAATAGAAAATTCATTATTCAATTGTACTCTTAATGACGGTATGAGGATCTCATATGGAACTACCGCCTCCATTCCAAATGTTAAGGAATAAGGAGTCTGCCCAGTGGGCGTGCGGATCGAAGTTCGGTAGGCCCATAGAACCTCAATCAATTTTTCTGGCCAGTCTGTGAATTTATTAGACTTGCACGTCTTTTTGATGATTTTTATCAAAGTCTTGTTAGTTTCCTCTGCTTGGCCATTGCCTTGCATATAATATGGAGATGAATGATGCAATGCAATTTTGTACCTGTTGCAGAGGTCTTTCAGTTCTTGTGATACGAACTGTGGTCCATTGTCGGTGACGATGGTGCTTGGAATTCCAAATCTTGTAATGATATTCTTCATGATAAACTTGCAGACGGTTAATGCTTTGACTTCCGTGTACGCTTCAGCTTCCGCCCACTTGGTGAAGTACTCCGTTGCCGTAAGAATGAAGGACTTCTGCTTAATGCCGGAATCAGGATTTCCAAGGGGTCTAATGACATCGAAAGCCCACATGGAGAAAGGCCATGGGGAGGAAACAGGATGGAATGAAGATGCAGGAGAATGAATCTTATCGGTGTGAAGTTAACACTTGGCACACCTACGGACAAATCCTACACAATCTTCTTCCATGGTTGGCCAATAGAATCCTTGTCTAAGGATTCTCTTTGCTAACATTTGTCTATTAACATGGCCACCACAAACTTCAGCATGAGCTCCTTCCATAACCTTCCAAAGCTCATCTTCGTCTAAACATCTTAGAAGAACTCCATCAAAACCTCTTTTGTATAGTGCTCTCCCAACTATGGTGTATCTCTGAGCAACTCTCTTGATAGCCCTTTTCTCCTCAGTTGTGGCTTCCTCAGGATATGATTGATCTTCACAATATTTAGCGATTTCGTAGTACCATGATTTCTGTTCATCATCCATCTCTTCTAACATCTCTATTAACATAATTTCTCTCTTTTCCACAATATTTCCATCTCTAACCTTCTTCAGCAGCTTCTCATTAGTCTTAAGGAATGAAGGGTCTTTTACGGCGGGTGAAAGACGCCTATGAACAATGATCGACTCGGATTGTCTGCTGATTGGGAAATTGAGGGATGATGCAAGTAAAGCTAGAGCGTCAGCTAAGATGTTCTGATTCCGAGGAACATGGATGAAGATCAATTTTGTGAAAAGCTTTGCATAAGCAGAAGTGAGTTCTTTATAAGGCTTGAGTTTTAGATCAAGAGTTCGATATTTGATTAACACCTGGCAAAGAATCAATTGGCCATCACCCACAATTCTGAGTTTGGTGGCACTATGGAGATGAGCAGCCTCGAGGCCAGCAAGGAGTGCCTCGTATTCAGCTATATTGTTAGTGACTGGAAAGTCGAGCTGAAAGGCTTATGGAATGGTAACACTTACAGGTGATAACAGAATAATGCCAATACCCTTTCCATGGGAATTCAAAGCTCTGTCAAAATGCAGAGTCCACATGTCATCTTTGATTTAGTCTATGGACATCTGTTCCTCATCCGAAAACTCTGATCAGACTAGATCAAAACGAGGAAGGGGGTGATGAGCGAGATGTTCTGTTATGGCATAGCCTTTGATCGCTTTCTGTTGAATGTAAGTGATATCGAATTAAGATAGAAAGCTTTGTCATCGTGCTAACCTATCAATAAGGACAGATTTCTTAAGGAGAAATTTGATCGGATTCATTCTAGCGATAAGATGGACTTCATGGGCTAGAAAGTAATGCTTCAATTTCTGAACCACCCATACAAGTGCTACACATGTTTTCTCCATCGCTGTGTATCTCTGTTCAGCGGGGTTGAGAAGTTTAGAGAGATAGTAGGCTGCCCTCTCCTTTCCTTCTTCATCCTCTTGTGCTAGGACAGCCCCCACCGCATCATCCAGGACAGAAATGTATAGTATCAATGGTTTGCCCGGAGATGGTAGTCTCAAAATATGAGGACTTGCCAAATAATTCTTCAATCCATCAAACACCTCCTGACACTTATCGTCCCAATCAAATTTGACTCTCGGCTTGGTAAGCTCGTAGAACGGCTTACACCTTTGTGAGTGTTGGGAGACAAATCCGCGAATAAACTACAACCTCCCGATTAATCTCCTTAACTCTTTTAAGTTCTTGGGAGGTGGCATTTCTCTAATAGTCTTTGCCTTATTGGGATCAATCTCAATTCCCCGTTTACTGACAATGAATCCAAGTAATTTTCCTGAGGATACCCTGAATACACATTTCTTAGGGTTCATCTTCAACTGATATTCTCTTGATCTTTTTAATACTCTTGCCAAAACTTTGGCATGCTCAACCTTAGTCTTAGATTTCACTAACAAGTCATCCACATACACTTCTAGATTGATATGCATCATGTCATGAAATATTGTCATCATAGCCCTCTGATAAGTAGCTCCAGCGTTCTTTAACCTAAAAGGCATGACGACATAACAATATGTCCCCCAAGATATAGTGAATGATGTCTTTTCTTGATCTTTTTTTGCCAATTTGATCTGATTATATCCTGAGAATCCATCCATAAATGATAGAGTTTCATAGCCAGCTGTGTTATCGATGAGTACATCATTATGAGGCAATGGAAAATCATCTTTTGGACACGCTCGGTTCAAATCTCAGAAGTCAATGCAGATTCTAACCTTCCCATCTTTCTTCATAACCAGGACTATGTTGGCTACCCATTGCGGATAGAAGACAACTCTAATAAATTTGACTTTATGTAACTTATCGACCTCTTCCTTCATTTTTAAAGCCATTTGTGGGTGGAATCGCCTTAACTTCTGTTTATCCGGGCTAGCTCCATCCTTTAATGTCAACCTGTGTTCCACTAGTCATGAGTTAAACCCCGGCATATCCTCATAACTCTAGGCGAAAGTGTCCTTATAATCCTTAAGAACTTGTACCATTGCCTTCTCATCTATTTCAGAAAGATTCTTGCTAACGAGGACAACATTAGGTTCATCTTCAGTCCCTAGATCGATCTATTTAGTGGGCTCTTCTACGGCAGCTGAGGGTTCATCGAATCTTTTTACTCCATTGGCATATGCCTCAGCTGCGTCCTCGTCATCTTCTTCATCTTCAACAATGGGGTCTGTTTCATGTATCAATTCATACACCCCATATCCATCTTTAACTGACTCATCATCTACACAATCTTCTGGCATATGAATAGGATTCTCTAATAGCTAAGGGATCATAGAGCAAGAAAGGCATTTAAATGCTAAATCCTGGAGGTATCTATCTGGAATTTGTTTACCCTTAGATTTTCTAGACTTCCTGACCTGACTAACCTGCCTAGAACTAGACTCCCTAACTTCGTTAGACTCCCTATCCTGACCTAATGAGGACGAAGCAGAATGAAAATTATAGGATACAGACGGAAATATAGGAGAATCCTCCCGAGGGGAGGGACAGAGTAGATCTAGAAGAGAATCTTGACCGAATGACCCGCGTGATGGGGTAAAATCGGACAAGTAGGAAGTTTCCTCAATAAGGATCTGGGAGAAATTTGTTGCCAAATTGGCATTTTTTTTTCGAGAAAAGATGAATTAATCATAAAACAAGAATGTAGGTGAATAGAAAGAGAATGGGATAGAGGAAGCGGCACCAAGGCCAAAGGACTGGGGGGATCATACAGTAGTATGTCCCAGATTAAATCATAAATCCTCTCTAGATTGAGAGGAGGTTGAGGGATAAAGTCCTGTGGGGACAGAGTGATCATGATGGGCCGAGCCCGTGGTATATCTTCAGTAATGACATGTAACCAAGTCGGGGTCAGAAGCAGAGTGCGGAATAAGGTATGGAGTGTGAAAATGTAAGAGGGATAAGTCCCCCTCCAAAGAAGATCCGTGGTATAACCAGCTTCATAGGGGTCATCTGGCTCCCCTTCATCTGCTTCCTCAGACAACAGAATTCTTTTGTCAAAAATGGCACCAGGCCCTTCAATCAGCTCATCTATTTGTGGTGGCCACTTTGGTTCTGAAGGATCAAGAAATAGTCTGTTTAGTGCAATGTACAGATCCCTTAAGTCAAACCATCGGTACCATTCACACTCAGGATCTTGGAACTTCCTCCTTTTCATTGGCCGCAGAACCTCCAAGGACTAGTACGTCAACAATTCTGAACAATGTCTGGTCAGGTCTCTTCCATATATATCATGGAGATCAAAATAGGAAGTGATGACCACTGTATTATCATGACTGATCACAGGCCCCTTGACGAAATGTGTGTATAAGGTCCATGTTAAGGGGTCCCGACCTTCTTTGCATGGTGTAGACATTGTCTCCCATACCTTCTGGCCGTCTTCATTTTCTTCCTGCTGAATAATGTTGTGCCTCACTTTCTTGGCCTATAGCCCAGGCCATTTCCAGGTGTCCTTCGGTTATCCTTGAGGGGTGTGGTTCTGCCTTGTAATTGCTTGCCTAGGCCCTTTCCAGGCTGATAACTTCCCTCACTTTATGGCATCCAGTGGATAAGCAGTAAGAGTGGCGGCCTTTAAAGGATCAGCCACCGGACGGTAGACCTGTAATACTGACAGAAAAGGTTGTCGGCCAGGTGAAGAAGTTGGCTTGATATTCAAGGAGTGAGTAGCAGCAAGGATTGGCATGCTCGTAACTTTAATGATTCGTCCTTTGTAGGGAAATTTGAGGCACTGATGATTTGTAGAGGGAATCGCCTTAAGAGTTTTAATATAAGGACGGCCCAAAATAGCTTTCAAAGAAGGATCGATTTCCAAGATGTGAAATACGACATCGGCATGACATAGAGGACCTAATTCTACTTTTAAATAGACCATTCCCAGAGGGGAACGGGTGGAGTTATTATAGGCTGTAACAGAAATGGGGCTAGGCAGCCATTTTTTCTTGGGTACACCACATAGTTCAAGGGTCTTCGAAGGCAGGACATTAATTAAAGCCCCCGTGTCAACTAGGCATGTGTCTACGGCCTTTTTGCAGATATTGACCGTAATACTCAGAGCCATGCTCCTGGCTGCTAGTGGTGCTAGTTCTGAAGCATAAAATAAGATAGAGGGTTGATCCAAATGCGGAACTAGTAGTGCGGTGATCTTCTCCACCGGCACGTCTTCGTTGACCATCACTTTTTGTAGATATTCCATCAAAGCTTCCTGATGGGTCTTCAATCCCTTGATCAACTCAAGCACAGAGATTCGTGCCGGTATTCTATCCAGTTGCTTCAGTAGGTCATATTGAGTGCCTGGTGCACTCTCATCGTTATGTGCTTCCTCTGGCAGCTGTGATGGGCCATCTCTGATTGTAGATTGAGGAAAGACCTTATTGAAGATCCTCCCACTCCGAAGTGCATGTTCTTCACTAGTGGAAGGGCGGGGTGATAACTTGAGCACTGAAGGGTTGGTAGATGGCGTAGATGGTGTGAATGGTTGGTATACGGGTGATGGTGGCATGGTGCGAATGAGGGGTTTAGAGGGTTGGATAGTGGTGTGGTAAGTGGTTGGTGCAGTTGAAGTGGGGAATGGTACGCGGAGTAATGGTTTGGATGGTTGTATGGTACTTGGGTAGGCGGTGGTGGTAGTAAATGACGTGGGGAATGGTACGCGGAGCAACGGTTTGGATGGCATGAGGGGTGCGTAATTAGCTTGCGGTAGGTTGTTTGATAGAGGTGTGGTGGTGTGGAGGGTAATGGGTTTAAGGAAAGCAGGTGGTGGTGATGGGTTAATGGGCGTGGGTAAACGGTATGCTAGTGTTGGTACTGATGTGATAGTAACGGGTTGTGGTTTAGATACATGGAGGATGCGGCGTGGTGGTTGCTCAATGGTGCTCGGAGTGTGACCCGTTGAATAAATAGAGGAAGAGTCCTTTATCTTCCACTTTTACCCTCGATTTGCCTCAGACTGGCTATTTGTTAAAATGGGGGTAACTTGATTCTGGTCCTGGTGTTCTGGAAGTGGGTTTTGCACTATACCCATGTTCGGGGGTACTGCCGCATGTGCCGGCGCTCTTGGTTGTTATTGTTGTTGGGGTTGCTGCTGTTGTTGCTGGGACTTTCTTGCCTTCAAGGCGGCCTGCTCGTTGAGATCATAGATATAATCTCGAAATTGGAAGCAGGCATCTATTGTGTGTCCAGGTTGTCTATGGAAGTAATAATACCTGGAAGTGTCAGCATTTTGTGGTCAAACTGTTTTTTCTCTTAGCAAAACCAAGGCATTGGATGCCATTAAAGCATTGAAGATATCTGACAAGGATTTTAGAAGGACTGGATATGCTGCCCTTTTCGGGCTTGGAGGCTTCCTCTGCTGGTTATAATCAATAGGAGGAGGTACATTATAGTATGCCGGCGGTGCGCGCGGTTGGTACTGTTGTTGTTGTGGTGGCTGGTACTGTAACTGCCGTTGTGGCTGCTGCTGTGGCTGTTGTTGTGACTGCTGGCTCGGTTGCTGTAGCCACTGGTACTATGGCTGTTGATATTGTGGATTTGGCTGCTGGGGTTGCTGATACTATGGTTGCTGTTGTCTGTAACCCTGCTAGTTCGGTGGTCTTTATCCTTCAAACTGTGATGGTGGCTGGCTCCTCACGAACTGGGGCTGATTGTTGTTCATGGTGCTAATCTGCTCATAAGAGAACGTGCCCTCAGTTGTTGGACCCGTCCTAGGAGAATTTGGCACAGCTGGCTTTCGAGGTGGAGGCCTGCTAAGTCGGTGAGGATCAAAGACACTAGAGAATGTAGCATCCTTGAAAGCGTTCTGAAAATAACGCGCCCTTTCATAGAGCTCTGTCATACTGGTCAAGTTGTTCAGGGCGAGGACTAGCTTAAACTGAGGTGTAGCGTTGGAAATCAACATCTTTACTTGCTCGAACTCAGACAAATGATCTTTAACTTTTTCTGCCATGCCCCTCCATCTACAGCAAAACTGACGAATTCCTCGTCGGGCTTTATTTTTTCTGCTATCAGGTTAGTAATGGACAGAGATGGTGCAACTCTATCCTGGTATCGTTGAATAAACTTTCTGGATACGACACTATAGTCCTCTACTTCAGATGGCTCTAAGGAAAAGAACCATTCTAGGGCTGGTCCCTCCAAGGATTTCCTGAACAAAAATGCCAATGACCTTTTGTTGTTCTGCCAGAAAGATGACTCGTACATGAATTCCTTCAAATGAGTGAAGGGGTTACCTGTACCGTTGTATTTTCGATATAGTGGCATTTCAGAGGGTGGTAAATAGAACACGGGCAAACTTGGCAGGTTAATCTCAGGTGTAGCTTTAACTCCCATCATTTTCTGAAAATTATTGAATTACTCATCCATACACTCCATCTTTACGAGCAGAGCTTGAGTCTTCGGATCGATTGGACGAGGGGGAGGTGGAGGTACATGATAGGCCAGTTGCCTAGAGTATGTAGGGCATGGGGTACAATAGGGTTGAGGTTCGGCAGCGCTTCCACCATGCCCGAGGGCATTTTGATACGTTAGCGTAGGCGGTCTAGCCGGTTGCCTTGAGGAGGACAATTGTGGTCCAACTGGCCGAAAAGTTAAAACCTGAAGGCCTTCCATGGCCTGATGAATGAATGAAGTATGATGGGGAGGTGGTTGAGGAATAACAGGGGGAGCCGCAGGATTCGGCTCGGCAAACTGCATGGGCGTCTTCTCCTTCAAAATAGACTGGATTGCCTCGAGCTGGTGAGGATCCAGATGGGAGGCCAGAACTCTCAGGGCGTTGACCAGATCAGATGGATTGGAAGATGAGGGCTCATTCGGGTTCATGGCCCCCTCAAAGACAGGGTTAGAAACCGCATGCACGTGCGGAGGAAGATCAGCACCAGAATTGTGTTGATCATGGACAAAAGGAGGAGGGATATGAAGGTTTCCCTCATCTTCAGATGGATAAGAATGAGGATCATGGGGGGCATTAGCATCTCCCCTATTTTCATAGTGATAATTGGATTCAAGAGGGGCATTAGCATCTCCCTCATAGTTGACCATAGCTCCCAAAGCCATGCTCAAATCCCTACCTGATCGAAGTAACATGATGTCAAATTTTTTTTCAAAGATTTGCAGACAAGTTGTACACAGATTAAGCAAACAAGTGGATGTTTAACGTTATTTTAGGATTCCTTGTTGGGTTATTTAGATTCAATTAATCACAAATTCACTCAAGAGGTAGGATCCTAGTTTCAGTTCAATTTCCACTGTTATATTCTATGGCTTTCTCTCACAACGTTATGAAAATCTAACCAGAACTTCGATTGGTACAACCAGCCCGATGAACAAGGAGAAATACCTTGATTTTGGGGACTTACGGAGGTCTTTAACGCCAACCACTCTAGTATAATCGAGGGACCGACCCAATCAGAGAGAGGTGAAGTTGTCAAGAAAAGTGTTCCTATGAGAAAAAGGGGGGTGTTAGCCCCAGTGCGTATGACTTGTGGCCGGGATGGCCTCTAATACTTATTACGTAATGTGTAGTAGCAAGAAGATCAGAAATCTGAGAACTGAAGAAAAAAACAAGAAACTGCCTGAATCGCGTCGTTATGCCTCAACGCTATTCAAAATAGAACCTTATTTTCCTCGCAGAAGCCCAAGCAGCAGACAGCAGAGAATTTAGCCTGAAAGGCGTCTGGGTGGGGCGACGCAGTATGAAACGCGTCGCTATTCCTGGATGCTTTTTAGGTCGCAGAATCACTAATTCATAGGGAATTTCTGGATCGATTCCTCCTTAAACAAACAGAATAAAAGCGGTAAATAATTGGCTCATGCGAATCTTTTTTTTTATTTCAATTTTTAACAGAATAATTTATCATGTGAACAACAAAAACATTCAATCAATCACACATGCTTCTTATCACAATCACTACTCTTCAATCAATCAAACGAGGAGGGCAAGATCTTGCCGCAAATTTGTGCACGTGGTGCATGTGGGAATAACAACTAAACTAAAAACTCAACGATCAGTGAGGACGTGTCGAAAGACACAAGTGGTGCATCGTGGGTGCCCGATTGATAAAAAGCAAGAACAAAGATTAAAAGATGGCGAGACCAAGTCCCACCGTGATCGCCAAAAAGCTGTGAGTGCTCAAATTAGGAGTGTGATTATCATGAAAATTTATGTTGTTTATGTGACAAATAAAACCTATTAAAAACTAAGTGAATGTGATCGCCAGAAACTTTTAACTAAAAAATTCCAAAAGACAGAGATTGATCGCTTACCTGTTTCAGAATTTGGAGATTTTGGAGTCCTTGATTCCCCTCCTTCAGCTGGATGAAGGAAGAGAGCCTTTTTGAATTTGTTCTTGCTTTGGATGCTTATGGGGCTTTAAAGATCGTCTAAATTTTCTTGTTGTTGATTATCTTAATCACCTTTGAACCTGCAAAGAACAAAAATAAAAGAAGAAGAAAAAACAGTAAGAACTTAAGCAGAGGTAGTATCTATTCCAACAGAAATTTTGATCATGCAACTTAAACAAAAAACTCACTTGTTTTGGTGGTCTTTTAAACCTTTTAAACAAATATGTTTGAAATTATGCTAGTGAGTGTGTGAAGCATGGAGTGATGTGATGAATGAGATTTTGAACTAATATGGTGATGAAACCAATAGAGATTAATAAAAAGAACTAAATTGGATGGCCCCTGGGAAGCTTTGGTCTTGAAAGCTCTTGAATAGACGAAGAACGGATGAAGAAAGGATGCAGACTCCGGGAAGTAGCAGCGCTTCGATCCTTCAGCGTTTGGACGTCGTCTCTCTCAAAGAATCGCTCCAATAATCATCAATTATCACTATCATCACTAACTTTTTGATGGCCAAGGACTTGGGTATTTATAGGCTTAAGTTCACGCATCCGCGGTTACTTAAAGATTAACATGAAGGAATTTGAAGTCAATCCAACCAAAAAAATAGATAAACACAGCCTGATTCATCATTATCTGTAATTAACTAAAACGCGTCACCCATGGGAGACGTCTTTTACCTTAATTAAGATAAGGATAAACATCGGGAAGAAGAAACAGAAACAGCTTAGGAAACTTAAATGGCGTCGTATATGGCAGACGTCTTTTAGTTTATTAATAAATTAATTAAAATTCAGATTAAAAATCAAAATAAGAATATAACCCTAAATGGCGTCTTGACTAGTCGACGTCTTTTAGAATTTCTCATATTTGATTTAAGGAGCAGGGGTTTAGCGGGTAATAGAGGTGGTATAGAGGCTTTGACAGATATCGTAGGACTGGGTTTTGGGGGTTGTTATTGTTCGGTGGTTGTAACAGATGTTGGTTGACTGGGGGAAGGTGATGCCTTAGAAGGTATAAGTTTTGTAATGCAGATGATAGTGCGTGATGGCTGAGTGGATCAGGTGGAAGCTTCAGTTCTATGGATGGCGGAGTATACAGAGGATGCTTCCTCTATCCTCCATTGTTAGCTTTGATTTACTTCTAACTGGTTGTTGGTAAGAATGGGGGACATTTGTTGGTTTGATGACTACTCCAGAAGCGGATTCTATACTATGCCCATATTTGGCGTCTCACTTGCTGAGCCGGCGTTTGCGCGACTTGCTATTGTTGTTGCTGCTGTTGTGGTCTTTTAGGTTTCAAAGCTGAAATGTATTTGTGCATCTCTACCTAGTCAATCCCGCCTTAATCATTTAGATCATGAATATAGTCCCAAAATTGAAAATAAATGTCAATTTTATGCATTGGCTATCAGTGAAATACACAATAACAAGACATATCTGCATTTTGTAGTCTGACAGTCCTTTCTTTCGGCAATGTAAGAGTATTAGCTACCATGAGGGCATTGAAGATGTTAGACAAGAACTCCGGTAGTGCGGAATACTGGGTTCTCTTTGGACCAGGTGATTTTCTCTGCTGGTTATACTCAGTAGACAGTGGACTTGGTTATAATTTTGAGGTTGACAAGGTTAGGTGTAAGGTAGCTGAGATGGATGCTGTTGTTGAGGCCTAAAACCTTGAGAGTTCTGTGGCCTTTGGTTATTGTAATGTGGGGTTTGGTTCGTCACAAAAGAGATTTGATTGTTATTCATTGAACTCACTTGCTCATTATTTATTGTACCTTTAGTTGTTGGATCAGTGTTGGAGGAATTTGATATATTAGGTTTCCTAAGTGGAGGCTTATTGTGTCTGTGGAGATCAAAAAGATAAGAAAAGGTGGAGTCCTTAAATGCATTCTGAGCATAACGAGCCCTCTCATAAAGTTCTACCATGTTGATGCGGTTGTTCAGTGTAAGAACCAGCTTGTATTGTGGTTTAGTATTGGCAATCATCATTTTCACCTGCTTAGACTCAGATAGGTGATCTTTGACTTTTTCGTCCATCGCATGTCACCTATAAGCAAAGGTGACAAAGTCTTCATTTGCCTTCATTTTTTTCAGAAACTAAGTCTATGATGGAGAGGGACGGAGCAATCCAATCTTTGTATCTCTATAAGAACCTTTTAGACACAGTATCAAAGTCCTCAACATCTATTAGGTCCAACAAGAAGAACTATTCAAGAGCAGGTCCTTCTAGTGATCTTCTAAATAAGAAAGTTAGGGATCTCTTTTCATCCTGCCAAAATGAGGACTCATAAAGGAACTCCTTTAGGTAAATGAACGGGTTGCCAGTACCATTGTATCTTCTATAAATAGGCATTTATGATGGCAACAGGTGGAACACTAGCAAGGCACGAACAGAGATCTCAGGGGCGGCCTTAGCATCAATCATTTTCCTTAACTCCTTATATTGTTCATCCATTTGATTCATCTTTGTCAAGAGGGCCTATATAAGGAGATCAGTCAGCTGAGGTGGGGATGGATAGAAGGGTTACTTTTTAAAGTAGGTAGGATAAGGTGCACAATATGGTTGAGGTCCAACAGAGTTTCTGCCATGTCCAAAGGCATTTGGAAGTGTGGGAGTATAAGGCCTTGAAGGGTAGAAGGTGGTAGACTGTTTCTGACATGCTTGTCGTAGAGTAAAGATACGAAGGCTCTCCGTGGCCTGAGTGGGAACTTGTGCAGAGGTCTGAGCAGAAGGATTAATGGGTTCAAGGACCCGCAGGAACTTTGCCCTTCAGAATACCTAGAATTGCCTCTAATTGTTGAGGATCCATAAGGGTAGCAAAAACTCTAAGAGCAGAGACAAGATTTGAAGAGGGATTGGAGGATGAATGCTCATTCTGATCTTGAGTTTTTCCAGAATTAATATTTGGTTCAGATCCCAGAGTGTGGACCTGAGAATGAACATGATATCTCGAAAGTGGGGTTGTACTGATCGTACTATGGTTCTTCAAGATTGAATTGAAATTGATTTTGAGGATCGTGAGAATTCTCCGCATAGTCAAACACGTTATCATATTCATATGAAGTCATTCCAACAATCCTATCTGAATGAAGCATCGTGATGAAATCACTAGAGAGCCCAAACAATGTTACAAACAATCAACAAATAAATGGATGCCTACGTCACTTGAGGATTCCTTGTTGAATTAAGCAAATTTTAGATAAGGTGGGATTCACTCAAAATAAGTAGGTTCCTAGTTTCAGTTAGTGTGCATCGTTATTCTCTATGGCTTCACATATTTCATCACGTAACAGTAAGCTATCTGAGTCTACAGAGATACAACTAACCCGATGAGCAAAGAGGGAATCCTTTATTTTTGGGATTTACGGAGGTCTTGACACAAGCTTCTCCAATCCAAAAGAGAGGGACCACCTCAGCCGGAGGGAATCACAGGTGCCAAGAGAGTGTTTGGCTCCTGGGAAATGCAAGGGACGATAAGATGCAAAGAGTATGATGAATATAACAACCTAAAACAAAGATCTGAAAAGCGTCTGGGATAGGGGACACATTTCTTAATCGTGTCTACCACAGTAGATGTGATTTAGATAACTAAGCCCCTTCGCAGGCTACATTCGGGTAGCAAACAGGTAGACTAAATTACGTTTGCCGAGGAGGACGTGATTCTAAATCGTGTCTAATTGTGTAGACACAATTCAGAACCCAAAACAAAACTTAGAGAACTAGTCTCTCTCGACTAGATGGAATGAGGAAAAATCAAAATCCACAACTAGAGTCCCGAATTCGGGTATATGAAGCAATCAAATTTGAAGCACCAAAATATATCCAAAATAAACTCAAACAATCACAATTTTTAAACAGTCCCGAGGGGGCCAACTTGCCGTTCAAAGGGGGTTTGTGCATGAGGTGCATGAGGGATAAAATCAATGATCAGGGTGCTCGAGGAGCACAAAGGTGGCGCACACGAGGGTGCGAAAAGGGACGATACTTGAGGGTGTCAAGTGTGAAGAGAGAGTGAAATTAAAAGAAAGAGAACGGCATGATTGTCTCACCATGATCGCCAAAAGTTGTGATTGCTCAAAGTATGATTTGAAAAGAGATTTAGAATATTGTGCTAAAACAGTGAAATATGTGATCACCAGATAATGAGATTCTCAGAATAAATGAATGATTGTGCGTGTACCTTGCAATTTCGAGATAATTGTGACTCCTTAACTTCTCCTCCTTAAGTTGGCTGAAGAAGAAGGGTCTCTCTTTTTTCTAACTTTTCACTCTCTTTGTATACCTTACAAGCATTCACTCTCTTTGTATACCTTACAAACAAATAAATAAACAAACTCAATTAGAGCTAATGATTCGTGTAGTATCGATTCTCAACATGCAACTAAATTAGAAACTCACTTTTTTTTATATTTTTCTTCAAACCCCTATATGCTAATGGGAAGATGAATATGAATAATGTGTGTGATGTATGTGATGAACTATGAATAAAAATTAATGAAAAGAAAGAGAGACAAGAAGAAGAAATTGACCCTTCTAAAAGCCACCCTTGTTTTAAGACACTCTTCAAAGATCAAAAAGGCTTCTTGGGAGAGAAAGAAGATCACGAATCTTATTAATTTTCCTACAAAAAATAGAGGGCACTCTTCTCTCTTTAATGAAACTCGCAATGCTCACTTGGCCAACCTCTCTTAAGCTCTAATGCATATATGTATATATAAAGGGTTAATTCTTACAATAAATCAACTCAAAATTGAGTTCTTAGGCTCTATGGCACTCCAAGGAAAGAAAACCATCTAAAGTTCACCCTCTCCCTCAGATCAATCTATTGGAAAGAATGATTAACACGAAAAAAAACTATATTGAAGTTAATTTCCTCAATTTATCTCAGATTGAGTCTGCTGGGCGACGCAACTGAATCACGTCCAGTTGAGCAGACGTATTTTTTAAACGCATCCTCCAATCAGGACGTCTTTTAGAGAGACCAAAAAGGAAACAAAAATCGAAGATAAATATGAAAATCTTAAATGACGTCTACCGCAGTGGACGCGATTAAAGGAAATAGTAATCTATTCAAAAATCAAATAATTAATCGATTAAGATTAAAATTATAAATGACGTCGACCATGGAGGACGTGATTTAGAAAATTCAATAATCAATTAAAATTTTGATTTAGAAACTAATTAGGACTTGAAACTTAAATAGTGTCTGGCATGGAAGATACAATTCAAAAGACTTAATTAAATTCAAGAAATAATAAGTAAAAATCACTTAAATAATTAAATTGAAATCACTTTAAGACATTATAATGTGATATAAAATTTACTTAATATGAAATTAAAATTAACGTGTCTACATTCTTTTTCCCCTCCCCTTCTCTCTTCCTCCCACATGTTCATCTCCTATACATTTATCCAGTCGCTCCATCTTCCTTAAAACTCCACCTCTTTTGACTCCCTCGTCTCCATATTTCCGAGGGCTCTACCTCCTCGGCCACTCTCCAGCACCTGCTCTCTTTTTTGGGATAATTGTGAAATCAAAATCGGAATCGGAATGGCACATTTTTATCAGAATCAAAAACTGGTAATCCCGAGTTTGGACTCCGGCTTGTTTGCAGCCCTAGTTTCTCTTATCATCAACATCGAACTTTTCAAATCAATAATAAGAAATGCTATAGAGAGATATTTTGATGAATGTTACAGTGAGAATGGACAAAGAGATTTTGTTGTTCAGCTACAAGGCGGTCAGAGATTTGCCTATTAAATCGGATCCTGCTAATATTGGAGAACATGTTTTTATTTTTACAAAACAAAGCCTATGATCAAACGATAAGCATTTCTTGGATACTGCAATTATGTGCAGCCGATTATACGATTCAACAAACTGGTTTTACGTGTCGTTCTTTGATATAATAAGTGGGATAGATACTTCTATCTTACTTATTTGCAAAATAACTTAAATCAGAATAAGGTTATGGGAATTTCTTAAACCAATAAGAGGTATTTTGATTTGGTAAGTTGTTGGTATTCCACCTAAAATAAGGAGAATTATACTGTACTATTCCAAGTGATTTAATAAGAATAAGTAGAATGAAAAGTGAAATAAAAAGTAAAATTAAGAGAAATGGGAAAATTAAATATTTTAAGTAGAGTTTGAAAAGTTGAAAGAATTGAAAAAATTAGACATTCCCTCGATCAAATCAGAATAAGACTTTTATACCGATTATTCCGATCTTATTCTGCAAACAAAGTGAGCCTAAGAGCAATATGGGCTGATACCTCCCTACAGTCCAATGACTTAGGATCACAAAGAACACGATTTGTACTGCAATGCACCTGCGTGCCGTACAGCATGTATTTCTCTCTCTGTAAAATCTACTTATGGCACAGACCTTACTCGTGCAAATCTCTAAAGTTAACCCATCTACACACATAACATCTGTTTACCTACCAAAGTAACATTTAAGACGTGTTTAACAAAACTTCTACTTATAAATTACTTTAAACTTCTACTTTTTACATAGAATGAGTTGACAAAGAATTATCCCATCTTAAACTGCCCCCAAGCGAGGTTTCCACACGTTCTCAAGAGGAAGGTGCGAACAATTCTGTGGAACGAATTTTCCCGCGCACGGGAGGAATCGAACGCCTCGGCCCCGTGCAACCGAAGGGAGAGTCCACTGGACATTTCGACCGATTTGGATTTATCTCCAGACCTTGGAAGACTTCTCGAATTCCTAAGATTGAAATTTCAGTCGTTTGTAAATACTTGGCCTATAAAAAAAAAAAAAGAGGAGAGTTCACTAGGCTGCTCGCCTGGAACGCATTGAGACCATCTGAAGACACTCGCTGCGTCTTCAACAGAAATAATTTGAATCGTATATATGACTTACAATTCTTGTTCCTTTCGGATATCTCTCGTAAGTTAATTGCACCATACCTTAACAGCACGACGGCGGCCCCACGCCACATCCTTGGAGCACGGTAGAACCGACAAGATTTATGTGGTACCATCCTTTTCCAGAGGAGAAACCCCCCCCCCCCAAAGGGCCACACAGGGCGTCAAAAAATAGAGTAATACTTAGTGCAATGTATCCGGTCTAAAAGTTAGGAACCGTTTTGGGGGTATTTTTTATTTTTTGAGACGTCCAATCAAAAATTCGAAGGGTTGCTCGGGTCGGCTCCAACTCAAATATATATTTTTTTTTAAAAAAAACATTTTGCACGTAAATTGAGGTTTATATCTAATTTTATTTTTTAAAAAAATATATACGTTCGGGTCGGGGCCGACCCGAGCAACTCGGATGTATTCTCGGATTTTGATCCGGCACTCCAAAAAAATTAAAAAAATCCGATAAAAAAACAATAAAAAAATGAAAAACACCTCCAAACCGCCTCCTAACTTTTGGACGGGCTGCAGCCATTGATCGGATCTGAAATACGTTGGATTGCAATGCCATGCATTACAACAAGTAATTAAGAAAAGGCCGAAATACGTGTCAAATGTGTCAGATCATCGAGCACCCCAGACACGTCAGATCTCGACCGTTGGATCAATGGGTCCACATGCAAAAGGTCCACTGATTGCTTGCGGCGCGCCCCACGGCGTACGCTGTCGTCCCATAATGGTGCGCTCGGATCGCTTCTTGGCCCTCGATCCAGACACAGGCGTAGGAGTCGGGCGCATCAACCTGCATTTGCACGATGCACAGGGATGAAAGAAAGTGACTCAAGCTCAGTGTAGCATGCTTTTTTGTGACATTGTCACAGGACACACGGATTTTGCCGTTGTCTCAAAGTACCTTCAGTTAACTTCTCTTCTTCTTCACGTGTACTCGTACCGTGCGCGTTGAAACGCACGGAGCATGTACTTTTAAACGGTAGTACTGGATCACGTGGTGCGGACCGTGGTGTGGTCCGGCGATGTCGTCCTCTTGAGCCGACGACGACGGCGCCTGCGGCTTGATGTCCTTGGAAGGTATCCTGTAAGGCCAAGATTCACCCTCCCTAAGGCCTTGAGGGGATGCTGCACATCGTTTTCTATTTAAAGATTATTTGGATTGATGTGAATTATTGATATTCTTCAATTTTAAAATTGTTTATTTCTGGTTAATATGAAATTAAATAATTAGCTTTTGTCCGGAGCTATTTTTCATGAAAAGTAAGATAAAGCATTTTTCAAAAAAAACAGGGGTTCTAGTTTCAGATTTTTAATTAATTTGAAGAAAAAGAATTTAGGATTTTAGTGTTTCATATCAATCCAAGTAAAAGCAATTCAAAAAGTTAAGTGAAAAAGGCCGAGAGAGAGAAAATAGCAGCAGAGAAAGCGACCACTCAGAGTCAGTGAAGGATTCCGTAATGTGGCTGAATAGAAAATATTCTTCGCAACAAAACTTACATATATTTAAAATACATATACATATATATTTAAGATATGTATATATGTATATGTATGCAAAATATTCAATGTGCATTGGACGCATATAAGGTAGATGAAAATTTTAAATATTCAATACCTTCCTTAGCGTTGTTCCCATCCTTTAAACTTTAATTTTCACTGTCAATCACATAAGTCATCCTAGTCGTTTGATTGATTGTGTGTAAAAAAAAAAGATTGGTTAAAAAAGTTAAAAAATAAAAAATTCTTTAAATTAACCCTTCGGATTGATTTCATCAATTGGGATTTTAGTTTTGTCTTCAATTAAGAATACACTTTGATTGGATGGCTATAGTTAAGTTTTATGATCAGATCGTAAAAGTTAACGGCCCAATGATGCGAACAAGCATAAGAGGGGGGGTAATTGAATATTTAAAAAAAGTTTATCATTTTCCATTTCACACACACTCATATATATATATATATATATATATATATATATATATATATATATATATATATATATATATATACACACTAATAAAACAGAGTTTCTAACACTGTTGACGTGGCAATATGAGATGCTTTTTCTCTAAAAAATTTTATTAAACAATTCTTAGAAAATCATTAATGCTCATAACTATTATGATTATTCCTTCCCTTCTCACTCCACTCATTTTAAAACTACACATTAATGGTTATAACTCTTATCCCACTTATTTCAAAATAATTCGTTAATGACCATAACTCTCTCTCCTTCTCTCTCTCAAAACAGACTCTCTCTCTCTCTTAGGACGGAGTAGGGGAACAAGGGCTATGGCCGTCTCAAAATAATAAAATAAAAATTTTAAATTATTTTATTAAACTTATCTTCTAAATTTATTTAACTCATATGTTATATATATTTTTTGTCGTATATTATTTATATTTATTATTTATCATGTTAATTTTTATATGTTAATACTTGTCATATTATATACTATTTAATATTTATAGTCATATATAACATTTTTTAGTGATAACATTTTTAGTTATAATATATAACATATTAATATTTTTAAGTATCTATATTATAGTAATAAAATATAGTTTATAACCCAGCTGATGTGGCACTCTCATATTCTTTCTTATCAAATAAATTATTAAACAATTCTTAGGAGAAATCATTAATGTCTATAACCATTATAATTGTTTCTTCCTTCTCACCCCCACTCTTTTCAAAACAACTCATTAAGAGTCACAACTCTCACTCCTACTCATTTCAAACTAATTCATTAATGTTCATAATTATCTCTCTCCACCCATTTTAAGACAATTCATTAATGATCATAACTCTCTTTTATGGACGGACTCAAGGAAGCGGAAGGTCATGACTCTCTAAAATTGATAAATTTCTTTGGTAATAAAAATATTTATTTTTAAATTATTTATATTATAATTTATTTATATTTTAATAAAAATATTATAAAATAAGTTAAAAAATTAAATTATATGAATATTAAATATAAATTAAAAGTATTCCTAAATACTATTTTATTTAACTTATATTATAAATTTATTTAACTCATACGTTATATTTTTTTTTATCGTATATTATTTGTATTTATTATTTATTATGTTAATTTTTATATGTTAATCATTGTCATATCATATAATATTTAATATTTATAGTCACAAATAATATTTTTTAGTTATAGTATTTTTAGTTATAATATATTGATATTTTTAAATAAATTAATACATATGATAAGCTACCTAACAAAAAAGATAACTCGAAACCATAAAGTTGGAAACATATCTTCTATATCTTTACTTGAAATCAACCTCCGTCGACAGTACCTCTCATGAATGATCTATTTTTGAATAACGGTATTGTTAAATTCTTTTTTATATAGAAGTATCATGGTCATTTATTATGCTCAAATAATATTTTACCTAATTTGCACGTTGTTATGTTTTCGTCGTAGTTCTCATACAAAATTATGTTTATATTTAATTATTTAATGTATATTACTACTTTTTTTTCTCTTTTTCTTTTTCAATACTACTTTGGATCTCTTGAGCTCTCTCCGTTAAACTCACATAAGTAGCACTAATACAGTTTAACATGCGAGCAAAATACCTTCAGATTAAAGTCCTTATTAAGCAAAATTAAAAGTTTAATATTCTTCATGTAAAATTATCTTTATATTTGATTATTTGCTTAAAATTAAAAGTTTATTAAGAAGTTATTTAAATCAATATGATATTTTTATCTTAAACTTAAATTTATTATGTATTTTAAATAATTTCACATAAATGACTTGCGTGCATCGCACAGGTTTGAAACTAATGTATATATATATATATATATATATATATAGGAGTGCTATGATGTGAGGACTTCATGCACAGTTTGGCCCCTTTTGTCATGTTGAAAAAAAAAAAAAAATCATCATAATTTTTTAAATATTCAACTCTTCCTCTACAATAAATTTCATCTCTTTTAAGTAAAGTTTCAACATTGAATCATATCCAAATTGATTGTAACCATCTAATTTTGTATGACTAGGTTGGTGATGAATACTAAAGTCTTCGGACATGAAAATAACTTAAGGGTAATTTGACTATTTTTTTATTTTTTGACTATTTTTTCATGATTTTTAAAAAACAGGATTTACATGTATCCAATAGACGGCTAAAATCGAACTTCAAGATCGAAGTACGATCGGACAATAAAAATAAGGCCTCAAGAGATGGAAACAACTATAAGAGAGATAATTTAATATTTAAAAATTTATAATAAATGTTATTCTTTTAATATAAAAAAGGAGGTCAAAACAGTGTGTACGCACTGTAGCAAGTGAGCATTTCTCTCCCTATATATATATATAGAGAGAGAGAGAGAGGACACATATATGGCAGCGGGCTGGATCCTCGTCCATCAGAAAAACTCTGATGGCAACATTTAAAAAAAAGAGAATTACGAAGGGGAGCGGCTGGCATGGAGAGGCTATTTTTCTGCCCTCTGCGTGCCACGCCTGCATGAAATGTAATGCCCACACCACATTTCACATGGGCAGGGCAGGGTACCCCGCGTGCAAGCGCCTTCCACCTGGAGCGCCTCGTCACTCGTGGGACCGACCTTTTTTTATTTGTTTTGTTTACATGCCTTTCTTCCTCATCAGGCTACCCCTCCATGAATTCTAGGCTTAATCTACCCCTCAATCCGTGAAAAATAGGATCCTCTTCTAGTGGACCTAAATATGGGAGTAGACGTGTGTAACACTCCGGTAGACATCTAAATTAGATCCCACTCTTGATGTCAAAAAAGATAAAAAATTGTCAAAAATGTTAAACTATTCTGATATCCCTCTCTTAGTTGGTTCCCATCTTTTAGATTTAATTTTTACAATATGATCAATAAAATCAACCTTAGCTGTCTAATTAAGTACGTCTTTAGGAATTAAAATGAAAATGCAGGGGATAAGATCAACCGTAGACGTTAATCTGACAAATTTTATTTTTTTGACTACTCTTTCAACATTTTGAAGTGTTCTTTTTTTATTCATACTCGATCTGATAGTCAAAATTAAAGCTTCAGAGATGGGAACAATATTCCTAAGGGACCGATTTTAATATTTAAAATATTATGACCATTTTTTTCTTTTAATATGACGTTGGATTTTTAAGGAAGGCACCTAACTTAAATGCACCCCGATGTGTGTGTGTGTATATATATAAAGAGAGAGAGAGATGCTAAATGTCGTTTGCTGTCAATTCAATACCTATTAAAAAAATAATTTTTTTTATAAAATTTTAAATATTCAATTACTCTCCTTAAGGTCATTTTCATCCCTTGGGATTTTACTGTGACCATCTGGTCATATGTCCAATCTTAAAACTTAAGATCAGTCATCCATCGAATACATGCAAGTCTTACTTTTAAAAAATCATAAAAAAAAATAAAAAATACAAATTTGTCAGATTAGCCCCTAA
Source organism: Zantedeschia hybrid cultivar (assembly GCA_030544215.1). NCBI lineage: Eukaryota > Viridiplantae > Streptophyta > Magnoliopsida > Alismatales > Araceae > Zantedeschia > Zantedeschia hybrid cultivar. The sequence continues at coordinate 31,929,803 of JARZZO010000003.1, read as the reverse complement.
GGCCGTTACAATTTTTTGAGAGTTTAGAAATTCATCACAAATTTATGCATATAAAATCAAATGGCTTAGATTGATTAGATCACAATTTGACAATGAAAAGTAAGTCCAAAGAGATAAAAATAATTTTAAAAGGGATAATTGAATATATAAAAATTTGTTATTATTTTTACTTTTTTTAAAACATGAAGATATGGTCGAAATAGTACTTACAATTTAACTGCATGTAGGGCTGGCAATGAGCCGAGCCGAGCCGAGCTTTGCATGGCTCGGGCTCGGCTCGGGTCAATGGAGCTTGGCTCGAGCTCGAGCTCGAGCTCGGTTCGAGCTCTAAATCTAGGCTCGAGCTCGGCTCGACTCGTTTTCGCCAGGCTCGAGCTCGGCTCGGCTCGAGCTCGAACCAATAAAATTTGGACATATGCGATTTAATTTTAGTCATTTGATGCAGAATGATGATTTTTTAGTATTCTTATTCAAACTTGTGTAATAATACTCTATCAAGACATATAAAATAAAAACTAATCAATTCAATTAAAATCCCAAGGAGGACAATTAAATGCATAATAAAAAATGAACAAGAACCTTAATGGGCAGATTTTGAACTCAATTAAACATGAATATAGACATTTTGTGATCATACTAACTACATATATGAAAATTTAAACGCGGGACACGGATGGAATGCCATTTTGACCTAGTTTGAAAAAATTAAAAAAAACATGTTAAATATTTCGAGCCGGCTCACGAGCTCACGAGCCGAGCTACCCTAAGCTTGAGCTCGGCTCGTTAAGCTATTCGAGCTTCTACTTAAGCTTGAGCTCGGCTCGTTTGACATTTCGAGTCGAGCCGAACCGAACTGAAATCGAGCCGAGCCCGAGCGGCTCGCGAGCGGCTCGGCTCATTGCCAGCCCTAACTGGATGCATTGTAGAAAACACACCATGGATAGAAAAAGATCAAACAGGTTCCGAGGTGCATCCAAGATATGACGATCAAGCTCAAAAAAATTGAATACACCCCCGGCAGGTGCATGAATCAATTTTTTTTGATCGACAGTTGAAAGCATTGATCAGACGGCCGTTCAGGCGTCTATCTTAGGAGCGTTGTATGGCGTATTCAATCCCACCGTAAACTAACCCTGACTCTAAGGCCTGATTGATTTCAGGATAGGGAAAACGTTAACTCTGGTTGGTTAGCCTAAGGGAGCCCGATCAAGATATCCTTGATTTAATTTATTTTTTATTATTCTAGGATAAGTAGTTCTTATTTTAAAGTGGAAGTTAGTTTAAGATAGGTACATAAAATTTTTGTTTAAATAATTTATATAAATAAATTTTATTATTAAAAATAAAAAATATAATAAATTTCATCATTATCTTTTCACATAATTATTAAGTGTACTGTATATATTAAAATAATAATAATTACTATTTAAATTAATATAAACTATAATAACATTAATTGTTATTCAAATTTCTTATTAGTAAATGGAGTATAATAAATTTTATCTTAATAATTAACTATGATTAATTTTAATTAATATTAATTAATCAGAATAATATTTAGTAATCATACTAATATTTATTAATATTTATGAATTAACATTTATTAATAATATGAATTAATGGTTATTAATAATGTTTATTAATATTTTTAATAATAATTAACATTTATTACTTAACATTTTTAATATTTAATAATATTTAAATGGAGCATAATAAAATTTATATTAATAATTAACTATGATTAATGTTTACTAATATTTATTAATCATAATAATATGTACTAAAGTTATCAACATTAATTAATATTTATAAATATTAATGATATTTTATTACCAAGAATAATAATATTTATTTTTATTTTTATTAACTAGCATTAAAGTGTCCATTTCATTAATACATGATCGTAAGTTATCCTTCTATCACCACTGGAGGTGAAATACGTTGGCCCGGACTAAAACTGACTTAACCCACATTTAACAGACTTGGGGCCCGTATAACTTAATCCCGAAATCAAACCATTTTACATGTCAAAGTTAGCAAAATGGGGATAATCGTCGGATAACCCGTAATCAAACAAGCCCTTATAGATTGTTATAAATATCCCTGATGTCCTCAAAAGAGTTGCAGTTATGTCCTTTCCATCAAAATACCATAAACAATTGAACCATAATAAGAGTATGGTGAAAATGTTTGGATATGTTTTGCATAAATATCCCTAAATTCATCATAATGTTGCATATATATCTCTGACTTCAACAAAATTGCAGAATTCTTCTAGCATATTTCGTTGAAGTTCATAGCATTTTGATAGAAGGGTATGATCGCAACTTTTCTAAAGATTTTAGGGATATTATAAAAATATGTAGGAGTCAGGTATATATATATAAACTTAATTTTTTTTTGAAAAATTACTGAAAAGAGCAACAAAATTTTTAAAATATCTCATGGGAGCATTATAAGTTCAAAATATCTAGAAGAGACGTTCCTTCTAGAGTTCATATCTTGATTGAATAAAAGTGAACATCTCTTGCCAAAATGGCCTGAATTAATTTACAACTAGATTGTCCAAATCTAAATCTCTATCATATGACTTTCATACCATTAATATAAAAATATCTAAATGAGACCGTTGTTATTCTTAAATTATTGAAAAATATTGATAGTAGAAAGTAGAAAAAGTCATTCTCCTAAAATTTGTAAATAATAATCAAAAACATTGTTTTTGTATTTTAGTTATAAGACTACATAACATAGGTGTAATCATACTAGTAATTATTCGTTAGTTGTTTTTTTGTCATTAATTTGAGATAGTAAAACCTAGGGCAATATATTTAAAAAATGGTTGAGGATATTTCGCATAGTGTGTTGGAAGACTTATGACTTTTCTACTTTAAGAGTGGTGCCCTTTTCAGATATTTTAAAAGGTGATGTGTCCTTTTCAGTATAATTTTTTCTTCTTTTTTTTCTGACTTCTAACATTGAATTGTGATAGTACTTTTAATGCACTTCTTTAATATACTATTTCAAATTATATTGTAAAAGTGCTAACCTATCTTAACAGCCTCTTATCAATTTAATCAAATGTTTTTTTGTCTTTTTAGTTTCTAGTCTCTCCACACTATCAAAACTATTAAATCCTTCCTATATCTTGCGTATGTAGACTTGGCTCCATTAAATTTGGGTTTAATAATTTGTTAACCTTTATCATCTCTTTTCATCTTCCAAATGACTGTTAACTAATGCAGCCTTACGAACGGATTGTCTGTAATCAGGATAAGGAAAGAAAAGAGGTTTTGGGGGGGGGGGGGGGGGCTGTTCGGCTACCTGCTCTTAGCTACCTATACACCAAAGCAAATGTCAGCTAGGGCCCCGGACGTGATCTTGAGGCTGGCCCTTCAACGGTCAAGTCAGCAACACGTGGCAATGGGTATAGGATAAGTATAAGGAAAGGATGAAGGTCTATTCGACGTAAGTTGTACCTTTAAGCAGGGGGTAGTTGGAGAACCCTCTTTGTTACAACCAATATAGGACTATCCTAGGAAACACTCCACCTTCTCTTAAAATGTAGTCTCTCTCTTGCTAAAGGGCCAAAGGCCCGTCAACCATTATTCTTAGGTGATGGACTCGATTCAGATTCAGCCATGTTCCTAGGCCCACTTCGGGCCGAGCTCTGGTCCCCTCATCACATCGCCCCCTACCCCCAGTGTGATCCGAATGAGTGACGCACCTAGGGCATATAGCAATCTGGTCCCAGTCGAGGCTGTCAATGTTTAAGTACGAAGCCTGACGTCCGAGACCTCTGGCTGGGACAATATGACTGACACATATGTTGGTTGCATCCGAGTGGGAGCCAGGACCAAAAGACACTCGATAAAGTTCTCGGACGTATCGAGTTAGAGTAAGAGTCGAGGCTGAGGCGGGAGTAACTCGAACCGTCATGTTGAGAGCGCGAGCGCCAAAATTTAGGCGGCAAAAAAATTGAAAATTTCTCCTTCAACACGCAAGTCGAAGAGACATGCTACGTGTCGCTATCGGATTAAGGGAACTGCACCATTGACAGATCTCTACCGTAGATCTTCTCTAGGGTCCCCTATGAGTCCCTTATAAATATTCGCTAGCTCTCACTAGCATCTTAATTTGCACGTGCTCGCTTGTGGGGCTTCGATTGAGGAGCAAGAGAGAGGTGGCCTGAATATGTCTTTTTGAGTGGACGCGGCCGAATAAGTCAGAGGATAAGTCTCCGACCTATCTTGTTACATTATAGTTCATATCCATTTCTTCTTCTTTCCTCTCGAGCAGTTCGTTCTGCTCCTCTTCCAAACTAGCTTCGGTCCTCTTCTATAATGGGAGACGAAGTCACCTCACTCACTAGGACCTCTAAACATGCCAACTCCCAACAGACTAATCCTGTCGGGCAAAAGCCGTCGACCGAGAGAACTAGTCTCGGAGATCTCATCCATTCTTAGTAAAGAGGCAGTCGCCAAGATGTGGGAGCGTCATGACATCCCAGACTAGGTTCAATTGATCAAGCCCCAGTCCGACTCTAAAGTTGATTCCCCTCGACCGGGGTGCTTTTCTATTTATGATGAAAGCTTTCGCTTCACCTTTCGCCTTCCTCTTCACTTTTTCATCATCAACCTTCTCTGGTTCGATGGTCTCACCCTGTCCTAATTCTTTTTGAATTTTTGGCGGACCGTCTATGATTACATCATTCTTTGCTCCCTTTTGGGCATAACCCCTACCGTTTCTATCTTTAGACATATCTTCAAAATAAAATGGTAGGGAACTTCTAGGTTTTGATTTACTACTCATACGGGTCCAGACCCTTTTCTCCGACAAGCCTCGTCCATCCATCGCTAGAAGGAGAAATTCTTCTTTGTTTGTCTTTCGGAGGGTAAGAGAGGGGTTTCGCCATTCCCGACTAAATGGGGAAGGTTGGCTAAAGGCGTCTCGGACCCCCTAACACTCAACGGACGAGAGCAGGCAACAACCAAGAAAATAAAAGACGAGGTGCCGATAGATGTCAATGCTCTCCTGCATGATACTCAATGGTTGATCACAATCGGTGCATGGCCGGATCCCATAAAATGCCTGCCCGAATGGAGCCTTACATGCTGCCTGGCCAAGGATCAAGAAATGTTGGAGGGGTTGGAGCTATCAAGACCACTCCAAAACCGGGAGCGGCGCCTTCGGCCGAAAGGCTAGCGGATATACAAGAAGTATCCAATGATTCGGATGATGTTGCCGGAGCCATGAGTAAGTTGGTCTCGGGTTATCTCCTTCTCATACTAATGTTTTTTTTTTTCTTCTTATTGTCTTCTTTTGGTTACAGACGTGGCCATTGGGATCGACTCGATTTTGAATAAGCTCAAGGGCGTAGGCACGGCCTCGCTTGGTCATGCTTAGACGGTAGCCTCGCTAGAGGGTCGTGCTGCTGCCACAACTATAGAGAGGGAAAGAGTCGCCTCCGAGGGCAAGTCCGTCACCCCTGATCAAGACTTGGCAGAAGGCAAAAGCAGAAAGCCGAGCGGGACGCGACTAGGGCTGTAAAGAATAAAAAGTCCATAGCACGGGATGCAGCGATATTGGCCCCTCCCTCGGGTCAAGGGGCCCCGTGGAATCTCTGTCGGCCCGGAGGACCTCTCTCTTGTACCCCTCAGTGGGGGTCGGACGCAAATGTTTCATGAATATGGGCATGAGCCGTGGCGTCTGGACCTTGGGTTATTCGCGAACGAGTCCTTGGAAGATTCATGGACCTGTCTGTAGACACGCTAATTTTGACATCATTTCGAGTAAATTTCATATCATATAATAATGCATCAGGATGGTCTGATATTTAATCATTAGTTAATTTTTATTGATCTTTTTTTGAATTAATTATCTAAATAGTGTCGGGTCAAACAGACATAATTTAAGTTAATTAATTAAATTAATTTTAACTTAAATTTTAATTAAAATATGAAGAAGTCTAAAAGACGTCTACATGGGTAGACGCCATTTAGAGTTTATTCCTATTTTGATGTTTAAATTTGAATTTTAATTAATTGATTAATTAGCTAAAAGACGTCTGCTAGGCACGACGCCATTTAGGTTTCCTAAGTCGTTTCTATCTCTTCCGGATGTTTATCCTTATCTTAATTAGTCTAAAAGGTGTCTCTACATATCGACGCATTTTAGCTAATTACATATACAGATAAACTTTTCCCATATGTTTATTCTTATCTTAATCAGTCTGAAAAGCGTCTTCCATGGGCGACGCGTTTTAGATAATTACAGATAAAGATAAATTAATATGTATTTATCTGTTGGTTAAGCTGGATAAACTTCAAAATTTCTCCATGTAAATCCGCAGATGTAAAAAAGTCTATAAATACCCAGCCTCTTAGACAAGTGACAGTTAGTGATATTGATGCAAGTGACAGTGATAGTGATTTTAGTAAGAGTGATAATTTGTGTGCGATTCAAGAAGGAGACGACGTCCAAACGCTGAAGGATCGAGGTGCTGCTTCCAGGAGTCGGCATCCTTTCTTCATCCATTCTTCGTCCATCCAAGATTCTCTTAAGACCAAGGCTTTCCAGGGGCCATCCAGCTTAACTTCCCATTTATTTTTCTTCTTACATTTTCACCATATTGGCATCACATTTTTCATCACATCACTCCATACAACACACACGCACATTAGCATTTATTTTCCAAACCTATTTGCTAAAGGGATTTAAAAGACCATCATACAAGTGAGTTTACCTGTTTAGTTGCATGTTTAAAATTTCTCCTGGAATAGATGCTACTTTTGCCTGAGTTCTCATTGTTCTTTACTTCCTTTCATCATTTTTTTGCAAGGTACAAAGGAGAATCAAGGAGAGGAAATCAACAGCAAACAACAAGGAATCTGGACGATCCTCAGAACTCAATAGCAACCAAAGCAAGAACAAGGATAAAAAGGGCTCTCTTTCTTCAGCCGGCTGAAGGAGGGGAACCAAGAGCTCAACATCTCCCACGTCCAAACAGGTAGGCGATCAAATCTTTCTTTTGGAACTTTTTAGTCAAAAGTTTCTGGCGATCACATCACCTAGTTTCTTTTTAATAGGTTTTATTTTGCACTTAAACAACATAATTTTTCATGATAATCACACACCCATTTTAAGCACTCACACTGTCTTCGGCTAACTGAAGGGATCCCCCCCCCCCCAATAGTCCAGGACAAGCTCAATACTGTACGCACCGAGGGCCTCACGGTGCAATGCGTGCACCATGCAGTCCAGGTAAGATCTCTTTTGGGCTTCAGACTAAACTGCGCTCAAGTAAAGCTTTCTATCTAATGCTTTCTTTCGGTCAAGCTGCGACTTATCGTGGTGTCCTTGCCTATCGCTTCGCCCACATTCAAGACAAGCTGAAGGATGTGGACAAAGTGGCAGATCACCTAGTCTCGACAAAAGTCACTTTTATTCATCGGGACCTAGAGGGCGATACTGACACCCTCCTCGAGTTAAACTCCCATCTAGGTGCTGAGTTACTGAAGCAATTGGAGGCGAAGTGCGCCGCTGCTGAAGCTCGAGAGAAGGCCGAAAAGGAAGTGGTCGACCTCTGTGCAGCTTTGGCTGAAAAGAGTGAAGTCTTGGCCCAACTACAAAGGGAGGCCAGAGGAGCGAAAGAGAAGCATGTTAGTGAGCTTCATGTAGTGGTTGCCCAGGCCAAGAAGGCTAAAGAGGACGCTCGCATGCCGTCGAGCTCTTCAAGTCAGTCTCAAAATATAGTGAGGCTTTGGTGAGGCCGGGGCCAACGAGGCCCATATGATCTTTGACCTAGGACTGGCCTTGGCCTAAAAGGCCTGCACGGGAGTGGACTTAACATGTCTCAATCTCCTTGACGACGCAGCCACAACAAAGTTGCTAGATTAGTGGGGTCGTCTGAGGGCTAGACGAGTCCCGACCGTCCCGAAAGGTCAAGTGCCAAGAGCTCCCGAAGCAAGCGGGGCCCCTCCCTACACCCCCGCCACACTAGGCACTTCTCTCCTTAGTTTAGATGGAGAGGGAGTGGTGGCAGAAGAGTGACGAATGGTGGATCCCTAGCTGCTTCTTCCCCTATATGAGGAATTTTGTACTGGCTTCATTGCAAGCCAATTCTACACTTTTAATCAAGATGATGTTCCCATCCTTTTGTGAATACAAATATCCTTTTTGTGGCATGAAAACAATTCTTCTTTCCATTGGATGAAAACATGACTTCTTCGTTTAAGCGTAAGATTTCATAGGATTCATCTAAGACTCATGTATTGGACGCAAGCTTGGTCTTAAGGACGAGTACTAGTACCGTTGCCGATATGGTTTACGCGGCTGAGGCTGCTCCCGGTATGATTTACACAGTCTTAAAGACGAGTTCCACTCCTGATATGGTTTGTACAGTTAAGGATGCTCCTGATACGATTTGCATAGTTGAAGCCGCTTCCGGTACGGTTTACACAGGCTCAAAGACGAGTGTTGCTCCTAATATGATTTACATGGCTAAGGCCACTCCCAGCATGGTTTATGCGGGCTTAAAGACGAGTGCCGCTCCTGATACGGTTTACATGGCTAAGGCCTCTCTCAGTACAGTTTATGCGGGCTCAAAGACGAGTGATGCTCTCGATAAGGCCGCTCTTAGTATACTTTACTTGGCATAAAGACGAGTGCCGCTTTCAATACGGCTTACACGGCTAAGGCCACTCTTGGTACGGTCTACACAGGCTTATGGTCAACACATATAAAGAGAATACTTCGACTTTTGGCCTTTCACAATTTTTGAGTAAGGATTACAATCAACCTTGTTCCCCAGGACAAGTCGGCCCTATATATAATAGTGACAGAGCCACTCTACATTCCAAGTCCTTGGGATGGCTTTCCCACCGAGTGGTTCAAGATGATAAGTATCTCATCAAACAACTTCCTTCACTCGGTAAGGTCCCTCCCAATTCGGAGCCAACTTGCCTGATGTTTTGGCCAGCCGAGAGGCACATGCGTCTCAGAGCACTAGATTGCCAATCTCGAAGCCCCTGGGATTGATCTGAGTGTTGTGATACTTGATTGTCTGATGCTGGTATGCAACAAGCCGAATGCGAGCCATATCTCCCACCTCATCGATGACGTCCAATTGATCCATCATAGCTTCATCATTGCTTGATTCTTCGTAGGCTAAGTGTTACACCTTTGATCTGGTTCAATCATTTATACTCACTTCATATTCAAGTTATGCAAATACGGATCCAAATAGCATACAAATCCGACATAAATGATGAGAGACAAATAACCAAAGTAATAAATATGTCATTTACCATCAAGATAATCCAAAAAAAATTTCAATGTCAATACCATAATTCCACAAATATATAACATCAACACCATAATCTCCAAATATACCAAATATGTATATGAAATAAAATCACTCATCTCACTAAAGAAAAGGAAAAGTGCATATCCCTCTCTCTATCCCTACTACATCAATCTACTAAACAAATAAGTAAATCTACCTAGATAACAGTGAAAGTCTTCTGATCTAAAGATTTCCACCAATCAAGAGTCCAACTCCTCCTCCTTAGGAAACTCTGAAAATGTTAATAGAATTTATGAGCACAACCACTCAGTAGGAAATGAGACCCACTAAATGCTAAACAATATAATAGTTGAAAAGTGATGATAACTAACTAATTAGAATTCAAAGTTCTAATATATCTCAAATAAGAATATGATATAAAACATGATCATATATAAGTTTTGTTGGGATCCGGGCGGGACGCGAAGAACGTAGCAGAAACAACGAATAAAATATCCCGCCCGATGCCCGCTGATCCGATTCGGAACGAAAAACTAAAACCGAAAACCGAGTTGTAATCTGATTACTGTGCGCGGATTCGAATCCGCTTCCATCTTGGTTCCGTCGAGGCGATGCCGCGAGCCGCACAAGCGTCCGGCCTCCAGCGGTATCCACGCGATCCTCCGCAGTGGTTTGTCCTCGTTCCCTCGTCCGTATCAGCTCGCTCGCTGAAGATCCGTCGCCGCAACGATGTCCGAAAACCCGCGGACGGGAATTCCCGACTTTCGGGAATAGCGCGCGGCGGAGACGAAGACAGTCCCGACACCTCGAACCGGGTGCCTAGAGGAGGAGAGAGAAAGGAGGGATGACGGCCAGTATGGGGAAACCCTGGAGCTTAGCCCAGGGTTTCTCAATAGCGCGTATATATATTAACTCGGCGCAACTTTTCACAAAAGTCCCCGAGTTAATATCAATCCCACTTATGTACCACCGACTGAGAATCTTATTACGTGTGGCCCTGTAGGCCCATTTACCAGTCCGGTTTTCAACCCGTTAAGTCCAATAACTAGTTATTGACTAATTGTAATTAATTAATATCTAGATATTAACTAATTACTTAGCCGAATTAACATCGCATGTAAATTCGGTCGGACTTCCGATCAAGTTGGGTGCCAAGCAACACCGCATAATCCCGGAAGGTAATGGGGTTCAGTAACCCACTCATGGAACCTGTCCGTCCACAGTTACCGTGTGGCTATAATCCTTCGTTCGCACAATGCTGTCGAGTTAACCTAGGGTATAGTCAACTGTCAAATCCTAGATGGTCAACTCACTTGAATCAGACTCTGTTGTACATTATCAGAAAACCTCTTTTCTGATATTGTTTCTGCTCTGGCCAGAGACTCCTGCGGATCTATTCTAGAGCATTCTCTCTCCAGTTACCTAAGAGCGAACGATCCTTTATTGAACACACAATCACCTTCGAAGGTCTTCCGCTGGACCCGATCCTTGACTATTAGAGATCCCGTGGATAGGGATTCGTAGGTCAAGGTCAAAGTCCAGAAATCCACCGACAAGGTGTCTTTAGTGTCTCAAGTCCAAAGATCAACCACGCCACTGTGACGATGAATCAAGCCGATTGACAGTCAAGTAAATTACCATTCGGCGATTCATGTCGGATCAGTTCAGTGAACGCATTCCCCAATGAGCACCTACAGGTTTATCATTGTGTCTCCACACGAGTAACTAACGAGATCAGTCACCCTCATCATATGAGCTAGAATAACATGTACTAGTCTTACCAGATGTTTGATGTCCTTCTCAAACATTCTATGACTAGGAACAATTGAGAATATGTGTTTATAAGTCATCAGTCTCATTATTATGATCTCATCATAATCTGATGACTATTGCACATATTCTTGGACTTCATTATGCGCAATTATAAATATGCCAATCTACATAATGAATTTAATGCCATTGATTAGTGAACCAAATTGAAATAGGTGACTTATGATTGGCTTAGAGGACACCTATATCCATCAATCTCCCACTTGGACTCAAGCCAATCACCTTTACATTTAATCTCCATCAAATCTAGGTGATGCTCACATAAATTATGTGACTAGGACTTGGTCAGGGATCTGCTAAATTGTCTATAGATGGAATATTTCCATTACGTTATTTCCTTTTATCCTTTGTCTCTGAACTTGTGAAGGAGCCTCAGAATGTTCTGCAGCTTCTGAAGAGACTATGACTCGATCATACAATTGATCGCTCCCACTGTTGTCCTATAACAACGGGATTTTATCAGAGACCTTTTAGAATTACTTCTAGTTTAGGGATGAACTTTTTTCATCCATACTGTTATAATAACAGCATCACTCATTTATGTCGTCACCTTAATATCAAGTTCTGAATTAGAACCCTTCCAATCCATTCCTTTCTACTAGAAGGTTAAATCCATTATTTGACTTAAAATTTAAGTCAGTGTGAACTCATAATTTCAAATCATCCTCTCCATATACGTGAGTGCATCATTGGCACTTCTCAAGTGCTTAATGATGCATTTCACTCTCGTATCCTTTAAAGAACTTTTTCTCTAAAGGAATAAATTCCATATCTTAACAATTGAGACTTATTATAAAATTTATGCCAAACATTTTGACATACAGGTCAATATAATATCCCCACCAATCTATCTTAATAGATTCGTGTTTCCAATACGTGGCATGTTATAACTAAACTTATTATGGAGGAAAACATGGTTAATAATGCTTTTACTGATAGTAACATCTTGATGTCATTCTTAATGACTTTGATGTTATTATCACAAAGCATTATTAAAGCAACCGTACTCCCACTATCTTTTCTGAACACACACACACAATCTGTGATCATTCTTAATAATCACGTAGTATTTGACTATTAAGTCAAAACTTTAATTACAACTTAGGAAGCTTCAGTTTGATTTAAAATGATCTTTGAAATCATAACTTGCTTCCTGGGTATTCTAAAAGCTTTAAAGGTGTATCATATACATCTTTTCCTCAATCACATTGAGAGAACACTTTTAATATCTATACTGCCATCATCTCAATATAATGACAGGTAGTATTGACAAGTAGATTTCTTATAAACTTATCAATCTCAAAGTTGTAATGACAGAGTGCACCATTATCATAGATTTTAGATCATAATCTATTTTTGAGCTCCTCTCATCTTACTAAATCAGATATGTCAAACATATCCTTCTAGTCATTGAGCGAATCTCAAAAATCTATGAAGCTCTCTGATATGTGTTATGAGTGATTCCAAACAACTAAAGATTATCTAATAATCTTATGTTAACTTGTGGATCTAGAACATCTTCTAGTTTTATCAGCTCACACTGTCTTCTTTGAGGACATATTCCTCTTCATAGAAGACAGCTATAAGGACGATAATTATTCATGTTTATAAATTCATATCCCATATGAATTATTTGGTTTCCATATCTTATATGGACACACACTGACTTATTTAGAACCATCTTTAAAGTATGGATATCTAATGTTCATACTCATGTTCATAAGGATAAGAATTAGGCAAATCTTATTATATATATTGCACTATATCTTAATAAGGTGCAATTCCTCATTCTATCATATTCATTATATCATATTACTATGATGTACAATGAGGATCAATCGAGCGAGGATACAATTATCCTTTTGTGTGAATCATATACTTAAGTATTAATTTCTTCGATCAAATCAAAGAATTCTAATACTTCATTTTGATCTTTTACCTTAATCTCTCAAATGCACTCGACTTGTACTTCAGTAAGCACATACAGTCGAATCATTCCAAGAATAAACTATAAGGTAAGTCAATGGGAGTGATTATCTTTAGCCTTAAGAAGATATTGAGCATTTTACATCATTATGTATTAGTGCCAATAATTTCTTATCGTACATCCTTGTGTACAATACCATAGATAATTAGGATTCACACAGTTCATTTCTATAGGAGATTCGTGAACATTCATCACATGAAATGTCACATTAAGAATCTATAGTGCATTGACTGATTTGAACAACTATTGTTCCTTCTCAGTCAACGCTATTCACTTTTATAATTCTTGATCTCTTATACAACTAAATAACAATTATTCAGTTTCATATTTGACTCCTATAGATATATAAAGATTTACTGTCTGACAGTAACCTATGAATATTATGAACAATTGTTAAGTCTAACTCAACACTTGTATTTTCTCGATTTTCTTTTACTTGTCTGAGTCTGCATACTATCGCAGATCTGAGAATCATTCCTAATATCTCATATTGGATACACTAATTCTCCAATAGACATGCAAAAGTTGATAATAGGAATGTCTGAAACTTCTTTCAAGTTTCATATTCGTTTTGCCTTTACCAGTATCCTTATATTAGTTGCAGTGGGAGAACCGCTACTTTTCTATCTTAGCTGACCTTCCTACATCCTTTCAGGTGTGGGTTCGATCGTTTAAAATCTTAACACTTACCTTTCTCAAAGGCACATCATAAATATCTTTTCATCTTAGTCTATCCAAATAAGAGATTTCATGACAATGATTACCTTTCAAAAAGGCATACCATGAATACCTCTTCACCTTGGTCTATCTAAATAAGAGGATTCATGATACTTGATTAGGATAGTGACTTTCACTCACCTCTAAAGACATTCTTTAGAGTTTTCTAGTGAGTCTGAGTATGAGAAGTATTGGCATCTAACATGCCAACATCTCGAATAGACGACATTTTAGTGAACGAAGGAAATAACGTGATTTAAGCAGATAGTTCTTATAATTCAATTATGATCTTTTATCTTGAATTATTTCCCATTATTTTTCGTCGGACTGTATAACCTTCAGGTATACAGAACGGAAGACTCCGACGGTCTCCTAGTGAGGATCGGAATCTCCAAGAATCACAGTATGACCTCAGGTAAACACATAGTATCATACCATTATCTTAGAACAACCATCTCATGGTAATTGCAACTCCATACAATATCCGATCTTATTTCGGCTCCCAGGTCTTTAATAGTCCCGGGTAAACATAGTAGACCATTATACCTGGTCTAAGCTTTACTATCAATACGTGACATAGTAGAGTAAGAATGTAGCTCCCGGGTAAACGCGAGGATAGCTACACCGTTCCTCTATTCCAATCTCAAGGCATCAAGATGCCATAGTTAATAGTGTTCTCATCAGATGGTGGCAAATATCGGGTAAACACATAGAAACTGTCATCACTAAATCAAGTTCTAAGAACTATATTGATGGAGAGCCACGCGGTGCATTCTCAATGACTCGCGCTCCGGCTTAGACTTCATGTTGAGGGTTTTGTTTATGTTAAGTTGGTCTCATCCTAGGTGATAGTTTATAAATATATCGTATATATTTAACTATACCTAGATATTAGTAATCGATTCATAATTAAAAATTAAAAAACATGCATCAACCATACATGTTCATTATGTAGTCATGGACAGCACGGTGATTAACTAGTGTCAAATAATTAATCACCAAAACTATATAACATTTATATAATCTGAACATGCAAACACATAGCCACTGGTGATCTTATCTCCTGTCGCCTTTCTGGTTGCATTTGTGGATCATCCTCGCCTCTCCTCGGTCGGCGCAATCAATTACAATAATATTAATTTTTGAAACAATTTCAAATACAAATAAATTGTAAGAGAAAGCCTTATGACCGAGTATAATAATGGAGGGAGATAGAATTACAATAGAATGAGAGAGAGAGGGAGACTCGCAGGTCTCATTAATTAACATTTTAATTAATGTACATCACATTCCATAACAATCCACATAATCACACACCATCACATGATATAAAATTAACTAAGTGCATATCCATGACCACCACAAATTTTAATCATCCACACATGATAAAGCACATCACATGAAGGCTAAAATTTTGAAAATATAATAATTTTGGTTTTCTTAAAACCTGGATACCAATCAAAATTGGATAATTCGAATTTCAAAAATCATATTTTCTAACATGCATTTAAATCTAATTTAAACCATCAAACACATCAACATGTGCAAACAAACCTAAAATTAAAATTCTAAAATATTCCATGCAAAATTTATAACAATTCTAAATTAATTAATCTAACACTTAGATTAATATTAAATCACATTAATAACTATTATTAATGCGAAACAATCTAACATTTAAATAGAATTAGAAATTCATAAATAACACTTATAAAAGAATTTCTAATTCCAATTATAATTCATTAACAACTCCTTATTAATTAACCCCCTTTATTAAATAAAATTTCTCAATAACAATTATTAAGAAAAGTTAATTAGAACATTTCTAACTAAAATAGTCTAACAATTAGACTTAATTAATCTCTTAATAACATTTATTAAAAGATCAATTTTAATTAGATTAGATCTATAAAAACATTAATTAAGAGATACTAGAGAAGATTAATTAATCATCTTAATAACCGTTATTAAGACTTAATTAACCTATAATAACTTTTATTAAAGTTTATTCTCGAGAAATAATTAACCTCATTATAACAATTATAAAAAAAAAAAGTTAACTAAACACTTAACAACCTATTATTAAGAGTCTCTTAATTAAATAATTAATTTCATAACAACAATTGTTAAGAAATTAAATTATCTAATCACTTAACTAAGAGTAATTAACAACATTTGTTATTTAATATTAAGGTCATAACTTAACAATTAATTAACAACACATGTTAATATTAATTTAAGATCACATCTTAAATATAAATTAACAATAGTTATTAACGATGATTTGAGATCACATCTTAATTAAGACCCTTAATCTCTTAGTTAAAAGAGAATTAACATTAAGATCATATCTTAAAACACCCCTTTAAATTACTCAATTAAAAGCAATTTAACAACACTTGTCAATTAATTAAGATCACATCTTAATAAATAACCCCCATTAAAAGATCACATCTTTATAAATTAATCTTTTAAGATCATATCTTAATAAGAATACCCTTTATAAACTGAAAATTAAAATTTAAGTTCAAAACATATTTTAAACAATAATAACTTTCAATTTTCAATTAATAAGGATGGGGTTTTATGTTTAATAAAAGGGCTTAGGGTTTAAAGGGCTGGGGATTAAATGGGCTGGGGTTTGAATTAGGAGGTAACAGGGCCCTCAAAGAGAGGAAACTGGCTTGGGCCGGCCCAACTGCCTAGACCTGAGCCAGTCAAGGCTACCCCGACCAGAAGCCAGTCTGGCTCGGACCAGCGCTCGGGCTGGCCAAGCCAGCTCTGGCGCGCCCAAGGTCCGGCACAGGCGCCGGTCGGACCGGCTCGGGGCCGGCCGGTCTGGCGCCCAGTGCACCGCTCGCCCAGCCTGCAAGAGCTCCTCCTTCTAGGGTTTGTGACGGTGGTGGCGGCGCCGGCGCCGGCGCCAGATGCCAGGGCAGCCGGAAACTGCGATGGAGGTGGCCCCCTTCTCCTTCCCAGTGCCGACTATCACCTGCCAGCGGTCACTTGCCGCAGATAACTCCCTATTTGCTGCGGTTCATGGAATAATGGCCTTTTTCACCCCTTTGCTGGTTTTGAAATCGTGGCTATCCTCATTCCTTTATCTTCCAACATTTGGAAAAACAAGAGAGATGGGAGGCTCCACTACCATTCGCCAACCACCACAAAGATTCTTCGGACTGGTAGAGATTGCCGGGCACACCGGCCTCCACCATGGAAGTTGTTGTACCCCATCAAAGCCCTACGAAGCCGGTTCACCATCTCCATGACAAACGCGAAGATAACCCCCAAATAATGCGATTTTCTCCACAGTAAAATTAAAATTAATTTTATATGCTCATCCCATGAACAGTATTCGTGAGAGAAAAAGAATGAATGCATGGAAATAAATTTTAAAACATAATTTATTGTTCTGAAGTGGAACAGAGCAAAACTTGGCTCTAATACCACTGTTGGGATCCGGGCGGGACGCGAAGAACACAGCGGAAACGACGAATAAAATATCCCGTCCGATGCCCGCTGATCCGATTCAGAACGAAAAACTAAAACCGAAAATCGGGTTGTAATCTGATTACCGTGCGCGGATTCGAATCCGCTTCCGTCTCGATTCCGTCGAGGCGATGTCGCGAGCCGCACAAGCGTCCGGCCTCCAACGGTATCCACGCGATCCTCCGCGGTGGTTCATCCTCGTTCCCTCGTCCGTATCAGCTCGCTCGCTGAAGATCTATCGCCGCAACGATGTCCGAAAACCCGCGGACGGGAATTCCCGACTTTCAGGAATCGCGCGTGGTGGAGACGAAGACAGTCCTGGCGCCTCGAACGGGGTGCCTAGAGGAGGAGAGAGAAAGGAGGGATGACGGCCAGCATGGGGAAACCCTAGAGCTTGGCCCAGAGTTTCTCAACAGCGCGTATATATATTAAGTCGGTGCGACTTTTCACAAAAGTCCCCGAGTTAATATAAATCCCACTTATGTACCACCGACTGAGAATCTTATTGCGTGTGACCCTCTAGGCCCATTTACCAGTCCGGTTTTCAGCCCGTTAAGTCCAATAACTAGTTATTGACTAATTGTAATTAATTAATATCTAGATATTAACTAATTACTTAGCCGAATTAACATCGCATGTAAATTCGGTCGGACTTCCGATCAAGTTGGGTGCCAAATAACACCGCATGATCCCGGAAGGTAATGAGGTTCAGCAACCCACTCATGGAACCTGTCCGTCCACAGTTACCGCGTGGCTATAATCCTTCATTCGCACAATGCTCTCGAGTTAACCTAGGGTATGGTCAACTGTCAAACCCTAGATGGTCAACTCATTTGAATCAGACTCCGCTGTACAATATCTGAAAACCTCTTTTCTGATATTGTTTCTACTCTGGCCAGAGACTCCTGTGGATCTATTCTAGAGCATTCTCTCTCCAGTTACCTAAGAGTGAACGATCCTTTATTGAACACACAATCACCTTCGAAGGTCTTCCGTTGGACCCGATTCTTGACTATTAGAGATCCCGTGGATAGGGATTCGTAGGTCAAGGTCAAAGTCCAGAAGTCCACCGACAAGGTGTCTTTGGTGTCTCAAGTTCAAGGATCAACCACGCCACTGTCACGATTGTTAGTATTAGATGGTCTCAAAGCCAATCCAATACTATGTACTGATTCAGATTATTAATAAATGGCAATAATTCATTGTGTGTAATTAATTCAATCTATGTTTATCGTATCACGATGAAGTCCATGAACATGTACAATAGTCTTCGGATTATGATGAGATCATAATTACGGGACCGAAGACTTATAAACACATGTTATTAATTGTTCCTAGTCATAGGATGTTTGAGATAGAACATTGAACATCCAGATAGACTAGTATAGGTTACTTCAGCTCATATAATGAGGGTGATTGATCCCATAAGTCACGTTTGTGGAGACACTATGCTGAACATGTAGGTGCTCATTGGTGAATGAGTTCACTGAACTGATCCGACTATGAATCGCTGGATAGTAAACACCTCACTGTTAACCAGCTCGATTCTTTTGTCACAGTTACGTGGATGATCCTTGGACCTGAGACGCCAAAGATATCTTGTTGGTAGGTTTCTGAAGTTTGACCTTGACTAACGAATCCCTAACCATGGGTTATCAATAAGTCAAGCAATCGGGTTCAGGGAAATGCCCTCGAAGGTAATTGTGTGTTCAATACGGGATCATCCGCTCTCGGTAGTTTGAGAGAGAATGTTCCGAGAATGATGCGCTTAAAGTCCCTGGCCAGGGCGGACTCTGTATTCGATAAGGAGTTATCGGATTCAGATTAGCGGCATCTGATTCAAGTGAATCGACCGAACAGGGTTTAACAGTAAACCATACCCTAGGTCGATTCGGGAACATTGCACGGATGAAGGATTATATCCGCGCGCTAACCGATGACAGAAAGGTTCCAATAGAGGGTTGCGATAACTCCAGTGCCATCCAGGATCATGCGATGTTGCTTGGCATCCAACGTGATCGGAAGTCCGTCCGAATTTATTGTGCGACATTAAATTTGGCTGATTAATTGAATATGAGGATATTAATTAATTCAGTGGGTCAGTAAAGGGTTACTGGACTTAATGGGCCATTAACTGGACTGGCATTTGGGCCTAGAGGGTCACACGCAAAAGGTTTTCAAGTCGATGGATAATCCGACAGGATTTCGGATAAGTCTGGGTTTTTATGAAAAATCGCAAACAGACTTATTATAAAAGAACGGATACTACGTCGGGGGCCAGCAACCCTAACCTAGCCGTCGTTCTTTCTCTCTTTATCCTCTCTTATGGGCGTGTGACACGAGGCGGCCATCTGGAGACTCCGCTTCGATTCCCGACTGCTCCGCCTTCCATCCGACGGAAGATTCTGAATCCGCATGTCGCGGCGGATTACGTGCAGCCAGACGGGATCCACGAACGCTGCATCGAGCGAGGAGGCGAGGACGATCCATTACGAGGAGAACCGCGTCGATACCGCTAGAGGTGGGGCATCTGCGCGACTTGCGTCGCTCCGACGGAACCGGAAAACGAATGCGGAGTCGAATCCGCACAAGGTAAATCCGATTTACTCCGGTCTTGTTTTATTGATCAAAACGGGATGGATCCGATCCCGAAATTATTTTTTATTCCGCTGCGTTTTCGGTTGGATCCCGACACAGCGATCCCAACAGTGGTATCAGAGCCAGATTATCACTATGTTCTTCGCCGTTTCGGATTCCGAAATTTAATTTTCTAGTTATATTCCATGCATATTTTACGATTCTGTTGGAGAAATAATATTCATGAGATGGATAAAATTAATTAGATTAATTTTATTTCTGTAAAAATCATTATATTTTTTTTTGGTCTCTCGAGTTCTTCGTAGGATGAAGAACAAAGTTTGTGGGGTGATGTTTGGATAATCACATGTGATGTGAATCTGCTAGAAAAGATTTTTGGTATGAACAAATGATCCCACAGATCACTAACAACATCATCTTCAGCTCCGGCGGGGGGTTACCGGCGATGACCGGCCGGAATAGTGCTTCCCAGCACCTAGGTTTGACAGAGGTTTTGGGGGGGTTCCGGGCACCCCTTTTGGGGTTGGATGGCACCACAGACGTTGTCCGGCGCCGGCGAGGTGACCGGCGGCGGTCCGGTGCCCTCCCGGCGCCGGGGCGGTTGCCGGCCACCGCCTACCCCCCTTCCCCCCCCGGTTTCCTGCAACCAGGTGTCGCCGGGATTGGGGGGGGGGAGGGCTCGGGCCCGTGCGGCCGAACCGGGCCGCCTGGGGGTCGAACCGCCCGCCCCCCTGGTCCAAGCCCGGGGGGGCCCTGGTCCGAGCCCATGGCTCAACTAGGCTGAGCCCTGGTTCGGCCAGGGTGGGTTGGTTCGATCCCTAGGGCCCCTGGTCCGAGCCCATGGCTCAGCTAGGTTGAGCCCTGGTTCGGCCAGGGGTGGGCTGAGCCACCTAGGTGATTTTTAAAACCTGTTTAATTAGTTTAAATTGTTTTAAAATTTTATATTTTCAAAAATTGTTTTTGGAAATAAATTTTTTTATTTAATTTAACTTTTGAGAGACCAATTGATTAAGCTCACTATCTTGATTGGAATTAATAGTTATAATTAATTATTAATTTAAATGTTGGATTGATAATTAATTCTAACTAAATAATCTAAGTGTTAGATTTTTAATTAGATACTGATTAATTTAGTGGATTTATGACTTTATTAATCTAATCATTAGATTAATCTTGTCACATTTGCATGGAATATTCTAGATATTTAAGTTTTGGAATTTTAATGCATATGATGTGTTATCATACTTATTTAAATTCGATTTAAGTTAAACATGCATAAATTGATTTTCGAAAAATTCTAAATTCTCCAAAATTTTGTTTGGTCTGGTTTTATGAAACCTGAAATTATTATTATTTTCGAAAATTTTAATTTAGCCATTTCACGTGCAATTCATGTGTGGTTTGTTTAACTAAAATACATGGTGGTCATGGATGGGCAATTTTGTGGATGTGGAATCTGATTGTGTGGTTTATTATTTATTAATAAATAGAGGTCTGCGAACCTCTCCCTCTCATATTCCAATGTATTTCTTCCTCCCTCCTCGATGTAATCGTCATAAGGCTTCCTCTTTCTATAAATTATCTTGTAATTGAGAATTATGAAGTAATTTGATCGAGGCGGCTATGCGCGGAGCGAGGATGATCCACCACTGCCGACCATATGAAAATGAAGGAGTTCATTGAACCCATGGGTTTGCAGACTCATGATATAAGTTGTTATATTGTGTATGTGTGTGCGTTTGACTGTCTGGCTCAAGTCAAACCGCAATGCCGTCCATGACCACACTAATGACATATATGTGATGCATGTGCTTTATATTTGCTAGGTTATTAGTATTTATAATATATTCGATATATTTAATACTATCACTTAGCATGAGACCAAACTAAATAAGTAAAACCTTCATAACAAACTCTAAGCCGTAGCGCGAGTCATTGAGAATGCACCGCGTGGCTCTCCATCAATATGATTAATAGAACTTAATTCAGTGGTGACAGATACTATGTGTTTACTCGAGGTTTGCCATCATCTGTTGAGAGGACTGTTGATCATGGCATTAGATGCCTTTGGATAAAAGTAGAGGAACGATATAGTCATCCATGTGTTTACCCGGGAACTATATTTCTACTCTACTTTATCACGTATTAATGGTAATGCTTAAACCGGAGATAATAGTCTACTGTGTTTACCCGGGACCATTAATAACCTGGGAGCCGAAATATGATCGAATATTGCAAGGAGTTGTAATTATCATGAGATGATTGCTCTGAGATAGCGGTATGATACTACGTGTTTACCCAAGGTCATATTGTGATGCTTGGAGATTCTGATCCCCACTAGGAGACAGTCGGCGTCTCCCGTTCTGTATATCTGAAGGTTATACAGTCCGTCGAAAATTAGTGAGAGTAAAACTAGATAATAAAAGACCATATCTTGTTTTAGTTAATCTGAATATCTACTAATTATCAATTGATTATCTCCTGTAGGCGAGAATGTCGCACCATAACCCGTTGCGAGGCATACTTGATGCCAACCGTTTGACAGGCACCAATTACTCAGACTGGCTCAGAAACCTGAAGATAGTCCTCAGGTCTGAGCAGATTTCCAACGTCTTAGATAATGAACCTCCTGCTGAACCAGCATTAAATGTCCCAAAGGAGAAAATGATAGCATATGAAAAATGGAAGGAAGATTCCACCATGGCCCAATTCTACATGTTAGCCTCTATGAGTAATGAGTTGCAGAGGCAACATGAAGAGATGGATGCTAAATCCATCATGCTCCATTTTAAGGAGCTATTTGGTGAGCAGAGCAGAATCGAACGATATGAGATATCGAAGAATCTGTTCAAGGCTCAGATGGCAGAGGGAACATCAGTACAGAATCACGTGCTGAAGATGATTGAGTGGGTGGAGAGGCTAGATGCTCTTGGGATTACACTTCCCAAGGAGATGCACATAGACCTCGTGTTGTCTTCACTTCCACAGTCATATGCTTAGTTCATCGTTAATTTTAACATAAACAAGATCCAGGCCACCTTAGCTGAACTACTGAACATGTTAAAGACTGCTGAAGGGAACCTTGTGAAGGATAAACCCCAAGTCCTTATGGTTGGTAAGACCAACAGAAAAAGACTTGCAGTCCAAACTTTTCGAAAGAATAAGAATAAGGTTCAGAGAAAGGCAAAGGTTGTCAAGAAAGACAAAGGTAAAAGTGCTGAGAAAGGTGATTGCTTCTACTGTCACCAAAAAAGTCATTGGAAGAGGAATTGCAAAGAATACCTCAAGGACAAGGCTCAAGGAACTGTGAACCAGCAGGACGCTTCAAGTATCTATATGATAGATGTAAACTTGTCAATAAGAGATTGTACATCATGGGTATTCGATATTAGATGTGTATCTCATATCTACAATTCTGTGCAGGCACTGACAAGAAGGCGTAAGCTAAGGACCGGCGAGGTGGAGCTGAGACTAGGTAACAGCGCAACAGTTGCGGCGATCGCTGTGGGGACAGTGAAGCTCAAGCTACCATCCGGAGACACATTTTTATTAGATGAATGTTATTATGTACCTAGCATAATAAGGAACATCATTTCTATTTCATACTTAGATAGAATTGGATACAATTTAAATTTTGGGAACAATAGTTGTTCAATTTATTTCGGAAATAAATTAATAGCTTCTACTATTTTGTCTAATGGTTTGTATCTATTAAATATGTCTCATGATAATTTACACATCGGTTCTTCAATTAAAAGAATTAAGTATGAAATGAACAAAGCCTACTTGTGGCATTGTAGGCTTGGACACATTGGTGAAAATAGACTCCAAAGGATGCATAAAGATGGATATTTGGATCTATTTGATTATGAATCATATGCAACCTGTGAGTCATGTTTAATGGGTAAAATGGCTAAGTCTCCATTTAGTGGAACTGGAGAACGAGCCAAAGACATTAGAACTCATACATTCAGATGTATGTGGTCCTATGTCAACCCAAGCTATTGGTGGTTTCTCATACTTCATTACATTCACTGATGATTACTCACGGTTTGGATATATACTTATTGAAGTATAAATCTGAAGGCTTTGAGAAATTCAGAGAATTTAAGAATGAAGTAGAAAAACAAACAGGAAAGAGTATAAAAACCATCCGATCCGATCGGGGTGGTGAATATTTGAATACAGAGTTCATTAAATACTTAAAGGATAATGGTATCCTTTCTCAGGTTACACCTCCTTATACACCTCAAATGAATGGTGTATCAGAAAGGAGAAATCGCACATTAATGGAAATGGTGCGATCCATGATGAGCATGTCCAAATTACCAGTGTCCTTATGGGGATATGCACTTAGCTCGGCTATGTATATCCTGAACAAGGTACCCAGTAAATCTGTTGAAACCACTCCATATGAGATATGGAATGGAAGGAAACCAGACCTTAAACATGTTAAAGTCTGGAGATGTCCTGCTCATGTTAAAAGACATGACGCAGATAAGCTGGAATCCAGAACTGACAAATGCAAATTTGTGGGATATCCAAAGGAAACTTATGGATATTACTTTTATCATCCTGGCGAATAAAAGGTGTTTGTGGCCAGGAGAGCTATCTTTCTGGAAGAAGATTATATTCTCCAGAAGGACAGTGGGAGTAAATTAATTCTGGAAGAAATTCGAGACCTACAAACTAGTAATGGTTCATTAGATGAACCGTCAGTTTCTGAACCTGTTCAAAATGATACACAGGAACCTCGTAGGTCTGAAAGAGTACCTAAACAACCAGAAAGATATGTGGGACATATTAATTTGGATGGTTCAAGGATACTCTATAATGAGGATGATGATCCTAAGACTTACCAGGAGGCCATCGAAAGTCCAGAGGCTGAGAAATGGCGGGAAGCTATGAATTCTGAAATATAGTCCATATACATCAACCAAGTTTGGAACTTTGTAGATTTGCCCTATGGTATAGTACCTATCGACTGGAAATAAATCTTTAAAAAAAAGATCGGTGTAGATGGACGTATTGAGACTTATAAAGTAAGATTAGTGGCGAAAGGCTATCATCAAAGACAAGGTGTTGACTATGACGAAACCTTTTCGCCCGTTGCTATAATTAAGTCTATCAAAATTCTTCTCGCCATTGCTGCCTACCATGATTATGAAATCTGGCAGATGGAAGTGAAGACTGCCTTCCTCAATGGAAACCTTGAGGAGGAGGTGTATATGATACAACCAGAAAGATTCACATCCAAAGAATCTCCAGACATGGTATGCAAGTTGTAGAGGTCCATTTATGGACTGAAGCAAGCTTCCCGAAGCTGGAACATAAGATTTGATGAGGAAATTAAATCTTATGGCTTCATTAAGAATGAAGATGAGCCCTGTGTATACAAGAAAAACAGTGGGAGCGCAATCACATTTCTGATTCTTTACGTTGACGACATCCTACTCATTGGGAATGATGTAGGAATGAGGTTATCAGTAAAGATATGGCTCTCAATGAACTTCTCCATGAAGGATTTGGGAGAAGCATCTTACGTATTAGGAATACAGATCTATAGAGATAGATCAAAGAAGATGCTTGCTTTAACCTAATCCATGTACATAGAAACCATTGTTAAAAGGTTTGGCATGGAAAATTCCAAGAGAGGTCTTATACCGATGAGACATGAAATTTCACTCTCTAAAGGTCAGTCTCCCAAGACACCTGAAGAGAGGGCTGTGATGGATAAAGTCCCCTATGCTTCTGCCATAGGGTCCATCATGTATGCCATGCTATATACCAGACCTGATGTAGCATATGCTCTAAGTGTTACGAGCAGACATCAGGCAGATCCAAGTGATGAACACTGGAAGGCTGTGAAATGCATCCTTAAGTACTTGAGAAGGACTAAGGATCTATTTCTAGTCTATGGAGGAGGAGACTTAAAGCTGCAAGGATACACTGACACGAGTTTTCAGTCTGATCCTGACGACAGCAAGTCAACATCAGGTTTTGTTTTCACACTCAACGGGGGAGCAGTGAGCTGGAAAAGTTCCAAGCATGAAACCACTACTGATTCGACAACGGAAGCCGAGTATATTGCTGCTGCTGAAGCCGCCAAGGAAGCTATATGGATGAAGAAATTCATCGGCAATCTTGATGTGGTGGAAAGCATATCTGGTCCCGTCCCACTACTATGTGACAACAATGGGGCGATTGCTCAAGCGAAAGAGCCGAGGTCTCATCAGAAGTCGAAGCACATTCTGCGGCGCTTTCATCTGATCAGAGAGATTATAGCTCGACGAGATGTCGTGGTGGAAAGAGTTCCTTCAGCCGACAACGTAGCAGATCCACTTACAAAGCCTTTGTCTCAAAATGTCTTTGAGCGTCACTTAGAGAATATGGATATTCTGTATAAAAGTGATTGGCTTTAGTCCAAGTGGGAGATTGTTAGTATTAGATGGTCTCAAAGCCAATCCGATACTATGTACTTATTCAGATTATTAATAAATGACAATAATTCATTGTGTGTAATTAATTCGATCTATGTTTATCGTATTACGATGAAGTCCATGAACATGTGCAATAGTCTTCGAATTATGATGAGATCATAATTACGGGACCGAAGACTTATAAACACATGTTCTTAATTGTTCCTAGTCATAGGATGTTTGAGATAGGACATCGAACATTTGGATAGACTAGTATAGGTTACTTCAGCTCATATAATGAGGGTGAATGATCCCATAAGTTACTTGTGTGGAGACACTATGCTGAACCTGTAGGTGCTCATTGGTGAATGAGTTCACCGAACTGATCCGACTATGAATCGCTAGATGGTAAACACCTCACTGTTAACCAGCTCGATTCTTTTGTCACGGTTGCGTGGATGATCCTTAGACCTGAGACACCAAAGATATCTTGTTGGTAGGTTTCTAAACTTTGACCTTGACTAACGAATCCCTAACCATGGGTTATCAATAAGTCAAGTGATCGGGTTCAGGGAAATGCCCTCGAAGGTAATTGTGTGTTCAATACGGGATCATCCTCTCTCGGTAGTTTGAGAGAGAATGTTCCGGGAATGATGCGCTTAAAGTCCCTGGCCAGGGCGGACTCTGTATTCGATAAGGAGTTATCGGATTCAGATTAGCGGCATATGATTCAAGTGAATCGACCGAATAGGGTTTAACAGTAAACCATACCCTAGGTCGATTCGGGAACATTGCACGGATGAAGGATTATATCCGCGCGCTAATCGATGACAGAAAGGTTCCAATAGAGGGTTGCGATAACCCCAGTGCCATCTAGGATCACGCGATGTTGCTTGGCATCCAACGTGATCGGAAGTCCGTCCGAATTTATTGTGGGACATTAAATTCGGCTGATTAATTGAATATGAGGATATTAATTAATTCAGTGGGTCAGTAAAGGGTTACTGGACTTAATTGGCCATTAACTGGACTGACATTTGGGCCTAGAGGGTCACACGCAAAAGGTTTTCAAGTCGATGGATAATCCGACAGGATTTCGGATAAGTCTGGATTTTTATGAAAAATCGCAAATAGACTTATTATAAAAGAACGGATACTACGTCGGGGGCCAGCAACCCTAACCTAGCCATCGTTCTTTCTCTCTCTCTCCTCTCTTCTGGGCGTGTAGCACGAGGCGACTATCCGGAGGCTCCGCTTCGATTCCCGACTACTCTGTCTTCCGTCCGACGGAAGATTCCAAATCCTCATGTCGCGGCAGATTACGCGCAGCCAGACGGGATCCACGAACACTGCATCGAGCAAGGAGGCGAGGATGATCCATCACGAGGAGAACCGCATGGATACCGCTAGAGGTCGGGCATCTGCGCGACTTGCGGCATCGCTCCGACGGAACCGGAAAACGAACGCGGATTCGAATCCGCGCAAGGTAAATCTGATTTACTCCAGTCTTGTTTTATTAATCGAAACGGGATGGATCCGATCCCGAAATTATTTTTTATTCCGTTGCGTTTTCGATCGGATCCCGACACAGCGATCCCAACAATGATGAGTCAAGCCGATTGACAGTCAGGTAAATTACCATTCGGCGATTCATGTCGGATCAGTTCAGTGAACTCATTCCCCAATGAGTACCGATAGGTTTACCACTGTGTCTCCACACGAGTAACTAACGAGATCAGTCACCCTCATCATATGAGCTGGAATAACCTGTACTAGTCTTACCGGATGTTTGATGTCCTTCTCAAACATCTTACAACTAGGAACAATTGAGAATATGTGTTTATAAGTCATCAGTCTCATTATTATAATCTCATCATAATCTGATGACTATTGCACATATTCATAGACTTCATTATGCGCAATTATAAATATGTCAATCTACATAATGAATTTAATGCCATTGATTAGTGAACCAGATTAAAATAGGTGCCTTATGATTGGCTTAGAGGACACCTATATCCATCAAGTTTATCACATCATATGTGTTTTCTAATAACATGATTAAATCGAATAATATATAGCTTACTTAGCATGATGGACAAATCGAATATCACATATGACTTATTAAATCTACTAGCCATATAACGAACATATCATATATCGAACTGAACATATCTCATATCAAACTAAGCTTATCACATATCACATGACGAATGACATGGCATAGTAGTCTAACAAATCTGATTAAGTTATGGCATATGAGCAAATATAAATATTAAGCATAGAACAAATTTAAAGGACAAGATGCATCTGGAATTTCAAAGAATAAGCTTAGATCAAATGAGACATAATAGAATATGAGTTTCAAAAAATGTGCCAATCAAATCAAATCAAATGTATCATATCAATTTGTTAAGGAGCCTTACACGTATACAAAAGCATCTAGGCAATGATGCGGATGTCTTAGTTTCTACGTAGAACTAGAGAGTCTAAGTCCTACCCAAATCCAAACTGTTAGGGCATTACGTATCGTTGTCCTTTGTTTTAGCCGGATGAAAATCATGATACCACCCGTTGCCCTCGGGTTAAAATGCTTATATCCAATATAGATGCTTACACCAGAATCGAGCTCTACATCTCCTTAAGAAGGCAATGCTAAAACATGATCATACAAATATGGCACAAGGGCATAAAAGTGAGTATAAGATGAGCATAAATCTGGAAATTCAATTACCAAAATACTACATATAGATAGAAGTTAAAGTACATCTTTTTTTATACAAAATAGTTGCTTAAAGAGTCAACTGGTCATATACATGAAAAATCTGAACAAAACTGATGCTAACAGACTTCTGGATACAAATATATATTACAGGAACATTCTCAAAAATTTTGGAATAACACATGTATTTTTCGGCCATTAAAACTAATTTCTAGAGCTGAAAAATCAATAAATAAGGTCAAAAATAGCAAACATAGTAAAAAATTGATCAAACATAGTGAACATGTTCAAGACATCAAAGGAATAATATGAAAAAAGTTTCATGTAATTCAGACATTAAATCCATGATTTAGATCATCAAATGCTATATAAAGAACTTAAGTTAAATTTGGTCAATCAAATAAAAAGTATAATAAAAAGCAAATAAAATATAAAAATTAAAAAAAAATTTACCAACAAATAGAACATGTCAAAATAAAAGTGTGATCTAAATTTTATATTTATTGGCCAAAAAACGAAGGAGTTATGACCAATCTAAGTTCAACTTGAAAATTGGTCACAAGTTTTGAAAACCATAGGTGTAAGTCTTGAAAACTGTAGGTATAGGTCTTGAGTTTTCAAAATATAGGACAAATTTGATCAAAAGTTCATAGATCAAAATGGAATTTAAAGTCATGGATTGATATATTATAGTTCCAGAAATCATGTTTGACCACTTTTGAAAATCGAAACGTTGGTTTTTAAATAATACAAAATAAACATTCAATTGGTTTTCATATCCCACCTCTAGAACGCTTTCCTCTAATATGTTTCAATCACCTTATAACACTCCAATCTCGATTTTCTTGTGACGTAAGGTTAATCTCACGACCTTTAAGCCTTAAAGAACAACAATCTATCTATTATAATGAATTTCTAAAAAGAACTAAATCAAAATACTTCTCTTTCTTTTGAAGAACCCATGTTCTTACTTCTTAACTTAAGGCTACGTGCAAGAGGCATTATGCATAACTCAAAGATCCCATATATATTCTTTTGGCTTTCTAATACTACTCAAATTAAACTTCCAAAGTTACTAAGTCGAATTCAAACCATAACTTACTTAACCAACAAGCTAAAACGTTTTGATTCAAATTAGGAACCCAGATTTTCGCCTAGAATAGGTTTTCTCCCTTAAACGCCCTCAGATTCGACCCATTAGACGTCCATATTAGCTTTTGTATCTTTTGACAAAGTTATAGTAGTCTATATCATCTTCCTAACCATATATTCCATGTCTTTTTTGTACTTCAGTGTACGAAGTTATTACATTCACAAAACAACACTTTCTCATAATTTTCAGTCCCAAAAATTTGACAAAGTGTTGGAAACCAACTAGTTTCCTATTTGGGATATCAATAGACTTAATAGGCCTAGTTTGACTTCATTGTTGACTTATACATTATAAATCTATTATTATATCTTAATTATTTATTAATTAAATTTAATTCTTATTAACTCATTAAATAATATAAACAGACTTAATTAGGTCTTAACGGACTCTAATTAGTCCTAATTAACTAAATATTAATTAATGGACTTAGTAAATCAAAATCTATAAATGAAATGGAATGGGTTGTCTAGTCCATAACATCCTCTCCTCCTTAAAGAAATTTCATCTTCGAAATTTAACTCAAGATAACTCACAGTATAAATATAAATACTTCTTCCTCATGTCTTCCTCCGTCTCCCAAGTAACTTCCTCTTTAAAATAATGTCCTTATAAAATATTAACCAGAGGAATCACCTTGGTACGCAATACTTTCTCTTCGCGTCCATAATAGGAATCGACTTCTCTTCAAAAGATAAGTTCGGTTGTACCTCTAGTGGTTCATACTCAATTACATGAGACAGATCGGAGATGTACTTCCTGAGCATCGACACATGGAACACTGGATGTACATAGGCCAATGCGGGTGGCAAAGCCAACTTGTAAGCCACTTCGCCCACTCGCTGAAGAATCTCGAATGGCCTAATGAATATCAGATTAAGATGTCCTTTCCTTCCAAACCGCATTACACCCTTTGTGGGAGACACCTTGAGAAACACATGTTCTCCCACTTCAAATGCCAACTCTCATCGCATGTTGTCTGCATAACTCTTTTGTCAGCTCTAAGCAGTAAGTAGCCGCTTCCTGATAATGTCAATCTTTTCTAAGTAATCTTGGACAATCTGAGGTCCTAATAAACTTCTCTCATCAACTTCTGACCAACAGACAGACGATCTACATAGCCTGCCATAGAGTGCCTCATATGGTGCCATCCCGATGCTAGAATGATAGTTGTTATTATATGCAAACTCTATCAAAGGCAACTGATCATCCCAGCTATCTTGTCACTCAAGGCTGCATGCTCTCAATATGTCCTCGAGCGTCTGTATAGTCCTCTCAGACTGACCATCGGTCTGAAGATGAAAAGCATAACTGAACTTAAGTTGTGTGCCCAATGCCTCCTATAGATTCTTCCAGAATCGAGTAGTGAGTCTAGAATCTCTATCTGAAATAATGGGAACTAGCACACCGTGTAGTTGAATGATCTCATCCATGTAAAGTCTAGTCAATTATTCTAATGATCGAGTCTTATGAAGACTAGAAAATGAGCAGACTTAGTCAGCCGATCCATAATCACTCAAATCATGTCATGCTTCTTTCTTATCTTGGGTAGCCTGTAATGAAATCTATAGCAATATGTTCCCACTTATACTGCGGGATTTCAATTTACTACAATGGACCAACAAGTCTTTGATTTTCTACCTTCATTTGTTGACATGTCAAGCATCTGAAAGTAAAGTCAGTAATATCATTCTTTATGTTTGACCACCAGAAATTCTTCTTCAAGTTGCAATACATTTTCGTACTGCCTAGATGTATGAAAAATTGCGACTTGTGGGCTTCAACTATCAGCTCTCTCTTGAGTTCAACATCATTCGGCAAACATAACTTGTTGTTAAGCCGAATGCCACCATCGAATCCCTGTATAATATCAGGCTTACCAACCATGGATTGAATAGCCTAATCTTTCTCCTGAGCCTAAATGATTCAGTCAATTAGAGCAGACTGACCAGTTAGATGCATCAAGTATGACCTCTTATCATGAACCTGAGGTGTACCTTCAATAACATCTCCCATAGCCTTCCAGTTAGAGTATAACTGTAAAGCCATCAACTTTTTGCTCAATACATCAGCTACCACGTTCGCCTTGCTTAGGTGATAGTTTAATATGAAGTCATAATCTTTTAGGAACTCTACCCATTGCCTTTGCGTCTGATTGAGATCCTTTTGAGAAAATATGTACGTTAGGCTCTTGTGATCAGTGAACACTTCAAACTGTGCTCCATAGAGGTAATGCTGCCAAATTCTCAAAGTATGTACCACAGTAGCCATCTCCAAATCATGCATGGGATAATTTTGCTCATGGTCTTTTGGTTGTCTCGATGCATACTATAACCTTATCATGCTTCATAAGTACGCATCCGAGACCCTTTCGTGATGCATTAGTATACACCACAAAGCCGTCAATCCCATCCGGTAGGGTGAGTATTGGAGCAGTAGTCAACCTAGTCTCTAGCTCCTAAAAACTATGTTCACACTCCTCCGACCAAATAAATTTAGCACCCTTACGTGTCAACTTGGTCATTGAAGCAGCCAAAGTAGAAAAACCTTCGATAAATATCCTATAATACCTAGCTAGGCCAAGGAAGCTTCGAATATCAACAACAGTCTTCGGAGCCTTCCACTTCATAATAGCATCCACCTTTGTTGGGTCCACAAAAATTCTATCCTTGGAAATAACATGTCCCAAGAATTGGAATTGCTCCAACCAAAACTCACATTTGCTGAATTTTATATACAACTGGTGAGTCATGAGAATCTCCAGAATAATCTTCAAATGTTCCCTGTATGCCTCTTCACTCGGTAAGTAAATCAACACATTATCAATGAAGACAATAATAAACTGGTCAAGGTACGGTTGAAAGATTCGATTCATCAAATCCATGAAAGCAATAGGGGCATTGGTCAATCCAAAAGGCATGACCAAGAATTCACAGTGACTGTACTTTGTATGGAACGCCGTCTTAGGGATGTCTTCATCCTTGATCCATAGCTGATGATAATCATATCGAAGATCAATCTAGGAGAAGACCTTTACGGATTGCAGCTGATCAAATAAGTCTTCAATCCTTGGTAAAGGATATTTGTTCTTGATAGTGACCTAATGATCTTACGATAATCGACACACAACCGCATAGATCCATCCTTCTTCTAGGAAAATACCATTGGTGCACCGCACGGTAACACACTAGGACATATAAAACCTTTGTTTATAAGTTCTTACAATTTCTTCTTTAATTCTGCTAATCCAGTCGTAGCCATTTTGTATGGTGCCTTAGAAATCGGTGCAGTCCCTGGCATAAGATTAATAGTAAAGTCTATCTCTCGTGATGGTGGCAAACCGAGTAGATCGTCGGGGAACACATCGAAAAAATCATGAAACACCTCAATGTCTTACACCGTCTTGGCTGTGTTATTATCCATCACCACACTAGTTATGAATGCCTCACAACTTGTTAATTAACCTTTTTACATTGCTGGCAGAGACAAACATCCTACCTAACTTATGCCTTGGATATTAGACATAGAATTTCTTTAGGAAAGGTCCTTGGAACATCACCCTTTTCCAACAACTGTCCAATAAGGCATCATGCTTTTCCAAAATGTTCATACCCAGTATGACATCAAAATCTGTCATGTCAATGATGTAGGCTTCTATAAACATATATCTATCATCATTCTACGATTAGTAAAGGTTATGATAATAATAGATCAAATTTTTCATGACTTAGTAAATCTATAGGTGGCACATAATCCCTTCTTTATCTGTCTCTCTCCCTTAAAAGGACGAGACTAATTCTTTTTCTAAGTCTAATTGTTAGAACCAACTAAGTATACAATCTAAAATTGCATAATCAACTTATCATAGCCATATCCTGAAAACCCAATAGAGCATAATTAGTCCCTAAACATTAAATTTCAAACTTAGGCTTACCCATCTTGTCCTAGCCACAGTATCCTACCCACATTTTTAAAATTGATTGGTATGGCTTAAGATCATACGGTAAGGGTTAATGTTCTCTCGTGATTCATATGCTTTGATAACACATTGTTACGCCTCTGATCCGGTTCAGTCACTGATACTCACTTCGGATTCAAGTTACGCAACTATAGATTCAAATAACATATAAATCTGACATGAATAATGAGAGACAAATAACCAAAGCAATAAATATGCCATTTACCATCAAAATAATTTAAGAAAATTTTCAATGTCAATATCATAATTCCACAAATGCATAACATCAACACTAGGATCTTTAAATATATCAAATATCTATATGAAATAAAATTACTCATCTTACTAAATAAAATGAAAAGTGCATATTCCTCTCTATCCCTACTACATCAATCTACGAAACAAATAAGCAAATCTACCTAGATAATAGCGAAATTCTTCTGATCTAAAGATTTTCACCAATCAAAAGTTCAACTCCTCCTCCTCAAGAGACTCTGAAAATGTTAATAATATTTATGAGTACAACCACTCAGTAGGAAATGAAACCCACCAAACGCGAAACAATATAATACTTGAAAAGTGATGATAAGAAACTATTTAGAATTCACAGTTCTATATATATCTCAAATAAAAATATGATCACATACAAGTTTATCACATCAGAGGTGTTTTTTAATAATATGACCAAATCGAATAACATATAGCTTACTTAACATGATGGACAAATCGAATTTCACATATGACTTATTAAATCTACTAGTCATGTAACGAACATATTACATATTAAACTGAGCTTATCACATATCACATAACGAATGGCATAACATAGTAGTCCAATAAATCTGATCAAATTATGGCATATAAGCAAATATAGATATTAAGTATGGAACAAATTCAAAGGACAAGATGCATTTGGAATTTCAAAGAATAAGCAAAGTTGAAATGAGATATAATAGAGTATGAGTTTCAAAAAATGTGCCAATCAAATCAAATCAAATATATCATATATCAATTTGTTAAGAGTCTTACATGTATACAAAAGCATCTAGGGAATGATGCAGAGGTCTTGATTACTACGCAGAACTGGAGAGTTTAAGTCCCACCCAATTCTAAACTGCTAGGGTATTACGTATCGCCGTCTTTTAGTTTAGCCGGCTAAAGATCAGGATACCACCCATTACCCTCGAATTCAAATGCCCTATCCAATATAGATGCTTACATCGGAATCAACCTCTACATCTCCTTAAGATGGCAATGTCCAAACATGATCATACAAATATGGCACAAGGGCACAATAGTGAGCATAGGATGAGCATAAATCTGCAAATTCAATTACCACAAAACTACATATAAATAGAAGTTAAAATACATATATTTTTATCACATCAGATGTGTTTTTTAATAATATGATCAAATCGAATAACATATAGCTTACTTAACATGATGGACAAATCGAATTTCACATATGACTTATTAAATCTACTAGTCATGTAATGAACATATTACATAACAAACTGAGCTTATCACATATCACATAACGAATATCCTACCATAGTAATCCAATAAATCTGATCAAATTATGGCATATGAGCAAATATAGATATTAAGTATAGAACAAATTCAAAGGACAAGGTGCATATAGAATTTCGAAGAATAAGCTGAGTGCAAATGAGATATAATAGAGTATGATTTTCAAAGTATGTGCCAATCAAATCAAATCAAATGTATCATATCAAATTGTTAACAGATATGCACCCAAATCACAACATAAGGAGCCCTATATGTATATCAAAGCACCTAGGCAACGATGTAGATGTCTTGATTACTGCACAAAACTAGAGAGTCTAAGTCCCACCCAACTCTAAACCACCAGGGCGTTAAGTATTACCGTCCCTTGGTTTCGACGGTTGGAAATCAGGATTTCACTTGTTACCCTCAGATTCAAATGCCCTATCTAATAAAGATGCTTACACCAGAATCGGGCCCTACATCTACTCAAAATCACAATGTCCAAACATAGTCATACAAATATGGCACAAGGGCATAACAGTGAGTATAAGATGAGTATGGATCTAGAAATTCAATTATCAAAATGCTACATATAAATAAAAGTTAAAATATATGTCTTTTATACAAAATAGTCACTTAAGGAGTCAACATGGTCATATAAATAAAAAATATGAACAAAACTGATACTAATAGACTTATGGATAGAAGTATATGTTACAAGAATATTCCCAAAGTTTTCGAAATAACACAAGTATTTTTTGGCTATTAAACTAATTTTTAGAGCTAAAAATTTAATAAATAAAGTCAAAAATAGCAAAAAAAATCAGAAATTAATCAAACGTGATGAACATGTCCAAGACATCAAAGAAACTATATGTAAAAAGTTTCATATAATTCAGACATGAAATGAATGATTTAAAGCATCAAATGTCATATGAAGAATTTAAGTCAAATTTTACCAATCGAATAAAAAGTAAAATAATAAACAAATAAAATTATAAAATTTTACCAACAAATAGAACATGTCAAAAAAGTGTGCTCAAAATTTTAGGTTGGTTGTCCAAGGAACGAAGGAGTTATGACCAATCTGAGTTCAACTTGGAAATTGGTCATAGGTTCTGAAAATCGGAGGTATAAGTCCTAATAACCGTAGGTATAGGTCATGAATTTCCAGAATATGGGATTTTGCAAATTTGATCAAACATTGATAGATCAAAGTGGAATCTAAAGTCATTGATTGATATTTATGGTTCCAGAAATCATATTTGATCACTTTTGAAAACCAAAATGTTATTTTTTTATATAATACAAAATAAACATTCAATAGGTTTTCATATCCTACCTTTAAAATGTAAAGAACACTCTCCTTTAATACCTTTCAATCATCCTCTAGCACTCCAATCTTGGTTATTGTGCTCTAAGGCTTCTCTCATGACTTCTAAACTTCAAAGAATAACAATTCATCCATTAGAATCAATTTTCAAAAAGAACTAAAATAAAACACTTTTCTTTCTCATGAAGAATACAATGTTCTTGCCGGGTTCTCTGGTTTCTCCGGATCGCTCACGCAGCGGAAAATAAAATAAAAGCAGTGATCCGTTTTTCCCGTTTCGATAAAACCAAAATCGATAATCGGATTATCGTTTCTTACCGCGTGCGGATTCGAATATGCAACTAATTGGTACCGTCGGTGTGACACCGCCAGCAGCGCAAATGCCCGGCTTCCAGCAAAGTCTACGCGATTCTGCTCGCAGTGGATATCCTCACGTTTCTTGCCCTTCGTAGCCCATGAACACTTCGTCGTTCGCCGTAATGACCGCCGCGACACGCAGTCGATTTCCCGTCGAACGGGAGTCGAAGAAATGGCGGAGTAGACCCGGAGAACAAATCCGGCTAGGGGTGCCAAAGAGAGAGAGGAAGAGAGGAGGGGGCGATTAGGGTTAGTAGCAGCCTGGCCTGCTTAGCCCGTTCACTGTCTTTTATATTAACCGCGCAGTTTTTCATAAAAACCTCCGGTTTAATATAAAACCCACTTATTATCTAACGCCTTGAGAATCATTTGCGTGTGACTCTCTAGGCCCAATAACCAGTCCGGTTAATGGCCCAATAATCCCAATGACTCCTCACTGGCCTGATTAATCAATTAATAACTCATTATTAATTTATTAATCAATCGAATTAATATCACACATTAAATTCGATCGGGCCTCTGATCACATTGGGTGTCAAGCAACACCGTGTGAACCCGGAAGGTATCGGGGTTAAGTAACCCAGTCTTTGAACCTTTCCGCCATTAGTTACCGCGTAGATATAATCTTTCATTCCTTCAATACTCTCAAGTCAACTCAGGATATGGTGTACCGTCAAATCCTAACCGGTCAACTCACTTGGATTAGATGCTGCTGAATAATATCGAAAAACTCATTTCCCGATATTATCGTCCGTCCTGGCCAGGGACTTCCGCGCATCCTTCCTAAAGAATTCTCTCTTTAAGCACCGAGAGCGAACGACCTCTTATTGACACTCAATTCCTTTTGACGGTATTCTGATGTACCCGATCCTTGACTGTTAAGAATCCCATAGATAGAGATTAATAAACCAAGGTCAAAGCACAGAAATCCACCGATAAGGTGTCCTTGGTGTCTTAGGTCCGAGGACCATCCACGCAACTGCGACAATAGAATCAAGCTGGTTGACAGTGAGGTACTTTACCATCTAGCGATTCAGTCGGATTAGTTCAGTGAACTCATTCTTTAATGAGCACCTACAGATTCGCCTTAGTGTCTCCACACAAGTGACTATGAGATCAGTCACCCTTATCGTATGAGCAGGAGTAATATGTACTAGTCTAACCGGATATCCGATATCTTCTCGGATATCCTTCGCCTAGGAACTATTAAGAATATGTGTGTTTAAGTAATCAGTCTCATTATTATGATCTCGTCATAATCTGATCACTATCGCACACATTCACGGACTTCATTATGAGACGATAATTAAAATGAATTATACATAATGAATATTATGCCATATTATTTATAAATGAACGAGATTTACATAGTCAAATTGGCTTGTAGGCCACCTAAGACTAACAGTTATTACCTCTTAACTTGGGGCTACGTGCAAGAGGCCTTATATGCGATCCTAAGGCCCCGTATATACTCTTTTTACTTCCTAATACTACTCAAATTAAACTCCTAAATCTTCCAAGTCGAACTCAAACTGTAACTTGCTTAACCAACAAGTTAAAGCATTCCGATTTAAACCAGGAACCCAGATTTTGCGCAGAATGAGTTTGTTTCCTTAAACCCCCTCAAATTCGACCCATTGGGCATCTAAATTAGCTTTTGATCCTACTGACAAACTTGTAGTATTCAATATCCTCTTTCCCACTGTATATGTCATGTCATTTTTTGATTTTTGTGAACGAAGTTATTGCGTTCGGAAAATAGCACTTTCTCACAGTTTTCAGTCCCAAAAATTTGGCTAAGCATTGGAAACCAACTAGTTTCCTAATTGAGACACCAATAGTCTTAATGGGTCTAGTTTGACTTCATTGTTGACTTACCCATTCTAAACCTATTATTATATCACTAAATTATTTATTAACAAGATTTAATTCATATTAATTTATTAAATAATATCAATAGACTTAATTAAGTCCTAACGGGCTCTAATTAGGCCTAATTAACTAAATATTAGTTAAATGGGCTTAGTAAATCACAATCTATAAATCAAATGAAATGGGTTCAATGTCTAGGTCATAACACTAACAGTCTGGCAAATGGGATATCGATTTCTTCTGGGATTACGGCTTCAATTCCATAAGCAAGGCTGAAAGGAGTTTGACCGATAACTATCGGGCTCGTCATCCTATACGCCCACAAGACACTTGGTAATTCGTCTACGCACCTTCCTTTAGCCTTCGAGGCATACTTTTAGACTTTATAGAATGGTCTAATTGGTAACTTCGGCTTGCCCATTCATTTGTGGATAGGCGAGGGATGTGAACTTGTGGTTGATGTCAAAGGCCTCAAAGTTGCTATTGAATCTGCTGCTGTCAAATTGGTTGCCATTGTCGGTGATGACTATATGGGGAATGCCAAAATGGCAAATGATAAACTTTCAGACAAAACTTTAGGCATTACTGTCAGTAATTGTGTCCAGTGGTTCGGCCTCCACCCACTTGGTGAAGTAGTCGATGACAACAATCAAGAATTTCCTCCGGCCCATCGCTAGTGGGAAGGGGCCGAGGATATCGATCCGCCATCGGCAACGGGCCATGGATCAGCCAGTGGTGCCAGGAGAACTGCAGATTGGTGGAGAAGGGGTCCAAACCTTTGGCATTTATCACAGTGTCAGAGCCTTACCTTAGCAACTTATGGGCCAAGGCACACCCCCCAACATACCCTCCGTGGACTCCTTTATGTGCCTCCTGAAGAGCATAATTGGCTTCGGCCTCGCCAAGGCACCTGAGTAGAGGTCAACCGAAAGATCTCCTATACAGCACGCCTTCAATGAAGAGAAATCGGGCGGACAAAAGCCAGATCCACCGTGCTTCCTTCTCGTCTAGAGGGAGCTCTCCCCGGAGGAGATAGGCGCATATTGGAGTCAACCAGGTGTTGCCTTCTGCTTTGCTGGTCTGCATTACTGTGTCGGGTCTGTGAGTGTTCAAATTTTATGTGTGATTATCATAAATTTTATGTTGATTATATGACAATAAAACCTATTAAAAACTAAGTGTGATCGCCAGAAAGCTTTTGACTAAAAAGCTTCAAAAGATAAAAGGATGATCGCTTACCTGTTTTTAAGTTGGAAACTATCAAATTCTTGATTCCTTCTCCTCAGCCGGCTGAAGAAAAAGAGCCATTCTAATGCTTCTGTTCTTACTTGGATTTGATGATTTTGGGGATCTTCCTTTCTGCTCCAATTCTTCTTTTAATAATAATCTCCACTTGATCTTCTTGATGATTGTACCTTGCAAAGAAATAAAGAAGGAGAAAGGAAACTAGTAAGAACTAATGGAGTGTAGAATCTATTCTAATCAGAATTTTAATTGTGCAACTAAACAGAATCACTCACTTGTTTTGTAGTCTTTTAAACCCCTTTAGCATGTTTGTGAGTTGGAAATTATGAATGTTGTGAGTGTGTGAATGGCATGGAGTGATGATTATGAAATTATGATACTGATGATGATGAAAACAAGAGAAAAAGAAAGAATGAAATTGAATGGCCCTTGGAAGCCTTGGTCTTGAATGAACGAAGAGGATGAAGAAAGGACGAAGAAAGGATGAAGAAAGGATGAAGCTCTTCTTTCAATACTCCTGGAAGTAGTCGTGCAGTGCCTCAATCATTCTTTAACTCCTTCAGCGTTTGGACGTCGTCTCTCTCTTAAATTCCTAACATTTCTTTCTTCATAAGCTTGTGTATTTATAAACTTAAGTTCAAGACTCTCACGCACATCCGCGGTCACTTATGGATTAACATGAAAAAGTTTGGAGTCAATCCAACTAAGAAACAGATAAACACGGGCTAATTCATCATTATCTATAATTACCTAAAATACGTTGCCCAAGAGAGACGTCTTTTATATTAATTAAGATAAAGATAAACTCGAGAAGAAGAAACAGAAGCACTTTAGGAAACCTAAATAGCGTCGTACTAGGCAGACGTCTTTTAATTAATTAACAAATTAATTAAAAATTAAATTAAAAATCGAGATAAGAATAAAATCCTAAATCACGTCTACAGAGACCGACGTCTTCTAGAATTTTTCATATTCGATTAAAAATCTGAGCTAAAATCAATTTCAATAATAAACTTAAATGATGTCTTCTTGACCCGATGTTATTTAGATCATTATTTCAAAAAATTAAATAAAAATTAACCAATGAATAAATATCAGACTATTTTGGGGCATTATTATACGATATGAATTTACTCAAAATGATGTCAAAATTAGAGTGTCTACAGCTGTCCCACCTTGACATTGACTTTGCAAGGGAGTGAAATGAAATGGAATGTACTAAAAAGGTGATGCCAAGGCATGATGAGACATGCTCTCAACATCATATGATAGGAATTTTTCAAAATAATCAATGAAAGTAACTCAAAAAAATCAATGAAATCAATCATGTCTGGATGAAATAGACAAGAAAACAAAATAAGGTCGATCAACTTCCGCGATCGGGAAGTACCCTAGCTCATAAACCCTGCAGGTTTCATCATAGGGAGCGGTTACCAGCCAATATGGATATGCTGCAACTATGATAGATCTTAAAAAGAAATAAGAAATGTTGGATAAAGAATCTAAAAAAATATAGAATTCCAAGGATATTTTTAAGCGAACCTCAAAGATAATCAAGATACTCAATTTAAAATGGAATATTTCATATCATGTTGAGATTCATTTGATCAATGGTCTGAAACTTAATCAGTAATTAATTCTTATCACAATTATATCAAAATCCTACATAATACATGATGTGCTAAAGAAAAATATAAAATCAAATAAAATATAAATTAATCAATGATAATATTGTTAAATTGTCATCAATGAGTCAAGATACCAATTCTGTAATTCAGTGCTAACTCGAAGCTCGTTTGTCCATGCATCGTTTCACAAAAGCGGAACCATCGTCCCCATCAATTAACAATCAATGGCTTATCCGTGCCATCAAGAATTCTCTGGAATTATCATAGTTTTTGTTGAAGGGGAACTCAAATTCCAATTTCATCAAAGCCACAAGATCCTTGATACATCTAACAAATATTTAACATATAATAATGATAATTATGCAAATCAATTACATGAAATAATACACGGTTAGAGATAACCGTCTTTTTAGCCACGGTCAAGACTCATAAACTTCCACAATGGGACCTTCTTGAAATTTTCAACTT
Source organism: Zantedeschia hybrid cultivar (assembly GCA_030544215.1). Lineage (NCBI taxonomy): Eukaryota > Viridiplantae > Streptophyta > Magnoliopsida > Alismatales > Araceae > Zantedeschia > Zantedeschia hybrid cultivar. Next base: position 31,887,214 of record JARZZO010000003.1, on the reverse strand, counting down.
CATTGTCATTTCTTTGAATTTCCTGTACTCAGAAATCATCAGTAATTTCAAGCAAATATTTAATTAAGTATCAAATATGGATAAACATGGAATTTCGGGTAAATAACAGAAAAACCCTGAAACGCGTCGTGTCACGCCGACGCCATTACAATGATTCAAATAACGTTGTTGTTCAACGACGCCTTTTAACTCGCAGAAATAGGTTTTCCTGTATTCAATCTGAACTCCAACTCTCTTCATGCATATCCTTTCTCTAATTCAAAAAGGACTCCTCAAAATCGCAAATCACTATAGATAGGCTTCCTTAACTTGTATTAAGGCAAATTCATACACAATTTAGAGATCAAAGTAAGGAATTTTCTCCAAAGTTTAAGAGAAATCAAGATTTCAAAGGAGAAAAAGCTTAAGAACAAGATGGATTCTTTAAACAAAAGGATAAATAAGACACTTAAGAAGCTTTCTGAGGTGAAAGATCATCTTAGTGAATGAGATCCTAGCTTTCAAGTAAGTTAAATCCTCTCTTTCTTTAATTCCCTTTTTCTTCATGTTCCTTATGGAGTTATAGCAATTTTCTTTATTTATCTAGGCATATCCTCTTTTTCCCAGCCCAATAAAATTCTCTTTCCTTCCTTGGATTCGGAAGCTTGCGAAAAATATTACTATCTCCATGCAATCTTATGTTTCCAAGTGGAATATTCAAGGTTTAGTTGTCCATGCAAAGCACTATAAGAGTTCAAACATGGATTGGGCGGCGATGGGTGCTCTAATTGAATTGTGGCATCCACAAACCGATACTTTCTTCTTTGCTGAATTCGAATCCACCATACTCCTTGAAGAGGCCGAACTTTTACTGGGCCTTCCTAAGATCAAGTTGAACAATGATGAACTGATCCTAAACAAGATGGAACTTATGAGGGAAAAGATCACAGCTGAACAACTATTGATGAAGATTATGAAGAATCTAAAAGAAGTTCAAAGATGCCTTACTAAGAAAGGGATCAACCTTACAAAGTTGGCAGAATGGACTTCGTATGAGATTGAAGAACTTAAAGAAGATGACACTGAGAACGTGATGAAAGCGTTCATTACATGCCTGGCTAGAGCTCTATTCTTTCCTGCCCAAGACAATATTTTGGAGGATGATCAAATTAGTACAATTTGTGAGATCTTTGAAGGGAAACAGATTGGCACGGCAATCCTAGCCTATCTCTATAGTGGGCTTTCTACAACATCTATAGGTCAGCTCCCTCATGGTTGCATGCTTCTCTTTGCTCTGTGAGTAGAGTTACATCTCAAGTTCGAACATTATAGTAGAAATTCTGCAAGACCATCTCAGATATAACAAAACAGTCCAATCTTCCATATTTCCAATATCGTGATGTTCAATGAAAGAATGATCAACCGAGTGCCCAACCTTAAGACTCGAGCTGATTGGCGTGCATATTTAAAGACAATGCCAGTGTACGAATTCGATTCTTCTCAACTTGCTATTGTAGGGAAACTGATTCGAGTATGCCGTGCAGCTGGTGTAGAGCTTCGACTGATCGGTGCAACTGAATTCGTACTGTACAATCCTCATCGCTGCTATACTCAACTTAGCATGCCTCGCCATGAATTCCCAAAGTTTTCCCACATCTCTCCAATCAAGAAACGTACCTCAGAATCTGATGAAGACTTTGAAGCGACCGAGCTTATAGTTACATTGTAGAACATCAGCTTCATTCATTGTCTACAATCTTCTAACGAAGTTCATAGAGGATTAGCATAGCCATATGTAATAGGACTTCGGAAAATTCTTCCTTGAAAGCTCTCTTTTATTTCCAATTGATGTAGTAAAGAATTTATTTTCAATAAAGAATCCATCCTTTATGCAATAAAAATCATCCCTTAATATTCTGTTATTTATCTAGAATTTTTCCTTTAAGTAAAACCATGATTTTTCTTTAAAACATGTTTTTCGGATGTAAATAGCATCGTCCTAACAAGACGCCTTTCAATCATAATTAATTTTCAAAATTCAAAGATTTATTCCTTAAAATCCCATATTATGCCTAAAATGCGTCCCAACATCTCGACGGCTTTCAATTCTCTCTCCTACTTTTCCACAGAATTCTGCCATTAAATTCTGTAATTAATCCAACGAAAAGCGTCGTATTGTAAGGACGTGTTTAATCATTGTGCCTGGTACAGCTTTGACCAAAATTGGCGGTCTAATCTGAAACGCGTCGTGACATGCAGACGCTATTCACACAATTTCAAAATTTTTCTTTGCCACCTTAATTTATGTTCGTTGAAAGGCGTCGCTATCCCTCGACGCATTTTAACTTCTCCAAGTAGAACCTGCGAGAGCCCGAGCTCCCCTCTCCTCATTCTCCTTTGCTCTCTTCTCTCTCCTGCGATCCTCAACTCTCCTGCGACTCCCTCTTCGTCATCGGCCATCCTTTCGACTCCAGCGACCATGTTCGGCCAACTTCTCCATCGCCGGCCTCCTCTTTCTTTCCCTTCTTCGGATCCCTCTTCTCCTCCTAGCTCTCTCTCAAACTCTCTCTCACATCTCATGAAGCCCGGTGAAGATTCATGGGGAAAACGTCGCCGTGTTGTTCGTGTGGTGAGGGCGGGTGAGCCCGAAGTGGTCCCTCCCGAGGAGGCAATGGCTTTGGAGGTGGCGGAAGCGATCTTAGGTGAAGAAATTCCCCCAGTGGCAGTGGTCGAGGAAGAGGAAGTAGAAGAAGGTGGCCTTCACTTGGTAAGTCTTTCTATGGACATGTTTAGATGTGGGAATGAGCAAGAGAAAGGGACCTTTCAAAAGGTCCGACTTCGGGCTTGAATGGCATCCAGATCAGGTAACGCCTTTCAAAGGATGTCTCCTAGGTCCGACGCCATTCAAGTCAGTGATCCCTTTTTTAAAGAATAAGAAAATTTGGACTAAATGGCGTCAAAACATGCAGACGCCTTTCAATGGGCGTCCACCAAGTCCGACACCATTCAGATAGAATATTTTTATTTTAAAAATTTATTTTTAATGTCCATTGACTGATGAAAAATTGTTGAATTATTTGCAGGGGACGATGAGGGCCAGAATATCGTGAGATTTGGTCATCGGTGCCTACCGTGCCTTGCCCGACTTTCAGAAGGAGAGACTTAGGCGAATGGGGTTCAGTGAGATTTTAGAAATTGAGCCATTTTGGCTCGATCTCGTACTGCTGCAGGCGCTGAGAGAGAGTTGACACGCAGAGAGTCGGGCATTCCTAATGTCCTAGGGCCATATGGTCCCAAGTTTAGAGGATGTCGCCAGGATCACTGGCCTTAGAGTAGAGGGCCGAGCAGTAAGTGGGGTAACTTATCCCGACTACCTAGGATTAGCAGAGAGTCTCCTGGGCATAGAGGTTTTTGGCGGGCTGGATAGAGAGTCTAGGACTGTACCTAGAGTAGAGGTAGAGGCAGCCCTAGGATTAGTAGAGCCCCGGCGTCGATCAGACAAGACTCGGGAGGCTTTTAGAGATAGATTAGCTAGGTCTTCCTCCATAGTCTATTGTAGTGACCCTAGTCAGGGGGAGGAGGTAGATAGGCAGCTTAGGATTTTTCTTGTCTTTTTCTTTGGTCGGTTACTCTTCGGTACGAAGGGTGACCATATCCATTGTAGGTTTCTTAGTTTATTAGATGACCTCAACCACCACCATGAGTATGCTTAGGGTGCAGCCCTCCTAGCTCACCTCTTTGCCGATCTGTCTACGGTCACGCCAGACCGCGAGACGACTATCAGCGGCTTCTCGCCGTTTCTCCAGGTATTAAATTATTTAATTATTTGTTTATGCAATGAAATGATGATTTCTAACTTATATGTTCATGCATGCATGTGTGGAGCTATTATTACTTCCCGCTTGGTCGAGCGAGGATTGTGAGGCCGGACGCTATCCCGTTGGCTCGCCGTTGGCAGCCCATTGTGAATACGGCCCTACAGCACCACCAGTTGACGACCCTCTGCCGTCAGTTCCTTGATTACCCAGAGCTCCTGGTGAGTTGCTTAAATTCAGTTGTTTATTTTATTTAAATGCAATGTCTCATTTAAAATGCAATTTATACATCTAACTTATATGTATGCAGGTAATCTGGCGCCCGTTCTTGGGCATGGGCGAGGCAGGCCGACCGTGGGTGACGGTTGGTCAGAGGCGGTTTGACAGGCAGATGTGGGTCCATTGCCTGAACGAGATCGAACCCCTCCGCCTCTGCTTTGTGATGAGGACCCTGGGCCTCCACTAGGAATGGGTGGACGAGGAGGTCCCAGAGGGAGTTGGACGATCAATGAGGGGGAAGCTGGCCCTCACCGACTGGCGTGCCAAATTCTCCGAGCAATACGAGGACTGGAACCATTGAGGTGTACGAGTAGAGTCCCGGGCGGAGAGTAGCGCAACCTATCTCGAGCAATACCAGACACACTATGCCGATCAGCTGCGGCTCCTCCGTCCACTCGATGTAAGTATGCTTTCATGCGTCTTTTATTTTAATTATTATCTTTATTTAAATTTGTGAATGAATGTATGTATGCATGCAGGATGCGCGCGATGTGACCATCATCGACCTCCAGGCCCACCTACAAGATGCGAAGGCCCAACTGGAACAGGTCCAAAAGGAATTATTTGATCTGGTATGCATGCATGTTTATGAAATGTTTTAATTAGTTAATTTGTTTTGACGTTTAGCCACTTACAGTTGATTCTCTTAGTACAGCGAGCCGTGTATACGCAGGCGGCTCCTCCTCCCTTCTCTACCGATGGTTCTTCATCTTTTGCGACTGCTCATAAGGCTACTCTCGTTGATCTTTAGGGTCAGCTGGCTTCTACTATCTACCGACCCTCCCTCGCGAAAGAGGATCGGGCCTCCCGAGTAAGTTTTGACCTTTTGACTTCCATTATTGAATCTGATATTGACTACTTGATTATCTTGGACTGACAACGTCTTCTCTTCTAGGTTGTTGAGCTTCAAGAAGCCCTTCAAAGGGCTGAGACTGATACTGCTCAGATCCGTGAGCTGGAGGAGCAGGTGGCTCGTCTCTCCACCGGGGATCTTCCTCGGGAGCTTTTACGCCTTCAGTCTCGGCTGGAGTTCATTACCAAGGAGAGGGAGCAAGAGCGGCAGGAGCGACAACGAACGGACACGGAGATGTCCTCCCTCTGAGTTCAACTGGGCGTTGCTAAGCACGAGCGACACAGCATTGAGGAGCGATACCGGCATGCTCGTCAGCGGGGACAGGCGAGCGCTTTTACAGCCAGCGTGGCCATCTCTTCTAGTCAAGCTGGTCCCAGTATGATGGGTCCACCACCACCGTCGTCCAGAGGACCAACACCGAATGTCCAAGATGAGGCCCAGAGCCAGTTTGATGAGGGGGCCGGGGAGAGTCAGTCGTGAGGGCTACTTATCATGTACTTTCTTCTTTTTTGTGAGTCCTGATGTTGACGGACTCAGATATGTATGCAAAACACATTTTGATGATATACGTGAAACTCTTTGTCTTCAGCTTTGTACTCTTTTGTCTTTGACTTATATATTTGTGCCTTATACATTACTTGAACAAACAGGTTAAGCATCTGTTCAGGCTTAGCCCCTTGTCCGGTTAGGTAACTGGCTACTTGATCCTATCCTTAGTAGAAGGTTCAAGGGGAGAAGCCTTTATTAACAAAGGTACAAGGAATAATTGAATTGAAAGAAATAACGGAATAAAATGCAACATGCAAGCAGGCAGATACTCACTCGAAATAAAAGGAATGAAACACACTAGATGCGACAAGCAAACGCTAACTGAAATATTTTTTGTTAGGCTTTGCAATTGCAATTTTAAAAATATTTGATTTTGTTTTGTTTTTGGATATCCATTTTTTTTGGCTTTTGAAATATATCTTTTTTTTGGATTTTGAAATATATACATTTTTTTTTGGATTTTCAAATATCCATCTTTTTAGATTTTAAAATATCTATTTTTTAGATTTTGAAATATATATTTTTTTTGTATTTTGAAATATCCAACTTTTTAGATTTTAAAATATCAATTTTTTTAGATTTTGAAATATATATATTTTTTGTATTTTGAAATATCCATCTTTTTAAATTTTAAAATATCTATTTTTTTTATATTTTGAAATATATATTTTTTTTGTAGTTTTTTGTTTTTGAATTTTGAATATGTAAACTAAAAGATTAGTATGGTACTTAGATCAAAAGAGCATATTTATTTATTAACTTAATTCTCAAATTATTCTTCAATAATCTAACTTAGACTCATCATACTTGAGCTTGTGTTTTTGTTTATGATCCCATTCGATGGTCTGACCCTTAGTCAATCTAGGCCGTTCCTCAAGCTTGGAATGCGCCTCTTCAGAAAGAAAGGAATAATTTGTTTAGAAAGCCCACGAGAGGGTTTCGGAGACCCAGAAAGGTGTCCCTTCTTTACCCTAATATCTGTTGGAATTCAGTCATTTTCTTCATGGGGTATTTATCGACCTTGCGCTCTCTTTTCATTTGATTTCATGGTCTTGGTGTAACATTTGTAATGTAATGGCCTTTTGATTTTGTATCGGCTTTTTGCCTTTTACTTTTGTCTTTTCTTTTCCACTTTCTTGGGACGGATCTCCCCCTTTTTTTATGACGGCCTCCTACTAAGATGGCGGGTACTTTTGGTAGTCTATTCTAAGCCTCGTTCCGACATCGTGGGCCGAGTGTAAAAATAAAATTGGTTTAAAAAGAATGATTTACACTTTACACCCTTAGTCAATCTAGGTATTCCTTCGGACTTTACATATCTTGTTACTCACGAACTAAACGTGTCAGTATGTGTAGTAATGTGTTTGAATTAAATTATTCAGACTTATAAGAGAATTTGAGTTTCAAAATTTTCTGATTCCACTGGTCTTTAGACCGTGCTAATCGACTCTCTAACTTAAGGCTAGTATTTCTTAAGATACAGACAATTCCACGGGTGAGTTAACTCTTGCCCTTCTACATTGACTAAGAGATAAGCGTTACCAGGAAAAGCATGCGATATGACAAACCGTCCTTCCCAATTGGGTTGGAGCTTAGAATGCGGACCACCAGGTTTTACAAAGATTCTTTTGACGACTATTTCACCAACTTTGAACTTACGTTCAATGACTTTCTTTTGATAAAAACGTACTAATCTATTTTGATATACTCATGCATAATTAGCAGCTGACTATCTTTTCTCGTCTAAAAGTTCCAATTGAGCGAGGAGTGCTGAGCGATGCTTATCAATAGATAATTCCTTATTCAATTATACTCTTAATGACGGTATGAGGATCTCGTATGGAACTACTGCCTCCATTTCAAATGTTAAGGAATATGGAGTCTGTCCAGTGGGTGTACAAATTGAAGTTCGGTATGCCCATAGAGCCTCAATCAGTTTCTCTGGCCAATCTGTGAACTTATTAGATTTGCATGTCTTTTTGATAATTTTTATCAAAGTCTTGTTAGTTGCCTCTGCTTGGCCATTGCCTTGTGGATAATAAGGAGACGAATGATGCAATGCAATTTTATACCTGTTGCAGAGGTCCTTCAGCTCTTGTGATACGAACTGCGGTCCATTGTCGGTGACGATGGTGCTTGGAATTCCGAATCTTGTGATAATGTTCTTCATGATGAACTTACAGACGGTTGATGCTTTGACTTATATGTAAGCTTCGGCTTCTGCCCACTTGGTGAAGTATTCGGTTGCCATGAGAATGAAGGATTTTTACTTAATGCCGGAATCAAAATTACCAAGAGGTCCAATGACGTCAAAAGCCCACATAGAGAAAAGCCATGGGGAGGAAACAAGGTGGAGTGAAGATGCAGGGCGGTGGATCTTATCGGCATGAAGTTGACACTTAGCACACCTACGGACATACCCTACACAATCTTCTTCCATGGTTGGCCAATAAAATTCTTGTCTAAGGATCTTCTTTGATAACATTTGTCCATTAACATGATCACCACAAACTCCAGTATGAACTCCTTCCATGATCTTCTAAAGCTCATCCTCGTCTAAGCATCTCTAGAGAACTCCATCAAAACCTTTTTTATAAAGTACTCCTCCAACTAGAGTGTACCTCTGAGCAACTCTCATGATAGCTCTTTTTTCCTCAGATGTAGCTTCTTCAGGATATGATTGATCTTCACAGTATCTGGCAATTTCATAGTACCATGATTTCTCTTCATCATTCATCACTTCTTGTAATTCTATCAACATTATCTCTCGCTTCTCCACAATATCTCCATCCCTAACCTTTTTCAGCAACTTCTCCTTAGTCCTTAGGAATGAAGGGTCTTTTACGGCAGGTGAAAGACGCCTATGAACAATGATCGATTCGCATTGTCTGCTGATTGAAAAAGTGAGGGATGATGCGAGAGAAGCTAGAGCGTCAACTAAGATGTTCTGATTTCGAGGAACATGGATAAAGATCAACTTAGTAAAAAGCTTGGCATAGGTAGAAGTTCTTGATAAGGCTTAAGCTTATGATCAAGAGTTTAATATTTGGTTAGCACTTGGCGAAGGATCAACTGGCTATCACCCAAAATTTTGAGTTTGGTAACACCATGGAGATGACCAGCCTCGAGGCCAGCAAGGAGTTCTTCATATTCAGCTATGTTGTTAGTGACTGGAAAGTCAAGCTGAAAGGCTTGTGGAATGATAACACCTTCAAGTGATAATAGAACAATGTTGATACCCTTACCATGAGAGTTCAGAGCTCCATCAAATTGCAGAGTCCACATACTCAGTTCCTCATCCGGAAACTCCGATCGGACTGGATCAAAACGAGGAAGGGGATGATGAACAAGATGTTCTGCAATGGCATATCCTTTGATTGCTTTCTATTGAATGTAGATAATATCAAATTGAGATAGAAAGCTTTGTCATCGTGCTAACCTATCAGTGAGGACGGATTTCTCAAGAAGAAACTTAATGGGATTCATTCTAGCGATGAGATGGACTTCGTGGGCCAGAAAATAGTGCTTCAATTTCTGAACTACCCATACAAGTGCTACACATGTTTTCTCCATCACCGTGTATCTTTGTTCTGCGGGGTTAAGAAGTTTAGAGAGACAGTAGGCTGCCCTCTCCTTTCCTTCTTCATCTTCTTATGCTAAGACAGCCCCCACCACATCATCCAGGACAGAAATATACATAATTAAATGTTTGTCTGGATATGGTGGCCTCAAGACAGGAAGACTTGCCAAATAATTTTTCAATCCATCAAATGCCTCCTGACACTTATTGTCCTAATCAAATTTGCCTCCCGGCTTGGTAAGCTCGTAAAACGGCTTACATCTTTGTGAGTGCTGGAAGACAAATCGGCGAATAAATTACAATCTCCCGATCAGTCATCTTAATTCTTTCAAGTTCTTGGAAGATGGCATTTCTCGAATAGCCTTTGCCTTGTTGGGATTGATCTCAGTTCCCCGCTTACTGATAATGAATCCAAGTAATTTCCCTGATGATACCCTGAATACACATTTCTTAGTGTTCATCTTCAACTGATATTCTCTTGATCTTTCCAGAACTCTTGCTAAAACTTTGGCATGCTCAGCCCTAGACTTGGACTTCACTAACAGATCATCCACATACAGTTCTAAATCAATATGCATCATGTCATGGAATATTGCCATCATAGCCCTTTGATAAGTAGCTCCAGCAGTCTTCAATCCAAAAGGCATGACGACATAACAATATGTTCTCCAAGGTATGGTGAATGATGTTTTCTCTTGATCCTCTTATGCCAAGCGAATCTGATTATATCTTGAGAATCCATCTATAAATGATAGAGTTTCGTAGCCAGCTGTATTATCGATGAGTACATCAATGTGAGGCAGTGGAAAGTCATCCTTAGGACATACCCGGTTCAGATCTCGAAAGTCAGTACAGATTCTGACCTTCCCATCTTTTTTTATAACCGGGACTATATTGGCCATCCATTGCGGATAGAGGACAACTCTAACAAACTTGGCTTTATGCAGCTTATCAACTTCTTCCTTCATTTTCAAAGCCATTTGTGGGTGGAATCGCCTTAACTTTTGTTTAACCGGGCTAGCTCCATCGTTTAATGTCAATCGATGTTCCACTAGTGATGAGTCTAACCCTAGCATATTCTCATAGCTCCAGGCGAAGGTGTCCTTATAGTCTTTGAGAACTTGGACCACTTCCTCATTATCTATTTCAAAAAGATTTTTACTGACGAGGACAACCATAGGTTCGTCTATAGTTCCTATGTTAATCTCTTTGATAGGTTCTTCTACGGCACTTGAGGGTTCATCAAATCTTCTCACTCTGCTGGCATATGCCTCAGCTGCATCCTCGTCATTTTCTTCATCTTCAGTAATGGGGTCTTTCTCGTGTATCAATTCATACACCCCATATCCATCATTGACTGACTCATCGACTTTCCAATCTTCTGGCATCTGAATAGGATTCTCTAGTAGCTGAGGGATCTGAGAACAAGAAAGGCATTTAGCAGCTAGATCCTAGAGGTATCTTTCTGGGATTTGTCTACCCTTGGATTTCCTAGACTTCCTAACATGATTAACTTGCCTAGAACTAGACTCCCTAACTTCACTAGTCTCTCTATCCTGACCTAATGGGGATAAAGAAGGATAAAAATCATACGGTACATGAGGAAATACAGGAGAATCCTCCCGAGGGGAGGGGTAGAGCAAATCTAGAAGAGAATTTGACCCGAATGACCCACGCGATGGGGTATAATCAGACAAGTATGAGGTTTCCTCAACAAGGATCCGGGAGGAAGAAGTTGCCGAATTGGCATTTTTTTTTTAGAAAAGAGGAGTTAATCATGAAACAAGAATAGATATGAATAGGAGGAGAATGAGATGGAGGAAGCGGCACTAAGACCAAAGGATTGGGGGATCATACAATAGTATGTCTCAGATTAAATCATAGATCCTCTCCAGATCGAGAGGAGGTTGAGGAATAAGGTCCCGTGGAGACAGAGTAACCATAATGGGCGGAACCCGTGGGATATCTTCAGTGATGACCCGCGACCAAGTCGAGGTCAGGATTAGGGTGCGGAATAGAGTGTGAAGGGTGAAGATGCGAGAGGGATAGGTTCCTCTCCAGAGAAGATCAATAATGTAACCAGCTTCATAGAGGTCATTTGGCTCCCCTTCATCTGTTTCCTCAAACAACATAATTCTCTTGTCGAAAATGGCGCTAGGCCCTTCAATCAACTCGTCTATCAGCGGCGGCCACTTCGGCTCTGAGGGATCAAGGAATAATCTGTTTAGTTCAATGTACAGATCTCTCAGGTCGAACCACCGGTACCATTCACATTCTGGATCTTGAAATTTTCTCCTTCTCATCGGCCGTAGAGCCTCCAAAGACGGGTACGTCAGCAATTCTGAGCTGTGTCTGGCCAGGTCCCTCCTATATACGTCATACAGGTCGAACTGGGAAGTGATTAGCACCATGTTATCATTATCATGATTGATTACGGGCCCCTTGACAAAATGTGTATGCAGGGTCCATGTCAAGGGATCTCGGCCTTCTTTACATGGTGTGGACATTGTTTCCCAAGCCTTCTGGCCGTCTTCGTCTCCTTATCGTTGGGTGATGTCATGCCTAACTCTTCTTGGCCTATAGCCCAGGCTATTACTGGATGTCCTTCGGCTGTCTTTAAGGAGCGTAGTTCTGCCTTGCAATTGTGTGCCCAGGCCCTTTCCAGGCTGATAGCCACCTTTCATCATAATTTTACAACCAGGGCTTTCAAAGGATCAGCCATAGGATGATAAATCTATAACATCGACAATAAAGGTTGTTGGCCAGGTAAAGGGGTCGGCTTGATATTCAAAGAATGAGTGGTAGCAAGAATTGGCATACTAGTGACCTTAATAATGCCTCCCTTGTACGAAAATTTGAGGCATTGATGATTTGTAGAGGGAATTGCCTCAAGGGACTTAATATAAGGACGGACAAGGATGCCCTTCAAAGAGGAATCGATTTCTAAGATGTGAAACTCGACCTCGTTACGGCAAATAGGGCATAACTCTACCTTCAAATAAATCATTCCCAGAGGGGAACGGGTAGAATTGTCATAGGCCGTAACAGAAAATAGAGAAGGCAGCCATTTCTCCTTGGGTATACCATACAGTTCAAGGGTCTTTGGTGATAGTACGTTGATTGAGGCCCCTGTGTCAACCAGGCATGTATCTACGACCTTCTTACAGATGTTGACCGTAATGCTCAGAGCCATGCTTCTAGCTACTGGTGGTGCTAGTTCAGAAGTATGGAATGAAATAGAGGGCTGATCCCACTAAGGAACTAACAGTGTAGTGATGTTCTCCACTGGCACGTCCTCATTGACCATTACCTTCTGCAGGTACTCCATCAGAGCTTTCTGATGGGTCTTGGATCTCTTGATCAACTCGAACACGGAGATTCGTACCGGTGTCATGTCTAATTGTTTTAACAGGTCATACTGAGTGCTTGGTGCACTCTCATCATTATGTACTTCCTCTGGCAGTTGTGATGGGCCGTCTCTAACCGTGGACTAAGGAAAGACCTTACTGAAGATCCTCCCACTCCGGAGCATATGTTCTTCAATAGTAGAAGGTCCAGGTGACAGTTTGAGCACCGCGGGGTTGGTGGGTGATTTAGATGGTGTGGGGGGTTGGTCAACGGGGGATGGCGTGGGGTTGTTTGGTGGAGGCATGGTGCGGATGAGGGGTTTAGAGGGTTGGATGGTGGAGGGGTAAGTGGTCGGTGCGGGTGAAGTGGGGAATGGCATACGGAGCAATGGTTTGGATGGTTGTATGGTACTGGGATAAGTGGTTGTGGTAGGTGATGTGGGGAATGGTATGCGGAGTAATGGTTTAGATGGCATAAGGGGTGTATAGTTGGCTTACGAAGGGTTGTTTGATGGAGGCGTGGTGACGGAGGGGGTAACGGGTTTAATGGTAATGGGTTGCGGTTTGGGTATACAGAGAATGTGGCGTGATGGTTGCTCAGCGGTGCTTGGGAGGTGACCTGTTGAGTAAATAGAGGAAGAGTCCTCTACCTTCCACTGCTGCCCTCGATTAGCCTCAGACCGGCTATTCGTCAAGATGGGGGCAATCTGATTCTAATGTTGATGCTCCGGTTGTGGGTTTTGTACTATACCCATGTTCGGAGGTGATGCCGCCTGTGCTAGCGCTCTCTATTGTTGTTGTTGCTGTTGTTGGGGTTGTTGTTGTTGATGTTGTTGTTGCTGCTGCTCAGGTCTTCTTGCCTTCAAGGCGGATATATATTTTCTCATCTCCTCCCAGTCAATGCCTCATTGTTCGTTGAGATCATGGATGTAATCTCGGAATTGAAAGCAGGCATCTACCGTATGCCCAGGTTGTCTATGAAAGACACAGTATCTGGAGGCATCGGCGTTCTAGGGCTAGACTGTTTTCTCTCTAGGCAAGACTAAGGCATTGACTGCCATCAGGGCATTAAAGATGTCCAATAGAGATTCTGGGAGTGCTGGATATGCTGCCCTTTCCTGGCCCTGAGGTTTCCTCTACTGATTATAATCGCCTGGAGGAGGTACATTGTGGTATGCCGGCAGTGCGCGCGGCTAGTACTGTTACTGTGGAGGCTGGTACTACTGCTGTTGTGGTTGCTGGTACTATTGGTTCGGTGGTCGCTGGTACTGCTGGTACTGCTGGTTCGGTGGTCTGTAACCTTGCTGGTTTGGAGGTCTGTAACCTTGCTGGTTTGGAAGTCTGTAGCCTTGCTGGTTTGGTGGTTGCTGGTTCCTCACGAACTAGGACTGATTATTATTCATAATGCTGACTTGCTCATGGGAGAGCATGCCCTCAGTCGTCGGACCCGTGCTAGGAGAGTTTGTCACGACAGACTTCCAAGGTGGAGGTCTACTGGGTCGGTGAGGATCAAAGACGCTGGAGAATGTAGCATCCTTGAAGGCGTTCTGACAGTAATGCATCCTCTCATAGAGTTCAGCCATGCTGGTCAGGTTGTCCAATGTAAGGACCAGCTTGTATTGAGGGGTGGCATTGGAGACCATCATTTTGACCTGTTCATATTCGGACATATGTGTGAGTACTCAAATCGTAATGTGTGATTATCATGAAAATTTTGTTGATTATGTGACAAATAAACCTATTAAAAACTATGTGATCGTCAGTAACTTTTGACTAAAAAGTTTCAAAAGAAAAAGATTGATCGCTTACCTATTTTGAATATGGGAGATGTTGAAGTTCTTGGTTCTCCTCCTTCAGCCGGCTGAAGAAAAAGAGCCCTTCTGACTTTGTTCTTACTTTGAATATTGATTGGGCTTTGAGGATCGTCCAGATTTCCTTGTTGATTCCTCTCCTTTTGATCTTCTTTGTACCTTGCAAAAAGTAGAAAGAAAGAAAGAGAACAATAAGAACTCAAATAGCGGTAGTATATATTCTTATAATGATTTCAATCATGCAACTTAAACAAATGAACTCACTTGTTTTTGGTCTTTGAAACCCCTTAACACATGGATTGGAAAATAACACTAGTGAGTGTGTGTAGCATAGAGTTATGTGATGAGAAATTATGAACTAATATGATGAAAATATGAGAAAGATGAACAAGATGTGCAGAAATTGATTAAGAAAAAAACGAAGTTGGATGGCCCCTGGAAAGCCTTGATTCTTGAATGGATGAAGAAAGAACGAAGAGAAAAACGAAGCTCGCTTCAAGACTCCTAGAAGTAGTAGCAGCGCCTCGATCCTTCAGCGTTTGGACATCGTCTCTTTCTTAAAATCCTTTCAAAAATTATCACTCTAATAATCACCAATTATCACTAACTTTTTAATGGCTAAGGACTTGGGTATTTATAAACTTAAGTTCGCGCATCTGCAGTTACTTACAGATTACTATGAAAGAGTTTGAAGCCAATCCAATCGAGAAACAGATAAATACAACCTAATTCCTTATTATCTGTAATTAACTAAAACGCGTCGCCCATGGGAGACGTCTTTTACCTTAATTAAGATAAGGATAAACATCGGAAAAAAGAAACAGAATCAGTTTATGAAATCTAAATGGCGTCGTGCATGGCAGACGTCTTTTAGTTTATTAATAAATTAATTAAAAATTAGAATAATAATCAAAATAAGAAATAAAACCCTAAATGGCATCTTCACAGGTCGACGTCTTTTAGAATCTTTAATATTTTATTAAAAATCTGAGTTAAAATGAATTTTATTAATAAACTTAAATTATGTCTGTCTGACCCGATGTTATTTAGACAATTAATCCAGAAAAATAATAAAAATTAACCATTGATTAAATATCAGACTATTTTGAGGCATTATTATATGACATGAAATTTATTCAAAATGATGTCAAAATTAGCGTGTCTACAATATGATCCTTAATTTTCTCTGCCATACTCCTTCATCTATCGGCGAATGTGATGAAGTCTTCATCGGACTTCATTTTCTCTCCAACTAGATCAGTTATGGACAGAGATGGTGCGACTCTGTCCTGGTATCGTTGAATAAATTTCCTTAATACGATACCGTAATCCTCCACCTAAGATGGTTCTAATGAGAAGAACCATTCGAGGGCTAGTCCCTCTAATGATTTTCTGGACATGAATGCCAACAACCTCTTGTCGTTCTGCCAAAATGAGGATTCGTACATGAACTCCTTCAGGTGGGTGAAGGGGTTACCAGTATCATTGTATTTCCTATACACTGGCATTTCTGAAGGTGGTAAGTGAAACACAGGTAGACTGGGAAGATTAATCTCAGGTGCAACCTTGACTCCCATCATCTTCTGGAAATTAATGAACTGTTCATCCATGCGTTCCATCTTCACAAGCAGGGCTTGAGTTGTTGGATCAACTTGGGGAGGAGGTGGTGGTGGTACATGATACACCTGCTGCCTAGAATAAGCGGGGCAAGGTGGATAATAAAGTTGTGGTCCGGCAGCGCTTCCTCCATGCCCGATGGCATTTTGGTAAGTTGGCGTCGGCGGCCTGGCCGGTTGCCTTGAAGAGGACAATTGTGGCCCAGATGGCCGGGAAGTTGAAACATGAAGGCCTTCCATGGCCTGATGAATAGAGGAAGTATGCTGGGGAGGAGGTTAAGGAACAACAGGGGGAATTGTGGAATTCGGTTCAGCAGAATGTAAGGCCATCTTTCCCTTCAGGATGGATTGGATCGCCTCGAGCTGTTGATGATTCAGATGGGAGGCTAAAACCCCCAAGGCGGTAACTAGATCAGAGGGATTCGTGGAGGAGGGTTCATTTGGGTCAATGGCTCCCTCGAAAATAGGATTGGACATCGCATGCACATGCAGAGGAAGATCAACGCCAGAATTGTATTGATCGTGAATGAAAGGAGGAGGGACATGGAGGTTTCCCTCATGCTCAGATGAGTAGGAATGAGGATGATGGGGGGCATTATCATCTCTCCCGTTTTCAGGATGATAATCAGATTCATGAGAGGCATTAGCATCTCCCTCGTAGTTAACCAGAGCACCTGAAGCCATGCTCAAATTCTACCTGACCGAAGCAACATGGTATTAGATTTTTCAACAAAGATTTGCAGACAAGTTGTGCAGAGATTAGACAAACAACTGGATGTTTAACGTTGTTTTAGGATTCCTTGTTGGATTATTTGGATTTTTAACCACAAATTCACTCAACATGTAGGATCCTAGTTTCAATTCAGTTTCCACCGTTATATTCTAATGCTCTTTCTCACAACGACATGAAAATCTAACTAGGACTTCAATTGGTACAACCAGCCCGATGAACAAGGAGGAATACTTTGATTTTGGGGACTTACGAAGGTCTTTAACATCAACCACTTTAGTCTGATCGATGGACCGACCCAATCAGAGAGAGGTGAAGACGTCAAGAAATGTGTTCCTATGAGAAGGGAGTGGTTAGCCCCAGTATGTATGACCAGTGGCCGGGATGGCCTCTAATGCTTAATACATAATGGGTAGATAGCAATCAAATCAAAGATCTAAGGACTGATGAACAAAACAACAATTTGGTTGAATCGCATCGCTGTAACCAGACGTTATTCAAAACAGAACTTTACTTTATTCGCATAACCTCAAGCAGTAGACAGCAAGAAAATCAGTCTAAATGGCGTCGGGGTATGGCGACGCGGTTCGAAAGCGCGTCACTGTTCCTAGACGCTATTTAAGGCGCAGAAACAGCAAATAAGAAGGAATTTCTAGATCAATTCCCTCTCAAATTATCAGGATAAAGCAATAAATGATCAGCTCATACAAATTTTAATTTTTAACAGGATGATTTATCATTCAAACAAAACAAAACTCAATCAATCACACACATTCATATCACAATCACAATACTTTCAAACAATTCACGGGGAGGGCAAGATCTTGCCGCAAAAAGGTTTGCACGTGGTGCACGTGGGAATAACAATTAAACTAAAAACTCACCGATCTGTGAGAACGTGCCCGAGGAACACAGGTGGTGCATCGTGGGTGCCCGATTGATAAAAGCAAGAACAAAAGAGTTTAAAAGATGACGAGACCAGTCCCACCGTGATCGCCAAAAAGCTGTGAGTGCTCGAATTTGATGTGTGATTATCATGAATTTTATGTTGATTATATGATAATAAAACCTATTAAAAACTAAGTGTGATCGTCAAAAAGCTTTTGACTAAAAAGTTTCAAAACATAAAAGTATGATCGCTTACCTGTTTTTAAACTAGGAGACTGTCGAATTCTTGATTCCTTCTCCTCAGCTGGCTGAAGAAAAAGGCATCATGCTTTTCCAATATGTTCATACCCAGTATGACATCAAAATCTGTCATGTCAATGATGTAGCCTTCTATAAACATATATCTATCATCATTCTACGATTAGTAAAGGTTATGATAATAATAGATCAAATTTTTCATGACTCAGTAAATCTATAGGTGGCACATAATCCCTTCTTTATCTGTCTCTCTCTCTTAAAAGGACGAGACTAATTCTTTTTCTAAGTCTAATTGTTAGAACCAACTAAATATACAATCTATAATTGTATAATCAACTTATCGTAGCCATATCCGGAAAACCCAATAGAGCCTAATTAGTCCCTAAACATTAAATTTCAAACTTAGGCTTACCTATCTTGTCCTAGCCACAATATCCTACCCACACTTTTAAAATTGATTGCTATGGCTTAAGATCAGATAGTAAGGGTTAATGTTCTCTCATGATTCATATGCTTTGTAAACAGATTGTTACGCCCCTGATCCAGTTCAGCCACTATGACTCACTTCGGATTCAAGTTACGCAACTATGGATTCAAATAACAAATAAATCTGACATGAATAATGAGAAACAAATAACCAAAGCAATAAATATGCCATTTACCATCAAAATAATTAAGAATTTTTTCAATGTCAATATCAAAATTCCACAAATGCATAACATCAACACTAGGATCTCTAAATATACCAAATATCTATATGAAATAAAATTACTCATCTTACTAAAGAAAATGAAAAGTGCATATCCCTCTCTATCCCTACTACATCAATCTACTAAACAAATAAATAAATCTACCTAGATAATAGCAAAATTCTTCTCATCTAAAGATTTTCACCAATCAAAAGTTCAACTCCTCCTCCTCAGGAGAGTCTGAAAATGTTAATAAGATTTATGAGCACAACCACTCAGTAGGAAATGAGAACCACCAAATGCTAAATAATATAATACTTGAAAAGTGATGATAACTAACTATTTAGAATTCACAGTTCTATATATATCTCAAATAAAAATATGATCACATACAAGTTTATCACATCAGAGGTGTTTTTTAATAACGTGACCAAATCGAATAACATATAGCTTACATAACATGATGGACAAATCGAATTTCACATATGACTTATTAAATTTACTAGTCATGTAACGAACATATTACATATCAAACTGAGCTTATTACATATCACATAACGAATGGCATGGCATATTAGTCCCAATAAATCTGATCAAATTATGACATATGAGCAAATATAGATATTAAGTATGGAACAAATTCAAAGGACAAGATGCATTTGGAATTTCAAAGAATAAGCTATGTTCAAATGAGACATAATAGACTATGAGTTTCAAAAAATGTGCCTATCAAATCAAATCAAATGTATCATATATCAATTTGTTAAGGAGTCCTACATGTATACAAAAGCATCTAGGGAATGATCCAAAGGTCTTGATTACTATGCAGAACTGGAGAGTCTAAGTCCCACCCAATTCCAAACTGCTAGGATATTACGTATCGCCGTCCTTTAGTTTAGTCGGCTAAAAATTAGAATACCACTCATTACCCTCGAATTCAAATGCCCTATCCAATATAGATGCTTACATCGGAATCGAGCTCTACATCCCCTTAAGATGGCAATGTCCAAACATGATCATACAAATATGGCATAAGGGCACAATAGTGAGCATAGGATAAGCATAAATCTGAAAATTCAATTACCAAAATACTACATATAGATAGAAGTTAAAATACATGTATTTTTATCACATCAGATGTGTTTTTTAATAATATGATCAAATCGAATAACATATAGCTTACTTAACATGATGGACAAATCGAATTTCATATATGACTTATTAAATCTACTAGTCATGTAACGAACATATTACATAACAAACTGAGCTTATCACATATCACATAACAAATGTCCTGGCATAGTAATCAAATAAATCTGATCAAATTATGGCATATGAGCAAATATAAATATTAAGTATAGAACAAATTCAAAGGACAAGGTGCATCTGGAATTTCAAAGAATAAGCTGAGTTCAAATGAGATATAATAGAGTATGATTTTCAAAGTATATGCCAATCAAATCAAATCAAATGTATCATATTAAATTGTTAACAGATATGCACCTAAATCACAACATAAGGAGCCCTAGACGTATATCAAAGCACCTAAGCAATGATGTAGATGTCTTGATTACTGCGCAGAACTAGAGTGTCTATGTCCCACCCAACTCTAAACCACCAGAACGTTAAGTATTACCGTCCCTTGGTTTCGACGGCTAGAAATCAGGATTCCACTCGTTACCCTCATATTCAAATGCCCTATCTAATAAAGATGCTTACACTAGAATCGGGCCCTACATCTGTTCAAGATGGCAATATCCAAACATAGTCATACAAATATGGCACAAGGGCATAACAGTGAGTATAAGATGAGTATGGATCTGTAAATTCAATTATCAAAATGTTACATATAGATAGAAGTTAAAATATGTCTTTTATACAAAATAGTCATTTAAAGAGTCAACATGGTCATATAAATAAAAAATATGAACAAAACTGATACTAACATACTTATGGATAGAAGTATATGTCACAAGAATATTCTCAAAGTTTTCGAAATAACACAAGTATTTTTTGGCTATTAAACTAATTTTTAGAGCTAAAAATTTAATAAATAAGGTCAACAATAGCAAAAAAAATAATAAATTAATCAAAATTAACGAACATGTCCAAGAAATCAAAAAAATTATATGTAAAAAGTTTCATATAATTCAGACATGAAATGAATGATTTAGAGCATCAAATGTCATATAAAGAACTTGAGTAAAATGTGACCAATAGAATAAAAAGTAGAATAATAAACAAATAAAATTCAAAAATTATAAAATTTTACCAACAAATAGAAAATGTCAAAAAAGTGTGATCAAAATTTTAGGTTGGTTGTCCAAGGAACGAAGGAGTTATGACCAATCTGAGTTTAGTTTGGAAATTGGTCACAGGTTCTGAAAATCGTAGGTATAAGTCCTAATAACCGTATAGGTCATGAATTTCCAGAATATGAGATTTTTCAAATTTTATCAAAAATTGATAGATCAAAGTGGAATCTAAAGTAATAGATTGATAGTTATGGTTCCATATATCATATTTGATCACTTTTGAAAATCAAAATGTTATTTTTTTATATAATACAAAATAAACATTCAATAGGTTTTCATATCCTACCTTTAGAATGCAAAGAACACTCTCCTTTAATGCCTTTCAATCCCGTTCTAGCACTCCAATCTTGGTTATTGTGCTCTAAGGCTTCTCTCATGCCTTCTAAACTTCAAAGAATAACAATTCATCCATTAGAATCAATTTTCAAAAAGAACTAAAATAAAACACTTTTCTTTCTCATGAAGAATACCATGTTCTTGCTGGGTTCTCTGGTTTCTCCGGATTGCTCACGCAGCGAAAAATAAAATAAAAGCAGCGATCCATTTTTCCTGTTTCGATAAAACCAAAATTGATAATCGGATTATCATTTCTTACCGCGCGCAGATTTGAATCCGCAACTGATTGGTTCCGCCGGTGTGACACAGCCAACCGCGCATATGCCCAGACTCTAGCGAAGTCTACGCGATTCTCTTCGCGGTGGATATCCTCACGTTCCTCGCTCGTCGCAGCCCATGAGCACTTCGTCGTTCGCCGCAACGACCGCTGCAATGCGCAGTCGATTTCCCGTCGAACGGGAGTCGGAGAAGCGGCGGAGTAGACCCAGAGAACAGATTCGGCTAGGGGCGCCAAAGAGAGAGAGGAAGAGAGGAGGGGGCGGCTAGGGTTAGCAGCAGCCTGGCCTGCTTAGCCCGTTCGTTGTCTTTTATATTAACCGCGCGGTTTTTTATAAAATTAATATAAAACCCACTTATTATCCATCGCCTTGAGAATCATTTGCGTGTGACCTTCTAGACCCAATAACCAGTCTGGTTAATGGCCCAATATGCCCAATGACTCCTCACGGGCCTGATTAATCAATTAATAACTCTTTATTAATTTATTAATCAATCGCATTAATATCACACATTAAGTTTGATCGGGCCTCCGATCACGTTGGGTGTCAAGCAACACCGTGTGAATCCGGATGGTATCGAAGTTAAGTAACCCACTCTTGGAACCTTTCTGCCAACAGTTACCGCGTGGATATAATCCTTCATTCATTCAATGCTCTCAAGTCAACTCAGGGTATGGTGTACCGTCAAACCCTAACCGGTCAACTCACTTGGATTGGATGCTGCTGAATAATATCGAAAAACTCTTTTCCCGATATTATCGTTCGTCCTGGACATGGACTTCCGCGCATCCTTCCTAGAGCATTCTCTCTCTAACTACCAAGTGCGAATGATCCCTTATTGACACTCAATTTCCTTCAATGGTATTCTGATGTACCCGATCCTTGGCTGTTTAGAATCCCATAGATAAAGATTCATAAACCAAGGTCAAAGCACAGAAGTCTACCGACAGGGTGTCCTTGGTGTCTCAGGTCCGAGGACCATCCACGCAACTGCGACAATATAATCAAGCTGGTTGACAGTGAGGAACTTTACCATCCAGCGATTCAGTCGGATCAGTTCAGTGAACTCATTCTTTAATGAGCACCTATAGATTCGCCTTAGTGTCTCCAAACAAGTGACTATGAGATCAGTCACCATCATCATATGAGCAGGAATAATCTGTACTAGTCTAACCGGATATCCGATATCTTCTCGGATATCCTTCGACTAGGAATATGTGTGTTTAAGTAATCAGTCTCATTATTATGATATCATCATAATCTGATCACTATCGCACACATTCACGGACTTCATTATGAGACGATAATTAAAACAAATTATACATAATGAATATTATGCCATATTATTTATAAATGAACGAAATTTACATAATCAAATTGGCTTGTAGGCCACCTAAGATTAACAGTTCTTACCTCTTAACTTGGGGCTACGTGCAAGAGGCCTTATGTGCGATCCTAAGGCCCCATATATACTCTTTTGACTTCCTAATACTACTCAAATTAAACTCCTAAATCTTCCAAGTCGAACTCAAACTGTAACTTGCTTAACCAACAAGTTAAAGCATTCCGATTCAAACCAGGAACCCAGATTTTGCACAGAATGAGTTTGTTTCCTTAAACCCCCTCATATTCGACCCATTGGGCATCTAAATTAGCTTTTGATCCTTTTGACAAAGTTGTAGTATTCAATATCCTCTTTCCCACCGTATATGTCATGTCATTTTTTGATTTTTGTGCACGAAGTTATTGCGTTCGGAATATAGCACTTTCTCAAGGTTTTCAGTCCCAAAAATTTGGCTGTATTAGAAACCAACTAGTTTCCTAATTGAGACACCAATAGTCTTAATGGGCCTAGTTTGACTTCATTGTTGACTTACTCATTCTAAATCTATTATTATATCACTAATTATTTATTAACTAGATTTAATTCATAATAATTTATTAAATAATATCAATAGACTTAATTAAGTCTTAATGGGCTCTAATTAGGCCTAATTAACTAAATATTAGTTAAATGGGCTTAGTAAATCACAATCTATAAATTAAATGAAATGGGTTGAATGTCTAGGTCATAACACTAATAGTCTGGCAGATGGGATATCGATTTCTTCTGGGATTACGGCTTCAATTTCATAAGCAAGGCTAAAAGGAGTTTGACCGATAACTATCGGGCTCGTCATCCTATACGCCCACAAGCCACTTTGATTGGAGAATAGGAGAAGAATAAGGAAGAATAAAGGGAGAATAAACTTAATTTAGCGTTGACAAGCGGAATGGCTTATACCGGTGCCGAATAGCCTATTCGGAGAACAAGGAGAATAAGCAATTCGACCCTAGACCCAAGAATTGCTTATCCTTATTATTCCGCCAGTGGGTCCTACAGAATTATCAAAGCTAAGCACCCCTTATTCTAGTATACGCTATTCCGGATAAGTAATTCCAGATCAACCTATTCTGCAATCAAATTGAGGCTTAAGAGTTTGGAAGATGGGATATCGATTTCTTCTGGGATCACGGCTTCAATTCCATAAGCAAGGCTTAAAGGAGTTTGATCGGTAACTATCGGGCTCGTCGTCCTATACGCCCACAAGACACTTGGTAATTCGTCTACGCACCTTCCTTTAGCTTCTCCAAGGCATACTTTTAGACTTTATAGAATGGTCTAATTGGTAACTTCCGCTTGCCCATTCATCTGTGGATAGGCGAGGGATGTGAACTTGTGGTTGATGTCAAAGGCCTCAAAGTTGCTCTTGAATCTGTTGCTGTCAAATTGGTTGCCATTGTCGGTGATGACTACATGGGGAATGCCAAAATGGCAAATGATAAACTTTCAGACAAAACTCTAGGCATTGCTGTCAGTAATTGTGTCCAGTGGTTTGGCCTCCACCCACTTGGTGAAGTAGTCGATGACAACAATCAAGCATTTCCTCCGGCCCATCGCTAGTGGGAAGGGGCCGAGGATATCGATCCGCCATCAGCAAAGGGCCATGGATCAGCCAATGGTGCCAAGAGAACTACAGATTGGTGGAGAAGGGGTCCGAACCTTTGGGATTTATCATAGTGTAAGAGCCTTACCTTAGCAACTTATGGGCCAAGGCGCGCCCCCAACATACCCTCCGCGGACTCCTTTATGTGCCTCCCGAAGAGCATAATTGGTTTCGGCCTCGCCAAGGCACCTGGGTAGAGGTCAGCTGAAAGATCTCCTGTACAACATGCCTTCAATAACGAGAAATCGAGTGGACTAAAGCCAGATCCACCGTGCTTCCTTCTCATCTAGAGGGAGCTCTCCCCGGAGGAGATAGGCGCATATTGAAGTCAACCAGGTGTTGCCTTCTGCTTTGCTGGTCTGCATTACTGTGTCGGGTCTGTGAGTGCTCAAATTTGATATGTGATTATCATAAATTTTATGTTGATTATATGACAATAAAACCTATTAAAAACTAAGTGTGATCGCTATAAAGCTTTTGAGTAAAAAGTTTCAAAAGATAAAAGGATGATCGCTTACCTGTTTTAAAGTTGGGAGACTGTCGAATTATTGATTCCTTCTCCTCAGCCGGCTGAAGAAAAAGAGCCATTCTAATGCTTCTGTTCTTACTTGGATTTGATGATTTTGGGGATCTTCCTTTCTGCTCCAATTCTTCTTTTAATGATGATCTCCACTTGATCTTCTTGATGATTGTACCTTGCAAAGAAATAAAGAAAGAGAAAGGAAACTAATAAGAACTAATGGAGTGTAGAATCTATTCTAATCAAAATTTTAATCATGCAACTAAACAGAATCACTCACTTGTTTTGTACTCTTTTAAACCCCTTTAGCATGTGGGTTGGAAATTATGAATGTTGTGAGTGTGTGAATAGCATGGAGTGATGATTATGAAATTAGGATACTGATGATGATGAAAACAAGAGAAAAAGAAAGAATGAAATTGAATGGCCCCTGGAAGCCTTGGTCTTGACTGGACGAAGAGGATGAAGAAAGGACGAAGAAAGGATAAAGAAAGGATGAAACTCTTCTTTCAATACTCCTGGAAATAGTCATGCAACGCCTCAATCCTTCTTTAACTCCTTTAGCATTTGGACGTCGTCTCTCTCTTAAATTCTTAACCTTTTCTTCTTCATAAGCTTGTGTATTTATAGACTTAAGTTCAAGACTCTCACGCACATCCGCGGTCACTTATGGATTAATATGAAAGAGTTTGGAGCCAATCCAACCAAAAAACAGATAAACACAGGCTAATTCATCATTATCTGTAATTATCTAAAATGCGTCGCCCAAGGGAGACGTCTTTTAACTTAATTAAGATAAAGATAAATTCGAGAAGAAGAAACAGAAGCACTTTAAGAAACCTAAATAGCTTCGTGCTAGGCAGACGTCTTTTAGTTAATTAACAAATTAATTAAAAATTAAATTAAAAATCGAGATAAGAATAAAATCCTAAATCACGTCTGTAGAGGCCGACGTCTTTTAGAATTTTTCATATTCGATTAAAAATCTGAGCTAAAATCAATTTCATTAATAAACTTAAATGATGTCTTCCTGACCTGATGTTATTTAGACAATTATTTCAAAAAATTAAGTAAAAATTAACCAATGATTAAATATCATACCATTTTGGGGCATTATTATACGATATGAACTCAAAACGATGTCAAAATTAGCGTGTCTACAGGGTCGAGTAACACTCGGAGCTTTCAATTCTTCTACAAGAACCATTCACCGTTCCCCACTACCAGAGGTGGACGCCATTCGTGTGAGAGCATCGGCCCTAATATTTTCATGCTAAGAAATTCAGCTAATCCTGAAATGGTTGAAGTCAGCTACCATAGCTTTCACCAATTGAAGATAAGCTACCATCTAGGCATCTCGAGGTTCATACTCTCCGATGACTTGGCCTACAATTAGTTGGAAGTCACTGAAGACATTCAACCTCTGAGCACCTAACTCCTTCACGGCCTGAAGGCCTGATATCAGGTCTTTGTATTTGGCTGCATTGTTGGTGGCGGTGAAGGCGAATCAGAGTGGATATTCTGTAATGACTCCTTCTAGGGATAATCAGACCCATCCGGCTCTACTTCCTATCGAGCAAGTGGACCTATTGACGTGGAGCTCCCAACCTAACTCCATAGGGTCAGGTGTTCTAACTAAGGCTTTAACGGGTGGATGGGGATTCCCAACTTGGGAGGTTGTTCCACCGTCAACCGAGGTCAATATCGAAATATCTTCGGCCGTCAATTCGGCTATGAAATTGGCGAGGGCTTGAGCTGTAATTGCTACCCTCGGCCTATAACTAATGTCAAATTCCCAAAGCTCGATAGCCCATTTGGCCAGGCTTCCTGATACCTCTAGCTGAGAGAGGACCTACCGCAACAACTGGTCCTTAAGCACTCTCACGGAATGTGCTAAGAAATAAGGCCGAAGCCTTCTTGCTAATGTCACTAGAGACAGTGCCAACCTCTCTAGAGTAGGGTAGTGAAGCTCTACCCCGTGAAGCAAACGGCTAGTGTAGTATACGGGCCTTTGTATGCCACCCTCCTCTCGGACAAGGAAAGAACTGATCGCTGAGTCCAAGGCAGCTAGATATAGAAACAACTTCTCTCCTTCGACTGGTTTGGACAAGATGGGAATGTTGGCTAGGTACTCTTTGAGTTGGTCGAAAGCCACTAGGCACTTCTTGCTCCACTGGAATTATCCAGCCTTCTTCAACAATTTGAAGAATGGAAAACACCGATCTACTCCCTTGGACATGAAGCGACTGAGAGCGGCTACCCGTCCACTAAGCCTTTATACCTCGCGTATGTTTATGTGTGGACACATCTGCAAGATTGTCGCCACATTTTATGGGTTTGCCTCAACACCACACCAAGTCACCAAGTAGCCAAAAAACTTTCTGCATGTAATGCCGAAGGTGTGCGTGGTAGGATTCAGCTTCATGTGGTACCTACGCAAGGTAGTAAAGGTCTCAGCTAAATCACCCAAGTGGTTAGAAGTTTATTGGCTCTTTACCAGCATATCATCCACACAAATTTCCATGTTTTGGCCGAGTTGGAGAGCAAAGATCTTGTTGACAAGGCACTGATAGGTGGCACCAGCATACTTCAACCTGAAAGGCATTCGGGTGTAACAGTAAAGGCCGAGGTCGGTGGTGAAACTTGTCTCGTCTTAGTCATCCAGGTGCATTCGGATCTCGTGATAGCCAGAGTAGGCATCAAGGAAACTAAGAAGTTCATGGCTAGAGGTTGCATCTATCAAGTGATCTATCTCCGAGATAGTGGAAAG
The DNA here is from genome assembly GCA_030544215.1 of Zantedeschia hybrid cultivar. Lineage (NCBI taxonomy): Eukaryota > Viridiplantae > Streptophyta > Magnoliopsida > Alismatales > Araceae > Zantedeschia > Zantedeschia hybrid cultivar. The sequence continues at coordinate 31,859,614 of JARZZO010000003.1, read as the reverse complement.
CTATCCATTGGGCAGGCCTTGTTGAGTTCGGTGAAATTGACGCACATTTGTCATTTCTCGTGTAAGGATTCAAGTTTCGGATCCGGTTATTGGGTCGATTTTGGTATCGGACCCCTTAGTTTGGACCCTTGTGGGGCTGGGGCATGGATTTTTTTTCGCGTCGAGCTTTCGAGATGCGGTTCAAACGGCGTCGAGTTAGGAGGACGCTTTTTACAATGTGCCACGTGAGTTGGTTTTAAGCCGCGATAGTACGGCCCCAGTCTTATCGTCTGAATGGCGTCTTGCATGGTCAACGCCATTCAGAGATATGTCAATGTACACCCCTGTCATGTCGTCTGATTGACATCGGTCTTGGACGACGTGTTTTAGCGAAGTTTTAGTTGACACTCAGAAACCCTCCTTCTCTTCCCTCATTTCTCTCATTCTCTTCTCTCTCCTCCCTCTCTCCGATCCATCCACTCCCCCTTCCCCCTTCTCCTTCCTTTCCTCTCCCCATTCCTCCTCTCCCTCCACTTCATCAACCTCCTAACTTCCACCACTATCACCATCATCTCCTCCGCGGCGCATTTTTCTCCGGACGGCGGCCGACGTTTCGATGGAGTGACGGCGTCCATGGCGGTACCAGCGGCGCTTGTGGCATGGCGGTTCGGCGGCTTGGAGCTCAGAGGAGTTCAAGTAACCAGTAGGGTGACGATCCTCGTGGTGTTTTGTTTAAAACCATGATTTTCCTGCTTTGAAGCATGCAATATATGTGGATGATTATATGGTAGAAAGCATGTTCTAAGGGGTTCTTTATGAAAATAATTAGGCTTCTTCCCTACCCCCTCCATTTTTGATGTCTTGTGTGATTTGGGGAGAAATCCTACTTTATGACTCGGGAGAGGCCGGAGAGTAACTTGTTTGCGTGTGTTAAATGACGTATGGGGACAGTGACGCCATTTTAAATGACGGCTGCCACCCAAGACGCAATTCAGCCCAGCTTGTTCTAAGGCCAGTTCAGGAGATTATGTCTATGTATTGAATGGCGTCTGGGGACAACGACGCCATTTTAAATGACGGCTGCCAAGAGCGACGCGATTTAGGCCATCTTCCAAGGCCAGTTTCCGTGTAAACCAGTTTAAGAGTCTTGAATGACGTCGGCCACGGGCGACACGATTCAAGATAGAACCTCATTAATTCATGCAATTAGCATGTGTTTACATTGTTAGATAGTTTGGTTAAATGTATGTTTGAAAACGTATTTGAAGGACGAGGATTTCTACGTAATCGGATCACACTGTGTTGTGTTTTGTGCGATCGTGGATTTAGAGTGACAGTTGTTAGCGCTTAGGCACCATGTGTCAGTGTGGGAGTGACACGGCGCCGGTGTGGGAGTGGTGGGGTGACGCCTAGAGAGAGGGTTGTGAGTGCTCAAATTAGGAGTGTGATTATCATGAAAATTTTGTTGTTTAAGTGATAAATAAATCTATTAAAAACTAAGTGAATGTGATCGCCAGGAACTTTTAACTAAAAAGTTCCAAAAGACAGAGATTGATCGCTTACCTGTTTTGGATTTGGGAGATGTTGGAGTCCTTGATTCTCCTCCTTCAACCGGCTGAAGGAAAAGAGCCCTTCTGACTTTGTTCTTGTTTTGAATGTTTATGGGGCTTTGAGGATCGTCCAGATTTCCTTGTTGTTGATTCTCTCCTCTTGATCTTCTTTTGTACCTTGCAAGAAATAGAAAGAAAGAGAGAAAGAACAATAAGAACTCAAATAGATGTAGTATCTATTCCAGTAATATTTTTGATCATGCAACTTAACAAATGAACTCACTTATTTGTTATCTTTGAAACCCCTTTAAAACATAAATTGAAAAATAGTACTAGTGAGTGTGTGTTGCATTGAGTGATATGATGAAATTATGATGCCAATATGCCGAAAATATAAAAATATGAACAAGATGTGCAGAAATTGATTAAGAACTAAGTTGGATGGCCCCTGAAAAGTCTTGGTTCTTGAATGGATCTTGAAAGGAGGAAGAAATGATGAAGAAAGAATGAAGCTTGCTTCAAAACTCCTAGAAGTAGTAGCAGCGCCTCGATCCTTCAACGTTTGGACGACGTCTTTCTCTAAGATTATCGCTCTAATAATCACCAATTATCACTAACTTTTTAATGGCCAAGGACTTGGGTATTTATAGACTTAAGTTCACGCATTCGCGGTTACTTACAGATTAACATGAAGGAGTTTGAAGCCAATCCAACTAAGAAATAGATCAATACAGCCTAATTCATCATTATCTGTAATTAACTAAAACGCATCGCCCATGGGAGACGTCTTTTATATAAATAAAGATAAGGATAAACATCGGAAAGAAAAAACAGAAACAGTTTAGAAAACCTAAATGGCGTCGTGCCTGGAAGACGTCTTTTAGTTTATTAATAAATTAATTAAAAATTAGATTAAAAATCAAAATAAGAATGTAACCCTAAATGGCGTCTTTACAGGTCGATGTCTTTTAGAATTTTTCATATTTGATTAAAAATCTGAGTTAAAATAAATTTCATTAATAAACTTAAATTATGTCTGTTTGACCCGATGTCATTTAGACAATTTAATTCAGAAAGATTAATAAAAATTAATCAATAATTAAATATCAGACCAGTTTGAGACATTATTATATGACATGAAATTTACTCAAAATGATGTCAAAATTAGCGTGTCTACAAGGGTCACATAATCTACCCCGGGGTATAGCTAGTACCGGTGTAGAAGTAGTATATTCGAAGTGTCACTCGTGCTGAGGGAAGTAAAACCACCTAGAGCTAGACAGGCCGGAATAGCCAACGCGCTATCCGAGGGGCTGCTGTTTGATCCCAGCGGGTCAATATTTTCCCCGTTCGGCCGTGTGATTTGTGTGTTTAGCCAAAACGCTAGTTGTGGACTCTGTGGTAGAGTGGTTTCAGAGTTGTGCATGTTGCATTTACGAATGCATGTGTTTTATATCGGAATTTATAAATCTTTAAGAGTTGTGTTTACTACTTTATTTATTTAACTTGCCTATATTTGTGTTGTTGCACTTGTCGGTGCGTGAGTGTGTGGTGGGGATCGAGGGATCCCTACTAAGTCCATTTCGATGAGACTCACCCCTGCGGTTTTCAGGTGAGTTCCAAGCAGGTGTAGCATGGAGGGTGTTGTCTTGGGTTGCGCACCAGTAGCCACTATTCCAGGGTATGTCCTGATATAGTTGTTATTTTCCTTTCAGGCATGTACGCTTAATTATTTCTTTTCAGTTGGAATATGTAATTATTTGCTAAGTCGAGTCAAATTGTAATAATTTTTAATTCCTGCACTTCCTTTACAATTCAACGTGATGTGGAATATGTAGCTTAGTTTATCATTTATTTTCCGGACTTATCGAGATCCTGATTTGGCTCTAAATTTTAATGATTCGGTACCCATTTAGTAATCAGATCCCCGATTATAGGGTGACGGGTCATTACATCTCGTCCTTCTTAGGCACCATAACTACGTTGGCTACCCACTTGTGATGATGGGCCTCTCAGAGGTGGCCAACATCTAGTCCCTTTTGTACTTCAATACGGATTGCCATTTGTCACTCATGGTTGAAGCTCTGATGCTTCTGCCTTACCGGAGGCTAGGACAAGTCCACGTGCAGACGGTGGACTACCACATCTAGATCTATCCTTGGCATATTCAAGGGTAGCCAAGCAAATACATCAAGGTTCTTTTTTAAGAAATCTGTCATCTTCTTGGCTTCCTCGACTGCCATTTGAGACCCTATCAGTAGGCTTCAACCTTCTCCACCGGGGACGGGCATGGTCACGAGCTCTTACCTCGAGGAGGTGGTGTTGTGTGAAGATTCGATAGCGAAGGACTCGACAACCACCTTTCCCTTGATTGAAACCATATAGCACTACCAAGTTGATTCTTGATTTCTCCGAGCCTCTCCAATGCCTCGCTCAGTACAAAATTTTAACTTTTGGTGATAGGATGAAGGGACGGCACCGATACGTCAATCAATCGTCAGCCGAACATATCATTATACGCCGACTCAACCTTTACACCACTGCAAAATTAGTTTCCAAAGTCAGTTACGCTGGGGCCGCACCGAGGGTAACATGCAGCCTTACGATGCCTTCCACTCAGGTTGGCACCCCGCTAAAACCAAACAAAAGGCCTCGATGAGGCCAAAGGTCAGACTCGTTGGACTGAGTTTGGCAACACATTCATAAGAAAGCATGTTTGGTGCACTCCCATTGTTTATAAAGTTGCGGTGTACATCAAAAATTTTTATTACAACATTTACGACTAGGGCATCATCATAAGGAACCTGAACACCTTCCAAGTCCACATCGGAGAAGGTGAGATGGCGCTCCGGAGCAACTGTGACCGCATGCACAATTGTCTCGCTTCGTCCTTGCTGTAGAGATCTCTCACTCTGTCCATCAGAAATCACCATAATCGACCCAATAGTTAATTGTTGATGAGACGCTTCGCCTACTGGAGCAAGGGCCAGCTGGGATGTCCTATGCTTTCGTGGACACTACAGTGCTTGCTATTGAATGTTTGGCTAAGGTTGCTCTAGCTGGGATGGTTGTTGTCCTTCCCTAGGGGCATTCTGGGGGAGGCGCCCTTCCCGAATAAGACACTCTATCTCTTGGCATAGATGGCGACACTCGTTCGTCGAGTTGCCCTACTCCCGATGGTACTCACAATACTTGTGTGAGCCCCTACGTCGAGGGTCAGTCCTCATGCACTACGACTAGCGAAGGAGGCCCTTGTCTTTTACATCCATTAGGATCCTAGATGGTGGTGCTAGTAAGAGCATATTGTCCTATTGCCATGGCTGACGCTAGTATCGTCCCCAGTCTTCTTCTCTTCAGGATCTCTTCCTAAATAAACCATAGTCCTCTACCTGGTGATTTTTCTATAGGAGAAGATGCTATAGGAGCAACTTGGGCAAATGATGCCTCGGCTAGTTTCTTGGCCTTCGCCAGGATCAAAGATTCACGATTAATGTACTTGTGTACTCACGTGACCAAATCTTGGAATGCTGGCGGGTACCTTTTGCTGATGAAGCCGAGACATCGACATCGGTGTAACCATTAATGATAGATGAGACATCAATAGAGCTATCTAGGTTGGTGATCTATGCGGCCTCAGCGCGGAAGCAAGCGTAGTCTCGGAGTGTTTCATCCGGTCCCTGGTGAATAAACAACAAACTAGCCAAAGTTTTACATTACTGAGTAGCATCATAAAATTGGTCAATAAACAATTGGCCAAGCTGAACGAGAGAATGGACTGAACCCACTCCCATTGACTTGAACCATGTTAACGATGTCTTCTCTAGGGTGAGGGGAATAGTTGGCAGTGAACTACCTCTGGCACATTCCGCACAGAAAGATAAGAATTGAATCTTTGAAAATAGGCAACGAGGTCCATCGTCCCATCATAGAGAGGGCCTTTTGGTGGCTTTACGCCCTCCGAGACGGGTAGAGCCAGTATCTCTAGAACAATGGCGATTTCTCCAATGAGACTTGCCAGGATGCCCTGTAAGGCTGAGTCACCATCTGCTATAGTTCTTTCTACATCTCTGATAACCTCTTGTCCAAATCAGGAACGAACACAAGAATGGTCACACGCTGATCAAGCATCCCAGTAGGCCTAGTATTCACTCCCAGTAGGCCTGGTATTAAACGAGGCATTATCAGGTTCCATAGTATGCGTCTCTAGATATTTGTTGGATTGGCCTTCTCGCGCTGCAACATATTGAAAGCGAACGTAGGGTCCCCCAATTGAATTTACCCTTCAAGATCCAAAGCCCCTTCGGGCGGGTACCCCAACCGCTAGACGGATGGTCCAGCCGAGTGAAATTATGGTTATGGCTACGGTTGTGACTGCGATCGTGGCAACGTACCCAAAATCCCCATATGTTGGGCAATGGCCGTCACCATGTCACGTAGCGGAGCGAGAGAGGTAACTGTTGCCGACAAACAGGCCACCTCCTGAGAAAGATCTTCCACTCGGTCCTCCCTCGTTAGGCAGGTTCTGGTGCTATGTGGAGAACAGGGCCTTGAGGTCAAGCCGACCCCACAATAGGGATTGCTCCCTTAGCCTATCTGAGAGACATGGGTGGAGTACTACGGGTGAGATCCTAATCCAACAACTCGGATTTCCCCCTCATTACTGGATGATCTGGCATGACTGCGTGTTTCCCACAGACGGTGTCAAGTGATGGAGCCGAGTGCTCCTCCAAGATGATTACGAACGGATTGTCTATAATCGGGATAAGGAAAGAAAAGTGATTTGGACAAGGGAGGGGCGTTTCATCCATCTACTCTCAGCTACATGTACACAGAAGCAAACGTCAACTGGGGCCTCGGGCGTGATCCTGGGGCTAGCCCTCTGACGGTCAAGTCAACAACACGTGACAATGGGCACAGGATAAGTATAAGGAAAGGATAATGGTCTATCCGAAAGCGTACTTCCGTTTGACTTAAGATGTACCTTTAAGTAGAGGGTAGTTGGGAATACCTTTTGTTACAGCCGATATAGAACTATTCTAGGAAATGTTCCACCTTCTCTTAAAACGTAGTCTCTCTCTTGTTGATGGCCCGAAGGCCCGTCAATCATTATTCTTAGGCGATGGACTCGGTTGCCATGTTCCAAGGCCCACTTCGGGCCCAGCTCTCAGTATCCTCATCATTAACTAAAAGGACTTATTCCTAAGAAATATTACGTATTTTGAAGTAAACACTAAACACACATCACAAGAGTTTCCATATATGAACATATACAGAATTTAAAAAATAAAAAAGCCATTAATTAAATAGTGTAATATGGGGAGAATGTTTTAAAGATATATTTTAGGAGAGTGCAAGTCACATTTTCTTTGTACTAATCTTCTTAGACGACGTGATAAAGACATACATGAGGTACGACCTTGATTGTAATGTGGAACTATGATGTGTGAAAATGGGTATAAATTAGCATCTAATACAAAGAAGATGTGATCTAGAAGTTCTCACTCAGTCTATGGGAATTTATGACCCCCACCAATCCTTGGCCTTGTTCGGCGTAGAACTGGCAGCATTACTGTCCCAGTCGTTTCCTTGGAAGCAACGAGGAGGGATCGTCGTCGTGTGGGCCATGTTGATGTGCGGCGGAGAAACTCGGATCACCACCTGGTCAAAGAAAAGGGCTGCCTACTGCGTTTTTATTATTCTTTTTTAACACTATGGTCCAATAGTTAGGCACAAGAATCCCAATTCAAAGGAATTGAGTTTGTCCACCAACGGTGCTAGAGCGCCGGACAGAGGGCAGCATGCTGTTGAGGGTGTGGAAGGGTGGGAGTTTAATATGGGGAACACCCTTATTAGTTTTTCACCTAATTCCTAGCTTCCTTATTACAATATAAAGAGAATTAAATTGTTGCATCGCAAGGCTTATTATGTCTTCTAGCGGTACAGTTAAAATAAGAAAAAAATTGATTCTTTTTTTTAAGGCTCCAAGATGTTCTACGTGCGCATATAATTCAATCTTGATTGGACATCTTAAAAAAAATAAAAAAATTAAAAAAATTTACTGTTCATTGGGATCAATTTTTGAATTTTCATTCTTTCTGAGATGTCTGATTGAAAATCTGATTATATAAGCATATAGGACATATTGAGAGCCTTCAAAAAATGTTTTCAAAAAAGCTTTTTATTTTTAATTTTGACTGCACCAGGTGGAAGCAAGTTATTCTCTAATACAAAAGATTAACAAGAGATAATATTTCACCACTTATCCAAGACAAGAAATTTCCTCCATCAAATTCCCATTAATGGATAAAAGAGTCTTATAATATTATATTTTCATAGAGAACTTTGGAACTCTGGTTGGTTATAGAGTATTAATTTTGATATAGCAATAATTTTGATATTAATATTTTTAAATTATATAATATTATTAAAATTAATATTAGAGAAACGATGAAGAGGACGATTCCAAAAGACTAAACTCTAACATTTTTAATACAAGTTCAGACTTGTATTGAAATTTATATGAGAATGCACTTCATCAATGCATGAATATCAAGAATGTAACCAAACACCTCATAATATATCACTTTTCATAATTATCATGTTAAATAAGAGTTATTTGATTAAATAATCTACTCAGTAAGAATGGCAAGAAGTGTGATAGAAATATGTTATTATAGTATTATTCTCTTCGTAACATAAAAATCTTCTTCTTCAATTAGGGTCCTTCCATTCTCTTTTTCTCTTCCCCATGTGGTGGAGGGACAGGAAGAAAGGTGAGTGTAATTTGTTTTCTTTTCTTCAAGAGCAATACTTGCCGCAATGCTCCTGCGTGGGTAAATGAATTTTTTTTTTAAAAAAAAATTCTAGGTCAGCTTCAAAGTGCCGTAACCATCCGTACAATACAATGCCCAATCAAACGGCCTAAAAAAATCTGAAAAATAAAAAAATCGAGCTCAATTTTTTATTTTTCAGATTTTTTTGGATCGTCCGATCGGATATTTACTGTACAAACGGTTAAGGCACCTCGGGGCCGACCTAAAAAATATTTTTTTTTTATTTATTTACCCACTGCAAATGCCCTTGCATGCAACACTCAAAAGCATTACAGCAAGTATTACTCTTTCTTCGTAGAAGATGGAATCGTGAGAAATAGTTTCTTACGCTATGTAAGAACTGAAATGCTATCTTGTCTTTCTTATTTTCTTAGAGAACAAGAATGTTCATAATGATTTAACAAAATTTTTGAAGAAACCAGAAAATGTCAACGGGTCAAATAAAGTATGCATAGTAGACTATTGGTTATTATATATGGGTTTTTTTGTATATATACCCTTCAAATACAACGTATTTAAGTTATACTCACAACTCTCATATATTATCATCAATACTCCTGAAATCTTGAAAATATTACATTTATACTCTTCCCGTCAAATTTAGGTGAATTTCAATGAAATATGTCAAAAACATTACATAAATCATGATATAATCAGAGGTGTCGGAGGTACATAATGCAAGATTTTAGTGAATTGATTTATATATATATATATATATATATATATATATAATATTAGTAAATTTAAGAGTATTTATGTAAAATAATTAGATTGTGAGATATAAGTGCAACTTTCTAAAAATATCAAGGGGTATTGATGCTAATACGTGAGAGTTAGGAGTATACATGCAAATACAGAGTGTATATGCAAAAAAACCCTTGTATATGCTAAGCAAACCATGTATACATTTGTTGCCTGTTAACTCCATATTAGGAAGTGCTACGTCTTTTTAATACTTAGAAAGAGGCAACTACGGTTAGGATAAAAAATAGCTAACAAACAAAATGAGAACCTATGAAACTTAATTTTGAAGTACAAATTAAAATATAAATTACTCTAGTTAAAGACAAATCTGAATTTGAGAAAATAATCATTTCTTAAGACAAGCAAAAATACATAAGTTTAATTTGTCTCGTTATATAAAACCTTAAAACACAAATAACAAACCCACTAAGATAAGGGTTACCTAACTCTTGATCTGATATCGACCCTTGGTTTAATTCAAAGACTCAAATCAATAATACATGACTATAAAAATATCTTTAATAATTATAATTGAACAATGAGTTTGAAAATGAAAACATTCATTTCATATTTGTAGGAAATTGGTTTAAAATCATTTCAATCTGTGTATCCGTTAACTTATCAATTGCAAAAATATTATTCAAAAATCATCCAATAAACTAACTTATAGATGGATAATCATCATATTGGTTACCGTCGACATCCCTACTTTGGTCGCCATGTAATTTATTTTTTATCAGTAAACATAGCTGCTATTTCATTAAACATAAACGAAGATAGTACAACACAATGAGTGATCCTATAATACATAAACAGAAGACAGTGCTAAATAAAACAGTCCAAACCTAACAGGATCACACATCAGGAGAACACAGGAGAGCCAAGAAGACAAGGAACGGGGAATAAGCATAACTCCAACATGCCCTTGAGGAAAGAGGTTTACTCTAAATGGAGGCACCCCTCTCCGGAGACGCCGGTTGACTGATTGTCGGAGATACTACTGAAAGGAATCGCCGAAACGCAGCGGAAAAATAAAACGATTCTATGTATTGAATTGCTGTGATCGTAAAACAAACAAAATAATTTAACGGGAAGAACTGTTCTTCACCTTTGCGGGATTTCGAATCTCCCGTAGATTCAACTATTTCGGTAATCGCACACGCGCACGATCTCCAGAGGTATCCACACGAACTTCCGACGCAGACGCGATTTCCTTTTCGACTTGAGTACTTCGACCCGATCTCAAATCCACATGCAATCGAAAAGTAAAAGAAAGAGAAATTTTCTTCAAGAGAGAGAGAGGAGAGAGAAACTCTAAGACTTGTGGTAGTGTACGTGTACAACAACCTCTTCTACCCTTTCCCTTGGCCTCCTTTTATAAGAAATAAGGATAAGCACAACGTTTTATTCTTATGATTATTCAAGAGCTTAGCCTTAGATAATTCTTCATTTAAATATTTATGTTTATCCTGCGGTTTTTCACAAAAACTCATATAACTATAATATTTAACATCTCTCACTGTCTTACGAGAACTTTTATATGTGTGATGCTCTAAACCCATATATCAGTCTAGTTTCAGGCTCACTAAACTTAGAATTAATTCTAAAATTTATTAATTATTATTTAAACATCATATGTTAAATAATTAATTCAATAAATAAGCGGTTTATCATCCGATGATTAATCCACTTGACCTTCTAACCATGAACGGCATCAAACACTACTTCATGATCCCATAAGATATAAGGGATACTATTCCCTTTATTTGAACCTTTCCGTATGCAGATACTGCACAGATAAAATCATTCACTCATCTAATATCCCAATAACGCAAACGTATGGTTTTACAGTCAAACCCTTTATAACATTATTTAGATAGATTCCAGTACTCAGTTAAGTTTTAGAAAAATATCTCTTTCAGTTGACCTTGACTAGATATTTCTGTGTACACATCCATAGGACATTCTCTCTCTAGTCGTATACCAAGAGTGAGTGATCTCATGTTATTCACTTAATTATCTTCTCAAGTTTTCCACTGTGTCTGAGAGACTGACTATCGTAGACTTAATGGTTAAAGTCCACAAACCAAATAATTAAGACACAATAGTTTACAAGCAAGGTATCATTAGTGATTCAAGTCAAAGGACCAACTGTACTACTGCAACGATTGAATTTCCTAGTTGACTATTAGGTATAACGACCATCCAGGAATTCTAATTTGTATCTGTTAAGTGAACTCATTCTATACTGAACACCCACAAGTTTGTCTTAGTGTCACCACACAAGTGAATGTGAGATCATTTACCCTCATCATATGAGCAGAAATAACCCGTGTCTATCTTATCGGATATTTAATGTTTAATTCAAATATCCTATGATCGAGAACTGTTTAAGATAAGTGACTAAGAACATTGATCTCACTATCATGATCTCATTATGATTCAATATCCTATACACTTGTCTACGGACCTTCATTACGATAGTTAATTTGCGAGGACTATAAATGAAAAAATAATTGTCTTTTATTAATATTCTGAACTAAAATGTACAATGATTGGCTTTGAGGCCACCCAATTCTATCAACTACTTGCTTTTGGTAATTGAAGATGTGGGAATTCCATGATGTGCGTCCACGAGGACATATAAACTATGCTCAATAACTAGAGCCCCAGCACATGTCTCCAAGATCCGCATAGGATAAGGAAAACCTTTCATAGGCAGGATGGATGTAACAACCTGCTATCCTATAATTGGAGATCCGATTACTAAATAGGTACCGAATCATTAAAATTAGGCATCAAATCAGAATCTCAAATAAGTATGGCAAATAAATGATAAAGTAAGCTAAACATTCCACACAGCATCGAATTATAAAGAAAGTGCAGGAATTAAAAATTATTACAGTCTGACTCGATTTAGCAAATAACTATATAGTCCACAATTGAAAAGAAATAATTATGCGTACAAATCTGAATTAAAAATACAACTACATCGGGGCATACTCCGAAATGGTGGCTGCTGACACACAACTCAAGACGAAACCCCACAATTGCTATGCATGCCGAGAACCCTCACTTGAAACCGCAGGAAGTGAGTCATACTAGAATAGACTTAATAGGGATCCCTCGACCCCATCTCCCACATACGCACACGCAATCGCAACACAACATGGATATATAGGCAAGCTTTATGTAAGAAAAGTGATAAATAAATCATACGTCCATCGTAAGAAACACACAAAAAATCGCCAAGTCAACTAGGAAAAACACCGAACTGTTGGAAAGGAACAACAACTTCTCGGATAGCGCGCTGGCTACTCTGGCCTGTCTAGCTCTAGGTGGTTATGCCTCCTCGCAACCATGAGTGACACTCCGAAGTGTACCACTCTCATACCGGTACTAGTTATTATCCGAGGTACACCAGGGGATCCTCGCCTCCTAGGCGCCACCTTGTCACTCACACACCGACATAGGGTGTCAAGCGCTAACAATTGTCACTCTAGGTCCACGATCGCATAAACACAACATAATGTTATTTTGATCACATAGGAATCCCCGCCCCCAATGTATGATTTCAAGCATGCATTAAACAAGATTGTCTAACAATATACAACAATCTAATTGACATAATGTACAATAATCACACATGTTAAATGCAAGAAATATGGGGCTCTGTCTTGAATCGTGTCAACTCAGCTCGACGCCATTCAAGGTCTTATAATTAGTTTTCCTCACTCACAGGTCTCGGGACCCTGGGATACTAGTCTGAATTGCGTCGACCATAGTCAACGTCATTAGTGTCCTATCCCACTCTCTGGCTTAGGGACCCAGGGGCATGGGCTGTAAATCGCATCGGCATGTGCGTCGACTCAAGCCGACGCTATTCCCAAATTGCGTCGAACTGAGTATACGCATTTTACACCCGAAACCAAGCTCCCCTCGGATCTCCACCGAGCCACAACATGGGGTCCTCTCCCCCCAAAATGCATGAAAAACACAAAATAAAGATAGGGGGGAAATCCATAAACCACAATAACATGCTACTCCCAGTTTCAAAAATATTCATTTCAATCAAAAATCCGCTAGAACATGCTCAATTCTACGTAAAATCTCCCAAACATCTATAGCATGCTCCAAAGCGGGAAACCATGAGTTAAAACAATAGAAACACGTGCGAGGATCGTCATCCTACTGGTTACTTGAACTCCTCTTAGTTCTTCGTTGCCGAACTGTTACACCGCAAGCCGCCGCCAGTACCATCGTGGTCATCATTACTCCACCGAGATGTCGGCCGCCGTCCAAAAAGTGAAGAAGTCGTGGTAAAAATGGTGGTGGAAGTGGTGAGAGGTGGTAGAGGAGGATTGGAGTGGTGGAAGAGGAAGGAGAGAAGGGATCAGAGAAACGGAGAGGGAAGAGAGAGAGTGAGAAGGGAGAATGAGAGAAAGGAGGGAGAAAGGAAGGGTGGCTCGGAGCGTCAACCTCGAACAAGCTAAATCACGTCGTTCCAAGACAAAGCAGTTTAGACGACAAGACACAGATCGTACACTAGCAGATGCTTGAATCGCGTCGACCATGCGCGGCATCATTCAGACGCCAAGACCAGGGCTGTACACACGCGCTCCAATGTCCGACCACGCGGTACACCTGCATAGCTCCTAAATCGCATCGCCCACGGCCATCACCTTTCAAAGCGTGTCAAGCTAGCTCGACACGATTAACAGCCTATGCACCAAGCTCACAAGATCCCAAACTAGGGGATCTAACACCGAAACCGACTCAATAACTAAATCTGAAACCTCAGTCCTTACAACAGAGGTCTGCAAATTACACCTGCTAAAGAGCCAAACAAAAGCCAGGCAGCACTAGATAATATGCCGAATGCCGAGATCGACTAGACCATATTACCCCCCACCAAAGCGAAACCCCCAATAGGACAACAACAAAACAATGGGAGGATCTAAGAGGTGACTGGCGGAAGCAAACATATGAGTAGTGCAACGGGGGGGGGATGGCCTGACAGAGGGCTGGAAGTCGCGGAGGGGGTGGATTTGGCAGAGAGGGTTGGTGGAGGGATGGTGAATGGGCGGATCTAGCAGAGGGGGTTGACGGAGGGCTGGCGGATTTGGCAGGGGGTTGGCAGAGGGGGCGGATCTAGCTGGGGGGTAGGGAAATCTAATGTCTGGCAAAGAGGGCAAATCTAGCAAGGGGGGTGTGGCAGAGGACTGATGGAGGGTGGATCTAGCATAGGGGGTGGCGGAGGGCTGATGGAGGGTCGATCTAGCGGAGGGGATGGCGGAGGGTTGGCGAGGGAGGGGAGGGAAGAACTAGCGAGGACGTCAAGGGGATTGAGAGTAGGGGAAGAAGAAAAGGGGGTTTTCACTGAGAGAGGAAACGCCTAGAGAGAGGGGGAGGGAGGTAAGTATACCCTCCATAGCTCTCAATGTAATTGCACTCTGATACATAGGATAGATATGTCATATACACATAGAAGACCTTTATGTAAATAAGAATTTTATCTATACTTTTAATTGTTATAGCTTATCATGAGTAGTTTTTGGATGCATGCCTGGTGTAGCTTTTAGTTAGAAGTCACTTACAATTTTCGTTAACAACATAAAAAATAATAGGTAAAGTAGTTACAATTAGTTTTACATAGTTATAAAAGTCAAATATCTCCTAATCAACTCACCTTTTCTCCAATTTAGGAAGCTTTAATTTGAAACTTTTGATTAGAAGCTAAAATAAGTAGTGGCTTCCAACAATTATGGTTTTTTTCTCTCAAAATAATTAAAAAAATATAAAAGTATGTTCAATTGGAAGCTATGCCAAAAACAATCTTAAGACATATTTGACGTAACTTTTAGTTAGAAGCTGCTTTTAACTTCTTTTTACAATATAAAAAGTAAAAGATATTATAATTAATTTTAAATAGTTATAAAAGATAACTTTTTCTTAACAGCTCTATTTTTTCTCCAATTGAAAAAGCTTCAGTTAGAGTTTTTGGTTGAAAAATTTAAAAAAACTACAATATTATGTAAGTAACACCCAAATCTAAATATTTTTGTCTAAATAACTACGATAATGCTTAAATCCAACTACAACAACACGGCCTTGGTTTATCATCTCACTTATTCATATCGATCCCCTAAGCTTGACTCACAATTCCACACGGCTCACACGACTTCCTCCAACTCCGGTCAATCAGGTGCGGCACCAGTCGTTGGTTGCCTGTTCAAGATATAAAATAATTAAATAATTAACTTTCGTGGCCATTAATGTTCTCAATTCTTAAAAAAAGCTTGAATAGACAAAATCAGAAAATCTTGTGAAAAATCATTAAAATATTAAATCATGATTTGTTCAAAAAAAAGAAAAACATTGAGAGGAAAGGTGTAAAAAATTCATACTTTTTTTTCCAAAACTTACTGATTTTGGTTACACATGGGGAGAAGTGTTTGCTCCATGCGTTTTCAACCTTCTTTATTATTTGAGCTACCTACCCTCAATATACATCAAGTATACATCACTCCATGCACAAAAAATGTAAAAGGTAGCAGTTTTATGACCCTAAAAATTAACACAATTGAGATTAACATAATAGAAAAAAAAGGTACTTCGCTTAATGATAATTACATAGTATTGACATTTATGATTGTGTGTTAGGGAATGACCCTACTATGTTACTTTGTTAAAGGAAAGATGCTACTCTATTATTTTCCAAAATGGAAAAGCGTCCTCATTTGGCATTCCATCTCTTTGACCTATATATATGTGCCTTTGATGATGTTGTGACAAGGAGTTCCATTTTCAATTTAGCTGGAAATATTCTAATATTTTTGCATATATATTCCTAAACTAACTTTTATTGGGGTTAGCCGGATTTTGACTAAAAGGATGTATCCAACATTTTTTAAAAATGTCCAAGGTATTTATAACAAAGTGAGAAGTGGGGTATACAGATGAATGTGATGATTTACAGGAATATACATATAAAAATCTTTTTTTTCCGCTCGTTCGTCATGACATGTAGAGCCTAGCACAACCTTTTAAGGTAAAAAATAGAAACGAAATATATAGGGATCCATATAATAAATGGCCAAAGAAAAATAATCATATATGTATAAGAGGGCTAGTATTTTGTAATCAGCCTTTCTTATCACGTGACCAACATGGCGGATGATTAGGAATTCCTTTTTAAGATATAATTAAAAATAAGCCTCTAAAAATATGTATTTTATAAAAAAAAAATTGTGTCATTCAACTATTTATGAATAAGTTCCCACAGTCCACCATGAATGACTCTTAAGTGTCACAAAAAGTATTGCAAAAAAAAAACTTGAGAGTGACACCAAAAAAATTCTCAAAAGGGTTTTTCGTAAACAAGTTGATATTGTAAAGATTATTCATAAATAGTTAGATTAGGGAGAGTTATCTATAATATTGAAAGTTTTTGCGGGTTGATAATTAAAAAGCCTTTTCTTTTATCAGCCAAAACTGTTCAATGCCATGTTAAATTATGAATTTTCTTTTTCTTCACCCATCCAAACTTACATTTTCCGGCATTATGAATTTCTCTAAAACCCTTGGAATCATAATGCTTTCCGTGAAACCATTGTAAATCAACTTTTCTTATATTGCACACATTATTAGAACTTTCTTAAGACCTTTTACTTGCAGAAATTTGTCTGAATTATCTAAGACAATTTGTCAAACTTTGAATATTCTTCTATCCAAAATCGGTCTACATATTTCAATGTAAGTTCAACGAGTCAGCCATAAATTTTAAATTTTAAAGAAGTCATGGTTCTTAAATTCTTAGTTATGCTTGGATAAGATGACTCACAAAATTATTATCATATTATTTACATGTTACTATCTGCCTACATTCTGTTAGAATATCTTCTTAAGCCTGTATAAATTTTTCTGCCAAGTTGTCGTTCACCTGCTTGATAACAAAAGTAATAGATACGGCTGCAAAAATTCACAATTCATGTGTCTAACAAGTTTGTGTGAGATGTCTTTTTAGCTGAAAATCCACACCAGAGACTGATTATTGAAAATTAAAATAACACCATCTATGATTCTAAAATAAAAAATAATATTTCTTTGATTTAGATGAATTATAAAAACAAAATTAAGAATGTTGATTTCATTTAAACAAGCTAGCAATGCCATCAATACCATGTAAAAACGAGTTGGTTAAAGACAGTTCTATCTTTGAAAATTCAACAAGAAAAATAATTTCCCCACATGTCAAATGCTTTAGATTAAAAAGAATTTTTGTCCTATACTTTGCGTGATCACTTGTTTTGATATATTTGATAAAAATAGAATGAACATTAAAAATGCCAATTAAATAGAATACGGTAATAGCATTATCAGAATCCTAAAATGAGTGGCACATGAATTAACCTTGAAAAATAAACAATTATGGTCTATAGTTTTTTAAGTGGATACAATGGCATTGCCTTTCTTAATATCCTAAACCTAAAGGTCATGTTAAGTAATGCTCAAGAAAAAAAAGGACAAGTTAAGTTAAATAAAGGTGTACATGGTGAGGAGCCAAAGTAGAGAGAGAGAGAGGATTTAAACCCGAAAATTTGAATACAATCCTACGTGTCAAAAAGTTATACAAATATTTCATCAAATACCTTTAATATTATTTATTTTTCACATATGTTAAAAAAGCTCATTCACTGTTCATAAAAATGATCCATTTGTCTCGCAGTCTACGTACACACGGATGCAAATGTTCCGAAATTTCGATCCTAATACAAGATTACTGTCTCATAAAGTACACGTGTTTCACTAACCAATAACAGTAATTAGGATTCTAGGGTGCGAAAATAGGGCTTTCAGACTAATCGGAACGCATATTTTAGTGGGAAAGCAGAATAATTGGTGACAAACATCATAAGATCCAATATATTTGTACTAGTAGTAGTACAGAAAAACCTCTAGATCTTTGTTAAAAAACAAAAAAACCTAGACGTTTACGCATTTAAACGTCTGTAATAAAGTGGGTACTGAAAATTATAAAATGACAATTCACACCCTGGTAGGACCGCAGAACATGTTCCCGTCCAACTGCTCAAAAAGGCCTTCGTGACATTGCATGTTCCCGCACAGGTGTGCCCACTTGGGGAAATCTATCCGCAACCGGGACCCGATTAAATTGCCATCTCATCATTATTTTTCATATTCTCCAATCACATTGCGCCACGTGTCTAGTATCACCGTCCGCCTCGCCCGCTTTACTGGGCAGGGCAGACCCAACCCGAGGCACCCCCGGTGCCTCCATCCGTGACGTCGACACGTCTGAGCGAGGCGCAGACATAAAAAGGACGCGGAATTCGCAAACGTCTTTTTGGCATGTGCACAGGCACAAAGAAGGGTTAGGCTAGGAACGGTGGAGATAACCATAAGGGTAGTGAAAGTATAAAAAATATTTGGTTATTAATCGATAACAGAGATATTTTATTATTTTCTGATTTTTTATTATTCTAATACTCCCGGTCCAAAGTCCAACGGCATCCATCGGTCCAACCCACTCACCCACGCCACCTCCCCCCCACCCCACCCTTCTCTCTCTAGACTCTCTCTCCTCTCTCCTCGTCCCGCTCCAACCCCCTCACAGTTGCAGAAGAACACGAGCAGCTGCCAGCTGCAGCGCCGGGGCGGCGGCGGCGAGGGAGCGAGAGGGATCGAAGCGGATGCTGCTGCTACTGCTGCGCCTACTGTTTTTCCCTTCTGCGTCCGTTCTTTCCGTAGATCTGCTTGTGACCACTGATTGACCGATCTGGATCGACCTTTCGCGTCGATTTGACCTCCACCTGATCCGATTCCTGGCACGGGATGCGGAGGGGAAAGGGGATTCCCGAGCAGATCGCCGTGAGAAGGGTGGGGAGTGGGTGGAGGAAGCCCGGAGCAGCAGCGGCGCCGGGGTCGATGGCGGTGGCTGCGGTGATGGCTGTCGTGATGGCGGTGGCGATGGGGCATGCGTCGGTAGCGGTGAGGGCGGAGGACGGGGTGAGGTGCCTGCGCGGGGTGAGGGACGCGCTGTCGGACACGCAGGGGAAGCTGGACTCGACCTGGGTCTTCGGCAACGCCAGCGTCGGCTTCATCTGCAACTTCGTGGGCGTCTCCTGCTGGAACCCTCAGGAGAACCGCGTGCTGGAGCTGAAGCTGCCGTCCATGGAGCTCACCGGGCAGATCCCCTCGTCCCTCCAGTACTGCAGCGCCATGACCACTCTCGACCTCTCCGGCAACGCGCTCTCCGGCCCACTTCCGGCGGGGCTCTGCGAGTGGCTGCCCTATCTGGTCAATTTGGATTTGTCCAACAACGAGCTCTCGGGGCCGATCCCCCCGGACCTCGCCCACTGCAGCTACCTCAACACGATCGTGCTCTCCAACAACCGCCTCTCCGGCCCCATTCCCTCCGAGCTTGCCCGCCTGCCCCGCCTCAAGCGCTTCGCCGTCGACGGCAACACCCTTTCCGGCGCCATCCCTGCAGCTTTTGCCTCATTCGACGCCGCCGATTTCCAGGACGCCGGCCTCTGCGGCCGCCCCCTTAGCTCCCGCTGCGGCGGGCTCAGCAAGAGGAGCCTCATCATCATCATCGCTGCGGGGGTCTTCGGTGCTGCCGCCTCCCTCCTTCTCGCCTTCGGCATCTGGCGGTGGTGCGTCGTCCGCCCCGCCGCCAGGAAGAGGCGGCAGCGGATGGCCGCCGCCGCCGCGGCCACGGGTGGCGCGGTCAAGGAGGACGACGGTGGCTGGGCGGAGGCACTGCGGCCTTACCGCCTGGTCCAGGTCTCGCTCTTCCAGAAGCCCATCGTCAAGGTCAAGCTCGCCGATCTGATGGTGGCCACCAACGAGTTCGACCCCAACAACATCATCTCCTTCTCCAGCAGGGGCGGCACCACCTACAAGGCCATGCTCCCCGACGGGTCGGCGCTCGCCGTCAAGCGCCTGCACGCCTGCGCGCTCCCGGAGAAGCAGTTCCGCGCCGAAATGGCCCACCTTGGGAAGCTACGGCACCCCAACCTGGTGCCCCTCCTGGGCTTCTGCGTCGTCGAGGACGAGCGCCTTCTGGTGTACAAGCACATGCCCAACGGCTCCCTGTTCTCCATGCTGCACTCCGGCGGCGAGCCCCTGGACTGGCCCTCCCGGCTCAAGATCGGCATCGGCGCCGCCAGAGGTCTCGCCTGGCTCCACCATGGCATCCAACCCTCGCTGATCCACCAGAACCTCAGCTCCCGGGTGATCCTGCTCGACGAGGACAACGAAGCCCGCATCACGGACTTCGGCCTCTCCCGGCTCGTGGGGAGGTCCGGCGACGGCACAGCCACTAGTGCCTTCATCAATGGGGACTTCGGAGACTTTGGGTACGTCGCGCCGGAGTACTCCACCACTATGGTGGCCTCCCTGAAAGGGGACGTCTACGGGTTCGGTGTGGTCCTGCTGGAACTGGCGACGGGGCAGAAGCCCCTGGAGGTGGTGAACAATGCTGGGGAAGGTTTCAAGGGCAATCTGGTGGATTGGGTGAATCAGCTCTCTGCCGCCGGCCGGGTCGTCGACGCCATCGACAAATCTATCCGTGGAAAGGGACACGATGAAGAAATTGTGCAGTTCCTGAAGGTTGCTTGTGGGTGTGTGGTTTCCAGGCCCAAGGAGAGGAGCGCCATGTACAAAGTCTACCAGTCCCTGAAGACCACTGGAGAGACCCATGATTTCTCCGAGCAGTTCGATGAATTCCCGCTCGTCCATGAGAGAGATGACCAGGAACCTCAGTAGAAGCTCGCCATGTTCTGTTGCTCCCTTCCTCCCAGAGGTGAGACACCTGTGGCCATGGCAAATTCTGTATCTTTAATGGTACAATGTGGTAATAGGTTCTAAGGAAGGTGCTATGGATCCAACTTGCTCTTGCTCTTTACTGCTAAGTCCACATGCTTATGACACGTTTGTATCACTATTATAGCTGTATGATCTGTAGCTCGTGCTGTAGCTTTCGTCGTTCCTAGGATTTGTAATACTAGCACAGGAGAGCACAACGGCTGTAACATACTCAATGTTGATTTTGCGCATTCCAGTGCATTTTTCTTTCTTTCTTATGGTTTTCATGCCATTAATTCTGTATTTGGTTTCATATTCTGTGGGAGTTTAATGTGTGGTCCATGCAGTCTTATTTAGACTTCAGGATCTCACTAAATTATCAATGCATTGACTCAATGTTTAGAATGTTTGTTTCTAGTTTTCTGCTCCTGTGATAGTGTGATTCTTCTCCCAACTGTAGCGAGACTCTTTAATTCTGCTAGTGTTGTCTCTGATTCTCTCCTCTATAACTTTCATTTGTAACCCATAATAGCCAAATGCTAAAATGAGGTGCTGCACTTTGCTCTAGTCTTTAGCTAACTAGTTAGTTTGTTACTTTTTTCCTTTGTCATCAGCTAGTTAAAACATGCTACACATTATATATAAACTGTCATTTGGTATGGGCCTCCACCACCATCATCATCATCATCATCATCAAAGTCTTATCTCAACTATTTGGAGTCGGCTACATGAATCTTGTCCCTTCATCTTAATCTATTTGATACCAAATTAGAAGTAACATGTAACAATGTTAAGTTTTTTCTAACTACATCTTTTCACTTCATTTTAGATCTTCTTCGATGTCTTCTACCCTCTTAACTAGTGCTGAATTTGAGCAACGATGTACATAACTAAACTATCGCAACTTATTCTTTATAAGTTTAATGTCAATAGGAGCTACCCTTAAATCTTACATATACATTCGTTCTTAATTTTTTCTTTTCTAATTTTACCATTCATCCTCATATCAGGAATATACAATTTTTGCACATGATCTTTTCTTACAGTTCAACACTCAGTACCATATAATATAGTAGGTCCTACAACTATCCTATGAAACTTATCTTTGAGTTTTAAGGGACCCCATCGATCACAATGGACTCCAGTTGCACTTCTTTAGTTCAACCAACTTGTTTTGACTCTATGAGTGACATCTTTTTGAATCTTTCTATTATCTTGAATAATATATCTTAAATATCAAAAGTTGTTATTTTAGGAATAATTTGATCTTTGATAGTAATTAAATCTACTTAGTTAACCTCTATTAGTGAAATTACATTTCATATATTCTATCTTAATTCGACTAATCTAACATTTAGATTTCAAAGCGGATTTCCATTGTTCTAGTTTATTATTTAAATCCTTAATATATTTAATTATTAGAATAATATTGTTGGCAAATAACATACATCAAGGAATGTCACTATAAGTGTTTAGTTGTCTTATCACTAAAACAAAAAGGTAAGGACTTAATGTTGACCAACAATAGTCTTCTTGCTCATAGAAGTCCTCTTATGTATATTTCTAATCATACGAATGTATCTTTTAGATACTCTCTTCTTCTCTAAAGTCCACCAAATTAACTCTCTAGATAGATGATTGTAAATGTTTTTTTTTAAATCAATAAAAATTGTATATAAATCTTTCCTTATCTCTGTATATTTCTCTATCAATTGTCTCAATAAGAAAATAATTTTTATAGTAGACTTATTAGGCATAAATTCAGATTGTTTTTTTTGAAATATTAGTAACCCATCTAAGATGCTTTTCTATTATTCTCTCTTAAAGTTTCATAGGATGATTCATAAGTTTAATTTTTTTTTTATTATTGTAATTTTGAATATTTTTTATTTTAAAAAATAAAATCATAATATTTTTTTTCAGTTATTTGTCATTCTTCTTTCTTTTAAAATTTTATTGAAAAGTTTAGTAAGTCTTTAATACTTATGTTATTTATACTTTTTCAAATTTCAATAAGTATCTTGTCTGGTTATTTATACTTTTTCAAATGTTTTATCTACTCTCATTTTTTTAGAGTATATTCGACTTCTAAAATTTTAATCCGTCGAATATAATGATGATTAATTTATCTACTAAATTCATTGATTTCTTCACTTATTTACACTCCAGTGAGACCCTGTTAATTAATGTTGAAGCACGACAAAATCATGTTTGGAAAGGCTTCTCTGTACTTCCACCACAAAAGGCGCTCATGTTGTAGGTAGGGATGCTGAAAAGTTCGTTCCAGATTCTATCTGGATCCGGATCCGAAAGGTCCACTCGAGTTCGGATTGAATCTAAACGAATCCGAAGATGTTTCTGGAACCTCCTCAGGCTCCGGCCGATGCGGCAGTCGATCGGGGTCCCAGTCATCAGGGTGTTGGGCTTTGGGTGTGGATTATGGAGGAGATGTCGGTGGTGCTTGGCGTCAAGGACCAGCTGGGTCGAGGGAGAGAAGAAGTCCTCGCCGGCGCCCACGCCGGAACAATAATTGGAGGTGGAGGTGATGAAGGCAGGGCTCGTGAACCAGTTACCGTCGGAGACGACGGCGAAGTGGAAGTTGGTGAGGTGGGAGGCCCAGACGGGGTCGATCTCATCCAGGTAAAGTTTCTAGAGGCACCAGGAGAGGTGCGCGAGGCGCGGCCTTCGTTGGAGCGGACCAGGAAGAAGAATTGGAAGATGAAGAGGGTGAAGTTGTAGGCGGCGTAGTGCATGAGCCGGCAGTTCTGGTCGGCCGTGTGTGAGACGTCCTTGGGGATCTCCATCTGAAAAACCTTTGCAAGTTTGGAGGGCAAGGTCTCCCACGGGTGGAGGTTCAGAGAGAGAGAGAGTGGAGATCCTGCTGTGGCCAGCCTGCTTGTGCGTGGCCGGGGAACGGGGGAAGAACCTGCTGCCTTCCTTGGGGAGGGGATCCATCTTCGCCGTCGCCAAGACATTGATCCAGTCTCGTCCGCGGTGGCGCTGCTAGAGCCCTCGCAGCTGCCCGGTGAAGTGCAGGTGGTCAGCCTGCGAACCTGACGGCACCAGATTCCTATTCTGCTTTCCAACAGAGAAGAACGGAGAGAGGGAGAGAATAGAGAGAGAGGGAGAGAGGAGGGAGGATGGCTCCGATGGCGATGAGGGAGAGAATGGAGAGAGAGGGAGAAAGGATGGCTCCATTCGAATCTTGCGTTGGTTCTGTTCAGAGAATATCTCCGACAGTGGAGGGAGCCGATTCGCCAGGGAGCAGGTATATCGGATAGGGGATTTAGAGAATCAGATCCGATTTTCATCCCTACTTGTAGGGCCTCCAATGTTTTTTTTTTTTTTTTTTGTAAGTAGTCCAGACGGCTAAGGAACACTCATAGAGAGATCCGGATTTGAAACACGGCGAAACACGTCGGAATGAGAGTGGGGAGGGGAAAGTTGCCAGCGAAAACGTCCGCGAGGTCGAACCCGGGCCTCCTTGCCTGAGGTGGGGAGCGGTGTCCACCGCGTTACACGGTCCATTGTGTATGCTTTGAGGATCAAGAAAACTGAATGAGTGAATGGAAACAAGCGAAACTATATCAAATGGTTGTCGGCGTTGGCGGATTCAGCTCATTTTAGTAGATCCCACTGAAATTTTAAAATTTTCTTAAAAAAATCTTAATTTAATAACGCAAATTTTAAATTTAAATATAAGGTGATCTCCTGAATTTTTCAGATGACCCAAAAGACCTCAGTCCCACTTAGATCTCAATTCCATTGAACATTTTTACATAGTATTATGACTTATATTTTTTATTTAATAAAAAATTCGTTGAGTGCATTTGGAAGAAAAAATTTCTCGTAACGAAGTGTATCGTTTTTATTGAAGTATATTATTTTTATAATGATTACAATATATTTATTTTTATTTTTTATTTTAATATTTTTATTATAACAAAAATAAAATATAAAAAAATTAATAATGATCCGAATGACCTCATTAGACAATGTTTCTGCATCCGCCACTGGTTGTCGGATAACTTGTGTATGTATATCTATCTGTCTCCAAAAAGTATATTTGTCTGTCCACCTACATAAACAAACACAAACATGCAGGGCTGTCCTTTCAGTCCGATTTGCTGATGGTCACTTTTAACATAAGCAAGTTTCCTGGTGGTCAAATTTTGAAATAATACATGGTACATTTCCTCAAACGAAGATGGAGATGAGTGTTCCAAGGTTGGGATGGTCTCTTCTCTTGGCTGCTGTTTAATGGGACATGAACGGTCAAGAAGACTCGACTCTGGTTTGAATATTTGGCCTTGGAATTGTTTTTATTTGGCTGATCATCGGTAAGATACAGGGGATTCCTTAGGTCCCATTTGTTATCGGGATAAAGATGAGATGGGAATAAGCTCAAGTCATCCCTCGAAAGTTATGCTTATCTATATTCCTAGATGCATTTGGTACCATAAGAGATAAGAAATAATCATAACTTGTTCCTTGTTTGGTATGAATGGGAATGGTAATGGGGATAAGATCCAAAAAGAGACCAATATGCCCTCTTTATCTCAGATTAGAAGGGTATGCATTAATCTTTGTTTAGCAGATATGAGGGGATTTAGAAACATTTTCAGACGTACCAACACTACATAAACTTAAGATTTTTTGACAACTAAGTAAAATTGTCCTATGCATAAACATGTTCTACCTAATATTGATAAAAGATGTATTAACAATAATTATTCTACTTAATATTGATAAAATATGTCTTAACAACAATTGTTCTACCTAATATTGATAAAATATTGGTATTAGCATTAATATGGGTTGATAACATTTGTTTTAAGTGTTCAAAATATGTCAACATAAATTACTTTTAATTACGTGCATCCTATTTTTCATACTTAGGCATTTACAATGAAGTATCATGTAACTTTAATTACGTAAGTCATTAAAGTAGGTGAAAGGAAAAGGAGAAGGAAGCCAGGGCATTGAGCATAGGAAAAGTTGTCAAAATAGGGTTTAAAGAATGGAGATATAAGTTATTCTAATAAAAAGTTAGAATGACATATGCTCATACTTAACCCCGAAATTGGGGATAACTCTAAAAGCCTTAACCCCTCTGATGGGAGACGATTGGGATTCAACCCAAACGGGCCCATTTGGTCCATAGGCTTAAGGGCCCATAGCCAAAATGAACTGGCGTGAGGATGCCACGCGGCTCTCTTGGTATCCCGATTGACGGGTTGAAGGCGAGAACCCAAGGAGTACGAGTCCAAGTCTCGAGAGCGCTAGACGCAGCACCAGCAAGTGGCTCTCGAGACACTCCAATGTCTCAGTCATATTAACCGATACCTGAGGAGAGCCTACTCTCTCGGCTCTCGAAGGTCAACAATCTAACTATATGAAGACCGGGAGTCGGAACTCGGAAGACCACTTCCTCTCGAGAAGACGAAGGTCCCCCCACAACGCCTCCCTGCCATCAGGCGAGTCGTGCGCGCTAACGGCATAACCGCCCAGTTAAGGCAGGTCCGCACGATCTGCTCCCCCCAATCACGAGCAAATCATTCCTTGTCCATTATCCTACGTTCCCCTCGATCAAAGGGAGTGGATCGTAGGATAACAAACTCCCCAAAGATAATGGCCCCTAAGGCGCCTCTAGGAGCGAGGGACTCTATAACTCCCGGACATTCTCCGGCCAGACGTACGCAAAGTCTGAGCCCATAAGTCCCTAGAAAGAATTCATCTTCTAGAACCTAACTTAGGCATCAGAAGATTTTGCTCTCCAGCCGACTGAGGGGCCTCCTGACACCTCTTCCTCTTCTTGCAGGCTCTACCTTGGGTTTTTCCATCTAATACAAATTCTATCGAGTAGTCGGGAGCTTCAATCGGATGGTCATCATAGTCTGACCAGTTTCTGACCGTTACACGATTGACGCCGTCTATACGGTGGGAACCAGTGACAAAGATTACCAACAGAGCAGTATATAATTTCGTCTGGAAATTCATAATCTGCAAATTTGATATTCAAAGAGTAATAGTCTCGGACAATGGTAGGCAATTTGCCAGCGCCTACTTCAGAGAAAGATGCGAGCAATTGAAGATCATGAATTGCTACACGTCGATAGCTCATCCCCAAGCTAATGGCTTAATAGAAAATGCTAATCGAACCTTACTTTACGGAGTTCAGACTTGATTAGAGGGGGCCGTAGGGTCCTAGATAGAAGAGCTACCCAGCATCCTATGGTCACACAGAACAACAACCCAAGCAGCAACAGGAGAGACTCCTCCAGCAGGCCCTTTCTTCCCCAACTAGGAAGAGGAACAATAGTATGATATGAATATGAAATAGGCAAGTGCTCACAAAGAACACAGTACAGATCAAAACAAAAAAATGAACAACTATAATGCACAGGTCTTGATTTGAAGAGGATCTCAAAGAGCTTCTTGTAGGAGTGATGATGCATGGCTCTTGAGATCTTCAAGCTCTTTCCCTTAGCAAGTTAGGCATGTTGACTCTTTTCTCACATTTGAATGATTATTTCTCTAGTTTTCTTCTATACATATGTGTTGCTACTTTTCGTTCTTCACTGAAGGGCTTCTCTTTATTTCCCTTCTTCAAAATCAATTCGTCAGACTGGTTTGTTGTGAAAGGCTTCTTCCCGCTTGTGTCTAACGTTCAAAATTTTAAGAGACAATTCAGAGAGAGAGTATGGCAGGTCTGCTATGAAGTTGAACTCAAGGTCGCATGAATTAATACAAGGAAACTTCCTCGGGTACAGACCTTGTGTTGTCAGGTCAAACCTACAGAAAGTACAAACACTAGAAAGGTAAGATAGTTTTTCCTGCCACTGCATCAGTTGCTAGCAGAAGTCTATAATAGTACAAGATTTATAGAGATTGCAACAAATCTGTCAGTCAAAGATATGGCAGAGATCTCAAGCAAAAAGAATATATAAAATAAAATCTAAAGAGTATCGGCTAATTTGAATTGAAATAAGTAAAGTGAACGTTAGCCAAAGATAGACGTTTACTAGAATGTCAATTCTTTAATATAAGTCATAAATTAATGCTCAATCGAAGTGAGAAATTGGCCACTAATAGAAGTCAATTAGTGAGTGTGTTTTCAACTTATAGACAGACTGCTAACGAAGTACAGATGGCTTCACTTAGATTAGAGACAAAACTTAAAATGCATGAAACAATTAATTGAACTAGTAACATAAGGAGTTAATCAAAGAGATAGTTATTATGAGATAATCGCTAAAGCGTCTTACTAATTAAGGTCTCAAATTTGTTCAGTAATCGCTGTGAGACTTATGATCAGTAATCAAAAGAGCATCGTTAATCGAAACAATGCTTGGCAAGTTAATCAAAGTAAAATTTACGATATTTACTCGAAGTGAAAGCGAAACTTCGATTAGCATTATAACAGTAATCGAAGAGATATCTCAGAATGCTAATAGAAATAAAACTTATTACTTAGTTTCGATTAAAATGCAAAACATAAGTCTAAGTTGAGTTTTGATTAATATTATCAAGGTAATCAAAGTGGCAGCCTAAACGTTAATTGAAGTCAGACTTAGACAAGTTCGATTAAAATATACAACGTAATTTTAAACTGAGTTTCGATTAACATTATCAAGGTAATCGAAGTGGTTGATTAAGCGTTAATCAAAGTTAGGCTTAGATAGAGTCGAGGTGAACACATTAAGCGATAATCGAATGAGACTATAAGGCGTTTAATCAATAGAAGACTTAAACGCTAGTCGATAAAACATCTTATAAAAGTTAATCGATAGAGGACTTTTAAGTTCTCCACTTGAGTAGCTAAGATAAAATTAATCGAAGTGAATCTAGGACATTCGATCGATAGAACACTTAGAAAAATTGATTCGATTAAACTTAAGAGTAATGTTTCAAATAGTGTTGAACTATATGTAAGTCATTTGAAGTCCTGAAGCTTAATCGAAGTTTCATTTAGTTCATATGAATATGAGAGTCAAGGAACTTTGAAGGTGATTAGGTTATATACCTCAGAAGACTCATGTCATAAATTGTCAGCAACTGAATTTAAAGAAACACAGAAATTACTATCACTCTCATAGAGATAAAGTCCTGTCATTTTTACAGTGAGTTTAGCACTAAGACATTTTCATACTGTGTTGTCATCAAAACATAAGGAAAAATGAAATGCACAAAATACTCAACAATCTTCCCTTTTTTGGTGATGACAAAGTTATATGAAAATGAAACTAATTGAAAATGACAACACTCCCGGAAATACTTAGTTCGTAATAAGAAATAATCCGATCATTCAGGGAAATGAAACTAGTATTAAAACTTAAAGCAACTTGATAAAATTTAAGCTGAAAAATAGGTCAACAATTTATTAGATTGTATGCAAATGCTATTTATGTCTTATATGTAGCTTGAAGAATGTTCAATAGTTTATTGAACGGAATGTTGGATGACTTATTTCTCCTCATTTTTGGCATTGACATAGAAAGATAACCACATATAGAAAATCAATGAAGGAGAGACATAAAGATTGGAGAAAACAATAAGATCCATGAGATTTCAAAATTTCTGTTCAGAGTGTGTTTGAGATAAAGTGAAGAGATCTCTAAAAATTCAGGAAAAGATGCATAGTAGTCAGTGAAGAGTAAGATCATTCAACAGGAAGTGCAATAAGAGTACACTACACATAATTTTGCTAACAACATAAAATGATCTTTATTTAATGAAAGATACATGATTACAAAACTGTTGCTCCCACTCAGGGTGTACAACCAAACAAAATAACAAAGAACAATGTAAAATACAAAATAGTTTGATGTTTTGAAACAACTAAGCAGAAAGAGCATCAGCACTAGTGATGATAACTCTCACTTGGCATGTTGCTCCCCTTACTCTATGGTTCCTCCCCTGGTGGGCTTTCGACCTTCATTTACTCCAAGAGCAGCCTAAGCCTTAAATGTTGCCTCTCTCTGTTGTGTCTGCAAAAGGAGTTCTGCATCTTGTTGGCAGCAAAATACAATGTGAAGGTGCAACACTCACCCAGAGAAGGTGGAGCTTCCATGTTAGTGATCCCAATGTTGAAATATGTGAGACCCTCCACCAAGATATCTAGATTGTGTGTGGAGGAGCTCACCAACATGGGTGAGAATGGAAGCTCTAACTGGATGGTGTGTGGAGACTACTTGAGAAATTAAGCAGATAGCCAGTGACCGAACATGATGAACTCGTCCAAAGCTGGTTGAGGTAAATTTCATCTCCTCCACAGCCTTCGCTCCTCATGTATCCAAAAGCACAATAGAACTTTATCGAGGTAGAACGCCAAACGGCTGAAGAATGATATATAACTGTCGAACAAAATTCAGGAGATGCTGGATGTAGAAGATGAAGATGAGGAAAGACTTCTCAAAAATCTAAAGAAAATGTTTGCTTAGGAATGTCTCTACTAAGTAGCTCATAGTTGATATACAAGTGACCATGGAGTTGAGCTACACAGGTCTTTTATAGACTAGGGAAACCACTCGTACAAGAGGTCATGAGAAAGAAGAGATGAAAAAAAATGAAACAGACTAATCTAGACTAATCAAGTCAGACTGACTTTGTCAGCTGGTCAAAAGTTACTGTCTAACTAACAGATTCGATTATGAATTAAAGTATTAGAGAGAAATATAGAGATACTGACGGATGTATCGATTAGTTAGTAAAGAAGAGATATTGATATACAGCCAGACAACCTATGACTCGATATCACAACAAGTCTAATCAATCATAACTAATAATAAAAAATGTTGATTAGAAGATAAATCATAATTTTAGATGGGTTAAAAACTGTAATCAATATGGTAGCCTGCTATGATTAAGGAAGAAGTCATAGACTTATATTACAGAAGATAAGATCAGCTAGAATTAGTGATCAAAAATAGAACTACGATTAACTCATAATTAAATAGAGTGATTATTGAAGAGGTTGGGATGATAATCGAAGTATCGATTAGAGTATAAAATTAGGCTTCAATTAGAGTTCAAATCCATTTGATTGATCATAACAGTTCAAATGATTTTCCAATGAGATTCAGATATTGATAAACGAAGAATGTTTCAACATAGGTTTTGATTAATGTGTATCATCATCAGCTTTGTGTTTTTTTTCTTCGGAGAACTATCTAGAATTATTAATTAAAAGAAATCCAATTGATTTATTTATAAATTACACATTTCCAACTCTCTTCGGATAGAAGTAAATCTATCTTCTGAAAGAGGTTTCGTGAAGATATCAACTAGTTGATGCAAAGTATCTACAAAATCATAGTAATATCACCATTTGCTATATGATCTCTAATGAAATGATGTCTAATCTCAATATGCTTGGTTCTTGAGTACTGAGTGGGATTCTTGGTCAAGTTGATGGCACTTGTGTTGTCACACAGCATTGGAATCCCTTCAAGCTTGTGTCTGAAGTTCTCTAGCTGATGTTTGATTCACAGCAGTTGAGCACAACAGCTTCTAGCTGCTACATATTCAGCTTTTGTTGTTGACAATACTACTAAGTTTTGCTTTCCTGATGACCATGAAATAAAATATACTACAAAAAATTGATAGGTACCACTGGTGCTTTTTCTATCCATTTTGCAACCAGCATAGTCAGCGTCAGAATATCTAAGTAAATTGAAGTTTCATCATCTTGAATACTGTAATCCTAACTCACATGTATCAACTAGATATCTAAAGATACTCTTGACATATGTCAAGTGAGATTCTTTAGGATCTATTTGAAACCTGACACACATGCATATACTAAATAAAATGTATGGTCTACTAGCAGTAAGATATAGTAATGATCTTATCATACCTCTGTAGATCTTTTGATCTACCTTTTGTATCTGCATGTAACCTAGTAGTTGTACTCATAGGAGTTGTCAGAGCTTTAGCTTTGTCAAAGTCATACTTCTTCAATAGGTCTTTGATATATTTGACTTGACTGATGTGAATTCCTTCCTTTATTTGTTTGATTTGTAATCTAAGAAAGTAGTTCAGCTCTTCCATCATACTCATTTCGAATTCTCCCTACATCAATTTCTCAAATTTCTTTCAGAGGGATTCATTAGCTGCTCTAAAGATAATATCATCAACATAAATTTGGACAATTAAGGTTTCTGTATTAAATTTTTGAACAAACAAGGTGTTGTCTACTCTACTTTTAGTGAAACCATGTTGAATGAGAAAAGCACTCAGTCTTTCATACCAGGCTCTAAAAGCCTGTTTCAGACTATACAATGCTTTATGCAACTTAAAAACATGATTTGGACAACTATGATCTTCAAAAAATATACTTTTAACATCCATTTGAAAAAAAATTAAATTATATGCAGATGCAAATGCTAAAAGAATTCGAATAGCCTCTAGTCTAACTACTGGGGCATATGTTTCATCAAAGTCTATACCTTCCTCCTGGCAATAGCCTTAAGCTACCAGTTTGGCTTTATTCCTATTAATCATACTTGACTCATCTATTTTGTTTCTAAATATCCATTTGGTATTTATAACTAGATGATCAGATGGTCTAGGTACAAGTGACTAGACCTGATTTATCTAGAACTAATTTAATTCCTCTTGCATTGATATAATTTAGGATTTATCTCCCAGTGCTTCATTGATTGTCCTACGTTCTATTTGGGAAACAAAAGCTAAATAATCACAAGGAATGATCTTACTTCTGTTTGTAACTCCCTGACTGGGATTTCTCGGTATGTTTTCTTTTGGATGATCCTTGTAGTATTTCCACTCCTTAGGCAAATCTTCATGTTGACTTTCAATTTGCTGCAGATCTTCCAATGGTGGGTCTTCTTTCTCATTCTCATTAATCCCCATCTTGTCCATCCTTTCAATGATGTCACCTGCATCATCATCATCACAATGCCCTTCTCTTCCTTTGGAAGAAGGAATCGCTTCATCAAATAATATATGAACAGTTTGTTCTACAACTAAAGTTTTTTATTAAATACTCTATATCGATGAGATTTAGGATATAAGTTTAGGGATATACCCTAAGAACAAACTTTCATCTGATTTGACATCAAATTTGTCAAAGTTGTCTTTTCCATTGTTGAGGATGAAGCACTTGCAACTGAAAGACTTCAAGTGCCCCACATTTAGTTTCTTTTTTTTGTACAGCTCATATGGTGTTTTCTTGAGTATTGACCTGATTATTACTTTGTTGATAATGTAGCTGGCTGTGTTGATTGCTTCTGCCAAAAAATATCTTAGTAAATTATTCTCTGACAGCATAGTTCTGGTCATGTCCAGCAATATTCTATTCTTTCTTTCTACTACACTATTTTGTTGAATTTGAGAAAGGCTTCAAATATGTCAGACTTACTCTTCAAGAATGCCACTTTAGTGAATCTAGACTAGTCATCAACAATGACAAGTTCATAAGTTTTACCACCTAGATTGGTTGTCCTCATAGGTCCAAACAGGTCCATATATATCAGCTCCAGAGACTTGGAGGTCATTATAATGATTGGACTGAAATGAGGTCGTAATTGCACAGATGGTTGTTTCTTCATCTTCAACTAAGGTAGTCCAACTACTAAGTCATACTTGATAAGCTTGTGAATTGCTCCATGACTTGCATGACTTAGTCTTCTATGCCATAAATCTGTTTCTTCTAAACTGCTAGCTGCTAAGCACACATCTTTATCTTTAAGTTCATTTAAATGCACGATATACATATTCTTCTCTATGTGAGCTTTAAATATAGTTTTATCATCCTTAGTGATGGTGCACTCTGAGGCTTCATAAATCACTCTGTGTCCCTTGTCACACAATTAGCTGATGATGGTCTGGTTGTGCTTTAGACCATCCACATACAGTACATCCTCTATTAGATTAGCTGATTTGCTGCCTACTGTGCCACAACCAACTACTTTGCCTTTTCCATTGTCTTCATAGTAGACTGTACCATCTTCTGATCTGAAAGATTTGAACAAGGTACAATCTCCTGTCATGTATCTGGAGTAAATCCTTGATGCTTCTAGGACAACCTGCAATTCTCACTTGGAGAATTTAGGTATCCAAAACTTTTTAGGTCCTTCATGGTTAGTAATATGGACTGATCCCTTAGGTACCCAAATCCATTTCCTCATCTTACAAGTTTTGGAAGTGTGTTTCATTCTACCACAGTGTGAACAACAATCTATATAAGGAGCGTTTGACTGTGAGATGTTATAGTTTTGGATTTTATGAATTTAGGGATAGGATACTTATCTAAGGGTTTTATCTTTGCAAAAGCTTTGGGTAGCACATAACCAAGTCCATCTTTTCTATTATCTACCTTAAGTCCTTTCAAACCAGAGGTGTAAAGATATTTTGTCTCTAGTTAATTTTTCAAGAGAAGATTTTTTATATTGATTTTCTTTAATTAAATCTTCTTGATTTGTTTTATCTTTGTTAGCAATCATCTTTCCTTTGGTTATTTTTGACAGTTCAGCTTATAATTCTTGAAGTTTAGAGACATTTGTTTTATTACCCTCACCAAGATTTGCATTATCATATTTTAGTTTTTCATTATCCTGAACTAAATTTGTGTTTTCATATTTTAAGAAAATACTCATAGTACTCTATTTTTCATGGTT
Organism: Zantedeschia hybrid cultivar; assembly: GCA_030544215.1. Lineage (NCBI taxonomy): Eukaryota > Viridiplantae > Streptophyta > Magnoliopsida > Alismatales > Araceae > Zantedeschia > Zantedeschia hybrid cultivar. The sequence goes on along the minus strand of JARZZO010000003.1, from coordinate 31,825,033 downwards.
TATTTTAAGTGTTTTAAGTTCCTTTGAGAGTATTTTAAATCTTTCATACAACTCATCAAAGACTTCCTCATTAGATAACTCTTCATTTGAATCAGAATCAGAAATGAAAGAGGATTAAGAAGTTATATGCTCATCAATATGATGAGAAGTTACTGCATAAAAGCCAAATTTCATTCTCCTCTTCTTCTGAGCTTGAGGAGGTGGATGAGCTTTCCTCATTATCCCAGGTAGCTGTCATTGCATTCTTCTTGAAGGATTTCTTGCATCCTTTGAGATGCTCTTTCTTCTTGAACTCCTTGCACAGTGGACATTTAGATCTTAGATGTCCCGGCTGATTGTGTTCATAGCAGTTAGGCTCCTGCTTCTTGTCTTTGGTAAACTTTTTTTTTGTAGTGCTTCTATCCTGCGGCACTAAACTTCTTCTTTTAAAGAATTCTTAGAAGTCTTCGAGATAGAAGAGCTTCATCTTCTTCTCCATTAGCATCACAATCTTTAGTAAATGATATTACTTCTTTGGTACTTGTTTGAAAAGCCTTGAGAACTGTGAAGACTCTTCCCTTGGAGGTACTCTCTCCAAGTCTTTTCATGTTAATCTCATAGGCCATAGGAGACCCAATGAGTCTTTCAAGTGTCAGGGTACTGAGGTTACGAGCTTCCTCAATAGCTGTCTTGCAAGTTGAGTTTCGATTAACATTATTAAGGTAATCAAAGTGGTTGCTCAAACGTCAATCGAAGTCAAACTTAGACAAGTTTGATTAAAATACACAACGTAACTCTAAGCTGAGTTTCAATTAACATTATCAAGGTAATCGAAGTGTCTCTTCAAACGTTAATCAAAGTCAGACTTAGATATATTCGAGATAAACACATTAAATAGTAATCAAATGAGACTATAAGACGTTTAATCGATCAAAGACTTAAATGCTAGCCGATAAAACATCTTATAAAAGTTAATCGATAAAGGACTTTTAAGTTCTCTAAGCGAAGTAACTAAGATAAGGTTAATCGAAATGGATCTATGCCACTCAATCGATAGAACACTTAGAAAAATTGATCCGATTGAACTTGAGAGTGATGTTTCAAATAGTGCAGAACTATCTGCAAGTCATTTTAAGTCTTGAAGCTTAATCAAAGTTCCATTTAGTTCTTATGAATATGATACAAGGAACTTTGAAGGTGATTAATTTACCGAACTCAAAAGAGTCATGTCAAAAACTGTTAGCAACTGAATTTAAAGAAATACGGAAATTACCATTACTCTCGTAGAGATAAAGTCCTATCATTTTCACAAGGAGTTTAGCACTAAGACATTTTCATAGTTTGTTGTCACTAAAATATAACGAGAAATTAAATGCACAAAATACTCACCAATCTCCTCTATTTTTGTGACAAAATTACATGAAAATGAAACTAATTAAAAATGACAATACTTTCAGAAATACTTTGTTCATAATCAGAAATAATCTAATCATTTAGGAAATGAAACTAGTATTAAAAGTTAAAGCAACATGATAAAGTTTAAGCTGAAAAATAGGTGAACAATTTATCATATTGTATGCATATGCTATTTCTCCTCTATATGCAGCTTGAAAAATATTAGATAGTTTATTGAACAGAATGTTGGATAGTTTATTTCTCTCCCTTTTTGTCATTCACATAAAAAGGTAACCATACATAAAAAATCAATAAAGGAGAGACATAAAGATAGGAAAAAATAATAAGATCCACGAGATTTCAAAATTTATGTTCAGAGTTTGTTTAAGATAAAGAGAAGAGATCTTTAGAAATTCAGGAAAAGATGCATAGCAATCAGTAAAGAGCAAGATCATTCAACAGGAAGTACAATAAGAGTCCACTTCACATAATTTTGCTAACAATATAAAATGATCTTTATTTAATGAAAAATACATGATTACAGAACCATTGCTCCCACTGAGGATGTACAACCAAACAAAATAATAAATAAAAATATAAAATACAAAATAGTTTGATGTTCTGAAAGAACTAAGTAGAAAGAGCAACAACACTAGTGATGCTAACTCTCAATTGGCATGTTACTCCCCTTACTCCATGGTTCCTCCTCTAGTGGGCTTTCGGCCTTCATTTTCTCCGAAAGCAACCTAAGCCTTGAATGTTGCCTCTCTGTTGTGTCTGCAAAAGGAGTTATGCATCCTGTTGACAGTAAAACACAACGTGAAGGTGCAGCACTCATCCAGAGAAGGTGGAGCTTCTATACTAGTGATCCCAATGTTGAAATATGTGAGACCCTCCACTAGGATATCTGGATTGAGTGTGGAGGAGCTCACCAACATGGATGAGAATGGAAGCTCTAATCGGATGGTGTATAAAGAAACTAATTGAGAATTAAGTAGATAGCCAGTGACCCATCGTGATGAACTTATCCAAAGCTGGTTGAGATAGATTTCATCTCCTCCACGGCCTTTGCTCCACACGTATCTAGAAGCATAATAAAACCTCATCGAGGTAGAACACCAAATGGTTGAAGAAAGATATATAATTGTTGAACAGGATTCAAGAGATGCTGGATGTGGAAGATGAAGATGAGGAAAGGTTTCTCAAAAATCTAAGGAAAGGCTTGCTTCGGAATGTCTACTAGGTAGCTCATAGTTGATATACAAGTGACCATAGAGTTGAGCTACGCAGGCCTTTTATAGACTAGGGAAACTATATATATATATATATATATATATATATATATATATATATCATCTCGTACAAGGGGTCACGAGAAAGAAGAGATAAAAAGAAATGAAGTAGACTAAATGGTCTAGACTAATCAAATCAGACTGACTTTGTCAGTTGGTCAAAAGTTACTGTCTAACTAACATATTCGATTATGAGTTGAAGTATTAAAGAGAGATAAAGGGATACTTAAAAATGCATTCGATGTCACAACAGGTCTAATCAATCATAACGAATAATAAAAAATATCGATTAGAGGATTAGATGGGTCAACAACTGTAATCAATATGGTAAAGATAAATGCAAGCTATGATTAAGGAAGAAGTCACAAACTTAGATTACAAAAGATAAGATCAGCTAAAATTCGTGATAAAAAAATAGAACTACAATTAACTAATAATTAAATAGAGTGATTTTTGAAGAGGTTAGGATGATAACCGAAGTATCGATTAGAGTATAAAATCAGGCTTCGATTAGAGTTCAAATCCATTTGATTAATCATAACAGTTCAAATAGTTTTCCAATGAGATTCAGATATTGATTAACGAAGAATGTTTCAACATAGGTTTCGATTAATGTCTGTCCTCATAAAATTTGTATGTTTTTTCTTAAGAGAATTATCTAGAATTATTAATAAAATAAAAATCTAACTGATTTATCTATAAATTACACATTCCCAACTTTCTTCGGATAAAAGTAAATCTATCTTCTGAAAGAGGTTTTGTGAAGATATTAGCTAGTTGATGCAAAGTCTCTATAAAATTCATAGTAATATCATCATTTGCTACATGATCTCTAATGAAATGATGCATGACCTCAATATATTTGGTTCTTGAGTGCTAAATGGGATTCTTGATCAAGTTGATCACACTTGTATTGTCACACAGTTAGAGTGTAAATTTGGCAAAGGTTCAATGTTAGGCCAAGGAATAAGAGAGTGAGGCAAATAGTGAAGTGCATTAATTTCCTTGGTGGAAAATAAAAATTGTTCTAGCTTCGAACTTTCTTCTGTGAGAAAAAAGAAATGTTCCAGATCCGAACTAGTATCTATCAGATCATTCATAGCATGCACTATATAACAACCTTCATTCTGATCAACATACTTAGGAGCTTGAAAAATATTGATCCTAATATGTGGGCCTCCAAAAAAAATGTCCATCATGCCAAACTCACAATTGATGTTTGCTTTTACTGTGGCCAAGAATGGATGCCCTAAGATGATTGAAGTGTGGTTTAAATTTGAGGGTGGGGCTATGTCCAAAATAAGGAAGTCCACGGAGAAGTAGCAATCTTCAACCTTCACAATAGCATCTTCAATGAGCTCTCTTGGCACCTTAACGGATCGGTCTACTAATCAAAGAATAACAGGTGTGGGTTTCAATTCTCCAATGTCCAATTTTTCATAGATACAAGTGGGTAAACGATTCACACTAGCTCCAAGACCAAGGAGTGCCTTGTCAAATGTGATACCACCTATATCACAAGAAATGAGAGGGGCACCAGGGTCTTTAAGCTTTTGGCGGAGTTGATCGAGTAACACCGCACTAACATCCTCGGAGAGTTAGATTTTCTCGGGCGCTGCACGTCGATCTCACATGTGAGTGCATAACTCTTTGAGGAATTTAGCATAGGCCGGGACATGATCGATGGCATGGTGGCATCATGGAATGAAATATTTATGTAGACTTATTTGAACATTTTCAACATTTCCTCATTTTGTACTGGCTTATTGTTGCTAGTGGGCTTGGATTCTAAAGCACTTGGGAAGGAGACCATGGTTTGGTATCCGCTAAGGTCTCAATCAATTTTCCTTTTTCCTTTGTCGTGTCCTCCCAACTTATCCTTAATGGACTCTTCCCTACTTTATTCAATAGTTTCCTGGGCTTTAGGCTGGTGAGTGTTGATTTTCCTAGAGGAGTTATCACCCACTATTTGAAATTTAGTTGGATCATCTAAGATCTTACCGCTTCTCAGGGCTGAAATTACATTGACATTTTCAAATTGTGGCTCTTTTGGGTATGGTGGTGGGCCGGGTTGAGGTAAAAGGCCCGATTGAGGTGGGAATCATGGAGGTTGATTCCTTGAATTGGCTATGGGTTGGCTAGGAAGTTGGCCCATTTTTCTCCTCATGATTGCTTCAGCTAGTTGCCCAATTTTGTTGTCCAATTGTTGGAGTTACATTAACTTCTCATCATAGTTGGCCTGAGGAGGTTGTTGATAAGTAGGCAGAGGAGGAGACTATTAGGCTAGTTGACTTAATTAGAAGGGTTGGTATTGAGCCATTTAAGAGAATTGGGCATGTGGTTTCCTAGTATAGGCGTTCCCACAGAAGTTGGATTGGTTTTGAAATGAATTATGTATGGCTAGCTTTTGAGCTTAAGGAATGGAAGGGTTGATGATTTGTGGTGAAGCATGTTGATTTTTCCAAAAAAAATTAGGGTGATTTTTCTAGTCAGAGTTGTATGTGTTAGAAAATAGATCATTACTAGGCTTGGAGAACCCCTGTGCAGCTTGAATTGTTTTTGGATGAATGGTGGGAGTTGGACCACAGTTGGGCATTCGGTCACCTAATGGGCCAGACTTGCGCACAAAGTACAAATGTCCTGAGGGATGGAAGATGGGCCCGAGTATGGACTAGATGGTGGTTGGTAGGTATGTTCTTGTTTGTTTAGGGCCAAAATTAAGTTGATCAACTTGTAGGCCAAAATGTCTACCTTGTCCAATTTCTGGTTAATCAGATTGATGTCTATTTTGGATTCGGGCTCTTCCCGATTCTTTAGTTTATACATCCTGACCCTTTTAGAGGACCCAACATATCTCTCATAAGATGAGTAAGAGGCATGATTGATAGAGTTTTCAAGCATCTCGAACAAATCATAGGCCTCATCTTTGCACTTCATCATAAAGGCCCCTCCACATGAGGCATCCACTATCTGTCGAAATTGTTCAAACAACCCTTCATAGAATACTTGGACAATTTGTCATTTGGATAGCCCATGATGAGGATATTTCATATGCAATTCCTTTAGTCCCTCCCATGATTCATAGATCAGTTTCCCGGAGGTTTGAGTGAAATCCATGATAGCCCTCCTTATAGTATTGGTTCACCCTATAGGATAGAACTTCTTGAGGAATTCTTTTTGCATTTCATCCCATGTCCTAATGGGCCTACCTATGGTCTCCAACCAACGTTTGGCTTTGTTCTTCAGTGAAAAGGAAGAGGATCAATTTGAGGGCATCATAAGTGAACTTTTGGATCTTCACTGTAGAATAGATTTTCAAAAACTCATTCAGATGCTTGTAGGGATCTTCATTTGTGTTCCCATAAAAGAATGGGAGCATTTGAATGATACTAGATTTTATTTCATATTGAATGGCCGGATTCCAAGGAATATGAATATAAGATGAAGGTTAATATTGATCAGCAATGAAATAATTTTTCATTTGCTTCGGAGGATCATGATTTTCGGCCATTGGATCTCGAGGTAGGTTTCTTTGATGCAACACCCTCTCAATTTCAGCTATTGGTCCTAGAAGGTTAGAATTTTGAGATCTCTTATCTTGCATACACTAAGACGAAGAGAGAGAAGAGGGATTTGTGTTTTTCATTTTTTTAATATATGCAAAGACAAATAAGTTAACAAACAAATTAACCTAATCACCCAAGTTTAACCTAGACTTATTAGTGAATTTTCTCACAAGGTGAATGAGATCCACCTTAAATCACACCCACAATTGGTTAATGGCTAGGTAAGAGGTATAGGAACGCGTACCACCTTGCCTATGAAGTGGACGCAGTAATCTCGCTCGAGGTCAAACTGCCCTCAATCCGAATCTAGGAGATCGATGAAAAGGCAAACAGCCAAAGGTTGAAAGAAAACTTAGACCTTGTAGATGAAGTTAGAGAAGAAGCCACGATACACATGGTCAACTACCAATTCATGGTGGCCCAGCTCTACAACAAGAAGGTCCGACCAAGGAGCTTCCAACTAAGAGGCCTTGTGTTGCGAAGTATGTACGCCTCCTGACTACTCAAAGCCGGACGAAAACTAGCCTCGAACTAGGAAGTACCATATATGATCATCAAGAGTTATGGCAATGGAGCATATCGCCTCGCCCACATGGGCGGCTGGTTACTTAATAGCGAATGGAATGCAAAGCATCTACCCCCGTTCTTTCAATAAACTCTAGACAAGTTTTCTCAAAAAAAATTATGCATTGCCTATATGAAATATGCTAATCCTCGACAGTTACAGCTTGAGAAGGCATCGATTGGAGATACCCCTACTGAGCCTCTTTCTTGCAAAGTAGGGGCTTCCTACTTTCTGATAGGACTAAACTCGATCAGTGATATCCCTACAGAGCCTCACCCTGTAGGAAAGGGATTCTCCACCCTCATATAGGATTAAACTTGATCGGCGATATCCCTGTCGATCCTTGCCCTGTAAGGAAAAGGCTTCATACCCTCAGATGAGACTAAACTCAATCGATGATACACCTATCGGGCCTCGTCTCACAGGGAAGGAGTTCCCTACCCTCAGATGGGATTAAACTCGAATGGCAGTACCCTGCCAAGCCTCACCTCATAGGGAAGGGGATCCCCACCCTCAGATAGGACTAAACTTGATCGGCTATACCCCTACCAAGCCTCGTCTCGCAGGGAAGGGGCTCCCCACCCTCATGTGGGACTAAACTTGATTGGTGATAACCTGTCGACCCTAGCCTCGTAGGAAAGGGACTCTCCACCCTTAAATGGGGCTAAACTCGATCGATGATACCCCTGCCGAGCCTCACCTTGCAAGAAGGGGCTCCCCACCCTCAGATGGGACTAAACTCGATCGGCGATATCCCTGTCGAGTCTCATCTCACAAGGAAGGAGCTCTCCACTCTCAGATGAGACTAATGAAGGTAGGACTAAACTCAATCGGCGATACCCCTGCAGAGCCTCGTCTCGCAGGGAACAGGCTCCCCGCCCTTATATGAGATTAAATTCAATGGGCACTATACCCCATACTAAACGAAACTCCCCCGAACAAATAGAGTCGTCATATAGTCTGCGGACGTTGACTCAACCTAAGTCTCCAAGCCAACTTAACATGTCCACTTCAAGGGAAGGAGGGAAAGGTATGTTGTGGAGAAAAATAATAAATCCTTATATAGATTTTTGTATAACTCTTGTACATATTTCGCATACAAAGCAACAATATCGGTGCCTCTGGAGGCCGATATAAAAGTCCCAACTGGACCGAACTAAAGGCAGGATGGATTGTGAAACTGAGAAAGCTTCCAAATCCGACCACCATCAAAAACCAAGCCACCTTGCAGTTTCACTACTGGTGGCAGCTTCCCTGGCATCTAGAGTCGTGGCCCGCAGGCAGGGTGCATTCAACCCGTGGGGCAGCGACCCCCTCCTGCCCACTAAGAAGGTGGCCTTCAAGTCCTACAGGAGCGAAAGGTGCTTGGCCAGAGACTGAGGCCCTAATAATAGTTCTAGAAATCCGCCAACCACCAGATGACTGGAATGTAGCACCACTACATATCACCAGCCTCCCCAACTCCGTTGATCGATCGCATGATCGATCTCATCATCTAAAAGGAATTGTCAACAATTTCAGACAAAAAGGGCTGCCTTAAGCCTCCCCAAACTCAAGAACCATATGAATCTGATGGATCGGCCCACAACAATCTACCCCTCTGCTAGATACCAGTCTAAAGGCTTAAGAAGAACAAGTCCATAACACAAATGGGGTTGGATGATGACAACAACGCCCCTCTGTTGGGGCCGCATGACGAGTATGAGTCCTGGAAGAAGATCAGATGACCCCCTAGACTGATGGAGGAAGAACCCCACCACTGGGCCTTGACGACCCCTAATCTAGTGTCAAAAGCTCCCACCGAGCCGAGCCGAACCTCGAAAGGAAGGAAAACATCCATCAAGCCCCCCGAAAGAGGAAACCCTACTCCACATAGGGGTGGTACCTCCTAGAAAAAGCAAGATGAAACTCTTCATTCTCTCGAATGAGGAACATGGTGACAAGACTTCTCCCTCTTTAAAGAGGAAGACATGCCTTCCCTGAAGAAGATTGAAGAGACTACTCAGAGATTTGTTTACCCTAGAGAGACAAGACGCCTGGGTCGGCTTTGACCAGTCAGGCGGCAGACGAAGGCCCGGACCAATCAGGTGGGACTGGTAGCATGGAGAATTCAACCTGAACTCCACAGTACCGTCGGAGACACTCCAACATGTAACAAGTAACGGCAGCACGACACACCCTCATACTGATTCTAACAGGTCGCCGTCGAACTACTAGCCTACAGGAGCAGCCAGACCCATTTGTACTGGATGTCAAGGTACACTCCAAGTCCTTATTAAAAAGGAGGGGGGTGTGTATTATATTAATATGCTGGTAGGTGCCGTGGGGTCACAAGAAAAACAAAAAAAAGAATCCAAAGGGGGCACCCTACGCCTCACGCCAACTGGCCTGCATACGCCTACAGCTATCGCCCTCTCCACCACGCCGTCAATGCACCGCTCGGGTCTTCATCCAAATCTTGCTCCTCCCGATTGGCCAGCATTGGGAGAGACATATCCACATGCTGTAGCACCCTCTCCGAGAGCTACGGCCCAACAGCCACCGGAGGGCCATACTGAAGGAGGGCGAGGATGTGCATACAGAAGCTTCTTAACCAACTGTTCAAGATGAGAAACCACGAAAAGGTCTCGGAAGGATGTCGAGAAGGGCCACTCCCCTTGCAGGGCCCCTTCAACCCAAGGGAAGAAGTCCTTCCACCCCAGACGAGGGAAGCCGAGGCCTAACGCTAGCGGCATGACGGCTCTAGCCTCGAACTGAATGAAGCTGCTTGCACTCAAGGCCGAGTAGTGCTGGGCGTAGAAGACTTGGCGGAACATGTCGATTGTCACGCTGGGGTGACGCAAGTCCCAGACCAGCGTGGTGAAGCCCAAGATCGTCCTCCAGGAGTTCGGCATCACGTGGGCGGGGGTGATCCCATAGAACTGCAAGAGGTGACCAACAAAGGCCAGCATCGGAAGATGGAAACCCGCTTCGAACATGGTCACGTACACTGCAAACGCGCCAGGCCTCTCCAAGAAGAGGCAATCTTGAGGCAACGGGACCAATAGGTGGTATTCGTCCGGAATGCAGTAGGTCGCCTAGAGCTCAGCCAGGAAATTCGGCGTCACCCGCAAGGGGCCCAACACATTACGATCTTCGGCAACTCTCCTGGCGTAGTCCATAATGCAGTTTCTGGGAGTGGACTATCCTGCTCGCCCCTCCTAGTGTTATAAAGCCCGGCCAAAAGGCGAAGCGTCGTGTGTAGATCACCCAAACAAATGCGACCGTCCGTAGGATTCTCCGAAAGCATTACTTAGGAAAGAAAGAGGTGACCGCCAAAGACGCCAGCAGAAGACGTCTTTTCACGCATCTCTCCACTCTTCGCCGTGTAGGCATGACAAAGAGTAAGGGTGCAAGTGAAGGAGGAAGATTTTGCTTGGTCCAAAAGCTTGATCGATCGGCCCACTAATCCTTCTCACCACAAGCCCACAAACTCGTCACATTAGTTGGCTAAATGTTAAGGCACACGCGAGCCCAGCCCAAGATAAGACCCCGGTTGAAACTTGGGTCAGATTCAGATTCCAATCTAGACTTCCCCTTCATGCAAGAACCGAGATTTCCTGTCCCAACCATAACCACAGGCTCGAGGCCCCCAAGCTGTTCGGACTCAAGAATGGAATCTAGTCCAGAAGTTCGCTTCGGATATCATTTTTCCAACCAGAATCGACCTTTTTCCATGAACCTTACTGCTATATAATGACCCATGGTCCAACCGGTACAGGTACGATTTCGAGAACCCAAACTACCTTGTCTTTCCCTGGGCATCCTCAGTCTTCTGATTTAGGCATCAGAGGAAGATTCTCCATACTGCTACCAGGGGCCCTCTAACAGTATTCTCTTTTGCAAAGACTGCCGAGCAACGTCCCTCTAATCAGAGATGGAGGCCCTTACCGTAGTGGACGAGATTTTGACCCATTAGGGGTATTTGTGATATTCACAGCTTCTCATTGTTTTATTTTCACAACTTGTTTTGCAATTATGTTTCACTACTTCTTTCACTTTCTAGATTTTATTTCTTCACCTTCCCATGGAGAAAGAGAAACTGAAGAATGTTTCTCCCTACATTTGCTAGTCTCTATCTCTCTTCCATCCCCCAAATGAATGCACGTCAATTCGGAGTACTTCTAACGAGGCCATCATTTTGTCGCACCCCTTTTTCTAGGATATTTTATTAATTATTTACTGTACATTATAATATTTTATAAAATATTTAAATTAATATAATGTTAAAATATCAAGTTAATTAAAATAAATGGCTGAGTCTAATGTCCGTTCACATGTGAGGATGAGAATACAAACACACGTTTCTAATGTTTAGTCATCTTCATACAGAATTTGTAAAAATGTGTTTTTTATACCTTATTTTTCATTTTTTGTAGTTCTCAAGAATAACTTTCCGTCGATTTTCATTTCCTCATAAAATGGGAGAATACAAACAACCCAAAGGTTTCTACTCAAGTTTTTTGCTAGTTGTTATCAAATAACTCATGCCTTTGAAAGGTTATAAATTTTATTTATGGATGGAAACGATCGAAACAACTGAATACATGTTATTTTCATAGTTAACAATTAGAGAATGGCAAAAGTTCCTTTCAAAAAAAAATCATGTTTTATTCTCCTTGATTTTCATTATTCGGGATAAAAGAAATCAGGATATATATCTACAAATGTATTCTAAACATATTAGTATTAATCCTTCATTTTCTACAATTTTCAAAATGTCTTCTATTCATAGTATGCTAATAGTATTTTCAAATTATTAGTATAAATGTGTGTAACAACATGAATGCTAAGATGAATATTTTTTTCTCAATTTTGAATTCTATGGCAAAATTAAGTGTCGCTTGCTTGTCAATTTCGTGTACAACATGGCAAACTGCTAACCCTGCAGCATGCCCCTCTCCTTGTTCATAACTTTTTTTTTTTTTTTTTTTGGAGGTGACTAGTTCACTGCATGCTTGTTTGACAGGCCACTAATGAGATGGAGACGGACTCGGACGTTCCTAAGAGATCGAATTGTCAAACAAGTCATTCATACGATCCCCACTATATTCATGTCATGACATAAATGAGAGATTCCTCCGGCTGACCCAAGCAACTCTACTCTCCTGCTCCTCCCTCTTTACAGTTAAGTTTCAACTTTTGAAAATATAGATAGTGTATTTATAAAAAAGGTCTAATCTAACTATTTATTATAAGCACTCGAAATCTTTCTTGAATTGGTGTAAGGTTCCAGAATGTTAAAAAAAAAAAAGCCCCTATGAACGTTGAAAAAGCCCCCTCAAAAGGATTTTTTTGTAAGAAATTTGAAATTGTAAGGACTTATTTGTAAATAATCAAATTAGAAAGAGTTATTTGTAATACCAAAAATTTTAGATAGTTGATAATCGAAAAGCCCATCGTTGTTTCAGACAAGATGGCACAATGGCCAGATATACACACATATTTACAACTGGCCATGATTCAATTCTAGGCACAACCTAAATTTTTCCCCCTAAGTAGAAGAATATTCAACGTGGGTTCGAATGGTTCGCCTAATTAGGTGAGAATTCTAAGTCAAATTGATTTCTAGAAAAGTAATATCACGGCAAATACGTGCCGAATGACTTGTGGAGTTTTTAGGCTCCGAACCAGATTTGAACTAAGACCTCCCAAAGAAAGGCCATGAGGTGAAGCCAACTGAGTTCTGCAGCTGGTTCACCTGGGACCTATCAAAGCCCCTCTTTGTCCAATATACTATATAAAAAGTGGAATAATGGAATATTCTAGTATATTCCATCTGTTGGTAAGAAATGAGAACCGTTGGATCATATGCCTTTACATCCACCGTTGGATATTCAGTTAATATCTAAATTATCTAATATTCCATCTGTTGGTAAGAAATGAGAACCGTTGGATCATATGCCTTTATATCTACCGTTGGATATTCAGTTAATATCTAAATTATCTGCTTCTATATCCTCTCCAAATTATAACACGAAGAAGCCTATTTATTAAAATACATTTCTTCTTCTAAGGTATTGAAACCCTCAATGTATTAAAATATGTTCTTTCCATTGTATTAAAGCTCCCAATGCGTTAAAATATGTCTTTCCTTCCAATATACTAAAACGTCCATGTCTTTAACTATTACCTATCAACACAGTCGATCCCCCACCTTGTTTTACATTTTCTCCATGCGTTACAGCAGACTTTTCGCTTCAGTGATCAGAAAAGCCATTGGTTCATGTGGTGAAAATGGATATGAAAAAAAAAAAAAATGGCAGCCATGCATGCTCGGTCTTCAAATTTTAGTAGCTAAACCTAGTCCATACTGTTACAATATATTAGGCGCGACTCTACCTTACTGGTGATGCACAAACGCTCATCCCACATAGCTTCAATGGGGCCAAATTTTTCGAGCTTGAACCATCCAAAACTTTTCCGGTTAAAGTACATCCTCGTCTACATTATCTTACAAATTCCCTTCCTTTTTTTTTTTTTTCCTTCTCTGGTGCTCACGTATGTGACTGTGCTATACATGTTGATCGATCTTCAACTTAAACTACGTACAGCTTATGCACATACTTCCTTGGTGAAATTCACAATTTTTTTTGGTCACAAGAGAAGCAGGAAGAAGAATGAAGCGAGTCACCTGTTGCTAAACTCCACCTAATTAATTGATTTAGATGCATGACAAACTCTCTTTATGCTGCTACCCTGTTGTGACAAGTTGCAACAATTTTTATGAAGTTCTGGGCATCCTAGGTGAAGAGGCGCCGACACCCGTGGCGTGTCTGGTAACCATTACCATTGGGTACATGTCTTGTACCCGTAGCAGCTAAACCAAAACAAAAGTTGTTAAGGTGTCATTTGGTGCGTAGTAAAATTTCTGCTTTGAAATCACCGGTTTTAAAATCGATGAAAATAAAGCACTTGATTTTAAGATCACCGATTTCAGTTTACGGCGATTGTGGGTTGCAAACCAAAATCAGATAAAATAAAGATTTTTAGAAGTCAACCAATTTTAAAATACGCTTATTTATGATGCACCAAACGAAAGAAAAAAAAATACCGTAAAATGATTTACAGCACACCAAACACAGAAAACACTATTTTATAATGCTTTACGACTGTCTACGACACACCAAACGACACCTAAATGACAAAGCACCACTAACCACATCAGCCGTCGTTACCACGGATGGGTTACCCCTTAATCCCTGCATTATGTGACCTACCCAGCTATTTTTTAGCCCAAAGCAAATTGTGTGGTCTTATGACTACCACGATTAAGCAGATTAGAGATCATGAAGACTGAGGCGTAATGGTGACTTGACCTAAGGCGAAACTTTGCCATGAGAACTTTGTCATCACTTGCCTTTGGCAAACTGCGAAAAAGACAGAAAACCGTCATCAACTCAAGAACCACAAGGCAACACAAAGCAAGCACATATTTCGCAGCTTATTTGGTCAGCTTTTTTTCTGAGGAAGCTGGAGTAGCTCGTTCTCCATATTTCGATAGAACGCCAGTAAGGACAGCCCTCTCCTTTACCTTCAACCTGGGAACACAAAATGAACAATAGTTAGTATTAAGTTATGCGCACAACAGTTCAAAACCCCTCACGCACAACCAGAAGAAACACTTTTCCCTGCCCATATTATCCACTTTTAGTTCAAGATATATATTAAAAGCATCTGAGGCAAACGTCCCCTTGTTATTACCCCTTGGAGGGCACCATCCATCATTAAAGCTTCATTTTAGCCTCTTCTGGAAGTAGCAGTGAGGTGGACAAGCTCTCAAGGACATTTTAAGATCTTAATTGATATGATGAATAGAAGTGATTCCCAACTGGTTATGAGGCTAGATCAAGATCTTTTATTAAATTCATACCTCGCTACTGACCCAGGCATGCTCAATTTTGGTGCTTTGTCTGGCTTCGTTTTGACCGATTTCTTTCTTGAAACCCTATGGGCTTTCTGCTTTTGCTTTGAAGATCTTGATTCTGCAGCCCCCTCCACATTCCTGAGGCCTACACTTTCCTCACTGACCAGAAAGCTTTCCTGAGAATATCCAATGTCAATGGCTGTATCCACTATCAGTGAAGACTGGTCTTCTTCTGTTGTAATCCTTTTGTGGTTTTCCTCAATATCATGACCTATTCCAAAGTCATTCAAAACTGTAGAGTCCTGATCTTCCAAATCCTGAGTAGAAGCATTCAGATTTGGCTCTGTTCTTGCCTCTCCTTCAAGATAAATCAGCCGTTGTTGAGTAAACATACGATGTTGATTCAACTTTTCTGAGCCAGGGTTGGATGAGTGGGATGTGTTTACAATATCACAAGTAATCACCTTTTGTACTCTACCAAAGAGAACACTTTGCTTGGAATATGTCTGTACAAACCTACACAGACAAAGATGTTTTAGTGAATTAAACAAATAACTAACTTAAACTGTTTAAAGACACTAGTCTAAAGATTGTCATCTTTATCCGTTCATGTCTGTACAAACCTACACAGAAAGTTTTAATGAATTGCACAAATGATTGACTAAAATTGTTTAGAGATGGTCTGTCTTAACACCTGTCAGCTTTATCTATTCATGAATGTTATAGGATGATTGCTAAGCTACAGGAGACACTATCACACTTAACCCACCACCCCACACAAAGGAAGGGGGGTGAACCTTACCAGTCCTGCAGGGTTGATGTTATGACTGCAGACCAAAATGAGGGACAAACAGGCACACAGTATACAACAGAAGAGATTACTTCAAGAAAACAACACATGGAACAAATTCCAACCGGTAATGTCATATGGACATATTCCTATGTACACCAGTGCATAATGAACCTTGGATGTGTTATCTTCACTACAAAAGGACAACTTTATCCACTTGGATGTGAATCTTCAGAGGTTAAGCTTATTACAATGATCTGGAACAAGAATAAGCAAAAGGGAGGAAAAAAGGAAAGTCTACCTAGTAATGCTACAAATCTAGATCTTGGCATATTGTCCTTTGTACTCTAATGATACCAGCCTTTCATATCATCCTCCTAACTTTCAATTATAACAATTTTGGCCCATGGTGTTGCTAGAAGAATAATAGGTAGTGAAAGCCAAAAGGTCAGCAATTTTTCATAAATAACCACAGAAAACATCAAAACAAATAATTTAAAGTTTCAATTATTCAGAAGAAATGTTGGACGATGTGGTCATGAACACTCACATTCTAGGACTTTTCTTTTCCTTTTGTCTAAGTGGATTGTACTACATATCTACTAAATTGGAAAAGCAATTGCACAAGGAAAAAAAGGAGGTATATCCCAACCCCAGAAAATAATCCATCTACAAAGGTGTGTCTCATCCTAACTAGTCAAGAAACTCGAAATATGAGAGCTATAGATTGATCCGTATCACCCAAAATCTTCAACCACTCCACGATAAGATCATAAATGAAAGATGTAAGCTGGTGCTCCACTGTCCTACTTTTGCTTTGGAACAGGCAGCAGCTTCTCCAACCCACATAGCCCTGAAGGTTGAAGGACTAGGCACCAAACCATCCATCCATGTGTAAATTCCAAGGCTTAAACCAATCCCTCCAACATGGCAGCCAGGTTTAAAGTTGGTAGCCACACTAACCCCAACTTATGAAAGACAGCACTCCAAATGCCTACAAAGCAGCCATGTAGGGATAGATGATCTGAATCTTCATCTTACTCGTCACGTGGATAGCAAGTGTTCTTGCTATCATCATGAAGTGAGCCAATTGGTCGCGAGTTGGTAGATAACCATGAGCAACATCCAAAGTAAGAATTTCACCTTCAACAGGCTAGCGAGCATGGAATTCTGGATCGGATCGGATCGGATCGGGGTCCGAAATGGACCCCGGCGATTTCGATCCAATCTGTATCAGATCGGCCAAATCGGATCGGCGGAATCGGCTGGGATCAGCCGAAAATCGACCGGAATCGGCCACCAAAAAAAGGGAGAAATGCCCAGGATCGTACGGGATCAGCTGGGATTGATGATCCCAGCCGATCCGGCCGATTCTGGCCGGTTACCCCCCAGAATCGGATCGGCTATGGCTGATCCCGATCCGAATCGGGATCCATACTAGCGAGGGACCTGACCTACTGAAAAAATGGCAAACTCGGTCCTCCAATCTGCGAACATCTTATACGTGGACTTTTATCGTGAACACACTATCCCTTCCCCATCTCATCATCTTATACGTGGACTTTTATCGTGAACACACTATCCCTTCCCCATCTCATCTCCATACCCATATATTTCCTCTGTCTGGGAAACAACCTGGTTTTGAAGCAAAGAAAATAGATCACTAAGGGTGCATTTGGGAACAGGTCAAAACTTCTAACTTACTTCTCCTTCATAGAGAATAGCTTCTGACGCAGCCGAGTGCCTCATGGACCGAGGAACCAGGAAGGAAGTCAAACCGGCTCGGGCATCCACTGTGCACACAGTAGCCACGTCAGCAGCTCCCCGGGGCAATGGTCCTAGGGAGGCCCCTCCGACGCTCAAGTCAGTACAATGACACGTGGCAGATCAGAGTGGTTAGAGGAGGAATTTTGCACTTACCCTGATTAAACATGTCCGACCCTTCTTTGAGGAAACCGATGTGGGACTATTCCCTGGAAAGGTTCCCAACTTCTTTAATTCCCAGAGCGTGGGAGGTATTGAGCCCAGTGGGCCGACTAGCCGGTTTGACGGAGCTAGCAATGCAGCCCCCCCATGGGCCATTGGCAATGGGCCGAGCCCACGAGGGAAAATTCCCTGATCAGCTTCCATTTAAATGTTTGGCACACTTACCAGATTAATTTCTCATCTGCCACGGAAAAAAGAAAAAAACACTCTGCATAGAAGAATTTTCTCTTTCTGGGCAGAGTCATTTTCCCCTCCCAGGGGAAGGAGGAATAAATAAGATAGGGCAATAATGCCTCTTTTGGATTCCCTAGCAGGCTTTGGTGGATACTTGTCAACGTTTGATCTATGTGGGTTGCCCCCTGTGCATATGAGAGCTGGTGGTGTTCAACACCAATTATGCTGTCAATTATATATTAAACATTTTGTATTACATACTTGGTTTTTCAATTATTAATAAATTTATCATTAACTTTCTCAATTTCTATGTGTAGTATATGTTATAAACTATCGGAGAGAGTTACAATATGGGCATTTCAGTCAAAATTCTTTAAAAGATATTTCTAATCATCATGTTCATTGTGTTGCCAAGCTCTTTTCACATATAGGAGTGGGAGCGCTTTTACCTGAAGCAACTTCTAGTTGGAGGTACTTCTGTATGACGTACTTCAAAAAGAGTTCCCAAATGCATCCCTTAAGGTGTGTAGTCTCATCATCATGAAGGTTTCTTCTCATACGGAAATCCAGCCGCCTTCTCTATCCCATGGTCAAATACCTCAGTTACAATAACACTTGGAGCAGAGGAGATTATGAATAAGCCCAAGAACAGTTCTGCAGGTCACCTACTAGCATACCATCTATCTTGTCAACAGAGGATCTTCTGCCCATCTCCAAGGGACCAAAACACAACAGAATAATCCACATCTTTTGCATGCAAAATACCCTCCACACACCAGAATAAACCAAATCTTGGATCTTCTGTAGCACTTTGTCTAATGATCTCCAACCATTTTTGTCTAATGATCTCCAACCATAGACCCCTGTCATCTGTACTCAACTTCCAAAGCCACTTGCACATGAAGGCCAAGTTGAAATACCATAGGTTTTGCCATAAGGATGGGAACAACGAGTAATGACAACATGGACGACAAGAGCGACAGCCACAACAAAGGGTCTACAATCAAAGCACTGAAGAGGATTGGCGGCTCGTTCATAGCTGAAAAAGGATAGTTCAACATCAGTCAATATGGAGCAATAGTGGATCAAGGGAGTATGTTTGTCTGGCAAAGCAGCAATATCACTGCCTGGAGAAAAGACATTTGCTGGAGTAGCAAGGTAGGACACCAAAGTTTCGCTTACCGTGAGATGAAATTGAGGAATAACTCTTCATGGCATGCTATTAATTCAAATAAGTCAGCAAAAGAAACAGAAATGGCATTCAAGAGATGTGGGCTAGTTGTAAATATTCTTGTTCCCTGGTTCTACCAGTTCACAGAATTATGGAAATCTTCAACAAGGGTCTAGTGGGAGTTGTGACTAAGGAAAGTCTCAACAAAGAAGAGTTGTGCATGGAGTTGTGCAGAGGGTGGTTGGACGAAGTTGGAGGGTGTGCAAAATGGACCCCAACAAATTTGTTCAGGAAAGATGAGTGCTACTTTCTTCCAAGGTACATAATTTCATGGTCACATTAGTCAACAATAGAGGGCACTAAGGATTAAGGAAGTAGATAGAAGGAAAGACCTTTGTTGCAGGGTCACAAAGTTTCCCTTTCCTTTATGGACATGGACATCTTCAAGGCCATAGTCACCAGTTTGGCTCTCTAATTAAGGTTGATCATAGAACATGTCACTGGACACATTTGGAATTCGCTCATCGCCAGGTTGAAGTGGAGGATGATAGTGTAACATCATATATTCCACAACATCAAGGTATTGTCCGTTTTGGCCCACGGGCCACATGGTTTTGTCCCTTCAGCAGTAATTGGCTCTAAAGCGGAGACTTTCCAGTTGGTCATCCATCCCGGTATTACTCCCGACTAAGCACGCTTAACCACGGAATTCTTGTAAAGAACTAAACCAATACTTGAAAAAGTATCTCGACGTTTAGAGATACAACTTGGCTACATTTGAGGGGTGTTATATTCTACCCCCCTTATATAGGCGACGTATTCGTCGCTATGTTTCTTAGCCCACAACCAGACCATCAAGCATATAGGACTCTAGAGGTGGCCCCCATAGGCTCAAGAAGTGGCTCTCACTATATAGCATTTTGTTCTATACATGTTTAAAAGGTGGCTCCCATAGTGTAACACTTTGTCCTATATGGCACTTAATTCCTACACTTCCGGTTAGTGTCATGGCTCTGATACCATTTTATAACGTCCTCTACTCCATAATATTTAAGGTATTGTCCGCTCTGACCCACAGACCTCACGGTTTTGTCCCTTTAGCAGTAATTGACTCCAGAGCGAGGACTTCTCAAGTAGTTACCCATCTTGGTACTACTCCCGGCTAAGCATGCTTAACCACAAAGTTCTTCTAAAGAACTGAGCCGATACTTGAAAAGGCGTCTCGATGCTTGAAGATACAACTTAGCTATATTTGACGCGTGTTACAGATGGAATCATCCCCAACAGCATGAAGCTTGCATAGAGGCACTATAGGCTTTGGATCACCACCTTCATCAAAGAGCATCTACCAAAGTATCGAGAATACATACCCTGGTCCTAAAAGGAGGTAGAGGAGGGTTATTTAGTTATAGGGGCTTAAAGTGAGGGAACTAGTCACTTGAGCTAACCCAGGTTGACACCAAGTCACACTGGGGCAATATCAAGGAGTAACTTGGTCAATTCCGAACCAAAGCAACGAACCCAAGCGGCCCAAATGTCTTAGTGTGTAGGAGTGATATTTCCAAACTAAATGTTGATCCAATCAGAGATCAGAGTTTATCAAGTTTAGAAAACGTCAAAACTACCTGCAAAGATCAAAACTACATGCTAAAAGGGATTCAACCCATTTTATGTTTACAAGACTTGGTAAGGGCAACTCTTCGACTTTGATTGAGGAGGTGTAGCAAGATGCTATCTCCTCTCTCACGGAACAAATCACTTGTAGTCTCGAGAAGGAGCTAAGGAGGCAGAATAGGGGGATCCTAAATGGCAGGTTTACATGCAAGAGAAAAGGAGGGAAGGAGGAGAGAGGCAACGAGATCTTTTGTTGGAGACAACTCGTGCATCTGGCTTCCAAGGGGAGGATACCAAGGTGGCCTCAGAGATGATGCAAACAATGGCTTTCAAACTCCAATGATGTCAGGAAGGTGGGTGCTTATGGAAACCTAGAGATTTCACCAACATCTTCATACTTTAACCCAGGTAAGTCGTCTACCCCTTCCCAAGTTGACCCCCCCAACCCTATGTGATCAAGAAGGCATCCTTGAGGCTAAATGGATAGATGAAAATCCCATGTCACTAACATGCTTCCTAGATCCAAAGGAGCATCAAAAGCTAAAGATCAACTGAAGAAGATTATTTAGTCATGGATTGCTAATAGTGGTGTAGAGGCGAGAAAAGGGGGGCTTCAAATGATCCCATATTGTTGTCGAGTAGTAAATGACGTGCTCCCAAAAAGGGCCCCTTTCTCAACAAAAGAGTAAAATTGTGAGGCCACATCAATGGACCAGCGGACAATACTTTATTGGAGAGAACCCACAGTACCTTCTCGCAACATCGGTGCCATTTATAGGAACTCTAGCCATTATGCACATGCTCACTTTCTCAGGGGGGTTGTGTAGAGACAAGAAAAACAAGGGCATCAAATAGTCTCATATCAGTTGTTGAGAAACCTATGCTCTCAACAAGGGCCTTTTTCCCAGCAAAAGGACAAAACCACAAGGCCACCTCAATCAGCCAAAGCAGACAATACCTTGTTGGCGAGAGCCTATGGGTCCTTCTTGGACCAAGTGGGATTGGAAAGGGTTTAGCAAACATGAATTCAAAATCTTGTCTAAGTACAACAAATCCAAATTCAAAATCTCTTCCAAGACCAACATTAGCTAGTGACCTTGTAAATCAAGTAACTTTCTTAATGATTAAAGTAACGAGGGGATCGCACACAAAAAGGAAAATCAATTAATAAAGAAAACGGACAAAGAGAACTGAAATGTCTGCTTAGAGGAAAATAGGTGGGCCCTACCATCTTGGAACACCTATGAGAACCCATCCGGCCAAGGGAGCCTTGTCCACAACTAAGGCAAACACTTTTCCTAGGAGTGCTATGTTGGCTTCCCAATTGATTAGCTCAGGCCTCTTATTCTTTAGATTCTTCATAAGTTGGCAACATGAGTTGTTCCTAGGGTGCATGCTACCAAAACCATACTAACCATCTGTTTGAACTCTTCTTCCTGAAATCAGAACCTTTCCAATCTGAAAATGCACTTCCTCCGCATCCTCCAATTAGTCTCCAATAAGATAGGCTTATACTCTAACTGTTGATACACCAAATACTCCGCCTTCACCTTAGGGAAGTAGTACTCCCCATCTACGAACTCAAGGAATCGGTTCAATCTCGACACAGATGGGCCCTCCCAAGGATGGACCAAGTGATAAGCGCATTGTGGGGTTTGAATGTCTACAATGAGAGATCAAAAATGAAAGGTATAAAATCCTCCATCCCCCTGAATGAAGAGTCTCACTGGATCTCTCCCTATCTGAAGTTACTGCCCAAGCACCACATTTGGTCTGCAGTTTTATGGTGAGAAAGAAGCTCCTACCAAAGCAAGCTCTTACCTTCCCCGGATAGAGGTCCATGCATGCTTGAGAAGTCTCAAGTGAAACCATCTACCACATTCTGAAATGTGTGCTCCCAATTTTCTTGAATTCATAGACTTCATGAACCACGTACTCCGTAAGATAAGATTTTGCTAGAGATTACACCCCTTGAGCCTACCTCCTCGTGATTCTCAGATAGGACTCTTCACCTTCTCCTCACACTATGTCTTCTGAAAGCATAAAATATTTATTTTACAACTCATCACTACTTTCCCGCCATAGTTTTCCTTGCACTCCACTCAGCCCCTAACAATCTAGGAGACTTCTGATTGTTGGTCGATCTCAATTTAAGGTTACCCACCTCAACCCCCTCCTTCCCCTTCCCTTACCCCCCCCCCCAACCAAAAAACCCCCCAAACTTCCCCTTCACACTGACTAAGCTCATATTCCAATTTTGCTCAAGCCTAACAAAGAATGTTTTGACATCTGCATCCATATGAGAAAGTGAAAACCCCGCTGTAATGACCCAGGCACAAGCCACGTAGGAGGCAAAGGCTACCTATAGGAAAGGGCTACCCTAGGAAAGAGCTACCCGCAAGTGAAGCAATGTGGAGCTGCCACAATGCGAAGCTACCACTGCAACTTGGGGTTGGGGTAGGAATGAACCAGATTAATCTTGTATCGAAAAACGAAAAAAAGTTACTGAAATATATATGTGGGATTTGTATCCATAACAGGTGAGACGTCCTTTGGGGACAAAACCGTGTGAGCTTGGCCCAAAGCAGACAATACCTCACAAGGGTTGGCTCGGACCGTTACAGAACCTTCTCTGCCAATTCCCTTGACCTCTCCTCAGTAATTTTATCCATCTTAATCAAATACTTAGCATTCACATCATTCCAGCCCCCCCCCCCGACACGCACCTCAATTATTTCTAAGCATAATGAGGCTTTGCATTAAGCAGAAACACAAGGTCGGGAACAAGATATGTATAGTCATCCTTTGGCACACGTGATAAATTGAAACATTGTCCAAGATACCTCCATTGTCGTAGAAATCCTTTTCAAAAAGTTCAAACACACCTTCTAAAGAATAAAACATCAGTTCTAAAAAAATTCTGTAGGACCTTAATATTCCACAAATAGACAAGATCAATTATGAAGCTCGTAATTACTGAAATGATTTTTTCAGGTCAAAGGTATTGTTTACACAAAGGACAACAGGATTAACACCAATCAAGTCTTGAAGTGTATTACCCATTCATTTTTCAATATTCAGAAATTAATTCATAACTACATTTACATGCAAAGAAACACAAAAAATGACCACCCAAATTGGGATGACCCAAATCCTATGACTGTAGGGTTAACATGTTCACATCACAATGCTTCCCTCATTGCAATATACAAGATTATAACAATTAATGAAGCATAAAATTTGATGCAAAAAATGAGCAGTAGTGCTCCACATAAAGTCGACATTTAACCTGATTAAAATTCTACAGGTATTCTCCTTTCCTAGCATACAAATCCTGAGCAATGATTACATGAACGCTGGCACTTAAATGAATTCTGGCACTTGACCTATTAAACAAATTGCTTAGTTAACATCTGTAGTATGTGAATTTGGGCCTACAATACATAGTTAACAACATAAGATGTGCCTTCACAATGTCAATCAACTGATGACAGCTTACATGCTAAACGTCTCAAAACAATGACCGAAGTTTTACCTCACTGTGCAACAGAAAGTACCATATTTTATATTTTCCCACTTCATGGCTCTCACAAGTTAGCAAGAACTCAATTTATTTCAGCTCACTTCATAGGCTTCTCCTCAGAAGTCAGATCATTTGCTCAGTTATACTCTGCTACCAACTCAAGCTTAAATTTTATTCTCTGCTAGCCTAAACATTTCAGAAGTTCAACAAACATTACCTGTAATTTAAGTTCTTTCTTGCTATTTAATCTGTCTATCATGCTGCCTGTTTGCTTAAGCAGCAGAAGCAGGTCCCAGCACTTCCCTTCTGTTAACTAGATGATTCATATCTGAACAAGGTCCATTCCAAGCAACAAATATGTGAATGACTCAGCAGAAGTCTGAACTGGGCATTTGCCAGAGTCTCAGACTCTCAGACTTCAGAAGCACTTCTTCACAAATTGATCATTGGCCTTGTGCCTATTTAACATTTAGACCTAGTCTTGTGCCTATTTAACGTTTAGACCCCACCCCCCTAAAACGAAGATATTGAAAGGGGAAGAATTTGGCAACTTTAAATTTGGTCTTCCCTTGGGACAGTCAATTTTTGTTTCCCTTCTCCAAGACCTGATAATTTTTACATCTTTGTATCTGTTAACATCTCCTTAAAGAAGATAATGGTAAGGTGATGGCTGTCAGTCTACCGGATGGTTCATACAGATTTGCTAAGATGATGGCTACAAGATTAAGGTAATTGGGAAGTGGAATGAGGAGAATCAGACTGCTTATGTTCCTGTTAGAAGGCTTAAGGATGCTTCTTTAGTAGCTCACAAAGTATTATTTTCTATCAAGAAATCAAAGAAGAAAGGTCTTTGCAAGCTTGATTTCAATAAAGCATATGACCGAGTAGCCTGGCAATGTTTTTGGAATATTAAGGCGATTCATGGTTTCCCTGACCAGTGGTTGAAGGTGATGAAAAACTGTTTGACTACAGCCACATTTTCAATAATCTTAAATGGGTCTGTAGCAGGTTATTTTTATAGCTCAAGGGGTTTGAGACAAGGTGATCCCTTATCCCCATTATTATTTGTGTTGGTAGCCAATATGTTGGTGTGAAGATGTTAAAATCGCCTTTCGCATATCTCATGTGCAATATGCAGATGATACTTTGTTTTTCATGAAGGAGACAACAAATTAGATTCCTGATATTTCTGGTGAAGATTTTTCAACATAACTCAGGAATTGAAAATACATTTTGAAAAAGGTTTCCAATGTAGGAATCAAATGGAGGAAGACATTGTCAGACAATGTGCAGCTAAACTGGGGCGTAAAACTGAGCATGGTAAGCAGGATCGACACGTATCAGATCGGATCGGCCGATCTAATTGGTTTCGGGACAGTCCGATCCAATCCCATGCGCTGATCGACCGAGCTGGGCAAGGGATCGGGCCGGATCAGTCGGATTGGATCATCCCCGGCCTAAATCAGACCGATCTGGCCCCAAGGGCTAGTTTCGAACTAACTGTCGGGAACAGAAACTAGCCATTGGGAACTGTTCATAATGGGTAGTTTGGGCCTTCAGGGGTCTATATAAACCCCCAAGGCCACTCGCCACCCCATCCAAGCTCTCCCCTTCTCTCTTCCTCTCTTTCTCTAAGGTTCTCTCTCTAGGCTTTCTCTCCCTCTTTCTCTAAGCTCTCTCCCTTCCTCTCCCTCTCTCTAAGCTCTCTCTCTCTAAGCTGTCTTCTCTCTATATATATAAACCATATAATTGGAGCTCTCCACAGCGATCGGATGGCGATCCATGGCGATTGGATCAGATCGACTCCATGGCAATCCTAGGCAATCGGATGGCTTGACGACAGGATCGACTCCAAAGTTCCAAAGAAGGCATGGCTCGCCGCAGTGATCAACTGGCTCTCTATCACCGTCAATGATACCCCACGGAGATCATTATAATTATAGCACATTGTTGTAGCCTTGTAACTTTTACATTCCTTTGTTACACTTCTATATTTGTGCTTAGAAGTATCACAAAGAATATGAATTAGTACATGGATAACACACAAAATTGGTGAATTATTTGTATCGAATAATGATGATATTGAATGCAAATAATCCATCAATTTAGAGTGATTCACATGCACAACATTTTGTAAGACTTCTATTATTTAAGGATAAATATGGAAGTGCGACAAAGGAATGTAAATTTTGAGCATAGGAGTTTATTTTTTGTTTTTTTTAGTTCAATCTGTCATAAATATTGTAAGTTCAAAATTTTAAATCATGCATTTTTAACATAAACCATATGGAAAAATAAACAAAAAAAGAAGGATGACCAGAACCTACTATCCTACATTATGGGCAATATCCAAGGTACAATTTCTTGCAAATTGGATGATCCGATTATCCTTCATAATTGGTTACAAATGCATCTCATGTCCATGTGGAGCAAGCATTTATTGGGTGTACCGGCAGAAGATTGGAAGAAAGAGATAAAACTTTGTAGTTTGTTTTATTTTTTTCTTCTCTTTGTGGAGATAGGAACCTCTTCTATCCCACCTTGATTGTACTTTTTATTTTTTAATAAAATTGGTAGTACAGTCCACAATTTTTCCAAAAAAAAGGATAATGGTATTTTCTCAGTGATATCTGTTTATACGATGATTGAAGGCAGGTTTCCTCTATATCCTAAGTTCAGAGAAATGTGGAGAGTAAAATCCCCTCTCAAAATTAGAGCTTTCATGTGGGTTCTGTTTGAGAAATGTATAGTCACAAAGGTCTATAGGAGAAAATGGGATGGAAACTGTCAAATCTTATGTTCCTTCTGTGGACAGCAGGGAACAGGATGTCCATCATCTTTTCGTCACATGTGATCCTAGCATAAGAGTGTGAAACACCATTCCAGCCTTGACTGATCTGAACATAAATTTTGACACTGTCCAAGATATGTGGATTACCTTCAAAGTTATCCGAACGAAAGGAGGAAAGTGTACCAGCAGCAAGATGTTGATTCTCATTACTCCCACAGTGTGCTGGAGCATCTGGAAGGAGCGGAATAATTTCATCTTTCAGGGAAGTAATTTTCTGTTGAGAACATTTGCATTAGAGCGATCCCTTTTATTTACGACTGGAGTAGAATTTTCTTTAATGTTGCTCCTCCTGTGTATGTGGCGAAGGGTTTTAAGAGATTAGAGCTGTAATCTGGTTTTTGTGCTGTTTTTTGCTGGAAAAGGAACCTTACTTCTTATCCATCCAGTTGTATTACCTCCATTTATCTTAATAAAATTGGTGGTATCAACCAAACCATTCTTTTGGGAAAAAAAAATATCTTGAAAGAAATATATGTTATGGAACTATGATACTGACATGGACTGATAATTTAGTCTCCCCTTAAAATAACCATGAAAACGAAGATTTATAGATCAATATTTTTCAAGTCTGATACTAATAGTTTTGTGCAGTAAAAAGGAAAAACTACATCAGCTACAACACTGAAATTAGTGGTTTTCTCTTTTATGGAAAAACAGCAAGCTGAAAAACAAAAAACGGAAAGGTAAAAGTCATAGATTTTGAAATCTTGCAGCGTTATACTTATCAAAAGTTATGTATTTTCATGTTGAACACTATCTTACTTATTTGCTGCCTCATCCGATTTGAAGTCAATAAATGCAAAACCCTTACAAACAGGATCCCTCGTCTTCTTGTTTCCACCAACTGCAGGGCTTATATTAACGATGCTAGGAAGCCTTTTAAATGCCAATTTCAAATCCCTGTCGATGTTCCTTTTCCGCGGAAGTCCTCGGACACGAACACGTGCACTGTTAGGAGCAACTTCTGCCCCTGCAAATCACCAATTATTACATACAGTGTAGTCAGGCTTAAGAGGGACTTATACACAAGTCAGACAATAAGCAAAAACATACACATATGAAACCTAAATCTGTGACACTAGTATAATAAAAAATTCTTAGGTATTCACCAACTACCCGAGTATTAGTACATCTCAACTGTCAACTGGGAGATACTCCTTACGGAATGCACGTTGTCCTAACAAATGGATGCAAGTAGACATTTGACACAGATCTTACTACTATATTGAAAGTTTGAGTCTCTTCTTGTAGTAAAACCTCTGTTTCATCTTTCGTACTGAAACAATTAAGTTAACCTATGTATGCTTTTTCTTTTTTTTTGGGAAAGTGGATAGTACCACATTGTATAAAAGAAAAGGTGAGTACAATGATTGAATCTCATTGAAATAAAAAACCCCACCAACAGAAGCCTGCTGTACCATCAGCCCACCAAATACAAAGAGCCCAAAAGTCCCTGACCATAAACCCCTCACCGACAACCCACACCCCTCAGACCCCAAGGGCACGTCCAACACAGCAGCACCCTAATCCGTGAAGCCCAGACAGAAACCCAAAAAACCCTACAAAGCAACCCTGACCAGAGCTACAGACCTCTAATCAATTTCCCCTCAGCCCCTGTAGGGCATCCTTACGGTTATGGATCCCTTTAGAGGTCGGAGGAGAGTCCTAAGATAGATCTACCTCTGATCGGCAGCTTACCCGATCGAGCACTCATTGAACACAAGAGTCATTGAGGCTTTCCATAGAGATCCTGATCGCCGCAGCCACCGCTTTCACCTTCCTCGCAGAAGGGCCCCAGTCCACCTCTATAGAGGCCACCCCGTGATCCGGCCTACTGACCCTCCTCAGTTGCACGATGGTCAAGTCGAGATCATCAACGCCGGCCGGGGCCTCCGCAACTGTCGAGGATCCCACTGCATCGCGCAAGCCCTCCAGCGGGCCATCTCCAAACAACGAACCCAACAATGTCGACCAATCATCCTCTCCATCGCCCTGCGGCTCCCCTTCATCTTTTGCCGATGCCATATCTGAGGAAGATAGCCCTCCCTGACACTGCTCAAAGGCCCATTGTCCTCCCGAGCCCTGCTCAAACACCCACAGCTAATCGCCCTCCCACCGTTTCTCCACTTCCCCTCCCTGCGAAACCATTGGAGGAACCCTAGCAGGGGACGAAGGGGCCTCTAGCAATTCCATCGGGGCTAGCAGATTAAATACCACATCCAGATCCGCCCCCCCCTGCCCGGATCACAAACCAAATCCGACCCTCCTAAAATTTCAACCTGGTCAACCTTGCAAGGCGCCGGATTTGAACTCGAAATGCTCGACTCCCGTCGGGCCTGCCTTTCCGCCATTGGGTTGCCTGCGAACCGATCAGTGGACGCCCGGCCTGACCGGTTTGACTCACCATGGACCGTCTTCTTCCACCCCGAGACAGTGCCCCTAAGAGTTAGGGTTTCCAGTGACTTTGCCGCCGCCACCCCTCCTCCTTCACCCTGTCGGCCCAAGTCATCCCAGAAGCTTCGCTTGCCCTCTCAGCCACCTCCTCCCTAACAATAACTTCAAAAATGAAGCCCCAATGCTTCAAGAGGACTCTCATAGGAAATACTCCCACTTCCACCGCCACGAGAACCCTGTCCCTAATACCGTGGGTATCTCTAAGGGACCTCTCGTCCACCCTTATCACAAAACCAAAAGCTTTCCCCCATCTCAAGAACAACCTCCTTCCTCTAAAGATGCAAGGATTCCTTCACACACAAGCCACACCATCCTCGGTGCTTAAATGACTTTCAATCCCACCATCAAAGACCATCTGCTAACCCTCACCTCCTTCCCTTTGATGAGAACCGCTCCTGTTCGAATGATCCCGTCCGTAATATCTCGATTAGGTCACCTAAATGCCCCCATCTCGATCACGACATGAGTTGAGAGAAATTGCCATCTCTCTCTGTCAACGTCGCTATCCTACAACGAGATCACCATCTCCCCCATCAGGTGACGCCCTAGAGGTTGGAGGATCGGCTGCACCCGTACCTCAGTAGCCTTCTCAACCATGCCCGATCCCCTCCCTATCATAGCACAATTGCATTCCATGTGCCCACTCCTCCAGCAGCCTCTGCAGACAACGGCCGCAATGCATCGTACCGCCCAGTATCCCAGCCGGAAACAGCGGAACATACCCCCGGATGGCCATCCTGCCGCTTCACACAGGCATCCCTCTCCCAGCCGTCGCTATCTCTGCTCCCTCTCTGTCTCATTGGGGTTCTCTAATGGCCGACTCATTTTGTGAAGGATATTTTACAGATATTTCAACCCAAACATGAATCAGCTAGGCTACACTGACAGGCTGGGGAACAGCTTCCTTCTGAGTCTTACACCTACAAGTTAACTTATGTATGTACTTTTGGAAATGTGAAAAGAAGGTAATTAGAACAAAAAACAAAAAAGGGAAAGATGGAAGAAGCAATATTGCGGAACGATACAACAAGCTATATTAAAAAGTATGATGCAGTCATGAGCAAGAATGGCAATCTCGGTATCGGTATCGGTACCGATACCGGTCGGTACTGATATAGATACGTACATGTACCAGTACTGGTATCGGCCGTAACAGTTGATACTAGCATAAAAAATCAGAAAAAATCAGAAAAAGAATCACAAAAATTGAAAAAAATAGTTGGACATATTTTGACTTTTTCAAGGAGGAAAAAACCTTGAATAAGTATAAAAAGATATAATTTCTCTATGATTCAAGTTTTGAGAAGCACGTATAATACATATTAAATGATTATTTGCTACGTATTAAGAATGTAAATGATAGACCAATGTAATAAGCATTAATAAATAATAACTACGATAAAAAATGTTACAATAGGTATTATTTTGGGGTATGTTTGTTACTGTGGTCTTATTATGTACCTTGGGTATAACTTATGTGTACCTAGGTATATATACTCCTAATTTTGTTCATTAATAAAATTAATTATCATATTTTCCACAATCACATGGTATCAGAGCCTAACCGATGGGTTAGGGCGTGAATGTGCCCCGCCGCCGTCGTCCACCGCCCACGGTTCTTCCCCCTCTCTCTCTCTCTTTCCCTTTCGGCGCTAAGGAGATGTGGGATACACTCAAGAAAATATATTATGTTGAGCATAATATATCTCATATTTATAATATATATTCCAGGTTGTTTAATCTCAAACAGTAAGGAAGACCTATCTCTCAATATTTTGCTGAAGTTCAAGGTTTGTGTAACGAATTGAAGGTATACCAACCAGTTGTTGTTGATGCTGTACAGTTGGAAAAACAGAAGGAAGAGCTTATTGTTGCAAATTTTTTGTCTGGAATGGATGATGGTCTCGGACACATTCGAGATAATTTGCTTGCTGATACTCAGGTTCCTAGTTTGGCTGGTGCCTATTCTCGTGTTCTTCGAGCAAGTACCAAATTGAACCTGAATGGGACCACTTCTAGTGAGACAGGAGAGTCTGGTAGTACTTCTGCTCTTGCCGCTGGGGGTCGCGGTCGTGGTCGTGGCCGCGGACGTGGGTCACCATATGTTCATTGTAACAAGACCAGACATCAATCAGATTTCTGTTGGAAGAAGTATGGTAGAGGTGGTTCACGTCTGCATCCTATTACTAATCTTGGAGCCTCTAGTGAGTCTCGATCATCTGCTACATAATCTATACAACAGTCAGTGCATCAGCAACCTACGGGACCATCGTCTAAACAAGGAGTTACATTGTCGGTCGAGGAGTATGAGGCCTTCCAGCGTCTACTGAAAGGCTACTCGGCATCTACTTCATCTTTTCATGCCACCACATCAGGTAGTGTTTCTATTGTTTACAATAATTCATCTTGGATTGTAGACTCTGGAGCTTCTTGTTACATGACAGGTAGTCGTTCTATTTTCTCTTCTCTACACTTGTCTAATACACATTCTCCAGTGGTTGTGGCAGATGGCTCTCACACTTCTGTTGCAGGGAAAGGGACTGTTCATACCTAGTTTTTTACTCTACAAGATGTTCTTTATGTCCCAAAATTTCCTATTGGTTTGTTATCCATTAGTTCTTTGACTCGTTCTTTAAATTGTTCAGTGACGTTCTATCCTTCCTATTGTGTGTTTCAGGATCTACAGACGAAGAAGCAAATTGGTGGCAGTCGTGAGTTGGGTGGATTGTACTACCTAGTTGAGCGGCCTCTCCAAAAACATCAGGCGTTCTATGCTCTTGACACTTCCTTCCAGTGGCACTGTCGACTAGGGCATCTATCTCTTTCCAGGCTGCCGGATTTTGTTCCTATTTCTTCCTTAGTGATTAATTTTCGGTGTGAGACTTGTGAGCTTGGGAAACATCATAGGGTTCCTTTTCCTTCCAGTGAAAATAAGAGGAGCACTGCTCTATTTCATCTTGTGCACTCCGATATCTAGGGACCGTCTCCGATTACCTCAAGATTAGGATTTCGTTACTTTGTCACTTTTATTGATGATTTTTCTCGGATGAATCCCTTTTGAAAGCTAGATCAGATGTGTTTGATGTATTCAAATCTTTTTATTCAAAAATAAAAACTCAGTTTTCTACCTCTATCAAAATTCTGCGCACAGACAATGTTAAGGAGTATGTTCAGTCTTCTTTTGTTGTTTTTTGTTCTATGAATGGCATTATTCATCAAACATCTTGCTTTTATACATCTCAACAAAAATGGTGTTGCTGAGAGGAAGAACCGACATTTGTTTGATGTTGCCCGTATCCTCATGTTTCACATGAATGTTCCTAAATATTACTGGAGTGATGTTGTTCTTACATCATGTTATATTATTAATCGTATACCGAGTGCTTGATGGAAAAAGTCCATTTTGTTGCTTGTATCCAAATGACAATCTTTTTCCTCTTACTCCTCGTGTCTTTGGATGTAAGTGCTTTGCTCATGCTCTTGGGCCAGGTCATGATAAGTTGTCTCCCAGATCTATTCCTTGTATTTTTCTGGCATATTCTCGAACCCAGAAAGGGTATCGTTGCTTTGTCCCTCGGTCCAAGAAGTCGTTTGTGGTGGCTGATCTGAGTTTCTTTGAGTCGGTGCAATTTTATGCTTCCTCCTCTCTTCCACAGACTCCCCCAGCACATACCTCTTCCTCCCCTGTGCTTCTTGATATTATTTCTCTGGATGAGCCTACCGCTGCCCCTGATTGTAGTGTTGATCAAGGTGCTGAGGATCTCAGATTTGGACAGGTTTATCAACGAAGGTCTCACAGTACGCCGGCCACTGCATTGCCACCGTTATCTTCGTCTGTAGAGGCTCCTCCACTAGTTGGTGAGATTTATATTCCTTCTTCTGATCTGGATCTTCCTATTGCTCTCCGTAAAGGAAAACGATCCCACACTAAGCATCTTCCTGAAGATTTCATTTCGTATCATGCTTTGTCTCCATCATTTTGCTGCTTTGCTTGTCTATTTCTACAATCTCTATTCCCAGGAATGTCTCAGAAGCACTAGTAAAACCTAAGTGGAAAGCTACTATGAATGAGGAAATGTCTACCTTATTATCTCGTGGTACTTGGACCCTTGTACCCATGGATGGCAGTACCAGCCGATACCGGTACATACCGGCCAGTACGTACCGGTATCGGCCGACACCGGTACCACTCCTGTAGAGGGTATCGGCCGATACCAGCCGATACTGGGCCAGTACGTACCGGTACCGGTACCCACCGATACCAGTATCGGTACTGCCATCCATGCTTGTACCTTGGCCGGTTGATGTTACTCATGTTTCATGTCGATGGGTTTTCACCGTGAAATACACTCCAAATGGTTTTGTTGACAAGTACAAAGCCAAGCTTGTAGCAAAGGGATTCACTCAAACATATGGGATTGATTACTTTTGAGACTTTTTCTCCAGTTTCCCGTCTTAATTCTGTTCGAGTTTTGTTTTCTCTTGCTATTAATCAAGGTTGGACCATGCTTCAAATGGATGTGAAGAATGCTTTTTTGTATGGTGATCTTAAAGAAGAAGTAGATATAGAGCAACCTCCTGGGTATGTTACTCAGGAGGAGATGGTATGCAAATTGCATAAAGCAATATATGGCCTGAAACAGAGTCCTCGAGCATGGTTTGATAAATTCAGTCAGGTTGCATGATTTTGATTGTTTAAGTTGATGATATGCTTTTAACAAGGAGTGATGTTGATGGTATTCAGCAAGTTCATAAATATCTTGAAAGTCACTTTGTTACTAAAAATCTTGGGAAACCACGCTACTTTCTTGGAGTTGAGATTGCATATAGTCCTGATGGTGTTTCTTTGTCACAAAGAAAATATGCTTTGGACCTGTTACAGGAGATGGGATTGCTTGGATGTAGACCTACTGATACACCAACGGTCTCTCAGTCTGACCTTGATGTTGAGAATAGTCTAGAGTTTTCTAATGTCACTCAGTATAGGAGGCTTTGTAGTAAGTTGATCTATCTGTCAGTAACTCGTCCTGATATTGCTTTTGTTGTGTCAGTGGTCAGTCAGTTCATGCAGAAGCCAAAATTATGTCATTGGGCAGTAGCTTTGAAGATCCTACACTACATAAAGGAAGCCCCTGGAAAGGGTCTCCCATATAAGAAACATGATCATATGTCTATTGAGGCTTTTTCTGATGTTGATTATGCAGGATCTCGAATGGACAGGCGATCCACCTCAGGTTTTTGCACTTATGTGGGCGGTAATCTTCTCACTTGGAGAAGTAAGAAATAGAGTGTTGTTGCTAGGTCTAATGTTGAAGTAAAATATAGGGCGATGGCTCAAACAACGTGTGAGATGATGTGGCTGAAATCCTTGTTGGAAGACTTTAGTATAGCTCATTGTGGTCCTATGGTGATGAGATGTGACAATCAGGCTGCTATTCATAGTGCAAAGAATCATGTGTTTCATGAGCGCACGAAACATATAGAAGTTGATTGTCATTTTGTTCGAGATGCAGTTATGTCTCAGAAGATTAGTACCTTGTTCACTCCTACAGAAGATCAACTTGCAGATCTTTTTACTAAGGCACTTGGGGTTGGTCGGTCTGATGTTTTGTGTAGCAAGCTGAGCATGTGTGACATATATGCTCCAGCTTGAGGGGGTCTGTTAGAAAAGGTATTATTTTGGGGTATGTTTGTTATTGTGGTCTTATTGTGTACCTTGGGTATAACTTATGTGTACCTAAGTATATATACTCTTAATTTTGTTCATTAATAAAATTAATTATCATATTTTCCACAATCTCACAATAAAATGATCCTTACCCATAAGCATGGATGGCAGTACCGGCCGATACCGGTACGTACCGGTATCGGCCGGCACCGGTACGTACCGGTATCGGCCGGCACCGGTACCGTGGGTACCGACCGGTACCGGGCCAGTACCGGCCGGTACCGGACTGGTTTTGGGCCGGTACCGGACTGGTTTTGGGCCGGTACCGACCAGTACCCACCGATACCGGTACCGGTACTGCCATCCTTGCCCATAAGAGACATATATGAGTACACTAATAAGGATAATAGGATAAAAAAACCTTCTGATTCATCTCTCGGTTGCTGCTGTGGAAATTCATAACGCTACAAGTTCGCAGCATGCTCTTACTCTAAAATATGCAATGGAATTTAATTAGGCTTCAATTGATGTTTAATTAAGGTAATTAGACAAAAATCCTAAATTTTAACTACTAATTAGGATCAAAATTGAAATTTTTGCTTAATTAACGCTCAATCAACACAATTGGCATCATGCACCTGCTCTAAAGTATGCAATGAACCTTAATTAGGCTTCAATTGATGTTTAATTCATATAATTTGACAAAAGTCCCAACTTTTAGCTGTTAATTAGGATCGAATTTGGGGGTTGTGTCTGTTTTAATAAGAAGAGAAAAAAGACACAATCTAACAATTCTTAACAACTTAAAAATGACAAAAAAATAAAATAACAAATTATACCTTCTAAGATTTTAGTTTCCTTTTTTTTTCTTCCACTAGAAAACTTCCCTGGCGGTGATGGCGGCATGCTGCAGTGGCGGGCGGCGGCAAGCTACGCCTCCTCACCTTCAAGTTCTCTCAAGCTCTCACCTCTCACAGATCTATTCTCTATAAGAGGTGAAGTGAAAACCCCTTTAAAATGGGGCTTTCACGTGTTTCGACCGGTACCGGCCCCGTTTCGGGTGTATCGGACCAATATTGAGCCGATACGCTTGAAACCGGCCCGATACCAACCAATATAGTAGGTTTTTTTTTTTTTTTTTTGGGGGGGGGGGGGTGGGGGGGGGAGGGGGTAACGGCCGATATTGCCATCTTTGGTCATGAGTCAACCAAGGAACCAAGTGAATACATAAGAGCCATAAAAGTGAAATGAAGGTATTGAAGAAGATGTATATATAGGTGCCATAAATCATTTATGAAGGTATTGAAGAAGCTGTATATATAGGTGCCATAAATCATAGGAAGGTGTGGGAATGATATTTTTATATAAAAATATAAAAATGAATTTTTATATGTTTGATGTGGATGTGGATATTTTGTTTGATTCGCGACTCGTAAACAATGAGTTGGATTCCGAATCAAGTGTGTGAATTTGAATTTGGACCCCTCTCCATCGACCTTGATCGATGTTAATTACACCAGTGAAATCATTGGAAACCTTTGATTAACCCCTTTATGCGTAATATCAATAATTGCCATAAAATTCGTGCGAGAAATGGGAGACGACACAATGTGCAGCAATGGAAATAATAAAATGAATGAAATTTCATTAATCAAAAGATGTTAAAATTACAATGAGGCCCCACTGAGCAAGGGCATTACAACATGACAAAAATTTCTATTTGTAACAACCCAATAATTACATCAGGAACTATAAATATTAATCAGAACTTTGATCGATTATAACAAATTGTGCTCCAGAGTCGTAATTATTGTGATCGAAAGATCATTCTGATATTAACAAATACAATCAGTGTGATTGATTTGATTAAACAAGCTTAACGATCTTGACTAGCATAGTCAAATCGTTAGATTTAAGAAGACATACTAGATTGATAAAATCGGACTGTCAGATTATGACGACAGTCAAGATCAATATGATTAAACCGTCAAATTATGAAATCAAGTCAAGATCATAAGGATCAAATTATTTAGATCTAATGTCTGGTCAATATTGGAATGATCCAACCATTAGATCTGAAATATGGATGATCCAGTCATCAGATTAAAGAATTAGGTCACGATCATGAAGATCGTACAGTTGAATTATGAACTCGGGTCAAGATCGTAAAGACCTGACCGTCAAATATGTGATCGGGTCACAATCATGGAGATCGGACCTTAGATTTGACGTTCAGTCGATATTAGAACGATCCGACAGTGGGATTATAAGATAAGATAGAAATCATGAAGGTTTGATCAATAAATCGGGAATTTGGTCGATATCAGGATGATCTGACCACTAGATTATGAGATCGTGTCAAGATCGTAAAGATCGGATCGTTAGATTTGAAATTCGGTCGATATCAGGATGATCCGACTGTTAAATATGAGGTCATGTCGGGATCGTGGATCCGACCGTTAGATCTGAAATTCAGTCGATTATCAGAATGATCAGACCATAGGATTATAAGATGAGATCAAAATCATGAAGATCTGATCAATAAATCTGGAATTTGGTCGACATCTGGATGATCCAACTGCTGGATTTTAAGATCAGGTCGAGATCGTAAAGATCCGACCGTTAGATCTGAAATTCGGTCAATATCAAGATGATCCAATCATTAAATATGAGACCAGGTCGAGATCGTGAAGATCCGACCGTTAGATCTGAAATTCGGTCAATATCGGGATGATCTGACCACTGGATTATGAGATCGTGTCAAGATCGTAAAGATCCGATCGTTAGATCTGAAATTCGGTCGACATCAGGATGACTGACCGTTAAATATGAGATTAGGTCGGGATTGTAAAGATCCAACCATTGGATTTGAGTTTCGGTCGATATCGGGATGATCCGATCGCTAAATATGAGATCAGGTCGAGATCATGAAGATCCGACCGTCAGATCTGGAATTCGGTCGATTATCAGGATAATCCGACCGTTAAATATGTGATCTAGTTGAGTTTATGAAGATCCGACTGTTAGATCTGAAATTCGGTCGATATCGGGACGATCTGACCGTTAAATATGTGATCAAGTCGAGATCATGAAGATCTGACCGTTAGATCTGAAATTCGGTCAATATCGAGATGATCCGACCGCTAAGATATGGGATTAGATCGAGATCATGAAGATCCGACCGTTAGATCGGAAATTCGGTTGATATCGGAATTATATGACCGCTAAATTATGGGATCAGGTCGAGATCGTAAAGATCCGACCGTTAGATCTAAGATTCAGTCGATATTAGGATGATCCGACCGTTGGATTATGAGATCAAGTCACGATCATGGAGATCAGACCATTTGATTATAAGATCGAGTCACGATCATGGAGATCGGACTGTCAGATCTAAATTTGGTCGATGTCAAAACGATTCGATCGTTGGATTTGAAATTAGATCAAAGATATAACTATATTAGACCCTACCATGATCGACCTAGTTAAGTCATTTGATCAATGGGTCAAGTTGTGAGTGGACTTAATCAATGTGACTAAGTCATTTACTCAGTGAATTTGATGTCTTATGAATATAGTTAACCATATATGATTAACACATAAGACATGATTTAATGACATATGCCTTAATAACATGTATTAATTACATGTTAATAAAGTTCATGTCACCTTAATATAAACGTGACATATGACTTAATAACATGTGTCGCATGTTTATGTCACATAAATAAGTTACATGTTAATGGACCTTATGAATGTCACATTAACATGTTATATGTTAATGGACTTTATGTCACATTAACATAATTGACTTATTGGATTAAATTACACCCTCCTAGATTTAATTCCCTAGGTGTAATTAATCATATATGATCATCACATATAATGTGACATATATGATCATATAACGTTTATATTATGTCATGTCATATTTATATGTTATAACAAACATATAATATAACATAACATATTAAAACATTGAGTTAAGATAAGACTTAAATCCAAATCAAAAAAGAAAGAGAGGGGGCAAAAGCCTACCACTCTCAAAGCCAAGAGTCCTTACCACAAGGAACTCTTAAACTTGCCACCTCTTTTCGTTGTCTCCAAATGAGCCCCGTAAGGGGGTATTTATAGTCTCACTAGGAGCGGTTAGAAGCCTAGGGGTCCACCCTCACCGGGTGGAAGTTATGCCCATTTCCCGCACACAAGAATTTAAATGGGGGAATGCGGTTACTAAAAAAAAAAAAAAAAATCCCACGGGAGGAAGGAGGGGGCGCCCATCATCCCCCCTACCCTCACCAGGTGGCTTCTTTCCACCCAGTGAGGGTAGAGATTCCACCTAAAAGTGGACTCTTAACCTCTCTTCTTTTTACTAATTCTTCTCTTTGTTTTTACCTTTTTACTGTACATCTTTCCTTCTTCTCTTTTTTTTTTTTTTACCCTTTTACTGGAGCTTATCTCTTTCTCTTTTTTTTTTTACTTAGACAGTTACAAGAGAGAGAGAAGTGTGTGCATGGCACACTACCCTCACCGGGTGGGCTGCATTCACCTGGTGAGGGTGGAGAGTCCATGTGTGGGTGGACTCTTCCCCCCCCCCCCAAAGGAATTCCGGGTCGGGTCGGGACCGGGAATCGGGACCCGGCGATCCCGACCCGATCCGATCTGGATCGGCCAAGTCGGCCGATCCAGACTCAGTCCGGCCGGTCCGACTCAACCGGATTTTTTTAAAAAAAAATCAGAAAAAATAGAAAAAATCAGGAAAAAATCAAAAAAAATTAAAAAAAATCAGAAAAAATTACATACATATTATTCAATTGATGTACAATAAGAATGAATGCAATTCATGTATATCCATAAAAAATAAACATTAAAGAGTCACATTAATAATTTTTGTTGTGCATTAATTAAAAAAGACATTGTTGTTGAAAAATACCTTAGAAAGATCACATTTGTGATCCTTCATCATCCGGTTCATAAGTTTGAGCAGGCGGGCCATAATCTACCGACATGTATGGTGCATATCCATAGCCAAACAAGGAACTAGCGAGGTCTTCGAATCCTCTTTGAATACCTCTAGGTGTGTAAGCTTGTTGGTTTGAACTTTCTCCTGATATTGGAGGGACAAAAATGCCGTACTGTATAGGTGGAAGTCCAGAGTACCCTTCAGTAGTGCTGCTGATGTCTGAATATGGCAGTGTAAGGGGATGAAAAATGGGCAGATAAGAAGGTGCATCTTCCCATGGTGGCCAATCACATCCTGCATGTCTCTGTTGGCCTTCAAATCCCCTTTGTTGTCCTTGTCTCTGACCTTGAGTTCCTTCAGAATGACTCGGAGGTGCGGAGTAATCATCATATCCTGCGTAACTGCTCCCAAGTGCAGAACCTCCTGATAGTCCAGCAACAGTAGCGCCATCACCATCACCATCTCCATCATCATCATCATCATCATCAGTGGAGTCATCACTCCGCACTTGGCTTGTTTTCCTCAATCGCCTTCTTCTACGCCTGTAGGTTTGTCTTTCTGCCTCGTACATGCTGGCCAAGTGAGGTGGTAAAGCTGAGGTGTCCTCAAGTGTCTCTCCAGTCTGCTGAACTGTCCCTTCTTCTCCTTTTGATGGGTCCACTCGTTGTTTAGACTTTCCTTTTGATTGTTTTCTCTTTTTGCTGCTCGATGACTGCAATGAAGGTCTCACTGGCTCTTTCTCCTTTCTTCTTTGTGGATCCACCTGAGTAGCTGATCTCCTGAGTGCTGGCTGAGAGGCAGAAGTTCTAGCAGTGTCTTCTAGTGTGGCTGACTTTCAGCACCTCTGAAGAACTAGTGCACCTCCTTCTTGTGTTGTCTGAAATTCAGGATCTCGAGCAACTACTGCATCTAATTCACCTTCTGCCCAACTCCGATCCTAAGGATCAAACTCAGGCTGTGCATCTCTGGCTGCTCTGCTCTCCACCCAAGAATGCAGTGGGTGTTCTTCATCTAACAGTTCATCAATATCAATCTGATGTACAGGCTCATCAACTGGTCTGCCAGCAAACTCCATGAATCTCTGTCTTTCAAGCCTCTGTCTTTTCTGAATCTGCCTGATTTTTAGACGCATGTTGTAGTGACAGTACACCAACTTCTCCAGCCTAGAAACCCCCAATCTATTACGAACCTTCGTGTGAATGAGACTGAATGTACTCCAGTTTCTTTCACATTGACTGGAAGAAGTGGTTTGACTGAGTACTCGCACTGCAACATACGCCAAAAGATTTATGGCAACTTGTCTGTAATTAATTTGCATCCACCATTCAGCTGTTCAAAAAAAAAAAGAAGACGATGATATCAATAATCATATGTAGAGTCTACATTGTAGACTGGTAGCATCATTAAATTTAATATTTGACTATTTATTATGTAATTCACCTGGAGTTGTCCTCGTTACTGCAGCCCTGACGTCGTCATCTCCATAAATGCCAATCTTCAATTTAAATCTCTCCATCTACAAAATAAATATAAATAACATAAGTTAATGATAGACGCATGCATTTTCATAAACTCCTACTTTGTACGTTATCTCTGCTAAGGCATCTATCCTTTCATTCGTATTCCTTGATATTCTAGTAATCACGTTAGTTGTGCCTCGAAGGACCTCTCCGTCATTATGCACGCTCTCACTATACTGATACATTGGGTTGAAAAAATATCCTGCATATAAATTGAATATTAATTAGTTATAAAATTAAATGTGAAAAAAAATTAATAACATAAAATCAACTTAAATAGATGAAGAATTAACCAGCAGCATGAAGATCATGATGAAGAGTCGACTCCCATCTATTATCGATGATCCTCCACCATTTGTCATGAGAGGTAGGAAGGCTTTCGCTCAATTGCTCCTTTGCTCTATCCATGGCCTCATACAAATATCCCATGTCATTTTTGTCATCTCCATCAACTAACCTCAGAACACGTACCAGAGGCTCAACCACTTTCAGATAGCGAGAAACCTTATCCCAAAAACTTCTCTTCCCAACTAGCGATTGCACTGCCAATGCAACTTCTCTAGCATCGGCTCTCAGTGTCCCTATATGTGCCAGAAACTCGTCAGAGTGGACTAACTAGGCCAACTGATGCTTGTATTTACTCACGCTCTCTAAACAAATGAAGTTGGATGCAAATCTAGTAGGGCCAGCACGAAGAAGATCCCGTCCACTTGTATGTTCTCTCATCATATGTAAGATCATGTTGTGACTATAAATAAATCTCGTGATCATCTGAGCATGTTATACCACCTCAGCAACAAAAGGATCTTTACCTATGTCCTCCATCATCAAGTCAATAGAATGTGCTGCACAAAGCACCCAGTACAAATGGTGTCTCTTCTGCATCAACAAATTACCGGCTGCTTTATAACTTGCTTCGTTGTCAGTGACTATCTGCACAACATTTTCTTCACCAATTTCCTCTACCACGTCATCCATTAGCCTGTACAAATAATTAACATTCTTTATTCTATTTGAGGCATCCACAGACTTCAAAAAACTAGTGCCCTCGCTGCAATACACAAGGAAATTAATCATGGATCTTCTTGTGGTCCCTGTCCAACCATCATACATGATGATACAACCACGCTCCCTCCACACATTTTTGAAGTTGTCGACCCATACATTCAAGTCATTATACTCTTCTTCAAGCCCAACATCATAAATGTAGCGAGGTGTGGGGGCCTTTACACCAGGTCCAGCATCTGCAATTGCATCCACCATCGTCTGAAAATATGGACTAGATGCTGCATGTGCTGGCACACCTGCATGTAAAAACCATTTCACAATTCCTTTCAAGGCATTTTTTGCAGATGCCTTGACTCCTTTTAATGCTTGCTTGATTCCAGGCTGTCTGGCAGACCTTGATCTGTACAAAAATTGGTCCATAAGACTGCGTGCCACATCTGATGTTCGTCCACAACTCAATATAGAACTAGCAGTCCTGCGACCAGAAGAACCCCTAGGAACGAATCTCCCAAGCTGAGAAGCAGCAGGCACTGATCCACCTGATGATCCTATGCCTCTTCGTCGGTCCTCATCTTCTCTATTTGTCCGCAAACTGGCACGAACAGCTCTGGTGTACTCTGCATTAGGGTCATCTGGATCCTCCTCATCCTCCTCCTCATCATCTAAATTGATCGGGCGCTGAACAGCTAGACTGTAATCCCTTCGTCTCTGGTGCCCTGATATCTCATCTTGCAAATCCATGTGTTGTTGAGATGATAAATCTTTGTGTGCCTTTTTACCCACCATATAAGTCCTCATTTCCTTCTTCAAGTCCAGCGGGACTGACTCACATCTACTGACATCTCCTGATATGCCAGCAAGATGATTTTTTAGGCGATAGATGCCACCACCCATCTCCTTTCCACACCAGTTGCATTTGACCCTCCTCCTAACACTGTCCACTAGTGTGCAATGCTGCCAACCAGGATCAGCACCATGTTGCTCCACATCTTGTTCTGCCATATTCCTGCATAATATAAAAACACAAAAATGCAATCAGGTTCTAACAAGTTCAATTGAGTGGTTGGCAGACTCAATTGAACCTTAATCACACTAATCATACAAAAGTCCCAATTTTTAACACTTAATTAGGGTTGATTTTAACTAATTAACGCTAATAACAGGCAATTAAAAAAATGCACATTTATGTCCTAACAAGTTCAATTGAATGGTTGGCACACTCAATTGAACCTTAATCACGCTAATCATATAAAAGCCCCAATTTTTAACCCCTAATTAGGGTTAATTTTAACTAATTAACGCTAATAACAGGCAATTAATATAAAAAAATGCACATTTATGTCCTAACAAGTTCAATTGAGTGGTTGGCACACTCAATTGAACCTTAATTACACTAATCATACAAAAGCCCTAATTTTTAACCCTTAATTAGGACTAATTTTAACTAATTAACGCTAATAACATGTAATTAATGCAAAAAAATACACATTTATGTCCTAACAAGTTCAATTGAGTGGTTGGCACACTCAATTGAACCTTAATTACACTAATCATACAAAAGCCCTAATTTTTAACCCTTAATTAGGACTAATTTTAACTAATTAACGCTAATAACATGTAATTAATGCAAAAAAATACACATTTATGTCCTAACAAGTTCAATTGAGTAGTTGGCACACTCAATTGAACCTTAATTACACTAATCATACAAAAGCCCTAATTTTTAACTCCTAATTAGGGCTAATTTTAACTAATTAACGATAATAACATGTAATTAATGCAAAAAAATGCACATTTATGTCCTAACAAGTTCAATTGAGTGGTTGGCACACTCAATTGAACTTTAATTACACTAATCATACAAAAGCCCCAATTTTTAACCCCTAATTAGGACTAATTTTAACTAATTAACGCTAATAACATGCAATTAATGCAAAAAAATGCACATTTATGTCCTAACAAGTTCAATTGAGTGGTTGGAACACTCAATTAAACCTTAATTACACTAATCATAC
Source organism: Zantedeschia hybrid cultivar (assembly GCA_030544215.1). NCBI lineage: Eukaryota > Viridiplantae > Streptophyta > Magnoliopsida > Alismatales > Araceae > Zantedeschia > Zantedeschia hybrid cultivar. Next base: position 31,780,593 of record JARZZO010000003.1, on the reverse strand, counting down.
AAAAGCCCTAATTTTTAACCCCTAATTAGGGCTAATTTTGAGAATTTTATCTAATCAACATGCTAAAATTGTTTTCAACCTAAATATTAAGAGATCTACACAATATACACAATCATACATCATTTCTAATTTTTTTAGAATTTTAAAAAATTAATTCAAAATATACCTAAACTCGGATCGGAATGCGAACAAAAAATCCGACGTCGAGGGCGGCGGTGACGGCGACCACAGCGGCGGCGGCGACGGCTCTCGGACGGCCGGCCGACGATGACGGGATGAAAATCCCCTCCTTTTGCTCGATATCTCAAAAAAAAATAGAAAAGAGAGAGAGGGCCGGCGGCGGCGGGGGGGCCGGCGGCGAGCCGGGGAGGGGTTGGGGAGTGGGGAAGGGGGGCGCCAGCAGCGTTTCTGCTGCTGGCGCCTGGTTCCCGATCCCCCCTTAAGGGGGAGATCGGGACCGGCCCGAACCGGTCCAGATCGGGTCCGGACCGGCCGATCTGGCCGGTCCGGCCCCAATTTGGTCCGGTTCGGGCCGATTTCTTCCCGTTTTTTTTTTTTTTTAAATCAGTGGGGGGAACAGTAAATTCCCCCCCAAATCGGCTCGGAACCCGCCAATTCCGATTCGAATCGGCCGATTCCGCAATCCATGCCCCCCCCTTTTTTTAACTGTGTTTTCCTTTTTTATTTACTGTCCTTGGACAGTTGGCAAGAGGAGGAGAGGGTGCGTATGCACCCTCACCGGGGGGGGGGGAAGAGTCCACCCTTGTGTGGGCTCTTGACCCTCACCGGATGGATCCACCCGGTGAGGGCTCTTGACCCTCACAAGGGTCAAGCGCCCACACAAGGGTGAACTCTTCCCCCCCCCCCCCTTCATCTCTATCTTCTTTTTTTCTTTTTACTGCTACTGTTCACGTTTTATTTTTTTTATTTTTCTTTTTTCTTTTAACTGTCCTAGGACAGTTACAAGAGAGAGGGGGGAGAGGTGCGCATGCCCTCATACCCTCACCGGGTGGCATTTTCCAACCCGGTGAGGGTCAAGAGTCCACCATGCCCCCCATCTCTATCTTTCTCTCTTTTTTTTAATAAAAACCAGAGGCAGAACCCATCTTTTTTTTTCCTGTGGCTGGCTCTTGCTCCTACTGCTGCCGCTGGGCACAGATTTTGCTCCTGCTGTTGCTGCTGGCTCTTGTGGCTGCCCCTGCTGCTGCATCTGTTGCTCCTGTATACTCTTGCTGCTGGTGTGCTGCAGTTCTTGTTCTTCTTTCCTTTTTTTTTTTTGGTTTGTTGTTGTTGTTGCAGGTTATTGCTGATGTGGTTGCTCCTTATTGATGATGTTGTTTGTGCTTAGACAGGTAACACATACCCCTCTTTCTTTGTTTTATAGATCTTTGTTCTTCTTTTTTGTTCTTTCTCTTTTTATTTTTATGGTTCAACAGGAGGATAAACCATTTTGAAGGAGATTGATTTTATTTTGGCATTGGGATGGCTCTTGCTGGGCAGGATGTCTCCCACCCAGCAGATGCTGGTTTGTTGGACTCCCTGGGTGGGATGCCAGGCACCCAAGGCAGATGCATTGGGTGTACAGCTCTTGCTGGGCAGGATGTCTCCCACCCAGCAGATGCTGGTTTGTTGGACTCCCTGGGTGGGATGCCAGGCACCCAAGGCAGATGCATTGGGTGTAAATCCTAATCCTGCACAGATGGCTGGGCTATCAGATTCACAATCAGATAGCCCTATGATGCAATCCCGTTGGCATCCTAAGTCCATGAGCATAAGCAGTTCTGGCAGGGATTAGCTTTATTAGGTGTTGGAATGGCTTCCACTGGGTGGATGTCTCCCACTCATAAGACATTAAGCCATTAGATGCACTGGACAGGATTCTAGGGAGCAACGCGGACACACTGGGCATGACACCACTTATCAACAGAATACATCTCTATTACCACATAACAGAGCTGTTTTTCTCCTTCGCACACCACACACGCACACATACACACATGTGCACGTGCACAACCAGCCCCTAATTTTTCTCCTCCTAGCAACCATCCTTCCTTCACCAACCTATCTCCCCTTTGTCTGTCCAGCCACCTTTTCTCTCACTTTTGCACCATCTGCCTCTACTTACATCCACCAGTCACCAGTGCCGCCTTCCCTTCCACCATCAATAATGTAGGAGGGGACGATGCAAACATAAGGACGACAACATGCACCGATCATCAGCAATAATCTATAATAATTCAGCAAATAAGCTTGTGCACAGCCAGCAACTTCTGACTAATATGACTATAAGACAATCAAGCTAAATGGCATTCCTGCAATAGCAGTCCAATGCAGTTGAGAAATTGCCACATAATAGGGTGTAGTTGGTGGGGGGCAAAGAGGAAGAGAAGGCCTCCGGCATCACACTGGCGACGAGATAACGGCCTCCGGCGTCACATCGGCGGCTCGGACATCATACCCAACCCCGTCACAAGGCAAATTCAACCTCATCGCAGGGTCGTCTTCTTCGTCGCAGAGAGAGCACCAGAAAATTCACTCAAAAATCATAATAAAATTCATTCATAATTAGAAAAGATAGGATATATCCATATATATAGTGTTTAGGGACCTTTCTGACTCAAACTTCACTACCTAACTCTAAGACGGACCCAAATTCTTCTAATTAGATAATTATTGCAAAAATTCGCACTAAAAAATCTTAAAAAATGAAAAATTGCACCTTAAATTTAGAAAAATAACAAACATATTAAACGGGGCTCTAAATAGGCCAAATAAAATATCAATGGACTCCTAAAAATAATCTACACTTCATATGGGCTTTGAACTGTCTCGAAGCTACAACGACATTGGTATGTTGGTCTTGGACTCCCAACATTCTCCCCCGGTTCGAGAAAACTCGTTCTCAAGTTTTGAAGTGCAGCAATATCCATGGGAAGATTATGAGAGCAACAAAACAAAGGCGCACAATTGATGCCACTGAGATTACCATATAGAAGAAAGCTCCAACTCAAGGTGGAAAGTACGCCTCAATATCACTCCACAAGTGGTCAAATCATGCTGACTAATGTTGCCTTGAACAATCTTCGGCTAATCGACCACTTCTGTTATTGCCTCTTCCTTCTTTGGCTCATTCTGCTCAGCCATGAATGTGAAACTAGCCTCAAAATAAATTAAGTCACATCTAACATTTTGGACTCAACCTCTTCATAATAATCATCTATGAGTGCTGGATCGGCTTCATAATGTATCTCTTTCATTTGGTTTTCATATTTCTCAATCAATGCTGGATTAGCCTCATAAACTATATCTTCCCTTGGATTTTCATGTTCCTTAATTAACACCGGGTGGGTGTCAACCGCCTCCCTGAAGTTAGAAAGTAGGCTATGAATCTCAGTCTTGAACTGGTTCCAATCGCTCTTTAAGTTGATCGAATCACTCTTTAAGTTGATCCATGCAAGGTCTTCAGACAACCCTCAATACTTACTCGAGTAGTCAATAGCCATCATCTTGCGAAATGTGCCATGTAAGCAGAGGCGTCCAAAAGATGGCACATAAATCAAGACAACTGACACGGGTCTCGAGATGCACAAACAGACATCCGTGGGGCATATGTAAAATGATGTACTACTGGTGAATAGGAGGCTGGATGAGATTTGTCTCACTACAAGCATGCCACCAACATGATCGGCGTGCAAAATGAAGCATAAAGGTGCCCTCGCACAACTGACGCAGTCGTTGGAGGTGGGCACACAAAACGAGGTGCAGTCGGGATAGCCGCACATTGGAACAAGGTTGGCCTTATTGAGACTAATCCAACGGCGCAAACAGTGCATGAATCAGAGTCCGAATGACTCCTCAGCGAAAGCGGTGCGACAATGGAACGTAGTGCACCACCTGATGCAGTGGGTCGATCCAAGTTAGACCTCAACTTGGGGCTAACTGGGCCCCGGCTCAGACAAGGGCTGAACCAGGTGGCTCAGACCACCTAGGACCAGGATCAAGACCCTTGGTGTGAACCTGGCTTGGACCAGCGTTGCAGAGGGACCATTGGGTCCTAATATGGTTCATACCATACGGGTCAAACTTGGTTGACCATATGAGGCTAAAGGGCACGGGCCCTTTCTTGTTCCTTCTCCACCTCTCTTAACCCTAACCGAGAGAGGGAGGGGGGAGAGAGAGACAGAGAGAGAGAGAGAATGGGAAAGAGCGATGGTGGCTATAGGCATTAGTGGCGGGGTTGACGACAGCAGCGGCGCCTGCAGGAGCTACCGGCGGAAGCAGCAGCGAAAGGAGCAAAAATAGATGGTGACAGTAGCAGCCCATGGGGCTTCCAGCATCCTGCATGGGGTCCGACAGGGACAAGCAGCAAGGATGGCAATCTTGATTCGGTACCCATATAGGTGGGTACTAATACGGATACAGATCAATATACAGCTGCTACCGGAGGAAACATTTTTTTTCTTCTTTTAATTTTATTTGGGTGGGCCGGTATCAGGATACCCTATATCAGTATCAGCCACTGTCGATATCGATACGTATCAATATCGGCCGGTATTGCCATCCATGACCGCAGAGCTGAGCCCTCCCCTTTGGTTCATTCCTCCTCTTCTTCTTTTTCTTCACCTTCTTCTTCTTTGTTCTTCGGTGAGAATCGAGAGAGAGAAGAAGGATGTGGACAGCGAATGGTGGTGGTAGGGGAAGCACGTTATTGTTCATGTGAACAGTAATCGGGATTTTTTTTTTTTTTTTTTTTTTTTAGGCTGTGGAGAGAGTAGGAGAACGAGAGGAAGGGGTAATAGTAGGTCTGCTACTGTTCATATGAACAGTAACAAAAGAAGAAAGGGGATTTGTGGTTGGAGACCTTTTTTTTATATTGTTTACAAAATAGGAAAAAAAAGAGAGAGAAAAGAGGACGCAGTGGGGTGTGCAGCAGCACAGTGGCGAGCAGCGGCGCGGTAAGGATCGAACTTGGGCTCTGATACCAAATTTGATGAGGGACAAGGAGGAAGAAAAGGCCTCTGACGTCACACCGACAACGAGATAACAGCCTCAAGCGTCACACCGGTGGCTTGTGTGTCACAGCCGGCCCCATCGCAGGATAGATTCGACCCCGTCGCAAGGTCGTCTTCTCTGTCACAGAGAGAGCACCAGAAAATTCACCCAAAATTCGTAATATAATTCATCTATAATTAGAAAAGATAGGACACATCTATATATATATAGTACTTAGGGACCTTTCTGACTCAAACTTGACTACCTAACTCCGAGATGGACTCAAATTCCTCTAATTAGATAATTATTACAAAAATTTGCACTAAAAATTCCTAAAAAATAGAACATCGCATTTAAAATTTAGAAAAATAAAAACATACTAAACGGGCTCCAAACGGGCCAAATAAAATATATATGGACTCTTCTAAAAATAATATACGCTTCATATGGGCTCTGAACTATCTCCAAGCCACAAAGACATTGGTATACTGGCCTTGGATTCCCATCAGTGGTTCCCATCTTAATGGCCCGGCCCAATAAACAAACAGGGAAAATCAGGTTCTCACATAATCACACATCCAACAGTAATTAGTTTAAACTGTAAATGGAACACTATCTCCCTCAACTCAGTCAGTGCATATGCAACTTAGAAGTGTACATAAAGAAGCTATTAAAGAAATGGACCAAGAAGAGGATGCTAACCTCAACCATCAGAGAAATCCAACCAACCCTGCACCATCAGGAACCTTGGGCTGCATGCACAGGGCTGGGATCCCTTGTACCATGATCAGGATCAGCAGACAGAATCCAATACACATACAAAATGTTCCCATGAGAACGGGTGCTGGAGTGACAAAGGTTTGCCGGATTGGGAGCTGAGGTGCAGCTGGACACACCTGGGTACAGTGGACCATGAACACGTGTCGGGCAGAAGCAAGGAGAAGCAGAGGTGGCGAAAAGCGGCCACATCTCTGCGAGAGCAGAGCGAGATTGCCCACCTCACGCACAGGCACTAATGGAGCTTCATTGAATGGAAAGAAGCAAACTTGGGTGAGGTGCATTCAACAAGGTCTCTTGAGGCTTCGCAAAGAAGGAAGTAGGTCAAAGGAGGCGGGTGGCAAAGTCGACTAGGAAAGAGAGGGGACAAGTGCTGGCGACCTACACAGAGGTGGGATCACCGAGGAGTGCACTGCAGTGGGGTGCACACATGGAGGAGACAAGGCAAGCAGGTGCCAACACCTCAGGCATATACACCAAGTGGGCATGCATGTGCTTGGGGGGGTGGCGCAGGCACCAAGGGCTTTGTAAAGGCTGAACACCCAAAGTCTTCATCTGAGTGTAAGGTTACCAAGGTAAACAGGGCCCCTGGCCTCCTTGTGGAAGTAATGATGAGAGGAAAGAGAAAGGAAAAAAAAAGGTAAGAAGAAAAGAGGGAGGAGAGGGGGGAAGAGAGGAGGAGGCAGTCAATGTTGGGATAGGAGAAGGGGGAAGCATACAAATCAAGGAGGAAGAAGGAATGAGGAGAAATGAGGAAGGAAAAACAATGCCGGCAGTACTATGGGGCCTTTGAACCCCCCCCCCCACCCCGGTGGTGGCTCTCCTAACAAGACACCTCGTTTAGGGTTTCCCAACAGTCGCATTTTTTTTCTTTCCTTGAATAAGGAAACAAAGAAAGGAAAAGGACAATGCCAGCCTCATGTTTCAGATGAAGTCCCAACACTATACCAAACAAAAGACTCAACAAATGAAACCTATCAAAAGAAAAGCACATAATAACAGGAAAATATATGATAAAGAAAAATGACAATCTATTCATGCCCTCACTAAGCACCTAAAGTCATCCTTAAGCCACAGCGACGTCAGACTCGGCTTGGCTCTACTCCGTCAACGATACACTCATGACGGGTCAAACTGGACTTGGACTTGGGTCGGGACAAACCCACCTTGACTAAGAAGCACTCAACCCCATCAAGGATGGTCTGTTGATGCTCTGGTACTGCTTAAGCAAGTTTGGGTCAAGGCACTTGAGCTCCTTCTTGGTGATCCACAAATCCTCTAACAGTGTTCAGTCCCTCCAACAAACAAGATACCATTAATACACTCCATCCCTGGTAGAAATAACATGTTCGTCCGACATGCTCTCAATCTACTCACTTTGTGCATGAAATATGGTCGGTGGACACTCTGGGGTAAGGTCACTCACAAAGGGAAGAGAGGGCTCAAATGGGTCACTAGGCACCATTGTTGGCTCCCTACATGCTACCAGATTTAACACATTAAAAGTAAAACTAATCCTATAATCTGATTGGAGGTCCATAATGTACACATTCAATCTGACCTGTTTCGAAATTTTGAATGGATTAGCATTATAGGCATGCAATTTCTTTATGATTTCCAATAGAAACCACTCAGACCTCACTCTGGTCATCACATAGTCATTCCTGGTATCGCCTATGGGAATCTACAAAAATGATTATAGCTTCACTGCTAACATTGATGTGTTTAATGATTTCCTCATGCAAACCAGTAACATGTTGTGCAAATGACTCAACGAACTTTGAAACCCTAGCATGTAATGACACGAACATCAGATATACAGGTTCCTAAGCTTGTGACCATGAATAATATCAAATCAGACTTGTTGACCAAACTGTTGCATGCAAATTGAATCAAAAGGTTGATAGTTACATTGTAGCTTGTCAAAAAGGAGCTGCCAGACCTCTTATACATTCCCCAACTGACAGACATGACCCAAGGAATCATTCCCCTTACCACATAAGCAACAACGAGGAAAGATGCCATCCAAAAACCAAGAAAGCCTATCAAAAGTTGTGAGTCTGCCATGTGAGATTCTCCATAGGAGAACCTCAACTTTCATAGAGCTCTTCACTGATCAAACATGCTTAGTAAAGAGGTGTCAAATTCCTCCATCTACAATATCCTGATAGGGAGACCTAACAAAGAAAGCCCCTACAACCTCCCACCCCTATGTCCACATATCCTATAATGACCTATCTAACACTTGTATTATCCACTTTGCGCCCCAACAAGCCCACACAGTGTTTCTCGTCTCCAGAAGGCACCTCACAAGTTGTGGATATGGGCCCTCTATATATAGCCCAGCAACTTTTCCCTTCTTTTTTTTCCTTATTTTGGTGATATAAGACTTATCCAATTCATCCCTACCTTGGCCCCACAAACAAAGTGGTAGCTCCATGCCATTGCAACTTTACACTAGCATGTTTTACCCCTACATCCGAGTAACCCTTTCTTATGAGTAGTCCTCTCATCCTAGCTGACTCATGACTGAGCTAATATAGACCTACCGACCAGTTTGTCCCAAAACAAATTGATATTGTACTACACAAGTCCCGCTCTATTATCATAATGTTATAGCCCGATACGACCCTTGTGAGGTATTACCTGTTTTGGACCCTCATAAGCTTGCAAGGTTTCATTCCCCCCACCCACCCACCCCCCCACCCCAAAAAAAAGGCTCCTTACAAGTTATGGATACAGGCTCTCCTTCCATATATAACCTAGCAACTTTTGCTTTCTTCCGATATAGGAGTATTCCAATTCATCCTTGCGCCCCTAAACACAGTGACAACTTCATGCCATAGTTGATCCACACTAGCAAATTTTACTCTTATGTCCAAGATAGTTCTCTCCTCACACCTAATTCATAACTAAGACACTATATATCCTGTCCCAAATGCTCTACCCTTAATCCCTACAAAGGAAAAAGAAGCTCTACAACATTATTGATCTCTTCATCTCGTACCTATCTTTTGAAGCATTGGCACCAATACCCCTAGCCTAGACACCATCAAAAATATATACTACCACTACCATGGGCTCAGATAAGATAAAGGGAAAACCCACCACACCACCTACCCTTCCGAAATAGGCACTTATTTCGATCACCAATAAAGATTTGGGTATCAACACCCAACAGGTGTCATTACTCCACAAGATACATCTCCGGACATGGGAAAGGTTACAAGAGGAAGGAAGGGTGACATTATTGAGACTTAGGAACCAGTGCAAGGTATGTCACTACTTTGCAGGTACCTCTCCCAATATAATAGAGGCTACAAGAGGAAGCAAGGTTCAATCCTATACACTAGATCTACTATCTATAAGATAACATCCAACAACAGTTCTATCTCATCTATGTTGAGCTTCCACAACCACTTAGTGAGAATAGCTAGGTTGAAGACATTGACATTCTTGATGCCTAGCCCGCCATTTTCCTTACTCTTGCAAACCCTTCCCCCAACGACATGCATAGGCTCTCCATTGCAATGCTAGAAGAAAGAACATCAAATAAAATCAAGTCTCCTAGCTATTGGCAATTAGACAAAAATGAAACTGAGCGGCTATCTAGATCAAATTTGCCTAACACCACCCTTCTCCCATATGAGAGAAGTCTATCTTTCCAACTTGCTAGCCTAGACTCAAATTTTTGAACCACCTTCTGCTAGTCCCTACAAAGAAGCCCTCTAATGGTGGAGGGAAGCTCCGAATAAGCGATACAAAACTCCCCTATTTAACATCCCATATTACCATAATCATCATTAGGCCCTCTACAAAGACTTGTTATGTGTATGTATTCCAATAAGCTGAATCTTTTAGAAGTTGACCTATAAACCACTAACCTCATCCAACAACTCCCACATAAATTTCGCAACAAATAACTAATCATCCAAGAAGAAAAGGATAGTATCCTTTGCATGCTAAAAGGTTTCCTAGAGAAATAACCTAGAAGCCCCTAATATCCTACCATCTATGTTATCAAAGGCGACCGAGGCTATCACCTAGGCAACAAGGAAAGGAGAGGCACCCACATGGGACCTTGCTTTGGGCCTTTTCTCCAAGGCAATCACGGGGATTGCTTTGATCACCTAAGGTGAGTGCCTCGCTTGCATTGACACTTCTTTCTGCCTCAATTGCCGTAGTCAGCCCAACCACTAGGCCTATTGGCCCAAACCAGACATTGTGCACAACTTGGCCCAAGGAGTTATATAAGGTGATTCCCCTAATAGCTCCTCTTCCTTCTCAATCGTACCGTGCAGCTAGGGTTGGACGAGGATGATGACGACCATGTAAGCGAGGATGACCACCACCGCGATCGTTGACGAGCACATCTTCAATGAGGACAACCACCACCTCATCCTCTCTCTCAGTTCTCTATCTCTTCTTTGCTCAAAGAGACCGAACACACTCTTTATGAGTCTCTGTCTCACTCTTCATATGCTCCTTGTCTCTCTCTCTCTCTCTCAATCTATTTTTTGGTCATCAAGATTGTCATATTTGAGTGGAAGAATAAGTAATTTTATTATATTATTGTGTTTTTTGACATGTTTAATAATGACATTTAATAATATATTACACATCTGAAAATTTTTATATTTTTAATAAAATCTTGCTTCAAATGCCTAGGCTTAGGCGTTTGAGGCTGAGGAGACCCTTCAATCACCTCACACCTGACTACACCCTCTCCATCATTCTACCTAGAACAAATAGGAACATGGACATACAATCTGCTAAATAGATGCCTCTACCACTGTGAAAATATGGTGATGGTTCCCCATTGATGAGGATGGCAAATCTGGACGAAGTGATGCAAGTTCTAATCCAGCCTACCCAACTATCAACGAACCCCACCTCACTTTGTTTGCAGAATAGGGCCGGAATAACCGGTATAAAGGCCCTATTCTGGTTTGATTGCGGGGATGCCTAATTCCCCTAATTCCCCCAACTTTTCAAACTCTACCTAGAATACCTAATTCTCCTAATTCCCCCAGTTTTACCCTTTATTTCACTCCTTATTCCACTTATTCCTACCAAATCACTTGGAATAGCGCACTGTAATTATCCTTATTCTGGGTGGAATACCAACAACTTACCAAATCAAAATACCTCTTATTCTGGTTTAAGAAATCCTCAAAACCTTATTCTGGTTTAAGCTATTCTGCAAACAAAGTGAGACCAGGTGTTATGATACCTAATGTCATGAATCATGACGTCCAAGAAATTCTCTTGGAATTATTTTACCCTGATAAAAACACTTTGGTTACACCTGATCACTCTATGTATCATCCTCTTCAGTCTAGATGCCAGCATTTTAGTGATGATCGTGTAGAACTCATTGAGCAAATTGATGGGTTTATAATTTACAAGACAATCCACCCCTTTTTTCTTGTAATGATCACTAAAACGAACCTTCCCCTCTTGAAACTCCAAAATTACTTCAACTAGGACCATCTTAACAATCTCCTACTAATGTTGGAAGAACAACAAAGGGAATCCATCAAAGAAATGAATTGTCGCGGTGCAGGAAATGGACTCCTTTGGACATCAAATGAGAGACTACAATATGATTGATATGGTGCATCCTAACCACTGTTTCTCTTGGACAATATGATAGATAAGCAATTGTTACAACACACAAGTTTTACAACCAGTCTCCTACAATCCCTCATGTTCCCAAGCACATAAAAAAGACGACAACCTAAAACAAGGAAGCACAAAGCTTGGCAAAGTGATTCATCTTAACAACATAAACAACTACACAAGAACAAAAGAAAGCTAAAATTAGCCGCGATTCAACAAAAAGGGAACGGCGTTGAACACCGAGGAAAGAACAGAAACCTCCTACCATCCACCGCCGGTATCCGACGCTGATGCTGCGTCTTCGACGTCGCCGGCGAGGCGCCGCTTTTGAGCTTGTTGATGTTGGCAAGCTGGGCCTGCTTGCTCTGCTCCATCTCCTCCAGAAGCCTGTCTTCGATCGTCGTGTCGTAGGACCTCGCCTTGCCGAACCCCGCCGGCTGGTTCCGCAGCCACCGCCTCATCTCGTCGAGTGGCATGGTGGGTTCATCCCCCTCCCCTTCCCCGTCCTCGTCCTCGTCCTCCCACTCGTCGAACTCCTCGTCGCTGTCCTCCATCGCGACGAACCCCGGGGAAGCTGGCTTCCCCCTGCGCGGCCTCGAGGAGGCGAAGGCCACGGGAGACGAACGCCTCCAACGCCCGCCAGGGCAGAGAGGGGAAACTGGGCCGAGGGCGCCGCCATTGCAGCTTGTGCTGCTGCTGGTAGTGTGGATGGAGGCAGAAGAGGGGGAAGCGGGCGTGGAGCGTGCACGGGCGCTAGACGTGACGCGCTTGTGGGCAGCTCTGAATGCGTTGGTGGGGGTGGCAGCGGTTGGAGGTGGCGGAGAAGCCACTCTGCCGACCCACATCTCTACTCTCGCCACCCACATCTCTCTCTCTCTCTCTCTCTCTCTCTCTCTCTCTATTGCACTCCCCTACCCTGTATATCTCTTTTATTAGCCTGTAGCTTTTCTATTTATGTTTTCTAGAATATTAAAAAATAAAAAGTAAAAATAAAATGATTTTTGACATATATGCCCCTCAAATACTTCATATTTGCATATACCCCCTACTCCCACCTAATGTTTTTAAGACCTCTAAAATCTCCTATGGATTGTGGTTATACACCTCCGTCAAAATGTCTAAATTAAACTAAAAATTTTACATATGTATCCCTAAATTCATTAAAATTTTGCATATATACCTTGAATTCACTAAAATTTTGCATAAATATCCTTGATGTTATCAAGATTTACGGAATCTTTTCGGTATATTCAATTAGATTTCACGTTATTTTGATGGAAGGGCATAACCACAATATATCTGAGATTTTAGAAATATTAAAATAATATATGAAAGTTGAAAGTGTATTACAAATACGGTGTAATATAATGCATGTAATATGAGCCTTATCATGTTGACGCATTCAACAGACGTGTCAAATTATGGTATAGCCCTCTTTTATTTAATGTGACAACATTCTATAAAAGTGGTGCCTCCTATCCAAAAATAGGTTCATTGGTCAAGCTTAAGCCACCCATCTCGAAGGTAAAGGTTTCAAGTCTCTGGTCTTGTTAGTTGACTCCTATCAAGTAAAAATATCTAATTAATATTTATTATAAAATATAATACAAATATATTATTGAGATATATACTAAAAGGTAGATGTAGAAGTGAGTGTTTCTATCTTTACGTTCATTTTTCTATCAAAAGGTTCGATTTTGAATGTACATATATATTGAACGAGAATATTTTTTATCCTTCTATATTGATTTTTAAAATACCGAAAAAGCTCAAAATTAAAAAAAAAATAGCACCATTTATAGCCCTAACTACATCCAACATAAATACAATAAAGAAATGCAACCATGGGTCTATCCTTTTGTCATTTTTTTTATCCCTGAACATTGACCCAAGGGCACATGCCAATCATAAAGTGAGAAATGCTCACTATAACTATTAATATATTACTCTTTTTACCATCTTATTTTTATCATCTAATTTAGAAAATGAAATGGTAAAATTGTCAAACTTCATTTACTCCTTTCATTTGTAAAAATATTAAAATTAAGTTCGGTGTGCCAACTTCATCTCCATCTCAAAATCGAGTGGTCAACATGATAGCAAAACAAGTAGCACCATACATTCTTCCTTAATGCTATAGTTTTAGAGTTGGGATCCTTTCATTATGGTTACTCAGGGAACTCAAATAGGAACCAAATGTAGGGATAACATGTGTTGATGGGCCAAAATCTCGTCCACCGTGATCAAGGCCCTTCGTCTCCGATCAGAAGGGCATCGCTTCGCGGCCCCTGCGAGAGAGAACACTGTTAAAGGATCCTCAGCAGTAGTCCGAAGGATCCCCCTCCGATGCCTAAGTCAGAAGGCTGGTAAAACAAGGAGAAAGTCAAGGGAGCTTGGGCTCTAAAAGGCATACCTATACCAGTTGGACCACGGGTCCTTATATAGTAGTCAAGTCTAGGGAAAGGTTGATCCCAGTTGGGAAACCAGATCTAAGATAAACTCGTCGTCGAGTCCTACCTAGGAAGGGGACTACAGGCGGGGAAAATCCGAATACGAGGTGGATTCTCTGTTCCTATCGATCCATCTAGGTCGAGTCCCACGTGGAGTGGAATTCTTGGTCAAGCCAAGGTGGACAGTCATGATATTACGACCCTGGGCCTATCTGGGCCCAGACCCGGACTCCCACAGAGCGTGACTGGGGGCTCGAGATGAGGCTATTGGGTCAGCCCATTAGTCAGTTAGGTCAGACAAAATTCTCACCCTTCACTTTCCCCCTACTCCTTGGTGGGCTGGCACGGCAAGGAGTGAAAAACATAATGGTGGAACAATGATGTGGCCGTCTCTATGAGGTCGATTGATCGATTTGTCCGCCACATCAGACGAGGGAGCATAAAAGTCGGCGCTAATAGGGGAGCCGACTGGTCGCTTCCGTTCGGCTCGAGGTATTTGAAATGATGGGCACGCTTCTCGCTGTGAGTGTGCGCCACTCCACTTCTTAGCCCGTTCTTGCTTATGCCGATTTTGGATTTCGTACATCGCGTCCATTTGTTCTTGTGCCCTTTCACATGGCAACCTGTCTCTCCAGGGTCATCCCCCTGAAGGGCTTCAGGTTGCTAGGCCTATAAAAGCAAGGGTAGCGGGCTGCGAAAGGGCCATTCCCCCCCCCCCTCTCTGCCATTTCGAGTGAGGTTCCAGAGGATTCCCAATCATAAAATCTTGTGTTTTTTGTTATCTTCTTCTTCACGATGGCTCGCCGTGTTCCGAGAGACATGAGTTACGCCAAAAAGGTTGAAGAGGATCTCTGGGCATTAGGGCCCTTGCAGGCCTCTGAGGAGCTCCTAGCGAAGTTGAGAGATACTTAATAGATTTTGCCCAAGTATACTCTAGAGTTGTTGACACCCGACAAGCAGATATATTCTGTCAGGATGCGCTCTTTCATAGCCTATAAGGCCATGTTCGAAGCGAGGTTGCGACTTCCATTGTCTTCCCTTACTGTCCAACTGTTGGAGTGGCTCCAGGTTGCCCCCGCGCAGTTGATGCCAAACGCGTGGAGGCTGGCACTCGCTTTTGCCATCTTGGCCTGGGGCAAGGAGCATCCGACACCGACAGTAGAGATATTCTTGAATCTTTACGAGCCCGAGTAGGGCACCAGGCCCCAGAACAGGAGGTTTGTGAACTTCACAGTGCGTGACAAGAAACCCCTCTCAGTCGAGAGGTTCTCGAGGGTGAAGGCCTGGAAGGAGACCTTCTTCTAGGTGGAGCATCCTACAGGGTGGTGGCCTTTTTCGATCACTTTCTGAGACCTGTCATTCAAGGGCTCCATCAACAAGTAGGTCTCTAATGGATATAGGTGTCTGCACAGCCAATCATAAGGCACCTATTTCAATCTAGTTCACTAATAAATGACATTTATTTCATTATGTAAATTAGCTTATTTATAAGTACACATAATGAAGTCTATGAATGTGTGAAATAGTCATCGGATTATGATGAGATCATAATAATGAGACTGATGACTTATAAACATATATTCTTAATTGTTCCTAGTCGTAGGATGTTTGAGAAGGACATCAAACATTCGGTAAGACTAGTACAGGTTATTCCAACTCATATGATGAGGGTGACTAATGTCGTTGGTCACTTATGTGGAGACAATGGTGAACCTGTAGGTGTTCATTGGGGAATGAGTTCACTGAACTGATCCGACATGAATCACCAAATGGTAATTTACCTGACTGTCAACCGGCTTGATACATCGTCATAGTAGCGTGGTTGGTCCTTGGACTTGAGACACCAAAGACACCTTGTCGGTTGACTTTTGGGCATTGACCTTGGCTTACAAATCCCTATCCACGGGATTTCTAATAGTCAAGGATCGGGTCCAGCGGAAAACCTTCGAAGGTGATTGTATGTTCGATATAGGATCATTCGCTCTCAGGTAACTAGAGAGAGAATGCTCTAGAATAGATCCGCAGGAGTCTCTGGCCAGAGCAGACATAATATCAGAAAAGATGTTTTCGGATATTGTACAACAGAATCTGATTCAAGTGAGTTGACCATCTAGGGTTTGACAGTTCACCATACCCTAGGTTAACTCGAGAGCATTGTACGGACGAAGGATTATAGCCACACGGTAACTGTGGACGGACAGGTTCCATGAGTGGGTTGCTGAACTTCATTACCTTCCGGGATCATGTGGTGTTGCTTGGCACCCAACTTGATCAGAAGTATGACCGAATTTACATGAGATGTTAATTCGGTTAAGTAATTAATTAAATATTGGATATTAATTAATTACTATAAGTCGATAAATGGTTATTGGACTGAACGGGCT
This sequence comes from Zantedeschia hybrid cultivar, assembly GCA_030544215.1. NCBI lineage: Eukaryota > Viridiplantae > Streptophyta > Magnoliopsida > Alismatales > Araceae > Zantedeschia > Zantedeschia hybrid cultivar. Next base: position 31,764,368 of record JARZZO010000003.1, on the reverse strand, counting down.
GAAAATCGAACTGGTTAATGGGCCTAAAGGGTCACACACAAAATGATTCTCAGTCGGTGGTACTTAAGTGGGATTTATATTAAGTCAGAGACTTTTGTGAAAAGTCGCGCCGACTTAATATATATACATACTATTGAGAAACCCTAAGCCAAGCTCCAAGAACTCTCAAAGCTGGTCGTCCCCCCTCTCTCTCTCCTCTCCTTTGGGCGCCCTGTTCGAGGTGCCAGGAGACTTCCCGTCTCCGCCGCGCGCATTTCCCAAGAGTCGGGAACTCCCGTCCGGATGATCCGGACATCGTTGCGGCGAGGATTCTTCAGCGAGCGCGCTGATCTGGATGAGGGATCGAGGACGAACCACTGCGGAGGATCGCGTGAATACCGTTGTAGGCGGGACGCTTGTGCGGCTAGTGGCATCGCCTCAACGGAACCGAAACGGTCACGGATTCGAATTCGCGCAAGGTAATGAGATCACAACTTGTTTTTGATTTCCGATTTTCATTCCGAAACGGATCAGCAGGCATCAGGCGGGATTTCGTTTTTGCTTCTGCTGCATTCGTCGCACCCCGCCCGGATCCCAACAGTCTCGACGTTGTAGACCTATGGCTAGGGTATAGTGGATGCCATAACGAGGGAAAAGGTTGTTGTCGCCGACATGTTGGTCGATGAGGAAACCCTATGACAGGCAGAGCTGTCTGGGCTCCCAATCCCCCGTAAGTATATTTACTTGAGGTTTTTCTCCCATTCCTATGGCCCTCTTCAGATCCTAATAGGGGGTTTTGCCCCCTTGCTTTTGTTATTTCTGACAGTGGCAGTTCATGGGCGGCAGAGTCCCCTGGTGTCGGCTCTTGCTCCAAATCTTTAATAGATGTTATGCTTCACCGTTGCCTCCCCTGGGTTGAGTGCCTGCGAATTAATTCGACCAAACATCTGGAGGAGAGAAAAGAAGAAATACGTCGCAGGCGGCTCTCGGTCGGATCCACCAAGGCACCGCATTGGGTATAAGATAGTCACTCATGTGGCTCCCAAACTAAGGGAGAGCCGATGGTACGAGCGAAAGATTTGCCCATCGGCAGCTGTTACCATGGCTTTTGCAACGCCCCTATCTGTGCTCATGGGGGAAGCCAAGGGAGAAGGCAAAGCAAAGGCATCCTGGGTCATGAGTGCTAGCACCGAAGGGGAAAGCGAGGCGGAAGCGTCTTCTATTGGTAGCAACAACGCCTCCTTCTTTACGTGGACTAGGGAGGGGGTTGTGCCCATCGGTCGGCCCGGTGGAGGCGTGTGAGAGTGGCAAAGGCAGTGATGACGCCTCTGCGACCCCTTTAGCTGAAGATTCAGGCCAACAAGAATTGGCCCTTGCTCAACGAGTGGGTTCTGCTGGTAGGGGGCCTATAGCAGCAGTCGAGGCGTCAGGGGAGCAGGTTCAGCCCCTCACTCATAGTAGCTCTCCTATCGGGACCGTTCGATATCTTACCAAGGAGGGAGGTGACGGTGGTTGTAACGACCCGCCACCCTATAATCGGGGATCCGATTACTAAATTAGTACCGAATCATTAAAATTTGGAGTCAAACCATGATTTCGATAAGTCTGAAAAATAAATGATAAACTAAGCTAAACATCTACATCACGTCGAATTGTAAAGGAAGTGCATGAATTAAAAATTATTACAATTTGACTTGACTCAGCAAATAATTACATATTCCAACTGAAAAGAAGTAATTAAGCGTACAGGCTTGAAAGGAAAATGACAACTACATCGGGGCATACCCCGGAATGGTGGCTGCTAGCGCGCAACCCGAGACAAAACCCTCTACGCTACGCCTGCCTGGAACCCTCACCTGAAAACCGCAGGGATGAGTCTCATCGAAATAGACTCAGTAGGGATCCTTCGATCCCTACCACCCACTCACACACTCACAAGTGCAACAACACAAATATAGGCAATTTAAATAAATAAAGCAGTAAATACAACTCTCAAAGATTCCCAAATTTCGATATAAAACGCACGCATTCATAAATGTAACATGCACAACTCTGAAACCACTCTACCATGGAAGCCACAACCAGCGTCTCGACTAAACACACAAAGCACGCGGTTGAACGCGGAAAACACCGACCCGCTGGGACCAAACAGCAACCCCTCGGATAGCACATTGGCTACTCCGGCCTGTCTAGCTCTAGGTGGTTCTGCTTCCCCCAGCACGAGTGACACTCCGAATGTACCACTCCCACACCGGTACTAGCTATACCCCAGGGTACACCAGGTGACCCTCTCTCTAGGAGTCACCCCACCACTCCCACATCGGCGCTGTGTCACTCCCACACCGACACAGAGTGCATAAGCGCTAACAACTGTTACTCTAGGTCCACGGTCGCACGAAACACAACACAGTGCGATCCGATCACGTAGAAATCCTCGTCCTCGAGTACGTTTTTAAGCATGCATTTAACCAAACTATCTAACAATGTAAACACATGTTAATTGCATGGATTAATGAGGTTCTGTCTTGAATCGCGTCGCCCATGGCCGACGTCATTCAAGAACCCTAAACTAGTTCATACGAAAAACTGGCCTCAGAATAAGGCCTAAAACGCGTCGCCCCTAGCAGCCGCCATTTAAATGGCATCACTGTCCCTGGACGCTATTTAAAACAGAGACAGAGTCCCTTGTCTGGGCTAAATCGTGTCTCGGGTGGAAGCCGCCTCTTAAAATGGCGTCGCTGTCCCCAGACGCCATTTAACGCACACAGACAAGTTCCCCTCGGCCTCCCCCGAGTTACAACGTGGGATTTCTCCCCCCAAATCGCACAAAAACGTCAAAAACATGGAGAAAGTTGGGGAGAAGCCTAATTATTTTCATAAAGAACCCCTTAGAATATGCTTTCTACCCCAGAAGCACCCATACACCTTTTATGCTTTCAAAGCGGGAAAATCATGGTTTTAAACAAAACACTGCGAGGATCGTCACCCTACCGCTTACTTGAACTCCTACGAGCTCCAAGCCGCCAAACCGCCACGCCACAAGCAGCCATCGGTACTGCCGTGGACGCCATCACTCCACCGGGACGTCGGTCGCCTTCTGGAGAGAAATGCGCCGCGGAGGAGATGGTGGTGGTAGTGGTGGAAGTTAGGAGGTTGATGGAGTGGAGGGAGAGGAGGAATGGGGAGAGAAAAGGAAGGAGAAGGGGAAGGGGGCATCGGATGGATCGGAGGGGAGAGGGAGGAGAGAGAGAGAAATGGAGAGAATGAGAGAAAGGAAGAAGAGCTTCGGAACATGAACCGAAACTCGCTAAAATGCGTCGTCCAAGACTGACGCCAATCAGACGACAAGATGGGTTCGTACACTCACATACCATGACCGTACTCTGAATGGCGTCGACCATGCAAGACGCCATTCAGACGATAAGACCAGGGCCGTACTCTCGCGGCCTAAAACCGGCCCACGTGGCGCCTACGTGGCACACTATAAAACGCGTCCCCTTAATTGGACGCCGTTTGAATCGCGTCGAACAAGCTCGACGCGAAAAAGAACCCATGCCCCAGCCCCACAAGGGCCTAAACCAAGGGGTCCGACATCGAAACTGACCTGATAACTGGATCTGAAACCTCAATCCTTACAGTGGTGATAGTGGTGGCGACGCCACAGGGGCCGTCGCGGACACTGTTAGGGCCAGTCCCGACAGGGATCCCACTTCCCTTGGAGCTAAATGGGAACTAGTCGAGATCGGAGATTCTCCCCCTGCGAAGCGCCGTAGGCGATAGGTGCCTTGCTTAGCTCTCGTCATCCCACCCGAAGGGCTGATCGAGGTGGCATCCTTGTCGGAGGCTTCCCGGCCCTTCTGGAGAGGCTCACGGAGCCTGTGACGAGGCATTTGGTGTTTTCAGCGGTGCCAGCTCGGACTTCGACTTATCCGAGGGGCGGGAGGCCCTGGGCTTCCATGGTAGTTAGGGCGTTTGAATGTCTATCTCTCCCGAGCCGGTACGTTAGGGAGATGCAGAGCCACCTGCTGCAGGAGAGCCTATGGTGGCAGGGGAGCAGGAGCTACTACAAAGTGGGGGCGTGGGGAGAGCATCCCCCCAGACGGGTTGGCACCTCTCCAGCTCCGAAAATCGATATTCCCGCGGTCAAGCCCCTGGATGTCCGGGCGATCAGAGCCATCCTTCAATCGAACATGGTAAGAGAAATCTAGGTTCGTCGTTAGTGGGGGATAGCCCGTGGCAAGCGGTTGGCAGTCGAGGCCTTGCCCGAGAATCCTCGCTCGATCCTTGGTCTTGGTGAGGGGTCAGAGGTTGCGGGCCATCATGTGGGCATTAGGGAGGATCCTATTAGCCCTGAGGGAGGATCCCTCAGGGTGATCCTTTAGGGGGTTGGTAATGACACCTCGGACGCCAGCGGCGGCGTAGCCCTTGAGGTCCTCAGGTAGATTTGCTTTCTATCTGATGACCGGGCACTGTAGGACATGATTGTCGCTGCGACCCTAGGGGATGTGGCCTTTGCCACACTGCAAGCAGGCCTCTACGCCGTGATCCTCCCATTGGAGTTCATGCTAGTGTCACCTTTGCTTGCCCAGCTTCGCAAGCTCAGTGAGAAGCGTTGATCGGACGCAGTGGAGGTAGAGAGGCTTCAGCAAGCACTGAGGATTTTCAAGGAGCGGGCCGCGGGGATGGAGAAGGAACTGGAAGCCATCCATGCGGAAATGGTGGTCAAAAGGGAGGCAATTCGTCAGGAGGGAGCGGCCGCTTATCCCGCTTTCGAGGAGTTTTGGCAAGCCCCGATGGCCTATGCTGCTAAGGCCGAGAGGTTGGTATACGACGTCGGCTAGGATGACGGGTACCTTATGGGCTTTTCTGACGCCAAGGCATGCTTTCTCCAGGCGCCCTCAGAGGGTCATGATGCCGGTGAGTCATCCCAAGGTCGTCAATAGCTTGTTGTACCTGCTTTTTTTTGCAAGGAGTCCGATTTATTGTTGCTTCTCCTTTTTTTTCTTTTGTAATCGGGGGAGTTTTCTCTCCCGTACAATGTTAAACATTTGTTTTTTTGCATGTCATATTTTGGTCCTCCTTTTGCATTATATGCCCCCTTTCCCCCGAACCAAAACAAGCTAAGTTGTTACAACAATTTAGGCTGGCGTATAGTTGGGGTAGGCTTTTTAAGTGTAGTGTAGGACAGAGTGAGCTCCTACCCTAGCGAGGCTCGGCTCGACAGGGGTATCGTTGATCGAGTTTAGTCTCATTTGAGAGTGAGGAGCCTCTTCCCTACGAGGTAAGACTCGACATGGGGTATCACCAATCAAGTTTAGTTCCATCTAAGGGCGGAGAGCCCCTTCCCTGCGAGGGAAAGCTCAATAGAGGTATCGCTCATCGAGTTTAGTCCCATATTAGGGTGGGGAGTCCCTTCCCTACGAGGCGAGGCGAGGCAGGGGTATTGTCGATCGAGTTTAGTCCCATCCGAGGGTGGAGAGCCCCTTCCCTATCAGGTTCAACTCGGTAAGGGATATCATCAATCGAGTTTAGTCCCATATAAGGGTGGGGAGCCCCTTCCCTATGAGTCGAGGCTCGGCAGGGGTATTGCCGATCATGTGTGTCGAAGTTTATACACCACCAGATGATTACAATGTATTCAATAAAGTCAATAGCTAAGTTTATTGAAAACAAACGTTGTCTATAGAAGTCCCTAAAAATAGATTTAATTGGCTAGTGAAGGCATCTGGCCTCTTAGCCTTATTTATATACAAGAATAATAGACTACGACTCATTTGGCTCGGGGCACCCGACCACCATGATAGGCTTATTTAATTGGGTGTTGGTCATTGCGAGATACGTCTATCGGGCAATGTTTTGACTCCTGCGAGCCTCCCGAGCGTTTCTTAATCCCAATCTTTCAAATCCTTATACCACTTGATTGCAATAATAACATACGCATAACATTTTTAGCTATTATCAATGAAGGCAATACAACGTATTTTCTAAGAATCAATTGGGTTATTAACATTAAACCCCCTATTGTTTGACCAAATATAATGCTATCTCAAGTTTTTGATATTGTTATACGTTGTTTTCCTCTTTTTCTTTGTTTTATTCTCTTTTTCCTCTGTCTATGTTTTTTCATTGTTTTATTCTCTTTTTCCTCTGTCTTTGTTTTTTCATTATTTTTATTCTCTTTTTCTTTTGTCCCTTCTTCCTCCTTAGAATCAAAATTTTAAATTTTTTATTCTCTTTCTCTATCCACCGAATCCCTAAACCTAAAAATGAGATTCATCATTTTGTAGATATCTTCTAAAAAGGAAAAAAAATCTATCTATTTGATTCAAAAAAAGTGGCGAATGCACATGTGCTTGAAACATTCCCCAAGTAACATTCTTCAGCCAAAAACTTCAGTTTCTAGTGTAGACTGGAGGGAACAACTTTAAACCTTCCTATGGACTCTCTCCCAAGGATGACATTGTAGGTAGAAGGCACATCTACCACTGTGAACTCGATCTCGTGAGTAACCACCAACGACGAGGTTCCCAACGTCATGGGGAGGGTGATATGGCCTTTAGCAGTCATAGGTTGACTGTTGAAGCCATAGATCGGGGTCCGGGCCCTCCGCATGCCAGACAAGTTTGGCTCAAACTGCTTGAAGCAATCATGGAACATAATGTCCAGAGAGCTCCCGTTGTCAACGAAGATCCTCTTAATGCGGTATCCTGCAATGTCAGCCTCAATCACTAAGGCATCGTTATGAGGAAGCACAATACTTTGGAGGTCTTCGTCGAAAAACATAATGGGCTCCTTAGTCAGGGTGGGAAATGGGCAGTGGCGACCTCCCAGGTGAGCCGCTAGGTCTCGGAGGCATAGCTTTGCCTCTTCTTGTCACTATCCCCGCTGCTGGAGGCCCCGCCATAGATCACATGAATGATCCGTTCGGGAGGGGTCCGTCGATCTCGATTCACAGGTGGAGGGGATTGGTGGCTGTCCTTTGCTTCTTGTTTAGAACCTCGCTCTCCTCCATGGGTGATGTATCCTTTTAGGTATCTCCATTTGATGAGATCTTCAATATCCCTCCTGAGATCATAACATTCAGATGTAAAATGACCATATTCATTGTGGAAAGTATAAAACTTCCATGTTTTCTCGACCCCGGAGACAAGTTTCATCTTTTTGGGCCAATGAACGTAACTCTCATTTTTAATCTCTTGGAGGATGCGTTTGATCGGCATGTTCAACAAGGTGTAGTTCTCCTTCCGTCGATCAGAGAACTGCTTGTGTCGCCCTTCCGCCTTATCGTCACTTGTCCTTGTAGGGCCGGGGCTCCGATCGCGCTTAAGTCGTCGCTTGTGGGTAGCTCTTAACTCTTGCCTCAGTATCGGGGTGCTGCTGCAAAGTTTTGCATGTGTGGAGCAATTTTTCACTATTGATGCAGGAGCTCCTTGCTGAGCTCTAACTAGGCCTGTTGGCTAATGGCTCCGGCAATGAAGTACTAGACAGCATTGGACACCCCTATATTATGAATTTTCAGCGCTGCCTCATGAAAGCGGGCTTAGTACTTCTAGAGAGTCGTCCTTCTTCTATCGTAAGGACGCCAGTGATGCAGTCGTCACGAGCATGCACTGGCTGGTGGAAATTGTTTTGGAAAGAGCATCGCAGCTCCTTAAAGTTGTCGATGGAACCTACCTTAAGTTGCATAAACCACTGGCGGGCATTCCCCTCTAGCGTCGTCGAGAAGGCGTGGCACTTGATCTCATCAAGCACGTTCAACAGTGAGAATGTGCTCTCAAACATCTATAGATGGTCATTAGGATCTTTCATATCATTGTATGTTTTCAAAGTCGGCATCCGGAATCGTGGCGGTAAGGGCTCCTCCCAAACTCTTCTAGTGAAGCAAGAGCTTCGACTACCGGGATCATCGAGGTAAGGCCTCCGATCGCGCCGAAGCAGCTTCTTGACCTGCTCCTCCAACTTCTGCACTCTTCTCTTTCCCGAGAAAAATAGTGATAATGTCAATGGGAAGCCTCGTGTATGTGCCGTAGTGCGGTCGTCGACCCTGAGGACGAGGAGCTCACCGATCGTCTTAAAGGCGATCGTAAAGAAGAACTGTTGGAAGCATTGTTCTGCCTTTGGTGGCGATACAAAGCTTTAGTCCGAGTGGGGTCGAGACTCCTCACATGGCTGGGTGACCCCCGAAGGGAGGGTTGTCTCATCACCGACCACTCAAGCGACCGACCATGGGCATGGTTTGATCCAAGGCCGGTGGGAGGGAGTCCCCAATGCTGGAACTAGTGGGCCACCCTGCAGGGGCAGCGAAGGAGGCCTTTCATTCTGTTGGCTGCTTGGTGGGCTCACCGGGCATTCTTGCCCTATTGAGCTCCTCCTTCTAGGTGGTTGACTTTAGCCTCTAGTCAAGCAATCATGTCGACTACATTATGAGGTTACGGTCTTGCACCGCTCGGTGAACATCCTAAGGGTGTCCCCCATCGTCACCATTAGAAACTTGGGCAGTGTTTTGGCTGGTAGCAGGCGGTGGAAACGTTGTGTCACTGGCAACAACTTCCTTCTGTCAGGATACCCAACTGTGGTTGCCTTTGGCCATAACTTCTGAGATCGTTTCTAACAGACGACACCAAAAGATGATGGGTCAAAATCTCGTCGACTGTGATTAGGACCCTTCGTCTCCGATCAGAGGGGTGTCGCTCCATGGTCCTTGCGAGAGAGAACACCGTTAGAGGGCCCCCGATAGCAGTATGAGGGATCCTCCTCCAATGCCTAAGTCAGAAGGCAGGAGAAACAGGGGGAAAGCCAAGGGAGGTTGGGCCCCCAGAAGGCGTAGTTGTACCGGTTGGAGTAGGGATCCTTATATGGCAGTCGAGTCCATGGGAAAGGTTGATCTCAGTTGGGTAACCAGATCTAAGATAATCTCGTCGTCAACTCCTACTTGGGACATGGACTACATGCGGGGAAAGTTCGGATATGAGGTGGATTCTCTATTTACCGATTCGTGCAGGTCAAGTCCCAAGTGGAGAGGGATTCTTAGTTGAGCCAAGGTGGACAACCATGATAGTGTGATTGGGGGCCCAAGACGAGGCTGCTGGGTTGACCCATTAGTCAGTTGGACCAGACAAAATTCTCACCCTACATGTGTAAAATAGGTTCGCAAATTAAGATGTGTCTTGTCACAATCTACTACTTTTCCTTTGTTTTGTTTTTTCTTAGTTTCCGAATACAATGTAGTGCATTTAAATACAACCCGATGTGTCTACGTTCTTGGTCATATTTAAGTGTCTAAGTTGTATTGAAAAACTAGGAAAATTGAGAACAAAGGAAAAGTAACAAGTTTTGATGGGACACATCTTGATCGTCAAACCTATTTCACATGTGTCTCCCCTAGATTGGTTAATGCCTAAGTTCCCTCAGTAATCACATGAGAGGATTTTTAACTATGCTGAATTTAAATTTAACATTTTTTAATTTTTGCTTCTGATGGAAAGAATGTTCTTAATTTAGAGGTATCGAACTTAAATTAACTCATTAGGTTGATGGTAAAGAAAGTAACATCTCATGTAGTATTCCTATCTTCACGTATCCACGCCATATCAATTAAATACAAATATAGTATATACATGTATAGTTCGTATAATTTTGATTTTCCAAATAAATTCCTGCACGCCGCAATGAACCAAAAGAAAGAAAAAAAAATACTTTTTCTTTTGACATCAACCCTTCTATGCATGTATAATACAAAAAACGTTTAATGCTTTCCATTTAATATACTATATTATTAAATTAAAATAAAATATTTATCACTTAAATATCATAGAACATGAGATTATATGATGAGGACTCACTTTTTTATTGACAAAAACTCATAATTTAATTAATAACTATTTATTATGTGATTATACTTTTTTATTTTAACTTTTTAAAATTCTTGACAAAAAAATTACATATATCTTGCCGAATCTTTTTTAATCTTTAATTGTTTGACCAAAATTTTGACCGTCTCATTGAAACTTTAATCCGAATTAATATCTGAACATATTTTTTTTTGAAGGGAACTCTATAACTCCTCCTTGAATGAGCCCAACTTTGCCCCAGACAAAGGAGGTTTGCTTTTTGCCATTCGCATTCATTTGCAAATCATGTAGTCAAATTGAGACTGTTCGACTTTGTAAGCTATCCCAGTCAAGTGACAGTAGAAGAATAAGAAAGAGAAGAGCTAAGATTCAGGAAAATATTTTAATAAACTTGTTGCATACTCATTATTGCAAAAATGTCCTTACTCTTGCCATCCGTTGGTATTTTGTTAAATATCTCTTATCTAATTTTTGTTAACCTTTAACCAAACTTAAAAATATCTAAAATATTTTTACTCTTTCCTCAACTCTCTTTCTCTCACCTTCCATCTATCTCTCAATCATTCTTTATCTCTAACCCAATGTGTCAATCAAAAGAATATCTTTTTGCAGGGATGGTATTGTCTAAACATTACATTTAATTGTTAAAAACAGAATATTCCATGTATTCTTAATGAAAATTAGCCATAGAGACATTCTTACAAATATTGCTATGCAGTGAGGTTATTTTTAATAATATGGAAATAATATAGAGAAATCTGTAATCTTGCTTTTAACAAGATTATATGTGCAATTATCCCATCCCAAAAAAAAAAACATATGCATTAATCGTGGCCTCATTGGCCATCTACCCACACTCATCGTTTCATAACAATCACATTGGTAAAAGAAAGGTTGTATTTCCTGAACTGTACTCACTATTTGCAAATCACTCGTTTAAAAAATATTTACTTGCAGCACGAGGAGGGAATGCTTCATTAAGCTTCCAAGAGCTAATCCCTTGCACATTTTTCACTACACTTGATATTGGTTTCGACTGCGTGTCTTATTTTCTACAATGAAAGAAAAGGATACAGAAGATTTTAAATGTAAGAATAGTCTTCAACAATTTTATTTATATTAAAATAACTCTTAAAACCGTTACGCATGAATACCCTTTTCAGAGAGAAAACTATCATGATTAATGTTGCAAATATCATGGGATTTCCCTGCAAAACTACCATGATTAATATACGCGCGCCCGTCAAGAGAAGAGACATGGAAATGGATAATCTATACTATACTAATAAAGCAAAAATTTTAACCATGATGATGTAGCACTCTGAGATGTTTTCCCTCCAAAAACATATTAAACAATTTTTAAGAGAAGCTATTAATGTTGATAACTATTATAATTATTCATTCCCCTTCTCACCTCCATTCATAAAACAACTCATTAATGACCATAACTCTTATCCCACCTATTTCAAAACAACTTATTAATAGCTACAACTCTCTCTCTCTCTCTCAAGACTAGGGCGGTAAACGGATCCGAATTTTATCCAAATCCGCTCCGGATTTGTATCCAGATAGCCAAATTTTTTATCCGAAAAAGATATCCGACGGATGATAACTGGATATCTGTTTATGATCTACTTCTTAAATGCAGTGGTCACAAAAATCCCATATCCACTCCGTTTAAGATCCACTCCGAATTAGATTTTCCTAATAGTCATAATTATCTATATAATTTAAGATCAAATGATTAATTTTATATTAAATATGTATATATTTATTCATATATTAATATTTTAATTTAATCATTTTTACATCAAATAAATATTTTTTAACATTTTATGTTAAGTATTCTTTTCTTTTACAATAACTAATTCAAGTATTTATATATTAGTATATATTTTAAAATTTTGATGTATTATTTTTCAAATATCATTTTTTAAATTAACCCCCTAATATCTGGATATTATCTGTATCCGCTCAGAATCTGGAGAATATCCATAATCTAATATCCGGTCTGTATCCAGATCATAAACAGAGTGAATGTGGATTATCCATTTAGCATTAACGGACGAACAAAGAAATGCCGTATCTACTTCGTTTACACCCCTACTCAAGACGGACTCTATCTCTTTCAGGGACGGACGCAGAAGAGCAGGGGCCATGGCCTCCCCCAAAATTGAAGAACTTCTTTAATAATAAAAATATTATTCTTAAATTATCTATATTATAATTTATTTATATTATAATAAATATATTAAAATTTTTAAAATCATATTAATATTAAATATAAAATAATATTATTCTTAAATATTTGTCTTACTCCATTTTATCAAACTTATCTTATAAATTTGCTTAACTCATATGTTATATACTTTTTTGTTGTATATTATTTGTATTTATTATTTATCATGTTACTTTTTATATGTTAATAATTGTCATATTATATAATATTTAATATTTATAGTCACATATAATATTTTTTAGTTATAACATTTTTAGTAATGATATATAGCATATTAATATTTTTAAGTATCGATATTATACTAATAAAATAGAGTTTTATAATATGTGACACTCTCATATTCTTTCTCGCAGAAAAAAATATTAAATATTTTTTAGGAGAAGCCATTAATGTCCATAACCATTATGATTATTTCTTTCCTCTTATCCTCACCCATTTCAAAACAACTCATTAATGGTCATAACCCTCTCTCTCCCCGCCTATTTTAAGACAACTCATTAATGTCCACAACTCTCTCAGAGAAGCAGAGGGTCATGACCCCCCTAAAATTGAGAAACTTCTTTGATAATAAAAATATTACTTCTAAATTATTTATATTAAATGAATTTATATTATAACTAAGATACTATAAAATAAATTAAAAATTATATGAATATTAAATATAAAATAATATTATTCTTAAAAATTTGTCTTAGTCTATTTTATTTAACTTATCTTATAAATTTATTTAACTCATATATTATATATTTTTTCATATATTATTTGTATTTATTATTTATTATGTCAATTTTTAAATGATAATAATTGCCATATCATATAATATTTAATTTTCATTGTCACATATAATATTTTTTAGTTATAACATGTAATATATGAATATTTTTAAATATATTAATATGTACGGTAAGCCACCTAGCAAAGAAGACAACTAGAAACCCTAAAGTTAGAAGTATATCTTCTGTATCTTTCTCTTGAAATCTACTTTCGTTGGCAATACTCTTCATGAACGATCTATTTTTGAATAATGGTATTGTTAAATTCTTTATTGCGTGGAAGTACCACGGTCATCTATTGTGCTCGAATAATATTTTACTTAATTTGTATGTTATTATGATTTCGTCGAAGCCCCCGTATAAAATTATGTTTATACTTGGTTATTTACTACGTGTTACTACTTTTCTTTTTCTTTTTTAACACTACTTTCAATCTCCTGAGATCTCTCCATTAAACTCACATAAGTAGCACTAATATAGTTTAGCATGCGAGTGAAATGCTTTTTGATTAGAGTTTTTATTAAGTAAAATTAAAAGATTAATATTTTTCGTACAAAATTATCTTTATACTTGATTATTTGTTTAAAATTAAAATTTTATTAAGATAAAATTATTTAAATCACTATGATATTTTTATCTTAAAATTAAATTTATTATATATTTTAGATAATTTGACATAAATGCCATGCATTGTACGAGTTTGAAACTAGTACATATATAGCTAGCTTCTGACAAGGGCATTCCGAGCATCTACAGGGAGAGGACAACGAAGGAGACTTGGAATCGAACAAGAGTTGTTGATGAGGTATGATCCAAATTCATAGATAAGTTCAACTTGCTGCACTGTCAGATACAGCTGCACTGCCGGACAGTATAGCAAGAAAAGAATTATAAAATAAAGGTCAGTTCCAATATCTCCCAGAAGTCTAAAAAGTAAAAAAATGTTATTGAACTCAACCCATTAAAATACTTTTTGCTGTTCATTGAGATTCGATTATTAGTTTTAAATTTTTTTATTGTCTGATTAGAGATCAACTTGTATAGAGACTTAAAAAGTATACAGCGGTGCAGCAAGTTAAACTCTTCTTCGTAGATCGCTGATGGCGGGACTCTAGAAAGTCAAAAGTCAAAACTAACACTTGCTAGTTGCTAAAGTGAAAACAGGCGAAGAAATATTTTGCTCCCAACCAAGAGAAATTTTATTTTACATCCTTTAGCAACACGAGACTCTAGAAATTGGGAGAAAAAAGAAAGAAAGAAAGATCTGAAAGCCACCTAGATAGTCTCTGTGCCCCAAAGTCTTTCTACCTTCTGGGGGTTTCGATTGACCAAGCTGCCCCAAGATGATCTCAAAGTATGACCTCAGTAGAGTTGCCTGGGGAGAATGTTCACCATCCATTAATTTATGCCTGCTAATGAGAGGACATGGCTACATGCTTTTGAAGGTCTCAAGGGGATCCACGACTCCAGTGAAGCTTTCAATACAAGGCTTTGTAATGAAGGGTTGTGAACAAGAACACCTGCGAAACCTTTTGTTGTTGCTGCTCATGGAATTATGAAATCTAGAAATCTCTCACATCTAATTCACACCCATACACATTTACTGTAAATACAGTAATCACATTTTTGTTCCACCAATGTTAGCAAAACATCTTGTGTTTGCGGGGAAGTACAGTAGTGGGTTCCCACCAAGAGAATAACTTACAGTAGTGAGTACCATCACACTGATGCAGGATTCTCCATTATTTTCTCCACGGTTTCAGATGTTGAATTCTCAGTTGAATGCTTGCCACCCATAACTACTGGGTTTTCAGCTGCTAGCTTCTTCCCATTTTCGGAGGTGGAGTTCTCAATCGACTCTTTCGAAACTTCATGTTTGCTGAGTTGGCTGAAGTTTCCCTTCTGCATGAAGAGCTGAGAATGATGGTGTTTACAGTAGAGTTTTCCCTCGTGTGCAATATAGTTGGATGGGCTGATCACACAACCCCCATGAGTACATCTGAAGCAAGGTTTATGGTACGAGTTGCCATCAACATATGTCTGAAAACAGATGAGTACCAAGCGTTAGTCTCAAGTGGAAACTGACAATGCAGAGGATGGAGAGACATGCATGCTATTAAGTATGGATTATAAAAGAATCTAGTATCGGCAGTTTTTTAGGAATGAAGGCCACGTAATCCTGATCTGCATTAGGAAGGTTTAATCATCTCAACTATCTGGTTCCAATCATTCTGAAGAATGAATGAAGCAACTTCTTAACAAAACTATAAACATCTATTATCTGATTGGCAAACAAAAAGATGTGGAGACGCCCACTCAGGTTCGATCCCTGGGTGTCCCTAAAATCCCACCTGGTACCAACTGCCATAAGGTCAGCCAATCAGACAGTCATGGCTCTGTCATTACAAGTGATGTATTTCTCTGTGTGCAATTTTTATTAAGGCTAATGCGCAAATCTGCCATGACCAAAAAGGAGAAGGAAGATGAGAGTAACCAGGATCTCTCTCTCTCTCTCTCTCCAGGGTGTCTCACTGGAATCAGCTATGGGAAGATTCCCATTGGAGCTCTTAGATTCCAAGACCAAAGAAGACAAGGAAGAAGAAAATAACCAGGGTAATAAGGAAAAGATGAGAATAGAAAACCCTACAGATCCATGGAGAAGAGCAACAAAACCCCAATCCTAGATGACATTGAGGGCAGGCTCCAATCCTTGATGCCAAGTACATTGCTGCCTCCCCAACTGCCCGGAGGCAGAATCCCATAATATCCAAATCTTGATCTATCTAGGCATTTCTGACTATTGAAAGCAACAACCTACAGATGAACTGAGCCATGATACACATATCTACTGCAGAAGACAATTCCTACTGAATTAGTGCAAGTTTTGTGGAGTCCAGTGAAAGAAAGATTTTATTTCAATCAGCTTATCCAACCCCATTGGTGTAAACTTTCTAAAGGAAAAATATATTCCACAGAATGATGGTTTAAGAGGATAGGCTATCCCTCTCTTCCCAGATAAAAGAACAACATGATTGAATCTCATCACCTTAACTGTCTTTCCCAAGCACATGGAAAGAAGACATGAGGCTGAAAGAGATCAGATCAACGGTAAAAGCATGGAGGTGCATCAACATGCTTTTACTGTTAATCTGATCTCTTTTCAGTCTCAAGGAGGTGCATCATTTCTTCTCTTCTTGCTGTTCGCTAGAATATCCTGTCCTGCCTTGCTTTAGTTTGTTACCACGTGTCTTAGATAAGATCTGTAAACTTCCATGGATACCAAGGAAGCACATTTCTTTTTGTCGCTCATACTCCATGGAAGCATTCTTACTTCATTTTCTTCACCGTATATAAGTATCAACCATACAGAAACCAAAAGTATGTACGTATGATCATATGTTAGTTTCCATTCATTCTGATGATGGTACTCAAATCACTTTACATGATGTTTAGTGACTTGAAGGGAATGTTCAATATATACATAACTTCATGCCAATAACCTTCCATGAGTTGCTTAGACATACTGGTTTTCCGGCTATTTTTTACAAACACATCACAAAGTGCAAGCTATTAACATCAAGAATGACCAGACTGGGTTTTTGAGAGACTAAAGAGCAACAAGAGAAAGTTTGGGATTGGCATCTAGAAATCTGCGCCACAATGTTATCTCAGGGGAAATTTTAGTAAAAAACCAAATCTATACTATAATACTAAAACAGAGTTCCTGTTTTTCCGCCAATAATATAACCAGGACACGTGGCAACAGTAGAATCTCTCTCTCCCTCTTACTCTCTATATGAAGAATTAGGGGGAAGATTAATGGGGAGGTTCCTCTCTTTTGTACATCTTTCACTTTCATTATTTTGTAACAAAAAGAATTAAGGTACGAAGTAATGGGGGGTTCCTCTCTTTTGTATATGTTACTCTCTCTCTTGTACGTCTTTCACTTTCTATATTTTGTAAAGTTTTAATTTCAGAATTATATTCATTTTAATATTATTCAGCCTATAGAATTCAAAACCACTGACCACTCCAAGTCTCCAACCAATGGTTGGATTATTGAGTTTAAGATCCTAAATTTTCCAAATATTGTGTTCTAAGGACCATTTTGAAATTTGGTAGCAAAAAGTTTTTGAAATAATTTTGGGTTGTGTATGACAGATGAGTATTAATTTTTAAACTGTTATCTGATAGATATTGTTAAAAAATATACAATAATTTTTAGTTTAACCAATCAACCGGGACTAGCATACGACAAATTTTTATGGCCGTTGTGTACTGACCTGCAATTTTACCCGGGCCCATCAAGAGTTTGGAGTCTTCCTTGGTCCTCAGTTCAAATTAATAATAAGGTATTAAATGCAGGCTGGGTACAATCCGGCTGATGAGTTATGTGAACTTCTGAACTTCTGAAATATATAGTAACTAGCTCTACACCCATGGGATGCAAGATAAAATATCACATTTGAATAACCAGGTTTTGTAATTAGTTAAGTCAAGTTAATTTTTTATGATTATAAAAAACATATACATCAATTACAAAAAGAAGGGTGACGCGTTTGAACACATAAAAAAATGTCTTGCCCTTCTTTATGTGATATAAAGCTGGCCTCTTTATTATATAATATTTTCTTAGTGTGTGTATGTGTGTGTGTGTGTATAATTTATATATTTAGGTAATTAAATTTAATAAATAAATAAATATATATATATATATATATATGTGTGTGTGTGTGTGTGTGTGTGTGTGTGTATAATTTATGCATAGCACATGCTGTCGTTGTTTTAGCTAAGGGTTTTTTATATATAAGCCCCTATAATCTTGTGATATTACAAATAAGCCCCCCTAGACTGACTATTTACAAATAAACCCCCACAATCGCAACTTTCTTACAAATAAGCCCTTTTAGGGGCTTATTTGTAACACTCTCAGGGGATATTTTGTAAGCTTCAGGAGCCTTTCACTAATTCACGGTAGATTTTGAGGGCTTATTTGTAAATAGTCAGATCAGGGGGCCTTATTTGTAATATCACAAGATTATAGGGGCTTATATGTAAAAAACCCTTTAATTAAAAGAAACTTGACATATTTTGTTGCGTCCCAATCTGGCTTGCATACCTGTACGATCATATCTCTGATCGGATGACCAAAAAAATCTAAAAAATAATAAAATTTCAGATTGTTTTCTGGTCATCCAATCGGAGATTGGATTGTATAAACTATTTTTGTGAATCAGGTTACCATACTGCTTCCTACTAGATGGTTGTAGTTCTTCATATTTTTATAAAAATTATATTTTACAAAATATAAATTAGAAAAATAATTCTTAACTTTACATGTATAATTTAAGTTATCACTGATATTACCTTTTCTAATATTTATACGATTCTGAAGACCATGTTGAATTTGATGATAGTGTTAAACAAGCTGAGGACGTTCAAGATGTTGAAAATGTAAGTAAAACTAAACATAACTTTCGATTTTATATATTTCTTAAACTCAATAGCATTGTTTTATAGCATCAAATTTATCTCATGTTTTAAAAATTGATAATATTGACATTACTAAATTTTTCATGTTATTAATTATACTTATTGTCTAAATGCAGAATACTTTTTCAGTTTCATGTTCTTCAAGTAGCATCACTCCATTGAAGAGGGCTACTTCAGATCACAATCATCAACAAACTCTATCTGAAGATTTTACTCCTGTACAGCTATCATGCAACAAGAAGTAGTAAATTAAAATTGACAAAGATGAAAATTGATAGTTCTGATAAATAAATTTTAAGTATTAGGAGTTTAAATACTTGAAATACATTCTGCATTTGAACTTTGGATTGTCTGAGAACTAAAACTCTATTTTGTTTGAAAATTCATAATAGATATTATGCCGTTTTCGAATAGGTGTTTTTTTAGCATTAATGTATTAATTTTTTGAATAATTATAAAAAAATAACTTGATTTAGACTAATTAAAAATCTGTTTATTCAAATTTGATATTTTCTCGTGCATCGCACGGACATAGAACTAGTTGTTAGAGTGTGACACACAAAATCCATTATTTCCTTGGACAATAAACTACAGATCAACTAAGATAAAATTAATGCTCAACCTCATTCAAAAGGAACCAAGAACCACCTAATTATTCAATGACTTCAAATTACAAAACAACATATTTTATATGGCAATGGATAGGCCTTTACCAATTTTAACAAAGATTTGGCCCTACAGGGCTAAACTGAACTGTCCTTTTGTGAACAGGAGAAGTGATCAGATAGTTTAACATGAAACTGGATGGCAGCCACAAACAAAGGGTCACAAGACTATAAATATGACGCATGCAATACAAAGGATTAGCATGCAAATTTATTTCCACATCCTCATTGTCTTGAGCTGTAGCATAGGAATGGACGAGAGACATGGCCGATCCAATTTCACTCTAAGCACATCCACAAATCCTTACAAAATTAACTATATGCCCCCTTTTTGCCTACAGCAACATGCATATGACAGCTTAAGCTTGATGCTAAGGCTAGATTTAATGGTTTCCTATGAGGAGTAGTGTGATGCTGAACATCTTAATGCTTTTCTATGAAAACAAGATCACTCCATAGTCATTTGTCTCTGGCAGATAGATGAAATAAATCAAAACACAGTCCCATATACTTACACCTTAAATATAGTAGACAAAATGCCAAAAGACATAAAGCAATATGAAAAAAAGTAGACACGGGGCAACAGATGTCAGCTTATCATTGAATTTAGATAAATTTATTCCTCCGCCAAATATTATAAACTACATAGAAAATTATTAAAGAAATAATTAACGAATAACCACCTGAAAAGGATGGCCGTGAAGAGGATAGATTCAGATATGCATGAATACACCTAGAATATGAATAACAACTTAATAAGACAACAGAGTAAAGAAGAAAGAACTATACCTTTTCAATTGGATAGACAGTCTTCTTGCAAGCGATGCACTTGTCTTGTGTCCCAAGAAAAACGCTTGAAATTTTGCTTGTAGAATAACCCTTCTAAAGTTTAAATATAAACATAATGAAAAGAAAAAATCAAAATTTCATTAAATTGGATGCCTACAAGCAAAATCAAAATTTCATTAAGTTGGATATCTGTGTTATAATGACAGACAGTTCAATGTGTCAAGGAGATTAGATCATCAAGCTTACAAGAGGAAACTACCTCATTAGCAATAGACCTCTCTGCTTTACCAGCTTTCGTAGCATCTAGACAAAATGTCAAATATATTATGAAGAAAAAGGTTAAAACAAACTGATAAGAAGCAAAGAACTACATAATTAGTTGTTACCTTCAAAACTTTTGTCCAAGCTTCCAGTCATCTTAAATAGTTGGTCAAAGTGAGGCTTACAGTACAGAACCCCCTCAAAGGAAATATAGTTTGTTAGCTGGAGAAAATCAAGAAAAAAGAAAGTGAAATGATGAAAGAAGTTTAAAAAAAAAAACTATTGTAACAATCTGCTTGATTGTATAAAATACACTCCTTATACTGTTTATGGAGTCCCATGCAAAATTGTATGTGTTCCCCACTCATTTAAAACCTGTGTACACCTCCATAATGAAAGAAACACATTGCAAAAATATTTTGATATGTGCTCATGCTGCTCTCCTGCATGAGCTTAGACTACACAACCCATAAGGTAATGCTCTTTAAAACAAACCAGGCTCATAGACTTTAAATGGCACATATCCTGCAAAAGGCCAGGCTGGCTAATAGCAACACCACCTCAGATGGGTAGCGTCAGGTAGGGCATCCAGTCCAAAAACATTAGCAAATCTTTTGAGACATTACTGGATCTAGCTGAGCAAGTATATATCACATAGTTAATGATAATAACCATGATAACGATTATAAGATCCATTCAGTATGCAATCTCTGTTAGGTATTTTTGTCCTAAAAGAAAAATGACATGAAAGGTGAACACCATTCCCGCAAATGTATCAGCATGTGTACGCTATTTATAGTGGCATATATTCCAATGGGTAAGTTCTGTTTTGAAACAACTATCTGTCCAGAATATTGCATAACCATTTTCAATTTTTGTTTGGAGTCTTTAGATGAAAACACTCCTTCCTATCATCTCACTCATCCTCCTTTCTCGCCTCCTCCCCTTCCTCCTGAAGAAGATCACATTGGCTCTGACACTGACCATTCATCCTCCCCTATTTTACCCATCCCCCCCTGCAACAACAATGCTAGATCTGAAACATTCTTTCTCCTCTGTCTCTTCCTCCTTTCCTTCCTCCCACCCCCACACCCCTTCCCCGAAGGTGATGTCGCCAAATCTGATGCCAATTATTTCTTCTTTCTCTAACCCCCCTCTCCTCCTCTTCTTCCCCTGGCTGCAATGGCACCAACTCCAACTAGATATTCTCTGCATCCTCATCTCCTTTATGAGAAAAAGAAGTCATTGCCCCAATCACCCAGTGAATATGGCACAATGTAGGGTTGTCGTCATCAAATCAAGCCATTAGCACTTCCTTAGACTATGACATAGGAAATTTAGGACATCTGGTAAAGTTTGTGTCAGTAATTGTTTCAATATATGCATATAAATGTACTATATCCATGTAAGAGACTAGCCATTGTAGCCATTTCACCCTTTGGCTGATAGTTGCCCTAGAAGAAAACAAATAACACGTATCAACTTAGCACTCTACCCTTTCATCTAGACTCTCCAAAGTCTAAAAGAACCTTTAAGGGATGCTTCTCGACTATGTGACTGTAATTTGTACAATCAGGAAGGTAGTTTTTTTATATCCTAAGCAGATCATGGGATTTTTGGTGGAACCTCTTCCATCCAAAGTTTTATTAGCCAGGTTCTGGGCACCGCTTTGTATAGGGGGCACGCAGTTGGTTGGAAAATGTTGGCGAGCCCTTTGATGCTTCATATGATCTAGTTAACCCCATGTTAAAGGGATAAGGTTTATAACGACTATAATTTGCACGAAGAAGGTACACATGCAAATGGATTTTGTAGGCGGTGCTTCCACACCATTTCATTCTTAAGGAAGGTATTCATATAAAAATCTATTTCTTTCAATAGGATTGTGGTGCATAAATAAGTTAGTGGTCACAATTTCCAGTTTATTGGAAATTTGGATAACCATAAGTTGTCGGAAAAGTTTACAGTAAGTCTCAGTCATAGTTATGATGACTATAAAATTGTTTCGTAATCTTAGTTTTCATAAACCAATTGAGAGTTAGTTTATTCCTGAGGAACCTCCTATGCCCATAATCATGGTTAGAACTATGACGTACTCCCTATAATATATCTTTTCGTCAACGAAAGAGAGTTAAACTAAACACATCTGAGTTTACACTAAAAATCAAACAATAATTTACAGAAAATGCATTTACAAGAATAAAATGAGAGTAACAGCAGACCAGTTTTCCAAAGGTTGAAGCTGTAAAATGATTAAAATGATTCAAGGACAGGATAACATTCTTTAAACCTTTTTCAGTAATAAAAAGTCAAGGGAAATGACAAAGACCTCATAAAGTGGTAGACCATTTTGTACAACACAGTCACGAAAACAACTGTCTTTTTATTAAAGAGAAATGCTTGCTGCAATGCATTGGAAATCGCAGCCGCAACTGCCGTTCGATTGGCAGATCGGCTGGCATGTGATCACCACACTGCCCGGTGCTAGCAGCTACTGCACACCATCCTGCCGATCAGATGCTGGTTGCAATGACCAGGGGCCACTGCAGCAAGCATTTCTCTTTATCAAATCATAAAATTAACAAGCATATGACAGAGGATGCGAATTCATTCAAATTTTTGTACTACGAACATGATAACATCCTGGCATACATGCAAAACACATGCCTTTCTTTTCATAAAGTATAAATCAAAGGGATCAATGGACAACCTTTTAACAACCGAAAATACGAATCTGGAATTTTGGATTAGAAATTCTACATCGCACTTGCATTTAAATAGCAAACTTTCTATCCTGAGCAGAAGAGTTAATGATCAAAGCAGCACTATTATGCACTGAAATAGTATGTGAGAAGAAAACTTAGACAACTAAAAAGAAAAATATGGAAAGGAAGAAGGGACAGCCGTGCCAGTCCAGGGACGCATGCAGCAAACTCGTGGCCATCCAAGCACTGAAACATAGAATCCTCCTCCGTCATCACAAAGAAGAAGAAGAAGAAGAAGAAGAAGGAGAAGAAGAAACCAACAAATAACATGTTGAAACAAAAGAAGCCCGAGTGGGCTCAAGTGTTCTACCATCTAGACACAGAGCAGTACCAGATGGTGGAGAGGGACACCCGACCCCAAAGATCACCACATGCAGGTCGAGATCACGCCCTCCCCGATGAGTACAAGGACGAGCAGAGATAACCCACCCACCTTAAGGGTCCCTTTGCAGTGGTGGCAGCGGAAGCAGGCGCGGTGGTAAACCCTGCTATCCACGGTGAGCTCGTCGACGAGGTACACTGTCTTCTGGCACGCCTTGCACTTCTGGGTCGTCCTCCCGAACACCGCCCCACCTCCTCCGGACGCCATCTCCCTGCCCTCTTCCTCTTCCTTTCCCTCTCTCCCACTCTCACGCGCTCCCCCACCCGCCCACTGTCTCTACTCAGTAGTGCTGCTTCTGGAATGGAAGAGAGAGATGTCAGCTCCCTGCCTTCCACGGGTCTTCTGTCCCCAGGGGGGTAGTGGGTTGGTGGCGCTTGCGGCGCTCGTGGCGTACTCCGTCAGCTGGTTTGGAGGTGGTGCCAGTTCCCACCGAGCAGTCTGCCCGCGTGTCTCGCCTGGAACCGATGATGGCAACTAACAGGAGGGGCGAAGAGAAGCGCGCTTGTGAGAGGGGGCCCGGGTTCACACCCACTTGACACGGTTTCTTCGACGTAGTTGTGAAATGACGACGCCGTTTGGAAGTAACTCAGAGCGGAAGGAATCTTCCATAGTATATTAATAAAGTAGAATTTTTAACTTTGTTGATGTACTAGTCCGATATATATATATTTTTAAAAATTATTAAATAATTTTTAGAAAAGGTCATTTAAGTATTATGATTATTTCTTTCTTTTTTCACCGTCACTCATTTCAAAATAATTCATTAATGATTATAACTCTTACTCCACCTATTTTAAAATCACTAATTAATAGTCATAATTCTCTCTCTCTCTCTCTCAATACGGACGCTCTTTCAGGGACAGATGCAGGGAAGCGGGGGCTATGATCCTTTCAAAATTAAGGACCTTCTTTGGTAATAGAAATATTACTTTAAATTATTTATATTACAATTAATTTATATTATAATAAAAATATTATAAAATAAATTAAAAATTATAATAATATTAAATACAAAATAATATTATTTTTAAATATTTTTATTACTTTATTTTATTAAACTTATCGTATAAATTTATTTAATTCATATGTTATATACTTTTTTGTCGTATATTATATGTATTTATTATTTATCATGTTAATTTTTATATGTTAATAATTGTCATATTATATAATATTTAATATTTATAGGCACATATACTATTTTTTAGTTATAACATTTTTAGTTGTAATATATAACATATTAATATTTTAAGTATCTATACTATACTAATAAAATAGAATTTTTAACCTAGTTGATGTGGCACTCTCATATTCTTTTTTGTCAAAAAAATATTAAACAATTCTTAGGAGAAATCATTAATGTCTATAACTATTATGATTATTTCTTCCTTCTCATTCCTACTCATTTCAAAAAAACTCATTAATGACTATAACTCTCACCATGCTCATTTCAAAATAACTCATTAATGATCATAACTCTTTCTCTCTCTCTCTCTCTTTGATGGACTCAGGGGAACAGGGGGCCATGGCCCCTTTAAAATTGATGAGCTTTTTTGGTAATAAAAATATTATTTTTAAATTATTTATATAAATTATTTATATTATAATAAAAATATTAAAAAATAAATTAAAAAAATTTAAATTATATTAATACTAATATTAAATAATATTATTCCTAGATATTTGTCTTACTCTATTTTATTTAACTTATCTTATAAATTTATTTAACTCATATGTTATATACTTTTTTGTCGTATATGATTGGTATTTATTATTTATTATGATAATTTTTATATGTTAATAGTTATCATATCATATAATATTTAATATTTATAGTCATATATAATATTTTTTAGTTATAGTATTTTTATTTATAACATATAACATATTAATATTTTTAAGTATATTAATATATACGGTAAGTCACCTAACAAATAAGACAACTCAAAACTCTAAAGTTAGAAGCATATCTTATATATCTTTACTTAATTTGCACGCTATTATGGTTTCTTCGTAGTCTTTATACAAAGTTATGTTTATATTTGGTTATTTACTGTATGTTACTACTTTTCTTTTTCTTTTTCTTTTTCAACACTATTTTGGATATCTTAATATCTCTCCATTAAACTCACATAACTAGCACTAATACAGTTTAGCATGTGATTGAAATACCTTCAGATTGGAGCCCTTAGAATTAAAAGTTTAATATTCCTCATGCAAAATTATCTTTATACTTAATTATTTACTTAAAATTAAAATTTTATTAAGGCGAAGTTATTTAAATCAATATGATATTTACATCTTAAAATTAAATTTATTATATATTTTAAATAATTTCACATAAATACCATGCATCGCACGAGTTTGAAACTAGCTACGATCTAAAATAGGAGAATGCTGCATCTTTTTATCCATGTTCCTTTGATCTCAATTATGATATGTACGATATCTGTTGTCAATTAGTATTTGATTCTCGAGAATTTTGTATATATATATATATATATATATATATATAGATGTTAATATGCTGCCTTGCGGTCGGACTGCACGGCCATTTTGGATCTCTTCTTCATGTTAAAAATAAAAAATAAAAATCATCATAAAATTTTAAGTATTTAAATTATTCATCAAGATTGTTCTCATCTCCTAGAACTTAATATTGATGAATTTTAGAGTTGTTCACATCTTCTGGAGTTTTAGTTTTGATCACCCATTACAAAGTTTAAACTCCGTGTGGTCTGAACCATAGTCTGCGCCATAGCATTCCTCTCTCTCTCTCTCTATATATATATATATAAATATACCGTGTTTGCATATATACCTCCAACTTCTACCTATTGTTTTTAATACCCTTGAAATCTCAATATGTTGCAATTATACTCCTCCGTCGAAATGTCGTTAAATCAAACTTAAAGATTTTCCATACATACCCCTAAATTTATTGATATTTTGTATATATACTCCTAACTTCACTAGAATTTTGCATATGTACCTTTGATGTTATCAAGATTTATGAAATCTTTTTAGTATATTTAATTAGAATTCACGTTATTTTGATGAAGGAGATAATGCCGTTAAATCAAACTTAAAGATTTTGCATAAGTACCCCTAAATTCATTGATATTTTGTATATATATTGCTAACTTCACGAGATTTTTGCATATGTATCTTTGATGTTATTAAGATTTATGAAATCTTTTTAGCATATTCAATTTGAATTCACATTATTTTGACAAGGAGATAACCGCAACATATTCGAGATTTCAGGAGTATTAAAAACAATATGTGGGAGTCAGGAGTATATATGCAAATATGCTGTATTTGAGGGGTATGTATCTAAAAAATCCTCGATTCTTTTGTGTAAATATAATTAAATTTATGATAAAGTTGAGAGAATTTTCAATATAAATTAAATTTAAATAAGTCTATGAAAATATGTTTATGAAGAAATTTTGAGTATATAGTAAACAAGTTTTTTCACCATCCAAGCTAAGTTTATCATGAAAAATAAGTTTGCAATAAACTCAAATGCATGTATGGATTGCCAAACAGACTCGATATTATACTAAACGTGTAATAGTAATAGCCAAAAGTGTTTTAACAAATTCTTTTGGTGTACAAGCCATAGGAAAATTTGCAAAGTTAAATGTCCTAAAAATATATTTACATGTACTTAGACAAAAATGGTGTCAAATCTACCTCAATGATCAACCTCCAAGAGACTAGAGAATTGGTAGGTTACTCCAACATCATTCTTAAGAGGAAAACAATCTTCTAACTTGCTCTCTACATGTCCCTCCTCTAGTTGTGGATGCAAAAGAAGATTAGAAGACTTAATATAATTTGATTATTTCAGACTTTTGTAAGCAGAACTAACATCAAAAGAACATGAGCTAAGTTAGAAAGCTTTTACAATAGATCTTTTAGACATCTGTACTCTGTGACTCCTTTGTTAGCTCCTTCCTTTTTCATATTACAGACAAATCTGTCTAGACATGACGCAATAAACAATTGTATACGAAATACTTAAAAGGTAGATTTCAGTCCAATTGGGACACCGATCCTATCTCATTCTTGATAGGATTGGGTCATCAAATCCATTTTAATCTGACTAGAATCAAAGGATCAACAATGTAACAGTCTTCATGTTTGTTTAATTCTTCAAACCACCTTGAAATTAACTAAGTGATGTTGCTTCTGCACTACTACAGTAACCATCCGTCCACTCATCTACGTCGCTGCATAGCTTACATGGGACATCACACTTTCCTCTCTACCAAGCGTAGAACTTGCACTATGAAATGACATTATAATCCTCTAGTTTGACTGTGAGAGCATTCTATTGCAATGTCATTAGCTTCAAGCACCCAATTGTTAGCCGCCAATACTTGCACCCCCTGCGAGCACCTTACATCACCAAATCATTAGTTCATCTTCTCGACGACTATATATCAGTGTTGGATTATTATGGAAGAACGCGTTACCTTCGTAGCGTGTTCGTCTCGTCGTCGGTGAAGCGGAAGCGTCCCTTCATCGGTGCAGAGCGGCTACTAGAGTCGCCCGCGATGTCCACGTGCTAGATCCCAGAAGCTCCAGGTGATTCTTCCAAAGAAGAGAGGAATAGAGGAGAGGGAGGAGGAGGAGGAGTTCACACACATTGGTCTTTTCTTTATATGCATTCATATATATAGAGAGAGACTCCTAGAGAGTCCCTACACATTAGGGCCATCTTCCTCCACATCTTTATCTAACTAGGGATAATTATCCAATGTGGATGTTTATCCTTTTAATTTTCCAATAGGATTAACATCTCCCACTCAGACACATTGGACATATCACAATGATATCTCCTCTTGTAACTCTTCCTTTCATACAGGAAAATGGCGTGTGCGACCAAACGAGAAGGATATGTAAGTGAGGAGTGTTATATTAAGTTATCACCATACTAACATAACACTGCAACTCCAAGTCTCGTCTCATACCCCAAATCACAAGTTCACACCAAGTTAACCAAGTTAAGAGGATCTGATCCCTCTGAGATCTCCACCTTAACATCTCAAAAACAACATTTATGTACTCATAATTATGTTGGACACTTCCATCATAACCGCTGGCCAGCAATGAGTCAGAATGACATCGGTGTGGTACAAGTCAATTTTTCCTACGCCACACATGTCAATCTGCTTTGACTTAACTGCTTTCCTAGACATGCTCCGCCGAACCGGATGAATCATGATCCTTGGAAAAACATGCTAAAGTAGCATCATCAAGTGTCCACTTCGTGACAAGGTGTATAGTCCCAAAGGGCATAGAAAAGGCAGAGGCTTCACACAGTGACGAAGTAGGGATTCATTCAGTCACTCATTTGAAGGTCGAAAAGGAGATAGCACATACAGTATGATCAGTATGTTATGATGGAGCTCATAGTAGGCTTGGTCACGCTCATACACCATATAAATCTATAACCCTGTGCTCCACTAAGCACATCCAGGTTGCCCATATGGCCCTCATCAGATTCAGCTATCAACATGTTACATGGTTAAGCCCATGTTTGACTGTTTTCAATCAGTCTCATCTTAACCATCACTTAAGGCGATTTCGACTCTTATTACGTTCCCACTGAACGCTGGAAATATACACTCTCACTGAGTGCACAGTTTACAAAGTCTATCTCATCATGCTCGCACTCATATCGACATGGCGATCGTCCTTGTGAGTGGACCGATCAAAACCTAGTGACCAATACATTCACATTCACAAAAATAAGTGCACTAATAATACAAAGGAAATACTCATATTTTATTGCATAAAATGGTGTCTATTTACAAAAAGAATCTAGATCCTTCTCAGTCATAAACCTCCAACATGTTTGAGAAATACAATTCTCACAAGAGGTTTGGTCAAAGGATTTGCAAGCATCTCACTAGTAGAGATATATCTAAGGACCACCAACTGCTGCGCAATGATGTCTCTAATGAAATGGTAACGAGTGTCAATATGCTTTGATTTTCCATGATACTTGGAGTCCCTCGTGTAGGCTATCGCAGTCATATTGTCGCAATAGACCATAACAACATCTCCTACATGTGCTATGACATCCAAGCTCACCAAGAATCGCCTCAACCAGATAGCTTCTTGGACCGCAGTAGTGCAAGCAATGTACTCAGACTCCATCGTAGACAAGGAGACACATGCTTGCTTCTTGCTGCACCAAGATATAGCTCCTCCTCCAAGTACGAATGCATATCCCGAAGTGGACTTGCGCTCATCTCTGTCAGCTGATCCATCGGCATTTGAGTATCCAGTCAATCTAAGGCTCCCACCATGATAGCACAGAGCGAGGTTCTCAGTACCTCGCAGATATCTGAAAATCCTTTTCATTGCTAGCCAATGCGCAGTTCCAGGATTACTTTGATATCTACTAACCATGCCAACTGCAAAGCAAATGTCGGGACGAGTGCACATTATGGTATACATGAGGCAACCGACTGCATTGGCATATGGAACATTCTTCATTCGTTCTTTCTCTTCCTTTGTATTAGGACATTGATCAATGCTAAGAACTGAGCCCCTCTCCATTGGAGTATCTATGGGTTTTGTAAGGATTGAGATTTCGGGTTCAATTTTCGAGTCGGTTTCGGGCCGGATTCCCTAGGTTGGGCCCTGATGGGTCTGGAGAGTACCTTCTAAATGACGTCTAGGGGGCACGACGCGTTTTAAATGGCGTCTTGCTGGGTGGACGCCATTTAGCTAGGTTGCTGTTGTGCCACGTGGGCGCTACGTGGGCGGGCTTCGGGCCACGAGAGTACGGCCCCTGTCGTGTCGTCTGAACGGCGTCCTTGTTGGACGACGTCATTCAGAGCAGGACCCTAGGTTGTCAGTGTACGGCGCCGGTCTCGTCGTCTGAACGGCGTCTTTGATAGGCGACGCGTTTCAGAGCCTCTGTCAGTACGACCCGTCCTGTCATCTGATAGGCGTCCGTCTCGCACGACGCGTTTTACCCTGTTTCGGATTGACCCCGCGAGCCGAGCCTTCCCTCATTTCTCTCATTATCTCCCTCTCATTCTCTCTCTTCCCTCTCTCCGTCCCCTCCGATTCCTCTTTTCCCTTCCCTTCCTTTCCTTCCTCTTCCACCATTCCAGTACCTCTCTACCTCTCACCACTACCACCACCACTTCTTTCGCGTCGCTTCATTCTCCGGACGGCGGCCGACGTCCTGGTGGAGTGACGACGTCTTCGGGGGTACCGGCGGCGGTCTGCGGTGCGGCGGTTCGGCGGCACGGAGCCAGGAGGAGTTCAAGAAACCGGTAGGGGGACGAACCTTGCATGTATTGTGATTGTTTCATCCGTGTTTCCCGTGTAAGTCACGATGTGTGTGTGGGGTTTTTGGGTAGAATGAGCATGTTAAGGGGTTTTCTTAATGGGAATGGTGGTTCC
This sequence comes from Zantedeschia hybrid cultivar, assembly GCA_030544215.1. Classification (NCBI taxonomy): domain Eukaryota; kingdom Viridiplantae; phylum Streptophyta; class Magnoliopsida; order Alismatales; family Araceae; genus Zantedeschia; species Zantedeschia hybrid cultivar. The sequence goes on along the minus strand of JARZZO010000003.1, from coordinate 31,733,734 downwards.
TATGCATGAGAATTTATGGATTTCATATGGTGGTTTGGTTTCCCCCTTCGTTTTCCCCTTCTTGGGTATTTTGGAGTGTTTTTTTAGTGTTAAAAGGGGACCCTCGGGTCGAGTTGCAGGAAACCGGCTTCTGGCCCTAAATGACGTCGCGCTAGGACGACGCCATTTCAAATGGCGGCTTCTTAGGACGACAGCATTTAGGCAGAAATATCCCAGAAGCGGTTTCTGTTAGAATAGATTTCCGTGGTGAATAGCGTCCAGGGACAGCGGCGCCTTTCAAAAAGGCGGCTTCCCAAGACGACGCGTCTTAAGAGAATCGACCGTAGCCTGTCCCTGCTTCTGTCACTGTTAGGCGACGAAGGACAGCGACGTGTTTTAATAGGCGGCTACCTGTGGCGACGCCTTTTAGGCTATGTTCTGAGACCGAGAATTCACATAAACCAGTTTAGGAGGCTTGAATGGCGTCGGCCTTGGGCGACGCGATTCAAGACAGAACCACATTAATTCATGCTATTAATATGTGTTTACACTGTTAGATAGTTCAGTTAATGCATGCTTTAAATATACTCGATGATGATGGATTCCTTGTGACCGGATCGCACCGCGTTGTGTTTCGTGCGACCGTGGGCTTCTTACGTGACCGGATCGCACTGTGCTTTGTTTTGTGCGACTGTGGACCTAGAGTGACAATTGTAGCGCTTGACACCCTGTGTCGGTGTGGGTGGGACACAACGCCGGTGGGAGCAGTGGCGGGGTGACCCCTAGTGAGAGAGGGTCACCTGGTGAACCCCGGGGTTAGCTAGTACCGGTGTCGGAGTGGTACCTGTGGAGTGTTACTTGTGCTGGGGGAAGGAGTAACCACCTGAGCCAGTTGGGCCGGAGTAGCTAGCGTGCTATCCGAGGGGTTACTGTTTGGTCTCAGCGGGTCAGTGTTTCCCACTTTCGGTTGTGTGGTTGGCGTGCTTTATCGAGACGCTGGTTGTAGGCTCTTTAGTAGAATGATTTCTGAGATATGTATGTTACATTTCGAATGCATGTGGTTTATATCGAGATTTATGAGTAGTAATTACTGCTTTACTTGCTTACTTTACTTGTATCTGTATTATTGCACTTGTGGGTGTGTGAGTGGGAGGCGGGGGATCGGATGATCCCTACAGAGCCCAATTCTGGTGTGGCTCACTCCCTGCGGTTGCAGGTGTGGACCTCTTGGCGAGTGGAGGCGTGGTGTTCTCCTTGGTGTGCGGATCAACAACTATTTCAGTTCCGGGGTATGCCCCGATGTTGTTGTACTTTGCTTCTGCCTGTACTTATTTAATTCTTTGGACCATGAAATTATTGTTGGACTGTGTACGGACATTATTAATTTCCTTCCTGTGCACTTGTAATTCCTTAAAGTCCATGTGATTGTTATATTTAGCCTTGTTTAACGCTTACTCCTCCAGACGTGTGTATGAGATCCGGGTGTGAGACCGTGGATAATGATTCGACACCCATTTAGTGATCGGGTTTCCAATCATAGGGTGGCGGGTCATTACAGGTTTGACTTTATGCATCCGGAAGCGCTCTAAGATTCTCTTTATTTAAGTCTCTTGAGACAAACTAAGAAGTCTCTTGGATCGATCTCTATAGATCTTTACTCCCAGTATATAATCAGCCTCACCTAAATCCTTCATCTCGAATGTGGAGGATAACCACTCTTGAGTGGTTTTGATTAACTTCAAATCATTCCTGGCTAGTAATATATCGTCAATATATAAAGAGAGAATGAGAACACTTTTCTTAACTCTCTTCACATAGACACAGTGATCCTCTTCGGTCATTTTGAAGCCAATCGAAATGATTGCTTGGTGGAACCGATAATACCACTGTCTAGACGACTGTTTGAGACCATATATAGAACGTTTCAGGTGGCACACTTTGCTCTCTTGTCCTTCAGCTTCAAAGCCCACAGGTTGAGCCATGTAGATCTCTTCGTCTAATTCTCCATTGAGAAAAACTGTCTTTACATCCATCTGGAACAATTCCCAGTCTAGATGTGCGACGATACCCAGGATTAGGCGAATAGAGACAAATCTCACCACTGGGGAGAATGTCTCTTCATAGTCTATTCCCTCTAATTGGGTATAGCCTTTTGCCATGAGTCGGGCTTTATATTTATCAATTGATCCATCAGCCTTACGTTTGACTTAAGGAACCCACTTGTTCCCAATAGCCTTATGTCTAGGTGGTAGATCAACTAACTCTCATACTTCGTTCTTAGCCATTGAGTTCATTTCTTCCCTCATTGCAGCTATCCACTTTTCTGAGTCAAGTGAGGTCATTGCTTCCTCGTAAGATGCAGGTTCATCAGCATCTACAGAAGTACACATGAATGATTCCCCTTCAATCGTGAAACGACGTCGAGGGATATGTCCACGTTGACTTCTACGAGGTAAACAATTAAGTGGTTCACTCCTACTGTCTATTGGAACACTCCCACTGTCTTCGACAACTTCTGGGATAAGACTAATTCCCCCCATGCCGGAAGACATAGTGTTCTCATCAGGATCTTGCAACTCATATAGCTGCATGTCCTGTCTGACCTCTCCTATTGTTGGGTAATCTCCCTCAAGGAAGATTACATCTCGGACCTCTTTCTCAGTCATTCCTCCATCTGGATGTTCACCATACATCACATAGCCCTTAGATTGCTCAGGGCACCTTATGAACACCTGTTTGCTAGCTGTAGGACCCAATTTCTCATATTTATGGGAAGTATTGTGAACGTATCCAGCTGATCCCCACGGACGTAAATCTTCCAAATGAGGTTTTTCGCCTTTCCATAGTTCATAGGGAGTTAAAGGTATTGACTTAGAAGGCACTCGGTTCAGGATAAAGGCAGCAGTCACTAGTGCATCCCCCCAGAAATTTATGAGGAGGTTAGCTTGCGCCATCATCGATTGAACCATCTCCATAAGAGTACGATTCCTCCTCTCTACAACACCATTTTGTTGCGGAGTATAAGGAATGGTAAGTTGTCTGCGAATTCCTTTCTCTTCACATAACTCTCTGAACTGATCTGAGAGATATTCTCTGCCTCTACCAGTGCGAAGAGCCTTAATGCTCCTCTGTTTATCATTCTCTATCTCAGCCAGAAAACGCTTAAAATAGATTAAGGCCTCTGAGCGATGGGTGAGAAGATATACTGAACCATAACGAGAATAGTCATCTGTGAAAGTGATAAAATAAGATTCGCCATGACGTGCCCTCATATTTAAAGGTCCACATATGTCTGAGTGGATTAGCTCTAGTGGGCAAGAGGCCCTCTTGGCCTTCCCAAATGGCTTTCTGCAAGCTTTTCCTGCCAAACATGGTTCACAAACAGGGAGATTCACTTTAGTGAGAGGCCCCAATAAGCCTGCTTGAGCCAATCGGCTCATTCTCTCCTGTCCTATGTGCCCCAATCTCGCATGCCACGATACAGAATCAGAAAGAATATCAGAAGTAGATGCGACTAAAGAGATAGAATCATTATTTTCTAAATCTATGACAAACAAATTGTCTTTTAAATGACCAAGACCATAAAGACTCTTATCGTAATAAAGAGATACTGAGGTCCCCAGAAAATTGAAAGAATAACCCAAACGTAAAAGTGCTATAACTGAAAATAGATTACATCGAACACCAGGTGCATAAAGCACATCATGTAACAGAAGAATGCGTCCAGTTTGCATCTTCAGTTGGTACGAGCCAACTCCAAGGACTTCTTCCTGAGCGTCGTTCCCCATGGTGACGTGTTGGCTTCCAGTTGGTATTCGACGATAATCTATGAATCCGGCTCGCTCACGAGTTATATGGCAGGTTGCTCCTGAGTCTACAATCCAATGAGAGACCGTATGAGCAATGAAAAAATTAGAGCACACATAAATAGGATTATTAGAGACGGGACAAACCTTATTTGGCTCAGTGCACTCACTGGCATAGTTTCCCATCTTCTGATAGTTAAAACATTTGACTTTGCTCAGGTTTTTCTTTCCTCGCTTGCCTCGTTTATCCTTTTGATTATTTTGCTGTCCCCATTTCTTTTCAGCCTTTTGCTGAAAATTGTTGTTCTTCTTGGTCCAGTTTTGCCTGGGCCTCTTTACCTTAGGCTTATTGGCATTAGCTACCAATGCACTGTAACGGGTCGCCTCTTGGCGTTCCGCCTCTAACTCAAGGTGACGTGAAACGTCACTATAAGTCTTGATGCTTTCGTTGTGTGTAAGCACCAATTTAATGTGTTCCCAAGAAGAATCAGGAAGGGACCTTAGCACGGCAAGTATCTGCTGCTCATCTGAGAGTTCTATTCCTGCTGTCTTCAATTCTCTAATCATTGAAGACATCGTCCTCAGGTGCTCTGCCATAGAATGCTTTTGGTCCATCATGTACTGATTGAACCTCAAAGTTAAGACCCTCAGCCTCGTTGCTGATGTGCCTCCATATTGGAGCTTCAATTGCTCCCACATTTCTTTAACAGTTTTGTAACTCTCAAATTCTTTAATAAGGTCATCGTGCATGCAGCTCAACATAGTGTAGCGCGCACTTCTGTCCTTATTCAACCACTTGTCATAAACTTGCTTGTCACGATTGACTTGCGCAAGTGGTCCATCATCAGATGGTGGCAGCATCACGTTGGTCAAGGTCTCAAGTACCTCCTTCTCATTCAGAAGATACTGAATTTTTCTGTGCCACATGTCATAATTTTCGCCTTTCAATTTATCTTGACCAGACAATTCATGATATAAACCTTTAGAGGTCATCGTTACCTTCTACATTACGCAAAAAAAATATAATTAGGCACTTATAAATTCCTTTTCTTAAAAACAATTAATCATATAATTTGTCTCACATATATCAGTTCGAAAACTTTGCTAGGCTCGTAATCATCACTTTTATATATGTTACAAATCATATTTTCAATTAAAATAAGAGTGGAAAAAATAACTTAACATTAAGAGACTCATTCCCTAATTTTAAATCCACATGATTTTTAAAAAAATATAACATTAAGGAACTTATTCCCTAATTTTCCTTTTAAATCCACATGATTTTAGAAGAATATCAGACACTTTTGCTTTAAAATGCATGATAAATATGGGTTACGCATTCCCTAATTACAGCATGCATCTACAAGATAGATATATTGATCGCATTATGAAGCAAAAAATAAATCCATTTAATGCTACCACAGACCAATATAACTAACACATACAGGTAATTCATTAATCAAAGAAATTAAACTACTCGCTCCCTCATGTTATAACAAATGTGTCTAATAATTTTAAATAAGGATTGTCGGATAGCCAGTGTCCCCGTTAGTCCATCATTCAAAATATCAATCACATTAAAACAAGGTTCAAAGTCCATCGTCCAATTAATACATTACTTGAATTGTACAACTCGGGAACCGATTTAAATTGGCCCCTAATAATTACAATCAGAGTGGACAAAAATTTTTTTTTTTCTTGATCTTCCATAGTCTCCAATGAGTCTTTGAAGAATTTTTTTTTTTTTTTTGAGGACACTGGCTATCTGTCTTCGCAATCACACAATCATGCCAAATTTATCAATTTGTATGTAATTTAATTATCCCCCATTATGAGAAAAATTAAATTTTAGACATGAAAATTACATGATAAAATAGCATGACATTTTTTAGATTTGTGAAGGAAAATTTTTTTTAGGCCCATCTCAAAATAAAACTAACAAAAAATTGAAATCTGAAAAATAAAATAGCACGAACAGTACGTTACTGTTCACTGAACAGTAACTCGCGGTTATTGTTCATCCCAATCCTCCGCAGCGCACGTGGGCGCGTGGCTCCCTACCGCACGACCCGCAGAGATACGCGCTGCCTCCCTGCGTGCGACCCGGAGGAGTGTTGGCTATCAGGCGCCCGTGGCCTCTTGCGTGGGTGCCCCATAGCCGATGGGGCGGGACTGTCCGACGAACTTGAACCTGGCTCTGATACCAATGTTGGATTATTATGGAAGAACGCGTTACCTTCGTAGCGTGTTCGTCTCATCGTCGGTGAAGCGAAAGCGTCCCCTCGTCGGTGCAAAGCGGCTACTAGAGTCGCCCGCGATGTCCACGTGCCAGATCTTAGAAGTTCCGGGTGATTCTTCCAAGGAAGAGAGGAATAGAGGAGAGGGAGGAGGAGGAGGAGTTCACATACGTTGGTCTTTTCTCTATATGCACTCATATATATAGAGAGAGACTCCTAGAGAGTCCCTACACATTAAGGCCCTCTTCCTCCACGTCCTTATCTAACTAGGGATAACTATCCAATGTGGATGTTTATCCTTTTAATCCTCCAATAGGATTAACAATCAGGAATGGAAGGAGGAGAGTTAGGAGGGACAACTTCCCCCTCTTAAAATTACTCTTTTGTATTTGCCTTCCCTTCATTGAATTTTATCCTTCTCTTATATTATGTTCAAACCTAGGAAAGGAAATAGTCATATCCTAATTCTACTTCATTTTAATTTTTTAATATAACTTTCGTTTAAGAACTAAATTCTGGATTAACATAAAATGCATATTGCTCTTCTCAACCATAAATAGTATGCACGTGATAGCCAATGATTATGTCGTTAAAAACCCAAGCTAACAATCATATTTTAATCGGCTCACTTGACCTAGTTTTAGCAATATCAATGGTGAGTCCTAGTCGATCCACAGGGAGTTAAATTTTTAACTTTGAAAACTTTGGAATTTAGTTAATCTAAAGAAAATGACGATTGTTTAGGATTTTTAATGCTTTAGAGTTCAATTATTCTAAAAATAACGAAAGTTTGAATTTACTGGCTATGCTAAATGATTAATTATTCAATTAAATAGTACACAAGCTAATTGACTAAGATTAAAAAGAAATCTAATTAACTGAACTAGTTCCGAGTGAACAAACACCCCTATTGTAAGGAAGAAATAACCATTAATTGAATAAATGTTGAACAAAATTCTCATTAACCACTAATCCTCTAACAATAACAACAGTCATCTAAACTAACAAAATAATTAATAGAAAATTAAATAAACAAACACATGCAACAAATAGGGGCTCGGGGGAGGCTGCTGTGCTTGTAGGGCGGCTCACTGGACCCCGGGGGGGTATGTGGACGCAAATGGGAGCTGCAGTGCTTTGGACCGCTCGCAAGGATGCGTGGTAGGCGAGGCGGCACGGCACGTTGAACCGGGCCCTGGCGCAGACGGCGAGGCGACGCGTTGAATCGAGGTGGCGCGACAGACGAGGTAGCACGGTAGATGATGGCGCTGCGTGGGGCGGCGCGCTTCCCGCCTCGCAGGGCTCGAATGACGATGTCGAGCTGGCGGGGCGGTTCGTGGGCTGCCGCGTGGCGGGCTTCCTCGTACCGCAACAGAGGGAGAGGAAAAGGTAGAGAGAGAGAGGGAGAAAACAGAAGGAGAGAGAAAAAGTAAAGGGGAGAGAGAGGGAGAGTCTGCGGGAGAGAGAGAGTAAGGTGGAGAGAGAGGGGAAAAACAGAGGGAGAGAGAAAAAGTAAAGGGGAGAGAGGGAGAGTCTGCGGGAGAGAGAGAGTAAGGTGGAGAGAGAGAAAGAGTAAGCGAGAGAGAGAGAGCGGCTGCGAAGGAGAAAAAGTAAGGGAGAGAAAGAGAGGCTGCGGAAGAGACAGAGAGAGGAGGGGAAAAAAATAGGCTGCGGCAGAGAGAAGAAAACAGAAAGAGAGAAAGAATACCTCGGAGAGAGAAGAGGGGGGTCTTTTTAAAGAAAAGAGAAGGAAAGTTTTTTTAAATAAAGAAAGTGGAGGAAAGGAAGGTGGCTAATCCCTTAAATTAGGGTTTCTTGGGTAAAGGGTTAGGGTAACCCTAATATGACCAGTTTGCCCATACGTCTTTTATTTTTCCAAAAAGATGGGCGATTCTGTTGAGATTTGAACCCCAAACCTCCCACAAGCCCGCAGAAACTTAACCATTACACTACAGTTTCTTTCATGCCCTGTTCACATAAAATAAATTCAAGTTAACATATTTTCATAAAAGTCATCACATTTATTTATTTATTTCATCTCGGTTTTGTCGAAAAACCGCAACCGCACTATACTCCATTAATCACATGAAATGACGATGTTTTTAAGTCGGAATTTGACGAAATTGGTACCGTTGGGATTGGTACGAAATTATCTATCCTTTCATGCTATTTTACAGATAAAAACTTGAGTATGATGCGTATGCTTGCCCTTAAATGATCAATTTAACACTTTATCAGCACGTTTCATGCTTAAACCATAATATCCTAGATCTTAGCATCCTCTTAAGTTTTATTAATCTAATAAAATGTGTTAGAGTGTAGTTTTGTCTCTTAGAATGTAACAGATCTCACGACGAGAAACTTAAAAAAAAAAGTTAAGTGCCAAATAATCGATTAAATAGGTTGAAGGGGATTCAATTAGTTGAAGTCATGTAATTGGAGTTGCACTTGAAGTTATCTTCTAATTGATTATGTAACTAAAGTTAAGCTATCTTTTGATCGATTCAGTAACTGAAGTTTAAGTTATCTTTTAACTGATTCTTAACTGAAGTTATTTTCTAATCGATTTCGTACTGAAGTTAAGTTATCTTCTAGTCCTTTCAGTAACTGAAGTTAAGTCAGCTTCTGATCAATACCGTAACTGAAGTTAAGTCATATTCTAATGATTCTATAGCTGAAATTAAGTCTATAAGAATCTGACTGGATGGTGAAAAATGCAGCGAAAATAATGATTTTAAAAAAAAATCATCTCCTGTTCCCGATTCGTTTTGCCAATTCTAAACCTATCGGTGATGGAGAATCACCTTGTGTGGATTCGAATATGAGACCATGTGGTTCTTTGACAGAGCGATGCCGCCAATCACGCAGGTGTCCGACCTCTGGCGGTATCCATACGATCCTCCTCTCGATGTCAGTTTGACGTGTGTAGCAGTGCTTTTTCTCCACGATGATACCTGCGGCATGAGAACAAAGGCCTTCGGCAAGCGGGAGGCGACTACGGCAGAAAGAGCTGAAGAGGGGCACCCTCTACTAAGGCTAAGGGGGAGGGCGGGTGCACACTAGAGAGAGAGAGAGAGAGAGAGAGAGAGAGAGAGAGAGAGAGAGAGAGAGATGGGTAGCCAGAGAGGGGAGACTGGAGCTGGGCCTAGGGTTCCCCATATATTGATATTAATTGTGACAGTTTTTCACAAAAACCCCTAAATTAATATAAAGCTCACTTATAACCCATCAACCGAGAAATTATGTTTGTTCTTTTAAACTTTAGTTTGCATGCATCATTGATCTCTTCATGTTCAAACACACACATACATCTCATAGCATTCACATTTTCACCTATATCGCATACAAGAGTTTAAAAACCATCATAAAGTGAGTCTTTGGTTTAGCTTCATGATTTTCTGCACTAATAAGTAGGTACTACACTGCAAAGTAGACTCTAATCGTGTTTACCTTCTTGATTTTATTTTGTATCTTTGTGTGCAAGGTGTAAAAGGGAGTAAGGAAGGCACTTGGACGATCCTTAACGAGCCAAAAGAAGATCATTCAATAGAGGGTTAAAGCATATAGAAGAGAGACTTTTTGTCTTCGGCTGGCTGAAGAGGAAGAAGATAGAACCACATCATCCCACCATTCTTGGCGAGATAACCTTTGGCAATCACTTTATTATTTGTTTCATTGAGGACACGTTCTTTGGCGATCACGATCTTTCATCATTGATATTTAATTTAGTTTCGTAAAGGCATTTGGTTTGCTATCTTCACCCTCCATGCCTAATTACTAGTCCGATTTTTGGCCCAATAAGTCTAGTAACTCTTTACTAACTTAAACTAATTAAATTAATATATCATATTAATTAATCAATTAATCGAATAATTATCTCATAATTATGGATAGGGTTTTTAATCAAATTGGGTGCCAAACAACACTGCATGATCTCGGAGGATAGTGGGGTTTAACAACCCGCTCAAGAAACCTTTCCGTCATCAGTTACCGTTGTAGACATTGATTTTGGACCCCTTTCTAGTCATAAACCCCCATCACCTTATCCATCTCATTTAGCCCATCAGATTTTCTCACATAATTCAACCCACTAAATAATCAGGCCTATTAACCAATCACCGCTTCCTCTCACTCGTGGAAGGCGAACCCTCACTTTCCACCATCCTTGGAAGGCCAACCCTCACCTTCCACCATCCTTGGAAGGCCACCCCTTGCCTTTCACCATCCGTGGAAGGCCAACCAGGCCGCCTTTCACCACCCTTGGAAGGCCAACTACCTTACCTTCCACCTTTTGGCCACCTTTTTCACTTTTCACCAGTTTTTTCGTGGAAGGCCAACCAACTTGCCTTCCACCACCCTTGGAAGGCCACCTCTTGCCTTCCACCACCTTTGGAAGGCTAGCCAGCCCGCCTTCCACCATCCGTTGAAGGCCAACTAGCCTGCCTTCTACCATCCTTGGAAGGCCACCCCTTGCCTTCCACCACCCTTGGAAGGCCAACTGGGCCGCCTTCCACCTTTTCATGGAAGGCCAACTACCTGGCCTTCCACGGAAGTAGGAGGCAAGATAGTTGGCCATCCACTCCCCTAACTTCCACTTTGACCTCGTCTTCCCACGATCTCCTCCACTCGCCACCCTCATCCCCACTACTTTGATCACTCCACGCTCTGGCGACTGCCACGGCCACGACTCCGATGACTGACTATTTCCTATTGGTTCTAAGGGATTTACGGGGATTTAGACCCCTATTTTCCTCCTATTTTCCCTTCACCTATTTAAACCCTCCATGTCCCCTCGAGAAAGGGGGTTGGGCTGGCAAGGAGTTGGAAAGGTTTCAGTTTGCGAGGCTGAAGATCGAAGAGCTTCAAGTGGGAGAAAGTCTTGGCAGTCGATGAGTCAGAGGAAGCAGAGGAATCCTCTGCATTCCAAATGGGCCTGTTTTCTTAACTCTCTCCTTACTTTTCTCCTTTCATTTTTCATTGCATTCCCACCATTCATTCACTCCGTAGCATCATCTTCTCCTCCTGCTCTTTTTCTTTTACCACATCACTTTTACTTTTCACTATTACCACACACGAGCATTCCATCTACATACATGCATCTTACGATGACTTAGCACCCTTTACCTCCAGAGGTTTCAAACAAAAACGGGAGGTGGGTGGTCATAACATATGGTCACCTTCCCTCCCCAAACACCCATCCGGTGCGTCCCCTTTCAATTTTAGTATTATTTACATATTTTCATGAATAAACTCTACATATCACAGTTCTAATCGGTTCTCTTTACTTTGTTTTGTCTTTTTTTTTTCTCTCAGGAGCTCTTATCACATTCTGTGCACGGACTACTGAGCTCTCCCCCTTCGGCCAACCGGAGGCAGAGAAGAGGAACCCACTATCCCCGCTCCATCAGAATGTGATCAATCTCACCATCCTGCGGAACACAGGGACCGTAAGGTAATGCTCATGGCGATCACATACTTCAATTCCTAACCCGATCCAAATCGCCGTTGTGCTAAGACGAACGGAGAAGCCTTCGCTTGAAGGAGACAGCAGCGGCGGGGACGTTCTGGGCGCCTACAACCGTGTGACTATCATCCTTCATCTGTACAACGCTCTCAAGTCAACCTAAGGTATGATCAACTGTCAAACCTTAACTGGTCAACTCTCTTGGATTAGATGCTACTGTACAATATCAGAAAACTCATTTTCTGATAAAGTGTATGCCCTGGCTAGAGACTTATATGCATCATTCCTAGAGCATTCTCTCTCTTATTACCGAGAGCAAATGATCTCGTATTGAACGCACAATCACCTTCGAAGCTATTTCATTGAACTCGGTGATCTGACTGATTAGGATCCCATGGTTAGAGATTTATTAGTCAATATCAAAGTCTAGAAGTATATCGAAAAGGTACTTTTGGTGTCTCAAGCTCGATGACCAACCATGCAACTGTGACATTGAATCAAGCTGGCTGACAGTCAGGTAGATTACCATCCAATGATTCAAATCAGATCAGTTCAGTGAACTCATTCACCAATGAACACCTACAGGTTCACCTTAGTGTCTCCACGTAAGTGACTACGAGATTTGTCACCATCATCGTATGAGTAGGAGTGAGCTGCACTAGTCTCAAAGTGTATTTGATGTCTTTCTCAAATATCTATCGACTAGGAATAGTTAAGAATGTGTGTCTATAAGTTGTCAGCGTCATTATTATGATCTCATCATAATCTGATATATATTGCACAAATATATGGATTTCACTATGAAATGGATAATTAATGAACACCATTTATACATAATAAATATATTGCCATTAATATAAATAGCTGAATAAGACTGTACATTCGCTTATAGGACACACACAACTTAAGATAGTGGCTTCGTCAGTGGATTTGCTATGCTATCAGCTGAGGGAACTCTTTCTACCACGACATCTTCTTTGGCGATGATCTCTTTGATCAAGTGAAAATACCTCAGAATGTGTTTCGACTTTTGATGAGACCGCAGTTCTTTCGCTTATGCAATAGTCCTATTGTTGTCATACAACAATGGGATGAGTGTAGACATGCTAATTTTGACATCATTTTGAGTAAATTTCATATCATATAATAATGCCTCAAAATAGTCTGATATTTAATCATTAGTTAATTTTTATTAATCATTTTGGATTAATTATCTAAATGACAACGGTCAGACAGACATAATTTAAGTTTATTAAATAAATTCATTTTAACTCAGATTTTTAATCAAATATGAAGGATTCTAAAAGACGTCGACATGTGAAGACGCCATTTAGGTTTTATTTATTATTTTTATTTTTAATCTGATTTTTAATTAATTTATTAATAAACTAAAAGACGTCTGCCTTGTACGACGCCATTTAGGTTTCCTAAGTTGTTTCTGTTTTTTCTTCCCAATGTTTATCCTTATCTTAATTAAGATAAAAGACGCCTCCCATGGGCGACGCATTTTAGTTAATTACAGATAATGATGAATTAAGCTGTGTTTATCTATTTCTTGGTTATATTGGCTTCAAAATCTTTCATATTAACTTTTAAGTAACCGCGGACGTGTGAACTTAAGCCTATAAATACCCAAGTCCTTGGCCATTAAAAAGTTAGTGATTATTAGTGATAATTTTGAATGATTATTAGTGATGTTAGTGATAATCTTTGAAGAGAGTTAGTTAAGAATCTTTGAGAGAAACGATGTCCAAACGCTGAAGGATCGAGGCGCTGCTACTGCTTCCAAGAGTCTTGAAGCAAGTTTCATCGTTTCTTCGTCCTTTCAAGATCTATTCAAGAACCAAGGCTTTCTAGGGGCCATCCAACTTAGTTCTTAATTAATTTCTGCATCTTATTCATACTTTCATCACATTAACATCATAATTTCATCACATCACTCCATGCAACACATACTCACTAGCATATAATTTTCAATCCATTTTTTAAGGAGTTTCAAAGACCACAAACAAGTGAGTTCATTTGTTTAGTTGTATGATCAGAATTATTTCTGGGATAGATACTACATCTATTTGAGTTCTTATTATTTTTTCTTTCTTTCTTTCCGCTTTCTTGCAAGGCACAAAAGAAGATCAAGAGGAAAGGAAATCTGGACGATCCTCAAAACTCCCATAAGCATCCAAAGCAAGAACAAAGTCAAAAGGGCTCTTTTTCTTCAGCCGGCTGAAGGAGGAGAATCAAGGACTCCAACATCTCCCAATTCTGAAACAGGTAGGCGATCAATCTTTGTCTTTTGGAACTTTTTAGTTAAAAGTTTATGGCGATCACATTCATTTAGTTTTTAATAGGTTTATTTATCACATAAACAACAAAATTTTTCATGATAATCACACCCATAATTTGAGAACTCACAGCTTTTTGGCGATCACGGTGGGACTTGGTCTCGCCATCTTTTAATCTTTATTCTTACTTTTTGTCAATCGGGCACTCACGGTGCACCACCTGTGTCTCTCGACATGCCCACACCGATCGGTGAGTTTTTAGTTTAGTTGTTATTCCCACGTGCACCACGTGCACACCCATGCGGGAAGATCTTGCCCTCCCCGTTTGATTGATTGAAGAGTTGTGATTGAGATAAGAAGCATGTGTGATTGATTGAATGTTTTTGTTGTTCATATGATAAATTATCCTGTTAAAAATTGAAATAAAAAGATTCGCATGAGCCAATTATTTACCGCTTTTATTCTGTTTGTTTGAGGAGGAATCGATCTAGAAATTCCTCCTGAATTGTTGATTATGTGACCTGAAAAGCGTTCAGGAGTAGCGACGCATTTCATACTGCGTCGCCTTACCCAGACGCTTTTTAGGCCAAATTCTCTGCTATCTGCTGTCTGGGCTTCTGCGAGAAAAATAAGGTTCTATTTTGAATAGCGTCGAGGCACAACGACGCGATTCAGGCAATTTCTTGTTTTTTTCTTCAATTCTCAGATTTCTGATTTGCTTGCTACTACACATTACATAATAAGCATTAGAGGCCATCCCGGCCACATGTCATACGCACTGGGGCTAACACCCTTGTTTTCACATAGGAACACCTTTCTTGACGTCTTCACCTCTCTCTGATTGGGTCGGTCCCTCGATCAGACTTGAGTGGTTGGTGTTAAAGACCTCAGTAAGTCCCCAAAAATCAAGGTATTCCTCCTTGTTCATCGGGCTGGTTGTACCAATCGAAGTCCTGGATAGATTCTTCATAACGTTGTGAGAAAAAGCCATAGAGTATAACGATGGAAATTGAACTGAAACTAGGATCCTACCCCTTGAGTGAATTTGTGATTAATTGAATCCAAATAACCCAATAAGGAATCCCAAAATAATGTTAAACATCTACTTGTTTGCTTAATCTCTGTACAACTTGTCTACAAATCTTTGAAAAAAAATCTGACATCATGTTACTTCGATCAGGTAAGGATTTGAGCATGGCTTTGAGAGCTATGATCAACTATTAGGGAGATGTTAATGCTCCTCTTGAATCTAATTATCACTATGAAAATGGGGGAGATGCTAATGCCCCCCATGATCCTCATTCTTATCCATATGAACATGAATGAAATCTTCATATCCCTCCTCCTTTTGTCCATGATCAACACAATTCTGGTGTTGATCTTCCTTTGCACGTGCATGCGGTTTCTAATCCTGTCTTTAAGGGGACCATGAACCCAAATGAGCCCTCATCTTCCAATCCATCTGATCTAGTCAACGCTCTGGGAGTTCTAGCCTCCCATCTGGATCCTCACCAACTCGAGGCAATCCAGTCTATTTTGAAGGGGAAGATGCCCATGTAGTCTGCCGAGCCAAATCCTGCTGCTCCCCCTGTTATTCCTCCACCACCTCCCCATTATGCTTCCTTCATTCACCAGGCCGTGGAAGGCCTTTAGGTTTCAACTTCTCGGCCAGCTAGGCCACAACTGTCCTCCTCGAGGCAACCGGCTAGACCGCCTGACCGCCTACGCCAACTTATCAAAATGCCCTCGGGCATGGCGGAAGCGCTGCTAGACCTCAACCCTATTGTCCCCCTTGCTCCACATACTCTAGGCAACAAGCCTATCATGTACCCCCACCACCCCTTCTTCCTGTCGATCCGACGACTCAAGCTCTGCTCATGAAGATGGAGCATATAGATGAGCAGTTCAATAATTTTCAGAAAATGATGGGAGTTAAAGCTGCACCTGAGATTAACCTGCCAAGTCTGCCCGTGTTCCATTTGCTGCCCTCCGAAATGCCAGTGTATCGAAAATACAACGGTACTGGTAACCCCTTCACTTATTTGAAAGAGTTCATGTATGAGTCATCTTTCTGGCAGAACGACAAGAGGTCGTTGGCATTTTTATTCAGGAAATCCTTGGAGGGACCAACCCTCGAATGGTTCTTTTCTTTAGAGCCATCCGAAGTAGAGGACTGTGATATCGTATCACGAAAATTCATTCGACGATACCAAGATAGAGTTGCACCCTCTCTGTCCATTACTGACCTGATAGCAGAAAAAATGAAACCCGACGAGGAATTCGTCAGTTTTGCTGATAGATGGAGGGGCATGACATAAAAAGTTAAAGATCATCTGTCTGAGTCCGAACAAGTAAAGATGTTGATTTCCAACGCTACACCTCAGTTTAAGCTAATCCTCGCCCTGAACAACTTGACCAGCATGGCAGAGCTCTATGAAAGGACGCGTTACTGTCAAAATGTTTTCAAGGATACTACGTTCTCTAGTGTCTTTGATCCTCACTGACCTAGCAGGCCTCCACCTCGAAAGCCAGCCGTGTCAAATTCTCCTAGCACGGGTCCAACAACTGAGGGCACGCTCTCTCATGAGCAGATTAGCACCATGAACAACAATCAGCCCCAGTTCGTGAGGAGCCAGCCACCATCACAGTTCGCAGGCCAAAGACCACCGAACCAACAGGGTTACAGACAACAACAACCGCAGTATCAGCAATCCCAGTAGCCAAATCCACAATATCAATAGCCACAGTACCAGCGGCCACATCAGCCGAACCAACAGCCACAACAGTAGCCACAGTAGCAACCACAATGGCAGTTACAGTACCAGCCCCCACAACAACAACAGTACCAGCCGCGCGCACCGCCAGCATACCATAATGTACCTCCTCCTGCTGATTATAACCAGTAGAGGAAGCCTCCAGGCCCGAAAAGGGCAGAATGTCCAGTCCTTCCAGAATCCTTGTCAGATATCTTCAATGCTTTAATGGCAGCCAATGCCTTGGTTTTGACAAGAGAAAAAACAGTTTGGCCCCAAAATGCCGACGCTTCTAGATATTGTTACTTCCATAGACAACCTGGACACACAATAGATGCCTGCTTCCAATTTCGAGATTATATCCATGACCTCAACGAGTAGGGAGGCATTGATTGGGAAGAAATGAGGAAGTTTATATCCGCCATGAAGGCGAGAAGGCCCCAGCAACAACAGCAACAACCCCAACAACAACAACAACCAAGAATGCCGACACAGACGGCAGTACCTCCAAACATGGGTATAGTGCAAAACCCACTTCCGGAACACCAGCACCAAAATCAAGTTGCCCCCATTTTAACAAATAGTCAGTCTGAGGCTAATCGAGGGCAACAGTGGAAGATAGAGGACTCTTCCTCTATTTATTCAACGGGTCACACTCCGAGCACCACTCAGCAACCACCACGCCGCACCCTCCATGTACCTAAACCACAACCCGTTACCATCACACCAGTACCAACACCCGCATACCGTCTACCCATGCCTATTAACCCATCACCACCGCCCGCTTTCCTTAAACCTATGACCCCCCACACCACCACACTTCCATCAAATAACCTACAACAAGCTAATTACGCACCCCTCATGCCATCCAAACCATTGCTCCGCGTACCATTCCCCACATCATCTACTACCACCACAGCCTATCCAAATACCATACAACCATCCAAACCATTCCTCCGTGTACCATTCCGCACTTCAACTGTGCCAACCACTTACCCCTCCATCATCCAACCCTCTAAACCCCTCATTCGCACTATGCCATTATCAACTAACCCCACGCCATCACCCGTATACCAACCATCCACACCATCTACGCCATCTACCAACCCTGCGGTGCTCAAGTTATCACCCGGCCCTTCCACTAGTGAAGAACATGCACTCCGTAGTGGGAGTATCTTCAATAAGGTCTTTCCTCAATCTACAGTCAGAGACGGTCTATTACAGCCGTCAGAGGAAGCGCATAATGATGAGAGTGCACCAGGCACTCAATATGACCTGCTGAAGCAACTGGATAGAACACCGGCACGAATCTCTGTGCTTGAGTTGATCAAAAGATCGAAGACCCATCAGGAAGCTCTGATAGAATACCTACAAAAAGTAATGGTCAACGAAGACGTGCCGGTGGAGAAGATCACCGCACTACTAGTTCCGCAGGGGGATGAGCCCTCTATCTTATTTCATGCTTCAGAACTAGAACCACTAGCAACCAGAAGCATGGCTCTGAGTATTACGGTCAATATCTGCAAAAAGGCCATAGACACATGCTTGGTTGATACATGGGCTTCAATTAATGTCCTACCTCCGAAGACCCTTGAACTATGTGGTGTACCCAAGGAAAAATAGCTGCCTAGCCCCATTTCTGTTACAGCCTATGATAACTCCACCCGTTCCCCTCTGGGAATGGTCTATTTAAAAGTAGAATTAGGCCATGTATGTCATGCCGAGGTCAAATTTCACATCTTGGAAATTGATACCTCCTTGAAGGCTATTTTGAGCCGTCCTTATATTAAAACCCTTGAGGCGATTCCCTCTACGGATCATCAGTGCCTCAAATTTCCCTATAAAGGACGAGTCATTAAAGTTACGAGCATGCCAATCCTTACTGCTGCTCACTCCTTGAATATCAAGCCAACTCCTCCACCTGGCCGACAACCTTTTCTATCGGTATTACAGGTCTACCGTCCTGTGGCTGATCCTTTGAAGGCCGCCCGTCTTACTCGTTACCCACTGGATGCTGTAAAGCGGGGGAAGTGCATGAGTACCCCTGGTTGAAAAATAATGATGAAGGGTGGTTATCAGCCTGGAAAGGGCCTAGGCACGCAATTACAAGGCAGAACCACGCCCCTCAAGGATAACCAAAGGACACCTGGAAATGGCCTGGGCTATAGGCCAAGAAAAGTGAGGCCCGACATTATTCAGCAGGAAGAAAATGAAGACGGCCAGAAGGTTTGGGAAACAATGTCTACACTATGCAAAGAAGGTCGGGACCCCTTAACATGGACCTTATACACACATTTCGTCAAGGGGCCCGTGATCAGTCATGATAACACGGTGGTTATCACTTCCTGTTTTGATCTCCATGACATATATGGAAGAGACCTGACCAGAAATTGTTCAGAATTGTTGACGTACCAGTCCTTGGAGGCTCTGCGGCCAATGAAAAGGAGAAAGTTCCAAGATCCTGAGTGTGAATGGTACCGATGGTTTGACTTAAGGGATCTGTATATTGCATTGAATAGACTATTTCTTGATCCCTCAGAACCAAAGTGGCCGCCACAAATAGATGAGCTGACTGAAGGGCCCGGTGCCATTTTTGACAAAAGAATTCTTCTATCTGAAGAAATAGATGAAGGGGAGTCAGATGACCCCTACGAAGCTAGTTATACCACGGATCTTCTTTGGAGGGGGACTTATCCCTCTTACATTTTCACACTCCATACCTTATTCCGCACTCTGCTTCTGACCCCGACTTGGTCTCGGGTCATTACTGAAGATATTCCACGGGCTCCGCCCATCATGATCACTCTGTCCCCACAGGACTTTATCCCTCAACCTCCTCTCGATCTAGAGTGGATTTATGATTTAATCTGGGACATACTACTGTATGATCCCCCTAATCCTTTGGCCTTGGTGCCACTTCCTCCATCCCATTCTCCTCATATTCACCTCAATTCTTGTTTTATGATTAATTCATCTTTTCTCCAAAAAGAAAACCTCCAATTTGGCAACAAATTTCTCCCAGATTCTCATTGAGGAAACTTCCTACTTGTCCGATTGTACCCCATCGCGCGGGTCGTTCGGTCAAGATTCTCTTATAGATCTACTCTGCCCCTCCCCTTGAGAGGATTCTCCTGTATTTCCTCATGTATCCTATAATTTTCATCCTTCTTAATCCTCATTAGGTCAGGATAGGGAGTCTAGCGAAGTTAGGGAGTCTAGTTCTAAGCAGGTTAGTCAAGTTAGGAAGTCTAGGAAATATAAGGGTAAATAAATTCCAGATAGATACCTCTAGGATTTAGCATTTAAATGCCTTTCTTGCTCTATGATCCCTCAACTGTTAGAGAATCCTATTCAGATGCCAGAAGATTGTGTAGATGATGAGGCAGTCAATGATGGATATGGGGTGTATGAATTGATACACGAAAAAGACCCCATTATTGAAGATGAGGAAGATGACGAGGACGTGACTGAGGCATATGCCAGTGGAGTAAAAAAATTTGATGAACCCTCAGCTGCCGTAGAAGAGCCTACCAAAGAGATCAATCTAGGGACTAAAGACGAACCTAAGGTTGTCCTCGTTAGCAAGAATCTTTCTGAAATGGATGAGAAGGCAGTGGTACAAGTTCTTAAGGATTATAAGGACACTTTCGCCTGGAGTTATGAGGATATGCCTGGGTTAGACTCATCACTAGTGGAACACAGGTTGACATTAAAGGATGGAGCTAGCCCGGTTAAATAGAAGTTAAGGCGATTCCACCCACAAATGGCCTTGAAGATGAAGGAAGAGGTCGATAAGTTACATAAAGCCAAATTCATTAGAGTTGTTCTCTATCCACAATGGGTGGCCAACATAGTCCCAGTTATTAAGAAAGATGGGAAGGTCAGAATCTGTATTGACTTTCGAGATTTGAACCGGACGTGTCCTAAGGATAATTTTCCATTGCCTCACATTGATGTACTCATCAATAACATAGCTGGCTATGAAATCCTATCATTTATGGATGGATTCTCAGGATATGATCAGATCAAATTGGCAGAAGAAGATCAAGAAAAGACATCATTCACTACACCTTGGGGGACATATTGTTATGTCGTCATGCCATTTGGGTTAAAGAACGCTGGAACCACTTATCAGAGGGCTATGATGGCAATATTTCACGACATGATGCATATCAATCTAGAAGTATATGTGGATGACTTGTTAGTGAAATCGAAGACTAAGGCTGAGCATGCCAAAGTTCTGGCAAGAGTATTAGAAAGATCA
The DNA here is from genome assembly GCA_030544215.1 of Zantedeschia hybrid cultivar. Classification (NCBI taxonomy): domain Eukaryota; kingdom Viridiplantae; phylum Streptophyta; class Magnoliopsida; order Alismatales; family Araceae; genus Zantedeschia; species Zantedeschia hybrid cultivar. The sequence goes on along the minus strand of JARZZO010000003.1, from coordinate 31,712,949 downwards.
AGAGAATATCAGTTGAAGATGAACCCTAAGAAATGTGTATTCGGGGTATCTTCAGGAAAATTACTTGGATTCATTGTTAGTAAACGGGAAATTGAGATTGATCCCAACAAGGCAAAGGCTATTAGAGAAATGCCACCTCCCAAGAACTTGAAAGAGTTAAGAGGATTGATCGGGAGGTTGCAGTTTATTCGCCGATTTGTCTCCCCGCACTCACAAAGGTGTAAGCCGTTTTACGAGCTTACCAAGCCGGGAGTCAAATTCAATTGGGACGATAAGTGTCAGGAGGTGTTTGATGGATTGAAGAATTATTTGGCAAGTCCTCTTGTTTTGAGACCATCATCTCTGGGCAAACCATTGATACTATATATTTTTGTCCTAGATGATGCGGTGGGGGCTGTCCTAGCACAAGTGGATGAAGAAGGAAAGGAGAGGGCAGCCTACTATATCTCTAAACTTCTCAATCCTGCTGAACAGAGATACACAACGATGGAGAAAACTTGTGCATCACTTGTATGGGTGGTTCAGAAATTGAAGCATTACTTTCTAGCCTATGAAGTCCATCTTATCGCTAAAATGAATCCGATCAAGTTTCTTCTTGAGAAATTTATTCTTACTGATAGGTTAGCACGATGGCAAAACTTTCTATCTCAATTCGATATCACTTACATTCAGCAAAAAGCGATCAAAGGCTATGCCATAGCAGAACATCTCGCTCATCATCCCCTTCGTCGTTTTGATCCAGTCCGATCGGAGTTTCCGGATGAGGAACGGATGTCTATAGACAGAATCAAAGATGACATGTGGACTCTGCATTTTGACGGAGCTCTGAATTCTTATGGAAAGGATATCAGCATTGTTCTGTTATCACCTGAAGGTGTCACCATTCCACAAGTCTTTCAGCTTGACTTTCCAGTCACTAACAATATAGCTGAATACGAGGCACTCATTGCTGGCCTCGAGGTTGCTCATCTCCATGGTACCACCAAACTCAGAATTGTGGGTGATAGCCAGTTGATTCTTCGCCAGGTGTTAACCAAATATCAGACTCTTGATCCCAAGCTCAAGCCTTATCAAGAACTCAATTCTGCTTATGCTAAGCTTTTCACAAAATTGATCTTCATCCATGTTCCTCGGAATCAGAACATCTTAGCTGACGCTCTAGCTTCACTTGCATCATCCCTCAATTTCCCAATCAGCAGACAATCCGAATCAATCATCGTTCATAGGCGTCTTTCACCCGCCGTAAAAGACCCTTCATTTCTTAGGGCTTAGGAGAAGCTGCTGAAGAAGGTCAAAGATGGAAATATTGTGGAAAAGAGAGAGATTATGTTAATGGAGCTGTTAGAAGAGATGAATGATGAAGAGAAGTCATGGTACTACGAAATTGCTAAATATTGTGAAGATCAATCATATCCTGAAGAAGCCATAGCTGAGGAGAAAAGGGCTATCAGGAGAGTTGTTCAGAGATACACCCTAGTTGGGGGAGCACTATATAAAAGAGGTTTTGATGGAGTTCTTTTAAGATGTTTAGACGAAGATGAGCTTTGGAAGATCATGGAAGGAGCTCATGCTGGAGTTTGTGGTGGCCATGTTAATGGACAAATGTTAGCAAAGAAAATCCTTAGACAATGATTCTATTGGCCAACCATGGAAGAAGATTGTGTAGGATATGTCCGTAGGTGTGCCAAGTGTCAACTTCACGCCGACAAGATCCATTCTCCTGCATCTTCACTCCATCTTGTTTCCTCCCCATGACCTTTCTCCATGTGGGCTTTCGATGTCATTGGACCCCTTGGCAGTCCTGATTCCGACATTAAGCAGAAGTCCTTCATTCTCACGGCAACAGAATACTTCACCAAGTGGCCGGAAGCTGAAGCGTACACGGAAGTCAAAGCATCAACCGTCTGCAAGTTCATCATGAAGAACATCATCACAAGATTTAGAATTCCAAGTACCATCGTCACCGACAATGTACCGCAGTTCGTGTCACAAGAACTGAAAGACCTCTGCAATAGGTACAAAATTGCATTGCATCATTCGTCTCCTTATTATAAGGCAATGGCCAAGAAGAGGCAACTAACAAGACTTTGATAAAAATCATCAAAAAGATGTGCAAGTCTAATAAATTCACAGACTGGCCAGAAAAATTGATTGAGGCTCTATGGGCATACCGAACTTCAATCCGCACGCCCACCGGGCAGACTCCTTATTCCTTAACATTTGGAATGGAGGCGGTAGTTCCATACGAGATCCTCATACCGTCATTAAGAGTATAAATGAATAAGGAATTCTCTATTGATGAACACCGTTCAACACTCCTTGCTCAATTGGAACTCTTAGACGAGAAAAGATGGTCAGCTGCCAATCATGTAAGAGTATATCAAAATAGATTGACACATTTTTATCAAAAGAAAGTAATCGAACGTAAGTTCAAAGTTGGTGAAATGGTCGTCAAAAGAATCTTTGTAAAACCTGGTGATCCGCGTTCTAAGCTCCAAACTAATTGGGAAGGACCATATGTTGTATCACATGCTTTTCCTGGTAACGCTTACAGTCTAGTTAATGCAGAAGGGCAAGAGTTAACTCATCCCTGGAACGATCTATATCTTAAGAAATACTACCCTTAGGTAAAAGAGTCGATCAGCATGGCGCAAAGACTAGTGGAATCAGAAAATTTAGAAACTCAAATTCCCTTATCAGACTGGATAATTTAATTCAAACACATTACTACACATAATGACACGTTTGATTCGTGAGTAACAAAAGATGTGAAGTCCAAAGGAATACCGAAAACTTGACTAAGGGTGTAAAGTGCAAATCATTTGTTTTAAGCAAAATTCTGTTTTTACTCTCGGCCCACGATGTCGAAAGGAGGCTTTGTGAGTGCTTAAAATGAGTGTGTGATTATCATGAAAAATCTATGTTGTTTAAGTGCAAAATAAAACCTATTAAAAAGAAACTAAGTGAAGTGATCGCCAGAAACTTTTGACTTACAAGTTCCAAAAGAAAGTTTGATCGCCTACCTGTTTGGAAGTGGGAGATATTAAGCTCTTGGTTCCCCTCCTTCAGTCGGCTGAAGAAAGAGAGCCCTTTCTTATCTTTGTTCTTGCTTTGATTGCTGTTGAGTTCTTGAGGATCGTCTAGAGTCCTTGTTGTTTGTTATTGATTTCCTTCCTCTGATTCTCCTTTGTATCTTGCAAGAAATAGAAAGAAATAACGATGATGAGAACTTAAGTAAAAGTAGTATCTATTCCAAACAAAGTTTTAAAACATGCAACTAAACAGAAAACTCACTTGTTGGGATGGTCTTTTAAACCCCTTTATCAAATAGGTTTTGAAAATGATGCTAGTGTTGTATGTGTTGCATGATGTGATGAAGAATGTAAGACTAATGAGATGAAAAATATGAAAAAGAAAATGCAGAAATTGAATTGAAACTTAATGATGGATGGCCCCTGGAAAGCCTTGGTCTTGGATGGATGAAGAATGGACGCCGACTTCTGGAAACAGCAGCACTTCAGCGTCTGAACGTCGTTGCTTCGATTTTCACTCAATTATCACTCTGATATCACTTCAATCACTAACTCTGTCACCCATTCAAGAGGCAGGGTATTTATAGACTTCTTTGCATCCGCAGATTTACATGAAGAAATTTTGAGATTTATCCATCTTAACCAACAGATAAATACAGATTAATTCATCTTTATCTGTAATTATCTAAAACGCGTCGTCCATGAAAGACGCCTTTCAGACTGATTAGGATAAAGATAAACATCCGGAAAAAACTTATCTTTATCTGTAATTAGATAAAATGCGTCGCCACGTAGAGACGCCTTTTACACTAATTAAGATAAGGATAAATATTCGGAAGAGAAGTAGAAACAACTTAGGAAACCTAAATGGCGTCGTGCCTGGAAGACGTCTTTTAGCTAATTAATCAATTAATTAAAATTCAACTTTAAACGTCAAAATAAGAATAAACTCTAAATGTTGTCCACACAGGTCGATGCCTGTTAGACTTCTTCATATTTTAACTGAAATTTGAGTTAAAATCAATTTAATTAATTAACTTAAATCATATCTGTCTGACCCGACATAATTTAGATAATTAAAAAGATCAATAAGAATTAACCAATGATTAAATATCAGACCATTCTGAGGCATTATTATATGATATGAAATTTACTGGAAATGATGTCAAAATTAGTGTGTCTACAGCTGCCTCACCTTGGCATCGTCTTTGCAAGGGAGTGAAATGAAATGGAATGTACTGAAAAGGTGATGCCAAGGTGTGATGAGACACGCTCTTAACATCACATGATTGGAATTTTTCTCAAGATCATCGATGAAGATAGTTTAAGGAGATCAATGGAATCAATCCTGTCTGGATGAGGTAGACAAGGAAATAAAATAAAGTCGATCAACCTCCTCGGAGTGGGAAGTACCCCAGGTCGTAGACACTGTAGGTTTCATCACGGGGAGCGTTTGTCAGCCAATGTGGACGTGCTGCAGCCATGATGGATCTTAAAAGAAAACAAGAAATATTGGATAAAGAATCCAAGAAAGGATAGAATTCAAAGGATATCTTCAAGCGAACCTCAAAGATAATCACGATACTCAATTCAGAATGGAATATTTCATATCATGTTGGAATGATTTGATTTAATGGTCTGAAACTTAATCAATAATTAATCCTCATCACAATGATTTCAAAGTCCTATATGATGCATGCTGGGCTAAAAGAAAAATATAAAGTTAAATAAAATATAAATTAATCAAGGATAATATTGTCAAATTGTCATTAATGAGTCAAGATATTAATTCCTGTAATCCAGTGCTAAGCCGAAGCTCGTTTATCCACGCGCCGTTTCACAAAAGTGGAACCATCATCCCCACTAATTAACAATCCAACGGCCTATCCATGCGATTACGAATTCTCTGAAATTATCACTGTTTTTGTTGTAGGGGAACTCAAATTCCAGTTTCATCAAAACCACAAGGTCCTTGACATACTTTAATAAATACTTAACATATAGTAATGAGATCATGCAAATGAATTACATGGAAGAATACAAGGGTAGAAATAATCGTCTTTTTAGCCACGGTCGGAACTTTATAAACTCCCATAATGGGATCTTCTTGATATTTCCAGCTTCATTTGGGTTTTCTTTAATTTCCTGCACTCAAAAGTTCATCAAAATATGGAATGACAGAAAGCTTGAAATGCGTTGTGTCGCGCTGACGCCCTTTAACTGTAAAATGCGTCGCTTGTCCACGACGCCTTTTCAGTCGCAAAAACAGATTCTGGCTGTCTTCAATCCGTATTCCAACTCTCTTCATGCCTTGTGTCCTGTATATGACTTGAACAAACATGTTAAGTATCTGTTTAGGCTTAGCTCCTTGCCTGGTTAAGTAACCGACTACTTGATCCTATCCTTGGTAGAAGGGTCAAGGGGCATAGCCTTTATTAACAAAGGTAATATGAATAATCAAACTGTAAGCAAAATGGAACTTGCAAGCAGACAAATGCTCACTGAAAACAAAAGGAATGAAGCATACTAGATGAAATAAGCAAATGCTAATTAAAATATTTTTGTTGTTTTTGAAATATTCATTTTTGTTTGGATTTTGAAATATGTACCTTTTTTTTGAATTTTTTTTTGAAATATGTGTTTTTTTTTTAAATTTTGGGATATGTACTTTTTTATTATTTTGAAATATGTATTTTTTTTGAATTTTGAGATATGTATTTTTTTTGAATTTTGAAATATGTATTTTTTTGAATTTTGTTTTTTTGAAATATGATGTGAACTAAAAGACCAGCATGGTGCTCAGATCAAAAGATCATATTCATTTATTAACTTAATTCCCAAATTATTCTTCAATAATTTAACCTAAACCCATCGTGTTTGAACTTGTGTTTCCATTCGTGATCCCATTTGATGATTTGTCCCTTAGTCAATCTCGGTCGTTCCTCAAGTTTGGAGTACGCCTCCTTAGAAAGAAATGAAGAATTAGTTTAGAAAGCCCATGAGAAGGTTCCGGAGACCTAAAAAGATGTTCCTTTCTTACCCTAATATATGTTGGGGTTCGGTCATTTTCTTTCCGTGGTATTTATCGACCTTGCGTTCCCTTTTGTTTCATTTCATGGCCTTGATGTAACGTTTGTAGTGTAATGGCCTTTTGATTTGATGTTTGGCTTTTGCCTTTTGCTTTGCTTTTCTTTTCTTTTCTTTGGGACGGATTTCCCCCTTTTTTTTATGACGGCCTCCTACTAAGATGGTGGGTATTCTTGGTAGTCTATTCTAAGCCTCGTTCCAACATCATGAGCCGAGTGTAAAAAAACAGAATTTTGCTTTAAAACGAATGATTTGTACCTTACACTTTCAGTCGAGCTTTCGGTATTCCTTAGGACTTGGCATCTTTTGTTACTCACAAATCAAACATGTCAGTGTGTGTAGTAATGTGTTTGGAATTAAATTATCCAGACTGATAAGGAAATTTGGGTTTATAATTTTTTTGATTCCACTGGTCTTTGTACCATGCTGATCCACTCTTTAACCTAAGGGTAATATTTCTTAAGATGCAAACCGTTCTAGGGGTGAGTTAGCTCTTCTCCTTCTGCATTGACTAGACGATAAGCGTTACCAGGAAAAGCATGTGATATAACATAAAGTCCTTCGCAATTGGGTTGGAGCTTAGAACGTGGACCACCAGGTTTTACAAAAATCCTTTTGACAACCATTTCACCAACTTTGAACTTACGTTCAATGACTTTCTTTTGATAAAAACGTACTAGTCTATTTTGATAAACTCTTGCATGATTAGCGGCTGACCATCTTCTCTCGTCTAAGAGTTCCAATTAAGCAAGGAGTGCTGAACGATGTTCATCAATGGAAAATTCATTGTTCAATTGTACTCTTAATGACGGTATGAGGATCTCGTATGGAACTACCGCCTCCATTCCAAATGTTAAGGAATAAGGAGTCTGCCCAGTGGGCGTGCGGATTGAAGTTCGGTAGGCCCATAGAGCCTCAACCAATTTTTTTGGCCAGTCCGTGAATTTGTTAGATTTGCACGTCTTTTTGATGATTTTTATCAAAGTCTTGTTAGTTGCCTCTGCTTGGCCATTGCCTTGCGGATAATAAGGAGACGAATGATGCAATGCAATTTTGTACCTATTGCAGAGGTCCTTCAATTCTTATGACACGAACTACGGTCCATTGTCGGTGACGATGGTGTTTGGAATTCCAAATCTTGTGATGATGTTCCTCATGATGAACTTGCAGACGGTTGATGCTTTGACTTCCGTGTATGCTTCAGCTTCTGCCCACTTGGTGAAATATTCCGTTGCTGTGAGGATGAAAGATTTTTGCTTGATGCCGGAATCGGAATTGCCAAGGGGTCCAATGATGTCGAATGCCCACATGGAGAAAGGCCACGGGGAAGAAACAAGATGGAGTGAAGATGCAGGGGAATGAATTTTGTCGGCATGAAGTTGACACTTAGCACACCTACGGACATATCCTACACAGTCTTCTTCCATAGTTGACCAATAAAATCCTTGTCTAAAGATCTTCTTTGCTAGCATTTGTCCATTAACATGGCCACCACAAACTCCAGCATGAGCTCCTTCCATAACCTTCCAAAGCTCATCTTCGTCCAGATATCTCAGAAGAACTCCATCAAAACCTCTTTTGTATAGTGCTCCCCCAACTAGGGTGTATCATTGAGCAACTCTCCTGATAGCCCTTTTCTCCTCAACTGTGGCTTCTTCAGGATACGATTGATCTTCACAATATTTGGCAATTTCATAGTACTATGGCTTCTGTTCATCATCCATCTCTTCTAATAGCTCCATCAACATGATTTCTCTCTTCTCCACGATATCTCTATCTCTAACCTTCTTCAGCAACTTTTCCTTGGTTCTCTAAAACGAAGGGTCTTTCACGGCGGGTGAAAGGCGCCTATGAACTATGATTGATTCAGATTGCCTGCTGATTGGAAAATCAAGAGAACATGCAAGTGAGGCTAGAGCGTCAGCTAAGATATTCTGATTCCTAGGGACATGGACAAAGATCAATTTGGTGAAAAGCTTTGAATAAGCAGAAGTAAGTTCTTGATAAGGCTTGAGTTTGAGATCAAGAGTTCGATACTTGGTCAGCACTTGGCGAAGAATCAGTTGGCTATCACCCACAATCCTGAGTTTGGTAACACCATGGGAATGAGCAGCCTCGAGGCCAGCAAGGAGCGCCTCGTATTCAGCTATATTGTTGGTGACTGGAAAGTCAAGCTGAAAGGCTTGTGGAATGGTGCTACCTTCGGGTGATAACAGAACAATGCCAATACCCTTTCCATGGGAATTTAGAGCTCCGTCAAAATGCAGAGTCCACATATCATCTCTGATTTGGCCTATGGACATCAGTTCCTCATCCGGAAACTCCGATGGGACTAGATCAAAACGAGGAAGGGGGTGATGAGCGAGGTGTTCTGCTATGGCATGGCCTTTGATCGCTTTCTGTTGAATGTAAGTGATATCGAATTGAGATAGAAAGCTTTGCCATCGCGCTAACCTATCAGTAAGAACCGATTTCTCCAGAAGAAACTTGATCGGATTCATCCTAGCGATGAGATGGACTTCATGGGCTAGAAAGTAATGCTTCAATTTCTGAACCACCCATACAAGTGCTGCACATGTTTTCTCCATCGTTGTGTATCTCTGTTCAGCGGGATTGAGAAGTTTAGAGAGATAGTAGGCTGCCCTCTCCTTTCCTTCTTCATCCTCTTGTGCTAGGACAGCCCCCACCGTATCATCTAGGACAGAAATGTAAAGTATCAATGGTTTGCCTGGAGATGGTGGTCTCAAAACAGGAGGACTTGCCAAATAATTCTTTAATCCATCAAATGCTTCCTGACACTTATCATCCCAATCGAATTTGACTCCCGGCTTGGTAAGCTCGTAAAACGGCTTACACCTTTGTGAGTGCTCGAAGACAAAACGACGAATAAATTGCAACCTCCCGATTAATCCTCTTAACTCCTTCAAGTTCTTGGGAGGTGGCATCTCTCTGATAGCCTTCGCCTTGTTGGGATCGATCTCAATTCCCCGTTTGCTGACAATGAACCCAAGTAATTTTCCTGAAGATACCCCGAATACACATTTCTTGGGGTTCATCTTCAACTGATATTACCTTGATCTCTCTAACACTCTTGCCAGAACTTTGGCATGCTCGGCCTTCGTTTTAGATTTAACCAACAAATCATCCACATACACTTCTAGATCTATATGCATCATGTCATGAAATATTGCCATCATAGCCTTATGATAAGTGGCTCAAGCATTCTTTAATCCAAATGGCATAACAACATAGCAGTATGTTCCCCAAGGTGTAGTGAATGATGTCTTCTTCTGATCTTCTTCTACTAACTTGATCTGATTGTATCCTGAAAACCCATCCATAAATGATAAAGTCTCATAGCCAGCGGTGTTATCAATGAGTACGTCAATATGGGGCAATGGAAAATCATCTTTAGGACACGCCCGGTTTAGATCTCGGAAGTCAATGCAAATCCTGACCTTCCCGTCCTTCTTCATAACCGGGACTATGTTGGCCACCCATTGTGGATAGAGAACAACTCTAATAAATTTGACTTTGTGTAATTTGTCAACCTCTTCCTTCATTTTTAAAGCCATTTGTGGGTGGAATCGCCTTAGCTTCTGTTTGACCGGGCTAGCTCCATCCTTTAATGTTAATATGTGTTCCACTAATGACGAGTCTAACCCCGGCATATCTTCATAACTCCATGCGAAAGTGTCCTTATAGTCCTTAAGAACTTGTACCATTGCCTTTTCATCTTCTACAAAGAGATTCTTGCTGACGAGGACAACCTTAGGTTCATCTTCAGTCCCTAAATTGATTTCTTTGGTGGGCTCTTCTACGGCGGCTGAGGGTTCATCGAATCTCTTCACTCCACTGGCATATGCCTCAGCCGCGTCCTCGTCATCTTCCTCATCTTCGACAATGGGGTCTTTTTCATGTATTAACTCATACACGCCATACCCATCATTGATTGACTCATCGTCCATACAGTCTTCTGGCATCTGAATTGGATTTTCTAATAACTGAGGGATAAAAGAGCAAGAAAGGCATCTATCAGCTAAGTCCTGGAGGTATCTATTTGGAATTCGCCTACCCTTAGACTTCCTAGACTTCCTAACCTGACTAACCTGCCTAGAACTAGACTGCCTAACATCACTAAACTCCCTATTCTGACCTAATGAAGATGAAGTAGAATGGAAATCATGGGATACAAATGGAAATACAAGAGAATCCTCCCGAGGGGAGGGACAGAGTAGATTTAGAAGAGAATCTTGACCGAAAGACCCGCGCGATGGGGTGTAATCGGCCAAGTAAGAGGTTTCCTCAATGAGGATATGGGAAGAATTTGTTGCCAAATTGGCGTTTTTTTTTGGGCAATAGAAGAGTTAAGCATAAAACAAGAGGGAAGTGGCACCAAGGCCAGAGGATTAGGGGGATCATACAGCAGTATGTCCCAGATTAAATCATACATCCTCTCTGGATCGAGAGGAGGTGGTGGAATGAGGTCCCTAGGGGACAGAGTAATCATAACGGGCGGGGCCCGTGGAATGTCTTCAATAATGACCCGCGACCAAGTCGGGGTCAGGAGCAATGTGCGAAACAAGGTGGGGAACATGAAAACATGAGAAGGATAAGTCCCCCTCCAAAGCAGATCCGTGGTGTAGCCAGCTTCATAGGGGTCATCTGGCTCCCCTTCATCAGTCTCTTCTGACAGCAGTGCCCTTTTGTCGAAAATAGCACCGGGACCTTCGATCAGCTCATCGATCTGTGGCGGCCACTTGGGTTCTGCAGGATCGAGAAACAGCCTGTTTAGCGCGATGTAGAGGTCTCTCAGATCGAACCACCTGTACCATTCACATTCAGGATCTTGGAATTTTCTCCTCTTCATAGGCCGCAGAGCCTCCAAGGACTGGTACGTGAGTAGTTCTGAGCAATGTCTAGCTAAGTCTCTCCCATATATATCGTGGAGGTCAAAACATGAAGTAATGACCACCGTGTTGTCATGGCTTATTACGGGCCCCTTTACAAAATGAGTGTATAGGGTCCTGTAGGTGCTGAAAATTTGCTCGTGTGATTTATGTGAAAAACTATGTTGTTTAGGGTAAATTAACCTATTAAAAAAAATGCAACTAAGGTGCTGTGATCGCCAGAAACTTTTAACTAAAAAGCTTCAAAAGAGTTTGATCGCTTACCTGTTTAAACGCGGAAGATTGAATCCTTGGTTCCCCTCCTTCAGCCGGCTGAAGAAAGAGAGCCTCTTCTTGTTCTTTTCGTTCTTGCTGTTGAATGTTGAGGATCGTCCAGAAGTTCTCCTGGCTTTTGCTTGATTTCCCTCTTTTTGATTTCTTGTTGTTGTTGTTGAATGCAGCAGACAGAGAGACAGAAAAATAAAGAAGAAACAATGATGAGAATCTAAGTAGAAATAATATCAAAGCTAACTATGATTAGAAACATGTATAAACAGCAACTCACTTGTTTTAAATGACTTTGAAACCCCTTTAGAACAGATGGGTTTTGGAGAATTAATGAGGTGGTGTGTGTTGCATGCAGTGAGTATGAGAGAATGAAACTAAAGAATGAAAATGAAATTCTAATATGAAAAACTTATGCCCAGTTGGAGAAGCCTTGAAGGATGAAGATCTGGAAGAAGGATGCCGTCTTCTGGTAATGGCAGCGCTCCGGCGTGGTTGCTTCGATCTTCAAATTGCTATAACGCTGTGGCTCAATAATTCTCTCTCTCCTTTTTTTTTTAACTCCTTGATAGGCAAGGTATTTATAGGCATTTTCTGCGTTCGCGATTAACATAGAAAAATCTAGGATTTATCTACCTTAATCGACAGATAATTACTGATTAATTCATCTTTATCTGTAATTATCTAAAACGCGTCCACCATGGCTGACGTCTTTCAGATTAAATTAAGATAAGGATAAATATCCGGGAAAACTTATCTTTATCTTTATTAGCTAAAACGCGTCCACTTGTGTAGACGTCTTTTACTCTAATTAAGATAAGGATAAACATCCGGAAGAGAAGTTAAGATAGCTCAGGAAACCTAAAACGCGTCGTCCTTCACAGACGCCTTTTAGCTAATAAATCAATTAATTAAAATTCAAATTTAAACGGTAAAATAGGAATAAACTCTAAATCGCGTCCATATGGGTCGACGCCTTTTAGTATTTTTTCATATTTTAACTAAAATTTGAGCTAAAATCAATTCAATTGATTAACTTAAACATGTCTGTTCAACCCGACACTCAAAAATATCAATAAAAATTAATTAATGATTAATTATCAGACCATGATGAGGCATTATTATATGATATGAAATTTACTCAAAATGACGTCAAAATTAGCGTGTCTACAGCTGCCTCACCTTGGCATCGTCTTTGCAAGGGAGTGAAATGAAATGGAATATACTGAAAAGGTGATGCCAAGGTGTGATGAGACACGCTCTTAACATCACATGATTGGAATTTTTCTCAAAATCATCAATGAAGATAGCTTAATGAAATCAATGGAATTAATCCTGTCTGGATGAGGTAGACAAGGAAATAAAATAAAGTCGATCAACCTCCTCAGAGTGGGAAGTACCCCAGGTCATAGACACTGCAGGTTTCATTATGGGGAGCGTTTGCCAGCCAATGTGGACGTGCTGCAGCCATGATGGATCTTAAAAGAAAACAAGAATATTGGATAAAGAATCCAATCAAGGATAGAATCCAAAGATATCTTCAAGCGAACCTCAAAGATAATCAAGATACTCAATTCGGAATGGAATATTTCATATCATGTTTTGAGTCATTTGATTTATGGTCTGAAACTTAATCAACAATTAATCCTTATTACAATGATTTCAAAGTCCTACATGATGCATGCTGGGCTAAAAGAAAAATATAAGGTCAAATAAAATATAAATTAATCAAGGATAATATTGTCAAATTGTCATTAATGAGTCAAGATACCAATTCTTGTAATCCAGTGCTAAGCCGAAGCTCGTTTATCCACGCACCGTTTCACAAAAGTGGAACCATCGTCCTCACTAATTAACAATCCAACGGCCTATCCGTGCGATTAAGAATCCTCTGGAATTATCACTGTTTTTGTTGTAGGGGAACTCAAATTCTAGTTTCATCAAAAACACAAGGTCCTTGATATGCTCTAATAAATACTTAATCATATAGTAATGCTGATGCACAATAATTACATGAAATAATACAGGGGTAGAAATAACCGTCTTTTTAGCCACGGTCAGGACTTCTTAACTCCCACAGTGGGATCTTCTTGATATTTCTTTGAATTTCTCAGGTTTTCTTGAATTTCCTGCAATCAAAATTCCTTAGTAACTTCAAACAAATCTTCAATCAAAACCACATAATTTCGGATAAATGATTGAATTTTGGGTAAATCATAGAAAGGCTAAAACGCGTCGTGTCGAGAAGACGCCATTCAATGTTGAAACGCGGCAGTTCTCCTCGACGCCTTTCACTCACAGAAACAGGTTTCTGGCTGTTCTCTACTCGGATTCCAACTCTATCAATGCACACCCCTTTTCCAATCCGGAAAAGTCTTCCTAGGATCGCAATGTGGTCTATATAAACACCCTTAGGTCGTTCCCAAGCAATCCCACTACAATCCAAAGATCAAAAGTAGAGTTTTCTTCAAGGTTTCTTCAAGGTTCCAAGGTTTCCAAGGTTTTCTAGCTTCAAGGAGGAGGAACTCCGAAAAAGGGAGTATGAATTCAAGCAAGAAGATGAAGATGTCCTTGGAGCAATTTTTCAGATGTGGAGAATCACCTCAATGGAAGAAATCCCAATCTCCAAGTAAGCTCAATCAACTTCTTCTTCAATTATGTTCATGTTCTTCATCACGTTCTTCATGTTCCTCATCATGTTCTTCGCCTTTTCTTTTGATTTTCAGAACTATCCTATGTTTCCTGGCCCAAGGAAGTTCACCTCCTTACCTTGGATCCGTAAACTTGCAAAAAGCATCAAGCTTTCCATGCAAGTATTCATATCCAAGTGGAATCTTCAAGGTCTTGTAGTGCTTGCCAAGCATTACAAGAGCGCGAACGCGGATTGGGCGGCTATGGGCGCCTTGATCGAGTGGTGGCATCCCCAAACTCACACGTTCTTCTTCCAAGATTTCGAGTGCACGATTCTTTTAGAGGAGGCGGAGCTTCTTTTAGGTCTCCCAAAGACCAAAGAAAACAAAGAGAAGATAGCTTTGATGAAGGAGAGAATCACCGGTCAACAATTGTTGACATCTATCATGAAAGATCCTTCAGAAGCCAAAGGATGTCTCACTAAGAAGGGGATCAATCTCACCAAGCTAGCCTAGTGGACGCTGTACGAAATTGATGATCTAAGAGAGGATGAAGCGGAGGATGTAACAAAAGCTTTAGTTACATGCCTAGCCGGTGCCTTATTCTTTTCTGCACAGGATAATATCTTAGAAGATGACCAAGTTAGTGCTATATGCGCAATCTTCGAAGGTAAATCCATTAGCACTGCACTCTTAGCATATCTTTATAGTGGGCTTTCTGCAGCGTCTGTGGGCCGTCCTCCTTACGGATGCATGCTTCTCTTCGCCTTATGGGTTGAACTTCACTTTAAGTTTGAGCACAGCAAGAAAAGGCCTCTGAATCCATCTCAGATCTACTTGAATAGCCCGATTCATTGCATAGCTAATGTTGTAAAGTTCAATGAGTACATGGTTAACAAAGTTCCAAAACTCAAGACCCGAGCTGATTGGAGAGAATATTTAAAGCTCATGACGTCCGACATATTCGACTCGTCTCCACTTGCTTTGGTTGGAAAACCTGTGTGGGTGCGTCGTGCAGCAGGAGCAGACCTTAAGTTGATTGGAGCCACCGAATTCGTGCTGTACAATCCACATCGGTGCCTTACTCAACTTAGCTTGGGCCGTCGTGAATTCCCCGAGTTCTCTCCCACACTTCCGATCAAGAAGCGCGACTTGGAATCTGACGAAGACTATGAAGCCGTACAAATCATTACCACTTTATGGAACCTTGGCTTCAGTTACCGTGTAAGATCCTCTAAAGATAGAGATAAAGGATTGAAATTTCCTTATCTTAAAGGTCTTCATGAAATCCTTCCTTGAAGATCCCTTTTCTCTTTCATTCATGATCTAATAAAGAATTTTATTGAATAAAGAAGTTTTTTTATGCCTCAAAACCTTTCCTCAACTTTCTATGAAGTGCACATGATTTTTCCTTTAGAGAAAACTTGATTTTTCCTGAAAATTCAACAGTTCGGGTTCTGTTTAATGTAAAACGCGTCCAGTCAGAAAGACGCTTTTCAATCATAAATTCAATGAAAAAGTTAAAAAGCGTCTTCCAAACCTGACGCCTTTCAACCTTAATTCTTTTCCAGAAATTCAATTTAATCCTTAAAAACCCGATTTAAACATTAAACCGCGTCTTCACATAACGACACCTTTCAAATCTCTCTCCTACTTTTTCCAGGATTCTGTCATTAATTCCATGATTAATTGTCTGAAAAGCGTCAACACAGTAAGACGCCTTTAATGATTTTCCTCTGTACGGTTCTGACAAAAATATTGAAACGCGTCTACATAGGTGGACGCCTTTCAATCAAATTCAAACCTCTGTCAGTGCTGCTCAACTTTTGCGCCCTAAAACGCGTCATCTTGAGTAGACGCCTTTCAGCCCTTCGTTAACAGACCCGCGAAGGCCCCCTTTCTTCCTTACTTTTCCAAAAACTCTCTCTTCCCTCTCCGGCGACAATTTCCGAAATCCGACGAACTCTCCCTCGAATCTCCCTCTTCTCAAGCCATGGAACGCGGTGAAGGTTCCGGGAAGACTAAGACCCTAGCCAAGAGGAGGCGGAGGCAAGAAGAAGCTCCCGAGGAGGTCCCGGCAGCTCTCGCGGAGGCGGCGGCGTTTTTGGAGGAAGAACTCCCTCCACCGGCACCCATGGCGGTGGAAGAAGAAGAGGAGGGCGACCTCCACACGGTAAGCTCCCTGTGGGTGTGATTGGATGAGAAAAGAGAGAGAAAACGGGGTTCTTCAAAGAACCCGGAATCTGGGCTTGAAAGGCGTCCAGACCAGGTGACGCCATTCAAAAGGCGTCATCATGGGTCGACGTCTTTCAAGATAAATTCCGGATTTTTTAAATAAGAGTAAAAATCTTGAATTGCGTCAACGTATGTTGACGTGTTTTAAAATACGTCTGCGTGTGCTGACGCGTTTCAAAACAGAACTAATTTTCCTGTTTTTTTATTTATTACTGACCCTTATTTTTTATGTTTTTATTTGCAGGGGGTGATGAGGGCTAGGATTTCATGGGACTTAGTAATAGGGGCCTATAGGGGGCTCCCCGATTTCCAGAAGGCGCGCCTGCGTCAGATGGGATTCGGCGAGGTGCTGGACATCGAGCCATTTTGGCTTGATCTGGTCCTGCTGCAGGCCTTGAGAGAGAGATGGCATGCGGAAAGCCGTGCTTTCCTGATGCCGTGGGGGCATATGATCCCCACCCTAGAGGATGTGGCCAGGATTACTGGCCTCAGGGTAGAGGGCCGACCTGTGAGTGGGGTGACCTACCCCAACTACCAGGGATTGGCTGAAGCATTACTAGGAATAGAGGTATCCAGCATAGGTAGGGAGTCTAGGATGGTCCCTAGGGTAGAAGTAGAGGCAGCACTAGGTCTAGATGAGCCCCGGCGTCGGTCTGACGAGACCCGGGAGGAGTTTAGGGATAGGTTAGCCGAGTCGTCCTCTTCTGTCTACTGTAGTGATCCTGATCAGGTAGAGGAGGTAGATAGACAGCTTAGAGTCTTCTTAGTTTTCTTCTTCGGTAGGTTGCTCTTCGGTACGAAGGGCGACCATATTCACTGTAGATTTCTTTACTTGTTAGATGACCTAGGTAGCCTAGGAGAGTATGCCTGGGGTGCAGCCCTTCTGGCTCACCTCTTTGCCGATCTATCCGCGGTCACGCCGGACCGCGAGACTACTATCAGTGGCTTCTCACCATTTCTTCAGGTATTAAAGTGTTTAATTATTTGTTATATGCAGTGCAATATGATATGATGCTTCTTCTAACCTATATGTTCATAAATGCAGGTGTGGAGCTACTACTACTTTCCGCTCGGCAGAGCGAGGATTATTCGTCCGAACGCCGTCCCTTTCGCCTGCCGTTGGCAGCCGATTGTGGATACGGCTCCACAGCACCACCAGCTGACGGCCCTCCGCCGTCAGTTTCTGGATTATCCGGAGCTTCTTGTGAGTTTTTAACTTGTTCAATTTTATTAAATGCAATCTTTTTTTTATTTATTAAATGCAAGTTATTTATGAATGCATCTAACCTATATGCAGGTGATATGGCGCCCATACTTGGGCATGAATGAGGAGGGTCAGCCGTGGGTGACGGCTGGCAGGAGGCGGTTTGGGAGGCAGATGTGGGTGCATTGCCTCAACGAGATCGAGCTCCTCCGCCTCCGGCTCGTGATGAGGACCCTGGGCCTTCACCAGGAGTGGATTGACGAGGAGGTCCCGGAGGGCGTCGGAAGGAGCATGAGGGGGAAGCAAGCCCTCACCGATTGGCGTGCCAAGTTCCCGGAGCAGTACGAGGACTGGCACCGTCGGGGCGTACGGGTGGAGTCACGGGCGGTGAGTAGCGAGGCCTACCTCCAGCAGTACCGGGCCCACTACGCCGATCAGCTTCGGCTCCTCCGACCACTCGATGTAAGTATGCATTCATGCTTCTTTAATTTTATTATTATCTTGATTTATATTTGTGAATGAATGTATGTATGACATGCAGGATGCGCGTGATGCGGTCATCGTCGACCTCCGGGCCCGCCTACATGATGCGGAGGCCCAGCTCGAACAAGTTCAGAAAGAACTGTATGACCTGGTATGTATGAATGAATATGAATGCATGTTTTAAATAATTAATTGTTTTGGCAATTAACCACTGATAGTTGTCTTTCTGGTGCAGCGAGCCGTCTACACCCAGGCGGCGCCCCCTACCCATGGAGCTTCATCTTCCTCATCCACTCGTGACGCTGCTATGGCTGACCTCCAGAGTCAGCTCGCCTCCGCCATCCACCGGGCTTCTCTCGCGGAAGAGGACCGTGCTGCTCAGGTAAGTTCTTCAATTTTTGAATTCTGGAATTGATTACTTGCTTGATTGCCTTGGACTAACGAAATCTTCCTTTGCAGGTTGCTGAGCTTCAGGAAGCCCTTCAGAGGGCTGAAGCGGAGACAGAGCATGCCCGTGCTGCAGCGACTCGGGCAGAGGCTGATGCAGAATGGATCCGGGCTCTAGAGGAGCAGGTGGCCCGACTTTCGGCTGGAGATCTTGGGCGCCTCCAGACTCGCCTGGAAGTCATCAACGAGGAGCGAGAGCGGGAAAGGCAGGAGCGGCAGAAGATGGATGCTGAGATATCCGCTCTTCGGGTCCAGCTTGGCATTGCGGAGCATGAGCGCCGGAGTGTGGAAGAGAGGTACAGGTGTGGTCGACAGCGTGCACAAGAGCGCGGTCTGACCAGTGCCTTCACCGCCAGTGCTGCCGCGTCTTCCGGTCAGGCGGGTCCGAGCGCGATGGGACCACCTCCACCTCCTAGCCGAGGGCCAGCACCGGATGCGCCTGACGAGGCCCAGAGCCAGTTGGACGAGGGCGGAGGGGAGAGCCAGCCTTGAGGGCTTATGTATCTTTTCTTTTTTCTTCATGTATCATGTACAAAAACACCTTTTGATAATATACATGAAACTTTTGGCTCCAATCTTGTGTTCCTGTATTTATCTTGCATCCTGTACACACTTAACAAACAGGTTAAGTATCTATTTAGGCTTAGCCCCTTGCCTGACCAAATAAATGGTCAATCAATCTTTTCTTCAATAAATGGTCAAGGGGCATGGCCTTTATTAACAAAGGTAATGAGAATAATCAAACTCAAGCAAAGATGCAACATACAAGCAAACAGATGCTCGCTGAAAATAAAAGAAATGAAACACACTAAGTGCAACAAGCAGATGCTAATTGAAATATTTTTGTTGTTTTGGAATATTCATTTTTGTTTGTGGTTTTGAAATATATGCCTTTTTTGAATTTTGACATATGTATTTTTTTTGAATTTTTGAAACATATGTATTTTTTTTTGAATTTTGAAACATATGTATTTTTTTTGAATTTTGAAATATATATATATTTTTTTGGACTTTTTGAAACATATGTATTTATTTTTATTTTTTGAAATTTTTTTTTGACTTATGTAATTTTTTTGGATTTTTGACTAAAAGATCAGCATGGTACTTAGATCAAAAGATCATATTCATTTATTAACTTCATTTCCAAATTATTCTTTAACAACTTAACTTAAACCCATCGTGTTTGAACTTGTGTTTTCAATCGTGATCCCATTTGATGATTTGACCCTTAGTCAATCTAAACCATTCCTTAAGTTTGGAGTACATCTCTTTAGAAAGAAAAGATGAATAAGTTTAGAAAGCCCATGAGAAGGTTCCGGAGACTTAAAAAGATGTTCCTTTCCTACCCTAGTATCCGTTGGGGTTCGGTCATTTCTTTCCGGGGTATTTATCGACCTTGCGTTCCCTTTCATTTCATTTCATGGCCTTGATGTAACGTTTGTAATGTAATGGCCTTTTTGATTTGACATTTGGCTTTTGCCTTTTCCTTTTCTTTCTTTTCTTTTCTTCGGGACGGATCTCCCCCATTTTTTTATGACGGCCTCCTACTAAGATGGCGGGTATTCTTGGTAGTCTATTCTAAGTCTCGTTCCGACATCATGGGCCGAGTATAAAACAGAATTTTTTTTTAAAAGGAACGATTTGTACTCTACACTTTCGGTCAAGCTTTCGATATTCTTTAGGACTTGGCATCTCTTGTTACTCACGAATCAAACGTGTTAGTGTGTGCATTAATGGGCTTGAAATTAAGTTATTCAGACTAATAAGGAAATTTGAGTTTATAAATTTTCTGATTCCACTGGTCTTTGTACCATACTGATCGACTCTTTAACCTAAGGGTAGTATTTCTTAAGATGTAAACCATTCCAGGGATGTTTTAACTCTTCTCCTTCTGCATTAACAAGACGATAATCATTACCAGGAAAAGCGTGAGATACAACATAAGGTCCTTCCCAGTTGGGTTGGAGCTTAGAACGCGGACCACCAGGTTTTATAAAAATTCTTTTGACAACCATTTCACCGACTTTGAACTTACGTTCAATGACTTTCTTTTGATAAAAACGTGCTAGTCTATTTTAATAAACTTTTGCATGATTAGCAGCTGACCATCTTTTCTCGTCTAAAAGTTCCAATTGAGCAAGGAGTGCTGAACGATGTTCATCAATGGAAAATTCCTTATTCAATTGTATTCTTAATGACGGTATGAGGATCTCATATGGAACTACCGCCTCCATTCCAAATGTTAAGGAATAAGGAGTTTGCCCAGTAGGCGTGCGGATTGAAGTTCGGTAGGCCCATAAAGCCTCAACCAATTTTTCTGGCCAATCTGTGAATTTGTTAGATTTACACGTCTTTTTTATGATTTTTATCAAAGTCTTATTTGTTGCCTCTGCTTGACCATTGCCTTGCGGATAATAAGGAGACGAATGATGCAATGCAATTTTATACCTGTTACAGAGATCCTTCAGTTCCTGTGACACGAACTGCGGTCCGTTGTCGGTGACGATGGTGCTTGGAATTCCAAATCGAGTGATGATGTTCTTCATGATGAACTTGCAGACGGTTGATGCTTTGATCTCCACGTACGCTTCAGCTTCTGCCCACTTGGTGAAGTATTCCGTTGCCGTGAGAATGAAAGATTTTTGCTTGATGCCAGAATCTGGGTTGCCAAGAGGTCCAATAATGTCGAAAGCCCACATGGAGAAAGGCCATGGGGAAGAAACAGGATGGAGTGAAGATGCAGGAGAATGAATTTTGTCGGCATGAAGTTGACACTTAGCACACCTACGGACATATCCTACACAGTCTTCTTCCATGGTTGGCCAATAAAATCCTTGTCTAAGGATCTTCTTTGCTAGCATCTGTCCATTGACATGACCACCACAAACTCCACTATGAGCTCCTTCCATAACCTTCCAAAGCTCATCTTCGTCTAGACATCTCAGAAGAACTCCATCAAAACCTCTCTTGTACAGTGCTCCCCCAACTAGGGTGTATCTTTGAGAAACTCTCCTGATAGCTCTTTTCTCCTCAGTTGTAGCTTCTTCAGGATACGATTAATCTTCACAATATTTTGCAATTTCATAATACCATGGCTTCTGTTCATCATCCATCTCTTCTAACAGCTCCATCAGCATGATTTCTCTTCTCTCAATGATATCTCCGTCTCTGACTTTCTTCAGCAACTTCTCCTTAGTTCTAAGGAATGAAGGGTCTTTCACGGCAGGTGAAAGACGCCTATGAACTATGATTGATTCAGATTGTTTGCTGATTGGAAAATCAAGAGAAGATGCAAGTGAAGCTAGAGCGTCAGCTAAGATGTTCTGATTCCTAGGAACATGGACAAAGATCAATTTCGTGAAAAGCTTTGAGTAAGCAGAAGTAAGCTCCTGATAAGGCTTGAGCTTGGGATCGAGAGTTCGATACTTGGTCAGCACTTGGCGAAGAATTAGTTGGCTATCACCTACAATCCTGAGTTTGGTAGCACCATGGAAATGAGCAGCCTCGAGACCAGCAAGGAGTGCTTCGTATTCAGCTATATTGTTTGTGACTGGAAAATCAAGCTGAAAGGCTTGTGGAATGGTGACACCTTCAGGTGATAATAGAACGATACCGATCCCTTTTCCATGAGAATTCAGAGCTCCGTCAAAATGCAGAGTCCACAAATCATCTCTGATTTGATTTATGGACATCAGTTCCTCATCCGGAAACTCTGATCGCACTGGATCAAAACGAGGAAGGGGATGATGAGCTAGATGTTCTGCTATGGCATAGCCCTTGATCGCTTTCTGTTGAATATAAATGATGTCGAATTGAGATAGAAAGCTTTGCCATCGCGCTAACCTATCAGTAAGAACAGATTTCTCCAGAAGGAATTTGATCGGATTCATCCTAGCAATGAGATGGACTTCATGGGCCAGAAAATAATGCTTCAATTTCTGCACAACCCAAACCAATGCTGCACACGTTTTCTCCATCGCCGTATATCTCTGTTCAGCGGGGTTGAGAAGTTTAGAGAGATAATAGGCTGCCCTCTCTTTTCCTTCCTCATCTTCTTGTGCTAAGACAGCCCCCACTGCATCATCCAGGACTGAAATGTAAAGTATCAATGATTTGCCTGGAGATGGTGGTCTCAAAACAGGAGGACTTGCTAAATAGTTCTTTAATCCATCAAATGCCTCCTGACACTTATCGTCCCAATCGAATTTGACTCCCGGCTTGGTAAGCTCGTAAAAAGGCTTACACCTTTGTGAGTGCTGAGAGACAAAGCGGCGAATAAATTGCAACCTCCCGATTAATCCTCTCAACTCTTTCAAATTTTTGGGAGGTGGCATTTCTCTAATAGCCTTCGCCTTGTTAGGATCGATCTCAATTCCCCGTTTACTGACAATAAATCCAAGCAATTTCCCTGAAGATACCCCGAATACACATTTCTTGGGGTTCATCTTTAACTGATATTCTCTCGATCTTTCTAATACCCTTGCCAAAACTTTAGCATGCTCAACCTTTTCGATTTAACCAATAAGTCATCCACATACACTTCCAAATCTATGTGCATCATGTCATGGAATATTGCCATCATGGCCCTTTGATAAGTGGCTCCAGCATTCTTTAATCCAAATGGCATGACAACATAACAGTATGTTCCCCATGGTGTAGTGAATGATGTTTTCTCTTGATCCTCTTCTGCCAGCTTAATCTGATTATATCCTGAAAATCCGTCCATAAATGATAACGTCTCATAGCCAGCAGTGTTATCGATGAGTACATCAATATGAGGCAATGGAAAATCATCTTTAGGACACGCCCGGTTCAAATCGCGGAAGTCAATGCAAATTCTGACCTTCCCGTCCTTCTTCATAACCGGGACTATGTTGGCCACCCATTGTGGATAGAGGACAACTCTAATAAATTTAGCTTTATGTAACTTATCGACCTCTTCCTTCATCTTTAAAGCCATTTGTGGGTGGAATCGCCTTAATTTCTGCTTGACAGGGCTAACTCCGTCTTTTAATGTCAACCTGTGTTCAACCAAAGACGAGTCTAACCCTGGCATATCCTCATAACTCCAAGCGAAAGTGTCCTTATAGTCCTTTAGTACTTGTACCATTGCGTTCTCATCTTCTGAAGAAAGATTTTTACTGACGAGGACAACCTTAGGTTCGTCTTTAGTCCCTAAATTAATTTCTTTGGTGGGCTCTTCTACGGCAGCTGAGGGTTCATCAAATCTCTTTACTCCACTGGCATATGCCTCAGCCGCGTCCTCGTCATCTTCCTCAATGGGATCCTTTTCATGTACTAATTCATATACCCCGTACCCATCATTGACTAACTCATCGTCCATGCAATCTTCTGGCATCTGAATTGGATTTTCTAAAAACTGAGGGATCAGAGAGCAAGAAAAGCACTTATCAGCTAAGTCCTGGAGGTATCTATCTGGAATTTGCCTACCCTTAGGCTTCCTAGACTTCCTAAACTGACTAACTTGACTAGACTGCCTAACTTCACTATCATAACCTAACGAAGATGAAGCAGGATGAAAATCCTGGGATACAAGCGGAAATACAAGAGAATCCTCCCGAGGGGAGGGACAGAGTAAATCTAGAAGAGAATCTTGACCGAAGGACCCGCGTGGCGGGGTGCAATCGGACAAGTAAGATGTTTCCTCGACGAGGATTTGGGAAGAATTTGTTGCCAAATTGGCGTTTTTTTTTGGAAAATGAAAGAATTAAACATAAAGCAAGAATGAATATAAATGGGAGGGGAATTAGACGGAGGAAGAGGCACCAAAGCCAGAGGATTAGGGGGATCATATAGTAATATGTCCCAGATCAGATCATACAACCTCTCTAGATCGAGAGGAGGTTGTGGTATAATGTCCCGAGGGGACAGAGTAATCATGACGGGCGGAGCCCGTGGAATATCTTCAATTATGACCCGCGACCAAGTCGGGGTCAAAAGCAATGTACGAAAAAGAGTATGGAGCATGAAGACATGTGAAGGATATGTACCCCTCCAGAGCAGATCTGTTGTATAACCAGCTTCATAGGGGTCATCTGGTTCCCCTTCATCAGTTTCTTCAGATAGCAGTATCCGCTTGTCAAATATAGCACCAGGGCTTTCAATCAATTCATCAATTTGCGGCGGCCACTTAGGTTATGCAGGATCCAGAAATAGTCTGTTCAGTGCAATATACAGGTCTCTGAGGTCGAACCACCTGTACCATTCACATTCGGGATCATGGAATTTCCTCCTTTTCATAGGCCGCAGAGCCTCCAAGGATTGGTACGTAAGCAGTTCAGAGCAATGTCTGGCCAAGTCCCTCCCATATATATCATGGAAGTCAAAACAGGAAGTAATGACCACCGTATTGTCATAGCTGAGTATAGGCCCTTTCACAAAATGTGTACATAGGGTCCATGTTAGGGGATCTCGGCCTTCTTTGAGTGGCGTAGACATTGCCTCCCAGATCTTCGGGCCTTGTTTGATCTCTGCTTTCTGAACCAGATCTTGCTTCAGTTTTATTGGCCTATAGCCCAGACCACTTCCAGGTGCTGCTCGATGATTTCTGACAGGAGTGGTCCTGCCTTGCAATTGCGTGCCCAGACCTTTCCCAGGCTTGTAGCCGTTCTTCATCATAATCCTCCATCCTGGGGTACTCATGCACTTCCCCCTTTTGATAGCATCTAACGGATATGGAGAAATAGTAGCGGCTTTCAGAGGATCAGCCACTGGACGGTAGACCTGTAATACCGACAGAAAAGGTTGTCGGCCAGGTAAAACAGCAGACTTAATGTTCAAGGAATGAGCAGCAGCAAGGATCGGCATGCTCGTTACTTTAATTATTCGTCCTTTGTAAGGAAATTTGAGGCATTGATGATTCGTAGAAGGAATCGCCTCGAGAGTTTTAATATAAGGACGGCCTAAAATGGCATTTATGGAAGGGTCGATTTCCAAGATGTGAAATTCAACCTCTGCATGACTTACAGGGCCCAGCTCCACCTTTAAATAAACCATTCCCAGAGGGGAACGGGTAGAATTGTCATATGCTGTTACTGATATGGGGCTGGGTAGCCATTTCTCTTTGGGCACACCGCACAGCTCCAGGGTCTTCGGAGGTAGAACATTGATCGAAGCCCCTGTGTCAACCAGGCATGCATCCACGGCCTTCTTACAGATGTTGACCGTGATACTCAGAGCCATGCTTCTGGCTGCCGGCGGTGCTAGTTCCGATGTATGGAATGTTATAGAGGGCTGATCCCCCTGAGGAACTAGTAGTGCTGCAATCTTCTCTACCGGCACGTCTTCATTGACCATCACCTTCTGCAGATATTCCATCAGAGCTTCTTGGTGACTTTTGGATCTCTTGATTAATTCTAGTATAGTGATCCGTGCCGGTGTCCGATCCAGGTGTTTCAACAAGTCATATTGAGTGCCTGGTGCACTCTCTTCATTGTGGGCTTCCTCAGTCGGCTGTGATGGGCCGTCTCTGACGGTAGACTGAGGAAAGACCTTGTTGAAAATCCTTCCACTCCGGAGCGCGTGTTCCTCAACCGTGGAGGATCCGGGTGACACCTTAAGTACCGCAGAGTTGGATGGTGCGGATGGCGTAGAAGGTTGGTAGGTAGGTGATGGCGTAGGGCTAGGCGTAGGGCTAGGTGGTGATGGCGTGGTGCGGATTAAAGGCCTAGAGGGTTGGATGGTGGATGGGTAAGTGGTTGGTGAAGTGGGGAATGGTACGCGTAATAGCGGTCTAGATGGTAAAGGCATATCTGGATAAGTGGTGGTGGTAGTGGGTGAAGTAGGAAACGGTATGCGTAATAGTGGCCTAGATGGTAGGAGGGGTGCGTTATTGGTTTGCGGGGGGTTATATGATGGAGGCGTAGTGGTGCGGGGTGTAATGGGTCTAAGAAAGGCGGGTAGTGGTAATGGGTTATTGGGCGTGGGTGAGTGGTATGTAGGTGTGGGTATGGGGGTAATGGTAACGGGTTGTGGCCTTGGTATGTGGATGGTGCGGCGTGGTGGTCGCTCTGCGGTACTTTGAACGTGACCCGTTGAACAAAGAGAGGAAGAGTCCTCTACTCTCCATTGCTGCCCACGACCAGCCTCAGACTGGCTGTTCGTCAAGATGGGAGCAACCTGGTTTTGGTTCTGATGCTCCGGGAGTGGATTCTGCACTATACCCATGTTGGGTGGTGCTACTGCCTGTGCCGGTGGTCTTGCTTGCTGCTGCTGCTGCTGCGGTCTCCTCGCCTTCAGGGCTGTTATGTATTTCTTCATTTCCTCCCAGTCAATGCCGCCCTGCTCATTGAGATCATGGATATAATCTCTGAATTGGAAGCATGTGTCAATGGTATGCCCAGGTTGTCTGTGGAAGTAGCAATACCTAGACGTATCGGCGTTTTGAGGCCAGACGGCCTTCTCTCTCGGCAAAGCTAAGGCATTGGCTGCCATTAAAGCGCTGAAGATATCCGCCAAGGATTCTGGGAGGGCCGGGTACTTTGCCCTTTTCGGGCCTGGAGGTCTCCTTTGTTGGTTGTAGTCACCAGGAGGAGGGACATTGTGGTACGCCGGCGGTGCACGCGGCTGGTACTGTGGCTGTTGCTGTTGCTGCTGATGTGGCTGCTGATACTGCTGTTGTCGTTGCGGCTGTTGCTGTTGCCGTTGCTGTAGCTGTTGCTGATTCGGCTGCTGGGGTCGCTGGTACTGCTGTTGGTAATGGGGGTTCTGCGGCTGCCTGTACCCTTGCTGGCTCGGCTGTGGTGGCCTCTGGTACTGCTGATTCCTCACAAACTGGGGCGAGTTATTGTTCATAGTACTGACCTGCTCGTGAGAGAGCGTGCCCTCAGTAGTTGGACCTGAGCTAGGAGAATTCGGCACTGCAGGCTTCCGAGGCGGAGGCCTGTTAGGTCTGTGAGGATCAAAGACGCTAGAGAACGTAGCGTCCTTGAAAGCATTCTGGCAGTACCGTGCTCTTTCATAGAGCTCTGCCATGTTCGTCAAGTTGTTCAAGGAGAGGACTAGCTTGAACTGGGGAGTGGCGTTAGAAATCAACATTTTCACTTGTTCGGATTCGGACAAGTGATCTTTCACTTTTTCAGCCAGGCCCCGCCACCTGTCAGCAAAACTGACAAACTCCTCGTCCGGTTTCATCTTTTCTGCAATAAGATCCGTGATAGACAAGGAGGGTGCGACTCTGTCCTGGTATCGTTGGATAAATTTACGTGAAACGATACCATAATCCTCTACTTCTGAGGGTTCCAGAGAAAAGAACCACTCGAGGGCTGGTCCCTCTAGGGATCTCCTGAACAAGAAAGCCAATGACCTCTTATCATTCTGCCAGAAAGAGGATTCGTACATGAACTCCTTCAGGTGCGTGAAGGGGTTACCAGTACCGTTATACTTTCGATACACTGGCATTTCAGAGGGTGGCAGATGGAACACTGGCAGGCTCGGCAAATTGATTTCCGGCACAGCTTTAACCCCCATCATTTTCTGAAGATTGTTGAACTGTTCATCCATGCGCTCCATCTTGGCCAGCAACGTCTGCGTGGTTAGATCTGCCTGGGGAGGAGGAGGAGGAGGAAGTACCTGATAGGCCTGCTGCCTAGAGTACGTTGGACAAGGAGGATAATAAGGATGAGGTCCGGCAGAGCTTCCGCCATGCCCGAGGGCATTTTGGTAAATGGGCGTCTGCGGTCTAGCCGGTTGCCTGGATGAAGAAAGTTGTGGCCCAGTTGGCCGAGAAGTAAGATGAAGGCCTTCCATGGCCTGTTGGATATAAGGAGGAGGAGGAAGAGGTTGTTGAGGAACAACGGGGGGAGCCACAGGGTTCGGCTCAGCAGGCTGCATGGGTGCCTTCCCCTTCAAAATGGACTGGATCGCCTCGAACTGCTGAGGGTCCAGTCGGGAGGCGAGAACTCCCAGAGCATTGACAAGATCCGTAGGATCGGAGGATGAGGGATCATGCTGATTCATGTCCCCCTCAAAGTCAGGATTGGGAATCGCATATTCATGCGGAGGAAGATCATGATATTGATCGTGCGGATTAAAAAGAGGAGTTCGTACATTCCCGTCATGTCGAACTGGAATGGGTACAGAATTACGAGAGGCATCAGCATCTCTCCCGTTCTCGTAGTTGAAATCAGAATTGCGAGGGGCATTAGCATCTCCCTCGTAATTGATAATGGCGTCTTGGGCCATACTCAAATCTCTGCCTGATCGCAGCAACATTATATTAGATTCTCTTTTCAAAGATTTAATCAAACAAGTTGTGCAGAGATTAATCAAACAAGTGGATGCTTAACGTGATTTCAGGATTCCTTGTTGAGTTATTTGAATTGGATTAAACCACAATTTCGCTCAGGGAAGGATCCTAGTTTCAGTTTGATTTCCACCGTTATTCTCTAAGGTTTTTCTCTCACAACGCTTTCGGAATCTAGCCGGGACTTCAATTGGTACAACCAGCCCGATGATCAAGGAGGAATACCTTGATTTTGGGGACTTATGGAGGTCTCAACGTCAACTTCTCTAGTCTGATCAAGGGACCAACCCAATCAGAGAGAGTTGCTAACGTCGAGTAATGTGTTCCTAAGAAAAGGAGGGTTTTAGCCTCAATGCATATGCCCTGCGACCTGGATGGCCTCTAATGCTTAATAGAGTAATGTGTAGCTAGCACTCAACACAGAAATCTGGAAACTGAAAAATAATTAAGAAACTGTCTGAATCGCGTCGATGATAGTCGACGCTATTCAGAACAGAACTTAATTCTTTCGCAGAGAACAGATGCAAACAGCAGAGAGAACCTGGAAAATAACTAAAAACTGTCTGAATCGCGTCGATGATAGTCGACGCTATTCAACACAGAAGTTAATTATTTCACAGAAACAGATGTAAACGACAGAGAGAATCTGGAAGCTAAAAGGCGTCTAGGCGCACTGACGCGGTTCTGAAACGCGTCGCTGTTACTGGACGCTTTTTAGTTCGCAGAAACAGATTTCCAGAAGGATTTTCTGGGTCGAATCCTCCTTAAACAGGGAAAAATGCAGTAAACAATCGACTCATGCAAAGATTTTTAGTTTCAGATTTTAAAAAGGATGATTTACTATCTAAACAACTAAGAAATCACGCAATCACACAGCATTTTATCACCAAAAACAGCTTTTTTAAACTAATCAAAGGGGAGGCAAGATCTTGCCACTGGGGTGTGCACATGGTGCACGAGGGAAATTAAACAAACTAAACACTCACCAATCGGTGAGGACGTGTCGAAAGACACAAGTGGTGCACCGTGGGTGCCCGGTATGATAATGGCAAGAACAAAAGAAATTAAAAGACGGCGAGACCAGGTCCCACCGTGATCGCCAAAAGAGCTGTAGGTGCTGAAAATTTGCTCGTGTGATTTATGTGAAAAACTAAGTTGTTTAGAGTAAATTAACCTATTAAAAAAATGCAACTAATGTGCTGTGATCGCCAGAAACTTTTAACTAAAAAGCTTCAAAAGAGTTTGATCGCCTACCTGTTTAAATGCGGAAGAATGAATCCTTGGTTCCCCTCCTTCAGCCGGCTGAAGAAAGAGAGCCTCTTCTTGTTCTTTTGTTCTTGCTGTTGTATGTTGAGGATCGTCCAGAAGTTCTCCTGGCTTCGTGCTTGATTTCCCTCTTTTTTAATTTCTTGTTGTTGTTGTTGAATGCAGCAGAGACAAAGAAACAGAAAAATAAAGAAGAAATATGATGAGAATCTAAGTAGAAATAATATCAAATTTAACTATGATTAGAAACATGTATAAACAGCAACTCACTTGTTTAGATGGCTTTGAAACCCCTTAAGAACGGATGGTTTTGGAAAATTGATGTTGTTGTGGTGTGTGTTGCATGAAGTGAGTATGAAAGAATGAAACTAATGAATGTAAATGAAATTCAGATATGAAAAACTTATGCCCAGTCCAGTTGGAGAAGCCTTAAAAGGATGAAGATCTTGAAGAAGGATGCCGACTTCTGGAAATGGCAGCGCTCCGGCGTGGTTGCTTCGATCTCCAAATTGCTATAACGCTGTGGCTCAATAATTCTCTCTTCTTTTTTTTTTTTTTAACTCCTTGATAGGCAAGGTATTTATAGGCATTTTCTGCGTTCGCGATTAACATAGAAAAATCTCGGATTTATCTACTTTAATCGACAGATAATTACTGATTAATTCATCTTTATCTGTAATTATCTAAAACGCGTCCACCTTGGGTGACGCCTTTCGGATTAAATTAAGATAAGGATAAACATCCGGGAAAACTTATCTTTATCTTTATTAGCTAAAACGCGTCCACGTTAGTAGACGTCTTTTACTCTAATTAAGATAAGGATAAACATCCGGAAGAGAAGTTAAAACAGCCTAGGAAACCTAAATAGCGTCGACCTTCACAGACGTCTTTTAGCTAATTAATCAATTAATTAAAATTCAAATTTAAACGCTAAAATAGGAATAAACTCTAAATCGCGTCCACATGGGTCGACGCCTTTTAGACTTTTTTCATATTTTAACTGAAATTTGAGTTAAAATCAATTTGATTGATTAACTTAAAACATGTCTGTTAAACCCGACACTTAAAAATATCAATAAAAATTAATCAATGATTAATTATCAGACCATTATGAGGCATTATTATATGATATGAAATTTACTCAAAATGACGTCAAAATTAGCGTGTCTACAAGGAGGTTGTTGAGTGACAACAGGGGGAGCCATAGGGTTCGGCTCAGCAGGCTACATGGGTGCCTTCCCCTTTAAAATAGACTGGATCACCTCGAACTGCTGAGAGTCCAGTCGGAAGGCAAGAACTCCCAAGGCGTTGACAAGATCCATAGGATCGGAGGATGAGGGATCATGCTGATTCATGTCCCCCTCTAGATCAGGATTAGGGATCGCATATTCATGCGGAGGAAGATCATGATATTGATCGTGTGGATGAAAAAGAGGAGTTCGGACATTCCCGTCATGTCGAAATGGAATGGGGACAGAATTACGAGAGGCATCAGCATCTCTCCCGTTCTCATAATTGAAGTCTGAATCGCGAGGGGCATTAGCATCTCCCTCGATGGCGTCTTGGGCCATACTCAAATCTCTGCCTGATCGCAGCAACATGATATTAGATTCCCTTTTCAAAGATTTAATCAAACAAGTTGTACAGAGATTAATCAAACAAGTGGATGCTTAACGTGATTTTAGGGTTCCTTGTTGAGTTATTTGAATTGGATTAAACCACAATTTCGCTCAGGGAAGGATCCTAGTTTCAGTTCAGTTTCCACCGTTATTCTCTAGGGTTCTCTCTCACAACGCTTTCGGAATCTAGCCGGGACTTCAATTGGTACAACCAGCCCGATGATCAAGAAGGAATACCTTGATTTTGGGGACTTATGGAGGTCTCAACGTCAACTTCTCTAGTCTGATCAAGGGACCAACCCAATCAGAGAGAGTTGCTGACGTCGAGTAATGTGTTCCTAAGAAGAGGAGGGTTTTCGCCTCAATGCGTATGCCCTGCGACCTGGATGGCCTCTAATGCTTAATAAAATAATGGGTAGCTAGCACTCAAAATACAGAAATCTGAAAACTGAAAAATAATTAAAAACTGTCTGAATAGCGTCGATGGTGGTCAACGCTATTCAACACAGAACTTAATTATTTCGCAGAAACATATGCAAACAACAGAGAAAGTCTGAAGACTAAAAGGCGTCTGGATGTGATGACGCGGTTTTGAAACGCGTCGACTTTCCTGGACGGTTTTTAGTTCGCAGAAACAGATTTCCAGGAGGATTTTCTGGGTCGAATCCTCCTCAAACAGGGTAAAAGGCAGTAAACAATCGACTCATGCAAAGATTTTTAGTTTCAGATTCTAAACAGGATGATTTACTAACTAAACAACTAAGAAATCACTCAATCACACATCATTTTTTTATCACAAAATCAGCTTTTTTGAACTAATCAAGGGGAGGGCAAGATCTTGCCACTGGGGTGTGCACGTGGTGCACGAGGGAAATTAATTAAACTAAACACTCACCAATTGGTGAGGACGTGTCGAAAGACACAAATGGTGCACCGTGGGTGCCCGATATGATGATAGCAAGAACAAAAAGAAACTAAAAGACGGCGATACCAAGTCCCACCGTGATCGCCAAAAGAGCTGTAGGTGCTAAAAATGCTCGTGTGATTAATATGAAAAAGCTATGTTGTTTAGTGTAAACTAACCTATTAAAAACAGCAACTAAAGTGCAGTGATCGCCAGAAACTTTTAACTAAAAAGCTTCAAAAGAGATATGATCGCCTACCTGTTTGAACGCGGAAGAATGAGTCCTTGGTTCCCCTCCTTCAGCCGGCTGAAGAAAGAGAGCCCTTTCTTTGTTCTTTTGTTCTTGCTGTTGAGGTTGAGGTTGAGGATCGTCCAGAAGTTCTTCTGGCTTTGTGCTTGATTTCCACCTT
The DNA here is from genome assembly GCA_030544215.1 of Zantedeschia hybrid cultivar. Taxonomy (NCBI): domain Eukaryota; kingdom Viridiplantae; phylum Streptophyta; class Magnoliopsida; order Alismatales; family Araceae; genus Zantedeschia; species Zantedeschia hybrid cultivar. The sequence goes on along the minus strand of JARZZO010000003.1, from coordinate 31,680,194 downwards.
TTGATCTCTTGTTGTTGTTGTTGAGTGCAGCAGAGACAAAGAAAGAAAAACGAAATGAAGAAATACTGATGAGAATTCAAATGGAAGTAATATCAAAACTAACCATGATGTTAAACATGCTTAAAAACAGCAACTCACTTGTTTAATTGGCTTTGAAACCCCTTAAATCAAATGGGTTTTGGAAGATTAATGCTGTGGTGTGTGTTGCATGAAGTGAATATGAAGAATGAAACTAATGAATATGTGAAATGAAATTCAAAAATGAAACACTTATGCCCAGTTGGATTGAAGCCTTGAAAGGATGAAGATCTTGAAGGGGACGCCGACTTCTGGAAATGGCAGCGCTCCGGCGTTCCGACGTTGTTGCTCCGATCTTCAAATCGCTATAACGCTATGGCTCAACTCAATTCAATTCTCTCTCTCTTTTTTTTTTAACTCTTTGAGATGCAAGGTATTTATAGGCATTTTCTGCGTTCGCGATTAACATAGAAAAATCTATGATTTATCTATCTTAACCGACATATAATTACTGATTAATTCATCTTTATCTGTAATTATCTAAAACGCGTCCACCATGGATGACGCCTTTCATATTAATTAAGATAATGATAAATATCCGGGAAAACTTATCTTCATCTTTATTAGGTAAAACGCGTCCACCTATGTAGACGTTTTTTACACTAATTAAGATAAGGATAAACATCCGGAAGAGAAGTTAAAATAGCTTAGGAAACCTAAAACGCGTCGACCCTCACAGACGTCTTTTAGCTAATAAATCAATTAATTAAAATTCAAATTTAAACGTTAAAATAGGAATAAACTCTAAATAGCGTCCACATGGGTCGACGCCTTTTAAGATTCTTCATATTTTAACTGAAATTTGAGCTAAAATCAATTCAATTGATCAACTTAAACATGTCTGTGAAACCCGACACTCAAAAATATCAATAAAAATTAATCAATGATTAAATATCAAACCATTCTGAGGCATTATTATATGATATGAAATTTACTCAAAATGACGTCAAAATTAGCGTGTCTACAGCATCAACATCTCTCCCGCTCTCAAAATGGTAACCAAAATTGGGAGGGGCATTAGCATCTCCCTCGTAGTTGATCATGGCATCTGGAGCCAGGCTCAAGTCCCTGCCTGATCGGAGCAGCATGATATTAGATTTTTTTTCAGAGATTGACAAACAAGTTGTACAGAGATTTAAACAAACAAGTGGATGTTTAACGTGATTTTAGGATTCCTTGTTGGATTATTTGGATTTAATTAAATCACAAATTTGCTCAAGGGATGGGATCCTAGTTTCAGTTCAATGTCCACCGTTATATTCTATGGCTTTCTCTCACAACGTTTATGGAAATCTAACCGGGACTTCAACTGGTACAACCAGCCCGATGATCAAGGAGGAATTCCTTGATTTTGGGGACTTACGGAGGTCTTTAACGCCAACTACTCTAGTCTGATCAAGGGACCGACCCAATCAGAGAGAGTTGATGACGTCAAGAAGAGTGTTCCTAAGAAGAGAAGGGTGTTAGCCTCAATGCGTATGACCTGTAGCCTGGATGGCCTCTAATGCTTAATACATAATGGGTAATTAGCACACAGATCACAAAATCTGAAAACTGAAGAAGAAATAAGAAACTGCCTGAATAGCGTCGCTGTTGATCGACGCTATTCAAACAGAACCTTATTTTTTCGCAGAAGCTTAGGAAGCAGACAACAGAGAAAAGAGACTGAAAGGCGTCTGGGTCTAACGACGCAGTTTGAAATGCGTTGGTGTTCCTGGACACCTTTCAAGTCGCATATGCAGTTTTTCAAGAGGAATTTCTGGATTGATTCTCCCTCAAACAGGATAAAAACGATAAATAATCAGCTCATGCAAAAGATTTTTTTGTTTCAGGTTTTAACAGGATGATTTTATCAACTAAACAACTAAGATATCAGTCAATCACACAACATTTCATCACAAAAAACAGCTTTTCAACTAATCAACGGGGAGGGCAAGATCTTGCCGCGGGGGTGTACACGTGGAGCACGTAGGAAATTAACTAAACTAAAAACACTCACCAATTGGTGAGGGCGTGTCGGAGACACAAGTGGTGCACCGTGGGTGCCCGATTGGTAACAGCAAGAACAAAGAACTAAAAGATGGCGAGACCAAGTCCCATCGTGATCGCCAAAAAAGCTGTGAGTGCTTAAAATGAGTGTGTGATTATCATGAAAAATCTATGTTGTTTAAGTGCAAAATAAAACATATTAAAAAGAAACTAAGTGAAGTGATCGCCAGAAACTTTTGACTTAAAAGTTCCAAAAGAAAGTTTGATCGCTTACCTGTTTGGAAGTGGGAGATATTGAGCTCTTGGTTCCCCTCCTTCAGCCGGCTGAAGAAAGAGAGACCTTTCTTGTCTTTGTTCTTGCTTTGATTACTGTTGAGTTCTTGAGGATCGTCCAGAGTCTTTGTTGTTTGTTATTGATTTCCTTCCTCTGATTCTCCTTTGTATCTTGCAAGATATAGAAAGAAATAACGATGATGAGAACTTAAGCAAAAGTAGTATCTATTCTAGACAAAGTTTTAAAACATGTAACTAAACAGAAAACTCACTTGTTGGGATGGTCTTTTAAACCCCTTTATCAAATAGGTTTTGAAAATGATGCTAGTGTTGTGTGTGTTGCATGATGTGATGAAGAATGTAAGACTAATGAGATGAAAAATATGAAAAAGAGAATGCAGAAATTGAATTGAAAGTTAATGATGGATGGCCCCTGGAAAGTCTTGGTCTTGGATGGATGAAGAATGGATGAAGAATGGACGCCGACTTCTGGAAACAGCAGCACTTCAACGTCTGAACGTCGTTGCTTCGATTTTCACTCAATTATCACTCTGATATCACTTCAATCACTAACTCTGTCACCCATTCAAGAGGCAGGGTATTTATAGACTTCTTTGCATCCGCAGATTTACATGAAGAAATTTTGAGATTTATCCATCTTAACCAACAGATAAATACAGATTAATTCATCTTTATCTGTAATTATCTAAAACGCGTCGTCCATGAAAGACGCCTTTCAGACTGATTAGGATAAAGATAAACATCCGGAAAAAACTTATCTTTATCTGTAATTAGATAAAACGCGTCGCCACGTAGAGACGCCTTTTACACTAATTAAGATAAGGATAAATATCCGGAAGAGAAGTAGAAACAACTTAGGAAACCTAAATGGCGTCGTGCCTGGAAGACGTCTTTTAGCTAATTAATCAATTAATTAAAATTCAAATTTAAACGTCAAAATAAGAATAAACTCTAAATGGCGTCCACACAGGTCGACCCCTGTTAGACTTCTTCATATTTTAACTGAAATTTGAGTTAAAATCAATTTAATTAATTAACTTAAATCATATCTATCTGACCCGACATAATTTAGATAATTAAAAAGATCAATAAGAATTAACCAATGATTAAATATCAGACTATTCTGAGGTATTATTATATGATATGAAATTTACTCGAAATGATGTCAAAATTAGCGTGTCTACAGGCTTAGAATAGACTACCAAGAATACCCGCCATCTTAGTAGGAGGACGTCATAAAAAAAAGGGGGAGATCCATCCCATGAAAGGAAAAGAAAAAGCAAAAGGCAGAAGCCAAATATCAAAAAGCCATTACACTATAAACGTTACATCAAGGCCATGAAGTGAAATAAAAGAGAACGCATGGTCGATAAATACCCCGGAAAGAAAATGACTGAACCCCAACAGATATTAGGGTAAGAAAGGAACATTTTTTGGGTCTCCGGAACCTTCTTGTGGGCTTTCTAAATTAATTCTTCATTTCTTTCTGAAGAGGCGTACTCCAAGCTTAAGGAATGACCTAGATTGACTAAGGATCAAATCATCAAATGGGATCACGAATGGAAACACAAGTTCAAACACGATGGATCTAAGTTAGATTATTGAAGAACAATTTGGGAATTAAGTTTATAGATGAATATGTTCTTTTGATCTGAGTACCATGCTGATTTTTTAGTTTGCACATATCTCAAAATCCAAAAAAAAATACATATTTCAAAATCCAAAAAAATACATATTTCAAAATAAATAAAAAATATATTTCAAAATCCAAAAAAAGTACATATCTCAAAATAATATATATATATATATATATGTTTCAAAACCCAAACAAAATGAATATTTCAAAAAAATCAAGAATATTTCAATTAGTATCTGCTTGTAGCATTTGGTGTGCTTTATTCCTTTATTTTCAGCAAGCATCTGCATACTTGTATGTTGCATCTTACTCCGTTATTTTCTTCAGTTCAATTATTATTTCCTTTGTTAATAAAGGCTATGCCCCTTGACCCTTTTACCCAGGATAGGATCAAGTAGCCGGTTACTTAACCAGACAAGGGGCTAAGCCTGAATAGATACTTAACTTGTTTGCTAAGTCATGTACAGGACACATGTATGTAAATTAAAGACAAAGGCAGAAGAAGCGCGAAAAGTTTCATCTATAAACTCAAAAGTTTTATATACATGTGCATGGAGAGAGTTGGAATCTGGATTGAACACAGCCATAACCAGTTTCTGCGACTGAAAGGCGTCGTTGAACAGCGACGTGTTTTAATTGGACTTAATGGCGTCGGCGCGACACGAAGCGTTTCAGGGTTTTTTGTTATTTTCCCGAAATTCAATGTTTATCTAGATTTTAATACACTTGCTTGAAGCTACTAATGATTTTTTAGTACAAGAAATTCAGGAAAATCCAAATGAAGCAGAGAATGTCTAAGAAGATCCCACTGTGGCTAAAAAGACGGTTATCTCTATCCCTTGTACTGTTTTATGTAATTGATTTGCATTAGCATTATCGTATGTTAAATATTTATTAGAGTATATCAAGGACCTTGTGATTTTGATGAAACTGGAATTTGAGTTCCCCTACAACAAAAGCAGTGATAATTCCAGAGAATTCTTAATCGCACGGATAGGCCGTTAGATTGTTAATTAATGAGGACGACGGTTCCACTTTTGTGAAACGGTGCGTGGAAAAACAAGCTTCGGCTTAGCACTGAATTGCAAGAATTGATTTCTTGACTCATTAATGACAATTTAACAATATTATCCTTGATTAATTTATATTTTATTTCACTTTATATTTTTCTTTTAGCCCAACATGCATCATGTAGGACTTTGAAATCATTGTGATAAGAATTAATTATTGATTAAGTTTCAGACCATTGATCAAATAATTTCAACATGATGTGAAATATTCCATTCTAAATTGAGTATCTTGATTATCTTTGAGGTTCGCTTAAAGATATACTTGGAATTCTATCCTTTCTTGGACTCTTTATCCAAATATTCTTGTTTTCTTTTAAGATTCATCATGGTTGCAACACGTCCACATTGGCTGGCAATCGCTCCCCATGATGAAACCTGCAGGGTTTGTGACCTAAGGTACTTTCCAATCGTGGAGGTTGATTGACCTTATTTTATTTCCTTGTCTATCTCATCCAGACAAGATTGATTTCATCGATATTTTTGAGTTACCTTCATTGATGATTTTGAGAAAAATTCAAATCTTGTGATGTTGAGAGCATGTCTCATCATACCTTGGCATCACCTTTTCAGTACATTCTATTTTATTTCACTCCCTTGCAAAGACGATGCCAAGGTGAGGATTCTATAGACACGCTAATTTTGACATCATTTTGAGTAAATTTCATATCATATAATAATGCCTCAAAATGGTCTGATATTTAATCATTAGTTAATTTTTATTAATCTTTCTGGATTAATTATCTAAATGGCATCGGTCAGACAAACATAATTTAAGTTTATTAAATAAATTCATTTTAACTCAGATTTTTAATCAAATATGAAGGATTCTAAAAGACGTCGACATATGAAGATGCCATTTAAGTTTTATTTCTTATTTTAATTTTTTATCTGATTTTTAATTAATTTATTAATAAACTAAAAGACATATGCCTTGCATAACGCCATTTAAGTTTCCTAAACTGTTTCAATTTTTTTTTTCCGATGTTTATCCTTATCTTAATTAAGATAAAAGACGCCTCCCATGGGCGACGCGTTTTAGTTAATTACAGATAATGATGAATTAGGTTGTGTTTATCTATTTCTTGGTTAGATTGACTTCAAAATCTTTCATGTTAATCTTTAGATAACTGCGGACGCGTGAACTTAAGCCTATAAATACCCAAGTCCTTGGCCATTAAAAAATTAATGATTATTAGTGATAATTTTGAGTGATTATTAGTGATGTTAGTGATAATCTTTGAAGAGAGTTAGTTAAGAATCTTTTAGAGAGACAACATCCAAACGCTGAAGGATCGAGGCGCTGCTACTACTTCCAAGAGTTTTGAAGTAAGCTTCATCTTTTTTTCATCATTTCTTCATCCTTTCAAGATCTATTCAAGAACCAAGGCTTTCCAGGGGCCATCCAACTTAGTTCTTAATTAATTTCTGCATCTTGTTCATACTTTCATTACATTAACATCATAATTTCATCACATCACTCCATGCAACACACACTCACTAGCATATAATTTTCAATCCATTTTTTAAGGAGTTTCAAAGACCACAAACAAGTAAGTTCATTTGTTTAGTTGTGTAAGGACTGAGGTTTTCGGATTCGGTTATCGGGTCAGTTTTCGAGGTCGGATCCTGTAGTTCAGGCCCTGATGGGGCTGAGACTCTGTTCTGTTTCGCGTCGAGCCAGGCTCGACGCGGTTTAAACGGCGTCCAGCATTGCAGACGCGTTTTAGATTGTGCCACGTGGGTGCCACGTGGGCTGGCCTTGGGTCGCGAGAGTACGGCCCTGTCGTGTCATCTGAATGGCGTCCGCTATGGACGACGCCATTCAGACTGCGACCCTGGGTTGTCAGTGTACGGTGCCGGTCTTGTCGTCTGAACGGCGTCTTGGATAGGCGACGCGTTTCAGAGTTCTGTCAGTACGGCCCGTCATGTCAACTGATAGGCGTCCGCACAGCACGACGCGTTTTACCCAGTTTCTGGTTACCCCGCGAACCCTCCTTCCTTTCCCTCACTTCTTCCTTACCTCTCTCTCTCCTCCCTTCCTCCGACGATTCCGGCGACGCCTCCTTCCCCTCCTTTTTTTCCTCCCACCATTTCATCTCTCCCTCCACTCCATCGACCTCCTAACTCCCACCACTACCACCACCACCTCCTCCGCGGCGTTTTCTCTCCGGACGGCGGCCGACGTCCCGGTAGAGTAACGACGACCTCGGCGGTACCGGCTGCGGCGTGGGGCGAGACGGGTGGGCGGCTTGGAGCTTGGAGGAGTTCAAGTAACCGGTAGGGTGATGAATCCTAGTGCATTGTTGTTTGAAACCATGTTTTCTCGCGTTTGAAGCATGTTTTGGGGTGCTTTTGGGGTGAAAACGCTAAGTGTATGTATGAGAAATTGGGTTAGTTAGGTTCTCCTCTTTCCGTTTTATGTTTTGTGCCCCTTTTCTATGCGTTTTAGGGGAGAAATCCCACCTCGAGGATTGGGGGAAACGTAGGGGAGAATTTGTCTGTCGGGGCTAAATGGCGTCGAGGTGAAGCGACGCCTTTTAGAAAGGCGGCGCCCACCCACGACGCGATTTAACCCAATAACAGATCCTGTCCCCGGACTGATAGACGTTCAAGAACAGCGATGCCTTTTCAAAAGGCGACCTGCGTAAACGACGCGTTTTAGTGGAAATCACCCCATGGCCTGTCCCTGTTTTCGGTCGCTAACAAGCGACGAGGGATAGCGACGCCTTTCAAAAGGCGGCTATTTGTGGCGACGCGTTTTACGCCAGGTTCTGTGGCCGAGTTTCTGTGAACTAGTTCAGGAGACTTGAATGGCGTCGGCCTTGGGTGACGCGATTCAAGACAGAATCACACTAATTCATGCTATTAAAATATGTTTACACTATTAAATAGTTTAGTTAAATTCATGCTTTAATTGTACCCGAGGATGATGATTCTATGTGACTGGATCGCACCGTGTGCTGTTTCGTGCGACTGTGGACCTAGAGTGACAGTTGTAGCGCTTTATCACCCTATGCTGGTGTGGGTGGAGCACAGCGCCGGTGTGGGTGTGGCGGGGTGACGCCTAGTGAGAGAGGGTCACCTGGTGGACCTCGGGGTTAGCTAGTACCGATGTGGGTGTGGTACCTGTGGAGTGTCGCTCGTGCTGGGGGAAGGAGTAACCACCTGAGCCAGTTGGGCCGGAGTAGCTAGCGTGCTATCCGAGGGGTTACTGTTTGGTCTCAGCAGGTCGGTGTTTCCCACCTTCGTTTGTGTAGTTGGCGCGTTTTGACGAGACACTGGTTGTGGGTTCCCTGGTAGATTGGTTATCAGATATATGCATGTTAAATATATTTCGAATGCATGTGATTCATATCGAGATTTAGGAGTAGTGATTACTGCTTTACTTGTTCACTGTACCTTCAGCTGTGTTTTGTACTTGTGGGTGTGTGAGTGGGCGGTGGGGATCGAAGGATCCCTACTGAGTCTTTTCGTTGAGACTCACCCCTGCGGTTTTCAAGTGAGGGTTCCAGGCAGACTTAGCGAGGGGTGTGCTGCCGTGAGTTCGCGCCGTCAGCTGTTGTTCCGGGGTATGCCCCGACGTAGTTGTTATCTTTATTTCTGGCATGTACGCTTAATTATTTCTTTTCAGTTGGAATATGTAATTATTTGCTGTGTCGAGTCGCATTGTAATAACTTTTAATTCCTACACTTTCCTTTCAATTCAATACGATGTGAATGTTTAGCTTAATTTATTATTTTTTTCCAGACTCATCTAGATCCTGGTTTGATTCCAAATTAATGATTCGGTACCCATTTATTAATCGGATCCCCGATTATAGGGTGGCGGGTCGTTACAAGTTGCATCATCAGAATTATTTCTGAGATAGATACTACATCTATTTGAGTTCTTATTGTTCTTTCTTTCTTTCTTTCTACTTTCTTGCAAGGTACAAAGGAAGATCAAGAAGAAAGGAAATCTAGACGATCCTCAAAACTCCCATAAGCATCCAAAGCAAGAACAAAGTCAAAAGAGCTCTTTTCCTTCAGTCGGCTGACGGAAGAGAATCAATGATTTTAACATCTCCCAATTCTGAAACAGGTAGGCGATCAATCTTTGTCTTTTGAAACTTTTTAGTTAAAAGTTTTTGGCGATCACATTCACTTAGTTTTTAATAGGTTTATTTGTCACATAAACAACAAATTTTTTCATGATAATCACACCCCTAATTTGAGCACTCACAATGAGATCAGAGATGCTCGGCACTACACCAAGGTCGGTGATGAACTTTTTTATCCAGAGGACTTCCTTGGCGACTTTAGCTGCAACAATGTACTCAACTTTTGTCCTTGAATGTGCAGTAGTTTCCTGCTTAGAACTCTTCCAGCTTATTGCCCCACCATTCAAAGTGGACACGAATCTGGAGGTAGACTTGCTTTCATCCGGATCAGACTGGAAGCTTGAGTCAGTGTAACCTCGCAGCTTCAAGTCACTTCCTCTATGGACCAAAAACATATCCATAGTCCTTCTCAAGTACTTAAGGATATATTTTACTACCTTCCAGTGTGCATCACCTGGATCTGTTTGATATTTGATCGTAACGCTTATAGCAAATGCTACATCAAGCCTTAGACATAACATGACATACATGATAGATTCTATGGCAGAGGCATAGGAAACTTTATCCATGAATGCCCTCTCCACATGAGTCTTATGAGACTGCCCCTTAGACAGATAAATTTCGTGTCTCATCGGAATGAGACTTCTTTTAGAATTCTCTATGTCAAACCTTTTGATAATGGTATCTATGTACATGGATTGGGTCAAGCCAATCCTCTTTGATTTATCCCTATATATCTGTATTACCAATACACAGTATGCTCTCCCAAATCCTTCATAGAGAAGTTCGTTGACAGTCATACTTTCACATATGATAACATTGTTACATCATGCCCAATGAGTATGATGTCATCAACATAAAGTACCAGAAAAGTGATTGCACCCCTATTGGCCCCCACTAGCCTTCTTGTACACACATGGCTTATCTTCATTCTTGATGAAATTATAAGACTTGACAACCTCATCAAATATTATGTTCCACCTCTAGGATGCCTGCTTCAGTCCATAGATGGACCTCTAAAGCTTACACAGTTTATTTGAAAACTCCTTGGATGTGTAATCTTCAAGTTATATTATATACACCTATTCCTCAAGATTTTCATTGAGGAATGTAATTTTTATATCTATTTGTTAGATCTTATAATCATAGTGTGCGACAATGGCAAGAAGAACTTTGATCGATTTTATCATGGCAATTTGTGAGAAAGTCTTGTCATAGTCAATTCATTGCCTTTGATGATATCCTTTTACCACTAATATTTCCTTATAAGTATTACTTCATCCATCTGCACCGATCTTTCTCTTAACGATCCACTTGCATCTAATAGATACAATACCTTCAAGTAGGTCTTCCAAATTTCAAGCTTGGTTGGTTTACATGTACTGTAACTCAGAGTTCATAACCTCTCGCCATTTCCTGGCCTTGGGGCCCTCAATGGCCTCATAATAGGTCTTTAGATCATCATCCTCATTGTAGGGTATGTTTGAGTCACCCTCACTGATATGTCTAACATATCTTTTGGGTTGTCTCAGTACCCTATCAGACCTTTGTGGTTCCTGTGTGTATTCTTGAACATGTTCTGGAACCGATGGCTCATCTGATGAGCCCGGTGCTGATTGTAGATGTGGAATCTCTTCCAGAACTACTTTACTCCCACCGTCCTCCTGGGGAAGGTATTCATCTTCTAGGAAGATAGTTCAAACACATTTTGTTTGCCAAGATGGTAAAGGTAGTACCCAAAAGTCTCTTTTGGATATCCCACAAACCTACACATGTCGGTTCGAGATTCAAGTTTGTCTAGATCATTTCTCTTCACATGAGCATGACAACCTTAAACTTTAACATGTTTAAGGTTGGACTTCCTACCCTTTCATATCTCATATGGAGTAGAAGTCAGAGACTTACTCGGAACCCTGTTCAGTAGATATGCCACTAACACTGGCGCATATTTCTAGAGAGATACTGGTAATATGAAAAAACTCATCATTGAACGCACCATGTCTAACAAGGTGCGGTTGCTCCATTCTAATACACCATTTATCTAAGGTGTATAAGGAGGGGTCTACTGTGAAAGGATATCATTATCCTTTAAGAATTGTGTGAACTGTGTACTTAAGTATTCCCCTTCTCGATCTGATTGAAGAGTCTTAGTACTTTTTCTAGTTTTCTTGTCTACTTCATTCTTGAAATCCTTGAACTTCTCAGATGCTTCTGACTTATACTTCATTAAGTACACATTGTCGAATCTTGAAAAGTCATCTATGAATATAGTAAAGTATGAGAAGCCACCTTTGACTTTAGTAGACATTAGATCACATACATCAGAATGTATCAGTTCTAATAGTCTTTGGCTCTCTCTCCATGTCCTGTAAATGGAGACTTAGCAAACTAACCCATTAAACAAGACTCACAAGTTGCAAACGATTCATAATTGAATGAATCCAAATATCCATCTTTATGCAACTTCTGGAGTCTATTCTTGCCAATGTGCCCAAGCCTACAATTGCCACAGATAGGCTTGATTCGCACCATTCTTATTCCTTTTAGGTGCTATGTCAAGGTAGATAGAATCATAACAAACATCCAATAGGTACAAATCATTAACCAAATTTTCTAAAACAATAAGTTTATTACTATAATAAACTGAACAACCATTGTCCTTAAAGGTTAATTGTATCCTATTTTGTCCAAACTAGAAATAGAAATAATATTCTTTATTATGTTAGGAACATAATAATAGTCAGATAATGTGATTCTCTATCTGAATGGAAGCTTGAGGTCCACTGTCCCCATAGCAAGTGCTGCAACCTTTGCGTCGTTTCCTAGTCTCAAGTCCATATCACCCTTACTTAGCTTCCTCTTACTTGTCAACACCTGCATATCATTGTAAACATGAGAAGCACATCTAGTATCTAATATCCAAGATACATAATCACTAAGAAACAAGTGAATATCTATCATATAGATACCTGAAGCTTCTCTAAGCTTCGACTTTTTTTGAGCCTTTTTCTTGAGATATTCTTTGCAATTCCTCTTCCAGTGACCCTTCTGGTGGCAATGGAAGCACTCACCCTCTTTGTAAGGTCTGAGACTTTGGATAGAGTTGACAGGTAGGATTCAGATTCGCAGTATCTAGTGTGGGGTTTCTTAAAGGGCTAGAGTGGGCTTTGATTTGCGTCCACCATGCTGGATATCTTTTGTAAAAGGCATCCTCCTACGTAGATGCGATTCAAAGGCGTGCGTTTGCATCCCATGGCCATGCATGAGAGTAGCATGTCTGACCCCTGTCTTGTCATCTAAAACATGTCATGGGAGGTGGATGCGATTAGTAAAAGGCATCCACCTAGCTCGACACGATTTAGCTGGCTTTTGCATGGCTGTGACTAACCCTTTGGCACCCTTAGGCCAGGTTGAGGACACCTGGGGGCGGGCCTTGTTGGGGTGTCACCCGAATCCCTCCTTCTCACTACTCATTTCTCATCCCTCTCTTCTCTCTTCACTCTTCTCCTCTCTCCCTCCATTCTTCCAAGCTCTTCCTCCACCATTCCACCTCTCCTAGCCCCTTCTCCACATCACCACCACCCCCATCTCCACCACGACCTCGTTCTCCCTATGCGATGGCCGACGTCTCGGCCGGGTTCGACTTTGACGGCAACATTTGGTTGTGGTTCAGCACTGCAGTAAACTTGGCGACGAGGTTAGTGTTAGTATTAGGTGGTCTCAAAGCCAATCCGATACTATGTATTGATTCAGTTTATTAGTAAATGACATTAATTCATTGTGTGTAATTAGTTCAATCTATGTTTATTGTATCATAATGAAGTCCATGAACATGTGCAACAATCTTTGGATTATGATGAGATCATAATTACGGGACCAAAGACTTATAAACACATGTTCTTAATTGTTCTTAATCGGAGGATATTTGAAATGGACATCAAACATCCTGATAGACTAGTACAGGTTTCTTCAGCTCATGTGATGAGGGTGATAGATCATATAAGTCACTTGTGTGGAGACACTATGCTGGACCTGTAGGTGCTCATTGGGGAATGAGGTCACTGAACTGATCCGACCATGAATCGCTGGATGGTATATACCTCACTGTTAGCCAGCACGATTCTTTTATCACGGTTGCGTACATGATGCTTGGACCTGAGACACCAAAGATACCTTGTTGGTACATCTCTGAACTTTACCTTTAACTAACGAATCCCTAACCATGGGTTATCAATAAGTCAAATGATCTGGTTCATAAAAATGCCCTCGAAGATAATTGTGTGTTCAATATGAGATCATCCGCTCTCGGTATTATGAGAGAGAATATTCCGAGAATGATGCGCTTAAGTCCCTGGCCAGGGCGGACACTGTATCAGATAAAGAGTTATCCGATATAGATTAGCAGCATCTAATTCAAGTGAATCGACCGGCTAGGGTTTAACAGTAAACCATACCCTAGGTCGATTCAGGAACATTGTACGGATGAAAGATTATATCCACACGCTAACCGATGACAGAAAGATTCCAATAGAGGGTTGCGATAACCACAATTCATCTAGGATCACGTGATGTTGCTTGGCATTCAATGTGATCGGAAGCCCATCCGAATTTATTGTGGGACATTAAATTCAGCTGATTAATTAATATAAGGATATTAATTAATTCAGTGGGTCCATAAAGAGTTACTGGGCTTAATGGGCCATTAATTGGACTGGTATTTGGGCCTAGATGATCACACGCAAAAGATTTTCAAGTCAACGGATAATCCGACGGGATTTCGGATAAGTATGGGTTTTTGTGAAAAACCGCAAATATGCTTATTATAAAAGAACGAACGCTAGGTCGGGGGCCAGCAACCTTGACCTAGCCGCCGCTCTCTCTCTCTCTCTCTCTCTCTCTCTCTCTCTCGGGCATACGACACGAGGCCGACCATCTAGAGGCTCCGCTTCGGCTCCCGACAGCTCCGCCTTCCGTTAGACGGGAGTTTCTGAATCTGTATGTCGCGGCGGGTTACGCGTAGCCAGACGGGATCCACGAACGCCGCTTCGAGCGAGGAGGGGAGGACAATCCATCGCGAGGAGAACCACATGGATACCACTAGAGGTCGGGCACCTCCGCGGCTTGCGGCATCGCTCCGACGGAACCGGAGAACGAACGTGGATTCGAATCCGCTCAAGGTAAATCCGATTTATCACTTTAGATTATTGTATTCCGAAATGGGACGGATCTGTTCCGAAATTAAATTTTCGCTGCATTTTTCAAACGGATTTAAACACAGCAAACCAACAGTGGTATCAGAACCAGGTTCCACTGTGTTCGTTGTCGTTTCGGATCCCAAATCGGTCGTCCTTTAATTATATGCCATGCTGTATAATCCTGATTAATTATTTTCATTGTTAGAATACCGTTCATGTAATGAACTAACAAATTTAGATTTTTATTTTCTAACATGAAAATTTATTTTTCTGGGATTTTTGTGTTCTTCGTGAGACGAAGAACGGATGGGTATTTTGATTCTCAAGGATACCCCAAAGGTTGGGGTTTACTGGCCTAAACCTTGGATCACTCCCCCGGGGGTTGCCGAACATCGCTGGTTCACCAACCGGCGCCGGAGGGGACCGCCGGCCTGCTCTCCCTTTCTCCGGGACCCTGGTCGGTGGGGGGGGATGCTCCGCCGGCCGGCTCTTGCGGGGCAGGAGGCCGGCGGCAGTGCCCCCCTTGTTGCGTATAGTTATGGTTTCCTAGCTGTGCACGGGCAAGGGGGATCCCCCCCCCCCTTCTTCTGGCCGGACCAGATCCACCCTTTTAGGGTTGGTCTGGGTCTGAGCCCAGCTGCTGGCTGGGCTCGAGCCAATGACCGGACCCGGGCCCAGCAGGGGCTGGACCCGGATGGTCCATTGGACCAACTCATATTCTTTTTTTTATTTGGGCCCATTTAATGTATAGAAAAATTGTTTTTGACAGAATTTAAATTTTAAAATTGTTTTGAAATTAAATTATGTCTTTTATATTATTGAGCCCATTTAAATATAGAATCTAATTTAATTAACAAATTGGTTGTTAATTAATTTTTATCTAATTGTTAGATAAGATGATGTTAATGTATATTAATTTAAATGTTGAATTAATTACATTAATTTCATGTTGTGTTTGATGTGAGTGCTCAAATTAGGATGTGATTATCATGAAAATTTATGTTGATTATGTGACAAATAAACCTATTAAAAACTAAGTGAATGTGATCGCCAAAAACTTTTAACTAAAAAGTTCCAAAAAAAAAGATTGATCGCCTACCTGTTTTTGGAATTGGGAGATGTTGGAGTCTTTGATTCTCCTCCTTCAGCCGGCTGAAGAAAGAGAGCCCTTCTGACTTTGCTCTTGCTTTGGAGGCTTATCGGACTTTGAGGATCGTCCAGATTTCCTTTCCTTGTTGATTCTCTCATCTTGATCTTCTTTCGTACCATTGAACCTTACAAAGAACAAAACAAAAGAAGAAAAAAACCAATGAGAACTTAGACAGAGGTAGTATCTATTCCAATAGAAATTTTAATCATGCAACTTGAACAAAGAACTCATTTGTTTTGATGGTCTTTTTAAATCCCTCAAACAAATAAGTTTGAAATTATGCTAGTGAGTGTGTGTTGCATGGAATGATGTGATGGAATTGTGATGTCAATGTGATGAAAATATGAGAAAGATGTAGAAATTAATTAAGAACTAAGTTGGATGGCTCCTGGATAGCCTTGGCTCTTGAATGGATCTTGAAAGAACGAAGAACGGATGAAGAAAGGATGAAGCTTGCTTCAAGACTCCTGGAAGTAGCAGCGCTTTGATCCTTCAGCGTCTCGACGTCACCGCCAAGATTCTTTGCTCAATTTTCACTCAATTATCGCTATCATCACTAACTTTTTAATGACCAAGGGGTTGTGTATTTATAGGCTTAAGTTCACGCATCTGCGGTTATTAATAGATTAACATGAAAGAGTTTGAAGTTTATCCAACTAAGAAACATATAAACACATATTAATTCATCATTATCTGTAATTATTTAAAAAGCGTCGCCCATGAGAGACGTCTTTTAGACTAATTAGGATAAGGATAAACATCGAGAATAAGAAGCAAAATCAGCTTAGGAAACCTAAATGGTGTCGTGCATGACAAACGCCTTTTAGTTTATTAATAAATTAATTAAAAATCAGATTTAAAATCAAAATAAGAATAAACTCTAAATAGCGTCTGCACAGGTCGACGTCTTTTAGAATCCTTTCATATTTGATTAAAATCTGAGTTAAAATTAATTTATTTAATGAACTTAAATTATGTCTGTCTGACCGATGTCATTTAGATAATTAATCCAGAAAGATTAATAAAAATTAACTAATGATTAAATATCATACCATTTTGAGGCATTATTATATGACATGAAATTTACTCAAATTGATGTCAAAATTAGTGTGTCTACATTTGAGGCATGGAATATTAAAAGGATTGGATCTTTTTGGATTGTTTGTGCACATTTGATGTGTTTTTATTGCTAATTTAAATTTGATTTAATTAGCATGATTAAAATGATAATATTTTTCGAAAATTCTGCTTATCCAAATTTTGTTTGGTCCTTAGTTTATGAAACCAAAAATTATCTATTTTTCAAAAAAATTATTTAGCCATGAGATGTGCACTACATGTGTGGTTTGTTTAATTAAAAACTATATGGTGGTCATGGATAAGTACTTAATATTTAGATTGTGGATGTGAATCGATTATGGACATGACTGCGTGGTTTATTGTTTATTAATAAATAGAGGTTTGCGAACCTCTCCCTCTCATATTCCATTGTATTTCTACCTCCCTCCCTTTGTATTCGCCTTAAGACTTCTTCCTTTAAATTATTGATGTAATTTGAATCGAAGTGGCTGAGCGTGGAGCGAGGATGATTCACAATTGCAACCAAGAAGGATAAGAAATAGTTCTTTGAGCCTATGAGTTTGCAGACTCATAATATAAATTGTTATATTATGTATGTGTGTGTTTGACTATCTGGCTCAAGTCAAACTACTGTGCTATCTATGACCACACTAAAGACATATATGTGATGCGTGTGTTTTATTTTGATTATGAATCTATTAACCTAGGTTATTAGTATAGGATATATGCGATATATTTAATACAATCACGTAGGATGAGACCAAAGAAAAATAATTAAAACATTCGTCTTAAAGTCTAAGCCGTAGCGCAAGTCATTGAGAATGCACCGCGTGGCTCTCCATCAATATGATTAATAGAACTTTATTCAGTAATAGCAGATACTATGTGTTTACCTGAGATTTGCCATTGTCTGTTGAGAGAACTATTAATCATGACATTAGATGTCTTTGGATAAGAATAGATGAACGATATAGTTATCCACGTGTTTATCTTAGAACTATATTTCTACTCTACTTTATCACGTATTGATGGTAATGCTTAGATCGGGGATAATGGTCTACTGTGTTTACCCAGGACCATTAATGACTTGAGAGCCGAAATATGATCGGATATTGCAAGGAGTTGCAATTATCATAAGATGATTGCTCCGAGATAGCGGTACGATACTACGTGTTTACCCGAGGTCATATTGTAATGACTCAAAACATGATATGAAATATTCCATTCCGAATTGAGTATCTTGATTATCTTTGAGGTTCGCTTGAAGATATCTTTGGATTCTATCCTTGATTGGATTCTTTATCCAATATTCTTGTTTTCTTTTAAGATCCATCATGGCTGCAGCACGTCCACATTGGCTGGTAAACGCTCCCCATGATGAAACCTGCAGTGTCTATGACCTGGGGTACTTCCCACTCCGAGGAGGTTGATCGACCTTATTTTATTTCCTTGTCTACTTCATCCAGACAGGATTGATTTCATTGATATCATTGAGCTATCTTCATTGATGATTTTGAGAAAAATTCCAATCATGTGATGTTAAGAGCGTGTCTCATCACACCTTGGCATCACCTTTTCAGTACATTACATTCCATTTCACTCCCTTGCAAAGACGATGCCAAGGTGAGGCAGCTGTAGACACGCTAATTTTGACGTCATTTTGAGTAAATTTCATATCATATAATAATGCCTCATAATGGTCTGATAATTAATCATTAATTAATTTTTATTGATATTTTTGAGTGTCGGGTTGAACAGACATGTTTAAGTTAATCAATCGAATTGATTTTAGCTCAAATTTCAGTTAAAATATGAAAAAAGTCTAAAAGGCGTCGACCCATGTGGACGCTATGTAGAGTTTATTCCTGTTTTAACGTTTAAATTTGAATTTTAATTAATTGATTTATTGACTAAAAGGCGTCTGTTAAGATTGACGCGTTTTAGGTTTCCTAAGCTGTCTTAACTTCTCTTCCGGATGTTTATCCTTATCTTAATTAGAGTAAAAGACGTCTACACAAGTGGACGCGTTTTAGCTAATAAAGATAAAGATAAGTTTTCCTGGATATTTATCCTTATCTTAATTTAATCTGAAAGGCGTCAGCCATGGTGGACGCGTTTTAGATAATTACAGATAAAGATGAATTAATCAGTAATTATCTGTCGATTAAAGTAGATAAATCCTAGATTTTTCTATGTTAATCGCGAACGCAGAAAATGCCTATAAATACCTTGCATCTCAAGGAGTTAAAAAAAAAAGGAGAGAGAGAATTATTGAGCCTCAGCGTTATAGCGATTTGAAGATCGGAGCAACCACGTCGGAACGCCGGAGCGCTGCCACCAGAAGTCGGCATCCTTCTTCAAGATCTTCATCTCCTTCAAAGCTTCAACCAACTGGACTGGGCATAAGTTTTTCATATTAGAATTTCATTTTCATTCTTTAGTTTCATTCTCTCATACTCACTGCATGCAACACACCACATCATTAATTTTCCAAAACCCATCTGTTCTTAAGGGGTTTCAAAGTCAATTAAAACAAGTGAGTTGCTGTTTATACATGTTTACAATCATGGTTAGCTTTGATATTATTTCTATTTAGATTCTCATCACTATTTCCTCTTTATTTTTCTGTCTCTCTGTCTGCTGCATCCAACAACTGAATAACAAGAAATCAAAAAGAGGGAAATCAAGCACGAAGCCAGGAGAACTTCTGGACGATCCTCAACATTCAACAGCAAGAACAAAAGAACAAGAAGAGGCTCTCTTTCTTCAGCCGGCTGAAGGAGGGGAACCAAGGATTCAATCTTCCGCGTTTAAACAGGTAAGCGATCAAACTCTTTTGAAGCTTTTTAGTTAAAAGTTTCTGGCGATCACAGCACCTTAGTTGCATTTTTTTTAATAGGTTAATTTACCCTAAACAACATAGTTTTTCACATAAATCACACGAGCAAATTTTCAGCACCTACAGCCCTTTTGGCGATCACGGTGGGACTTGGTCTCGCCGTCTTTTAATTTCTTTTGTTCTTGCTATTATCATACCGGGCACCCACGGTGCACCACTTGTGTCTTTCGACACGTCCTCACCAATTGGTGAGTGTTTAGTTTGTTTAATTTCCCTCGTGCACCACGTGCACACCCCAGTGGCAAGATCTTGCCTCCCCTTTGATTAGTTTAAAAAAAGCTGTTTTTGGTGATAAAATGCTGTGTGTTTGCGTGATTTCTTAGTTGTTTAGATAGTAAACCATCCTGTTTAAAATCTGAAACTAAAAATCTTTGCATGAGTCGATTATTTATTGCATTTTTCCCTGTTTAAGGAGGATTCGACCCAGAAAATTCTTCTGGAAATCTGTTTCTGCGAACTGAAAAGCGTCCAGGAACAGCGACGCTTTTCAAAACCGCGTCAGGACAACTGGACGCCTTTTAGCCACCAGATTATCTCTGTCGTTTACATCTGTTTCTGTGAAGTAATTAACTTCTGTGTTGAATAGCGTCGACCATCCTCGACGCTATTCAGACAGTTTTTAGTTATTTTCCAGGTTTTCTCTGCTGTTTGCATCTGTTCTCTGCGAAAGAATTAAGTTCTGTTTTGAATAGCGTCTACTATCATTGACGCGATTCAGACAGTTTCTTAATTATTTTTCAGTTTCCAGATTTCTGTGTTGAGTGATAGCTACACATTACTCTATTAAGCATTAGAGGCCATCCAGGTCGCAGGGCATATGCATTGAGGCTAAAACCCTCCTTTTCTTAGGAACACATTACTCGACGTTAGCAACTCTCTCTGATTGGGTTGGTCCCTTGATCAGACTAGAGAAGTTGACGTTGAGACCTCCATAAGTCCCCAAAATCAAGGTATTCCTCCTTGATCATCGGGCTGGTTGTACCAATTGAAGTCCCGGCTAGATTCTGAAAGCGTTGTGAGAGAAAAACCTTAGAGAATAACGGTGGAAATCAAACTGAAACTAGGATCCTTCCCTGAGCGAAATTGTGGTTTAATCCAATTCAAATAACTCAACAAGGAATCCTGAAATCACGTTAAGCATCCACTTGTTTGATTAACCTCTGCACAACTTGTTTGATTAATTTTTTTTGAAAAGAGAATCTAATATAATGTTGCTGCGATCTGGCAGAGATTTGAGTATGGCCCAAGACGCCATTATCAACTACGAGGGAGATGCTAATGCCCCTCGCAATTCTGATTTCAACTACGAGAGCGGGAGAGATGCTGATGCCTCTCGTAATTCTGTACCCATTCCAGTTCGACATGACGGGAATGTACGAACTCCTCTTTTTAATCCGCACGATCAATATCATGATCTTCCTCCGCATGAATATGCGATTCCCAATCCTGACTTTGAGGGGGACATGAATCAGCATGATCCCTCATCCTCCGATCCTACGGATCTTGTCAATGCTCTGGGAGTTCTTGCCTCCCGACTGGACCCTCAGCAGTTCGAGGCGATCCAGTCCATCTTGAAGGGGAAGGCACCCATGCAGCCTGCCGAGCCGAATCATGTGGCTCCCCCCGTTGTTCCTCAACAACCTCTTCCTCCTCCTCCTTATATCCAACAGGCCATGGAAGGCCTTCATCTTACCTCTCGGCCAACTGGGCCACAACTTTCTTCATCCAGGCAACCGGCTAGACCGCAGACGCCCATTTACCAAAATGCCCTCGGGCATAGCGGAAGCTCTGCCGGACCTCATCCTTATTACCCTCCTTGTCCAACGTACTCTAGGCAGCAGGCCTATCAAGTACTTCCTCCTCCTCCTCCTCCCCAGGCAGATCTAACCACGCAGACGTTGCTGGCCAAGATGGAGCGCATGGACGAGCAGTTTAACAATCTTCAGAAGATGATGGGGGTTAAAGCTGTGCCAGAAATTAATTTACCGAGCCTGCCAGTGTTTCATCTGCCACCCTCTGAAATGCCAGTGTATCGAAAGTATAACGGTACTGGTAACCCCTTCACGCACCTGAAGGAGTTCATGTACGAATCCTCTTTCTGGCAGAATGATAAGAGGTCATTAGCTTTCTTGTTCAGGAGATCCCTAGAGGGACCAGCCCTCGAGTGGTTCTTTTCTCTGGAACCCTCAGAAGTAGAGGATTATGGTATCGTTTCACGTAAATTTATCCAACGATACCAGGACAGAGTTGCACCCTCCTTGTCTATCACGGATCTTATTGCAGAAAAGATGAAACCGGACGAGGAGTTTGTCAGTTTTGCTGACAGGTGGCGGGGCCTGGCTGAAAAAGTGAAAGATCACTTGTCCGAATCCGAACAAGTGAAAATGTTGATTTCTAACGCCACTCCCCAGTTCAAGCTAGTCCTCTCCTTGAACAACTTGACGAACATGGCAGAGCTCTATGAAAGGGCACGGTACTGCCAGAATGCTTTCAAGGACGCTACGTTCTCTAGCGTCTTTGATCCTCATAGACCTAACAGGCCTCCGCCTCGGAAGCCTGCAGTGCCAAATCCTCCTAGCTCAGGTCCAACTACTGAGGGCACGCTCTCTCACGAGTAGGTCACTACTATGAACAATAACTCGCCCCAGTTTGTGAGGAATCAGCAGTACCAGAGGCCACCACAGCCGAGCCAGCAGGGGTACAGGCAACAGCAGAACTCCCATTACCAACAGCAGTACCAGCGGCCCCAGCAGCCGAATCATAACCAGCAACAGCAACAGCCGCAATGGCAACAGCAGTATCAGCAGCCCCCTCAACAGCAGTATCAGCAGCCACATCAGCAGCAACAGCAACAGCCACAGTACCAGCCGCGTGCACCGCCGGCGTACCACAATGTCCCTCCTCCTGGTGACTACAACCAGCAGAGGAGACCTCCAGGCCCGAAAAGGGCAGAGTACCCGGCCCTCCCAGAATCCTTGGCGGATATCTTCAGCGCTTTAATGGCAGCCAATGCCTTAGTTTTGCCGAGAGAGAAGGCCGTCTGGCCTCAAAACGCCGATACGTCTAGGTATTGCTACTTCCACAGACAACCTGGGCATACCATTGACACCTGCTTCCAATTCAGAGATTATATCCATGATCTCAACGAGCAGGGCGGCATAGACTGGGAGGAAATGAAGAAATACATAACAGCCCTGAAGGCGAGGAGACCGCAGCAGCAGCAGCAGCAAGCAAGGCCACCGGCACAGGCAGTAGCACCACCCAACATGGGTATAGTGCAGAATCCACTCCCGGAGCATCAGAACCAAAACCAGGTTGCTCCCATCCTGACGAACAGCCAGTCTGAGGCTGGTCGTGGGCAGCAGTGGAGAGTAGAGGACTCTTCCTCTCTTTGTTCAACGGGTCACGTTCAAAGTACCGCAGAGCGACCACCACGCCGCACCATCCACATACCAAGGCCACAACCCGTTACCATTACCCCTATACCCACACCCACATATCACCAATTACCACTACCCGCCTTCTTTAGACCCATTACGCCCCGCACCACTACGCCTCCATCATATAACCCCCCACAAACCAATAACGCACCCCTCCTACCATCTAGGCCGCTATTACGCATACCATTTCCTACTTCACCCGCTACCACTACCGCTTACCCAGATATGCCTTTACCATCTAAACCGCTATTGCGCATACCATTCCCCACTTCGCCAACCACTTACCCATCCACCATCCAACCCTCTAGGCCTTTAATCCGCACCGCGCCATCACCACCTAGCCCTACGCCATCACCTACCTACCAACCTTCTGCGCCATCCGCACCGTCCAACTCTGTGGTACTTAAAGTGTCACCCGGATCCTCCACGGTTGAGGAACACGCGCTCCGGAGTGGAAGGATTTTCAACAAGGTCTTTCCTCAGTCCACAGTCAGAGACGGCCCATCACAGCCGACTGAGGAAGCCCATAATGAAGAGAGTGCACCAGGCACTCAATATGACCTGTTGAAACACCTGGATCGGACACCGGCACGGATCACTATACTAGAACTGATCAAAAGATCCAAGAGTCACCAAGAAGCTTTAATGGAATATCTGCAGAAGGTGATGGTCAATGAAGACGTGCTGGTAGAGAAGATTGCAGCACTACTAGTTCCTCAGGGGGATCAGCCCTCCATAACATTTCATACGTCGGAACTAGCACCGCCAGCAGCCAGAAGCATGGCTCTGAGTATCACGGTTAACATTTGTAAGAAGGCCGTGGATGCATGCCTGGTCGACACAGGGGCTTCGATCAATGTTCTACCTCCGAAGACCCTGGAGTTATGCGGTGTGCCCAAAGAGAAATGGCTGCCCAACCCCATATCAGTAACAGCATATGACAATTCTACTCGTTCCCCTCTGGGAATGGTCTATTTAAAGGTGGAGCTGGGCCCTGTAAGTCATGCGGAGGTTGAATTTCACATCTTGGAAATCGACCCTTCCATAAATGCCATTTTAGGTCGTCCTTATATTAAAACTCTCGAGGCGATTCCTTCTACGAATCATCAATGCCTCAAATTTCCTTACAAAGGACGAATAATTAAAGTAACGAGCATGCCGATCCTTGCTGCTGCTCATTCCTTGAACATTAAGTCTGCTGTTTCACCTGGCCGACAACCTTTTCTGTCGGTATTACAGGTCTACCGTCCAGTGGCTGATCCTCTGAAAGCCGCTACTATTTCTCCATATCCGTTAGATGCTATCAAAAGGGGGAAGTGCATGAGTACCCCAGGATGGAGGATCATGATGAAGAACGGCTACGAGCCTGGGAAAGGTCTGGGCACGCAGTTACAAGGCAGGACCACTCCTGTCAGAAATCATCGAGCAGCACCTGGAAGTGGTCTGGGCTATAGGCCAATAAAACTGAAACAAGATCTGGTTCAGAAAGCAGAAATTAAAGAAGGCCCGAAAATCTGGGAGGCAATGTCTACACCACCAAAAGAAGGCCGAGATCCCCTAACATGGACCCTATGTACGCACTTCGTGAAAGGGCCCATACTTAGCCACGATAACACGGTAGTCATTACTTCCTGTTTTGACTTCCATGATATATATGGGAGGGATTTGGCCAGACATTGCTCTGAATTACTTACGTACCAATCCTTGGAGGCTCTGCGGCCTATGAAAAGGAGGAAATTCCATGACCCTGAATGTGAATGGTACAGGTGGTTCGACCTGAGGGACCTGTATATTGCACTGAATAGACTATTTCTGGATCCTGCAGAACCTAAGTGGCCGCCACAGATTGATGAACTAATTGAAAGCCCTGGTGCTATATTTGACAAGCGGATACTGCTATCTGAAGAAACTGATGAAGGGGAGCCAGATGACCCCTATGAAGCTGGTTATACAACAGATCTGCTCTGGAGGGGGACATATCCTTCACATGTCTTCACGCTCCATACTCTTTTCCGTACACTGCTCTTGACCCCGACTTGGTCGCGGGTCATAATTAAAGATATTCCACGGGCTCCGCCCGTCATGATTACTCTGTCCCCTCGGGACATTATACCACAACCTCCTCTCGATCTAGAGAGGTTGTATGATCTGATCTGGGACATATTACTATATGATCCCCCTAATCCTCTGGCCTTGGTGCCTCTTCCTCCGTCTGATTCTCCTCCCATTTTTATTCATTCTTGCTTTATGTTTAATTCTTTCATTTTCCAAAAAAAAACGCCAATTTGGCAACAAATTCTTCCCAAATCCTCATTGAGGAAACATCTTACTTGTCCGATTGTACCCCGCCACGCGGGTCCTTCGGTCGAGACTCTCTCCTAGATTTACTCTGTCCCTCCCCTCGGGAGGATTCTCTTGTATTTCCACTTGTATCCCAGGATTTTCATCCTGCTTCGTCTTCGTTAGGTTATGATAGTGAAGTTAGGCAGGTTAGTCAGGTTAGGAAGTCTAGGAAGCCTAAGGGTAGGCAAATTCCAGATAGATACCTCCAGGACTTAGCTGATAAGTGATCTTCTTGCTCTTTGATCCCTCAGCTTTTAGAAAATCCAATTCAGATGCCAGAAGATTGTATGGACGATGAGTCAGTCAATGATGGGTACGGGGTATATGAATTAGTACATGAAAAGGATCCCATTGAGGAAGATGACGAGGACGCGGCTGAGGCATATGCCAGTGGAATTAAGAGATTTGATGAACCCTCAGCTGCCGTAGAAGAGCCCACCAAAGAAATTAATTTAGGGACTGAAGACGAACCTAAGGTTGTCCTCGTCAGTAAAAATCTTTCTTCAGAGGATGAAAAAGCAATGGTACAAGTACTCAAAGACTATAAGGACACTTTCGCCTGGAGTTATGAAGATATGCCGGGGTTAGACTCAACTTTAGTTGAACACAGATTGACATTAAAGGACGGAGTTAGCCCGGTCAAACAAAAATTAAGGCGATTCCACCCACAGATGGCTTTAAAGATGAAGGAAGAGGTTGACAAGTTGCATAAAGCCAAATTCATTAAAGTTGTCCTCTATCCACAATAGGTGGCTAATATAGTCCCGGTTATGAAGAAGGACGGGAAGGTCAGGATTTGCATTGACTTCCGCGATTTGAACCGGGCATGTCCTAAAGACGATTTTCCATTGCCTCATATTGATGTACTCATCGATAACACCGCTGGCTATGAGACGTTATCATTTATGGACGGATTTTCAGGATATAACCAGATTAAGCTGGCAGAAGAGGATCAAGAGAAAACGTCATTCACTACACCTTGGGGAACATATTGTTATGTTGTCATGCCATTTGGATTAAAGAATGCTGGAGCCACTTATCAAAGGGCCATGATGGCAATATTTCATGACATGATGCATATAGACTTGGAAGTGTATGTGGATGATTTATTGGTTAAATCGAAAACAAAGGCTGAGCATGCTAAAGTTTTGGCAAGGGTATTAGAAAGATCGAGAGAATATCAGTTAAAGATGAACCCCAAGAAATGTGTATTCGGGGTATCTTCAGGAAAATTGCTTGGATTTATCGTCAGCAAACGGGGAATTGAGATCGATCCTAACAAGGCGAAGGCTATTAGAGAAATGCCACCTCCCAAAAACTTGAAAGAGTTGAGAGGATTAATCGGGAGGTTGCAATTTATTCGCCGTTTTGTCTCCCAGCACTCACAAAGGTGTAAGCCGTTTTACGAGCTTACCAAGCCGGGAGTCAAATTCGATTGGGACGATAAGTGTCAGGAGGCGTTTGATGGATTAAAGAACTATCTAGCAAGTCCTCCTGTTTTGAGACCACCATCTCCAGGAAAACCATTGATACTTTACATTTCAGTCCTGGATGATGCAGTGGGGGCTGTCTTAGCACAAGAAGATGAAGAAGGAAAAGAGAGGGCAGCCTACTATCTCTCTAAACTTCTCAACCCCGCTGAACAGAGATATACAGCGATGGAGAAGACATGTGCAGCATTGGTTTGGGTTGTGCAGAAATTAAAGCATTATTTTCTAGCCCATGAAGTCCATCTCATCGCTAGGATGAATCCGATCAAATTCCTTCTGGAGAAATCTGTTCTTACTGATAGGTTAGCGCGATGGCAAAGCTTTCTATCTCAATTCGACATCATTTATATTCAACAGAAAGCGATCAAGGGCTATGCCATAGCAGAACATCTCGCTCACCATCCCCTTCCTCGTTTTGATCCAGCACGATCAGAGTTTCCGGATGAGGAACTGATGTCCATAAATCAAATCAGAGATGATATGTGGACTCTGCATTTTGACGGAACTCTGAATTCTCATGGCAAAGGGATCGGTATCGTTCTGTTATCACCTGAAGGTATCACCATTCCACAAGCCTTTCAGCTTGATTTTCCAGTTACAAACAATATTGCTGAATACGAGGCACTCCTTGCTGGTCTCGAGGCTGCTCATTTCCATGGTGCTACCAAACTCAGGATTGTAGGTGATAGCCAACTAATTCTTCGCCAAGTGCTGACCAAGTATCGAACTCTCAATCCCAAGCTCAAGCCTTATCAGGAGCTTACTTCTGCTTACTCAAAGCTTTTCACGAAATTGATCTTTGTCCATGTTCCTAGGAATCAGAACATCTTAGCTGACGCTCTAGCTTCACTTGCATCTTCTCTTGATTTTCCAATCAGCAAACAATCTGAATCAATCATAGTTCATAGGCGTCTTTCACCTGCCGTGAAAGACCCTTCATTCCTTAGAACTAAGGAGAAGTTGCTGAAGAAAGTCAGAGACGGAGATATCATTGAGAGAAGAGAAATCATGCTGATGGAGCTGTTAGAAGAGATGGATGATGAACAGAAGCCATGGTATTATGAAATTGCAAAATATTGTGAAGATCAATCGTATCCTGAAGAAGCTACAACTGAGGAGAAAAGAGCTATCAGGAGAGTTTCTCAAAGATACACCCTAGTTGGGGGAGCACTGTACAAGAGAGGTTTTGATGGAGTTCTTCTGAGATGTCTAGACGAAGATGAGCTTTGGAAGGTTATGGAAGGAGCTCATAGTGGAGTTTGTGGTGGTCATGTCAATGGACAGATGCTAGCAAAGAAGATCCTTAGACAAGGATTTTATTGGCCAACCATGGAAGAAGACTGTGTAGGATATGTCCGTAGGTGTGCTAAGTGTCAACTTCATGCCGACAAAATTCATTCTCCTGCATCTTCACTCCATCTTGTTTCTTCCCCATGGCCTTTCTCCATGTGGGCTTTCGACATTATTGGACCTCTTGGCAACCCAGATTCCGGCATCAAGCAAAAATCTTTCATTCTCACGGCAACGGAATACTTCACCAAGTGGGCAGAAGCTGAAGCGTACGTGGAGATCAAAGCATCAACCGTCTGCAAGTTCATCATGAAGAACATCATCACTCGATTTGGAATTCCAAGCACCATCGTCATTGACAACGGACCGCAGTTCGTGTCACAGGAACTGAAGGATCTCTGTAACAGGTATAAAATTGCATTGCATCATTCGTCTCCTTATTATCCGCAAGGCAATGGTCAAGCAGAGGCAACAAATAAGACTTTGATAAAAATCATAAAAAAGACGTGTAAATCTAACAAATTCACAGATTGGCCAGAAAAATTGGTTGATGCTTTATGGGCCTACCGAACTTCAATCCGCACGCCTACTGGGCAAACTCCTTATTCCTTAACATTTGGAATGGAGGCGGTAGTTCCATATGAGATCCTCATACCGTCATTAAGAATACAATTGAATAAGGAATTTTCCATTGATGAACATCGTTCAGCACTCCTTGCTCAATTGGAACTTTTAGACGAGAAAAGATGGTCAGCTGCTAATCATGCAAAAGTTTATCAAAATAGACTAGCACGTTTTTATCAAAAGAAAGTCATTGAACGTAAGTTCAAAGTCGGTGAAATGGTTGTCAAAAGAATTTTTATAAAACCTGGTGGTCCGCGTTCTAAGCTCCAACCCAACTGGGAAGGACCTTATGTTGTATCTCACGCTTTTCCTGGTAATGCTTATCGTCTTGTTAATGCAGAAGGAGAAGAGTTAAAACATCCCTGGAATGGTTTACATCTTAAGAAATACTACCCTTAGGTTAAAGAGTCGATCAGTATGGTACAAAGACCAGTGGAATCAGAAAATTTATAAACTCAAATTTCCTTATTAGTCTGAATAACTTAATTTCAAGCCCATTAATGCACACACTAACACGTTTGATTCGTGAGTAACAAGAGATGCCAAGTCCTAAAGAATATCGAAAGCTTGACCGAAAGTGTAGAGTACAAATCGTTCCTTTTAAAAAAAAAATTCTGTTTTATACTCGGCCCATGATGTCGGAACGAGACTTAGAATAGACTACCAAGAATACCCGCCATCTTAGTAGGAGGCCGTCATAAAAAAATGGGGGAGATCCGTCCCGAAGAAAAGAAAAGAAAGAAAAGGAAAAGGCAAAAGCCAAATGTCAAATCAAAAAGGCCATTACATTACAAACGTTACATCAAGGCCATGAAATGAAATGAAAGGGAACGCAAGGTCGATAAATACCCCGGAAAGAAATGACCGAACCCCAACGGATACTAGGGTAGGAAAGGAACATCTTTTTAAGTCTCCGGAACCTTCTCATGGGCTTTCTAAACTTATTCATCTTTTCTTTCTAAAGAGATGTACTCCAAACTTAAGGAATGGTTTAGATTGACTAAGGGTCAAATCATCAAATGGGATCACGAATGAAAACACAAGTTCAAACACGATGGGTTTAAGTTAAGTTGTTAAAGAATAATTTGGAAATGAAGTTAATAAATGAATATGATCTTTTGATCTAAGTACCATGCTGATCTTTTAGTCAAAAATCCAAAAAAATTACATAAGTCAAAAAAAAATTCAAAAAAAAAAAAAAAATACATATGTTTCAAAAAGTCCAAAAAATATATATATATATTTCAAAATTCAAAAAAAATACATATGTTTCAAAATTCAAAAAAAAATACATATGTTTCAAAAATTCAAAAAAAATACATATGTCAAAATTCAAAAAAGGCATATATTTCAAAACCACAAACAAAAATGAATATTCCAAAACAACAAAAATATTTCAATTAGCATCTGCTTGTTGCACTTAGTGTGTTTCATTTCTTTTATTTTCAGCGAGCATCTGTTTGCTTGTATGTTGCATCTTTGCTTGAGTTTGATTATTCTCATTACCTTTGTTAATAAAGGCCATGCCCCTTGACCATTTATTGAAGAAAAGATTGATTGACCATTTATTTGGTCAGGCAAGGGGCTAAGCCTAAATAGATACTTAACCTGTTTGTTAAGTGTGTACATGATGCAAGATAAATACAGGAACACAAGATTGGAGCCAAAAGTTTCATGTATATTATCAAAAGGTGTTTTTGTACATGATACATGAAGAAAAAAGAAAAGGTACATAAGCCCTCAAGGCTGGCTCTCCCCTCCGCCCTCGTCCAACTGGCTCTGGGCCTCGTCAGGCGCATCCGGTGCTGGCCCTCGGCTAGGAGGTGGAGGTGGTCCCATCGCGCTCGGACCCGCCTGACCGGAAGACGCGGCAGCACTGGCGGTGAAGGCACTGGTCAGACCGCGCTCTTGTGCACGCTGTCGACCACGCTTGTACCTCTCTTCCACACTCCGGCGCTCATGCTCCGCAATGCCAAGCTGGACCCGAAGAGCGGATATCTCAGCATCCATCTTCTGCCGCTCCTGCCTTTCCCGCTCTCGCTCCTCGTTGATGACTTCCAGGCGAGTCTGGAGGCGCCCAAGATCTCCAGCCGAAAGTCGGGCCACCTGCTCCTCTAGAGCCCGGATCCGTTCTGCATCAGCCTCTGCCCGAGTCGCTGCAGCACGGGCATGCTCTGTCTCCGCTTCAGCCCTCTGAAGGGCTTCCTGAAGCTCAGCAACCTGCAAAGGAAGATTTCGTTAGTCCAAGGCAATCAAGCAAGTAATCAATTCCAGAATTCAAAAATTGAAGAACTTACCTGAGCAGCACGGTCCTCTTCCGCGAGAGAAGCCCGGTGGATGGCGGAGGCGAGCTGACTCTGGAGGTCAGCCATAGCAGCGTCACGAGTGGATGAGGAAGATGAAGCTCCATGGGTAGGGGGCGCCGCCTGGGTGTAGACGGCTCGCTGCACCAGAAAGACAACTATCAGTGGTTAATTGCCAAAACAATTAATTATTTAAAACATGCATTCATATTCATTCATACATACCAGGTCATACAGTTCTTTCTGAACTTGTTCGAGCTGGGCCTCCTCATCATGTAGGCGGGCCCGGAGGTCGACGATGACCGCATCACGCGCATCCTGCATGTCATACATACATTCATTCACAAATATAAATCAAGATAATAATAAAATTAAAGAAGCATGAATGCATACTTACATCGAGTGGTCGGAGGAGCCGAAGCTGATCGGCGTAGTGGGCCCGGTACTGCTGGAGGTAGGCCTCACTACTCACCGCCCGTGACTCCACCCGTACGCCCCGACGGTGCCAGTCCTCGTACTGCTCCGGGAACTTGGCACGCCAATCGGTGAGGGCTTGCTTCCCCCTCATGCTCCTTCCGACGCCCTCTGGGACCTCCTCGTCAATCCACTCCTGGTGAAGGCCCAGGGTCCTCATCACGAGCCGGAGGCGGAGGAGCTCGATCTCGTTGAGGCAATGCACCCACATCTGCCTCCCAAACCGCCTCCTGCCAGCCGTCACCCACGGCTGACCCTCCTCATTCATGCCCAAGTATGGGCGCCATATCACCTGCATATAGGTTAGATGCATTCATAAATAACTTGCATTTAATAAATAAAAAAAAGATTGCATTTAATAAAATTGAACAAGTTAAAAACTCACAAGAAGCTCCGGATAATCCAGAAACTGACGGCGGAGGGCCGTCAGCTGGTGGTGCTGTGGAGCCGTATCCACAATCGGCTGCCAACGGCAGGCGAAAGGGACGGCGTTCGGACGAATAATCCTCGCTCTGCCGAGCGGAAAGTAGTAGTAGCTCCACACCTGCATTTATGAACATATAGGTTAGAAGAAGCATCATATCATATTGCACTGCATATAACAAATAATTAAACACTTTAATACCTGAAGAAATGGTGAGAAGCCACTGATAGTAGTCTCGCGGTCCGGCGTGACCGCGGATAGATCGGCAAAGAGGTGAGCCAGAAGGGCTGCACCCCAGGCATACTCTCCTAGGCTACCTAGGTCATCTAACAAGTAAAGAAATCTACAGTGAATATGGTCGCCCTTCGTACCGAAGAGCAACCTACCGAAGAAGAAAACTAAGAAGACTCTAAGCTGTCTATCTACCTCCTCTACCTGATCAAGATCACTACAGTAGACAGAAGAGGACGACTCGGCTAACCTATCCCTAAACTCCTCCCGGGTCTCGTCAGACCGACGCCGGGGCTCATCTAGACCTAGTGCTGCCTCTACTTCTACCCTAGGGACCATCCTAGACTCCCTACCTATGTTGGATACCTCTATTCCTAGTAATGCTTCAGCCAATCCCTGGTAGTTGGGGTAGGTCACCCCACTCACAGGTCGGCCCTCTACCCTGAGGCCAGTAATCCTGGCCACATCCTCTAGGGTGGGGATCATATGCCCCCACGGCATCAGGAAAGCACGGCTTTCCGCATGCCATCTCTCTCTCAAGGCCTGCAGCAGGACCAGATCAAGCCAAAATGGCTCGATGTCCAGCACCTCGCTGAATCCCATCTGACGCAGGCGCGCCTTCTGGAAATCCGGGAGCCCCCTATAGGCCCCTATTACTAAGTCCCATGAAATCCTAGCCCTCATCACCCCCTGCAAATAAAAACATAAAAAATAAGGGTCAGTAATAAATAAAAAAACAGGAAAATTAGTTCTGTTTTGAAACGCGTCAGCACACGCAGACGTATTTTAAAACACGTCAACATACGTTGACGCAATTCAAGATTTTTACTCCTATTTAAAAAATCCGGAATTTATCTTGAAAGACGTCGACCCATGATGACGCCTTTTGAATGGCGTCACCTGGTCTGGACGCCTTTCAAGCCCAGATTCCGGGTTCTTTGAAGAACCCCGTTTTCTCTCTCTTTTCTCATCCAATCACACTCACAGGGAGCTTACCGTGTGGAGGTCGCCCTCCTCTTCTTCTTCCACCGCCATGGGTGCCGGTGGAGGGAGTTCTTCCTCCAAAAACGCCGCCGCCTCCGCGAGAGCTGCCGGGACCTCCTCGGGAGCTTCTTCTTGCCTCCGCCTCCTCTTGGCTAGGGTCTTAGTCTTCCCGGAACCTTCACCGCGTTCCATGGCTTAAGAAGAGGGAGATTCGAGGGAGAGTTCGTCGGATTTCGGAAATTGTCGCCGGAGAGGGAAGAGAGAGTTTTTGGAAAAGTGAGGAAGAAAGGGGGCCTTCGCGGGTCTGTTAACAAAGGGCTGAAAGGCGTCTACTCAAGATGACGCGTTTTAGGGCGCAAAAGTTGAGCGGCACTGACAGAGGTTTGAATTTGATTGAAAGGCGTCCACCTATGTAGACGCGTTTCAATATTTTTGTCAGAACCGTACAGAGGAAAATCATTAAAGACGTCTTACTGTGTTGACGCTTTTCAGACAATTAATCATGGAATTAATGACAGAATCCTGGAAAAAGTAGGAGAGAGATTTGAAAGGCGTCATTATGTGAAGACGCGGTTTAATGTTTAAATCGGGTTTTTAAGGATTAAATTGAATTTCTGGAAAAGAATTAAGGTTGAAAGGCGTCATGTTGGGCAGACGTGGTTTAACTTTTTCATTGAATTTATGATTGAAAAGCGTCTTTCTGACTGGACGCGTTTTACATTAAACAGAACCCGAACTGTTGAATTTTCAGGAAAAATCAAGTTTTCTCTAAAGGAAAAATCATGTGCACTTCATAGAAAGTTGAGGAAAGGTTTTGAGGCATAAAAAAACTTCTTTATTCAATAAAATTCTTTATTACATCATGAATGAAAGAGAAAAGGGATCTTCAAGGAAGGATTTCATGAAGACCTTTAAGATAAGGAAATTTCAATCCTTTATCTCTATCTTTAGAGGATCTTACACGGTAACTGAAGCCAAGGTTCCATAAAGTGGTAATGATTTGAACGGCTTCATAGTCTTAGTCAGATTCCAAGTCACGCTTCTTGATCGGAAGTGTGGGAGAGAACTCGGGGAATTCACGACGGCCCAAGCTAAGTTGAGTAAGGCACCGATGTGGATTGTACAGCACGAATTCGGTGGCTCCAATCAACTTAAGGTCTGCTCCTGCTGCACGACGCACCCACACAGGTTTTCCAACCAAAGCAAGTGGAGACGAGTCGAATATGTCGGACGTCATGAGCTTTAAATATTCTCTCCAATCAGCTCGGGTCTTGAGTTTTGGAACTTTGTTAACCATGTACTCATTGGACTTTACAACATTAGCTATGCAATGAATCGGGCTATTCAAGTAGATCTGAGATGGATTCAGAGGCCTTTTCTTGCTGTGCTCAAACTTAAAGTGAAGTTCAACCCATAAGGCGAAGAGAAGCATGCATCCGTAAGGAGGACGGCCCACAGACGCTGCAGAAAGCCCACTATAAAGATATGCTAAGAGTGCAGTGCTAATGGATTTACCTTCGAAGATTGCGCATATAGCACTAACTTGGTCATCTTCTAAGATATTATCCTGTGCAGAAAAGAATAAGGCACCGGCTAGGCATGTAACTAAAGCTTTTGTTACATCCTCCGCTTCATCCTCTCTTAGATCATCAATTTCGTACAGCGTCCACTCGGCTAGCTTGGTGAGATTGATCCCCTTCTTAGTGAGACATCCTTTGGCTTCTGAAGGATCTTTCATGATAGATGTCAACAATTGTTGACCGGTGATTCTCTCCTTCATCAAAGCTATCTTCTATTTGTTTTCTTTGGTCTTTGGGAGACCTAAAAGAAGCTCCGCCTCCTCTAAAAGAATCGTGCACTCGAAATCTTGGAAGAAGAACGTGTGAGTTTGGGGATGCCACCACTCGATCAAGGCGCCCATAGCCGCCCAATCCGCGTTCGCGCTCTTGTAATGCTTGGCAAGCACTACAAGACCTTGAAGATTCCACTTGGATATGAATACTTGCATGGAAAGCTTGATGCTTTTTGCAAGTTTACGGATCCAAGGTAAGGAGGTGAACTTCCTTGGGCCAGGAAACATAGGATAGTTCTGAAAATCAAAAGAAAAGGTGAAGAACATGATGAGGAACATGAAGAACGTGATGAAGAACATGAACATAATTGAAGAAGAAGTTGATTGAGCTTACTTGGAGATTGGGATTTCTTCCATTGAGGTGATTCTCCACATCTGAAAATTGCTCCAAGGACATCTTCATCTTCTTGCTTGAATTCATACTCCCTTTTTCGGAGTTCCTCCTCCTTGAAGCTAGAAAACCTTGGAAACCTTGGAACCTTGAAGAAACCTTGAAGAAAACTCTACTTTTGATCTTTGGATTGTAGTAGGATTGCTTGGGAACGACCTAAGGGTGTTTATATAGACCACATTGCGATCCTAGGAAGACTTTTCCGAATTGGAAAAGGGGTGTGCATTGATAGAGTTGGAATCCGAGTAGAGAACAGCCAGAAACCTGTTTCTGTGAGTGAAAGGCGTCGAGGAGAACTGCCGCGTTTCAACATTGAATGGCGTCTTCTCGACACGACGCGTTTTAGCCTTTCTATGATTTACCCAAAATTCTATCATTTATCCGAAATTATGTGGTTTTGATTGAAGATTTGTTTGAAGTTACTAAGGAATTTTGATTGCAGGAAATTCAAGAAAACCTGAGAAATTCAAGGAAATATCAAGAAGATCCCACTGTGGGAGTTAAGAAGTCCTGACCGTGGCTAAAAAGACGGTTATTTCTACCCCTGTATTATTTCATGTAATTATTGTGCATCAGCATTACTATATGATTAAGTATTTATTAGAGCATATCAAGGACCTTGTGTTTTTGATGAAACTAGAATTTGAGTTCCCCTACAACAAAAACAGTGATAATTCCAGAGGATTCTTAATCGCACGGATAGGCCGTTGGGTTGTTGATCAGTGAGGACGATGGTTCCACGTTTGTGAAACGGTGCGTGGATAAACGAGCTTCGGCTTAGCACTGGATTGCAAGAATTGGTATCTTGACTCATTAATGACAATTTAACAATATTATCCTTGATTAATTTATATTTTATTTGACTTTATATTTTTCTTTTAGCCCAGCATGCATCATGTAGGACTTTGAAATCATTGTGATAAGGATTAATTGTTGATTAAGTTTCAGACGATAAATCAAATGACTCAAAACATGATATGAAATATTCAATTCCGAATTGAGTATCTTGATTATCTTTGAGGTTCGCTTGAAGATATCTTTGGATTCTATCCTTGATTTGATTCTTTATCCAATATTCTTGTTTTCTTTTAAGATCCATCATGGCTGCAGCACGTCCACATTGGCTGGTAAACGCTCCCCATGATGAAACCTGCAGTGTCTATGACCTGGGGTACTTCCCACTCCGAGGAGGTTGATCGACCTTATTTTATTTCCTTGTCTACTTCATCCAGACAGGATTGATTTCATTGATATCATTGAGCTATCCTCATTGATGATTTTGAGAAAAATTCCAATCATGTGATGTTAAGAGCGTGTCTCATCACACCTTGGCATCACCTTTTCAGTACATTACATTCCATTTCACTCCCTTGCAAAGACGATGCCAAGGTGAGGCAGCTGTAGACACGCTAATTTTGACGTCATTTTGAGTAAATTTCATATCATATAATAATGCCTCATAATGGTCTGATAATTAATCATTAATTAATTTTTATTGATATTTTTGAGTGTCGGGTTGAACAGACATGTTTAAGTTAATCAATCGAATTGATTTTAGCTCAAATTTCAGTTAAAATATGAAAAAAGTCTAAAAGGCGTCGACCCATGTGGACGCTATTTAGAGTTTATTCCTGTTTTAACGTTTAAATTTGAATTTTAATTAATTGATTTATTGACTAAAAGGCGTCTGTTAAGATTGACGCGTTTTAGGTTTCCTAAGCTGTCTTAACTTCTCTTCCGGATGTTTATCCTTATCTTAATTAGAGTAAAAGACGTCTACACAAGTGGACGCGTTTTAGCTAATAAAGATAAAGATAAGTTTTTCCGGATATTTATCCTTATCTTAATTTAATCTAAAAGGCGTCAGCCATGGTGGACGCGTTTTAGATAATTACAGATAAAGATGAATTAATCAGTAATTATCTGTCGATTAAAGTAGATAAATCCTAGATTTTTCTATGTTAATCGCGAACGCAGAAAATGCCTATAAATATCTTGCATCTCAAGGAGTTAAAAAAAAAAGGAGAGAGAGAATTATTGAGCCTCAGCGTTATAGCGATTTGAAGATCGGAGCAACCACGTCGGAACGCCGGAGCGCTGCCACCAGAAGTCGGCATCCTTCTTCAAGATCTTCATCTCCTTCAAAGCTTCAACCAACTGGACTGGGCATAAGTTTTTCATATTAGAATTTCATTTTCATTCTTTAGTTTCATTCTCTCATACTCACTGCATGCAACACACCACATCATTAATTTTCCAAAACCCATCTGTTCTTAAGGGGTTTCAAAGTCAATTAAAACAAGTGAGTTGCTGTTTATACATGTTTACAATCATGGTTAGCTTTGATATTATTTCTATTTAGATTCTCATCACTATTTCCTCTTTATTTTTCTGTCTCTCTGTCTGCTGCATCCAACAACTGAATAACAAGAAATCAAAAAGAGGGAAATCAAGCACGAAGCCAGGAGAACTTCTGGACGATCCTCAACATTCAACAGCAAGAACAAAAGAACAAGAAGAGGCTCTCTTTCTTCAGCCGGCTGAAGGAGGGGAACCAAGGATTCAATCTTCCGCGTTTAAACAGGTAAGCGATCAAACTCTTTTGAAGCTTTTTAGTTAAAAGTTTCTGGCGATCACAGCACCTTAGTTGCATTTTTTTTAATAGGTTAATTTACCCTAAACAACATAGTTTTTCACATAAATCACACGAGCAAATTTTCAGCACCTACAACGGCGCCCTTGTCTAAGGCCCCGTATCGGATGGCTCCGGCCGAACTCGCTGAGTTGAAGGCACAGTTGCAGGAGTTGCTGGATAAGGGTTTTATTCGTCCCAATACTTCTCCGTGGGGTGCTCCAGTTCTATTTGTCAGGAAGAAGGATGGTTCTCTAAGGTTGTGTATTGATTATAGATAGCTGAACCAGGTGACGATAAAGAACAAGTACCCACTTCCGAGGATCGATGATCTGATGGATCAGGTGCAGTCTGCGAAGGTGTTTTCAAAAATTGACTTGAGATCAAGGTATTACCAGATGAGGATTCGTGAAGTTGATGTTAGTAAGACGGCCTTTAGGACTCGGTAGGACTCGATTCAGGGCCTACCTGGATCAATTTGTGGTGGTATTTGTAGATGATATTTTGGTATACTCTTCTTCTGAGGAAGAACATGCCACACATCTTCAGGTGGTATTGCAGGTTCTGGGAGAGCACCAACTCTATGCCAAGTTTAGTAAGTGTGAATTCTGGCTAGATAAGGTGTACTTCCTGGGGCATGTCATTTCTGGAGATGGCATTGCAGTGGATCCAGCCAAGATTGAGGCAGTAATGGATTGGAGTAGACCGACAACAGTAACTGAGATCAGGAGCTTCTTGGGGTTAGCAAGATATTACAGACGGTTTGTCCAGGGTTTTTCTTCGATAGCGACTCCCTTGTCGAGATTGACTCATAAGGGAGTTCGTTTCGTGTGGACCGAGGAGTGTGAGCGGAGTTTCATTGAGTTGAAGACTCGCCTCACTTCGGCTCCAGTGCTGGTGCTTCCATTAGGTTCCGGTGGATTTGTGGTTTATTCAGATACATCTCGTCGAGGTTTGGGTGCAGTTCTGATGCAGCATGATAAGGTCGTGGCTTATGCTTCTAGGCAGCTGAAGAAGCATGAGGAGAACTATCTCACTCATGACTTAGAGTTGGCAGTTGTGGTATTTGCACTGAAGATCTGGCGACACTATTTGTATGGAGAGAAATTTCAGGTTTTTACCGACCATAAGAGCCTGAAGTATGTATTAACGCAGAAGGATCTGAACTTGAGGCAGCGCAGGTGGATGGAGTTCATCAAGGATTATGATCTCGACCTTTCTTATCATCCGGGCAAGGCAAACGTGGTAGCGGACGCCTTAAGTCGGAAGACGGTCGTATCATATCTTATGGTTCAAGAATGGAGGTTATTTGAGCAGGTTGTGGAATCTTCTTTTAGGATTCCGTGAGAGGCTGACAGAGCCGTGTTGGCCAGCTTAACTGTGAGGCCAGCAGTGTACCATGCCGTAATCGTGGCTCAGAGGGCAGATGCAGAGTTACTGCAGGTTCTCCAGACACCAGAGGTGGAGTTGTGGGATGATGGTACAGTCAAATTTAGAGGTAGACTCTATGTCCCAGCCGAGGAAAACGTGCGCAGGAGTGTCCTGGATGAGGCGCACCGTTCTAGATATGCAGTGCATCTCGGAACGACTAAGATGTATCATTGTTTGAGGAGGCACTTTTGGTGGCCTGGTATGAAGAAGGACGTGGTTGATTATGTGGCAAGGTGCCTAACTTGTCAACAGGTTAAGGCAGAACATCAGAGACCAGGAGGATTGTTGCAGCCTTTGCCGATCCCGGAATGGAAATGGGAACACGTGACTATGGACTTTGTAATGGGATTACCTGTGTCCCCTGGCAGAAGAGACGCGATTTGGATCATTGTTGATCGATTGACCAAGTCGGCACACTTCCTGGCTATTAGGAAGGACTGGTTAGTCGATAAGTTGGCTAAGTTGTTTGTGGGCCGGATCATCTCTCTGCACGGGGTACCCTTATCCATCGTGTCAGACCGGGATCCAAGATTTACTTCTAGATTCTGGAAGAGTTTTCAGAAGGCCTTGGGCACGCAGTTAGCCTTCAGCTCGGCTTATCATCCTGAGACTGATGGGCAATCGGAGAGGACCATTCAGACACTGGAGGATATGCTCAGGGCATGTTGCCTAGATTGGGGAGGTTCTTAAGAGCAGCACTTGTTTACAGTGGAGTTCGCTTACAACAACAGTTATCATTCTAGTATTGGCATGGCGCCTTATGAGGCATTGTACGGGCAGCCATGTCGATCTCCTATGAATTGGTTTGAGATTGGCCAGAGACAGATAGCAGGGCCAGAGTTGGTACAGCAGTGTGCTGAGGTTGCCAAAGTGGTGAAGCAGAGGTTGACTACAGCTCAGAGCAGGCAGAAGAGTTATGCAGATATCCATAGGAGAACGCTTGAGTTTGAGGTTGGGGACCACGTGTTTCTCCGAGTCTCACCCTTTAAGGGTGTGATGAGATTCGGGAAGCGAGGTAAGCTGAGTCCGTGATATGTTGGGCCTTTTCCCATTCTTGCTCGAATTGGGGAAACAGCATATCAGCTAGTCTTGCCGCCCAGTCTTGCAGGAGTGCACGATGTGTTCCATGTTTCTTTGCTGAGGAGATATGTTCAGGACCCATCTCATGTTTTGGACTTTTCAGAGTTGGAAGTCGCTGAGGACCTGTCCTTTCCAGAATTTCCCAAACGTATTGAGGATCGCAGGGAACAGGTCCTTCAGAACAAGGTTGTTCTTCTGGTTAAGGTAATTTGGCAACATTGTTCCGGAGGTGAGGCAACCTGGGAGCGAGAGGATGAAATGCGGGAGCAGTTTCCCTACCTTTTCTCGTAAGTTCTCTAGTGAGCTTGTACCATTATTTTTCGATCTCGTTATTTTATATCAGGCAATTTCAGGGACGAAATTCTCTTAAGGGGGGGAGAATGTAAGAATTGACGGTTTGGATTCGGTTATCGGGTCAGCTTTAGGGTCGGATACCTTAGTTTGGGCCCTAGTGGGGCTGGGGCTTAGTTTCCTTTTCGCGTCGAGACGCGGTTCAAACGGCGTCCAGCAGGGTGGACGTGTTTTAGGCTGTGCCACGTGGGCGCCACGTGGGCTGGCCTTGGGGCGCGAGAGTACGGCCCCGGTCTTATCGTCTGAATGACGTCTTGTATGGACGATGCCATTTAGAGTACGACCTTGGTTTGTCAGAGTACGGCCCGGTTTTGTCGTCTAAATGACGTCGGTCTTGGACGACGCATTTTCCTCAGTTTCTGTTTGATTCCGCGAACCCTCCCTCCTTTCCCTCATTCTCTCCTTTCTCTTCTCTCTCATCTCTTCCCTCCGACTCTCCCGCGCTCCTTTCCCCCTCTCCTTGCTTTCCTCTCCCCATTCCTCCTCTCCCTCCACTCCATTAACCTCCCAATTTCCTCCACTACCACCACCACTTCCTCTGCGGCACATTTCTCTCCGGACGGCAACCGACGTCCCGGTGGAGTAACAGCGTCCACGGCGATACCGGCGGCGGCGTGTGGCGAGGCGGGTTGGCGGCTTGGAGCTAGGAGGAGTTCGAGTAATCGGTAGGGTGACGATCCCCGTTGTATTTCGTTTAAAACTATGTTTTCTCCCACTTTGGAGCATATTTAGGGGTTTTATTGGGGTGA
The DNA here is from genome assembly GCA_030544215.1 of Zantedeschia hybrid cultivar. NCBI lineage: Eukaryota > Viridiplantae > Streptophyta > Magnoliopsida > Alismatales > Araceae > Zantedeschia > Zantedeschia hybrid cultivar. The sequence continues at coordinate 31,638,614 of JARZZO010000003.1, read as the reverse complement.
AAACACTAATTGCATAAAATGAGAAATTTGGGGTTTTTAAAGGGTATTTAGGTTCTTCTCCTTCTCCTCCACTTTGTAGTGTTTTTATACGATTTGGGGGAGGAAATCCCAACCCGTGGATTAGGAGATGGCGGAGGAAGAACCTGTCTGTGAGGGTTAAATGGCGTCGGGGGACAGCGATGCCTTTTAGAAAGGCGGCTTCCACCCGCGACGCGATTTATCCCAAATAACAAAGTGTCTCTGGACTGAGTAGCGTCCAAACACAGCGACGCCTTTTGAACGGCGACTTCTATGTACGATGCATTTTAAGTCAGATCACCGAGGCCTGTCTCTGTTTCTGTCGTTATTAGGCGACTAGGGATAGCGACGCCTTTTAAATGGCGACCCCTTTGAACGACGCGATTTAGGCCATATTTCGAGGCCCATTTTCACATGAACCAGTTTAGGAGGTTTGAATGACGTCGGCTTTGGGCGATGCGATTTAAGACAAAATCTCATTAATTTATGCAATTAATATGTGTTTACATTGATAGATCGTCTGGTTAATTGCATGCTTGAAATCATACTTAAGGACGATGATTTTTACGTGATCGGGTCGCACCGTGTTGCATTTTGTGCGATCGTGGACCTAGAGTGACAATTGTTAGCACTTAAGCACCCTGTGTCGGTGTGAGAGTGACACGGCGCCGATGTGGGAGTGGTGGGGTAACGCCTAGAGAGAGGGTCACCTGGTGTACCCCGGGGTATAGCTAGTATTGGTGTGGGAGTGGTACATTCGGAGTGTCACTCGTGCTGGGGGAAGCAGAACTACCTGGAGCCTGTCAGGCCGGAGTAGCCAGCACGCTATCCGAAGGGTTGCTGTTTGGTCTCAGCGGGTCGGTGTTTCCCGCATTCGGCCGTGTGGTTGGCGTGTTTTACTGAGACGCTGGTTGTGGACTCTGTGGTAGAATAGTTTCAAAGTTGTGCATGTTATATTTCGAATGCATGTGTTTTATATCGAAATTTAGGAATTGTGTTTACTACTTTACTTGCTTAAATTATCTATATTTTTTGTGTTGCTGCACTTGTGGGTGCGTGAGTGGGCGGTGGGGATCGAAGGATCCCTACTGAGTCTTTTCAATAAGACTCACTCCTACGGTTTTCAGGTGAGGGTTCCAGGCAGGCGTAGCGAGGAGAGTGTTGCTTTGGGTCGCGCGCCAGCAGCCGCAGTTCCGGGGTATGCTCCGATGTAGTTGTTATTTTATTTTTCTGGCCAGTATGCTTAATTATTTCCTTTCAGTTGGAGTATGTAATTATTTGCTAAGTCGAGTCGCATTGTAATAATTTTTAATTCTTGCACTTCCTTTTCAATTCAATGCGATGTGAATGTTTAGCTTAGCTTATTATTTATTTCCCAGACTTATCAAGATCCTGGTTTGGCTCCAGATTAATGATTCAGCACCTATTTAGTAATCGGATCCCCGATTATAGGGTGGCGGGTCGTTACAACTTTGGCTGAACTGTTGAATATGCTAAAGAGTGCAGATGGGAACCTTGTGAAGGAGAAACCCCAAGTCCTTATGGTTGGTAAGACCGGCCGGAAGAGACTATCAGTCCAAGCTTTTAGGAAAGGTAAAGGTAAGAATCAGAAGAAGCCGAAAGTTGTCAAGAAGGACAAAAGCAAGAGTGCTGAGAAGGGTGAATGCTTCTACTGTCATCAAAAGGGGCATTGGAAGAGGAATTGTAAAGAATACCTTAAGGACAAGGCTCAAGGAACTGTAAAGCAGCAGGACGCTTCAGGTATCTATATGATAGATGTAAACTTGTCAATTAGAAACTATACATTATGGGTATTAGATACTAGATGTGTTTCTTATATCTGCAATTATGTGCAAGCACTGACAAGAAGACGTAAGCTGAGGGCTGGCAAGGTGGAGTTGAGGCTAGGTAACGGCACAAGAGTTGCGGCGATCGCTGTAGGGACAATGGAGCTCAAGCTGTCATCCGGAGACACTTTTTCATTAGATGAATGTTATTATGTACCTAGCATAATAAGAAATATTATTTCTATTTCATGTTTAGATAGAATTGGATACACTTTATCTGTTGGAACAATTGTTGTAAAGTTTATTTTAGAAATAAATTAATAGCCTCAGCTATATTATCCAATGGATTGTATCTTTTAAATGTGTCTCATGAGAATTTAAATATCAGTTCTTTAACTAAAAGAAATAAGTATGAAATGAACAATGCCTATTTATGGCATTATATGTTTGGTTTGGAGAAAATAGACTCCAAAGATTGCATAAAGATGGATACTTAGATCTATTTGATTATGAATCATATGCGACATGTGAGTCATGTTTGATTGGTAAAATTGCTGAATCTCCATTTACTGGAACTGGAGAACGAGCCAAAGATTTACTAGAAATAATACATTCTGATGTATGTGGTCCTATATCAACCCAAGCCATTGGTGATTTCTCGTACTTCATCACATTCACTGATGATTACTCAAGGTTCGGATTCATATACTTACTGAAGTATAAATCTGAAGCCTTTGAGAAATTCAGAAAATTTAAGAATGGAGTGGAGAAACAAACTGGAAAGAGTATAAAAGCCATCCAATCTGATCAGGGTGGTGAATACTTGAGTACGGAGTTCATTAAATACTTAAAGGATAATGGTATCCTTTCTTAGCTTACACCTCCTTATACACCTCAGATGAATGGTGTATCAGAAAGGAGAAATCGTACATTAATGGAAATGGTACGATCAATTATGAGCATGTCCAAATTACCAGTGTCCTTTTGGGGATATGCACTTAGTTCGGCTATGTATATCCTGAATAAGGTACCCATCAAATCTGTTGAAACCACTCCATATGAGATATGGAATGAGAAGAAACCAAACCTTAAACATGTTAAAGTCTGGAGATGTCCTACTCATGTTAAAAGACATGATACAAATAAGCTGGAGTCTAGAACTGACAAATGTAGGTTTGTGGGATATCCGAAGGAAACTTACGAATATTACTTTTATCATGCTGGCGAACAAAAAGTATTTGTGGCCAGGAGAGCTGTCTTTCTGGAAGAAGATTATATTCTCCAAAAGGACAGTGGGAGTAAAGTAGCTCTGGAAGAAATACCAGACCCACAAACTGTTAATAGTTCATTAAATGAACTATCAGTTTCTGAACCTATTCAAGAAAATACACAAGAACCTAGTAGGTCAGATAGAATACTTAAACCACCAGAAAGATATGTGGGACATATTAATTTAGATGGTTCTAGGATACTCTATAATGAGGATGATGATCCTAAGACTTACTAGGAGGCCATTGAAAATCCAGAGGCCGCAAAATGACGAGAAGCCATGAATTCTGAAATTCAGTCCATGCACATCAACCAAGTTTGGAACTTGGTTGACTTGCCTAAAGGTATAGTGCCTATCAGCTGCAAATGGATCTTTAAAAGAAAGATCAGTACAGATGGACAAATAGAAACTTATAAAGTAAGGCTAGTGGCGAAAGGGTATCGTCAAAGGTAAGGAATTGACTATGACGAGACCTTCTCACCCATTGCCATGATTAAGTCTTTCAGAATTCTTCTCGCCATTGCTGCATACCATGATTACGAAATCTGGCAGATGGATGTGAAGACAGCCTTCCTCAATGGAAATCTTGAGGAAGAGGTGTATATGATACAACCGGAGGGCTTCACATCAAAGGAATCTCCATATATGATATTCAAGTTGCAAAGGTCCATTTATGGACTGAAGCAAGCTTCCCGTAGCTGGAACATAAGGTTTGATGAGGCAATCAAATCTTATAGTTTCATTAAGAATGAAGATGAGCATTATGTATACAAGAAAAACAGTGGGAGCGCAGTCACATTCCTGGTTTTTTACGTTGACAACATCCTACTCATTGGGAATGATGTAGGGATGATGTCATCTGTAAAGATCTGGCTATTCAAGAACATCTCCATGAAGGATTTGGGAGAAGCATCTTACGTATTGGGAATACGGATCTATAGAGAGAGATCAAAGAAGATGCTTGCCTTAACCCAATCTATGTACATAGAAACCATTTTCAAAACGTTTGGCATGGAAAATTCCAAGAGAGGTCTCATACTGATGAGACATGGAATTTATCTCTCCAAAGGTCAGTCTCCCAAGACTTCTAAGGAGATGGGAATGACGGATAAGATTCCCTATGCTTCAGCCATAGGTTCTATCATGTATACCATGCTATGTACAAGACCTGATGTTGCATATACTCTAAGCGTTACGAGCAAACATCAAGCAGATCTAGGTGATGAACATTGTAAGGCTGTAAAATATATCCTTAAATACTTGAGAAGAACTAAGGATATGTTCTTGGTCTATGGAGGAGGAGATTTAAAGGTGCTAGGATACAGTGATTCGAGTTTTCAGTCTGATCCTGATGACAGCAAATCGACATCAGGTTTTGTTTTCACACTCAATGGGAGAGCAGTAAGCTGGAAAAGTTCCAAGCAGGAAACCACTGCTGATTCGACAATGGAAGCTGAGTATATTGCTGCCGCTGAAGCCGCCAAGGAAGTTGTTTGCATGAAGAAATTCATTGACGATCTTGGTGTGGTGGAAAGCATCTCTGGTCCCGTCCTACTGCTGTGTGACAACAATGGGGCGATTGCTCAAGCGAAAGAGCCGAGGTCTCATCAGAAGTTGAAGCACATTTCGCAGCGCTTTTATCTGATCAGAGAGATTATAGCTCCAGGAGATGTCGTAATGGAAAGAGTTCCTTCAGCCGACAACATAGCAGATCCACTGACAAAGCCTTTGTCTTAAAATGTCTTTGAGCGTCACTTAGAGAGTATGGGTATTCTGTATAAAAGTGATTGGCTTTAGTCCAAGTGGGAGATTGTTAGTATTAGGTGGTCTCAAAGCCAATCCGATACTATGTATTGATTCAGTTTATTAATAAATGGCATTAATTCATTGTGTGTAATTAGTTCAATCTATGTTTATTGTATCATGATGAAGTCCATGAACATGTGCAACAATCTTTGGATTATGATGAGATCATAATTACGGGACCAAAGACTTATAAACACATGTTCTTAATTGTTCTTAATCGGAGGATATTTGAAATGGACATCAAACATCCTGATAGACTAGTACAGGTTTCTTCAGCTCATGTGATGAGGGTGATAGATCCTATAAGTCACTTGTGTGGAGACACTATGCTGGACCTGTAGGTGCTCATTGGAGAATGAGGTCACTGAACTGATCCGACCATGAATCGCTGGATGGTATATACCTCACTGTTAACCAGCACGATTCTTTTGTCACGGTTGTGTAGATGATCCTTGGACTTGAGACACCAAAGATACCTTGTTGGTACATCTTTGAACTTTGACTTTGACTAATCAATCCCTAACCATGGGTTATCAATAAGTCAAATGATCCGGTTCAAAAAAATGCCCTCGAAGGTAATTGTGTGTTCAATATGGGATCACCCGCTCTCAGTATTATGAGAGAGAATATTCCGGGAATGATGCGCTTAAGTCCCTGGCCAGGGCGGACACTGTATCAGATAAAGAGTTATCCGATATAGATTAGCAGCATCTGATTCAAGTGAATTGACCGACTATGATTTAACAGTAAACCATACCCTAGGTCGATTCGGGAATATTATACGGATGAAGGATTATATCCACGCGCTAACTGATGACGGAAAGATTCCAATAGAAGGTTGCGATAACCACAATGCCATCTAGGATCACGTGATGTTGCTTGGCATCTAACGTGATCGGAAGTCCGTCCGAATTTACTGTGGGACAATAAATTCGGCTGATTAAATAATATAAGGATATTAATTAATTCAGTGGATCCGTAAAGAGTTGCTGGGCTTAATGGGCCATTAACTAGACTAGTATTTAGGCCTAGAGCATCACACACAAAAGGTTTTTAAGTCGATGGATAATCCGACGGGATTTCGGATAAGTTTGAGTTTTTGTGAAAAACCGCAAATATGCTTATTATAAAAGAACATATGCTAGGTCGGGGGCCAGCAACCTTGACCTAGCCACCGCTCTCTCTCTTTATCTCTCTCTCCTGGGAGTACGACACGAGGCCGGCCATCTGGAGGCTCCGCTTCGGCTCCCGACAGCTCCGCCTTTCGTCAGACGGGAGTTTCTGAATCCGTATGTCGCGGCGGGTTACGCGTAACCAGACGGGATCCACGAACGCCGCATCAAGCGAGTAGGCGAGGACGATCCATCGCAAGGAGAACTGCGTGGATACCGCTAGAGGCCGGGCACCTGTGCGGCTTGCGGCATCGTTCCGACAGAACCGGAGAACGAACGCGGATTTGAATCCGCGCAAGGTAAATCCGATTTATCACTTTAGATTATTGTATTCCGAAACGGGACGGATCTGTTTTGAAATTAAATTTCCGCTGCATTTTTCGGACGGATTTAAACACAACAAACCAACAGTTAGATGCATGGCGGCTCGTGGCGGCATCATGGCGGCGGTGGGACAGTGCTTCCATGGTGTGGAGACTTCGTGAATAGGGAGGAGTTTGAGTTAACTAGTAGGGTGATGATGCCCGCGCGAGTTTTGATCAGCTAAATGCATGGTTTTGATAGTTTCATGTAGAAATCCATGATTAGTATCTCTTCTTCTATCCTCCTTCATACCAAGATTCAATCCAATCTCATACTGAAATGTGATTATGGTGATAATCATAGTGATTTCTTGTTACTTGAAGTTTTCATGATGTTATGAGATTTAAGGAAGAATATGAGCATGCTTATGGTGATCTCTCCTTGTGATAATCATGGTTATTATGGATTTTAGGATTAGCATGCTTGGTGGGCAATTCTCTTGTTAATGATGGTACTTATAGTAGAATTGCTTAACGGATTATGAAAGCATGCTATCGCTTTTCTGTAATTCCCTGAATATTCATGGCAATTCTTGAGAATTAGATGTGTTTTGGGTTGACTAGGGAGAGGATCTCCATGACTTGGTCTCGGGTGTTGAAACGTGTCCACATAGGCTGACGTGATTTGCAAAAGGCATCCACCTGCGTGTACGCAATTCAGGCCCAATTCTGAGAACCCGAGGCTCACTGTTTTGCTGCATTCATTGAGTGTGTCCTATATATATTCGTGCTAATTCCTTTATAAATTATGTATACTAAATTCTTATATAAATTTTACATAATTTCTACGATTGCATGCTTGAAATCATTTAGCATATGGGATTTTTCCACAACACAAAAACCCCTCCCCCAAAACGAACAAAAATAACACAAATGAAGATGTGGGGGAATCTATTAACTACAAAAAATCCTATTTACATCAAAAGCCTCCTAAAACATATTCATTTCTACCCAAAATCCCCACACACATAGTATACTCCAAAGCGGGAAATCATGGATTAAAATCATCGAAACAAATGTGAGGATCGTCACCCTACCGGTTACTTAAACTCCTCCTAGTTCATCGTTGTTGATCTGCTATACCGCAAGCCGCCGTCGGTACCACCGTGAACGCCATCACCTCATTGAGACGTCGGCCGTCGTCCGGAGAGTAAAGTGTCGCGGATGAGATGGTGGTGGTATTGGTGAAAGGTAGGAGGGTGTTGGAGTGGTGGAAGAGGAAGAAGGGAAAGAGGAAAGGAAGGGAGAAGGGGAAGGGAAGGAAATCAGAGAGAGGGAAGAGAGAGAGTGAGAAGGAGAGAATGAGAGAAAGGAGGGAGGGCTCGGGGCGTCAAGCTAGACTAGCTTGAAGACGCAGTTCAGGCGACAAGACAAGGGTTGTATACTGGTGGATCTCTTAATCGCGTCGTCCATACCAGACGCCATTCAGACAACAAGACCGAGGTCGTACACACGCGCCCCAACATACGCCCACGCGGCACACCAACAAAGGCTTCTAAATGGTGTCCCCATAGGCCGACGCCATTCAAAATCGCGTCGAAGGGTCCGAACTAGGGGGTCCGACACCGAAACCGACCCGATAACTGGATCCAAAACCTCAGTCCTTACAATAGAACCTATGGCAGAGGTATAGAGTAGTTTATCTATGACTACCCTCTCTTCGAGAGTCTTAGGAGACTGTGTTACGCGTCCGATCCATTTTTTTTTTTTTTTCAACTCGGAGTCCGACTACGTAATATCGGAATAAATCCCACCATAACGAATAGATATAAGAACTAAACAACCACAAGATGATTTAAATAAATGTCATAACCATCAATTAATAAAAAATATCCAAACATAGTCAATACCAAAGTTTATAAATTACAATACCAATCAATTTGTATATAGATTTTCAATCTCACCAAACAAAAAAAAAACATCAATCTCTCATTATCCTTACTACAACAAATTTAAGAAGCTGTAAATTTAAATCTAATTAACCTCTTGAAGATGTCAAATGCCTCAATCAGAAGTCTCCTCAAATTTCAGTTTCTCTTTCTTAGATTTTGAAAATGTTAATAGGATTTATGAGTACAACCACTAAATAGGCTTAAAACCATCCCCATGACTTAACATATAATAATTTTACAAATCACATTATATAATTATACTAAACATGATCTTACACAGTTCTACATACTCAAATAAGAACATGATATAAAATATAGTAAGATTTAAATTTATCAAATTAAATGTGTTTTCTAATAACGTGAATAAATCGACTAACATATAGCATGCATAGCATGATCAAATTCTTATCTTACTGAACAAATCTACTAGTTATGAACTGAACAAATCATATATCGAAATGAATATATAGCAAATTTATTATGACATGGTAGCTTATCAAATTAGAGTTCATATTGTTAGAATAGCCAATTAGAATGAACATAGGGATTCTTAATCAATTAAGTTGAGATCAAAATAACTGAGTATAAATGTTAAAATAACAAACTAAGCAAATTATAAGTTGACTCAAATATATCTAAATAGTAAATTATATTTCATAATTATTTATCAAACATAGCAAATCCAAAAATATCAAATCGATATATATTCAACCACCATATAAGGAGCCGAACAAGCAAATATCAAAGCGTATAGGCAAGTATGCTAAGGTCTTGATATATGCATAGTCGGGGAGTCTATTGTCCCACCTCGGATGACTGAAAACAAAAACACAATCACTAAAATTTTTTCGTGGTCCACAAGTATAACTCATTTACAGACGCATATAGAATGAACTCAAATATCTTTAAGATGTCAATGTCTAAACATATATTAGATAAATATGACGCAAACATTTTTTCACAGATTTCATAATGATCATAGATCTGACAATTAACTTGGTAAAGTGATACTTATAAGAGTCAAAATACATACTTTTATATACAAAATACTCACTTAAAGAGTCAACATGGTCATATACATAGATAATCAGATAAAATCTGATCAAAATAAATTTTTGGATAAAAAATATAGCCAAAATTTTTTTTTTAGAATTTTTTTAATAAAAAATATATTTTTCGACCATCAAAACTAATTTTCAAAGATGAAAAATTAACAAATAGGCCGAATATTATCAAACAGATTCAGAAAACTGCCAAACTTGGCAAACGCTTGAAATAGATCAGATGTAATGTGTGAACAAAGTTTCATCAATTTCTGAATTTGTTTGATATGATTCTTGACTCCCACTTCGATTCCAAAAATATAATTTAAATAGAACTTTAGCAAATCAAAATAGAGGGTAAAATAAATAGCAAACGTAGTCATACAATTCTCAAAATTTACAGAAAAGTCAAGAAAAATATAACAATATTTGGACATGAATCAAGTGAGATAAAAGATCCACAAGTTGTGATTTCAAAATTGTCAGGCCAGATTATATAGTCTGAAAAGAATATTACGGAATAAATATCAATAAAATTTTAAAAATTATAAAAAACATTTAAAATAATTATATCATGTAAAATAGTCTGTTGTCAAAATTTTAACTCAATTGGACATCGGACAAAGGAGAATAAATATCTTTAACTCAGGTGATCATAGTTGAAAACAAAACAGATTGAATGGAAGGATTGCATATGTTGAGATAATAATCAAGGAATAAATAGTAAAGAAGATCATAAAAATATGAGACTTAATGATCACGAAGTAGACATATAGATCAAACTTCTTACTAATTGATTAGCTTTTGAAAAATTTTAAAATAATATAATTTTTAATACAAAATAGATTATGCTTAGGGTTATCCACCTACCTCTTGAAGAAAGATCAATTCTTGGTTCTCTAATAACTTCCTTGCTATTTATCCATGGTTTTTTTCTCTTATAAACTCCTTTCTACAGTCTCTAAGATATTTTTCACATTTTATAAGTCTCCAATCACACATAGCATTGATTAAAATTAAATTCCCAAAAGAAATAATAATGAATTAATTTTATTCTTTTAAGAACACCACATGAACTTACCTTTGGAAGAGAGCTGCGTGAAATAGGCCTTATGCACGACCCAAGGCTCTATTTATGCTTATTTTTCTTTCTAATACAATCACTAAGACCTCCTTTCTTTGCTAGAATCGAACTCTAACTCCTTATGACTTAATCTCCAAGTCAAAGTCACTTCTTAGTGCAATTCGGACTCTGTTCATGCCACCTACAGTTTTCTTTTCTGAACATCTTTAGATTTGACCCCTTAAATGTCTGAATTAGAAAAAACTCTCTTATAAACAATTTTAGAACTTTTTATTTTCTTTCTAATATCACCATCTTACTATCGTTGGACATTTGCATAAAGGGTTATGTCTATTTTACTGACATATTGTCTTGAATACTCCGAATCCAGAAATCTGGTAGATTTTCTTCATGCCAAAAAATGTCATGATTCTGACTAGTAAACGACTTATTTTAAAACATATTATCTTTATAAAACTTATATATTTTGAGTTATATTTTCAATAGGAGTTGTCATACTTAATTTGAAATTTTATATACGAAGTTCACATAAAACACGAGGACTGTGTCAAGTAAATCTAAGTACATAATTATAATTCAAGTAGGACTCAAATTATGACTTTCTACCTACTAATTAGAATCTTAATCATACTCAAATTTATTTTGTTCTACTTTTAATCTAAGTCAAATATGTCATACATAAATTTACAGGTCATGGTTAACTTTAATTATACTATCTTATGTTCCCTAATTCAAATCCTAGTTAAATTAGGACTTATTTTCTATGAGCAGCTCTTTCTAAAACTGATCATCGATATTTTTGACCTCTAAAATATCTAAATTAGTAAAAATGATATTCTATAAGATTATAGATCTTTTCATACTCTTTTCAGTTAAACCAATCACGCCTTAATCTTAATTTTTCACATAAAGTTATCATTATTTTACTATGTTGTTGTATAATACACTTAAACCAATATTTTAATTAAATTAGTGGATTGTTCATAATAGTATAATTGGGATAATGGACTTTCATAATAAGGTTAATTGGACTAAATCAAATTACTTAAACTCAGTAATGACAGGTGGTCTACTAGATGTCTCTACTAGCGCGTTGGAGCGGGATACATTTATACATGTTGATTCTTCTGGGGCTGGTCAGATGGTCTTTGCTTCTAACCTTTATCCCTCTAATTTGGAGATAGTTTTATCTGATTGTCGGCCTCTGGAAGCTCCCATCCTTGAGTCCTCTCATGAGCCCACTATTATTATAGATCAAGACCCCAATTTTGTTATTAGGCCCGAGGCCACCTTTACCAATCCTAATTCTCATAAATTGCCTCGGGACTTCTCAGTTATAGATGTTTGCCCTCAATCGCAAGACCGGCCCTTTCATGCCTTGAATTTGGAACTTGGTTCAACTTATCGCTTTAAGCAAGCATACTTGTAGGTGCTTCAATTTCAGTAGGCTTTTGCTCAAAATTGAAGAGTTAACGAAATATGCACCCTTGATATAGAGAACTTCCCCCTTCATTTATCTCTTTCTATTGTACCTTCTCAAGGAGTTCTCACAAGGACTAAAAAAAAACGCATGATTGGCTAGTCAGTTTTTGTTCGGTTGAGACCATTCTTATGATCTCTCTACTTTGATTTTGTTTGGAGGTTCTATTTAGGGGGATAATATCTTGTACTCTCTTGGGGTAAGGTTCTATGTCCCCCCCCATGTACTTTTGACTCTTATTTTCAATGATAATATCAACAGGGCTAGCCTGGGGCCCTAGTTAAGTTCTAAAAAAAAAAAAAAAAATCTTATAATTAATTACATGATCTAATTTAAATTAATTGAATTCATTAATAGGTTGTAAAAGTGCGGGACATAAGAGACCGCCCCTTAGAGAGATAAACTCCATATCTCATTGATATGAGACCTCTCTTGAATTTTTTTATGTCAAACTTTTGACAATAGTATCTATGTACATGGATTGGGTCAATCCAAGCATCCACTTTGATCTATCTCAATAAATATGTATTTTCAATACGTAAAATGTTTTTCCCAAATCCTTTATGGAGAAATTCTTTGACAGTCACACATTTATTGACAACCATATTGCTACATCATTTCCAATAAGTAGAATGTCATCGACATAAAGTATTAAGAAAGTAATTGCACTCTTACTGATCTTCTTATATCATATGGCTCATCTTCATTCTTAATAAAGTTATAAGACTTAACTGTCTCATGAAATCTTATATCCCAGCTCTGGGATGCCGACTTCAGTCCATAAATAGACATTTGCAGCTTGCAGATTTTATCTGAAAACTACTTAGAATTGAAGCCCTCATGTTGTATCACATATACCTCTTCCTCAAGATTTTCATTAAGAAAAGCAGTCTTCATATCCATCTATAGATTTCATAGTCGCAGTGTGCAGCGATGGCGAGAAATACTCTAATTGACTTTATCATGTCAATTGGTGAGAAAGTCTCATCATAGTCAATTCCTTCTCTTTGACGATATTCCTTTACCACCAATCTTACCTTATAAATGTCGATCCATCCATCTGCACCGATCTTTCTCTTAAAGATTCACTTGCATCCGATAGGTAGAATACCCTCGGTCACTCTTCCAAGTTCTAAATTTGGTTGGTGTACTAGATTGTATTTCAGAGTTCATGGCTTCTTGCCATTTTTCGACTTTTTGACCCTAAATATCCTGGTAGGTCTTGGGATCATCATCCTCATTATAAAGTGTGTTTGAGGCACCCTCCCTGATATGTCCCACATATCTATCAGGTTGTCTCGGTACTCTAGTAGACCTCCTTTGTTCTTGTATGTACTCTCGACCAGGTTCAGGAACCGATGGCTCTATCTATGCTGAGGAAGTATGTGGCGGATCTATCTCATATGATTGATTTTGTACCGTTGGAGGTTCAACCAAATTTGAGTTATAAAGAGCAACCGATTTAGATTTTAGATTCAAAGATGAAGGAGCTGACGAACAAGAGTATTCCCTTGGTCAAGGTGTTGTGAAAGAATTTCACTTTAAAAGAGTCTACACGGGAGCTAGAGTATGAGATGCAGCATAAGTTTCCCCATTTGCTTGGTATGTAGCTTGTGTTATTATATGATTTCTTGGATTATGATGATTGTGTGCTATATTTTAAATTCGATGACGAATTTTCTTTAAGGGGGAGAAGGTGTAATACTTGGCCTATTAGAATCTTAGTTAGAGTTCATTAGGAGTCTGGGTAGGCCCATTAGTGGGTTAGACTAAGCTTGATGAGGGTTTGGCCAAGAGAGAGCTTATCCGTGTTGTACCCTCTTGACGCGATTAAAAGGGTGCTTAGAAGGCATCATATTGTTCTGATGCGATTAAGAGTCTGATCCGTATATGAACTGTCTTCAGTTCTTTTCTTTCAGAGAGTTTGATTCTGCTTAGACTTCGAACCATAGGTTATTTATAGATCCTTTGAGCACGAGAGAGAGGGTTGCTGCGTTCTAAACCCTAGAGAGGCCGAGAGGGAGAGATTGAAGGTGTTTCTCGACAAATGAATCTTGCAATATCATTCTATGTAGAGGTCACTGAAGTGAGATCATGTGAGTAAAAATTTTAGTGTGCTTGAGTAGAAGTTTTGGTTTTGAATAATTGGGAAAAATTCATATGCATCTTATGAGAAATAAAATATGTGACGGAATCCATCTTTATTGATCACATGACAAAGAGCAACATAAAAAGTAAATATATGATGCATGTCGAAGAGACACAACATTCAACATACATACCATAGGACAACTCGCTCTGTCAAAGTCAAAATGAAAACTAGCAAAGAGTTAAAGTGATTACCAAGGTATGTATTGCTTATCACCTTTAATCTATGGGACATGGTTATGGGTGTTATGTGTGGACACGGATATGCATGTTGTACACGGCAATATCTTAAAAACAGGATATGAAGAGACAAAGAATATATAAACATATACATATTAATGTATAGTTATACATGCATATAATAAAGTATATTTATTGGAACTCTTTAAAATATAAAAAATACTACTAAAATATATTGACTGTTAGCACATAGATGAATATTCTGAGAAATATCTAGTGTTTTATTTTGAAATGTTGAAGTAGAGGGTTAGACACAAGTGTCCGAATGTTGTGTTGTGTCCAAGTGTCCGACATGACTCTCTAATATAAATAGATTTGTCCACTAAATCACAGCCTATCACTAAGCATTTTGCAAGTCAAGAATACATGATAATTAAAGGTTTTGTTATTCATGACTATTTAACATCATATAATAAAAAATCATATATGAATATATATCTTACATATATTTATCTCTATTATCATGTGTATTCCTATAAAAATGCACATGCAAAGTGCTTGTCAAATGTCACTAAGTGTTAACTTGCGTCTAAAAAGCACCATTGAGGGAATAACTATAGAGATGATTTGGAGGACAATTGAAGTTTGGAATTTAATTCATTAATAAATGATTTAACTAATATAAGAAGATATAACTTACTTAAGTACCCAATTTAAGGTATAAATTGTATACGCTATGGGAAAAATTTTATCTTTTTGACATTGAGTAAAGGAAATGAGAGTGTTCTATTTTTTATTTTAACATGGGCTTAGACATTATAAAATATCATTAGATAGGTAAGATAGAAGTCCCATTTGGCTTCACTCCAAAGTCCCAACTACATCTAGATACTTATTAATGAAGTTCAATTTGTTGATTAAATGGCACCTTTATTTGCAGACTTTAAAACAATAGTTGTAAATTTTTAGTTGCTAGTACACTCTAATACTCGCTAAACTATTCATGGCACTTGCAGTCTTTACAAACAATTGAGTACCCGCAGTCTCTAGATCGTAGACAATCGGAGAAACTATAGTTCACAAAGAAAAGAGCTAAGAAGAAGTCCCCTTTAGCTTCATTCCCAACTATATGTCTTCTTTGACGAAGTTCAATTTGTTGTTTTCTATTAGAAGGTTCGAGCATGGAACTGTTGGAGACGAGTCGAGTGATCAAGAAGGCTCCATTATCTTGAAACTAAGAGGTTAATGTAGCATTGAGTAAGAGAAATAAATGAATGTAAGGAGAACCATCAAGTGCCATTTGATCAACTTATCTCATCGAATATGATTGTAAATTCATGCAACAAGTTGTAAAACCTCGTAGTGATATCCTTACTATGCAGAAAAAAGGCATTTTCTAGCAACTTTCTAATTATCAATTTGACTTTACAGTCATTTATAATTGTCGATCTAATTTAAGAAATGAGAAACAAAAGTTATCATTATATTCTTTAATTTATCTATGGAAACAGTATGTATACCACTAAACTTTAAGTAGAGGCAATCTTCGTGTCATTGCATGGACATATAGCTCATGCCTTAATGCTAGGTCTAAAATAGTAATAAAAGAGGAAGATCTCAAGAATTATAACAAGACAGAATAACCGTGAAATTGAAATGAGAAACCTACAAGTTAAATGCTTCCATTTAATGGTGCTTTCTTATGTTAAGAATTTTTGTTAATGTTGCCTTTTTGTGGTCTTCCTTTTCTAGTCCTCTTGTAGGAACCCTCGTCGACTTCGGCGGAATCTTCAATGGTCTCCAACAGATCCTACGTTGCTCCGACAGTGAATAACTTGGTAGGGTTTCTCCCTAGGAACTCCCCCCTCCCCATCCTCTAGGTTCGTTTCCTCCCCTCCTCCCCTCTGTGTCTTTGCCTTCATCACTACTTGTTGTAACCCCTTCCCTTTGCCATTGTTTCCTCACCTTCACCCTTTTGCCTTCTCCGCTGGCTACCCATGACTATTGCTCCCCCTCTACCTCCCCTTCGCCTCATCCCTCCTTCGTCGCCTTGCTCCCCCTGAGTCTTTCCCTTTTTCCCCCTTTGCCTCCACTTCGCTTCATCCCTCCTTCGTCGCCTTGCTCCCCCTGACTCTTCCCCCTTTTATGTTGGTTATATGATTAAATGTCTAATTATATGATCACATATAGCTCCAACCAAAACAAGTGAAATGATAACAATTCCTAAAATTCAAAATTTCTTCTCCTCGGATTTCTATAAAAAGCATATTCTTTATTTAGAATCTAAGTAAATCTTTTTTGAAATTATTGGTAGGCAAAGTGAGTCCTATAATCCAATGGACAATTCCCACATTTTCATATCCTACATAATTTCAATAATTATCAGTAGGCAAAGTGAATCTTACAATCCAATTGGCATATGATTCCCACATTTTCATATCCTATAATCCAAGCGACGTTCAAAAGTATACAAGTATCACATGTATATACATGCATCTAAACTACAAAGAAACCAAACAAGCACATGCATCTTCTTTACATCACATGGGCATATCAACACATTTATAACATATTCATGTCACATGGTCATGTACAAATCATATCAAATTCCACATCAAATTGATATTAGACTTAAACTCTCAACTTTGTTAGATCATGCATAAGAGAGGATTTCAGGTTATCCAATTGTTTAGTCACCATGTCACCGGTGGCTCTATTGGACCTGTTGGCTTTTGGATGTTTCCATGTACTTTTTTGTATGCTTCGGCGCAGTTCGCCGTACCCCCTTACCCCTGTGGCCGCTCTCTTTGCCTTCCCTTTCTTGTAGTTGTGTTCTCCGTACTCCTCTAGTGTTATTGTACACAGTTTCTTATTAATGAAAAGGCAGTTAATTTGATGACCAAAAAAAAAACATGTCAAGAAATGGCTATCCATTGGAGAAATCATATGCACATATCTTATTATCAAATCTTTTCACCGACTAATATTTGCTGCAATTACCTTAATTGTTGCATGCAGAGTCATTGAAGTGGGTAAATAACTTTGTTTTTTAACTTTTTTTAGGTCCACTCCAAGGTGCCTATGTTTTTATTACTCATTGGAGTTCGATTTTTAAATTTTTTTTGAGTCGTCTAATTAGATATTACACTGTACAGACGATTAAGACATTTTAGAGCAGACCTAAAATAAAAATTAAAAAATTATTTACTCACTGTAATGACCCTAACACGCAAGATCATTGCAGCAAGTATTACTCCTTTTCACCATATTCATATCAAACACAAACTCTCGGGCCTTTCCCAAACAGAAGTCCACCACTCTCTTGGAAGTAATTTTTCACTCCCTCGTAGCAGGTGACGATTCCACATATGGAACCCACGCCAGTCGCCACCTCATTTTAGGGCAGAGTAGAAGTTCATGCGGGCTATGCTGAAGACAGTAGCACGACTTCACATTATCTATTTGTTTTAGCTTAAGATAAGGATAGAGAATAAGATAAAAGTAAGTTAAAAAGATGATTTTTCTCTCTTTTAAGAATACAAATAAAAAAATATTAAAGTTGTTAAGTAACCTTTCCATTCCTGATTTGTAAGAACCAACATAGCAGCTAGCACCATTCAATCGGCTCCAAAAGTGCAAAGATATTGGCGTTCGTCGTGACGGCAGCTTCAGAGAATCAGAATCTTTGCATGAGATCTATTGCAAGGCGAAACTTTGAACTGAACTGAGGACATTGACTACAACTTCTGTCATTAAAGGCGGGATCTTTGCCCCCATTGCAGACACCAGGACGCCATCCCGGATTTGTTGTTCTACAGGGGGAAGCGGCGGAGAGGAGGAGGGAAGAGAAGACAGCAGAGGAAGAGGGCCATGTGCATAGCTGCATGGGTTTGGCAAGCTCACCCCATCTACCAATACCTCCTTGTGCACAACAGGGACGAGCTCCATGACAGGTATGCCCCGTCTCACCTCAAATTCTTGTGGAATGCGCCCTTGTTAAGTTATTCTTGGTATTTGATTACTTCATGCCATGGTTTAGGGATCAAGATTCTAATTTGACACCCTTTTTTGTTCGTATTGCGTCGGGTTCTTGTGGTTCTCGAGTTTTGCCATGGATGTCTTGGTTTCATGGTGTCCAGCATAATTATACGGTTAGTTTTTCTTAATCAGATAATTATTCTTTTTTATTAAATATTTGTGTTGTGTTGATGGAATACCAGGCCTACCAAGCCAGTGGAATGGTGGGGGGAAGGAAGCCAGAAGATACTTGGGGGAAGGGATGGGGTGGGAGGAGGCACATGGCTTGGATGCACAAAGAATGGGAGGTTGGCTTTCCTGACAAATGTGAGGGAGCCCAATCCCAATCCAACTGCCAAGACCAGAGGGGATTTACCTGTCAGGTTTTTGGAGGTTCTCTCTCTTTCTCTCTCTGCATATGAATTTCTTAGTTCCTGTCTATTAGTCTTGACTAGAGTGCAAAATCAGTTTTCTTTAGTTTGTAAAGTATAAGTAGCAAGTGAAGCTGGCACAGATATCTTAGTTCCTGTCTCATAATTTTCATTGCAGTGTGAAAAGAGTCCTTTGGAGTTTGCAGAAGAAGTGGAAAATGAAGCTGATCAATACAATGGTTTCAACCTGATATTAGTTGATATTTGTTCCAAGACCATGGTTTATGTCACCAACCGGCCAAAGGGAGATCAGGTGTTTGTTGAACAGGTACCTCCGGGCATTCATGTGCTGTCAAATGCAAAACTTGATGCTCCTTGGCCCAAGGTGAGCCCATATGCTAGGTGCATTGCTTATTAGGTTAGGATTTTGAGATGCTATGGAAATTCTTTGGTCGTACAACTATAGCTACTAAATTGCTTCTATTGAATTTGATGCCTATATGGCACATTCACAAAGAGGTTTCTCATCCTTAAGGAATCTTGAGATATTTGTTGGTGTCTCCATGCGTATGTCTGCTGCCAAATGACTAATGAGACACATATTCAGTCCACCAATCAGTCATTCAATGGTGAATCTTATTTAATCGACCTGCTGAAGTGAATATATATATATATATATATATATATATATATATATATATATGGCCTAGCAATTCACATTAACCTGGTCAAATGTTCCAAATGATTTGACTGAATTTATGTGCCCTCAAATGGGAATGACTAACATTTGATGGCTAAATCTATTCCATAAGCTGCTTTGTTGAGGAATCTCTAGCATTAAGTAGGCAAACTAATGGGCTCCTGTGTTCTGAAGTTTGCCTGTCTGGTTGTACATTTTATTTAAGTCAGGTGGATGGAAATTTTTAATTTTCCAATCATTGAAAGCATCTGTTCTCTTCTCTTGATTCACTTCTTGAATGGCCATATTGTTCATGCATGGTTTGTCAAGCATTGCCTTCAACCATGATTTAAAGAAGTGGGTGAGTGTGTGACTTTGGCAACAGTTGATTGAAACTGGGATTAAATATTCAGATACTGTGGAAGGTTTGTCAAGCATTGTCACATTAATGTTTTATGAATACAAGCAAATGGAAGGTGATGGATGACAATAGGTCCTTCCAATGCTGAAGATTTATGAAACAGTATGTGCTAATTGCTTGTTCTGTTGAGAATTCATCTGGCAATGGGGATAGCTCTTGGTTATAGTAACACAAGGTAGTAAGCAGAATAATCAGGTTTCAGTTTCCTTAGAGCTCCATGTGGCGTGCTAATTTGATGAAAACAAATATATGATTTGTGATAACGTGTAGACATTTGTATATACTGTCAGGCATTAAGACCCAGGAACACAGATGGGAAGGTGAGTGGTGAATTCTTTATTTAATATTGTTAATCCTACTACTGTTAACTGTTGGGTGTGAAGTCCCAGTAACACAAGGGAATGTGAGTGGAGAATACTTTATTAAATATTATTATTGATCCTACCGTGAATAGGATGGCTCATTCTACTAAGGAATAGATATAATTATGTTCAACCCTTGAAAATATTGTGTATTTACAAATAACCCCTCTAATCCAACTATTTATTTATAAGCCCTCACAATCCCCCTGAATTGGTGCAAGGCCCCAGAATGTTACAAAAAAGCCCCAAAGAGTGTTACAAAAAAGCCCCTCCAAAAGGCTTTTTTCTGTAAGAAAGTTGAGATTTAGGGGGCTTATTTGTAAATAGTCAGATTAGGAGGAGTTATTTGTAATATCAAAAGTTTCGGAGGGTTGAAGATCAAAAAGCCCTAAGGAAAATTGACTATTACAGACCAACAAATCCTTATTTCATATCACCTCTTCCTTCTAAAGTCATTTACCTAATAATGTCATGATGAGAGACCAAGATATTTTTACTGATTAGCTTGTTACCATGGCATATAAGACTTGGGTCTATGTGGATGACCTAAGACCTAGCTCTATGTGGATGACCATGGGAGATATCTTAGTAATGACAAGGTAATTCAAGTAATTGCACTTAGAAGGATGTTGATTTCTTGCATCAAGCCTATATAGCATAACATTCTCAATATTTCTTATCATTGTCCATTTGCAGCCAGACCTACATGCCAAAAGTCTGTTGGGGGTTTTGCTGATCAAACTTCTTGTCTTTTTTCCTGATGTGAACTCTTTTATAGTTCTTACACTTGACATTGAGCTTGTCTTACAAGCAGCTATTCTACAGCTGTCCAATGGGAGATAGCAATTAATTACAGCTTGCCTATAGCTGTTGGTGTTTCATTTACTATTTTTGAGCTCTTCTCAGAGGAACAATTTTGGAATATGAAATCAGGTCATATCTCCCTTGCCTTTGATTAAAAAAAAAAAGGTTTTCCCTTGCCCGCGGGTTCTACATGTAATTGTTTATGCATCTGAACACCAAATTAGGATCTTCTCGAGCAGAAGCTCGAAACAACCAGAAATAGAGTATTTCTATCTTCATTTACTGGTAGTTTTCTGTTGTTTCACCTCCCCAAAAGAAATATAACAGGGTTTTTCTGTACTCCGATGCCCAACTCTGGCTAAAGCATGTTGCAGTCTAATGTTTGTAGATTAAATGACCAACGTTCTGAATGTTAGCTTTTCTGCAGGATTGTTCTATTATCATATTCAAAATTGTTCAATCCACATCTCTGCGTCGATCCAGAAGTTCTATTAAGCATAAACCCAATGCCTGTCCTAGTGAAGGGCAGAAGGTTCAGATAAATGATTTAAGACTTGCTTTCAGCTTAGTGTCATCCGTGTGTATGATGAAGTCTATCTGTCATGAGCATAAAAGAACAGGATAGGACTTCTTTTTTTGAGAAGAGAAAAACATAGCATGTTGGTTTTAATCTTTAAATCTTATCCAACAAGAAAAATACAAAGCACGTATGCTATATAGACAGAGAAGGAAGAAACCTAGGTATAACAACTTAAAAAGTCTTCTTAATTGTTGATCCGACGAGTGCCGAAGGAGTAGGTTGGAGTCTGGAATTTTCATAAACTTGGTCAAATTTTTGAGATTTGCAGCAGTATCTGATACAGTTCTTTAAGAGTCCAGGACTATCATAGACTTGGTCCATCGCATTTCAAGAGTCGTAACACTATCTGATGGACAGTTTAAACATCCAAGGATATGGAGTCCTATTGTCAGTAATAAGGTTATACCTAGATGCACTTAGAATAACTCATCTTCATCTATTCTCAGATGCACCTCCTCTTAAAACCTTCCTGGGTACATGTGCCCTGCATCCATGTTGAAGATGATCCACTCTCAAAAGGTGTAACATGTTTGTCAAATATAGGGTATGAAGTATGTAAGGGACCCATGAAGCTACCTCACTATTTGAATGAGCCTCCGGATGCACTATGTAGAAGTGTGACATGGAACACATGGCTCTTAGTTGGTGGCTTGTCAACCATCTGATTAGCATGTGGACATTTTAATTATTATGTTTCAGAGAAGTGAAATTGTCAGATAGAAAATTCATGTTTATACATGCTCACTCTCCCAGATGCATTCTTAAATATGCAGAGGCCTATTCATAAACCAAATAATGGAAAATCATGAGAAATTTGCCATGTGATTCTATGTTGGGACATCATCAGCTTTGGAAGTGATAGATGGTGAGCTGGTGATTTCTTTTTATTTACTTGCTTTTCAGGCACAGCGGCTTGGCAAAAGTTTCAAGGACCTACTATACAAATGCAACGAGAAAGATATCCCTGCCAAGAAAATGGTTGAACAGCTGATGAGGGACACAGTCAAAGCCGATAGAGCTTGCCTTCCAATAACCGGCTGTGATTCTGACTGGGAACTTAAGCTAAGCCCTATCTTTGTGGAGGTTGACACAAAGCAGGTAGGATCAAGACCTTCACGCACCTAGTTTGTGATTGTTGACCCTGTAAGCATCTCATTATTCTTTTTTTTCTCCCTCAGGGCCGCTATGGCACTAGGAGCACATCTATTTTATCTGTGAAAACCAATGGTGAAGTAAGTTTCTATGAGGAATATTTGGAGACGGGTGTGTGGAAAGAGCACACGGTGCGGTATCAGATAGAAAGATAGGCAAACATGGTGCGGTGTTCATGGCCAACTCTATTGTTCAAGGGTAATTTGAGAAACTGTGGCTATGGGCAACATGGAGCAAATAAGGTTTGGATGTGTGGTGTGATGCCCTTCATATTCCTTTCAACATAAGGATTTCCCCGTCCATAAGGTTGTGGTAGTATTATGAAATTGTTTGCCTGATTCATTCTTCCATTGCTGGAAAGATTCATGAATAATTAAATAGTAGAGCGTTCACCCTTGATGCAGGATGCAACCATCTCTCTTAAGTTCATGGTGACTGACTGATCACATTGACCATCTTTTTCTTTTCCGACCTCCTTGATAGAACATATGCCACTTACTCTCTAGAGGCTGTAACTCTCAAAACACTCTTTTTCATCTAGAAATGTCTACCCACGCATGTTCTCTCTCTCTCTCTCAATATATATATATATATATATATATATATATATATATATATATTCAAAATGTTCTCTCTTATCTAAAAATATCTATTCACACACATTCACTCTCTTTTACATGCCACATATCAGCCAACGGGCAATAGTTTTCTAGTGCTTAGGAAAGGAGGCCAATGGACAGTTGTGCATAGAAAAGGGGTTATTGGAGACAATATCACCATTGTCAGAATTAAAAATCAATAAAGTTTTGTGGCTTCACGACGGGAAGTCCTGTAACCGGTAAATCTTTAGACCAGGTGGGTTAAAGTCGAATTTATCCTTGATTTGCAGAACTGATGATGCATGCATGCTGGGAGCTCCTTTATTGGCTTTTAGGACCATTTATGGTCCCTCATGTTGTCTTTAATTTTCTGAGGATTACAGAAACGTAAATTGGGGGGGGGGGGGAAGTCCTAGAGTCTGATAGAGAATAGGAAGAGACAGGAGTTACAGATCTCCCTATATATGTATGATGTTAACAGAATAAATGGGAGATGATGGATTGAAAGAAATTACCTGTTGTGCAGATTCGGTTCTCTGCGAGAGAGAACCCCATTTTCCCCTCCCCCATCTTCCTTGGTGCGACGCCAAGGATTCTGTCACCGGTGCGACGCCCGGAACTCTCTCCATCCTCTGGCGCGAGGCCGAGGACCCCTATCCCATTCCCCCCCTCTCTTCCCCTTCATCCCGCATCAAATTGATGCATGCATGCTGGGAGCTCCTTTATTGGCTTTTAGGACCATTTATGGTCCCTCATGTTGTCTTTAATTTTCTGAGGATTACAGAAACGTAAATGGGGGGGGGGGGGAAGTCCTAGAGTCTGATAGAGAATGGGAAGAGATGGGAGTTACAGATCTCCCTATATATGTATGATGTTAACAGAATAAAGGGGAGATGATGGATTGAAAGAAATTACCTGTTGTGCAGATTCGGTTCTCTGCGAGAGAGAACCCCATTTTCCCCTCCCCTATCTTCCTTGGTGCGACGCCAAGGATTCTGTCACTGGTGCGACGCCGGGAACTCTCTCCATCCTCTGGCACGAGGCCGAAGACCCCTATCCCATTCCCCCCCTCTCTTCCCCTTCGTCCCGCATCAAATTGGTATCAGAGTGCCAGGTTCTTTGGGTCGTCCTCACGATCCAAGTCCTGCGCCTCCACCCTGCCAGCAACCCTGCTACCATCACCATCACTGCTCCATCACCGCTGTCGTCTGCCCTTCCCACCATCACTGGGGCATCCATCCCCCTTCTCTCTCACAGCCAATAGAAGAAGAAGAGGAGGAGGAATAGGATGGCAGTGAGGGGTCGGTGACCTCTCGCAGTCGTCGCCGGATCCTATTGCCGAAGCCGTCGTTGCCCGCCGACACTCGCACCGCCCTCCACCGACCCCGTCGGGGTCGGCCTCGACGTCGTCGCTGGATCCCAACGCGGCCGCTGCCCGCCGGTGTCACCGCCACTCGCCGTTGCAGCTGTCGCGCCCATCGCCGCCGCCGCCCCGCACGCCGTCGCCGTCGCCACCTCCGCGCGCCTGTCCTCGCCGCTGCCTAGTCGTCTGCAGCTCGTGCTGTTCGAGCTAGGGCAAGGAAAGAAGAAGAAGGGCGGAGAAGAAACTAGGGTTTAATGACCCTATTAGACTAAACCGGCCAAACCGGTCAGGTCCGGTCCGGTCCAGTTTAGTCCACATATCCCCTTTAACATTTTGAACCTGGTCCAGCAAGGTTGTTTGAAGTGGGTTCAAACCCGTTTTCAAGGTGGTTTGAGCTAGGGTGCCACCTGGTCCGAACCAGGGTGCGGTCAGGTCCGAATCAGGAGCCAATCCAGGTTGGGGTGCAATTGGAGCGGTTATCGCACCGCCCTCACGCAGAGCTCGTTCGTGCTCCAATTTGCGTGCCGTCTGCGCCTTTAGGTTCGTATCGACGAGGCCTATCCAGATCCAGAGTGCTGCTGTTGCCGATCTGCCTCGTTTTGCGTGCCACTGCTGCACGCATACCGAGGACTGATCGTGCATCCTGAGGTCCAGGTCGCCGCCTCGATTTGCGTGCCGACCTCCCGGCATGCCGATTTTGCAGCAGCCAACGTCCGATTTGCCTCGTTTTGCGTGCAGCTGTTGCATGCGAGGACTTTAATCGTGCTTCCCAAGGCCGAGGTTGCCGCCTCGATTTGCGTGCCAACCTCCCGGGGCATCGATTTCGCAGCAACCAGCGTCCAATCTGTCTCGTTTTGCGTGCCACTACTGCATGCATACCGAGGACTCCGATCGCGCATCCCGAGGCCTCCGAGGACTCCGATCGCACATTCCAAGGCCTACATCAGCCGCCTCGATTTGAGTGCCAATTTTCGGCGCACTAGTTTTACAGCGGCCAGCGGTCGACTTGCCTCATTTTACGTGCCACAGTTGCACGCTTTACAAGGACACTTGTGCTCACCGTTCGAGGTCGTCCCAGACCCCGATTTGAGCGCCGTCAGTGGCGTTGGTCTCGTCTCAGCGAGGCCCATCTAGTTTCAGCACACATCAGACCCGATTTGCATGCCGCCGCTGCACGCATATTGAGGTCATCTTTGGGCTCCATTTCTTGCACTGATTGCGTCATTGGCTTCGTCTCCACAAGACGAACTCAGCTCAAGAGTGGTGCTGCCCCTACGGCACCTCGTTCTGCGTGCCGCTGATTGATTCAACAGAATTGGAGTCTCGGGGTAATCTCTTACAACATGTCTTCCATTTATTTTCATTTCACTGTGTGCTTGCCAAATCGAGAATGGACGACATTGATATTAGATGAGCGAGCGAGTGATAATGTGATTCCCCAACATATTGTTGATTCACTGTTGAAGACGAACGAGATCCTTGTAGACGGTGATAAGGCTTTTGTCGAGTTTTATCAGCGAGTTAAAGGTGTCACCACGGGACACTCCACTACATATGTGGATGGAGCTTGATGTACTATAAATCCATGGAGCTCTTCTATTTGCTTGGGTTGAGAGTGGCTATCAAAGCGCCAAGCGACAGTGGATTATAATAAACGTCGATGCTCCCTCGTACATCCTCATCTTGATGGACGTGAGTTCATGTTTCCGAAATCGTTACTTTATTCTCCTAAGGTAATGGGAACACCGTCCAAATTGCTTGATACAGTCTCGCCAGCTACAAATGATGATCAATCAGATGTGACAGTTGATACTGAGGGTGCTAGTGTTGATCCTACAGTTGACATTGATCGGGATACTAGTCTATGTATTGATTCTGGACTTCATTTAACAACGGACGATGTGATTGAGACTAATTCAGTACCGTTGGTCATCAGTGAATCATCAGATGATGTATGTGAAGATAGTCCATTGTTGTCAGCTGCTAGTGAGCTATTGATTGTGGATTCATGGGATCACAGTTTATTTGTGGATTCTGGGTTACACATGTTCGATGTTGTTGTTTCCGATGATGACTTATTATGCAGTGGTGGGCATGACCTCATTTCTCCAGAGATTTCAGATTCTCTGTTAGTTGTGGAATCAGGATCGGATCTTACTGATCTGATATGGCAGACCTTCTGTGATTCACATACAGCAGACTGGGTGGTTATTCTTGATATGATTCTCTGCTTGAAGACTCCCACAGATGATCCAATCATCTGCTTGATTATACTAGCGCACTTCAAAATTCGAGGACGAATTTTTTCGAACCAGGGGAGATTGATGCATGCATGTTCGGAGCTCCTTTATTGGCTTTTAGGACCATTTATGGTCCCTCATGTTGTCTTTAATTTTCTGAGAATTACAAAAACGTAAATGGGGGGGGGGGGGGGGGGAAGTCCTAGAGTTTGATAGAGAATGGGAAGAGACGGGAGTTACAGATCTCCCTATATATGTATGATGTTAACAGAATAAAGGGAAGATGATGGATTGAAAGAAATTACTTGTTGTGCAGATTCGGTTATCTGCAAGAGAGAACCCCATTTTTCCCTCCCCCATCTTCCTTGGTGCGACGCCAAGGATTCTGTCACCAGTGCGACGCCGGGAACTCTCTCCATCCTCTGGCGCGAGGCCGAGAACCCCTATCCTATTTCCCCCCTCTCTTCCCCTTCGTCCCGCATCAATTGAAGCCACTTCCCTCTCCATGTGTGTTTAACCAGGTGTAGGACTTCTTGGGGAAGTACAATAATTTATTATTTACCTGTTAAAAGGTAGTCTAAGATTTGTACATGCATGGCTGTATACCTTTATAATTTTTTGTACAGGACATTTTTTTTTTAATCCAAAGGAAACATTCATTCATTACTAGTTCAAAACAGAATGATGAGTACAAGGTTGAAGATCCAAAGATAGAGAGTTATAAATTAGAATGGGAAAAGGCAGCATAAAGGTCATTAGCATGCAATGTGGCACTTGGCACAAATTAAAATCTGTTGAAGCCCTTGTAATTATGAGAAGGGGGTGCGTGCTAAAACCTTCCATAACAAACCTACATCTCACATTATTCCAGATATGCCACAAGATTCACTCTGGCCCCCAACCAGTTTATGATAAGTCATCCATTTCCATCCAATTAGATTCAGTTTCTTCTTCTTCTTCTTTTCCCACCAGAATTACCATTGTAGACTCTTTAATTTGGATAAAGTGGACTTAGGGAGCAGACTGGTTGCCATTATGTGGGCTGGCATATCACTGAGGGTGGATTTAATCAAAATAATTCTCCCCCAGAGAGAGAGAGAGAGAGTTCTCCTTCCACTTGGCCATTCTCTGCTTCAGCCTATCTTTTAGGAATTGAAGGTGTCTAATTTTCCCTCTACTTGAGCGTATCAGAACAACTAGACAAAGGGAATCTCTCCTAAGAGGTTGAATTCCATATAAAATACTGAGCTGTTGTTTAACTATCTGGAGGGTATTGGGCCTGAAGATGATACACAACCTTTCTTTGTTGACCAAGCTGCATACTGCATGACTTCTCTCATCTCTTTCACTATTGCTTCTTTAGAAACAAAGACATCGTCAACATACATCAGATGGGGTGATAGCCTGTGCTTGGGGGTTAAGTTTGAGGCCTCTGATTCTACCCTCCTGCCGATCATTAAGAAGTGAAGCAAGAACCTCAACACATAGGATATAGATGTAAAGGAGAGATAGGGCCATCTTGCCGTAGGCCCCTTAGAGCTGCGATGAATCTGGTGGGTTTTCTGTTGATGCTAATAATGTGATGCTGGTGATGCAATGCATGATAAGAGACAGATTTTGCCATGAAAACCCTGCCTAATGAGGACAGACAAAATAAAGGGCCACTCTAACTTGTTATGGGCTCCAGATATGTCTAATTTCATAGTAAGGACCCTACTTTTCCTTTTTGTAATGTAAAGAATGAATAAGTTCTGATGAGGGGCGATTGGGATTCAGCCCAACTAGGCCCATTTGACCTATAGGCCCAGGAGCCCGCAACCAGCATGCACCACCACGAGGGTGCCACATGGGCCGTCTCGATAATTCGATTGGTGGGTTGAAGGCAAAAACCAGAGTACGGATCCAAGTCCCGAGAGCACCAATTGGCCACCCACGAGATCCACAGAGTCTCAGTCATGGCAACCGAGAGCTTCGATCGAACGGTCATCGTGATCCGACCAGTTTCTGATCGCTACAAATACTCTAAGGATAATGATGCAATCTGAGTTGTGCTCATTTGGAATGAAATCTTTCTTGAAAGAGGGAGAGAAGTTTATGCATGTGGGGTTTGATTCTAGATGCTATTCTTTTGGTTACAACCTTATAGAAGGTCTTGCACAAGCTTATGGGTCTACATTGATTGGGGCTACTGGCAGGGGTGACCTTAAGGATGAGAGTAATGAATGAATGATTCACACATGACCGAAGGGTGCATAATTGAATTGCTCGTTGTACCATTTCGATCACCTCCTTGTAGACTATGTTCTGGTATCTATGGAAGAAGCCCATTAGGTCTCGGAGCCTTAAGCGGGGCATGGCAATGAACTTCAGCTTGAATCTTGTAATACCCTGACCCTCTGGTTTATGATTTTTGAACCGGTTTGTCAGTTTTGACCAAGTTTGATCAAATCGGCTTAAATTTCATTAATTCAACTCGTTTAGAGTTACATAGATTTTGTGATGATTAATGGGTGATTTATGTTTAATTAGATGATTTAGATATGATTTAGTGGGCTTTGGATCCAATTTTGTCTTTTTGTGAGTTTATCCCAAATTGGAAGTAATTGGATCTATTAATAAGTGATTTTTGAGTGCTTTAGTTGGTGAGTTAGAACTTAGACTCCTAAAAATGCTCTTGGGCTTAATAGAGTGGGGTTCTAAATGCCCCATTAGATGTATAATGGTTGGATGGTTGGAAGGCCTATTTTACATAGTTTGAAAGTAGAATTGCAGTTTTTATAGGTTTTATATATAGGGGGAGTGGCTAACCCGACCCCTCCTTCTTCTCTTCTCCTCCCACTCTCTCCAAACTCACTCTTTCACTCTCTTGGCCTCTTGGGGTGATTCCCCTTGTGCATGATGATGTGGTGGAGCTTGGGAGCTTGCATGGAGGCTCTTAGGTGCTTGGGAGCTATCTTGGTGGACCTTTAAGTGGAGATCTTGAAGCTATTGGGGAGATCAACCCTTGGGGACGAATTCGTAGAGTAAAGACTTGGAGGTCTTCTACCCCTCTTGAAGTTTGGATTGGAGTCTAGAAGGTCTTTGAGTTGGTAGAGTTCAAGTGTAAGGTAGGGTGATGTCTTTTAAGTTTGTTAAGGTTCCCCATACGCGTCCTAGTTTTGAGGGTCTGTTTAGGCATGTGTGGGTTCAAATTGATGCCTATTATGAGGATCATATCATCCATGTTCTAAATTGGCTATGAGGATGGATTTTATATTGAGATTTCTTATAAATTGCATGCATATTTGTGCTCAATCTGAAAACATATTTTTAAGCTTGATGTCATGCTTGGTTTGATCAATCAAGTAGATAGAATGACATGCGCATTTTAGGATTGTTAGTACCATATGTCTACTTGTTACAGTTCAAATTTTATGGCATTTAGTCTTGACTTGAATGAGATCAACCCTCATCTTTATAGGTGTGTGGTTGTCTCCGAAAACTAGATAGTCATTTAATGTTTTAATTGGTATAACTTGTGTGATGCTCCAATTGGTTTGAAATTTTTATGCAGTTAACATATATGGCTAAGTACCATAAAATTTAGTTAAGATTGAACTTCATTTGATAGATCTTTTATTCCTCAAAAATTTAGTATTTGTAACAGGCTATGCAAGAAGCTGCCTGTGGCCCTTGGAACCCAAGGTGTCGACCTCCTGATGCATGGTGTCGACACCATGGGCTCCCAAGTAGATTTTTAGCCTCTGGGAAGGCACCTTAATGCATGGTGTTGACACCATAAGCCCTGATTGATGGTTTAGGTAGTGTTGACCCTCCAAATCTCGTGAAATTTTGATGGTTGTGTCCCTACCCTACGGTTATGATTAAATGACTTTCATTCTATGATTTTCATGTATTATACCTTAGTTTTATGATGATACAATGGTTTTTTTATTACATTGATGTATTATGTGCTTACCTATCTTGGATGACTAGCCTCACTAGCTTACGGTACCCACATTGATGCACTCCTTTCAGAAAAGGAGTGGAGTTTAGCCATATGATGGGTTCAGGTTAAGACCCAGCTTAGCTATATGATGGGATTTAGATGTACAGACTTGACATTTGTGATTTAACTTACTAAGTGTAGACACCAATTTTTGGCCCATTCCATAGACCGATTTGAGTTTTATTGTGTTAACAGGCCTTTGTGTTGATCTTTTTGTCGTTTCCCGCTCATTTGGATTCCTTGAAATGTTGTAACAAAACGTTTATTTTTCAAAAAAAAAAAAGTGCATGATTTCAGAACTTTTTTCATCTTTTGTATTTGGATTTTAAAAATATTCATTTTTTAAAAACTTTTGTCAACTCCATCAGGTGGCCAGAGTGCTGGCCGTCTGATCAATCAGACGGCCATACTAGTGGCCGTTTGAAGGTCAGACGGCCAGACAGCTGGCCGTCCGAAAATTCAGACGGCCAGAAAGCTAGCCGTCTGAACATCCTTAAGACGGCCACCTTCCTGGCCGTCTGAGTAGAAAGCTAGCCGTCTGAACATCCTTGACACGGCCACCTTCTTGGCCGTCTGAATTCAGACGGCCAGGTTGTTGGCCGTCTGAGTTCAGACGGCCAGGTTTCTGGCCGTCTGATACTTCAGACGGCCACCTCTTTGGTCGTCTGATCGTCTGGTTTTCCGTGATTATCCAAGTCTTTTTTTACGCCTCTCTCTCGGGTTTTTGATCATATCTTCCACATTTTCTCACCCTAATGGATCAAGATGAAGTTGATTTAGGACTTAGGTGTCAACTTTTGATTGGTTTTGGCTTAGATTTTGTTGAAGAGATCTCTATCCAACTTTCTTTATCCTCATCCATTGGCCCACGAAATGGGGGCTTCCTAGGGTTTTAACTCGGCCTCCTTTGTCTATTTAAACTCTCCTACACCTTAGGAACGGGCGAAATGGGGTTCACTAGAGTGAGGGTGCCATTTTACATCAAAAGGTCTAACATTAGACCTCTTCTTTAGAGCTCGTGGGAAGAATACAACTATGGAGTCTTGGAGGCTCTACGAAAGAAGAATGCGCTGTCAATCTTGTACCCATGCAACACTCTCTTCAACGTCAAAAGGGAACCCTACTCTCCTCTCTCATTTTATTATTTTTATCATTCTCTTCATAGTCCCATACATGCATGCACCAGTCTAGGATTTTTTCCATGTTTAGATTCCATTTGCGCACACATGTACTCATGATTAGGTACCTTAGATCCTTGCTAAGGGGTTTATTTTGATCCAAAACATCAAAAAACGGGAAGGTGGGTGGCCATAACACTTGGTCACTCATCCTTCTCACCCACACATCCGGTAAGCTCACCTCTAATTGATATATTTCTTTTGCTTAATGAACGGATGCTATGTTAATTAAGAGTCTAATGGGTGTTTTAATTTATGGTTAATTTACAGGAAATCAAAGCGTGAGGCCCCGTCTTCTTGGCCGGCCGAGGAGAAGGGAGTGTAGACTACAAATTATGCTGCGCACGGAGGTCTTGGAGTGTCATTCCCGATCAAGGTAGTCCTTCTGGGTCGAGGTAAAACACCCTGGCGATCACCATTTTAGTTCTTGGTGTTTTAATTCATCAAGTCATTTGTTCTTTATTTTTATCCTAATTCTGGGTTCGTAGCCACGGAGGTCGGTCTCCGCTCACCAGTTGTGCGCGGGGTCATTTCCGGCGCCTACAGCCTTCTGGCAATCACGGTGGGACCACTTGTGCCTATCACGCTATTTTCTTTATTTATTTCCTGTAAATATTTTATTTTTTTAAGATTTTTTTTTTAGTTATATTGAGAGCCATCAGAAGGCCAAACTGCTAGCCTTTTGAAGATTCAGACAGCCAAACTGCTGGCCTTCTAAAGCTACAGACGGCCAGGGGGGTGGCTGCCTGATCTGTCAGACGGCCAGGTAAGTGGCCTTCTGATCTATCAGACGACCATCGATTTGGCCGCCAGGTGGGTCCTGTTCAAAATTGTTTTTAGTGATATTTTTCTTGATCCTTGATGTTTTAAGGTTGTTTTCTGATGTGATTTACATTTAATATTCCTTTTTGGGGGTTGGTGGAAGAGCCTCTGCACATTTTTCTAGGAAAGACTCTCTTTTGGATTAACTCTCTGTTTGGGGATTCCTGCCTAAGCAGAAAAGTAGTTCAAATAGAGAACCTCCGTTAGTCTCCATACTCTGTGAATTCCTGCACAGTGACCGAACTAGTTGTACCTTGAATGAGTCCTATTAGAACCTTGGGATTGAGACGAGTGTATATTTTTAGCCTGAAATTGAACATTCAATAGGAAATCTTTTTTTAAGAGTGTGCTACTAGGTCTCAAAACACAAAGTACATAGGCCTAAACTCTAAATTAACATTTTTTACTTGTTCAATTTGTTTGCAAAACAAAGGAAAATGAACATGTTTTCAAATCCCATGTTCCAAGGTGAATTTCCTTTTGAGACAGAAGACATGAGAGCCAATACATATGTATGTATGCTCAACACGCATCAAGGGGATGCCTCACGTCATGAGGATCCAGACGAAGTCTCCTCCCATGGAGGGGATGAACCAGTTAGTCTCAAAGTTGGAAGGTCGGCGACACAAAATTCTAGTGATGATGCTGACTTAGTCAAGGTGCTGGCAAGGTACACACCTGAGCAACTTATCTAGATCGCCTCAAAAGGCAAGACTTCAATCAATCATCCTGCCTTTCCAGATCTATCCTGCACACCTTATTAGGCATCTTCAAACAAAGCTCCCTGCAAGACTCAATTGGAGCCCAATCCAAATGCTTCAGTTCCACCCATTTTTCTTGTTGCAGCCACACCCTGGCAACCAATCTCTCCAATCCCGACCTCACCAAAACCAGTTGGGCCTGCATAGTACATTTCTAAGCAAGAAATGGAGCCTTACCTCAGAAAATTGCTTGTTGAATCATTAACAATTTCTAAGCCGTATTCCTTAGTTGAATATTGCAAACTTTCCCTAGCATATTTTCCACCTGGATTTAAGGCTCCGAAGTACCGAAAGTATGATGGAAGTACTGACCCACATCACCATCTGTCGGGTTTTCTTATAGATTCACACCAATGGCTATATGACAAAGTGTTGTTGGTCCACCTCTTTCAGAAATCTTTAGAAGGAGAAGCTCTGCGTTAGTTTACCTCACTTCCGTCTTCAAATCTGCTCAATTTTGACACTATTTCTGAAAAATTTATTAGTCATTTTAGTCACATGACTAATCTGGCTCCTACCCTTTTTGATCTAGTGTCGGAGAAAATGAAACCAGATGAAGATTTCACCCAATTTGCCAACAGATAGAGGGTGATGGCATCAAGAGCTGAAGTTATCATTCCAGAAGCTCAAGCAGTTACTATGGTTGTGAATAATGCAACACCTCAGCTTAAAACCATTCTAATGCTCAGTGAACTCCACACCTTTGCTCAATTGTACAACAGAGCTAGAGTGATATAGACTCAGATCAGATATTCAACTCTTCTTTCCTTCCTTGACATCCGCCCTCGAAATCCACTGAGGGGTTACTACCAATGAAAACATCAACGCCTTTAATCAGCCAACCAAAGGGCAACCCATCAATCCTGGTCTTAACACCACTCCTGCCAGCAATCCTCCTTCGCCAAACAGTTATGGTAGGCCTGCTCCAAAGAGAACTTCCTACCCCCCACTTCCAGAATCTTTGGGTGATATCTTCTTTGTTCTTATTGCTTGCAAAAACATTCAACTTCCACCTCAGAGGGAAGGGATTTCTCCCAATGTGGACACCTCGAAATATTGTCCTTATCACAGAGCTCCTGGGCATGTCATTCACAATTGCTTTGCATTTAGAGATTGGGTTTATGACATGAACGATGAGGGACGTATTAATTGGGAAGATGTCAGAATTGTTGTCTCTAATTTGAAAGGAAGGAATCGGGACCTTGGCATAGTTCAGAACCCTCTCCCAGATCATCAGAATGTTACAGACCCATCCACATCAAGACAGGAACAAGAAGAGAAAGTCAACACCTTCACAGTTGGCCAAAAGTCTCGAGTGATCCGAAGAGAACAATTTCGAGGGTATGAAGGAGGACCACTGGTCCGAGAATATGAGGAACATGAAGAAGATCGTTGTGAAAAGATGGAAATGAGTGTGGGAGTTATCCAGGAAGTAGGAAGGCCCTTAGTGCTCATCAACCACACCATTAGGTCATGATCCTTCACTGAATTTCTTGACTCAAACCACATTCTCACTCATGACTCCTAATCACTCCCGTCCACTTCAATTGATCACACCGAGTCCTAAAAAAGTCAGTACTCCCATTAAAAGCACCATGAATCTTTCACTCAAGAATAGGTTAGTCCCACGACCTTTCAGAATGCCTGAGACTCAAAAGGAGTCCAACACTCAATCAAGCTCCACGTCTACAGAATATGACATTCTCCAACATCTTGAGAAGACCCCATCAAGGATCTCTATTTTGGAGTTAATCAAAAGATCTCCCTCACACTAGGAAACACTTCTCAAATTCCTCCAAAAGGTCATGGTGAGTGAGCTAATGATGTCTCCCACTCTATTCTTTCTGTCACTCAAGGGCAACTAATGATCACTTTCTCTAATGAAGATTTGGCCGCTCCTAAACACCGTTCTTTACCTTTACTACTTACCATTACACTAAATGGGGTAAGGGTAGACTCTACTCTGATTAACACTGGGGCATCCATCAATGTGTGCCCAATGAAGACATTGACACAAATTGGAGTAAAGGAAGAAGAGTTGGTAAGGATTTCAACCACCATTTCAGTCTATGACAACTCCAAACGGACTTCCCCTGGAAAAATCATTCTCCAAGTCGGAGTTGGGCCGATAGTCATGCTTTCAGAGTTCTTCATCTTAGATGTCGAACCAACCTACAAGCTAATTTTTGGAAGACCTTGGATAGAGCAGACTGTGGGAATCCCGTCTACAGCACATCAATGTTACAAATTCCCATTTAAAGGAAAAATAGTGGAGATCAAAAGCATCCCTATAATGGAAATGTTGGAGACGATAACCACATAACAAATTCTCGCCATGACTATCATTGAGAGGAAAAATGAAGAAACTTTATCCACAGTCAATTCGGCCCAGTTTGGAAAAGAAGTTGGGACAGCTATTGCTTCATTACCACTCAGAAAGGAGACTAAAGTAGACAGGGAAAGAAAGGGTTGGCAGATGATGATAAAGATGGGATATTATCCGGGAAAAGGATTAGGAAAGGAAGAGCAAGGAATGAGACAGCCCATCGAGGATGAAGAAAATTTCAATGGAGTAGGATTGGGGTATCTGCACAGAGATGAATATTGGCAACCCTTGGATTGGATACTCTGGGAACACTTTGCTTCAGGGGCCATTGGATTTCAATAAGAAGAGAAGATGATATATCAGGTGAGGGACAATCTATCTGATGAGAGTGACAAAGAAGAAGTGGAAAAAGAACTAGGACTCCAGGCATTATTTTGCCTACAGATTCTAGAGGAAGGGTCTCCCTTACAACTAGGAATAGGAATATTCTTACCCCATCAGCATCTTAGTCCCCTCACTTTAATTCCATTCTTGTTTCACCCCCCAGTCCCTCCACTCATCACTCTTCCAATACCAGAATCTCCCCAACATTGTTTCTCATTCATCACTTCTGATCATGAAAAAAAAACATCTATTTTGAAAGGAAAGAATGTCAAATCACTCTTGAAGAACCTTCATATTAGGAGAATGAATGTACAGAGCTTCCTTGTTCAAGGGATCTCTCTTTCCCATCAACTGAATTCATCAATCATCCACCCGCTTGTACATAGTAATTTAGGAATAGGAATAGGGATAGGAATAGGTTCAGAAGGCACCTCTTCAAATCCACACCACAGGAAAAGGAAATGAAGAGAAGTTCCTAGACGCTTTGTTTTAGAGTTGGCACATAGATGTGGAAGTTTAATCTAAGAGTCCGCTTTCTCACAAGAAGATTGCATCAATATAATTGAAAATGAGAAAGTCGCAGAATGTTTGGAATCTGGTGGACTTGGGGTGTATCTGTTAGAAGTGGGAGAAATTAATCAGCAGGAAGAATCTGGGATGAAGAGGATTCGATAACTCCTTATGTAAGTGGGACAAAGAGATTTGATGAGCCAACAGCTGCAGTTGATGAGCCAATCAAGGAAGTTAATCTTGGCACAGAGGAAGATCCTAAGATAATCTTTATTAGTGCAAATTTGAGTGCTAAAGAAGAAGCTGAGATAACGACTGTGTTAAAGGAATATCCGGATGGTTTTGCTTGGTCTTATGAGGATATGCCAGGACTAGATACATCCTTGGTGGAGCACCGGCTAGTCTTAAAATTTGATGCTAAGCCTATTAAACAAAAATTGAGAAGATTTCATCTAAAATTGGCTCTGAAAGTCAAAGAGGAAGTTGATAAACTCCACAAAGCAAAATTCATCAGAGTTGTTCTCTATCCTCAGTGGGTAGCAAACATCGTCCCAGTGATGAAAAAGGACAGTAGGGTCAGGCTGTGCATAGATTTTAGAGATTTGAACCAAGCCTGTCCAAAGGATGATTTCCACTCCCACATATAGATGTCCTGATAGACAATACCGCGGGCTACGAAATGCTTTCATTTATGGATAACTTTTCATGATACAATCAGATCATATTAGCCGAGGAAGATCAAGAGAAGACATCTTTCACCACCCCATGGGGAACTTATTGTTATGTTGTGATGCTTTTTGGGTTGAAGAACACAGGGGCAACATATCAAAGGGCTATGATGGCCATTTTTCACGACATGATGCATGTGGATATGGAGGTGTATGTAGATGATGTCTTGATAAAATCAAGGACTCGAGAGGATCACTCCAAAATCTTGAGAAAGGTCTTGCAGAGGTCAAAGGAGCACCAACTGAAAATGAATCCTAAGAAATGTGTGTTTGGAGTATCATCAGGAAAGCTATTATGATTCATTGTAAGTAAAAGAAGAATAGAGATAGATCCTAACAAGACTAAAGCCATATCTGTAATGCCACCTCCCAAGAATATCAAACAAATTCGAGGACTTATTGGAAGATTGCAGTTCATTCGGACGTTTATTTCGCAACATTCACAGAGGTGCAAGCCATTCTACGAACTGATGAAAGAAGGGGCAAAATTTGATTGGAATGTGAAATGTCAGAAGGCTTTTGATGAATTAAAAAGCTATTTACAAAGTTCTCCAGTCCTGATGCCCCCAGTGGCGGGACGTCCCTTATTGCTCTATATTTCTGCTATTGACGATTCTGCTGGAGCAGTATTGGCCCAATATGACGACGAGAAGAAAGAAAGGGTGGTGTATTATCTCTCTAAATTATTCAATGAAGCAGAAAAGAAATACACTGCCATGGAAAGGACATGTGCAACTCTCGTCTGGGTAGCTTAGAAGCTCAAGCATTATTTTCTTGCTCATGAGGTAAAGTTTCTGACTAGGATGGACCCGATCAAGTATCTCTTGGAAAAGCCAGTATTAACGGATCGTTTGGTTAGATGGCAAAGTTTCTTGAATCTATTTGATATAACATATGTGAATCAGAAAGCCATCAAGGGACAAGCCATTGCAGAACATCTGGCACATCACCCCTTACCAATCTTTTCTCCTGTCGAAACTGAGTTTCCCGATGAAGAATTGAGATCTTTAGTGGATAATAGTCCATCTTGGGTTCTCTATTTTGATGGTGCTCTCAACTCTAAAGGTAAGGGAATGGGGATAGTCTTATTGTCACTTGAAGGAGTGAGCATCCCTCAAGCTCAACAATTAACTTTTCCTGCTACTAACAATATAGCGAAATATGAAGCACTCTTGACAAAACTGAAGATGGCAGTAATGTTTAGAGTCAAAGAGTTGCGCATTATTAGTGATTCTCAACTAATCCTTAGACAAATTCTTCACAAGTACAAGACCAAAGATCCCAAGTTAAAGCCATATCAAGAGTTGGTGAAAAGTATAGCCCGTCGGTTTAGAAAACTCACCTATGTTCATACCCCAAGATCCCAGAACATACTAGCGGATGCACTTGCTTCGCTATCTTCTTCCTTAGAATTTCCACCAAACAAATCATCTAAAACAATCTTAATCCAGAAAATGGACTTTCCCTCTCTCTCTGACCCTTGGTTCCTACAATTCCTTAAGCCTCCTGAT
The DNA here is from genome assembly GCA_030544215.1 of Zantedeschia hybrid cultivar. NCBI lineage: Eukaryota > Viridiplantae > Streptophyta > Magnoliopsida > Alismatales > Araceae > Zantedeschia > Zantedeschia hybrid cultivar. Next base: position 31,599,576 of record JARZZO010000003.1, on the reverse strand, counting down.
GAAGAAGTCTCGGTACTAGAGGTGTCCTATGTAGAGCCAGTGGTGGACTTTGATGATGGGAATCCTTGGTATTTTGATATTGAGAATTATTGTAAGGATGGGTCTTTCCCAGAATATGCCACATCTCGGAATCGAAAGGCAATCCATCGGGTGGCACAAAGATACAGAATTTTAGGAGGTGTGCTGCACAAGAAGTCACTTAGCGGAGTATTTCTTCGCTGCTTAGATGAAATAGAGGCTAAACAAGTGATCGAAGCTGCTTACGCTAGTGAATGTGGCGGCCATGTCAATGGTCGTTCACTAGCTTAGAAACTCCTCAAACTCTATTACTGGCCCACAATGGAGGAAGATTGTAACATCTTCGTTCGGCATTGTTTGAAGTGTCAGTTTCACACCGACAAAATTCATGCTCCCTCCTCATCTCTTCACCCAATGATCGCTGCGTGACCTTTTGCCATGTGGGCATTTGATGTTGTTGGACCCTTGGAAGACAGAACTGGAGAACTCAAGAAAAAGTCCTTCATCCTCACTGCTACATAATACTTCACAAAATGGGCTGAAGCAGAAGCCTTCTCCGAGATCAAAGCCTCAACAGTGATCAAGTTCATCATGCGCAATATTTTGGCTAGGTTCGAAACCCCAAGGGACATCGTCACCGACAATGGACCGCAATTCGTCGTCTAGGAATTTCATGAAATGTGCAGTAAGTTCGGCATTCAATTGCATCATTCATCTCCATATTATCTACAAGGTAATGGCCAGACGGAAACAACAAACAAAACTCTCATCAAAATCATAAAGAAAACTTACAAATAGCATAATTTTGTAGATTGGCCAGAACATTTAGTGGATGTTCTATGGGCATATCGCACTTCGATCCGAATTCCTACCGGTCAAACCTTTTTTGCTCTCACATTCGGATCAGAGGCGGTACTTCCATACGAGATCCTTATTCCCTCACTAAGAGTACAATTGGGTCAGGATTTAGATTCTGATGGACATCGGGAAGCTTTGTTAACTCAATTGGAGCTCTTAGATGAAAAGCGGATGATTGTTGCCGATCACGCTAAAGTTTATCGTCAAAGAATTGTAAGATTTTATGCCAAAAAGGTAATTGAACATAAATTTAAAGTGGAAGAGATGGTCCTAAAACAAAAATTCATAAAATCTTCTGGACCAAGAAATAAGTTGCTTGAAAATTAGGGCCATTTGTGGTTAAAGAGGTATATCCTGGGAACGTATATAAGTTGGTAAATGAGCAGGGCAAGAGTTATCTCATCCATGGAATGGTGTTTACCTGAAGAAGTTCTACCCTTAGGTCATTCATCTTTTGTTTTAAATAGGAATAAGATAGTCGGCATGGTGCTATGACCAATAGGGTTTAAGGTTAGATTTTCATAAACTAGCTTTATTTCTTTTAGATATTTGGAAAAGGAGAAGTCCTTACGCACACTTACGCCTATCATTAAGGAGCAAATAACAGACGAGTCAAAGAGAATGGAAACCAAGCTTAGAAGGAGATAGAACACCATTTTTCCCTCTTATTCGGCCAAAGTCGGGGGACTGTGGCCTCACGGGAGGATTCCCGAGTCCGTCCGCCGCTTTAGTAGGAGGAAGTCAAATAAAGAAATCAAAAGTAAAAGCAACGTCAAAGGCAAAAAGAAGCAAAAGCCTCTAGACCAAATGTCAAGTCAATAAAAGGAGGTAAATGAAGAAAAGACCTACCAAGTCAAATATCAAAACAAGGTCACAAAGAAAAGAAAAGAAAAAGAAAAAAGATCGAATCCCAACAGGCAATAGGGTGGAGGAAGGATAATCCCTGAGGTCACCTAACCCTCTCAAGCGGCTTATCTATTCATTCTTTTTATTTTGGGTGTTCTCTCTTCTTCTTAGTGAGGTTGAAGTGAACTAAGATTCAAAAGTTAAATGGAATTAATAACATGGCAAATTTAACTGTCACACTTCCTCAAACCAAACCCTCTTAGAAAAGAGAAGGTGTGTGAAGTCTAGTCGAAACTTCTTTTGATATGTGTACCATGCTGATTTTAGAGTCTGTCAATTTCCCTTGAGACTTCGGGTTTAGGTCAACGCAAACAGTTTACCGAATGGTACGACACCGTTAATTTCGAGTTAGCGTCGCACAGTTGGCCATTAGGGTTCCAGGGTGGTCCATCATTTACTACTTAAGTTGTGAGGAAAGAAACCCGGGTCAGGCAAATCATTTACCGTTGATATGTTTTTTAGAAGAATCTGTTGGTCGGAAGTAGCTGGGAGCTAGAACATGGCATGACGGTATTGTCATCAGCATAAGACTTAACCGGGTGGGTTCTGGTCGAGGACTATTAATGACCCAAATTGGCTTAGGTATGCGCATAGAACGCCTAGGGAGTTCAGCAACGGACATTTCAAAATAAAATAAAAAAAATAAAAAAAATCACATATTTCAAAATCCCAAAAAATCACATATTTCAAAATCCAGAAAAAAAAAATCACATATTTCAAAATTCAGAAAAAAAAACCACATATTTCAAAAAAAAAAAAAAACACATATTCATCTGTATGAATGCTTGTCATTTTGTACATACAAGTTGCATATGCATGATTGCATGCCGCATATTTCTTTATTTCCTTATCTCTGTTTAATAAGACAAGGCCCCTTGAGTCGTCGCCAAGGCTAGAATGGTATTCATCTTTTGAGCAAGGGGCTAAAATAAACTATAAAAATAACATTCTTTCTTTGTGGTATTGTGCAGGAACAGGCAATGAAGAAAAAACAAAAAAAAAGGACATAAAACCATCAGACGGCCACGTCGATGGCCTTCTGATGCTTCAGACGGTCACAAGTCTGGCCTTCTGATGCAACCATCAGACAGTCACAAGTCTGGCCTTCTGATGCAACCATCAGATGGCCAGATAGATGGCCTTCTGATGCTTCAGACAGTCACCAGTCTGGCCTTATGACGGAACCATCAGACGGCCAGATAGATGGCCTTCTGATACTTCAAACGGCCACTAGTCTGGCCTTTTGACGGAACCATCAGACGGCCAGATAGATGGCCTTCTGATGCTTCAGACGGCCACCAGTCTGGCTTTCTGACGGAACCATCAGACGGCCAGATAGATGGCCTTCTGATGCTTCAGACGGCCACGAGTCTGGCCTTCTGATGGAACCCTCAAAGGGCCAGATAGATAGCCTTCTGATGCTTCAGACGGCCACTAGTCTGGCCTTTTAACAAAATATTTCAGAAAAATTGTAAAAAAATCTAAAAAAATTGAAAAAAATATAAAAAAATTAGAAAAATGTGTGCTTCTTACTTTATTGCAGATATAATGATTCTAACATCTGATTTTGCAGGAAAAAGAAGATTGAAGAGTCTGCATTAGTTTAGAAAAAACTGGAGGCTAATAACTTAAGGCACATAAATTCGAAGTTCTCCTTTAACAAAAATAATGATGGATTTATGAGGTTTAAGTTATTTGAACAGCGTAGAATAAATCCTCCAGTATCTTGCATTAGATAGGTTTTTTATTTTAAACCCAGCATGCATCATCCATTCTTTCAGCATATTGTTACAGAGGAGAGTAGGGCCATGTCGCCCTATACTTTAATCATCTAATGTTGGAATCTTTTATCGTATGCACAATGTTTTGATTAAGTCTTGGAATGCACCTTCTGCGTCTTTGATTGTCATCCCTTAAACTCCTTCGACCGGACAGACATCCCATTGTGTGTCGAAAACTCGCGGCAATTGCCAGAGGACTTCCTGGGTTGTAGTTTATGGGTACACAACTCTTTCCCTTCATCATTCTTAGCTTGCATCACCATTATTGTCAGACTTTTAGTAGGTTCCACATCGGCTGGAGTGGTCCAAAATAGGGTGTAGTGTCTGTACCATCCACTTATCAGTCTGCCGTGTTCCCCTGCAAAGAGGATGCCACGGAGGGGCAGGTATAGACATCCATTTTTTGCCCATTCCATAGACCGATTTGAGCTTTATTGTGTTAACGGGCCTTTGTGTTGATCTTTTTGTCGTTTCCCGCTCATTTGGATTCCTTGAAATGTTGTCACAAAACGTTTATTTTTCAAAAAAAAAAAAGTGCATGATTTCAAAAAAAAATTCATCTTTTGCATTTGGATTTTAAAAATATTCATTTTTTAAAAACTTTTGTCAACTCCATCAGGTGGCCAGAGTGCTGGCCGTCTGAACATTCAGACGGCTAGAAAGTTGGTCGTCTGACCATCCTTCTGACGGCCACCTTCCTGGCCGTCTGAGTTCAGACAGCCAGGTTTCTGGCCGTCTGATACTTCAGACGGCCACCTCTTTGGCTGTCTGATCGTCTGGTTTTCCGTGATTATCCAAGTCTTTTTTTACGCCTCTCTCTCGGATTTTTGACCATATCTTCAGTATTTTCTCACCCTAATGGATTAAGATGAAGTTGATTTAAGGGTTAGGTGTCAACTTTTGATTGGTTTTGGCTTAGATTTTGTTGAAGAGATCTCTATCCAACCTTCTTTATCCTCATCCATTGGCCTACGAAATGGGGAATTCCTAGGGTTTTAACTCGATCTCCTTTGACTATTTAAACTCTCCTACACCTTAGGAACGGGCGAAAAGGGGTTCACTAGAGTGAGGGTGCCATTTTACATCAAAAGAGAGAGAAAAGAGTGATTTCAAAGTCTAACATTATACCTCTTCTTTAGAGCTCGTGGGAAGAATACAACTATGGAGTCTTAGAGGCTCTACGAAAGAAGAATGCGCTGTCAATCTTGTACCCATGCAATACTCTCTTCAACGTCAAAAGGGAACCCTACTCTCCTCTCTCATTTTATTATTTTTATCATTCTCTTCATAGTCCCATACATGCATGCACCAGTCTAGGATTTTTCCATGTTTAGATTCCATTTGCACACACATGTACTCATGATTAGGTACCTTAGATCCTTGCTAAGGGGTTTATTTTGATCCAAAACATCAAAAAACAGGAAGGTGGATGGCCATAACACTTGGTCACTCATCCTTCTCACCCACACATCCGGTAAGCTCACCTCTAATTGATATATTTCTTTTGCTTAATGAACGGATGCTATGTTAATTAAGAGTCTAATGGGTGTTTTAATTTATGGTTAATTTATAGGAAATCAAAGCGTGAGGCCCCGTCTTCTTGGTCGGCCGAGGAGAAGGGAGTGTAGACTACAAATTCCGCTGCGCACGGAGGTCTTGGAGTGTCATTCCCGATCAAGGTAGTCCCTCTGGGTCGAGGTAAAACACCCTGGCGATCACCATTTTAGTTCTTGGTGTTTTAATTCATCAAGTCATTTGTTCTTTATTTTTATCCTAATTCTGGGTTCGTAGCCACGGAGGTCGGTCTCCGCTCACCAGTTGAGCGCGGGGTCATTTCCGGCGCCTACACTAAGGACAGTAGGGAAGTCCACTTGTGTGTACAACTCGGTTGAGGGCATAGACTACATTAGTGGTGTGCCTCGTAGCTCAGATGTCCTTACTTCTTTGTCATACTTTCGTGAATTTTCGAAGATTCAAGAAGGGTGAAGCGTCATTGATCGGATAAGGAGTCCAGTGTAACTTTCGAACCCAAGATATGATGATTGATAGATGGCTAGTGTTGCTATTTCCCTATCATACCAAGTATTTTTTAGTACATCGAAGACCCAAGATTGATATGATATAATGATAATGAATTGTGATTGACTAGGAAATGGTGAGATGAAAGATAAATAGATAAAGAATGAATGTGTTAAATATACGATAGACATAGATCGACTTTGGCATAGGTCATACGAATATATCACTAAATTTGAGATGAGATGATTAATGGATAATTCTTACCAATTAATTTAAAGAATTTGCTTGGTTCCCTGACTTAGAGTCATGTATGTAGATGATTCAAATATAAAAAAACCATTAATTAGTTGCTTTATAGATAATTCTACGATATATGATATAGACATGGTAATATATTATATAGATGGCTATCCATATCCATTTGTGTGATTTGAGTATCTAGTAACTCATGATAGAGAATAAAAGATATGAAATGTTGACCCAATGTTGTCTTTGTGCGAAATGGCTTAATAAGATCCATGGATGACCTTAATTCTTGATTTATGTGACAGTGGAAAATATGATTCAATAATTGTTTCCACGTGAGATGACAACATGATCCATGGATGGTTTAGTTAGATAAATCAATTAAAGGTAATTTGATCATGATATCCATTCTATGGACTGAGTAGATGACGTAAGATTCTTAGACCGTGATAGATATTGATATGAATTGTGATCTCCTTAGTATCTCTTTCATTATATCGCGATATATTCACTGTGTTTTACTAGGTAGAGATTTCATAGGCCATTCATGGATACGGAATTCCTACTAAGTTCTCTCTTAGAGACTCAGCACCTTCATGGGTGCAGGTATTCTACTTTATAGAATCATAATGGCACACAGTTGTGTGGTAGTCAACATGTTGTGATAAGTTAGAGACAATATAATTTTTTATCAAAGAATTTTATTTTGGACATATCTTTTGAGACTTGAGGCTATGTAATATTTGTAATTCTCTATGATTATTGGGATAGATCTGAAGAAGTTAGTGGTGGGTTAGATAAATGGAAGTTGGTAGGCGTAGGAGTGGGGTTGGAGGTCTAGGAGAGTTGGGTGAAGATACTATAAGTGACGTAGGGGCATTTTTCAAATATGGCATTATGCTTCTAAAATCTCCACGTTGTCATTTGTACACGTAAATTAACTAAAAAGATATTATGAATGACAAATATGGAAGATTATAAACGTATGTGATCAAATATGATGATTGTTGTGGTGCATATTCTAAAAGGAAAAATTGATATCGATGCAAAAGAGAAATTGACAAATTAGGGCACATAATTATTTTGTTTACAGTATTTTCCCCTCTATTATGATGCAATTACACTCTAACTGAAGGCCGGCAGTGATATCTAACAAGTGCAACAACTTTTCTGTGGTGCAAGATTCCTACCTTTGGTCATCCTCTCTCAAAGCTCCTTTATTCCAAGAGCCGACTTCCCAGTGTGTTTTTCATCTAGGAAGAGATGGCAGTCCGCCTTCTTCCCTTCTATTTCTCCCTGGTGGCCAAAGTTTCGTACGGCCATCCTCCTTACCCAAAGATCAAAGCCCACCTATCCCTGTTCTTTTTTGGAGGTGTCTACACAAACGAGAAAAATAGAAAACAATCTTCTTGCGGGAGTGGAAGTTGCATCCTTGACATTATTTCACAATAATACTGCTCTCAAAACTATCATAGGCAGAGATTGAGTTTCTTCATCGACAATCTTGACTATGGCTATAGGTAAGCACACTGAATCTTTTGCTTCATTGATATTGGAAGTAGGATTCACCGACTCGGATCTCCTATTATCAGGTACGAGTCGGGTCGACTCGCACAAATTTAGCCGAGTCGTATGAAAAAGATCTCTTAAATTGTATACACTCGGTTAAGTCACACCAACAACTTGGATCTTCCATTATTCGATACGAGTCGGGCTGATTCGTACAAATTCGGCTGAGTCATATGAAAAAGATCTCTTAAATTGTATAGAGTCGGTCGAACCGCACCAACTTAGGTTCGTCCGATGCGGTACGAGTCGCTTGAATCGGTACGAATCAATCCGGTACAGCAAATCATGATTAAAAGTAAATTTGATGTGATTTCTAGTGTCGTGGGTGTCGCATTCTTTTGAGCATACCAATCAACCATCATCTTATTTTATCTGGTGGTCGTTATATGATAGTCATTGAGGGAACAATGTGCGTGAGAAGACCTTTGTGATTTTGGTCCTTTCCTATTTACATGCACGCCAGAAATAGTGCCGTTAACATTTTTTGTTCTCTCTTTTTTTCTAATTGGCCTTAGGAGGGGATGGCCATTGGTGGGGCTAATGCCCTTTAACATGGATGGGTTTTCCTGTTCAGTCTGGCACTGCAATGCAAAGAGATTCTGCACAGTGCACTGCACGCCAGACGTAGCAGCGACCATGCATCGTTGGGGTGCTGGATTAGTGGGGCAATCCCTTTCACTAAAGAAAGGAAAAAGAGAAAAAAAAACTAGCAGAAGGGCACGGTTGATGGAGAGCTTGCCTGCATGCTTCCTTATCTTTCTTTTTGTTTAGTGGTACAGTGGCCAGGTATGTACAAATATTTACAAGCGATTAGGGATCAAACCCGAGATATCCTCCAGAGTTGGAGATAATTCCGTGCCAGTCGAGAAGTCCGCCTAATTAGGCGAGCGTTCTAAGTCCGCCTGATTATTCGGAGAAGTAATCCCACGGATCAAGAGATAAAGATTTTAACAGAACTTTTTAGGCTACATGGCTGAGGAATTTTTAGGCTCCATCCAGGTTCAAACTTGAGACCTCCCATTTGGGAGGCAAGTGGTGAACCAACTGCCTTAGGCAGGCACCATCCAAATGGAGTTGACAAATGGGGATGCTGGGAGGGGGCAGCCCTAAGTGCACTGTTACAATAGTCACGTATCACTGTTCATTCACGGTCGCCACGGTCCAATAGTAGGAACAACGCAGCTGAGTTGGAGGTGTTAACAGTAGGAACAATGCACCTGAGTTGGAGGTGTTTGCACGACAATTCTTGTAACGAAATTCTGTTATAGATGGATGGATTGAGCTGCCAATGGTTGTGCAAGACCTTCTCTATGTAACAGATCTATAAAAGAAATGGAATTCAACTAAGGGTTCGTTTGATTCTACCCTAAAACATATTTGAATGAATTTTTTTCTTATTGAAATCTATTTACGAGAAAATGAAAACGTAATCGATCATTTGATACTTTTGAAAACACTTTCCTAAAAATCATTTCATTGTTTGTTTTTCCGTAAAATATTTTCCTGAAAATGGCTTCATATATTTGTTTGTGTATAAAAGAATTTTCACCGAGATTGTATATGATGAATGCTTAGCACTGAAGGTCTATTCGGTTCTATGTAAAATATAATCATAAAAAAAAATGATTTCAAGGAATATATTTTACGGAAAAACTATGCTTCTTAAAAAACATTTTCATGAAATTTTTGCAAGTAACCCCATAAAAGATTTTATATTTATGGATAACCTCTGCATAATTCATATTACGATATAATCTCCTTAACTATGATAGTATTTGCGTATAACTCCTTAATTATATGGTTTGTTATGAATTTCATCTGATTTAAAATATTTTTACTTTGCATAAATTATTCTTATCTTTTACTTCAATAATATATGTAAGGCAACAATGTTTTAATTCAAGAGAAATTGGCTTAGTTAAGGGGATTATATACAAAGAACGACAGACTTTAGGGGGTTATATGTGAATATGAATAATATAGGGAATAATTTATAAATATGAAATCCTTTAGGGGGTTATTTGCTACCGATTTCCATTTATTTGTTTTCCTCTACAACTGTCATGTCTTTAAGGTACAAATCTAAAATTATAGATAAACTTTTTTGAAGGATGTATGTGTAAAATTATAACAAGTTAAGTTTTAAGAGTATAAGTATAAATAAATTGTGTAAAAGTATAACAAGTTAAGCTTTAAGGGTACCAATGTAAATAAATTATGAGTGTAAAAATATAACAAGTATAAATAAATTTGAAGATGTTTATTGTGTAGGCTTGCTGGGGTGTTTCTCCTCCACCTGCAAAAAGAAAAGAGCCAAATATTGTATCCACTTAAAAACAAGAACCTTGCTCAAGGAACATGTTAGCAGCATGTTACCGTTGATGCCCTTTCCTACTTCCAACGAAAAGGGCCCACGCAAAAAATGGCATCTGGGCTCATGTCACAGATGCCAAAATCAGGAAAAGTGGGTGGTTTTTTTGGGGTCAACAAAATATTATTTTGTTGTACTGCAATTTTGTATGGATTGCCAAATAAAGGTTTTTGTGTTATTCTTTGAGAAAATATTTTCGTACAATATATTTTACATGTGACCAAACAGATCTTAATTGGGGCAAGTATTTTGAACCCAAATTTCCTACAAAGCACTCTCCGATTTTCTCTTTTCTCCTTTCTCTCTATCTTCTTCCTGGGTGCTTTCTATACTCTTCCTGTTCTTTCGAGGTTCTTCTCAAGAAATTTTCCCAAAAACCCCTATTCAACCCAAATTCACAACAAATACTCATGCTCGGAGTATTCTAACAACACCGCTCCTACCAGGCATCGACCGGGAACCAAGGAGACGCTCCAACAAATTGGTGTATGAGCACCCTACCGAGCTCCAATCTTCGTTCATATGTATCCATGGCAGCTGACGATCTGTAGGAGATAAAGAACATGATCAAAGATTTTCAAGTACGATTCAACCAGTTAATACTATATAACCTATGTTACATCAGCAAGAATTTTGATCTATCTCTGATGAGAATGTTGTGTTTAAGCTATGATGGATCACAGATCTAATAGCATGGAGATTTAAAGCTAATAAGTATTTTTCGTTCAATCAGATTCCCAAGTGGGCATCAGTTTCACATGCATCTTTTTATCTTGATGAGGATGCTTTGGAATTGTAACGGCATTGTTCTAGAATGCGTGATGCTTTATCATGGTCAGAGTTCTTGGATGGGCTAGAAATAAGGTTTGGATCGATTTCAAGCGCGGAATCACATGGACTTCTGAGTAAATTGAATAAAAAAGGTTCGATTCAAGACTACTAGAAAGAATTTGGAAAAATATGCAATAAAGTCCCTGGGTTGCCATAAGAACATCTTTGGGCGTATTTTCCTGAGTGCCTTGCATGAGGATTTGGCTTTTGGAGTCTAGTCTGTCCCTTCAGACCCGAAACCTTGCTCCACGTCATGGAATTGGCGTGTGTTTAGGAATCCTAGGTTCTTAACATAAGGAGATCTATTTTTCTACCTTTTTCACAACACCCATTCCTCCCCACTCTTTCAAAATTCCACTGCTCCCCCAGTCAAACAAATGACCATACAGCGAATTCAAGACAGAAGAGCAAAGGGTCTATATTTTAATTGTGATGATAAATGGGTTAAGGGTCATGGCTGTAAATTCAATAAACTTTTTCTACTGCAATTACTTCGCACTGAGGAATTTCCTTCCATGGAAGAATGCCAGACTCCAGAGGAACATTCAATTGAATTAAACTCTGTAACACTTGCAATTTTATCTCACGCCTAGTGTACCAAGTTTAGGAACTATGCAATTACATGGAAAAAAATGGAGGGCACGACCTAGTTGTTTTAATTGACAGTAGAAGCACACACAATTTTATCAACCCATGTTATGCTCTGCAATCTTACAGTCCAATAGTGATTTGAGTTTAATTCTAATTAATCCAATTAGAGTCCATTAGGGAGTTTAAATAGTTTAATTTAGTCTAATTGACACATTAGTGAAGGTCTATTGACCCATTTAAGTAAATTAAAACAACTCATTGACTTAGTAAAAATTTTGGATTCGGATGCATTGGACAGTAACTTGAGATAACTTTTTGTAGAAAATTTGGATTGAGACATGGTTGGCACCGTTGGAAAGAGCATGAAAAAATATATAATTTTGAAGAAAGTCATATTTACCAATTCAGATATTTTAAGGGTAAAAATATTAATGATTAGTTTTGAAAATGGCTACCAATTGAAAACAAGTCATAATAAGATTAAGATTTAAATTAGGAAATAATAGAAAGTATAATTAAAGTTAATCACGATCTGATAAGTTACATAAGAGATATATTTGAGTTAAATTAAAAGTAGAGCATAATAAATTTGAGTATGATTTGCATTATAATTCATGGGTAGAAAGTCATACTTAGAATCTTACTCTTCTGCACATATATTTACTTGACACAGTCTTGATCCTTTAAGCATAACTTCACGTAAAAAATTACAAATTTGATGAAACAACTCCCATTAGAAATCTAACTCAAAATTATATAACTTTTATGAAGACCATACTTTCAATATAAGTCGTTTACTAGTCATAATCATGACATTTTTTGATGGGAATAGAATCTGTCATATTTCTAAGTTTGGAGTACTCAGGGCAATAGGTTAGTAAAAATAGATATAACTTTTTGTACAAATGTTCAAAAATAGTAAAATTGATGGCATTGGAAAGACAATAGAAAGATCCAAAACTTTGTATAAGAGCATTTTTCTTAATTCTGACATTTAAGGGGTCGAATTCAGAGGTTTTTAGATTAAGAAATAAATGGATGCGGGAATTCAGTCTTACTTGCACTAGGAAAGTACTTTAACTTAGAGATTAAGCAATGTAGAGTTGGAGTTCGACTCCAGCAAAGAAAGAGGATGTTAATGATTGTATTATAAAGAAAAATAAATATAAATAGAGCTATGGGGTGGTGCATTAGTCTCCTTACATGCAGCTCCAAATTTAAGATAAGAACATATTATTTTTTAAAGAAAAAGAAGGTGTTTCTTAGTTGATTCTTTTGAAATTTTGATTTTAATCAATGTTTTGTGTTATTGGAGACTTAAATAATACGAGAAAGAGATTAGAGAACATAAAAAATAACTTATAATATGAAAAAACTATAGATAGAGAGTAAGGAAGTCATAGGAATATCAAAAATCGATCTTTATTCAAGAGGTATGCTGATAACCCTAAGTATGATCTATTTTATATTAAAAATTATTAAAAAGCTTAATCTATATGTATATTTCATGATTACCAAGTTTCACGCATTTATGATCTTATTTACTATTTATTCCATAGTTATTCTCTCAGCATATGCAATATATCTATTCAATCTATTTTATTTCCAACTATGATCAACTAAGTTTCATATATTTGTTCTTATTGGTCCAATGTGAAATTGAGCTACAATTTGAAAAAAGATTATTTTGGATATTATCTTCATGTATGATAAATTTTATAAAGTTTGAGTTCTTTTGCTATTTATTCCATAATTTTACTTTCGGACTATACAATTCGTCCAGACAGTTTTAAATCTCAATTTATGGATCTTTTATCTCACTCGATTCATGTCCAAATCATGCTAAATTTTGTGGAGATATTTATTATATCATTTTTTATAGATATATAAAGTTTGACAATTTTTTGACCCGTTTTATATTTATTTTACCCTCTATTTTAAGTTGTTGAAATTTTATTAAAGTTGACTTTCCAGAATCAATGTGAGAATCTAAAATCATATCAAATCAATCCATAAAATCATGAAACTTTTCTCAAATTTTTAGTGTGATCTTATGAGCCTATTCACCATATTTTATTATTTTTTTAATCTATTTCATATTTATCTTGATCACTCTTGCTATTCTATATCCTGGAATTTGATATTCATGTCGAAAAATTATGAGATTAATTCTAAAAATTTCAAATCATTATTCATATCTTCATAAAGATATTTTAACTATGTTTAACCAAATTTAACTTGATTCTCACTTTTGAATCATAATACACTTTATTATGATACTATACATAGCTCTATGAGAATAAAGAATATTAAATCTATTTGATTAAGTTTGACTATTAAACTCCTATGAATTTATACTTCTGATCTCTTTAAAATATGTGTGATCTAAATATATAAAATGTATATGTATGGACAACGCTACATAGGAGAATTTTGGGCAGACCCTATAAGCATTCACAGGCTAGGCCAGAACCTACAGGCAATGGATATATGGATGGGGCATCCGCAGTTCTATACAGTAATCAAGACATTTGTGCCACTTGCCTAAGTGCATTGGTATATATGTAGGTTTCTTCTTATGTTGTGCTTGGATGCATATCTAATATGTTTAATTGTAAATATGATAATTAATATATTCTCTAATATGATTATTCGATTTGACGTATGATATGAAATTTGATTTGATCTCCTATATTTATATGCTATCTAAATTACTTATTTGATCAGCCATATTCTTACTTGATTATCTATATGTGCTATCTTTTAATTAATTGTTAATCACCCTTCATTTTCTTAATACAATAATCTTGCTCTATTTTGATTAGCCTTTCATTCATGATCTTATGACTGTGCTATGATATATGACATGTGAAATATAATGGAAAACGGTTTTGTAACTCAGTGCATTTGACTCTACATTTAACACCACACATATAACACAAATTTTAAGGTGAATGAATGGCAAGTGCATGAGTAAAATTTGTGACTCTCACTTGTGCTATGTGTGTTATATGTGTGGTGTCAAATGTGGAGTCAAATACACGAGTTACAAAATCGTTTCCAAATATAATTAAGTTAACATGTCAGTAGCCGTATAAGAATTTGATATGTAATATGTGAATCTCATATTGATTAGAAATTATTTGTTCGATAAGTACACTGACTAGGGAACTATGTTATGAAACATGCAATTTAATATTTGAACATCTTGATTTGACCTTATGATCATCTTATTCAGATATGATTATTTGTATTATAAAATATTTGTATGATGATATTTGACAAATATGACATGTTTCGTATCATTACCTTATTATAGTATATGTAGGAATTTGATCTGATCATCATGTTTAGTATAATTATATAATGTAATTTATAAAATTTACTATAAGTTAAGTCATATCGATGGTTTCAAACCTACTGAGTGGTGGATTCATAAATCCGACCAAACATTTATTTTTTCAAGAAGAATTGATTCAAGATCGGACTAGGTGGGAAGTCAAGCCTTTTAGAACCTTTGGAAGAACTTTTAGAAATTTAATTTTCAATTTAATAGTTTAATGTAGTAAGATTAATTATGAGAAATTTGATATTATTTCCTTCATTTAGTGAGATTGAAGGTTTGAGATATTATTTGATGAATATTGTAATTTGTGGACTTTGATATTTGACTATTTATTTGGACTATGTGATAGTAATAACATTTATTTAAATGTTTTATGATTTATTTATCTCTTATATTTGTTGTTAAACCGATGTCACGTACTAAGAGTCCGATGTGAATCGGTGTACTGAACCAGATTTTGGGGGCATAACAACCCAACTGTTGTCCATCGATTGGGCATTCCTATGATCTAGGTGATTAGTCTTCCAGTCCATTTGGCTTCTAGAATACAAATTTCTTGTGAAGGCATTCGTCCTCAAGTTTCTTTGACAATCCACAATTTTTCAATGCAATTAGACTTGTTGGTTCTGCCTTTAGAGGATTTTGACATTGTTCTTGGTGTAGCATGGTTGAAAACCTTGGGTGATATTATATGGGATTTAGATGCCATGACACTAAGAATTTTTATGGACGACACCTCTTGTTTTCATGCTTTGACCATTCCACAAGTATAGCAAATAAGTGGTAAATAATTACTTAAAGCATCCTGAGATGTTCAATCTATTTTTGCACTACAATTATTATTGATCAATGGAATTGTTGGTGACTCTACTACATCTCCATTACATCATCTTGACAAAGCAAACATTCTCTCAAAGTATAGGGATGTTTTTTTTTTTTTTTTGAACCAAAAGGACTACTAATAACCAGGCCATATGATCAACATATATAGTTGATAGATGATACAAAAGTAGTCTATATTCCACCATGCAGACATTCCCCACATCACAAAACTATAAATGAGTAGCACGTGAAAAAAACTTATGAGCAATGAGCTACTCAAATGCAATACTAGTCCTTTTTCAGCGTGAATTTTGTTGGTTTTAAAAAAAAAAGATGGATCATAGTGTATGTGGGTTGATTACCGATCCCTTAACAATTAGACAGTAAAAAATATATATCCCATTCCTATGGTTGATGATCTATTGGATGAACTCCACGGTTCAACTTTCTATTCTGAATTGGATTTACAGCTTAGGTATCATCGGATCAGAATGATAGAGAAAGACATTCATAAAACAAGTTTTAAGACACATGATGGCCACTATGAATTTTTACTATTGCCCTTTTGGGTTGTCAAATGCCCCTTCCATTTTCTAGTGCTTGCTTAATGAATGATCTTTTTAAACCCTTACTTCAGAAGTATGTCTTGGTATTTTTCTGATGACATTTTGGTTTACAATAGGTCTTGGGTTTAGCTCTTGCAACATTTGGATATGGTACTTATTCTACAGCACAATCATTTGTCTTTCAAAAATGTCTAAATGTTGTTTTAGAGTGACTTAGGTTGAGTATGGGACATATTATTTCTATACATGGGGTTGTTAGTATTAGGTGGCCTCCAAGCCAATCACATACTTCGTATTATTCAGTTATTAATAAAATGGTCTAATTTCATTGTGTCTATAATCCGATATTGTTTGTCGTTTCATGATGAAGTCCATGATCTTCGGATTATGATGAGATCATAATTACGCGACTAAAGATTTATAAACACATGTTCTTAATTGTTCATAATCGAAGGATGTTTGAGAAGGACATCAAACATCTCGATAGACTAGTACATATTTCTTCGGTTCATATGATGAGGATGATTGATTCTATAAGTCACTTGTGTGGAAACACTATGTTGAACCTGTAGGTGCGCATTGGCGAATGAGTTCACTGAACTGATATGACCATGAATCATTGGATGGTAGCTACCTAACTGTTAACCAGCTCAATTCTTTGTCACAGTTGCGTGGATACTCTTTGGACCTGAGACACCAAGGATACCTTGTTGGTAAATCTCTGAGCTTTGACTTTGACCAACAAATCCCTAACCATGGCGTATCAATAAGTCAAATGATCAGGTTCATATAGATGCCCTCGAAGATAATTATGTGGTCAATAAGGGATCATCCGCTCTTAATAATAGGAGAGAGAATGTTCTAAGAATGATGCACTTAAGTATCTGTCCAGGGCGGACACTATATCAGATAAGGAGTTATCTGATATAGTTTAGCGGCATCTGATTCAAGTGAATCGACCGGCTAAGGTTTAACAGTAAACCATACCCTAGGTAGATTCGGGAACATTGCACGGATAAAAGATTATATCCGCGCGGTAACCGATGACAAAAAGGTTCTATTAGTGGGTTGCGGAATCCCAATACCTTCCAGGTTCACGCGGTGTTACTCAGCACCCAACGTAATCGGAAGCCCGTCCGAATTTATTGTGGGACATTAAATTCGGCTAATTAATTGATATAAGGATATTAATTAATTAAGTGAGTCAGTAAGGAGTTATTGGACTTAATGGACTATTAACTGGATTGGTATTTGGGGTTAAAGAGTCACACGCAAAAGATTTTCAAGTCGATGGATTATTTAACAGGTTTTATGATAAGTGTGGGTTTTTTCGAAAAGCTGCAAAGCCACTTATCACAAAACAACCGTTGCTAGATTAGAGGCCAGCAACTCTGACCTGAGCCAGCCGCCCCCCTCTCTCTCTGCTAGGCACCCCCCCTTAAAGGTCGGCCCCCTTGGAGACTCTGCTCTGTCTCCCGCCTGCTCTGCTTCTCATCCGGCGGAAAATTTGAATCTGCATGTCATGGAGAATCACGCGCAACCAATCGGGATCCGCGGACGCTGCGCCGAATGAGAAAGCAAGGACGATTCATCGAGAGGAAGACCACGTGGATACCGCTAGAGGTAGGGCACCTGTGCAGCTTGCGACATTGCGTCGACGGAACCAGAAGAACGCGGATTAGAATCCGCGCAAGGTGAAAATCCGATTTTCATAGTTTATTTTTAATATCCGAAACGGGATGGATCCAATTTTATTTTCCACTGCGTTTTATTCGGATCCGACACAACGAACCTAACAGTGGTATCAGAGCTAGGTTCTACTGTTTTCTTCGCCGTTTCGGTCCCCAAATTGATCGTTCTAGTTTGTATTTCATGCTGCAATTGGATTTAGACTGTTAGAACACTATTCATTCGATGAAAATGGGAAATTTGATTTTTTTTCTCTGATAAAAAAATCAATTTTTTGGGGGGTTTTTTCGTGTTATTCGTGGGACAAAGAACGGGTGGAGAAAAATATCCCCATGGGGTGCCCCAAGTAAAGTCGATTGGTGCCTTTGGACCGTCCGGGGACCCCCGGCCGCCGCCGGTCCCTTGGTCGACGCTCGGTTACCCACAGGGAAGATAAGAAGCACCGCCGGCCGACCAAGGGCCACCGGCACCGGCGCCGGGACCCTGGCCGCTAGGGGGTGTCCCGCCGGGGCCTGCCGGGCAAGAGGCCGGCGGCGGCGTGCCCCCTTTCTGCGCGCAGCTAGGGTTTCCAAGTTGTGCGTAGGGAAGGGGGCAATGCCCCCCTGTTGGACCGGGCCGGGCCTTGGGCCCGAGCCAACCCAGTAGTTGGCTTGAACCAGGCCCGCCCCTTGGGGCGAGTCGGGGTCCAAGCCCAGCTGCTGGCTGGGCTCAGCCCAGTTGCCAGACCCAGGCCCAGTAGGGGCTGAGCCCATTTAGTCCAATGGACTAGACCCAACCCCTTTTCCCTTTTAGGCCCAATTGAAATAAAAATTTATATGCATATATTTCACAGAATTCAAATTTTTTAAAATATGTTTTTCAAATTTGATTAAATTCTATTTTTATGTTATTGGGCCCTATTTAGATTTAGAATCTATTTTTAATTAACAAATAGATTGTTAATTAATTAATGATCTAATTGTTAGACCAGTTGATATTAATAATTAATAATTTAATTATTAGATTAATCTCATTAATTTCAATTGAACTAATTGGGCGGAATATTATAGATCGGATCAATTTGGTATGTCTAGACATGTGATGTGATGTTACAGTTTTTGAATATGATTTAATTGCATGTTAACTGGATAAAACTTTTTCGAAAATTCAAATTCCCAAATTTTGTTTGGCCCTTGGTTTATGAAATCAAAATTATATATTTTTGAAAATTTAACTTTTAGCCATATGATGCGCTAATTTTTGTTGGTTTGGTTAATAAAATACACAGTGGTCATAGATATGTACTAGAATAAATATTTCATGTGATAATGTATGGATGTGGATCAATGGCGTATGATGTTATTTTTTATTAATTGTTAATAAATAGAGGTCTACAAACTTCTCCCTCTCTCATACTCCATTGTAATTCTACATCCATCCTTTATGTACTCGCCATAAGGCCTTCTTTAAATTTGCATGTAAATTTAGAATTTATTATGTAATTTGATTAAGACGACCAAGCATAGAGCGAGGATGATCTACAACTGCAACCAGGAAGGAAAATGAAGGAGTTGATATAGCCTATGTTTTTGCATATTTATGATATAATTGCTATATTCTTTGAGTGTGTGTTTGATTGTGTGGCTCAAGTCAAACCACTATGCTATCTATGACCACACAATAACATGTATGTGATGCATGTGTAGGTGCTCAAATCGTATGTACTATTATCATGATATCATGTGTTATATGGTTAACAAATCTAATAAAAATTGTGATCGCCAGAAACCGAGGGTTTTAATGAAAAGTTGATCGCTTACTAACCTTATAAAATTGGGAGATTGGGTTCTTTTGTTCATCTCTTTCGGCCGGCCGAAATAGAAGAGCTTTCTTTTTATTTACTCTTGTTTTTGTAGTTGTTTACTTGTGCTTTTCAAGCCTCCGATCCTTCCTTTCAAACCTTCCTCCAAATTCTTGGTGTCCTTCAAACCTTGCAAGAAAACATTAAATAAAGAAAGAAAAGAAAAGATTAGAGCTATGGGGTAGAGTAGTATCTATTTTATCTAACGAGTTAAACATGGACTAAACAAAGAAAACTCACTTGTTTTGATTCTTTAAACCCCTAATATGAACATGGGTTTGGAAAAGGATGTGGTGAGTGTGTGTAGCATGAAGTGATGAGATGAATAACTTTGAAAAAAACAGTGATTAAACTATATGAAATCAATTAAAAAAATTAGAAAGAAAATTCAAAAAGAATATGGTTGGTTGGCCTCTTCATAGCCTTGGTCTTCAAAAGTTTCAAATGATGAAGATGATGAAGAAAAAGAAACCTTAGATGAAGCCCCTCTTGTTGTCCACGTTTTCTTCCTTGGGAGCCTTCAAATACCTTGCCTTGAGCTCCAAAATCATCAATTGCCAACCATTTTCAAAGGTCCAAATGGTATTGTATATATAGAGAGTAGTTTTGGAGTGTTTTAGCCTCAATTGGGCTCTCCTTCTGCACTCGAACTCGCTTTGGATGAGCATCCGTGAATTAGAAATCCTTCCAAGCATGGAGACTGGATTAGCTCGGCCAAATCACACTTATAAGGAAACTATTTGAAACGCGTCGTTCATCAGGGACGCCATTTAGCTAATTAGGAAGGGCCAACATAGAAAGGAAAATCCGGAAGGAAATCGTAAAAGATTCGGAAAGATAAAACACGTCGTCTATAGGAGTCGTGATTTATATAATTAAGAAATTAATTTCAATTTAAAATTGTAAACCTCGACAAATTAGGACCTAAACGGCGTCCTTCAGGGGTGACGTCATTCAGTTAAATCTATCTAAATTTGGCAATTTAATTCCAAGCTGATTTCTACTAGAAATCTAGATAGCGTTGGCCATGGTCGACGTTAATTAGCGAATTTCGAGAAAAAAATCAATAAAAAATAATTAATCATAATAAATCATACCATTCTTGGATATTATAAGTGTGACATGAAATTTACTCAATATGAGGTCAAAATTAGCGTGTCTACAACATACTTTTAATTTTGATTATGAATCAAAGGTTTAGGCTATTAATATATATCAAATATATGAAATATATTTTAATATTATCATCTAGGATGAGACCAAAATAAAATAAATAAAACCTTCAACATAAAGTTTAAGCCGAAGCTCGAGTCATTGAAAATGCACTGCGTGGCTCTCCATCATTATAGTTCTTAGGACTTGATTCAGTGATGACAGTTTCTTATGCTTTCTGAGATCTGCCACCATCTAATGAAAGAACTAATAACTATGACATTATGATGTCTTTTTGATAAAAATAGAGGAACGATGTAGCTATCTTTGTATTTACCCATGAGCTACATCCTAATCTATTCTGTCACGTAATGATGGTAAAACTTAGACCAAGGATAATGGTTTATTGTGTTTACTCAAGACCATTATAGACCTAGGAGCCAAAGTATGATCAGATATTGTAAGGAGTTGCAATTATCATGAGATGGTTGTTCTGAGATCATAGTATGATACTTGTGTTTATCCAAAGTCATATTGTGAGTCTTAGAGATTATTGTGAGTCTAAGAGACTGTCGACGTCTCCCGTTCTGTATATCTGAAGGTTATACAGTCCAACGAAAATTAGTGGGAGTAAAACTTGATAAAATGACCATGTTTTGTTTTAATGTTAATAATTGAATTATCTGCTAATTGAAACTTTTATCTCCTGTAGGCTAGAATGTCGCATCATAACATGTTGTGTAGCATACTAGATGCCAATCGATTGAGAGGCCTAAATTACTCCGAATGGCTTAGGAACCTGAAGATTGTCCTCAAATCTGAGCAGATAGCGTATATCCTGGATGATGATCTTTCTATTGAACCATCATTAGATGTCCCAGAGGAGGACATATTGTTATATGAAAAATAGAAAGAAGATTCCACCATAGCCCAATGCTACATGTTTGCCTCTATGAGCAATAAGTTGCAGATGCGGCATGAGGAGATGGATGCAAGATCCATCATGCTCCATCTGAAGGAGTTGTTTGGTGAGTAGAGTAGAATCGAAAGATATGAGATATCTAAGAATCTGTTCAATGCTCGAATGGTAGAGGGATATTCAATGCATACTCATGTGCTGAAGATGATAGAGTGGGTGGAAATGTTAGATGCTCTTGGGGTTGCACTTCCCAAGGAGATGCATGATGACTTGGTTTTAGCTTCTCTTCCACAATCATATACTTAATTCATTGTTAATTTTAACAAGAACAAAATCCAAGCATCTCTGGCTAAGTTATTGAACATGCTGAAAACTGCAAAGGGGAACCTTGTGAAGAAAAAATCACAAATCTTCATAGTTGGTAAGACCAATAAGAAGAGAAAGACCATTCAAGCCTTTAAGAAAAGCAAAGGCAAGAAACAATCAAAGGTCACAAAGAAGAATAAAGGCAAAAGAACTGAGAAGGGTGATTGCTTCTACTGTCATCAGAAGAGCCACTTGAAGAGGAATTGCAAGGAATACCTCAAAGACAATGCTTAAGGAAAGGTGAAGCAGCATGATGCTTCAGGTATCTATATGATAGATGTAAATTTGTCAGTTAAAGATTATACATTATGGGTATTATATATTGGATGTGTTGCTCATATCTGCAATACTGTGGAAGGCATAACCTGAGGACCGGCGAGGTGGAGCTGAGGCTAGGTAACAATGCAAGAGTTGCGGCAATCGTATGGGGACAGTGAATCTCAAGCTACCATCTGTAGACTATATTTCATTAGATGAATGTTATTATGTACCTAACATAATCAGAAACATTATATCTATTTCTTGTTTAGATAATATTGGGTACACTATGTCCATTAGGAACAATAGTTGTTCTATCTATTTTATAAATAAAATGGTTGCTTCTACGTTATTATGCAATAGATTGTACTTAATGAATGTTTCTAATGATAGTATGCCTATCGATAATTCTCTTAAGAAAAGCAAGTGTGAAGTGAATAGAGCCTACGTATGGCATTGTAGGCTTGGTCATATTGGAGACCATTGTCAAAAGGTTTGGCATGAAAAATTTCAAGAGATGTCACATACCGATAAGACATGAAATTTATCTCTCTAAAGGTTAGTCTCCTAAGACGCCTAAAGAGAGGACATTAATGGGTAAAGTTCCCTATGCATCAGCCATAGGTTCCATTATGTATGCTATGCTATGTATTAGACCTGATGTAGCATATGCACTAAGTGTTACGAACAGACATCAGGCAGAGCCAGGTAATGAACACTAGAAGGCTGTAAAATGTATCCTTAAGTATTTCAGAAGAACTAAGTATATGTTTATGGTCTATGGAGGAGGAGACTTAAAGCTGCAAGGATACATTGACTTGAGTTTTCAGTCTGATCCGGATGACAGCAAGTCAACATCAAGATTTATTTTTACACTCAACGGGGGAGCAGTGAGCTGAAAAGGTTCCAAGCAAGAAACCAATGCTAATTCGACAACATAAGTTGAGTATATTGTTGCTGCTGAAGCCGCCAATGAAGCAATCTGGATAAAGAAGTTCATCGGCGATCTTGGCGTAGTGGATAGCATCTCTGGTCCCGTCCCACTGCTGTGTGACAACAATGGGACGATTACTCAAGCGAAAGAGCCGATGTCTCATCAGAAGTCGAAGCACATTCAGAGGCGCTTTCACCTGATCAAAGAAATTATTGCTCGAGGAGATGTGATGATAGAATGGGTTCCCTCAGCCGATAACATAACAGATCCACTGACGAAGACATTGTCTCAAAATGTGTTTGAGCGTCATCTAGAGAATATGGGTATTCAGCATAAGAGTGATTGGTTTTAGTCGAAGTGGGAGATTGTCGGTATTAGGTGGCCTTCAAGCCAATCACATACTTTGTATTATTCAGTTATTAACAAAATGACCTAATTTCATTGTGTCTATAATCCGATGTTGTTTGTCGTTTCACGATAAAGTCCATGGACATGTGCCATGGTCTTCGGATTATGATGAGATCATAATTACGAAGATTTATAAACACATGTTCTTAACTGTTCATAGTCGGAGGATGTTTGAGAAGGACATCAAACATCTGGATAGACTAGTATAGATTTATTCAGCTCATATGATAAGGGTGACTGATCTTATAAGTCATATGTGTGGAGACACTGTAAGGACTGAGGTTTCGGGTTCTGTTTTCGGGTCGGGTTCGGGCCGGATCCCCTGGTTTGGACCCTGCGGGGTCTTGAGATTTCTGACTGAATGGCGTCAGCACTGCTCGACGCCTTTCAAAAGGCGTCAGGTTGCGTGGACGCCATTTAGGTCCGCTTGTTGTTGTGCCACGTGTGCGCCACGTGGGCGGGTTTCGGGCCGCGAGAGTACGGCCTCGGTCACATTGTCTGAACGGCGTCCAGGTTGGCCGACGCGATTCAGACTGTGACCTCTGCGATGTCAGGGTACGCTGCCAGAGCGTTGTCAGTACGGCCTGTCCTGTCGTCTGAACGGCGTCCACGGTGGGCGACGCATTTCAGACCGCTGTCAGTACGGCCGTCTTGTCAGACTAATAGGCGTCTACCTCGATCGACGCGTTTTAGCGGGATTCAGATTGACTTCGCGAGCCTCTCCTTCCTTCCCTCATTCTCGCCTTCACTCTCTCTCTTCGCCCTCTCCGCCCCCTCCGACTCTCTTTTCCCCTTCCCTTCCTCTTCTTCCTCTTCCATCACTCCATAGCCTCCTTACCTCTCACCTCTACCTCCACCACCTCCTTCGCGGCGTTCCATTCTCCGGACGGCGGCCGACGTCCCGGCGGAGTGGCGGCGTCCTCGAGGGTACCGGCGGCGGTCTGCGGTGCGGCGGGTCGGCGGCGAGGAGCTTGGAGGAGTTCAAGAACCGGTAGGGGACGAACCTTGCATGTGTTGCTCGTGTTTTCTTTGACGTGGCATGGCGTGTTCGGGCTAGATTGAGCATGTTTAGGGGGGTTTCCTTGTGGGAATGGCTGTGCTTGTGATCGTGAATTCATAGCATGCTTGTGATAGATGAATTCCTCTTCCTCCCCTTCTTGTTTTGGGGCTTTTTGGGGTGTTTGGGGTTAAGGGAGAAACCCTCGGTTCGAACCAGGGAACCAGGTTTCTGGCGCTAAACGGCGTCGTGCCTGGTCGACGCCTTTCAGAAGGGCGTCAGGGCAGTACGACGCCTTTTAGGGCAGAAACCTCCCTGATTCGAGGTTTTTCGAGTAGGGGTTCTGGCGCTAAATGACGTCATGGATGGACGACGCCTTTCGGAAGGACGTCGGGCCATCATGACGCCATTTAGGCAGGAAATCACCCCGAGTGAGGGTCTGTAAATCTGGAATTTCAGTGTGAATGGCGTCTGTGGACCTGGACGCGTTTTAAATAGGCGACTCTCTATGACGACGCGTTTCACGGAATAATCTAACTTTAATGAACCTGTCTGAGGGACTTGAATGGCGTCGACCTCGGTCGACGCGATTCAAGACAGAACTACTTAACCCTAGTTATTTAATACATGTTTCACGGCGGGATGGTTCAAATGCATGCTTTACGTTGTACACTGAGACTAAGGACTCCTGCGTGAATGGTATTACATCATGTTAGATGTGTGTATGTGCTTATGCGATTGTGGACTGGAATAATTGTGATTTACGTTTGTCACCATGGACCGATGGGGACAGGGTCATGGTGTCTGTGAGGCATTGTGCCGTACCGGTGGGAGAAGGGGTACATGTTGTGTTTTACCTTTGGCTGAGGGAAGCAGGATCACCTTGAGCCCGATGGGCCGGAGTAGCCGGTGTGCTATCCGAGGGGTCGCTGTTTGTTCTCAGCGGGTCGGGGTTTCCCTGTTTGTCGTGGCAGCTTCCGGCGCGTTTCTTGTTGTGGAGCTGGTTGTGGTACTATTGGAGTTGTTTTACCACTGTAGCCACTGGGCCTGATGTGACCTTTGATCAAGGTTACGAGTGGTACCTTTAGCCCTTTGGCCTGACGCAGCTCGGGAGGTTAGGGTTGTGGGTAGTTCCTGTAGCTTCGGCTTGACGGGGGTTCGCCGGTCCCCAGGGCCCTCCTGAAGCGCTGAGGCCTAGCGTGGAGGCAATCCGGACGGTAGGACAGTAGTCTAGACTGCTTGTGTGCACACGTAGCTGGCAGTGGCGGTACACTGGTTCTAGCTAGTCCTAGTTTGACTCACTGCCTCACCCTACAGTGCCCCGGAACACTGTAGGGGTGGACAGGCGTGAGCTGTGGTGGTAGTGTTAGGAGGCGACGTTTGACTTCGGTCGACAGTGTGGTTCAGTCGCTTCGTGGACTTTGGCTGTGAGACGTGACTCTGTGTTGGGTTCTTCGGGTTGCTTAGAATGGTTCTTGCTACACTGTTTATCGTACGTTTCATATCAGAGTTGGGTGCTATATTTACTGCTTTACTTAATTGCCATATATTCCTGTTATTGCACTTGTGGGTGTGTGAGTGGGAGGCGGGGGATCGGATGATCCCTACTGAGCCCATTTCTGGTGTGGCTCACTCCCTGCGGTTTCAGGTGTGGACCTCGTGGCGCAGCGGAAGCGTGGTGTCTTCTTGGTGTACGGACCAGCAGCTGTCTTAGTTCCGGGGTATGCCCCGATGTTGTTGTACTTCCTTCTACCTGTACTTATTTAATTGTTGGACATGTAATTATTGTTGGACTGTATACGGACATTGTTATTTTCCTTCCTGCGCACTTGCTTACCTTTGTAGTCCGTGAGATTGTTATATTTAGCCTTGTTTAACACTTACTCCTCCAGATGTGTTGTATGAGATCCGGGTGTGAACCCGCAGTTAATGGGCCGACATCCATTTAGTGACCGGGTCTTCGGTCATAGGATGGCGGGTCGTTACAGACACTATGTTGGACCTGTAGGTGCTCAGAGGCCAGCAACTCAAACCTGAGTCAGCTGCCCCCCTCTCTCTCTTCTCTCTCTGCTGGGCGCCCCCCCCCAGAGGTCGACCCCCTTGGAGACTCTGCTCCATCTCCCGCCTGCTCCGCTTCCAATTCGACATGAAATCTGAATCTACATGTTATGGAGAATCACGTGCAGCTAGACGGGATATGCGAACGCTGCACCGAGCGAGGAAGCGAGGACGATCCATCGAGAAGAAAACTGCGTGGATACCGCTAGAGGCTGGGTACTTGCGCAGTTTGCGGCATCGCACCGACGGAACCAGGCGAACGTGGATTAGAATCTATGCAAGGTGAAAATCTGATTTTCATGGTTTATTTTTAATATCCGAAACGGGATGGATCCGATTTTATTTTCACTGCTTTTTATTCGGTTTCGACACAGCGAACAATCTAAGATTAAAGCTATGTTGGATTGGCCTATTAAAAAATTTCTCAAAGCATTGAGGGGGTTCTTAGGCGGCCTCACTGGATACTATAGAAAATTTATCCAAGGCTATTGTCAGCTTGCTTCCCTCTCTAATAAAGTTATTACAGCAGATGGTTTTACTTGGAATGCACAAGCAAAACATGCTTTTACTAAGCTAAAACAAGCCATAGTATCAGCACCTGCATTAGCTCTTCCAAAATTTTCTATCTTTTGTATTGGAATGTGATGCTATTGGCTCTAGTATTGGGGCAGTGCTTATGCAAACTGTCCAATTGCTTATCTTAGCAAATTTTTTGCTTCTAGACAATTAGGACTCTCTACATATGGAAAGGAGATGGAGGCCATTATTTTTACCGTGCATAAGTGGAAATCATACTTAATTCACAGGAAGTTTATCATCCACACTGATCATCAAAGCCTTAGATATCTTCTACAACAAAAACTATGTACTGCTCAACATCCCTGGTTAGTCAAACTCATGGGATTTGATTTCACCTTAGATATAAGGCTGGTCACCATAATAAGGCAGCAGATGCTTTATCTAGAAGAGCGGAGGACATATTATTACATGCCTATTTTAATTGTCGCCCTTGACTGGTTTCTCGATTTGCAAACTGATTTAACTAATGATGCTCACTTGAAAGAACTTATGCAACAGTGGGTGGAGGGCAAGCTTGATCTACAATATCATTCTCTTAGAAATGGCACATTGTATATCAAGAATTTAATTTATTTACATCCTCAACATCACTTATCTAAAGATTATTGGTGCGTATCATGATTCTCTGGAAGGTGGGCACTTTGGTTATCATAAAACTTTGCATCGAATGAAGAGTTTTTATTGGAAAGGTATTAATTCTAGTGTGAAAAGTTATATTGGAAGTGTGGCAATCGGAGATCATTTTCAAGCGCATTACCTTTGTTTCGATTCTTTTGGGAGTCTTCTTCTCTCCTGGGGGAGACCATGGACTTTGAAGTAGGATCAGAAGTTGTGGTGGTTGATCCTTCATGTCATAATTTGGACTACCCAATACGAGGATTTTTAGGAGGGAAGCGGGTACTCCTACTAGGATTTTCTCTTTCGTGTGTGTCAAGGTCCAAGAGTGGGCTCATTTTTCTTGTAACTTGGACTCTTGTAATTCCTCCTTATTTTGTCTTTTGAAGGAGAGGTGAGTTGTTGAGGGTGGCACCCTTTGAGTGTTATGTATAGAGGGGATTTTGTTGTCTTCCCTTCTCTTTTGTACATTTACACTTTTCTTTATAATACGTGCGGCGCCATCCACATTAAAAAAAAAAATTAAAACATTGTGATGTTTGTTAGCAATGTAAGTACATCACTCAACCCCTTGCTGGGCTCTTACAACCATTGCCTATTGACAGCATATGGACTGATATATCTATGGATTTTATAGATGGCCTACCAATTTCTTAAAGCAAATCAGTGATTTTAGTAGTGGTGGACAGACTATCTAAATATGCTCATTTCCTTTCACGTAAGCACCCTCCTACGTCCGTAGGCCCGTAGCGCAGTGGCGCTGGGCAGGACGCCGTGCTCCCACTCGGGAGCTGATCGCGGGTTTGATCCCGCGGGTCTCTATCCTATTTAGAAGGAATTTCGCAGTACTCCGTGGAAGTTTATGCCTCAGGCAACAATATTTCTCATCGAGTGAGGAAAAATATCTTTCTCTTGGAAGGAAAATCTTAGGCCTCCGGTCGGCTCGATCCCAGCTCCTCCGAGTTAGGCACCATGCCCTAGTTCCATTGTGCTACTGATCAAAAAAAAGTAAGCACCCTTATACGGCTGTTTCAGTTGCCAAATAATTCATTTGTTATACAGGGAAACTGCATGGGGTTCCCAAATCAATTGTTTCTAATAGAGATGCCATCCTTACAAGTAAATTTCAGAAGGAATTATTTCATGCTCAGGGCATTCAACTGAAGATGAGTTCGGCCTTCATCCTTGGACGGATGGGAAAACAGAGGTACTCAATCATTGTCTAGAAAGCTACCTCAGGTGCTCGTGTACATTCTTCCACTGACATTTCCCTGTATGAGTCTGTCTTTGGTGTTCCACCTCCTACTGTTTTGTCATATGTTCCGGGAACTACATCTGTGCAAGAGGTGGCTAAAAGCCTATCCAAGAGAGATCAGATTTTATCAGAACTCAAACAACACCTACATACAACCCAGTCTCATATGAAGAAACTTGTGGATTCACATAGATTGGATAGATCTTTTAATATAGGCAATTGGGTGTATATGAAATTGCAAACCCAGTTTAGTTCGCTGTTATAACTATAAGCTCTTTGCAAGATACTATGGCCCCTATTAGATTATTGATCGAATTGGTTCGTCGCGTATAAGTTAGATTTACCAACTGACAGTAAAATTCATCGAGTTTTTCGTATCTCAGAATTGAAGAAGCATCATGGAAGGAAACTGCGCTTGAAGATGTCACATAAAACAACTATTATGATTTCATTGATCAACTTCCTGATTTCAACCTTGAGAGCAAGACAGTCCTTCAACAGGATGAGGAATTTGATACGTGCACTGTTTTAACGGTCTTGTGTACCATTCATTAATCGTCACAACTGCCCGACGCTAGGAACAACGTAGCTGAGCTGGAGTGTTTGCACCACAATTCTTGTAACCAAATTCTGTTATAGATGGTTGGGATGAACTGCCAATTGTGGCAAGACCTTCCCTTAACAGAACATGCAATGGATCTATAAAATAAATGGAAGTCAACTAGGATTGCAAATGGATTAGATTTGGTGCGGATCCAAGATAGATTCTTAATCATATCTGTTATGTTATCGGTTTATAAAAATTATCTGTTAATTGTCCTATAGTAATCGGTTGGATAATCGAATCTTTAGTGTACCATACATATGTATTCGATCATAACAAAAGTGTATATGCTATCTTATCCGCTATACATATTGGTTCAAAAAGACTATCGGTTAACTGTCCGATAAACTAATGGCCAATTAAATAATTGGATTATTGGTTACCATTTGCATCCCTAGAGTCAACTAATCAGGGCAAGTATTCTGAACCCCGAATTTCTTAAAAACTGTTCTCTAATTTCCATTTTTCTCCTTCCTCTCGCTGCGTTCTTCCTAGATTCTTTTCAGTTCTCTTAGGAGAAAATTTCTCAAAAATCATTATTCAATACAAATTCACAACAGCTACGCGTGCTCGGAATATTCTAGCGGGGCTGCTCCTGCCGGGCATTGATCAGGAACCAAGGAGAAGCTCCAACAAGCGCTTGGCCGCCCCTACGCACACCTCCACCTTAAAAAAAAAAAAAAAAAATTGCTTCCTCCGTGCAGACCCCAACCTGAAAGTCACAAGCCGTTGGGATATGGATCTTCCGAGTGGAATGTGAGAGGGAACACATAAAGATCCATTCACCTTATTTAGGATACGTCATTAACTTGTTATTTTCAGATAGAAATTTTTATTTGATGTTTCATTATTTCGTATAAGTTTCTACAAATTTTATATTCTTTATTAATTCCTTCAATCATTTAAACTATCTTAAGAAAAAAATCATTCAGCCCTCCCTAAAATATCTCTCTGTCCGAACATTTTAAGGGTGATTTAAAGATTGAGTTTTTTACATATAAGTCCCCATAATATCAAAATATTACATATAAGCCTCCCTAATCTGACTATTTACAAATAAACTCGTATAATCTAACGTGAATTAGTGAAAGGCCCCTAAAGCTTACAAATAAGTCCTTGAGGGTGTTACAAATAAGTTCTTAAAATGTCTTATTTGTAAGAAAGTTGCGATTGTGGAAGTTTATTTGTAAATAATCATATTAGGGAGGCTTATTTGTAATATCAAAAGATTATAGAAAATTATATGTAAAAAGACCCTTAATATTATGAGGATTTTCAGAAAGTATAAAGATTATAGGGAGTTATAAAAAATATTAAAAAATTATAGAGACTGAAAATAAAAATCTCTAGGGTGTCGTTTGGTGCATTTGGTGCACCGTAAAACATAGTAAACAACCGTAAAATGATGTTTTACTTGTATTTGGAGTGTTCGGTGCGTCGAAAATTGTCATATTTTAAAAATAATTGACCTTTAAAATCTTTCTTTTAGTTAATTTTGATTTACAATCGAAAATCACAGTAAACCAAAATAGGAGATTTCAAAAGTAGTAATTTTAAAATCAAAAATTTTATTTTTACTGGTTTTAAAATCTGATGATTTTAAAACTAAGATTTTACAATATTTTGGACACGTCAATGAAGTCCTAGGTTAAAAGAGTCATACTTATGCAATGTCCCCTTTGCTGCAATTAGGGGCATTGAAGTTCAAAGGGGACATTGCAAGGGGGTAAAACAAAAACAAAAAAGGATTTTTTCAAAAAAAATTTAGGTCAGCTCCCATATGTCATACATGGTCATATAATTCGATGTCAGATCCGATGACCCAAAAAGTTTTGAAAAAAAAAAACAATGTTATTGAGCTTGATCCATTAAGGGCCCTTTTTACTGTTTACTGGGTTTCGATTTTTTATTTTTCATAAGAGAAATACTTGTTGCACCATTTATGATGTAACAATGCTCACGTGGAATGTATCCTTTAACCTAAAGCCGTCGCTTGACAACTCCAC
Organism: Zantedeschia hybrid cultivar; assembly: GCA_030544215.1. Classification (NCBI taxonomy): domain Eukaryota; kingdom Viridiplantae; phylum Streptophyta; class Magnoliopsida; order Alismatales; family Araceae; genus Zantedeschia; species Zantedeschia hybrid cultivar. The sequence continues at coordinate 31,567,972 of JARZZO010000003.1, read as the reverse complement.
GTGCCTCTTGCAGCACAATAATAGTGCTGACGTGTGCCGACATCAATACACATGGACGCTCCTTGAAAAGAAAAAAATACTTTTCGCACTAGATTTTGGAGAGCGTATACATGCTCCCGAGAGCACATATAGGCCTCCGGGAGCATACATAAGGTATGGGGAGCATATGCTCCCTAGAGCATGTACATACTCTCGATAGCATGTACAAAATCTAGGTCGTGAACATGCTCCCTAAATCTTTGTACATGCCCCCGAGTGCATATATGTTCTCCAAAATTTTGAGTGAAAAAGTTTTTTTTGTTTTTGTTTTCAAAAGACACTTATGTGCACTGACGTCAGTGTGGGTTAATGCGATTATTACGTTACATGAGACATGTGGGGGGCACCAGTGGAGGTTTTGGGTTAGAAGGTGCATTCTACGTGGACACTGTTGCCACTTAGGTGGTGCAACAAATATTTATCTTTTTATAAATTTTAGGTCATTAGATTAGAGATCGGATTTTAGGGTCATAAGGCCACACAGGACATGTGGGGTTCTACCTAAAAATATTTTACTTTTTTTTTTAAAAAAATTACCACCTCCGTGCCCGTCAGCAGGTATTACTCAGGTAAAAATGACCTCGACTTGACGTGGTGCACAACACGCCCTAAAGCCCCTGTTATCCCCCGCAGAACTGGAGTCTTTGAAACATCTTCACTTCCAGCTGTAGGCTCGTAGCCATTAGCGAACTCCTTCCCCGCGCCTGCTGCGCGGGAAATCGCCGACCACCGCGCGTGCAACCCCGCGTCGCTCCCATGGCAGCGGGCACAGTGATGAGGTGTCACCACCTCCTTTCCGCCAAGCTCCTGCCGCGCGCTTCGCTCCCTCCGCGCCGTCCTCACCGCAGGCACCTCCTCGTCCTCCTCCCTCTCTCCGACCAGTCGTGGCTGCGCCAACCCTTCTCGACTTCTGCCGTCGCTCCCTCCACTTCGTCCTCCTCCGCCTCTCTGCGCTTCCGGGGGAAGATGTCTCCGGTATCTGGGAGGGCGACGAGGCCGTTCGGGACGGCGGCGGCCGCCGAGGCGGAGGAAGGTGCGGGCGGGTCCACCTTCCACGCGGAGGAGGGGGTAACCTGGGAGTCCCTGGGCATCTCTGAGCGCCTCTCTCGAGCATTGTCTAGGGTCTCCCTTGACAGGCCTTCGCTTGTTCAGGTGGGCGTCTCTTCTCTGCTTTCGTCCGCGCCCCACTCTGTTTTGGTATTTTAAGTGTTCGGCTGAATGCCAAAACGAAATTGGGATGCAGAAAGATGCAATCTTTGTGTTGTTTAGTAGACAAGGTGCCAACTGTCTGCAGCGTCAGGTTGCCTTGTAAAACCACTTTCATCGACTTCATCTGAAGACAGAAGAAACAGTTTTGATTCTGTTTTGCTTTGCATTCTTGTTCACATCGTTTTCCTTTACAATGTATTCCACCAAGGTAGGAGTGTTTCTTGCCTCCGTAGTTCGGAATGAGATTTTCCATTAAGGGAACGTTGGGTTTGACATAAGACGTAACATGCTTTTTGTAGGAGAATTTTACTGTATTTTATGGTGTTTTACGGTATTTTACAACAAATGGGACGACCCCTTAATGTCTTTGGAAGTATCGGTTGTATCTCTCTTTTTTGGGTTTGTCATGAGCATATAACGACAAGATGTTAAAGTTTTTGAGGATGACCGTATAACTATATATTTCTGGATTGCAGGCTGCCTCTATACCTCATGTACTCTCAGGAAATGATGTTATTGTTGCTGCAGAAACTGGCAGCGGTAAAACACATGGCTACTTGGTGCCATTGTTCAACCAACTATTTGCCATGTCTGAAGGTTCGACCGATGATGCAGACCAAGTCCCTCATACTACAGGAATTTCTCTTGTCCTTTGCCCTAATGTTATGTTGTGTGAACAAGTAGCGGAAATGGCCAATTCTCTATGTGATGATCAGGGCAAACCTCTCCTTAAGGTCTCTACTGTCTGCGGGCGGCATGTAAGTTGCTTTGTGCTAGTGTTTATAATTTGGATGTTCATAGGATCTTTCAATGTGATTGTGGAGTTCAGTATGCTTCTAACATTTTACTATCTAATTTGTATGCTACATTATCTACAGCACAGTCCTAAATTCTGCATATATGATGGTCAACGTGCATATGTTTAAAGGATGCCTAAATTGATTCTTTATTTGTAGCTTTAGGGTTCTAGTATTCTAATGGATACCCTTGGAAAGTGTTCTGCAGGGATGGCCAATTGTTCAACCTGATATACTTGTTTCAACTCCAGCTGCACTCTTGAATAGCCTTTCTGCATTTGATGCAAAAAATCATCGGAGGCCTGAATTCTTGAAGGCTGTAAAACATGTGGTAAATAATTCTACGTTATCTGTTAGGCCAATGTACTTTATTAACTATACGCATGTTGAATGGTTTGTTCTTTACAAATGGTTTGTTCTTTACAAACCTTTTTCTCGGTAAGCGACATTCAAAATGAGAAAAGGAAGAAATGCCATTTGGTCAAAGGTTTATTGTTCATGTGCTTATTAAGAGTTTATGGTGCATGTATCATGGGTACTAGATAATGATTTGATGGGAATGTTTGACAGCGGGTCAGATTTTAATGTTGTAGCTTATCGAGTTGGATAATGGTGGTTTAGAGCTCCTTTTCACCTTGATCTCTATAATTTGCACTAGAGAAATTAGGAAGTAGTATTATGTGTTTAGGGAGGGTCGCTCTTTCTCCTCTGCTTATTTTTAGCTGAAACTAATTCTCTTCCCTTGCCTAGTTAACTTCGGCAATAATGTTTAATGCTGATCATTGCCATCTTAATGATAAAAAAAGTGGGAAGAAAAAGAATTTGGTTATCATATTTAGCTCTTGTTGTTCCCACTCCAAGCACACTAAAAGATCACATAAGTACATGAGTAAAGAAGTTAGTCCAAAAGAATAAAGTACGTTTACCTATGTGGAATATATGAACCTGAACTTCTAAGAGTATGGAATTAGCAGAACTAATGAGAGATTGGAGGGTCAACATAGCTTGTTTACAAGAAATCAAGTTGTAGGGATCTAAAGCAAAATAAATTGAAGGCTATAAGGTATGATATATATGCAAAAGCAATAACTGAAAATGTGCAGCTATTATTGTAAAAGTAACAGTTGCTTCACTGACCCTAGTGTTGCATTGAGGGTCAATGCAGTGGGTTAAAATATTTTTTGATTTTTTTTAAATGTTTGCCTAGGAGGTGCCCTACACATCCGTACATGCTGATCTCTAATCGGACAATCAAAAAAATATGAAAAATAAAAAACTCTTCTTGGGCCCTTTTTTACTATTCATTGGGGCTCGATTTTTGATTTTTCAGATTTTTTTTTTGGGGTCATTCGATCGGAGATGTTCTGTACAGATGTGTAGGGCACCTCAGGGTTGACCTAACAAAATTCAAAAAAAATATTTTTTTACCCCACTGCATTGACCCTCTGTGCAGCACTGGGGTCACTGCAACAAGTGTTACTCTTATTATAAATAAAGATTTAGAAGACAAAGTTATAGAAGCCAAGAGGGAGGGGAATATACTTATGCTAGTCAAACTTGTTTTAGGAGAAGAGATTTTAAATATCATTAATGTGTTATAAGGTGGTGTTAAAAAAGAATTTTAGGATAATTCTGATGGTATAACCCAAGGTATTCCTCAGGGGTTTGGCGGGCCCAACCAGGGGTCTAGGTAAGTTCTGTCTCATGGACTTTACTGGGCCCGAGGGTTTATTTGGGTTGGGGGTGTGCGGGGGGCACTACCAAAGTGAGGTTTTGCAGGCCCACGACTTAGGGTATTGATAATATGGGGCTCAATCCTAGGTTTGTGGGTTTACTCTTTTAATTATTAAAAAAAGATATTCCTAATGGTCTGAGGATTTTTCTTGGAGAAGTAATGGCCATGTATGCAAGAATAATAGATGTTATGAGAGGGAACATAGAGGCTTTGGCTTTGGTAAAAGAAATGGCATGATTGATGCTGTTTTTCACTTTACTATTGTCTGTGATCTAATAATTGCAAATGCTTACTTTAAAGAGAGATGGACACTTAATAACTTATGGAAGTAGGATACATAAAAGTTAAGTAGATTATTTTCTTATTATGCAAAGATTGTAAAGTTACACTTGGAGAAAGGTTTTCCTCTCAACATAGAGCTTTGGTAATGGATGGTTATACTCAAAGTTTTGGATGAAAAAGGTTGTACTAAAAGGTTGTCCTCAGATTAAATGATGGAATTCGAAAAGAGGAAGGTTAGAATCATTAGATACATTTAAAATTCATTTATTAAAAAAGAAATATGGAATTTCAAATGAATAATATATACAATGTGGAATAGAATGGCTAGTTGTCTAAAAAGAGCAATGAAAGAGATCTTCTGTAAATCTAAAGGTGGAAAGATTTCTAGAAAGGAGATTTGGTGGTGGAGTGATGAAATTCAAAAGGCTATAAAAGATAAACGATAACACTTTAAATCATTGCAAAAGAATAAAAATAATTAAACCTTAAAAGAATACCAAATTGCAAAAAAGAATATTAAGAAGGTTGCTAATGAAGCTAAGTTGAAGGCTATAGAATGATGATCAAAGAGTTTTAGTTTAAGATTTGAGATTAAGAAGAAATGATGCACGTATTTTAAGAAATTATTAAACGTGGATCACTGCAGAGGTCTATCTTTTGAGGGAACTAATGAGTCAGTTGGGCCAAATCACTTTTGTTACTTTTGGTGGACTAGGACTTTAGAAGTTGAGGATGCTTTATGAAGGATGAAGGTCTGTTAGGCTGTTTGTTCGAATGGTATGCCTATTGAAGTTTGAAAAAAGTTATCGGTTGTGTTGGTAAAGGCATTAAGTGGCTGATTAGACTTTTTAATAAGATTTTAAAAGAGAGAAGAATGCTGATGATTGGAAAAATATTTTGGTTCCTTCTTTAAAACAAATGGGATATAGAAAATTGCAAGGAATATCATGGTATTAAACTTAGTAGGTCATATAGAAAACTGCAACAAATATCATGGTATTAGACTTAATAAATCATACTATGAAGCTTTAAGAGGATTAATAAAGAGTCTTAGGCTTGTGACAGTGTTTTTGAAAATCAGTTTGGATTTGTGCCAAGGTATAATGGTCCCCAATTTTATGTAGATATCTAATTGTTGCATAACCTTGAAACAAAATGTTAAGCTATTAAAAGGTGAAATTTAAGATTATAAAACATGTTCATCATATAACGGTAAAAATAGAATAAACAAATTCATATCCAAACATGGATGGCAATACCGGTACTAGCCGTATCAGCCGATACGGGTATAAAAGGGCCCAAAAATAAAATAAAAAAACAGAAAAAATGTAAACAATTAATTAGATACGTGTTGAGTGTGACAAAGGTGGGTTAAGACAAAGAAGTACATGTAACACATATTAAATGACTATTTTGATACAGATTAAACATGAAAAATATTATGCTAATGTACTAAACATTTACAAATAATAAATGTTAATAAAATCAAACGATGCTTACCTATGAAAAACATAAGTGAGTATACTAATATAGATAATGACCTGTAGATCCTTCTGATTCATCTTCCGGTTGTTGTTGTTGGTATCCATAATACGGTTGCATATGTTCTCTATATTCACCATAACTAAACAATGATGCAGTCAAGTCGTGCATCTCTCTTTGAATCTCTCTTGTAGTATACGTTTGTTGACTTGATGAAATTCCAGAATCAGGATGCAAAGAAGCAGCTTGAGGATAAGAAGATCCTGACCCATAACTGTTACTGGGTGGATGGAATTGAAAACCTTCATACTCTACTCGACCTCCCCAGCTATACATGCCTGCTTCTTGTTGGCCACCTCCATAACCTGATTGTTGTCCATACTGACCTTGTGAATTATAATCTCCTTGACTTTCATGCTGTCCTCTTCTAGTGTCAATATACAAAGAGAAAGAAGGTGTATACACTCCGTCTCCGGTAGTAGCACCTGCAGCTGCACCAACATCATCACTAGGAGACTGTGTTCCATCATCATCATCATCATCATCTTGATCATAATCAACAATTAACTTCCTCTTGACATTACTTGACTTTTTCTTTTGTGATGCCTGTTTTTGCTGGCTTTGTTTTCTTTTTAGATCCTTTTGCAAGTTGACCCGCTCTAATAATCATTTTCCTCGTAGTGTATGTCTCACATAAATTTGCTTCATCTCATCAATCGTAGGATCGTCTCTGGCAGCCAGATTAGTCCTCTTAAGTGTAGATGTACTCCTTCTCAAGAATGATGGTGCCCTAACCATTTTAGGAGTGACTGGCCTGCTATTTGATTTTGAGTGTCTAGCAGGCTCAAGCTCAGTATCAGGTGCAAATAAAGGCACATGCTCAGTCTTACTCTAATGCTCATGTGAAGGAGGAGGTGAATTTTCTTTTTACCTTTTTGATGTTCTTAATTCTGGATCTCTAGCAATAGCTACATCTAGTATGTCCTCTGCCCATTTTGTATCATCAGGATCAAAAACTGGCTCATCGACAGTTGCCCGTATCTTAACCCAAGCATGCAAGGGATTATCATCATCAAATAAGTCTTCTACATCAATTTGGCTAACAACATCTTCTACCTGCCCTGCAACTCGTTTCTCCCTCAATTGTTGTCTCAGTCGAATATTTTTGATCCTCAATCTCATATTGTAATGGCAGTACACAAATTTAATTTGTCCAATCGTTCAGTCTTTAACCGGTTACGAATTTTTGAGTGTATAAGGCTGAACGTGTTCCAATTTCTTTCACACTGGCTTGCCGATGCCGTCTGACTTAAAACCCTTACTGCAACGGAAGCCAAAGGATTATAACACCTGTCTCTGTTGTACACCATTATCCACCACTCAGCTGTGCCATCAGTAAAAAATAAAAAAATAAATCAATGTATGTTCTTCTTTCTTATGCACATATGATAACAATGTAATCACTAAGTATACTTAGGCTCACTTTCTCTATGGCAATTTGCACATGGTCTTCATTATATGTCTCCAGCCTTAGCCTATAAGTCTCCATCTACAAAGATTGAATGAACAATTAATATAATTCACGGACTCTTGAAAATTAATCATGTAATTGAATATATCTTAAAGTCAATTCTTCATATAAGAGATAAACACGTCTCTCTGCCTCAATTCTATCTTCTATTGTCCTCGACAAGCGTGCGATCACATTCAGTGTGCCTTGGATCACCTCTCTATCAATGTGCACTTGATGACTGTACATTACTCGAGGATTTAAAAAATAACTTGTATTTAGGTGGATAATTAATAAATAACAATTTAATAAATAATCCCCCATGTAATAGTATGAGACTTCATTACCAGCTGCATGCAAGTCGTGGTGTAATGTGTTTTCCCATTTGAGATCAATAAGGTCCCATCACTTCATATAAGTGTTGGAAAATGCGTTCTTGATGTGCACCTTAGCAATGTCAATTGCCTCGTACAAATATCCCATGTAATTCTTATTATCTCCATCCACCAATTTTAAGACATGTACGGGCGGTTCCACCAACTTCATATAAGTCTGCACATAGCTCCAAAATTTTTTGTTCTCTATGATTTTTTTCCACTTCCAAATGTTTACATTTAGATTCATTGGAGGTAGTCGACATATACTCCAAGAACTCTTTATTAAATATAAACCCCTTGATCTCATTCCTAAATTAGTGCAAAGATTCTAATGAAATGAAATTAGATGCAAATCTTGTAGACCCCGCACAGATGAGATCTCGGCCCCCAGATGCTTGTTCTCTGAACATGTTCAAGATCCTAAGATGATCATAAATAAATTAGGTAATTTGTTGACAGTCGGGTCCTTACCAATGTCTTCAAGCATTAAGTCTAGACTATGCGCTGCACATAAGACCCAATAAAGGTGTTTGCGCTTGTCCATTAATTTCTTTCCTGTAGCCTTATAACTTGGTTCATTATCAGTGACCACCTGGACAACATTTTCCTCTCCAATTTCCTGCACCATCTGATCCATCAAACCAAATAAATATTTGACGTTCTTTGAATAGTTTGACGCATCAACAAATTTTATAAAAACTGTCCCTTCAGTGCAATAAATATGGAAATTAATCATGGACTTCTTCGTGGTACCGGTCCAGCCATCGCACATAATTATGCATCCTCTCTCTTTTCATACAGTTTTAAAATTTTCAACCTACTGTTGAAGCTCCTCATATTCTCCATCAAGCCCACGTCCGTATATGTCTCGACGTGTGGGGGCTTTGAACCCACGACCATGAACTATTATTGCATCAATCATAAGCTGAAAATAAGGAGACTGAGTAGCATGTGAGGGAACACCTGCATGCAAAAATCATTGACAAATGTTTTTAAAAGCATGTCCTGTCGCTTCAGCTGACTTTTTTACTCCTCATTATTTGCTTGATTTTTGGCTGAGTAGAACTCTGTCTTCTAAAAAGATAACTGTCTATAGGACCTACTTGACCTCTAGCTTGAGTTGTGCCTCTTGTTGATAGTCCATCATCTCTCCTTCGGGTTTCGTCATCTTCTTGATGTCACAAACTCTCTCTTCTAGCTGCAGCCATCTCAGGATCTTCATCATCATCATCATCACTAAAGTCCACAATTTGTTCAGCCATTTGCTTCTTACGTATAAAAATGCCACTGACTCCAGTACACATCTCTTTGCCTTTTATATTCTGTCTACTTGAAATCTCGTCTTGGAGTTCAACCTCCTCTTCATTTTTTTGCTTCTTTTGTGCTTTCCGGTCACGTAACAATTCGTGCATCTTGTTGGCGACTTGTCGGGGACAGACAGTACACCTTGTCACCTATCTCGTCTTTCCTGCTAAATGTTCTTTTCCTCGAGTGATTCCACCACCCATCTCTTTGCCACAATATTTGCACTTCACTCTCCTCTTTGCAGTATTTACTAAGGTGATATAGGCCCACCCTGGGTCCTGCTCTTGCTGTTCAGCCATGATCCTACAACAAGAAAGAAAAAAGAAGAAACAAATATTAGTACATTTGGCATTATGTTCCTACTTTAAAATATGCAATGAAGTTTAAGTTAAGTTTCAATTGATGTTTAATTTAAGTAATTAGACAAAAGTCCCAATATTTAACCGCAAATTATGGTCAAAATTGGGATTTTTTCCTAATTAACTTTCGATCAACGTAATTCACAGTATGTTCCTACTTTAAAATATGCAATGAAGCTTAATTAGGTTTCAATTGATGTTTAATTTAAGTAATTAGATAAAAGTCTCAATTTTTAACTGCTAATTAGGGTTAAAATTGGGATTTTTCCTTTATTAACTTTCGATCTAAAATATGCAATGAAGCTTAATTAGGCATTAATTGATGTTTAATTTAAGTAATTAGACAAAAACTCCAATTTTTAACTGCTAATTAGGGTCAAAATTGAGATTTTTTCCTAATTAATCTTCAATCAACGCAATTCACAGTATGCTCCTACTTTAAAATATGCAATGAAACTTAATTAGGCTTCAATTGATGTTTAATTTAAGTAATTAGACAAAAGTCCTAATTTTTAACCGCTAATTTGGGTCAAAATTGAGATTTTTCCCTAATTAACTTTCAATCAACGCAATTCACAGTATGTTCGTACTTTAAAATATGCAATGAAGCTTAATTAAGCTTCAATTGATGTTTAATTTAAGTAATTAGACAAAAGTCTCAATTTTTAACCACTAATTAAGGTCAAAATTGGGATTTTTCCCTAATTAACTTTCGATCAATGCAATTCACAGCATGTTCTTACTTTAAAATATGTAATGGAGCTTAATTAAGTTTCAATTGATGTTTAATTTAAGTAATTAGACAAAAGTCACAATTTTTAACCGCTAATTAGGGTCTAAACTTGGGGGTTGTCTATTTTACTAAGAAAATGAATGTAAACAATCTAATAATTAGTTAACCACTAAAAAATAATAATTAGATTTAAAATATATATCATACCTTATTTTTTTCTTCCACCAAAAACGTTCAAAACGTCTCCGACAACGGGCGGCGGCGGCGACGGCGACAGCTCTTCCTTCCCCTCCAAAAAAGAACCATCCCTCTCACAGATCTGTTTCTGTGAGAGGGGAAACTGAAACACTCCTCTCACGGGTATCGGTTCGATACCGGCCCGGTACAGTTTTTTTTTTTTTTTTTTTTTTTTTTTTTTTTTTTTTTTTTTTTTTTTTAATATAACCAGTACCGGCCATTTCAGGCTGAACCGGTACCAGTGCCGGCTGATACCGATACGTACCGACCGGTACTGCCAACCATGTATCCAAAGCAAGGAAGGAAGGGTCGAGGATCGGGTACAGATAGGCCCGATCCAAGCCAATCGGATGGGCCGATCCGAACCAATTCTGGACCGATCCGGTCTAATCTCCTTCTCCCTTATATAAATTACAAGGGTTCAAAAAAAATTTAAAAGTATATAAGAAATCTTAAAAAATGTACAGATGATTATCTTTATTTGAACCTTGATTTCTTCACTTTACCTTGCTGTCTAAGTCAACTCTATCTTCTCTCCTTAGTAATTGGTCTCTCTATAATACACACTATCTCTCTATCTTTCATCTCTAAAATTTTCTTTCTTTTTTTCTTTTATATACATTAGTATTGACGGTTTTCAACAGTAAATAAAACTAATAAATATCTCATATTGTGCTTCCAAAGGAAATTAAGAAATATAAACTATTTTTTTTTTTTAAAAACTGAGAATTATTTTGTTCTGGATATAAGCGACTATAAGGGTAATGAACATTAATCAAATTTTTTTTATTAATGACTAGAACTCTAATTTTTTTAAATAAATTTTAGTATTCTTATTGTCATTTATATTCAAAATCTGATAATCCTCAACAGAAAAAAAAATGGTACACATTTTTTAATTTTCTTCTAAAGCACAACTTGGTAAACTTGTAGATTTTATTTATTATTTGGGATTGTTAATACTAATATATCTAAGGGAAGAAAAAATGAGAAAGAAAGAAAAAAAAATCTAGAGAGATTGTTAGAGTGAGAGTGTGTGTGTTATACAAAGATAATTTATTTAAAAAAGCGCCTTAAAGAGTCCACCCGATCGTTGTAGAGTGCCACTTCTCATAACCAAGTCGATAGAAAAAAGAGTTCAGACTTTAGAGTTTATACTATAGAGAGAGAAAATTGAGAGAGAGGGAGGAAAATATTAATTAGATAGAAAAAAAAATAGAGAGAGGGAAGGAGAAATATTAATTAGATAGAAAAAATTTAAAGAGAGAGAGGGAGAAATATTAATTAGATGGAAAAATTTAGAAAAAGAGGGAGAAATATTAAAGGGATAGGAAAAACATGAGAGAGAGGGAGAGAAATATTAAGTTAACAATTAGATTAAAAAACTTAGAGAGAGAGAGAGAGGAGGGCACTTGGATGGATGGGGTGGAGAATGGCCTTAGGGGATTTATATAGACACCCAAGGCCCAAACTAGCTGTTGGGAATGTTCCTGATGGCTAGCTTTTCAAACTTCAAAAGCTAGCCATTGGGGAGCTGGGTTGGCCCGATTCGGACTAGGGATCGGGTTATCCACATCGATCGGGGCACGTGATCACATTGGATCGGCCTGAAACTGATCAGATCGGTCGATACGTGCTGATCTGCTACACCATGATCCAAAGAGAAATATAATCATTGGCCGTACCTAATAAATTATGTTTGAATTGATCAATGGTAATCTGCCTCTACTAGTGTTGGAAAGCAAGACCAAAAATTATTTAAAATTGTAAGGCATGAACTAATGTAAACATTAGTCTAAGCAGGATGCAACTACACCCCACTTAAACACGGAACATAGTCAAGCTACTTTTTACAAAGGAAATAACTAAATCATGCATGTTCCACTTATTCAACAATGTTAAACTCAACCAGATACAAGTATAGCAGAAAAACATTGAGATGAAGAAACCAGTGGAAATCAATCAACAATAGTTCTGTCATCTTTCTTTAGCTGTCATCTTAGAATCTTTTCTTGTATCTGGATCTTGCTTTCTTTGAGGTCATAAGCTGAGTTCATCTTTCCTTATCTTGTTCTTTTGGTAGTTTGTCTTTCTTACTTTGTTAGTTCTTATATATGTATATATATAATTTAGAACTAATTCATAGAGATAATCATAGAGTTAAGTGTTAGAGATTGAGCCATGATTAGAAGTTTGTTTTTGACCATTTGTCTTTCTTTCTTGGATCTTTATTTTAGCTAGTCTTGTTCTTGGAGTCGGTGGTTCCTCTGGCTAAGTGGTTCCTCTGGCTAAGTGGTTCACCCGTCTAAGAAATAGGGATGATACCTATTAGAAGTCTTTATATGGTTGGATGAGGTACCCAGCGATCTTAGGCTGATTGGAACACGTAAGTCGTCAACTACGTCATCTTGAATCAAGTCATAGGTGCACTCAAAGATTGTGAGGGTTTTTAAGGATGGTTCAAAGATTGTGAGGGTTTTTAAGGAAATATGAAGATTGCAGGGGCTTATAAGGAATATTAGAAGATTATAGAGATTGAAAGTAAACATATCTTAGAAATTAAGTGCTAAACTAAAAGTAATTATGAATTAAAAACCTAGAAGAGGAGTGGAGCATCTGACCCTACCTTGGACTGCCGTTGAGTAGCCATTGACTGGCCATCGAGCCTCCTCTCTCCCTTCTCTCTCTCTCTCGCTCTCTGTCTCGCGCGCGCGTGCGATTTATATCTCGACATTGCCCTTTGTTTGGTGGTAAGAAGGTTTTTTTTTTTTTTTTGGGGGGGGGGTGTTGTAAGGGCCATTTATGGGGGTGGGGTGGGGTGGGGTTGTAAGCACCCATTTATAGGTGGGGGGGGGGAGGCTGTTCACATATTAAATTATTTGGTGCGGGACTAACCTTACCTAGCTGGTCCCCTAACCAACCCATCAATGAGCCCTTTTAACTCGGGCCAATAAGCAGCCCAAGTACTTGGCCCAACAAGCCCATTTAATCCTGTCCATTTTCAGTCAATTAGTAGGTTATTTTTAGATCCTATAAGGCCCATTAATGACTCGATCTCTGAAGCCTAGTATGGCACAACAGAGGTCTTAAAAAAATTTCATTTAAACCCTATGTTTTTCAACACCCTATTTGAACAGAAATATGAGATATACTTTTTCTTTTGTTTGTATGTGGGTCCTTACACCAAGTAAATCTACTACAAAAGCTATCTTCTTATTGAGGTAGTTGATGGAGAGACGTAGAAAGATGAGGAAAGATCTCTATATGATTTTCATTGATTTTGTGTAGGCTTATAATTGAGTACCAAGAAAGCTAATTTGGTTGATTTTAGTGGGGAAAATGAATATGTAAATGATATAATGGTGTAGTTAAAAATATGTAAGGGGGCTTTACTAATGTGAGAAATATCACTATGGAGATGTTAGGGTACCTTCTTATTATAGGTTCATACAGTGTTTGTGAGCATTTCTATCTTTTGAGGCTGTTTTGTACTTGAAATTTATTTCATTAAAGTTTTTGCTTTGATTTTTAAAATTACTATACTTTGGTTCTTTCTATGTTTGGTAAATTTGTTATTATTTTTAAGAGAGTTTGGAGGGAAGGAAGGAGGGAGAGAGAGAGAGAAAAGTGGAGGCGGGCTAGAGAGAAAAGTGGGGAGAGAGAGATTTGTTGGCTGGAGAGAGAAAAGTGGAGGGGGAGAGAGAAACGTAGAGAGAGACTTGTGGGAGAGATGGGTTTCCTTGAAATAAAGACAACTCTTGAGTTATGCTATTTTTGGGAGAGGTTTATGAAGGGCGGGATACTTTCCTAAAAAATAGGAGAGATCTTACCAAACAGGTTTTTATATCAAGGGTCAGCTCTGAAACTTAAAAGCCTGAAATGTAAAATGAAGGTTTGGTCTGTCAATTGGAAACAGGAGAGATTTAATCAGATTAATCATACCCTAGATGCTATTCAAGCTTTGGATAAGGTTGAGCGAGGCAGAGATCTTAATCAGCAGGAAATGCAGCTCAGAGCACCGCTGAAGACAAGTATTCTGATTGGGTGACCGAGGAAGAAATCAGGTGGAGACAGAAGTCAAGGGCAGTGTGGTTGAAGGATGGGGATTTGGATACCAAGTTTTTTCATAAACTAGCTAATGGGAGGAGGAGAAATTGTGTATCTTGCATTCAAAAGGAAGATTTGATTATTGATGAGGAGGATATCATTGCTGAAGAAATGATTCTTTTATACAAAGAATTATTCTCATCTGAACACAGGTGGTTTCCACCTTGGAAAGATGCGGTGATGCCGCAGTTAACCGAGGAGGAACAATTAATGTTGATCAGGCCAGTCACAGAAGAAGAAGTGAGGAATGCAGTCTTCTCCTTGGGTTCTGAAAAAGCATCGGGACTGGATGGTATTCCAATGAGTTTTTATCAGGAATTCTGGGTGTTAGTTAAAGGAGATGTTATTTGAGCTGTGGAGGAATGTTTGGTAGGGAGAGATGGATGTGAGGATATTAATCACACATACCTAGTTCTGCTGCCAAAGAAAGAAGATGCTGTGCAAATGAAGGATTTCAGGCCCATTTGTCTCTTAAATGGGTCTTATAAGATCATTGCTTGTGTGCTTAGTTCCAGATTGAGTGGTCTTTTAAACAGGATTGTGCAACAGAACCAATCTGCTTTTATCAAAGGACGAAGACTCAAGGATAACTTTTTAATTGCACATGAGGTAGTACATTCTTTAAAGAAGAGAGGAGAACAAGGAGTTGTTTGTATGCTGGATTTCAACAAAGCCTATGATAGAGTTCATTGGAACAACCTATGGAGTATTTTGGACATGCACAAATTTCCAGATCAATGGATTGTTGTATTGGGGAAGTGTATCTCATCAGCAAAATTTTCCATTATCCTCAACAATAATGTGTATGGTTTCTTCTCAAGCACTAGAGGGTTAAGACAAAGGGACCCTTTGTCACCCCTCTTGTTCGTCACTGTGGCCAATGTGTTTAGTATAATGTGCCTAGAGCAGAATGTAACGGCTGGATTAGAGGAATCAGAATTCGTAGAGGGTTGCATGAAGTGATTCATCTCCAATTTGCTGATGACACGACTATCTTCTTCAAGGGAGAAACTGAAATGGCTCACAACTTTGCATTCATTTTGAAACGGTTTGAAGCTTGCACAGGACTGAAAATAAATTATGATAAAAGTCAGATTATTAGTGTGGATATGGATGAAGATATGAGTCTGCAAACAGCCAGAAACCTTGGTTGTGACAGGGGTAACTTTCCTATAACTTATTTAGGGTTACCCTTATCTAATCGAAGGTTGAAAGCCTGTTATTCAGAAAACTCTTAGAAAATTAACTGCTTGGAAGGCTAGATTTTTATCCTTTGGAGCAAGGATAATTCTCATTAATTCAGTTATCACTGCCATGCCTTTGCACTATCTATCAGTGTTCCTCATGCCTATGGAGGTTTGCAGCAAGATTGATGCTATTAGAAGGAAGTTTCTGTGGTTTGGGGGGGGGGAATAATAAAGAGGGTAAAGGAGTTTCTCTTGTTAAATGGAGAAAAAGTGTGCTTGCCAACGACCAAAGGGGGTATGGGGATTAAGAATCATCAACTGTGGAACATTGCACTACTTGGGAAATGGCTTTGGGAGTTGTTATGAGCACACTTTGCGGAAAGATATAATTCTTCAGAAGCACTACCAGCCGAGATTTAGATTCTATCAGCATATGACTAATTCCTCCGTTGTGTCAGTAATTTGGTCAGACACACTGAAAGCTGGTAGAATCTTTTGTAGGTATTTACGGTACAAGGTTGGAAATGGACATAACGTATTCTTCTGGGAAGATACATGGCTGGGAGAAGACTGTCTCAAGGTAGCTTACCCTCTTATTTTTGATATTGCTGTGATCCAGTGGGCTACGGTCAGTGACAGTTTTGAAGCTGTTGGGAATCATATCCAATGGAATATCCAGACCGGGAGAAACATGAAGGATAGCGAAATTCAAGAGTTCTGTTCTTTGACGGAGGCGTTAAACTCAGTTAAATTGATCTGTCGAAGCCGGACAGGTTAATTTGGAGACCCAATCAAGGAGAATTCACTGTGCAGTCTTATTACTCATTGCTGGAAGGAGAAATGCCGAGATATAGGAGGAATGGAGAGGTCTGGAAAGTGAAGTCACCGTTCAAAGTTCAGGCTTTTATGTGGTTAATGTATGAAAAAAGAATCATCACAGAAGTTTACAGAAGTAAATGGTGCTCAAATGCAGATATTCTTTGTGTATTCTGTAGTAAGCACAATGAAGATGTTGACCACCTATTTGTCTGCTGCCAAGGGAGTCAAGAAATATGGAGAATTTTTAGTGAAACTTGAGATGCTGCACTTCAACAGGAATTTTGATTCTGTCCTGGAAATGTGGTCCTTCTTTAAGCAGTTGAAGAACAAGACTACAACTAAGCATTGCTGGAGCATTTGGAAGGAAAGGAATGAAGTCATATTCAGGGGAAGTAAATTTTATGTTGAGAATATTGCATTTTGTGCCTTATCCAACTTGTATTCATGGGCTCGGTATATCATAGGTGTTTCTCTGGAGTCTTGGTTAAAGGCTTTTACATAGTAATTGTCATTTGTTTGTAGTGTTCTTTTCATTTCTTAGATAGGAACCTCTCCCATCCTTGATTGTACTTCCTCTATTTAAGTCAATAAAATTGGTGGTACAATCCACGTTCTTATAAAAAAAATATATATCAAGGGTCAGCTCTAAGTTTGTAGTGACCCAATCGTAAGTTGACTAGGAGGAAGGGATTACACGTAGGAATGGGCTACTCACATAGTAAGTCAGAGTGCAGTCATCATAGTGTGGAGCTATCATTGTTTCTAGGGGCTTGTGCAGGGATGAACCAGGTTAGTCCCATATCGAAAGATGAGAAAAATTATTAGGCTATATATGGGGTGTTTGGACCCATAACTTGTAAGTCACCTCTTAGTGACAAAATTGTGCGAGCTTGGCCAAACCAGACAAAATCTCACAAGGGTTGAATCATGTTACATAATGATATCAAAATAAGACTGTGTAGTAGATGTGGGATGCTTTGGGGACGAACTATATGAAAGCTGGTCGGCTTGTAGTAATGAAGGAAAGGTTACCCGCAAAGCAAGTTAGAGTGGAGCCGCCACTGTGTTTAGGGGCCGGAGTAGGGATGAACCATATTCGTCCCATATCAGAAAACATAAAAAGGTTACTGGCTTATATATCTGGACCTTAAACCCATAACTTAGGAGGACTTTTGGGGACAAAATTGTGTTGACTTGGCCTAAAGAGAACAATACCTTACAAGGGTTGGATTGGGTCATTACAAGGCCATTGTCTCTTTTATAGATAAAATGACAAAATAGATACGTGATGGCATCCTTTGACATTGTGATTTTGTTTCTAAATGCCGAACATGTCAGCAAGTGAAAGAAGAAATACCAAAGGCCTGCTAGACCATTGTAATCCATGGAGCTTCCTCTGCAGAAGTGAGAGCATATCACGATAGATTTCATACAGGGTTGCCAAAGAAAGAGAAAACATGATATGATTTGGGTTATTGTAGATCAGTTGACTAAGTCTGCGCATTTCTTGACTAATCATAAGACCTAATCTCTGGAAGGGCTGACTAGAATATACATTGATGAGATAGTTAGACTTCACGGTATGCCATAATCTCAAACAGGGATTCCAGATTCATTGCTAATTTAGGAAGAATCTACAAGAAGTTGTGTTTCAATGGCTGAGAATGCAGTGGGTTTAAATGATAAGTTAGAATGGTGGAGGGATGCATTGAAATTTAAAGGTTTTAGGATTAGTCTGACTAAGTCATAATATGTGGAATGCAATTTTAGCGGTATACAGGTAGGCCAAAAGATGGTGATCGGTGGTCAAGTTATCCCTAAATTAGTAACTTTGATACTTAGATTCCAATATCTAACAGAATGGAGAAATCCAAGAGAATGTTGCACATAAGATTATGGCATGTTGGTTGAAATGGAGAAGTATGTTTGGAATCCTCTATGGTCGAAAGGTCTCCATGAAGCTCAAAAGAAAGTTGTCTCCATGAATCTCAAAAGAAAGTTTTAAGGACTGCTGTGAGGCCTACTATATTTTATGGGATTGAGTGGTGGTCTGCGAGAAGAGAACATGTACAAAAATTGTTTGTAGCGGAGATGAGTATGTTGAGATGGATGTGTGGAAAGACCAACAAGAATAATATTTGAACTGAACATATAGATGGAGACTTATGTGTTGGTCCTATTGACCGTAGGTTTAGGGAAAATAGGCTCATTTGTTTTGATCATGTGCACTGGCAACCAAGTTTAGTGCCAGTTAAGAGATGTGATCAAATCTGGCTGGAAGGAGGTAAAAGAACTCGCTGAAGGCCTAAAATGAGGTGGGCAGATATAAAATGAAAAGACTTGACCTTCTTAGGTTTAACTACAAATATGCCATTGGATATATTAAAATTGTAGGTCCAGATTCATGTAGCTGAGCCAAATAATGGGATAAGGTGACGACGATACTGAACACATGTTGATGTTGGTGACTCACCTTTTGATAACACTATAACATATTTTTGTCTTATCAATGATCCATGTTTTAAGTGAACCATCAATGTCTTAGTTTAAGTTAATTTTTCATGTCTAGAGATATGTGGTTAATCAAATCCCAATTTGAAGGGGAAGATGAAACTTGGTGGAGCTCACAATGATCAAGAATATGGTGTTTATGAAAGGTAGGATGATAAAATCATGTTTATGACTGAGTCTTCATAATGCAGTGAAGTTCAGTTTTTCCAATCTGAATTTTGAAGTAGAATTTTAAGAATTGTGATGGTGTAGTATTTATTTTTCTTTTCTGTTGTTTTTTTCCTCATTTATTTTCATGGTTGAGGAATCTCACCTCACCATTTGATTGTCCTACCTCTGTTTATTCACAATAAATTGGTGGTATATTATTGAACTGGAGGCTTCTTCTTTTCATTTATGTTTCTTGTTATAGTTTTTGTTTACCTTTCTCTTCTCTGT
This sequence comes from Zantedeschia hybrid cultivar, assembly GCA_030544215.1. Taxonomy (NCBI): domain Eukaryota; kingdom Viridiplantae; phylum Streptophyta; class Magnoliopsida; order Alismatales; family Araceae; genus Zantedeschia; species Zantedeschia hybrid cultivar. The sequence continues at coordinate 31,548,845 of JARZZO010000003.1, read as the reverse complement.
TACTGGCAGGTATTTGATGAAGCAGATATACTCCTTTGTGGAAGTTTTCAGAATCAAGTTATTCGTCTCATACATATGTTCCGATTTGAAGAAAAAGTTTTGTCTAGAATGAATCGTTCTAAACGAGGCAGTTCAGAGACTATAAATGAAGAATCTGTTCTTGTTTCTGAGTTAGAAGATAATCAAGTAAGGCAGTCTGTCTGTGACATTGAGGAGGACGAAGATGACGAAAAATCATCTGAAGATTCCAAGACTGTGGAATTTGAAAAAAGGACGAAACGCTCAAGTGGTTGGAGGAGGGTTAGAGAGATTTATACACGTAGTAAACAATACATATTTGTTGCAGCCACTCTTCCTAAAAATGGCATGCAAACTGCTGGAGGAGTGCTGAAACGCATGTTTCCTACTGCCATTTGGGTCAGCGGGAATTATCTTCATCGCCAAAATCCTAGGTCCACATATTCATACTTTACTTTCTCTTCTTGGAAGTCATTTTAGTAGTTAATCATTAACATCCTTCTTGCTTGTTAAAATTTTAAATAAACAGCAACGATCATGTTTTATTGCTTAGAAAATCCTTTTCATGCTTTTGGCAATTTAACATGATAGGTCAATCACTAACACACATTTTTGGCAATTAAATAGGCTTTTACACATTCACTTGATTTCCACAGATAAAGACTACATTCTAGGTTTGGGTCAGCTACATGAATCCTATCCCAGCACTTTAATCTAGCCATCATTGTAGTTAAACCTAAGAAGGTTATGACTTTTCTTACTATGTCAAACTATCTTATTTTAGGTCGTCTTCCTCCGGGCCTTTTACCATCCTCCTCTTGAATTAGATTGTAACTTCAAACTGGCGCTTAGCTTGGAATGGTGCACATGTCCAAACCATCTAAGACTATTTTCCCCATGCTTAACATTGATCGGAACTACACTTAAAGTATTCTCATCCGCCTTTACTCCAAATATTATCCTTTCTTCTCTTTTTGCGCATCCTTCTCAACATCATTGTCCTTCCATATGAAGGAGTGCTTTGAGAGGGGCCATGATGAGATGGGGGGTGGGTCGGAGGTGGAGGTTGGTGGAGGAGGACAACCTTGATTCAAATGAGGATAATCTCTTGGCATCTGAGGGGTGCATGTGGTAGGGGGAATCGGGGAAGAGAAGGGCTCTCTAGTTGGTGACAAGGAGGTATAGTGATCAAGGTGGTGATAAATAAATATAAGGCGGATAGTCCATATCTACATGAGGCTAAGTGCTACGCTCAGTCATTCAGACTCACTTTGGATTCAAGCTACGTAACTAGAGAATCAAATAACATACAAATCGAAGATTAATGATGAGAGACAAATAACAAAGTAATAAAGATGCCATTTACCATCAAATAAATCTAAATATTTCATTATATCGCCATAACCAGGATCCTCAAATTATATCAAATATGCAACGGAAATAAAATCTCTCAATTCACTAAAGAAATATAAAAGTACATATCTTCTCTTAATTTCCTACTACATCAAATCTAAGGGAACAGTAAATTTGAGACAAGGGCTTCATCATTAAGTCTGTCATGTTGATTGATGGAACTCTTTCCACCTATACATCTCCTCTGGCGATGATCTCTCTGATCAAGTGAAAACGCCTCAAGAATGTGCTTCAACTTTTGATGAAACCGTGGCTCTTTCGCTCGTGCAATCACCCCATTATTGTCGCATATCAATGGGACAAGATCGGAGATGATAGGAACTACGCTAAGGTTGGTGATGAACTTTTTCATCCAGACTACCTATAGTTGTCAAGGCGTCAAGGCGAGCCAAGGTGTTCCTAGGGAGCCTAAGCGCTTAGGTGTTAAGGCGGCCGCTTAGGCGGCCGCTTAGGCGGTGCTTAAGCGGCGGCGGTTAGGCGCCTCATTAAAATATATATGAAATATATTAATATCAATTGTAGATTCATCAATATTAATATCAAATATATGCAGTCACACAGAGAGAGGGAGAGGGGGGGAGAGAGATTGAAACAGAGCTTCGGCCCATTTGTGTCCTGTGCACTGTGTACGCAGTCACAGAGATAGATAGAGAGAGAGAGAGACTAGAGTGTGTGAGTGAGATTGAGATAGGGCTTTGGCCCCTGTCTTTGTGAGATAGAAAGTGGAGGGAGGGGGGCTTGGCCGATCAGGCCTAAGAGAGAGAGAGCGCTAAGAGCCTAAAAGAAAGGGAAGGAGGGGGGCTTGGCCGGTTGGGCCCTTCTTAGAGAGACAGAGAGAGAGAGAGAAAGGGAGAGAGAGGGTGAGACTTGAGAGAGAGAGAGAGAGAGAGAGAGAGAGAGAGAGAGAGAGCAAACTGCGGCATCGACGATTGGTGGCAGTGGCGGCATCGGTGGCGTCGGCGGTGGCTGGGAATCGCAGCGAAGTCAGACGGGGATGAAACCCTCGTAGACTGTGGTGGGAGGGAGGGAATGGGTTATCACAGGGGTCGGGCGAGGAGAGAGAGAGAGAGCGCAAACTCATCGGACGACATCGACGACAGTGACGGCGGCGTCGACGATCGGTAGTGGCCGGGAATTGCAGCGAAGTCGGATGGGGACGAAACCCTTGTAGACCGTAACTGGGAGGGAGGGAATGGGGCATCACGGGGGTCGAGCGAGGGGGGGGGGGGACTTATCGTATCCGGTTGGGTCTCTAATGGGCCGGGCTGAAGCCGGTCTAGGCGCCCAGACGCCCTGGGCAGGCCTCCTGGGCCGCTTAAGTGGGTGTTTGGCCCGCCTTTCATGGGCCCGTGAAAGGCGGACCAGCGCCTACCCCCTCTACTAGCGCCTTTGCGCCAAGGCGCCGCTTAGGCGCACACCTAAGCGGCGCCTTGACAACTATGAGACTACCTCCTTGGCCACTTCTGTTGCAGCAATGTATGCCTCAGTCGTCGAATTAACAGTAGTTTCTTGTTTGGAGCTTTTCCAGCTCACTACACCTCTGTTCAAAGTGAACATGAATCCGGAAGTAGACATGCTTTCATCTGGATCATACTAGAAATTAGAGTTAGTGTATCCTCGTAGTTTTAAGTCTGCTGAATAGACTAGAAATAAATAGTAGAATAATGATGGATAAATTTTTAAAAATTATAAAATTTTGCAGGCAAGTAGATTTCATCATGACAAAGTTGTGGCCAAAATTTCAGGTCATTTGGCCAACAACAGATCAGGTTTCCCAAACTAGAGCAGTCTAAATCACGCATGCCTTTATGGACGCCTTTTAAATTGCGTCTACTATGGTGGACACCTTTTAGACAGGTAAAATAGCTCAAAGGTGACTCTAAACTTCAAGTTTGGAAGGCGTCTTGTCAAGCGAACATCTTTCAAATTGCGTCCACTGGTCTGGATGCGATTTTGACCAGTTTTCTGAACTATAATATTTCGAGCACATGGAATTGAAGGACCAACGTGAGAACTAAAATCATAGACTTATAGATTAAGGTTCCAAGAATCATGTTTGACTACTTTTGAAAATCAAAATGAAGTTTTTATATTAATACAAAATAAACACTTAATGGGTTATCATCACCTACCTCTTGAAGAAAGAGCAACCAATCTTCTTTAACTAAGTCCTTAAGCTCTGGCCACAAATTTCTCTTGTTCGAGAGCCTTTCCAACATCCTCTAATCAACCAAAAACACAATTCATCCATTAGAATCAACTCCCAAAAGATTAAAGAAAAAATTCTTCTAGTTTTTTAGGAAGAACACCATGTTACTTATCTTAGGATTGAGGCTGTGTGCAAGAGATTTTATGTTAGGTTCTCGAGTTTCTCCGGATCTCCCGCGCAGCGGAAATAAAAATAAAAATGGAGATCCGTTCCCGTTTCGAAAAATCTAAAAACTCAAAAATCGGATTATCGAATCTTACCGTATGCGGATTCGAATCCGCAACCGTTCGGTTCCGTCGGTGCGACACCGCAAGCCGCGCAAGCGTCCGGCCTCTAGCGGAGTCCACGCGATCCTCCTCGCGACGGATATCCTTACGTTCCTCGTTCTTCGTAACCTACGAAGTCTCCGCTGTTTGCTGCAACGATTGCCGCAACGATTGCCGCAACGCGCAGACGATTTCCCGTCGAACGGGATTCGGAGAAGCGGCGGAGCAATTCCGGGGATCCGGATGTGTCTGGGACGCCGGAGAGAGAGAGAAACAGAGGAGGCAGCTAGGGTTAGCAACAGCTTGGCCTGCTCAACCCGTTCGCTATATTTTATACTAACGGTGCGATTTTTCATAAAAATCTCCGGTTTATATAAAATCTACTTATTTATCCATCGCCTTGAGAATCATTTGCGTGTGACTCTCTAAACCCAATTACCAGTCTGGTTAATAGCTCAATAAGCCCAGTAACTCTTTACTAACTTTATTTATCAATTAATAACTCTTTATTAATTAATTAATCAATCAAATTGATGTCGCACATCGAATTCGACCAAGCCTCCGATCACGTTGGTGCCAATCAACACCGCGTGAACTCGGAAGGTATCGGAGTTAAGTAGCTCACTCTTGGAATCTTTCTGCCGATAGTTATCGCGTGGATATAATCCTTCATTCGTATAATGTTCTCGAATCAACTCAGGGTATGGCGTGCTGTCAAACCCTAACCGGTCGACTCACTTGGATTGGATGCCGTTGATGAATATCGGAAAACTCCTTTCGCGATATTATCGTTCGCCCTGGCCATGGACTTTCGCGCATCCTTCCTAGAGCATTCTCTCTCATCGTACCGAGAGCGAATGATTCCTTATTGACACTCAATTTTCTTCGACGGTATTCCACTATACCCGATCCTTGGCTGTTTAGAATCCCGTGGTTAGAGATTCATAAACCAAGGTTAAAGCACAGAAGTCCACCGACAAGGTGCCCTTGGTGTTTCAGGTCCGAGGACCATCCACGCAACTGCGACAATAGAATCAAGCTGGTTGACAGTGAGGTACAATACCATCCAACGATTCAGTCGGATCAGTTTAGTGAACTCATTCTCCAATGAGCACCTACATATTCGCCTGTGTCTCCACACAAGTGACTATGAGATCAATCACCCTCATCGCATGAGCATGAATAATCTGTACTAGTATAACCGGATATCCGATGTCCTTCTTGGATATCCTCTGACTAGGAACGATTAAGAATATGTATGTTTAAGTGATTAGTCTCACTAGTATGATCTCATCATAATCTGATCACTATCGCACATATTCACAGATGATAATTAATACGATTTACACACAATGAATATAATGCCATTTTATTAACAAATGAACGAGATTACAAAGTCATATTGGCTTGTAGGCCACCTAAGACTAACAGCTTATGCATGATCTCAAGGCCTTATTGATAGTTTCAAATTAAGCTCCATTGGTTGCAGGGTCAGACTCCAATAGATAGAGTTTTGGCTAACAAGTAAAATGAGTCTGTTTGCAACTAGGAACCCAGATTTTCGCACGTAGATGATTTCCTTAGTTAAAATTTTTCAATTTTAATCCCTTAAATGACTGAATTAGTTAAAAGCTCTTAGACAAAGTTTTAATCCTTTATAACTTCTTTCCAACCATATCCAGTATGTAAATTTTAGAGTTTTGTACGTGAAGTTATTGCATCACTAATATACCGCTGTCCCATAATTTTTAGAATCGGAAATTTGACTAAGTGTTGGAAACCAGTTAGTTTCCTAATTGGGTCACTAATGGGCTAGTTTTGACTTAACTAATGACTTACCTATTCTAAATTTATTATTATATTGTTAAATAAATATTAAACAAGTTTAAATTATTTTAATCCATTAATTGACTTGATTAGACTTATTTAAATCTAATTGGGCTTAATTAACCTTGGCCTATTAACAAATTAATAGATTTATAATCCAGGGTATTATATCCTCTCCCTCTTAAAGTAATTTTGTCATCAAAATTTAAATCATCATATCTTACCAAATAAAGATGGATACTTCTTCTTCATGTTTTCTTTTGTCTCATGGGTAGCTTCTTCCGTAGAATAGTTCTGCGATAAAATCTTCACCAGATGAATCACCTTGGTTTGGAGTACTTGCTCCTTACGATCCAATATGCGAATCGACTTCTCTTTATATAATAGGTCGTGTTGTACATCTAGTGGCTCATATTCGATTACATGAGATGGATCTGATATGTACTTTCTGAACATAGAGACATGAAATTCCGCAGAGCTAAACTTCAACGTGTGTCCTCAGTGCTTCCTGTACACTCTTCCAGAATCAAGCAACGAATTTAGAATTCTTGTCTAATATGATAGAAATTGGCACACCATACAATCAGACTATCTTATCACTATACAATCTAGTCAACTCTTCCAACGACTGGGTCTTGTAAATGGTTAGAAAATGAGCAGATTAGTTAGCCGAGCAAGAATCACCCATATCATATCATGCTTCTTCCTTGTCTTAGGCAAGCCAGTAATGAAGTCCATAGTGATATGTTCCTACTTTCAGTGAGATATTTTCATTGACTGCAATGGATCAACAAGTCTATGATGTTCGACCTTCACTTGTTGACATGTCAAATATCTGGAAACAAAATCTGCAATGTCTTTCTTTAGTCTGGCCACTAGAAATTCTTATTCAATTCTTTGTACATCTTTGTACTAGGGAATTTGGATTTATGAACTCAACCAACAGTCCTCTTCGTAGCTCGTCATCATTCAGCACACAACCTATTGCTAAGCCGAATGGCTCCATCTATATCTTTCACCACATCAGGCTTACCTTCCATAGCAAGAACAGCCCAATCCTTCTCTTGAGCCTAGATAATTCGGTCAATCAGAGTAAACCGAATAGTCAGCTGCATCAGATACGACCTCTCACGGTGTACCTGAGGTATAGCTTCAATAGCATCTTCCATATCCTTCCACTGAGAATGCAATTGTAATGTCATAAGCTTTCTGCTCAATGCATTAGTTACCACATTCGCCTTGCCTGGGTGATAGTTTAAAGTGAAGTCATAGTCCTTTAGAAAATCTACCTAGCGCCTCTGTCTCAAATTGAGATCATTTTTTGAGAATATATATTTAAGGTTCTTGTGGTCAGTGAATACTTCAAACTGTACTCCATAGAGATAATGCCATCAGATTCTCAAAGCATGCACCACAGTGGCCATCTTCAGATCATGAGTGAGATAATTCTGCTTATGGTCCTTCAGTTGTCTCGATGCATATGCTATAACTTTATCATATTGCATGAGAACACATCCGAGGCTGTTGCCGGAAGCATCAGTGTACATAACAAAACTATCAATCCCATTTGGCAGAGTGAGTATTGGAGTATTGGTCAGTCTTCTCTTTAATTCTTGAAAACTTTGCTCGCATTCTACTGACCAAACAAATTTTGTATCCTTACGTGCCAGCTTGGTCATTAGAGCAACTAGGGTAGAAAAACCCCTTTATGAACCTCTGGTAGTATCTAACCAAACCCAAGAAATTTTAGATTTCAGCAACAGTCTTCGGAGCCTCCCACTTCATAACAACTTCTACTTTTATTGGATCTACAAAAACTCTATCTTTTGAAATAATGTGCCCTAGACATTAGACTTGCTCGAGCTAGAACTGACATTTGCTGAATTTTGCATATAACTGATGAGCTCTGAGGATCACAAGAATAATCTTCAAATGCTCTTTGTGTGCCTCCTCACTCGGAGAGTAAATCAACACATCATCAATGAAAGCCACCCACAAACTAGTCAATGTATGACTGAAAGATTCTATTCATTAAATCCATAAATATAGTAGGGGCATTGGTTAGCCCAAAAGGTATAATCAAGAACTCATAGTGACTGTACCTTATGCGGAAAGCCGTCTTAGGGATGTCCTCATCTTTGATCTGCAACTGGTGATAGCGGATCGAAGATCAATCTTGGAGAAGACCTTAGTTGATTGCAACTGATCAAACAAGTCTTCGATCCTTGGCAAAAAATATTTGTTCTTGATGGTGACTTGATTGATCTTGTGATAATCAATGCACAACTAAATTGACCCATCCTTCTTCCGGACAAATAAGACTGGTGCACCCTATGGTGACACATTTGGACGTATGAAACCTTTGTCCAAAAGATCTTCCAGTTGCTTCTTCAATTCTGTCAACTCAGTAGGAGTCATTTTGTATGGTGCTTTCAGAATAGGTGTTGTCCTTAGCATAAAATCAATGGTAAAATCGATCTCCTGTGATGGTGGCAAATATGCCATATCATCATGGATTACATCGGGAAAGTTCCGAATCATCACAATATCTTACACTGTCTTGGCCGTGTTATTATCAATCATCACACTAGTCAATAGTGCCTCATAGTCTTGGCTGACTAACTTCTTTGCTTTCATAGTGGAGACAAACACTCTCCCAAACTTATTCTTTCGACATTGAAAGTAGAAAGTATCCTCTGGTCGGAGACCTGAAATATGATTCTCTTCTTCCTGCAATCTAGAAATGCATCATGTTTCTCTTGGAAATTTATGCCCGGTATAATATCAAAGTCTACCATGTCAATAATAGTACCTGAAGTCCTGTTGGTGTTGTCATTCGCTTCAACTGCTTCATTGGTGAGTGCACAGACATGTGCCTTTCCTTTCGCAAGTGTTGCAGGTGTAAAGTTCCCCTTGGGCTTGGGGAAATCTCTCATCATGTGACTTGGCTCCACACAGTTGAAGCACTTGTAGGCTACACGCCAACACTCATATCCTCCGTAGGGTCGCCGATACTGTGCACAAACTAGATGCTGCACTCTTTGTTGCTGGTGCAGCTATCTGAAAGTCTTTCCTCTTCTTCTTACCAAGGTCATGGGGGAAAGGTAGAGCCTGGACATTTTTCGCGTCGGGGCTTTCCTGATGTTCGCAAAAGCTATTTGCTCCTGCTCTACTATGTAAGTTGTCGCGAAAGCATCCTTCATCACTGTATATTTGAACAAAGCTACTTTGCTTCGAATAACCCATTCAGTCTGTTGACGAATTTTTTAGTTCTTTCCTTTTCCGTCGGAAAAAAAACTAGGTGCAAATCACTCCAACTTCATGAACTTGGTCTCATACTCGGTCATAGTCATAGGTCCCTAAGTAAGTGCAAGGAACTCGACAAACTTTGCATGCCTGGCATGAGTAGGAAAGTACTGTTCTCGAATGGCGATTAGAAAATCCCTCCACATAATTGGCCTATCCTTGCCGGCGAACATGTTCCTCTGGCAGAGTTCCACCAAAAATCTGCTCGATCCTCGAATATGAAGGTCACCAACTTGATCTTATCTTTCTTTGCACAACTGATGGCCGCAAAGATTTTCTCAATCTGTCGAATCCATGCTACGGCAAGCTCTGGCATGTTCTCTCTCTTAAAAGAAGGAGGCCCGAGCTTCTTGAACTTCTCCATCATCACTACCCTAGATATAGTCATCTGAGCGGTCCGAGTCTGCAACGCCGTCTGAGCCTGCTGTGCGGCCTATGTTTGCATAGTTTGGATTATGCTCTGAAATGTGTAACATCCCAGCTTACAGATCTTTGGTAGGTGCACAATCCAAAAACAAAATGATTAGAGATATAAATATAAAAGAATAATGAGCAATCTATGTCCGTTATACAATAGCAAAATAAGGAAATAGATCTTCATATCCCAACAAATTAGATTGGCCATACCTGAAAGTTTTTCTCTTACAGAACTGGAACCATCTTTTCTTTTACTGCATCTTCCATTGCGAGTCTTTGAAAAATATGTTAAATAATTTTTATGAGAAACCATAGATTGAGTTCTCAGTAGGGATCATTACATCCCTACTGATATCCCGCACACACAACCATGTTCACTCATGAGTCACATGCATGTTCGTGCTTATTGTAATATAACCTATATGCAATTCATGCACAACTAGTTACCTTAAGGCACATAAGATATTCATACATGATTTCCAAGCATATATGCAATGTATGCATCGTAAATCAACGTGAACCCGAAGCGAAAAACGTTTAACAGGATGATAACAACTACATGTTTTCTTATATTCTTCCTTCTTAGTGGTAATTTATATTAATATATAAAATATAAAAATATTTGTTACAAGTCATCAGCATAGGGTCTCAGGATTGAATCGATCATTCATTAGTCTTTCACTAGATTGGTCGTAAAGTCATATTTAGTCGCAAGTCTTGAATTCATATGGTGACTCATCCTTGTTGACCTGAAGTGACATGGATGATCACGTACCGGCGGGAATAGTGAGTAGGCCGTTCCTCCTACGCACCTACCACCTCCACAGCCTACCCAGCCCAGTAAGTCTCCAAAAAACTATTGGGGAGGCTGAAAAGGGCTAGGTTCGGTTCTGCAGTTCTTCTCACTCCTACTGCATCCTAGCCCCAACCTGTGAGTGCACCCAAGAAGGATCTCCGTCCTCTGCCCAAAACCACGGTCTGCACCAGGGCGGAAAGAACCACGGTCCAAAGACCGAAGAGAACCACGGTTCGAAGACAGGAAATCGTAATGACCCGAACATCCCCTTATCCCTAGGAGATTGGATTGACCACGCCAGCAAATGATGTCACTTCTTCGCTGCTAAAAGAAAACAAATCATCATAGAATCATCGGTCATCAATATCATAAACATTCATCGTCATTACAGAAGGCCTTCACGTCTTTATCTTATTATCATTATTATAGAGGGTTTCATGCCGTGTTCTATTTTTTTATGTAACATTTTCTTATTCCCCTTCCATGAGGTAATTATTGGCATGAAAAATCGTTTCTTAGTCTTTATTGTTCGTTTTAATATCATCACAGCCATGAAGTCTTTCTTATTCTATAATATATACATAGAAATATTTATATATGTTCATCATATAATATAACTTTAAACAACCTTCAAGTCTTTTCTCCCTTCATAGCTCACAAGAGCTTAGATGGACTCGATCCATCTTCTTTATTCATCAATTTCTTAATAGACAATTTTCTCATAATGATTCATAATTAAATATGCAAACATCTTTTTTGTGATGGGAAACCCTTCACATAGTATGCCTCGTGGTTCATCATACATGTTAGAGGATCACCAGAAACTTAAAAAGTAAAATCATGTAGAAAATACACCGTCAGTTCATATCATATCATGCAATAATAAGTTATTTTATACTCAATAACGTTCCCCATAACCTCCTTGTAATCTGACAGGGTTTCCCCTTAATAATCATGCAAGTTCTACACCCGACAATTCCCAAAATCTAAAATGAATGAGATAACAGTAGGTGTATCACCCTACCTCTTTAAGAGAGAAATCCAATCACCGAACTGCCGCCAAACTGCCTTTGGCTACCACCAAGTTGCTACTGGATCCCCATTGGTTGCCGCCACTAGCCCTTCTTCTCTTCTTCTTCTTCTCTCCGCTCTTCTCTTCTTCTCCTTGGCTGCCCTAGCCAACCCCCTATCCCTCCTTTTATTGAAGGTAGGGTGGTGGAGAGGGAAGAGAACTTGTGGTGGAAAACGTTCCACTTGTCATAAGGAGAGTGGACGTAAAATGTGTGGTGGAGAGAGATAAGTGGCATGAGAGAAGGGTGAAGAAGATGATGGAAGAATGTGGAAGGGGCGAGGTGGCACACTTAGGTGGTAGAAGGTTACTTAAGGGATAAGTAATTGCTGTTAGGCCATTATTTTTAAATAATTGTATATATATACCCCTATTTCTTCACTAAGTAATCAATAATGGTCATTTTTTGGCCATTTAAGGGTACCTCTAGGAACTTCAAAATTTTACTTAGGACCCTGTAATAATTTATGGCATTATAAATCCTAAAATTTTCATGATTATGTTTTTGCTTTTTAGGGATTTATAAATATGTCCTTAACTTTTTGTAGGATCTTACATTCTCCCCTCCTTATAGAAATTTCGTCTTTGAAATTTCACGTTGATCACTTTAAATTTACAATCGTAAAGCCTCCAAGGAATCACTCTTTCGTTTCGTCTTCTCAATCTCGTGTGGCTCCATTGATAGTACAATACTGCCATTCCACGTTCATACATGAGATTTTATCGTTTTCGCAGAATTTGTTCTTTACGACCTCACTATGCTTCCACTGCTCTACTCTGATTAATCTTTTCATATATTAGTTCCAAAATAAATCTTCGTTCTCTTAAATTTTCATACAACAAAATGATGTCATCAATTAATTCACAAATGCAAATAATAATAAACTCAGTAGAAACCATTTCGGTAGGTAGGACTCAAAATGCTGTCTCAATTCGTAGTCCCGGTCGGTCAACCACTTACCAAGTACAACAAGTCTTATCACTGCCAAAATCACTGGCACGTCACTCTCATGACCACTGTAGAAGATTTTGCTGTATGGTGTGTCCAGTACCTTGCACCAAATCTCCAATAGTATCATTTGAGTTTCGTGCAAAACATGCAATGAAAACACATGCATATGAGTGACATGAGTAAAACTAGTTTACTAAACTACTATATCTGGTTTACATTGTAATATCATTATTAACACTTTATTTTGTTTTCCCTTGTTATAGCAAATACTCTACCTTAAGTCTTCAGACGTTTCATATTTCTATCTTGTGTTTCCTTACTTATCTGAGGACAATAGCGAGAAATATGACTTTGTTGTCCACAATTAAAGCACTTTTTCTTGATAAGATAGCATTCTGCATCATCATGTAATCTTCCACATTGTGGACATGGTCGCAGTGGACTTTGTTGTCCTGGAAATAGATTGTATCTGGAAGCAAGAATATTTGGAGTTGAAGGAGTTTTCTCAGTTGGTCCTCCAGTATATGTATTATTAAGGAATTGTCTTCTGGAAGTTAATGGAGCGGGCAGGAATCTCAGGATTGGGGCTTTTCCTTTACTGGAAAACAGACATGCTATTTTCTTTTCTCGAAAAGTTTGCTGCTGCTCTATCTCTACTGCTGATGCAATCTTTACTGCCGCTTCTAAGGACGTACAACAAAATGGAGTTACTTTTTCTCTAATGATGTTTCTTAATCCTTGAACGAATTTTCTTGTTCTTCTTTCTCATCCTTAATCATATGTGGAGCATAGTGTCCAAGTTTCACGAACTTCATCTCATACTCGTATACTGTCATATCCCCCTGCACTGGTCCATGAATTCTTTTTCTTTTCTATCTTTTAGATGTCTTGGAAAATACTGAGCATTGAATTCCTTCAAAAATCCATCCCACGTAATTTCCCTTATCGGCACATCCTTAAATGTCGTCTTAAGTTTCAAATGCCACCAATCATCTGCATTCTCTGTCAACATATAAGTGGCTATGCTGTTTTTTCCTCTTCCGGACAATTGATCAAGTTGAAGGCTTTTTGCATGGCTTTTGTCCAATGCTCCGCCTCTTCAGGTTTAGCTCCTCCAGCGGAAATTGGAGGTTTTAATTGCAAGAATCTTTCAGCCAACGTGAGCTGCCCCTCCTTTGAACTAGTCCCTATGCTAAGCTCTGACTCCCTTGTTCGCATATGGCTTATGGTTTGCCACACGACTCTCATAAATTGTTCCATAGTTGGTGAACCAATATTATCTTCTGCCTCTGTTTCTCCAAGCTAAGGAGTTCCTGACCTATCAGACGTCATGTCCTTCGAAGGAGAACAACATTCAATCAATTTTGTATAAAACACTTCATACCAGAATACACAAAAGTTTTCTATATGTTATTATTACATTGTTACTAGATTACAATATCTCTACAGGACACGACTTATAAGATTCAATTCCTTTGAGTACAAAATTGGTTTCTTACCACTGATACTTTGGCACCACTTTGCCTACTACTTGAGACACTATCTTTTAGCATCCTATCAAGCGGTATCCTAATTTACTGACATTCTATTTTGAGCTTCTTGTTCCATCATTTGCCCAAAAGAAAATTCTTTCCTTTCCTAGGTAACAGAAATGGATCTTATTGATTCTTATTTATCTGTAATTTCAGCAGGAACATCATACTAAATGGCATGATTCTTCCCTGATGAGATCCCAATAATTTTCTATTACTGCAGTTCTTCTTGTCTGTTTTTCAACATGACTATCGACTAATAAACACCTTCAGTAGTATACTTTTCTAGATCATCCCGTGCTCCATCGTCTTCCTGAAGTTGTCTAAGTTCAATCAGTTTCCCTTGAATCTCATTATAAAATTCTCTCTCTTCATTTGCATAATTGTCACTCATAATCTTCTAGTTTTGAAAGAGACTTATTAGTCTGTTCAAACGTTCTATGCTCATTTCTGGTGAAAATTGAAGGAAAAACAAATATATTATTAAGTCTAAAGGACAATATTATAACATATGTTTTCATGTGATGCCACACCATATTGTTACTCAACTTTTTCTCATAGTTCATTATATGTTATTGTAACTGATGGCCAATAGGGATATGTAATTATTGTATTCAGGACATGAATTAGCCGTCTAATCATTTTGTCTTAGTCTTGTGCATACACTATCAAACTTGGTTTGATACCACCTGTAATGTCCCAGCTTACAGATCTTTGGTAGGTGCACAATCCAAAAACAAAATGATTAGAGATATAAATATAAAAAAATAATAAGCAATCCATGTTCGTTATACAATAGCAAAAATAAGGAAATAGATCTTCATATCCCAACAAATTAGACCGGCCATACCTGAAAGTTTTTCTCTTACAGAATTGGAACCATCTTTTCTTTTACTTCATCCTTCGTTGCGAATCTCTGAAAAATATGTTAAATAACTTTTATGAGAATCCATAGATTGAGTTCTCAGTATGGATCATTTACATCCCTACTGATATCTCGCACACACAACCATGTTTACTCATGACTCACATGCATGTTCGTGCTTATTGTAATATAACCTATATCCAATTCATGCACAACCAATTACCTTAAGACACATAAGATATTCATGTATTATTCCTAAGCACGTATGCAATGTATGCATCGTAAATCAAACGTGAATCCGAAGCGAAAAATGTTTAACAGGATGATAACTACACGTTTTCTTATATTCTTCCTTCTTAGTGGTAATTTATACTAACATAGAAAATATAAAGTATTTATTGCAAGTCATCAGCATAGGGTCTCAGGATTGAGTTGTTCATTCATTAATCTTTCACCAGATTGGTCGTAAAGTCATATTCTTTCACATGTCTTGAATTCATATGGTGACTCATCCTTGTTGACCTGAAGTGACTTGGATAATCACGTACCGGCAGGAATGGTGAGTAGGCCGTCCTCCTTCACACCTACCACCCCCACAGCCTACCCAGCCCAGTAAGTTTCCGAAAATCGGGGAGGTTGGAAAAGGTTATGTTGGGTTTTGCAGTTCTCCTCACTCCTACTGCATCCTAGCCCCAATTTGTGAGTGCACCCAGAAAGGATCTCCGTCCTTTGCCCATCTACACTAGGACCGGAAAGAACTACGGTCCGAAGACTGGAAATCGTAATGACCCGAACATCCCCTTATCCCCAGGAGACTGGGCTGACTGCGCTAGCAAATGATGTCACTTCTTCGCTAGTAAAAGAAAAGAAATCATCATAGAACCATCGGTCATCAATATCATAAACATTCATCGTGATGACAGAAGACCTTCACGTGTTTATCTTGTTATCATTGTTATAGAGGATTTCATGTCATGTTCTATTTCTTTTTGTAACATTTTCTTATTCCCCTTCTATGAGGTAATTATTGGCATGAAATCATTTTTTAGTCTTTATTCCTCATTTTAATATCATCACAGCTATGAAGTCTTCCTTATTCTATAATATATACATACATATATTTATATATGTTCATCATATAATATAACTTTAAACAACCTTCAAGTCTTTTCTCCCTTCATAGCTCACAAGAGCTTAGATGGACTCGATCCGTCTTCTTTATTCATCAATTTCTTAATAGATAATTTTCTCGTGATGATTCATAATTAAATATGCAAACATCTTTTTTGTGATGGGAAACCCTTCACATAGTATGCCTCGTGGTTCATCATACATGTTAGAGGATCACCAGAGACTTAAAAAGTAAAACCATGTATAAAATACGCCGTCAGTTCATATCATATCATGCAATAACAAGCTATTTTATACTTAATAACGTTCCCCATGACCTCCCTGTAATCTGACAGAGTTTCCCCTTAATAATCATGCAAGTTCTACACCCGACAATTCCTAAAATCTAAAATGAACGAGATAACAGTAGGTGTATCACCCTACCTCTTTAAGAGAGAAATCCAATCGGCGAACTGCCGCCAAACTGCCTCCGACTGCCGCCAAGCTGCTACTGGATCCTTGTTGGTTGCTGCCACTAGCCCTTCTTCTTCTCTTCTTCTTCTTCTCTCCGCCTTTCTCTTCTTCTCCTTGGCTACCCTAGCCAATTTGCTATCCCTCCTTTTATAGAAGGTAGGGTGTTGGAGAGGGAAGAGATGGTGGAAAACGTTCCACTTGTCACGAAGAGAGTGGAAGGAAAAGGTGTGGTGGAGGAGAGAGACAAGGGGCACGAGAGAAGGATGAAGAAGATGATGGAAGAATGTGGAAGGGGTGAGGTGGCATGTTGAGGTGACAGAAGGTTACTTAAGGGCTGAGTAATTGCTGTTAGGTCCATTATTTTTAAATAATTCTATATATATACTCTTATTTCTTTACTAAGTAAACAATAATGGTCATTTTTTGGCCATTTGATGGTACCTCTAGGAACTTTAAAATTTTAGTTAGGACCAACAAAAATAATCTATGGCATCATAAACCTTAAACTTTTTTTAATTGCGTTTATACTTTTTAAGGATTTATAAGTATGTCCTTAAATTTTTGTATGGTTAGTTTGCACAACTCCTTGTCTAGGAGTAGTCTGGGTATCACCACGAGTTGAGCCTCCCTGAGCCGGAGTCTCCTCAATACTAGTGGGGTCAATGATGGTCGTTTTATTCCTAGCCCCAGTTCTTATTATAGCCCATAGCCTGAAAACCAAATATAACCTAAGTAGCTTCAGTCGTTCGGAATTCAAACCTACTGCGACTGTCCTACCTACACTCTCAATATTAATTTGGTATGACTTATGATCAGATGGTAATAGTTAATGTGCTCTCATGATTGATATGCTCTGATACCACATTATTGCGTCACTGATCAGTTTAGTCATTCTGATTCACTTTGGATTCAAGTTACATAACTATGGAATCCAATAACATACAAATCAAAGATAAATGTTGAGAGACAAATAACCAAGTAATAAACATGATCCTCAAATTATATCAAATATGCAACATAAATAAAATATCTTAATTCACTAAATAAATATAAAAGTACATATCTTATCTTAATTCCTTACTACATCAAATTTAAGGAAACAATAAATCTAATCCTAGATAACCTCTAGATGAGTTTGGACCAAATTTCTTAAGTGAAGTCTTCTTTCTCAACCAACTCTTTCTCTTCAATATCTGAAAATTTAGTAGGATTTATGAGTATAACCACTCAATAGGTAAATCAAATCCACAAAATACTAACAATATAATAATTGAAAAGTAATGATATCAAGTATACATATCATTCATAGTTCTACATATAGTTTAAGTGAGAATATGATACAAAACATGGTTAAATATAAATTTATCAAATCACATGTGTTTCCTAATAGCATGAACAAATTGACTAACATATAACATATAAGGTATGATCAGATTCTTATTTAACTGAACAAGTTTGCTAGTCATGATCAAAACATATTGCATATCAAACTGAGTATATCGAATTGAACATATAACAAATTTATCATGACATGATAGTTTATCAAATTAGAATCTATATTGTTAGAACAGCTAATTAGAATGCATATGGGTTCTCAATCAAATAAATTGAGATCATAATAATTGAACATAGATATCAGGAGAATAAACTGGAGCAAATTATAAGTTGATCCAAATGGATTGAAATAGTAATTATGTTTCATAATTATGTGTAAAAAAAAAATCAAATCTAAACATATCAAATAGACATGCATTCAATCATTATATAAAGAGCCGAACAAACAAATACCAGAGAATATAGGCAAGTATACTAAAGTCATGGCACATGCATAGCTGGGGCTTTATGACCAACCCAAATAACTGATCACAAATTCACAATTATTAGAATTTTTTTATTGCCCACGTACAGAATTCATCTATAAACGCTTATGGAATGAGTCCTAATTTCTTTAAGATGGCAATATCTAAACATATATCAAACAAATATAGCACAATCTTTTTTTTTTCACAGATTTCATACTTATTATGGATATCAAAATTTAATAGACAAAGTGATATACATACATATGAGTCAAAATATACTTCTTTTACGTACAAAATAATCATTGAAGAGTCAAATAGGTCATGTATACAGAAAATCAGAGTATAGCTGATCCAAATAAGTTTTTGAACAGAAGAATAAGCTACTGAAATTTTCTCAGATTTTTCGGACGAAAGATTATAATTTTCAGCTAATAAAATTAATTTTTGGAACTAAAAAATCAACAAATAAGATCGAAAATAGCAAACAGATTCAGAAAATTATCAAATTTGGTGAACATGTCAAATATGTCAAATTAAACATGTGGACAAAGTTTCAAATAAATCGGACATCATTTGAGTAGTGTAGAACATTGAGTTGCATATGTTAAATTTGAGTGAATTTTAGCCAATGAAATAAGTCGCAAAATAATGATGGATAATTTTTAAAAAATTGTAGAATTTTGCAGGCAAGTAGGTTCTATCATGACAAAGTTGTGGCCAAAATTTTACGTCATTTGGCCAAGAAATGAAGGACTTTTGACTAATTAAAGTTCATCAAAAAATTCGAACTGTCTTCAGTCTGGACAGACTGTATAGGCTGAGAAACTAATTACGAAAAAAATAGTAAATAAATTTAAAAAAATATGAAATTTGGTGAGTACAAAATAGATATCTAGACTAAGCTTTGGTCAAAATTTCAGATGATTTGAATGAGTATTTAGAAAGTTATCGCCAAAACAAGTCGGATTAGGTTTTCCAAACTTAGAACAGAAGAGCAGTCTAAATTGCGCCTGCCTTCGTGGACGCCTTTTAAATCATGGTGGATGCGTTTTAGACAGGTAAAATAGCTCAAAGATGACTCTAAACATCGAGTTTGAAGAGCATCTTGTCGAGCGGACGTCTTTTAAATTCTGTCCACTGGTCTAGATGCGATTAAGACTTGTTTTCTGAACTATAATATTTCAAAGAATTCACATGTAATTGAGGGACCAAAGTGGGAAGTAAAATCATAGACATATAGATTAAGGTTCCAAGAATCATGTTTGACTACTTTCGAAAATCAAAATGAAGTTTTTATATTAATACAAAATAAACACTTAATGGGTTGTCATCACCTACCTTTTGATAGAAGAGCAATCAATCTTCTTTAACCAAGTCCTTAAGCTCTAGTTATGAATTTCTCTTGTTCTAGGGCCTTTCCTACGTCTTATAATCATCCAAAAACACAATTAATCCATTTGAATCAACTCCCAAAAGATTAAATAAAAAAATATAAGGAAGAACACCATGTTACTTACCCTAGGATTGAGGCTGAGTGCAAGAGAGCTTGTGCACAATCTCAAGGCCTTATTTATGGTTCATTCCTTTCCTAATACTACCTAAATTAGGCCTCCTTGGTTTTAGGGGTCGGACTCCAACAAATGGAGTCTTGGCTAACCAGTAAAATGAGTCTATTTGCGACTAGGTACTTGGATTTTCGTACGCAGTAGATTTTTTTTAGATAAAATTTCTCAATTTCGACCCCTTTAATGACTGAATTAGCTAAAAGCCATTTAAACAAAGTTATAGTCCTTTATATTTTCTTTCCAACCATATCCATTATGCAAATTTTGAAGTTTTGTATGCGAGGTTATTGCATCTTTAATATGCTGCTGTCATACAATTTACAGAATCCGAAATTTGATCAAGTGTTGTAAACCAACTAGTTTCCTAATTGGGTCACTAATGAGCTTATTGGACTAGTTTTGACTTAACTAATGACTTATCCATTCTAAATCAATTATTATATTATTAAATAAATATTAAACATATTTAAATCATTTTAATCAATTAATTGACTTAATTAGAATTATTTAAATCTAATTGGGCTTAATTATAACTCTAAGTGTTAGACATATGGTGCCAACATTGTGAGCGAGATAGGAAGACTCGCCTTTATAAAAGGGTGGCATCTATGACTGATGTGAGTCCCGCAGGGATTGTGGTTCTGTAGAAGAATTATATTGTGGAGGAAGTGGTGGAATTTAAGAGGGTAGGTACATATGCTATATCTCTCACCTTCCGTAATGTGGATGATGGCTTCATGTGGGATTTCTTAGGTATATGTGCTTTGAGAAGAGAAGGAGCTTTGCATGGATTTGATTGTCTACAATATATAGTTTGGACGACCTTTGTGTGTCTTTGCTGGGGGGTGCATGTCAATATCCTCTCCTGATGGAAAGTTGGGTGGGATGGGATCAACATTGCAGGAGATATGGAGGGTTTCTTGGGGTTCAGTCGTGAAGCAACCTTGATTGTCATTATTATATCTAATGCCTTCTTCCCTTGGCCAGAATTCAGGGAGGATCCTAGCCACTCATCACTTTATTTGTGGAATTGATTATTCCAGGATGATTTTTTTTTTTTTTTGAAGGTGACTGAAAGTCACTGTTTCATTAATGAAGAAGAATATGGTACAAAAGAAAACCCCAAAGCCCATTTCAACCTGGATGAGGCATACCCCAAACCAAGTCTTGCCCAAAACATGGAAGAAAATTACAAATATACTGATTTTATCCAGAAAATAAAACCAAAGTTACAGTAAGAGTATCCTCAGAAAAATAGGCTTCTCCATAAACTGTCCTTCTGAAGAATGACAGAGCTTCCTTCATTCAGAATTCTAGCAGCTTTTCCCCACTATCCCACCCATCTAAAGGTGTTGTTCAGTAAATCAGAAGCACATAATTGGTCACTGAACTTCCTCCTATTTCTCTCACACCAAATAGCCTACATCAAAACTGGACAGATGATGAACTATAGTTGTTCTTGACCCAGATAAGGACATGCTTTAGACCACTAGCTTAAAAGATCCAAAACATAAGAATGGTCCACCCAAGTGATTCCAAAAATTCTACATAGAATCTTCCACTGAACTAAAATAATGCTACATCCCAAAAACAGATGGTTTTGATCTTCCTTAAAGATAGCACAGAAAAAACATGAAGAACTCCCCGGAAGATGGAGTTTCTTGGCTCTCTTCCCCGTGAGTATTTTAGACCAAGCAATCTTCCGTAGAAACACCTTAATCTTGTTACGGGTATAGTTAGACCAAACCAAATACTTCCACCAAACCCTACAACCACCATCATTCAAAAGTTGAACAACAGATTTTATCAAAAACTGTCCATTAGAATTCCATCTCCAAATTTTCTTATCTTGTTTCTCAGCACGAATTCTGATACTACTGGTAAGATTAATCAGCTTCAAGAGGTTCCTCTGTTTCAGCTTCAGTAAGACTCCTTCTCGGCTGCGGATTAATATGGCCTGGACTACCAGTAGACAGTACATCTGCAACCAAAGCCTGTTGGTTTAGGGTTATATTAAACAATTTATTGAATTGAGAGGAAAAGACCAATCTGGACCACCATAAATCTTTCCAAAATAGGATATCAACCCCATTACCAACTTGGAGCTCACAAGAGATGGCCATGAAATCAGCATTCTTAACTATATTCCTCCAAATGGGGGACATCATATAGCTGTTAGAAGGATATAGAGTCCATTTATTATCTTCATGGTAATATAAGTCATTGATAATACCTGCCCAAATGGCTTCCGGACTCTCCCCCCTTCTCCACAACCATTTCATGAGAAGGGCTTTATTAAAGGTTGCTAGTCCACAGCGACTAATACCACCTTGATCCTTGCTCTTGCATACATTTTTCCATTTGATTAACTGAATACCTTTCTTCACCCTTTTTCCTCCTGACCAGAAAAAAGCACTTTTGGCTGACTCTATGATATTCTCCAGAGTCTTAGGAATCTTGAAAATAGATGCATGGTAAGTGGCCAATGAAGAGAGGACTGATTTGGACAATATCAATCTTCCTCCTCCTGAAAGAAAACTACCTTTCCACCCTTCCTGCCTATCTTCAAATTTCTTAATTAAACCATCCCAATCCCGTACCCTGATTACACTATCCGATAGGGGCAAACCAAGATATTTTATAGGGAAGAATTAATTCTGCACTAAAAAACATTCGCAATCTTTTGAAGTCTGACCTGTGGTACATTTACCCCCACTACTTCAGATTTCTCATAATTAATTCGCAGTCCAGTAATGGCTTCCACCAGGATCAGCAACTTTTTGATGTTCTGAATATCATTATCGCTTCCTGGAGTGAATAGTAAGTTATCATCCGCGAACTGTAAATAAGATAAGATAATATTGCTCCGACCAATTCTAAACCCCTCAATCAGCCCCTGTTGAATTGCTTTGTCCCAAAGAGTACTCAAAATCTGACCAACCAACAAGAAAAGAAATGGTGACAAAGGATCTCCCTGTCTTAATCCTCTAGAGCTCTTGTAGTACCCACACGGTTGTCCATTAATTAAAACAGAAAATGTGGATGAGGAAATACAATTCATAACCCATGAGATCCATCTCCCATTGAAACCCATGAGCTCCATAGTTTTCTAGAGGCAACTCCAGCTGATTCTGTCATAGGCTTTTTCAAAATCAAGTTTCAAAATGACACCAACCTTTTTTATCTGCTTGAAATGGTGGATAGCTTCATAGCCTGCCATGTAGTTGTCCAAAATAAATCTACCTTGTAAGAAGGCTGATTGATTGCTGCCCACAATCCCGTGAATAACTTTCTTAAGTCTTGTTGCCAGGACCTTAGTTATGATTTTATAGCACCCATTTAGTAAGCTTATTGGACGAAAATCAGTCAATTTTTCAGCCCCTTCTGTTTTCGGAATAAGAACTAAAAAAGTTGAGTTGAAAACTTTGATCTTATCTGGGTTGTCAAAGAACTCTTGTACCACATTAACCAAGTCCTCTTTAATTGTGTCCTAGGAAAATTGATAGAAGCCTAGTGATAGATTGTCAGGACCCGGAGTTTTATTCGGGTTCATACTGAAGACCGCCGCTTTAATTTCATCTTCCAAGAAAGGTGCCGCCAATGTGTCAGCTTCTGATTCATCTAATCTGGGAAGCAAACCTTCTTCAACATGAGGTCTCAAGGGAAAGTCTTCCAAGAAGAGGTTTTTAAAGAAATCCACAAACCTTCTCTTAATCTCGTCAGGTTCTTCAATGACAATCTCATTATCTTTAATGTGGTCAATAGAAAGGAATCTCTTCTTAGCACTAGCCACCGCATGGAAAAAGGAGGTATTTTTATCTCCTTCCTTTGACCAATGTTCCTTAGCTCTCTGTTTCCATTTAATTTCCTCCTTCAATAGCTCTTTGATCAACATTTTCTTTAACTTCTTGAGTAAGAGCATATCATTGGAAGATAAATCCATGCTCTCACTTTTTAATTCCAGATCTTCAATATTGTTCTTCAGAATCTGTCTTTCTTCTGAAACCCTCCCAAAATTCTGTTTTGCCCACTGCTTCAAACAATTTCTGATAAACTTCAGTTTACCCTGGAAGTTGTACACTGCTGATTTGGCCTTTGGAGCTTCCTGCCACCATTTATTTAACAATTCTTTGAATCCTTCTTCCTTATGCCACTTCAATTCATACCTGAAAATTCTGACTTTCTTTCTCTTATCCTCCATAATGAAATGCAGAGGAATGTGATCCGAAACAGATCTATTTAACCCTTTAACTTGAGACATAGGAAATTTCTTAAACCATTCAGTGGAAATAAGGATTCTGTCAATCCTTGGCTGCTTTACTAACCTGCTGAAGATTGGACCATGCATATTTTCTATTGGGGATATCCAAATCCATGAGCTTAACCTCCCCAATCCATTGATTAAAGCTAAGCATCACCTTACTCCAGTTTTGCACACCAGTCCTTTCCCAAGGGAATCTAATACAGTTAAAGACCCCACCATACACCATGCCTCAGAAAAAAGAGAATGTAGCTTGTATAATTCTTCAAAGAAATCTTCCCTCTGCTGATCAGTATGAGGGCCGTACACTGATGTGATAACCCATCTATTGCAATTTGACCTTCTACTCTTCCAATTGAAAGATACCAATATACTAAATCTGCCCACATCATAGACAGAACCATCAAACTTATTCCCATTCCACAATATCAACTGACCTCCTTTGAGTCCCTCAGCCGGAAGAATTGCAGCCTTATCTAATGAATGCCCACCTAATCTTGATAAAGAAAAACTGTCAAGGCTACTCATTTTAGTTTCTTGCAGATAGAAACAGTCAAGGTGAAGAGATAGAACCAGATCTTTTACCGCTCTTGTTTTATAATCCCCATTAAGAGCCCCCTGATATTCCATGAAATCAGATTCATGTAAACCCACCTCTTTGATCCTCTTGCCTCTGAGACTGTCAACAAGAGTGTTGTTTTTCACGAATTCTATCTCTCTCTTTCCTATTTTAATGCCTCCTCCCCTTCCCTTTCTTTTGGCAGATTGTTGCAATGCATAATTCCTTTTAAGTTTCTTCAGAAAACTCAAGACCATCTCCTCCCTGCCTAAGAAGGAAACTCCTATTCGCTGGCCAAATAATAGGATTTCCTTAGCCTAAACCTCCTCGTTAGACCTCTGTTTCACAGCCAACGGCACATAACTTCCTTCAGAAGGGATAATCTGGGCACACAAATTATCGGTAAGTAAGGACTCCTCTTCCGTAGATTTGTATAAACATAGTTCTGCAAAATAACTCGAGGAAAGTCCACATTGTCGAAGGGATGATCAGACTGCAATAACTCTTCCCTGCTGTCACAGTTATGCCCGTCCTCTATAATCCTGTCACGAGAAGACCTCTGCTCGCCGTACCTCTCCAAGGTACATTCTACAGTCCATATAAACCCTTTACCCTTCTGCTAGCTCCCTGTTTGCGAAGATTTTCTCTCGAAACCTTCGGTTCGGGACCTGACCTAGGCATGTCTCTCCTCCCTATGTCGGATTATTCGGAAATCCATTTTTTTGTTTATCTAGAGGATTATAGGTCGGTTTTATGTTTTATCGGATTATGAGAGCTTGGGATTAGTCCTCAGGGAATCCGGGACTTCGAATCAGGCGAAGATTCGAGTATATGACCTCTCTCCACTGACCTCGGTCAGTGTTAATTACGCTGAGCAACTGCTCGGCAACCCTTGATTAACCGTCCGTATGATGCCCTTAATCATGCAAAACTACTACTGCAGGCAGCGTATGCATATGGATATGAAGGCATATCTTAGGTTGAATCCTTAGCCTCACCCCTGGTTTGGGGACAATTTTTATATGGTTTAGGATTGATTCCTGGTTATTAGGATTGATTCCAAGTTAGGCGGATTAATTCCAATTTATATGGATTAATTCCCAATTTTTAATCCCACAGGGGGTTTTTCGCAATTATACACCATTTGGGGGTTTTTATGAATTATGGGGTTTTATGAAAGTATATCAGCTTATAAGTATATAGGGGTGAGTTTTAAAGGGTTTCAAACCTTATGGGAGTTATAAAGTCAATTTTTAAAGGTATGAGGGTTTTTTAGTAATTTTCCCTTAAACCGGGTTGTTAAGTTTTAGGATTTGATATTGGGGAGAAATTCCCCTCATGATATGATTTTTTAATATTTTCGGGGTTATATATGTAAATATTATACATAGGGGTATTTTTGGTAATTTTGTATTTATGTATTATGTATACTATTAATGGTTTATCTTCTTTCAGATTTTTAATCTTCTGATTTTTTATTCATCTTATTAATTTTATTCATTTTTTTATGATTAATTTGATCAATTTAATTAATCAATTAATTAATTAAGCATATAAGGTTATTTAGGTTTATTATAATTTTCTACAGATTTTTACTGTTTTCTTATGGATTTTCCTGATTTTTACTGGTTTTTCCTGATTTTTAATTAATTTTCCGAATTTTTATTAATTAATCGATTATAAATCATTTTAGGTTCAAACATAATTTTACTAAGATTTCTGAACTTATATTTTATTTATTTATGGAGTGAGGTTAAGGTTAGGTTGAGAGTGTTCATAGATTTTTTTTAGCTTTAGGAAATTAGATGTATATATGTATATTATTTTAAAACATAATAGTAATTATATAATTTAAATGACACACAGGAAACACACAAATTCAGATTTAATTTCGGCAGAAATTCGCCTTGTAGTAAGGCATTTTTACAAAAAGATCCGGCAGAGCTTCCCCTTAGGATTGAACCTTAGGAGAGAAGACTCCCCGGGACGAAAGAAGATCTCCCAAAATCGCAGCAAACTCGGGTTTAAAAACCCGAATTTGGTCTTCAAGTGGGCAGCACCCTCTCACAATTTCACACTTGGATTTTGAGGCTAAGTGTGAATGCCTTGTTGTGTGTATCTATGTTGGAGCCTTGGGGTCCTATTTATAGGCCCAAATTTTGATCCGGTGGGGGGTGCCACCGGGATGGGCCAAGGTGGGGGGTGCCACTGGTTCCACTATCTCTCCCCCTTCTCTTTATTTTTTAGAGAGAGAAGGCAAACAAAGGAGAGAGGGGGGGGGGTAAGTGGGCACCCCCACCGGTTCCAACCGGTGGAGGGGGGTGCCACCGGTTGGCCCCCCGCCGGTTGGGAACCGGTGGGGGGTCTCCCCACTGGTTTTGGGAAACCGGTGGGGGGGTTCTCCCCTCCCCATACTTCCCTCCTTTTCCACTTTTTTGACTCTTAATTAGCCTTTGCCCTTTTGCTTTCAGATTTCCAAGTGTGAAAGGGGGTTTTTGCCCATTAACTTCAGGCTTGGGCCAAGTGTGAAAGGGGTTTAAGATGGGGGTTTTAATGAGGGCTTTGTATTGAGTGCTTAACCAAGTGTGAATGGGGTTAAGGACTCCATTAACTCCCTTTTCTTTAATTAATTCTCCCACCCCCATTTGAATTTTTAAAGAAGGAAGAGAGGGAGGGAAATCCTCCTCCCCCCCCACCGGTTTCCCTCTTGGAACCGGTGGGGGGGATCCCAACCGGTGGGGGCTCCCCCCACTGGTTCCCTCTCTCTCTCCTCCCTCCTCTTTGCCTATTTAAATAAAGGGGAGTGGGAGAGAGGGGTCCACCTTCCTCTTTGGGTAATTTTTCCTTTGGGTTTTCAGATTTTTCCCCTTTCTGGACTGCAGGTTTTGGTGCCCCTTGGGGACTGGTTTTTTGGCCCATTTGAGCTCCCTATTTGGGCCTTCTTATTGGGCCACCTATTATGCCTGCCTCCCTTGCTATTGGGCCTTTATTTGGGACCATTTTGGGCCAGTTTGGAGACCATTTTGGGCCTATTCCGAGACTGGTTTGAGCCCATTTCGGGGCTGATTTAGGCCCTCATTTCGCAGCGTTTGGATCATCCTTGTTGCTGCATTTTAGGGTCCTCCTTTAGGCCTCACCATCAAGGGTCATTAAGGGGATTTAGGAGTTGATCTCGGGAGCATACAAGGGCGATTTGGGGCTGTTTTAGGCCTTCGTAAGAACCTCAATCAAGGCTTCTTGGCCTAGGTATGCTTCTTGCCCCATTACCCTTCTAATATGTGCCTATAGTTTTATGTTTTCCCATGTACATGAGAGGGTCTCTATTTGATATTAACCCTCATATCATAGGTATATATTTCTTGTTTTGCATAACATAGTCCCATATGAACATGTGCTATGCGTATTTTTTCATATAGTGAGCTCACATTAATATGAGCATATGCCATGTAGTATTTTCTACATAATCATGTGCATACTCATGCTCAAATGGCATTATCTCACATGAAAATTTTCGGGTTCAACACTCCCATACTTAGAGTTGATAAGAAACCTTCCTCCACTGGGTGCTGACTGAGCCCCACTGGCACTCTGTATATCGAACCTGCAACCAGTTCCCCTACCGCGGTGAAGAAGACGACGGTCCACGGCCGGTTCATCGAAAGTCGCTTGGACCGGTCCGAATAGAGTTCTTGCCAATTTAAACGGTTCCGAGAAATCGCGGTTCACTGGTAAGTTATGATCTGATACACCAAGATCCCAGCGCATCGGGTCCCCGATATGAACCCGATCCTCATTAGCCGAAAACCCGCATTGTTCTTCTCCCTCGCCCGATAACCGCTCCCCTGACCATCTTGCGAGCCCTGCTCAAAACTCCTCTCGGGAACATCATGCAGAAGCTCCCACATCCTTTTAATGGAATAATAACCCATCCCGGATACCGAAGACTGATCGTTCCTGCCCTTCGAGGGGTCTGGGAGCGCCCCAAGAAGCCCTTTGCCTTTATGAGGTCTCGGAACACTACAACATACAGAAACCCTACTAGTGCCTACCTTCCCTTGACTATTCAGCTCCACAGGACTCAGTTCAACTGAGTTCTGAGACATGCAACCCCGACCTGACTCAGCTCCAGAAGCTCTCTGAGTTGACAACTTGAGCTTATCCGGCTCCCCTATTTCAAGATTAGTATCCCTGTTCTTCCTGAATCTCCTGTATTTAGTAACGACCTCGGCCCACGTCCAATCTTGTTGAACAGAAGACTCCTTGCTTGGTTCTTCCACAATGATGGAAACCCAAAAAACTCCCCCCCCTACTAAGATCTTCAGTTTCTCAGGAATATCCTCCAGCTGCTCGATAGCTATTTTAACACGAACAACTGAAATGTCCTCACTTCTAATCCCATTCCCGTCCACTTCTCTAAGTCTGCCGAACTTGGAGTAGATAGCTTGGAATGATGCTATATTCCAGAAATGTAATGGAATCCCCTGCAACCTACACCACACTTCCATTTCATCCACCACCGGAGAGGTCCCAACTTCTACCTTCCATGGAGAAAAGATAACAGTAACCCCCTCCTTTAGAACCACACTACCCTTTGAGCATGCAAGACTCCTCCACGTCTCTGTATCAGCATGTACTAAGAAGGAAGAATCACCCAGCCTACGTAAACTCCAGTTACTCACTTCCGGCCATAAGATTTGCAGAGTTGCCCTCATCTCCTCACAATCCTTACTTCCTTGAAGATCTTCCTTATGGACAGAAACTACCACGCATTGGTCTAAGTTAGCCTTAGCCGGTCCTACCTCTGGTGACCATGGCAGCTCCAGAACACCTGGAACAGTCTTGTAGTTGGGGTGAGCTTCTGGTTGATTGACTCTCCCAAGTATCTTGGCGATCTCCACAGGCTTCCTTGTGGGTAAGCAAAGAGTAGGGCAAGAACTTCTTCTATGTCCAATCCCTCTACAACGGATACACCGAACAACGCCTCTGCAAACCGCCGGATGGTGGCCCTTGCCTAGGCACCGGATGCACTCGTCTCTGCCCATCGGAAGGCCAGACGGAGCCTTCTTCCGAGAGGTTGCTCTATTCTCCAGGGAAGGAACCCAGCCCTTCTCGCTGCCAGAAGCTACACCTCCAGGGACTCTCGTCATACCACCTTCACTCTCCCCCCTCCGCACATCCGGAGCTTTTCGAGTGCATTCCAGGATGAGTCAGTGCTGATTGATTATGCCAGAATAAGGGAGATTTTGATTTGATACACTTCTTAGCTTATTCCTGGTTAAAGGTGGAATAAGATGTTCTGCCTTTTTACCTAGAACAACTTATACTAGGTATTCCAGGAACAACTCATTCCCATGCAGAATAAGTTATTCTTGCAAACAAATTGGAATAGGAGGCATAAGGGGAATAATGGGCCTTTTCCCAGCCTTATTCTGCTACCAACGTGAGCCTCAGGGTTGGAAAGGCTTCTAGTGGATAGGAAGTCCACTTTCCATGGGTAAAAAGACTCTACTTGGCTAGGACAATCTCCTATCGCAAAGCTATCTTATTTAAAACTACTGGTAAGCATAGATGAAAGCTAAGATTTCGGATGATGCAATATTGTCTACAGGAGGAAGGCTTCATGGAAGTGGTCAACAAGGTTTTGAAGGCTATGGTCAGTGGATGCCATGATGGCCAAAGTCGTATTGATGCTGAAGAATTTGGCTCAGAAGCTCTTCAACTAGTAGTTAGCTGGCTGTCATTGTCTCTTTCATTTGGGAGAAGATTAGCAAATGGTTTCTCGACTCCTTGGGATCTCTTTCTTCTCACTCACCCCTGTTGGGCTTCTCGAACCTCCTTAGTATTCAAGCCTCTTTTGTCTTGAGGCCTTTTTTGTCTCTTTTGGGGATTTGGTTGAGCACCTTCTTTTTCATCTGTGGTGCTTTTTTGGGTTGTGCTGGTGTATACATGACGTGGACTTTGTTTTTGGAGCCTTTTTGGGGTTTCCTTTCTTTTGCCCTTGTACACTTTTTGTAACCTTTTCTCATTAATGAATTCTGGTGCCAGTGCCAAAACCACCCCCCCCCCCCCCCCCCCCCCAAAAAAAAAGAAAAAAAAGAAGGGGTGGAATCCTGGCAAAGGACGGAACTTTGGACCAGATTGAGGGATTGGTCTCCTTGAAAGAAGCTGGGTTGCTTGAGGAGAACGATAGAAACTCAGAGAGAAGCTGAAGAATGGCTATAGGGAGATCCTTCTCAAGGAGGAGATTTATTGGGTACAAAGCTCTAGAGAAAGGCGCATTAAGGAGGTAAGGGTGACTAGAACATTGCCAACTTTTAAATGTCTTCTTTAGGAAGAAGGTGACTAGACTCCATTAGAAGCATCAGAGATGGACACACATATACCTAGGAGAGACATCCAACAACATGTGGCAGCTTTCTAAAAGGTTGTCTTCAGCACGAGGCTCCCATCACTGTGGAGTCTGGGGAGGGATCGATGTACACAGCCTTACCCCTGCTAAGCACAGAGGTTGATTCCTTGGATTTGAAACTATGACCCCCAGGTCACAATGTGACAACTTTCTGTGCTTGATTATTCACAGAAGAGGATGGGAGATGGCTTGTGGTTGCAAATGCTGCTCCCCTAAATCTCATAGGAGGAGAGGGCGTAACCCAGGTCTTTCTCTGAAGAAGAGGTGACGAGTGCTGTGTTTGCTCCACTTGGTGACAAAGCTCTTGGACTAGATGGATTCCCTTTTCTGTTCTTCCAACATTGTCGGGAGGTGATAAAATAGGACATCATTTGTCAAGTAAGGGAAAAGCCCAAATGAGAATCAACAAAATCTTTCATTCGAAAAGAGTCTCGTAAAACCTGCCATAAATGATCAATGCTAGCATCAAGGATTATGGAATTGGTATGAGTCTCACGTTTAAGCAACGTCAACCCAGAAGGAGCTTGTCCTTATTATTTTTGTTGGTTTTTGTTTGGCAAAGCTTTGCTCAGAAAAGAAAAGAATTTATAAACTGGTTTCCTCTGCGAAGCTCCATTTCCCAGATAGTCTTTGCAGTTTATCCTCCGCATGTAAACCTCTTGCCATGTCTTACAAGATTCTGGATGGTTATACTTTAGTAACTTTGCCAACGTCAAAAAAATCTAACAACCCCCCCCCGACTTTTGCCTTCTATTGTTTATCAATATTTACACAATGTTAGTCATATCCTAAGGTTGCTTGCTCTACATGCTTGGGCATGATATTTTTTTTAACAGATTGGAACAAAAATGGCTTGAAGTTACTGTTAGCACACAAGTGGATGCTCTCATAAATGCTGTGAAATCTGTTTTTGAGGATGGACTTGATGAATATGACAGTGATGTAAGTCGGACTATGCTGTTCGTTAACACTGTTGATTCTGCTGAATCAGTGGCCATGATATTGCAACGAGCTGGCATTGAATGCATTTGTTTCCATAGCAACAGCTCCCTGGAGGAGCGAACAAATAACTTGATTATTTTCCGAGAAAAAGGTGGGGTCTTTGTGTGCACTGATGCAGCTGCCCGTGGTCTTGATATTCCCAATGTTTCACATGTTATTCAGGTATCATTATTGTGATAAAAGGAGTTACAGCTATCTGAAATTCTTTAATAAATCTCACCATTGGTTAGCATGTTACAGAAAAGTTCCTTTTTTCAAAAGGGTAGTTTCATATTACCCACTGTTGTATGCTGTTGAGTTGAAGCCTATAAAGGTGACGACTGAAAGGAGAAAGGAAATGTAAAAGATCGGGGTAGTGTGGATATTGTCTGAATGCTTTTATAGCCCTTGTCTTTTTTAGGGTAATAGTCTCAGTATTTAACCATGGAACACTGCAGAAACTGCACAAATATATAGCTGAAGAGAGTTTGCAGAAACATTGCACAGCATAGTGCATCTATGTACTCTCATGGGCAACCAAACATGACCTCTGTGCATTCTCTGTTTTATCTCCATGTATAGACTCATAGAGGACCCTTGTTTTCCTGCAGCTTTAACCACATGGCCACCATATGATTGGTACTCTTCTCAAACTTAGCTTGTTTCGCTAGTCCTACATTGAGACATGTTCCTTGGTACTGAACCATCCGAATGGTGAAGCATGTTCCATTGGTAAAACATTCCAAACAGCATTAGAACTCTCTTCCCACTCTCGATCATCTTGACAGATTCCAGGACCAAGTTTTCAAGTAGTCCTCAAACTCGCATGAAGTCAGAGAGATTCGTTCAGATTCCAGGGGAAAAGCAGCACAGATGAAGAAGATCCATTTCCTAGTCCATCATTACATAACTTGGTGCATTGTCTTCTGTAACAGCCCCGCATTACATAACTCATAAATACTATCTTAATTTTCTTATAATGCGGTTCTGTCATCTGGATCTAGACGAAAATCTAAATCCTTCTTACAATTAAATCGACCAATAGGATATAAAACTGTAGTTAATGAGATTACATTCGACTAAACATTCGACTAGGAAGTAAAAGATTACATTCGACTAAACATGTTCTTATACAACTAGAGTAAAATGAGTACAAAAGTGGAGTACTTAGCGATGCTTACAACAGCAAAGATCTGCACACTAACCACTATTACAAAATGGCTGAACTGAAACAAAATTATAGGTTTTCATGCTCTTATATTGGCGCCTAGATCCTTTTCCTTAAAAAAATATTTGAGGAGCGTTATGAGTCTCAGTTGAGAACTCAGTAGGGATCATTTACTCCCTACTGTAGCTTCGAGCTCATCACAATTCTTTAATGAATGAATAGGATTCAATGTTACAAGGAAAATGCATGCAATTGCATAATCTAGCAGGAAATCTCGAAAAAGTCTTTAACATCAAAATAACTAAATGTTGAGTTCTTTTTGGATATTAAGTTATTTTCTTTTAATTGGTTGTTTAACTTTGTTTTTTTCCATTAGGAATGGTATATAGATAAGTGACTACAAAATAATGAAAATTCATACATACATACATACATACATACATACATACATATATGTATATATATATATACATATATGTATATATATATATATATATATTTCTTTGAGATGAGCTACGATCAAATGTTACTCTGATCCTTATTCATTTACTTTCCTTTCGAGTCTATCGTGATAGTCGGTGGCCCCCTCCGACTCTGTAGCTCACTCATATAAAGGAGACAGTAGGGATATAACATTCACCAATAGTCTTTATCTGATTGAGTAGGTTGCTCAATATTCTTGGCCGTTTGGAACTTACAGTGCAAAATTGTATCGTCGTGGCTCTAGTCCCTAATGCACTCAAGTGGTTTATCTAGTCACTGCCTTAGGATGTCCAGAGTTTGAACCACTAGATCTCTTTCTTTCTTTCTTTTTTTTCTTTCTCAATTCAGTAGGAGACACCCTATCTTTCTTTTACTTGCAATGGCCATCCATGTCCTTATATCTCTAACGGATGGTTCTAAAGGCCCTTCACATTGGTGGAATGATGTTACTCCGCTTGTTCTTAATGAAAATCACCCAAGAATCTTGGTCTTTTATGTTGAAAATATGAATCTTCACTTATATAACATAATTTTTAAGAAAGAACTTACCATAAGAATAATAAGAGTTTTTACCAGTATATAGAAATTTCTTTACATGGCTTGTTCATCCTCTAGATAGGAGTATATCATTTTCTTATAAATAAAAAAAGAAAGTCTTAGGTTTAACCATTTTATTAGGATCTTAAAACACCATAAATTATGTCATCATAGATCTTAACGTTTTGCTTCATGACAACCACTTCAACCTCTTATGTTTAATCATAGTACTCTCATTCATATATTACCATATGTATGCATATTCTTGTCATAAATCAATCATAAAATAGGTGGCAAGTTTAAGAAAACTCACGTATAAAACATATCCTTAAAGCTTGTATTCTATTTTTAGTATCGATGCAATAATGATGGCACATCATGCTAGGCATAAATGATGAAATAGTCACCTTATTATTTTCTTCAATTTAAAATTTACTACGTTGTATGACATATTCCTATAGGTAGATTTGAAAAGCTATGCATGCTGTCCATCTCCCTTCTAAATGATTTTGGCCAAGTATCATGTCCTCATCATGTTAATTAAATCTTGCATGCTGTAAAAATGTAAAACCATCATCATGTTAAATTATTATTATTTTTGAAATAAATTTGATATAACCTCCCATTGTGTATAGCTGTTTAAACATTTTTTTTTTTAAAAAGAAATGGAGCAAAAAGGGGGAAGGGAAAGGGCAAAACAAAAAAAAAAGGAAGGAGATGAGGGGCAGGGGAGCCAGCTGCCCCTGCCACAGCTGCCTCCCCCCCCCCCCACACACACACACACTGGTGGGGGGCTGCCACAGCTGCACCCCCACCACCGGTGGCACTCCACCTGTGGGGTGAGCCATTGGCTCCCCACCTTCCTCATTTGCCCCCTCCTTGCCTCCTTTGCCGCCTCCTTGCCTTCTTATCCCTCCTTGCCTCCTTTTCCACCCCCATGGCCTCCTTTTCAAGCCTCCCATCTCCCTATAAATACCCCCCTAGGGTCGGCTACGAAAATACACACAGAGACTCACAGAGGAGAGCAAGAAAAAGAGGGAAAGTGAGAGAGCTCTGCAGATTTTTTAAAAACTTGTAATTTTTCTCTGTGTGTGAGAAAAAAAAAGGATGATGATAAATAAAAAATCTGTTTGTCTATTTTTTTTCATATATTGATTGTATGTTAGTTTAGTTGGTTCATTCATATCTGTTGGATGACCATATATTCTTGTTAGTCAACTTAGAACAAAAATAATAATCTAATTTGGTTGGTTGGCCATACATGGTTGTTAATAAAAATAATAATCTAATTTGGTTCTTCCATATTGGTTGATTGGCCATACATTATTGTTAATAAAAATAATAATTTAATTTGGTTCTTCCATACTGGTTGGTTGGCCATTAATCAATTTAAACAAAAAATAAAATAAAAAATCTGGTTCATCCTCATCGATGGGATGACCAAAGTTCCATATAATAAAAAAATTTGTTCATTTTAAATAAAATGACCATAAGATTATATGGTTTTCTCTTATTGGTAGAGCGGCCATATAATCTAAAGATTATTTTATTAAAAATAGACTACATTAAATAATATTTTGTAAGATTGACTTTATTAACTACTTCATGTTAATAAAAATTGGTTCATCCTCATCGATGAGGTGACCAAAGTATTTTAAAATAAATAATAAAAAATAAGGTCTATTCATATTGGTTGGATAACCTATAAAAAATAAAATAATGACAATGAGGTTCATTCATACTGGTTAAATGGCCTAAGTTTAGTGGTTTTATCTTATTGTTGGATTGCCTACTTGGTTAATGGTTCACTCTTATCGGTAGAGTAACCAAATGTTATAATTATTAGTTCATCCCTATCGATAGGGTAACCAATGACTTATAGTTCTGTCCTACTGGTGGGCAGGCTACGAAGTCGTGGTTAACCTATTCATAGAAAGACCAATAAGGATGATTTTTTGTTCATTTTTATATCGATGGGGTAATCATCAACTAAAGTGGTTCTTTCCTACTGGTGGATTGACCCTTAAACTTTGGCTCATTCATATTGGTTGAATGGCCTAAAAAAATGGTAGTTCCTTCATATTGGTTGAAGGACCATTAATAGACATCTTTGAATATGTGGTGGTCCATCATGCCCCATTGTTTAAAGTCTGCATCTTTTCAAAAGAATTCAAAAATCCTTTGAGTATCCTTTAAAGGATATCTCATGAATCTTTCTAATAAAGAAACAAAAAAATTTACTTGCATGCTCGCATCAAATTTGCTTATTTCCTTCTTTCTCTAAGCCTTATTAGATGGTTAATTGAAGTTTACCAATCATTGATTGGTGTAATTTACACTGACCAAGGTTAGTGGGGAGAGGTCAAGAACATGGATCCACAGTCGATCCAGAAGTAATTTAGACTTTGAGAATTAATTCTAGAAGTCTATTTAAAAGAAAAGAAAACATACTTTTTAAACTTAAAAAATTCTCTTTTCAAAGCAAGATTTCCATAAAGGTTTCAAAATCCGTAAAAAGATTTTTCAAAATCACAAAAAGAATGAGGACAAATAAAAAAGGAAGTCTCATAGATTTGGCACGCCCGGTGGGACCGCTCATTCCCTTCATATGTCCGTCCAATGAGGCACCTATCAGGACAAGCCTAACGTTGCTCTGTGTGATGTAGGTGCGAGGAAACCTAATTCCGATGGCCGCCAAAGTTACCTACGGTCCTCTGGTCGTGGCTACCCATGTGCAATATGGGTACTTGACTACGTCGACCTGCTTCGGCGATTTCCCAGCGGTGGTTGGATCCCCCTATTTTCTAGGGGTGCTTGTTGTACAAGAGTCCGCTCTGGTAAAGAAAGTAACAACTGGGCGCGCTTCCCGCGCCCAAAAGAAGAACAACAGAAGCAAACCCGGTCGGGTCTATGCCGTTAATACTATCCACATCAAGCTAGCCTCCTCTTCCAACAGGAGGCCAAAGAAGGATAAAATTGCAAGCCCGTCGATAATGGGAAAGACGATCCTGGTTGGCAATCTCCGCATCCGTCTAGATGGCGGGGAGCCGATAATGCTTAAGACCCATCATGTTCCATTAGTGCCTGTCCAGAACCGATTTAGCATACTTCCAAAAGTCTGTCAGGATAAGGCAACTTTCAAGAAAAAGTCCAGAAAACCAAGGGTTCCTAGTCGGTGGGAGCATAAGACTCAAGTAAGAGCTCCGGGCCAGCCAGAGTAAAGCTATCAGAAGAAGGCAAGCATGCCTTTAAGAAGAAACAATCTTGTGGAAGACAGGAATCTGCAACTCAAACAAATTTGGGTAACCAAAGAGGAAGCCCGAAGAATTCGCCGAGCTAGGGCCACTCTAGCCGGGCAACCGCCTCAAAAGTTCGAAGAGCCAGTGAGGCAGATTACCAAAGAAGACTTCCGGCCTCGTGCCCCACGAGGTCAGAAGAGGAGAGGAGCCTACAAGGCCAGGAAACAGTTACAACAATCAAGTCCACAGAGGACTTAGGTCTTCGCAAGACTGGGGGCACCTCTCCCACAAATCCCAAAAAGAAGAAGAGTCACGTGAGTGACTGAAGATGGCATTAGGATATATACCTGTTATGCCTCAAGCACGAGCAACAAGCTAAACCTATTGCCTGAAGACCCGACTGAGATTGCTAATATAGTTTAGCGGGATGGGCCTCTGACGCGGCAAGTGGAACAAGTCTGGTAGTGGTTGAATTAAAGGAACATAGGGGTTAATCAACAACCCCAGAATGGTGGTGTTGTTGCCGCAGAAGATGTAGATGAAGATGGGCTGAAGGCCCATGAACCGGTCTCAACCAAGAACAAGCAACCGAAAGTCAGCCCCGGACGATGGAAGACATGAGGCTAGAAAATCAATAGCTGAAGACCCTTCTTTTGGGTCTCATGTAGAAACTAGAGGAACAACAAAAACCAGTGTAAGTGAATGGGCCTCTCCTAAGGGCAGTTCCTATTCTAGCTATGATCAGGCCTCAAGTGTCGGGAGTCAACTTTACCCCACATGAACCCTTAGAAAATCGGGGTGAAGGAATAAACTACAACGCCCAGCACTCCAATGGTTCTGCAGAAGATGCCATGGTGTCCCAGAAACACCTCATCGAGCAGATAGTGGAGGCCAAAATTGCAGAGCAGGGTGACGGAATAAGCACCTTTGACTTGTACAAAGTGCCATTTCTGGTTCACCACTTATTCAAGAAGTTGCCTCCCAACTATATGAAGCACCCCAAGTTCATAAGATATGACGGGAAAGGATCTGCCCAGGAGCATATCGCCCATTACATGAGCGACATGGGGGAACTGGCCATGGAAGAAGCATACCTGTTGAGGTTCTTCTCGACCTCTTTGACAGGAATCACATTCCAATGGTATGCTAAGTTGAAGCCCAATTCCATCAGTAATTGGGAAGAAATGCAAACAAAGTTTTTAGATCGCTTCAAGGTGTCGGAGCGGAAGGTGACCATCACTGAATTGGTCACTCTGAAGCAAGGAAAGAATGAATCCGCCGTAGAATATATCAAGAAATGGCGGAATCTCAGTATGAAGTGTGACAATCCGCCAGTCCTTGAAGATGCAGTAAAACTCTACAAAAGGGGTCTGAAGTCGAATCTTAATGAGAAGCTGATCGGGGCAAACGTTAGAAACTTTGACCAGCTGAACAATATAGTGTCGGAGATTGAAATGTTCTTTGCTGACAACCCGGCAGTAATGTTTAATAAGGGGAAGATTCCTAGAGAGCGGACCTCTAATGTGAAGGAAGTTAACGCTGTTGACTTTGCCTCAACAGTGGAGAAGATCGGGGGCAGACCCAATGCAAATGCTTCCACGTCCAATGCCAAGGGGAGCGACAGAATGTCATCTCTATCCCTCAATGAGAAGATGAGAAGACCGCATTCCTTCGCCAGGGAATATACTAAGAAGCTGTTTGACACCTGCATCCGGGCAAATTTACTAGTGCTCCCGGAGCCAAAGAGGCCAGCTGAAGTCGGACAGACGGATGAGCCCAACTATTGCTCATATCATCGCATGCTGAGACATGTGGTGGAAGACTGCTATTTATGTAAGGATGAAATTGAGAAGCTCATCCAAGAAGGAGCTATTGAAATGGGGAAGTACCTTGTGAGTCCACCCCAACCTCATCAGAAGCCAAGGCAGGCTTTCGCGGTGAATGTGATCCACATAAATGAAGATTCATCGTGGAATGACCCTGAAGAGGACATGGATTCCTCTTCAGAGCAAGAGGCCATACCTAATTATACCCCGGCAACGCCGACTTATACACCGACGACATCTCCACTTGAAGATCCCACCAGGGAAATGCTAGAAGAAATCCAAGCAAGCCTGGTACAGTTGGTTCGACAACAGGCAAGCTTGACACACAAGGTGGAAGAAATCTCAGAGCAATTGGTTGAAGTCCTAATAGAGAAAAGGGCCTGTCGATCCATATCGATTGAAGGGTCGAGGTCAGTGCACCAAGTTCGAAAAAGTTAGCAAGCCATCGACCTGAATAAGAAGCCCAAAGCGCAATGCAAGAAGTATATGTTTCCCGTAAGGAGAAGGTGCAGTCATTGCAATGGTGAGCCCAGAGATGTCCCGATGGTCGAAGAAGGCCCACGGAGGAGGCAGTGCACAGGTGAAGAAGAAGGGGGAATAAGGATCAAAGGTGGCACGTCCCTCAAGGAGTACTCTTTCCCAAAAGAAAAGACCCAGGAGCTTTTCAGGCTGTGCATGAAGCAAGAGGTGATGGCTCTTCCCAAACCTAAGAAACAAGAAGAGGTCTATGAAAAAGACATACCGCGGTATTGCCCATATCACCGCTCCGAAGGCCACTCCATTGAGTAGTGTATTGGATTCAAACACGAAGTGGAGAAGTTGATCCAAAGTGGCGGGATAGATATGGGCAAATATCTGGTGAATCCTCCATGTCCCAACAGCCGAAGTGTCAATACATACACAACAAATGTGTTACATGTAAAGACCGAGGACGACGAGAAAATGCCGGCTGCAGCAAAGACATGACCCTTCAACAATGGCCAAAGAATGGTATTTAGAGAATACCAGATGTTGCCAGACAAGGTTGTAGAGCAAGCCATCAAGGCCACAGTCGAGCGCAACTAGTCAGAAGAAGAATGGATTTTAGTCCAGAAGAAGAAGAAAAAGCAGTCTCCTGTGATGAAGATGGAAAAGAAGAAAGCCTCTATTCATGCATGTCTGTCGTCAAAGATGCCGGCTCAGTCCCGTCTCATCAAGGAGGCGGCTAGAAAGAAAAAGCAAGAACATAATAGAAAGAAGAATGAAAGGAGAAAGCTCAGAAAGAAAGAGGAGCAAGCTAATGCTGCAGATATGCCAAAGCCAGAAATGACACCTCTGCAGAAGCTACAGAAGATCATCGACGAATTGGAGGAATATGTTCTAGATCATCCGGTGAAAAGGGTGCCACTAGACAAGTACATATCCTGGGAGGAAATGGAGAAGAAATCTCGTCTGAGATGTTGGTTGATACAGCTCCAACAAAATATGAAGTACACAGACAAAAAAACTCTCCATGATGATGAAGAAGTTGCTGCCTTCTGGGAGGGAGAAGTGACTATGGAAAAGCTAGAAAAGTAGTTCCAGACATGCTCCTGCAATATGGCCTCTATGCAATTTCAAACTGGAGGTGGCATTGGTGATGAGATCCGGTGTGTTTCACCCAGATCCAGAAGACCCCTAGTAACATATTAAAGAAGAAGTAACCCACAAAATTGGGAAAGAGGCCGAGGACGAGACCGCAAATGGCAGTCTTGGCAGAGGCAAGAATGCCGCAAGCCAAGACAAAGTGATCCACTTCAGAGGAGAAGTTTCAAAACCAATCCCTGAGCCAGAAGTAAGAGGGAATGTTTACTTTTACCCTTCATCAGATGAAGAAGCTGGACCTCTAGAAAGTCATGAAGAAGCAGATCCCGCAACAAATCTTGATGAAGCAGGTCCTTCGGCGTTGGCTGACGCCGCAAAAGACATAGAAGCCTTGGCTGACCTGTTTGATGAAAGTCTGAGAGTTGATTCTCAGGAAAGGGAGGCTCTAGCTAAAGAGGCCCCAGAAGAGTCAAGACAACAGAAAGCATTGAGCGAGACTCTGAAGAATGCACCTGGCCATCAGTTGAAAAAGCCCGTGCAAGAGCGGATCGAAAGATTCTCCAAACAATGAAGAGAATGCTGGTAGGCCTTAGTATCTAAGAAGCCATCTCCCTGAGTAAGGAGTTAAGAGAAGCACTCATCACCATCTTGCAAGATCCAGAAGCTTATAAAGTCCACATGGCTGAAGTGCAAGCTGAATTGTACACGGTGTACGAAGCCACGATGACTTTCACTGATGAAGACATGTTGCTAACCTCGTCCTGCCATAATAGGCCACTATATATGAAAGGCCAGATCAACGGGCGAGAGATATAAATCGAATCTTGATAGATTCAGGATTTGCCGTCAATATCATGCCATTCAAGACCTTCCAAGCTCTATATCTCACGCCTTATATGAAGAAGGTGCAATAGGTTACTATATTTGACTTCAATCAGGACGCTGAAGAGGCTCTCGAGCGAGTCGATGTTGAGTTGACTCTAGATAATTATGTGACCCATGTGTCATTCCTTATTGTCGACTCCAATACATCTTTCAAGGCGCTCCTAGGGAGGCCTTGACTGCACAAGAATTGGGTTATTCCATCCACCCTACATTAGTGCATCAAATATACCAAAGATGGCGAGCAACACCGAATCTTCGTTGATATAGAGCCGTTCAAAGCCTATGACTGCCATCATCCTGATGCGCAACTGTATTTTGACAAAGCCATGAACCTGGCAACTAGTGAAGCCTGTGGCAATGGAAAGCAGGTGGCAAGAGAGTCCTCTGATGAAGAAGGTGGTATAACCATAAATCAAGCCAAGGCTGAAAAGTTCAGACGAAATCCGAAAGCCTTCATTAAATACGGGAAGCCCGTCATCAATTTAGAAGACAACTTCGTCAGCAAAGGGGTGGAAGCAAGTGTCTGCATGGCTTCCAACTTAATGAAGCTAGTCTGCCAACAAGAAGTTCATACAGTGGAGGAGTTGAAAACTTTCATTGTCCCCCACAAAGACAATCGGCGAATTGTCTTGTACAAGGGAGATTTGGTGTCCGAAAATTCCCTAAAGGATGATTTTAAGTTAAAAGTGCCTCGATGACAAGCTGAAGAAGAAATCACAGAATTGGAAGATATGCCTCAATACATCAAGAAGATGTGCCAGCATCAGAAGATCCTGGACAAGCAAAGTACAACCATAATTAAATTCTTCCAAGAGTTGTGGTATCTAGTTGAAGTGAGGGGGCAGCCTCCCTTCTCCAAGCAAGACCGAACGGGCTTAGGCTACGGTCGACGTCGTGGGTCATCTGTCCATTACGTAGTCAACATGATAAGTCTGTCATCATCTGAAGCAAAGGGACAAACCTCAGAAGCAAGGGCCGACAGCCTAGAAGAAGAGCCTCTGCAGATGGCCTCTCTGGAGGGATCTAGCTCTGTAGAAGAAGAGTCAGTATGGCATGAAGTATATGTTATTGACACTGACGAAGAAGAAGACTTTGTGGATGTTCAGCCAGCTCCATGAGAAATGGAAGACAGGGGATAAGCTACAATCGATGAATTGAAAGAAATCAACCTGAGCGGGCCAGAAGATCCACACCCAATCTTCCTTAGTGCATTGTTGAATGAGGAAGAAAAACAGGCATACACAGAATTACTCTTGGAATACAGGGACTGTTTTGCCTGGAATTACAAATAAATGCCTGGCCTAGATCCTTCGGTGGTAGAATATGAGCTGTCCATCATGCCTGATATCAAGCCTGTAAAGCAGCCCCAAAGATGAATGCTCCCGGAGCTAGTGGTGAAAGTAAATGCAGAAGTTGACAAAATGCAAGAGGTTGACTTCATTGAAGAATGCATATATCCAGTGTAGCTGGCCAATATCGTTCCAGTGAAAAAGAAGAATGAACAAGTCCGATTTTGCATTGATTTTCGAGACTTGAATAAGGCATGCTCTAAAGATGACTTTCCACTGCCAATCACATAAATAATGGTGGATGTCACTATAGGCTTCGAAGTATTATCCTTCATGGATGGGTCGTTAGGATACAATCAAATTAGGATGGCCGTAAAAGACAAGAATTTTATGGCCTTCAGAACCCCCAAGGGTATATTCAACTACAAGTGAATGTCCTTTGGGCTTAAGAATGCCGGTGCCACCTATCAGAGGGCCATAACAAAGATTTTCGATGAAATGCTCCATGACTTGGTCGAGTGCTATGCTGATGATCTGGTTGTGAAATCTGAAAGAAAAGAAGACCATCTGGCAGATCTCCGGAAGGTGTTCGTAAGGCTTCGACAGTTTTAACTGAAGATGAATCCCAGAAGTGTGCCTTTGGTGTATCCAGCGGGAAATTCTTCGGATTTGTGGTTAGATACCGAGGCATAGAAATTGATCCCGATAAAATCAAAGCCATCCGAGAGTTGTCTCTTCCTAAGAGCCTGACTGAGCTCAGATCTTTGCGAGGTAGGTTAGC
Source organism: Zantedeschia hybrid cultivar (assembly GCA_030544215.1). Lineage (NCBI taxonomy): Eukaryota > Viridiplantae > Streptophyta > Magnoliopsida > Alismatales > Araceae > Zantedeschia > Zantedeschia hybrid cultivar. Next base: position 31,505,243 of record JARZZO010000003.1, on the reverse strand, counting down.
TTTTATCCGAAGTTTCATCTCCAACCTGTCGGGAAGATGTCAACCCTTCTCAAAGCTGACAAAGAAGGGGGCACCTTTTGTATGGGACGAGGAGTGCCAACAGGCCCTGGACAAGATCAAGGATTATCTCCTCAATTTGCCCGTGTTGGGGGCACCAATACACAGCCAGCCTCTGATCCTGTACATTGCAGCCATGGACGGTTCACTGGGGGCATTTCTTGCCCAAGAAAATAAAGATGGGAAAGAACAACCTTACTACTTAAGTAGAATGCTAGTGGGTCCTGAGTACTGATACTCTCCTTTGGAGAAAATGTGTTTGGCTCTGGTATTTGCCGCGAAGAAGCTGAGGCACTATCTTCTGGCACACAAGGTTAGCTAATATCACGGTATAATCTGTTGAAATTCCTTCTCAAGCAGCCCGCATTGTTAGGAAGACTAGGAAAACGGGTCTTGTTCCTCATGAAATTTGACATCACATTTGTGTTTCAGAAGGCAATAAAAGGGCAAGGCATGGCTGAATTCTTGGCAGCTCATCCCATTTCTGAAAACTCTCCTCTGAGTAAGGAATTGCCAGATTAAGAAATGCTGTCGGCAAAAGAAGCAGGGAAGGTGCAACAAGCAGAAATCAAGACATGGCAGTTGTATTTTGACAAGGCGTCAAGAATTGTAATAAAGCCTGATGGTAGATCAACAACCCGAGCTGGGGCAGGGCTTGTCCTTGTTACTCCAGAAGGTGGGGTGCTACACCATTCGTGTGCACTCATGGAGGCGTTGACGAACAACAATGCAAAATATGAAGCTCTGATAGGAGGGCTAGAAGTCGCCCTGGAAATTGATGTTTGGTGCATTCAAGTATATGGGGACTTCCTCTTTGTCATCTGACAGGTCTTTGCATTGTCAGGAAGGCTGGGGAAGTGGGCTTTACTCATGGAGTTTGACATAACATTTGTGCCTCAGAAGGCAATAAAGGGGCAAGGCATGGCCGAATTCTTGGCAGCCCATCCCATCCCCAAAGACTCTCCTCTAAGCAATGAGTTGCCGGATGAAGAAATGTTGTCGGCACAAGAAGCAGTCGAAGTACAAGCAGAATTCCGAACTTGGCAGTTATATTTTGATGGAGCATCAAGAACTGTCAATAAACCTAACGACACATCAACAACCCGGGCAGGGGCAGGGCTTGTCCTTGTTACTCCTGAAGGCGGGGTGCTACACCACTCATGTGCACTTATGGAGGCGTTGACAAATAACGAAGTAGAATGTGAAGCTCTGATAGTGGGGCTAGAAGTCGCCCTGGAAATTGGTGTCCGGTGTATCCAAGTATATGGAGATACCCTCCTTGTCATTAGGCAGGTTTTCGAGATCTTCGAAGTCAGAAAGACAGAATTGATGGCCTATCATGCTATTCCTGTAATGCTAAGTGAAAGATTTTATACTTTCCAAATAGAACATGTCAAAAGGGGGCAGAATGTTCAGACCGATGCCCTTGCCAAGTTAGCCTCTGCTCTAAAGTTACCACCAGCAGGCGAGGCTGAAATTCTTGTGAAAGATAGGAAACTCTTCCCAAGCTCCCTGCATAAAAAAGATGGCCTAATAGTGTTTGAAGTCAACACTACAGGAGAAAATGAAGCAGAAGAAGATTGGCGAGTTCTCATGATTAAAATCAAGGAAGGATGGCTTCCATATGACAAAGTTGAAAAGGTACGACTATTACGTCGGGTAGTGTCCTACAGGATGATCGACAGAGTCCTATATCGATTGGTGCCGGAAGACAAAAATGCGGTCCTTTTAAGGTGTCTCTCACCAAAGAAGGCTCGAAAGGTAATGAAGGAAGTTCACTTCGGAGTCTACGGAGCACACCAATCCGACTTAAAGATGAAGATCAACATCAAAACCAAAGGCTTATTCTGGCCAACAATGTATGCAAAGTGTGAGAAGATGGCCAAGAGTTGCCCTCAATGCCAAGCGTTTCAGCCAGTCCCCAGAAGACCTCTAAACCAATTACATCCCATAGCGCCTATGTGGCCTTTTGCCTACTGGGGAATGGACGCGGTAGGCCCACTCCCACCTTCGCCAAGATGGTGTAAATATATCCTGGCCGTAATAGAATACTTCACACTTTGGGCAGAAGCTGTCCCATTGAAGGAAGTCACAGGCGAAGTGGTGTCGCCCTTTGTCGACACAATATCATATACAGATTCGGGACGCCCAGTCGAATCACTTCGGATAACGGTACCCCTTCAAGAATCAAACAATCTACAGGATGATAGCAAAATTCCATATTGACTGGAATGCGTCTTCAATCTACTATCCTCAAGCCAATAGAATGGTTGAGGCCTTCAACAAAACACTTTGCAAACTATTGGTGAAGATCAGCGAAGGACATAAAATAAATTGGGATGAAAAGATGCATAAGACACTGTGGACTTACCGCACAATCTACAAAACCCCTACGGGCTGCTCGCCATATTCCTTAGTGTATGGGACAGAGGCGTGGTGCCGATTGAAATTGAATTGACTTCATATCGAGTGGCTTTGCATTATGAATGGCAAGAGAGTGACCTAAATGAAGTACAAAGGCGCTACGAGGAGTTGGCAGACTTCGAAGGCAAAAGATTGGCGGCATACCAACGCCTACAAGTCTATCAGGCTCAAATGTCTAGGGCTTTTGACAAATTGGTGAAGGAAAGAGTATTCAAGAAAGGTGACCTCGTTATGGTCAAAGAAAAGGACGTAATGGCAGCCCGTCCGAAGAATAAGTTCAAGCGTAATTGGATAGGGTCCTTTATAGTCAACAAAGTATATGAAGGTGGCGCTTATGAATTAGTTGATGAAAAAGGCGATGTGGCATTTCCTCCATTGGACGGACGCCAAATTAAGTTGTATTATGCTCCGGAACATGAGTTGTCTGGAAAGACACAGCCAAAGAAGTCATTAAAAAAAGGGAGCTTAAAAACGAGGTGTTCCAACAGACTTGATTGGTCTTCTCATAAAAAAGGAAGCTAATTAAGGGCAAAAAGGTCTTGAACCCGGCTGAGGTGAAAACCCGTAAGGGCGGTTCAGTCAAAAATGGGAAATCTTACTGTGTGAAAACCCGCAGGGGCGCACAGGCAAAAATAAGAAGGGGCTAGCCTTTGCAAAAACCCGTGAGGGCGCTATAGTTAGTAAAAGAAAAAGAAAAAAACAACCTATTGAGGGAATGACTTGCAAAAGTACCCTGATGGGGGGAGAATCCTCCTCACCTACCTTTGGTGAGGGTTGAGTTTTCCCATATGCTTACCTAGGGAGGATGTCAGAGTCGTTAATGACGAGAAAATCTTTAGATCACTCCATAAAGGTAGAGTGACATTCGGAAAAGGGCTACGACCGAGCGACGATGACGATGTCCTCCCGACTCGGTAAAGAAATAGGAAAATCCGACCTTCACCTTGGATAGGTTCAAAAGGTCTCTCCAATCTACAGTTGCTTGTCCTATCAAGCGAAACAAGAAATCCAAGTTTCCAAAGTTATCGGCCCAAAGAGCCATTGTATCCCAAAATCCAAATTATCCAAAATTGTTGGCCCAAGGAGCTGTCATATCCTAAAAACCCAAAATATCTTGTCCCACCAGGGGAATCTCCACCAAAATAAAATAAAAAAAAATAAAATCAAATCCATGGCTGCTTGGAGCCTTTATCCCCTTGAAATCCTAAACACATGGCTACTTGGAGCCTTTACTACATTGAAAACAAAATCTATGGCTATTTGGAGTCATTACTCTCATGAAGAACCAAAATCCATAGTTATTTGGAGTCTTTATCCCCTTGCAAACCTAAAATCCATGGCTACTTGGAGCCTTTACTCCCATGAAGAATCAAAATCCATAGCTATTTGGAGCCTTTATCCCCTTGCAAACCTGAAACCTATGGCTACTTGGAACCTTCATCTCCTTGAAAACCTAAAGTTCATGGCTACTTGGAGCGTTTATCCCCTCGAAGAAGCCCAAAAGTCCAACACACTATCCGAAACTTCCACTGTCCGGGAGAATCACTAAATCCTCCGTCCCACCGGAAAAGTTTATCCACCATTCATTCCTCAACATTTCACAAGCCAACAAACTCTAAGTCCCACCACTCTAGCCTATAAGGAAGCCATAATTCCCTACCGAAAAAAGGGAGAGAAAAAAAAAGAACTTAAAATTGAGGTGGTCCGACGGACTTAACTGTTTTCCCGCAGGAAAAGGAACAGTTAAGGGTAAAAAGGTCCAATTCGGCGGAGGTGAAAACTCGAAAGGGCGTCTTAGGCAAAAATGGATAACCCCGTTGCATGAAAATTGAAAAAGGCATGCAGGCAAAAGTAAGAGGGGGCTAATCTGGTGAAAACCCGAAAAGGCACTGGAATTAGTAAAAAAAAAGAAGAAGGAAGTCAACGATTGTTATATACCCTTGGCCAGTGAAAGAACGGATACCCCTGCCGTGGGATCAACCGTAGCGATCTTTTGGACGAAAGGTGGTATATGTAAATAGCAAATGAACGCCAAGTCAGAAAAAGCACCGAAAAGTGTCAAAGAGGATTAAGCAATCCTATAAACATCAATAGTCCCACCGGCTGAAGATTGCACTTCTTGAGATGGTAGCGAAACACCTGCTGGAAAGAGATCCTCAAGCTTAATCTCGTGTTCATCTGCTACAAAAGAGGAAAGCCGAGAAAGCAAATAATCAAGCAAATCAAAGTCGGACCAACTTCACCAAAAAGTTGTTGGGTGTCCCGCAGGAACAACAAAGATAGGCCTCTTGCCTCGGCCGCGATGCAAAGAAGCGAAGGCAAGCTTATGAATCATGACAAAGATTGACTTATTGCAGTCAAAGCTCCGGTCAATTAGGTTCATTTTCATCATGTGTCCTAAAATGCCAAAATTCATACCTAAAGAGTAACTTTCTGAAGTCAAAGTCCTGGCCAATTAGGTTCACTTCCGCCAAGAGTCCTAAAATGCCAAGAGTGGGTTATCCATACCTAAAGTTTAGCTTATTGAACTCAAAGCATCGGCCAATTAGGGTCACCTGCCGCAATGTGCCCTAGGATGCCAAAAGTGGGTGATCCATACCCAAAGTTCGGCTTATGGTAGTCAAAGCTTCAACCAGTTAGGGTCACTTCTATCATGTGTCCTAAAAAGTCCAGAAGAGGGTATCCATACCCAAAAGATCGACTTGTTACAGTAAAAGCCCCAGCCAATTCAGGTTACCTCCATTGTATGCCCTAAAATGTTGAAAGAGGGCATTCATGGCCAAGCATATTGAAGAAGTTGGTAAATGTCGAAAGATGATAAAGGATTAGATCTCCTAGCAGCCGCAAGCTATACCTTGCTCAGAGACAATAAAATCCTGGAAGAGCAATAACACAAAGAATAGTACAATTCCAAGATCTCAAGACAAGACAAAGTTCACGAGCCGGATGCAAGATAAGCGCATGGAAACGAAGCCAATAAGAAGCCATGACGAAGATACACGGGGCATATGCCTCTGCCCTTGCTCCTGACACGTGTCCTGTGGGGAGCATTTGTTTGAACATTTTTTTTAAAAGAAATGGAGCAGAAAGGGGGAAGAGAAAGGGCAAAAAAAAAAAAAAAAACAAAGAAGGAGATGAGGGGCAAGGGAGCCAGCTGGACCCCCCACTGGGCTGGCGCCAACTGCCCCCCCCCCCCCCCCCCCCCCTACCTGTGGCACTCCACCTGTGGGGGTAGCCATCGGCTCCCCAGCTTCCTCATTTGCCCCCTCCTTTGCCACCTTCTTGCCTTCTTATCCCTCCTTGCCTCCTTTTCCACCCCCATGGCCTCCTTTTCAAGCCTCCCATCTCCCTATAAATACCCCCCTAGGGCCGGCTACGAAAATACACACAGAGACTCACAGAGGAGAGTAAGAAAAAAAAAGGGAAAGAGAGAAAGCTCTACAGATTTTTTTAAAACTTGTAATTTTTCTCTGTGTGTGAGAAAAAAAAAGGATGATGATAAATACAAAATCTTTTATGTTTATGTTTTTTCATATATTGATTGTATGTTAGTTTAGTTGGTTTATCCATATCTGTTGGATGACCATATATTCTTGTTAATCAACTTATAACAAAAATAATAATCTAATTTGGTTGGTTGGCCATACATGGTTGTTAATAAAAATAATAATATAATTTGGTTCTTCTATATTGGTTAGTTGGCCATACATTATTGTTAATAAAAATAATAATATAATTTGGTTCTTCCATACTGGTTGGTTGGCCATTAATCAATTTAAACAAAAAAATAAAATAAAAAATCTGATTCATCTTCATCGATGGGATGACCAAAGTTCCATATAATAAAAAAATTAGTTCATTTTAAATAAAATGACAATAAGATTATATGGTTCTCTCTTACTGGTAGAACGGCCATATAATCTAAGGATTATTTTATTAAAAATGGACTACATTAAATAATATTTTGTAAGATTAAGTTAATTAACTACTTCATGTTAATAAAAATTGGTTCATCCTCATCGATGAGGTGACCAAAGTATTTTAAAATAAGTAATAAAAAATAAGAAAAAATGAGGTTCATTTATACTGGTTGAATGACCTAAGTTTAGTGGTTCTATTCTATTATTGGATTGCCCACTTGGTTAATGGTTCACTCTTATCGGTAGAGTGACCAAATGTTATAATTATTGGTTCATCCCTATCGATAGGATAACTAGTGACTTTTATGGTTCTGTCCTAATTAGTGGACAGGCTACGAAGTCGTTGTTAACCTATCCATAGAAGGACCAATAAGAATAATTTTTTGTTCATTTTTATATCGATGGGGTAACTATCAACTAAAGTGGTTCTTTCCTATCGATGGGATTGACGATTAAATTAAGGTCTATTCATATTGGTTGGATAACCTATAAAAAATAAAATAATGACAAAGAGGTTCATTCATACTGGTTGAATGGCCTAAGTTTAGTGGTTTTATCCTATTGTTGGATTGCCCACTTGGTTAATAGTTCACTCTTATCGGTAGAATGACCGAAGGTTATAATTATTGATTCATCCCTATCGATAGGGTAATCAGTGACTTTTATGGTTCTGTCCTACTGGTGGGCAGGCTACGAAGTCGTGGTTAACCTATTCATAAAAGGACTCATAAGGATGATCCTTTGTTCATTTTTATATCAATGGGGTAACTATCAACTAAAGTGGTTCTTTTCTACTGGTGGATTGACCCTTAAACTCTGGCTCATTCATATTGGTTGAATGGCCTAAAAAAATGGTAGTTCCTTCATATTGGTTGATGGACCGTTAATGAACATCCTTGAATATGTGGCGGTCCATCATGTCCCATTGTTTAAAGTCTGTATCTTTTCAAAAGAATTCAAAACTCCTTTGAGTATCCTTTAAAGGATATCTCATGAATCCTTCTAATAAAGGAACGAAAAAATGATTTGCATGCTCGCATCAAATTTTGCTTATTTCCTACTTTATCTAAGTCTTATTGGATGGTTAATCAAGGGTTACCAATCATTGATTGGTGTAATTAACACTAACTAAGGTCAGTGGAGAGAGGTCAAGAATATGGAGCCACAGTCGATCCAGAAGTAATTTAGACTTTGAGAATTAATCCTAGCAGTCTATTTAAAAGAAAAGAGTACATGTTTTTCAAACTTAAAAAAATTCTCTTTTCAAAGCAAGATTTTCACAAAGGTGTTAAAATCCTCAAAAAGATTTTTCAAAATCACAAAAGGAATGAGGACAAATAAAAAGGAAGTCTCACAATGGCATAATACTACCTTTTAATCCCCAAAAGGAACCCAAAAAATGGATGAGAGAGGAGATTAGGTTGAGTATCACCATACATTTAAAGGAGAAATCCCAAGTTCAGATGGTTCGTTGTAGGCTATGGGGAGTTCCTCTTGTGTTGCTGCGGCTAGAAGGTAGCTTCTCTTCTCTTCTTTGCTTGATTTTTCTTCTTTTCTCTTACTCTCTCTACACTTTCTCTCTCCTCCTGCAGATTTCTTCTTTCTCTCTGTACCCTTCTCTTCCTTTCTTTTTATCCTTCTTAATCTCTTACTCATTCTCCTTTAGGCTGCCCCCCTTATTTAAAAAGGTAGGAGGGAAAGAAGATAAGGAAGAGAGGAGAGGAGGAAGAGGCTAGAAGAGTGAGGTGTCCTTGTTCTAGATGGGGGTGAGGTGTCTAGGTTCTAGAAGGTGATGAGGGTTATGTTGAGGTGTCTATGTTCTAGATGGGGGTGAGGTGTCTAGGTCCTAAATGAGTTAAGGGGTTGTTGGGCTGGCCCATTAAAGCAGGTTTTTAGAATCCTTTCTTAGCCCACAAATTTTATTTTCAAGGCCCAATGAGAGGTCAATGCGGGTTGACAAATTTTAGATAAGTCCTTTAAGAATCTATCACTTGCATTTATATAGCTTACACTTTGAGAATTTGTGTACTTACTCTCTAAAAAGCTGTTCAAAATAAAAAAAATTACATGCAAGTCCAGTAAAATTTCAGAGTTATTATTTTAGTCCCAAACTTTTAAATTGCGTGTATAGTTTTATTATTATTTTCATGTCTCGGTTATCACGTCTGCACTCCAAATGTATAATATGCAAATCTGGCTACAGACTGGAAGAAATTCTCTAAGGAACTGGATTCTGAACAAGAAGGATTCTAAACCATCCTTGTAATATAATACCAAGAACCAACTTTCTTGCCTCTTGAAGTGCCTTGCACATCTGAAGATATCTGCTTTCTTGGTTTGAGTATGTTTCCATTGTCTCAAGTTTGGCCTTTTATCTATTTTGTTTTTCTTCAATGCTCTGTTTCTAAAATATATCATACTCTTCCTCTTTAGCTACCATCATACCTTGAATTCCTTGGTTCTCAAATTTAATCTTTCAGCATTCAATATATCATATAAATAAATATATATATTCTCAAATATATTTTTGCGTAATGTTGAGTTTTCTTTTGAATTCAGGTGCGAGTTGTGTCGCTGGTTATGTTTTAACTGTTCGTTATGGCATGCATTCAGTAAACATCATTTGATTAGATATGTACAACTGATTTTGTTCCTTTTCAGGCAGAATTTGCAACTTCCGCTGTAGATTTTTTGCATAGGATTGGACGAACTGCTAGGGCTGGTCAGTCTGGAAGGGTCACGAGCTTGTATACCGAAGCCAATAGAGCACTTGTTTCTGCTGTACGTCAAGCTGTGGGGACAGCTCAGCCTCTGGTAATTTGCTGGACTTGCTTCATTTGTGTAAAACAAAAGACTGACAACAATTTCTTTAATTTGCTGGACTTGCTTCATTTGTGTAAAACAAAAGACTGACAACAGTTTCTTAAGTATGGTTAAGAAAAGGACAAAGGAGTTTCCTTGAAACTTTGAGTTTTCCATTTTGCAGAAAAAACTTAGCTTTTGAACTTATTTCTGAGGCAAGTAGCTCTTCTCGATGTTCAAGACAAGTAGCTTTGCCTGGAGATAAAGCTCCAGGCCCTGATGGATTTCCTCTATTCTTCTTCCACCATTGTTGGGCACTGTGCAGTCTTTGGTGGTACAAGCAGTGTTAGTATTTTAGCAAGGGAAAGCTCACCTTAGAGGTGTCCACAAGACTTTCATTGTCCTTATCTCGAAGAGAGAGGGGCAGATTCTTTGGCAGACCATAGGCCTATGAGTCTTTCGAATGGGATTTACAAGGTCATTTCAAATATGCTTGCTTCTAGATTAGAGAAGGTTCTTCATCATGTGATTAACACTGATCAAAGTACTTTCATTAGAGGCAGACAAATTCATGAAGGCTTCCTGGTAGCACATGAATGTTTGCATAGCATGAGGAGAGGAGGAAGAAGGTTATGGTTTTGAAGCTTGATTTCAAGAAGGCATGTGATAGATTTGATTGGTCTCGCTTGTTCGACATTCTTCATAAGATGGGTTTTGGCAACAAATGGATCTCCCGGATCAGAGAATGCGTGTCTTCTGCCTTCTTTGCTATCCTTGTCAATAGGGAGCCTACTCTTTTCTTTAGTAGGAGAGGACTACACCAAGGAGATCCCATGTCAATGTTCTAGTTTCTCATGTTTTGAGTAGGATGTGGATGAAAGCAGAGGAGGCTGGTCTAGTCATTGGTTTTCAGGAGGATTACACACCTTTAATATGCTGATGACACTATCTTCTTTCTCTCTGGGGATATGAACTAGCTCCTGCATGCCATGTTTATTTTGGAGTTATTGGAGGAGATTAGTGGATTGAGTGTGAATTTCCTGAAGAGTGTGATCATTGATATTTACATGTCAGATGCACATATGGAGAGAGTGGCATCCATTATAGGTGTCAGATAGTGTAACGACCCGCCACCCTATAATCGGGGATCCGATTACTAAATGGGTGCCGAATCATTAATTTGGAACCAAACCAGGATCTAAGTAAGTCTAGGAAACAAACAATAAACTAAGCTAAATATTCACATCGCATTGAATTGAAAGGAAAGTGCAAGAATTTAAAAGTTATTACAATGCGACTCGACACAGCAAATAATTACATACTTCAACTGAAAAGAAATAATTAAACGTACATGTCAAACAAAATAAAATAACAACTATATCGGGGCATATCTCGGAACAACTGCTGATGGCGCGCAACACCCGGCAGCACTCTCCTCGCTAAGTCTGCCTGGAACCCTCACCTGAAAACCGTAGGGGTGAGTCTCAACGAAAAGACTCAGTAGGGATCCTTCGATCCCCACTGCCCACTCACACACCCACAAGTGCGAAAACACAGCTGGAGGTACAGTAACAAGTACAACAGTAATTACTACTCCTAAATCTCGATATGAATAACATGCATTCAAAGTATATAACATGCATATCTCTAAACCAGTCTACTAGGGAGCCCACAATCAACGTCTCAGTAAAACACGCCAATCACACAAACGAAGGTGAGAAAAATACCGACCCGCTGAGACCAAACAGTAACCCCTCGGATAGCATGCTAGTTACTCCGGCCCAACTGGCTCAGGTGGTTACTCTTTCCCCCAGCGCGAGTGACACTTCACAGGTACCACACCCATACCGGTACTAGCTAACCCCGGGGTTCACCAGGTGACCCTCTCTCACTAGGCGTCACCCCGCCACACCCACACCGGCGATGTACTCCACCCACACCAGTACAGGGTGCGATTTGGTTACAAGGAATCCATCATCACCGAGTATAATTTGAAGCATTCATTTAATCAACTATCTAATAATGTAAACACATTTTAATGGCATGGATTAGCGTGATTCTGTCTTGAATTGCGTCGCCCAAGGCCGACGCCATTCAAGCCTCCTAAACTGGTTCATAGAAACTCTCCCTCAGAACCTGGCGTAAAACGCGTCGCCACAGGTAGTCGCCTTTTGAAAAGGCGTCGCTGTCCCTGGACGCTCAACAGTCCAGAGACAGAGTCTGTAAATGGGGCTAAATCGCGTCGTGGGTGGACGTCGCCTTTCTAAAAGGCGTCGCTTCACCTCGACGCCATTTACTCCCGACAGACAGGTTCTCCCCTTCGGATTCCCCAATCCACGAGGTGGGATTTCTCCCCCAAAACACACAGAAAAGGGCACAAAACATAAAGGGGAAGGAGGAGAACCTAATTACCCTTTAGAACACCCAATTTCTCATACATGTACTTAGCGTTTTTACCCCAAAATGCCCCTAAAACATGTTTCAAACGCGGAAAAACATGGTTTCAAACGAAATGCACTGGGAATTGTCACCCTACCGGTTACTTGGACTCCTCCAAGCTCCAAGCCGTCCTCCCGTCTCGCCCTACGCCGCCGCCGGTACCGCCGAGGACGTCGTTACTCCGCCGGGACGTCGGCCGCCGTCCGGAGAGAAAACGCCGCGGAGGAGGTGGTAGTGGCAGTGGTGGGAGTTAGGAGGTTGATGGAGTGGAGGGAGAGATGAAATTGTGGGAGGAGAAGGAGTGAAAGGGGAAATCGCCGGAGCCGCCGGGGAAGAGAGGAAAGAGAAGAGGGAGGAGGAAATGAGGGAAAGGAAGGAGGGTTCGCGGAGTTAACCAGAAACTGGCTAAAATGCGTCGAGCTGCACGGACGCCTATCAGTTGATATGACGGGCTGTACTGACAGAGTCTGAAACGCGTCGCCTACCCAAGACGCCGTTCAGACGACAAGACCGGCACCGTACACTGACAACCCAGGGTCGCAGTCTGAATGGCGTCGTCTATCCCGGACGCCGTTCAGACGACACGACAGGACCGTACTCTCGCGGCCCAAAGCCCGCCCACGTGGCACATCGGCAATCAAACTAAATGACGTCCATCCATCAAGACGCCATTCAAAAGGCGTCGTTCATTGTAGATGTCATTTAGACGGTACTCCCTAGTCCCATCAGGGCCCAAACCAGGGAATCCGACCCAGAGACTGACCCGATAACCGGATCCGAAACCTCAGTCCTTATATATAGGGTCATTTCTTGTTACTTATTTAGGACTCCTCTTACACCGGGTCCCATTAAATGCAATGATTGACAGCCTATTATTCGAAAGTTCCTCTCTCGTCTTACTGGGTGGAAAAGTAGACTCCTTTCTTATGGTGGCAAAGTGGTGCTGTGGAGGGTAGTCCTATATAGCCTGCCCATCTTCTTCCTTTCCATGTTCAAGATCCCTATTTCAGTGACCAGACAACTTGAAGTAATTCGGTGTGGATTCTTTTGGGATGTGAATTACAATGGCCCTCTAAAGGAGGTCATGATGTGTGTTGGGGTCATCTTTGCAAAATAGAGAGAATGGTGGTCTTGGCATCAAGAACATCAGTGATCTTAACTTGGTCCTTTTGTCCAAATTGTTGTGGATGCTTGGTAAGGCTACATCAGGACTTTGGTTGAAGGTCATTAGAGAGAAGTATTTTGCCAATAGGAGGGTTTGGGATGTTTCTTTGCAAAGTGAATATAATGTGTTCCCTATCTTTGGCAGGATTTTCTACAGGCTGCTGATGTCATTACTACGTCAATACAGGTTTCCCTTGGAGATGGTAGAAGATGTCTTTTCTAGATTGACAAGTGGTGTGGGCCGACTCCTCTGTCTTAAGTGTTCCCAAGGCTGTTTGATATCTCATCCAATCCACTTGCATGTGTGGCAGATGACAGATCATCAAGGGTGGACTCCGTCTTTTAGACGTAACCTCATGGACTTGTACATAATTTAGGGTATAGAATAATTTCATTAGTTCCTCCATTCCTATATTTGTAGGGTCCCTTCTTAGTTGTAAATTGTAAATTTTGATAATTACTGCTTTCATTTAAAAACCATGTGAGCAATTGTTTCCCCCCATCTGATGCAATCTGGTACAGATTTCTAAATTTGAGTAGCAAGGACACATTTGGGATGCCACTTGTCTTCCCAAAACTAGGATTACTGTTGAGGCCATCATGATGTGTGCTGTGGGAGAGTTTGTAGAAGCAAAGAAAATGATGGCGTGGGGGTCATGGACATCTATGACTTCAATCTCTTCCTCACTAAATGGAAACTTCAAGTTCTGCGTCTGGTTAGAGGTGGTGGGTGGGACAGAAGTAATATGGCAGAGGGAGAATCTGGGATATCTACCCTGCTTCTTTACAGGAAGTCTCACTTGTTTGGAAAGGCATCCATCAAGCTGCAGATGTGATTTGGGCGGCTACTTACTTCTCCCTTGGAAATGGGAATGCTAATCATTTTCTGATTAGATAAGTGCTGTGATGTAGTGCCACTCAATCAGATTTCCAAGTTTGTATGCGCTCTCTTCTAGCACCTCCATAGTGGGTTCTCAGTTTGTTTGATGATGCCCCCCTCAGGGGTGGATGGATGCGGACATTCAGGTGACAACTAAGGGAGGACGAGATAGAGTGGTCCAGCTTTTGTATCTTTTGCAGGATGTCAGAGTAGACCATTCACAGCGGGATTCTTGGATTTGGGGGTGGATACCCTCTGGATCCTTCTCTGTTAGGGCGGCCTACAAACTCATTGCAGATGGAGGGACCTAACATCCTTTTCTTTCTTAGGTGTGGGAGTGAAGAGCCCGCTGAAGGTCAAATGGGCAGCTACCTAGTTGTGATAGGCTGTCTGGCCCATTATGTTCAGGGGTGGGGGGTGGGGTGCTGCTGTCTATGCAATGACAAGGAGGAGAATCTTGACCGCTTGTTTGTGTTGTATGCCTTTTCCTTGGAAGTGTGGGAACAGATTTTTACCAAGATCCATCGATGACACTAGGCATTTCGGTCTGTGGAGGACCTTCTTAACTGGAATATATCTCCTGCCTCTTATGAAAAGGGGAAGATTTGCTGGCTTATCCTCCATGCCACCCTATGGGCACTATGGGAAGAGAGGGGTAGAAGAATTTTCAAGAAGGAAGCTTTGTGTGCCATAAAGAATTACCTCATTTATTTCTTCAAGAGTTACAAAGTGGGTGAAAGTTAGGTGTAAAGAGATTGGGGAAGTTTTTGACCTTTTCTTTTGTCTTTTGATGCCTTCTTGGTGTTCTTCATATAATGGGAGTTTGGCGGTTTTTGTTTCTTACTCCTGTATATTCCCCTTTTTAATTCTTCTTCTACTTCTCCATTAATACATATTGTGGTACTAACCCCTCCCCCCCTCCTTTTTCCCTTACTATTTCCCACTTGATAAACTGAGGCTTACCATATCGATCGTGTTGATTATTTTCTTCCATATTGGTGAGAGATTGGAAGCATTTGATGGATAGAGACAACAGTTGTTAGAATTTGTATAGTGCTTTCCTTGCGTATGTTCAGCCATAAAGTGCCCACTTCATCACCTAACCTTCTGCTTAACAATATGTTACCTCAAGGAAATCAAGGTGCATAGAATATACATGTGCCAATTGAAATAAAGGTGGGATCTAGGGCAGCACCAGCTGCAACCCTAAGGGACCGGTGGTCCCCAGTTCTGTGCGCACATAACATGGGTTCCGCAGGTTAAGGGGAGAGAGAGAGAGAGAGAGAGAGAGAGAGAGAGAGAGAGAGAGAGAGAATAAAAAAAAAATAGAGAGAGAGGGGGATGCAGCAGAGGGAGAGAGGAGAAACCGGTGGGGGGGGGGCATCGGTCTCCTCCCGTACTAGTTCCCTCCATGCCCCCCGCCGGTTGGTGGGGAGTAATTTCGGAAACCCAAAGTTAAAAGAAAAAAAAAGAAAAGAAAGAAGAAAAAAGAGAAGAAGGGAAGCCACCGGTCAAGCCTCTCCACCCCCCCTCCTTAGTTTTCACCTAAGACCCCCACCGGTTGGGTTGGGGGGGGAGTTGCCCCCAAAAAGAGGAGGTCGGGGTGGGCGGAAGAAAAGGAAAAGAAGAAAGAAGGAAAGAAAGGAAGAGAGAGGGGGACCGGTGGGGGTTGGGGTTGCCCCCAAAAAGAGGAGGCCGGGGTGGGCGGAAGAAAAGGAAAAGAAGAAAGAAGGAAAGAAAGGAAGAGAGAGGGGGACCGGTGGGGGGGACCACCGGTCACCCCCAACCCCACCTCCAACAGGTTCGCCACCGGCCTCCTCCCTCTCTCTTACTCTCGCATTAATCTCGCACTTTCTCTCTCATTAAAATTTCAAAAAAGAAAGTGGAGAGAATGGCCACCAGTGGGGGGTGCCACCAATGCCCTTCCCCCCTACTGGTTGCCCTTCTTCACCCACTATAACATCCCTTTTGGCTGCTGCAGAGATACGAAGAGGACAGCTAGGAAAGGCTTGGAGAGAGGCTTTTGTGCTACTCATGTCAAACCTCTCCTTCCCTTCATCTCTCTGTCTGATGATGCCCTCATCATTGCACCATTAAGCCTGCCTTGTTTAACGTTGACGGCCGCCAATGTGTCTTACGGTATGCTTGTGGTCGCCACCCACAAAAAACATGGCTACATTACAAGACCGGTTTGCTTCGGCGACATTTCAGCTGTGGTTGGGTCTCCTTATTTCTTGGGGTTCATTTCGGCCCTAGAAGTTGCTCCTGAGCCGAAGAAGAAGAGGTGTGCACCCTACGCTAAAAAGAGCAATCCCAGTGGAAGACTCGTATGGGTCTACAATGTCAATACCATCAGCATTTTTCTGGCCTCATCGTCCAACATGAGGCAAGGTTGAAAGGAAGTGAAGAGAAATCTAATTGCAAGTCTGTCTAAGACGGGAAATACTATTTTGATGGGTAGCCTCTACATTTGTTTGGATGACGGGGAACTTATCATTCCTAAAGAACGATATGTCCCGACGGTCCCTACCTAAAACTGATTCAGGATATTGTCTAAAGTCCACTAAGATAAGGTAGTTTTCAAAAAGAAGACTCCAAAGGCCTCTGTTCATCAGGAGCAAAGATACAAAACCAAGTCTGCTGTGCTTGAGAATGGGGGCGACTTTGTGGAGCACAAGAACCTCCACTTGAAGAAAATGCGGGTGACGAAAGAAGAAGCCCACAATATACATCAGGTCAGGGCTACCCTGGCAAAACAACAATCCCAATGGCCTTTAGAGCAAGAAGGGCAAATTGTTAACCTAGTTGTTCAACCTCGGTCCTTACGAGGTCAGAAAAGGAAGGGAGTCTATAAGGTAAAGAAGTAGGTCCAACAGAGGACGTCCATCTTTGAGCAGTTGTGTGCTCTTCCCCATTCGACTTAGAAGAGAAGAAGAATTACCAGAATAACAAGTGACATCATCTAGGTGCACACTTGTTACACCTCTAGTACAAGCGATCGGCAATCATCTCTCCCAAATGACCCATAAGCAATCGCCAAGTTAGCACAGAGAGATGTGCCAACGACTTTCCAGATAGAGTAGGCCATCTATTGGCTGAGCCAAAGGAATATAGGAGGTGGCCAACCCCCTAATGACGGTGTTAACAGTGTAGAGGGAGTTGGAGAAGATGGGACGAATGCCCAAAATAATGGGTTCAATCTTGAACAACTGCAAAATTAAACCCAACCTTAAATGATAGAAGAAATGAGGTTGGTAAATCAGCAACTCAAAGCCTTGCTCATAGGCTTTGTGTGGAGGTGGGAGGATCAATAAAAGATGTCGCAGGCCCCTCGAGTAAATATACATCCCCCAAGGGCAGCTTATGTCTCAGTAGTCGTTGTGGCAAGGACACAAGCGACATAGGTCAACTTTATCCCCGACGAGATACAAGAAGTCAGGGGTGAAGAATTGAACCACAATGTTCAATAGTCCTATGCCTCTGCAGAGGACGCCGTAGCGTCACAGAAACACTTGATTGAGTAGATTGTGGAGGCTAAGATGGCTGAGCAGGGTGACATGATAAGTATCTTTGATTTGTATAATGTGCCATTTCAAGATCGCTACTTGTTCAACAAGCTCCTACCAAATCACATAAAACCCCCGAAGTTCACTAGATATGATGGGGAAGGTTTCGCCCAAGAGCACATCGTTCATTACATGAGTGGCCCAAATTAGCAACTAATGAAGCATACCTATTGAGGTATGTTTCTACCTCATTTATGGGTACTGCGTTCTAATGGTATGCAAAGTTGAAGCCCAATTTCATTAATAATTGGGAAGAGATGCGGAAGAAATTCTTAGACCGCTTTAATATGTCGGAGTGGAAAGTCACCATCACTGAGTTAGTCACATTAAAGCAAGGCAAAAATGAGTCTGCTATTGACTACATCAATACGTGGCAGAACTTCAGCATGAAGTGTGACAATCCGATGGTCCATGAGGACGCGGTAAAGTTGTGTAAAAGGGACTTGAAGCCAGAGATAAATGAAAAGCTGATAGGAGCAAACGTCAAGAACTTTGATCAGCTTAGCAATATCATGGCGGAAATCAAGATGTTGTTTGCCGATAATCTGACCATGACATTCAATAAAGGGAAGGCTCTAAGGGAGTGAGTGTCCAATGTAAAGAAGGTTAATGTAGTAGACTTTGCCTCAATTGTAGAAAAGGTAAGGGGCAAGAGCAATTCGAATGCCTCAGTGTCTAACAGAAGAAGGGATGAAAGAGGGTCATCCACCTCTCTCAATGAAAAAATGAGAAGGCCCTACTCCTTTGCCAGGGATTATACAAGGAAGCGGTTTGTGACCTGCATGCAAGCAAATCTCTTCGTGCTGCTAGAGCCAAAGAGGCCAGAGGAGGTTGGCAGAGCAAATGAGCCCAACTATTGCATTTACCATCGCATGTTGGGGCACGTAATAGAAGACTGCTATCTCTGTAAAGATGAGCTCAAGAAGCTCATCCAAGAAGGGGTTGTAGAGATGGGGAAGTTCCTGGTAAACCCACCTAAGCAAATAGACATTCTCAGCAAATGTCATTCATATGAGGGAAGATTCCTTATGGGCTGAGCCAGAAGAAGACATGGATTCCTCCCCAGAGCAGGAGACAATGCTAACATACACTCCGGCTACTCCTATACTAGAAGGGTCAATAATGGCAACGGTGGAGGAAATTCAGGAGAGTTAGGGACAACTCTCCCAACAGCAAGCACAATTGACATAGGTTGTGGGGCACCTCACAAGACAACTTGCAGGAGTTCTGGGATAAAAGAAAGTGAACATGTCCCTTTCCTTTGAGGAGCTGGGATTTGAATATAATCGTCCTTTTGTAAAGACTCCAGGTGTGGGATTTATGATAAACACACTATGGAAATATCAAGCAAGGCTCCTAATGCTCGACCAAGGGAATGGGTGATTCCCAAGAGAAAGGGTGTTCCTTCAATTGTAGAAGACCCTCGGAGAAAATGCATTGCTAGTGAGCCATAAGTGGAAGCTGGCATAAGCTTTGAAGGTTTTGACTGATCTCTGGGATGTAGTTGTGTACGTAGAAAATAATGTCTCATTTACTTGGCATGGCATCCTTCAAGCAAGGTTCGGCGACTCGAATAGTCAGACCGACTTGGATCTCCCATGATCCTGTACGAGTCGGGTCGACTTGTACGGACTCAGCCGAGTCGCATGGAAAGATCTCCCAAATCGTACAGACTCGGTCGAGCCGCACCGACTCGGGTTCGCCCTAATACGGTATGAGTCGCCCGAGTTGGTACGAGTTGATCTGGTACAACAAACCATGCCTTCAAGCAGCTGATATTGTTTTGGTGGCAACCTTTGTCTCCCTTGGTGATGGATGGCATTGTTTTTTCTAGACAGACAAGTGATCTGGATTGGCTGCTTTCTCGAGACTCTTCCCCAGGCTGTATGCTATTTATTCAAGTTCCCAGACTTACGTATCTCTCAAGGTACCGTAGAGCAGCTTCCCCTACAGAGAAAGGAGTGGACTCCTTGTTTTAGGAGGAATCTGCGCAAGGAAGAAATACGTGATTTGGCGAACCTTCTCATGCTTCTGCAGAACCATATGGTGGGTGATTCAGCTTGGGACTCTTGGAGGCGGGGATGAAGGGACCTTCTCTGTTAGATCTGTGTATTAAGCTGTGGAGGGCTTAGAACTCCCTACCTGCACTTTATTTGGAGTCCGAAGTCCTCCTTGAAGGTCAAAACCTTGGTTTGGAGAATCTCTTGTGGGAGACTGCCTACATGTGACAGTCTGATCCACCTCGGGAGCGAGGTGTCTCTATTATGCTGCTTGTATGGGGGAGGAAGATGAATCTCTTGATCATATCTTTGTTGGATGTAGCTTCACTACCGAGGTGTGGCATGTTATTCTCCACAAGCTGCTGCTTCATCTTAGCTTGCCGGATAAGGTGGATCCCCTTCTTTGGTTGTAACCCTACCTCATGAGGCCTTAGGAGGACAGACATATTTGGTGGCTGGTCCTTGATGCTACTCTTTGGACCATTTGGGGGGAGAGAAACAAGAGAGTTTTCAAGAGGAAAGCTAGTTGTCCGGAGAGCTTATTAACTTTTTGTATGTAGTAGGGTAAGGGAGTGGGTGATGATTTTTTATAATGGACGGATTAGCACAGTCACCTTTTTGTCTTTCTTGAGGAAGGATGAGTGGAGCACCTTCTTGGTGTTAGATGTAATGGTCCTTTTCTAAGAGTTTCACTATGTACACTCTTGTACACACATTTTTATTAATACAATTTGGCACCATCCACTTACAAAAAAACTTTGGGTGGTGAGATTATCTTAATTGTCACAATCTTAAAAGGAAACTTTGATGCAGATATGGAGTACTGTAGTGTTATCTTCTAAAATGTTATCCGAATGTAAACTTAAGATGGTGTTGTGCTGCTGTGCTATCGTCTAATTTTTCTCTGTTTGTGGGTTCTATCTTCTAAGATGTTGACTAGTAATGTGAAGACTTAGCCAGGGATGAGACTGATCTCTGTGATGCTATCGTCTAAGAGTCCAGCTTTGCTGCGACTAAGTATTTGAGATTTTGAGCACTTGGACTCTGTTGACATCACCTAACTTTCAGTTTTACCAGAATACACACTAAGATTTGCATTATCAACGCTTAAAGATGTACTAAATTTTGTTTTGGTCAAAAGATTACAACTAAGGAGGGTTAACACAACTTTAGCATATGCTTTTTCAAAATCCAACTCTATGACCACACTCTTCCTATTTCTAATTTCCTGATAGTGGATAGCTTCATAGGCGGCCATGCAATTATCTAAGATGAACCTTCCCTCCGTGAATGCTGTCTGTTTCCTCCCCGTCATCTGTTCAAGGACCTTGTTTAATCTAGTTACCATTACCTTGGTAACACCCACTTAATGAACTGATGGGCCTGTATTATGTCACTCTCTCAGCCTTTTCTTTTTTGGGAATTAACACAATGTAGGAGGAATTGAAACATTTTATATTAAAAAATCTGTCCTGAAATTCTCTAAACCACCTGCATCAAATCTAACTTGATTGTTTCCCAGAAATGCTGATAAATACCTAAAAAAAGCCATCCAGCCCAGGCGGCTTACTTGCATTCATACGAAACATAGCTTATCTTTTGAAATTGTGAGCATAAAAGCTCTGCTTCCCTGTTATTAACTTTGGGAAAGACTCCCTGGTCCAAATGTGGTCTCTATAGACTGTCTCCTTTAAATAGCTGCTTATAAAATCTAATAAATGCCTGTCGAATGTCTTTCTTGTCTTTAGTCTGTTTGTCTTCGATCTTTGCATGCTCTATCCCCAAAGCTCTTTTCATACCACTACTTTCCACATGGAAAAAGCTGTGTTTTGTTCCCTTCTCTAAGCATTGTTCTTCTGCTCTCTGTTTCTGTTTGATTCCTTCTCCAAGGAGCCACATTTGACTATCTTGAAGAGAATTATGAACCTTGGCCACTTTTTAGCTCTATAACATTTATTTTCCGAAAGAGTAGTTGTGTAATATCAGCTGCCTCAGCAAATGTTTGAACACCCCACTGCTTGGCGATACAATTTCTCGCCGATTTGAGGTTCTTTGAGGATCTTAAACAAGCATGCTCATGTGTTTCCCTCCGTCACTTCATAACCAAATCCTTTAAACCATCGCATCTATGCCAGGCCAATTCATATCTGAAGATTCTTTTATTCTTTCATCTGTCACCTAAGCTCAACTGGATGGAGAATCCAAGAATTGTTCTAGTTAACCCCTTGACTTGAGTAAGTGGAAAGATCTTCAGCCAGTCAATAGTCTTGAAGATTCTGTCAATTTTAGAGTGAGTGAATTCTGCAGTAAATTAGACTGAAAAATTCCATTTGGAAGCTCCATTTCAACCATCTCACAGTCCCTAATCCACTGCTCCATGAATTCCCTTTCCTTCCTCCATGTATGTTGCTTGGACCTTTTCCAAGGGTATCTAACGCAGTTGAAATCCCCTGCTATATGCCATGCCTCAGAATTTAGCTCATACGGCCTGTATAGTTCCTGGAAGAAGGGCTCTTTTTGCTGATCATTATGTAATCCATTGACTGAAGTGATCACCCAATGAGAAATAACATTGTTGCCACTGAGTCTATGTAGTCAAAGGCGAGAGGCGAGCGAAGCGACTTCAAATGCCTAGGCGATCGCCTAGGCGTTTGAGGCGATGTGTTCTCTCATAAATCACCATGAAGGAAGAAAATAATAATACAAGTAAAAAAAATATCTAAGATAATGATATGTGAGACTTTGAGAAGCATTGATCATGCCCAACATATAATGTCCTAAGACCATCTACTAATATAAGTAGTGGATGGGCTTGGGAATCATAAAAAATAACGGAAAAATGTGGAAGCATGTAAGAGAAAAATGGTGACAGTGTTAAAAGAAGCATTAATCACTTTGGAATAATTAAGAATAAGAAACCACATAATTAAAAGAGAAACAAACATTTAGCATAGACATCATAGGCAAGTGGCTTGGTGAGTGAGGCGAAGATGAGGCGAGGCGAGGCGCTTTGGCTCGCCTCAACCTACTTTATTGCCTAGGTGAGCGAGGCGATCGCCTTTGATAATGTAGCACTGAGTCTGACAGAAATATTGAAATCACCTACGTGATAAAGATTGCCCTTGTATCTAGTCTCATTCCACATCATTATCTGGCCCCCTTTGCATCCATCAGTAAGAGTGATGTTACAGTCTAGTTTAAGGTCTTTAAGACTGTTAAGTCCTCTAATGTTCCATAAAAGTGACTTCATTTCAGTCCCAACTTTCATTCGTTAATTTCATTTTGCTGTTCTTTTCAAGCCACTCTGAATAACATCACTTCTTACGTATTTTCTTTTATAGAACTTCTTGGAATATCTTATCTGCCCTCAAAGGAACATCAATTCTTTTTCCAAGCTGAAAAATTTTCTCTCTTACTCTTTTGGTGTGTCCGGTTGAAGCAAACGAGGCACTGTATCAGCCATATATGGAACAATTTTGTAAAGGCTGACCCTATTTCTCCCACCTTATTTTCTTCTAATGAGAAAATTTCTTTCTTTTTGGATTCTTTTTTTTGTTTTAAAGGTGGCAAAAGCCACATATATTATAAATGAAAGGAAAAGTACATAAAAAAGGTACAGCAGATAAAGGCTACAGAGGAAGTAGCCAAAAAGAAAGGCAGAGACTAAAAAGAACCCCAGTTTGGGCTCTAGATTGATGGCAATTCTGCAATTCTTGATCAAGTTGATGGAGCGATTGATAAGGTTGAAAGGTGAGGAAAAAAGCGTGCTTGAAACATCTTGCATTGCGTTCTTTCCAAATAGCCCAAAGAACAGCACCTAATAGCATGAACCAGTTATCCTTATCATCTTCCCAAGCACTGAAATCATCCCAAGAAGTAACCATCCGTAGAATCGACTGAGGCTGCTGCCATGTGAAGCCAAGACAGAAAAAGAGAGTGATCCAAACAGTGGAGATGATTCCACCCTGAAGAAACAGGTGATCAGATGTCTCTTCGAAGGTACCACAGAGAAGGCAGGTGTCTTTGATGTCAGCTTTGAATTCCTTCTTTTTGGATTCTATATCAACTGATTTCACATCCCCTCTAATGAAGCCATTAACTTTCGTCCTGATTACATCCTTGATCACTGCCGATTCTTTAGCCCTGGGAACACCACTGGTGGCAGAAGAAAGCAAGTTTACAAAAGGGGAAGTCTGGCCGCATGTAATCTTAGATATAACCCAAAACCCCTTTGTTAGAGTTGCACCCCTTCTGGAAGTTCGACTTCCTCTAACATCTGGTTGAGAGTTTGCAATGAAAGAACACCAGAGACTGCCTCCTCCTGCAGCCTTTCCCATAGATAAGTGCACCTGAAGGTGTCTTAGCAACCTCCACACCATCGGACAGCTCCATTCCAAGAGACTTTGTAACCAGCAAAGAAGCTTGAGACTTCCTCGTTTCTGAAACCGTGTCAAGCTGAAAATTTGAAGGCTTGGAACATTTCCGTTGTATTATGTAGGGAGAGATTGACTGAGGAGGCAGACAATAGTCCATGAGGCTTGTCAAAGGAAAAGACTGGTCTCTTGCCCTTCTTCCTGGCAGTTTGGGCCTAACTTTAAGTTTGGATCTGACCTCCACCCTCCAACTGGAATCAAGTGCACAGTACTATTCATACATAGGTCCAGGTCCCAGTTAGGCACATCGACCTGACATTGTACATCCTCCCTACCTAGTGCCTATTGGCCGTCTCCCCTCTGAAAGGCAATTCCTGGTGCTACATTGGAAACCAAAGAAAGCCACCCAGCTATGTTAGTCGATCACTGTGACATCATCGAGTTCGCTGTCCTTTCTTCTGCTGAACTGGACTGACCTAAAAACTGCACCCTGCTTGCTCAGTCTTCCCTTCCACATCGGGACTGTACCATCGTCAACAACTGCTTTCTCTGCTTCATCTGGAGTCGGCACCTCTTGGCCATCTGCTTCCGCTGAGTGAAAAGGGAGACAACCAACCTGTTCTTTCTTCACCAAGCATGAGTGGATTCCTACCCCTGTTTGGTAGGATTCTGGCTCCCCTGTTACAGCTATAAGGTCTTTGACAGATCTATATCTTCTATGTTCGGAAACAACATGGGCAAAGTCCAGTTTAGAGAGTCTTCGGACGGAAAAGAAAGTTCTATAATTAGTGCACATTCCTCTTTCTTGGTCTATACTCCCAAACCCTCGCCACCATCAACTGGATCTGAGTTTTGTCCTTTGAGTTTCATGTTTATTTAAGCTTTTCATTTATATCTCTTTTCAACTTCAAGAAAAAAAGGTTGTGTTGACTTGGCTATGGCAAGTCCTAGACCTTTGTTTGTTTGTTTTTTTTTTTTTTTTTTTGGGGGTGGGGGGTGGGGGTGGGCAAGGAATTCCGGGTCGGATCGGGTCCCCGAATCGGGACCCGGCTATCCTGATTAGACCCAGATGGGATCGGCCAAGTCGGCCGATCCAGATGAAGTCTGGCCGGTCCGACTCGGCCGGATTAAAAAAAGAAGAAGAAGAAAAAAATCAAGAAAAATCAGAAAAAATTGTATACATATGATTCAATGAATGTACAATAAAAATGAATGCAATTCATGTACATCCATAAAAATATATACATTAAAGACAACTAAGGGTCTGATGTCCGGAAGAGTGATGCTGTTTCCTTTGAAAAAGCAAGTGGACAAGTGTCCCAAGGGCCGGACAATTGGAACAAATTGAAGGGGTTTGACAACGACTCTGCGAAAGCATGGAATTCCACATCTGTGTCAACCAAAGGAGCAATGTCTAATGAGGATCAAGCTTGGACTCCAAATATTGATTTCGATAAAGCTGACGAGCCTGGTTGTTGGGGTAATCGCAGTGGTTCATTTCAACAGAGAGATGCTTGGAGTCAAGAAAAGCCTCATGGTGGAGCACATAGTTCTGGGAGGGAAGTGGCTGGTAGAGATCTATTGGGGGGAGTGCCGAGAACGGCAGATGGTAGGCACTCACAGCATGGCAATGTACATCAGCTTCTTGTTTCTGCTTTGATGGTTATGTATCTATTGTGGTTGCTGGTTATTCTCTTTTTGTCTTATATACTGATGATCATCTGTGTATATTTTCCTTCCAATGTCTGAAGCCAGTAGCAACTGTTTTTTTTGATGGAGCCTATTTTGGATCTTTCCAGATAAAAGGCAACAAGGTTTAATTACTTCATTTGCTCCTAGCCTACTAGAGATTTTCTAAGCTGTAGCCTGTTTTGGGGGTCAAGTTGCCGGCGGCAGCGAGTGGCGGAGGTGGTGGCCGGGGGAGGGGGAGGGGCTGGGGGAAGGGGGAAGGCCAACAGTTGCTACTGCTGGTTGGATCGGCCCCCTTAAGGGGGGATCCGAATCGCGCCCGAATTGGACCGGACCGGCCTGATTTGGCCCAATTCGGACAGATTCACTTTTTTTTTTAAAAAATAAATGGGGGGGGGATGAACAGTGAAATCCCTCCTGAATTGGATCGGAACCCGCCGATTCCGCAATCCATGGGGGGGGGGTTTGAATGGGACTATTAAAATTTTGCTTAAAAGGTTTTGGAGGATTATCCAGTGGAAACTAAATCTAGCAGCTATAATGTTACTTGTGGTTAGAAAAGGGGTATGATATAAGGAACAATCACACAAGTCGTAGTGCACAAAGAATTTTATCCTGATTCGGTCCTCAGACCCATGTCCCATCCCTGGTATAACACACTTGGGATTTCACTGGATGAACTTATCTGGTACACATCTGATTTGGTGTCTGCATACTATACATAGGTTGATCCAGTGCTCGTCACCAAGCACACAGGTTGATATGGTGCCTACCACCAACCATAGGTTGGTCTGGTGCCTGCCACAAACACAGGTTGATGTGGTGCTTTCCACTAGCACACTATGCTTGGTAGCCTTCCTCCCCACAGGGAAGCACCCAATACAAGGAGTGAATATAACCGTAATGAGCTTCTCAGTAGGCTGTCTATGCGTGCAATGAATAAAGCAATGACACAATCTAACAACAATCAGAGACAAATAAATGAGATAGAGAATGAAGCTTGTAAGTTATTGTGCTTTGCTGTGTTGCACAGAGTGTGAAGAGCTTTAGTACCTCGAACAAAGTGGAATCTTAGAGTTCTTTCAACTGGCTGGCACTAGAATGAATATGTACATGGAGACTTACATATAGTCCCTATTTAAGTAAGCTTAGATGGTTTGGTCATGTACATTGGCAGTTAAGTTTGGCACTGTTTGGTAGGTATAATTAAATCTGAGTGGAGGAGGGTAAGTTGAACTTGGGGAGGCCTAAAATGAGATGGTTGGATGTAGCAAGAAAATGACTTGACCTTCCTAGCATTAACTACAAAAATGGTGTTATATAGATTAAAATGGCTGGACAAGATTCATGTAGCTATCCCTGAATAATGGGATAAGCTGTGATGATGATGATGTCTAGGATCAAACTGTCCTGGTTTAATTTGACTGATGCAGCACTTGGGTCGAGGATAACTGATCCTAATGCAATTTGGTCCCACACAGTCCAAATCAGCTGATTTATTTAAACTGTGTACTTTTCCCTTAGATTCTTTATATAGATGAGCCTATTTGATTTGCTAACTTTTTATATTGACTGTGAAGTTGCTTTTAGTTAGCTTTTTACACCATGTTCTTACCTTATGTGTGAATCTATGCCCAAAGGCCAAAGTAGAAGACAGTGTCTGGGAATTTATATTTTTGCATCCTGTTGGGTTTCTAATTTTCTTCATGGTTGCAGGGGAAGGCATTCAGTCGAAAAAGGAGCTTTCGGAAGAAGCTCAAGAAGAGTGGTAGGCTTCTGTTAATCAATTCAATCATATTCTATATATTTTGCTATAACTGTCACTAACGTGTTATGAACTTATGAGAGTACATTTTCCTTTGCAATTTGACCAAAATACATTCTTTTTGCTGTGTATATTCTAGAGAAAAGCACATGGAGTTTTCTGTAGGTTCTGAGCTCAACAAAATATTTTGATTCTCTTCTTGTATTTCTTGGTAACTTTTTAGACCTCCATAATGCAAATTACAACCACCTACACAGGAAATAGGTTTTTGAAACTAGATTATTGGGTGTGGCATGGAGTGGAAGGAACTAAAATGGGATACATGCTGGAGACTTTATGTGACATTTCTTTTTGATAACAAGAAACCTCCAGCTTAAAACCATGGTTCTTTGTCAGTCTTTTTGTTTGTTAATATCCTTATTTTTCATTATGGATAAACAAGTTACATATTTTCAGTCAAAAGACGCTGCTTGTTCAACCAATCATCCCACATATATTCTACACCGTGACTTCATTTTCAGTTTTCTATCTTACGAGAGTATAAAGCGAGATTATTTTTCTAGAGGATTAAGGACATCCTGGAATGGGAACAAGAGAAGTGAGTTATTGGAGATAAGTCATCGGTTTTAAGCTTGAAAATGTCCATGGTTGCTTGAGTCACTAAACTGTATAAATTCATCAGTAGGTGAATCACTATTTGGCTATGCTATTTAGGTTTTATGACATTATAGTCATTGCAACGTTTTTACTATCGAAGGTTTCTTGGCTGTTTGAACTGCCTCATATACACTCTTTTCCCCGTCTTGTTCTTGACCCTAAGTGTGATTTGCTTAAGAAAGATCATTCTGCCTCAGTAAACTTTGAAAAAAGATCATTCTTCTTTAATTTGACTTCCAGGCCAATGTTATTAAGATCTCTTCCTTCACCCTATCTTTGTAGCCTTTCAATTCTGTCATTGATTGTCCACAACCAATCTCCAGCTATTATTCTTCAATGCAAATTCTTTGTTCTCAGGAGTAGCATAGTTCCTCTTCGATTCATCCATCTTAAAGTTGCTTTGTTCATTGCCTCTCTATAAGTGGCCTGCATGCATAATATTTTGAGAATGCTAAGCTGTGGCCCTTTGGGTGTTATAGATGCTCTAAAACAGTGCAATAATCTAATCTTTGGGCATGGTTAAGACAACAGGCCTCCCCATTTAGATGTCCCCCACCCCTCACCCCTTTCCACTTTGTACTTTTAATAATTTTCTCAACCTCTTTCATGCCACTTTCCTCGTTTGTTTACCTTATGTGAGGAGATCCTATAAACTATCTATCCTATCGAAGCAATGATTCACATAGCTAAAGTCACTTTCTGTAAATGTGCAAGCCTGCAGAATCAGACTATAATTTTCAGGCTGGTCCCGATCTTATTGTTCCTCAGGCTATGTCATCAAATTTAAATGTCTTTCAAGTTAAGATAAAATATGGACAGTGGAACAGTGTATAAACATGTATGATCAGCTTGTATCTGATTGTTCAGAATGAATCTTTTGACAGATTTCACACTAATTCACCATTCTGGATACTTTTAGCCTTTTGAGAGAGCCACTGGGAAGTGGGAACTGTCAACAGTCTCCTGGGTGGTTGTCACAGTAATTGGCCATTTAATGTGCATCCTACTTTAGTCCTATTTCTCCACCAACCGTCGCACTTTCTAGGACAAAATAAAATAGGTATCATCAGAATATATCTGCAGGGGCAACAATCTCCTCCTTTTCGATGATGACAAAGCCTTTTTTCAATATGCCTTCAAAATATCCTTCAACATATAGCACAATGCATCAAGTAATTTGCTTGTAAGTCTATTGAAAGAGGCTATAAAAATACATAACTATTCATCATCACAAACACAGTCCATTCATTTTACAAATCAGTCAAGCCATTCAAATTTATTACACCATCATCACGGTCTAGATAAATAGATAATCCATGTTAACATGACCTCTCCCTTTTTGTCACCAACGAAATGGGAGCAAAGGAGCATGATCCGGTGGAAAACCTTAAACATGGTCTCCAAACTATATACAGCACCAAAGTGCAATCCAACCAAATGACAGAGAAAATAAGCTTATGTCATTTAAGAACCTAAAACATTGCAAATTTGCAACCTGAAGTGTTCAAGGAAAATGGATGAAAGCCAAAAAATGGACCATTATAGGTATTACAAAATTCATTCATAATGGAATGTGGGTCCAGTTGCCTTAGTCTTATGCCTAGATGAGAAGCCTAGAGAGCTATGGATAGAGGGGTCAGGTTTGAGTGGAGGAGACAGATAGAGGTGGCCCCAATAAATTTTGGAGGAGCATATTGTTACCTTTCAGCCTGGAGTTGTTGCTATTGCAAGGCAACCACAAAGGCCACGCTTTGGATCATATTGTTCATGAAGTTGGTCTCCTTGTTCTTTTTTCTCTTTGAAAGTGGTTGGTATCACAAATTTATTAATGGAAAAAGATTATATATAAAAGATATATAGATATAAGAGCAAAAGGAGACACAAAAGACCCCAGAAATAAGACCCACAAACCAAAGTGACCCATTTACCCAAGGATCCCCTCAAAAGCACCTTACTAAAAAAAACACAAGGTGCCCAACCAATGCCCCAAAATAAGCTAAAAGGAGCGCTCAAAGGAACAAAACAGCACAAGGCGTATTGAGAAGACCCACAAGGGAAGAGTGCCCAACAATAGAACTGCAAGAGCCATTAATCCACTCTAAAATCTTCTCGCAGATGAATGAGGTGATGAGATTACCATGCCTACATTTGCCCTCGAAAATATGAAAGGTTCCTCTCTCGACCAAACAATAGCATGAAGAACCACCCACCGACCTTCTTATCACTAGGTTGGGGCCAAAGTCTTTGCCATCCAAACAACATCTCTATGACCGAGGAGACGGGGATCCAAGGTCCCAATCTGAAGAAGAGACCCAACTGAACAGCGGAGGGAGAAGGGGCAGCCAAGCAGCAAGTGATCCAATGATTTCACCTATGAAGCACAAAGAGGACAAGAGGAGGAAATGCATGGTAAGAAAGGGAAAAGCCGATCCCTTGTTAGAAGCCTGCTGTGGGCCACTCTCCACGAGAAATTTCACCTTCAAAGGGGA
This sequence comes from Zantedeschia hybrid cultivar, assembly GCA_030544215.1. Lineage (NCBI taxonomy): Eukaryota > Viridiplantae > Streptophyta > Magnoliopsida > Alismatales > Araceae > Zantedeschia > Zantedeschia hybrid cultivar. Next base: position 31,475,018 of record JARZZO010000003.1, on the reverse strand, counting down.
ACCAACTTCTCAAATAGGACCAAAAGCTGGCTGTCTAGTGCCACCACCGGCAACCATATTATAAGTGGATTCCACCAAAAAAGCAAACCGAAATAGTTGAGGGAATAACTCAGCCAAGGATAAGGGTCCACACCATCTACCCAACTAGAAGTGGATTCTTTCCCTATTTTCAACTGAAAACTGAATCTCAACCTTGATAATATCAGTGGTGTCAAGTATGTCTTTCCCGACATGATAGACATTAGAGTGGGAAGGAGTCAAATCCTGTACCTTAGCTCCCCTATGGTACTTATGACTGATCATGCTTCTAAAGCCATTTAGACATCATAGCAAGATTGAAATCCCTCAGGTTTCGAATACCTAGCCCCCCTTCCATTTCCATTTTTCTCCTACACTACCCTAGCAAATGTCATGCCGACCTTTATGATTTTCCCTGGCGCCATGCCAAAGAAATCTACTTTGAATAGAGTCCAACCTCTTGGCAATCCCTCTAGGTATGTGAAACAAAGAGAGAAAGTAAGTAGAAATGGAGGAAAGAACTAACTTGCAGAGCACCAGTCTACCCCCATAGGATGGTAGTTTCCCCTTCCAACTGGCAAGTCTTCTCTCCATCCTATCTATAACAATCTCCTAATCCTTGGCAAAAAGGGCACTTCTGATGGAGGAAGGCCCAACTAAGTAATAGGAAAGGCCCCAACCTTGTAGCTCAGAATCCTAGCTGCATTTCAACTCTCAAAGATCCATGTTGATGCCGACAATCTGTCTTGAGAAGGTTAACATTCAACCTTGACACCACTTCCAAAACAGCAAGTAGTTGCATGATCACAAAGATTTGCTTCTCACCACTATAGAGAAAGAGAATCATGTCATTAGCATACTAGTGATTTGAGGACAAGAACAAATAGAAGAGGGGAGGTAGGATCCCCCTGTGTCAAACCTCTACCATTGTTGATCATTAATGAGGACATCAAATCTGGTTGAAGAAATAAATTCTTTGATCCACTGTAAGACTTGATTTTTGAAATCAGTCTTTTCTTTTGAAAAGAACTTAAAAGATTTTAGTTTTTAAAATAATCTTTTTTTGTTTTGTTTTAAGTGTAGACTTTGAGAACTTGGGATTAGCTCTCAGGGAGTCTTGGGTTTTGGATCAGACAAGTGGATCCATGAAGTGGACCTCTCCCTACTGACTCAATCAGTGTTAATTACTCCGATCACCGATTTGCAACCTTTGATTAACCGTCCGTTGATGTCCTTGAAATAAAATGCACGACAAGAAAGCTAGACATTGCATCATATGCAATAAAGGAAACAAATTTTGTTTTAGACATTTGCATGGAATTTGTAAGTTCGGTGTCCATTTCTTGGAATCCCTTTAAAATTCTTAAAGAATACTCTAAAGGATACTTAAGAGGACTTTAGATGCGCATGAAGGCGTCTGAGCTTATGAACTCTAAAAGGTGTTAAGAGAATATGCTTTTGAGCAAAATCTATTAAAACCCTTAGAGGACATTAAGGAATTTGATAGTGTCCTTTAGGTATCTTTTTAGAAATTCTTGAGAAACTATTAAGGAAATCATTAAGATTAGATGGATTTGGATAGCATCTTCTCCCTCCTTTTGCTATTTTTAGGAATTTGCAAGGAAAAGACTTGGCTAATAGGGTATAATGACCACCACATAACTAAGAATATACTTTTAAAGCTTAATGGTCTTTCAACCAATAAGAAGGAACCAATAACTTTATCGGCCCTTCAACCAATATGAATGGACCGAAACCAACTTATATTGACTTTTTAAGTTAAACATATTTAACTTGGTGAACACATCCACTATTTATCAAATGAAATTGAATATGCATCAAACAAATGAAATTAGACATGCATCAACCACTTGCGAAATTTTATTTAAGTCTATTTTGTGTACACATCAGCTTTCGTCAATTTTGATCATTCCACTAATAGGAATGAATCGTTAAAAATTTGGTCACTCTACCAATTAAGAGTGAACCACATGAATTTTGGTCATTCCACCAATAGGAATGAACCCTTAACTTGATTTTTGGTCACTTTACCAATAAGAGTGAACCACAAACTTAATGGCCATTTCACCAATAGGAATGAATCACTAAAATGATTTTTGGTCGCTCTACTAATGAGAGTGAACCAAAAACTTAATGGCCATTCCACCAATAGGAATGAACCACATATTTAATCGCCATTCCACTAATATGAATGAACCAAGAAAAAGACTTTAGTCACTCTACCAATAAGGGTGAATCACAAATTTAATGGCCACTTCACCCATAGGAGTGAACCACTTAATTGATTACTTGAAACTTCGGTCATTCAACCAATATGAATGGACCATTCTTTCAATTAAACTACGACCATTCAAATAATATGAATGGACCGTTTAATTAATTAACATGGTTACAATGGATACAAAATTAAAATAGTTTAAGGTCTTTCTTGTGCCACGTACGGCGAGTCTTCAAGGTGTTGATGAACGGAACTCGGACGGCGCTTTAATAGTTTGAATCTTCATCAAACAAGGCAGCATCACTTCGTCGGGATCTCCAGAAAAACCTCCCTACAACAGCCCCTCTAGGGGGTGTTTATAGGGGAGAGAAGAGGGGGGGGTGAGAAAAGAGAGAGAGGGGTGTGTGGTTGCACCCCCTACTGGTGGGGGTGCCCACCGGTGGCACCCTCCACCGGTAGAACCCCCTACCGGTGGGGGCACCCCCCGGTGGCACCCCCCACCGGGAGAGGGGGGGGAGCCACCGGTGTCTCCTCTCTCCCTCACTCTTCTTTTCTTTTTTCTTTGCCCCCCTCATTTCTCCTTTTCATTCACATGCCCCCCTCCTTTCTCTCTCTCTCTCTCTCTCTCTCTCTCTCTCTCTTTTCCTTCATAAAAACATGTTCAACATCCACTTTACCCACCTCTCACCGAAGCCCATAAGAGATAAAACATTGAGGAGACGGTTCCAGTGAGTTTCTGCATGTGGAGGTAACTTGGCCTAGGGTTTTTCGAGTCCCTCAACCGAGCCTTCCTTCTGTCAAGGCATCGGTTCTGATCTCGAGGCTTCTTCGACAGAAGTAGAGCTGGCGTGCTATTCGTCAAAGGGGGTTGGTGGAAGCTTATGTCCTTCGCAATGATGTCGCTTTAATCGAGGCTGCTGCGGCGGGGTGGATTTCTGATGGTTCCGAGGCTTTGGCTTCTTCCTCGAGGCGGGACACACTATTCATTCTGGGCGGGGAGATAAACAATGTTCGAACTGGGTGTCGAACATGGCTGGATACCATCGGGAGATTGTCGGGTTGAATCTTGACTTAATGTTTCGGTCTTTATCTTATCGAGAATTAATCGGGTCGGATTCCGACTTATTCTTGAATCGGTCGTCTTTGGACCGGTCTCGGGTACAGTTCACCCTTCCCCGACTTGTTCCCCAGGAGGTTATTGTTCATCTTCTTCCCCCTCCTGACTATCCGATGAAGGAGCACTTCTTTGATGATCTCGGAGAAGATACAACAGCCAAACAATCGGTACAAGGGAGTGAGGTGTCTGTGGGACTCCATCATAGCGAGGAAGGTTCGCTCTTGGAGGACCTGTCTGTCCCTCTTCGTTGTTCCCTAGTTTCTCCGATGGAGGTTGGGTCTTTGCAGTATCCGGCCCCTTCTTCCTTTAACCCGAAGAATATTTTACAACTGTTTGAGGAGGAGGTGAGTGGTGGATCTATTTGTCAGGCCAAGAGTGCTATGCTGGCGATATCAGAGGCTCTGGGAGCTTCTTTGATGTACGAAGGCCATGGGAGTCTGTTTCAGAGCAATTCTATAGGGATGCTGACAGTTCGCCTGTGAGGAATGAATTACCTCTCAGGGTGATTGCTCCTTTCCATCCAGCCAATTCTGGTCATCACTTGTTGTTAGCAACTCAATGGAAGATTGGACAGAGGAAATTGTTAATTTTGGGAAGAGAATAGGAGTGTCTTTCCGTGGGAAGGAGGACTTAAGTATAAGCTTTATTAGAAGATTGAGGAGAGCAGACATCCTTCAGAACTCTCCCAACAGAAAAGGTACAGGTGGGGGGTGAAGATTGGCAAGCGAGAGATAAACTTCATTAGTAATAATGAAGTTGTTGACTCCCTGAGGGCCAAGAAAACGGGGGTAGTAAGCTGTTAAAATGAATGTGGGTAGTTGGAGCGTCAGAGGTCTCAATGGGGACTTCAAGCAGAGGGCCGTGAAAGACTTTGCCCGAAGGGTGAAACTAGTATGCCTGTGTTTGCAAGAAACCAAAATGGAAGTGGTTGATCATCAGTTTATTAGAAACATTGAAGGATCTTCTCTTACAGACTGGGCAGTTGCACCAGCAATAGGAGTGAGTGGGGGTCAGCTCATCATGTGGAATGGTAGTAAATTCAGTGGCACAGTTTGTGATGAGGGTATTCTGTCAGATTTTCTGCTGTTAATGTGTCACATGATTGGGTTGTTACTTCATTTCATGGTCCCCATACTCTGCAGTCTAGAGAGTTTAATCCAAGTACTTTACAGGCTTTGTTACATCTTTAAAGATTGTTGGCGTGTCATAAAAATCAGTAAAAACCAGTAAATATAGAAAATAAATACAGAAAATATAAAATTTTTCAAAATGACCTAAATACCCCTAGAACTTAATAAAATTACTAAAACACCCTCCATGATAAAAAAATATGTAAAAATTATAGAAAATTCCTAAAAAATGCCAAAATCCCCAATATGTCCTAAATACCCTCCAAACCCTAAAATCTGGTAAAATTACCAAAATACCTTCGATGTAATAAAAATAATAAAAAAATATAAAAAACAAGAAAAATATAAAAACATGGTAAATGCCCATAAACCCGATTTAGTATAAAATTACCAAAATATCCCTATAACCTGAATGTACTTAAATCAACCCTAAAGTGCCTCCTAGGGTTTTGAAGCCTCCCTAAAACACTAAAATACATCTTACGCACTAAAATAACTATATTAACCCTATATCCCTAATTTGACATAATTATAGAAATACCCTTATGGGTCCCAGATGTTTGAAATCAATCCTAAAATATTGGGAATCAATCCTAAAACACTTGGAGTGAACTCAGATAGCCTGGAGTTCATCCTAAATTCCTAATGTACTGGAACAAATCTAAATACTCTAAAGAACTTGGGAGACGCCAAGGATTAAAGCCGCCTTCATATGTGCAATAGATGGTTTGAAGGACATCATTCGGACGGTTAATCAAGGGTTGTTGAGCGATTACTCGACATAATTAATACTGATCAAGGTCAGTAGACAGAGGTCATATACTCGAATCTTCGCCTGATTCGAAGTCCCAAACTCCCTGAGGGCTAATTCCAAATTCTTATAGTCCAAGAAACGAAATAAATAAAACCAACCTATATTTCTCCAAATAAAACAATAAAAAAGAAGATATAAAAATATCCTAGGAGAGATCTAGGTGCAGGTCCAAACAGACCTTTTGGTCACTTTCCAAAAATAAAATAAAATTCCAGTTCACTCTTTTATACGCCTTTTCAAAATCAAGTTTAATCTTGGCCTATGTTGCAATTTCACATTTGAGCAAAGGGTATGAGGGAGATAGATGAGGAAGATTCGAGAGAGGGAGAAAGAGAGAAGTTCGGGAGTAGCAATCACAACGATGGCAGGAGGGAGGGATATTTGTTATATGGAAGAGAGAAGTTCACGGAAGTATTCAAAAGAGGAGATTGCTTATAATACATGATTTAGGTGCACGGAGACAGGCCATCTTGCTGGAGGTTGCCAAAATGCTTTAGTTTGTTGGAAATGCAGAAAAGTGGATCATCTAAGCTATTCTTGCTTTGCGAAGGATTCACAAGAGGAAGGTGAGGTTACTGCTCAAATAAAGGATGTGGAAGATCAAGGTAAACAAAAAGGGCCATCAGTCCAAATACCGTGGTTCCATAGCTATAATATGAATATGAATGCTTGTAAGGGAAGTTTGGTAGGGATCATTAATGAAGGATTATTTGAGAAGGAGACATTGCTGGAGGAATTGTAAAAACTGCTGCTGGATGAAAGGTATTGGAAGATTAGTAAAATAAATGAGAAAAAGTACCTCCTAAGGTGTCCATCTATGTCAACCTGGCAGAATATACTGTTGAAGAAATCCGTTTGCTGCAAAGGGTTTACAATTTTTTTTTATCCTTGAAAAATTATGGACGGTGTTGATCTAGCAGAGAAATGCACTTCTTGATGGTTTCATATTGTTAGGCTTCCAATTCCACTGTGGGATGTGGAGGTATTTAGGAGGATTACATCCACATTTGGGGTTTTGAAGGACATAGACAAGAAGATGGTAACATGGGATGCCATGAAGTATGCTAGGATTTGTGTTGAAGTAGAGGATGATATGATGATCCCTAGTTATATTAAGTTTCAATGGGCTAATATTTGTATGTGGATCTCCTTAGCCATTGAAAAGCAGATACTTTACAACAAAATGTGGACATACAAAGAGGTGGTGGAGGTGTATAAGGTATATAGAGCTAGGACTTCAGCTGCTGTTACTGGGATGAAGACGATTGAGTTAGATGACTTAAGTTGGTTAACTCAACAGAATCTGATGGGAATCCAGGAATTGCAGAAATGGAAAAAAAGGTCCTTGTATTTTGTTTGGCCTATTAGAGGCCCAATTGATGTCTTTTCTATTTTATTTATTTTTTATGCATGTTTTTGCTATTTTAGGAGTCCTAGGGGTAGCTTGGTAATTTTCCCATTAGGGCTTCCTTTTTTGGGGCCTATATATATCTATGTATTCCCTTTTGGGAAACCCAATGATTAGAAGGAGAAAAAAGAAGAAGCGAATGTTTAATGTTGCAACGTCACTGTGCTGTGTGTGCGTGTAGAACCCGTAAAGGGTTGGTGTGAAGGGGTGAGATGCCCCTGTGATCATCCCCCCCTTCCTCTACCACGCCATCCCCTAAACCCCCTCTTTTCTTTCCCTTTGAGGTGTCCCTGCCGCAGCCACAACGAACAGAAGGAGGACACTGGGAAGAGGATACCTCAGGTCGCTCCCATCGCTGGAACCCTTCGGTGCCGCTGTCGCCGGCTGAGCTCTCCCCTGCCGCTTGCAGCGTAGCCTTCAACCACCGAGCCCCGAAGTTGACGTCGTCGGGCCCCGAAGCCTCCGCTGTCGTCATCTTCTCCCACTACTGCCGCAGTCATCGGCGGGACCCGCAGCCACGGTCGTGGTCGCCTCCTCTCCCCGCCGTCGCCCGCAGGACCAGTGCTTGCCGCTGCTGCCCCTGCTGTCACCGCCGTCGTCTTCCACTGTAGACTTTGTTGCCATCGCCGTCTACCACCGGTTCCGCCGAAGCCGGCGCCGCCAGTCTTCGCTGCCAGCACCGCTGAAGCCCACTGTCGCCGCCCCTGTTGCCGCCTCCCTTCGACATGGCTGTTGTCGCCCTTTCCTCCACGAGCCGCCGCCGCTATCGTCCCTCCTCCACAAGCCACCACTGCCATCGTCGTCCGTTGCCACCGCTGTCGGTGTCCTCACCAACTCCTTTGAGCACTGCCGCCATCACCTTCCTCTTCCCTATCCTCCCGCTCGTTCCCTCTCTATGCGTAGGGTTTGGGGAAGGTGAGGAGAAAGGACCCAAGCCGTTTAGGTTTCAGCCTGGTCAAACCGAGTTTGACCTGGCTCAAATCAAGGGTATGAGCCCTTGGTTTGTCTGGGTCTGCACCAACGCGGTCTCTTAGTTCGGACTTTAGGTGACTAGCTTGGTTCAACCAGGTTCCAGTCCTATTTTGAGCCGGGGTCTGGCAGCTCCAAGCTAGAGCCTGTCAGGCTTGAGCCAGACCCTAACCTGGTCCGGTGCAGTGCACCTGACAGTGCACTAGGAGCCTTATCGCATCGCCTACGCCGGGACCACATCTGTGCTCCGATTTACGAGCTGCTTGCACCGTTGGGATCGTATCGGCAAGGTCGACCTCGCTGTACGTTCCGTTCGATAGTAGTGCCTCGTTTTATTGTCGCACTTGCACGCTTTACGCGGACGCTCATGCATCACAAGTACGCTTCTTTATCGTGTTTTTTACTTTTGAGGTAGACCTATCCGATTCCATGCAAGCTAAGGTGTTCCTTACTGCAAGTCCGTTCGGCAATTTTATTTCACAATCTATTGTGGATTCTCTCTCTCATATAGACTGCATTATTATCTCTGCAGACCGAGTCTATGTGCAAATTTTCGACCTTCTTAGGAGTAGTCGGACTTCAAGATCCTTTAGGTATTATATGATGCATGGTGCAAGGTTATACCCTATGGTTCATATATTAGTTTGGGTAGAGAATGGATGGACGAGCGATATGTTGTAGTTGACCCTACCGGGCGAGATTGTCTTTCACGATCCGAGGGATACCAGACGTCTTTTCGTATTCTCAATTCCATTTATCATGATCGGAAGAAGTTTCAACAGTTGTATTTAGCTTGTTTCGCTAAAGTGGCACCATCACCTGTTATTGGTTGGGATTACGACTTTTCATTCTACTTGATACTGCATCATTTCATATTATCTCATTGGATCATGATTTATTTGTTGAGACAGGATTATATCTTATTACTGATGATGTTTTTGCTGACTCAAAGTCTCGTCCAACACTTATTAAGGGTGTGATGATAGCTACCTTACACGAGGATATGTATGATTTGCTATAGTCTCCAGTGGATATGATATGACAGACCTTTTATGATTCACATGTAGTAGACCAATTTGTGATTCTTGATATGATCTTCTGCTTGAAGACTCCTACAGATGATTCAATCGTCCGCATATTTATACTTGCGCATTTTAAAATTTGAGGACGAATTTTTTCGAATCAGCGGAGAATGATGAGAATCCAAGAACGGCTGAAACAGATTTCGGGACCCATTATTTATTTTTTGGTTTGTCCCATTAGAAGCCCAATGGATGTATTTTTCTTTTTTTTAGATTTAGCTATGTTTTAGTCTTTTTATTTTGAATAAGGGGTATTTTGGTCCTTTAGTATTAGGGTTCTGTTAGGGTTTCTTTTGGGAGTCTTTATATATTGTCTTGTATCCCTCCTTTAGGAGGTAATGATGATTAGAATGAAAAGAACAGCTGTTGTGTGCGTTTCTCCCGAGATGGGAACCCGTGTGAGGGCGTGAAGCCCTAGCCTCCTTCTTTCTCTTTGGGGATCCCGTGAAGGAAGGGCGTGAAGCCTCACCGCCTCTGTTTCTCTTTTCTCTCCCTCTCTTCTTCATTTGGCTTCTCCGGTGGTTGTCCTGCATGAGAATCAGCATTGTAGGAAAAATCAAAACAAAGCTAATGAACTGGGTAAGTCAAGTGCTCTAAACTGGGAAACATATCTAGGTCAAACATGTGGGATGATCAACGAAGGCAAAGAGAATAGCTATTTTGCCTACGGTGTTGGGGAAGTGTAATGACCTGATCCAACCCTTGTAAGGTATTATCCCACTTTGAGCCAAGTCCGTATAGTTTTGTCTTCCAAAGGCGCCTCACAAGTTATGGATCCAAATCATATGGCTCAACAACATTTTTTTTTTTCCGATGTTGGAGTAATCTAGTTCATTCCCACCCCAACTCCTAGACATAGCGGTGGCTCCACTTCATGGCGTTACATACTGTCGTCCTATAGGTACCCTTTCTTCCTAATCGGCTCGTGAATGGGTCACTATAGGCCCATTAGTTTTCGCATGGTTCGTCCTTGAACCAGTCAATATCAATATTGCACGGGGTCTACTCTGATACCATTCTATAACGACTTGATCCAACCCTTGTGAGGCATTGCCCGCTTTAGGCTACACCCGCACGATTTTGTCCTCAAAAGGTGCCTCACAAGTTATGCATTTAAATCTCAGATATATGGCCAAATAACTTTTTCCCGTTTTCTGATGTTGGACTAATCCAATTCATGCCCGCTCCAACACCCAAACATAGCGGTGGCTCCACTTTATGGCGTTACGTATTGCCATCCCATGGGTAGCCCTTTTTTCCTACCTGGCTCGTGACTGGGTTACTACAGGTTATAGAAGCTGTTAAATACAGATGCCAGCTTATGGGGAAACAGGTGATCAATTATAAGTACTGTCAGCCACATCACAAGTTCTACTTAAGCACAATTAATGTTTCCAATATGTCTCCATTGTGGCAAGATACCATCAAGGCTGGTAAACACTTCGAGAAACATATACTCTACAAGGTGAGGAATGGACATAAAGTACTAGAGAGATAGGTGGATGTGGGAAACTTGTTTCAAGGAATCTTTTCCAAAGATCCATGCTTTAGCCATTAACAAGCGGTGTACAATGAAAGATTGTTATGTTCAAGAGGTGGGAAATATTCACTGGTGTGTGCAGCTGAAGAATGATGAGATTGAAGAATTGAGTTCATTATTGAGCAGTCTATATTCAACATCAATTGACAGTACTGAACCAGACAAGCTTCTTTGGGGAGTTCATAGAGGAAAGTTTACAGTTAAATCATACTATTCTTTGCTTGAAAGTGGTCTGCCAAATTATTTGAAATATGAGGAGGTGTGGAAGGTTAAATCCCTTCTTAAAGTAAGGGCTTTTATGTGGCTGATGTTTGAGAAAAGAATCATACCAAAAGTTTAGAGAAGAAAATGGTACCATATGCTGATACATTGTGTTCTTATTGTGGCATTGATCATGAAGATGTGGATCACTTACTGGCTGGCTGCCCGGTAAGTCAAGCTATTTGGAGTATTTTTGGTATTCTCTTACACTCCAACCCTGAATTCAGGTCTGTTATGGAGATGTTGAATTTTTTCAAGCATCTGCAGATTGGCACATATCAACAAGAGACAAAAGATTTACTTGGTATCTTTCTCATGCAGTCTGCTGGAGTGTACGGCAAGAAAGGAACAGTGTGATCTTCCACGGGATTTCCGCTGATTCATGGGCAAAGTCATTTAATTAGTTTACGCTCTGTTTCTGTTTTTGTTTGTTTTAGGATAGGAACCTCTCCTATCCCATTGATTGTACTTCCTCTTTTTATTTTTAATAAAATTGATGGTACAATCCACGTATTAACATATCTTATACCAAAACTTTTTTCCTTCTTATCCGAACTGTTTCCAGTGCCTAAGAAAGATGTTTGATTGTTGCTCCCTAATTGCATGAGTCTAATTTCTATGCCAAATAAGCAGTTTTTATCCATCACTTGGCATCATGAGACTATTCACAGACTTTCTCTTGTCTAATGCTGGCTAGTACAGCCTGTCTAATATCTCTGCATTATTGGGCTTCTTTTGTGATGGTAAAGAAAGCCGTTAGTCTTCAAAATATTAATTAAAATCCACTCCAAATTGCAGCCCACTCTGATGCATGCAAAAATTGGTTGTATTTGGACTAAGGCGTCTTCTGATCCAATTCGTGCTCGCTCTGTATGCACGTGTATTATATATATGTATAACTTAATGAATATGCATGCATATGTAATGACCCAATCCTATCCAATCTGTGGGGGTGTTTAGGTTAAATGTTCACCCTTGATCTGCAATGGGTCATATGTGGATGAGGCCGTCGTCCGATCCTTAAACTGCTAGTAGTAAATTGTTCCCAAATGTTTGGATCCTCCATTGGATCTAATCAGTCTGATTGGTGGCCAGGCTAAAATTGATAATGGTGATGGTGGTGGTGGTGATGATGGCGATGACTTATTTCTAGACAACTATACTTCTGTTAGATACTTATCTATGTTGTGTACACCTCTCTCCAAAATAATACTCTGCTCATGCCACATTGAACTAATTTGATCACAACAATACATTATCAATATGAATACAATTCATTCAAACTGTCTTTGGTGTCTGATTCTTAGTCTATGAATGATTTTCAGCAGTCAACGAGATCTGATACAAACGGTTTGTGTTTGACTAGTCTAAAAATGCTCGGTTGATTTGTTTGAGGGGGACAGCTAGCCTAATATAGTATTTGTAGCCCAAAGTAGAAGTGCCCTAGCCCTTATCTTGAGTGGTCAATCCAATTTCTTCACAAATGGGTTAGAGTCAATTAGGGTGGTTTCTATCATGTGTGTGTGTGGGAGAGAGAAAGAGAGAGTAACATGTTTAACAGAGGGAGGGACTGAAGTAAGATTTCAAGGATTGGATCAGGAGAGAGAAGGTAACATGGTGGTTTAACAGAGGGAGAGAGTGAAGTAAGGTTTCGAGGATTGGATCAGCAGAGAGAAGGTAACACAGTGGTTTAACAGAGGGAGAGAGTGAGGTAAGGTTTCAAGGATTGGATCAGGTCAGTGGGATTGACCAAGGTCACCAACCTAATCAGTTCTCTGACAAACTGCTTCAATATGGCTGCCACAATCCCCAACTACTTGATGGGATCAGCATTGGACCCATGTCAGAACATCCAGCTGATCTCTTCTAACCTCCCAACCTTAGCCAATCCCCCTCACCATCACTGCATCCCCCCACCAACCCAAAAAGAAAAAAGGAGGAAGAAGAGGAAGAGGAACGAAAGAAAAAAAAAGACTTGCCTTGGAATGCCAGCTATTACTGCCATCTGCACCACCTGCACTTGTTGCCATCCATGCTGCCATGCGTCGTCCCCATTACTTGGAAAAGTGAGCACCAGCCAGGATTTTGCTGCCTGGATTGGTCCAGGGCCTGCAGATCCTTCCGTAAACCTAATGATTCTTCGAACTGGACTGATGTGGGGGAAGTGGCAAGAGTTACTGGAATGTTCAACCAGAGAAACATCTGTTGGGGACTGAATGGGGCCACGTATTCTATCCAAAAACATACTGGATTGCTTAAATAAGTGTATGGTCTCACCCACAATGTGAGGTGGCCTGCTCAAAATTGCATCCCTATGCCTGTAACTCCAAATCCAAATTTTCTTTCTATTATGGATAGTCCATAGGCACGTGCGGGACTGGACAGTGATAGGACTTGGATGCTTGACGGGGACTAGACAGTGGTAGGATTTAGGAAGCTCTCTGACTTTTTTATTGATATGTATGATGGAATTAGACATTCATGATTCATATTTGCTAATGTTTTGTAATATCTTGTAATTTCAGCTGTTTCTTTATCTTCCTTGCAGGTTTAAATACTGCAGATGAAGTCCTTGTACAACGGAGCTGAAGATTGAAGCATGTGAAAGCTCACTGTATCCATTGTAAATTCAAAAGAATTGACAATGTAATTCATGCAATTTATTTAGAAGCTGATTTTGTCATGGCAACTGGCTGAGCATTTAGTTAGATCAGACTCTATAGGAATGCATACATTTTGTAATTAGTTGTTAGAGATGAGTTTTGTCATCTATCCAGTTGTCTAAATCAGTTCTGTCAGGGATAGCTATATATTATCTACCAATTTCTAAGATACCAGGACTGGAGAAGAGGGTAGAATCTACCAGAAGTGTTTTCTTTCGGAAAGCGGAGGACCATAAGAAAGAGGTTTTAGCTTGATTTGCTGGAAAGTGAGCAGACCGACTGCTATTGAAGTCAAAGCTCTTCGGTCCTTATGGTTGATTTTTTTTTTGTTGGTGGTTTGTTTGTTTTTTTGTGGTGGGGGGAGATTCAGGACAAATTTCTCAGATTCTATGTGCCAGGTTGAAGAATATCACCGTTAGCAGAGTGGTGCATGGGGGGAAATGCTGCTACGGATCTGTGATTTAGGAGGTACATTAAGGAGAAGCAAGTTTACATATTTTAGCTCTTTGTTGAGAAGGGTGACTATGAGCAGGACTGAACCATATGAGAGAATATGGAAATGTGGGACGATTGGGATTTTCACTTAGAATCAGCTTCTAAGATTCTAGGTGGTTTGGGCTGTAGGAAATCTTTTGCTATGGGGAATGGGTATGTACAATTAAATTGTCGGATAATTACCTATATAGCCTATAGATTCTGGCCCCCATTTTTTTTCTATTCTCATGTTTGCCCTTGTAATAAATAGCCCTATCTTCATTTGCTGTTTGTTTAACTTACCCTTAGGTGACTAAAGGGTGGAAAAAGGCTTACCTGACCTTGTTTAGCCCTCTTCATATAATGGAAATGACTACATATACACATAGGATCTTGCATATTTTCATATATATCTTTCAAAAATCTTATTTTATGTCTCAGTTTAATGGTATTTTCCTTTGGTTCTGACGATATTGGACTAGAGGGATATAATTGAAGTGAAATTGCTAAAGATGAGAGTTTACATGATGAGGAGTATATGTAGTAGAGTACAATAGATACTTGAAGTATACATGTAATTAAACCTTAAATGCAAAGTTGCAGTGAATAAGCCACAGACATGAGATGGGATCAAAGTTTCCGCAAGGATGTCAAAACCATGTATTTGTGTGGAAGAGACTGTAGATCATCTGATTGTGCAGTGTGGGATTGTGTCCATTGTGGAAAGTAATTACAGATCATCTGATTGTGTCCATTGTGCAAGGATGTCAATGCTGTAAAATGCTGTACGCTACAGCTTTTCAGTGCACGTTATGGCTGAACTCTTTCTGGCTGGATTGAACGAACGAACTTGTCAAACACCAAATTTTATGTCCCACAAAGATGCAGTGTTTTTCAGCATTTCATGGTGTTTTACGTCAAACGAAATGGTACCAATGCAGTTGATAAAGGATTGGATAAAGATATGTCTGAGCCTTTGGAAAATGCTACCGGCTATGGGATTATGGCCCTACGGGCAGGGTGGAGAGAGAGAAACCACAGGCTAAACAAAGTCTTCCTAGTCCTCAAAAGAATGTTACTGTTAGATGCGTCCCCTGCGTTAAGAATCGGCAACAATGGGAAAAAGCATCGAGCAGTCAAAAAGCTATCAAACCCCTGTAATTGGAGCCGATCCCCTTGTGGCAGGGTTGCGGGACTGTTATGTACTTTCGTACTTCGTATGGTTTCTGTGAGGGAACCTTTTTGTTTGTTCTCTTGGAGATTCAGGTATCGTCTGCCATCTTCGCAGGACCAGAACCTTTGGTTTTTTATTTCTCTTTTATTTTAACGCTATACTGTTATATTAATTGGTTATTAGTTGTAACCCTTGGTCACCTTCTAAAAAAATTCAGCCAATTGTTTGCACTTTGGTTTTTATGTCTTAACGCTTACTGATTAATTATTATGGACCAATGTGTCTTAGTTTAAGAACTGTAGGTTTGCCTGGGAGGAGAAACCGCATAAAATTAATGATGCATAGCTGCATTTGTTTGAGATACTTGGCAGATTTCCATACTTAAAGATTGCGGGAAAAGTTCAAATCTTAAAAATCTGAAACAAATGGGCACATGTCCCGTCAACTATTTGGATTCTCCCCAAAGCCTCAAATTCAAATTTGAGACATTTGCCATAAGTCCATTTAACTTCTTTTCCCTTTTAGATTTTGGTGGAATCCATGAAAAGTTAGATAGTGGGGGAAGTCATGTAATGATGACTTTTTAAAAAATCTCAAAGACCGCCAATAGCCCAAACAAACGCTGCTAATTCTGGCCAATGTTGTGCAATTTAGTTTGTTAAAGACATTGATGCAGGATATACTTGATATGCTTACATGTGGCGGCATCTAGTCAATGAGCAATGCTATCCAACTACAGAAAAGTTCGGGTTGGCCCTCGTCGTAGCCTCCAAAAAGTTGTGACCTTATTTCTAGGTCTATCCGATCGAAGTCGTCACCGATCGTCCCTTACGGCAACTCTTCTAGCGACTAGATATTTCAAGACGGATGATAATGTGGGTGATTGAGCTCTCGAAGTTTGACATCTCGTATCGATTTTAGACGGCCATAAAAGCATAAGCCTTGGCTAATTTCCTGGCGGAATACACCCTCTCAACACAAGAACAAGCGGCGGGATAGGACCTGGACCCATATGGTCGATATACACTGATGGATCATCATGGATGTCTAGATGCGGAGCCAATCTTATTTTAGTCACCCAGGGACCTTAAACAATGAAGGCTTGTAATTTTCTCTCCGGTTCTAATTCTAAACAACCAACAATGTCGCAGAATACGAAGTACTGTTCACAGGAATCTGGGTTGCCTGCCGGATGGGTGCAACTCAGATCAAGGCATTCTCCGACTCCGAGCTTACTGTCGAACAACTTAAAAGTGAGTATGAAGCCAAAGATCCTAACATGAAACAATATATGGAGCTAGTTATGAAAGTGATCTCTACCCTTGAGGGGTTCGAGATCATGTATGTCCTTAGGAAGGAAAAATTAAAGAGCGGATGTATTGGCCAAGCTTGCCTTTGTCACATTACTAGTCTCTCGATCGGTCTTCGTAGAGAATGTGGCAGCATCAGCTATCTAACCCACAGAAGTGGCCCATATTGACAGAGTCCTGTTGGATTGACCCAATCATATCCTTCTTGCGGGACAGGCAACTACTCACTGATCATACATAAGTTAGAAGGGTGAAATATTAGGCAGCCCGATTCACCTTGGTCGGCGGAGAGTTATATCACCGGTCTCTAACCATGCCCCTACTCTGATGTCCCCTACCTAATGAAGCAATAGATGCACTGGTTGAGGTTCACGAAGGAATATACGGGAGTCATGTGGGTCCTTGGGCATTGGCCCGAACACTATTATGCCATGGCTATTGGTGGCCGACTCTAACTCGGGACTGCATCGACTATTTCAAAAAGTGTGCAATCTGTCAAGCACACATCAATTCCTCGAGCCCAGCCAAGGAACTTTCTGCCATATCAGAATCATACTTGTTCGCAATGTAGGGCATCGATATCATGGGGCCTTTCCCAAGACAACTGTACATAAGTAATTTGTTGTTGTCGCCATTGACTACTTCACACGATGGCTAGAAGCCAAGGCTGTGACAAACATCAGAGAAGATACCATCTGGAATTTTTTCCTTTCATATGTTATATATAGATTTGGTGTACCCTGAGTTCTCGTCTCTGACAATGGGCAACAGTTCACCAGCAAGTGGTTTGCTGACCGGTACCAGTACTTTAACATCCGACATCGCTTTCCCTGAGTCAGCCATCCACAATCTAATGGATTGGTATAGAACGCCAACATGGCAATAATGAGGGGCATAATGACACGCTTACAAGATGAACGGAACTGGCTCGACCAACTCCCGAAGGTGCTATGGTCCTTCCAGACGATAGTCAGAACGGCAACGGGCGAAACCCTGTACCACCTCACCTATGGCACAGACGCAGTGATGCCACTCGAGGTAGGTCTACCTTCAGTCCGGGTTCAGGAGTTCGACAAGCATAGTAGGCAAAGGAAGAAGCCAGGATACGCACAATTAATTATCGGCGTATGGTCACCCGATACTACAACAGGAAAGTCAGATCAAGGAATTTTCAGCTTGGAGATCTTGTGCTGCGGAGCATGTACGCTTCTCGATCGCTAGAAGCCAGACAAAAATTGGCCCCGAATTGGGAAGGACCGTACGTGGTTGTTAAGAACTATGGTAACAGAGCCTACCACTTGGTCTAGATGGACGGTCGACTACTTGATAACAAATGGAACTTAGAGCACCTACGCTGTAAGGATTGAGGTTTCGGATCCAGTTATCAGGTCAGTTTCGGTGTCGGACCCCTTGGTTTGGGCCCTTGTGAGGCTGGGGCATGGGTTCTTTTTCGCATCGAGCTTGCTCGACGCGATTCAAACGGCGTCCGGTTAGCGGGACGCGTTTTAGAATGTGTCACGTAGGCTGGTTTTGGGCCGCGAGAGTACGACCTCGATCTTATCGTCCGAATGACGTCTTGCATGGTCGACGTCATTTAGAGTACGGCCCTGATCTATCAGTGTACGCCCTGTCTTGTCGTCTGATTGACGTCGATCTTGGACAACGCGTTTTGGCGAGTTTCAGTTGACGCTACGAAGCCCTCCTTCCTTTCCCTCATTCTCTCCACTTATCTCTCTCTCCTCCTCCTTCTCTCCGAACCTCCGACGCCCCCTTCCCCTTCTCCTTCCTTTCCTCTCCCCATTCCTCCTCTCCCTCCACTCCATCAACCTCCTAACTTCCACCATCTCCTCTGTGGCGTATTTCTCTTCGGACGGCGGCCGACGTTCCCGGTGGAGTGACGGCGTCCACGGCGATACCGACGGTGGTTTGTGGCATGGCGGTTCGGCGGCTTGGAGCTTGGAGGAGTTCAAGTAATTGATGGGTGACGATCCTCGCAGTGTTTTGTTTAAAATTATAATTTTTTCCACTTTGAAAGCATGAAATATGTGTGGGTGCTTCTGAGGTAGAAAGTATGTTCTAAGGGGTTCTTTATGAAAATAATTAGGCTTCTCCCCTACTTTCTCCATTTTTGATGTTTTTCGTGCGATTTGGAGGAGAAATCCCACTTTGTTACTCAGGGGAGGCCAGAAGAGGAATCTGTCTGTGCGTGTTAAATGGCGTCTGGGGACAGCGACGTCATTTTAAATGGCGGCTTCCACCCGAGACACGATTTATCCCAGATCAGGGGATTCTATCTCTATGTTAAATGGCGTCTGGGGACAGCGACGCCATTTTAAATGGCGGCTGTCAAGGGCGACGCGATTTAGGCCAAATTCCGAGGCCAGTTTTCGTATGAACCAGTTTAGGAGTTTTGAATGACGTCGGCCACGGGCGACACGATTCAAGACAGAAACTCATTAATCCATGCAATTAACATGTATTTATATTGTTAGATAGTTTTGTTAAATACATGCTTGAAAACGTACTCGAGGACGAGTATTTCTACGTGACCAGATCGTACTGTATTGTGTTTTGTGCGATCGTAGACCTAGAGTGACAGTTGTTAGCACTTAGGCACCTTATGTCGGTGTGGGAGTGACACGGCGCCGATGTGGGAGTGGTGGGGTGACGCCTAGAGAAAGGGTCATCTGGTGTACTCCAGGGTATAGCTAGTACTGGTGTGGGAGTGGTACATTCAGAGTGTCACTCGTGCTGGGGGAAGCAGAACCACCTAGAGCTAGACAGGCCAGAATGGCCAGCGCGCTATCCGAGGGGTTGTTGTTTGGTCCTAGCGGGTCGGTGTTTTTTACGTTTGGCTGCGTGGTTTGTGTGTTTAGTCGAGACGCTGGTTGTAGACTCCGTGGTGTAGTGGTTTAAGAGTTGTGCATGTTGCATTTACGAACGCATGTGTTTTATATCAGAATTTAGGAATCTTTGGGAGTTGTGTTTACTGCTTTATTTATTTAAATTGTCTATATTTGTGTTGTTGCACTTGTGGGTGCGTAAGAGGGTGGTGGGGATCGAGGGATCCCTACTGAGTCCATTTCGATGAGACTCACTCCTGGGGTTTTCAGGTGAAGGTTCCAGGCAGGCGTAGTGTGGAGGGTGTTTTCTCGGGTCGCGTGCCAGTAGTCATTGTTACAGGGTATGTCCCGATGTAGTTGTTATTTTCCTTTTAGGCCTATACGTTGAATCATTTCTTTTCAGTTGGAATATATAATTATTTACTAAGTCGAGTCGAATTGTAATAATTTTTAATTCCTGCACTTCCTTTACAATTCGATGTGATGTAGAATGTTTAGCTTAGTTTATCATTTATTTTCAAGACTTATCGAGATCCTGGTTTGGCTCCAAATTTTAATGATTCGGTACTTATTTAGTAATCGGATCTCCGATTATAGGGTGATGGGTCGTTACAGTTGGCATCAGAGCATTCGGTCTGGCAAATAAATGAATAACTAGGTTAAATATTGTAATTTTGGCAAATAATTACATTATCCCCTACAGACACGGTGGTAGTGTAGGTTTTGAGTTATAATTAGAAGTTTTCGATTCTTGTGACTGTAGGCGATTAGATGGCTCCTAGGAAGAGAGTGCCAGTTATTAGGGAGCAGAGAGATGTTCCTAGTGGGTATGAGGTTGGTAGACCGAATATGGAGCGTTTTATAGAGGCTATGATGGACACGATGACCATATATCAGATTCGAGACCCTAGTGGGAGTTCTAGTACTCGGGGAGGGCCTTTAGCTGCTCTGGAGAGATTCCTGAAGTTGAAGCCGCCTCATTTTACCGGTCGTCCCAACCCTGATGAGGTCGTTCATTGGCTGAAGGAGTTAGAGAAGACTTTCGATACCATGGATTGTGCGGCAGTTGAGAGGACTCCGTTGGCTATCTTCATATTGAAGGATGATGCCTATGACTAGTGGACTACTTTGAAGAGTTTGTCTTATGCAGATAGGAATCTCAGGGAGATTCCATGGGAAACATTTGTGAAGGAGTTCTATGCGCAGTACTTCCCTAGGCATGTCCAGAGGGCCAAGGAGAGGGAATTTATGGAGTTGACCAAGGGAGCATGACAACGCTCGAGTACCAGATGAAATTTGTTTCGCTTGGGAGGTTTGTGTCTTTTATTTTAGGAGACGAAGAGTATCGGACTGAGAGGTTTGTGGATGGACTGAGGTCCAACTTGAGGAGTTTTTTGGCGTCCCACTATTGTACGGACTTGGCATCAATAGTTAAGTGTGCCGCGGCAGTAGAGGCACAGCACGATCAGTTGGCTCGGGAGAGGGGACTGGTTACTCAAGGGCCGACTTATGGCAAGGGAAAGACAGTAGCAACAACTCCTTCGTCTGGATCGGGATCTTCTTCACTCGGTTCCAGATTTAGGAGGTTCTTACGAGGCGGCAGTAGCGGCAGCAGTGGTAGTAGCAGACCCAGGCAGACTCAGCAAAGTCAATCGGTGTCCAGCGCCCATCAGGAGGCAGCTCAGAGACTTCTAGCAGCTTGTCGTCATTGTGGTGGCACTCACGGTGAGACTCAGTGTCCCGCATTTTCTAGGAGGTGTTATACTTGTGGTCAGCATGGCAATTTGGTGAGGTATTGCCCGTAGGGGCATGGACCGGGAGATCAGAAGAAGCCGAGGATCCAGGAGAGAGTTCTCGCAATTACCAGGAAAGAGGCTCGTGCGTCCAACTTGGTGGAAGGTACACTTTCTGTCCTTGGAAACTCTGCGCATGTGTTGATTGATTCGGGTGCTTCGCATTCCTTTATTTCTGAGCAGTTCGTAGATATTCTTTCTGCACCCATTGACGAGTTATCTGATGGACTGACGGTTGAGGTTCCTTCTGGGGATTTCACGCTAACGTATAACTGAGTGAGGTTTCCTTTACCATTGAGGGTCAACAGTTACCTGCCCAGTTAGTTGTGCTTGCCATTCGTGACTTTGATGTTATCTTGGGCATGGACTGGTTGGAGGCTTATTATGCCGAGGTGGACTGCCACAGGAAGAGGTGCATTTCTTCATTCCGGGCATCCCAACCTTCTACTTCCAAAGTATTAGGCTCTCTTCTCGTGGTATTCTTATTTCTGCTTTAAGACCCAGAGATTGCTTGTTGGTGGCTGTGAGGCTTTCCATGCCTCAGTGGTTGTAGCTAGTGTTAGTACTAATTCCAGCCCTTGGGAGGTGCCTGTAGTATGTGATTTTGTTGATGTGTTTCCTGAGGAGTTGCCTGGCCTTCCTCCTCAGCGGGAGGTTGAGTTCACTATTGAGCTTGCACCAGGTACGACGCCCTTGTCTAAGGCCCCGTATCGGATGGCTCCAGCCAAACTCGCTGAGTTAAAGGCGCAGTTGCAGGAATTGTTGGATAAGGATTTTATCCATCCCAGTACTTCTCCGTGGGGTGCTCCAGTTATGTTTGTTAGGAAGAAAGATGGTCCTCTGAGGCTGTGCATTGATTATAGACAGTTGAACCAGGTAATAGTGAAGAATAAGTATCCACTTTTGAGAATCGATGATCTGATGGATCAGTTGTAGTCTGCCAAGGTATTCTCGAAGATTGACTTAAGATCAGGATAATACCAGATGAGGATCCGTGAGGTTGATGTGAGTAAGACGGCTTTTAGGACTTACTACGAACATTATGAGTTTTTGGTTATGCCTTTCGGCTTGACTAATGCTCCGGCAGCTTTTATGGATTTGATGAACCGGGTCTTCAGGGCCTACCAAAATCAATTTGTGGTGGTGTTTGTAGATGATATTTTGGTATATTCTCCTTCTGAAGAAGAGCATGCCACGCATCTTCAGGTGGAGTTGCAGGTTCTGAGATAGCACCAACTCTATGCCAAGTTTAGCAAGTGTGAATTCAGGCTATATAAGGTGCACTTCTTGGGACATGTCATTTCTGGAGATGGCATTACTGTAGATCTAGCCAAGATTGAGGTAGTGATAGACTGGAACAGACCGACGATAGTAACTGAGATTAGGAGCTTCCTGGGATTAGTAGGATATTACAGACGGTTTGTTTAAGATTTTTCTTCAATAACGACCCCCTTGTCGAGGTTGACTCATAAGGGAGTTTGTTTTGTGTGGACCGAGGAGTGTGAGCAGAGCTTCACTGAGTTGAAGACTCGTCTCACTTCAGCTCCAATTCTTATGCTTCTATCTGGTTCTGGTGGATTCGTGGTTTACTCTGATGCATCTCGTTTAGGTTTGGGTGCGGTTCTGATGCAACATGGTTAGGTTGTGGCCTATGCTTCTAGGCAGCCAAAGAAGTATGAGGAGAACTACCCCACTCATGACTTGGAGTTGACGGCTGTGGTATTTGCACTGAAGATCTGACGTCACTACTTATATGGGGAGAAGTTTCAAGTTTTTACTGATCACAAGAGCCTGAAGTACGTATTCAGGCAGAAGGATCTGAATTTGAGGCAGCGCAGGTGGATGGAGTTTATCAAGGATTATGATCTCGACCTTTCTTATCATCCGGGTAAGGAGAATGTGGTGGCGGACGCCTTGAGTTGGAAGACGGTCATATCACATCTTATGATTCAACAATGGAGATTATATGAGCAGATTGTAGAATCTTCCTTTAGGATTCCTCGAGAGGCTGATAGAGCCGTGTTGGCCACCTTGACTGTGAGGCCAGTGGTGTACCATGCAGTGATCGAGGCTCAGAGGGCGGATGTAGAGCTACCGTAGATTCTCCAGATATCAGAGGTGGAGTTGTGGGATGATGGCACGGTCCGATTTAGAGGCAGACTCTATGTTCCAGCTGAGGGAGAGGTGCGCAGTAGTGTCCTAGATGTGGTGCACCGTTCTAGATATGCAGTACATCCTAGAACGACTAAGATGTATCATTGTTTAAGGAGGCACTTTTGGTGGCCTGGTATGAAGAAAGACGTGGCTGAATATGTGGCAAGCTGCTTGACTTGTTAGTAGGTTAAGGCAGAACATCGGAGACCAGGAGGGTTGTTGCAGCGTTACCGATCCCGGAGTGGAAATGGGAACATGTGACTATGAACTTTGTGATGGGATTACCCGTGTCACCCGGCAGAAGAGACGCGATCTGGGTCATTGTTGATCGATTGACCAAGTCGGCGCACTTTCTAGCTATTAGGAAGGACTGGTCAGTCAGTAAGTTGGCTAGATTGTTTGTGGACCGGATCATCTCTCTGCATGGGGTGCCTTTATCCATCGTGTCAGATCGGGATCCAAGATTTACTTCTAGGTTCTGGAAGAGTTTTCAGAAGGCCTTGGGTACACAGTTAGCCTTCAGCTCGGCTTACCATCCTTAGACTGATGGACAGTCAGAGAGGACCATTCAAACATTAGAGGATATGCTCAGGGCTTGTTGCCTAGATTGGGGAGGTTCTTGGGAACAACACTTGTCTACAGTGGAATTTGCTTACAATAACAGTTATCATTCTAATATCGGTATGGCGCCATTTGAGGTATTGTACGGGCGGTCGTGTCGATCTCCTGTGAATTGGTCTGAGATTGGCGAGAGGCAGATAGCAGGGCCAGAGTTGGTATAGCAGTGTGTTGAGGTTGCCAGAGTAGTGCTGTAACGACCCGCCACCCTATAATCGGGGATCCGATTACTAAATGGGTACCGAATCATTAATTTGGAACCAAACCAGGATCTAAGTAAGTCTGGGAAATAAATAATAAACTAAGCTAAACATTCACATCGCATTGAATTGAAAGGAAAATGCAGGAATTAAAAGTTATTACAATGCGACTCGGTACAACAAATAATTACATACTCCAACAGAAAAGAAATAATTAAGCATACAGGCCAGAAATAAAGATAACAACTACATCGGGGCATACCCCGGAGCAACAACTGACGGCGCGCGACACACAGCAGCACACCCCTCGCTAAGTCTACTTGGAGTCCTCACCTGAAAACCGCAGGGGTGAGTCTCAACGAAAAGACTCAGTAGGGATCCTTCGATCCCCACTGCCCACTCACACACCCACAAGTGCACGGTACAGCTGGAGGTACAGTAACCAAGTAAAGCAGTAATTATTACACCTAAATCTCGATATGAATCATATGCATTCGAAGTATATTTAACATGCATAATTCCAATTTACCAGGGAACCCATAACCAGTGTATCCTTAAAACATGTCAACCACACAACGAAAGTGGGAAACACCGACCCGCTGAGACCAAACAGTAACTCCTCGGATAGTACGCTAGCTACTCCGGCCCAACTGACTCAGGTGGTTACTCCTTCCCCCAGCACGAGTGACACTCCACAGGTACCTCTCCAACACCGGTACTAGCTAACCCCGGGGTTCACCAGGTGACCCTCTCTCACTAGGCGTCACCCCGCCACTGCTCCCACCGACGCTGTGCTCCACCCACACCAGTACAGGGAGATAAAGCGCTACAACTGTCATTCTAGGTCCACAGTAACACAAAACACGGTACAGTGTGATCCGGTCACGAAGAATCCATCATTATCGAGTAGATTTAAGGCATGCATTTAATCGACTATCTAATAGTGTAAACACATTTTACTGGCATGGATTAGTGTGGTTCTGTCTTGAATCGCGTCGCCCAAGGCCGACGCTATTCAAGCATCATAAACTGGTTCATGAAATCTCGGCTACAGAACTTGGCGTAAAATACGTTGTCCTGAGAAGCCGCCTTTTCAAAAGGCGTCACTGTCCTCAGACGCCATTCACACCAGAATATGAAACTTGCAGAATCCTAAATTAGGGTGATTTCTGCCTAAATGGCGTTGTACTGTCCCGTCGCCATTCTAAATGGCGTCGTCCAGGTACGACGTCATTTAACGCCAGAAACCCAGACTGACAGAACCTCAAACGGGAAGATTTCTGCCTAAAAGGCGTTGTACTGGCCCGTCGCCATTCTAAATGGCGTCGTACTGGTACAACGTCTTTTAGCGCCAGGAACCCGGTTCCGCAGTTCAACCCGAGGGTCCCCTTTTGATTCCCAAGAGCCCCAAAATCACACAAAATAGAGGGGGAAAAGGGACAAACTAAACCATCACAAGGAATCATCAAATCCATATTCATAGAAACTCCCATTCCCATCAAGAAAAGCCCATAACATGCTCATTCTACCCAAAAACCATAGATCCGTAGCATGCTTCAAGCAGGAGAACATGGTTTTAAAATGAAACACTACGGAAATCGTCACCCTACCGATTCTTGAACTCCTCCTTGCTCCGCCACCAAACCGTCACATCGTAGACCGCCACCGGTACTTCGAGGACGCCACCACTCCGCCGGGACGTCGGCCGCCGTCTGGAGAATGGAACGCCGCGAAGAAAGTGGTGGTGGCAGTGATGAGAGGTGGAGAGGTAGTGGAGTGGTGGAAGAGGAAGAAGGGGAAAGGGAAGGGGAAGAGAGGGGAGAGTCGGAGGGTGGAGAGGGTGAGGAGAGAGAGTGTGAGGGTGAGAATGAGGGAAAGCTCGCGGGGTAACCAGAAACTGGCTAAAACGCGTCGAGTTGTACGGACGCCTATCAGTCGACATGACGGGCCGTTCTGACAGAAGTCTGAAACGCGTCGTCCATCCAAGACGCCGTTCAGATGACAAGACTGGCGCCGTACACTGACAAGAAGTCTGAAAGGCGTCGTTCATCGCGGACGCTGTTCAGATGACATGACGGGGCCGTACTCTCGCGGCCCAAAGCCAGCCTACGTGGCACCATCGTGGCACAATCTAAAATGCGTCTGCAATGCTGGACGCCGTTTAAACCGCGTCGAGCCCGCTCGACGTGAAACAAAACAGAGTCTCAGCCCCATCAGGGCCTGAACTACAGGGTCCGACCCCGAAAATCGGATCCGAAAACCTCAGTCCTTACAAGTGCAGCGGAGGTTGACTACAACTCAGAACAGGTAGAAGAGCTATGCAGATATCTGTAGGAGACCGCTTGAGTTCGAGGTTGGGGATCACGTGTTTCTCCGATGTGATGAGATTCGGGAAGCGAGGTAAGCTGAGTCCGCGATATATTGGGCCATTTCCCATTCTTACTCGAATTGGGAAAATGGCATATCAGCTAGCCTTGCCACCCAGTCTTGCTGGAGTGCACGATGTGTTCCATATTTTCTATTAAGGAAGTATGTTCAGGATCCATCTCATGTCTTAGACTTTTCGGAGTTGGAGGTCGCTGAGGACTTGTCCTTTCCGAAATTTCCAGTGAGTATTGAGGATCGTAGGGAGCAGGTCTTTCGGAATAAGGTTGTTCCTTTGGTTTAGGTGATTTGGTAGCATTGCTCTGGAGGCGAGGCGACCTGGGAGCGTGAAGATGAGATGCGGGTGTAGTTTCCCTACCTTTTCTCGTAAGTTCTCCTTTTTACCTATGCAATCTTATTATTGGCACTAATTTTGTTACAGTAATTTCGGGGACGAAATTCTTTTAAGGGGGGGAGAATGTAAGGATTGAGGTTTCGGATCCGGTTATCGGGTCAGTTTCGGTGTCGGACCCCTTAGTTTGGACCCTTGTGGGGCTGGGGCATGGGTTGCTCGACGCGGTTCAAACGGTGTCCGGTTAGCGGGATGCGTTTTAGAATGTGCCACGTAGGCTGTTTTTAGGCCGCAAGAGTATGGCCCCGGTCTTATCGTGTGAATGACGTCTTGCATAGTCGACGCCATTCAGAGTACAACCCTGATCTGTCAGTGTACGACCCCGTCCTGTCGTCTGATTGGCGTCGGTCTTGGACGACGAGTTTTGCCGAGTTTCGGTTGACGCTCCGAAGCCCTCCTTCCTTTCCCTCATTCTCTCTACTTCTCTCTCTCTCCTCCTCCTTCTCTCCAAACCTCCGACGTCCCCTTCTCTTTCTCCTTCCTTTCCTCTCCCCATTCCTTCTCTCCCTCCAATGTATCAACCTCCTAACTTCCACCACTACCACCACCATCTCCTCCGCGACGCATTTCTCTCCGGACGGTGGCCGACGTTCCCGGTGGAGTGACGACGTCCATGGCGGTACTGGCGACGGCTTGTGGCATGACGGTTCGGCGGCTTGGAACTTGGAGGAGTTCAAGTAACTGGTAGGGTGACAATCCTCGCAGTATTTTGTTTAAAATCATAATTTTTTCCGCTTTGAAAGTATGAAATATGTGTGGGTGCTTCTGGGGTAGAAAGTATGTTTTAAGGTGTTCTTTATGAAAATAATTATGCTTCTCCCCTACTTTCTTTATTTTTGACGTTTTTTGTGCGATTTGGAGGAGAAATCCCACTTTGTAACTCAGGGGAGGCCGGAAGAGGAATTTGTCTGTGAGTGTTAAATGGCGTCTGGGGAT
Organism: Zantedeschia hybrid cultivar; assembly: GCA_030544215.1. NCBI lineage: Eukaryota > Viridiplantae > Streptophyta > Magnoliopsida > Alismatales > Araceae > Zantedeschia > Zantedeschia hybrid cultivar. The sequence continues at coordinate 31,447,499 of JARZZO010000003.1, read as the reverse complement.
AGCGACGCCATTTTAAATGGCGGCTTCCACCCGAGACGCGATTTAGCCCAGATCAGGGGATTCTATCTCTGTGTTAAATGGCGTCTAGGGACAGCGACGCTAAATGGCGGTTGTCAAGGGCGACGCGATTTAGGCCAAATTACGAGGCCAGTTTTCGTATGAACTAGTTTAGGGGTTTTGAATGACGTCGGCTACGGGCGACACGATTCAAGACAGAACCTCATTAACCCATGCAATTAACATGTATTTATATTGTTAATAGTTTGGTTAAATGAATGCTTGAAAACGTACTCGATGATGAGGATTTCTACGTGACCAGATCGTACTGTGTTGTGTTTTGTGCGATCGTAGACCTAGAGTGACAGTTGTTAGCACTTAGGCACCCTGTGTCGGTGTGGGAGTGACACGGCGCCAGTGTGGGAGTGGTGGGGTGACGCCTAGAGAAAGGGTCACCTGGTGTACCCCGGGGTATAGCTAGTGCCGGTGTGGGAGTGATACATTCGGAGTGTCACTCGTGCTGGGGGAAGTAGAACCACCTAGAGCTAGACAAGCCGGAGTAGCCAGTGCAGTATCCGAGGAGTTGCTGTTTGGTCCCAACGGGTCGGTGTTTTTCGCGTTCAGCCGTGTGGTTTGTGTGTTTAGCCGAGACGCTGGTTGTGGACTCCGTGGTGTGGTGGTTTCAGAGTTGTGCATGTTGCATTTACGAATGCATGTGTTTTATATCGAAATTTGTGAATCTTTGGGAGTTATGTTTACTGCTTTATTTATTTAAATTGCCTATATTTGTATTGTTGCACTTATGGGTGCGTGAGTGGGTGGTGGGGATCGAGGGATCCCTAGTGAGTCCATTTCGATGAGACTCATCCCTACGGTTTTCAGGTGAGGCTTCCAGGCAGGCGTAGTGTGGAGGGTGTTGTCTCGGGTCGCGCGCTAGCAGCCACTGTTCCGGGATATGCCTCGATGTAGTTGTTATTTTCCTTTCAGACCTGTACGCTTAATTATTTCTTTTCAGTTGGAATATGTAATTATTTGTTAAGTCGAGTTGAATTGTAATAATTTTTAATTCCTACACTTCCTTTACAATTCGATGTGATGTGGAATGTTTAGCTTAATTTATCATTTATTTTCTAGATTTATCGAGATCCTGGTTTGACTCTAAATTTTAATGATTCGGTACCCATTTAGTAATCGGATCCCTAATTATAGGGTGACGGGTCGTTACATGCGCCCTTTTTATTGATGAAATTGAAAGAACTTTTTTTAGAATAAAATTATTATTTTCTGCGTGCTAATTTTTCAGTAACGAAACGACAAATCTACCTCTGCTGATCTTTGCCTCGCACGTAAGGGGCTTTCCACCCGAAGATAGGATAAAACTCGATCGGTCTACTACTTCTACCGAGTCTTGCTTCGCAGAGAAGGGGCACTCCCCCCAAAGATGGGATAAAACTCGATCGGTCTACTATCTCTGCCGAGTACCTAAAGATGTGATAAGATTCAATTGGTCTACTACTTTTGTTGAGCCTCACCTCGCAGATAAGGGGCTCCTCACCCAAAGATGAGATAAAACTTGATCGATCTACTACCTCTGTCGAGTTTCGTCTCGCAGGAAAGGAGCTCTCTACCTGAAGATGGGATAAAATCTGGTCAGTCTACTACATCTTCTGAGTCTCACCTTACAGAGAAGGGGCTCCCTGTTCGAAGATGGGATAAAACTCGATCGGTCTATTACCTCTATCGAGCCTTGCCTTGCAGGGAAGGGGATCTCTACGTAAAGATGGGATAAAACTCGATTGGTTTACTACCTTTGTTGAGCCTCCCCTTGCAGAGAACGAGTCTCTATTCGAAGATGGGATAAAATTTGATCGATTTACTACCTCTGTCGAGCCTCACCTCACAGGAAAGAGACTCCCTACCCAGTGATGCACTAAGCATCCATTTTAATATAACACTCAATTTAAAACATGAGTGACGTAATATATTCAACAAAAAGTCTCTTTCTATTACAAAAAGAGAAGAAAAGGAAAAGATCTATCATAAAAAGTACATTAAGGAACTATAGATGTTCTGCCGGCAGGGTGATCTCTTGGGAAAGATGTGCCCATCCTTGAAAAAGACGAAACCTCGCCTCGTACATGGGCTCAAAGACCATGAACAAGCACCACTTGACGGAGAATATCCGCTCCTCCAGCATCGACATCACGAGGGTGCATTCAGTAGGCACCCGGTAGGTATCCCGTATCCTTACCAAGAGCTCTCTCAAAGCACGCGAAGGTCCCAACGTCCAACGGTCTTCTTCTACCTGAATTGCGTACTTTCCATCCTTTGGAGTGTGATGAGCCATGGCGGCGAAGGCAAAGTGACGATCATAGGGGACTCCTAGAGACTCCTATACAAACAGATAGAGAGAAGTCCAACGAAGGAGGCAGAATGCTAGAGATGATCTGTCGTGTCGAGGCCCCCTCCCTCGGGCTCCTGCCTTGTCTCTTATAGCCTCTTGCTTTGGGGTAACGATGGTGTAACAACTCCTGAAGAAGTGCCTTCCGGACGATGAAGTTACAGGCTGTGTAGGGGGACATGATATCAGGAGCAATGCGTGAAGTCTGATCAGATGCGACATACAAAATCCCATGTTGTCGATCGAACACACTAGTGGGAAGAAGGGTAGACTGGCACTCCCCACGGCGGAAATGCGGCCCATCATTCCAAAAATGTATCGGGCCGAGCAACCGTACTTGGCCGATTTTTGGGCATTGACGTCATTAGCTCTCGTACCTTTCTATCATATGCAATATACGGGCTAGGGTAAGCAACTGGCAGGGTAGTCATGTCATATGTTACGGTATTAACTTTACTCCTTGCCGCGTCACCACGCCAAAGAGTGGGGAGCAAGTGATAGGTGGCAATTTGGCACCCCACAAATACTAGTAAATTAGTCCATTTGCCAAAGCCCCCAGGCTCATATCTGCTTCCTTTCCCTTAAGAGGAAACCCAAAAGTAGCCGACTGACACTGTCCTATATCGGACTGACTAGGATCCGCCTCTCCTGCGGAGTCCTAAGTCGGCCATGCCGTGTAAAGGAAGAATCCCTCTCGTTTCCAAATTTCCATCAGGATGATCCTCCTTTTTTGACGAAGGTAGGACTTACTAAAATCTTCGGGAGTCTACTCCCTTTGATCGGACTAATATTAAAATATATGAGATATGGAGATTTATTTTAAATTTATTAAGTTTATAGGAATTGATATCTAAGAACGAAAGAGAATTATAATCATCATTTTGATCATTTTTCTGGGATTGACATTCCAAGACAGACATGGATGTTACCAAATACGTATTGGTAATTACATGCTGATTTTGTCACAAGATTGCATTCTTTGCTCATTGGTCACGGGAATCAAAGTTGCGAGTTGTTATTTTATAAAATTTTGGTGATTCTCCCTCTTTTCTTAGGGTGCTGAAGTCGATCAGATTCAGAAAAGTGTTCAGATTCGCGAGTCCTTCCAATTAACCTGTTAGCGTGATTGATGTTATGAGCACAAGAAGCAATGGGCGTTAGGGAAAAGTGATATTTAGTGCACACCTTGGTGTGGAAATTTAATTAAAGCTATTTTTAAACATTTTGCTGAACATAACGTGAGACTTATCCTTTATGGACAATAATTTCTTAAATTTAATTAAAGCTGTTTTTAACTATTTTCTTGAACATAAGTGAAGTCGAGATGAAAGCATGAAGAGAATTATGTTTTGAATTTTATAAGGTTCTGTCCATTCCTTTTGAATTTAATCAAAGCAATTTTTAACTGTTTCGTTGAACATAACGTGAAATTTATCCTCCATGGACATTAATTTCTTAAATTTAATTAAAGCTATTTTTAACTATTTTCTTGAACATAAGTGAAGTGCAGATGAAAACCTGGAGAGAATTATGTTTCGAATTTTATAAGGTTCTGTCCATTCCCTTTGTAGAAGAACCCAATTATTGGGAAACCCACATTCTCCTAATTAAAAGATAACTTAACATGCGTGATGGCAACATTCCATTTCTTATTTCTAATGCACGCAACCACGAGGGATACAATATTAATGGACGTGAATAAAAATTAAATTAATGAGCTACCGTATTTGATATGCTATGAAGACAAGAAGCGATCGATGGGCGTTAATTAGGTGATAACGATCCGGGATCGAAATAAATATACAGTTTTGTTCTACGTTGCTGAACCAAAGCGTGCATATATGTACTCTTATTGGGAGTGGCATCAAATGATAAGAACAAAATACAAGTAGTTTCCAAGCTTTATGCATGCAGAGAGCTAGGTGATCGATCAGACGCAAGAGGGGGGTATGACGCTGCCGAGAATAGTGCGCAGTACGTTAGAACACGACGATGCCGCGGCGCCCTCTCCATTGTATTGCAGGTTTATGTCGCCGAGCTCGACACCCTCACATGGCAGGTCCTTGCTGCATAATAAGTGAACTGCAACCTTGGATGCCGACACCCCTTTGATGTTGCGGAACTTCACGTTGCTGATCTTGACACGAGAAGGAGGCTGGAAAGAAAGAAAGGAAACACAGTACAGCAAAATCACACACACTCGATCGCCATGCATTAATTTGTAACAAATTAATAAGCCAATGAAGAATATATCAGTCGTTTCTATATATGTACCTGCTGGCCGCATGAGACGTATGGGCAGTACTCTTGATCTATGATGATGGGGTTGTAGACATTCCTCATCACTATGTCTTGGAAGACCAAGTCCCGAGCTGACATGACAACGGAATCCTTCCATGTCTTGATCCTAACACCGTTCGTGGTGCCGGCGATGGTGCAGTTGCTGACGCTCACGCCCACGACGTCCTCCTCGTGCTGGTACTTCCCCAGGCTGCCGATGCTGATGCCGTGCCCCGGCCCGCACTGCACCTCGGTGACGGTGATGTTGACGCTGCCATCTCCGATGGAGACGCAGTCGTCGCCGGTGCCGATGGTGGACTTGGAGATCTCCACGTTGCTGGACTTGCCGATGTGTATGCCGTCGGTGTTGGGGCTGTCACCCGGTGCCCGTATGGTGATGGACTGGAGCTTGATGCCCTTGGATCCGAAGATGTTCATGTGGAAGAACTTGCTGTCGATGGATGAGATACGGCGGATGACAGCGTTGTTGACAAAGTTGAAGGATAAGGACTTCTCTCCAGAAAGTATGAATGAAGTTTTTTTTTTTCCCATCGGAAACAATTACACATGATCAGAAAGCACTTCAAGTTAGTCATGAGAGAGAGAGATGAGGGAGAGAGAGAGAGAATATGTGGCAACACACATACAGTAGGCAGAAGCTTGCACTGGACTTGCTTTGGACACTGGTTATGAGGCCAGGCAGAGGCACCTCGCCCATCAAACTTGCCCCTGCCGGAGATCACCAAGCCATCAATGTAGTTAAATGTGATCCAGCTGCTGCTCGGGAACACACTGAGATCAGTGGGTGCTATCACCGCCCCTTTAACCTGCAACACCATGGTACCATTGCAGGGTCCCGAAAACTCAACCGGACCCAACAGGTACGTCCCCTCCGGAACTAGAACCCTCGGCCTTCCTCCGGTCGCACAGGCTGCCCTCCAAGCATTTAGGAAAGCCTGTGCCATGCAGAGAATAGCTATCTAGTTTAATTATGAGAATAGTTAAAAAGTACAAAACACAGATCTATAGGCCAAAGGATCGATGCCACCATATATAAGGGAAAGGATCTAATTAAAATAAACTAATTAATAATATTCCAATTTCCAACCTGAGTGTTATCTGTCACTCCGTCCGGATTCGCTCGGAAATCAACCACATTGAAGGTCTGGGTTGCCGTTGCGTTGGCAATGGAAGCTATCATGAACAGCAAAAGACAAATCATCTGGAGATCACTTGAAGCCTGGACCATCTTGTCGATCTCAGTCTTGCCTAACTTGGCCTTCTCTTTATGATCCTCTGTAGGGTCGGCGTTTCACCTATCTATGCTCGGCTGAAGAGATCAATTTCTTAGCAAATTGCCCACAAGAAATTAAGCACTCTAGCTTGGTGGAGTATCTTGCCAAGGAATTAGCTCTGGAAATGGAAATAAAAGAAAGAGCTGCTGGCCAGGGTTGCTCATGCATGTTCATGTTGCGGGGCCACACTTTTATAGCAGCTGGGTGCCACATGTACAGTTCCCCCCAACTTCTTTCAGTTCTTGTAGTTATCTCGGCAACACGCGGCTGGCTCCAACCACTAATCATCTCGTTTTATCTCACGCGCTGGCACTCGAACCAATCCCGTTAGGCTCCCAGCTGCGCCACCGGCCCGCCCACTTGGAAGGCTCCATTGCTGCACTTGTTACACCCGTCCAACCCATAGCCGTGCCGGCGGGGAGCTCTCCCGGCCGAAGACACCCCTCGCCCTCGGGCACGTACTCATAGCAGTTTCACGCCGGGGGACGGAGGCTGGGCGCGCGACAGGAGGCGAATTTTTCAAATTCAACCTTCGAAATCCAAATACTTGCATGATTTAACTTTATTAAAAGAAATTCATAAGTACTGTAGGGCTATTCTAAATCTATAAACGTCTGAGTTATATAAATATCCAAAAATAAGTTTTTGATTATAAATAATTTATTAAACATGCTTTATGTAAATATATGTACGTAAAAATATTTTAAATAACTTATTTAAACAAATTAATTTCACCATTGTCTATCCTCACATCTAAAAATATTTTAAATAACTTATTTAAACAAATTAATTTCACCATTGTCTATCCTCACATCTATTGACTAATTGGATGAGATTTGAGTTGGTTCTAAATTTTATTTAACTCTAAGTGTTTGAAACGTGCGAAATGTGATCGAACCTGCTACGATGCAGAACGAGATCTGAACGTGAGGAATTAGCTAACTCCAAGAGTCAAATTATAAGGATAATGCGGACTAGTTGGATATATGTCCTTTTTTGTCTTAAAAGTAACATAAAAGGAAGTTTATATTCACGGAATAGCACGTAATATTATCCAACAATTTAATCATTACATATCTATTTTTGGTAATTTTCAATAAAGACTTATTTGTTGCAAGAAAGGGCTCTCTTTCTTCAGCCGGCTGAGGAAGGGGAATCAAGAGCTCAATATCTTCCGCGTTTAAACAGGTAGGCGATCATACCTTCTTTTGGAACTTTTAAGTCAAAAGTTTCTGACGATCACTGCGCTTAGTTTATGTTTTTAATAGGTTTATTTTGTACTAAATAACCTAGATTTTTCATGATAATTACACTAGCATTTTAAGCACTCACAACTTATACTTCACGTAATTTAATACTATCTTCCCTTTATATATAGTTAACAAAAGTGAAGTTCATTCCATACATCAAAAAAATTACCATGCAAAGTTCTCTTGAACAAAATGTGGTTACCAGACACAGACACAGATGAAAGACAACCAATTGACATGAGTTGAAAGTTTATAGTGGCATTCCCATAATTCATATGTACATTGAATTGACTGTTTCAAAACTAAATCAAATATTTTGCTAGCACCCATGGACCTAAGTAATAGTTGTGAAATAATTATCTAATTTATGTTGAGGATAAAAATATCACCTTCTTCAAAATATTGATATCAAGATCATTGCCCCTCCTAACATTATTGTTCTTTTTATTTTACTTTTTATTTTATGTGATGATTCACATGATTTGACGGATCACATTAGATTGTTTTATTTATCTAAATAATGATTTATTTTCTTATTGTTTTTAGTATATGAAGTGATCGTGAGCGAGTCAAGTATCTTACCGAGATTAGATTTTGAAAAAGATGAACTTGTGATAGATAAGGATCATTATGTTCTAACACAAAGTAAAGACCATGTTCACGATTTATGCGAAAACTTGAATAAGGAAGTCACTATAATATTACCATTTGAAGTTCCTCCAAAATTTACTCTTATGGTTGATTTGGAATCAAACTCTGAGATAGAAACATATGAGTTTTACATTCATTATGTAGGAAAGTTTGGTTTTAGTGTGAGAAGAGGTAAGGAACATAAAGCTCAATGGGGTGAAATATTATATAAGATATTTTTTATTTTTGTTAAGATAAACGTTCAGTTGATAAAAGAGATCAATGTGGCAAAAAGCATCGTCTATTGACAAGAGTATAATATAAGGTAAAAATGAAAATCTCCAGAAGAGAAACTAGCAAATATCATATAGTCAAGTTAGTGACAAAATGCAATCACATATTAGTTTCTCTTAACAAGGCTCACTTGTTAAGATCTCAAAGATATTTGACTGTTGCTTAAGGTGTGGAGATTGAAATGGCAGCTAGTGTAGGTATCAAATAAAAAGATAGGAAGGAATTTGATAAAAGTTGTCTTGGGGGTCGTGAAATTTTTAGTTTCATTCCTACTGATTATAAAAATTATTTACGAACCAAGCTTGCAAAACAAATGGCCATTTTTTAGAATATTTACAACAAATGAATGAAAATTATCTAAATTTGTTTAGGCAATCCAATTATAAAATAAAGATATGAATGCAAATATATTTGGGCCGATGCAAAGATGAAGATAATCACAATTATTTTGGAGATGTTGTTTACCTTGATACAATATATAGAAATAAATAAAAATTCATCAATTTGGGACTATTCTTTACAGTAAATAATCATAAGCAAATGATTATTTTTAGTATTACATTTATATACGATAAAACTATTAATATATTTAAATGGTTATTTGACTCACTTATTAAGACAATGGATAGGAAAAAAATTAAAATGTATCTTGACAAATCAAGATGTTGCAATGGCCAATGCCTTAGTTTCTGAATGGCCTAATATGCATCATTGACTTTGTTTGCATACTATTAAAATGTTGTGAAACACTCAAGTCCTTTGAGTGACGATTACTTCAAAATTTCTGAAGACTTCCAAAATTTCATAAATAAATATAAGGATGAAATAGAATTTCAAAATGCTTAGTGTAACTTGTTAGAGAATCATCATCTATCTGATAATCCGTAGTTGGAACAACTCAATGCATTTAAAGAAAAATGAACATTGGTATATCAAAGAGAAATATTTTATGCAGATATGACAATCACTAAAATGAGTGTGTGTACGAATAATCAGTTAAAGAGGTATGTGAATTCCTAATATGATGTGTTTAGATTTTTCAAGTATTTCAATAGATTAATTAAATATTTGTACATATGATATAAGGAGTTAAAGAAAGACTTTATGACTTATCATACATCATCAGTGTTAGTATTTTTGGTTAAAATTTTAAAACATACTGTAGAGATTTATACACCAATGATATTTAAAACATTTCAACATGAAGTGAGAAAGATTTTAGATTCTAGAATCATCATCATGAGTGAAGAAGGGACCACAAGTCCATATAAGATCATTCCACATGGCTCAAAGTAGTATTACACAGTTATATATGATTCATCACATAAATAGGATTATTTGTAACTATTAAAAATTTGAGTTTGTGCAAATACACATGCTTTTAAAGTGTTGGATTGAAAGAACATCTGAAGAATTTTAGCTCGGTATATATTGAGAAGATAGGGAAAAAGTACAAAAGTAAAAAATGAGTAAGTTAGTTACAAATCAACAATGAAGGTTGATCCTAAGTAAGGGATGACTATTCGCTACAAAGAATTATGCATGCAGTCCAATAGTTAGAGTGACTAAGTCAGAGAGAACACATTCATATCTTCTTACTGAATTTGATTCGATGTTGTGTTAATTTAAGGAGAAATTATAGGTAGTCCTTCCTAAAGATATTAATCCTTCGAATGTTGACGTTGATGCCACTTATGTACTAAGCGAGTATAGTGGTGATGGATTTGATAACGAGATATTTCTTGCCAATTAATAATTGAGTGTGAATGTGAAAGGTGTCACGAGGAAGAAATATTTGCACTCATATTAGTTGAAAGATAGAGATAGGCACTTTTGAAAAAATAAGGTCTAATAAAAAAAAAACAAAGATGTCAAGAAAACAGCTCAAGGAAAAACTTCAGTGATTGAAGAAAGTATCATATCTCCTCACGAGATATTAATTCAGAAGGTAATAACTTTAAGTTGTATATATTTTTTTTAATCATTTTCAAATCTATTGTCGTACTTAAATTTCTTATACTTTTGAATGTAGTCTTATCTTTTGTATCTTCCTTCTCCAAGTGAGTCACTTGTGCCACTGAAGATGCTCGTTTCTCCTTCTAATGAGTCATTTGTACCTTAAATTATGGTTCAGGCAAGTAATACATAACATTCTTAGTATTAGGTGGTTTATAAACCAATCAGATACTATGTACAGTCTTGTTCTTTTATTAATAATAGATTTTATGACTTGATATTCATTCTGTGTAATGCATTTATTAACATCTCATAATGAAGTCAGTGAATATGTGCAATAGTCTTCATATTCTGATGAGATCATAATAGTGAGACTGATAACTTACAAACACATATTCTTAATTGTTTCTAATCGGACGATATTTGAGAAGGACATCAAATATTCGGTGAGACTAGTACAGGTCACTCTAAAGAATGTGATGAGAATGTCTAGTCTTATATTCATTTGTATAAAAATATTATGTTGGACCTATAGGTGCTCTTTAGTGAATGAGTTCACTTAACTGATCTAACTTGAATCACTGGATAGTAATTTAGATGACTGTCAGCCAGTTTGATTTAGTGTCACAATTACGTGATCGGTCCTTGGACCAAAGACACTAAAGACATCTTGTTGGTGGACCTCTGAGCTTTGACATTGACTAGTGGATCCTCAACCATAGGGTCTCAATCAGTCAAGTGATCAGGTTCAGAAGAATACCTTCGAAAGTGATTATGTGCTCAATACGGGATTATCCGCTCTCAGTAATTAAAGAGAGAATGTTCTGGATATGATGCGCATAAGTCTCTAGTTAGGGCGGACACTTTATCAGATAATAAGTTTTCTGATATAGTACAACAGCATCGAATCCGAGTGAGTTCACTGTTTGGGCTTGAGAGTTGACCATGCCCTAAGTTAACTTGGAAACACTGTGTGGATGAAGGAATACATCCACATGGCAACTGATGATGAAAAGGTTCCTTGAGTCCGTTTTTGAACTCCATTACCTTCCGAAATTATACGGTGTTACTTGGGATCCAACGTGATCAGAGGCCAAGCCGATTAATGTGTACAACATGAATGTGGTTGATTAATTAGTTAATATGAGATATTAACTTAATTAAATAAGTTAGTAAAGTATTAATGAGGTTAATGGTTGATTAACTGGACTCGTATTTGGGCCTAGAGGGTCACATGTGCATAGGCTCTTAGTTTGGCATTATTTAGCGGGATTTATATTAATCATGGGTTTTTGTGAAAAACCGCCCGACTTAATATAAATACAAGCCATGTGGAAACTCTAGGCCAAGCTCCAAGGTTACCCTTTACTGAACATCCCTCTCTCTCTTTCCCCTTTGCCCTGGGCTCCCCCCACTAGATGCTTCTCGGAGCTCAAATTCGATGCACGCACGACTACCGCCTTCCAGGAGAGCTCCATCCACATGTCGGGGCACCGTCATGGCGAAGGAACGTCAGCACCGCTACTGATCCAGATGAGGGAGGAACGACGATGATAAAATAGGAGGACTGCGTGGATAACTCTAGAGGTTGTGTACCTATGCGGCTGGTGGTGTCGCTCCATCAGAACCGAGCGATTGCGGATTCAAATTCGCGCAGGTGACGCTTGATCACCGGTTCTTTAGTTTTGTTCTTCAAAATGGATCACTGAGGCGAGAATCAAACGAAAATTTCAATTTTTCACTAAGTTAACTTGGAAACACTGTGTTGATGAAGGATTACATCCACATGGCAACTGATGATGAAAAGGTTCCTTGAGTGTGTTTTTAAACTCCATTACCTTCCGAGATTATGCGGTGTTGCTTGGGATCCAACATGATCGGAGGCCTAGCCGATTAATGTGTACGATAAGAATGTGGTTGATTAATTAGTTAATATAAGATATTAACTTAATTAAATAAGTTAGTAAAGTATTAATGGGGTTAATGGCTGATTAACTGGATTGGTACTTGGGCCTAGAGGGTCACATGTGCATAGGCTCTTAGTTCGGCATTATTTAGTGGGATTTATCATGGGTTTTTGTGAAAAACCGCCCGACTTAATATAAATACTAGCTGTGTGGGAACTCTGGGCCAAGCTCCAAGGTTGCCCTTTACTAAACATCCCTCTCTCTTTCTCCTTTACCCTCGGCTCCCCCCACTAGATGCTTCTCGGAGCTCAAGTTCGATGCACGCGCGACTACCGCCTTCCAGGAGATCTCCGTCCACATGTCGGGGCACTGTCATGGCGAAGGAACGTCAACACCACTATTGATCCAGACGAGGGAGGAAGGACGATCCTAAAATAGGAGGATTGCGTGGATACCTCTAGAGGTTGTGTACCTGTGCGGCTGATGGCGTCGCTCCATCAGAACAGAGCGATTGCGGATTCGAATTCGCGCAGGTGATGCTCGATCACCGGTTCTTTAGTTTTGTTCTTCAAAACGGATCAGTAAGACGAGAGTCGAATGAAAAATTTAATTTTTCACTATGTTCTTCAAGGTCCCACTCGATTCCTTATAAACATTGCATAAAACTATTTTAATAAAATATCTATATGTGATGAGATTTTTAGTTTTATTTTTTCAGTAATTTAATGTGCATAATAGATATGCCATCCCATGTATGACTCAATTACTAGCTACACAACATAATCAAACTTCTCTATGTTTTTACCATGCTACAACATCAACTTCTCCAAATGATAGCACGGAACTCTTAGTTGCATAGGAATATTATCGTTATTCATTTATTATTTTTCCTTTAAGCTACCTAATCTCTCACATAACTATATAGGCACATATCCCGACATTTGAGTCAAATCAATTATCTCCAAAGTCATCGTACCAATAAAAGAGTAAGAGTAATACTTGCTGCAAACTACAATACACCCTCCCCCCCAAACTGTGATGGGGCACTGCAATAGATAAACAACTTTTTTTTTTCTTTTTAAGGTGAGCATCGAGGTGCCCTAATCATCCGTACAGTACAATGTCCGATCGGACGACCCAAAAGACCAGAAAAATAAAAAACTAACCTCCATAAATAGTAAAAAAGTACATTTTTTATTACTATTCATTGCAACTCAGTTATTTATTTTTCAGACTATTTTGGGCCGTCTGATCGGACATTGCACTCTACGAACGGTTAGGAAACCTCAAGGCGACCAAAAAAAAAATGGTTTACCCACTGGAATGGACGTAAAGCAGGATAAACCATTTATGTTATTTAGCTGCATATTCTAAATTAAATTCAAGGCGCGTGCATGATAAACCATTTATGTTATTTTTTATATGTATTATTTTATATTTATTTTTAATTAATTTAAAGACCGTAAAACCTGCATGTGTGAGGATTTAATACCTAATTAGTTATTAGTTATAATACATGTATCATAGACCAAATTTGCAATTAGATTATATGTATTTTCTGATTTTCCTATTAAGAACTACAATCAAATTTAATAAATGCAGAAATTTAAACTGTCATGTACATTATTTTGCATTCAAATATTTCTCTATATGTTTTGAAAAATTGTGATAATTTAGATGTTTATTTTAAAATCTGAGGAAAATTATAATGTGTATGGACAGTGCCATCTTAAGATGATTATGTAGATGAACCCACGATAAGCGTCTAATGTGGTAATAGTCATTTATAGCCCGATGGATGATATGAATTATGTGAAATCTTGAAGGTGAACTTAAGTTTGGTATAAGATGAGGTATTGGCCTCTAGTTCCATGTGGATACTAAGACCAGGGCACTACAATTGTCTAGGTGCCAGGATGTGTATGACACCTTTTGTTGGATTTAGACACTTGTCCGAAGCTAAAAATTAAAATTGGGTAGTTGTGAGTGTAATGTGATTCCTTCATACATGATGTGGTCTACTGAATATTGTATGTACATTAAGCCTTTGGATAAGAAATGTACTTTATGATTTGTTAGAAATTGATGACAAAAAATAGGGCTATGTTAATTCAACAACTTTATGCTATTTCTCTGCTTTAAATTATGATTTAGCATGTGTATAATTTGTGTGTCGGTTAGTAAGTTATCATGTGAATTGTGAACTTTAATATCTAGCACTAACCATGTTTTAATTTTGATACCTACTGAGTATTAGAGCCACATTGGTTAAGTTACTATGTTTTGAAGAGATTCTTGCGGACGATTGTAGCAAAGTTGGGCTAAAATTTTGAGTACCAGGGGATAAAGATTTACTATATTAAAAAATAGGTCCAATTGTATTTATTTTCAGACTTTGAAATAAATTTTAAGACTCTTCACTACAAGAAAAACAGCATTTGTCAGCGGCTAAAAGCCGCTGACAAATCTTAAACAGCCGCTGACAAATACTTATGTCAACGGCTATTCAGCCGCTGACAAAGCCGTGGACAAAAGCCCCGTTGGCATATATTTGTCAACGGCTACCATAGAGCCGCTGACATATACTATATATGTCTACACATAGAAGCCGCTGACATATAACACATATGTCAGCGGCTAGATAAAGCCGCTGACATATACAACCTATGTCCACGGATCTTAACCGCTGACAAATAGCGCATATGTCCACGGCTAAACGTTAGCCGCTGACAAAAACTATTTGTCGACGGCTTCAAAGCCGTCGACAAAAAGTATTTGTCAGCGGCTACCAGCCTCTGAAAAATAGTTTTGTCAGCGACGTAAGCCGCTGACAAATAGTATTTGTCGACGGCTTTCAGCCGCTGACAAATACTTTTTGTCGACGGCTTTGAAGCCGCTGACAAATAGTTTTCTCTGACAGAGGCCGCTGACAAATAGTTATTAAGAAAAAAAAATTTAATAAATTAAATTAATAAATTATATATTTTTCCTTTATATACAGATTTATACTTACAAACATATACAAAAATACATCAACATGTACAAATAAACACATTCACACTTTCAAATAAACACATTCATAAAATCACAAAAAAAATACATCCACATACATAAATAAACATTCACATAACATTAAAAAACACATCCATGAAAAATTCACATTACACATCCCCGAAAAATTCAGATTACACATCCACAACTAAATGTATCAATTATCATCGGCTCACTGTTCGTCATCACCATCAAAATCATCTCCCTCATCATTTGATTCGTTTTGGGCGTCGTCCTCATTCACAGCAGCTATCTGAGGCAGAGTAGGATTGTGCATTTTTTGAAATTGACTCATAAATGCGCTCATGTCTGCCATTTGTTTGCGCATCCACTCCATCTCCTCCCCTTGGGCTTTGATTTTTTCTTTCATGCTTTGCATCTCCACAGCCTGCTCCTCAAATTTCTGTTGATAGGAAGAGCTCGATCCTTCTCCCGGTCCATACCATGTACGTAACGTCTCTCGACTTCCTGCACAACGAACACGGCCAGATCGATCTTTTCCCATAACCGAAATGAATGCATCCTCAGCAGAAATGGGAGTACTCCCAACATCACTCTCCAAAGAAGTGGTTAATTGAGTCATCCTCTCCTAAAAAAAAATAAAATAAAATTGTTATTAGTGATACATATTAAATTTAATAAGAATGATTAAAAATAATAATTCAAATGATAGAATAACTTACATATCGACTTCTACTCTCCTCATCTACCTATTGCTCACTGCCGTCTGAAAGATCCTTACATCTACCCATCTTGAACATCTCAAGGCGCTTGGGATCACGTTGATGAAGACGATGTTGTTCAAATTATATTAAAAAAAATAAGTAATAAAAAGTTAACAATATAGAAACACTACTAATAAATAAAAATCTTACAAAGTCATCCTTCAATTGATAATGACTCGTTCGACCCCGCCTATATGGCATAGACTGATGGGAGCGATTTTCTCTATTACGATCATCAATTTTCTGCAGAAAAAAATTTATTAGTTGTCAAATTTGTATCGAACAAATCAACATAAATTATCAAACTTCATTATTATTTTACTTGTTCATCTGACGTGTTCCATTTCTCGCACATCGTCTGCCAATCAGGCGGATCAACACCCGCCGGCACAGAAACAATTGCATCCGCCAAAGTCTTTCCCGTATAATGCTATGAAATGATTTCAGTTTGACTTCATTATACATGAACATAAGAAAAAATAATACAAAAATAGATTATAAATGAACATAAAAAATTTTCATTTACTCTTTTCTTCAAAACACCGCGCCAACTGCGATGCAGTGAGGTCATGTGCATAAGCATCTCCCTATCTGTCTCGGGAGTTCGGTCCCACTGATACATTAACTGCACATTATCGTTAACTTAATTAGTCATACAAATTTGACAAACATATAATTAACTTTAAATTTTGTTACCTCGAGATCTCTAAACATTGCAGCTTGTTTCGCTGCAGGAAGAGTAACAAAATTTTTCTGCCATATCTTGCAATGAAGTTTTGCCACAACACCCATGCGGGATACAAAATTGCTTCCCTTCTCACCAACGCCGTAACCGCTGATCACCCGCACGTTCCATCGTTGACCCTGCTCCAATCTCCCATCGGTGACACCTCTGGTGCGACCCCGACGACCATGTCCCCGACCCCAAGGCTGCGTAGAAGATGGACCTGTTTAAACATACATGATAAAGATATTTATGTGAAATTATAAACATAAAAGTATCAATTTAATGAACGACTAAAATTAAAATTCATACCTATTGCAGATGAAGATGTGGATACAGATGTAGATGTATGAGCCGCAGCGGCCTGAGAGGCAACAGGCTGAGAGGCAAGAGCTTGATATGTAGAAAGAGCCTGAGAGGTGGGAAGTTCGGGAATAAGTTGCTGAGAGGCAATGGCCTGAGAGGTTGAACGCTCAGGGATAGACTGCTGAGAGGCAATGGCTTGAGAGGTCGAATGCTCAGGAATAGACTGCTGAGAGGCATTCCGCTTCTTGCGGAGTG
Source organism: Zantedeschia hybrid cultivar (assembly GCA_030544215.1). Taxonomy (NCBI): domain Eukaryota; kingdom Viridiplantae; phylum Streptophyta; class Magnoliopsida; order Alismatales; family Araceae; genus Zantedeschia; species Zantedeschia hybrid cultivar. Next base: position 31,430,428 of record JARZZO010000003.1, on the reverse strand, counting down.
TGAAACCACTACCTGAACCACGAGCGCCGCTACCTGAAGCCATCTGTTCAAATCCTACTGTATTAGATTAGAGTTAGAAGTAAAAATAGATAAAAAATAAACGTCGTTGAAAGTTACCTTCACCTAAACCTCCAAGTATTCGCCTACTCTTATGCTAATTCCTTCACTAATATCCACATCAATAGTTTCTCCCCTAATAGGAATATCAATTAAGTTTTCTTGATAAACTTCTTCAACATATAATTCATCATCTTCAGCTGTTTCACCTTGCATGTTATAATAATCTCGCGGTTGTGCTCTAACAGGAATGATCCACCCTGCTGTTGTATTATCATTTACATAGAACACTTGTTCTACTTGATTTGCAAGAGCAAATGGCTCATTTGTGTTGAGTTTAAAACGTGTATTCAGACTGACAATTCCATACTTATCGATCTTAAATCCCCTGTCTTTTTTATAAACATCCCACCAATCACATTTAAACAGTATAATATGACTTTCATGATCAAAAGATATTTCGAGGACATCAATCAGACGTCCATAATATCCATCACATCCAGATTCAAGTTCCGCATTCATAATAACTCCAGACAATTGAGTCAATTTAGTATCATCAATGTCTTTGATACGAAATCTAAAACCATTTACTATGTAACATGAATGTGAATATGCAAGTCTTGATGGTCTCTGTGACAAAACTTCAATCTCATGAGTACAACGATGATCATTTGCTTCTTTCAGTTCTTCAACATAACTCTGAAACCATTTCAGAAAGTCTTTCTCCACTACATTTGAAGTTTGCACTTGTTGTTTGTGTTCAGAAAAAAATTGATCTATTTATTCAATCTGTTTCAAAATGTATGTATGGGCCAAATCTCTTTCTTCTTTAGATAGTAAACGAGGTTCTACTTTTCCTTTGAGAAAACGTCCAGGAGATTTGAAAATCGAACAACTTTCATTATTAGTTTCATTAACAGTTCCATCATAATTTCTTTCTCTCCGATTAAATCGAGTGTCAATGTCATCCATATACATCGAACAAAATGACATCGTTTCTTCAACAAGATAACCTTCTGCAATTGAACCTTCTGGACGTGCCTTATTGAGAACATAATCTTTCAATTTTTTCAAAAATCTTTCTACAGGATACATCCACCGATACTGAACAGGACCAGCAATTCTTGCTTCATATGCCAAATGGATTATCAGATGAATCATTACGTCAAAAAAAGACGGTGGAAAAATATGTTCCAACTTACATAATGTCACTTCAATATCACTTTCTAATTTGAATAAACGTTCTGGTACAAGAACTTTGGAACATATTTCTTTGAAGTACATACTCAACTCTGTAATTGGATCAGTCACATCTTCATGTACAATGTCACGAATTGCCAAAGGCAGCAATACTTGCATGTAGACGTGAGAATCATGACTCTTCAATCCAGTCAGCTTTCCACCCGTAATATCTACACTTTTGGATAAATTAGAAGAATATCTATCTGGGACCTTAATGTTACTTAAGAATTCACACACAAGAGACTGTTGTCTTTTGTTTAGTGTGTACATTGCTGCTGGTATCTTGTTCTTGTATTGGGGGTCCTTTGACACATGAAATTCAGGCCATATTTTCCAGTCTTCTAGGTCTAACCGTGCTTTTAAGTGGTCTTTACTTTTTTCACCACTTAGAAGTTTCAAAGTGCCCAACAAATTATCAGATACATTTTTCTCGATGTGCATTACGTCTAAATTGTGACGAATCAGAAGATTCGACCAATATGGTAACTCTTTAAATAAAATGCTCCTTTTTTTCTATCCTTTCAAGTCTGCAATATCTTTCTTGAACTTTTTTTCCGAATTTCAGATAAGGAAGACTATGTTGTTGATTCCACAGTTCTAAACCTGTCAGAATTCTTGGCTGTCTGCCACATACAACTGTACCATCAAATTTATGTTTGTAATTACTTTTCCTCCATCTGTGATGCACTGGCAAAAAACGTCGGTGTCCCAAGTGTAGACACGGTAATTTTGACATCATTTTGAGTAAATTTCATATCATATAATAATGCCTCATAATGGTCTGATAATTAATCATTAATTAATTTTTATTGATCTTTTTAAGTGTCGGGTTTAACAGACATGTTTTAAGTTAATCAATTGAATTGATTTTAGCTCAAATTTTAGTTAAAATATGAAGAATCCTAAAAGGCGTCGACCCATGTGGACGCTATTTAGAGTTTATTTTTATTTTAACGTTTAAATTTGAATTTTAATTAATTGATTTATTAGCTAAAAGGCGTCTGTGAGGGTAGACGCGTTTTAGGTTTCCTAAGCTATTTTAACTTCTCTTCCGGATGTTTATCCTTATCTTAATTAGGGTAAAAGACGTCTACCCAGGTGGACGCGTTTTAGCTAATAAAGATAAAGATAAGTTTTCCCGGATATTTATCCTTATCTTAATTAATCTTAAATGCGTCAGCTATGGTGGACGCGTTTTAGATAATTACAGATAAAGATGAATTAATCAGTATTTATCTGTCGATTAAGGTAGATAAATCCTAGATTTTTCTATGTTAATCGCGAACGCAGAAAATGCCTATAAATACCTTGCATCTCAAAGAGTTAAAAAGAGAGAGAATTGAATTAAGTTGAGCCATAACGTTATAGCGATTTGAAGATCGAAGCAACCACGTCGGAACGCCGGAGCGCTGCCATTTCCAGAAGTCGGCGTCCTTTTCAAGATCTTCATCCCCTTCAAGATCTTCATCCCTTCAAGGCTCCAACTGGGCATAAGTGTTTCATTTTTGAATTTCATTTTACATATTCATTAGTTTCATTCTCATATTCACTTCATACAACACACACCACAGCATCAATCTTCCAAAACCCATTTGTTTTAAAGGGGTTTCAAAGCCATTTAAACAAGTGAGTTACTGTTTAAGTATGTTTAACATCATGATTAGTTTTGATATTACTTCTACTTAAAATTCTCATCAGTGTTTCTTCATTTCTGTTTTTTTTGTTTCTGTCTCTGCTGCCTTCAACAACAACAACAAGAGATCAAAAAGGGGAAATCAAGCACCAAGCCAGAAGAACTTCTGGACGATCCTCAACCTCAACCTCAACAGCAAGAACAAAAGAACAAAGAAAGGGCTCTCTTTCTTCAGCCGGCTGAAGGAGGGGAACCAAGGACTCAATCTTCCGCGTTCAAACAGGTAGGCGATCAAAAATCTCTTTTGAAGCTTTTTAGTTAAAAGTTTCTGGCGATCACTGCACTTTAGTTGCTGTTTTTAATAGTTTAGTTTACACTAAACAACATAGTTTTTCATATTAATCACACGAGCATTTTCAGCACCCACAGCTCTTTTGGCGATCACGGTGGGACTTGGTCTCGCCGTCTTTTAGTTTCTTTTGTTCTTGCTATCATCATATCGGGCACCCACGGTGCACCATTTGTGTCTTTCGACACGTCCTCACCAATTGGTGAGTGTTTAGTTTAATTAATTTCCCTCGTGCACCACGTGCACACCCCAGTGGCAAGATCTTGCCTCCCCTTGATTAGTTCAAAAAAAAGTTGTTTTTGTGATAAAAATGATGTGTGATTGAGTGATTTCCTAGTTGTTTATTTAGTAAATCATCCTGTTTAAAATCTGAAACTAAAAATCTTTGCATGAGTCGATTGTTTACTGCATTTTACCCTGTTTGAGGAGGATTCGACCCAGAAAATCCTCCTGGAAATATGTTTCTGCGAACTAAAAAGCGTCCAGGAACGTTGACGCGTTTCAAAACCGCGTCAGCACACCCAAACGCCTTTTAGCCTCCAGGCTTTCTCTGCTGTTTGCATCTGTTTCTGCGAAATAATTAAGTTATGTGTTGAATAGCGTCGACCACCATCGACGCGATTCAGACAGTTTTTAGTTATTCTTCAGATCTGTTTCTGCGAAAGAATTAAGTTCTGTTTTGAATAGCGTAGACTATCATCGACGCGATTTAGACAGTTTCTTAACTATTTTTCAGTTTCCAGATTTCTGTGTTTTGAGTGCTAGCTACCCATTATTTTATTAAGCATTAGAGGCCATCCAGGTCGCAGGGCATACGCATTGAGGCAAAAACCCTCCTCTTCTTAAGAACACATTACTCGACGTCAGCAACTCTCTTTGATTGGGTTGGTCCCTTGATCAGACTAGAGAAGTTGACGTTGAGACCTCCATAAGTCTCCAAAATCAAGGTATTCCTCCTTGATCATCGGGCTGGTTGTACCAATTGAAGTCCCGGCTAGATTCCGAGAGCGTTGTGAGAGAAAACCCTAGAGAATAACGGTGGAAACTGAACTGAAACTAGGATCCTTCCCTGAGCGAAATTGTGGTTTAATCCAATTCAAATAACTCAACAAGGAACCCTAAAATCACGTTAAGCATCCACTTGTTTGATTAATCTCTGTACAACTTGTCTGATTAAATCTTTGAAAAGGGAATCTAATATCATGTTGCTGCGATCAGGCAGAGACTTGAGTATGGCCCAAGACGCCATCATCAACTACGAGGGAGATGCTAATGCCCCTCGCGATTCAGACTTCAATTATGAGAACGGGAGAGATGCTGATGCCTTCCGTAATTCTGTCCCCATTCCAGTCCGACATGATGGGAATGTCCGAACTCCTCTCTTTCATCCACACGATCAATATCATGATCTTCCTCCGCATGAATATGCGATCCCTAATCCTGATCTAGAGGGGGACATGAATCAGCATGATCCCTCCTCCTCCGATCCTATAGATCTTGTCAACGCCCTGGGAGTTCTTGCCTCCCGACTGGACCCTCAGCAGTTCGAGGCGATCCAGTCTATTTTGAAGGGGAAGGCACCCATGCAGCCTGCTGAGCCGAACCCTATGGCTCCCCCTGTTGTTACTCAACAACCTCCTCCTCCTCCTCCTTATATCCATCAGGCCATGGAAGGCCTTCACATTGCTTCTCGGCCAGCTGGGCCACAACTTTCATCATCTAGGCAACCGGCTAGACCGCAAACGCCTATTTATCAAAATGCCCTCGGGTATGGCGGAAGCTCTGCCGGACCTCATCCTTATTATCCTCCTTGTCCAACGTACTCTAGGCAGCAGGCCTATCAAGTACTTCCACCTCCTCCTCCTCCCCAGGCAGATCTGACCACGCAAGCGTTGCTGGCCAAGATGGAGCGCATGGATGAACAGTTCAACAACCTTCAGAAGATGATGGGGGTTAAAGCTGTGCCAGAAATCAATTTACCGAGCCTGCCAGTATTCCATCTGCCACCCTCTGAAATGCCAGTGTATCGAAAGTATAACAATACTGGTAACCCCTTCACGCACCTGAAGGAGTTCATGTACGAATCCTCTTTATGGCAGAATGACAAGAGGTCGTTGGCCTTCTTGTTCAGGAGATCTCTAGAGGGACCAGCCCTCGAGTGGTTCTTTTCTCTGGAACCCTCCAAAGTAGAGGATTACGGTATCGTTTCACGCAAATTTATCCAACGATACCAGGACAGAGTTGCACCCTCCTTGTCTATCACGGACCTCATTGCAGAAAAGGTGAAACTAGATGAGGAGTTTGTCAGTTTTGCTGACAGGTGGCGGGGCCTGGCTGAAAAGGTGAAAGATCACTTGTCCGAATCTGAACAAGTGAAAATGTTGATTTCTAACGCCACGCCCCAGTTCAAGCTAGTCCTCTCCTTGAACAATTTGACTAACATGGCAGAGCTCTATGAAAGAGCACGGTACTGCCAGAATGCCTTCAAGGACGCTACGTTCTCTAGCGTCTTTGATCCTCACAGACCTAGCAGGCCTCCACCTCGGAAGCCTGCCGTGCCGAATTCTCCCAGCACATGTCCGACTACTGAGGGCACGCTCTCTCACGAGCAAGTCAGTACCATGAACAATAACTCGCCCCAGTTTGTGAGGAATCAGCAGCAGTACCAGAGGCCACCACAGCCGAGCCAACAGGGGTACAGGCAGCAGCAGAACCCCCATTACCAACAGCAGTACCAGTAGCCCCAGCAGCCGAATCAGAACCAGCAACAGCTACAGCAACAGCCGCAACGGCAACAGCAGTATCAGCAGCAGCAACAGCCACAGTACCAGCCGCGCGCACCGCCGGCGTACCACAATGTCCCTTCTCCTGGTGACTACAACCAACAAAGGAGACCTCCAGGCCCGAAAAGGGCAGAGTACCCGGCCCTCCCAGAATCCTTGGCGGATATCTTCAGCGCTTTAATGGCAGCCAATGCCCTAGTTTTGCCGAGGGAGAAGGCCGTCTGGCCTCAAAATGCCGATACGTCTAGGTATTGCTACTTCCACAGGCAACCTGGGCATATCATTGACACCTGCTTTCAGTTCAGAGATTATATTCATGATCTCAATGAGCAGGGCGGCATAGACTGGGAGGAAATGAAAAAGTACATAACAGCCCTGAAGGCGAGGAGACCGCAGCAGCAGCAACAGCAAGCAAGACCACCGGCACAAGCAGCAGCACCACCCAACATGGGCATAGTGCAGAATCCACTCCCGGAGCACCAGAACCAAAACCAGGTTGCTCCCATTCTGACGAACAGCCAGTCTGAGGCTGGTCGTGGGCAGCAGTGGAGAGTAGAGGACTCTTCCTCTCTTTGTTCAACGGGTCACGTTCAAAGTACCGCAGAGCGACCACCACGCCGCACCATCCACATACCAAGGCCACAACCCGTTACTATCACCCCTATACCCACACCCACATATCACTCACCCACGCCCAATAACCCATTACCACTACCCGCCTTCCTTAGACCCATTACGCCCCGCACCACTACGCCTCCATCATATAACCCCCCGCAAACCAATAACGCACCCCTCCTACCATCTAGGCCATTATTACGCGTACCGTTTCCTACTTCACCCGCTACCACTACCGCCTATCCAGATATGCCCTTACCATCTAGACCGCTATTACGCGTACCATTCCCCACTTCGCCAACCACTTACACATCCACCATCCAACCCTCTAGGCCTCTAATCCGCACCGCGCCATCACCACCTAACCCTACGCCATCACCTACATACCAACCTTCTACGCCATCCGCACTATCCAACCCTGCGGTACTTAAAGTGTCACCCGGATCCTCCACGGTTGAGGAACACGCGCTCCGGAGTGGAAGGATTTTCAACAAGGTCTTTCCTCAGTCCACAGTCAGAGACGGCCCATCACAGCCGACTGAGGAAGCCCATAATGAAGAGAGTGCACCAGGCACTCAATACGACATGTTGAAACACCTGGATCGGACACCGGCACGGGTCATTATACTCGAACTGATCAAAAGATCCAAGAGTCACTAAGAAGCTTTAATGGAATATCTGCAGAAGGTGATGGTCAACGAAGACGTGCCGGTAGAGAAAATTGCAGCACTACTAGTTCCTCAGGGGGATCAGCCCTCCATAACATTTCATACATCGGAACTAGCACCGCCAGCAGCCAGAAGCATGGCTCTGAGTATCACGGTCAACATCTGTAAGAAGGCCGTGGATGCATGCCTGGTCGACACAGGGGCTTCGATCAATGTTCTACCTCCGAAGACCCTGAAGCTGTGCGGTGTGCCCAAAGAGAAATGGCTGCCTAGCCCCATCTCAGTGACAGCATATGACAATTCTACCCGTTCCCCTCTGGGAATGGTTTATTTAAAGGTGGAGCTGGGCCCTGTAAGCCATGCAGAGGTCGAATTTCACATCTTGGAAATCGACCCCTCTATAAATGCCATTTTAGGTCGTCCTTATATTAAAACTCTTGAGGCGATTCCCTCTACGAATCATCAATGCCTCAAATTCCCTTACAAAGGACGAATTATTAAAGTGACGAGCATGCCGATCCTTGCTGCTGCTCATACCTTGAACATTAAATCTGCTGTCTTACTTGGCCGACAACCTTTTCTGTCGGTATTACAGGTCTACCGCCCAGTGGCTGATCCTCTAAAAGCCGCCACTATTTCTCCATACCCGTTAAATGCTATCAAAAGGGGGAAGTGCATGAGTACCCCAGGATGGAGGATTATGATGAAGAACGGCTACGAGCCTGGGAAAGGTCTGGGCACACAATTGCAAGGCAAGACCACTCCTGTCAGAAATCATCGAGCAGCACCTGGAAGTGGTCTGGGCTATAGGCCAATAAAACTGAAGCAAGATCCGGTTCAGAAAACAGAGATCAAAGAAGGTCCGAAAATCTGGGAGGCAATGTCTACACCACCTGAAGAAGGCCGAGATCCCCTAACATGGACCCTGTGTACGCACTTTGTGAAAGGGCCCATACTTAGCCACGACAACACGGTGGTCATTACTTCCTGTTTTGACTTCCATGATATATATGGGAGGGATTTGGCCAGACATTGCTCTGAACTACTTACGTACCAATCCTTGGAGGCTCTGCGGCCTATGAAAAGGAGGAAATTTCATGACCCTGAATGTGAATGGTACAGGTGGTTCGATATGAGGGACCTGTATATTGCACTGAACAGACTATTTCTGGATCCTGCAGAACCTAAGTAGCCGCCGCAGATTGATGAACTGATTGAATGCCCTGGTGCCATATTTGACAAGCGGATACTGCTATCTGAAGAGACTGACGAAGGGGAGCCAGATGACCCCTATGAAGCTGGTTACACAACAGATCTGCTCTGGAGGGGGACATATCCTTCACATGTCTTCATGCTCCATACCTTATTTCGTACACTGCTCTTAACCCCGACTTGGTCGCGGGTCATAATTGAAGATATTCCACGGGCTCCGCCCGTCATGATTACTCTGTCCCCTCGGGACATTATACCACAACCTCCTCTCGATCTAGAGAGGTTGTATAATTTGATCTGGGACATATTACTATATGATCCCCCTAATCCTCTGGCCTTGGTGCCACTTCCTCCGTCTGATTCTCCTCCCATTAGTATTCATTCTTGCTTTACGTTTAATTCTTTCATTGTCCAAAAAAAAACGCCAATTCGGCAACAAATTCTTCCCAAATCCTCATCGAGGAAACATCTTACTTGTCCGATTGCACCCCGCCGCGCGGGTCCTTCGGTCAAGATTCTCTCCTAGATTTACTCTGTCCCTCCCCTCGGGAGGATTCTCTTGTATTTCCACTTGTATCCCAGGATTTTCATCCTGCTTCGTCTTCGTTAGGCTATAATAGTGAGTTTAGTGAAGTTAGGCAGTCTAGTCAGGTTACTAAGTCTAGGAAGCCTAAGGGTAGGCAAATTCCAGATAGATACCTCCAGGACTTAGCTGATAAGTGCTCTTCTTGTTCTTTAATCCCTCAGCTTTTAGAAAATCCAATTCAGATGCCAGAAGATTGTATGAACGATGAGTTAGTTAATGATGGGTACGGGGTATATGAATTAGTGCATGAAAAGGACCCCATTGTTGAAGAGGAAGATGACGAGGACGCGGCTGAGGCATATGCCAGTGGAGTAAAGAGATTTGATGAACCCTCAGCTGCCGTAGAAGAGCCCACCAAAGAAATTAATTTAGGGACTGAAGACGAACCTAAGGTTGTCCTCGTCAGTAAAAGTCTTTCTACAGAGGATGAAAAAGCAATGGTACAAGTACTCAAGGACTATAAGGACACTTTCGCCTGGAGTTATGAAGATATGCCGGGGTTAGACTCATCTTTAGTTGAACACAGGTTGACATTAAAGGAAGGAGCTAGCCCTGTCAAGCAGAAATTAAGGCGATTCCACCCACAAATGGCTTTAAAGATGAAGGAAGAGGTCGATAAGTTGCATAAAGCCAAATTTATTAAAGTTGTCCTTTATCCGCAATGGGTGGCCAATATAGTCCCGGTTATGAAGAAGGACGGGAAGGTCAGAATTTGCATTGACTTCCGCGATTTGAACCGGGCGTGTCCTAAAGATGATTTTCCATTGCCTCATATTGATGTACTCATCGATAACACTGCTGGCTATGAGACGTTATCATTTATGGACGGATTTTCAGGATACAATCAGATTAAGCTGGCAGAAGAAGATCAAGAGAAAACGTCATTCACTACACCTTGGGGAACATACTGTTATGTTGTCATGCCGTTTGGATTAAAGAATGTTGGAGCCACTTATCAGAGGGCCATGATGGAAATATTTCATGACATGATGCATATAGATCTGGAAGTGTATGTGGATGACTTATTGGTTAAATCGAAAACAAAGGCTGAGCACGCCAAAGTTTTGGCAAGGGTATTAGAAAGATCGAGAGAATATCAGTTAAAGATGAACCCCAAGAAATGTGTATTCGGGGTATCTTCAGGGAAATTGCTTGGATTTATCGTCAGCAAACGGGGAATTGAGATCGATCCTAACAAGGCGAAGGCTATTAGAGAAATGCCACCTCCCAAAAACTTGAAAGAGTTGAGAGGATTAATCGGGAGGTTGCAATTTATTCGCCGTTTTGTCTCCCAGCACTCACAAAGGTGTAAGCCGTTTTACGAGCTTACCAAGCCGGGAGTCAAATTCGATTGGGACGATAAGTGTCAGGAGGCATTCGATGGATTGAAGAACTATTTAGCAAGTCCTCCTGTTTTGAGACCACCATCTCCAGGCAAATCATTGATACTTTACATTTCAGTCCTGGATGATGCAGTGGGGGCTGTCTTAGCACAAGAGGATGAAGAAGGAAAAGAGAGGGCAGCCTACTATCTCTCTAAACTTCTCAACCCCGCTGAACAGAGATATACGGCGATGGAGAAAACATGTGCAGCATTGGTTTGGGTTGTACAGAAATTGAAGCATTATTTTCTGGCCCATGAAGTTCATCTCATCGCTAGGATGAATCCGATCAAATTCCTTCTGGAGAAATCTGTTCTTACTGATAGGTTAGCACGATGGCAAAGCTTTCTATCTCAATTCGACATCATCTATATTCAGCAGAAAGCGATCAAGGGCTATGCCATAGCAGAGCATCTCGCTCATCATCCCCTTCCTAGATTTGATCCAGTGCGATCAGAGTTTCCGGATGAGGAACTGATGTCCGTAAATCAAATAAGAGATGATATGTGGACTCTGCATTTTGATGGAGCTCTAAATTCTTATGGAAAAGGGATCGGTATTGTTCTGTTATCACCTGAAGGTATCACCATTCCACAAGCCTTTCAGCTTGATTTTCCAGTCACAAACAATATAGCTGAATACGAGACACTCCTTGCTGGCCTCGAGGCTGCTCGTTTCCATGGTGCCACCAAACTCAGGATTGTAGGTGATAGCCAACTGATTCTTCTCCAAGTGCTGACCAAGTATCGAACTCTCGATCCCAAGCTCAAGCCTTATCAAGAGCTTACTTCTGCTTACTCAAAGCTTTTCACGAAATTGATCTTTGTCCATGTCCCTAGGAATCAAAACATCTTAGCTGACGCTCTAGCTTCACTTGCATCTTCTCTTGATTTTCCAATCAGCAAGCAATCCGAATCAATCATAGTTCATAGGCGTCTTTCACCCGCCGTGAAAGATCCTTCATTCCTTAGAACTAAGGAGAAATTGCTGAAGAAAGTCAGAAACGGAGATATCATTGAGAAAAGAGAAATCATGTTGATGGAGCTGTTAGAAGAGATGAATGATGAACAGAAGCCATGGTATTATGAAATCGCAAAATATTGTGAAGATCAATCGTATCCTGTGGAAGCTACAACTGAGGAGAAGAGAGCTATCAGAAGAATCGCTCAACGATACACCTTAGTTGGAGGAGCATTGTATAAGAGAGGTTTTGATGGAGTTCTTCTGAGATGTCTAGACGAAGATGAGCTTTGGAAGGTTATGGAAGGAGCTCATAGTGGAGTTTGTGGTGGCCATGTCAATGGACAGATGTTAGCAAAGAAGATCCTTAGGCAAGGATTTTATTGGCCAACCATGGAAGAAGACTGTGTAGGATATGTTCGCAGGTGTGCTAAGTGTCAACTTCACGCCGACAAAATTCATTCTCCTGCATCTTCACTCCATCATGTTTCTTCCCCATGGCCTTTCTTCATGTGGGCTTTCGACATTATTGGACCTCTTGGTAACCCAGATTCCGGCATCAAGCAAAAATCTTTCATTCTCACGGCAACGGAATACTTTACCAAGTGGGCAGAAGCTGAAGCGTACGTGGAGATCAAAGCATCAACCGTCTGCAAGTTCATCATGAAGAACATCATCACCAGATTTGGAATCCCAAGCACCATCGTCACCGACAACGGACCGCAGTTCGTGTCACAGGAATTGAAGGACCTCTGTAACAGGTATAAAATTGCATTGCATCATTCATCTCCTTATTATCCGCAAGGCAATGGCCAAGCAGAGGCAACAAATAAGACTTTGATAAAAATCATCAAAAAGACGTGTAAATCTAATAAATTCGCAGATTGGCCAGAAAAATTGATTGAGGCTCTATGGGCCTACCGAACTTCAATCTGCACGCCTACTGGGCAAACTCCTTATTCCTTAACATTTGGAATGGAGGCGGTAGTTCCATATGAGATCCTTATACCGTCCTTAAGAGTACAATTGAATAAGGAATTTTCCATTGATGAACATCGTTCAGCACTCCTTGCTCAATTGGAACTTTTAGACGAGAAAAGATGGTCAGCTGCTAATCATGCAAAAGTTTATCAAAATAGACTAGCACGTTTTTATCAAAAGAAAGTCATTGAACGTAAGTTCAAAGTCGGTGAAATGGTCGTCAAAAGAATTTTTATAAAACCTGGTGGTCCGCGTTCTAAGCTCCAACCCAACTGGGAGGGACCTTATGTTGTATCGCACGCTTTTCCTGGTAATGCTTATCGTCTTGTTAATGCAGAAGGAGAAGAGTTAAAACATCCCTGGAATGGTTTACTTCTTAAGAAATACTACCCTTAGGTTAAAAAGTCGATCAGTATGGTACAAAGACCAGTGGAATCAGAAAATTTATAAACTCAAATTTCCTTATCAGTCTGGATAACTTAATTTTAAGCCCATTATTGCACACACTAACACGTTTGATTCGTGAGTAACAAGAGATGACAAGTCCTAAAGAATATCGAAAGCTTGACCGAAAGTGTAAAGTACGAATCATTCTTTTTGAAGCAAAATTCTGTTTTATACTCGGCCCATGATGTCGGAACGAGGCTTAGAATAGACTACCAAGAATACCCTCCATCTTAGTAGGAGGCCGTCATAAAAAAAAAGGGGGAGATCCGTCCCGAAGAAAAGAAAAGAAAAGAAGAAAAGAAAAAGCAAAAGGCAAAAGCCAAATGTCAAATCAAAAGGCCATTACATTACAAACGTTACATAAAGGCCATGAAATGAAATGAAAGGGAACGCTAGGTCGATAAATACCCCGGAAAGAAAATGACCGAACCCCAACGGATATTAGGGTAGGAAAGGGACATCTTTTTAAGTCTCCGGAACCTTCTCATGGGCTTTTTAAACTTATTCATCTTTTCTTTCTAAAAAGATGTGTACTCCAAACTTAAGGAATGGTTTACATTGACTAAGGGTCAAATCATCAAATAGGATCACGAATGGAAACACAAGTTCAAACACGATGGGTTTAAGTTTAGTTGTTAAAGAATAATTTGGAAATGAAGTTAATAAACGAATATGATCTTTTGATCCAAGTACCATGCTGATCTTTTAGTCAAAAATCCAAAAAAAAATACATATGTCAAAAATCCAAAAAAATACATATGTCAAAAATCCAAAAAAATACATGTGTTCAAAAATCCAAAAAAAACAAAAATCCAAAAAAATACATATATCAAAAAAATAAAAAAAAATACATATGTCAAAAACCCAAAAAAATACATGTGTTCAAAAATTCAAAAAAAAAACATATGTCAAAATTCAAAAAAAAGTATATATTTCAAAACGCCAAACAAAAATGAATATTTCAAAACAACAAAAATATTTCAGTTAGCATCTGCTTGTTGCATTTAGTATGTTTCATTCCTTTTATTTTCAGTGAGCATCTGTTTGCTTGTATGTTGCATTTTTACTTAAGTTTGATTATTCTCATTACCTTTGTTAATAAAGGCTATGCCCCTTGACCATTTATTGAAGAAAAGATTGATTGACCATTTATTTGGTCAGGCAAGGGGTAAGCCTAAATAGATACTTAACCTGTTTGTTAAGTGTGTACAGGATGCAAGATAAACACAGGAACACAAGATTGGAGCCAAAAGTTTCATGTATATTATCAAAAGATTGTTTGTACATGATCCATGAAGAAAAAGAAGATACATGAGCCCTCAAGGCTGGCTCTCCCCTCCGCCCTCGTCCAACTGGCTCTGGGCCTCGTCAGGCGCATCCGGTGCTGGCCCTCGACTAGGAGGTGGAGGTGGTCTCATCGCACTCGGACCTGCATGCCCGGAAGATACAGCAGCACTGGCAGTGAAGGCGCTGGTCAGACCACGCTCATGGGCACGCTGCCGAGCTCGCTGGTACCGCTCCTCCACACTCCGGCGCTCATGCTCTGCAATGCCAAGCTGAACCCGAAGAGCAGATATCTCGGCGTCCATCTTCTGTCGCTCCTGCCTCTCCCGCTCTCGCTCCTCGTTGATGAACCCCAGTCGAGACTGGAGGTGTGCAAATTCTCGAGGAAGATCTCCAGTGGAGAGACGAGCCACCTGCTCCTCCAGAGCCCTGATCCGCTCTGCATCAGCCTCGGCACGAGCCGCTGCAGCATGGGCATGCTCTATCTCCGCTTCAGCCCTCTGAAGGGCTTCCTGAAGTTCAGCAACCTGCAAAAGGAAGATTTTGTTAGTCCAAGGCAATCAAAATAATCAAGTAATCAATTTCAGAATTCAAAAGTTGAAGAACTTACCTGAGCAGCACGATCCTCCTCCGCTAGAGAAGCCCGGTGGATGGCGGAGGCGAGCTGACTCTGAAGGTCAGCCATGGCAGCATCATGAGCAGCAGACGAGGAAGACGAAGCTCCGTGGGTAGGAGGAGCCGCCTGGGTGTAGACGGCTCGCTGCACCGAAAGACAACTATCAGTGGTTAATCGTTAAAACAATTAATTAAAACATGCATTCATATTCATTCATACATACCAAGTCATATAACTCCTTCTGGACTTGTTCTAGCTAGGCCTCTGCATCATGGGCGGGCCCGGAGGTCGACGATGACCGCATCACGCGCATCCTGTATGTCATACATACATTCATTCACAAATATAAATCAAGATAATAATAAAATTAAAGACGCATGAATGCATACTTACATCGAGTGGTCGAAGGAGCCGAAGCTGATCGGCGTAGTGGGCCCGGTACTGTTGGAGGTAGGCCTCGCTACTCTCCGCACGTGACTCCACTCTGACACCCCGGCGATGCCAGTCTTCATATTGCTCAGGAAATTTCGCTCGCCAATCAGTGAGGGCTTGCTTCCCCCTCATGCTCCTTCCTACACCCTCCGGGACCTCCTCGTCGATCCACTCCTGGTGGAGGCCCAAGGTCCTCATCACTAGCCGGAGGCGGAGGGGCTCGATCTCATTGAGGCAATGTACCCACATCTGCCTCCCAAACCGCCTCCTGCCAGCCGTCACCCACGGCTGACCCTCCTCATTCATGCCCAGATATGGGCGCCAAATCACCTGCATATAGGTTAGATGCATTTATAAATAACTTGCATTTAATAAAAGATTGCATTTAATAAAATTAAACAAGTTAAAAGTTTACCAGAAGTTCTGGATAATCCAGAAACTGACGGCGGAGGGCCGTCAGCTGATGATGCTGTGGAGCCGTGTCCACAATCGGCTGCCAACGGCAGGCAAAAGGGACGGCGTTCGGTCGAACATTCCTCGCTCTGCCGAGCGGGAAGTAGTAGTAGCTCCACACCTGCATTCATGAACATATAAGGTTAGAAAAAAAGCATCATATCATATTGCACTACATATAACAAATAATTAAACAATTTAATACCTGAAGAAATGGTGAGAAGCCACTGATGGTAGTCTCACGATCCGGCGTGACCGCGGATAGGTCGGCGAAGAGGTGAGCCAGAAGGGCTGCACCCCAGGCATACCCTCCTAGGCTATCTAGGTTATCTAGCAAGTAAAGAAATCTACAGTGGATATGGTCGCCCTTCGTACCAAAGAGCAACCTACCGAAAAAGAAAACTAAGAAGACCCTGAGCTGTCTATCTACCTCCTCTACCTGACTGGGGTCACTACAGTAGACTGAGGAAGATGACTCGGCTAGTCTAATCCTAAACTCCTCCCGGGTCTCGTTAGACCGACGCCGGGGCTCATCTAATCCTAGTGCAGCCTCTACCTCTACCCTAGGGACCATCCTAGACTCTCTACCTATGCTGGATACCTCTATCCTTAACAATGCCTCAGCCAATCCCTGATAGTTGGGGTAAGTAACCCCACTAACAGGTCGACCCTCTACCCTGAGGCCAGTAATCCTGGCCACATCCTCTAGGGTGGGGACCATGTGCCCCCACGGCATCAGGAAAGCACGGCTTTCCGCATGCCATCTCTCCCTCAAAACCTGCAAGAGGACTAAGTCAAGCCAGAATGGCTCGATGTCCAACACTTCACCGAATCCCATCTGACGCAGGCGTGCCTTCTGGAAATCCGAGAGCCCTCTGTAAGCCCCTATAACAAGGTCCCAACTAATCCTAGCCCTCATCACTCCCTGCAAATAAAAACATAAAAAAAAGGGTCAGTAATTAATAAAAACAGGAAAATCAGTTCTGTTTTGAAAGGCGTCAGCCCACATGGATGTCCTTTAAAACACGTCATCATGACTTGACGCGATTCAAAAATTTTATTCCTATTTAAAAATCCGGAATTTATCTTGAAAGACGTCGACCCATGGTGACGCCTTTTGAATGGCGTCACCTGGTCTGGACGCCTTTCAAGTCCAGATTTCGGGTTCTTGAAAGGACCCCGTTCTTCCTCTTTTCTTCATCCAATCACACCCACAGGGAGCTTACCGTGTGGAGGTCGCCCTCCTCTTCTTCTTCCACCGCCATAGGTGCCGGTGGAGGTAGCTCTTCCTCCAAGAAAGCCGCCGCCTCGGCTAACAACGCCGGGATCTCCTCGGGAGCTTCTTCTTCTTGCCTTCGCCGCCTCTTAGCTAGGGTCTTAGTCTTCTTGGAACCTTCACCGCGCTCCATGGCTTGAGAAGAGGGAGATTTGAGGGAGAGGTCGCCGGTGATCGTCGCCGGAGAGAGGAGAGAAAGAGAAAGGTTTTGGGAAAAGTGAGGAAGAAAGGGGGCCTTCGCGGGTCTGTTAACGAAAGGCTGAAAGGCGTCGACTTAGCTTGACGCGTTTTAGGGCGCAAAAGTTGAGGCGGCAGGGACAGAGGTTTGAATTTGAATGAAAGACGTCCACATAGGTGGACGCGTTTCAATATTTTTGTCAGAGCCGTACAGAGGAAAATCATGAAAGGCGTCTTAGTATGTTGATGCGTTTCAGAGAATTAATCATGGAATTAATGACAGAATCCTGGAAAAAGTAGGAGAGAGAGTTGAAAGGCGTCAACATGTACAGACGCGTTTTAAGGTTTAAATCGGGTCTTTGAGGATTAAATTGAATTTCTGGAAAAGAATTATTATTGAAAGGCGTCAGTTCCTGCAGACGCGTTTTAACTTTTTAAATTGAATTATGATTGAAAGACGTCTTTCTGACTGGACGCGTTTTACATTAAACAGAACCCGAACTGTTCAATTTTCAGGAAAAATCAAGTTTTCTCTAAAGGAAAAATCATGTGCACTTCACAGGAAGTTGAGGAAAGGTTTTGAGGCATGAAAAAAAAAACTTCTTTATTCAATAAAATTCTTTATTACATCATGAATAAAAGAGAAAGAGGACATTCAAGGAAGGATTTCATGAAGACCTTTAAGGTAAGGAGCTTTCAATCCTTTATCTCTATCTTTAGAGGACTTTACACGGTAACTGAAGCCAAGATTCCATAGAGTGGTAATGATTTGTACGGCTTCATAGTCTTCGTCAGATTCCAAGTCGCGCTTCTTGATCGGGAGTGTGGGAGAGAACTCGGGGAATTCACGACGGCCCAAGCTAAGTTGAGTAAGGCACCGATGTGGATTGTACAGCACGAACTCGGTGGCTCCAATCAACTTAAGATCTGCTCCTGCTGCACGGCGCATCCACACAGGTTTTCCAACCAGAGCAAGTGGAGACGAGTCGAATATGTCGGACGTCATGAGCTTTAAATATTCTCTCCAATCGGCTCGGGTCTTGAGTTTTGGAACCTTGTTAACCATATGCTCATTGAACTTTACAATATTAGCTATGCAATGAATTGGGCTATTCAAGTAAATCTGAGATGGATTCAAAGGCCTTTTCTTGCTGTGCTCAAATTTGAAGTGAAGTTCAACCCATAAGGCGAAAAGTAGCATGCATCCGTAAGGAGGACGGCCCACAGACGCTGCAGAAAGCCCACTATAAAGATATGCTAAGAGTGCAGTGCTAATGGATTTACCTTCGAAGATTGCGCATATGGCACTAACTTGGTCATCTTCTAAGATGTTTTCCTGCGCAGAGAAGAATAAGGCACCGGCTAGGCATGTAACTAAGGCTTTTGTTACATCCTCCGCTTCATCCTCTCTTAGATCATCAATTTCGTACAGCGTCCACTCGGCTAGCTTGGTGAGATTGATCCCCTTTTTAGTAAGACATCCTTTAGCTTCTAAAGGATCTTTCATAATAGATGTCAACAATTGTTGACCGGTGATTCTCTCTTTCATCAAAGCTATCTTCTCTTTGTTCTCTTTGGTCTTTGGGAGACCTAAAAGAAGCTCCGCCTCCTCCAAAAGAATCGTGCACTCGAAATCTTGGAAGAAGAACGTATGAGTTTGGGGATGCCACCACTCGATCAAGGCACCCATAGCCGCCCAATCTACGTTCACGCTCTTGTAATGCTTGGCAAGCACTACAAGACCTTGAAGATTCCACTTGGATATGAATACTTGCATGGAAAGCTTGATGCTTTTTGCAAGTTTACGGATCCAAAGTAAGGAAGTAAACTTCCTTGGGCCAGGAAACATGGGATAGTTCTGAAAACCAAAAGAAAAGACGAAGAACATGATGAGGAACGGGAAGAACATGATGAAGAACATGAAGAGAATTAAAAAAGAAGTCGATTGAACTTACTTGGAGATTGGGATTTCTTCCATTGAGGTGATTCTCCACATCAGAAAACTGCTCCAAAGACATCTTCATCTTCTTGCTTGAAGAATTCATCCTCCCTTTTTCGTAGTTCCTCCTTCTTGAAGCTTGGAAACCTTGGAAACCTTGGAACTTTGAAGAAACCTTGAAGAAAACTCAACTTTTGATCTTTGGATTGTAGTGGGATTGCTTGGGAACGACCTAAGGGTGTTTATATAGACAATATTGCGAGCCTAGGAAGACTTTTCCGGATTGGAAAAGGGATGTGCATTGATAGAGTTGGAATTCGAATAGAGAACAGCCAGAAACCTGTTTCTGTGAGTAAAAGGCGTCGAGGATAAGCGACGCGTTTCAACTTTAAAAGGCGTCTGCGCGACAAGACGCGTTTTAGATCTTTCTGTGATTTATCCGAAATTATATGGGTTTTGATATTTAAATTGAATATTTATTAGAATTACTAACAATTTTGATTGCAGGAAATTCAAAGAAAACCTAAATAAAGCTGGAAAATATCGAGAAGATCTCACTGTGGGAGTCAAGAAGTCTCGACCGTGGCTAAAAAGATGGTTATTTCTACTCTTGTATTATTCCATGTAAATCATTTGCATCATCATTATTATATGTTAAATATTTACTAGAGCATATCAAGGACCTTGTGGTTTTGATAAAACTGGAATTTGAGTTCCCCTTCAACAAAAACAGTGATAATTCCAGAGAATTCTTAATCGCACGGATAGGCCGTTGAATTGTTAATTAGTGAGGACGATGGTTCCACTTTTGTGAAACGGTACGTGGATAAACGAGCTTTGGCTTAGCACTGGATTACAAGAATTGGTATCTTGACTCATTAATGGCAATTTAACAATATTATCCTTGATTAATTTATATTTTATTTGACTTTATATTTTTCTTTTAGCCCAGCATGCATCATGTAGGACTTTGAAATCATTGTGATAATAATTAATTATTGATTAAGTTTCAGACCATTAAATCAAATAATTTCAACATGATATGAAATATTCCATTCTGAATTGAGTATCTTGATTATCTTTGAGGTTCGCTTGAAGATATCCTTGGAATTCTATCCTTTCTTGGATTCTTTATCCAATATTTCTTGTTTTCTTTTAAGATCCATTATGGCTGCAGCACGTCCATATTGGCTGGCAAACGCTCCCCATGATGAAACCTACAGTGTCTATGACCTGGGGTACTTCCCACTCCGAGGAGGTTGATCGACCTTATTTTATTTCCTTGTCTACCTCATCCAGACAGGATTGATTCCATTGATCTCTTTGAGCTATCTTCATTGATAATTCTGAGAAAAATTCCAATCATGTGATGTTAAGAGCGTGTCTCATCACACCTTGGCATCACCTTTTCAGTACATTCCATTTCATTTCACTCCCTTGCAAAGACGATGCCAAGGTGAGGCAGCTGTAGACACGCTAATTTTGACGTCATTTTGAGTAAATTTCATATCATATAATAATGCCTCATAATGGTCTGATAATTAATCATTAATTAATTTTTATTGATCTTTTTAAGTGTCGGGTTTAACAGACATGTTTTAAGTTAATCAATTGAATTGATTTTAGCTCAAATTTTAGTTAAAATATGAAGAATCCTAAAAGGCGTCGACCCATGTGGACGCTATTTAGAGTTTATTCCTATTTTAACGTTTAAATTTGAATTTTAATTAATTGATTTATTAGCTAAAAGGTGTCTGTGAGGGTAGACGCGTTTTAGGTTTACTAAGCTATTTTAACTTCTCTTCCGGATGTTTATCCTTATCTTAATTAGGGTAAAAGACGTCTACCCAGGTAGACGCGTTTTAGCTAATAAAGATAAAGATAAGTTTTCCCGGATATTTATCCTTATCTTAATTAATCTTAAAGGCGTCAGCTATGGTGGACGCGTTTTAGATAATTACAGATAAAGATGAATTAATCAGTATTTATCTGTCGATTAAGGTAGATAAATCATAGATTTTTCTATGTTAATCGCGAACGCAGAAAATGCCTATAAATACCTTGCATCTCAAAGAGTTAAAAAGAGAGAGAATTGAATTAAGTTGAGCCATAGCGTTATAGCGATTTGAAGATCGAAGCAACCACGTCGGAACGCCGGAGCGCTGCCATTTCCAGAAGTCGGCGTCCTTTTCAAGATCTTCATCCCCTTCAAGATCTTCATCCCTTCAAGGCTCCAACTGGGCATAAGTGTTTCATTTTTGAATTTCATTTTACATATTCATTAGTTTCATTCTCATATTCACTTCATACAACACACACCACAGCATCAATCTTCCAAAACCCATTTGTTTTAAAGGGGTTTCAAAGCCATTTAAACAAGTGAGTTGCTGTTTAAGTATGTTTAACATCATGATTAGTTTTGATATTACTTCTACTTAAAATTCTCATCAGTGTTTCTTCATTTCTGTTTTTTTTGTTTCTGTCTCTGCTGCCTTCAACAACAACAACAAGAGATCAAAAAGGGGAAATCAAGCACCAAGCCAGAAGAACTTCTGGACGATCCTCAACCTCAACCTCAACAGCAAGAACAAAAGAACAAAGAAAGGGCTCTCTTTCTTCAGCCGGTTGAAGGAGGGGAACCAAGGACTCAATCTTCCGCGTTCAAACAGGTAGGCGATCAAAAATCTCTTTTGAAGCTTTTTAGTTAAAAGTTTCTGGCGATCACTGCACTTTAGTTGCTGTTTTTAATAGTTTAGTTTACACTAAACAACATAGTTTTTCATATTAATCACACGAGCATTTTCAGCACCCACACCAAGTAACAAAATTTGCGGCAATTAATTAACCATCTTGAACAGGTTTTATAATTACATGATGGACATGCAAATTTTCCGTTAGTGCTCCATCCAGACAAATTGGCATATGCTGGAAAGTCATTTATTGTCCAAAGAACGGCAGCATGCATCTTGAAATTCTGTTTTGTTGCAGCATCATATGTTTCAACACCATTCTCCCATAAGTCTTTTAAGCCTTCCACTAGTGGTTGTAAGTACACATCGATGTCATTTCCCGGATCTTTAGGACCAGGAATTCGTAATGACATCATCATAAATGTTTGTTTCATGCACATCCACGGTGGCAAATTATAAACAACTGTCATTACAGGCCATATACTATAGTTGCTGCTCATATTTCCGAATGGGTTAAACCCATCACTCGTTAAACCGAGTCTCAAGTTGCGAGCTTCTGCCGCGAAATCTGGATACTGATTATCAAAATGTTTCCATGCCTCAGAATCAGCAGGATGTCGCATCTCTCTGTTTTGTTGAGGAATTCGACCATCAATATGCCATGTCAACCACTTGGCTGTCTTGGAGGACATAAACAACCTTTGCAATCTATCTTTCAATGGAAAATAGCGCAAAAATTTATTAGGTAGTCGTTTGCCAAGTCTCTTGTTCTCATTCTGTATTTGGTTGTTCAAGTCATGCATACTTTCCTTATACCTCGGTGCATCACACTGTGGGCACCGATCTTTATCTTCATTTTCCTTCCAAAATAGTAGACAATCATTCTGATATGCATCTATCTTCTCGTATCCCAACCCCAAATCTTTAATAATCTTCTTTGCTTCATACCATGTTTGAGGTACATTGGCTCTTTCTGGTAATATTTCTCTGATGAATTCAAGAAACATATTCATACATGCCCCCGTCACCTGATTCAGTGTCTTAATATGCAACAACTTTAAAAGAAATGTTAACTTTGAAACCTTCTGGCACCCAGGATACAATGGTATTTCAGCATCCTCCAATAGCTTATAAAAGTCTCTCGCTTTGGAATTCGGTTCATGCTCTTCTTCTGCAATAACACTTCCAGCTTCTTGCAAGTCATGCAACATCTCAACTGTACTATCAGCAATAAAAGATTGTTGTCGTTCACTCATCTCTACAGTAGGACTGTTAGTTTGATATCTGAACATATCAGTTAATGGTGCTTCTCCATGACACACCCAATTTGTATAATGCACCCATACTCCGTCTACCTTAAGATGGGTTTCAACATCTATCCGGGTCAACTTTACTCCGTTAAGGCAATTCCGACATGGACACTGTATCAATTCATTGTTTTGTCCATGCCTAAAACTTATTCTATCTTCATGAAAAGCAAAGTCCAAAAACTCAGCTACCCCTCTCTCATATCTAGGATCTCTTCGATTATGAACAAACTCCATCCAACTCTTGTCAAGTCCAGTCATTTCTATGTATCCTCTAACCTACATATTAACAAATGTGATCGATTAATAACTTATATATTATCCACGCATGTAAAACACAAAGACACACAGTGGTCTCTCCATAAAATTTAGGAGAGGGAAGACCGGAGGCTCAGATAGAAAATGTTTTTAACCCCTAGGGGCTATGCTTCAGCGATCCGCACAAAACGGCTGCAACTCGGTTGCCCAGCAGGACCATCCAGAGCTGCCGTGCCGTTAGCAGATGGCTTGCAGTGGCTGTAAAGTCAAGTGTATCATCATCGCCTCACATACAATACCAAGGACATACACACAAAGAACCTGTAAAGATAAATGTATCGTCATCATATCCAATTAATTCAAAAGTGCTACTAACAAAAGTTAAATACACAAATAGATAGATAAATATATTTATAAATATAGATATATACATTTTTTAAAAAAATTCGGCAGCATCTCCCCTAAAAGTTGTACATATTTCACATTTGTACACCTGTCTGGTTTCATACAATCTCATAAAAAAATAATATCTGCATTACACATCCACATCCACATACGCATTCACATTCACATCCACATCTACATTCACATCCACATCCGTACATGTCAGGAAAGTTACTTGTACACATTTCTAAACAAAATTCAGCAGCATCTCCCTGAAAGTTGTACATTTTTCAAACATGTACACCTGTCTGATTTCATACAATCTCATAAACAAAGGGTACCTACATCACATAACATGTCCATCCATGTATATTTGATCATCTAATGTTCTTTAATATATGTGCTTCATGATTATCTTAAAATTTCGGCAGCATCTCCCCACACTTCTCCAATATACCACCATTATTTATTAATTTTAACTTTTTCTCAAAAAGTCACTTGTATGAAATACAAATGACAAAAAGAGCAGTCAAAATTAGCAGGTATATTGCAGAAGAGTGAGAAGATACTGTCGAAAATTTAAGATGATCATGAAGCACATATAATAAAGAACATTAAATGATCAAATATCCACAGACTGTCCAACAGGACAATTCAAGACTTTATGATCGATATATGTCATTACTGTCAAAAGACAGTAAAAACATATATCATAACAAAAGTCTTGAACGGACAAAAAAAAAAAAGGTCAACCACATCTATATATACAACTGCATTTACATATGCACAACTACATCCACATCCACATACACGTACACATACATGTACACATTTACATCATCATCTGTACCTGTAAGAAAACTTATTTGTATCTACATGTAAATATCAAATCACATCCACATTCATACATCTCACATCCACGTTCATATATATAGTACAGAAATTATATTCTAATTCGCATGCGCATTCACATTCACTTATATAGTACATCTCAGCCGGAGGTGTCTCTACGGGTGATATTTGGGGAGCATTTTAGGAGGTTCTCAGTAGGTTCTCAGTATCTTCCCAGCTACTAATTGTGTTTGTCTATTCTATTTTATCCATATTAAATTAAGAGAAGGAATCTTCTAAGTGTACGGTAGATCTTCTTGGCCGTGCTGGGCATTTGGGTGAGGCCTACAGACTGATTTTAACCATGCCGATGCAGCCTCATCCAGTTGTTTGGGCTTCATTGCTTAGCTCTTGTAGGATACATGGAGATGTGAAGCTGGCTGAAAAAATAGCACTGCATCTTACAGAGTTAGAGCCTGAAGCCTGTAGGAATTATGTTTTGCTATCAAATACATATTCTTAAGGCTAACAGGTGGGAAGATGCAGCAATGATGAGGAAGATGATGAAGGAGAAAGGAGCAGTGAAAAAGCCCTCGTGCAGTTTAATTGAAGTTATTAATGATGTCAATGAATTCCTTGCCGGAAACTGTAACCATCCTCCGAGAAAAGAAATTTATGGTATGTTGGATCAAATGGTCACAAGACTGAAAAGACAAGGTTAGGCTCCCGAACCAATCCCGTTAGGCTCCCAGCTGCGCCACCGGCCCGCCCACTTGGAAGGCTCCATTGCTGCACTTGTTACACCCGTCCAACCCATAGCCGTGCCGGCGGGGAGCTCTCCCGGCCGAAGACACCCCTCGCCCTCGGGCACGTACTCATAGCAGTTTCACGCCGGGGGACGGAGGCTGGGCGCGCGACAGGAGGCGAATTTTTCAAATTCAACCTTCGAAATCCAAATACTTGCATGATTTAACTTCATTAAAAGAAATTCATAAGTACTGTAGGGCTATTCTAAATCTATAAACGTCTGAGTTATATAAATATCCAAAAATAAGTTTTTGATTATAAATAATTTATTAAACATGCTTTATGTAAATATATGTACGTAAAAATATTTTAAATAACTTATTTAAACAAATTAATTTCACCATTGTCTATCCTCATATCTATTGACTAATTGGATGAGATTTGAGTTGGTTCTAAATTTTATTTAACTGTAAGTGTTTGAAACGTGCGAAATGTGATCGAACCTGCTACGATGCAGAACGAGATCTGAACGTGAGGAATTAGCTAACTCCAAGAGTCAAATGATAAGGATAATGCGGACTAGTTGGATATGTGTCCTTTTTTGTCTTAAAAGTAACATAAAAGGAAGTTTATATTCACGGAATCGCACATAATATTATCCAACAATTTAATCATTACATATCTATTTTTGGTAATTTTCAATAAAGGCTTATTTGTTGCATTGTAAAATGCCGAAAATTTTTGATTGTGAAATCATCGGCCGTATGTAAGTGAAAATAAGATTCCTGCTTTTAAAATCACCGGATTTGAAATCGTCGAGTTTGGTTATTTACAGTGATTTTAATTTGAAAATCGAAATCAACTAAAAGAAGGATTTTAGGAGTTAACGAATTTTAAAATATAACCATTTATAAACATCATACGAATGAAAGTAGGGTTACTAATAATATATAGGGCGAAAAATTGTGTGGCAAAAGTGTAATTAACTATGTAGGAAGGTTATATATTTAATTATCCCTAATAAAAATATTGTTTTATGGTTGTCTGTGACATTTTATAATATTTTACGATCCACCAAACGATCCCTAATTAATTATAAAGGAAAACAATACATCATGATGAAATTAAAGGTAAGATGCACATTTTTCTTGAAACGAAACGATAGAGCCACTGTTCAATCCTCACAAGGATCCATTACATCCATGAATAGAATGTACAACATGGTTTAGGTTATTAATAATGCTTATGCAATGTTTTCTTTGGTGCACTAGTAGCATTAGAGGATTAGATGTGTTGGGTCAAGGATTCATCTGATCTTGATTGCACGGCCAGAACCTTCTCACACCATAGAAGCCTCTTTGTCGCTCCCTGCAAGGAAGACACTAGGTTAGAGGAAACCCTAGTTCCGATCCCGAAGAGTCCCCTTCGATGCCTAAGTTAGGACCAACTATTGACGAATAGTTTCAGAAGGTTTAGGGATTGTTCTGGACGTACCTCATAAGGTTACTGAGGGTCCTTCTTATAGGATACGTCTGAGAGTCTGAAGGCAAGACGTAACGGGGTAAGCTCGATCTCGATCCCAAGCTGGCTGGGATTCCAAGGATTTCGGCTTCCTTATTTGGTGCAGGTTTTCTTCCTTAGAGGATTAGAGAGAGATTAGGAAAATGACTTTCTTTAGGGGAGTGGATCTCTCCGAGCCCCCCGGAGTCCATTACGAATTTGACTGAGCTTCTGGCAGGAATAGGCTCATAGCGCCTCGGGGGGGGCAGTGGATTTCAAGGCCGTCTTGGGCGCTTCATAACGGGCCGGCCCACTTAGTAAATGGGCCGAACCGAATTTGGCCCTCTCACTAGCCCCCTGCTCCGAGGGGCGGTGCTCGGCCTTCAGAGCATTCGAGTACCAGGTGGGCCGGCGAATGTGAGACGAGCAAGAAATGCTTCACCTCTTCGTATGAGGGCGGGAGGTCATGATTCGAAAAGGCCACGTGTCATACCGCCGAACGAGCACCGATCCAGTGCTCGCGTCCATTCAAGGTGAATGTCTTTTCACCGACTGGGGGAGGCGAAGGGCTCCTCTAGATCAGACGTTTCCGGTAATCGCTAGGCAAGGATATATTCTATCCCTCAGGCCTGAGAGAGTAAGCTCTTCCAGCAAGAGTTCACAAACGCTGTTGTTCGGGCCCGCTCTTCTCCTTCCATTTCCTTTCCGTTTTCCTATCATTCGTCGTGCAACGCCACCGCCAAGAGATATGTCTTATGCCAAGTTGGTCGAAGCAGAACGGGAGGTGATACAGTCTTCCACCTACTTAGAGGGCCATCTAGAGGGGATCCGTGCGATGTTTTGGATCCCGGCAGAATACTGGCTGAGTGTTCCGCAGCCCGGGGAGTGTATTTTCAGCAGGAGGACGGGATCTTTCATGGCCTACGAGGACATGTTTGACGCGAGTTTCCGTTTGCCAGTCATCGTGTGTGTAGAGCGACTGCTTAATCATTTTCAGCTGGCGCCAGGGCAGATTATGCCCAACTCCTGGCGCCTTATAATGGCGTTCTTCACACGGGTGAAGGAGCTCGGGTGCGCTGATCCGTCACCGGTGATGTTGCAGCTCACCTTTCAGCTGAAGAGGGGGGCGAAAGTCGGCAGTCGAGGGTTCGTCCAACTCAAAGCCCAGGGAAAGGCGCTATTCTCCCTTGCCAAATTCAGCAAAATAGCCCACTGGAAGGACTGCTATTTTTGGGTCACTGAACGGAAAGAGGACGCTGGCAGTTCCCGTTAGTTTTTAGGGACCTCGCTAGTGGTCCTTCTCTTGACCTCTCGCTGCCACCGATCCCTTTGGAGGATGTTGAGATGGTGGCGGCTCTTCGGGACGGTCTTTTGGTAGACATTAGCGAGGTGGTAACGGAGAGCAGATTGGAGTTGGTAGGCCTAAGTGGCCTGGCGGTCCCATGTATGTACTTAACCGGTATTGCTCTATGGCCTTTTCTCTCATGGGATGCTTGGTAATTCTGCTCTTACTTCATAGATCACCGCTCGACCTCCTCAGCACGTGAGGTGGGAGGCTTCCGCCACGGCATCACACTAGGACCCTGGTGGGGCCTCTAAGGTGATCATAGCCGAGCCCTGCGCGGTATGCAAGTTCATCTACCCGAAAGTGGAGAGGCGGTCCCAAAGGAGAGGCAACCGGCCAGTCTCGACTACCTTCGACCCATTCTATATCCTGAATCCCTAGGGCCAGGTTATGAAAAGGTGTATATAGCAGGAGCCGGTCCAGAGGAGCCGCGCTGGCATTGGAGGGAAAGAAAATAGGACGTTGTCACCATTCTGGTAGGGTCTCAAGTGGACCCCCGAGTAGCATAGGGTTCCCCCGAGTCTCGGCTCCCTCTAGCATAGGTTTTTCGGGGGAGAATAGCTTCCCCAGATGAGGAGGTGAGCAGCCCAGACGAGGAGGCGAGCGGCCGAGACAAGGAAGCGAGTGGCCCAGACGAGGCGGGCCGACACGCATCAGGGAATTCGGTGCCGACGTCGAGCAGTGAAGGGGGAAGCGACGAAGGGATTGCCAACATCAGTGAGGGTGACGAAGAGAGTGCCGGCAAGGGTGCCGAGGGGGCGGGAGCGACGACAGTAGAATCTTCTCCGGAAGCGGTGGTGCATTCTTCATTGGAGGAGAAAGCGGAATCCTCGGAAACCCCGCCGCTGAAGAGGATTCGTCGTAACACTCATCCAGCAGGTACTTCACTCCGCTCAACATCTACTTGCTGGCGCAGTGGGCTTCCCCCATACTTCATGATCGGGTTCCTTTTACCCTTGTTTTCTGAAGTAGCGATCGGCGGGGAGCTTGAGGTGAGGTCGACCGGACTGTTGTCAATGAGGTCCAAGGGATCGAAAAGCATCGGCGAATAAGCGACAAATGACGCCGTAAACCCAGCGGACGTTGCTGAACGCCTGGTGGATGCCTAGGAGGGTCCGATAGGGAGCGCGATCAAGCCAACTGTCCCTTCTCTTGGGGAGTCGGCTGCGCAAGAGACCGAACCTCAGCAGAAGGAAACGGCAGTAAGGGATCCAACGAGACCCCGAGTCGTGGTGGACTCTTGACTACCTTCCCCAACCATACAATACAAAGGGAATCCCCTCTCCCTGGTCGCCATGGTCGAGGTGCTGATAGCGGATTTCTGTCTAGAACGACTCTGACACCTCCGAGTGCCCAAACTGGTCTGGTTGACGGACTTGCCTTCGCTGAAGAGGCCGAGGTTATTTTCTGAAGGGCCACCCTTCCGGAAGGGACTCCGGCTGCAGACACCCTAGTTCTCAATGTCAGGGAGGGGTCGGCCGCGAGGATGACACCAAGAGCCCATTCGGAGCTTGCCCGCAGTACCTCATCTACAGGGGTTGCTCCTGGCGACGTTGGTCGTGCTAGTACTCTTGTGTTTTTGGCCTAGGCCGATCTTCATTGGGCGGCCTTGCGCCATCTCTGGGGGAAGGAGGTCTGCCGGTCGGAGACCTTGCAACGGGAGCTTCTAGACTCCTCAGTGGAGATTGTTTGCCTCTGTGGTAGTCTGTCCGATGCTGAGTCTTCGGCGGTGTGGATGGGGGAGGATTTGGCAGATCTCCATCAGGAGCTGGTCGCCGCTCGCTGGAAAATCGAGGCCGCACGTGAGGAAGGTCACGTTGCCAAGGTCACAAATTTCAAGGCTTCAGAGGAGTTTCGCCAAGAACTAGAAAGGTACGCCCGTCGTGCTTGTATTGAGAGTTCACCCCTTGCTTACCGAAAGGGGAGCTCTCCCGGCCGAAGACACCCCTCGCCTTCGGGCACGTACTCATAGAAGTTTCACGCCGGGGGACGGAGGCTGGGCGCGCGACAGGAGGCGAATTTTTCAAATTCAACCTTCGAAATCCAAATACTTGCATGATTTAACTTTATTAAAAGAAATTCATAAGTACTGTAGGGCTATTCTAAATCTATAAACGTCTGAGTTATATAAATATCCAAAAATAAGTTTTTGATTATAAATAATTTATTAAACATGCTTTATGTAAATATATGTACGTAAAAATATTTTAAATAACTTATTTAAACAAATTAATTTCACCATTGTCTATCCTCACATCTATTGACTAATTGGATGAGATTTGAGTTGGTTCTAAATTTTATTTAACTCTAAGTGTTTGAAACGTGCGAAATGTGATCGAACCTGCTATGATGCAGAACGAGATCTGAACGTGAGGAATTAGCTAACTCCAAGAGTCAAATGATAAGGATAATGCGGACTAGTTGGATATATGTCCTTTTTTGTCTTAAAAGTAACATAAAAGGAAATTTATATTCACAGAATAGCACATAATATTATCCAACAATTTAATCATTACATATCTATTTTTGGTAATTTTATATAATGGCTTATTTGTTGCATTGTAAAATGCCGAAAAATTTTGATTGTGAAATCATCGGCTGTATGTCAGTGAAAATAAGATTTCTGCTTTTAAAATCACCGGATTTGAAATCGTCGATTTTGGTTATTTACAGTGATTTTAATCTGAAAATCGAAATCAACTAAAAGAAGGATTTTAGGAGTCAACGAATTTTAAAATATAACCATTTATAAACATCATACGAATGAAAGTAGGGTTACTAATAATATATAGGGCGAAAAATTGAGTGGCAAAATTGTAATTAGCTATGTAAGAAGGTTATATATTTAATTATCCCTAATCAAAATATTGTTTTATGGTTGTTTATGACATTTTATATATTTTATGATCCAGCAAACGATCCAATTATAAAGGAAAACAATACATCATTATGAAATTAAAGGTAAGGATGCTCATTTTTCTTGAAACAAAACGATAGAGCCACTGTTCAATCCTCACAAGGATCCTTTACATCCATGAATAGAATATACAACATGGTACAAGTTATTAACAATGCTTATGCGGTAGTTTCGATGGTGCACCAGCAACATCAGAGGATTAGATGGTACCACCACCTCAACACTTTGTATCTTTTTCAGGTTACAAGATTGTTTTGGAGTCTGGTTGGAATGATCAATTATTCACTGGGAAAAGTCAAGCATAGGATTTAATAATTAAATTGAACAAGAGTAGTGCTTGTGGAGCAAATCTGGGCAAAACTGGCTGGGGAGATGTGCTTAGATACGTCAAAGGCGCCCGTCTTCCATTTGCCAGCGTTAGAGGTGCTGGTAGTTTTCTTGTTAGAATTGAAAGCATTGCTTGTATTTATCAGAACTGTTTATTATGTGTCATATACTATTTATTCTGTGTTGAAATCAAGATGGCAGCAACTAGCATCCCAAGTGCAGAGAAATGGTGAGTTTCGAACCCAACCCCTTTGGTAGGATTCCCTTCCCCCCTGCGTTACCACTAGACTACTCGTTCAAAAAAAAAAAAAAAAAACAGAAAAATGGTGTGATACAAGTCATCATGCACATCAAAATAGTACATGCACATATCCCTTCCATGTTAAATGTCCTCGGTATCTTTAGTGTTGGTAGGGCTTGATGATGACCTTATTCAAGACACTTCAACGGAGGACCGTGGTTATGTCAGCCCTTTTTGTTTTTGTTTGGGGAATTTGGATCACTTGGACCCCTATGCTATGACCTTAGTTGGACCCTAAAATCCCATTGAATAGGATTTTCCATATGAGTAATGACGTCGGAGTATCTGCATAATGATAGAGAAGGGTTAGTCACGCCTGCAGCATCTCCCAAGGGAGGCCTTTTCATCTCCCCAAGATGTTGGTAAATGTTGCGGGATCCACCGACACCTTCCTCCCTCTTCCCTTTTCTATGTGGCGAACAACCTTCTCCACTGGTGAGGATCTCGGCTCCACCAAGACCCCTCCTTATCATGGACATTCATCTTCTCCCTCGCTGGCCTTGCCTCTTCTAGTGCCTGAAGACTTCTTATCTCGCTTAGAAGTAGTTGGGAGGTGAAGAGCATTAAGAACACACCATGTGATGTTGATGTTGTAGAAGGCCACAGTACTAGGCCTGTGGTTGACGTCCCTCTCCAGCGACACCCACTCATGTGCCTAAAGCAACTCCACCGTTTCCCACGGGTTAGGAGCATTGAGCTGTGCCTCAATGTTGCAAAAGGCTGCACGCTGATGTCGACGTCCATCCTCTTCTTTGCCGTTGACAGCCTCTCTTAGTGCTTGAAGTGAGATGCATAATAGAGTAGCCTGCTGCATCAACGTCTACAACCGAAACCTAGACAAAGGGAAGGAGCATTAATTGAAGAAGGCCACAAACTGTTGTCGTCTCCTATCCTCTTCCATGCAGTGAGACCCTCTCTTGTGTTTGAAGTGAGTTGCATAACAGCGTACCCTACCGCATTCACGTTGACATGCTGCAACCTGGACATAAGTGTGGAGTACTGGGATACGCTGTGATGTTGCAGAAAGCCCCAAAACTGTCGTGCATCTCCATCCCTATGACCGAAGCCTGAACTGCCCCTGCAGCTCGACCATAAAACCTAAGAAGAAATGAATGCTGGTCGTGTAAACCAAGTAGGCCTCTTATGTCTCGGTTTCATTAATTAACTTAGTTGATTGGCATAGGCCAATAGATATAAATCCATTGCAATCACATTTGAAATTATTTCATGCATAGTTGACCTTCTAACTACTTTTATACTGTTAGTAGGACCCACAACTCTATACCGTATTTTGTATTGTGGTCGTCAAACTATGTAATTAGGTAAAAGTATGTGAGCTGAACCAGAGGCCTCCCTGTTTGTCATGAAGGCTTTTTTAGGTCATGCCGGCACATAACTCAGTCTATGGAGACAACTTTGTCATAGATAAAATTCAATTACCAAACACAATCATTGTTACCTTATGATAATCCACATTCAAGTCGCATCCTATACCAACTTTATTCCCTCTATTTCCAAACTACGTGCACATGTATACGTTTTATTCTATGTTATTGGATTTAGTTGGTCATTAGCTATATGTGCACCTCCGTCCTCATGCCGACCTTGAGGTAGAACCTCCACCTTCAAGTAGACCATCTTCAACAAGTCATAACGGTGAGTACCCGCACTCACATGGCACAGAACTGCAATGGTGAGTCATAGCAGCGAGCACCTCCACCCACATCTCGTGTGAATCAGTCATAATGTTGAGCACCTTCTCCTACATGGCATAGAGCTCCAACGATGATGAGACGTAGAGAGAAGTACCTGCACCTACATGATATAGCACTCCGACAACGAGTCTAGTGACAAGTATCTACAGGCTCAATCCCACACCATGACGATCTGCACAAGCTCAAAGAGCATGGCCAACTCCACCTTGCACGGTAAAATATATGTAAATGAAAAAAAAAAACATATTTCATCTGTCTTTGATGTCATAATGCTAGTTCGGATATGTAGACAGAATTTTCTTGATGTGAGATAAGATATTCTAAACCAGTTTTTTCTAGTATTTTTAATGTACCAATACTTTTTAAGTCCTTTTTTTGATAACCTTATATTGCTGTGATGCTTTTTGTTAGTAGTGAGAACTGAAATATATTTCCCTCTGGGAAACCTTTTTAATCAATAGCAGTTTCAAACTTATACTTCAAGTAATTTAATACTATCTTCCCTTTATATATAGTTAACAAAAGTGAATTTCATTGTATACATCAAAAAAATATACCATGCAAAGAGAACAAAATGTGGTTACCAGACACAGATGAAAGACAACCAATTGAAAGTTTACGGTGGCATTCCCATACTCATATATACATTGAATTGACTGCTTCAAAACTAAATCTAACATTTTGCTAGTACTCATGGACTATAATAGTTGTGAAATAA
The DNA here is from genome assembly GCA_030544215.1 of Zantedeschia hybrid cultivar. Classification (NCBI taxonomy): domain Eukaryota; kingdom Viridiplantae; phylum Streptophyta; class Magnoliopsida; order Alismatales; family Araceae; genus Zantedeschia; species Zantedeschia hybrid cultivar. The sequence goes on along the minus strand of JARZZO010000003.1, from coordinate 31,396,296 downwards.
TTATCTAATTTATATTGAGGATAAAAATATCACCTTCTTCAAAATATTGATATCAAGATCATTGCCCCTCCTAAGATTATTGTTCTTTTTATTTTTATTTTTATTTTATATAATGATTCACATGATTTGACTGATCACATTATATTAGTTAATTTGTCTAAATAATGATTCACATGTTCTCCCAAAATTTACTCTTATGATTGATGTGGAATCACACTGTGAGAGAGAAACATATGAGTTTTACATTCATTATGTAGGAAATATTGGTTTTAGTGTGAGAAGAGGTAAGGAACATAAACCTCAATGGGGTGAAATATTATATAAGATATTTTTTATTTTTGTTAAGAAAAACGTTTAGTTGATAAAAGAGATCAATGTGGCAAAAAGCATCGTCCATTGACAAGAGTAGAATATAAGGTAAAAATGAAAATCTCCAGAAGAGAAACTAGCAAATATCATATAGTCAAGTTAGTGACAAAATGCAATCACACATTAGCTTCTCTTAACAAGGCTCACTTGTTAAGATCTCAAAGATATTTGACAGTTGCTCAAGCTGTGGAAATTGACATGGTAGCCAATGTGGGCATCAAATAAAAGACAGGAAGGAATTTGATAAAATTGTCTTGGTGGTCGTGAAATCTTAGTTTCATTCTTACTGATTATAAAAATTATTTACGAACCATGCATGCAAAACAAATGGCCATTTTTTAGAATATTTACAACAAATGAAAGAAAATGATCTAAATTTGTTTACGCAATCCAAGTAGAAAATAAAGATATAAATACAAATATATTTTGGGCTAATGCAAGGATGAAGATAATTACAATTATTATGGAGATGTTGTTTACTTTGATATGACATATAGGTAAATAAATGAAAATTCATCCATTTGGGCTATTTGTTTGAGTAAATAACTATAATCAAATGATTATTTTTGGTGTTACATTTCTATACGATGAGACTATTAATATATTTAAATGGTTATTTGACTCATTTATTAAGGCAATGGATAGGAAAAGATTGACATGTATCTTAACAAATCAAGATGTTGCAATTGGCCAATGCCTTAGTTTCTGAATGGCCTGATATGCATCATTGACTTCGTTTAAGGCATATTTTTTAAAATGTTGTTAAACACTTAAGTCCTTTCTGTAACGACCCGCCATCTTATGACCGGAGACCCGGTCACTAAATGGATGTCGGCCCATTAACTACGGGTTCACACCCGGATCTCACACAACACGTCTGGAGGAGTAAGTGCTAAACAAGATTAAATATGACAATCTCACGGACTACAAAGATAAGCAAGTGCGCAGGAAGGAAAATAACAATGTCCGTATACAGTCCAACAATAATTACATGTCCAACAATTAAATAAGTACAGGCAGAAGGAAGTACAACAACATCGGGGCATACCCCGGAACTAAGACAGCTGCTGGTCCGCACACCGAGAAGACACCACGCTACCGCGTGCCTGGAGGTCCACACCTGAAAACCGCAGGGAGTGAGCCACACCAGAAATGGCTCAGTAGGGATCATCCGATCCCCTGCCTCCCACTCACACACCCACAAGAGCAACAACAGGGATGTATGGCAATTTAAGTAAAGCAGTAAACACAGCACCCAACTCTGATATGAAACGTACGGTAAGCAGTGTAACAAGAACCATTCTAAGTAACCCGAAGAACCCAACACAGAGTCACGACTCACAGTCAAAGTCCACGAAGCGACTAAACCACACTGTCGACCGAAGTCGAACGTCGCCTCCCAACACTACCACCACTACTCACGCCTGTCCACCCCTACAGTGTTCCGGGGCACTGTAGGGTGAGGCAGTGAGTCAAACTAGGACTAGCTGGACTCAGTGTACCGCCACTGCCAGCTACGTGTGCACACAAGCAGTCTAGACTACTGTCCTACCGTCCGGATTGCCTCCACGCTAGGCCTCAGCGCTTCAGGAGGGCCCTGGGGACCGGCGAACCCACGTCAAGCCGAAGCTACAGGAACTACCCACAAACCCAACTCTCCCGGGCTGCGTCAGGCCAAGGGCTATAGGTACCACTCGTAACCTTGATCAAAGGTCACATCAGGCCCACTGGCTAAAGGGTAAACCAACTCCCACCAGAAACACCACCAGCTCCACAGCAAGAAACACGCCGGAAGCTGTCACGACAACCAAGGGAAACCCCGACCCACCGAGACCAAACAGCAACCCCTCGGATAGCATACAGCTACTCCGGCCCGACGGGCTCAAGGTGGTTCTGCTTATCTCAGCCAAGGGTGAAACACAACAAGCACCACTCCACGGACACCATGACCCTGTCCCCACCGGTCCATGGTGACATACGTAAACCACAGTTAACCCGGTCCACATTCGCATAACATGAACACACATATAACATGATTCCAGTCGCACAGTAAACCTCCGCCTCAGTATATAGCTAAAGCACACATACACACACCTCGGTGATGTAATACCACTCACACATAAGTCCTCGATCACAGTGTACCACATAAAACATGCCTCAGAACTTTTACAGTGAAACACATGTTAAAAACCAGCAATATAACACTTCTGGCTTGAATCGCGTCGACCGAGGTCGACGCCATTCAAGCCCCTCAGACAGGTTCAGTTAAACGTCAGATTATTGCTTAAAACGCATCCACCGTTGAAGTCGCCTTTTAAAACGCGTCTGGGTGTCCCGACGCCATTCAACCCAGAAATCCAGATTGGCAGAACCCTTAAACGGGGGCATTTCTTGCCTAAATGGCGTCATGATGTCCCGACGTCTTTCTGAAAGGCGTCGTCCATCCATGACGTCATTTATCACGGAACCCCTAACTCAGGAAACCTCACACAGGAAGGTTTCTGCGCTAAAACGCGTCGTGCTGACCGGACGTCTTTCGGAAAAGCGTCGACCCAGCCCGACGCCATTTAGCGCCAGAAACCAGGTTTCCTGGTTCGACCCGAGGGCTTCACCCTTGAACCCCGGGCACCCCGAAAATCCCAAAATCAAAGGGGGAAGGAGAGAAGCTCGACCACACAATCATGCTTAAGAAAACACGATCACAGACACCGTCATTCCCACATGGAATCCCTCCTAAACATGCTCAATCTATCCCCCAAGCACCACGTCACGCCGAGAATCATACGAACATCACATGCAAGGTTCGTCCCCCTACCGGTTCTTGAACTCCTCTAAGCTCCTCGCCGCCGACCCGTCTCGCCTCACGCCGCCGCCGGTATCCTCGAGGACGCCGCCACTCCGCCGGGACGTCGGCCGCCGTCCGGAGAAGGGAACGCCGCGAGGAAGGTGGTGGAGGTAGAGGTGAGAGGTAGGGAAGCTACGGAGTAGTTGGAAGAGGAAGAAGAGGAAGGGAAGGGAGGAAGGAGGGCGGAGGGAGCGGAGAGGGCGAAGAGAGAGAGTGGAGAGGCGAAAGTGAGGGAAAGAAGGGGAGGCTTGCGGGGTCAATCTGGAACGAGGTAAAACGCGTCGATCGAGGCAGACGCCATTCAGTCTGACAGGACGGCCGTACCGACACCGGTCTGAAACGCGTCGCCCACCACGGACGCCGTTCAGATGACAAGACAGGCCGTACTGACAACGCTCTGGCGTCGCACCCTGACACCGCATGTGTCGCAGTCTGAAACGCGTCGACCGAGGTGGACGCCGTTCAGACAAATCTGACAGGGGCCGTACTCTCGCGGCCCGAAACCCGCCCACGTGGCGCACACGTGGCACAACAACCAGCAAACCTAAATGGCGTCCACACACCCTGACGCCTTTTGAAAGGCGTCGAGCACTGTTGACGCCATTCAGCCAGAAATCTCAAGACCCCTCCAGGGTCCAAACCAGGGGATCCGGCCCGAACCCGACCCAAATACAGAACCCGAAATCTCAGTCATTACACTTTCAGTGATGATTACTCCAAATTTTCAAAAGACTTCCAAAATTTCATATATAAATATAAGGATGAAATAGAATTTCAAAAGACTTGGTGTAACTTGTTAGAGGATCATTATCTATCTGATAATCCGTAGTTGGAACAACTCAATGTATCTAAAGAAAATGGACATTGCTATATCGAAGAGAAATATTTTGTGTAAATATGACAATCACTAAAATAAGTGCGTGAATGAATAATCAGCTGAAGAGGTATGTGAATTCCCAACTTGATATGTTTAGATTTTTTAAGCATTTCAACAGATTAATTGAAGATTTGTACATATGACATGAGGAGTTAAAGAAAAACTTTATGACTTATCATACATCATCAATGTTAGTATTTCGGTTAAAATTTTAAAACATGTTGTAGATATTTATATACCAACAATATTTAAAACGTTTCAACATGAAATAACAAAGATTTTAGATTCTAAAATCATCATCATAAGTGAAGAAGGGATCACAAGTCAATATAAGATCATTCCATATGGCTCAAAGCATTATTACACAGTTCCATATGATTCATCACGTAAAAGTGATTACTTGTAACTGTTAAAAATTTGAATTTGTGAAAATATTATGTTCACATGCTTTGAAAGTTATGGACTGAAAGAACATCCAAAGAATTTTAGCTCGATATATATTGAAAAGATAGGCAAAAAGTACAAAAGTAAAAAATGAGTAAGTTACAAATCTACAATGAAGGTGGATCCCAAGTAAGGGATGTCTATTTGCTACAAAGAGTTATGCATGCAGTCCAACATATAATCAGTTAGAGTGACTAAGTCAGAGAGGACATATTCACATCCTCTTACTAAATTTAATAAGATACTGTGTTAATTTAAGGAGAAGTTAAAGGTAGCCCTTCCTAAAGATCTTAATCCTTCGATTGTTGATGTTGATACCACTTATGCACTAAGCGAGAATAGTGGTGGTGGATTTGATAAAGAGATATTTCTTGCCAATTAATAATTGAGTGTGAATGTTAAAGGTGTCAAAAGGAAAAATATTTGTACTCATATTAGTTCAAAGATAGAGATAGTGCTTTTGAAAAAACAATGTCCAATAAAAAAAAATAAAGATGTCAAGAAAATAGCTCAAGGAAAAACTTAATTGATTGAAGAAAGTATTCTATCTCCTTACGAGATATTAATTCAGAGGGTAATAACTTTAAGTTGTATATATATTTTTTCAATCATTTTCAAATCTATTGTCATACTTAAATTTCTTATACTTTTGAATGTAGTCTTATCTTTTGCATCTTCCTTCTCCAAGTGAGTCACTTGTGCGACTGAAGATGCACATTCCTCCTTCTAATGAGTCATTTGTACCTCAAATTACTGTTCAAGCAAGTAATACATAACATTGTTAGTATTAGGTGGCCTAGAAGCCAATCAGATACTATGTACAGTCTTATTCTTTTATTAATAATAGATTTTATCGCTTGATATTCATTATGCGTAATGCATTTATTAATATATGATAATGAAGTCAGAGAATGTGTGCAATAGTCTTCATATTATAATGAGATCATAATAGTGAGACTAATGACTTACAAACACATATTCTTAATTGTTTATAGTCGAAGGATATTTTAAAAGGACATCAAATATCCAGTGAGACTAATATAGATCACTCCAAATCATGTGATGAAGGTAATTGGTCTTATAGTCACTTGTATGGAGATACTATAGTGGGCCTGTAGGTACTCCTTAGTGAATGAGTTCACTGAACTGATCCGACTTGAATTACTGGATGGTAATTTACTTGACTGTCAGTCAGTTTGATTCAGTGTCACAGTTGCATGGTTGGTCCTTGGACCTAAAACACCAAAGCCATCTTGTTAGTGGACCTCTGAGCTTTGACCTTGGCCAAGTGGATCCCTAACCATGGGGTCTCAATCAATCAAGTGATCAAGTTCAGTGGAATAAATTCGAAGGTGATTGTGTGTTCAATACGGGATCATCCGCACTTTGTAGTTAGAGAGAGAATGTTCTGGGTATGATGCATAGAAGTCCCTAGCCAGGATGGACACTTCATCAGATAATGAGTTTTCTGATATAGTACAGCGACAATGAATCTGAGTGCGTTTACTATTAGGGTTTGACAGTTGACTATGCCCTAGGTTTAACTCGAAAATTGTGCGGATGAAGGATTACATCAATGTGACAACTGATGATGGAAATGTTCCTTGAGCGCGTTGCTGAACCCCATTACCTTCCAGGATCATACGATGTTGCTTGATACCCAACGTGATCGAAGGCCTGGCCGATTAATGTGTACGACATGAATGTGGTTGATTAATTAGTTAATATAGGATATTAACTTAATTAAGTAAGTCAGTAAAGTGTTACTGGGGTTAACGATTCATTAACTGTGTAACGACCCACCACCCTATAATCGGGGATCCGATTACTAAATGGGTACCAAATCATTAATTTGGAGCCAAACCAGGATCTAGATAAGTCTGGAAAATAAATAATAAACTATGTCGGGGCATACCCCGGAACAACGATTGTTGGTGCGCAACCCAATGTAGGCGCCCGGAACGTCCCCCGCCGCTGCTGTGGGCTTCGGGCGAGGGCTTCTCCGTTCGTCTTAGCACTGAGGTGATTTGGAAGGGTTAGGAATTAAAGTATGTAATCGCTAGGAGCATTACCTTACGGTCCCTATGCTCCGCAGGATGGTGAGAGTGATCGCGTTCTGATGGAGCGGGAGATGACGAATTCCTCTTCTCTTCCTCCGACCGGCTAGAGGAGGAGAGCTCGGCAGTCTGCACGCAGAAATGCGGTAAGGATCCCTGAAAGAAAAAGACAAGACAAAAGAAGAAGATAATCCGATTAGAACTGTGATATGTAGAATATATCCATGCAAATCTATAAATAAACTAAAATTGAAAGGGGACGCATCGGATGGGTGTTTGGGGAGGGAAGGTGACCATATGTTATGGCCACCCACCTCCCGTTTTTGTTTGGAACCTCTGGAGGGTAAAGGTGCTAGGTCATCCTAACATGCATGCATGCAGATGGGGGTGCTCGTGTGTGATAATAGTGAAAAGTAAGGTGATGTGTTAAAAGAAAAAGAGTAAAAAGGAAGAGATGATGTTACGGAGTGGATGGAGAGTGAGAATGCAATGAAATGGAAAGGAGAAATATAAGGATAGAGTTAAGAGAACAAGCCCATTTGGAATGCGAAAGATCCCTCCGGCTTGTCGACTGCCAAGGCTTTCTCCCGCTTGAAGTTCTTCCGGAAGCTTTCCTACTCCTTGCCAACCCAACCCCCTCTCTAACCTCTCTAACCTCTCTTCTCGAGGAGACATAGAGGGTTTAAATAGGTGAAGGGAAAATAGGAGGAAATTGGGGTCTAAATCCCCGTAAATCATCAAAGAACCAATGGGAAGTGGTCAAGAGTTGGAGGTTGTGCGCGCGGCAGTTGCCGGAGTGGGGAGTGATCGGAGTAGTGGGGGTGAGGGTGGCGAGTGGAGGAGATCGTGGGAAGACGAGGTCAAGATGGAAGTTAGGGGAGTGGACGGCCAACCATCTTGTCTTTCAATCCCGTGGAAGGCCAGGTAGCTGGGCTTCCACGAAGAGGTGGAAGGCGGCCCGGTTGGCCTTCGAAGGGTGGTGGAAGGCGAGGGGTGGCCTTCGAAGGGTGGTGGAAGGTGGACAGGTTGGCCTTCGAAGGGTGGTGGAAGGTAAGGGGTGGCCTTCCAAGGGTGGTGGAAGGCGGACAGGTTGGCCTTCGAAGGGTGGTGGAAGGCAAGGGGTGGCCTTCCAAGGGTGGTGGAAGGCGGACAGGTTGGCCTTCGAAGGGTGGTGGAAGGTGGACATGTTGGCCTTCGAAGGGTGGTGGAAGGCAAGGGGTGGCCTTCCACGAAAAGGTGGCTAAAGTCGAGATTTGTTAATGGGCTTGGTTATTAGTGGGCTGAAGGATGAGATGGCTAAGATGGTGGGTTCGGTAGTGATGGGCTAATGATGGATGGGGTTCATGACCAAAAGGGGGGGGGTCCAAAATCGGTGTCTACAAATGCCTTTCTGGGACATTTGTTTTGCAGTGGAGTGGAGTGGAATGATAAATAGGTGTCCTGAAAATCGAACCTGATTTTGGACAGCCCAAAGAAGGGATGAGCTAGATCCAAAGATGGTATGAGAGCGTGGAAAATGCAGAAGAGTTGGCTATTTGAATCGCGAGGGGGATTAAGGAGGGGAACAAAGTTCAAACTAGAGAATCACAATCCGTGGGACCCTTGGGTGCTGGAACCGCGAGGCCTTGGCACACCAGGATGCGACGATCTGGCCCAAGGGGATCTCAAGCATGAAAGATGGAGGAGTGTGACATGAAAAGGTCTCGACAGAACGGGCACGCGGTGGCCTGACACATCATATGATCGTCAAGTGAGAGAATCTCAAGTACACGTATTGGAAAAGGACGAGGTCTTGCGATTCAAAGGGCTAACAGACAAACAATTGCCAGACTTACAAATCAACAATGGGTTAAGCGGAGTGATAAATTATGGTCATTGCCCTGAGGGCGAGGATGGATGCTTATGCAAATGCATGTTGGTTTAAAAATTGAAAAACAAATTCCTAATGCAAACATGAGGGATTTATTGGCAATCGAATAACTTGGGGAATATAGACTCCTCATTGTTTTGTTTAACGAGGAACTCAGAGTCTATACGCCCAAAGTTATTAGCCTCCTGTATCTTCGATCCTACTTGCTTCAAATTTCCTGCAGTTGCAATAGCACACATTAGCAAAGTTCATATATCCAATGATCACATCATTTAAGTATTTAAACTGCAAAAGGATGAGAAGCAAATGGTTAGTTTTGAGTAGAAGCCGATATGGAAGATATGGCTATTCTAATGGTAGAATGCCAATCCGACATGGCTTCGACTCAATTTCTAGAAATAACCATTAATTTGTTGATGTTAAGCAAAGTGGTCTCCTGAACTTGATGGTGAAGTTACCTCCTCATAGTAGAAAGGGGAGAAGGGCAATATGCCTTTTCGTAGGTGAGCCTTTTCCAAAATGGTGGAAGGCCAACTAGCATGCCATCTACGAAAAGGTGGAAGGCCAAGGGATGTGCCGTTTGTGAAAGGGTGGAAGGCCAAGGGATATGCTGTCTATGAAAAGATGGATATGCATGCTCTCCGTCTTTTATGGAACATGGAAAGTTCGTAGTTTATCTCGTGGCCTTAAAAGGGGAGATTTGTCCCGAGGCTTTCTTCCGAAAACTCAAACTTTTTGTGGGAAAATGGCCTCGTCTTCTGCTCATACGACTGCTAGGGAACCTCAGGTTCTATCTGACGTTGAAGGCCATCTCAGCAACCTATTGGCTCATGGACAGGTATGCTCAAATTCTTATGCCGTTTACCTTGACTCTCTCTTCTATATTTTGACCTTTGGTTGTCCTGCAGCCTATTCCTAAATTCCCTGATGCTCGGCATACTCGCAAGTATGCATGGCTTGTGGCCCTGATGGACGTGATTACCCTAGACATGAGGGTGTATATGCGCCGGTGGAATATGATCCAATCCATTGTGTTCGCGAAGTGGTTCACCTCCATTCACTCACATTGGGAGGGGTTGGGTGCACTGCTCGAACTGTGGCATCCGGAGACGCATACGTTTGTGTTTCGAGAGTTTCAGGCGACAGTGCTGGTGGAGGAAGTAGAGATCTTTTATGGCTGGGAGGGTTTAGCCACCGGCGATCCCTCGGCTTTGTCTGCATGGGAGGTAATCTTTGCTGATATAGTGCAAGACAAACGGGAGGTATGCCACATGACTGACAAGTGAGGCATCCTTGTCGATCGCCTTGCGCACTGGTTGATCCGAGAAATTAAACGCAAGACAGTCGAATCTGAGAGACTGATGCGGGGCTTATGCCTAGTCCTTGGGGGAGTCTTGTAGTTTCCAACTTCAAGCTCTATGCTAGAAAGGGATTATGTGGGTGTGCTGAGCTTATTGTGGAAAGGTCATTCTCTTGCCCCGGTAATTCTGTTATATCTATATGGAGGGCTTAGCCACATGAGCATGGGGCGATCTGTAAGGGGGAAGTTATTCACCCTGCAGTTGTGGATGGAGATGCACTTAGTTTTTTATTTTGATGAGAAAGTGACTTCCACCTCCAGGATATTTCAGCACAGCGCATGGTATCCTGCACGCTCGCTTCTTGGTCCCGAAGATCAAATCAGATGTCTCACGGCTCATCTCAAGACGAGGGATGACTGGCGTGATTATCTGAACTTTATGACTGTGGAAAAATTCATCTTTGTTCTGATGATCCTTCGGGGTATGGAATTTACCACAAGGGCTTCTCGTGAGCATGAGCTGTGGCTAATAGGCCCTGACGAGTTAACTGTGTACCAAGGGCATCGTTGCCATCTCCAGATTGGAGTTCCAAGATAGGTGCCATTCCCCGCTTTGTATGATATGCTGATTGTGCCGAGGCATACAGTGTACGCAAGGGAAGCGCGAGCTATAGAGCGATTCCGACGTGCATGGCGTCGTCACTCTAGATTCACCAAGGCTTGCATTGATGTAGCAGAGACTTCAGAAGAAGTTGAAAGATATGTGAATTACCTAGCAAATGTACGACCTACTATATGTGCCTTTTTCATGGGTCGTAGAGCACTTGAATGATGTATTCGTTGAAACTTAGAGAATAATAATAAAAATTTTGTTTTCCAAAAGTTCCCTCGGCATGAACAAGGTCCACGGCGGACGGCACCGTCCGACCCGTCGAGCGGCCACACGTGTGGCCGTCCGACCCGTCGAATGGCTTTAAGAAGCCCCGGGGCCTTCTAGTTCTCTCCCTACCCTTTCTTCCTCTTCTTTCCTGGTTCCGATTTCTCCTTCACCCTCTCATGGCACGAGTGTGGCTTCCCCGTTCTCTTAGAAGGAGGAGGTCCGGTGGTGGTGATGGTGAGGCGGCAGCGGCCGGCGGTGGCGATGGGGCGAGCGCCAGCGGCGGCGGCAGCGGCGAGGAAGAACAAGGCGAGGACACGGCCCGCATCGAAGAGGAAGAAGAAGAAGAAGAGAGGATGATGAAGAGGAGGAAGATGAAGTTGATGAAGAGGAAGAGGAGGAAGAAGATGAGGAAGATGGCGACAACGAGGAGGTGCCCCCGAAGAAGAAGAAGGTGAGTTCCTCTGTTCTTCTTCTTCTTCTTCTTATTTTTTTTTTTTTTTGTGATCCGTGGTGGCCAGTGTGGCGGACGGCAGGGGACCGCGCCGTCCGTCCGGACGGACGGACGGCGGACGGGCCCGCCGCCTGTCCGTACGGACGGCGGACGGCCCTGCCGCCCGACCTAGCGGACGGCGAGCGGCCCCATCGTCCGTCTGGGCGTACGGCCGGCGATCCCGCCGTCCGTCCGAACGGACGGAGGCCCCACTCACACACACATTTTTTGTATATTCATGCCCCTAACTTTAATCTTGTTGGGATTTGCAGGGCCCACAGAGAGTCCGGGGTAGAGTTTCTTGGGAGTTGGTTTGGGCCTGGTACCATGTGCTGCCCGATCGGCTCCTTTTCCAGGTGGATGCGTTTGGGTTTTGGTCGTTGTTTCGGATCCGACCATTCATGGTGGATGCGCCCTTCTTGGTGGCTCTGCGAGAGCGCTGGGCCTTCATCATGCCCTGAGGACACATGTTGCCCACGTTGGAGGACGTCTCCTTTTTGACAGGCTTGCCGGTCATTGGTGACCCGGTAGTGGGTCCTGAGCTTAGGGATTACAGGCAGCTCTCAGATCGACTCCTGGGTGAGGGGTACTATCGGGTTCAAGGAGCACTATCTCACATACCCCTCGGGCATTTTTCCCGGTCCGTGGGATTGAGTCGGGTACGGAGGATGCCGAACGAGACTCTTAAGGCTTTTGCTGAGAGAGTGGAGACTTTGCTAGATTTGGATGGCCGCTCAGATGATGAGAATTTGTGGATCTTCCTCCTGTTCTTCTTCGGAAGACTGCTATTTGCTACAGCTTCGGACAAGGTTAACTTGAAGTACTTGCCGTTGTTGGAGGACCTCCAAGCAGCGAAGAAGATGGCATGGGGAGCGGCGATGCTAGGTCACCTCTTTTCTCACCTGGTGAGCTATCGCTAGGGATCCGGCAATTTGGGCGGGTTCACGCCCTTTCTTCAGGTAATCCTTCTTGATTGTTGATCTCCGTCCTTCCTCACTTATGCTGGTTGATATTGACTGTGTTATCCCTTGTAGATCTGGGGTTATACCCGCTTCCCCATCGGCCGTGGGGCCGTCTCTGCGGATCGTGAGGGATGGACTCCACTTATGGCGCGGTGGGAAGTGATCCGGGATTATCGTCCCGTCTTGTACCACGTGGAGGACATCCATGCCCAGCTTGACACATTTCCTCCTCACATGGTAAGTAATTCAAGATATATGTGCCTCTTGACCAATGATTAAGTCTAACCTTCACTTCAATTAGGTGGTGTGGATGCCATATACAGAGGAGGATCTCGCTGATCATCCATAGGTATCTCAGAGTCTTTCTCAATTCCGACGAGAAGTGCCCCTGCTATGTGTGAATATCTGTGATGGCCACTTTGTTCGGATGGCTTTCCGTACGTGGGGATGGCTGTAATGACTGAGATTTCGGATTCTGTATTCGGGTCGGGTTCGGGCCGGATCCCCTAGTTTGGACCCTAGAGGGGTCTTGAGATTTCTGGCTGAATGGCGTCAACAGTGCTCGACGCCTTTCAAAAGGCGTCAGGGTGTGTGGACGCCATTTAGTTCTGCTGGTTGTTGTGCCACGTGTGCACCACGTGGGCGGGTTTCGGGCCGCAAGAGTACGGCCCCTGTCAGATTTGTCTGAACGGCGTCCAGCTCGGTCGACGCGTTTCAGACTGCGACACCTGCGTGTCAGGGTACGACGCCAGAGCGTTGTCAGTACGGCCTGTCTTGTCGTCTGAACGGCGTCCGCAGTGGGCGACGCGTTTCAGAGCGCTGTCAGTACGGCCGTCCTGTCAGACTGATAGGCGTCTGCCTCGATCGACGCGTTTTAGCGGGATTCTGGTTGACCCCGCGAGCCTCTCCTTCTTTCCCTCATTCTCACCTTCACACTCTCTCTCCTCACCCTCTCCGCCCTCTCCGACACTCTTCTTCCCCTTCCCTTCCTCTTCTTCCTCTTCCACCACTCCAACACCACCTTACCTCTCACCTCTACCTCCACCACCTCCTTCGCGGCGTTCCCTTCTCCGGACGGCGGCCGACGTCCCGGCGGAGTGGCGGCGTCCTCGAGGGTACCGGCGGCGGTGTGCGGTGCGGCGGGACGGCGGCACGGAGCTTGGCGGAGTTCGAGAACCGGTAGGGGGACGAAACCTTGCATGTGTGCTCGTTGCTTCTTGGCGTAATAGGGCGTGTTTGGGGTTAGATTGAGCATGTTTAGGGGGATTCCTTGTGGGAATGGTGGTGCTTGTGGACTCGGTTTCGTAGCATGCTTGTGATGGTTGGACTTCTCTTCTTCTCCCTTTGGTTTTGGGGCTTTTCGGGGTGCCTGGGGTTCAAGGGTGTGACCCTCGGGTCGAACCAGGAAACCTGGTTTCTGGCGCTAAATGGCGTCGTGCCTGGTCGACGCCTTTCCGAAAGACGTCGGGTCAGTACGACGCGTTTTAGGGCAGAAACCTCCCTGTGCGAGGTTTCCTGAGTTAGGGGTTCTGGCGCTAAATGACGTCATGGATAGACGACGCCTTTCTGAAGGACGTCGAGCCATCATGACGCCATTTAGGCAGGAAATGCCCCCGTTTAAGGGTTCTGCAATCTGGATTTCTGGGTTGAATGGCGTCGAGACACCCAGACGCGTTTTAAACGGCGACTTCAACGGTGGACGCGTTTTAAGGATAATCTGGCTTTTTATAAAACCTGTCTGAGGGTCTTGAATGGCGTCGACCTCGGTCGACGCGATTCAAGACAGAAATGCTTCAATCCTGTTATTTCATGCGTGTTTCACGGTGGGATGGTTTAAATGCATGCTTTGGGTTGTATACTGAGACGGAGGACTTCTGCGTGAGTGGAATTACATCACCTGTGTGTGTGTGTGTGTGTGTGCTTTAACTATATACTGAGACTGAGGTTTACTGTGCGAATGGAATCATGTTATATGTATGGTTGTGTTATGCGAATGTGGATCGGGTTAACTGTGGTTTACGTCTGTCACCATGGGCCGATGGGAGAAGGGCCATGGTGTCTGTGGAGTGGTGCTTGTTGTGTTTCACCCTTGGCTGAGACAAGCAGAACCACCTTGAGCCCGTCGGGCCGGAGTAGCTGGTATGCTATCCGAGGGGTTGCTGTTTGGTCTCAGCGGGTCGGGGTTTCCCTTGGTTGTCGTGACAGCTTCTGGCGTGTTTCTTGCTGTGGAGCTGGTGGTGTTTCTGGTGGGAGTTGGTTTACCCTTTAGCCATTGGGCCTGATGTGACCTTTGATCAAGGTTACGAGTGGTACCTATAGCCCTTGGCCTGACGCAGCCCGGGAGAGTTGGGTTTGTGGGTAGTTCCTGTAGCTTCGGCTTGACGGGGGTTCGCCGGTCCCCAGGGCCCTCCTGAAACGCTGAGGCCTAGCGTGGAGGCAATTCGGTGGTAGGACAGTAGTCTAGACTACTTGTGTGCACACGTAGCTGGCAGTGGCGGTACACTGAGTCCAGCTAGTCCTAGTTTGGCTCACTGCCTCACCCTACAGTGCCCCGGAACACTGTAGGGGTGGACAGGCGTGAGCAGTGGTGGTAGTGTTGGGAGGCGACGTTTGACTTCGGTCGACAGTGTGGTTCAGTCGCTTCATGGACTTTGACTGTGAGACGTGACCTTGTGTTGGGTTCTCCAGGTTGCTCGGTACTGTTCCTGTTACACTGCTTACGCGTACGTTTCATATTGAGTTGGGTTCTTCGGGTTACTTGGTACCGTTCTTGCTACACTGCTTATTGTACGGTTCCTATCAGGTTGGAGAGTTGTGTTTACTGCCTGGTGTTATTGCTATATATATATTCCTGTTGTTGCACTTGTGGGTGTGTGAGTGGGAGGCAGGGGATCGGATGATCCCTACTGAGCCCATTTCTGGTGTGGCTCACTCCCTGCGGTTTCAGGTGCGGACCTCGAGGCGAGCGGAAGCGTGGTGACTTCTTGGTGTGCGGACCAGTAGCTGTCTTAGTCCCGGGGTATGCCCCGATGTTGTTGTACTTTCCTTCTGCCTGTACTTATTTAATTGTTGGACATGTAATTATTGTTGGACTGTATACGGACATTGTTATTCTCCTTCCTGCGCACTTGCTTACCTTGTGGTCCGTGTGTTTGTTATATTTAGCCTTGTTTAGCACTTACTCCTCCAGACGTGTTGTGTGAGATCCGGGTGGGAACCCGCAGTTAATGGGCCGACATCCATTTAGTGACCGGGTCTCCGGTCATAGGATGGCGGGTCGTTACAATGGCACCAGCCTTTACTTGCCTTTCCGACCTACCCTGATATGAACCGCGGTCATCGCCAATCTTCTGCAATTGGTCAGGACTGGCGAGTGGTAAGGCGAGCTGAGATTGAAGTATGGTACCGCACTAGGGATGCCCTGCGGGAGGATAAATTCCTGCGAGATAGTTACACATACTTGGGGGATTACGCCCGACGGTACGCGGACCGCATGTTTCTAGATGCACGGCGGGTGCGTCAATCTAAACCCTTCAATCCATTTCATCCAATCTCTTCTTACTGATTGACCTTGGTGGTATTCTTGCAACAGATGCCCGAAACCGAAGCTGTGCAGATTTTAAAGAATCAGAATGAGATTTTAGTTCTGCAGATGAGTGACTTGCTTCGCCAAATTGGAGAATTGGTGAGAAGTTTGATTTCTGGTTTCGAGTGTGAAATTGTCCTTTTATTTTGCGAAATTCTTTGTGATGCAGAGAGAAACGCTAGCTCGTCATGGGTTGCGAGGAGATCCTGGCGCAGGCTCATCATCTCAGGGGCCAGCTGCCCCTGCTGATTGGGAGGCGAGATTACAGGATGCCCTCCATCGTGCGGAGGCCCGGGAGGCGGACTTGGCACAGCAGGTGAGGATTGTTCCACTCTTGTGTTATTCCGATTAAGCTTGCTTAACCCTAAGTTCCTTTGCAGCGCTAGGAGGTGGAAGCCGCTTTAGCCAGGGCGTAGGAATTAGAGAGCCTCAATCAGCAATTGAGAGATCAGGTGCTAGAGGAGCGGACTGCTCGGGCCAGGACAAGAGAAGGATCCCATCCAGACGTGTACTGGGAGGGTAAGATAGTCGGCTTGCGGGAGGAGCTGACGAGGTCGCAGACAGAGGTGAGGTAACTTGATTTCAAGTACCGGACCTTATGGGACCGAGTGATGAAGAAGGGGAGAGAACGAGCAACGAGATCTGGCGCACAGAGTCCAGGAGCTCGCCCTCCTATCCCTGCCCCATCGGCTGGCCAGGCACCTGCTGGGAGCTCCATCTTTAGAGACCTCGACTCCCTTCTTGTTGAGGACGCGTGGAGAGCACTTCGACCTGCTGGCTCATTGGGGTCTATGCGACCGGCATCAGGTCATCGTCGTGCTCGGGAGGATGATGCTGAGAGTCAGATGAGGCACTCCTCTCGAGATAGGAGAGAGGAGGAGGCGGAGGGAAGGAAGAGGGATTGAGAGCTGATATAGGGGTATGCCCCTGTATCGTGATGTATGAACATTATGTTTTGCTTGCATATTTCACTATTTGTATCCGGGCACTTCTTGTTTTGCTTTTTTGTCCATACCTGTTCTTCCTGCATGTACAACATTAGGGGAAATAGTTAGTAGTATCTGTTTTCGGCCCCTTGCCCAAAAGAGCAACTATCTTTTCCCTAGCCTTCGCATAGGGTCAAGGGGCCGTGTCCTATTAATCAGACAAAAGAAGAGCATTGAAATTAACGTGACAAGAAAATATGCAAATGCTAGCGGATATTAACAAGTGGGGTGCGTAATGAACGAAAGCATGTTTTTGACTCCGACGACCTGGTGACTGCCCAAACTCGGCCTAATTGAATGATGAAAGGGAAATGCACACTCAACTTCCCAGGTATCCTAAGCACACATCTAGATTGATTTGGGCCTCTAGACTCCTCAAACTAACCTTTACCGGCTAAGACTCATACTGATGACAATACTGTCATGCCATGCTTAGGCTCCCAGCTGCTTCCGACCACCAAGTTTACCCAAAAAGTTTTCGAGGTAAATGATTTGCCCGACCCGGGTCTCTTTCCTCACAATCTAGAAGGTATAAGATGGAACACTTTGGAACCCTAACGGTCAACCGCGTGACGCTAACCCGGAATCAGACTCCGTCGCACCTATTGGTGATGCGCATGCATTGACCTAAGCCCAAAGTCTTGAGAGTGCTCATTGAGATTATGGTTAAGGAATTGGTTCACCAGAAACACTGACATTACTCTTTACTCATTTTGGACTTCTGTGATCATGTGAGCATATGATGATTTTTGAAAAACGAACCATTTTAAAATGATGTTCGGTCTTTAGATAGCTATCTTGTGTTAAACCTTGGAGGGGGGGGGGAGTGAAGAAATTTTGGAGACAAACCTTACAGGAGGATCGAAAAAACCGTTAAAAGGGCGAGCTATGACAAAACGGACCCCTTTTGACCTCCTAGATGCCCCTATTTTGACTTTTCAGGCCTTTGGTAGATTTCATGGCCAGGTACGGTCACGACCAGGCTTTTTTGTATGATTGCTTGAACCCCCCTTTTTTTGTGTATTTTCTTTTCCTTTCTTGATATTTTTAGGGTTATTTGATATTCCGCCTGCGGGGACACTGCCCTCTTCACGTGCTCTGGTCCTTTACATTTCATTTTTGGGCCTATTTGAGGGGTTACATCTATCGGGTTGTTGAGGAACCGCAATTTGCTAAGCTTGACCGTTTAAGGGCGTCAACTGTCCTGATCGGTCGAGGGACGAGGAGCAAAGGTTGCAGTTGACAGTGTACTAAAGACCTCGAACTCATTTTAAAAAGGTTCTCTTTGAAGAAACGTGTAGGTGTGTGCATCTCAGAATGATCATAGGGATCCGTATGAAAGTAAAGTAGACACGTCCAAGGTTCTGGTGGAGCAAAATCTTAGCCAAGCCTTAATGTCAACCCAATCTATCATGCAACTAGACCTAGACAGAGGATTACGTGGCAGTCACCAGAAAGCTGGATTTTGCGTCTTTTCTAATTTTTTTGTCATTTTCATTGAGATATGCACATATTTACAAATATTTTTGTTGCTTTTTGGAATATTCCATTTTTTTTATTATTTTGAAAATTTTGATTTTTTTGTGCGTTTTTATGGGTAAAACTTCTTCAGATACACCCCATTCCAAGGATGGGGTAACTCCTCTCCCTTTTCATTGATCAGGCGGTATATATTACCTAAGTATGCCTCCTTGATTACAAATGGACCCTCCCAATTTTCTTGCAATTTGCTCTTGGGACCAAGAATTTTGATCATTTTTCTCTTGAGTACCATTTCCCCAATTTCAAACTTTCTTTCGAGAACCTTCTTTGCATAGAATCTCGCAATTCTATTTCTGTAAACTTGAGCATGGTTTGCCGCCATTATCCTTTTTTCGTCTAATAGCTCCAGTTGGGAAAGCATGGCCTTACGACGTTCGGCATCGCTAATTCCATTATCCAACTGCACTCTTAGAGAAGGAAGGAGAATCTCATATGGAAGTACCGCATCTGTTCCGAATGTCAGTGCATAAGGTGTTTGTCCGGTGGGAGTTTGGACAGAAGTGCGATACGCCCAAAGAGCTTCGACTAGGCGATGCAACCAGTCTGAATAATTGTGAGGTCTGCAAGTTCTTTTAATGATTCGAATGAGAGTCATATTGGTGGCTTCGGCTTGACCATTTCCTTGTGGATAGTAAGGCGAAGAGTGGTGCAAATTGATGCCATACTTACTGCACATGTCCTGGAGCTCCTGGGAGATGAATTGTGGTCCATTGTCGGTGATGAGATCGCGCGGTGTCCCGAATCTGGCGTGAATGTTGCGCTTGATGAACTTCACCACCGTGGATGCTTTGATCTCCGCAAATGCTTCTGCTTCAGCCCATTTAGTGAAATACTCAGTGGCAGTTAAGATAAATGATTTCCTTTTTATTTCGCCTGATCGATCCTCCAGAGGTCCTATGACGTCGAATGCCCACATGGCGAAAGGCCAAGGGGAAACGATGGCTTTGAGAGATGATGAAGGTGCATGAATCTTGTTAGCATGTAACTGACATTTCAAGCACCTCTGAACAAATATGGAACAATCAGTCTCCATTGAAGGTCAATAATAGGACATAAGGAGCTTCTGAGTCAAGGCACGGCCATTGATATGACCACCACAATCGCTTGCATGAGCTGCTTCCATGACATGATGGATCTCGGCATCATCTAAACACCGAAATAGCACCCCACTGAAGGATCTTCTGAACAGGAGCCCGCCTAAGATAAGGTAGCGTTGAGATGCTCGGCGGATAGCCTTGTGGTCAGAAGTTGTGGCATAAGATGGGAAGGCTCCATCGCGAAGGTAGTTTATGATATCAAAATGCCACGGATTCCCATCATCCCAATCGGGGGTGAATTCTTCCGTGATAGCTGAGACATGCTCTGATGAGAGAAGTAATTGTTGGAACGTCCCGGAAGGAGGGCGAATCTTGCTTGTGAAGAATGATGATGGCTGAACTTTTGGTGATGGGAATTTCTAGTGCTGAAGATAGGGAGGCCAGGGCATCTGCTAAGATGTTCTGAGACCTAGGCACATGTACATAGGTAATCCTTCTGAAATGCCTAGTTAGCGATCTCACTAACTCCTGATATGGCTTCAATTTTGGATCCCAAGTTTGATACTTGCCCACAGTTTGGCGGAGGATCAATTGGGAATCTCCAATTATTGTCAATTCCAGGACTTTGAGAACCAATGCCAATTTTAAGCCATCTAGGAGAGCCTCATATTCAGCGACATTGTTGGTCACTGAGAAGGAGAGTTGGCAAGCGTGCGGAATACTTACCCCTTTCGGAGATACGAGGACCACTCCTATCCCACTGCCTTGAGAATTAAGCGCCCCGTCGAAGTAAAGGACCCAGGATGGGGTGTCATCCACTATTAGACCCAACTCCTCATCCGGGAATTCATCGTCGGCGGGCGAAAATGTAGGCAGCAGATGATGGGCTAGGTGCTCGGCAATTGCTTGCCCTTTGACAGCCTTCTGATTTACATAGGTAATGTCAAATTGGTTCAGGAAGGTCTGCCATCGCACCAACTTGTTTATTACAACTGGCCGCTCTAGCAAATATCTTATCGGGTCCATTCTTGCTAGGATTTTGACCTCATGGGCGAGGAAGTAGTGCTTCAATTTCTGCACTACCCAGACGACGGCCGCACATGTCCTTTCTATGGCAGTGTATCGCTTTTCAGCATCGCTGAAGAGCTTGGAAAGATAGTACACTGCTCTCTCTTTCTTCTCATCGTCAAGTTGGGCCAGTACTTCTCCAGCCGATTCTTCAGTGGTGGAGACATATAGCAATAAAGAACGCCCCGGGATAGGAGCCATAAGGACGGGTGGATTGAAGAGATAGCTCTTCAATTCGTCGAAGGTCTTTTGACACTTATCACTCCAAATAAACTTTGCCCCTCCTTTCAATAAATCATAAAAGGGTTTACATCTCACAGAATGTTGAGATATGAACTGTCTGATGAATTACAAACGGCCGATGAGACCCTTTATATCCCTGACATTTTTAGGAGGGGGCATTTCCACTATCGCCTTCACTTTGTCCGGATCGACCTGAATCCCCCTTCTGCTTACCATGAACCCTAACAATTTACCAGAAGAAACACCGAATACACACTTTTTTGAGTTCATTTTCAGTTGGTGCTCTCTTGACCTCTGCATTACAGCCCTAAGAACTTGAGCATGTCCCTTCCTGATTTTAGACTTCACTAAGATTTCATCCACATAAACCTCCATGTCGATGTGAATCATGTCATGAAATATCGCCATCATTGCCCTCTGGTAGGTGGCTCCAGCATTCTTAAGCCCAAATGGCATGACCATGTAGCAATAAGTTCCCCATGGGGTTATGAAAGATGTCTTCTCTTGGTCTTCTTCAGCTAGCCGGATTTGATTATATCCCGAAAAACCATCCATGAAGGACAACATTTCAAATCTAGCCGTGTTATCGATCAGCAAGTCTATATGAGGAAGTGGGAAATCATCCTTTGGACAGGCTTGATTGAGATTGCAAAAATCTATGCAAACCCTAACCTTTCTGTCCTTTTTTGCTACGGGGACGATATTAGCTACCCACTTAGAATAGTGCACTACCCGAATGAACTTGGTCTTGTGTAATTTGTCAACCTCTTCTTTTACTTTAAGTGCTAATTTCGGTTGTAGCCGTCTCAACTTTTGTTTCACGGGTTTAGCATCAAGCTTGAGGATTAACCAATGTTCCACCAATTCTGTGTTTAATCCGGGCATATCCTCATATGACCAAGCAAACCCATCACGATGTTTCCGGAGCACGGCTATTATGGACCCTTCTTCTTTTGGACTCAATCGGGCGCTAATTAGCACTATCTTCAGATCCTCCTCTGTTCCAAGGTTGACTTCTTTAGTGGGTTCGTCGATGGCTGACGAAGGTTCATCAAACCGTCTCGTCCCATTGACAAGTGGTTTGGCCAAGTCATCCTCCTCTTCCCCTTCGCTAAGGTCAAATACTCCCAGACCATCATTGTAAGATTCATCTTTCACAAGCTCCAATGGCTCAGAGATGACCCCTATCTGAAGAAACTTATCCATTTTGTTCAAAACTTTACACCTATTTGCTAACTCCTGAACTAAGAACAAAGGAACTTGCTTAGCTCTACAATCTCTAGACAGGAAGGAGGCTATCCTAATTCCTAAACTACTATGTACATGACCTGGAGAATGGGTTAGTTTTGTCTCGAATGGGACAAGGGTAGATCCTTGGGACAAAGATTCAACGATGGCGGGGTTGCCCCACCATGTAAGCTCCTCGAAAGTGACTTCGCCCCCTTCAGGATGAGAATTGGACTTTTTTTTTCACGACCAAACGCCTCTAACATGAAACATTCAGAAGAAGAGGTGTCGACCGGAGCTGAGAGCATCGGGATGGAAGATGGGTGGAACAAGAAAGGAATGAACGTAGCAGGAGTTGGTTCATTCTTGGCCAAGAAGAGCCCTATCGGTGGGCTGTTTGATTCATGAAACAAGGATGATATGCCAAAATCTTCTTCATTTCCTTCTCGACTACCCTCATTCTCTTCTTGCACTCCCTCTTCTATCCTGGGCAACTCCTGCTTCTTTCTCACAAAGTGATTCATGAGGGACCGTTTCTTCGTCCCTTTTATTGGTTCAGTAGACTTGTAACCCAGGCCATATCCCCTGATGATAGGGTTCTCTAAGATAGGGTCACGAATGCCTTGTTCCTCTCTTCCTAATCCGGAGCCTGAGCTATACCCCATCTTACTCATGAGCTGCCAACCTATGCCGAACCTAGGCCTGAGATGAGAATTGACTGATGAAAGAACGGGCTCTTTGCCTTTCTTGGAAGTTATCATAGATGGAATATGCTCTGCCGTTACTGAGTCCAGTGATTCAATATAGGGAGTGCTTTTGACCTTCACAATCTTTCCGTTATACGGGAACTTATAACACTGGTGGTTGGTGGACGGAACTCTCAAGGTTTGGTCCATCCAAGGTCTCCCTAGAATAGCATTGTAGATCGGCTTAACATCCAAGATGTAGAATTCCAAAATCATGGCTACCGGGCCGATTTCCAGTTGCAGGAAGATCTTTCCATCTGCTGGTCTTTGAGAATTATCATAAGCCGAGACCATCATGGAGGTGGACTCAATCTTCTCAAGATCTATCCCTATCCTTTTGAGGGTCTTGAGGGGACAAACATTGATAGAGGCTCCGGTATCCAGTAAAATGGACTCTACTGAATGACCATTGAGAGTGGCAGTTAGGCACAAAGGAAGGGATCG
This sequence comes from Zantedeschia hybrid cultivar, assembly GCA_030544215.1. Classification (NCBI taxonomy): domain Eukaryota; kingdom Viridiplantae; phylum Streptophyta; class Magnoliopsida; order Alismatales; family Araceae; genus Zantedeschia; species Zantedeschia hybrid cultivar. Next base: position 31,373,323 of record JARZZO010000003.1, on the reverse strand, counting down.
ACACTCGGGGAGAGCCAGATCCTTTTCTGGAAAGGATATCATGGGGGTTTGAGTGACTGAGAGGATGGCATTAGTGACTCCTCCGCTAGGAAGATCTTCATTGACCGTGATTTGCTGTAGGAAATTAAACAGCGTCTCCCTGTGTGTGGGAGATATCCGGATTAGCTCAAGGATAGAGATCTTAGCAGGAGTCTTCTCTAAATGCTGGAGGATGTCATACTCCGACTGGGCATTCCCCGCAGTAGGGATTGAGTTACCCTGGGAGTCCAAGGGTTGGCTCAGAGGAATGATGCGATTCTTGAGCATTACTCCCACCGAGATTGGATCTGCTTCCTCCGTTGGTGACCTTATGGGATTGAAGCAGGTCATCGATCCCTGGTTTTTGGTTGGACAGAAGATAGATAGGGTGGGTCCCTTGGCTGTGATCGGAGGGATTTGAATGAGGGTGACAGGCTTGAGGATTGCTGATTGTTCTTTCGGTTGGATTAGGACCAAAGGCTGCTTGTCTTGGGAGATCATAGAGACTTCTGGAGTAACTCCCTTAGTCTCACGCGACCAGGTGGGATCTTGATGTTTTATCCCAGACCCTTCATACTCCCAGTATTGTTCTCTGCAGACTATTACGGGCTCCAAGTCTTTGATCAAAGTGTTGACCTTTCTTTGAGAACTGGAGGAATCTTGAACTACTTGATGAGAAGGTAATGGGTCTTTCACAATTCCTAGTTCCTGCTTAGCCTTTAAAGCATCAATAGCCTTTCTCATGTCCTCCCAGTTTATCCGACCTTCATCATTCAAGTCATACACCCAATCCCTAAAAGTGAAGCGATTGTAGATCGTGTGTCCCGGGACCCTATGGTAGGGGCAATATCTGGACGTGTCCACACTGTGCGGAACACCTTCTCTTTGAGGTGGGAGTTGAATGGCATTACAAGCTAGAAAGGCATAAAAAATGTCCGCCAGTGATTCTGGCAGAGGCGGATATGATGCTCGCTTAGCCATAGGACGACTGTAATTAGTCGGGGGAGGAACAACTGAATATTGTTTCTGATTGGGCTGAGTGTCGGACTTAAGATGGGAATTGGGAGCCCTGGTTGGCTGTGCTAGCATATTGACCTGTTCATTGATGGTGACTCCTTCTGTGGTAGGAGTCGGTGTGACTTTCTTGTTCCTATTTCTGTTCTCAAAGAATGAAGGCAGAGTGGAGTCTCGGATTTGAGACTGAACTACCCTAGCTCGATTATACAGCTGAGCAAATGTTTGAAGTTCGCTAAGCATGAGAATAGCTCGGAGCAGAGGGGTAGCGTTGTTAACAAGTATAGTGACCGCTTGGGCTTCAGGGATGACAACCTCTGCTCTAGAAGCCATAGCTCTCCACCTATTAGCAAAGTGAGTGAAGTCTTCATCGGACTTCATTTTTTCCATTACAAGGTCAAACAAGGTAGGGGGCAAGGTTGCCATGTGGTTGAAGTGGGTAATAAACCTTTTAGAGACCATATCAAAGTTGATTAGGTCAATGGCTGGTAGAGAAGAAAACCATCTCAAGGCCTCTCCTTCGAGAGACTTCTGAAAGAGGTGGACAAGGAGGACTCTATCGAAGAGCCACTGGTGGGAATCCATGAGAAACCCAGATAAGTGATGGTGTGGGTCAGTAGTACCATCGTACTTCCTGTACTTAGGTACTTTGAATCCTGGTGGAAATTAGGCCGGAGGGAGCTTACAGTAGCTCAAAAGGGAATGAGGTTGCCTAAGGCCGAGATTTTCGGCCATGAGTTGCCGCACACAAGTCTCAACCTCATTCTTATAGATGAACTCCTCTTGCTTGGGAGGTGTGACCTGGTTGATGAGATTAGATGGGATTGTTTGAGCTGGCATTGTTTGATTAGCCTGGGGTCGGCTAGAATATCCTTGGAATTGAGTTTTCCGAGGAGTGGCATCCTGAATTTTGCCACGGGAGACTAACTGGATGAGTTGATCGGGGGTATAACGTGATAACACAGCAATAAGTTCCGGATCTTCTCCAGGATTTTGGAATGTTCTACTTGAAATTACTGGCTCATCTTCTCCCTGCGAGGTAGAAGATTGATCAGAATCTTTCCTCGGAAGTCCTTCTCTAGATGCTTGGAGCATACCTATGAAGGTTTGTTGTGGATCTTCTTCAATTTCGAACAGAGGGTTGTGTATAACATTGTTACCAAGCTCATCCATGTCATCATACACAGTGTTAACATACGTTCGGTTCATCATGAAATACAAATCCTAAATGATTTTATATTTCACTTGAGAGGTTAACAGTGTATTATGAGTGTTGGTTTCTAACAAATCAAATTCAAACCCTTAACGACCCCGGACTTTTCTTTCAAAACTTGTTCCACCAAAGTTTAGTTAGGTGTCTTAAATTTTGGAATAATTCTCTCAGTGACACCTATGGGTGGATGATTGTGAATGGAAAGGCTCAATTAATTCCTCAAACAAACCTGGGGTTCCTATCGGGTGGTTTCAGGTACAACCTGCTCGGCGGCCAAGTGGGAATCCCTGGCTCGTAGAGACTCACGGAGGTTCCCAACAGAATAAGACTAGTCACACCTGAGTGGGAATCCTCAGGTGGAGAGTCAAATACTGTGGGAGAGGTGACTAGAGATGTGATGCTGGTTCTTCCTAAAAACCCTGTGGAGAATACCCCAAAAAACCCAGAAATTTAACAACCAACGGGCCAGAACATACAACGAATCAACAAAGCAGGCAGCAACAGCATACATGAACAACTAACAGGATAACTATCAAAGTAGAGAGGACGGCCAGGGGCTTGGCCGTCAAAGGCAGAGGACGGCCAAGCGGTTGGCCGTTAAATAGAGGATGATGGCCAAGGGGGCCACCGTCCAATGGAGTGGACGGCCTGTAAGTCGGCCGTCCAAGAGAGAGGACGGCCAGGGTACTGGCCGTCCAGGGGTGTCGACGGCCAGGCAAGTGGCCGTCCAAGGTGTTGGACGGCCAACTGCTTGGCCGTTTGGCAGCTTGAACGGCCTAACAACAGGCCGTCCGGATCAAAATAAAATATATCAGGGCCTTACCTTCTTACCTTTGATCGCGATGCGTGCAACGGGCTCTAGAGGTCCCACCCTGATCGCCAGGGGGCTGTAGGCGCCCGGAACGTCCCCCGCCACTGCTGTGGGCTTCGGGCGAGGGCTTATCCATTTGTCTTAGCACTGAGGTGATTTGGAAGGGTTAGGAATTGAAGTATGTGATCGCCAGGAGCATTACCTTACGGTCCCTGTGCTCCGTAGGATGGTGAGAGTGATCGCGTTCTGATGGAGCGGGAGATGACGGATTCCTCCTCTCTTCTTCCGTCTGGCCAGAGGAGGAGAGCTCGGCAGTCTGCACGCAGAAATGCGGTAAGGATCCCTGAATGGAAAAGACAAGACAAAAGAAGAAGATAACCCGATTAGAACTGTGATATGTAGAAACTATCCATGCAAATCTATAAATAAACTAAAATTGAAAGGAGACGCATCGGATGGGTGTTTGGGGAGGGAAGGTGACCATATGTTATAACCACCCACCTCCCGTTTTTGTTTGAAACCTCTAGAGGGTAAAAGGTGATCGGTCATCCTAACATGCATGCATGCAGATGGGGGTGCTCGTGTGTGATAATAGTGAAAAGTAAGGTGATGTGTTAAAAGAAAAATAGTAAAAAGGAAGGGATGATGTTACGGAGTGGATGGAGAGTGGGAATGCAATAAAATGGAAAGGAGAAAAATAAGGAGAGAGTTAAGAGAACAAGCCCATTTGGAATGCGAAAGATCCCTCCGGCTTATTGACTGCCAAGGCTTTCTCCCGCTTGAAGTTCTTCCGGAAGCTTTCCAACTCGCCAACCCAACCCCTCTCTAACCTCTCTCTAACCTCTCTTCTCGAGGGGACATAGAGGGTTTAAATAGGTGAAGGGAAAATATGAGGAAATTGGGGTCTAAATCCCCGTAAATCATCAAAGATCCAATGGGAAGCGGTCAATAGTTGGAGGTTGTGCGCGCGGCAGTCGTCGGAGTGGAGAGTGATCGGAGTAGTGGGGGTGAGGGTGGCGAGTGGAGGAGATCGTGGGAAGACGAGGTCAAGATGGAAGTTAGGAGAGTGGACGGCCAACCATCTTGTCTTCCAATCCCGTGGAAGGCCAGGTAGCTGGGCTTCCACGAAGAGGTGGAAGGCGGCCCGGTTGGCCTTCGAAGGGTGGTGGAAGGTGAGGGGTGGCCTTCGAAGGGTGGTGGAAGGCGGACAGGTTGGCCTTCGAAGGGTGGTGGAAGGCAAGGGGTGGCCTTCCACGAAAAGGTGGCTAAAGTCGAGATTTGTTAATGGGCTTGGTTATTAGTAGGCTAAAGGATGAGATGGCTAAGATGGTGGGTTTGGAAGTGATGGGCTAATGATGGATGGGGTTCATGACCAAAAGGGGGGGGGGTCCAAAATCGGTGTCTACACCCAAGGCAGCACTCTCCTCGCTAAGCCTGCCTAGAACCCTCACCTGAAAACTGCAGGGGTGAGTCTCATCAAAAAAACTCAGTAGGGATCCTTCGATCCCCACCGCCCACTCACGCACCCACAAGTGCAGCAACACAAATATAGGTAAATTAAGCAAGTAAAGCAGTAACACAATTCTTAAATTTCGATATAAAACACATGCCTTCGAAATGTAACATGCACAACTCTGAAACCATTCTACCAAGGAGCCTACAACCAGCGTCTCGGCAAAACACGCCAACCACACGGCCGAACACGGGAAACACCGACCCGCTGAGACCAAACAGTAACCCCTCGGATAGCACGCTAGCTACTCCGGCCCAACTGGCTCTAGGTGGTTTATGCTTCCCCCAGCACGAGTGACACTTCAAAGGTACCACTCCTACACCGGTAATAGCTAACCCCAGGGTACACCAGGTGACCCTCTCTCTAGGCGTCACCACACTACTCCCACACCGGCGCTGTGTCCCTCCCACACCGACACAGGGTGGCAAAGCACTGCAACTGTCACTCTAGGTCCACGGTCGTACGGAACACAACACAGTGCGATCCGACCACGTAAAAATCATCATCCTTGAGTACGATTTCAAGTATGCATTTAACCAAACTATCTAATAGTGTGAAGATATGTTAATAGCATGAATTAATGTGATTCTGTCTTGAATCGCGTCGCCCAAGGCCGACGCCATTCAAGCCTCCTAAACTGGTTCATGTGAAATCTAGCCTTGGAAAATGGCCTAAAAGGCGTCGACATATGTAGCCGCCTTTTGAAAGGCGTCGCTATCCCTAGTCGCCTAATAGCGACAGAAGCAGAGACAGGCCACGGGTGATTTTCACTTAAAAAGCGTCGCCCATGCAAGTCGCCTTTTAAAAGGCGTCGCTGTCTCTGGACGCTCATCAGTCCAGAGACAGAGTCTGTTATTTGGGATAAATCGCGTCGTAGGTGGGAGCCGCCTTTCTAAAAGGCGTCGCTGTCCCCCGACGCCATTTAACCCTCACAGACATGTTCTTCCTCCGCCATCCCCCAATCCACGGGATGGTTTTTCCTCTCCAAAATCATGTAAAAACACAAAAACGTGGAGAAGGAGGAGAAGAACCTAATTACCCATTAAAACATTCAAATTCTGGTTACATGCAATTAGTGTTTTCACCCCAAGAAAACTCCTAAACATGCTTCAAAGTGGGAAAATATGGTATTCAAATGAAATACAATAGGGATCGTTACCCTACCGGTTACTCGAACTCCTCTTAGCTCCAAACCATCAACCCGCCTCGCCACACGCCGCCGCCGGTACCGTCGTGGACGCCGTTACTCTACCGGGACGTCGGCCGCCGTGCGGAGAGAAGTGCGCCGCGGACGAAGTGGTGGTGGTAATGGAGGAAGTTGGTAGGTTAATGGAGTGGAGGGAGAGGAGGAATGGAGAGAGGAAAGGAAGGAGGGGGGAAAGGGGTCGCCGGCTCGCCGGAGGGAAGAGAGGAGAGAGAAGAGGAAGGAGAGAATGAGGGAAATGAGGGAGGGTTCGCGGGGTCAACCAGAAACTGGGTAAAACGCGTCGTGCCAGCCCGACGTCATTCAGATGACAAGATCGGGCCGTACACTGACAAACCATGGTCGTACTCTAAATGGCGTCGTCCATCTAAGACGCCATTCAGACGATAAGACCGGGGCCGTACTCTCGCGCCCCAAGGCCAGCCCACGTGGCGCCCACGTTGTAGGTGCTTAAAATGCTCGTGTGATTAACATGAAAAATCTATGTTGTTTAGTGTAAACTAACCTATTAAAAATAGCAACTAAGTGCAGTGATCGCCAGAAACTTTTGACTTAAAAGTTTCAAAAGAGAGTATGATCGCCTACCTGTTTGAACGCGGAAGATGTTGAATCCTTGATTCCCCTCCTTCAGCCGGCTGAAGAAAGAGAGCCCTTTCTTTGTTCTTTTGTTCTTGCTGTTGAGTTTGAGGTTGAGGATCGTCCAGAAGTCCTTCTGGCTTTGTGCTTGATTTCCCCTTTGATTCTCTTGTTGTTGTTGAGTGCAGCAGAAACAGAGAAAGAAAATAAAGAAACAATGATGATGAGAACTTTAAATAGAAGCAATATCTAAACTGATCATGATTTTAAACATGCTTAAACAGCAAACTTACTTGTTTAAATGGCTTTGAAACCCCTTTAATCAAATAGGTTTTGAAAGATTGATGCTGTGGTGTGTGTTGCATGAAGTGAATATGAAGAATGAAAGATTAATGAAGATGTAAAATAAAAATGTAGAAATTGAAACACTTATGCCCATTTGGTTGAAGCCTTGAAAGGATGAAGATTCTTGAGAGGACGCCGACTTCTGGAAATGGCAGCGCTCCGGCGTTCCAACGTTGTTGCTCCGATCTTCAACTCGCTATCGCTCAATTACGCTTCACACTTTTTTTTTACTCTCTTTGAGATGCAAGGTATTTATAGGCTTTTTTTGCGTTCGCGATTAACATAGAAAAACTTCGGATTTATCTATCTTAACTGACAGATAAATACTGATTAATTCATCTTTATCTGTAATTATCTAAAACGCGTCCACCATGGCTGACGCCTTTCAGATTAATTTAAGATAAGGATAAATATCCGGGAAAACTTATCTTTATCTTTATTAGCTAAAACGCGTCTACATGAGTAGACGTCTTTTACACTAATTAAGATAAGGATAAACATCCGGAAGAGAAGTTAAAATAGCTTAGGAAACCTAAAAAGCGTCAGCATTCACAGACGCCTTTTAGCTAATTAATCAATTGATTAAAATTCAAATTTAAACGCTAAAACAGGAATAAAGTCTAAATCGCGTCCACACAGGTTGACGCGTTTTAGAATTTCTGAATCGTGTCCACACAGGTTGACACGTTTTAGAATTCTGAATCGCGTCCACACAGGTTGACACGTTTTAGAATTCTGAATCGTGTCCACACAGGTTGACACGTTTTAGAATTCTTAATCGTGTCCACACAGGTTGACACGTTTTAGAATTCTGCATATTTTAACTGAAATTTGAGCTAAAATCAATTCAATTGATTAACTTAAACATGTCTGTTAAACCCGACACTCAAAAATATCAATAAAAATTAATTAATGATTAAATATCAGACCATTCTGAGGCATTATTATATGATATGAAATTTACTCAAAATGACATCAAAATTAGCGTGCCTACACACGTGGCACAGCCTAAAACACGTCTACATTGTTGGATGCCGTTTAAACCGTGTCTCGCAAGCTCGATGCGAAACAGGAACTAAGTCTCAGCCTTATCAGGGCCCAAACTAAGAGATCCAACCCCGAAACTGACCCGATAACCGAATCCGAAAACCTCAATCCTTACAAACTGGACCGGAACATGGGCGTGGAGGGTCACATATGCATAGGCTCACAGTTCGGCATTATTTAGTGGGATTTATATTAACTGGGGTTTTTTTGAAAAATTGTCCGACTTAATATAACTACTAGCAGTGTGGGAACCTTCTACAAAACTCTAGGGTTCCCCCTTGTTGGACACCCCCTCTCTCTCCTTTGCTTTGGGTGCCCCCCACTGGGTGCTTCCCAGAGCTCAACTTCGATGCGCAAACGACTACCGCCTTCTAGGAGATCTGTGTCCACATGTTGGAGCATCGTCGTGGCGAAGAAACGTCGGCACCACTATTGATCTACACGCGGGAGGAAGGACGATCCTACAATAGGAGGACTGCATGGATACTACTGGAGGCCGGGCACCTGTGCGGCTGGCGACAATGCTCCATTAGAACCGAGCGATTACGGATTCGAATTCGCGCAAGGTGATGCTCAATCAAGCCCTACCAGCACAAGAAGGTTGTTCGCCGCACAGAAAAGGGAAGATGGAGGAAGGTTTGTCGGTGGGTCCCGTAGCATTTACCTGTTAGTATTAGATGGTCTCAAAGCCAATCCGATACTATGTACTGATTCAGATTATTAATAAATGGCAATAATTCATTGTGTGCAATTAATTCGATCTATGTTTATCGTATCACGATGAAGTCCATGAACATGTGCAATAGTCTTCGGATTATGATGAGATCATAATTACGGGACCGAAGACTTATAAACACATGTTCTTAATTGTTCCTAGTCATAGGATGTTTGAGATAGGACATCGAACATCCAGATAGACTAGTATAGGTTACTTCAGCTCATATGATGAGGGTGATTGATCCCATAAGTCACTGGTGTGGAGACACTATGCTGGACCTGTAGGTGCTCATTGGTGAATGAGTTCACTGAAATGATCCGACTATGAATCGCTAAATGGTAATTACCTCACTGTTAACCAGCTCGATTCATCTGTTACGGTTGCATAGATGATCCTTAGACCTGAGACGCCAAAGATATCTTGTTGGTAGGTTTCTGAACTTTGAACTTGACTAAAGAATCTCTAACCATGGGTTATCAATAATTCAAGCGATCAGGTTCAAGGAAATGCCTTCGAAGGTAATTGTGTGTTCAATACGGGATCATCCGCTCTCGGTAGTTTGAGAGAGAATGTTCCGGGAATGATGCGCTTAAAGTCCCTGGCCAGGGCGGACTATGTATTCGATAAGGAGTTATCGGATTTAGATTGGTAGCATCTGATTCAAGTTAATCGACCGAATAGGGTTTAACAGTAAACCATACCCTAGGACTTAATGGGCCATTAACTGGACTGGTGTTTGGGCCTAGAGGGTCACACGCAAAAGGTTTTCAAGTCGATGGATAATCCGACAAGATTTCGGATAAGTCTGGGTTTTTATGAAAAACCGCAAACAGACTTATTATAAAAGAACGGATTCTATGTCGGGGGCCAGCAACCCTAACCTAGCTATCGTTCTTTATCTCTCACTCCTCTCTTCTGAGCTTGTGACACGAGGCGGCCATGTGGAGGCTCCGCTTCGATTCCCGACTGCTCTGCCTTCCGTCCGACAGGAGATTCCGAATCCGCATGTCGCGGCGGATTACGCGCTGCCAGACGGGATCCACCAACGTTGCATCGAGCGAGGAGGCGAGGATGATCCATCGCGAGGAGAACCGCGTGGATACCGCTAGAGGTCGGGCATCTGCGCGACTTGCGGCATCGCTCCGATAGAACCGAAAAACGAACGCGGATTCGAATCCGCGCAAGGTAAATCCGATTTACTCCGGTCTTGTTTTGTTGATCGAAACGGGATGGATCCGATCCCGAAATTATTTTTATTCCGCTGCGTTTTCGGTTGGATCCTGACACAGCGATCCCAACAGTGGTATCAGAGCCAGGTTCGACTGTGTTTTTCGTCGTTTCAATCTCTAAAATTATGGTTTTTGAATTTATTCCATGCTTAAATTTATTTTCTTACAAGATTTGAATTCATGAGATGTTCACTGCGATGAGATCGCAGTTTAAATCTGAAGAAAATACTTTTTTGGGGTTTTTTTTTTTGTGTTCTTCGTTGGACGAAGAACTTGACATTGATGAGGGAATCGGATCCATAAAGATGGATCTTAGGGGTTTTTTATCACTGTAAATCATGCCCACTGACCTTGGATGAATTGTTGGTGGCATGGGAAGCCGTGGGAGAATGGCCATGGACCTTCTTCTTCCTCTCTACGGGTTTGAGAAACCTGCAAACATAGATTTTAGGGAGGAAAAGGGAGGAAAATAAATCCCTTTCTGGAGCACCTCCAGGACCCTCGCCAGTCGCCGGACCTCGCCGGAGGTACGGTCATCATCAGCGGCAAGGTCCGGTCCCCGGTCGCCGCCGGGATCGGCGCCGGAGAAGACCCTAAAAGGGGGGGAAGCGCCGTCGGGTTCCCTGCAACGCAGAGAACCCTCGGGCTGCCCGGCTGGACCCAAGCCTAGGCCAGGGGTCTGAGCTAAGGCCAGCCAGGGGCCGGACCAAGCCTGCGGGCCTGGGTTCGGGCCCCTGGCTCAGCCCTGGCTCGAGCCAGGGGCTCAGCTGGGCTGAGCCCTTTTAAAGGCCCTAGTTAATTTTTTTTAATTTAATTAATCAATAAATTGATTTAATAATTAACAAATATGATTTTACTATTTGTTATTGAATTCAATTTTTGATTGGGTCCTAATTAAGGTTTATTTTGTTAATTAATTAACAAAAGTTTTTAATTTAATTAATTCTAAATGTTAGATTAAACCTTATGTACTCTAATTGTTAGCTTAACCCCAAATTATTTGAATTGTTCAAATTGAGCATGGAATATTTCTAAAGCCATTAATTTTAGATTTTGTACATATTTGATGTGTTATTAATTGCTTCTTTAAATTCAATTTAAGTTATGCATGCATAAATTGATTTTCGAAAATTCTAAATTCTCCAAAATTTTTGTTTGGTCCCTGGTTTTATGAAACCTGAAATTACTATTATTTTCGAAAATTTTAATAAGCCATTTGATCTGCTATTTCATGTGTGGTTTGTTTAAATAAAATACATGGTGGTCATGGACAAGCATTACTTGTGGATATGGAATATGATTGTGTGGTTGTTATTTATTAATAAACAGAGGTCTGCGAACCTCTTCCTTTCATATTCCAATGTAATTCTACCTCCCTCCTTGATGTAATCGCCATAAGGCTTCCTCCTATAAATTATTTTGTAATTTCGAATTATGATGTAATTTGATTGAGGCAAGCTACGCACGGAGCGAGGATGATCTACAACTACCGACCAGATGAAAATGAAGGAGTCCATTGAATCCATAGGTTTGCAGACTCATGATATAAGTTGTTATATTGTGTATGTGTGTGTGTTTGACTGTCTGGCTCAAGTCAAACCACAGTGCCGTCCATGACCACACTAATGACATGCATGTGATGTGTGTGCTTAATATTTGCTAGGTTATTAGTATTTACAATATATTCGATATATTTAATACTATCACCTAGGATGAGACCAAACTAAATAAGTAAAACCTTCGTAACAAATTCTAAGCCGGAGCGCGAGTCATTGAGAATGCACCGCGTAGCTCTCCATCAATATGATTGATAGAACTTAATTCAGTGGTGACAGATACTATGTGTTTACCCGAGGTTTGCCATTAACTGATGAGAGAACTATTGATCATGGCATTAGATGCCTTTGGATAAAAGTAGAGGAACGATATAGTCATCCATGTGTTTACCCGGGAACTATATTTCTACTCTACTTTATCACGTATTGATGGTAAAGTTTAGACCGGGGATAATGGTCTACTGTGTTTACCCGGGACCATTAATAACCTGGGAGCCGAAATATGATCGGATATTGCAAGGAGTTACAATTATTATGAGATGATTGCTCTGAGATAACGGTATGTACGTGTTTACCCGTGGTCATACTGTGATGCTTAGAGATTCTGATCCCCACTAGAAGACAGTCGGCGTCTCCCGTTCTGTATATCTGAAGGTTATACAGTCCATCGAAAATTAGTAGGAGCAAACTAGATAATAAAAGACCATATCTTGTTTTAGTTAATCTGAATATCTGCTAATTATCATTTGATTATCTCCTGTAGGCTAGAATGTCGCACCATAACCCGTTGCGAGGCATACTTGATGCCAACCATTTGACAGGCACAAATTACTCAGACTGGCTCAGGAACCTGAAGATTGTCCTCAGGTCTGAGCAGATTGCCTACGTCTTGGATAATGAACCTCCTGCTGAACCAGCATTAGATGCCCCCAGAAGAGGAAATGATAGCGTATGAAAAATAGAAGGAAGATTCCATCATGGCCCAATGCTACATGTTAGCCTCTATGAGCAATGAGTTGCAGAGGCAACATGAAGAGATGGATGCTAGATCCATCATCCATGAAGAGATGGATTACACTTCCCAAGGAGATGCACACAGACCTCATGTTGTCTTCACTTCTACCGTCATATGCTCCGTTCATCGTTAATTTCAACATAAACAAGATCCAGGCCACCTTAGCTGAACTACTGAACATGTTAAAGACTGCTGAAGGGAACCTTGTGAAGGATAAACCCCAAGTCCTCATGGTTGGTAAAACCAACAGAAAAAGACTTACAGTCCAAGCTTTTCAAAAGAATAAGAACAAGGTTCAGAGAAAGGCAAAGGTTGTCAAGAAAGATAAAGGTAAAAATGCTGAGAAAGGTGATTGCTTCTACTGTCACCAAAAGGGGCACTGGAAGAGGAATTGTAAAAAATACCTCAAGGACAAGGCTCAAGGAACTGTGAAGCAGCAGGACGCTTCAGGTATCTATATGATAGATGTAAACTTGTCAATAAGAGATTGTACATCATGGGTATTAGATACTGGATGTGTATCTCATATTTGCAATTATGTGCAGGCACTGACAAGAAGGCATAAGCTGAGGACCGGCGAGGTGGAGCTGAGGCTAGGTAACGGCGCAAGAGTTGCGGCAATCGCTCTGGGGACAGTAAAGCTCAAGCTACCATGCGGAGACACATTTTTATTAGATGAATGTTACTATGTACCTAGCATAATAAGGAACATCATTTTTATTTCATACTTGGATAGAATTAGATACAATTTAAATTTTGGGAACAATAGCTGTTTAATTTATTTTGGAAATAATAATAGCTTCTGCTATTTTGTCCAATGGTTTGTATCTATTAAATATGTATAATGATAATTTACACATCGGTTTTTCAATTAAAAGAAGTAAGTATGAAATGAACAAAGCCTACTTGTGGCATTGTAGGCTTGGACACATTAGTGAAAACAGACTCAAAAGGATGTATAAAGATGGATATTTAGATCCATTTGATTATGAATCATATGCAATCTGTGAGTCATGTTTAATAGGTAAAATGGCTAAGTCTCCATTTAGTGGAACTAGAGAACGAGCCAAAGACATATTAGAACTCATACGTTCAGATGTATGTGGTCCTATGTCAACCCAAGCCATTGGTGGTTTCTCATACTTCATTACATTCACTGATGATTACTCAAGGTTTAGATATATATAATTATTGAAGTATAAATCTGAAGCCTTTGAGAAATTCAGAGAATTTAAGAATTAAGTAGAGAAACAAACAGGAAAGAGTATAAAAACCATCCGATCCGATCGGGGTAGTGAATACTTGAGTACATAGTTCATTAAATACTTAAAGGATAATGGTATCCTTTCTTAGCTTACACTTCTTTATACACCTCAGATGAATGGTATATCAGAAAGGAGAAATCACACATTAATGGAAATGGTGCGATTCATGATGAGCATGTCCAAATTACCAGTGTCTTTATAGGGATATGCACTTAGCTCGGCTATGTATATCCTGAACAAGGTACCCAGCAAATATGTTGAAACCACTCCATATGAGATATGAAATGGAAGGAAACCAGACTTTAAACATGTTAAAGTCTGGGGATGTCCTGCTCATGTTAAAAGACATGACACAGATAAGCTAGAATCCAGAACTGACAAATACAGATCTGTGGGATATCCAAAGGAAACTTATGGATATTACTTTTATCATCTTGGCGAACAAAAGGTGTTTGTGGCCAGGAGAGCTGTCTTTCTGGAAGAAGATTATATTCTCCAGAAGGATAGTGGGAGTAAAGTATTTCTGGAAGAAATTCTAGACCCACAAACTGGTAATGGTTCATCAGATTAACCGTCAGTTTCTGAACATGTTGAAAATGATACACAGGAACCTCGTAGGTCTGAAAGAGTACCTAAACCACCAGAAAGATATGTGGGACATATTAATTTGGATGGTTCAAAGATACTCTATAATGATGATGATGATCCTAAGGCTTACCAGGAGGCTATTGAAAGTCTAGAGGCCGGGAAATGGCGGGAAGCCATGAATTCTGAAATACAGTCCATGTACATCAACCAAGTTTGAAACTTGGTAGATTTACCGGATGGTATAGTACCTATCGGCTGCAAATGGATCTTTAAAAGAAAGATCGGTGCAGATGGACGTATTGAGAATTATAAAGCAAGATTAGTGGCGAAAGTATATCGTCAAAGACAAGGTGTTCACTATGACGAAACCTTTTCACCCGTTCCTATGATTAAGTCTATCAGAATTCTTCTCGCCATTGCTGCCAACCATGATTACGAAATTTGGCAGATGGATGTGAAGACTGCCTTCCTTAATGGAAACCTTGAGGAGGAGGTGTATATGATACAATCAGAAGGATTCACATCCAAAGAATCTCCAGACATGGTATGCAAGTTGCAAAGGTCCATTTATGGACTGAAGCAAGCTTCCCGAAGCTGGAACATAAGATTTGATGAGGCGATCAAATCTTATGGCTTCATTAATAATGAAGATGAGCCCTGTGTATACAGGAAAAACAGTGGGAGCGCAATCACATTTCTGATTCTTTACGTTGACGACATCCTACTCATTGGGAATGATGTAGGAATGATGTCATCAGTAAAAATATGGCTGTCAAAGAACTTCTCCATGAAGGATTTGGGAGAAGCATCTTACGTATTAGGAATACGGATCTATAGAGATAGATCAAAGAAGATGCTAGCTTTAACCCAATCCATGTACATAGAAACCACATGGAAAATTCCAAGAGAGGTCTCATACCGATGAGACATGGAATTTCACTCTCTAAAAGTCAGTCTCTCAAGACACCTGAAGAGAGGGTTGTGATGGATAAAGTCCTCTATGTTTCTGCCATAGGGTCCATCATGTATGCCATGCTATGTACCAGACCTGATGTAGCATATGCTCTAAGCGTTACGAGCAGACATCAGCCAGATCCAGGTGATGAACACTGGAAGGCTGTGAAATGCATCCTTAAGTACTTGAGAAGGACTAAGGATCTATTTCTAGTTTATGGAGGAGGAGACTTAAAGCTGCAATGATACATTGACTCGAGTTTTCAGTCTGATCCTGACGACAGCAAGTCAACATCAGGTTTTGTTTTCACACTCAACGGGGGAGCAGTGAGCTGGAAAAGTTCCAAGCAGGAAACCATTGTTGATTCGACAACGGAACCCGAGTATATTGTTGTTGTTGAAGCCGCCAAGGAAGCTGTATGGATGAAGAAATTCATCGGCGATCTTGGTGTGGTAGAAAGCATATCTGGTCCCATCCCACTGTTGTGTGACAACAATGGGGCGATTGCTCAAGCGAAAGAGCCGAGGTCTCATCAGAAGTTGAAGCACATTCTGCGGCGCTTTCATCTGATCAGAGAGATTATAGCTCGAGGAGATGTTGTGATGGAAAGAGTTCCTTCAGCCGACAACATAGCAGATCCACTTACAAAGCCTTTGTCTCAAAATGTCTTTGAGCGTCACTAAGAGAATATGGGTATTCTGTATAAAAGTGATTAGCTTTAGTCCAAGTGGGAGATTGTTAGTATTAGATGGTCTCAAAGCGAATCCGATACTATGTACTGATTCAGATTATTAATAAATGACAATAATTCATTGTGTGTAATTCATTCGATCTATATTTATCGTATCACGATGAAGTCCATGAACATGTGCAATAGTCTTCGGATTATGATGAGATCATAATTACGGGACCGAAGACTTATAAACACATGTTATTAATTGTTCCTAGTCATAGGATGTTTGAGATAGGACATCGAACATCTGGATAGACTAGTATAGGTTACTTCAGCTCATATGATGAGGGTGACTGATCCCATAAGTCACTTGTGTAGAGACACTATGCTGGACCTGTAGGTGCTCATTGGTGAATGAGTTCACTGAAATGATCCGACTATGAATCATTGGATGGCAATTACCTCACTGTTATCCAGCTCGATTCATTTGTCACGCTTGCGTGGATGATCCTTGGACCTGAGACGCCAAAGATATCTTGTTAGTTGGTTTCTGAACTTTGACTTTGACTAACGAATCCCTAACCAAGGGTTATCAATAATTCAAGCGATCAGGTTCAGGGAAATGCCCTCGAAGGTAATTGTGTGTTCAATACGGGATCATCCGCTCTCGGTAGTTTGAGAGAGAATGTTCCGGGAATGATGCGCTTTAAGTCCCTAGCCAGGGCGGACTCTGTATTCGATAAGGAGTTATCAGATTCATATTGGCGGCATCTGATTCAAGTGAATCGACCGAATAGGGTTTAACAGTAAACCATACCCTAGGTCGATTCGGGAACATTGCACGGATGAAGGATTATATCCGCGCGCTAACCGATGACAGAAAGGTTCCAATATAGGGTTGCGATACCCCAGTGCCATCCAGAATCACGCGATGTTGCTTGGCATCCAACGTGATCGGAAGTCCGTCCGAATTTATTGTGGGACATTAAATTCGGCTAATTAATTGAATATAAGGATATTAATTAATTCAGTGGGTCAGTAAAAGGTTACTGGACTTAATGGGCCATTAACTGGACTGGTGTTTGGGCCTAGAGGATCACACGCAAAAGGTTTTTATGTCGATGGATAATCCGACAGGATTTTGGTTAAGTCTGGGTTTTTATGAAAAACCGCAAACAGACTTATTATAAAAGAACATATTCTACGTCGGGGGCCAGCAACCCTAACCTAGCCGTCGTTCTTTCTCTCTCTCTCCTCTCTTCTGAGCGTGTGACACGAGGCGACCATCTGGAGGCTCCGCTTTGATTCCCGACTGCTCTTCCTTCTGTCCGACGGGAGATTCCAAATCCGCATGTCGCGGCGGATTACGCGCAGCCAGACGGGATCCACGAACGCTGCATCGAGTGAGGAAGCGAGGACGATCCATCGCGAGGAGAACCACGTGGATACTGCTAGAGGTCGGGCATCTGCGGGACTTGCGGCATCGCTCCGACGGAACCGAAAAACGAACGCGGAGTCGAATCCGCGCAAGGTAAATCCGATTTACTCCGGTCTTGTTTTGTTGATCGAAACGGGATGAATCCGATCCCGAAATTGTTTTTATTCCGCTGCATTTTCGGTCGGATCCCGACACAGCGATCCCAACATTACCAACATCTTGGGGAGATGGAAAGGCCTCCCTTGGGAGACGTTGTAGGCGTGATGAACCCTTCTCTATCATTATGCAGATACTCCTACGTCATTACCCACATGGAAAATACTATTCAATGGGATTTTAGGGTCCACCGAGGGGCATAGGATAGGGGTCCAAGCAATCCAAATTCCCCAAACAAAAACAAAAAGGGCTGACATAACCACGGTCCTCCATTGAAGTGTCTTGAATAAGGTCATCATCAAGCCCCACCAACAATGAAGATACCGAGGACATTTAACATGGAAGGGATATGTGCATGTACTATTTTGATGTGCATGATTGAGTTGTACCACACCATTTCTCTGCACTTGGGATGCTAGTTGTTGCCTTCTTGATTTCAACGTAGAATAAATAGTATATGACACATAATATACAGTTTTGATAAATATAATCAATGCTTTCAATTCTAACAAGATAACTACCACTAGCACTAACACTGGCAAATGGAAGATGGGTGCCTTTGATGTCTCTAAGCACATCTCCCCAGCCGGTTTTGCCCAGATTTGCTCCACAAGCTCTACTTTTATTCAGTTTAATTATTAAATCCTCTGCTTGGCTTTTCCTAGTGAATAATTGATCATTCCAACTAGACTCCAAAGCAAGCTTGTAACCTAAAAAAGAACAAAGTGTTGAGGTGGTGGTACCATATTGAGAGGGCCAAATTCGGTTCGGCCCATTTACTAAGTGGGTCGGCCCGTTATGAAGTGCCCAAGATGCCCTTGGAATCCATTGGGCCCCTCCCGAGCTTCTATGAGCTTGTTCCTGCCAGAAGCTCAGTCAAATCCATAATGGACTCCAAGGGGCTCGAAGTGATCCACTCCCCTAAGGAAAGTCCTTTCCTAATCCCTCTCTGATCCTCTAAGGAAGGAAACCTGCACCAAATAAGGAAGTCAAAATCCTCCGAATCCCGTCTAGCTTGGGATCAGGATCGAGCTTACCCCGTTACGTCTTGCCTTAGAACTCTCAGACGAATGCTATAAGAAGGCCCTCCAGTAACCTCATGAGGTGCGTTCAGAGCAATCCCTAAACCTTCTGAAACTATTCGTCAATAGTTGGTCTTAACTTAGGCATCGGAGGGGGCTCCTTGGGATCGAAACTGGGTCTCCTCTGATCTAGTGTCTTCCTTGCAGGGAGCAGGAAAGAGGCTTCTATGGTGTGGGAAGGTTTTGGTCGTGCGATCAAGATCGGACGAATCTTGACCCAACATTTTTTGGCGCCGTCTATGGGAACTAAACTAAAAGCCACTAATTTTTTAGCACTCATAGCCGGCCTGATCCGTCCAGTAGCTCAAAGGGGTCCGTAGACACCTACTTTCACTAGGGGCCTGTGTAGAGGCATAAAAATGGCAAACTACTTTAGTCCTACATCGAATGTTGTAAAAGTAGGCCTATGCTTATAAGCAGAGAGCAACCTCTCTTCCCAATGAGGGCCCTTTTCTAAGGAACAAGGACAAAATCCCACTACCGCTCTGGGGATAATACTTCGGGAAGGCACAGATATTTTCACGCATCTTTTGTCATGGGCCTATTGTGGCTCTTCTCTATTGCGCCTTCCCAGATCCTACCGAACTCCTGGCGTCCAGTCATTGCCTTTATCGCCCAGGTGTATGCTTTCGAGCATGCTGGACCTATGGTTGACGCGTTTTCCCATCTCGTCTATGTCCGCCGCTGCCCTATTCTTGGAGCCCGTGACTTCCTCCAGTTCTTGAGCGACGGCGACCACTGCCCTTTTCTCGTTTACTCTTATTTTCCTCTGCAAGTTGGAAGGATGCCATTTTTTGGGTCGACTGTCCGGCCGGCGAGGAGTGGCCTTTCCCGACAATGTGGCGGGATCTTGCTGAAGACCTTGTTCCCGACGGGTTCCGAGAAGGGCTCTCTAAGGCTGGCGCCATGCTGGTGCTGGATCTCTGGGAACAAGGTCCCCATGAAGTCGACCTCCTGGTGTCTAACGCTATATTGCAAGTGACTGGGCTTTCTCCTCCATTGCGCCTCCCCAATGAGTCACCACTTACTGTTAGGGGAGGGCGCAACAGAGGGAGAGGTAGAGGTGGTTAGCGCGTAGGGAGGTGGGATAGGGGAAGGTAAAGGTCGGTGGCGCAGTCCTGTGAATCTCCACCCTAGCGAACCTCATCCGCACCGGGTGGCCTTCGATGGTGTTGGTTTGCGTCAGTCGCGCCTTAGTTTGCTTCTGAAGCATTGTCGTAAGCAGGTCCATGACAATACCTTTAAGAAGGCAAGAAGAAATAGCAACCGCTCACAACATGGTATTCCAGCCGATCTTCCTGCCCCACCACCGATATTCAACCACTCCATCCGCTTGCAGTGCCCCTCGCTATCCCTCCATCAGCCCAAGCTCCAACTACACAAGCCAACGTACCCATAGCTCCTAGCAGAGGTCCTGATGTGATGAAACATCCGGCCCCATCAGCAGACCCCCCGTTGGACGAACTCTCGGCTGTGATAGCGTTGCTACGACGCTTAGAAGAGAGGCTTGATCGGGTGGAAGGCCATCGAGTGGGAGGCCCCGAGCCGAACAACTTGCAACAAGGTCTCCAACCTGTAGCTCCTTCAGGTTTTCAGATTTCGCTGGGACCCCAGTGCCCCCGAGATCGATAGCCTGAGAATCGTAAGTTGACCCGACAAACGAGCCGGGGATGGTCTCGGCGGTGGTCGGAGAAAGATAGGAATCAACGTCGTCGATCTTCAGCCTCTTCCAACAGTTCTACCTCGATGTCCTTAAAGCGTCGCACCCATCATGAATGGGGAAGAGATACTTCCCATGGGTATTCTTCGGATCAATCCTCGAGGACCTCTACTTCCCGAGACTGGTGGGGCTCTCAAGAGGGTCACCACCGCCCAAGGCGACACCCCAGCAATGATCGCGTGCAAAGGTTGGAGGAACGTGTAGAGCGGCTACTCCGGCATGACCGGGATGCCGGAATTGACATAGAGACGGAGCCCGATTGTGCTTCACCCGGCGTGTGCTAAAGGCACTACTACCACACCGCCTTAGGGTGCCATCGCTAAAAAGGTATGATGGAACTTGTGATCCTGATGACCACTTGCAGTCCTTCGAGAACACCTTCAACTTGTTAGACGCGCCCGACGCCATCCGATGTCGTGCCTTCCCCATGATGCTAGAAGGACTTGCCCGGCGATGGTTCATACAATTCAAGCCCGACTCCATTGATAGCTTTTCTGAACTGAGAAGAGCCTTTAGAAGAAACTTCGCGGCAAGTTGGCGCACGCCAACCACGACCGCAACATTGTCCTCTATGAGGCAAGGCAAGGATGAGACCCTGCGCAAGTTCTAGACCCGCTTTCATGAGGCTGTGCTGAAAATTCCCAACCTAGACCTACCGAATGCCGCACAATACTTCATTGCCGGAATTCAAAACCAGCAAGTTCTTTTCGAGCTGAGCAAGCAGTTACCTATAGACCTTCCCAACCTAGTGTGGAGAGTAAATCAATGCATTAATAGTGAAGAGCTCTTGCGGGCGTACCCTGCTCAACGGCCCACCGAGTCTAGCGAGGGTCAAGATAACAAAAGTCGGGAGCCGGCTAGGGGTCGAAAAAGGTTTGATCGAAGTATCGAAGACCGACCCTTGAAGAGTCTACGATGAAAAAATCAGGATAACCAGCGAGCACGCCCTGTGTTCCGAAGAGAAGAAAATTACACCCCTCTCAACATGTTGATCGACCGAATTCTCCAGGAGATCAAGAATGAAGGCTACCTCAGATGGCCAAAGAAGATCAAGATTGCCCCAGGAGTGGAGCAGATCGGGAAGTTTTACGCCTACCATCGTGAGTACGGGTACTACACCTCGGAATGCTACGATCTCAAAAGGGAGATCGAAAACCTCATAAAGAGAGGTCATTTGAAGAGGTACGTCGCCGACCCAGAGATTGACCGGCAACATAGAGAGTGGACTCCCCCCGTGGATGAGTGCGCTCAGCCATCCCAGGCTGAACGAGTGATCCATGTCATCTACGGAGGATCGGCCAGTGGAGGGGACAGCAACAAAAGAAGATGGAGCTATGCCTCTGAGACTCAGAGGGCAGTCCGGGAGGTGGCGTGAACCTCCCACCGACACTTGACTCAAGAGCCGATCACCTGCACTGAGGCCGACCTGGAAGGGCTAGTGCTGCCCCACAACGACGCCGTGGTGATAGAGCCAAAGATTGTGAACTTTAAGGTGAAGAGAGTGTTTGTCGACAACGGTAGCTTTCTTGACATTATCTTCCTTGATTATTTTAAACAGATAGATCCGGACATGAAGAGGCTAAAGAGAGTCCAGACACCAATATACGGCTTTAGCGGCCAGCCCATTATGGCAGAAGCCGTCATCACCCTTCCCTTGACGCTGGGAACATCGCCGGGAACCATAACACGGGAGATCGAATTCACCGTGGTTGACGTCCCCTCGGAGTACAACGGCATCCTAGGGAGGAAATCTTTGGGGAAGTTCCTCGCTGTCCCCTCGTCTTTGCACCAGAAGCTCAAGTTCCCAGCCCCCGATGGAGTTGGCGAAGAGCGAGGAAATTAAAATGTCTCTAGATAGATGTACTTGGCTTCCACCGACGCTCAACTCAAGAAGCCGGTGATGATCATCAGAGAGGTAGCGGAAGACCTGGCGAGGAACGCATAACCCTCGGAGGAGCTGGCTACCATCAAGGTAGGACCGGCTGCAGACCAAGAGTTGAAGGTAGGGAACTACCTGTCCGAGCAACAAAGGTTACAATATCAAAAGTTCCTATCATGGAACTTAAATGTTTTTCAAATGGGAAGGTACCCCTTTGCCAGGGGTTCCCTCGGAGGTCACTACACACTCCCTGAGTTTGGACCCGGGCCATCCTCCCGTGCAGCAGAGGAAGAGGCGGCTTGCCCTTAAGAGACAAAAAGTTGTCATGGAGCAAGTTAATCTGCTCTTGGAAATAGGCGTGATCAGACACGTCCAACACCCCATCTGGGTCGCCAATGTCGTTCTGGTGAAAAAAGCTAATGGGAAATGGCGCATGTGCGTTGACTTCATCGACCTCAATAAAGCCACTCCTAAGGATTGTTTTCCTCTGCCGAATGTAGACCAGTTGATTGACGCCACCGTTGGCCACGAGAGTCTAAACTTTCTAGACGCCTTCTTAGGGTATCACCAGGTACATATGAACAAGCCATACGAAGAGCATACCGCTTTCGTTACTGAAGTAGGATTATACTGCTACACCCGAATGCCTTTCAGGTTGAAGAACGTTGGCGCGACTTACCAGAGGTTGGTGAACCGAATGTTTAACCGGCTTATCAGTCGGAACATGGAAGTGTATATGGACAACATGCTGGTCAAATCCACAAAGGCCACCGACCACCTAGAAGATCTCATGTAGACCTTTGACACACTAAAAAGATACAGCATGAAGTTGAATCCGGCCAAATGCGCCTTCGGGGTCAAAGCCGAGAAGTTTCTGGGTTTTATGGTGACCCAGAGGGGGATTGAGGCCAACCCTGATAAAATATCAGCTGTAACGACCCGCCATCCTATGACCGGAGACCCGGTCACTAAATGGATGTCGGCCCATTAACTGCGGGTTCATACCCGGATCTCACACAACACATCTGGAGGAGTAAGCGCTAAACAAGGCTAAATATAACAATCACACGGACTACAAAGATATGACAAGTGCGCAGGAAGGAAGATAACAATGTCCGTATACAGTCCAACAATAATTACATGTCCAACAAATTAAATAAGTACAGGCAGAAGGAAAGTACAACAACATCGGGGCATACCCCGGAACAGAGACAGCTGCTGGTCCGCACACCAAGAAGGCACCACACGCCTCCACACGCCGCGAAGTCCACACCTGAAACCGCAGGGAGTGAGCCACACCAGAATTGGGCTCAGTAGGGATCATCCGATCCCCTGCCTCCCACTCACACACCCACAAGTGCAACGACAGGGATATATGGCAATTAAGTAAAGCAGTAAACATAGCACCCAAATCTGATATGAAACGTACGATAAGCAGTGTAGCAAGAACCAATCTAAGCAACCCGAAGAACCCAACACAGAGTCAAGTCTCACAGCCAAAGTCCACGAAGCGACTGAACCACACTGTTGACCGAAGTCAAACGTCGCCTCCCAACACTACCACCACTGCTCACGCCTGTCCACCCCTACAGTGTTCCGGGACACTGTAGGGTGAGGCAGTGAGTCAAACTAGGACTAGCTGGAACCAGTGTACCGCCACTGTCAGCTACGTGTGCACACAAGCAGTCTAGACTACTGTCCTACCGACCGGATTGCCTCCACGCTAGGCCTCAGCGCTTCAGGAGGGCCATGGGGACCGGCGAACCCCCGTCAAGCCGAAGCTACAGGAACTACCCACAACCCTAACCTCCCGGGCTGCGTCAGGCCAAAGGGCTAAGGGTACCACTCGTAACCTTGATCAAAGGTCACATCAGGCCCAGTGGCTACAGGGGTAAAACAACTCCAATAGTACCACAAACAGCTCCACAGCAAGAAACGCGCCGGAAGCTGCCACGACAAACAGGGAAACCCCGACCCGCTGAGACCAAACAGCGATCCCTCGGATAGCACACCGGCTACTCCGGCCCGACGGGCTCAAGGTGATCCTGCTTCCCTCAGCCAAAGGTAAAACACAACATGTACCCCTTCTCCCACTGGTACGGCACAATGCCTCACAGACACCATGACCCTGTCCCCATCGGTCCATGGTGACAAACGTAAACCACAGTTATTCCAATCCACAATTGCATAAGCACATACACACATCTAACATGATGTAATTTCATTCACGCAGAAGTCCTCAGTCTCAGTGTACAACGTAAAGCATGTATTTGAATCGTCCCACAATAAAACACATGATAAAACCATGATTTATACAGTTCTGTCTTGAATCGCGTCGACCGAGGTCGACGCCATTCAAGCCCCTCATATAGGTTCATAAAAGCTACATTATTCCTTGAAACGCGTCGTTATAGGGAGTCGCCTTTTTAAAACGCGTCCAGATCTACAGACGCCATTCACACCGAAATTCCAGATTTACAGACCTCACTCGGGGTGATTTTTTGCCTAAATGGCGTCATGATGGCCCGACGTCCTTCTGAAAGGCGTCGTCCATCCATGACGTCATTTAGCGCCAGAACCCCTACTCTTAAAACCTCGAACAGGGAGGTTTCTGCCCTAAAAGGCGTCGTACTGCCCTGACGTCCTTCTAAAAGGCGTCGACCAGGCACGACGCCATTTAGCGCCAGAAACCTGGATCCCTGGTTCGATCCGAGGGCCTCTCCCTTAACCCCAAACACCCCGAAAATGCCCCAAAACAGAAGGAGGAGGAAAGGGAGATCAACCACCATAAGCATGCTACATATCCACGTTCACGAACACGGTCAAACCCACAAGAACACCCCTTAAACATGCTCATTCTAACCCAAAACATAACATGCCACGCCAAGGAAACCACGAACAACACATTCACAATCCATGCAAAGTTCATCCCCCTACCGGTTCTTGAACTCCACCAAGCTCCGTGCCGCCGACCCGCCGCACCGCAGACCGCCGCCGGTACCCTCGAGGACGCCGCCACTCAGCCGGGACGTCGGCCGCCGTCCGGAGAATGGAACGCCGCGAAGGAAGTGGTGGAGGTAGAGGTGAGAGGTAGGGAGGTGTTGGAGTGGTGGAAGAGGAAGAAGAGGAAGGGAAGGGGAAAGAGAGTCGGAGAGGGCGGAGAGGGCGAGGAGAGAGAGAGTGAAGGCGAGAATGAGGGAAAGAACGGGAGGCTCGCGGGGTCAATCTGAATCTAAGTGAAATGCGTCGATCGAGGCAGACGCCAATCAGTCTGACAGGACGGCCATACTAACAGCGGTCTGAAACGCGTCGCCCACCGCGGACGCCGTTCAGACGATAGGACAGGCCGTACTGACAACGCTCTGGCGCCGCACACTGACATCACAGGTGTCGCAGTCTGAAACGCGTCGACCAACCTGGACGCCGTTCAGACGTTGTGACAGGGGCCGTACTCTCGCGGCCCGAAACCCGCCCACGTGGCGCACACGTGGCACAACAACAAGCAGACCTAAATGGCGTCCACACAACCTGACGCCTTTTGAAAGGCGTCGAGCAGTGCTGACGTCATTCAGTCTGAAATCTCAAGACCCCTCAGGGTCTAAACCAGGGGATCCGACCTGAACCCGACCCGAATACTGAACCCGAAACCTCAGTCCTTACATCAGCCATCCTCTCCATGCATCCTCCGACCTACCTCAATGACATCCAAAGACTCACGGGGAGGTTGGCAGCGTTAAGTAGGTTCCTCTCCAAGGAAGTCGAATGTTGTTTCCCCTTCTTCAAGTTGTTGTGAGTAAAGGAGAACCCGCCAAGCAAGCAAGGCCACATTACTTGGTCACCAGAGTGTCGAGCAGCCTTCGAAGAGCTCAAGGAGTATCTGAGACAACCCCCGGTGCTTTCCAAGCCGCTTACAAGTGAACAACTCTTGATCTACTTGTCTGTAACCCCCTCAACAATTAGCTCCATTCTTATCAGGGAGGACAGCGGAACGTAGATGTCGGTGTACTACGTTAGTTGGGTCCTTTAAGGACCAAAAGTACGGTATGAAGCGGTCAAGAAAACGGCCCTCGCCTTAGTGACGGCCGCGAGGAAACTACGTCCTTACTTCCAAGCTCACCCAATAGAGGTCGTCACCGATAGGCCATTTCGACAACTATTACAACGACCAGACGCTTCTGGCCGGATGATCTAGTGGGCAATCAAATTGTCAGAATTCAAAATCACCTATCGGCCCAGGACAGCTATTAGGGGCAAGCCCTTGCCGACTTCGTGGCCGAATGCACACTCCTGGCAAAAGAGTTGAGTGGTGGGCTCGGTGAAGGACACATTTGGCAGATTTTCATAGATGGATTGGCCCGAGCCATAGGCTGTGGGGCCGGTCTTATTCTGGTCCATCCTAGTTCTCGAGAGGCAGATGGCGTCTAATTCTCATTAAAATTTCAATTCACAGCTACAAATAATGAGGCGGAATACAAAGCCCTTATCTCAAGGATCCAAATGGCCAAACGGTTGGAGGCAACACAAATTCAGGCTTATTCAGATTCCCTACTACTAGTGAAGCAAGTCAAAGGGGAATACGAAGCTAAGGAGCTTTCTATGAGGAAGTATATGGACATGGTCCTTCAATTGATCTTGTCCCTCGAAGGATTTGAGATCCTTTATATACCAAGGGAGTAGAACCAGAGAGCGGATGAGTTGGCCAAACTGGCCTCCTCTTCCCGAACGATCAGACGATCAGTCTTTGTCGAGGAACTACTGAAACCCACCACTCCTCAGCTTCGTTGCTTGGCACCGAACGAAGCATCTCGAGCCATCGTAAAGGTCCATTAAAGGATATGCGGCAGCCACGTCGGGCCACGTGCTTTACCGCGCACCCTCCTCCGCCATGGATACTGGTGGCCGACCCTCGCCTAGGATTGTACGGAGTACACCAAAAAGTGCCTCGGTTGCCAAATCAATCCCCCTCTCCCCAAGCTGCTAGCAAACGAATTGGAAAATATAACCAAGCCTTGCCCGTTCGCCATGTGGGGAGTTGATATCCTGGGCCCATTTCCCAAAACGACCAGCCAACGACAATTTGTAGTGGTCGCCATCGACTACACTAAATGGCCAAAAGCTGAAGCTGTGGCTAATATCAGGGATGATACGGAATGGAAATTCTTTCTACATAATGTTATTTACAGGTTCGGCATCCCAAAGGTGCTGATAACAAACAACGGTCGGCAATTCACCAGTCATTGGTTTTCCGACCACTATAAAGATTTCAGCATATGACACAGATTTTCCTCATTAGCACACCCACAAGCCAACGGACTCATGGAGAATGCCAATAGAACTATCATGAGGGGTATCGAAACTCACCTTCTTAAAGGTGGAAACTGGTTGGAAGCACTCCCCAAAATTTTGTGGTCTTTCTGAACCACAGCCAGAATAGGCAAGGGAGAGACCCCATAGCATCTGGCCTACGGTTTTGATGCTCTGATTCCTCTCGAGATCGGCTTGCCGGCCACCAGGTCAGGAGAATTTGAAGAAGCCAACTAACAACCAAAAATTGCGAGAGAACCTCGACCTCATTAAGGAAGCAAGGGATCCTTGGACCTGAGACGCCAAAGATATCTTGTTGGTAGGTTTCTGAACTTTGACCTTGACTAACGAATCCCTAACCATGGGTTATCAATAAGTCAAGCGATCGGGTTCAGGGAAATGCCCTCGAAGGTAATTGTGTGTTCAATACGAGATCATCCGCTCTCGGTAGTTTGAGAGAGAATGTTCCGGGAATGATGCGCTTAAAGTCCCTGGCCAGGGCGGACTCTGTGTTCGATAAGGAGTTATCGGATTCAGATTAGCAGCATCTGATTCAAGTGAATCGACCGAATAGGGTTTAACAGTAAACCATACCCTAGGTCGATTCGGAAACATTGTACGGATGAAGGATTATATCCGTGCGCAAACCGATGACAGATAGGTTCCAATAGAGGGTTGCGATAACCCCAGTGCCATCCAGGATCACGCGATGTTGCTTGGCATCCAACATGATCAGAAGTCCGTCCGAATTTATTGTGGGACATTAAATTCGGCTAATTAATTGAATATGAGGATATTAATTAATTCAGTGGGTCAGTAAAGGGTTACTGGACTTAATGGGCTATTAACTGGACTGGTATTTGGGCCTAAAGGGTCACACGCAAATGGTTTTCAAGTCGATGGATAATCCAACATGATTTCGAAAAAGTGTGGATTTTTATGAAAAATCGCAAACAGACTTATTATAAAAGAACGGATTCTACGTCGGGGGCCAGCAACCCTTACCTAGCCGTCGTTCTTTCTCTCTCTCTCTCTCTTCTGGGCATGTAACACGAGGCGGCCATCTGGAGGCTCCGCTTCGACTCCCGACTGCTCCACCTTCCATTCGACGGGAGATTCCGAATCCGCATGTCGCGACAGATTACGCGCAGCTAAACGGGGTCTACGAACGCTGCATCGAGCAAGGAAGCGAGGACGATCCATCGCGAGGAGAACTGCGTAGATACCGCTAGAGGTCGGGCATCTGCGCTATGAGTGCTGAAATCGGGTGTGTGATTATCATGAAAGATTATGTTGATTATGTGACAAATAAACCTATTAAAAATTAAGTGAATGTGATCGCCAGAAACTTTTAACTAAAAAAGTTCCAAAAGAAGAAAGTTTGATCGCCTACCTGTTTTGGATGTGGGAGATGTTGAAGTTCTTGATTCCCCTCCTTCAGCCAGCCGAAGAAAGAGAGCCCTTTTTGACTTTGTTCTTACTTTGATGGCTTATTGGACTTTAAGGATCATCCAGCTTTCCTTTTCCTTATTGATTCTCTCATCTTGATCTCCTTTTGTACCTTGCCAGAAAATGGAAAGAAAAACAGAGAAAACAATGAGAACTCAAATAGATGTAGTATCTATCTTAATAGAAATTTTAATCATGCAACTTGAACAATTGAACTCACTTGTTGGGCGGTCTTTTAAACCCCTCAAAATATAGATTGGTGAAGAATGCTAGTGAGTGTGTGTTGTATGGAGTGATGTGATAAAAAGGTGATGCTAACATGATGAAAAATGTGAGAAGGATGCAGAAATTAATTAAGGACTAAACTGGATGGCCCCTGAAAAGCCTTGGTTTTGAATGGATCTTGAAAGGACGAAGAAGCGATGAAGACTCCCGGAAATAGCAGCGCTTCAGCGTTTGGACGTCGTCGCCAATATTATCACTCACTTTTCACTAACTATCAAATAATCACTATTATCACTAGTAATCACTGACCAAGAGGTTGTGTATTTATAGGCTTTACTTCCGCGGTTATTTAATGGATTAACATGAAGAATTTTGAAGTTTATCTAGCTAACAAACAGATAAACACAAATTAATTCATCATTATCCGTAATTATCTAAAACGCGTTGCCAAATGTAGACGCCTTTTAGACTAATTAAGACAAGGATAAACATTCGGAAAAAGTTCATTATTATCTGTAATTATATAAAACGCGTCGCCCAAAGAAGACGCTTTTTATACTGATTAAGATAAGGATAAACATCTGGGGAAAGAGACTGAAATAACTTCGGAAACCTAAATTGCATCGTGACATGCAGGCATCTTTTAGCTAATTAATCAATTAATTTAAATTCAAATTTAAATATGAAAATAGGAATAAACTCTAAATAGCGTCTACACATGTAGACGTCTTTTAAACTTATTCATATTTTAATTAAAATTTGAGTTAAAATCAAATTAATTAATTAACTTAAATTATGTATGTCTGACCCGATACTATTTAGATAATTAATTCAGAAAGATTAATAAAAATTAACTAATGATTAAATATCATACCATTCTGAGACATTATTATATGATATGCGATTTACTCAAAATGATGTCAAAATTAGCGTGTCTACAGTTGCCTCACCTTGACATTGTCTTTGCAAGAGAATGAAATGAAATGGAATGTACTAAAAAGGTGATGCCAAGGTGTGATGAGACACGCTCTTAACATCACATGATTGGAATTTTTCTCAAAATCATCAATGAAGATAGCTCAATAATATCAATGGAATCAATTATGTCTAGATGAAGTAAACAATGAAATAAAATAAGGTCGATCAACCTCTACGGAGCGGGAAGTACCCCAGGTCGTAGATACTGCAGGTTTCATCATGGGGAGCGATTGCCAGCCAATGTGGACGTACTGCAGCCATGATGGATCTTTAAAAGAAAACAAGAAATATTAGATAAAGAATCTATGAAATAATAGAATTCCAAGGATATCTTCAAGCGAACCTTAAAGATAATTAAGATATTCAATTCAGAATGGAATATTTCATATCATGTTAAAATTATTTGATCAATGGTCTGAAATTTAATCAATAATTAATTCTTATCACAATGATATCAAAGTCCTACGCACCGTTTTACAAAAGTGCTAAGCCGAAGCTCGTTTATCCACGCACCGTTTTACAAAAGTAGATACATCATCCTCACTAATTAGCAATCAAACGGCCTATCCGTGCGATTAAGAATTCTTTGGAATTATCATCGTCTTTGTTGTAGGGGAACTCAAATTCCAGTTTCATCAAAACCACAAGGTCCTTGATACACTCATATAGTAATGATGATTATGCAAATGAAAGAATACAAGAGATAGAGATAACCGTCTTTTTAGCCACGGTCAGGACTCATAAACTCCCACAGTGGAATCTTCTTGATATTTTCCAGCTTCATTTGAATTTTCCTGAATTTCCTGCACTCAACAATCCATCAGTAACTTCAAGCAAGTGTTTGATTTGAATTTCGGGTAAATAACAGAAAAGCCTGAAAAGCATCGTGTCGCGTCGACGCCCATAAGTCACCTAAAACGCGTCGTTGTGCCACGACGCCTTTTCAGTCGCAGAAACAGGTTCTGGTTGTTCTCTACTCGAATTCCAACTCTTCCCATGCTTATCCCTTTCCAATCCGGAAAAGTCTTCCTAAGATCGCAATTCCTTCTATATAAATTTCATTAACTTGTTTCAAAGCTATCCTACCACAATCTAGAGATCAAAGTTAGAGTCTTTTTTCTTCAAAGTTCAAGGGATTTCCAAGGTTTTCAAGGCTACAAGGCTTCAAGAAGGAAAAGCTCGAAAACAAGATGGGTTCTTCAATCAAAAGGATGAGAAGGACGCTGGAGAAGCTCTCCGACATGGAGAATCATCTAAGTGGAAGAGATCCTAACCTCCAAGTAACTTGAATCATCTTTCCCTTCAATTCTTTTTCTTCTTCAACTCCATGTTCTTCATGTTCTTTTTCAAGTTCTTCAAGTGATCCCTCCTTCTATTTTTCCAGGCGTACCCTATGTTCCCCGGTCCAAAGAAATTCACCTCTCTTCCTTGGATTCGAAAGCTCGCTAAGAGTACCAAACTCTCCATGCAAACCTTTATTTCCAAGTGGAATCTTCAAGACTTAGTGGTCCATACTAAGCATTACAAGAGCCCAAATGTGGATTGGGCAGCCATGGGTGCTCTGATTGAGTTATGGCATCCTCAAACCCATTCCTTTCTTTTCCCTGAGTTCGAGTGCACTATCCTTCTATAGGAGGTCGAACTTTTATTGGGCCTTCCCAAAATCTAGAATAAGATGGCCTTGCGGATAATAAAGAGACGAATGATGCAATGCAATTTTGTACCTATTGCAGAGGTCTCTCAGTTCTTGCGACACGAACTGCGGTCCATTGTCGGTGACGATGGTGCTTGAAATTCCAAATCTCGTGATGATGTTCTTCATGATGAACTTGCAGACGGTTGATGCTTTGACTTCCATGTATGCTTCAGCTTCTGCCCACTTGGTGAAGTATTCCGTTGCCGTGAGGATGAAAGACTTCTACTTAATGCCAGAATCAGGATTACCAAGGGGTCCAATGATATCGAAAGCCCACATGGAGAAAGGCCATGGGGAGGAAACATGATGGAGTGAAGATGCAGGAGAATGAATCTTATCGGCGTGAAGTTACTTAGCACACCTACGAACATATCCTACACAATCTTCTTCCATAGTTGGCCAATAGAATCATTGCCTAAGGATTTTCTTTGCTAACATCTGTCCATTAACATGGTCACCACAAACTCTAGCATGAGCTCCTTCTATAACCTTCCAAAGCTCATCTTCGTCTAGACATCTTAGAAGAACTCCATCAAAACCTCTTTTATATAATGCCCTTTTCTCCTCAGTTGCATCTTTGAGCAACTCTCTTGATAGCCCTTTTCTCCTCAGTTGTGGCTTCTTCAAGATATGATTGATCTTCACAATATTTAGCAATTTCGTAGTACCATGGTTTCTGCTCATCATCCATCTCTTCTAACAGCTCTATTAGCATGATCTCCCTCTTTTCCACAATATCTCCATTTTTAACCTTCTTCAACAGCTTCTCCTTAATTCTAAGGAATGAAGGGTCTTTCACGGCAGGTGAAAGACACCTATGAACAATGATTGACTCATATTGTCTACTGATTGGAAAATTAAGAGAAGATGGAAGTGAAGCTAGAGCGTCAGCTAAGATGTTCTGATTCCTAGGAACATGGACAAAGATCAGTTTTGTGAAAAGTTTTGAATAAGCAGAAGTGAGTTCTTGATAAGGCTTGAGCTTGGGATCAAGAGTTCAATACTTGGTTAACACTGGCAAAGAATCAATTGGCTATTACCCACAATCCTGAGTTTGGTAGCACCATGGAGATGAGCAGCCTCGAGGCCAGCAAGGAGTGCCTCGTATTCAGCTATATTGTTGGTGACTGGAAAGTCAAGCTGAAAGGGTTGTGGAATGGTGACACCTTCAGGTGATAACAGAACAATGCCAATACCCTTTTCATGAGAATTCAGAGCTCCGTCAAAATGCAGAGTCTACATATCATCTCTGATTTAGTCTTTGGACATCAGTTCCTCATCCGGAAACTCCGATCGGACTGGATCAAAACGAGGAAGGGGGTGATGAGCGAGATGTTCTGCTATGGCATAGCCTTTGATCGCTTTCTGCTGAATGTAAGTGATATCGAATTGGTATAGAAAGCTTTGCCATCGTGCTAACCTATCAGTAAGGACAAATTTCTCAAGAAGAAACTTAATTGGATTCATTCTAGCGATGAGATGGACTTTATGGGCTAGAAAGTAATGCTTCAATTTCTGAACAACCCAGACCAATGCTGCACATGTTTTCTCCATCGCCGTGTATCTCTGTTCAGTGGGGTAGAAGTTTAGAGAGATAGTAGGTTGCCCTCTCCTTTCCTTCTTCATCCTCTTGTGCTAGGACAGCCCCCACTGCATCATCCAGGACATAAATGTAAAGTATTAATGGTTTTCCTGGAGATGGTGGTCTCAAAACAGGAGGACTTGCCAAATAATTCTTTAATCCTTCGAACGCCTCCTGACACTTATCGTCCCAATCGAATTTGACTCGCGGCTTGGTAAACTCGTAGAACGGCTTACACCTTTGTGAGTGCTGGGAGACAAAATGGCCAATAAATTGCAACTTTCCAATCAATCCTCTTAACTCTTTCAAGTTCTTGAGAGGTGGCATCTCTCTGACAGCCTTCGCCTTGTTGGGATCGATCTCAATTCCCCGCTTACTGACAATGAATCCAAATAATTTCCCTGAGGATACCCCGAATACACATTTCTTGGGGTTCATCTTTAACTGGTATTCCCTTGATCTCTCTAATACTCTTGTCAAAACTTTGGCATGCTCAGCCTTAGTCTTAGATTTTACCAACAAGTCATCCACATACACTTCTAGATCGATATGCATCATGTCGTGAAATATTGCCATCATAGCCCTCTGATAAGTGGCTCCAGCATTCTTTAATCCAAATGGCATGACGACATAACAATATGTTCCCCAAGGTATAGTGAATGATGTCTTTTCTTGGTCTTCTTCTGCCAATTTGATCTAATGTGAGGCAACGGAAAATCATCTTTAAGACACGCCCGGTTCAAATCTCGGAAGTCAATACAAATCCTGACCTTCCCATCTTTCTTCATAACTGGGACTATGTTGGCCACCCATTGTGGATAAAGGACAACTCTAATGAATTCGGCTTTATGTAACTTATCGACCTCTTCCTTCATCTTTAAAGCCATTTGTGGGTGGAATCGCCTTAACTTCTGTTTAACCGGGCTAGCTCCATCTTTTAATGTCAACCTGTGTTCTACTAGCGATGAATTTAACCCCGGCATATCTTCATAACTCCAGGCGAAAGTGTCCTTATAATCCTTAAGAACTTGTACCATTGCCTTCTCATCTTCTTCAGAAAGATTCTTGCTAACGAGGACAACCTTAGGTTCGTCTTCAGTCCTTAGATTGATCTTTTTGGTGGGCTTTTCTACGGCAGCTGAGGGTTCATCGAATCTTTTTACTCCACTGGCATATGCCTCAGCCGCGTCCTCGTCATCTTCTTCATCTTCAACAATGGGGTCTTTTTCGTGTATCAACTCATACACCCCATATCCATCATTAACTGTCTCATCATCTATACAATCTTCTGGCATCTGAATGGGATTCTCTAATAGCTGAGTATCAGTTTGTTTGCAGAATAGCTTAAACTAGACTAAGGAGGAAGGGATTTCTTAACCCAGAATAAGAGGTATTTTAGTTTGGTAAGTAGTTGGTATTCCACCCAGAATAAGTAGAATTGCACTGCGCTATTCCAAGTGATTTGGTAGGAATAAGTAGAATAAAGAAGAGAATAAAGAGTGGAATAAAGAGTTCAAAATATTATATTGATTAATATATATTCATAAATATTAATTAATATTAATAAATGTTAATTAATATTGATAATATTAATAAATATTATTGTGATTAATACATACTAAACAATATTAATATAGATTATTATGATTAATAAATATTAACTATTATTATTTTGATTAATAAATACTAGCAAACATTAATCATAGTTAATTATTAATATAATTTTTATTATGCTCCATTTAAATAGTATTAAATATTAAAAATGTTAAGTAATAACTGTTAATTATTATTAACAATGTTAATAAATATTATTAATCACCATTAATTCATATTAATAATAAATATTAATTCATAAATATTAATATTAATAAATATTAGTATGATTACTAAATATTATGTAATATTGTTTTGATTAACTAATATTAATTAACATTAATCATACTTAATTATTAAGAAAAATTTATTATGCTCCATTTATTGATAAGAAATTTGAATAACAATTAACGTTAATCATAGTTTATTATTAATTTAAATAGTAATATACTAATTACTAAATATTATTTAATATTTAAATATCAGTAAATGTTAAGTAATAGATGTTAACTATTATTAATAATATTAATAACATATTATGTTGATTAATATATATTCATAAATATTAATTAATATTAATAAATGTTAATTAATATTGATAATATTAATAAATATTATTGTGATTAATACATACTAAACAATATTAATATAGATTATTATGATTAATAAATATTAACTATTATTATTTTGATTAATAAATACTAGCAAACATTAATCATAGTTAATTATTAATATAATTTTTATTATGCTCCATTTAAATAGTATTAAATATTAAAAATGTTAAGTAATAAATGTTAATTATTATTAACAATGTTAATAAATATTATTAATCACCATTAATTCATATTAATAATAAATATTAATTCATAAATATTAATATTAATAAATATTAGTATGATTAATAAATATTATTTAATATTGTTTTGCTTAACTAATATTAATTAACATTAATCATAGTTAATTATTAAGATAAATTTATTATGCTCCATTTATTGATAAGAAATTTGAATAACAATTAACGTTAATCATAGTTTATTATTAATTTAAATAGTAATATACTAATTACTAAATATTATTTAATATTTAAATATCAGTAAATGTTAAGTAATAGATGTTAACTATTATTAATAATATTAATAAAATATTATATTGATTAATATATATTCATAAATATTAATTAATATTAATAAATGTTAAGTAATATTGATAATATTAATAAATATTATTGTGATTAATACATACTAAACAATATTAATATAGATTATTATGATTAATAAATATTAACTATTATTATTTTGATTAATAAATACTAGCAAACATTAATCATAGTTAATTATTAATATAAATTTTATTATGATCCATTTAAATAGTATTAAATATTAAAAATGTTAAGTAATAAATGTTAATTATTATTAACAATGTTAATAAATATTATTAATCACCATTAATTCATATTAATAATAAATATTAATTCATAAATATTAATATTAATAAATATTAGTATGATTACTAAATATTATTTAATATTGTTTTGATTAACTAATATTAATTAACATTAATCATAGTTAATTATTAAGATAAATTTATTATGCTCCATTTATTGATAAGAAATTTGAATAACAATTAACGTTAATCATAGTTTATTATTAATTTAAATAGTAATATACTAATTACTAAATATTATTTAATATTATTTTGATTAACTAATATTAATTAACATTAATCATATTTAATTATTAAGATAAAATTTTTATGCTCCATTTATTGATAAGAAATTTGAATAACAATTAACGTTAATCATAGTTTATTAAGAACGTGTAATTCTGCCCCTATTCCACTTAAACCGGGTATAAGGTATTCCACCCTGGGTTAAGCAATGCCCTCCGCCAAACTGGGTTAATGGGTTTAAGTGGAATAAGAGACCCTATTCCGGGCCTATTCCGCAAACAAAGCAAGGCTGAGGGATCATAGAGCACGAAAGGCATTTATCAGCTAAATCCTGAAGGTATCTATCTGGAATTTACTTACCCTTAGATTTTCTAGACTTCCTAATCTGGCTAACCTGCCTAGAACTAGACTCTCTACCTTCACTAGATTCTCTATCCTGACCTAATGAGGATGAAGCAGAATGAAAATTATGGGATACAGACGGAAATACAGGAGAATCCTCCCGATGGGAGGGGCAGAGTAGATCTAGAAGAGAATCTTGATCGAAGACCCGCGCGATGGGGTACAATCGGACAAGTAAGAAGTTTCCTCAATGAGGATCTGGGAGAAATTTGTTGCCAAATTGGTGTTTTTTTTTTTTATAAAAGATGAATTAAACATAAAACAAGAATGAAGATGAACAGGAGGAGAATGGGATGAAGGAAGTGGCACCAAGGCCAAAGGATTAGGGGGATCATACAGTAGTATGTTCCAGATTAAATCATAAATCCTCTCTAGATCGAGAGGAGGTTGGGGAATGAAGTCCCATGGGGACAGAGTGATCATGACGGGCGGTGCCCATGGAATATCTTCAGTAATGACCAGCGACCAAGTCGGGGTCAGGAGCAGAGTGCGGAATAAGGTGTGAAGCGTGAAAATATGAGAATGATAAGTCCCCCTCCAGAGAAGATCCGTGGTGTAGCTAGCTTCATAGGGGTCATCTGGCTCCCCTTCATCAGTTTCCTCTGACAGCAGTATTCTCTTGTCAAAAATGGCACCAGGCCCTTCAATCAATTCGTCTATTTGTGGCGGCCACTTAGGTTCGGAGGGATCAAGAAACAGTTTATTCAATGCAATATAAAGATCACTTAGGTCAAACCATCTGTACCATTCACATTCAGAGTCTTGAAATTTCCTCCTTTTCATTGGCCGCAGAGCCTCCAAGGACTGGTACGTGAGCAACTCTGAAGAATGTATGGCCAAGTCTCTTCCATATATATCATGGAGGTCAAAACTTGAAGTAATGACCACCGTGTTGTCATGACTGATTACGGGCCCCTTCACAAAATGTGTGTATAGAGTCCATGTTAAGGGGTTCCGACCTTCTTTGCATGGTGTAGACATTGTCTTCCAAACCCTTTGGCCATCTTCATTCTCCTCCTGCTGAGTAATGTCCTGCTTCACTTTTCTTGGCCTATAGTCCAAGCCGTTTCCAGGTGTCCCTCGGTCATCCTTGACGGGAGTGGTTCTGCCTTATAATTGTGTGCCCAGGCCTTTTCCAGGCTGATAACCATTCTTCATCATTATTCTCCATCCAGGGGTACTCATGCACTTCCCCCTCTTTATGGCATTTAGTGGATAAGGAGTAAGAGTAACGGCCTTTAAAGGATCAGCCCCCGGATGGTAGATCTGAAATACCGACAGAAAAGGTTGTCGGCCAGGTGAAAAAGTTGGTTTGATATTCAAAGAATGAGCAGCAGCAAGGATCGACATGTTCGTAACTTTAATGATTCGTCCTTTGTAAGGAAATTTGAGGTATTGATGATTTGTAGAGGGAATCGCCTCGAGTGTTTTTATATAAGGACGACCCAAAATGGCATTCAAGGAAGGATCGATTTCCAAAATATGAAATTCGACCTTGACATGACACACAGGGCCTAGCTCAACTTTCAAATAGACCATTCCCATAGGGGAACGGGTGGAATTATCATAAGCTGTAACAGAGATAGAGTTATGCAGCCATTTTTCCTTGGGTACACCGCACAATTCCAGAGTCTTCGGAGGCAGGACATTAATTGAAGCCCCTGTGCCGACCAGACATGCATCTACGGCCTTCTTGCAGATATTGACCGTAATACTTAAAGCCATGCTTTTGGCTGTTGGCGGTGCTAGTTCCGATGCATGGAATGAAATAGAGGGCTGATTCCCCTGAGGAACTAGTAGTGCAACGATCTTCTCTACCGGTACGTCTTCGTTGACCATTACTTTATGTAAATACTCCATCAGAGCCTCTTGATGGGTCTTCGATCTTTTTATCAGTTCAAGCACGGAGATTCGTGCCGGTGTTCAGTCAAGATGTTTCAACAGATCATATTGAGTGCCTGGTGCACTCTCATCATTATGCACTTCCTCCGACGGGCGTGATGAGCCGTCTCTGACTGTTGATTGAGGAAAGACCTTATTGAAGATCCTCCCACTCCGGAGTGCATGTTCTTCAGTTGTGGAAGAACCGGATGATAACTTGAGCACCGTAGGGTTAATGGATGGTGTGGAGGGCTGGTATACAGGTGATGGCGTGGGGTTAGTTGGTGGTGGCATGGTACGGATGAGAGGCCTAGATGGTTGGATGGTGGAAGGGTAAGTGGTTGGTGTGGATGGAGTGGGGAATGGCATGCGGAGTAGCGGTTTAGATGGTTGTATGGTATCTGGGTAAGTGGTAGTGGTAATGGGTGATGTAGGGAATGGTACGCGGAGTAGTGGTTTGGATGGCATGTGGGGTGCGTAGTTAGCTTGTGGGGGGTTGTTTAATGAAGGCGTAGGGGCATGGGGGATAATGGGTTTGAGGAAAGTGGGAGGTGGTAGTGGGTTAGTGGGTGCGGGTGAGTGATATGCGGGTGTTGGTATAGGTGTGATGGTAATGGGCTGTGGTCTAAGTATGTGGATGGTGCGGCGTGGCAGTTGTTCTGCGGTGCTTGGAGTGTGGCATGTTGAATAAATAAAGGAAGAGTCATCTATCTTCCACTGTTTCCCTCGCTTTGCCTCAGACCAGCTATTTGTCAAAATAGGGACAACTTGGTTCTGGTTTTGGTGCTCCAGAAGTGGGTTTTACACTATGCCCATATTTGACGGCGCTGTTGCCTGCGCCAGTGCTCTTGGTTGTTGTTGTTGCTGCTGTTGTTGTGGTGGTCTTCTCACCTTCAAGGCGGATATGCGCTTCTTCATTTCTTCCAAATCAATGCCTCACTGCTCGTTGAGATCATGAATGTAATCTCGGAATTGGAAGCAGGTGTCTATGGTGTGTCCAGGTTGTCTGTAGAAATAACAATACTTGGAAGTATCGACATTTTGGGGCCAGATTATCTTTTCTCTTGGCAGAACCAAAACATTGGCTGCCATTAAAACACTGAAAATGTCCGATAAGGACTCTGGAAAGATTGGATATTCTGCCCTCTTCGGGCCTGGAGGTTTTCTCTGCTGGTTGTAATCAGCAGGAGGAGGTACATAGTGATATGCCGGCGGTGCGCGCGGTTGGTACTGCTGCTGTTGCTGATACTGCTGTTGTGGGGGCTGATACTGTAATTGCCGTTGTGGCTGCTGCTGTGGTTGCTGTTGAGGCTGCTGAGGCCGCTGGCACTAGGGCTGCTAACATTGTGGGTTTGGCTGCTGCTGTCTGTAACCCTGCTGGTTCGGTTGCTGTGGCCGCTGGTATTGTGGTTGCTGATTCCTCACAAATTGGGGCGGGTTATTGTTCATGCTACTAACATGCTCATGGGAGAGCATGCCCTCAGTGGTTGGATCTATGCTAGAGGAATTTGGCACAGCAGGTATCCGAGGTGGAGGCCTGCTAGGTCAGTGATGATCAAAGACGCTAGAGAACATAGCATCTTTGAAGGCGTTCTGACAGTACCGTGCTCTTTCATAGAGCTCTGCCATGCTGGTCAGGTTGTTCAGGGAGAGGACTAGTTTGAACTGAGGCGTGGCATTAAAATTAGCATCTTTACTTGATCTGACTCAGACAAGTGATCTTTCACTTTTTCTGCCATACCCCTCCATCTATCAGCAAAAGTGACGAACTCCTCGTCGGGCTTCATCTTTTCCGCTATCAGGTCAGTAATGGACAGGGAGGGGGCAACTCTATCATGGTATCGCTGAATGAACTTTCGTGACACGATACCATAGTCCTTTACTTCAGCAGGTTCTAAAGAAAAGAACCATTCGAGGGCTGGTCCCTCTAAAGATCTCCTGAACAAAAATGCCAACGACCTCTTGTCGTTTTGTCAGAAGGATGACTTGTACATAAACTCCTTCAAATGAGTGAAGGGGTTACCAGTACCGTTGTATTTTCGGTACACTGGCATCTCAGAGGGTGGCAGGTGGAACACAGGCAGACTTGGTAAGTTAATCTCTGGTGCAGCTTTGACCCCCATCATCTTCTGAAGGTTGTTGAATTGTTCGTCCATTCGCTCCATCTTTGCCAGTAGCGCTTGCGTTGTTGGATTAACCTGGGGAGGAGGGGGAGGTGGAGGAACCTGATAGGCCTGTTGCCTAGAGTATGTAGGACAGGTAGGACAATAAAGTGGAGGTTC
The DNA here is from genome assembly GCA_030544215.1 of Zantedeschia hybrid cultivar. Classification (NCBI taxonomy): domain Eukaryota; kingdom Viridiplantae; phylum Streptophyta; class Magnoliopsida; order Alismatales; family Araceae; genus Zantedeschia; species Zantedeschia hybrid cultivar. The sequence continues at coordinate 31,332,248 of JARZZO010000003.1, read as the reverse complement.
GGCAGAGCTTCCGCCATTCCCGAGGGCATTTTGGTAAGTAGGCGTCAGCGGCCTGACCGGTTGCCTAGAAGAGGAAAGTTGTGGCCCAGCTGGCCGAGAAGTTGAGACATGGAGGCCTTCCATGGCCTGATGAATGAAGAAAGTATGATGAGGAGGTTGTTGAGGGATGACAAGGGGAGCCGCAGGGTTCGGCTCGGCAGACTGCATGGGCGTCTTCCCCTTCAAAATAGATTGGATCGCCTTAAACTGTCGAGGATCCAGACAGGAGGCAAGAACTCTCAAAGCATTCACTAGATCCGAGGGATCGGAGGATGAGGGATCATTCGGGTTCATGTCTCCCTCGAAAATAGGATTAGGAATCGCATGCACATGCGGAGGAAGATCAGAATATTGATCATGAGCACAATGAAGAGGGGTTGGGACATTCCCCTCATATCGAACTGGACAAGGGTGAGAATTACGGGGGGCATCAGCATCTCCCCCGCTTTCAAAATGGTAATCAGAGTCACGAGGGGCATTAGCATCTCCCTCGTAGTTGACTATGGCATTTGGAGCCATGCTCAAATCCCTACCTAATCGAAGTAGCATGATGTTAGATTTTTTTCAATGATTTGCAGACAAGTTGCACAGAGATTAAGCAAACAAGTGGATGTTTAACGTTATTTCAGGATTCCTTGTTGGGTTATTTGGATTCAATTAATCACAAATTTACTCAAGGGGTAGGATCCTAGTTTCAGTTCAATTTTCACCGTTATACTCTATGGCTTTCTCTCACAACGTTATGAAAATCTAACTAGGACTTCAATTGGTACAACCAGCCCGAATAACAAGGAGGAATACCTTGATTTTGGGGACTTACGGAGGTCTTTAACGCCAACCATTCTAGTCTGATCGAGGGACCGACCCAATCAGAGAGAGTAGAAGACGTCAAGAAGAGTGTTCCTAAGAGAAAAGGAGGGTGTTAGCCTCAGTACATATGACCTGTAGCCTGGATGGCCTCTAATGCTTAATACATAATGTGTAGTAGCAAACATATCAAAAATCTAAGAACTGAAGAAGAAACAAGAAACTGTCTGAATCGCATCGCTGTTGGTCGACGCTATTCACATAGAAACTTATTTTTTCGCAGAAGCTCAGGCAGCAGATAGCAGAGAAAATTGCCTAAAAGGTGTCTGGGTTGGGCGACGCTTTATGAAAAGCGTCGCTGCTCCTGGACGCTTTTCAAGTCACAGATTCAGTATTTCAGGAGGAATTTCTGGATCGATTCCCCTCACACAAACAGGATGAAAGCGATAAATAATCAGCACATGCGAATCTTTTTTTTATTTCAAATTTTAACAGGATGATTTTATCAGATAAACAACTAAAATATCAATCAATCACACAATCTTTTATCACAGAAATAGCTTTTCAACTAATCAAACGGGGAGGGCAGTGTGCACGTGGTGCACGTAGGAATAACAACTAAACTAAAAACTCACCGATCGGTGAGGGCGTGTCGAGAGACACAGGTGGTGCACCGTGGGTGCCCGATTGATAAAAGCAAGAACAAAGATTAAAAAGATGGCGAGACCAAGTCCCACCGTGATCGCTAAAAAGCTGTGAGTGCTCAAATCGGATGTGTGATTATCATGAAAGATTATGTTGATTATGTGACAAATAAACCTACTAAAAACTAAGTGAATGTAATCGCCAGAAACTTTTAACTAAAAAGTTTCCAAAAGAAGAAAGTTTGATCGCCTACCTATTTTGATGTGGGAGATGTTGAAGTTCTTGATTCCCCTCCTTCAGCCGGCTGAAGAAAGAGAGCCATTTTTTACTTTGTTCTTGCTTTGACGGCTTATTGGACTTTGAGGATCATCCAATTTTCCTTTTCCTTGTTGATTCTCTCCTCTTGATCTCCTTTTGTACCTTGCAAGAAAATGAAAAAAAAAAGAGAGAAAACAATGAGAACTCAAATAGATGTAGTATCTATCTCAGTAGAAATTTTAATCATGCAACTTGAATAATTGAACTCACTTGTTGGGCGGTCTTTTAAACCCTTCAAAATATGGATTGGTGAAGAATGCTAGTGAGTGTGTGTTGCATGGAGTGATGTGATAAAAAGGTGATGCTAACGTGATGAAAAATGTAAGAAGGATGCAGAAATTGATTAAGGACTAAGCTGGATGGCCCCTGAAAAGCCTTGGTTTTGAATGGATCTTGAAAGGACGAAGAAGCGATGAAGACTCCCAAAAATAGCAGCGCTTCAGCGTTTGGACGTCGTCGCCAATATTATCACCCACTTTTCACTAACTATCAAATAATCAATATTATCACTAGTAATCACTGACCAAGAGGTTGTGTATTTATAGGCTTTACATCTGCAGTTATTTAATAGATTAACATGAAGGATTTTGAAGTTTATCCAGCTAACAAATAGATAAACACAGATTAATTCATCATTATCTGTAATTATCTAAAATGCGTCGCCAAATGTAGACGCCTTTTAGACTAATTAAGATAAGGATAAATGTTCGGGAAAAATTCATTATTATCTGTAATTATATAAAACGTGTCGCCCAAGGAAGACACTTTTTATACTGACTAAGATAAGGATAAACATCTGTGGAAAGATACAGAAATAGCTTAGAAAACCTAAATTGCATCGTAACATGCAAACGTCTTTTAGCTAATTAATCAATTAATTTAAATTCAAATTTAAATATCAAAATAAGAATAAACTTTAAATGGCGTCTACACATGTAGACGTCTTTTAGACTTATTCATATTTTAATTAAAATTTGAGTTAAAATCAAATTAATTAATTAACTTAAATTATGTCTGTCTGACCCGATACTATTTAGATAATTAATTCAGAAAGATTAATAAAAATTAACTAATGATTAAATATCAGACCATTCTGAGGCATTATTATATGATATGTGATTTACTCAAAATGATGTCAAAATTAGCGTGTCTACATGCGCGACTTGCGGCATCGCTCCGACGGAACCAGAAAACGAACGCGGATTCGAATCCGCGCAAGATAAATCCAATTTACTTCGGTCTTGTTTTATCGATCGAAACGGGCTAGATCCGATCCTGAAATTATTTTATTCCGCTGCGTTTTTCGGTCGGATCCCGACACAACGATCCCAATAGTAGTATCAGAGCCAGGTTATCACTGTGTTCTTCGCCGTTTTGGATTCCGAAATTTAATTTTCTAGTTATATTCCATACATATTTTACGATTCTGTTGGAGAAATAATATTCATGAGATGGATAAAATTAATTAGATTAATTTTATTTCTGCAAAAATCGTAAAAAAAATTTTGGGTATCTCGTGTTCTTCGTGGGACAAAGAACGACACTCAAAGGATGTTGCACGGGTGATTATTTGAGATGCTGGGCATGAAGGAAGAAACCTGGTATGACCAGGGGGTTCTACCGGCCACCGCCGACATCACCCATGCCGCCGATGAGGTCTTTCCGGCGGTGACCGGCCGTTGAAGCCCTCCCCTTTCCCCGATTCCATAGGATTTTTAAAGGAATAAAAGGGTGGGGGGGGGGGGACTTTATAACGGTGCTGTACGGCGCCGGTGGGGTGACCGGCGACGGTTCGGTGGCCCTAGGTGCCGGTGCCGTCGCCGGCCACCCTCCCCTTACCCCTACGGTTCCTGCTTGCAAGCGCCGCCGTCGGGGGGGAAGGAGGGGCCTGGTTCGGGCCATGCGGCTAGGGTTTCCTAGCCGCATGGTCCAACCGAATCGGGCGGGCTCAGACCGGGTTTGAGCCCGACGGCCCCAATCTTGGACCAGGCACCCCTGGTCCGAACCAGGGTGCCCTGGTCCAAACCCCAAGCTCAGCTGGGTTGAGCCTTGGTTCGACTAGAAAGGGGGGGGGGGGGCTGAATCACCTTAAAATTTTGGGGTTTTGATTTTAAATTGTTTTAAAAACTTTCAAAATTTCAAAATTGTTTTGAATTTGAAGTTTTATTCAATTTAATTTTCTGGAAACTCATAACAATTTTTATTATTATTATCCTGATTAACAAATGTTGTTAATAGTTATGATTATTTATTTATTTAAATGTTAAATGATTAATTAACTTTAACTTTATGATCTAATTGTTAGATTCATATGAGATAATAGTAATAACATAAGTTAATTAATCTAATTGTTAGATTAATTTGTAATTAGCATGGAATTTTTTAGAAAGTTATTGTAGTTGCTTAAAATGCTTGTGTGATTAACATGAAAAATCTATGTTGTTTAGTGTAAACTAACCTATTAAAAACAGCAACTAAGTGCAGTGATTGCCATAAACTTTTGACTTAAAAGTTTCAAAAGAGAGTTTTGATCGCCTACCTGTTTGAACGCGGAAGATATCGAGTCCTTGATTCCCCTCCTTCAGCCGGCTGAAGAAAGAGAGCCCTCTCGTTCTTTTGTTCTTGCTGTTGAGTTTGAGGTTGAGGATCGTCCAGAAGTCCTTCTGGCTTTGTGCTTGATTTCCCCTTTGATTCTCTTGTTGTTGTTGAGTGCAGCAGAAACAGAGAAAGAAAATGAAGAAACAATGATGATGATGAGAATTTAAGTAGAAGTAATATCTAAACTAATCATGATTTTAAGCATGCGATTGAACATCAAACTTACTTGTTTAATGGCTTTTAAAACCCCTTTAATTAAATAGGTTTTGAAAGATGATGTTATGGTGTGTGTTGCATGAAGTGAATGATGAAGAATAAAAGATTAATGAAGATGAAAATGAAGATGCAGAATTGAAACACTTATGTCCAATGGTTGAAGCCTTGAAAGGATGAAGATCTTTAAAGGACGCCGACTTCTGGAAATGGCAGAGCTCCGGCGTTCCGACGTTGTTGCTTCGATCTTCAACTCGCTATAATAATGCTCTCTCTTTTCTCAATAGGGCTCAATATTTTTTACTCTTCAAGATGTAAGGTATTTATAGGCTTCTTCTGCGTTCGCGATTAACATAGAAAAATCTATGATTTATCTATCTTAACCGACAGATAAATACTGATTAATTCATCTTTATCTGTAATTATCTAAAACGCGTCCACCGTGGATGACGCCTTTTAGATTAATTAAGATAAGGATAAATATCCGGGAAAACTTATCTTTATCTTTATTAGCTAAAACGTGTCTACATGTGTAGACGTCTTTTACACTAATTAAGATAAGGATAAACATCCGGAGGAGAAGTGGAAATAGCCTAGGAAACCTAAAACGCGTCAGGCCTCACAGACGCCTTTTAGTTAATTAATCAACTGATTAAAATTCAAATTTAAACGTTAAAATAAGAATAAACTCTAAATCGCGTCCACATAGGTCGACGTCTTTTAGGCTTCTTCATATTTTAACTGAAATTTGAGCTAAAATCAATTTAATTGATTAACTTAAACATGTCTGTTAAACCCGACACTCAAAAATATCAATAAAAATTAATCAATGATTAATTATCAGACCATTATGAGGTATTATTATATAATATGAAATTTACTCCAAATGACGTCAAAATTAGCGTGTTTACAGTTATATTTTGAAATTTTGATGTACATTTGATGTATGTTGACTACTTGTTTGAATTCGATTTAAATTAGCACGTTTAAACTATAAAATTTTTAAATCCAATTTTGATTGGTCCCTGGTTTTATGAAACCAAAATTATTAGTTACTTTCAAAAAATTTAATTAGCCATTTGATGTGTTATTTCATGTGTGGTTTGTTTAAATAAAACACATGGTGGTCATGGACGAGCATTAATTGTGGATATAGAAGGTGATTGTGTGGTTTGTTATTTATTAATAAATAGAGGTCTGCAAACCTCTCCCTCTCATATTCCAATATATTTCTACCTCCCTCCTTGATGTAATCGCCATAAGGCTTCCTCTTTCTATAAATTATCTTGTAATTGCGAATTATAAAGTAATTTGATCGAGGCGGCTGCGCGCGGAGCGAGGATGATCCACAACTGCAACCAGATGAAGATGAAGGAGTTCATCAAATCTATGAGTTTGCAGACTCATGATATAAACTATTCTGTTGTATGAATGTGCGTGTTTGACTGTCTGGCTCAAGTCAAACCGTAGTGCCGTCTATGACCACACTAATGACATGTATGTGATGCGTGGGCTTAATATTTGCTAGGTTATTAGTATTTACAATATATTCGATATATTTCATACTATCACCTAGGATGAGACCAAACTAAATAAGAAAAACCTTCGTAACAAATTCTAAGCCGGAGCGCGAGTCATTGAGAATGCACCGCGTGGCTCTCCATCAATATGAGTAATAGAACTTAATTCAGTGGTGGCAGATACTATGTGTTTACCCGAGGTTTGCCATTAACTGATGAGAGAACTATTGATCATGGCATTAGATGCCTTTGGATAAAAGTAGAGGAACGATATAGTCATCCATGTGTTTACCCGAAAACTATATTTCTACTCTACTTTATCACGTATTGATGGTAATGCTTAGATCGGGGATAATGGTCTACTGTGTTTACCCGGGACCATTAATAACCTGGGAGCCGAAATATGATCGGATATTGCAAGTAGTTGCAATTATCATGAGATGATTGATCTGAGATAGCGGTATGTACGTGTTTACCCGAGGTCATACTGTGATGGAGATTCTGATCCCCACTAGGAGGCAGTCGGTGTCTCCCGTTCTGTATATCTGAAGGTTATACAGTCCATCGAAAATTAGTGGGAGTAAACTAGATAATAAAAGACCATATCTTGTTTTAGTTAATCTGAATATCTGCTAATTATCATTTGATTATCTCCTGTAGGCTAGAATGTCGCACCATAATCCGTTGCGAGGCATACTTGATGCCAACCATTTGACAGGCACAAATTACTCAGACTGGCTCAGGAACCTAAAGATTGTCCTCAGGTCTGAGAAGATTGCCTACGTCTTGGATAATGAACCTCCTGCTGAACCAGCATTAGATGCCCCAAGAGGAGGAAATGATAGCGTATGAAAAATAGAAGGAAGATTCCACCATGGCCCAATGCTACATGTTAGCCTCTATGAGCAATGAGTTGCAGAGGCAACATGAAGAGAAGGATGCTAGATCCATCATGCTCCATTTGAAGGAGCTATTTGGTGAGCAGAGTAGAATCGAACAATATGAGATATCGAAGAATCTGTTCAAGGCTCAGATGGCAGAGGGAACTTCAGTACAGAATCACGTGCTAAAGATGATTGAGTGGGTGGAGAGGCTGGATGCTCTTGGGATTACACTTCCCAAGGAGATGCACATAGACCTTGTGTTGTCTTCACTTCCACAGTCATATGCTCAGTTCATCGTTAATTTTAACATGAACAAGATCCAGGCCACCTTAGCTGAACTACTGAACATGTTAAAGACTGCTGAAGGGAACCTTGTGAAGGATAAACCCCAAGTCTTCATGGTTGGTAAGACCAACAGAAAAAGACTTGCAGTCCAAGCTTTTTGAAAGAATAAGAACAAGGTTCAGAGAAAAGTAAAGGTTGTCAAGAAAGACAAAGGTAAAAGTGCTGAGAAAGGTGATTACTTCTACTGTCACCAGAAAGGTCATTGAAAGAGGAATTGCAAAGAATACCTCAAGGACAAGGCTCAAGGAACTGTGAAGTAGCAGGACGCTTCAGGTATCTATATGAAAGATGTAAACTTGTCAATAAGAGATTGTACATCATGGGTATTAGATACTGGATGTGTATATCATATCTACAATTATGTGCAGGCACTGACAAGAAGGCGTAAGCTGAGGACCGGCGAGGTGGAGCTGAGGCTAGGTAACGGCGCAAGAGTTGCGGCGATCGCTCTGGGGACAGTGAAGCTCAAGCTACCATCCGGAGACACATTTTTATTAGATGAATGTTATTATGTACCTAGCATAATAAGGAACATCATTTCTATTTCATGCTTAGATAGAATTTGATACAATTTAAATTTTGGGAACAATAGTTGTTCAATTTATTTCGGAAATAAATTAATAGCTTCTGCTATTTTGTCCAATGGTTTGTATCTATTAAATGTGTCTCATGATAATTTACACATCAGTTCTTCATTTAAAAGAAGTAAGTATGAAATGAACACAGCCTACTTGTGGCATTGTAGGCTTGGACACATTGGTGAAAATAGACTCCAAAGGATGCATAAAGATGGATACTTGGATCTATTTGATTATGAATCATATGCAACCTCTGAGTCATGTTTAATGGGTAAAATGCCTAAGTCTCCATTTAGTGGAACTGGAGAACGAGCCAAAGACATATTAGAACTCATACATTCAGATGTATGTGCTCCTATGTCAACCCAAGCCATTGGTGGTTTCTTATACTTCATTACATTCACTGATGATTACTCAAGGTTTAGATATATATACTTATTAGAGTATAAGTCTGAAGCTTTTGAGAAATTCAGAGAATTTAAAAATGAATTAGAAAAACAAACAGGAAAGAGTATAAAAACCATCTGATCCGATCGGGGTGGTGAATACTTGAGTACAGAGTTCATTAAATACTTAAAGGATAATGGTATCATTTCTCAGCTTACACCTCCTTATACACCTCAAATGAATGGCGTATCAGAAAAGAGAAATCGCACATTAATGGAAATGGTGCGATCCATGATGAGCATGTCTAAATTACCAGTGTCCTTATGGGGATATGCACTTAACTCGGCTATGTATATCCAGAACAAGGTACCTAGCAAATCTGTTGAAACCACTCCATATGAGATATGGAATGGAAGGAAACCAAACCTTAAACATGTTAAAGTCTGGGGATGTCTTGCTCATGTTAAAAGACATGACGCAGATAAGCTGGAATCCAGAACCGACAAATGCAGATTTGTAGGATATCCAAAGGAAACTTATGTATATTACTTTTATTATCCTGACGAACAAAAGGTGTTTGTGGCCAGGAGAGCTGTCTTTCTAGAAGAAGATTATATTCTCCAGAAGGACAGTGGGAGTAAAGTAATTCTGGAACAAATTCCAGACCCACAAACTGGTAATGGTTCATCAGATGAACCGTCAGTTTCTGAACCTGTTCAAAATGATACACAAGAACCTCGTAGGTCCGATGGTATAGTACCTATCGGCTGCAAATGGATCTTTAAAAGAAAGATCAGTGCGAATGGACGTATTGAGACTTATAAAGCAAGATTAGTGGCGAAAGGCTATCGTCAAAGACAAGGTATTGACTATGACGAAACCTTTTCACCCGTTACTATGATTAAGTATATCAGAATTCTTCTCGCCATTGCTTCCTACCATGATTATGAAATCTGGCAGAAGGATGTGAAGACTACCTTCCTCAATGGAAACCTTGAGGAGGAGGTGTATATGATACAATCAGAAGGATTCACATCCAAATAATCTCCAGACATAGTATGCAAGTTGCAGAGGTCCATTTATGGACTAAAACAAGCTTCTCGAAGCTGGAACATAAGATTTGATGAGGGAATCAAATCTTATGGCTTCATTAAGAATGAAGATGAGCCATGTGCATACAAGAAAAACAGTGGGAGTGCAATCACATTACTGATTCTTTACGTTGACGACATCCTACTCATTGGGAATGATTTAGGAATGATATCATCAGTAAAAATGTGGCTGTCAAAGAACTTCTTCATGAAGGATTTGGGAGAAGCATCTTACGTATTAGGAATACGGATCTATAAAGATAGATCAAAGAAGATGCTTGCTTTAACCCAATCCACGTACATAGAAATCATTGTCAAAAGGTTTGGCATGAAAAATTCCAAGAGAGGTCTCATACCGATGAGACATGGAATTTCACTTTCTAAAGTTCAGTCTCCCAAGACACCTGAAGAGAGGGCTGTGATGGATAAAGTCCCCTATGCTTCTGCCATAGGGTCCATCATGTATGCCATGCTATGTACTAGACCTGATGTAGCATATGCTCTAAGTGTTACGAGCAGACATCAGGCAGATCTAGGTGATGAACACTGGAAGGCTGTGAAATGCATCCTTAAGTACTTGAGAAGGACTAAGGATCCATTTCTAGTCTATAGAGGAGGAGACTTAAAGCTGCAAGGATACACTGACTCGAGTTTTCAGTCTGATCCTGCGACAGCAAGTCAACATCATGTTTTGTTTTTACACTCAACGGGGGAGCAGTGAGCTGGAAAAGTTCCAGGCTGGAAACCACTGCTGATTCGACAACGGAAGCCGAGTATATTGTTGCTGCTGAAGACGCCAAGGAAGCTGTATGGATGAAGAAATTCATCGGCGATCTTGGTGTGGTGGAAAGCATATCTGGTCCCGTCCCACTGCTGTGTGACAACAATAGGGCGATTGCTCAAGCGAAAGAGCCGAGGTCTCATCAGAAGTCGAAGCACATTCTGCGGCGCTTTCATCTGATCAGAGAGATTATAGCTCGAGGAGATGTCGTGGTGGAAAGAGTTCCTTCAGCCGACAACATAGCAGATCCACTTACAAAGCCTTTATCTCAAAATATCTTTGAGCGTCACTTAGAGAATATGAGTATTCTATATAAAAGTGATTGACTTTAGTCCAAGTGGGAGATTGTTAGTATTAGATGGTCTCAAAGCCAATCCGATACTATGTACTGATTCAGATTATTAATAAATGACAATAATTCATTGTGTGTAATTAATTTGATCTATGTTTATCGTAACAACGATGAAGTCCATGAACATGTGCAATAGTCTTCAGATTATGATGAGATCATAATTACGGGACCGAAGACTTATAAACACATATTCTTAATTGTTCCTAGTCATGCGATGTTTGAGATAGGACATCGAACATCCGGATAGACTAGTATAGGTTACTTCAGCACATATGATGAGGGTGACTGATCCTATAAGTCACTTGTGTGGAGACACTATGTTGGACCTGTTGGTGCTCATTGGTGAATGAGTTCACTGAACTGATCCGACAATGAATCGCTGGATGGTAAACACCTCACTGTTAACCAGTTTGATTCTTTTGTCACGGTTGTGTGGATGATCCTTGGACCTGATATGCCAAAGATATCTTTTTGGTAGGTTTCTGAACTTTGACCTTGACTAACGAATCCCTAACCATGGGTTATCAATAAGTCAAGTGATCGGGTTCAGGGAAATGCCCTCGAAGGTAATTGTGTGTTCAATACGAGATCATCCGCTCTCGACAGTTTGAGAGAGAATGTTTCGGGAATGATGCGCTTAAAGTACCTGGCCAGGGCGGACTCTGTGTTCGATAAGGAGTTATCGGATTCATATTAGCAGCATCTGATTCAAGTGAATCGACCGAATAGGGTTTAACAGTAAACCATACCCTAGGTCGATTCGGGAACATTGTACGGATGAAGGATTATATCCGCGCGCAAATAGATGACAGAAAGGTTCCAATAGAGGGTTGCGATAACCCCAGTGCCATTCAGGATCACACGATGTTGCTTGGCATCCAACGTGATCGGAAGTCTGTCCGAATTTATTGTGGGACATTAAATTCAGCTAATTAATTGAATATGAGAATATTAATTAATTCAGTGGGTCAGTAAAGGGTTACTGGACTTAATGGGCTGTTAACTGGACTGGTATTTAGGCCTAGAGGGTTACACGCAAATGGTTTTCAAGTCGATGGATAATCCGACAGAATATCGGATAAGTCTGTATTTTTATGAAAAATCGCAAACAGACTTATTATAAAAGAACGGATTCTACGTCGAGGGCCAGCAACCCTAACCTAGCCGTCGTTCTTTCTCTCTCTCTCTCTCTTCTGGGCGTGTAACACGAGGCGGCCATCTGGAGGCTCCACTTTAACTCCCGACTGCTCCACCTTCCGTTCGACGGGAGATTCCGAATCTGCATGTCGCGGTGGATTACGCGCAGCCAGACGAAATCTACGAACGCCGCATTGAGCGAGGAAGCGAGGACGATCCATCGCGAGGAGAACCGCATGGATACCGCTAGAGGTCGGGCATCTGCGCGACTTGCGGCATCGCTCCGACGAAATCAGAAAACGAACGCGGATTCGAATCCGCGCAAGGTAAATCCGATTTACTCCGGTCTTGTTTTATCGATCAAAATGGGATGGATCCGATCCCGAAATTATTTTATTCCGCTGCGTTTTTCAGTCGGATCCCGACACAGCAAACCCAACAGGCACGACTGACGCAAACGAACATCACCGAAGGCCACCCGGTGCGGATGAGATTCACTAGGGTGGAGGTTCGTAGGACCGTCAACTAGGTCGTGTTCGCCACCGACCTCTACCTCCCGCTCTCCCACCTCCCTGCAAGCTGACCACCTCTACCTCTCCCTCTGCCACGCCCTCCCCTAACTGTAAGTGGTGACTCATTGGGGAGGCACAATGGAGGAGAGAGCCCAGTCACTTGCAATATAGCGTCAGACACCAAGAGGTCTACTTCATGGGGACCTTGTTCCCAGAGATCCAGCACCAGCATGGCGCCAGCCTCAAAGAGCCCTTCTTGGAACCCGTCGAGAACGGGGTCTTCAGAAAGATCCCGCCACGCCGTCAGGAAAGGCCACTCCTCACCAACCGGACAGTCGACCTAGAAAAAGGTATCCTTCCAACCTTGCAGAGGAAAATTGGAGGAAACGGCGAAAGGGCATTGGTCGCCGCTGCTCAAGAACTGGAGGAAGCCACGGGCGCCAGGAATTGGGCAGTAGCGGACATAGACAAGATGGCAAAACGAGTCGACCAGAGGTCCAGCATGTTCGAAAGTATACACCTGGGCGATAAAGGCAATGGCCAGATGCCAGGAGTTCGGCAGGATCTGGGAAGGTGCAATAGAGAAGAGCCGCAGCAGGTTCATGACAAAAGGTGAGATTGGCACGCAAAACCCGACCACAAACATGGCTTCAGTCGCCATGAAAGAGTTGGAGTTGCCTCAGTATGGACGGTCCTCCGCCGCAAGCACTCGCAGAGTAAACACATAAGATATCCGAAACCACTCCTTTATCCTAACCAGGTCGCCTTCTGTGATCGTAGACGCCCTAAAGGCAGCTCGATCATAAGCAACACCGTTTGCGTAGTTGGGAGCCATCTCAAAAGAGATTCGAGGCAAAAAGATCCAGAAAGAGAGAGGAGAGCGGATGGAGAATGACCAGTTCCCTCCTCCATCTCGCCATTTATAGAATGTAAACCAAACACCCCATGCTTTTAATGCCACTGCAATTAATGTGGGGTACCTTACCAACGCCGCAGCAGCGGATATGGAATGGTCAAGTTGCCTTTGACCAGCCAAAAAGCCGGAATGAAGGTAGCCCAAGCAGCGAAATACGAAGACATACAAGAAAATACTGATGCAGCTTTTTATATTATTTATCATTTGACTGGTCAAAACTGTCGCCGAGAATTATAGAAGGAGGCCCCAATAAGCCGAAAAAGATAGCTGAAGCAAAAAGTACAATGGCTACTAAGCCACGTCGCCTCTTTCCACACTGCCCCCGGGGAGATCGTCCGATCAGGCACTCATAGCCTTTTCAACATTGGCGACCCCCCTCTCGTACCCCTTTCGGTAAGCAAGGGGTGAACTCTCAATACAAGCACGACGGGCGTACCTTTCTAGTTCTTGGCGAAACTCCTCTGAAGCCTTGAAATTTGTGACCTTGGCAACGTGACCTTCCTCACGTGCGGCCTCGATTTTCCAGCGAGCGGCGACCAGCTCCTGATGGAGATCTGCCAAATCCTCCCCCATCCACACCGCCGAAGACTCAGCATCGAACAGACTACCACGGAGGCAAACAATCTCCACTGAGGAGTCTAGAAGCTCCCGTTGCAAGGTCTCCGACCGGCAGACCTCCTTCCCCCAGAGATGGCGCAAGGCCGCCCAACGAAGATCGGACTAGGCCAAAAACACAGGAGTACTGGCATGATCAACGTCGCCAGGAGCAACCCCTGTAGATGAGGTACCGCGGGCAAGCTCCGGATGGGCTCTTGGTGTCATCCTCGCGGCCGACCCCTCCCTGACATCGAGAACTAGGCTGTCTGCAGCCAGAGTCCCTTCCGGAAGGGAGGCCCTTCAGAAAATAACCTCGGCCTCTTCAGCGAAGGCAAGTCCGTCGACCAGTCCAGTTTGGGAACTCGGAGGTGTCGGAGTCGTTCTAGACAGAAATCCGCTATCAGCACCTCGACCATGGCGACCAGGGAGAGGGGATTCCCTTTGTATTGTATGGTTTGGGAAGGTAGTCAAGAGTCCACCACGACTCGGGGTCTCGTTGGATCCCTTACTGCCGTTTCCTTCTACTGAGGTTCGGTCTCTTGCGCAGCCGACTCCCCGAGAGAAGGGACAGTTGGCTTGATCGCGCTCGCTATCGGACCCTCCTAGGCATCCACCAGGGCTTCAGCAACGTCCGCTGGGTTTACGGCGTCATCTGTCGCTTATTTGCCGATGCTTTTCGATCCCTTGGACCTCATTGACAAGAGTCCGGTCGACCTCACCTCAAGCTCCCCGCCGATCGCTAGTTCAGAAAACAAGGGTAAAAGGAACCCGATCATGAAGTATGGGGGAAGCCCACTGCGCCAGCAAGTAGATGTTGAGTGGAGTGAAGTACCTGCTGGACGAGTGTTACGACGAATCCTCTTCAGCGGCGGGGGTTCCGGGGATTCCGCTTCCTCCTCCGATGAAGAATGCACCACTGCTTCCGGAGAAGATTCTACTGCCGTCGCTCCCGCCCCCTCGGCACCCTTGCCGGCACTCTCTTCGTCGCCCTCACTGACGTTGGCAATCCCTTCGTCGCTTCCCCCTTCACTGCTCGACGTCAACACCGAATTCCCTGATGCGTGTGGGCCCGCCTCGTCTGGGCCACTCGCTTCCTTGTCTGGGCCGCTCGCCTCCTCGTCTGGGCCGCTCACCTCCTCATCTGGGGAAGCTATTCTCCCCCGAAAAACCTATGCTAGAGGGAGCCCAGACTCGGGGGAACCCTATGCTACTCGGGGGTCCACTTGAGACCCTACCAGGATGGTGACAACGTCCTATTTTCTTTCCCTCCAATGCCAGCGCAGCTCCTCTGGACCGGCTCCTGCTATATACACCTTTTCATAACCTGGCCCTAGGGATTCAGGATATAGAATGGATCGAAGGTAGTGAAGACTGGCCGGTTGCCTCTCCTTTGGGACCGCCTCTCCACTTTTGGGTAGATGAACTTGCATACCGCGCAGGGCTCGGCTATGATCACCTTAGAGGCCCCACCAGGGTCCTAGTGTGATGCCGTGGTGGAAGCCTCCCATCTCACGTGCTAAGGAGGTCGAGCGGTGATCTATGAAGTAAGAGCAGAATTACCAAGCATCCCATGAGAGAAAAGGCCATAGAGCAATACCGGTTAAGTACATACCTGGGACCGCCAGGCCACTTAGGCCTACCAACTCCAATCTGCTCTCCGTTACCACCTCGCTAATGTCTACCAAAAGATCGTCCCAAAGAGCCGCCACCTTCTTAGCATCCTCCAAAGGGATCGGTGGCAGCGAGAGGTCAAGAGAAGGACCACTAGCGAGGTCCCTAAAAACGAATGCCAGCGTCCTCTTTCCGTTCAGTGACCCAAAAATAGCAGTCCTTCCAGTGGGCTATTTTGCTGAATTTGGCAAGGGAGAATAGCGCCTTTCCCTGGGCTTCGAGTTGGACGAACCCTCGATTGCCTACTTTCGCCCCCCTCTTCAGCTGAAAGGTGAGCTGCAACATCACCGGTGACGGATCAGCGCACCCGAGCTCCTTCACCCATGTGAAGAACGCCATTATAAGGCACCAGGAGTTGGGCATAATCTGCCCTGGCGCCAGCTGAAAATGATTAAGCAGTCGCTCCACACACACGATGACTGGCAAACGGAAACTCGCGTCAAACATGTCCTCGTAGGCCATGAAAGATCTTGTCCTCCTGCTGAAAATACACTCCCCGGGCTGCGGAACACTCAGCCAGTATTCTGTCGGGATCCAAAACTTCGCACGGATCCCCTCTAGATGGCCCTCTAAGTAGGTGGAAGACTGTATCACCTCCCGTTCTGCTTCGACCAACTTGGCATAAGACATATCTCTTCGCGGTGGCGTTGCACGACGAATGATAGGAAAACAGAAAGGAAATGGAAGGAGAAGAGTGGGCGCGAACAACAGTGTTTGTGAACTCTTGCTGGAAGAGCTTACTCTCTCAGGCCTGAGGGATAGAATATATCCTTGCCTAGCGATTACCGGAAACGTCTGATCTAGAGGAGCCCTTTGCCTCCCCCAGTCGGTGAAAAGACATTCACCTTGAATGGACGCGAGCACCGGATCGGTGCTCGTTCGGAGGTATGACACGTGGCCTTTTCAAATCATGACTGTAGACACGCTAATTTTGACGTCATTTCGAGTAAATTTCATATCATATAATAATGCCTCAGAATGGTCTGATATTTAATCATTAATTAATTTTTATTGATATTTTTGAGTGTCGGGTTTAACAGACATGTTTAAGTTAATCAATTGAATTGATTTTAGCTCAAATTTCAGTTAAAATATGAAGAATCCTAAAAGGCGTCGACCCATGTAGACGCTATTTAGAGTTTATTCGTATTTTACCGTTTAAATTTGAATTTTAATTAATTGATTTATTAGCTAAAAGGCGTCTGTAAAGGTCGACGCGTTTTAGGTTTCCTAGCCTATTTTAACTTCTCTTCCGGATGTTTATCCTTATCTTAATTAGGGTAAAAGACGTCTACACACGTGGACGCGTTTTACCTAATAAAGATAAAGATAAGTTTTTCCGGATATTTATCCTTATCTTAATTAAATCTGAAAGGCGTCAGCCATTGTGGACGCGTTTTAGATAATTACAGATAAAGATGAATTAATCAGTATTTATCTGTCGGTTAAAGTAGATAAATCCTAGATTTTTCTATGTTAATCGCGAACGCAGAAAATGCCTATAAATACCTTGCATCTCAAGAGTTAAAAAAAAAAAAGAGAGAGAGAATTAAGTTGAGCCATAGCGTTATAGCGAATTGAAGATCGAAGCAACCACGTCGTAACGCCGGAGCACTGCCATTTCCAGAAGTCGGCGTCCCCTCCAAGATCTTCATCTTTCAAGGCTTCACCAACTGGGCATAAGTATTTCATTTCTGAATTTCAATTACATCTTCATTTAGTTTCATTCTCATATTCACTTCATGCAACACACACCACAGCATTAATTTTCCAAAACCCATTTGTTTTAAAGGGGTTTCAAAGCCATTTAAACAAGTGAGTTGCTGTTTAAGCATGTTTTATAATCATGGTTAGCTTTGATATTACTTCTATTTGAAATTCTCATCAGTGTTTCTTTATTCTTCTGTTTTCTTTCTCTGTCTCTGCTGCACTCAACAACAACAACAAGAAATCAAAAGGGGGAAATCAAGCACAAAGCCAGGAGAACTTCTGGATGATCCTCAACCTCAACAGCAAGAACAAAAGAACAAAGAAAGGGCTCTCTTTCTTCAGCCGGCTGAAGGAGGGGAACCAAGGACTCAATCTTCCGCGTTCAAACAAGTAGGCGATCAAATCTCTTTTGAAGCTTTTTAGTTAAAAGTTTCTGGCGATCACTGCACTTTAGTTGCTGTTTTTAATAGGTTAGTTTACACTAAACAACATAGTTTTTCATATTAATCACACGAGCATTTTCAGCACCTACAGCTCTTTTGGCGATCACGGTGGGACTTGGTCTCGCCGTCTTTTAGTTTCTTTTTGTTCTTGCTGTCATCATATCGGGCACCTACGGTGCACCATTTGTGTCTCTCGACACGTCCTCACCAATTGGTGAGTGTTTAGTTTAATTAATTTCCCTCGTGCACCACGTGCACACCCCAGTGGCAAGATCTTGCCCTCCCCTTGATTAGTTCAAAAAAAAGCTGTTTTTGTGATAAAATGATGTGTGATTGAGTGATTTCCTAGTTGTTTAGTTAGTAAATCATCATGTTTAAAATCTGAAACTAAAAATCTTTGTATGAGTCGATTGTTTACTGCATTTTACCCTGTTTGAGGAGGATTCGACCCAGAAAATCCTTCTGGAAATCTTTTTCTGCGAACTAAAAAGCGTCTAGGAACGTTGACGCGTTTTAAAACCGCGTCAGCACACCTAGACGCCTTTTAGCTTCCAGGCTTTCTCTGCTGTTTGCATATGTTTCTGCGAAATAATTAAGTTCTGTGTTGAATAGCGTCGACCACCATAGACGCGATTCAGGCAGTTTTTAGTTATTTTCCAAGCTTTCTTTGCTGTTTGCATCTGTTTCTGCGAGAGAATTAAGTTCTGTTTTGAATAGCGTCGACTATAGTAGACGCGATTCAGACAGTTTCTTAATTATTTCTCAGTTTCCAGACTTCTGTGGTTGAGTGCTAGCTACCCATTATTTTATTAAGCATTAGAGGCCATCCAGGTCGCAGGGCATACGCATTGAGGCGAAAACCCTCCTCTTCTTAGGAATACATTACTCGACGTCAGCAACTCTCTCTGATTGGGTTAGTCCCTTGATCAGACTAGAGAAGTTGACGTTGAGACCTCCATAAGTCCCCAAAATCAAGGTATTCCTCCTTGATCATCGGGCTAGTTGTACCAATTGAAGTCCCGGCTAGATTCCGAAAGCGTTGTGAGAGAGAATCCTAGAGAATAACGGTGGAAACTGAACTGAAACTAGGATCCTTCCCTGAGCGAAATTGTGGTTTAATCCAATTCAAATAACTCAACAAGGAATCCTAAAATCACGTTAAGCATCCACTTGTTTGATTAATCTCTGTACAACTTGTTTGATTAAATCTTTGAAAAGGGAATCTAATATCATGTTGCTGCGATCAGGCAGAGACTGGAGTATGGCCCAAGACGCCATCATCAACTACGAGGGAGATGCTAATGCCCCTCGCGATTCAGACTTCAATTATGAGAACGGGAGAGATGCTGATGCCTCTCGTAACTCTGTCCCCATTCCAGTTCGACATGACGGGAATGTCCGAACTCCTCTTTTTCATCCACACGATCAATATCATGATCTTCCTCCGCATGAATATGCGATCCCCAATCCCGATCTTGAGGGGGACATGAATCATCATGATCCCTCATCCTCCGATCCTATGGATCTTGTCAATGCCCTGGGAGTTCTTGCCTCCCGACTGGACCCTCAGCAGTTCGAGGCCATCCAGTCTATTTTGAAGGGGAAGGCACCCATGCAGCCTGCTGAGCCGAACCCTATGGCTCCTCCCGTTGTTACTCAACAACCCCCTCCTCCTCCTCTTTATATCCATCAGGCCATGGAAGGCCTTCATATTGCTTCTCGGCCAACTGGGCCACAACTTTCGTCGTCTAGACAACCGGCTAGACCGCAAACGCCTATTTATCAAAATGCCCTCGGGCATGGCGGAAGCTCTGCCGGACCTCATCCTTATTGTCCTCCATGTCCGACGTACTCTAGGCAGCATGCCTATCAGGTACTTCCACCTCCTCCTCCTCCCCAGGCAGATCTGACCACGCAGACGTTGCTGGCCAAGATGGAGCGTATGGATGAGCAGTTCAACAATCTCCAGAAGATGATGGGGGTTAAAGCTGTACCGGAAATCAATTTACCGAGCCTGCCAGTGTTCCATCTGCCACCCTCTGAAATGCCAGTGTATCGAAAGTATAACGGTACTGGTAACCCCTTGACGCACCTGAAGGAGTTCATGTACGAATCCTCTTTCTGGCAGAATGATAAGAGGTCATTGGCTTTCTTGTTCAGGAGATCTCTAGAGGGACCAGCCCTCGAGTGGTTCTTTTCTCAGGAACCCTCCGAAGTAGAGGATTACGGTATCGTTTCACGCAAATTTATCCAACGATACCAGGACAGAGTTGCACCCTCCTTGTCTATCACGGACCTCATTGCAGAAAAAATGAAACCGGATGAGGAGTTTGTCAGTTTTGCTGACAGGTGGCGGGGCCTGGCTGAAAAAGTGAAGGATCACTTGTCCGAATCTGAACAAGTGAAAATGTTAATTTCTAACGCCATGCCCCAGTTCAGGCTAGTCCTCTCCTTGAACAATTTGACTAATATGGCGGAGCTCTATGAAAGAGCACGGTACTGCCAGAATGCCTTCAAGGACGCTACGTTCTCTAGCGTCTTTGATCCTCACAGACCTAACAGGCCTCCACCTCGGAAGCCTACAGTGCCAAATTCTCCCAGCACAGGTCCGACTACTGAGGGCACGCTCTCTCACGAGCAAGTCAGTACCATGAACAATAACTCGCCCCAGTTTGTGAGGAACCAGCAGCAGTACCAGAGGCCACCACAGCCGAGCCAACAGGGGTACAGGCAGCAGCAGAACCCCCATTACCAACAGCAATACCAGCGGCCCCAGCAGCCGAATCAAAACCAGCAACAGCTACAGCAACAGCCGCAACGGCAACAGCAGTATCAGCAACCCCCTCAGCAGCCATATCAGCAGCAACAGCCACAGTACCAGCCGCGTGCACCGCCGGCGTACCACAATGTCCCTCCTCCTGGTGACTACAACCAACAAAGGAGACCTCCAGGCCCGAAAAGGGCAGAGTACCCGGCCCTCCCAGAATCCTTGGCGGATATCTTCAGCGCTTTAATGGCAGCCAATGCCCTAGTTTTGCCGAGGGAGAAGGCCGTCTGGCCTCAAAATGCCGATACGTCTAGGTATTGCTACTTCCACAGGCAACCTGGGCATACCATTGACACCTGCTTTCAGTTCAAGGATTATATCCATGATCTCAATGAGCAGGGCGGCATAGACCAGGAGGAAATGAAAAAGTACATAACAGCCCTGAAGGCGAGGAGACCGCAGTAGCAGCAGCAGCAAGCAAGACCACCGGCACAAGCAGCAGCACCACCCAACATGGGCATAGTGCAGAATCCACTCCCGGAGCACCAAAACCAAAACCAGGTTGCTCCCATTTTGACGAACAGCCGGTCTGAGGCTGGTCATGGGCAGCAGTGGAGAGTAGAGGATTCTTCCTCTCTTTGTTCAACGGGTCATGTTCAAAGTACCGCAGAGCGACCACCACGCCGCACCATCCACATACCAAGGCCACAACCCGTTACCATCACCCCTATACCCACACCCACATATCACTCACCCACGCCCAATAACCCATTACCGCTACCCACCTTCCTTAGACCCATTACGCCCCGCACTCCTACGCCTTCATCATATAACCCCACGCAAACCAATAACGCACCCCTCCTACCATCTAGGCCATTATTACGCATACCGTTTCCTACTTCACCCGCTACCACCACCACCTATCCAGATATGCCCTTACCATCTAGACCGCTATTACGCGTACCATTCCCCACTTACCCATCCACCATCCAACCATCTAGGCCTCTAATCCGCACCGCGCCATCACCACCTAACCCTACGCCATCACCTACATACCAACCCTCTACGCCATCCGCACTATCCAACCCTGCGGTACTTAAAGTGTCACCCGAATCCTCCACGGTTGAGGAACACGCGCTCCGGAGTGGAAGGATTTTCAACAAGGTCTTTCCTCAGTCCACAGTCAGAGACGTCCCATCACAGCCGACTGAGGAAGCCCATAATGAAGAGAGTGCACCAGGCACTCAATACGACCTGTTGAAACACCTGGATCGGACACCGGCACGGATCACTATACTCGAACTGATCAAAAGATCTATGAGTCACCAAGAAGCTTTGATGGAATATCTGCAGAAGGTGATGGTCAATGAAGACGTGCCGGTAGAGAAGATTGCAGCACTACTAGTTCCTCAGGGGGATCAGCCCTCCATAACATTTCATACATCGGAACTAGCACCGCCAGCAGCCAGAAGCATGGCTCTGAGTATCACGGTCAATATCTGTAAGAAGGCCGTGGATGCATGCCTGGTCGACACAGGGGCTTCGATCAATGTTTTACCCCCGAAGACCCTGGAGCTGTGCGGTGTGCCCAAAGAGAAATGGCTGCCCAGCCCCATCTCAGTGACAGCATATGACAATTCTACCCGTTCCCCTCTGGGAATGGTCTATTTAAAGGTGGAGCTGGGCCCTGTAAGTCATGCAGAGGTCGAATTTCACATCCTGGAAATCGACCCTTCCATAAATGCCATTTTAGGTCGTCCTTATATTAAAACTCTTGAGGCGATTCCCTCTACGAATCATCAATGCCTCAAATTCCCTTACAAAGGACGAATAATTAAAGTAACGAGCATGCCGATCCTTGCTGCTGCTCATTCCTTGAACATTAAATCTGCTGTTTCACCTGGCCGACAACCTTTTCTGTCGGTATTACAGGTCTACCGTCCAGTGGCTGATCCTCTGAAAGCCGCTACTATTTCTCCATACCTATTAAATGCTATCAAAAGGGGGAAGTGCATGAGTACCCCAGGATGGAGGATTATGATGAAGAACGGCTACGAGCCTGGAAAAGGTCTGGGCACACAGTTGCAAGGCAGGACCACTCCTGTCAGAAATCATCGAGCAGCACCTGGAAGTGGTCTGGGCTATAGGCCAATAAAACTGAAACAAAATCCGGTTCAGAAAGCAGAGATCGAAGAAGGCCCGAAGATCTGGGAGGCAATGTCTACACCACCTAAAGAAGGCCGAGAACCCCTAACATGGACCCTGTGTACGCACTTCGTGAAAGGGCCCATACTCAGCTATGACAACACGGTGGTCATTACTTCCTGTTTTGACTTCCATGATATATATGGGAGGGACTTGGCCAGACATTGCTCTGAACTGCTTACGTACCAATCCTTGGAGGCTCTGCGGCCTGTGAAAAGGAGGAAATTCCATGATCCTGAATGTGAATGGTACAGGTGGTTCGATCTGAGGGACCTCTATATTGCACTGAACAGACTATTCCTGGATCCTGCAGAACCTAAGTGGCCGCCGCAGATTGATGAACTGATTGAAGGCCCTGGCGCCATATTTGACAAGCGGATACTGCTATCTGAAGAGACTGACGAAGGGGAACCAGATGACCCCTATGAAGCTGGTTACACAACAGATCTACTCTGGAGGGGGACAAATCCTTCACATGTCTTCATGCTCCATACTCTTTTTCGTACACTACTCTTGACCCCGACTTGGTCGCGGGTCATAATTGAAGATATTCCACGGGCTCCGCCCGTCATGATTACTCTGTCCCCTCGGGACATTATACCACAACCTCCTCTCGATCTAGAGGGGTTGTATAATCTGATCTGGGACATATTACTATATGATCCCCCTAATCCTCTGGCCCTGGTGCCACTTCCTCCGTCTGATTCTCCTCCCATTTATATTCATTCCTGCTTTATGTTTAATTCTTTCATTGTCCAAAAAAAAACGCCAATTCGGCAACAAATTCTTCCCAAATCCATATTGAGGAAACATCTTACTTGTCCGATTGCACCCGCCGCGCGGGTCCTTCGGTCAAGATTCTCTCTTAAATTTACTCTGCCCCTCCCCTCGGGAGGATTCTCTTGTATTTCCACTTGTATCCCAGGATTTTCATCCTGCTTCGTCTTCGTTAGGTTATGATAGTGAAGTTAGGCAGTCTAATTTTAGTCAGATTAGTCAGGTTAGGAAGTCTAGGAAGCCTAAGGGTAGGCGAATTCCAGATAGATACCTCCAGGACTTAGCTGATAAGTGATCTTCTTGTTCTTTAATCCCTCAGCTTTTAGAAAATCCAATTCAGATGCCAGAAGATTGCATGGACGATGAGTCAGTCAATGATGGGTAGGGGGTATATGAGTTAGTGCATGAAAAGGACCCCATTGTTGAAGAGGAAGATGACAAGGACGCGGCTGAGGCATATGCCAGTGGAGTAAAGAGATTTGATGAACCCTCAGCTGCCGTAGAAGAGCCCACCAAAGAAATTAATTTAGGGACTGAAGACGAACCTAAGGTTGTCCTCGTCAGTAAAAATCTTTCTACAGAAGATGAGAAGGCAATGGTACAAGTTCTCAAGGACTACAAGGACACTTTCGCCTGGAGTTATGAAGATATGCCGGGGTTAGACTCATCTTTAGTTGAACATAGATTAACGTTAAAGGACGGAGTTAGCCCTGTCAAACAGAAATTAAGGCGATTCCACCCACAAATGACTTTAAAGATGAAGGAAGAGGTCGACAAATTACATAAAGCCAAATTTATTAGAGTTGTCCTTTATCCACAATGGGTGGCTAACATAGTCCCGGTTATGAAGAAGGACGGGAAGGTCAGAATTTGCATTGACTTCCGTGATCTGAACCGGGCGTGTCCTAAAGATGATTTTCCATTGCCTCATATTGATGTACTCATCGATAACACTGCTGGCTATGAGACGTTATCATTTATGGACGGATTTTCAGGATATAA
This sequence comes from Zantedeschia hybrid cultivar, assembly GCA_030544215.1. NCBI lineage: Eukaryota > Viridiplantae > Streptophyta > Magnoliopsida > Alismatales > Araceae > Zantedeschia > Zantedeschia hybrid cultivar. The sequence goes on along the minus strand of JARZZO010000003.1, from coordinate 31,307,953 downwards.
TCAGATTAAGCTGGCAGAAGAAGATCAGGAGAAAACATCATTCACTACACCATGGGGAACATACTGTTATGTTGTCATGCCATTTGGATTAAAGAATGCTGGAGCCACTTATCAAAGGGCCATGATGGCAATATTTCATGACATGATGCACATAGATCTGGAAGTGTATGTGGATGACTTATTAGTTAAATCTAAAACAAAGGCTGAGCATGCCAAAGTTTTGGCAAGGGTGTTAGAAAGATCAAGAGAATATCAGTTAAAGATGAACCCCAAGAAATGTGTATTCGGGGTATCTTCAGGGAAATTGCTTGGATTTATCGTCAGCAAACGGGGAATTGAGATCGATCCTAACAAGGCGAAGGCTATTAGAGAAATGCCACCTCCTAAAAACTTGAAAGAGTTGAGAGGATTAATCGGGAGGTTACAATTTATTCGCCGTTTTGTCTCCCAGCACTCACAAAGGTGTAAGCCGTTTTACGAGCTTACCAAGTCGGGAGTCAAATTCGATTGGGACGATAAGTGTCAGGAGGCATTCGATGGATTAAAGAACTATTTAGCAAGTCCTCCTGTTTTGAAACCACCATCTCCGGGCAAACCATTGATACTTTACATTTCAGTCCTGGATGATGCTGTGGGGGCTGATCTAGCACAAGAGGATGAAGAAGGAAAAGAGAGGGCAACCTACTATCTCTCTAAACTTCTCAACCCCGCTGAACAGAGATATACGGCGATGGAGAAAACATGTGCAGCATTGGTCTGGGTTGTGCAGAAACTAAAGCATTATTTTCTGGCCCATGAAGTCCATCTCATCGCTAGGATGAATCCGATCAAATTCCTTCTGGAGAAATCTGTTCTTACTGATAGGTTAGCGCGATGGCAAAGCTTTCTATCTCAATTCGACATCATCTACATTCAGCAGAAAGCGATCAAGGGCTATGCCATAGCAGAACATCTCGCTCATCATCCCCTTCCTCGTTTTGATCCAGTGCGATCAGAGTTTCCGGATGAGGAACTGATGTCCGTAAATCAAATCAGAGATAATATGTGGACTCTGCATTTTGACGGAGCTCTGAATTCTCATGGAAAAGGGATCGGTATCGTTCTGTTATCACCTGAAGGTATCACCATTCCACAAGCCTTTCAGCTTGATTTTCCAGTCACCAACAATATAACTGAATACGAGGCACTCCTTGCTGGTCTCGAGGCTGCTCATTTTCATGGTGCCACCAAACTCAGGATTGTAGGTGATAGCCAATTAATTCTTCGCCAAGTGCTGACCAAGTATCGAACTCTCGATCCCAAGCTCAAGCCTTATCAAGAGCTTACTTCTGCTTACTCAAAGCTTTTCACGAAATTGATCTTTGTCCATGTCCCTAGGAATCAAAACATCTTAGCTGACGCTCTAGCTTCACTTGCCTCATCTCTTGATTTTCCAATCAGCAAAGCAATCCGAATCAATCATAGTTCACAGGCGTCTTTCACCCGCCGTGAAAGATCCTTCATTCCTTAGAACTAAGGAGAAGTTGCTGAAGAAAGTCAGAGATGGAGATATCATTGAGAAAAGAGAAATCATGTTGATGGAGCTGTTAGAAGAGATGGATGACGAACAGAAGCCATGGTATTATGAAATTGCAAAATATTGTGAAGATCAATCGTATCCTGAGGAAGCTACAACTGAGGAGAAGAGAGCTATCAGGAGAGTCGCTCAACGATACACCCTAGTTGGGGGAGTATTGTATAAGAGAGGTTTTGATGGAGTTCTTCTGAGATGCCTAGACGAAGATGAGCTTTGGAAGGTTATGGAAGGAGCTCATAGTGGAGTTTGTGGTGGTCATGTCAATGGACAGATGCTAGCAAAGAAGATCCTTAGACAAGGATTTTATTGGCCAACCATGGAAGAAGACTGCGTAGGATATGTCCGTAGGTGTGCTAAGTGTCAACATCACGCCGACAAAATTGATTCTCCTGCATCTTCACTCCATCCTGTTTCTTCCCCATGGCCTTTCTCCATGTGGGCTTTCGACATCATTGGACCTCTTGGTAATCCCGATTCCGGCATCAAGCAAAAATCTTTCATTCTCACGGCAACGGAATACTTCACCAAGTGGGCAGAAGCGGAAGCGTACGTGGAGATCAAAGCATCAACCGTCTGCAAGTTCATCATGAAGAACATCATCACTCGATTTGGAATTCCAAGCACCATCGTCACCGACAACGGACCGCAGTTCGTGTCACAGGAACTGAAGGACCTCTGTAACAGGTATAAAATTGCATTGCATCATTCGTCTCCTTATTATCCGCAAGGCAATGGCCAAGCAGAGGCAACAAATAAGACTTTGATAAAAATCATCAAAAAGACGTGTAAATCTAATAAGTTCGCAGATTGGCCAGAAAAATTGGTTGAGGCTCTATGGGCCTACCGAACTTCAATCCGCACGCCTACTGGGCAGACTCCTTATTCCTTAACATTTGGAATGGAGGCGGTAGTTCCATATGAGATCCTCATACCGTCATCAAGAGTACAGTTGAATAAGGAATTTTCCATTGATGAACATCGTTCAGCACTCCTTGCTCAATTGGAACTTTTAGACGAGAAAAGATGGTCAGCTGCTAATCATGCAAAAGTTTATCAAAACAGACTAGCACGTTTTTATCAAAAGAAAGTCATTGAACGTAAATTCAAAGTCAGTGAAATGGTTGTCAAAAGAATTTTTATAAAACCTGGTGGTCCGTGTTCTAAGCTCCAACCCAACTGGGAAGGACCTTATGTTGTATCGCACGCTTTTCCTGGTAATGCTTATCGTCTTATTAATGCAGAAGGAGAAGAGCTAAAACATCCCTGGAATGGTTTACATCTTAAGAAATACTACCCTTAAGTTAAAGAGTCGATCAGTATGGTACAAAGACCAGTGGAATCAGAAAGTTTATAAATTCAAATTTCCTTATCAGTCTGGATAACTTAACTTTAAACCCATTACTGCACACACTGACACGTTTGATTCGTGAGTAACAAGAGATGACAAGGCCTAAAGAATATCGAAAGCTTGACCGAAAGTATAAAGTACAAATCATTCATTTTTAAAGCAAAATTTTGTTTTAAACTCGGCCCATGATGTCGGAACGAGGCTTAGATTAGACTACCAAGAATACCCGCCATCTTAGTAGGAGGCCGTCATAAAAAAAAGGGGGAGATCCGTCCCAAAGAAGGAAAAAAGAAAAGAAAGGCAAAAGCAAAAGGCAAAAAAGCCAAATGTCAAATCAAAAGACCATTACATTACAAACGTTACATCAAGGCCATGAAATGAAACAAAAGGGAACGCAAGGTCGATAAATACCTCGGAAAGAAAATGACCGAACCCCAACGGATATTAGGGTAGGAAAGAGACATCTTTTTAAGTCTCCGAAACCTTCTTATGGGCTTTCTAAACTTATTCATCTTTTCTTTCTAAAGAAATGTACTCCAAACTTAAGGAATGGCTTAGATTGACTAGGGTCAAATCATCAAATAGAATCATGAATGGAAACACAAGTCCAAACACGATGGGTTTAGTTAAGTTGTTAAAGAATAATTTGGAAATGAAGTTAATAAATGAATATGATCTTTTGATCTAAGTACCATGCTGATCTTTTAGTCGAAAATCCAAAAAAATACATATATAAAAAAAAAATACATGTCAAAAATTCAAAAAAAAATACATATGTTTCAAAAATTCAAAAAAAAATACATATGTCAAAATTCAAAAAAAGGGCATATATTTCAAAACAAAAAAAAATGAATATTTCAAAACAACAAAAATATTTCAGTTAGCATTTGCTTGTTGCATTTAGTGTGTTTCATTCCTTTTATTTTCAGTGAGCATCTGTCTGCTTGTATGTTGCATTTTGCTTAAGTTTGATTATTCTCATTACCTTTGTTAATAAAGGCTATGCCCCTTGACCATTTATTGAAGAAAAAGATTGATTGACTATTTATTTGGTCAGGCAAGGAGCTAAGCCTAAACAGATACTTAACATGTTTGTTCAAGTCATATACAGGACACAAGATATTGAAGAGAGTTGGAATTCGAATAGAAAAACCTGTTTATGAAATTCAAAGAAAGCCTAAATAAAGCTGGAAAATGTCAAGAAGATCTCACTGTGGGAGTCAAGAAGTCCTGACCGTGGCTAAAAAGACGGTTATTTCTACCCTTGTAGTATTTCATGTAATTACTTTGCATTCGCAGCATTACTATATGATAAATATTTATTAGATCATATCAACGACCTTGTGGTTTTGATGAAAGTGGAATTTGAGTTCCCCTTCAACAAAAACAGTGATAATTCCAGAGGATTCTTAATCGCACGGATAGGCCGTTGATTTGTTAATTAGTGAGGACGATAGTTCCACTTTTGTGAAACGGTGCGTGGATAAACGAGCTTCGGCTTAACACTGAATTACAAGAATTGGTATCTTGACTCATTAATGACAATTTAACAATATTATCCTTGATTAATTTATATTTTATTTGATTTTATATTTTTCTTTTAGCCCAGCATGCATCATGTAGGACTTTGAAATCATTGTGATAAGAATTAATTATTGATTAAGTTTCAGACCATTAATCAAATAATTAAAACATGATATGAAATATTCCATTCTGAATTGAGTATCTTGATTATCTTTGAGGTTCGCTTGAAGATATCCTTGGAATTCTATCCTTTCTTGGATTCTTTATCCAATATTTCTTGTTTTCTTTTTAAGATCCATCATGGCTTTAGCACGTCCACATTGGCTGGCAAACGCTCCCCATGATGAAACCTACAGTGTCTATGACCTGAGGTACTTCCCACTCCGAGGAGGTTGATCGACCTTATTTTATTTCCTTGTCTACCTCATCCAGACAGGATTGATTCCATTGATCTCCTTGAACTATCTTCATTGATGATTTTGAGAAAAATTCCATCATGTGATGTTAAGAGCGTGTCTCATCACACCTTGGCATCACCTTTTCAGTACATTTCATTCCATTTCAGTCTCTTGCAAAGACGATGCCAAGGTGAGGCAGCTGTAGACACGCTAATTTTGACGTCATTTCGAGTAAATTTCATATCATATAATAATGTCTCAGAATGGTCTGATATTTAATCATTAATTAATTTTTATTGATATTTTTGAGTGTCGGGTTTAACAGACATGTTTAAGTTAATCAATTGAATTGATTTTAGCTCAAATTTCAGTTAAAATATGAAGAATCCTAAAAGGCGTCGACCCATATGGACGCTATTTAGAGTTTATTCGTATTTTACCGTTTAAATTTGAATTTTAATTAATTGATTTATTAGCTAAAAGGCGTCTGTAAAGGTCGAAGCGTTTTAGGTTTCCTAGCCTATTTTAACTTCTCTTCCGGATGTTTATCCTTATCTTAATTAGGGTAAAAGACGTCTACACACGTGGACGCGTTTTACCTAATAAAGATAAAGATAAGTTTTTCCGGATATTTATCCTTATCTTAATTAAATCTGAAAGGCATCAGCCATTGTGGGCGCGTTTTAGATAATTACAGATAAAGATGAATTAATCGGTATTTATCTGTCGGTTAAAGTAGATAAATCCTAAATTTTTCTATGTTAATCGCGAACGCAGAAAATGCCTATAAATACCTTGCATCTCAAGAGGTAAAAAAAAAAAAAAGAGAGAGAATTAAGTTGAGCCATAGCGTTATAGCGAATTGAAGATCGAAGCAACCACGTCGTAACGCCGGAGCGCTGCCATTTCCAGAAGTCGGCGTCCCCTCCAAGATCTTCATCTTTCAAGGCTTCACCAACTGGGCATAAGTGTTTCATTTCTGAATTTCAATTACATCTTCATTTAGTTTCATTCTCATATTCACTTCATGCAACACACACCACAGCATTAATTTTCCAAAACCCATTTGTTTTAAAGGGGTTTCAAAGCCATTTAAACAAGTGAGTTGCTGTTTAAGCATGTTTTATAATCATGGTTAGCTTTGATATTATTTCTATTTGAAATTCTCATCAGTGTTTCTTTATTCTTCTGTTTTCTTTCTCGTCTCTGCTGCACTCCACAACAACAACAAGAAATCAAAAGGGGGAAATCAAGCACAAAGCCAGGAGAACTTCTGGACGATCCTCAACCTCAACAGCAAGAACAAAAGAACAAAGAAAGGGCTCTCTTTCTTCAGCCGGCTGAAGGAGGGGAACCAAGGACTCAATCTTCCGCGTTCAAACAGGTAGGCGATCAAATCTCTTTTGAAGCTTTTTAGTTAAAAGTTTCTGGCGATCACTGCACTTTAGTTGCTGTTTTTAATAGGTTAGTTTACACTAAACAACATAGTTTTTCATATTAATCACACGAGCATTTTCAGCACCTACAACTCTTTTTGGCGATCACGGTGGGACTTGGTCTCGCCGTCTTTTAGTTTCTTTTTGTTCTTGCTGTCATCATATCGGGCACCCACGGTGCACCATTTGTGTCTCTCGACACGTCCTCACCAATTGGTGAGTGTTTAGTTTAATTAATTTCCCTCGTGCACCACGTGCACACCCCAGTGGCAAGATCTTGCCCTCCCCTTGATTAGTTCAAAAAAAAACTGTTTTTGTGATAAAATGATGTGTGATTGAGTGATTTCCTAGTTGTTTAGTTAGTAAATCATCCTGTTTAAAATCTGAAACTAAAAAACTTTGCATGAGTCGATTGTTTACTGCATTTTACCCTGTTTGAGGAGGATTCGACCCAGAAAATCCTTCTGGAAATCTGTTTCTGCGAACTAAAAAGCGTCTAGGAACGTTGACGCGTTTTAAAACCGCGTCAGCACACCTAGACGCCTTTTAGCTTCCAGGCTTTCTCTGCTGTTTGCATCTATTTCTGCGAAATAATTAAGTTCTGTGTTGAATAGCGTCGACCACCATAGACGCGATTCAGGCAGTTTTTAGTTATTTTCCAGGCTTTCTTTGCTGTTTGCATATGTTTCTACGAGATAATTAAGTTCTGTTTTGAATAGCGTCGACTATAGTAGACGCGATTCAGACAGTTTCTTAATTATTTCTCAGTTTCCAGATTTCTGTGGTTGAGTGCTAGCTACCCATTATTTTATTAAGCAATAGAGGCCATCCAGGTCGCAGGGCATACGCATTGAGGCGAAAACCCTCCTCTTCTTAGGAACACATTACTCGACGTCAGCAACTCTCTCTGATTGGGTTGGTCCCTTGATCAGACTAGAGAAGTTGACGTTGAGACCTCCATAAGTCCCTAAAATCAAGGTATTCCTCCTTGATCATCGGGCTAGTTGTACCAATTGAAGTCCCGGCTAGATTCCGAAAGCGTTGTGAGAGAGAATCCTAGAGAATAACGGTGGAAACTGAACTGAAACTAGGATCCTTCCCTGAGCGAAATTGTGGTTTAATCCAATTCAAATAACTCAACAAGGAATCCTAAAATCACGTTAAGCATCCACTTGTTTGATTAATCTCTGTACAACTTGTTTGATTAAATCTTTGAAAAGGGAATCTAATATCATGTTGCTGCGATCAGGCAGAGACTTGAGTATGGCCCAAGACGCCATCATCAACTACGAGGGAGATGCTAATGCCCCTCGCGATTCAGACTTCAATTATGAGAACGGGAGAGATGCTGATGCCTCTCGTAACTCTGTCCCCATTCCAGTTCGACATGACGGGAATGTCCGAACTCCTCTTTTTCATCCACACGATCAATATCATGACCTTCCTCCGCATGAATATGCGATCCCCAATCCCGATCTTGAGGGGGACATGAATCATCATGATCCCTCATCCTCCGATCCTATGGATCTTGTCAATGCCCTGGGAGTTCTTGCCTCCCGACTGGACCCTCAGCAGTTCGAGGTCATCCAGTCTATTTTGAAGGGGAAGGCACCCATGCAGCCTGCTGAGCCGAACCCTATGGCTCCTCCCGTTGTTACTCAACAACCCCCTCCTCCTCCTCTTTATATCCATCAGGCCATGGAAGGCCTTCATATTGCTTCTCGGCCAACTGGGCCACAACTTTCATCGTCTAGACAACCGGCTAGACCGCAAACGCCTATTTATCAAAATGCCCTCGGGCATGGCGGAAGCTCTGCCGGACCTCATCCTTATTGTCCTCCATGTCCGACGTACTCTAGGCAGCATGCCTATCAGGTACTTCCACCTCCTCCTCCTCCCCAGGCAGATCTGACCACGCAGACGTTGCTGGCCAAGATGGAGCGTATGGATGAGCAGTTCAACAATCTCCAGAAGATGATGGGGGTTAAAGCTGTACCGGAAATCAATTTACCGAGCCTGCCAGTGTTCCATCTGCCACCTTCTGAAATGCCAGTGTATCGAAAGTATAACGGTACTGGTAACCCCTTCACGCACCTGAAGGAGTTCATGTACGAATCCTCTTTCTGGCAGAATGATAAGAGGTCATTGGCTTTCTTGTTCAGGAGATCTCTAGAGGGACCAGCCCTCGAGTGGTTCTTTTCTCTGGAACCCTCCGAAGTAGAGGATTACGGTATCGTTTCACGCAAATTTATCCAACGATACCAGGACAGAGTTGCACCCTCCTTGTCTATCACGGACCTCATTGCAGAAAAAATGAAACCGGATGAGGAGTTTGTCAGTTTCGCTGACAGGTGGCGGGGCCTGGCTGAAAAAGTGAAGGATCACTTGTCCGAATCTGAACAAGTGAAAATGTTAATTTCTAACGCCACGCCCCAGTTCAAGCTAGTCCTCTCCTTGAACAATTTGACTAATATGGCGGAGCTCTATGAAAGAGCACGGTACTGCCAGAATGCCTTCAAGGACGCTACGTTCTCTAGCGTCTTTGATCCTCACAGACCTAACAGGCCTCCACCTCGGAAGCCTGCAGTGCCAAATTCTCCCAGCACAGGTCCGACTACTGAGGGCACGCTCTCTCACGAGCAAGTCAGTACCATGAACAATAACTCGCCCCAGTTTGTGAGGAACCAGCAGCAGTACCAGAGGCCACCACAGCCGAGCCAACAGGGGTACAGGCAGCAGCAGAACCCCCATTACCAACAGCAGTACCAGCGGCCCCAGCAGCCGAATCAAAACCAGCAACAGCTACAGCAACAGCCGCAACGGAAACAGCAGTATCAGCAGCCCCCTCAGCAGCCATGTCAGCAGCAACAGCCACAGTACCAGCCGCGCGCACCGCCGGCGTACCACAATGTCCCTCCTCCTGGTGACTACAACCAACAAAGGAGACCTCCAGGCCCGAAAAGGGCAGAGTACCCGGCCCTCCCAGAATCCTTGGCGGATATCTTCAGCGCTTTAATGGCAGCCAATGCCCTAGTTTTGCCGAGGGAGAAGGCCGTCTGGCCTCAAAATGCCGATACGTCTAGGTATTGCTACTTCCACAGGCAACCTGGGCATACCATTGACACATGCTTTCAGTTCAGAGATTATATCCATGATCTCAATGAGCAGGGCGGCATATACTGGGAGGAAATGAAAAAGTACATAACAGCCCTGAAGGCGAGGAGACCGCAGCAGCAGCAGCAGCAAGCAAGACCACCGGCACAAGCAGCAGCACCACCCAACATGGGCATAGTGCAGAATCCACTCCCGGAGCACCAAAACCAAAACCAGGTTGCTCCCATTTTGACGAACAGCCGGTCTGAGGCTGGTCGTGGGCAGCAGTGGAGAGTAGAGGATTCTTCCTCTCTTTGTTCAACGGGTCATGTTCAAAGTACTGCAGAGCGACCACCACGCCGCACCATCCACATACCAAGGCCACAACCCGTTACCATCACCCCTATACCCACACCCACATATCACTCACCCACGCCTAATAACCCATTACCGCTACCCACCTTCCTTAGACCCATTACGCCCCGCACTCCTACGCCTTCAACATATAACCCCACGCAAACCAATAACGCACCCCTCCTACCATCTAGGCCATTATTACGCATACCATTTCCTACTTCACCCGCTACCACCACCACCTACCCAGATATGCCCGTACCATCTAGACCGCTATTACGCGTACCATTCCCCACTTACCCATCTACCATCCAACCCTCTAGGCCTTTAATCCGCACCGTGCCGTCACCACCTAGCCCTACACCATCACCTACCTACCAACCCTCTACGCCATCCGCACCATCCAACTCTGCGGTACTTAAAGTGTCACCCGGATCCTCCACGGTTGAGGAACACGCGCTCCGGAGTGGAAGAATTTTCAACAAGGTCTTTCCTCAGTCCACAGTCAGAGACGGCCCATCACAGCCGACTGAGGAAGCCCATAATGAAGAGAGTGCACCAGGCACTCAATACGACCTGTTGAAACACCTGGATCGGACACCGGCACGGATCACTATACTCGAGCTGATCAAAAGATCCAAGAGTCACCAAGAAGCTTTAATGGAATATCTGCAGAAGGTGATGGTCAATGAAGACGTGCCGGTAGAGAAGATTGCAGCACTACTAGTTCCACAGGGGGATCAGCCCTCCATAACATTTCATACATCGGAACTAGCACCGCCAGCAGCCAGAAGCATGGCTCTGAGTATCACGGTCAACATCTGTAAGAAGGCCGTGGATGCATGCCTGGTCGACACAGGGGCTTCGATCAATGTCTTACCTCCGAAGACCCTGGATCTGTGCGGTGTGCCCAAAGAGAAATGGCTGCCTAGCCCCATCTCAGTGACAGCATATGACAATTCTACCCGTTCCCCTCTGGGAATGGTTTATTTAAAGGTGGAGCTGGGCCCTGTAAGTCATGCAGAGGTCGAATTTCACATCCTGGAAATCGACCCTTCCATAAATGCCATTTTAGGTCGTCCTTATATTAAAACTCTTGAGGCGATTCCTTCTACAAATCATCAATGCCTCAAATTCCCTTACAAAGGACGAATAATTAAAGTAACGAGCATGCCGATCCTTGTTGCTGCTCATTCCTTGAACATTAAATCTGCTGTTTCACCTGACCGACAACCTTTTCTGTCGGTATTACAGGTCTACCGTCCAGTGGCTGATCCTCTGAAAGCCGCCACTATTTCTCCATACCCATTAGATGTTATCAAAAGGGGGAAGTGCATGAGTACCCCAGGCTGGAGGATCATGATGAAGAACGGCTACGAGCCTGGAAGAGGTCTGGGCACACGGTTGCAAGGCAGGACCACTCCTGTCAGAAATCATCGAGCAGCACCTGGAAGTGGTCTGGGCTATAGGCCAATAAAACTGAAACAAGATCCCGTTCAGAAAGCAGAGATCAAAGAAGGTCCGAAAATCTGGAAGGCAATGTCTACACCACCTAAAGAAGGCCGAGATCCCCTAACATGGACCCTATGCACGCACTTTGTAAAAGGGCCCATACTTAGCTATGACAATACGGTAGTCATTACTTCCTGTTTTGACTTCCATGATATATATGGGAGGGACTTAGCCAGACATTGCTCCGAACTACTTACGTACCAATCCTTTGAGGCTCTGCGGCCTATGAAAAGGAGGAAATTTCATGACCCTGAATGTGAATGGTACAGGTGGTTCGATCTGAGGGACCTCTATATTGCACTGAACAGACTATTTCTGGATCCTGCAGAATCTAAGTGGCCGCCGCAGATTGATGAACTGATTGAAAGCCCTGGTGCCATATTTGACAAGCGGATACTGCTGTCTGAAGAGACTAACGAAGGGGAACCAGATGACCCCTATGAAGCTGGTTACACAACAGATCTGCTCTGGAGGGGGACATATCCTTCACATGTCTTCATGCTCCATACTCTTTTTCGTACACTACTCTTGACCCCGACTTGGTCGCGGGTCATAATTGAAGATATTCCACGGGCTCCGCCCGTCATGATTACTCTGTCCCCTCGGGACATTATACCACGACCTCCTCTCGATCTAGAGATGTTGTATAATCTGATCTGGGACATATTACTATATGATCCCCCTAATCCTCTGGCCTTGGTGCCACTTCCTCCGTCTGATTCTCCTCCCATTAGTATTCATTCTTGCTTTACGTTTAATTCTTTCATTGTCCAAAAAAAAACGCCAATTCGGCAACAAATTCTTCCCAAATCCTCATCGAGGAAACATCTTACTTGTCCGATTGCACCCCGCCGCGCGGGTCCTTCGGTCAAGATTCTCTTCTAAATTTACTCTGCCCCTCCCCTCGGGAGGATTCTCTTGTATTTCCACTTGTATCTCAAGATTTTCATCCTGCTTCGTCTTCGTTAGGTTATGATAGTGAAGTTAGGCAGTCTAATTTTAGTCAGATTAGTCAGGTTAGGAAGTCTAGGAAGCCTAAGGGTAGGCAAATTCCGGATAGATACCTCCAGGACTTAGCTGATAAGTGCTCTTCTTGTTCTTTAATCCCTCAGCTTTTAGAAAATCCAATTCAGATGCCAGAAGATTGCATGGACGATGAGTCAGTCAATGATGGGTACGGGGTATATGAGTTAGTGCATGAAAAGGACCCCATTGTTGAAGAAGAAGATGACAAGGACGCGGCTGAGGCATATGCCAGTGGAGTAAAGAGATTTGATGAACCCTCAGCTGCCGTAGAAGAGCCCACCAAAGAAATTAATTTAGGGACTGAAGACGAACCTAAGGTTGTCCTCGTCAGTAAAAGTCTTTCTACAGAGGATGAAAAAGCAATGGTACAAGTTCTCAAGGACTATAAGGACACTTTCGCCTGGAGTTATGAAGATATGCTGGGGTTAGACTCGTCTTTAGTTGAACACAGGTTGACATTAAAGGACGGAGTTAGCCCGGTCAAACAGAAATTAAGGCGATTCCACCCACAAATGGCTTTAAAGATGAAGGAAGAGGTTGACAAATTGCATAAAGCCAAATTTATTAGAGTTGTCCTTTATCCACAATGGGTGGCCAATATAGTCCCGGTTATGAAGAAGGACGGGAAGGTCAGAATTTGCATTGACTTCCGCGATTTGAACCGGGCGTGTCCTAAAGATGATTTTCCATTGCCTCATATTGATGTACTCATCGATAACACTGCTGGCTATGAGACGTTGTCATTTATGGACGGATTTTCAGGATATAATCAGATTAAGCTGGCAGAAGAAGATCAGGAGAAAACGTCATTCACTACACCATGGGGAACATACTGTTATGTTGTCATGCCATTTGGATTAAAGAATGTTGGAGCCACTTATCAAAGGGCCATGATGGCAATATTCCATGACATGATGCACATAGATCTGGAAGTGTATGTGGATGACTTATTAGTTAAATCTAAAACAAAGGCTGAGCATGCCAAAGTCTTGGCAAGGGTATTAGAAAGATCGAGAGAATATCAGTTAAAGATGAACCCCAAGAAATGTGTATTTGGGGTATCTTCAGGAAAGTTGCTTGAATTTATCGTCAGCAAACGGGGAATTGAGATCGATCCTAACAAGGCGAAGGCTATTAGAGAAATGCCACCTCCTAAAAACTTGAAAGAGTTGAGAGGATTAATCGGGAGGTTACAATTTATTCGCCGTATTGTCTCTCAGCACTCACAAAGGTGTAAGCCGTTTTACGAGCTTACTAAGCCGGGAGTCAAATTCGATTGGGACGATAAGTGTCAGGAGGCAATCGATGGATTAAAGAACTATCTAGCAAGTCCTCCTGTTCTGAGACCACCATCTCCAGGCAAACCATTGATACTTTATATTTCAGTCCTGGATGATGCAGTGGGGGCTGTCCTAGCACAAGAAGATGAAGAAGGAAAAGAGAGGGCAGACTACTATCTCTCTAAACTTCTCAACCCCGCTGAACAGATATATACGGCGATGGAGAAAACATGTGCAGCATTGGTTTGGATTGTGCAGAAATTAAAGCATTATTTTTTGGCCCATGAAGTTCATCTCATCACTAGGATGAATCCGATCAAATTCCTTCTGGAGAAATCTGTTCTTACTGATAGGTTAGCGCGATGGCAAAGCTTTCTATCTCAATTCGACATCATCTACATTCAGCAGAAAGCGATCAAGGGCTATGCCATAGCAGAACATCTCGCTCGTCATCCCCTTCCTCGTTTTGATCCAGTGCGATCAGAGTTTCCGGATGAGGAACTGATGTCCGTTAATCAAATCAGAGATGATATGTGGACTCTGCATTTTGACGGAGCTCTGAATTCTCATGGAAAAGGGATCGGTATCGTTCTGTTATCACCTGAAGGTATCACCATTCCACAAGCCTTTCAGCTTGATTTTCCAGTCACCAACAATATAACTGAATACGAGGCACTCCTTGCTGGTCTCGAGGCTGCTCATTTTCATGGTGCCACCAAACTCAGGATTGTAGGTGATAGCCAATTAATTCTTCGCCAAGTGCTGACCAAGTATCGAACTCTCGATCCCAAGCTCAAGCCTTATCAAGAGCTTACTTCTGCTTACTCAAAGCTTTTCACGAAATTGATCTTTGTCCATGTCCCTAGGAATCAAAACATCTTAGCTGACGCTCTAGCTTCACTTGCATCTTCTCTTGATTTTACAATCAGCAAACAATCCGAATCAATCATAGTTCACAGGCGTCTTTCACCTGCCGTGAAAGATCCTTCATTCCTTAGAACTAAGGAGAAGTTGCTGAAGAAAGTCAGAGATGGAGATATCATTGAGAAAAGAGAAATCATGTTGATGGAGCTGTTAGAAGATATGGATGATGAACAGAAGCCATGGTATTATGAAATCGCAAAATATTGTGAAGATCAATCATATCCTGAGGAGGCTACAACTGAGGAGAAGAGAGCTATCAGGAGAATTGCTCAACGATACACCCTAGTTGGAGGAGCATTGTATAAGAGAGGTTTTGATGGAGTTCTTCTGAGATGTCTAGACGAAGATGAGCTTTGGAAGGTTATGGAAGGAGCTCATAGTGGAGTTTGTGGTGGTCATGTCAATGGACAGATGCTAGCAAAGAAGATCCTTAGACAAGGATTTTATTGGCCAACCTTGGAAGAAGATTGTGTAGGATATGTCCGTAGTTGTGCTAAGTGTCAACTTCACGCCGACAAAATTCATTCTCCTGCATCTTCACTCCATCCTGTTTCTTCCCCATGGCCTTTCTCCATGTGGGCTTTCGACATTATTGGACCTCTTGGTAACCCAGATTCCGGCATCAAGCAAAAATCTTTCATTCTCACGGCAACGGAATACTTCACCAAGTTGGCAGAAGCTGAAGCGTACGTGGAGATCAAAGCATCAACCGTCTGCAAGTTCATCATGAAGAACATCATCACCCGATTTGGAATTCCAAGCACCATCGTCACCGACAACGGACCGCAGTTCGTGTCACAGGAATTGAAGGACCTCTGTAACAGGTATAAAATTGCATTGCATCATTCATCTCCTTATTATCCGCAAGGCAATGGCCAAGCAGAGGCAACAAATAAGACTTTGATAAAAATCATCAAGAAAACGTGTAAATCTAATAAATTCGCAGATTGGCCAGAAAAATTGGTTGAGGCTCTATGGGCCTACCGAACTTCAATCCGCACACCTACTGGGCAAACTCCTTATTCCTTAACATTTGGAATGGAGGCGGTAGTTCCATATGAGATCCTCATACCGTCATTAAGAGTACAATTGAATAAGGAATTCTCCATTGATGAACATCGTTCAGCACTCCTTGCTCAATTGGAACTTTTAGACGAGAAAAGATGGTCAGCTGCTAATCATGCAAAAGTTTATCAAAATAGACTAGCACGTTTTTATCAAAAGAAAGTCATTGAACGTAAGTTTAAAGTCGGTGAAATGGTTGTCAAAAGGATTTTTATAAAACCTGGTGGTCCGCGTTCTAAGCTCCAACCCAACTGGGAAAGACCTTATGTTGTATCGCACACTTTTCCTGGTAATGCTTATCGTCTTGTTAATGCAGAAGGAGAAGAGTTAAAACATCCCTGGAATGGTTTACATCTTAAGAAATACTACCCTTAGGCTAAAGAGTCGATCAGTATGGCACAAAGACCAGTGGAATCAGAAAATTTATAAACTCAAATTTCCTTATCAGTCTGGATAACTTAATTTTAAGCCCATTACTGCACACACTGACACGTTTGATTCGTGAGTAACAAGAGATGACAAGGCCTAAAGAATATCAAAAGCTTGACCAAAAGTGTAAAGTACAAATCATTCTTTTTGAAACAAAATTCTGTTTTATACTCGGCCCATGATGTCGGAACGAGGCTTAGATTAGACTACCAAGAATACCCGCCATCTTAGTAGGAGGCCGTCATGAAAAAAAATGGGGGAGATCCGTCCCAAAGAAAAGAAAAGAAGAAGAAAGGAAAAGACAAAAGGCAAAAAGCCAAATGTCAAATCAAAAGGCCATTACACTACAAACGTTACATCAAGGCCATGAAATGAAATGAAAGGGAACGCAAGGTGGATAAATACCCCGGAAAGAAAATGACCGAACCCCAACGGATATTAGGGTAGAAAAGGGACATCTTTTTAAGTCTCCGGAACCTTCTCATGGGCTTTCTAAACTTATTCATCTTTTCTTTCTAAAGAGACGTACTCCAAACTTAAGGAATGGCTTAGATTGACTGAGGGTCAAATCATCAAATGGGATCACGAATGGAAACACAAGTTCAAACACGATGGGTTTAAGTTAAGTTGTTAAAGAATAATTTGGAAATGAAGTTAATAAATGAATATGATCTTTTGATCCAAGTACCATGCTGATCTTTTAGTCAAAAATCAAAAAAAATACATATGACAAAAATCCAAAAATACATGTCAAAAATCCAAAAATACATATGTCAAAAATAATAAAAAAATACATAAGTCAAAAATCCAAAAATACATAAGTCAAAAATCCAAAAAAAATACATAAGTCAAAAATCCAAAAAAATACATATGTCAAAAATCCAAAAAAAATACATAAGTCAAAAATCCAAAAAAAATACATAAGTCAAAAATCCAAAAAAATACATATGTCAAAAATCCAAAAATACATAAGTAAAAAATCCAAAAAAATACATATGTCAAAAATCAAAAAAAATACATATGTCAAAAAAATAAAAAAAAATACATATATCAAAAATTCAAAAAAAATACATATGTCAAAATTAAAAAAAAAAGGGCATATATTTCAAAACCCAAACAAAAATGAATATTTCAAAACAACAAAAATATTTCAGTTAGCATCTGCTTGTTGCATTTAGTATGTTTCATTCCTTTTATTTTCAGTGAGCATCTGTCTGCTTGTATGTTGCACTTTGTTTAAGTTTGATTATTCTCATTACCTTTGTTAATAAAGGCTATGCCCCTTGACCCTTCTATCAAGGATAGGATCAAGTAGTCGGTTACTTAACCAGGCAAGGGGCTAAGCCTAAACAGATACTTAACCTGTTTGTTCAAGTCATATACAGGACCCAAGGCATTTAAAGTTGGAATCCGAATAGAGAATAAGCAGAAACCTGTTTCTGTGAGTGAAAGGCGTCGAGGACCACTGCCGCATTTCAACGTTAAATGGCGTCTGCTCGACACGACGCGTTTTAGCTCTTTATATGATTTACCTGAAATTCTGTGGGTTTTGATGTTTTAATTGAATATTTGTTTGGAATTACTAATAATTTTGGTTGCAGAAAATTCAAAAAAACCTGAGTAAAGCTGGAAAATGTCAAGAAGATCCCACTGTGGGTCCCACTGTGGGAGTCAAGAAGTCCTGACCGTGGCTGAAAAGACGGTTATTTCTACCCCTGTATTATTTCATGTAATTATTTTGCATTCGCATTACTATATGATAAATATTTATTAGATCATATCAAGGACCTTGTGGTTTTGATGAAACTGGAATTTGAGTTCCCCTTCAACAAAAAAATTAGTGATAATTCCAGAGGATTCTTAATCGCACGGATAGGCCGTTGTATTGTTAATTAGTGAGGACGATAGTTCCGCTTTTGTGAAACGGTGCGTGGATAAACGAGCTTCGGCTTAGCACTGAATTACAAGAATTGGTGTCTTGACTCATTAATGACAATTTGACAATATTATCCTTGATTAATTTATATTTTATTTGACTTTATATTTTTCTTTTAGCCCAGCATGCATCATGTAGGACTTTGAAATCATTGTGATAAGTATTAATTATTGATTAAGTTTCAGACCATTAATCAAACAACTAAACATGATATGAAATATTCCATTCCGAATTGAGTATCTTGATTATCTTTGAGGTTCGCTTGAAGATATCATTAGGAATTCTATCCTTGATTGGATTCTTTATCCAATATTTCTTGCTTTCTTTTAAGATCCATCATGGCTGCAGCACGTCCACATTGGCTGGCAAACGCTCCCCATGATGAAACCTACAGTGTCTATGACCTGGGGTACTTCCCACTCCGAGGAGGTTGATCGACCTTATTTTATTTCCTTGTCTACCTCATCCAGACATGATTGATTCCATTGATTTCCTTGAGCTACCTTCATTGATGATCTTGAGAAAAATTCCAATCATGTGATGTTAAGAGCGTGTCTCATCACACCTTGGCATCACCTTTTCAGTACATTCCATTTCATTTCACTCCCTTGCAAAGACGATGCCAATGTGAGGCAGCTGTAGACACGCTAATTTTGACATCATTTTGAGTAAATTTCATATCATATAATAATGCCTCAGAATGGTCTGATAATTAATCATTGATTAATTTTTATTGATATTTTTGAGTGTCGGGTTTAACATACACGTTTAAGTTAATCAATTAAATTGATTTTATCTCAAATTTCAGTTAAAATATGTAGAATTCTAAAACGTGTCAACCTGTGTGGACACGATTCAGAAATTCTAAAACGTGTCAACCTGTGTGGACACGATTCAGAAATTCTAAAACGTGTCAACCTGTATGGACGCGATTCAGAATTCTTTCTAAAACGTGTCAACCTGTGTGGACGCGATTCAGAATTCTAAAACGCGTCAACCTGTGTGGACGCGATTTAGACTTTATTCCTGTTTTAACGTTTAAATTTAAATTTTAATCAATTGATTAATTAGCTAAAAGGCGTCTGTGAGGGTCGACGCGTTTTAGGTCTCCTAAGCTGTTTCAACTTCTCTTCCGGATGTTTATCCTTATCTTAATTAGTGTAAAAGACGTCTACACACCTGGACGCGTTTTAGCTAATAAAGATAAAGATAAGTTTTTCCGGATATTTATCCTTATCTTAATTAATCTGAAAGGCGTCAGCCTATGTGGACGCGTTTTAGATAATTACAGATAAAGATGAATTAATCAGTAATTATCTGTCGGTTAAGGTAGATAAATCCTAGATTTTTCTATGTTAATCGCGAACGCAGAAAATGCCTATAAATACCTTGCATCTCAAAGAGTTTAAAAAAAAAAGAGAGAATTGAATTGAGTTGAGCCATAGCGTTATTATAGCGATTTGAAGATCGAAGCAACCACGTCGTAACGCCGGAGCGCTGCCATTTCCAGAAGTCGGCGTCCCCTTCAAGATCTTCATCTTTTCAAGGCTCCAACTGGGCATAAGTTTTTCAATTCTGCATTCATTTTACATCTTCATTAGTTTCATCCTCATATTCACTTCATGCAACACACACCACAGCATTAATTTTCCAAAACCCATTTGTTTTAAAGGGGTTTCAAAGCCATTAAACAAGTGAGTTGTTGTTTAAGCATGTTTATAGTCATGGTTAGTTTTGATATTACTTCCATTTGAATTCTCATCAGTGTTTCTTCATTTCCGTTTTTCTTTCTCTGTCTCTGCTGCACTCAACAACAACAAGAGAACAAAAGGGGGAAACCAAGTACAAAGCCAGAAGAACTTCTGGACAATCCTCACATTCAACAGTAAGAACAAAAGAACAAAGAAAAGGCTCTCTTTCTTCAGCCGGCTGAAGGAGGGGAACCAAGGACTCAATCTTCCGCGTTCAAACAGGTAGGCGATCAAATCTCTTTTGAAGCTTTTTAGTCAAAAGTTTATGGCGATCACTGCACTTTAGTTGCTATTTTTAATAGGTTAGTTTACACTAAACAACATAGTTTCTCACATTAATCACACGAGCATTTTCAGCACCCACAGCTTTTTTGGCGATCACAATGGGTTTTCCCGGATATTTATCCTTATCTTAATTAAATCTGAAAGGCGTCAGCCATGGTGGACGCGTTTTAGATAATTACAGATAAAGATGAATTAATCAGTAATTATCTGTCGATTAAGGTAGATAAATCCTAGATTTTTCTATGTTAATCGCGAACGCAGAAAATGCCTATAAATACCTTGCATCTCAAGAGTTGAAAAAAAAAAGAGAGAGAATTAAGTTGAGCCATAGCGTTATAGCGAATTGAAGATCGAAGCAACCACGTCGTAACACCGGAGCGCTGCCATTTCCAGAAGTCGGCATCCCCTTCAAGATCTTCATCCTTTCAAGGCTCCAACTGGGCATAAGTGTTTCATTTCTGAATTTCAATTACATATTCATTAGTCTCATCCTCATATTCACTTCATGCAACACACACCACAACATCAATCTTCCAAAACCCATTTGTTTTAAAGGGGTTTCAAAGCCATTTAAACAAGTGAGTTGCTGTTTTAAGCATGTTTATAATCATGGTTAGTTTTGATATCACTTCTACTTAGATTCTCATCATTATTCTTCATTTCATTTTCTTTTTTCTGTTCCTATCTCTGCTGCACTCAACAACAACAACAAGAGATCAAAAGGGGGAAATCAAGCACAAAGCCAGGAGAACTTCTGGACGATCCTCAACCTCAACAGCAAGAACAAAAGAACAAAGAAAGGGCTCTCTTTCTTCAGCCGGCTGAAGGAGGGGAACCAAGGACTCATTCTTCCGCGTTCAAACAGGTAGGCGATCAAATCTCTTTTGAAGCTTTTTAGTTAAAAGTTTCTGGCGATCACTGCACTTTAGTTGCTGTTTTTAATAGGTTAGTTTACACTAAACAACATAGTTTTTCATATTAATCACACGAGCATTTTCAGCACCTACAATGACCTCCCGCCCTCATACGAAGAGGTGAAGCATTTCTTGCTCGTATCACATTTGCCGGCCCACCTGGTACTCGAATGCTCTGAAGGCCGAGCACCGCCCCTCGGAGCAGGGGGCTAGTGAGAGGGCCAAATTCGGTTCGGCCCATTTACTAAGTGGGCCGGCCCGTTATGAAGCGCCCAAGACGGCCTTGAAATCCACTGCCCCCCCCCCCCCCCCCGCCCGAGGCGCTATGAGCCTATTCCTGCCAGAAGCTCAGTCAAATTCGTAATGGACTCCAGGGGGCTCGGAGCGATCCACTCCCCTAAGGAAAGTCCTTCTCCTAATCTCTCTCCAATCCTCTAAGGAAGAAAACCTGCACCAAATAAGGAAGCCGAAATCCTTGGAATCCCAGCCAGCTTGGGATCGAGATCGAGCTTACCCCGTTACATCTTGCCTTCAGACTCTTAGACGAATCCTATAAGAAGGACCCTCAGTAACCTTATGAGGTACGTCCAGAGCAATCCCTAAACCTTCTGACACTATTCGTCAATAGTTGGTCCTGACTTAGGCATCGAAGGGGGCTCTCCGGAATCGGAACCAGGGTTTCCTCTAACCTAGTGTCTTCCTTGCAGGGAGCGGCAAAGAGGCTTCTGTGGTGTGAGAAGGTTCTGGCCGTGCAATCAAGATCAGACGAATCCTTGACCCAACACATCTAATCCTCTAATGCTACTAGTGAACCAAAGAAAACATTGCATAAGCATTATTAATAACCTAAACCATGTTGTACATTCTATTCATGGATGTAAAGGATCCTTGTGAGGATTGAACAGTGGCTCTATCGTTTTGTTTCAAGAAAAATGTGCATCTTACCTTTAATTTCATCATGATGTATTGTTTTCCTTTATAATTAATTAGGGATCGTTTGGTGGATCGTAAAATATTATAAAATGTCATAGACAACCATAAAACAATATTTTGTTTAGGGATAATTAAATATATAACCTTCTAACATAGTTAATTACACTTTTGCCACTCAATTTTTTGCCCTATATATTATTAGTAACCCTACTTTCATTCGTATGATGTTTATAAATGGTTATATTTTAAAATTCGTTGACCCCTAAAATCCTTCTTTTAGTTGATTTCGATTTTCAGATTAAAATCACTGTAAATAACCAAAATCGACGATTTCAAATCCGGTGATTTTAAAAGCAGGAATCTTATTTTCACTGACATACAGCCGATGATTTCACAATCAAAATTTTTGGCATTTTACAATGCAACAAATAAGCCTTTATTGAAAATTACCAAAAATAGATATGTAATGATTAAATTGTTGGATAATATTATGTGCGATTCCGTGAATATAAACTTCCTTTTATGTTACTTTTAAGACAAAAAAGGACATATATCCAACTAGTCCGCATTATCCTTATCATTTGACTCTTGGAATTAGCTAATTCCTCACGTTCAGATCTCGTTCTGCATCGTAGCAGGTTCGATCACATTTCGCACGTTTCAAACACTTAGAGTTAAATAAAATTTAGAACCAACTCAAATCTCATCCAATTAGTCAATAGATGTGAGGATAGACAATGGTGAAATTAATTTGTTTAAATAAGTTATTTAAAATATTTTTACGTACATATATTTACATAAAGCATGTTTAATAAATTATTTATAATCAAAAACTTATTTTTGGATATTTATATAACTCAGACGTTTATAGATTTAGAATAGCCCTACAGTACTTATGAATTTCTTTTAATAAAGTTAAATCATGCAAGTATTTGGATTTCGAAGGTTGAATTTGAAAAATTCGCCTCCTGTCGCGCGCCCAGCCTCCGTCCCCCGGCGTGAAACTGCTATGAGTACGTGCCCGAGGGCGAGGGGTGTCTTCGGCCGGGAGAGCTCCCCGCCGGCACGGCTATGGGTTGGACGGGTGTAACAAGTGCAGCAATGGAGCCTTCCAAGTGGGCGGGCCGGTGGCGCAGCTGGGAGCCTAACGGGATTGGTTCGGGAGCCTAACCTTGTCTTTTCAGTCTTGTGACCATTTGATCCAACATACCATAAATTTCTTTTCTCGGAGGATGGTTACAGTTTCCGGCAAGGAATTCATTGACATCATTAAAACATGGTTAGTCAGTAGGTATCAAAATTAAAACATGGTTAGTGCTAGATATTAAAGTTCACAATTCACATGATAACTTACTAACCGACACACAAATTATACACATGCTAAATCATAATTTAAAGCAGAGAAATAGCATAAAGTTGTTGAATTAACATAGCCCTATTTTTTGTCATCAATTTCTAACAAATCATAAAGTACATTTCTTATCCAAAGGCTTAATGTACATACAATATTCAGTAGACCACATCATGTATGAAGGAATCACATTACACTCACAACTACCCAATTTTAATTTTTAGCTTCGGACAAGTGTCTAAATCCAACAAAAGGTGTCATACACATCCTGGCACCTAGACAATTGTAGTGCCCTGGTCTTAGTATCCACATGGAACTAGAGGCCAATACCTCATCTTATACCAAACTTAAGTTCACCTTCAAGATTTCACATAATTCATATCATCCATCGGGTTATAAATGACTATTACCACATTAGACGCTTATCGTGGGTTCATCTACATAATCATCTTAAGATGGCACTGTCCATACACATTATAATTTTTTTCAGATTTTAAAATAAACATCTAAATTATCACAATTTTTCAAAACATATAGAGAAATATTTGAATGCAAAATAATGTACATGACAGTTTAAATTTCTGCATTTATTAAATTTGATTGTAGTTCTTAATAGGAAAATCAGAAAATACATATAATCTAATTGCAAATTTGGTCTATGATACATGTATTATAACTAATAACTAATTAGGTATTAAATCCTCACACATGCAGGTTTTACGGTCTTTAAATTAATTAAAAATAAATATAAAATAATACATATAAAAAATAACATAAATGGTTTATCATGCACGCGCCTTGAATTTAATTTAGAATATGCAGCTAAATAACATAAATGGTTTATCCTGCTTTACGTCCATTCCAGTGGGTAAACCATTTTTTTTTTGGTCGCCTTGAGGTTTCCTAACCGTTCGTAGAGTGCAATGTCCGATCAGACGGCCCAAAATAGTCTGAAAAATAAATAACTGAGTTGCAATGAATAGTAATAAAAAATGTACTTTTTTACTATTTATGGAGGTTAGTTTTTTATTTTTCTGGTCTTTTGGGTCGTCCGATCGGACATTGTACTGTACGGATGATTAGGGCACCTCGATGATCACCTTAAAAAGAAAAAAAAAAGTTGTTTATCTATTGCAGTGCCCCATCACAGTTTGGGGGGGAGGGTGTATTGTAGTTTGCAGCAAGTATTACTCTTACTCTTTTATTGGTACGATGACTTTGGAGATAATTGATTTGACTCAAATGTCGGGATATGTGCCTATATAGTTATGTGAGAGATTAGGTAGCTTAAAGGAAAAATAATAAATGAATAACGATAATATTCCTATGCAACTAAGAGTTCCGTGCTATCATTTGGAGAAGTTGATGTTGTAGCATGGTAAAAACATAGAGAAGTTTGATTATGTTGTGTAGCTAGTAATTGAGTCATACATGGGATGGCATATCTATTATGCACATTAAATTACTGAAAAAATAAAACTAAAAATCTCATCACATATAGATATTTTATTAAAATAGTTTTATGCAATGTTTATAAGGAATCGAGTGGGACCTTGAAGAACATAGTGAAAAATTAAATTTTTCATTCGACTCTCGTCTTACTGATCCGTTTTGAAGAACAAAACTAAAGAACCGGTGATCGAGCATCACCTGCGCGAATTCGAATCCGCAATCGCTCTGTTCTGATGGAGCGACGCCATCAGCCGCACAGGTACACAACCTCTAGAGGTATCCACGCAGTCCTCCTATTTTAGGATCGTCCTTCCTCCCTCGTCTGGATCAATAGTGGTGTTGACGTTCCTTCGCCATGACAATGCCCCGACATGTGGACGGAGATCTCCTGGAAGGCGGTAGTCGCGCGTGCATCGAACTTGAGCTCCGAGAAGCATCTAGTGGGGGGAGCCGAGGGTAAAGGAGAAAGAGAGAGGGATGTTTAGTAAAGGGCAACCTTGGAGCTTGGCCCAGAGTTCCCACACAGCTAGTATTTATATTAAGTCGGGCGGTTTTTCACAAAAACCCATGATAAATCCCACTAAATAATGCCGAACTAAGAGCCTATGCACATGTGACCCTCTAGGCCCAAGTACCAATCCAGTTAATCAGCCATTAACCCCATTAATACTTTACTAACTTATTTAATTAAGTTAATATCTTATATTAACTAATTAATCAACCACATTCTTATCGTACACATTAATCGGCTAGGCTTCCGATCATGTTGGATCCCAAGCAACACCGCATAATCTCGGAAGGTAATGGAGTTTAAAAACACACTCAAGGAACCTTTTCATCATCAGTTGCCATGTGGATGTAATCCTTCATCAACACAGTGTTTCCAAGTTAACTTAGTGAAAAATTGAAATTTTCGTTTGATTCTCGCCTCAGTGATCCATTTTGAAGAACAAAACTAAAGAACCGGTGATCAAGCGTCACCTGCGCGAATTTGAATCCGCAATCGCTCGGTTCTGATAGAGCGACACCACCAGCCGCATAGGTACACAACCTCTAGAGTTATCCACGCAGTCCTCCTATTTTATCATCGTCGTTCCTCCCTCATCTGGATCAGTAGCGGTGCTGACGTTCCTTCGCCATGACGGTGCCCCGACATGTGGATGGAGCTCTCCTGGAAGGCGGTAGTCGTGCGTGCATCGAATTTGAGCTCCGAGAAGCATCTAGTGGGGGGAGCCCAGGGCAAAGGGGAAAGAGAGAGAGGGATGTTCAGTAAAGGGTAACCTTGGAGCTTGGCCTAGAGTTTCCACATGGCTTGTATTTATATTAAGTCGGGCGGTTTTTCACAAAAACCCATGATTAATATAAATCCCGCTAAATAATGCCAAACTAAGAGCCTATGCACATGTGACCCTCTAGGCCCAAATACGAGTCCAGTTAATCAACCATTAACCTCATTAATACTTTACTAACTTATTTAATTAAGTTAATATCTCATATTAACTAATTAATCAACCACATTCATGTTGTACACATTAATCGGCTTGGCCTCTGATCACGTTGGATCCCAAGTAACACCGTATAATTTCGGAAGGTAATGGAGTTCAAAAACGGACTCAAGGAACCTTTTCATCATCAGTTGCCATGTGGATGTATTCCTTCATCCACACAGTGTTTCCAAGTTAACTTAGGGCATGGTCAACTCTCAAGCCCAAACAGTGAACTCACTCGGATTCGATGCTGTTGTACTATATCAGAAAACTTATTATCTGATAAAGTGTCCGCCCTAACTAGAGACTTATGCGCATCATATCCAGAACATTCTCTCTTTAATTACTGAGAGCGGATAATCCCGTATTGAGCACATAATCACTTTCGAAGGTATTCTTCTGAACCTGATCACTTGACTGATTGAGACCCTATGGTTGAGGATCCACTAGTCAATGTCAAAGCTCAGAGGTCCACCAACAAGATGTCTTTAGTGTCTTTGGTCCAAGGACCGATCACGTAATTGTGACACTAAATCAAACTGGCTGACAGTCATCTAAATTACTATCCAGTGATTCAAGTTAGATCAGTTAAGTGAACTCATTCACTAAAGAGCACCTATAGGTCCAACATAATATTTTTATACAAATGAATATAAGACTAGACATTCTCATCACATTCTTTAGAGTGACCTGTACTAGTCTCACCGAATATTTGATGTCCTTCTCAAATATCGTCCGATTAGAAACAATTAAGAATATGTGTTTGTAAGTTATCAGTCTCACTATTATGATCTCATCAGAATATGAAGACTATTGCACATATTCACTGACTTCATTATGAGATGTTAATAAATGCATTACACAGAATGAATATCAAGTCATAAAATCTATTATTAATAAAAGAACAAGACTGTACATAGTATCTGATTGGTTTATAAACCACCTAATACTAAGAATGTTATGTATTACTTGCCTGAACCATAATTTAAGGTACAAATGACTCATTAGAAGGAGAAACGAGCATCTTCAGTGGCACAAGTGACTCACTTGGAGAAGGAAGATACAAAAGATAAGACTACATTCAAAAGTATAAGAAATTTAAGTACGACAATAGATTTGAAAATGATTAAAAAATATATATACAACTTAAAGTTATTACCTTCTGAATTAATATCTCGTGAGGAGATATGATACTTTCTTCAATCACTGAAGTTTTTCCTTGAGCTGTTTTCTTGACATCTTTGTTTTTTTTTTATTAGACCTTATTTTTTCAAAAGTGCCTATCTCTATCTTTCAACTAATATGAGTGCAAATATTTCTTCCTCGTGACACCTTTCACATTCACACTCAATTATTAATTGGCAAGAAATATCTCGTTATCAAATCCATCACCACTATACTCGCTTAGTACATAAGTGGCATCAACGTCAACATTCGAAGGATTAATATCTTTAGGAAGGACTACCTATAATTTCTCCTTAAATTAACACAACATCGAATCAAATTCAGTAAGAAGATATGAATGTGTTCTCTCTGACTTAGTCACTCTAACTATTGGACTGCATGCATAATTCTTTGTAGCGAATAGTCATCCCTTACTTAGGATCAACCTTCATTGTTGATTTGTAACTAACTTACTCATTTTTTACTTTTGTACTTTTTCCCTATCTTCTCAATATATACCGAGCTAAAATTCTTCAGATGTTCTTTCAATCCAACACTTTAAAAGCATGTGTATTTGCACAAACTCAAATTTTTAATAGTTACAAATAATCCTATTTATGTGATGAATCATATATAACTGTGTAATACTACTTTGAGCCATGTGGAATGATCTTATATGGACTTGTGGTCCCTTCTACACTCATGATGATGATTCTAGAATCTAAAATCTTTCTCACTTCATGTTGAAATGTTTTAAATATCATTGGTGTATAAATCTCTACAGTATGTTTTAAAATTTTAACCAAAAATACTAACACTGATGATGTATGATAAGTCATAAAGTCTTTCTTTAACTCCTTATATCATATGTACAAATATTTAATTAATCTATTGAAATACTTGAAAAATCTAAACACATCATATTAGGAATTCACATACCTCTTTAACTGATTATTCGTACACACACTCATTTTAGTGATTGTCATATCTGCATAAAATATTTCTCTTTGATATACCAATGTTCATTTTTCTTTAAATGCATTGAGTTGTTCCAACTACGGATTATCAGATAGATGATGATTCTCTAACAAGTTACACTAAGCGTTTTGAAATTCTATTTCATCCTTATATTTATTTATGAAATTTTGGAAGTCTTCAGAAATTTTGAAGTAATCGTCACTCAAAGGACTTGAGTGTTTCACAACATTTTAATAGTATGCAAACAAAGTCAATGATGCATATTAGGCCATTCAGAAACTAAGGCATTGGCCATTGCAACATCTTGATTTGTCAAGATACATTTTAATTTTTTTCCTATCCATTGTCTTAATAAGTGAGTCAAATAACCATTTAAATATATTAATAGTTTTATCGTATATAAATGTAATACTAAAAATAATCATTTGCTTATGATTATTTACTGTAAAGAATAGTCCCAAATTGATGAATTTTTATTTATTTCTATATATTGTATCAAGGTAAACAACATCTCCAAAATAATTGTGATTATCTTCATCTTTGCATCGGCCCAAATATATTTGCATTCATATCTTTATTTTATAATTGGATTGCCTAAACAAATTTAGATAATTTTCATTCATTTGTTGTAAATATTCTAAAAAATGGCCATTTGTTTTGCAAGCTTGGTTCGTAAATAATTTTTATAATCAGTAGGAATGAAACTAAAAATTTCACGACCCCCAAGACAACTTTTATCAAATTCCTTCCTATCTTTTTATTTGATACCTACACTAGCTGCCATTTCAATCTCCACACCTTAAGCAACAGTCAAATATCTTTGAGATCTTAACAAGTGAGCCTTGTTAAGAGAAACTAATATGTGATTGCATTTTGTCACTAACTTGACTATATGATATTTGCTAGTTTCTCTTCTGGAGATTTTCATTTTTACCTTATATTATACTCTTGTCAATAGACGATGCTTTTTGCCACATTGATCTCTTTTATCAACTGAACGTTTATCTTAACAAAAATAAAAAATATCTTATATAATATTTCACCCCATTGAGCTTTATGTTCCTTACCTCTTCTCACACTAAAACCAAACTTTCCTACATAATGAATGTAAAACTCATATGTTTCTATCTCAGAGTTTGATTCCAAATCAACCATAAGAGTAAATTTTGGAGGAACTTCAAATGGTAATATTATAGTGACTTCCTTATTCAAGTTTTCGCATAAATCGTGAACATGGTCTTTACTTTGTGTTAGAACATAATGATCCTTATCTATCACAAGTTCATCTTTTTCAAAATCTAATCTCGGTAAGATACTTGACTCGCTCACGATCACTTCATATACTAAAAACAATAAGAAAATAAATCATTATTTAGATAAATAAAACAATCTAATGTGATCCGTCAAATCATGTGAATCATCACATAAAATAAAAAGTAAAATAAAAAGAACAATAATGTTAGGAGGGGCAATGATCTTGATATCAATATTTTGAAGAAGGTGATATTTTTATCCTCAACATAAATTAGATAATTATTTCACAACTATTACTTAGGTCCATGGGTGCTAGCAAAATATTTGATTTAGTTTTGAAACAGTCAATTCAATGTACATATGAATTATGGGAATGCCACTATAAACTTTCAACTCATGTCAATTGGTTGTCTTTCATCTGTGTCTGTGTCTGGTAACCACATTTTGTTCAAGAGAACTTTGCATGGTAATTTTTTTGATGTATGGAATGAACTTCACTTTTGTTAACTATATATAAAGGGAAGATAGTATTAAATTACGTGAAGTATAAGTTGTGAGTGCTTAAAATGCTAGTGTAATTATCATGAAAAATCTAGGTTATTTAGTACAAAATAAACCTATTAAAAACATAAACTAAGCGCAGTGATCGTCAGAAACTTTTGACTTAAAAGTTCCAAAAGAAGGTATGATCGCCTACCTGTTTAAACGCGGAAGATATTGAGCTCTTGATTCCCCTTCCTCAGCCGGCTGAAGAAAGAGAGCCCTTTCTTGCAACAAATAAGTCTTTATTGAAAATTACCAAAAATAGATATGTAATGATTAAATTGTTGGATAATATTACGTGCTATTCCGTGAATATAAACTTCCTTTTATGTTACTTTTAAGACAAAAAAGGACATATATCCAACTAGTCCGCATTATCCTTATAATTTGACTCTTGGAGTTAGCTAATTCCTCACGTTCAGATCTCGTTCTGCATCGTAGCAGGTTCGATCACATTTCGCACGTTTCAAACACTTAGAGTTAAATAAAATTTAGAACCAACTCAAATCTCATCCAATTAGTCAATAGATGTGAGGATAGACAATGGTGAAATTAATTTGTTTAAATAAGTTATTTAAAATATTTTTAGATGTGAGGATAGACAATGGTGAAATTAATTTGTTTAAATAAGTTATTTAAAATATTTTTACGTACATATATTTACATAAAGCATGTTTAATAAATTATTTATAATCAAAAACTTATTTTTGGATATTTATATAACTCAGACGTTTATAGATTTAGAATAGCCCTACAGTACTTATGAATTTCTTTTAATAAAGTTAAATCATGCAAGTATTTGGATTTCGAAGGTTGAATTTGAAAAATTCGCCTCCTGTCGCGCGCCCAGCCTCCGTCCCCCGGCGTGAAACTGCTATGAGTACGTGCCCGAGGGCGAGGGGTGTCTTCGGCCGGGAGAGCTCCCCGCCGGCACGGCTATGGGTTGGACGGGTGTAACAAGTGCAGCAATGGAGCCTTCCAAGTGGGCGGGCCGGTGGCGCAGCTGGGAGCCTAACGGGATTGGTTCGAGTGCCAGCGCGTGAGATAAAACGAGATGATTAGTGGTTGGAGCCAGCCGCGTGTTGCCGAGATAACTACAAGAACTGAAAGAAGTTGGGGGGAACTGTACATGTGGCACCCAGCTGCTATAAAAGTGTGGCCCCGCAACATGAACATGCATGAGCAACCCTGGCCAGCAGCTCTTTCTTTTATTTCCATTTCCAGAGCTAATTCCTTGGCAAGATCCTCCACCAAGCTAGAGTGCTTAATTTCTTGTGGGCAATTTGCTAAGAAATTGATCTCTTCAGCCGAGCATAGATAGGTGAAACGCCGACCCTACAGAGGATCATAAAGAGAAGGCCAAGTTAGGCAAGACTGAGATCGACAAGATGGTCCAGGCTTCAAGTGATCTCCAGATGATTTGTCTTTTGCTGTTCATGATAGCTTCCATTGCCAACGCAACGGCAACCCAGACCTTCAATGTGGTTGATTTCCGAGCGAATCCGGACGGAGTGACAGATAACACTCAGGTTGGAAATTGGAATATTATTAATTAGTTTATTTTAATTAGATCCTTTCCCTTATATATGGTGGCATCGATCCTTTGGCCTATAGATCTGTGTTTTGTACTTTTTAACTATTCTCATAATTAAACTAGATAGCTATTCTCTGCATGGCACAGGCTTTCCTAAATGCTTGGAGGGCAGCCTGTGCGACCGGAGGAAGGCCGAGGGTTCTAGTTCCGGAGGGGACGTACCTGTTGGGTCCGGTTGAGTTTTCGGGACCCTGCAATGGTACCATGGTGTTGCAGGTTAAAGGGGCGGTGATAGCACCCACTGATCTCAGTGTGTTCCCGAGCAGCAGCTGGATCACATTTAACTACATTGATGGCTTGGTGATCTCCGGCAGGGGCAAGTTTGATGGGCGAGGTGCCTCTGCCTGGCCTCATAACCAGTGTCCAAAGCAAGTCCAGTGCAAGCTTCTGCCTACTGTATGTGTGTTGCCACATATTCTCTCTCTCTCTCCCTCATCTCTCTCTCTCATGACTAACTTGAAGTGCTTTCTGATCATGTGTAATTGTTTCCGATGGGAAAAAAAAAAACTTCATTCATACTTTCTGGAGAGAAGTCCTTATCCTTCAACTTTGTCAACAACGCTGTCATCCGCCGTATCTCATCCATCGACAGCAAGTTCTTCCACATGAACATCTTCGGATCCAAGGGCATCAAGCTCCAGTCCATCACCATACGGGCACCGGGTGACAGCCCCAACACCGACGGCATACACATCGGCAAGTCCAGCAACGTGGAGATCTCCAAGTCCACCATCGGCACCGGCGACGACTGCGTCTCCATCGGAGATGGCAGCGTCAACATCACCGTCACCGAGGTGCAGTGCGGGCCGGGGCACGGCATCAGCATCGGCAGCCTGGGGAAGTACCAGCACGAGGAGGACGTCGTGGGCGTGAGCGTCAGCAACTGCACCATCGCCGGCACCACGAACGGTGTTAGGATCAAGACATGGAAGGATTCCGTTGTCATGTCAGCTCGGGACTTGGTCTTCCAAGACATAGTGATGAGGAATGTCTACAACCCCATCATCATAGATCAAGAGTACTGCCCATACGTCTCATGCGGCCAGCAGGTACATATATAGAAACGACTGATATATTCTTCATTGGCTTATTAATTTGTTACAAATTAATGCATGGCGATCGAGTGTGTGTGATTTTGCTGTACTGTGTTTCCTTTCTTTCTTTCCAGCCTCCTTCTCGTGTCAAGATCAGCAACGTGAAGTTCCGCAACATCAAAGGGGTGTCGGCATCCAAGGTTGCAGTTCACTTATTATGCAGCAAGGACCTGCCATGTGAGGGTGTCGAGCTCGGTGACATAAACCTGCAATACAATGGAGAGGGCGCCGCGGCATCGTCGTGTTCTAACGTACTGCGCACTATTCTCGGCAGCGTCATACCCCCCTCTTGCGTCTGATCGATCACCTAGCTCTCTGCATGCATAAAGCTTGGAAACTACTTGTATTTTGTTCTTATCATTTGATGCCACTCCCAATAAGAGTACATATATGCACGCTTTGGTTCAGCAACGTAGAACAAAACTGTATATTTATTTCGATCCCGGATCGTTATCACCTAATTAACGCCCATCGATCGCTTCTTGTCTTCATAGCATATCAAATACGGTAGCTCATTAATTTAATTTTTATTCACGTCCATTAATATTGTATCCCTCGTGGTTGCGTGCATTAGAAATAAGAAATGGAATGTTGCCATCACGCATGTTAAATTATCTTTTAATTAGGAGAATGTGGGTTTCCCAATAATTGGGTTCTTCTACAAAGGGAATGGACAGAACCTTATAAAATTCGAAACATAATTCTCTCCAGGTTTTCATCTGCACTTCACTTATGTTCAAGAAAATAGTTAAAAATAGCTTTAATTAAATTTAAGAAATTAATGTCCATGGAGGATAAATTTCACGTTATGTTCAACGAAACAGTTAAAAATTGCTTTGATTAAATTTAAGAAATTAATGTCCATAGAGGGTAAATTTTCGAGCCTGTTTGATACGCAAAGAAGTCTCGAATAAGATGTCCAATATAACTCTATTCATTTTGGATGCACGGGTTACATATTTAGATGAAAATGGCTTATTTCAGAATAGATTAGAATAAGCAATTGATGCAACTCAATCGGTCACATATCGCCGCAGAGGGGAAGAGGAGAAACAACACAAAGAAGTCAAATGAACAAAGATAATTCTATTAACTAGGAGGATTCGATTCCAAAAATAATCTATTTCCTCAAAGATAAAGCAGTTATTACTTCCAGAGGAAAGACTCAAAATTCTAAACTCTTTTCTCATTTACCTCAAGATCCTACTAAAATAGGGAGAATCGCCAACATTTGTAAAATAACAACTCTCAACTTTCATTAATGCCTTGCTCGATGAGCAAAGAATGTAACATTGTAACAAAATTAGGATGTTACCAAAAATGATCATAATGGCCATTCTAATGCTCCAACCTAACGTTATAATAATTTTATCAAAGGATTACCAAAAATCTCTTAATTTTCTTTCCCTTTTGCATCACATCAGTTCCTATGTCCATTCCAATGCTCTAGCCACTCAGTCACCTAACTAGCAGTCTACATCATCAACCTTGCAAAAAATCTCAAATTACCTTTATAATAATAAACGTCATTAACATCTAGTTTTATATGTCTAATTTTTTAAATTTCTCAGAATAGTTACTCCCTTTCAAAACAAAACATGTCTTAGACCTGACAAATTAAGAAACTTGTACAACAAAGTGGCCCTACGAAGTCTAAAATATAATTATATGTAGTTTTAGTATTAATAAATTAGTCATTTTCGATAGTCCAGTATTCAATTTACACTTGGCTAGCTTCATATGAGTAAGGGCATGCCATGCACCATTGATTTAACGAAAATAGATTCAGAGGGGCAAGAGGGTGCGTGCATGTCCTTTCTGCACAATATGTTGAGCTCCCACCCATCGCGCGGTTCCCTCTGGCAGACAGGGGTCACCAGCCTCCGACTGTGACACCTGCTTTCGAGTAATGCCACCTTAAACACACTTAAGTTGTAGTCTTGGGAAGCCTACAAGTAATTAAATGTCAAACTATCCATATAATCGAAACATATACCAAATATAGTACACTAAAATTCACTGAATTAAAACATATTTAAATACATAGCTGATCGATGCCACAACAAGAGTCTTAAAATTTATATCAAAGTCAGAAAATAAATACAATTGGACCTATTTTTTAATATAGTAAATCTTTATCCCCTGGTACTCAAAATTTTAGCCCAACTTTGCTACAATAGTCCGCAAGAATCTCTTGAAAACATAGTAACTTAACCAATGTGACTCTAATACTCAGTAGGTATCAAAATTAGAACATGGTTAGTGCTAGATATTAAAGTTCACAATTCACATGATAACTTACTAACCGAGACACAAATTATACACATGCTAAATCATAATTTAAAGCAGAGAAATAGCATAAAGTTGTTGAATTAACGTAGTCCTATTTTTTGTCATCAATTTCTAACAAATCATAAGGTACATTTCTTATCCAAAGGGTTAATGTACATACAATATTCAGTAAACCACATCATGTCTGAAGGAATCACATTACACTCACAACTATCCAATTTTAATTTTTAGCTTCGGACAAGTGTCTAAACCCAACAAAAGGTGTCATAGACATCCTGGCACCTAGACAATTGTAGTGCCCTGGTCTTAGTATCCACATGGAACTAGAGGCCACTACCTCATCTTACACCAAACTTAAGTTCACCTTCAAGATTTCACATAATTCCTATCATCCATCGGGTTATAAATGACTATTACCACATTAGACGCTTATCGTGGGTTCATCTACATAATCATCTTAAGATGGCACTATCCATGCACATTATAATTTTTCTTAGATTTTAAAATAAACATCTAAATTATCACAATTTTTCAAAACATATAGAGAAATATTTGAATGCAAAATAATGTACATGACAGTTTAAATTTCTGCATTTATTAAATCTGATTCTAGTTCTTAATAGGAAAATCAGAAAATACATATAATCTAATTGCAAATTTGGTCTATGATACATGTATTATAACTAATAACTAATTAGGTATTAAATCCTCACACATGCAGGTTTTACGGTCTTTAAATTAACTAAAAATAAATATAAAATAATACATATAAAAAATAACATAAATGGTTTATCATGCACGCGCCTTGAATTTAATTTAGAATATGCAGCTAAATAACATAAATGGTTTATCCTGCTTTACGTCCATTCCAGTGGGTAAACCATTTTTTTTTTGGTCGCCTTGAGGTTTCCTAACCGTTCGTAGAGTGCAATGTCCGATCAGACGGCCCAAAATAGTCTGAAAAATAAATAACTGAGTTGCAATGAATAGTAATAAAAAATGTACTTTTTTACTATTTATGGAGGTTAGTTTTTTATTTTTCTGGTCTTTTGGGTCGTCCGATCGGACATTGTACTGTACGGATGATTAGGGCACCTCGATGCTCACCTTAAAAAGAAAAAAAAAAGTTGTTTATCTATTGCAGTGCCCCATCACAGTTTGGGGGGGAGGGTGTATTGTAGTTTGCAGCAAGTATTACTCTTACTCTTTTATTGGTACGATGACTTTGGAGATAATTGATTTGACTCAAATGTCGGGATATGTGCCTATATAGTTATGTGAGAGATTAGGTAGCTTAAAGGAAAAATAATAAATGAATAACGATAATATTCCTATGCAACTAAGAGTTCCGTGCTATCATTTGGAGAAGTTGATGTTGTAGCATGGTAAAAACATAGAGAAGTTTGATTATGTTGTGTAGCTAGTAATTGAGTCATACATGGGATGGCATATCTATTATGCACATTAAATTACTGAAAAAATAAAACTAAAAATCTCATCACATATAGATATTTTATTAAAATAGTTTTATGCAATGTTTGTAAGGAATCGAGTGGGACCTTGAAGAACATAGTGAAAAATTAAAATTTTCATTCGACTCTCGCCTTACTGATCCGTTTTGAAGAACAAAACTAAAGAACCGGTGATCGAGCATCACCTGCGCGAATTCGAATCCGCAATCGCTCTGTTCTGATGGAGCGACGCCATCAGCCGCACAGGTACACAACCTCTAGAGGTATCCACGCAGTCCTCCTATTTTAGGATCGTCCTTCCTCCCTCGTCTGGATCAATAGTGGTGTTGACGTTCCTTCGCCATGACGGTTCCCCGACATGTGGACGGAGATCTCCTGCAAGGCGGTAGTCGCGCGTGCATCGAACTTGAGCTCCAAGAAGCATCTAGTGGGGGGAGCCGAGGATAAAGGAGAAAGAGAGAGGGCTGTTTAGTAAAGGGCAACCTTGGAACTTGGCCCAGAGTTCCCACACAGCTAGTATTTATCTTAAGTCGGGCGGTTTTCCACAAAAACCCATGATAAATCCCACTAAATAATGCCGAACTAAGAGCCTATGCACATGTGACCTTCTAGGCCCAAATACCAATCAAGTTAATCATCCATTAACCCCATTAATACTTTACTAACTTATTTAATTAAGTTAATATCTTATATTAACTAATTAATCAACCACATTCTTGTCGTACACATTAATCGGCTAGGCCTCCGATCATGTTGGATCCCAAGCAACACCGCATAATCGCGGAAGGTAATGGAGTTTAAAAACGCACTCAAGGAACCTTTTCATCATCAGTTGTCATGTGGATGTAATCCTTCATCAACACAGTGTTTCCAAGTTAACTTAGTGAAAAATTGAAATTTTCATTTGATTCTCGCCTCACTGATCCATTTTGAAGAACAAAACTAAAGAACCGGTGATCAAGCATCACCTGCGCGAATTTGAATCCGCAATCGCTCGGTTCTGATGGAGCGACACCACCAGCCGCACAGGTACACAACCTCTAGAGTTATCCACGCAATCCTCCTATTTTATGATCGTCGTTCCTCCCTCATCTGGATCAGTAGCGGTGCTGATGCTCCTTCGCCATGACGGTGCCCCGACATGTGGATGGAGCTCTCCTGGAAGGCGGTAGTCGTGCGTGCATCGAATTTGAGCTCCGAGAAGCATCTAGTAAGGGGAGCCCAGGGCAAAGGGGAAAGAGAGAGAGGGATGTTCAGTAAAGGGTAACCTTGGAGCTTGGCCCAGAGTTTCCACATGGCTTGTATTTATATTAAGTCGGACGGTTTTTCACAAAAACCCATGATTAATATAAATCCCACTAAATAATGCCAAACTAAGAGCCTATGCACATGTGACCCTCTAGGCCCAAATACCAGTCCAGTTAATCAACCATTAACCTCATTAATACTTTACTAACTTATTTAATTAAGTTAATATCTCATATTAACTAATTAATCAACCACATTCATGTTGTACACATTAATCGGCTTGGCCTCTGATCACGTTGGATCCCAAGTAACACCGCATAATTTCGGAAGGTAATGGAGTTCAAAAACGGACTCAATGAACCTTTTCATCATCAGTTGCCATGTGGATGTATTCCTTCATCCACACAGTGTTTCCAAGTTAACGTAGGACATGGTCAACTGTCAAGCCCAAACAGTGAACTCATTCGGATTCGATGTTGTTGGACTATATCAGAAAACTTATTATCTGATAAAGTGTCCGCCCTAACTAGAGACTTATGCGCATCATATCCAGAACATTCTCTCTTTAATTACTGAGAGTAGATAATCCCGTATTCAACACATAATCACCTTCGAAGGTATTCTTCTGAACCTGATCACTTGACTGATTGAGACCCTATGGTTGAGGATCCACTAGTCAATGTCAAAGCTCAGAGGTCCACCAACAAGATGTCTTTAGTGTCTTAGGTCCAAGGACCGATCACGTAATTGTGACACTAAATCAAACTGGCTGACAGTCATCTAAATTACTATCCAGTGATTCAAGTTAGATCAGTTAAGTGAACTCATTCACTAAAGAGCACCTATAGGTCCAACATAATATTTTTATACAAATGAATATAAGACTAGACATTCTCATCACATGCTTTGGAGTGACCTGTACTAGTCTCACCGAATATTTGATGTCCTTCTCAAATATCGTCCGATTAGAAACAATTAAGAATATGTGTTTGTAAGTTATCAGTCTCACTATTATGATCTCATCAGAATATGAAGACTATTGCACATATTCACTGACTTCATTATGAGATGTTAATAAATGCATTACACACAATGAATATCAAGTCATAAAATCTATTATTAATAAAAGAACGAGACTGTACATAGTATCTGATTGGTTTATAAACCACCTAATACTAAGAATGTTATGTATTACTTGCCTGAACCATAATTTAAGGTACAAATGACTCATTAGAAAGATAAACGAGCATCTTCAGTGGCACAAGTG
Source organism: Zantedeschia hybrid cultivar (assembly GCA_030544215.1). Classification (NCBI taxonomy): domain Eukaryota; kingdom Viridiplantae; phylum Streptophyta; class Magnoliopsida; order Alismatales; family Araceae; genus Zantedeschia; species Zantedeschia hybrid cultivar. Next base: position 31,268,973 of record JARZZO010000003.1, on the reverse strand, counting down.
ACTCACTTGGAGAAGGAAGATACAAAAGATAAGACTACATTCAAAAGTATAAGAAATTTAAGTACGACAATAGATTTGAAAATGATTAAAAAAAGTATATACAACTTAAAGTTATTACCTTCAGAATTAATATCTCGTGAGGAGATATGATACTTTCTTCAATCACTGAAGTTTTTCCTTGAGCTGTTTTCTTGACATCTTTGTTTTTTTTTTTATTAGACCTTATTTTTTCAAAAGTACCTATCTCTATCTTTCAACTAATATGAGTGCAAATATTTTTTCCGTGTGACACCTTTCACATTCACACTCAATTATTAATTGGCAAGAAATATCTCTTTATCAAATCCATCACCACTATACTCGCTTAGTACATAAGTGGCATCAAAATCAACATTCGAAGGATTAATATCTTTAGGAAGGACTACCTATAACTTCTCCTTAAATTAACACAACATCTAATCAAATTCAGTAAGAAGATATGAATGTGTTCTCTCTGATTTAGTCACTCTAACTATTGGACTGCATGCATAATTCTTTGTAGCGAATAGTCATCCCTTACTTGGGATCAACCTTCATTGTTCATTTGTAACTAACTTACTCATTTTTTACTTTTGTACTTTTTCCCTATCTTCTCAATATATACTGAGCTAAAATTTTTCAGATGTTCTTTCAATCCAACACTTTAAAAGCATGTGTATTTTCACACACTCAAATTTTTAATAGTAACAAATAATCCTATTTATGTGATGAATCATATATAACTGTGTAATAATACTTTGAGCCATCTGGAATGATCTTATATGGACTTGTGGTCCCTTCTTCACTCATGATGATGATTCTAGAATCTAAAATCTTTCTCACTTCATGTTGAACTGTTTTAAATATCATTGGTGTATAAATATTTACAGCATGTTTTAAAATTTTAACCGAAATACTAACACTGATGATGTATGATAAGTCATAAAGTCTTTCTTTAACTCCTTATATCATATGTACAAATCCTTAATTAATCTATTGAAATACTTGAAAAATCTAAACACATCATATTGGGAATTCACATACCTCTTTAACTGATTATTCATACACACACTCATTTTAGTGATTGTCATATCTGCATAAAATATTTCTCTTCGATATACCAATGTTCTTTTTTCTTTAAATGCATTGAGTTGTTCCAACTACGGATTATCAGATAGATGATGATTCTCTAACAAGTTACACTAAGCCTTTTGAAATTCTATTTCATCCTTATATTTATATATGAAATTTTGGAAGTCTTCAGAAATTTTGAAGTAATCTTCACTCAAAGGACTTGAGTGTTTAACAACATTTTAATAGTATGCAAACAAAGTCAATGATGCATATTAGGCCATTCAGAAACTAAGGCATTGGCCATTGCAACATCTTGATTTGTCAAGATACATTTTAATTTTTTTCCTATCCATTGTCTTAATAAGTGAGTCAAATAACCATTTAAATATATTAATAGTTTTATCGTATAGAAATGTAATACTAAAAATAATCATTTGCTTATGGTTATTTACTGTAAAGAATAGTCCCAAATGGATGAATTTTTATTTATTTCTATATATTGTATCAAGGTAAACAACATCTCCAAAATAATTGTGATTATCTTCATCTTTGCATCGGCCCAAATATATTTGCATTCATATCTTTATTTTATAATTGGATTGCCTAAACAAATTTAGATAATTTTCATTCATTTGTTGTAAATATTCTAAAAAATGGCCATTTGTTTTGCAAGCTTGGTTCGTAAATAATTTTTATAATCAGTAGGAATGAAACTAAAAATTTCACGACCACCAAGACAACTTTTATCAAATTCCTTCCTATCTTTTTATTTGATACCTACACTAGCTGCCATTTCAATCTCCACACCTTAAGCAACAGTCAAATTTCTTTGAGATCTTAACAAGTGAGCCTTGTTAAGAGAAACTAATATGTGATTGCATTTTGTCACTAACTTGACTATATGATATTTGCTAGTTTCTCTTCTGGAGATTTTCATTTTTACCTTATATAATACTCTTGTCAATGGACGATGCTTTTTGCCACATTGATCTCTTTTATCAATTGAATGTTTATCTTAACAAAAATAAAAAATATCTTATATAATATTTCACCCATGGAGCTTTATGTTCCTTACCTCTTCTCACACTAAAACCAAACTTTCCTACATAATGAATGTAAAACTCATATGTTTCTATCTCAGAGTTTGATTCCAAATCAACCATAAGAGTAAATTTTGGAGGAACTTCAAATGGTAATATTATAGTGACTTCCTTATTCAAGTTTTTGCATAAATCGTGAACATGGTCTTTACTTTGTGTTAGAACATAATGATCCTTATCTATCACAAGTTCATCTTATTCAAAATCTAATCTCGGTAACATGCTTGACTCGCTCAAGATCACTTCATATACTAAAAACAATAAGAAAATAAATCATTATTTAGATAAATAAAACAATCTAATGTGATCCGTCAAATCATGTGAATCATCACATAAAATAAAAAGTAAAATAAAAAGAACAATAATGTTAGGAGGGGCAATGATCTTGATATCAATATTTTGAAGAAAGTGATATTTTTATCCTCAACATAAATTAGATAATTATTTCACAACTATTACTTAGGTCCATGGGTGCTAGCAAAATATTTGATTTAGTTTTGAAACAGTCAATTCAATGTACATATGAATTATGGGAATGCCACTATAAACTTTCAACTCATGTCAATTGGTTGTCTTTCATCTGTGTCTGGTAACCACATTTTGTTCAAGAGAACTTTGCATGGTAATTTGTTTGATGTATGGATTGAACTTCACTTTTGTTAACTATATATAAAGGGAAGATAGTATTAAATTACGTGAAGTATAAGTTTGAAACCACTGTTGGTTATAAAGGTGTCCCAGAGGGAAATGTATTTCAACTCTCACTACTAACAAAAAGCATTATAGCACTATAAGGTTGTCAAAAAAAGGTCTTAAAAAGCATTGGTACATTAAAAATACTGGAAAAAAATCGTTTAGAATATCTTGTGTCACATCAAGAAAACTCTCTCTCTACATATATGAACTAGCATTATGACATCAAAGACAGATGAAAATGGCTTTTGATGTTGCCGAAGCTTACCACGGTCGGATTCCGAGACTGGAACCCGCAATTGGATCGGATCGATGAAGAGGACCGACGGGGATCCGGGACGAGACGAGGGCGAAGACGGGGCCGAGGATCCGAGGCCGAGAGGTACCCGGGCGAAGGCTCTCGGGGAGCAAAGCCGAGACTCCTTCGGCCGAGGCGGACCAGCCTGCGAAAGGCGTCGAGACCGGGGGGAGAAAACCCGAGGTCGGCGGCCGAGACCGACTCGGAGAGGTCGGCGAAGATTCAAACCGAAGCCCCTGCAGAAGGAGGAGAAGAAGAAGAACCAGTCAGTAGGAGTCCCGGGCTTCGGCCCTAAGGAACCCCCTCCGATGGCTAAGTTAGCTTCTGAAGAAGATTCGATTCAGAAGGGAAGGAAGAAAAGGCAGCTTTAATACTTTTGGATTGTTGTCCTTGGTCCAGAAGACATACCTTTGGTAATAAATAGCCATGTATTTATAGCGGAGGATAGAAGTTGCTTAATGGTGGCAGCCGATATAGGACTATGTTTTGGTTTACTGATAAACCGCCATAGCGCCTAACCCTCCCACCGCAGTGGGCCGGATATGGCTACTGGGCCGAAGGTGGGTGCCGCTGTTGGGCCGGATGCCGCTTAGTGGGCTGAAGCCTACTGGGCCGACGGCCGCTGGGTCGCTAATGGGCCGAAGGTTATTGGGCCGCTGATGGGCCGAGGATCACTGTGCTACTGTTGGGCCGAGGGCTGCTGGGCCGCTAACGGGCCGAAGGCTGCCAGTGGGCCTCTACTGCTACTGTTGTTGGGCTGATTTTAGTGTTGGGCTTGTTTAACGGGCTGAATCGGATTCTGCCTCATCAGCTTTGATGAGGGGAAATTGGGCTCAGCCCAATTTGGCCCACCAAGTACGCAGGCTCAAATGTCTATGGCCCTTTGGAGATAGCACAAGGGGCCACGTGACACTCAGAGCCCCGGCCCGCGTAACAGAAGCCAAATCCTAGGCTTATCGAGCCCAGGCCAGTAGATCTCCCAACCTGAAGCCCAACCTTCACTACCGAGGTCTCCCGGGGTATCGGGAGAATCCTCCTGGAGGCGCCTAATCGTGCAACCTCACCGTCAGGTGGATCGCGCGGACCTAATCGCCCAGTTATGGAAAGTCCGCATGATTCGCCCCATACAGCTACGGGCCAGTTCTGGCTTACCGAATATCTTACGATCTCCCTAAATCAGGAGGATCCATGACAGGCAAATCGCTCCCCCGAAGGAAACCATCCCCAGGACGTCTCAATGGAGAGACCATATAATCTATGGATCCTTTCTAGAGCAAGGTATGCTTTTTTGAGTACGACAAACCCCTAGCAAGCTCTCGTCTTCTAGAACCTAATTTAGGCATCGGAGGGTTTTGCTCCCCACAAGACTGGGGGGCCCCTTGACATCTATGTTCCCCCTCTTGCAAGTTCTACCCCTGGGCGTTTCCACCTTCAAATAAATTATATCGAGTAGTCAGGATCTTCGATCGGACGGCCACAACAATCTGACCAGTTTCTGACCACTACACGATTGGCGCCGTCTGTGAGAAACGCACGAGAAGCAATGGCAAGAGGCAACAAGAACAGTTGTCGTGCCGGAGAGACATCTCATATTAACGATGTCAGAGTCAATGCCGGCACCAACCGGTCGCAGAGCGTGACCTTCAGGCCGTTGAGAAACGGCAACGACCCCATAGGGGTAGTCGCCTAGCAACTGGGTGCCCTACTCACCCTGACGCAGGAACGTCTTCCTGTGGTTTCGGAGCCTCGCCTGAGGGCCGACCCCCAGGAACAACTACAAAAAGAGGCTCGGAAAGTCCCAGCCACCGTGGGAAGGCACGAAGGTGTCCAAAGCGCTGGCGGTCATTTTCTCCTCTTCGACAAGGAGATCCAGTGTAACAACCTCCAACCGACTGCTTCCAGGGTCGCCAGCTCGAACCGATCCTCCCCGAAAGGGAGAAGCGGCCCAAAAGGCCAATCCTATCGATCTCGATCCTCGAGGTCCCACTCTCTACGGAGAAGCCTTGCCGCGAGCCGACAAATTGATGAATTGGAGAAAAGGCTCGAGCGCCGCGAAAAGTGCATCGAAAACCTCCTTCGACGGCAGCAATCCCTTTCTCTCTCGGACGATGAAGCGGACAACTCCCCTTTCGGCATCGAGATCCTTGACGTCCCAGTTCCCAAGAAATTGCCCATCAGCAACCTCAACACCTATGATAGGTAAGGGGATCCGGAGACTCATTTCAACAACTTCCAGTCCTACATAAGGCTGTACAGAGTACACGACGCCGTACGCTGCCGCGCATTCGCCACCACCTAGTAGGGACAGCGCAGACATGGTTCACTTCCTTGGCGTCGGGGTCGATACATTCGTTTGGGCAGCTCGGGAAGCTTTTTCGAGACAATTTTGTTGGTATCCACCGCAAAAGGTCGTCGGCCAGCCTCGTCGGCATCAAGCAGAAGTGCAACGAATCGCTGCGGGACTACATCACCCGTTTTCACCACGAGGCCCTCCGGGTCCCGAAGTTGAAGGTGTCCTCCGCTGTGACCGCTCTGACACAGGGAACCTAGGATGATTCTCTCTGAAGAGTCATTATCCTCAAGGCCCCCAAGACTCTGTTCAGCCTCATCGACTTGGCGCACCAGCATGCCGATTGTGACGAAGTAGTAACCACCTACCACTATCGCGGAGAAGAGAGCAATCGCAAGCGCCAAGACGAGAGGCACCTCCCCAAGAAGAAGAGGTCTCGACGTTTCGAAGGAGACACCAAGCAGTCCACATCTCTTGGGCCATACATGCCATTGACTACACTCGTCTTCGAGATCCTCCAGGACCTCGAAAATAAGGAGTACGTCAATTGGCCCCATAAAATGAGAACCGATCCCAAACATCGGGATCGGAGGAAATACTGCGATTTCCACAAGGACCACGGCCACACAACCGAAGAATGCCGCCAGCTGCGAGACGAGATAGAATCACTTATTCGTCGGGGATATCTCGAGAAGTACGTGACAGAGCTTGGTCAATAACGCGAGATTCCGCGGATCGAGAATCGCCCCAACGGCACCGAGATCCACATGATCACCAGCGGCCTCTCCTTAGGAGGAGATAGCCGTCATGGGAAGAAGCGCTACGCGCGACAGGTGAATTTTGTAACTCCTGATCCCAAGCGCTCCGAACACGAGAAGGCAACTGTAGGGGACCCTTTAAACGAACCCATCATTTTCTCGAACGAGGACTTGGCAAGGGTAACCATCCCTCAAGATGATGCTCTCGTCATGACGACCACGGTCAACAAATGTAAGGTTCACCGAATTTTAGTGGATGGTGGCAGTGTCCCCAACGTTATCAGTTACGACTGCTTTCTTCGAATGGGTGCCGATGTCCCTTCTACCTGCCAGATGAGCACACCACTGTTCGGCTTCTCGGGCAACGCAGTAGCTCCAGTAGGGGTAATAGCACTAGCAATAACCCTAGGGACCGCTCCCCGAGAGGTTACGGTCGTCGCTGACTTCATAATCATCCGAGAGATGAGCACCTACAATGCAATCATGCGTAGGAGAATCATTAGGGGAATTACAAGGGTCACATCCTCATATCACCAGAAGATGAAGTTCCCTACCCCCTTTGGGGTCAGAGAAGCCAGAGGGAATCAAGAAGAGTCGTGGAGATGCTACCTCGTAGCTTCCAAAGGGTAGGATAAGCCTGTCGTGGAACTCTCTCAAGATCCTGAGAAAGATCAGAAGGTGACCTCCTTAGCAGAAGATATGATGAGTATCCAATTAGGCCAAGATCCTGACAGGAAGGTCCAAGTTGGTTCCTCCCTCACAACAGGGCAAATAGAAGAGTACCGAATGTTTTTGGCTCGATACTAGGACGTCTTCGCCTGGACCGACGGGGACCTCCCAGGTATCTCCACCGAGGTTGTAACGACCCGCCATCCTATGACTGGAGACCCGGTCACTAAATGGATGTCGGCCCATTAACTACGGGTTCACACCCGGATCTCACACAACACATCTGGAGGAGTAAGTGTTAAACAAGGCTAAATAAAACAATCTCACGGACTACAAGGATAAGCAAGTACGCAGGAAGGAAAATAACAATGTCCGTATACAGTCCAACAATAATTACATGTCCAACAATTAAATAAGTACAGGCAGAAGGAAGTACAACAACATCGGGGCATACCCCGGAACTAAGACAGCTACTGGTCCGCACACCAAGAAGACACCACGCTTCTGCTCGCCACGAGGTCCACACCTGAAACCGTAGGGAGTGAGCCACACCAGAAATGGGCTCAGTAGGAATCATCCGATCCCCTGCCTCCCACTCACACACCCACAAGTGCAATAACAGGAATATATGGCAATTAAGTAAAGCAGTAAACACAGTACCCAACTCTGATATAAAACGTACGATAAACAGTGCAGCAAGAACCATTCTAGCAACCCGAAGAACCCAACACAGAGTCACGACTCACAGTCAAAGTCCACGAAGCGACTGAACCACACTGTCGACCGAAGTCAAACGTCGCCTCCCAACACTACCACCACAGCTCACGCCTGTCCACCCCTACAGTGTTCCGGGGCACTGTAGGGTGAGGCAGTGAGTCAAACTAGGACTAGCTGGAACCAGTGTACCGCCACTGCCAGCTACGTGTGCACACAAGCAGTCTAGACTACTGTCCTACCGTCCGGATTGCCTCCACGCTAGGCCTCAGCGCTTCAGGAGGGCCCTGGGGACCGGCGAACCCCCGTCAAGTCGAAGCTACAGGAACTACCCACAAACCCAAATCTCCCGGGCTGCGTCAGGCCAAAGGGCTAAGGGTACCACTCGTAACCTTGATCAAAGGTCACATCAGGCCCAGTGGCTAAAGGGTAAACCAACTCCAACAGTGCCACCACCAGCTCCACAGCAAGAAACACGCCGGAAGCTGCCACGACAACAAGGAAAACCCCGACCCGCTGAGGACAAACAGCGACCCCTCGGATAGCACACCGGCTACTCCGGCCCGTCGGGCTCAAGGCGATCCTGCCTCCCTCAGCCAAAGCTAAAACACAACATGTACCACTCCTCCACCGGTACGGCACAATGCCTCACAGACACCATGGCTCACCCCCATTGGCCCATGGTGACAGACGTAAACCACAGTCATTCCGATTCCATATTCGCATAAGCACACACACACACACACAACATGATTCCATTCACACAGGAGTCCTCAGTCTCAGCGTACAACGTGAAGCATGCAATTGAAATCATCCCACAGTGAAGCACATGGTGAAAACCAGGATTACACATCTCTGTCTTGAATCGCGTCGACCGAGGTCGACGCCATTCAAGTCCCTCAGACAGGTTCATTTAACAGTCAGAATATTCCCTGAAACGCGTCGTCATAGGGAGTCGCCTATCTAAAACGCGTCCAGGTCCACAGACGCCATTCACACTTAAATTCCGGATTTACAGACCCTCACTCGGGGTGATTTTCCTGTCTAAATGGCGTCATGATGTCCCGACGCCCTTCTAAAAGGCGTCGTCCATCCATGAGGTCATTTAGCGCCAGAACCCCTAACACGGGAAACTTCAAATAGGGAGGTTTCTGCCCTAAAAGGCGTCGTACTGCCCTGACGTCCTTTGAAAAGGCGTCGACCAGGCACGACGCAGTTTAGCGCCAGAAACCAGGTTTCCTGGTTCAACCCGAGGGTTTCTCCTTTAACCCCAAACACCCCGAAAAGCCCCAAAACAAGAAGGGGAGGAAGAAGAATTCATCTATCACAGGCATACTACGAAACCACGATCACAAGCACAGCCATTCCCACAAGGAAACCCCCTAAACATGCTCAATCTAGCCCAAACACATCATGTCACGCCAAGGAACACACGAGCAAACACATGCAAGGTTCGTCCCCCTACCGGTTCTTGAACTCCTCCAAGCTCCTCGCCGCCGACCTGCCGCACCGCAGACCGCCGCCGGTACCCTCGAGGACGCCGCCACTCCGCCGGGACGTCGGCCGCCGTCCGGAGAAGGGAACGCCGCGAAGGAGGTGGTGGAGGTAGAGGTGAGAGGTAAGGAGGCTATGGAGTGATTGGAAGAGGAAGGGAAGGAGAAGAGAGAGTCGGAGAGGGCGGAGAGGGCGAGGAGAGAGAGAGTGAAGGCGAGAATGAGGGAAGGAATGGGAGGCTCGCGAAGTCAACCTGAATCCCGCTAAAACGCGTCGATCGAGGCAGACGCCTATCAGTCTGACAGGTTTGCCGTACTGACAGCAGTCTGAAACGCGTCGCCCACCGTGGACGCCGTTCAGACGACAGGATAGGCCGTACTGACAATGCTCTGGCGCCGCACCCTGACATCGCAGAGGTCACAGTCTGAATCGCGTCGACCAAGCACGACGCCGTTCAGACGATGTGACCAGGGCCGTACTCTCGAGGCCCGAAACCCGCCCACGTGGCGCAACAACCAGCAGACCTAAATGGCGTCTACACAACCTGACGCCTTTTGAAAGGCGTCGAGTAGTGCTGACGCCATTCAGCCAGGAATCTCAAGACCCCCCACAGGGTCCAAACCAAGGGATCCGACCCGAACCTGACCCGAATACGGAACCCGAAATCTCAGTCCTTACAGAGGTCACCGCCCACCACCTCAACCTGCTACCAAAAAATAAGCCAGTCCAGCAGAGGTGTAGGCGATGTGCACCCGACAGGCAAGAAGCGGCCCATGAATAGGTCACCAAAGGGCTGAAGACTGGCCTACTCAGGCCCGTCCAGTACCCTCAATGGCTTTCCAACGTGGTCCTAGTCCGGAAGGTCACAGGCAAGTGGCGCATGTGTGTCGACTTCACCGACCTCAACAAAGCCACCCTGAAGGACTGCTACCCGCTCCCCAACATCGATCGACTGATCGACTCTACGTCAGGGAATGAGAGGCTGAGTTTTCTCGACACATACTCCGAGTATCACCAAATCAGGATGAACACCCCCCCCCCCCCCCCCCCCCGATGAAGAGAAGACTACTTTTATCACAGACATGGGCGTCTACTGCTACACGCAGATGCCCTTCGGCCTCAAGAATGCTGGCGCAATCTATCAGCGTCTGGTCAACTCCATGTTCGATTCCTAGATCGGAAGGAACATGGAAGTTTACATCGACGACATATTAGTAAAAAGTCCGAAACCTTCCAACCACATGGTCGACCTAGCCGAGACCCTCGACACCCTGAGGAGGTATAATATGAAACTCAACCCCTCTAATTGTGTTTTTACGGTGAAGTCTGGCAAATGCTTCAGTTTCCTCGTCACCCATAGAGGAATCAAGGCGAACCTAGAGAAGGTGCAAGCCATCCCGAATATGCAGCGCCCCGACAGGATTCGGGACATCTAGTGCCTGACCGGGAGACTTGCTGCTCTAAGTCACTTTTTGTCAAGAGCGGCCGAGAGACGCCTCCCCTTTTTCAAAGTGTTGCGGGGAATACAGAAGCAAGCAGGGAATAAGGGCAATATAGAATGGACACAAGAATGTGAGGATGCATTTTAGGAGCTCAAGAGGTATATGGCCTCCCCGCCAATGTTGTCAAAGCCGATAGGAGGGGAACCCCTCATCCTGTACCTATCGATCACTCCTTATTCCCTGAGTGCGGTACTGGTAAGGGACAATGGGATCCAAAAACCCATCTACTACACTAGCAAGGTCTTACAGGGCCTCGAGTTGAGGTACCCAACCGCCGAGAAGTTCACACTCGCCTTAATTCATGCAGCAAGGCAGCTCCGTCCTTATTTCCAAGCCCACCCCATCGTGGTCTACACAAGCCAACCACTCGGTAGGATCCTACAGAACCCTAAAGCGTCGGGATGCCTAGTAAAATGGGCGATCGAGCTCGGCAAGTTTGATATCACTTAAAGCCTCGGACTGCCATCAAAGGCCAGGCGCTCATCAATTTTGTAGCCGAATGTACAACCCCTGCGCAGGAGTCAATCGGGACCAGCCTCGGTCCCGCTTGGGAACTATACATAGATGGTTTCTTACGCACATTAGGCAGCGGCACAGGGATAGTTTTGATGTCCCCCAAGGGAATCGAACTACATTACGCGTTGCGCTTCAATTTCCCGGCGTCCAACAGCGGAGTACATTACGCGTTGAAGCCCTCCTATCGGGGGTCCGGATGGCCCGAATCATGGGGGCCACCAGGATAAAGGTCTACATCAACTCCCAACTGGTCGCCAGCCATATCCATGGGAGCTTCGAGGCCTGGGACCCAAGCATGAGTCGCTACCTGCAAGAGGTGAGAAACCAAGCGGAAGGGCTCGAACTCCTCGAGGTAATCCAGATACCAAGAGAGGAAAACGTCAAGGCCAACTCTCTGTCGCAATTAGCGTCTTCGATCGGCTTGGTACCCTCTCAGTTCGTCCTTATTGAAGAACTCGACCGACCGAGTTTTCAAAAAGAAGTCCTCCAAGTTATCCAAAAGAGCAAATCCTAGATTGAGCCGATCATAGTTCCTGATGGATGGAAAATTACCGGAAGATAAGTTAGAGGCAAAGAGCATTAGAAATTGGGCCAGGCGATTCACCATATCAGGTGACTCCCTGTATCGACGATCGTTCTCCCAGCCCCTCTTGAAATGCCTCCACCCGGCGGAGGCCTTGAAGGCCATCGTAGAAGTCCATGAAGGCATGTGTGGAAGCTACAGGGGGGACACTCGCTAGCTCACATACTGCTACGACAAGGGTATTGGTGGCCGACCCTCCAAAAAGATGCTCTGTAGTATGTCAAGAAGTGCGACAAGTGCCAGCGTTTTGCGCCAACCCCTCACCAGCCAACGGTGCCTATGACCAGCCTTCTCGAGCCATGTCCATTCGCAAGATGGGGGATTGACATATTGGGTCCCCTGCCCGAGGCATGAGGGCAAAAGAAGTTTATCATAGTAGCAATCGATTACTTTTCTAAATGGATTAAGGCGAAGCCCTTAGCTAAGATAACAGAGTGAGCAGTGTGGAATTTCGTTTGGAAATCCATAATCTGCCGATTCGGCATATATAGAGCGATCATTTCAGATAATGGAAGACAATTCGCCAAACCCTTCTTCAGAGAGAGATGCGAGTAGCTACGGATCAAATATTGCTACACCTCGGTAATCTATCCTCGGGCTAACAGCCTGGTAGAAAATGCTAATCGAACTTTACTCTACAAAGTTAAGACTCGATTAGAGGGGGCCGCAAGATCCTGGATAGAGGAGCTACCCAGCATCACATGGTCTCACAGAACAACAGCTCGGGCTGTTATAGGGGAAACCCCTTTTCACCTTGTCTATGGGGCAGAAGCCTTAATTCCCCTAGAGATAGGGACCCCCTCGCTGCGAGCAGAGGCCACAAAAACAGAAGGCCATCAGCAGTTAAAAGAGAATCTCGATATGCTACCAAAAGTCCGAGAAAGAGCCAAGATATGTATGATGGAATACCAGCGAAGGATGGCCAAATACTGCAACCTAAGGGTCAGAGAAAGGCAATTCTTCCAAGGAAACTTGGTCTTATGGAAAGCAGGGGCCTCAGCACCACAATTAGCGGCGGGAAAAATGGCTCCTAATTGGGAGGGACCTTATCGGGTCTCATATCCTCAGAAAGGGTTCATACAGGCTCTCCACACTCGATGGAAGAGAGGTATCCCACACGTGGAATACCGATAACCTACTGGCATACTATTGTTAAACCCTCACACTTATGTACTTGATGGCTAAAGAATGAAACATCCTCTACTCTGAGTTTCGATTAAGCCATATCATTCTCCGAGTGCTCACACTCAAGAAGGATATTATAAGCCACATCATTCCCCGAGTGCTCACACTCGAGAAGGACATTATGAGCCACATCATTTTCCGAGTGCTCACACTCAGAAGGACATTATAAGCCGCATCATCGCCTAAGTGCTCACACTCGAGAAGGGCGTTATAACCCATATCACTCCCCAAGTGCTCACACTCGAAAAAAGAGCATTCATAGGAGCTCTATCTCCCAAGTCACAGCTAAACAAGACCATTCAAGAAGGACGTGTAGCCTACGTCGAGCTGCAAAAGATGCAAAAGATAATTTTCTCCTGGACAAGGAAACGAGCACAAAGTTTCCACCCAAAAAATAAGGACACCTGTGGCGTCAAATCCGACCTCTACGACCTTCGCGCCGACCACTTCTCCTGCCACGACGACCGCTTCCCCCACCGGTAACTATCCGAAAATAAGGGCAAGAAAAGCTATAACCGACCTTGACTGACTCCAGAAGAAGAAAGAGTCAAAGATGCTATGTGACAGAAAAGAGGTGCAAACCGCGAAACGACAATGTATTAATACAGTGTCTTCGTTCTCCAAGGGCACGCCCACACGCCAATGCAGACTGCTACCAAAGTCATCCACTAGTTCCACGCGCCAAGACCTAAAGCCGACTAGTGATTGGTCCACAAAGAGAGAAAGAGGAGGGGGGAGAGATGGAGAGGGAAACGGGGAGGAGGAGAACTCACGTATATGTATCTCTTTTCTACCATACCCTCTTTTATATGAATCTCCCTAAGAATTCAATCTCCCCAAAAATCCTCACTCATTTGGGACTCCTACTCTCCTTATTGGATAAGAGTATGCCCAATGTAGATGTCTATCCACATACGTGACCCAAGTCACATGTAACAGATACCTACGTCCAACTTACACCCATTTATTAATTAAGTCTAAAATTGTGCTTAAATCTAGCTTAACTTATTAAATTAAATTAAGTTAAGTAATTTTTATTGAATTTAATGATGAATTGTTCATCAAGTACACTAATTAACCTACACGCCAAAGCGCATCAAATCTTAAATAACATTACATCATATAAGGAAAGAATAAGCACTCGACTTCCAAACCACAAAAAGCCATTATAGTATGCTATCCCCGTGTAATTGGCAGGCTCGAATTCCAAACCACTAAAGGCCATCATAGTATGCAATCCCCGTCTACTAGGCAGATCAGATGGCATGCATTTTTTAAGGCATATTGTTACACCCTACAAGGCAATGCAGTGACCATATAGTATCCGATTGGTCAATCCAATGGCAGTTGTAGCTGCATATAAAAATGAATAGATTACATTCCTAGTGGACCAGTGTCAGCCCTTATTCCCATAAGAAAACTTCTGCTCAAAAGCTTTTTAATGTTTATCTTCTTTTTGTGGTGTAAAATTCTCAATTATAGCAGATTGTTGATGCCATCAGCATTAGAGGAAATGCTATTATATCACTTTTTATTACTCTTTTCGCTTTACTTGTTTGGGCTCGTCTGACCACTTGATCAATAAAGTTTTATTATAGGTAGCAGTTGCTCAAGTAATCAAATGGCCTTTCTAAGTGTGAGAAAAGAAGTGACAAAAGTGTAATATAATAGTATTCTTCTGGCAGTTATCTACCTTCAAAGACCATCAACACTAATCCTACCTGATGTAGACTGGATCTATCACGACCGGATCCCGCGGACGGAATCCGGAAAAGAGGATCCGGAGCCGGTCCGGACCGAACGATGGAAGGGGACCCGACGGGGATCCGCAACGAGGCGAAGACGGGGCTTCTCGGGATGAACTGGATCCGCCCGCGGGGGGCGCGATCTGCCGCCAGAGCTGCTCTTGGATAGTGAGCCGCTGCTCCTTCGGCGGACGGAGGCGCGGCGCGAGCAGGAGCTTCTCTCGGCCGAGCGGTCGGCGAGCGTCGGAGCAGAAGCCGGAAAGTCCGAGATCGGACGGGGGGACGGCTCGCTCTCCGACCAGGGAGTCCGAAGGCACCTTCAGCGCGAGGCCGAGCCTCCTGGCGTAGGGCAGCCGGCGGGCTTGCCCTCGGACAGCGAGCCCGAAGGCTCCTTCAGCGCGAGACCGAGTCTCCTGGCTTGAGGCAGCCGGCGTTCGGCGTCGAGACCAAGGAGGGGAATCCGAGGTCGGCGGCCGAGACCGACTCGGGGAGGTCGGCGACGATTCGAACCGAGCCCCTGCAGGAAGGATAGAAGAAGAAGAACCAGTCAGCAGGAGTCCCGGGCGTCAACCCTGGGGAACCCCCTCCGACGGTCAAGTTAGCTCCTAAAGAAGATTCAATTCAGAAAGCAAGAAAGAGTAGCTATAATGCTATTCGGACAGAAGTCCTTTAAGGGGTTTCGGAAGCTTGTAGAGGCATCCGTTTTTCCCACCACCTCTCTTGGCCACAAACAGCGGGATATTTATAGCAGAGGATAGCGGATGGTTAACGGTGGCAGCCGATATAGGACTAATTGTAGGTTTACTGATAAACTGCCATAGCGCCCGATCCGCCACCGGAGTGGGCCGGAATCGGCTACCGGGCCGAAGGGGGTTGGGCCGCTGACGGGCCGAAGGCCTGTTGGGCCCTGGGCTGCCGCGCTGCTCCCGGGCCGTAGGCTGGTGGGCCGCTGACGGGCTGAAGCCTGTTGGGCCGGGAGTGACGGTGCCGCTTATGGGCCGTAGGCTGCTGGGCCGCTGACGGGCCGAAGGCCGCCGGAGGGCCTGGTACTGCAGCTGTTGGGCTGAATGGGGTTTGGGCCTGCTTCAATGGGCTGAATCAGATTCTGCCTCATCACATAGCCCCCCACTCTTGTCTTCCTCAGTTCTGAGATGGCGAGAGTAAAAGTCCGAAGCTTGTCAGAAGAATTTTTGTGACAGACGCTTTACCCGAAGGTCCGTTTCTCTTTCTCGTCGCTGGAAAGGAGATGCCCTCGGTCGGCCGAGGGCTACGCGGTTGCTCCGTCTTTGCTCGGAGTGGCGACGAAGGCTCAGAGCCCAGAAGCCGAAGGGCTGTGCCATCTGACTCGTGTCAGGCTTCATTAAATGGACGGGATGGCGCGTCGCCTCGTGAGGAAGCACGGGACACGCGTCGCGCATCCAGCCGCTCTGTCAAAAACACAAACGGATCCCGACCGCCCGCTGGTCGCGAATAGTCTCGGCTCTCTGCCCGAGGCTCCACTCTGATCGCCGCAGTTCCCTTCGTCCCACGCGGATCGGGACACGTGGCAAACATCCGAGCGATCAGCCGAAGTGTCGGAGCGCTCTCGGCCGTTGATCGCTCTGCTTCAAGTCCCGGAGCCGGCCCGTCATCATTGCCGAAGGACGGTGCACGTGGCGGGCATCCGGGAGGAGCGAGGGGACAAGCGGGATGATCTCGGCCGCTGGCTTCGGCGGGAGGCGTTTCGAACGGGCTTATAAATACAGGCCCTCCGCAGGGCACTGTTCTTCTTCTTGCTGCTGCGTTTGCGTTTCCCTTGCAACCATCCGAGTTCTTCCTCCTTATCCAGCGAGAGGCCAGCTTCCTGAGGGCTTCGTCCGAGCTCGTCGGCTGCTGTGGGAGGTTCTTCGTCCCTCAGAGTGCATCGCTGGTGGAGCATGGAGGCTTGAGGTTGCGTTTGGCTCAAGAGAGACTTCCTCCCCCTCTCCGCGAGTAAGCTTTGACCTCCTTTTTCTCCTTCGCGACCTTATGGTCCGGAGCTCTTCCAATGAGATTACTACTTCGGACGAGGAGTACACTCCCCCCCATTCTCCTAAGTTTTCCTTGTCAGATCCTCTTGCCTCGGGATCCCTTGCTTCCGGAATGTCTGGGGAGTCTGAGAACTCCGGGACCGAGGGGTCCGAGACCTCTGGAGCGGAGGGCTCCGAGGTCGAGACTTCTGGGACCGAGGCTTCGGCTGCCGAGGCTTCTGAGGCCGAAGCTTCTGGTGCTGAGGCTCCCGAAGCCGAGGCTACCCAGGAAGTCCGGGACCCAGGCCAGGCTTCCACCTCGGGGCGCCGTCCCCCGGACACTGTTTCGGGAGCATCCTGCGCCCTCTCGGACGTAGAGGTGAGGAACCTAGTTTCTTACTTCCAGCTCCCTTCTTGGACGACCCCCCATCGGCCCGATTCTGTCACCAGGGCAAATACTGTTCGCCCGGGCTCCTTCTCCATCTACGTTGATAGCTTCGAGGCGGGCTTCCGTCTCCCTCTCCCCACCTTCGTCATTAATCTCCTTAGCTTCTACGGGCTGGCCCCGTCTCAGCTCTTCCCCAACTCTTGGCGTACTGTGTACGGATTTCTGAGCGTCTTTGCTCATATAAAAATTCGCCCCTCCATCAATGTCTTCCGCTACCTCTTCAAAATCCAAACGCAGGGGAAGTCCGAGTGGTACTGCTTCGTCCCTCGGGTTGGCCGAAGCATCTTCTCTGGGAAGCCCTCGTCTATCCACGGCTGGAAGAGGAAGTTCATCTTCATCTCTCTGCCGGAGAACGAGAAGGGCGTGTGGCCCTTTCCCACCGAATGGGCGCCGCTAGCTGCAGGCCTCTCGGGCCCTCCTGCCCTGACCCCAGTTCAGAGCACCATCGTGGGCCACGTCCAGGTCAAGGCTCCATACGACGTCTCGGGGCTTCTCACTGACGCGGAGCGGCTGATAAATGCCGGGGTTTGGCCGGACCCTAAGTTTGATCCGGAGCGGGCCTTCCCTTACCTTCCTCCTGGGGAGACTCCGCGGGGCCGCGGGGGAAGAACTGCCGCTCCTCCGGCCGAAGCTCCTCCGGCTAACGAGGTTGATGAAGTTTCGGCCGAGGGTAAGTCGGCTTTGCATTAGTATTTGACCACTGTCTCGTTATTAACGCGCCGCTTTTGTTTGCAGCGATGGCCGGTCTTGATGACCTCCTCGACCTGATAGCTGACCAGCGTGGTCCAGGCCGGGCGCCGGTCCCGCAAGCAGCAGGCAGGTCCGGCCGAGGCTCCGGGGCTCCGAGGACCCGAGGCGGGGTCTTAAGGACTGCGGCCTCCGCCGAGGGTCGCGCTGCCGCCGCTGCTCTCGAGAGGGAGCAGAAGACGAAATTCGCCGCTCGAAGGGGCGGCCGAGCGTCGAAGCGCCCCCGGGAAGAGGAGGCCGAAGAGGTGGAGATGGCTCCGCTGATTAGGAGGAGCACCGGGACCCGAAGGGCCGCAAGGCCGGCGTCCCCCGAGGCGCCGAGGGGTGACTCTCCTTCGGCCGTACCGGCAGGGGCCGGCGAAAGGAGTGAAAGCATGCAGGACCCGCAGACGTGCCTTCGTCTGCTCAGCAGCTTCACTCTCCCGTCAGCTTTCGAAGAGCTGAGGGAGTATTCGATTGCCGACCTGGCGGCGATGAGCGTCCGGTTGTCGGTTCAGGTAAGAAGTCCGAAAACCTTTCAACCTATCCTCCATTGGCTCCGGATTTTCTAACCCTTGTCCGCTCTTCGGCTCGCAGGCGGCGATGACGGGCAGCGTCCTGATGCATCAACAGGAGCTGCTCCGCCTCAAACTTCTGGAGGCCGAGGTGGGTCCGGCCGGTTCCAGTGAAGGTACCTCGGCGGCGCCCCGCATCGAGCCCTTGGTTGACAGGCTCACTACCGCGAGCGATCGGGTGCGGGCGCAGCTAGAGGAGAGGGCAGCAGAAGCGCGCGCTGCTGCTGAGGCCAAAGAGAAAGCCGAGGGCGCGCTTGCTGCGGCTCAGGATGAGAACCGGGTGCTCAAGACCCAAATAAAGGATAAGGAGTCCCGGTGGGCTTCGGAGAAGCGCCGCCTTGCCGAGGAGATCTCGGCCCTGAAGCGGGAACTGGAGGAGGCGGCGGAATCGGCCATAGCCGATTTCAAGGCCGGGCGTGAACACGCCCAAGAGATCCTCCGAGCCCAGCTGGCGGCGTCTTCTTCGGTCTTCGACCTCGGACTGGCTGTCGCCCACAGGGCCTGCCCGGACGTCGATCTGACCGGGGAAGCTATGCCGAGGGGCGCGGAAGCCAGGGAGCTCCTATCCTGGTGGGGGGACCTCATGGCAGAGAGGGCCTTGCATTCAGACGCTGAGGGCGAGGTCGAGACCGCCGAGGAGGCTCCCGCAGAGGAAGCTCCCGCAGAGGAGGCTCCCGCCGAGGCTGCTGACCCTGAATCGGTGCAGATAGTTGACTCCCCCTCTCCCTCCCCTGGCCGAAATGTCATCGAGGCGGAGGAGGAGAGGGCCGTCGAGGACTGATACGAGGGTTCCCCTCGGTTTTTGCCTTTTTGCTTTTGTAAGCCTTCGGCCAGGTATATGGCCGAGTTTGTATTTCCTTCTATCCAAGAATACAAGGAACGTTTTTGGGCTTTACCTTATCGTCTCTTGCATGACGGGTGGACCTAGTCTTTCCGAAATCTGAGATCCTTTCGTCCTCCGCTATAGCCTGCGAAGCCGAGACCTGACGTAGGTTCGGATAGGTCGCTCTCACTTTGCCCCACGCAGACTTAGAAAATAACCTGCCGCGTCCCGATCCGGATGACATGGCCGAAGCCATTCGTCGGATCGAAGGACTTACGGTCTTTAAGAGAACCATGCCACTCCCGGTACAGTTTGCATGGCCGAAGCCACTCCCGATACGGTTTACACGGACTTAGAAAAAACCATGCCGTGTCCTGATCCGGATTACATGGCCGAAGCCATTCGTCGGATCGAAGGACTTACGGACTTTAAGAGAACCATGCCGCTCCCGGTACGGTTTGCATGGCCGAAGCCACTCCCGATACGGTTTACACGGACTTAGAAAAAACCATGCCGTGTCCTGATCCGGATTACATGGCCGAAGCCATTCGTCGGATTGAAGGACTCGCGGACTTTAAGAGAACCATGCCGCTCCCCGTACGGCTTGCATGGCCGAAGCCACTCCCGATACGGTTTACACGGACTTAGAAAAAACCATGCCGTGTCCTGATCCGGATTACATGGCCGAAGCCATTCGTCGGATCGAAGGACTTACGGACTTTAAGAGAACCATGCCGCTCCCGGTACGGTTTGCATGGCCGAAGGCACTCCCGATACGGTTTACACGGACTTAGAAAAAACCATGCCGTGTCCTGATCCGGATTACATGGCCGAAGCCATTCGTCGGATTGAAGGACTCGCGGACTTTAAGAGAACCATGCCGCTCCCGGTACGGTTTGCATGGCCGAAGCCACTCCCGATACGGTTTACACGGACTTAGAAAAAACCATGCCGTGTCCTGATCCGGATTACATGGCCGAAGCCATTCGTCGGATCGAAGGACTTACGGACTTTAAGAGAACCATGCCGCTCCCGGTACGGTTTGCATGGCCGAAGCCACTCCTGATACGGTTTACACGGACTTAGAAAAAACCATGCCGTGTCCTGATCCGGATTACATGGCCGAAGCCATTCGTCGGATCGAAGGACTTACGGACTTTAAGAGAACCATGCCGCTCCCGGTACGGTTTGCATGGCCGAAGCCACTCCCGATACGGTTTACACGGACTTAGAAAAAACCATGCCGTGTCCTGATCCGGATTACATGGCCGAAGCCATTCGTCGGATTGAAGGACTCGCGGACTTTAAGAGAACCATGCCGCTCCCGGTACGGTTTGCATGGCCGAAGCCACTCCCGATACGGTTTACACGGACTTAGAAAAAACCATGCCGTGTCCTGATCCGGATTACATGGCCGAAGCCATTCGTCGGATCGAAGGACTTACGGACTTTAAGAGAACCATGCCGCTCCCGGTACGGTTTGCATGGCCGAAGCCACTCCCGATACGGTTTACACGGACTTAGAAAAAACCATGCCGTGTCCTGATCCGAATTACATGGCCGAAGCCATTCGTCGGATCGAAGGACTTACGGACTTTAAGAGAACCATGCCGCTCCCGGTACGGTTTGCATGGCCGAAGCCACTCCCGATACGGTTTACACGGACTTAGAGAAAACCGCAACAAGTTTTCCTGAACAAAAGAGTTCTTTATTTATAATCTCCGGCTGAAAGCCTGGGGACAGGTGACTTAAATATAGTAACGCCGAAGGCGCTCTACATTCCATGTGCGAGGAAAGGGTTGGCCCGAAAGGGTCTCCAACCGGTAAGCTCCTCGTCTGATTACCTCCCTGATCCGGTAGGGCCCCTCCCAGTTGGGGGCAAGCTTTCCTGAGGCTTCGGCTGGCTTGGAAGCATGAGCATTCCTCAACACGAGGCTCCCCACTTCGAAGCTCTGGGGCTTCACTCGAGTGTTGTTGTACTTGGCCATGCGCTGTTGATAAGCCGCCAGCCGGATACGAGCTTTGTCTCGGACCTCTTCAATGAGATCCAAGTGGTCTCTCAATCCTTCTTCGTTGACTTCCGGACTGTAAGCAATGACCCTGGGAGAAGGGAGGCCGATTTCTACGGGAATAACGGCCTCTATCCCATAGGCCATGCGGAAGGGAGTTTCGCCGGTGGGGGTTCGGCTTGTCGTCCGGTAGGCCCACAGGACACTCGGCAGCTCTTCCACCCATCGGCCCTTAGCTTCGCCGAGGCGGGTTTTCAATCCCTGCAGGAGGCTTCGGTTAGTGACTTCGGCTTGGCCGTTCGCTTGAGGATGCGCTACCGAAGTGAATTTGTGGAGTATGCCGAAGCTGGCGCAGTTGTCGCCGAACCGCCGGCTATCGAACTGCTTTCCATTGTCGGAGATGATGGCCCGAGGGACGCCGAACCGGCAGATGATGGACTTCCACACGAAGCTCCAAGCATTGTTGTCAGTTATTGACGCGAGGGGTTCGGCTTCGACCCATTTGGTGAAGTAATCGACCGCCACGATGAGGAATTTTCTTTGGCCGGTGGCGACGGGAAAAGGTCCCAGGAGGTCGATCCCCCATTGGGCGAAAGGCCAGGGATCAGATAACGGGGTCAGAAGGGTGGCTGCCTGGTGAATGAGGGAGTTGTACCTCTGGCACTGGTCGCAGCGCCGTACGAGGGCTAGAGCGTCCTCTCGGAGTGTTGGCCACCAGTAGCCTTGCCTTAGGAGCTTGTGAGCCAGGGCTTTTCCTCCCGCATGCGCTCCGCACACCCCTTCATGGACCTCTCTTGTGGCATAGTCGGCTTCTGCTGGGCCGAGGCACCGTAGCAGTGGTCGGCCGAAGGATTTTTTGTACAACACCCCATCCAAAAGGAGAAAGTGGGATGAGCGCTGCCGAATGCGCTTCGCCTCCTTTGGATCTGGCGGGACTTCTCCTTGGAGAAGGAAAGCGACGAGGGGGCTCATCCATGTCTCGGCCTCGGCTTCAGCAACTTGCATGGCTTCGGTTTCGCCAAGGCTGGGTTCGGCGAGCTCCTCGACGAGGATCATTCGGCCTCCGCCCCCGTCTTGGGTTGATACCAGCCGGGAAAGGGCATCGGCCCGGGTATTCTCGGCTCTCGGGATCCTCATGACTTCACAAGAATCGAATTGAGCGAGGATCTTGCGAGTTACCTGAAGATAAGACGCCATCACTGCATCCCGAGCCTCATACTCCCCGGAGATGTGGCCGGCGATCAACTGGGAATCGTTGAAGGCTTTCAGGTTCCGGGCGCCGAGCTTCTTCGCGGCCCGGAGGCCGGAGATGAGGGCTTTGTACTCGGCGGCGTTGTTAGTCGCTGGAAAGGAGAAACGCAGGGCGTACTCCGTGACGACTCCTTCGGGTGACGCCAGGATCCATCCGGCGCCACTGCCCGTTGAGCACGCGGAGCCGTCTACGAAGAGTCGCCATTCGTCCGGTGGTGCAGGCGCCGAAGTAGTGTCGGCTTCGACCACCTCGGGTTCCGGCTGTGGTGTTGCGGAAGCGCCGGGGGTAAGTTCGGCGATGAAGTCCGCCAGCGCCTGGGCTTTTATTGCTACCCGAGGGGCGTAGGAGATGTCGAACTCCCCTAGCTCAATTGCCCACTTCGCCAGCCTACCGGACACCTCCGGCCGGGATAGAATCTGCCTCAAGGGCTAGTTGGTGAGGACCTTTACGGAATGGGCCAGAAAATACGGCCGGAGCCTCCTTGCAGAGGAGACGAGGGCCAGAGCCAACTTTTCCAGGGCAAGGTACCGGAGTTCCGCTCCCTGAAGGGCTCGGCTGGTGTAGTAAACGGGCTTCTGAACGCCTTCCTGCTCTCGGACGAGGACGGTGCTGAGGGCCGTCTCGGAGACTGCAAGGTATAAGCTCAGAGGTTCCCCGGGAATCGGTTTGGACAGGATGGGGACTTTGGAGAGGTAGGCCTTCAGCTGATTGAAGGCTGTTTGGCACTCTTCCGTCCAGTCGAAGTTGCTGACCTTCTTCAGCAGCTTGAAGAAGGGGAAACAGTAGTCGGCCGCCCTCGACATGAAGCGGCTGAGAGCTGCAATCCTCCCATTCAGCTTCTGTACCTCTCGGAGGTTTTCCGGGGGGCGCATCTTCATGATGGCCGAAACCTTCTCGGGATTAGCCTCCACCCCTCGGTGTGTGACCATGTAGCCGAGGAACTTGCCGGAGGCTACCCCGAAGGCGCACTTGGCCGGGTTCAGCTTCATCTTGTACCGCCTAAGGGCGGAGAAAGTCTCGGCCAGGTGCTCCGCAGCAACGCGGCTCTTGACCAACATGTCGTCTATATAGACCTCCATGTTTCGGCCGAGCTGTGTGGCGAATACTTTGTTGACCAGTCGCTGATATGTCGCGCCGGCGTTCTTCAAACCGAAGGGCATTCGGGTGTAGCAGTACAGGCCCAAATCGGTGGTGAAGCTGGTCTTGCTTTCATCGTCCGGATGCATCCGGATTTGGTGGTAGCCTGAATAGGCGTCGAGGAAGCTTAAAAGCTCATGGCCGGAAGTCGCGTCCACCACCTGGTCTATCCGAGGCAGCGGAAAGCTGTCCATGGGACAGGCCTTGTTGAGGTTGGTGAAGTCCACGCACATACGCCATTTGCCATCTTTCTTTGGCACCATGACCACGTTGGCGATCCAGTCCGGATGGTGCACCTCTCGGACGTGTCCGGCGTCCAGTCCCTTCTGCACTTCAGCTTGGATGGCGGCCCTCCTTTCCTGATTGAAGGTGCGCCGCTTCTGCTTTACCGGGGGCTGGTCGGGATCGGTATGGAGTCGGTGTTCTGCTACCTCCGGGTCAACCCCGGGCATGTCTGCCAGAGACCAGGCGAAGACGTCGAGATTCTTCTTCAAGAACTCGGTAAGCTTTTCTGCTTCACCTTTTTCCAGGCCGGATCCTATCATCAGGACTCGTCCTTCGCCTCCTGGGACAGGGACGGCGAGAAGTGCTTCTCCCGGAGATGCCTCGGCCGATGACTCGATCGTTAGGGTTTCAGCTGCATTCTTCCCTTTGACCGAAATCATGTAGCACTGCCGGGCTGTTTCTTGGTTCCCTTTAGCTTCGCCTATCCCATGGCTGGTATAAAATTTCAGTTTCTGATGGAAGGACGAGGGCACGGCTCCGATTCCGCCGATGAGTCTTCGGCCGAATATGGCGTTGTAGGCTGACTCGATCTTTACAACGGCGAAGTCCGTCTCGACGGTTAATTGCCGGGGGGCGGAGCCTAAGGTTACAGGAAGCCGGACAATGCCCTCTACTCGGCATGGCGAACCGTTAAAACCGTAGAGGGGGCCCCGGTGAGGCTTCATATTAGCCTCACTCAATCCCAATTTTTCAAAACAATCGTAAAACAAGATATTTGGGGCACTTCCATTATCCACAAAGATCCTATGTACATCATAGTTATTTATTACAGCATTAACGACGAGAGCGTCGTCATGAGGGACCTGAACATCAGTCAGGTCCTCGGCGCCGAAGGTGATGTCTTCCAGACGAGGCTTCTTCGGCTCGCCTTCAACTGCTGCCACTGTGTTGCGTTGCCGCGGCCTGGACCCTTCCCCCGGCCCTCCGGATATCATCATGATAGACCCAGAACTGGGTCTTTGATGGGACGATTCTACCGGGGCCGAGGTGGCTTTTGGCGGAGGAGCGGCTTCTGTTGCTGGGGGTTGCTGTTGTCTGGGCGCTGCAGGGACGTCCCGGTTCTGCTGCGGTGGCTGCTCCCGGCGGTACTGCGGTAGTCTTCCCTCCCGGATGATGCGGTCGATCTCTTCCCGGAGCTGCCGACACTCATCCGTCGTGTGGCTGATTTCCCGGTGGTATTCACAGTACCTGCCGGGATCCCTTCGGCGAGGATCGGTCTTGATGCGATCAGGCCGCCGGAGCATGCCTTTCACCTCCATGAGCATTCGGGAAGGGGGAGCAGGTAAGGGTAGGTACCGCGGCTGCGGGTCCCGTCGCCTCTCCCTGTCCCAGTCCTCCCTACGATAGCGCTTTCGCGAGGACTCCTGGTCCTCTGGCCGAGGTCGGACTACCTGGGGAGCAGGTGCCGACACGGCTTCGGCTGCGCCCCTTCCTCTGGACAGCATCAGGGCCTCCCGGTTGATGTACTTGTGGGCCCGGGCCACGAGGTCCTGGAAGGTCGGGGGATGGCGCTTCCCAATGGAACCGAGGAGCCCCTCGTCCCGGCACCCGCTGATCACGGCCGAAACCGCGATCGAGCTGTCGAGGTTCGGGATTTGGGCGGCCTCGGTTCGGAACCTGGTGTAGTAATCCTGGAGAGTCTCGGCAGGACCTTGCCGAATAGCCAGCAAGCTGGCGGAGGTCTTGCTCTGCCGGGTGGCATCATAGAACTGGTCGATGAACAATTGGCCCAACTGGACTAGGGAGTGGATGGAGTCGGGGGCCAATGTCTCAAACCAGGTGAGGGCGATTTTTTCAAGGGTGAAGGGGAAGAGACGGCAGCGGCGGGCCGGATGGTACTCCGACGAAGCATAATCCTGCTCCGTTGGACGATCGGCGCGGGGAGCTCGGGCAGGCAATGCCGAGGGCTCGCTGCGCGCCGCCGCAGCCTCGTTAAGAGAGACTGGCGCAGGCACCGGTCGGAACCGGGCGTCTTGTACTGAGTAGAGTGGGGGGAGCGGCGCCTGCTGGGGATGCTGCCCAGTCAGTCCCATGCGCTGGGCGATGGCGGACACCATCTCCTGAAGGGGCGCTAGGGACGTGACGGCAGCGGCTAGCGTGGCCACTTGCTGCTGGAGTACCCCCACCCGGTCTTCCGAGCCGAAAGACTCCGGTATGGTCGGCAGAGGCGGGTTCGGCGGGGCAGACGGCGCGCCTTCGGAAGGCAGCATCTGTGCCGAGGCCTCCCGCGCTTCTGCTTCGCCTTGTCCGGATCGCGGGTCACAGGTCGCTGAGACATGACTTGTTTTGTTGGTTTCCCACAGACGGCGCCACGTGATGTAGACTGGATCTATCACGACCGGATCCCGCGGACGGAATCCAGAAAAGAGGATCCGGAGCCGGTCCGGACCGAACGATGGAAGGGGACCCGACGGGGATCCGCAACGAGGCGAAGACGGGGCTTCTCGGGATGAACTGGATCCGCCCGCGGGGGGCGCGACCTGCCGCCGGAGCTGCTCTTGGATAGTGAGCCGCTGCTCCTTCGGCGGACGGAGGCGCGGCGCGAGCAGGAGCTTCTCTCGGCCGAGCGGTCGGCGAGCGTCGGAGCAGAAGCCGGAAAGTCCGAGATCGGACGGGGGGACGGCTCGCTCTCCGACCAGGGAGTCCGAAGGCACCTTCAGCGCGAGGCCGAGCCTCCTGGCGTAGGGCAGCCGGCGGGCTTGCCCTCGGACAGCGAGCCCGAAGGCTCCTTCAGCGCGAGACCGAGTCTCCTGGCTTGAGGCAGCCGGCGTTCGGCGTCGAGACCAAGGAGGGGAATCCGAGGTCGGCGGCCGAGACCGACTCGGGGAGGTCGGCGACGATTCGAACCGAGCCCCTGCAGGAAGGATAGAAGAAGAAGAACCAGTCAGCAGGAGTCCCGGGCGTCAGCCCTGGGGAACCCCCTCCGACGGTCAAGTTAGCTCCTGAAGAAGATTCGATTCAGAAAGCAAGAAAGAGTAGCTATAATGCTATTCGGACAGAAGTCCTTTAAGGGGTTTCGGAAGCTTGTAGAGGCATCCGTTTTTCCCACCACCTCTCTTGGCCACAAACAGCGGGATATTTATAGCAGAGGATAGCGGATGGTTAACGGTGGCAGCCGATATAGGACTAATTGTAGGTTTACTGATAAACCGCCATAGCGCCCGATCCGCCACCGGAGTGGGTCGGAATCGGCTACCGGGCCGAAGGGGGTTGGGCCGCTGACGGGCCGAAGGCCTGTTGGGCCCTGGGCTGCCGCGCTGCTCCCGGGCCGTAGGCTGGTGGGCCGCTGACGGGCTGAAGCCTGTTGGGCTGGGAGTGACGGTGCCGCTTATGGGCCGTAGGCTGCTGGGCCGCTGACGGGCCGAAGGCCGCCGGAGGGCCTGGTACTGCAGCTGTTGGGCTGAATGTGGTTTGGGCCTGCTTCAATGGGCTGAATCGGATTCTGCCTCATCACTACCCATGATGCCGACTATGTCAATGAGTATAAGAAGACAAAAGTGTGATGGTTCCATTGATATTGCCTGCTTGGGACTGCATAGGGAGGTATGAGCAGATGAATAAGTTAAGAGAGTAGCCCAGAATCCTCCCTTCAAGAAAAGCTAATGTTTGTCCCCAAGGTTTGATTCCAACTACTCTTTCAATGCTTCTATCCTTTTCCTCTACTGACTGGAATTAGATCATGTGCTCAACTTTTCTTGTACCACTTCGTATTTGATCACATCTTTTTAGTCCATGTGTACAGGTAAATTACTGCTGTTAATTGAGGTTTCAAACGTACTACAACATTCAATAAAATTAGTTGGTTGTACAATACAGTGTCTTCGTTCTCCAGCATATATAAAAAGTGGGTAGATCAGATGAGGAAGTAACGATTGACATGAATAATAGCTGATGATAACAGTGATTTTCTTGAGATGAAATCCCAAAACCGCGGTGTTGAGATTCAGAGGCACAGGCTTATATGCACTGCAACCATAATTTAGAAACCAATATAGGACTAATTGTCCAAAGCCACCATGGGCCAATAGCCAACACTCCCCCTCATGGTCACCATGGGCCTTGGAAATGAAAGGAGAGGTGAAAGAGGTCAGGCCCAGGATCAATGCTCTGATACCAAGATGAAATCCCAAAACCGCGGTGTTGAGATTCAGAGGCACAGGCTTATATGCACTGGAACCATAATTTAGAAACCAATATAGGACTAATTGTCCAAAGCCACCATGGGCCAATATCCAACACTCCCCCTCACGGCCACCATGGGCCGTGGAAATGAAAGGAGAGGCGAAAGAGGTCAGGCCCAGGATCAATGCTCTGATACCAAGATGAAATCCCAAAACCGCGGTGTTGAGATTCAGAGGCACAGGCTTATATGCACTGGAACCATAATTTAGAAACCGATATAGGACTAATTGTCCAAAGCCACCATGGGCCAATAGCCAACACTCCCCCTCACGGCCACCATGGGCTGTGGAAATGAAAGGAGAGGCGAAAGAGGTCAGGCCCAAGATCAATGCTCTGATACCAAGATGAAATCCCAAAACCGCGGTGTTGAGATTCAGAGGCACAGGCTTATATGCACTGGAACCATAATTTAGAAACCAATATAGGACTAATTGTCCAAAGCCACCATGGGCCAATAGCCAACATCTTGCCTATATGGACTAATAAGATGAAATAGGATAAGGAGTGAGACAAAGCGGCAGGTAATCCGATTCTACTGATTGCAGGGCAGGTGACGAGTTTTAGGCCATCTTTGGCATCCATTCTAGCAAATTCCTTCCCATTCTTTATTATAGGAAATAAAGAGGCATTCTGATCTATTTTCCATTCTTAGAATGAGAATACTATTATCGGATAATCAGTTCTTACCGTGTGCGGATTCGAATCCGCAACCGTTCGGTTCCGTCGGTGTGACACCGCAAGCCGCGCAAGTGTCCGGCCTCTAGCAGAGTCCACGCGATCCTCCTCACGACGGATATCCTCACGTTCCTCGTTCTTCGCAGCCACGAAACCTCCGCCAGTCGCCGCAACGATCGCCACAACGCACGGGCGATTTCTCGTCAAACGGGAGTCGGAGAAGCGGCGGAGCAGATCCGGGGATCCAGATCTGGCCTGGGGGGCCAGAGAGAGAGAGAAACAGAGGAGGGGGTGGCTAGAGTTAGCAGCAGCTTGGCCTGCTCAGTCCGTTCGCTACATTTTATACTAACCACGCAGTTTTTCATAAAAATCTCCGGTTTATATAAAACCTACTTATTTATCCATCGCCTTGAGAATCATTTGCGTATGACCCTCTAGGCCCAATTACCAGTCCGGTTAATAGCGTAATAAACCCAGTAACTCCTGACTGGCTTAATTAATCAATTAATAACTCTTTATTAATTAATTAATCAATCGAATTGATGTCGCACATCGAATTCGACCGAGCTTCTAATCACGTTGGGTGCCAAGCAACACCGCGTGAACCCGGAAGGTATCGGGGTTAAGTAACCCACTCTTGGAACCTTTCCACCGACAGTTACCGCATGGATATAATCCTTCATTCGTACAATGCTCTCGAGTCAACTCAGGGTATGGCGTGTTGTCAAACCCTAACCAGTCGACTCACTTGGATTGGATACCGCTGATGAATATCGGAAAACTCATTTTGTAACGACCCGCCACCCTATGATCGGAGACCCGATCACTAAATGGGCGTC
Organism: Zantedeschia hybrid cultivar; assembly: GCA_030544215.1. NCBI lineage: Eukaryota > Viridiplantae > Streptophyta > Magnoliopsida > Alismatales > Araceae > Zantedeschia > Zantedeschia hybrid cultivar. The sequence goes on along the minus strand of JARZZO010000003.1, from coordinate 31,239,395 downwards.
GAATCATTATCCAACGGTCTCACACCCGGATCTTATACACACATCTGGAGGAGTAAGCATTAAACAAGATTAAATATAACATTCACACGGACTGCAAGGAAGTACAGTATGCAGGAAGTAAAGTAATAATGTTCGTCCACAGTCCAACAATAATTACATGGTCCAACAATTAAAGAAGTACAGGCAGAAGTAAAGTACAACAACATCGGGGCATACCCCGGAACTGAGATAGCTGCTGGTCCGTACACCAAGGAGAACACCACGCACCGCCACTCGCCACGAGGTCCACACCTGAAAACCGCAGGGAGTGAGCCACACCAGAACTGGGCTCAGTAAGGATCATCCGATCCCTTGCCTCCCACTCACACACCCACAAGTGCAATTACACAGATACATGGGAACAAGATAAGTAAAGCTGTAACACAGTTCTCCTAAATTCTCGATATAAATCACATGCATTTGGAATATAATATGCATATCTCAGAAATCATTCTACCACGGAACCTACAACTCGCGTCTCGGCAAAACGCGTCAACCACGTCTCCGAAAGTGGGAAACACCGACCCGCTGAGACCAAACAGTAATCCCTCGGATAGCACGCTGGCTACCTCGGCAGCTACTCCTTCCCCCAGCAAACACCGACCCGCTGAGACCAAACAGTAACCCCTCGGATAGCACGCTGGCTACTCCGGCCCAACTGGCTCAGGTGGTTACTCCTTCCCCCAGCACGAGTGACACTCCAAAGGTACCACTCCGACACCGGTACAAGCTAGCTAACCCCAGGGTTCACCAAGTGACCCTCTCTCACTAGGCGTCACCCCGCCACTGCTACCGTCAGCGCTGTGTCCCTCCACACCGACACAGGGTGTAGAACGCTACAACTGTCACTCTAGGTCTACCGAAACAGAAAACACGGCACGGTGCGATCCGATCACGGAAGAAGTCCACGGTCGCATGACACCCAACGCAGTGCCATCCGGTCACGAAGAGTTCATTACACCGAGTATACTAACTGTATACATTAACCGACTATCTAGCAGTGTAAACACATTTTACTGGCATGGATTAGTGTGGTTCTGTCTTGAATCGCGTCGCCCAAGGCCGACGCCATTCAAGCACCCTAAACTGGTTCATGAAATACCGGCCTCAGAATCTGGCCTAAAAGGCGTCGACACCAGTGGTCGCCTTTTAAAAGGCGTCAACATCCTCAGACGCCGTTTACACCGAAAATCCAGGAATTCCAGAAAACATTAATCGAGGGATTTCTGCCTTAAAAGGCGTCATGGTGGCTCGACGCTATTCCAAACCGCGTCGCCCACCCATGACGTCTTTTAGTCCCAGAATCCCCGAACTGACAGACCCTCAGTCGGGGTGATTTCCTGCCTAAATGGCGTCACGATAGCCCGACGTCCTTCTGAAAGGCGTCGACTATCCGTAACGTCATTTAGCGCCATAATCCCTAACTCTTGAAACCTCGAACATGGAGATTTCTGTCCTAAAAGGCGTCGTACTGCCCTGACGTCCTTCTGAAAGGCGTCGACCAGGTACGACGCCGTTTAGCGCCAGAAACCTGATTCCCTGGTTCGATCCGAGGGTTTCTCCCTTAACCCCTAAATACCCCGAAAAAGCCCCAAAACAGAAGGGGAGGAAAAGAAGTTCATCCACCACAAGTATGCTACAAATCCACATTCACGAGCACGGTCATACCCACAAGAACACCCCCTAAATATGCTCAGTCTAGCCCTAAACACGTCATATCATGCCTAGGAAAACACGAGCAACACATGCAAGGTTCGTCCCCCTACCGGTTACTTGAACTCCTCCTGGCTCCGTGTCGCCGAACCGCCGCACCGCAGACCGCCGCCGGTACCCCCGAGAACGTCGCCACTCCGCCGGGACGTCGGCCGCCGTCCGGAGAATGGAACGCCGCGAAGGAAGTGGTCGTGGCAGAGGTGAGAGGTAGGGAGGCGTTGGAGTGGTGGAAGAGGAAGAAGAGGAAGGGAAAGGGGAAGAGTGGGATCGGAGGAGGCGGAGAGGGAGAGGAGAGAGAGTGAAAGGGTGAGAATGAGAGAAAGAAAGGAGGGCTTGCGGGGTCAATCAGAAACTACCTAAAATGCGTCGACCGAGACAGACGCCTATCAGCTGACAAGACGGCCGTACTGACACCGCTCTGAAACGCGTCGCTCACCACGGACGCTGATCGTTTCGAATTGTGCGTCGTTAAACACATGAAAACGTTCAATCTAAATTTATCCGGCTCACTCAAATCAAAATTTGGAAATTTAATAGTGGTGAGTCCGAGTCAAACCACAGGGAGTTAAATTTTTAACTTTAAAAACTTTGAATTTTGATTATCTAAAACAAATGAAGATTTGAACTGACCAATTAATTACCTAATTAGATAAAGACTTGATTAACTAAAAATGCCCAAAACAAAAAAAAATGATATTTAACTCTATGAACTACTTTCTAAATTTAAACACTACCACATATGGAAAATAAACGACACTTCGCTAACAAGAACATTGCTATTTAACTATTTGCAATTTTAATAAAATATCATTAATTAGCTAAAAACAATGAAATAAACTTACCAAATTCTTAGTTGTACTATCTCAATAAACAATTAAATCTAACCAAGCAACTACCTAATGACTAAAAGAAATAACATGTAACAGATGGAGCTTCTGGCAAGTAAGTCGGCACAATAGGCTACAAGGTGCTGGCGCATTGGACCACTCGTAGTGCATGCATGCACTGCTGGAGGAAGAAGGCTTGCAGACGCGTGGAAGTCGCTGGTTCAACTTGCAGGCGTGTGGAAGTCTGCTTCACCGCAGCGCATGGACAGGAAGGCTGCTGGTGCTGCACGTTGGCCGGGTTGGAGGGGCTGCCGTGGAAGAGACATGCTGCTGGAGGTTGGCGTTGGAAGAGGTTGAAGGCTTCGTGGAGAAGGTTGCTTGTCTGCAACGTGGAGAGGCTGGAGGAAGAAGCTGTCGGCTGCACGTCGCTGCTGGAAGAAGAAGCTGCCGGCTGCACGTTGCTGCTGGGACTTGCGTGGACAGCTGCTGGAAGTTCGGTGGAAGGGCAGCAGGATGCTGGCTGGGCGCTTCCCGGCACGTGGAGGAGGGCTTCACCAAGTGTTGGAGAGCTTGACAGCATGTGCATGGGAGCTTGGAAGCTTCAACTTGCAGGAGAGACTGCTGGTTGGTGCTGCTGCTTGGCGCATGGAGGAGGGTTCATGCACTGCTACGAGGATGCTGGACGAGCAGGGAAGAGAGAAGGGAGACCGAGAAAGAGAGAACAGAGAGAGAGAAAGGCTCGGAGAAAAACGGGAAATAGAGAGGAAGGAGAGAGCCGTGGAGGGCGAGAAAATAGAAGGAGAGAAAGGAAGAGAGAACACCGGAGAGAGGGAGAGCTGGAGAGAGAGGAGTCGGCTAGGAATTAAAACTGGGAAAAACCAAACGTGGGGGAGGGTCCGGGTGAGAGGAATTTGTGGGAATTTATAGAGAGGGGGAGGATGAGAGGTGCTGGGTTTGAGTTGGACAAGGAGGAGGATATGTGGGAGACTTGGAGAAGGGACAGGATTTGGAAGAGGAAATTGGAATAGGATTCGACTTTCTAAAACGAGAAGAGAGAGAGAGTTTTTAAAATAAAGGAAGGGATGTGTTTAGGAAATCGGAGAGACGGAGGGAAATAGTGGGTTTTGGGAAACTCCAGTGAAAGAAGGAGTCAATTTGTATTTTTACCCCTGTTTTAGTTGAAATCCGCACACTGGACCACTCCCAAATTTCCGGAAACTCCACCAGCTGCACTGCATCATCGGCATGTCCTGTTCACATCAAATAAATATAATTTAGCGCATTATCATAAAAATATCATCATATTTATTCATTTCGTCTCGGTTTTGTCGAAAAACCGCAAATGCGCTACACTCCTTTGATCACATGAAATGACGATGTTTTTAAGTCAGAATTTGATGAAATTGGTACCGTTGGACTTGTCACACAATTATCTATCATTTCATGTTATTTTGCAGATAAAAACATGAGTATGATGCATATGGTTGCCCTTAAATGATCAATTTAACACTTTATCACACCCCCCAACTTACTCATTGCTAGTCCCTTAGCAATGCAAATAAGGAAAAGTTAGGACAAACAATGAATTATCATGCTTCATTTGTAGTATCTTTCACAATCAATTTAAGTGGTAGCCGTTTGGTTGAGCTAAAAAGTTTTCATATCCCACAATATTTTGATTCCGACAGGTGATTGTGCATGAAATTTGACACACTTAGAGCTCGTTTCCGACCTTTCTGGTATATTCTTGCCTTTACTACCCTTTAGATAAGACTACTTGGGGAGGGAAAGAGAATAAAAGATTTCCCGATCAGTCAGTGAGGACCGTTTTTCAGTTCCCGTCCCAACTCAGCACTTTTCACGACTTGGTCATATTTTTGGTACGATGGACTTTTTAGCATGGCGTTTCTTCATTTTATTGTACTTTTGCTTTTGAGAGTGCGTACTTTTTGCCACTCTCTTTGAATTGCCTGAGGGGAGGTGCGTACTTTTTGCCACCTACCTTCCTTTAGCTCTTTTATCGCCTTCACTTGCCTTTAATGTTTACAGCTGTCCATTTTAAATGACCGCCTCTTTTAGAGTGCTGAGTGGGACAGTCCCCTATTACGGATTCTACACATTCCTTTCGTTCAACCCAAAAGAAAAATTAGAATAAGTAGTCTTATCCTTGAGGTTAATTCCAGCAATTCTATACTTTAAAGATCTTCCATTTATTCTAAGTTGCCGTGTGTGTGTGAAAATCATCCCGCCGTGGATTTTTGTAAAGTGGAATATTTGAACTTTAAAGGCTCTTTAACCGATGTGACTAACAGAAAACTGATTTGTTTAAGATTTACTTAATGAAACATGATTTTCATGCAATTTTCCTAGGATGTGAAAAGAAGTTTTTGAAAAAATTTGACCATTTTTCAGTGAAAGATATCAGTTTTCTTCAAAAGATTTTCAATAAATGCATATGATTGTCCCACCCCCCAACTTGATTGACATTGTCCTCAATGGCATAAAAGATATGAAAAACATGCAGCTAGAAGAGAATTGGTGAAGGAGCGAAACAACCTGTAATGACGAGGCGGCGACATACCCACGGCGATTGCTGCTTAGGGACCTAAAAGGAAAGAAATACAAAAGCTGAAATAAAATATTGGGTTGCCTCCCAACAAGCGCTAAGTTTATCGTCTTCAGCCAGACGGAAGTTCAGTTAGTGTGGATCACTCAGTTCTATGGATTCAGGTGGTTCATTTTGAAGATTTTCAATGAATGGTTTCAACCGTTGACCATTAACAGTAAAAGTGTTCCCACTCTTAGGATTCAGAATTTTAACGGCTCCATGATCGAAGGCTTTAACGACCACGAAGGGTCCATCCCATCTGGATTTCAGTTTTCCTGGAAATAAGCGGAGCCTAGAGTTAAATAGCCAAACTTTCTGATTTGGAAGAAAGGATTTTCTCACAATATGTTTATCATGAAAAGCTTTAGTTTTGGCTTTATAAATCTTTGAATTTTCATAGGCCTCGTTGCGCAACTCTTCCAGCTCACTTAGTTGTAAGGTTCGGTGGGAACCAGCTTGGGCTAGGTCCAGATTGACTTGTTTGATGGCCCAATAAGCCCTATGTTCCATTTCCACTGGAAGGTGGCACGCTTTTCCAAAAATCAGGCGATAAGGAGACATGCCAATAGGAGTTTTGTAAGCGGTCCGATAGGCCCATAAAGCATCATCCAATCTTTCAAACCAATCTTTTCTATCGGGCCTAACGGACTTTTGCAGAATGTTCTTAATCTCTCTATTGGAAACTTCCACTTGGCCACTAGTTTGGGGATGATAGGGGGTGGCTACCTTGTGATTAATCCCATATTTCTTAAGCAAAGCCCGAAACTGGTAATTCGTGAAGTGCGTTACCCCATCACTAATGATAGCTTTAGGCCACCCGAACCGAGAAAATATATTCTTTTGAACGAATTTAATGACCACTTTATGATCATTGGTTCGGGTGGCTACTGCTTCAATCCATTTTGAGACATAATCCACCGCTACCAGAATATATGTATGTCCAAAAGAGGGCGGAAAAGGTCCCATAAAGTCAATTCCCCAGACATCAAAGACTTCAACCACCAAGATTGGGTTGAGTGGCATCATATCCCTTTTCGCCATATTTCCTATGGCCTGACATCGGAGGCAAGTTTTGCTAAATTCATGGGCATCTTTGAAAAGTGTGGGCCAGTAAAAATCACTTTGTAGGACTTTGGCTGCAGTTTTCTTTCCTGAGAAGTGGCCCCCACACGCCAAATTATGACAGAAATTGAGAACACTCTGTTGTTCTTCTTCAGGGACACATCGCCTAATGATTTGATCAGGACAAAATTTGAATAATTCAGGATCCTCCCAGAAATAAAAATTTTCCTGAGAAAAGAATTTGTCCTTTTCACTTTTAGTCCATCCTTCCGGAAGCTGATTAGTCACCTTGTAATTGACAATATGAGCATACCATGGTGCAGTAGTGTGAGAAATGGTTAGTAGATGCTCATCAGGAAAGGAATCAGTGATTGGTGTACTGTCAGAGATCGGAATTCGGGATAGGTGGTCAGCTACCACATTCTCGGAACCCTTCTTATCCCGAATTTCCAAATCGAATTCCTGAAGGAGTAAGATCCATCTAATAAGCCTAGGCTTTGCATCCTTCTTGGTCAACAGGTATTTCAGAGCTGAGTGATCAGAATAGATTATGACTTTTGCCCTTAAAAGATAAGATCTGAATTTTTCTAGGGCAAAAACCACGGCTAACAATTCCTTTTCTGTGGTGGTATAATTCATTTGAGCATCTGCAAGGGTGCGACTTGCATAATATATCACCACGGGACATTTGTTGATTCTTTGTCCCAAAACTGCACCGATAGCATAATCAGAGGCATCACACATGATTTCGAAAGGTAAAGACCAATCTGGAGATTGAAGAATCGGGGCTTTGGTCAAAGATTCCTTCAAAGAATTAAATGCCTTGATGCAAGATTCATCCATTTGGAAAGGGACATCCTTAGCTAAGAGAAGAGTTAGGGGCCGGGCAATTTGAGAGAAATTGTGGATAAACCGGCGATAGAAACCGGCATGGCCGAGGAATGAACGGATCTGTCTGACCGAGGTGGGAGGAGGAAGATTGGATATGAGATCGATCTTAGCTTTATCTACCTCTATCCCCCTTTCAGACACAATGTGGCCTAGAACAATGCCCTCTCGAACCATGAAATGGCTCTTTTCCCAGCTAAGAATCAGATTGGTGTCTATGCATCGTGCTAGCACCTGTTTAAGATTTTCCAGGCAATTTTCAAAAGAGTTCCCGAAGATTGAGAAATCATCCATGAAAACTTCGAGAAATTCTCCCACCATATCGGAGAAGATGGCCATCATGCACCGTTGAAATGTGGCTGGTGCGTTGCATAATCCGAATGGCATTCTCCTAAAAGCAAACGTGCCATAAGGGCACGTGAAGGTGGTCTTTTCTTGATCTTCCGGGTAAATAGCCACTTGATTGTACCCGGAGTACCCATCTAAGAAGCAGAAGTACTTCTGGCCTGATAACTTTTCCAGAATCTGGTCCATGAATGGGAGTGGAAAGTGGTCCTTCTTAGTCATGAGATTCAACTTTCTGTAATCAATACACACTCTCCATCCCGTGGTGAGCCTAGTGGGTACCTCTTCTCCATGATCATTCTTAACAACTGTTAATCCAGATTTCTTGGGTACTACTTGAGTTGGGCTGACCCATTTACTGTCTGATATTAGGTAAATAATACCCGCATCTAGCCATTTCACAACTTCCTTCTTCACCACTTCTTTCATATTGGGGTTAAGCCGCCTTTGCATCTCCCGACTGGGCTTAGAATTCTCTTCCATATAAATGTGATGCATGCAAATGGACGGACTTATTCCTTTCAAATCGGCCACCGACCATCCAATAGCACCTTTGTGGTCTTTGAGGACCTCGGTTAATTGGGCCTCCTGCGGCGATGTGAGATTTGCCGCAATGATGACCGGGAGAGTTTGGTCCGGACCCAAAAAGATATACTTGAGAGACTCCGGTAATGGTTTGAGTTCAAGCTCAGGAGGGTCCTCTAAAGATGGCAAAGCGGGTTCAGACTGCAAGGCTGGTAAAGGTTCAACCTTGGGCCAAGATGTTAATGGGCCAGGGGAGTCCTTTAAAGTATTGGCTTCCTCCAAAAGGTCATATGTGGACATCTCATTTTCTTCAACCAGATTATCCACGATATCAATAGTATGGCATTCTTTTTCATGATCTGGATATTGAGACGCTTTGAAGACATTAATCTGGACTTTTTGACCCCCAAATGAAATGTCCATTATGCCAGTTTCACAATTTATATTAGCTTCGGCAGTGGCTAAGAATGGACGACCTAAGATGATCGGGGTGTGAATGAGTTCCTCAGGTAATGCCATATCTAGAATAAGAAAATCCACGGGAAAATAACAATCATGAACCTTTACGATAACATCCTCAATTAATCCCCGTGGAGTTTTCACAGACCTATCAGCCAACTGCAAGATGATGGGTGTGGGCTTTAATTCTCCAATATCAAATTTTTCATAAATGGCTGTTGGCAATAGATTTACACTCGCACCTAGATCCAATAAAGCTCTATCAAATGTAACTCCAGCTAAGTCACATGAAATTAGAGGTGCTCCAGGATCCTTTAACTTCTTGGGTAAATGATTCATCACAATTGCACTAACATCCTCAGAAAGCCGAACCTTTTCGGGTGCCATTCTAGATTCTCTTCGTGGCGTACATAAGTCCTTGAGAAACTTAGCATAAGCTGGCACATGCTTGATGGCATCGAGGAGTGGAATATTAATTTGGACTTGTTTGAACAAATCCAACAACTCCTCATTCTGTGCCAGTTTCTTCCTGGTATTGGGCTTAGCTAACAAGGCATTAGGAAATGGCGCCCTAGGTTTATAAGAACTCGGGCCTTCATCAATCTTCCCTTTTCCTTTCAGATCCTCCGCCAACTTCTCTATGATGGGTTCATCTTCACTCTCACTTTCAATTTCCTGAGTCCCATCAGTGGAACCTTTAGCTAACTCTCCCTCTGCATGTGGTTTTTCTAAACTTCTCCCACTCCTAAGGGCTGAAATGGCTTTAGCATTCTCAAATTGTGGCCATTTAGGCTGTGGTACCGGGCCAGGCTGAGGTAAAAGGCCCGATTGCTGTAGAAAACCCGGAGGTTGATTCCTTGGATTGGCAACGGGTTGACTAGGAAGTTGGCCTACTTCTCTTCTCATCGCGGCCTCAGCTAGTTGGCCCATTTGACTTTCCAACTTAGCAATGGATTGTTGCTGGGTCAAAATCAGTTGTTGGAGTTGAGTGAATTTATCATCAAAGTTGGGCTGAGGAGGTTGCTGGTAAGTGGGTGGAGGATGGTATTGGGTTGGTTGTCCTGATTGGAATGAGTGGTAGTGGGCCGGTTGACCTGATTGATATTGGGCCGGTTGAGAAAACTGGGTTTGAGGTCCCCTAGCCTGAACATTTCCATAGAAATTAGATTGTTGTTGGAATGAGTTCTGTGGCTTTTGGGCTTGATGCATAGGAGGATGGGACATTGGTAATGGGGCCTGCTGATTCTTCCAAGAGAAATTAGGATGATTTCTCCAGCCAGGATTGTAAGTATTTGAGAATGGATCATTATTGGGTCTGGAGAATCCCTGGGCGGCCTGAATTTGTTCTTGAATGAATGGTGGAAGTTGGGCCGCAGTTGGGCATTCATTCACTTGATGGGTTGGACTTGCGCATAAGGCACAAATATCATGATTGGCAGTAGATGGGCCTTCATATGGACTAGATTGTGTTGGGTAAGTAGGCTCTTGCTTGTTTAAGGCCAAGAGTTGGTCTAGTTTCTGGGCCAAGACGTCTACCTTATCCAACTTCTGATTAATCAGATTTATGTCCATTCTGGATTCGGGCTCTCCGCGGGCCTTAAGTTCATACATTCCAGTCCGTTTAGATTGCCCAACAGACCTTTCATAAGATGATAATGAAGCATGATTGATGGAATTTTCACTTAACATCTCAAACAGATCATAAGCCTCATCTTCATTCTTCATCATAAACGCCCCTCCACATGAAGCATCCACCATCTGTCTGAACTGTTCAGACAATCCTTCATAGAATGCTTGGACAATTTGCCATTTTGAAAGCCCATGATGAGGGCATTTTCTAAGCAATTCTTTCAGTCTTTCCCAAGATTCATGGATCAATTCCCCGGGAGTTTGGGTAAAACTCGTGATGGCCCGTCTCATGGTATTGGTCCGCCCGATGGGATAGAACTTCTTGAGAAATTCTTTCTGCACTTCTTCTCATGTCCTAATGGGCCTTCCTATGGTTCCCAACCAATATTTAGCCTTGTCCTTTAATGAAAAGGGAAATAAGGTCAATTTAAGGCCATCATCGGTGAAATTCTGGATCTTCACCGTGGAACAGATTTCTAGGAATTCATCCAGATGCTTATAAGGATCTTCATTAGTATTCCCATAAAAGGATGGGAGCATCTGAATGGTGCTAGATTTGATTTCATATTGATTGGCTGTATTCTGAGGAAGATGAATACAAGATGAAGGTTGATATCGATTTGGAATGAAATAGTCCTTCATTTGCTTTGGTGGGTCCTGATTATCAGCCATTGGATCTTGTGGTGGATTTCTGTGATGTAAGATTCTTTCTATTTCAGCAAGTGGTCCTAGAAGGTTAGGATTTTGAGATCTCCTACCTTGCATGCACTAGGACTTATAGAGAGAGGATTTCGTTTTCTATTTCTTGTTTTTTTTTTTTTTAAATGCAAACAATTTTGACAAACAAATTATCCTAATGATCTACTGTTAATCCTAGACTCTCTATGTGAATTTTCTTACAAGGTGGATGGAGTCCACCTCGAGTGACAACCACAATCAGTCAACGGCCAGGTAAGAGGTGGGGTAGTGGGTGGCTCCCCCTACTTTCGTAGGGTCCTAATTAGAGAACCACTTTCCCGCTTAGACGTTTGCCTTTTTACCTCTAGCATAGACACCGTTTCCAGAAATGGAGGCAACTCGAGATTTAAACCACTCACGGTGTAAACCCTAGATTCTCTTTCGACTTGCTTTTAGTTGGATTAGGAAATGCCAATGCAAGGAAGGTGATTTGTGGGCTAAGGAAGGGTGATCAAATCCCTACCTTATGTGGTTAAAGTTGCTGCCCTTAGAGTCGTTTTGAATGCAATACAAGGCAACAAATCAATGCAAGGTGTGTTGATGCAATCATGAATGACTTGCTAAAAATTGAAACACGTACCTTTCCCCCGCAATCTTCAACAATTTATGGAAATAACTGTGAAAGGAAACTAACTCATGCTTTCCTAGGATGATGAATGCCTAGCATGGAAAGTTTCTAATCTTGGCAATGAAGGTTTTTTTAAATTTGGATGTTCCTCTTTTTGTTTCTTTTTTTAGTTAATGGAAACCTATCTAAACTAGAAACTACAAAAAAAAGGAAACTAACTAAAGTAAGGAAATTGAAACATAGAAAGTTGGAACACACTGACCATGATTTCGCTTTCCTTTTCTTTTTTTCTTTTTTTTTCAATTTACCTGCAAAAATAAGAAAAATAAGGTTAGTTAGAGACTAATTACACTAAATCCAACATAATCAAAATTAAAAATCTAACTCCCCGGCAACTGCGCCAAAAATTTATCGTTTCGAATTGTGCGTCGTTAAACACATGAAAACGTTCAATCTAAATTTATCCGGCTCACTCAAATCAAAATTTGGAAATTTAATAGTGGTGAGTCCGAGTCGAACCACAGGGAGTTAAATTTTTAACTTTAAAAACTTTGAATTTTGATTATCTAAAACAAATGAAGATTTGAACTGACCAATTAATTACCTAATTAGATAAAGACTCGATTAACTAAAAATGCCCAAAACAAAAAAAAATGATATTTAACTCTATGAACTACTTTCTAAATTTAAACACTACCACATATGGAAAATAAACGACACTTCGCTAACAAGAACATTGCTATTTAACTATTTGCAATTTTAATAAAATATCATTAATTAGCTAAAAACAATGAAATAAACTTACCAAATTCTTAGTTGTACTATCTCAATAAACAATTAAATCTAACCAAGCAACTACCTAATGACTAAAAGAAATAACATGTAACAGATGGAGCTTCTGGCAAGTAAGCCGGCACAATAGGCTACAAGGTGCTGGCGCATTGGACCACTCGTAGTGCATGCATGCACTGCTGGAGGAAGAAGGCTTGCAGACGCGTGGAAGTCGCTGGTTCAACTTGCAGGCGTGTGGAAGTCTGCTTCACCGCAGCGCATGGACAGGAAGGCTGCTGGTGCTGCACGTTGGCCGGGTTGGAGGGGCTGCCGTGGAAGAGACATGCTGCTGGAGGTTGGCGTTGGAAGAGGTTGAAGGCTTCGTGGAGAAGGTTGCTTGTCTGCAACGTGGAGAGGCTGGAGGAAGAAGCTGTCGACTGCACGTCGCTGCTGGAAGAAGAAGCTGCCGGCTGCACGTTGCTGCTGGGACTTGCGTGGACAGCTGCTGGAAGTTCGGTGGAAGGGCAGCAGGATGCTGGCTGGGCGCTTCCCGGCACGTGGAGGAGGGCTTCACCAAGTGTTGGAGAGCTTGACAGCATGCGCATGGGAGCTTGGAAGCTTCAACTTGCAGGAGAGACTGCTGGTTGGTGCTGCTGCTTGGCGCATGGAGGAGGGTTCATGCACTGCTGCGAGGATGCTGGACGAGCAGGGAAGAGAGAAGGGAGACCGAGAAAGAGAGAACAGAGAGAGAGAAAGGCTCGGAGAAAAACGGGAAATAGAGAGGAAGGAGAGAGCCGTGGAGGGCGAGAAAATAGAAGGAGAGAAAGGAAGAGAGAACACCGGAGAGAGGGAGAGCTGGAGAGAGAGGAGTCGGCTAGGAATTAAAACTGGGAAAAACCAAACGTGGGGGAGGGTCCGGGTGAGAGGAATTTGTGGGAATTTATAGAGAGGGGGAGGAGGAGAGGTGCTGGGTTTGAGTTGGACAAGGAGGAGGATATGTGGGAGACTTGGAGAAGGGACAGGATTTGGAAGAGGAAATTGGAATAGGATTCGACTTTCTAAAACGAGAAGAGAGAGAGAGTTTTTAAAATAAAGGAAGGGATGTGTTTAGGAAATCGGAGAGACGGAGGGAAATAGTGGGTTTTGGGAAACTCCAGTGAAAGAAGGAGTCAATTTGTATTTTTACCCCTGTTTTAGTTGAAATCCGCACACCGGACCACTCCCAAATTTCCGGAAACTCCACCAGCTGCACTGCATCATCGGCATGTCCTGTTCACATCAAATAAATATAATTTAGCGCATTATCATAAAAATATCATCATATTTATTCATTTCGTCTCGGTTTTGTCGAAAAACCGCAAATGCGCTACACTCCTTTGATCACATGAAATGACGATGTTTTTAAGTCAGAATTTGATGAAATTGGTACCGTTGGACTTGTCACACAATTATCTATCATTTCATGTTATTTTGCAGACAAAAACATGAGTATGATGCATATGGTTGCCCTTAAATGATCAATTTAACACTTTATCAGACGCCGTTCAGACGATGTGACAGGCCGTACTGACAACGCCCTGGCGCCGCACACTGACACCGCAGGGTCGCAGTCTGAATCGCGTCGTCCATACTGGACGCCGTTCAGATGACAAGACAGGGGCCGTACTCTCGCGATCCGAAACCCGTCCACGTGGCGCCCACGTGGCACAACAGCAACAGACGTAAATGGCGTCCACACAACCTGACGCCTTTTGAAAGACGTCGAGCAGTGCTGACGTCATTCACTCAAAAATCTCGAGACCCCTCAGGGCCTAATCCAGGGGATCCGGCCCGAAACCGACCCGAACACTGAACCCGAAACCTCAGTCCTTACAGCTTTCCCGATATTATCTCCGCCTTGGCCAAGGACTTCCACTCATCCTTCCTAGAGCAATCTCCCTCTAAGTACCAAGAGCGAATGATTCCTTATTGACACACAATTCCCTTCAACGGTATTCCGCTGTACCCGATCCTTGGCTGTTTAGAATCCCGTGGTCAGAGATTCATAAACCAAGGTTAAAATACAGAAGTTCACCGACAAGGTGTCCTTGGTCTCTCAGGTCCAAGGACCATCCACGCAACTGTAACAATAGAATCAAGCTGGTTGACAGTGAGGTACAATACCATCCAGCGATTCAGTCGGATCAGTTCAGTGAACTCATTCTCCAATGAGCACCTACAGATTCGCCTTAGTGTCTCCACACAAGTGACTTATGAGATCAGTCACCCTCATCATATGAGCAGGAGTAATCTGTACTAGTCTAACCGGATATTCGATGTCCTTCTCGGATATCCTCCGACTATGAACGATTAAGAATATGTGTGTTTAAGTGATTAGTCTCATTAATATGATCTCATCATAATCTGATCACTATCGTACATATTCACGGACTTCATTATGAGACGATAATTAATACGATTTACACACAATAAATATTATGTCATTATATTAATAAATGAACGAGATTTACATAGTCAGATTGGCTTGTAGGCCACCAAAGACTAGTAATCTCCCACTTGGACTAAAGTCAATCACCTTTATGCAGTAAGCCTATAGACGCTAGGTGACGCTCAAACACAATTTGAGTCAACGGCTTTGTCAGTGGATCTGCTACATTATCTACAGATGGAACTCTTTTCACCATTACATCTTCTCTGGATATGATCTCTCTGATAAGATGAAAGCGCCTCAGAATATCTTTCGATTTCTGATGAGACCGCGGCTCGTTCACTTGTGCAATAGTCCCATTGTTGTCGCACAACAGTGGAACATGATCAAAGATGCAGGGAACTATGTCAAGGTCGGTGATGAACTTCTTCAACCACACTACTTCCCTGAAAGCTTCAGTTGCAGCGATGTGCTCAGCTTTAGTCGTTGAATTTTCAGTGGTTGCTTGCTTGAAACTCTTCCAGCACACTACTCCTCTGTTCAAAGTAAACACGAATCCAGATGTAGACTTGCTATCATCTGGATCTGACTGAAAACTCGAGTCAGTAAAGCCTCGCAGTTTCAAGTCACCTCCTCCATAGATAAGAAACATATCCTTATTTCTTCGCAAGTACTTAAAGATACATTTCACTGTCTTCCAGTGCTCTTCGCCTAGATAAGCCTGAAATCTGCTCGTAACACTTACAGCATATGCAACATCAGGCCGTGTACATAGCATGGCATACATGATAGATCGTATAGCAGAGGCATAGGGTATTCTATCTATGAGTGCCCTCTCATCAAGAGTCTTAGGAGACTGCTCCTTTGAGAGAATAATTCCATGTCCCATCGGTATGAGACCTCTCTTGTAATTTTTCATGCCAAACTTTTTGACTATGGTATCTATGTACAAGGATTGGGTCATTCCAAGCATCCTCTTTGATCTATCTCTATAGATTCGTATTCCCAATACGTAGGATGCTTCTCCCAAATCCTTTATGGAGAAGTTTTTCGACAGGCAGATCTTTACCGATGACATATAGCTACATCATTCCCAATGAGTAATATGTCGTCCACGTAAAGAACGAAGAAGGTGGCTGCGCTCCCACTGGTCTTCTTGTACATACAAAGCTCATCGTCATTCTTAATGAAGTTATAAGACTTGACAGCCTCGTCAAATCTTATGTTCCAGCTCCGGGAAGCTTGCTTCAATCCAGAAATGGACCTTTGAAGCTTGCACACTTTATCTGGAGATTCTTTGGATGTGAAACTTTTTGGTTTTATCATATACACCTCTTCCTCAAGGTTACTGTTGAGGAAGGCAGTCTTCACATCCATCTGCCAGATCTCGTAATCGTAGTGTGCAGCTATGGCGAGTAGAACTCTGATCGACTTTATCATGGCAACTGGTGAAAAAGTCTCGTCATAGTCAATTCCTTGCCTTTGACGATATCTCTTTGCCACCAACCTTGCCTTATAAGTGTCGATCTGTCCATCAGCACCGATCTTTCTCTTAAAGATCCACTTGCATCCGATGGGTACAATACCCACGGGCAAGTCCTCCAAGTTCCAAACTTGGTTGGTGTACATGGACTGAATTTCTGAGTTCATGACTTCTCGCCATTTCCTGGCTTCTTGGCCTTTTATGGCCTTCTGGTATGTTTTAGGATCATCATCCTCATTATATTCTACCTTAGACTCACCTTCAGCGATATGTCCCACATATCGTTCAGGTAGTCTAAGTAATCTACCAGATCTTCGAGGCTCATGTGTGTGTACCCGAACAGATTCAGGAACTGATATCTCATATGATGATAATGCAGCTGTTTGGGGATCTGGAACCTCTTCCAGTACTATTTTACTCCCACTGTCCTTCTGGAGAAGGTATTCTTCTTTCAGGAAGACAGCTTTCCTGGCGACAAATACCTTTTGTTCACCAAGATGGTAAAAATAGTATCCAAAGGTTTTCTTTGGATATCCCACAAACCTACATTTATCAGTTCGTGATTCCAGCTTATTTAGATCATGCCTCTTTACATGAGCAGGACAACCCCAGAGTTTAACATGTTTAAATTTTGGTTTCCTGCCTTTCCATATCTCATATAGAGTAGAGGCCACAGACTTACTGGGTACTCTGTTCAGTAGGTATGTTGCTGACTCTAGAGCATACCCGTAGAGGGACACTGGTAATCCCGAAAAACTCATCATAGATCGCATCATGTCCAATAAGGTGCGATTCCTCCTTTGTAATACACCATTCATGTAATGACCCGCCACCCTATAATCGAGGATCCGATTACTAAATGGGTACCGAATCATTAAATTTGGAGCCAAACCAGGATCTCGATAAGTCTGGGAAATAAATGATAAACTAAGCTAAACATTCACATCGCATCGAATTGTAAAGGAAGTGCAAGAATTAAAAATTATTAAAATTCGACTCGACTCAACAAATAATTATACTTCAACTGAAAAGAAATAATTAAGCATACAAGCCACAAAATAAAATAACAACTATATCGG
This sequence comes from Zantedeschia hybrid cultivar, assembly GCA_030544215.1. Lineage (NCBI taxonomy): Eukaryota > Viridiplantae > Streptophyta > Magnoliopsida > Alismatales > Araceae > Zantedeschia > Zantedeschia hybrid cultivar. The sequence continues at coordinate 31,222,233 of JARZZO010000003.1, read as the reverse complement.
GGCATACCCCAGAACAACAGCTGCTGGCGCGCAACCCAAGGCAACACTCTCCTCGCTACGCCTGTCTGGAACCCTCACCTGAAAACCGCAGGGGTGAGTCTCATCAAAAAGACTCCGGAGGGATCCTTCGATCCCCACCACCCACTCACGCACCCACAAGTATAGCAATACAAATATAGATAATATAAGCAAGTAAAGCAGTAAACACAATTCCTAAATTTCGATATAAAACGCATGCATTCAAAATATAACATGCACAACTCTGAAACCATTCCATCACGTAGCCCACAACCAGCGTCTCGGCTAAATACGCAAACCACAGGGCCGAACGCGGAAAACACTAACCCGCTGAGACCAAACAGCAACCCCTCAGATAGTGCGCTGGCTACTCCGGCCTGACAAACTACAGGTGGTTCTGCTTCACCCAATACGAGTGACACTCCGAATGTACCACTCCCACACCGATACTAGCTATACCCCGGGATACACCAGGTGACCCTCTCTCTAGGCGTCACCCCACCACTCTCACACCGGCGTTGTGTCACTCCCACACCGACACAGGGTGCCTAAGCGCTAACAACTGTCACTCTAAGCCCACGATCGCACAAAACGCAACACGGTGCGATCCGATCACATAGAATTCATCGTCTACGAGTATGATTTCAAGCATGCAATTAACCAAACTATCTATCAATGTAAACACATGTTAATTGCAGAAATTAATGAGATTATGTCTTGAATCGCGTCGCCCAAGGCCGACGTCATTCAAGTCTCCTAAACTGGTTCATGTGAAAACTGGCCTCGGAAGATAGCCCAAAACGCGTCATTCAAGTTGGTCGTCATTTAAATGGCGTCACTATCCCTGGACGCCATTCAGTCTAGAGACAGAGTCTGTTATTTGGGGTAAATCACGTCGTGGGTGGAAGCCACCTTTTTAAAAGGCGTCACTGTCCTCCGACGCCATTTAACCCTCACAGACAGATTCTCCTCCGACCTCCCCCGAGTTCCAAATCGAGATTTCTCCCCCAAATTCGCACAAAACACCATAAAAATAGAGAGGGAGGAGAAGAAACTAAATACCCATTAAAAGCCCACCATTCTTCAATACATGCATTTAGTATTTTCATCCCAAAAGTCCCCTAAACATGCTCCAAAGCGGGAAAAACATAGTTTTAAACAAAACAACACGAGGATCATCACCCTACCGGTTATTCGAACTCCTCCGAGCTCCAAGCCGCCTAACCGCCATACCACACACCGCCGCCGGTACCGCTGTGGATGCCGTTACTCCACCGGGCCGTCGATCGCCGTCCGAAGAGAAATGCGCCGCAGAGGAAGTGGTGGTGGTAGTGGAGGAAGTTAGGAGGTTGATGGAGTGGAGGGAGAGGAGGAATGGGGAGAGGAAAAGAAGGAGAAGGGAGAAAGGGAGCCGAAGATTCGGAGGGAAGAGAGGAGAGAGAAGAGAAAGGAGAGAATGAGAGAAAGGAAGGGGAGTTCGCGGAGTCAAATTGAAACCTATTAAAACGCGTTATCCAAGACCGACGCCATTCAGACGACAAGACGGGTCGTACGCTGACATCCCAGGGCCGTACTCTGAATGGCGTCGAACAAGCAAGACGCCATTCAGACGATATGACCGGGGCCGTACTCTCGCAACCCAAAACCAACCCACATAGCGCCCACATGGCACAACCTAAAACGTGTCCACCTTGTTGGACGCCGTTTGAACCGCATCTTACAAGGGCCCAAACCGAGGGATCCGACCCCGAAACTGACCCGATAACCGGATCCAAAACCTCTATCCTTACAATTCATCTATAGTGTATATGGAGGGGTTAGCTGAGAAAGGATACCATTATCCTTTAAGTATTCTCCTCCTCGATCTGATCGAAGAGCTTTAATACTCTTTCTTAACTGCTTCTCTACTTCATTCTTGAATTCCTTGAACTTCTCAAATGCTTCCGACGTGTACTTCATTAAGTACACATAGCCGAATCTTGAGAAGTCATCGGTGAACGTGATGAAGTATGAAAAGCCACCTTTGGCTTGGGTAGACATTGGACCACACACATCCGAATGTATTAGTTCCAAAATGTCCTTGGCACGTTCTCCATGTCCAGTAAATGGAGATTTTGCCATCTTTCCCATAAGGCAGGATTCACATGTCGCAAACGATTCATAATCGAATATTGTTAAATAACCATGCTTGTGCAACCTTTGCAACCTGCTTTCAGCAATATGCCTAAGTCTACAATGCCACATGCAGGCTTGGTTCACACAATTCTTGTTCTCCTTAAGAGCATTATCAATTTGAAGATTGTAATAAGAAACATCTAAGAGATATAGACCGTTAACTAAAGATGCCGAAGCTATTGATTTATTACCATAATAAATCGAACAACTTCTGCTCTCAATAGTCAACCTATATCCTATCTTGTCCAAACAAGATACTGTTATGATGTTCTTTATTATGCCAGGAACATAATAACAATCTTCTAATAATAAGGTGTCTCCTGATGGAAGCCTGAGGTTTGCTATCCCAACAGCAATCGTCGCAACTTTTACGCCGTTTCCTAGTCTCAATTCCACCTCGCCTTGTCTCAGCTTGCGCTTACTTGTCAGCATCTGTGCATCATAACAGATATGAGAAGCGCATCTGGAATCTAATACCCAAGATGTGGAATCTCTAACTGACAAGTTGATATCTATCATATAAATATTTGAAGCTTCAAACACCTTCACCTTTCCATGAGGTTTGTCGTTGAGGAACTCCTTGCAATTCCTCTTCCAGTGACCCTGCTGCTTACAGTAAAAGTAGTCACCTTTAACTATTCATTTGTCTTTGTGCTTCGACCTTTTATTGTTTGCTATCATCTCTGCGTCAAGGGCATCCAATATCGGTTCAGCAGGAGGACCAGCTCCAAGGACATAGTCATTGTGCTCAAATCTAAAGACATTCTTAAGGTTTCTGAACCAATCCGAGTAGTTCAGGCTAGTCAAACGTTTGGCATCAAGTATGCCACGTAGTGGGTTATTTGACGACATAATTCCCTACAAGAGATATGTAATATCCTTTTTGTAAGGATTGAGGTTTTGGATCCGGTTATCGGGTCAGATTCTGGGTTGGATCTCCTGGTTTGGACCCTGATGGGTCTGGGGAGTGCCTTCTAAATGACGTCTAGGATGCACGACGTCTTTTGAACGGCGTCTTGCTGAGTGGACGCCATTTAGTTGAGTTGTTGTTGTGCCACGTGGGCGCCACGTGGGCAAGCTTCGGGCTGCGAGAGTACGGCCCCTGTCGTGTCGTCTGAACGGCGTCCTTGATGGACGACGCCATTCAGAGTACGACCCTGGGTTGTCAGTGTACAGCGCCGGTCTTGTCGTCTGAACAGCGTCTGTGATAGGCGACGCGTTTTAGAGTCTCTGTCAGTACAGCCCGTCATGTCAGCTGATAGGCGTCTGTCCCGCACGACGCATTTTACCCAGCTTCTGGTTGACCCTGCGAACCATCCTTCCTTTCCCTCATTTCCTCCTCTCTCTTCTCTCTCCTCTCTTCCTCCAGCGGCTCCGGCGACCCCTTTTCCCCCTCCTTCTTTTCCTCCCACCATTTCATCTCTCCCTCCACTCCATCGACCTCCTAACTCCCACCACTACCACCACCACCTCCTTCGCGGCGTTTTCTCTCCTGACGGCGGCCGACGTCCCGGTGGAGTAACGACGTCCTCGGCGGTATCGGCGGCGGCGTGGGGCGAGGCGGGTTGGCGGCTTGGAGCTTGGAGGAGTTTGAATCACCGGTAGGGTGACGATCCCCGTAGCATTTCATTTAAAAACCATGTTTTTCCCGCTTTGAAGCATGTATGTTTTTCAGCTTTGAAGCATGTTTACAGATGTTTCTTGGGGTGAAAATACTAAATGCATGTAATAAGAAATTGGGTATCTTAACGGTTAGTTAGGTTCTTCTCCCCATTCTCCATGTTTTTCGTGTTTCTATACGATTTTTGGGAGGGAAAATCCCACCCCGTGGATCGGGAGATGCGGAGGAAGAACCTGTTTGTGAGGGTTAAATGGCGTCGGGGTATAGCGACACCTTTTAGAAAGGCGGCTCCCACCCACAATGCGATTTAGCCCAAGTAACAGACCCTGTTTCTGGACTGATGAGCGTCCAGGAACAGCGACGCCTTTCAAAAGGCGACTTGCGTGGGCGACGCATTTCAAGTGAATCAATCGTAGCTGGTCTCTGTTTCTGTCACTAACATGCGACTAGGGAATGCGACGCGTTTTAAAAGATGACAACTGGACACGACGCCTTTTAGGCCATGTTCTGAGGCCAAGATTTCATGAACCAGTTTAGGAGGCTTCAATGGCGTCGGCCTTGGGCGACGCGATTCAAGAAAGAATCACATTAATTCATGCTATTAATATGTGTTGACACTATTAGATAGTTCAGTCAATGCATGCTTTAAATTATACTCGAGGATGAGGATTTCTATGTGACAGGATCGCACTGTGTTGTGTTTCGTGCGACCGTGGACTTAGAGTGACAATTGTAGCGCTTGCCACCCTGTGTCGGTGTGGGTGGGACACAGCACCAGTGTGCTGTGGCGGGGTGACGCCTAGAGAGAGGGTCACCTGGTGAACCCCGGGGTTAGCTAGTACCGGTGTAGGAGTGGTACCTGTGAAGTGTCACTCGTGCTGGGGGAAGTAGTAACCACCTTGAGCCAGTTGGGCCGGAGTAGTTAGCGTGCTATCCAAGGGGTTACTGTTTGGTCTCAGCGGGTCGGTGTTTCCCGTGTGCGGCTGTGTGGTTGGCGTGTTTTGCCGAGACGCTGGTGGTAGGCTCCCTGGTGGAGTGGTTTCAGAGTTGTGCATGTTATATGTCGAATGCATGTGTTTTATATCGAAACTTAGGAATTGTGTTACTGCTTTACTTAATTGCCTTCATTCTGTATCACTATACTTGTGGGTGGGTGAGTGGGCGGTGGGGATCGAAGGATCCCTACTGAGTCTTTTCGTTGAGACTCACCCCTGCGGTTTTCAGGTGAGGGTTCCAGGCAGGTTTAGCGAGGAGAGTGCTGCTTTGCGTTACGCGCCAGCAGCCGTTGTTCCGGGGTATGCCCCAATGCAATTGTTGTTTTATTTCTGGCATGTACGCTTAATTATTTCTTTTCAGTTGGATATGTAATTAATTGTTGTATTGAGTCGCATTGTAATAACTTTTAATTCTTGCACTTTCTTTTAATTCAATGCGATGAGAATGTTTAGCTTAGTTTATTATTTATTTCCCAGACTTATCTAGATCCTGGTTTGGCTCAAATTTAATGATTCGGTACCTATTTAGTAATCGGATCCCCGATTATAGGGTGGCGGGTCGTTACAATTGGTATCAGAGCATTCGGTCTGGCAAATAAATGAATAACTAGGTTAAATATTGTAATTCCGGCAAATAATTACATTATCCCGTGCAGGCACGATGGTAGTGTAGGGTTTAGGATTCTAATTAGAACTTTTCGATTTTTGTGATTATAGGCGATTAGATGGATCCTAGGAAGAGGATGCCAGTTATTAGAGAGCGGGGAGATGTCCCTAGTGGATCTGAGGCCGGTAGGCCGAGTATGGAGCATTTCATGGAGGTTGTGATGGACACGATGGCTAGATACCAGACCCGAGACCCTAGTGAGAGTTCCAGTGCTCGGGGAGGGTCTTCAGCTACACTGGAAAAATTCCTGAAGCTGAGGCCGCCTCATTTCACCGGTCGTCCCGACCCTGATGAGGTTGTTCATTGGTTGAGGGAGATGGAGAAGACTTTTGATACTATGGATTGTGCGGCGGTTGAGAGGACTCCGTTGGCTACCTTTATGTTGAAGGATGATGCCTATGAAGTGGAACCTGGCTCTGATACCACTGTTGGGTTCTCAGGTTTCTCCGGCTCTCCCGGGAAGCAGAAATAAAAGTAAAAACGGAGATCCATTCCCGTTTCAAAAAATCTAAAATCTAGATTATCGGATAATCAGTTCTTACCGTGTGCGGATTCGAATCCGCAACCGTTCGGTTCCGTTGGTGTGACACCACAAGCCGCGCAAGCGCTCAGCCTCTAGCGGAGTCCACGCGATCCTCCTTGCAATGGATATCCTCACGTTCCTCGTTCTTCGCAGCCACGAAACCTCCGCCAGTCGCCGCAACACGCGGACAATTTCCCGTCAAACGGGAGTCGGAGAAGCGGTGGAGCAGATCCAGGGATCCAGATCTGGCCTGGGGCGCCAGAGAGAGAGAGAAACAGAGGACGAGGTGGCTAGGGTTAGCAGCAGCTTGGCCTGCTCAGCCCGTTCACTACATTTTATACTAATTGCGCGGTTTTTCATAAAAACCCCCGATCTATGTAAAACCCACTTATTTATCCATCACCTTGAGAATCATTTACGTGTGACCCTCTAGGCCAAATTACCAGTCTGATTAATAGCCTAATAACCCCAGTAACTCTTTACTGGCTTTATTAATTAATTAATAACTCTTTATTAATTAATTAATCAATCGAATTGATATCGCACATCGAATTCGACCGGGCCTCCGATCACGTTGGGTGCCAAGCAACACCACGTGAACCCGGAAGGTATTGGGGTTAAGTAACCCACTCTTGGAACCTTTCCGCCGACAGTTACCGCGTGGATATAATCCTTCATTCGTACAATGCTCTCGAGTCAACTCAGGGTATGGCGTGCTGTCAAACCCTAACCGGTCGACTCACTTAGATTGGATACCGCTGATGAATATCGGAAAACTCCTTTCCCAATATTATCGTCCGCCCTGGCCAAGGACTTCCACTCATCCTTCCTAGAGCATTCTCTCTCTAAGTACCGAGAGCGAATGATTCCTTATTGACACACAATTCCTTTCGACGGTATTCCGTTGTACCCGATCCTTGGTTGTTTAGAATCCCGTGGTCAGAGATTCATAAACCAAGGTCAAAATACAGAAGTTCACCGACAAGGTGTCCTTGGTCTCTCAGGTCCGAGGACCATCCACGCAACTGTAACAATAGAATCAAGCTGGTTGACAGTGAGGTACAATACCATCCAACGATTCAGTCGGATCAGTTCAGTGAACTCATTCTCCAATGAGCACCTATAGATTCGCCTTAGTGTCTCCACACAAGTGACTTATGAGATTAGTCACCCTCATCATATAAGCAGGAGTAATCTGTACTAGTCTAACCGGATATTCGATATCCTTCTCGGATATCCTCCGACTATGAACGATTAAGAATATGTGTGTTTAAGTGATCAGTCTCATTAGTCTGATCTCATCATAATCTGATCACTATCGCACATATTCACGGACTTCATTATGAGATGATAATTAATACGATTTACACACAATGAATATTATGTCATTATATTAATAAATGAACGAGATTTACATAGTCATATTGGCTTGTAGGCCACCTAAGACTAACAGGCTTGTCATGACTCCGTCTTGGATATTTTTTTCAACTCCGAATTTGCCTTCACAAACTAGCCCGTCGACCTCATTTTACCTCAATGACTTCCAATGGGCGCCCATTCTAGCAATGGAGACGCCAAATTAGGAAAAGCTTGCACTTAATAAGATTTGGAAATAGAGGAAATCATTTTCATTTTTTTCACAACCAATCAATTATCTAGAAATTATTTTTACTTTACCATCTTGTTATCACAGTTATTACTTGTTATCCATGTTTATTAAAAATTATGCAAAACATGTTATCCATGTTCCATCTTGTTTCCTACTTTGGCATCTCCAAATAGGCATGTTATAAACTGTTTTACCATCTTCCATCACAGTTAGTTGTCTGGCAAGAAATAACGCCTACAGCCTACATTTGGATCATGCCAACATGCTCATATATATAGGATAGGAATTTGGCAACAACCCATTCTGAATGAACACGTCGGGTCTTAACCACACTCTTCAAAATTTGGAAGACAGTTTTTATTTGAGTTGAATTGGTTGTTATTTGCTTAATAACAAAGTCATGCATAACTTTTATGCACCCATTTAGTTGGGATATATATGCCTTCAGCCACTAAAGAGTGGCTTATTTAAAAGAGGGATAGGGACACTTGCGGAAAACTCTACAATCTGAAATTGGATGATTTAGACATCACAATTTAACATCTTCAGCATTCTCCATATACAATAAGCTATAAAGCCTTGTTTGTCCAGCATGTAAATTCCCAATCACATGCTGTTCTCAATTGACTTCCAGTTGTGGCATTACAAATAAAATTTTGCCTTGGAGGACTATCAAATTACGATCAAGTAACCCACCTGCCTTCCAAGTAGCCATTACATGTTTATGGACAATAATAAAAGCAAGTCAATGCCCCCTTAGATTAATCTCTAATGTATTTTTTTGGACTAATCTCAAGTGTTGTAAGTAGCAACCAAGCAAAAAATAGCATCGCTCTCAAAAGCAAGCACATGCACATATAACAACTGTTATTTGCTTCCAACTAGTTACACATAAGCTTAGAAATTTAACTGGATTTGGCAAAGATTAAGAATGAATGTTAGTTGCAGCATCCATTAAATAGGCAGATTAGTTTTAGGTTTCCTACATCCCTGAGAACCACTCCCTCTTGATTGTGAAGCATTGCTTGAATTGAAGAATTGATTCTGACTTAGGATTTGCTTTCTTCTGTTTTAAATTTAAGTAATATGCAAGAAACAGGCGTGGATGAAATCAAGTGCAGTTTGTTGTACAACACAATTGTGTGATCTCTAGTCAAATGATTTTGTATTTTCATTAGCTTTTGAAGGAAGGACTCAAGTGAAAATTTCCCAGTCAGTCATGCTTTGCTACTCTGTTGAGCTCTCATTTGTTCTTTAGCTAGAATATGGACTATCTTTTTCCCTCACTCTGTTGAGCAAAGCTAGAAATATGGATGATCTTTCTGTTAAGCTAGAATATGGATTATTTCTAAAAGCAGCAATCGACATTCCAAAGTAGGAAAACCTTGTATGTTGCAGCATTCTCGTGAAGTCTTGTTATTACATTTTTATATAAGTCTTACACTAATGTCGCCCCTGTAATTTGAGAATGGTTTTCTAGAAGGGCGAGAAAGTGGGCAAGGACGATGTCTAACAGTGGTGTGTTCTCCTATACCCCTCATTTCTTACTTCTTATCGCATAGTGAACTTATTACTTGTATTACTTTCATTTTAAATGCATCATTGTCTTGCATTTAAAATAACATACTTTGATTAGAACATTTGTCTGCATTTTTTGGAATGTTCTTCGCCCTAATATTAAAGGTGGCGGAACGAAACGTCTGTCCTCCGGAGAGGAGAGGACGTCTCGGGGCACTCGAGCTCTCAACTTCACTAAGGCCCAAGATCGGGTCCTCACGGGTCTCCTTACGGAGCAGATTGATAAGCATAATTGTAGCGAAGGAACCTTCAAGCCAGGGGTCTGGCGTGAAATCGTTTCCGCGTTTCATAGCGCAATGCACCTGGACTTCAAACATTCCACGTTGAAAAATCGATACAAAACCATTAAGTGCAATTACAACTTTTTGCGTGTACTTATTGACCAAAGGACTGGGTGGGGATGGGATGATATAAACAAGATGCATGTCCCTAGAGTTCAGGACTCTTGGGACGACGTCCTGTAGGTAAGCATCTCCCCTGATGAACTTCACTTTTCTGCACACAACGTTATATGATCTATACACTCATACACCATATTTTTCTTCCATTTTAGTCACGTCAACAGTACAGCTCCCTCAAAGGCAAGCCCTTCCCCTTTAAAATCGAGATGGAATACTTAGCCAGCAACAGCACAGCGTTCAGTCCAGATGCTGAGGGAACCCGCCGTAGATGCAGTGTGCCTGATTACAACTCCGATCAAGCTAATACTGACTACAATATGCATAGTCAGTAGCAGTGCAAACCCATCCATGACTTTATTGCCGCACTTCAGGGAGAGTAAGAAGATGACGACTTTGACATAGGTGTCTCCGCCGGCCAAATGGCTTTCCCTCCTACACCTCAAACTAGAACCATGGCCTCGAACAGTTAGGTCAACTCTCCGCGCAAGAAACATGCCTCCTCAAACATGAAGGGAAAGGTAATTGAGGACCCCACTGTGATCACCAATTTTGTTGACTGTGTTCGGCAGCATACTGACCTTGCGAGGGAGTTGCGTGCGGAACGTGCTTGTATGGTGTCCGCCCCTGCACCCTCCATCCAGACACGGCCCACGGCCCAGGAGCTGGATCGTATTCCTTCTATGAAGGAATGCATAGACGCATTGCAAGAGGTTCCTGACATACATTCAGACTTGTTCGTGACTTCCTTGGATCTCTTCAAGGATCCGAGAAATCGCAGAATATTTATGAACCTGAGTAATGAGGAGAAGATCCGGTAGATGTTACACCACGTAGGGTAGTTGATTTGTAATTTCTTCGATGTTGATTGGGATGTTGTATTCGGATAATATTTATTTTGAATCGTATAATTCGTACATTCTTGTTCATACTTTTTGTTATTGATTTCTTATGTTGACTTGAATTATGCGTCGACTTGTAACATGTATTAGGATTTCTTATGTTCTTATTCATACTTGTTGCGTACTCATTATGTTTTACTGTTGTGGGTATTCATCCAAGTAAATGTAGGTATTTGACAACTTTGTACGTATGGGACGGTACAAATGTTATGTCCTATATACTGCCGGCCATGGCGTTGCAATAGGAGTCATGTGCGAGCGGTTCCAACACTCTTCTCAGATGATGAGTCGGTACGTAAACATCATCACAAAGCAGATAGCTGAGTTAAAGTATGACTTTATTCAGCTACCTACACATGCTCAGGTCCGTGAGTGTCATCCGCACATCCAGGGAAAGCAAACGTTCTACCCCTACTTCAAGGTGACCACATTGCTACTATGCATTTTTTAGGTTAATCGTGATGTACGTGTTGACATTGACTGATAAATGTTCTTGCACACACCTTTTCTGTACAACTATGTGGGATGCAATTAGAGCCATCGACGGCACACATGTGTTGGCAAATGTGCCACGGATACACCACAGACGATTTCAAAACCGCAAAGGTTTCATTAGGCAGAATGTCATGGGTGTCGTGTCCTTCGACCTCACCTTCCAATACGTTGCGGTTAGCTGGGAATGATCGAATGCCGACATGCGGGTGCTTAGATGAGCTTTGGACGAAGGTGGATTGACTGTCCCTCGTGAAAAGTACTATCTTGTTGATTCTGGGTATGCAAACTCAAGTAGTTTCTTGGCTCCATATCGTGGCCAAAGATATCACTTGACATCATTTCGGGGGAAACATAATCGCACTTATGCGAACAAAGAAGAGAAGTACAACCACCGTCATGCTCAGTTAAGGAATGTTGTCGAGAGTACATTCGGCGTCTTGAAGAATCGCTTTCAGATGCTAAAGGAGGGGAACATGTACCCCTAGGCGACGTAGAGGAAGATGGTCATTGTATGCGCTGTTATTCACAACTTCATACGTCGATCTCAGGGACATGACTATTACTTCAACTGTGAGAACAATGAAGAAGCAGTTGGTGAGGATGGTGGTGATGAGGACGTTTCCATTGACATCCCTCTCAACAAGGCTGAGGTTATGCTAGGAGGGCAGATTAGGAAGTCGACTGATAACGCACTCTAGACATGAGTTACGTTCGGCATGTCTCATGTTCGGTGCTCTATTCCGCATGTCCTTTGACATTTGACTTTATTGTCTGTTTGCTTATGTCATGTTTGATTTTTCATATGCTTTATGCTTCATATTTATTGTTGCTTATGTTGAACATTTCCTTTTTAGCAATTGAGCTTATTGAACTCTCGTATTTTGTTTTTATGAACAATTTTCAAATTAATTTGAAGCATGTCCATTGACTTAAATATTGTAATGAGTACGTGTATTTTTTTCCGCAAGAGGAATTAATGTAAATGAGTCTATTGGACGGATGGTTCCATTGTTTGGAGCAATCCCACTGGACAATGATTTTATTGAACCATCCTCCTATTTCCGAGCCTACGAACGGTGCATGGAATTTTGTAGCCCTATCCATTGCTATGCTGGGATGGTCGGATGGCCTCAATGCAACCACATCTCAGTGGGCTATTTGGATAGCAGGAAGACAAAATTGCATGCTCCTAATTCGCTCATTATGGGCAATGATGAAATAATAGAAATGAGTCTATTAGTCGGATGGTTCCAATAGTTGGAGCAACCCCACTGGACAATGATTTCGGTCAATATTAGGTTCCTATTTCTGAACCTGCGAACAGTGCATCTCCATTGAGGATGGTTAACAGTGTGTAAATTTGCAACCCTATCTATTGGTACTCTAGGATTGTCAGATGGCTTCAACGCAACCACATCTCAGTCACCAATTTTGGATAGCAAGAAGGAAAAATTGCACGCTCCTAATTAGGTCATTATGGGCAATGATCAAATAATTAAATTGAGTCTATTGGTAGAATGGCTACACTGCTCAGAGCAACCCCAATGGACAATGATATTTTATATATTATATACATGTTTCTGAGCCTTGAAATGATTAATACTTGAATCTATGGTTGGTGAGGTTATGACGACAGTAGGTATTGTAATTTTAATGTTCTCAATTTTTTTATTATTTTCGTATTTGTTGCATAGAATCTACTAATTTTTTGTGTGTGTAAAACTTTAAATTTTTTATAATAGGGGTAAAGTACGTATGTACTTCCAGGAGGCATGTTGCTCGTGGATTTAGCTAAATAGGAAGCTCATGAATGATACATTGTAATTTTTTTCAATTATAATGGATATTGTAAAATTGAAATTATATTTATTGAATTGGCGGATTTGTACAAGTCTTTGTTATGGTGGATGATTTTGTCTATGAAATTGCCGGCGTAATTGAGTGTACGATTACAATATGTTATACAAATTGAAGACTATATTTCATTATGTTGAGATTGAAATGTATACATTTGAACTTGTCACAGTCATTATTGTATAATTAGAAAAAAATAAAATAATAATTCAGTGATACCAGTTACTGTATGGTGAGAATGGTCTCGTAGTAATATTTATTTAAATAATTGTAATTCATGAACCTATTTTTCATACTCATAAAAACATAATTTTAGTCACAACATGTTGTCAATTTTATGTCATTAAAATTAATATGTTTTATTATAAATTTATTTTTAACAAAATATTGTGTTAAATCATCGAATTTGACGAGAAAAAAAAATAATTTACTTTTAAAATATATTTATATATTACTATTTTAACCTATATTAATTTTATAAATTAAAATAAAAATAGTTGACAAACCTAATTATACTGTGCACATTAATAAATAATTTGAAAAGCATAAAAATTTAAAATAACATTTGCAAGGATAATAGATATTTTGACCTCTTATTCCACTGATTCTTACCAACTCACTTGGAATAACGTATCAAATCACTTGGAATAGCACAGTGCAATTCTCCTTATTCTAAGTGAAATACCAACTACTTATCAAATCAAAATTCTTCTTATTCTGGTTTAAAAAATCCTTAAAATCTTATTCTGGATTAAACTATTCTGTAAACAAAGTGATACTCATAGATGGTCTTGGCAACTGTACAAACCGTAAAATTTCTTTAAAGAAAATATTGTTGCGACGGCAGTAGTTTTGAAAAAATTGGCCAATTTCTAAAAATGTGAATCTCTATTGAGCACGATGTCAGACGATTTTTGAGTTTTCTTCCTAAGATTTCAGCCTTGTTTGCCAACTTGTAACCTAGCGTTAATAACGCCTAGCCAAGGCGGGGCAACAGTTGGGTTTCGTGCACGTGGGTAGCACCCTTAAGATTGATTAACATACACAGGCTACCGTGAGTTTGCATGCATGCATGCACGAGATAACGAGATACAGACCAGATTTGATAGAGAATAGATCTTCTCAGTACACATTTGAATCTGAGTTCAGCAATACTGAAAGGAAGATTGCCCAAATATTTGTCAAATTTTGAGATCACATGGGAGATTTTTTTACGATATTTGGCCCCTTCCCCCTCTTAATACTACTAGACTCTGGTCCAAATGTGTACCGAGAATATCTCCTCTTGGTTTAACAAACTACCTGATCTTAGCTAGGATTTCAGCGCAAAAAATGCTGACGAGGGAAATACGTCATTTTCAGCTCGGCCCATCAGGAACCGGGCACTCGGCCCATAATGGAAGCATAACTGATCTACACGATTCACCTCCCAGGTAAAGTCGCAAAAAAATTCAATGAACACAACCTCCCAAATTGCTTCATTAGTAAGGGTTTTCACTGGATTCATTATGCAGTGTTTTACCACATCAATTGCACTTCCTTCGGGATAACCCCATTTGCATATTCTTGGAAAGCTACAAAGTAGCAACAGAAAACAAAGGTCCAAGATACACCACTGTGAGGCAATACAATTATTCAGCTTATCTATTTTCTAACGTCTCCTTTTTCCTGAGTACTACAAGAAGAAAGCAGTTCCATCAATCTTCATGGATAAGTAACATCAAACAAGATCTTAGGATATAGGAAAAAAGAACTGGAGCAGACAGGATAGAGCCTTCTTGTCCAAACATCATCAGGTAAGCTTTTGTGCTTCTGTGGAATTCCTAGTAAACTATAAGAGCTACAATGGTTAATTAAGTCAATTACCTCTGGTTGTTTTGTCATTCTTTCAGAAGAACTTTTTCATCGTGATTGCCGATGAACCTCTCATCACCTGCAAGTTCCATGAGAATTCAAACATTTGCCCAGCTTTCTGACTCAACTGACTGTATACCTTCTATTACCAAAGCGTGAACCATGACAACTGGTTTTGTACATTATGAACAAATTTAACACTGAAAAGAAAAAAAAACTATAATCACCTTAGTGACCAGGAAAAAAATAATAATGTCAGAAAATGGGCAGAAATAATTTTTATTGCAGCACATTCATACCCATCCAGAAGGGGGTACCTGAACTATACTCAAGTCATCCAACCACTCCATATCTTTCAACAAAGGTTAGTCGCAAGCTACACGCCCCTGTATTTGCTTCTGAGTTACAGTTGAAAACCGCCATGGCTGCCATTATTGGTGTCTTCATCCTTTCTACTGGTTCTGTACAGAAACCCTTTACTATGTACACTTAGATCTTGTGCAAAACGTGGCAAGGCATCTTGCACTTGAGATATCTACAAATTATACAGCAGTCAGACAATAAAGTTCTAACTGCACAACATGAAATTGTCACCCACTATTCTCTGGTGTATGTAGCTTTTGCCACAACCATCCTTTTCTAGTCTCCTCGAAGCAACAATCCTCTTTATGGAGAATATCCATCTCACAACAGAAACTAGCATCCCCCATCTTTTGTTTACTTTGCCACGTGCTGCAAGGAAGCCATTTACAGCACTCCCAAGGTCAGAAGGTGAGTCTGCACGCACATTGTGAGATAGCAGTAATGTGTCGCAGTCAAAATATCGTAGCTGGTCCTCCCGAAATAATGTTTGGTTGCTAGCCTCTCCATCAAATATGAAAGAACTGGGAAACACACACAGCTCCCTTGATTCTCTGTAGATGTCATTGCTCAGGATGCTAGGATCATATCTAGACTCCATGCAGTCTACGGCTTGCAGATCAGAAGTGTCCAAGCCCCTTGTGCCTCCCATATGGACAATGGGTGACATCATGTCCGGTGATGAAACATTGGGGTGTGGAAGACCAAGTCCCACGGTCCTACATGAACCTGAAAATTCATTGTAAATGTTCCCTGCCAAGTTTTGTGTTCCAGCAGCATGAGAAACAGAAGATGCATGTGAAAAGCCACCAATGTCACATGGATTAACATCATCCCAATGTTGATATGCAGCTTTGACAAGCTTGTGTGCATCTGCCTGAAAGAGACAGTCAAGTCATATGAGTAGTGAAACAATGTAATTCACTAAGATGGAGAAACAAGCTAGAGGGAGTGAGGACACACTTTTTGAGCATCTGAAAGTTCACCAAGAGGGATGCACTGTTGATCAGAAAGGATACCCATCACCTCGCCCACAATGTTAAATATGACCCCTGTTTTTGTTTGTGGATGAGGGAAATATGCATACATCTGCTTACTAAGAATGCATGTTCGAGCATGTTCCACTGTGATCTCCCACATCTTGGTAGACATGCCAGTGCCTAAAATCTGCACAGTTATGTAAACAAATGTTCTAATCCATGGACAGGAAGGAAACCATAATTGACTCCAAAGTTACTGAAAGGCTAGATATTTCTCAGTATAGCATCAATGTGACATAGTTATACAGCTAAAATATCAAACTATCAACAGATGCATTAGCTCTCCATTAGTCCATAAAGATGTTGTCTACTAATCATTCTTCCACACATGGAGAAAAGTAGCAAAGGGCAGGTTGTGAAAGAAAGAAAAAAAAAAAAAAACACTAAAGTCATACATTTCGGAGTCGTTGTGGATCTATGCAGAGCAATGTTAGAAAATCCTTTACTGTGCCAATGTTCTCACTGCTAAGACGCTTGTGAAAAGCACCATCTTTCCCGATTTTCTCAAGTCGCCAGACTTCATCCGTAAGGGCTGGAGGATAGTGTTTCTTGTACACTGCAAAAATATTTTATGTTCAGTGTCTGATAATTAACAAGGTGATATCAAACTGAATGAAAACAGAGAATTAGTGTTTCTATTGAATCCCATTGACTTAGTTTAGCTTTTACAGGAAAAGACATTGCAGATAAACCAGCCATGAAAACTGACTAAGAGAAGCTCAGGATATGGTGGATAACATCTCTACCTTCACATTAGACACTTACTCTCACACTTACTATGTCTGATGAAAGTATTCTGACAAGGAGTATGGTTAAGCTCAACAATAGAACTAGGACCAAGCATAAGCAGGATAAATATCCCTCATGCAGTACCATTCCCTTTTTTCTTCCTTTTTTTAATTTGTGTGTGGGGTGGGGGCGGAGCAGGCATGGAAGGTGACCGACAGACAGCAAATTCATTGATAAAAATAAAAACACTTAACAGAAGAATCTCACTGAGACTAAAACCAAAAGAGAGGATGAATCTACCACGAACCCAAAAACCTACCTCTACCCTTCAGACACGTGAATCTCCACCCTCCACCTTACTTTACAAATAGACCAATCTAATGCTAGATTGATAGAATGGTTAACAATATCAAAAGGACTTTATAACTGTCTAAAGCCCAATTGTTTCTTTCCTTCCATGTAACCAAAGAACTGCTGCAAGAAGCCTATTTAATATATGGACATTCTCTTCCCACGGGCTAGCTTTCCACCATCCTTTGATGAGACACCTCATACAACATGGTTGCTCCAACTTGGACCCAAAGTTAGAAAATTGTTGTTCATACCACTTTTATGTTAAGGAAGAGATATTCAGAGGCCTCTACCCTGTAGTGCTGAACCACAGACCAGTGAGATTCTGGTTTAATCTTTCAACTCCATTCATTGCATGTATGCTTTTAGGAGCCAATTTGCACATGAAAGTTCTAATTTTTCTGGGCCCCATTCTTTCTGCACACATGTTTGCACGGTCAACTGTACATCAGCCTGCTAACAGCAGTACCATTATACCTTAGGGTACATGGTAATAATAAAAAAGGGCAGCCCAGGACCACAAGCTTCCCGCCATTGCAGGGTCTGAGGACGGTCAATTCTACAGTCCTACCCTTGCATTTTGCGAAGAGGCAGTTTCTGGATTTGAACCTACAACCTCCAAATCACAATGGAACAACCTTCCCATTTCATCACATCTCCCACTTAGGATACACAATACTAATGCAATGTATAAATTCCAATCTGGTACCACTCTGAAGTGTTCCTATTTGGTATGAAATGAAAAATGAAAAATGAAAGGGTTGGCCTGAGAGGAGGGTTGGTATGAAATGAAAAATCAAAGGGTTGACCTGCACATCTGTCTTCAATGCTTTACTATAAATGTATACTGGCCTTCCTTCAAGCTAGGAATGCTATAACCCATCAGCACCCAGTTTATAAACACCCAGATGACTAGCCAGCGGCAAATGCATGCACTTGGCTAGAGCGTGATCCCTAGCATAAGTATGTCAAAAAAGACCAAAAAGAAATTAGTAAGATTGATGAAGCAGAAGTTATGTCATTGAACCCTACTAAGCAAGGTTCGCTACAAGATTACACCAACAGAAGCCATACATCATGGCCCCTTGCTTGGGACTTGCATTTCTTTCGTGAATTTCAAGTGGCATTATTCATTCTCACAGTTGATCAATCTCGGACAGAAATGCACCATACGAAGGAGCCGCCCCCTTCCAAACCATTCCCCCTCTCTTCTTGCTTCCATTTCTCTTGGTGGTTTTGGGAGATCGAAGTGTTTTTCAAGCTTTGAAGTTAATTTTCTTGGAAAGGAAAGGGGTTTTCTAGCTCTTTGGAACGTTTTCATCCGGTTTCAATAAGGTAAGCCTCCGAATCCTAAGTTTTTTTATTTTCATCTTCTTTTCTTGTTGTTTGATGTTGTTTAGGATATTAAAAGATGAAGATGAGGTAAATCTATTGTCTCTTTGTAAATTTGACATGAAAAAATCAAGATTTGTTCAAATTTGAGGTAGATTTTTATTAAATATCAAAAAAATATAGAAAAAATATGACTTGGAGCCATTATTAGGACTATGTATTGTCCAACTATCAGGTTCAGTTACTAGGAGATGCTCCGACGGGGACTTATAGTTATGCCATGCCTACACAGTATCCATATTGAGACCATTATTGGTATTTCATTCTTTACTTTTGCTGTGATTTTAAACCCTTAAGTCTTAATGTGTTTGTCTCATTTTAATAATTTAATATGGTTCAATAGTTAAAATTTCAAATGAAGATTGATGGGGAAAAACCCAGTTAAGCCCAATGATTCGGTCCAGTCCCAGTTCGAGAATGGGTCGGGCGCCGTTCAGTCACTATCGGCGGCCCATATTAGTGACGGGCCGAGATGATCCCGGCCCAATTATCAAGATTGTAGCATGTTTTAATCCAGCCCAGACATTTATTAGGCCGACAAGGATCCAGCCCGCTCGACGTAGCAAAATATGAATCGCTCAAGTTCGGCCCAGGTGTGTAAAGGGCCGAGACCGATCCAGCCCATCTCAATCGGCCGCTTATCGATTTTAAGCCACTAACTCTCAGGGTACTCTCAGAATTTCCCGTCAATTCCTATAGTCCTACATCGCTTGCCACAATGAAGGAACCCTCATCCCCCGCTATAAGAGGGGCACTATTCAATGCAGAAAAGGTACACAATTGATTAAGTCTTCATCTCTCTCTTAAACATCAAAGTTTTCATTAAGCCTATTACTGACTTAACAATCGGAGAGGGTTCCTTCGGGCCTGGACCCAGGACCCTTCCTGACTAGTTTCTCTTTCTCTGTAGGAGCTATAATCTTCATCCGATTCATCCCCCTCGGTTCGGATCCGACTCGGCTCTCGGTCGCCGGCTGGTTATCGGATTCTGTCTCTGGAATCTGACAGTGATTACCTCGGCAACATCACTTGGCGCCGTCTGTGGGAAAAAGTAGCAGCCATGTCTCATCGACCAATGACGAGGGGGCGATCTGGCCAAAATAGTTTGGAGATGAGGGCAACTCCCGACCAATCGCTCCATCACACCGAAGGGGTACCGGCCAGTTCTCAGCAAGGACCGGCCTTCACGGCAGTCTCGGATCCTATCGTCCCTCCAAACGACAGAGTAGAAGAACTCTCGCAACATGTGGCTACTCTCACGGCCACCGTCACCTCCCTGGCCCCTCTGCATGACATGGTTTCAGCCATCATGCAGCATATGGGCCTGCTGAATCAGTCAGCAAAGCCAGCACCACCTCAGCCACCGTTTCGTCCAAACGGACAGTTTTCGACTGTACAGCCAGGACCCTCAAAGACGTGTCGTCTTGAGGACATTTCGGCTCACGGCGAACCATATGGGCCACAATGCCATATTCCGCACCACAGTCGCCTGCCGACCGAGCCGGACAATGCTTCATCCGGCACCCACACTATAAGAGCCGAGGGCCATTCGACTGCTATAACAACAATAACTCCAGAGCTGGATTGGAGATTAACTAAGATGAGGAAGAAGATGCAGCAAATGGTCTCCCGACCGTATGGAGCGCCCTTAGCCAGCGTAATTTTGGAACATACCCCTTTCTCTCTTGAAATTCTAGCTACAGAAGTGCCCTCCAACTTCAAGCTACCGAATGGTCCTTTATACGATGGCATGACGAACCCTATCAGCCATTTCTAGAAATTCAACTCTTACATTTCTGTCCGAAGGGTTCCTGAGGTAGTTCGCTGCCATCTTTTCCCTTTCACCCTCAAGAAAATAGCCTCAACCTGGTTTGAAACCTTAGCTCCAAACTCCATTCATTCATTCTTTGGTGCAGCTAGGTCAACTGTTCATTGACCACTTCTATGATGCTACTCGGCAGTACAAGACTTCAGCCAGTTTGCTCGCCATCCGACAAGGACCAGCCGAAACTCTTCAAGAATATTTCATCAGGTTTCGGACCGAAGCAGCCCAGATTCCAACTCTAGATAGTTCCATTGCGGTCTCGGCCATGATCAATGACTGCACGGACGAAGGGTTTCTCAGTTCTATTGGAAAGCGGCATCCTCCTACCTCCAGGACCTTGTGGCCTGAGCACACAAGTACATCAACCGGGAGGCCCTGATGATGTCTAAGGACAAGAACGCCGTCGGAGTTGTGTCGGCCAACACCCTACCAACAACGCGTCCGCGCACCGAAGATCAAGAGTCCTCCCGCAAGAGGTACAAAAGGGAAGAAGATTGGGGCCGAAACAGGCGTCGGACCCCTCAGCAGCAATACATGCCACTACCAGCTTCTCCCTCCCGGATGCTCATAGAGATAAAAGGCATGTTCCGCCAGCCGGAGCGCATCAGAACCGACCCTCGTCGAAGGGACTCCCAGAAATACTGCGAATACCATCGGGAAATAGGACATTCAACAGACGAATGCCGACACCTTTAGGAAGAAATTGATCACATAATTCGGGAAGGCCGCATGCCGCAATATAATCGGGTGCAGCAGCAACAAGGCCAAAACCCTCCAGCAGCGCCCAGGCAGCCCCAGATTCCGACTAAGGAAGCGCCACCTCAGCCGAAAGCTGCCCCAACTGCGGCGGAGGCATCGCACCAGCGGCCTAGTGCCGGCTCCATCATGGTTATATCCGGAGGACCAGGAGAGGGTTCTCGACAACGCCATCACGCCAAGGCATCGTCAGACGTAGCAACAATAGATGCGGAGCCGAAGCGCTCTCGTCAAAAGGACATCGTCTTCGGCCAGAAAGATCTCAATGACATCCAAGTCCCACATGACGATGCTCTCGTCGTGAATACTGTATTGAAAAATTACAATGTTCATCCTATCTTTGTTGATAATGGGAGTGTACCTAATGTGCTTTTTTATGATTGTTTCCTAAAACTTGGTCTAACCAAGGCCGATATGAAGGCTCACCAGGAACCCTTGTTTGGCTTCAATGGAGCCCCATGCCAAGTGAAAGGCATTGTCCGACTGCCCGTGACCCTCGGTACAGCACCAAAACAGTTAACCATTGAGACAGACTTCGCAGTTGTGAAAGTCGACTCGGCCTACCATGCTATCTTCGGCCGAAGGTTGATTAGAGGAATTGGTGTTGTACCTTCATCTTACCATTATAAGCTAAAGTTCCATACCAACTATGGAGTCGGCGAAGCAAAGGAGAACCAGGAAGCGGTCAGGCAGTGTTACATGATCTCAGTAAAAAGAAGAGTTGCGGCCGAGTCCCTCTCGAATCAGCGGCCGAAGCCTCCCCAGGTGAAGAATTTGTGACTATTCCAGTCTCGGGAGGAGAAGGCCGGACATTATTAATAGATTCCGACCTTGGAGTAGGCGAAACCGAAATGGTTGGTAAAATTCTTAAAGGAGAATCTCAACGTCTTCGCATGGTCTCCTTCAGACATGCCTGGAGTCGATCTGGAGGTGGCAAAACATCGTCTGCATATCGA
Organism: Zantedeschia hybrid cultivar; assembly: GCA_030544215.1. Classification (NCBI taxonomy): domain Eukaryota; kingdom Viridiplantae; phylum Streptophyta; class Magnoliopsida; order Alismatales; family Araceae; genus Zantedeschia; species Zantedeschia hybrid cultivar. Next base: position 31,200,135 of record JARZZO010000003.1, on the reverse strand, counting down.
TCCGAACCATCCTCCGGTAAAACAGAAGCGACACACTTTCAACCAGGAGATGAGAATGGCGATCCAAGCTGAAGTACAGAAAGGCCTGGATGTGGGACATCTCCGAGAAGTTCTTCATCTTGATTGGGTCGCCAACGTGGTAATGGTACCTAAGAAGGACGATAAATAGTGAATGTGTGTCGATTTCACTAACTTTAACAAGGCGTGTCCGATGGACAATTTTCCGCTACTTCAGATAAGACCAAATGGCGGACGCCACCTCCGGCCACGAACTACTCAACTTCCTCGACGCTTGTTCGGGATATCATCAGATCCAGATGCATCCGAAGGATGAATACAAAACGAGCTTCACAATAGACCTCGGCTTGTACTGCTATACTTGAATGCCTTTCGGCTTGAAGAATGCGGGAGCGACTTATTAACGCCTCGTCAACAAAATGTTCGCTCCTCAACTAGGTCGAAACATGGAAGTCTACATCGACGACATACTGGTGAAGAGCTGAGCCACTGCTAACGATTTGGCCGAGACCTTCTGTACACAGCGCAAGTACCAGATGAAACTGAATCCCGCGAAGTGTGCCTTCGGCGTGGCCTCTGGGAAGTTTCTTGGCTGTATGGTCACTCGCCGAGAGGTGGAAGCAAATCCCGCGAAGGTTTTGGTCATCCTTCAAATGCGCCCACCAGCTAATATCCGAGAGGTTCAAAGGCTAAGCGAACGAGTGATAGCGCTAAGCCGTTTCATGTCAAGAGTAGCAAATCGTCGTTTTCCCTTCTTCAAGCTGTTGAAGAAGATTAGCGACTACTCATGGACGGACAAATGCCAATGGGCCTTCGAACAGCTGAAGGCCTATCTCTTCGAAGTTTTCGTCCTATCCAAGCCTGTCGAAGAAGAGCAACTATTTGTATATCTTGCTGCATCCAAGGCTGCTATAAGCGTTGTCCTTGTCCGGGAGGAAGACAGTGCCCAGAAACCAATCTACTATGCCAGTCGAGCACGCCACGAAGCAGAGCTTCGATATCCGGCTTTAGAGAAGCTAGCTCTAGCATTAGTTGCATCCGCTAAAAGGCTTCGGCCTTACTTCCTCGCACATCCTATAAAGGTATTTACTTATCAACCTTTGCGACAGATTCTTTCTCGGCCAGAGGTATCTGGAAGGCTGGATAAGTGGGCGATCGAGCTGGGAGAATTCAACATTTCTTATGGGCTGCAGACTACGATCAAGGCGCAGGCGCTGGCCGATTTTATTGCGGAATTGACATTCGAAGAACCCCCAGCTCCTCTGAAGAAAGAAGACGAGGCATCTGCCTCCACGCATGCAAGTAAGGAGGCCGAAATCACTTCGGCTCTAGTAGCCGACTGCATATGGCAACTATACGTGGACGGATCAACCTGCTCTTCGGGTAGTGGCGCCGGGTGGGTCTTGAAATCTCCAGACGGGACAGTCGCAGAGTATGCTCTTCGCTTTGCCTTCCAAGCCACCAATAATGCTGCCGAGTATGAAGCCCTCATATCAGGCCTCCAAGCTGCAAGAAGACTCGGCGCACTAAAAATAAAGACATCCAGCGATTCCCAGCTGATTGTCAGCCAGATCATCAGGGAGTACGAGACCCGAGACGCCTTGATGGCGTCCTACCTACAGGTAACTAAAAGAACCATTGCTGAATTCAGTTCTTTTGATATCATGCGTATCCCTCGGTCCGGAAACACTCGGACCGACGCCCTTTCTCAATTGGCCTCTACCCATGATGGGGGAGGAAGACGAATGGTTCTTGTCGAGGAATTATCAGAACCCAGCATCCATAATTCCGAAGTAATGCAAGCTGATATTTCTAAAGACGAGACCTAGATGACTCCTATAGTGGCATTTATTCTCCAAAGAGAACTCCCATCCGGAGCAAGAGAGGCAAGACGTATCCAACTGCGCTCCTCTCAGTTCATCATGTTAGAAGAAATATTGTATAAAAGGTCTTTCGGCCGGCCACTCCACCGGTGTCTCAGCCCAGCCGAAGCCGACTATGCCCTTCATGCTGTCCATGAAGGAGTCTGCGGGGCATACGTTGGGGGCCAAACCCTAGCGCATAAACTCATAAGGCAAGGATACTGGTAGCCGACCCTACGCGAGGACGCCGCGAGTCTCGTCCGCTACTGTGATCAATGTCAGAGATTCAGCTCTCTCATCCATCAGTCTGCAACCATATTGACACTGATATCGGACCCCTGGCCTTTCGCCCAATGAGGAATTGATATTCTCGGCCCATTTCCCATGGCCACTGGTCAAAGGAAATTCCTTATTGTAGCTGTTGATTATTTTACCAAGTGAGTAGAGGCCAAACCCCTCTCGACCATAACTGATAATAATGCCTGGAATTTCGTATGGAAATCTATCATCTGCCGTTACGGTATTCTTCGAGCTATTATATCTGACAATGGCAAAGAATTTGATAGTAGCCGGTTCAAGAACAACTGCAAAGGCTTCGGCATCTTGCATAAGTTCACTTCGGTGGCCCATTCCCAGACAAATGGTTAAACCGAAGTCACCAACCGAAACATCTTACAAGAGCTAAAAAACCGTCTCGGCGAAGCCAAAGGACGATGGGTTGATGAGCTGCTAAGTGAATTGTTGGCCTATCGGACCACCAGCCGAACCCCAACCGGCAAGACACCTTTCCGAATGGCCTACGGCTTGGAAGCAGTCATTCCGGTCAAAATCGGCATGCCATCTCTAAGGGTCCTCACATATCACGAAGAAAGCAACGATGAGGCCATAAAAGATCATCTCGATCTCATTGAAGAAACAAGAGATCTGGCTCGCATCAGGCTAGCGGCGTATCAACAAGGCATAGCAAAGTATCATAATGTCCGAGTGAAGCCTCGGAACTTCGAAGTCGGAGATCTAGAACTAAGGAACGCTCATACTTCCAAGCATGCCGAAGCAAACGGGGAAACTATCCCCCAACTGAGAAGGACCTTACCGAATAAAGGAAGTTGTTCGCCGAGGGACTTATCGGCTGGAAACCCTTTCAAGTCAACCTATTCCTCGCACCTGGAACGTGGAATGCCTTCGGCGTTATTTTGTATAAAACCTCCTCTCAGAGTTCGTCCGAAATATAAATCACGATCAATACAAGTGTTTTGTTCAATTTTACTTAAAGCAGTGTGTTCGGCAATATTCTAAATCCGTGTAAACCGTACCGGAAGTAGTTTCGGCCATGCAAACCAAAGACGACCTGTTCCGAAGTACATGCGGATCATATCACAACTTTACCAAATCCATAAGATCGCTCTCGGCTAAAAATGAAGAATAGAAGTTAAGAGCTCGGAACAACCTCTAAGATAGCATTTGACGAAGGTATTTTTATATATGTATCAAAGAGCACTACAAAAGGTATCGGCCAATACAAAAAAGAGCCGAGACATGCCCAAGATCGCCGATTACAAAAGATATAAAAGGAAAATACAACTACTCAGCTAACTCCCCGTCGTCAAAACTGAGAAGGGAATTTCCCGGAGTCACGAGGGTCGGAGGAGACTCGGCACGGTCGGCCAAGGCCGCAGCATCTTGAGCGGCCGAGACCTTCTCGACTTTGAGGCCACACCACCACTCCAACAGTTCATTCCCCTCCGATTCCGAAGGGAAACCAAATCTCGTAAGATCCGTCTCGGGGCAGGCCTTCTGTGCAATGGCCATCCCGAGGTCGAATATATTGGAAGCAGCATTGGCCCCAACATCGAGGAGGGCCTCGATAAAGTCCGGTCCGGCCTTATAAGCCTCTACGGCCGAGCGGATTTCTTCTTCCGCCCTCTTTACGGTTTTGTCCGCTTTATTCTTGGCCGCCTCAAGGGCTTCGGTGAGTCATGCGGTTTCTTCGTCCCGCTCCTTCTAAATGCGAGCGAGGGCTTCATCCTTCTCGGCTAGCTTGGCCCGGAGCGATTCCAACTCCACGCGCACCTCAGCCGATTCCATTTCGGCTTACTGTTTTGCCTCGGCTTCAAGGCGCACCGCCTCTCTCTATCGAGACAACTCAACCCCCAGCCGAGCGTTCATTTCGAGGAGGGTGTCAATGTTGCCCTCCAAGTCTCGCTTCACCGTGGCTACCTTTCCGGCAACCAGGTGGTCCACCGCCGCATCCACATCCTTCAGCTTCTCCTGGACGTGGGCGAAGCGCCGGACAAGGGTTGCACTTATAGCCGAAGACTACAGAACCACGTCAGTCACTTGACCGAAGTAGAAAAAGGCACAAAGATGAGAAAACCAAAGGCTCACCTGAATGGCGTTGCGCACACACAATGCCGTAAGCCCCTCGGTGGAGACCGTCTGCAACTCGTCGGCCACCATAGGGAGGTTGTTCCCTTCGGCCAGTCGCAGGTAGGTGGCGAAATCCTCGATTGAATCATCCACGAACACCCTGGTCTCCGGGCGCTATGGTTTGTGCCCGTATTCGCAGGACATGTGAGTCCCTCTCGGGCCGAAGGGGAAAGACACCGAGGTCCCCATGGTCGAGAGGGACTCAGGCTGCGTCAAGGGAGGAGGAGAGTTGGCCGCCAGAGGCGCATCCCAACCAGCCGCAATCTTCTTCAACTGACAGGTCGCCTCTCTGTCGGTTTTCCTCTTCTTCCGCTCAGCATTGATCCGGTCGAGCCGCGAAAGATTTTCCTTTTTCTCGCTCTCGCTCCATCTGTGCAGCGGTCGTCCGACCCTCCAACGAAGACGCTGTGCATGCGTTAGAAGCGGTCCCCGAAGGTTGCGCCCGAGTGCACTGCGGGGAAGGTCTAGAAGTCGACTTACCCCCGACCGCTTCCCACTGCCGAATGCGATCTATGAGGGAGCCAAGACCAGTCGACATATCTGAAGCCATAGAAGAAGAAAAGGATTAAGTCATCTAGTTATCAAAATCATAAAGTACGCAGCAAACCCGAGACCAGCTTACCTTCGACATCGGCGGCCGTGTCCTCCCCAGTAGACACTTCTTGCACGTCAATGGGGTCATTGGGCGCATCAGTTTATGCGGGTGCCCCTGCGGCTCTAGCGAGAGGAAGATAAGGAGCCTCATGTGCTGGCAGGTTTGCCGGATCTGGCCATGCCCCCATACGGATTAACCGTTTCGGTCTGCTCAGAAGGTCGTTTACATTAACGAGGACTTCGTCTATGATCTTTATTGCCTCCAGGAGTTGAGCGTCAATAAGCTTGGGGGCCTCCGAAGCCCCTTCGGCCAGAGGTTTCCATTCTATGGGAAACGGCCAAACGTTGTTGTCCCCTTTGGCAAAAGTCACGAAGAAGAAACCCTCTTTCCAATGATGAATAGACGATGACTTCCCGGAAAAGATTTCCCGGCCAGACCGGGTGGTGAAACAGTACCAAGAGCATTTCTCTTGGAGCTTTACCTTGAAGAGATAACGGAAGACGTCTATAGAAGGGACGTGGCGCAGTTTCCTATTAAAGGCTAGGTATCTGTATACGGTCCACCAAGAGTTCGGAAAAAATTAGGAGGGGAGCAACTGGTAAGCGTTAAGTAAATATATGATGAAGGGTGCAAAAGAAGCCAAAAGCCAGCTTGGAAACTGTGCTCGTAAATGGAGAAGCAGCCTGGCCGAGGGGTATTGGCCCTCACAGCGGCTCGACCCCTTATCAGGCGGAACCAGTCTGGAATATCGTAGCGCTCCCACATCTCTAACACCGCGTCGCGGCTGAAGTAAGGGGCTACGTCTGAGACCCGCTCGGCCGGCCGGCAGTTGGTCCCGGCCTGCTCAGGTTGAGAGGTCCCAGTAAGCCCAAGATTGTGAGCCGAAACTATTTCTTCTGCTGTATCGGAAGCGAAGGAGTTCAAGGAAAAAGGAGACGAAAGGGAATGACATAGAAGGACTGGCTTCGAAGAGGAGCAGGAGGAACTGCTCCAAGAGGTAGGACTACTGGACATATAAAAATGAAAAGACGAGGCCAAGTCGGAGGCTTACCCTTAGACTAGTGATCCCGGCACTCGACGGGACGATGACGAGCTCTTTAAAGCTTTGATTGGACGCTCTCGACTGGCCAAGGGATGACAAGATGCTCTCGACATCGCTCAGGAGAAGCTCCGCTAACGAGACCTCGAGAATGAAAGGAACAAATGGACCTCTGTAGATGGGAGGCCACTATTTATAGGGTCCCCCAAAGGGGACCAGATGGAGGATCAACGGCTACGATGCTAAGGCTCCTTGGCTTCCCCCTCTCGGATACGCGACGCATGTCCTTTCCCGCCAAGAAACGGGCCGAGTGGCGGCAAATTCGAAATAAAGTGGTCAGCGTACGGGATTTCGAGACCTTTCGGCTGCCCTCTCCGATGCGCGCAAAGTGTCTTGGATCCCCGTGCTGAGAGCCGATTAGCGGTGCTCCGGGTTGGAACAATCAACGACCAAGATCTTCAGACCTTTCAACTACCTTATCGGATGTGCGCCACGTGTCTCGGCTTACTCGAACAAACGAAGCACTTGGCGGGAATTCTCAGGTTTTTGCTGCCTTTTTCAACATCTTCAATCCGTGAGGATTGGTCACGACCCCTCGGTTTCGGACAAGAGTCATCTTCAGTCCGGGAGGATTAGTCACGACCCCTCGATTTCGGACGAGAGCCATCTTCAGTCCGTAAAAATTGATCACATTCCCTCAGCTTCAGACGAGAGTTTTCAACGTGGCAAAGATCTATTGTCCCCTCTCAACTAGAAGCAATCGCGTTTATCTTCTCTTTCCATAAATAAATTTCCGCTTTCAAGAATTATGTAAGAGGCGTGTGTACTCTCGGCACTTTATCTTTCTAGAAACATGCCAAGAGTAGGGGGCCATGTGATGGGGAAAAACCCAATTAAGCCTAATGATTCGGCCCAGTCCCAGATCAAGAATTGGCCGGGCGCCGTTCAGTCACTATCTGCAGCCCGTATCAATGACGGGCCGAGATGATCCCGGCCCGATTATCAAGATTGTAGCCTGTTTTAATGTGGCCCAGACATTTATTGGGCCGACAAGGATCCAGCCCACTCAACGTAGCAAAATATGAATCGCTCAAGTTCGGCCCAGGTGTGAAAATGGCCGAGACCGATCCGGCCCATCTCGATCGGCCGCTTACCAGTTTTAAGCCCACTAACTCTCAGGGTACTCTCGGAATTTTCCGTCAATTCTTATAGTCCTACATCGCTCGCCATAATGAAGGAACCCTTATCTCCCGCTATATGAGGGGCACTATTCAATGCAGAAAAGGTACGCAATTGATTAAGCATTCATCTCTCTCTTAAACATCAAAACTTTCATTAAGCCTATTGCCGACTTAACCATCGGAGAGGGTTCCTTCGGGCCTGGACCCGGGACCCTTCCTGACTGGTTTCACTTTCTCTGTAAGAGCTACAATCTTCATCCGATTCATCCCCCTCGGTCCGGATCCGACTCGGCTCTCGATCGCCAGCTGGTTATCGGATTCCGCCTCCGAAATCCGAAATCCGACAGTGATTGCCTCGGCAACATCAAAGATCATATTCTTAAATTATTCTTTCAATGAGTAATACTTGCTGCACAACCAGATTGTGCAGTAAGTCCAATCACACTGCACAACCCTTTGTGGATGGGCCACGTGGCTAACTTAGTCAACTGGACGAACTGACATGGCCACCCCCATAATATTTGGATTGACAAATACCATTTTCGATTGACAAATACATATTACGATTGACAAATACAATTTTCGATTGACAAATATAGTTTCGATTGACAAATACAGTTTTAAATTGACAAATACAGTTTTAGATTGACAAATGCAGTTTTTGATTGACAAATAGAGATTTCGATTAACAAATATAATTTCTAATGACAAATACATATTTTGATTGACAAATACGATTTTCAATTGATAAATACAATTTTCGATTGACAAATAATGTATTTGTCAATCGTAATATATATTTGTCGATCAAAAATGGTATTTGTCAATCCAAATATTATAGGGGTGACCATGTTAGTTCGTCCAGTTGTTAAATTAGCCACGTGGCCGAACCACAAAGGGTTGTGCAGTGTGACTGGACTTGCTGCACAACCTGGTTGTGCAGCAAGTATTACTCTCTTTCAATTCTTCTTTTGTAGATGCCACGTGAGCAACGTCATCCAGTATGGGACCACGGGTACACAGTCCCAGAAGATCAACTGATTCATTGTCTTTACTGTGGACACCTTGTTAGCGGGATCCATCGTTTCTCGGAGCATCTTGCGGGGATACGCAGAGATAGCATCCAATGTCCTTCAGCTTCTGTTGTCAAGGCGCTCGCCTAGGCGCCGCCTAGGCGTCGCCAAGGCGCTTTTACAAGCACCAAGGCGCTGGGCGCCTTTCCAACATGTGAAAAGGCGCCCAAGGCGCCTGCCTAGGCGCCCAGATTTTTGAAATCTGGGTTCTTGCCCCTTTTTTTTTTTATATATACATATATGTATATATATACACATATAATTATATAAATACATACTAATACATATATATAGACATATTACATACATATATTTAGATTTATATATACAAACATGCATATATATGTATATGTATACATCTAAATATATGTATCATGTATGTAAAATGTGTGTATATATATATATATATATATATATATATATATACATATTCATATTCCATACATACATTTAGATATATTTGTGTATATATATGTATATATTATGTAATTAGACATTTACACATATTACATACATACATTTATACATAGATATATATGTATGTATGTATATATATGTGTGTAAATCTAAATGTATATATATATATATATACATATACATATTACATACATACATTTAGATATATTTGTGTATATATATGTATGTATATTATATATATATATATATATATATATATATATATATATATATATATATATATATCTTAAATTAAAATATTATATGCATATATATATATATACAAATATGTATATATATATATATACATCTATATACATATACATATTACATACATACATTTAAATATATTTGTGTATATATATGTATGTATATATTATATAGTTAGACATATACACATTACATACATATATTTATACATAGATATATATGTATGTATGTATATATATGTGTGTAAATCTAAATGTATATATATATATATATATATATCTAAATGTATGTATGTAATATGTGTGTAAATCTAATGTATGTATGTAATATGTGTGTAAATCTAAATGTGTATATATATATATATATATATGTATCTAAATGTATGTATGTAATATGTGTGTACATATATATATATATATTATATATATGTATATATATATCCTAAATTAAAATATTATATTATGAAGTTAACGCCTAGGCGGGCGCCTAAGCGCTTAGGCGGTTCAGAACCTCGAGCACGCCTTGGTCGCCTTACCGCCTTGACAACTATGCCTTCAGCCCCTCGTGATGTCTGTGTACAGTTCCAACAGTTTCTTAAGCAGGAGGTGACATCATCTAGCACAGGACGTACACACATGACAGTCAGGCCGCCTACATCGTCGACTCGTCCATCGTCATCTACATCTACTGGAGGATCTAGAACAGAGATCGTGGATGCTGTGAGAGCATTTTTTTTAGAGTTTCATATTCCATCTACTGTTGTTCACAGACCATCATTTATTCAGATGGTTAGATGTATTCAAAGACAGCCACATGTCTCACCTCCTACTCAGATTGAGTTAAACTTTGGTGGAGAGGATGAGAGATCTTTTGCTTCTTCTGATGATTTTGATGAGGATGATTGAGTGATTTTATGACTCGTGTATTACTGATATTACATGTCATATATAATATCATGTCTGAAAATTTTATGAATTTTCAATGTTGATGCTTGAAATTTTATATTTCATCATTCTATGAGATTTGGTGTTGCACTTTCTTTTGCAAATTGATGTTTCTTGTATTCAATTCTTCTTAATTAGTATGCTAGGACCTACAGTATCTTTTTTACATAATTAAATGCATGAAATTGATGTTTTCTTAATAAATGTGACTCATAATCATTTACCGTAATAAAAACATCTAATATAATTTATAAAATTGCATATTTATGTCAATAAATTGAAGATTTCTCTTCAAAAAAAAAAAACTGAACCGGACCAACTCGTACAATTCGACCCGAGTCGCCCGAGCCGGATCGTATCTAACTTGTATTTAACCGGACCTGATCCGATCCAGATCCGTGATACGGCGAACCTTGATTTAGATGTAATATCATAAGTAATCAAACTAAACAGGATGTTGTTATTGGGTCGGGCCTTAATGTCCCTACTATTGGGCTATGGGGAGGCTCACTATGCACTCCATTGCCTCAATCCCTTTCCACCGCCCTAAGCCCCACTTCCTCACCCACTATTGCCTCTCTCCCCACCTCCTTCCATCTCTTATAAATAAGGGGTCGCTAATGGGAATTCAGAGGCTGCTGAATGGATTTCGAGGTCCATTTTATATTTTGTTTGGCCCATTAAAGGCCCAACTGATGTATTTTCTTTTTTAGTTCTGTTTGAGTCTTTTTACTTTGAATAAGGGTCATTTTGGTCCTTTAGTATTAGGGTTTCTTTTAAGGAGTCTATATATTGTCTTGTATCCCCTCGTGGGAAGGCATTGAAGAAGAATTTTGAATGAGAGCAGCCGTTGCGTTTTCTCTTGAGATGGGACGAGAACATGTGCCCTAGCCGCCTTCTTCTCCAAACCCCTCTCTTCTTTCTACTTCCGGTCCACCCCCTTGCTGTCCCGCATCAACTTGTATCAGAACAGTGTTAGGTCATCCTCATGGCCCAAGTCCTGTGAGAAACTGCTCATTTTATCTCTCCTCTCTGTCCCCTCCCATCTCCATTCCTGTCGGTTCAGTTCGCAGCAAAAAAAGAAAAGAAAAGAGGAGGGATAGTCGCCGGCGCACCTACACGTTGCTGCCGCCGTCGACGTCAGCCGCTGTCGCCGCCCTAGCCCCCCCCCCCCTTAACCTCCACCGGATCCCGACTTCCCTCAGTCAAGAAGAAAGAGAGCCCAGAGCAAAGGGCCAGGCCTACCCCGCCGCCGTCGACGCCATCACCAACGCCCGCCACTGCCGCCACCGACGCCGTTGTCACTAGCATCCGCAGCCACCGTAGTCGTCATCGGACCCCGCCGCCGCCAACATTGTCGGCTCCCAGCGGCGCAGCTGTCATCGCCCCCCCCCCCCCCCCCCCCCCCGTTCAGCCGTTGCCTTTCTCCTCCCCGCAGCCAGCGCCGGTGTCGAAGTGGCCGCCTCTCCCTGTTGTCGCCGTCACTGCCGCCATGCTCGCCAGCCCACCTCTATATGCTCCCCCGCCTCCTCTCGTGCCCTAGGGTGAAGAGGAAAGAAGACAAGAAAAGGGGTGGGAGAGAGGCGGACGAAGGGCTCGTTCCCTTTTAAGCCAGAATCGGTCAAACCAATTCGACCCAGTCTGGCTCAAGGCCCATCGCAACTTGGTCCTAGCCCGAACCACATTGCAAAGTGGTTCAGCCGAGGTGGTCCAGCCCGAGCCCCTACCAACATGGTCCAAGCCATGTTCAACGCGGTCCGGACCATCTACTACCCGGTCTGAGCCAGGGTAATATTGGGTTCGAGCCAAGGTCCAATGTTCGGGTCCGCTACAGTGCACAGGCACTAGGGGTTCTTATCGCACCGCTAGCGTCCAGGGCTCGTCCGTGCTCCGATTTTGCGTGTTGCTTGTGCCGTTGGGATCGTATCGACAAGGCCGACCTCGCTGTACGTTCCGTCCGACAACAGTGTCTCGTTTTACATGCCACACTTGCAAGCATTACGAGGGCACTCGGGCTCGCCGTTCGAGGTCTTTCTGGACTCCGATTTGAGCATCGTTCGCGCCGTCAGATTCGTCTCAACGAGGCCAAAGCAGATCCAGTGCGCTGTATCCCAGATTTGCCTCGTTTTACGTGCCACTTATGCACGCATACCGAGAGCCCCCGATCGCGCATCTTGAGGCCAACCCCAGTTGCCTCGATTTGCATGCCAGCCTCCCGGTGCACTAATTTCGCAACAGCTAGTGTCCGCTTTACCTCATTTTGCGTGTCACTTTTACACGCATATCGAGGTTGGTGATTTGAGCTCTGTTTCTTGCGCCAATCGTACCGTTGGCATCCTAGCAGCGAGGCGAACCTCGTCCATCATTTCTTTAGCCAATACGTTTTCTCATCATGGATTTTAGTTTTGAGGTGGAGCTACCCAATTCCGTGCAAACTAGGGTGTTTCTTAATGCAATTCCGTTCGGCAATGTTATCTTGCAATCTATTGTGGATTCTATCTCCCATACGGACTACATAATTGTCTCTGGAGACCAAGCCTATGTGCCATTTTTTCGTCTTCTAAAGAGCAAAAGCATTTCCCGACGCGTCAGGTATTATGATGATGCATGGTGCAAGATTATACCACATGATTCATATATTAGTTTGAGTAGAGAATGGATGGACGAGCGGCAAGTTGTGATTGATCCCACTGGGCAAGACTGCCTTTTACGACCCAAGGGATACCAGACATCGATTCGTATTCTCAATGCCTCTTATCAGGTTCGGGAGAAGTTTCAACAGTTGTATTTAGCTTGTTTCCCTAAAGTGACACCATCACCTGTTACTGGTTGAGATCACGACTTATTCATGACATCGGGACATATGATCGCTGATACAGTGCTCGAGGTTGATGTCAGATATATGGTTGACAATTGGGATCATGCTTTGATTAGACGGTCAGGATTGAATCGTATCTCTGAAGATGTGTTTAGCACTGGTCTACTTGGTGCTGCACCAGTTCATATTATCTCATGGGATCAGGAGTTATTTGTTCAGGCAAGATTAGATCTTATTCCTAATGATGTTTTTGCTGACTCAAAGCCTCGTCCAACACTTACTGAGAGTGTAATGATAGCTACCCTACATGATGGCACGTATGATTTGTTATCGTCTTCAGTAGATATGGTATGGCAGGACTATTATGATTCACATATAGCAGACCAGTTTGTGGTTCTTGAGATGATCCTCTGCTTGAAGATTCCTACTGATGATCCAGTCGTCCACGTACTTATTCTGGCTCACTTTAAAATTCGAGGACGAATTTTTTCGAACATGGGGAGAATGATGGGAATTCAGAGGCTGCTGAATGGATTTCGGGGTCCATTTTATATTTTGTTTGGCCCATTAGGCCCAACTGATGTATTTTCTTTTTTAGTTCTATTTGAGTCTTTTTACTTTGAATAAGGGTCATTTTGGTCCTTTAATATTAGGATTTCTTTTAAGGAGTCTATATATTGTCATGTATCCCCTCGTGGGAAGGCATTGAAGAAGAATTTTGAATGAGAGCAGCCGCTGCGTTTTCTCCCGAGATGGGACAGGAACCTGTGCCCTAGCCGCCTTCTTCTCCAAACCCCTCTCTTCTTTCTACTTCCGGTCCACCCCCTTGTTGTCCCGCATCAGTCGCCCTTAGCTTCCTATCCATCCTTCCCTAGGCTATGTAGGGGAAGGGAGAGAAAGAGAGGGAGGAAGGAAGGAAAGTGAAGAGAAGAGGAAGAATGGAGTAAGGGGGTGGGCAATGGCTCAACAGCAATCAGACGGCACCTTGACAGTCATCTGGCAACAGCTTGACAATGATCTAGTGGCAGCTTAGTGGGCAGCGGTTCAGCACTATTGGAGTCATTGGGCCATCCAACTCAAAACCTTAAGACATTGAGTGGAGTAGGCACCATCTATTAAAGTGTTATTTATTTTGTCCCTTTTTCGATGTGGGACTATTCTAATACACCCCCCTCACGTGTAGGCCGATTTGAGGCTCTGTTACGTGGATCACAAATACGGAGTGTGCAGCCCGGTTCGTAACCATGGGACTCTGATACCATATTGAAGTTATTGGGCCATCCAACTCAAAACCTTAAGTGTGACTTTGTTTGCAGAATTGTTTATACCATAATAAGGTTTTGGAGATTTTTTAAACCATAATAAGAGGCATTTTGATTTGGTAAGTTGTTGGTGTTCCATCTAGAATAAGGAGAATTACACTATACTATTTCGAGTGATTTGGTAGGAAGGAGTGGAATAAATAGTGAAATAAAGGGTTGAATTGGAGGAATTGGGAGAATTGAGGGAATTAGGCATTCCAGGTACAATTTGGGGAATTGGAGGAATTAGGCATCCCCGCAATCATACCGGGTTTAGACCCTTATACCAGTTATTCCCAGTCCTATTCCGCTAACAAAGTGAGCCTAAGGCATTAAGTGGAGTAGGCACCATCTATTAGAGTGATGTTTATTTTGTCCCTTTTTCGATGTCAGACTATTCTAACAAGAAACAACTCGGCAACAGTTAGGCAGTTACTCAATGACAACTAGGGCTTTTGTGGTCCCTATTCCTAAAAACAACTTTAGCTTAGCTAGTTTAATTAATTTCTAATTAAGTTTAGGACCTAGGCTTAGGTGTTATAAGGGGGGAGACTATCAATTTGGTTTCATGAATTGTTCTTTTTATGCACTTCTGTTTGGTAACTACGGGATATTTTTCTTCAGTATTATAACCATGTACTAAAGATAAGACTAGTCGGTACAAGAAGGTCATTGTTAATAGGATAGTGATTAAAGACTATGACTATGTATGGCTAAAAACATGATTATTAAATATAATTATTATTCCAAATGATTGTAGAATATAATCATGATTGAGTTCCTAGAGGTATTTTCTTTATCAGTGAAAATTGCAAGGACATCACTTCACCAATTGGAAAGGTCTAGAAAATTATTCTTGGGACTAGGGGACATAGGGCTACTACTCTCCAAAGGTACGTTCTGAAGTTAGGACATGGAATGTCCTCCTTTTCTTAAAGGACTCTAAAAGTCCGAACTCAAGACACACCAACTCAGGTAGTGGTCAAAAAATGACTTGAGAACACTCGTGACTAGAGCCAAGATGACATAGTTAGATATTACATGTCTCAGTTCAGTCTACAACCTACCTTCTCCCATAGGAGTAGTTGAAGACTCTCCTGTAGTATAGGTGGAAGCTGAGGCAATCCAGTCAGCTAAGACTATTAGTAGGTGGTTATCCTTGTTATTACAAAGAGAACATAGTGGACCATTATAGTCATAAAGGCAATCATCTAAGATACCTAAGAGCTGATTATGTAAGGCTGAAGGTAAGATTATGAGTAATGTAAGACTTAAGATGTGTACACGCCGATTACATATTGACCTTAGTAGTAGAATTCGGTCATTTTAGGTGCCAATCCCATTCCTAAGGTGTGAATCTGTCCTTTGGGAGTGGATTCATCAAGGGAACACACTTCCCCAATGATCCAGAACACACCCTCATGCTTAGAGTTCATTCAGGCGGTGGGGATGGGCAGGAAAAAAACAAATGAAGAGAAGAAGGAAGCAGGGAGGAAAAGGAAGGAAAAGGGAAAGAAAATGATAAGAGATATACCTAGAGATGGTAGTGGAAGCAGCATGCAAGCATGGGGATGGCAACAACAATGGCATGAGTGGTGGCAGGGGCAGCAATGTGCTTGAAGCCGGGACCAGATATCCTCTATAGCAGTGCAGATGGACGAAGGGTGACAACAATGATGAACTAGAGAAAGAGATGTACTGGTAAAGTCGGAGCTTCCATCTTTCCGACAATGGTGTTAGGGTTGAGGGGAAAGTTAAAAAGAGGGAAAATTATAAAACAACCTCCACATTTAAAGAGTATTTTTCATCTTTAATATTGTGCAAACACCGTTAATGCCTGCAATAGTACCTAAAGTTTAACTTTTATTGCTTTTGTAGGTTCAAAATGCAAAACTATGTTATAAACTAAAGAATTACTAAATGACCCCTATACTAAAAGTCAGTTATAAAATAACTTTGTAAACAAGATATTGCATAAATATCCAAGAATATTTATAAGAATCTTCAAACATAAAAACTATAAAAAAAATCCTAAACCACATTCTCTTTGGTAATCACAATAATGCTGTAAACTATGGTCTATTACTGAAAGTAACTCTTATGATTTGTTTATTTATCCTTTTGATAATAGACATAAATATATACTCATTAACTCATTGCCTAAACACTCCACAATAGGGAACATTAAAGGCCCATCGATCCCTTGAATTGATCCTGCTCCCTCACCATGCTACTAAGCATGTGACTCAAGAAGGCCAAGAGCCAGATATGAAAAGATGACATGTCGTCCAATTCTCTATTTTTGTAACTAATGAACCATACAAAGAATATAAAGGAGAAGAAACACGAATGAAAGATGCGAAGATTATGATGACTAAGAGTAAGAAAGATCATGATGAAGAACTTGAGAACTATAAGTATAAATAACATTAACTTTATCTAAGAGAGTCCAACACTACTGAGTAATTTATGAATCACCAAAAAAATCCAAGACCAAAAGATAAAGAACATGTTATCATGAAAATAGGTACAATGATTAAGTTACATTTTCAGGATAGCATGCCATTATTATGCATTGACTCATAAAAGAACGACCTACATCTTCATAAGACTGGAATATATCATAACTTAGAATTATAGAATGGTGATCAAAGAGCATTAATAAGACTAGGATATGTCAAACTCATGAAAAACGTCTTGTTGGCAACAAAATATTATGCCAGGTACAGTTAGAAGTATGTAGTACTCACATTCACCACGATGATCCTTAACCATGAAGGCTTCTGTCTTCGCTTCTCTTACTCTCATCCCATTGAAATAGCCATCCCCAATTCTTGCCCCTAGTCTGAACTTACGACTCCTTGTCCAGCTTGAATTATCTGTAAATGCAAGCTCACCTAGTACAGCAATACCCTCAGTAAGATCCAGAAGCACATCCCCTGAAAGGAGTGGTCGCTTACCCTCCCTCTCTTTGACGATATTGTTTTTAAATTCTTCAAATGTCCAATTTTCTTCATCACCTTCAAAATCCCCCTCCAGAACTACTATTTCAACCTTCATGGATGACTCGGGACCTGACATAACAACTTTGCCTGTCGAGCAATCAACTAGAGCTACATTTATTGCAGAACAGTCCTCGCCTTCAATTTTGGTCCCAGTAAAAATCGGAAGCGATAACTTGGTCACAAACTGCAGTTGCAAGCTTCTTGAGGATGATGGATATATTTGTTTTCCACATTGTCTGAATGGAAAACAGTGAAAATAGCCATTAGTTATTCACACCATCAGAGTGCCATTTTCAAGTAGGTATTTGATTCTCACCGTTTAATACTAGCCAAGTGTTTTGATAATGCACATTCTACTTCCTCTTTTACCTGGGAAAAAAAACTATGCATTGTTATTATTTAGTACACATATGATCCCCTATAAAGCACTAATGGCTGCAAGCTTAGCAATTTGAAATGAAAATAAACATTAGATCTAGATTTGTACTGATGATACGTAAGATGATAGTAACTTCAAGAGCTTGCACTTACATAGCTAAAATTTATTCCAAAGTTATCTAAACCTACAACTAGACATAGTTCCATAGATATCCTTATTGCATTTCTTTCCATTGATATCCTTATTACATTTCTTTCTATCCTTTGTCATATTGTAATCTTTTCAAGCTGTGAGCAAGGAAAAATCAGAAAATAAAGCAAAACATAGGACTAATAAATTGATGCAAATCAATTATTCTTATATTTTGGCATCATTTGTTGCAAACCAGACTCCTAGGGCATAATTCAGGTTGATGATCCAGGCAATATGGAAACCTTTCATTTGAACTTCGATCAAACAAGTTTGTATAAGAGAACTCTAGCTTCAGGCAGCAGAGCCATCCAACTTAGGTTCCCGAAATGAGGAAATCCTTTTGAAGTCTGACCCTTTGTTGCTATATTCCATCATTTTACCCATCTCTCATGGCTCTCCAAACACAGACTAGTTTTCAAATTTGAATATAGCAATTTGGCTAATAAGTCCGTTTGGATGGGATGGAGTTTGTCATCCAACAACTTTAATATGAAGCTCCAAGCCCAGCCCAGCCAAAGTAGCCCATCCTTAATGAAACTTGGTAGATTTAGATCCAGGTAAGCGACGGATAAGTAAAGTGGCATCATTATTAAATCACATACATGCCCACGTTCGCATGCATGATGGAGTTGGTCATCCAACAACCTTGATATGAAGCTCATAGCCCAGCCCAGCCAAAGTAGCGCAGTCTTACTGAAACCTGGTAGATTTGTATCCAGCTAAATGATGGACAGAACAAAGTGGCACCATTACTAACAGATCACCATGTGCACATGCACGATGTAGTTGGTCATCCATCAACTTTAATGTGAAGCTCCGAGCCCAGCCCAGCCAGAGTACCCCAGCCTTAGATCCAGCTAAACAACGGAAACAAAGAGTAAACATTTATGATACGAGTACATCCCACATTGAACACTATCCTGCACTGATTCATGATGTTATCATTGCATAATGCATCAAACAAGATAAATGTGTGTGTTCATCCACAACAGCCCACGAAACTTCTTCACTACTCTCTGTAACACTTCCAATATACTCTCTTTATATTGCAAAACATCCCACAGCCTGTTTGGTGGCAATTTCTTACATAGGCTCCTAAACACTCATCTTCTTCTTGATGTCTACTTTCTCATCCTTGCCAGTAAAGTTAAACATAGTGACTCCACATATATCCCATAGTCAACTCTTGTTAAAGATGATAAGTGTTCAGACAGGCTTGCTACAGCCACAGTCCACATGTGAAAAAAACAAATGAATAGCTTAGCAATTAAAGTTTGTGTAAAAAATAAGAAAAAACAAGAGCTGAATCTGATCAGCAACAAGTATGATAAGTAAGAAACTTTTGAGAAATCATAACTCGTCATTGTTAGGGAAAAATATAAGTTGATGGTGTATGTATAAAAACACGTCTAAAGCAGTAAAGAAAAGAAAACTTATTTAAACATTCTTCGATTTCAGAAAATAAGAATTCATTGGGGTAAGAACTTACTCAAGAAAGACTGAAGATCAGTGTCAAGTCTTTGGGAGTAAAATTTTCAAATTTTCCCATTAAGAACACTGGACTTTCACTAATGGATGGTCCAGAATGGGATTATAAAACAAGTGTTGATCTAAAATGGAAGGTTAGAAAGCCAAATTGTTATCTGCAGAGGTAGAAGGTCCATACCTAAGAATATTCTATCAAGCTTGTCATACTATTATTTGTCTATTTTCACGTTACTTAAATCAGTACAAAAGAGACCTAACCTGTCAGAAAATCCTTTTTTTCTGCAATGTTAGCAAGTCACAATTTGAAAAAGAAAAAATCAGCCCTATGAAAATGTCTCAAGTTGCCAAAAACATTGAAACAAAATCATGAAAAAAGTGAAAGAAACTGTAATTTTAATACAAAAAATTATTCTTAAAATATAATAAAATTTTAGAATATATAATATAAGAATGAGTAAATTGTGTTTAAAAATATGATTTCTTGGAGAAGTATGCGATTAATTATGATTACATTGTTCTTTGAACTTATGAAGGTTTTATATTTTTAATAAATGGTGATTTATTCGTGAAAAATGTATTAACACAAAAAAGTGTGATTAACTTGTGATTTATCTGGAAAGATGCAAATACAGAGCAAAGAAGATGACATTTGGTAAACTGAGAACATCCCCACAAAAAAAGGAAAGAAAATAGAAAGGGGGAGTGGGACTGATAAATTGCAGATTTTTAATAGACGGACAGCGAAGTGATTATGGAGATTTGGTGAGGATGGCAATCTATGGTAAATGTCATCAAGGGAAATATTCCAGGTGACGGTGATAAAGGGTGTACTTCGCAGGTAGTAGGTCTAAGTTATCACCCCCTCTGGAAGAAGACAGTTAGATTGGCTGACTATATGGAAGTTCCTTCAGGGTGCCAGTTGGCAAATGGTCAAGAAATCAAGTTTTGGAAAAATAAATGGTTCTCAGAGGGTACTATGGTAGTGCTGTTCGGTATTTTATGGGCTTTAATATGATAAAGATATCATAGTCCAATAAAATCAGCAGAATAGTGAAAGTATTAGATGGCAGACAGACAGAAAAAATCCTACTGACTGAATAGAAGAGTTTAAGAAATTGAAATGATTCTTTCAACAGAAAATATAGCCAATGACAGAAGTAGCTTATGAAGATGGAGATGGGATCCAAATGGCAGACTCTCTGTTAAATCATGTGTCAAAACATTTGATGATGGTGGCCATAGGGTATGGCGGTGGAAGTTGGCTTGGAATAAGGTCTTTCCAAACAAAATTAAAATTCTTCTTTGGGAAGTGTCTATAAAAAGACTTCCAACCAAGGATGGAGTATGGCTTATGCCTAAGGAGTCTTCATAGACTGTATGGAAAATGTAAGCTACAATGATGGATGTTAGATGGTCTCCAAAGGTAACCTATTCTTAACTTCAGTAATTGGGGGTCGGGGATTTCTCCAAGGAGATAGAGAAACAAAAATGGTGGCTTCTTATTCTTGGAGCTGTATGCTGGACTGTCTAGCAAAAGTAGAGTGAGAGGAGATTTAGACAAAAATTTGCACAAAAATAGCATAGATAAAGCTGTATCCAATGGACAGTGAATTGGGCAGTGAAACCAAACTGGGATGACCCGAGGATACTATTATCCCTCGAGATGTGTAAATGGGAGGATTGATGATCCAAGTCATTTTTTGTATCCTCTTTATAGCAGTAGGCTTGTTCTGCCCCCTTGGTAGAGCTAATTTCGGACATTTGTTGGAATTCCTTTTTCCACTTGTGTTGCACTGGTGTTTCAGTGTCGGAAATAATCTTAGTAAGCATTTCTTGTTTCCCCATGTTTTTCTAGGCTATCCTTGGAAAGTGGACATACAATCTTAAACCATTTTCCTTTACGATGCACATACAAATGTAAAAATATAAGAATCAATATATTTCGGATGGAGCATATAATAACATTTTTAGCTATTACAAAATCTAGCAAAAATTGACTGCCACAATAGTGAGCCACCCGCTATCAAGCAGAAGTAGTTACTCAATATATTATGAGGTACCATATTATGCATGGTCAATGTACAGAAGGCCGATAATGTGAAAAGTAGGATAATGTTTAGCAATCCCCCAATTTGCAATGTTTATGTCCAGATCCGTTTCAAAACTTCATTTGTGGGATCAGCCAATCCTGATCCAGATCAGCTGATTCAGGTAGGAATTGGCCAGTGCTGATATGATCTCAAAGACAAAATCCAATACATATTTCAAGTACAAGGAAGAAAGAAGAAAAACTGTTTGGTTTGGATCAGTTGGAATTTGTCCAAAATCAGCCATTCCCGAGCCCCTTCTGAGCTAATCCCAATCCCCATTTGGATCAGATTAGACCTGGCTATTCCATGAAATGATCCAACTCGACAATCTTTGCTCCAAATTGCATGAGGACAATCCTCCACAATCTCTTTGTTCCTGTCCAGCATAACTGACTACTGCTCCGAGTAACAAATTACTCCCCGCTTTCTGAGTGCTGACCAAGGAATGTGTCAACCAAGCAAACAAACAAGACAGTTTGTGCACATCAATGATAAAAATTAAGTTGCAAATTCCAGTCATTGGCCAAATGTTGGCCAGTGCACATTCTTTGCATTGTTTGCATTAAAATCCTTTAAAGCAATAGAATTTCAGTGAAAAAAGATTATAAAGCTGAACTTGAATCCCAAGTTAGTTAATTTTCAAACCTAGTTTCAAGATTCTTTCTTCGGGGGAAAGTATACAGCCAGGAACATAACTTAAATTCCCAGAATTGAAACCAGCTATCCTTTCTCCATTATACAATGTAAACAAGATACATTATTCTGAAAGTGAGTACCATAATAACCTTCCTCCCAAAAGTTTGACTGAAAGTGGAGGCAAAAATATTCTAAAAGTGGCCTTCTTCCCAAAGCTACAATTAGCTTTGATGGCTTCAGAAACAATTCCTTTGATTCAACTTTTCATGTGCAAACTCGGGAGGGGGAATGAAGGGGGCAGGCATTTCAATGTTGGGATTTTCAAGTTCATATGGCATGGATTATTCAAAAGAAAAATGAGTTGTGTATAACTATTTTCTTAATTTAGGTATCAAGATGTTTAAAATGGATAATCCATGTCAAAGGCTGGTAGAATGATGTGTCCTTAAAGATATCAAACATCAGACAGAACCTGAAAATTGGTGGGTTGTTGAGGTGAGAAACGGTTTGATGCCCAAACAAGAAAGTGTTCTACATAATTTATCCTATAAATAATTCTCGGCCAGCCAGCATACTGAGACCTCATCAACTAAGCTTGTATAGTAAAATCTGCCTATCAGTGATGGTCATCAGGTATCAACCCAAAGTTCAAAAATCCATGAAAGGAGAAATATATAAGCTCCAAAATACATTCCTCTCTCCTTTTATAGAAGACTAGAAGTCACAGATTACATCACAGTAAAAGTAAAATCTCGATAAGGTATTCATTTCAGAGTGGAAGCTTTGTTGATATAGCTTCAGTTGATTAGGCCAGTTACTCAGCATGCTTGCCATATTAAACATCAGATGATAAACAAAGCTGCAGTTGCAGCACAGAGGCAACTATATAAACTTGACAAATGACAAGCCCCGATATCCATAGGGGACCAAAGGCATGAAAAGGCATAGTGTTCAACTGGAACTGCATATCTTGCTGATAAAATTTGTTGGGTAGAAATACTCAAGAATCCTGGAGAGAGCAATAACAAAACCAAATCATCCACCATAAAAACAGCAGAAATTCACAAACACGCGGAATTCATCTCCAGGGATTAACAAAGAGAGAAAGCCGCCTAAAAAAGCATGCACTTACAACTCTACGAAGCAAAGGCTCCATTGCCTTGAGCAACTTTTGTAGGGTGTTCATCTTCATCACTTCAACTATCACCCTGATAACAAATCAAAAGAAAGAGCACGTGAAGATACACCTTCACAGGCACCGCAAAGCATACCAAAGCAGAACTTAGAATTATCACACTCATGTTCTCTTTTGTAGAAGGCAATACATGGGAAAATTAAAAACCTCTCCCATTCCCATTTCACTTGGAGACATGCATAAAACATAGAATTAGAACCCAATTTCAGCTCCCAAGCAAAACCCAACTCCGCTTGACAACAAAATCACAACCTATGCATATCCACATAAAATAACCAGAACCCATCTCAGGTTTACATTAAATTATGGCCTGATCGCACCTCCCCCCCCCCGGCATGTGAATTCCAACTGTACAAATAGAATCGACCCAATCCCAAAAATTTAATCTTGTACACAGACATGCATCAGAATTCGTTAGATGCCTAGAAATATATCACCTTCCAAGGGCGGGGACCTTCTGTCTCTTCTCCGCAGGGGCGCTGCCCCCGTCACAGCCAACCCCCGCCCGGCCCCTCTCCTCTTCTGGCTGCCGCTTCTGCGCCATGCTGCCGCCTGGTGTGTTGAGAAGGCAAAGAGAAAGGGGCTTAGAGGGGGCCTACCCCCGTAAAGAAGAGATCTTTTTTATTCCAAAGGCGCCCTGGGAAAGCTGCTCTTCCTCCCCCACCTGCGGCTGCTATGCTGCGCTCCGCCCGCCCTCCCTCCCTCTTCCTCTTCTCCCATCCACCTCTTTACTTTATTTCCTTCTCCCCATTTAAACTGGCACTTGGACCAGATTCTTGTGAAGGAGAGGCCGGAGGCGGGTCCCTCTCACATAAGACGTTGCACAAGCATGTAGAGAGAGAGAGAAAAGGAGAGGGCATTAGAGACAAGAGGGGAAGAGATGGAGGGTAAAGAACGAGAAGGGAGAAGATGGAAGAGCGGGGAGAGAGAAGGGAAAGGAGAGTGAGAGGGGGAGGGTGGAGAGAAAGTTATGATACGTGGGATACGGATACAAACGTAAGTATCGATATGGATGTACGTCAGACACAATAATATCTTAAAAATAAAATATAAAGATACGGAAAACATACGAATATATATATATAGTTATATATATTTATATTAAAATATAATAATTAAAATTTATCTAAAATATAAAACATATAAATGTATCAAATTTTATCTATTATGAGAAAATACGTTAAATATTTTAAGAAATCTCTAATTATTTATTTTAAAATTTTAAAGTAAAAGATTGGATATGAGTGTCCGAATGTCATGTCGTATCTAAATGTTCGACGCGACTCTCTAAGATAAATAACAGTGTTTACTAAATCATAGTGAAAGAGGGGGTAGAGAATAGGGTTGTGCATAATTCGGTTCAAATCGAAAAGTCGAACCGAACTGAATGATTCAGTTCGGTTCGGTTCGATTTGAGATAACGTTCGATTCGATTCGATTTCACAAAGTTGTGAAACCAAATTAAACTGAAAAAAAGAATAAATTAATTTTTTTAAGTAAATAGATATTTTATATTAACATTATGTATATAAATATTTTAATATCATATACATATTTATGTATAAATAAATATTTTTAAAATCTAATTTTAATGTTAAATATATTTATTTATTTATTTAATATAAATAAAATATGAAATTTTGGTTCGAACCGAATCAAACCAAAATTTTTAGATTCGATTCGATTCGATTTCAAATGTCAATTCGGTACGGATTCAGATTGAAAAAAAATTTCCAAAATCAAACCGAACCGAACCATGCACACCCCGTAGAGAGAGAGAGAGAGAGGACTGTGAGGTTACCGTACGACCGTCGGAGTAGCCCGGCGAGCCACGTAACCTAGGCAAGGGGTAGTTTCGTGCGTACGCTATATCGCCAGGAGAAACACGTTGCCCTTCGGGTGTGTGGTTACGTGGCTTGTCGCGGAGTCAGCACGGCAATCGAGGTTCGAAAGATCCGAGTCGTTTGGGTGGGGTCCGGGTCACGAGATGGGCGGAAACTCCTCGGATCCGTGCTTCCGCTCCAAGGGACCGGATCTGCGTTCTCCAGCGAGTACGGATAATGTCCTTCTTTAGAGGCCTGTTTATGAGCTTTGTCCGCTAACCTCCTCACTGCTTCCTGCTTGTCCCCTTTCTCTCTCTCACATGGACATCAATTACCGTGATTGGTGGAGTGGAAGTTCGGATCCGAAACCCATTTCTCATGGTGTTGCATGTTTTATTAACCCTTTACCCGAGGAAGCTTCCATGAGGCATCCCCCATTCGAATTCACGGATCCCCGTTACGGAGCACTGTCCAAGACTCACTCACTGATGGAGGTAAAGTTTGGTTAGGTGGAGATGGGGTGATGGAGCAGGGAAGCCTGTTGATGCACAATGATTGTTGTCTTGAGTGTTTGTCTTCTATTTTGTAGAGGTTGGGATGTACAAACTCAAGCCAACTTCCCTAGGGTGTCTAAAATGTGGGTGGGGTCTCCATTATGAAGATATGGGTTTTGTTATTTATGGCTACATGGAGGGTGTGGGAGAGCATTCCATGAAAACTTAGTGATAGTCATCTTGAAAATAAAATATAGTTCATTGCCAATTAATACTAATAACTGATTTCTCATGAATAATTTGTCCATAGTGAGGAAAACCATTCTTATGATAGTAGTGGGCTTGGCCATTGGTACAATCATGGATACTTTTGTTCACCGTTTGCTCAGTTAACAAGCTTGTTAGGTCCGATGAAGATTTTTGTGAATTGGCTTTCCAATTAATTGTGCTAGTGGAACGGTAAAAAACATTGTGATATAATAATTGTCTTCTTGTCACTAGTTATACTAACATGCAACTGTTCAATGATAGTTGATAAGGGGTTGAGTTTAATTTCGCATTTTTATTACATCATATACAAGAAAAATCAAGTTAAAAGGGTTGTAGAAGGCTTGTTAGGACATTGGTTGATATAAAGTATTTGTTTTTCAACACGTTAGAATAAAACTTCTACAAATCTCAAAGCACACCAATCAATCTCTTGTGTATTTTACATAGAACAAACAAAAGCAATTGGAATTTCATTATTTGCTTCTTAGTAAGTAGAATTGGATTTTGTTCAAAATAATTGTTGTTAAGCAAATTATGAAGTGTGAACATCACATATCATGTCATCTTCTTTGAAAATGACATGAATGTTTGTAGGTGATATGCACATAATTTTCATGTCATTATTGTTACATAAAACTTTTAAAATCCAAGATTGATAATCATTTATGGACTATGATGAGTAATTCTGAAGCTATCACTTGTTGGCTTTCTCTTCTATGTCATTTTCATTTTAAATCATATTTCATATCATATCCTCTAGATGGTACAATGGTTATCCAATATTTTGGCAGATGTTTTTGTATGTTTAAGCGAATTATGATTCCTCTTTTCTATTTTTGGACTACTAACGAAACTTCGACGAAGGTTCCTATTATCTGGTGAACGTGCATTGCATATAGAGACTTCAATGCTAAGCAAACTTTTCCTTTTAATGCTAAGCAAAATTTTCTTTTCAAATATTAACATTCCAACTATGAATGTTGTTCTTGTAGATCAATTCCAGACAGCATAAAAGAGCAAGATTATTCCATTGCAATCAAAGGTTGGCTTAAGAAACATTAACAAGACATTATCTAAGCCAAACTATTATTCAATATAATTTTCTTTGTTGAATTCATACATAACACTGAGAAAAAGATCATTGTCACCTTTCAATAAAAATATACAATGTTAGTAAATATGTGATATTTTATAAGAAAGAATTTTATTTGTAACTATTTTCATAGCCTTCTAAACACTTTATCTCCACTCACCAACTCATTTTCTCGTAATTCACCCCAATGTATGAATAATTTCATAACCCCCTTCATTTGTTCAAAACATTATTCAACTTTAGAATTTCCCATGCTGAAAAAGATTAGACACTAATTAAATCTTCAACTACACAAATTGTTGGACAAAAGGCTCAATTATAGATGATGATAGATAGGAAATAATGATATAACATAAAAATATCTAATAAATTCTTTTTTGGATAATGATGTAAATCCAATAACCAAGCCTAAAAACCAAATGGGCTGACCATCCTAAAGATTAGTTTAGGACCAATTTGCTCCCTCAACTCATGAGTCTAAAGGTTAGTTTAGATCCAATAACCAAGCCTTACTCACTTGTTGAGTGGTGCATCAAGGTTAAAGCCACAACAACACATTCTATCAACTACCAAAGTCCAATTGGGTTGTAGGCCATAGATCAAGCTTAGTAAGAGTCATCCAATATGGCTTAAGAGTCGAGGACATGTGGCTTTATCTCAGCACACTGAAGATAGTCTCATATAGAAAAACTCCGAAGAGCTTCACTTTACCTCAATTTAGATAAGGAATGAGGAATACCCTCTAAAAGATAAATACTATCTTTACTATTGCAAGCTTTTCTCTTCCTGTGTGCTCCCTCCTCTTCATGTGTTAACTTAAACGTAAGTTCCACCCCTCAATTAATCTCTCTTCTATGTGTCAAAGTTCATAGGTCCAACTTGCTCTCTCTCACCCTCTCTAACATCATCTCTAGAAGCCAAGGACTAAGCTCAAGCAACATCATTTAGGTGGACTTGCTTAGTTTCTCAGCTAGTTGACTATTCTAACCTCATCAAGTAGTATAGGAAACAAAAGAAGGAACGCACGTCAATATGCTAATAATATATTTGGAAAGACAAGCATTCATCATCTAATGATTTTCACCTAGATATGGTAACAAGAGATACTATAAAAAGGAGAGTTGAATAAAAATCCTAATTATGTTTTGACTCGTGCTTAACAAATGTATAAGAGCAATACATTGATGTTTAGTTTTTCTTTAATATCCAAAATGCTCATATCATAAATTTCAAAAAATGGTTTTTAAAGTGTACAACATTAGATCTAGAGGCTTATTTTGTTAAAATAAAATAAAGATGATAATTTTCCTTTTGTAAAATACAAGAAGTAGAAATGCTAATTTTCTACACATAAAGCATAGTTTTAGAGAAAATGAATACTTTCTACTGTTAGAACACTATAAAGAAATATTATATATCTGTAATATTCTTAGTGCAATTTTCTCATTGAAGAACTACTTTGTCTCCTTTTTATATATACTTTATAATGAAATGAGTTTGTTATTATAATATCCCAGATCTTAGGCAATCAGATTAGTCTAATTAAGTTAATTAGATTAGATTTTAGTCAGTTAATTTGGATAAATAATTTTCTAGAATATAGAAGGTTCATAAAGTAAGAGAATTCAAATTTTACCAAGTCCAAGATAATCGATTAGATGAGCTAAAAGAAAACTCAATTAACTAGTAGAAACTATCTATGATTGTAGTTAAAAAAACTCTGTATTTGAAGTTAATATGAACTTCAAAATCAAATTGAATTTAAGCAATAATCTATTAATATAAGTCGTATCATTGAAGTCAAAATCATGTTTGTAATCAAAGTTAAGATAAGTATTATAATCAAACTTAAGTTACGTAATAATTGATTAGAAATAAGTTAATAATCAGATTAAGTTAAGTTGATAGTAAAAGATAAATAAACTTTACAATCAAAGTTAAAACAAGGCAGAAGATTGATTAACAAATAGATAGATAATCGATTAAGTTAAACCTTATAATTACAGTTAAAATAAACTATGTAATCGATTAAAGGAAGACCTATAATTGATTAACATAAACATTGTAATGGAAGTCAAGACAAGGGATGAAATTGATTAACTAAAAGTAGATAATTGATTATAAGAAGAGTAGGTAATTGATTAAATAAAGGGAGAAAATGATTAAAAGACTAATATATAATTGATTATAAGAACAAAAACAATCGATTACTAGGACAACCTGTAATGGATAGGAAATCAATTATAAAAACAAAGAGAATCGATCATAAGAACAATAGGTAATAGGTTAACTGAATAATTTGAAATCAATTAACAGACCCATCGGTGATTGATTAGTTGATACTCATGCAATCGATTAATAGAAGAACTTGTAATCGATTTACATAAACAAAAATAATCGATTAACTATTATTCCATTAACTGTTATAGATGTAATCGATTGACTGGTATATATGTAATCGATTAATTGATATGCGTGTAATCGATGATTTAAACTTATAATCGATTAACAAAAGCCTATTAGTAAGCGATTGGTTGGTTCTTTACATTATTAAACATAACTTAAGTTATTTGATTATGTTATTTTTGGAGTTATTTGATTATGTTATTTTTGGGTAGTTCCTAAAGGACACGTGGGCTTCTTCTAGGGAGTGTGCTATGGCGGATCTAAAGGTCTAGAAAAATCTAAGTCGATTCGGCTGGAGTTAAATAGAGAAGAATACTTTATTTATTCCCTAGAAAGGCTAGAAAATTAGAGATAGAGAGAGAGGAAGCAAAAGGAGCAGGTGCTTTTGTGCTCGGGTATCTCCAGCAGCAAGGGGAACTCTTGACGTTAGCTGTGTTCTTTTCTAATCCAAGACAAGTGTAAGTGTAGCATTTACTTAAAAAGAATTATGTACTTATTATGTTATTAAATTGTTAATTAAATTATGTTAAAAAAAATTATCCATGCTAGTATTTTAACCCTCATCCGTACGACGTGGCTATCGTAAATCTTCCGCCGCAGAGAGACCCGGAGCACTTGCGAATGATGTGCGAGAAATGGAATACTGATGAAGCTAAGTTAATATGTGAATATTTTATTTACTTTTGTAAGCTTTGATGAATATGTAATAAATATATTCTCTTTATTGTATGAAATCTCGACAAGGAACAAGGCCAACCACTCTCACCTGAGGATGACATACAAGAAAAGCGTACCAGTCATCGGCAACTCAATTATGAGTTTGTAAGTTTTATCTTCATGTTTGTTTCTTAACTTATAAAATTTAGTTCTAATTACAGAAATTGTATTCTTCTTTTATTAAATTATAGCATCAGGTTCACGGACGAGATGCGACATGTCTGGAGATGTTGCAGATGTCTCATAGCAGGGTGCAGCCTGATGGAACAATGGTCTAGTTTGAGGACGAGAGCCGTACATTGATGGTAAATTTTGTTTGAAAATAATTCTCTTTTATTTATTTATATAAAATATTTCATTACTGAACATTGTTTTATCTTTAAAAATAGGACCGCATGATAGAGTTAATGAACCTCCCTACTCCAGTTGCTGATGAGTTGACTCCCCCACCTCTTGCCCTCACTCCTAAGCAGGCCTTCACCGCGGTGCTAGGAGCGGACATGCATGGCCGTACTCACAGCGGTGGATAGGCGAGACCCTGAGGTCATGGGCGGTGTCTCATGATGGTTTCAGTAGCAACAACAATGGTGTCCGTGGCCTTAGGGAGCAGAGCAGATGTCGCCTTTGAGTAGTACATCCAAGAGCATGAGCAATACGTCTAGCAGTAGGAGCAGTACTGGCGGGAGCAGGACGATTACCAGCGACAACAAGAGGAAGTGATTAGAATGAAGGTCAAACATGAGATCTTTGGGGAGCTACGTATGCAAGGAATCCTGCCGCCATTGCAGCAGCCCTCGCAGTCACAACCGCAGTCACAATAGACCTTGCAGCCCCAGCCACGCTTACAGCCGGAGGATGAGGATGAGGGAGAGGATGGAGAGTCTAAGCAAGAGCCTAATTTTGGGCTCGATTGACATTTCATCTTTTTTTGTATTGTATGATATGATACTTTTCCCATATTGTTGTGTATATTGTAACTATTTATTTTTTATATTGGTTACTTTGTTTGTATTCGTTTTGTGTTTGTATGGTGTTTATATTTGGATATATGTGTTTGTATTATAGGTGAATTTTTTTTCATTTAAATAAAATTATTTTTTATTAAAGATGGTCATTCGTGATGGCTATTATGACAGTTGTCGCTAATGTTAGTATTAGATGGTCTTAAAGCCAATTCGATATTATGTACTAATTCAGATTATTAATAAATGGCAATAATTCATTGTGTGTAATTAATTCGATCTATGTTTATCGTATCACGATGAAATCCATGAATATGTACAATAGTCTTCGGATTATGATGAGATCATAATTACGGGACCGAAGACTTATAAACACGTGTTCTTAATTGTTTCTAGTCATAGGATGTTTGAGATATGACATCGAACATCCGGATAGACTAGTATAGGTTACTTCAGCTCATATGATGAGGGTGACTGATCCCATAAGTCACTTGTGTGGAGACACTATGCTGGACCTGTAGGTGCTCATTGGTGAATGAGTTCACTGAACTGATCCGACTATGAATCGCTGGATGGTAAACACCTCACTGTTAACCAGCTCGATTATTTTGTCACGGTTGCGTGGATGATCCTTGGACCTGAGACGCCAAAGATATCTTGTTGGTAGGTTTCTAAACTTTGACCTTGACTAACGAATCCCTAACCATGTGTTATCAATAAGTCAAGCGATCGGATTCAGGGAAATGCCCTCGAAGGTAATTGTGTGTTCAATACGGGATCATCCGCTTTCGGTAGTTTGAGAGAGAATGTTCCGGGAATGATGCGCTTAAAGTCCCTGGCTAGGGCGGACTCTGTATTCGATAAGGAGTTATCGGATTCAGATTAGCGACATCTGATTCAAGTGAATCGACCGAATAGGGTTTAACAGTAAACCATACCCTAGGTCGATTCGGAAATATTGCTAACCGATGATGGAAAGGTTCCAATAGAGGGTTGTAATAACCCCAGTGCCATCTAGGATCACGCGATGTTGCTTGGTATCCAACGTGATCGAAAGTCCGTCCGAATTTATTGTGGGACAATAAATTCGGCTGATTAATTGAATATAAGGATATTAATTAATTCAATGGATCAGTAAAAGGTTACTGGGCTTAATGGGCTATTAACTGGACTGGTATTTGGGCCTAGAGGGTCACACGCAAATAGTTTTCAAGTCGATGGATAATCCGACAGGATTTCGGATAAGTCTGGGTTTTTATGAAAAACCGCAAACAGACTTATTATAAAAGAATGGATTCTACGTCGGCGGTCAGCAACCCTAACCTAGACGTCGTTCTTTTCTCTCTCTCCTCTCTTCTGGGCGTGTGACACGAGGCGGCCATCTGGAGGCTCCGCTTCGATTCTTGACTGCTCCGCCTTCCGTCCGACGGGAGATTCCGAATCCACATGTTGCGGCGGATTACGCGCAGCCAGACGGGATCCACGAACGCTGCATCAAGCGAGGAGGCGAGGACGATCCATCGCGAGAAGAACCACGTGGATACCGCTAGAGGTCGGGCATCTGTGCGACTTGCGGCATCGCTCCGACGGAACCGAAAAACGAACGCGGATTCGAATCCGCGCAAGGTAAATCCGATTTACTCCGGTCTTGTTTTGTTGATCGAAACGGGATGGATCCGATCCCGAAATTATTTTTATTCCGCTGCGTTTTCGGTCGAATCCCAACACAGCGATCCCAACAGTGGTATCAGAGCCAGGTTCCACTGTGTTTTCGCCATTTCGGTCTCTAAAATTATGGTTTTTGAATTTATTCCATGATTAAATTTATTTTCTTACAAGATTTGAATTCATGAGATGTTCACTACGATGAGATCGCGATTTAAATCTGAAGAAAATATTTTATTTTTGTGGTTTTTCGTCGTGTTCTTCGTTGGACGAAGAACGGAGTATTTTTGATAAAATCGGATCCATGAGATGGATCTCTAGGGGCTTTGATCGTTGTGATCGATGCCGGCAGCGTGACGAGCAGGGTATCGCTTGCCATGGCCTTCCATCTTCTTCCTCTTGCGTTTTTGAAACCGTTGTGAAAAGGGGATCGAGGGAAGGGTTTTTTTTTTAAAAGAAATTGGCCACCGGAGCCCCTCACGGGCCTGCTTCGGCTGCCGGAAGGACCGTCGACGTCGCCGCGGCCGGCGGACGGTCGCCGGTGGCCGGCCGGAGCCGGTGCCAGCGCCAGAAGGGACCCCCTGCAAAGGGGTGCCCCGTCGAGTTCCCTGCATTGCAGGGCACCGGCGGGCAGGCCCTATCGGCGGCTAGGGTTTCCTAGCCGCCCGACAGGGTCCAGCCGTGCTGGACCGCTCGAGCCAAGGCCTAGTAGGGCTCGGACCAGGCCCACAGGCCTGGGTCCGAGCCTGGGGCACAGTAGGGTTGAGCCCTTTGAACCCCTCCCTATTTATTTATTTTTGAAATTATTGGGGGGGGGGGGGGGGGGGGGCTGTTAAAATTAATTTAATTTCGTTTTATTATTAAAATGTGGTTTTAATAATAAATCTTAAATTATTAATTTTTGGTCATAATAATAAGATTATGAATTATAATTAATTAACAAATGTTGTTAATTCAAATTATTAATCTAAGTTGTTAGATTAATTGTTATATTTAATTGTTAAATATTCCCATATATATTTGAATGGTTCTAATTAAGCATGGAATATTTCTAAACCATTGATTTTAGGATTTATGCACATGATGTGATTTAAATGCTTGTTTAAATTCGATTTAAGTTAAGCATGCATAAATTGTTTTTGAAAATTATAAATTCTCCAAAATTTTGTTTGATCCCTGGTTTTATGAAACCAAAATTATTAGTTATTTAAAAAAAAAAAAATTTAATTAGCCATTTGATGTGCTATTTCATGTGTGGTTTGTTTAAATAAAACACATGGTGGTCA
This sequence comes from Zantedeschia hybrid cultivar, assembly GCA_030544215.1. Taxonomy (NCBI): domain Eukaryota; kingdom Viridiplantae; phylum Streptophyta; class Magnoliopsida; order Alismatales; family Araceae; genus Zantedeschia; species Zantedeschia hybrid cultivar. Next base: position 31,166,510 of record JARZZO010000003.1, on the reverse strand, counting down.
TGGACGAGCATTAATTGTGGATATGGAATATGATTGTGTGGTTTGTTATTTATTAATAAATAGAGGTCTGCGAACCTCTCCCTCTCATATTCCAATGTAATTCTACCTCCCTCCTTAATGTAGTCGCCATAAGGCTTCCTCCTTTTATAAATTATTTTGTAATTACGAATTATGATGTAATTTGATCGAGGCAGCTGCGCACGGAGCGAGGATGATCCACAACTGCCAACCATATGAAAATGAAGGAGTTCATTGAATCCATGGGTTTGCAGACTCATGATATAAGTTGTTATATTGTGTATGTGTATGCGTTTGACTGTCTGGCTCAAGTCAAACCACAGTGCCGTCCATGACCACACTAATGACATGTATGTGATGCGTGTGCTTAATATTTGCTAGGTTATTAGTATTTATAATATATTCGATATATTTAATACTATCACCGAGGATGAGACCAAACTAAATAAGTAAAACCTTCGTAACAAACTCTAAGCCGTAGTGCGAGTCATTGAGAATGCACCACGTGGCTCTCCATCAATATGATTAATAAAACTTAATTCAGTGGTGGTAGATACTATATGTTTACCCGAAGTTTGCCATTGACCGATGAGAGAACTATTGATCATGGCATTAGATGTCTTTGGATAAGAGTAGAGGAACGATATAGTTATCCACGTGTTTACCCGGGAACTATATTCCCACTCTACTCTGTTATGTATTGATGGTAATGCTTAGACTGGGGATAATGACCTACTGTGTTTATCCGGGACCATTAATATCCTGGGAGCCGAAATATGATCGGATATTGCAAGGAGTTGCAATTATCATGAGATGATTGTTCCGAGATAGCGATATGATACTATGTGTTTACCCGAGGTCATATTGTGATACTTGGAGATTCTGATCCCCACTAGAAGACAGTCGGCGTCTCCCGTTCTGTATATCTGAAGATTATACAGTCCGTCGAAAATTAGTGAGAGTAAAACTAGATAATAAAAGACCATATCTTGTTTTAGTTAATCTGAATATCTGCTAATTATCATTTGATTATTTCCTGTAGGCTAGAATGTCGCACCATAACCCGTTGCGAGGCATACTTGATGCCAACCGTTTGACAGGCACCAATTACTCAGACTGGCTCAGGAACCTGAAGATTGTCCTCAGGTCTGAGCAGATTGCCTACGTCTTGGATAATGAACCTCTTGCTGAACCAACATTAGATGCCCTAGAGGAGGAAATGATAGTGTATGAAAAATGAAAGGAAGATTCCACCATGGTCCAATGCTACATGTTAGCCTCTAAAAGCAATGAGTTGCAGAGGCAACATGAAGAGATGGATGCTAGATCCATTATGCTCCATTTGAAGGAGCTATTTGGTGAGCAGAGCAGAATCGAACGATATGAGATATCGAAGAATCTGTTCAAGGCTTAGATGGCAGAGGGAACTTCAGTACAGAATCACGTGCTGAAGATGATTGAGTGGGTGCAGGGGCTGGATGCTCTTGGGATTACACTTCCCAAGGAGATGCACACAGACCTCGTGTTGTCTTCACTTCCACAGTCACATGCTCAGTTCATCGTTAATTTTAACATGAACAAGATCCATGCCACCTTAGCTGAACTACTGAACATGTTAAAGACTGCTAAAGGGGATCTTGTAAAGGATAAACCCCAAGTCCTCATGGTTGGTAAGACCAACAGAAAAAGACTTGCAGTCCAAGCTTTTCGAAAGAATAAGAACAAGGTTCAGAGAAAGGTAAAGGTTGTCAAGAAAGACAAAGGTAAAAGTGCTGAGAAAGGTGATTGCTTCTACTGTCACCAGAAAGGCTATTGGAAGAAGAATTGCAAAGAATACCTCAAGGACAAGGTTCAAGGAACTGTGAAGCAGTAGAACGCTTCAGGTATCTATATGATAGATATAAACTTGTCAATAAGAGATTGTATATCATGGGTATTAGATACTGGATGTGTATCTCATATCTGCAATTCTGTGCAGGCACTGACAAGAAGGCGTAAGCTAAGGACCGGCGAGGTGGAGCTGAGGCTAGGTAACGGTGCAAGAGTTGCGGCGATCGTTGTGGGGACAGTGAAGCTCAAGCTACCATCCGGAGACACATTGTAAGTATTGAGGTTTCGGATCCGATTATCGGGTCAGTTTTTGGGTCGGATCCCCTGGTTTGGGCCCTGATGGGACAGGGGAGTACCATCTAAGTGATGTCTAGGATGCACGACGCCTTTTGAACGACGTCTTGCTGGGTGGACGCCATTTAGTTTGGTTGCCGTGTGCCACGTGGGCGCCACGTGGGCGGGCTTTGGGCCGCGAGAGTACGGCCTCTGTCGTGTCGTCTGAACGGCGTCCTCGATGGGGGACGCCATTCAGAGTGCGACCCTGAGTTGTCAGTGTACGGCGCATATCTTGTCGTCTGAAAGGCGTCTTTGGTAGGCGACGTGTTTAAGGTCTCTGTCAGTACGGCCCGTCATGTCAACTGATAGGCATCCGTGCCACACGATGCGTTTTACCCATCTTCTGGTTGACCCCGCGAACCCTCCGTCCTTTCCCTCATTTCCTCCTCCCTTCTCTCTTTCCTCTCTTCCTCGGCGGCTCCGGCGATCCCTCTGATGGATATAGGTGTCCTCTAAGCCAATCATAAGGCATCTATTTCAATCTGGTTCACTAATAAATGGCATTAAATTCATTATGTAGATTGGCATATTTATATTTACGCATAATGAAGTCCATGAATATGTGCAATAGTCATCAGATTATGATGAGATCATAATAATGAGACTGATGACTTATAAACACATATTCTCAATTGTTCCTAGTCGTAGGATGTTTGAGAAGGACATCAAACATCCGGTTAGACTAGTACAGGTTATTCCAGCTCATATGATGAGGGTGACTGATCTCGTTAGTTACTAGTGTGGAGACACAATGGTAAACCTGTAGGTGCTCATTGGTGAATGAGTTCACTGAACTGATCCGACATGAATCACCGAATGGTAATTTACCTGACTGTCAATCGGCTTGATTCATCGTCACAGTAGCGTGGTTAATCCTTGGACTTGAGACACCAAAGACACCTTGTCGGTGGACTTCTGGACTTTGACCTTGACCTACGAATCCCTATCCACGGGATCTCAAATAGTCAAGGATCGGGTCCAGCGGAAGACCTTCGAAGGTGATTGTGTGTTCAATAAAGGATCGTTCTCTCTCAGGTAACTGGAGAGAGAATGCTCTAGAGTAGATCCGCAGGAGTCTCTGGCCAGAGCAGAAACAATATCAGAAAAGTGGTTTTCGGATATTGTACATCGGAGTCTGATTCAAGTGAGTTGACCATCTAGGGTTTGACAGTTGACCATACCCTAGGTTAACTCGAGAGCATTGTGCGAACGAAGGATTATAGCCACGTGGTAACTGTGGACGGACAAGTTCCATGAGTGGGTTGCTGAACCCCATTACCTTCCGGGATCATGCGGTGTTGCTTGGCACCCAACTTGATCAGAAGTCCGACCGAATTCACATGCGATGTCAATTCGGTTAAGTAATTAGTTAATATATAGATATTAATTAATTACAATAAGTCAATAACTAGTTATTGGACTTAACGGGCTGAAAACCGGACTGGTAAATGGGCCTAGAGGGTCACACGCAATAAGATTCTTAGTCGGTGGTACATAAGTGGGATTTATATTAACTCGGGGACTTTTGTGAAAAGTCGCGCCGACTTAATATATATACACGCTGTTGAGAAACCCTGGGCCAAGCTCCAGGATTTCCCTTGCTGGCCGTCATCCCCCCTTTCTCTCTCCTACTCTGGGCGTCCCGTTCGGCGCGCCAGAACAGCTTTCGTCTCCGCCGCGTGTGATTCCCGAAAGTCGGGAATTCCCGTCGGCGGGATTTCCGCAACCGTTGCGGCGACGGATCTTCAGCGAGCGAGCTGTAACGGACGAGGGATCGAAGACGAACCACCGCGGAGGATCGCGTGGATACCGCTGGAGGCCGGACACTTGTGCGGCTTGCGGCATCGTCTCGACGGAACCGAAACGGAAGCGGATTCGAATCCGCGCACGGTAATCAGATTCCAACCTGGTTTTTCGGTTTGTGTTTTCGTTCCGAATCGGATCAGCGGGCATCGGGCGGGATTAATTTTTGTTCTTCGTTTCCGCTGCGTTCTTCGCGTCCCACCCGGATCCCAACACCCTCTTCCCCCTCCTTCTTTTCCTCCCACCATTTCGTCTCTCCCTCCACTCCATCGACCTCCTAACTCCCACCACTACCACCACCACCTCCTCCGCGGCGTTTTCTCTCCGGACGGCGGCCGACGTCCCGGTGGAGTAACGACGTCCTCGGTAGTACCAGCGGCGGCGTAGGGTGAGACGGGTTGGCGGCTCGGAGCTTGGAGGAGTTCGAGTAACCGGTAGGGTAACGATTCCCATAGTGTATCGTATAAAAACCATGTTTTTCCTGCTTTGAAGCATGTATGTTTTCCCGCTTTTAGGCATGTTTAGGAGTGTTTTTGGGTGAAAATACTAAATGCATGAAATGAGAAATTGGATGTTCTAATGGGTAGTTAGGTTCTTCTCCTTCCCCTCTATGCTTTGTGGCTTTTTCTATACGTTTTGGGGGAGAAATCCCACCTTGGGGATTGGGGGAAGCGGAGGGTGTAGACACGCTAATTTTGACATCATTTCGAGTAAATTTCATATCATATAATAATGCCTCAGAATGGTTTGATATTTAATCATTGATTAATTTTTATTGATATTTTTGAGTGTCGGGTTTAACAGACATGTTTAAGTTAATCAATTAAATTGATTTTAGCTCAAATTTCAGTTAAAATATGAAGAAGTCTAAAAGACGTCGACCCATGTAGACGCTATTTAGAGTTTATTCCTATTTTAACGTTTAAATTTGAATTTTAATCAATTTATTAATTAACTAAAAGGCGTCTGCCAAGGTCGACGCGTTTTAGGTTTCCTAAGCTATTTTAACTTCTCTTCCGGATGTTTATCCTTATCTTAATTAGTGTAAAAGACGTCTACACATGTGGACGCGTTTTAGCTAATAAAGATAAAAATAAGTTTTCCCGGATATTTATCCTTATCTTAATTAATCTGAAAGGCGTCATCCATGATGGACGCGTTTTAGTTAATTACAGATAAAGATGAATTAATCAGTAATTATCTGTCGGTTAAGATGGATAAATCCTAGATTTTTCTATGTTAATCGCGAACGCAGAAAATGCCTATAAATACCTTGCATATCAAAAAAAAGAAAAAAAGAGAGAGAATTGAATTGAGTTGAGCCATAGCATTATAGCGATTTGAAGATCGAAGCAACAACGTCGGAATGCCGGAGCGCTGCCATTTCCAGAAGTCGGCGTCCTTTCAAGATCTTCATCCTTTCAAGACTTCAAACCAATTGGGCATACGTGTTTCAATTCTGCATTTTCATTCTACATCTTCATTAGTTTCATTCTTCATATTCACTTCATGCAACACACACCACAGCATCAATCTTTCAAAACCTTGATTTAAGGGGTTTCAAAGCCATTTAAACAAGTGAGTTTGCTGTTTAAACATGTTTATAATCATGATCAGTTTTGATATTACTTCCATTTGAATTCTCATCATCAGTATTTCTTCATTCTGTCTCTGTTTTCTGCTGCACTCAACAACAACGAGAGAACAAAAGGGGAAATTAAGCACAAAGCCAGAAGGACTTCTGGACGATCCTCAACCTCAAATTCAACAGCAAGAACAAAAGAATAAAGAAAGGGCTCTCTTTCTTCAGCCGGCTGAAGAAGGGGAACCAAGGACTCAACATCTTCCGCATTCAAACAGGTAGGCGATCATATCTCTTTTGAAACTTTTTAGTTAAAAGTTTCTGGCGATCACTGCACTTTAGTTGCTGTTTTTAATAGGTTAGTTTACATTAAACAACATAGCTTTTTCATATTAATCACACGAGCATTTTCAGCACCTACAGCTCTTTTGGCGATCACGGTGGGACTTGGTCTCGCCGTCTTTTAGTTTATTTTTGTTCTTGCTATCATTATATCGGGCACCCACGGTGCACCATTTGTGTCTCTCGACACGTCCTCACCAATTGGTGAGTGTTTAGTTTAATTAATTTCCCTCGTGCACCACGTGCACACCCCAATGGCAAGATCTTGCCCTCCCCTTGATTAGTTCAAAAAAGCTGTTTTTGTGATAAAAATGATGTGTGATTGAGTGATTTCCTAGTTGTTTATTTAGTAAATCATCATGTTTAAAATCTGAAACTAAAAATCTTTGCATGAGTCGATTGTTTACTGCATTTTACCCTGTTTGAGGAGGATTCGACCCAGAAAATCCTCCTGGAAATATGTTTCTGCGAACTAAAAAGCGTCCAGGAACGTTGACGCGTTTCAAAACCGCGTCAGCACACCCAGACACCTTTTAGCCTCCAGGCTTTCTCTGCTGTTTGCATCTGTTTCTGCGAAATAATTAAGTTCTGTGTTGAATAGCGTCGACCACCATCGACGCGATTCAGACAGTTTTTAGTTATTTTTCAGATCTGTTTCTGCGAAAGAATTAAGTTCTGTTTTGAATAGCGTCGACTATCATCGACGCGATTTAGACAGTTTCTTAACTATTTTTCAGTTTCCAGATTTCTGTGTTTTGAGTGCTAGCTACCCATTATTTTATTAAGCATTAGAGGCCATCCAGGTCGCAGGGCATACGCATTGAGGCGAAAACCCTCCTCTTCTTAAGAACACATTACTCGACGTCAGCAACTCTCTTTGATTGGGTTGGTCCCTTGATCAGACTAGAGAAGTTGACGTTGAGACCTCCATAAGTCCCCAAAATCAAGGTATTCCTCCTTGATCATCGGGCTGGTTGTACCAATTGAAGTCCCGGCTAGATTCCGAAAGCGTTGTGAGAGAAAACCCTAGAGAATAACGGTGGAAACTGAACTGAAACTAGGATCCTTTCCCTGAGCGAAATTGTGGTTTAATCCAATTCAAATAACTCAACAAGGAACCCTAAAATCACGTTAAGCATCCACTTGTTTGATTAATCTCTGTACAACTTGTTTGATTAAATCTTTGAAAAGGGAATCTAATATCATGTTGCTGCGATCAGGCAGAGACTTGAGTATGGCCCAAGACGCCATCATCAACTAAGAGGGAGATGCTAATGCCCCTCGCGATTCAGACTTCAACTATGAGAACGGGAGAGATGCTGATGCCTCCCGTAATTCTGTCCCCATTCCAGTTCGACATGATGGGAATGTCCGGACTCCGCTTTTTCATCCACAGGATCGATATTCTGATCTTCCCCCGCATGAATATGCGATCCCTAATCCTGATCTAGAGGGGGACATGAATCAGCATGATCCCTCATCCTCCGATCCTATGGATCTTGTCAACGCCCTGGGAGTTCTTGCCTCCCGACTGGACCCTCAGCAGTTCGAGGCGATCCAGTCTATCTTGAAGGGGAAGGCACCCATGCAGCCTGCTGAGCCAAACCCTATGGCTCCCCCCGTTGTTACTCAACAACCTCCTCTTCCTCCTCCTTATATCCATCAGGCCATGGAAGGCCTTCATATTGCTTCTCGGCCAACTGGGCCACAACTTTCATCATCTAGGCAACCGGCTAGACCGCAAACGCCTATTTATCAAAATGCCCTAGGGCATGGCGGAAGCTCTGCCGGACCTCCTCCTTATTGTCCTCCCTGTCCAACGTACTATAGGCAGCAGGCCTATCAAGTACTTCCACCTCCTCCTCCTCCCCAGGCAGATCTGACCACGCAAGCGTTGCTGGCCAAGATGGAGCGCATGGATGAGCAGTTCAACAATCTCCAGAAGATGATGGGGGTTAAAGCTGTGCCAGAAATCAATTTACCGAGCCTGCCAGTATTCCATCTGCCACCCTCTGAGATGCCAGTGTACCGAAAGTACAACGGTACTGGTAACCCCTTCACACACCTGAAGGAGTTCATGTACGAATCCTCTTTCTGGCAGAACGATAAGAGGTCATTGGCTTTCTTGTTCAGGAGATCTCTAGAGGGACCAGCCCTCGAGTGGTTCTTTTCTCTGGAACCCTCCGAAGTAGAGGATTACGGTATCGTTTCACGCAAATTTATCCAACGATACCAGGACAGAGTTGCACCCTCCTTATCTATCACGGACCTCATTGCAGAAAAGATGAAACCAGATGAGGAGTTTGTCAGTTTTGCTGACAGGTGGCGGGGCCTTGCTGAAAAGGTGAAGGATCACTTGTCCGAGTCCGAACAAGTGAAAATGTTAATTTCTAACGCCACGCCCCAGTTCAAGCTAGTCCTCTCCTTGAACAATTTGACTAACATGGCAGAGCTCTATGAAAGAGCACGGTATTGCCAGAATGCCTTCAAGGACGCTACGTTCTCTAGCGTTTTTGATCCTCACAGACCTAGCAGGCCTCCACCTCGGAAGCCTGCAGTGCCAAATTCTCCCAGCACAGGTCCAACTACTGAGGGCACGCTCTCTCACGAGCAAGTCAGTACCATGAATAACAATAATTCACCCCAGTTTGTGAGGAACCAGCAGCAGTACCAGAGGCCACCACAGCTGAGCCAACAGGGGTACAGGCAGCAGCAGAACCCCCATTACCAACAGCAGTACCAGCGGCCCCAGCAGCCGAATCAGAACCAGCAACAGCTACAGCAACAGCCGCAACGGCAACAGCAGTATCAGCAGCCCCCTCAGCAGCCATATCAGCAGCAACAGCAACAGCCACAGTACCAGCCGCGTGCACCGCCGGCGTACCACAATGTCCCTCCTCCTGGTGACTACAACCAACAGAGGAGACCTCCAGGCCCGAAGAGGGCAGAATACCCGGCCCTCCCAGAATCCTTGGCGGATATCTTCAGTGCTTTAATGGCAGCTAATGCCTTAGTTTTGCCAAGGGAAAAGGCCGTCTGGCCTCAAAATGCCGATACGTCCAGATATTGCTACTTCCATAGGCAACCTGGGCATACCATTGACACCTGCTTTCAGTTCAGAGATTATATTCATGATCTCAATGAGCAGGGCGGCATAGACTGGGAGGAGATGAAAAAGTACATAACAGCCCTGAAGGCGAGGAGACCGCAGCAGCAGCAAGCAAGACCACCGGCACAAGCAGCAGCACCACCCAACATGGGCATAGTGCAGAATCCACTATCGGAGCACCAGAACCAAAACCAAGTTGCTCCCATTCTGACGAACAGCCAGTCTGAGGCTGGTCGTGGGCAGCAGTGGAGAGTAGAGGACTCTTCCTCTCTTTGTTCAACGGGTCACGTTCCAAGTACCGCAGAACGACCACCACGCCGCACCATCCACATACCCAGACCGCAACCCATTACCATCACCCCTCTACCCGCACCCAATAACCCATTACCCCTACCCACCTTCCTTAGACCCATTACGCCCCGCACCACTACGCCTCCATCATATAACCCCCCGCAAACCAATAACGCGCCCCTCCTACCATCTAGGCCACTATTACGCGTACCATTTCCTACTTCACCCGCTACCACTACCACCTACCCAGATATGCCTTTACCATCTAGACCGCTATTACGCGTACCATTCCCCACTTCGCCAACCACTTACCCATCCACCATCCAACCCTCTAGGCCTCTAATCCGCACTGTGCCATCACCTACCTACCAACCCTCTACGCCATCTGCACCATCCAACCCTGCGGTACTTAAAGTGTCACCCGGATCCTCCACGGTCGAGGAACACGCGCTCCGGAGTGGAAGGATTTTCAACAAGGTCTTTCCTCAGTCCACGGTCAGAGACGGCCCATCACAGCCGACTGAGGAAGCCCATAATGAAGAGAGTGCACCAGGCACTCAATATGACTTGTTGAAACACCTGGATCGGACACCGGCACGGATCACTATACTTGAACTGATCAAAAGATCCAAGATTCACCAAGAAGCTTTAATGGAATATCTACAGAAGGTGATGGTCAATGAGGATGTGCCGGTAGAGAAGATTGCAGCACTACTGGTTCCTCAGGGGGATCAGCCCTCCATTACATTTCATACATCGGAACTAGCACCGCCAGCAGCCAGAAGCATGGCTTTGAGCATCACGGTCAACATTTGTAAGAAGGCCGTGGATGCATGCCTGGTTGACACAGGGGCTTCGATCAATGTTTTACCTCCGAAGACCCTGGAGCTGTGTGGTGTGCCCAAAGAGAAATGGCTGCCCAGCCCCATCTCAGTGACAGCATATGACAATTCTACCCGTTCCCCTCTGGGAATGGTCTATTTAAAGGTGGAGCTGGGCCCTGTAAGTCATGCAGAGGTCGAATTTCACATCCTGGAAATCGACCCCTCTATAAATGCCATTTTGGGTCGTCCTTATATCAAAACTCTTGAGGCGATTCCCTCTACGAATCACCAATGCCTCAAATTCCCTTATAAAGGACGAATTATTAAAGTGACGAGCATGCCGATCCTTGCTGCTGCTCACACCTTGAACATTAAATCTGCTGTTTTACCTGGCCGACAACATTTTCTGTCGGTATTACAGGTCTACCGTCCAGTGGCTGATCCTCTGAAAGCCGCCACTATTTCTCCATACCCATTAGATGCTATCAAGAGGGGGAAGTGCATGAGTACCCCAGGATGGAGGATCATGATGAAGAACGGCTACGAGCCTGGGAAAGGTCTGGGCACACAATTGCAAGGCAGGACCACTCCTGTCAGAAATCATCGAGCGGCACCTGGAAGTGGTCTGGGCTATAGGCCAATAAAACTGAAGCAAGATCTGGTTCAGAAAGCAGAGATCAAAGAAGGTCCGAAAATCTGGGAGGCAATGTCTACACCACCCAAAGAAGGCCGAGATCCCTTAACATGGACCCTGTGTACGCACTTTGTGAAAGGGCCCATACTTAGCTATGACAACACGGTGGTCATTACTTCATGTTTTGACTTCCATGACATATATGGGGGGGACTTGGCCAGACATTGCTCTGAACTACTTACGTACCAATCCTTGGAGGCTCTGCGGCCTATGAAAAGGAGGAAATTTCATGACCCTGAATGTGAATGGTACAGGTGGTTCGATCTGAGGGACCTGTATATTGCAAGCCCTGGTGCCATATTTGACAAGCGCATACTGCTGTCTGAAGAGACTGACGAAGGGGAGCCAGATGACCCCTATGAAGCAGATTGATGAGCTGATTGAAAGCCCTGGTGCCATATTTGACAAGCGCATACTGCTGTCTGAAGAGACTGACGAAGGGGAGCCAGATGACCCCTATGAAGCTGGTTACACTACAGATCTGCTCTGGAGGGGGACATATCATTCACATGTCTTCATGCTCCATACTCTTTTCGTACACTACTCTTGACCCCGACTTGGTCGTGGGTCATAATTGAAGATATTCCACGGGCTCCGCCCGTCATGATTACTCTGTCCCCTCGGGACATTATACCACAACCTCCTCTCGATCTAGAGAGGTTGTATAATTTGATTTGGGACATATTACTATATGATCCCCCCAATCCTCTGGCCTTGGTGCCACTTCCTCCGTCTGATTCTCCTCCTATTTATATTCATTCCTGCTTTATGTTTAATTCTTTCATTGTCAAAAAAAAAACGCCAATTTGGCAACAAATTCTTCCCAAATCCTCATTGAGGAAACATCTTACTTGTCCGATTGCACCCCGCCGCGCGGGTCCTTCGGTCAAGCTTCTCTCCTAGATTTACTCTGTCCCTCCCCTCGGGAGGATTCTCTTGTATTTCCACTTGTATCCCAGGATTTTCATCCTGCTTCGTCTTCGTTAGGTTATGATAGTGAAGTTAGGCAGGTTAGGAAGTCTAGGAAGCCTAAGGGTAGGCGAATTCCAGATAGATACCTCCAGGACTTAGCTGATAAGTGCTCTTCTTGTTCTTTGATCCCTCAGTTTTTATAAAATCCAATTCAGATGCCAGAAGATTGTGTGGATGATGAGTCCGTCAATGATGGGTACGGGGTATATGAATTAGTACATGAAAAGGACCCCATTGAGGAAGATGACGAGGACGCAGCTGAGGCATATGCCAGTGGAGTAAAGAGATTTGATGAACCCTCAGCTGCCGTAGAAGAGCCCACCAAAGAAATCAACTTAGGGACTGAAGACGAACCTAAGGTTGTCCTCGTCAGTAAAAATCTTTCCACAGAGGATGAGAAGGCGATGGTACAAGTACTTAAGGACTACAAGGACACTTTCGCCTGGAGTTATGAGGATATGCCGGGGTTAGACTCATCTTTAGTTGAACACAGATTGACATTAAAGGAAGGAGCTAGCCCTGTCAAGCAGAAATTAAGGCGATTTCACCCACAAATGGCTCTAAAGATGAAAGAAGAGGTCGACAAATTGCATAAAGCCAAATTTATTAGAGTTGTCCTCTATCCACAATGGGTGGCTAATATAGTCCCGGTTATGAAGAAGGACGGGAAGGTCAGAATTTGCATTGACTTCCGCGATCTGAACCGGGCGTGTCCTAAGGATGATTTTCCATTGCCTCATATTGATGTACTCATCGATAATACTGCTGGCTATGAGACGTTATCATTTATGGATGGATTTTCAGGATACAATCAGATTAAGCTGGCAGAAGAAGATCAAGAGAAAACATCATTCACTACACCTTGGGGAACATACTGTTATGTCGTCATGCCGTTTGGATTAAAGAATGCTGGAGCCACCTATTAGAGGGCCATGATGGCAATATTTCATGACATGATGCACATAGATTTGGAAGTGTACGTGGATGACTTATTAGTTAAATCGAAAACAAAGGCTGAGCACGCCACAGTTTTGACAAGGGTATTAGAGAGATCAAGAGAATATCAGTTAAAGATGAACCCCAAGAAATGTGTATTCGGGGTATCTTCAGGAAAATTGCTTGGATTCATTGTCAGTAAACGGGGAATTGAGATCGATCCTAACAAGGCAAAGGCTATCAGAGAAATGCCCCCTCCCAAAAACTTGAAAGAGTTGAGAGGATTAATCGGGAGGTTGCAATTTATTCGCCATTTTGTCTCCCAGCACTCACAAAGGTGTAAGCCGTTTTACGAGCTTACCAAGCCGGGAGTCAAATTTGATTGGGACGATAAGTGTCAGGAGGCATTCGATGGATTAAAGAATTATTTAGCAAGTCCTCCTGTTTTGAGACCACCATCTCCAGGCAAACCATTGATACTTTACATTTCAGTCCTGGATGATGCAGTGGGGGCTGTCCTAGCACAAGAAGATGAAGAAGGAAAAGAGAGGGCAGCCTACTCTCTCTCTAAACTTCTCAACCCCGCTGAACAGAGATATACGGTGATGGAGAAAACATGTGCAGCATTGGTCTGGGTTGTTCAGAAATTAAAGCATTATTTTCTGGCCCATGAAGTCCATCTCATCGCTAGGATGAATCCGATCAAATTCCTTCTGGAGAAATCTGTTCTTACTGATAGGTTAGCACGATGGCAAAGCTTTCTATCTCAATTCGACATCACTTACATTCAGCAGAAAGCAATCAAGGGCTATGCCATAGCAGAACATCTCGCTCATCATCCCCTTCCCCGATTTGATCCAGTGCGATCAGAGTTTCCGGATGAGGAACTGATGTCCGTAAATCAAATCAGAGATGATATGTGGACTCTGCATTTTGACGGAGCTCTGAATTCTCATGGAAAAGGGATCGGTATCGTTCTGTTATCACCTGAAGATATCACCATTCCACAAGCCTTTCAGCTTGATTTTCCAGTTACAAACAATATAGCTGAATACGAGGCACTCCTTGCTGGTCTCGAGGCTGCTCATTTACATGGTGCCACCAAGCTCAGGATTGTAGGTGATAGCCAACTAATTCTTCGCCAAGTGCTGACCAAGTATCGAACTCTCGATCCCAAGCTCAACCTTATCAAGAGCTTACTTCTGCTTACTCAAAGCTTTTCACGAAATTGATCTTTGTCCATGTCCCTAGGAATCAAAACATCTTAGCTGACGCTCTAGCTTCACTTGCATCTTCTCTTGATTTTCTAATCAGCAAACAATCTGAATCAATCATAGTTCATAGGCGTCTTTCACCTGCTGTGAAAGACCCTTCATTCCTTAGAACTAAGGAGAAATTGCTGAAGAAAGTCAGAGACGGAGATATCATTGAAAAAAGAGAAATCATGTTGATGGAGCTGTTAGAAGAGATGGATGATGAACAGAAGCCATGGTATTATGAAATTGCAAAATATTGTGAAGATCAATCGTATCCTGAGGAAGCTGCAACTGAGGAGAAGAAAGCTATCAGGAGAGTTGCTCAACGATACACCCTAATTGGAGGAGCATTGTATAAGAGAGGTTTTGATGGAGTTCTCCTGAGATGTCTAGATGAGGATGAGCTTTGGAAGGTTATGGAAGGAGCTCATAGTGGAGTTTGTGGTGGCCATGTCAATGGACAGATGCTAGCAAAGAAGATCCTTAGACAAGGATTTTATTGGCCAACCATGGAAGAAGACTGTATAGGATATGTTCGTAGGTGTGCTAAGTGTCAACTTCACGCCGACAAAATTCATTCTCCTGCATCTTCACTCCATCCTGTTTCTTTCCCATGGCCTTTCTCCATGTGGGCTTTCGACATTATTGGACCCCTTGGTAACCCAGATTCCGGCATCAAGCAAAAATCTTTCATTCTCACGGCAACGGAATACTTTACCAAGTGGGCAGAAGCTGAAGCATACGTGGAGATCAAAGCATCAACCGTCTGCAAGTTCATCATGAAGAACATCATTGATAAAGTGTTAAATTGGTCATTTAAGGGCAACCATATGCATCATACTCATGTTTTTATCTGCAAAATAGTATGAAATGATAGATAATTGTGTAACAAGTCCAACGGTACCAATTTCATCAAATTCTGACTTAAAAACATCGTCATTTCATGTGATCAAAGGAGTGTAGCGCATTTGCGGTTTTTCGACAAAACCGAGACGAAATGAATAAATATGATGATATTTTTATGATAATGCGCTAAATTAGATTTATTTGATGTAACAGGACATGCCGAGGATGCAGTGTAGCTGGAGGAGTTTCCGGAAATTTGGGAGTGGTCCGGTGTGCGGATTTCAACTAAAACAGGGGTAAAAATACAAATTGACTCCTTCTTTCACTGGAGTTTCCCAAAACCCACTATTTCCCTCCGTCTCTCCGATTTCCTAAACACATCCCTTCCTTTATTTTAAAAAACTCTCTCTCTTCTCGTTTTAGAAAGTCGAATCCTATTTCTTTTCCAATTTCCTTTTCCAAATCCTGTCCCTTCTCCAAGTCTCCCACATATCCTCCTCCTTTTCCAACTCAAACCCAGCACCTCTCCTCCTCCTCCTCTCTATAAATTCCCACAAATTCCTCTCACCGGGGGTCTCCCTCACGTTGTGTTTCCGCAATTTTTTTTCCCAGCCGATTCCTACTCCTTCTCCAGTTTTCCCAAGTTCCTCTCCCGCAGTCCTTCCTTTCCGGTTCTCTCCTCTCCTATACGTCTCTCTCTCGGTTTCTCTTCCTCCTCTCTCTCTGCGCTATTCCCCCTCTCTCTGTTTCTTTTTCTCTGCTCTCTCTCAGGTTTTCCAGTTCTCTCTCTCGCTGTCTCTTTCTCCCTCTCTATTCTTACCTCCACCAGCAGATTCCCTCTCTCTGTCTCTTCCAACCTCTCTCCGCAGTCCCTCTCGGCCTCTTTCTCTGATCCTCCACACGTCAGCCAGCTCCAGCCCGAGTTTCCACGACCGGTGAACCGCCAGCCACATCCGTGCAAGCGGCTGCAGGGCACCCAACGCATACCCAGCAAGCAAACGGTTTCCTCCTGCCCGCTGCACCTCCAGCGGCAGCACCCAGCAGCTCCACCTTCTCCACGCACGCCAGCAAGTAGTTCCATGCGGTGAAGCCTGCACCAACAGCAACCGGAGCTCCCCTCTGCATGCTCGTCGCACCTGTCCGAGCTGTTCATCAAGACTGAACCAGTGGCTTCACAGCTTTCTCAAGCTGCACGTCCAGGCATGTCCAGTGGAGTCTGAACCACCCCCCCACGCGCCTGCAAGTTGGAGCCAGCTACACTGCACGCAGCCATCCGCGCATGCATCTTCTCCACACAGCAACCTCCAGCGGCAGCAAACGAACCAGCAGCGCATGCATCTTCTCCACCCTGCTTGCAAGCCTTCCCCACGCACGTCCCAGCTGTCCCAGTTCCAGCACCGGCCAGCACAACAGCAGCTGCGACCCAGCCGGTTCTCTCCTCCAGCCAGCAACTTCCTCCACGTGTAACCAGCAGCCCCTGCAAGTGGCAACAGCAGCACCTGTCCTAGCAAACATCCACGTTTCCAGCAGCAGCTGTCCACGTTTCTCCTCCCAGCAGCTGTTCGTCCAGCAGCTGGCCCTCTTCCCCTCCATCCACGTGCCAGCCAGCACCAAGCAGCAGCAAACGCATCACCAAGCTTCCTCCTTCCACCAGCCGGAAATCTCATTGCTTTGTTTTTTTTTTTTTTGTTTCATTAGAATAATAGTAGTTTGTTTAATTAAGAATAATTATTGATTAGTTGTCGTTTTAATTAGTTATTAGTTGTTTAATTAGGTTATTTGATTCTTGATGTTTTATGATTTATCCAATCACACAATAGGTTGTCTTTGTTATTATAATTTTTCGTCGTGCCTATTTTTATATGAGTTTTTGTTTAATCTTTGAAAAAGAAAAGTAACAAAAAGGGGATTTGTTTAGTTTGTGTAATTCTATTTTTAGGTAATATTAGGTAACTTAGTTTTAGTTTAATCAAGTAATTAGTTTCCTTAAATTCCCACTTATTTTTAGATTAATTAAAGTCCAAAGTTTTCAAAATTAGAATTTTAATTCCCTGTGGATCGACTCGGACTCACCACTATCAATTTCCAAAATTCGATTTGAATGAGCCGGATAAATTTAGATTGAACGTTTTCATGTGTTTAACGACGCACAATTCGAAACGATCAATTTTTGGCGCCGTTGCCGGGGAATTAGATTTTTAATTTTGATTATCTTGGATTTAGTGTAATTAGTCTCTAACTAACTTTATTTTTCTCATTTTTGCAGGTAAATTGAAAAAAAAAAAAAGAAAAAAAGAAAAGGAAAGCGAAATCATGGTCAGTGTGTTCCAACTTTCTATGTTTCAATTTCCTTACGTTAGTTAGTTTCTTTTTTTGTAGTTTCTAGTTTAGATAGGTTTCCATTAACTAAAAAAAGAAACAAAAAGAGGAACATCCAAATTTAAAAACCTTCATTGTCAAGATTAGAAACTTTCCATGCTAGGCATTCATCATCCTAGGAAAGCATGAGTTAGTTTCCTTTCACAGTTATTTCCATAAATTGTTGAAGATTGCGGGGGAAAGGTACGTATTTCAATTTTTAGCAAGTCATTCATGATTGCATCAACACACCTTGCATTGATTTGTTGCCTTGTATTGCATTAAAAAAGACTCTAAGGGCAGCAACTTTAACCACATAAGGTAGGGATTTGATCACCCTTCCTTAGCCCACAAATTACCTTCCTTGCATTGGCATTTCCTAATCCAACTAAAAGCAAGTCGAAAGATAATCTAGGGTTTACACCGTGAGTGGCTTACATCTCGAGTTGCCTCCATTTTTGGAAACGGTGTCTAGGCTAGAGGTAAAAAAGGCAAACGTCTAAGCGGGAAAGTGGTTCTCTAATTAGGTCCCTACGAAAGTAGGGGGAGCCTCCCACTACCCCACCTCTTACCTGGCCGTTGACTGATTGTGGTTGTGACTCGAGGTGGATTCCATCCACCTTGTAAGAAAATTCACATAGAGAGTCTAGGATTAACAGTAGATCATTAGGATAATTTGTTTGTCAAAATTGTTTGCATTTAAAAAAAAAAAAACAAGAAATAGAAAACAAAATCCTCTCTCCATAAGTCCTAGTGCATGCAAGGTAGGAGATCTCAAAATCCTAACCTTCTAGGACCACTTGCTGAAATAGAAAGAATCTTACATCACAGAAATCCACCACAAGATCCAATGGCTGATAATCAGGACCCACCAAAGCAAATGAAGGACTATTTCATTCCAAATCGATATCAACCTTCATCTTGTATTCATCTTCCTCAGAATCCAGCCAATCAATATGAAATCAAATCTAGCACCATTCAGATGCTCCCATCCTTTTTTGGGAATACTAATGAAGATCCTTATAAGCATCTGGATGAATTCCTAGAAATTTGTTCCACGGTGAAGATCCAGAATTTCACCGATGATGGCCTTAAATTGACTTTATTTCCCTTTTCATTAAAGGACAAGGCTAAATATTGGTTGGGAACCATAGGAAGGCCCATTAGGACATGGGAAGAAATGCAGAAAGAATTTCTCAAGAAGTTCTATCCCATCGGGCGGACCAATACCATGAGACGGGCCATCACGAGTTTTACCCAAACTCCCGGGGAATTGATCCATGAATCTTGGGAAAGACTGAAAGAATTGCTTAGAAAATGCCCTCATCATGGGCTTTCAAAATGGCAAATTGTCCAAGCATTCTATGAAGGATTGTCTGAACAGTTCAGACATATGGTAGATGCTTCATGTGGAGGGGCGTTTATGATGAAGAATGAAGATGAGGCTTATGATCTGTTTGAGATGTTAAGTGAAAATTCCATCAATCATGCCTCATTATCATCTTATGAAAGGTCTGTTGGGCCATCTAAACGGACTGGAATGTATGAACTTAAGGCCCGCGGAGAGCCCGAATCCAGAATGGACATAAATCTGATTAATCAGAAGTTGGATAAGGTAGACGTCTTGGCCCAGAAACTAGACCAACTCTTGGCCTTAAACAAGCAAGAGCCTACTTACCCAACACAATCTAGTCCATATGAAGGCCCATCTACTGCCAATCATGATATTTGTGCTTTATGCGCAAGTCCAACCCATCAAGTGAATGACTGCCCAACTGCGGCCCAACTTCCACAATTCATTCAAGAACAAATTCAGGCCGCCCAGGGATTCTCCAGGCCCAATAATGATCCATTCTCAAATACTTACAATCCTGGCTGGAGAAATCATCCTAATTTCTCTTGGAAGAATCAGCAGGCCCCATTACCAATGTCCCATCCGCCTATGCATCAAGCCCAAAAGCCACAGAACTCATTCCAACAACAATCTAATTTCTATGGAAATGTTCAGGCTAGGG
Source organism: Zantedeschia hybrid cultivar (assembly GCA_030544215.1). Classification (NCBI taxonomy): domain Eukaryota; kingdom Viridiplantae; phylum Streptophyta; class Magnoliopsida; order Alismatales; family Araceae; genus Zantedeschia; species Zantedeschia hybrid cultivar. The sequence goes on along the minus strand of JARZZO010000003.1, from coordinate 31,147,298 downwards.
GACCTTAAACCCAGTTTTCTCAACCGGCCCAGTATCAATCAGGTCAACCGGCCCAATCTCAATCAAGTCAACCGGCCCACTACCACTCATTCCAATCAGGACAACCAACCCAATACCATCCTCCACCCACTTACCAGCAACCTCCTCAGCCCAACTTTGATGATAAATTCACTCAACTCCAACAACTGATTTTGACCCAGCAACAATCCATTGCTAAGTTGGAAAGTCAAATGGGCCAACTAGCTGAGGCCGCGATGAGAAGAGAAGTAGGCCAACTTCCTAGTCAACCCGTTGCCAATCCAAGGAATCAACCTCCAGGTTTTCCACAGCAACCGGGCCTTTTACCTCAGCCTGGCCCGGTACCACAGCCTAAAGGGCCACAATTTGAGAATGCTAAAGCCATTTCAGCCCTTAGGAGTGGGAGAAGTTTAGAAAAACCAGATGCAGATGGAGAGTTAGCTAAAGGTTCCACTGATGGGCCTCAGGAAATTGAAAGTGAGAGTGAAGATGAACCCATCATAGAGAAGTTGGCGGAGGATCTGAAAGGAAAAGGGAAGATTGATGAAGGCCCGAGTTCTTATAAGCCTAGGGTGCCATTTCCTAATGCCTTGTTAGCTAAGCCCAATACCAGGAAGAAACTGGCCCAGAATGAGGAGTTGTTGGATTTGTTCAAACAAGTCCAAATTAATATTCCACTCCTCGATGCCATCAAGCATGTGCCAGCTTATGCTAAGTTTCTCAAGGACTTATGTACTCCACGAAGAGAATCTAGAATGGCACCCGAAAAGGTTCGGCTTTCTGAGGATGTTAGTGCAATTGTGATGAATCATTTACCCAAGAAGTTAAAAGATCCTGGAGCACCTCTAATTTCATGTGACTTAGCTGGAGTTACATTTGATAGAGCTTTATTGGATCTAGGTGCGAGTGTAAATCTATTGCCAACAGCCATTTATGAAAAATTTGATATTGGAGAATTAAAGCCCACACCCATCATCTTGCAGTTGGCTGATAGGTCTGTGAAAACTCCACGGGGATTAATTGAGGATGTTATCGTAAAGGTTCATGATTGTTATTTTCCCGTGGATTTTCTTATTCTGGATATGGCATTACCTGAGGAACTCATTCACACCCCGATCATCTTAGGTCGTCCATTCTTAGCCACTGCCAAAGCTAATATAAATTGTGAAACTGGCATAATGGACATTTCATTTGGGGGTCAAAAAGTCCAGATTAATGTCTTCAAAGCGTCTCAATATCCAGATCATGAAAAAGAATGCCATACTATTGATATCGTGGATAATCTGGTTGAAGAAAATGAGATGTCCACATATGACCTTTTGGAGGAAGCCAATACTTTAAAGGACTCCCCTGGCCCATTAACATCTTGGCCCAATGTTGAACCTTTACCAGCCTTGCAGTCTGAACCCGCTTTGCCATCTTTAGAGGACCCTCCTGAGCTTGAACTCAAACCATTACCGGAGTCTCTCAAGTATATCTTTTTGGGCCCGGACCAAACTCTCCCGGTCATCATTGCGGCAAATCTCACATCGCCGCAGGAAGCCCAATTAACCGAGGTCCTCAAAGACCACAAGGGTGCTATTGGATGGTCGGTGGCAGATTTAAAGGGAATTAGCCCGTCCATTTGCATGCATCATATCTATATGGAAGAGAATGCTAAGCCTAGTCGGGAGATGCAAAGGCGGCTTAACCCCAATATGAAAGAAGTGGTGAAGAAGGAAGTTGTGAAATGGCTGGACGCGGGAATTATTTACCCAATATCAGACAGTAAATGGGTCAGCCCAACCCAAGTGGTACCCAAGAAATCTGGATTAACGGTTATCAAGAATGATCATGGAGAAGAGGTACCCACTAGGCTTACTACGGGATGGAGAGTGTGCATTGATTACCGAAAACTGAATCTAATGACTAAGAAGGATCACTTTCCACTCCCATTCATGGATCAGATTCTAGAGAAGTTATCGGGCCAGAAGTACTTTTGCTTCTTAGATGGGTACTCCGGGTACAATCAAGTGGCTATTTACCCGGAAGATCAAGAAAAAACCACCTTCACATGCCCTTATGGCACGTTTGCTTTTAGGAGAATGCCATTCGGATTATGCAACGCACCAGCCACATTTCAACGGTGCATGATGGCTATCTTCTCCGATATGGTGGGAGAATTCCTCGAGGTTTTCATGGATGATTTCTCAATCTTCGGGGACTCTTTTGAAAATTGCTTAGAAAATCTTAAAAAGGTGTTAGCAAGATGCATAGACACCAATCTGATTCTTAGCTGGGAAAAGAGCCATTTCATGGTTCGAGAGGGCATTGTTCTAGGCCACATTGTGTCTGAAAGGGGGATAGAGGTAGACAAAGCTAAGATCGATCTCATATCCAATCTTCCTCCTCCCACCTCAGTCAGACAGATCCGTTCATTCCTTGGCCATGCCGGTTTCTATCGCCGGTTTATCCACAATTTCTCTCAAATTGCCCGGCCCCTAACTCTTCTCTTAGCTAAGGATGTCCCTTTCCAAATGGATGAATCTTGCATCAAGGCATTTAATTCTTTGAAGGAATCTTTGACCAAAGCCCCGATTCTTCAATCTCCAGATTGGTCTTTACCTTTCGAAATCATGTGTGATGCCTCTGATTATGCTATCGGTGCAGTTTTGGGACAAAGAATCAACAAATGTCCCGTGGTGATATATTATGCAAGTCGCACCCTTGCAGATGCTCAAATGAATTATACCACCACAGAAAAGGAATTGTTAGCTGTGGTTTTTGCCCTAGAAAAATTCAGATCTTATCTTTTAGGGGCAAAAGTCATAATCTATTCTGATCACTCAGCTCTGAAATATTTGTTGACCAAGAAGGATGCAAAGCCTAGGCTTATTCGATGGATCTTACTCCTTCAGGAATTTGATTTGGAAATTCGGGATAAGAAGGGTTCCGAGAATGTGGTAGCTGACCACCTATCCCGAATTCCGATCTCTGACAGTACACCAATCACTGATTCCTTTCCTGATGAGCATCTACTGACCATTTCCCACACTGTTGCACCTTGGTATGCTCACATTGTCAATTACAAGGTGACTAATCAGCTTCCGGAAGGATGGACTAAAAGTGAAAAGGACAAATTCTTTTCTCAGGAAAAATTTTATTTCTGGGAGGATCCTGAATTATTCAAATTTTGTCCTGATCAAATCATTAGGCGATGTGTCCCTGAAGAAGAACAACAGAGTGTTCTCAATTTCTGTCATAATTTGGCGTGTGGGGGCCACTTCTCAGGAAAGAAAACTGCAGCCAAAGTCCTACAAAGTGGTTTTTACTGGCCCACACTTTTCAAAGATGCCCATGAATTTAGCAAAACTTGCCTCCGATGTCAGGCCGTAGGAAATATGGCGAAAAGGGATATGATGCCACTCAACCCAATCTTGGTGGTTGAAGTCTTTGATGTTTGGGGAATTGACTTTATGGGACCTTTTCCACCCTCTTTTGGACATACATATATTCTGGTAGCGGTGGATTATGTCTCAAAATGGATTGAAGCGGTAGCCACCCGAACCAATGATCATAAAGTGGTCATTAAATTCGTTCAAAAGAATATCTTTTCTCGGTTCGGGTGGCCCAAAGCTATCATTAGTGATGGGGGAACGCATTTCACGAATTACCAGTTTTGGGCTTTGCTTAAGAAATATGGGATTAATCACAAGGTAGCCACCCCCTATCATCCCCAAACTAGTGGCCAAGTGGAAGTTTCCAATAGAGAGATTAAGAACATTCTGCAAAAGTCCGTTAGGCCCGATAGAAAAGATTGGTATGAAAGATTGGATGATGCTTTATGGGCCTATCGGACCGCTTACAAAACTCCTATTGGCATGTCTCCTTATCGCCTAGTTTTCGGAAAAGCGTGCCACCTTCCAGTGGAATTAGAACATAGGGCTTATTGGGCCATCAAACAAGTCAATCTAGACCTAGCCCAAGCCGGTGCCCACCGCACCTTACAACTGAGTGAGCTGGAAGAGTTGCGTAATGAGGCCTATGAAAATTCAAAGATCTATAAAGCCAAAACCAAAGCTTTTCATGATAAACATATTGTCAGAAAATCATTTCTTCCAAATCAGAAAGTTTGGCTATTTAATTCTAGGCTTCGCCTATTTCCTGGAAAACTAAAATCCAGATGGGATGGACCCTTCGTGGTCGTTAAAGCCTTCGATCATGGAGCCGTTAAACTTCTGAACCCCAAAAGTGGGAACACTTTTACTGTTAATGGTCAACGGTTGAAACCATTTATTGAAAATCTTCAAAATGAACCACCTGAATCCATAGAACTGAGTGATCCACACTAACTGAACTTCCGTCTGGCTGAAGACGATAAACTTAGCGCTTGTTGGGAGGCAACCCAATATTTTATTTCAGCTTTTGTATTTCTTTCCTTTTAGGTCCCTAAGCAGCAATCGCCGTGGGTATGTCGCCACCTCGTCATTACAGGTTGTTTCGCTCCTTCACCAATTCTCTTCTGGCTGCATGTTTTTCATATCTTTTATGCCATTGAGGACAATGTCAATCAAGTTGGGGGGTGGGACAATCATATGCATTTATTGAAAATCTTTTGAAGAAAACTGATATCTTGCACTGAAAAATGGTCAAAAAACTTCTTTTCACATCTTAGGAAAATTGCATGAAAATCATGTTTCATTAAGTAAATCTTAAACAAATCAGTTTTCTGTTAGTCACATCGGTTAAAGAGTCTTTAAAGTTCAAATATTCCACTTTACAAAAATCCACGGCGGGATGATTTTCACACACACACGGCAACTTAGAATAAATGGAAGATCTTAAAAGTATAGAATTGCTGGAATTAACCTCAAGGATAAGACTACTTATTCTAATTTTTCTTTTGGGTTGAACGAAAGGAATGTGTAGAATCCGTAATAGGGGACTGTCCCACTCAGCACTCTAAAAGAGGCGGTCATTTAAAATGGACAGCTGTAAACATTAAAGGCAAGTGAAGGCGATAAAAGAGCTAAAGGAAGGTAGGTGGCAAAAAGTACGCACCTCCCCTCAGGCAATTCAAAGAGATTGGCAAAAAGTACGCACTCTCAAAAGCAAAAGTATAATAAAATGAAGAAACGCCATGCTAAAAAGTCCATCGTACCAAAAATATGACCAAGTCGTGAAAAGTGTTGAGTTGGGACGGGAACTGAAAAACGGTCCTCACTGACTGATCGGGAAATCTTTTATTCTCTTCCCCTCCCCAAGTAGTCTTATCTAAAGGGTAGTAAAGGCAAGAATATACCAGAAAGGTCGGAAACGAGCTCTAAGTGTGTCAAAATTTCATGCACAATCACCTGTCGGAATCAAAATATTGTGAGATATGAAAACTTTTTAGCTCAACCAAACGGCTACCACTTAAATTGATTGTGAAAGATACTACAAATGAAGCATGATAATTCATTATTTGTCCTAACTTTTCCTTATTTGCATTGCTAAGGGACTAGCAATGAGTAAGTTGGAGGGTGTGATAAAGTGTTAAATTGGTCATTTAAGGGCAACCATATGCATCATACTCATGTTTTTATCTGCAAAATAGTATGAAATGATAGATAATTGTGTAACAAGTCCAACGGTACCAATTTCATCAAATTCTGACTTAAAAACATCGTCATTTCATGTGATCAAAGGAGTGTAGCGCATTTGCGGTTTTTCGACAAAACCGAGACGAAATGAATAAATATGATGATATTTTTATGATAATGCGCTAAATTAGATTTATTTGATGTGAACAGGACATGCCGAGGATGCAGTGTAGCTGGAGGAGTTTCCGGAAATTTGGGAGTGGTCCGGTGTGCGGATTTCAACTAAAACAGGGGTAAAAATACAAATTGACTCCTTCTTTCACTGGAGTTTCCCACAACCCACTATTTCCCTCCGTCTCTCCGATTTCCTAAACACATCCCTTCCTTTATTTTAAAAAACTCTCTCTCTTCTCGTTTTAGAAAGTCGAATCCTATTTCTTTTCCAATTTCCTCTTCCAAATCCTGTCCCTTCTCCAAGTCTCCCACATATCCTCCTCCTTTTCCAACTCAAACCCAGCACCTCTCCTCCTCCTCCTCTCTATAAATTCCCACAAATTCCTCTCACCCGGGGTCTCCCTCACGTTGTGTTTCCGCAATTTTTTTTCCCAGCCGATTCCTACTCCTTCTCCAGTTTTCCCAAGTTCCTCTCCCGCAGTCCTTCCTTTCCGGTTCTCTCCTCTCCTATACGTCTCTCTCTCGGTTTCTCTTCCTCCTCTCTCTCTGCGCTATTCCCCCTCTCTCTGTTTCTTTTTCTCTGCTCTCTCTCAGGTTTTCCAGTTCTCTCTCTCGCTGTCTCTTTCTCCCTCTCTATTCTTACCTCCACCAGCAGATTCCCTCTCTCTGTCTCTTCCAACCTCTCTCCGCAGTCCCTCTCGGCCTCTTTCTCTGATCCTCCACACGTCAGCCAGCTCCAGCCCGAGTTTCCACGACCGGTGAACCGCCAGCCACATCCGTGCAAGCGGCTGCAGGGCACCCAGCGCATACCCAGCAAGCAAACGGTTTCCTCCTGCCCGCTGCACCTCCAGCGGCAGCACCCAGCAGCTCCACCTTCTCCACGCACGCCAGCAAGTAGTTCCATGCGGTGAAGCCTGCACCAACAGCAACCGGAGCTCCCCTCTGCATGCTCGTCGCACCTGTCCGAGCTGTTCATCAAGACTGAACCAGCGGCTTCACAGCTTTCTCAAGCTGCACGTCCAGGCATGTCCAGTGGAGTCTGAACCACCCCCCCACGCGCCTGCAAGTTGGAGCCAGCTACACTGCACGCAGCCATCCGCGCATGCATCTTCTCCACACAGCAACCTCCAGCGGCAGCAAACGAACCAGCAGCGCATGCATCTTCTCCACCCTGCTTGCAAGCCTTCCCCACGCACGTCCCAGCTGTCCCAGTTCCAGCACCGGCCAGCACAACAGCAGCTGCGACCCAGCCGGTTCTCTCCTCCAGCCAGCAACTTCCTCCACGTGTAACCAGCAGCCCCTGCAAGTGGCAACAGCAGCACCTGTCCTAGCAAACATCCACGTTTCCAGAAGCAGCTGTCCACGTTTCTCCTCCCAGCAGCTGTTCGTCCAGCAGCTGGCCCTCTTCCCCTCCATCCACGTGCCAGCCAGCACCAAGCAGCAGCAAACGCATCACCAAGCTTCCTCCTTCCACCAGCCGGAAATCTCATTGCTTTGTTTTTTTTTTTTTTTTTGTTTCATTAGAATAATAGTAGTTTGTTTAATTAAGAATAATTATTGATTAGTTGTCGTTTTAATTAGTTATTAGTTGTTTAATTAGGTTATTTGATTCTTGATGTTTTATGATTTATCCAATCACACAATAGGTTGTCTTTGTTATTATAATTTTTCGTCGTGCCTATTTTTATATGAGTTTTTGTTTAATCTTTGAAAAAGAAAAGTAACAAAAAGGGGATTTGTTTAGTTTGTGTAATTCTATTTTTAGGTAATATTAGGTAACTTAGTTTTAGTTTAATCAAGTAATTAGTTTCCTTAAATTCCCACTTATTTTTAGATTAATTAAAGTCCAAAGTTTTCAAAATTAGAATTTTAATTCCCTGTGGATCGACTCGGACTCACCACTATCAATTTCCAAAATTCGATTTGAATGAGCCGGATAAATTTAGATTGAACGTTTTCATGTGTTTAACGACGCACAATTCGAAACGATCAATCATCACCCGATTTGGAATTCCAAGCACCATCGTCACCGACAACGGACCGCAGTTCGTGTCACAAGAACTGAAGGACCTCTGTAACAGGTATAAAATTGCATTGCATCATTCATCTCCTTATTATCCGCAAGGCAATGGCCAAGCAGAGGCAACAAATAAGACTTTGATAAAAATCATCAAAAAGACGTGCAAATCTAACAAATTTGCAGATTGGCCAAAAATTGGTTGAGGCTCTATGGGCCTACCGAACTTCAATCCGCACACCCACTGGGCAAACTCCTTATTCCTTAATATTTGGAATGGAGGCGGTAGTTTCATATGAGATCCTTATACCGTCATTAAGAGTACAATTGAATAAGGAATTTTCCATTGATGAACATCGTTCAGCACTCCTTGCTCAATTGGAACTTTTAGACGAAAAAAGATGGTCAGCTGCTAATCATGCAAAAGTTTATCAAAATAGATTAGCACGTTTTTATCAAAAGAAAGTCATTGAACGTAAGTTCAAAGTCGGTGAAATGGTTGTCAAAAGAATTTTTGTAAAACCTGGTGGTCCGCGTTCTAAGCTCCACCCCAACTGGGAAGGACCTTATGTTGTATCGCACGCTTTTCCTGGTAATGCTTATCGTCTTATTAATGCAGAAGGAGAAGAGCTAAAACATCCATGGAATGGTTTACATCTTAAGAAATACTACCCTTAGGTTAAAGAGTCGATCAGTATGGTACAAAGACCAGTGGAATCAGAAAATTTATAAACTCAAATTTCCTTATCAGTCTGAATAACTTAATTTCAAGCCCATTACTGCACACACTAACACGTTTGATTCGTGAGTAACAAGAGATGGCAAGTCCTAAAGGATATCGAAAGCTTGACCGAAAGTGTAAAGTACAAATCATTCTTTTTGAAGCAAAAATTCTGTTTTAAACTCGGCCCATGATGTCGGAACGAGGCTTAGAATAGACTACCGAGAATACCCGCCATCTTAGTAGGAGGCCGTCATAAAAAAAAGGGGGAGATCCGTCCCGAAATGAAAAGAAAGAAAAGAAAAGAAAAAAGGCAAAAGCCAAATGTCAAATCAAAAAGGCCATTACATTACAAACGTTATATCAAGGCCATGAAATGAAATAAAAGGGAACGCAAGGTCGATAAATACCCCGGAAAGAAATGACCGAACCCCAACGGATATTAGGGTAGGAAAGGAACATCTTTTTAAGTCTCCGGAACCTTCTCATGGGCTTTCTAAACTTATTCATCTTTTCTTTCTAAAGAAATGTACTTCAAAACTTAAGGAATGACTTAGATTGACTAAGGGTCAAATCATCAAATGGGATCACGAATGGAAACACAAGTTCAAACACGATGGGTTTAAGTTAAGTTGTTAAAAGAACAATTTGGAAATTAAGTTAATAAATGAATATGATCTTTTGATCCAAGTACCATGCTGATCTTTTAGTCAGAAATCTAAAAAAATACATAAGTCAAAAATCCAAAAAAATACATAAGTCAAAAATCCAAAAAAAATACATACATCAAAAATTCAAAAAAAATACATATGTCAAAATTCAAAAAAAAGGCATATATTTCAAAACCCCAAACAAAAATGAATATTTCAAAACAACAAAAATATTTCAGTTAGCATTTGTTTGTTGCATTTAGTATGTTTCATTCCTTTTATTTTCAGTGAGCATCTGTTTGCTTGTATGTTGCACTTTGCTTAAGTTTGATTATTCTCATTACCTTTGTTAATAAAGGCTATGCCCCTTGACCATTTATTGAAGAAAAAGATTGATTGACCATTTATTTGGTCAGGCAAGGGGCTAAGCCTAAATAGATACTTAACCTGTTTGTTAAGTGATGTACAGGATACAAGACAAGCACAGGAACACAAGATTGGAGCCAAAAGTTTCATATATATTATCAAAAGGAGTTTTTGTACATGATACATGAAGGAAAAGAAGATACATGAGCCCTCAAGGTTGGCTCTCCCGTCCGCCCTCATCCAACTGGCTCTGGGCCTCGTCAGGCGCATCCGGTGCTGGCCCTCGACTAGGAGGTGGAGGTGGTCCCATCGCGCTCGGCCCTGCATGGCCGGAAGATACAGCAGCACTGGCGGTAAAGGCACTGGTCAGACCACGCTCATGGGCACGTTGCCGAGCTCGCTGATACCGTTCCTCCACCATCTTGCGCTCATGCTCCGCGACCGACAAGCGACCCTGCATAGCCTCCAGTCGAAGGCGGTCGCGGTCTCTCTCCTCAGTCACAACCTCCAGGCGAATCTGGAGGCGCGCAAGATCTCCAGTCGAGAGAAGGGCCACCTGCTCCTCCAGAGCCCGGATCCGCTCTGCATCAGCCTCGGCACGAGCCGCTGCGGCACGGGCATGCTCTATCTCCGCTTCAGCCCTCTGAAGGGCTTCCTGAAGCTCAGCAACCTGCAAAGGAAGATTTTGTTAGTCCAAGATAATCAAATAATCAAGTAATCAATTTCAGAATTCAAAAGTTGAAGTACTTACCCGAGCAGCACGGTCCTCCTCCGCTAGAGAAGCCCGGTGGATGGCGGAGGCGAGCTGACTCTGGAGGTCAGCCAGAGCAGCATCATGAGCAGCGGACGAGGAAGACGAAGCTCCATGGGTAGGAGGAGCCGCCTGGGTGTAGACGGCTCGCTGCACCGAAAGACAACTGACAGTGGTTAATCGCCAAAACAATCAATTAATTAAAACATGCATTCATAAGCATTCATACATACCAGGTCATATAGTTCCTTCTGAACTTGTTCTAGCTGGGCCTCCGCATCATGTAGGCGAGCCCGGAGGTCGACGATGACCGCATCACGCGCGTCCTGCATGTCATACATACATTCATTCACAAATATAAATCAAGATAATAATAAAATTAAAGATGCATGAATTCATACTTACATCGAGCGGTCGAAGGAGCCGAAGCTGATCGGCGTAGTGGGCCCAGTACTGCTGGAGGTAGCCCTCGCTACTCACCGCACGGGACTCCACCCGTACGCCCCGACGGTGCCAATCCTCATACTGCTCCGGGAATTTGGCACGCCAGTCGGTGAGGGCTTGCTTCCCCCTCATGCTCCTGCCCACACCCTCCGGGACCTCCTCATCTATCCACTCTTGGTGGAGACCCAACGTCCTCATCACGAGCCGGAGGCGGAGGGGCTCGATTTCGTTGAGGCAATGTACCCACATCTGCCTCCCGAATCGCCTCCTACCAGCCGTCACCCACGGCTGACCCTCCTCATTCATGCCCAGGTATGGGCACCAAATCACATGCATATAGGTTAGATGCATTCATAAATAAATTGCATTTAATAAATTGCAAGATTGCATTCAATGAAATTGAACAAGTTAAAACTTACCAAGAGTTCTGGATAATCCAGAAATTGACGGCGGAGGGCCGTCAGCTGATGATGCTGTGGAGCCGTGTCCACAATCGGCTGCCAACGGCAGGCAAAAGGGACGGCGTTTGGTCGGACAATCCGCGCTCTGCCGAGCGGGAAGTTGTAGTAGCTCCACACCTGCATTCATGAACATATAGGTTAGAAAAAGCATCATATCATATTGCACTGCATATAACAAATAATTAAACAATTTAATACCTGAAGAAATGGCGAGAAGCCACTGATGGTAGTCTCACGGTCCGGCGTGACCGCGGATAGGTCGGCGAAGAGGTGAGCCAGAAGGGCCGCACCCCAAGCATAATCTCCTAAGCTATCTAAATCATCTAGTAAATAAAGAAACCTACAATGGATATGGTCGCCCTTCGTACAGAAGAGCAACCTACCGAAAAAGAAAACTAAGAAGACCCTCAGCTGTCTATCTACCTCCTCTACCTGACTGGGGTCACTACAGTAGACTGAGGAAGATGATTCGGCTAGTCTAACCCTAAACTCCTCCCGGGTTTCGTCAGACCGACGCCGGGGCTCATCTAATCCTAGTGCAGCCTCTACCTCTACCCTAGGGACCATCCTAGATTCTCTGCCTATGCTGGATACCTCTATCCCTAATAAAGCCTCAGCTAGTCCCTGATAGTTGGGGTAAGTAACCCCACTAACTGGACGACCCTCTACCCTGAGGCCAGTAATCCTGGCCACATCCTCTAGGGTGGGGACCATATGCCCCCACGGCATTAGGAAAGCACGGCTTTCCGCATGCCACCTCTCCCTCAACACCTGCAAGAGGACTAGATCAAGCCAGAATGGCTCAATGTCCAATACCTCACCGAATCCCATCTGACGCAGGCGCGCCTTTTGGAAATCCGGGAGCCCTCTGTAAGCCCCTATTACTAAGTCCCAACTAATCCTAGCCCTCATCACTCCCTGCAAATAAAAAACATAAAAATAAGGGTCAGTAATTGATAAAAACAGGAAAAATCAGTTCTGTTTTGAAAGGCGTCAGCCCACATGGACGTCTTTTAAAACACGTCAAACTGCCTGGACGCGATTCAAAATTTTTATTCCTATTTAAAAATCCAGAATTTATCTTGAAAGACGTCGACCTATGATGACGCCTTTTGAATGGCGTCACCTGGTCTAGACGCCTTTCAAGTCCAGATTTTGGGTTCTTTCAAGAACCCCGTTCTTCCTCTTTTCTTCATCCAATCACACCCACAGGGAGCTTACCGTGTGGAGGTCGCCCTCCTCTTCTTCTTCCACCGCCATAGGTGCCGGTGGAGGGAGTTCTTCCTCCAAGAAGGCCGCCGCCTCGGCTAGTAACGCCGGGATCTCCTCGGGAGCTTATTCTTCTTGCTTTCGCCGCCTCTTGGCTAGGGTCTTAGTCTTCTTTGAGCCTTCACCGCGCTCCATGGCTTGAGAAGGGAGAGTTTTGAGGGAGAGATCACCGGAGATCGTCGCCGGAGAGAGGAGAGAAAGAGGAAATTTTGGAAAAGTGAGGAAGAAAGGAGCCTTCGCGGGTCTGTTAACGAAAGGCTGAAAGGCGTCGACTCAGGTTGACGCGTTTTAAGGGCGCAAAAGTTGAGGCGGCACGGACAGAGGTTTGAATTTGAATGAAAGACGTCCACCTAAGTGGACGCTTTTCAATATTTTGGTCAGAGCCGTACAGAGGAAAATGATGAAAGGCGTCTTACTAAGTTGATGCGTTTCAAAGAATTAATCATGGAATTAATGACAGAATCCTGGAAAAAGTAGGAGAGAGAATTGAAAGGCGTCTTTTTAGGCAAACGCGTTTTAAGGTTTAAATCGGGTTTTTGAGGATTAAATTGAATTTCTGGAAAAGAATTACGGTTGAAAAGCGTCAACGTGTGAAGACGCTTTTTAAGGTTTAAATCGGATTTTTCATGATTAAATTGAATTTCTGGAAAAGAATTATGGTTGAAAGACGTCTTTCTGACTGGACGCGTTTTACATTTAACAGAACCCGAATTGTTGAATTTTCAGGAAAAATCAAGTTTTTTCTAAAAGAAAAATCATGTGCACATCACAGAAAGTTGATGAAAGGTTTTGAGGCATGAAAAAACTTCTTTATTCAATGAAATTCTTTATTACATCATGATAAAAGAGAAAGAGGACATTTAAGGAAGAATTTCATGAAGACCTTTAAGGTAGGGAAATTTCAATCCTCTATCTCTATCTTTGGAGGATTTTACACGGTAACTGAAGCCAAGGTTCCATAGAGTGGTGATGATTTGTACGGCTTCATAATCTTCGTCGGATTCCAAGTCGCGCTTCTTGATCGGGAGTGTGGGAGAGAACTCAGGGAATTCACGACGGCCCAAGCTAAGTTGAGTAAGGCACCGATGTGGATTGTACAGCACGAACTCGGTGGCTCCAATCAACTTAAGGTCTGCTCCTGTTGCACGGCGCACCCACACAGGTTTTCGAACCAGAGCAAGTGGAGACGAGTCGAATATGTCGGACGTCATGAGCTTTAAATACTCTCTCCAATCGGCTCGGGTCTTGAGTTTTGGAATCTTGTTAACCATATGCTCATTGAACTTTATAATATTGGCTATGCAATGAATTGGGCTATTCAAGTAGATTTGAGATGGATTCAAAGGCCTTTTCTTGCTGTGCTCAAACTTGAAGTGAAGTTCAACCCATAAGGCAAAGAGTAGCATGCATCCATACGGAGGACGGCCCACAGACGCCGCAGAAAGCCCACTATAAAGATATGCTAAGAGTGCAGTGCTAATGGATTTACCTTCGAAGATTGCGCATATGGCACTAACTTGGTCATCTTCTAAGATGTTATCCTGCGCAGAGAAGAACAAGGCACCGGCAAGGCATGTAACTAAAGCTTTTGTTATATCCTCCGCTTCATCCTCCCTTAGATCATCAATTTCGTACAGCGTCCACTCGGCTAGCTTTGTGAGATTGATCCCCTTTTTAGTGAGACATCCTTTAGCTTCTGAATGATCTTTCATAATAGATGTCAACAATTGTTGACCGGTGATTCTCTCTTTCATCAAAGCTATCTTCTCTTTGTTTTCTTTGGTCTTTGGGAGACCTAAAAGAAGCTCCGCCTCCTCCAAAAGGATCGTGCACTCGAAATCTTGGAAGAAGAACGTATGAGTTTGGGGATGCCACCACTCGATCAAGGCACCCATAGCCGCCCAATCTACGTTCGCGCTCTTGTAATGTTTGGCAAGCACTACAAGACCTTGAAGATTCCACTTGGATATGAATACTTGCATGGAAAGCTTGATACTTTTTGCAAGTTTACGGATCCAAGGTAAGGAGGTAAATTTCCTTGGGCCAGGAAACATGGGATAGTTCTGAAAATCAAAAGAAAAGACGAAGAACATAATGAGGAACGTGAAGAACATGATGAAGAACATGAAGAGAATTGAAAGAAAGAAGTTGATTGAACTTACTTGGAGATTGGGATTTCTTCCATTGAGGTGATTCTCCACATCAGAAAACTGCTCCAAAGACATCTTCATCTTCTTGTTTGAAGAATTCATCCTCCCTTTTTCGGAGTTCCTCCTCCTTGAAGCTTGGAAACCTTGGAACTTTGAAGAAACCTTGAAGAAAACTCAACTTTTGATCTTTGAATTGTAGTGGGATTGCTTGGGAACGACCTAAGGGTGATTATATAGACAGCATTGCGATCCTAGGAAGACTTTTCCGGATTGGAAAAGGGATGTGCATTGATAGAGTTGGAATTCGAATAGAGAACATCTAGAAACCTGTTTCTGTGAGTAAAAGGCGTCTTCGCGACACGACGCGTTTTAGCTTTTCTGTCATTTATCCGAAATTCTGTGGTTTTTGATGTTTAAATTGAATATTTGTTTGAAATTACTAACAATTTTGATTGCAGAAATTCAAGAAAATTCAAGGAAGCTGAAAATATCAAGAAGATCTCACTGTGGGAATTCAAGAAGTCTAACCGTGGCTAAAAAGACGGTTATTTCTACCCTTGTACTATTTCATGTAGTTAATTTGCATTCGCATTACTATATGTTAAATATTTATTAGACCATATCAAGGACCTTGTGGTTTTGATGAAATTGGAATTTGAGTTCCCCTACAACAAAAACAGTGATAATTCCAGAGGATTCTTAATCGCATGGATAGGCCGTTGGATTGTTAATTAGTGGGGACGATGGTTCCACTTTTGTGAAACGGTGCGTGGATAAACGAGCTTCGGCTTAGCACTGGATTACAAGAATTGGTATCTTGACTCATTAATGACAATTTAACAATATTATCCTTGATTAATTTATATTTTATTTGATTTTATATTTTTCTTTTAGCCCAGCATGCATCATGTAGGACTTTGAAATCATTGTGATAAGGATTAATTATTGATTAAGTTTCAGACCATTAATCAAATAATCTCAAACATGATATGAAATATTCCATTCTGAATTGAGTATCTTGATTATCTTTGAGGTTCGCTTGAAGATATCATTGGAATTCTATCCTTGCTTGGATTTTTTATCCAATATTCTTGTTTTCTTTTTAAGATCCATCATGGCTGCAGCACGTCCACATTGGCTGGCAAATGCTCCCCATGATGAAACCTACAGTGTCTATGACCTGGGGTACTTCCCACTCCGAAGAGGTTGATCGACTTTATTTTATTTCCTTGTCTACCTCATCCAGAAAGGATTGATTCCATTGATTGAACTATCTTCCTTGATGATTTTGAGAAAAATTCCAATCATGTGATGTTAAGAGCGTGTCTCATCACACCTTGGCATCACCTTTTCAGTACATTCCATTTCATTTCACTCCCTTGCAAAGACGATGCCAAGGTGAGGCAGCTGTAGACACGCTAATTTTGACATCATTTCGAGTAAATTTCATATCATATAATAATGCCTCAGAATGGTTTGATATTTAATCATTGATTAATTTTTATTGATATTTTTGAGTGTCGGGTTTAACAGACATGTTTAAGTTAATCAATTAAATTGATTTTAGCTCAAATTTCAGTTAAAATATGAAGAAGTCTAAAAGACGTCGACCCATGTAGACGCTATTTAGAGTTTATTCATATTTTAACGTTTAAATTTGAATTTTAATCAATTTATTAATTAACTAAAAGGCGTCTGCCAAGGTCGACGCGTTTTAGGTTTCCTAAGCTATTTTAACTTCTCTTCCGGATGTTTATCCTTATCTTAATTAGTGTAAAAGACGTCTACACATGTGGACGCGTTTTAGCTAATAAAGATAAAAATAAGTTTTCCCAGATATTTATCCTTATCTTAATTAATCTGAAAGGCGTCATCCATGATGGACGCGTTTTAGTTAATTACAGATAAAGATGAATTAATCAGTAATTATCTGTCGGTTAAGATGGTAAATCTTAGATTTTTCTATGTTAATCGCGAACGCAGAAAATGCCTATAAATACCTTGCATATCAAAAAAAAGAAAAAAAAAGAGAGTATTGAATTGAGTTGAGCCATAGCATTATAGCGATTTGAAGATCGAAGCAACAACGTCGGAATGCCGGAGCGCTGCCATTTCCAGAAGTCGGCGTCCTTTCAAGATCTTCATCCTTTCAAGGCTTCAAACCAATTGGGCATAAGTGTTTCAATTCTGCATTTTCATTCTACATCTTCATTAGTTTCATTCTTCATATTCACTTCATGCAATACACACCACAGCATCAATCTTTCAAAACCTTGATTTAAGGGGTTTCAAAGCCATTTAAACAAGTGAGTTTGCTGTTTAAACATGTTTATAATCATGATCAGTTTTGATATTACTTCCATTTGAATTCTCATCATCAGTATTTCTTCATTCTGTCTCTGTTTTCTGCTGCACTCAACAATAACGAGAGAACAAAAGGGGAAATTAAGCACAAAGCCAGAAGGACTTCTGGACGATCCTCAACCTCAAATTCAACAGCAAGAACAAAAGAATAAAGAAAGGGCTCTCTTTCTTCAGCCGGCTGAAGAAGGGGAACCAAGGACTCAACATCTTCCGCGTTCAAACAGGTAGGCGATCATATCTCTTTTGAAACTTTTTAGTTAAAAGTTTCTGGCGATCACTGTACTTTAGTTGCTGTTTTTAATAGGTTAGTTTACATTAAACAACATAGCTTTTTCATATTAATCACACGAGCATTTTCAGCACCTACAGAGGGGAGAACCTGTTTGTCGGGACTAAATGGCGTCGTGGGACATGGACGCCTTTTAGAAAGGCGGCTCCCACCCACGACGCGATTTAGCCCAGTAACAGACTCTGTCTCTAGACTGATGCGCGCCCAGGGACAGCGACGTGTTTTATAAAGGCGACTTGCCTGGACGACGCTTTTTAGTGAAAATCACCCCGTAGCTTGTCCCTGCTTCTATCGCTATCTAGCGACGAGGGATAGCGACGCCTTTCTAAAAGGCGGCTACATATGACGACGCCTTTTAGGCCATGTTCTGAAGCCGTGAATTCATGAACCACTTTAGGAGGCTTGAATGACGTCGGCCTTGGGCGACGCGATTCAAGACAGAACCACATTAATTCATGTTATTAATATGTGTTTACACTGTTGGATAGTTCGGTTAATTGCATGATTTTAATCGTACTCGATGATGATGGATTATGTGTGACCGGATCGCACTACGTGGTGTTTCGTGCGACCGTGGACTTCTTACGTGACCGGATCGCACTGTGTGTTGTTTTGTGCGACTGTGGACCTAGAGTGACAGTTGTAGCGCTTGACACCTTGTGTCGGTGTGAGTGGGACACAGCGCCGGTGGGAGCAGTGGAGGGTGACGCCTAGTGAGAGAGGGTTACCTGGTGAACCCCGGGATTAGCTAGTACCGGTGTAGGAGTGGTACCTGTGGAGTGTCACTCGTGCTGAGGGAAGGAGTAACCACCTGAGCCAGTTGGGCCGAAGTAGCTAGCGTGCTATCTGAGGGGTTTCTGTTTGGTCTCAGCGGGTCGGTGTTTCCCACGTTTGGTTGTGTGGTTGACGTGTTTTGACGAGACGCTGGTGGTAGGCTCCCTGGTAGAATGGTTTCTGAGATATGCATGTTACATTCCGAATGCATGTGGTTTATATCGAGAATTAGGAGTACTAATTACTGCTTTACTTGCTTACTTTACCTTTATCTGTGTTACTATACTTGTGGGAGCGTGAGTGGGCGGTGGGGATCGAAGGATCCCTACTGAGTCTTTTCGTTGAGACTCACCCCTGCAGTTTTCAGGTGAGGGTTCCAGGCAGGCTTAGCGAGGAGAGTGCTGTTTTGGGTTGCACGCCAGCAGCCGTTGTTCCGGAGTATGCCCCGACGTAGTTGTTATTTTATTTTCTGGCATGTACGCTTAATTACTTCTTTTCAATTGGAATATGTAATTATTTACTGTGTCGAGTTGCATTGTAATAACTTTTAATTCTTGTACTTTCTTCCAATTCAATGCGATGTGAATGTTTAGCTTAGTTTATTATTTATTTCCCAGACTTATCTAGATCCGGTTTGGCTCAAATTTAATGATTCGGTACCCATTTAGTAATCGGATCCTCGATTATAGGGTGGCGGGTCGTTACACACATTTTTATTAGATGAATGTTATTATGTACCTAGCATAATAAGAAATATCATTTCTATTTCATGTTTAGATAGAATTGGATACAATTTAAACTTTGGGAACAATAGTTGTTCAATTTATGTCGAAAATAAATTAATAGTTTCTGTTATTTTATCCAATGGTTTATATCTATTGAATGTGTCTCATGAGAATTTACACATCGGTTCTTCAATTAAAAGAAGTAAGTATGAAATGAACAAAGCCTACTTGTGGCATTGTAGGCTTGAACACATTGGTGAAAATAGACTCCAAAGGATGCATAAAGATGGATACTTGGATCCATTTGATTAT
Source organism: Zantedeschia hybrid cultivar (assembly GCA_030544215.1). Taxonomy (NCBI): domain Eukaryota; kingdom Viridiplantae; phylum Streptophyta; class Magnoliopsida; order Alismatales; family Araceae; genus Zantedeschia; species Zantedeschia hybrid cultivar. The sequence goes on along the minus strand of JARZZO010000003.1, from coordinate 31,128,252 downwards.
GAATCATATGCAACCTGTGAGTCATGTTTAATGGGTAAAATGGTTGAGTCTCCATTTAGTGGAGCTGGAGAACGAGCCAAAGACATATTAGAACTCATACATTCAGATGTATGTGGTCCTATGTCAACCCAAGCCATTGGTGGTTTCTCATACTTCATTACATTCACTGATGATTACTCAAGGTTTGGATATATATACTTATTGAAGTATAAATCTGAAGCTTTTGAGAAATTCAGAGAATTTAATAATGAAGTAGAAAAACAAATAGGAAAGAGTATAAAAACCATCCGATCCAATCGGGGTGGTGAATACTTGAGTACATAGTTCATTAAATACTTAAAGGATAATGGTATCTTTTCTCAGCTTACACCTCCTTATACACCTCAGATGAATGGTGTATCAGAAAGGAGAAATCGCACATTAATGGAAATGGTGCGATCCATGATGAGCATGTCCAAATTACCAGTGTCCTTATGGGGATATGCACTTAGCTCGGCTATGTATATCTTGAACAAGGTACCCAGCAAATCTGTTGAAACCACTCCATATGAGATATGGAATGGAAGGAAACCAGACCTTAAACATGTTAAAGTCTAGTGATGTCCTGCTCATGTTAAAAGACATGACGCAGATAAGCTTGAATCTAGAACGGACAAATGCAGATTTATGGGATATCCAAAGGAAACTTATGGATATTACTTTTATCATCCTGGCGAACAAAAGGTGTTTGTGGCCAGGAGAGTTGTCTTTCTGGAAGAAGATTATATTCTCCAGAAGGACAGTGGGAGTAAAGTGATTCTGGAAGAAATTCCAGACCCACAAACTGGTAATGGTTCATCAGATGAACCGTCAGTTTCTGAACATGTTCAAAATGATACATAGGAACCTCGTAGGTCTGAAAGAGTACCTAAACCACCATAAAGATATGTGGGACATATTAATTTGGATAGTTCAAGGATACTCTATAATGAGGATGATGATCCTAAGACTTACCAGGAGGCCATTGAAAGTCCAGAGGTCGGGAAATGGCGGGAAGCCATGAATTCTGAAATACAGTCCATGTACATCAACCAAGTTTGGAACTTGGAAGATTTACCCTATGATATAGTACCTATCGGCTGCAAATGGATCTTTAAAAGAAAGATCGGTACAGATGGGCGTATTGAGACTTATAAAGCAAGATTAGTGGCGAAAGGCTATCGTCAAAGACAAGGTGTTGATTATGACGAAATCTTTTTACCCGTTGCTATGATTAAGTCTATCAGAATTCTTCTCGCCATTGCTGCCTACCATGATTATGAAATCTGGCAGATGGATGTGAAGACTGCCTTCCTCAATGGAAACCTTGAGGAGGAGGTGTATATGATACAACCAGAAGGATTCACATCCAAAGAATCTCCAGACATGGTATGTAAGTTGCAAAGGTCTATTTATGGACTGAAGCAAGCTTCCCGAAGCTGGAACATAAGATTTGATGAGGCAATCAAATCTTATGGCTTCATTAAGAATTAAGATGAGCCCTGTGTATACAAGAAAAACAGTGGGAGCGTAATCACATTTCTGATTCTTTACGTTGACGACATCCTACTCATTGGGAATGATGTAGGAATGATGTCATCAGTAAAGATATGGCTGTCAAAGAACTTCTCCATGAAGGATTTGGGAGAAGCATCTTACGTATTAGGAATACGGATCTATAGAGATAGATCAAAGAAGATGCTAGCTTTAACCCAATCCATGTACATAGAAACCATTGTCAAAAGGTTTGGCATGGAAAATTCCAAGAGAGGTCTCATACCGATGAGACATGGAATTTCACTTTCTAAAGGTCAGTCTCCCAAGACACTTGAAGAGAGGGCTGTGATGGATAAAGTCACCTATGCTTCTGCCATAGGGTCCATCACGTATGCCATGCTATGTATCAGACCTGATGTAGTATATGCTCTAAGTGTTACGAGCAGACATCAGGCAGATCGAGGTGATGAACACTGGAAGGCTGTGAAATGCATCCTTAAGTACTTGAGAAGGACTAAGGATCTATTTCTAGTCTATGGAGTAGGAGACTTAAAGCTGCAATGATACACTGACTCGAGTTTTCAGTCAGATCCTGACGACAGTAAGTCAACATTACATTTTATTTTGACACTCAACGGGGGAGCAGTGAGCTGAAAAAGTTCCAAGCAGGAAACCACTGCTGATTCGACAACGGAAGCCGAGTATATTGCTGCTTCTGAAGCCGCCAAGGAAGCTGTATGGATGAAAAAATTCATCGGCGATCTTGGTGTGGTGGAAAACATATCTGGTCCCGTCCCACTGCTGTGTGACAACAATGGGGCGATTACTCAAGCGAAAGAGTCCAGGTCTCATCAGAAGTCGAAGCTCATTCTGCGGCGTTTTCATCTGATTAGAGAGATTATAGCTCGAGGAGATGTCGTGGTGGAAAGAGTTCCTTCATCTGACAACATAGCATATCCACTTACAAAGCCTTTGTCTCAAAATGTTTTTGAGCGTCACTTAGAGAATATGGGTATTCTGTATAAAAGTGATTGGCTTTAGTCCAAGTGGGAGATTGTTAGTATTAGATAGTCTCAAAGCCAATCTGATACTATGTACTTATTCAGATTATTAATAAATGGCAATAATTCATTATATGTAATTAATTCGATCTATGTTTATCGTATCACGATGAAATCTATGAATATGTGCAATAGTCTTCGGATTATGATGAGATCATAATTACGGGACCGAAGACTTATAAACACATGTTCTTAATTGTTCCTAGTCATATGATGTTTGAGATAGGACATCGAACATCCGGATAGACTAGTATAGGTTACTTCAGCTCATATGATGAAGGTGACTGATCCCATAAGTCACTTGTGTGGAGACACTATGCTGGACCTGTAGGTGCTCATTGGTGAATGAGTTCACTGAATTAATCCGACTATGAATTGCTGGATGGTAAACACCTCACTGTTAACCAACTCGATTCTTTTGTCACGGTTGCGTGGATGATCCTTGGACCTGAGACGCCAAAGATATCTTGTTGGTAGGTTTCTGAACTTTGACCTTGACTAACGAATCCCTAACCATGGGTTATCAATAAGTCAAGCGATCGGGTTCAGGGAAATGCCCTCGAAGGTAATTGTGTGTTCAATACGGGATCATCCGCTTTCGGTAGTTTGAGAGAGAATGTTCCGGGAATGATGCGCTTAAAGTCCCTGGCTAGGGCGGACTCTGTATTCGATAAGGAGTTATCGGATTCAGATTAGCTGCATCTGATTCAAGTGAATCGACCGAATAGGGTTTAACAGTAAACCATACCCTAGGTCGATTTGGGAACATTGCACGGATGAAGGATTATATCCGCGCACTGACCGATGACGGAAAGGTTCCAATAGAGGGTTGCGATAACCCCAGTGCCATCTAAGATCACGCGATGTTGCTTGGCATCCAACGTGATCGGAAGTCCGTCCGAATTTATTGTGGGACAATAAATTCGGCTGATTAATTGAATATAAGGATATTAATTAATTCAGTGGGTCAGTAAAAGGTTACTGGGCTTAATGGGCTATTAACTGGACTGGTATTTGGGCCTAGAGGGTCACACGCAAATGGTTTTCAAGTCGATGGATAATCCGACAAGATTTCGGATAAGTCTGGATTTTTATGAAAAACCGCAAACAGACTTATTATAAAAGAACGGATTCTACGTCGGGGGCCAGCAACCCTAATCTAGCCATCGTTATTTTCTCTCTCTCCTCTCTTCTCGGCATGTGACACGAGGCGGCCATCTAGAGGCTCCGCTTCGATTCCCGACTGCTTTGCCTTTCGTCCGACGGGAGATTCCGAATCCGCATGTCGCGGCGGATTACGCGCAGTCAGACGGGATCCACGAACGCTACATCGAGCGAGGAGGCGAGGACGATCCATCGCGAGGAGAACCGCGTGGATACCGCTAGAGGTCGGGCATCTGCGCGACTTGCGGCATCGCTCCGACGGAACCAGAAAACGAACGCGGATTCGAATCCGCACAAGGTAAATCCGATTTATTCCGGTCTTGTTTTGTTGATCAAAACGGGATGGATCCGATCCTAAAATTATTTTTATTCCGCTGCGTTTTCGGTCGGATCCCGACACATCGATCCCAACAGCTAACAATCATTATTTTTTTCTTTTAAAAAAGTATTAGCGATGTCTAAATTCATTAGCCATTTCTAATACCCTATCTTTAGCGACAACTTTTATTTCAGCCGTCGCTTATACTTGTCTATTAGCAATGGCTAAGTAACTTAAGTCTTGCTAATAATCATTTTTTATTAGAAATAATTATTTGCGACCACTAATTAAGTAGCCGTCGCTAATAGTTTCATCATTCGCGCCGGCTGTTTAATCTAACCATAGCGAACAATCTAGTATTGGTAACGGCTATAATAGTACCCGTCGCTAATAATCGATTATTAGTGATGCATTCTCTTTGTAGCGGTCGCTAATAGACAAGTATTGGCAACGGCTAAGTTTTTTTTAACCATCGCGAATAATATGTTATTTGTGATGGGGATCTTTAGCCGTCGCTAATAATCAAGAATATTAGTGACGACAGATGGTGGACTTGCAGGGTTCGTGGCTGCCGCAGTGTCAGTTTGGACCAAGAGGATCCGCAAGGCTTATTCTTGAGTCAAATAAGGAATGAAAGAAACATGATGGAGCACAAGGACGTCATTGGTTCATTTGGGTACAAGAGAGTGGTTTTTAAGTTTACGCAAACCAATGAAATATGGAAGGAGGTCATGAGTGAAGGATCTTAGGAAAAGAATGAAAACCACTTCCAGAGGAGAAAGTACAGACCTTGTGAGTCCATGATGGCTTCACACCAAGACATGAGAGAGCAAACATCACACTTCACTACAAATTCTTTTCATTCATCGAAAGCATCATATTTTTGGCTTTTGATCCCTAATGCATCTACTTTTCATAATGATAGAGTAGATAATTACTTCTAAATATGGACTTCGCTAGTTCTACCACTAATCACATTCTAAACAAAACACTAATTTGTGCATTAAGCAACTGTAATAAGTTAATGGAGAAGAATAGTCTAATAAGCAATTGAATGACCTTAATATTAAATTGATGAATCACAACTTTCTCCCTGTTGCATTTGAACATATCAAAAAATATGAGAGCTTCTTAGTGAGATCAAGATGATGGGGATGGGGATTGAGGGTGCATTTATATCATCAGGTTGGGAGCCCATGTAGCCTGCTGATGGTTAGATTTTTGTGCGGAGAGTCTCACACGTTAGACCCTCAACATTTGATCGACTGATTCTATTCATGGATGCTAGATCCACATGATATATGTATGATACTAAAGAAGTCTGAACCCCTCCAAAGAATGCCAAAATATTGGCATCATGTTGGATGCATTCATGGAATTCAACACAAGTTGTATCCTTCGTAACATAATATGAGCTTTCTGGGGGAAAGGAACAAGTGGGTTTGTGAAAAGTAAGAGCTGAATGCAGGATCAACCACTGAGTTTCATTGGTGATGAGATAATGGAAGGGGTGACAGTTTTGGAAAATTTTAGCGCCTTAAACCAAGGAATATGGCGAGCAGCCCATAAGGATTTTATAGATTGTGCGATATGCTCACAATGCTTCACGTATCTTTTCATCCCAATTTCACTTCTGTCCTTCGTTGATTTTCACTAGCAGTTTGAAAAGTGTCTTATTGAAGGCTTCAACCATGCTATTGGCTTGAGGGTAGTAGATTGAAGACACATTCCATTCAATGCAGAATTTAACTACCAATTTGTAGATTGTCTGGTTCTTGAATAGGGTACTATTGTTTGAAGTGATTCGACTAGACGTCCCAAACCTATATATGATATTGTGCTGAACAAAATATGATACTACTTCACCTGTGACTTCCTTCGGCGGGATGGCCTCTGCCTAACACGTGAAATATTCTGTAGCGGCTAAAATATATTTGCATCTTCTTGATGAAAGTGAGAGTGGGCCTACCACATCTATACCCCAACGGGCGAAAGGCCACGTAGGAACTGTGGGGTGTAACTAGTTTGGAGGTCTTCTGGGGATTGGCAACTTAAGCGTTGCTAATAATTATTATTTTTTATAAAAAATAATTATTTGCGACCACTAATTAAGTAGCTGTCGCTAATAATCTCATAATTCGTGATGGCTATTTAATCTAACTGTCACGAACAATCCACTATTAGCGACGACCATAATGGTACCCGTCGCTAATAATCGCTAATAATCGATTATTAGCGACACCTTCTCTTTGTAGCGGTCGCTAATAGACAAGTATTAGCGACTGCTAAGTTTTTTAAATCATCGTGATTAGTACGTTATTCGTAACGGGGATCTTTAGCCGTCGCTGATAATCAAGAATATTAGCGATGACTTCTTATTTTCCGTTGCTAATTATTCGCGATGGGATTTTTCGTGTTAGCCTTAACGACGGTGAAGAAGTCGTCGTGAATAATATCCGTGATAGTTTTTTTTACTATTCACGATGACTTTTAGTCGTCGCAAATACCTAGATTTCTCTTAATGTCAGCTAAGTGTGTCATGAAAAACATATGATGATGCTCGTCCTTGTTGATGATCTTAACTTCATTAAATACATCTAGATGTATCAACTCATATTCTTAATTACATGAGAAAGCGAACATCAAATAGTATATAAGCCTATAAGAAAATCTTCCATCATGTGTAAGATGATCTTATTTAAATCTTACGTGTAAGATTATCTTATTTAAATCTTGTATATTAAGCTCATCCATTATCGGTATCTATCTAATCTTTTCCTTAACTCTCAACGCATGAAATGTTTTTAGGTTTTCACTGATTTGTGGTGGGTGTTTAACTTTTTCCAAGAATAACATCCATTAAAAATCTAAAATTTTATGTTTTCCATAAACAATACAATCTTTGATATTAGGAAGTTCTCTTAAAATATCAAATTCATATAACCACTACTTTTGATCAAATCTCTTTTCTTAATTTATTTTTTCTCCTTCCATGATTTCATAGCAGTCTCTAGAGGTTGCATGCAGAAATTAGGAAAACTTTGTCACTTAATAGGGGGAATAGAAGCTAGATATGCTTTGTATTTAATAAATCAGAGGTTTATCCACATGACTAAGGTCCTATTGAATCAATGAATAAAAATAACATCTGCCTTTGCACTTTTAATCCTTATTTGTTAAAGCCTAATTTTCATGAAGAAATTCATATTCTTGCAGTTGTGCAGCTATGTACTCTGTACAACTTTTGTTATTTGCTCCTCTTACCATATTCTCCGACTTTTATCTCTTGATTTCTGGCTTCAAAAAATATGAAAAATAATCTCCTAACAATATTGAGTGAAGAATTTTTTGTATTTTTTATTTATTAATTATCATATTATTCTATATCATCCAATGATCATTTGAATTGCCTTTTGTAATTAACTTATGTCAAACAAGGTTGTATGATATTCGCCTTATCAATTTTTATTCTAAAAACATCTCTAGCTGACTTTGAACCTCTTTTATAATTTTTTTAATTATTATCTTATTCTTTCTTGGACGACGGTCATCAAATATTATTCATTATCTTTTTAGTTAACTTTTATATCAAGACATAGATCGCACAACACTCATTCTCAAATTTTCGACTCCTATAATTTGAAAATGTTATTTGACCACTTTAATCTTTTTCAAATAATTTTAATTTTATTTACATGCGATTATCTCATTCTCAAGCATGGCACAATCATTCAATCTTGTCTGATGACTTTATATTGCATTAGGAATAGGACTCGGTTGTGGGTTTGACATTTTTTTTCAACATCAAAATCTGAGACGGATGACTATAAAAGTGGATATTCTTGTTGAAGATTGAGCTAGATAGAGGTTGCACGATGTCTACGTGCATTTCTGAAGTCTTCTTCGTCTTTTAGAAGGTCCCTTGGTTTGAAATAAAATATTGCAAGATACTGAAGTTTTAGATTTTTCTATCCGTATAAATGTAAAGTATTAAATCTTTTGAGTTTCTTCCATTTATGTTGGCATAAAATTAATATTATAAGCTAAAATCAAAATTATTTATTTTATGGATGAAATCTCTAATTTCGATTTTGTATTAAGGTCAGTCATAAAATAAAATCAGTGATCTCATATCCGTTAGTTTTAAAATTGATAATTTCACTCTCTTAAAACAATCCAAACAGCAGCCTTGCTGTAAGGATCACAACAACCAATGCTGCCCTTGTTTAAGGAGCTAGCTTGACAACCCTGAACCCTCTAGCAATGTTTACCCATCCAGGAAGCTCCACGCTTGGTTCGCAAGTTGTCCACATGCCTTCTTCTGGTGCACAACGTGAGGGTGTGGAGATCGTTCAACATTGAAAAGTATGTCCCACAGCTTCGAGTGGTGAAGTAACCAGAGCTCTACATCTTGATAGACTTAAAATACAAGTGTCTTCCCGGTTCATCACGGAGCCTATCTTTTATGTTGATCGGAAAGCTCAGCTTTGGATTTGGACGACCGGCGTGTTATTCTAAACGAGGACCTCCCCAGATGAACCTTGTCTGGCTCTTCATGTTTCCTACTCGAGAATCTCCTACTCCTGCCATCTTGGGTCATGTGCGCTTGCTCATTAATGTCGGTGATCAATAAACAAATTCCAAATCCAGAGTTGCATGCTGAAGTAGTTGTCTTCGTGGTTGTTCTTTAATCAGTTTTGTTCGGCATCGCATCTAAAGATGAGTTTTTAGCAAGGTTCGTCTACTCCAAGAGTTGGATCGATTCGGATCTCTCATGATTTGATACGAATTGGATCGACTCATATCGACTCACGTGAATCGCATATAAAAGTTATTTTAAATCGTGCATATTCGTTTGAGTCGCACTGATTCAAATTCATCTTGATAGTCATCCGAACTAGTACGAATCGATCTGATACGGAACGGGATAATCATACATGAAAGGGGAAGATCCTGGAAATTTGGGCAATGCTCAAAGATTGTGTGTGTGTGTGTGTGTGTGAGAGAGAGAGAGAGAGAGAGAGAGAGAGAGAGAGAGAGAGCTTGCTTCCAGTATCACCCTTCATTAATCATGTTGTTATGAGTTTGTAAGTAAGATGCTCGTGTCCATGCACGCATGCTTGCCAAGGCCAACCTGATGAATATGGAGTTTCCCCCCAAAGAACGCAGTTGTAGGATAATCACAAGTTGTCCAGTGTAAATTTTTTTATGTCAAAATGTTTATAGAGCCTCCTCAGTAGAAAGAAAAGAGTGCAAATGCCATCGTCTAAATTAAATTTTCTAAAACATTATCGTCTCCTTTGAATGATTCTTTTGAGTTGAAAGATCTCAATAGGGCTGCAAACAAAGTAATAGGCTTGATGAACAGCTCACGAGACTATTGGATAATAATTCAACTCGAACACATTTATTAAGTTAAAAAAATAAATTTGAACAGAAATTTAAATCTGATTCACTAAACAAGTAATCTTGAATATGGGTAAACTCAATTCGATTATGTTGATAAACAAACTTATTTACATACCCGGGAAGATCTCATTTAGCCATTCATTTAATGATTCTATTAATAGTGACGAGGCAGAATCCGATTCGGCCCATTAAAACAAGTCCAAACCCAGTTCAGCCCAGCAGCAGCAATAGAAGGCCCTCAGGAAGCCTTCGGCCCATAAGCGGCGTACAAGCCCTCGGCCCAGCAGGCAGCCCAGTGGTCTTCGGCCCATCAGCGGCCCAACAGCCTTCGGCCCGTAAGCGGCACAGTAGCCCTCGGCCCAGTAGGCTTCGGCCCGTCAGCGGCCTAACCCCCTTCGGCCCAACAGCCGTGTCCGGCCCACTCCGGTGGAGGACTAGGCACTATGGCGGTTTACCAATAAGCCCGGAACATAGTCCTATATCGGCTACCACCGTTAACCATCCTCTATCCTTCGCTATAAATACACCGCTATTTATTGCCAAAGGTATGTCTCCGTGACCCTCAAGGACCATAGCCCAAAAAGCATTAAAGCTACTCTTTGCCTTCTGAATCGAATCGTCTTCAGAAGCTAACTTAACCGTCGGAGGGGGTTCCTAAGGGCCGAAGCCCGGGACTCCTACTGACCGGTTTCTTCTTCTTTCCCTCCTACAGGAGTTCGGTTCGAATTATCGCCGACTTCCCCGAGTCGGTCTCGGCCACCCACCTCGGACTTCTCCCTCCGGTCTCGATGCCGTGCGCCGGCTGCCCCTCGACCAAAGGAGACTCGGTTCCGCGCCGCCTGCCCGTCAGCCGAAGGGACCTCGGCCACATCTTCCGGAAGCAAGCCGACCTCCGATCGAGCGACCCTCGGCCTCGGATCCTCAACCACGTCTCTGCATCCATCGCCTTCCGGATCCCTGTCGGGCCTCTTGCACCGATCCTACCCAGCTCCGGATCCAAAACTTCGGATTCCAGCTTCGGAATCCGGTCGTGATAGCTTCGGCTACATCACGTGGCGCCGTCTGTGGGAATCAAACAAACAAGTCATGTCTCAGCGACCTGTAACCCGACGATCTGGACAGAATGAAGCAGAGACACGGGAAGCCTCAGCACAGCTGTTGCCCTCCGAAGGCGCCCCTTCTGCTCCACCGAGCATGGCTCTGCCCGTCATACCAGAGTCCCTCGCTGCAGAAGACCGGGTGGGAGTGCTCCAGCAACAGATGGCGACACTAGCCGCTGCCGTCACCTCCCTCGCGCCTCTTCAGGAGATGGTATCCGCCATCGCCCAGCGCATGGGATTGCTGGGACAGCTTCCTCAGCAAGCACAGCTCCCCTCACTCTACCCAGTCCAAGATGCAAGGTTCCGGCCAGCACCCACGCCGGTTTCCCTCGACGAAACCGCTACGGCGAGCAGCGAGCCCTCGGCGCTACCTGCCCGAGCCCCCCGCGCCGACCGCATAATGGAGCAAGGCTATGCTTCGTCAGAATTCCGTCCGGCCAGAACCGGAGGACAGTCAGTCGCCACCTCAACCGCCCCGGACCTGGACCGACGGCTGACAGCGATGCGGAAGGAAATGCAGCATATGGTGTCTCGGCCATACGGGGCGCCCCTTGCTAGCAACATCCTGGAGCAAACCCCGTTCACGCCAGAGCTCCTGGCTACCAAGGTACCTCCCAATTTCAAACTGCCAAAGGGCCCTCTCTACGACGGGATGACAGATCCGGTCTGTCATTTCCAGAGATTCAACACATACCTCTCGGTTCGAGGGGTCGCCGAGGCAGTCCGCTGCCGACTTTTCCCCCTCACCCTTGAGAAGACTGCCTTAACTTGGTTCGAGACACTGGCCCCCAACTCCATCCACTCCCTAGTCCAGTTGGGCCAGCTGTTTATCGACCAGTTCTATGACGCCACTCGGCAGTGTAAAACTTCCGCCAGCCTACTAGCCATCTGGCAAGGCCCCACCGAGACTCTCCAGGAGTATTTTACCAAGTTTCGGACCGAGGCCGCCCAAATCCCAACCTTGATAGCTCGATTGCGGTCTCGGCCGTGATCAGCGGGTGTCGGGACGAAGGGCTCCTCGGCTCCATCGGGAAGCGCTATCCCCCTACCTTCCAGGACCTCGTAGCCCGGGCCCACAAGTATATCAACCGGGAGGCCCTGATGATGTCCAAAGGTAAAGGCGCAGCCGAAGCAGCCTCGGCAACTACCCCCCAGGTGGTCCGCCCTCAGCCCGAAGATCAAGAGCCCTCCCGAAAACGATATCGCAGGGAGGAGTGGGACCGAGAAAGGCGACGGGATCCGCCGCCGTGGTACCTACCGCTACCCGCTCCCCCTTCCCGAATGCTCATGGAGGTAAAGGGCATGATCCGGCGACCAGAGCGCATGAAGACGGATCTTCGCCGAAGGGATCCCGGCAAATACTGTGAGTATCACCGGGAGATCGGCCATACGACTGACGAGTGCCGACACCTTCGGGAAGAAATCGACCGCCTCATTAGGGAAGGTAGACTGCCGCAGCTTCGGCGAGAGCAGCCCCCGCAACAACGAAACGGGGACGTCTCTGAGACGGCCAGGCCACAGTAGCCCCCGGAAAAAGGAGCTGCTCCTCCGCCAAAGGTCACCTCGGCCCCGATGGAAGCATCTCATCAAAGACCCAGCTCTGGGTCCATTATGATGATATCCGGAAGGCCGGGAGAAGGATCAAGGCGCCGGCAGTACAGCTCTGCCACTATAGCAACGGTCGACGTCGAGCCGAAGCGGCCTCGCCAAGAAGATATTACCTTCGGCTCAGAGGACCTGATAGATATTCAGGTCCCTCACGACGACGCCCTCGTCATAAACGCTGTAATAAACAGTTACGATGTACATCGTATTTTTGTTAATAATGGAAGCGCCCCGAACATCTTGTTTTACGATTGCTTTGTAAAAATGGGATTAAGTGAGGCTAATATGAAGCCTCACCGGGGCCCCCTCTTCGGTTTCAACGGTTCGCCCTGCCGAGTGGAGGGCATTGTTCAACTCCCTGTAACTATAGGCTCTGCCCCCCGGCAACTAACCGTTTAAATGGATTTTGCCGTTGTAAAAATTGATTCAGCCTACAACGCCATCTTTGGCCGAAGGCTAATCGACGGGGTCGGAGCCGTGCCTTCGTCTTTCCATCAAAAGCTAAAGTTCCATACTAGCCACGGAATAGGCGAGGCCAAGGGAAATCAAGAAGCAGCCCGGCAATGCTACATGATTTCAGTCAAAGGGAAGGCTGCAGCCGAGTCCCTGACAATTGAATCATCAGGCGAGGCGTCCCCGGGAGAAGAACTCGTCGCCATTCCGGTTCCGGGAGGCGAAGGACGAACCCTGATGATAGGCTCCGGCCTGGAGAAAACCGAAGCGGATAAGCTCACCGAGTTCTTGAAAAAGAATCTCGACGTCTTCGCCTGGTCTCCGACAGACATGCCCGGAGTCGACTCGGAAGTAGCAGAACACCGGCTACATACCGATCCTAACCAGCCCCCGGTTAAGCAGAAGCGGCGTACCTTCAATCAGGAAAGGAGAGCCGCCATCCAAACCGAAGTACAGAAGGGGCTGGACGCCGGGCACCTCCGAGAGGTGCATCACCCGGACTGGATCGCCAACGTAGTGATGGTGTCGAAGAAGGATGGCAAGTGGCGAATGTGCGTGGACTTCACCAACCTTAACAAAGTCTGTCCGATGGATAGCTTCCCGCTACCTCGGATAGATCAGGTGGTGGATGCAACCTCCGGCCACGAGCTCCTGAGCTTCCTCGACGCCTATTCAGGCTATCACCAGATCCGAATGCATCCGGATGACGAAAGCAAAACCAGCTTCACGACCGATCTAGGTCTATATTGCTATACCCGGATACCCTTCGGCTTGAAGAATGCTGGCGCGACATATCAGCGCCTCGTCAATAAAGTGTTCGCCCCGCAGCTCGGCCGCAACATGGAAGTCTATATAGACGATATGCTGGTCAAGAGCCACGTCGCTGCAGAACATTTGGCCGACTTAGCCGAGACGTTCTCCGCCCTGCGGCGATACAAAATGAAGTTGAACCCGACCAAGTGCGCCTTCGGGGTAGCCTCCGGGAAGTTCCTCGGCTACATGGTCACCCACCGGGGGGTAGAAGCTAACCCCGAGAAGGTTTCGGCCATCATATAGATGCGCCCTCCGGCAAACCTCCGAGAGGTACAGAAGCTAAACGGAAGGATCGCAGCCCTAAGCCGCTTCATGTCAAGGGCGGCGGATTACTGCTTCCTCTTCTTCAAGATGCTGAAGAAGGCCAATAGCTTCGCCTGGACGGATGAGTGCCAGGCAGCCTTCGACCAACTGAAGGCCTACCTCTCTACAGTCCCCATTCTGTCCAAGCCAGTCCCCGGGGAGCCGCTGGGCCTTTACCTCGCGGTATCCGAGACAGCTATCAGCGCCGTCCTCGTCCGAGAACAAGACGACGTTCAGAAGCCAGTCTACTATACCAGCCGAGCCCTTCAAGGAGCAGAACTCCGGTATCTCGCTCTAGAAAAATTGGCTTTGGCCCTCGTCTCGTCCGCGAGGAGGCTCCGGCCTTATTTTCTTGCCCATTCGATAAAGGTCCTCACCGACTAGCCTCTAAGGCAAGTTCTCTCCCGGCCGGAGGTATCCGGCAGACTGGCAAAATAGGCAATTGAGCTAGGAGAGTTCGACATTTCCTATGCGCCTCGAATAGCAATAAAAGCTCAGGCATTGGCCGACTTTATTGCCGAAATCACTCCCAGTGCTTCCTCGGCACCTCAGCCGGAAGCCGACGTATCCGAAGCCGAGGGCACTTCGGCTCACACACCGGCGGACGAGTGGCAACTCTATGTAGACGGCTCCGCATGCTCCACGGGCAGCGGCGCCGGATGGATCCTGGCGTCGCCCGAAGGGGTCGTCACGGAGTACGCGCTACGCTTCTCCTTTCCAGCCACCAATAACGCCGCCGAGTATGAAGCCCTCATTTTCGGCCTCCGGGCCGCAAGAAAGCTCGGTGTCCGGAACCTAAAGGCCTTTAGCGACTCTCAGCTGATCGCCAGTCATGTTTCCGGGGAATACGAAGCTCGGGATGCGATAATGGCATCTTATCTCCAGGTGACTCGTAAGATCCTCGCTCAATTCGATTCCTGTGTAATCGTACGGATCCCGAGAGCCGAGAATGCTCGAGCCGATGCCCTTTCCCGGCTGGCGTCAACCCAAGACGGGGGAGGAGGCCGAATGATCCTAGTAGAGGAACTCGCCGAACCAAGCCTCGGCGAGCCTGAGGTCATGCAAGTAACCGAGGCCGAAGCCGAGACCTAGATGACTCCCCTTGTCACTTTCCTCCTCCGAGGAGAAGTCCCGCCCGATTCAAGGGAAGCAAAGCATGTTCGGCAGCGCTCATCTCACTTCCTCCTTCTGGACGGGCTGCTGTATAAGAAGTCTTTCGGCCGACCGTTATTACGGTGCCTCGGCCCAACCGAAGCCGACTACGCCATGCGAGAGGTACACGAAGGGGTATGCGGAGCACATGCGGGAGGAAGGGCCCTGGCTCACAAGCTTCTAAGGCAAGGATACTGGTGGCCGACACTCCGAGAGGACGCCTTAGCCCTCGTACGACGCTGCGATCAGTGCCAGAGGTTCAACTCCCTCATCCACCAGTCAGCCACCCTTCTGACCCCCTTATCCGACCCCTGGCCTTTCGCTCAATGGGGAATCGACCTCCTGGGGCCTTTTCCTGTCGCCACCGGCCAAAGGAAATTCCTCATCGTGGCAGAAGACTACTTTACCAAGTGGGTAGAAGTCGAACCCCTCGCGTCAATAACCGATAGCAATGCTTGGAACTTCGTATGGAAGTCCATCATCTGCCGGTTCGGCATCCCCCGGGCCATCATTTCAGACAACGGCAAGCAGTTCGATAGCCGTCGGTTCAGCAATAACTGCGCCGGCTTCGGCATCCTTCATAAGTTCACTTCAGTAGCACACCCTCGGGCGAACGGCCAGGTCGAGGTCACCAACTGAAGCCTATTGTAGAGACTAAAAACCTGCCTCGGCGAAGCCAAAGGCCGATGGGTAGAAGAGCTACCAAGTGTTCTTTGGGCATATCGGACTACGAGCCGAACCCCTACTGGCGAGACTCCATTTCGCATGGCTTACGGGATAGAAGTCGTTATTCCTATAGAAATCGGCCTCCCCTCTCCAAGAATCATTACTTACGATCCAGAGGCCAATGAAGAAGTCTTGAAGGATCATCTCGACCTCATAGAAGAAACCCGAGATAAAGCTCGCGTTCGGCTGGCGGCTTATCAGCAGCGCATGGCCAGGTACCACAACACTCAAGTGAAGCCCCGAAGCTTTGAAATCGGGAGCCTCGTGCTAAGGAATGCTCATGCATCTAAGCCAGCCGAAGCCGCAGGGAAGCTTGCCCCCAACTGGGAGGGGCCGTATCGGGTAAAAGAGGTAATCAGATGAGGGGCTTATCGGTTGGAGACCCTTTCGGGCCAACCTCTCCCTCGCACCTGGAATGTGGAGCGCCTTCGGCGTTATTTCATGTAAACCACTTCTCCCGGAATTTAGCCGGAGGGCATGAATAAATGAGGTCTCTTTTTTAGAAAGCCACGGTATATCTCTAAGTCCGTGTAAACCGTACCGGGAGTGGCTTCGGCCATGCAAACCGTATCGGGAGCGGCATGATTTTCTATTCCTCAAGCCCGCAGATAACCTGAACCGAGAGTGGCTTCGGCCATGTGTACCGGATCGGGAAGCGGCACGGTATATCTCTAAGTCCGTGTAAACCGTACCGGGACTGGCTTCGGCCATGCAAACCGTATCGGGAGCGGCATGATTTTCTATTCTCTCAAGCCCGCAGATAACCTGAACCGAGAGTGGCTTCGGCCATGTGTACCGGATCGGGAAGCGGCACGGTATATCTCTAAGTCCGTGTAAACCGTACCGGGAGTGGCTTCGGCCATGCAAACCGTATCGGGAGCGGCGTGATTTTCTATTCTCTAAGCCCGCAGGTAACCTGAACCGAGAGTGGCTTCGGCCATGTGTACCGGATCGGGAAGCGGCATGGTATATCTCTAAGTCCGTGTAAACCGTACCGAGAGTGGCTTCGGCCATGCAAACCGTATCGGGAGCGGCATGATTTTCTATTCCTCAAGCCCGCAGATAACCTGAACCGAGAGTGGCTTCGGCCATGTGTACCGGATCGGGAAGCGGCACGGTATATCTCTAAGTCCGTGTAAACCGTACCGGGAGTGGCTTCGGCCATGCAAACCGTATCGGGAGCGGCATGATTTTCTATTCTCTAAGCCCACAGATAACCTGAACCGAGAGTGGCTTCGGCCATGTGTACCGGATCGGGAAGCGGCACGGTATATCTCTAAGTCCGTGTAAACCGTACCGGGAGTGGCTTCGGCCATGCAAACCATATCGGGAGCGGCATGATTTTCTATTCTCTAAGCCCGCAGGTAACTTGAACTGAGAGTGGCTTCGGCCATGTGTACCGGATCGGGAAGCGGCATGGTATATCTAAGTCCGTGCAAACCATACCGGGAGTGGCTTCGGCCATGCAAACCGTATCGGGAGCGGCAGGATATCCCCTCAGATCGTATGAACCATATTAGTAAAGGCCCCGGCCGCGTATATTATCGGTGGTGATACTTTATCGACTTCATATCCGCACCTACATCGGGTCTCGGCCGTGCAAGCCGCAACTAAAACAACGACAAGGTCTCGCATTCAAGAAGAACCAGATTCAGTCGTTCGTTCAGAACACAAAGGTAAAGCCAAAAACACTTCCTATATATACAGCAGAGGAAGTACAAAATCAGCCTTCCATCTGGCCGCAGACTTACAAAGAAAGAAACAAAAACCGGGACAGGCCCCCGTGTCAGCCCTCGGTATTCCCCTCATCCACATCAACTGGGCTCCGGCCAGGAGATGGGGAGGGAGAATCAACTATCTGCATGGCTTCGGACGGGGCGGCTTCGATAGGAGTCGCCTCAGCTAGAATGGCCTCGTCGCCTTCCGCTGAAGCTGAGGCCCTTGTTGGGTTTTCTCAGTTTCTCCGGATCGCTCACGCAGCGGAAAATAAAAATTTTACAGCGATCCGTTTCCCGTTTCGAAGAACTAAAATACGATAATCAGATTATCGAAGTTCTCACCGTGTGCGGATTCGAATCCGCAGCCGTTCGGTTCCGTCGGTGTGACACCGCAAGCCGCGCAAGCGCCCGGCCTCTAGCGAAGTCCACGCGATCCTCCCCGCGACGGATATCCTCGAGTTCGTCGTTCTTCGCAGCCCGCGAAGCCTCCGCTAGTCGCCGCAATGATCGCCGCAGTGTGCGGACGATTTCCCGTCCAACGGGATTCAGAAAAGCGGCGGGACAGATCTGGATCTGCCTGGACGCCAGAGGGAGACAGAAAACGAGGAGGGGCGGCCAGGGTTAGCAGCAGCTTGGCCTGCTCAGCCCGTTCGCTATGTTTTATACTAACCGCGCGGTTTTTCACAAAAACCCCCGGTTTGTATAAAACCCACTTATTTATCCATCGCCTTGAGAATCATTTGCGTGTGACCCTCTAGGCCCAAGTACCAGTCCAGTTAATGGCCCAACAAGCCCAGTGACTCCTCACTGGCTTTATTAATTAATTAATAACCCTTTATTAATCAATTAATCAATCGAATTGATGTCACACATCGAATTCGACCGGGCCTCCGATCACGTTGGGTGCCAAGCAACACCGCGTGAACCCGGAAGGTATTTGGGGTTAAGTAACCCACTCTTGGAACCTTTCCGCCGACAGTTACCGCGTGGATATAATCCTTCATTCGTACAATGCTCTCGAGTCAACTCAGGGTATGGCGAGCTGTCAAACCCTAACCGGTCGACTCACTTGAATTGGATGCCGCTGATGAATATCGGAAAACTCCTTTCCCGATATTATCGTCCGCCCTGGCCAGGGACTTTCGCGCATCCTTCCTAGAGCATTCTCTCTCTAAGTATCGAGAGCGAATGATTCCTTATTGACACACAATTCCCTTCGACGGTATTCCGCTGCACCCAATCCTTGGCGTATTAGAATCCCGTGGCTAGAGATTCGTAGACCAAGGTCAAAGTACAGAAGTCCACCGCCAAGGTGTCCTTGGTGTCTCAGGTCCGAGGACCATCTACGCAACTGCGACAATAGAATCAAGCTGGTTGACAGTGAGGTACAATACCATCCAGCGATTCAGTCGGATCAGTTCAGTGAACTCATTCTCCAATGAGCACCTACAGATTCGCCTTAGTGTCTCCACACAAGTGACTTATGAGACCAGTCACCCTCATCATATGAGCAGGAGTAATCTGTACTAGTCTAACCGGATATCCGATGTCCTTCTCGGATATCCTCCGACTAGGAACGATTAAGAATATGTGTGTTTAAGTGATCAGTCTCATTAGTATGATCTCATCATAATCTGATCACCATAGCACATATTCACGGACTTCATTATGAAACGATAATTAACGCGATTTACACATAATGAATGTTATGCCATTTTATTAATAATGAACGAGATTTACATTGTTAGATTGGCTTGTAGGCCACCTAAACTAACAATCTCCCACTTGGACTAAAGCCAATCATCTTTATACAATAAGCCCATAGACTCTAGGTGACGCTCAAACACAATTTGAGCCAACGGCTTTGTCAGTGGATCTGCTACATTGTCGACAGATGGAACTCTTTCCACTACTACATCTCCTCTGGATATGATCTCTCTGATAAGGTGAAAGCGCCTCAGAATATGCTTCGATTTCTGATGAGACCGTGGCTCTTTTGCTTGCGCAATCGCTCCATTGTTGTCGCACAACAGTGGAACAGGCTCAGAGATGCTGGGAACTACGCCGAGGTCGGTGATGAATTTCTTCAACCACACTGCTTCCTTGGCGGCTTCAGCTGCAGCGATGTACTCAGCTTCAGTCGTTGAATCTGCAGTGGTTACCTGCTTGGAACTCTTCCAGCACACTGCCCCTCCGTTCAATGTAAACACGAATCCAGATGTTGACTTGCTATCATCTGGATCCGACTGGAAACTCGAGTCAGTAAAGCCTCGCAGTTTCAAGTCACCTCCTCCATAGACAAGAAACATATCCTTAGTTCTTCTCAAGTACTTAAGGATGCATTTCACTGCCTTCCAGTGCTCTTCGCCTGGATCAGCCTGAAATCTGCTCGTAACACTTAGAGCAATTGCAACGTCAGGTCGTGTACATAGCATGGCATACATGATAGATCCTATGGCAGAGGCATAGGGTATTCTATCCATGAATGCCCTCTCATCAGGAGTCTTAGGAGACTGTTCTTTTGAGAGATTAATTCCATGTCTCATCGGTATGAAACCTCTCTTGGAATTTTCCATGCCAAACCTTTTGACTATGGTATCTATGTACAAGGATTGAGTCATTCCAAGCATCCTCTTTGATCTATCTCTATAGATCCGTATTCCCAATACGTAGGATGCTTCTCCCAAATCCTTCATGGAGAAGTTTTTCGACAGCCAGACCTTTACTGATGACATCATAGCTACATCATTCCCAATGAGTAGTATGTCATCTACGTAAAGAACTAGAAAAGTGACTGCACTCCCACTGGTCTTCTTGTACACACAAGGCTCATCTTCATTCTTAATGAAGTTATAAGACTTGACAGCCTCGTCAAATCTTATGTTCCAGCTCCGAGAAGCTTGCTTCAGTCCATAAATAGACTTCTGAAGCTTGCACACTTTATCTGGAGATTCTTTGGATGTGAAACCTTCTGGTTGTATCATATACACCTCCTCCTCAAGATTACCATTGAGGAAGGCAGTCTTCACATCCATCTGCCAGATTTCATAATCAAAATGTGCAGCAATGGCGAGCAGAACTCTGATCGACTTTATCATGGCAACTGGTGAGAAAGTCTCGTCATAGTCAATTCCTTGCCTTTGACGATATCCCTTTGCCACCAACCTTGCCTTATAAGTGTCGATCCGTCCATCAACACCGATCTTTCTTTTAAAGATCCACTTGCAACCGATGGGTACAATACCCTCGGGCAAGTCCTCCAAGTTCCAAACTTGGTTGGTGTACATGGACTGGATTTCTGAGTTCATGGCTTCTCGCCATTTCCCGGCTTCTGGGCCTTCTATGGCCTCCTGGTAGGTTTTAGGATCGTCATCCTCATTATATTCTACCTTAGACTCACCTTCAGCGATATGTCCCACATATCGTTCGGGTAGTCTAGGTACTCTACCAGATCTACGAGGCTCATCTGTGTGTACCTGAACAGATTCAGGAACTGATATCTTATCTGATGATAATGCAGCTGTATGGGGATCTGGAACCTCTTCCAGTACTATTTTACTCCCACTGTCCTCCTGAATAAGGTATTCCTCTTCCAGGAATACAGCTTTCCTGGCGACAAACACCTTTTGTTCACCAGGATGGAAAAAATAGTATCCAAAGGTTTCCTTTGGATATCCCACAAACCTACATTTATCAGTTCGTGATTCCAGCTTGTCTGGATCATGCCTCTTTACATGAGCAGGACAACCCCAGACTTTAACATGTTTAAATTCTGGTTTCCTGCCTTTCCATATCTCATATGGAGTAGAGGCCACAGACTTGCTGGGTACTCTGTTCAGTAGGTATGCTGCTGACTCTAGAGCATACCCCCAGAGGGACACTGGTAATCCCGAAAAGCTCATCATGGATCGCACCATGTCCAACAAGGTGCGATTCCTCCTTTCTGATACACCATTCATCTGTGGTGTATATGGAGGTGTTAGCTGAGAAAGGATACCATTATCCTTTAAGAATTGTGTGAAATTAGTACTCAAGTATTCTCCTCCTCGATCTGATCGAAGAGCTTTAATACTCTTTCCTAACTGCTTTTCTACTTCATTCTTGAACTCCTTGAACTTCTCAAACGCTTCCGACTTGTACTTCATTAAGTACACATAGCCGAATCTTGAGAAGTCATCGGTGAACGTGATGAAGTAAGAAAAGCCACCTTTGGCTTGGGTAGACATTGGACCACATACATCCGAATGTATCAGTTCCAGAATGTCCTTGGCACGTTCTCCATGTCCAATAAATGGAGATTTTGCCATCTTTCCCATAAGGCAGGATTCACATGTTGCAAACGATTCATAATCGAATGCTGTTAAATAACCATGCTTGTGCAACTTCTGCAACCTGCTTTCGCCAATGTGCCCAAGTCTACAATGCCATATGTAGGCCTGGTTCACACAATTCTTGCTCTTCTTAAGAGCATTATCAATCTGAAGATTGTAATGAGAAACATCTAATAGATATAGACCGTTGACTAAAGATGCCGAAGCTATTGATTTATTACCATAATAAATCGAACAACTTCTATTCTCAATTGTCAACCTATATCCTATCTTGTCCAAACAAGATATTGATATGATGTTCTTTATTATGCTAGGAACATAATAACAATCTTCCAATAGTAAGGTGTCTCCCGATGGAAGCCTGAGGTTTGCTGTCCCAACAGCAATCGCCGCAACTTTTGCGCCGTTTCCTAGCCTCAATTCCACCTCACCTTGTCTCAGCTTGCGCTTACTTGTCAGCAACTGCACATCATGGCAGATATGAGAAGCACATCCGGTATCTAATACCCAAGATGTGGAATCTCTAACTGACAAGTTGATATCTATCATATAGATATCTGAAGCTTCAGACAGCTTCACTCTTCCATGAGCTTTATCGTTAAGGAACTCCTTGCAGTTCCTCTTCCAGTGATCATACTGCTTATAATAGAAGCAGTCACCCTTCACTACTCCTTTTCTTTTGTCCTTCGATCCATTATCGTTAGCTATCATCTCTACTTCAGGGGCATCTAATGCCGATTCAGCAAGAGGATCAGCTCTAGGGACAAAGTTATTGCGTTCAGATCCGAAGACATTCTTCAGGCTTCTGAACCAATCCGAGTAGATCATGTAAGTCAAAACGGCATCAAGTATGCCACGGAATGGGTTATTCGACGACATAGTTCCTACAGGAGATAAGTAAAATTTATTTAGCAGATGTTCAATTATTAAAGTTCAAAACAAGATATGGTCTTTTGTTCAAGTTTAACTCCCACTAATTTTCGACGGACTGTATAACCCTCAGTTATACAGAACGGGAGACGCCGACAGTCTCCTAGTGGGGATCAGAATCTCAATGACTTGCACTACAGCCTTGTGGATAGCACAACAAACTGTAATACAATCAGAGAGCACCCAACTCATGGGACTTGCAACTCCTTGCAATATCTGATCATGGCTTCGGTCCCCAGAGATTTAATGGCCTTGTGGATAGCACAACAAACCACTAATTCTGGTCTAAGCTAACCATCATTACGTGACGAGCATAGATTTGCATGCAGCCCTTGTGGATAGCACAACAAAGCTACATGGTTCCTCTACCCCGATCTATAGGCATCTAATGCCATAGCCACAGTCTCTCCTCCCAATTAAGCAGGCCTTGTGGATAGCACAACAAACCTGCCTAAAGTGATTCGAATCCTATGACTATAACGATGGTGGACCACGTGGTAAGTTCTCAACTACTCGCGTTACGGCTTAGAGTTTATCTGAGGGTATTTTGGATAACTTTTATCTTGGTCTCTCCTAGGTGATAGTATATAGATATATCGTATATATTTACTAAATACTATAACCTGCTTTTATTCATAATCAAAAGAACAACAATGCATCTCATACATGTCATTAGTGTGGTCATGGATAGCACAGTGGGTTTGACTGGAGCCAACAGTCAAACACACACACAATCTAACACAACAATTACATTAGATATCCTGCAAACACATAGGCAAGAGATCTCCATCTTTTCGCCTTCCTGGTTGCAGCTGTGGATCGTCCTCACTCCTTCCTCGGTTGCCTCAATCACATTACATTAATTCTAGAATTAACAAGTAAATTGAAGAAGGCCTTATGGCGAGTACAAGAGAGAGAGGGAGGTAGAAGTACATCGGAGTATGAGAGAGAGAGGTGCGCAGACCTCTATTTATTAACAATTAATAAATAATCATACATCCACGATCCACACAATCCATTCATCACATGAACAATAAATTAAGTGCATATCCATGACCACGGTGTGTTTTAAACATCCACACATGATTCAGCGCATCACATGGCTAAAACAAATGAGTTTTTCAAAATAGATAAATTTTGGCTTTCAAAAAGCTGGGATCCAATCAAAATTGGTGTTTGAATTTTGAAAACTCATTTTATTAAGTTAACATGCAATTAAATCTAATTTAAAAGCAATAAACACACATCACATGCGCACACACTCCAAATTAATAATTCCAGATTATTCCATGCGAATTAGAACAATTCTAATAATCTAACACTTAGATTAAACCCCATTCATAGTCTAACAATTAGACTATTAAAAACTAATCTAACTCTTAGATTAATTCATCAAAGTTAATTAACGATTTAACACTTAAACTATTAATTAACTCTAATTATTAATTAACTACTAATCTAACTTTTAGATTAGTTAATTAATGTCAATTAGTAATTTAACACTTAAATTAATAATTAACATTAATTAATTAATAACTATAATCTAACAATTAGATTAAAAGATTAATGTTAATCATCAATTTAACCCTTAAATTAATAACTAACATTTAATCATTAATGACTACTAATTTAACACTTAAATTAGTCATCTAAGTTAATTATTAATTTAACTCTTAAATTAACAATTAACATAGATTTTAATTAACAATTAGTTGATTTAATAACTAATAATCTAACATTTAGATTAATAATTATTAACCATTAATTTTAACACTTAAAATTAGATAACTACAGTTAATTATTAAATTAACACTTAACTTAATAATTAACCATAATTTGTTAAGAACTAACTGTAATTAAAATGATTCACAATCATTAATTAAAAAGTACAATTAAATTTCAAAACAATTTTGAAATCAACTAAAATTAAAATCAAATTTTAATTCAATTTTTAAACGGGCATATGGGGTTTAATAAGGGTTTTAATGTGAACCGGGCTCAGCCAGATGGATTGTCCGAGCCCTGGTTCGGCCAGGCTCGAGCCCTGGCCCAGCCAGGCTCGAGTCCTGGTC
This sequence comes from Zantedeschia hybrid cultivar, assembly GCA_030544215.1. NCBI lineage: Eukaryota > Viridiplantae > Streptophyta > Magnoliopsida > Alismatales > Araceae > Zantedeschia > Zantedeschia hybrid cultivar. The sequence goes on along the minus strand of JARZZO010000003.1, from coordinate 31,103,581 downwards.
GAGCCAGGCATCAGCCCTGGCCCAGCCAGGTGCTGGCCCTAGCCGGGTCCGGCCGAACCGGTCCGAACCGGCTCGGGACCGGCCGGCCTGGCTCCTTCCTCCTCCCAGCCACCCGACGCCCTCTCTTGCAGAACCCTAGCTGGCGGCGGCAGGGAGTTGCAGGCGGCGCCGGCGGCCGCCCCCGGCCCTGCCTAGCCCCGGCCGGCGACGCCCCGGCGCCGGCGGTGCCCCCGGCGCCGGCAGGGTCGCCGGAGAGAAAGGAGCCGGCCAAGCCCCAAAAATCCCTCAAGAATCTGGTTTTCGCAGGGTTCCAAAATCCGAATTAGGGCTCGAATTTTTCAGGTTTTCAGGGCCACCCCGATGCCGGAAAAATACCGGATGTGCAGTGGTGACTATCACCCAAAGATCCGGAGTCTTGGCCGGCCATCCCAACGCTTGGGAAGCCGATTAAAGCTGCCGTAAACACGCTGTTCTTCGTCTCACGAAGAACACGAAAAACCCCCAAAATGATCTCGAAAAATCGAAAGAAAATAATCAGATTAACTGTGTTCATCGCATGAACACGGATCCAACAATTATTCGAAGTTACAGCATGGAATAACTCATGGAAAAATTAATTTAGAGATCCGAAACGGGACGAGAAACAGTGGAACCTGGCTCTGATACCACTGTTGGGTTTTCTCAGTTTCTCCGGATCGCTCACGCAGCGGAAAATAAAAATTTTACAGCGATCCGTTTCCCGTTTCGAAGAACTAAAATACGATAATCAGATTATCGAAGTTCTCACCGTGTGCGGATTCGAATCCGCAGCCGTTCGGTTCCGTCGGTGTGACACCGCAAGCCGCGCAAGCGCCCGGCCTCTAGCGAAGTCCACGCGATCCTCCCCGCGACGGATATCCTCGAGTTCGTCGTTCTTCGCAGCCCGCGAAGCCTCCGCTAGTCACCGCAATGATCGCCGCAGTGTGCGGACGATTTCCCGTCCAACGGGATTCAGAAAAGCGGCGGGACAGATCTGGATCTGCCTGGACGCCAGAGGGAGACAGAAAACGAGGAGGGGCGGCCAGGGTTAGCAGCAGCTTGGCCTGCTCAGCCCGTTCGCTATGTTTTATACTAACCGCGCGGTTTTTCACAAAAACCCCCGGTTTGTATAAAACCCACTTATTTATCCATCGCCTTGAGAATCATTTGCGTGTGACCCTCTAGGCCCAAGTACCAGTCCAGTTAATGGCCCAACAAGCCCAGTGACTCCTCACTGGCTTTATTAATTAATTAATAACCCTTTATTAATCAATTAATCAATCGAATTGATGTCACACATCGAATTCGACCGGGCCTCCGATCACGTTGGGTGCCAAGCAACACCGCGTGAACCCGGAAGGTATTTGGGGTTAAGTAACCCACTCTTGGAACCTTTCCGCCGACAGTTACCGCGTGGATATAATCCTTCATTCGTACAATGCTCTCGAGTCAACTCAGGGTATGGCGAGCTGTCAAACCCTAACCGGTCGACTCACTTGAATTGGATGCCGCTGATGAATATCGGAAAACTCCTTTCCCGATATTATCGTCCGCCCTGGCCAGAACTTTCGCGCATCCTTCCTAGAGCATTCTCTCTCTAAGTACCGAGAGCGAATGATTCCTTATTGACACACAATTCCCTTCGACGGTATTCCGCTGCACCCAATCCTTGGCGTATTAGAATCCCGTGGCTAGAGATTCGTAGACCAAGGTCAAAGTACAGAAGTCCACCGCCAAGGTGTCCTTGGTGTCTCAGGTCCGAGGACCATCTACGCAACTGCGACAATAGAATCAAGCTGGTTGACAGTGAGGTACAATACCATCCAGCGATTCAGTCGGATCAGTTCAGTGAACTCATTCTCCAATGAGCACCTACAGATTCGCCTTAGTGTCTCCACACAAGTGACTTATGAGACCAGTCACCCTCATCATATGAGCAGGAGTAATCTGTACTAGTCTAACCGGATATCCGATGTCCTTCTCGGATATCCTCCGACTAGGAACGATTAAGAATATGTGTGTTTAAGTGATCAGTCTCATTAGTATGATCTCATCATAATCTGATCACCATAGCACATATTCACGGACTTCATTATGAAACGATAATTAACGCGATTTACACATAATGAATGTTATGCCATTTTATTAATAATGAACGAGATTTACATTGTTAGATTGGCTTGTAGGCCACCTAAACTAACAGCCCTCTCAGCCGCGAGCCCCTTCCACTAGGACAGGAGCTCTTCGCCTTCCTCGTCCGTCGGCAGGGCGATTCCGGACAAGTCCACGGTCGGGCAAGCCTTCTGAGCGGCAGCCAACCCGATGGTGAAGACCGAGGAGGCCGACAGAAGCTGCGCCTGGATTATCTCCTCGGCGAAGTCTTGGCCCGCCTTATAATCGGCCACGGCCGAGTCGACAGCCTCCTCGGCCTTAGCTTCCAACTCCAGCTTCAAGGCCGACAGTTCCTCGGCATGGCGACGGCTATCCGAGGCCCGCCGGGCGTCCTTGTCCTGGATCTCGGCCTTAAGGGCCCGATTTTCGGCCTGGACCGCCGCCAGCTCCCGCTCGACCTTCTCCTTCTCCCATTCGGCCTTCGCCTTGGCCTCGGAAGAAGCTTGAGTCGCCGCCGCCTACTCCTCCAGTTGAGCCCGCATCCGGGCATTCGCAGCTAAGAGCCAGTCAACATTGGACTCGAAGTCATGTCCCGCCGAGGAGCCCTTGCCCGAACCTGCCGATGCCGACGCCCTCTCGGCCTCCAGGAGTTGATCTCGGATGAATGCCTGACGATGGATCAGGACGCTACCCGTGACCGCGGCCTGCGGCCGAAAGCAGATAAGGGTTAGCAAATCCGAAATAAGCTAAGGAGAATGCTAGACTGAAGCACACAAGGAAGCTTCTTATCTGGACCGCCAATCGGGCGCTTATCAGCGCCAGATCAGTGGCCGAATGGTCCTTCAGCTCCTCTAGGGCCGACGGGAGAGTTAGGCCGCGAAGCAGACGCAGGCACGTCTGCGAGTCCTCCACACTCTTGTCCCTATAGATCCCCAGGTCGGGGACCCATAGCTCGTGTTCCTGCTCGCGAGGCGCCTGCGGCCCGGCGCCTTCCTGCTCCTCCGCCCCCGCCATCATGACCGGGGGAGAATCGCCCCTCGGTGCTTCGGGGGGCGACGGCCTCGGGGCCCTTTGGGCAGCGGCATATCTTTTAGCCGGGGCGGGCTCTGCCTCGCCAGGCTCGTCCGCCCGACCCCGCTTCGATGGTCGACCGCCCCTTCGGGCAGCCGACTTGCTCTTCCGCTCCCTCTCAAGAGAGGCAGCAGCAGTGCGGCCCTCAGAGGAAGCCGCTGTCATCGTGATCCCGGCCCGGACGCTCGGGGCCACGGTACCTCGTCCAGACCCTCCTGCCGCCTGCGGACGGGACGACTGGGGTTGGCCGCCCTGCTGGGCTATCCGGCTGAGGAGGCCCTTGATCCCAGACATTGCTTCAAACAGGAGAAGAAGTGTTAGATATTAATAACACGCACAGGTCACAACTCAAGACCGACTTACCCTCGGCCGAAGCTTCAGCAACCTCTGCGGCCGGAGGAGCTTCGGCCGGAGGAGCGACCCCGGCGTTTCCTTCGGTCTCCCCTGAAGTCTCCCCGGAAGGAAGATAAGGGAAAGCCCGCAGAGGATCCCTCGTCGGGTCCGGCCACGCCCCAGCACTCACGAGCAGCCCCGCATCACGGAAGAGCTCCGCGATGTCATACGGAGCCGAGGCTTCGATGAGGCCCACGATGTTGCGCTGGGCGGAATTGAGGGTGGGAGGATCAGAAAGGCCTGCGGCCAGCGGTGCCCACTTAGTAGGAAAGGGCCACACGCTCCTCTCATTCTCCGGAAGGGAAACCAGAATGAAATTCCTCTTCCAATCATGAATAGACGAAGGCTTCCCGGAGAAGATACCTCGACCGAGACGAGGGACAAAACTATACCACTCGGATCTCCCCTGCCTTTGAATTTTGAAGAGGTAGCGGAAGATGTTGACCGAGGGGATGATCTTCATATGGGCAAACACAGCCAAGAAGGCGTAGACTGTGCGCCAAGAATTGGGAAAAAATTGAGACGGGGCCAGCCCGTAGAAGCATAGGAGGTTGATAACGAAAGTGGAAAGAGGAAGACGAAAGCCCGCCCGGAAGCTTTCTTCATAAATAGAAAAACTTCCCGGACGAGGAGTGTTGGCCATGGTATGCAAACCGGGCCGATAGGGGGTCATCCAGGAAGGGAGTTGGTAGTAAGAAGCAAGGTAGCTGGCCCCGTCGTCCGTGAGGGCGCAGGCTGCTTCCGAAGCAGTCTCGGGACGACAACGTCCCGAAGAGGAAGACTGGCCCGGGGTGTGAACCTCCTCGGACCCTTCGGCACCGGAGGCTTCGGCCTCGTCTGCCATGACAGAAGCGAGAGAGTCCAAAGAGAGAGGAGATGACAGAGAAGACTTGGGGGACTGGGACGGAGTATATTCTTCGTCTGAAGGAGTAATCTCACTCAAAGAAGGGCTACGGGGCATGAGGTCACGGTAATGAAGAAAGGAGATTGAGGCTTACCCTCAAAGAAAAAAGATCTCCTCGATCAAACACCGCCTCTCAAGCCAAAAGAACTCCCCCGGCAACAGCTCCGGGCGATGGAGAGCTCCCTGCGACAGGTGACGAGCTCGGAAGCACCTTCAGAGGACTAGCCCTTCGCCGGAGAAGAAGGAGAGCTCGGATGATCGCAGAGAAACGCAGGCGCAGAAAGTAGGAAGAAGAACAGTGCCCTGCGAGGGGTTCCTATTTATAGGCGCTGTTCGAAACCCTTCCCGCCGAAGCCAACGGCCGGGATCTCCTCCTTCGTCTTACCGCTTCTCTCGGATGCGCGCCACGTGTACCGTCCTTCGGTAATGATGACGGACAGACTCCGAGAATTGAAGCAGGATGATCAACGGCCGAAAGCGCTTCGACCCTTCGGCTGATCACTTGGATGCCCGCCACGTGTTCCGATCCACGTGCCAAGAAAGGAAGAGGCGGCAATCCGAGTGGAACCTCGGACAGAGAGCCGAGGTGACCCGCGATCTGCAAGCGGCCAGGATCTTTTTGTGTTTTTAATGGAGCGGCCGGGTGCGCGACGCGTGTCATGTGTTTCTTTGCGAAACGACCGTTCTGACGGAAAAAGCGACGCCCGTCCCGTCCATTTAATTGAGCCTGACACAAGTCAGAAGGCTCGGCCCTTCGCCCTTAGAAGTGAAGGCCTTCGTCGCTACATCCCGAATGAAGACGGATAAGTGACTGCTGACCCTCGGCCGACCGAGGGCATCCTCTTCTTAAAAAAGAACAGAAAGCCTCGGGTAAGTACCTGTTACGTCATTCCTCATAGAGGCTTCAGGCTATACTCTCGTCATCTCAAGACTGAGGAAGACAAGAGTGGGGGGCTATGTGATGAGGCAGAATCCGATTCGACCCATTAAAACAAGCCCAAACCCAGTTCAGCCCAGCAGCAGCAATAGAAGGCCCTCAGGAAGCCTTCGGCCCATAAGCGGCGTACAAGCCCTCGGCCTAGCAGGCAGCCCAGTAGTCTTCGGCCCATCAGCGGCCTAACAGCCTTCGGCCCGTAAGCGGCACAGTAGCCCTCGGCCCAGCAGGCTTCGGCCCGTCAGCGGCCCAACCTCCTTCGGCCCAACAGCCGTGTCCGGCCCACTCCGGTGGAGGACTAGGCACTATGGCGGTTTACCAATAAGCCCGGAACATAGTCCTATATCGGCTACCACTGTTAACCATCATCTATCCTTCGCTATAAATACACCGCTATTTATTGCCAAAGGTATGTCTCCGTGACCCTCAAGGACCATAGCCCAAAAAGCATTAAAGCTACTCTTTACCTTCTGAATCGAATCGTCTTCAGAAGCTAACTTAACCGTCCGAGGGGGTTCCTAAGGGCCGAAGTCCGGGACTGTTACTGACCGGTTTCTTCTTCTTTCCCTCCTGCAGGAGTTTGGTTCGAATTATCGCCGACTTCCCCGAGTCGGTCTCGGCCACCGACCTCGGACTTCTCCCTCCGGTCTCGACGCCGTGCGCCGGCTGCCCCTCGACCAAAGGAGACTCGGTTCCGCGCCGCCTGCCCGTCAGCCGAAGGGACCTCGGCCACATCTTCCGGAAGCAAGCCGACCTCCGATCGAGCGACCCTCGGCCTCGGATCCTCAACCGCGTCTCTGCATCCATCGTCTTCCGGATCCCTGTCGGGCCTCTTGCACCGATCCGACCAAGCTTCGGATCCAAAACTTCGGATTCTAGTTTCGGAATCCGGTCGTGATAGCTTCGGCTACATCAAATAAGTAGAGTAAATATTTTATAGAAGTGTAAAGAAACTGACACTCACTACGGTTCGACTTGAGCTCATAAATTTGAATTAGAAAAATTTGAACTTAAATCTATCATGAACTATTTTGAACCTGCAGAGCCTTCCATAGTCGATTCAAGCTCGTTTAAGATTCAAACTTGGAAAACTATTATCAATTAAAATTTATCGCACCAAATTTAAATAAGAGTTATAAAAGTTAACTCGACTCCGGTCGTTTGCACCATGGATCTCATAATGAAAAATAATTATTTCTCGACGGATCCTCCTCTTTGGCATGCACTGCAAAATTCAGAAAAGAAAGTCTGAGCAGTGCAAATTGCTGAGGAGGGGGAGTAAAATTTCTGTCGAAGGACAGCACACGGGAAGGCCCACTGGGCACAGCAGCTGGATAGGACTGAAGCCATGGCTGTGTGAATTAATAATCGCCTTAAAGCCAGTAGCTGCTAAAAGAGCAGGTGCACCCTCCCCAAGGTGCTCAGTAGACAGTGTGATTGAGCACTGTGATGGATGCCAGTGAAGGCAAACAGGAGAGTAGAAGCATCCAGTGAGATACATGGTGCAATTTCCCACATGCTTACCCACGTGCCATCTGCCCAATCTAAGCTGTCAACTTTGACAACCAGAGACCCACTATGACCTATTATTTATACAAGTATACATGGAAGCTGGCCAGCTCTGCGATCTCCTTCCCACTCTATATAAACGCCGAAACCCAAGCCAAGATCGTGCGGTAACCCTGTGCTCAAGCTGATCAGATGGTGCCTTCTCGTAGTCTTCCTCCAAACGGGGTCGCTCCAATGGCTTTCAGGGTGGCACTCCTTGTTCTGAGCTCCTTTCTTCTAGTTACTGCTAAGGTATGTGGCCGCAAGAGCCTCTCTCTCTCTCTTTCCCTCTCTCTTTGTCACTGCTAAGGTACGGCCTTAAGACTATCTCTCCCCCTCTCTGTCTCTGCTAAGGTATGGGCTCAAGACTCTCTCTCTCTCTCTCTCTCTCTCTCGCAGAGAGTCAGACACACACACACCCCAAGTAGATGGAGAAAACATCTGACCATTTAGTATTTCTTGTTATCTTCACTGGCCGGCGCAGGTTTCGTCGAACGAGGAGGAACTCTACGCGCAGGTATCTCACCCACTAACTCCTTCTCCTGCTCCGGCGGCGGCACCGGTGCACCACATCGTTCCCGTGGACGAGAAAGGTCTGGAGATCGTTCTCTGCTCTTTCCCGGCGCACCCCATCGTTCATCCCTCTCTCTCTCTCTCTCTCTCTCTCTCTCTCTATTTATCTATCTATCTATCTATATGTATGTAGGGTTTAACAAGTTTTGTTGGTATGGTTGTGCAGAGTGCCCGAGGCTGTGCGAGGTGCGGTGCGCCAAACACTCAAGGCCGAACCACTGCCACCGGGTGTGCCAGACCTGCTGCAGGCGCTGCAGGTGCGTTCCGCCGGGCACCGCTGGCAACCGGGAGATGTGCGGCACCTGCTACACGGACATGACCACCCACCGCAACGCCACCAAGTGCCCGTGAATCCCATCTCCACCGATCGGTGCAGCGGGAGCTTCTAGTATTCCATGATCTTTCTTGTTTCTGTTTGTTTCTGCATCACTGCAGCGCATAAACTGATCTTCTGTTAGAGTTTCCTCAAATTTCAAGTGCTGTGCTAGCTGCTGCTCTTTGATTTGTTTGTTTGCATAAGAAGATGCTGCATATGAGGCAGGAACTACCGTGGGGTAAAATGGATTATGACGTTTTAAGGCCCAAAAATAAGCTAACACCCGGTGACGGCACCCACAACTACTAGCAGGATGAAAAAGTAGGATGAAAAAGGTTATTTACATTGAGGATACATAATCAACTATTTTTTCTTTATCTTAAATCAAAATGATAAGGATAATATATTTATTTTTATCCTTAAATTTATACCTTCATGTCTTACGAATAAGAATGGATGTTATAGACTATTCTTTTTCATTTTATCCCTATGCACAAGTGTTGGACTTGTTTTATGATACAATTAAAAAAAGAAATTTTATTATATTTTTATTTCTAGCAAAGACAAAATGTTTGAAATCGCCCATCTTATTAATAGATTTTAATCATTGATGGTGAGAGAGAAGAGATAAAAGGGTGGAGATGAGCATTAGTATTCTATTTTCTGTATTTCAAAATCTAATTTTGAGGAGAGAAGAGGGATGGGCATATTTAGGTGTCTTTCTTTTCATCTTCAAAAATATCTCAAGGATTTTTTTTTTAAAAATTAAATAAATTTCAATGATTAGAGTGAGTCTATGGATTCTAACATGATTCTAACATCATCAAAAATAACTCATCTTTCTTCTCAAACGTTGGCTCAAGTAATGTAAATATTGATGAATACAAAACGAAAATAGTATCCTTTTCCCACCAAACCTCCATCCAATTTTCAGGTCGTTGATCTTATGTCCAAACCTTCATAGCAGACTTTTCCCCCTTTCTTAGGTTACACTGGTCAATACAACTAAAAATTATCGACCCTTAAATCATTCTGTAGAGGGGTTGAGATCACCTTGACTCTCTTCAAGGTCCTAAAATTTAGAAAAAATAATATTTATTAATAGAGTATGATGGGGGAGAATCCGATTCGGTTCAGCGCTAAAGGGCCGGCCTAATGTAAGTGAAAGAGTCGAATTTCATTCGGCCCATCAAGTAAATTGAACAGAAACGGCTCAGGCGTCTTATTGATATAGTACGGTTTCGGCCCAAGCGATGGGTTCTGTTAACAACCGTATTCGATTCAGTCATAGCAAATAATAGGCCGAAGTGGGTCCGGTCCACTTCGGTTAACTGTTATCCAGTCATCGGCCTATTAACGGGGTATTTCGGTAATTTTTTCTCAAACTCTAAAATAGTCTTATATCGGCTACAACAAGAAGAGAACCTCCATCCTCCGCTATAAAAAGAAGGCTATTCATTGCGGAAAAGGTACACTTTAAGTACTCAAGTTTCTTCCTTTCTTACTTCTGAATTGAATCTTCTTCAGAGGCTAATTTAACCATCGGAAGGGGTTCTCTTGGGTTGAAATCCGAGACCCTCGCTGACTGGTTCTTCCTCTCGCAGGAGTCTCGGCTCGAATCTTCGCTAGTCTCTTTGTCTAGGTCGGTTTCGGCAACTGGTCCTTTCGGATCAAATCTGGGTTATGTCCTTGGAATGTATTAGTGATAGCTTCGGCTACATCACTTGGCGCCGTTGGGAAAGAAATATTATAGTTATGTCTCATTGATCAGTGACCAGGCGATCCGGCCAAGATGAGGCGGAGACGCGAGCGACTCCGGCGCAGTCACTCCATGCCGAAGGTGCTCCGTCTGTCCTTTCACAAGGTCCCGTCTTCCCAGCAATACCGGAGGCCCTTGCTCCCAGGGACGATCGAGTGGAGGAACTCCAACAACAAGTGGCCATACTGGCCGCTACTGTCACTTCCTTGGCACCATTACGGGATATGGTGTCTGCTATTGCCCAACACATGGGGTTGCTGAATCAGCCCACACCTCTTCCTCAATATTTTGTCCTGCTACTTAGCCTGCAAGGGGACAACCAACACCCTCGCGAACATTTCACAATGAAGCGAATTCGGCGTGCAGCGAACCGTTCGGGCCACAAGGCCGAATTCCTCGCGCCAGCCATATTCTGACGGAGCAGGACAATGCTTCGTCCGGATTTCATCCGACCGAGGTCGAAGGGAGATCGGCCGCAACCTCAACCACTCTGGAGCTGGACCGGAGGCTAACAGAAATAAGGAAGGAAATGCAGCAGATGGTCTCCCGGCCATATAGAACACCTCTCACCACACCATCTTGGAGCAGACTCCTTTCTCCCCAGAACTTCTGGCCGTTGAGGTACCTTCAAACTTCAAGTTGCCAAAAAGACCTCTGTATGATGGAATGACAGATCCAATCTGTCATTTCCAGAGATTTAATTCTTACCTCTCTGTCCGAAGAGTTTCTAAGGCAGTACGCTGCCGTCTCTTCCCCCTTACTCTAGAAAAAACAACTTTAACTTGGTTTGAAACATTGGCTCCCAATTCTATTAACTCTTTAGTACAATTAGGCCAATTGTTTATTGACCAATTCTATGATGCCACTCGACAATGTAAAACTTCGGCTAGTCTGCTTGCCATTCGGCAAGGGCCGACCGAAACCCTTCAAGAATATTTTACCAGGTTTTGGACCGAAGAAGTCTAGATTCCGAACCTGGACAGCTCGATTGCGGTCTCGGCCATCATCAGCGGATGCACAGACGAAGGACTTCTCAGCTCTATTGGGAAGCGTCATCCTCCCACCTTCTAGGACCTGGTGGCTCGGGCCCATAAATATATCAACCGAGAGGTCCTGATGATGTCCAAGGGCAAGAGTGCTGCCGAGACAGTATCGGCGATTACCCCTCCAGCGGCTCGTTCTCATCCTGAAGATCATGAACCCTCTCGCAAGCGATACCAGAAAGAAGAATGGGGCCGAGACAAGCGCCGAGATCCGTAGCAGCGGTATCTGCCATTACCTGCTCCACCCTCCCGGACGCTCATGGAGGTGAAAGGTATGCTTCGGCAACCTGAGCGCATCAGAACTGATCCTCGCTGAAGGGACTCCCGGAAATATTGTGAATACCATCGGGAAATTGAGCATTCGACTGACGAATGTCGGCAGCTTTGGGAGGAGATTGATCGCCTCATCCGGGAAGGCCACTTGCCGTAGTACCGATGAGTGCAACTTCAGCAGTGGCAGAGCCGAGACGCTCCCGAAGCGCCAAAGCAACTCCAGCTCCCGGATAAAGCACCACCTCAGCCGAAAGCAACTTCGGCCCCGGCAGAAGCATCACACCAGCGACCCAGTGTCGGGTCAATTATGATGATATCCGGAGGACCGGGAGAGGGAGCACGGCGTTGTCGAGCCGAGGCAGCGTCGGATGTAGCAGCAATCGATGGTAGGCCGAAGAGACCTCGTCAAGAAGACATCGTCTTCGGCCAGGAGGATCTGACTGACATTCAGGTCCCTCACGACGATGTCCTTATTGTAAATGCTGTAATGAAAAATTACGATGTTCATCGTATCTTTGTTGATAATGGAAGCGCACCCAATGTGCTTTTTTATGATTGCTTCCTGAAAATGGGTCTGACAGAGGCTGATATGAAGTCTCACCGGGGGCCCTTGTTCGGCTTTACTGGTGCACCATGTCGGGTAGAAGGCATCGTCCGACTGCCTGTGACCCTCGGTAGAACGCCGAGGCAATTAATTATTGAGACGGATTTTGCCGTCGTAAAAATTGATTCGGCCTACAACGCCATTTTTAGCTGAAGGATGATCGGAGGAATTGGAGCTGTGCCTACGTTCTACTATCAAAAGTTGAAATTCCATACCAGTCATGGAGTCGATGAGGCGAAGGGGAATCAAGAAGTTGTCCGACAGTGTTATATGATTTCGGTCAAAGGGAAGGCTACGGCAGAATCCCTTTCGATCGAATCTTCAGCCGAAGCATCCCCAGGAGAGGAACTTATAACTGTTTCAGTTCCAGGAGGAGAAGGCCGAACACTGATGTAGGTGCTGAAAATGCTCGTGTGATTAACATGAAAAACTATGTTGTTTAGTGTAAACTAACCTATTAAAAAAAAACAGTAACTAAAGTGCAGTGATCGCCAGAAACTTTTAACTAAAAAGTTTCAAAAGAGAGTTTTGATCGTCTACCTGTTTGAACGCGGAAGAATGAGTCCTTGGTTCCCTTCCTTCAGCCGGCTGAAGAAAGAGAGCCATTTCTTTGTTCTTTTGTTCTTGCTGTTGAGGTTGAGGTTGAGGATCGTCCAGAAGTTCTTCTGGCTTGGTGCTTGATTTCTCCCTTTTTGATCTCTTGTTGTTGTTGTTGAGTGCAGCAGAGAGAGAAACAGAAAAATAAAGAAGAAATACTGATGAGAATTTAAGTAGAAGTAATATCAAAACTAAACATGATGTTAAACATGCTTAAACAGCAACTCACTTGTTTAATTGGCTTTGAAACCCCTTAAATGAAATGGGTTTTGGAAAATTAATACTGTGGTGTGTGTTGCATGAAGTGATTATGAAGCATGAAACTAATGAAGATGTAAAATGAAATTAAAAAATGAAACACTTATGCCCAGTTGGATTGAAGCCTTGAAAGGATGAAGATCTTGAAAGAGACGCCGACTTCTGGAAATGGCAGCGCTCCGGCGTTACGACGTTGTTGCTTCGATCTTCAAATCGCTATAACGCTATGGCTCAACTCAATTCAATTCTTTTTTTTTTTTTGTAAACTCTTTGATATGCAAGGTATTTATAGGCATTTTTTGCGTTCGCGATTAACATAGAAAAATCTCGGATTTATCTACTTTAACTGACAGATAAATACTGATTAATTCATCTTTATCTGTAATTATCTAAAACGCGTCCACCATGGCTGACGCCTTTTCAGATTAATTAAGATAAGGATAAATATCCGGGAAAACTTATCTTTATCTTTATTAGCTAAAACGCGTCCACGTGTGTAGACGTCTTTTAAACTAATTAAGATAAGGATAAACATCCGGAAGAGAAGTTAAAATAGCTTAGGAAACCTAAATCGCGTCGATCTTCACAGACGCCTTTTAGCTAATAAATCAATTAATTAAAATTCAAATTTAAAAGTTAAAATAGGAATAAACTCTAAATCGCGTCCACATAGGTCGACGCCTTTCAGCCTTTTTTTCATATTTTAACTGAAATTTGAGCTAAATTCGATCGATTAACTTAAACATGTCTGTTTGACCCGACACTCAAAAATATCAATAAAAATTAATCAATGATTAAACATCAAACCATTATGAGGCATTATTATATGATATGAAATTTACTCAAAATGACGTCAAAATTAGCGTGTCTACAGCTGCCTCACCTTGGCATCGTCTTTGCAAGGGAGTGAAATGAAATGGAATGTACTGAAAAGGTGAGGCCTAGGTGTGATGAGACACGCTCTTAACATCACATGATTGGAATTTTTCTCAAAATCATCAATGAAGATAGCTCAATGATATCAATGAAATCAATCCTGTTTGGATGAGATAAACAATGAAATAAAATAAGGTCGATCAACCTCCACGGAGTGGGAAGTACCCCAGGTCATAGACACTGTAGGTTTCATCATGGGGAGCGTTTGCCAGCCAATGTGGACGTGCTGCAACCATGATGGATCTTAAAAGAAAACAAGAAATATTGGATAAAGAATCCAAGAAAGGATAGAATTACAAAGATATCTTCAAGCGAATCTCAAAGATAATCAAGATACTCAATTCAGAATGGAATATTTCATATCATGTTTTGATTATTTGATTTAATGGTCTGAAACTTAATCAATAATTAATCCTTATCACAATGATTTCAAAGTCCTACATGATGCATGCTGGGTTAAAAGAAAAATATAAAGTCAAATAAAATACAAATTAATCAAGGATAATATTGTTAAATTGCCATTAATGAGTCAAGATACCAATTCTTGTAATCCAGTGCTAAGCCGAAACTCGTTTATCCACGCACCGTTTCACAAAAGTGGAACCATCGTTCTCACTAATTAACAATCCAACGGTCTATCCGTGCGATTAAGAATCCTCTGGAATTATCACTGTTTTTGTTGAAGGGGAACTCAAATTCCAGTTTCATCAAAACCACAAGGTCCTTGATATACTCTAATAAATATTTAACATATAGTAATGCGAATGCAAAATAACTACATGGAATAATACAAAGGTAGAAATAACCGTCTTTTTTTAGCCACGGTCAGGACTTCTTGACTCCCACAGTGGGATCTTCTTGATATTTCAGCTTTATCTGAATTTCCTGCAATCAAAATCGTTAATAATTCCAAACAAATATTCAATTTAAACATCAAAAACCACAGAATTTCGGGTAAACGACAGAAAAGATAAAATGCGTCGTGTCGCGCAGACGCCATTTAAAGTTGAAACGCGTCAGTTCTTCTCGACGCCTTTCACTCGCAGAAACAGGTTTCTGCTCTACTCGGATTCCAACTCTCTTCATGCCTTGTGTCCTGTATATGACTTGAACAAACATGTTAAGTATCTGTTTAGGCTTAGCCCCTTGCCTGGTTAAGTAATCGACTACTTGATCCTATCCTTGATAGAAGGGTCAAGGGGCATAGCCTTTATTAACAAAGGTAATGAGAATAATCGAACTTAAGCAAAATGCAACATGCAAGCAGACAGATGCTCACTGAAAATAAAAAGAATGAAACATACTAAATGTAACAAGCAGATGCTAACTGAAATATTTTTTGTTGTTTTGAAATATTCATTTTTGTTTGGGGTTTTGAAATATATGCCTTTTTTTTGAATTTTGACATATGTATTTTTTTTGAATTTCTGATATATGTATGTTTTTTGACTTTTGACATATGTATATTTTTTTTTGAATTTTTTTTGATATATGTATTTTTTTTGGATTTTTGATTAAAAGATCAGCATGGTACTTGGATCAAAAGATCATATTCATTTATTAACTTAATTTCCAAATTGTTCTTTTAACAACTTAACTTAAAACCCATCGTGTTTGAATTTATGTTTCCATTCGTGATCCCATTTGATGATTTGACCCTTAGTCAATGTAAGCCATTCCTTAAGTTTGGAATACATCTCTTTAAAAAGAAAAGATGAATAAGTTTAGAAAGCCCATGAGAAGGTTCCGGAGACTTAAAAAGATGTCCCTTTCCTACCCTAATATCCGTTGGGGTTCGGTCATTTCTTTTCGGGGTATTTATCGACCTTGCGTTCCCTTTTGTTTCATTTCATGGCCCTGATGTAACGTTTGTAATATAATGGCCTTTTTGATTTGACATTTGACATTTTGCCTTTTTGCTTTTTCTTTTCTTTTCTTTTCTTCTCGGGACGGATCTCCCCCCTTTTTTTTTTATGACGGCCTCCTACTAAGATGGCGGGTATTCTTGGTAGTCTATTCTAAGTCTTGTTCCGACATCATGGGCCGAGTGTAAAACAGAATTTTTGCTTTAAAAAGAATGATTTGTACTTTACACTTTCGGTCAAGCTTTCGATATTCTTTAGGCCTTGTCATCTCTTGTTACTCACGAATCAAACGTAACGAGCTTGAAATTAAGTTATTCAGACTGATAAGGAAATTTGAGTTTATAAACTTTCTGATTCCACTGGTCTTTGTACCATACTGATCGACTCTTTAACCTAAGGGTAATATTTCTTAAGATGTAAACCATTCCATGGATGTTTTAGCTCTTCTCCTTCTGCATTAACAAGACGATAAGCATTACCAGGAAAAGCGTGCGATACAACATAAGGTGCTTCCCAGTTGGGTTGGAGCTTAGAACGCGGACCACCAGGTTTTATAAAAATTCTTTTGACAACCATTTCACCGACTTTGAACTTACGTTCAATGACTTTCTTTTGATAAAAACGTGCTAGTCTGTTTTGATAAACTTTTACATGATTAGCAGCTGACCATCTTTTCTCGTCTAAAAGTTCCAATTGAGCAAGGAGTGCTGAACGATGTTCATCAATGGAAAATTCCTTATTCAATTGTACTCTTAATGACGGTATGAGGATCTCATATGGAACTACCGCCTCCATTCCAAATGTTAAGGAATAAGGAGTTTGCCCAGTGGGTGTGCGGATTGAAGTTCGGTAGGCCCATAGAGCCTCAACCAATTTTTCTGGCCAATCTGCGAATTTGTTAGATTTACACGTTTTTTTGATGATTTTTATCAAAGTCTTATTTGTTGCCTCTGCTTGGCCATTGCCTTGCGGATAATAAGGAGACGAATGATGCAATGCAATTTTATACCTGTTACAGAGGTCTTTCAATTCCTGTGACACGAACTGCGGTCCATTGTCGGTGACGATGGTGCTTGAAATTCCAAATCGGGTGATGATGTTCTTCATGATGAACTTGCAGTCGGTTGATGCTTTGATCTCCACGTACGCTTCAGCTTCTGCCTACTTGGTGAAATATTCCGTTGCCGTGAGAATGAAAGATTTTTGCTTGATGCCGGAATCTGGATTACCAAGAGGTCCAATAATGTCGAAAGCCCACATGGAGAAAGGCCATGGGGAAGAAACAGGATGGAGTGAAGATGCAGGAGAATGAATTTTGTCGGCCTGAAGTTGACACTTAGCACACCTACGAACATATCCTACACAGTCTTCTTCCATGGTTGGCCAGTAAAATCCTTGTCTAAGGATCTTCTTTGCTAGCATCTGTCCATTGACATGACCACCACAAACTCCACTATGAGCTCCTTCCATGACCTTCCAAAGCTCATCTTCGTCTAGACATCTCAGAAGAACTCCATCAAAACCTCTCTTATACAATGCTCCCCCAAGTAGGGTGTATCGTTGAGCAACTCTCCTGATAGCTCTCTTCTCCTCAGTTGTAGCTTCCTCAGGATATGACTGATCTTCACAATATTTTGCAACTTCATAATACCATAGCTTCTGTTCATCAATCATCTCTTCTAACAGCTCCATCAACATGATTTCTCTTTTCTCAATGATATCTCCGTCTCTGACTTTCTTCAGCAACTTCTCCTTAGTTCTAAGGAATGAAGGATCTTTCACGGCGGGTGAAAGACGCCTTCGAACTATGATTGATTCGGATTGTTTGCTGATTGGAAAATCAAGAGAAGATGCAAGTGAAGCTAGAGCGTCAGCTAAGATGTTTTGATTCCTAGGGACATGGACAAAGATCAATTTCGTGAAAAGCTTTGAGTAAGCAGAAGTAAGTTCTTGATAAGGCTTGAGCTTGGGATCGAGAGTTCGATACTTGGTCAGCACTTGGCGAAGAATCAGTTGGCTATCACCCACAATCCTGAGTTTGGTGGCACCATGGAAATAAGCGGCCTCGAGGCCAGCAAGGAGTGCCTCGTATTCAGCTATATTGTTAGTGACTGGAAAGTCAAGCTGAAAGGCTTGTGGAATGGTGATACCTTCGGGTGATAACAGAACAATACCGATCCCTTTTCCATGAGAATTCAGAGCTCCGTCAAAATGCAAAGTCCACATATCATCTCTGATTTGATTTACGGACATCAGTTCCTCATCCGGAAACTCTGATCGCACTGGATCAAAACGAGGAAGGGGATGATGAGCTAGATGTTCTGCTATGGCATAGCCCTTGATCGCTTTCTGCTGAATGTAAGTGATGTCGAATTGAGATAGAAAGCTTTGCCATCGTGCTAACCTATCAGTAAGAACAGATTTCTCCAGGAGGAATTTGATCGGATTCATCCTAGCGATGAGATGGACTTCATGGGCCAGAAAATAATGCTTTAGTTTCTGCACAACCCAGACCAATGCTGCACATGTTTTCTCCATCGCCGTATATCTCTGTTCAGCGGGGTTGAGAAGTTTAGAGAGATAATAGGCTGCCCTTTTTTTTCCTTCTTCATCTTCTTGTGCTAGGACAGCCTCCATTGCATCATCCAGGACTGAAATGTAAAGTATCAATGGTTTGCCTGGAGATGGTGGTCTCAAAACAGGAGGACTTGCTAAATAGTTCTTTAATCCATCAAATGCCTCCTGACACTTATCGTCCCAATCGAATTTGACTCCCGGCTTGGTAAGCTCGTAAAACGGCTTACACCTTTGTGAGTGCTGGGAGACAAAGCGGCGAATAAATTGCAACCTCCCGATTAATCCTCTCAACTCCTTCAAGTTTTTGGGAGGTGGCATTTCTCTGATAGCCTTCGCCTTGTTGGGATCGATCTCAATTCCCCGTTTACTGACAATGAATCCAAGCAACTTTCTTGAAGATACCCCGAATACACATTTCTTGGGGTTCATCTTTAACTGATATTCTCTCGATCTCTCTAATACCCTTGCCAAAACTTTGGCGTGCTCAGCCTTCGTTTTAGATTTAACTAATAAATCATCCACGTACACTTCCAGATCTATGTGCATCATGTCATGAAATATTGCCATCATGGCCCTCTGATAAGTGGCTCCAGCATTCTTTAATCCAAATGGCATGACAACATAACAATATGTTCCCCAAGGTGTAGTGAATGACGTTTTCTCTTGATCTTCTTCTGCCAGCTTAATCTGATTATATCCTGAAAATCCATCCATAAATGATAACGTCTCATAGCCAGCGGTATTATCGATGAGTACATCAATATGAGGCAATGGAAAATCATCTTTAGGACACGCCCGGTTCAGATCCCGGAAGTCAATGCAAATTCTGACCTTTCCGTCCTTCTTCATAACCGGGACTATGTTGGCCACCCATTGTGGATAAAGGACAACTCTAATAAATTTGGCTTTATGCAATTTGTCGACCTCTTCCTTCATCTTTAAAGCCATTTGTGGGTGGAATCGCCTTAATTTCTGTTTGACAGGGCTAGCTCCATCCTTTAATGTTAATCTGTGTTCAACCAAAGTTGAGTCTAACCCCGGCATATCTTCATAACTCCAGGAGAAAGTGTCCTTATAGTCCTTTAGCACTTGTACCATTGCTTTTTCATCCTCTGAAGAAAGATTTTTACTGACGAGGACAACATTAGGTTCGTCTTCAGTCCCTAAATTAATTTCTTTGGTGGGCTCTTCTACGGCAGCTGAGGGTTCATCGAATCTCTTCACTCCACTGGCATATGCCTCAGCCGCGTCCTCGTCATCTTCCTCTTCAACAATGGGGTCCTTTTCATGTACTAATTCATATATCCCGTACCCATCATTGAGTGACTCATCGTCCATGCAATCTTCTGGCATATGAATTGGATTTTCTAAAAGCTGAGGGATCAAAGAACAAGAAGGGCACTTATCAGCTAAGTCCTGGAGGTATCTATCTGGAATTTGCCTATCCTTAGGCTTCCTAGACTTCCTAACCTGACTAGACTGCCTAACTTCACTGTCATAACCTAACGAAGATGAAGCATGATGAAAATCCTGGGATACAAGTGGAAATACAAGAGAATCCTCCCGAGGGGAGGGACAGAGTAAATCTAGGAGATAAGTTTGACCGAAGGACCCGCGCGGCGGGGTGCAATCGGACAAGTAAGATGTTTCCTCGATGAGGATTTGGGAAGAATTTGTTGCTAAATTGGCGTTTTTTTTTGGACAATGAAAGAATTAAACATAAAGCAGGAGTAAATACGAATGGGAGGAAAATCAGACGGAGGAAATGGCACCAAGGCCAGAGGATTAGGGGGATCATATAGTAATATGTCCCAAATCAAATTATACAACCTCTCTAGATCGAGAGGAGGTTGTGGTATAATGTCCCGAGGGGACAGAGTAATCATGACGGGCGGAGCCCGTGGAATATCTTCAATTATGACCCGCGACCAAGTCGGGGTCAAGAGTAGTGTACGAAATAAAGTATGGAGCATGAATACATGTGAAGGATATGTCCCCCTCCAGAGCAGATCTGTTGTGTAACTAGCTTCATAAGGGTCATCTGGCTCCCCTTCATCGGTTTCTTCAGATAGCAGTATCCGCTTGTCAAATATGGCACCAGGGCTTTCAATCAGTTCATCAATCTGCGGGGGCCACTTAGGTTCTGCAGGATCTAGGAATAGTCTGTTCAGTGCAATATAGAGGTTCCTCAGATCGAACCACCTGTACCATTCACATTCGGGATCATGAAATTTCCTCCTTTTCATAGGCCGCAGAGCCTCCAAGGATTGGTACGTAAGTAGTTCAGAGCAATGTCTGGCCAAATCCCTCCCATATATATCATGTAAGTCAAAACAGGAAGTAATGACTACCGTATTGTCATAGCTAAGTATGGGCCCTTTTACAAAGTGCGTACATAGGGTCCATGTTAGGGGACCTCGGCCTTCTTTGGGTGGTGTAGACATTGCCTCCCAGATTTTCGGACCTTCTTTGATCTCTGCTTGCTGAACCGGATCTTGTTTCAGTTTTATTGGCCTATAGCCCAGACCACTTCCAGGTGCTGCTCGATGATTTCTGACAGGAGTGGTCCTGCCTTGCAATTGTGTGCCCATACCTCTTCCAGGCTCGTAGCCGTTCTTCATCATGATCTTCCATCCTGGGGTACTCATGCACTTCCCCCTCTTGATAGCATCTAACGGATATGGAGAAATAGTGGCGGCTTTTAGCGGATCAGCCACTGGACGGTAGACCTGTAATACCGACAGAAAAGGTCGTCGGCCAGGTAGAACAGCAGATTTAATGTTCAAGGTATGAGCAGCAGCAAGGATCGGCATGCTCGTTACTTTAATTATTCGTCCTTTGTAAGGAAATTTGAGGCATTGATGATTCGTAGAGGGAATCGCCTCAAGAGTTTTAATATAAGGACGACCTAAAATGGCATTTATGGAAGGGTCGATTTCCAGGATGTGAAATTCGACCTCTGCATGACTTACAGGGCCCAGCTCCACCTTTAAATAGACCTTTCCCAGAGGGGAACGGGTAGAATTGTCATATGCTGTCACTGATATGGGGCTGGGCATCCATTTCTCTTTGGGCACACCGCACAGCTCCAGGGTCTTCGGAGGTAAAACATTGATCGAAGCCCCTGTGTCGACCAGGCATGCATCCACGGCCTTCTTACAGATGTTGACCGTGATGCTCAGAGCCATGCTTCTGGCTGCCGGCGGTGCTAGTTCCGATGTATGAAATGTAATGGAGGGTTGATCCCCCTGAGGAACTAGTAGTGCTGCAATTTTCTCTACCGGCACGTCTTCATTGACCATCACCTTCTGCAGATATTCCATTAAAGCTTCCTGGTGACTCTTGGATCTTTTGATCAGTTCGAGTATAGTGATCCGTGCCGGTGTCCGATCCAGGTGTTTCAACAAGTCGTATTGAGTGCCTGGTGCACTCTCTTCATTATGGGCTTCCTCAGTCGGCTGTGATGGGCCGTCTCTGACTGTGGACTGAGGGAAGACCTTGTTGAAAATCCTTCCACTCCGGAGCGCGTGTTCCTCAACCGTGGAGGATCCGGGTGACACTTTAAGTACCGCAGGGTTGGACGGTGCGGATGGCGTAGAGGGTTGGTATGTAGGTGATGGCGTAGGGTTAGGTGGTGATGGCGCAGGGTTAGGTGGTGATGGCGCGGTGCGGATTAGAGGCCTAGAGGGTTGGATGGTGGATGTGTAAGTGGTTGGCGAAGTGGGGAATGGTACGCGTAATAGCGGTCTAGATGGTAAGGGCATATCTGGGTAGGTGGTAGTGGTCGCGGGTGAAGTAGGAAATGGTACGCGTAATAATGGCCTAGATGGTAGGAGGGGTGCGTTATTGGTTTGCGGGGGGTTATATGATGGAGGCGTAGTGGTGCGGGGCATAATGGGTCTAAGGAAGGCGGGTAGTGGTAATGGGTTATTGGGCGTGGGTGAGTGGTATGTATGTGTGGGTATAGGGGTGATGGTAACAGGTTGTGGTCTGGGTATGTGGATGGTGCGGCGTGGTGGTCGCTCTGCGGTACTTTGAACGTGACCCATTGAACAAAGAGAGGAAGAGTCATCTATTTTCTACTGCTGCCCACGACCAGCCTCAGACTGGCTGTTCGTCAAAATGGGAGCAACCTGGTTTTGGTTCTGGTGCTCCGGGAGTGGATTATGCACTATGCCCATGTTGGGTGGTGCTGCTGCTTGTGCCGGTGGTCTTGCTTGCTGCTGCTCGCCTTCATGGCTGTTATGTACTTTTTCATCTCCTCCCAGTCTATGCCGCCCTGCTCATTGAGATCATGGATATAATATCTGAATTGGAAGCATGTGTCAATGGTATGCCCAGGTTGCCTATAGAAGTAGCAATACCTGGACGTATCGGCATTTTGAGGCCAGACGGCCTTTTCCCTTGGCAAAACTAAGGCATTGGCTGCCATTAAAGCGCTGAAGATATCCGCCAAGGATTCTGGGAGGGCCGGGTACTATGCCCTCTTCGGGCCAGGAGGTTTTCTCTGCTGGCTGTAGTCACCAGGAGGAGGGACATTGTGGTACGCCGGCGGTGCGCGCGGCTGGTACTGTGGCTGTTGCTGCTGGGGTTGCTGGTACTGCTGTTGCCGTTGCGGCTGTTGCTGTAGCTGTTGCTGGTTCTGATTCGGCTGCTGGGGCCGCTGGTACTACTGTTGGTAATGGGGGTTCTGCTGTTGCCTGTACCCTTGTTGGTTCAGCTGTGGTGGCCTCTGGTACTACTGTTGGTTCCTCACGAACTGGGGCGAGTTATTGTTCATGGTACTGACTTGCTCGTGAGAGAGCGTGCCCTCAGTAGTTGGACCTGTGCTAGGAGAATTTGGCACTGCAGGCTTCCGAGGTGGAGGCCTGCTGGGTCTGTGAGGATTAAAGACGCTAGAGAACGTAGCGTCCTTGAAGGCATTATGGCAGTACCGTGCTCTTTCATAGAGCTCTGCCATATTAGTCAAATTGTTCAAGGAGAGGACTAGCTTGAACTGGGGCGTGGCGTTAGAAATTAACATTTTCACTTGTTCAGATTCGGACAAGTGATCCTTCACTTTTTCAGCCAGGCCCCGCCACCTGTCAGCGAAACTGACAAACTCTTCATCCGGTTTCATCTTTTCTGCAATGAGGTCCTTGATAGACAAGGAGGGTGCAACTCTGTCCTGGTATCGTTGGATAAATTTGCGTGAAACGATACCGTAATCCTCTACTTCGGAGGGTTCCAGAGAAAAGAACCACTCGAGGGCTGGTCTCTCTAGAGATCTCCTGAACAAGAAGGCCAACGACCTCTTGTCATTCTGCCAAAAAGAGGATTCGTACATGAACTCCTTCAGGTGCGTGAAGGGGTTACCAGTACCGTTATACTTTCGATACACTGGCATTTCAGAGGGTGGCAGATGGAATACTGGCAGGCTCGGTAAATTGATTTCTGGTACAGCTTTAACCCCCATCATCTTCTGGAGGTTGTTGAACTGTTCATCGATGCGCTCCATCTTGGCCAGCAACGCTTGCGTGGTCAGATCTGCCTGAGGAGGAGGAGGAGGAGGAAGTACTTGATAGGCCTGCTGTCTAGAGTACGTTGGACAAGGAGGATAATAAGGATGAGGTCCGGCAGACCTTCCGCCATGCCCGAGGGCATTTTGATAAATTGGCGTTTGCGGTCTAGCCGGTTGCCTAGACGATGAAAGTTGTGGCCCAGTTGGCCGAGAAGCAATATGAAGGCCTTCCATGGCCTGATGGATATAAGGAGGAGGAGGAGGAGGTTGTTGAGTAACAACGGGGGGAGCCATAGGGTTCGGCTCAGCAGGCTGCATGGGTGCCTTCCCCTTCAAAATAGACTGGATCGCCTCGAACTGTTGAGGGTCCAGTCGGGAGGCAAGAACTCCCAGGGCGTTGACAAGATCCATAGGATCGGAGGATGAGGGATCATGCTGATTCATGTCCCCCTCTAGATCAGGATTAGGGATCGCATATTCATGCGGAGGAAGATTATGATATTGATCGTGTGGATGAAAGAGAGGAGTCCGGACATTCCCATCATGTCGGACTGGAATGGGGACAGAATTACGGGAGGCATCAGCATCTCTCCCGTTCTCATAGTTGAAATCTGAATCGCGAGGGGCATTAGCATCTCCCTCGTAGTTGATGATGGCGTCTTGGGCCATACTCAAGTCTTTGCCTGATCACAACAACATGATATTAGATTCTCTTTTCAAAGATTTAATCAAACAAGTTGTACAGAGATTAATCAAACAAGTGGATGCTTAACGTGATTTTAGGGTTCCTTGTTGAGTTATTTGAATTGGGTTAAACCACAATTTCGCTCAGGGAAGGATCCTAGTTTCAGTTCAGTTTCCACCGTTATTTTCTAGGGTTCTCTCTCACAACGCTTTCGGAATCTAGCCGGGACTTCAATTGGTACAACCAGCCCGATGATCAAGGAGGAATACCTTGATTTTGGGGACTTACGGAGGTCTCAACATCAACTTCTCTAGTCTGATCAAGGGACCAACCCAATCAGAGAGAGTTGCTGACGTCGAGTAATGTGTTCCTAAGAAGAGGAGGGTTTTCGCCTCAATGCGTATGCCCTGCGACCTGGATGGCCTCTAATGCTTAATAAAATAATGGGTAGCTAGCACTCAAAACACAGAAATCTGGAAACTGAAAAATAATTAAGAAACTGTCTGAATCGCGTCGATGATAGTCGACGCTATTCAAAACAGAACTTAATTCTTTCGCAGAAACAGATCTGAAAAATAACTAAAAACTGTCTGAATCGCGTCGATGGTGGTCGACGCTATTCAACACAGAACTTAATTATTTCGCAGAAACAGATGCAAACAGCAGAGAAAGTCTGAAGACTAAAAGGCGTCTGGGTGTGCTGACGCGTTTTTGAAACGCGTCAACGTTCCTGGACGCTTTTTAGTTCGCAGAAACAGATTTCCAGGAGGATTTTCTGGGTCGAATCCTCCTCAAACAGGGTAAAAGGCAGTAAACAATCGACTCATGCAAAGATTTTTAATTTCAGATTCTAAACATGATGATTTACTAACTAAACAACTAGGAAATCTATCAATCACACATCATTTTTATCACAAAAACAGCTTTTTTTTTTGAACTAATCAAGGGGAGGGCAAGATCTTGCCACTGGGGTGTGCACGTGGTGCACGAGGGAAATTAATTAATCTAAACACTCACCAATTGGTGAGGACGTGTCGAAAGACACAAATGGTGCACCGTGGGTGCTCGATATGATGATAGCAAGAACAAAAAGAAACTAAAAGACGGCGAGACCAAGTCCCACCGTGATCGCCAAAAGAGCAGTAGGTGCTGAAAATGCTCGTGTGATTAACATGAAAAACTATGTTGTTTAGTGTAAACTAACCTATTAAAAAAAAACAGCAACTAAAGTGTAGTGATCGCCAGAAACTTTTAACTAAAAAGTTTCAAAAGAGAGTTTTGATCGCCTACCTGTTTGAACGTGGAAGAATGAGTTCTTGGTTCCCCTCCTTCAGCCGGCTGAAGAAAGGGAGCCCTTTCTTTGTTCTTTTGTTCTTGCTGTTGAGGTTGAGGTTGAGGATCGTCCAGAAGTTCTTCTGGCTTGGTGCTTGATTTCTCCCTTTTTGATCTCTTGTTGTTGTTGTTGAGTGCAGCAGAGACAGAAACAGAAAAATAAAGAAGAAACACTGATGAGAATTTAAGTAGAAGTAATATCAAAACTAACCATGATGTTAAACATGCTTAAACAGCAACTCACTTGTTTAATTGGCTTTGAAACCCCTTAAATCAAATGGGTTTTGGAAAATTAATGCTGTGGTGTGTGTTGCATGAAGTGATTATGAAGCATGAAACTAATGAAGATGTAAAATGAAATTCAAAAATGAAACACTTATGCCCAGTTGGATTGAAGTCTTGAAAGGATGAAGATCTTGAAGGAGACGCCGACTTCTGGAAATGGCAGCGCTCCGGCGTTACGACGTTGTTGCTTCGATCTTCAAATCGCTATAACGCTATGGCTCAACTCAATTCAATTCTCTTTTTTTTTTTTTAACTCTTTGATATGCAAGGTATTTATAGGCATTTTTTGCGTTCGCGATTAACATAGAAAAATCTCGGATTTATCTACCTTAACTGACAGATAAATACTGATTAATTCATCTTTATCTGTAATTATCTAAAACGCGTCCACCATGGCTGACGCCTTTTCAGATTAATTAAGATAAGGATAAATATCCGGGAAAACTTATCTTTATCTTTATTAGCTAAAACGCGTCCACGTGTGTAGACGTCTTTTAAACTAATTAAGATAAGGATAAACATCCGGAAGAGAAGTTAAAATAGCTTAGGAAACCTAAATCGCGTCGATCTTCACAGACGCCTTTTAGCTAATAAATCAATTAATTAAAATTCAAATTTAAACGCTAAAATAGGAATAAACTCTAAATCGCGTCCACATGGGTCGACGCCTTTCAGCCTTTTTTTCATATTTTAACTGAAATTTGAGCTAAATTCGATCGATTAACTTAAACATGTCTGTTTGACCCGACACTCAAAAATATCAATAAAAATTAATCAATGATTAAACATCAAACTATTATGAGGCATTATTATATGATATGAAATTTACTCAAAATGACGTCAAAATTAGCGTGTTTACAACTGATGATAGGTTCCGGCCTTGAGAAGACTGAAGCCGAGAGACTTATCAACTTTCCGAAGGAGAATCTCGACGTCTTCGCCTGGTCTCCTTCGGATATGCCCGGAGTCGACCTAGAGGTAGCAGAGTACCGGCTGCACATTAACCCGAATCAGCTTCCGGTCAAGCAGAAGCGACGCACCTTCAACCAGGAAAGGAGGATGGCCATCCAGGCTAAAGTGCAAAAGGGGCTGAATGCAGGACATCTCCGAGAGGTGCATCACACGGAATGGATCGCTAACGCGGTGATGGTGCCCAAAAGGACGGTAACTGGCGAATGTGTGTTGATTTCACTAACCTCAACAAGGCTTGTCCGATGGACAGTTTTCTGCTATCTCGGATAGACCAGATAGTGGACGCCACTTCCGGCCATGAGCTACTCAGCTTCCTCGACGCCTATTCGGGCTATCACAAAATCCAAATGCATCTGGACGACGAAGACAAAACAAGCTTTACGACAGACCTCGGCTTATATTGCTACATCCGGATGCTTTTCGGCTTGAAGACTGGAGCAACTTATCAGTGTCTCGTCAACAAAATGAACACTCCATAGCTCGGCCGAAACATGGAGGTCTACATTGACGACATGTTGGTAAAAAGCCGCGTTGCTGCTGATCATTTGACCGATTTGGCCGAAACTTTCTCTACCTTGCGCAGGTATAAAATGAAGCTGAACCATGCCAAGTGCGCCTTCGGCGTAGCCTCCGGGAAGTTCCTCGGCTATATGGTCACCCGCCGAGGGGTGGAGGCGAATCCTGCGAAGATTGCGGCCATCCTTCAAATGCGCCCTCTGGCGAACGTCCGAGAAGTTCAAAGGCTAAGCGGACGAATTGCTGTATTGAGCCGCTTCATGTCAAGGGCGGTGGATCACTGTTTCCCTTTCTTCAAGCTGCTAAAAAAGGCAAATAACTTCTCTTGGACAGACGAATGCCAATCGACCTTCGAACAGTTGAAAACTTACTTTTCCAATGTTCCTGTTTTATCTAAGCCAGTTCAAGGAGAGCAACTGTTCATTTATCTTGCCATTTCTGAAGCTGCTATCAGTGCCGTTCTGTTCAGAGAAGAAGATGGTGTTCAAAGGCCAGTTTATTATGTAAGCCGAGCGCTCCACGGAGCAGAGCTTCGGTACCCAACTCTTGAGAAGCTGGCCTTGGCCCTCGTTGCCTCCGCGAGGAGGCTCCGGCCCTATTTCCTCGCACATTCAATAAAGGTCCTCATAGATCAACCTTTGAGGCAGGTTCTCTCTCGGCCAGAAGTGTCCGGGAGATTAGCAAAATGGGCAATCGAACTGGGGGAGTTCGACATCTCCTATGGACTTCGGGCAGCAATAAAAGCTCAAGCCTTAGCCGATTTCATCGCTGAGCTTACTCCCGAGTCATCTTCGACCCATCAATTGAAAACAATCAGAATAAATCCTGAAGCCGAAAGCTCTTCGGCCCCGGTGTCCATGGCGGATGAATGACAATTATATGTTGATGGATCCACATGTTCTACGGGTAGTGGCGCCGGGTGGATTTTGGCGTCTCCAGAAGGGGTCGTCACAGAGTACGCTCTGCGCTTCACCTTCCCGGCCACTAACAATGCCGCCGAGTACGTAGCCCTCATATCAGGCCTTCGGGCCGCTAGAAGGCTCGGTGCGCAGAAAATAAAGGCGTTCAGCGACTCTCAGCTTATCTCCAGCCATATTACCGGGGAGTACGAGGCCCGAGACGCATTGATGGCGTCCTATCTTCAGGTAACTCGCAAAATCATTGATGAATTTATCTCTTTTGAGATCGTGCAGATCCCTCGGGCCGAGAACACTCGAGCCGATGTCCTATCTCGGCTAGCATCAACCTATGGTGGGGGAGGAAGCCGAATGGTCTTGGTAGAAGAGCTATCTAAACCAAGTCTCAAAGAATCCGAAGTCATGCAAGTGACTGGTTCCGAAGGAGAAACCTGGATGACTCCCTTAATTGCCTTTATCCTCCGAGAGGAGCTCCCGTCCGATCCAAAAGAAGCGAGACACATCCGGCAGCGCTCCTCTCATTTTCTAATTCTAGATAATATGTTGTATAAGAACTCATTCGGCCGGCTGCTCCTCCGATGTCTCGGCTCGACCGAAGCCAATTATGCCCTTCGTGAAGTACATGAAGGAATCTGCGGAGCACATGCAGGAGGAAGGGCTTTGACTCATAAACTCTTGAGGCAAAGGTATTGGTGGCCGACACTTCGAGAGGGCGCAGCTACTCTCGTCTGCCGCTGTGGCTGTAGACACACTAATTTTGACATCATTTCGAGTAAATTTCATATCATATAATAATGCCTCAGAATGGTCTGATATTTAATCATTGGTTAATTTTTATTGATCTTTTTGAGTTAATTATGTCGGGTCAAGCAGACATGATTTAAGTTAATTAATTAAATTGATTTTAACTCAAATTTCAATTAAAATATGAAGAAGTATAAAAGACGTCGACCTGTGTAGATGCCATTTAGAGTTTATTCCTATTTTAATGTTTAAATTTGAATTTTAATCAGTAGATTAATTAGCTAAAAGACGTCTGCATGTCACGACGCAATTTAGGTTTCCTAAGTTGTTTCTACTTCTCTTCCGGATGTTTATCCTTATCTTAATTAGTCTAAAAGACGTCTGTAAGTGGCGACGCGTTTTAGCTAATTACAGATAAAGATAAATTTTTACCGGATGTTTATCCTTATCTTAATCAGTCTGAAAGACGTCTTCTATGGGCGACGCGTTTTAGATAATTACAGATAAAGATGAATTAATCTGTATTTATCTGTTAGTTAAGCTGGATAAATTTCAAAGATTTCTTCATGTAAATCCGCGGATGCAAATAAGTCTATAAATACCTCGCCTCTTAAGTGAGTAAAAAAGAGAGAGTGATTATTTTGGCGGTGATTGGAGCAAAGAAGCTTGAAGATGTCCAAATGCTGAAGTGCTGCTACCACCAGGAGTCGGCATCCTTCTTCATCCGTCCAAGATCCATTGAAGACCAATGCTTCCAGGGGCCATCCAACATTAACTTTCAATTCATTTCTGCATATTTTTTACATTCTTCATCACATTACTCCATGCAACACACACCACACTAGCATCATTTTCAAAACCTATTTGTTAAAGGGGGTTTAAAAGACCACTCAACAAGTGAGTTTTCCTGTTTAGTTGCATGTTTAAAACTTTGTCTGGAATAGATACTACTTTTGTCTAAGTTCTCATCATTGTTCTTCATTTCTTTCTACTTTTTTGCAAGATACAAAGGAGAATCAAAGGGAAGGAAATCAATAGCAAACAACAAAGACTCTGGACGATCCTCAAGAACTCAACAGTAATAAAAGGAAGAACAAAGACAAGAAAGGGCTCTCTTTCTTCAGCCGGCTGAAGGAGGGGAACCAAGAATTCAATATCTCCCACATCCAAACAGGTAGGCGATCAAAATCTTCTTTTGAAACTTTTTAGTCAAAAGTTTCTGGCGATCACATCACTTACTTTCTTTTTTATAGGTTTATTTTGCACTTAAACAACATAGTTTTTTTTTTCATGATAATCACACAATCATTTTAAGCACTCACAGCTTTTTTGGCGATCACGGTGGGACTTGGTCTCGCCATCTTTTAGTTCTTTGTTCTTACTGTTATCAATCGGGCACCCATGGTGCACCACTTGTGTCTCTCGACACGCCCTCACCAATTAGTGAGTGTTTTTAGTTTAGTTAATTTCCTACGTGCACCACGTGCACACCCCTGTGGCAAGATCTTGTCCTCCCCGTTGATTAGTTGAAAAGCTGTTTTTGTGATAAAGATTGTGTGATTGATTGGCATTCTAGTTGTTTATTTGACAAATTATCCTGTTAAAATTCGAAACAAAAAAAATCTTTGCATGAGCTGATTATTTATCGTTTTTATCCTGTTTTGAGGAGGAATCGATCTAGAAATTCCTCCTGGAAAACTGCATCTGCGACTTGAAAAGCGTCCAGGATAAGCGACGCGTTTCAAACTGCGTCGCCCAACCCAGACGCCTTTCAATTTCATTTTCCTGCTGTCTGAGCTTCTCCGAAAAAAATAAGGTTCTGTTTTGAATAGCGTCGAGTGACAACGACGCAATTCAGACAGTTTCTTATTTCTTCTTCAGTTCTCAGATTTTTGTGATCTGTGTGCTATTACCCATTATATATTAAGCATTAGAGGCCATCTAGGCTACAAGTTATACGCATTGAGGCTAACACCTTCCTTTTCTTAGGAACACTCTTCTTGACGCCTTCAACTCTCTCTGATTGGGTCGGTCCCTCGATCAAACTAGAGTAGTTGGCGTTAAAGACCTCCGTCAGTTCCCAAAATCAAGGTATTCCTCCTTGATCATCCGGCTGGTTGTACCATTTGAAGTCCCAGTTAGATTTCCATAACGTTGTGAAAGAAAACCATAAAATATAACGGTGGACATTGAATTGAAACTAGGATCCTATCTCTTGAGCGAATTTGTGATTTAATTAAATACAAATAACCCAACAAGGAATCCTAAAATCACGTTAAACATCCACTTGTTTGTTTAATCTCTGTACAACTGTTTGTTAATCTCTGAAGAAAAATCTAACATCATGTTGCTTCGATCAGGCAGAGACTTGAGCATGGCTCCAGATGCCATTATCAACTACGAGGGAGATGCTAATGCCCCTCACGATTCCGATTACAATTTTGAGAGCGGGAGAGATGCTGATGCCTCCCGTAATTCTATTACAGTTCGACATGAGGGGAATGTCTGAACCCCTCTCTATCATCCTCATGATCAATATCTTGATCCTCCCCCGCATGTGCATGCGGTTCCCAACCCTATCTTCGAGGGAGACATGAACCAGAATGATCCCTCATCTTCTGATCCCTCGGATCTTGTAAATGCTTTGGGAGTTCTTGCTTCCCGTTTGGACCCTCAACAGTTCGAGGCGATCCAGTCCATTCTGAAGGGGAAGACGCCCGTGCAGTCTGCCGAGCCGAATCCTGCGGCTCCTCCTGCCATCCCTCAACAACCTCCTGATCATCCTCCCTACATTCATCAGGCCATGGAAGGCCTCCATGTCACTTCTCGGCCAGCTGAGCCGCAACTTTCCTCTTCTAGGCAACCGGCCAGACCACTGACGCCCGCGTACCAAAATGCCTTCGGGCATGGCGGAAGCTCTGCTGGATCTCCTCTTTACTGTCCTCCTTGTCCGACGTACTTTAGGCAACATGCCTATCAAGTACCTCCACCTCCTCCCCCTCCCCAGGCTGATCCGACAACGCAAGCGTTGCTGGCGAAGATGGAGCGCATGGATGAACAATTCAACAACCTCCATAAGATGATGGGGGTCAAAGCTGCACCGGAAATCAACTTACCAAGCCTGCCAGTGTTCCAGCTGCCACCCTCCGAGATGCCAGTGTACCGAAAGTACAACGGTACTGGTAACCCCTTCACTCACTTGAAGGAGTTCATGTACGAGTCATCCTTCTGGCAAAACGACAAGAGGTCGTTGGCCTTTTTGTTCAGGAGATCTCTAGAGGGACCAGCCCTCGAGTGGTTCTTTTCCTTGGAACCCTCCAAAGTAGAGGACTATGATATCGTTTCCCGAAAATTCATTCAACGATACCAGGACAGAGTCGCTCCCTCCATGTCCATCACTGACCAAATAGCAGAGAAGATGAAACCCGATGAGGAGTTCGTCAGTTTTGCCGACAGATGGCGAGGCTTGGCCGAGAAAGTAAAAGATCACTTGTCCGAGTCAGAGCAAGTGAAGATGCTGATTTCCAATGCTACACCCCAGTTCAAACTAGTCCTCTCCCTGAACAATCTAACCAGCATGGCAGAGCTCTATGAAAGAGCGCGGTACTGTCAGAATGCCTTCAAGGATGCTACGTTCTCTAACGTCTTTGATCCTCACAGACCTAGCAGGCCTCCACCTCGGAAGCCTGCAGTGCCGAATTCTCCCAGCACAGGTCCAACTACTGAGGGCACGCTCTTTCATGAGCAAGTCAACAATATGAACAACAACTCGCCCCAGTTTGTGAGGAGTCAACAGCAGCAGTACCATAGGCCACCGCAGCCGAACCAGCAGGGGTACAGGCAACAACCGAACCCTCAGTGTCAACAGCCCCAATATCAGCGGCCTCAACAGCCGAGCCAGTAACATCAACAGCAACAGCCACAGCAGCCGCCGCAACGACAATTACAGTACCAGCAGCCACAACAACAGCAGTACCAGCAACAACAGCAGTATCAGCCGCGCGCACCGCCGGCATATCCTAATGTCCTTCCTCCTACTGACTACAATCAGCAGAGAAGACCTCCAAGTCCGAAGAGGGCAGAATATCCGGTCCTCCCAGAGTCCTTGGCAGACATTTTCAGTGCTCTAATGGCAGCTAATGCCTTAGTCCTATCAAGAGAAAAGGCGATCTGGCCCCAGAATGCCGACACGTCTAGGTATTGCTTTTTCTATAGGCAACCTGGACACACTATTGACACCTGCTTCCAATTTAGATTACATTCATGATCTCAACGAGCAGGGCGGCATAGACTGGGAAGAGATGAAAAAATACATATCAGCCTTAAAAGCAAGAAGACCACTACAGCAGCAGCAGCAGCAGCAAGTGAGAGCACCAGCACAAGCAGCACCACCACCGAACATGGGCATAGTGCAGAACCCGCTTCCGGAGCATCAAAATCAGAACCAAGTTGCCCCCATTTTGACAAATAGCCGGTCTGAGGCTAATTGCGGGCAACAGTGGAGGATAGATGACTCTTCCTCTATCTATTCAACGGGTCACATTCCGAGTACCGCTGAACAACCACCACGCCGCACCATCCATATACCCAGACCACAGCCCATTACCATTACCTCTATACCAACACCCGCATATCACTCACCCGCACCTACTAACCCATTACCACCACCCGCTTTCCTTAAACCCATTACACCCCACGCCACTACACCTCCACTAAATAACCCCCCGTAAACCAACTACGCACCCCTCCTACCATCCACACCCCTACTCCGCATACCATTCCCTACTTCACCCGCTACCATTACCGCTTACCTAGATACCATCCAACCTTCTAAACCGCTATTACGCATCCCGTTCCCCACTTCGTCCACTATCCAACTATCTAGGCCTTTAATCCGCACCACACCACCACCGACTAACCCCACGCCATCACCTACATACCAACACTCCACCCCATCCGCACCATCCAACCCTGCGGTACTCAAAGTATCACCCGGACCTTCCACGACTGAGGAACATGCGCTCCGGAGTGGGAGAATTTTCAACAAAGTTTTTCCTCAGTCAACAGTTAGAGATGGCCCATCACAGCCGACAGAGGAAGCACACAATGAAGAGAGTGCACCAGGCACTCAGTATGATTTGTTAAAACATCTGGACCGAACACCGGCACGGATCTCTGTGCTTGAACTGATTAAAAGATCGAAGATTCACCAAGAAGCTCTGATGGAATATCTGCAGAAGGTGATGGTCAATGAGGACGTGCCGGTGGAAAAGATTGCAGCACTATTAGTTCCTCAGGAGGATCAGCCATCCATTTCATTTCATACATTGAAACTAGCACCGCCAGTAGCCAGAAGCATGGCTCTGAGCATTACGGTCAACATCTGCAAAAAGGCCGTGGATGCATGTCTGGTTGACACCGGGGCTTCGATCAATGTTTTACCTCCGAAGATCCTAGAATTATGCGGTGTGCCTAAGGAAAAATGGTTGCCTAGCCCCATCTCTGTGACAGTATATGATAATTTCACTCGTTCCCCTCTGGGAATGGTTTATTTGAAAGTGGAGCTAGGCTCTGTAAGTCATGCAGAGGTTGAATTTCACATCCTGGAAATCGACTCTTCTTTAAACGCCATTTTGGGTCGTCCTTACATAAAAACTCTTGAGGCGATTCCCTCCACGAATCATCAATGCCTAAAATTCCCCTTCAAAGGACGAATCATTAAGGTTACGAGTATGCCGATCCTTGCTGCTGCTCATACTTTGAATGTCAAATCCACTTCTTCACCTGGCCGACAACCTTTTCTGTCGGTATTACAGGTCTACCATCTAGTGGCTGATCCTCTGAAAACTGCCACTATTTCTCCTTATCCGTTAAATGCCATAAAGAGGGGGAAGTGCATGAGTACCCCTGGATGGAGGATAATGATGAAGAACGGTTATCAGCCTGGAAGAGGCCTGGGCACACAGTTACAAGCCATGACCACTCCCGTCAAGGACCACCGAGGAACACCTAGAAGCGGCCTGGGCTATAGGCCGAGAAAAATGAAGCAGGACATTGTTTAGCAAGCAGAGAATGAAGGCGGCCAGAAAGTCTGGGAGACGATGTCTACACCACACAAGGAAGGTCGGGACCCCCTAACATGGACCCTATACACTCATTTTGTAAAGGGGCCCGTAATAAGCCATGACAACACGGTGGTTATTACTTCATGTTTTGACCTCCATGATATATATGGGAGAAACTTGGCTAGGCATTGCTCAGAACTACTCACGTACCAGTCCTTGGAGGCTCTGCGGCCTATGAAGAGGAGAAAATTCCAAGATCCTGAATGTGAATGGTACAGGTGGTTCGATCTGAGAGACCTCTACATCGCGTGAACATGCTATTTCTCGATCCTGCAGAACCCAAGTGGCCGCCACAGATCGATGAGTTGATCGAAGGTCCCGGTGCTATTTTCGACAAAAGGATACTGCTGTCAGAAGAGACTGATGAAGGAGAACCAGATGACCCCTATGAAGCTGACTACACCACGGATCTGCTTTGGAGGGGGACTTATCCTTCTCATGTTTTCATGCTTCACACCTTGTTTCGCACTTTGCTCTTGACCCCGACTTGGTCGCGGGTCATCATTGAAGACATTCCACGGGCCCCGCCCGTTATGATTACTCTGTCCCCACAGGACCTCATTCTACCACCTCCTCTCGATCTAGAGATGATGTATGATTTAATCTGGGATATACTGCTGTATGATCCTCCTAATCCTCTGGCCTTGGTGCCACTTCCCTCATCTCATTCTCCTTCTATTCATCTTCACTCCTGTTTTATGCTTAACTCTTCTATTGTCAAAAAAAAAAAAAAACGCCAATTTGGCAACAAATTCTTCCCAGATCCTCATTGAGGAAACCTCTTACTTGGCTGATTATATCCCATCGCGCGGGTCTTTCGGTCAAGATTTTCTTCTAAATCTACTCTGCCCCTCCCCTCGGGAGGATTCTCCTGTATTTCCATCTGTATCCCATGATTTTCATTATGCTTCATCTTCATTAGGTCAGAGTAGGGAGTCTAGTAAAGTTAGACAGTCTAACTCTAGGCAAGTTAATCAGGTTAGGAGGTCTAGAAAGTCTAAGGGTAGGCAGATTCCAGATAGATACCTCCAGGATTTAGCTAACAGATGCCTTTCTTGCTCAATGATCCTTCAGTTATTGGAAAATTCCATTCAGATGCCAGAAGACTGTACGGACGACGAGTTAGTCAATGATAGATATGGGGTGTATGAGTTGATACATGAAAAAGACCCCATCGTTGAAGATGAAGAAGATGACGAGGACGCAGCTGAGGCGTATGCCAGTAGAGTGAAGAGATTTGATGAACCCTCAGCTGCCGTAGAAGAGCCCACCAAAGAAATCAATTTAGGGACTGAAGACGAACCTAAGGTTGTCCTCGTCAGCAAGAATCTTTCTGAGGAAGATGAGAAGGTAATGGTACAAGTTCTTAAGGACTATAAGGACACTTTCGCCTGGAGTTATGAAGATATGCCGGGGTTAGACTCGTCAATAGTGGAACACAGATTGACATTAAAGGAAGGAGCTAGTCCGGTCAAACAGAAGCTAAGGCGATTCCACCCACAAATGGCTTTAAAAATGAAGGAAGAAGTCGACAAATTACATAAAGCCAAATTTATTAGAGTTGTCCTCTATCCACACTGGGTGGCCAACATAGTCCCGGTTATGAAGAAGGACGGAAATGTCAGGATTTGCGTTGACTTCTGAGATTTAAACCGGGCATTAGCTGCCATTAGAGCACTGAAAATGTCTGCCAAACTTGGTGTTACCAAACTCAGGATTGTGAGTGATAGCCAATTGATTCTTCGCCAAGTGTTAACCAAGTATCGAACCCTTGATCCCAAACTCAAGCCCTATCAAGAACTTACTTCTGCTAATTCAAAGCTTTTCACCAAATTGATCTTCGTCTATGTTCCTAGGAATCAGAACATCTTAGCTGACGCTCTAGCTTCACTTGCATCTTCTCTTGATTTTCCAATCAGCAGGCAATTTGAATCAATCATAGTTCATAGGCGTCTTTCACCCGCCGTGAAAGACCCTTCGTTTATGAGAACCAAGGAAAAGTTGCTGAAGAAGGTCAGAGATGGAGACATCGTGGAGAAAAGAGAAATCATGTTGATGGAGCTGTTAGAAGAGATGGATGATGAATAGAAGTCATGGTACTATGAAATTGCCAAATATTGTGAAGATCAATCGTATCCTGAAGAAGTCACAGCTGAGGAGAAAAGGGCTATCAGGAGAGTTGCTCAACGATACACCATAGTTGGGGGAGCACTGTACAAAAGTGGTTTTGATGGAGTTCTTCTGAGATGTCTGGACGAAGATGAGCTTTGGAAGGTTATGGA
Organism: Zantedeschia hybrid cultivar; assembly: GCA_030544215.1. Classification (NCBI taxonomy): domain Eukaryota; kingdom Viridiplantae; phylum Streptophyta; class Magnoliopsida; order Alismatales; family Araceae; genus Zantedeschia; species Zantedeschia hybrid cultivar. Next base: position 31,066,442 of record JARZZO010000003.1, on the reverse strand, counting down.
AGGAGCTCACGCTGGAGTTTGTGGTGGCCATGTTAATGGACAAATGCTAGCAAAGAAGATCCTTAGACAAGGATTTTATTGGCCAACCATGGAAGAAGACTGTGTAGGATATGTCCGTAGGTGTGCCAAGTGTCAACTTCACGCCGACAAAATTCATTCTCCTGTATCTTCACTCCATCCTGTTTCCTCCCCATGGCCTTTCTCCATGTGGGCTTTCGATATCATTGGACCCCTTGGCGATTCCGATTCCGGCATCAAGCAAAAATCTTTCATCCTCACAGCAACGAAATATTTCACCAAGTAGGTAGAAACTGAAGCGTACACGGAAGTCAAAGCATCAACCGTCTGCAAGTTCATCATGAGGAACATAATCACAAGATTTGGAATTCCAAGCACCATCGTCACCGACAATGGACCGCAGTTCGTGTCACAAGAATTGAAAGACCTTTGCAACAGGTACAAAATTGCATTGCATCATTCGTCTCCTTATTATCCGCAAGACAATGGCCAAGCAGAGGCAACTAACAAGACTTTGATAAAAATCATCAAAAGACGTGCAAATCTAACAAGTTCACAGACTGGCCATAAAAATTGGTTGAGGCTCTATGGGCCTACTGAACTTCAATCCGCATGCCCACTGGACAAACTCCTTATTCCTTAACATTTGTAATGGAGGCGGTAGTTCCATACGAGATCATTATACCGTTATTAAGAGTACAATTGAATAAGGAATTTTCCATTGATGAACACCGTTCAACACTCCTTGCTCGATTGGAACTCTTAGACGAGAGAAGATGGTCAGCTGCTAATCATGTAAGAGTTTATCAAAATAGACTAGCACGTTTTTATCAAAAGAAAGTCATTGAACGTATGTTCAAAGTTGGTGAAATGGTTGTCAAAAGAATTTTTGTAAAACCTGGTAGTCCACGTTCTAAGCTCCAACCCAATTGGGAAGGACCTTATGTCATATCACATGCTTTTCCTGGTCACGCTTATCGTCTTGTCAATGCAGAGGGAGAAGAGCTAACTCACCCATGGAATGGTTTGCATCTTAAGAAATACTACCCTTAGGTTAAAGAGTCGATCAGTATGGTACAAAGACCAGTGGAATCAGAAAATTTAGAAACTCAAATTTCCTTATCAGTCTGGATAATTTAACTCAAGCCCATTACTACACACACTGACACGTTTGATTCGTGAGTAACAAGCGATGCCAAGTCCTAAGGAATACCGAAAGCTTGACTGAAAGTGTAAATTACAAATCATTCTTTTTAAGCAAAATTCTATTTTTACACTCGGCCCATGATGTCGGAACGAGACTTAGAATAGACTAACAAGAATACCCGCCATCTTAGTAGGAGGCCGTCATAAAAAAAAGAGGGAGATCCGTCCCAAAGAAAAAAAAAGAAAAGCAAAGCAAAGGCAAAAGCCAAACATCAAATCAAAAGGTCATTACAGTACAAACGTTACATCAAGGCCATGAAATGAAACAAAAGGGAACGCAAGGTCGATGAATACCCCGGAAAGAAAATGACCGAACCCCAACAGATATTAGGGTAAGAAAGGAACATCTTTTTAGGTTTCCGGAACCTTCTCATGGACTTTCTAAACCAATTCTTCCTTTCTTTCTAAAGAGGCGTATTCCAAACTTGAGGAACGGCTGAGATTGACTAAGGATCAAATCATCAAATGGGATCACGAATGGAAACACAAGTTCAAACACGATGGGTTTAAGTTAAATTATTAAAGAACAATTTGAGAATTAAATTAATAAATGAATATGATCTTTTGATCTGAGTACCATGTTGGTCTTTAGCTTACACCATAGTTCAAAAAAAAAAAAAAGTACATATTTCAAAATTAAAAAACAAATACATATCTCAAAATAAAAAAAAAATACATATTTCAAAATCTCAAAAAAAATATATATCCCAAAACAAAACAAAAAACACATTTAAAAAAAATTCAAAAAAAAAGGTACATATTTCAAAACACAAACAAAAATGAATATTTCAAAACAACAAAAAATATTTCGATTAGCATTTGCTTATTGCATCTAGTATGCTTCATTCCTTTTGTTTTTAGTGAGCATTTGTCTGCTTGCATGTTGTATTTTTGCTTACAGTTTGATTATTCATATTACCTTTGTTAATAAAGGCTATGCCCCTTGACCCTTCTACTAAGGATAGGATCAAGTAGTCGGTTACTTAACCAGGCAAGGGGCTAAGCCTGAATAGATGCTTAACCTGTTTGTTCAAGTCATATACAGGACACAAGGCATGAAGAGAGTTGGAATACGGATTGAAGACAGTCAGAACCTATTTCTGCGACTGAAAAGGCGTCGTGGAACACCGCCGCGTTTTAGAAGGTTAAAGGGCATCGGCTCGACACGACGCGATTCAAACTTTATGAAATTATGTGTTTTGATACTTAATTAAACACTTCTTTGATGTTTCTGATGAACTTGTGAGTGCAGGAAAATCAGAAATATCAAGAAGATCCCATTATGGGAGTTTATGAAGTCCCGACCGTGGCTAAAAGGACGGTTATTTCTACCCCTGTATTATTTCATTTGCATTACTATATGTTATGTATTTATTGGAGCATGTCAAGGATCTTGTGGTTTTGATGAAACTGGAATTTGAGTTTTCCTACATCAAAAATAGTGATAATTCCAGAGAATTCTTAATCGTACGGATAGGCCGTTGGATTGTTAATTAGTGGAGATGATGGTTCCACTTTTGTGAAACGGTGCGTGGATAAACGATCTTCGGCTTAGCATTGGATTACAAGAATTGATATCTTGATTCATTAATGACAATTTAACAATATTATCCTTGATTAATTTATATTTTATTTGACTTTATATTTTTCTTTTAGTCCAGCATGCATCATATAGGATTTTGAAATAATTGAAATAAGGATTAATTACTGATTAAGTGTTAGACCATTAAATCAAATGACTCAAACATGATATGAAATATTCCATTTTGAATTGAGTATTTTGATTATCTTTGAGGTTCGCTTGAAGATATCCTTGGAATTCTATCCTTTCTTGGATTCTTTATCCAATATTTCTTGTTTTCTTTTAAGATCCATCATGGCTGCAGCACGTCCACATTGGCTGGCAAACGCTCTTCGTGATGAAACCTACAGTGTCTACGACCTGGGGTACTTCCCACTCCGAGGAGGGTGATCAACTTTATTTTATTTCCTTGTCTACCTCATCCAGACATGATTGATTCCATTGATCTCTTTGAGCTATCTTCGTTGATGATTTTGAGAAAAATTCCAATCATGTGATGTTGAGGGTGTGTCTCATCACACCTTGGTATCACCTTTTCAGTACATTCCATTTCATTTCACTCCCTTGCAAAGACGATGCCAATATGAGGCAGCTGTAGACACGCTAATTTTGACATCATTTCGAGTAAATTTCATATCATATAATAATATCTCAGAATGGTCTGATATTTAATCGTTGGTTAATTTTTATTGATCTTTTTGAGTTAATTATGTCGGGTCAAGCAGACAAGATTTAAGTTAATTAATTAAATTGATTTTAACTCAAATTTCAATTAAAATATGAAGAAGTATAAAAGACGTCGACCTGTGTAGATGCCATTTAGAGTTTATTCCTATTTTAATGTTTAAATTTGAATTTTAATCAGTAGATTAATTAGCTAAAAGACGTCTGCATGTCACGACGCCATTTAGGTTTCCTAAGTTGTTTCTACTTCTCTTCCGGATGTTTATCCTTATCTTAATTAGTCTAAAAGGCGTCTGTAAGTGGCGACGCGTTTTAGCTAATTACAGATAAAGATAAATTTTTACCGGATGTTTATCCTTATCTTAATCAGTCTGAAAGACGTCTTCTATGGGCGACGCGTTTTAGATAATTACAGATAAAGATGAATTAATCTGTATTTATCTGTTAGTTAAGCTGGATAAATTTCAAAGATTTCTTCATGTAAATCCGCGGATGCAAATAAGTCTATAAATACCTCGCCTCTTAAGTGAGTAAAAAAGAGAGAGTGATTATTTTGGCGGTGATTGGAGCAAAGAAGCTTGAAGACGTCCAAACGCTGAAGTGCTGCTACCACCAGGAGTCGGCATCCTTCTTCATCCGTCCAAGATCCATTGAAGACCAAGGCTTCCAAGGGCCATCCAGCATTAACTTTCAATTAATTTCTGCATATTTTTTACATTCTTCATCACATCACTCCATACAACACACACCACACTAGCATCATTTTCAAAACCTATTTGTTAAAGGGGGTTTAAAAGACCACTCAACAAGTGAGTTTTCCTGTTTAGTTGCATGTTTAAAACTTTGGCTGGAATAGATACTACTTTTGTCTAAGTTCTCATCATTGTTCTTCATTTCTTTCTACTTTTTTGTAAGGTACAAAGGAGAATCAAAGGGAAGGAAATCAATAGCAAACAACAAAGACTCTGGACGATCCTCAAAAACTCAACAGTAATCAAAGCAAGAACAAAGACAAGAAATGGCTCTCTTTCTTCAGCCGGCTGAAGGAGGGGAACCAAGAATTCAATATCTCCTACATCTAAATAGGTAGGCGATCAAAATCTTCTTTTTAGTCAAAAGTTTCTGGCGATCACATCACTTAGTTTCTTTTTAATATGTTTATTTTGCACTTAAACAACATAGTTTTTTTTTTCATGATAATCACACACTCATTTTAAGCACTCATAGTGACCAGTGCCAGAGGTACAATTCTCTCATTCACCAATCAACAACCATTCTAACACCTCTGTTAGACCCTTGGCCTTTTGCCCAATGGGGGATTAACATTTTGGGACCTTTTCCTATTGCCACCGGCCAAAGTAAATTCCTTTTTGTAGCAGTAGATTATTTCACCAAGTGGGTTGAAGCCGAACCCTTTGTGTCTTTCACTGATAATAATGCATGGAGCTTCGTATGGAAGTCCATTATTTGCCGCTACGGCATCCCTCGGGCGATTATATCAGATAATGGCAAACAGTTTGACAGCCATCGGTTCAAGGACAACTGTGCAAGGTTCGGTATTCTACATAAATTCGCTTCGGTAGCGCACCCTCAGACGAATGGCCAAGCTGAAGTCACTAACTGAAGCATATTACGAGGACTGAAGACTCGTCTCGGCGAAGCTAAAGGCCGATAGGTTGAAGAATTGCCGAGTGTTCTATGGGCTTATCGAACAACAAGCCGAACCCCTACCGGAGAAACCCCATTCCGAATGGCTTACGGAGTGGAAGTTGTTATTCCTGTTGAAATCGGCCTACCATCGCCAAGGGTTCTTGCTTATGATCCGGAGAATAATGATGAAGCCATGAGGGATCACCTTGATCTGATAGAAGAAACTAAGGATCAAGTTCGCATTCGGTTGGCAGCATATCAACAACGCATGGCGAGATATCACAACGCTCGAGTGAAGCCTCGAACCTTTGCAGCCGGAGACCTTGTGTTGCGGAACGCCCATACATCCAAGCCAGCCGAAGCCGCAGGAAAGCTCTCTCCAAACTAGGAAGGCCCTTATCGGGTGAAGGAAGTAATCCGACGAGGGGCCTATCGGCTGGAGACCCTTTCGGGCCAACCTCTCCCTTGCACTTGGAATATATAGCGCCTTCGGCGCTATTTTATGTAAAATGTTTTCCCGGGCTTCAACCGGACACCTTAAATGAATACTTTGTTTTGAAATATTGTGTCTGGCATTATTCTAAGTCCGTGTAAACCGTATCGGGAGTGGCTTCGGCCATGCAAACCGTATCGGGAGCAGCATTATTTTAAGTCTGTGTAAACCGTACTGGGAGTGGCTTCGGCCATGCAAACCGTATCATGAGCGGCATTATTCTAAGTCCGTGTAAACCATACCGGGAGTGGCTTCGGCCATGCAAACCATATCAGGAGCGGCATTATTCTAAGTCCGTATAAACCGTACTGGGAGTGGCTTCGGCCATGCAAACCGTATCGGGAGCGGCATTATTCTAAATCCGTGTAAACCGTATCGGGAGTGGCTTCGGCCATGCAAACCGTATCGGGAGCGGCATGGCTTCGGCCACATACAGGACCGAACTTGGTTATCTACTTGGAACATTATGCCATGAAACAAGTGCAAGTCACTTCTATATAAGTACAAAAGTAGGCCATGTGACTGGCCTCGGCAATTTAAAAGCAAAAACATCCGGGACAAGCCCCCGGATCAGCTATCGCCGTCCTCGCCATCTACATCAACATGAGTGTAGCCTGGGGACGTCGGAGGAGAAGAAGCATGGTCCGAACCCGCTACTGCATCTTCCGGAGAAGCCGGGATCCTCTCGGCCTTAAGCTGTTGCCACCAGGCTAAGAACTGATCACCTTCTTCTTCGATAGGGAAGCCGAAACCAGTCAGATCTGTGTCCGAACAAGTCTTTTGGGCAATGGCCATCCCCAGATCGAACATGGTTGCGGCCGCCCTAGCCCTGGCATCGAGCATTTCATCAGCATATTTCGGACCTTCCTTATAACTCGCCACGGCCGTGCGAGCGACGTCATCGGCTTCTTTGGTCTTGGCCTCCAAGTCTGCTCTCAGGGCCGATACAGCTTCGGCGTGACGGCGGCGTTCTTCGTCCCGCTCCTTCTCCTTGTCCTGGATCTCGGCCTTTAAAGACGTGATCTCTGCTTGGGCCTGATCCAGTTGCTTTTCGGCCTTCTTTTGAGCCTCGGAGGCTATATGAACCACCTCCTTCTGTCCGTTCAGGTCGGACCGCAGCCGCACATTTGCCCCAATAAGGGCATCAATGTTAGCCTCGAGGTCTCGCTGCACCGAGGCCACCTTGCCCGCGGCCAGCTGGTCTGAGGCTTGGTTTACATCCTGGAGTTTCCGCTGGATGAGAGCCTGGCGGCGAGCAAGAGCCCCACACATGACCTCGGCCTACAGCGGAAAGAAAGAAAAATGTAAGTCGAGACAACTAAAGGAAATAGAGAGAAGAAGTGAGGATGAAGAGAGAAGTCTCACTTGGATGGCATGGTGGACACACTGCCAGGACAGGCCCTCCGAAGAAAGCTCCCGAATCTCGTCTTCGGCCATCGGGATGGCCAAACCCCGAGCCAGGAGCAAACACGTCTGGGAGTCATCCAGACTATCGTCTGTGAAAACCCCCGTGTCCGGAGGCCATGGCTCGTGCCTGTATTCCCGAGACATATTCTTGGAGATTCTGATCCTCACTAGGAGACCGTCGGAGTCTCCCGTTCTGTATACCTGAAGGTTATACAGTCCGTCGAAAAATAGTGGGAAATAATTCAAGATAAAAGACCATAATTGAATTATCAGAACTATCTGCTTAAATCATGTTATTTCCTTCGATTCACTAAAATGTCGTCTATTCGAGAAGTTGGCATATTGGATGTCAATACTTCTCATACTCAGATTGATTAGAAAACTCTGAAGAATGTCCTCAGGGCCAGGTGAAAGTCACTATCCTAATCAGACATCATGAATCCTCTTACTTGGATAGACCAAGGTGAAGAGGTACTCATGGTATGCCTTATTGAAATGTAATGATTATCATGAAATCTCTTATTTGGATAGACCAAGATGAAGAGATATTTATGATGTGCCTTTGAGAAAGGCAAGTGGTAAGATTTTAAACGGTCAAACCCACATCTGAAAGGATAAAGAAAAGTCAGCTGAGATAGAGAAGTAGCAGTTCTCCCACTGCAACCAATATAAGGATACTGGTAAAGGCAAAATGAATATGAAACTTGAAAGAAGTCTCATATATTCTTGTTATCCACTTTTGCATGTCTATTGGAGAAATTAGCGTATCCAATATGAGATATTGAAAATGATTCTCAGAGATGCGATGGTGTGCAGACTTAGACAAGTAAAAGGAAATCGAGAAAATGTAAGCGTTGAGTTAGACTCAACTATTGTTCATGATATTCATAGATTACTGTTAGACAGTAAATATTTGTATATCTATAGGAGTCAAATATGAAACTAAATAATTGTTATTTAGTTGCATAAGATATCAAGAATAACATTGATTGAGAAAGAATAATAGTTGTTCAAATCAGTCAATGCACTATAGATTCTTGATGTGACATTTCATGAGATGAATGTTCACAAGTTTCCTATAGAAATGAACTGTGTGAATCCTGATTATCTATGGTATTGTACACAGGATTGTACAATAAGAAATTATTGATGTTGATACATATTGATGTAAGCAGCTCAAAGACCAAAGATAATCATTACTATTGACTTACCTTAAAGTGTACTCTTAGAATGATTCGATTGTATGTACTTACTGAAGTACAAGACGAATGCATCTGAAAGATTAAGGTATAATATCAATATGAAGTATTAGAATTTTTGATTTTATCAAAGAAACTAATACTTAGGTATATGATTCACATAAATCATTAAGAGGATAATTGTATCCTCACTCGATTAATCCTCATTGTGCATCATAGTAATATGATAGAATGATGAATTGCACCTTATTAAGATATAGTGCAATACATAATAAGATTTGTCTAATTCTTGTCCTTTTGAACATGAGTATGAACATTAGATGTCCATACTTTAAAGATGGTTCCAAATAAGTCAGTGTGTGTCCATATAAGATATGGAAACCAAATAATTCATATGAGATGTGAATTATGAACAAACCTGATTTAAAAGTAAGGTATTATCGCGATGTGAATTTGTGAATGTCTAAAGAGTTTAGACATTACAGTTATTGGCCAGACGATAATGAAATAATTGTCGTACTGAAAACTGTCTTCTGTGAAGAGGAATATGTCCTCAAAGAAGACAGTGGGAGCTGATAAAACTAGAAGATGTTCTAGATTCACAAGTTAACATAAGATTATTAGATAATCTTTAGTTGTTTGGAACCACTCATGACACACAATAGAGAGCTTTATAGATTTTTGAGATTCTCTCAGTAACTAGAAGGATATGTTTGACATATCTGATTTAGCAAGGTGAGAGTAGTTCGAAATAGATTATGATCTAAAATCTATGATAATGATGCTATCTGACATTACAACTTTGAGATTGATAAGTTTATTAGAATTTTGCTTATCTATACTGTCAATCATGAGATGATGACAGTTGGATATTAAAAGCGTCCACTCAATGTGATTGAGGTTAATATGTATATGATACACCTTTAAAATTTTTAGAATGTCTAGGAGACAAGTTATGATTTCAAAATCATTTTGAATCAAATTGAAACTTCCTAAATTGTAATAAAAGTTTTGACTTAATAGTCAAATACTATGTGATCATTAAGAATGATCACAGATTGTGTGTGTTCAGAAAGGACACTGGGAGCACGGTCGCTTTAATAATGCTTTATGATAATAATATCAAAGTCATTAAGAATGACTTTGGGATGTTACTATTAGTGAAAGTATTGTTAGCCATGTTTTCCTACATAATAAGTTTAGTTATAATATCCCACGTATTGGAAATACGAACCTATTAAGATAGATTGGTGGGGATATTATATTGACCTGTATGTCAAGATATTTGACATAAATTTCATAACAAGTTTCACTTGTTGAGATATGGAATTTATTAAAGAAAAGGTTCCTTAAATGATACATGAGTGAATTGCATCATTAAGCGCTTGAAAAGTGTTAAGGATACATTCACGTATATGGAGAGGATGATTTGAAACTATGAGGTCACACTGACTCAAATTTCAAGCCAAATAATGAATTCAACATTCTAGTAGAAAGGAATGAATTGGAATGGTTCCAATCCAGAACTCGATATTAAGATGACGACATAGACAAGTGATACTGTTATTAGAACAGTATGGATGAAAAGGTTCATCCCTGAACTAGATACAGTTCTAAAAAGTCTCTGATACCATCCTATCGTTGTAGGACAACAGTGGGAGCAATCAGTTGTATGATCGAGCCATGGTCTCTTCAGAAGTTGCAGAACATTCTGAGGCTCTTTTATAGGTTCAGAGACAAAGGATTAAGAGGAAATAACATAATGGAAATATTCCATCTGTAGATAATTTAGCAGATCCCTGACCAAGTCTTAGTCACATATTTTATGTGAGCATCACTTAGATTTGATGGAGATCAAATGCGAAAGTGATTGGCTTGAGTCCAAGTGGGAGATTGATGGATATAGGTGTCCTCTAAGCCAATCATAAGGCACTTATTTCGATCTGGTTCACTAATAAATGACATTAAATTCATTATGTAGATTGACATATTTATATTTGTGCATAATGAACTCTATGAATATGTGCAATAGTCATCAGATTATGATGAGATCATAATAATGAGACTGATGACCTATAAACACATATTCTTAATTGTTCATAGTCGTAGTATGTTTGAGAAGGACATCAAACATCCGGTTAGACTAGTATAGGTTATTCCAGCTCATTTGATGAGGGTGACTGATCTCGTTAGTTACTAGTGTGGAGACACAATGGTAAACCTGTAGGTACTCATTGGAGAATGAGTTCACTGAACTGATCCGACATGAATCCCTGAATGGTAATTTACCTGACTGTCAATCGGCTTGATTCATCGTCACAGTGGTGTGGTTTATCCTTGGACTTGAGACACCAAAGACACCTTGTCGGTGGACTTCTAGACTTTGACTTTGACCTACGAATCCCTATCCACGAGATCTCAAATAGTCAAGGATCAGATCCAGCGGAAGACCTTCGAAGGTGATTGTGTGTTCAATATAGGATCGTTCGCTCTCAGGTAATTAGAGAGAGAATGCTCTAGAATAGATCCGCATGAGTCTCTAGCTAGAGCAGAAATAATATCAGAAAAGTGGTTTTCGGATATTGTACAGCGGAGTATGATTTAAGTGAGTTGACCATCTAGGGTTTGACAGTTGACCATACCCTAGGTTAACTCGAGAGCATTGTGCGAACGAAGGATTATAACCACGCGGTAGCTGTGGACGGATAGGTTCCATGAGTGGGTTGCTGAACCCCATTACCTTCCGGGATCATGCGGTGTTGCTTGGCACCCAACTTGATCGGAAGTCCGACCGGATTTACATGCGATGATAATTCGGTTAAGTAATTAGTTAATATCTAGATATTAATTAATTACAATAAGTTAATAATTAGTTATTGGACTTAACGGGCTGAAAAGCGGACTGGTAAATGGGCCTAGAGGGTCACACACAATAAGATTCTTAGTCGGTGGTATATAAGTGGGATTTATATTAACTCGGGGACTTTTGTGAAAAGTCGCGCCGACTTAATATATATACGTGCTGTTGAGAAACCTTGGGCCAAGCTCCAGGATTTCCCCTTGCTGGCCGTCATCCCTCCTTTTTCTCTCCTCCTCTGGGCGCCCCGTTCGAGGCGCCGAATTTGTCTCCGTCTCCGCCGCGTGTGATTCCCGAAAGTCGGGAATTCCCGTCGGCGGGATTTCAGCAATCGTTGCGGCGACGGATCTTCAGCGAGTGAGTTGAAACGGACGAGGGATCGAGGACGAACCATCACGGAGGATCGCATGGATACCGCTGGAGGCCGGACGTTTGTGAGGTTCGCGGCATCGCCTCGACAGAACCGAAACGGAAGCGGATTCGAATCCGCGCACGGTAATCAGATTCCAACTCGATTTTTCGGTTTGCGTTTTTCTTTCCGAATCGGATCAGCGGGCATCGGGCGGGTTTAAATTTTGTTCTTCGTTTCCGCTGTGTTCTTTGCGTCCCGCCCGGATCCCAATAATATGGAGCGTCATCCTCAAAGTGGTGGGCGTCAGCGAGCTGTTCGGGGTTGAGGATGGGCACTCGGGAAGGCCTTTGGCCAGGGGCCCCCATTCAGTGGGAAAGGGCCGGACACCCTTATTCCCCTCTGGTAAAGAGACAAAAAGGAAACCCTCTTTCCAATGATGAATGGATGAGGGCTTCCCGGAGAAGATCCCCCGGCTGAAGCGGGGAACGAAGCAAAACCAAGAAGATTTTCCTTGGGGTTTGATTTTGAAGAGGTAACGGAAGATATTTACAGAAGGGACGAAGTCAATAATAGAATTAAGAGCCAAGAAGGCGTAGATTGTCCGCCACGAATTCAGAAAGAGCTGAGACGGAGCCAGTCCATAAAAGCTCAAGAGTTTTACGACGAAAGGATGAAGGGGAAGACGAAAGCCAGCCGGAAAGTTGTGCTCGTAAATTGAGAAGGAGCCCGGCCGAGGAGAATTGACTCTTGTACGCTTCCCAGGCCGAACGGGAATCATTCAAGATGGAATCGAATAATAATTAGTTATATGGCCATCAGTTCCTCGACACTAAGGGCACAAGCTACATCCGAGACCTTCTCGGCCTAACGGCGGCCGGTTGTGGAAGGCTCGGTAGTAGCAGGGACCGGTTCTGTCTCGTCCGCCATGACAGAAAGGAAGGAGTTCGAGGAAAAAGGAGATGACAGAGAAGATTGGGGAGTAGGTTTAGACGAGGAGCACGACGAGCTGCTCTCGGCCGAAGTAGAACTACCGGACATGAATCAAAAGAAGAGAAGGCTGGAGCTGAGGCTCACCCTCAGATTAAGAACTCCTCGGCGATTGACAAGACGTCCCCGGACGACCTCGATAGAACACTTGCGGCCGGAGAAGAAAAGACGTGCGCGGCGCTGCTCGCAGGAACGTTCTGGTGCGGAGAAGAAGAGAGAGAGTGCGAAGGAACAGTTCTGAGGCGAACGAAGCTAGTATTTATAGGGTAACCTAAAGGGGTCGGGTGGCGAACCGACGGCCGAGATCCTCCAACCTTTCGGCTCCGCCTCGCTCGGATGTTTGCCACGTGTCCCGTCCTTCGCCATGATGACGAGCATGCTGTAGGATCGAAAAGAGGCGATCAACGGCCAGAAGCGGCCTGACCCTCCGCCTCGCTCGGATCTTTTTGTGCTTTCGACTACCCGGCCGGATGTTTGACACGTATCATGTGTTTGTTGTGATGCGACTGTGAAGGCGGGAGATTCAAAGTCATTTCCGCCATCACTTGGCGTTCCAAAGTGTTCAGGTAACCCTGCCCTTTCACACCTGGGACGAAGGTGTTTGTCACCAAGTCTTGGCTTGAGACGAAGGTGTTTGTGACATGGTCTCGGCCTGAGACGGGGCTGTTTGTCACCAACTCTCGGCTGACTTGAGACGAAGTCATGACTTCCGATTTTTAATCAAGATTGTGAAAAACAGTTTCAGACGAAGACCATTTGTCAGATTTTATCTTTCCGTGAGGACTTCGGACTTTACTCTCGACGTTTCATAAAATTGAGAACGACGAGAGTAGGAGGCCATGTGATGGGGGAGAATACGATTCGGCCCAGCACCAGGGGGCCGGCCCAATGTAAGTGAGAGAGCCGAATTTCATTCTGCCCATCAAGTAAATCGAACAGAAACGGCTCAGGCGCCTTATTGAAATAGTACGGTTTCGGCCCAAGCGGTGGGCTCTGTTAACAACCGTATTCGGCCCAGTCGTAGCAAATAATAGGCCGAAGTGGGTCCGGCCCACTCTGGTTAACTGCTACCCAGCCATCGGCCTATTAACGGGGTATTTCGGCAATTTTCTCTCAAACCCCAAAATAGTCCTATATCGGCTGCAATGAGAACAGAACCTCCATTCTCCGCTATAAAAAGAAGGCTATTCGGGTCGGCTTCAGCAACTGGTCCTTTCGGATCAAATCCGAGTTCTGTCCTCGGAATCCATTAGTGATAGCTTCGACTACATCATAGTAAAACTGTTTTTATTGATGAGTTACTTTTTTCTTCACTGAGATTTAAGGGTCAAAAAAAGGTCCATAGAATAATTCCACATGATATTAATTCTTCAAATGACTAAAGGTTGTTAATATCCATACCATAATATTAAAATAGAATTTATATTTTTCCGTTAAAATTAAAATCAGAACATGTGGCACTAAGAGAATCTCTCTCTTTAAGAAGAATTATTAAAATAAATTTTTTTATTTTCCCGTTAAAATCAAAACCCGTTAATTCAAATTTGATATCTTACTGCGCATCACACGAACATAGAACTAATTATTATCGAGCTTAGGTGTCTTACCTATCACTCTCAGGCCGCAGTCCAATGGTACAACAAATTAATAAGTTGAAACAGATCTTTCATGGACATTAAAGAGGTGACCAACAGAGATTGACTCCGCATGCGGCCTGGATACTGAAAGGGTAATACACTCCCCGTCATTGACGGGGAGACTTGGGTTCAAATTTTATGAGGGAACTTCTTTCAGGTGACTTTTTCCTTTCCTACGTTTAATTTGACGGAATGCCAAGTTTTGAATTTACGACCTTAGATAGGAATCTCTCTCTCCGTTACCACTAGTATATTCGTTAAAAAAGAAAAAAAAAAACACTCACAACAGCTACGTGCGAGATTTTCACGTCCAAAAGATATGAAAATTCTGCATCTGAGCTCCGCTGGGACTCGAGCTGTGATAGTCCCATTGGAAACAGTATAGGTGTCCAACTCAGCTAAGTGCTGGGGACAAGAGATGAGCAATGTTATTGAAACGTTTTCTTAGACATTGTAATACAACCTGCGGATCGGATGGCACGTCGTATGTAAAGTACACCTCCAATCTCTCTTAAAGAGTACATTGACCGCATACTATCTTACCTTATCCAATCAAATAACATGATTATAAAGGGTGCAGCGAATTTGCTGTGGCGCATGCAGCGCGGCCTTTGTTTTAATTTTTGAATTTTTTTGGGCCGATCTTATTTTGACTGACACATTTGTACAGTCCGATCTCTAATCGAATGATTAAAAAAAAAATTTAAATTTAAAAATTAAACTGTTCATTGAATTTGGTATTTAACTTTTTAAATTTTTTTAGACCGTCACCTTTACTAGATATATCGGACTTGATGAGACTGACATAAAAATTTTCAAGACAAAAAAAGACTGCTAGTGCTGCAGCCCCACGCGCGTGCAGTGTAGACTCGCAGCTGCGGCGCAGCAAGCATGACTCTATATTACATATCTAAGGAGCATTACTGCACGTATTGCTCTAAATAGATCTCCCATGGCTATCAGCTTGCGCCATGCTCCCAAGACGAAAAGTGGGGTAATCAAACGTTGTGTCAGGATGGCATAGATTACGCTTAGATCTGAGTACAGTGCAAGAAAAGAAACAAGAGATCTGCTTTGGACAAGGTCAGTGAAGATTATAAAGAATCTTTTTGCAATGAATTGAAATCATCTATTTTATATTAATAATATGACATAATCAAACTGCTTTTTTTTTTTGAAACTTGATATAATTAAACTCTATCCCATTGATTAAGAATCTTAAAAATACAAGAATTTTTTTATTTAATCTTTTTATAAAGTCAAGTATAGATAATATAAGAAAATAAAGTAAACCATCTCAATTCAAGAGGGGAGGGGGGGGGGGGGGGAGGGGAGAGAGAGTTTTCATATATACATCTATGATTCACCCGACCTTCTGAGTTTCTATAGTTTATCAAGAAAGATAAAACTAGAGCTCTCAAGGAGAGCTGATATCATTAATTTGTGTTCAGAACATTACGTTTGGATGCTCAAATCAGGTCAGATGTGCATTCAGGATCAAAACCAGACTTTCGGACGAATAAGCAGAATCGGCAATGAGAACAGCAAAATCTATCTCTGAGTTTTCAGTAGTAATATTATGACATTTATTAAAAGTTAATACATATGACTAATAATATCCAACAAAATGAGAATTTCTTTTTCAACTCCAACAAAATGAGAATATAAACCTGACGAGCCGGCCCATGGACCACCCCCTTCTCTAATCCCTGGATTTTGCTGGACAATGTGGCCTGCAGAGGACGGCCCAAAAAGTCGGAAGTTCCAGGGGAAACTCAGATCTGGACAGGATCCTATATAGGCCTCCCCCGCTAAGACAGGCTCCCTCTACTCCGATCAAAACCAGGGGTTCAAGGTCCCTGGTTGTGCGGACTCGTGCATGGAACCGGATTTCGGTATTTACCTTGGACAAGGTTTTCCTGACCAAAATCAACCCTTCATACGGGACCAATTGCTATATAAAGACCTTGACCCAAGCTACCCAGTCTTTCCTGCAACATCACTAGCCTTCTGACTTAGGCATCGGAGGGGGCTCTTCCGGACTACTTCAGGGGGGCCTTTGACGGTGTTTTGTTTTGCAGGGATCGACCAGCTTCATCCCTCTTATTGAAGATTGAGGGTTCTGATCGTGGTGGACGAGATCTCGGCCCATCATCTTTTGGCACCATCTGTAGAAAACGATTAGGAAAAGTCATGATCGGGGAAAATCGCCGACGGAAGGGCACCTACGCAACCTGCGGAGGTGTCGGTAAGAGAAAGTATGCCTATACTTCTGGAGCTTAAAATCCCAATTAGGAAGATAGAAGACGATCTCCCAACACCCAATGAATGATAAGCTTTTCTGATGAAGACCTCCAAGGTATAGTCCTTCCCCATAACGACACATTAGTAATCGAAGCTAACATCGCAGGACGATGAGTAAGAAGGATCCTCGTTGACATCAGAAGTTCTATAAGTGTCCTCTTTCTTAATAGCTTCCGACAATTCGACCAACCAAATATACAAGACAAGGGCAATCAACTGGTCGGGAGCCATGCAATTCTCTCACAACTGGCACTCCTCCCTTGACGTCCTCTCAGACGATCACTTTTGAAATAGTGGACGCCTCCTCGCCATATGATGCCATCCTGGGAAGAGGATCCCAGGACAATTTAGGGCCTTCCCCTCTAGCTTTCATCAGAAGCTCAAGTTTTCGACCAAGAATGGGGTCGGAGAAGTCCGTGGGAGCCAAAGCGTCTCACGGCAGGCATACTTGGCTGTGATCAAGGAACAAATGCGGAAGCCTATCGTGCTCCTTTACGAGTTACCAGATAGGCCGAGGGAGGTGGCCAAACTGTATGAGATTTGATCACTATAAGGGTCAGCCCTACGGCGGACCAATAACTTAAGGTGGGTGCCCTTCTATCCGAGCAAAAAAAGAAGAATTCTAAAAATTCCTCGCTACCCACTTAGACGTGTTCGCTTAGGTGGACACCCCGCTCCCTGGGGTATCCAAGCATATTGCCTTGCATTCCCTCAATCTCGACCCAAGGTTCTCATCGATCCAACAAAGGAAGCGATGCTTCGCTACAGCACAGCAAGACATCATCAAAGAACATGTAACTTCTTTACTAAATACAGGTGTAATATGGGATGCCCACTATCTAGTATGGGTGGCCAACGTCATTCTGATGAAAAAAAGCCTTTGAGAAGTGGCAGATGTACGTTGACTTCACTGACCTTAATAAAACAACCCCTAAAGACTGCTCCCCCCTGCTGAATGTTGACAACTGATCGACACCACGGCAAGTCATGAACAACTCAGCTTTCTCGATGCCTTTTTGGGATACCACCAGATTTGAATGAATCCGGAGGACGAAAAGCACACCGCCTTCATCATCGACATGGGGTTATATTGTTACACATGCATGCCGTTTGGATTAAAGAATGTCGGTGCAACAAACCAGAGACTCGTCAATACAATGTTTGACCGACATATAGGACTGAACATGGAAGCATATATAGATGACATGCTTGTGAAATCCAAGCATGCCAATGAGCATTTTGAAGATCTCTTAGATATGTTTGACACTCTAAGGCTATACAATATGAAGCTCAACCTTGTCAAATGCGCCTTCAGGGTTACCACATGCGAGTTTTTGTGCTTCTTGGTCATCCATTGAGTAATCGAGGCCAACCCTAACATAATTAGCGCCATATTATCAATAGAGCCACTGATACAGCTGAATGACATTTAAAGACTGACGGGGCACTTGGTAGCCCTTAGTGGATTTCTCTCAAGAGCCGTCAAGCGGTGCCTTCCTTTCTTCAAGTTGCCACAGATGAAAGAAAACCTTCTTGACGCCCAAGGACCCGGAATGTTAGCAAGCATTCTATGAACTGAAGCAATATCTGGCTACCCTACTCGTCCTCTCTAAACCACAACCGGGTGAGCCACTTTCCCTTGACCTCTCTATTAACCCTTACACTGTTAGTTCAGTGCTGGTCAAAGAAGAAGGAGGAATCTAGAGGCCGGTCTACTATGTGAGCCATGTCCTCCAAGAGGCGAATTGTTGGGTTCTCGGGTTTCTCCGAATCTCCCGCGCAGTGGAAATAAAAATAAAAACGGAGATCCGTTCCCGTTTCGAAAAACTAAAAATCACGATAATCGGATTATCAGATCTTATCGTGTGCGGATTCGAATCCGCAACCGTTCGGTTCCATCGGTGCGACACCGCAAGCCGTCCAAGCATCCGGCCTCTAGCGGAGTCCACATGATCCTCCTCGCGACGGATATCCTCACGTTCCTTGTTCTTCGCAGCCTACGAAGTCTCCATCGTTCGCCGCAACGATTGCCGCAACGCGCGAACGATTTCCCGTCGAACGGGTGTCGGAGAAGCAACGGAGCAGATCCGGGGTCCGGATCTAGCCTGGGGTGCCAGAGAGAGAGAGGAAGAGAGGAGGGGGCGGCTAGGGTTAGCAGCAGCTTGGCCTGCTCAGCCCGTTCGCTACATTTTATACTAACTGCGCGGTTTTTCATAAAAACCCCTGGTTTATATAAAACCTACTTATTTATCCACCGGCTTGAGAATCATTTGCGTGTGACCCTCTAGACCCAATTACCAGTCCGGTTAATAACCCAATAAGCCCAGTAACTCCTTATTGGCTTTATTAATTAATTAATAACTCTTAATTAATTAATTAATCAATTGAATTGATGTCGCACATCGAATTCGACCGGGCCTCCGATCACGTTGGGTGCCAAACAACACCGCGTGAACCTGGAAGGTATCGGGGTTAAGTAACCCACTCTTGGAACGTTTCCGCCGACAGTTACCGCGTGGATATAATCCTTCATTCGTACAATGCTCTCGAGTCAACTCAGGGTATGGCGTGCTGTCAAACCCTAATCGGTCGACTCACTTGGATTGGATGCCGCTGATGAATATCAGAAAACTCCTTTCCCGATATTATCGTCCGCCCTGGCCAGGGACTTCCGCGCATCCTTCCTAGAGCATTATCTCTCTAATTACCGAGAGCGAATGATTCCTTATTGACACTCAATTCCCTTCGACGGTATTCCGCTGTACCAAATCCTTGGCTGTTTAGAATCATGTGGTTAGAGATTCATAAACCAAGGTCAAAGCACAGAAGTCCACCGACAAGGTGTCCTCGGTGTCTCAGGTCCGAGGACCATCCACGCAACTGCGACAATAGAATCAAGCTGGTTGACAGTGAGGTACAATACCATCCAGCAATTCAGTCGGATCAGTTCAGTGAACTCATTCTCCAATGAGCACCTACAGATTCACCTTAGTGTCTCCACATAAGTGACTTATGAGATCAATCACTCTCATCATATGAGCAGGAGTAATCTGTACTAGTCAAACTGGATATCCGATGTCCTTCTCGGATATCCTCCGACTAGGAACGATAAAGAATATGTGTGTTTAAGTGATCAGTCTCATTAGTATGATCTCATCATAATCTGATCACTATCGCACTTATTCACGGATTTCATAATAAGACGATAATTAATAAGATTTACACACAATGAATATTATGCCATTATATTAATAAATATGAACGAAATTTACATAGTCAGATTGGCTTGTAGGCCACCTAAGACTAACACGAACTGCGCTATCCCACAACAGAGAAATTTGGACTGGCCCTCGTAGCAGCCACCCGAAATTACGACCTTATTTTTTGGCCCATCCGATCAAAGTTTTCACTGACTGCCCCCTATGGCAGTTTCTCCAACAGTCGAATGCTTCGAGATGAATGATAAAGTGGGCCATTGAGCTCTCAAAATTCGACGTCTCCTACCAACTAATGACGACAATTAAAGCCCAAGCCCTGGTCGACTTTTTGGCCGAATGCGCCCTCTCAGTGTAGGAGCAAGTGATCGGGGTCGGACTTGATCCTGTGTGATCGATTTACACTGATGGATAGTCACAAATCTCTGGATGCAGGGCAGGTCTTCTTCTGGTCCCCCCAGAGATCACTTATGATGAAGGCCTATCGTTTTCTCTTCGTTTTTAGTTTTAGGCAGCGAATAACGTTGCGGAGTATGAGTTGTTGCTCACAGGGATCCGGGTAGCCTGCCAACTGGGAGCAGCCTAGATCAAGGTGTTCTCTAATTCGCAGCTCATTATCCGACAACTTAAAGGCGAGTATTGTGAGTGCTCAAATAGTGATGTGTGATTATCATAAAAAGTTTGTTGATTATGTGACAAATAAACCTATTAAAAACTATGTGATCGCCATAAACTTTTGACTAAAAAGTTTCAATAGACAAAGATTGATCGCTTACCTATTTTAGATGTGGGAGATGTTGAAGTTCTTGATTCTCCTCTTTCAGCCGGCTGAAGAAAAAGAGCCCTTCTAACTTTGTTCTTACTTTGAATGCTTATTGGACTTTGAGGATCGTCCATTTTTCCTTGTTGATTCTTTCCTTTTGATCTTCTCTGTACCTTGCAAAGAATAAAATAAAAGAGAAAATAAGAACTCAAATAGTGGTAGTATCTATCCCAATAATAATTCTAATCATGCAACTTGAACAAATGAACTAACTTGTTTGTAGTCTTTGAAACCCCTAAACAGGTGGGTTGGAAAATAATGCTAGTGTTGTGTGTGCAGCATGGAGTGATATGATGAGTGAAATTATGATGCTAATGTGATGAAAATATAATGAAAAAGATGCAAGATGTGCATAAATTGATTAAGAAGAACTCAGTTGGATGGCCCCTAGAAAGCTTTGATTCTTGAATAGATGAAGAAAGGATAAAGAAAAGACGAAGAAAGCTTCAAGAATCATGGAAGTAGTAGCAGTGCCTCGATCCTTCAGCGTTTGGACGTCGTCTTTCTCACTAACTCTCTTCACTAAAAATTATCACCAACCTTTCAAAAATTATCACTCTAATAATCACTAACTTTTTAATGGTCAAGGACTTTGGTATTTATAGGCTTAAGTTCACGCATCGGCGGTTACTTATGGATTAACATGAAGAAGTTTGGAGTCAATCCAATCAAGAAATAGATAAACACAGTCTAATTCATCATTATCTGTAATTACTTAAAACGCGTCGCCCATGGGAGACGTCTTTTAGTTTAATTAAGATAAGGATAAACATCGGGAAGAAGAAATAGAAACATGTTAGGAAACCTAAATGGCGTCGTGTAAGGAAGACGTCTTTTAGTTTATTAATAAATTAATTAAAAATCAGATTAAAAATCAAAATAGAAATAAATCCTACAAGGCGTCTTCACAGGTCGACGTCTTTTAGAATCTTTCATATTTGATTAAAAATCTGAGTTAAAATGAATTTCATTAATAAACTTAAATTATATCTATCTGACCGATGCTATTCAGACAATTAATCTAGAAAATAATAAAAATTAACTAATGATTAAATATCAGACCATTTTGAGGCATTATTATATGACATGAAATTTACTAAAAATGATGTCAAAATTAGCGTATTTACAGTTGCCTCACCTTGGCATCGTCTTTATAAGGGAGTGAAATGAAATGGAATGTACTAAAAAAGTGATGCCAAGGTGTGATGAGACACGCTCTCAACATCACATGATGAGAATATTTCTCAATATCATCAATGAAGATAACTCAAAGATATCGATGGAATTAATCATGTCTGGATGAGATAGACAAGGAAATAAAATAAGGTCGATCAACCTCCACGATTGGGAAGTATCCTAAGTCACAAACCCTACAGGTTTCATCATGGGGAGCGATTGCCAGCGAATGTGGACGTACTGCAACCATGATGGATCTTAAAAGAAAACAAGAAAATTTGGATAAAGAATCCAAGAAATGATAGAATTCTAAGGATATCTTCAAGCGAACCTCAAAGATAATCAAGATACTCAATTCAGAATGGAATATTTCATATCATGTTGGAATTATTTGATCAATAGTCTAAAACTTAATCAGTAATTAATTCTTATCACAGTTATATCAAAGTCCTACATGATGCATGCTGGACTAAAAGAAAAATATAAAATCAAATAAAATATAAATGAATCAAAGATAATATTGTTAAATTGTCATTAATGAGTCAAGATACCAATTCTTGCAATTCAGTACTAAGCCGAAGCTCGTTTATCCACGCACCGTCTTACAAAAGTAGAACCATCATCCTCATTAATTAACAATCTAACAGCCTATCCGTGCGATTAAGAATTTTCTGGAATTATCACTATTTTTGTTGAAGGAGAACTCAAATTCTAATTTCATCAAAATCACAAGGTCCTTGATATACTCTAATAAATATTTAACATATAGATAATGATAATGTAAATCAATTACATGAAAGAGTACAAGGGATAAAGATAACCGTCTTTTTAGCAATGGTCGGGACTCATAAACTTCCACAGTGGGATCTTCTTGAAATTTCCAGCTTTGCAATTATTTCTTTGAATGCACTAAAAAATCATCAGTGACTTCAAGCAAACATGTAATTAAGCATCAAATATAGATAAACAGTGAATTTCGGGTAAATAACAGAAAAATCTGAAACGCTTCATGTAGCGCCGACGCCATTAAGATCATTTAAAATACGTCGCTGTTCAACGACACCATTTAAGTCGCAGAAACAGGTTTTTGCTGTGTTCAATCCGGATTCCAACTCTCTCCATGCACATCCCTTCTCCAATCCGGAAAAGGCCCTTCAACTTCGCAAATCTCTCTATATAAAGTTCCTTAACTTGTTTTAAGACAAATCCAACCATAATCTAGAGATCAAAATAGAGAATTCTCTCCAAAGTTCAAGAACAATCAAGGTTTTCAAGGTTTCAAGGGGAAAGCACTCAAGAACAAGATAGATTCTTCAAGCAAGAGGATGAAGAAGACACTTAAGAAGCTCTCTAAGATGAAGGATCATCTTAGTGGACGAGATCCTAACTTCCAATTAAGTTGAATCCTTTCTTCTTTCAATTCTTCTTCTTCAATTCCTTTTTCTCCATGTTATTCAAGTTCTTCATAGAATTATAGCAACTCGCTCTTTTATGTAGGCATATCCTTTGTTTCCCGGCCTAAGAAAATTCACATCCCTTCTTTGGATTCGCAAGCTTGCTAAAAGTATCACTATTTCTATGCAATATTTTGTTTCCAAGTGGAATGTCCAAGGTCTAGTAGTCCATGCAAAGCACTACAAGAGTTCAAATGTGGATTGGGCGGCTATGGGTGTCTTGATTGAATTGTGGCATCCTCAAACCCATACTTTCCTCTTTCCTGAATTTGAATCTACTATCCTTCTTGAAGAGGCCGAACTCCTATTGGGCCTTCCTAAGATCAAATTGAACAACAATGAATTGATCTTGAACAAGATGGCTTTAATGAGGGAAAAGATCACAAGTCAACAATTGTTGATGAAGATCATGAAGGATCCAAAAGAAGTTAAATGATGCCTCACTAAGAAAGGAATTAACCTTACAAAGCTAGCAGATTGGACTTTATACGAGATTGAAGATCTCAGAGAGGATGACACTGAGAACGTGATGAAGGCGTTCACCACGTGCCTAGCTGGAGCTCTGTTCTTTCCTGCTAAGACAACATACTAGAGGATAATCAAGTCAGTGCAATATGTAAGATTTTTTAGGGAAGTCAAATCGACACAACGATTCTAGCCTATCTTTACAGTGGGATTTCTACAGCATCTATAGGTCAGCCTCCCTATGGTTGCATACTTCTCTTCGCTGTGTGGGTTGCGTTTTACTTCAAATTTGAATATCACACTAGAAATTCTGCAAGACCGTCTCAAATTTATCAGAATAACCCAATCTTCCATATCTTCAATATTGTGAAATTCAATGAGAGGATAATCAACCGAGTGCCCAAACTCAAGACTCGAGCTGATTTGAGAGCTTATCTGAGAACAATGCCATTATATGGGTTCGACTCTTCACCATTTGCTCTTGTAGGAAAACCAATTCGAGTACGCCGTGCAGTGGGTGTAGAACTTAAACTGATTGGGACAACTGAGTTCATAATGTACAATTCTCATCGATGCCATACTCAACTCAGCCTGCCTCGCTATGAACTCCCTGAGTTATCGCATACATTTCCAATCAAGAAGCGTGCCTTGGAATCCGATGAAGACTTTGAAGCGACTGAACTTATAGTTAAATTATGGAATATTAGCTTCAATCATCGTGTAAAATCCTCTCAATAAAACAAATAGAGGATTATCGTATCCATATGTAATGGGACATCACGAAATTCGTCCTTGAAAGTTCTTTTTATCTTTCTTTTTGATGTAAAGAATTTATTTCCAATAAAGAATTCATCCTTTAATATTATATCTCAAAAATCATCCTTAATCTCCTCTAACTTATCCAATATTTTTTCCTTAAGTAAAACCATGATTTTCCTTAAAATATGATTTTTGGGTGTAAATAGCGTCGTCCAATCAAGACGCCTTTCAATCATAATTAATTTTTGAAATTCAAAGATCAATTCCTTAAAAACCCAGATTATGCCTAAAACGCGTCGACTGTGGCTGACGCCTTTCAATTCTCTCTCCAACTTTCCACAGAATTCTGCCATTAATTTTGTGATTAATCCTTTGAAACGCGTCGTGATATCTGGACGCGTTTAATCATTATACCTTGTACGGCTCTGACCCGAATTGGTGGTTTAACCTGAAACGTGTCTGCCTATGTGAACGCCCTTTCAGAATTTCAAAATTTCTTTCTTGCCGCCTCAGTTTAAGTGCGCTGAATGGCGTCGCTGTTTGTCGACGCGTTTTAGACTTTTCAAATAGAAGTCGCGCGAGCCCCCTTTCTTCCTCATTCTCTCAAGCTCTTTCTCTCTCTTCTCTGTCTCCGGCGATCTTCCACCTTCAACTCCGTCACCGGCTTTGGTGATCAAGCTCTCCGGCGACTCCACGCGACTTCTGTCCATCTCTCTTCTTCCGGCCATCTCCCTCTTTTTCTCTCTTCTCCAAGTTCTCTTTCTAGCTCTCTCTCTCGAGCTCTCTCTCTCTCAAATCCTTAAAGCCATGGAACGTGGGGGATCTAGCAAGGCCAAGGCGGTGGTAAAGAGGCGACGGACCGCCTCCCTCTCGGTGGTGCCGGTGGAAGAAGCTCCCGCGGCGGAGCCAGCCAAGATCGCGGTGGTAGCGGCGTTCTTAGTGGAAGATGAGGCTCCACCCGCGGCCATGGCTGAAGAAGGAGGGGAGGGCGACCTCCATCTAGTAAGCTCTCTACGAATTGAATTTTTAAGTGAATGTGGTGTGGAAAAGAGGAAGAAAGGGACTTTTGAAAAAGTCCGCAATCGGCTTTGAACGGCGTCCAGACCAGGTGACGCCTTTCAATGGGCGTCGCCATGGTCCGACGCCTTTCAAACCGAAATTCATTTTTTTAATGGAGTAGAAAATAGGTTTAAATGGCGTCAAGACATGTGGACGCCTTTTAATGGGTGTCCACCAATGCAGACACGTTTCCGTTAAAATATTTTATTGATTTTCTATGTCCAATGACTGATAGAACTTGTTGATTTTGCTTACAGGGGACGATGAGGGCCCGGATTTCTTGGGACTTAGTGGTAGGAGCCTACCGGACTTCCAAAAAGCGCGTCTGCATTAGATGGGATTCGGCGAGATTCTCGAGATCGAGCCCTTCTGGCTCGATTTGGTTCTCCTACAGCGGGAGAGGTGGCATGCGGAAAGCAGGGCTTTTCTAATGCCTTGGGGACATATGGTCCCCAGCTTTGAGGATGTGGCCAGAATCACGGGCCTGAGGGTAGAGAGTAGACCGGTGAGCGGGGTGACTTACCCCGACTACTGTGGAATGGCGGCGTCCTTGCTAGGGATAGAGGTATCCAGCCTAGATAGGGAGTCTAGGATAGTCCCTAGGGTTGAGGTAGAGGCTGCCCTAGGACTAGTTGAGCCCCGACGTCGGTCTGACGAGACCGGGAGGAGTTTAAGAGTAGATTAGCCGAGTCTTCCTCTACCATTTACTGTAGAGACCCTAGCCCGGTAGAGGAGGCAGATAGACAGTTGATAGTCTTTCTCGTTTTGTTCTTTGGTCGGTTGTTCTTCGGTACGAAGGGCGACCATATCCACTGTAGATTCCTTTTCCTTCTGGATGATTTAGAGAGTCTGCACGAGTATGTATGGGGTGCGGCCCTCCTGGCCCACTTGTTCGCCGATCTCTCCACGGTCATGCCAGACCGCGAGACGACTGTCAGTAGCTTCTCGCCGTTTCTCCAAGTATTAATTCATTTGATTATTTGTTTATGATATGAAATGTAATGATATGATGCTTTTCTAACTTATATGTTCATGTCTGCAGGTGTGGAGCTATCACTACTTCCCGCTCGGCCGAGCGCGGATAGTGAGACCGGGTGCCGTCCCATTGGCTCGCCACTGGCAGCCAGTTGTGGGCACTGCCCGCAGCACCACCAGCTGACGGCCCTCCGCCGTCAGTTCCTTGATTACCCGAAGCTCTTAGTAAGTTGTTTAATTATTTATTTTATTAAATGCAATGTTTTAATAATTAAATGCAATTTATTTATGTATGAATGCATCTAACCTGTATGTAGGTGATCTGGCGCCCATATGGGCATGGGCGAGGATGGTTAGCCATGGGTGACGGCTGGCCAGAGGCGGTTCGGGAGACAGATGTGGGTACACTGTCTCAACGAGATCGAGCCGCTCCGCCTCCGCCTCATCATGAGGACGCTAGACCTCCACCAGGAATGGGTGGATGAGGAGGCCCCGGAGGGGGTCGGGAGGAGTATGAGGGGCAAGCAGGCCGTCACAGATTGGCATGCCAAATTCCCTGAGTAATACGAAGATTGGCACCGCCGCGGCGTACGGGTGGAGGCCCACGTGGAGAGGCCCAGTTGGAATAGGTCCAAAAGGAGCTTTTTGACCTGGTTTGTATGCATACATGAATGTTCATTTTGATTAATTAATTTGTTTTGACGATTAGCCACTGACAGTTGTTCTTTTGGTGCAACGAGCCGTCTACACTCAGGCGGCTCCTCCTCCCTTCTCTTCTGGCGCTTCGTCCTCTGCCTCACCTGCTACTTATGAGGTCCTAGTGACGGATCTACAAGACCAGTTGGCACAGGCTATCCGGCGGGCTACCCAGGCGGAGGATGACGCGATGACCCGGGTAAGTTGCCGACTTTTTTTACCTCTATACAATGCATCTGCTTGAATTTGATTGATTGATCTGACTGCGATAACTTCTATTGCAGGTTCAAGAGCTCCAGGAGGCTCTCGAGCAGAAGGATGCGGAGCTAGCATAAGCTCGGAGTTCAGCTGCTTGTATCGCTGAGTTGGAGGCTCAGGTTGCCCACCTCTCCACTGGTGACGTCGCACAACTCTAGGTTCTCCTGGAGATCTTGACTGAGGAGAGGGATCGCGACCGCCTTCGGCTGGAGAGTCTTCAGGGTCGCCTCTCTGTTGCAGAGCACGAGCGCCGTATGGTGGAGGAGAGATATCAGCAAGCTCGCTAGTGGGCTATTTATCATGGTCAGGCGAGCGCTTTCACGGCCAGCATCGCCATATCGTCCGACCAGGCAGGGCCGAGTGCAATGGGACCACCTCCACCTCCGACTCGTGGGCCAGAGGGACCTGATGAGGCACATAGCCAGTACGAGGGGGCTGGAGAGAGTCAACCTTGACGGTTGTTTATGTACTTTTCCTTTTCTTGTGTGAGTCATGTACAAAACACCTTTTGATATATATATATGAAACTTTTCGCCTTTAGCTTTTGTGCCTTGTGTCTTTAACCTTGTGCCCTGTACATGACTTAGCAAACAAGTCAAGTATTTGTTTAGGCTTAGCCCCTTGCCCGGTTAAGTAACCGGCTACTTGATCCTATCTTTGGTAGAAGGGTCAAGGGGCATAGCCTTTATTAACAAAGGTAATTGAAATAATTGAACTAAAGGAAATAACGAAGTAAGATGCAACATACAAGCATGTAGATGCTCGTTGAAAATAAAGGAATAAAGCACACTAAATGCTACAAGCAGATGCTAATTGAAATGTTTTTGATTTTTGAAATATTCATTTCGTTTGGGTTTTGGAACAAATATATATATTTTTTGGATTTTGACATAACTATTTTTTTTGGATTTTCGAAATATCTATTTGGGTTTTGAGATATGTATCTTTTTTTTTTTGGATTTTTAAATATACATATTTTTTTTGGATTTTGAGATACGTACTTTTTTTTTTAATTTTGAAATATATATATATATATATATATTTTTTTTTTATTTGAGATATGCACTTTTTTTAATTTTGAAATATATATATATTTTTGGATTTTGAGATATATAATTTTTTTTTTGATTTTGAGAAATAATGTGCAAACTAAAAGACCAGTATGGTACTCAGATCAAAACAACATATTCATTTATTAACTTAATTCTTAAATTGTTCTTCAATAATCTAACTTAGACTCATCGTGCTTGAACTTGTATTTTCATTCGTGATCCCATTCGATGGTCTGACCCTTAGTTAATTTAGGCCGTTCCATAAGCTCGGAGTGCGTCTCATTAGGAAGAAAGGAAGAATTCATTTAGAAAGCCCACGAGAAGGTTCCGAAGACCCAAAAAGATGTCCCTTTCTTATCCTAATATTTGTTGGGGTTCGGTCATTTTCTTTCCGTGATATTTATCGATCTTGCGTTCCCTTTTCATTTGATTTCGTGGCCTTAGTGTAACGTTTGTAATGTAATTGCCTTTTGATTTTTGTATTTGGCTTTTGCCTTTTGTTTTTGTTTTTCTTTTTCTTAGGACGGATCTTCCCCTTTTTTTATGACGGCTCCTACTAAGATAACATGTATTCTTGGTAGTATATTCTAAGCCTCGTTCCAACATCGTGGGCCGAACAAAAAAATAGAATTTTTGTTTAAAAATAATGAATTGTACTTTACACCCTTAGTCAAGCCTTCGGTATTCCTTCGGACTTCACATCTCTTGTTACTTACGAATCAAACGTGTCAGTATGTGTAGTAATGTGTTTGAATTTAATTATCCAGACTGATAAGAGAATTTGAGTTTCTAAATTTTCTAATTCTACTGGTCTTTACACCATACTGATCGACTTTTAAACCTAAGGGTAGTATTTCTTAAGATACAGTCCATTCCAGGGGTGAGTTAATTTTTGCCCTTTTGCATTAACTAGACTGTAGGCGTTACTAGGAAAAGCATGCGATATGATATATGGTCCCTCTCAATTGGGTTAGAGCTTAGAATGCGGACCACCAGGTTTTACAAAGATTCTTTTGACGACCATTTCACCGACTTTGAACTTACGTTCAATGACTTTCTTTTGATAAAAACATGCTAATCTATTTTGATATACTCTTGCATGATTAGCAGCTGACCATCTTTTTTCGTCTAAGAGTTCCAATTGAGCGAGGAGTGCTGAGCGATGCTCATTAATAGAGAATTCCTTATTCAATTGTACTTTTAATGACGGTATGAGGATTTCATATGGAACTACCGCCTCCATTCCAAATGTTAAGGAATAAGGAGTCTGCCCAGTGGGCGTGCAGATTGAAGTTCGGTATGCCCATAGAGCCTCAATCAATTTTTCTGGCCAATCTGTGAATTTATTAGACTTGTACGTCTTTTTGATGATTTTTATCAAAGTTTTGTTAGTTGCCTTTACTTGGCCATTGCCTTGCGAATAATATGGAGATGAATGATGCAATGTAATGTTATACCTGTTGCAGAGGTCCTTCAGTTCTTGTGACACGAACTGCGGTCCATTGTCGGTGACGATGGTGCTTGGAATTCTAAATCTCGTGATGATGTTCTTCATGATGATCTTGCATACGGTTGATGCTTTGACTTCCGTGTCTGTTTCGGCTTCCGCCCACTTGGTGAAGTATTCCGTTGCCGTGAGAATAAAGGACTTCTGCTTAATGCCGGAATCAGGATTGCCAAGGGGTCCAATGACGTCGAAAGCCTACATGGAGAAAGGCCATGGGGAGGAAACAGGATGGAGTGAAGATGCAGGAGAATGGATCTTGTCGGCGTAAAGTTGGCACTTGGCACACCTACGGACATACCCTACACAATCTTCTTCAATGGTTGGCCAATAGAATAATTGTCTAAGGATCTTTTTTGCTAGCATTTGTCTATTAACATGGCCACCACAAACTCCAGCATGAGCTCCTTCTATGATCTTCCAAAGCTCATCCTCGTCTAAGCACCTCAAGAGAACTCCATCAAAACCTCTTTTAAATAGTGCTCCTCCAACTATGGTGTACCTTTCAGCCACTCTCTTGATAGCCCTTTTCTCCTCAACTGTGGCTTCTTCAGGATATGATTGATCTTCACAATATTTGACAATTTCATAGTACCATGACTTCTCTTCATCATTCATCTCTTCTTGTAATTCCATTAACATTATCTCTCGCATGTCCACATTATCTCCATCTCTGACCTTCTTTAACAACTTCTCCTTAGTCCTAAGGAATGAAGGGTCTTTCACGGCGGGTGAAAGACGCCTATGAACAATAATTGATTCGGATTGTCTGCTGATTGAAAAATCGAGGGAAGATGCGAGGGAAGCTAGAGTGTCAGCTAAGATGTTCTGATTTCGAGGAACATGGATGAAGATCAATTTAGTGAAAAGCTTAGCATAAGCAGAAGTAAGTTCTTGATAAGGCTTGAGTTTGGGATCAAGAGTTCGATATTTGGTTAGCACCTGGCGAAGAATCAATTGACTATCACCTATAATTCTGAGTTTGGTGGCACCATAGAGATGAGCAGCCTCGAGGCCAGCAAGGAGTGCCTCGTATTCAACTATATTGTTAGTGACTGAAAAGTCAAGTTGAAAGGCTTGTGGAATGGTGACACCTTCAGGTGATAACAGAACAATGCCAATACCCTTTCCATGGGAATTCAGAGCTCCGTCAAAATGCAGAGTCCATATATCATCTTTGATTCTATCTATGGACATCAGTTCCTCATCTGGAAACTCTAATCGGACTAGATCAAAACGAGGAAGGGGATGATGAGCAAGATGTTCTGCTATGGCATAACCCTTGATCGCTTTCTGTTGAATGTAAGTGATATCAAATTGGGATAGAAAGTTTTCCCATCGTACTAACCTATCAGTGAGGACATATTTCTCAAGAAGAAACTTGATCGGATTCATCCTAGCGATGAGGTGAACTTCATAGGCTAGAAAGTAATGCTTCAATTTCTGAACCACCCATACAAGTGCTGCACATGTTTTTTCCATCGCTGTGTATCTTTGTTTAGCGGCGTTGAGAAGTTTAGAGAGATAGTAGGCTGCCCTCTCCTTTCCTTCTTCATCCTCTTGTGCTAGGACAACCCCCACTGCATCATCCAGGACAGAAATGTATAGGATCAAAGGTTTACCTGGAGATGGTGGTCTCAAAACAGGAGGACTTTCCAAATAATTCTTCAATCCATCAAGCGCCTCCTGACAATTATCGTCCGAATTGAATTTGACTGCCGGTTTGGTAAGCTCGTAAAACGGCTTACACCTTTGTAAATGCTGGGAGACAAATCGGCGAATAAACTGCAACCTCCCGATTAATCCTCTTAACTCTTTCAAGTTCTTGGGAGGTGGCATTTCTCTAATAACCTTTGCCTTGTTGGGATCGATCTCAATACCCCGTTTACGGACAATGAATCCAAGTACTTTCCCTGAGGATACCTCGAATACACATTTCTTGGGGTTCATCTTCAACTGATATTCTTTTGATCTTTCTAATACTCTTGCCAGAACTTTGGCATGCTCAGCCTTAGTCTTAGATTTCACCAACAAATAATCTGTTAGTATTAGATGGTCTCAAAGCCAATCCGATACTATGTACTTATTCAGATTATTAATAAATGGTAATTATTCATTGTGTGTAATTAATTTGATCTGTGTTTATCGTATCACGATGAAGTCCATAAACATGTGCAATAGTCTTCGGATTATGATGAGATCATAATTACGGGACCGAAGACTTATAAACATATGTTCTTAATTGTTCCTAGTCATAGGATGTTTGAGATAGGACATCGAACATCGGGATAGACTAGTATAGGTTACTTCAGCTCATATGATGAGGGTAACTGATCCCATAAGTCACTTGTGTGGAGACATTATGTTGAACCTATAGGTGCTCGTTGGTGAATGAGTTCACTGAACTGATCCGATTATGAATCGCTGGATGGTAATCACCTCACTGTTAACCAGCTCGATTCATTTGTCACGGTTGCATGGATGATCCTTGGACCCGAGATTCTAAAGATATCTTGTTGGTAGGTTTCTGAGCTTTGACCTTGACGAACGAATCCCTAACCATGGGTTATCAATAAGTCAAGCGATCGGGTTCAGGGAAATGCCCTCGAAGGTAATTGTGTGTTCAATACGGGATCATCAGCTCTCGGTAGTTCGAGAGAGAATGTTCCGGGAATGATGCGCTTAAAGTCCCTAGCCAGGGCGTACTCTGTAATCGATAAAGAGTTATCGGATTCAGATTAGCGGCATATGATTCAAGTGAATCGACCAAATAGGGTTTAACAGTAAACCATGCCCTAGGTGGACTCGGGAACATTGCACGGATGAAGGATTATATCCGCGCACTAACCGATGACAGAAAGGTTCCAATAGAGGGTTACGATAACCCCAGTGCCATCCAGGATCACGCGATGTTGCTTGACATCCAACGTGATCGGCAGTCCGTCCGAATTTATTGTGGGACATTAAATTCGGCTGATTAATTGAATATAAGGATATTAATTAATTCAGTGGGTCAGTAAAGGGTTACTGGACTTAATGGGCTATTAACTGGACTGGTATTTGGGCGTAGAGGGTCACACACAAATGGTTTTCAAGTTGATGGATAATCCGACAGGATTTCGGATAAGTCTGGGTTTTTATAAAAAACCGCAAACTGACTTATTATAAAAGAACGGATTCTACGTCCGGGGCCAACAACCCTGACCTAGCCGTCATTCGTTCTTTCTCTCTTTCTCTCTCTTCTGGGCGTGCGGTTCCCGACTGCTCCGGCTTCCGTCCGACGGGAGATTCAGAATCTGCATGTCGCGGCGGATTACGCGCAGCCAGACGGGATCTACGAACGCCGCAATGAGCGAGGAACCGAGGACGATCCATCGCGAGGAGAACCGCGTGGATACCGCTAGAGGTTGGGCATCTGCGCGACTTGCGGCATCGTTCTGACGGAACCGGAAAACGAACGCGGATTCGAATCCGCGCAAGGTGAACTCGATATTATCCGGTTTTATTTTATTGATCGAAATAGGATGGATCCGATCCCGAACATATTATTCCGCTGCGTTTTTCGGTCGGATCCTGGCATAGCGATCCCAACGTGGTATCAGAGCCAGGTTCCACTGTGTTTTCGCCGTTTCGGTCTCTAAAAATTATGGTTTTTGAATTTATTCCATGCTTAAATTTATTTTCTTGAAAGATTTATATTCATTAGATGATTACTGCGATAAGATCGGGATTTAAATCTGAAGAAAATATTATTTTTGGGGGTTTTTCGTCGTGTGCTTCGTTGGACAAAGAACGGGGTATTTTTTATGGAATCGGATCCATGAGATGGATCTTTGGGGGCTTTGATCGTTGTGATCGATGCCGGCAGCATGGGGATCTAGGTACCGCTGGCCATGGCCTTCCTTCTTCTTCCTCTTGCATTTTTGAAACCGCTGTGAAAAGAGGGATCAAAGGGAGGATTTTTGAAATCAAAAGGAGGGCCCCCGGAGCCCTTCTTGGGCATGCTCCGGCCGCCGGACAGCGCCGGCGACGTCGCCGGAACCGGCGGGCGGACGGTCGCCGGTGCCCGGCCGGCGCCGATGCCGGCGCCGGAAGGGGGCCCCAACAGGACGTTGCTGCCATCGGGTTCCCTGCATTGCAGGGAACCCTCTGGCGCCCCTGTCGTGCGGCTAGGGTTTCCCCTAGCCGCCGACAGGGTCCAGCCCAGCTGGACCCTGGTCCGAACCAGGTGGCTCGAGCCAGGGCCCAGCAGGGCCCGGACAGGCCCGCTCGGCCCTGGCCCGAGCCAAGGGTTCAGCCGGGCTGAACCCCCCTTCCCCACTTCTATTAAATATGATTTTTATTATTAAAGGCCCTGTTAAAATTAATTTAATTTAATTTTATTGTTAAAATTTGATTTTGACATTAAAATTTTAATTTTTGGGTCATAATAATAAAATATGTGTTTTTCATTATCATATTAACAAATGTTGTTAATACTAATTATTAATTTAAGATGTTAGATTAATTGTTGTATTTAATTGTTAAATACCCCCATAATTATTTGAATTATTCAAATTGAGCATGGAATATTTCTAAAGCCATTATTTTTGGGTTTTGTGCATATTTGATGTGTTATTAATTGCTTGTTTAAATTCGATTTAAATTAAGCATGCATAAATTGATTTTCGAAAATTCTAAATTCTCCAAAATTTTGTTTGGTCCCTAGTTTTATGAAACCTGAAATTATTATTATTTTTGAAAATTTTATTTAGCCATTTGATGCGCAATTCATGTGTGGTTTGTTTAACTAAAACACATGGTGGTCATGGACGAGTATTATTTGTGGATATGGAATATGATTGTGTGGTTTATTGTTTATTAATAAATAGAGGTCTGTGAACCTCTCCCTCTCATATTCCATTGTACTTCTACCTTCCTCCTTGATGTAATCGCCATAAGGCTTCCTCATTTAAATTATCATGTAATTGAGAATTACGATGTAATTTGATCGAAGCGGCTGCGCGCGGAACGAGGATGATCCACAACTGCCGACCAGATGAAAATGAAGGAGTTCATTGAATCCATGGGTTTGCAGACTCATGATATAAGTTGTTATATTGTGTATGTGTGTGCGTTTGACTGTCTGGCTCAAGTCAAACCACAGTGTCGTCTATGACCACACTAATGACATGTATGTGATGCGTGTGCTTTATATTTGCTAGGTTATTAGTATTTATAATATATTCGATATATTTAATACTATCACCTAGGATGAGACCAAACTAAATAAGTAAAACCTTCGTTACAAACTCTAAGCCGTAGCGCGAGTCATTGAGAATGTACCGCGTGGCTCTCCATCAATACGATTAATAGAACTTAATTCGGTGGTGGCAGATACTAGGTGTTTACCCGAGGTTTGCCATTAACCGATGAGAGAACTGTTGATCATGGCATTAGATGCCTTTGGATAAGAGTAGAGGAACGATATAGTTATCCACGTGTTTACCCGGGAACTATATTTCTACTTTACTCTGTCACGTATTGATGGTAAAGCTTAGACCGAGGATAATGGTCTACTGTGTTTATCCGGGACCATTAAACTTGGGAGCCGAAATATGATCGGATATTGTAAAGAGTTGCAATTATCATGAGATGATTGCTCTGAGATAGCGGTATGATACTACGTGTTTACCCGATGTCATACTGTGATGCTTGGAGATTCTGATCCCCACTAGGAGACAGTCGGCGTCTCCCGTTCTGTATATCTGAAGGTTATACAGTCCGTCGAAAATTAGTGGGAGTAAAACTAGATAATAAAAGACCATATCTTGTTTTAGTTAATCTGAATATCTGCTAATTATCAATTGATTATCTCCTATAGGCGAGAATGTCGCACCATAACCCGTTGCGAGGCATACTTGATGCCAACCGTTTGACAGGCACCAATTACTCAGACTGGCTCAGAAACCTAAAGATAGTTCTCAGATTGCCTACGTCTTGGATAATGAACCTCCTGCTGAACCAGCATTGGATGCTCCAGAGGAGGAAATGATAGTGTATGAAAAATGGAAGGAAGATTCCACCATGGCCCATTGCTACATGTTAGCCTCTATGAGTAATGAGTTGCAGAGGCAACATGAAGAGATGGATGCTAGATCCATCATGCTCCATTTGAAGGAGCTATTTGGTGAGCAGAGCAGAATCGAACGATATGAGATATCGAAGAATCTGTTCAAGGCTCAGATGGCAGAGGGAACTTCAGTATAGAATCACGTGTTGAAGATGATTGAGTGGGTGGAGAGGCTGGATGCTCTTGGGATTACACTTCCCAAGGAGATGCACACAGACCTCGTGTTGTCTTCACTGCCACCTTCATATGCTTAGTTCATCGTTAATTTTAACATGAACAAGATCCATGCCACCTTAGCTGAACTGCTTAACATGTTAAAGACTGCTGAGGGGAACCTTGTGAAGGATAAATCCCAAGTCCTAATGGTTGGTAAGACCAACATAAAAAGACTTGCAGTCCAAGTTTTTCGAAAGAATAAGAACAAGGTTCAGAGAAAGGCAAAGGTTACCAAGAAAGACAAAGGTAAAAGTGCTGAGAAAGGTGATTGCTTCTACTGTCACCAGAAAGGGCATTGGAAGAGGAATTGCAAAGAATACCTCAAGGACAAGGCTCAAGGAACTGTGAGGCAGCAGGACGCTCCAGGTATCTATATGATAGATGTAAACTTGTCAATAAGAGATTGTACATCATGGGTATTAGATACTGGATGTGTATCTCATATCTGCAATTCTGTGCAGGCACTGACAAGAAGGCGTAAGCTGAGGACCGGCGAGGTGGAGCTGAGGCTAGGTAACGGCGCAAGAGTTGCGGCGATCGCTGTGGGGACAGTGAAGCTCAAGCTACCATCTGGAGACACTTTTTTATTAGATGAATATTATTATGTACCTAGCATAATAACGAACATCATTTCCATTTCATGCTTAGATAGAATTGGATACAATTTAAATTTTGGGAACAATAGTTGTTCAATTTATTTCGGAAATAAATTAATAGCTTCTGCTATTTTGTCCAATGGATTGTATCTATTGAATGTGTCTCATGATAATTTATATATCGGTTCTTCAATTAAAAGGAGTAAGTATGAAATGAACAAAGCCTACTTGTGGCATTGTAGGCTTGGACACATTGGTGAAAACAGACTCCAAAGGATGCATAAAGATAGATATTTGGATCCATTTGATTATGAATCATATGCAACCTGTGAGTCATGTTTAATGGGTAAAATGGCTAAGTCTCCATTTAGTGGAACTGGAGAACGAGCTAAAGACATATTAGAACTCATACATTCAGATGTATGTGGTCCTATGTCAACCCAAGCCATTGGTGGTTTCTC
This sequence comes from Zantedeschia hybrid cultivar, assembly GCA_030544215.1. Taxonomy (NCBI): domain Eukaryota; kingdom Viridiplantae; phylum Streptophyta; class Magnoliopsida; order Alismatales; family Araceae; genus Zantedeschia; species Zantedeschia hybrid cultivar. The sequence goes on along the minus strand of JARZZO010000003.1, from coordinate 31,029,245 downwards.
ATACTTCATTACATTAACTAATGATTACTCAAGGTTTGGATATGTATACTTATTGAAGTATAAATCTGAAGCCTTTGAGAAATTCAGAGAATTTAAGAATGAAGTAGAAAAACAAACAGGAAAAAGTATAAAAACCATCCGATCTGATCGGGGTGGTGAATATTTGAGTACTGAGTTCATTAAATACTTAAAGGATAATGGTATCCTTTCTCAACTTATACCTCCTTATACACCTCAGATGAATGGTGTATCAGAAAGGAGAAATCGCACATTAATGGAAATGGTGCGATCCATGATGAGCATGTCCAAATTTATCAGTGTCCTTATGGGGATATGCACTTAGCTCGGCTATGTATATCCTGAACAAGGTACCCAACAAATCTGTTGAAACCACTCCATATGAGATATGGAATGGAAGGAAACCAAACCTTAAACATGTTAAAGTCTGGGGATGTCCTGCTCATGTTAAAAGACATGACACAGATAAGCTGGAATCCAGAACTGACAAATGCAGATTTGTGGGATATCCAAAGGAAACTTATGGATATTACTTTTATCATCCTGGCGAACAAAAGGTGTTTGTGGCCAGGAGAGCTGTCTTTCTGGAAGAAGATTATATTCTCCAGAAGGACAGTGGGAGTAAAGTAACACTGGAAGAAATTGCAGACCCACAAACTGGCAATGGTTCATCAGATGAACCGTCAGTTTCTGAACCTATTCAAAATGATACACAGGAACCTCGTAGGTCTGAAAGAGTACCTAAACCACTAGAAAGATATGTGGGACATATTAATTTGGATGGTTCAAGGATACTCTATAATGAGGATGATGATCCTAAGACTTACCAGGAGGCCATTGAAAGTCCAGAGGCCGGGAAATGGCGGGAAACCATGAATTCTGAAATACAGTCCATGTACATCAACCAAGTTTGGAACTTAGTAGATTTACTCGATGGTATAGTACCTATCGGCTGCAAATGGATCTTTAAAAGAAAGATCGGTGCAGATGGACGTATTGAGACTTATAAAGCAAGATTAGTGGCGAAAGGCTATCGTTAAAGACAAGGTGTTGACTATGACGAAACCTTTTCACCCGTTGCTATGATTAAATCCATCAGAATTCTTCTCGCCATTGCTGCCTACCATGATTATGAAATCTGGCAGATGGATGTGAAGACTGCTTTCCTCAATGGAAACCTTGAGGAGGAGGTGTATATGATACAACCAGAAGGATTCACATCCAAAGAATCTCCAGACATGGTATGCAAGTTGCAAAGGTCTATTTATGGACTGAAGCAAGCTTTCCGAAACTGGAACATAAGATTTGATGAGGCAATCAAATCTTATGGCTTCATTAAGAATGGAGATGAACCCTGTGTATACAAGAAAAGCAGTGGCAGCACAATCACATTTCTGCTTCTTTACGTTGACGACATCCTACTCATTGGGAATGATGTAGGAATGATGTCATCAGTAAAGAAATGGCTGCCAAAGAACTTCTCCATGAAGGATTTGGGAGAAGCATCTTACGTACTGGGAATACGGATCTATAGAGATAGATCAAAGAAGATGCTAGCTCTAACCCAATCCATGTACATAGAAACCATTGTCAAAAGGTTTGGCATGGAAAATTCCAAGAGAGGTCTCATACCGATGAGACATGGAATTTCACTTTCTAAAGATCAGTCTCCCAAGACACCTGAAGAGAGGGCTGTGATGGATAAAGTCCCCTATGCTTCTGCCATAGGGTCCATCATGTATGCCATGCTATGTACCAGACCTGATGTAGCATATGCTCTAAGTGTTACGAGCAGACATCAGGCAGATCCGGGTGATGAACACTGGAAGGTTATGAAATGCATCCTTAAGTACTTGAGAAGGACTAAGGATCTATTTCTAGTCTATGGAGGAGTAGACTTAAAGCTGCAAGGATACACTGACTCGAGTTTTCAGTCTGATCCTGATGACAGCAAGTCAACATCAGGTTTTATTTTCACACTCAACGGGGGAGCAGTGAGCTGGAAAAGTTCCGAGCTGGAAAAGTTCCAAGCAGGAAACCACTGCTGATTCGACAACGGAAGCCGAGTATATTGATGTTGCTGAAGCCGCCAAGGAAGCTGTATGGATGAAGAAATTCATCGGCGATCTTGGTGTGGTGAAAAGCATATCTGGTCCCGTCCTACTGCTGTGTGATAACAATGGGGCGATTGCTCAAGCGAAAGAGCCGAGGTCTCATCAGAAGTCGAAGCACATTCTGCGGCGCTTTCATTTGATCAGAGAAATTATAGCTCGAGGAGATGTCGTGGTGGAAAGAGTTCCCTCAGCCGACAACATAGCAGATCCACTTACAAAGCCTTTGTCTCAAAATGTTTTTGAGCGTCACTTAGAGAATATGGGTATTCTGTATAAAAGTGATTGGCTTTAGTCCAAGTGGGAGATTATTAGTATTAGATGGTCTCAAAGCCAATCCGATACTATGTACTTATTCAAATTATTAATAAATGGCAATTATTCATTGTGTAATTAATTCGATCTATGTTTATCGTATCACGATGAAGTCCTTGAACATGTGCAATAGTCTTCGGATTATGATTAGATCATAATTACGAGACCGAAGACTTATAAACACATGTTCTTAATTGTTCCTAGTCATAGGATGTTTGAGATAGGACATCGAACATCCGGATAGACTAGTATAGGTTACTTCAGCTCATATGATGAGGGTGACTGATCCCATAAGTCACTTGTGTGGAGACACTATGCTGAACCTATAGGTGCTCATTGGTGAATGAGTTCACTGAACTGATCCGATTATGAATCGCTGGATGGTAATCACCTCACTGTTAACCAGCTCGATTCATTTGTCACGGTTGCGTGGATGATCCTTAGACCTGAGACTCCAAAGATATCTTGTTGGTAGGTTTCTGATCTTTAACCTTGACGAACGAATCCCTAACCACAGGTTATCAATAAGTCAAGCGATCGGGTTCTGGGAAATGCCCTCGAAGGTAATTGTGTGTTCAATACGGGATCATCCGCTCTCGGTAGTTTGAGAGAGAATGTTTCGGGAATGATGCGCTTAAAGTCCCTGGCCAGGGCGGACTCTGTAATCGATAAGGAGTTATTGGATTCATATTAGCGGCATCTGATTCAAGTGAATCGACCAAATAGGGTTTAGCAGTAAACCATGCCCTAGGTCGATTCGGGAACATTGCACGGATGAAGGATTATATCCGCACGCTAATCGATGACAGAAAGGTTCCAATAGAGGGTTGCGATAACCCCAGTGCCATCCAGGATCACGCGATGTTGCTTGGCATCCAACGTGATCGGCAGTCCGTCTGAATTTATTGTGGGACATTAAATTCGGCTGATTAATTGAATATAAGGATATTAATTAATTCAGTGGGTCAGTAAAGGGTTACTGGACTTAATGGGCTATTAACTGGATTGGTATTTGGGCCTAGAGGGTCACACGCAAATGGTTTTCAAGTCGATAGATAATCCGACAGGATTTCAGATAAGTTTGGGTTTTATGAAAAACCGCAAACTGACTTATTATAAAAGAACGGATTCTACGCTCGGGGCCAACAACCCTGACCTAGCCGTCATTCGTTCTTTCTCTCTCTTTTGGGCGTGCGGTTCCCGACTGCTCCGACTTCCGTCCGACGGGAGATTCAGAATCCGCATGTCGCGGCGGATTACGCGCAGCCAGACGGGATCTACGAACGCCGCAACGAGCGAGCAAGCGAGGATGATCCATCACGAGGAGAACCGCGTGGATATCGCTAGAGGTCGGACATCTGCGCGACTTGCGGCATCGCTCCGACGGAACCGAAAAACGAATGCGGATTCGAATCCGCGCAAGGTGAACTCGATATTCTCCGGTTTTATTTTAATGATCGAAATGGGATGGATCCGATCCCGAACATATTATTCCGCTGCGTTTTTCGGTCGGATCCCGACACAGTGATCCCAACATAATCCACATACACTTCTAGATCGATATGCATCATGTCATGAAATATTGCCATCATAGCCTTCCGGTAAGTGGCTCCAGCGTTCTTTAATAAAAAAGGCATCACGGCATAACAATATGTCCCCCAAGGTATAGTGAATGATGTCTTTTCTTGATCTTCTTCTGTCAATTTGATTTGATTATTTCCTGAGAATCCATCCATAAATTATAAAGTTTCATAGTCAGCTGTGTTATCGATGAGTACATCAATATGAGGCAGTGGAAAATCATCCTTAGGACATGCCCGGTTCAAATCTCAGAAGTCAATACAGATTCTGACTTTCCCATCTTTCTTCATAACCGGGACTATGTTGGCCCCTCATTGCGGATAGAGGACAACTCTAATAAACTTGGCTTTATGCAGCTTATCGACCTCTTCCTTCATCTTCAAAGTCATTTGTGAGTGAAATTGCCTTAACTTCTGTTTAATCGGGCTAGCTCCATCCTTTAATGTCAATCGATGTTCCACTAGTGATGAGTTTAACCCCGGCATATCCTCATAACTCCAGGCAAAAGTGTCCTTATAATCCTTGAGAACTTGGACCACTGCCTTCTCATCCATTTCAGAATGATTTTTGCTGACGTAGACAACCTTAGCTTCGTCTTCAGTCCCTAGATTGATCTCTTTGGTGGGCTCTTCTACGGCAGCTGAGGGTTCATCGAATCTTTTCACTCCACTGGTATATGCTTCAGCTACGTCCTCGTAATCTTCCTCATCTTCAGTAATGGGGTCTTTCTCGTGTATCAATTCATACACCCCATATCCATCATTGACTGACTCATCATCTACACAATCTTCTGGCATCTGAACAGGATTATCTAACAACTGAGAGATCATAGAGCAAGAAAGGAACTTAAATGCTAGATCCTAGAGGTATCTATCTGGAATTTGTCTACCCTTAGATTTTCTAGACTTCCTAACTTGATTAACCTGCCTAGAATTAGACTTCCTAACCTCACTAGACTTCCTATCCTGACCTAATGAGGACGAAGAAGGATAAAAATTATAGGATACAGGAGAATCCTCCCAAGGGGAGGGACAAAGCAAGTCTAGAAGAGAATCTTGCCCGAGTGACCCACACGATGGGGTACAATTGGACAAGTAGGAAGTTTCCTCAATGAGGATCTGAGAGAAAGAAGTTGCCAAATTGGCGTTTTTTTTTTAAGAAAATATGAATTAATCATGAAACAAGAATGGTCATGAATAGGAGGAGAATGGGATAGAGGAAGCGGCACAAAGGCCAAAGGATTAGGGAGATCATATAGTAGTATGTCCCAGATTAAATCATAAATCCTCTCTAAATCGAGAGGAGGTTGAGGGAGAAGGTCCCGTGGGGACAGAGTGATCATGGTGGGCGGAGCCTGTGGAATATCTTCAGTGATGACCCGCGGCCAAGTCGGGGCCAGAAGCAGAGTGCGGAATAGAGTGTGAAGGGTGAAAATGCGAGAGGGATAGGTTCCCCTCCAAAGAAGATATGTAGCATAACCAGCTTCGTAGGGGTCATCTGGTTCCCCTTCATATGTTTCCTTGGACAACAGAATTCTCTTGTCAAAAATGGCGCCAGGCCCTTCAATCAGCTTGTCTATCAACAACGGCCATTTCGGCTCTAATGGATCAAGAAATAATCTATTCAGTGCAATGTACAGATCACTCAGGTCGAACCATCGGTACCATTCACACTCTGGATCTTGGAATTTTCTCTTTTTCATCGGCCGTAGAGCCTCCAAGGACTGGTATGTCAGCAATTCTGAGCAGTGTCTATCCAGGTCCCTTCCATATATGTCATGCAGATCGAACTGGGACGTGATTAGCATCATGTTATTATTGTCATGACTGATTATGGGTCCCTTGACAAAATATGTATGTAGGGTCCATGTCAGGGGATCCCGACCTTCTTTACATGGTGTGGTCATTGTTTCCCAAGCTTTATAGCCGTCTTCATCTTCTTGTTGCTGCATAATGTCATGCCTGACTTTTTTTGGCCTCTAGCCCAGGCCATTACCAGGTGTCCTTCGACTGTCTTTAACGGACGTAATTCTGCCCTGCAATTGCGTGCCCAACCCCTTTCCAGGCTGATAGCCACCTTTCATCATGATTTTCCAACCAGGGGTACTCATGCACTTCCCCCGCTTCATGGCATCAAGTGGACAAGGACTAAGTGTGGCAGCTTTCAAGGGATCAGCCACAGGACGGTAAACTTGTAATACCGACAACAGAGGTTGTTGGCCAGGTAAAGAAGTTGGCTTGATATTCAAAGAATGAGTGGTAGCAAGAATCAGCATACTAGTAACTTTAATGATTCGTCCCTTGTATGGAAATTTGAGGCACTGATGATTTGTAGAAGGAATTGCCTCAAGGGACTTACTGTAAGGGCGACCAAGAATACCCTTCAAAGATGGATCGATTTCCAAGATGTGGAATTCGACTTCATTGTGACAAACATGGCCTAATTCTACCTTCAAATAAATCATTCCCAGAGGGGAACATGTAGAATTGTCATAAGCTGTAACAAAAATAGGGGAAGGCAACCACTTCTCCCGGGGTATACCACACAATTCAAAGGTCTTCGGTGATAAAACGTTGATTGAGGCCCCTGTGTCAACCAGGCATGCGTCTATGGCCTTCTTGCAGATGTTGACCGTAATGATCAAAGCCATGTTTCTGGCTACTAGTGGTGCTAGTTCCGAGGTATGGAATGTAATAGAGGGCTGATCCCCCTGATGAACTAACAGTGTGGTGATCTTTTCCACCGGCACGTCTTCGTTGACCATAACCTTCTGCAGATATTCCATTAGAGCCTCCTGATGGGTCTTGGATCTCTTGATCAACTCGAGCACAGATATTTGTGTCGGTGTTCTGTCTAACTACTTCAACAGATCGTATTGAGTGTCTGGTGCACTCTCTTCATTATGGACTTCCTCTGGCGGCTGTGATGGGCCGTCTCTGACTGTAGACTGAGGAAAGACCTTGTTGAATATTCTCCCGCTACGGAGCGTGTGTTCTTCAATGGTGGAAGGCGTAGGTGATACTTTGAGCACTGCGGGGTTGGTGGGTGGTTTAGATGGTGTGGGTGGCTGGCAAACAGGTGATGGCGTGGGGTTGTTTGGTGGAGGCATGGTGCGGATGAGGGGTTTAGATGGTTGGATGGTAGAGGGATAAGCGGTTGGTGCAGGTGAAGTGGGGAATGTCATACGGAGTAGCGGTTTGGATGGTTGTATGTCACTGGGGTAAGTGGTTGTGGTGGATGATGTGGGAAATGGCATGCGGAGTAATGGTTTGGATGGCAGTAGAGCCGCGTAATTGGCTTGCGGATGGTTGTTTAATGGTGGGGTGGTGGTGGATGTTGTAATGGGTGTGGGCAAAAGGTATGCGGGCGTTGGTATAGGTGTAACGGTAACGGGTTGCGGTTTGGGTATGCGAAGAATGCGGCGTGGTGGTTGGTCGGCGGTGCTCGGTTGATGGCCCGTTGAGTAAATAGAGGAAGAGTCCTCTATCTTCCACTGCTGCCCTCGATTAGCTTCAGGCTGGCTATTCCTCAAGATGGGGGCAATTTGATTTTGGTGCTGGTGCTCCGGAAGTGGATTTTGCACTATACCCATGTTTGGAGGTGCTGCCGCCTGTGCTGGCGCTCTTTGTTGTTGCTGTTGTTGTTGCTGTTGTGGTTGTTGTTGTTGTTGTTGAAGTCTTCTTGCCTTCAAGGCAGATATGTACTTCCTCATCTCCTCCCAGTCAATGCCTCCTTGATCATTAAGATCATAGATGTAATCTCAGAATTGGAAGCAAGTGTCTATTATATGTTCAGGTTACTTGTGAAAGGCGCAATACCTGGAAGCATCGGCATTCTGGGGCTAGACTGTCTTTTCCCTGGGCAACACCAAGGCATTGGCTGCCATCAAGGCGTTGAAAATGTCCAGCAAAGACTCTGGGAGTGCTGGGTATGTCACCCTTTTGGGGCCGAGAGGCTTCCTCTGTTGGTTGTAATCATTTGGGGGAGGTACATTATGGTATGCCGGCGGTGTACGCGGCTGGTACTGTTGTTGGTTCTACTGTTGGTACTGGGGTTGCTGATACTGCTGCTGGTTCGAGGGCTACTGCTGTGGCTGGTACTGTGGCTGCTGGGGTCTATATCCCTGCTGGTTCGGAGGTCTATAACTTTGCTGGTTTGGAGGTCTATAGCCTTGCTAGTTTGGTGGTTGCTGGTTTGGTGGCTGCTGGTTTCTTGTGAACTGGGGCTTATTGTTGTTCATGGTGCTGACTTGCTCGTGCGAGAGCGTGCCTTCGGTTGCCGGACCCGTGCTAGTAGGATTTGGCATGGCAGGCTTCCGAGGTGGAGGTCTACTAGGTCGGTAAGGATCAAAGACATTGGAGAAAGTGGCATCTTTGAAGGCATTCTGACAGTAACGTGCCCTCTCGTAAAGTTCTGCCATGCTGGTCAAGTTGTTCAAAGCAAGGACCAGCTTGTACTGAGGGGTGGCATTGGAAATCAACATCTTGACTTGTTCAGATTCAGACATATAATCCTTAATCTTCTCCGCCATGCTCTTCCATCTATCAGCAAATGTGATGAAGTCCTCATCGGGCTTCATCTTCTCAGCAACCAGATCAGTGATGGACAGAGACGGTGTGACTCTGTCCTGGTATCGTTGAATAAATTTTTGGGATACGATACCGTAATCTTCCACCTCAGACGGTTCCAATGAGAAGAACCACTCGAGAGTTGGCCCCTCTAATGATTTCCTGAATAGGAACGTCAACGACCTCTTGTCATTCTGCCAGAAAGATGACTCGTACATAAACTCCTTCAAATGGGTGAAGGGGTTACCAGTACCATTGTATTTTATGTACAATGGCATTTCCGAGGGCGGCAAATGAAACACGGGCATACTAGGAAGACTGATCTCAGGTGCAACCTTAACTCCCATCATTTTCTAAAAATTATTGATAGGCCTGTTGTCTAGAGTATGTGGGGCAAGGGGGACAATAGGGTTGAGGTCCGGTTGCGCTTCCGCCATGCCCGAGGGCATTTTGATAAGTTGGCGTGGGCGGCCTAGCCGGTTGCCTTGAGGAGGACAGTTGTGGCCCAGCTGGCCAAGAAGTTGAAACTTGAAGGCCTTCCATGGCCTGATGAATGAAGAAAGTATGGTGGGGAGGAGGTTGAGGAACGGCAGGAGCAACCACAGGATTCGGTTCAGTAGACTGCACGGGCGTCTTCCCCTTCAAGATGGATTGGATTGCCTCGAGCTGTTGAGGATCCAAATGGGAGGCCAGAACTCCCAGAGCATTGACTAGATCAGAGGGATTAGAAGATGAGGGCTCATTCGGGTTCATGTCCCCTTCAAAGACAGGATTAGAGACCGCATGCACATGCGGAGGAAGATCAGTGCCATAATTATGTTGATCATGAGCAAAAGGAGGAGGGATTTGGTGGTTTCCCTCATATTGGAAGGGATAAGAATGGGGATCACGGGGGGCATTAGCATCTCGCCCGTTTTCATAGTGATAATCAGATTCAAGAGGGACATTAGCATCTCCTTCGTAGTTGACTAGAGCATCTGAAGCCATGCTCAAATCCCTACCTGATCGAAGCAACATGGTATTAAATTTTTTTCAACAAAAATTTGCAGATAAGTTGTGTAGAGATTAGACAAACAAGTGGATGTTTAACATTATTTTGGAATTCCTTGTTGGATTATTTAGATTCAGTTAATCACAAATTCACTCAACGGGTAGGATCCTAGTTTAAGTTCGATTTCTACCGTTATACTCTAAGGCTTTTTCTCATAACGACATGAAAATCTAACCAGGACTTCAATTGGTACAACTAGCCCGATGAACAAGGAGGAATACCTTGATTTTGGGGACTTACGAAGGTCTTTAACGTCAACCATTCTAGTCTGATCGAGGGACCAACCCAATCAGAGAGAGGTGAGGATGTCAAAAAAGGTGTTCCTATGAGAAAAGGGAGGTGTTAGCCCCAGTGCGTATGACATGTAGCCGGGATGGCCTCTAATGCTTAATATGTAATGGATAGTAACAATCAAATCAGAAATCTGAGAATTGAAGAACAAAACAATAAACTGCCTGAATCGCGTCGTTGTTCCTCGACGCTACTCAAACCAGAACCTTATTCTGTCGCAGAAGCTCAGGCAACAGGCATCAGAGAAATTTTGCCTGAACGGCGTCGAGGATGGACGACGCGGTATGAAATGCGTCGCTGTTCCTGGACGCTTTTCAAGTCGCAGAATCAACAATTAAGAGGGAATTTGTGGGTCAATTCCCCCTCAAACTAACAGGATAAAACAGTAAATAATCAGCTCATGCGAATCTTTTTTATTTTAATTTTTAACAGGATGATTTATCATGTAAACAACTAAAACATTCAATCAACTACACATTCTTCTTATCACAATCACAACTCTTCAATCAATCAAACGGAGAGGGCAAGATCTTGCCGCAAAGGTGTGCACGTGGCAATAACAATTAAACTAAAAACTCATCGATCGGTGAGGGCGTGTCCGAGGGACACAAGTGGTGCACCGTGGGTGCCCGATTGATAAAAGCAAGAACAAAGACTTAAAAGATGGCGAGATCAAGTCCCACCGTGATCGCCAAAAAGCTGTGAGTACTCAAATAGTGATGTGTGATTATCATGAAAATTTTGTTGATTATGTGACAAATAAACCTATTAAAAACTATGTGATCGCCAGAAACTTTTGACTAAAAAGTTCTAAAAGACAAAGATTGATCGCTTACCTGTTTTGGACGTGGAAGATCTTGAAGTTCTTGATTCTCCTCCTTCAGCAGGCTGAAGAAAAAGAGCCCTTCTAACTTTGTTCTTGTTTTGAATGCTTATTGGGCTTTGAAGATCGTCCAGATTTCCTTGTTGATTCTTTCCTTTTGATCTCTTCTGTACCTTGCAAAGAATAAAATAAAAGAGAAAATAAGAACTCAAATAGTGGTGGTATCTATCCCAATAATAATTCTAATAATGCAACTTGAACAAATGAACTCACTTGTTTGTGGTCTTTGAAACCCCTAAACAAGTGGGTTGGAAAATAATGTTAGTGTTGTGTGTGTAGCATGGAGTGATATGATAAGTGAAATTATGATGCTAATGTGATGAAAATATAATGAAAAAGATGCAAGATGTGCAGAAATTAATTAAGAAGAACTCAGTTGGATGGTCTCTGGAAAGCCTTGGTTCTTGAATAGATGAAAAAAGGATGAAGAAAAGACGAAGAAAGCTTCAAGACTCCTGGAAATAGTAGCAGCGTCTCAATCCTCTAGCGTTTGGACGTCGTCTTTCTCATTAACTCTTTTCACTAAAAATTATCACAAACCTTTCAAAAATTATCACTCTAATAATCACTAACTTTTTAATGGCCAAGGACTTGGGTATTTATAGGCTTAAGTTCACGCATCCGTAGTTACTTATAGACTAACATGAAGAAGTTTGGAGCCAATCTAACGAAGAAATAGATAAACACAGGCTAATTCATCATTATTTGTAATTACCTAAAACGTGTCACCCATGGGAGACGTCTTTTAGCTTAATTAAGATAAGGATAAACATCGGGAAGAAGAAATAGAAACAGTTTAAGAATCCTAAATTGTGTCGTGTAAGGAAGTGTCTTTTAGTTTATTAATAAATTAATTAAAAATCAAAATAGAAATAAACCCTAAAAGGAGTCTTCACAGGTCGACGTCTTTTAGCATCTTTCATATTTGATTAACAATCTGAGTTAAAATGAATTTCATTAATAAACTTAAATTATGTATGTCTGACCGATGCTATTTAGACAATTAATCTAGAAAAATAATAAAACTTAACCAATGATTAAATATCAGACTATTTTGAGGCATTATTATATGACATGACATTTATCAAAATGATGTCAAAATTAGCGTGTCTACAAATGAAGCCAAAGATCCTAACATAAGGCAATACAAAGAGCTAGTTATGAAGACGATCTCTACCCTCAAAGGGTTGGAGATTACGTATGTCCCGAGAGAAGAAAATCAAAGGGGGGACGCACTAGCAAAACTCGCCTCTGCCGTATTATCGGCCTCCCAGTCGATCTTCGTCGAGGATGCGGTGACACCAGCCATCCAACTGGTGGAAGTAGCACAAATTGAACCAGAGCCCTATTGGATTGACCCCATCGTCGCCTTCCTACGGGACAGTCAACTACCTGCCGATCGTATAGATGCAAAAGAATTAGATACTAGGTAGCCCGATTCACCTTGGTTGGTGGTGAATTATACCATCGGTCTTTGACTATGCCCCTGCTCTAATGCCTGCCTCCTAATGAGGTAATGGACGCACTCACAGAGGTCCACAAAGGCATATGTGGAAGCCATGTGAGTCCTCGGGCGTTGGCCCGAATCTTCTTGCATCATAGATATTGGTGGTCTATTCTAGCTTGAGACTACATCGACTACTTCAGGAAGTGCGCAAGTTGTCAAGCATATGTTCTGATCCCTCGAGCCCCAACCGAGGAGCTTCACACGATCTCTGAACCATGCCCATTCGCAATATGAGGCATCGGTATCTTGGGACCCTTTCCCAAGACGACAACGTAGAGACAATTTGTTATAGTCATCTCGTCTACTTCATGCGGATAATGGTGGACTCATAAATCTGACCAAACGTTTTTAAGGAAGAATCGATTCAAGATCGCACTAAGTGGAAAGTCAGGCATGTTAGATCTTTGGAAGAGTTTTTAGAAGTTTATTTTTCAATTTAGTAATTTGATGTAGTAGGACTAGTTATGAGAAATTTAATGTAATTTTTTTTATTCAGTGAGACTAAGAGTTGAGATATTATTTGATGGATATTGTAATTTGTAGACTTTAGTATTTGGCTATTTATTAGACTATGTAATAGTAATGACATATATTTAAACTATCTTGTGGTATGTTTATCTATCATATCCATTTGTTAAGCCGATGTTGCACACTCGGAGTCCGATGTGAGTCAGTGTACTGAACTAGATTTTGGGGGCATAACAAGAGGTCGCCTGGAGCTCAGCCAGGAGGTCAAGCGTCATGCGTGAAGGGCCCATAGCGCTGAAGTCCTCGGCAACCTTCTCGGCGCAATCTATAATGCCGTTTCCAAGAGTGAATATCCATGTTCACCTACTTGGGGTTTAAAGGCCTCGAATGGGAGCCAAAGTATTGTCCTCGATTACCGAAACAAACGTGACTGTCTCCAAGACTTTTTGAAATCATTACTCATAAGTGAAGTAGGACAATGTAGACGAGCACCACACTACAAGACGTCTCCTCAGATATCTCTTCGCTCTGCACCATGCTGACATAGCAAGATGCGAGGGTGGCAAGTGAAGGAGGAGAGTTTCCCTAGGCCCAAAAGGCACTAACGAGTCGGCCCATTGACCTCGCCCTCCTCTGATCCCTGGATTTTGTTGGACAATGTGGCCTGCGAAGCACGGCCCAAAAGTCAGAAGTTTTGAGAGAAACTTAAATCGGGACAGGATCCTAATCAGGCCTCCCCTACTAAGATAGCCTCCCCCTACTCTGATCAAAACCAAGGATTCGAGGTCCCTGGTCATGCGGACTTGTGCACGAAACTATGTTTTGATTTTTACCTTGGACAAGATTGTCTTGACCAGAATCGGCCCTTTACACAGGACTAATTGCTATATAAGGACCCTGGGTCCAGCTGATAAAGGTACACTTTATAGAACCCAAGCTATCCAGTCTTTCCCATAACCTCCCTAGCCTTCTGAATTAGGTATCGGAGGGGACTCCCCCGGACTGTTGCCAAGGGTCCTCTGACGGTGTTCTGTTTTATAGTGACTAATTGGCTTCATCCTTCTGATCGAAGACTAAAGATTCTCATCGTGGTGGATGAGATCTTGGCCCATCACAACCTTTAGATAACCAAAGATTGAATACATATGTAGATTGCAATTGAAATCTCTAAGGTCATTTGGATAATAGGCCATCCGATGATTGAATCAATTAGGGACCATTTGGTTGCACGTAAAATATAATCAGACAAAAATAATATTTTAAGAAAATGCATTTTCAAAGAAAATGAAAATAAAATTCATCATATGGTGCTCACAAAAATATTTTCAACGCTTTTGAAAAAAAGAATTCAATCTTATCCCATGGATGTCAAAATTAAGAAAATGAAGAGTCAACGAATTAAGTTTTCTATTCACTTGAGTTTTACGGATTATCAAAGTGATTGTGATATACTTTTCGAGAAAAACTTTTTATGTGGCTGATAAAGTGTTAAATTGATCATTTAAGGGCAACCATATGCATCATACTCATGTTTTTATCTGCAAAATAGCATGAAATGATAGATAATTGTGTAACAAGTCCAACGGTACCAATTTCATCAAATTCTGACTTAAAAACATCGTCATTTCATGTGATCAAAGGAGTGTAGCGCATTTGCGGTTTTTCGACAAAACTGAGACAAAATGAATAAATATGATGATATTTTTATGATAATGCGCTAAATTATATTTATTTGATGTGAACAGGACATGCCGATGATGCAGTGCAGCTGGAGGAGTTTTCGGAAATTTGGGGGAGGTCTAGTGTGCGGATTTCAACTAAAACAGGGGTAAAAATACAATTTGATTCCTTCCTTCGCTGGAGTTTCCTAAAACCCACTATTTCCCTCCGTCTCTCCGATTTCCTAAACACATCCCTTCCTTTATTTTAAAAATCTTATCTCTCTTTCTCGTTTTAGAAAGTCGAATCCTATTTCTTTTCCAATTTCCTCTTCCAAATCATGTCCCTTCTCCAAGTCTCCCACATATCCTCCTCCTTTTCCAACTCAAACCCGGCAGCCTCTCCTCCTTCTCCTCTCTATAAATCTCTCCTCTCCTCTTTCTCTTCCTCGGCCGTCCCTGTTCTCTCTTCGTTTTTTTTATTATTCCAGCAATTTTTCCTCCCTCTTCTCTTCCAACCTTTCCCAGCACTCTCTCTTCTCTCATCTTCCCACGCATCTCTCTCTCTCTCCCTCTGTTTTCTCCCCCTCTCGTTTTTATTTCCCAGTAGATTCCCTCTCTCTTCCTCGGTTTACTTTCCCTCTCTCCTTGCCATCCCTCTCTTTCTCCCTCGGTTTCTCTTGCTCTCTCTCTCATTATTCTAACCCAATCTCCCGCAGCACTCCGTCCCTCTTCTTTTTTTTTTCCCAGCAACTTCTCTTCCTCCCTCTCTTCTCTCTTCTCTGCCTCCCTCTCTCTTCTCTTCTCTCTCCCCACCAGCACGACCTGCAAGAACCAAGTACCTTCTGCAAACACCCAGCGGTGGAGCCTGCACCAAGCTGAACCGGCAACTCCACCATCCAGCAGCAGCTTCACGATCTTCTCCAGCCAGTACCTGCATGCAACCCTTGAAGCCGGCATCCACCTCCTCCGCACCACGCATGCAGCCGGTAAGCACCAAGCTCCACCGCACCTGCGCGAGGGAGCCGCACCACGAGCGCCACCAGCTGTTCATGCACGTCTGCTGAAGCCCAGCAAGCACCTGCGTGTTCCATGCACGTCCACGCACAGCGCTGCAAGCAAGCCGAGTGCCAGCAACCCTCCATGCCCGAACCTGCCGGCAAGCTGCTCCTCCATGCGCTGCGGTGAAGCCGACTCCTACGCGCCTGCAAGTTGAATCCAGTAAACCCCCACGCACCAGCAGCTGCCAAGCACTCCTCCTCCAGCTTCCCTCCTCGAGCCAGCAACCCTCCATGCACTTGCATGTTCTTCCACCTGCCGCCATGCGTGGAGCCTGCATCGTCCACTGCGCCAGCACCTTGCCACCTGCTGTGCCGGCCTACCTGCCAGGAGCCTCTATTTGCTGCATAATTATTTCTTTCAATTATTAGTTAGTTGTTTAGTTAGATTTAATTATTTATTAAGATAGTATAACTAAGAATTTTGTAAGTTCATTTCGTTTTTTTTTTTAATGGGTTGTGTTTAAATTCTGAAAGTAGTTCACAGAATTAGATATCATTTTTTTTGTCTTGGTTATTCTTAGCTAATTGAATTTTTGTCTAAATTAGGTAATTAATTGGTCAGTTTAAATCCTCATTTGTTTTAGATAATCAAAATCCAAAGTTTTCAAAATTAAAATTCTAACTCCCTGTGGATCGACTCGGACTCACCACTATTAAATTTCCAAATTTTGATTTGAGTGAGCCTGATAAATTTAGATTGAACGTTTTCATGTGTTTAACGACGCACAATTCGAAACGATCAGTGGCCCATTTTAAATGAAAAAATGGACCTTAGTCGTGAAATTCAGTAGGACATAGGAAAGAGAACCTTCTGCTTCCTTAGAGGGGATGGGATGGGTTGCATTAGACTCAACTATCATGCCCTCTTTCATAATTAAATTGCTTACGACTTGCATTATTTATGTATGGACTGTTTACTGTACAATGAGTGGTCTTTTGTTTTGATAATTTTATTAATATTTTAATTAAAATAAATAAAAATGGATAAAACTTAACTTTTATCATAACCAGAGTAAATAATCTAAGTTTTTTATTGAAGTTTTTCTCTAAGTTGTTTATAACTCATTCTCCCTCACATAACACATCCACGCAACTAAAACAAAACAAACTCTGGAATCACCCAAAAAAATAATTCTAATCTAATGTTTGGTTTGAGAGCCAGATTGAGCCATTCTTATCCGTGATTCCAAATTCGTGGCCTGTGCCTCTATGAGAATTGATGCGAATTTAACTGAGCGATAGCTATCCGTCCACCCTCCCCAAAGTAAATTACCTCTCTCTTTCTCCTGCTCTGACAGTATGACACTCTCCAGTCTTACCCTTCCTGGCATTCTCACAAACTAGATCCTTCCTATGGTCAGTTAAATACATATATATATATATATATATATATATATATATATGCTTAAACATGAAATTCTGAATGGATCTCTCCTATGTCGAATTGAATAAAAAGGTAAGAAAACATACCTCACTATTTGTAATACAAGAATTTTTAATAGTTTCAATTTAATATTTTATATTAGAATCATATTTACTTAAATATAAGAAATTAGGACATTCTACGATCACAAACTTTTCATTTTCTTAAGATAAACTTATAATTTTGATGGATATCTATTTATATATAATTATACTCTTTGTTTTAGTTTTAAAATCTACCTCGAAATTTTGTATGTATTTTCACTGTATCTTTGTTGTCATCTTTTGATTATTTAACTAAATTTTACTACAGTCTAATCAAAGTTTAAGTCATTTTGCGGTAATATACTCATACCACAACTCCGCTCCTTTCTTGTAGAATATAAAATATTTATTTTTCTCTTATAGTTGCACTAAAATTTTAGAGTATAAATGATGTATAGAAAGTAAAAGATCACAATAACCTACATCTATGTTTAAGCATCTCCCCCACAAATCTCCCTCGATACGTTACCTCGCCTCTCATCTTCCGCCTCTTTTATCTTGTACTTGGCTCGGTGATCATGGCCTCCCACCCTTGCTCCATCCTCGTCGATGTCCTCGCATTCTCGTATATGCATATGGCGGCATGCCCTACATTCCCCTCTCCTTCTCCTCATCTCACAGCTTCTCCTCTGAGTTGCCTTCTACGTAGCAAGAGTAGGGGACGTTGTTCTCGATGCTGATGAGAGGCGAGTACCAAGGTGTCACCTCTGCACCTCCTTAAAGCCGCAGGGCATAGTCGGTGATCCCAACTGCACGAGAAGGGAAGATTGTTATATCGGCAAGCCCTAATCAGAGCCCAAGATTGCACAATCTTTTCCGAGATGTTCGAGAGTCTTTGGGATCTTCCCTAGTAATTACTAATATGTTTTCTTCCTCTTTTCTTTCCTTGTTACGGGAGACCTGTGAATTTTTTTTGGTCAATAAATCTGTCATATCATATAATCCGTTGGTGAAAACACAGTACGTGGATGGAGGAAAGTATGGAAAAAAGAGAACATGGTGCTCAGTTGCTGAGACCATTCTAAGCTATAGAGAGCTCCCACTGAAATAATAATTGTTAAGGCAGTAAGGATATCTAAGACGTTCTTGAGGTTCCTCAGCACCTAAGTACTTAGGTGCCTGCCTAGATATCTACTTCATAATAACCTAGTTGATAAAATAGTAATGATACTAGTATTAGCATAAATTAACTGAGAATTAAGAGAGAAAGAGAGAGGAGCTAGGCTCGGGGGGCAGGGGGAAAGAACTAAGTAGAGGCGGGCGGCTCTGTCTTCACCCTCTTGTTGTGTGAAATTGAGAGAAAGAGAGAGAGGCGCAAAAAACGACAGCAGTGGTCAGTAGGAGACAACGGCAGTGCTCAATAGAGGACGGTGGTGCAGTGATGAGTAGAGGTGGCCTGTGGTATGCATGAAACCCTAGTTTCGCTCTGAGTGGGGTGTGGTGCGAGGATGAGATTTGGGAGTCCAGAAGCTCTAGTGTGTTGGGAGAGGTCACTTAATTAGGGAGTAACACTTACTGTATTGAGAGGCAATGTAGTAAATTGAGTCATCTTGTAATATAAGATGACATTGATCCACGTGACAGGTGGCACATGAGTTAGGCAATTCTTTATATGAGTGGATCAGACATATATCAAATGCAGGTACAAGATTTTCGATATGACAAATACATATGGAGATGATAAATAATTTGTCGGTATGCTTAAAAAATATTTATCATCTCTATGTATTTGTGTACAAATTTTTGAACGCGACAAATATTTTTAAGCATGACAAATAGTATTTATTATACCTACACAGTATTTATCATATCTAGAAATATTTGTCATCCTTTTATATATATATATATATATATATATATAAATATTTCATCATATTGGTGAAATATTTGTCATGTCCAGAATGTATCCGCATTTAATATTTATCTGATCTACCTGTGATACTCAGCCTATATATCAAGTGTTCATTTAGACCAATGACATCTTTTTATTACAAACATTACTTTTAACAAAGATCCGATAGAGTAAAATCGATCAGATCCGACGCACGTCCAAGAGCTCGGGCGCACTCATTGGGTCACCTAGGCCACGTAAGTGGGTGCCTATCTCATTTTTTTGGGCCTGCAATAAGGTGATCTAGCGCCTAGGGGCTAGAATTCTGCTTGGACACTTAGGCGACACCTAAGCGCCTGCCCGCCTTGGCATCCAATTGATTGCTATGACAAAAACGAAATGGTAAGAAATGGGAAGCCATAAAATACATCGTTTGCCATAATTGTATATATATCCCTGGAGAAGCCATAGCAGGATTTATGGCACGTCTAGATCTGGTGGAATAATTTCAGGTTGATGATTTCGAGGGAAGGAGCTACTACAACAGATTGCTAGGAGGAACCCAGATGAACATTCCCCCAATTATGGAGGCATATGGGTGAATGCAATCCTTGGAGTTCCTTAGAGGATGTCCAACCACCTCCAGATCTAGGACGCCATGCCTTGCAAGAAAGTGATGAAGATATATGCTAGGGAACCGATGCAGGCCACCACTGCCGGACCTAAAATGGTGTTCACTATTACCTTGTAGATTGGTGGCATCAAGAGACATGGGTTTCATTGGTTTTGTGGACTATACATTGATGTGTTATTTGAGGAATTTTCCTCAATTGTATCGTAGGTCATGCCTCAAAATCAGATTGGGCCTTCTTTCCATCGTAAGCATGCTATAGTTTGTACCCTTTCACCTAGGATAGTAATACTTGTTGCAACGTTCAGTCGCCAACTAATCAAAGCGCTCAACCGTCTGATTACATGTTTATCACTGGCGGTTGCAGTAAAAGTATATTTTTTTTAAAAAAAAATCTAGAGAGAGGGGCAATCTTAAGGGAGTCATCTATATTATTTGATCTTTGATCAAGAGGCTAAAAGTTTTAAAAAATAAAAAATAGACATCCTTTTTCTTTTTCTTTTTTTTTTAAAAAATTTTAATCATTTGATTAAAAATCGAATGATACAGATGACTCAAAATTGTACCCTTCCCTTAGATTTAAAAAAAAAATAAAGAACACATTTGCTACAATAGTCATCTAATCAAAGTGATTTGATGGTTGCACAATAAATCGCAATAAGTATTACTTGTCCATGGATGTGGATGTGAAGAGATCAGGGCAGCATGGTATGTGTATTATTCAAGATCAGCTTAGTCACCATTTGGAATTGCGAGGGATTATGGAGTATGAGCTGTTTAATGATTGGAATCTACGGAAAAGACATAATCTCAACCAAATGAACTAAGAAGTCTTGACTTGAGTGATAGAGAAATTTTGGAGAGAGAAAGACGCAAGGCCAATAATCTTTAAAAACTACACAACTCCAACTTTTACATAGTTTCAAGGATAAGATAGAGAAAGGACAATAATTGATATTCTTTCTTCACTTTTATCAAAAAAATGTAAGGGCAATAGAGTAAATACACAAACTTTAATCTCATAATCTCATAGATTAGAATATCATAAGAGTACTGATTTTTTGCATGTTAGGAATAGGAAAGAGGAGGAGGGATTTCTGGAGGAACCTGCAAGCAAAAACTACGTGCACCCGAAATGAAGGAAGACCTCCGGTCCGAATCCGTCGCAATACCGCCTTCACAATCACCCCGTGGAAGTGCTCCGTCATCAGCGCTTCTAAGGATAGGCTCCGCCAACTCAGCGGAACCGAACATGCCTTCCCCCCGACGAATTGGTTGAGCTGAGCAAATCTCCTCGACTGTAAAAGGAACCCCTTCCAGTTGATTTTGGGGAATCTGTTGAGACGATTCCATCTTCTCCGCCTTCTTTATTGCAACTCTCACATATTGTTATAAATATTTCAGTCATCTTCAAAAAAATTGCAATTACGTCCCTTCCTTTGAGCATAGGTGAACAGTAACTAAGTATGTCAAAATGTAATTACTTCAATCAAATATGCTAGAAAGATTATGTCATATTTGCAAAAATATTTAATTTTTTTTGACATACCTTGTTAGAGTTCGTAGTATTACGACGGAGAGATCTAGTTGAAAGCCTTCTAAAGACGTCAGACGTATTCACAACATTATGTGGCAGTTAGGAATAAACATATTACTGTGAAGGAAAATGTACAGTATGATATGTGCTCATACTTCCTTTTCACATAGTAGCCGGCATAGATACATCAATCACTTATGAGAAAAGTGAATTATGAAAAATCTCATAATCTCAAAGGAAGGGATGTAATTGCAATTTTTTTGAAGATGACTGAAATATTTATAACAATATGTGAGAGTCAATAGTATATATGAAAATATGATCATTAATAAAGATATACATACAGAAATCCTTTTTTATTTTGTTTTTTAGTTTTTGGTTCATCTAGTTTATTAGTTGATTAAATCACTACTTTTTAAATTGTGAAGATTTTAAAGATTCTTTCAATAATTTAGCATTTGTTAATAAAAAATAAGTAAAGATGAAAAAGTGTGATTAAATTACAATTTCTTCAAAAATTCACAAATTTATGTTACACGCGTTACACACTGCCGTAAACCAAATCTGATTCCCAGATGGACTCGAACACTGCTGCAACCTGTTCTCTATGTAAGCTCTCTCTCTCTCTCACTCTCTCTCATAGTAATCATGGCTTCCCTACCTTGCTCCATCTGCATCGTCATTGCCTCCCCGTCCTCCTCCGACGGCAAGGTGGTGGTGCCCTACATCCCCCTCTCTTCCTCTCCTCCGCCATCTCCTTCCTTCTCCCCGTCCTCCAAAGGGCGCCGACGGCTGCGGCAGTGGAGGTCTTTGTTATCTGTGCTGACCAGGCGACTGCGTACCTTGTCGAAGGGGCGGTGCAACGTTGGCCCCAGCGAGCAGGGAGGAGGGACTGCCGACTGAGATGACGTACCCTCGTCAGACCCCCCATGCAGCGTAGACCCTCTTCTGAGCTCGTCGTGCATGGTGGTCCACGAGTTCGTCAGATCTTCACCCTTCTAGTGGCTATCATCTCTTTTTTTTTTGTTCTTTGTTCCTTCTTCTCTTGCTTTGCGTGACTAGTGAATTGTCAAATGAACTCGGCTGATCACAAGAGAAAAGAGTTCAAGTTGGTTCAAACTTAGAAGTCTTCTCTCACTCTGTGTGCTGACATTAAGAAAAGTTTTCAGCATGGGGTTCCACCGTGTGGATATATTGATGTGTGTTTGAGAAAATTTCCTTGCTAACCACTAGGACATCCTCATGATAAGAGCTGGTCCTCTTTCCATGGTAAACATGATTCTGTCTTTTTTAAATATCGGTGTGATGTGAGAAATTGGGGGACATGGGATGTGTTAAGCTACACGAAGAAAAAAAGTTTTCTTTTTAGTAGAAGGAAAATCTTAAGTAAGATATGGGAATAAATTTACTCTATGATGTAGCCGAGGCTATCACGACCGGATTCCGAGGCTGGAATCCGATACTGGGATCCGAAGCTGGATCGGATCGGAGAAGGGGCCCGACGGGGATCCGGAATGCGGTGAAGGCGGAGACGTGGCCGAAGATCCGAAGCCGAGGGTCGCCCGGTCGGATGTGGTCTAGCCTTTGAAAGGCACGACCGAAGTTCCTCCGGTTGAAAGACAGCTGGTGTGGGACGGAGCCGAGACACCTTCGGTCGAGGAAGACCAGCCAACGAATGGTGTCGAGACCGGAGGAAGAAGTCCGAGGTCGGTGGTCGAGTCCGACTCGGAGAGGTCGGCGAAGATTCAAACCGAGCCCCTACAGGAGGGAAAGAAGAAGAAAAAGCCAGTCAGTAAGAGTTCCGGGCTTCGGCCCTTAGGAACCCCCTCCGACGGTTAAGTTAGCTTCTGAAGATGATTCGATTCAGAAGTCAAAGAGGTGGAAGAAGCAGCTTTAATGCTTTTCAGACTGTAGTCCTTAAGGGTCACGAAGACATACCTTTGGTAATAAATAGCCGGGTATTTATAGCGGAGGATAGATGACGCTTAACAGTGGCTGCCGATATTAGACTATGTTATGGGTTTATTGGTAAACCGCCATAGTGCCTAACCCTCCCACCGGAGTGGGCCGGATACGGCTATTGGGCCGAAGGGAGTTGGGCCGCTGATGGGCCGAAGTTTACTGGGCCGAGGGCTGCTGAGCCGCTAACGGGCTGAAGGCTATTGGGTCGCTGACGGGCCAAAGAGCACAGGGCTGCTTACTGGGCCGAGGGCCGCTGGGGCGCTAACGGGCCGAAGGCCGCCAGGGGGCCTTTTACTGCTGTTGTTGGGCTGATCATAGCGTTGGGCCTGCTTTAATGGGCCGAATCAGATTCTGCCTCATCACATAACCCCCCATTCTTGTCTTCCTAAGATTTATGAGATGGCGAGAGTATAGTCCGAAGCCTTCCTGGGAGAATAACGTGACAGTCGTTATCCGAAGCTTTCTGCTTTGTTATGAAGAGAAAACGCCCTCGGTCGTCCGAGGGTCAGTAGCCATTAATCTCGTCTTTGTTCGGGATGTAGTGACGAATGCCTTCGTCCTTAATTGCGAAGAGACGAGTCTTCTGGCTATGTCAGGCCTGACAAATGGACGGGACAGACCCCGAGTTATCCGTCAGAACGGTCGCGTCGTGAAGAAACACAGGACACGCGTCGCGCATCCGGCCGCTCCGTTAAAAACATAAAAGGATCCCGGCCGTACGCGCATCGCGGGTCACCTCGGCTCTCTACCCGAAGCCTTACTCGGATTGACACCTCTTCCTTCCTTTGCACACGGATCGGAACACGTGGCGGACATCCGAGTGATCAGCTGAAGGGTCGGACCGCTTTCGGCCATTGATTATCTTCCCTCGATCCCGTAGTCAGACCGTTATCATTGCCGAAGGACGGTGCACGTGGCGTGCATCTGAGAGAGGCGAGGTTGATGAGGGAGAGGATCCTGGCCATTGATTTCGGCGGGGGATGTTTTCAACTTACCCTATAAATAGGAACCCTTCCCAGGGCACTGTTCCGCTCCCTTCTTCCTGCGCCTGTGTTTTCCTGCAACGATCCGAGCCTTCCTGCTTCTCCGGTGAAGAATGGGCCATTGAAGGTGCTTCCGAGCGCGCTGTCTGTCGCCGGGGGCTCTCCGTTACCTGGAGTTTTCCCCGGGGAAGCTTCCGTTGCTTGAGAGGCGGTGGGCAGTCAAGGAGATCTTTTTTGAGGGTAAGCCTCAATTTCCTTTCTCTGCTCCGTGATCCATGTCCCGTAGTTCTCCTTCGGCTGATAGTAGTTCTTCGGCCGAAGGTTATTCTTGTTCGTCTCAGCCTTCTGAATCCTCCTTGTCATCTCCCCTCTCTTCGAACTCCCTTGCTTCTCTTATGGCGGATGAAGCCGAATCGTCTGGCGCCGAGGAGGCCGAAGAGGTTCTCGCTACGGGCCAGGCTTCCTCTTCCGGCCGACGTCAGGCCGAGACTGTTTCGGAGGCAGCCTGTGTTCTTGATGACGATGGGGTTAAGTACCTTGCCTCCTACTATCAGCTCCCATCGTGGATGACCCCCTATCGGCCCGGTACGAACACTAGGGCCAATTCTCCTCGTCCGGGTAGCTTTTCCATCTATGAGGAAAGCTTTCGGGCGGGATTTCGCCTTCCCCTTTCTACCTTCGTAATTAATCTCTTGTGCTTCTATGGGTTAGCCCCGTCTCAATTTTTCCCAAATTCCTGGCGCACAGTCTATGCCTTCTTGGTTGTGCTTGCCTACATCGATGTTACCCCTTCGGTAAACATCTTCCGCTATCTCTTTAAGATACAGCGGCATGGGAGATCCGAGTGGTACTGTTTCGTCCCTCGCCTCGGCCGGGGTATCTTTTCCGGGAAGCCCTCGTCCATTCACGGTTGGAAGAGGAGCTTCATCTTGGTCTCTCTCCCGGAGAAGGAGAAGAGTGTGTGGCCCTTCCCCACTGAGTGGGCACCACTGGCCGAAGGCCTCTCCGATCTGCCTTCTCTTAACCTCGATCAGCTTCATATCGTGCGCCTTATAGAAGTCGCGGTTCCATACGACATAGCGGAGCTTTTCAAAGAAGTGGAGCGGTTTGTACAGACTGGGGCGTGGCCGGATTCGACGAAGGATCCTCCGCGGGCCTCTCCTTATCTTCCTCCCGAGGAGGTCCCAGGGGAGACTGAAGGAGCTACCGAGGTCGCGTCTCCGGCCGAAGCTCCTCCGACCGAAGAGGGTGCTGAGGCTTCGGCCAAGGGTAAGTCGGTCTTGAATCGTGGAGTTGCGCGTTGTAAGTCATTAACCCCTCTCTCTTCTGTTTGCAGCAATGTCTGGGATTCGAGGCCTCCTCAGTCGGATGGCCCAGCAGTCCGGCCGATCTCAACCATCCCGGCCGCAGGCGGCGGGAGGGGCCGGACGAGGCGTGGCTCCGAGCGCTCGGGCCGCGGTAACGACAACGGCTTCGGTCGAGGGCCGCGCTGCTGCTGCTGCTGCTGCTCTAGAGAGGGAGAGAAAGGGCAAGTCGGTCGTCCAGAGGGGCGGCCGACTATCGAAGCGGGGCCGGGTGGATGAGCCCGGTGAAACAAACCCCGCCCCGGCAGCTAAGAGGCC
Source organism: Zantedeschia hybrid cultivar (assembly GCA_030544215.1). NCBI lineage: Eukaryota > Viridiplantae > Streptophyta > Magnoliopsida > Alismatales > Araceae > Zantedeschia > Zantedeschia hybrid cultivar. The sequence continues at coordinate 31,003,700 of JARZZO010000003.1, read as the reverse complement.
AACCGCTGCCCGAGGGGCCCCGCTCTCGTCGCCTCCCGAAGCGCCGAGGGGCGATTCTCCTTCGGCCGTGACGGCGGGTACAGAAGACCTTGGAGGTACCGGGTCGCAGGCATCTCGCGAACATGAGCGCGAGCTATGGGTCCTGGATCTGGGGATCTATAGGGATGAGAGTCTGGAGGACTCTCGGACGTGCCTGCGCCTGCTCCGAGGCCTGACCCTCCCGACGACCGAGGACGAGCTGAAGGTGTTGTCCGCGAATGAATTGGCGTCGCTGAGCGCCCGACTGTCGGTCCAGGTAAAAAACTTCTTTATGCGCCTCGGTCTAATATTTCCCTTGGCTCGTTTCGGGGTTGCTGATTTCTGTTTGCTTTTGGCTATAGGCCGCGGTCACGTGTGGTAGCCTGATTCGCCGTCAGGTGGCCATCCATCAAAAGCTTCGGGACGCCGACCAGACATCAGACCAGTCGGCTTCTAGCGAGGGCGCCCTGTCGACTGGCTCCTGGAGGCAAATGCCCGGATGCGGGCTGAGCTGGAGGAACAGAAGGAGGCGATTCGCGCTTCCTCCGAGGCCAAGTCGAAGGCCGAGTGGGAGAAGGAGAAGGCCAAGAGGGAGCTGGAAGCGGTCCGGCCCGAAATTAGGGCTCTTAAGGCCGAGATCCAGGACAAGGACGCCCAGCGGGCCACGGATCGCCGCTGCCATGCCGAGGAGATGTCTGCTCTGAGGCTAGACCTGGAGGCTAAGGCCGAAGAGGCTGCTCGCACAGCCGTAGCCAGCTATAAGGCTGGCCCAGATTATGCCGAGGAGATAATCCAGGCCCAGCTTTTAGCGGCTTCGTCCGTATTCAGCATAGGGCTGGCCGCCGCCCAAAAGGCGTGTCCGGCCGTAGACCTGACCGGCATTGTCCTTCCGACGGATGAGGAAGGCGAAGAGCTCCTATCTTGGTGGAAGGAGCTTAAGGCTGAAAGAGCTTCGGCCTCGGTGGAAGGCGACGCGGCCGTTCCTGACGAGGCAGCTCCTGTCGATGCCGCCCTTGCCGAGGCAGTTCAGGTCGATGATTCTCCCTCCCCATCTCCTGGCCAGAGCCCTATTGATGTGGATGGTGAGAACACCGAAGGCTAATACAGGGGCTTGTCCCGATTTTTGTTTTGACTTCTCTCGAAAAAGACTGCGGCCAGATGTACGGCCGATTTTGTACTCTGTTTTTCATGTATATAAAAAGTACTTTGCTTCTTCTTTGCGTTCTGAATGGATGACTGAGTCTGGTTCTTCTTGTGTCTGAGACCTTATTACTGTTTAGATGCGGCTCGCACGGCCGAAGCCCAATCCAGATTCGGATATGGACTTGGAGAATAATGTCGCTCCCGATACGGTTTGCGTGGCCGAGGCCACTACCGATACGGTTTATACGGACTTGGAGAGAATACCATGCCGCTCCCGGTATGGTTTGCATGGCCGAAGCCACTCCCGGTACGGTTTACACGGACTTAGAGAGAATACCATGCCGCTCCCGATACGGTTTGCATGGCCGAAGCTACTCCCGGTACGGTTTACACGGACTTAGAGAGAATACCATGCCACTCCCGATACGGTTTGCATGGCCGAAGCCACTCCCGGTACGGTTTACACTGACTTAGAGAGAATACCATGCCGCTCCCGATACGGTTTGCATGGCCGAAGCCACTCCCGGTACGATTTACACGGACTTTGAGAATACCAAATATGGCATCTTAAAAGAAGGAGAAATTTATTTATGCCTTCCGGCTAAATTCTGGGGGTAGTAACTTACATGAAATAACGCCGAAGGCGTTCCACATTCCAGGTGCGAGGGAAAGGTTGGCCCGAAAGGATTTCCAACCGATAAGCCCCTCGTCGAATTACCTCCCTTACGCGATATGGTCCTTCCCAGTTGGGGGAAAGCTTTCCTGCGGCTTCGGCTGGTTTAGATGCATGAGCATTTCTCAACACGAGGCTCCCGGTTTCAAAGCTTCGGGGCTTCACTCGAGTGTTGTGGTATCTGGCCATGCGCTGCTGATAAGCTGCTAGCCGAATGCGAGCTTTATCTCTGGTTTCTTCTATGAGATCAAGATGATCCTTTAAGGCTTCCCCATTAGCTTCCGGATCATAAGTAAGAACTCTCGGAGAGGGAAGGCCGATTTCGACAGGAATAACGGCTTCTATCCCATAAGCCATGCGAAACGGGGTTTCACCGGTTGGGGTTCGGCTTGTAGTCCGATACGCCCAGAGAACACTTGGTAGCTCTTCCACCCATCGGCCTTTGGCTTCGCCAAGGCGAGTCTTCAATCCTTGTAGCTGACTTCGGTTAGTGACCTCGACCTGGCCGTTTGCCCGGGGGTGTGCTAATGAAGTAAATTTATGGAGAATGCCGAAGCTGGCGCAGTTGTCATTGAACCGACGGCTGTCGAATTGTTTGTCGTTGTCTGAGATGATGGCCCGGGGGATGCCGTACCGGCAGATGATGGACTTCCACACGAAGTTCCAAGCATTGCTATCGGTTATGGACGCGAGGGGTTCGGCTTCTACCCATTTAGTGAAGTAATCTACTGCCACGATAAGGAACTTCCTTTGGCCGGTGGCGACGGGAAAGGGCCCTAGGAGGTCAATTCCTCATTGGGCGAAAGGCCAGGGGTCGGATAAAGGAGTTAGAAGGGTTGCTGACTGGTGGATGAGGGAGCTGAACCTCTGGCATTGATCGCAGTGACGGACGAGGGCAGTTGCATCCTCTCGGAGCGTCGGCCACCAGTATCCCTGCCTTAGGAGCTTGTGAGCCAGGGCCCTTCCTCCCGCATGTGCTCCGCATACCCCTTCATGCACCTCTCGCATGGTGTAGTCAGCTTCGGCCGGGCCGAGGCATCGCAAGAGTGGTCGGCCGAAGGACTTTTTATATAATAGCCCGTCCAAGAGAAGGAAGTGAAATGAACGCTGCCGAATATGTTTTGCTTCCTTTGGATCGGGCGGGACTTCTCCTCGGAGGAGGAAAGTGACTAGGGGAGTCATCCAGGTCTCGGCTTCGGTCACTTGCATGACCTCGGGCTCTTCGAGGCTTGGTTCGGCAAGTTCTTCTACAAGAATCATTCGGCCTCCTCCCCCATCCTGAGTTGATGCCAGCCGGGAGAGGGCATCGGCTCGAGCATTCTCGGCTCTCGGGATCCGCACAATTTCATAGGAATCGAATTGAGCGAGGATCTTACGAGTCACCTGGAGATAAGATGTCATTATCGCATCCCGTGCCTCATATTCCCCAGAAACATGACTGGCAATTAGCTGAGAATCACTAAAAGCCTTTATGTTCCGGACGCCAAGCTTTCTAGCGGCCCGGAGGCCGGAGATAAGAACTTCATATTCGGCGGCATTATTGGTGGCAGGAAAGGAGAAGCGCAGCGCATACTCCGTGACGACCCCTTCGGGAGACGCCAAGATCCATCCGGCGCCGCTGCCCGTGGAACATGCGGAGCCATCTACATAGAGTTGCCATTCATCCACCGGCGTGAAAGCCGAAGTATCCTCGGCTTCGGATGTGTCGACCTTCGGCTGAGGCGCTGAGGGAGCTTCAGGAGTGAGCTCGGCAATAAAATCGGCTAACGCCTGAGCTTTTATCGCTATCCGAGGAGCATAGGAAACGTCGAACTCTCCCAGTTCAATTGCCCATTTCGCCAGTCTGCCGGATACTTCCGGCCGGGAGAGGACCTGCCTCAAAGGTTGGTCGGTGAGGACCTTTATCGAGTGGGCAAGGAAGTAAGGCCGGAGCCTCCTCGCGGATGAGACGAGGGCTAAAGCTAGCTTCTCAAGAGCAAGATATCGAAGCTTTGCTCCTTGGAGGGCTCGGCTTATATAGTAGACAGGCTTCTGGACGCCGTCTTGCTCCCGGACGAGGACGGCGCTGATAGCTGTCTCAGATACCGCGAGGTAGAGGAACAGCGGCTCTCCGTGGACCGACTTGGACAGGATGGGAACCTTGGAGAGATAGACCTTCAGTTGTTCGAAGGCCGTCTGGGACTCGTCTGTCCAGGAGAAGTTATTGGCCTTCTTCAATAGCTTAAAGAAGGGAAAGCAGTAGTCCGCCGCTCTAGACACGAAGCGGCTTAAGGCGGCAATCCTTCCGTTTAGCTTTTGAACGTCTCGGAGGTTAGCCGGAGGGCGCATCTGAATGATGGCCGAAACCTTTGCGGGGTTAGCTTCCACCCCTCGGTGAGTGACCATATAGCCGAGGAACTTCCCGGAGGCTACTCCGAAGGCGCATTTAGCTGGATTTAGCTTCATTTTGTATTGCCGTAAGGCGGAAAATGTTTCGGCTAAGTCGGTCAGATGGTCTGCAGCGACGCGGCTCTTTACCAGCATATCGTCGATGTAGACTTCCATGTTGCGGCCGAGCTGCGGGGCGAATATTTTGTTGACGAGGCGCTGATATGTCGCGCCAGCGTTCTTCAGGCCGAAGGGCATCCGGGTATAGCAATACAGATCGAGATCAGTCGTGAAGCTGGTCTTGCTTTCATCGTCCGGATGCATTCGGATCTGATGGTAGCCTGAATAGGCGTCGAGGAAGCTCAAAAGCTCGTGGCCGGAGGTCGCATCCACCACCTGATCTATCCGAGGTAGCGGGAAGCTATCCATCGGACATGCTTTGTTAAGGTTGGTGAAGTCCACGCACATTCACCATTTGCCATCTTTCTTGGGCACCATTACTACATTGGCGATCCAGTCCGGGTGGTGTACCTCTCGGAGGTGCCCGGCGTCCAGCCCCTTTTGAACTTCGACTTGAATGGCGGCTCTCCTTTCCTGATTGAAGGTACGCCGCTTCTGCTTGACCGGGGGCTGGTCGGGATCGGTGTGTAGCCGATGCTCTGCTATTTCCAAGTCAACTCCGGACATATCGGTTGGAGACCAGGCGAAGACGTCGAGATTCTTTTTCAGGAACTCGGCGAGTCTTTCTGCTTCAATTTTCTCCAGGCCGGAGCCTATCATAAGGGTTCGTCCCTCGCCTCCCAAAACCGGGATGGCGACGAGCTCTTCTCCCGGGGACGCTTCGGCTGAAGATTCGATCGATAGGGATTCAGCCGCAGCTTTTCCCTTGACCGAAATCATGTAACATTGCCGAGTTGCCTCTTGATTCCCCTTGGCTTCGCCTATTCCATGACTGGTATGGAATTTTAGCTTCTGATGAAAGGACGAAGGCACAGCTCCGATCCCGCCGATTAGCCTTCGGCCAAAGATGGCGTTGTAGGCCGAATCGATTTTTACAACGGCGAAATCCGTTTCTACGGTTAATTGCCGGGGAGCCGGACAATGCCCTCTACTCGGCAGGGCGAGCCGTTAAAACTGAATAGGGGACTCCGGTGAGGCATCATATTAGCCTCATTCAATCCCATCTTTACAAAGCAATAATAAAATAATATGTTTGGAGCGCTTCCATTATCAACAAAAATACGATGGACATCGTAATTGTTTATTACAGCGTTCACAACAAGGGCGTCGTCGTGAGGGACCTGAATATCAGTCAGATCCTCTGAGCCGAAGGTAATGTCTTCTTGGTAAGGCCGTTTCGGCTCGATGTCAACCGTTGCTATTGTTGTGGAGCTGTGCTGACGGCGCCTTGATCCTTCTCCTGCCCCTCCGGATATCATCATGATTGACCCAGCGCTGGGTCTTTGATGAGATGTTTCCACCGGAGCCGAGGTAACCTTTGGCGGAGGAGCGGCTTCCTTCTCCGGAGGTTGCTGCGGCCTGGTCGTCTTAGGGACGTCCCGGCTCCGCTGTTGCTGAGGCTGCTCTCGCCGGTATTGCGGCAATCTGCCCTCCCTGATAAGGCGGTCGATCTCCTCCCGAAGGTGCCGGCATTCATCAGTTGAATGGCCGATCTCCCGATGATACTCACAATATTTGCAGGGGTCCCTTCGGCGAGGGTCAGTTTTGATACGCTCCGGCCGCCGGAGCATGCCCTTCACCTCCATAAGCATTCGGGAAGGGGGAGCGGGTAGCGGCAGGTACCGCGGCTGCGGATCCCGTCGCTTTTCTCGGTCCCACTCCTCCCTCCGATATCGCTTACGGGAGGGTTCTTGATCTTCGGGTCGAAGGCGGACCACCAGGGGGGCAGGCGCCGATACTGCTTCAGCTGTACTTTTGCCTTTGGACATCATCAGGGCCTCCCGGTTGATATATTTATGGGCCCGGGCTACGAGGTCTTGGAAGGTAGGGGGATGGCGTTTCCCAATGGAGCCGAGAAGCCCTTCATCCCGGCACCCGCTTATTACGGCCGAGACCGCAATCGAGCTGTCCAGGTTTGGGATCTGGGCGGCTTCGGCCCAGAATTTAGTGAAATATTCCTGAAGGGTCTCGGCGGGGCCTTGCTGAATGGCCAATAGGCTGGCGGAAGTTTTACATTGCCGGGTGGCGTCATAGAACTGGTCGATAAATAATTGGCCCAACTGGACTAGGGATTGGATGGAGTTGGGAGCCAATGTCTCGAACTAGGTTAGGGCAGTCTTCTCAAGGGTAAGGGGGAAGAGACGGCAACGAACTGCCTCGGCAACCCCTCGAACAGAGAGGTAGGTATTGAACCTTTGGAAGTGGCAGACCGGATCTATCATTCCGTCGTAGAGGGGGCCTTTCGGCAGTTTAAAGTTAGGAGGTACCTCGGTAGCCAGGAGTTCTGGCATGAACGGGGTTTGCTCCAGGATGGTGTTGGCAAGGGGCGCTCCGTACGGCCGAGACACCATTTGTTGCATCTCCTTCGTCATCGCCGTCAACCGCCGGTCCAGGTCCGGGGCAGATGAGGTGGTAACTGAGCGTCCTCCGGTTCCGGCTGGGCGAAACTCGGACGAAGCATAACCTTGCTCCGTCACCATGCGCTCGGTGCGAGGGACTCGGGCAGGCGGTGCCGAAGGCTCGCTACGCGCCGTGGTGGTCTCATCAGGGAAGACCTGCGAGGGTGCCGGCCGGAACCTTGTATCTTGGACAGGATAAAATGGAGGAGGCGGTACTTGTTGGGGGAGCTGGCCCAATAACCCCATACGCTGGGCGATGGCGGATACCATATCTTGTAAGGGCGCCAGAGAGGTGACTGCAGCAGCTAGTGTCGCTACTTGCTGCTGAAGTGCCTCCACCCGTTCGTCTCCAGTAGCAAGGGACTCTGGTATTACAGGCAGAGCCGTGCTTTGAGGTGGGACAGACGGGGCGCTTTCGGAGTGGAGTGGCTGCACTGAGGTAGCCCGCGTCTCTGCTTCGTCTTGCCCGGATTGTCGGGTTACAGGACGATGAGACATGACTCTTTGCTTGATTCCCACAGATGGCACCATGTGATGTAGCCGAGGCTATCACGACCGGATTCCGAGGCTGGAATCCGGTACTGGGATCCGAAGCTGAATCGGATCGGAGAAGGGGCCCGACGGGGATCCAGAATGCGGTGAAGGCGGAGACGTGGCCGAAGATCCGAAGCCGAGGGTCGCCCGGTCAGATGTGGGCTAGCCTTTGAAAGGTGCGGCCGAAGTTCCTCCGGTTGAAAGACAGCTGGTGTGGGACGAAGCCGAGACACCTTCGGTCGAGGAAGACCAGCCAACGAATGGCGTCGAGACCGGAGGAAGAAGTCCGAGGTCGGTGGTCGAGTCCGACTCGGAGAGGTCGGCGAAGATTGAAACCGAACCCCTGCAGGAGGGAAAGAAGAAGAAAAAGCCAGTCAGTAGGAGTTCCGGGCTTCGGCCCTTAGGAACCCCCTCCGACGGTTAAGTTAGCTTCTGAAGATGATTCGATTCAGAAGTCAAAGAGGTGGAAGAAGCAGCTTTAATGATTTTCGGACTGTAGTCCTTAAGGGTCACGAAGACATACCTTTGGTAATAAATAGCCGGGTATTTATAGCGGAGGATAGAGGACGTTTAACGGTGGCTGCCGATATAAGACTATGTTTTGGGTTTATTGGTAAACCGCCATAGTGCCTAACCCTCCCACCGGAGTGGGCCGGATACGGCTATTGGGCCGAAAGGAGTTGGGCCGCTGATGGGCCGAAGCCTACTGGGCCGAGGGCTGCTGAGCCGCTAACGGGCCGAAGGCTATTGGGCCGTTGACGGGCCAAAGAGCACAGGGCTGCTTACTGGGCCGAGAGCCGCTGGGGCGCTAACGGGCCGAAGGCCGCCATGGGGCCTTTTATTGCTGCTGTTGGGTTGATCATAGCGTTGGGCCTGCTTTAATGGACCGAATCGGATTCTGCCTCATCACTCTATTAGATGAATGCTTTAGATTTTGTTAGAGGGATTAAAAATTCAAAATTCTTAAATCTTTGAAGAGATTAAAATCGAAATGACGATTTTTAATTTAACATTGTCCAGTGTGACTTGAACTTGTTGTTTATATCTTTTGAATAGATCTTCTATAGACAGTTGCTCTATAGAAGTAGATGGGATGTACACACTGCACGAGCTGCGCCGTGTCAAGTCGGGCTGGGCATTGAGTTTCAAACTTTCTCTCTCTATTAGGTCTTGGATCTTAAGTTTTTCAGCTTTAATTATTGTGAGTCTTTTTGTCTTTTGTGGAAATTTTTGAACTTGTAATTGTCCGTGTAGGCCTCAACGGCTACATTCATCTCCGATTGTAACATTTTGAACGTTGCACACTATTGGACCTTGAGTCTTGAGGGTTTAGGCTTTGAATTAATGCTGAGTCTTTTCTATAAATTTTTGTACTTTCATATATAACGACCTTTTAAGTGTAAGTCCGTACTTTTGTAGTCCAGCGAGACTGGGGTTTGGACATGAACTCGAAGAGGCACCCATCAGAATTCGAACTATAGTGGATGCGAAGTAGTTCTAGGCTCCTTGCCGTCGAGATTAGGTCTCAACAGTCATCTTCATCCATCTCCGATTGTAATTTTTGAACATCACAATGGTGAGAGACCCCAATGAATGAGATCCACATTCGGGGTTTCATTTTTTTAAACAAACCTGAATATGAACTTCATTAAGTTTTTTTTTTAAAAAAAATACGCATCTAACAAAAAGATTAATGACAACAAAACAACACGTAAATCTCATTTGCCGACGTAGCGTGCTAGATCTGCCACTTCAAGTGTCCTTGTCAACTGGGGAGAGAGAGAGCAGTGGTAAAGCAAAATCTAGGAAGGAGGGCTGTGTGGATGGTAATGTAAGTATGAGATAGGAGAGGGGCTGCAGCAGAGCACAAAAAGTGGGCTAGCCCAATGGTGAATAGAGAGATGGAAGGGGTTAAACAGCTTCTACAAGATACCCTGGAGAAAGCACCTTCCGACTGTGCATTTAGCTACGAAGTCGGTGAGGGTTTGGCCTTTGATCGCCGCCCTCAGTTCATAGGTGATGCCAAACTCGCCAAGCTTAATAACCCACTTCACTAATCGTCTCGAAACTTCTAAATTTGGAGGAGCTGGGTTTACCCAACACAGTCTTCCTTTCCCAGCAAGAGAAGATGCACAAGGTGCCTTCAGTAGAACTGCCAAGAACGCCTCACCAATTTGATCACCAATATAGGCCAAAGATGGCATAATAATGTGTGAATCGGCCCCTGAATAGGTCATTTGAATGAATTGGATTTTGAGCGTAGAACTCTATATGATTTCAAACCTCATTTATTTGTAGCTGAAAAAAGGCTGTTTAAGGTTGTTTCCCAGATTTTTACGTCACATGAAACAACATTAGGTAAATCTAATCATTCAATCCCAGTCATGAGCAAGTGTTTTGCTTCAAGTATTCACGCAAAGGTTTTGTATTTTCTCCCTTATCTTCTTGTTGCATCATTTTGGGAACTCGCTGAGATGCTAGTATTTCATTACCATTTACCATCTTTACATGCTTACTTGTCTGTGGATGTGTATGATCTAAAAAACAATTTTTGGAGCTTCTTATTCTTGCATGTACCCTATCATGCATATAATAAGGAGAAAGACAGCTTAAGTGGTCCAATTGTCAAAATGTCTTGAAAGTTGTATATCTAAATCTCACAATTAGGCCCTTCCAAGTTCTGTTGTATGACATGGCTGTTTCCAAAACTCATTTTTCTTATCCCAATGGAGCAAACATCTCATAGAGTACTTCTAGATCACAAAATGTAGCTCAAAGATTATGTACAAGTATTTTTTGATTGCGCAAACTATTCCAATGTGTGAATAACCTTAATACACTCACCTATAGGCCTCTTATAGAGTGTAGAACTCAAAAGAGTCATTAAAAATCGAACGGAAAACTTTTCCTCTAAGAATAGGTCTAATGTTCATTTTTTTGCTTCTGAGAGTGGTGGTGTCGACACTCCTCTATATGGTGTCGATATTCTAGATACTGGGATCACACTGCTTTCTTTGCGCAGTCTGTACAAATCGATATTCTTGTAAAACTCATAACTCTATATAGGAATATCATATTGAGCTGATCGTATACTTATTGGAAAGATCTTCAAGTCTCCTATAACTTTACTGATGAACACTTTTTAAAATTCATTTATTAAGAGATCCAAAAATGTCTCGAAATGTAACTCTATCAAAATGGCCTGCATTTTTTTCTGAAACAGAATATGTTTTTGTTTTCACATGGTGTCGACACCACATAATATGGTGTCAACAACTCTTACTCAAAAATGTCTAAAATACTATAATTTACATAGATATGAGTCTCAAGTTGCATCGGATCTTCTTCGAATATTTTCACACTTAAACAAACATGTTAATACACATAATATGTGTTTTGTTATCATCAAAATCAATTCATAGAGTTTAACACAATCTCTCCATTTTTTATGATGACAAAACTATCTAACGATCAAAGTAAATACATCTTAAATTAAAATAAAGTCAACAAGTAATTGAGATGTATATCTATTGGAGATGAATATGACTTACTATTTCTCTCCCCTTTTTGTCATCAACAAAAAAGTGATCCATTATAAAATTAATGTACATCAATCCAATACTTTAGAAAAATCAAATAAAGATGCATCCATTGTGTCTATTCATGACTAACAAATAAGGGAAAATTCATCGTCAAGATATTCAATATCAATCTTCATTCCCCCTATTTATTATCACACAAGATAAAGTTGATATCACACGTTATCGTGCATAATCTCACTATCCACTTCTGACGATAAAATGACATAGATCATAACAAGCATTTAAGTACTGATATAATTTCATAAAAGAATGTTGAAAGAAATTTGCATCCATCAAAAAAATTAATTATCGATGTAATTTCATAGAAAAATAATGAAAAAAATATGCATCCATCAAAATCATCTAATGCATATGGTAATCCATTATAAAGAAATCAAAGTCATTCATAAATATACCATGCAACCATAAATTTCATATGTCCAATCAAATCAAAGAGTATTTGGTTGTTTAAAAATGGATAATTGATAACAATACTTTATACTCATCCTCCCCCTAAGGAGATGCATCTTAATATTAGATTTTGCTTGCTTCTAAGTGTACTCCTTACTAAAAGTGAGTTAGCTCATCACTTATAATCTTCATATGCATATGGCGGTGAACCTTTCTTTTGGTATGATCTCCCATAGTTCAAATGTCATTTTCATTTGAAGTTTCAAGTGATACGTACAAAAGAAATATTATGTGACGATTTTTGGTACCTAAATCTTCTTGGGTCCTTTCCTATTAGATCTACCTTTAATTGAGTCACAAAGAACCCATATGGTCTTAATATTGTTGGTGTTCCTCTTAAACCAACATCTATATGAAATATGATCTTTACTGCCACAAAATTTGCAAATAGCAAATGGAACACTATAAAGAGAAGTTTTGATAAAATAAGTGTTACCCATTTCATTACCTTTAGGTGATTGATATCCAATGTCTTCTTTTCAAAAAATACCAATAGAGGATCTAAGAATGACATCTAAATTACTATGTCCTTTAACAAATTTAGATAATCCATTCTTCAACTTTTCTACCTCATTAGTCAAAACGTAAACATTTGCATTAGCACAAAATCTATAACATATATTACTAAAAAGGATTTGTAGGTCTTTGGGCGTCCTGTCCATGTCCCAATGTTTTATCCTCCGGTTTAAGACTAACCGATTTATTCAATGGCACTGTGCATGTTTCTTTCTCCCACAATTGCCCTCTATTATCCATGTCCCATTGTCTCATCCACCTCTTTAGCTTATTCATCTCCTATATTTTATGTTTTCTAATGCAAGGGTTCATCCTTGATCTCACCCGCTCCCCAGCCCTCTCTCCCTCTCATTTTCTCCTATTGTGTTCCTATAGGTGGAGGGTGGTTCTTTTAGAGGAACCCCCTCTCCGTTCCTCCTTTTGGAGAGCATCTCACCACTTTGGTGTCTTCATCTCCCTATTAGGAATTTTGTCAAGTTAGTCTCTAAAGTGTCCTGAAACCATCTTGTTTTTTTTTTTTCAGTTAGTATTTCAACTTTGTTTTAGTTAGTGATCCTCTTTCACCAGCTTTTGTGAAGCTTGTTTGATCCTATATTTGCCTCTTTGTATTTGTATCACTCTTAAACTATTCCCTACACAAATCATTTGTTCATTTATTTCTTCTTCCTCTTCTCCTACGATCATCTAGTACTATTTGGTGCTTTATCCAACAGGAAGGTTATCAGATGCTCATTTTGACCCACATCAATTCTTTAGCAGATTGTTGAAGTTGAATGCTCGTTCTTGAATATAAGCTAGTTATGGGTTCATCGACCTCGCAAGATGCTCGTGTCTTCAGTGCCTATCTACATGTTTCCACTTGATGCATGTCCTTTGAGCTTTCCTCTATTCATTGCAAGCTGCCAGATCATTGAGTGCAGCATCAACAAGTGCTAGGAGAGAGTCCACTTTCCTGTTAGACTTAGTCAGTTCCCTAGGTATTTCAAATGGTTCTTCATATTTCAAGCCATTCCCAAACTGCAATTTCTATAGTTGGCAATTTTTTACTTGCGGTTTTCACTCATATCTTTCTTGTGGGTGGTTTAAAAGTGGTTGAACCTTTGATCTTGGGCCATGCTGGGGTCTGGCAATCTTACTTCGATATACTTTTACATCTTAGTGAAATGAAATCTATTTTGACTTTATATCCAAAAAAAAAAAATCAAAGGTTCAATTAGTTGACCATTCTATTTGTCCAGTTCATGTTTCTTTCACCTATAATGATGCTACCTAATTATTATCCACTCGGACCACCCCCACTCCCTACTCTGCCTAATCCAAGCCATCTTCAACAGTAAAATTAAATATCCTCAAAATTATTTACCTGCCATTTTATATCTAAAATAGTTAATTTCTTTTAACAAATGTTCATGGAAATGTTCCGGATATAAGCTTATCATTATGGAGTAAGTATTTATATAGTCGTAAAAAAATTTAGTTGAGTGAAAAAATTTTCTTATGTAAACTTTGGTGAATTAGAACCTAGCGAACTAGATGAATGTATAAAGTAAAAAGAATAGAATTTGAACCCTCAATAAACAAACGCTTACATACCAATTCCAATGACATGTCTTAGATCACTCTGCCATCTCTCCAACATAACATAATTTTGTTATTGATTAACTAAATATCAAGTAATTATCTATTAACTTGTAAATCATATTCCTAGCATTGACATGCACATTGCTTTTGAAACGTAAATTCAACACTGCAAAATAAACAGTTGTATTATGTTTTAGTTATTTAACTTGGTTAAGTGCTTATTTGACTTGATTCACCCTTGAACAAGATGTATTTGTATATCTCCATAATAAATTTTAAATTGTATCGACATAATTAAAAGTTTAAACTATTTTGAAAAAATATGTATATAGGCACACACTCATTCGCCTATCTGTTAACCACTTGAATTGATTCATTGATGACTAAAAAAAAAAAAAGACCTTGTTAAGGATATCAATGAGTTATTCTAACCTAAAGGCCCAAAAGGCATGTCTTGCGGTATAGCAATCTTGGTGAACAAATCTTAACCATATATGTTAGATTGGTTTCTTACAATACTTTTTCTAAGCGGATGAGTTTGTCATATTACTACAATATTATCTAATAATATATGTGAATTATATTTCAGTAAAAAATACACTTCAACCTACATCCATATTGAAGTAAGACTTTTGTTTTTACTATTATGATAACTTACACAAAAAATTAACTTTTTGAAATGGGAAAATATTATAAATGGCAAAGGGGACGAAAATGTTTAGTAATATAAAAATAGCAAAGGGGACAAGAACGATCTAATAATAGAAAAAATTCATTACAATATATTCATGTAATGGTCCTCGTATTGAAAAGTAGCAATATGATAAAATCAAATCCTTGGGTTATAACACTAAAGGTTGAAAAGAATTGACTCTAGAAGATTATATTGCAATTTTTAGATAATCAAAGTTTTATGAGACTTTTTAAAATATGTAGCTCTATTTCTAGCTTTTCTTCATAGGGGGTTGTTTGTTTCCATGTAAAACTTTGTAGTTCACTAATTTAAAATCATTGATTTTAAAACTAGTAAAATTTTATGGTTTTACAGTTAAGGTGCATTTTTTTGGTCACTTGTAAATCAAGACAAGAATGCTTAAGTTGTTTTTATTTTGATTCATAGTAGACCTTCCCTGAAAACTGAAACAAGAAAATTGGGCTACCAAATTAGGGTCCAAATAAGAATTTTGTCTTACATTGTTTTACATCATACTAAACATAAAAAAAAAATCGCAAAATATTTGTTTTTTTTTTTTTACATTACATGGTTTTACATCGAGACAAACAATCCTTAGTAGTATTCCACTCTTAACCTTTATAAACATTTTAATCCTTTAACAACCTTTGGCCTTCAATGATGTGAATATTACTAAAAATAATAATAAACTTCATTATAATTTATTAAATCATAAAAATAATTAGACATGACGATTTATGTTGAATTAATGAAACAAAAATGTGACATATATTTTTCTAGGATATTATATTTGAGATGCTTTGTATATCATTAAACTTTAAAAAAAATGTTATTTTCAAGAACATTCACACATGTTTTGAACTAGTACATCATATTGCAAGATAGAAACTTCATGCTTAATATTCTCATTTTTAGATTTCAACACGTCATTTTCTATCGTCAAATATTTAAGTTGAGAGACATCGAGAAAAGAAGCTAACTCCTTACTAAGCCTCTTATTTTCTTCTTTAAACAATCCACATATGTGAGTGCTCAATTTGAATGTGTGATTATCATAAATCATTGTGTTGTTTAATGACAATAAAAATAATAATTAAAAACTAACATGTGATTGCCAAAAACTTTTGACTAAAAAGTTTCAAAAGAAAAGATTTGATCGTTTACCTGTTTGAGACGTGGGAGATATGGATGTTCTTAATTCCCTCTCTTTAGCCGGTTGAAGAAAGAGAGCCATTTTTGTTCTTATTCTTGCTTGATTTGGGGATCATCCTTTTCGCTCTAGAATTTCTTCTTTTCTTGATCTCCTCGTGATCCTTTGATGTTCCTTTGTACCTTGCAAGAAAATGAAGAAAAAAAAGGAGAAAAGTTAATTAGAACTAATAGAGTGTAGAATCTATTCTAACAAAATTATTAATCATGCAACCAAAACAAGAAACTCGTTTGATGTTTGTTTAAAACCCCTATAGCATGTGTAATATTGGAAAAGATTATGTGAGTAAGTGTGTGAACATGAAGTAATATGAATATGTGAATATGAAGATGATGATGAAGCTAAGATGAAGGCATGTAAGAACTAAAGAAGAAGAAAGATTAGATGGCCCCTTGAAGCGTTGGGTCTTGAATGGATCTTGGAGGATGAAGAAGGACGAAGAGGATGAAGCTTCTCGACCACGTCTTCCTCCTTCAAGAGCTCTAGGAAGCCATCATGCAGCACTCCGATCCTTTAATACTCAAGTCTCTTCAACTTCTTGAACTTCCTTTCAATCTTTTTGAACCTCTTTCGAACATTTTTCGAACATTTTTCAATAATCAATGGCTTGGATTTATATAGAACTAGTGTTAGGGCTCTCACGCACCTTCACGGCCGTTTATGGATCAACTTGAAAGATTTTGAAGCCAATCCAACCAAGAGAAGAAGATAATCTCAGCCAAATCATCATTATCTATAATTAACTAAATAGCGTCGCCCGAGGGAGACGTCTTTTAACTAAATTAAAGCTAATGATAATCCGGAGAATGAAACCGAAAGAAGTAGGAAACCTAAATGGCGTCTCAATATCAAGACGTGTTTCAGTTAATTAAAAATCAAATTAGAAATCGAAATGAATTAGGAGACCTAAACGGCGTCCACGAAGGACGACGTCTTTTAGCGAAATTTTATACTTCGATTAAAAATCTGAGTTAAAATCAATTTCTCTAATGGCGTCGTGTCATGACGACGTCATTCAATCAAGAAAATTAATAAAAATTAATTAAAGATTAAAAACCAGACCATTTTAGGGTATTATTATATGATATAAAATTTACTCAATATGATGTCAAAATTGGCGTATCTACAGCTGCCCCACCTTGGCATTGACTTTGCAAGGGAGTGAAATGAAATGGAATAGACTGAAAAGGTGATGCTAAGGTATGATGAGACACGCTCTCAACATCACATGATAGGAATTTGGAATTTTTCTAAAAAACAACCAGTGAAGATAACTCAACCAGATTAATGGAATCAATCATGTCTAAATGAGGTAGACAAGGAAACATAATAAAGTCGATCAACTTCTGCGATCGGGAAATATCCTAAATCACAAACCTTACAGGTTTCATCATAGGGAGCAGTTACTAGCCAATGTAGAAGTGCTACAACCATGATGGATCTTAAAAGGAAACAAGAAAAATTTGAGATAAAGAATCCAAGAAATGATAAAATTCCAAAGATATCTTCGAGCGAACCTCAAAGATAATCAAGATACTCAATTCAGAATGGAATATTTCATATCATGTAGGATTTATATGATCAATGGTCTGAAACTTAATCAATAATTAATTCTTATCAAAATTATTTTAAAATCCTACATGATGCATGCTGGGCTAAAAGAAAAATATAAAATAAAATAAAATATAAATTAATCAAGGATAATATTGTTAAATTGTTATCAATGAGTCAAGATACCAAATATGTAATCTAGTGGTAAGCCGAAGCTCATTTGTCCACGCACCGTTTCATAAAAGTGGAACCATCGTCCCCATCAATTAACAATCTAACGGCCTATCCATACGGTTAAGAATCCTCTGTAATTATTACAGTTTTTGTTGAAGGGGAACTCAAATTCATGTTTCATCAAAACCACAAGGTCCTTGATGTACTCTAATAAATATTTAACATATAATAATACTAATGCAAATCAATTACATGAAAGAATACAAGGTACAAGGGTAGAGATAACCATCTTTTTAGTCACAGCTAGGACTCAGTGAACCCCCACAGTGGGACCTTATTGAAATTTCGGCATCAGTTTCTTTTCTTGAATTACCTGCACTCAGAAATCATCAGTAATTTCAAGCAAATATTCAATTAAGCATCAACCCTAGATAATCATAGAATTTCGGGTAAATAACAGGAAAACCATGAAATGCGTCGTGTCGAGCCGACGTCATTTGAATGACGTCACTGATCAAAGACGCCTTTTAAGCCAGAGAGACATGTTTCCTGTGTTCAATCCGTAGTCCAATTCTCTTCAATGCATATCCCTCTCCAATTCGAAAAAGGCTCTTCAATGTCGCAAACCTTTATACATAAGCTTCCACAACTTATATCAAGATAAATCAATGTACAAACTAGAGATTAAAGTAAGGGATTCTCTCCAAAACTCAAGAACAATCAAGATTTCAAGAGAAAAAGCTCAAAGAATTCAAGGAAAGATGGATTCTTCTCAAGGTTCTTCAAAAAAGAGGATGAGAAAAACACTTGAGAAGATTTCTAGAGTGAAAGATCATCTTAGTGGGAGAGATCCTAACCTACAAATAAGTTAATCTCTCTAACCTTCTAATCAAATCTTCTTCCATGTTCTTCATGTTCTCTATTGTTCTTCATGTTCTTCATGCGAAGATAGAACTTTTTCAAATTATTCTTTTCTATTTATCTTAGGGATATCCTTTCTTCCTCGGTTCAAGAAGATTCTCTTCACTTTATTGGATTCAAAAGCTTGTGAGCAAGATCAATATATCCATGTAATTATATATTTCTAAGTGGCATATCTAAGGGTTAGTTGTTCATGCCAAACATTACAAAAGCACAAGCATAGATTGGGCGGCTATGGGGGCTTTGATTGAGTTGTGACATCCACAAACTCATACTTTTCTATTCACCACGTTTGAAGCCACCATCCTTCTTGAAGAAGTCAAACTCTTATTAGGCCTTCCTAAACTCAAGATAAGCAATGATGAACCGTATTTGAATAATATGATGCTTATGAGGGACAAAATCACTGGTCAACAATTATTGGAGAAGATTATGAAGAGTTCAAAAGAAATCTAAGGCTGTCTTACTATGAAGGGAATCAATCTTGCAAAGTTTGCTAAATGGACCTTGAAGAAAATTGAAGATCTCAAGAATAAAGAAACAGAGGCCGTAATGAAGGCATCACCACATGCTTAGCTGGAGCTTTACTATTCCCTTCCCAAGATAATATCCTAGAAGATGATCAAGTGAATGCAATTAATGGGATCAGCATAACGGTCCTAGCCTACCTTTACAGTGAGCTCTCTGCAGCTTCTATGAGTCAGTATCCATGTGGTTGTATGCTACTCTTTGCACTGTGGATGAAATTCCATTTCAAGTTCAAACACAATAAAGAAGATGTCTCAAGGATATCTCAGCTATATCAACAAAGTCCTATCTTCCCTATCTCCAATACTGTGAAGTTCAATGACAACATGATCAATCGTGTGCCCAATCTCAAGACTCGAGTTGACTGGCGCGCTTACTTGAAGACCATGCCGAAGACCGGATTCGAATCCTCACCACTTGCTCTCATAAAGAAGGCGATTCGCGTGCGCCGTTGTGTTGGCACAGAGCTCCGACTAATCGGGGCTACTGAGTTTGTTCTGTATAATCCTTATCGCTGCCATCCTCAACTCAGTATGCCATGCCATGAATTCCTAGGGTTTTCCAATCTCTCTCCAATAAAGAAACGTGCATTGAAAACTGACGGAGATTATGAGGTGACTGAACTCATTGATACTCTGTGGAATATTAGCTTCACCTATCATGTAAAACCTTCTCATGAAGCCAATAGAGGACTGTCGGAAATATATGTAAAGGAGCTTCAGAAAATTCATCCTTGAAAGCTCTCCCTTATCTTTCATTTGATGTAATTTCAATTTTATTTTCAGTGAAGAATCCACCCTTTATACTATAGAAATCATCCCTTAATGTTCTGTAATTTATTCAGAATTTTTCTCAAATCAAAATGTGATTTTTCCTTAAAATATGAACTTTCAGGTCCAAATAGTGTCGTCTAATACGGACGCCTTTTAAAATTGATTAATTTTCGAAAATCAAAGTTATTCCATAAAAAGGCGTCTACATGTCTCGACGTCTTTCAAGTGTCTCTCCTATTTTCCAGACATTTCTATCATTAAATTCCTCTGAAACACGTCTCCCATACCAGGCGCCATTAAATTCTCTCTCTTAATTTCTGGAATTTTCCATCATTAAATTCCTGGAAAACGCGTCGTCCTTACATGACGCGTGTAACTAATAATCCGTGGTACGGTTGTGCTGATTTCAGTGGTTTAATCTGAATAGCGTCAGGTTAGGGGATGCCGTTTTCAAAATTTCAAACTTTTCTGTTGTCGCCTCAGTTTATGTGCCTTAAACAGCATCGCTGTCGCTCGACGTGTTTTAACTTCTTCAAACAGGGCCTGCAAGCCCGTGCCCTTTCACCCCTCATTATCTCTTGCTCTTTTCTCTCTCCTCCTGGTTCATCTTCTCCGGTGATCCTCCTTCACCCCAACCATCTCCGGCGATCACCGGCGGCATCGTCTTTCCCCCGACGATCCGAGTTCCCAAACTTCCTCCAGTCATCTTCTCTTTCTCTTCCTCTCTAACTCTCTCATTCCCGAGCTCCTTCATCTCTCTCTCTCAACTTCTCAAAGCCATGGAAAGAGGGCAATCGAGCAAGGCCGTCGTGAAATGACGACAGACCGCTCCTCTTTCACTGGTGGCAGCGGCTGAGGAGCCCCTCGAAGTGGCGCCAGCCAACGAGGATCTTGCGGCGATGGCGACTTTTTTGGACGAGGAAGAGGCTCCACCCGCGGCGGTGGGTGAAGAAGAAGAGGCGGAGGGCGACCCCCACCTAGTAAGCTTTCTATGGATGGATTGGATGTGAAAAATGAGCAGGGGAAGGGACCTTCAAAGGTCCGGAATTTGTTCATTGAATGGCGTCGAGACCAGGTGACGCCTTTCAAAGGGCGTCGACCAGGTCTGACGCCATTCAAGGCAATTATTTATTTTTTTATTCGATAAATGAACAATAAAAATGAAACTGAAGGGCGTCAAGACCTGTGGACGGCTTTCAAAGAGCATCCACCATGTCCGATGCCATTCAAATAGAATATTTTTATTTAAAGAAATTGATTTTTAATGCCCATTAACCGATAAAATTTGTTGAATTATTTGTAAGGGACAATGAGGGCCAGGATATCATGGGATTTGGTCATCGGTGCCTACCGTGGCTTGCCCGACTTCCAAAAGATGCAACTGCGCCGAATGGGGTTCCGTGAGATCCTGGATATCGAGCTGTTCTGGCTCGACTTGGTATTGCTACAGGCGCTCAAAGAGAGGTGGGATGCTAAGAGTAGGACATTCCTAATGCCTTGGGGACATATGATCCCCAGTTTGGAGGACGTGGCGAGGATCACCGGCCTCCGCATGGAGGGCCGGGCAGTGAGTGGGGTTACATACCCTAATTACCGTGGGCTAGGGGAGAGTCTTCTAGGTATAGAGGTTTCCAACTTAGAGAGGGAGTCCAGGACTGTGCCCAGGGTAGAGGTAGAGGCAGCTTTAGGGTTAGAGGAGCCCAGATGGCGATCTGATGAAATCCGTAAGGCCTTTAGGGATAGATTAGCTAGATCATCTTCCGCAGTGTATTGTAGTGATCCGAGTCAGGAGGAGAAAGTAGGTAGGCAACTCCGAGTCTTTCTAGTCTTTTTATTTGGTCGATTACTCTTCGGCACGAAGGATGACCACATTCACTGTAGATTTCTTAGTCTGCTAGATGACCTAGACCATCTCCATAAATATGCCTGGGGTGCGGCCCTCTTGGCCCACCTTTTTGCAGATCTTTTTGCGGTCACGTCGGATCGCAAGACCACCATCAGCGGCTTCTTGTTGTTTCTTTAGGTACAAATCACTTCAGTTATTGTTTATGCAAATGATATGATATGATGCTTTTCTAACTTAGATGCGCATGTATGCAGGTGTGGAGCTATCTCTATTTCCCGTTCGGCCGGGCGAGGATTGTGTGACCCGACGTTGTCCCGTTGGCCCGCCGATGGCAGCCGATTGTGGACACTGCCCCTCAGCACCACTAGCTGACGGCCCTTCGCCGTCAGTTCCTTGATTGTCCCGAGCGACTGGTGAGTTTCAATTTAATTGTCCATTTATTCAATTTTATTAATTAAATGCAATCTTTCATTTATTGAATGCAATGCATCTAACTTATATGTATGCATGTGATATGGAGCCCGTACTTGGGCATGGGTGAGGCAAGCCAGCCGTGGGTGATAGCCGGTGGGAGGAGGTATAGACTCCAGATGTGGGTCCATTGCCTAAATGAGATCGAGTCACTTCGCCTCTGCCTCGTGATGCAGACCCTAGGCCTCCACCAAGAATGGGTGGAAGAAGAGGTCCCGAAGGGAATCAGACGTTCGATGAGGGGGAAACAAGTCATCACCGACTGGCGGGCAAAATTCCCGGAGCAGTACGAGGATTGGCATCGCCGAGGCGTTCCAGTGCAGTCGAATGCGGAGAGTAGCATAACCTACCTCCAGCAGTACCAGACGCATTATGCCAATCAGCTACGGCTCCTCCGTCCACTCGATGTAAGTATGCACTTCTGCGTCTTTCATTTTGATTATTATCTTCTTTTAAATTTGTGAATGAATGTATGTATGTATGTTATGCAGGATGCACGTGATGCGACCATCATCGACCTCCAGGCCCGCCTACAGGATGCGGAGGCCCAGCTTGAACAAGTTCAGAAGGAACTGTTTGATCTGGTATGCATAAATAAATGACATGAATATCTATTTTATTAATTAAATTGTTTTGACGTTCAACCACTGACAGATAGTTTTCTTGGTACAACAAGCCGTCTACACCCAGGCAACTCCTCCTTCTGTTCCTGCTGGAGCTTCTTCTTCTAGCGTCGCTCACAAGGTCCTTGTGACCGATTTACGGGGCCAGCTGGCTTAGGCCATCCGACGGGCCACTCAGGTCGAAGAGGATGCTGCTGCACGGGTAAGTCCTTAACTTACTTCCTTCATTTCTACATGATATTCTTTGCTCGCTCAGCTAATAATGTCTTATGTTGCAGGTTGCTGAGATTCATGAAGCCCTCCAGAAGAGCGAGGTTGATTTGGAGCAGGCTCGTGGTTCAGCGGCCCGTGTTGCCGAGTTGGAGGATCAACTGGCGAGGCTCTCTGCCGGCGACCTACCTCAGGAGCTTTCACGACTCCGGTCACATCTGGAGTTTATTACCGAGGAGAGGGAACGTGAGCGACAGGAAAGGCACTGGATGGACGCAGAGATGTCCTCTCTCCAGGTCCAGTTAGGCATCACTGAGCATGAGCACCGCAGTATGGAGGAACGGTACCAGCGAGTACGTCAGCGGGCTCAGGAGTGGGGACACGAGAGTGCTTTCACCGCGAGCGTCGCGATATCTTCTAGCCAGGCCGGTCTGAGTACCATGGGTCCACCACCTCCACCTAGCCGAGCACCAGAGGGACCAGATGAGGCACAGAGCCATAATGATGAGGGTGCAGGAGAGAGCCAGCCTTGATGGCTACATCATGTATCTTTTTTTGCTGTTCTGAAGTCCTACTGATGGACTCACTCTTGTACACAAAACTTTTGATATATATGAAGGAAACTTTGGCTTCTAAGTTTGCGTCTTTTGTGCCCTATTCATCACTTAACAAACAGGTTAAGCATCTGCTCAGGCTTAGCCCCTTGCCAAGTTAAGTAACTGGTCAATCAATTATTTCCTTAATAAAAGGGTCAAGAGGCGAAGCCTTTATTAATCAAGGTAATGATAGCTATCAAAGGAAATGGAATTATGCAACATTCAAGCATGCAGATGCTCACTGAAAATAAAAAGAATGAAACACACAAAATGTGACAAGTAGATGCTAATTGAAATATTTCTTTGCTTTTTTGAGTTTTGGAATATCTAATTTTATTTGGGTTTTGGAATATCTATCTATTTTTTTGGTTTTTAGAATATCTATTTTTTTTAGTTTTGGAATATCTATCTATTTTTTTGGTTTTGGAATATCTATTTTTTGTTGGTTTTGGAATATCTATATTTTTTTTTGTCTATATTTTTTTGGTTTTGGAAATAAGACGTAAACTAAAAGACCAGCATAGTACTTAGATCAAAAGAGCATATTCATTTATTAACTTAATTCTCAAATTGTTCTTCAATAATCTAACTTAGACTCATCGTGCTTGAGCTGTGTTCTCGTTCGTGATCCCATTCGATGGTCTAATCCTTAGTCAACCTAGACCATTCCTTAAGTTTAGAGTACACCTCTATAGAAAGAAGGGAAGAATTTGTCTAGAAGGCCCACGAGAGGGTTCCGGAGACCCAGAAAGATGTCCCTCCTTTATCTTAATATCTATTCGGGTTCGGTCATTTTCATTTTACAGGGTATTTAACGACCTTGTGCTTCTCTTTCTTTTGATTTTGTGGCCTTTTAGTCTAATATTTGTAATGTGATGGCCTTTGACTTTGTATTGGCTTTTTGCCTTTTTTTTTCTTTGCTTTTGTAGAGCGGATCTCCCCCTTTTTTTTTTATGACGGCCTCCTACTAAGATGACGGATATTTTTGGGTCTATTCTAAGCCTCGTTCCGACATCGTGGGTCGAGAATAAAACAAAAGTTTTTTTTTTTTTTTGCTTGGCCACTGCCTTGCAGATAATATAGGGACGAATGATACAATGCAATTTTATACATGTTACAAAGGTCCTTCAGTTCCTGTGATATGAACTGTGGTCCATTGTCGATGACGATGGTGCTTGGAATTCAGAATCTTGTGATGATGTTATTCATGATGAATTTGCAAACGGTTGATGCTTTGACTTCCGTGTAAACTTCGACTTCTACCTACTTGGTGAAGTATTCCGTTGTTATGAGAATGAAGGATTTCTGCTTAACGCCGGAATCAGGATTACCAAAGGGTCTAATGACGTCGAATGCCCACATGGCGAAAGGCCATGGAGAAGAAATAAGATGAAGTGAAGATCCGGGGGAATGGATCTTGTCGGCGTGAAGTTGACACTTGGCACACCTCGTCTAAGCATCTCAAGAGAACTCCATCAAAACCTCTTTTATAAAGTACTCTTTCAACTAGGGTGTATCTTTGAGCAACTCTCCTGATAGCCCTTTTCTCCTCAGCTGTGGCTTCTTCAGGATATGATTGATCTTCACAGTATTTGGCAATCTCATAGTACCATAGTTTCTCTTCATCATCCATCTCTTCCTGCAATTTTAATAAAATAATCTCTCGCTTCTCCACAATATCTCGATCTCTAACCTTCTTCAGTAATTTTTCCTTAGTCCTAAAGAATGAAGGGTGTTTTACGGCAGATGAAAGACGCCTATGAACAATGATTGATTCAGATTGTCTATTGATTAGGAAGTTTAAGGATGATGCAAGAAAAGCTAGAGCGTCAGCTAAGATGTTTTGATTCCAAAGAACATGGACGAAGATCAATTTGGTGAAAAGCTTAGCATAGGCAGAAGTGAGTTCTTGATAAGGCTTAAGCTTGGGATCAAGAGTTCGGTATTTAGTGAGCACTTGGCGAAGGATCAATTGACTATCACCCACAATTCTGAGTCTGGTGGCACCATGGAGATGAGCAGCCTCGAGGCAAGTAAGGAGTGCCTCATATTCAGCTATATTGTTGATGACTGAAAAGTCAAGCTGAAAGGCTTGTGGGATGGTGACACCTTCAGGTGATAACAGAACAATACCGATACCCTTACCATGAGAGTTCAGAGCTCCGTCAAAATGCAGAGTCCACATATCGTCTTTGATTCTGTCTATGGATATTAGTTCCTCATCCGGAAACTCCGATCGGACTGGATCGAAACGAAGAAGTGGGTGATGAGCAAGATGTTCTACTATAGCATAGCCTTTGATCGCTTTCTGCTGAATGTAGATGATATCAAATAGAGATAGAAAGCTCTACCAACGTGCTAACCTATCAGTGAGGACGGATTTCTCAAGAAGAAACTTAATGAAATTCATCCTAGCGATGAGATGGACTTCTTGGGCCATAAAATAGTGCTTCAATTTCTGAACTACCCATACAAGCGATGTACATGTTTTCTCCATCGCTGTGTATCTTTGTTCTACGGGGTTGAGAAGTTTGGAGAGATAATAGGCTGCCCTCTCCTTTCCTTCTTCATCTTCTTGTGCTAGGACAGCCCCTACCACATCATCCAGGACAGAAAATATATAAAATCAAAGGTTTGTCTAGAGATGGTGGTCTTAAGACATGAGGACTTGCCAAATATGTCTTCAATCCATCAAATGCCTCCTGACACCTATCGTCCCAATCAAACTTGACTCTCGGCTTGGTAAGCTCGTAAAACGGCTTACACCTTTGTACATATTGGGAGACAAATCGACGAATAAACTGCAACCTCCTGATCAGTCCTCTTAACTCTTTCAAGTTCTTGGGAGGTGGCATTTCTCTAATAGCCTTTGCCTTGTTGGGATCGATTTCAATGACCCGCTTACTGACAATAAATCCCAATAATTTTCCTGATGATACTCCGAATACGCATTTCTTGGGATTCATCTTCAACTGATATTCTCTTGATCTCTCTAGAACTCTTGCCAAAACTTTGACATGTTCAGCCCTAGTCTTAGATTTCACTAACAGATCATCCACATACACTTCTAAATCAATGTGCATCATGTCATGGAGTATTGCCATCATAGCCATTTGATAAGTGGCTCCAGCATTTTTCAATCCAAAAAGCATGACGACATAATAATATGTTCCCCAAGGTGTGGTGAATGACATTTTCTCTTGATCATCTTCCGCCAACTTAATCTGATTATACCCTGAGAATTTATCCATAAATGATAATGTTTCATAGCCAGTTGTATTATCAATAAGTACGTCTATATGAGGCAGTGGAAAGTCATCTTTAGGACATACCCGGTTCAAATCGCAGAAGTCAATACATATTCTGACTTTCTCGTCATTCTTCATAACCGGGACTATGTTAGCCACCCATTGTGGATAGAGGACAACTCTAATAAATTTGACTTTATGCAACTTATCAACCTCTTCCTTCATTTTGAAAGCCATCTAGGGTTGGAATCGCCTTAGTTTATGTTTAACCGGGCTAGCTCCATCTTTCAATGTCAATCGATGTTCTACTAAGGAAGAATTTAATCCCGACATATCTTCATAACTCCAGGCGAAAGTATCCTTATAGTCTTTGAGAACTTGGACCACTGCCTCCTCATCTGCTTCCGATAGGTTTTTACTGACGAGGACAACCTTAGGTTCATCTTCAGTTCCTAGATTAATCTCTTTGGTAGGCTCTTCTACGGCGGCTGAGGGTTCATCAAATCTTTTTACTCCACTGGCATATGCCTCAGCCGCGTCCTCGTCATCTTCCTCATCTTCAGTAATGGGGTCTTTCTCGTGTATCAATTCATACACCCCATATCTATCATTGACTGACTCATCAACTTCATATTCTTCTAGCATCCGAATGGGATTTTCTAACAACTGAGGGATCTGAGAACAAGAAAGACATCTTAAAGCTAGATCCTGGAGGTATCTTCCCGGCTTCCTAGACTTCCTACTGACAAACCTGCCTAGAACTAGACTCCCTACCCTGACCTAGTGAGGACGAAGAAGGATAAAAATCATTGGATTCATGAAGTGATACAGGTGAATCCTCCCGAAAGGAGGGACAGAGTAGATCTAGAAAGAATCTTACCTGAACGACCAGCGCAATGGGGTATAGTTGGACAAGTATGATGTTTCCTCAATGAGGATTTGGGAGGAAGAAGTTACCAAATTGGCGTTTTTTTTTTTTTTTTTGAATTATCTATGTTTATCATAAAGCATGAATGGATATGAATAGGGGGGAATGAAATAATGGAGGTAATGGCACTAGGGCCAAGGGATTGGGGGGATCATACAACAGTATGTCCCAAATCAGATCATAAATCCTCTCTAGATCAAGAAGAGGCTGAGGAATAAGGTCATGTGGAGACAAAGTGACAATAATGGACGGAGCCCATGGGATGTCTTCAATAATGACCCGTGACCAAGTTGGGGTCAGGAGTAAAGTGCGGAACAGAGTGTGGAGGGTGAAAACATGAGAGAGATAGGTTCCTCTCCAGAGAAGATCAATGGTGAATCCGGTTTCATAGGGGTCATCCGGCTCCCCTTTATCAGTTTCTTCATTTAACAAGATTATTTTATCAAAAATGGCTCCAGGCCCTTCAATTAGTTCATCTATCAATGGCGGCCACTTCGGCTCCGAGGGATCAAGGAATAATCTGTTCAGTGCTACGTACATATCCCTCAGGTCGAACCATCGATACCATTCACATTCCAGATCTTGAAATTTTCTCCTTTTTATCGGCCGCAGAACCTCCAAGGACTGATATGTCGATAACTCAGAACAGTGTCTGGCCAGATCTCTCCCATAGATATCATGTAGATCGAAGTGGAAAGTGATCACCACCGTGTTATCATCAACATGATTAATCACAGGTCCCTTGATGAAGTGTGTATATAGAGTCCAAGTCAAGGGATTCCGATTTTCTTTACACGGTGTGCCCATTGCCTCCCATATCTTCTGGCCATTTTCATCTTCGTGCTGCTGTACGATGTCATGCCTTACTCTTCTTGGCCTATAGCCCAGGCCATTACCATGTGCTCTTCGGTTATCTTCAACGGGCATAGTTTTGCCTTGTAATTTTGTGCCCAGGCCTTTTCCTGGTTGATAACCGCTTTTCATCATGATGTTCTAGCCAGGAGTACTCATGCACTTCTCCCGCTTTACAACATCGACTGGATATGGATCAAGTGTAGTGGCTCTTAAAGGATCAGCCAAGAGAGAATAGACATGTAATACCAACAGACTAGGCTGTCAACCAGGTGAGGGAATTGGTGTGATGTTCCAGGAATGAGCAGCAGCAAGGATCGGCATGCTCGTGACTTTGATGATCCGTCCTTTGTATGAAAACTTAAGGAATTGATGATTAGTTGATAGAATTGCCTCAAGAGACTTGATGTACAGACGGCCAATGATGCCTTTTAACGAAGGGTCGATCTCCAAGGTGTAGAATTCGACCTCAGCATGACAAACGGGGCCTAACTCTACTTTCAAGTAAACCATTCCCAGAGGAGAACGAATAGAGTTGTCATAGGTTGTAACAGAGATAAGAGAAAGCAACCACTTTTTTCTGGGTATGCCACAAGATTCTAGAGTTTTCGGTGACAATACATTTATGGAAGCCCCAATATCAACTAGACAAGCATCTATAGCCTTTTTGCATATGTTAACCGTAATGCTTAGGGCTATACCCCTGGCTGCGGGTGGTGCTAGTTCTAATGTATGAAATGTTATAGAGGGTTGATCCTCCTGTGGAACTAGCAGTGTAGTTATTTTTTCTACCGACACGTCTTCATTGACCATTACTTTTTGCAAGTACTCCATCAGGATTTCTTGATGGGTCTTTGATCTTTTGATCAGTTTGAACACGGAGATCCGTGCCGGTGTTATGTCTAACTGCTTCAACAAGTCATATTGAGTGCCTGGTGCACTCTCTTCATTTTGTACTTCCTCTGGCGGCTGTGACGGGCCGTCTCTGACTGTGGATTGAGGAAAAACTTTGTTGTAGATTTTCCTGCTCCGGAGCGTATGTTCTTCAATAGTGGAAGGTCCAGGCGTTATCTTGAGTACCGCCGGGTTGATGAGTGGTCTGGAGGGTGTAATAGGTTGGTAAACAGGTGATGGAGAATTATTTGGTAGAGGCATCGTGCGTATGAGCGGTTTGGAGGGTTGTATGGTACTGGGTTGTAGGTGAGGTAGGGAATGGTATGCGTAACAATAGTTTAGATGACATGAGGGGTGTATAATTGGTTTGCGGAGGGTTGCTTGGTTAAGGTATGGTGGCGGAGGAGGTAATGTGTTTAATGGTGATGGGTTGCGGTTTGGGTATGTGGAGGATGCGGCGAGGCAGTTGCTTGGCAGTGCTTGGCATACTGTTGAATAGATAGAGGAAGAGTCCTCTACCTTCCATTGTTGTCCCCTATTAGCCTCAGACTGGCTATTTGTCAAGATAGGGGCGATCTGATTTTAGTGTTGATGCTCCGGCAGCGGGTTCTGTACTATACCCATATGTGTTGGTGTTGTTGCATGCGCTGGTGCTCTCTGTTGCTGCTGCGGGTGTTGTTGAGGTTGATGCTGTTGTTGTTGCTGCTGAGGTCTCTTTGCCTTCAAAGCGGCTATATATTTTCTCATTTCTTCCCAGTCAATGCCCCCTTGTTCATTGAGATCATGGATGTAGTCCCGGAATTGGAAACATACATCCATCGTATTCCCAGGTTGTCTGTGGAAGACACAATACCTATAGGCATCGGCATTTTGGGGCCATACAATTTTCTCCCTAAGCAGAACCAATGCATTGGCTGCCATAAGGGCATTGAAGATGTCTAGGAGAGACTCCGGGAGAGCAGGGTATGATGCCCTCTTCGGGCCTAGAGGCTTTCTGTGCTGATTGTAGTTGCCTAGAGGAGGTACATTGTGATATGCTGGAGGTGGACGAGGCTGATACTGCTGCTGTGGCTGGTATTGCTGTTGCGGCTGATTGTAGGTGGCCCGTAGCCCTACTGGTTCAGCGGTCTCTGCCCTGCGTACTGCAGCTGCTGCTGATTTCTCATGAACTGGGGCTGGTTGTTGTTCACAGTGATGACTTGTTCATAGGAGAGCGTACCCTCAGTTGTTGGACCTGTACTAGGAGAGTTTGGCATGGCAGGCTTCCAAGATGTAGGTCTGCTAGGTCGGTGAGGGTCAAAGAAGCTGGAGAAGGTAGTGTCTTTAAAGGCATTTTGGCAGTAACGTGCCCTCTTATAAAGTTCTGCCATGCTAGTCAAGTTGTTCAGTGTGAAGACTAGCTTGTGTTGGGGTGTAGCATTAGAAATCATCATCTTCACTTGTTCATATTCAAATAGATGGTCTTTGATTTTCTCCGCCATTCCCCTCCATCTATCAACAAAATTGATGAAGTTCTCATCATGCTTCATCTTCTCAGCCACTAAGTCAGTTATAGACAGAGACGGTGCAACTCGGTCATGGTATCTTTGGATGAATTTTCTTGACACGATACCATAGTCTTCCACCTCAGACGGCTCCAAAGAGAAGAACCACTCGAGGGCTGGCCCCTCTAATGATTTCCTGAACAAGAAGGCCAATGACCTCTTATCATTCTGCTAGTAGGAAGATTCGTACATAAACTCCTTCAGGTGGGTGATAGCTTTAGAAGGTGTCGTTAAAAACCCAAGCTAACAATCATATTTTAATCGGCTCATGTAAACTAATTTTAGCAATAGCAATGGTGAGTCCGAGTCGATCCACAGGGAAGTAAATTCTTAATTTTGAAAATCTTGTAATTCTTAATAATCTAAAAACATGTGAGAATTTGAGGGAACTAATTAATTACCTATTTAAACTATGACCCAATTAACTAACGTACATAAAAATGTAATTACGTAAACTAAACGAATCCCTTTTTTTAAAAAAAATTAAACACAACCACATATGGAGAATAAGCACAACTAAAAAAAATATAACAAAAACACCATTATTTAACTATGTGTAAACCATTAATCATCTAAAAATCAAAAATTGAATTACAAAGTCTATGGCTTAATATCCTTAAATAAAATAACTAAACATCAAGTAATAAACAACTAATCTTAATCAAATAAACAGATAATTGTGCTAATGGAGAGAGAGAGAAGAAAAACAGCAGTAGCCTGTGTGGGTTCTTTGTGGGGGCGCCGGCGCAGTGGACCGACAGCCAAGGGGGCGGCGCAGTGGTCCAACAGCAAAGGGGCAGTAGGCGGAGACGTGCTTGGGGGCTTGCAGGTGTGCGCTGGCGCGCTGGAGACTCGTGCTGGTGCGTGGAGCTTCAAGCCTGCATGCATGCGCTGAGGATGTGGAGGCTTGCAGGAGCGCGGGGAGCAGCCAGGTGTGCGCTGGGTGGACGTGCATGCATGCACATCGCCGCGTAGAGGGACGCTGGAGGCGTTGCAAGCGTGCTGGAGTCGCGCTAGAGGCCGGCGAGGTGTGG
This sequence comes from Zantedeschia hybrid cultivar, assembly GCA_030544215.1. Lineage (NCBI taxonomy): Eukaryota > Viridiplantae > Streptophyta > Magnoliopsida > Alismatales > Araceae > Zantedeschia > Zantedeschia hybrid cultivar. The sequence continues at coordinate 30,972,140 of JARZZO010000003.1, read as the reverse complement.
GCTCGAGCGTTGGGCAGCACTGGAGCAGCGGAGGGACGTGGAGGCACACTGGCGCGGCTCCCGCACGCAGGTGCTCGGGTGGCTTGCTGGCGCTGGTGCAGCAGAGGCGCGTGGCAGCGCGGTGCAGTTGCTCGCGCAAGCCTGCATGCATGCGCGTGGAGTGGGCCGGCGAGGGAGAGAAGAGATAGAGGGAGACGGTGAGAGAGAGAAGAGAGACAGAGCAAGAGGGAAACAGAGAGAGACGTGGGAGACAAAGAGAGAGAGGCATGTGGGAGAGGCTGAGATGAGTAAGAGAAACCGGAGAGAGAGGAGGAGAGTGCGGCTGAGAGGCTGAGAAAATAGGGAGAGAGAGAGGGAAGATTGCGGCTGAAAGAGATGCTGGGAGAGAGGAGAGGAAGAGAGAGCCGTGGGAAACCGAGAGAGGGAGAGGGAATCTGTGGGAGAGAGAAAGAGTAAGGTGGAGAGAAGGCTTCGGGGGATAAATAACAGAGAGGGAAAGAACAAGGGAGAGAAGGAAACAGAGAGGAGAGAAGGAAACAGAGAGAATAGCAGGGTCTTGGGTTCACGAGGATACTTTTAAAGAAAAGGGAAGGAAATTTTTTTTTTTTTTTAAAAGAAAGTGAAAGAAAGGAAGGCGGCTGGCCCTTCTTGGGTTCTTTGGACAAGAATTAGGACAACATTAGGGCATCAAATGACATTTTTACCCCTGCTTTAATCTTTTGGACAAAATGAAGTTGAATTTATTGAGATTCGAACACTAGACCTCCCCCAAATTTCCAGAAACTCCACAAACTGCACTGCATCATCGGCATGTCCTGTTTACATAGAATAAATATAAATTAGCATATTATCATTAAAAAAAATCATTATATTTATTTATTTCGTCTCGGTTTTGTCGAAAAATCGCAAATGCACTATACTCCATTAATCACATGAAATGGCGATGTTTTTAAGTCAGAATTTGACAAAATTGGTACTGTTGGACTTGGTACGCAATTATCTATCATTCCATACTATTTTACATATAAAAATGTGAGTATGATGCGTATGATTGCCCTTAAATGATCAATTTAACAATTTATCAGTAGGTGAAGGGGTTACCAGAACCGTTGTACTTCCTATACACTGGCATCTCAAAAGGTGGCAAGTGAAATACCGGCAGACTAGGAAGAGTGATCTCGAGCACAACCTTGACTCCCATCATGTTCTGGAAATTGTTGAATTGCTCATCTATGTGTTCCATCTTTGTGAGCAGGTCTTGAGTAATTGGATTGATTCAGGGAGGAGGTGGTGGTGGAGCATGATAAGCTTGCCGCCTGGAATAAGTGGGGCAAGGTGGATAGTAAGGTTGAGGTTAGGCAGCGCTTCCGCCATGCCCGAAGGTATTTTGGTAAGTTGGCGTTGGCGGTCTGGCCGGATGCCTCGAAGAAGATAATTGCGGCCCAGGTGACCGGGAGGTTGAAACATGAAGGCCTTCCATGGCCTGATGAATAGAGAAAGCATGGTGGAGAGGAGGTTGAGGAACAACAGGGGGAACCGCGGGATTCAGTTCAACAGAATGTAATGATGTCTTCCCTTTTAGGATGGATTGGATTGCCTCGAGCTGTTGATGATCCACATGGGAGGCCAGAGCTCCTAGGACGGTAATCAGATCGGGTGGATTGGCAGATGAGGGCTCAGCTGGATCTTGAGCTCCCTCGAAAGCGGGATTGGAAATCACATGGATATGAGGACGATCAATACCATGGTTGTACTGGCCATGAGAAAAGTGGGCCTAACCTTGAGGGGCATGAGCATCTCCCTCATACTCAGGATGATAGGAATCAGTATTACGGAGGGCATTAGCATCTCCTCCGTTCTCAGAGTAGTGATCGAATTCCTGAGGAGCATTAGCATCTTCCTCGTATTCGACGATGGCATCCTGCTCGTAAGCAGCCATATCCATAGATTTACCTGATCGAAGCATCATGCTATTAAATTTCTAGCAATCAAGTTCAAACAAGTTGTGTAAGAGATTAAGCAAACAAGTGGATGTTTACGTTGTCTTAAGATTCCTTGTTAAATTACTTAGATTTTTACACCAATTCTCTCAACAGGTAGGATCCTAGTTTCAGTTCAGTTTCTACCGTTATACTCTATGATTTTTTCTCACAACGATATGAATATCTAACCAAGACTTTAATTGGTACAACCAGCCCGATAAACAAGAAGGAATTCCGTGTTTTTGGGGACTTATGGAGGTCTTAACACCAACCACTCTAATCTGATCGAAGGACCAACCCAATCAGAGAGAGGTGAGGATGTCAAGAAGGTGTTCCTATGAAAGGGGAGGGGTTAGCCCCAGTGCAAATGACCTATGGCCTGGATGGCCTCTAATGTATGATAAGATAAATATAAGTAACAAACAAACTAAGAATCCGAGGGCTAATGACCAAAAGAAGAAACTAAGAAACTGCTTGAATCGCATCGCTGTTAACCGACGCTATTCAAGCCAGTAGCTTCTCCTGTTCACAGAAGCTCGGGTAGCAGATAGATAGGAAAAGTGCCTAAATGGCGTCTGTGTAAAGCGACGCGGTTCAGAAACGCGTCACTTTCCCAAGACGCTATTCAGCTTGCAGAAATAGTAAACAGAAGGCAAAAATTGAGGGCAATCCCTCTCATGTTGTCAAGGTAAAGCAGTAACTAATAGATCATGCGAATTCAATTTTTAACAGGGTTATTTATCATGCAAACAAACAAAATCTAATCAACCACACATCTTCCTATCACAATCACAACTCCTTAAACAATCAAACAGAGGGCAAAATCTTGCCACAAAAGAATGTGCACGTAGTGCACGTTGGGATGAACGTAACCAAACTCACCAATTGATGAAAAACATGCCCGAGGGATACAAGTGGTGTACCGTGGGTGCCCAATGATAAAAGCAAGAACAAAATATTTAAAAGACGGAAAGACCAAGTCCCACCGTGATCGCCAAAAAGCTGTGAGTGTTCAATTTGAGTGTGTGATTATCATGAATCATTGTGTTGTTTAATGACAATAAAAATAATAATTAAAAACTAACATGTGATCGTCAGAAATGTTTGACTAAAAAGTTTCAAAAGAAAAGATTTGATGAGACGTGGGAGATATGGATGTTCTTGATTCAATTTCTTCAGCCGGCTGAAGAAAGAGAGTCATTTTTGCTCTTGTTCTTACTTGATTTGGAGATTATCATTTTCGCTCTAGAATTTCTTCTTTTCTTGATCTCCTCGTGATCTTTTGATGCTCCTTTGTACCTTGCAAGAAAATGAAGAAAAAAAAGAAGGAGAAAAGCTAATTAGAACTAATAGAGTGTAGAATCTATTCTAACAAAATTATTAATCATGCAACCAAAACAAGAAACTCACTTGTTTGATATTTGTTTAAAACCCTTATAACATGTATAAGATTGGAAAAGATTATGTGAGTGAGTGTGTGAACATGAAGTGATATGAATATGTGAATATGAAGATGATGATGAAGCTAAGATGAAAGTATGCAAGAACTAAAGAAGAAGGAAGATTAGATGGCCCCTTGAAGCCTTCGGTCTTGAATGGATCTTAGAGGATGAAGAAGGACGAAGAGGATGAAACTTCTCGACCATGTCTTCCTCCTTCAAGAGCTCCAGGAAGCCGTCATGCAGCACTCCCATCCTTTAATGCTCAAGCCTCTTCAACTTCTTGAACTTCCTTTCAATCTTTCTGAACCTCTTTCGAACCTTTTTCAATGATCACTGGTTTGGATTTATATAGAACTAGTGTTAGGACTCTCACACACCGCTGCGGCCGCTTATGGATCAACTTGAAAGAGTTTGAAGCCAATCCAACCAAGAGAACAAGATAATCTCGGCCAAATCATCATTATCTGTAATTAACTAAATAGCGTCGTCCGAAGAAGACGTCTTTTAGCTAAATTAAAGCTAATGATAATCCGGAGAAGGAAACTGAAAGAAGTAGAAAACCTAAATGGCGTCGCGATATCAAGACGTGTTTCAGTTAATTCAAAATCAAATTAGAAATCGAAATGAATTAGGAGACCTAAACGGCGTCTACGAAGGGCGACGTCTTTTAGTAAAATTTCATATTTCGATTAAGAATCTGAGTTAAAATCAATTTCTCTAATGACTTCATGTCATGACGACGTCATTCAATCAAGAAAATTAATAAAAATTAATTAAAAATAAAAAATCAGATAATTTTAAGACATTATTATATGATATAAAATTTACTCAATATGATGTCAAGAAAAAATAAGATAGAGAAAAGAGACTGACTCTCCAGTTGCATAAACAATAGGAGAATTTAAAGTAAATTTTATCGAGTTATATTTTCTGCAATGTCTCTGCACCTGCATGGCCATGCATTGCATCAGGTTTTTTTTTTCTTTTGAATTTTTTTAGGTCTAACCTATATGTCCCACATGTTCATACATATCAATCTCTGATCGGATGACCTAAAAAATTTAAATTCATTATTGAGTTCAGCCCATTAAGAATATATTTTTATTACTCATTAGGTGTATGTAAGCGTAGCTAGGAAAGGCCCAACCACACGCCTAACCAATGACCCTAGAAACATATGAATCTCCCTCGTAGAGGCTTTCTCTGTCCAAAACTACATTGGGAAACTTCTGTAAGAGATACCAATAAAATCTTAAATAGAATAGACTTTTAAATGCAACTCCTCGCCGTATGTATTTTCAGATGATCCACTCCAATCCGCAAAGACTTGTTTGAAATCCTTCATAATCTTTTCCTTCACTCTAAACTAAGGTTCTACTCTGTTTGAACAGCAAAGTGATTAACTACTCTGTTTGAACGGCAAAGTGATTAACCCCAATTTAAGCCTGGTTAACTAGAGAAATTAAAGAACGACACTACGCTCCATCATTGAGAGAGAGAGGGAGAGAGAAAGAGAGCAATTAAGTGGCTAATAAGTGAGGTCGTCCAATGCCAAAAACAGCAGTTTGGATTATGCACTTATTGTCCTCGATATGAACAGTGTGGAAGCACCTGTGCGCTTCACAGACAATACGAGAAAGACGCAATGGGAAATATCCGTTAAAGGGCAGAACAAAAGAAACTGACCTTCCGAAGACTGTCATAATTCCTTATGTTGGCTATTGTTTACACGTTCTATTATTACCATCATCGGCCATTGCTTGACTTCCATTACCACTGGCAGTCTAAAATGTAATACAAGGAAAGTTCAGTTGATTTAACGTACGCTGTTGAATTGTCCCAAGATAATGCCATCTGAAACCCTTGAGATCAGGATGGAACTTGAAAACACGGTAGATAAACCTCTTTTTCCTTCCTTTTTTGGTTTTTGTGTCTCTGCGTTGTGGGGACCGCCCGGGGACTTACACTAGAGACTTGTACGGACACAACACCGTGATCCCATTTTACCAGTGAAAGCACTTGTCAACAATAAAAAATGCTTGGGCTTCGTCTCAGACTTCCGATTGCGTGGATGGACTAGCGACTGGTACGAACACACAACACACTGATCCAATTTTTACAAAAGCACTTGTCCAGAAAAAGGAAAAAAAATACTCGGTTTCCTCTCATACTTACGATTGTAGAGCATCTCGGAGCCGTATAGTTTTCAACCAGGAAACAGTTCAAATTCTCAGGTAATTTACATTAACATCAGTTTATCTTCGCTGCAAGCTGATTTCCAGACATTCCACTGGCCAGAGGCAAAATAAGTCTCATCTAAGAGAAGCATATGTAAGAAACCCTTTTGAAGTAAAATGAAATGGCTGATTAGGGATCGGGTTCCTGCCACACAGAAAAATCAGAATATAGTCAGCTTTCTACAGTGTGGAGAGCAATAATCTAAACATGCTGAGGATATAAACTTACGGGCGTGGCCCATAGACTTTGATTTGGCGCACATGAGTGTCCCTCCCATTTAGATGATTCGAAAGAACAGCAAGTTGCAACATGAAAGTGTGGATAAATGCTTCGCTGCAAGTTGAAGAAAACAGAATGTAGAGACCTGTTAATCAATCTGCACAAACTTCCAATCTATTTCTTAATAAAGGAACTATGATAAAAATTCAACTTGAACACTTTATACCATTCAATCACTGGAAATAGATAATAAGCCAACACCATCAGCGAGAACCTTATGCCTAATGAGGCAATCGCTCGATCAAGTGAAGGATCCAGGGGTCTGATAAAGTTTCACGCCTACCTATTTACATGGCATCAACCCTCTTGTAAAGATAGATGCAAGGAAAATTTAGACATGTCTGATGAAGTTTCCATGAGGTCAGCATGTGGTTTAACTGCACGCACTGTTTTGACCCTCCTCTTAATATTAAAAAAAAAATTCACAAAAAAATAAATAAATATTCAATTGTCCCCCTTAGGGTTGTTTCCATCCTTTGAGGCTTTATTTTCACCGTCGATAAAATTTGATCGTGAAACTCAATCGTGGCCGTCCATCGGATACTTGCAAATTCGATTTTCAAAAAAGCATGGAAAAAAAAAAAAGTGGTCATATTGTCCTTAAAGTTGCTCTCATCTTCTGAGATCTTAGTATTCATCACCGATTTCCTCACATCCAATTGGACGACTACAATCAATTCGGTTATAATCATATAGTGAAATTTAAGCTCCAAGAGGTAAAATTACCTGAAGAGGATAATTGAATATTGAGAATTTTATGATTGTTATTTTTTTTTCAACATGGGGATATGGCCAACATGCAGCGTGCGGTTTATCCGTACGGATGCTAAAACCGCACCACAATACTCCCCTCTCTCTCTCTGTACACACACACACACATCAGACGGTTGATGATAATCCAATGGTCAAATATTATGGAATGCATGGGTCCCACAATCAAGGATCCCTTCCAACGCATGCTGAGTTGGCAAATTCTCTCCCCCACCTTCCGTAAATGAGAAGTTTTCTGCTCAAGGGAATGAAATCCAACGTCAGATTGTAGGTTCTTGAGGATCGAATGACGGCAATTAAAGCAGCGCCTTCAGCACCTGTATTCTCGGAACCTCTCATGAATTTGGTGGCGCCTATGATCCTTACGATCGGAAGATTAAAGCAGGCCGTTGATCCTTACAATCGGACGATCCGTGTAATCTAATCACCTATGCATCATTTCAACATCAAATTCTTTTATCCTCATTGGATTATAACCCGACAGCAAATTGTACCTAAATTTCTGACCATATTTTAGCATCTCTCTCTCTCTCTCTCTCTCTATATATATATATATATATATATATATATATAAAATGTTCTAGTGTGGTTTGCTACAGTGCATGTGGTTTGACCACAAGCACTACTTTACCATCCTCCCTATATTGAAAAAAATAAAATTCATAATATTTTTTTAGATATTCAATTACACCCCCCCCCCTTAAGGTTGATTCCATCCCTTAGGGCTTTATTTTTACCATTCGATCAAATTCGATCGTGAAACTCAATCATGGCCGCTCATCGAGTACTTGTAAATCCAATTTTCAAAAAATCATGAAAAAATAGTGAAAAGAAAAGAAAATGGTCATATTGCCCTTAAGGTTGTTCCCATCCCCTGAGGTTTTAATATTCATTATTAATTTTCTCACACCCGATTGGACGACTACAATCAATTTGATTTGACTATAATCAGACAGTCAAATTTAAGCTCGAAGGAGTGAAAATTACCGTGAGAGGGTAATTGATATTGAGAATTTTATGATGATTTTTATTTTTATTTAAACATGGGGATAGGGCCGAAGTGCACCATGCGGTTTATCCACATGGATGCTAAAAGCACACCACAACACTCCTCATGTATATATGTATATAAATGGTGCAACAGTGCGATGGTGATAGTTGGTGGGACTCATCGCATGAACATAAGTCACTGTTAGATCTTAATCTAACTATTGTAAAAAAAAAAAAAAAGATAAAAAATTTACACTTTTTGTTGCGGTGCCTTCGATGCCAAAAATTCACAGAGGGTTGGGATGTGAGGAGGGAAAGTAGGAGAAAAAAAGTTTTTAAAAAAAAAAATAGTACGATCAACAACGGCAGTGTTCCTGCCCGCGCAAGAACTATTCCCGTGCATGGCGCAACAGTTCCGCGCGGGCAGGAACCAGATTTTTGTTTTTTGTTTTTTTCTTTTACACACTCCAAGTGTGCACTGCTACTGTGCGACGGGGTCGCACCAACCGCTGCCATTGCATTGTAGCATTTGTCTATGTATATATGAATATATATATATAGAAATATATATAGAGAGAGAGAGACATTATGCAGTCCACACACATAGGGCTTAAACCACCCAATCACCATATTAAAAAAATTAATGAAAATCATCATAAAATTTTAAATATTCAATTACCTTAGGGTTGTTTCCGCTCCTTGGGATTTAATTTTCATTATCCCATCATGAAATTCAATCATAGCCTTCCCATTAGGTGCTAGCTTGATTTTCATGATCAGATGGTCTATTTTTTAAAAAAATAATCAAAAAATAAAAAAATTACACCAATTACCCTTAAGGTTGTTTCCATCCCTTGATGTTTTAAATTTGAACACCAATTAAGGGGTTTAAACCCTATGCGGCCGGTACTATGCGGCCATGTAGTCCAACCGCATGGAAGTTTTGGATTTGGTGATCAAAACTAAAATTCCAAGGGATAGGAACAACCCTATAGGTAATTGGATTAATTTTCTATTTTTAATTTTTTTAAAGGTTTTTTATTTTTTTGCTGCACCGATCAAACGACTATGGTTAGTTTCACGATTGGACAGTAAAAATTAAGTCCCGAGGAATGGAAACAATAATTGAATATTTAAAATTTTATGATGCTCTTTATTTTTGAAAAAACATAGGGATGGGTAGAATAAAGGCCGTAGGGTCTGACCGCACAGACACACTTTAACCTTCCTCTAAGGAGATGAACATCAGGAAGAACATAGAGTTTATTCATGGGTTACGGTTCTCCATGGTTCACAATGAGGTTTGTAGGAAAGAAAGGAACCCCCTATTTACAATGAAATTAATGCTGTAACATCATCTAAAGAGAAAGCCCCTGGGCTGCTAGAGATTCCACGATGTGTCAGTAAAGCGGTAGGTAAGAGGTTCTTCCTTTCCTCTAATCAGTGTGTTCAATGCTTGGGTTGGAGACATAAAGCTATGATTTGCTTCAAACCATTGTGTTGTAGATGGAAGGGCCTGGGTCATGAGATATTTGAATACAATGTCATGGATTCAGGGTCATTTAATCTTTTGAAGCAGGTGACAAGGTAAAGAATGATGAAGATGAGTTTGTTGACATTTCCAAGAACCCAGAGATCATATTTAAGTTACAATGGCAAAAAAAATGTGCTATTGGGAGGATACTTACCTCCCAATGGTAGTGGTCCTGAAGTGGATTCAGTCCTCAAGAGAAAGAAGCTCCAAGTTGCCCAATTTTTGGGTTAGAAGAATAGTTAAATTATCCTTCTTGATTTGCTGAGGTTAAAATGTTTGAAGAAACTCCAGCTCTGGTTGATCTAAGAATCCAGAAGCAAGATACAATTTTTTGTAGTCTAGAATTTTTTTTATGGAGCTTCGACATTTCCAGGCAGATCTCTAGCAAATTAGACATTGTAAGGGGGGTAGATCAGGAAATTATGAATGGAGAAAATATGTAGATCATCATATTCCTGCTAAGGTTGAGAATCTAGGGATAGTTGAGCACAAAGTGAAGTGTGGCTTCAGATCATACATTATTTGTCTGCAGACTGAAGAATCGCACTCATAGGTCCAGGAGTTGGGGATAGTGGGACCCATGGGTTGATTAGACCGACAGAGGTAACTAAGACATTGGAAGGACAAGAACAATGACATGAAGATTTTCATCCAGAGGCAGAAGGCAACACCAAGTCCTGTCAATTCATTAAGCAGACCAAGGTGTGAGACTGAGTTGCTAAGTTCTGAGTCTTGTCCCTGGGAGGAGAATCAGTGTCCATCCATCCTTCCAGTTATTCCTGGTACTGCATTGGATTGTACACTTGATAATGAGATTGGTGTTCTTCTTAAGTAGAGCTGGCAGAGGAATTAGATCAGAGGCCATGATGAGTGCTAACTCACTTTGATGGAGATGCTGCTCGTTGACTAGCCTTTGATCATAGAAACCCATGCAGAATGTGTTTGCAGGAATGACTTCCTGAGAGAGATGGAAAAAAAGATGAAAACAAGCCCAAGGAACGAACTCGGCACTGATGTTAGGGGTGAAGAAAGCCAAACATTAGAAAAGCCCAGTTGTTCTCGCAGCGGGAAGAGATCAATAAAAACCACTGACAGGAAGAACCAGATGAAGATACTGCAGTCCAGTATCGTTGGAGACCATAGGTGGAACTAGTACATAGGGCTGTTGAAGATGGGGAGAAGGCCAGGAAGGATTATATTGAGACCTTTGTAAGCAGCACCATGAATGAAGCATTTTGGAATTCCAATCCTTGAATCCGGAATATTTTACCTTGGAGAGAGCTTTATCTACCAGCAGTGTGCATCTATGCAACAGCTGGGTAGTGGTAATTATGTACAGGTGGAGCTCCAGCAATTGGAACATCTTCCACTTTGTCACAGGAAATGCTTCATTGCGTTCCAAGTTGTTTCAAACCTCCACTGCCAACAGATCCCTTCCACTAGCATCGGTTAGAGTTTCCACTGCCATTGGAAAACAATAAGGCCCAGTTTGACTGCAGAATAAGGTAGAAAAAGATGTCTTATCTGCATTATTCCTTCCTATTCATTTTAATTGACTAGATTCCTTAAAAGAAAAATGGTTTATTTCAGAATAAGGGAGAACAAGCAATTCAAGTAAAAACTTCAAATTGCTTATTGTAGGTAGAATAAGCATTAATGGCACCTCCTTTCTCGTAATTTATTTTATTCATTTATTACTTAATTAGAATGACTTATTCCAGATAGAACTAGAACATGGTTACCAAACTAAAACATGGTGTATTCTTCTATAATCAATCCCAGATCGCTTATGTTGAACATGCAATCCAGCTATCAGGTGCTCTGTCTGATGTTGCTTCCATTTCTGGGTGGTAGGAACAAAGAGTCACCAGGTGGCATTCCTTCCTCGAGCTCCCTTCACATCATCGGTCAAGTGCTGGGCTCTGCAGAGAAGGATTCACTACACCTCACCACTTGCTATCAATCAAGACAAGGTTTGATGTACAGCAGAAACTCAGATTCATCATTATTTGTTATTCTCCTTTTCAGCCTGGCTCAGACACCAGGGCTGGGGACTTGAGCTGGCCATGGAGAAGATTTTGATGTTTTGGCACTTGGACCAGCCTGCCAATTCTGTGAAGTGCTATTAAGTGTCGACAAGTTTAACACTAATGCACTCAACTTGAGTGCAAGGGATGTCATTAAAGCATGGCTACCTCCGGGTGGTGCTGGGACTCGTGGACTTGGCAACATGGCAAACTTAAAAACAGTGGCCTACTGCAATGAGGCCCTGCCACTGACAATTGTATGCAGATTTACCCCTTTTTTCACCAGCCAGTTTCCAGAAGTGACACAGCAGACTCCCTGGCGATCCAGGCTCCTGTGAACCAGATGATTTTTTAAGTGTTGATTTTCATAGTAAACAAGGAATTGATTAGAAGATGCAGGTTCTTCCTGTCAAAATAGCCAATAAGGTTGGCCAATATTGAAGGCTTCAGAGGCAATTACATGACAAGGAGAGCCCACAGGATAATTCCTCGACTAGTCTACGGAATAGAAAAAATTTGAAGTTAAAGGAAATTAACGGAAATCCTTTATGACAACATTCCAAATCACAAAGTTTATAGGGCAAAAGGTCTAGAGGTAGAAAATTGAAAAATCTAACAGCTCTAAGGGCTGATTTTATGGTCGCAGTTAAACACAGTAAAGAGGTCGGGTAGGTTTTTCACTGTTTTTCTTTCGAGAAGAAAGTGGACTGCACCATCAATTTTATTAAAAAATAAAAAGAGGTAGTAGCAGTACGATCCAAGGTTTTAAAACTTGCACCAAACCGTCCTGTTCAACCGATTAATCCAGAAACATCAGACCCCAGGTTACAAAGTGACGAAAACCCGCTTCTTATAGTTGAATCACTTCAACCCATTTAAATCCACCCACCCATGGTTAAAACCATCCAGCCCATCCCCTACATGTCAACCCGGCCCACTCAAAATCATGGAATTCCAGGTCGGGGCGGGTCCTAGGATCTAGACCCGCCGATCCCGATCCGATCTGATCCGGATCGGCCAGATCCGGATAAAGTCGGGCCGATCCGGATCGACCCTATTAAAAAATTAATTAAAATTAATAAAAAATCAGAAAAATATAAAAAATATAGACATTATTCAATAAATGTACAATGAATATAAATTATGTACATCCATCAAAAATGAATATTAAAGACGAATAACTCTAATAATTATTATTGTGCACTAATTAAAAAAGACATATTATGAAATTTTTAACATGAAATTAATAAAAAATACCCTATAAAAATCACATTTGTGATCCTTCATTATCTAGCTCATAAGTTTGAGATGGCGGCCCATAATCTACCAGCATATACACTAGATACCTATAGCCAAACAAAGAGCTAGCGAGGTCTTTAAATCCCCATTGCATACCTCGAAGTGTGTTTGCTTGCTGACTTGACCTTTCTCTTGACTGTATTGGAGGGACATAAATGTCATATTGAATAGGTGGAGGTCCAGAGTATCCCTTAGTACTACTGTTGATGTCTAAATATGACAGTGTAGAGGGGTGAAAATAAGACGAATAAAAAGATCCATATTCTTAGCTGGGTCAATTATATACTATCTATCTTTGTTGACCTCCAAATCTCTCTTATTGGCCTTGGCTTCCTTCAAAATGACTCGGAGGTGCAGAGTAACCTTTGTATCCTGAATAATTACTCTCAAATATATAACCTCCTGATAGTCTAGCAGCAACAGCAGTACCATCACCATTACCATCTCCATCATCATCATCATCATCTAATTGTTCCCGAGTGAAGTCATCACTCCCCACTTGACATGTTTTCTTCAGCCGCCTTCTTCTACGCTTACAGGTTTGTTTCTTTGCCTCGTACATACTCGTTGGGGTGTCCTCAAAGTCTCCCCAACCTGTTGAACTATAGTTGCGTCTCCCCCTTGTTCTTCTTCTGATGAGTCTACTCGTTGTTTAGACTTTTTGATGACTTTTTCTTTTTCCTGTCAGATGACTGCAATGAAGTTCTTATTGTGCCTTTGTCTTTTCTTCTCTGTAGATCCACTTGAGTAGCTGATCTCTTAAGTGCTGGCTGAGAGATAGAAAGTCTAGCAGTGTCTGGTAGTGTGACTGACTTTCGACGTCTCTGAGGAACAGATGCACCTCCTTCATCTGTTGTCTGAAATTCAGGATTTCGAATAACTACTCCATCCAATTCACCTCTTACTCAACTCTGATCCTGAGGATCAAACTCAGGCTGAGCATCTCTAACTGCTCTAGTCTCCACCCAAGAATGCAATAGGTGTTCTTCATCTAGCAATTTATCAACATCAATCTGCTGTAGAGACTCATCAACTAGTCTGCCAGCAAACTCCATGAATCTCTGTCGTTCAAACCTTTGCCTTCCCTAAATATGCATATCTTTAAGCGCATGTTGTAGTGACAGTACATCAGCTTTTCCAGTTTAGAAGCACCTAATCTATTACGAATCTTCGTGTGAATGAGATTGAATGTACTTCAATTTCTTTCACACTGGTTAGAGGAAGCGATTTGAATGAACACTCTCACTGCAATATACGCCAAAGGCTTTGTGCCAGTATGTCTATAATTAATCTAGATCCACCATTCGGTTGTTGCAAAAAAAAAAGATAATATTAATAATTAATGATAATAATTCATTAAATTGAAGGCTAATTATCATGTAATTAACCTAGAGTTGTCCTCATTACTGCAGTCTTGACGTCTTCATCTTCATAAATATTAATCTTCAATTTAAATCTCTCCATCTACAAAATAAATGTAAATGACATAAGTTATTGACAGAAGACTAGATTTCCATAAACTCCTACTTTGTATGTTACCTCTGATAAGGCATCTATCTTGATATTCTAGTAATGACATTAGTTGTGCCTCCAAGGACCTCTCCATCATTAACGCTCTCATCATATTGATATCTTGGGTTCGAAAAAATACCCTACATTAAAATTAAGGTTCAACATTTATCAAAATAAATATCATTAACATAAACCAAATAAAATCAACAAGAGAAGAAATAGAACTAACCAACAGAATGGAGATCATGATGGAGAGTTGTCTCCCATCTATCATCAATGATCCTCCACCATTTCTCAAAAGTTATATATTTTTTTGTCATCAAGTGCTCTTTTTCTCTATCCATTGTCTTATACAGGTATCTTATATCATTTTTATCATCTCCATCAATTAATCTCAAAACATGCACTAAAGGCTCAACCACTTTCAGGTAGCAAGAAACTTTATCCCAAAATTTTTTTTTTCCCAACCAACATTTGCACTGCCATGGCAATACCCTAGCATCGGCCCTCAATGTCCATATATGTACCAAAAAATTGTAAAAGTTGACTAACTGGGCCAATTGATGCTTATACTTTATCAAGCTCTCCAAAGATATGAAATTGGAAGCAAATCGCCAGCACGAAGGAGATTTTGTCCACCTATATGCTCTCTCATCATATGTGGGATCCTGTTGTGACTATAAATAAATCAAGTGATAACTTGAACTTGCTCTACTACCTCAACAACAAAAAGATCTATGTCTATGTCATCTATCATAATAAAATGTATTGCACAAAGCATCCAGTACAAATGTTTCTTCTTCTACATCAGCAATATGTTAGTTGTTTTGTAACTTGCTTCATTATCAATCACCACTTGCACCACATTTTCTTTACCAATTTCCCCCATTACCTCATCCATGAGCATGTACAAATAATCAGTATTCTTTATCTTATTAGAAGTATTTATAGACTTCAAAAAAATGGTGCCCTCATTGCAATAGATAAGAAAATTAATCATGGATCTCCTTGTCGTCCATGTCCAACTATCATACATGATGGTACAACCATGTTCCTTCCACACATTTTTGAAGTTCTCCACCTATGCCTTCAACTCATTGTACTCCTCCTAGAGACCAACATCATAAATGTAGCGAGGTGTGGGGCCTTTACACCAAGCCCAACATCTGTAATTACATCCATCATAGTCTAAAAATATGGACTGGATGTTGTATGTGCTGACACACTTACATGAAAAAATCACTTCATGATTCTTTTTGAGACATTTTTTACTGAGGTCTTGACTCCTTTCAAGGCTTACTTGATTCCAGGCTGTCTGACAGACCTTGATCAATATAAATACTAATCTATAAAACCTCGTACCACATATGACGCCCGTCCACAACCCAACACAGCAGCAGCAGTAGCCCTGCCAACAAAAGAGCCCTTAGGAAGGGATCTCCCAAACTGAGATCTGGTAGGCATAGATCTACCTGATGATCCTATACCTCTTCGCCGGTCTTCATCTTCTATATTTGTACGCAGACTGGCACGAACAACTCTGGTGCACTCTAGATCAGGGTCATCTGGATACTCATCATAATCATCCTCAACATCATCATCTAAACTGATCGGCCGCTAAATAGGCAGATTGTAATCTCTCTATCTCTGGCGCCCTGATATCTCATTTTGCAGATCCATATGTTGCTGAGTTAATAAATATTTTTAGACCTTTTTAGTCAACATGTAAGTCCTTATTTTCCTCTTCAAATCCAGTGGAACTGACTTACATCTGCGGACATCTCTTGTTATGCCAGCAATATGATTTTTTGATGATGCACGCCTCCACCCATCTCATTTTCACACCACTTGCATTTGACCCTCCTTTGCCTAGCGTCCAATAGTTTGCAATTCTACCAACCAAGATCACCGCCCTGTTGTTGCTCCTCCAATTCATGATGCCCTTGCTCTGTCATATTTCTACATAACATGAAAATGCACAAATAAGCTCAAGTAACAGTAATCATATGTAATTAATGTATAAATCTATGCAATTAGGTTCTAATAAGTTCAATTGAGTATTTGGCACGCTCAATTGAACCCTAGTTACACTAATCATACAAAATTTCTAATTTTTAACTGCTAATTAAGATTAATTGTAGATAATTGGTACTAATGACGTACAGTTAGTGCACAACTCTATGCAATTAAGTTCTAATAAGTTTAACTGACTGTTTGACACACTCAATTGAACCTTAATTACACTAATCATATAAAAACCGCAATTTTTAACCTCTAATTAGAATTAATTTTGAGAAATTAACACTAATGACATGCAATTAATACACAAATCTGTGCAATTAAGTTCTAATCATACAAAAGCACTCAATTAAACTCTAATTGCACTAATCATACAAAAGTCGGATTACACTAATTATACAAAAGCAGAGCAACAGCAGTACTACTGTTGCTAGCTCTCGATCCCCTTTAAGGTGGGATCCAGGATCAGCCCTCAGGCCTAAATAGGCCGATCCTTGCCCAATATGGCCCGATACGGGTCGATCCCTTTTCTTTTTTTAATCCGGAATCGGATTGGGACCCACCGATCCCGATGCGGATCAGGATCATCCGATCCTACAATCCACACTAGTCAAAATGGTGACTTGGGTTTGTTTAGGAGTCGTAAACATCTAATCATGAGTTTGAGAAGAATTCCTTCAGCCGCTGACTTCTGCACTCTCCAAGGGAAAAGCAGAACAAAAGCAGCAACTGTTCACATTTCATTCCCAAATATCTTGTGGTTTTGATCCAATCTCAAAAATGAGAATGGAAAAGAAACAGTTGATGTTCACTTTCCAACAAAACTATATCTTCGTGTTTCAAAGCAAGCAGTTCACCTATAGGTTGGCTAAAATTCCTTCTATGTGGGCCCATTATTAGCTGGCATATCATAATATTTTTATTTTATTTTTGTTTAACATGTAATTATAGATTTAATATAATATTCATGTTATTACAGGTTACCCGCTTCAATCCAACGGTTGAATCTTCGACCATGGTTCGACGAGCAGTTTGGTCTTTCAAACAATGGTACGATCAAAGAGACAGAGGAGAGGCTCCACACCCAAACAACAAGACTATGATTTTGTGCTACATGAATGACTTCTCCCTGGTTCAGTAAAGAAACTTTCAAAATAAATCTGCTCCAACAATAAAGGAAAGCTAAGGCTCGATAGGAAATATTTTCTACATAAACTTTACTTCCCCTAAAAAGACAATCATTTCTTTCCCTCCAAATGCTCTAGCAAACTGCACGAGGGATAAGGAGAGTCTAGTCATTCACACTTTTCCCAAATTGTCGACAGAATATATGAAACTGCTGCCACATTTCTTGAACAAAATTGAAGGAAAATTGAGTCTAGACAAGAGAGAATATCCTCCAGACCTCCCCTATTTCAGGGCATTTAATGAACTATTTCTCGACATCTGTTGTAGTCTGGGGGATGCTTTGCATTGTCCAAGGTTGTGGATGACGAAAGTTTAGAGGGATTACAGGGGAGTATTCTTTTTGCATATTATCTTATTGAAGTGCATAGGTTTTCTTTTCCCTTCATTGAGAAATCTCGTCTCAACTGTCTAAATGTATCAATTTTATTTATGCTAAGTAAAAAGGAAAGGATGTATACAGTATTTTAAAAAGAGGCTGTCTAGATGATTAGACGGCCTGCCTAGGTGCCTCAGATGGGTTGGCTGCCTCGAAGGTTTCCACCTCAGACCTTTCTTGACAGTCTTGTCTCATCATCGATTTTTTCCCCCTCACGTAAATTATGTAATTACCACATTGCATTAGGATGTGTTGTATCACTAGACGTTAGGTATGACTAGAAAACTTATAATAACAACTTTAAGATCTTTATGTAGATATCATACTTACTTCAATGTTGTTCTGTCCGTCACGAACTCTGCATCAGGAGGTAATCAAGTATTGTTGTTCTGTCCGTCACGAACTCTGCATCACAAGATTGTTAAATCTGAGTCCATAGTCTGTAGGAATGCCGTCATTCATTGGAAGACGTGGTATCCAGAAGCAGGGTCTCTACAGTACGACACAACACAGGTATTTTGGTGCAAACTGGTTGGTATTCCACGGCATCTGTGGAATGTGGAAGTGTTTAAGGCAGTCGTGCTCCTTTTGGAAGGATCTCTAGGGTGGATAAGCAGACTTTGGCGTGGAGCAACCTGGCGTTTGCTCGGGTTATGGTGAATATAGAACAGGGGATTCACGTACCGCACACTGTGAGACTTCGATGGGGGAATCAGACATTCTGGATTTCTATTGTTATTGAGAACAAGCTTCAGATCGAACAGGAGGATCAATGGTCCTTTGGGGAGGTGGCTATGGCATATAAAAGATACAAGGCAGATAGGGCATCTACTAGGGAGGTTGTCGCTGGGAAGAAGATGGAGTCGACTCAGCTGGAAACGGTGGTTAAGTTGAACTCTGACGCGAGCCAACACGGATGTGAGAGGGATACAGTGACTCGCATCGTAACTAAGAGCGAACCGGCAGTCGAACCAATTCTCAAACCAGTTAACACGGAACCGATCGTCAACAATGCTGTTAAGGTTGAGGCTACAGACGATCATCACCGTCCAAATAAGGAGTTATACGTTTCAGAAGATGGAGACGTCAAGGGTTTCCCAGGCTGTGATATGCGGAATCAATGGGATTCTCTGCTATCATGCCTTGCTACGGAGCTGGCGAGGAAATTACAACGCTCAGCGAGGAGGGAATCTCGCAGGAAGCCAATCCACGTCCTTCGGAGGGAAGGTAGCTCGAGGACGGTAGAGTCTGCTCTGCCTTACAAAGAGGCAGGAATGAAGGGGGATGAGGCAGAAGGAGACAGAAATCTGTTAAAAACAAGTAAGTCCCATGGTTCACAATTCCCCCCAAACCTTTTCCCGATTTCCTCTCTCCTATTCTCAAGCTGTAACGATCCCCGACGATCGTCCACAACAGCCTTGTCTGGCGCTGGTGCCTTTGAATGAGCCCATTCAACAGTATAGAAGAAGTAAGGAAGTTACAGAAGGGGAGCAATGTCCTATTACAAAGAACTGGGATAATATTGAATTAGAAAAGAGGGCGTCAGCGATTGGGTTACAAATAAATGGGAAGGTGGGTCAGTTCCGGAAATTATGCTCTGAGTTGTCTGGCAAAATAGAGCATAAGGGTAGCATAACGAAGGGAACAAGGGAGCTAAGAAACTTATACAAGGGAGAACTGTCAAAGATAGACAACGACGTTACTGTTGGGAGGAAAAAAGGTGACAAATGCAGTCAGTGACATTACTGTCATGGAATATTAGAGGTTTGAATGATGGAGGAAAGCAGAGGACAGTCAAGGAGGCAGCGAGAAGATACTGGGTGGATATTGTTTGTTTGCAGGAAACTAAGATGGAGAAAGTGGAAAAAGACTTCATTCACAAAATTGTTCTATTTGGGGAGTCAAATTTTGTGTTCAGAAGATCGTTGGGGCAGTCAGGAGGTTTGATAATTGCCTGGAACAGAATGAAGTGGGAAGGTAAGTTGCTGGAGATCGGAGAACACTCAATCTCTATAAGTTTGAGGGATTCTAAATGTCCATGGTTGCTTTCATGCGTTTATGGACCACAGTAAATCCAAGATCAACAGATACTGTGGATAGAACTATCTGCATGCCAGGAAAAATTCCAACTGCCGTGGTGTGTGATTGGGGATTTCAATCAAGTGAGGAAACCTTCGGAAAGAAATAAAATTACAAAGGTGAATAGAGGAATGAAGTTGTTTAATAAATGGATCGATGATTGTAGTCTTTTGGAGATTGTTATGTCTAATATCCAATTTACTTGGTCAAATGGGAGGCAAACACCCTCAATGTCTAAGCTGGATAGGGTTCTAGTAAATGAAGGATGGGAGAGACTGTTTCTTGATGCCATGGTCTCTGCGCAACCAAGAGTCGTCTCCGACCATAATGCTATCCTCTTATATTGCAAAAGGAGGAATAGTAAGAAAAAACCTTTTCGTCTGGAAAAGGTATGGGTCTACAATGAGGAGTTCAAAGCATTGGTGAAGGAAGTTTGGGAGCAAACAGTGGGTATTCATTCTGCAACTAGAACTCTGGCACTGAAGACAAGGAATTTAAAATAGAAGGTTAAAGTTTGGGCTGATAAGTGGCGACAAGAGAGATATGTCTATGTGAACAAATTATTAGAGGCAATAAAGGTTTTGGATACTGCTGAAGAGATTAGGCATCTAAACCAACAGGAACTGGAAACCAAATCAAAACTGAATGTGCAATACTCAGATTGGCTACTTGAAGAAGAGATTAGGTGGAAACAGAAATCAAGAGAAACATGGTTAAAAGAAGGGGATCTTAATACAAGATTCTTTCACCAGGTTGCAAATAGGAGGAGGAAAAGAAATACTACCTTAATCATTCAACAACAAGAGGAAATCATTGATGATGAAGATAAAATTGCAGAGGAAGTCATCAAATTTATAAGGAGTTGTTCTCTAAGGAACAAAGATGGTTTCCTACCTGGTACGATCCTGATAATAATATAATCTCCCCACAGGAACAAAATCTTCTTATAGCTCAAGTGACTGAAATTGAAGTTAAAAAAGCCGTCTTCGATTTGGGGGCGGATAAGTCACCAGGACCAGACGGAATACCCATCTGGTTTTATCAGGTTTTTTGGGAAGACGTCAAGTCTGATATTTTTAATGCTGCAAAGATTTCATTTCTGGAGATGCTAGCTGGAAATGCCTCAATCATACTTATATTGTTCTACTACCTAAGAAGGAGAGCGCAATGCAACTGAAAGATTTTCGACCCATTAGCTTACTTAATGGGTCATACAAGATCTTTGCTCGAATCATTGCTTCTAGATTGAGCATGGTCTTGAATGGCATTGTGCAACCGAATCAATCTGCTTTCATTCGGGGTAGAAGATTGAAGGATAATTTTCTTCTTGCTCATGAAGTTTTATTTTCCTTGAAGAAGAAAGACATAGAAGGAGTGGCTTGCAAATTAGATTTTAATAAGGCTTATGACAGAGTACAGTGGAGCTGCTTGTGGAAAATTTTGAAAGAGCATCATGTTCCGGATCAATTCATTACGGTTATGCAGAAATGTGAGACCACGGCTACATTTTCTATGATCATCAACAATAATGTTTATGGATATTTTAGTAGTTCTAGAGGTCTGAGGCAAGGAGACCCACTTTCACCTTTACTATATGTCATAGTGGCCAATATATTGAGCAGAATGTGTGTCAATGCTGAAAATGATGGTTGGATTAGAGGTGTTCAAATTTGCAGGGATCAAACAGGTATCTCCCATTTACAATTCGCAGATGACACTTTACTATTCTTCAAGACTGATGTGGAGAATGTTAAGTTTATATCTTTTCTGTTGAAAGGATTTGAGGCATGTTCTGGGATGAAAATTAATTATGATAAGAGCTCGGTTATTCCTGTACATTTGAGTGAGGACCAGGGTGCTAATGTGGCTGATATTCTTGGATGCGGAATTAGTAAACTTCCAATCACTTATTTGGGTTTACCTTTGAATGATAGAAGAGTCAGTGTAAAAGATTGGGACCCTATTATCCTCAAAATACAAAGAAAGTTGTCTTCATGGAAGGCCAAACAGTTGTCCTTTGGGGGTAGAATTACACTAATAAATTCTGTTCTCACAGCAATACCAATGCACTATTGTTCTATTTTTCTCATGCCCATTTCTGTTTGCAAGGCTATAGATAAAATCAGAAGAAGATTTCTTTGGGGTGGTTACAATCAAGACAAAAAAGGTATTTCAATGATAAACTGGAAGAAAGTGTGCAAACCAAAAGCAAATGGAGGCCTGGGAGTAAGGAACCTGCGGGTTTGGAATGTGGCTCTATTGGGGAAATGGCTATGGGAATTAATGGAGGAAGAACCAAGTTTGTGGAAGCAACTGATCATCAAGAAACATTATTTGCCTAGATGCAGATTTTTCCTACAACAAAAAAATGTTTCTATGATGTCACCTTTGTGGACAGATATCATGAAAGCTGGAATTAATTTTCATAAACATATTTTTCACAAACTAGGAAATGGGGAAAATATTTTCTTCTGGAAGGACAAATGGTTGGGAGATAAATGTTTGAAGGATAGATACCCCAACCTATATGCTATTACTGTTGATCAGTGGTCCTTGGTGAAAGATTGTTATGAAATAGTGGGGAACCAGGTTCAATGGAATGTTCGGATGCACAGGAATTTGAAGGAGGAAGAAATAAATCAATTTACAGATTTAATTAATGCTTTATATGCCACTTCTGTTCATACAGATATGGTGGATAAATTGATTTGGGAACCTACCACAGGGCACTTCACTGTGAAGTCCTATTATAATAAGTTGGAGGAAGACATGCCTAAATACTTGAAGTATGAGGAAGTTTGGAAAATCAAATCACCTCTCAAAGTTAGAGCATTTATGTGGCTGATGTATGAAAAGAGGATTGTTACTAAAGTCTATAGGAGGAAGTAGTGCCCGAAAGATGATGTTTTGTGTCTTCTTTGTGGTAGCAATCCAGAAGATGTGGATCACTTGTTAGTCACTTGCAAGATAAGTCAAATGTGATGGAGTACCATCGGGGAGCTATTGCAGTTTAAACCAAAATTCCTAACAATAGGGGAGATGTGGACCTTCTTCAAACAAATGAGTTCTAAGCAAAAACAGAAAATGCAGAGAAGATTTTGTGGGATGATTCCTCATGCAATTTGCTGGAGTAAATGGAAAGAGAGAAACGAGGCTGTTTTCAGAGGAAGCAAAGTCTATATGGAAAATATTGTTATTAGGAGTTTGAGTTTTTTATATACTTGGTCTAGACATATTCTAGGTTTTTTTGTTGCCAACTGGAATAAGGCTTTAAATAGATAAGGTCTTTGTAATTTTCCTGGTTCGATGTTTTCGATGGGATAGGAATCTCTCCTGTCCGGTAATGCTTTGTACTTCCTCTATTTATGAATAAAATTGGTGGTACAAGCCATGTTTTTCTCAAAAAAACACTACAAGCATAAATTATTGAGATGCAATAGTATTTGTTAATATTCTCATACCTCAACAAACGTGACTCTTGATCTTCATCTTTAGTTATGTATTATTTGTATCTCTTTGTTTGAAAAGTGAAAAACTGTTCCTTCTTTATGATTAATGTACAGGATAAAAATTCTAAATGACATTAGAAATGAAAATATGTTTAGTCAGGCTAAATGGTGCATAAATATTGTGTAAAATGTTGAAAAATAACAAAAATAACTGCCTCATTGCAGAGGCACCTGCCTTGCCAGGTGCCGACTGGGCAGTCTACCTAGGCAATAGGTGGTTCTGCCACTTCAGACCGCCTAGGTATTTTTCCCCAGATTCTTTTGTACTCTATATGCTCCCAAATTTTCTAAAATGTTGTATATATCCCCATATTAGATCGTATTTCAGCATGCATGCCCCTATCGTCAACCATCGTTATAGCTTACCTTGGGATACGTTATGAGATAGAATAGGCTAACCTACCTTAGTTTAAGCCCAGACACAACAAAAATGACTAACCTACTGTGGAAATGTTTTGGATTTTAGAATTTGAATTTTGGTGGTGACATTTTATTTGGCATAAATAAATAAAGAGTTTAATTTTACCAGGGGTTCAGAGCAAACCCCTCTCCATTGACCTAAATTGATGTTAATTATATCAGTGAACTCACCATAGTGTGGCAGGACCAGAGTGTCCAGATTGTTGATTGGTCCAGATTGTTGATAAGGATTAGACAATCTAATGATGTGAGACATACTCAGGAGGACTTGTTCTTCCCAGGATGCAAAGATTTGTCTCAAACTCACCTACGGCACTGGATGATATAGCTTTGGCCATTGGTTTGAATGAGAGGGCATAGCCCTCAATTACACTGTCATTATATTGACAATGGTGCCATCCCTGTACTGATTCCCACAGCCAGAGAATGCTTCAGCTACTACAAGGCCCCTGGTTGACTAGCAAAACATCCTGTCTAGGTTGAACATAGACAGTGTCAAGTCATGTTGACTTTCTGGCAGTTTCATGAAGATCATTGTGGTTTTGAACCTATGCTTGATATTGCTACTTGTTATGGATTTAGAGCTTTGAGGTATTTAGACATCTGAGCACAACAGGAATCGGTTACTGTTGTGACACGGCATGTATTTACCAGTTCTGATGGTTAGGAGTTGGCCCCAAGGCAAAATGGTCCGCCTAACTCCAGCTGATGAAATGGTGATCTCAAGCTCAAGTCTGCCTAGGGGCGACTGACCTGGTGTGTTGTGGTTCCCTGGTCACAGCTCACCCAGCATCTACCGATGCAAGCTAGGTTCCTCAAAAAGGGAAGAAAAAAGGCTTTGCTGATTACTTTCATCTCTCGTTAAAACTGAGTGTGCATGAGGAGTCTTAAGACACTTTTCTATTTGAGTTCCAAGAGCAGCAACGAAGCAATAGCTGCATTGATTGGAGGTAAGGAGGTGTAAAGGCAGTCCTAGTGTTCACTGTTATCCCCCACTTCATTCTTAAGTAATGAATATCAAGAACTGCATAGCTTGTTATCATGAACATACTTTTGGCTCCATAGCAGTGAAGTGTTATAACTGAATTTACAGATGTCCACAGTTTAATCGTATTATACACCAATGCAGATTTCCCTTGTTTCCACCTGGTTTATGCATGGATTGGTTTCCAAGAGTTGCAAAAAATTGAAGGTGCACTTTGATCCAGTGACCTATGAACCCTAATATGCAGTGGAACCTTATATATGGACTCCTATCAACATGACTGAAGCTTTTAAGACCAGGTTGCACCATAAGTTGGGGAAAAAAAAAGAGAGATAAAAGAATAGGTGAAAGAATGTAATTGGAAGAAAATGAGATGTTGTTTTATGCAGTTTGCCTACTATAAAGCCGGAAATTCCCTTCTCAGAGGCTTATCATCATCTTTAAAGGAAAAGAAAATGATCTTCAAGAAGAGCTGTCATTTAGCTTCTTGAAGGTGAGCATCCAGTGCTCTCTCTTAATGGAGATCTATCATGCTAGGCTAATATTCTCCCTTCAAGAGAAAGCTTATGATTTTGATGTCTACTACAGATGCATTCGTTTTAAGAAGGCTTCCATTCAACCCTTGAAGCAGAGCCCACCTCCACGTGCCCCCTCCAACTACACACCTTGATACACCCACCGACGCACACACGCTCTCTTATCCACAAACATTTTCCCTCATGATGCTTTCACGACTTGTTCCTTCATGCAAATTCTAAGTTTACATCCCATTGCTCTTCTTTAGGTAAGAAGACAATTTTTCCCTAGCCAGCAGTAATGAATCTTATAAGATGCCCCGTGCAGGACAAGAAATTCTTGAGAGAATCTCATCAAAGAGAGCAACATTTGTTGCCCAAAGCCAACACAATTAGTTCTCAAGTCCCTGATTTTTAAGCAACTATCCTATCACAAAGCACAGCCAAGATATTGTGTTAGGCTTCTGATGCTGAGGACTCAAATATTATGTCACAAGTAAGGTTACTCCAGGGAATTTCCACTGATTGGAGTAGTTGAAGGTCTCCAGACATATTGTCCAGTGCAAATCATTCAATGGATATAAAGTTATGCCAAGCATCTCAAGTGTGTGATATTTCTAAGCATTAGTGAAATTCTGCGAGATCAATTCTTAGACAGATTGATTCTGCCAGGTTCTGTAGCTTCCCTTGAATAATCATGGTGCAGTAAAAGGGTTTTCAGACCAATAATATGTCAATCCCTTCAATGATACATCCAGATGACATCTGTCATTAACTCTCCACAGATCATTAATTATGAAGCTGGTGGTGTTGATTCCCAAGAGAGATGGTACGGACAATGTGCAGGATTATAGAACTATTAATCTACTGAATTGCATCCACAAGATCAACACCAAGATGCTGGCAATGAAGCTCAGAGGCTTGACTGTTAGGGTTATCAGATGCAATCAGCGGCCTTCATCGAAGAAAGACTCATTCAAGAGAATGTTAGTGGCTCACCGGCAGGGATGTCAACATGTTGGATACGGTGCAATAGAGGACTATTCATTACTGTCTCCGCTAAGCAAACTGTGTACTCCTTCATTGTCTATTAACTATCAGACAGTGCTAAATGTAAAACTGTTTTTAATATCCAGGCAGAAGCAGTTGTAAATGGATATCAGGTTGTTAATGGTCAAAATGAGAACCTACATGACTCAAATTTAAAGTACAAATTAACCTATAAGCCACCCTGCTTAAAGTTAAATTTAAACTTAAGAGAAAACAACCATTCACTTGGTAGTGGAGGAAGAGGGGAGGAAGGAAGAAATAGACAGAAACAAGGTAGGAAGAAGCGGGAATTGGGCACAAATAGGCCCAGTTCAAACTGATTGAATCGCGCGATCCAATCCAGACCTGTCCCCCATTTATTTTTTTAAACTATTTAGAAAAAAAATTGTTCCGATCCCAGTCCGATCCCGACCAATCCCAGTCAAAACCAGTGGATCGCAGATCGGGACCGGACCGGTTTGAGCGATCCGTGCCGATCCTGCCTTCCTTGGACAGAAAGGAGTGCTTGCAGGTGTTGGGGCCAAGGAATTCACCAACAAAAGTAATCTAATCTAGTTTAAAATTTAAGAAAGGTATATTTATTAAAAAAAGTATATTTATAAATTTATTTTTATGGGTGTTTCTATAAGACTTAATCTTTTTTTTTACTCCATACCTAATCAGCCAAGATCAGTCAATTTCATAAGGGAATCAGCCAATGTAAATCAGATTTGAGCAGATTCAGCTAGAACAATCCCAATTCATTTTTATTTTTTAGAATGTTTAATTTATATTTCTTTTTTCTTTTAATTTTTTTTATTAGGATCAGTTTTAGGGCCTAGAATCGGATTGGCCAACACCACTGCTGATTTGGATCGGCCGCTTCCATCCGGGTTGGCTAATCTTACATTTCATGGTTGGGGCCTTGGGGATTGTGCAGAACCCCAAATGAAATTAGGGCCACCCAACTTATAATCCAAGAGCTCTTATTAACAATATAAACGTAGATATAGATTCTTAATAGTTACAATCATATAGAGGGTTTTGAAATGGAACATACTAGTATTGGTTAAGAAATTGGTTTGAAAATCGTATCCGTCAATCTAACAATTGTAAGAAACACTACCCAAAAACCATCCATTAAGCTAACAAATGGTTGATAAGAAAAATACTTGCTGCACTGCATGCGGCACAGATCCGACAGCTCGGATCATGCAGGTGCATGATCTTTTCTTTTTTTTTCGAATTTTTTAACCGTCCTATCTAAAGATCGGACGGTACAGATGCCGAACTGGGTATCTCCCACAGCACGTCAAATTTTAAAAAAGAAAAATTGCTGCACTGGTGGCCGCCACCCGATCTAAGAGATCGGATGGCCGCACCAGGACTGCACCCCACCGATGCAGTGCAGCAAGTCGTTCTCTGGTTGATAATTGGGTTATCAGTCGCCATTGACATGCCTAGTCATAAGTGCCTTTATGCTATGAAACATCATAAGAAATGAGGAATAGTGATCAAGCAGAATTTGAAAGGGGTTATTACTGAGTTAGATGGGACTCACTTTTTGACGGTAACCTTAATTGGAGGATTTAATCGGGGATAGATGCAGGAGATGGCATGACATTAATTGGGGGAGGGCGAGTAAAAGCAACAAAATTGGAGGACTTGACATTAAGAATACTAGGGACTTCAATCTGGCTCTTATTGACAAGTGAATTTGGAAGCTTGGCACTAATGAGAGGGATCTATAGACAAATGTGATTAGGCAGAAATATCATAGATGATCCAAGGTGTGAGATATGTAAGCTACAACTTCAAGCAACATACCTATATGTGGAGCAATATTCTCCAAGCAAAGTGAGTGATGCAATTAGCTGTCTGAATTGCAATTGGCAATGGGCATCTGTTTGGGACCTAACCTAGCTATCTCTCCTATCGGATTTTTTTATTTTTTATTATTTATTTAAATCCTATCGTTTTTTGGTCTTTTGTTTTTATTTGGAGAAATATAGGTCGGTTTTATTTATTTTATTTCTTGGACTATGAGAGCTTGGAATTAGCCCTCAGGGAGTCTGGGACTTCGAATCAGGCAAAGATCCGAATATATAACCTCTCTCCACTGACCTCGGTCAATGTTAATTACGTCGAGCAACCACTCGACAACCTTGATTAACCGTCCATATGATGCCCTTGAAACCATCTATACTAACACACAGCATACACGCAAGTGAAAGATAACTTTTAAATCCTTAGTCTCACCCAAGTCTTTTTATGATATTTGGATTTGTTCCAAGGTTTTTAGTGTAGGCCCTTAAGTGTTTAAGATTCTTTTTTTTTTAAGCCTTGGGATTGATTCCCTCTTGTTTAGGATCGACTCCGGAGTATTTAAAATCCTTAGGGTTAATTTAGTAATTGTGCTGCATTGGGGTTATTGAAGTCTTTTTAGGTCTTTAATATCTCATTTAAGACTTGAAAACCCTTAGGATGCATTTTGAAATTATTTTGAACATACTTATGCTGCAAGGGTATTTTAGTAATTTTTCCTCGAATCGGGTTTATTTAGACTTAGGGTCTATATCGGGATTTTTATAATATTGGGGTACTTTAGTAATTTTCACCCTTCTCATTAGGTCTCGCAGGGTATTTTAGATATAGGAATTACCTTGTCATTTTTAGGATTTTCTTATGATTTTTACAGATTTTTATCATGTAGGAGGGGCATTTTGGTCATTTCAGAATTTGTATATTTCAGATTTATTTTCTGTGTTTTTAACTGTTTTTTTCTGAATTTTAACCAATTTTTATATTTATTTTTTCAATTTCTTAAGTAGGTAAATATCTTTTATGGATAAATATTTTAATTATTAATTTTATGTTTTTTACTGATTTTTATTAATTATCACTGTATTTTCTGACTTTATTTACAGATTTTCATTAATTATTGTACTTTTCAGTAATTAATTAAGATTATTAATTAATTTTCAGAGAAAATTAGTTAGTTTATCTTATATATTCATATTTAGGATTTAATTATCCATCCCATGTTTAGGAATGAGACCAAGAGAGGATTCATAGATTTTTCTTTTTGAATCAGATTTTAAAGCAATTAGAAAATTAATTACGTGTATTAAAAAAATAATACATGGTATTTATTTAACTTAATGACACACACACACAAGCACACAATTTGGCATAAAGGAGTCATTTTATTATTTCAGCAGAGTTTCGCCTTATAAGGAAGGCTTTTATAACAAACAAATCGGCAGGGCTTTCCCTTAGGAAGAACCTTAAGAGGAGAACCCTCCGGGACGAGAAACTCCTCCAAAACGCAGCAAACCCGGGCAAAGACACCGGGTTTGGTCTTCAACGCAGCAGAGTCTCCCCTTAGGATTTTCCCACTTTGGAGTGTATGGAGTGAGGTGTGTGTCTTTACAATTGAGGGCTTTGGGCCCTATTTATAGGGCTAAATTTGGTCCCGATGGGAGGTGCCACCGGGGAAGCCTACGGTAGGGGGGTGCCCACCGGTTCATTCCTCTCTCCCCTTCTCATCTCTTTTTTTTTAATTAAAGGGTGAGAGAAGAGAGAGTGAGTGAGAGAGTGGGGGGGGGCGCCGGTGGGCACCCCCACCAGTTCCAACCGGTGGGGGAGCCACCGGCCTTGGACCCCCCACCGGTTGGGAACCGGTGGGGGGTCCCCCCACCAATTTTGGGAGCAACCGGTGGGGGCTCCCCTCTCCCTCTCTCCTCCTTTTCTTGTTTCTTTAATGGGGTTTAGCCCATTAATTACCTCCCCTTTGGCCAAGTGTGAATGGGGTTTGATCTCTTTTAGTGGAGAATTAATGAGGGTTTAGTGGGGTTATTAACTAGGTGGGATTTAAGAACCCATTAACTCTCACCTCCTAATTAATCTCCCCTCCCCCCTTTTTATTTTTGAATTTTAAATGAAAAGGGAGAGACAGAGGGAGGGAACCCCCCACCAGTTCGTCCCCTCTCTCTCTTCCCTCCCTTTTCTTTATTGAAATAAAGGGAGAGAGAGAGGGGGGACTACTTGGCCTTCTTTCTTCTTTGGGAAACTTGGGGGATTTTTTTTTTCTTTGGCCTTCGGAGAATTTTCCTCTTTGGGCTGCAGATTTGTGAGCCCTGTGGGACTGATTTTTGGGTCCATTTGGACCTCTCATTGGGCCTTCATATCGGATCCCTTATTGGGCCTCTTGTTGGACTTACATATCTTGCTATTAGGCCTCCATTGGGGCTGTTTTGGGTCTATTTTGGGGCTATTTTGAGCCCATTTCGGGACTATTTTGAGCCCCTTTTTCGCAGCATTGGGAGTATTTTTGTTGCTGCATTTTGGGGCTCCCTATTGGGCCCATTCATTGAAGCGATCAAGCCGTTCAAGGGGCAGCATATAGGAGCTTCCGAGGCCGTCTTTGGACAGCATATAGGAGCAATTCCGGGGCTGTTTTGGGTTTCTTTCAGGAGCCCCGATCAAGGTGTCTTCGCCTAGGTATATCTTTAGCTCCATTGCCTTCCTAATGCGTGCATATAGGCCTATGTATTCACATGCACATAGGAAGGGTCTTTATTTGACATGGACCTCCATATCATTAGTGCATGCTCGTTTATTTCTTCATTTTTTACATAACATAGGCTCATGTGAATATGCACATATCCCATGCCATGCATATTTTTCATAACATAAACCCATATCATTGTGAGTATATGCCACGTCTATATATATTTTCTTTTGCACAATCATGTGCATATGCACGCTTTGAACAATATCATTGCGCATGAAAAAATTTCGGGTCAACAGCATCATGCCACATTTGGAGGTAAGTGGTGTTGGGACTTCCCCTTGGAGGAGAGATTTCCTTAGCTTAGAAACTGTCCAGTCATCTACTAGCAATGGTGGCATAGATGTTTGATGACAAGACCTCAAGGTGAGGGTGGGCTCCAAGTCTGAGGTAGGATTTATGAGAGGAGAAGTTGTTCAACTCGGCGATCTCTTGGCTATCCTTCAACAACCATACATTGATCAGAATAGTGTGGACACATGAAAATGGAGGGAAATCAATGAAAAATTTTCAGGTAAGTTTGCTTATGACTTTTTCCAAGACGGTAGAACCGATTTGCCTTGGCAAAGGAAATGTTTTTTTCACAGGAGCCCTTTGAAGGGGAGACACCTTGTTTGGAGGATTGCACATGGTATACTCCCCACGTCTAATCAGCCATTACAAGTTATGGAGGACACCAACCCAATTTACCACCATACAAAGAAGAAAATGAGTTTATTGACCACGTGTTCACAAGCTGATCTTTTGTAAGCTCTAGCAACAAATTTTTTTTATATGACTGATTGTACATTCTTTGCCAAGTAGTATAGAGGAGTTTCCGGTGCAATGGAACCAAAGATTGACCCTAAAGGGGGATCACATGAGATGGTGGCTAATTTTTCATGTGACACTTTAGGTAGTTTGGAGCAAAGGGAATGGGAGGACCTTTTAGGAGAAACCAAGACCTCAGAAAAGGTTCCCTCCTTTGTTTGTGACAAGGTGAGAAATTGGGCTAGGCCTTTTATGGAATGGAAATTAGTGCTACCCTCTTTTTAAGCTCTTCTTCTTGTCTTTTTTTAGTTTGCTGGGGTAGGGGATAGCATGAGGTGCACCACCTTAGTGGGGGTTCTTGTATACCTGTAAACTCTATTTTATTTCAGAACTTAACACTTTTTATACTTGTAATCCATATTTTTATTTTAACAAAATTATGGTACTATCCAATTTCCATTAAAAAAAACTCTCCAAGGGTCACAGACAGATTGAAGAAAGCAGTGAGCCTCGGAATCAACTATCCCCATGCATATCTATATGGAACAATCAGTCAAGGAAGAGAAGAAGTTCCAGCCAATGACATCGCTGGCTTTGAGGTAATTCCAACAATGAAGTGCCCAACTTAATTTCCCCAAGTCATTTAGTACCATCCCACTAAGTCTGTTCACCCAAAATGCAACCACCCGAGCAATATATTTCAGGAAAGCAAATAAAAAAGTTGTCATTCAAAGAGATTTCAAACACCATGAAAGCTTCAAGGTTGTGGTAACTATGCTCCGGGTAGGACAGTCCCTGGTAGATGATTAATCTAACAGAGAAATTTTTTGCAAATATCAGGGGATCACAAGAGGCAAGATCACTGCCCCACGTTTGCCCCTCCACCACAAGGGATTTTCACTTGTTGAATTGTCCCTAGTAATGGGAAACTCTTCCAGCAAATCCATGGTTTTAAAAGACATAGGGAGCAGAATCACAGCCAAGACTTCATAAACCAAAGATCTGTTGAGATCAGAATCACAAACAGAAGAAGTGGGGGCAGAAACCAAAGGAACATAAAGAAGAAGAATGATCAAATCATGAAAATTCTGGAAAAGATGACCAAGATAATCATTTCAACAAAACCATGGATGGTAGTACCAGTATCGGTACCGGTATCGGAGGGTACTGGTACCAGTACGTATCGGTATCGATATGATACCGGTTTAAAATGTTTAAAAAATCTTGAAAAATCAGATAAAATTAAGAAACAATCAAGAAAAAATTAAAATAATTAATTGAATAAGTGTTGAGTGTGACAAAAGTAGATTAAGGCAAAGAAGTACACATAACGTATACTAAATGATTAAGGCAAAGAAGTATACGCTTGTTGACTTGCTGGAATTCCATAATCAGGATGCAAAGAAGCACATCGAGAATAAGAAGATCCTGACCCATAACTGCTATTGGGTGGATAGAATTGGAAACCTTTATACTCTATTTAATCTCCCCAACTATATATGCCTGCTTCTCATTGGCCACCTTCAT
Organism: Zantedeschia hybrid cultivar; assembly: GCA_030544215.1. Classification (NCBI taxonomy): domain Eukaryota; kingdom Viridiplantae; phylum Streptophyta; class Magnoliopsida; order Alismatales; family Araceae; genus Zantedeschia; species Zantedeschia hybrid cultivar. Next base: position 30,939,096 of record JARZZO010000003.1, on the reverse strand, counting down.
ACCATGAATGTTGTCTATATTGACTTTGTAAATCATAATCTCCTTGACTTTGACTCTGTCCTCTACCAGTGTCAATGTGCAAGGAGAAACTAGGTGCATACATTCCGCTACCAGTAGTAGCATATGCAGCTGCACCAGCATCATCACTAGGAGACTGTGTGCCATCATCATCATCAGCATCATCATAATTAATAATCAACTTCCTCTTGAACTTGTTTGATTTTTTTCTTTATGATGTCTCTTGCTAGCTATCCCTTCTTGCAGTATCATTTTTTAGCCGATCGAATACTCTTTTTCCTCATGGCGTATGTCTCACATAGATTTGCTTCATCTCAACAATCATAGGATCGTCTCTAACATCCAGATTAGCCTTGTCAAATATGGATGTACTTCTTCTCAAGAATGGTGGTGGCCCAACCATTCTAGGAGTGACCGACCTACTATCTAATTCTTAGTATCTAGCAGGCTCAAGCTCAATATCAGGCACAAACAAAAGCACATGCTCTATGTGACTCTAATGCTCATCTGAAAGAGGTAGATCTTCTTTTTGCCTTTTTGATATTCTTAATTATGGATCTCTAGTAATAACTCCATCTAATATGCCCTCTATTCATTCTGTATCATCAGGATCAAAAATTGGTGTATCAACAGTTGCTCGCATCTCAACACAAGTCTACAAAGGATTCGCATCATCAAATAATCCATCCACATCAATTTTGCCAACAACATCTTCTGCATGTCTTGCAGCTCGTTTCTCTCTCAATTGTTGTCTCAACCGAACGTTTTTTATCCTCAATCTCATGTTATAATAACGGTACATCAGTTTCTCTAATCGTTCAACCTTTAATTGGTTACGAACTTTTGAGTATATAAGACTGAATGTGCTCTAATTTCTTTCACATTGGCTTACCGATGTCCTCTGATTCAAAACTCCCACTGCAACGGAAGCCAAAAGGTTATAGCACATGTCTCTGTTGTACACCACGATCCATCACTCAGCTGTTACATCAATAAAAAAAATAAAAATGAATCAATATTTGCTCTTGTTTCTTATCATTGCACATGTGACTATAATGTGATCACTAAGTATACCTATACTCACTTTCTCTACGGTAATTTGCACCTACTCCCCATTATATGTCTCGAGTCTTAGCCTATACGTCTCAATCTATAAAGATGGAATGAACAATTAATACAATCAATGAAATCTCAAAAACACAAGTAATTAATTATGTGTTAAAATCACATCTTGATATAATTGATAAACAAATGTCTTTATTCATTGATTTTATCTTCTACTGTCTTCGACAAGCGTGCGATCACATTGAGTGTACTTTAGATCGCCTTTCCATCAATGTGTATTTGACGACCGTACATATTCGAGGATTTAAAAAATAACATGTATTTAGGAGGATGAATTAGTAAATAATAATTTAATAAATAATGTGTAATTTAATTATAAGATACTTCACTTATCAGCTGCATGCAAGTCATGGTGTTGTGTACTTTTCCATCTGATATCACTAATCTCCCACCACTTGGTATAACTTTTGAAAAATACTTTCTTAATGTGCATCTTAGCAATATCAATTGTCTCGTACAAATATCCCATATAACTCTTTTCATCTCATCCACCAATTTAAGACCTTTACAAAGGGTTCCACTAATAAGAGATAAGTGTGCATACTGCTCTAAAATTTTTTGTTATCTATAATTTTTTTCACTTTCAAATATTCAGATTTAGTATCAAAAAAGCTATTGTGCACATACTCTAATAAATCCTTATTATACATAAAACTCTTGATCTCATTCCTAAACTTGTACAAAGATTCTAAGAAAATGAAATTAGATACAAATCTTATAGGCCCCGCACGGCTAAGATCTCCGTCCCCATTTACTTATTCTCTGAATATATTCAAGAGCCTAGGATGGCCATAAATGTATTGGATAATTATTTGTGCTCTCTTTACTGCCTTATTTACATTCGGGTCATCGCCAACATCTTCAAACATCAAGTCCAAACTATGCGTTGTACATGGGACCTAATAAAAGTATTTGTGCTTGTCTGTTAACTTTTTTCCCTAAACCTTATAACTTAATTCATTATTAGTGACTACTTGAACCACATTTTCCTCTTAAATTTTATATACCACTTGATCCATCAAATTAAACAATATTTGGCATTATTTCCATAGTTTAATGTATCAACAGATTTCATAAAAATTGTCCCTTCAGTACAATAAACTAGAAAATTAATCATGGACATTTTCATGATATCAATCCAGCCATCGCACATAATTGTGCATCTACTTTAGAGCTTTCAACCCACTGTTGAAGCTCCTCATATTCTCTATTAAACCCATGTCCATATATGTCTCGACGTGTGGGGACTTTTAACCAAAGACTGTGATCTTCTATGGCGTCAATCATAGGATAAAAATAAAAAGACTGAACAGTATGTGAGGGAACACCTGCATGCAAAAACTATTTGCAGATACTCTTAAAAGTATGTCTTATCGCTTCAGCTAATTTTTTGACTCCTCTCAATACTTACTTGATTTTTGGCTGATTAAAACTCTACCTTATAAAAAGATAATTGTCTATAGGACCCACTTGATGTGTATCATATCATGTTGTATCATGGGCCGTAGAACCTTGGCCTCTATATTGAGTTGTGCATGTTCTTGATGGTCCAGAACCTCTCCTTCAAGCTTTATCTTCTGCTAGGTACCACAAACCAAGGTTAAGAAACCCAGGATCGGGTCCCGGATCAACCGGTCCAAAACCGATCGGATCAGCCGATTCCGATCCGAGTCAGCCCGATCTTGGCCGATCCTGGTTAAGTCAGGCTCGGCTGGTTCGGGTAACAGAAAAAAATGAAAAAAAATATGAAAAAATGTGAAAAAAATATAAAACACAAGTCTAATGCATAATTGTGTTGAAATACATTGATTTGAAGTACATAAGATGTTGTTGGACAAAAAAACCTTGAATAAACTTACATATATGATTATAAACTTACAAAGTTTTAAGTTCTTGAATGCAGCACTAATAGAAGGTTGTTTATCCCTCTTCTTAGTGAGGAAGGGATCTATTGGACCTACTCTAGGATCTCCAACTCTAGTGAACTCCGGAGGCAGCTCCTCACATACATTAGTGCTCATGCCGGCGCTAGTGCTCCCTTGTGCAGAAGGTATGGAGCCACTTCATTGTCCTCCATATCTTCCAGTTTGCCGAAATAAGTCCTCATCTACAAAGGACCGCCGGCTTGCTTCCATTGCACATCGCAATTTAGCTTTAAATGTAAAAGAAAAAAAATTTAATCTACTATAACTATTTGTCTGAAAACGTTAAATGAAGAACATAAAAATAAGTTAAATAAGAAACTTACTTGTATCCCAATCATCAACATTTATAGGTTGATTACTTCCACCAAGCCGGACTCCAGCATCAGACCTTCGCGCTGGTTCAGGCAATTCCTCTCGAATTTCCTGTCTTCTTCTGGCAGTACTTGCTTTACTTGATTCCTTCTCTTTCATATAAGTTTGAAATTGGATCCTAACCTCTGAAGGAACTCGAGCACATGCTGCAACTTCACCTTTTATTCCAGCAAGATGTTGTTTGAATCGGTAGACCCCGCCAGAGACGACCCAGTTGCAATATTTGCATTGTACCTTTCTTTGGCCCATGTCCACCGGTGTGCAATGACCCCAAGTAGGATCAGCGCTAGGAGGATTCTCGGATGACCGCTCAGCAGCACCTTGCGATGCCATTCCTTTACAGCACAAGAAGATGAGAGATCTCGGAGCTTGTAGTAGACTAGTAGTGACCTCGTGGGAGAGACGGAGAGAGAATTCTATGATCGAGAGAGTGGGAGAGAGAGCAAGAATGTTAGGAGGCTCAAAGGAAAGTTGTGGAGCCTTAGGAGGGCCTTGGGGGGGTTTAAATAGACCCCCAAGGCCCAAACTAGCCGTTCTGGCCGTTTGGGAACGGCCAGCAACGGCTAGTTTGACCCCCAACGGCCAACGAGGCCGGGTCGGGCCGATCAGAGCCGACCCAGCCCGATCTGAGTCTTGGACTCGGCCATGTTACTCGGGATCGGCACGGACGGCCCAAAACCGGTCCGACTCGGCCGATCTGTGCCGATCTGAGCCGAGTTTTTGAACCTTGCCACAAACTCTCTCTTCTAACTGCATCCATCTCAGGATCTGAATCATCATCACTAGAGTTAACAATTTGTTTAGTCCTCTGCCTCTCACGTAGGGAAATGCCACTGACCCCAGTGTACAGTCATTTACCTTTTCTATTTTGTCTACCTGAAATCTCCCCTTAGAGTGCAACCTCCTCTTCATTCCTTTATTCCTTCTTAGCTTTTCGTCTATGCAACAATGCATGCATCTTGCTAGATACTGGTTGGGGACAGATAGTACACTTTATGACCTATTCCGAGATCCCTACTAAATGTTCTTTTCCTCTGGTTACTCCACTACCCATCTCTTTGTCACAATATTTGCATTTCACTATCCTCCTTGCAGTATCAATCAAAGTGATATGGACCTACCCTAGGTCCTGTTCTTGATGTCTCTTACCAGACTGCTGACGTTCAACCATGATCTTACAACAAGAAAGAAAAAAAGAGAAACAACTAAAGTATACAATGAAGCTTATTGGCTTCAATTGATATTTAATTAAGATAATTAGGTAAAAGTCTCAATTTTTAATTAATTAAGGTTAAAATTGATATTTTTTTTCTAATTAACGTTCAATCAACACAATTGACAGCATGCCCCTGCTGTAAAGTATACAATGAAGCTTAATTAAACTTTAATTAATATTTAATTCAGGTAATTAGACAAAAGCCCCAATTTTTTACTACTAATTAAGGTCAAAATTGGAATTTTTCATAATTAACCTCCAATCAACGCAATTGATAGCGTGCTCCTACTTTAAAGTATGTAATGAAGCTTAATGAAGCTTCAATTGATATTTAATTAAGATAATTAGACAAAAATCTAAATTTTTCACCGTTAATTAAAGTTAAAATTGAGATTTTTCTCTAATTAACATTCAATCAACGCAATTAACAGCATTCTTCTACTCTAAAGTATGCAATGAAGCTTAATTATGTTTTAATTGACATTTAACTGAGGTAATTAGATAAAAGCCCAATTTAAACTACTAATTAGGGTTTTTTTCTAATTAACCCTCAATCAACGCAATTGACAACATACTCTTACTTTAAAGTATGAAATGAAACTTAATTAGACTTCATTTGATGTTTAATTAAGATAATTAGACAAAAGTCTCAATTTTTAACCATTAATAAGGGTCAAATTGAGATTTTTCTCTAATTAACGTTCAATCAACGCAATTAGCAGCATGCTCCTACTCTAAAGTATGCAATGACGCTTAATTAGACTCCAATTGATGTTTAATTAAAGTAATTGGACAAAAGGCCTAATTTTTAACCGCTAATTTGGGTCGAAATTAGGGGTTGTCTATTTACTAAAAAAAGAAACGTAAACAATCTAATAACACTTAAGAACTCAAAAATAATACAAATATTTTAAGAAAAATATATACCTTCTTTTCCTTTTTTTCTTCCACCCAAAACCTCTCCGACGATGACGACAGCGTACTGCAGCGGCTTCTCCTCCTTCCCCTCCCTCACTTCCCCTCCCTCCTGCAGGCTTCTCCCTCTCACAGATCTGTTTCTGTGACAGGGGAAAGTGAAAGGCCCCCTTTTAAAGGGGCCTTTCACGTGTACCGGTCAGTACCGGCCCGATTCCACAACATTATAGAGAGTCCTCAATGTACATGGAATGATGCTCCATTTCTGTTAAACCAAGAGTGTTAAACTCTCCATATCCTCCTCAAACAAAGAAAAAACATCCAGCTACCAAACTGGATTCAGGGAATGCAGGAATGTTATTTGAACAACATTCAGCAACTAAAATATGTGTGGCTCTCGTTAACGAGAAAAACACCCGAAATGCCTTTCCTCCTCAAAATCATATAGAGCATTAAGTCTTCCATCAAAATTGTCACCTATCCAAGAAGAATAATTGAAATGTACATTCTTCTTCAGAAATTAAGCCCACATAAACTTAGATCAGACTCGTTAGACAATCAGTCATCCAAAGAAAACACAGGATGATATTGCCAATTGCTTACTGCCCATAAATAATTAATGTTATGAGCAGATGAAGTTTCAGGGATACAAATAAAATTTGATATTAGTAACATGGATGTCTATCACAAACAAACAGGAGACTTACCGGGGATCTGCCCCTGATAAGGATATATAGACCCAACCAACAGGCTTCACTAGTTCCACAGTCTTTATTTCCTGTAATAGATAGGTGGCAAGAGATCAATTTGGATTCACCAACCTAAGCCAACAGCATTCCAAAACAAAATATGGAGTAATTACTTACGTTAAAGGTTTGGAAATAGTAATCTGGAAATAAAAGCCCATTTATGAAGGGACCCCTAAAAGTTCTTCATTTTTAAGAATATATTTAACGAGGGATAACGCAGAGAATATACGATATAGCAGCTTATCTAATGTTTCACATACCACAAGATGATCAACCATGCCACTTAATAAATTTTCATGATCCAACTGCTAACTTAAGGAAAGCATCTTCAATATTAAAAGCATAAATGAAGAAAACAAAACAGCATAACAAGAACAACTGAAGCATTCAGCTTCTAAACCAAGAAAGTGAGCTGATGAAAACATGAGCTATTATACGCTAGCAAATTTGGAGGGAAAAGCCTCTCTTTGAAAGAAAGTAAGAGAAAAACAGAAACAATATGTCCAATCACTTAGTGTCTGTTTAGTTCGCTGTAAAATGGCCGGTATGCGCAGGCTTTCTGGAAAAGCTCAGCAGGCCAAGTTGTTTTGACGCTTGAAAATGCCTCAGCCACTGAAAACTTGTTCCGTTGACTCCCAAAAATCCGGATTTTGGCATCAGTTGGAAGGGGCGGATGCCGTTTTCCGTGAGTCTTCCCTTCCCCTTCTCCAGTACATGAACAGTGTACTTCCATGAATTTAATTGGGTTCGACATTAAAAATTATTTTTAATATACTATTTGTTAACATGTTTATTTATATATTTAATATTATATTTATTTATATTTATACACTTAAATTCAAGACTTCACTTTAGAAATAAAAGAAAGTGAAACAAAAATTAAAGAAATATTTTTTAGGCATAACAAATGACAAATTATGTTTTCATTTTTCTTGAAAATTTTATTCTATTAAAAATAATTTTCTGTGATTAAGTTTTACATGCAAACAATCCATTCGGTACCCAGTGAAATAGCATATGAAATTAAATTTTTGGGAAAAGTATTTTAGAATTACTTATTTCGTTACACTGAAAATCAAAAGTCAACGTAGAACATCATCGAATGGCTCTCAAATCCTAATTTCGGCATTTGTCAAAAGCAGACGAATGCCATTTTTTGGGCTTCAAGCCTTCAACGGCAGGTAATGTTCTCCTGTCTTCTCTATAAGATTCTATAAGATGTTGGGCAGGCCCTAGCTAGTAGATTTTTTCAAGAAATAAATTTTTTTACAAAAAAAACAAATACAGAAAATCACTTTTTGAAAGAAAATACTTGTAGAAAACAAACAAATGAAATATTTTTAAAAAATATTTTTCATGAATACCAAAATAATGAATTTTATTTTGATTCTTTTCGTAAAGTTGTTTCTTAAAAAATCAAATGGACCTATGTTAACAATCTCGCAATTTGAAATATCCTTTTGAAGTCAACAAATATATTAAATCATTTTAAGAAAATATTTTCAAAAGTACCAAATGATAGATTATGTTTTTATCTTCCCTGTAAATTAATTTTCATAGAAAACATTTCTCATTCAAATATATTTTACATAGAACCAGACCAAACACACTCCAAGCTGAAAACCAAAAAGAAAGAACAAAATACCCTTTAATGTTGTGGTTCAAATTTTGATCATGTGAAGATATGGTCTTCTTTATTTGAACTGTCCAATCAAATGTCAAGTTGGGGTGTTCAGAAATATATAAAAAGAGGATGTTGGCTCTGTCATATCTATGTTAAAAAATTTGTAATGTGAAAATTCTTTTATAAGCAAACAAATGTATGAAATGATTTAGGCAAATATTTTACAGGCAAATAAACAAATAAAAAGGTTTTCAGGAAAATGTTTTCAGAAGTACCAAACGATCCATTACGTTTTCATGTTTCACGTAAATTGATTTCCTTAAAAAACCTTTTCCATCCGATTATATTTTATGTACAACCAAATCGACTCTGAGTTGAATCCCGACAAATAGGAAATCACCTTCAGGTTATGGAAACCATCACCAGCACGAATCGAAATCTTGCTCGGCGTGTAACTCTCATCAAGCTTGAAATCCACATAGAGCACCAGCAGCTGAACAGAAAATATTTATCAACACAGCAGGGATCAAGTATATAGAAATTAAACGGCGAGAACTGGAAGAAATGAATACATACTTGCAACTTGACCTTTTTCTGGAACTGGATGTTCACTAGATGCGGTTGGGCGCCATCAGACCTGAACCAAAATGTTTAAAATCAAACAATAAAATGTTAAGATAAACAATAAAATTCTAGGAACATAAACACACAGATAGATAGATAGATAGAAAAGATAGATGGATAGAGATAGATGGAGATAAATAGAGAGAGAGGGGGGAGGGGAGACGAAGGTTGGGAGGAGCGAGGAGGAGAACAGAACTGCCAGTAAGTGTCGAGGTTGTGGTCGCGGAGGGAGAGGACGCCGTTGCCGGGCTTGCAGGAGCTGACGCTCCAGGCGGCCGTCTTGGCCATCTCTCGCAGGTCGTCGTCGACCACCAGGTGCTGGTTCCCCGTCAGCTTCCCCATTTCCTCCTCCCCTTCCGACTCCGTCGCCATCCCCACACCTCTTCCGCTGCCCTGGCCTTCCAGCCGGCTCCTCTTCCCCCACACTTCCACGCGCTCCTCCACCGTTCCCGCTTTGGCTTTTGTCCCTCTCTCTCAGTCTCAACCCCCGGCCTGAAGAGAATGACTCGCTGCATTTGGCGTTTTTTTAATTTGAAAAAAAAAATTATTTTCAGTTTTTTTTCCTGGAGGCCTCTCGCACAACTTAAATGACCGTACAATTAGATTTTAGGATCGAATTAAAAAATAGAAAATTAAAAATTGAATCCTAATGAACAATAAAAATTGAATGGATTCATTGAGGTTCGATTTTTTTTCTTTTTGGTTCGTTAGATCAAACATTGGATCATACAATCATGTAGGCCACAATGAGGCCCTCAAAAAATTTGAAAGTTTTTTAATTAAAAACACTGTCAAACGAATAGAAGTGCTTGACAGTGCAGCAAGTTGTTCTCCTAACTCCGCTTTATTTGCAAAAGTAGAGAAGAGTAAGGCTCCGCATTTCTAAAATAAGGTCAAGTCTAATTTGATCGAAAAAATTAATTATTATTTGTCAAAATTGCTTATATTTTAGAATTATGTGAATAAACAACTCCACCTTACACTCAAAAATTTAATATTGTGTCTTCAAATCCACCTTACTATCAAGTGAAACACTTTTTACTCTAAAAAATAAGTAATTCACTAATTGGGTCGTAACCCATTCTTGTCTTCGCCAAAATCACAAGGCTACAAATAGAATGTTCACTGTTTGGTTTGGTTTGGTTTGATTTAGAGTTACAAATAGGTCGGAACGGATCGAGAGATGCCCTCATCCACATGCGACCCGCTGCAATTCGAGGGGGGGGGGTGCAAATTTTCAGATCAGATCATGTTATATTTATTTTTTCCCTCATCCACGGATGACGTGGACTAGATCATGAATGTCATAACCCAAATGCGACTTACTCTCCCATGGATTGGATTTGGTGCGGATTGGAGCAGGTTCTACTGCAGGTCATATTAAAAATTAATATATTAAAACATATATAATAAGAATTTTTCTTCTTGATTGTAGTGATTCAATAAATTATGAATGAGTAATATGCACTTAAGAGTCTCATGCATTGTCCTAACTCTGTAAATAGACTGACATAAAATCCTACCAACTTTAGAACTTAATCTTTTTCTCAAGCATATACTATAAATGCTTTAGAATTATGATCTGTTGGATTTAGAGCTATAGGCTACACTCTAGAGGGAGGTGAATAGAGTGTTGAAAATTTCTTCATGAAATCTTTAACTAAGTCTACTTTAAAAATAATATCGTGCTATGAGAATGATGCAATGAAGAACAAGCACAACCACACAAGAGGCACAAGATTTATAGTGGTTAGATTCACTAAATTGTGACCTATGTTTACTCTCCGATTTCGTTGGGCCTTTCTGTTAAAAAAAAAATTAAGTACACTGCTACTAGATACGGTCCTAACCAACCAAACAACTAGATACCAAGTCTCTAGTAAGACTTCCCCTAAATATAAAGCCGCTAGTAAGGCACACCTCCAATCTCAGCAAGGATTGGTTATCTTCCACCACAGAAGGAAGACAACATCTATCCTTCGCAAAGGATGGCCCTCTTCCACTAAGAAAGAAAAAGACCCTCTAACCTTCGCAAAAGTTGGCCCTCTTTAACTAAGAAAAGAAAACAACTAAGACATTGTAGCTTTCTTAATATTACAACTTGAATGAACAAGAAAGCAAAAGATTATGAACTCCCTTCTTGTGGTGATCTTACTCTAAGAGATGAAGATGATTCAAGCGTTGTTCCTTTGAATCCTCCTAGTAGTCTTTTCTTGAGAAGCTTCTCCTTCTTTCTTAGATGATCATCATATAGTCACAAAGAAGTTTCTTCTAGATCTTGGTCCGGTCTTAATTAAGAGAAAGAAGATCCACCAAGTTGTAAACAGTTCCCTACATATATGAGAGAATCACCCGAGAAACCTTCATCTTAAGCGCTTAGAACATGAACCAAAGAAGAGGACAAGTTAAGTTACGAAACTCTCTCAATCTCTCAAGGATGTAAGGCACGTTTTGCTCTCCAAGACCTCTTTCAAAATAGCTCACAGCTACTCCTTTTATAGGCCCAAAGGAAGCCTTAACCGTTGAGAGGTAGGTAAGGAAAAAGGTCCTTTTTTCCTCCAAAAAAGTTTCTACAGAGGATTCCCAAGATTGATTTGAAATCCTCTTCTTTTTGCCTCCTATTTACTGACTAGTGAGAACCTTGCATGTGACGTCTCTTACTCCAAAAAGATCTAGTAAATGGTCACTTTGGAGTACTCATAGTGATAGGCAAAAAGGTGATTGTAATGAGTTGCATACAACTGAAAAAAGGTCCTTACAAAAAGTACTTTTAGAACCAATAAACATTAAAACACAATGTACTATCATAGGAGAAAAAGTTGACATGTTAGTCCTTGATTCAAAAAGCATCCAATGTGATTATCCTTCCATTGGACATACCAAGGATGTGTCAATCTACCGGTTCACATGGGCTCCGAGGTCACTCTGGTCGACGAGAACCTAGAGCTAGGCGTCTAGAAGCAGTGTAGGTGAAGACAGGCCAGAGCAGACTCCTACTGTTTCTGGTCGACGAGGTCCAAACTTGGTCGACCAATACTTAGGCACAAGAAAAAACTATGCCTTGGTTTTGATCGACAAACAGGCGGGTTGGTCGACCAACCAAATCTGCTTAGTTAAATTGAGCACTGGTACTGGTCGACCAGTCTTGCCCTGGCCAACCAACACCCACCTAGTTGGGTTTTGACCTTCACATTTTAAAAGAGATTTTTGGGGTCTTTTAGGGATCATTTTGCTCTTATAAAAAACTTATTTGTAATCCTAAAAATCTATTACAAAATACAAATAATTTTGACAATATATCCTTTTTAAAAATCACCCAATTTCATTAATCATATTCAATAGCATCCTTTTATAGTTTTAAGTGTTCTGCTTCATTGAAACCAAATAAAAAGGGCTCAACATTCCCTCCCTTTTTTATGAGGACAAAACACTTAAAGTTATGAAGCTTTTATGTTATGAGTCATGCACTTACTTCACAAGAAAAGTTTTCAGTTAATGCATACTCTAAAGATGTTCATAAAGGCATTCAATGTTCACAACCACAATCATTCAATCTTCACAATCATAATAATTTGTAACATCATTTTTCAACTAATCACATACAAGATTTCAACTTGTCATGGGTCGTTTATTAACTATTTCTCAGCTCTACTTCATATCATAAATACTATGTCACATAGCATGCACTTTCTTATATAAACAATATATAACATATGTTCCATCTCATTGCATAAAATTCTCATTTCAATCAAACATGCATCACAGACACCACAATATATATAACATCTCACATACATCATCTCACATACATAACTTCACCTTTCTCTCCCCCTTTTTGTCATCATCAAAACGGAAGTGGAGATAACATAAACAATACAAACAAGATGACTAAGTTTATACTGATAAACATTTAGAAATCTAACAAGCTAAAGCAAAAACAGAGCAAAGTATCGAATAAGCAAAGTAGCAAAGTAGTGTTTTTGGTGAGAATACAGAGAACAATGTGCATTAGAAACTAAAATTTCTTTCGTCCTTTCCCCTTATTATACATAGGGACATAGGTCTTCTAGGATTTGGATGAATCATCATGTTCTTCACTACGGTCATGGTCTTCAGGATTAGGATCAAAGTAGTGTACAAGCCTGATCTGAGTAAAGGAAAACAAATAGTTAATAAGTCCTATAATATGAGGTCCCAGCTGCACATAAACCTTTGTGAGGGTCTCCACTTGTGCTTGCCATGCTTCTTGAGTGTCTCTTTGATAGAATCTGTGCCAGTGCACACTGTAGCAAGCCTGTCTAATGCCTCTCCCTTGTGCTTGCCATGCTTCTAAAGTAATATTCATGATACCAATTTCCTCATGCATAATGTGATAGTATGATAAAGCCTAGTTGAGCTGACACAAGCTACAATCTCATCTCAGGTACTTAACTTCATATCACTCCAAACACTTTTGTGATCTTGTCATTTCATTTGTGAACATATTGATAGAAACTCATGTAGAAAACAACATCCCGCTTTATATTCAGAGCATGAAGCATTCACATGGACTCTCTGGTGAGGCTGAGACAATGCCTCCCACTATGGGCGTCGCCCTTTGTTATGCGGGCAGGTGTAGACCCCTCTCCCTCTGGGGGAGGCAGTCCAACTCTTCAAGGAGATTCTTTATAGTAGGCCTCCTACGACTTAGGAGGGGGACCATGTTGAGGAAAACTAGGGCAGGTTGGTCCTCTTTGCCATGGAGGTGCTTTGTAATGAGTCGGTGCCTTGGGAGGTGGTTCAGGTTCCTTTGGCCTACAAAAGCGCTGTTGGGTTTTCTCGGGTTTCTCCGGATCGCTCACACAGCGGAAAATAAAATAATACAGCGATCCGTTTTCCCGTTTCGAAAAAATAAAAACTACGATTATCGGATAATCGATTCTCACCGTGTGCAGATTCGAATCCGCAACCGTTCGGTTCCGTCGGTGCGACACCGCAAGCCGCGCAAGCGCCCGGCCTCTAGCGAAGTCCACGCGATCCTCCCCGCGACGGATATCCTCGCGTTCCTCGTTCTTCGCAGCCTACGAAACCTCCGCCGGTCGCCGCAACGATCGCCGCAACGCGCGGACGATTTCCCGTCGAACGGGATTCGGAGAAGCGGCGGAGCAGATCTGGATCTGTCTGGACGCCAGAGAGAGAGAGAAACAGAGGAGGGGCGGCTAGGGTTAGCAGCAGCTTGGCCTGCTCAGCCCGTTCGCTATGTTTTATACTAACCGCGCGGTTTTTCACAAAAACCGCCGGTTTATATAAAACCCACTTATTTATCCATCGCCTTGAGAATCATTTGCGTGTGACCCTCTAGGCCCAAGTACCAGTCCAGTTAATGGCCCAACAACCTCAGTGACTCCTCACTGGCTTTATTAATCAATTAATAACCCTTTATTAATTAATTAATCAATCGAATTGATGTCGCACATCGAATTCGACCGGGCCTCCGATCACATTGGGTGCCAAGCAACACCGCGTGAACCCGGAAGGTATTGGGGTTAAGTAACCCACTCTTGGAACCTTTCCACCGACAGTTACCGCGTGGATATAATCCTTCATTCGTAGAATGCTCTCGAGTCAACTCAGGGCATGGCGAGCTGTCAAACCCTAACCGATCGACTCACTTGGATTGGATGCCGCTGATGAATATCGGAAAACTCCTTTCCCGATATTATCGTCCGCCCTGGCCAGGGACTTTCGCGCATCCTTCTTAGAGCATTCTCTCTCTAAGTACCGAGAGCGAATGATTCCTTATTGACACACAATTCCCTTCGACGGTATTCCGCTGTACCCAATCCTTGGCGTATTAGAATCCCGTGGCTAGAGATTCGTAAACCAAGGTCAAAGCACAGAAGTCCACCGACAAGGTGTCCTTGGTGTCTCAGGTTCGAGGACCATCTACGCAACTACGACAATAGAATCAAGCTGGTTGACAGTGAGGTACAATACCATCCAGCGATTCAGTAGGATCAGTTCAGTGAACTCATTCTCCAATGAGCACCTACAGATTCGCCTTAGTGTCTCCACACAAGTGACTTATAAGATCAGTCACCCTCATCATATGAGCAGGAGTAACCTGTACTAGTTTAACCGAATATCCGATGTCCTTCTCGGATATCCTCCGACTAGGAACGATTAAGAATATGTGTGTTTAAGTGATCAGTCTCATTAGTATGATCTCATCATAATATGATCACTATAGCACATATTCACGGACTTCATTATGAAACGATAATTAATGCGATTTACACATAATGAATATTATGCCATTATATTAATAAATGAACAAGATTTACATAATCAGATTGGCTTGTAGGCCACCTAAAACTAACAAGCGCACCCCCCCCCCCCCCTATAAGGGATGTGGTCGTTGGGGGAGGTAGGTGATATAGCTAGGAGAAGATGGCATTATTGGTTCCTTCTTCCTCTCAAGAATGGTGAGAATTCTACCGTTGATTATGATGAAGGCTCAACCGTTCAAGGCGACCACCTTCGACAAGGAAGTGGTTTCAGAGGGAGGAATGAAGGAAGTAGAGGAGGTGGGTGAGTTTGGATAAGGAAGAAACTAAGGAGCTGCTAGCTATCGTTGGGAGGATTACAGAGGAATAGGCATGTGGAGTGGCAAAAAAGGTAGGGTCTCTTTTGAATGTCTTCAGAAGGATGTGCAATAGGTTTTCCTCGAAATGTAAAAAACATGGCAAATTGGCTTGGCTACATTTGCCAAAGGAGAAAAATCTTCTAAAAAGGGAACATGAGAGGAGTAAGTGGGTAGAAGGATGGAGAGGGCTGCTAGAGTGAGAGTGGAGTAGGAGAGGGAGGTATACCTCATTCCAAGGAGGATTATCTTATAGAATGTGAAGGGGTTGGGGAGCAGGAGAAGAGAATAATGGTGAGGGAGTTTATGAGGGGTGCAAGCCTGATATCTTTTGTACTCAAGAATCGAAGTGTGAAGATAATGGGGAAGCAGTCATGAGGGAAATAAGGGATGGTAGATTGATGAAGGGAGTGGCTTCCCCTGTAGTAGGAAGGGTGGGGGGGAATATTCATCTTATGGAATGAGTATGTTGTAGAAGAAGTGGACGGCCTATAGATAGGTGGGCTGATATGCTACTATAGATTTTTTAACCTTCATGATAATTTGTTTGGGACTTCATTGGGGTCAAAGGACATAGAGAAGAGCTGACCATATGACACTATGGTAGGAGCTCCTTGCCCACTGTCAAGAGAAAGGGAAACCTTGGTGCCTTAGTGGGTACTTTAAAACCTACCTCCTCAGTTAAGGGTAATGGCAAATCTCGCACTCCTGGCGACATGGAGGACTTTAGGGATGTCATTAAGGAGGCTGTCCTCATTGATGTTGTTACTCCTAGTGTGTCTTCACATGGTTTAATTTCAAGGACCAAACCAAGGTTGAATTACTGCTTTGTGACTATCGATTGGGAAAATCATTCCCCCTTAATGCAGGCTAACAAGGACAGTTTTGCTTAAGCCCATTCTTCTTAGGTCTTGTATGTAACATCCCAAACCTTAGAAAGTATTTTAAGTTTTAATAAGCATTGACAATTACATATAGTATGGTTGTGTTAGTTAGAATAGAGTAGATCTTAAGGTAAAAAAAAAAAAAGAGCAGAGAAGAAAAGAAAAAGAAGAAAATAAATAAATAAAAAATAATAATAAATACTAAAATAAATAAATAACAAGTCAAATAACTAGATAAGTAAGTTAAAGAGAGTTCAGTTAATTGATATAAGTTAATTAATTAATTAGTTAATTGATAGAACACTTGTAATTAAATATCAATTAGTATTACTGTAGCGAACAACTATAATCGAAGTTATAATCGATTAATAGAACACTTGTAATTGAAATATCAATTAGTGTTACTGTAGCGAACAATTAGAATCGAAGTTATAATCGATTAATAAAACACTTGTAATTAAAATATCAATTAGTACTACTGTAGAGAACAACTAGAATCAAAGTTATAATCGATTAACGTAACACTTGTAATTAAAGTTAAGTTATCAATTATAGAACAAGATATCAATTAGCGTTACTTTAATAGTAAGTTATCAATTATGTGAACACCTATAATTTATTCTTACCAGAATTAGTCCTACATTGTCTTTTGTACCTTGAAATTGTGGTTTATATCTTTTGGGATTCTATAGATACTTGTCCTATAAAACTAGTTGGGGATGTATAGACCACACACAAGCACCGTGCTAGGTTGAGCTCAGACTTCAGGTTTTATCTCTTTAATGGGCCTTGGGTCTTTTTCAACAGTCGTTTGTTACAAAAATGGGAGATGAAGGAGATCTACCATTAGGGCTATAAACATCCCCTCCAATAGGTGTTTGCTAATTACCATGAAGTGCACTCTCTCTTTCTCTCTCTCTCTCTCTCTCTATTCTCTTCTTCTATTTTAAGACTACTGGTGAACGAGACTGTGTTCGAAGATCGATCCCTCCAGAAGTGGATCTGGAAGATCGTGGTGGTTGTTGTATCTTTACTACTTTAAGGGTGACTAATGAGGGACACCTGGACTTCTAGTGAGTAGGCTATGACTGTGTTAAGAGTCTAGACAATTTTATAGTGGATTTTAGCTAAGTCTAAGTAGAAAAATATCTCATTCCTTCTACAGAAAAGTTAAAGAAAATAAGAACAAAGAGAGAAATAGAAGAAGAAGAGTGCAGATAGTGCCGAAATAATTCCAAAAAAATAAAAAAATTGTTAAAGCTGGCTGAGATTCTTCATTTTAGGCCGATGTATGATAAACTAATTGTTTGTTATTTGTTATTTAAGTTATTTTAAGTCCTATTTTGATATCTGAAATTCAAGTTTGAGTATTAATGAATATTAAATGAACTTATAAATGTATGATAAAATTATTCAACTGTATGTATGGTTTAACACTGAAACCATCATCATTATGACCTTAATTACGGTTCAAAATTTTTACTAGATATTTATTTATTAAATTTTAATTATGTATAGTTAAAAATGTTCTATAAGGCTCTATTTTGAACTGTGTATAACTGAACTATATTAAAATTTAAGCACGTTTGGACAATACCATCTTAAGGGGGTATGTATGGAAGAACCTACAGTAAATATCCGATATGGCAATACTCAATTTACAATATGAGGACAACGAGGACTAAAATTATGAAACTGAACTTTGATTTGGTGAATGATGAGATAACGACCTCTGATCCCAACTGGTTGTATCAAGACCAAGGCACTAATTTGTCTAGGTGCCGAGTGTCTACGACCTCTTATGTTGTAGTTTGGATATCTATTCGAAAGCACAAAAATTAAAAATTTATTTCAGTTATATCTGAGACATCATTTGAGCTGTTCTGCACATAAACAACTAAATATGTAAGAAACTGACATACTGGAATATGAAGAGATTGTGTACAAACCTGATCTAGTTTAAAATTGCAGATGGGTATTGATATGTGCAGGTCATTTGTAAGAAACATATATGTGATAAGAATGTGATTTGCACAATGTACATGCATGGATAAATTGTGAAATATATATGAAAATATCTTTTGTCTACTCTTTGTTCAATGATATATGTATAGAAATGTATGCATGTCATACATTGTTTAAATATATCATATATTTGCAAAAAGTTTATGAGTGTTATCTACACACCTAGTTATTAAATGTTTCAGGAGGACCTGGTGGGCAGTAAATCAGAAGAAGGGAGTTAAGATTTGATCTTGGAAAGATTTTATAGTCCGTGAGCCAGCTAATGGGTTTCAAACTTATGTAATTTAGTTTGTTATAAACTTTGTAAATTAAGGTTTATAATTGGCAACAATGTTTATGATTTTTGGCATAGTTACGTGTTGAAATTTATGGATCATTTAGTCTAAGTGTTTTACAAAATTATCTCAGATCACAATGATTTGATTATGATGACATTCCAAGAAAGAGATATTAATCTCTCTGAAAGGGGGTGCCACATTGTACCTCTACTTTCAAGAGGCTGAGGTTCAGGTTTGAGAAGTATTGACTCAAGGAAGAGGCTTCATTAAGCTAATATCCAAAGTGCGGATGGAATCTTGGCAGGGTTCCAATGCTATGGCACTATTTGTCTATAAACTGAAGGTTGTGGCTAAAGCTCTCACCTAATGGGGGCTTCTAGAACTATCCTAGAGAAATAGATGAAGGACAATCTATAGTGATTGGAAGTTATGGATGCTTTTGAGGAGGCAGGGTTACCTGACGTAAAAGACAAGGGTACAAGGATAAGCTCAAGGTTGATTTTGCTAAGCTTCTTCTCAAGGAGGAGATCTTATGGAAACAAAGATCTAGAGAGATGGATCAAAGTGGGCCTCCTATTTTCAGCGGTTGGTACTAATAAATGCCCCAAGCCCTAATGGTTTTCCATTGGTGTTCTCCCAATACTATTGGAATATCATTATGTCTGACTTGTTTGACACTTGTTAAAATTTCTGGGATGGCAAGGCTCATTTGAGAGGCATTAACAAGACTTTCTTGATTTTGATTCCCAAGAAGGTTGGTGTAGATAACCTAGAAGATTATAGATACATCAATCTCCTTAACAGATTCCTAAGAAGGTTGGTGTAGATAACCTAGAAGACTATAGATACATCAATCTCCTTAATGGAATCTACAAGATTAACACCAAAGTGTTGGCACCTAGAGTGCAAAATGTAGCGAACAGAGTGATCAGGTACAATCAAGGGCCTTCATTAGGGGTAAATGTATCTAGGAGAATTTCTTACTGGCTCGTGAGATTTTACATTCTATGAAGCTCCACCGTAGGAAGGGCTTTGTTCTAAAGTTTGGCTTTGAAAAGCCTATGACATAGTCAACTAGAGTTGTTTACTCCAAGTTTTAAGAAACATAGGTTTTAATGAGAGATGGGTGGCATGGATCAAGTAATATATTTGATACTTTTGTTGTTCTACTTAATGTCTGATCAAGTAATATATTTGATACTTTTGTTGTTCTACTTAATGTCTGATTTTGTTGTTCTACTTAATGTCTGATCAAGTAATATATTTGATACTTTTGTTGTTCTACTTAATGTCAAGCCTACTTCTTTATTCCAAAGTGGTAGAGGACTTCGCTAAGGTGATCCTATGTCACCGCTCCTCTTCACTCTAGTGGTGAATATGTTGAACAAGATGTGGGAGAGGGCAGAGGTTGTAGGTTTGATTAGGGGATCCCAGGTCACTCAGTTAAGAATGCAGATTTTTCACCTATAGTATGCTGATGATACCATCTTTTTCCTTTCAAAGGGTGAGAACCACATGTTTATTGCTAGGCTTATGCTGGAATTATTGGAGGAAGTGGTTAGCCTCAAGGCCGACTTCCAAAAAGGCTAGCTAATCGAGATTAACATTGAAGACAGAGAGCTATAAAAGGCTATCATGTAAAAATTGGAATGCCAATAGGGCTATCAATGAGTCCTGAAAGCCCAAAAGCCTAGCCTAGCCTGGTCTCGATTAAGTGGGCTTAGGCATTAAAATTGAGCCCATTTTCTTTTTGGGTTGGGCTTGGACTTCAATTTTAAGCCTGTCCCTTAAAATGGGATAGGTTTGGGTCTTGTCAAGTCCAACCTGAAAGCCCAAAAAGCGCAACAAATAGTAGATATAAAGAATAGTGATTAAATTTGTCTAATGCATACATTTTTTACATTGACAATATCATTCATTTGCACATGCATATTATACAAATTAATTTATGCCAAGTAATAAAAACACTAGATTATCTTAATAAAAAAAAAAGCTCTTTACATGTACTTATATTAGACATGTGAAAATTATCCTATAGAATTCACGTCTCTATGACACCTTCAAAATCATCATATGCACCATTAATTATTATAAGATTTTAGTGTGAGTTAATCAATACTTGATCTAGGTGCTATGTTAACTTTTGATTTTATAAAAGACGTGTTCTTTAAGTTAAACATGAAAAGTCAAAATATAAATAGTTATTTTGATTTTTTTAATATGTATTATTGAATTAAATGATCGTGAAGGTCTCATTTTTTAATAGGTGATGAGGCTTACATATAGACACTAATTCTTATTAATGTAATAGATTATATATTAAAAATAAAGAAATTAACTCTTTTTGTATTTAAGCTCAAAGTTTGAGTTTGAAATCCAAATTATTTTGGACTTGGGTGTAGGTGCTGAAAATGCTCGTGTGATTAATATGAAAAAAACTATGTTGTTTAGTGTAAATTAACCTATTAAAAACAACAACTAAAGTGCAGTGATCGCCAGAAACTTTTGACTTAAAAGTTTCAAAAGAGATATGATCGCCTACCTGTTTGAACGCGGAAGTTTGAGTCCTTGGTTCCCCTCCTTCAGCCGGCTGAAGAAAGAGAGCCCTTTCTTTGTTCTTTTGTTCTTGCTGTTGAATTTGAGGTTGAGGATCGTCCAGAAGTTCTTCTGGCTTTGTGCTTGATTTCCCCTTTTGATCTCTTGTTGTGGTTGTTGAGTGCAGCAGAGACAGAGAAAGAAAAAAAACGAAATGAAGAAACACTGATGAGAATTTAAGTGGAAGTAATATTTAAACTGACCATGATTATAAACATGCTTAAACAGCAACTCACTTGTTTAATTGACTTTGAAACCCCTTTAAAACAAATAGGTTTTGGAAGATTGATGTTGTGGTGTGTGTTGCATGAAGTGAATATGAAGAATGAAATTAATGAAATGTAGAATGAAAATGCAGAATTGAAACACTTATGCCCAGTTGTTTTGAAGTCTTGAAAGGATGAAGATCTTGAAAGGGACGCCGACTTCTGGAAATGGCAGCGCTCCGGCGTTACGACGTGGTTGCTTCGATCTTCAAATCGCTATAACGCTATGGCTCAACTCAATTCAACCTTAACATTTTTTACTCTTCAACATGTAGGGTATTTATAGGCATTTTCTGCGTTCGCGATTAACATAGAAAAATCTAGGATTTATCTATATTAACCGACAGATAAACACTGATTAATTCATCTTTATCTGTAATTATCTAAAACGCGTCTACCATGGCTGACGCCTTTCAGATTTAATTAAGATAAGGATAAATATCCGGGAAAAACTTATCTTTATCTTTATTAGCTAAAACGCGTCCACTTGTGTAGACGTCTTTTACACTAATTAAGATAAGGATAAACATCCGGAAGAGAAGTTAAAATAGCTTAGGAAACCTAAAACGCGTCGACCTTACCAGACGCCTTTTAGTTAATAAATCAATTAATTAAAATTCAAATTTAAACGCTAAAACAGGAATAAACTCTAAATAGCGTCCACACAGGTTGACACGTTTTAGAAAGAATTCTGAATCGCGTCCACACAGGTTGACACGTTTTAGAATTCTGAATCGCGTCCACACAGGTTGACACGTTTTAGAAAGAATTCTGAATCGCGTCCACACAGGTTGACACGTTTTAGAATTTTACATATTTTAACTGAAATTTAAGCTAAAATCAATTTAATTGATTAACTTAAACATGTCTGTTAAACCCGACACTCAAAAATATCAATAAAAATTAATTAATGATTAAATATCAGACAATTATGAGGCATTATTATATGATACGAAATTTACTCAAAATGACGTCAAAATTAGCGTGTCTACATTGGGTTGGACTTGGGCTTAGACATAGAGAAGTAGGCTTTGGCCAGGCTTGGGCCTCACTTTTCTTGGTAGGCTTGGGCTTGGCTTTGTTAAGCCTTACCCGAGACCGGTCCATTGACACCTTTAGATGCCATTGTTCATAGGTTCGAGTGTAGGCTAGCCAGTTGGAAAGGGAGACTCCTATCTTACGGAGGGAGACTAGTTCTCTGCAAATTAGTCTTAGATAGTCTCCCTATTTACTTTTTGTCAATCTTCAAGATCTCGCAAATTGTAGCCAAAAGATTGCAAGCCATACAAGCTAAATTTTTTGGTGTGGAAGTAAGGATTGTCACAAAGGAGGCTTTCCTATCAAGTGGAAAAGAGTATGCAAAAAACAAGGAGGATGGGAGGGCTTTGCTTGAATATTGTTAATGACTTCTATAACACCCTTTAATAAAGCTAAGTTGTGTCTCCAAACATCTAGGCACCTTTATACATAAATTTCTAGAGAAAGCTGGTGAACCGATTTGGAAATCATGAACCTGAGGGTCGAAGTATTACAACTTCAACCTTGATCTTCTTTCCAAGTGGCTTTGGAAGTTGGTTAGTACCAAATCAGTTTTATGGTAGGACCTCATTTCTCAGAAGTACTATGGCCCTGTTTGAAGCGGGAATGAAGTTCTCCCCACCTTGTATAATGTCTAATATGCTTGGAAGGGCATCCTTCAGTGTACGGATATTCTTAGAGCTAGTGCTAGGATCAAAGAGGGGAATGGCCAAAGGTGTCTTTTTTGGATAGATAAGTTGCATGTTTTATGCTCCCTCTAGGTGTTATTGTAACACCCCAAGTTTTAGAAAGCCATATTAGTCTAATTAAGTTGGTTGGATTAGGTTTTAGTTAGTTAAGATGGCAGATAATTCATTAGAAGTGTAGCAGGTTCCTAGAGGGAGAGGACTCAGAAATAGCTAAGTCTAGATAATTGATTAAATAGGCCAAAAGAGTGCTCAATTAACTGATAAAAACTTCTATTATTAAAGTTAAATATTTTTTAAAATTAAAATTTAGTATAAGCTTTGAATAAGCTTTATAATCGACTTAAAGTTCGCTAATAATCGATTTAAAATAGGCCAAGTAATCGAGCAAAGTTAAGCTAGTAATTGAAAATAAATAAGTCTTACAATCAAAGTTAAAACAACACACAAAATTGATTAAACACAGACAAATAATCGATTAATAGAAGTCTTGTAATCGAAGTCAAATTAAGTCATATAATTGATCAACCAAAAGCTAATAATTGATTATAAGAACAATGGGTAAAAATTAGGAGACTAAATGTGCAATCAAACAGATAAAGACTAGATAATAGTTTAACTGAAGAATGTATCAATTGATAGAGGAACACCTATAATCGATCAGCTATAATACATATAATCGATTAACTATAGAGAAAGTAATGGATTATCTGAATAATATTTAATAATTGATTCACTAAGTAATTTGTAATTGACTAACAAAATTCATAGGTAATTGATTAGCGGAACATATGAAATCGATTAACTTAAACACATGTAATCGATTAACAAGAGAACATGTAATCGATTTACAAAAAAAAAGCTAATCGATTAACTGTTATAAATATTGTAATCGATTTACAAAAAAAAAAAGCTAATAGATTAGCTGTTATAAATATAATTAGTCAACTCTAATGAATGTAATCGATTGACTATTGTGCATATAATCAATTAACTACTATTCATGTAATCGAATTAACTAGTGTGTATGTAATCGATCACTTAAACCATGTAATCGATTAACTAAGGCATGTGTATAATCGAGTGGCTAGTTCTTTTAAGTATTGGATAGAACTTAATTAATTATTTTATGCCACTTAATGGGTGGTTCCTAAGGGACACCTAGGCATCTAGGGAATGCCCTAGGGCGGTGCTAATGGTCTAGATTAATCAAAGTCGATTGGACCATGGTAAGTGAGAATATTGCTTTATTTCTATCATAGAAACTCTAAAAATTAAAAGATGGAGAGAGAAATAAAGGAAGAAGGTTGCGGGTAGAGCTGAATCAATTCTGGAAAATCAGAGACTTAGTAGATAGCTAGATTTCCATATTTAAGGTAGGTGTATGATGGGCTAATTATATGTTATTTTTTATTTAAATTATTTAAATTTCTATTTTGATATTTGAAATTCAAGTTTATACTTTTATCAGCATTAAATAAGCTTTTAATGTTATAAGAAAATGTTTCAACCGTATGTATAGATTAGCATTGAAACCATCATGATTATAACCCTAATTATGATGGACTTTTTCTGTTAATTATTTATTTAATGACTTTAAACTGATCACAATAAAAAATCTACATAAGAATCTATTTTAATTGTGTATAGTTGAGCTACTGTGGAAGAAGGTTGTGACTAATTTTAAATATGCATGGATAATACCATCTTAAGAAGGTATGTATGGAAGAAATCACAGCAAGTATCTAATGTGGTAGTACTCAATCTACGATATGAGGACAATGGAGAATGAAATCCTAAAATTGAACTTTGGTTTAATGGATGGTGGAGTAAAGACCTCCAATTCTAGCTAATTGTATCAAGACCAAGGCACTCTCTTGTCCAAGTGCCTAGGTGTTTACGACCTCTTGTATTGTGGTTTGGATATCTATATGAAAGCATAAAATTAAGAAGTTGTTTGATTAAAATTTAAGGCATCATTTGAATTGTTCTACATATAAGCAAATGATATGAAAGAACTTGACCTAATAGAATACAAATCGATTATGTATGAACCTGATCTGCTTTACGATTGCAGATGGATGCGGATTTACTATGTGCAAGTCATTTATAAGAATAAGAAAGAATCTGATCTGCATTAGTTATGAAAGGTGCATATATTGATAAACAATGAGATATATATATATGCAATGGTTTATTTCCTCTTGAACAATGATATATGTACGAGGCTACAACTCATGCATTGTTTACAACTAGCATATGTTGCAAAGTTTATTTTATATGTAAACATATTAATGGTTTTGTTGAGTGTTACTCGTACACTTAGTTATTAAATTTTTCAAGAGAGTCTAGTGGACAATCTGATGGGCAATAATTTTTACGAAGGAAGTTCAATTTCAGTCCTGAGAAGGTTTTGAAATATTTGCTACTTAGACAGTGTGTTCTAAACTTGTGTAATTTAGTTATTGGAAACTTTTGTATATTAAGCTTTTCAGTTGTTAACAATGTAATTACTTTATGATTATGTCAATGAATTTTGACTTGGCTATGCCTTAGAATTTATAGATGGTTTAGCATAATTACCTTCTAAAATTATCTCAGATCATAATGGTTTAGTTTAGGTGACATTCTTGAAAGGAGAAATTAATCTCTCTCGAAGGGGGTGCCACAATTATTCTCACGGCTATTTGACATTGCACAGGATTAATTAGCCACTGTGGAACAACTCTATAGAATCAACCTGCTTGGGAATGAAGAATCATATGTTTAGAAGACTTCTGGGAGATGAAAAGATTGATGAACACATGCCATTTAGAGCCCAATTCGCAGATAGCTAATCTTGGTTGTAGACTTCTCCAGAGTTTTTCAGTGGATACTCTTGCATTGTTGATGGGGATCTCATGTTCCCACTTGATAGTAGTGTTTGGGGACCCAAGAGATCCCTCAAAGTGAAGATCCTCGTGTGGAGAGCTTCGTTGGATAGGCTTCCTACTTGTGATAGGGTTGCTAGATTCTTTCATTTTAATATGTCTTTTCGTCTATGTGAGTGGAAAAACAATCTTATGATTAGCTCTTCTCCTCCTGCTCATTCGCTTTTGGCAGCTCATTCTTCAACATCTTCTGTGCGATGGCCAAGAATTTGGTTATGTGGAGCAGCTTCTTACTTTTTGGCAGAGGCCTTGGCTGTGCAAAGGAGATTGGATTAAGAGACTCTTTAGGATCATTTGGTGATTAATCCTCTATGCTACTATTTGGGCCCTCTAAATGGAGTGGAATGAGAGACTCTTTAGGAAAGAGGCTTTCATTGCAGAGAGAGTTGCATCTTTTGTTTGTGTTAGAGAATGGGTCTCCCTTTCTTGTAATGCAAATGGTAGCAACTCCTCACTTTTTTGTCTTCTTGGGGAGACTTGATGAAGAGCTATACTACATGGGGCTTTGTAAAGGGGAGTCTTTTGTTTTGTATCTTCATTATACTTGTACATGCTTGCTTTCTTTTTATAATACATGTGATACCATCCACTTCAAAAGAAAGAAAAAAAGAAAAAAGAAATTCATATAGATATTTGTTTTATCCACATTGAGTTGGGATTTCAAGTTCTCTTCATTTCCATGGCACAAACATAGAAGCAGGTGCAGCTTAAGGGATAATTAGTATTCCAAAAAATATATTGGATTGAACAAAGTTACCATAGACATTAACTTTTGATCCTTCTTCTCCTCCATGATATATGTACGGACAAATACATCGAACTCTGCAATCATCTTCTTCTTTTAATCTACATACAAGCCTAAATATGTTTCATAAATATTCACATTTCTCCTTGTTTAACATGTCTGGGTAGACAACGATTGACATATGAATCAGCACATGGTTCGTACATGATCGTCTACGATAAGTGTTAAACAATGGTTGGGAATTTGTTATCTCGCAGGTAGCCAGCTAAGTTCTTTTGCCTCCTAGATGGTTTAGCTTCTCAAAAATCTTGACTGAAACTTGGTCACCATTTTCCCCCATATCCTTCATAAATTTCTTCATAATAACAACAACGACAATAATAATAATAATATAAAAGAATCATTGTCTTTAGCATTGTGGTACCACTTAAATGGTCTCTCATGATGTCAATAACATTCTCATTATAAATAACTTCACTTGTTTCTAGGGTAATGGTCAGTTGGATATGCGATTGTTATGTTCGAGACATGAATTTTCTTCCCTATCATATTTCCTCACTTGTCTGCAATCATTTCTATAAGGGTTCCAAGGGCACTTGTGACAATCCCGCATTTGTGAAGGATTCAAAACCTAAGATTCTGCAAAGGCAGATTCATTCACTACTCAGAGTTAACTTCAATCTTCAATAGGTTGCACAACTCCGAAAGAATACAATACGATAATACATAACCAAACAATGACAATAGAAAGAAAATAACAAATTGGTCATACCTGTAAAACCTCTTCAGACCAGTCAAGTCTATCATTATTCCACTAAAACTAGGGATATGTATCCTAAAATCGTCAAAACGAAGGGTGTGACCCACAGTGTCATTGGGCTTCATAGCGATAATCCACACCCCACTTTGACGCTAAACACAAAGTAACACCTGCATACTATTTATTCATGTTTACTATTTCTGAAAAATGTGCACGTTCTTCACATTCACATGTATACAAAATGGGGAATACGAATGAAACTGATGTGTCGAATCATACAACTTGTCAAAATCACGAAAACAATTGAAGAATTCTTGTGCTGGCTCTTACAAGCCCATCTATTTACTGATTTGTCATCTCTGAGTCTTTATTGGGCGTCTCGTAGTCTTAATTCGTAGAATTCATAGTCGTCAATAATCATTAGGATACAGCTCATCATATACATCCACCATCATTACTCAACATTGTTTATAGCCATCATCATCATGGTTCCGGACAAGGCGACCTACTAATATAATTGAATATAGAATAGGAGAAAGCGACAGGGTTATGTGATGACGATGTAAGACAGAAAAATCTAGCATGTACAGTGTGCTGAGGACCCCATTCTCTTGTTACATAATCTTCAATCTCCATGCATTTGGAATGGTAGATAGAATAGAGATAAATTTTGAGAACTTTGGGTGGCTCAATTGTTAGTCAAGTGAAGAAGGGAGAAGGGACACTGCGCAAGGGCTAGCCTGTAGAGAAGACAGCTTCCGGTCCACTCTTGAAAACAGCAGAAAGCTGAGAAGTGAAGAATGGCAAGGTACAAGGGCTCGTCCAGCTTTGTAGAGTGTGGAAACAGCGTGTTTTGAGCTCTTGTAGCATGACTTCTGTGAACTCTGTTCTGTAAACCCTTCCAATCTACATGAAGCCACTCTTATCTCTTACCACTATGATTTATCAACAATGACGAAACCTTCTGGAGTTATTTCCAGTGTGAAAGAAATCAGAAACAGACCATGACACCTGCATAAGCAAAAAACGGCTGCTGGACTCGGAAGTCAATGGTGCCAACTGCCAACTTATCATTCACATCTTTCCTTGAGGAATGGGTTCTTCTGAACCTCAATTTTGGTGAAAACCTCCTAAAATGCTTCAGATTATTCAAGAGCTCAAGGTAAGATATTAAGCCACCAAAAAGAGCATTCCACACGGCTGAGATCATAAAGGACAATACATCACTAACGTTGCTCCAAATGCCCGTCATCCCAGTCACCCTCATCTCTTTAGGATTTAGATAGAACTTATAACTTGATATTCAAAGGAAGATCCTGATAATTATGGTTCAGGAAGGATTCTCATTTAGCCCAGCCAAGGATCAAGAACAAAATTGAGTCACTTGGTTTCATTTTTGAATTAAACCAGCGTTCTCCAAAAGCAGATAACAATTTTTTTTTACTAAAATCAACAAAGTGGTTGAACTACGAATAGTATAGACAGGAAAGTTCTTTCCAAGGCCATGAATCCACAAGTCAGGACAGATTTGAAAAGAATTACAAGTCTATGCTAGAAGAATGTGCATAAGTTAATTGACATATAATAGTTATTATATATGGGGCACGATCAAGCATCACACTGATACAGAAAAAACGTCACAAATAATTCCTAAGAAAAACTTTGACGAGCCATCTACTACCAGAATGGAATGAATACACCTAAATGTACTGAGGAAAGCTTCTAACTACATTCACTGTCCTTGGAGTTACAGGGAGTCACTCATCTGTTCTTCCTAGATTTGAAGAAATCATCCACCATGGAGCAAGTTGAATTCAGCCACCAATGAAGTATAATCCTCGTGCTGTATGTAGCAAGCTGGATCCATTATGCAAGCCAATACCAGTGGGAACAGGCAGCTGCTAACATCTATGCTACTTGATGGATTCATGCACTTATTTGTGTTGAGAAAAGAATATTTCATGGAAAAGAATGGTGTGGAACTACTACATGAACAGCCACAAGCCACAGTAACCTGCAATGCTGCAGGTTCTTTTCCTGCAAGTGGAAGAATCGACACCACATTCATCATCCACTTTACATCTATGATCTGCACGCACATCAGGAACATGGCATGCACTCTCTACCCCACTAGCAGCATTTTCTGTGCGTATAGTTGCAGGACAAATTTGTAATGACATAGCACTTTCATGAATGCCTTGATGTTTAGCCTACAAATCATGAACAAATTGCATCAGTTGAGATGTTATACTAGAATTCAGTAAGTAAAGCACTAATAAAACACCCAACATCAAAAATCAGAATTATATGAACTGAATATATGTTGCAGACTTCTTTTTGATCAGCGATACCATCAGTCCACCACATTCGTTATGTCCATCGGACATGCACGGTAAGTTTTAAATAACCATATTGTTCATTCAAAACTTGAAAGACCTCTTAAAACTTTATCGCACTGTACCTGCATGACCTCTCTTTCAAACACAATGCTATAAGGTCATTCTGGAGATTCATGCTACCATGATGACGATTTGGCCTGGTCATTGTTCTCTCTTTTCATAACTGTGCATTTAAACAGAAGAACAGTGTATTTTACATAAAGTTGAAGCATTCAGATTTTGATACATCCCATTGTCACTGAATTCTGATCCTGATCTTTTTAACAGTCGTTTATCTTAAAATACTATTTTCAGAATCATATCAACTATCACTGCCTCATTGGACATTTCTTTGAGAAAGTCCACGCAATAAAAAAAATCTAAAAAATTTAACATAAAAAAACATAGTTATCAAGGAAATAAGGCGACCCAAGGTGTACATAGGGTCCTTGAGTGTAGGCACTCGCCTGAGCGACACCTAGGCAGCAACCTTACATCAAGTTATGTGGGTGGATTTGTGAGGGTCACAGACAAACACTTGAAGAGAAGGAAGAAGAAATCCGGTACACAGGAAACTCAGGAAGGGTGAGAGGATGCTAAGGACCATGAGGTTCCAAGTTCATCAACATGGGCAAGTGGGGCTTGTTGTCTTAGTGTTGACACTGAGATTTGTTCACCGAAGAGGGACGATGCAAAAGAAGACGAAATGGATGAAATAACGAGGAAGGCGAGGTGAAGGGGTATAAAAAACTAGGGTTGGATCATCCACACACCCTTATTTAGATTAGGATTGGTTCCCAATGAACCCGATAGACGCCCATGAACTAGCCTAGACATTGCCTAAGCATGATAGGCCGTCCGGGGCGTGCCTAAGCGGCACCTAGGCATGCTTTTTAAAGGTCCAATAGAGTGTTCAACCACCTAGGCCTCAAAGAAAAAGGCCTTGTTGCCTGGGTGTAAGCCTTGACAACTATGATAAAAAAGGAAAAGAGACAAAAATTGAAGAATAAAAAGCTCCTGAAGCATACAGATTTCGCCCTACCATGCTGATATATGCCATTCACAGAACGAAACAAAGGGAGCCGGGGGGGGGGGGGGGGTTTGGGGGTCATCATTAGAGATTTTGTTTGGGAATTGAAAGAACTTCAAATATAAAGGTTACATGTATAAATATACTTTTTTAAAAGTAGGTTTAAATGTAAAGAGCATATATGTAAGGTTCCTAAAAAAGTAGCTCAAGTATATATTAAATATATCTTTTAAATGAGATCAGATTAAAGATACATACTACTTTGAAATATTTTTTTCAAAACTTTGTGGGGCCATGCTGCCTCCCTCCAGGCAACCCCCTAGCTCCACCAGAGCATATGCCTATGTGGTGAAGTGGACAAGCACCACTTTGTCAGCACAGTGCCACAAAAATGTGTCAGATTGAGTGCACAGGGCAACCATGCGCCGCTGCATTTATGCATATCTTCACCGGTTCAATAAAACTAAACTACTACATCAAATTCCTTAAGTTATGTACAATAGATCAAAGTATAGTGGGCAACTGTATAAATAAGCCACACAAATGCATAGAATACACAATCAGACCAAAACGTATGCCAGAGAGTAAAAGTAACTCCCATAGACATCAACAGTGATCAATATCATCTCACTCAGAGCATGTGTATGACTAATTTGTTTCCTTGTCTCTGTGTCATATCCTTGAATCAACAGTCAGTCCCATTCCAGACATTACCTGAAGCATTCTTGAGATGCCAGACCTCAGTCTAAGTGCCTTCCGAAGTGAGGCGTCTCTATAGAATAATCTATCCATCAATGCCAGATCAGGTCCCTCTTCCAAATCTCAATCATACCTAAGCTCTGAGATCAATCCTGGCTTTCCAAGCTTAATGAAATGCTTGAATGCACCTTTATCATGGTTTGCCGTATCATACCGGATCGTGCCGACTATTACGAGTCGACTCGTATCTGGACGAGTCTGATCCTCTGGCACGCACCAAGTCAGACTAGATCGTATCGACCCATACATGTATAATGGGTTGTTTTAAATTGAGTTTTTCCTATTTGAACCTTTGATAAGTAAAATTATACTTTTTTATATCAATTTATAGGATATATTTATCTAAAACATGGTTAAAGTTCATCGGTTTGACTCGTGCGAATCGGACCGAGTAGGCCAGAGTCGGTGAATCTTGACCTTGATTGCCGGACACTAGAGCCTCCCCTGCCACTGGCTCTGAGTCCAACATCATTCTCATGCCAACATCTTACCGAGGTCAACAATCTCTCTCCATGGGAAACTGAGAAGTAGGAAAGGAGAAGGCAAAGACAGTTGGCACTTGGCAGTTCTACTGGTGGTGGGCAGAGTATTTAGATGAGAGAGACGTAGGTCATGATGATAGAGAACATAACATTCAAGAACATTCCCAATTCATCAGTTCAAAATGGACACCCAAAATCTTCGAAGTACACTCAATCTGATCTCCAACCTTGAAATTAGGGTCAGACAAGTAGATTGCACATAACACCAGTCAGTGTGATTCAGTTAGGATTTTAGGGAATGAAAAGTGACATTTTGCATCAACCCTATACAATGTATCTAGAAGCCCAAGTCTACCATTAGTCATAATATTGCCAGAGCATAAATCCACATTATCAAAATATCCCTTGAAATACAGAAATTAATATGTGCAAAATGTAAGATTTTTAGCAAGAATAAACTTATTTCAAAACAAAGCCACAAACAATTTAAGAGGTAGCACCTTTAGTAAAGTCCAGTTGCTTGGAATATAAGGGTCTGGCAGCCTCTCATGCCACGAATGTCTAACAGGAAGAAGGTGACCTTCTGTTGTAAATATATAATTCTCATTCTCCAGGAATGCATCGTCATAAAGAAGATAAAGATATTTGCATCTGAAGAAAAGAAAAGATTACATATTTCTTTGAGATATTCATATCATTAGCCTTAATAAGAAGTCTTTCCAGAATATTTTCTTGCCATATTTACAAAAAATTGGACTCACGTTTCAGCCAGAAAGAAACTATGCTGATGATCTTCTAGCTGCATAGTTGTCACATCCTTGATACTTGCAAAGCCACCATCAACTTTTGTATAATAATTAAGAGAATTCACAATTGATTCACCCACTTCTAGGTACCAAGGATCTAAGCACATGAAAATGAGTACCATTAGTATAAAAGACATAAAGATGATACGTGGTGCACACTGACACAGGCTGCATATTATCATAAGTTTGTATGCAGTACACAAGATACGTGTTTAATGTATAGACATAATGTGATAAAAATGAAGGTGCAGTGCTTATTCTTCTTAGAAAATAGTTATTTAATAACTTTATGCAATAAAAAGGAAAATTAGTGTAGCATGGTAATATGTGTTTCATAATTGGCATGTATTTATAAATTCAAAGTTTTATTAAAGTACTATAATATTGCATTTCCTATCTATACAATTCAGTGGTACCATCCACTTTCAGAAACAAAAAAATTATTGCATTTCCTGAAGTTTGTTTGTAACATATCCATGGGTCAAATAAAACCATGAGTTCATACGTATGAGTACGATTTAACACTTTCACAGGTTTTAAATATGAATAACCATAGCTTAATGTGTAAGGTCTCAATGATTCCAACAATGATGTTGATAAACAAATACCATGAGCTTTCCCAAAAGAAAAGGATTGAAAATCCAATAAGCACAGCTGTATGAAATGGGCATATCATTGCCATCCATACTTCAATACCAGGTTCTCACTTTTACAAGCTCATTAACAGAACCAAGCTAGCACCACAGAAGCTTCACCTTTCGTTGCTTGATACAAGTAAAATGTGGATTCTGCAAGTTCAGGACGTAAAGGATAATATTTCTCCGTAGGATGCAACATGGCCCGATCCAATAGATACCTAAAAGACATTATAGCTCATTAGGAGAAAAATAATCCAGTAGCAACAGAAATACCAAAGTACCCATGCTTATGTCAGAAACAAGGAATGATGCATATATATATTTTTAGAGATTTTGACAAAGGAAAATGAAGACTGTGGATATCATTGAGCTTTCTATCCATTCCGTGAATTTGTATGCCTTTATAGTGAGGTGCTTTTAAAAGAACAGTTCCAAGGAATGTTCCAATAATTAGCCAATCCAGATGACTGTCTACAATTCATAAAGGGAACCTTGGTTCTTGATCGAACTGCTTTATTTTCCAATTCTGGTCAACATAGTTTTTCCCAGAAAATGAAAAATGTGGGAAATTTAATAAATATTATTCAAATATGAGAAGTAGACAACTTTGATTTTCTATCACATTCTGGAGAAAATATGGATCTTCTTATTGAGGATACATTTCAAGGAATAGTTCAAAGAAATGTTCAAAGAATCAACCAATCCATTAGGTACTGTCGCATCAGATTGGGTGCATGTCGATCCTTAAGTTCTTATTTCAGATTCTTGGTGACTTAGGAGTTGGTATGAAAAACTGCAAAATGAGGGAGTCTACATCAACATGCGATACAAGGATGCCAAATATGAGACTAATACATATAAAAAAAACTTTTGGGATGAATGAGAAGAAAAAAAGGAACCATTTCCTGGATATATCAAGAAAAATTGAAATTTCCCATGCCAAAACATGTAATTGTGCGCAGGTAATGGAAGACTGAATATAGGAGAAGCAAAGGATGAGGAGACTACCGTATCCAGCTATGTTCAATAAACATATATCTACATACAAATTTGATCATGCTAGTATTGGTCCATTTTTTCCCTTCACCCATCGTAGCCATTGTTATCATCTGATTTATGGCTCTCATTGCTTGCCTGTTTATATATAAAATCTCAGTTGCATACACATTTGGTCATTCCCCATTGCATGCTTAATCCCCCACCCAACATAGTCCATTCCACATTCATGATAGCAAGGGCGTCATGCATAGAATAATGACCCCTAGATGGAGGCACTCTGGCACAAAAGAAATTGGCAGAGAAGATGCATGAAGGCTGCCATCATCCACCATAGTGAAACCCCAAGAATCTCAGGTACCTCCTGGAGGATAGATAAATGGTTGCAGATCAGTGGGCACTGCACTGTGTCAGCAGATCTCTTCCTTCTCATCTGCTTACAGGAGAAGGCATCAATGGTGGTGCAGGCAGTTGGCAGGACCAAATATGGTGACTTGGCTGGCACCTTCCAAGGTCCATGTGTCCACTTACACAACCCAGGCAAATCTTGCTTATCCTTAGTCTGATGGGATACCTGCCTATACGATGAGGGATGCTTCAATCTCTGTTGGGATGTTTTGCCAATCTGGTGGAGGTGATTGATTGGTTTTCTGGGGAGGGCCCTTTGTTGGATATGATGGTGAAAGTGAATGTTGTAGTCTATAGGAGGTGTCGGCAGCCTGATCCTCATCATCCATCCAACCCAAATCTGTCTGCAATGAAACTAAAGTTCTAAATCTAGTCAATGTCCAAGATGGGTCTTACATGGCCTGTGCTCTGAAGTTAACCGAGTAAAATAGGAAAACTAGGGAGAAGGATTTCAGCTTATCCAAAACAGATGTGGTTTTCTCACTCGTGCACAGCAATGTATGCAAACACTACAGCAAGAGGGCTGAACAACCTCCAAACCAAACCCACCCAGCTGCTGTTGCTGTAAGTCTACAATGCTCTGTAAGTCTACAACCTTGGCAGTGAGCAGCTGGAACAGAAAGTTTAATCAAATACAGCAGCAAGGCAGGAGCATGTAGACAACAAATGTAGGAGTTGCAAGGAAAATGAACAGTAGATAAAGATATATGGATGGTGGGCAACACACCACTGCTCCAGAAGGAGGAACTTGTTCTCACATCAACAGCCTCACACCCGTTCTTGATCCTTTGTTGCAAGGCTTCCTTGATTGACATTCCAACCTCCAATGCACTTTCACATGGTCCAACTTCAAGGAGGCCCCTTAAGTCTCTGGATTGGACAGATTCTTGGTGTTCATGGACCTAGAGGATTACTTCTTGAGATTGGAGGCAAAGTGCTTAGTGTGACCAAAGTCAGATCAAAAGACCACTTTGCTGAAGCCTCATGGAAGAATGAGAGGGCAGCCAATCTTCAGGTTGGAAAAGTCATGGTTCAAGGAAGAGACCAAGCAGGTGGACAGAGGTAGAGATCAGTCCAGAAGCATGTGGCCAGTTTGGTAAGGGAAATAAAGAACTTGAAGATTCACCAGAACCATCTTATGTGGCCAGGGAAAATTGTTCCAGATGGTGAACTGATAGAGCACTTCCGGGGAAAGTTGTGCAAGGTTGTCAGTTAGAGCAAATTAAGGGTGAAACTTTGGAAGATACACATAAGAGGAAGATACACTACAGACACAAAAGCTCAAAGCAATGTACGGGGGCATCCACCTTATGGAGGAAATTCCACTAGAAGCAAAAGGCGAGGGATAAATGGGCAAAAGAAGGGGACCTAATACTGCTTGCTTCCACAAGGTGACTTCTAGTAGAAGAAATATAATAAGAAGCTTGAAGAATGGCAACCAACTTATTTCCAGAGAAGAGGACATCAAGAGAAGTGATAGAATATTACTCTCAGCTTTAGCATTATTTCTTAAGCAGAGCAGTTGGTGCTACATTTTAGTTTGGAAGAACCGGAGATGGTTGTGTTCAGTTTTGTTAGGGACAAGGCTCCAGGACGTCATTGTTTTCCCCACCATGCTATCCCAATAGTTTGGGATCTTATAGAGGGGAACCTTTCTATTGATGTACAAGGATTCCACGAGTGCAGGGCCCACCTTAAAAGCCTGAATAAGATATTCCATACTTGTTCCCAAGAAGGATGGGCTGATTGCTTGAGAGATTTCAAACCATAGCCTTCTAATGTTTTAAATTACAAATTCTATATTAAAATAAACAAAGTCTGATTCATTGGGAATTTGGAATAAAATTCTTTTGACAATTTGAAATTTGAATCAAGCTTATAGGTTCTTAGATTGAGGCTTCCCACCGACTTCGGTCAATGTTAATTACATTGGTTAGATCAGTGGAAATCTTTGATTAGCCGCTCAAAAGTGATACCCTAATAAAATGTGCAGTAAAATGAAGTTTACAGGTTTAATGAACAGTATATCTTTATGATCACAATTGATATGATGATATGATCTATGTTGAATTTATCATTATGATTACAAACATTTCATCAGAACATCATTGTATCATGATCTTATCACATAGATCATCATAAAGATCATAATCAAACCATTAAAGTTATCATTACAATCACAACTGTCAAGATCGAACGTTAGACTTATAATTATGCTTACAATCGTCATGGTCAACTAGAGTTGTGACTAAATTGTAACAATCATGATTGGAACATTAGATTTATCACTAAGGTCACATCATCATGATCAGATCATTAGATTTTTTATTATAGCCACTATTGCCTTGATCAAATCAAATCATTAGATTTCTTATTACAGTCACAATTGTCATGATCAATCCAGATTTACGATCACCATATCATGATCACCATGATTGGACTATTAGATTTGTGATCACTGTATAAGTTAGTGTCAACCTATGGAGGGGCACTTTTGTCTTGTTTTATATTTTACTACTCATGGCTTTTTTGTTATTTGGCCTTTTTACTCTTTTGCCATTAGTGAGGGGTACTTTGGTCATTGTATTAATCCTAATAGTTAAAAGGATGCAAAGCAGGGTGGTGGTCTGTTTCTTCTTTGTGTTGCAGCCGCACAGTCTTCTCTTAGTATTCTTGTGGCAGCAACATGAGAAAACATTATTTCCTCCCATCTCTCTTTTCACTTTTGGTTGATTTCCAGCATGGTATCTGAGTGATCAGTGCACGTAGGAGATTGATCTCTCCTTCTTGCTTGAAGTTCTTTATCAGCGCACAAGCTATGCAAAAGAGGGGACCGGCTGAAGCTAGGGTTCGGAGGTTCCTCACACATCCCAAAGAGGCAGATGAGTTGTTCACTCACTTCCTCTCTCTTTGGAAGGCTGTCTGCCCCTCGCTAAATCCTCTTCCCGGGCTCCAAGGCCCTATTCTACAGTGCACCCCTCTTTCCTTGGTGCATGAAAGTCGACGTCACCATTTTTAGGGTGTATTGATAGTTTATTTTTATTTGTGTGGACACTTGGTTGTTTTTCTATTGGAAGATGTCTTCATCTTCAACCTCTTCAACTTCCTCCCCTCCATTGCTCTCAAAACCTCCAGCCATAACCCTTCAAATGAGCATCATCAGCCCCTTCAAATGACAACAGTCAAACATGATGAGAACAATTATTGTCTTTGGTCTTTTTCTGCTCATATCTTTCTTGGAGGACGAGGCAAACTTGGTTATATTGATGGCACAGATTGTCAACCAGCAAGTGATGATCCTAAGTGATCTACATGGGAAGTAGAAAGTACTCTTGTCATGGGGTGGATATTGAACTTTGTTAACCCAGAGATTCATCACTTGATGATGTACACTGAGACAGCCTATGATATGTGGCACCTTTTGGAGAAACTGTTTGGTCAGGAAGGACTATTGCTCGCACTTACCAATTAACAAATGGAATACATGCCTTAAGGCAAGAAGGTATGACTGTAACCTCTTTTGGTGAACTCAAGATTAAATGGCAAGAGCTTGATTATTACACAGCCTATAAGTGGTCATGTTCTGTTGATCAAAGACAATACTTGAAGCATGTGGAAGAGAAAAAATTTCCAAATCCTGGCTGGGTTGAAATCTGAGTATGATGCCCTACAAGGGCAAATATTGAGCACCGATCCAACTCTTGAGGATGTTTACTCCAAGGTTTTGCATGAAGAGGGTAAAAGGCATGTCCATGTCTGGAGCTGCTATTCCTGCAAATCCACAGGCTGGAAATGATCTTGCAGCATTGGCACATGCCTCCCAGAAGTCTAATAAAGATGCTACCAAAACCAAAGGCAAGACTGAATGACTGCACTCATTGTGAGCGAGTTAACCACAATACAGATTTTTGTTGGGAGTCGTATCCAGACAAGAAGCCGTAGAAGTTCAAGAATATCAAAGGATCACAATCAACCAAAGGCAATGCTGTTATATCTTCTATTTTACCTCCAGAGGAAGGGTCTACTGGAGCACAGGCTCCATTGCTGTCCACTGCTGAATTGAATGCCTACAACGGGTTCTCTCACACTTTGGACCCTCCACTCACCTTGCAGCCTCCACTTCATCCTCAGATACTAGTGGGACTGCACTTATTGCTGTGTCCAAATCATTATCAACTCCGTGGGTCATCAACTATGGAGCTATAGATCATATGACCAATACTCCCGCTCACTTCACTACCTACTCATTATGCTCTGGACAGGAAAAAGTGACCATTGCTAATGGGACCCGCACCACTATTTCTGGCAAGGGTACCAT
Organism: Zantedeschia hybrid cultivar; assembly: GCA_030544215.1. Classification (NCBI taxonomy): domain Eukaryota; kingdom Viridiplantae; phylum Streptophyta; class Magnoliopsida; order Alismatales; family Araceae; genus Zantedeschia; species Zantedeschia hybrid cultivar. The sequence goes on along the minus strand of JARZZO010000003.1, from coordinate 30,899,884 downwards.
TCATTTGAATGATCACTTGTCCTTGTTCTCTGCTCTTCATGTCCCAACACTTTCTATCAATCTTCTTTCTGTGAGTAGTATTACCAAATCCCTAAATTGTCCGCAACATTTTTTTCCTACTCATTGTATTTTTCAGGACTTGGAGATGTAACAGATGATTGGGAGTAGTCATGAAGTTGGAGGCCTCTACCATTTTGATCCTGGTGGACGTGTGGCTCTTCAGTCCAGCACCACTCATAGTGTCAACCAGCAGTTAGAGACATCTGTTTGTGGCACAACCGCCTTGGTCATGTGTCATTTAGATCTCTTCGTGTCTTGTTTCCAAAATTGTTTCATTCAGTCAACATAGAGTCTCTTCAATGTCAAGTTTGTCAACTTGCAAAACATTGTCGAACTATGTTTTCAAATTCAATGAATAAAAGCTCTTTCTCTTTTCAGTTGGTTCACTCTGATGTGTGGAGTCCTTCCCATGTTGCTTCAATGAATGGTCATCAATATTTCATTTCATTTATTGATGATTATTCTCATCATTGTTGGATTTATTTGATGAAATCTAGAGATGAAGTGCCTTGAGTTGTTCAGGTGTTTTGCAAGATGGTTAAAAATCAGTTTGATAAAAAAAATCCAGCTGTTCAGGTCTAATAATGCATGAGAATACTTTGAGAGATCTTTGAGCATTTTATGGAAGACTCTAGTATTATTCATGAGTCCTCCTGTGTTTATATGCCTCAACAAAATGGTGTTGCTGACTGGAAAAATAGACACTTGCTAGATGTCTCTCGGGCTCTTATCTTGCACCAGACTTGCCCAAAAAAATTTGGGGGACTATTGTCCTCACTGCCTTTGATCTTATCAACTGTATGCCTTCTCGCACCTTAAATAATCGAGTCCCACTTTTTGTCCTATTTCCCTCTGAAACACTGTTCCATTTACCTCCTTGGGTGTTTGGGTGTCTTTGCTTCATTCATTGCCTTTCTTCCTGTGTCACTAAACTTGATCCTTGTGCCATCCAAGGTATTTTCTTAGGATATTCCTCAACTCAGAACGGATACAAATGATATGATCCCAAAACTAGGCGGAAGTATGTTGTTAATGATGTGACCTTTTTTGAATCCGAGTCTTATTTTTCTAATCCCAAAACTTCCTAGGGGGAGCGTCCGTCTTCTTCCTTGCCATTGCCCTTGATTCCACATGTTCCTCCCACTCCACTACCACTGGTTGATACTACTAACAATGTGGCTATGCAGGAATTGTTAGTTTGTTACCAACTCCATAGGTCATGGCAAAAACAAAGGCCTCCTACTGAATTGCCACCTCAAGAACCTGCTGCAGATCCTAGTCCTTCTAGAGAGTCCACTACTACTCTAGGTGATCATGAACTCCCTATTGCTCTCCGCAAGGAGACTCGCTCTTGTACTAACCATCCTATTTCTAAGCATGTTTGCTACTCCCATCTTTCATCTGCCTACTATTCATTCTTGACTGCCATTTCTTCCTATTATATTCTTAACTATTTCTTAGAGGCCGTGAAAGATCCTAAGTAGGTACAAGCAATGGATGATGAAATGGCAGCACTAAAAAAATGACACCTCGGATCTGGTAGACCTACATGAAGAGCACAGCTTGGTTGATTCCAAATGGGTTTATACCATCAAATACAACTACGATCATACTATACAGTGTTACAAAGCCAAACTAGTAGCTAAATCACCAAACCTATAATGTAGACTACTCTGTGACATTTGCTCTAGCCTCTAGTTGCACGGTTTAAGTATATGAGGGTGTGTCTAACTCTTGTAGGTCAATTTTCATGGGATCTTTACTAGCTTGATGTCAAAAATGCCTTCTTGAATGGTGATTTGTAGGAAGAAATCTATATGTGGCTACCTTCAGAACTTGATGTAAGGGTGAGAGTATGCAAGTTGAAGAAAGCCTTATATGGCCTTAAAAGAGTCCCCACAAGCTTGGTTTGATAGATTTAGAAGGGGCTATAATAAGATTTGGCTATGTGCAACGAAATTCTGATCATACATTGATCATCAAGTGGAAAGAGGGCAAAGTGGTGATCCTACTAGTGTATGTTGATGACATGATTATAGCAGGTGACAATAAGGATAAAGTCTTGAAGTTAAAACAATGTTTGGCTCGAGTTTGAGATAAAAGATTTGGGCGAGTTTAAGCATTTTCTTGTCATAGAAGTTGCAAAATCCAAGAAAGGTATCTACATTTGTTAAGAGAAAATATGCTATGGATTTACTCAAAGAAACTGGAAAATTGGAATGCAAACCAGCAGATACACCTATTGAGGTGAATCATGGCTTATGTGACAGAGGGGGACGTATTATCAGACAGCGAAAAAGGCAAATACCAGCGTTTGGTGGGAAAATTGCTTTATTTAGGTCTCACGAGACCTTATTTGGCCTACATTGTAAATGTGGTGAGTCAATTTATGCATGCCCCAAGAGTGCCACATATGAAGCTGTAGTATCTTGAGATACATCAAGTCCTGTCCTGGAAAAGGTGCATTATTTTCAAAGGCAGATCACATGAAAATAGAAGGATTTTCAAATGCTGATTGGGCTGGTTCTTGTGATGACTGAAGGTCTACTACAGGTTATTGTATGTTTTTAAGTGGAGATTTAGTGGACTTGGAGATCCAAGAAATAGCTAGTTTGTACTCGATCAAGTGCTGAGGCTGCATACAGAGCAATGGCATACAGTGTGACTGAAATGTTATCGCTGAAACTCTTCCTACAAGATCTTGAAATTCAAGCCCATCTTCTAATAAGGCTACATTGTGACAATAAGGCTGCAATAAACATTGCAAACAACCCTGTTCAGCACGATAGAATGAAGTATATGGAGATTGATCGTCACTTTATTAGAGCAAAAATTGGATTGTGGAGAGAGATGTCTTCCTTATGTCAAGTCACAGACCAAGTTGTTGATGTCTTCACCAAAGGACAGACTATGGCTCAATTTCAATCGAACTTGGCCAAGTTGAGCATGACTAATATCTATGCTCACCTTGAGGGGGAGCTTTGTCTTGTTTTATATTTTACTACTTATTGAAGTTATTGGACCATTCAATTCAAAATCTTAAGCCATTGAGTGGAGTAGGCACCATCTATATTAAGTATTGTTTCTTTTGTCCCTTTTCCGATGTAGGACTATTCTAACACGTCCTCTCACGTGTAGGCCGATTTTAGGCTCTGTCATGTGGACCACAAGGATGGGGTGCGCGGCCTAGATCGTAACCTGGGCTTTGATACTATATTGAAATTATTGGGCCAAACAATTCAAAACCTTAAGGCATTGAGTGGAAGAGGCACCATCTATATTAAGTATTGCTTCTTTTGTCCCTTTTCCGATGTGGGACTATTCTAACATGACTCATGGCTTTTTTTGTTATTTGGTCTTTTTACTCTTCTACCATTAGTGAGGGGTATTTTGGTCATCGTATTAACCCTAATAGTTAAAAGGATGTAAAGGAGGGTGGCATTCTGTTTTTTCCAAGGTTCAAAAACTCGGCTCGGATCGGCCGAGTCGGACCGGTTTTGGGCCGTCCGTGCCGATCCTAGGTTTCCTGGCCGAGTCCAGGACTCGGATCGGGCGATCCAAGGCAGGATCGGGCTGGGTCGGCTCGGATCGGCCCGACCCGGCCCCCAACGGCTAGTTTGACTAGCCGTTGGGGGTCAACCTAGCCGTTGCTGGTCGTTCCCAAACGGCCAGCAACGGCTAGTTTGGGCCTTGGGGGTCTATTTAAACCCCCCCAAGGCCCTCCTGAGGCTCCACAAATGCCTTTTGAGCCTCCTAACATTCTTGCTCTCTCTCCCACTCTCTTGATCATAGAATTCTCTCTCCGTCTCTCCCACGAGGTCACTACTAGTCTACTACAAGCTCCGCGATCTCTCCTCTTCTTGTGCTGTGAAGGAATGACATCTCAAGGTGCTGCTGAGCGATCATCTGGGAATCCTCCTAGTGCTGATCCTGCTTGGGGTCATTGCACACCGGTGGACATGGGCCAAAGAAAGATACAATGCAAATATTGCAACCGGGTCGTCTCTGGCAGGGTCTACCGATTCAACAACATCTTGCTGGAATAAAAGGTGAAGTTGCAGCATGTGCTCGAGTTCCTTCAGAGGTTAGGATCTAATTTCAAACTTATATGAAGGAGAAGGAATCAAGCAAAGCAAGTATTGCCAGAAGAAGACAGGAAATTCGAGAGGAGTTGTCTGAACCAGTGCGAAGGTCTGATGCTGGAGTCTGGCTTGGTGGAAGTAATCAACCTATAAATGTTGATGATTGAGATACAAGTAAGTTTTTTATTTAACTTATTTTCATGTTCTTCATTTAACGTTTTCAGACAAATAGTTATAGTAGATTAAATTTTTTTCTTTTACATTTAAAGCTGAATTACGACGTGCAATGGAAGCAAGGCGGCGGTCCTTTGCAGAAAAGGACTTATTTCGACAAACTGGAAGATATGGAGGACAAGGAAGTGGCTCCACACCTTCTGCACAAGGGAGCACTAGCGCTGACATGAGCACTAATGTATGCGAGGAGCTGCCTTAGGAGTTCATTAGAGCTGGAGATCCTAGAGTAGGTCCAATAGATCCATTCCTCACTAAGAAGAGGGATAAACAACCTTCTATTACTGCTGCATTCAAGAACTTAAAGCTTTGTAAGGAGAAGATAGGGAGAGCTACTGCTAGGTGATTTTTCTATAACAGTATCCCTGCTAATGCTGCCAAGGGGCCATATTATGAGTCCATGATCGAGACCATATAAGAAGTTGGCAAAGGGGTTGAGGGACCTTCCCCATATGAGATATACAACAAGTACTTGGACATAGAAGTTGACGACATCCGAACATACATTACATCATTTGAAAAGATATGGGATGAATATGAATGCACTTTAATGTGCGATGGATGGATAAGTACATAAATCTTATCTTCATTTTTTCTTAAATCAGAATGGGTCTCTTTCTGATTTCTTATCACGTTTGGAACTTTACAGGGATAATAAGAAGAAGTATGATCAACTTCTTAATTTACTGCAAAATCGGAACCGTATTTTGGAAGTCTATTGATGCATATGGAAAAATAAAAAATGCACAGTACCTATATGAATTAATGGATCAAATGGTGGAAGAAGTGGGCGAAAAAAAGATTGTTCAAGTGGTTACGGACAATGCAACGGCGTTCAAGTTAGCTGGACAAATGTTGATGCAGAAGAGACAACATCTATACTGGGTTCCCTGTTCTGCTCATTGTATTGACTTGATGTTGGAAGACATTTGCTCTGATCCGATGGTAGATGGAGTGGTTAAGAGTGGTCGATTTATCACCACATTCATCTACAACCACAACAACATTCTGGATATCATGCGCACACATACTCATGGAAGAGAGCTGCTTCGTCCGGAAGCCACCAGGTTTGCATCTCAATATATCTCTCTAGATAGTTTAAGTAAACAAAAGAACAACTTGATTAGGATGGTGGCATCGGAAGATTGGGAGAATCACATATTGTGGCACGTACCAACTAAGGTCAGAAAGAAAGGTAAGAAAGTGGTTGATCTAATTCAGTCTAGACCCTTCTAGAGGGGAGTGCAAGCGGTGTTAAATATTGTAGAACCGCTTGTCCGTGTCTTGCGATCTTATGATAGAGAAAGAAGATCGGATATGGGATATTTATATGAAGCTATGGACAGAGCTAAGGAGCTCATTCAACTTAACAATCCAACAACCTATGTGAAAGGGTGGGACATAATAGACAGACGTTGGGAACACACTTTACATCACGATCTTCATACAGCTGGTAAGCTACTAACTTTCTATATGTATTATTTGTATACACATTTCTCTTAAGTAATAACTAACTTCGACTTATTTATTTAGGTTATTTTTTCAACCCTCAGTACATGTTTAGAACTGATGGGAATAAGGATAACTATGATAGTTGCTCGGAAGTGTTGATGGGGGCTAAGTCTGTTATTAAGCGCATGCTTGCAGATGAGGACAGAACAATAATAGCATGCAAGCAAATGCATGATTACAGAATGATGTTATACCACTTTGGGACAAGTACTGTTCAAAGAGCTGCCAAAATTTTGAGTCTAGATCTGAAAATTATTAACAAGATGTTCTACTTAATTTTTAATTATAGCTTGCACATTGTTGACATGGCTAATTTTCTATTTACAGCTGACTGGTGGCTAGATCATGGAAAAGCATATGGGTATGAAAATCTAGCCTATGTCGCAATTCGGGTCTTAAGTCAAACAACCTCTTCATCAGGTTGTGAGAGAAACTGGAGCACCTTTGGCTTGATTCACACCAAACAAAGGAATAGATTGAAGTCGAGCCGTCTAGAGAAGCTAGTGTTCTGTCATTATAATATGAGGTTGAAGCTAAAAAATCTGAATTTCATAAGGAACCTTCAAAGGTAGGAGAAAGAGAATTTCTGGACAAACCACGGAGACGACACATGCAGAAGAACCCATAGACTTGGATGAGTTGTTCGAGGAGCAACATCCACTAAATGTATGGGTTGATGCAAGGACCTCAAATGAGCCTGAATTCAACCCAAATGATCGGGAATGGGCGGAAGGTGAGTTAGATAATGTTCCACTACTTACTGATTTTCAACCTCATCTTCCAAAACGTCAGAAGAAGAGCAAAAAACAAGCACCAAGTAAAAGGAAGAGTGGTACTGGAATTGAGATTGCTGATCTAGAGACTATCGAGGAAAAGGATGAAACGGCAGAACCAAGTGATGAGGTCCAATATCAAATCTCAAATGACTCGACATCAAAGACGAGTTCCGACAGTTCTGAAGATGGCAGAGATGCTACCAGTGCCCCAGCCCACCTCCACCAATTCAATTCACTGGAGAAGAAGAATTCACACATGTTATCCAAGATGAACATCATGGTAGCAGAGCAAGACGTGAAGAATCTTCCATTCAAACATTCAGCAGACCAAGGAGGAAGGACAAAGGTAAAGCTCCTCAGTGTGCAAAGGCCAAAGAAGAACTTAGGAGGGAGAGAGAATATCAGGAGCAACTATCAGATACATCATCATATTCTCCATACGAAGGGTATAGTCAGCCTACTGGATATGTAGTTTACCCTCCTCAACATTCTGATACATCCGACTATTCAGGGGGTTGTCTAGAATATCCACAATTGTCAATCATTTATACCAATACGGATGACTATAGCCAGTATGTGATGCAATATGAACAATACTACCAGAGCTATATGTCATGGACTGAGGATGTAAGCCATATGTTTATTCAGTATAATGTATGTTTGGAATAAATATAAGTTCATAATCATATATGTAAGTTTATTGAAGGTTTTTTTTTCCAACATCTTATGTACTTCAAATCAATGTATTTCAACACAATTATGCATTAGACTTGTGTTTAATATTATTTTTTCATGTTTTTTTCCATTTTTTTCTGCCATCCAAACCAGCCGAGCCTGACTCAGCCAGGATCGGGCTGACTCGGATCGGAATCGGAAGATCTGATTGGTTTTGGACCGGCCGATCCGGGACCCGATCCCGGGTTTCTTAACCTTGGTTTTTTCTGTATGGCAGCCGCACAACCTTCTCTTATTTTTTCTTGCAGCAGCAACATGAGAGAACATTACTTCCTACCATCTTTCTCTCCTCTCTTCACTTTTGGTTGATTTCCAGCAATCACAGTCATGATCCTCATGATCAAATGATTAGATTTGTGATTATGGACATGATAGTCATGATATGACCATTGGGATTGTCATTACAGTTATGATCACCATGATCAAACTATCAGATTTATGATCAAACAGGATCAAGTTCATAAGGAACTGGGAAAGTTGCAGACTTTCAACAGAGGGTCACAGGACCAGGACATTCAAAAAGTATGGCAGATGTTTAGGGCCTAATGAACAATATGTTCCTTCCTTGTGGTGCCATAGAGGTTATCGAAAGGACAATTTTCAAGTCTTTGGATTTGGAACTGGGGACAATACAAGTCATCTCAGAAATTGCTGTCAGATTGTAGGAGTGCAAATACAAAAGGAGAGAGACATCAGACATGGTTCCTGGCTATTGCTGCAGCTTTTTTGGGCTGTCCAGAAATGAGGGAAAGCAGATGATTTAGACAGGAGCCTAAGAACTTTGATATTATTGAGTGTTCCCTTCTATTAATTAGGATTGATGATCATGTTCTGGAGAAAATGGGGGATATCTTAGTACTCAAGTCCATCGGCCAGCTTTTATTCTGCAATCTCTCTGTAACTGGAGGACAAGAGGGTGACCTTGCATTTGCTAGTTATCGTGTTTTGTATCAGATTTCCATGGTGTGTTTTACCTCCTCAATTAATAAATTGTGATCTCTGATCATCTTCAAAAAAAATGTTGTAAATGATTTTCCACTAACAATCTAATAACTAAGCTCCACTTTGTTTGCAGAACAAGGGAAGCCCTTCCTCCCAGAATAAGGCTGATTGTGACTTGATTTGAGGAATTGGTTATTCCATGTTAGAATTATTTATTCCTGGAATTAGGTAAATAAGTAATTCTACTCTACACCCAAGAATTTGATATTCCGCCTTAGATTCCGCCTGCTATCAAAGTGAAACACTCCTTATTCTGGAATAAGCAATCCAGACTAACTAATCCCTTCATAACCCATTCTGCTATTAAAGTGGGACTAAAAGAATTCATGAGGCACATTTGCCCATAGATCTTCCAAATGAACATGCTTACAACAAATTAATGTGAAGTAAGGACTTCAAATTCATTATACCTTTCTGGCAATACACCATATCTCTCCCATACATGAAAAAATTCACGATGAGATACATTGGCAGCTGCAACATCTCCGACAAGAACCTGCTCCCACTAATGTTAGAGATAATGATATAACCCAGTTTAATGGCAGAATTAGTTCTATGTTGTTATGTAGTCACCTGAAGACCAGGCCAAAATGCTTGAAGGCTAGTAAGCTGCCAATAGGTGGCCTTGCCAGTCCTCATATCAGCTTCATGATACCTAAATCACAAAAAATGTTGTCATTGAACTTTGAGCCCTTGGAGTAACTAAAACATGGAACACCAGCCATATGCAAAAGATGTTATCGCATTTTCCTTTCCCTGGCGAAAGATGAAGAGAAACAAGCTCATGAACAAGTAGCCAGACATTGAAAGGCATTAAATATTACAAGAAATGATGCAATAAATGCTTAACTGCTGGTTGTCTAGCAGAAACCTTCACTTCCAAAAATGGACTTTGCAAATTCATAAAAGCATATTGATACATGTCAAAAAATGGAAGAAGGTCAAGAATGGGCAAACGCATAGCAATACAGAAGTCAAACAAAGAAAAGAAGGTAAAGAATGGGAAGAAGGGACTGGACAGCACTTCAAGCATTTTCAAACGAAAGCAGGTCTTTATTTTCTTGCATATATTGTAAATGACTGATCATTCCTCTGAAGAGATCAGGCTTAACACCCCCCCCCTCCCCTAAACCAACAAAACATACACACGAACAGGTCCCACGACACAAAAAGGAGAAACAGGGCAATCATATAAAAGTTTTCCTACAAAATAAGAACTACATGACCCTTCATCAGCAAAAGCATTTTGTCCTCCAATATGGCTTCCACAATACAATTTTCTCCTTTTTAAGATCAATTCTTGCATTTTTCTTGCAGCTTTTCAAAAGTAAATTGCCTGCATAGCTACATTCAAAGCCATGAAAATTGTCAAACCACAATTGAACAGTTTCAATTTTCCAGGCAATTCTATGGTTTGACAATTTCCACTCATCCCCCATATATCATAAAGATTTATTTTCAAACTAGAAAAAGTATAAAGATTTTAATGCTGATCAAAGGGAAACAAAATGTATACAACAGTAAAAAAATAAAGCAAATTGCTAATGGATCAAGTAGATAACTGAAACTTTCACCAAACTAGAAGAGGAACAGCAGTATTGCACCATGGGCCATGCCGAAAATACTTCTGCACAGCAACATAAGCTGAATGGAACATATCCCAGAATTCATCATTGCCAAAAAGAATGTAGGCTTTTATGAGATATTCATAGAATGAATCAACACCTGCAAAGGGTAAAAATTAGAGAGAACTATTAAATCATGGTCCAATAATTTGTCTGAACATAATTACTAGTGAAGATATCAGGCAGCAGCATTGCCAACAGCCAACAAACTGAAGTATACCACAAGAATCTCCCACCCCCACCCCACCCCCACAAAGGAAAACGTGGGATGTCCTAATCTTAATGATCATAAATAGTGGTAGATCAACAATCTACTAGAGAGATTCCTCCAATATGAGCCCAACACACTTGATACATGATAACATTACAAATGATCCTTCATAAGGACGCAAAAGGATAACTCAAAATATTCATCCTTATTTGCAACTTATAGGATATAGAAGGATGCACATTAAGGATAAGGATACTATCCTTATTCTTTTTATTTACGATAAGGAAAGAGCTCTTTCTAGATACTATAACCCAATTTTACATCCACTTATGTTTAAGAATTATATATATATATATATATATATATATATATATATATATATATATATAGGGGAAGGATTCAACGAGCCCCGGGGTGCAACTAACTTAGATGCCCCCCTTGAAAACCCACCCTCCCTATAGTTAATTTTTTTTAATAAATTTATAAATATTTAAATAGGGCCCTTAGGGTTGATCCCATCCCCATGACTTTAATTTTCACTGTCCAATCTTGACGATGAACTAGAGCCGTCCAATCGGGTAAGTATAAAAAATAAACATCTAAAAATGCTGACAAATAGTCAAAAAATAGAAAATTCGTCAAATTAGCCCTTAGGGTTGATCCCATCCCCTGGGGTTTTAGTTTTGATCCCCAAACAATGACGAACAAGATTGGACAACTATGGTTTATTTCGTTGATCCGATGGTGAAAATTGAATCCAAATGAGTGAGAAACCACCTAGACGGGAGTATTTGAATATTTTAAAGTTTTTGGTGATTTTTATTTTTTATTTTTGAAATCAGGGTGGGGGATTTTCAGGGGGGTCCGGGGCGCGTTATATCTGCCCCCTATATATATATATATATATATATATATATATATATATATATATATATAGAGAGAGAGAGAGAGAGAGAGAGAGAGAGAGAGAGAGAGAGATGTTGGGATACGGCCAAGCCCTTAAATATGGCTTGCATGATTACATTACAAATGATCATTCATAAGGATGCAAAAGGAAAAGGATAACTCAAAATATTCATCCTTATTTGCAGTTTATAGGATATAGAATGATGCACATTAAAGGATAAGGATACTATCCTTGTTCTTTTTATTTACGATAAGGAAAGAGCTCTTTCCAGATACTAGAACCCAACTTGTACATCCACTTATGTTTAAGAATCACACACACACACACACACACTATGATAGTACAATCTAACATGTTTTATGAGAACTGTTGATCCTTAGGTAGGCTTACCCTCCTTGTCATCTTCATCTTATAAAGATCCTTAGGCTATTCCTAACCTTCCTGCTAAAGACAGCAACCAGAGGTCTGTGCCCCTCCATTATCTCTCTCAGTCTAGCATAGAATTATAGAAACTAAAGACCCTAGAAGAGATGCAAGAAATGTTTGTGTAGAGTCGCAATGTTATCCAATAAGTTAAGCCTTTCTATATCCGTTTCTGGTAATTTTCAAGGATAAGGATTCAGAAACATGCGGAAAAGGATAAGGTTAAGGATAGACATTTTTTTAAGGATGATTAAGAATAAAGTTACTATTTCACCGTCAAGTAGGTTTTTGCACCCTTAATCCTATGGTTAGTCTTGCTCAAAATCACTTTCCACTGGTGCAGACATCTTCAAAATAAGCCTGTCTCATAATTCATGAGAGGTAGGGCATTGGTGCAAATGTACACACTGCTTACTTGGAAGATGCACTCATTCCACTCCACCTGTATGTTGCAGCAAATAGCATGCAGAAACGTTCAAGAACCATGAAAGCTTGGAACCTTTGAATTGTCCAAATTGTTGAAGAATGACAGCGTACGGTGAATGGGGTGGAACTGAGATTGGAAAAACAAGTCAAATACCAAATACTTTCCGGGAACATAACTCTAAAAGTTAGTGATCATCAAGTGGTGGATATTTCTACAGAAGGTCCACAGGAAGGAATGTCAATGTCACTATCAATGCACCATTAAACTTGGCAAACTTTACAGTCTTTGCAGTGATTTTCTTGCTATATGTTAGCTGTGCACAAGCTCTAGGTTTAGGAGGGACAAACATCTTGCATTTCTGAAATTCCATACGTTGACCACCTTTTACTATCCACATCACCCTTTGTCATTTTCTTCAGACAATACTGTAGACATACTTTCTCAGATAATATTGATAAAAGAACACTCAGATGATTGGGTAAGTCATCAATTCCTGTGCCCTTAAGGGCAAGTTATCAATTTGTGTGTCCTAAAGGGCTCTTCTGAGATCTGGACAAAATTGAAGTTCACCCCCTAATCATCATAACTGTCTTTGAAAAGCTCTCAACTATTGGAGGGTAGGCAGAAAAGTATCGGAGTTGGTAGGAGCTGTTAAATTTATGAACCAATAACAAAAAAATAAGGACAGTTCTTGCTTCTACTTCCTGTATGTAAACTATTACAATCTTTGAAGCATGCCATCTCCAAGGACTAAGACCCTGAAATAGACCATAATCTTAAAGCATAAAGAGCTATTGTCGATGTATCTTGGTCCAAAACTCAATCTCCCATGAGTGGATCTGCATTATACTACATGTGATCAGGTCAGACACGCAGCAAGTTTGAAAGGCTTGTGCTTTGGAAAGCATTGACATCTCCCATTCCAATGGGCTCTTCATAAATCAAACAACAACGCTCTTCAGATTTTCAATAAATGCTCTTAAAGGAAGTCATTAATCATGATTCAGTGAAAGAAGTGGCAAACAAGTACAGTTTAAGAATATCCCAAGGTATTCCTCCAAAAAAGGTTGACAGAATGAGGATCAGTTCCAGAACTGGCCATGGATGGTCCTGTCTCTGACCCTCATTCAGACTGGGAATCGACCGATCCCAGCAAAGAATGCTGATTAATGGACAACCATTGTCCTGAATGTACGCACGCCTCTATACCAAAGATGTAAATGGACCTCGTCTGTTTTGAATATTTCGCTATCATCATTATCATAAAAGGTAAAAAGCTTGCCCATGAATCTGGGTCAGCTAAAACCTTACCCAGGTAAATGGAGATTTGTACGCATGTGTGTGTGAGAAAAAGAGAGAGAGAGAGAGAGACGGACAGAGAGGGAGAGCAGTAGAAGGCTCAAGCAAAGGAGAGAAAACAGTGGAAAGCTTGAACAAGTCACAAGAGAGCAGTCTAATTGCCTTTGCTTAAAGCTTAGAACTGTTTTGGTATTTTGCAGGTGAAGTAATCGCAGAGACAGCATATTTGATATATAAGATATAAATATAAGACATAAAAATTAATCAGATAAGGCTCAGAAATCAGTGCATCCTTCCCCCTATCCTATGTGGAGAGGACATAGGGAGTGCCCACGTCCTTATCCTCCTACTCTTCAAGACAGGATTGGTTATCAAAATTTCAGTTGCTGTTTTTATCCCTATGTACCACAACTCAACAAAATTTTCCATCTTAAAGCATTTTTATACGTTGATGTTAAGGGAGCGATCCACAAGCAAGTGAAATATCCCACTCGACAACACATTAACTGGCAGTTCCTCATAATTAAGATCATATGTTAGTGAATCAAAGTCAGTAAGTATAACATTCGACTATTAATATGTAATTGGTATAATTATGCTATTAATTAATTTTGCGCTAGTACCATTATGTATGTTAAGATATTCACTAAGATTAAACTTGGTTGGTTAAATCACATAGAATAATTAGATATGATCACTTGTGATAGAAAACTTAGTATAAATCATAATCGGATTTAGATAAGAAGGATTAATTGGAGTTTAAGGGTAAATATATAATTACTGAAAATAGGATGATCATTTGATGAATAGTTAATCCATACAGTAGAAAAAAAAATGTAGTTGGAAATTGTAATTTGTTAATTAGTACTTCTCCTAGAAATATTAATATATTAGATAGTGGCAGTGTAGTTGGAGTTTGTTGAAATGTTAAGGGGTAGTTGGGGTATTCTAGGAATAGTCTAGTGGGGGGAGGGCACCGACTCAGATTTTTGCCCATCGGTGGGTATTATTAACCTTAGTTAATGTTAGTGGATTTTAATCCATCTAGCTAACCATAGTGGGACTAATTAAACCCTCACTATTTAAAAGACTCTAACTTGAGCTTTTGGACATGGTTGGACATTTCTTTCCACATGGAAGGAGCTGCGGAAGGAGGTGGACGACCAGTTTTAAGCAAGGAATTCCGGATCGGATCGGGTCCCCGAATCGGGACCCGCCGATCCCGATCCGACTCGGATCGGATCGGCCGAGTCGGCCGATCCAGATGAAGTCTGGCCAGTCCGACTCGGCCAGATTAAAAAATAATAAAAAATTAAAAAAAATCATAAAAAATTAGGAAAAAATAAAAAAAAATCAGAAAAAATTACATACATATTATTCAATTGATGTACAATAAGAATGAATGCAATTCATGTACATCCATAAAAAACCCTAAACCCTAAAACCTAAACCCTAAAACCCTAAACCCTAAACCCTAAACCCTAAACCCTAAACCCTTAACCCTTAACCCTTAACCCTTAACCCTTAACCCTTAACCCTTAACCCTTAACCCTTAACCCTTAACCCTTAACCCTTAACCCTTAACCCTTAAACCCTTAAACCCTTAACCCCTTAAACCCTAAACCCTAAACCCTAAACCCTAAAACCCTAAAACCCTAAAACCCTAAACCCTAAACCCTAAACCCTTAACCCTAAAACCCTAAAACCCTAAAACCTAAACCCTAAACCCTAAACCCTAAACCCTAAACCCTAAACCCTAAAACCCTAAAACCCTAAACCCTAAACCCCTAAACCCTTAAACCTTAAGGGGGGGATCGGGACCGGCCCGAACCGGACCAGATCGGGTCCGGACTGGCCGATCTGGCCGGTCCGGCCCCGATTTGGTCCGGTTCGGGCCGATTTCGGCCGTTTTTTTTTTTTTTTTCAAATCGGTGGGGGGGAACAGTGAAATCCCCCCCGAATCGGATCGGAACCCGCCGATTCCGCAATCCATGGCCACAAATGATGCCAAGTAACGAACATAGCTCATGGCCGACGAAACAAACATGCGTGCAAGGAACTAAATGAGACATTTAACTGAGCTCTCATAACGCCTAATCATGGTCACGAAAAGGGTGCTGGAAGTGGATGCCCAAATAGATTTAGGGGGATAGGGAATTCAGACATACATGCAAAGTTCCAATTTGAGAATGCTTCTATGGACTCCATGATCTATCTGTGGGAGGAAGTAAATCGGTGGCTTCTGGATTTCTGATGATGTTTAATTATTCTTAGCCATTTTTAATGAGTTTATTTACATCATTTTAAAGTAGGCTCTTAGAAGCTATTTCCTCAAAGCTAGGGAAATTGAGCATTCATGGACCTGGGGGAGTGAATTGTAATTTTATTGAAGTTGGGATCTAAATTTGTATACACATTTTAACTTGAAGATGTCATTGAAAATGTCTCATCATTTTGAGCATACAATTTGGACTTCAGAGAAAAATGATCGTTTATTCCCTCTGGGCCTACAATATACCTGGAATCTAAATTTATGAAACTGAAAGCAAGATTTTCTTATCATGGAAACTTTGAGGATTTATTTACAAAACACATATTTGAGGGTCTAAATGCAATGTTCAAAATCCAAGCATCCATGAAAAAATTAACTTTAATCATATTTCTTTACATCGCGCATCCTAGACCTGAGTTGAAGGAAATAAATTATGACTATCCCTTGGGAGAGCTTCATTAAAAGATGTTTAATTGGTATCCTTAACGGGCCTCACTTCAGATCCATCAAGCCCACATCTACAAATAAGGATCCACTAACCCACACCAAATGAACCATCAACAGTAGAGAATCAATAAAGTGGCATTGTCACATGACAGTCATTTGATCATTGAAACATGGACTGTGGTTCTTTTTGATAAATAAGTATCCTTTTGAATAGTCTATTCCAAGAGGATTTCCTTTTGGAATATTCAGTTCTAAGGAATCCCCTTCTTGACGAAAACTTTAAGTTGCTCCTTACTTGAAGCTTCACATCTTTGCAACTCCCACTGTTTTGATAATTCCAAAGGACTCTCCTCACTCGATGCCAAGAGGGGATGCTTACAGACTCTGATGGGGAGTGGGAAGAAGGAGATGGAGGATGCAGACAGTGAGGCTCAGGCTTCCTTTGAGAAGGGGAAAAAGAACAAAAACAACAAGCAGGGGAAAAGGGGGAGGGAGATTACCTGTCCAAGCACTAACAGCATCAACAACAAGAGCACCAGTAGCAACATCAGCCAAGGAATTCCGGATCGGATCGGGTCCCCGAATCGGGACCCGCAGATCCCGATCCGATTCGGATCGGATCGGCCGAGTTGGCCGATCCAGATGAAGTCTGGCCAGTCCGACTCGGCCAGATTAAAAAATAATAAAAAATTAAAAAAAAATCAGAAAAAAATAAAAAAAATCAGAAAAAATTACATACATATTATTCAATTGATGTACAATAAGAATGAATGCAATTCATGTACATCCATAAAAAACCCTAAACCCTAAACCCTAAAACCCTAAACCCTAAACCCTAAACCCTAAAACCCTAACCCTAAAACCCTAAAACCCTAAACCCTAAAGCCTAAACCCTTAACCCTTAACCCTTAACCCTTAACCCTTAACCCTTAAACCCTTAAACCCTTAAACCTAAACCCTAAACCCTTAAACCCTAAAACCCTAAAACCCTAAACCCTAAAACCCTAAACCCTAAACCCTAAACCCTAAACCCTAAACCCTTAACCCTAAAACCTAAACCCTAAACCCTAAAACCCTAAAACCCTAAAACCTAAACCCCTAAACCTTTAAACCTTAAGGGGGGGATCGGGACCGGCCCGAACCGGACCAGATCGGGTCCGGACCGGCCGATCTGGCTGGTCCGGCCCCGATTTGGTCCGGTTCGGGCCGATTTCGGCCGTTTTTTTTTTTTTTCAAATCGGTGGGGGGGAACAGTGAAATCCCCCCCGAATCGGATCGGAACCCGCCGATTCCGATCCGAATCGGCCGATTCCGCAATCCATGGTTTTAAGGGGCCCTTGAGCTCTTGAAGAATGTAGGTAGTGTGGGTGCTAATTTCATAAAGGTTTAGCCTAGTGTATCATAAGTAATATGTA
This sequence comes from Zantedeschia hybrid cultivar, assembly GCA_030544215.1. NCBI lineage: Eukaryota > Viridiplantae > Streptophyta > Magnoliopsida > Alismatales > Araceae > Zantedeschia > Zantedeschia hybrid cultivar. The sequence goes on along the minus strand of JARZZO010000003.1, from coordinate 30,882,460 downwards.
ATTCTTTAATCTTTTTTTCATGTCTCTTTAAATTATATGTTTCTATGAAGTTCTCAAGTGTGAAATAATGAATGATGCATGGTTCTAAATTTTTGAAAGCTTAGAACAGGTTAAGTATAGTAAGAGTTAAATTTCTGCAACCTGTTTTTTTCTGACTCTTGTGACAGCAGGATAATTAACAAATTTTGATGATTTTATGTCTTATAAAAAAATTATAAATTTTTTATTACAATCTTTGCATTCTTGGACATCTCCAAAAAAAAATTCACAAATTTTCATGTTCATATGATGATGCTTTTAGGTCATGTAACGTGATTTGTAGATACAGTTTTTTGACTTCATTTCATAGTATGTTTGAACGTGAATTTTAATAATTTATGTATTTCATAAAATGATATAATTTTTTTATGACATGATTTTTACATTATTGGACATCTCCAAAAACATTATCATGAATTTCCATGTTCATATGATTATGCTTCCAAGTTGTATAACAGGATTTATATTCCACTCTGATATTTTGATAATTCAGAGATAGTACCCTAATGTTTTATTTTCTGCTATCTTTGTGAAGAGCCATTTGAGCCTAGACTTTTATAGGTTATACTTAACATGAATTAATATAACATGTGAAATTTTCAAGATTTTTTGAAACACTTTTGTACATGAATAAAATCAATATTTTAAATGTAGGCAGACTACTTCTGTATGGGATTTGTAATTAACCTATATGTGTTGCCTGAGTTTATGACAAGTTGAATTTTAGTTGAAGTTAGAACTTGATTTATTTAGCTTTTTAATTATGATTTAGACATATTCTTAGTTTATTAATTCTAGGAAGAAAAGTCACCGAAATAGTTAATCATTTTAGTATGTACATGTTGTTGTAGCTACATAACATATTCTATTTCAACGCATGTTAGTATTTGATTTCTTAGCATTTCAAGTAGAAATTAGGTATAATTCCACCACCACATGATTGAGTTTATGACCATAAAAATATGGTATTGCATCCGCACAAAAACATTAAATAGATGCTTTATCTCATGGTTATATTCACTTTAATAAAGACTGCCGATCGGACATAGCCGCTATTTGAGAATAGTCCTAGGAAAATGATGGTAACATCCCCACCAAGACCCTTCTATTATGGGGCTGTGTGCTACACCTAAAAAGGTGGGAGCCACCTCCAGAACCCATTAGCTCTGTTACCTAGGGGCTGCTGGTAGAAATCTTTTGTTAAGGTGGGGTGACGACCCTCGGGGTAGCACTACGCCCATGACCTGGATCTATACGTGCCAAGGAGCTCGGTTTCTGTATTTTGTTGCTGACTCATAGTGGCGGCTGGATGTGTGTCCAGACACCTCTGTAAAAAGTGAGAACCTATACTCTAAAAACTATATCTTCTAATCTATACGTCATTTTAGTAAGTCGGCTCGAAATCTGAAATTTTATATTTTGTTCTATATTCTGGCCATGTTCATATATTAATAAGCTCATGTAGTTTTGTTTAGAGTTAGCATTTTATAATAGATCATGCATCTCAATATCCTTATTGGCATACCATGTTGACTCACGTGTGTATTATGTGGTAGTTTTATTTTCTACCATGTTTAGTGTTCTTATGCAATGTACATATCTTACTTCAATTATTTTATTTGGCAATTCTTATGAGGGCAACCACATCTACCTACTGAGTTGCCATTTCTTTGGGACTCACACCTAACTTTCAGGTAATGGTCAGAGGGAGCAATGAAGTGAGTTTAGATGAGGTCTCTTTTTGGATGAGTCTAGAGAACTAAATCATGTATATACTTATGTTTTTGTTTTTGTTGGAATGTACAACGATGATCCTAGCATGTATAATGACAATCTACTATGCGGCACATTGGTATAATATTGTGAATGGTGGAAATCTTCCTTAGTATTTAGATTTCGCTTACTCATTTTTATATTGCGCTTCCATTTGAAAGTTGAAACATAGTTCCTCCCAATTATCTGTTCTAAGGAGTCTTTTCCCTCTATTGGGCTTTAGCCATTCCTGTAATTATCTTGTACATTACATATGACCGGGCCATTCGGATTGTGGTATCAAAGCTTGATCGGAACTCTACTATGTTTCACCCACCATTCGGAGATTATACCCCAAGATCTTTGCATGGAAAGTTACTTCAAATAAATGGCCCGAGTTTAGCTTTGATGTGTGGTTAGAATTATTTGTTTTTCTGGATGTTATAGATACATGGCGGGAAGAGAGTCGAGACAAAATAACAAGCGGCCAACTGTAATGAATCCCTTGGATGGGCATGGAGAGTCCCAAGGATCTGGAGGGGGCGACCCATTGGCTAAAGTAATTGGAGGATGTGGAGATTTCTCACAAACTTTTCAAAGTTTGGCACAGGCTATGCAGGCCCAGGCCCAGACCCATGCTCAAATGCAAACTCAAATGCAGGAGCAGTTGTGGGTGATGGGTCCAGCCCAACCAGAGCATTTAGACAGATTGACAGGTGCTACTTTGATGGAGAAATTATGTCATATGAATCCACCTTCCTTTAATGAGGAGAGTCGGCTTGAGGTAGCCGAGAGGTGGATCAGAGAAATAGAGAAAATCCTTGATGTCATTCAGTGTGATGATGGAGACAAGAATGTCCTTGGTACATTCATGATCCAAGAGTGAGCAGATGAGTGGTGGCAGGCAACCAAGAGGACATTATTCGTAGGACAAGCTGATATTGGTTTGGAAGACTTTCTTAAAGTATTTAGGGCAAAGTTCTTTCCTGAACATGTGCAAGATCAGATGGAGCTGGAATTTTTGAATCTATAGCAAGGTTCGATGATAGTGGCGCAGTATGAGGCATGTTTCACTAAGTTGGCCAAGTATGCACCCTACTTATGCACAGATGAGAAGAGGGGCACCAAGAAGTTTGTTCGCGGGCTTCAAGGTCCTATTCGAGATTGTGTGTCCTTGTTTGATCATGAGACTATTGTAGCCGCCTATCATGTTGCTTGCATTGCAGAAGGCAACATTGAAGCTATACAAAAGAATAAGAGGAGGCATCAGTAGGACAAGGAGCAGCCATAGAGATTCTAAAGAGATCAGAGGAAGAAGTTTAAAATTGCCCAAGAGCATCGCCACCTATTCCATCTACTCCATGAAGGGATCTTCCGATATGTAGTTATTAGGGTGTCAAATATGATGGGCTTTGTAGGAAGATGGCAGGCAGGTGTTACCGTTGTGGTGCTACAGACCATATGGTGAAGAATTGTCTAAAGTCAATGAGAACTGACGGGCCAAGGGTGCCAGCCATAGATTATAATCTCACTACAGATGATGTGGAAAATTCCGAGGCAGCAACAAGAGGTACAGTCCTGGTTGCAGTTCACATGCATGTATTTTATTTGATCCGAGTGCTACCTATTCTTTTATATCTAGAAAATTTGTTATTATTCTACATAAGCTTTATCCTATTTATGATGTTGAGTCTCTACCTATTAGTACCCTTATAGGTGAGGGCAGTACTTCTTAGATCATACATGATGTACATGTGGTGATTCAGAATAGATGCATGCCAACCAATCTCTACCTCCTAGATCTGAATGATTTTGATATTATTCTAGGGATAGATTGGCTCAAACATTATTACGCGATGATGGATTGTTGGTAAAAGAAGATAGTGTTTCATATTCTAGGAGAGAGGGAGTTTTGTTTTCAATGTCCTAAAGATGCACTTACTAAGATTGTTGTGTCGACAATTAAAATTGAAAAGTGGTTGATGCAAGGTTGTTAAGGTTATCTCATTAGTGTGGTGACTCATATAAAATCTGAGTTATCAAGAAATGTTACTGATATTGAGATGGTTTAAGAGTTTTCTGATGTCTTCCAAGATGAGTTCTCAGAATTACCTCCTTCTAAGGGATTGACTTCACTATTGAATTGATGCCTAGTACAGAACCTATCTCTAAGGCTTCCTATAGGATGACACCAGCTGAGTTGATGGAGTTGAAGAAGCAATTGCAAAACTTATTGGTTAAGGGTTTCATTCGTCCGAATGTGTCTCAATGGGGAGCCCCAGTTTTGTTTGTCAGGAAGAAGGATGGGACTTTGAGGTTATGTGTTGATTACAGGAAGCTCAACCAAGCTACTATCAAGAAAAAATACCTATTGCCGAGGATGGATGATCTATTTGACTAGTTGCAATCGGCTCAGGTTTTCTCTAAGATTGACCTTCAGACAGGGTATCATCAGCTAAGGATTTGAAGTGAGGATATATCGAAGATAGCCTTTAGGACGAGATATGGGCACTATAAGTTTTTAGTGATGCCTTTCGGGCTCACTAATAGACTAGCCACCTTTATGGATATGATGAATCGGGTTTTTAACTCCTATCTCGATGAGTTTGTTGTTGTGTTTATAGATGATGTGCTAGTGTATTCTTCAAGTATAGAATCCTATAGGGAACATTTGAAGATAGTTCTCCAAACTCTTCGAGAGCACCAATTGTTTGCAAAGTTTAGTAAATGTGAATTTTGGCTTGACAAAGTCCAATTTTTAAGATATGTGATTTCTAAAGATAATATTGCAGTTGATCCTGAGAAGGTGAAGGTTGTGCTTGACTGGGAGACTCCAAGAACCTCAAAAGAAATTAAAAGCTTTCGTGGTTTGGCAGGTTATTATCACAAGTTCATTGAGGGATTCTTAAATATTGCGGCACTAATGACTAAGTTGACAAGAAAATGGGTCAAGTTTGCATGGACTGATGCTTGTGAGAGCAGCTTCCAAAAGCTAAAGAGGAAGTTGACATGTGCTCCAGTCCTTGCATTGCCTAAGAGGACAGGTGGCTATGTTGTCTATACCGACGCATCTTAGCAAGTGGTGGCAGATGCCCTTAGTAGGAAGAAATTGATGTCAGTACAGTTAAGAAGGATGTGGAGGAATCTGGCAGAGGTGGCAAGGTTTGATCCAAGAATGATGCAAGGCAGGTCCAACATATTTGTGGGTCAGTTAGTGATCCATTCAGCTCTTGTGGATTGAATTGTGGCAGCATAGATGAATGATAAGCAGATATATGATTTGATTGCAAAGCCACATGTCACTCAAAGAACGGATGGGGTGGTGATTTTCAAAGGTAGAATGATAGTTCCAACTGAGTTAAGGCATGAAGGGTTAGATGAGGCTCACAAATCTAAGTACACCATTCACCCTGGTAGTAGCAAGATGCACCAAGATTTAAAGAGAAACTTTTAGTGGGTTGGCATGAAGAGGGATGTAGTAGAATTTGTCTCCATATGTCTTACATGCCAACAAGTTAAGGCTGAGCATCAAAAGCTAGCATGTTATTTACAGTCTCTGGAGATCTCACAGTGGAAGTGGGAGGACTTGACCATGGACTTTGTTGTAGGCATGCCACGAACTAGAAGGCAGCATGATGCTATTTAGGTAGTGGTTGATCGGTTTACTAAATCAACTCATTTTCTACCTATTGAACAATTCCAGTATGTAGAGAGCTTGGCACAGTTGTACATTGATGAGATTGTAAAGCTCCATGGAATTTCCAAGACCATTGTATCAGATAGGGATTCGAGATTCACATCACGAGTTTGGAAGAATATGCAATTAGCTTTGGGAACCCAATTGAGATTTAGTTCAACATTTCATCTCCAAATGGATGGTCAGTCAAAACGGACCATTAAAACACTGGAGGATATGCTTAAGAGTATGCAGTCTTGATTGGAAGGACGGTTCGGACCGACACTTGGCTTTGGTGGAATTCGCCTATAATAACAGTTACCATTCTAGTATAGATATGGTTCCATTTGAGGTACTGTATGGTCGACCTTGTGGGGATCACTATGTTGGCATGAGAATAATGATGACATATTGGTGGGACTAGAAGTAGTTCAAGATTGCATTGAGAAGATCAAGATTATCGGACAACGGTTATTAGTAGCTCAGAACCGACAAATGCAATATGCTAATAACCGAAGGAGAAATCTAGAATTTGCAGAGGGTAATCATGTGTGCTTAAAAGTCTCTCCTACTTGAGGTGTGATCGGTTTGGTAAACGTGGTATCGGATCATTTCATATTTTGGCTCGGGTGGGCAGAGTAGCTTACCAGTTAGCGTTGCCACCTGAGTTTACTGGAGTTCATAATGTTTTCCATATATCCATGTTGAGAAAGTATGTGTATGACCCAACTCATGTTATTGATCACACTGCATTAGAAATTAAAGCGGATTGGACATTTAAAGAGGAGCCTATTCATATTTTGGATCGAAAGATGTAAGAATTAAGGTCAAAGAGCATTCCCATGATCAAGGTGTTATGATGTCATCACTCAATGGAAGAGGCTATATGGGAAATGGAGGAGATGATGCAGGCGAAGTATCCAGAACTATTCAGGTGAGAATATTTCAATTTTGAGGACAAAATTATTTTAAGGATGAGAGAATATGTAACATTCAACTATATAATATGTAATTGGTATAATTATGTTATTAATTAATTTTGAGCTAGTACCATTACGTATGCTAAGATATTAACTAAGATTAAACTTAGTTGGTTAAATCCCATAGAATAATTAGATAAGATTAATTGTAATAGAAAACTTAGTGTAAATCATAATCGGATTTAAATTAGAAGAGTTAATTGGAGTTTAAGGGTAAATATGTAATTACTAAAAGTAAGATGATCAATTGATGAATAGTTAATCCATATAGTAGAAAAAAAAATCTGCAGTTCGAAATTGAAATTTATTAATTAGTGCTTCTCCTAGAAATATTAATATTATATTAGGTAGTGGTGGTGTAGTGGGTATTTGTTCAAATGTAAAGGGATAGATGGGATATTCTAGGAATAGTCTAGTAGGGGTAGGGCATTGACTCAGATTTTTGCCTATTGATAGATATTATTAACTTTAGTTAATGTTAGTGGATAGGTGGGGAAATAGTGGATGTTAACCCATCTACCTAACCATAGTGGGACTAATTAAATCTCACTATTTAAAAAACTTTAACTTGAGCTTTTGGACATGGTTGAGCATTTCTTTCCACTTTCTTCTTGAGCAAAACGTGAGAGGAGCTGAGGAAGGAGGTGGACGGCCAGCTTTGAGAGGTCTTTGAGCTCTTGAAGAATGTAGGTAGTGTGGGTACTAATTTCATAAGGGTTTAGCCTAGTCTATCATAATTAATATGTAATTCTTTAATCTTTTTTTAATGTTTCTTTAAATTATATGTTTCTATGATGTTCTCAAGTGTGAAATAATGAACAATGCAGGGATTTAAAGTTTTGAAAGCGTAAAATAAGTTAAGTTTAGTACAAGTTAAATTTCTACAACCTATTTTTTTCTGAGTCTTGTGATAGCAGGATAATCTACAAATTTTGATGATTTTATTTCTTATAAAAAAATTATGAAAATTTTTATGAGATAATCCTTGCATTCTTGTACATCTCCAAAAAAAGTTCACGAATTTTCATGTTCATTTGTTGATGATGCTTCCAGGTCATGTAACATGGTGTGATTTGTAGATACAGTTTTCTGACTTTATTTGATAGTATGTTACAACGTGAAGTTTAATAATTTATGTGTTTCATAAAATAGTCTAAAGAAGAGCCATTTAAGCCTAAAATTTTACAGGTTATACTTAACATGAATTAATATAACATGTGAAATTTTCAAGATTTTGAGAAGCACTTTTGTGCATGAATAAAATTAGTGTTTTAAATGTACGCAAGTTGCTTCTGTACAGGATTTGTGATTAACCTATATGTGTTGCCTGAGTTTATGACAAGTTGAATTTTAATTCAAGTTAGAACTTGATTTTTTTGACTTTTTAATTATGATTTAGACATATTCTTAGTTTATTAATTCTAGGAAGAAAAGTCACCGAAATAGTTAATCATTTTAGTATGTACATGTTGTTGTAGCTACATAACATATTCTATTTCAACGCATGTTAGTATTTGATTTCTTAGCATTTCAAGTAGAAATTAGGTATAATTCCACCACCACATGATTGAGTTTATGACCATAAAAATATGGTATTGCATCCGCACATAAACATTAAATAGATGCTTTATCTCATGGTTATATTCACTTTAATAAAGACTGCCGATCGGACATAGCCGCTATTTGAGAATAGTCCTAAGAAAATAGTGGTAACATCCCCACCAAGACCCATCTATTATGGGGCTATGTGCTATACCTAAAAAGGTGGGAGCCACCTCCATAGCTCATTAGCTATTACGGGGGGGACACTGCTAGAAATCCTTTGTTAAGGTGAGGTGACAACCCTCGGGATAACGTTATGCGCATGACCTGACTCTGTACGTGCCTAGGGGCTCGATTTCTGTATTCTGTTTCTGGCTCATAATAGCGGTTGTATGTGTGTCCGAGCACATCTGTAATAAATGGATAGTCTAAAAACTATATCTTCCAATTCATACGTCATTTTGGTAAGTCAGCTCGAAATCTGAAATTCTGTATTCTGGCCATGTTCATATATTGATAAGTTCATGTAACTTTGTTCAGAGTTAGCACTTTATTATGGATCATGCATCTCAACATCCTTATTGGCATATCATTCAGACTCACGTGTGTATTATGTGATAGTTTTATTTTCTACCATGTTTAGTGTTCTTATGCAATGTATATATCCTGCTTCAATTATTTTATTCGGCAATTCTTATGAGGGCAACCACATCTACCTACTGAGTTGCCATTTCTTTAGGACTCACACCTAAATTTCAAGTGATGGCCAGAGGGAGCAGTGTAGTGAGTTTGGAGCGAGGTCACTCATAATTTATATAGGACGATATCTCTTTTTAGGCGAGCCTAGAGAACTAAATCATGTATATACTTATGTTTTTGTTTTAGTTGGAATGTACAACGATGATCCTGGCATATATAATAACAATCTACTATGCGGCACATTGGTATAATGTTGTGAATGGTGGAAATCTTCCTTAGTATTTAGATTTCGCTTACTCATTTTTATACTGCGCTTCCATTTGAAACTTAGTACCTCCCAATTATCTATTCTGATGGGTCTTTTCTCCTTGTTGCGCTTTAGCCATCCCTGTAATTATCTTTTACATTACGGATGATCGGGTCGGGGCGTAATAGTAAGTCACCTCTTTAAATCTTAACAATTGTTCTTCCAAACTTTAAGAGGCCTTTGAGGGTTTGTCCATGGTTACACAAGAATCAATTAGGGAACCAAAAAGGTAATTTTCCTACTTACCAACTACCCTCATGAGACTGATAATCAAAATGCTTCACTCAGAGAATAACCCTACAAAATTTGGCACCACCACATAGAAGTTGACAGTCTGCAATATAATTGCATAGAGTGGTCATAGTAGCAGCAATGGGAACAAGATAGGGACCGGAATTTTCTAGTTTACCATTCAAATTTCCCTTAGGACAGGAGCGCAAACACTTTAGCACCACTTTGATTGGAGAATAGGAGAAGAATAAGGGCGAATAAGGGAAGAATAAGCTTAATTTTGCTTTGACAAGCGGAATGGTTTATACCGGTGCAGAATAACATATTCGAAGAATAAGGAGAATAAGCAATCCCACCCTAGACCCAAGAATTGCTTATTCTTCTTATTCCGTCAGCGGGTCTCACAAAATTATCAAACCGAAACACTCATTATTCTAGTATACGCTATTCTGTTAGTGGGCCCCACGTAATAACTTATTCTGCAAACAAAGTGGGGCTTAAGAGTAGATATGTTGGCAAAATGAGCGAATTCTACTACTAGCTCTGGAAAGGCAGCCACTTGGAAAATTTTACAAGAATGTTACATCCTTCAATGGATCTAGGTGACCATAAATTGGAAATAATGTTACATTCTTCAATCAACCTAGGTGACCATAAATTGACAGACTAAGGTTTATAATTATATGATAAGGTGCCAGATGATGATGGTAGCATGCTAACTGAATAAACGTGAATTCAAAGGCTTTAAGATTAGTCGAGCTAAAACAGAACACATAAATGTAATTTCAGTAATAAAAATGTTGATCAAATAGATTTAGTCACTATCGAAGATCAAGTTATTCCTAAAAGTACCAACTTTCGATATTTAGGATCGATTATTGAAGGTAATGGAGAGATTTAAGAAGGTGTCACTCATAGAGTCAAGACATGTTATTTGAAGTGGAGAAGTGCATCTGTCCTTTGTGATCGGCGGGTCCCCTTAAAACTCAAAAGTAAGTTTTATAGGACAGCTGTGAGACCTGCTATGTTATATGATTCTAAGTGTTGAACTCGAGAAAAGATCAAGTGCAAAAATTGTGTGTTTCTAAGATGAGGATGTTAAGGTGGATGTGTGGTAAGACTAGAAAAGATAAAATTAGGAATGAATTATAGATCCAAATATAGAAAGTTGACATTAAGCTTAGGGAGAATAGTAGTTTGGTCATATACATCGTCGTCCAAGTTTAGCACTAGTTAAGAAGTGTGATAGAATTAGAGTGGAGGAGGTAGAAGACATCGAGGAAGACCTAAGATGAGATAGTTAGATGTTGTTAAAAAGGATGTGACATTGCTACGTCTTACCTCAAGTTTGGCATTTGATAGATTAAAATGGTGGGACAGGGTTCATGTAGCTGACCCGAAATAGATGGGACTTTGATGACCTTACATATCAAATTCTGGCAAAGAGACAACAAATCAAAATTTAAAAATTCGTTCTCACCAGCGCCAATTCCAGACGAATACTCAATCCATTCACCAGTAACCACATCCAATGTTGTACCTAGGAGATTTAAAGGACTTCTCATGCTCCATAGTTTACGAAGAGCACGCAGAGCCACATCCTCATACCTCGAATCACCTGTCAATCGGGATAATGCTCCCATTTCAAGGATGAGGGAACCTGAAAATTTTCAGGTATTAAAAGTCTTTGGCACAAAAAAAGAAATCGAATTGATGCAGAATTAGTAGTAGTGAATAATCAGCATCCTTACCACACCCTGATGTGCTCGTTTCAGTTGTCTCATTTTTCATCACTCCATGCTGTCAATACAGAGACTCTTTTTGTAATCAATCCAACATCAACACAGAAAATCATTAGAAGTAGTACTCATGTCCAACATGATGATTTAAGTTTGTAAAACTTCAGCCATTGTGAAAATTTTACAGCAAGCAAGTGCACACTGTCTTCCTATGTGTATACAATTGGTGGCATTCATTAAGGTAATCAGAGTGAGCCAATGAGATGCAACATTGTTTGACAAAAAGGAGACCTAGAGCACCTACACAAGGGAGCGCTGTTACTCCCCAAAAAGTGTAGAAGGCAAAACATAAATTGCACAACCTAATCCAGCCTAGTAACATTTTTGAAATCATTGGGAAGGACATATGACAACAACAAAAAATGGCATCCACATATGGCTATATATTATGCACAGCAATTATTTCTTCTTACTTACAATTCAAAAATGAATACAGAAGACTGACATAAACCTTCCCTGTCATCTTAGTTTTGCTTCAAGTCTTCTAGCTGAAGTTTCTGGTCTGCTATCTGCCATCTGGCTATAAAAGTTACAGATCATTAGAAGATACCAGTGATAGTCCACTGGACCTTCCATTCTCATCTTCTTTCCTGGTGGTTGTTCCAGTCTAAATGGAAGACCAGACCTTTGTCGCCTCATTCAGAGAATGATGAGGTAGCCAATTTAGACAGAGTGAAGAGTATTCCATAGGATTAGCCCTGCTACATAGGGATCTAGATAGCAGCCTTCCTACTAAACTGATTATGACAGTGTACAAAGAGATGATTCACATTGTTCACCATCCCACAGTAGACACCTACCATTAACAGAAGGTTTCCACCTGTTCACCTTGCGACACTGCAGCTGCCTTTAGAAACTACGTCTTAATTTGGATTTACTGGAGAATTTGTCTCTGAGGTTCCATCACCACGACCAGCCTTCCCATTAACCTTGGTAAATCATTTTTATAGCAGCAGCAAAAGTGAGGAAATCGATTTTGTTCCTGCATCTGCAAGTTCCTACCAATTTCAAAACCTTCTCTGCAAGGAGACAGGAGGCTCACTTACCAGGAGATTGGAACATTTTTAAAGCTACGAAACCTTCTATAACCTTGATAGGTCATTTTTTTAAAAACTAAAAGTGTCCTCTTATACGTCCCAATAATAACTTACCGGCCTTGGCTACAAAGAGGAGTGTGCAAAGTGATGAAGGACAACGCCAAGGGATTCCATGCCAAATGTATCTCCATATATGCCATAATGTTGAGGCACATGACTAGGCAATGCTTGTGCACTGCCTAGCATGGTTTGCCATCTCTTACAACATCTCCAAGATCTCTTCAGAATCTCTCCAAGGGTCCTAAGATGAAATATTTATTAAGATCAAGAATAATTGGGAGACGGAGGGAGAGTAATGGAAGGAGTATGATTCAGGAGGAGGAGAAGAGGAGGAGGAGGGGATGAGGATGATGATAAAGGAGGAACCTTCCAACAACTGAGATGGCATTGAGGTTCGAGAAAGCAATCCTCATACATGTGTAAATACGTATTTGCATAGTTCTTGTTATTATTGTGTTAATGTAATGAATGGCTAAATGCATAAAATTTATAGCTTTCTTGAGAAGCATACAATGGTCACAGTCTCTATCATTATTCCCAATCTCTTTGAGATCTCTTCTTTGGCCTTCCAAGACGATGTCAAGATCTGATATGGCATTTCTTGCCACCTAGACGTGAAGGCATTCCTTCAAGGGAAAGGCACTTTAGCACCTCATTTGACCACCCAAAAAGGTGGCCTAGGCACCAATCCAGGTGAGCCGAGTTTTCCAGGACACATGCATTGGTGCCTTGGGCCACTTAGAGGTGCAGCTTATGACTTAACATGTATGAAACTGGTCAGATCCTACCAAGCTAATCCCCCACCCTACCCTTGATCATGGAATGCAATCTCGCAAGATCTGGCAAGATTCTCAATTTTGGTGGGCTTCTAAGATATGAAGCACCTGAAACAGCCTATAAACAGCAACCTTACGAGATCTTAAACTTTCTCAGGCAATTTCGTGAAATTTTAGGTATTCTTAGGCTTTTCTCAGGTAAATATTGTGTGTATATAAGATATTTATGACATGCATATATATGCATACATGAATCATATATACATATATATCATATTATATAACATATAAGATATATATGTGGTGCGGGACAGAAGGGGGAACACAGGAAGCAAGGCTCGGAGGTCGGGATTGTGGAGACGAATAGGGGTAAGGAGGCAGGAAGAAGAAGGGGAAGAAGAGAGAGGGGGAAGAGAAGGAAGAGGACCAGGGCTTTACGTCCATACATGCACAGTCTCATCTCGGGACCCTCGCACACACAGAACGGCCATAGAACATTCCTCATTCCCTTTTTCTTTTTTTGTCCTCCCCAAAAGAGGTATGTACAAGTATATATAGAGGGCTTCATAGAGTGCCCTAGAAAACAAACAGACAAGAATGCCCCTACATCTCAAAATGAGAAAAAGAACATACAAAAAATAGCATAAAAATAAAAAGGTCTAAACGGGCCCCAAATGAGCCAAATACATGTCCAAAAAAATGACAAAAATAGCAAAATATAACTTAGTCCAAAAATATGTCCTCGCCAAACCAAAGTGAGACGGGAGTCGTGGCCGATGTCCTCCGACGAGGGTACACGTGAGCCGGGTCGAATCGGGTACGGGCTCTGGTGTCCTCACCAATCTTGCCCAACTGGGAGGAACTTGACCTTGTCGAGTAAGTGTCACGCCCGCTCAGGTACCGCTCCAAAAGGTCTAGGTTGATCTGTTGAAGCTCCTCACATGTGACCCATGTGTCCTCGATCGTCTTCCTCTCCAACGGACTAAGTAGTGCTGGTAGACCTCATCTCTGGAAGTAACAACCTGCTCGTCCAATATATAGTCAATGTACTCTCGCCGTGCTGAAACGGAGACTGTAGGTGGACGCTCATAGGTGGGGTCACTCTTAATAAGAGAAGATTCAAATAGGTCACTAGGTTCACTACCGGAATTCGATAGGCTACTAAGTTTGAGACACTGAAAGTGGTACTAATGTCGTAGTCCAGGGGAAGATCCACCACATACGCATTCGGTCCGACCCGTTTCAATACTTTGAACAGACCGGCTCCTCGAGCTTATAACTTCTTCACGGCCCCAGATGGGAACCGTTCAGGTCTGACTCTGATCATGACATAATCGCCCTCCTAGAACTCAAGTGGTCGCCGGTGAGCAACTGCCAACTCTTTGTAGCGTTCGCTAGTGATCTTGATATGGTGACGGACGCTATCATGCAGACTCCAAATGCGATGGGCAATAGACTCAGTTGACTCTGAAGTACGAGACTAAATAGATAGTGGGACTAAGTCTATAGCCAGAAACAATCTTGAGTAGATACATACCAGTAGATCTATTGACAGAACTATTGTATGCAAACTCTACGTGCTACAAGACCTGATCCCAACTACATACATGTTCTCTAATCAGACAACGTAAAAGATCACCTAGACTCCTATTGACTACCTAAGTCTGACCATCCATTTGGGGGTGATACGCAGTGAAAAATTGAGCTTGGTTCCCATCAGATGCCAAAGGATCTTCTAAAAATAGTCAACAAATCAAACATCCATGTCTGAGATAATGGTCTTACGTAGCCTATGCAATCGAACCACACTCTCAAAGAAGTAATAGACCATTCTAGACGCAATAGAAGTTTTCGAGTAAGGAATAAAATGTGCAATTTCGGAAAACCAATCGACAACAATCAAGATAGAGTTGTGCTTTCGAACCATGCGTAACAAGCCTAAGACAAAATCCATGCTAACATCCTGCCATAGAAGATTAGGCACGGGGAGTGGGGAAAACAAACCGATATCTTCCATAACGCATGTATGACACTAAGCAACAATACGAGCAACATCGCGCTTCAGGCTCGGCCAGAAGAATCGGTACTCAACAAGATCAATGGTCTTGTTTTAGCCGAAGTGACCGGCTAGACCACCCGCATGAACTTCCAAGATCAAAAAATCACGGACCGAAGTCCGCGGGATGCACAATCTTGACTTATGAAAAAAGTAACCCTCCTGAAGGATGTAATCACAGTACTCTTTAGAAGGTCTAGACTGAAGGGCAGCATAAATCGGGCCGAAATCAGGGCAACTAGGGTACTCGTCCTGGAGTCTCTCGAATCCCGTGACTTCAACACTGACAACTGATAGAAAGGAAGATATACGACTTAACCCATCAGCTATGCGGTTCTCCACTCCCGCCTTGTGACAAAGAACATACGTGTAAGCCTTAAGAAATTCAACCCATCAGCTATGTCTCGAATTAAGCTTCTTCTGGGCGTGGAAAAACTTAAGGGCCTTATGATCGGAGTACAGCACAAACTCCTACGGCAGTAGATAATGTCTCTAATATCTCAAGACCTGAACTACCGTATAAAACCCCTTATCATAGGTGGAGTACTTCAACTTGGCATCGTTCAATTTCTCACTAAAGAATGCGATAAGATGGCCCCCCTGACTCAAGACTCCACCTATGTCGACACCAGAAGCATCGCATGAGACCTCAAACACCTACGAGAAATCAGGCAGTCGAAGAACAAGTGCCTGGGTCATGTGCTCCATGATGTCCTGAAAGGCCGAAGATGCGGCCTTCGACCAAAAAAAGACTCCCTTCCGAATGCAATTAGTGACCGGAGTTGTAACTGAGCTGAACTCTCGGATAAAACGATGGTAGAAGGTCACCAAGCAATGAAAATTACGCACATCATGAATGCTCTGCGGCTTAGACCACTCTACTATCGCTCTGACCTTCTCCGAGTCGACAGAGACACCCTCACATGATACAATGAACCCTAAAAAGATCACATGATCTGTCAGGAAGGAACACTTCTTGAGGTTTCCAAATAAGTTATCGCGGCGAAGGACGAGGAACACCTGACGCAGGTGCTCTATAGATCCTCCCCAGTACGACTATAGATGAGAATGTTGTTAAAGTACATAAGCAGAAATATGCCAATAAAGGGTCGAAGTACCTAAGTCATGAGCCGCATGAAAGTGTTAGGGGCGTTGACAGCACGAAAGGTATGACCAACCACTCGTACAACCCATCCTTCGTCTTGAACACCGTTTTCCACTCATCTTCAGGTCAAATCCAGACTTGGTGATAGCCACTCTTCAAGTCAATCTTTGAGAACACAATGGCTCCCGCTATCATGTCAAACATGTCATCCAAGCGGGGAATGGGAAAATAGTATTTGACCGTAATATGGTTTATGGCACGACTATCCACGCACATTCTTCAGGTGCCATCTCGTTTTGGAGCTAACAGTGCGGGGACCGTGCAGGAACTCAAACTCTCCCGAATCAAGCCTCTCCTCAGGAGCTCCTCAACTTGCCTCTGAAGCTCCGCGCGTTCAGCGAGATTCATACGATAATGCAACAGATTGGATAAGGTGGATCCCGAAACCAAATCAATCGCGTGTTGAATGTCACGCATAGGTGGTAAACCGTCCGGAAGGTCCTCAAGAAAAACATCATGGAACTCTTGAAGTAAAGAGGTGACCTCGGCGGGTGCTCGCCTGAGGTCTCATTATTCACCTTTCTAATTGCCAAAATGAATATGGGGTCGCTCTCTGACATATCAGTCTTAAACTCCCTAGCGCTAATCAGCTGTAAGGTCATCATAGGTGGCGCACTAAGGATAGAGGGCTCGTGAGCAAACGAGACGCACAACTTTGTCGAGCGAAAAAGTGGGAGTGCTCAACAATGCTGCACCAAAAGTAGGAGTAGTGCTGGAATGGGTAGCACCAGAAGAGGTAGTGGCATTGGTAGTAGACGGAGTAGAAGGAGAAACAGGAGCACTAGAAAGAGTGGTCTCCTACAATGGTGCTGACTTCGGTCGCGAAGGCTGCAAAGTGATGGGCAAATCACCGAAGGGAAACACACAAGTGCTGGCCCGGCCATAGAAGACCGCATCCATGTCAAAGATCCACGGCCGACCAAGAATAAGGCTTTCGACCTCCATCGGTAAAATGTCACACCAAATCTGATCCATCTATGGGTGGAAATGTACCGGAACGAGGCATCTCGTCTGAATCAGAATGGACGTAGAGTCCACCTATGAACACGGTAAGGGCGAGGATGATCAACAAAAATCAGCTCAAGGCGCTCAACAGCCTTCGCAGCGTTGATGTAACTCCCGCTATCAATGATCACCTTGCACACCTTATCACCAACGCAATAATAAGTGTGAAAGATGGAAGTGCGGCGTCAATCATCACTCACTCAAAGCCGAGTCAAAGTACAACGGACCACACCTAGTCTACCTCCATCAGGTAGATCCCCAATATCCACCACTCTGAAATACTTGGTCCGAATGCAGCCGACCATATCATCATCCTCCAACTGAAACTCGGCAACTAAATCAGCTCCAGCCTCATAGCTCACATCCTGCATCACAGGAGGCGGAGGCTCCTTAAGATCAACGCCCTCAATAGCTAGAGACTTCTTGGGGGGCACTGAGAGGCATAGTGACCCAACTCTTGACACCGATAGCATCGCTCACAGGACCCACCATCGTGTGACGGGCCACTAACAGCCGGGGCCTTACCCTTATCCTCCCACCTATCAAATGGGACACCAATCAAGGGACGTGCAGGAGGTAGAGGTAAAGCAGGTGCCGAGTTTCTCTATGGCAAAAATCGGGGCCTAGGCAGAGGTGGAGGATCTTGGCGGCTAGGCTCCATCAGACGGAGTATTGCGCCCCTCTACTGGGCTTCCAGCGCGACACGCGGATCAAAAGGATGTTGGTAAGGTGGCCTAGCGTGCGGGGGCGAAGCCATCTCTAACTCGAACTACTTCATCTTGCACGCGACCGAATAGGCATGCTCAATGGTCGTCACGTGCTGGTGGAACAACTCCTGCTGATAAACACGATGCATGCCTCTCCGAAAGCGGGAAAGAGTCAGCGCACCCTCCTTTTAAGCACCACATCTCATCAGGTACTCATCAAACTCAGTAATGTACTCCGAAACAGATCGATTCCCCTGAGTGAGGTTCTGCCACCTATCAATGAGTCGATGTCGATAAGTCGGGGAAAGGTATTTTTTACAAAGCAACACCTTTATGTCTTCCCACGACTCAATAGGTTCTTGGCACCTCTACTCGTTTAAAGCTTCAACGTTAGACTAGTAGGCTTGTGCTTGGCCTATTAGCTTCATCAGAGCAAAGCGAGCTTGACGCTCATCGTACATACCCATCCAATCAAAGTAGCAGTTCATGATGGACTCCCAATCCAGGTATAGCTTTAGGTCTAGGGACCTGTCAAAACTAGAAGCCTCAGCACGGGCGGCCCGACGATCATCCTGATCACCCAAGTCACGATGGAAATAGGGCCTCCACTCATCATAGCCATACACATCTCCAGGGTATCTGTGGCGCCTCCTATCATCCCCAAATCCGTCTCGATCATCCTAATCTCTAGGGTAAAAGGAAGCCTCTAATCATACGCAAAACCCACTCTACCAAATCAACCGAACCGATCTTCACGACCAAATCGGTCGCCCCGATCATAATGATCAAAGCGGCCACCTCGGTCATGTTAATTGAATGGATCATCTCAATTGCATTGGTCAAAGCGGTCATACCGACCGAATCAATCATCCCAATCATGGCACTCATACCTACCACCGCAATCAAAGCGACCACCCTGATGTCACTGACGCCACTTCTTATGACCCCAGTCCTGATCATTTATCATATCATGCCTCCTACACCTACGTGCATTAAATCGGTCGGCGTAGCCCATCTCATCAGTAAAATTATGGTCAAGCCCATAATCCTAACCTCGCCAGTCAAAAGCAGGATCGGCTCTAGGTGGCGGGTTCGTCGGATGTGGCGGAGGGTGCACGGGATGCTGAGCCAGGGCTGGGTTCGAGTCCTGGCAATCTGCCGCCCACATTAGACCTTGGCCCAGATGTTGTCCCAGAGGAGCGAGATCGTGTCCTGTCATCCCCTGGACCGTATGATCGGAATCGGCAAGTCTCTCATGCATGGTCCTAAGTGACTCTCCAAAGCGTCTAAGACGCTCGTCAAGGCAATGGTCCAACTGATCCATCCAGCGCATGAGCTGGCCAAATATCTCTGTCATCTCAGGGACTATGGGAGAATTAGTGTGATCCTGACATCAGTGCAGAGCTATGAAACTCGACACTGCGATGTGTGTCATGTGTAGTGAAGTGACAAAAGCAAAAGCTAGCACATAATTCATATGCAACTACCCACCAAAAATCAAATGGCACAACAAAGTGCAACTGAATGACACTAACAATGGTGATGCAGAACAATGTGCATATATAGTAAGACCCACTAAATTGGCACTAAAACAACATGATAAAAATCAAGGACAGTAAAATGCAACCACACATCCTCTCTAAATGATGCTCATATGACAACAGAACAACTAAATACGTGCTATAAATGATGGCCAAACAATAGAAATATGGCATATTATGAACACTACCAAGAAGGGTCCGAGTGTCCACACATATCGAGATCGGCCATAAACACAACCAAACATAGGCACAAACAGTCACCATCCTCCAGGAAGGACAATCATGTAATAACAAGAAGTAACTAACTCGGGAGTCGTCCTCACAGCGAAAAAACGAGCCAAAACGTAGGTAGTGAGGATTACCACGGGTCTAAGGTAGCAACATCAATATTAATATCACAGCTCAAAGCCGTTGGATATGTAGCTCTCTATCTCACAAACCAATAGTGAAGCACTAAATGATATAATCAAGCTAGACGTCCCAAACTCGCACAAGCACGGGAGCAAATTCGACCATATACAGAACGAGCAAGCTGTAGAGGATGAACTAACTAGACGCTAACCTGCCCGCTGTGAGAGTGGGGCACAGAAACTGAGGCAATTTCAGGGCGGTACTATGCTAAATCTGAGTCGTCCTCACAGGCACGAAGCTAACGGTGTGATCGGCGTACGAAATGGAGTACAAATTGTCGACCTCGATGTGCGTGCAGAAATGACATGCAAAACAATGCATAATCGGGACAGACGTATGCTGAAACTGGATGGGCGTCACTGAGATGAGACTAACGCCGCTGACGGCTTTTGAATCAAAGTCCAAGACAACCTCGATCGGCAAGCACAAACATCCTCGTAAAGCATGCAAGTGCATAAAATGAAGCCCAACTACCAGCCAAGATGTGCAACGAGGTCAGCCTCACTGAGACGATTCCAACGACGCAACTTGTTTGCGAATCGGAGCATGGATGTGGTCCCAGCACTGGCAGTGCAATAAAGACTCTTAGTGCACCTCCTATGCCCTGTATTAAACCAAGTTGGAACCTGGTTATAACCTTAGTGCAGGTGGCTCAAGTCAACTTGGACCTAGCTGAACTCAAATTTTTTTTTGGAAGGTGACCAAAGGTCACAATTCATTAATAAAAGGGAGAAGTTACAATATGACCGAAGTCAAGATACAATGTCACCTCACAACTACATAACTCAACCATCTTAATTTTATCCAGAGGATAAATAAAAAGCCAAATTACAAAAACAGTAATCAAGAACAGCAAGTAATAAAGAAGAGTCCTCCATATTAGAAAGTAACCCAGCAGCTTTCCTCCAGTCATAAGACCACACGACAGCTCTTATCAAAATATCATATATCCGGTTGAATCATTGACTGAAAATTCTTGAATTCCTTCCAGTCCAGATAGCCATAACATAGCTGGCAAAAAGATGGACCAAATCTTGTGCTCAGAGGGGTTTGGACAAATCCCATTCCAATCTTGGAGAAGGTTTGGGATATCCTGGAAGTCCTTCCATTGAAAAGAGAGTAAAAACCCTATGGTTTTCCATAAAACATTAATGACTCTACATAGCAAAAACAAATGATCAGCATTCTCATCCAGAATACCACAGAAAAGACATTTTGAATTTTGAACATGGAGATTATACTTTAATCTGACCAAAGTGGGAAGTCTCCCCAATGCCATTTTCCAAAGAAAAATCCTTATTTGATGGGAAGGAAATTAGACCACACAAAGCGATGCCAAGTGACTATCAAGTCCCTATCACTTAGAATTTTGGTGAGAGCATTGACGGAAAAGTTCCCTTTACTATTCCATGCTCAATGTCTAGAGTCCTTCTGCATATTATTAGGATAAACCTGATGGATATTGTTGAGAACAAGCAATAGTTGATCCAATTCAATGCCTACAGGTTCCCTTCTAAGAGTGATATTCCAATGGCTGCTTTCCTCTAAGGAAAAGATAAAATTAATTGTCCTACATTTGTCCTCTGCAATACTATACAGCTGATTAAATTTGACTGCAATTGGGATATCAGTGCACCATCTGTCCTCCCAAAACCTGATCCAATTCCCATCTCCCACAGTAAATGTGGTGGCTATATTAACAAGTTCCACTAACTTGTTGATATTCCTCCAAATAGGTGATATTAAGGACTGTGTAGAAGGCTGAACGGTTCATTTGGAGGCTTGTGGATAATATTTACTTCTGATGATATTGACCCATAGGGCACTATCATTGTCACCCATCCTCCATAACCATTTTGCCAACAAGGCTACATTGAATCACTAATGCTGATCAGTCCAACTCCTCCCTGTGCTCTGCTTGTGTAAACTTTATCCTAAATCATTTGGCTCAAGTTTGGGTTCAGCTTGTTGCTTGTAGCTGAACCCAAACTTGAGCCAAATGATTTGAAATTAGAAGACCAGGGTGGTTCGGACCACCTAGTACAACCTGGCTCGGGCCTGGTAACCTTGGCAGCAAGGGGCTCGGACCAAGGTTGGTTTGAATGCGGTCAAACCTGGTTGGACCGGGTTTGACTAATGGGCACGGGCCCCTCTTCTTTGGCTCGCCCTCCCCCCCCCCCCCCCCCAAAACCCTAATGCAGAGAGAGGATGGGGAAGGGGACGATGCAGTGGTGGGCTGGACTGGCGGCGACGATGACGACGGCTCCGGTGGAGCCGGGCGACGGCGACGATCGCCCTGATGGAGCCGAGCGACGGTGGCGATGCAAACGGCTGGCAACGGCGGAAGCCAACGGCTATGGCAGCAGCAGTATGGGACGGTTTGGTGGCGGAGAAGTCGGCGGGGGCTGGGGATGGCAACGAAGGCACCGACAATGGCTAGCAACGGCATCGGCGTTCTTGGAGTGGCTGCACAATGGCGACAACAAGCACAAGGGGGGAAGGCGCAGAAGGTGACGGTGTCCTCAGTGGACGCCGGCAACAACGGTGACGGTGACGGTGCCGACAGGGGCTGGCGACAGCGGAAGCAGGTGCGTTGCCCCCCCCCCCCCCCCCTGCGACCTTTGCTTCTCCTTTTTATTCTTGTACTCTTCTTCTTTCTCTGCTGCGAACCGGACCAAAGGGAAGGGAGATGGAAGGGGACAGAAAGGATCATCTTGGGCTCTGATACCAAATTGACGCGGGACAGAAGGAGGAACACATGAAGCAAGGCTCGGAGGCCGGGATCGTGGAGACGAATAGGGGTTAGGAGGCAGGAAGAAGAAGGGGAAGAAAAGAGGGGGAAGAGAAGGAAGAGGATTAGGGCTTTACGCCCATACACACAGTCCCATCTCGAGACAGAACAGCCATAGAACATTCCTCATTCCCTTTTTCTTTTTCTGTCCTCCCCTAAAAGAGGTATGTACAAGTATATATAAAGGGCTCCTTGGAGTGCCCTAGAGAACAAAAAGACAAGAATGCCCTTGCATCTCAACATAGGAAAAAAAAACGTGCAGGAAAATAGCATAAAAATAAAAAGGTCTAAACATACCCCAAATAGGCTGAATGCATCTCCAAAAAAATGACAAAAAATAGCAAAATATAACTCAGTCCAAAAATGTGTCCTCGTCAAGCCAAGCCAAAGTGAGACGGGAGTCATGGCCGATATCCTCCGACGATGGTACACGTGAGTCGGATCGAATCGGGTATGGGCTCTGGTGTCCTCACCAATATGTATGCAGGTATCATATATATGTATATATGTACATGTATATAGTATAATTAGCATACACATCTGTCCTGAGACTTTGTCCCAATCTCTCAAGATTTTGCCAAGATCTCTTTAACATCCTTTCTCTCTAACACCCCCCCCCCAACAAAACCCTGAGAAGAAGCAGAGATTTGAGATGGGAAAACCTTAACTCTGATTCCTCCCCATTACCTCTTCTCCCCTCCCCGATATGGTTTCTTCATCATCTCTATTCAATGCTCCCAGGTCATCTACCGCCATATGCCATCTCCTGCCAGACGAGCCTCCTGCCTCCTTTCTCTTCACGTCTCGTTTCTCCATTCTCTCCATAAGATATCACATCCTTTTGCCAATCTCTGTGTTTCTCATGCCCTCCCTTTCTCTCAGTTCCACTCTCTATGACCTAGAATGATGACGACAACAAGGCAGTCAATAGCATGGAATTTCAGCACGGATCGGGAGGCCGGATCGGGACCCACCAATCCCGTTCCAATCGGGATCAGATTGGCCGGAATCGGCTGAAATTGGCCAGAATTGGCCAAGATCGGCGGATTTTGGCTGGATCGGGACCCGCCGATCCCGATCTGCATCCATGGTCAATAGAGAAGTTGACAAATCACCTTCCGTTTTGAAATTTTAAATTCCATGATAGTGATTGGGTTACTCTCACATTTTGAATTTTTGGAATTTGTTTACCTTTTTTTTTTTTTGGAAATCAGTCAGAGACCTGAATTCATTGGAGCAAAAGGAAATACAAGAAAAGATACAAGACCAAAAGCAAAATAAAAGAGACAGGTCTATCAAGATAATAGACACACGACCAAGACAAATCCGAACCCAATACATCCCAAAACCGGTCACAACAAATCTAGTCCATGGAGAAAGCTTTCCCAAGATGACGGACTCCAAAATGTTGCTCCCTGTTCAAAAATGACATTCCTGAAGGCACCAGATGCAATTCCTGATAATACCCGTGCAT
This sequence comes from Zantedeschia hybrid cultivar, assembly GCA_030544215.1. Taxonomy (NCBI): domain Eukaryota; kingdom Viridiplantae; phylum Streptophyta; class Magnoliopsida; order Alismatales; family Araceae; genus Zantedeschia; species Zantedeschia hybrid cultivar. Next base: position 30,858,412 of record JARZZO010000003.1, on the reverse strand, counting down.
TCTCTGAACTCATTTCTGAAGATTCTATTGTTGTGTTCCCTCCATATGGCCCAAAGCATTTGCGGTTAAACTAGCATTCCATATCTTCTGCTCATGTTTATCAGAACTGAGGTCCTCCCATGCTCTCACGAGAGAAATAACATCATGAGTTGGCCCCCATAACATTTCTAGGCATCAGTAGAAGGCCTTTCAAACAGTCTCAATAATACCGCATGTCAGAAAATGTGATCCATACTTTCATCACATGTCGCACAAAACAATACATTTACCCAACAATCAGTTGTTGTAATCCTCCCCCAGGTAACCTTCCAAATAAAAATTTGTATTTTGATTGGAACAGTACTGTTTCAAACCTGTTACACCAAGAAACCCTTCTTCCCCCTGCCACAACACGTTAACAGCTGACTTGACTGTAAAAGTTACCACCCCCAGTTCCCATCTCCATGTCCTTCTGTCTAGAGACCAGCTTTGCAGTTGAAAGTTTGGAGTAAAACGAGCTCTCAAAATCTGTCACCTCAGACACATTTAAATTCCTGTGAAATTTCAGATTCCAAGAAGCATGGATATCCAAACTTTGCCTTGCATCAGAAACAAATTTATGAGCAACTACACTCTGGGGAATCTCTCCAATAATCGTCTGAGATCAATCCGAGGAGCTTTCCAAAAATGGGTGGTTTCACCATTGCGCACCTGAAACTCTGTAAGCATATAGCAACTACGAACTAGAAAGCAAGAGCCTCTGATCACCTGATCAAATGTCACATAAAAAAGGAGCTTGGCATTGAGCAGAGCAGCCAAAACCACCTGCCCATCTGATCAAGCAGCACTGACAGCAGCCTGCCCTGATTAGACAGGTGAGCTGTTTTGCTTGTCCAGACATTTCCCCCACCCGGGCAGGATTTATTTTAATGGGTCTGTCCAATCCATTCCCCCACTCCAGACAGGTTTTTTTTTTTTTTTGAATGGGTCTTTCCAATCAAGACTCAAGGCACATGCTATGTGCAGCTGGGCCACACAAAAAAGCTCAGTTCAGTTGCATAGCAACATTCCTCTCTCTCTCTCTCTCTCTCTCTCTCTCTCCCCCTACTGGTTTTTTTGGAAGGTGGCTGAAAGCCGCTGTTCATTACTGAAAATGGAAAATTACAAGGAAACCAAAAAAGCAGGATAGTAAGGAGTCTACCAAGATAGTAGAGACCTTCTATTCCCCCCCATAGAAACAAGAAAACACAAATGGCCCCAGTTACACAAGGAAAACACAAAGTCCCCAAATACAACCCCACGTACACAGGTTATAAACCCAACACTCAAAAGAAAGAAGAGATGAGGGACACATTAGTTACACACAGAACTTGCCCCACAGCTTAAGTTTCTAAAGCATGTTTGAATCTCGAAGAGATGCATCTGAATTTTGCAAATCCCACTCCTTCATTAGATGCAGAGCATTTCCTATGATCTCAGGTGGTTTATAAAACTTGTTATTGAAAAATCTATTGTTCCTTGCTTTCCAAATGGCCCAAAGCATAGATGGTAAAATCATATTCCAAATGTTGAGTTCCTGCTCCATCGGGTATATAAAAGCCCACTTCTGAATAAGGTTCTGAAACCTTTTGAAAGTGCCCCTGTTGCATATGAAGGGATTTAAAGAATATCTTCCACACACAATCTGTAATTCCACAGTTCAAGAAGATATGGTTCATTGTTTCTTGAAACATCCCACAGAAATACAAGAATCTCTTTTATTATTCTTGATCCATTTGAGTCTGTCACATGTTGACAATCTTCCCCGAGCCATCTTCCACATAAAGATTCTGATTTTGATTGGTAAGTTATTGTTCCAAACTTGAGTTTTCCAACTAACTTTTCTTCCCCGTGTTTAGTACTTGTGCAGTTGTTTTAACAGTAAACATTCCGCATGAATCGCATTTCCAAATTCTAACATCTTGTTCCTCTGCACTGAGGTGACAATCAGCCAAAAGCAAATTCAGATCAAGAAATTCAGTTATCTCACCCTCCTGCAGATTTCTGTGGAAGGTAATATCTCAGCATGTTTCAGACCCTGCCTGCATTTGGATTTCACTGTTTTTTTTTTATTTGCTGTCAAAGTGATATCATACAATGCTGGATACTTCTCTTCAAGAGGCCTATGATGAATCCAAGTATACTCCCAAAATCTAGTTGCTCGGCCATTACCAATTTTGACATAAGTGGAGCATTTGAAGAAATCCAAATTGCTAAGAATACCTTTCCAGATTGGAGACATATCTCTATTGTGTCGACCATCTTCAAACCATCTACCCTCCTCCATACAGTACTTATTCATTATGATTTTCGCCCAAAGAGCCTGTTCTTCCTTGTCTACTTTCCAAATCCACTTTGTCAATAATGCTTTATTGAATATTTAAATAGGTAATAAGTCTGCTCCTCCCTCTTCTTTCAGCCTACACGCATACTGCCATCGAATGTTGTGCATCCGCTTCTCGTTTGGACTCTTTCCTCTCTAGAAGAATGCTGCTCTAATAGATTCTAATTTTGTACACACTGCTGCTGGTATTTTAAAGATAGACATAAAATATATAGCTAAGCTTGACAGCACAACTTTGGATAAAATCCATCTACCACCAGCTGACAAAAGCTTACCCTTCCAACCTTCTAATATGTCTTCAAATTTCTGAATCAGAAAATTCCATTCAGAACACTTGATGGTCCCATTGGTTAAGGATAAACCTAGATATCTGATAGGAAAAGATGTCCACTTCGCACCCAGCAGCTGAGCGATAATAGATTTCCTATCCTCTAGCACATTCAAAGCAACCACTCACTCTTAGAGAAGTTAACCTTGAGACCTGTGACAGCTTCTAGCATCAAGAATCTTAAGACAGCTAATCTTCTCCACATTGGCTGTTGAGAACAAGATTGTATCATCTGTGTACTGTAAGTGAGTCACCTCCTCCTCAAGTCCTCTCACCTTAACACCTTCAATAATCCCACACATTCTAGCTTTTCCCCACATCATACTAAGAACCTGTCAAACAAGGAGAAAGAGAAGAGGAGACAAGGGATCCACTTACCTTAATCCTCTTGAACTGCCAAAGAAACCATAGGGTGATCCATTGATTAAAATGGAAAATCTCGCTGTCTCCAAGCAATTCTGAACCCACTTAATCCATTTATCTCTAAAACCCATTAACACCATTACATTGTATAGGCACCTCCAATTGATTCGGTCATAAGCTTTTTCAAAGTCAATCTTAAAAACCAAAGACTCCTTTTTCCTAACTTTCTGCTCATGCATACATTCATAGGTTGCCATATAGTTGTCAAGAATAAATATCCCTTGAATAAAGGCTGATTGATTACTGTCCACCAAATCACCTATGACTTCTTTAAGTCTAGATGCCAAAGCTTTTGTGATGACCTTGAAACTGCCATTTAAAAGACCGATTGGCCTGTAATCAGAGAGGGAATCTGCATCTTCTTTTATTGGTATTAGAACAATGAAGGTAGAGTTGAAATATTTGATATCCCAAGGTCTGTCTTCAAAATCCTTCGTTGCTGCCATAACATCCTCCTTTATGACCTCCCAACATTGTTGATAGAAACCCATAGAGAATCCATCCGGGCCCGGGGATTATTAGAGTCCGTGCTGAAAACTACCTTTTTAATCTCTTCTTCTGTGAAAGGCCTAACAAGGTGATTAGCTTGAAGATCAGAAATCTGCCTAAAAGAGTTACCCTCAACAGTAGGTCTCCAAGCTTCTTCATCTTTGAACAAGTTTTGATAAAATTCCACTGCGGCTGAACCAATATCCTTCTCATCTTGTATGACAGAGCTTCCCACTTTGACATAATCAATTGTAATGCCCCTCTTCTTGCCACTAGCCGTTGCATGAAAATAAGATGTGTTTCTGTCCCCTTCTTTCAACCAGACTTCTTTTGCTCTTTGTTTCCATGTGATTTCCTCTCTAAGTGCCCATTCATTGTGTCGTTTTTTCAGATTCTCCCACTGGATTTTATCCTCCTCCCAGATGGTGCCTTGGTCGTTCTTGAGCTCAAACTTCTCAATTTGATGAAGCAATTCTTGTCTGATCTTCCCAGCTGCTCCAAAGGTACGAATATTCCATTCCTTCAGCTTATCTCTTACCCATTTGAGTTTCATAGCTAAATTATAGCAAGTGTTAATGCGGTGAGGAGCTTCATTCCACCACTCCTTAACTGAATCTTGAAAACCTTCATGCAGAACCCAAGCAAGTTCATATCTAAAGATTCCATCTCTTCTCTTTATGTCACCTTTTGAGGATAGCAGCAAAGGAATATGATCTGAAAGAACTCTGGGGAGGCCTTTAGCCGAGAACCTAACAAATTTTTGTTGCCACTCTGCACTAACGAAGAATCTATCTAATTTAGACTTTGCTTTCCTATTGGACCAAGTGAACAGTAGAGAAGAGAGTTCCACCTCAATCAGCTGAGAGAAGAATATTCAATCTCCAAAAATTTCCATTTCCCTTGTCCATAAGTTCTGATTTGATCTTTCTCCTGGGTACCGAACAGCACTGAAATCCTCCTATGCACCAAATGAACTTGCATTTTTTTAGGGTTTTTAATTCTGCAAAGAATTGCTTTTTATCTTCCAAATCCTGAGGCCCATAAATCCCTGTGAATGTCCAGAAAAAAATCTTCTGTTTATGCTTGAACTCAACAGAAATACAATATTTCCCAACACAGGTGCTGACACACTAAAGGATATTAAAATCCCAAAGGATCAAAATACCTCCCCTCAAACCCTCTGCTGGCTTTGCAGTCCACCCCTGCAATTTGTTACCTCCCAAGTTAGAAATAACTTGTGCATTGAAGTTTGTAACCTTTGTTTCTTGAATGCCAGAATAGATCAACTGTATTTCTCTAGTTTGTGAATTCCATTCAGTCCTCTAACATTCCAAGAGATAATATTCATCTAGAATGTGTAAATTCCCCTTCTCCCTCAGCTTTCTGGGCCTCAAACCTTCCAGCTGAATATTATTTTGAAGATAGGTTAATTCCCTGTTTCCAATTCTGATTCGACTCCCACTGCCTCTTTTAGCTGAATTGGCAGCAAGATTTAGGTCCCTTCTGATTTTCCTAAGAAATGTTCTGACTGTCTCTTCCTTCCCAGACCTCATCATTTCCAGTATGCCTCCACTCACAAGGGTCACAAATGAATTTGTCATCATTTGATCAGATAAAGTAAGTAGCATACTAGACTTATCTTTAGCCCGTGAGTGTAGGCCTACCACAATGCAGAGGATGAAGTCTAGAGGATTTCATAAAAGAAATGCCAACCATCCTTCCAACAGTCCTGATAATATCATCAGACCAAATTCCTCCTTCTGGATTAATGACTGCCAAGGGGACTGATGCTTGTACACTGTTATCATTAACGGTCCCATCTCTGTTCCAAACTGAGAGTTCCCCATTCCCTTCTAATACTTGTTTATATTGAAGCGGATCTCCGGCATCTGCCGAGAAGCCCACCAGTTGAAGACTGTTGCATGTCTGATCTTCCTGTATCTCCGAATGCCAGAAGGAACATCCTCTCCACTGGAGAGGATTCTTGGGGGTCTACTCACAGCAAAGTTGAAAACCTCAGATCCTGTGCAGGTGTCTTCAGGAGGACAGAACTCAACATCCAACGAGCTCTGTGAATGATCCATGTCAGAGAGAGAGCGTCCACCCAACCCCGGTAGAACATATCTGGCTTCATTGCAACCACCATCTGGGAAGGTGAAAGCCGCTCCATCTATCTCCCCGTCACCGTCCCATAACAAGTACAACGGCGAAGGACCAGAGAAATCGGGTGAAAATGACAACTTCGTCGGGCAGGCGGGAGCAGATACGGTGCCCAAAGAAGGGTACCCAAACAACTTAACCGATACTTGATCAAGTAGATCTATAGACTTACCTGACCCAATATCGAGCGGTTCAGGGTTGGATCTGATTAACTCACCCGATCGACGGGCCATTGGATCCGACCAGATAAGAAGCGGACCGGTCAAGTACCGATACTGTTGATCTTCCTAACCCGAACCTCGACCCTCTCCGTCCGATGGACTTCGCCAATCAGCAGTTGGTTGCATAGCTCGAGGAAGATAATAACCTTGGAAAGCATCCCCATGTTCTAACCAACCAACAGCCAAAGCCTACAACAGAGCAGCATCAACCCCGAAGAGATTCGAGTGACCAAAGGAAATCACTTGCCGACCTTGGAAATATGCCTCTGCTCTCGGGCCTTCCCCATTGTCAATGTTTTGAGAATCGCCAGGATAACAATTCATCTTCTCCCGCCTCACCCACTTCATCTGAGACCGAGTCACCCCCACTCGCTGCTGGACTGAGTTACGAACAACCTGTATCCATGTTTTCACCGAAGCTGTCAACTCCGACAAACCCTCCACACTCGGTCGATCTCTGCTATTCCTGTATCTCTTGTACTCAGATACCACTTACGCCCAAGACCATTCCATCTTCTCAGGGATCTCCAGGGAAGAGAATGCCAAACCTTCTTCTCTCTCAGGGCTAACCTTGAAACAGAGACCTCCCAGTCTGATCTTGATACTGTCGGGAACAACTGCTACACTTTCCACTTCAACCTAGACCCGAGCATAAAGCAACGTCTCCAAGTCAAGTGTCCCGACATCCACTTGTCTAAGAATGCCAAAGGAAGACAAAATAGAATGGAATGTTTCTAAATTCCAGACATGTAATGGGATACCTGAAAGCCGGAACCAAGTAACCACTCCTATAGGCATAGGAACCGTGGCACAAACAGGCATCCACGGTGAAACTTCACAACCGAACTCCCCTGCTTCGTCTCCTTCATCATCAGAGCATCACCCCTCCATGTAGGCAATGAAGATTTCACAAGAAACAAGGCCTCCTTCCACTCCCTAATCCACCACTCACCTTCTTCGGGCCACAATTCCAGGAACAGCCTGTACAGAAATTGTGAGAGGTTTCCCCCTGTCTGTCTTGAAGAATCAGCAGAGGAGACAGCAACAACTAGGCAGTCCTCCAGCTTCTTGCGGGCAGCCACCACCGTCGGAGACCACAGGATCTCCACCAATCATAGGGGCTGTCTGGGCTTACAGAAATTGTGAGAGGTTTCCCCCTGTCTGTCTTGAAGAATCAGCAGAGGAGACAGCAACAACTAGGCAGTCCTCCAGCTTCTTGCGGGCAGCCACCACCGTTGGAGACCACGGGATTTCCACCAATCCTAGGGGCTGTCTTGGCTTCTGCTCCTTCAAACCGTGATCCAGAAGGGATGGAGTAGGCCTATCTGCAGCCTCCTTCTTACTCTCCTAGTGTAGCCTCGGCTTACAGGATCGCCTCCTATGCCCAATACCCCTACACAGAATACATCTAACCCCATCCCTGCAATCTTTCGCTCTATGTCCATGACCCAGACATCTGATACAGACTTCTCTATCTGCCGGAAGGGTTACACCAGCAGACAAAGGCTGCCTAGCCCTCCCAAATCTATTCTTCCTCCTCACCAGATGCCAACCACCGTCAGCTTCATCACCTCGCTCTCGCTCCTCTTCTCTCATTGTTGGTAACAGTAACTACGCAGACCAGACTAGGTCCTCTTTTACCTCTGAAACCATAAATGTTGATTACAGGACACCTCTCTCCCTACTGGTTGAGGCAGTTGATATGCCCCATACGTATTCCAGTCTGGGCGGAAATGGCAGGACACCCCCCCCCCCAAATCAAATGAATTGAGGACACGGAAGGCATGTGGGACAGGGCAGGACAGTTTTTTCTTGTTTATTCTTTTCGGTTCTTTTCCGCCCCTCTGATTTTATTAATTGCTCTTATGTAGAGACCACCTGGCCGCACTAACTGCCAAGGCCAATATCTCAGCACTACTATAAAGGTATTAGAAACTAGATTGTAGAACCGTATCAGCCCTGGCTGGTTCTGATTCCGGTCCAATCTCCAAGGCTGGTTCTGGCTGGTTCCTATCTGGTTCGGCCATTTAGAGAGAGAGAGAGAGAGAGAGAGAGAGAGAGAGGGAGTGTGTGTGTGTCTGTTTGTATTGTTTACGATATCCACCAAACATTAGTGTCCCTCAAACCTCAGAGAAATTGGTTGGTTCCATAGCTCAAAATCCCCATGAAGCTGCCATGGTTTCTCGCACATCTAAAAGCCTAAAGTCTTCTTAGCTCAAATAACTAACTGCTTGCTTAACAAGATGAACCCCTCCTTAGAGTCTCACCCAATGTTTTAAAAATGCCTAGGTAGAGTGAGTCGGCCGACCCCCTTACTGCCTAGGCGGCGAGGCAGCCGCCTCAAATCCAAGGCAGCTATTGTTTTGGACCATTTTTATTTGAATTTCTTATATATGTCCTCTCCTAATTGATAATGCTATTAACCACATACGTCTCATATTAACTTATATAAGGATCATAGTACCTAATTCAATTATAAATCTTAATTTGTTAAAAGTTAGTGATTACACTTTGAAGAATAATATATTACTAAACATGAGAGCTTCTATGCTAGCATCTACCAACAAGCACGGGAGCATCCTATTAGTCTCCATGTAGCCAGCCAGTTCTCACAGTTGTTGCAGTATGCATTATGTCAATGAAGAACATAAAGAGACATGTCCTACATAGAGATGAACCGAACCTTGCATTGTGGCCCAATGAGATGTATCAGTTTTCAAGTCTCCAAGTCGTACCAACCCCCCTTCCCCCCCCCCCCCCCAATATGACCAAACTTGCCAAAAGGATCTTTTCTGGCAAGAAACTTTATTCGATGATCTTCATTGGCAAGTACCTTGATGAAGTATATGTCACTTTATATTTGTGCAGAATTTGTATAGTCCCATAAAAGCATGGTTGGCAGTACCCTCCGATACCGGGACCCTTGATTTAAAGGGTATTGGCCGGTATCGGACCGGTACTGCCATCCTTGCATAAAAGAAGCTAGGTGGATCGACTAGATGTCTAAACAATTCCTTTAAAAACTACATGCAATGCAAGATTACTGCTTGAACAGGTTCCTATGCAAACGTATTCAAAAAACCAACATACTAAGATAAGAACTTGCTGAACACATCAACAATTCTTAAATGCATATTACCAATTTACAAAGCCACATATGAGTTATTGGTAGGGGTATAAAGGTCTTTTCAAGAGGAGAAGGCGTCCAACTAAAATCTCACAAAAGAAGACGAGTCAGTTTCCGCCTAGGCGGTAATGGGTTTCGAGCTGACTAGGCGGCCCGCCTAATCGTCTAGGCAGCCGTCTTTTAAATCACTGTTCTCACCCATCCAAAAGAATGAAGATCCAATTCCCTTTAGTTTCCTTTCAATTCTCTTCCATACAATTGACACTGACAAGAAATAAAGGGGGAAGAATGGTTGAAAGCGTCTAAGAAAAATGCCCCATCTGTCTCTGAAAGACAGTACCCCCAATCAATGGAAAAGTGTGTTATTTATAGAATGAAATCCAAGGTGGGAACCAGACCCCAAAAATAGAGGAAGACCTAGGTCTTCTACAAGAAAGAAAGTTTTCTTGCATTTAAACAGTGTGGTTATCCGCTGAGGCTCTTGTTAATGGATGTCCATGCCCGATAAACTAAATTTTGAATGTCTAATGTTCAGTCCAGACCTCATCAAGAAAGTACGAATTCTGCTATTCCCCATGTCTTTTAGAAGCAGTGGTATTGGATAGTCAGGGCATGTGTCATAAAACTTTTAATTGGAAGCCACCTTTGGTATCTGCTTTTAACATAAAATATATAGAGGGAGAGTGTATAATTGATATACAAGTCAAATCTTACCCAACAATCTCATTTTTACCACCACCAAGAAACCTTAAGTTTGGAACTTTTGGCTGGAAGCCCAAAACAAAACTCATAAATGGTTTCCAAGGTCCAGTGTCCTACACTCAGGATAACAGAGAAGAAGCCTATAGAATCCAAAAATGCTTCCAATTGAAAGCTATACAGGACATGCTCTTAGCTAGCTTACCAAAATCAAACAAGGATAGCCAGTTTTTGTTAGCAAATATGGCATCAGATACACTATGTATCCATACCAAATCTGATGTGTTTTGTCCCTAAACATTTGCATTATGAAACTTTTTCTTGATCACACAATAAACCTGCATCAACAATGTCCTTACTTTTCCCATGCCTTCAGAAAAGATATTTTCTGTTCATAGGTCATGTTAGGTGTAATGAAGTACGCTATAATTTGCGGATGCACCTTGCACTTGTAAGTAGACCATTACTGTAGCTACATCATATAAGCAAAGTTACAAAAACTCTTTATATGGATATGCTGATTACTTTCGCAGTTTGTAGTAATATGCTCTTAAAAAATATCAGAAGATCCCAGGATCAACTGGTATTCAAGAAAACCTGAGATGAATAGATATGTAGACAGTTCTTTCTTGATGCCTAAACAGAACATATCTATCTTATAATGCAATGATGATTATGTGGAGAAATTATTATAACTGACAGAAGCATCCAAACAACCTTTAGATTTATCCATGCATATGGCAATCCAGTAGGTGTATCAAACGCAGGCAAGAAACGCTGTCCAAGATCCTCAGCAAGAGTAAGTAACTTGTTGCTGTAAATTCCATGTAATCTGCTCGTGGAACCAGTTGCTAGAATATGAGCAGAAACAAGCCCACCGAGAACTCTTATGTTACCCTACAGGAGGGAATAGGAGGGGGAAAAGAACCAAAAAGAAAAGGGATAAGTGTTAGTGCATCTTCGGCCTGTAAACTGTTCTGTTCTTGAAATTACAGAATACATTCATCTGGCAAATTAAACCACCATAGTAAGAGTAATCGTCACTAATATTCTTCAAACCTATAAGGAGATAAATTTTCGTTAGTTCCCAGCAATCAGTAGTTTATAGATACCTCAAAGAGATTTATCCGAGCATCTACGTCAAACGTAAGATTGTCAGACAACCAAAGAACTGCCCTTTCAAATTCTGTGCTGTTACCCAGGATAACAAGACTGCATATAAATCGTGACCAGATGGCATTAGTCAGAAAGTTGAAACCTTATAGTTGCATGCAGCATAACAAACAAAGAAGCGAACCAGTAGATCTAAACATTAAGCAACAAAGCTAAAACTTAGAAAGAGAACTACCATCAACAGTAAAAAAGTAACTATTAAGTTAAAACACTGAGTGCAAGTTGCAACTCCTCATAAACAGCTTAAATGCATGAGTACTTGAAGCTCCAGGTGTTATCCCGGAGTAGATTGATGTTAATGTTGGACATGGAACAACAAAGGGCTATTTTCAATAAGATTCATTCCTTTATGAAGATGGCTGTTGATGGTGGGGACAACCAAAGTATGATGGAAGAAGGCCAATCAAAGTATGATGGAAGAAGAAGAATATAATACAGCTTAAATACATTCCACCAAAATTAAGAACTTTTGCTTGGAAAGTGGCCTTCCGTATATGCAACGTAGTTAAAAGGGCTTTGTCAAATGTGGGATCTGCGAGTTTTCCATCAAGTTCGGGAGGTAAACACTGGTCATTTGCTCCTTGAATGTGGCATTATTGATGCTCCTTAGATTTGGAAGGCACTAACCAGGAATATGGCAGTTCAATTGCACAATTTTGTCAACATTCAGGGGCTAACGAAATGGTGGAGAAGGCATGTCCAACCAATTCTGGAAGAGGCATCATCACAGCAATGCCAAAGGCAACATGGTACAAAATGAAACAAACAAGATTTTGCATATACAACCCCCTTAACATATAGAATTGCAGAATTGTCATGATTTTAAATTGTGATGAAGTCCCTGCAGAGTGTGGTGAGCCTCTAGATGCCAAGAGAGACTGCTTGGCATGACAGGAGGTCCCTGAGAGCAAGGACCTCTCCCACAGCTCTCGCTCTCCCCGCTAGCTCCAGCTGCTGTCCTCCAGCAGGGTGACATGTCCGTTGGTGGTGGTTTGACCCCTAGGGGGGACCGGCTCAATAATGACAGCAATGTCCTTCGTCCTCAAGCTGGTTTCGTCTCCTCAGAGCATCCAACCTCGGAAGGGGAAGGACTGGTGGAGCGTGTGCCTTTGTCTTTCTAGGAAGATGGAGACACAAAGAGGGGATCTTGTGTGGAACCTACCCCTATGACAGAGGGGGAGTTGCACGATGCTGCTACGGACGAGGAAGAGGGCAAGGAGGAAGGTTGGGGGAAGGATGAGGTTAAGGAGTTCTTCACAAAGATGGAGGGAATTGCAGAGAGTCAAGCTAGAATGGTGGTGGAGAAGGTTGGAGTCTCGTTTAAGGGTGTGAAGAAAGACATCAATGGAGAGTGTCAAAGAATTTTGAATAGGTGGCAGGTAGGATTAGTTAGGAGTGAGAAAGAGAGGAAAGTGGGAAAGGTATGTGGAAAGACTGCCATAGGCAGGGAGGAGGGGTCAGAGGTGGGTGAGGGTGAGGGAGAGGGGAGGCTCTTTTTGTCACCCAATGAGGCTGGTGACATGGAACATTAGGGGCACAGGAAGCAAGGAGAAGAGGGTGTGTCTAGGATGGTGCATGGACTCAAGGTTAATGTGCTATGTGTGCATGAGACTAAGTGCGAGATAGGGGTTGAAGATTTTATTAAGGGAGATGAGTGATAGAAAACTCTCTAAAGGGGTTTGCTCGCTTGTTAGGTGGAATGTTGGTTGCCTTATGAGCTTATGGAATGAGTTTGTATTGCAAAAGGCGGAAGGGAGTAGGGAGATTACGAGACATTCAGTTTCCTTTGCCTTCCGAAATGTCGTGGATGGCTTTATTTGGGACTTCGTGTATGGTCCACGAGGGAGGGGGGAGACGCAAGCCCTTTGGATTGATTTGTTTGATTTCCATCAACGATCGGGCAAGCCTTGGTGTGTGGCTGGTTATTTCAATGCAACGACTACAATGGAAAACGGTCTGATGTCATATTCTCCCAACAGAGTCATGAAGGACTTTAAGGACTTCATCAGAGAAGCAACATTCGTTGACATTCCTACCCCTAATGTTTTGTTTACCTGGCCCAACCTCCGGTTGAAACCCTCTTGCATGAGACAAGATACGTTTTTGGTATCAGTAGACTAGGAGGATCATTTTCCACTCTTGCAGGCACTCTGTTTCTCAAGGCTGATAGCCGACCATAAACCGCTGATGCTCAAGACCACTTATGGCCTATGGGGGAAGCAACAGGCAATGATCTTTTAGATTTGAGAAGTTCTAGCTTAGGGAGGAAGGCTTCTTGAAAATTGTCTCCACGGCATGGAATGAAGGTGGACAAGGATCTTCTGCTATGGCTACTTTGGTTTTGAAACTAAAATCCCTGGCTTGCTCCTTGTCTGCTTAGGGAGCTAGCAGGACTCTGCCGAGGAGGGTTGCTAAGGACCATATTCTTTCCCAACAACTTTGGATGCTTTGGTTAAGGCGGGCCTTATGGATGATGAAGACAGGATGCTCAAGAACAAGATAAAAGTTGAGTTTGAAGACATTATTATTAAAGAAGAGATCTACTGGAATCAAAGGTTCAGAGATAGATGGATCAAAGAGGGAGATAGGAATACATGATATTTTTAGAAGGTGGCTTTAGGAAGGCGCAAGATCAACTTCATCTGTAGTCTTAGGGAGGGAACCTCTCTTACACAACCAAATTCTGCGAGGAGTCAGGTGTTTAGATTTTATTTCTCTCTCTTCTCAAAGGAGGACATGTGGAGACCTTCCATTTCCAATGACCATCTCTCCCATTAGATGGAGGAGGAAAGAGATGACCTCACTGCCTTGTTCTCTAAAGAGGAGATCAGAGGGGCAATTTTCTCTCTAGGGGGTGATAAACCCTCAGGGCTTGATGGCTTCCTCATAATGTTTTCCCAGAATTGTTGGTGCATTGTCAAAGATAATATTTGTAAGGCTAATAGGGAGTTTCAAGAGGAGAAGGCACACCTGCGAGGTATCAACAAAACCTTCCTTGTGCTTATCCCTAAGAAACCAGGTGCAGACTGTCTCGCTGGTTTTAAGCCCATAGTCTTCTGAATGAGATATATAAGATAATCTCCAAGTTGTTGGCAGTTAGACTATAGAGGGTTATTGGTAGGCTGATCCCTTTCAAATCAAGGTGCCTTCATCAAGGGAGACAAATCCAGGAGAACATCCTTGTGGCTCATGAATGTTTACATGCCCAGAAGTCCCAAAGAAGAAAGGTTCTCAAAAGAAGAAAGACTTAGTGCTCAAACTAGACTTTAGGGAGGCCTATGATAGGGTCACCCGGGAGTGTCTCTTTCAACTTTTGAGGAAGATGGGCCTAGTTATACCTGGGTGGGCTGGATCAGGCACTGTGTACTTCAGTTACCTTTGTTGTAGTAGTTGATGGACCTGATGGTAGCCCTACTTCCTTCTTCTATAGTCGTAGAGGTCTCCGATAGGGAGACCCCTTGTCCCCACTACTGTTTGTCTCGGTAGCTAATGTCCTCAGTAGCATGTGGGAGAGAGTAGCAACTTAGCTTATGGCTCATGTTTAAGGGTTTCGCCCATGAGTAGGTCCATCGCACATTTCGTGCATGCAGATGACACTATCCTCTGCTTTTCAGAGGAGGAGAGCCAATTGTTCAATGCAAGGCTTATTCTGGAGTGGCTTGATAACCTATCTGATTTGAGGGTAAAGTTTCATAAGAGCCGCCTTATCGGCGTGAATATGGATAGCTCAACCCTTCACAAAGCAGCTCTTCTTTTGGGCTATCAAATTAGGGATTTTCCAATCACATATTTGGGTCTACCTTTATGTCCGAGTAATGTGAAAAACAAAGATTGGTAGAAGGTGATCCAAAGGTTTGAGGATCAATTGGTGGGTTGGAAGGGTAGACTTTCCTCAAATGGTATTTTATCAAAGGCAATCGCCTCACTAACCTATACGATGAAGTAGGCTGAGGCAAGCCAAAAATGCCTCGCCTTGCCTCATGTTCGCCTCACTCATCTAGGCACTTGCTTATAATGTCTATGTCAAATTATATGGTACTACTTTTCTTACTCTTAATTATTCCAAAATAGCTAATGCCTTTTCTAACGATGTGTCCAGTACTCTTTTTCTTTACATGCTGCCATATTTTTTAATTTTTGATGATTCATAAGAACATCCTCCGCTTATATGAGCGATTTAACAAATTAGTCATTACATGTTGGACATGACGAATGTTTCTCAAAGTCTTACATATGATTATCTTGCATGTTTTCTTTATTTTCCTCATATTGGTATTTTCTTCCTTCATGATGATTATTGAAAGAAAACACATTGCCTCAAATGCCGAGGCAACATTTGAGGCTGAAGGGAACTCCTAGTCACCACATTCGCCTCTCGCCTATAACTACATAGCTCCATGGAATTCCGGACCGAGTCGGGGGTCTGAATCAAACCCTGGTGATCCCGATACGGTCCGGATCGGATCAGATCGGACGGGATCGGCCAAGATCCCGTCAGTGAGAATCAGCCGGGAATAGGCCGATCCCAGCCCGATCAATTTCGGCCGATTCTCACTGAACTGGAGGGGGAACGGCATTTCCCCATAATCAGATCCCCACCCCCGGATGCTGAGTCAAATCGGCCGATCCAACTCGGGATTGGCCGATTTTCCAATCCATGCATAGCTCATATGGTGCTCTACAATTCAGCAATGCACAGCCTTCCCATTTATTTTTTCTCCATTTTCAGGGTGCCTAGAGGGATCCTCAAGAAACTAGACTCCATTTAGAGCCACTTCTTTTGGAGTGGAGTGGAGAGTATAAGAAGGGTGGTCATGATATTTACTGGGGTAGGGTGAGCAAGAGTAAGACAAACGGTGGCTTGGGTATCAGTAGTTTGGATGAAGCTAATATTGCTCTCCTTACTAAATGGTTGTGGAAGTTACGTTCTGGTGAGAATACCTTGTGGACTGAACTCATTCGGCAGCTTTACTATCCTAGAGCCAAAGTGTAGGACCTATGGCCGACCTCTGTGCACAATCTTTTGCTGATTTGGAAGGGTATACTCACTGTATATGATCTATTGGGCACCCCTCTTAGTGTCAGATTCCCAAGGCATTTTGCCATTGCTGATCAGCCCATGGCGGTGGTGGCACAATGCTTTGATTATGGTCAACCAGGAGGAGTTTGGGTGGAGACATTTTGGAGGCATTTTAGAGATGAGGAAGTGGGTGACTTTTGTCAGCTACTTCTACTGCTGAAGTCTTTCATACCCACTCCCACCTCGCAGGACAGCTGGGTCTGGAGGTGGGAGGCTGAGGGAATTCCTTCAGTTATGAAGGAATCTTAGAGATGAGGAAGTGTGTGACTTTGGTCAGCTACTTCTACTGCTGCAGTCTCTCATACCCACTCCTACCTTGCAGGACAGCTGGGTCTGGAGGTGGGAGGCTGAGGGAAAATTTTCAGTTAGCTACCTACCGGGTTTGAGGCACCCTTTTGCGGCTCTCGTTTGGCAGCCTAAGTTGCCGTTGAAGGTTAAGGTACTAATGTGGAGGTTGAGCTGCCAACCAAAGAGGCCAGGTTTAGGGTGCCACTGGATACCGTGTGCCCACTGTGTGCTGAGCAAGTGAGACTCTTCATCACCTGTTTATTAGCTGCTCCTTTGCTTTGGAGGTATGGCAGATATTGCTGGTCAAGATGGGAACCCGCCTCACCCTAGGGGATTCTACCTATACCCTATTCTTATCTTGGAGTAGCCGTCATTTCCCTAGAGAGGACACTCACATCTGGTGGCTGGTTCTTCATGCAACGATTTGGGTAAATTTGGAGCAAAAGAAATCGACGGATTTTCGTAAATGGGGCCCTCATTCCATAGTGCGTTGTAAGGTTCATTTGTTCTAAAGTGAAGGAGTGGGCTTTGTCTTTTTCTAATGGGAATCATGTAAACTCCCCCTCTTTTTGTTTCCTGGAGGGAGTGACTTTTTACACCTTCTTGCTTTCTTTTGGCTAGTGGGGCTTTTATAAGCTGTACATGAACACACTTGTATATCACCTCTTATTGTCTATTAATATACTTGTGGTACCATCCACTTTTCAAGAAAAAAAGATTATTTATGAAAAGGAGAAATATGAAATTTTGAAGGAGAAATAAAGAAATAAAGTGGAATAGAATGGTGAATTGCACAAAGAAGATAACTAAAGAACCCTTACATGAATTTAAAGGTAAGAAGATTCAAAGAATGGAGTGGGGTAATAAAGTTCAAAAGGCTATTAAAGAAAAATCAAATTATTTCAAACCTTAGCAAAAGAATAAAAAAAATAACTGAACCTCAAAGAGTATAAAATTGCGAAAACGGATACTAAGAAAGCAGTTAGTGAAGCTAACTTGAAGGCTTTTGGACAGTTGTATCATAAACTAGGAACCCAAGAGGATAAAAAAAATGTATTTAAACTCACTAAACTAAGAGGAAAAAAAAAAGTAAAGAATGTAGGTCACATTAAATGTATTAAGAGTGAGGATCAAAGGGCTCTAGTCAGAAATTTTGAGATTAAGGAGAGGTAGTGTAATTGCTTAAAGAAATGTTAAAATGAGGATCACTTTAGAGGCCTATATATTGAGCGAATCAATGAGTCAATTAGGCCAAATAATTATCATTTCATTTGGTAGACTAAAGTTTCAGAAGTTGAAGATATTTCAAGGATGAAAGTAGGAAAGGCCCTTAGATCCATTAAAGTTTCAAAAAGCGTAGGTGATGCAGGTATTAAGTAGGTGATTAGACTTTTTAATCATATTTTAAAAGAAAGAATCATTGACAGTAGGAGGAAATGCACTGTGGTTCCTTTCTTTGAAAGCAAAGAGGACATACAACCACCCCTTTGCCTACTCTCTCCCCTACGCCTTCTCTCTCCATAGTTCCCTTCATGAGATAAATTGTTTCATATGCAATCCGCACATTATCTAGTATAGATCTCCCTTCCATAAAGGCTGCTTGGTTCTTTCCTACAACCTTCACAAGAACCTTCTTCAACCTTGTTGCCAACACTTCAGTGATGATCTTGTAACACCCATCCAATAGATTAATGGGCCTATATTCTGTAACTTTCTCAGCTCTTTCACATTTAAGAACAATGAAGTAGAATCGAAGCCTCTTATAGATGAGGGTCTGTCTTGGATTTCTCTAACCACCTCCATCAAATCCACCTTAATGAGATCCCAAAACTATTGATAAAAACCTAATGAGATAGCATTTGGCCCAGGAGACTTTTTAGCACACATATTAAAAACAGCCCCATTTACTTCTTCTTCAGGAAAAGGTCTGACAAAACACTCAGCCTCTCTGGCTTCAATCTGAGGAATCCCCTCCTCCAAGTGAGGCCTCCAAGAATTATCTTCCTTGAACATATATTCATAGAAAAACACAGTTTTTATTCCTCACATGATGTAGTTGTAAAGTTCTCTTCTTAGCACTAGCTACAGCATGGAAACATCGTGTATTCTTATTAACCTCTCTCAACCATTGCTCCTTGGCCCTTTGCTTCCACCTTTATTTCATCTATGAGTAAACATTGCTTGTATTCCTCCCTATAATTAAGCTCAAAATTTTCTTCAGCCGATAACTCTGTTGATCCATCTTGACCTTTAATTCATCAATTCTCTGTAGAAGCTGTTGCCTCTTCTCAGCTGCATGCCCGAAAGTAAGAGAGCTCCACTGTTTGATACATGTCCTGACCCACTTGAGTTTATTTGAAAAGTTTTTACAAGCTGAATCGGAATCAGTTGTAGGAACCACTCTCCTTAGTGACCTGTAGTCAAGGGTAATTTTGTCAGCCAGTTTTTATGAGTTTATTTTTCTTCTTTTTCCTCTTTTGTATGAGTGGTTGGGGTCTATTATGTATTTTATTGAAGGGATATTCTTGTCCATGCCCAATTTATTGTTAAGCCTTTTCACTCAAGATATAAAAGAGAGAGGGTTGTGTCTATTAGGGCCTGCCGTAGCCTCCAATTATGTCCTCTCTCTCTCGGTTATTCTACATGGTATCAGAGCAGGCCGGACCCACCTAGGACTTCTTTTGCTCTGGTTGGTACTCTCTGAGGGGCTTTCCCTACTGGCCGGTCATCCTCCTGTCCTGTCCAGTGGCTCTAGGGCATTCAAGACCTGGCCAGTTCCCTCCTGCTCCCTGTTTTGGTGATTCTAGGGCACCAAGGAGCAGGCCGGTCCCTGTTTTGGTGATTCTAGGGCACCAAGGAGCAGGCCGGCCCTTTCCTCCGCCCAACGGTGCGTGGTGGTGGACCTTGGAGTAGGTCGGTCCTTCCTATTTGCCCGGTTGGCGGTCATAAGTAGGCCGGTCCCTCCCTAGGTATTTTTCTGCCCCGTTGGTGGCCTGTTCAGCAGGTTCGGCCCCTCTCTTTGCTCCTATTTGTGCCCTGGTGGTGGTCCTAGGGCACCAAATAGCAGCCCGGTACCCCCTTGGCCTGTGGTGCTCTGTTTTTTCTCCAACCGGGTGTTGTGTTTTCACCAAAGAGTAGGCCGGTATCATTGTCCAGCAGGTCCGGTCCTTCCTGTGCAGCAGGGGACTGGGCCGGGTGGCTGTTGGTAAGTGTTTGGTGCTCCTTTTTTGCGCTAGGAGTAGGTTGGTGCCTGGTGAAGTTTTTTTTTTTTTTTTTCTTGGTGTTTAGGAGTCACCTTCACCTCGGGTTATCTTGTGTGGGGCTGTCATGGAGTTTTCTACGACCAGCAGTGCTGATCAAGAAGCTAACTCCTGATGCGTCCTACTGGTTCTTCATCGATTGAGCACCACTTGCTTGCTATGTAAATGACTTTGGTGAAGTTTACAAAGACCAATTACCGACTCTGGTCTATCTCTGCCCGTATTTTCCTTGGAGGACGAGGTAAAACATGTTATATTAGAACCAAGGAACCAGCACATGAGGATCCCACCTATGCTAGGTGGGAACAGAAGAACAACTTAGTTATGGGATGGATTCTCAACTCTGTAAGCCCAGAGATTCAGCAACTAATCATGATGAAGAGGACAACAAGGGAGATGTGGGATATTCTGAACTTCATGTATGGCCAAAAGAAAGAAATATCTCGCATATATCAGTTGACAACTGATATACAGGAGTTGAAACATGGTAGCACTGGCATTGCAACTTACTTTGATTTGCTAAAAAGTAAATGGGAGGAGTTCGACTACTACTCTACATACAGTTGGGCCTGTACTGAAGATTAGAAGGTCTATTTGCAACATGTGGAGCGGAACCGCATCTTCAAGTTTCTTGCTGGTCTCACCTCTGAATATGAAAGCTTAAAAGCTCACATACTGGGTATTGACCCCCTGTCATCTCTTGAACAAGTGTATCACAAGGTGCTGCGAGAGGAGGGGCGAAAGAAGACAATGAGTGGTGGTATTATCACAGCAGGTAGCTGTGATGTTGTTGAGTCATCTGCACTTGCAAGTGCCTATTCCAAGCCTTTAAAGAGTGATAGTCGTTAGAAAAAAGGAGAAAGGCAAGACTGGAAGACACTGCTCTCATTGTAGGAAGGACAACCACAATATAAACAAGTGTTGAGACCTTTATCCTAAAAGGAAGCCGCTGAAATTCAAAAAATTTAAGAGTGGACAGCAAGCAAAGAGCAATGTAACCTTCAATCAAGACTCAGGTGACCCTTCCAGACCCTCTCTAGATGGTGGGTTTACTACTCTTCAGGTGTCTACTCTCTCCTCTGGTGATATTCTGCACCTTCAGCGGATCCTCTCTCAGCTTGGCATGTCTTCATCTACCACCTCCACATTAGGTACCGCTGGGGCAGCCTTGAGTGTGACTCACTCTGCTTTCTCCAATAACCCTTGGGTCATTGACTGGTACATCTTCTCTCTTTACTTCATATTCCTTAAGTTCTGGATAAGAGAAGGTCACCATAGCATATGGTACCCATGCCACAGTGACAGTAAAGGTTCAATAAGTCTCAGTGATCACCTACCTCTGTCCTCTGTACTTCATGTTCCTACATTAACTATTAATCTTTTATCTGTTAGCAGCTTAACCAAATCACTTCAATGCTCAATAACGTTCTTTCCCACTCATTGTGTTTTTTAGGACCTAAAACTCAAGCAGACGATTAGAACTGGTCGTGAAGTGGGAGGCCTATATCATCTGGAGCCTGGTGGTCGAGCTGCATGTCAATCCAGTGTTTATGGCATGGAAAAGAAATATGAAGTGATCTATTTGTGGCACTGTTGTTTAGGTCATTTGTCTTTTAGGTCTTGTTTCCTTCATTGTTCAAGTCAATTAGAGTTGACACCCTTCAGTGTCAAATTTGTCAAGTTGCCAAGCATTGTAGAACCAATTTTCAAGTTTATATGAATAAAAGTGTTTTTTCCTTCCAACTTGTTCACTCTGATGTTTGGGGGCCATCTCATGTTTCCTCTATAGATGGTCATCATTATTTATCAGTTTAATTGATGACTTTTCTCACTGTTACTGGGTTTACCTCATGAAATCCCATAAAGTGGTACCCCGGATTATTCAAGTGTTCTGCAAAATAATTGAGAACCAATTTGAAAGGCAGGTTAAGCTGTTCAGATCAGACAATGCAAAAGAGTATTTTGAGAGGACGCTCAATATTTTTATGGAAAATGAGCATCATTCATGAGTCCACTTGTGCTTACTCACCCCAACAAAATGAGGTAGATGAAAGAAAAAATAGACATTTACTTGAGACCTCTCAAGCACTTATTTTGCAACGTCAGCTGCCCAATAAGATCTAGGCAAAAGCTGTCTTAACTACCTCATATGTTATCAATCGTATGCCTTCTCGAACACTTGACTTTTTGTCCCCTATCTAGGTACTTTGTCCCGACCATCCTTTGTTTGTTTTGGAGCCCAAAGTCTTTGAATGTGTGTTTTATTCATTCCCAGACTCCAAGGTCTACAAAGTTGGATCCTCGGGCCACCCGTGGCATCTTTCTGGGTCATGGATGGTAGTACCGGCCGATACTGGTACGTACCGGTATCGGCCGGTACTGGTACCCGATACCTGTAAAGGGTATCGGCCGATACTGGGCCGGTACGTACCGGTACCGATACCCACCGATACGGGTACCGGTACCGGTACTGCCATCCATGTTCTGGGTTACTCTCCCACTCAAAAAAGGTACAAATGTTTTGACCCAAAAAAAGAGAAAAAGTATGTCCTCAAAGATGTTACCTTTTTTGAGTCAGAGTCTTACTTTGTCCCTCAAACCTTTGGTAAGGGAGAGGATGTCCCTAGTTTTTGTGGTGATTCTCCTCCTGAGTTGGCTTCTCTGATATCCCTTATTACCGACACGACTAGTGTTGTATCTGGATTGCCCAACAAGACTCCACTGGATACTCTCACTTACTTCAGGCATACTTGGCACAAGCATAGGCCTTCCAGGGATCCACCATCTCAAGAAGTTGCTAAAATTTCAAGTCATTCTTTGACCCCCTTACCTACATTGGAGTTACCTATTATTGTCCGGAAAGGGACGAAAACTTGTACCAAGCATCTTATTTCTCACTATATTTCTTATTCTCGTCTCTCACCATCTTATTATTCATTTTTTGCTGCTATTTCCACCTATCATGTTCCTAACTCCTTTGCAGAAGCTGTTAAGGACCCAAAGTGGGTGCATGCTATGGAGGAAGAGATGCAAGCTCTCCAAAGAAACAATACCCGGGAGTTAGTAACTTTGCCTCCAGGGAAGAGTTTAGTTAGATCCAGATGGGTGTACACTATTAAGTACTATTCTGATGGTACTGTTCAAAGGTATAAAGCTCGACTTGTTGCCAAAGGCTTTACCCAAACTTATAGTGTGGATTATCTAAAGTCGTTTGCTCATGTTGTCAAATTCAAATCTGTCAGAGTTTTGTTCTCCCTTACTGTCTAGTTTTCTTGGGAACTTCACCAGTTAGATGTTAAGAACGTCTTTCTTAACGGTGATTTACAAGAAGAGGTGTATATGCAGTCCCCTCCTGGATTGGAAGCCAGAAGGAGAGTGTGTTGGCTTAAACAGGTACTATATGGTTTGAAGCAATCTCCAAGGGCTTGGTTTGACAGGTCCAGATCCGCCATGGTATAGCTTGGCTATCAACATAGCAACTCTGATCATACTTTCTTTACCAAATGGGTGGATGGTCTTGTGGTAATACTCCTTGTGTATGTTGATCACATAATTATCACTGGAGATCATACCACGGAGATATAAAAGCTTAAAGATAGTTTGGCCCATGAGTTTGACATTAAGGATCTTGGGGAGCTAAAATATTTTCTTGGCATTGAGGTGGCCAAGTCTCAAAAGGGTCTCTATACTTGTCAACGGAAATATGCTCTTGATTTGCTTCAAGAAATTAGGAAGCTGGGTTGCAAACCAGCTCATACCCCCATAGAGACCAATCATGGATTGTCCGAGTCCGATGGGGAGCTCCTGTCTGAGTCTGATAAAGGTTCCTACCAACGCCTTGTTGGGAAACTCTTGTACTTATCCCTCATCCGACCAGACATTGCCTATGCAATTAGCATTGTCAGTCAGTTTATGCATGCTCCCGGTCTCCTCATATGCAGGTTGTGGAAAGAATTATGCGTTACATCAAGACCTGTCTTGGTAGAGACTTGTTGTACACTCAGGCTCCACATGTGAATATTGATGCTTATACTGATGTGGATTGGACAGGTTCTCGTGATGATAGGTCAACCACTGGTTATTGTTTGTTTCTGGGTGGCAACCTTGTTACTTGGCGCAGTAAGAAATAAATTGTTTGCCCGTTCTAGTGCAGAAGTTGAATATCAGGCTATGGCACATGGGATTACAGAGATGTTGTGGGTTAAGCTTTTTCTTCACGACCCTGGTGTTCAAGTTCATACACCTATGCGCATGTATTGTGACAACAAAGCTGCCATCAACGTTGCAAATAACCCAGTTCAACATAACCAAACCAAGCATATTGAAATTGACCGTCATTTCATTGGTGAGAAGTTGGATAATGGAGAGATCTGCCTCTCTTATGTTCGCTCAGTGAATCAACTGTCTGATATCTTTACTAAAGGGCTATCTAGGGAAGTTTTTGTCTCTCTTTTGTCCAAGCTGTGCATTTTTGACATATATGCTTAGCTTGTGGGGGAGTGTAGTCAGGGGTAATTTTGTCAGCCAATTTTTATGAGTTTATTTTTCTTCTTTTTCCTCTTTGTATGAGTGGTTGGGGTCTATTATGTATTTTACTAGAGCAAGGGGTATTCTTGTCCTTGCCCAATTTATTGTTAAGCCTTTTCACTCAAGATATAAAAAAGGGAGGACTGCGGTCTATTAGGGCCTGCTGCAGCCTCCAGTTCTGTCCTCTCTCTCGGTTATTCTACATGACCAATTCCTTGAAACCATCTTGAGTAGGGGTGCTCACGGGTCGGTTTGGTTCGGTTAAAATAAAACAAATTTCAAACCGAGCCAAACCAAACCAAAAAAGTTCGGTTCAAATCAGTTTGGTTCAGTTTAAACTCATTTGCAAATACCATGCACCCAGATTTCAATTGGGCCAGGCCCATCTGCTTGGCTGCCCATGCAAACTTACATACTTAATGTTTCTATTGACCTCCAAAGTGGCACGCACAGCACACGGACCACATGAATGGGCTTTAACAACCCACATGAATGGGCCCTAACAGGTTTGTCGCCAGTCTACCTAGTCTATTTATAAGCTTTTCTAGGACTAGCATTCACAAAATCGCCGATTTGCGACTAAACCCACGGAACAACCACCATGCGCAGGCAGCGTGCAAGTGCCTGCCTCGGGGTGCTAGGTGCCTTTAGTTATGTACTGGAATTCTATGTTTTTTATTGCTCCTTATAACTTCTAATTTATGCAAGCTGTCTGCTACCTGATTGACGAATACGAATAAAGAGCATTGGATGTGCAACATGTTTTGGAGGATGGGTATAAATTTTACACATGTAACATACAATTTTTTAGTTTTGACAGGTCGGTTTGGGTTTTATGGGTTGAACTCAAATCGAGGTTGTTGTCAAACCGAATGAAACCGTAAATTTGGTCTGGTTCAGTTTGGTTTCTCGGGTTGAACCAAATAGTGAACACCCCTCATCATAAGAGTCCCAAGCCAACTCATACCTGAAAATCCTCTACCTTTTGTTTCTATCACCCATAGTTGTCAAGGCGGTAAGGTGACCAAGGCGTGCTCGGGGTTCTGGACCGCCTAAGCGCTTAGGCGCCCGCCTAGGCGTCAACTTCATAATATAATATTTTAATTTAGGATATATATATATATATATACACATTTAGATTTACACACATATTACATACATACATTTAGATACATACATATATATATATATACATTTAGATTTACACACATATATATACATACATACATATATATCTATGTATAAATGTATGTATGTAATATGTGTATATGTCTAACTATATAATATATACATACATATATATACACAAATATATCTAAATGTATGTATGTAATATGTATATGTATATAGATGTATATATATATATATACATATTTGTATATATATATATATATTTGTATATATATATATATATATATATATATATATATATATATATATATATATATATATATATATATATATATATATATATATATTTGTATATAATATTTTAATTTAAGATATATATATATATATAATATACATACATATATATACACAAATATATCTAAATGTATGTATGTAATATGTATATATATATATATGTATATATATATATACATTTAGATTTACACATATATATACATACATACATATATATATCTATGTATAAATGTATGTATGTAATATGTGTATATGTCTAACTATATAATATATACATACATATATATACACAAATATATCTAAATATATGTATATAATATGCATATGTATATATATATATACACATTTTACATACATGATACATATATTTAGATGTATACATATACATATATATGCATGTTTGTATATATAAATCTATATATGTCTATATATATGTATTAGTATGTATTTATATAATTATATGTGTATATATATACATATATGTATATATACAAAAAGAGAGGGGCAAGAACCCTAGATTTAAGAAATCTGGGTGCCTTGGCGGGCGCCTTAGGCGCCTTTTCACATGTTGGAAAGGCGCCCCAGCGCCTTGGTGCTGTGAAAGCGCCTTGGTGCTGTGAAAGCGCCTTGGCGCCTAGGCGACGCCTAGGCGGGCGCCTTGACAACAGTGCTATCACCTGAACATAACTAAAGGGGGAAATGATCTAAAACAGTTATGTTCAAACCTTTAAGTTGAGATAGAGGAAACATATTGAACCAAGCAGTGGACACTAGAACTCTGTCAATTATAGATTGAATGTTGTTCTGTTGTAGATTGGACCTAATAAACATCCTATTAGCATGGATTGCGGAATCGGCGGGTTCCGATCCGATTCAGGGGGGATTTCACTATTCCCCCCTACCGATTTGAAAAAGAAAAAAAAAAACGGCCGAAATCGGCCCGAACCGGACCAAATCGGGGCCGGACCGGCCAGATCGGCCGGTCCGGACCCGATCTGGTCCGGTTCGGGCCGGTCCCGATCCCCCCCTTAAGGTTTAAGGGTTTAGGGGTTTAGGGTTTAGGGTTTAGGGTTTTAGGGTTTTAGGGTTTAGGGTTTAGGGTTTAGGGTTTAGGGTTTAGGGTTTAGGTTTTAGGGTTAAGGGTTAAGGGTTAAGGGTTAAGGGTTAAGGGTTAAGGGTTTAGGGTTTAGGGTTTAGGGTTTTAGGGTTTAAGGGTTTAGGGTTTAAGGGTTTAAGGATTTAAGGGTTAAGGGTTAAGGGTTAAGGGTTACCGGATCAACTTGGGGAGGAGGAGGTGGTGGTGCATGATAAGCTTGCCTCTTGGAATAGGTGGGGCAAGGTAGATAATAAGGTTGTGGTCCGGCAGCGCTTCAGCCATGCCCGAGGGCATTTTGGTAAGTTGGCGTTGGCGGTCTGGCCGATTGCCTTGAAAAGGACAATTGCGGTCCAGATGACCGGGAGGTTGAAACATGAAGGTCTTCTATGGCTTGATGAATAGAGGAAGTATGGTGGGGAGGAGGTTGAGGAACAACAGGGGGAACCGTGGGATTCGGTTTAGCAGAACATAAGGGCATCTTTCCCTTCAAGATGGATTGGATTGCCTCAAACTGTTGAGGATCCAGATGGGAGGCCAGAATTCCCAGAGCGGTAACTAGATCGGAGGAATTGGTGGATGAGGGTTCATTTGGGTCTAGAGCTCCCTCGAAGACAGGATTAGACATCTGCATATGCGAAGGAAGATCAACGCCAAAATCGTATTGACCGTGAATGAAAGGAGGAAGGATATGAGGGTTTCCTTCATGCTCAAATAAGTAGGAATGGAGATCACAAGGGGCATTAGCATCTCCCCCGTTCTTAGAATGATAATCAGATTCCTGAGGGGCATTAGCATCTTCCTCGTAGTTAACCAAAGCACCTAAAGCCATACTCAAATCTCTACCTAATCGAAGCAACATGGTATTAGATTTTTGGCAAATACTTTAGACAAGTTGTGCAAAGATTAGACAAACAAATGGATGTTTAACGTTGATTTAGGATTCCTTGTCGGATTATTTGGATTCTTTTACTCAACAGGTAAGATACAGGAGATAAGGGGAGGGTCTTGCCACCATCATCACCCATGTCATGGCCCCAACCAATGCACCTACCAATCTGAATCCCTTGATATTAATATTCAGTAGGGTGTAGACACGCTAATTTTGACATCATTTTGAGTAAATTTCATATCATATAATAATGTCTCAAAATTGTCTGATTTTTAATCATTAATTGATTTTTAATTAATTATCTAAAAGACATCGCTCTAGAGAGACACCATTTAGGGTTTTAATCTTATTTTGATTTTTAATTTGATTTTTAATTAATTTATTAACTGACTTAAAGACGTATGTCCATCACGACGCCATTTAGGTTTCCTAAGTATTTCTATTTCTTCTTCCCGAGTTTATATTTATCTTAATTAAGCTAAAAGACGTCTCCTTTGGGTAACGCGTTTTAGCTAATTACAGATAATGATGAATTAGCTTGTGTTTATCTTGTTTCTTCGGTTGGATTAGTTTAAAATTCTTTCATGTTGATCCATAAGTGGCCGCGAATGCGCGTGAGAGCCTTAAACTCAACTCTATATAAACCCAAGCCATTAGTCATTAAAAAAGTTAGTAAAGAATGGTTAAGGAGTTAAGTTAGAAAGAGTAAAAATCATTGAAAAAGCGTCAAAAAATCGAGGCGCTACGCGACTACTTCTAGAAAAGCGAAAGCTTCATCATCTTCATCCCTTCTTCATCCTTCAAGATCATTAAAAAACCAAGACTTTCAGGGGCCATTCAACTTAGTCTTCTCAATTGATTCCTCATTAATCTCTGCATATTTTTCATTGATTTCATCATATTAGTTTCATAGTTTCTATTCATCACATCACTTCATACTATTCACACAACACTAGCATATTTTTCTAACCACATGCTAAGAGGTTTTAAAGACCACAAAACAAGTGAGTTCATCTTATTTGAATTGCATGATTAGAATTCTCATTAGAATAGATACTACCTCCATTTAATTCTTATTAGTCTTTCTCCTCTTTTCATCTCATTCTTCGCAAGGTACAAAAGAGTATCAGAAGATCAAGAGGAGGGAATCAACAAAGAAGATCTGAACGATCCTCAAAGTCCAATCAGCATTCAAAACAAGAACAAGATTAAAATGACTCTTTTTCTTCGGCCGGCTGAAGAGAAGGAATCAAGAATTTCAACATCTCGTACGTCTGAAACAGGTAAGCGATCATCCTTTATCTTTTGAAGCTTTTTAGTCAAAAAATTTCTGGCGATCACACTTAGTTTTAATAAGTTTCATTGTCATATAATCAACATGAAATTCATGATTTCACACATCACAATTTAAGCACTCACATAGGGGACACTGGCATTTGACGTGGCCTTCCAGCCATGAAGCTAGACTAACATGACCTTCACCCTTTCTTTCCATCAACCATCAACCATCAACACTTGCCCCCTGGACAATAGTAGAGCGGACAAAAGCTTTTATAAATAGTCAGCATTTCTTTTGGCCCATCTATTTTGAAGGAAGAGGCCTGGCTCTTTCTTCGAATTGGTAGCATTGCTCCATTGTGACATAGAGGTCATGGGTTAAAATTTGTAAACAGCCTCTTTGCAGAAAGCAAGAGGAAGGCTGCATATAATTTGACTCTCCCTGGACACCGCAAAGCTGGGAGCCTTGTAGCACTGGGATGCACTCTTTTTCTTTTCTTTTTTTCAAAGGTAGAGCAGAAGAGAAGGTAAGGAGGAAGCCGATGCCAAATCCTCCTTCCATCTCATTCTTGCGTCCTCATTTTATCACCGTGCTCATGCTTCGCCCCTGTGCTGGTGAGCATTGCCATCACAAGATTCATTCTTTTCTTCTATAGGTTCTTCTATCACCCTTCTGAACAAGTTTCCCCTCAGATCTTTGATGAATACCCCCCTATCTGTGCCTGCATGCAGATAAAGGGCATATAATTGCAGATATCCTATGTCTGATTGTTACCCGAATCTTCAGCTTTCATGTGTTTAGATCACACTATTTAGGAATTTGCGTACGTCCCATCATTTGCCTATGGACAAATGGATTCATCAATCTATCTTCCTCATCTTTGTTGCACATTTTCTGCTCTATTCATTTGAATAAAATGTCGTTTTTCCCTGTGATTGGATTTCAAATATTGTCCTATATGTATGAAAACTTTGTTTTCCTTGTTTAATGTTCATAGATTTTTTCTTTTCCATCTTCAAGTGTAGGAGGATGGGGCTAATGTTCACAAAGCCCTTTGCAGGATCTTCAGCCAAGGAGACAAGGATCCTTATGGATAAGGTTGACGCCACCAATAAGATGATCAGTGCTACTTGGCCCAACCCGATCAGAGGCATCTTCATGGCTGACTACTATGGTACCACCTAATTTTTAAAAAAAAGTATTTTAACTAGGGTTGATTAAAATATTTTAACCAAGTGTTGACGGAAAGTGATATCAGGGGTATTTTCGAACATGTATCAACGTAGTGGGGTCATTGAAATAAATGCATATACAAGGATGCCAATTCCACAAGTTTGCATCTAAGAGAGTTATATACACAAAAAAACAAACCTCTTTTGTGATACGCAATGTGACAACCAGTCACCTATCAAGGAAAGCCATTAATGATTTTCAGCTTCAACAGACCACCTTCCAAATTCCTATAAGGTACCCTGCTAACGAAGTAGCACAAAGATGAACAGCATTCGTCTTAAGATTATACAACCTTATGTACCAAGATTCCAATCTACAGTTATATAAAAAGTTAAAAACCTAAAGTTGAACATACAGAGATCACGAACATGCTAGACCATAATCAAGGAAACAGAAAGCCTGTATTAAATGATCCTCTAGATCAAATGCAATACATTCCAAGTCCCATGTACTATGGATTCATTATGTGATTAAATCATCTAGGAGAGCAAGACGTGAATGTTGAGGGGATGTTCAGTTTTCAGGAAGTATTTGTATCCGTGATAAGGCCGAAGTAGTGTGCAGATGGCTCACTCCCTAGGCTTGCTCCCCCAGCTGTTATGAGGCTGACAACCACTGGGGAATGAATTGGTGCACAATAAGATACTAATTTTCAGAGAGGGCACTGCAAAAATGTTTTTAAAAAAAAAAAAGTTAAGGTACTCCACTTCAAGTGTGGGGATGTTAAAAAGAAGTCAAGGTATTGTTTTTCTCCATTTGAAAAGAGGATAGAAATGAAACTCACACCTATGGTATTCACAGTAATTAGACAATTGCCACACAGAAACAAGCAAATGTCTCAAAAGCTATACCTTGACAATGACTCGATAAGTGTCAATGCTGAACCAGTATAACTCTTTGGCAAGTGTTCAAGCTGCAAATATAAAGACAAAAAAAGATGGATGGTTTAGAATCTTTAGATACAAAAGGAGAGGAGGAATTTTAGACTTAATGGTTGCGATCTGTAAGACACCAGCTAATAACAGGAAATTATTAAGTATACCCTTAAATTTCCAAGCTCACAAAGAGAATCTGTATAAGTCCTTGTGAGAGGCTTTAACTCATCATGCTGCAAAAAACAAGAAAGACCACTGATTTCCACTGAAAGGAGAACTGATTCACATATAATTCAAACTGTTATCAGTCAGATATTAAAAACTGACCGGAAATGCATGTGTCATGTAATTGTCATATGCATGGTAAAACCTGAAAGGCAGCAAAGCTGAGTCATTAACTAAACCACTTTTTATCCAAGTAACCCAAATAAGCTGTTTAAATCATTAAACAGTCCCCGCATATGATTTACCATGATCATTCTGTTTGTGTCTATTCAAGTGGTCTGACATTAAAGAAGGGGTAGAGTTCCTTTTGTTTGGGAGTAACATTCAATAGATTTCATGGCCATGCACAAATAAATATAAGGTAGGAATTCTATAGAACACACTATCCTTGAAAATATTTTTGAAAGAAACTGTGGTATGTAGCACCAATTTTATTGAGCTAAATAGAGCTAGTACAACCAGGGAAGAGGGGAGGAGAGATTCCTCACCTTCCAAAAAGGTAAACTACATAATAAAGAAAAGAAAAAGGAAACCTCTTATAGATCCCAAAATGCCATGGACCAATTGTCTACAGAAATACCGGGAATAAATCTCTTCCTCAATGATATATGAAGTTTGCTGCTTGGAAACAAATATTCTTGACATAAACTCTGCTCCATCTGAAAATACCATCATTCCGATGCCACCATATACTCCAGCAAACTTCATGTGGAAGCACAAGGAGAAGCTTGATTTGGAGATTTGTACTTCCATGAAGCCAACACCCCTTGAAAAATGCCCACATTTTGTCAATAGTATCAAAATTTAGTTGAATACCCACTATAGAGGCAGTAATCCTGCAGACCTCCCTACTAATGTCACATTGAATAGAAAGGTGATCAGCATTCTCCTCATGTAACCCATAAAAGGAACGTATCACATCTCTATCAAGGGACCATTTCCTCCTATAATCTTTTGTAACAAGACTCTTCTGGAAAAGCAGACACATAAATGCTCAAACTTTAAATGGTGATCTAACTTTCCAAACTGCTGAATATCTAGTGTAAGCAGGGAGACCTCCTTCAATGCATAAAGGGATTTAACAAAAAAACTGCCATTATTTCCTGCCCCTACAAATGTGTCCCTCCTGTCTCCTGACACCTAAACCTTGGCCAATAGCTGCAATAAAGTAAGATAATCTTCAAATTCATTGTCTTGAAGACCTCGTCTAAAAATAATATCCCACTGAATCTCTCTGCCCTCTTGGTGATAAGCATCGCTAATGGTAGCACATTTCTGCACTGCTAGAAGAAGTATAGATGGCAATTTATTTTTTAGTACATAATCTCCTAGCCACTTGTTACACCAGAAAAGGGTGTCATGTCCATTCCCAACTTTGATCTGAAGACCTTGAATCACCCACTCTGCAGGTTTCAAAATGCCTCTCCAAATCGAGGACATAGAGGACAGATTATCACCATATAGATAAAACTTTTCACGATTACCACAGTGCTTAGCCCACAAAATATTCTTCCATAACTGTTCATCACGAGATAATAACTCCCACAGCCATTTCCCAAGCAGCACTAGATTGATAGAAACCAGATTTTTTACTCCCAATCCACCCTTCTTCACTGGTGTACATACCTTGCTCCATTGCACCAAAGGAATAGCCTTTGAATCAGCATAATTACCACCCCACAAGAACTTCCTCCTGATGTGATCTAATTTTGCGACCACTGCCTTTGGCATCACAAAAACTGACAGAAATGCAAAAGGTATAGATGATAAAATTGAGTTCAGGAGGACTATTCTACCCCCCACACCAACGTTCCTCGCCTTCCACTTTGAGAGTTTCTCTTGCAATCTTATAACAAGAGGATCCCAGTCTGTTTTCTTTAAGGATTTAAAATGAAGCGGCAATCCCAAGTATTGGATAGGGAGACACTCCACCTTACAACCCATCATCATAGCGCAATCAGCAACCATATTCTCCTCCATATTCATCCCTACTATTGAGCTCTTGTCATAGTTAAATTTCAAACCAGATATGTACTCAAAATTCTTCAGTACAAAGAGAAGATTCTGAACTTGTTCTACCCTACGATCTGGTCAACACGGACACGGGTGTCAAGTGTTGACAAGGACACGGCTGTCGGACACAGTAAATTATTAAAAATAAGACAAGGGGACACAGAAATAATATAATTTTATTTATTTAAATCATATATCTCATTATTAATATACAAATAATAGAATTCTTAAAACTCTTGGTCAAGCTATTATGTCGTTTAAAAATTTAGAGTTCAAGAGTTCAAATAAATATAACATGTATATAAGGAGTTTTTGATAAAATGTGTTAAAAGAAAGACCTAAACACAATTTGCATTCTAAACATTGCTACAGTGGCCCTCAACCACCCATTCCCTTATCTATGTAGTTAGAGGCAAAAGGCGAGTGAGGCGATCAGGGGTTCGCCTCAACCTCAAATGCCTAGGCGATCACCTAGGCATTTGAGGTGATGTGTTTTCTCTCCTACACATGGAATGCATAATCAGCCGATCCCGATTCGGATCGGGATCGGCAAGTCCAAATTCGGCCGATTCCGGCCGATCCCAGCCAATCCAATCCCAATTCGGATCGGGAGACCTGATCTGACCCAGAATTCCTTGCTCCTACATCACAATGAAGGAAGAAAATAGCAATATGAAGAAAATAAAGAAAACATCTAAGATAATTATATGTAAGACCTTAAGAAATATTGATCATGTTTGACATGTAATGACCAATTGTATAAAGCACTCATATAAGTAGTACGTGTCCTTAGGAATCATCAAAAATAAGAAAAAATTGTGGCAGCACGTAAGAGAAAAAGGAAAAAAATGTGGTAGCATGTAAGAGAAAAAAAAATTAGACATTGTTAAAAGAGGTATTACCCACTTTGAAATAAGAACAGCAGTACTACATAATTAAAAAGGAAACAAACATTTGGCATAGACTTTATAAGCAAGCACCTAGGTGAGTAAGGTGAACATGAGGCGAGGCGAGGAGTTCTTAGCTCACCTCAACCTATTTCATCGTCTAGGCGAGCAAGGCGATCGCCTTTGATAACATAGACCCTCATCCATCTATAGCCAGTTAACGATGAGACCCACAACCCACGAGGTGCCGTTTTACACCCAAAGAAAAGGGTGGAGAGAAGGCGCATGTTTTGAAACCAGGGGAGGAAGAAAGGAGGAATGACACGGGAAGTGGAATGGCCGCATGTCAACACGGGTGTCCATATTGACACGAACGCGGGGCAATGCACGTGTGTCCCTCTAATCACGGTTCTACCCCTCCTTCCAAAAAAAGGAGTATCATATGTGTGTTGCATGTGAGAAATTGTGACTGGTCTTCTGAGAACTGTGATCCCTTTTATCCACCCTTGTACATATGTTTTCTTAAACATCTTGCTTAAGTCATTAGCCACTAAGATAAACAAATATGGAGGCAGTGGGTTTCCCTGTCGTAGAGCCCTTGTACTCTTGAAATAACAAGTAACATCCCCATGTATTAGCATAAAAAAGGATGCAGTAGAGAGACAATCCTTCAAGCATTGAACCCACTCGGAACGAAATCCATGAAGTAGCATAACATTCCATAAACACTTCCAAGATACCCTATCATAAGCCTCCAAGACTTTTCCTAGCCAATTAGCATTATAAACAGTTGAGAATTTCAGATTGGGAGCCCCTTGTCACAAGGATGCAGAAGAAATTATCGTCTTGGAAGGCCAAACAATTATCTTTGGGGTTTGGAGGGGGTGGAATTATATTGTTGAATCCTGTTTAAAGTTCTTTACCACAACATTTTTTGTCCATATTTTATATGCCTCAAAACGGTGAGGAAAGAGTTAGACAGAATTAGCAGATTTTTCCTTTGAGGGGTACTAGTGACAACATAGGAGTGTTCCTTGGATCAAATGGGAGTATGCAAGCCAGTTAAGAAAGGGGGTTAGGAGATAGGAATTTGCATACCATGAACCTGGCTTTGCTAGGCAACTGGCTATGGGATCTTATTTCAGATGACAAGAACTGGTGGTAAATGACCATTCTACAGAAGCAATATAAAGTATTTCAAAAGTTTTATCTGTGGCCTTAGAATTGTACTATAATCACTCCATTATGGAAAGGAATTGTACTATAATGACTCCATTATGGAAAGGTGTCCTTAAATCAGCAGAGTGGATAAAGGGATTCAAATAAAGGTTGGGAATGGTCAAGACACTTTATTCTGGTGGGAGAAATGGACTGGAAATTTTTTTAGTCAAAAACAGATGTCGGTAATGTTTTCCTTGGCAGCAAAGAAACGGAGTACAGTTCAAGAATGCCACTGCAGAGAAGGGTCTTGTGTACACTAGTAGTCATTTTATGAAGAGAGTTGAAAGATGAAGAGGTGGATGAATATTTACATTTGATGGTTTTCCTTACCAACATTCATATAGATACAGAAAGCAAAGATCAAGTTGTATGGATGAAAGATAATGGGTTTTCTCAATTAAAAGGTCGTATATGCTCATTGATGGCAATATGGAACCATATAAAAAATATAGGGAAGTAGGGAAGGTGAAATCCCCTTTGAAAGTCAAGGCCTTCATGTGGTTACTTTTTGAAAAAAGACCTTACAAAGATATATTGGAAAAAATGGGTGCAAGATGAAGATCCTACTTGTTCATTGAATGGACAGGGACATGAGGATGTTGAGCATTTATTTATCCATTGTTCTTTCAGCAGACAAGTCTGGAATGTGTTGGTCATATCACAAGGCTTCAATTCAACTTTCAAAATATTTAGGAGATGTGGACATGTTTTAAGTGGCTTGTAACACAGGCAAGCAACAAAACCAGAATCAAGATTATTTTCCTAATTCCTCATGCGGTGTGTTGGAGATTATGGAGGGAACAGAGTGACACCATCTTCAGGAAAAGTAATCCTTATATTGAAAATACATCTTACAGCAGCTTTTTATTTATTCAATTGGAGTAGGTTTATCTTGCAAATTCCTATTGATGTATGAGGAGGGATATGAATTTTTATAGAGTCCAGTACTCTTTCAAAAATAAAAATGAAAAATAAGGACAATGAGCATAAGGAAAGCCAAACCCACCCTTGACTAGCACAAAGATTCAAAATTGAAATCTTCACCCGAGTAGGATGCCATGCGTCCTCCATCCCTCTTCAACCTTCATCGTCCACTGAAACCTTTATAGAGACATGTCACCACCTCCATGATACTCAAGTGATAGCCATTCTCCACCCTCTGGGCAAAGATCCTCAATGGGAAGGTATCCCCGCCTCCACTACAGTTAGGACAGCCTACAGATGGCATATTAAGATCACTGCCCACTGAAAGGAGACTCGCTATCTGAACTAGGAGCACCCCTCCCCCCCTGTTTGCATCAAAGATTTCTGACAGAATATGGATTCCCTCTCTGTCCAGCAGATAGTAGGGAATCCTATAACTGTGACCAGCATCTTGACAAGTCTGGAGTCCGAATGTGTGCCCCCTGCATCAACCACCAATCCTCGCCAAACCAAGTGAAGAAGCATGCCATCCACAACAAGCAACCCAATAGCCGTCATTCCCTCTGCTGTCTCCTCAGAAGAGGCCAGCACAAAGAATTCCTCTCTAGAGCAGTGAGAGACTTCCAATCCGCTGCTCAATTTTCTTAAGCCGCCCCACCTTTGCCACCCCATTCGTCAGAGACACCCTCAGATAATGTCTGAGCCACAACTTCCTGCGCTACAAAAAAGGACGATGAGAGCTCACATACACTCTATGTAATGACCGAGACTTTCGGATCCGGTTTTCGGGTCAGACCCTGTTGTTCTAGTCCCGGTGGGGGGCGGAAGTTCTGAGTTGAATCGCGTCAGGACCTGGTGACGCGTTTTAAACGGCGTCCACCTTGGCAGACGCGTTTCAGGTGCTGCCACGTGGGTGCCGCGGGGGGTTGGCCTTGGGCCGCGTGGGTACGGCCCTGTCAGGTCGTCTGAACGGCGTCTGCTAAGGACGACGCCTTTCAGACTGCGACTCTGGGTGTGTCAGAGTACGGCCCTGACAAGTTGTCTGAATGGCGTCTATGTAGGACGACGCGTTTCAGAATCTTGTCAGAGCGGCCGTCTTGTCACCTGATAGGCGTCCGTAGATGTCGACGCGTTTTAGCCAGTTCCTGGTTAACCCCGCAAGCCCTCCTTCTTTCCCTCATTTTCTCCTAACTCTCCTTCTCTCCTCCTCCGGCGACCGGCGGCGACCACCTCCTCCTCCCTCTTTTCCTCCCACCATTTCGCCTCTCCCTCCACTCCATCCTCCACCTAACTCGTGCCACTACCACCTCCACTTCCACTGCGGCGTTCTACTCTCCGGACGGCGGCCGACGTCACGGTGGAGCAGGGACGACCACGGCGGTACCGGCGGCGGCGTGGGGCGAGAAGGGTGAACGGCGTGAAGTTTGGAGGAGTCCGAGTGTCCGGTAGGGTGACGTTCCCCATTGCATTGTGTTTAAATCATGTTTTCCTCGATATGCATGTGGTAGATCTTCGGTTTTGGGGGTTAGAATGAGCATGTTTAGGTTCTCTATGGGGGTGTTTGCCTATGAATTGTCTTGCTCTTCGTTTCCCCTCCAGTTTGAATGGTTTTTGGGGTTATTTGGGGTTGGATAGGGAGCCCTCGGGTTTAGGGCGTCCCTGGTTCCTGGGACTGAAAGACGTCGTGCATGGACGACGCCTTTTTGAAGGGCGTCGGGCCATCACGACGCCTTTTAGACGGGAATTAACTGGCAGACAGTCTGCCAGGCTGAGGTTTCTGTGGCTGAAAGACGTCATGAATAAGCGACGCGTTTTTTAACGGCGTCGGGCATCCATGACGCGTTTTAATCGCAGAAATCCCTTGCATAAGGCCTTGAGAATTCCGGATTTTCGTATTGAATGGCGTCTGGGGATGTCGACGCCTTTTAAAAGGCGACCATGAGGGTCGACGCCTTTTAAGGCCAGATTCTGAAGACTGATTTATTTAACCTGTACTTGGAGCTTGAATGGCGTCGACCTCGGTCGACGCGATTCAAGACAGAATCTCACTAATGCATGCCAGTAAAACGTGTTCATACTGCTAGATAGATGGTTAGCACATGTTTTAGTGCACCCGATAGAAATGGATTCCTTATGATCGGATGGTTCTATGTGTGTTATGCGATCGCGGGCTTTTCACGTGACCGGATCGCACTGTGTTGGGTTTTCAGTTACTGTGGACCTGGAGTGACATTGTAGCACTTTATCACCCTGTGCTGGTGGGGGCGTGAGCACAGCGCCGGTGGGGGCGTGGGCGGGGTGACGCCTAGTGAGAGAGGGTCACCTGGTGAACCCCGGGGTCAGCTAGTACCGGTGTCGGAGTGGTACATTCGGAGAGTCACTCATGCTGAGGGAAGGGGTAGTCACCTACGCCAGTTGGGCCGGAGTAGCGAGCGTGCTATCCGAGGGGCTACTCCTTGATCTCAGCGGGTCGAGGTTTTTCCCACCGTTGTTTGTACGGTCGGCGGGTTCTATCGGAACTACAGTTGTGGATTCTCTAGCGGCTGGTTTGGAATGTGCGTGTTCATTATGCTTCGATTGCATGTATTCTCACGTAGAGAATTAGGTATTGTACCTGCCACTACACTTGTTACTTCACCGTTAGCTGCACTTTACACTTGTGGGTGTGTGCGTAGGCAGTGGGGATCGAAGGATCCCTACTGAGTCTTGTTCCTGAGACTCACCCCTGCGATTTTCAGGTGAGGACTCCCAGCAGACTTAGAGCGGCGTGTGCGGCCGTGTGTTGTGCGTCTTCGGCAGTTGTTCCGGGGTATGCCCCGATGTAGTTGTTATTTATTTCTGGCATGTATGCTTAATTATTTCCTTTCAGCTGGAGTATGTAATTATTTGCTGTAATTGAGTCGCATTGTAATAATTTTAATTTCCTGCACTTTCATTTCAATTCAATGCGATGTGAATGTTTAGCTTAGTTTATTATTTATTTCCCGGACTTACTAGATCCTGGTTTGGTCCCAAATTTAATGATTCGGTACCCATTTAGTAATCGGATCCCCGATTATAGGGTGGCGGGTCGTTACACTCTACCTCCTTGCGAACATCACCACCACACTTGAGAAGCCACTTCCCTACAATTACAAATCCTGTTACCTCGAGGGACCACCTCGGCGAAGGACTGCGGTGCTGTCCTCTACTTAGATCGCTTTTTCTCTATATTCCACTCGTCTACAACCGATTTCCCTGCAACTGCAAGGCCAGCATCGAAAAAGGCCCTTCCTTGCACCATCCCTGCTAGTGCCGCACCCCCCCCCCAAAAAAAAAAAAAAAAAAATCTCACCACCAGTCCATACCCCCAACGACTAAAGTGGTATTAATCAAATTCTGGTCATACGCTCACAAATCAGCAACTAAAGTAGGTAAAGTTTCCTCATCACAAGAGGAAACAGAATAGCAAGCAACGTGCCTACACCCAAGCCAATAAAGCTCCAGATCGCAAGAACAAGAAATTGGAGAGAACATATCCGCGCATGTGTGCCCAACAAGCGGAAAATTCATCAAAAGTATCGATAGACATATGACAGCAAAAGAATGCAGAGGGGGAGCCAGGGTACAAGAAATCGAAAAGAGATCGCCTCTGGCAGAATGCTTCTTTCTGCCCGAAAATTTGATTCGCCAGAAGGACTTGGAGCAGGCGAACTCACATGTTGCGGACTTTCTCCCTCAATACCATCTTCTTGCGCACGACGTCGGGCTTGGCCGTGCCGCACAAGGCGGCCAAGAGCAGAAGGATGAGGAAGAGGCGGCCCGGGCGCCCCACCGCGACGGGGGCCGGCTTGGCCGGCAACATCGCCACCTCGACCAAGCGCGTGGGCGTGTCGACGACGGCGGCAGCAGCAGCGCAGAGAGAGAGAGAGAGAGAAAGAGAGAGATTAACGATGTAGAGATCGGAATGATGTCCGCACACGGCAAGGCTCTTCCTATGCGGGCCGGGCGGACGGGGCATGAGTCGAAGTCACCTGTGCGTGCCTTTAGATTTGGTTCCGCTCCTTACGCGTCGGAGGAGGGATACCAACGGTACGGATAATCCCATGATTCCTTAGTATGACCACGTTAACGGAAAATTTTTGAAACGGATACATATAACGGATAAGATAGTGAATATAATCTTTTATGACCAAATAAATATATATGGCACATTGAAGATCTCATTAGTTGATGGCAATACTTACTGCACTCCACTTGGTGCGGGCAACGTCTGACAGCTGCAACAGCAGTTATATACAAAAAAATAAAAAAAAATTAAATTTTTTTAGGTCAGCTCATC
Source organism: Zantedeschia hybrid cultivar (assembly GCA_030544215.1). Taxonomy (NCBI): domain Eukaryota; kingdom Viridiplantae; phylum Streptophyta; class Magnoliopsida; order Alismatales; family Araceae; genus Zantedeschia; species Zantedeschia hybrid cultivar. The sequence goes on along the minus strand of JARZZO010000003.1, from coordinate 30,817,887 downwards.
ACATCGGCACTTTTGTATACAGGCCGATTTTAGATCAGATAATCTAAAAAAATATAAAAAGTCAAAAATCAAGTCCAATGAACATTGATTCTTTTATTATTCATTGGATTCGATTTTTTATTTTCAAACTTTTTAGATCGTTTAATAAAAAATAAAAAAATTGACCTTATCTAAGACGGTGTAGCAACTTATTGCATCCCACACAGTACAACATGTACTATTCTTACTTGATTATGGGACAACTAACGGATAATCTTTTTAAATAGATAACATAAGGAATACCGACACGAACTTACCTTAGATTACATGCCAAATCTGACCTATTTACGGACCTTGCAATTGAATGTGCGATGTCCAGAGTAAGAGGGGCTATTTTCCTCTCTAGACGCCATTTTACTCTCACGCTCTTAGGCCCATTTTTCATCTTGAGAAAAATATGTTTTTTTTTTCATCTTGATTTTGAAACTCAGATTATGTTTTTAATAAATCCAGCACCCAATGAATATTAAAGATTTGGCTTTATAAAATCTAAGAAATCTAAATCCAGAAGATTTCGATCCATATAGTTAAGAATTTGGGTTGGGCAGAGCCGATAGTGAATCACCATTTGGATTGTAACATTAATGTCTCATGGACATCCAGTGGAATTACCTCGAGTCGATATTTTAATATTACTAATGTAGATTCTTAATAAAATATTTGGTAGTTTATTCATTTCGATCATCTAATTCCAATATCATGTAAAAATACTAAGAATACGTGGCGTCAAATTATTCTCGTACAATGAAAGGGCCACCAAGTTGTTAAAAGTGAGTCTAGTCCCTGGATCGTCTCCATAACATCTATAAGCCGCAGTTCTTCCCAGTAAAATTTAGTTTAAATTTGACTCATGTATGTACAGTGTTCCTGCTGTAATTAGAAAATTATAATTTTAGAAAACATGAACACCAGTGTCAAATATTGACATTGACACACGTATCAGACATAACAAAATTTTAAAAATAAGGTAGAAGAATATAAAGATTATATATATATATACTTATATATGCATGTACTAGAGTATGATATGGTTAAAATATATTGAATGCTAACATACAAATAAGTGTTACAAAGAAACAAAAACTTATGTTTATTTTGAAATTTTAAAGTGAAATACAGAACATGAGTGTTTTTGTATCATATTGTGTCCGAGTGTCTATGATAATAAGTAGAAATATCCACCCGTAAATAATATATGAGTCTATACATAGATCTATAAAAATATAAAAGATTTGGAGTAATTAAGGGTCCGTTTTGGTTGTACGTAAAATATAGTCGGAAGAAAAATATTTTTTAAGGAAATTAATTTACCAGGAAAATGTGAACGTAATCGACCATTTGACACTTGTGAAAATATTTTCTTGAAAATCATTTCATTCGTTTGGTTGTTAGTAAAATCTTTTCCTGGAAATGATTTCATACATTTGTTTAGTTATAAAATAATTTTAACATTACAAAATTTTTAACATAGATATGACAGAGCCAAATGATTCTTTTTATATTTTTTGAGTTGAAAGAATACTCCAACTTGACATTTGATTGGACAATTCAAATAAAAAAGATCATATCCTCATATATCAAATAAAAGAAGTCATATCTACATGTCCACATAATTGAATTTTCGATCGGACATCTTAGACAAAAAAAAAAATCTAAAACCAAGGCTCGATAAACAGTACTGTACTATTTATTGGGGATCGATTTTTTTATTTTCATATTTTTTTAAAACATGACATACATGCTCATATAATTCGATTTTCGATCGGACATCTCAAAAAATATGAAAATTCAAAAATTGACCCCAATGAACAGTAGCATACTATTCATCGGGGCTAGATTTTTTATTTTTTCATATTTTTTTTGAAAATCTATGATATGTCCTACATACTTATCTAATTCGATTTTAGATCGAACATCTCAAAAAGATGAAATTTTAAAATTCTAGTCCCAATGAACAATAATATACTATTAATGAAGTTAAGGTGTTTGAATTTTTATGTTTTTTTGAGTTGTTCTATGAAAAATATAATTATAAGAGGATGCATGCAATGTTGGAGCCCTTTTTAAAAAAAAATCTTTTTTTTTTATTGTAGTGACGCAGCAAGTTATTCTCTTTCATTGATTAAATTGACATATGATAATTCCATCTATACAGCCAATAGGCTAGGAAAATGGCATCAGAAGTAGGGGGGTGGATGCCGAAATCAGGACTCCAAGGTGGTGAACAAATCTTGTTTTACGTTGACTGAGCTTTTATATATAACCAAATGACTTCTGTTTGAGAGGTTTTCCCGAAAAACTGCTCCAGCTGTGCCTTTTACGGCCTTACCCACATACCCTAATTGTAAATGGAAATCTTTTTTACTTAAAACTTGTTTGGAAATAAGATTCAAAATAAGGCATCGGAGAATCTTACTGTCCAAAAGAATTTGACATGTGAGAGAATCAAAACTCAAGTGATAGCGAACGAAGCCTCCGCATATATTGTATTAATGCAAGGACGGAACTATTACAAAAACTCAAACGTTAAAAATTGTAAATTAAGGTTAAAATCCTATTCGAGCAGTGGTGTTCCAATTTAAAATTCTATTTGAATGATTTTTTTTTTAGTTTTTCTTTATCTAGCTATATTTTGTCTTGAGGTTTTCTCATAATCTTTTAAAATTACATTCTCAAGCACAACCATAGCTTGAATGCTATCTATTAGAAAGAAAAAAAATAATCCACCCAACTTTAAAACTATGGGTCTTCACGAATGCATGTACAGTCCCATGGTTTATGGCTATTTCATCAACTTGTAGACTGTTCAAATGAAGGGAAAATGTAAAATTATAAATGGACCCTAGATGGTAAATCCAACCCGAATATCGACCACATTCACACCGTAGTAAAATCCAGGCCAAATGCACGTTACGGACATGTTACAACTTATAATTATATTTGTGACTCTCTCTTTCTGTGATAAATAGTTGTTAGGGGTCTCGTAAAATATTGTAAAACATCACAAAACATGAAAAAAAATATATCTTTAAGTCAGAGGTTATTTGAGATGCCATAACCGCTTTTAAAATCACACAACATGATATTTGATGATACACAGTGGTGAGAAGTAAATTCTTGATTTTATGATATGGTAAAAGCGATATTTATGATATTTTTTTCATCACAAAACATGAAAAAGTATCATAAAACATCGCTTTTAAAATCACCAAAACTGCTGAACAGTAAAATTCTTGACTTTAAAATCGCCCGCCTTAAAAGCTCCAGTTTTGATACTCAGTGGTTTTAGACTGAAAAACAAAATCAGCTGAAAGATAGATCATATGAGTTAATTGATTTTGGAATGCAACAATTTATGATACTTTAAACGTATGAAAAATAATATACAGTAATTTACAATAAACTAAACACAAAGAAACATCGTTTTACTGTATTTGACGATGTTTTACAGTGCCTTATGCTACACCAAACGGTCCATCCATCAAGATTATTGAAAATTAAAATCACAGATTTTGAAACCCTTAATTTCATTGATTTTAGAGCTAATGATTTGAAGACTGGCACCTACCAACTTTAAGTCAAACAAAACGACACTAACGTGTAGTGTTATTGCATGTAAGCAGTATTTGTGACCCTCTCTTTCTTTAATGTGTACGTATTATTGTAAGAAAGACCTCAGTGGACAGAGGAATAGTAGTCTTTGGGTGGAACTTGTTTTCTCCGTGCATCCTGGAGTAATTTGCATTTCTACAAGGAGCACGTTTTCGATCCTTGGATCCGACGGCACTAGTGTACTTATTATTTTCTAACCTATTTTTTGTGTCCAAAATGGTGTCATTAAAGAATTTCCGGATATTTTTAGATATATTGCTCAAGAGAATCGATGCAATACATTAAAAAACATTTGTTGCTATTGTAAGAAGCATGCAATTCATGGGGAAGTAAAGAAATAGATCGAAGAGGGAGCGTACACAGTCCTTCCAATTCAAGGAGGAAAAATAGCCACAAGAAAAGAACAATAGGCCAGACCAACCCACAAAAACGAAACGGTCCCTCTATAACCTATCATCCATAATATCAAATAAATCATTTTATTCTTCAGTAAATTTACCAAGGACTATAGTCACAGTGATCCTCCTATTCAACTACTTCAACCATTTCCGAATACCTTATATAATTTTATTTCCAGAGCATATGATAGTTTGATTATCTATGGACGATTTTTTGTCTCGTCCAAAACCCCTTCCAATGGGTTTCAAAGATACAATTTTTTTTTCCTATTAGACTACAAACAGACCTAGGTAAATCCATTAGTTTGATTTTATTAGTCTTTATTATTACTATTTTTCTTAATAAAAATTTCAGAAATTTTTTTGCATTGAAACCTTGAATGGACCTTAGTAAACTTCCCGTATTGTTGAGTTAATCATGCAATATTTTTCTTAATACAGACATGTTTTAGCACAATTTTGAATGAAAAGTATTTTTGAACTTTTATAGTTCTTGGCCTGGTTTTTTGAGAAGACATTAGACTTTGAAAATCAACTTCATGATCTTTTAAATTCTAAGTAAATGTTTGTCAATTAAACCTTTCTAGATTGGACAAAGTGATGAGGTTGTTAGAGGAAAGTTAAGGAAAAAAGCTAATTGTACTAATATTTTTTAGGTTGAAAGTACAAATCAAAAGACTAAAAGAAGCTTCTAATTAGAACTTTTTACGAAAGACATCTTAAGAGAGGGTTTGCATTCTTAGATCTAGGAAAGATTAAGAATAGTGGAAAAAAAAAAAGAAATCTCAAAACCTAGAAAATGTAGAGAAATGATTTATTGAAAAGAGAAAGTACATTTTGTGATAAGAAAATGAGTGGGATACAAAAGATTATTCTGACATGAAAAGAGAGAGGGAGGAGAGAATGGGGACCTTAGGTGACAAAATTTTTACGCTGGCTGCCATCTACCGCAATCCTCCTCTTTTATTCGGACTTGAGACCGGCTAAACACAAGAGATTCATACTTAGGCAGAGTTTCCATTTAATATACTATGTTATCGAATTGAAGTAAGACTTTTACCGCTTATGTATCATAGAATATGAGATTACATGATAAAAAAAACTCACCTTTTCATTGACAGAAATTTATAATTTGATTAATAACTATTTATTACATCATTATAGTTGTTATCTTGACTTTCTGAAGATCTTGATAAAAATTTATAGATATCTTCATCAAATCATTTTTTTAATCTTTTAATTATTTGACCAAATTTTTTACCGTCCTATTCAAGTTTTAAATTGAATCATATATGAACATATTTTTTCACCACATCGACGTCCGGATTTTGTGTTAAATGAGCAAGGATTCCAACATCATGGACGGATGTAGATAAAGAAGCTAGTCCATGGAACCGAACAGAGAAAAGGACATAAGACAAACTTGGAGAGTAATAGATGTTACTACATAAAGAATTTTCAGAAAGTGCAGGTTGAGGAGATGATCAGAGTAGGTTCTTGGAGTATAAGGTCTCTTACAGGAAAGTTGATGGAACTTGTTGATACCATGGAGAGAAGAAAAGTCAATATTACTTGCATTCAAGAGACTAAATAGGTAGGAGAGAAAAGTAAGGAAATAGGAAATACATATTACAAATTGTGGTATACAGGAAATGAGAGAAATAAGAATATGATAGGTATTATTATTGATAAGACTTTGAAAGATGTAGTGGTAACGGTGAGAAGAGTAGGAGATAGAATTATCTTAGTGAAATTAATTATAGAGGGAGATGCGATTAATGTAGTTAGTACCTATGCTCCACAAGTTTGATTAGATAGTGAAAGTAAACGGAGGTTTTAGGAGGATATGGATAACTTTATGCAGAGCATACCAAATGAAGATAATATCTTTATTGGTAGGGACCTCAATAGACATGTAGGAAGTGAACGTCAGGATTATGAGAAGGTTCGTAGAGGTTTTGGCTTTGAGACTAGAAATGAGGAGGGAAAAAGTGTCTTCGATTTTGCTATGGCCTACGACCTTATATTAGCAAATACTCATTTTACAAAAAAGAAATCTCATCTAGTGATCTTTAAAAGTGGACAAAATAGAAGCCAAATTGACTTTCTTCTCATAAGGAAAATAAATCGCGCTTGATGCAAGGATTGCAACGTTATCCCTGGAGAAGCCTTAACAAGTCAACACATGTTAGTGGTCTTAGATATTAAGATCAGGAGGCGGTCGGATACGTTTAGAAGGAAGACTGCTGCTAGAACAAAGTGGTGTGAATTAAAAGAGATGAAACAAGTGATGTTTAAGAATGAACTTCTTAATATGAATGATTGGAAGTCGGATTTGGACACCAATACTATGTGGATAGATATAGCTTTAAAGATTAGAAAAGTAACTGGAAAAGTACTCGGAGAGTCTAAAAGACATGGTCCACCTGCGAAGGAGAAGTGGTGGTGGAATGAGGAGATACAAAAGGCGGTGAAGAGTAAAAGAGAATGGTATAAAAGATTGCCAAAGTCTTATGAACAATACAAGATAGCAAAAAAGAAAGCAGAAAATGTTGTTAGTAGGATAAGAGCCCAGACCTTTAAAAAGATATATGAGAAACTTGGAACCAAGGAATGAGAAAAAGATACTTATAAATTGGCAATAATAAAAGAGAAAATGTGTCGAGATCTTAACTAAGTTAGGTGTATTAAGGATAGTGAAGGAAAAGTGTTGGTGAAAGATGAAGACATCAGAGAAAGGTGGAGAAGCTACTTTGACAATCTTTTTAATGATAATCATGATGGAAACATAGTGGACATAGAATGTACAACAGAGCATAATGTGAACTATACTAAGATGATTAGATTTTTGGAAGTCAAGAAAGTATTGAAGATGATGAAAGTAGGTAAAACTTGTAGCTCTGATGGAATTCCTATTGAAGTGTGGAAATGTTTAGAAGATGTTGGAGTGGAATGGTTGACCCGACTGTTTAACAAGATCCTAGTATTTAAGAAAATGCCAGATGAATGGAGGAAGAGCACTCTCATACCTATTTTTAAAAATAAATGAGACATCCATGATTACTTAAATTATAGAGGAATTAAACTTACGAGTCACACTATGAAACTGTGGGAGAGAGTTGTAGAACATTGTTTACGTTCTGACACAACTATCTCGGCCAATCAATTCACTTTATGTTGGGTTGATCAACTATGGAAGTTATCTTTCTCATCAGGAGCTTGATAGAGAAATATAGAGATTTGAAGAAAGATCTACATATAGTGTTCATCGATTTGGAAAAGACCTATGATAGAGTTCCAAGAGATGTCTTATAGTGGGTGTTGGACCACAAGAGAGTATCTATTAGGTACATACAAGTATTAAAAGACATGTATGAAGGAGTAACTACTAGTGTTCGCACGGTCGGAGGGAAAACAAGAGATTTTTCTATTTTTGTTGGAATGCATCAAGGATCATCAATAAGTCCTTACTTTTTCGTATTAGTTATAGATGATTTAACAAAAGATATATAAGAGGACATTCCATAGTATATGTTGTTTGCATATGATATTGTATTGATAGATGAGACGCAAGAGAGAGTTAATAGAAAACTAAAGCTTTAGAGGAGCACCTTAGAGTCTAAGGATTTCATGTTAAGTAGAACTAAGACAGAATACATGCATTGTAAGTTTAGTAAAAGTCGGATAGGCGAAAAAGATGGAGTTAATTTGGATGGGATGGCAATATCCGAAAGTACTAATTTCAAATACCTTGGTTCGATCTTCCAAGAAGACGGAGGGTGCGATGAGGATGTTAGTCATAGGATTAAAGCAGGATGGTTGAAGTGGAGACTTGCCACGGGAGTCTTGTGTGATCGCAAGATCTCAACGAAATTGAAAGGAAAATTTTATCGTACGACGATAAGACCTGCAATGTTATATGGTAGCGAGTGTTGGACGATGAAAGGGCAACATGTCTCTAAGATGAGTGTTGTCGAGATGAGAATGTTAAGATGGATGTGCGGGCATACTAGGCTAGATAAAATTCGTAATGAGTATATTAGAGAAAAGATATGAGTGACAACAATTGAGAATAAATTGAGAGAAGGGAGATTGAGATGGTTTGGATATGTTAGGCGTAGGCCTAGAGAGGCTCCAGTTAAAAAAGTGGAGCATATTAAGATAGAGGAGGACAATAAAAGAAGGGGTAGACTTAGATTAACTTGGAAGAAAGTAGTACAATATGATTTGGAAACTTTAAACTTTTCAGAAGAGATAGCTCAAAATCGTTTAGAGTGAAAACAAAGAATCTATATAGTCGACTCCAATTATTTGGGATTAATACTTAGTTGAGTTGAATTGAGTATGTTAAATGGAAAGTATTAAACATTTTTATTTTATCCATGAATAAAACTGTTGACATCAAAAAAAATGAAATGCTTTCCCTATCTTTCAGTTTGCTGCAACATATGGGAGTTTTATGGGGCCAGTAGTGAGAAGTGGGTGAGAAAATACTTTTCAAGTTCTTTTCCGAGTGAAATAGCAAAAAATGGATCTAAGAATAAAGGAGAATATTCTGATCACCTAAGAAGTGTTTTGTCAACTATTATTTCCATGCGTCTAAAAAATGTATAAAAAATAATTGTAAAGAAAAAGCAAGGATTGCAAATATCACTTACATACGTAGTGATATAACTACGAATCATATTCCGAAATGATGATAGTTGTCTAAATCCATATGGTGATTAATGTATATTTTTTCCTTGGGAAAGATAAGGATTTAGTCATACTTTTTTTATTTCAAGATATTTTTCATGAATAAATCATGATCTACTAAAAGAAAATTTAAAAATTCTTAAATTAAAAAAGGGCATGATTTAATCTCATACTTTTTGCATATTTTTAAAAAGGATAAATTATTTTTGTATTATATATTTTACATGGATATTATATTCCAAAATTAATTTTATATATTAAAAAATTAACATTTCTAACAACTTTTCATTACAAAATTTCTGCTGATTTGAGATCTTTACTATATTTTCCCCAGATCCCAACGTGGTTAGCGTTGTTGGTATATCTATTAACATGGGGAATCACGCATTGTCATTTCCTTTCAAGACTATTATTGTAAGTTTATTGAAGTGGATTTGAAAACAAGTAAAGCTACATGTAATTTGTCTAATATTGTCAAGCCTATTTAAGTAGGCAACTTTATTGGACATAATTAGTGGTATTGAATATGATATTGAATTGTGTTTTATTTATCAGTTTGCTGTTGTTATTTAGTCATTTGACCCTAATTTTGTCATGCCTCAATCTATGCAGTCAAAACTCAAGGGTGGAATAATTTTTTTTTTGTTTACACATTATGAAAATCATAGCAGATGCAATAAAAAGACTAACAGTCTACTTACAAATAATACAGGCGATTAATTACATTTATTCTACATGATGTACTATATCATTCTATTATTATTTTCTAAGCTCTTCAAGATTTGGACCTGTAATTTGAGTTCATAGGTTAAACCAATGTCCCTGCTCTCTACCATATCTTCACATGACATAATTATATACAAACCTGAGAAACAAACTATTCACCTTTTAACATTCCGACTCTTTTCTCACCGTTTACGGTATGCACATAGTTAAACACATTTGCACCAATTGACATTTTAATTTGAGTTATTTCCATATGCTTGGTACAGTAGTGATTGAGTAGTCATTCTTCAAGCTCACCCTTCCTAGGAGCTATAGATTCTCAATTTATATTCCCCACAAATTACTGTATATATACTTTATTGGTTTTTTATTTTTAATCCCTACAATCTTTTAATGTTCAATATTAGCCTTTTCAATTTTCATATTAATTTAAAATCCCCTGCAATCTTTTAACCCTCATAAAAAAGCCCCTTCGATTGGCAATCATAGAATTTTTTTTTTTTACAAAATATTCGTTCTATGTGTCATATACCTCTACTGAACGAATTCTTAATATATTCTTTGTTGACCATTTCTAATTGGAGGGGCTTTTTTATGAGGGTTAAGTTTGTGGAAGGTTTCAAATTAATATGCAGATTGTATGGACTTATACAAAAATTAAAAGATGGTAAGGACTTAAAACTAAAACATCCACCATTCATTTTGTCCCAAAAATATTTTATATAAACCCTCACAAGATAATTGGTCGCACATATGTCTTGAAAAAAATGGGCTATTGCAAATTTTATGGTTGAAATTAATATCCTATGCACACAGCTGGATGAGCACAGGAGCACGCAAATATGTCTGCGTGGGTACATAGAGGAGTGCCAAGGTTGTGCTATCCGGCTGCAGAGCATGTTTGGGTCTTAACCCCTTAATTAGTGGTCAAAATAAGATGAGAACAACCTTAAAGTAATATGACTATTTTTTTAGTAATTTTTATTTTTTTTAAATTTATTTCTTACACGTATAAACCAGATGACTGTAATTGATCTTCATGATCAGACGGTAAAAATTAAGCCATTGGAGATTAGAAATAGCATTGATAGTAATTGAATATTTAGAATTTTATGATGAATTTTATTATTTTTAAAATATGGACATAAAAATTTAAGCCCCATGCGGTCCGACCGTGCACCACATAGTAGCACTCGTCTCTCTCTCTCCATCTCTCCCTCTCTCTCTCTCTCTCTCTCTCTCTATATATATATATATATATATATATATATATATATATATATATAATGTGTATACATCATAAATAATTTCAGATGAATTTCAGTCATCCTCTTAGGTTATATACGCATGTAACACCTTATATGATAATTTTATCAGTTGAAAACTGAAATATGTTACCAAAGGGGTTGAAGATCTCTTTTTTACTTCTATCTCTGCAATCTAACCAAAAGTATGTTAATTGATGGACATATTCACCGTTATCAATTATATCCTAGTTAGGAATGCCTTGAAATGCTACAAAATATGACTTTGGGATAACTGTATATATAATCTTGTCAAAAATGTCTTTATCATCAATTTTCATTAAGGGTACAACGAATAGTCCTTTTTCAACCGTCAAATTCAATATTTGGACAAAACTATCCTTACAAAATAAGTATTCTTTTGATGGGCACATTGTGCCAAAAAGAGAAAGAGAGATAGATGGAAAGAGAAAGAAAAATAATTGAGAAAAATAAAAATATTTTAAACACTTTTAACTTTGATTAAATATTAACTAAGGTTAGACAAGAGATATTTAATAGATGACAACAATAAGGGCATTGTTGTTACAATTTTTTTTAGCATGCAATAGAGTTACTAAAAATAATGTAAAAATAAAATAGACAAAAGTATAATTTTATTTTAATAGGATTATATATACAATTATCCCAATGACTTTCTATACTCAATTTTGTTCATCTAAAGAATCAACTTTTTTCTTCAGACCGTTTTGGCATAGTCTCCCATGATTCCAATAGCTTATAAGTAATGGTGCAATTTGAGCTTAATCAATTAACTAAGACTAAACAAAGAAGAGGCTCAAAGTAAATTCAAACTCTCTCTCTCTTAACCCAATTAAAGTATTTTCCAAATAAGCATGAGCTGTGAGGTTATCTTGTAGTTGCATTAAAATGAGAAGACTTCAATTATATAATTATGTCTTCTTTTGCACTTTCTTTATTTCCGCGAACAAGTATTTATCATGTCTAATTAATGCTCGACATGTAGGATACATGTTCCATGTATATATTCACTAAATAAACCTCATTATATTGATTCATTTCAATTGATTGGTAAACCATGACCAAGGCCTCTTTGTATTACACTTGGGCACCTTTTGGAATTGTTTATCCATGCACTAGAAAAAAGAAAAACTTCTTCACCTGTTGCACTCTTTTTTTTTTTTTTTTTCTTCCTTTTCATTCACGGTGCACCATCACTCACATATAGGATTCATGAGATCTTCTGGATTTTTTTTTTTGATCTTTTCCAATGCCTCCGTGCACATAGAGATTTGATGAATCTTGTATTTTTTTTTATTTTTCATAATAAATAACTTATTTATTATTATCTCCATGTGAATGAGGGCATTGGAAGGTCCAAAAGTATCGACATAATTCAATCACACATATACCTTTCAAATGACAGCAAAAAGGGAAATAGTGATCTTATAAATCTAGAAAGGATATTCAAGATGCTGTGATTTTTAGAGGTATTTTTATAGGCACATAAAATATTACTTAGACTATGGATAGTTGTTTATATAATCTTCTTAAAAATGAAATTGCACTTTTGTTTATCTAATTTATGCATTGTTTTTGATAACCCTATTACACAAATATCCTTACCGTTACCATTTGTTAGCATTTTGTTAAATATCTCATATCTAATCTTACCCTTAATTTTTCCTCCGCTCTCTTTCTTTCTCTTTCCATCTCTCTCTCTCTCTCTCTTCCGGACAATGTACCAATCAAAGAATACCTTTCATAAATGTATTTTTGTCCTAGGCCTTTTGCAAGTATTACGACACAACGATAATAATATAAAAATAAGATAGACAAATCTACAATTTCGATTTTAACAGAGTTATATGTGAAATTAAAATATTTGAGTCATAATTACGTATTAGATTTTTAAAAAACAATCTCTTAAGGAATCTTATACGTACACAAAACCTGTCGTAAATTATGTACCTTACATAATCATTTTACAATGCAGAGAATCCTCTATTGTCAAGTCATGACTAATATCACTTACAAACCAAGACTCATTTTAGAGTAAAGAAAAGAGTTTAGAATATACATATATATATATATATATATATATATATATATATATATATATATATATATATATATATAGTACAAAGTTTTTTTTATATAAATGAGAATATTTAGGTAATATTTGCAAAACCCCCCTACATATTTGCACGTACACATGCAGCTAGGCGTGTCCGTTGCAAACCCGTAACTATGGGAGGAGCCCTCATATAGAAATTAGAGAGCTTCCCACCCTGTTCGCCTTCCTAAAACCCCTCCCCACCACAGACTCCACCCTCTCTCTTTTCCCTCTACCCATCACCACCACCACCTTTGCCCCATTGCCCCTGTTAGGACAAACGGATCTGCCTCCTCCTCTGTCCTCCCCTTCTCCTCCCCCACTCCCCCCACCAACCCGGCCCCAACCATTTCCTCTCGTCGGAGGCGGAGGAGGAGGAGGAGGAAACATATCTCTCCTTCTCTCCCCCACACAAAGAGATCAAGAAGATCTACCTATCAACAGCGAGTGCTAGGAGAGACCACCGCCCATGGGGCCGCCCTCAGCATCCGTCCTAACAGCGGCCCTCGTGCTGCTGCTGCTGGCGTCGGCGGCGGACGCACGGCTTTCGGTGGACTACTACGCGAAGACGTGCCCGCGGTTGGCGGACATCGTCTCGGAGACGGTCACCAACAAGCAGATCGCCAGCCCCACCACGGCAGCCGGCACCCTGCGCCTCTTCTTCCACGACTGCTTCCTGGACGGCTGCGACGCCTCAGTGCTTATCACCTCCAACTCCTTCAACACCGCGGAGCGCGACGCCGACATCAACCTGTCCCTCCCTGGGGATGGCTTCGACGTGGTGGTGCGCGCCAAGACGGCGCTGGAGCTGCAATGCCCGGGCGTGGTCTCCTGCGCCGACATCCTGGCGCTGGCCACGCGCGACCTGCTCACCATGCTGGGCGGCCCCTACTACCCCGTGCGCCTCGGCCGCAAGGACAGCCTCGTCTCCCGCGCCGACACCGTGGAGGGCCACCTCCCCCGCTCCAACGTCTCCGTCTCCTTCCTCATCGACCTCTTCGCCCAGCGCCGCCTCACCGTGCGCGACCTCGTGGCGCTCTCCGGCGCGCACACTGTGGGGTTCGCCCACTGCAAGGAGTTCGCGGCGCGCATGGGGCTGCAGGCCAGGGGCGGCAGGGTCGACCCCGCCGCGGACCCCGCTTTCGCAAACGACGTGAGGAAGATATGCGCGGGCTACGAGCAGAACCCCACCACCGCCGTGTTCAACGACGTGATGACCCCCAACAAGTTCGACAACATGTACTACAAGAACCTGCAGCGGGGGCTGGGGCTGCTGGCGACCGACCAGGCGCTGGCGGCGGACGCGCGCACCCGGGGCTACGTGCAGCTCTACGCCACCAACCAGACCGCTTTCTTCCAAGACTTCGTGCACGCCATGCAGAAGCTGAGCTTGCACGGCATCAAGACCGGGCACATGGGCGAGGTCCGCCGGCGCTGCGACGAGTTCAACACCCTCTCCACCTGATCCCAGTAGGCCCAGTGGGCGTCGTCTTCTTCCTGTTCTTTGTTCTTCTTCTTCTTCTTGTTGCGGTGTTGTTGGTGTCCCGGTAACATGTGATGTCTGGTTCGGTGATGGCAACCTTCCTTTCTTTTTTTTCTTCTTTTTAAATCCTTAGAGGAAAATAAATAAGAGAAGGAAACTTAAAGATGTTAGGGAGAGAGTATATATATAATATATAAATGTGTGATTGAAGAAGCCACCAAGTGTGTGCTTCCTGGGTGGACGTGCCAATGGAGTGAGATTTAGATGAACAAGGAGAGAACTAAAAGAAAACATTTTATCCACCTTGGTTGTTACCCTCATGTATTCATATTTCTTGGCTGTGTACTTGTTTGTGCTGAGGGAGGAAGGGAGCACATTTCATCCTTGTGGGGCTTTTGCTTAAATATTGTCAAATGTCAATAAAAGGTTTATACAGAGATGCATCTTACAAGAGGTGTATGAATAACTGCTAAGTTGCTGGGGTAGATGTACCTTTTTGTTTTTTTTTTTTTCCAGGCGAAAGTTAAAACGTGTAAAATCATCAGATGTGTTTAACTTTAACACTGCAATTATGATGTATTTACAAAAAAACTCCTCTAATACAACTATTTATTTATTGGATTTTTTACATATAAGCCTTTAAGTTTCTTTAATCTGACTGTTTACAAATAAACTCCCACAATCTACCGTAAATTAATGAAAGGTTCATAAAATTTATAAATAAGTATATGGGAGTTTTACAAATAAGTCCTTAAAAGGATTTATTTATAAGAAAGTTGCGATTGTAGAATTTATTTGTAAATAATCAAATTAGGAAAACTTTTTCATAATATCGCAAGATTATAGGTGCTTATATGTAAAAAACCTTTACTTATAAGCCATCACAATCCCTTAAATTGGTGCAAGACTCCTAAATGTTACAAAAAAGCTCTTGACAATGTTATGAAAAAATCCCTCAAAAGGATTTTTTTTGTAAGAAAGTTGAGATTGTGAAGATTTATTTGTAATAGTCGAAGCAGGAGGACTGATTAGTAATATCAAAAGTTTTGGAGGGTTGAAAAATGAAAATCCCAAATCATTATTGGTTCAAATGTGAAACTGGCAAAAAGTCAATTTCAGTTTGAAGCAAAATTGGCAGTTTACATGTCAATTTTAACCAATTGTTGTTTATTTTACATATAAATGTAGTAATTATTCAATTTTGACTTCATGAAAGTTCATCTTCAAGTATAAAAACACCTATATAATTAAGTAGGAATTTGACTACCAACTTAGATGTATTTTTTTTTAATACAAAGTCAAAATGTATTAATTGAAGTGAGAAATGGAAATGATTGCATCATTTTCAACTTATAGTAAAATCAGAATTTTGAGTGCCAATTTTAACCAACATGTTGTCTTTCGCTATAAACTGTCATGAATTTATTTTTTTTGTTTTAAAAGTCATCATTTTGAAAATTGATAAGTTTTTGGATTTTAAAATCAGAAGTACTTTATTTGGACAGACTTCCTCAAGTTCCATCATCAATCTTGCACTCAATTTTCAGACTACAAGCATATTACATTGGGGTGAGAGTGAATTAAAAGTATAGATTATTCAAATGTTTTCTTGATGTCAAAAGTATCTGAAAGGAGAGAAGAGTGGTGTCGACAATGGATCCCCACCCTCCCTCGGCCAAGGGGTGCGAGCTAGGTCTTTACCAACGGGCACCCAGGCCAGCCTCTTGAAGGTCTGCCAATCAGGTATCTACCCTCACGCATAAATAGGGTTGTAAATTGGGCGGGCTAGGTTGAGTTATGTGATAATTTGAGTCTAATTTAAATTTAAAATAGTCCAACTCAAATTTAGTTCAAATTTAACTTAAATTCATCTCAAATTTAGTCTAAATTCAATAGTGAGTGGGTTAGATTGGGTTGGATTGGACTGACCCTATTTACCAATGGTTTGTTAGAAGGATTCTACTTTTTATATAAATTATTATAAAAGTCAATAATTTAAATTGGGTCAACCTGTTTTCTGTCAAACTCAGTCTAGATTTAACTAATGTCAACCTAAATTTAATCCAACCTAATTTATATAACTTAGGCTAACCCAATTTCCTTTAATATGAGTTGAGTTGGACTAGGCCAAACATCCCCACGCACACAAAGCTAGTGAACCTTCCACATTTTAAGTGGGTTGGAGAAATGGTCCTATGTCTTTCATAGATTGCTATACCTTAGTGGTCCACAATTTAAAAAAGTCCCTCTTGACCTTGTTCAATCTAATGCAACATGTCTTCATCCCCTTCCTAGGAGGCTAGGATGATGACAAGGGCATGTCTGACACATGGAACTATAGCAATCAAGGGATTCATCTGTTACCCACTCTTCTAATAATAATTATCCATGAGATGAAGACTTAAAAGGCTAACGACAAATAGGACATCTACGACTGTGCATACAAGTTAACTCACTGAACCCCCGATTCCTTCCGGTGTTCGTGTCGTGCCTCTTGATGACGGGAACTCCCCTTAAGTGGATTCGGCCCAGTTTACATAACGGCCCAACCCCGCTGGAACGCGCCCGGAGTTGGGCCCAGTTGCCCTGTTTGCCCAAGAACAGGTAAGTGGGATATTCCTCTTCTAAACCAATCACTTTTCGCCACCTGCCACCGCTGACTTGGGCAAGGGCCTCCCTGGGGACTTTACCCGTGGTCCAGCTGACGTGGTTTATTCAGTGCGGCAGCGGCAAGCCACACCAACTTCTCCCCAACTAGGCTCATTCCTCTGTCAGACACGCTTCGCCCGGTTCAGCCCGTAGGTGCCTCGGCAGCATCACCTCTAATTAAATGTCAAATTTTTTATCCCAAAATTAAGAAATCTTAATTTGTACCTTGTCTTGTAAAATCCGATTAATGCTTCACTTATACTATACTCACGGAGATCCTCTTTCATTCCACCTTTAATTGAGAGTTGTGGTCATTTCTGCCTTGGTTCAATTTTCTTGCTGCAATACTATTCAGCTTTGAAGGAGAGAAAGAGAAAGTAAGGAATAAGGAAAACAGATAGGTGGTGTAAAAAATAATAATTAAAAGCCTTTTGATTCCAATAACCTCTTTGTAATAGAATATATCAAAATTAACATATTTTTTTAAAGGATAGCATAACTGGCAATTTGTTTACAATTCCTTCATATGGAAAGAACTTGAATCCAGACATTCTTAATGGTTTTTCCCCGAGTAAAGGATTGTTCTACAAATCATGAACATTCTACCTTCTTTAGATGACTACTTCAACCCCGGCAGTCCTATTATAGGGAGCAATGTTCTCCATACAAGTGTTGCCACCTCCATAGAGAACATGAGCAAAAGAAGGGAAAGTTTGATAATGTTACACACATTGGCAAAATATAACAACAGTATTACACAAATAAAATTATGAATCATTTTGTCAACATCATCTTCTACCTGTTATGGTTATGAGGGGAGATGACATGTCACAAAGTTCTCTCCATTTACCGTATATCTATGTATCTATCTATCTACTCAAATGCATTTTTTTAACATTTTTTTTTTCACTCTAATCATACACTTATATGTTATTTATGCAATTTCAGCAATTTCATTTTAGTTTATACACGTGCTCCTTAATCTACATGTTTTCACTAGGGCTACACACTATTGCACAATTTCACTTCTATTATATGCTTGCATCTTATGCACACATTTTCATATACCATGGTTGAAGAAAAGATGAAGTAGACTCGAGGAAGTTAAGTAGTCTGTGATCCAACCGACTCCACAAGAGTGGGGAATAGTTGTTGCCTTGTTGAATTCGATGAAATCAACACATATTTGCCATTTTACCATGCTCCTTTAGAACTAATACGACATGGGCTATTCATCTGGGGTAGTGCATACTCTGTAACAGGACAGGCCAAAGGCCCTTGAAGACCTACTCCTTGATGATAGATTGGCAATCTGGGACGCACTCGTGCTTCATTATTAGATATGACATGTCTTTAGGCTGATGTTAAGCCAATTGGCGATGGCTTTGATAGCTTGTCTAGTAGGTTAGTCCCTGACAAAATAACAAGATTTGAGTTATTGAGGACAAGTGCTAAATATAGCTCCTTATCTTGCATTAAGAGGAGGGAGCCAATCTGAAATACCTTTTGAGATCTACTTTGACCTAAATAATTAGGAGGTTTTTGAGCAAACCTTTCCTAGGGCCCTATTTAGTGTCAGGACTCGCTCCAGTTCCTTTGTATCTCCATGCCCTTATCTTAGTCATGAACTTCATCTTGTGATGTTGAGTCAAAGGAACAACTCTGGTCTTTCTAATGACGTCCTTGGCTTATGATCTTATAGCACATTACCATTCCTTTTGCCATGGTAAGGTCGACAAGGAAGGATACTTGCCATGAGAAAACCCCAAGCAATGGGAATATCACTCTTGTGGGCAAAATGGAAGAGCTTGAGAAATTATACAAAGAAGACATTAAACGACACAATTTTTTTCGAGTCTTTACCCATTCAAACAGAAAACAATAATAACAAATGACGTTAGGGGCACTTCCATCATTAACCAGGATGCCACATACACTAAAATAGTAATGGTCACTAAGATGACCGAAGTATCATCATGAGGGGATAACCACTTCTAGATCATCTTCAAAGAGGATGATAGAATCTTTGAGGCGATCTCTAGTTAGCAGCCTTAGAAGAGGCTTCTATTGCTAGCGGCTATCCTCCGCAAAAGCCAAATCCCCAGCGATGGCATTGATTTCAACATCATTAGGTTAGTGTTTCTAAACGGGTTCAACAACATCATCCTATTGTTAATGGCAGTCTTCAAGCTTCACCACAAACTTATTGAGATATCCCCGATGAACGAGGACTTGATCTCACCCTAGAGCTGATAACACTCCCTGATGATATGCTCAGGGTTCTGATGGACATGCAATACCTTGACTTTTTTTTTGGAAGGTGGTCATAAAACTATTAGGTTCGTTATGTCGGATCCGACCAAAACGCAGCAGATAAAATTTAAAGTTGAGATCGGATCTATCCCGTTTTGATGAACAAAACTAAATGGTAAATCGAATTTACTTTGCGCAGATTCGAATCCACACTCGTCTGGTTCTGTACGTGTGATGCTGCAAGCCGCGCAGGTGTCCGGCCTCTAGTGGTATCCACGCGGTCTTCTTCTCGGTGGATTGTCCTCACTTCCTCGTTCGAAGCAACGTCCACAGGTCCCGTCTGGCTTCGTGTAATCCTCCGCGACATGCGGATTCAGATTCCCGTCGGACGGGAAGACGGAGCAGGTGGGGGGCGCTAGAGACAGAGAGGAGAGAGAGAGGGGGCGGCTAGGTTAGGGTTGCTGGCCCTTGACCTAGCCCTAGTCTTTTATAATAAGTGCGTTGCAATTTAAAAAAAAAAACCCACACTTATCTGAAATTCTGTCAAAATATCCACCGACTTGAAAACCTTTTGCGTGTGACCCTCTAGGTCCAAATACCAATCCAATCAACAGCCCATTAAGTTCAGTAAGTCTCTACGGACCTACTGAATTAATTAATATTCTTATATTAATTAATCAGCTGAATTTAATGTCACACAATAAATTCAGACGGACTTCCGATCACGTTGGGTGCCAAGCAACACCGCATGATCTCAGAAGGCATTGGGATTCATACAACCCACTATGGGAACCTTTCTGTTAACGGTTACCGTGCAGATATAATCCTTCATCCGTGCAATGTTCCCAAATCGACCTAAGGAATAGTTTACTGTTAAACTCTAACCGGTCAATTCACTTTAGATGCTGCTAATCTATATCAAGGACTTAAGCGCATCATTCGCGAAACATTCTCTCTCAAAATACCCCGTATTGAACACACAATTACCTTCGAGGGCATTTCCTTGAATCCGATCATTTGACTTATTGATAACCTATGGTTAGGGATTCATTAGTCAAGGTTAAAGTTCAACGACCTACCAACAAGATATCTTTGGTGTCTCAGGTCCAAGGATCATCTACGCAACCGTGACAAGAGAATCTAGCTGGTTAACAGTGAGGTATATACCATTCAGCGATTCATGATCAGATCAGTTCAGTGAACTCATTCGCCAATGAGCACCTACAGGTCTAACATAGTGTCTTCACACAGGTGACTTATAGGATCAGTCACCCTAATCATATGAATTGAAGAAACCTATACTAGTATATCCATATGTTTTATGTCCTTCTCAAACATCCTTCAACTAGGAACAATGAAGAACATGTGTTTATAAGTCTTCTGTCCCGTAATTATGATTTCATCATAATCCGAAGATTGTTGCGCATGTTCAAGAACTTCATCGTGATACGATGAACATAGATCAAATTAATTACACAATGCATTTATGCCATTATATTAATAAACTGAATAATACATAGTATCAGATTGGCTTTTAGGCCACCTAATACTAATAATCTCTCACTTAGACTAAAGTCAATCATTTTTATACAGAATGCCCATATTCTCTAAATGACGGTCAAAAACATTTTGAGTCAAAGGCTTCGTCAGTAGATCTACTATGTTCTCGGCTGAAGGAACCCTTTCCACCACGACATCTCCTCGAGCTATAATCTCTCTGATCAGATGAAAGCGCCGCATAATGTGCTTTGACTTTTGATGAGACCTCGGCTCTTTCGCTTGAGCAAGCGCCTCATTATTGTCACACAACAGTGGGACGGGACCAGAGATACTTTCCTCTACACCAAGATCACCGATGAATTTCTTCATCCAAATTGCTTCCTTGGCGGCTTCAGCAGTAGCAATATATTTTGCTTTCGTTGTTGAATCAGTAGTGGTTTCCTGCTTGGAACTTTTCTAACTCACTGCTCTTCTGTTGAGTGTGAAGACAAACCCTGATGTTGACTTGCTATCATTCGGATCAGACTGAAAACTCAAGTCAATATATCCTTGCAGTTTTAAGTCTCCTCCTCCATAGATGAGAAACATATCTTTAGTTTTTTTCAAGTACTTAAGGATACATTTCATAGCCTTCTAGTATTCATCACCTGGATCTGTCTAATGTCTGCTCGTAACACTTAGAGCATATGCAACATCATGTCTAGTACATAGCATGGCGTACATGATGGAACCAATAGCTGAAGCATAAGGAACCTTATCCATCACTACCCTCTCCTCAGGAGTTTTGGGAGACTGACCTTTGGAGAGATAATTCTATGTCTCATCAGTATGAGACCTCTCTTGGAATTTTTCATGTCAAACTTTTTGACAATAGTTTCTATGTACATAGATTGGGTTAAAGTATGCATCTTTTTTGATCTATCTCTATAGATCTATATTCCCAATACGTAAGATGCTTCTCTCAAATCCTTTATGGAGAAGTTCTTGGATAGCCAGATCTTTATCGATGACAACATCCCTACATCATTCCTAATGAGTAGGATGTCGTCAACGTGTAGAACTAGGAATGTGATTACGGTCCCACTATTTTTCTTATATACACAAGGCTCATCTTCATTCTTAATGAAGCCATAAGATTTGATTGCCTCATTAAACCTTATGTTCCAGCTCTGGAAAGCTTGCTTCAGTCCATAAATGGACCTTTGCAACTTGCATACCATATCTATTTCAGTCCATAAATGTGAAGCCCTCTGGTTGTATCATGTACACCTCTTCCTCAAGGTTTCCTTTGAGGAAGGCCATCTTCACATCAATCTGCTAGATTTCGTAATTATAGAATGCATCCATAGCGAGAAGAATTCTGATAGACTTAATCATGGCAACAGGTGAGTAGGCCTCGTCATAGTCAATGCCTTGTCTTTGACGATAACCCTTCGCCACTAACCGTGCCTTATAAGTCTCAATTTGTCCATTTGCACCAATCTTTCTTTTAAAGATCTATTTTTAACCGATAGGTACTATACCTTCGGGCAAGTCAACCAAGTTCAAAACTTGGTTGATGTGCATAGACTGAGTTTCATAATTCATGGCTTCTCGTTATTTCCTAGTATCTGGACTTTCAATGGCCTCCTGGTAAGTCTTAGGATCATTATCCTCATTATAGAGTATTCTAAAACCATCCAAATTGATATGTCCCACATATCTTTCGAATGGCATAGATACTCTTTCTGACCTACGAAGTTCTTGTGTATTTTATTGAACAGGTTCAGAAACTGATAATTCATCTGATGAACCATTAATAATTTGTGGGTCTGGAATTTCTTTCAGAGTTATTTTACTCCCACTGTCCTTTTGGAGAATATAATCTTCTTCCAAAAAAACAGCTCTCCTGATTACAAATGTCTTTTGTTCGTCAAGATGATAAAAGTAATATCCGTAAGTTTCCTTCGGATATCCCACAAATCTGTATTTATCAGTTCTGGACTCCAGCTTATCTGCATCATGTCTTTTGACATGAGCAGGACATCTCCATACTTTAACATGTTTAAAGTTTGGTTTCCTCCGATTCCATATCTTATACGGAGTGGTTGCAATACATTTGCTGGGTACCTTGTTCAGGATATACATAGTCGAGCTAAGTGCATATCCCCATAAGGACACTGATAATTTGAACATACTCATCATGACTCGTATCATTTTCATTAATGTGCGATTTCTTCTTTCTGATACACCATTCATTTGAGGTGTATAAGGAGGTGTAAACTAAAAAAAGATACCATTATCTTTTAAGTATTTTGTGAACTCTGTACTCAAGTATTTCTCACCACGATTTGATTGGATGGTTTTGATATTCTTTCCAATTTGTTTCTCTACTTTATTCTTGAATTGTCTGAATTTATCAAAAGCTTCTAATTTATACTTGAATAAGTATATGACACAATATCTAGAGAAATCATCAGTGAATGTAATAAAGTATGAGAAACCACCAATGGCTTGAGTTGACATAGGACCACATACATCTGAATGTATTAGTTCTATTAAGTCATTGGCTTGTTCTCCAGTTCCAGAAAATAGAGATATTACCATTTTACCTATTAAATATGACTCACAAGTTGTATATGATTCATAATTAAATGGATCTAAGTATTTATTTTTATGTAGCCTTTGGAGTCTATTTTCACCAATGCGGTCAAACTTACAATGCTATAAGTAGGCTTTGTTCACTTCATACTTATTTCTTTTAATTAAAGAACCAATATTTAAATTACCATGAGACACATTTAATAAGTACAATCTATTCGATAACGAAGTAGAAGGTATTAATTTATTTCTGAAATAAATTGAACAACAATTGTTCCCAACAGATAAGTTGTATCCAATTTTATTTAAATGGGAAATAGAAATAATATTTCTTATTATGCTAGGTACATAATAACATTCATCTAATAAAAAGTGTCTCCGGATGGTAGCTTGAGCTTCGTTGTCCCCACATTGATTGCCAAAACTCTTGCGCCGTTACCTAGCCTCAGCTCTACCTCGCCGGTTCTCAACTTACGTCTTCTTGTCAGTGCCTGCATAGAATTGCAGATATGAGAAACACAACTAGTATCTAATACCCATGATGTATAATCTATTGGGATCGCTGTGTCGAGATCTGATCGAAAAATGCAGCGGAATAAATTAATCGGGATCGGATCCATCCCGTTTCGATTAATAAAACCAAGACCGGAGTAAATCGAATTTACCTTGTGTGGATTCGAATCCGCGTTCGTTTTCCGGTTCCGTCGGAGCGATGCCACAAGCCGCGTAGGTGCCTGGCCTCTAGCGGTATCCACGCGGTTCTCCTCGCGATGGATCGTCCTCGCCTCCTCGCTCGATGCGGCGTTTGTGGATCTCGTCTGGCTGCGCGTAATCCGCCTTGACATACGGATTCAGAATCTCCCATCGGATGGAAG
Organism: Zantedeschia hybrid cultivar; assembly: GCA_030544215.1. Classification (NCBI taxonomy): domain Eukaryota; kingdom Viridiplantae; phylum Streptophyta; class Magnoliopsida; order Alismatales; family Araceae; genus Zantedeschia; species Zantedeschia hybrid cultivar. Next base: position 30,793,696 of record JARZZO010000003.1, on the reverse strand, counting down.
GTGGAGCAATCGGGTGTTGAAGCGGAGTCTCCAGATGGCCGCCTCGTGTCGTTCGCCCAGTAGAGAGGAGAGAGAAAGAAGACGGAGGCTAGGTTAGGGTTGCTGGCTCCCGACCTAGCATCATTTCTTTTATAATAAGCCTATTTGCGGTTTTTCATAAAAACCCAGACTTATCTGAAATCCTGTCGGATTATCCATCGACTTGAAAACCTTTTGCGTGTGACCCTCTAGGCCCAAATACCAGTCTAGTTAATGGCCTATTAAGCCCGGTAACTCTTTACGGACCCACTGAATTAATTAATATCCTTATATTTAATTAATCATCCACATTTAATGTCCCACAATAAATTCGGACGGGCTTCCGATCATGTTGGATGCCAAGCAACATCGCGTGATCCTGGATGGCATTGGGGTTATCGCAACCCTCTATTGGAACCTTTCCGTCAACGGTTACCGCGCGGATATAATCTTTCATCCGTGTAATGTTCCCGAATCAACCTAGGATATGGTTTACTGTTAAACCCTAGCCGGTCGACTCACTTGAATCAGATGTCGCTAATCTATATCGAATAACTCTTTATCTGATACAGAGTCCGCCCTGGCCAAGGACTTAAGCGCATCATTCTCAGAACATTCTCTCTCAAACTACCGAGAGCAGATGATCTCGTATTGAACACACAATTACCTTCGAGAGCATTTCCTTGAACCCGATCTCTTTGTTAGTCTTAGGCGACCTACAAGCCAATATGACTTTGTAATCTCTTTCATATTTAATAATATAATGGCATAATATTCATTGTGTGTAAATCGTATTAATTATCATCTCATAATGAAGTCCGTGAATATGTGTGATAGTGATCAGATTATGATGAGATCAAACTAGTGAGACTGATCACTTAAACACACATATTCTTAATCATTCATAGTCGGAGGATATCCGAGAAGGACATCGGATATCTGGTTAGACTAGTACAGATTACTCCTGCTCATATGATGAGAGTGACTGATCTCATAAGTCATTTGTGTGGAGACAGTAAGGCGAATCTGTAGGTGCTCATTGGAGAATGAGTTCACTGAACTGATACGACTGAACCGCTAGATGGTATTGTACCTCATTGTCAACCAGTTTGATTCTATTGTCGCAGTTGCGTGGATGGTCCTCGGACCTGAGACACCAAGGACACCTTGTCGGTGGACTTCTGTACTTTGACCTTGGTTTATGAATCTCTAACCACGGGATTCTAAACAGCCAATGATTGGGTACAGCGGAATACCGTCAAAGGAAATTGAGTGTCAATAAGGAATCATTCGCTCTCGGTACGATGAGAGAGAATACTCTAGGAAGGATGCGCGAAAGTCCCTGGCCAGGGTGGACGATAATATCGGGAAAGGAGTTTTCCGATATTATACGGTAGCATCCGATCCAAGTGAGTCGACCGGTTAGGGTTTGACAGCATGCCATACCCTGATTGGACTCGAGAGCATTGTACGAATGAAGGATTATATCCACGCGGTAACTGTCGGCAGAAAGGTTCCAAGAGTGGGTTACTTAACCCCAATACCTTCCAGGTTCACGTGGTGTTGCTTGGCACCCAACGTGATCGGAGGCCCGACCGAATTCGATGTGCGACATTGATTATGTTGATTAGTTAATTAATAAAGAGTTATTAATTGATTAATAAAGCCAGTGAGGAGTCACTGGGCTTATTGGGCCATTAACCGGACTGGTTATTGGGCCTAGAGGGTCACACGCAAATGATTCTCAAGGCGATGGATAAATAAGTGGGTTTTATGTTAATCAGGGGTTTTTATGAAAAATCGCGCGATTAGTATAAAATGTATCGAACGGGCTGAGCAGGCCAAGCTGCTACTAACCCTAGCCGCCCCCTCCTCTCTTCCTCTCTCTCTCTCTGGCGCCCTAGGTCGTATCCGGATCTCCGGATCTACTTCGCCACTTCCCCGACTCCCATTCAACGGAAAATCGTCTACGCATTGCGGCGAAAAACGGAGGTTTCGTGGCTACGAAGAACGAGGAACATGAGGATATCCACCGCGAGGAGGATCGTGTGGACTCTGCTAGAGGCCGGGCGCATGCACGGCTTGCGGTGTTGCACCGACGGAACCAAACGGTTGCGGATTCGAATCCGTACATGGTAAGATTCGATAATCTGATTATCGGGTTTTTAGATTTTTCGAAACGGGAACGGATCTCCGTTTTTATTTTATTTCCATTGCGTGGGAGATCCGGAGAAACCCGAGAACCCAACACTCTTTACTTACTGATAACCCATGGTTAGGGATTCGTTAATCAAGGTCAAAATTCAGAAACCTACCAACAAGATATCTTTGGCGTCTCAGGTCCAAAGATTATTTACGCAATCGTGACAAAAGAATCAAGCTGGTTAACAGTGAGGTGTTTACCATCCAACGATTCATAGTCGGATCAGTTCAGTGAACTCATTCGCTAATGAGCACCTACATGTCCAACATAGTGTCTCCACACAAGTGACTTATAGGATCAGTCACCCTCATCATATGAGCTGAAGAAACATATACTAGTCTATCCGAATGTTCGATGTCCTTCTCAAACATCCTATGACTAGGAACAATTAAGAACATGTGTTTATAAGTCTTCGATCTTGTAATTATGATCTCATCATAATTCGAAGATTGTTGTACATGTTCATGGACTTCATCGTGATACGATAAACATAGATCGAATTAATTACACATAATGAATTAATGCCATTTATTAATAAACTGAATCAATACATAGTATCATATTGGCTTTGAGACCATCTAATACTAACATAATCTCAAATTGACAAGTTTACATCTATCATATAGATACCTGAAGCGTCCTGCTGCTTCACAGTTCCTTGAGCCTTGTCCTTAAGGTATTCTTTACAATTCCTCTTCCAGTGGCCCTTCTGATGACAGTAGAAGCATTCACCCTTATCAGCACTCTTGCCTTTGTCCTTTTTGACAACCTTCGGCTTCTTCTGATTCTTGCCTTTACCTTTCCTAAAGGCTTGGACTGCTAGTCTTTTCTGGCTAGTCTTACCAACCATAAGGACTTGGGGTTTATCCTTCACAAGGTTTTCCTCTACAGTCTTCAACATATTTAGTAATTCAGCCAAAACTATCTTGATTTTGTTCATGTTGAAGTTGACTATGGACTGAGCATATGATTGTGGAAGTGAAAATAATACCAGGTCTGTATGTATTTCCTTAGGGAGTGGGACCTTAAGAGCATCTAGCCTCTCCACCCATTCTATCATCTTCAGCACGTAATTCTGTACTGAAGATCCCTTTGCCATCCGAGCCTTGAACAGATTCTTAGATATCTTATATCTCGCGATTATGTTCTGCTCACCAAATAGCTCCTTCAAACGGAGCATGATATATCTAGCATCCATTTCCTCATACTGCCTTTGCAACTCATTATTCATAGAGGCTAATATGTAGCATTGGGCCATGGTGGAATCTTCCTTCCATTTCTTGTATGTCAGCATGTCCTCCTCGGGGGCATTTAATGCTGGTTCAGTAGGAGGTTCTTCATCCAGGACATAGGCAATTTGCTCAGACCTGAGGACAATCTTCATATTCCTGAGCTAGTTTGAGTAGTTTGGGCCTGCCAAATGATTGGCATCCAGTATGCCACGCAACGGGTTATGATGTGACATTTTGGCCTATAGGATATAATCAAATTGAAATTAGCAGATATTCAATTATTAATTAAAACAAGATATAGACTTTGTTTATCTAGTTTTACTCTCACTAATTTTCAACTGACTGTATAACCTTCAGATATACAGAACGGGAGACACCGACAGTCTCCTAGCGGGGATCGGAATCTCCAAGAATCAAAGTGTAACCTTGGGTAAACACATAATATTATACTGTTATCCTAGAGCAGCCATCTTATGGTAATTGCAACCCCTTGCAATATCCGATCTTATTTCGGCTCATAGGTTATTAATGGTCCGAGTAAATACAATAGATCAGTATCTCCGGTCTAAGCTTTATTATCAATACGTGATATAGTAGAATAAGAATATAGCTCCCAGATAAACACGTTGATAGCTATATTGTTCCTCTATTCTAATCCAAAGGCATCTAATGTCATAATTAATAGTCTCCTTATCAGATGATAGTAAATCTCGGGTAAACACATAGAAGATATCACTATCGATTTAAGTTCTATTAACTATATTGATCGAGAGCCACGCAGTGGATTCTTAATGACTCGCGCTTCGACTTAGATTTTGTAACGAAGGTTTTTATTTTATTTATTTTGGTCTCATCCTAGGTGATAGTTTTAAATATATCGAATGTATATATATACTAATAATGTAGGATATTTGATTCGTAATGAAAAGAAAAATACACGCATCGCATATATGTCATTAGTGTGGTCATGGATAGCACTGTAGTTTGACATGAGCCAGACAGTCAAACACACACACACACACACATAATATAACAGTTTATATCATAAGTCTGCAAACTCATAGGTTTAATAAACTCCTTCATATCCTTCTTGGTTGCAATTGTGGATCATCCTCGCTCCACGCTCTGTCGCCTTGATCAAATTACAAGATAATTTAAAAGAAGTCTTAGGGCGAGTACATCAAGGAGGGAGGTAGAGTTACAATGGAATATGAGAGAGGGAGAGGTTCGCATATCTCTATTTATTAACAATTAATATCCATACACACACCATCGATCAATATCCACACATCATCACATGCATTATACTGTGTGCTTATCTATGACCACCGTGTAATTTTATTAAATCAAACCACACATAATTGAGCGCATCACATGGCTAATAATTTTTTTGAAAATAAATAAGTTTGGTTTTATAAACCAGGGACCAAACAAAATTTGGATTTTAAATTTTTGAAAAACTTTATTCATTTATTTTAAACGTGTTAATTTCAAATCAAATTTAAAATCAGTCACATCACATGTGCAAAAACACCAAATAGGCAAATTTATAATATTCCATACAAATTATAATTAATGACATTAAAGAAATTAATTTAACATTTATATTAAATATCTTTAATATCACTTTATCTAACAATTATATTAACCATATAACAACAACTTGTTAATTAACCCCAAAAATATTAATCGATTTGCTGGACATTAATAATTAAAAATAGAACTTTATTTAATCATAAAATCCCATTTTATTCATAAGTTAAATTTTGTAATTAAATAGGACATCAAAATAGAAAAATTAGGGGTTAATGGGCCTAATTAAAGGGGAAAAGGGGAGGGCTGGTGCAATGGTCCGAACCGGACCCTAGGCCGAGCCTAGCTGGCACCTGGTCCGGACCCAGGCCCGCCCCAAGGGGCAGACTTGGTCCGGGTTGGGGGCCGGGCTGGCTCGAGCCCAAGGGCCCGACCCGGCCCATCGGGCCCGCCCCCTTCCACCCGAGCGCAGCTAGGAAACCCTAGCTGCGCAGGGTGGGGGAGGCGGTGGCGCCCTGCCACCGGCTGGTAGGGCCTTGCCCGCGGGAGGGACCCCGGGGACCAAGGGCTCTGGCGACAGTGCCGACGATCTCCTCCCCAAAAAAATCCCCCCCCCCCCCCCCCGCCCCCGCTTTTCTTTCAACGCATGAGAAGAAGGAGGAGAGGGGGCGGCCGACCATCCGTTCCGATGCCGGCCACGAGGCTACCGGCAACCCCTCCGGGAAATCCCTTCGGCGAGCCTTCCCTAACTCTTGGGGTGCCCACGGAAAGGACAATTTGTACCCCTTCTTCTTCAGACGAAGAACACGAAACACATGCAGGAAAAAACCGATTTCAATGCAATAATTTACTGTAAATTAACCATGTTCATCTAATGAATATGGCTCATGCAATTAAAATCAAATCATAGCATGGAATTAAACTACCGATCTGGAGTTCGAAATGGCGAAGAACATAGTGGAACTTGGCTTTGATACCACTGTTAGGTTCGTTGTGTCGGATTCGACCAAAACGTCCGTCCTGTTTCGATCAACAAAACTAAATGGTAAATCGAATTTACCTTGCGCGGATTTGAATCCGCGATCGTCCAGTTCCGTCGGTGTGGTGTCGCAAGCTGCGCAGGTACCCAGCCTCTAGCAGTATCCATGCGGTCTTCTTCTCGGTGGATCATCCTCGCTTCTTCGCTCGAAGCAACGCCCGTAGATCCCGTTTGGTTTCGGATAATCCTCCGCAACATGCAGATTTAGATTCTCGTCGAACGAGAAGACGGAGCAGGCGGGAGTTAGAACGAAGTCTCCCAGGGCCGGCCTAAGGTAGGGGGTGCCAGAGACAGAGAGGAGAGAGGGAGGGGAGCGGCTAGATCAAGGCTGCTGGCCCTTGACCTAGCCCCAGTCTTTTATAAGAAGTGCGTTGCGATTTTTTAGAAAAATCCACACTTATCCGAAATCCCGTCGAAATATCCACCGACTTGAAAACCTTTTACGTGTGACCCTCTAGACCCACATACCAGTCCAGTCAACAGCCCATTCAGCCCAATAACTCTTTATGGACCTACTGAATTGATTAATATCCTTATATTAATTAATTAGTTGATTAATGTCACATAATAAGTTCAAATGGGCTTCTGATCATGTTGGGTGTCAAGCAACACCGGGTGATCTCGAAAAGCATTGGGGTTTATGCAACCCACTATGAGAACCTTTCCGTCAATGGTTACCGTGCAGATATAATCCTTCATCCGTACAATATTCTCGAATCGACCTAGGGTATGGTTTACTGTTAAACCCTAGCCAGTCGATTCATTTGAATCATATGCTGCTAATCTATATCATATAACTCTTTATCTGATACAGAGTCCGCCCTGGCCAAGGACTTAAGCGCATCATTCCCAGAACATTCTCTCTCCAAATACCGAGAGCGGATGATCCCGTATTGAACACACAATTACCTTCGAGAGCATTTTCCTGAATCCGATCATTTATGCCATTATATTAATAAACTGAATAATACATAGTATCAGATTGGCTTTCAGGCCACCTAATACTAACAAAAACCACATTCATAAATCGAGAAAAAGGAAAAACATTACAAAGATTGGCAACAGGAGAGGTTGTTCACTATCAAGATGATAGCACCAAACTCCAGCACCAGAACCTAAAAAAGAAGAAACTTAAGACCCCTCTACATAGTGAGCTTATTCCAAAAGTACAACAACTATAGGAGAGGTGAACCAGACAAAGGGGACCACCTCTTGCTCAAATGCCAATCTCTAATGAAAAAGATGGCGGACTTGATAATAGTAGTGGCCTCTCTGAATTCACATATGAAAATTCTAGAATTCCTCTCCTTCCATATTGCCCAGAGCATCGTTAGTAATAATGTAGACCAAATATCTTTCTCTAGATGTTGTATGCATATATCACCCAACACGTCCATAAGCGCAACAATGTTACTCCTTTGCTCCCACTGAATTCCTAAAGCCTTGAACAAAAATTTTCACACAGTTTCAATAATACCACATTTGAGAAAAATGTATTCCATACTTTCTTCGAACAATCCACAGAAAGTATAGTAGCCTTTCCCTGCTTTTTTGTGCCACTTTCCCTGCTTTTTTGTGCCACTTCAACCTGTCACAAGTTGTAAGTCTTTCCCAAGCTAGTTTTCACATAAAGATCCTGATCTTTATAGGTAATATGCTATCCCATACTTTGCTAGTTATTAGGGGTCCCTCCTCTCCATAACATACCGATTGCTGACTTGACTGAGAAATTTCCCCCTAGCTCTCATCTCCATTTCCTGGCATCAGAATCTTCTAAAAGTAATCTTATATTGTGCAAGATAGCATTCAATTTAGTAAAATCCTGCAACTCAGACTCCTGTAGATTTCTATAGAAATTGACTTCCCAAAACCAGTGATTATGTTCATGAAATAAAACTTCACTGATCTTATGAGCTATAGTTGTAATGCCATACAAGGTCGGGAATCTAGACATGAAGGGTCTATGCTCAAACCATGTATCTTCCTAAAAAAGAGTCAGCATACCATTTCCTATCTTGATGGCTAAAGAACAATGAAAAAAATCTTGATTTTGCATAACAGATTTGCAAATCGGGGACGTGGCTCTACACATTTGAAAATTTCCAATCCATAATCCTCTCCCTGAAGTGTTTGTGTCTGACTATCCTTCCCCACAAGCAATGCTCCTCCCTCTCAATTCTCCACAACCACTTAGTCAATAATGCTTTGTTGGAAATTTCAATTGGAACTAGATCTGCTCCACCCTCCTCTATACTTCTACAAACAAAATTCCACCCCATAAAATGCATACCTTTATTGGCCGGGCCCTTGCCATTCCAAAAAAAGGATGCTCAAATGGATTCAAGTTTTTGACATATAGCTTTAGGGATCTTAAAAATGGATAAAAAGTACGCGGCCAAGCTGGATAGAACCACCTTTGATAGTATCCACCTTCCTCCTGTAGAGAGAGGTTTTCCCTTCCAAACCCTCCAATTTGTTCTCAAATCTCTTCATTAAAGGATGCCAATGAGTTGGTTTAATCCTACCTCCATCCAGAGGGAGTCCAAGATAATTTACAGGAAATGATCCCCATTTAGTTCCCAACAATTGTTCCATAACCTGCTTTTGCTACTCAGATACATGCACTCCCACTAACTCATTTTTAGAAAAATTAATGTTCAACTCCATAGCAACTTCAAGAAGCTTCAAAAAGATTTTCAAGTTAAAAACTTTGCTCTCCTTCGTAGATGAAAACAATAAAGTATCGTCAACATACTATAAATGGGTCACCTCTTCTCTATTTCTACTCAGTCCGATTCTCTCAATAAAACCTACAGCTCTTGCCTTTTCCTATGGCGTGCTGAGAACCCGCCCCATCAATACAAATAAGAGAGGTGATAGAGGTCACCTTGTCTAAGCCCTCTCAAACTACCAAAGTAGCCAAAAGACTTCCCATTAATGAGAATTGAGAACTTGGTAGTCTCAATGCAACATTTTGCCCATTGAATCCATTTCTCCTTGAAACCCATCAGATGCAACACTCTATAAAGACACCCCCAATTAATTCTATCATATGCCTTCGTGAAGTCAATCTTATAAAGAATACATTCCTTTTTTACTACATTTTTGATCATGACGACATTCATAAGCAGCCATAAAATTGTCCAAGATGAATCTTTTTCAATAAAAGCAGACTGATTATAATCTACCAACTTACCAAATGACCCTCTTCAGTCTACAAGCAAGAGCTTTAGTAATAATCTTGTATGTACTGTTAAGAAGACTAATGGGCCTATAATCATTGATATCTTATGCATATTCCTTCTTAGGTATAAGAACTACATGAGTAGAGTTGAAAGTTTTGATAGCCCAAGGACTACTTTCAAACTCTTTGACCACTGCCATGACATCCATCTTGACCACCTCCCAGAATTGTTGGCAAAATCCTATTGAAAAAACAATTGACCTTGGTGACTTATTTGCATCCATGCTAAAAATGATCTTCCTAATTTCATATTTAGAAAAAGGACGAAAGATTTCACTGGCATCCTGAGAAGAGAGTTGCCTGAAAGAATCTCCATAAGGCAGAGGCCTCCACTGATCTTATTCTCTGAATAAAATTCTCATATTAGTTGACCACAACAAAAGCAATATCCTCCTCCTGATCAAAAGTGTAATCATCGATTTTGATGGACTCTAAAGCTATTCTTCTCTTCTTCCCACTTGCTACAACATGGAAATATGCAGTGTTTTTATCTCCTCCCCTTACCCAGGATTATTTGGCTCTTTGTTTCCATTTTATCTCCTCCCCAAGCATCCATTCATTCTATTGCCTTTCGGTTTCCTCTTACTGAGTCTACCCTCCTTTGACATCAAACCTTCGTCGTTTCTCACATCAAATCAGAAATCTTCTCTAGAAGTGCTTGACTAATCCTCGACGCTTCCTAAAATGCGTTAGTACTCCATCTGAGCATCTTACTCCTTAGGTTCTTTAATTTTGAAGCTAAAGTTGCACAAGCAAATCTGTCCCGAGGAATTTCAATCCACTACATCTTCACCAACTCACCAAAATCTGCATGCCAAGCCCACGCTCTCTCATAGCTAAACACTTTACCCATTTTTCCTTTACCTAGCTGTGAATCTAAACATCAAGGGAATGTGATCAGACATCACTCTAGGGAGACTCCTGGCTGAGAAAGGTCCAAATTTCAGTTTCCATTCAGTAGTTATAAAATATCTATCCAATTTAGACTTAGCTAACTTGTTGGACTATGTAAAAGCTAAGTTAGTAATGTCAACTTCAATCATAGCATGATTGTTGATCAATCACCAAACATAGACATTTCAGCGGTCCATTTGTGATGATTAAACCTCTCCTCTGGAAACCTCACTACATTGAAATCTCCTCCGACACACCAAGCTTCTTTGTTTAAGCTCCTGGCTTCTGTCAATTCTGAAAAAAAAATCCTATTTCTGAAGAACATCTTATGGCCAATACACACCTGTAACAGACCAACTGAAACCATCCACCTTTTATAAGAAATAAGCCGATAAGCAGAAATACCCAATTCTAATTCTAGAACATTGAAAATAGTTATCATCCCAAATTAAAAGAATACCCCCTCTATTCCCTTCTGCAGGCTTAAAGGTCCATCCTTGTAGTTTTTGACGCCTCATTTTAAGAATTGAATATTTGCTAACCTCTTTCATTTTTGTCTCTTGAAGACAAACAACATCAACATTCCATTTGTGAATGATGTGTCTAACATGTATGGTCTTGTCCTCCCTATTAAGTCCTCTAACATTCCAACTTAAGATTTTCATTAAACTTGGTAGGAAAACCCCTTCCCAACCTCTTTCCTAGGTTTGAGACCATCTACCTATGGATTTGATTTCACAAAGCTCAGTTCCCTTTTTCCTATTTTGAAGCCTCCTCCACTACCCTTCTTATTCAAAGTCAAACTCAATTTCAAATCTCTCTTGAGCTTCCGTAAAAACTTATGAACAACTTCCTCCTTGCCCTCAAAGGATAATCAAACTATATTTCCCAAAGCTATAATGTTATCATCATACCATCCTATCATCCCATCTGAATTATAACTGTTAGCTGCTCACAATTCCGAACTAGTTCAACCCCAGCAAGCTTCCTGATATCATCTCCCCAATCCTTAAAATCACAGCCCTTTGATAACACAACGCTATTTGTATCAACCATAGAAACTCCTATCTTACCCTCTACAACTGCTACATGATCTTCTTGGTTGTGAATAAGTGCCGTCCATTGTGGAGTCAAGGGTAGATAGGCCAGAGTCCCCTGTTGCTCATCAGGCTCTGCAAAGAAAACTGCTTCGAAAGTAGGTCCAGACTCTAGACTATAGCCGCCACCACCGAACGGCAAAGCATGATGAGCCATCAACGGTATTAGTGGCTCCATCTCCAACAAAGAAAATCCACCCTTCTCGGAGGCGAGGTTACTTCCCCGAAGCGTCGGTCATCCACCGCACCAGGCGAAAGAGGATTGGGTAAGGAAGAAGGATCTGACGAACCTCGTTCGGGTAAAATCCCTAAGCTGTCGAGTCCTGGGACTTACCTGATAAGGGCGAATCATTGAACCCAGACGCCCTACCTGACACGATGCCCTTAGTTGGACTTGCGACTTGCCCGATATCCACCCACACCTATTCATCTTCCAGGCCCAAATTATGCTCGCCCCCAATCATCGTGATCTATGAATCATGGGCCTTCCTAGTTGAGTTGGGATGCACATCCACCCCAGCCCACCCCACCGCCGATGCCTCAAGTAGAGTAGCGTCGAACGAGAGCACCTTCCTCTCAAGCCTCGTAGAAACACATCTGTCATCGAATCCCAGTTTAGAGAGATTCTCATGAATCTCTGCGTTGATAGTGTCAAAACCAAGACTCGAGACTTGTTGCACAGACCAATTCAGACTTGGATCAAAATTGGAATGCACCTTCACCCTTGAGTTGGGTGAAGACCCCCCCGAAGACCCTGTTTTGATCCACTGAAACTTGTACAACACCCCTACTTCGGACGATGGCGTCTTCCTCTTCTGATATTGAACATCCCTGGAGACCTTGTACGTCTTGTAGGCAATAGCAACCTAGGCCCATGTCCACTCACTTCGAACACCATTCGATTGATCCACAAGAGAAGAAGATGAAGAAGACGAAGAAGATTTCTCCGCCCTGATACAAACCAAGAAACAACTTCCACCCACCCTGACCTTTAAGGAATCTGGAATGCATAAGACAAAGTCCACTCAATTTGGACCCTGGCATATAGAAGCATTTCCAAATCTAAGGTTCTCCTATTGACCCTTTTAAGAATACCAAATCTTTCAACGATGCAGTTGAAGGTATCGATATTCCAAGTAGGAAGTGGCAATCCCTCCAACCAGCACCACACTAGAAGCCCAGAGGACGCTTGCATAGCACTACACTCAGGTGTCTATGGAGAAATCTTCAACTTAATGCTCTCAGTGGATATCATCTTCAAAGCCAGAGCCTCGTCTCTCCACCCCTTTGTGGAAGAGCTGACCAGAAATGAACTCCCCTATAGCTCCTTGATAATCCAATGATGTTGGTCTTGCCACCTTTCCTGCAAACACTTAAGCAACTTCTGCTTGATGGTAGCACCATAGGCAACATCTGCACTTGGACAATCGACCTTTGTCAACACCATGCACTCTTAAAATAGCTCGCGGGATTCCTTCAGGGCCAGTGACCATGGAATATCCACCACGCCCCCATAAGCCATAACAGGGGAAGAACCCACAGTAGATGTTACCGTTGACCCAGGAACCACCTCGCCATACTTCCTACAATGGAAGCTCCGGTGACCTACACCCTTGCAAAGGAAACACTTCAATGCCTCTTTACACTTTCTGGCCCAGTGACCCTTCTGTAGGCACCTCATGCAAACCTCTTTTCCAACTCGTAGACTGGATGGAGAAACTAGGTTCCTTCTACCATTAGACTTCCTCTCCTAACGTCTAACCACATGCCAACCACTGCCATCAACAGAAGGAGTCACTGGAACAACACCTCTCTCCGAGCGACCCCCCCTGCCAAGTCTCTCTCACTCACACTCTTTGGGCGAGCACTCCTCACACACTCCTTTCCACTCCCGCTCCTGCTCCTCCTCCACCTCTCTATACAGGAATGTGCCAATATCCAACACCTCTCTCCGAGTGACCCTCCTCTGCCAAGTCTCTCTTCGAGCAGTACCTTGACTTGTCCTTCCTCCCATGGTTCATCTTGAGTACGGTAAGCCAACAAACATACTCCTTGTCCCAAGTCTCCATAATAATTTGAGAGGAAGGAATAGTGAATACCATACAAATACCATTTATAGGTAAGCTTGTTGAGCCAGTCATGGTGCTCCCGATGGACCTTCTTATTGTCTTCATGATCGGCTATGCTAGCTGGTCTCTTCTCCTAGGCATTTTCACCTCCACTGGCAAGATAGACTATCACTCTATCCTCACATTTGGCATGCCTATGAGCTCAATTAATGAGCTTGATAAGACTTAGAAATGGCTTCTTGGCCAGGGAATACTAGAGGTTCATGTCCCTAGTACCCTCACTAGTTGTAATGATGGCCATTGAGAGGTCAAGGCACATGATTCACAACATCGTGGCATGGAAATGGGGATAGTTTCAAAGGAGCTAACTTCTAACCTGTGGCAAGAAAGTTTGGTAAGTCTTTACTTGCCTCTGATTGCTAATGCAATTGTCCTTGAAGAATTTTCCAAGCTATCAAAAGCTCGAGCTGGATACTGACAATAGGGTCATGAATTCAACCCAAATGCCTTCCCTTAAGGTGTAGAAAAGGCTTCACACTTGCTGGCATTTGAGACCCATGGATGTGTTAGATCAATTTATATGGCCTAAATGTAAGGAATCGCCATGAATGCAGCGGAAATAAAAATGATTCAATTGTATCGGTTGCTGGGGTCGTAAAACGGACATTAAAATCTAAGCGGGAAGAATAGTTCTTCACCTTTGCGGGGTTTCGAATCTCCCGTGGATGATGCCGACTCGGTAATCGCGCACGCGCACGATCTCTAGAGGTATCCACACGAGTTCCCGCAGCAGACGCGATTTCCTCCTCGACTTGAGTGCTCCGACCAGATCTCAAATCCACCACGCGCGGAGAGAGACAGATCCACTCCAAGAGAGAGAGAAGGAGAGAGAGAGGAGAGAGAGAATCTAGGGAGTAAAATTCGTCCAACCAACTTTTTACCACTCCCCCTTGGCCCTCCTTATATAGAAATAAGGATAAGCACAAGAGTTAATCCTCATGATTATCCAAGAGTTTGGCCTTGGATAATTCTCTATTAAATCTTCATGTTTATCCTGCAGCTTTTCACAAAAACCCAGATAAGCATGTAATTTCACATCTCTCACCGTTTGACGAGAACTCTTATGTGTGTGACCCTCTAGGCCCATATATCAGTCCGGTTGCAGGCCCATTAAACTTAGAACTGTTTCTTGAGTTTAATATTTATTAATTAACATTTAAACATCATATGTTAAATGATTAATTTAATAAACAAGTAAATTATCATCCGATGATTAATTCACATGGCCTTCTGATCATGAACAACACCAAACACTACCTCATGATCCCAGAAGATATAAGGGATACTGTTCCCTTCAATTGAACCTTTCCGCCTGCAGATGCCGCACAGATATAATCATTCACTCATGCAATGTCCTGATAACGCAAGGGTATGGTTTTATAGTCAAACCCTTTATTGCATTATCTAGATGGATTAAAGTACACAGTTAATATCTAGAAAGACATCTCTTTCATTTGACCCTGGCTAGGGATTTTTGTGTACACATCCATAGGACATTCTCTCTTCAGTCTTATACCAAGAGTGAGTGATCCCTTGTTGTTCACTCAATTACCTTCGCAAGCTTTCCACTGTATCTGAAAGACCGATTATGGTGGACTTAATGGTTAAAGTCCACGAGTCAGAGAATCAAGATACAATGGTCCACAAACAAGGTATCTGTAACGACCCGCCACCCTATAATCGGGGATCCGATTACTAAATGGGTACCGAATCATTAATTTGGAACCAAACCAGGATCTAATCAAGTCTGGGAGATAAATAATAAACTAAGCTAAACATTCACATCGCATTGAACTGAAATAGAAGTACAGGAATTAAAAATTATTACAATGCGACTCGATACAGCAAATAATTACATATTCCAACATAAAAGAAATAATTAAACGTACAGGCCAGAAATAAAATAACAACTACGTCGGGGCATACCCCGGAATAACTGCTGATGGTGCTCAACTCACGGCCGCACTCTCCTTGCTAGGTCTGCTGAGAGTCCTCACCTGAAAACCGCAGGGGGTGAGTCTCAAAGACAAGACTCAGTAGGGATCCTTCGATCCCCACTGCCCACGCACACACCCACAAGTGCAAGGTACAGCTAACGGTAAAGTGATAAACACAGGAGGTACAATTCCTAATTCTTAACGTGAAATCACATGCAATCGAAATATAATAAACATGCATATTTTAAACCAGCCGACTAGGGAAACCCACAACTGTCGTCTCGATAGAACTCGCTAACCACACAGCAACGGTGGGAAAAACCTCGACCCGCTGAGACCAAGCAGTAACCCCTCGGATAGCACACTAGCTACTCCGGCCCAACCGGCTCAGGTGGTTACTCCTTCCCTCAGCATGAGTGACTCTCCGAATGTACCACTCCGACACCAGTACTAGCTGACCCCGGGGTTCACCAGGTGACCCTCTCTCACTAGGCGTCACCCCGCCCACGCCCCCACCGGCGCTGTGCTCACGCTCCCACCAGAACAGGGTGATAAAACGCTACAATGTCACTCCAGGTCCACAGTAACACAAAACCCAACAAGTACGATCCGGTCACGTGAAAAGTCCGCGATCGCATAACATACAGGTAGCATCGTCCGGTCATGAAGAATCTATCTCTACCGGGTACACTAAAACATGCACTAATCATCCGTCTAACAGTATGAACACATTTTACTGGCATGAATTAGTGAGGTTCTGTCTTGAATCGCGTCTCCCAAGGTCGACGCCATTCAAGCTCCATGTACAGGTTCATGTAAAACAGTCTTCAGAATCAGGCCCTAAAAGGCGTCGACACCAGTGGTCGCCTTTTAAAAGGCGTCGACATCCTCAGACGCCATTCAGCACAGAAATCCAGGAATTCCAAAGAAACTACCCAGGGGATTTCTGCCTTAAAAGGCATCATGTCTGCCCGACGCTTTTCAAAAACGCATCGTCGACCCATGACGTCTTTTAATCTCAGAATCCCGAACTGGCAACTCCTCAGTCAGGCGATTCCTGTCTAAAAGGCGTCGCGATGGTCCGACGCCCTTCAAAAAGGCGTCGTCCATGAACGACATCTTTTAACCCCAGGAACCAGAGTTGCCATGAGCCCGAGGGCTCCCTTTTCAACCCAAATAACTCCAAAATCACCCGAAAACGGAGGAGAAAGAGGGGCAACACAATTCATAGGAAATCACATTCATAGCAAAACCCTCCATATCATCAAAAGAACACCTAAACATGCTCATTCTACCCCCCGAAACCAAAGATCCATAACGAGCTTAAACGGGGGAAAACATGGCTTAAACACGATGCTTATGGGAACCGTCACCCTACCGGATACTTGAACGCCTCCGAGCTTCAAGCCATCCACCCGACTCTCCCCACGCCGCCGCCGGTACCGCCGTGGTCGTCCTTGCTCCACCGTGACGTCGGCCGCCGTCCGGAGAGTAGAACGCCGCAGTGGAAGTGGAGGTGGTGGTGGTAGGAGCTAGGTAGATGATGGAGTGGAGGGAGAGATGAAATGGTGGGAGGAAAAGAGGGAGGAGGAGGGATCGCTGCCGAGTTCGTCGGAAGGGAAAGAGAGGAAGAGAGGAGAAAATGAGGGAAAGAAGGAGGGCTCGCGGGGTTAACCAGAGACTGACTAAAACGCGTCGACATCCACGGACACCATTCAGTTGATGTGACGGCTGCTCTGACAAGACTCTGAAACGCGTCGTTCAAGGCAGACGCCGTTCAGACGACATGTCAGGGTCGTACTCTGACAATCCCAGAGTCGCAGTCTGAAAGGCGTCGACACACGTGGTCGCTGTTCAGGCGACAAGACAGGGCCGTACCCTCGCGGCCCGAAGCCAGCCCACGTGGCACCCACGTGGCAGAACCTGAAATGTGTCTGCGACGGTGGACGCCGTTTAAAACGCGTCTCGATGTCCTGACGCGAATCAACACAGAATCTCCGCCCTCACTGAGGTTAGAACCACAAGGTCCAACCCCGAAAACCGGATCCGAAGGTCACGATCCTTACAATCTCCCCCCCTTAAAAGAATTTCGTCCCCGAAATTGACTGCTTAGAATTAACAAGGTCAAAACAGGGATATAAGTTCACAAGGAAACTTACGAAAAGAGGTAAGGGAACTGCTCCCGCATCTCATCCTCTCGCTCCCAGGTTGCCTCACCTTCGGAGCGGTACTGCCAAATCACCTTGACCAACGGTACAATCTTGTTTCGCATGACCTGTTCTCTGCGATCCTCAATATGAACAGGATATTCTGGAAAGGACAGGTCCTCAGCGACCTCCAACTCTGAAAAATCCAAGACATGGGACGGATCCTGAACATACTTTCTTAGTAAGGAAACATGGAACACATCGTGCACCCCTGCAAGACTGGGCGGCAAGGCCAGCTGATACGCGGTTTCCCCAATCCGAGCAAGGATGGGAAAAGGCCCAATATATCGTGGACTCAGCTTGCCTCGCTTCCCGAATCTCATCACACCCTTGGAGGGTGAGACTCGGAGAAACACGTGGTCCCCAGCTTCAAACTCAAGTGGTCTCCGTCGGATGTCAGCATAACTCTTCTGCCTACTCTGAGCTGCGGTCAACCTCTGCCGAACTAACCTGGCAATCTCAGCACACTGCTGTACTAACTCGGGTCCCGCTATCTGCCTTTCACCGATCTCGGACCAACATACTGGAGATCGGCACGGTCGCCCATACAAAGCCTCGTAAGGCGCCATGCCGATACTAGAATGGTAACTGTTGTTATAGGCAAATTCTACTGTGGACAAATACTGCTCCCAAGAACCTCCCCAGTCTAGGCAACAAGCTCTGAGCATATCCTCCAAGGTCTGAATAGTCCTCTCCGACTGCCCGTCAGTCTCGGGATGGTAGGCTGAGTTGAAAGCCAACTGAGTGCCTAATGCCTGCTGAAAGCTCTTCCAGAATCTGGAAGTAAACCTTGGATCTCGATCTGATACAATGGACAAAGGTATCCCGTGCAGAGAGATGATCCGGTCTACAAACAACTTTGCCAGCTTGCCGACTGACCAGTCCTTCCTAATAGCTAGGAAGTGTGCCGACTTGGTCAGCCGATCAACGATGACCCAGATGGCATCTCTCCTGTTAGGGGATGTAGGCAATCCCATCACGAAGTCCATCGTCGCATGCTCCCATTTCCACTCTGGAATCGGCAAGGGCTGTAGCAATCCACCAGGTCTCTGATGCTCGGCTTTAACCTGTTGACAAGTCATGCATCTGGCCACATATTCAGCCACATCTTTCTTCATACCGGGTCACCAGAAGTGCCTCCTCAAACAATGATACATCTTTGTTGTCCCAGGATGCACTGCATATCTCGAACGGTGCGCCTCATCAAGAACACATCGGCGCACGTCCTCCTCAGTTGGAACATAAAGTCTACCTCTGAACCTGACAGTACCGTCGTCCCACAACTCCACCTCTGACCTCTGGAGGATCTGTGGTAACTCAACATCTGCCCTCTGAGCCTCAATTACCGCATGATACACAGCTGGTCTCACAGTCAAACTGACCAGCACGGCTCTATCATCTTCACGTGGGACCCTAAAGGAAGATTCCACCACCTGCTCAAACAATTTCCACTCTCGAACCATAAGGTATGACATGACCGTCTTCCGACTCAAGGCGTCTGCCACCACATTCGCCTTGCCCGGATGATAAGAAAGGTCAAAGTCATAATCTTTAATGAACTCCATCCACCTTCGCTGCCTCAAATTCAGGTCTCTCTGAGTGAACACATATTTCAAACTCTTGTGATCGGTGAAAACCTGGAATTTCTCCCCATAAAGATAATGCCTCCAGATCTTGAGTGCAAATACCACAGCTGCCAACTCCAAATCATGAGTAGGATAGTTCTCTTCATGCTTCTTCAGCTGTCGAGAAGCATAAGCCACTGTCCTGCCATGCTGCATTAGAACTGCGCCCAAACCTCGACGGGACGCATCAGAGTAAACTACAAATCCACCGGATCCAGATGGAAGCACCAGCACAGGGGCTGACGTGAGACGGGTCTTTAACTCAATAAAACTCTACTCACAATCCTCGATCCACACAAAGCGAACTCCCTTTCGAGTCAACCTCGACAAGGGGGCTGCTATCGAAGAAAATCCATGAACAAACCGCCGGTAATAACCGGCAAGCCCCAGAAAGCTCCTGATCTCAGTCACTGAAGTCGGCCTGCTCCAATCCATCACCGCCTCGATCTTGGCTGGATCTACTGCGATACCATTGCCAGAAATAACATGCCCAAGGAAGTGCACCTCGTCTAGCCAAAACTCACACTTGCTAAACTTGGCGTAAAGTTGGTGCTCCCTCAGGACCTGCAATACTGCCCGAAGATGGGTGGCATGCTCTTCCTCAGAAGAAGAATAGATCAGAATATCATCAATAAACACAACCACAAACTGATCCAGGTAGGTCCTGAAGACTCGGTTCATCAGCTCCATAAAGGCCGCCGGAGCATTGGTCAAGCCACAGGGCATAACCAAAAACTCATAATGTCCATACCGAGTTCTGAAAGCCGTCTTACTAACATCAACATCCCGGATCCTCATCTGATAATATCCGGATCTCAAGTCGATCTTGGAAAATATCCTTGCAGACTGCAGCTGATCCATCAAATCATCGATCCTTGGAAGTGGGTACTTATTCTTTATCGTTACCTGGTTCAGCTGCCTATAGTCAATGCACAATCTCAGAGAACCATCCTTCTTTCTAACAAACAGAACTGGAGCACCCCATGGAGATGTACAGGGACGAATGAAACCCTTATTCAGCAGCTCCTGCAACTGCGCCTTCAACTCAGCGAGTTCGGCTGGCGCCATCCGATACGGGGCCTTAGACAAGGGCGCCGTACCTGGTGCAAGCTCGATGGTAAATTCGACATCTCGCTGAGGAGGAAGGCCAAGCAGCTCCTCAGGAAATACATCTATGAACTCACATACAACAGGTACCTCCCCAGGGCTGAGACTATCCCGGACATTAGAGACAACAACAGAGGCAAGGAAAGCCTCACAACCACCAGCAAGCAACCTCTGTGCCTTAAAGGCAGAAATAAGAATACCTCGGGAAGAAAGCCTAATACCTTGGAAGAAGAATGTCGGGATGTCCGGAATGGAGAATCGCACCCTCTTCCTGTGGCAGTCCACCTCCGCATACAAGGCTTCCAACCAATCCATGCCCAGGATGATATCAAAGTCACAAATGGCAAGAACAACTAACTGGGCAGGTAGCACATGACCCTCGATGGTCAAGGGAACATTCCTCAAACAATTATAAGATATTATAAAGTCTCCAGAAGGAACCTCCACCATCAAACCATCAGATAACTCATCAACGGGTGCAGAAAGAATATCTAGGAACTGCTCAGAAATGAAAGAATGCGAAGCACCCGAATCAATCAATACGTGTGCAGAATTTCCAAGGACAGAAAGTGTACCTTCCACCAAGTTGGACGCGCGAGCCTCCCTCCTGGTGATAGCTAGCACTCTCCCCTGGGTCCTCGGCTTCTTCTGCTCACCTGAACCATGCCCCTGACCATGCCCCTGCGGGCACTGCCTCGCCAAATGGCCCTGCTGGCCTCAAGTGAAACACCTCCTGGGGAGAGTGGGACACTGAGTCCCACCATGGGCACCCCCACAGTGCTGACAGACTGCCGGAAGCCTCTGAGCTGGCCCTTGCGGTGTACTGGATACTGTCTGACTTTGCTGACCCTGCCCGGGCCTGTTGCTGCCGCTGCTGCCACTACTGCTGCCACTACTGCTGCCACCACCCCTGAAGAATCTCCTGAATCGGGAGCCGAGTGACGACGATCCCGATCCAGATGAAGGGGCTGCTGCCGCTGCCTTACCCCTGCCACGAACTGGGCTCTGAGCAACCAGTCCTCTCTCCCGGGCCGACTGGCTCTGTTGAGCCTCCACTGCTGCCGCACATCTAACCGCAGAAGCCAGATCCGTGCAACAGTGAGACGCCACGAAGTTCCTCAGACTAAGCCTCAGTCCGTCCACGAACCTCTCAGTACGACGCTCCTCATCCCCATATATGAAAGGCACAAACCGTCCTAGCGAAACAAACTTCGCCTGGTACTCGAGTACCGTCATACTCCCCTGCGTCAGATCCATGAACTCCCTCTCCTTGGCCCTCTGGACGTGTCTAGGGAAATACTGTGCATTGAACTCCTTAACAAATGTCTCCCATGGAATTTCCCTAAGACTCTTGTTCTCGTAAGACAAACTCTTCAAAGTGGTCCACCAGTCATAGGCACTATCCTTCAGCATGAAGGTAGCCAACGGGGTCCGCTCTACTGCTGCACAGTCCATGGTATCAAAAGTCTTCTCTATCTCTCTAAGCCAGTGAATGGCCTAGTCAGGGTCGGGACGACCGGTGAAGTGAGGTGGCCTCAGCTTCAGAAACCTCTCAAGTGTGGCTGTGGACCCTCCCCGCGCACTGGAACTCTCACTGGGGTCTCGCGTCTGGTATCGAGCCATAGTGTCCATCATAGCCTCCATAAACTGCTCTACACTCGGCCACCCGGCCTCGGACCCACTAGGGACGTCTCCCTGCTCTCGAATAACTGGCATCCTCCTTCTGGGAGCCATCTACTCGCCTACAATTACAAAATCAAAAAGTTCTAATTAGAGTCCTAAAGCCTATGCTACCGCCATGCCTGTACGGGATAATGTATTTATTTGCCGAATTTACGATATTTAACTTAGTTATTTATTTATTTGCCAGACTGTATGCTCTGATACCAACTGTAACGACCCGCCACCCTATAATCGGGGATCCGATTACTAAATGGGTACCGAATCATTAATTTGGAACCAAACCAGGATCTAATCAAGTCTGGGAGATAAATAATAAACTAAGCTAAACATTCACATCGCATTGAACTGAAATAGAAGTGCAGGAATTAAAAATTATTACAATGCGACTCGATACAGCAAATAATTACATATTCCAACAGAAAAGAAATAATTAAACGTACAAGCCAGAAATAAAATAACAACTACGTCGGGGCATACCCCGGAATAACTGCTGACGGTGCTCAACTCACGGCCGCACTCTCCTTGCTAGGTCTGCTGAGAGTCCTCACCTGAAAACCGCAGGGGGTGAGTCTCAAAGACAAGACTCAGTAGGGATCCTTCGATCCCCACTGCCCACGCACACACCCACAAGTGCAAGGTACAACTAACGGTAAAGTGATAAACACAGGAGGTACAATTCCTAATTCTTAACGTGAAATCACATGCAATCGAAATATAATAAACATGCATATTTTAAACCAGCCGACTAGGGAAACCCACAACTGTCGTCTCGATAGAACTCGCTAACCACACAGCAACGGTGGGAAAAACCTCGACCCGCTGAGACCAAGCAGTAACCCCTCGGATAGCACACTAGCTACTCCGGCCCAACCGGCTCAGGTGGTTACTCCTTCCCTCAGCATGAGTGACTCTCCGAATGTACCACTCCGACACCGGTACTAGCTGACCCCGGGGTTCACCAGGTGACCCTCTTGTAGGTGCTGAAAATTTGCTCATGTGATTTATGTGAAAAACTATGTTGTTTAGGGTAAATTAACCTATTAAAAAAATGCAGCTAAGGTGCTGTGATCGCCAGAAACTTTTAACTAAAAAGCTTCAAAAGAAGTTTGATCGCCTACCTGTTTAAACGCGGAAGAATGAATCCTTGGTTCCCCTCCTTCAGCCGGCTGAAGAAAGAGAGCCTCTTTATCCTTTTGTTCTTGCTGTTGAATGTTGAGGATCGTCCAGAAGTTCTCCTGGCTTCGTGCTTGATTTTCCTCTTTTTGTTGATTTCTTGTTGTTGTTGTTGAATGCAGCAGAGATAGAGAGACAGAAACAATAAAGAAGAAATAGTGATGAGAATCTAAATAGAAGTATCAAAATTAACCATGATTAGAAACATGCTTAAACAGCAACTCACTTGTTTTAATTGACTTTGAAACCCCTTTAGAACAGATGGGTTTTAGAAGATTGATGATGTGGTGTGTGTTGCATACAGTGAATATGAGAGAATGAAACTAAAGAATGAAAATGAAATTCAAATATGAAAAAAACTTATGCCCAGTCCAGTTGGTTGAAGCTTTGAAGAGATGAAGATCTTGAAGAAGGATGCCGACTTCTGGAAATGGCAGCGCTCCGGCGTGGTTGCTTCGATCTTCAAATTGCTATAACGCTGAGGCTCAATAATTCTCTCTCTCTCTTTTTTTTTTTTAACTCCTTGAGATGCAAGGTATTTATAGGCTTTTTCTGCGTTCGCGATTAACATAGAAAAATCTCGGATTTATCTACTTTAATCGACAGATAATTACTGATTAATTCATCTTTATCTGTAATTATCTAAAACGCGTCAACCTTGGCTGACGCCTTTCAGATTAAATTAAGAGAAGGATAAACATCCGGGAAAACTTATCTTTATCTTTATTAGCTAAAACGCGTCCACTTATGTAGACGTCTTTTACCCTAATTAAGATAAGGATAAACATCCGGAAGAGAAGTTAAAACAGCTTAGGAAACCTAAAACGCGTCGACCTCTACAGACGCCTTTTAACTAATAAATCAATTAATTAACATTCAAATTTAAACGTTAAAACAGGAATAAACTCTAAAACGCGTCCACATAAGTCGACGCCTTTTAGGATTTTTCATATTTTAACTGAAATTTGAGTTAAAATCAATTCAATTGATTAACTTAAACATGTCTGTTCGACCCGACACTCAAAAAGATTAATAAAAATTAATCAATGGTTAAATATCAGACCATTCTGAGGCATTATTATATGATATGAAATTTACTCAAAATGACGTCAAAATTAGCGTGTCTACAGCTGCCTCACCTTGGCATCGTCTTTGCAAGGGAGTGAAATGAAATGGAATGTACTGAAAAGGTGATGCCAAGGTGTGATGAGATACGCTCTTAACATCACATGATTAGAATTTTTCTCAAAATCATTAATGAAGATAGTTCAAAGAAATCAATGGAATTAATCCTGTCTGGATGAGGTAGACAAGGAAATAAAATAAGGTCGATCAACCTCCTCGGAGTGGGAAGTACCCCAGGTCATAGACACTGTAGGTTTCATCATGGGGAGCGTTTGCCAGCCAATGTGGACGTGCTGCAGCCATGATGGATCTTAAAAGAAAACAAGAAATATTGGATAAAGAATCCAATCAAGGATAGAACTCCAAGGATATCTTCAAGCGAACCTCAAAGATAATCAAGATACTCAATTCAGAATGGAATATTTCATATCATGTTTGAGTTGTTTGATTAATGGTCTGAAACTTAATCAATAATTAATCCTTATCACAATGATTTCAAAGTCCTACATGATGCATGCTGGGCTAAAAGAAAAATATAAAATCAAATAAAATATAAATTAATCAAGGATAATATTGTTAAATTGCCATTAATGAGTCAAGATACCAATTCTTGTAATTCAGTGCTAAGCCGAAGCTCGTTTATCCACGCACCGTTTCACAAAAGTGGAACCATCGTCCCCACTAATTAACAATCCAACGGCCTATCCGTGTGATTAAGAATCCTCTGGAATTATCACTGTTTTTGTTGAAGGGGAACTCAAATTCCAGTTTCATCAAAAACACAAGGTCCTTGATATACTCTAATAAATATTTATCATATAATAATGCGAATGCAAAATAATTACATGAAATAATACAGGGGTAGAAATAACCGTCTTTTTAGCCACGGTCAGGACTTCTTAACTCCCACAGTGGGATCTTCTTGATATTTCCAGCTTTACTTGAATTTCCTTAAATCAAAATTGTTAATAATTCCAAACAAAATATTCAATTTAAACATCCAAAACATGGAATTTCGAATAAATCATATAAAGAGCTGAAACGCATCGTGTCGTGCAGACGCCATTCAACTTTGAAACGCGTCAGTGTTTCTCGACGCCTTTTACTCACAGAAACAGGTTTCTGACTGTTCTCTATTCGAATTCCAACTTTACCAATGCCTTGTATCCTGTATATGACTTTAACAAACATGTTAAGCATCTGTTTAGGCTTAGCCCCTTGCCTGGTTAAGTAACCGACTACTTGATCCTATTCTTGGTAGAAGGGTCAAGGGGCATAGCCTTTATTAACAAAGGTAATGAGAATAATCAAACTTAAGTAAAAATGCAACATGCAAGCAGACATATGCTCACTGAAAATAAAAGGAATGAGACATACTAAATGCAATAAGCAGATGCTAATTGAAATATTTTTGTTGTTTTGAAATATTCATTTTTGTTTGGGGTTTTGAAATATATGCCTTTTTTTGAATTTTGACATATGTATTTTTTTTTGAATTTTTTTGACATATGTATTTTTTTTGAATTTTAAAACATATGTATTTTTTTGGATTTTTGACTTATGTATTTTTTTGGATTTTGATATATGTATTTTTTTTGTAATTTTGACTTATGTAATTTTTTTGGATTTTTGACTAAAAGATCAGCATGGTACTTGGATCAAAAGATCATATTCATTTATTAACTTAATTTCCAAATTGTTCTTCAACAACTTAACTTAAACCCATCGTGTTTGAATTTGTGTTTCCATTCGTGATCCCATTTGATGATTTGACCCTTAGTCGATCTAAACTATTCCTTAAGTTTGAAGTACATTTCTTTAGAAAGAAAAGATGAATAAGTTTAGAAAGCCCATAAGAAGGTTCCGGAGACTTAAAAAGATGTTCCTTTCCTACCCTAATATCCGTTGGGGTTCGGTCATTTTCTTTCCGGGGTATTTATCGACCTTGCGTTCCCTTTTATTTCATTTCATGGCCTTGATGTAACGTTTGTAATGTAATGGCCTTTTTGATTTGACATTTGGCTTTTGCCTTGCTTTTGCTTTTCTTCTTTTTTTTTCGGGACAGATCACCCCCTTTTTTTTATGACGGCCTCCTACTAAGATGGCGGGTATTCTTGGTAATCTATTCTAAGTCTCGTTCCGACATCACGGGCCGAATTTAAAACAGAATTTTTGCTTTAAAATGAATGATCTGTACTTTACACTTTCGGTCAAGCTTTCGATATTCTTTAGGACTTGTCATCTCTTGTTACTCACGAATCAAACGTGTCAGTGTGTGCAGTAATGGGCTTGAAATTAAGTTATTCAGACTGATAAGGAAATTTGAGTTTATAAATTTTCTGATTCCACTGGTCTTTGTACCATACTGATCGACTCTTTAACCTAAGGGTAGTATTTCTTAAGATATAAACCATTCCAGGGATGTTTTAGCTCTTCTCCTTCTGCATTAACAAGACGATAAGCATTACCAGGAAAAGCGTGCGATACAACATAAGGCCCTTCCCAGTTGGGTTGGAGCTTAGAACGCGGACCACCAGGTTTTATAAAAATTCTTTTAACAACCATTTCACCGACTTTGAACTTACGTTCAATGACTTTCTTTTGATAAAAACGTGCTAGTCTATTTTGATAAACTTTTGCATGATTAGCAGCTGACCATCTTTTCTCATCTAAAAGTTCCAATTGAGCAAGGAGTGCCGAACGATGTTCATCAATAGAAAATTCCTTATTCAATTGTACTCTTAATGACGGTATGAGGATCTCATATGGAACTACCGCCTCCATTCCAAATGTTAAGGAATAAGGAGTCTGCCCAGTAGGCGTGCGGATTGAAGTTCGATAGGCCCATAAAGCCTCAACCAATTTTTCTGGCCAATCTGTGAATTTATTAGATTTACACGTCTTTTTGATGATTTTTATCAAAGTCTTATTTGTTGCCTCTGCTTGGCCATTGCCTTGCGGATAATAAGGAGATGAATGATGCAATGCAATTTTATACCTGTTACAGAGGTCCTTCAATTCCTGTGACACGAACTGCGGTCCATTGTCGGTGACGATGGTGCTTGGAATTCCGAATCGGGTGATGATGTTCTTCATGATGAACTTGCAGACGGTTGATGCTTTGATCTCCACGTACGCTTCAGCTTCTGCCCACTTGGTGAAGTATTCCGTTGCCGTGAGAATGAAAGATTTTTGCTTGATGCCGGAATCTGGATTACCAAGAGGTCCAATAATGTCGAAAGCCCACATGGAGAAAGGCCATGGGGAAGAAACAGGATGGAGTGAAGATGCAGGAGAATGAATTTTGTCGGCGTGAAGTTGACACTTAGCACACCTACGAACATATCCTACACAGTCTTCTTCCATGGTTGGCCAATAAAATCCTTGTCTAAGGATCTTCTTTGCTAACATCTGTCCATTGACATGACCACCACAAACTCCACTATGAGCTCCTTCCATAACCTTCCAAAGCTCATCTTCGTCTAGACATCTCAGAAGAACTCCATCAAAACCTCTCTTATACAGTGATCCTCCAACTAGAGTGTATCGTTGAGAAACTCTCCTGATAGCTCTTTTCTCTTCAGTTGTAGCTTCTTCAGGATATGATTGATCTTCACAATATTTTGCAATTTCATAATACCATGGCTTCTGTTCATCATCCATCTCTTCTAACAGCTCCATCAGCATGATTTCTCTTCTCTCAATGATATCTCCGTCTCTGACTTTCTTCAGCAATTTCTCCTTAGTTTTAAGGAATGAAGGGTTTTTCACGGCAGGTGAAAGACGCCTATGAACTATAATTGATTCGGATTGCTTGCTGATTGGAAAATCGAGAGAAGATGCAAGTGAAGCTAGAGCGTCAGCTAAGATGTTTTGATTTCTAGGGACATGGACAAAGATCAATTTCGTGAAAAACTTTGAGTAAGCAGAAGTAAGCTCCTGATAAGGCTTGAGTTTGGGATCGAGAGTTCGATACTTGGTCAGCACTTGGCGAAGAATCAATTGGCTATCACCTACGATCCTGAGTTTGGTAGCACCATGGAAATGAGCAGCCTCGAGGCCAGCAAGAAGTGCCTCGTATTCAGCAATATTGTTTGTGACTGGAAAATCAAGCTGAAAGGCTTGTGGAATGGTGACACCTTCAGGTGATAACAGAACGATACCGATCCCTTTTCCATGAGAATTCAGAGCTCCGTCAAAATGCAGAGTCCACATATCATCTCTGATTTGATTTACGGACATCAGTTCCTCATCCGGAAACTCTGATCGCACTGGATCAAATCTAGGAAGGGGATGATGAGCGAGATGTTCTGCTATGGCATAGCCTTTGATCGCTTTTTGCTGGATATAGATGATGTCGAATTGAGATAGAAAGCTTTGCCATCGTGCTAACCTATCAGTAAGAACAGATTTCTCCAGAAGGAATTTGATCGGATTCATCCTAGCGATGAGATGAACTTCATGGGCCAGAAAATAATGCTTCAATTTCTGCACAACCCAGACCAATGCTGCACATGTTTTCTCCATCGCCGTATATCTCTGTTCAGCGGGGTTGAGAAGTTTAGAGAGATAATAGGCTACCCTCTCTTTTCCTTCCTCATCTTCTTGTGCTAAGACAGCCCCCACTGCATCATCCAGGACTGAAATATAAAGTATCAATGGTTTGCCTGGAGATGGTGGTCTCAAAACAGGAGGACTTGCTAAATAGTTCTTTAATCCATCAAATGCCTCCTGACACTTATCGTCCCAATCAAATTTGACTCCCGGCTTGGTAAGCTCGTAAAACGGCTTACACCTTTGTGAGTGCTGAGAGACAAAACGGCGAATAAATTGCAACCTCCCGATTAATCCTCTCAACTCTTTCAAGTTTTTAGGAGGTGGCATTTCTCTAATGGCCTTCGCCTTATTAGGATCGATCTCAATTCCCCGTTTACTGACGATAAATCCAAGCAATTTCCCTGAAGATACCCCGAATACACATTTCTTGGGGTTCATCTTTAACTGATATTCTCTCGATCTTTCTAATACCCTTGCCAAAACTTTAGCATGCTCAGCCTTTGTTTTCGATTTAACCAATAAATCATCCACATACACTTCCAAGTCTATATGCATCATGTCATGAAATATTGCCATCATGGCCCTCTGATAAGTGGCTCCAGCATTCTTTAATCCAAATGGCATGACAACATAACAATATGTTCCCCAAGGTGTAGTGAATGACGTTTTCTCTTGATCCTCTTCTGCCAGCTTAATCTGGTTATATCCTGAAAATCCGTCCATAAATGATAAAGTCTCATAACCAGCGGTATTATCGATGAGTACATCAATATGAGGCAATGGAAAATCGTCTTTAGGACATGCCCGATTCAAATCACGGAAGTCAATGCAAATCCTGACCTTTCCGTCATTCTTCATAACCGGGACTATGTTGGCCACCCATTGTGGATAAAGGACAACTCTAATAAATTTAGCTTTATGTAACTTATCGACCTCTTCCTTCATCTTTAAAGCCATTTGTGGGTGGAATCGCCTTAATTTTTGTTTGACCGGGCTAACTCCGTCCTTTAATGTCAACCTGTGTTCAACCAAAGACGAGTCTAACCCCGGCATATCCTCATAACTCCAGGCGAAAGTGTCCTTATAGTCCTTGAGTACTTGTACTATTGCGTTCTCATCTTCTGTAGAAAGATTCTTACTGACGAGGACAACCTTAGGTTCGTCTTCAGTCCCTAAATTAATTTCTTTGGTAGGCTCTTCTACGGCAGCTGAGGGTTCATCAAATCTCTTCACTCCACTGGCATATGCCTCAGCCGCGTCCTCGTCATCTTCTTCTTCAACAATGGGATCCTTTTCATGCATTAATTCATATACCCCGTACCCATCATTGACTGACTCATCGTCCATGCAATCTTCTGGCATCTGAATTGGATTTTCTAAAAGCTGAGGGATCAAAGAGCAAGAAGAGCACTTATCAGCTAAGTCCTGGAGGTATCTATCTGGAATTTGCCTACCCTTAGACTTCCTAGACTTCCTAACCTGACTAGACTGACTAGACTGCCTAACTTCACTAAACTTACTATCATAACCTAACGAAGATGAAGCAGGATGAAAATCCTGGGATACAAGCGGAAATACAAGAGAATCCTCCCGAGGGGAGGGACAGAGTAAATCTAGAAGAGAATCTTGACCGAAGGACCCGCGTGGCGGGGTGCAATCGGACAAGTAAGATGTTTCCTCAATAAGGATTTGGGAAGAATTTGTTGCCAAATTGGCGTTTTTTTTTGGAAAATGAAAGAATTAAACATAAAGCAAGAATGAATGCAAATGGGAGGAGAATCAGACGAAGGAAGAGGCACCAAAGCCAGAGGATTAGGGGGATCATATAGTAATATGTCCCAGATCAGATCATACAACCTCTCTAGGTCGAGAGGAGGTTGTGGTATAATGTCCCGAGGGGACAGAGTAATCATGACGGGCGGAGCCCGTGGAATATCTTCAGTTATGACCCGCGACCAAGTCGGGGTCAAGAGCAGTGTACGAAATAAGGTATGGAGCATGAAGACATGTGAAGGATATGTCCCTCTCCAGAGCAGATCTGTTGTATAACCAGCTTCATAGGGGTCATCTGGCTCCCCTTCATCAGTCTCTTCGGACAGCAGTATCCGCTTGTCAAATATAGCACCAGGGCTTTCAATCAATTCATCAATTTGCGGCGGCCACTTAGGTTCTACAGGATCCAAGAATAGTCTGTTCAGTGCAATATACAGGTCCCTCAGATCGAACCACCTGTACCATTCACATTCAGGGTCATGAAATTTCCTCCTTTTCATAGGCCGCAGAGCCTCCAAGGATTGGTACGTGAGCAATTCAGAGCAATGTCTGGCCAAATCCCTCCCATATATATCATGGAAGTCAAAACAGGAAGTAATGACTACCGTATTGTCATAGCTGAGTATGGGCCCTTTCACGAAGTGCGTACACATGGTCCATGTTAAGGGATCTCGGCCTTCTTTAAGTGGCGTAGACATTGCCTCCCAGATTTTCGGGCCTTCTTTGATTTCTGCTTTCTGAACCGGATCTTGCTTCAATTTTATTGGCCTATAGCCCAGACCACTTCCAGGTGCCGCTCGATGATTTCTGACAGGAGTGATCCTGCCTTGCAACTGCGTGCCCAGACCTTTCCCAGGCTTGTAGCCGTTCTTCATCATAATCCTCCATCCTGGGGTACTCATGCACTTCCCCCTCTTGATAGCATCTAACGGATATGGAGAAATAGTAGCGGCTTTCAGAGGATCAGCCACTGGGCGGTAGACCTGTAATACCGACAGAAAAGGTTGTCGGCCAGGTAGAACAGCAGATTTAATGTTCAAGGAATGAGCAGCAGCAAGGATCGGCATGCTCGTTACTTTAATTATTCGTCCTTTGTAAGGGAATTTGAGGCATTGATGATTCGTAGAAGGAATCGCCTCAAGAGTTTTAATATAAGGACGACCTAAAATGGCATTTATGGAAGGGTCGATTTCCAAGATGTGAAATTCAACCTCTGCATGACTTACAGGGCCCAGCTCCACCTTTAAATAAACCATTCCCAGAGGGGAACGGGTAGAATTGTCATATGCTGTTACTGAGATGGGGCTGGGCAGCCATTTTTCTTTGGGCACACCGCACAACTCCAGGGTCTTCGGAGGTAGAACATTGATCGAAGCCCCTGTGTCAACCAGGCATGCATCCACGGCCTTCTTACAGATGTTGACTGTGATACTCAGAGCCATGCTTCTGGCTGCCGGCGGTGCTAGTTCCGATGTATGGAAAGTTATAGAGGGCTGATCCCCCTGAGGAACTAGTAGTGCTGCAATCTTCTCTACCGGCACGTCTTCATTGACCATCACCTTTTGCAGATATTCCATTAAAGCTTCTTGGTGACTCTTGGATCTTTTGATCAGTTCGAGTATAGTGATCCGTGCCGGTGTCCGATCCAGGTGTTTCAACAAGTCATATTGAGTGCCTGGTGCACTCTCTTCATTGTGGGCTTCCTCAGTTGGCTGTGATGGGCCGTCTCTGACTGTGGACTGAGGAAAGACCTTGTTGAAAATCCTTCCACTCCGGAGTGCGTGTTCCTCAACCGTGGAGGATCCGGGTGACACTTTAAGTACCGCAGAGTTGGATGGTGCGGATGGCGCAGAGGGTTGGTAGGTAGGTGATGGCGTAGGGCTAGGTGGTGATGGCGCGGTGCGGATTAAAGGCCTAGAGGGTTGAATGGTGGATGGGTAAGTGGTTGGCGAAGTGGGGAATGGTACGCGTAATAGCGGTCTAGATGGTAAGGGCATATCTGGATAGGCGGTAGTAGTAGCGGGTGAAGTAGGAAACGGTACGCGTAATAGTGGCCTAGATGGTAGAAGGGGTGCGTTATTAGTTTGTGGGGGGTTATATGATGGAGGTGTAGTGGTGCGGGGCGTAATGGGTCTAAGGAAGGCGGGTAGTGGTAATGGGTTATTGGGTGTGGGCGAGTGATATGTAGGTGTGGGTATGGGGGTAATGGTAATGGGTTGTGGCCTTGGCATGTGGATGGTGCGGCGTGGTGGTCGCTCTGCGGTACTTTGAACGTGACCCGTTGAACAAAGAGAGGAAGAGTCCTCTACTCTCCATTGCTGCCCACGACCAGCCTCAGACTGGCTGTTCGTCAGGATGGGAGCAACCTGGTTTTGGTTCTGATGCTCCGGGAGTGGATTCTGCACTATTCCCATGTTGGGTGGTGCTACTGCTTGTGCCGGTGGTCTTGCTTGCTGCTGCTGCTGCTGCGGTCTTCTCGCCTTCAGGGCTGTTATGTACTTCTTCATTTCCTCCCAGTCAATGCCGCCCTGCTCGTTGAGATCATGGATATAATCTCTGAATTGGAAGCAGGTGTCAATGGTATGCCCAGGTTGTCTGTGGAAGTAGCAATACCTAGACGTATCGGCGTTTTGAGGCCAGACGGCCTTCTCTCTCGGCAAAGCTAAGGCATTGGCTGCCATTAAAGCGCTGAAGATATCTGCCAAGGATTCTGGGAGGGCCGGGTACTCTGCCCTTTTCGGGCCTGGAGGTCTCCTTTGTTGGTTGTAGTCACCAGGAGGAGGGACATTGTGGTACGCCGGCGGTGCACGCGGCTGGTACTGTGGCTGTTGCTGTTGCTGCTGATGTGGCTGCTGATACTGCTGTTGACGTTGCGGCTGTTGCTGTAGCTGTTGCTGATTCGGCTGCTGGGGTCGCTGGTACTGCTGTTGGTAATGGGGGTTCTGCGGCTGCCTGTACCCTTGCTGGCTCGGCTGTGGTGGCCTCTGGTACTGCTGATTCCTCACAAACTGGGGCGAGTTATTGTTCTTAGTACTGACCTGCTCGTGAGAGAGCGTGCCCTCAGTAGTTGGACCTGAGCTAGGAGAATTTGGCACTGCAGGCTTCCGAGGTGGAGGCCTGTTAGGTCTGTGAGGATCAAAGACGCTAGAGAACGTAGCGTCCTTGAAAGCATTCTGGCAGTACCGTGCCCTTTCATAGAGCTCTGCCATGTTCGTCAAGTTGTTCAAGGAGAGGACTAGCTTGAACTGGGGGGTGGCGTTAGAAATCAACATTTTCACTTGTTCGGATTCGGACAAGTGATCTTTCACTTTTTCAGCCAAGCCCCGCCACCTGTCAGCAAAACTGACAAACTCCTCGTCCGGTTTTATCTTTTCTGCAATAAGATCCGTGATAGACAAGGAGGGTGCAACTCTGTCCTGGTATCGTTGGATAAATTTACGTGAAACGATACCATAATCCTCTACTTCTGAGGGTTCCAGAGAAAAGAACCACTCGAGGGCTGGTCCCTCTAGGGATCTCCTGAACAAGAAAGCCAATGACCTCTTATCATTCTGCCAGAAAGAGGATTCGTACATGAACTCCTTCAGGTGCGTGAAGGGGTTACCAGTACCATTATACTTTCGATACACTGGCATTTCAGAGGGTGGTAGATGAAACACTGGCAGGCTCGGTAAGTTAATTTCTGGCACAGCTTTAACCCCCATCATCTTCTGAAGATTGTTAAACTGCTCGTCCATGCGCTCCATCTTGGCCAGCAATGTCTGCGTGGTCAGATCTGCCTGGGGAGGAGGAGGAGGAGGAAGTACTTGATAGGCCTGCTGCCTAGAGTACGTTGGACAAGGAGGATAATAAGGATGAGGTCCGGCAGAGCTTCCGCCATGCCCGAGGGCATTTTGATAAATGGGCGTCTGCGGTCTAGCCGGTTGCCTGGATGATGAAAGTTGTGGCCCAGTTGGCCGAGAGGTAAGATGAAGGCCTTCCATGGCCTGTTGGATATAAGGAGGAGGAGGAAGAGGTTGTTGAGGAACAACGGGGGGAGCCACAGGATTCGGCTCGGCAGGCTGCATGGGTGCCTTCCCCTTCAAGATGGACTGGATCGCCTCGAACTGCTGAGGGTCCAGTCGGGAGGCAAGAACTCCCAGAGCATTGACAAGATCCGTAGGATCGGAGGATGAGGGATCATGCTGATTCATGTCCCCCTCAAAGTCAGGATTGGGAATCGCATATTCATGCGGAGGAAGATCATGATATTGATCGTGCGGATTAAAAAGAGGAGTTCGTACATTCCCGTCATGTCGAACTGGAATGGGTACAGAATTACGGGAGGCATCAGCATCTCTCCCGTTCTCGTAGTTGAAATCAGAATTGCGAGGGGCATTAGCATCTCCCTCGTAGTTGATAATGGCGTCTTGGGCCATACTCAAATCTCTGCCTGATCGCAGCAGCATGATATTAGATTCCCCCTTTTTTTTTTCAAAAATTTAATCAAACAAGTTGTGCAGAGATTAATCAAACAAGTGGATGCTTAACGTGATTTCAGGATTCCTTGTTGAGTTATTTGAATTGGATTAAACCACAATTTCGCTCAGGGAAGGATCCTAGTTTCAGTTTGATTTCCACCGTTATTCTCTAAGGTTTTTCTCTCACAACGCTTTCGGAATCTAGCCGGGACTTCAATTGGTACAACCAGCCCGATGATCAAGGAGGAATACCTTGATTTTGGGGACTTATGGAGGTCTCAACGTCAACTTCTCTAGTCTGATCAAGGGACCAACCCAATCAGAGAGAGTTGCTAACGTCGAGTAATGTGTTCCTAAGAAAAGGAGGGTTTTAGCCTCAATGCATATGCCCTGCGACCTGGATGGCCTCTAATGCTTAATAGAGTAATGTGTAGCTAGCACTCAACACAGAAATCTGGAAACTGAAAAATAATTAAGAAACTGTCTGAATCGCGTCGATGATAGTCGACGCTATTCAAAACAGAACTTAATTCTTTCGCAGAGAACAGATGCAAACAGCAGAGAGAACCTGGAAAATAACTAAAAACTACCTGAATCGCGTCGATGATGGTCGACGCTATTCAACACAGAAGTTAATTATTTCACAGAAACAGATGTAAACGACAGAGAGAATCTGGAAGCTAAAAGGCGTCTAGGAGCACTGACGCGGTTTTGAAACGCGTCGCTGTTCCTGGACGCTTTTTAGTTCGCAGAAACAGATTTCCAGAAGGATTTTCTGGGTCGAATCCTCCTTAAATAGGGAAAAATGCAATAAATAATCGACTCATGCAAAGATTTTTAGTTTCAGATTTTAAACAGGATGGTTTACTATCTAAACAACTAAGAAATCACACAATCACACAGCATTTTATCATCAAAAACAGCTTTTTAACTAATCAAGGGGAGGCAAGATCTTGCCACTGGGGTGTGCACGTGGTGCACGAGGGAAATTAAACAAACTAAACACTCACCAATTGGTGAGGACGTGTCGAAAGACACAAGTGGTGTACCGTGGGTGCCCGGTATGGTAATAGCAAGAACAAAAGAAATTAAAAGACGGCGAGACCACGTCCCACCGTGATCGCCAAAAGAGCTGTAGGTGCTGAAAATTTGCTCATGTGATTTATGTGAAAAACTATGTTGTTTAGGGTAAATTAACCTATTAAAAAAATGCAACTAAGGTGCTGTGATCGCCAGAAACTTTTAACTAAAAAGCTTCAAAAGAAGTTTGATCGCCTACCTGTTTAAACGCGGAAGAATGAATCTTTGGTTCCCCTCCTTCAGCCGGCTGAAGAAAGAGAGCCTCTTTATCCTTTTGTTCTTGCTGTTGAATGTTGAGGATCGTCCAGAAGTTCTCTTGGCTTCGTGCTTGATTTTCCTCTTTTTGTTGATTTCTTGTTGTTGTTGTTGAATGCAGCAGAGATAGAGAGACAGAAACAATAAAGAAGAAATAGTGATGAGAATCTAAATAGAAGTATCAAAATTAACCATGATTAGAAACATGCTTAAACAGCAACTCACTTGTTTTAATTGACTTTGAAACCCCTTTAGAACAGATGGGTTTTAGAAGATTGATGATGTGGTGTGTGTTGCATACAGTGAATATGAGAGAATGAAACTAAAGAATGAAAATGAAATTCAAATATGAAAAAAACTTATGCCCAGTCCAGTTGGTTGAAGCTTTGAAGAGATGAAGATCTTGAAGAAGGATGCCGACTTCTGGAAATGGCAGCGCTCCGGCGTGGTTGCTTCGATCTTCAAATTGCTATAACGCTGAGGCTCAATAATTCTCTCTCTCTCTTTTTTTTTTTTAACTCCTTGAGATGCAAGGTATTTATAGGCTTTTTCTGCGTTCGCGATTAACATAGAAAAATCTCGGATTTATCTACTTTAATCGACAGATAATTACTGATTAATTCATCTTTATCTGTAATTATCTAAAACGCGTCCACCTTGGCTGACGCCTTTCAGATTAAATTAAGAGAAGGATAAACATCCGGGAAAACTTATCTTTATCTTTATTAGCTAAAACGCGTCCACTTATGTAGACGTCTTTTACCCTAATTAAGATAAGGATAAACATCCGGAAGAGAAGTTAAAACAGCTTAGGAAACCTAAAACGCGTCGACCTCTACAGACGCCTTTTAGCTAATAAATCAATTAATTAACATTCAAATTTAAACGTTAAAACAGGAATAAACTCTAAAACGCGTCCACATAAGTCGACGCCTTTTAGGATTTTTCATATTTTAACTGAAATTTGAGTTAAAATCAATTCAATTGATTAACTTAAACATGTCTGTTCGACCCGACACTCAAAAAGATTAATAAAAATTAATCAATGGTTAAATATCAGACCATTCTGAGGCATTATTATATGATATGAAATTTACTCAAAATGACGTCAAAATTAGCGTGTCTACACCTCTCTCACTAGGCGTCACCCCGCCCACGCCCCCACCGGCGCTGTGCTCACGCTCCCACCAGCACAGGGTGATAAAGCGCTACAATGTCACTCCAGGTCCACAGTAACACAAAACCCAACAAGTACGATCCGGTCACGTGAAAAGTCCGCGATCGCATAACATACAGGTAGCATCGTCCGGTCATGAAGAATCTATCTCTACCGGGTACACTAAAACATGCACTAATCATCCGTCTAACAGTATGAACACATTTTACTGGCATGAATTAGTGAGGTTCTGTCTTGAATCGCGTCTCCCAAGGTCGACGCCATTCAAGCTCCATGTACAGGTTCATGTAAAACAGTCTTCAGAATCAGGCCCTAAAAGGCGTCGACACCAGTGGTCGCCTTTTAAAAGGCGTCGACATCCTCAGACGCCATTCAGCACAGAAATCCAGGAATTCCAAAGAAACTACCCAGGGGATTTCTGCCTTAAAAGGCGTCATGTCTGCCCGACGCTTTTCAAAAACGCGTCGTCGACCCATGACATCTTTTAATCCCAGAATCCCGAACTGGCAACTCCTCAGTCAGGCGATTCCTGTCTAAAAGGCGTCGCGATGGTCCGACGCCCTTCAAAAAGGCGTCGTCCATGAACGACGTCTTTTAACCCCAGGAACCAGAGTTGCCATGAGCCCGAGGGCTCCCTTTTCAACCCAAATAACTCCAAAATCACCCGAAAACGGAGGAGAAAGAGGGGCAACACAATTCATAGGAAATCACATTCATAGCAAAACCCCCCATATCATCAAAAGAACACCTAAACATGCTCATTCTACCCCCCGAAACCAAAGATCCATAACGAGCTTAAACGGGGGAAAACATGGCTTAAACACGATGCTTATGGGAACCGTCACCCTACCGGATACTTGAACGCCTCCGAGCTTCAAGCCGTCCACCCGACTCTCCCCACGCCGCCGCCGGTACCGCCGTGGTCGTCCTTGCTCCACCGTGACGTCGGCCGCCGTCCGGAGAGTAGAACGCCGCAGTGGAAGTGGAGGTGGTGGTGGTAGGAGCTAGGTAGAGGATGGAGTGGAGGGAGAGATGAAACGGTGGGAGGAAAAGAGGGAGGAGGAGGGATCGCTGCCGAGTTCGTCGGAAGGGAAAGAGAGGAAGAGAGGAGAAAATGAGGGAAAGAAGGAGGGCTCGCGGGGTTAACCAGAGACTGGCTAAAACGCGTCGACATCCACGGACGCCATTCAGTTGATGTGACGGCTGCTCTGACAAGACTCTGAAACGCGTCGTTCAAGGCAGACGCCGTTCAGACGACATGTCAGGGCCGTACTCTGACAATCCCAGAGTCGCAGTCTGAAAGGCGTCGACACACGTGGTCGCCGTTCAGGCGACAAGACAGGGCCGTACCCTCGCGGCCCGAAGCCAGCCCACGTGGCACCAACGTGGCAGAACCTGAAATGCGTCTGCGACGGTGGACGCCGTTTAAAACGCGTCTCGATGTCCTGACGCGAATCAACACAGAATCTCCGCCCTCACTGAGGTTAGAACCACAAGGTCCGACCCCAAAAACCGGATCCGAAGGTCACGATCCTTACAGTATCATTGGTGACTCAGGTCAAAGGACCAACTGTGCTACTGCAACGATAGAATTCTCTGGTTGACTAATAGGTATAATTACCATCCAGGAATTCTTATTTGGGTCTGTTCAGTGAACTCATTCTCTAATGAGCACTCACTTGTTTGTCTTTGTGTCACCACACGAGTGAATGTGAGATCATTCACCCTCATCATATGAGCAAACATAACTTGTGTCGATCTTATCGGATATTTAATGTCCATATCAAATATCCTATGATCGAGAACTATTTAAGACAATCGCCTTAGGATATTGATCTCACTATCATGATCTCATCATGATTCGATATCCCATACATTTGTCTATGGACCTTCATTACGATAGTCGATTGCGAGAACTATTAAATGAAGAAATAATTGCCTTTATTAATAATCTGAACTAGAATGTACAATGATTGGCTTTGAGGCCACCCAATTCTAACATTCTCCCACTTGGACTATAGCCAATCTCCCATGTGTCTAAGTCCCATAGACTTAAGGTGACGTTCTAAATTGTTTTGAGACAATGGCTTAGTCAAGGGATCTACTACATTATCTTCAGATGAGACTTTCTCAACTACTATATCTCCTCGGGCGATGATCTCACGAATCAGATGAAATCGTCTCAGAATGTGCTTTGACTTTTGATGTGATTTGGGCTCCTTCGCTTGAGCTATTGCCCCATTGTTGTCACACAATAATGGAACATGATCTGAAATGCTTGGAACGACTCCAAGCGCCGAGATGAACTTCTTCATCCAAACCGCCTCCTTGGCCGCTTCAGCCGCAGCAATGTATTCTGCTTCGGTCGTCGAATCTGCAGTTGTTTCTTGTTTGGAACTCTTCCAACTTACTGCACCTCCATTTAACATGAACACAAATCCAGACATGGATTTGCTGTCATCCATATCTGACTGGAAACTCGAGTCAGTAAATCATCGAAGTTCCAAGTTGTTTCCTCCATAAACGAGAAATAGATCCTTAGTCCTTCTCAAGTATCTAAGGATACATTTCACCGCCTTCCAGTGTTCCTCACCTGGATTAGCCTGATATCTACTAGTGACACTTAGTGGGTGTGCCACATCAAGCCTAGTACATAGCATTGCATACATGATAGATCCTATTGCCGAGGCATAAGGAACTCTATCCATGTATGCTCTCTCTTCAGGTGTCTTGGGAGACATTTCTTTAGAGAGATAAATTCCATGCCTCACAGGAACGAGGCCTCTCTTGGAATTTTCCATGCCAAACCTTTTGACTATGGTATCTATGTACATAGATTGGGACAAGCCAAGCATCATTTTGGACCTATCTCTATAGATCCTTATTCCCAGAATATAGGATGCTTCTCCCAAATCTTTCATGGAGAAGTTTTTGGATAACCAAGCCTTTACTGATGACAACATTCTTACATCATTCCCAATGAGTAGAATGTCATCAACATAAAGTACGAAAAAGGTAACTGCGCTCCCACTAGCCTTCTTGTATACACAAGGTTCATCTTCATTCTTAATGAAGTCATAAGATTTGATTGCTTCATCAAATCTTAAGTTCCAAGTTCGGAATGCCTGCTTTAATCCATAGATGGATCTTTGCAGCTTGCATGCCTTGCTTGAATGCTCTTTGGAAGTGAATCCTTCAGGTTGTATCATATACACCTCTTCTTGAAGGTTCCCGTTAAGGAATGCCGTTTTCACATCCATTTGTCATATTTCATAATCATAGAATGCAGCGATTGCAAGAAGTATTCTGATTGACTTAATCATGGCAACTGGAGAAAAGGTTTCGTCATAGTCAACACCTTGCCTTTGACGATATCCTTTTGCTACAAGCCTTGCCTTGTATGTGTCAATTTGTCCATCTGCCCCGATCTTTCTTTTAAAGATCCATTTACTGCCAATAGGTACTATACCTTCTGGTAGATCAACTAAGTTCCAAACTTGGTTGGCATACATGGACTGAATTTCAGAATCCATTGCCTCTTGCCATTTTTCTGATTCATGACTATTTATAGCTTCTAGGTAGGTTTGAGGATCATCATCCTCATTCAAGTGCACTTTTGGCTTGCCATCATCGATATGTCCAACATATCTTTCAGGCTGCTTAGGCACTCTACCTGATCTGCGAACCTTTTGTGTATCATCTTGAACAAGTCCTTGAGTCAATGGTTCAGTAGATGAACCAGTGTTGATTTGTGAGTCTAGAATTTCTTCCAATTCTATCTTGCTCCCACTGTCTTCTTTTGAAAGATATTCTT
Source organism: Zantedeschia hybrid cultivar (assembly GCA_030544215.1). Classification (NCBI taxonomy): domain Eukaryota; kingdom Viridiplantae; phylum Streptophyta; class Magnoliopsida; order Alismatales; family Araceae; genus Zantedeschia; species Zantedeschia hybrid cultivar. The sequence goes on along the minus strand of JARZZO010000003.1, from coordinate 30,752,334 downwards.
TCTCTAAGAAGACAGCTCTTTTTGCGACAAACACCCTTTGATCGCTCGGCTGATAGAAGTAATATCCAAAAGTCTCTTTTGGATATCCCACAAATCTACATTTCTCTGTCCTGGAATCCAGTTTGTCTGGATCATGTCTTTTGACATGTGCAGGACAACCCCAGACTCTAACATGCTTAAAGTCTGGTTTCTTTCCTTTTCATATCTCATATGGAGTGGAAGGTACTGACTTACTCGGAACTTTGTTCAACAGATATGCAGCAGTCAATAGTGCATATCCCCATAAAGAGGTTGGAAGGTTAGCATTACTCATCATGGATCGTACTATATCTAATAGAGTACGATTTCTCCTTTCCGATACACCATTTAACTGAGGTGTATAGGGAGGAATCCACTGAGACAAAATACCATTATCCTTAAGGTATTCTGTGAATTCTGTACTTAAGTATTCACCCCCTCGATCTGATCGAAGAGTTTTAATATTCTTTCCAGTCTGGTTCTCAACTTCGTTTTTAAACTCTTTAAATTTCTCAAAGACTTTTGACTTATATTTCATTAAATATATGTAGCCATATCTTGAGAAATCATCTGTAAATGAAACAAAGTATGAGTAACCACCCATAGCATGAGTGGACATTGGACCACATACATCACTATGTATTAGTTCCAATAAGTCCTTAGTTCTTTCTCCATGTCCTGAGAATGGAGCTTTGGTCATCTTTCCCATGAGACAAGCTTCACAGGTTGCAAATGATTCATAATCGAATGGATCAAGATATCCATTCTTTTGCAACCTTATGATCCTGTTCTCATTTATATGACATAGCCTACAATGCCATATGTACGATTTATTCACATCCTTATCTAAGCGTTCAAGAGAATTATTTACCAGACAAACATCATATGAAATATCAAGTAAATATAATCCATTCAATAAATATCCGGAAACAAATAATTTGTCTCCTTGATAAATTGAACAACCTTTATTCTCTAGCTTCATAGAATATCCTTGTCTATCTAAACATGAAATAGATATGATATTCCTAATAATGGTTGGAACATAATAACAATCTATCAGTTCCAAAGAGTCTCTTGACGACATCTGAAGTCTTGCTGTCCCCACAACTAACGCAGCAACTTTTGCTCCATTCCCGAGCCTCAGATCCACGTCTCCGCGGTTCAATCTTCTTTTACTTGTTAACACCTGCAAGTTATTGCAGATATGAGAAACACATCCAGTATCTAATACCCAGGATGTTGATTCTCTATAAGACAAGTTAAGATCGATCATGAGAATACCTGAAGCTTCATCAAGCTTCTCCTTTGCTTTTTCTGCAAGATAAATCTTGCAGTTTCTCTTCCAATGACCTTCTTTATGGCAGTGGAAACACTGACCTTTATCATTGACTTTAGCTTTGTCCTTTTGTGCCGCCGGTTTGCTTTTCATTGGCTTCTTAGGCTTACCTTTCTTAAAGGTCTGTCCAGATTTTCTTTTCTTGTTGGTCTTACCAACAAGCATTACATTTGGCTTATCTTTCTGGATAGTGTCTTATGCTGTCTTCAACATGTTGAGCAGCTCAGCCAGTGAAACTTCAATTTTGTTCATATTGAAGTTGATAATGAATTGTGAAAATAAATCTGGAAGGGACTGTAGGATTAAGTCGATGCTTAGGTCATTGTTCATAACAAAGCCAAGCACAGCAAGCCTCTCAATCCACTCTATCATCTTGAGCACATGAGTTTGCACAGATGTGCCTTCGCTCATTCTGGTCCTGAACAATTTCTTAGATATCTCATATCTTTCTGTTCTGGATTGTTCACCAAACAACTCTTGTAGGTGATTCAGAATGGTCTTAGGTTCCATGTTATCATGCTGTCGCTGCAGTTCATTGTTCATTAAACCGAGCATATAACACTGGACCTTGACAGAGTCCTCTTTCCAATTTTCATACATCATTAATTCATCTTCGTTAGCATTATCACCGGGTAGCACTGGATCTGGTTGATCCAGGACATATGCTAGCTTTTCACACATGAGGACAATCTTCAGGTTGCGTAACCAGTCAATGTAATTTGGTCCCGTGAGTTTGTTTGCATCAAGTATGCAACGGAGGGGGTTAGGTGACGACATAGCGACCTACATGGAAATATATAAAATGAGCAAATAGTTCTTAAAATCAGATTTAGGACTTTTAATCTAGATTTTATGCTCCCACTATTTTTCGGCGATCTGTATGACCCTCTAAGATACAGAACGGGAGATTCCGGTGATCTCCTAGTGGGGATCAGAATCCTTCGGGCAACATGCATGTGACCTTGTGGTAGCACAACAAATCACATCAAGTCCCTTAGGCAGTCAACTCTTGACAGTTGCAACGTTTGCAATATCCGATCGATTTAACCCCTGAATCAGAATGACCTTGTGGTAGCACAACAAATCAATTTGATTCAGTTAAGTTTATCCATCATTACTTAGATGACATGAATTCATAGTGCAATCCTTGTGGTAGCACAACAAAACTACACTATTTGTCCATTCATCTTAATGACATCACATGTCGTAGATCTAGTTTAATTTCTAAATAAAATGGACCTTGTGGTAGCACAACAAATCCGTTTGAGATAAGAATTATCCTAAGATCTATAATGATGGTGGGTTACGTGGATTATTATGAATATCTCACGTTTACAACTTAAGTTTTAAAAGAGGGTTTTGATTTTGATTTGTAAAAAATCGTGCTATCAATAGTATTTCAATTTGAAGTATCAATATACTTAATAGAAATATATATATGATAGCATAGTCCACAAATATCACATATGTGCAGAAAAATTAAATGGGGATGATCATGGATTGCTTAAACTACTATGGAATCATCGGAGCCAAACGATGATCCATAATAGGATCCTAATGTGAAAACAGCAACACTGGTTCCATTTGATGCGAGTCCTCCCTCCAGAGGTGTCTTCAGAAGATCCTGTCCTCTAAACTTAATCCGATACATTTAAATATGAAATTCAGGACTCGTAGGTCCACAAATGTACATTTAAACAGTTAGAAACCTTGATCTTATCAAGGGGAGTACAATCTTATAGGAAGGTAGAAAGTACACTTGGATTAAGAGAGAGGAGGACACGCAGGTCCTATTTAAAATACCAAATGAAATAAGCATCGCATCCATCCACATCATTCATCACATGAAAAATTTAAGTCCACGATCATCCCACCATAAAACACATCACATGCATCACAATCATCACATAATTGCTGTTTGGTATTAAATTTTATAAATATAAAATTATAATACCAATTAGTTTTCGAAATAACATTTATTTCAGCATTATCAATAATATTTAAAACATTATTGACAAATAAACTAACTAAACTATTCAGTTAATCTAAATAATGATTCAAACAATTTGAACGACAAAGTGTAATCAAGTTATGCATGAAATTAGTTTAAAATAATTTTAAACTAATTAATTTAACAAGGAAATTAATTATCTAAAATAATTTTAAATAATTAACTAATACCCATTAATTATAAAGCCCTTTAAGTAAATAACAGTTATTAAACACTTTAATAAGCTGTTAATAATCATAAAAAATAATTAATAACATTTATTACTTATTCCTACAATTATTCTGTTTTAAAACAATTTTAAAACCGGCTTAAATGGGCTAAAAATGGGTTTAATGGGGTTAAACAGGCATTAAAAAATAATTTTTAATTAACCAAAAATTGGGCCCAGCCCATTAGGGCCCAAACGGCCCGGACCCGGACCCTGGCTGGACCAGGGTCGAGCCCTGGCTCGGCCAGGGTCGAACCCTGGCTCGGCCAGGGGCTCTGGCTCGGCCAGGGTCGAGCCCTGGCTCAGCCAGGGTCGAACCCTGGTCGAGCCAGGGCGCCGCCCGGCTCCCGCCCGGTCCAACCGGGTCGGGACCGGGCGGTTCAGCCCTGGTCGCCTGTATTCGACCGGCCCGACCCCCTTATTCTCTGCAACCCTAACTTGTTAGCAGACCGGCGGGAAGAAGGGGCGGCAGCGCCGCCGCCGGCCGGCGGCGCCAGGCCCCTGCCGGCGTCGCCCTTGCTCCGGCGACACGCCCGGCGCCGGCAGGGCCGCCGGCGGTGGCCAAATGGCCCTTGGATCGAGCCCTAAACTCCCCTTAAAATCTGATTTTACAGGTTTAAAAACCCGAGTTTGGGCTCGATTTTTAGGACCTCCAAGGGCACTCCGGCGCCGGCAATCATGCCCAATCTGAAGTGGTGACTATCACCAAGAGATCTAGAGATTAGGCCGGCCATCCCAACGCTTGGAATGCACGTACAAAGCCGCCAAAGTACCCCGGTTCATCATCACATGAAGAACTCCGAAAAACCCAATAAAATCTGAAAAATTTCAGAAAAATAATCAAATTGATTGTGATCATCATATGAACACTAATCTGTCATTTTTAATCGGATTAGACACAAGAACACATACAATACGGGTTCTTCACGCATAACGAGAAAAACACGCAAAACGGTGCCGTTTTACAACCGAACCAGCGAACCTGGCTCTGATACCACTGTAAGGAATCGCCATGAACGCAGCGGAAATAAAAATGATTCCATTGTATCGGTTGCTGGGGTCGTAAAACGGACATTAAAATCTAAGCGGGAAGAACAATTCTTCACCTTTGCGGGGTTTCGAATCTCCCGTGGATGATGCCGACTCGGTAATCGCGCACGCGCACGATCTCTAGAGGTATCCACACGAGTTCCCGCAGTAGACGCGATTTCCTCCTCGACTTGAGTGCTCCGACCAGATCTCAAATCCACCACGCACGGAGAGAGACAGATCCACTCCAAGAGAGAGAGAAGGATAGGGAGAGAGGAGAGAGAGAATCTAGGGAGTAAAATTCGTCCAACCAACTTTTTACCACTCCCCCTTGGCCCTCCTTATATAGAAATAAGGATAAGCACAAGAGTTAATCCTCATGATTATCCAAGAGTTTGGCCTTGGATAATTCTCTATTAAATCTTCATGTTTATCCTGCAGCTTTTCACAAAAACCCAGATAAGCATGTAATTTCACATCTCTCACCGTTTGACGAGAACTCTTATGTGTGTGACCCTCTAGGCCCATATATCAGTCCGGTTGCAGGCCCATTAAATTTAGAACTGTTTCTTGAGTTTAATATTTATTAATTAACATTTAAACATCATATGTTAAATGATTAATTTAATAAACAAGTAAATTATCATCCGATGATTAATTCACTTGGCCTTCTGATCATGAACAGCACCAAACACTACCTCATGATCCCAGAAGATATAAGGGATACTGTTCCCTTCAATTGAACCTTTCCGCCTGCAGATGCCGCACAGATATAATCCTTCACTCATGCAATGTCTCGATAACGCAAGGATATGGTTTTATAGTCAAACCCTTTATTGCATTATCCAGATGGATTCCAGTACACAGTTAATATCTAGAAAGACATCTCTTTCATTTGACCATGGCCAGGGATTTCTGTGTACACATCCATAGGACATTCTCTCTCCAGTCTTATACCAAGAGTGAGTGATCCCTTGTTCACTCAATTACCTTCGCAAGCTTTCCACTGTATCTGAAAGACCGATTATGGTGGACTTAATAGTTAAAGTCCACGAGTCAGAGAATCAAGATACAATGGTCCACAAACAAGATATCATTGGTGACTCAGGTCAAAGGACCAACTGTACTACTGCAACGATAGAATTTCCTAGTTGACTAATAGGTATAATTACCATCCATGAATTCTTATTTGGGTCTGTTCAGTGAACTCATTCTCTAATGAGCACCCACTTGTTTGTCTTAGTGTCACCACACGAGTGAATGTGAGATCATTCACCCTCATCATATGAGCAGACATAACTTGTGTCGATCTTATCGGATATTTAATGTCCATATCAAATATTCTATGATCGAGAACTATTTAAGACAATCGCCTTAGGATATTGATCTCACTATCATGATCTCATCATGATTCGATATCCCATACATTTGTCTATGTACCTTCATTACGATAGTCGATTGCGAGAACTATTAAATGAAGAAATAATTGTTTTTATTAATAATGTGAACTAGAATGTACAATGATTGGCTTTGAGGCCACCCAATTCTAACACTAAACACCAGTAGCTAGAGTTCCTCGGGCACTACAACATCTAGAATCTCCTACTAGAAGTCAAAGGCATCCTCAATAATGATCTTATTTCCCATGTCTGAAAGGAGGGCATTGAGAGGTCCCTCCTCATCGAGGTGGCATTGTTGTTAAACTTTGTCAATCCTCCTCTCAACCTCTTGGGCAAGGTGTTATGATGATGTTGCCATCAGAGCACAATTGTTCCTTTGCTTGGAGCTCATCAAGGAAGAAGTGGTCAAGTTAGTAGCTTCACGTGGTAATGATGACCTAGAGGCCCTACACAACCCAAAGCAAGGCATCCAACTAAGCATATATCTTCGCAGAAGGATCCTCGATTGGCACAATGGAAAGAATAAGCCTACAGTAAGATGGGCTGTGCTGGCCAAGGCCCTATTACGGGAAATTTCCCCTTTGAGCTGACAGCCATTAGCATTGTTCTACTTGCCGTACCTTGCCATGGCCTTTTGATCATTTCCTATATATGGTTGTCAATTGTGTAAAGATCAAAGATTTTGTGGTGCTTGCAACTACCCAAATGCTCCACACTATTTTGATGATTGGACCATTTGATTAGCTTATTGAGATGAAAAAGCAGTTGGGGGACCCTAGATGTAAGCCGCATGAAACCAGGGTGTAGTTCTCTGATGCTTAAGCCAAGATCAAAAGGAGAGGGAGACTATGAAAGTGAAATCACTTGTAGGTTCTCTATGTCCCAATGAGATTGTGGTAAGGGGTACCCCTCTTGTTCTGTTTTCTTACTCCTATACTTCCCTCTATTGACTCGTTGAGTTGGATTTTCAACCATGGGCAGTCTTCAGTCAGTCAATTCTCTTGAGCTTCTTGGCGAGCGCTTCAGGCCCCCACCCATTGGAAGTAGGGTTTATGAGTTACGAATGCCCATCGTGTTACATCTCACATGAGCTGCACACGCCGCCCATTTCGCCACTTGAACTGAAAGGGTTTGATGGGTTTGGATTTTGTGCGCTGGTCTTATGCCATTTCTGCCTCTTCAGTTTCCATCAAGAGAACTAAATGATACTTTAGCTTAATAAAAAGTCACATCTCATGTTTCAGCTTTGCCAGTACTGTGGGATACCCTCGTATTCATATGCTCTACACGAGCAACGGCCAGCTCAGACAAGGAATGGGTATGGAGTCTGCAGTGGGAGCCGAAAATGTTATAGCAGGATTTCACAATTTCCAAATAAGACATCCAATGCATATATTTGAGATTCAGAGGTGGGCAGAACCTAAGTAGTATCTCCCAAAAAGCAACTTAACCACATGCCAACAATCAGAATCAACTGTTAAGGAATGAGATGGATAAATTGCAAACAAAGACAGGAAGAAAGGAAAGAATTTGCCTATGAAAATGGACTCCAATTTCTTTACATGGCAGACCATAATACAATTTACCAGGAACACATTCTCTGCTTTAACCCCAAGGCAAGAAACAAGAGACTAAATCACAGCCAAAGGTTGTACTGCAATAGGTTTGTTTTGGATCACTGCAGATATATATTTGAATGTCCCTTGGTCCCTTCGCATCGTACACAAATTATAACCCTGCATCAATGCACATGGGAAATTAAATCTCCACCAGACTAGGCAAAAGGAAAAGCAAACAACTTGAGCTGGAAGATCTCAACAGTTTCTAACCATTTTCAACAAGGCTTCCTTTTCTCCACTTTAAAATGAGTGAACCATTTCTTCTTCCTGGGTCGGTCTCTGGTAGATGACCTCTTATCTCGTGCCTGCTGTTCACCTTCACCTTTGGACTCCTTGAAGGAAGTTCTCAGCCTACTACTACTTGAACTCCTTATCATTGGTTGGATGGTGGTGTAGGAAGCATGAATAGCATCCCTTTCCTTGAGAAGCTCATCTATCTAAATAAGCAGCACAAAATGATAGGGATTTTATATAGTGACTGAAAATCACATAAGAAAGTTGGCCAATCCAATGGAAGCTGAGTGATGGAACTCACGGCCTGCATTTCCTTTGCATATCTGCTGGTCATCTCTGTGAATTGTGCCAATACCTGCAAATCTCAGAAAGAAAAATAAAATGCACCCTTAAAATTGTGTCAATGGGGGCACATAATTAGAGAGAAGTTGGACAATGAACCTGTCTGTATTCTGCCTCAAACGTAGAAAGTTCTGCCCTTTTATTCAATATTTTTGCTTCCACATTTCGGAGCTTTTCCTTTTCCTCGGAAAAAGGCGCAGCACACATAATCTCTATTGTATAATTTGCACTTTTAAAGAAATTGTCACCTGAAAAGTAAGTGAGAATCAAACCGCCTCCTAGGTATGAAAATAGCAATCAAAGAACATTACAAGTACAAGACAGAAACAGACCATAAACAGCAAATATATGAGTGCCAGCTTTGAGCTCTGTTATTTCACATGGCTGAAATCCATCCAATTTTTTGAAGAAAGCAGCATCTGGATCCTTCGAAGCTGCCATCTGGAGTGCAGGCATTAAAAAGGAAAGATACCATGGATGAAAATCAAGTGACAAATCTAAAAAAAAAATGACAAGCAAAATATTATGTGTTATAGCCCTTACCGAGTTGATAGCATGATCTAACCGGTAAACTGGAAAACAAAGAAAGTACATTCCAGCAGAGGTAACCTTCCCTGTTTTTGCACTGTCTTCCTGTCATGAAGTGAGTCAGACATGCCAAATTCATGAAACAAAAAGTTGATAGCATACTAGGGGAGAGAGATCAGATCTTCTTTTCGATATAAGGAATTAAACAAATAGAAAACTGGAAGAGACTAGAAACATATCGAACATTTTCCTGTCGTGAAGTCAGTCAGACATGCCAAATTCATGAAACAAAAGAAAAAAAAAGTTAATGAACTAGGAGAGAGATCAGATCTTTCTGAAACAAGGAATTTAACAAAGAGAAACTGTAAGACACTAAAAACACGTCACACATTTTCCTGACTTTTCAGGACACTTGCAAGGAATTACAATTTGGGAATATAGGGAAATTCTTTCTAACAATATCCCACAATGACGAAGGAAGTCAAAGAAATCTAGAGGATTTGCTCTCTCTGGGTTGCCCCGATAAGGAGGTGAGTTTGAAAAATATATATCACCACTCGGATAACATATATGCAATAATGCACAAGAAGCAATGTACCCAGTGAATTACAATTCGGGACAAGTGGTTTAAGATGTCATATTGGATCTGGGTTGTGTATATGCAGCCAGGTGCCTGTATAGGCAACTACCTAGAACCTGCATGCTACAAAATTTAGCATGGTGGTATGGAAAATGTTATACTCAAGTGAATGTGAATATTATGCTGACATGGTAAATATCACTAAATGCAAATGATGGCTGAATATGAGAAGCAAATATAACGAGATAATTTGATCTAGAAAAACATACAAAAAGGACATGATAGGACCAAGTACCTAGCTTCCAAGATACAATGGATAGGCTGATGGATAGACTAATTTCCAAGCCACGCATTAGCAACTGAGCTACATGATAGCCACTCCCTTGTCCAAGAAGAGAAGTCAAATGAATGCAAAATCTTGATGTCTAACAGGATATCCATAACTGACTCACATGTATCTGAGTTTTCCTCTCAGATCTTTTCTCATAACCAAGAAAAGCAAACTCCCATATACTTACAAGTACATGAAACTAGGTTCAGCCATACAGTAGCTTAGAAACTGGAGATACGTGAATCACAATTTGTGTGAGAAAGGAATGGATGAGTCTACTTTACACCCTTAATTTGGGGATGGAGCGGGCTGTCTTACCACTTACTGGAAACCAACCTTCACTTAATGCCACAGGGTTTTATCACCTCAACAACCTGTGTCCCTCTATTTGATCAACATAGCTCGGGTGAAGCTCCTTAAGTAGAAAGAGAAAAGCCAATAGAGTGATTTTTGATTGATTTCCGGACTTTTGTTCTTGTTAATACTACCCATTAGTGGAGCTAGGAGATTCGGTTGTTTAACCTGAGGCAATGAAATTGTTGCGATGGAAGTTTTGGCTCTTCCCTTTGATTGTCCCGCCGCTTTCTCTCTCGATTGAAGTTTCGGGATCAGTTGATTATGCCCGGTGCGTGTGCCGGTTAAGGTATTTACATTTTTGAGCAAGAAAGATGAAAGCTAAAGTCTTAGATCTGAAGTCCCCTCCTTTAGTTTGGTAAAGGTATCAAATGTTCAGTATTAAAGATAGCGAGAAATGTTAGTCTCACAGGCGATCATAAGCTTTTCTGTACGTATACTAGCTTTGGGCTTCTCCACCCCCTAACTCAAGTTTTGGGTTGATGGTTCAACTTGGTTACATTGTACCAGAGCCAACCTGTTCGTTCGGTTTTCCCTTCTTTACTCTTGCAATTTTGGAAACATCTTGTTGTACAACTCTACCAAAGTTTGTTGTAAGGAGGAATATTGGCAAAGCCGTTTAATCCCATACTGGATAATCATGGGCCACTCCATGCCTATATTACTTTTAAGCCTATCCACACTAACTCAAGCTCTGAATTGACAGTTCCGTTCAGAGATGAGATAAAAGCAAAATACTAGGTGATGAAATCCAACCAACTTTGCAAATAATCATTTTGGTTGCCTATTTCTGTGTAAAACAAGGCAGCTCATAAGCAATTTTGTAAATGTGAACATATTTTAACTTAAAGTGACTACCCTAACAAATCCAAATAATCGAGAATTAATGTTCTGCCAAAAATATGTTCATTGAAGTGCACCAATAAGCTACACATTTAAGATGGCATACTAGCAATAATACCATCTCACCATTACAAGAGCAATCTAGAGAATTTGGAAATCATCCATCTCATCCACCATGAAGGCATAGAATCGGATGTTTTCAATCACCCAACAAAGTCACAATGACTTCTCTTCTGAACACATGAAAATAAATCCATATGTGAATTATGCCATACGCTTCACTAGAAAAATGCAAAATATGCACCATTTAGGAGATCTCGCAATTTCATGAAACATGTTATGGCCATGTCAATTTAATAGAGAAACACCAACATCATATGGAACATGTAGCAACTCAGTCACAAACCAGACAATTGGAGAGAGATATTTGTAAGAAAGGACTGCCTGTGTAGCAGCAAAAACACGACAACATGGAGCCGTCATTGTGTCTTGGGGCTTGAGCAAAAGCGAACTGGATTAGTTCCACATTGGAAACCGAGAAAAGCTAACTTATGATGCACTTTTTTGAGAGAAAACAAGGTGAGCTTATGAGGGACCAAAATAAACAACGCTTCACAAGGGTTGGATTAGGCTGTTGTGATAGAACACCTACCTCATTTAGGAGATAATTTCACGAAACATGTTCTTATCATGTGAATCAACGAAACACCAACATGGTTGGGTTTATTCCAACTTTGAACTTTGACACATTCCACATCTTAGGCTGTGAATTCTGTACATACAATTCACACGTTCTCCCTCTCCCCCAAAAATAAACTCCAAAACTGAATAACATCAAAGACTAGAAGGATCAGGGTATCATTGAAGAGGGAAAAAATAGCTCAAGCCCATGCGGCCTAAAAAGCATAATAGGAGCATCCCGAAGTGGGGCCCAATTGGCCATTAAGGCCCATGAAGGCAGCTTCGTCTGGTGGTCAAGCCAAAACTAGGGACCGGCCCACCAACTTCCCTAGGACTGTGCTCAGGCATAGCAGCAGAGGGGATCCTTTTGGAACTCCAAGGTTGACTCATAAGATGGCAACCGACAAATGACAGTGCTCAGGGAATAGAGCGCCAATGACTCAAGCAGCCATTGAAACAGTCCAAACAGTGTAAGCCTTTAACTCCCTACATAATGCACAAATGTGACAGGGCGTGCACCAGGTGGGGTTATTAAAACGCCCCATAACGAATAAGTGAGTGGGCCATCAAAGCCCATGATCTCATGAGCAGAAGGCACGGAAGGAGTCGCAAGTTCCCAGTAACGGGAAAAAACCCTCTGCAACCCTGGAAACTAAAAAAGAAAAAGACACATCAGGAAGGAGTTATGCGCACTCTTAAGCAACTCAAGCACACATAACCTGGCTGATCCGGGGTCCCCTTACCACTTTCCATTGTCCTCCTGCAGAATCACCACTTGCCGCACTTCCATTAATTCCGTCAATCTTAGAGCGATTGGTTGGTTGATTCCCAACCGGTTTATCGCCTCTACAATTATTATAGTGACCAAGCATGCCTTCTTACTTATATAAACAATGAAAAGACTTGTAACCTAAAATGTTAGAAGAATGAATTTTTAATCAATTATCAGCAAACAAGTCCACATTACAGTCAAATACAGGATGCTTATCAGCAAGCTTTAAAAACTCAAAAATACCTTACAGCACATCAAGACAAATGCTGTAGGATGTCAATTTTATGAGATGACTCTAATACTCGGAGATACTGGGACAAAAGATGAATTGGCCGGCATTCCAAAAGCTCTGCTTATTACAAGTTCTAAAATCCAGTTACGTTATAAATTGAAGGGTCAACCAGAACAGGACCACCCAACCCTTGGAAGCATGGAGCAGTCATGGGAATGAGATGGAAGCAGGGAATCTTCAAGTTTACCATTCAAATTTGCTTTGCAAATGGGAGCAGGAACACTTTTGGGGCAGGAATGATGGCAAAAATGAGTGAATCCTGCTTCTAACACCAAGCCAGACTTTCGGAGAGGCAGGTGGATCACAAAGAAGAATATTGAACACCAAGACATTGTTATAAAAAAAGATAGTTCAACAAGAAAGTATCTGAATAGAATAAGAATTGGTCTGGAATTAGTAGGATCAACCCTCACTTATTGATTGAAATCATCGGTTCAAATTCCAGATGCAATTCTGTCATTAAAAGCTTGGGTTAATATGGAGGAACTACAAAAATTATCACACTAGAATTAGGTACCCATAGAGTTAAAAAGGAAAAATATCTGCACGGCTACATATATTAGTGATGGGGATCCAAGAATGGCAGAAATGGACTGGAAGATCCATTGCATTTTGTATTTGGCCCATTAGAGGCCCAATTGAGGTCTTTTCTAATTTTCTGTAATTTTCTGCATGTTTTGGCTATTTTAGGAGTCCTAGGGATATCTTGGTAATTTTTCTATTAGGGCTTCCTTTTGGGGCCTATATATACCCCATGTACTCCCTCCTTTTTGGGCATTGAAGAGCTAATGATGAGAAAGAGGAAACGATTCCAGCGCCACTGTGGGTATTGTGGGAAACCGGATGGTTCTGTGGGTGTAGGGTGTGAAGCCCCTGGGTTTCTTCTTCCATCCCCCCTTCTTCCCCTGTTCCTCTTCTCTGCCCTCCTGTCATCCTCTCCTCCGTGGGCCTCTGAGCCCTTCATCTGGGTTCCCCATCTCCCGTTCCGCATCAATTAGCCAGTTGGGAAAGTGTCATGAACTCTCAGATACTCAGCATATCCAAACATAATTGACAGTAGAGCGTAAATGCTAGAAATAGGCATTTTTCCAATGTTACAAAAAAGAAACCACGACAGATTAAAACATTTGATTTAGATAGTAATTTGGACCTAATCCATCCCAGGCTTTTAATAACTAAACTAGTACCTGCAATGCCAGGTTCAGACCACCATTCTCCTCCTGCTCGAAGTACAATAGCTGTAGAGATGTAAGATGCATTAGCAATGGTATGCAAGTTTTTGGCATAAAAAAATAACAAGGAATTAAACTTGGAGACACACCGGGAAAAAAAATATTTCAGGACCCAAACAGCATTTTTAAGGGATATTTAGGGACAGATATGCATTTTTGCATCTTCCACCATTCCACTATTTTTTATTGGCATTTAAGTTGAAAGAGGTTAATGTATTTATATGCTATGGAATCTTATACTTTCCAGCAATAGTTCCTAGCAGAACTGTGCTCTCCCTTCTGGGCATGATCTCCTAGATCCTAAGGCTGATATTGGCAACTTAAGAAGATTTCAGTAGAGGATTGTCACATTTGTGTTGTCTCATATAATGCTTCTCTGGCAAAGGCATAATTACATTTGGTGAAAGCAATAAAAAATGTCGTGGTAAACTAAAGCCTCAGTAGAATTCTTTAGATGATCGCCTTTATAACACCTATTCTTATAATATCTTTAAATGATAACATCTAGTGCACACCTTGAATTTGCTTTTGTCCCCTGAATATACTCGGCACACCAATCCAGCTTCTGCTTCCTGTTCTGTTATCTGTATGGAATAGAAATGAGCAGATTGCTTCTCTACCTGCTCAAAGTGAGGCAAAAATTGAAGCATCATCCACTGTGGACTAAATTACTTGATGCACATGGAAGAATGTAATAAACCTTTTTAGAAGTAGGTTGTCCTGGGTGAAGTGGATGAATCATAACAGAGCCATTCAGTGCCTCCTCCAGCACGGTAGCTGATACAGTTGTCTTAATTGGCACACCAAGTTTACTAGCATCGGATGAGATGCAGTAACTTCAGAATGTCAGACTCAAAGATAAAAAAATCGTCTTCAGAAGTACATTTTTACCTGAAAAGTGCAGCAAACATGGTGTTGACGGCACCTAGACTTGACAGATCTAATTCCAATTCTTGGTTCTCTAATTCAATTGCCTGGGCAAAGACATTATATCAGCTTTCATTAAAGTCTCAAGACAAAACAGTAGGAGAGAATTCGAAGTGAGCATAATGTGAATCATACAAACAACTATTTCAAGACAAGCACATGTTTACTATACATTGAAAACCTGTCACCCACATGGATGCTTGTTAACATCGGATATGAACTACAAAAATAATAAGAAAATTAAAGCCAGAATTTCTCAGACATAACATGATCCAAGCCAGCTTCATGTCAACCAACAGTCTAGCATGGTATACCTCAAAGCCAGCTGTGTCATATTGGCGCCGTTTCTCTGGATCAGATAATATGTTGTATGAAAATTGAACCTCCTTAAACATGTCGGCTGCGCCAGGATCATTTGCATTTTTGTCGGGATGGTACCTGGAGACATATAGAAAGCAGCATGATCAAATAATATCAGCCTAAGGTTATTGTAGGGTATATAAGAACCAGATGACATTTTCTCTTTTCTTCACTTCTGAGCAATAATGGCTTTTTAAGAAAAAGAAAGGAAAGCAACGATAATGTACTTCTACAAAGGAAAGCAATGACATTGTACTCCTGCACAGTTATTCTCCCTTCAATAACAAAGGCAATTGATGGGGATCCAGGAGCGGCTGGAATGGAGTCTAAGGTCCAATGTGCAGTTCATTTGGCCCATTAGGGGCCCATTTGGAGTCTTTTAATTTATATGTAATTTTCCCATGTTTTTTAGTTATTTTCGGAGTCCTAGGGGTAGTTTAGTAATTTTCATATTATGATTTCTTTGAAGAGTCTATATATTGTCCTGTATCCCCTCGTGGGAAAGCATCGAAGAAGAATTTTGAAATGATGAGCCGCCGTTGCGTGTTTTCTCCCGAGATGGGACGAGAACCCTAGCCTTCTTCTTCTCCAACCCCCTCTCTTCTATCTACTTCCGATCTACCCCCCCTGCTGTCCCGCATCAAATTGGTATCAGAGTCTATGTGCCATTTTTCCATCTCTTAAGGAGCAGCAGTACTTCCCGAGCCGTCAGGTATTATGATGATGCATGGTGCAAGATTATACCCCATGGCTCGTATATCGGTTTGGGTAGAGAATGGATAGACGAGCGGCAAGTTGTAATTGATCATACTGGACGAGATTGTCTAATACAACCTGAGGAATACCAGGCACCCTTTCTTATTCTCAATGCCACTTATCAGGATCGAGAGAGGTTTCAACAAGCGGATGATTGGGACGACTTCCAAGAGGATTGGGAGCGCGAAAGGTCCCAGATGAGGAGTGAACTTCAGAAGATTTATGCCATGCTTGCCAAGCTGACCACGCCAAAAGATGTTATCTATGAGGCCGACCCGACGATGATCGAGGAGTATGAAAATCAAATGAAGGAGGTGCACTATGTGGCCAATCCAGCCCTAGAAGATGAATATTTGGGGGAGGTCGAATCAGTGACGCCTATAGCAGATAATGACCTCTTCCCCACTAAAGGGAATGGGCCGAAGACAGAACCGTTACTGGAAGATGTAGTCGATCAGCCGAAGGTCGTTAAAGATGTCATCAGTTTGCATGATTTTGACCACATATGGAGCGACGTCGAGGCACAATTTTCTCCTCAGGTTGGAGCATTCATGCGCGCGATGATTCATGGGTCATCGGTGTTGCTTTCCGAGCATGCTACCATCATTCCCCTATAGATATTGACTCATTTTAAAATTCGAGGACGAATTTTTTCGAACTAGGGGAGAATGATGGGGATCCAGGAGTGGCTGGAATGGAGTCCAAGGTCCAATGTGCAGTTCATTTGGCCCATTAGGGGCCCATTTGGAGTCTTTTAATTTATATGTAATTTTCCCATGTTTTTTAGTTATTTTCGGAGTCCTAGGGGTAGTTTAGTAATTTTCATATTAGGGTTTCTTTGAAGAGTCTATATATTGTCCTGTATCCCCTCGTGGGAAAGCATCGAAGAAGAATTTTGAAATGATGAGCCGCCGTTGCGTGTTTTCTCCCGAGATGGGACGGAAACCCTAGCCTTCTTCTTCTCCACCCCCCTCTCTTCTATCTACTTCCGATCTACCCCCCCTGCTGTCCCGCATCACAAATCAAGATTATGTCAGTTATCGATAACACCCCCCCCCAAAAAAAAAAAAAATAATAATAATAATAATAATAATAAACACAAAAAAAAACTAAATTGATAAACATGTCCTTTTTTGTTCTTTTTTGAGCTGTTAATGATTGCACCATCTTGGTGCCTCTTGTACGGGAATCTATAAGGGTTTTAATCTACAGTCTTATAATTCTCCTTTTATCAACATACTCAGTGGTATCATCTGCTTTGATCCGAATCACATTTAAGTTTAATTCTGTGGAAAGTTAAATCTCCCCTTAAAAGTTAAAGCTTTTACATGGTTACTCTTTGAGAAACGTATAGTTACAAAGATGTACTGACAAAAGTGGAGGCTGGATGGAGATAATCTCTGTTGTTTTGTCAACTGGAAAATGAGAATGCTGACCATTTGATGATCAGTTGTATGAAGAGTGATGAGGTGTGGAAGACATTTGGAAGAATTTTTTCCTTCACAACAAGCTTCAAGACGGTTCATGATATGTGGAGATATTTTGATATGCTGAAGAAACAGACTGAGAAATGTACTAGAAGCCACATATTTAGTCTCCTTCCTCATGTATCTGCTGGCGTCTTTGGAGGAAGCAGAATGATGCCATCTTCAGGGAGAGTAAATTTACCTAGAAAATATTTGTCTTAGGGCTCTGAATTTTGTCCTGGAGTAGGTATATTTGGGTGTTTCTTCAGATTCTTGGAGAAAGGAGCATCCTGCTTTGTAATTTTTTATTGATCGTACTACCTCAGTGGTACCATCCACTTTTCAAAAATGTCAGAACACTCACAAGATCAGACCCACTAAAACCCCATTCCAGCTTGCTCTGGTCAAGACTAATTGGTTCAGGCATAAATCCACCAGGTTTGTTGAGAATGCCAATGCCAACTAATGATAAGGGATAAATTAGGTGGTTTTAACAGCTTCAGCTAATGATAGTGCAGTTTGATTTTCAACTATTCTGTTAAACATCTTGATTTTACCCCAACATTGAACTTGTCTGATCCATTTCTTGTCTGGTTCAACAAGCCTTAAACCAACAGAATCGTCTCTACAGATTGTAAGCGACCAACATACCAATACTCTACTGATAGACTTAGGCAGGAGCCGCAGGACGTTAAAATGGAGGTAATAAATTGATAATAACCCAAAAAAATCATGTTCATTCAACAACACATTTTAAAAAGGAACTATTCCAATTACATTGAGATCTGAGAGGCTGTACATAGTTTCTGCCCCCCACCCCGTGAAGTAAATATAAACTACTGAAGAAAGAAGATAAGCACCCAAACATACGTACCCTACCTGAGAAATCATTATGGATTGAGTAGTAAATTAGGGGGTGTGCAGAAATCAGATTTCCAAATTTCCAACCCATTTGAAGTCAGATTCAAGAGCATAAATCTAGTTCTTGTCCATCAAAAATGTAAATGTAAGTTTCCAATAAGGTGTCAAAACACTGAAACAGCATTTCCCCAAAAAGATCTGGCCCTATAGCTTGTTGCCTTCTCTCCATGATTCTCAAGGGATTCTTTGGAATGGCCAGGTTAAATCAAAGGTGCCCACCACACTCTATGCTTTTCATAAATCTAATGGATGTTCTATCCAACAAGCTCTGTTCACATCCAAGAGGAACTGCTGCTAATGGAACACAATGTCTTGGTTACAATTTTTTTCTATTTTTTTGAAGTACGTAGTACCATGATTTCATTAGATGAAAAGAAGGCATGTACAAGTACAAAAAGTGAACCCTAAAAAATCTCCCAGCACAGAAAATGACCACACCTATATGGTATGTCCCAACCTAGAACTCCAAGAAGGCAAAAATGGAGTTACCACTGTCCTCTTTACACATAACTATGGCCCATTCCCAAACTCTATCACAAAGAAAAGAGACTAGATTTCCAACTACACTGGCGTCTCCTCTGAACACTGTTAATTTGTTTCCCTAGAGATCCCAAATGGTGACAAGGAGAATTAACCACCCGCCAAACAATCAGCCTTGAGTCTCCACTTTCTGTCCCAAAGCTAAAGGCCACTGAGTCTTGTGGTCAGTCGACACAGTGCACTCTCATACTGTGTTAAAAGGCTGTCCTAGACCTTCCAGGTAAATGAGTATCAACTGACATCTCCTCCTCAATCCCACAAGCACAGCGAGAGAATATTCTCCAGATACCGTGTCAGTCTATCACAGGTTGGTAGTCTACCATAACTTTGGACACTTAAGGAATTAAGAGACAAAGACAAAAACTAGGAAATTGGAGATCTAATTGTGCTATGGTTAAATGGACCCCATAAGAGAGAACTTCCATTCTACGCACCTCATCCTTCAACCTCACAGATTCAGTCCTCCTCTCTAGGCAGTAACTATTTACCACTCACCACTTCTGAGATGAACATGGATGAAGTGAGACACAGATCTCTAGCAGCAGCTAAAATTATGAAATAAAAAAGCTCAGGAAAGATTTTTCATTAATAAAAACCTAGAAATGTAACCAATGATCAAGTTGACGTGTTTGAAATCCTAGAATCATGTGTGCACAATTTTCTGCATTCACAGAAATCACATTGGTCAGTGGCTTCACATAAGTGAAGCTCCTCAATCACTGTGTGATCTACTAACTACTTTGAGAATAGATGGTTAGGAATGTGTAATTTGAAGTCATCCATGGGCAAAGATTGTCTGACAGCAGACAAGTGCGACATCAGTCACCAGGATACTAATGATAATATATCAAAATCCTAAAATCACCAGATACTATTTCAAAAATTAAGAACAACATACATCCAGGTATTGGCTTAATATGCATGTTCCTGAAATATACTTCCTCAATGATATTACCATATTACATATATTCTGCCAAAATCGCTACCTTTAAAAGGATTCTAGAGAAGAAGCTCACAACAATGGGCGAATATATCTGATCCAGCAGACGTTCACCCATCAATACTTAGCTGACAATAGAATCTAGGCTTTTTCTAGGATTGAAAACCAAGTAAAAGACAAGGCTGTCATATTCTGGCTCCAAAATGACTACTTCAGTTTCTTGGTGCATTTTCTGCTAATCATGATCATTTTGGGAATGAAGATCCAAACTATTAAACTTTTTAAATTGGATATGGTGGTGCTTGTCTACACAGGGTCTGTACCTCTAGAAAGAAGAAAAATGGACGGGGGAGATAAACTGTTTCCCTTCACTGGTCACCTCAATCTATTATACTTGATATAAAGGGATTTAAATCCCATTTCCTGGAACTTATACCCAAGCTTTAACAATGGAATTAAATGAATTGAAGTAGCATCCCTTTTTTGTCTTTAACAGGCCCTGCACCCCATTATTAACATGTCAAAAGAACAGTCTACTTTTATCTTTTACAAACAACAAAATATCTGGAACCAATTGGATTGCTGAACCCATTTTTGGACCAGTATACTTGGATATCGTCGTGAATAAAGATTGCAACTTTTTAAGAACCATCCTAGCACTTCTCTCAACTGATCCAAGGTGTGGCATTGTCTAACAAGAACCATACTTAAATAGTGTATGGTAGTGGTAAGAAAACTTATATAACCAATAAAAATATGAAAATTAAAGGGGACTTTTAATATTTTAATTACAAAGGATATCTCTAATAATATATATATATATATATATATATATATATATATATATATATTTATTTATTTATATATATATAAGAACTAATTTCAAATCTAGGCATCTGGCATGTTTATGTGGCATGCGAAATGCAATACATGCAAGTTCCTTTTTTTTTACTAAGTTTAAATTGAAATAGGCACGATACAAAAAAACTAGCTGAATTGGATTGGAACTGGCCAAATGAGATAGGGACCAATCTGGATCCAGTGAAGAGTAAGTGACAAGCACCAGTTAGTTTTTGGCCAAAATTAGTCTTGGAACTGGAATCAGAAAACGGGTCCAAAGTCCAGACAGGGCTCAATTCCAAAAGGAGTTTTGAATTGCTCAAAGTAGGCATCTCAAACTCAAACAGAAAAGTGTAACATGGCCTTCAAAATGCTGACTTCAAAGTGAAATCTGTGCAGTTTTTCTCCTGAATTAGTCTTTTACGCCCAAAATCCATTCCATTTGAAAGTGAAATCTTAGGTTCAAAATGAAGTTCCCATTTCCAAGTTCCAATTCATGAAGAAAGGCATGATTCCATAGCCAATCCCAATTGAGCAGCTGAAAGAAATATAAAATACAGTTGAATCCCAAATAAAAATCACAAGCAAAATGTTTTTGCATCAGTAGAACATCTCACCAGAAGTCAAGCTCCCTAACAAACATTTTACCAGTAACCCATTTCACTTTACACAGAATTTCATGTCATTGAAAAATAAGAAAAGAAAAGAAAAATACTGCAAACCACGATTCAACGGCCAAACCTAAACACCCCACTCCTACCAAAGACTAGGCCACTCGCAGCAACTTAAATTCCGCAATCCAGACACGACATTTCCCCACAAAGAACCAAAACAATTACCCCCCGCCTCATAATTTGCAGCCACACAACATCAAGAACCCGGAACAACAAAATCGAGACAAAAGTACACATACCTGAGCGCCAACTTCCTGTAAGCGCTCTTGATTTCCTGATCCGAAGAAGTGCGCGAGACGCCAAGAACCTCGTACGGATCCCTCCTCTGCTGCAGCAGCTGCTGCTTCCCCCCTTCCCCCTTCCTCTCCGCCTTGCCCGGCATTCCTCCTACTCCCCCCAACCACTCCCCCTCCTCTCACGCAACCACTGAAGCCAAAGAAGGCGGCGAAGGAAACGAGAAGCGCGAGCGCAGGCTCGGTCAGGGAGCCGCGGAGAGGGCGAAAGGAGGAGCTGGAGCAAGAAGAGCTGAAGAAGGAGAGGGAGGGAAGAAGAGAGCGCAACCGGAGGAGACTGTGATCAGAGAGAGAAGGGGGGACAAATCGAGCGTGGAAACGGAGGGGAAGCCATTTAATTTTTCTAGAGAGAGAAAGAGATAGAGGTAGAGAGAGAAAGGGCGAACGTACACATGTGGGCCCCGGCACTGGCGTGGACGTGTCGGTCACTGTTCCGCAGGAACTGTGCTAATTAGCTGCTCCTGCGCCGGGCGGGATCGAGATCGAAGCAATCGTAACCGTCCGTGTGGTCGGACTATAAGATTGCTTTCGGTCTTTTCACTCTTCATGGGAGGGGTTTTGGCCTTTTGGGTTGTACAGCTGCTGATTAGTGGGAAGTGGATTTGGAGTTGTGGGCACGTGAGTGTGAGCGGCTTCTTGGAAGGGGGACGTGGTGGGGGATTAGGAAGGAGTCCACGTCGGTGGGAACAAGGATGCAACCGCAAGAGTACAGGGTAAGGTAAAACGTGACCACATGCATACGCAATGTTTTTGGCTTTTATTTTCTTTTTGGCTTTTCATAAATTAAAAGTATTGAGGACAAATGATTTTACTTTTAAAATCTTTAGAAATTAATTTGCATGCAACCCGTAGCTTTAAGGAAACAAATCCTTGTTGCCCTTGCAATGCTCTTCCTTTTATACCCTCAAGTCAGGTGTCATCTAGCAATGTAATGAAGACCATTTATAGAATGTTCTGGCGATAGTGACGGTAGAAATATAATAAGTTTTGTATCCTTAAATAAATAGTAAAAATTACTATCTACGGCTATAGTGTCTTGGTGAGGCGGGTCAAAACCAATGCGCCAAGTATGCCGTGCGGTGACGTTTAATCATAGCAATGCGAGAGGCTTGCAAGCGTTAATTACAAATCTGCCCTAATTTGTCTACAGAATAACTTATTCGAGATTACTTATCTAGAATAATGGATATTAGAATAATGGATATTTAACTTTGATAATTTTGTATCCACTGCCAGAATAAGAAAGATAAGTAATTCTTAAGTCTAGAGCTGAATTGCTTATTCTCCTTATTCTAGTATAAACAATTCTAACGCGGTATAAGCTATTCTGCTCATCAAATTAAAATTAATGTTATTCTAAAAATAAGAGATTTTATTCTTCTCTAATTCTGCAAACAAAATGAGTTATTAATATGAATTTGACCAACTAGGGGGAGGGGGCAACTCTACCCTCTCTTTTTCTTAACAGACATGTTGCCAAAGATGCTCTTGCAATATGTCCTTACCTAGGGCTATAAACGGATAGGGATATGGAAACAAAAACAATTATTTTTATCATAGTTTCCAACTAAAATTATAAAAATTATCAAAATAAAAAATAAACACAAAAACAAGTTTTTGTTTGTATATCTGCTTCACAATTTTAATCCAAAATAGATTCGAAAATCGGACATAAGAATGTTTTAGGAGCCTTTTAGAAGAATTTAAGGCATTGGGCCTCCATAACTGGGCTTTAAGAGCACAGAAGCCCAACTGTGATGCAGATGCACCTGGGATGGGCTATATTATATAGAGGATCCTCTCATCTACTTCTCTTTAGTCCCCGATGTGGTACTAATTGTGGAAGCAACATAGTTTGGCAGAGACATCTCAATGTCCCATGCAATAGGTAGGAAAGCTTGCCATCGCCGACCTTAGCCTCCATGACAAAGTAGACCAACAACTAGAGCTGGAAGGCTTCTACTATTCCGTTGCCTCGTCGCCACCTTTGGCCTGGCAATTTGTGTAGTAGGTGCCTTTGGCCTTTCTCCTCTCTTCCACACAACACCCATGGCATAGAGCAGGAGAAGTCCATCACTGAAGACGACGACAACAACTCAAACAATGGTGGTTCCCCCTCATCTGTGGTCTCCTCCATCAATGATGGCATCGCAATGGTGACAATCGTACCCCTGGGAGCCCATGAGAGGAGGCTGCAGATGTTGTAGGAGTTGGAGAAGGAAGTTGCAGGAGTTGGAGAAGGAAGTGACGACAATTCTGGAGGACGAGGAAGATGAAGGAAACGTTCTAGGCTTCTTTTTTGTTCTTGAAAGGATACACTAGAGTAGCCAAGCGAGCTTCCTCTTCACAGCTTGTGCCTATCTTGGCAGTTCCAAGAGATTAGTCGAACGGATACACTAGAATATCAAGAGTTTTTGGGAATCAGATGGAGGAAGAGGCTATGTAAGAGGTCCTATTCAAGCTTTCTCTCCTTGATTTGATTTGACACATGAATCATTGATTCGGGATTTGTGGCTCAATGGCACCACCGTCTCCCTTTTAACAACCAATTACGGGGCCAATTTTACTGGTATTTTCAAGAAATGAATCTCTCTCTCTCTCTCTCTCTCTCTCTCTCTCTCTCACACACACACACACACACACACACACACACTCCTCCTCCCTTACCTTAAATACTTGGCTTTCTTTTGAACAATCTTCTATTGTGAGGTGCCGACAACAATAATGTCTTGCATTGCATTGTAGGGGTCTAGTTGAGGGTGTTGAACATGTTGGCCCTCTTATTATTGTATTCCATTTCTGCCTCCAACAATGAGATGATGCGAAAGCAGGTCATGTTGAACATCTTAGAGACAATGACTTAAAAGTAGGCTGGCGACAACGAGGCTTCCAAATTGCTTGGCAATCTTGATGTGCCTCTGAAGGAAGTTGCAAAGGTTGATCATACCATAGTTGATGTTGACTGGCCACAAGTCTATGGAGGAAGTGGCAGCTAAGGTTGACATACTAGTCTTTGTAGTCAACTACCCTTTTGGACTCAATGGTGCAAAATTACCCAAGTCGCCATGGCTCTCACCAATGTTATTGTCTCCAACACCCATATGTAGTAGTAGTCCAAATTGGTCAAGAACCATTTTATAGGTGTTAAAGTTGAAGGGGTCCACTATCTCCATTGCATCGATTGTGTATTATTTGTCAAGGTGGATGCAAGTAGGCCCTATGCAAGCCATGTCAATATGCACCCACATGCACTCGCAATCTTTGGCCACTTTGCAGAGCCACATCTATGGGTTGACAGAAGTGGAGGTGCTATGCTAGTGTAGAGGAAGAGTACATAAGAAAATCACATGCAATGTCATTTGTGATACCTATGCTGAGAGAGGCAGGGTCAAAGGTGAAGGCGTTGGCTCGGGTGGAAGGCATGGCATGAAAGTTGAAAATGTAGACGTTGATTGTAAAGACTGAGGTTTCAGATTCAGTTATCGGGTTGATTTCAGTGTCGGATATGTTAGTTTAGGTGGCCTACAAGCCAATCTGACTATGTAAATCTCATTCGTTTATTAATATAATGGCATAATATTCATTATGTGTAAATCGCATTAATTCTCGTTTCATAATGAAGTCCGTGAATATGTGCTATAGTGATCAGATTATGATGAGATCATACTAATGAGACTAATCATTTAAACACACATATTCTTAATCGTTCCTAGTCGGAGGATATCCGAGAAGGACATCGGATATCCGGTTAGACTAGTACAGATTACTTATGCTCATATGATGAGGGTGAATGGTCTCATAAGTCACTTGTGTGGAGACACTAAGGCGAATCTGTAGGTGCTCATTGGAGAATGAGTTCACTGAACTGATCCAACTGAATCGCTGGATGGTATTGTACCTCACTGTCAACCAGCTTGATTCTATTGTCGCAGTTGCGTAGATGGTCCTCGGACCTGAGACACCAAGGACACCTTGGCGGTGGACTTCTATGCTTTGACCTTGGTTTACGAATCTCTAGCCACGGGATTCTAATACGCCAAGGATTGGGTACAGCGGAATATCGTCGAAGGGAATTGTGTGTCAATAAGGAATCATTCGCTCTCGGTACTTAGAGAGAGAATGCTCTAGGAAGGATGCGCGAAAGTCCCTGGCCAGGGCGGACGATAATATCGGGAAAGGAGTTTTCCGATATTCATCAACGCCATCCAATCCAAGTGAGTCAACCGGCTAGGGTTTGACAGCTCGCCATACCCTGAGTTGACTCGAGAGCATTGTACGAATGAAGGATTATATCCACGCGGTAACTGTCGGCAGAAAGGTTCCAATAGTGGGTTACTTAACCCCAAATACCTTCCGGGTTCACGCGGTGTTGCTTGGCACCCAACGTGATCGGAGGCCCGGTCGAATTCGATGTGCGACATCAATTCGATTGATTAATTGATTAATAAAGGGTTATTAATTAATTAATAAAGCCAGTGAGCAGTCACTGGGCTTGTTGGGCCATTAACTGGACTGGTACTTGGGCCTAGAGGGTCACACGCACATGATTCTCAAGGCGATGGATAAATAAGTGGGTTTTATATAAACCGGGGGTTTTTATGAAAAACCGCGCAGTTAGTATAAAACATAGCGAACGGGCTGAGCAGGCCAAGCTGCTGCTAACCCTAGCCGCCCCTCCTCAGTTTCTGTCTTTCTCTGGCGCCCAAACAGATCCAGATCTGCTCCGCCGCTTCTCCGAATCCCGTTCGACGGGAAATCGTCCGCGAGTTGCGGCGATCATTGCGGCGACCGGCGGAGGCTTCGTGGGCTGCGAAGAACGAGGAACTCGAGGATATCCGTCGCGGGGAGGATCGCGTGGACTTCGCTAGAGGCTGGGCGCTTGCGCGGCTTGCGGTGTCACACCGACGGAACCGAACGGCTGTGGATTCGAATCCGCACACGGTGAGAACTTCGATAATCCGATTATCGTATTTTAGTTCTTCGAAACGGAAAAACGGATCGCTGTAAATTTTTATTTTTTGCTGCGTGAGCGATCCAGAGAAACCGAGAAAACCCAACAGTGGTATCAGAGCCAGGTTCCACTGTTTCTCGTCCCGTTTCGGTTTCCGAAATTAATTTTTCTTGAGTTATTCCATGCGTTTAATCCGATTAAAATGACGGAATCGTGTTAATAAGATGAACACAAATAATTTGATTATTTTTCTGTGATTTTTCGGATTTTATTTGGGGTTTTCGGAGTTCTTCGTGGGACGATGAACGGGGTGTTTTCGGCGGCTTCCTAAGCGATTCCCAAGCGTTGGGATGGCGGCCCGGATGCCCGGATCTCTAGGTGATAATCACCACAGCACATCCGGTATGTTTGCCGGCGCCGAAGTGCCCTTAGAGGGCTATAAATTGAGACCTAATTCATGTTTTTGAAACCTGCAAAACAGAAAAATCCCACAGTTTTGGGGCTTATCCGGCAGTTGTTTGGGCCTCTCCGGTGGCCCTACCGGTGCCGGGGAGCCCGCCGGCGCCCCAGCCGCTGCAGCCGCCGGCCACAAACCTGCAAGCCCTTTAGGGTTTCAGGTCGTCGGGTTGAAGACGGGCGGTCTGAGCCGGTCCAGCGTCGGTTTGGGGGCGGCTCGGGGCCGGTCCAACCGGCCCGCTCCTGCACCGGACCAGGCGGCCACAGGGTGCGACCCAGGCCCGAGCCTGGTTCGGACCAGGGCTCGAGCCTGGCTCGAGCCAGGAATTTATGTGGGCTGGGCCCATTTTCCCTTCTTTTTCATTTAAACCCCAAGCCCATTTTAGTAATTAAATTGGTTTCAACAATTTATATTCAAAATCAGTTTTGAAATAATTAAATTTTAATTCAATTTATTTTAATTGGGCCTTAATGATTTAGAATCATTTTTTAATTAATGATTAGATGCTAGATAATTAGACTTAATTATTATTTTAATTGTTAAATTAATAATTAACTTTAATTTAACTAATTTAAGAGTTAAATTAGTTATTAATAATTTTTAATCTAATTGTTAGATTATTAACTATTAATTCATCTAATTGTTAATTAATATTTGAGTTAGTTATTAACTTAATTGTTAAATTAATAATTAACTTAATTGACTAATTTAAATGTTAAATTAGTAGTCCTTGATTAATTACTGTTAGTCATTAATTTAATAGTTAAATCAATGATAACTTTAATTACCTAATCTAAGAGTTAGATTAATTAATTATTAATTACTTAGTGTTAATTATTAGTTTAAGAGTTAAATTAATAATTAACATTAATTGGCTAATCTAAGTGTTAGATTAGTAGTTAATAATTAATTTAGTTGATTATTAATTTAAGTGTTAAATTATTAATTAACTTTGTTGGATTAATCTAAGAGTTAGATTAGTCTTTAGATAGTCTAATTGTTAGATTATTAGTGGGGTTTAATCTAAGTGTTAGATTATTAGAAATGTTCTAATTTGCATGGAATAATATGGAATTATTAATTTGAAGTGTGTACGCATGTGATGTGTGTTTAATGCTTTTAAATTTTGATTTAATTGCATGTTAAGATAATAATTGAGTTTTTTCGAAATTCAAATGCCAATTTTGATTGGATCCCAGCTTTTTGAAAGCCAAAACTTATTTATTTTGAAAAAACTCATTTGTTTTAGCCATGTGATGCGCTGAATCATGTGTGGAATGTTTAAAACACACCGTGGTCATGGATATGCACTTATTTAATTGTTCATGTGATGAGTGATGGATTGTGTGGATCGTGGATGTATGATTGTTTGTTAATTGTTAATAAATAGAGGTCTGCTGTTAAGTCCAAGATTTTACATAAATAACAGACCAAATTTACGTAATTTGCTATCAATTTAAAGGACAAAATCACATGGAAT
This sequence comes from Zantedeschia hybrid cultivar, assembly GCA_030544215.1. Lineage (NCBI taxonomy): Eukaryota > Viridiplantae > Streptophyta > Magnoliopsida > Alismatales > Araceae > Zantedeschia > Zantedeschia hybrid cultivar. Next base: position 30,723,919 of record JARZZO010000003.1, on the reverse strand, counting down.
GATAAGATAAACCATTTGCGCATTCAGAATCTGAATTTTAAAATTTCATCACTCCATGGATGGAATGAGGATAGCAATTCCATTTTCTCAGCAATTATTTAATGCACAGTTGAATGATTTATGGCTATGAGAACCTAACTGTTATTTTATGTGAAACAGGACATGAACAAGCAGATGGCATAGTGGTTGGACCACCGGAACGTCAAGGAAGCAACCAGGGTTCGAATCCTGGCAAAAACACCATTTTATTTTCGAATTTTAGCTTCAACTGGGGCCCACATGCCAACTAAGAGAGAAAGAAGGAGGGAATTCTGAAATTCAAAGAAAGGAGGATCCATTTTAGAAATTTGAAATTCAAAAATACCAATTAATGTTTTTTATGAGGATCCCCTAATCATAGGGGACTTAATGAAAAGATTTCTTTTAAATCTCTTTTTGAAATTCAAACCCCCCCATCTTTTCTATAAAACTAAGGGAGAAGGTCAAAAGGGGGGACTCCAATTTTTTAGAAATTCTTTAATCCCTCTCTCTCTCCCAGAGTTTTCTCTCCCTCACTCCTACTGTTCTCTCTCTCCCCCTACGCATCTCTCTCCCTCTGTTTTTCTGCCATTTTCTCTCTCCCTCTGTTTTCTCCTCTTCTCTCCGCCTTTGTCTTTCTCTCTGTCACAGTACAAGGAAGCAGCGAAGGTCAGCCGCCTCCACGCGCCACCTGCCGCGCCTCGTCTGCAACGCCGGCACGCTCCTCCACACGCGCAAGCCAGCGCCGCACGCCTGTCTCAGCCCGCACGCATCCGCCACGCGGCGCACTAGGCGCGTTCGCGCCGCCGGACATCGTCGTCCGTGCCAAGCAGCGCGAACCTCGCAGCCACGCGTCGGGAGGAGGCGATTCGCGCCGCCGCGCTTCGTCGCCCGTGCCAGGGACTCCCGCTCGCGCCGCCAGCCTCGCCTGCTGCGCCTCGCCGCCACGCGTCAGTCGCCGCCACGCGTCGGCCGCCCCCGCTCTGCAGCGCCTGCCGCGCTCGAGGGCCGCCAGCCTCGCCTGCCGCGCCTCGCCGCCACGCGTCAGTCGCCGCCACGCGTCGGCCGCCCCCGCTCTGCAGCGCCTGCCGCGCTCGAGGGCCCACCAGCACTTCGCCTGCCGCGCCAGCTTCGCCTGCCGCGCCAGCCTCGCCTGCCGCGCCAGCTTCGCCTGCTGCGCCTTCCTCAGTCGCCGCCTCGGTCCACTGCGCCGAGCCCTCCAGCATCTTCACAGAACCTCTATTGCCCGCATGAGCCCCTTTGCTGCATTAGTATTTATTTTTTTTAGTTTATTTAGTTTAGATGTTAAGCTTTCTCTCATGTATTTAATTCATAGCATGTAACTAATTCCTTTTGCAGAATTCTGTTTTAAGTCTCTAAATAGAATAACATTTGTATTTCAATTGTTGGAAATCTTACTTTAGGTGTGTTAGTTCCTTTAAACTTGTGCATGTAATTAATTTTTCATAGTTTCTTCATGTTGGGAATTAGAGATAAACTCTTTAGAATAGATCTAATTAATTAGATTGTTGATTGATTAGGTAATTCGTTAATTAGTGCAATTAAGTCAAACTCTCATTTCTAGATTAATCAAAATCCAAGGTTTTCAAAATTAAAATTTTATTTCCCTGTGGATTCGACTCGGACTCACCCTTACTATGGTTAAATTTAAGATGAATGAGCCGATTAAATTATAATTGTTAGCTACGATTTTTAACGACATAATCTCAAGCTTTCATCTGCGCACCTCTCTCTCTCTCTCATACTCTGATGTATTTCTACCTTCCTCTTACTCTTGTACTCGCCATAAGGCCTTCTTCATTTTTACTTGTGAATTCTAGAATTTAAATGTAACATGATCGAGGCAACCGAGGAAGGAGCGAGGACGATCCACAACTGCAACCAGGAAGGCGAAAAGATGGAGATCTCTTGCCTATGTGTTTGCAGGATATCTAATGTAATTGTTGTGTTAGATTGTGTGTGCATTTGACTGTTGGCTCCAGTCAAACCCACTGTGCTATCCATGACCACACTAAAGACATGTATGTGATGCATTATTTTTCTTTTGATTATGAATCAAAGCAGGTTATAGTATTTAGTAAATATATACAATATATTTATATACTATCACCTAGGAGAGACCAAGATAAAAGTTATCTAAATACCATCAGATAAACTCTAAGCCGTAACGCGAGTAGTTGAGAACTTACCGCCTGGTCCACCATCATTATAGTCATAGGATTCGAATCACTTTAGGCAGGTTTGTTGTGCTATCCACAAGGCCTGCTTAATTGGGAGGAGAAACTGTGGCTATGGCATTAGATGCCTATAGATTGGGATAGAGGAACCATGTAGCTTTGTTGTGCTATCTACAAGGGCTGCATGTAAATCTATGCTCGTCGCGTAATGATGGTTAGCTTAGACCAGAATTAGTGGTTTGTTGTGCTATCCACAAGGCCATTAAATCTCTGGGGACCGAAGCTATTATCAGATATTGCAAGGAGTTGCATGTCCCATGAGTTGGGTGCTCTCTGATTGTATTACAGTTTGTTGTGCTATCCACAAGGCTGTAGTGCAAGTCATTGAGATTTTGATCCTCACTAGGAGACTGTCGGCGTCTCCCGTTCTGTATAACTGAGGGTTATACAGTCCGTCGAAAATTAGTGGGAGTTAAACTTGAACAAAAGACCATGTCTTGTTTTAAATTTTAATAATTGAACATCTGCTAAGTAGATTTTACTTATCTCCTGTAGGGAACTATGTCGTCGAATAACCCACTCCGTGGCATACTTGATGCCCTTTTGACTTACCTGATCTACTCGGATTGATTCAGAAACCTGAAGAATGTCTTCAGATCTGAGCACATTGACTTTGTTCCTAGAGCTGATCCTCCTACTGAATCGGCATTGGATGCCCCTGAAGCAGAGATGATAGCTAACGATATAAGATCGAAGGACAAAGGCAAAAGAGTAGTGAAGGATGACTGCTTCTGCTATAAGCAGTATGATCACTGGAAAAGGAACTGCAAGGAGTTCCTTCATGATAAAGCTTATGGAAGAGTGAAGTTGTCTGAAGCTTCAGATATCTATATGATAGATATCAACTTATCAGTTAGAGATTCCACATCGTGGGTATTAGATACCGGATGTGCTTCTCATATCTGCCATGATGTGCAGATGCTGACAAGTAAGCGCAAGCTGAGACAAGGTGAGGTGGAATTGAGGCTAGGAAACGGCGCAAAAGTTGCGGCGATTGCTGTTGGGACAGCAAACCTCAAGCTTCCATCGGGAGACACCTTATCATTAGAAGATTGTTATTATGTTCCTAGCATAATAAAGAACATCATATCAATATCTTGTTTGGACAAGATAGGATATAGGTTGACTATTGAGAATAGAAGTTGTTCGATTTATTATGGTAATAAATCAATAGCTTCGACATCTTTAGTCAACGGTCTATATCTATTAGATGTTTCTTATTACAATCTTCAAATTGATAATGCTCTTAAGAAGAGCAAGAATTGTGTGAACCAAGCCTACAAGTGGCATTGTAGACTTGGGCACATTAGTGAAAGTAGGTTGCAAAAGTTACATAAGCATGGTTATTTAACAACATTCGATTATGAATCGTTTGCAACATGCGAATCCTGCCTTATGGGAAAGATGGCAAAATCTTCATTTAGTGGACATGGAGAACGTGCCAAGGACATTTTGGAACTAATACATTCAGATGTATGTGGTCCAATGTCCACCCAAGCCAAAGGTGACTTTTCTTACTTCATCACGTTCACCGATGACTTCTCAAGATTCGGCTATGTGTACTTAATGAAGTACAAGTCGGAAGCATTTGAGAAGTTCAAGGAGTTCAAGAATGAGGTGGAGAAGTAGTTAGGAAAGAGTATTAAAGCTCTTCGATCAGATCGAGGAGGATAATACTTAAGTACTAACTTCACACAATTCTTAAAGGATAATGATATCTTTTCTCAGCTGACCCATCCATATACACCACAGGTGAATGGTGTATCAAAAAGGAGGAATCGCACCTTGTTGTACATGGTGCGATCCATGATGAGCTTTTCAGGATTACCAGTGTCCCTCTGGGGGTATGCTGTAGAGTCAGCAGCATACCTACTGAACAGAGTATCCAGCAAGTCTGTGGCCTCTACTCCATATGAGATATGGAAAGGCAGGAAACCAGAATTTAAACATGTTAAAATCTGGGGTTGTCCTGCTCATGTAAAGAGGCATGATCCAGACAAGCTGGAATCACGAACTGATAAATGCAGGTTTGTGGGATATCCAAAGGAAACCTTTGGATATTATTTTTACCATCCTGGTGAACAAAAGGTGTTTGTCGCTAGGAAAGCTGTCTTCTTGGAAGAGGAATACCTTCTCCAGGAGGATAGTGGGAGTACAATAGTACTGGAAGAGGTTCCAAATCTCCAAACAGCTGCATTATCATCAGATGAGATATCAGTTCCTGAATCTGTTCAGGTACACACAGATGAACCTCGTAGATCTGGTAGAGTACCTAGACTACCCGAACGATATGTGGGACATATCGCTGAAGGTGAGTCTAAGGTACAATATAATGAGGATGATGATCCTAAAACCTACCAGGAGGCCATAGAAGGCCCATAAGCCGGGAAATGGCGAGAAGCCACGAACTCAGAAATCCAGTCCATGTACACCAACCAAGTTTGGAACTTGGAAGACTTGCCCGAGGGTATTGTACCCATCGGTTGCAAGTGGATCTTTAAGAGAAAGATCGGTGCGGATGGACGGATCGACACTTATAAGGCAAGGTTGGTGGCAAAGGGATATCATCAAAGGGAAGGAATTGACTATGACGAGACTTTCTCACCAGTTGCCATGATAAAGTCGATCAGAGTTTTACTCGCCATTGTTGCACACTTTGATTATGAAATCTGGCAGATGGATGTGAAGACTGCCTTCCTCAATGGTAACCTTGAGGAAAAGGTGTATATGATACAACAAGAAGGTTTCACATCCAAAGAATCTCCAGATAAAGTGTGTAAGCTTCAGAGGTCCATTTATGGACTGAAGCAGGCTTCCCAGAGCTGGAACATAAGATTTGACGAGGCTGTCAAGTCTTATGACTTCATTAAGAATGAAGATGAGCCTTGTGTGTATAAGAAGACCAGTGGGAGTGCAGTCACTTTTCTAGTTCTTTACGTAGATGACATACTACTCATTGGGTATGATGTAGCTATGATGTCATCAGTAAAGATCTAGCTGTTGAAAAACTTCTCCATGAAGGATTTGGGAGAAGCATCCTACGTATTGGGAATACGGATCTATAGAGATAGATCAAAGAGGATGCTTGGAATGACCCAATCCTTGTACATAGATACCATAGTCAAAAGGTTTGGCATGGAAAATTCTAAGAGAGGTTTCATACCGATGAGACATGGAATTAATCTCTCAAAGGAGCAGTCTCCTAAGACTCCTGATGAGAGGGCATTCATGGATAGAATACCCTATGCATCTGCCATAGGATCTATCATGTATGCCATGCTATGTACACGGCCTGATGTTGCATTTGCTCTAAGTGTTACGAGCAGATTTCAGGCTGATCCAGGCGAAGAGCACTGGAAGGCAGTGAAATGCATCCTTAAATACTTGAGAAGAACTAAGGATATGTTTCTTGTCTATGGAGGAGGTGACTTGAAACTGCGAGACTTTACTGACTCGAGTTTCCAGTCAGATCCAGATGATAGCAAGTCAACATCTGGATTCGTGTTTACATTGAACGGAGGGGCAGTGTGCTGGAAGAGTTCCAAGCAAGTAACCACTGCAGATTCGACGACTGAAGCTAAGTACATCGCTGCAGCTGAAGCCGCCAAGGAAGCAGTGTGGTTGAAGAAATTCATCACCGACCTCGGCGTAGTTCCCAGCATCTCTGAGCATGTTCCACTGTTGTGCGACAACAATGGAGTAATTGCGCAAGCGAAAGAGCCGTGGTCTCATCAGAAATCGAAGCATATTCTGAGGCGCTTTCACCTTATCAGAGAGATTATATCCAGATGAGATGTAGTAGTGGAAAGAGTTCCATCCGTCGACAATATAGCTTTCACCTTATCAGATGTAGTAGGTGCTTATTGGAGAATGAGTTCACTGAACTGATCCGACTGAATCGCTGGATGGTATTGTACCTCACTGTCAACCAGCTTGATTTTATTGTCGCAGTTGCGTGGATGGTCCTCGGACCTGAGACACCAAGGACACCTTGGCGGTGGACTTCTGTGCTTTGACCTTGGTTTACGAATCTCTAGCCACGGGATTCTAATACGCCAAGGATTGGGTACAGCGGAATACCGTCGAAGGGAATTGTGTGTCAATAAGGAATCATTCGCTCTCGGTACTTAGAGAGAGAATGCTCTAGGAAGGATGCGCGAAAGTCCCTGGCCAGGGCGGACGATAATATCGGGAAAGGAGTTTTCCGATATTCATCAACGCCATCCAATCCAAGTGAGTCAATCGGCTAGGGTTTGACAGCTCGCCATACCCTGAGTTGACTCGAGAGCATTGTACGAATGAAGGATTATATCCACGCGGTAACTGTCGGCAGAAAGGTTCCAATAGTGGGTTACTTAACCCCAAATACCTTCCGGGTTCACGCGGTGTTGCTTGGCACCCAACGTGATCGGAGGCCCGGTCGAATTCGATGTGCGACATCAATTCGATTGATTAATTGATTAATAAAGGGTTATTAATTAATTAATAAAGCCAGTGAGGAGTCACTGGGCTTGTTGGGCCATTAACTGGACTGGTACTTGGGCCTAGAGGGTCACACGCACATGATTCTCAAGGCGATGGATAAATAAGTGGGTTTTATATAAACCGGGGTTTTTTATGAAAAACCGCGCGGTTAGTATAAAACATAGCGAACGGGCTGAGCAGGCCAAACTGCTGCTAACCCTAGCCGCCCCCTCCTTAGTTTCTGTCTTTCTCTGGAGCCCAAATAGATCCAGATCTGCTCTGCCGCTTCTCCGAATCCCGTTCGACGGGAAATCGTCCGCGAGTTGCGGCGATCATTGCGGCGACCGGCGGAGGCTTCGTGGGCTGCGAAGAACGAGGAACTCGAGGATATCCGTCGCGGGGAGGATCGCGTGGACTTCGCTAGAGGCCGGACGCTTGCGTGGCTTGCGGTGTCACACCGACGGAACCGAACGGCTGCGGATTCGAATCCGCACATGGTGAGAACTTCGATAATCCGATTATCGTATTTTAGTTCTTCGAAACGGAAAAACGGATCGCCGTAAATTTTTATTTTCTGCTCCGTGAGCGATTCGGAGAAACCGAGAAAACCCAAAAGGATACCCCTAGTTTGGGCCCTTGTGGGCTTGGTGCATGAGCTCTTAATTGCATCGAACTGGCGAGACGCACTTTTGAAAGGCATCGGTTGTAGGTGACGCGATTTAGGAGCCATGCAGGTGTGCCACGTGGACGGGCGTGGGGGCGTGTGTGTACGACCCCGGTCTTGTTGTCTAAATGGCTACGCGCATAGCCGACGCAATTCAGACATCTAATAGTGTACGACCCATGTCTTGTCGTCTGAACCACGTCGTCTTAGGACGACGCGATTTAGCTTGTTCGGAGTTGACGCTCCGAGCCACCCTTACTTTATTCCTTCTTTCTCTCATTCTCTCCTTCTCACTCTCTCTCTTCCCTCTCTCCGTCCCTCTGACCCCTTCTCTCCTTCTTCCTCTTCCACCACTCCATTCCCCCTCTACCACCTCTCACCACTTCTATCACCATCTCCACTACGGCTTCTTCACTCTCTGGACGGCCGACGTCTTGGTGGGGCGATGGCATCCATAATGGTATCGATGGCGGCTTGCGGTGTAGCGGTTCGGCAATGAGGAGCTAGAAGGAGTTCAAGTAACCGTGCTCCCCTTTGGTCTCCACCGAGCCACAATACGAAGCCTGAGAGGAGGAAAACTAGTTATAAGGCCATTGAAAGGCATCGACTTGAGTCGACACGTTTCAAAATAGAGCCCCATATTTCCTACATTTAACATGTGTAATTATTATACATTATATTAATTAAATTATTGTATATTCTTAAAAGATCCTGTTAAATGCAAGCCTGAAATCATTAAATGTATGCTTGAAATCATACATTGGGGCGGTGATTTTCCATGTGATCGGAATCGCATTGTGTTGTGGTTATGCGATCATGGACCTAGAGTGATAGTTGTTAGCACTTTACATCCCGTGTCGGTTTGGGAGTGACAAGGTGGCGCCTAGGAGGAGAGGGTCACCTGGTGTATCCCGGGGTAATAACTAGTACCAGTGTAGGAGTGGTACACTTTGCAGTGTTACTCGTGGCTGAGAAGAGGCAGAACCATCTAGAGCTAGACAGGTCGGAGTAGCCAGCACACTATCCGAAAAGTTGCTGTTTCGTCCTAGCGAGTCGGTGTTTTACTAGTTGGCTTGGTAGCATCTTATGTGTTTCTCACAGTGGACGTGTGATTTATTTACTGCTTTACTTGTACTTATGTTGCCTATATATCCTTGTTGTTGCGATTGTGTGTGCGTGTGTGGGAGGTGGGGATCGAGGGATCCCTACTGAGTCCATTCTAGTGTGACTCACTTCCTGCGATTTCAGGTGAGGGTTCTCGGCAGGCATAACGGTTGTAGGGTTTCGTCTCAAGTTGGGTGTTAGCAGCCATCGTTCCGGGGTATGCCCCGACATAGTTGTACTTTCATTTTAAGGCCTGTACACATAATTATTTCATTTCAATTGTGGACTATATAATTATTTGCTGAGTTGAGTCGGACTTTAATAATTTTCAATTTCCCGCACTTTCTTTACAATTCGATGCTGTGTGGAATGTTTAGCTTAGTTTACTATTTATTTTTCAGATTTATTTAAGACCCTGATTTGACTTCTAATTTTAATGATTCGGTACCCATTTAGTAATTAGATCCTTGATTATAGGGTGACGGGTCATTACATTGGTGATATGTACTACCTTTCGAAACGACAATGGGCTTGGGCTGGAAGCCTTTGATGACATGCTAGGCAATATGATTGTGGCCAAGGTAAGCAATAGTGATGTCATACGAAACATCGAGGGCACAAATGTGTGTGTGTGTGTTATATAGATGTATGCATGTATGTATGTATAGACACCCCTCCTAGAGAACAACTAAGTTAATCATGCCCTCTACCTCCCCTAACTTAGATGGCAAGATTAAAGAAAAAAGTGGAGTGTGTATGGGTTGTTTGAATCAAAGAGCCTCTACATTTCTTGCAGCCTGCTTGATTGTGCACTATACGAGGCATATTCCTTTTTTCTTTTTTTTGTTTGAGGTTCTACTTTCAATTTGGGGGGTGCATCCAAATCAAATGTGCCCCTAAGGTGCATTTGATCCAGCCAAGTGTGTGTGAACATGTGGCACCCCCTTCCGAGAAATGCCACCTCAAGGCATACTTGTTGTGGTCTTGGGAAGCCTACAAGGCATACTTTCCAAACCATACATGTAATATACATAAATACCAATATAACTATACTAAATCTACTAATGAAAATCTGTTACTTGAATAGTTACTCAAGCTTCAGTCTTGGAATTTATAACTAAAGCTTCACAAATTACATCATAAATTGAAATTTTTACACAATTAAACCATGCTTTAGCACAACAGAAATCTCTATATCCCAGATCCCAAAAGTTTCAACCTTAACCTAAAACTAGGTTCCTTGCTGGAAACTCCTGAAAAAAATATTAATATTTAGGTTTATAAACTTAAAACTGAGCGAACATCAGAGCCAAAAATATGCTTACACTTACACTAAATTTGACAGAACATATGCTATCTCTAATCATCGCATGCATTGCAGTCAACGTCATACATAAATTATTAACTGAAGGAGTAAAATCATGGCATATATATCTCATAGCTTATCATTATATACATATTTCTTAGATCATGTAGATCATATTCTTTCTTACATTTCATTCATATAAATGACATGCACAGAACAATTCATATTGGTCTACACTTATCAAGTAGATTTGATTCATACATAGGGATCGTTTATTAACGCTGGCTCACGGATTTTAAGAAGGTAAATTCTCTTATGTGACTTGTAACGTAAACAAAGGCTCTCTCTTCTCCAAAGATTCTCAAACTCTTGAATTCTAGCCGTTAGAAAGAAACCCTGCCCCAAATAGCTTCTCCCACTATCTGAAAAAAGATGAATAACTAGAGAATCCACAGTCCGAAGAATTTTGTTTGGACTCAAATGACCATATTATCCATGCCTGTGAGAAGCGTGCACGTACAACACTCATTTATCTAGGGTAAAAAAGTATTTATGTTCGATAAGAATCCAGCCAAGAGATAACATTCACAAATGTTTGCATTAACATCTAGGCAAATCCTCCATTCCCTGTCAGGTGTTGTACGGCCGGGTTCCCACATAAGCCACCCACCTCCACAGTGTTAACAAATGCTGCCATAATCAAATCACATATCTACAAGTCATATTCATGCGTAATCGATTTATACTAGCATGTCATATTTACACATGCAACCTTATTGTGTAAAATAATTTAAGTAGTTAACTTATGTTCAATTAGAACATATTCTTAATTCTTCATACTTTTAGACACATCCAAATCCCAACATAAGGAGTCGTACATTCTTTTTACTACAACTGCATACATAATTGCTGCGTTTCCATCCTTACAATTGACTACCATCACATCACTTTAGATTCATCCACACATAATTGATTAACACCACATCGGATACTTATTGTGATTTCATCCATACCATCCCCTTAAGATAGCACTGTCCATGCATGCTTAAAAGTAATTACAACCTTCTTACTAATAGCTCAATTATATACAGTTCAAAATAGATTTTTATAATAGATTTTCACTATAGATAGTTCAAAATCATAATTAATTAATTAATTAAAAATTACATCATAAGTACACTTATAATTATGGTGGATTTAGTGCTAAGATATACATACAACTGAAGCATCTTTTAATAGTATGACCAACTTATTTGATGCTCATGAATGATAAAGCTTACATTTCTAATACCAAAATAAAACTTAAAATAATTTAAATAATAACTAACATGAGATTATCTCATTATACACCTGTCTTGAATAAAAGAGAACACAACTATCCTCAAGAGTTCTCCACTGCCTAGAAGTATTTAAACCCAATAATCTTCTTCCTACGCCCTTCTTTTTCTTCTCTCCTTTTCTTTAAGTTTCCAGACTTTATAGGGAAGAAATGAAGCAGTTTTCTCTACTTAACCCCAATCAAATTGACTAAGACTCATCTAGACCCTTAACATTGCCAATGGGAACTCCTTAGAAGCCTATGTGTCCTTTACAAACTGCCCAAAAGGTGACATAAATAAATAATAAAGTTCTAAAAGAATAACTGATATCAGTTCTACATGTTCATATGATCGATTATATAGCTTAAGTTATCAATTATATGTCCATCAGTTAATCGATTACCTAAGTACCAACTAATCGATTACAAATTCTTCTACTCATCGATTATATATAGAGTAATTAATTGATTACATATAAAATAATTAATGGATTACAAGTTCTTTAGTTGATTGATTATATGTGTTTTAGGCATTGATTACGTGTGTTTTAGCTAATCGATTATATGTCAATTAAAAGCTTTGAGTCATTGATTACATGAGTAGCGACTAATCGATTACCTATGAGTTTGTAAATCGATTTCATGTTACTCAGTTAATCGATTACACGTTGTTCATTTAATCGATTACCTTCACTTCAATGAATCGATTATACATTATTCTTATAACCAATTACACGTTGTTTTGTTAATCGATTATGTGTGTTCACCTAATCGATTATCTACTCTTCATTTAATCAATTATACATTAGTCTACTAATCAAGTATATGTTCTTCTTCTAATCTATTAAGTGTTACTCTTATAATCAATTACCTATTATTCTCGTAATTGATATCCTTTGTTCTTCTAATCGATTTCCTATCGATTACACGTTGTTTTAGTAGTTGATTACCTTTATTCTTATAATCGATTATTTGATTTACTTTGACTTCAATTTACAAGACTAATGGTAATTGATTATCTATTTATATGTTAATCAATTTTATGCATTATTTAATCTTCGATTACAAAGCCTATTTATCTTTGATTACAAACTTAACTTAGCTCGATTACTTGATTTATTTTTAATTGATTGTTACTTAACTTATTTTCGATTATAAGTCTATCTTAACTTCACTTACAGGCCCGATCTTGACTTCAATTATAAGGTTTATCTTAATCAATTATGTTTTAACGTCAATTCAATTATAAATTTTATATTAAACTTCAATCATATAGTTTATTTTAGCTTTGATTACAGAAGTTTTTATCTGTTACTTGAGCCCTCTTTTAGCCTGTCTAATTGATTATCTGGGACTTAGTTATTTTCTGAACTTTGTTCCTCTAGAAACCTACTATACTTTTAATGAATTATCTCGTCATCTAAACTAACTAAGACCTAATTTATTCAACTAAATTAGACTAATATGACCTCCAAAAATTTGGGGTGTTAGAGGACATGAGAATATGATTTTTCAAAACTAGAGGATAGAGCCTTTGTATATTATCATTTCACATGTTGCTCAATACTTAGCACATATGCCATTAAGTAGCTGATTGGTAACAATAAGTGTTAGGTCCTGAGACATGCTTTAACGATAACAAAACTAATTATTATTTAATATGTGTATTTTTAATGTAATCCATATCTTAAATGGTGGTTGAAACTGAAAATAAATAAAAGCAATTTCGAATCCAAGTGAAAAAGGCTAAAAAAAATGAAGAATTAAAGATTGGTTGAACAACTAGAGTGATTGGTACTAACAAATGTCTGAAATTGCCAAATTTTCAAGTGCTATTAGTTAATCCAATAATGATCAACTACTGGAAGTCATTGGTTTGACATACATCAATGCAAATTCACAACGGTTGGTCAACCAATCAAAGTTCTGGATATGCACTGGTAGTACATGTTTTTCAATGCTATACTCAAATCAAATAAATTAATTGATGGTCAAGCACTATTGATTTGAGCCTGTAATTAGCCTTGTCTCTAGAATATAAAGTAATTAGGACAAACCGTTTAAGTTGGTCAAGCAATATTGTGGGATAACTGTTAGATACAGGTGTCCTTAAAGTCAATCCTATGGCACCTATATATATTCTTATTTATTAATAAATGACATTTTATGCATTATGTTGATGGATATTTGACTTATTTTGCATAATAAAGTCCTTGAAACCATGTGGAGAATATTAAATCATAATGAGATTATGATAATGTGACTGATATTCTTATACATAATTCTTAAACTATTCTCATTCATAGGATATTTAAGACATGACATCTTATATCCAGACAAACTGATGCGTGTGATGCCTTCTCATATAATAAGGGTGATTGGTCTCAAATCATATATGCAAAGACACTGGGGCAATCACACATGTGCTCATTGGAGAATGCGTTCACTGAACTGATTCAACCATACAATTCTAGATGGTAATTATACCTAACTGTCAACTACGGTGTTCATTGTCATAGTAGTACGGTTGGTCTTTAGATCAAAGGATATCTTGCTTGAGGATTGTTAGGCCTTGACTTCTAGCTTAAAGGTCTTTACCCATAAGGCCCTATTGACAAACTGATGTGTGTGATGCCTTCTCATATGATTAGGATAACTGGTTTTAAATCATATATGCAAAGACATTGGGATAAGTACACATGTGCTCATTAGAGAATGCGTTCACTGAACTGATTCAACTATGAAGTTCTAGATGGTAATTATACCTAACTGTCAATTAGGGTGTTCATTGTCACAGTAGTACGGTTGGTCTTTAGATCAAAGGATATCTTGCTTGAGGATTGTTAGGCCTTGACTTCTAGCTTAAAGGTCTTTAATCATAAGGCCCTGAATAGTCAATAGGTTAGATTCAGTGGAATATTTGCGAACGTAATTTGAAATGTATATGAGATCATTCACTTTTGGTATATAAATGAGAGAGAATACCTTATAGATAAGTATTCAGGAAAATCCCTGGATAGGCTTCAACAGTTCATCAAAAAAGGATTTCTGATGGAACTATGAGTAGAAGGCCTATCTGGTTTAGTACACAAGAGTTTAAAAACATCACCATACTCTTAACTAAACAAGGGGTATTATATGAATGAAGGATTATGTCAATAAAAGATTATATCTTCTAGGATCATGCGGCGTTACTTGGAGTCCAACATGATCAAAGAATCCATAGTCAATAATCATGAGTTAATTATTAAAATGATTATGTGATAATTAAGTTAATTATCAAAAGTCATGAGATTATTAGTTAATTAACTTAAATAGTTAAAGAGTTAATCAATAAGCTTATATGTGAGTTACAGGGCTTAATGCGCAGCAATCAAACTGACATCTAGGCATAGAGGATTACACACATAATAGTTTTAGACTGTTAGGTAGGCTTAATAAGTTATGGGATAACTTAAAGATTTTTTTTTTAAATTTCAAACATGGTCTATATATATGTTGAGATAGGAGCCCTAGGGAACAAGGCTAATCCTAGTGGCCGTCCCTCTCTCTCTCTCCCTCCCTCTCTCCTTTGGGCGCCCCCCCTTCTATGGTGGCCGGCCCTCTCATCTGCTCTCTCTCGCCTTTTAGCCAGTAAGAAGGGAGAAGAAGAAGAAGAAGAGAAGGTGTTCTCTAAGCTGGAGGCTTCTAAAGAGGATCCTGACGGTGAAGAACTTATGTGGATACGTCTAGAGGGCATATACTTATATGTCTTGCTCTCCCTCTGCATGGAACTATGAATCTTGTGATTGTGCTATCACAAGAAGGTGATAAATCACACATTTTCTTACAATTTTATTATTGCATCTACGTCAGAGCAATGTGGAGGAGATTTTGTATGTTGTTTCCATTGCATTCTCGCTCTTCTCCGTTGATCCTAACAATAGCTAGCATCCCCTAACGTAGTTAAAAAAGTTTGAGAAAAAAAAGGTGTTAGAAGATTCAACAGTAGCTCTAATTGAGTTGTCCAAATGATGCTTGGTCGACTAACTAACAGCATATTGCAAATGCAGTGGTAGAAAGCCGAGTTGTTTGAAACAATATCCTTTCCACCTACTACCAACAGCTACTAATATCCTATATGTTTACGAGAGAGTTTCCTTTGTGTTGGGCTAGCCGCGTGGGTTGGTTTGGACCTGGTAGACTAGGCTCAAGCAAAGCAAGTATACCCATTTTCCTGGGTTCAACTCGAGCAGCCCAATTCTATTGTTTGTTTAATTTGAATGGTACGTGCTGCACCCATGGGGACCGTGCAGCTACCTGAAGATGCAAATGGTAATCAATAATTCGATTATTTGATCGATTATACGTCAGCTAATACATAATTTTTCTGGACTGATACACATTGCAGAGAAGTTAATGGATACAACATTTTTCTCACCGAATATATATGATTCACTAAAATTTAATTATTTGTTTGATTATTAGCTTATATAATTGTCAATAAATATTCTTTCTAAATGATAACGTAACGAATATGATCATGAATCTACGCAGATCTGCATAAAATCTGACCATTTCCATTTCCGACAGCTAAGTACTGCATTCGAGAGCCCTTGGATTGCACCTGTGCAGACTTGTAACGATGGATCTATGTGGATGGGTAGAATAAATTTTTTGTTACAACCATCTAATCGTGGGTCTTCCAATCTTACAGATTGGACAGCTTGCGTTGAGCTATGCCCATCTAGTAATTGAGACTTCTTTGCTTGTAGACTTGGACCATTCACCTTTGTCCACGCATGATTTTTTTTTGTTTTAATTTGGAAGCCATTTGATTTCAGTATGATAGTTGCATATGATCATAATTCTCTTAATAAGTACGTATATGCACAATTATACTATCATGTAGAGGAAATCGCATACATTTTAGTACTCAATATATAGTGCCCTTTTGGTTAGAGTGTTAGTTTTGATATTAATAAGCGTAGAATAACAATCTTGAGATTGATAGAGGAAGTGTACAGCAGGTGGCAACTAAAGGAGAGAGAAAGAGAATAAGAGGTTGAGGAAAGAGGGGAAAGAGAATTCGGAAGACTAAAATCTAACATTTAGTACATTTTTAGGCTTATGTTAAATATTAAATTCTTCTAATACATAAATATTATATTTGATTTTGATATTGATAGAAGTGCTTGATAAGCCAACCAAGCATCCTACAATGGATTAAAAATAATATGTATTAACTACAAAAAATTTCCTATCTTGGAGGTAAGTAGCTTTCTAAGATATTTGGTGCTTCAAACTTTGGTTAACTTTGCTCATGTTTAGTCTTAATATTTGCTCTTTTTCTTTTTTTTCTGAAAAAGTGCTAAGATACTAGTCACTTTCCTACAATGTCACATGAGTACTTTGTAAGTCATTATAAGCCTCATATGGGGACAACCCTAAAGGGTGCCCATATGACACTTATCTTCTGTGGGTGGAAATGTAGAATAGTAAAATCATATGACATCTTAAAATTCTCCTTAAAAAGTCAGTTCAAAAGTGAAATGTGCTTTTCAATTTGCTCCAGATAGTTGCAGCCTTGCAGGTGACACTGACGTCCTATGTGCAATCAATAGATGGTGGTGAGTTTGTGATCAAATATTTGTTCATTAAGGATGCATTTGTGACTAATGTGTTTGGCTAGTTTTTTAGTTAGAAATTATTTTTAACTTTTATCTTCAATGTGAAGAATAAAATGTGAATACTTATAACTTATTTGGAATAATTACATAAGTTAAAATTTCTCTCATAATCCTATTTTTTATTGCATTTGTGACTAATATGTTTGGCTAATTTGTTAGTTATAAATTATTTTTAACTTTTATTTTCAATGTGAAGAATAAAATGTAAATACTTATAACTTATTTGGGATAATTACATAAGTTAAAATTTCTCTCAAAGTCCTATTTTTTTTATCTTAATTAAAAAAACTCCATTTAGAGTTTTTGGAATAATTACGTAAGTTAATTTTTCTCTCATAATCCTATTTTTACTTTATCTTGGATAAAAAAGCTTCACTTAGAGTTTTTGACTAAAAGTCCAGAACACAATACAAAAATGATAATGACCTCCAAATCTAGTGACTTCTTCCTCAAAATAGTTAGATCAAAACTTGTGAAAGCTTAAAGATACTCCAATTAAAAAGTTGTCTCAAACACCCCTTTTGTTCGAAGTCATTTTTGGCTTCCATTTTTTTAATAAAAAATATTAATCAAGAATAATGATTACCAAATTTTAGATAGTACACAAGTCAAAACTTTTCTAACAATCATTTTTCTGTAAGACAGTAAGTTTCTATATAAAATTTTTAATTAGAAACTAAAAAATTATATAAAAGGCATTTGAGACTTAGTGCTGTTCGATTTAACATAAAATATTGTAAAACGTTGCCATAGAGGGTGGATTCATGATTGGGTTGTGAAAAATTTTACTGAGTGTCTTTGGACCAGATGGGATACCTATCGAAGTTTGAAAAAGTATAGGTAGTGTATGTATATAAGTGGTTGACTGGACTTTTCAATAAGATTCTAAAAGAGAGAAGAACGCCAGATGATTGGAGAAGAAGTATTGTGATTTTTTTTTTAAAATAAAGGAGATATTCAAAATTACAATAATTACCGTGGAATTAAACTTATGAGCCGCACCATGAAACTTTGGGAGAGAGTAGTAAATAAATGTCTCAAGCATGTTACTAATGTCTCAGAAAATTGATTTAGGTTCATGCTCAGTAGATCTAATATATAAGCTATTTTTCTATTGAGACAATTAATGAAAAAATATAGAGAGATGATGAAAGATTTATATATGCTTTCATTGATTTAAAGAAAGCCTATAGTCATGTACTTAGGAAGCTAATTTGGTGGACTTTAGAGAAAAAAGAAATATCTAAAAAATATATCCATGTGATTAAAGATATATATGAGGGGACTTATACTAACGTAAAGACTATTGCTGGAGAGACATTTGAGTTCTCTGTTACTATTGAATTATATCAAGGGTCAGCATTATATCCTTATCTCTTTACTTTAGTTATGAATGAAGTTACTAAACACTTACATAGGGATATTCCTCAGTGTATGCTATTTGTAGATGATATTGTTCTACTTGATAAGGATATTAAGAATTTGAATGATAAATTAGAACAATGGAGATCCGTTTTGGAATCTAAAGGCTTTGGGATTAGTCAAACTAAGGCATAATATATGAAATGTAATTTAAGTAATAAAAAAGTTGATCATGTAGATTTAGTTACTATTAGGGGTGGCAACGAGTCTTGCTGAGCTGAGCTTTGAGATACTCTCGGCTCATAGATAAAATCTCGAGCTCGAGTCGAGCCCAAGCTTTGATTCAAGCTTAAAGTGAGACTTGAGCTTGGCTCGAATCCAATTTATACAAGCCCGAGTCGGACCCAAGCCTGGCTCAGTAAGTCCACTGAGGTGAGCCGATCCCATGAATCGACTGAATGCAACTGAAGAAGACAGGTGGGGTTTGCTTATAATGGATTCCTAGCGGTAGGTTTTCCTGAGAAACTGATGTGGGACTAAATGTCCCCATCGAAACAACCAGCAGGCCAGCATACAAGCGGGTGCTGGGAGTTGCGATGGGGACTTTTTAGTCCTACATCAGTTTCTAAAAGAAGTTTCAAGCCCTTCATAAATGCTTCCCTCACTTTTCTGTAAAGCTACTCACAAGGTCAAAAAAGAGGGATATTGTGGGAGTATATTTAATATTTAAATATATATTTTATATTTGAGCCAGCTTGCAAGACGATTGAGTCGAGCTTCCCCAAACTCGAGCTCGGCTCATTTAAGGAAACGTGCCTAGTCATGGACTCGAGCTCGACTCGTTTGTCCTAATGAACCGAGACAAGCTGAACTAAACTCGAGTATAGCTCAAGTAGATCGTGAGCAGCTTGGCTCATTCCCAGTCCTAGTTATTATCGAAGGGCAAGTTATTCTTAAAAGTAACAACTTTCGATATTTATGATCTATTATTTAAGATAATGGAGAGATCTAAGAAAATGTCACTCATAGAGTCAAGGCAGGTTTGTTGAAGTGAAGAAGAGCATTTGGAGTCCTTTGTGACCTACAGGTCCCTTTAAAACTCAAAGGTAAGTTTTATAGGACAGTTCTGAGACCTACTATATTTTATGGTTCTATGTGTTAGGCTGCAAGAAAGGATAACATACAAAAATTATATGTTGCTAAGATGAGGATATTGAGGTAGATCTGTGGTAAGATTAGAAAAGATAAAATTAGGAATAAATATATATGTAAGAATTTCCGTGTATCTCCTATTGACATTAAGCTTAGAGAGAATAGACTGCGATAGTTTGATCATGTACATAGTCGTCCAAGTTCAGTACCAGTTAAGAGGTGTGATAAAATTAGAGTGGATGAGGATAGAAGACAATGAGAAAGACTTAAGATGAGGTGGTTAGATGTAGTTAGAAAGAACTTGCCATTGCTACATACTACTGCAAGTTTGGCATTAGATAGATCAAGATGGTGGGACATGATTCATGTTGTTGACCCAAAATAGTTGGGATAAGGCTTTGATGATGATGATGATGATGTTGCTGTAGAGGGTTAAAGCTGGTTGATTCTTGCTGGACTTGAGGGTGGTTGAGAAGGTAACATGTGGATGATGATAGAAATATATACCCTGTAAGCCACTCACATGAGATGTGATGATATCATTTCATATAATTTTCTCATTCTTATTAATAATAAATAGTAATTCTTCATTACGTCTTATCCTTTTATGTGTATTTACTATTTAATGTAATAAAGTCCTGCAACACATGTGATGATGACTAAACCGTAATGAGATTATCATAATGAGATCAGTCATCTAGATACATATGTTCAAATTATTCATAGTCATAAGATCTCTTAGATGGGACATTGAAGATCTGGATAGACCAGTGCACGTGATACTTACTCATATGATAAGGGGGACTGATCTTATAGTCACTGGTGTGGTGACACTAAGGTACATGTGTAAGTGTTCATTAGTAGAATGAGTTCATTGAACTGATCCAACCCAGAATTTCTGAATGGTCATCATATTAGCTGTCAATCGAGGTATTATACAGTCACAATATCATAGTTGGATCTTAGTCTTGAGTCACCAAAGATGCTTTGCTTGAGTGAGACTGAGTATTTGATTATTGATTTAAGGATCTTAAGTCTGTAATTCTGTATAGTCAGTTATTCGGGCTTAATGGGATTCTCGTGAAGGCAATTGAGTTGACAACAAGTAATCATTCACTCTCGGTATACAATCGGAGAGAGAAAGTCCTATGGAATAGTGCTCAGAAATCTCTGCCAGGGTTCAATAATTAAACGAAAAAGGAGTTTTCTATTTAATTTAACATTGAGTACAATGTTCTATTATGTTAAGACATATTAATGTTTAACAGTTAAATCATACCCTCGTCTAACTAGGATATTGTATGGATGATGATCCATAGCTATGTGGTATCTGTGGACGAAAGACTATGATTAGTGGGTTGCATATCCCCGAAGTCTTTTGGGATCATGAGGTGTAATTTGGAACCATTTATGATCAGAAAGCTCGAAGGATTCATTATGCAATAAAGAATTATTGATTAATATGATAATCAAATTAAAATTTATTATAAGATAATGAATAATAATTAATTTAGTCAAATAAGTTATTTTTGACTTAATAGATTGAAAATCAAATAGACAGTTGGGCCTAGAGAGTCACACAAAAGAGTTCTTGCAGATCTGGAAAGGATTTAAGTATATATAAACTTCTGAATTTTTGTGAAAAATGCTGGAGGTCTATTAAATATTTGCTATGGAGGAAGCCTAGTCAAGCTTTATAATTTTTTTCTACGACCATCCGTCATCCTCTCTCCCCCTCTCTCTTTAAAGCCACCTTCTCTCTCCCCTCTCTATTTATGGTGGAATTGAGATATGAGTGAAGTTTACAGAGCATAGAGAAGGTCTAGATTGCTACGATGACTCGTGTGGATACGTCTAGAGGCCGGACGCTTGAACGACTCGCGATAATGAGGTTGACCACTTGTTCGTCTCCAATTTGGTAAGAGATTTTTATCTCCGAGATGGTGAAGATCCGATCTTCATATTTCATATACTATTTTATTACAATCTAAATACTCCGAGAGCTAATGCACGAGATTTGACAAAAGAAATTAAATTTTTATTTCTCTTGTGTTGTCATTCTTCTCGTGACTAAAGTGCCATGTAGCCGGAGCCATTTCTTGATTTCATAGGGGCCACCTCTAAATTCTCTTATTCACTTGGTCAATGACTAAGGGATTAAATAAGATACTCGAGGGGATGGGTTAAATCCTAGAAGTATGTTTACATGCTATATAGATGCAATTTGAGAGCATTCCCAACTGCACAGTCGAAGATCAAGTGGGATTGCCATAACCACTAGATAAAGAAGAAGAAATTATCCGATGTCATTGTGTGGTTGCTTGTCCTGTGTTAAAGTGAAAGATATAATATGTGCAATCATACATGATGTTCTAGGGCTAAAGAAAATGTTAAGTTTCCGATGTTAATGCATAATATCATGTCATATTACATGCTAGAAATCTATGTTCATATTCATGATACTAAACCATGTGTAGTTTATACATATCTATACTATATATATAAAACAAAGTTTTCTAGTGCCACGTGTCAACACCAGAATTCTCTCTTTCGCGTCTAAATTCTCTTTCTCTCCCCCTTCCCTATTAATATCTATATATCGTATTAATTCTCTCTCTCTCCCCCTCTTCCTCATTAATTCTCTCTCTCTCACCCCTCTCTCATTAATTTTCTCTCTCTCCTCTCTCTCTCTCCCCCCTCTTTCTACCTAAGTATTATTATTATTATCTCTCTTTCTCTTTTTTTTTTATATTTTTCTATCTCCCCATTAATATTTCTATTTCCTATTTTTTCTCCTATTATTATTATTATTGTTATTATTGTTGTTGTTGTTGTAATACCTTAAAATAATAACAACTAATTTTATTACTATTATTATTTTTATTATAATTTCATGAGATAATCATAATTAAATTTGATATTATTATTATTTTTATTATTATCATCATCATCTCTCTTTCTCTTGTTTCATATTTTTCTCTTTCCCTATTAATATTTTTATCTCTTATTTTTTTATCTCCTATTATTATTTGTTGCAATCTCTTAAGATAATAAAGGCTAATTTTGACATCATTATCATCATTATTATTATTACTATTATTATTATTGGGGTAGTTTCATGACATAATAATAATTAATTTTAATAATATTATTATTATCTATAAAATTATTAATTATTATTATTATTAGCATTCTTCTTCTTCTTCTTCTTAATGAGACTAGTCTCTTTCTCACTTTTTTCGCTCATATTATTATTATGATTATTGTTGTTGTTGTTGTTATTGTTATTATTATTATTAATATTGTAACAGTCTTTTAAAATAATAATCATAAATTTTGATATTTATTTATCATTATTGAGATAGTTTCATGGGATAATAATAACTGATTTCATTGTTAACGAGACCAGTCTTTCTCATTTTTCTCCCAATCCATATTTCAATACAATATTTATGGGGATAATCTTATGGGATAATAATAATAACCTTTAGCTCACTTTTTAATTTTCTCTCTCAATTCATGTTTGAATTAGAAAATGATTTTGAACTTTTAATATTTACCAAACAACTAACCTAATATTTATAAAAAAAAAGTTAGTATTTCTGAATATATATTATTCTATAATTATTTTATTCATTACTTCAAAAAGTGTAAAAGATTAGCTTCATTTATATTAATTATCTTATGGGATGATCATTACTAATTTTGATATTATTATTAACATTATCATCATCATCATCTCTCTTTCTCTTCTTTCATATTTTTCTCTCTCCCTATTAATATTTTTATCTCTTATTTTTCTATCTCCTATTATTATTTGTTGCAATCTCTTAAGATAATAATAACTAATTTTGACATCATCATCATCATCATCATCATCATCATCATTATTATTATTGGGGTAGTCTCATGAGATAACAATAATTAATTTTGATATTATTATTATTTTTAAAATAATAATAATAATTATTATTATTAATGAGACCAATTTCTTTCTCACTTTTCTCGCTCATATTATTATTATTATTATTATTATTGTTGTTGTTGTTGTTGTTGTTATTGTTATTATTATTATTATTAATATTAGGACAATCTTTTAAAATATTAATCATAAATTTTGATATTTTATCATTATTGGGTTAATTCATGGGATAGTAATAACTAATTTTATTATTAACGAGACCAGTCTCTCTTTCTTTTTTCTCTCAATTTATATTTCAACACAAAATTTATGGGGATAATCTTATGGGATAATAATAATAACCTTTAGCTCACTTTTCAATTTTCTCTCTAAATTCATATTTGACTTAGATACAATGGTTTTGAACTTTTAATGTTTACTAAACAACTAACGAAATATTTATAGAAAAAAATGTTAGTATTTCTGAATATATATTATTCTATAATTATTTTATTCATTCCTTCAAAAAGTGTAAAAGATTAGCTTCACTTATATTAATTATCTTATGGAATAATAATAACTAATTTTGATATTATTATTATCATCATCATCATCTCTCCTTCTCTTCTTTCATATTTTCTCTCTCCCTATTAATATTTTTATCTCTTATTTTTCTATCTCCTATTATTATTTGTTGCAACCTCTTATTTGACATCATCATCATCATCACCATCATCATTATTATTATTACTATTATTATTATTGGGGCAGTCTCATGAGATAATAATAATTAAGTTTGAGATTATTGTTATTTTTAAAATAATAATAATAATAATTATTTTTAATGAAACTAGTCTCTTTCTTACTTTTCTTGTGCATATTATTATTATTATTATTGTTGTTGTTGTTGTTATTGTTATTATTATTATTAATATTGGGACAGTCTTTTAAAAATAACAGTCATAAATTTTGATATTTATTATCATTATTAGGATAATTTCATGGGATAATAATAACTAATTTCAATGTTAACGAGAAAGACAATTATTATCATGAAATCTCTTATTTGGATAGACCAAGATGAAGAGATATTTAGGATGTGCCTTTGAGAAAGGCAAGTGGTAAGATTTTAAATGATCGAACCTACACCTGAAAGGATGTAGGAAGGTCAACTGAGATAGAGAAGTAGCAGTTCTCCCACTGCAACCAATATAAGAATATTGGCAAAACGAATATGAAATTTGAAAGAAGTTTCAGATATTCTTATTATCAACCTTTTACATATTGGAGAATTAGCATCTCCAATATGAGATATTCTTTGGGTTGCCCATGTGAGTTCATGTTGCCTCATCCAAAGTTGCAGCTTTATAGATACATATTAAAAGATAAGAGCAAGGAAACCAATTATCAGTTTTTGGATAAGGATAAGAAAATAATTATTTCTATATCTTATAATCCGATTATCCATTCTTTTTTATATATATGTATATATATTATAACACTATGGTATAGTAAATATTTTTACAAGAACCTTTGTAGATAGCTGATCATCTATAGGCTCTTTAAAATGATGTATGAGTAATTAGGACTTGCATTATGGGGGTATGTTTTACCCATACCTCTCTTTCATATATGTATTTTTTTAAAAAATATTTCTTCACATAGTTAGTGAACTTATAAGTTTGTTTATGGATATGACCTTAACCTATTGTTATATATTTACTTAGGTGATACATTTAGAGAGTAAAAATCATTGTGTACTCGTTGATACGATATTATGTTCAAATGATTGTATGCTTGTTGGCACGATAATTATATTCATATCTATGATAGAAAAGTTATAATTCTACCTATTTATGTAACCCTATAATGACAATAAGAGAGGCACACACTAGTCTGATCTGATGATTTAACCTTCATATATCCATTTCCTATAATTTTTAAGGATAAGGATTAGGATGCCAGCATGTAAGGATAAGATTATGAATAGACTGTCTATTTAAGGATTATTGTTAAGTAGCCTTTTTCATTCCTATCCTTGTCTATATAACGTGGCTCTAATGTTGGACAATGATAAATTGTGGTTCGATTAGTATCCCTTATCTTCCTCAAATAAAGAGGTGAGTTTGTCAATTGTGGAGAAACGTTATATGCCCCTTACATTGGATTGTATGATTCATCAAATTACTTTCTAAATGATGCTTCCAAACCTACAACATTGTCCATGTAGACATGAAATAGTTGTAACTTGTGCAAACTTATCTCCTTGAATGAAAAAAATATGAGTTTTATAGATTTTCTTATAGTCTGGTTGCTGAAGCTAGAGCCATGTTGGATGGGCTCAGATATGCTCAAGCTAATAGCTGGCTTATTTGTTTGGTGGAA
Source organism: Zantedeschia hybrid cultivar (assembly GCA_030544215.1). Classification (NCBI taxonomy): domain Eukaryota; kingdom Viridiplantae; phylum Streptophyta; class Magnoliopsida; order Alismatales; family Araceae; genus Zantedeschia; species Zantedeschia hybrid cultivar. The sequence continues at coordinate 30,698,318 of JARZZO010000003.1, read as the reverse complement.
AGTGATTCACAGGTTTTGGTGAAGGTGATTAAAGGAGAATACAAGTGCCCTTGGAGAATTCTTCCATTTGTGGCTAAGATTAAAGATGTCTTCTTCTGTTGTTCATGCTTATCGTGAGGGCAACCAACCTGTTGATCTTCTTGTAAATTATGCCTGTGATGATAGGACTAGTAATTTCTCTTGGAATCAGTAGTCCCTTCCTATCAGAGTTAGAGGTAGTATAAGTTTAGATAGATTGGGTCTGCCATCTTTGTAGGCTTTAGAGCCTTTGATGTACGGCGGGCGTATGTCTCAGAAGTTTTTGTATTATCTTTTTTCATTTAATAAAATTTGCTATCTAGGTTTAGCCTTGGTGGAATGGTTACATTCTAGCCCTTTGGGCAAGGGTGCATTCTCATAGCTACTCTCCTAGTAGTTATTTGTTAAAAAAAAAAAAAGATAAACATGTCTAAAGAGTAGATATGCAAAATTATTATTGGTATTACCTATTATTTATTTAAACAATAAAAAATAAAAATAAAGGTCAATTTTTTATTCAAGCCCTTTCTTTTATTTAAAAATTAAAATGAATAAAATAAAATATTAAGTACATAATTATAATAAATAGGATTCTTTTACAAATAACCCCCTAAAAAATGTCATATATGTAGATAACCCCGTACATGATTCATATTTGCGTATAACCCCCTTAACTTTAGTGGCATTTGCATATTGTCTCCTTAACTATGTGATTTATTTTGAATTTCACTTGAGTTAAAATATTTTTACTCCACATAAAAATAAAAATAATTTTTTGATGTTAAATATATGGAACAAGCTTATGAATTTATGTTTATGTGATTTTTTTTTGTGAGATGTATATATTTTAATTTAAGATATTATTAATATTTTCATTTAATAACTTTCACATATTCTATGTAAGTAATAACATTTAAATTCAAGTGAAATTAAAAGTAAACTTATATGTACCATAGTTAAGGGGGTTACATACAAATACGAATCATATAAGGGGTTATCTACAAATGCTGCATTGTTTAAGAGGTTATTTGAAAAAATATTTAATAAATATATTATATATGATAAAATTAATACATATATATTAATATAATCTTATTTTGTAAAAATAAGTACATAATTTTCCTTTCATTGTGCTCCCTAAGTCGTTATATGATAAACATAATCAACTCGAGCTAAACTCTAATCGAAGTTGTAAAATATTTATAGCATCTTAATTGATCAACATAAACACAAGTGCAAGAATGCCCTTATCACCGTGCACCACTGCTGCTGCTTCGAGTAAATGAAAGATGATTCTGCTGCCAAGGTTCCATTGGCAGCAGCCCTCTGGATCAGAATCTGGCCCTTAAATTTTATTTTAAAAGGGGACAAACCACCCCCAATGGCGTGCCTAAGCGAAGCGTGGGGGCACTCTCTCGTCGCGTGGGAGTGCTAGGGTACATGGAAGCTCCCACCTACCCTCAGCGACTCGATTGCATTTTAATTCTTTCTTTGTCTATGTATAATGAATATGTAAAAGATAGTTTTTTAATTTTATACTAAGAAGGTTATATTTACAAATGTCTAGTTCAAATGTTCGATCAATAACATTATGCAATGGAGAACACTACACATGGAGAGACTGATGCGGCAGGGTAGGATCCTGTCATCCGTAGCTTCCACCGTCCTTTAAATGAGAAACATAAAACTATAACAGGGTCTCACACTAAACAATGAGGAGAGAGAGAGAGAGAGAGAGAGATCCTTCTCGACCCTTCCAACTTCCAAGTACCCGAGACGACTCTTTCCACTTGACTTTGTCTAACGAAACAAAAGCAGTGTGAATGGAAGCCCACAGCTCATTTCTTCCCTCACCGACGTGATACCACTTATGATGGATCATGTCATACTATTTTATCATTCTTTTGCATCACTAATCTCTATTATTCACAGTGAAAAACAGTTTATCCTAAATTTAACAGACCAATAAAGATATATAGCAGGTTTTACTATTAAAATGTACCAGGCAAGACAAACCTTACATTAAAAATAAATTTTTATTAATGGGTACATGCTTGTCAAAAAGATAGGCTAAAGAGACCCATCTTCGGAGATAAATATAAGTTCATAAGGGAAATATAGAATGCAGGGGATAAAGCCATGATTTTGGGGTTATAAAGAAGGGTTGGGAATGGACCCAAAAAAGCCATAGTTTGCTGAGTAAAAGCGATAAAGCTGGAAAGCCACCCCTTTCTTAGGAGAGAATCGTACCTGCCAAACGTGGTTTAAGAGAGATTATTCCCATGGAAGCTGCATTGGTGGGGTTCTCTTTACTACCCTTTATTCTTTTCTAACTTGGAGAAGCCCTAATTGTCTAATTGAGAGAGAGAGAGGGAGGAGAAGAAATCTTTTCAGTACATCTTTAGATAGGAGTCCAGCAATACAGAGTGAGAGCTAAACATTGCAAAAAAGTCTTCCTTATGACCTAATTTTTTTTTAAATACTTAGATCCTCCATGATATCCTGTGATGAGAGGGTTAGTGGGGTGATGGTTTTTCAGACCTTTTGCTGCACCCACAGACATGGACACATGTAAGCATGGGAAAAGATTGTTTGGTGCAATTTTAAGAAATTTGAAAATCAAACAAAACCAAGAGAATTAACTGTGTAAGCATGCGTAGATACTGTCATAAGAAAAAGGTTTCAAATGTATGTGCAGTTAAATTTTATACTTGTGTCTAGTAAAATAGACAAAAATAAGAAACATGAGTTATTCTATGAAAACTAGGCTTCCTAAGTGTCAACAGACGAGGACTTAATTGTGATTGAGTGTAGATCTCCAATTTTGGTTTTGTTAAATGGATAAATTTGAAAGTTATGGGTTATGAAGTTTCATAAAATTTCAAGGCTTTCAATTGAATAGAAGATCAAGTTAAATTGGACTTGATCTGATGAAAAGATATGATGAAAGGATACTTGAGGAAACACTCGTAGGCAACCCTTCCCTCCATTAGCAACATTTAACTTGTTATCTGATCCCAGCACTTAGAAGATAAGCTTTTCAACTTATACATATGATCCTTGTTGGCACATAACACCAAGGGCCACCATAATCTGGTCTCCTTCTTGCGTAATAGATTACAAGGCTCATGCCACTGTGACCAGAGGTCACTTCCAAACACCATGGTTGACACTGATAGGAGTGAGAGAGGCGAGCTCTTGAAGACCACCAGGGATGGGGCTCCATGGGGCAGATGTGGCAACAGAATCACCTCAGATAGGCGATTAGCCTTTTCCCTGGCAACCCACCATGTCTCATTTTTGTTTCCATCATGTCTCATTCTAAAATCAAAAGATTATGAAATTTTACGGCACATCAAATAACACTAATTTACATAGAATTTGCATTATGCTTTCACATGTACAGTTTGGAAAGTGCTACTATTTAATTTGGTATAGAAGGTTAGAGCTACTCCCTTTCGTTTACGTGGCAAGAAAGCATCATTAAGTGCAATGTCCATAATACGCGGTTTAATCTTCAGAGTATTAGAAAAGTTTTTTTTTTTTTTTTCTTTTTTGGGTGGGTGGGGGGGGTGTTTCGCGGGACGTAGGTTAAGTTTGGAAACATGTATAGAAAAGAATCACGAAAAATACATGAGGAGGCTCCCAGGATGTTCACATTTTATATGGGATGACATTTGTTATTCTAAACTTTGTTTGGAGGGACTATCAAGATTTAAGTAGACGTATTCCTTAGTTTAAGTGAGAATGATTTTGTGGAAATAGATGCCCAAGACACCTAAAGACAGATTAACACTTTCTTCGTTCTTAGTTCCCTTTTGCTTGGGGAAAAGATTTAATGCCCTTATTCTACACATAGGGACATCATCAACTTCGGGAGGAAATCTTACAAATCACAAAATTCGGATGTTGAGTTTGAAGGGCCACTACAAGAAATGAAATTTTTTGAGACAGAACACTAACGACGGCTACCTAAAGCCGTCCCAAATAATATTATTTGGAACAAAGTCAAATATTCGTTTAAAAAAAACATATTTGCGACAACCGACTATATCCGTCTCAAATAGTCGCTTTTTGCGACAGTCACATCATATCCGTCCCAACTAGTATACTATTTGGGACGGATAACACTATTGGTCGGAAATTATTCATCCGACACATTTTATTGGGACGGCTACGATGTCTGTCTCAATACGTTTAACTTTTTGAGACGGTCATAATTTTTTTAGGACAAACATATGCAACTCTTTAGTGACAATTACGATACTCGTCGTAAAAAGTTGAAAAATATATATTTTTTAATTATAAAAAAAAATTAACGACGAGTAATTAAGCGGTCTCAAGAAGTCAAATTTGTTTGGGACAACTCCTTGACTTTTATGACGAACAAGGGAAGACGTTTTGTGACAACTTGATTGATCGTCCCAAATAACTATATATGAAAAATATAACATAATTAGCATACAAATATAGCGACGATATAAAATTAAATCATTGTAACTAATAATACTATTTAATAAATAATAGTGATCTTTGAATGATATATATTTTTAGAAAATTATTTTTTATGCACAATAATTTTCATAATGATATTGAATAATTTATATTTTAATAATTATAATTGAATGATATGTTTTTATAACATTATCTTTATATAAAGTTACTTTCATAATGAACCTAAATAATATATTTTAAAATTTACAACTGTAATGGTAACAATAAAAATACTAATATATATAACTAAATTATCATGTATATATATTTATATATAATTTGTACACGCATACAAAACTAAAAATAGTATATATTTATGAATAATATAAGTATTAAAAAATAATGTGAAAAAGAGTGGGTATCAGTGTGTGTGTGTGTGTGTCGATGTGAAAATTTGCATATGTGTGTCTCTATGTATGTGTCTTATAACCACCTCTCTCTCTCTCTCTCTCTTCATGCAAGATATAGAGAGTTTTTTTTTTCTAAATTCAAGAATTTAGATAGATTAAAATCATTAAAAGTATAGTTAAAAAAGCTACCTTATATGTTTAAAAATATAAATATATATAACTAACTTAAATAGAACTCTTATGTTATTTTTTATTTTGAAAGGTTAGTACTATGGATGCAAATAAATTGAGTTTTGCTAGATATAAACTTGCTTCGACCAATTTTAATCGAGCTTGAGTTCGAACTGAATCAATGACCTAAAAAAATCAAATGATCCTCGTTGTACTCTAGAAATTGAAGCATTGTCAAGAAGTCCATCAAGATTAGCATTCTCATATCTAGACTATATTGTAAATGATTTCAGATTTCGTAAAAAAGAGGTCGATGATATAAAGACAACTCAATTCTATGGTGTCATTGTGGCTTCAGAACTTGACTCAAGTTGTAATGGTTATTATGAAAAGTTGATTGATGTTGTGAAAATATGTTTTAGTGTTCGACAACATGTCATAGTATTTCAATGTGATTGGTATGATGTATATAATGAGGGAAGATGATTTAAATTCAACAAATATGGTTTTATTAGTCTTAACACGCATAAAAGACTTCTTACAAATGAACCATTTGCACTCGCTTGTCAAGTAGAGTAAGTATTTTATGTTCCTGATAATACTGCAACAGGTTGAGAAATAGCTGTTAAGTCACCACCAAGAGATTTCTATGATATGTTAAAAGAAGTAGCTAATAATGATGTAGAGGTTTATCAAGAATCATTGGTGGATGTTCCTATCGCTTTAAATACAAATGATGTAAATGTTAGTATAAATAGCTTTAAAGGACAAGAACATATCGAAGTTGATGAAATATGAATATGTGCAACATTGATGACAAAGGAGTTTGTAAGTTTTGAAGTTCTAGTGTGAATTTTGGTGAATTTTTTATTTTAGAAAAAACATTTATTTATTCAATATTTTATAATTGAATAGATATCTAGTCAAGGTCGAGGACATCATCGCAGAGTAATTTCTAGAGGTCAGAGGTCACAACTATCACCTACATTTGACACTTCTTCTTCTCACGCATCCCGTCCATCTACTGAGCAAATACACACTTCTCAGACTCTGGGGACTTCGTCTTCGTGTGTTAGAAGTATCATAATTTTAATAATATTTAATTATCAACATTATAACTTTATCTAATTTAACGATTTCTTTTGAATTTGTTACAGTCAAACGAGGAAGAGGTCCAGTTAAAGTAAAATATCTTGTGAATTTAGATGATGGAAAGACTATCGATGTAGAAGTCATGAGTGGAGGGGACATAGGCCTTAATGATCATTCTTTCACAAGTTACTTAGAAAGTTTGGATAAATTGCATTGCAAAATATGGCAAAAGGATTTTAGAAAGTTATCTTCAGAAATCAAGGATGCAATCTTTAGAGATTTAATGGTAATATATTCTTAAAAATTGTTTTTTGTAATTGAGCATTATTTATAGTGTTTCTTAACATTAGTAATTGTCTTATAATATGTAGCAATATTTCACTTTTTCACGGAGTGAAGAGATAGATAATCAGATTCTGAGAAAAATTGGCGATCAGCATCATAAGCATCGTTAGAATCTTAAACATAAGGTAATTGTATTTATATTTTTATTTAAAGTATTATTTTTATATTATTTGACTCCTTGTATATATTTTATTTCTATGTAACAGTACTTTGAAAATTTGACTTTCGAGGAAGCAATTAAAAATGTACTTACAGAAATAGACGCTGCTGAGTAGCGAAGGATGTGTGAGCTTTAGATTATAGAGGACGATATGGTAACTAATTATTGAGCTGAAATATTTACTTATCATTTTATATTATATAATTATTATAAAATTATTTATAACTGACTTTGTTCAATGATTGTAGAACATTGGTAGGAAGAATAAAAAAAATCGTTCTCATCTTACCTATACTTATAAGAAAGGACGAACAAGTATAAATCAGCTGCATTATACATTCGTAAGTAATATTATTTGATTATTGTTATAAACTTGTAGTTAGTATTATCATCAATTTCAATTGATAACATTTGTTTATTTTGAAATTTTTAAATAGAAGAAGAATGAATGTCGTAATCCTACACGTCTAGAATTCACATGACTCGTTGTAGGAAACAGAGTGATGAGACTGAATTGTGGGTTGATGATCAAAGTAAAGAAAATATGGTAAGAAATTTGTAAACTTATTTTAAATTTATATTTATTTATTAAAGTTGTTATTTTTAACATAATATTTTAAATGATATAGGAAAATATGACACAGTTGATACATCCTCCTTCAGATAGTAGTGATGCTACTGGTCCTCCACTTACACCAAATGAGACTTTCGTCAGAATTATGAGACGCGATCGACCGGATCGTATTCGATGTGGAAGAGGAGACCAAGCATTGACAACATAGTATAAGTCTTTGCACAGAGAGAGCAGCAGTGGGGCAACTTTGCAGTAACTTGTGACTCAAATTCATGAATTGAAAGTTGTTATTGTGGAGCAACGAGAGCAAGCGGCTGCACGAGAACTAGCACAAGTAAGCTTACAAGCATAATTAAAGATATAACAACAACATATGGAGGCGATGGAGCGTCGACTTCAAGCGATATTTGATGCTCAACTTCCACCCATCGAGGAGAATCTAAAGGAGGGGGATGATGAGGGAGATGAGGAGGAGGATGAGGAAGCCTAAGATGATGTTCAAACTGATTTCTGATGACTTACAATTGTTTTTTATTTGATCAGATTATTGTATTAACTTATTTCATTATGTGACTATACTTGGGACGATGTTAGGGTAATTTGTGATGATTTTTATGCTGTTTGGTAGATATTTGAATTTTCATAATGGTAATTGAATTGATGATGATTAGTGGTATGTGTATGTTATGCGGTGTTATTTTTATGCTAAATAGATTTGAATTTTTATTTCGAAATTGATGATTATTATTAGTATGTGTATATTATGTACTGTTATTTTCATGGCAAATAATTTTTCATATAGGTTATAAAATTGTGAAACATATTGTAAAATATTATAATAAAATATTAAATATATTTTTATTATGATTTTTTGAGACGGCTGATAGTCGTCTCTAATAATCATATGAAATATTTTGAGACGGATCTCACTCATCTGAAATATTATAGAAAAAAAAATTGGGACGATCAACAATCGTCTCAAATGATAAACACGACTATTTGAGATGAGTCATAGTTATCTAAAAAATAATTTAAAATTTATTTTTGAAACGATTGACTAGCTGTCTCAAATGTTTAAATACTTTTTGAGACAATTATATCCGTCAATATATATATATATATATATATATATATATATATAATAAATTATTGAGACATGCTTTTTGGGATGGTTGTATTCGTCGCAATTAAGGTTTTGGGACAAGGTTCATCTCCGTCTCAAATGATATTTTTCGGGACAAGTTAAATATTTGTCCTTAATAATCAGTATTTGAGACAATTTATATAGCCGTCTCACAAAAGACCTTTTGCGACGGTTGTAACCGTCGCAAACTTTTTGAGATGGAGTTTTTTGAGACGGTTATTGCGACGGTTGATAGTCATCGCAAACAGATTTTTGCGACGGATGTTGACCTTTTGAGACGACTTCTTAGCCGTTACTAGTTGTCAATTCTCTTGTAGTGGGCCTAAGATCATAAGCACTGGCCACAACTGAAATTAACCGATGTAAGACTACTATATAGCCGCTCCAACACTCTCCCTCACGGCCAAGATGGGCCGTACAAATTAAATAATAGGAGGTAGCGCAAATTGGATGACAAATTTGGAAAGATAAAGTTGGACCAGGCCCCTGCTTCGATACCATCTTACAAACCACAAAATCCGGATGTTGAGTTTGAAGGGTTCAAGATCATAAGCACTGGCCGCAATTGAAATTAACCGATGTAAGACTATTATATAGCCGCTCCAACACCCCCCCTCACGGTCAAGATGGGCCGTAAAAATTAGATAACAGGAGGTGGCGTAAATTAGAAGATAAAGTTGAGTCAGGCCCCTATTCTGATACCATCTTACAAAACACAATTAACCGATGTAAGACTATTATATAGCCGCTCCAACAGAAAAACACAAGAATGATGTACTACTTTCTGTAACTTTACTGAATATTTTAAAGTTTTGAGTTGGATAGTCCAATAACTTCAATACCTTCTGAGACATACAAGCGATTCCAAACTTCTGGTTAAATGAGTAATTAAGACACCCCTCACAAGTCAGAAGAAGGCCCCAGCTATATAAGATTACCTTAACGTAAAAAGGTGGAATTTATATGGATGCTCCTGTTAAGATTTTATACACGTAGAAGACCTCTTATAATATCAACATTAGAGATAACCTCCTCCAACATTATATAGTCTACCTGTACCTTTCAACTATGTTCCATCAAAGTTGACAAAATGCTCAAAGATTATAAGTGAACATTTATATGAAAGTACTACTCTTGCTTACTATCGATTCTTTTTCAAACCAAATGGTCATTTTAATGGTTGTTTCGAGTTTGTGGACAAGGTTGACCAAGTAACAAACTGTATCAAGGATAAGCATGACAATAATTTGCTTTACCAGGTATATTCGTGGTACTGATATTCTAAGGGATCTTTTCTTATAAATAAAATTTTCGTAAAATATTGTATAACAATTCAAATCAACTATACTTTATCAATATGGACTATCTAAAGAGTGTATGTTATTAGTGTCCAACTATTGAAAGGAGAAATTGTTTCACTTCGGAACCTTGATGTTGTTGACGTGCAGGTTGAAGTTATTGGGCCATCCAACTCAATACCTTAAGACTATGAGCACCATCTATTAAACACTCTTTAATTTTGTCCTATTTCCAATACATGACTATTCTAACAGACATGCCTTCACCCGGGTGCACGAATGTTTCAGTAGAGGTCTCTCTCTCTATCAAAGGCGGAAAGGTTGTGGAATCAAATCTAAGCGAGCTAACGGCTCGCTTGTGTGCAGATTTATGTTAGAAAAATGAGGTATAGGAAGATTTGAACCCTACTCTCTGGAGCTAAAGAGTTTGTATCTACCTACTAAAAGTCACTTTCAGAAGGATGTGTATGTATATATGCATGCACAACCCTCAAAACCCCCCTGCATGAGAGAGAGAGAGAGTCATTAAGAAATGGAATATGGGTCAAATGTTCTTTTTATCTGTAGAACTTGACTTGCCTCTTTTGCTTGCTAACCATGCTTGAGGTCATACATGCATAATGAGTTATTTTAAGTTACAAGCATGCTTAAGAAGTGTGATATATCACATTATTTATGGAGGGTCATAGCTTCTTTTATCAAATGATCTTCTTATGAAAGTATCTCACATATATTTTTAATGTATTTTTATCCTTCAATCTATTGGAAATATTTTCAAAAGAGTCATTCACTGAAAAAATGAGATGTCTTTCAATTAAGTGCCCACGATAACGTACTTTTAAATGTGATACATTAACATTCCTCAACTTAAATAGTGCTGAGAACTACACCTTAAAGAAGATGATATATTGTCGCGAGTTTCAATCTTTTCCCTGAAATGACTTCCTTTTGAAGCACCTTGGACACATTATTAAGATATTTTTACTCTTCAATTTATTCGAAGTAATTTTTTAAAAAACATTTAATAAAATGATCAAATGACTTTCAATAAATATGATATGCTGTGCCTTTTTATATAACTATTCTAGAACTCCTTCCGTAAGTTATCAAAGTCATTGCTATTGTTAGAATAGTCCCACAGCAAAAAAGAGACAAAATAAATAATATTTAAATAGATGATGTCTACTCCACTCAATATCTTAAGGTTTTAAGTTAGAAGGTCTGATAACTTCAATATAGTATTAGAGCCTATAGTTATGAACCAAGCCTCGTACTTCATATTTGTGGTCCATGTGACGTGAGGGAGTATGTTAGAATAATTTCACATCGAAAATTGGACAAAATAAACAATATTTTTAAATAGATGGTACGTCCACTCAGTACCTTAAGATTGAGTTGGATGACAGGATAACTTCAATAACTATATACGGTCATCTGGTTGCCATGCATATACACCAATATGCCCATGCAGTAAACTTCGACGTCTACTAATTAACTGCATAAATAGGTTATATATTTTTCCATTAAACTCAAATAAATTAAAAAACTACTATTTATTAAGATTATAGGGAACCCTATTTTCGATATTTCGAGTTAGATGCATGTTTACCTAAAAAATTTGACCACTCTTAAAAGGAAACATCTAGTTATAGTGCTGAGTTTTTGTATATAAACCGTTATAAATTACCTATTGTGCATATATATATATATATATATATATATGCACACAGACACACTTCTAACTCCCACATTTTCATATACATACCCCTAATATTTTTTAAAAAATAGCAATTATATCTTTTTGTCAAAATACTGTGAACTTTAATTAAATATGCTAGAAAGATTCTATGAATTATTGTGGTGTTATAGTACATATGTAAAATTATGATAAATTTAGAGGTATATATGTAAAAATATCTGAATTTCTTTTGCCATACTCCGTTAGAATTCACAGCATTTTCATATGAGAAATATAATTGCAACAGGGACGTCACAACTATTTATAACCATATTGGCAGTCAAGGATATCCATACAAATATGATAGTTAATTTGCAGGGATATATATAGAAAAATCTCTCAAAAGTTTCTTGAGAGACAGTAGTGCATAATTATAGTGGCATAAGTAACACTCGCTGCATTATGTGTTAACACAGTCAACTCCGTCTGCTATATATATTTTATATTTTATGTATATATATATATACTTTAAAAAGTTGAGATGTGGGGACAATCTTAGGAGAGTCATCTCTACCGTTTGACCTTTGATTGTGTAATTGAATTTTTTTTAAAAAAAGTCACACCCTTACGTGATTGGATGGTTCAAATGAGCAGATATTACTCTAGTAGATAATCCCACATGTCAGCATGGAGGATGCAAATGTAGATGAGCCGATCAGGCATTAGTGTAGTTGGCACATTGTGCTTGGGTTCTCCGAGGATTCCTGTTGGTTGCAACTCTTGAGTACTTGTTATCCAACTTGACACCATATAGCTACCATCTAGTCATTACAAAGAGATATACTTTTACTCACAAGAGATCATCTGTGTTTGTGTTAGTAAGGTAATGTAGGAGAAGACGTCAGGCTTGTTGGCGGAAACATCGCCATTCACGGCAGAACCCTCGTTACCTCGGGGCGATGGAACCCAGGGTGGGGGAGATTTCCTCCGGAATCCCCCACCCCCCAACAAGTATCCTTCTCCTCTCCATGTCCTATTTCCCCCCACCATCCTATACCTCCCCAGACAACCCTTGCTTATCCTCCACCCCTCCATCTTCTTCCTCTTCCATTTCCTAACCACACCTCCCATCCTCCAAACCCTCAGACCCTTTCCCCATTCCCTATGTAACCTCCAGCGCCTCCGATGTTGTCGGAACTCAGCTAGTACTAGTCCACCCTTGTGTACTTCTTCTCTCCTCCCTCTCTGTGTTCTTCTACTTTTCTTCATATTTTCCACCCCCTTTTCAAGATCTGACGCTCTCCAGCCTTAGGCTTGTCGACAACTCTCAATTGTTGGTATTGTGTATGGCCTAAGTCAATCATGTACATTATACTATCTTGCTCAATTATTTTAATAATAATGGTATTATATTTATTATGTAAATCACTTTTTATTCAACCGTTTCATAATAAAGTCCATGAATGTGTGCAATAACTGTCAAATTATGATGAGATCATAATAATGATATCGACAACTTGTAAACACACATTCTTAAGTATTCATAATCGGATGATATTTGAGAAGGATATCAAATATCTAGTGAGACTAGTACAGATTATTCTTGCTCATTTGATGAAGATAACTAGTCTTATAGTCACTCATATGGAGACACTAAGGAGAACTTATATATGTTCATTGGTGAATGAGTTCACTAAACTGATCCTATTTAAATCGTCGGATGGTAATTTACCTAACAATCAACCAGCTTAATTCAATGTTACAATTGTATGGTTGGTCCTCCTGGAGGCTTAGAGAATGTGAAAAAGGCCTTAGGAAATGTGGAAAAGAACTTAGAAGAAGAGAAAACTATAGATAGATAGCAAAGAAGTCATAAGAGAGTCAAGAATCGATCTTTTTTTAAGAGGTAGGCGAATAACTATAAATATAATCTATTTTGTACTAAAAATTATATTATATTTTTAAAGGTTTTCAAAAGTTAGTCAATTGGTAAGAACGTGATCTATATGTCTACTTCTTGATCATCAAGTTTCACATTTTTATGATCTTATTTTCTATTTATTCTATGATTATTCTATCAACATATGCAACATGTCCATTCAGTCTGTTTTATTTTTCACTATGATCACCTAAGTAACAGGTGTTTGTTCTCCCCTGTCCAATGTTCTATTAATCTAAAATTTTGAAAAAAATATGTTTTACATGTTATCTTCATGCGCAATAAATTTTATAAATTTTAAGTTATTTTGCTATTTATTCCATACTTTTCTTGTTATACTATATAATATGTCAATGTAGTTTTTAAAATCTCAACTTGTAAATTTTCATTCTCACTCAATTTATATCTAAATCATGTCAAATTTTGTGAAGATCTTTGTTATATTATCTTTGACCTCTTTGTAATGTTTGATAATTTTATGATCTCATTTGATATTTATGTTAGCTTTTGTTTTGATTTGCTAAAATTATGTTAAAGTCAAATTTCCAAAATCGAAACGGGAGTCTAAAATCATATCAAACCAATCCAAAATTAATGAAACTTTGTCCACATTTTAAATATGAACTATTCGACATGTGCATTAAGTTTGGCAATTTCTTGAATCTATTTGATAATATTCAGCCTTTTGTTGATTTATCAATTTGAAAATTATTTTTAGTAGCTGAATAATATAATTTATGATTTGAAATTGTTGAGAAATTTTTTGGAGCTTAGTTTTCACTCCAATAATCTGTTGGTATTAACTTTACTCTGATTTTCTTCCTATATAACTATGATAACTCTTTAAGTAGCTCTTTCATACATTTTAACTCTTATATGTATGTATCACTTTGATAATTTAATTTTTAGATCTATGCTCATGATTTGCTCTCTGTTATTTGATTGTGCCATATATGATTTGATTTGTTTGGACATTATCATCTTAAGGAGATTGTAAGGCCCAATTTTATTATAAGCATCTGTCTTGGATATGGCAATTTGTATATGACCATGATGACTTTTTAAGTGACTATTTTATATATAAATATATATATTATAACTCTTATATATATGTATCACTTTGTTAATTGAATTTTCAGATCTATGCTCATCATTTGGTCTTTATTATCTAATTGTACCATATGATTTGATTTGTCTAGATATTACCATCTTAAGCAAATTGTAGGCTCCAATTCTATTATAAGCATCTATCTTAGATAGGGCATTTTGTATGTGAAATCTGACAGCAACGGGTAAAATCCTAGTTAGGCGGTAGGTATAAAGTGCTATATAGAATAAAGTGCTACGCTGAGCAGGAGCCACCTCTTGAATCCATGGAGGTCACCTTGAAGCTTATTTGCCATTTGTATGGTTGTGGTGAGACTTAGACTCTCATGTTCTATGTAGGACTAAGACCTTTACATCATTTGTCTAGATGTTTTGATATTTGTTTGTTCTATTTCTTATGTTGTAGTTGGGTGCATATCCGTTATGATATGATGTAATATGTTTGATTGGCACATAAATATGAAATATTTACTCTATATATTTATTTGAATTCAATTTAGTCATTTAAATCATTTGATCATCCTACTTAGTGATTCCTTTGGAATCATATGAATCTATCTTAACTTTATAATCCATAATATGAATTTGATATGATAAACTACTATGCTATGATAATTTTATATGTGATATGTTTAGTTCAACATGCGATTTATTCAGTTCACGGCTAGTAGATTTTGTTCAGTAAGATAAGAATCCGATCAGGCCATATATGCTGTTAGTTGATTTGTTCATGTCATTAAAAAACACATCTGATTTGATAAATCTATATTTGATCATGTTTTTATTTTAGCTATATGTGGAACTGTATAAGATCATGCTTAGTATAATTGTATAATGCGATTTATAAAGTTACTATATGTTAAATCATGTGGATGGTTTGAAATCTATTGAGTGGTGGACTCTAAATTCAACTAACTATTTTTCAGGAGAAATCGATTCTGGATCCAGTTAGGTAGGGAATCAAGTATGTTGAATTTTTAGAAGACATATTGGTTATCATATTAGTAGTTTGATGTAGTAGGAAATTATGAGAGATTGATATACTTTTCTTTCTTTGGTAAGATTAAGAATTTAGACACTAATTGATGAATATTATAATTTGTAGACTTTGGTATTGGCTATATTTTATATATTTTGAATTAATTGATAGTTATGACATTTATTTAAATCGTCTTGTAGTTGTTTAGCTCTCATATTTGTTTGTTATTTTGAGATTTATCTCGAGATTATGTAATCAGAGTCTGAGTTGAAATAAAAAAATGGATTCTGAGTGTAACATGCGATGATTGATCTTTACGATTGGATGGTAAAAATTAAGTTCCAAGAGATTGAAACAAACCTAAAGGTAATTGAATAATTAAAATTCTATGATAAACTTTATTTTCTTAGATATGGGAAAGAGATAGAAAATGGCCGTGCAGTCTGACCATAGGCTGCATTTAGTCTCTCTCTCTCTCTCTCTCTCTCTCTCTCTCTTTATATATATATATATATGAGACCAGGGTACGATTTTGGAGAATGCTCAATATTTTTTCCCAATAGGGAAGTAATTCCACAATACCGACAATTCATCCTAAGTAAATGACAATTCTGGATTCAAGCTAACCTCTAGGGAAGTAATCTTATGGACCAGGGGAAATAATTTTGTAGTATATTTTGACTAAACAATAGAGTGATTTTTTAGGATGCCAACTGACTTGAATCCAAAATCTCCCAAGAGAGGTCAAGGAATGAGGCCAACTTAGGTATTCAATTGGTTCCATAAGCCATATGTTTTTCTCAAGAAAGCATCTTCTAAATCATGACGTAGTGTGTTTGGCAAATAAGAGGATGGTGCACCACCCTATAATTAGGTAGATGATAATTTGGAGTTGAGATCTTTGTTTACATATCTTCCGTTCACATAAACAAAAGATAAATAAATCATTTATTAAGATAAAATAAAAAATATCAAATTCATCTTTAGTCTATAAGAATTCCAATACATATCGATCAAAGCATCGACAAAAAGATGCATATGATCTCTCCTCAGACAATCGTAGGAATCTATGCATCTCTTAATTGATTAGATAAACAAAAATGTCAAATTTATCCTTAGTTTATAAGAATACATATACATATCGGGTCGGAGCATAGACAAAAAGACACATATGATCTCTTTTTTTTGGTAAATAAAAGCTTACTTACTATTCATACATAAAAGTTGGAGGATACAAATACAACGAAGAGCAACAGTGACGTATGGTACACCACCAGTTGGAAATAATGGAAATAGTACATGATAGCCGAAGGTGGTAGGTGAATGACGAGTGGCACCGTTTTGTCCCCAAGGCACTAGAGAAGATAGAGCTAGCCATCTGAAATCGATCGTCGGAAACGACAACTCAATAGAGGCGAAGATAACCAACTGGGGGTAGAAAGCCCCATCGGCGCCACTGGAATGGATTTGAATCGGCAGGGCTCGGAAGCGTACGCCAGATGGAGGACGAACGGGATATGCTTAGATCTTGAGAACCTCCGTAGAAACTTCACGATCAAGCCTTCCGCCTACTTATCGATGTAAGGATTGCACAAAGAGAATAAACAAGATATTACAAAATGATTACACAACAGAAATTAAAACTTTCCGTGATATCCCTATCTATTTCTGAGAACTAAAAGGAAGGAAGAATGATTCTTCACTTTGCACAGAGTCGAATCTGCAACCAAAGCCTGATTATGTCTGAGGATGCTGCTATCTATGCACGTACCTGACCTCTAGAGATATCCACATGGTTCTCTCGTTAAGGGATCGTCCTCGCTTTGTCTCCAGAGGGATCTGCCTGATCCCTTGCCCTTCTTCTCGTTACGGGTACCCACGGCATGCTAGAGGTGCCTCGATCTATGTGAGAGTGGAGGGGGAAGAGAGAGAGGAAGGGAGCGCCCCTCTCTAAGGGGGCCGGCCAAGAGAGAGAGAGAGTGAGAGAGAGAGAGGAGGAGGACAGCCAGGCTCAGGAAAACCCTGGGGCTTGTCCCAGGGTTCCCTTCTGACATATATTTATATTCATCTCTAGTGACTTTTTATAAAAGTCCTTGAGTTCATATAAATTCTCACTTAATGTCCATTGACCAAGAACTTTGTGTGTGTAACCCTCTAGGCCCAAGTGCCAACCTAGTTTTCAGCTCAATAAGTCCAATAACCCCTTACTGACTTAAAGTAATTCATTTAATATCTCATACTAACTAATTACTTAATCAATGTATCATCTCATGATAATCGACCGAGCTTCCGATCAAGTTGGATGCCAAGCTGTTGGCATCTGGGCGGGGCGCGACGAACGCAGCGGAAGCAACAAGAAAATACCTGCCCGATACCCGCAGATCTGATTCGGAACGAAAAACGAAAACCAAAAACCGGGTCGTGATCACATCACCTTGCGCGGATTCGAATCCGCGACCGTTACGGTTTCGTTGAGGCGATGTCGCTAGCCACACAAGCGTCCGGCCTCTAGCGATATCCACGCGATCCTCCGCGGTGGTTCGTCCTCGATCCCTCGTCTAGATCAGCTTGCTCGCTAAAAATTCCTCGCCGCAACGATGTCCGGATCATCCATACGAGAATTCTCGACTCTCGGGAAATGTGCACGGCGGAGACGGGAAGTCTTCTGGCGCCTCGAACGGGGTGACCAGAGGAGGAGGAGAGAGAGAGGGGGATGTTCAGCCTTGAGAACTCCTCGAGCTTGGTCCAGGATTTCTCAACAATGCGTATATATATTAAGTTGGCGCGACTTTTCACAAAAGTCCCCGACTTAATATAAATCCTACTTAAGTACCACCGACTGAGAATTTGTTTGCGTGTGACCCTCTAGGCCCATTAACCAGTCCGGTTTTCAGCCCGTTAAGTCCAATAACAATTTATCTACTTATAGTTATTAATTAATATCTAATATTTAATTATTACTTAACCAAATTAACATCTCATGTAAATTATAGTGGACTTCCAATCAAGTTGGGTGCCAAGCAACACCGCATGATCCCGAAAGATAATGGGGTTCAGCAACCCACTCATGGAATCTGTCCGTCCACAGTTACCGCGTGGCTCTAATCCTTCGCTCGCACAATGTTCTCGAGTTAACTTAGTGTATGGTCAATTGTCAAATCCTAGATGGTCAACTCACTTGAATTAGACTCCATTGTACAATATCCGAAAACACCTTTTCTGATATTATGTCTGCTCTAGCCAGAGACTCATGTGGATCTATTCTAGAACATTCTCTCTCTAGATACCTGAGAGCGAACGATCCTTTATTGAGCACACAATCACCTTCGAAGGTCTTCTGCTGGACCCAATCCTTGACTATTAGAAATCCCGTGGATAGGGATTTGTAAGCCAAAGTCAAATCCCAGAAGTCCACCGACAGGTGTCTTTGGTGTCTCAAGTCCAAGGACCAACCACGCTACTGTGACGATGAATCAAGACGATTGACAGTCAGGTAAATTACCATTCGGCGATTCATGTTGGATCAGTTCAGTGAACTCATTCCCAATGAGCACTTACAGGTTCACCATTGTATCTCCACACAAATGACTAACGAGATCAGTCAATCTCATCATATGAGCTAGAATGACATGTACTAGTTTTACCGGATGTTTGATGTCCTTCTCAAACATCCTACGACTATGAACAATTAAGAATATGTGTTTGTAAATCATCGGTCTCATTATTATGATCTCATCATAATCCGATGGCTATTGCACAGATTCAAGGACTTCATTATGCATACATATAGATAAACCAATCTACATAATGAATTATTTGCCATACAATAATGAACCATATTGTGATAAGTGCCTGATGATTGGCTTAGAGAACACCTATATCCATCAATCTCCCACTTAGACTCAAGCCAATCACCTTCGCATTTGATCTCCATCAAATCTAGGTGATACTCACATAAAGTCTGTGACTAAGGCTCGGTCGGGGATCTACTAAATCATTCATAAATGGAATATTTTTCATTACGTTATTTCCTCTTAATTCTTTGCCTCTTAACTTGTAAAAGAACCTTAGAATGTTCTACAACTTCTAATGAGACCATGGCTCGACCACAAAATTGATCGTTCCCACTGTTGTCCTATAACAACGGGACGAGATCTAAGACCTTTTAGAACTATATTTAGTTCAGAGATGAACTCTTTCATCCATACTGTTCTAATAACAGTATCATCTGTTTATGTCGTCATTTTAATAACGAGTTCTAGGTTGTAACCCTTCCAATCCACTTCTTTCTTATTAGAAGGTTAAACTCATGTCTGATTTGAAATTCAGTGTGACTCATAGTTTCAAATCATCCTTTCTATTACAGGAGTGCATCC
Source organism: Zantedeschia hybrid cultivar (assembly GCA_030544215.1). Classification (NCBI taxonomy): domain Eukaryota; kingdom Viridiplantae; phylum Streptophyta; class Magnoliopsida; order Alismatales; family Araceae; genus Zantedeschia; species Zantedeschia hybrid cultivar. The sequence continues at coordinate 30,678,593 of JARZZO010000003.1, read as the reverse complement.
TTAGCACTTCTCAAGTACTTAGTGATGTTTTTCACTCCTTCTTATCAAGGTTTCCTTGTATCTTTTAAGAAACTTTTCTTTAAAGAAATAAATTTCATATCTCAATAATTGAGACTTATTATGGAACTTATGTCAAACATTTTAACATATAGAAGGTAACCTCCACTTCGATCTATCTTAATAGATCATATTTTCAATACGTGAGATGCTATAACCAAACCCATTATAGAGCATTATATGGATAATAATGCTTTTGCTGATTGTAACATCTTGATGTCATTCTCAATGACTTTGATGTTATTATCAAAAAATATTATCAATGCAACCGTACTCCCACTGTCCTTCTTTGATATACACAATTCGTGATCATTCTTAATGATCACTTGGTATTTGAATTAGGTCAAATATCTTTTTTCAACTTTAGGAAGCTTCAGTTTGATTCAGAATAGATCTTTGAAATCATAACTTGCTTCCTGGATATTCTAAAAACTTTAAAAGTATATCTTATACACATTTTCCCTCAATCATATCGAGGGAATGCTTTTAATATCTAACTGTCATCTCATCATCATGATAGGCAGTATTGGCAAATAGAATTCTAATAAACTTATTTATAGTAATCACTGAAGAAAAACTTGTCCAAATCAACACTTTGATCTTGACTATTTCCTTCAGTTTGCCATATCCATTTTTTAGTAGTCCATCTTTACTAATTTTCATTTTGAAGATTTACTTGCCTTAGGTATAATACCCTCTAACAATACTATCAAGTTCTGAACTTAATAGGTGTTATGGACTATGATTTTGAATTTTTAATGTATTGCCAATCTCAAAGTTGTTAAGATCTTTCTCAAAGATCTAGGATCATAATCCACATCTTTGAGCTCCCCTCATCCTGCTATCTCTGATATGTTAAACATATTTTTCTAGCCATTTAAGAGAATCTCAAATATCTATGAAGTTCCTTTATGTATGTCATAAATAGTTCCAAGTAGTTGAAGATTATCTAATAATCTTATGTTAATTTGTAGGTCTAGAACATCTTCTAGTTTTATCAGCTCCCATTGTCTTCTTTGAGGATATATTCCTTTTCATAGAAGACAGGTTTCAGGACGATAATTATTTCATTATCGTCTGGCTAATAAATGTAATGTCCAAAACTTTTGGACATCCCACAAATATACATTTCACTATATCCTTTCGGATCCAGCTTATTTGGATCATGTCTTTTCTAAAAGGACTAGGACATAATTTGATTTTAACATCACTAAAATCATGTATACTTATAATTCACATCTCATATAAATTATCATATCTCCATATTTTATATGGATATATTGACTTATTTTTAGAATCATCTATAAAGTATGTACATATAATGTTCATACTCATATATGTATATATAAGGATATAATAGTTAGACAAATCTTATTATATAAATATATTGGACTATATCCAATAAAGTGCAATTCCTCATTATATTATATTGTTATGATATACTATGAGAATTAATCAAGAGAGGATACAATTATCCCTTTTAATGATTTATGTGAATCCCGTACTCAGGTATTAATTTCTTTGATCAAATCAAAGACTTCTAATATTCTTTCTGTTTAATTACTTCATGTTGATCTTTTATACCTTAATCTCTCAAATACATTCGACATGTATTTCAGCAAGTACATATAGTCGAATCTTTCCATGAGTTAATCATTAAGGTAAGTCAATAAAAGTTATTATCCTTTTTGTCTTTAAGAAGATATTGAGCTATTTACATTAATATGTATAAACACCAATAATTTCTTATTGTACAACTCAATGTACAATGCCATAGATAATCATGATTCATTCAATTTATTTATGTAGGAGACAAGTGAACATTCATCACATGATATGTCACATCAAGAATCTAAAGTGCATTGACTGATTTTAAAAATTTTTATTTTATTTTTAAAACCATATAGAGCAACGTTTGTTTCTTCTCAGTCAATGTTATTCACTTTTAGAATTCTTGATCGTTCATGGAACTAAATAACAATTATTTAGTTTCATATTAGTCTCTTAAAGATTTACAAAGATTTACTGTCTAATAGTAACATATGTATCTTTCTTACCATTGTTGTGTCTAACTCAACATTTTCATTTTAAGTCTGCATACTATTGCAGATCTAAGAATCATTTGTAATATCTCATATTGGATATACTAATTCTTTAATAGACGTTCAAAAGTTAATAATAAGAATATCCGAAACTTCTTACAAGTTTCATATTCTATTTACCTTTACTAATATCCTTATATTGATTGCAGTGAGAGAATTGCTCCTTCTCACTTTCAGCTGACTTGCCTATATCCTTCTCAAGTGTAGGTTCGTTCGTTAAAGATCTTACTTCTTGCCTTTCTCAAAGGCATACCATGAATACTTCTTCTTCTTGGTCTATCCCAGTAAGATATTTCATGACATCCAATTAGGATAGTGGCTATGATTTGGTCATGAAGACATTCTTCAGAGTCCTCTAGTCAATCTAAATATGAGAAGTATTGACATCCAATATGTCAAATCTCAGATTAACATACGACATTTTAGTTAATAGATGAAATAAAATAATTTAAACAAACAGTTTTGATAATTCAATTATGGACTTTTATCTTGAATTATCTCCCACTATTTTTCAACGGACTGTATAACCCTCAGGTATACAGAACGGGAGACTCCGATGGTCTCCTAGTAGGGATCAGAATCTCAATGACTTGTAATACAGTCTTGTGGATAGCACAACAAACTGTAATATAATTAAAGAGCACCCATCTTATGAGACTTGCAACTCCTTGCAATATTTGATCATAGATTTGGTCCCCAGAGATTTAATAATTTTGTGGATAGTACAACAAACTATTAATTCTGGTCTAAGCATTACCATCGTTACGAGACATGCATAGATTTGCATGCAGCTTTTGTGGATAGCACAACAAGACTACATGATTCCTCTACCCCTATCAAAAGGCATCTTATGCTATAGCCAGAGTCTCTCCTCACAGTTAGACAGGCCTTGTGGTAGCACAATAAACCTGCCTAAGGTAATTTGAGTCATATGACTATAATGATGGAGGACCACGCGGTAAGTTCTCAACTACTCACATTACGGCTTAGACTTTAGCGAGGGTTTTAGATAACTTTTATCTTGGTCTCTTCCTAAGTGATAGTTTATAAATATATCGCATGTATATTTTAACTATACCTAGATAATAGTAATTGATTCATAATTAAAAGAAAAAAGATGCATCAACCATACATGTTCATTATGTGGTCATGGACAGTACGGTGATTAATTGGAGCCATACAATTAATCACCATAATGATATAACAATTATATAATTAAAACATGCAAACACACAAGCATTGGTGATCTCATCTCCTGTCGTCTTCTTAATTGCACTTATGGATCATCCTCGCCTCTTCTCGGTCAATACGATCAATTACATATAATATTGAAATTTGAAACATTTTCAAATACAAATTAATTATAAGAGAAAGCCTTTATGGCTGAGTACATTAATGGAGGGAGATAGAGTTACATCGGAATGAGAGAAAGAGGGAGGCACGCATGCCTCATTAATTAACACTTAATTACCCACATCACATTCCACAATATTCCACATTATCACACACCATCACATGATATGAAATTAATTAAGTGCAAGTCCATGACCACCGCAAATTTTAACAATCCACACATGATCAAACACATCACATGAAGGCTAAAATTTTGACAAATAATAATTTGATTTTCTTAAAACCTGGGTACCAATCAAAATTGGATAATTTAAATTTTGAAAATCTTATTTTCTAATCATGCATTTAAATCTAATTTAAAGCATCAAACACATCAGCATGTGCACACAAGACTAAAATTAAAATTCTAAAATATTCCATGCAAAATTTAGAATATTTTTAAATTAATTAATTTAACACTTATATTAATTTTAAATCACACTAACAATAATTATTAATGTGAATAAATCCCTCAATAACTCTTATAAAGGAATTTATAATTCTAATATTATATCACTTAACAACTCTTTGTTAAGAACCCCTTTACTAAAAATATTTTTCAATAACAATTCTTAAGAAACATTAATTAGAACATTTCTAATTATAATTAGTCTAACAATTAGACATAATTTAATCACTTAGTAACTTTTATTAGAAGAACAATTTTTAAGTAGGTAAGATCATCAAAAATTTAATTAAGAGATTTTTGAGAATATTGATTAACTATCTAACTAACTGTTATTAAGAGTTAATTAATCCTTAATAACTGTCATTAAGGTTAATTCTCAAGAAATAATTAACCCTTTGTATCATAAAGAGTTAACTTAACACTTAATAACTACTTATTAAATATCCCTTAATTAAATAATTTGATAACAACAATTGTTAAGAAATTAAAATAATCTAATCATCTAATTAAAATTAACAACATTTGTTAATTTATATAAAGATCACAACTTAAAATTAATTAACAACACTTGTTAATTTAATTTAAGATCACATCTTAAAAATTAATTAACAACACTTGTTAGTTTAATTTAAGATCACATCTTAAAAATTAATTAACAACACTTGTTAATTTAATTTAAAATCACATCTTAATTAAGCCCTCTAATCACTTCATTAATAAATGATTTAACAATACTTGTTAATTAAAATTTATGATCACATCTTAAATAAAATATATACATTAACAACACTTGTTAATTACCATTAAGATCTTATCTTAACTTCCACCCCCTATTAAGATCACATCTTAAAAACATATTAACTAAAGTTATAAATCTAACTTTAAAACAAAATTTTAAAACTAAGTTTAATTTCAATTTACAGTTAATAGAGGTGAGTATTTGGTTAATAAAAGCTTTTAGAGGGAAAAAAAGGGTTTAATGGGGTTTAGGGGTTAAAAGTTGTTTAAGTACTTAAATGGGCTTGGCCGATAGGGCCTCTTGGGCCTAGGTCCGAGTACGGCCAGGGCATGGCCTGGCTCAGACCAAGAATGGGCTTAGGCTTGGTCTGGTTTGGCCAAGTAGGCCCCAATGTAGGGTTTCTGGGCTTGGCCCAACGCCCAGGCCAGGACGGCCCGCCTAGGCCGAGCCCAGGCACCGGTCGGGCCGGGTTGGAGCCGCCCGGTCGGGCTACAGCGTGCCACCCTCTTCCCTGCGGGTTAGGGTTTCCCCTTTCATGGAACCCGACGGTTCCAAGTTGCAAGGAAGGGGCGGCCGGCACCGCCGGCTCCTGCCCCAGCTCCGGTAGGGCACGCACTGGAGCCCAGCCTCCCCTAGGGTGCCGCCTACGCCGAGGTTCCCCATTAGGGTTTCTGCCCCCCAAAGTCGCCGCCAGTTAGCCCTTTTGTAGGCTCCTCCACTAGCGTTGAGAGGGGAAAACCAGGGTGCCCTGACATTGAAAGGGGGGTCTGTTGGGTTCTTGGGTTTCTCCAGATCTCCAATGTAGCAGAAATAAAATAAAAAAAACGGAGATATGTTCCCGTTTCGAAAAACTAAAAAATACGATAATCGGATTATTAGATCTTACCATGTGCGGATTCGAATCCGAAACCGTTCGGTTCCGTGGATGCGACACTGCAAGCCGCGTAAGCGCCCGACCTCTAGCGGAGTCCACGCGATCCTCCTTGCAACGGATATCCTCACGTTCCTCGCTCTTCGCAACCACGAAACCTCCACCGGTCGCCGCAACGATCGCCGCAACGTGCGAACGATTTTCCGTCAAACGGGAATTAGAGAAGCAGCAAAGCAGATCCGGGGATGCGGATCTATCTGGTGTAGACACGCTAATTTTGACATCATTTTGAGTAAATTTCATATCATATAATAATGTCTCAAAATGGTCTGATATTTAATCATTAGTTAATTTTTATTAATCTTTTTTTGAATTAATTGTCTAAATAGTATCGGGTCAGATAGACATAATTTAAGTTAGTTAATTAATTAATTTTAACTCAAATTTTTAATCAAATATGAAAAAGTCTAAAAGACGTCGACATGTGTAGACGCCATTTAGAGTTTATTCCTATTTTGATATTTAAATTTGAATTTTAATTAATTGATTAATAAACTAAAAGACGTATGCCATACACGATGCCATTTAGGTCTCCTAAGCTGTTTCTGTCTCTTTTTCTGGATGTTTATCCTTATCTTAATTAGTCTAAAAGACGTCTCCCATGGGCGACGTGTTTTAGATAATTACAGATAATGATGAATCAGGCTGTGTTTATCTGTTTGTTAGTTGGATAAACTTCAAATTCTTTCATGTTAATCTTTAAGTAACCGCGGATGTAAAGCCTATAAATACCCAACCCCTTGGTCATTAGTGAAGTTAGTGATAATAGCGATAATTGAGTGAAAATTGAGTAAAGAATCTTGACGATGACGTCCAAACGCTGAAAGATCGAGGTGCTGCTACTTGTAGGAGTCTTGAAGTAAGGTTCATCCTTTCTTCATCCATTCTTCGTCCTTTCAAGATTCATTCAAGATCAAGGCTTTTCATGGGCCATCCAACTTAGTTCTTAATTAATTTCTGCATTCCTTCTCATATTTTCATCACATTAGTATCATATTTTCTTCACATCACTCTATGAAACACACACTCTAGCATTATTTTCCAAACATGTTTGTTAAAGGAGTTTAAAAGACCATCAAACAAGTGAGTTATTTGTTTAAGTTGCATAATCAGAATCTTCATTAGAATAGGTACTACCTCAGCTTGAGTTCTTATTATTTTCTTTTATCTTTATTTGTTGTAAGGTACAAAAGGAGATCAAGAGGAGAGAATCATAATCAACAAGGAAAAGGAATCTAGATGATCTTCAAAATCCGATAAGCATCCAAAATAAGAACAAAGTCAGAAGGTCTCTCTTTCTTCAGTCGGCTAAAGGAGGGGAATCAAGGACTACAACATCTCCCAATTTCAAAACAGGTAGGCGATCAATCTATTCTTTTGGAACCTTTTAATTAAAAGTTTCTGGCGATCACATTCACTTAGTTTTAATAGGTTTATTTGTCACTTAATCAACATAATTTTCATGATAATCACACCCTAATTTGAGCACTCACAGTTTTTTGGCGATTACGGTGGGACTTGGTCTCGCCATCTTTTAATCTTTGTTCTTACTTTCATCAATCGGGCACTCTCTGTGGACCACCTGTGTCTTTCGACACGCCCTCACCGATCAGTGAGTTTTTAATTTAATTGTTATTCCTACGTGCACCACGTGCACACCCCTGTGGCAAGATCTTACCCTCTTCATTTGATTGATTGGAAAGTTGTGGTTGTGATAAGAAGTTTGTGTGATTGATTGATATTTTAGTTGTTCATCTGATGAAATTATCTTGTTAACCATTGAAAAAAAAAAGAATCGCATGAGCCGATCATTTACTGCTTTCATCCTGTTTGTTTGAGGAGGAATCGATCCAGAAATTCCTCTTGAATTGTTCATTCTGCGACTTGAAAAGCGTCCAGGTACAGCGACGCGTTTCATACTGCGTCGCCTAACCCAGACGCCTTTCAGGCCAAATTCTCTGTTGTTTGCTGCCCGAGATTCTGCGAAAAAAATAAGGTTATGTTTGAATAGCGTCGACCAACGGTGACGTGATTCAGGCAGTTTCTTGTTTTTTTCTTCAGTTCTCAGATTTCTGATCTGCTTGCTACTACACATTACGTAATAAGCATTAGAGGCCATCCGGGCCACAGGTCATACGCATCGGGGCTAACACCCCCGTTTTCTTTTAGGAACACCTTTCATGACGTCTTCAACTCTCTTTGATTGGATCGGTCCTTCGATCAGACTAGAGTGGTTGGCATTAAAGACCTCCGTAAGTCCCTAAAATCAATGTATTCCTCCTTATTTATCGGGCTAGTTGTACCAATCAAAGTCCTGGTTAGATTTTCATAACGTTGTGAGAGAAAGCCATAGAGTATAACGGTGGAAATTGAGCTGAAACTAGGATCCTACCCATTGGGTGAATTTGTGATTAATTGAATCCAAATAACCCAACAAGCCATAGTCTAACCGGATATCCAATGTCCTTCTCGGATATCTTCCGACTATGAACGATTAAGAATATGTGTGTTTAAGTAATCAGTCTCATTAGTATGATCTCATCAGAATTTGATCACTATCGCACATATTCACGGACTTCATTATAAGACGATAATTAATACGATTTACACATAATGAATATTATGCCATTATATTAATAAATATGAACTAGAATAATCAGAATATTCATTAGAATAGGTACTACCTCAGCTTCAGTTCTTATTATTTTCTTTTATCTTTATTTGTTGTAAGGTACAAAAGGAGATCAAGAGGAGAGAATCATAATCAACAAGGAAAAGGAATCTAGATGATCTTCAAAGTCCGATAAGCATCCAAAATAAGAACAAAGTCAGAAGGGCTCTCTTTCTTCAGTCGGCTAAAGGAGGGGAATCAAGGACTACAACATCTCCCAATTTCAAAACAGGTAGGCGATCAATCTATTCTTTTGGAACTTTTTAATTAAAAGTTTCTGGCGATCACATTCACTTAGTTTTAATAGGTTTATTTGTCACTTAATCAACATAATTTTCATGATAATCACACCCTAATTTGAGCACTCACAGTTTTTTGGCGATTACGGTGAGACTTGGTCTCGCCATCTTTTAATCTTTGTTCTTACTTTCATCAATCGGGCACTCTCTGTGCACCACCTGTGTCTTTCGACACGCCCTCACCGATCAGTGAGTTTTTAATTTAATTGTTATTCCTACGTGCACCACGTGCACACCCCTGTGGCAAGATCTTACCCTCTTCGTTTGATTGATTGGAAAGTTGTGGTTGTGATAAGAAGATTGTGTGATTGATTGATATTTTAGTTGTTCATCTGATGAAATTATCTTGTTAAACATTGAAAAAAAAAGAATCGCATGAGCCGATCATTTACTGCTTTCATCCTGTTTGTTTGAGGAGGAATCGATCCAGAAATTCCTCCTGAATTGTTCATTCTGCGACTTGAAAAGCATCCAGGAACAGCGACGCGTTTCATACCACGTCGCCTAACCCGGACGCCTTTCAGGCCAAATTCTCTGCTGTTTGCTGCCCGAGATTCTGCGAAAAAAATAAGGTTATGTTTGAATAGCGTCGACCAACGGCGACGCGGTTCAGGCGAAAAAAATAAGCTTATAGACTCTAGGTGACACTCAAACACAATTTGAGCCGACGGCTTTGTCAGTGGATCTGCTACATTGTCAATGGATGGAACTCTTTCCACTACTACATCTCCTCTAGATATTGTGAGTACTCAAATTAGGATGTGTGATTATCATGAAAATTTATGTTGTTTATGTGATAAATAAACATGTTAAAAATTAAGTGAATGTGATCACCAGAAATTTTGACTAAAAAGTTGCAAAAGACAGAGATTGATCGCTTACCTGTTTTAGAATTGGGAGATGTTAGAGTCCTTGATTCTCTTCTTTCAGCCGGCTGAAGGAAAAGAGCCCTTCTGACTTTGTTCTTGCTTTGGATGCTTATGGAGCTTTGAGGATCGTCAAGATTTCCTTGTTGTTGATTCTCTCCTCTTGATCTTCTTTTGTACCTTACAAAAAGTGGAAAGAAAGAGAGAAGGAAAGAACAATAAGAACTCAAATAGATGTAGTATCCATCTCAATAATAACTTCAATCATGCAACTAAACAAATGAACTCACTTGTTTGTGGTCTTTGAAACCCCTCAAAATATGGATTGGAAATTATATGCTAGTAAGTGTGTGTTACATGGAGTGATGTGATGAAATTATGATGCTAATGTGATGAAAGAATGAGAAAGATGCAGAAATTAATTAACGAGAACTAAGTTGGATGGTCCCTGGAAAGCCTTGTTTCTTGAATGGATCGTAAAAAGACGAAGAAATGACGAAGAAAAGATGAAGTTTGTTCCAAGACTCCTGGAAGTAGTAGTAGCGTCTCGATCCTTCAGCGTTTGGACGTCGTCTCTCTCAAAGAATCACTCCAATAATCACCAATTATCACTCAAAATTATCACTTTTATCACTAACTTTTTAATGGCCAAGGACTTGGGTATTTATAGACTTAAGTTTGCGCATTCGCGGTTACTTACAAATTAACATGAAGGAGTTTGAAGCCAATCCAACCAAGAAACATATAAATGCAGCTTGATTCATCATTATCTGTAATTAACTAAAACGCATCACCTATGGGAGACGTCTTTTAGCTTAATTAAGATAAGGATAAACATCGGGAAGAAGAAACAGAAACACATTAGGAAACCTAAATGGAGTCATGCCTGGCAGACGTCTTTTAGTTTATTAATAAATTAATTAAAAATCAAAATAAAAATAAAACCCTAAATGGCGTCTTCACATGTCGACGTCTTTTAGAATTCTCCATATTTGATTAAAAATTTGAGTTAAAATGAATTTCTTTAATAAACTTAAATTATGTCTGTCTAACCGATGTCATTTAGACAATTTAATTCAGAAAGATTAATAAAAATTAACTAATGATTAAATATCCGACCATTTTGAGGTATTATGATATGATATGAAATTTATTCAAAATGATGTCAAAATTAGCGTGTCTACAGATATGATCTCTCTGATAAGATGAAAGCGCCTCAGAATATGCTTTGATACTGATGAGACCACGGCTCTTTTGCTTGCACAATCGCTTCATTGTTGTCGCACAACAGTGGAACAGGTTCAGAGATGCTGGGAACTCAGCCGAGGTCGGTGATGAATTTCTTCAACCACACTGCTTCCTTGGCGGCTTCAGCTGCAGCGATGTACTCAACTTCAGTCGTCGAATCTGCTGTGGTTGCTTGCTTGGAACTCTTCCAACACACTGCTCCTCCATTCAAAGTAAACACGAATCCAGTTGTAGACTTGCTGTCATCTGGATCTGACTGGAAACTCGAGTCAGTAAAGCCTCGCAGCTTCAAGTAACCTCCTCCATAGACAAGAAACATATCCTTAGTTCTTCTTAAGTATTTAAGGATACATTTCACTGCCTTCTAGTACTCTTCGCCTAGATCAGCCTGAAATCTGCTCATAACACTTAGAGCAAATGCAACATCAGGCCGTGTACATAGTATGGCATATATGATAGATCCTATGGTAGAGGCATGGGGTACTCTATCCATGAGAGCCCTCTCATCAGGAGTCTTAGGAGACTGCTTCTTTGAGAGATTTATTCCATGTCTAATCGGTGTGAGACCTCTCTTGAAATTTTTCATGCCAAACCTTTTGACTATGATATCTATGTATAAGGATTGGGTCATTCCAAGTATCCTCTTTGATCTATCTCTATAGATCCATATTCCCAATACGTAAGATGTTTCTCCCAAATCCTTCATGGAGAAGCTTTTCGACAGCCAGATTTTTACTGATGATATTATAGCTACATCATTCCCAATGAGTAGTGTGAGTGCTTAAAATGCTAGTGTGATTATCATGAAAAATCTATGTTGTTTAGTGCAAAATAAACCTATTAAAAACAGAAACTACGTAAAGTGATTGCCAGAAACTTTTGACGTAAAAGTTCCAAAAGAAGTTTTTGATCGCCTACCTGTTTAAACGCGGAAGATATTGAGATCTTGGTTCCCCCCCTTCAGCTGGCTGAAGAAAGAGAGCCCTTCTCGTTCTTTGTTCTTGCTGTTGAGGTTGGAGTTGAGGATCGTCTAGAAATTCTTGTGACTTTGTGCTTGATTTACTCCTTTGACTCTCTTGTTGAGTGCAGCAGAAATAGAGGGAAAAGAAATGAAGAAATTATGATGAGAACTTAAGCAACAATAGTAACTGTTCTAATCATGATGTTAAGCATACAACTAAACAGCAAACTTACTTGTTTAATGGCTTTTGAAACCCCTTAATCAAATAGGTTTTGAAAGAAATGAATGTGTTGTGTGTGTTGCATGGAGTGATAATGAAGAATGTAGAACTAAATGAAATGAAAATGTAGAAATAAAAAGGCTTATGCCCAATGGTTGAATTCTTGAATGGATGAAGAATCTTGAAAGGACGCCGACTTCTGGAAATGGCAGCGCTTCGGTGTTCCGACGTTGTTACTCCGATCTTCAACTCGCTATTGCTCAATGATTACGCTCTCTCTTCTTTTTTAACTCAACATTGATGCAAGGTATTTATAGGCTTCTTCTGCGTCCGTGATTAACATAGAAAACTTCGGATTTATCTATCTTAACCGACAGATAAATATAGATTAATTCATCTTTATCTGTAATTATCTAAAAAGCGTCCACCATGGCTGACGCCTTTCAGATTAATTAAGATAAGGATAAACATCCGGTAAAACTTATCTTTATCTTTATTAGATAAAACGCGTCTACATGTATAGACGTCTTTTAAACTAATTAAGATAAGGATAAACATCCGGAAGAGAAGTAGAAATAGCCTAGGAAACTTAAACCGCGTCAACGCTTACAGACGCCTTTTAGCTTATTAATCAATTGATTAAAATTCAAATTTTAAACGTTAAAATAAGAATAAACTCTAAATCGCGTCCACACAGGTTGACGTCTTTTAGACTTCTAAATCGCGTCCACACAGGTTGACGTCTTTTAGAATTCTGCATATTTTAACTGAAATTGAGCTAAAATCAATTCAATTGATTAACTTAAACATGTCTGTTAAACCCGACACTTAAAAAGATCAATAAAAATTAATCAATGATTAAATATCAAACCATTCTGAGGTATTATTATATGATATGAAATTTACTCAAAATGACGTCAAAATTAGCGTGTCTACAGCTGCCTCACATTGGCATCGTCTTTGCAAGGAAGTGAAATGGAATGGAATGTACTGAAAAGGTGATGTCAAGGTGTGATGAGACACGCTCTTAACATCACATGATTGGAATTTTTCTTAAAATCATCGATGAAGATATCTCAAAGAGATCAATGGAATCAATCTTGTCTGGATGAGGTAGACAAGGAAATAAAATAAGGTCGATCAACCTCCTTGGAGTGGGAAGTACTCCAGGTCGTAGACACTGTAGGTTTCATCATGGGGAGCGTTTGCCAGCCAATGTGGACGTGCTGCAGTCATGATGGATCTTAAAAAAATAAGAAATATTGGATAAAGAGTCCAAGAAAGGATAGAATTCCAAAGATATCTTCAAGCGAACCTCAAAGATAATCAAGATACTCAATTCAGAATGGAATATTTCATATCATGTTAAAGTTATTTGATTAATGGTCTGAAACTTAATCAATAATTAATCCTTATCACAATGATTTCAAAATCCTACATGATGCATGCTGGGCTAAAAAGAAAAATATAAAATCAAATAAAATATAAATTAATTAAGGATAATATTGTTAAATTGCTATTAATAAGTCAAGATACCAATTCTTGTAATCCAGTGCTACTCCGAAGCTCGTTTATCTGCGCACCGTTTCACAAAAAATAGAACCATCGTCCCCACTAATTAACAATCCAACGGCCTATCCGTGCGATTAAGAATCCTCCGGAATTATCACCGTTTTTGTTGTAGGGGAACTCAAATTCCAGTTTCATCAAAATCACAAGGTCCTTGATATAGTCTAGTAAATATTTAACATATAGTAATTATGATGATGCACAATAATTACATGAAAGGAGTATAAGGGTAGAAATAACCGTCTTTTTAGCCACGGTCGGGACTTCTTAACTCCCATAGTGAGATCTTCTTGACATTTTCAGCTTTACTCGGATTTTCTTGAATTTTTTGCAATCAAAATCATTAATAATTCCAAACAAATATTCAACTTAAGCATCAAAAACCACAGAATTTTGGGTAAATCACAGAATTGTTGAAACGCGTTGTGTTGAGCCGACGCCATTAAATTTTAAAACGCGGCGGTGCTCCTCGATGCCTTTTGCTCGCAGAAACAGGTTCTTCTATTCGAATTCCAACTCTACCAGTACACATCCCTTTTCCAATCTGGAAAAGTCTTCCTAGGATCGCAATTCCTTCTATATAAACACCATTAAGTTGTTTCTAAGCAATCCTACCATAATCTAAAGATCCTAGGTTGAGTTTTTCTTTAAGGTTTCAAGGTTTTTCAAAGTCTCCAAAGTTTCCAAGCTTCAAGAAGGAGGAACTCCGAAAAAGAGAATGGATTCTTCAAACAAGAGGATGAAGATATTTCTAGAGAAGTTTTTAGACATAGAAAATCACCTCAATGGAAGGAATCCCAATCTTCAAGTAAGTTAAATCAACTTCCCTTAAATTCTTCTTCATATTCTTCATGTTCTTCATCATATTCTTCAATCCTTCCTTTTGTTTTCAGAATTATCCCATGTTTCCTGGCCCAAGGAAGTTCACCTCTCTCCCTTGGATTCGTAAACTTGCAAAAAGTGTTAAGCTTTCCATGCAAGTTTTCATATCTAAGTGGAATCTTCAAGGTCTTGTAGTACTTGCCAAAAATTACAAGAGTTCGAACGTAGATTGGGCGGCTATGGGTGCCTTGATCGAGTGGTGGCATCCCCAAACTCATACGTTCTTCTTCCAAGACTTTGAGTGCACAATCCTTTTAGAGGAGGCAGAGCTTCTATTAGGTCTCCCAAAGACCAAAGATAAGATAGCTTTGACAAGAGAGAAAATTACCGGTCAACAATTGTTGACATCAATCATGAAGGATCCTTCAGAAACTAAAGGATGCCTTACCAAGAAGGGGATCAATCTTTCAAAGCTAGCTGAGTGGACTCTATATGAAATTGATGATCTAAGGGAGGATGAAGCGGAGGATGTGACGAAAGCTTTCGTTACATGCCTTGCCGTTGCTTTGTTCTTTCCTGCGCAGGATAATATCTTGGAAGATGACCAGGTCAGTGCCATCTGCGCAATCTTCGAAGGTAAATCCATTTGCACTGCACTCTTGGCTTATCTTTACAGCGGGCTTTCTGCGGCATCTATGGGTCGTCCTCCTTATGGGTGCATGCTACTTTTTGCCTTATGGGTTGAACTTCACTTCAAGTTCGAGTACAGCAAGAAAGGGCCTCTAAATCCATCTCAAATCTTCTTGAATAGCCCAATTCATTGCATTGCTAACATTGTAAAATTCAATGAGCACATGGTCAACAAAGTTCCAAAGCTCAAGACCCGGGCCGACTGGAGAGAGTATTTGAAGCTCATGACGTCCGACATATTTGACTCATCTCCGCTCGCTCTTGTTAGAAAGCCTGTTTGGGTGCGCCGTGCAGCAGGAGCAGATCTCAAGTTGATTGGAGCCACCGAGTTCGTGTTATACAACCCACACCGGTGCCTTACTCAACTTAGCTTGGGCCGTCGTGAATTTCCTGAATTCTCTCTCACATCCCCAATCAAAAAACGTGACTTGGAATCCGACGAAGATTATGAAGCCATACAAATCATCACTATTTTGTAGAACCTTGGCTTTAGTTACCGTGTAAAATCCTCTAAAGATAGAGATAGAGGACTAAAATTTCCTTACCTTAAAAGTCTTCATGAAATTCTCCCTTAAATTCCCTCTCTCTCTTTTCTTTTTGATGTAATAAAGAATTTTGTTGAATAAAGAGCTATTTTTCATGCCTTGAAACCTTTCCTTAACTCTCTGTGATGTGCCCATGATTTTTCCTTTAGTAAAAACTGGATTTTTCCTGAAACTTTGACAATTCAGGTTCTGTAAAATGAAAAACGCGTCCACTCAGAAAGACGCCTTTAAACCATAATTCGTTTTTCAGAAATTCAATTTAATCCTCAAAAACCTGATTAAAGCTTAAATTGCGTCTTACCATGTTGACGCCTTTCAACTCTCTTTCCTACTTTTTTCTAGGATTCTGCTATTAATTCCGTGATTAATCTCCTGAAACGCGTCTACAAGACCAGACGCCTTTAATCATCATCCTCTGTACGGCTCTGACCAGAATTGGCGGCAATCTTAAACGCGTCAATATAGGTGGACGTGTTTCACTCTTTTCAAACAGCTGTCCTTGCCGCCTCAACTTATGCGCCCTAAAACGCGTCTGTCTGACTCGACGCCTTTTACCTTTTCGTTTACAGACCCGCGAAGGCCCCCCTTTCTTCCTCACTTTTTCCAAAACTCTCTCTCTCTCCTCACCGGCGGCGATTTCGAACTCCGGCGATCTCCTTCCCTTTTTCCCTTAAAACTCTTCCTTCTCGAGCTATGGAACACGGTGAAGGCTCTAGGAAGATGAAAGCCTTGGCTAAGAGACGGCGAAGGCATGAGGAGGAAGCTCCCGAGGAGGTTCCGGTGGCGTTAGCCGAAGCCGCGGTGTTTTTGGAGGAGGAGATCCCTCCACCGGCGCCCGTGGCAATGGAGGAAGAAGAGGAGGGCGACCTCCACACGGTAAGCTCTCTATGGGATGAATGAGATGAGAAAAAAGAGAAAAAAAACGGGTTTTTTTCAAGAATCCGAAATCGGGTTTTGAAAGGCGTCTAGACCAGGTGACGCCATTCAAAAGGCGTCACCATGGGCTGACGTCTTTCAAGATTAATTCCGAATTTTTAATTTGGCCGAAAATGAAAGTGAATTGCGTCAGGGCATGTGGACGTGTTTTGAAAAACGTCTGTGTGTGCTGACGCCTTTCTAAACAGAAGTGATTTTCCTGTTTTTATTCATTACTGACCCTATTTTTTATGTTTTTATTTGCAGGGAGTGATGAGGTCCAGAATCTCATGGGACCTTGTGATAGGGGCTTATAGAGGGCTCCCGGATTTCCAGAAGGCGCGCCTGCGCTAGATGGGGTTCGGTGAGGTATTAGATATCGAGCCATTTTGGCTCGACTTGGTCCTCCTGCAAGCGCTGCGGGAGAGGTGGCATGCGGAAAGCCGTGCTTTCCTAATGCCATGGGGACATATGGTCCCCACCCTAGAGGATGTGGCCAGGATCACTGGCCTCAGGGTAGAGGGCCGACCTATGAGTGGGGTGACTTATCCCAACTACCAGGGATTGGCAGAAGCGTTGTTAGGGATAGAGGTATCCAGCCTAGGCAGAGAGTCTAGGATGGTTCCTAGGGTGGAGGTAGAGGCCTCCTTAGGTCTAGATGAGCCCCGGCGTCGGTCTGACGAGACCCGGGAGGAGTTTAGGGATAGGTTAGCTGAGTCATCCTCCGCCATCTATTGTAGCGACCCGAGTCAGGTGGAGGAAGTAGATAGGTAGCTTAGAGTCTTTCTAGTTTTCTTCTTTGGTCGGTTGCTCTTCGGTACGAAGGACGACCACATTCATTGTAGATTCCTGTATTTACTAGATGATTTAGATAGCTTAGGGGAGTATGCCTGGGGTGCGGCCCTTCTGGCCCACCTCTTCGCCGATTTGTCTGCGGTCACGCCGGACCGTGAGACCACTGTCAGCAGCTTCTCGCTGTTCCTTCAGGTATTAAGTTATTTATTATTTGTTTATGATATGCAATATGATATGATGTTTTACTAACTTATATGTTTATGAATGCAGGTTTGGAGTTACCATTACTTCCCGCTCGGCAGAGCGCGGATTGCTCGACCCGGCGCCGTCCCGTTGGCCTGCCGTTGGCCGCCAATCGTGGATACGGCCCCACAGCACCATCAGCTGACGGCCCTCCGCCGTTAGTTCCTGGATTACCCAGAGCTCCTGGTAAGTTTTTGACTTGTTCAATTTTTTATTCCTTAAATGCAATTTATTTAATGAATGCACCTAATCTATATGCAGGTGATCTGGCGCCCGTACCTTGGCATGGGCGAGGAGGGTCAGCCGTGGGTGACGGCTGGCAGGAGGAGATTCGGGAGGCAAATGTGGGTGCATTGCCTCAACGAAATCGAGCCTCTCCGCCTCCGACTCGTAATGAGGACACTGTGCCTCCACCAGGAGTGGATTGACGAGGAGGTCCCGGAGGATGTCGGGAGGAGCATGAGGGGCAAGCAAGCCCTCACAGACTGGCGTGCCAAGTTCCCATAGCAGTACGAGGACTGGCACCGCCGAGGCGTACGGGTGGAGTCCCGGGCGAAGAGTAGCGAGGCCTACCTCCAGCGGTACCGGGTCCACTACGCCGATTAGCTTCGGCTCCTCCGACCACTCGATGTAAGTATGCATTTATGCGTCTTTAATTTTATTATTATCTTGATTTATATTTGTGAATGAATGTATGCGTGATATGCATGATGCACGTGATGCGGTCATCATCCACCTCCGGGCCCGCCTACACGATGCGGAGGCCCAGCTAGAACACGTCTAGAAAGAGTTATTTGACCTGGTATGTATGTATGCTTATGAATGCATGTTTTAATTAATTAATTGTTTTGGCGATTGATACTGACGGTGGTCTTTTGGTGCAGCGAGCCGTCTACACCCAGGCGGCTCCCCCTTCCTTCGGAGCTTCATCTTCTTCCTCTGCTGCTCATGATGCTGCTCTGGCTGACCTTCAGAGTCAGCTCGCCTCTGCCATCCATCGAGCTTCTCTTGCAGAGGAGGATCGGGCTGCTCGAGTAAGTTCCATCTTTTGACTTGAATTTGATTTTAATTATTTGATTGCCTTGAACTAACAATGACTTCTTCTCAGGTTGTTGAGCTTCAGGAAGCCCTTCAGAGGGTTGAAGCGGAGCTGGAGCGTTCTCGTGCTGGAGATCCGGTCTCTGGAGGAGCAGGTGGCCCGACTCTCGACTGGAGATCTTCCTCGAGAGCTTTCACACCTCCAGTCTCGACTGGGGTTCATCACCGAGGAGCGAGAGCAGGAGAGGCAGGAGCGGCAGAAGATGGATTCAGAGATGGCCTCCCTCCGAGTTCAGCTGGGAATTGCTGAGCACGAGCGCCGGAGTGTGGAGGAGAGGTATAGGCGTGCTCGGCAGCATGCGCAGGAGCGTGGTCTGACCAGTGCTTTTACTGCCAGTGTCGCCATGTCTTCTGGCCAGGCAGGGCCGAGCGCGATGGGACCACCTCTACCTCCCAGCCGAGGACCAGCACTGGACGCGCCTGACGAGGCCCAGAGCCAGCTCGATGAGGGCGGAGGGGAGAGCCAGCCTTGAGGGCTTATGTATCTTCTTTTCTTTTCATGTATCATGTACAAAAACATCTTTTGATGATATAGGTGAAACTTTTGGGCTCCAATCTTGTGTTCCTGTGCTCGTCTTGTATCCTGTACATCACTTAACAAACAGGTTAAGTATCTATTTAGGCTTAGCCCCTTGCCTGACCAAATAAATGGTCAATTAATTTTTCCTTCAATAAATGGTCAAGGGGCATAGCCTTTATTAACAAAGGTAATTGAATTATAAACAAACTTAAAGCAAAATGCAACATGCAAGCAGACAGATGCTCACTGAAAATAAAAGGAATGAGACATACCAAGTGCAATAAGCAAATGCTAAATGAAATATTTTTTGTTGTTTTGAAATATTCATTTTTGTTTGGGTTTTGAAATATATGCTTTTTTCGGATTTTGGACATATATATATATTTTTTAATTTTTGAAATGTATTTTTTTTGGATTTTTGACATATGTATTTTTTTGGATTTTTGACATATGTATTTTTTTTACTTTTGACATATGTATTTTTTTGGATTTTTGACATATGTATTTTTTTTTACTTTTTGACTAAAAGATCAGCATGGTACTTAGATCAAAAGATCATATTCATTTATTAACTTAATTCCCAAATTGTTCTTTAATAACTTAAGTTAAACCCATCGTGTTTGAACTTGTGTTTCTATTCGTGATCCCATTTGATGATTTGACCCTTAGTCAATCTAAGCCATTCCTTAAGTTTGGAGTACGCCTCTTTAGAAAGAAAGGAAGAATAAGTTTTAGAAAGCCCATGAGAAAGTTCCGGAGACCTAAAAAGATGTTCCTTTCCTACCCTAATATCCGTTGGGGTTCGGTCATTTCTTTCCGGGGTATTTATCGACCTTGCGTTCCCTTTCGTTTCATTTCATGGCCTTGATGTAACGTTTGTAATGTGATGGCCTTTTGATTTGACATTTGGATTTTGCCTTTTTTCTTTTATTTTTCTATTCTTTTCTTTTCTTTGGAACGGATCTCCCCCATTTTTTTATGACGGCCTCCTACTAGGATGGCGGGTATTCTTGGTAGTTTCTAAGCCTCGTTCCGACATCATGGGCCGAGTATAAAACAGAATTTTTACTTTAAAAACGAATGATTTGTACTTTACCCTTTCGGTCAAGCTTCGGTATTCTTTAGGACTTGGCATCTCTTGTTACTCACGAATCAAACATGTCAATGTGTGTAATAATGTATTTGAAGTTAAGTTATCCAGACTAACAAAGAAATTCGAGTTTATAAATTTTCTGATTCCACTGGTCTTTGTACCATACTGATCGACTCTTTAACCTAAGGGTAGTATTTCTTAAGATGTAAGCCATTCTAGGGATGATTTAGCTCTTCTCCTTCTGCATTAACAAGACGATAAGCATTACCAGGAAAAGCGTGCGATACAACATAAGGCCCTTCCCAGTTGGGTTGGAGCTTAGAACGCGGACCACCAGGTTTTACAAAAATCCTTTTGACGACCATTTCACCGACTTTGAACTTACGTTCAATGACTTTCTTTTGATAAAAACGTGCTAGTCTATTTTGATAAACTTTTGCATGATTAGCGGCTGACCATCTTTTCTCGTCTAAAAGTTCCAATTGAGCAAGGAGTGCTGAAAGATGTTCATCAATAGAGAATTCCTTATTCAATTGTACTCTTAATGACGGTATGAGGATCTCATATGGAACTATCTCCTCCATTCCAAATGTTAAGGAATAAGGAGTTTGCCCAGTGGGTGTGCGGATTGAAGTTCGGTAGGCCCATAGAGCCTCAACCAATTTTTCTGGCCAGTCGGCGAATTTATTAGATTTGCATGTCTTTTTTATTATTTTTATCAAAGTCTTATTAGTTGCCTCTGCTTGGCCATTGCCTTGCGGATAATAAGGAGACGAATGATGCAATGCAATTATATACCTGTTACAGAGGTCCTTCAATTCCTGTGACACGAATTGTGGTCCGTTCTCGGTGACGATGGTGGTTGAAATTCCAAATCGAGTGATGATGTTCTTCATGATGAACTTGCAGACGGTTGATGCTTTGACTTCCACGTACGCTTCACCTTCTGCCCACTTGGTGAAGTATTCCGTTGCCGTGAGAATGAAAGATTTTTGCTTGATGCCGGAATCTGGGTTACCAAGGGGTCCAATGATGTCGAAAGCCCACATAGAGAAAGGCTATGGGGAAGAAACAGGATGGAGTGAAGATGCAGGAGAATGAATTTTGTCGGCGTGAAGTTGACACTTAGCACACCTACGAACATATCCTACATAGTCTTCTTCCATGGTTGGCCAATAAAACCCTTGTCTAAGGATCTTCTTTGCTAGCATCTGTCCATTGACATGGCCACCACAAATTCCACTATGAGCTCCTTCCATAACCTTCCAAAGCTCATCTTCGTCCAGACATCTCAGAAGAACTCCATCGAAACATCTCTTGTACAGTGCCCCCCCAACTAGGGTGTATCGTTGAGCAACTCTTCTGATAGCTCTCTTCTCCTTAGTTGTAGCTTCCTCAGGATACGATTGATCTTCACAATATTTTCAATTTCATAATACCATGGCTTCTGTTCATCATCCATCTCTTCTAACAACTCTATTAACATGATTTCTCTTTTTTCAATGATATCTCCGTCTCTAACTTTCTTCAGCAACTTCTCCTTAGTTCTAAGGAATGAAGGGTCTTTCACGGCGGGTGAAAGACGCCTATGAACTATGATTGATTCGGATTGCTTGCTGATTGGAAAATCAAGAGAAGATGCAAGTGAAGCTAGAGCGTCAGCTAAGATGTTCTGATTCCTAGGGATATGGACAAAGATCAATTTCGTAAAAAGCTTTGAGTAAGCAGAAGTAAGTTCCTGATAAGACTTGAGCTTGGGATCAAGAGTTCGATACTTGGTCAGCACTTGGCGAAGAATCAGTTGGCTATCACCCACAATCCTGAGTTTAGTGGCACCATGGAAATGAGTAGCCTCGAGACCAGCAAGGAGTGCCTCGTATTCAGCTATATTGTTGGTGACTGGAAAGTCAAGCTGAAAGGCTTGTGGAATGGTGACACCTTCAAGTGATAACAGAACGATACCTATCCCCTTTCCATGAGAATTCAGAGCTCCGTCAAAATGCAGAGTCCACATATCATTTCTGATTTGATTTACGGACATCAGTTCCTCATATAGAAACTCTGATCGTACTAGATCGAAACGAGGGAGGGGATGATGTGCGAGATGTTCTGCTATGGCATAGCCCTTGATCGCTTTCTGCTGAATATAAATGATATCGAATTGAGATAGAAAGCTTTACCATCGTGCTAACCTATCAGTAAGAACAGATTTCTCCAGAAGGAATTTGATCGGATTCATTCTAGCGATGAGATGGACTTCATGGGCCAGAAAATAATGCTTTAATTTCTGCATAACCCAAACCAATGCTGCACATGTTTTCTCCATTGCTGTGTATCTCTGTTCAGCGGGGTTGAGAAGTTTAGAGAGATAGTAGACTGTCCTCTCTTTTCCTTCTTCATCCTCTTGTGCTAGGACAGCCCCCACAGCATCATCCAGAACTGAAATGTAAAGTATCAATGGTTTGCCTAGAGATGGTGGTCTCAAAACAGGAGGACTTGCCAAATAGTTCTTTAATCCATCAAATGCCTCCTGACACTTATCGTCCCAATCAAATTTGACTCCCGGCTTGGTAAGCTCGTAAAACGGCTTACACCTTTGTGAATGCTGGGAGACAAAACGGCGAATAAATTGTAACCTCCCGATTAATCCTCTTAACTCTTTCAAGTTTTTGGGAGGTGGCATTTCTCTGATAGCCTTCGCTTTGTTGGGATCGATCTCAATTCCCTGTTTGCTGACAATAAATCCAAGTAATTTTCCTGAAGATACCCCGAATACACATTTCTTGGGGTTCATCTTTAACTCTTACTCTCTCGATCTCTCTAATACCTTTGCCAAAACCTTGGCGTGCTCAGCCTTTGTCTTAGATTTAACCAATAAATCATCCACATACACTTCCAGATCTATGTGCATCATGTCATGAAATATTGCCATCATAGCCCTTTGATAAGTGGCTCCAGCATTCTTCAATCCGAATGGCATGACGACATAACAGTATGGTCCCCAAGGTGTAGTGAATGACGTTTTCTCTTGATCTTCTTCTGCCAACTTAATCTGATTGTACCCTGAAAATCCGTCCATAAACGATAAGGTCTCATAGCCAGTAGTATTATCAATGAGTACATCAATATGAGGCAATGGAAAATCATCTTTAGGACACGCCCGGTTCAAATCGCGGAAGTCAATGCAAATTCTGACCTTCCCGTCCTTCTTCATAATCGGGACTATGTTAGCCACCCATTGTGGATAAAGGACAACTCTAATAAATTTGGCTTTATACAATTTGTCGACCTCTTCCTTCATTTTCAGAGCCATTTGTGGGTGTAATCGCCTTAATTTCTGCTTGACAGGGTTAGCTCCTTCCTTCAACGTCAATCTGTGTTCAACTAAAGATGAATCTAACCCTGACATATCTTCATAACTCCAGGCGAAAGTGTCCTTATAGTCCTTAAGTACTTCTATCATTGCCTTCTCATCCTCTGTAGAAAGATTTTTGCTGACGAGGACAACCTTAGGTTCGTCTTCAGTCCCTAAATTGATTTCTTTGGTGGGCTCTTCTATGGCAGCTGAGGGTTCATCGAATCACTTCATTCCACTGGCATATGCCTCAGTTGCGTCCTCATCATATTCCTCATTTTCAATAATGGGGTCCTTTTCATGCACTAACTCATACATCCCATATCCATCATTGACTGACTCATCGTTCATACAGTCTTCTGGCATCTGAATTGGATTTTCTAAAAACTGAGGGATTAAAGAGCAAGAAAAGCATCTATCAGCTATGTCCTGGAGGTATCTATCTAGAATTCGCCTACCCTTAGACTTCCTAACTTGACTAACCTGCTTAAAACTAGACTGCCTAACTTCACTAAACTCCCTATTATAACCTGATGAAGATGAAGCAGGATAGAAATCCTGGGATACAAGTGGAAATACAGGAGAATCCTCCTGAGGGGAGGGGCAGAGTAGATTTAAGGGAGAATCTTGACCGAAGGACCCGCACGACGGGGTGTGATCGGACAAGTAAGAAGTTTTCTCGATAAGGATCTGAGAAGAATTTGTTGTAAAATTGGCGTTTTTTTTTGGATATCAGAGGAATTAAACATGAAATAGGAATGAATACAGATAGAAGGAGAATAAGATGGAGGAAGTGGCACCAGGGCCAGAGGGTTAGGGGGATCATATAGCAATATGTCCTAGATCAAATCATACATCCTCTCTAGATCGAGAGGAGGTTGTGGAATAAGGTCCCGAGGGGACAGAGTAATCATAACGGGCGGAGCCCGTGGAATATCTTCAATAATGACCCGCGACCAAGTCGGGGTCAAGAGCAGTGTGCGAAACAGAGTATGGAGCATGAAGACATGAGAATGATATGTCCCCCTCCAGAGCAGATCTGTAGTGTAACCAGCTTCATAGGGGTCATCTGGCTCCCCTTCATCGGTCTCTTCCGACAGCAATATCCGCTTATCAAAGATAGCATCTGGACCTTCAATCAGCTCGTCAATCTGCGGCGGCCATTTGGGTTTTGCAGGATCTAGGAACAATCTATTCAGTGCAATATAAAGGTCTCTCAGATCGAACCACCTGTACCATTCGCATTCAGGATCATGAAATTTTCTCCTTTTCATAGGCCGCAGAGCCTCCAAGGATTAGTACGTAAGTAGTTCTGAGCAATGCCTGGCCAAGTCCCTCCCATATATGTCATGTAAGTCAAAACACGAAGTAATGACCACCGTGTTGTCGTGGCTAAGTATGGGCCCCTTCACAAAGTGTGTATACAGGGTCCATGTTAGGGGATCTCGGCCTTCCTTGGGTGGTGTAGACATTGTCTCCTAGATTTTCTGACCTTCTTCAATCTCTGCTTGCTGAACCAGATCTTGTTTAAGTTTTCTTGGCCTGTAGCCCAGACCACTTCCAGGTGCTGCTCGATGATCTTTAACAGGAGTGGTCCTGCCTTGCAACTGTGTGCCCATACCTTTCCCAGGCTGATAGCCACTCTTCATCATAATTCTCCATCCTGGGGTACTCATGCACTTTCCCCTCTTTATGGTATTTAACGGGTATGGAGAAATAGTGGTGGCTTTTAGAGGATCAGCCACTGGACGGTAGACCTGTAATACCGACAGAAAAGGTTGTCGGCCAAGTAAAGCAGCATATTTAATATTCAAGGTATGAGCAGTAGCAAGGATCGGCATGCTCGTTACTTTAATAATTCGTCCTTTGAAAGGGAATTTGAGGCATTGGTGATTCGTGGAGGGAATCGCCTCAAGAGTTTTGATATAAAGACGACCCAAAATGGCATTTATAGAAGGATCGATTTCTAGAATGTGAAATTCGACCTCTGCATGACTTACAGGGCCTAGCTCCACCTTCAAATAAACCATTCCCAGAGGGGAACGGGTAGAGTTATCATATGCCGTCACAGAGATGGGGCTGGGCAGCCATTTTTCTTTGGGCACACCGCACAGGTCCAGGGTCTTCGGAGGTAGGACATTGATCAAAGCCCCTGTATCTACAAAGCATGCATCCACGACCTTCTTACAGATGTTGACCGTAATGCTCAGAGCCATGCTTCTAGCTGCTGGCGGTGCTAGTTCCGATGTGTGAAATGTAATGGAGGGCTGATCCCCCTGAGGAACTAGTAGTGCTGCAATTTTTTCTACCGGCACGTCCTCATTGACCATCACCTTCTGTAGATATTCCATTAAGGCTTCTTGGTGAATCTTGGACCTTTTGATCAATTCAAGTACGGTGATCTGTGCCGGTGTTCTGTCCAGATGTTTCAACAAGTCATATTGAGTGCCTGGTGCACTCTCTTCATTATGGGTTTCCTCAGTCGGCTGTGATGGGCCGTCTCTAACTGTTGACTGAGGAAAGACTTTGTTGAAAATCCTTCCACTTCGGAGCGCATGTTCCTCAACCGTGGAGGATCCGGGTGACACCTTGAGTACCGCAGGGTTGGATGGTGCGGATGATGTAGAGGGTTGGTATGTAGGTGATGGCGTAGGGTTAGGTGGTGATGGCGCGGTGCGGATTAAAGGCCTAGATGGTTGGATGGTGGATGGGTAAGTGGTTGGTGAAGTGGGGAATGGCACGCATAATAACGGTCTGGATGGTAAGGGGATATCTTGGTAGGTGGTAGTGGTAGCGGGCGAAGTAGGGAATGGTACGCGGAGTAATAGCCTAGATGGTAGAAGGGGCGCGTGATTGGTTTGCGGGGGATTATATGGTAGCGGTGTAGTGGTGTGGGGCGTAATGGGCTTGAGGAAAGCGGGTAGTGGTAATGGGTTATTGGGTGCGGGCGAGTGATATGCGGGTGTTGGTAGAGGTGTGATGGTAATGGGTTGTGGCCTAGGTATGTGGATGGTGCGGCGTGGTGGTCGTTCTGCGGTACTCAAAATATGGCCCGTCGAATAAAGAGAGGAAGAGTCCTCTATTCTCCACTGTTGCCCCCGATCAGCCTCAGACTGGGTGTTTGTCATGATAGGGGCAACTTGGTTTTGGTTCGGATGCTCCGGTAGCGGGTTCTGCACTATGCCCATATTGGGTGGTGGTGCTGCTTGTGCTGGTGGTCTTGCTTGCTGTTGCTGTGGTCTTCTCGCCTTCAGGACTGATATATACTTTTTCATCTTCTCCCAGTCTATGCCGCCCTGCTCGTTAAGATCATGAATATAATCTCTGTACTGGAAGCAGGTGTCGATGGTATGCCCAGGTTGCCTATGGAAATAGCAATACCTGGACGTGTCGGCATTTTGAGGCCAGACGGCTTTTTCTCTCGGCAAAACTAAGGTATTGGCTGCCATCAGGGCATTGAAAATATCTGCCAAAGATTCTGGGAGGGCTGGGTATTCTGCCCTCTTCGGGCCTAGAGGTCTTCTTTGCTAATTATAATCAGCAGGAGGAGGAACATTATGGTATGCCGGCGGTGTACGCGGCTGATACTGTTGTTGCTGATATTGCTGTTGTTGGGGCTGCTGGTACTGCTGTTGCCGTTGCGGCGGCTGCTGTTGTTGTTGTTGTTGCTGGTTCTGGTTTGGCTGCTGGGGACGCTGATACTGTTGCTGATAATGGGGGTTCTGCTGCTGCCTGTACCCTTGCTGGTTTGGCTGCGGTGGCCTCTGGTACTGCTGCTGGTTCCTCACGAACTGGGGTGAGTTATTATTCATGCTACTAACTTGCTCGTGAGAGAGCGTGCCCTCAGTAGTCGGACCTGTGGTGGGAGAGTTTGGCACTGCGGGCTTCCGAGGTGGAGGCCTGCTAGGTCTGTGATGATCAAAGACGCTAGAGAACGTAGCGTCCTTGAAGGCATTTTGGCAGTACCGTGCTCTTTCATAGAGCTCTGCCATGTTGGTCAGATTGTTCAGAGATAGGACTAGCTTGAACTGGGGCGTGGCATTGGAAATTAACATCTTCACTTGCTCAGATTCGGACAAGTGATCCTTCACCTTTTCGGCCAGGCCCCGCCACCTGTCAGCAAAACTGACAAACTCCTCATCAGGTTTCATCTTTTCTGCTATGAGGTCAGTGATAGACAAGGAGGGTGCAACTCTGTCTTGGTACCGTTGAATGAATTTCCGTGAAACGATACCGTAGTCCTCTACTTCGGAGGGTTCCAAGGAAAAGAACCACTCGAGGGCTGGTCCCTCTAGAGATCTCTTGAACAAGAAGGCCAACGACCTCTTGTCGTTTTGCCAGAAAGACGATTCGTACATAAACTCCTTCAAGTGTGCGAAGGGGTTACCAGTACCGTTGTACTTCCGGTACACTGGCATCTCAGAGGGTGATAGGTGGAATACCGGCAGGCTCGGCAAATTGATCTCGGGCGCAGCTTTAACCCCCATCATCTTCTGGAGGTTGTTGAACTGCTCATCCATGCGCTCCATTTTGGCCAGCAACGTTTGCGTAGTCAGATCTGCCTGGGGAGGAGGAGGAGGTGGAGGTACTTGATAGGCCTACTGCCTAGAGTACGTTGGACAGGGGGGACAATAAAGGGGAGGTCCGGCAGAGCTTCCGCCATGCCCGAGGGCATTTTGATAAGCCGGCGTTTGCGGTCTAACCGGTTGCCTAGAGGATGAAAGTTGCGGCCCAGTTGGCCGAGAAGTAACATGGAGGCCTTCCATGGCCTGATGAATGTAAGGAGGAGGAAGAGGAGGTTGTTGAGTAACAACAGGGGGAGCCACAGGGTTCGGCTCAGCAGGCTGCACGGGTGCCTTCCCCTTCAGAATAGACTGGATCGCCTCGAACTGCTGAGGGTCCAGTCGGGAGGCAAGAACTCCCAAAGCGTTGACGAGATCCGAAGGATCAGAGGATGAGGGATCATTCTGATTCATGTCTCCCTCGAGAATGGGATCGGGAATCGCATATTCATGCGGGGGAGGATCAGAATATTGATTATGGGGATGAAAAAGAGGGGTCCGGACGTTCCCATCATGTCGAAGCGGAACGGGGACGGAATTACGGGAGGCATCAGCATCTCTCCCACTCTCATAGTTATAATCAGAATCACAAGGGGCATTAGCATCTCCCTCGTAATTGACCATGGCGTTTGGAGCCACACTCAAGTCCCTGCCAGATCGCAGCAGCATGATGTTAGATTCTTTTTTTCAAAGATTTGACAAACAAGTTGCACAGAGATTAATCAATCAAGTGGATGCTTAACGTGATTTTGAGATTCCTTGTTGAGTTATTTGGATTTAATTAAACCACAAATTCGCTCAAGGATAGGATCCTAGTTTCGGTTCAATATGCACCGTTATTCTCTATGGCTTTCTCTCACAACGCTTTATGAAATCTAACCGGGACTTCAACTGGTACAACCAGCCCGATGATCAAGGAGGAATACCTTGATTTTGGGGACTTATAGAGGTCTCAACGTCAACTTCTCTAGTCTGATCAAGGGACCAACCCAATCAGAGAGAGTTGCTGACGTCAAATAGTGTGTTCCTAAGAAAAGGAGGGTATTCGCCTCAATGCGTATGACCTATGGCCTGGATGGCCTCTAATGCTTAATAATAATGGGTAGCTAGCACTCAAGTCACAAAAATCTGAGAACTGGAGAAAAATTAAAAAACTGTCTGAATTGCGTCAGAGGGTGGTCGATGCTATTCAAACAAAATCTTAATTTCTTCGCAGACTCAGATGCAGACAACAGAGAAAATATGAAGACTGAAAGGCGTCTGGGTATATTGACGCGGTTTGAAACGCGTCAGTGCTCCTAGACGCTTTTCAAGTCGCAGAAACAGTTTTGCAAGAGGAATTTCTGGGTTGATTCCTCCTCAAACAGGCTAAAAGCAGTAAATAATCAATTCATGCAGATTTTTTTTTAGTTCCAGATTTTAACAGGATGATTTTACTAACTAAACAAGTAAGATATCAATCAATCACTCAGCATTTCATCACAAAAACAGCTTTTTCAATTAATCAACGGGAGGGCAAAATTTTGCCACAGGGGTGTGCACGTGGTGCACGAGGGAAATTAACTAAACTAAAACACTCACCAATTGGTGAGGACGTGTCGAAAGACACAAGTGGTGCACCGTGGGTGCCCGATTGATGATAGCAAGAACAAAAGAATTAAAAGATGGCGAGACCAAGTCCCACCGTGATCGCCAAAAAAACTGTGAGTGCTTAAAATGCTAGTGTGATTATCATGAAAAATCTATGTTGTTTAGTGCAAAATAAACCTATTAAAAACAGAAACTACGTGAAGTGATCGCCAGAAACTTTTGACTTAAAAGTTCCAAAAGAAGTTTTTGATCGCTTACTTGTTTAAACGCGGAAGATATTGAGCTCTTGGTTCCCCCCCTTCAGCCGGCTGAAGAAAGAGAGCCCTTCTCGTTCTTTGTTCTTGCTATTGAGGTTGGAGTTGAGGATCGTCCAGAAATCCTTGTGACTTTGTGCTTGATTTACTACTTTGACTCTCTTGTTGAGTGCAGCAGAAATAGAGGGAAAAGAAATGAAGAAATTATGATGAGAACTTAAGCAACAATAGTAACTGTTCTAATCATGATGTTAAGCATACAACTAAACAGCAAACTTACTTGTTTAATGGCTTTTGAAACCCCTTAATCAAATAGGTTTTGAAAGAAATGAATGTGTTGTGTGTGTTGCATGGAGTGATAATGAAGAACGTAGAACTAAATGAAATGAAAATGCAGAAATAAAAAGACTTATGCCCAATGGTTGAATTCTTGAATGGATGAAGAATCTTGAAAGGACGCCGACTTCTGGAAATGGCAGCGCTTCGGCGTTCCGACGTTGTTACTCCGATCTTCAACTCGCTATTGCTCAATGATTACGCTCTCTCTTCTTTTTTAACTCAACATTGATGCAAGGTATTTATAGGCTTCTTCTGCGTCCGTGATTAACATAGAAAAACTTCGGATTTATCTATCTTAACCGACAGATAAATATAGATTAATTCATCTTTATCTGTAATTATCTAAAAAGCGTCTACCATGGCTGACACCTTTCAGATTAATTAAGATAAGGATAAACATCCGGTAAAACTTATCTTTATCTTTATTAGATAAAACGTGTCTACATGTATAGACGTCTTTTAAACTAATTAAGATAAGGATAAACATCCGGAAGAGAAGTAGAAATAGCCTAGGAAACCTAAACCGCGTCAACGCTTACAGACGCCTTTTAGCTAATTAATCAATTGATTAAAATTCAAATTTTAAACATTAAAATAAGAATAAACTCTAAATCGCGTCCACACAGGTTGACGTCTTTTAGACTTCTAAATCGCGTCCACACAGGTTGACATCTTTTAGAATTATGTATATTTTAACTGAAATTTGAGTTAAAATCAATTCAATTGATTAACTTAAACATGTATGTTAAATCTGACACTTAAAAAGATCAATAAAAATTAATCAATGATTAAATATCAGACCATTCTGAGGCATTATTATATGATATGAAATTTACTCAAAATGACGTCAAAATTAGCGTGTCTACAAGTAGTATGTCATTTACGTAAAGAACTAAGAAGGTGACTGCGCTTCCACTAGTCTTCTTATACACACAAGGCTCATCTTCATTCTTAATAAAGTTATGAAACTTGACAGCCTCGTCAAATCTCATGTTCCAGCTCTAGGAAGCTTGCTTCAGTCCATAAATGGACCTCTGAAGCTCGCACACTTTACCTGGAGATTCCTTAGATGTGAAACCTTCTGGTTGTATCATATACACATCTTCCTCAAGGTTACCATTAAGGAAGGCAGTCTTCACATCCATCTGTCAGATTTCATAATCAAAATGTGCAGCAATGGCGAGTAGAACTCTGATCGACTTTATCATGGCAACTGGTGAGAAAGTCTCATCATAGTCAATTCCTTGCCTTTGACGATATCCCTTTGCCACCAACCTTGCCTTATATAAGTGTAGATCCGTCCATCAGCACCGATATTTCTCTTAAAAATCCACTTGCATCCGATGGGTACAATACCCTCGGGCAAGTCCTCCAAGTTTAAAATTTGGTTGGTGTACATAGACTAGATTTCTGAGTTCACGGCTTCTCACCATTTCTCGGCTTCTGGGCCTTCTATGGCCTCCTGACAAGTTTTAGGATCATCATCCTCATTATATTATATCTTATACTCACCTTCAGCGATATGTCCCACATATCGTTCGGGTTGTCTAGGTAATCTACCAGATCTACAAGGCTCATGTGTGTGTACCTAAACAGATTCAGGAACTGATATCTCATCTAATGATAATGCAGCTGTTTGGGGATCTGGAACCTCTTCCAGTACTATTTTACTCCCACTGTCCTCCTGGAGAAGGTATCCCTCTTCCAGGAAGACAGCTTTCCTGGCGACAAATACTTTTTGTTCACCAAGATGGTAAAAATATTATCCAAAGGTTTCCTTTGGATATCCCACAAACCTGCATTTATCAGTTCGTGATTCCAGTTTGTCTGGATCATGCCTCTTTACATGAGCAGGACAACTCCATACTTTAACATGTTTAAATTCTGGTTTCCTATCTTTCCATATCTCATATGGAGTAGAGGCCACAGACTTGTTGGGTACTCTGTTCAGTAGGTATGCTGCTGACTCTAGAGCATATCCCCAGAGGGACATTGGTAATCCTGAAAAGCTCATCATGGATCGCACCATGTCCAACAAGGTGCGATTCCTCCTTTCTGATACACCATTCATCTGTGGTGTATATGGAGGGGTTAGCTGAGAAAGGATACCATTATCCCTTAAGAATTGTGTGAAATTAGTACTCAAGTATTTTCCTCCTCGATCTAATCGAAGAGCTTTAATACTCTTTCATAACTTCTTCTCTACCTCATTCTTGAACTCCTTGATCTTCTCAAATGCTTCTAACTTGTACTTCATTAAGTACACATAGCCGAATCTTGAGAAGTCGTCGGTGAACGTGATGAAGTATGAGAAGCCACATTTGGCTTGGGTGGACATGGGACCACATACATCCGAATGTATTAGTTCCAAAATGTCCTTGGCATGTTTCTTCATGTCCAGTAAATAGAGATTTTGCCATATTTTCCATAAGGCAAGATTCACATGTCGCAAACGATTCATAATCGAATGCTGTTAAATAACCATGCTTGTGCAACTTTTGCAACCTGCTTTCACCAATATGCCCAAGTCTACAATGCCACATGTAGACTTGGTTCACACAATTCTTACTCTTCTTAAGAGCATTATCAATTTGAAGATTGTAATAAGAAACATCTAAGAGATATAGACCGTTGACTAAAGATGACGAAGTTATTGATTTATTACCATAATAAATCGAACAACCTCTATTCTCAATAGTCAACCTATATCCTATCTTGTCCAAACAAGATACTGATATGATGTTCTTTATTATGCTAGGAACATAATAACAATCTTCTAATAGTAAGGCATCTCCTAATGGAAGCCAAAGGTTTGCTGTCCCAATAACAATCGCCGCAACTTTTGCACCGTTTCCTAGCTTCAATTCCACGTCGCCTTGTCTCAGCTTGCGCTTACTTTTCAGCATATGCGCATCATGACAGATATGAGAAGCACATCCGGTATCTAATTCCCAAGATGTGGAATCTCTTACTGACAAGTTGATATCTATCATATAGATATCTGAAGCTTCAGACAGCTTCACCTTTCCATGATCTTTATCATTGAGGAACTCCTTGCAGTTCCTATTCCAGTGACTATTCTGCTTACAGTAGAAGCAGTCACCTTTTACTACTCCTTTGTCTTTGTCCTTCGATCTTTTATTGTTAGCTATCATCTCTGCGTCAAAGGCATCCAATGCCCGTTCAACAGGAGGATCAGCTCCAAGGACATAGTCAATATGCTCAGATCTGAAGACATTCTTCAGGTTTCTGAACCAATCTGAGTAGTTCAAGCTAGTCAAACATTTGGCATCAAGTATGCCACATAGTAGGTTGTTCGACGACATAATTCCCTACAGTAGATGAATAAGATTTATTCAGCAGATGTTCAATTATTAACTTTTAAAACAAAACATGGTCTTTTGTTCAAGTTTTAACTCCCACTAATTTTCGACGGACTATATAACCCTCAATTATATAGAACGGGAGAAGCCGACAGTCTCCTAGTGGGGATCAGAGTCTTAATGACTTGTAGTACAGTCTTGTGGATAGCACAACAAATTGTAATACAATCAAAGAGCACCCATCTTATGGGACTTGCAACTCCTTGCAATATTTGATCATAGCTTCGGTCCCCAGAGATTTAATGGCTTTGTGGATAGCACAACAAACCACTAATTCTGGTCTAAGCTAACCATCGTTACGCGACGAGCATAGATTTGCATGAAACCCTTGTGGATAGCACAACAAAACTACATGGTTCCTCTACCCCGATCATATAGGTATCTAATGCCATAGCCACAGTTTTTCCTCACAATGAAACATGCCTTGTGGATAGCACAACAAACCTGACTAAAGTGATTCAAATCCTATGACTATAACGATGATGGGTCACGTGGTAAGTTCTTAACTATTCGCGTTACGGCTTAGAGTTTAGATGAGGGTATTTAGATAAGTTTTATCTTGGTCTCTCCTAGGTAATAGTATATAAATATATCGTATATATTTACTAAATACTATACCTACTTTGATTCATAATCAAAAGAAAACAATGCATCTCAAATATGTCATTAGTGTGGTCATAGATAGCACAGTAGGTTTGATTGGAGCCAACAGTCAAACACACACAAAATCTAACATAACATTTATATCAGATAACCTTGCAAACACATAGACAAAAGATCTCCTTCACATTGCCTTCCTAGTTGCAGCTGTGGATCGTTCTCGCTCCTTCCTCGGTTGCCTCGATCAGATTACAATAATTCTAGAATTAGATGTAAATAGAAGAGGGCCTCATGGCGAGTACAAGAGAGAGGGAGGTAGAAGTACATCGGAGTTCGAGAGAGGGAGAGGTACGCAGACCTCTATTTATTAACAATTAATAAATAACCATACATCCACGATCCACACAATCCATTCATCACATGAATAATTAAATAATTGCATATCTATGACCACGGTGTGTTTTAAACATTCCACACATGATTCAGCGCATCACATAGCTAAAATAAAAGAGTTTTTCAAAATTAAATAATTTTGGCTTCCAAAAACTAGGATCCAATCAAAATTGGCATTTGAATTTCGAAAACTCTTTTAATCAATTTAACATGCAATCAAATTTAATTTAAAAGCATATAAAGCACACATCACATGTGCACACACTCCAAATTAATAATTTTCAGATTATTCCATGCAAATTAGAATATTTCTATTATTTAAACAATCTAACAATTAGATTGAAAACATATTAATAATCTAACAATTAGACTATTAATAACTAATCTACCTCTTAGACTAGTTAATTAAAGTTATCATTAATTTAACTATTAAATTAATGACTAACAATAATTAATTAAGGACTACTAATTTAACACTTAAATTAGTTAATTAAAATTAATTATTAATTTAACAATTAAATTAATAACTAATTCTAATTATCAATTAACAATTAGATGTGTTAATAATTAATAATTTAACTATTAAACTATTAATTATTAATTACTAATCTAACAATTAAATTAGTTAATTAAAGTTAATTATTAGCTTAACTTTTAATCTAATAATTAACTTTAATTAGGTAATAACTAATTGTTAATTATGATTCAAAATCATTAATGCCCAAATTAAATAAAAAATGAAAAATAATTTTAATTTCAAAACCCTTTTGAATTTAAATTAAATTCAATTCCTATTTAAATGGGTAATTAGGGGTTTAAGTGGGCAAAATAAAAGAAAAAGGGTGATCCGGGCTAACCCGGCCCAGCCGGTCGGACTAGCTCAGGACCGGCCCGCCTCCTTTCTTCCCCACCGAAACCCTAACCCCTTCAAACTTGATGCAGGTGGTGATGGCCGGCGGCGGGGTTGAGGCAGGCCGCCAGGCGGCGGGCCCCCAGCGTCGCCCGGCGTAGTCGACGATGCCACCGTCGCCGGCGGTCCCCCTGCCGCTGGCAGACCCCCATTCTTCCTCAAAATCGGCGCCCTTACCATGCCTGCACCTGAACCCTAATTTGTTGCAGGTTTGCATGCAGCGGGAAGGGGTTTTAGCATGCCACCCAGCGGCCGGCGGCCGTCGCCCCCAGCGCCGGTGAAGGACCCGGCATTGACTGGGCCCCGTCTGTGCCCTCAAACGCAGGACCCCGAGCCCCTTAAGAACCTGGGATTTCTGGTTTTCCTTAAAACCGAAGGGAAGATGAAGATGGAGGGGGCCCTTCCATTCCAGTTCGACGATTACCAGCATTCTCTCAGGCGCCGGTCACAGGCCCAACTGTAACCAGCGATATCCCTAAGAGAATCGCGGTGTCAACCAATCTCCCCAACACTTAGGGCTCCTCAAATGAAGCCGCCCGAATCAGACCGTTCTTCGTCTCACGAAGAACACGAAATACCCAAAAAAAATAATTAATTTTGCAGAATAAAAATAATCAAAATTATTCTTATGACTTGTGTTCATCGCATGAACACGGATCCTGCAAAGAGATCGAACTTCTGCATGGAATAATACACGGAAATATTAAATCGGAGACCGAAACGGGACGAGAAACAGTGGAACCTAGCTTTGATACCACTGTTGGGTTCTTGGGTTTCTCCGGATCTCCAACGCAGCGGAAATAAAATGAAAAAAATAGAGATTCGTTCCCATTTCGAAAAATCAAAAAACACGATAATCGGATTATCAGATCTTACCGTGTGCGGATTCGAATACGCAACCGTTCGGTTCCGTCGGTGCGACACCGCAAGCCGCGCAAGCGCCCAGTCTCTAACGGAGTCCACGCGATCCTCCTCGCGACGGATATCCTCACGTTCCTCATTCTTCGCAGTCATAAAACCTCCACCGGTCGCCGCAACGATCGCCGCAACGCGCGGACGATTTCCCGTCTAACGAGAGTCGGAGAAGCAGCGGAGCAAATCCGGGGATCCGGATCTGTCTGGGATGCCAAAGAGAGAGAGAGAAACAGAGGAGGGGGTGGCTAGGGTTAGCAACAGCTTGGCTTGCTCAGCCCGTTCGCTACATTTTATACTCACCGCCCGGTTTTTCATAAAAACCCCCGGTATATATAAAACCCACTTATTTATCCATCGCCTTGAGAATCATTTGCGTCTAGGCCTAATTACCAGTTTGGTTAATAGCCCTATAAGCCCAGTAACTCCTTACTGGTTTTATTAATCAATTAATAACTCTTTATTAATTAATTAATCAATCGAATTGATGTCGCACATTGAATTCGACCGGGCCTCAGATCACGTTGGGTGCCAAGCAACACCACGTTAACTCGGAAGGTATCGAGGTTAAGTAACCCACTCTTGGAAGCTTTTCGCCGACAGTTATCGCGTGGATATAATCCTTCATTCGTACAATGCTCTCGAGTCAACTCAGGGTATGGCATGCTGTCAAACCCTAACCGGTCGACTCACTTGGATTGGATGCCGCTAATGAATATCAGAAAACTCCTTTTCCGATATTATCGTCCACCCTGGCCAGGGACTTCCGCGCATCCTTCCTAGAGCATTCTCTCTCTAAGTACCGAGAGCGAATAATTCCTTATTGACACACAATTTCCCTTCGACGGTATTCTGTTGTACCCGATCCTTGGCTGTTTAGAATCCCATGGTTAGATATTCATAAACCAAGGTCAAAGCACGAAAGTCCACCGACAAGGTGTCCTTGATGTCTCAGGTCTGAGGACCATCCACGCAACTGCGACAATAGAATCAAGCTGGTTGACAGTGAGGTACAATACCATCCAGCGATTCAATCGGATCAGTTCAGTGAACTCATTCTTCAATGAGCACCTACAGATTCGCCTTAGTGTCTCCACACAAGTGACTTATGAGATCAACCACCCTCATCATATGAGCAGGAGTAATCTGTACTAGTCTAACTGGATATCTGATATCCTTCTCGGATATCCTCCGACTAGGAACGATTAAGAATATGTGTTTAAGTGATCAGTCTCATTATTATGATCTCATCATAATCTGATCACTATCGCACATATTCACGGACTTCATTATGAGATGATAATTAATACGATTTACACATAATGAATATTATGCCATTATATTAATAAATATGAATGAGATTACAAAGTCATAATGGCTTGTAGGCCACCTAAGACTAACATGGTCCCCCTTCCATCCCCGTCGCTGGCGGTCGCTGGCCAGTGACCCCCCTTTCAGCCAATGGCCCCCCCCATTTGTTGCGGTTCATGCCATGAAACTGTGGCCTTCCTCCTTTTCATTTTCAACATTTGAAAAACAATAGAAAGAAGGGGGGTTTTACACCGGCCGCCGATGACTACCGGGGACTGGGAGGGATAGCTGGTCATACCAGCAAGCAAATTTTGTGGTCTTTCATCACCATGGAAGCCCCAACCAAGCTCACAAAGTCAGTTCTTCATCACCATGAAAAACCCAACGAAAACCCATTAAAATTCTATTTTCTCTATAGAAAAAAAAATCCGATTATTGCAAGCTCATCCCATGAGGAATTTCTATGAGAGAAAAATAATCTGAGCGTGGAAATTTTATTAGAAGATTAATTTCGATGTTCCGAAGCGGATTAGAGCAGAACCTAGCTCTAATACCACTGTTGGGATCTAGGCAAGGCACGACGAACGCAGTGGAAGCAACAAGAAAATACATAGCTGATAACCACATATCTGATTCAGAACGAGAAATGAAAACCAAAAGTCGGTTCATGATCACATCACCTTGCGCGGATTCAAATCCGTGACCATTTTGATTTTGTCGAGGCGATGCCGCTAGCCGCACAAGCGTCCGGCCTCAAGCAGTATCCACACGATCCTCCGCGATGGTTCGTCCTCGCTCCCTCGTCTAGATCAGCTCGCTTGCTGAAGATTCCTCGCCGCAACGATGTCCGGATCATCCAGACGGGAATTCCCGACTCTCGGGAAACGCGCGAGGTGGAGACGAGAAGTCTCCCGGTGCCTCGAACGGGGCTCCCAGAGGAGGAGGAGAGAGAGAGGGGGATGGCTAGCCTCGAGAGCTCCTCGAGCTTGGCCCAGGCTTTCTCAACAATGCATATATATTAAGTTGGCGCGACTTTTCACAAAAGTCCCCGACTTAATATAAATCCCACTTAAGTACTACCGACTGAGAATTTGTTTGCGTGTGACCCTCTAGGCCCATTAACCAGTCCGATTTTCAACCCGTTAAGTCCAATAACAATTTATCGACTTATATTTATTAATTAATATCTAATATTTAATTAATTACTTAACCGAATTAACATCTCATGTAAATTCGGCTGGACTTCCGATCAAGTTGGGTGCCAAGAAACACCGCATGATCCCGGAAGGTAATGGGATTCAACAATCCACTCATGGAACCTGTTTGTCCACAATTACCGCATGATTATAATCCTTCGTTCGTACAATACTCTCGAGTTAACCTAGGGTATGGTCAATTGTCAAATCCTAAATGGTCAACTCACTTGAATCAGACTCCGTTGCACAATATCTGAAAACACCTTTTCTGATATTGTGTATGCTCTAGCCAGAGACTCCAGTGGATCTATTCTAGAGCATTCTCTCTCTAGATACCTGAGAGCGAACGATCCTCTATTGAGCACACAATCACCTTCGAAGGTCTTCCGCTGGACTCGATCCTTGACTATTAGAAATCTCGTGGATAGGAATTCGTAAACCAAGGTCAAAGCCCAGAAGTCCACCGATAAGGTATCTTTGGTGTCTCAAGTCCAAGGACCAACGACGCTACTGTGACGATGAATCAAGCCAGTTGACAGTCAGGTAAATTATCATTCGGCGATTCATGTCGGATCAGTTCAGTGAACTCATTCCCAATGAGCACTTACAGGTTCACCATTGTGTCTCCACACAAGTGACTAATGAGATCAGTCAATCTCATCATATGAGCTGGAATGACCTGTACTCGTCTTATCGGATGTTTGATGTCCTTCTCAAATATCCTATGACTAAGAAAAATTAAGAATATGTGTTTATAAATCATCGGTCTCATTATTATGATCTCATCATAATCCGATGACTATTGCACACATTCAAAGACTTCATTATGCGTACATATAGATAAACCAATCTACATAATGAATTATTTGCCTAACAATAATGAACCAGATTGTGATAGGTGCCTGATGATTAGCTTAGAGGACATCTATTTTTTATAACTAAAATGAAGGAAGAATGATTCTTCACCATGTACGGAGTCGAATCCGCAACCAAAGTCTGATTATATCTGAGGATGTTGCTATCTATGTACGTGCCTGACGTCTAGAGATATCCGCATGGTTCTCCCGTTAAAGGATCGTCCTCGCTTTGTCTTCAGAGGGATATGCTTGATCCCTTGCCCTTCTTCTCGTCACGGGTACCCACGGCATGCGAGCGGTGCCTCGATCTATGCGAGAGTGGAGGGGGAAGAGAGAGAGGAAAGGAGCACCCCTCTCTTAGGGGCTGGCCAAGAGAGAGAGAGAGAGAGTGAGAGAGAGAGAGGAGGAGGACGGCCAGGTTCAGGAAAACCCTGGAGCTTGTCCCAAGGTTCTCTTTTGACATATATTTATATTCATCTCTGGTGACTTTTCATAAAAGTCCTTGAGTTCATATAAATTCTCACTTGATGTCCATCGACCGAGAACTTTGTGTGTGTAACCCTCTAGGCCCAAGTGTCAATCTAGTTTTCAGCTTAATAAGTCCAATAACCCCTTACTGACTTAAAGTAATTCATTTAGTATCTCATACTAAATAATTAGTTAATCGATATATCATCTTATGATAATCGACCGAGCTTCCGATCAAGTTGGATGCCAAGCAACACACTGCATGATCTTAAAAGATATTGGGGTTTAGCAATCCATTCAAGGAACATTTCCTTCATCAGGTACGCGGTAGCTATAATCCTTTGTTTGTACAATGCTCTCAAGTTAACCTAGGGTATAGTCAACGGTCAAATCCTAACTGGTCAACTCACTTGGATTAGATGCCACCTTATGATATCAGAAAATTCATTTTCCGATATAGTGTCAGCTCTAGCCAAGGACTCCCGCGCAACTTACTTAAAGCATTCTCTCTCTAATTACCGAGAGCGAATGATCCCTTATTGAACACTCAATCACCTTTGGAGGTATTCTCTTGGATCGAATATCTTGACTTATTAAGGCTCTATAATTAGAGATCTATTAGCCAAGGTCAAAGTCAAAAAGTCCACCAATAATATGTCTTTGGCGTCTCATTACCCTTCAAGAAGAGTTCCGCCCCTCTAATGGCTCTAGCACGAATCTAAAGGTTTATTTATAGCTAATTTCTCTTTTCATACCCAATACTAACTCTCCCTTCCTCCTTGGGGTCAAAACTTCACCACACAAAACTTTCTCTTCAAGCTAAAGTAACTATCTTAGTGTAAATCTGTAACGACCTGCCACCCTATAATCGGAGATCCAATTACTAAATGGGTACCGAATCATTAAAATTTGGAACCAAACTAAGATCTCGATAAGTCTGAGAAACAAATGATAAACTAAGCTAAACATCCCACATCACATCGAATTGTAAAGGAAGTGCATGAATTAAAAATTATTACAATTCGACTTGACTCAGCAAATAATTACATATTCCAACTGAAAAGAAGTAATTAACCGTACATGCCTGAAAGGAAAATAACAACTACATCGAGGCATACCTCGGAACAGTAGTTGCTGGCGCGCAACCCGAGACGAAACCCTCCACACTACGCCTGCCTGGAACCCTCACCTGAAAACCGCAGGAGTGAGTCTCATCGAAATGGACTCGGTAGGAATCATTCGATCCCCACCACCCACTCACGCACCCACAAGTGCAACAACACAAATATATATAATTTAAATAAATAAAACAGTAAACACAACTCTCAAAGATTCTCAAATTCTGATGTAAAACACATGCGTTTGTAAATGCAACATGCATAACTCTGAAACCACTCCATCACGAAGTCCACAACCAGCATCTCGGCAAAATACATAAACCATGCAGCCGAACACGGAAAACATCGACCCGTTGGAACCAAACAGCAACCGCTCGGATAGCGCACTGGCTACTCCGGCCTATCTAGCTCTAAGTGATTCTGCTTCCCCCAGTACAAGTGACAATCTGAATGTACCACTCCTACACCGGTACTAACTATACTCCGGAGTACACCAGGTGACCCTCTCTCTAGGCGTCACCCCACCTCTCCCACATCGGCGCCGTGTCACTCCCACACCGACACATGGTGCCTAAGCGCTAACAACTATCACTCTAGGTCTACGATCGCATAAAACACAACAACGTACGATCCGATTACGTAGAAATCCTCGTCCTTGAAGTACGTTTTCAAGCATACGTTTAACCAAACTATCTAACAATGTAAACACATGCTAATTGCATAAATTAATAGGATTCTGTCTTGAATCGCGTCGCCCATGGCCGACGTCATTCAAGACCCCTAAATTTGTTTATGCGGAAACTGGCCTCGGGAGATGGGCCTAAATAGCGTCACCAATGGTTGACGCCATTCAAATGGCGTCGTTGTTGCCAGATGCTATTTAAGACAGAGACAAAATTCCACTAATATGGCCTCAGAACAAGCTAGGCTAAATCGCGTCTCGGGTGGCAGCCGCCATTTAAAATGGCGTCACTATCTCTAGACGCCATTTAGCACTCGCAGACAAGTTCCCCCTTCGGCCTCCCCCGAGTTACAAAGTGGGATTTCTCCCCCAAATCGCACAAAAACGATAAAAATGGAGAATGTATGAGAGAAGCCTAATTGTTTTCATAAAGAACCCCCTAGAACATGCTTTCTACCCTAGAATCACCCACACATATTGCATGTTTCAAAGCGAGAAAATCATGGTTTTAAACAAAATACTGCGAAGATCGTCACCCTACCGGTTACTTGAACTCCTCCGAACTCCTAGCCGTCGAACTGCCACGCCACAAGCCGTCGCCAGTATCGCCGTAGACGCCGTCACTCTACCGGGACGTCGGCCGCCGTCCGGAGAGAGATGCGTCGTGGAGGAGATGGTAGTGGTAGTGGTAGAAGTTAAGGGGTTGATGGAGTGGAGGGAGAGGAGGAATGGGGAAAGGAAAGGAAAGAGAAGGGGGAAGGGGGAGCGGATGGATCGGAGAGAGGGAGGAGAGAGAAGAGAATGAGAGAAATGAGGGAAGGGAAGGAGGACTTCGGAGCGTCAACCGAAACTTGATAAAACGCGTCGTTCCAAAACGACGCCAATCAGACGACATGACATGGTCGTATACTGACAGATCTCTGAATGGCGTCGACCATTCAAGACGTCATTCAGACGATAAGACCGGGGCCGTACTCTCGTAGCCCAAAATCGGCCCACATGGCACATTCTAAAAAGCATCCCCCTAACCCGACGTCGTTTGAACCGTGTCGAGCTTGAGCCCATGCCCCAGCCCCACAAGGGTCCAAACCAAGGGGTCCGACACCAAAATCGATCTGATAATCGGATCCGAAACCTCAATCCTTACAAAATCAGACTCTATTTTCGCAACCTGTAGTTTTTTTCCTAAAAACTTCTAAATTTTACTCCTTAAATGTCCTAATTAGGAAAGACTCTCTTTTACAAAGTTTGAAAACTTTTCTTATCTTTACAACAACAATAATCTCACTATTTTTGGACTTTTATCCAAAAAGTTCTTCTTATTTTACTAACCTACTCTCATGAGTACT
The DNA here is from genome assembly GCA_030544215.1 of Zantedeschia hybrid cultivar. NCBI lineage: Eukaryota > Viridiplantae > Streptophyta > Magnoliopsida > Alismatales > Araceae > Zantedeschia > Zantedeschia hybrid cultivar. The sequence continues at coordinate 30,635,129 of JARZZO010000003.1, read as the reverse complement.
CCGAATCCAGAAATCTGGCATATTATATTCCAGTCCAAAGAAGTCCTGATTTCAACTAGTAAATGACTTATTTTAAAAATATGATCTTCATAAAAATTTTAGAATTTTGAGTTATCTTTTAATAGGAGTTGTCTCATCTAATTTAGAATTTTATATCATAAGTTATGCTTAAAATTGTCTCATCTAATTTAGAATCTTCTACACGAAGTTATAAAGACTGTGTCGAGTAAATATGCATGCAAAATCCTAATTTAAGTAGAATTCCAATTATGACTTTCTACCCATGAATTGGAATATTAATCGCACTTAAATTTATTATGTTCTACTTTTGATACAACTCAAAGATCTCTATCATAAGTTTCCAAGTAATGGTTAGCTTTAATTCTACTTGTCCTTCTTTCCTAATTTGAATCCTAGTCCTATTAAGATTTGTTTCTCATTGGTAGTATTTTTTAAAATTGATCATTAATATTTTTAATCCTTAAAATATCTGAATTATCAAAATTGACCTTATACAAAGTTATAAGTCTTTTTATACTATTTCCAAAAATATCAACCATACTTCAATCTGAATTCTCTATAAGAAATTATCATTATTTTATTAAACTGCTACCGAATGCACCAAAAGTTAGAATTTTAATTAAGTTAGTAGATTCTCTTTACTAGTATCATTGAGCTAATAGATTTTCATAATTAAGTTAACTAGACTAAATTAGATTACTTAAACTCACTAATAGACTATCATAATTAGTTAATTAGTCCAACTTAAATTTACTAATTCATTAATGTATTGTAAAAGTATAGAGCATAATGTAGTCGTCAGATTAGATACGCATAGTAATTATTTGAAAAAACAAAAATAAAAAACTAGTCCAATTACCTTTAGAGCTGTTCGCATTCCTTCAAACTTCAATTTTGATCACTGAGGGATTAACACCCGCAAACATGCACAGCCGTATAGTAACACTCCTCTCTCAGTCTAGAGTAATGCTTGTTGCATTGCCTTAGGCATTACAAGCTACGTGGATTGTAATGTCCAAACGGCAGCCCAAATAGATTGGACAGCTACTCAACTCCCAGTCCAGTGTGGGGAGGGGGCTAGTTTTTTAAGGTTTTTTTGTTAATTTATTTGGAGTCTCCAATCACAAATTGGACGGTACAGTTAGTGAGTTCGGATCAATCTTGAGTTGACTGTATTTAAAAAAAAACTTTTAAAATTTATTTCAATTTGCATGTAAAAAAAAGAAAATTAATATACAACCAACACGAGGCAAATCCATGCTGACTAACTGTACTATCCGATTTTTGATCGGATGTTCCAAATATTTTTGAAAATGCTGAGAACAAAACAAAAAAAAAATTGGCATGCTCCATGCTGGGTGGGAAGCTGGACGGCTATCCGTTGGGCATTGAAATCCACGTGGACTATAATACCCAAAGCATTGCAACAAGTATTACTCGACTCCTTTATATATATAGTTTTAATAAAATTGGAAAATATACACGAACAAAAAATATTTCTAAAAGTATGCTATGCGGAACACTTTCAGCTTTCACATTTCCACATGCTGCTATAACGTATACGTCAGTTCTCTCTCTCACACACAATTTGCATGCATGCATGCCATGCTCACTTTGTGCATCAGCTATCCTCTGTCTCTCTCTCCACCCTCTCACTCAAACGCACAAACAAACAATTTGTTTGGCAGCCGACTCTTTGGCACACTACACACAAATTGACATATTTCTCCATCTCTCTCTACCCACCTTTCCTCCCCATCTCTCTCTCTCTCTTTCTCCCATACACAATAATGTAGTAGAAGTATGTCAACCACAAGGAAACTATATAAATTCTACTAATTTTATAAATTGGAGCATTTTTTTACAAATCGAAGAAATATATGAAATTTCACTTGAAATTATGAATCTAATTTAAACTTTGATAGGTGGTTCAAACTTACATGATCGATTCACCTAAATTATAGTTTCATTAATTACTTGACTCTTATTTTCAAAATTTTCTAAATAGGTAAATACATGCAGGGTTGAGTGAAACTGCACAAGTTGTTGAAAATTTGTCTCAATATAGCCATTGCACAGTTTAATATCTTACTCTCTTTCTCTTTGTGCGTGAAATGATGTGAAAAATAATGAAATCATGTAACTAATGAAATTTCACTTGAAATTACGAATTTAACTTCGACTTGGATAATATGGTTAAGACTTACACGATTTATCTAAATTATCTAGTTTCATTACCTACAAAAATTCACTCTTATTTATAAAATTTCTTGATAGGGAGATGCATGCGGCTTGAGTGAAACCATACAAATTGTGGAAAATTTGTCTAAATATAACTGCAGTTACACAATTTTATTTTTTTGACCTAATACACAATTTTATATCTTCTTACTTTCTTATTCTTTGTGCTTGAAATGACGTGAATAAGAATGAAGTCATGTAATTAAAAAGTTCTTACGACTTTATGCAGATGAAGCCAAACTATGTGAATATGAGGAAAATCAAGTGATATATAAATGAAATAGTTTAAATCTGAGCTGAAGTCATATAGCTATAAGCAAAATTGCATATGAGGTTTGAATATGAGGCTCGACTGCTAGGCATCCGCTTGTCTAAGTATTTGAACCCTGACCAATTGAGCTATGTTTTGTGTGATGTCGAACTTTATAGGCAAAAATATATTCAGTAGAAATCATAATTCACGACCTTGAATAGAGAATCAAGGATATCTAAACATAGGCAACATACATTAAGTTATAATCCATGTTAAACTTAGGCAAATATATTGTGTAGAAATCTTTAAATATTTGTTGAACACTCATTTGTTGAGCAGAAATCCACACTCAAATTCAATAAGACATATACTGAGCATTAATCTAAAAATCTTGGTTGTACACATGGTCAAATATTCATCAAGCATTGAGTCCACCTTGAATATCTTAGCCATCAACCATTAAGTCCACTTCAAGTCCACCTAAACATTGCTTCACCTAAGACCTTTTGGTGAAAACCCCTGTGCCATATTGCTTCACCTAAACCCTTTAGGTGATACTCCTTGGGCTCATATAGCCTTAGGCAAAGTTCTTAGGCGAAATCCTTTAATTGATGAAGCTTTGCCTACTAGCTTCACTAGATTAGATCCACTTAAATGACACGTTCGTAGGTAGAACAATATCACCTATGGCCTTTCATCTATAAATCCTATTAGGTCATACCTCCAAGGCATTTTGCTTTATCAAGCCTTCCACCTAGAGCCCTTTCACCTACCACTCTGCAAAAATCCCTTTAGGCATTTCTCATTAAGGTGCTACCTTTTGCTTTGTCCCTTCCAGCAAATCTATTTAGGAGGAACCTTTAGGCGTTCCCTTCCACCTTGTGCTTCCACTAGAATTCTATTAGGTGGAACCTCTATGCATTTCTTATTTCACCTTGTGCTTTAATGTCCAACCTTTTTAGGTGATGAGAATAGGCACTAGCCTTCCATCTCGTTTGGTGTCTTCATATCCTTTAGGTGAACTATGTTTAGGCGATAGCCTTCGTCTTGTGTTTCCATTCTCATATTTAGGCACTACTTTTAGGTGCTATCAAGTCCGTCTTTACATTGCACCTATTGATCACACTCATTGATTAAGCGATATAGTTTTTCCTAAATACTAATAGATGATACTCATTAGATGATGCCATTGCACCTAATACTCTATCTCCTTTACATGTCTAACAATATATACTGTTCACATGTGCGTTTAATAAGCCTGCAGTAGCGTTGACATTAGAATATTTCTATAGCTTTTTTCATTCTATATCCAAAAGGTTATATGAGTTTCTATTAAAATATATTTTTCATAACTTTTAGTATTACCATTGGTCCATGTGAAGGTACAAAGATGGTGATGGTGCAAAGATATCTTGTGCTTTTAATCCAATCTCAAGTAGAAGAGACTTATTCAATGGTCACAATTGACCTGTTTTGGTCCCAATATCTTTGGACTGACTTTTCCTATAAACATTGGATATATTTTTTATGTTATTTGTACCAGTATATAATGTTATAACCTCTATTATTTGATAATATTTTTGGAAATGATGCAAAGATATTTTTTATTTGATATAGCTATTCATAGGTATTTTAGGATTAAGAAGCAATTGCATCTTGTCCAAATTATGTATCTAGACGAGGAAGGATGTAGCAACTGATGAATGCTCTAGGGAGTTGAAAATAAGCATAGATTTGGAGATTCTTGAATGTATCAACCTTTCGAACTGCTATTGAATCCATGAGCAATTTTGAGACAACCTGGTGAATTGTGTAACTCGAGGAAAAGAAAGCAAGATAATCCTAGTAGTAGCAATGAGCAAAATAGGAGCAGCCTAAACTGTAAAAATAGGATTGTGGTCGAAAATAGACCATTTAATATGATCCCTTAGTTCAAAGTAGCAAAAGTAATGTTTGCTTAGATAATATGGATTCTAATTCATGATTTGTATGTAAATGAGTCAATTACCCCTAAGTCTATTAATAAACTATCTCTCCAGGGATTGTGAAAGATGTTCCACTAGAAATATTCTTATTATTGTTTAATTGATGATGTTGATCAAGAATGGTATGTATCAAAGCAGGTATTTTTTTTAATTACTAGCATTGTTTAGCTTTAATGTATGTTAACGCACCTTTTACATTAATTTCTTTATAGGCATGAGGAGGAGGACCTTGAATGTTGATATGTTACTTTATTAAGACTTCAGTTGAATGAGGTAAAAAAAATGCACATCTTCCTTTAAATATCATTTTATGCATATGCTTATTTTTAGAAATATAACATAAAAATATGTTGACTTTTTATAGGAATGAAGGATCATTATGTATGGAAGGCTTATCTGCCTGATGATATTTATTGATATTGCTATGTTATGTTGTACTACTAAAGATTGTGCCACTGAAACTCTATTAAGTAAACTTGATGTAAGAATTATATTATATTATGTTCTTGTCATTGATTTATTAGTGTGTGTAATTTATTAGCGTGTGGTTTATGTTATGCTACTGCCATGTATTTTATTAGTGTATGGTGAAACACTATTTTAGTTTTAGGATGATTTTTAGTGGAAGATATTTTCTTAAGTTTTTTTAACATTTTTAGATTGATGCGATGCTATTCTATTGACATTCATGAAAAAATTGTGAAGTTGAAAGTATCTAACAAGTTCTTAAACATAATTTATGGATATGGAGTAGTATCCTTTACATTTTAGTGTTGTTAATCATTATCTAATTCATTTGGACCTACTAGTTACACTATTTAGTTTTGTAGTTATTATTTCTTAAATGTAATTGTAATGAAATGGAGTTGTATCCATTATCTTTCAATCATATTAATCATTGTTTGATGCATTTTGGTCAGCTTGTTACATTATGTGGCCTCATTCTATATGTTTCAAAGTAACAAATCAAGTAACCTAGTAATCTTTGATAATTATCAGAAACTACTTCTCTTCTGAAGTCAGAATTGGCAAGTGTATCTTTCGATCATGTCATAATCAAAACAATGGAATTCGAAAATGGAAACATGTGTTTTCATTTCTATATCCTACTCATTTACAACCCTAGTTTCCAAGAAATCAATTGACCATTTTAGTCTCCATTTCTATATCCTTCTCATTTCTAATCCTAATTTCCAAGGAATTAGTTGACCATTTTAGTCAACTATCCTATCATATTATTAGCACAAATTGGTTGACCATTTAATCTAAGTTCAACCTTTCAGTTTAAATCAGTTGACTGATTTGGTACAAATCATCATGAACTTCCTTGAATCTCAAGATATTTGAGCTAAACTTGAAAATTGAGATTTTTATTTGTTAAATATAGTTTGAAAGAATCTTAAAACAATAAAAGAATAGAAACTTATCTAATCATGGCTAATATAAGACATAGCTATCTCTAGAGCAAAACATCCTTCCTAGGGTTTCTACTTTCTCCTAGTTGCCACTCCTTGAATCCTTAACCTCATGGCTTCTCCCTGAGCCCTTAGGCTCTCTTGGGATGAAACCTTAAGTTAGAAAGAGTTCCCCCTTCATGTAGATAGCGCTTTCTCTCTCTCTCTCTCTCTCTCTCTCTCACACACACACACACACACACACACACACACAAAAGTTACAAACCCAAGAAGCTATGGACAAATTATGGTTTATTTATGGTAAATTTTTATCCTTATAATTCATACTTCTTCCTTTGGATGGAGTCTTCCATGAATTGGACATTCCCTCTATAAATGAAATTTAGATCTCATTGAAACTAGAATTATTTCTTGCTTAGAAGATGTGCCCATCCCATGATCTTCAATTTTGTCCCATTAAATGATTAAATTAGCAAAAATGGCCTTCATTAATTATAAATCTTTTAGTTAACTTTTCAATGGGATTAATGCCATATAAATCTAAGAGAATTATGGCCAAAATATCAAGACAATGTATAGTAAACATATGAACAATGACTTATCTTCTTAATGGGTCAATTTCAATGAGATTAACAGGCTAAATCAAACTAATTAAACTAACCATTGAGCTTAAAAAATGCAGGACATAACATCCACCCCTAGGAATCTAATCGTGGCAGTTGAAAATCCCATACCAACTTTTCTTTGATAAATTCCTTGATACACCTTGGGATGCATCCATTTAACCCACATGGAGTCTTTCTTTTATATTATGCCCTAGAGTTACCTAAAGATACATGCTTTATTCAACTCTAGAATAATTTTTAGTTAAGGCCTGCTCTTATCCTGGGTTTGCAAATGCTCTCCTAGGAAACCTTGTTCAAAGATTTGTGTCATTGGAAGGAACCCGAAAGAATTTGGTAAAAGCATCCTTCAATTCCTTCAATGTGTGATGATGGTAGAATAAAAACTATAAACCAATATATGGAGTAGGATGAGAGAACATGGCAAAGAAGTTCAAGTCTATCGGTCCATGATAGTAACTTGTTGTGCCATTTAAGGGTCTTTAATGACCTTATCCAAGAGAGGTTGGCAATGGCTTCTTTTTAGTCCTAGGAAACAATGGTAATCTGAGGTAGGGGTTAGGAAGTGATCCCAATTTAACACCTGATGCATTGCAGAAGTCTTGTTTGTTTCTAACTCATGCATTAATAGATCATGCTTTTAGAAGTGTTCAATTGCGACCCAGATATGGAATGGGCGTTTGCTATATATCTCCATAACTAATCATACATGATTCCTGAAGAAGACCATAATGTCAACGATGAACATGATGTGCAAAATGTGTGCATTTCCATAGGTAGGCACCTTGGTTCTATTAGCTTTGACAAGGTTGTTAACTAAATGAGTGTCTTTCCACAACTTATCACTGAATAATATTGAAAATTTTGGAGTTTCCAAACTTAGTCTTATTTATGTGATCCATTCTAGAGGGAAGTCCATAAGTGGCCACATATAATAAATAAACCCCTTAGAAACTATATCAAAAGCCATTTTGAGATCAACCTTGAGGTAATTAAATCATCCCTTATGTAACGACCCGCTATCCTAATCGGGGATTCGATTACTAAATGAGTATCGAACTATTAAAATTTGGAGCCAAATCAGAATCTCAAATAAATCTGAGAAATAAATGATAAACTGAGCTAAACATTTCACACAACATCTAACTGTAAAGTAAAAGTGCAGGAAATAAAATTGTTACAGTCTAACTCGATCTAGCAAATAAATAAATAGTCCACAACTAAAAGGAAATAATAATGCGTACAGGTCAGAAATAAAAGTATAACTACATTGGGGCATACCCCGAAACAGTGGTTGTTGGCGTGCAACCTGAGACGGAACCCACGACGCCTACACCTGCCAGTAACCCTCACCTGAAAACGTAAGGAGTGAGTCATACTAGACTGGACTCAGTAGGGATCCCTCAATCCCCACCTCCCCCCCACACACACAACCGCAACGCAACAAAGAGATATAGGCAAGATATGCACAAATAAAGTAATAAATAAACCACACGTCCATAGTAAAAAACTCACAACAAACTGCCTAGTCAAACAGGAAAACACCGACCCGCTGCGACAGAACAGCAACTCCTCGGATAGCATGTTGGCTACTCCGGCCTACCTAGCTCTAGGTGGTTCTGCCACTACCCAGCCACGAGTGACAAACTCCGAAATGTACCACTCCCACATCGGTACTAGCTACTACCCCGAGGTATACCTGGAGACCCTCGCCCCTGATCGTTCCAAATTGTGCGTCGTTAAACACTCATGAGAACGTTCAATCTAAATTAATTCGGCTCATTTAAATTCAATTTTGAAAATTAATAATGGTGAGTTCGAGTCGATCCACAGGGAGTTAAATTTCTAACTTTGAAAACTTTGGAATTTAATTAATCTAAAAATTGACGATTGTTTAGGATTTTTTTTTTTATGCTTTAAAATTCAATTATTCTAAAAATAACAACAACCTGAATTAACTAATTATACTAAATGATTAATTACCTAATTAAACCATACACAAGCTACTTAACTAAAATTAAAAAGAAATATAATTAACTAAATTAATTCTAAGTAAACAAGCAAACACCCCTAATGTAATGAGGAAATAGACGTTAACTGAATAAAAATTGAATAACACTTTCATTAACCACTAACCGTTTAACAATAACAACTCCCATGAAAAATTAAATAATCAAACGTATCTATGCAGTAAATAATCAAACATATGCTGTGGAGCGGCGCAGTGGACCGCTGAGGATGGTGGAGCTGCTAGCTACGTGCAGGTGCTTCTGCTGTTGGCTGAGGGATGCTGGCGCGTGGAGGAGCAGCTTTGCAGCCGGGTATGCATGGCTACGTGCAGGTGCTGGTGGGCTTGCCGGCATGCACGTGGACTTGCTGGAGGTTGCTGCATGGAGGCCGGTGGAGCGTTGCCGACATGTAGACGTGCAGCTGCTGGTGCATCGGCTTCACCGCGTGGAGAGGCTGGCTACGTTGGGATGCAGCGCATGCAAGTCGTGCTGGTGGCTTCGCGTGGACGTGCATGGAGGGTAGGGGGAAGCCGGCTTCAACGCAGCACGTGGACGTTGCTTTGCTGGAGCCGGTGCATGGAGCTCGGGCAGGTGCTGGAGGAGGCCGGCATGCGTGTGGGATGCGCTGGAGCTGGTGGAGAGCGCTGGTGCTGCGGCTGAGAGGAGGAGGCGTGTGGGAGCCCGTGCTTTAGCTTGCAGCATCGAGCTGCTGGGGCGGTGCTGGGGGTGCACCGAACGTGGAGGGGCTGGTTCCGGGTACGTGCAGGTGCGGTGGAGAGGAGATAGAGAGAGAGATAGCGAGGGAGAGGCTGAGAAGACGAGGAGAAAACGGGGAGAGAGGGAGTCTGCCGGAGAGAGAAGGAATAAGGGAGAGAAAGAAAAACCGAGAGAAAGAGAGGGAGGAAGAGAGAGGCGTGGGAGAAAGAGAGAGGGAGAGTCTGCCGAGGGAGAGGAGGAATCGAGAGAGAGGAGATGTGGAGGGGGTTGGAAAAGGAGAAGAAGAGAGGGATACGGCTGCTGGAGAGGAGTTGGAAAAGGAGGAGAAGAGAAGGGCGGCTGCAGAAAAAAAACCGAGAGAGAGGGGGAATTCGCGGTTGGAAAGCTAAGAGAGAGAGAGAGAATCGGAATTAAAGGAGTTGCTGAGAAGAGGAGGAGTCAGCTGCGGGGGAGAGAGGTTAATATAGAGAGGAAGAGAGGCGTGGGAAGGAAACTGGAGAAGAAGTAGGGCTGCGATTGGGAAATTGGAGAGAATGAAAGAAATAGAGGGTTTTGGGAAACTCCAGAGAAAGAAGGAATCAGAGGGTCTTTTTTAAAAAAGAAAGTAGACTTTAGGAAGGCGGCTGGTCCTTCTTGAGTTCTTCTTGGCCGTGGAATTAGGGCAACACTAGAGCCTCAAATGACGTTTTTACCCCTGCTTTAATCTTTTGGACAAAATAACGTCGAATTTATCGAAATTTGAACCCTAGACCTCCCCCAAATTTCCGAAAACTCTACCAGCTGCACTGTATCATCGGCATGTCCTATTCACATAAAATAAATATAAATTAGCACATTATCATAAAAATATCATTGTATTTATTTATTTCGTCTCGGTTTTGTCGAAAAACCGCAAATGCGCTATACTCCATTAATCACATGAAATGACGATGTTTTTAAGTCAGAATTTGACGAAATTGGTACTGTTGGACTAAGTACGCAATTATCTATCATTTCATGCTATTTTACAGATAAAAACGTGAGTATGATGCATATGATTGCCCTTAAATGATTAATTTAACACTTTATCAGCCCCTAGGTGCCACAGTGTCACTCCCACACCGACACATGGTGTCAAACAATAACCAAATTATCACTCTAGGTCCACAATCATATAATCACAAAGTAATGCGATTCCGATTACATGGAAACCCGCGTCCCAATGTATGATTTCAAGTATGCATTTAACAAAGTTGTCTAACAATATATAAGAATCTAATTGACATAATATATATTAATCACATTTTATGAATGCAGGAAATATTGGGGGTTCGGTTTGAATCGCGTCGACTCAGGTTGATGCCATTCAACCGATCCTAAAATTGGTTCTTACTCTCTGGCCTCAAGACTCAGGGATATGGGCCTAAATTACGTCGACTTAGGCTGATGTGATTCGCAAATCGCGTTGGCCTACTTGGATGTGATTTAGCGCTCGAGACCGAACTCTCCCTTGGTCTCATCGAGCCACAACACAAATATCCATTCCCACAATTTGAAATAAAAACATCAAAATAGAGAGAGAAGAAATCCATGAACCATATTAAAACCTGCCACTCCCAATTTCATAAAACTCATGCTCATTTCAATCAAAATTCACCCTAAACATGCTCATTTTCTACCCGAAAATCCCAACGCATCCATGGCATTCTCAATAGCAAGAATCATTCAAAATTCACGAGTTTAATCGATCGAAATACGCGTGACGATCATCACCCTACCGGTTACTTGAACTCCTCCCGATCCCTCGCGGAGTCTCCTCTTTATGGAAGTGCCGCCACAACGCTAACGAATCATCCAGCTCCATCTCCTTGCCGCTGAACCGCCACACCGCAAGCTGCCACCGGTACTACCGTGGACTCAAACATCTCCCACATCCAAAACCGGTAGGCGATCAAACTTTTTCTTTTGGAACTTTTTAGTTAAAAGTTTTTGGCGATCACATTCACCTAGTTTTTTTTTAATAGGTTTATTTGTCACTTAAGCAACATAATTTTTCATGATAATCACACACCTTATTTGAGCACTCACAACTTTTTGGCGATCACGGTGGGACATGGTCTCGCCATCTTTTTAATCTTCGTTCTTGCTTTTATCAATCAAGCACCTACGGTGCACCACCTGTGTCTCTCGACACGCCCTTACCGATCGGTGAGTTTTTAGTTTAGTTGTTATTCCTTCGTGCACTACGTGCATACCCCTGCGGCAAGATCTTGCCCTCCCCATTTGATTAGTTGAAAAGTTGTTTTTGTGATAAGAAGCATGTGTGATTGAGTGATTACTTTGTTGTTTACATGATAAATAATCCTGTTAAAAAAATTGAAATAAAAAAGATTCACATGAGCCGATTATTTACCGCTTTCATCCTGTTTGTTTGAGGGGGAATCGATCCAGAAATTCTTCATGAAATATTGAATCTGCGACCTGAAAATCGTCCAGGAGCGGCGACGCATTTCATATTGCGTCGCCCAACCCAGACGCCTTTTAGGCAATTTTCTCTGTTGTCTGCTGCCTGAGCTTCTGCGAAAAAAATAAGTTTCTGTTTGAACAGCGTCGACCAACGGCGACGCGATTCAGACAGTTTCTTGTTTCTTCTTTAGTTCTCAGATTTCTGATATGTTTGCTACTACACATTATGTATTAAGCATTAGAAGCCACCCAGGTCGCAGGTAATATGCACTGAGGCTAACACCCTCCTCTTCTTAGGAACACCTTTCTTGACGTCTTCAACTCTCTCTGATTGGGTCTGTCCCACGATCAGACTAGAGTGGTTGGCGTTAAAGACCTCCGTAAGTCTCCAAAATCAAGGTATTCCTCCTTGTTCATCGGGCTGGTTGTACCAATCGAAGTCCTGGTTAGATTTTCATAACGTTGTGAGAGAAAGCCATAGAATATAACGTTGGAAATTGAATTGAAACTAGGATCCTACCTCTTAAGTGAATTTGTGATTAATTGAATCCAAATAACCCAACAAGGAATACTGAAATAACGTTAAACATCCACTTGATTGCTTAATCTCTGTGCAACTTGTCTGCAAGTCTTTGAAAAAATCTAATATCATGGTACTTCGATCAGGTAGAGATTTGAGCATGGCTCCAGATGCTCTAGTCAACTATGAGGGAGATACTAATGCCCCTCTTGAGTCTGATTATCATTTTGAAAGCGGGGGAGATGCTGATGCCCCCCGTAATCCTCACCCTCGTCCAGTTCGATATGAGGGAAATGTCCCAATCCCTCTTCCTTGTGCTCATGATCAATATTCTGATCTCCCTCCGCACGTGCATGCGATTCCTAATCCTATTTTCGAGGGAGGCATGAACCCGAATGATCTCTCATCCTCCGATCACTCGGATCTAGTGAACGCTTTGGGAGTTCTTGCCTCCCGTCTGGATCCTCAACAGTTCAAGGCAATCCAGTCTATTTTGAAGGGGAAGAAGCCCCTGCAGTCTGCTGAGCCGAATCCTGCGGCTCCCCCTGTCATCCCTCAACAACCTCCTCATCATACTTCCTTCATTCACCAGGCCATGGAAGGCCTCCATGTCTCAGCTTCTCGGCCAGCTAGGCCACAGCTTTCTTCTTCAAGGCAACCGGTTAGGCCGCTGACGCCTACCTACCAAAATGCCCTCGGGCATGGCGGAAGCTCTACCGAACCTCCACTCTATTGTCCTCCTTGCCCTACATATTCTAGGAAACAGGCCTATCATGCACCTCCACCTCCCCCTCCTCCCCAGGTTGATCCAACGACACAAGCGCTGCTGGCGAAGATGGAGCGTATGGATGAACAGTTCAACAACCTTCAGAAGATGATAGGAGTTAAAGCTGCACCAGAAATTAACTTACCAAGTCTGCCTGTGTTCCATCTGCCACCCTTTAAGATGCCAGTATACCGAAAGTACAACGGTACTGGTAATCCCTTCACTCACTTGAAGGAGTTTATGTACGAGTCATCTTTCTGGCAAAATGACAAGAGGTCGTTGGCATTTTTGTTCAGGAGATCCTTAGAGGGACCAGTCCTCGAGTGGTTCTTTTCTTTGGAACCTGCTGAACTAGAGGACTATGGTATCGTTTCACGAAAATTCATTCAACGATACCAAGATAGAGTTGCCCCCTCTCTGTCCATTACTGATTTGATAGAGAAAAAGATGAAGCCCGACGAGGAGTTCGTCAATTTTGCTGATAGATGGAGGGGCATGGTAGAAAAAGTGAAAGATCATAAGTCTAAGTCGGAGCAAGTGAAAATGTTAATTTCTAATGCCACGCCTCAGTTTAAGTTAGTCCTCGCCCTGAACAACTTGACCAACATGGCAGAGCTCTATAAAAGAGCGCGGTACTCTCAGAATGCTTTCAAGGATGCTACATTCTCTAGCGTCTTTGATCCTCACCGACCTAGCAGGCCTCCACCTCGGAAGCCTGCCATGCCAAATTCTCCTAGAACAAGTCCAACCACTGAGGACACGCTTTCCCATGAGCAGGTCAATAGCATGAACAACAATCCGCCCCAATTTATGAGGAATCAGCCACCACAGTACCAGCGGCCACAGTAGCCGAACCAGCAGGGTTACAGACAGTAGCAACCGAATCCACAATATCAGCAACCCCAATACCAACTGCCTTAGTAGCCGAACCAACAACCACAACAACAGCTGCAACGGCAATTACAGTATCAGCACCCACAACAGCAGTATCAGCAACAACAGCAGTACCAGCCGCGCGCACCGCTGTCATATCACAATGTACCTCCTCCTGCTGATTATAACCAGCAGAGGAAACCTCCAGGCCCAAAGAGGGTGGAATATCCAGTTCTTCCGGAGTCCTTAGCGGATATTTTCAGTGCTCTGATGGCAGCCAACGCTTTGGTCCTGCCAAGAGAAAAAGCTATTTGGCCCCAAAATGCCGACACTTCCAGGTATTGTTATTTCCACAGACAACCTGGACACACCATAGACATCTGCTTCCAATTCCGAGATTATATTCATGATCTCAACGAGCAGGGAGGCATTGATTGGGAAGAGATGAAGAAGTACATATCCGCCTTGAAGGCGAGAAGACCATAACAACAACAGCAACAGCAGCAACAACCAAGAGCACCAGTGCAGGCAGCAGCGCCACCAAACAAGGGTATAATGCAAAACCCACTTCCGGAGCACCAGAACCAGAACCAAGTTGCCCCTATTTTGACAAATAGCCAGTCTGAGGCTAATCGAGGGCAACAGTGGAAGATAGAGGATTCTTCCTCTATTTATTCAACATGCCATACTCCAAGCACCGCAGAACGACCACCATGCCGTACCATCCACATACCTAGACCACAGACCATTACCATCACACCTATACCAACACCCGCATATCACTCACCCGCACCCACTAACCCATTACCACCTGCGTGTCCTCCTCTCTCTTAATCCAAATGTATTCTCTACCTTCCTATAAGATTGTACTCCTCTTGATAAGATCAATGTTTCTAATTGTTTAAATGTACATTTATGGACCTGCGAGTCCTGAATTTCATATTTAAATGTATCGGATTAAGTTTAGAGGACGGGATCTTCTGAAGACACCTCTAGAGGAAGGACTCGCATCAAATGGAACCAGTGTTGCTGTTTTCACATTAGGATCCTATTATGGATCATCGTTTGGCTCCGATGATTCCATAGTAGCTTTAATAGTCCATGATCATCCCAAGTTAATTTTTCTGCATATATGTAATGTTTGCGGACCATGCTATCATATATATATATTTCTATTAAGTATAATGATACTTCAAATCGAAATACTATTGATAGTACAATTTTTACAAATCAAATAAAAAATCTTCTTTTAAAATTTAAGTTGTAAACGTGAGATATTCAGAATAATCTACGTAACCCACCATCATTATAGATCTTAGGATAATTCTTATCTCAAATGGATTTGTTGTGCTACCACAAGGTCTATTTGATTTAGAAATTAACCTAAGTCTACGACATGTGATGTCATTAAGATGAATGGACAAATAGTGTAGTTTTGTTGTGCTACCACAAGGATTGCACTATGAATTCATGTCATCTAAGTAATGATGGATAAACTTAACTGAATCATTTGATTTGTTGTGCTACCACAAGGTCATTCTGATTTAGGGGTTAAATCGATCGGATATTGCAAATGTTGCAACTGTCAAGAGTTGACTGCCTAAGGGACTTGATGTGATTTGTTGTGCTACCACAAGGTCACATGCATGTTGCCCGAAGGATTCTGATCCCCACTAGGAGATCACCGGAATCTCCCGTTCTGTATATTAGAGGATCATACAGATCGCCGAAAAATAGTGGAAGCCTAAATCTAGATTAAAAGTCCTAAATCAGATTTTAAGAACTATATGCTCATTTTATATATTTCCATGTAGGTCGCTATGTCGTCACCTAACCCCCTCCGTTGCATCCTTGATGCAAACAAACTCACGGGACCTAATTACATTGACTGGTTACGCAACCTGAAGATTGTCCTCAGGTGTGAAAAGCTAGCCTATGTCCTGGATCAACCAGATCCAGTACAACCTGGTGATAATGCTAACGAAGATGAATTAATGATGTTTGAAAACTGGAAGGAGGACTCTGTCAAAGTCCAGTGTTATATGCTTGGTTCAATGAACAATGAACTACAACGACAGTATGATAACATGGAACCTAAGACCATTCTGAATCACTTACAAGAGTTGTTTGGTGAACAATCCAGAACAGAAAGATATGAGATATCTAAGAAATTGTTCAGGACCAGGATGAGCGAGGGCACATCTGTGCAAACTCATGTGCTCAAGATGATAGAATGGATTGAGAGGCTTGCAGTGCTCGGCTTTATTATGAACAATGACCTAAGCATTGACTTAATCCTACAGTCCCTTCCAGATTCATTTTCATAATTCATTATCAACTTCAATATGAACAAAATTGAAGTTTCACTGGCTGAGCTGCTCAACATGTTGAAGACAGCAGAAGGCACTATCCAGAAAGATAAGCCAAATGTAATGCTTGTTGGTAAGACCAACAAGAAAAGAAAAGCTGGACAGACCTTTAAGAAAGGTAAGCCTAAGAAGCCAGTGAAAAGCAAACCGGCGGCACAAAAGGACAAAGCTAAAGTCAATGATAAAGGTCAGTGTTTCCACTGCCATAAAGAAGGTCATTGGAAGAGAAACTACAAGATTTATCTAGCAGAAAAAGCAAAGGAGAAGCTTGGTGAAGCTTCAGGTATTCTCATGATCGATCTTAACTTGTCTTATAGAGAAACAACATCTTGGGTATTAGATACTGGATGTGTTTCTCATATCTGCAATAACTTGCAGGTGTTAACAAGTAAAAGAAGATTGAACCGCGGAGACGTGGATCTGAGGCTCGGGAATGGAGCAAAAGTTGCTGCGTTAGTTGTGGGGACAACAAGACTTCAGATGCCGTCAGGAGACTCATTGGAACTAATAGATTGTTATTATGTTCCGACCATTATTAGGAATATCATATCTATTTCATGTTTAGATAGACAAGGATATTCTATGAAATTAGAGAATAAAGGTTGTTCCATTTATCAAGGAGACAAATTGTTTGCTTCCGGATATTTATTGAATGGATTATATTTACTTAATATTTCATATGATGTTTGTCTGGTAAATAAATCTCTTGAACGCTTAGATAAGGATGTGAATAAATCGTACCTATGGCATTATAGGCTAGGTCATATAAATGAGAACATGATCATAAGGTTGCGAAAGAATGGATATCTTGATCCATTTGATTATGAATCATTTGCAACCTGTGAAGCTTGTCTCATGAGAAAAATGACCAAAGCTCCATTCTCAGGATATGGAGAAAGAGCTAAGGACTTATTGGAACTAATACATAGTGATGTATGTGGTCCAATGTCCACTCATGCTATGGGTGGTTACTTATACTTTGTTTCATTTACAGATGATTTCTCAAGATATGGCTACATATACTTAATGAAATATAAGTCAGAAGTCTTTGAGAAATTTAAAGAGTTTAAAAATGAAGTTGAGAACCAGACTGGAAAGAGTATCAAAACTCTTCGATCAAATCGAAGGGGTGAATACTTAAGTACAAAATTCACACAATATCTTAAGAATAATGGTATATTGTCTCAGTGGACTCCTCCCTATACACCACAATTAAATGGTGTATCGGAAAGGAGAAATCGTACTCTATTAGATATAGTACGATCAATGACGAGTTATGCCAAACTTCCAATCTTTTTATGGGGATATGCACTGTTGACTGCTGCATATCTGTTGAACAAAGTTCCCAGTAAGTCAGTATCTTCCACTCCATATGAGATATGGAAAGGAAAAAAACCAGACTTTAAGCATGTTAGAGTCTGGGGATGTCCTGCACATGTCAAAAGACATGATCCAGACAAACTGGATTCCAGGACAGAGAAATGTAGATTTGTGGGATATCCAAAAGAGACTTTTGGATATTATTTCTATCAGCCCAGCGATCAAAGGGTGTTTGTCGCAAAAAGAGCTGTCTTCTTAGAGAAAGAATATCTTTTAAAAGAAGACAGTGGGAGCAAGATAGAACTGGAAGAAATTCTAGACTCACAAATCAACACTAGTTCATCTACTGAACCATTGACTCAAGAACTTGTTCAAGATGATACACAAAAGGTTCACAGATCAGGTAGAGTGCCTAAGCAGCCTGAAAGATATGTTGGACATATCGATGATGGTAAACCAAAAGTGCACTTAAATGAGGATGATGATCCTCAAACCTACCAAGAAGCCATAAATAGTCAAGAATCAGAAAAATGGCAAGAGGCAATGAATTCTGAAATTCAGTCCATGTATGCTAACCAAGTTTGGAACTTGGTTGATCTGCCAGAAGGTATAGTACCTATTGGCAGTAATGGATCTTTAAAAGAAAGATCGGGGCAGATGGACAGATTGACACATACAAGGCAAGGCTAGTAGCAAAAGGATATCGTCAAAGGCAAGGCATTGACTATGACGAAACCTTTTCTCCAGTTGCCATGATTAAGTCAATCAGAATACTTCTTGCAATCGCTGCATTTTATGATTATGAAATATGGCAAATGGATGTGAAAACAGTATTCCTTAACGGGAACCTTCAAGAAGAGGTGTATATGATACAACCTGAAGGATTCACTTCCAAAGAGCATACAAGCAAGGTATGCAAGCTGCAAATATCCATCTATGGATTAAAGCAGGCATCCCGAACTTGGAACTTAAGATTTGATGAAGCAATCAAATCTTATGACTTCATTAAGAATGAAGATGAACCTTGTGTATACAAAAAGGCTAGTAGGAGCGCAGTTACCTTTTTGGTACTTTACGTTGATGACATTCTACTCATTGGGAATGATGTAGGAATGTTGTCATCAGTAAAGACTTGGTTATCCAAAAACTTCTCCATGAAAGATTTGGGAGAAGCATCCTATATTATGGGAATAAGGATCTATAAAGATAGGTCCAAAAGGATGCTTGGCTTATCCCAATCTATGTACATAGATACCATAGTCAAAAGGTTTGGCATGGAAAATTCCAAGAGAGGCCTCGTTCCAATGAGGTATGGAATTTATCTCTCTAAAGAAATGTCTCCCAAGACACCTGAAGAGAAAGCATACATGGATAGAGTTCCTTATGCCTCGGCAATAGGATCTATCATGTATGCAATGCTATGTACTAGGCTTGATGTGGCACACCCACTGAGTGTCACTAGTAGATATCAGGCTGATCCAGGTGAGGAATACTGGAAGGCGGTGAAATGTATCCTTAGATACTTGAGAAGGACTAAAGATCTATTTCTCGTATATGGAGGAAACGACTTGAAACTTCGAGGGTTTACTGACTCGAGTTTCCAATCGGATATGGATGACAGCAAATCCATGTCTGGATTTGTGTTCATGTTAAATGGAGGTGCAGTAAGTTGGAAAAGTTCCAAACAAGAAACAACTGCAGATTCGACGACCGATGCAGAATACATTGCTGCAGCTGAAGCGGCCAAGGAGGCGGTTTGGATGAAGAAGTTCATCTCGGCACTTGGAGTAGTTCCAAGCATTTCAGATCTTGTTCCATTATTGTGTGACAACAATAGGGCAATAGCTCAAGCGAAGGAGCCAAGATCACATCAGAAGTCAAAGCACATTCTGAGACGATTTCATCTGATTCGTGAGATCATCGTCCGAAGAGATATAGTAGTTGAGAAAGTCTCATCTGAAGATAATGTAGCAGATCCCTTGACTAAGCCATTGTCTCAAAACAATTTAGAACGTCACCTTAAGTCTATGGGACTTAGACACATGGGTGATTGGCTATAGTCCAAGTGGGAGAATGTTAGAATTGGGTGACCTCAAAGCCAATCATTGTACATTCTAGTTCAAATTATTAATAAAGGCAATCATTTCTTCATTCATAGTTCTCGCAAATTAACTATCGTAATGAAGGTCCATAGACAAATGTATGGGATATTGAATCATGATGAGATCATGATAGTGAGATCAATATCCTCAGTCAATTGTCTTAAACAGTTCTCGATCATAGGATATTTGAGATGAACATTAAATATCCGATAAGATCGACACAAGTTATGTCTACTCATGTGATGAGGGTGAATGATCTCACATTCACTCGTGTGGTGACACTAAGACAAACAAGTGGGTGCTCATTAGGGAATGAGTTCACTGAACAGACCCAAATAAGAATTCCTGGATGGTAATTATACCTATTAGTCAACCAGGGAATTCAATCGTTGTAGTAGCACAGTTGGTCCTTTGACCTGAGTCACCAATGATACCTTGTTTGTGGACCATTGTATCTTGATTCTCTGACTAGTGAACTTTAACCATGAAGTCCACGATAGTCGGTCTCTCAGATACAGTGGAAAGCTTGCGAAGGTAATTGAGTGAACAACAAGGGATCACTCACTCTTGGTATAAGACTGGAGAGAGAATGTCCTATGGATGTGTACACAGAAATCCCTGGCCATGGTCAAATGAAAGAGATGTCTTTCTAGATATTAACTGAGTACTGGAATCCATCTAGATAATGCGAAAGAGGGTTTGACTATAAAACCATACCCTTGCGTTATTGGGACATTGCATGAGTGAAGGATTAGATCTGTGCGGTATCTGCAGACGGAAAGGTTCAATTGAAGGGAACAGTATCCCTTATATCTTCTGGGATCATGAGGTAGTGTTTGGTGCTGTTCATGATCAGAAGGCCAAGTGAATTGATCATCAGATGATAATCCACTTGTTTATTAAATTAATCATTTAACATATGATGTTTAAATGTTAATTAATAAATATTAAACTCAAGAAACAATTCTAAGTTTAATGGGCCTGCAACCGGACAGATATATGGGCCTAGAGGGTCACACACATAAGAGTTCTCATCAGACGGTGAGAGACGTTAAATTTCATACTTATTTGGGTTTTTATGAAAAGCCGCAGGATAAACATGAAGATTTAATGGAGAATTATCCAAGGCCAAACTCTTGGATAATCATGAGGATTAATCCTTGTGCTTATCCTTATTTATATATAAGGAGGGCCAAGGGGGAGGGGTAAAAAGGTTGGTTGGACGAATTTTACACCCTAGATTCTCTCTCTCATCTCTCTCTCTCCTTCTCTCTCTCTTGGAGTAGATCTGTCTCTCTCCGCACATGGTGGATTTGAGATCTAGTCGGAGCACTCAAGTCGAGAAGGAAATCGCGTCTGCCGCGGGAACTCGTGTGGATACCTCTAGAGATCGTGCGCGTGCACGATTATCGAGTCGGAATCATCCACGGGAGATTCGAAACCCCGCAAAGGTGAAGAACCGTTCTTCCCGCGTTTATTTTAATGTCCGTTTTATGATCCCAGTAACCGATACAATGGAATCGATTTTATTCTCCGCTGCGTTCTTGCCGATTCCTTACACACCACCTACTTTCCTCAAACCCATTACACCCCACGCCGCTACGCCTCCATCAAACAACCCCCCGCAAGCCAATTACGCACCCCTCATGCCATCCAAACCATTGCTTCGCGTACCATTCCCTACATCATCCACTACCACTACCACTTGCCCAAATCCCATACAACCATCTAAACCCCTACTCCGCATGCCATTCCCCACTTCATCCGCACTAACCACTTACCCTTCCACCATCCAACCATCTAAGCCCCTCATCTGTACCATGCCACCACCAACTAACCCCACGCCATCACCCACATACCAACCCTCCACACCATCCACACAATCCACTAACCCTGCGGTGCTCAAGCTATCACCCGGCCCTTCCACAACTGAAGAACATGCACTCCGGAGTGGGAGGATCTTCAATAAGGTTTTTCCTCAGTCAACAATCAGAGACGGCCCATCACAACCGCCGGAGGAAGCGCATAATGATGAGAGTGCACCAGGCACTCAATACGACCTGCTAAAGCATCTTGACAGAACACCGGCACGAATCTCTGTGCTTGAACTGATAAAGAGATCGAAGACCCATCAAGAGGCTCTGATGGAGTATTTACAGAAGGTGATGGTCAACGAAGACGTGTCGGTAGAAAAGATCGCTGCACTACTAGTTCCTCAGGGGGATCAGCCCTCTATCTCATTTCATGCCTCGGAATTAGCACCGCTAGCAGCCAGGAGCATGGCTCTAAGTATTACGGTCAATATTTGCAAGAAGGCCGTGGATGTATGTCTGGTTGACACAGGGGCTTCAATCAATGTCTTGCCTCCGAAGACCCTTGAATTGTGCGGTGTGCCTAAAGAAAAATGGCTGCCTAGCCCTATCTCTGTGACGACATATGATAATTCCACCCGTTCCCTTATGGGAATGGTCTATTTGAAAGTGGAGTTAGGCCCTGTATGTCATGCCGAGGTCGAATTTCACATTTTGGAAATTGATCCTTCCTTGAACGCCATTTTGAGTCGTCCTTGTATGAAAACCCTCGAGGCGATTTCCTCTACGAATCATCAGTGCCTCAAATTTCCCTACTATGGACGAATAATTAAAGTTACGAGCATGCCGATCCTTGCTGCTGCTCATTCCTTGAATATCAAGCCCACTTCTTCACCTAGCCGACAACCTTTTCTATCGGTATTACAAGTCTACCATCCGGTGGCTGATCTTTTAAAAGCCGCCACTCTTACTCCTTATCCACTGAATGCCATAAAGAGGGGGAAGTGCATGAGTACCCCTGGATGGAAAATAATGATGAAGAGTGGTTGTCAGCCTGGAAAAGGCCTGGACACACAATTACAAGGCAGAACCACTCTCGTCAAGGATAACCGAGGGACACCTGGAAATGGCCTGGGCTATAGGCTAAGAAAAGTGAGGCACAACATTACTCAGCAAGAAGAAAATGAAGGCGGCCAGAAAGTCTGGGAGACAATGTCTACACCATACAAAGAAGGTCGGGACCCCTTAACATGGACTTTATACACACATTTTGTAAAGGGGCCCGTAATCAGTCACGACAACATGGTGGTCATTACTTCCTGTTTTGACCTCCATGATATATATGGAAGAGACTTGGCCAGACATTGTTCAGAATTGTTAACGTACCAATCCTTGGAGGCTCTGCGGCCAATGAAAAGGAAGAAATTTCAAGACCCTGAGTGTGAATGGTACAGATGGTTTGATTTAAAGGATCTGTATATCGCATTGAATAGACTATTTCTTGATCCCTCAGAACCAAAGTGGCCGCCACAAATAGATGAACTGATTGAAGGGCCTGGCGCCATTTTTGATAAAACAATACTGCTGTCTGAGGAAACTGATGAAGGGGAGCCAGATGACCCCTATAAAGCTGGCTATACCACAGATCTTTTCTGGAGGGGGACTTATCCTTCTCATATTTTCACACTTCATACCTTGTTCCGCACTCTGCTCCTGACCCCGACTTGGTCGCGGGTCATTACTGAAGATATTCCACTGGCTCCGCCCATCATGATCACCTTGTCCCTACGGGACTTCATTCTCCAACCTCCTCTCGATCCAGAGAGGATTTACGATTTAATCTGGGACATACTGCTGTATGATCCCCCAAATCCTTTGGCCTTGGTGCCACTTCCTCCATCACATTCTCCTTCTATTCACCTCCATTCTTGTTTTACGATTAATTCAACTTTTCTCCAAAATAAATGCCAATTTGGCAACAAATTTCTCCCAGATCCTCATTGAGGAAACTTCCTACTTGTTCGATTGTACCCCATCGCGTGGGTCTTTTGGTCAAGATTCTCTCCTAGATCTACTCTGCCCCTCCCCTCGGGAGGATTCTCCTGTATTTCCTCATGTATCCTATAATTTTCATTCTACTTCATCCTCATTAGGTCAGGATAGGGAATCTAATGAAGTTAGGGAGTCTAGTTCTAGGCAGGTTAGTTAGGTTAGGAAGTCTAGAAAATCTAAGGGTAAATAAAATCCAGATAGATACCTCAAGGATTTAGCTGATAAATGCCTTTCTTGCTCTATGATCCCTCAGCTGTTTGAGAACCCTATTCAGATGCCAGAAGATTGTATAGATGATGAATCAGTTAATGATGGATACGGGGTGTATGAATTGATACACGAAAAAGACCCCATTGTTGAAGATGAGGAAGATGACGAGGACGTGGCTGAGGCATATGCCAGTGGAGTGAAAAGATTCGATGAACCCTCAGCTGCCGTAGAAGAGCCCACCAAAGAGATCAATCTAGGGACTGAAGACGAACCTAAGGTTGTCCTCGTTAGGAAGAATCTTTCTAAAGAGGATGAGAAGGCAATGGTACAAGTTCTTAAGGATTATAAAGACACTTTCGCCTGGAGTTATGAGGATATGCCGGGGTTAGATTCATCACTAGTGGAACACAAGTTGACATTAAAAGATGGATCTAGCCCGATCAAACAGAAGTTAAGGCGATTCCACCCACAAATGGCTTTGAAGATGAAGGAAGAGGTCGACAAGTTATATAAAGCCAAGTTCATTAGAGTTGTCCTTTATCCACAATGGGTGGCTAATATAGTCCCGGTTATAAAGAAAGATGGGAAGGTCAGAATCTGCATTGACTTCCGAGATTTGAACTGGGCATATCCTAAGGATGATTTTCCATTGCCTCACATTGATGTACTCATCGATAACACTGCTGGCTATGAAACTTTATCATTTATGGATGGATTTTCAGGATATAATCAGATCAAATTGGCAGAAGAAGATCAGGAAAAGACATCATTCACTACACCTTGGGGAACATACTGCTATGTCGTCATGCCATTTGGATTAAAGAATGCTGGAGACACTTATCAAAGGGCCATGATGGCAATATTTCATGACATGATGCATATCGATCTAGAAGTGTATGTGGATAACTTGTTGGTGAAATATATGACTAAGGCTGAGCATGCTAAAGTCCGGGCAAGAGTATTAGAAAGATCAAGAGAATATCAGTTAAAGATGAACCCTAAGAAATGTGTATTCGGGGAATCCTCAGGGAAATTACTTGGATTCATTGTCAGTAAACGGGGAATTGAGATCGATCCCAACAAGGCGAAGGCTAATAGAGAGATGCCACCTCCCAAAAACTTGAAAGAGTTAAGAGGATTAATCGGAAGGTTGCAATTTATTCGCCGTTTTGTCTCCCAGCACTCACAAAGGTGTAAGCCGTTTTACGAGCTTACCAAGTCGGGAGTCAAATTCGATTGGGATGATAAGTGTCAGGAGGCATTCGATAGATTAAAGAATTATTTGGCAAGTCCTCCTGTTTTGAGACCACCATCTCCAAGCAAACCATTGATACTATACATTTATGTCCTGGATGATGCGGTGGGGGCTGTCCTAACACAAGAGGATGAAGAAGGAAAAGAGAGGGCAGCCTACTATCTCTCTAAACTTCTCAACCCCGCTGAATAGAGATATACAGCGATGGTGAAAACATGTGCAACATTGATCTGGGTTGTTCAGAAATTGAAGCATTACTTTCTAGCCCATGAAGTCCATCTTATCGCTAGGATGAATCCAATCAAGTTTCTCCTTGAGAAATCTGTTCTTACTGATAGGTTAGTACGATGGAAAAGCTTTCTATCTCAATTCGATATCACTTACATTCAACAGAAAGTGATCAAAGGCTATGCCATAGTAGAACATCTCGCTCATCATCCACTTCCTCGTTTTGATCTAGTTCGATCTGAGTTTCCGGATGAGGAACTGATATCCATAAACCAAATCAGAGATGATATGTGGACTCTGCATTTTGATGGAGCTCTGAATTCTCATGGAAAGGGGATCGGCATCGTTCTGTTATCACCTGAAGGTGTCACCATTCCACAAGCCTTTCAGCTTGACTTTCCAGTCACTAACAATATAGCTGAATACGAGGCACTCCTTGCTGGCCTCGAGACTGTTCAGTTCCATGGTGCTACTAAACTAAGGATTGTGGGTGATAGCCAACTGATTCTTCGCCAAGTGTTAACTAAGTATCAAACTCTTGATCCCAAACTCAAGCCTTATCAAGAACTTACCATGGAAGAAGATTGTGTAGGATATGTCCGTAGGTGTGCTAAGTGTCAACTTCATGCCGATAAGATTCATTCTCCTGCATCTTCACTCCACCCTGTTTCCTCCCCATGGCCTTTCTCCATATGGGCTTTCGATATCATTGGACCCCTTGGTAATCCTGATTCCGGCATTAAGTAGAAGTCCATCATCCTCACGGCAACAGAATACTTCACAAAGTGGGCAGAAGCTGAGGTATACACGGAAGTCAAAGCATCAACCGTCTGCAAGTTCATCATGAAGAACATCATCACCAGATTTATAATTCCATGCACCATCGTTACCGACAATGGACCGCAATTCGTGTCACAAGAACTTAAAGACCTCTGCAACATGTACAAAATTGCATTGCATCATTCATCTCCTTATTATCCGCAAGGCAATGGCCAAGCAGAAGCAACTAACAAGACTTTGATAAAAATCATCAAAAAGACGTGCAAGTCTAATAAATTTATAGACTGGCCAGAAAAATTGATTGAGGCTCTATGGGCCTACCGAACTTCAATCCGCACGCCCACTGGGCAGACTTCTTATTCCTTAACATTTGGAATGGAGGCGGTAGTTCCATATGAGATCCTTATACTGTCATTAAGAGTACAGTTGAATCAGGAATTTTCCATTGATGAACACCATTCAACACTCCTTGCTCAATTGGAACTCTTAGATGAGAAAAGATGGTCAACTGCTAATCATGCAAGAGTTTATCGAAATAGATTAGCACATTTTTATCAAAAGAAAGTCATTGAACGTAAGTTCAAAGTTGGTGAAATGGTCGTCAAAAGAATTTTTGTAAAACCTGGTGGTCCGTGTTCTAAGATCCAACCCAATTGGGAAGGACCTTATGTTGTATTGCATGCTTTTCCTGGTAACGCTTATCGTCTAGTTAATACAGAAGGGCAAGAGTTGACTCACCCCTGGAACGGTCTGTATCTTAAGAAATACTACCCTTAGGTTAAAGAGTCGATCAGCATGGTACAAAGACCAATGGAATCAGAAAATTTAGAAACTCAAATTCCTTTATCAATCTGAATAATTTAATTTAAACACATTACTGCACACACTGACACGTTTGATTCGTGAGTAACAAGAGATGCCAAGTCCTAAGGAATACCGAAAGCTTGACTGAAAGTGTAAAATGCAAATCATTCTTTTCAAACAAAATTCCATTTTTACACTCGGCGCATGATGTCAGAACAAGACTTAGAATAGACTACCAAGAATACCCGCCATCTTAGTAGGAGGCCGTCATAAAAAAAATGGGGGAGATCCGTCCCAAGAAAAGAAAAGAAAAGCAAAAGCAAAAGGCAAAAGTCAAATGTCAAATCAAAAGGCCATTACACTACAAACGTTACATCAAGGCCATGAAATGAAATAAAAGGAAACGCAAGATCGATAAATACCCCGGAATGAAAACGACCAAACCCCAACAGATATTAGGGTAGGAAAGGAACCTCTTTTTAGGTCTCCGGAACCTTCTCATGGGCTTTCTAAACCAATTCTTCCATTCTTTACGAAGAGGCGTACTCCAAACTTAAGGAATGACCTAGATTGACTAAGGATCGAATCATCAAATGGGATCACGAATGGAAACACAAGTTCAAACACGATGGGTTTAAATTAGATTATTGAAGAACAATTTAGGAATTAAGTTAATAAATGAATATGATCTTTTGATCTTAATACCATGCTGGTCTTTTAGTTTACATTATATTTCAAAATTCAAAAAAAGTACATATTTCAAAAATAAAAAATACATATTCTAAAATAATAAAAAATACATATTCCAAAATCCAAAAAAAAAATACAAAATCCAAAAAATATATATGTTCCAAAACCCAAACAAAAATGAATATTTCGAAACAACAAAAATATTTCAATTAACATCTGCTTATCGCATCTGGTATGTTTCATTCCTTTTATTTTCAGTGAGCATATGTCTGCTTGCATTTTGCTTACAGTTTGATTAGTCATGCCACCTTTGTTAATAAAGGCTATGCCCCTTGACCTTTCTACTAAGAAAAAGATTGATCGACCATTCACTTGGCCAGGCAAGGGGCTAAGCCTAAGTAGATACTTAACCTGTTTGTTAAGTAATGTGCAGGATACAGGACAAGCACATGGGACACAAAGCTGAAGGCAAAAGTTTCATATATATATATATATATATATATATATATATATATATATATCAAAAAGTGTTTTGTACATGATACACAAAAGAAAGGCAAAATACATGATCTGAAGCCCTCAAGGCTGGCTCTCCCCTACCCCTTCATCCAACTGACTTTGGGCTTCATCCTGGGCATCCGGTGCTGGAGCTCTGGACGGTGGCGGCGGTGGACCCATAGCACTCGCCTGCCCGCGCTCTTGAGCACGCTGCCGAGCACGCCTGTATCTCTCCTCAACACTCCGGCGCTCATGCTCGGCGATGCCTAACTGGACTCAGAGGGAGGTCATCTCCGCGTCCAGTCTCTGCCACTCCAGCCGCTCCCTCTCTCTCTCCTCAATGACGAACTCCAGTCGAGATTGGAGGCGTGAAAGCTCTCGAGGAAGATCCCCGGTAGAGAGACGAGCCACCTGTTCCTCAAGGTGCGGACATGGGCTGCATCTGCCTCAGCCCTATGAAGGGCTTCATGAAGCTCAGCAACCAGCAGGAGAAGTTATGGTTAGTCCAAGGCAATCATGCGATCAAAATCAAAGTCAAAAGAAGAAAGGGAAAAGATTAGAACTCAGTCGAGCGGCACGGTCCTCCTCCGCAAGGGAAGCCCGGTGGATGGCGGAGGCGAGCTGGCCTTGGAGGTCGGCCAGAGCAGCCTCGTGAGCGGTAGAATAGGAAGAAAATGAAGCTCCGTATGCAGGAGGAGTTGCCTGGGTGTAGACGGCTCGCTGCACCAAAAGGCAACCGTCAGTGGCTAATCGTCAAAACAAATTAAATTAATTAAAATTTTCATTCATATTTATTCATACATACCAGGTCGAAGACCTCTTTCTGGACCTGCTCCAGCTGGGCCTCCGCATCATGTAGGCGGGGCCGAAGGTCGATGATGACCGCATCTCGCGCATCCTGTATATCACATACACACATTCATTCACAGATATAAATTAAGATAATAATAAAATGAAAGAAGCATAAATGCATACTTACAGCAAGTGGTTGGAGAAGCCGTAGCTGATCAGCGTAGTGAGTCCGGTACTGCTAGAGATAGGCCTCGCTACTCTCCGCACGGGACTCCACTCTGATGCCGCGGCGGTGCCAGTCCTCGCATTGCTCTGGGAACTTGGCACGCCAATCGGTGAGGGCTTGCTTCCCCCTCATGCTCTTTCCAACGCCCTCCGGGACCTCCTCATCTATCCACTCTTGGTGGAGGCCTAGGATCCTCATCACGAGCCGGAGGCGGAGGGGCTCGATCTCGTTCAGTCAATGTAGCCATATCTGCCTGCCGAACCTCCTCTGGCCAGCCGTCACCTACGGCTGACCCTCCCCGCCCATACCCAAGTACGGGCGCCAGATCACCTGCATACAGGTTAGATGCATTTCATATAAATAACTTGCATTTAATAAATGAAAGATTGCATTTAATAAACAAAATTGAACAAATTAAAAACTCACTAGAAGCTCGGGCTAATCGAGAAACTGACGGCGGAGGGCCGTCAGTTGGTGGTGCTGAGGTACCGTGTCCACTATTGGCTGCAAGCCAATGGGACGGCACCAGGTCTCACTATCCGTGCTCAGCCGAGCGGGAAGTAGTGATAACTCCAAACCTGCATTTATGAACATATAAGTTAGAAATCATCACATCATATCACATTTCATATCATGAACAAATAATAAAATAATTTAATACCTGGAGAAACGGCGAGAAGCCGCTGATGGTGGTCTCACGGTCAGGCGTGACCGCAGACAGATCGGCGAACAGGTGGGCCAGGAGGGACGCACCCCATGCATACTCGTGCAATCTATCTAAGTCATCTAAAAGATAAAGAAATCTACAATGAATATGGTCGCCCTTCGTACCGAAGAGCAACCGACCAAAGAAAAAGACAAGGAAGACCCTAAGCTGTCTATCTACCTCCTCCTCCTGACTCGGGTCACTACAATATACAGAAGAGGAGGACTCTGCTAACCTACTCCTAAACTCCTCCCGGGTCTCGTCTGATCGACGCCGGGGCTCCACTAGTCCTAGGGTGGCCTCCACCTCTACCCTGGGGACCATCCTAGACTCCCTACCTAGGCTAGACACCTCTATGCCTAGTAGGGCCTCTACCAATCCTCAGTAATCGGGGTAAGTCACCCCGCTCACCGATCGGCCCTCTACCCTGAGGCCAGTAATCCTGGCCACATCCTCTAGAGTGGGGATCATGTGTCCCCAAGGCATTAGCAAAGCCCTGCTTTCCGCATGCCACCTCTCCTGTAGCGCCTACAAGAGGATCAAATCGAGTCAAAATGGCTCGATATCTAAAATCTCGCCGAACCCCATCCGACCCAGGCGCGCCTTCTGGAAATCTGGGAGTCCTCTATATGCTCCTATCACTAAGTCCTATGATATTCTCACCCTCATCGTCCCCTGCAAATAAGAATAAGGAACTTCATCAGTTAATGAACATGAAAACAAATAAAATATACTTATCGGAAAGACGTCGAACAACATGGACGCCTATTGAAAGGCGTCCACCAGTCTTGACGCCATTTAAATTGATTTTTTGTCTAATTAAAAAACTTAGAATGGCGTCGGACTAGGGCGATGCCGTTTGAAAGGCGTCACCTGGTCTGGACGCCATTCAAACCCGATTTCGGGTTCTTTCAAAGAACCCCTTTCCCCTCCTTTTCTCATTCCAATCAATCACATAGGAAGGTTACCAAGTGGAAGGCCTCCTCCTCTTCTTCTCCTCCCTCGATCGCCGCCGGTGGGGGAATCTCTTCTTCAAGGATGGCGGCCGCCGCCTCTAAAGCCACGGCTTCTTCAGGGAGAGCCGCCTCGTGCACCTCCCTCCTCACCACGCGCACGGCACGACGGCGTTTCCCCCTCGATCCTTCGCCGGGTTCCATGGCTAGAAAAAAAAAAAAACTTGAGAAGAGGGATCGAGAGGGAGTTGGAGAGAGCTCGAAGGAGAGAGAAGTAATGAAGAAAGTGGCCGCCGGTGGTGGAGATAGTGGAGAAGAGGAGGATGGTGAAGATCACGGGGGAAACTGCCGGTGATCGCCGGAGAAGCTCGAAGGAGAGAGAAAGAAAGTTTGGAAAATGAGAAAGAAAGGGGGGCTTTCACGGGTTTTGTTGGAAAAAGTTAAAATGCGTCTGGGTACAGCGACGCCATTCAGGGCGCATAAACTAAGACGGCAAGGCTAGCTGTTTGAAATTGTGTAAAAGGTATCTACATAGAGCGACGTATTTCAGTTTAAACCGTCAATTCTGGTCAGAACAGTACAAGCCATGATGATTAAAGGCGTCCACATATCACGACGCGTTTCAGTGGATTAATCGCAGAATTAATGGCGGAATTCTGGAGAAAAGTAAGAGAGATAATTGAAAGGCGTCTAAGCTTATGGATGCGGTTTAAGTTTAATTCGGGATTTAAAGGATTAATGGCTGATTTTTGGAAAATGAATTATGGTTAAAAGGCGTCTCCCTGAGTGGATGCGTTTTGGGTTAAATAAACCCGAA
Organism: Zantedeschia hybrid cultivar; assembly: GCA_030544215.1. Classification (NCBI taxonomy): domain Eukaryota; kingdom Viridiplantae; phylum Streptophyta; class Magnoliopsida; order Alismatales; family Araceae; genus Zantedeschia; species Zantedeschia hybrid cultivar. The sequence goes on along the minus strand of JARZZO010000003.1, from coordinate 30,603,648 downwards.
TTGCTATATTTTAAGAAGAAATCAAGTTTTTACTTAAGGAAAAATCTTGAACAAGTCACAGGAGATTAAGGAAGGATTTCAAGACATAAAGGAATAATTCATTATTCAACAAAATTCTTTATTACATCAAAAAAATAAAAGAAAGAGAACATTCAAGGAAGAAATTCCTGAAGTCTCAGTATATATAGAATAGATAATCCTCTGTCTCTTTCTTTAGAGGATTTTACATGATGATTGAAGCTAATATTCCACAGTGTAACTATAACTTCGGTAGCTTCATAGTCTTCATCAGATTCCAAGGCACGCCTCTTGATTGGAAACGTACGAGAAAATTCAGGGAATTCATAGCGAGGCAAGCTGAGTTGAGTAAGGCATCGATGAGAGTTGTACAGCACAAACTCAGTAGCCACGATCAGCTTGAGCTCTGCACTTGCTGCACAGCTATCCGAATGGGCTTTCCTACTAGAGCAAGTGTGAGTGCTTAAAATGAGTGTGTGATTATCATGAAAAACTATGTTGTTTAAGTGCAAAATAAACCTATTAAAAAGAAACTAAGTGATGTGATCGCCAGAAACGTTTGACTAAAAAGTTCCAAAAGAAGATTTGATCGCCTACCTGTTTAGATGTGGGAGATGTTAAGTTCTTGGTTCCCCTCCTTCAGCTGGCTGAAGAAAGAGAGCCCTTTCTTGTCTTTGTTCTTGCTTTGGCTGCTGTTGAGTTTTGAGTATCGTCCAGATTCCTTGTTGTTCGCTATTGATTCCCTCCCATTGATTCTCCTTTGTACTTTGCAAGAAATAGAAAGAAATGAAGAACAATGATGAGAATTTAGGAAGAAGTAGTATCCATTCGAGAGAAAATTTTATACATGCAACTAAGCAGGAAAACTCACTTACTGGGATGGTCTTTTAAACCCCTTAATCAAATAGGTTTTGAAAATGATGCTAGTGTTGTGTGTGTTGCATGGAGTGATGTAATGAAGAATGCAAAATTAATGGGATAATAATGTGAGAAATATGCAGAAATGAATTGAAAACTAATGTTGGGTGGCCCTTGGAAGCCTTGGTCTTTAATGGATCTTGGACGGATGAAGAAGGATGTCGAATCCTGGTGGTAGCAGTACTTCAGCGTTCGGGCGTCTTCAAGCTTCTTCGCTCCAATCGCCACCAAAATAATTACTCAACATCACTCTCTTCTTTTTTTTTTTTTTTTTACTCATTCTAGAGACAGGGTATTTATAGACTTCTTTGCATCCGCGGATTTACATGAAGAAATCTTTGAAATTTATCTAGCTTAACTAACAGATAAATACATATTAATTCATCTTTATCTGTAATTATCTAAAACGCGTCGCCCATGGGAGACGCCTTTCAGATTGATTAAGATAAGGATAAACATCTGGGAAAAATTTATCTTTATCTGTAATTAGATAAAACGCGTCGCCACTTTAAGACGCCTTTCAGACTAATTAAGATAAGGATAAACATACGGAAGAGAAGTAGAAAGAACTTAGGAAACCTAAATAGCGTCGTGACATACAAACGTCTTTTAGCTAATTAATCTACTGATTAAAATTCAAATTTAAACATTAAAATAGGAATAAACTCTAAATGGCGTCTACACAAGTCGACGTATTTTATACTTCTTCATATTTTAATTGAAATTTAAATTAAAATCAATTTAATTAATTAACTTAAATCATATTTGTCTGACCCGACACTATTTATATAATTAACTCAAAAGGGTTAATAAAAATTAACCAATGATTAAATATCAGACCATTCTGAGGCATTATTATATGATATGAAATTTACTCGAAATGATGTCAAAATTAGCGTGTCTACAGCTGCCTCACCTTGGCATCGTCTTTGCAAGGGAATGAAATGAAATGGAATTTACTGAAAAGGTGATGCCAAGGTGTGATGAGACACGCTCGCAACATCACATGATTGGAATTTTTCTCAAAATCATCGATGAAGATAGTTCAAAGAATCAATGGAATCAATCTTGTCTGGATGAAGTAGACAAGGAAATAAAATAAGGTCGATCAATCTCCACGAAGTGGGAAGTACCCCAGGTCGTAGACACTGTAGGTTTCATCATGGGGAGCGTTTTCCAGCCAATGTAGACGTGATGCAGCCATGATGAATCTTAGAAGAAAACAAGAAATATTGGATAAAGAGTCCAAGAAAGGATAGAATTCTATGGATATCTTCAAGCGAACCTCAAAGATAATCAAGATACTCAATTCAGAATGGAATATTTCATATTATGTTAGGGTTATTTGATTTAATGGTCTGAAACTTAATCAGTAATTAATTATTATCATAATGATTTCAAAGTCCTATATGATGCATGCTAGGCTAAAAGAAAAATATAATGTCAAATAAAATATAAATTAATCAAGAATAATATTATCAAATTGCCATTAATGAGTCAAGATACCAATTATTGTAATTCAGTGCTAAGCCGAAGCTCGTTTATCCACATACTGTTTCACAAAAAAAATGAACCATCATCCCTACTAATTAACAATCTAACGGCCTATCCGTGCGACTAAGAATTCTATGGAATTATCACTATTTTTGTTGTAGGGGAACTCAAATTTCAGTTTCATCAAAACCACAAGGTCCTTGATATACTCTAATAAATACTTAATATATAGTAATGCAAATGATTTACATGAAATATTACAAGGGTAGAAATAACCGTCTTTTTAGCCACGGTCGGGACTTCATAAACTCCCACAATGGGATCTTCTTGATATTTCCAGCTTTATTTGGTTTTTCTTTAATTTCCTGCACTCAAAAATCCATCAGTAATTTTAAACAAGTGTTTAATTAAGCATCAAAATATGGAATTTCGGGTAAATGATAGAAAGCTTGAAACGCGTCGTGGTGAGCCGACGCCCTTTAACTGTATAAAATGCGGCGGTGTCCCACGACGCATTTTAAGTCGCAGAAACAGGTTCTGGCTGTTCTCTACTCGGATTCCAACTCTTCCAATACTCATCCCTTCTCCAATTCGGAAAAGTCTTCCTAGGATCGCAATTTCCTCTATATAAACATCACTAACTTGTTTCCAAGCAATCCTACCACAATCTAGAGATCCAAGGTTGAGTTTTTCTTCAAGGTTCAAGGGTTTTCCAAGGTTTTCAAAGTTTTCAAGCTTCAAGAATGAAGAAATCCGGGAATAGGATGAGTTCTTCAAACAAATGGATGAGGAGGTCGCTAGAGAAGATCTCCGACGTGGAGAATCACCTTATTGGAAGGGATCCTAATCTCCAAGTAAGTTGAATTAGCTTTCCTTCAATTCTTCTTCTTCAAACTCCTCTTTTTTTTTCTCCATGTTCTTCATGTTCTTCAAGTTCTTCAATTGATGCTTTCTTTTATTTTTCAGACATATCCCATGTTTCTCGGTCCAAGGAGATTCACCTATCTTCCTTGGATTCGCAAACTCGCCAAAAGTTTTAAGCTTTCCATGAAAGCTTTCATCTCTAAGTGGAATCTTCAAGGATTAGTGGTGCATGCTAAACACTACAAGAGCTCGAACGTGGATTGGGCGGCCATAGGTGCCTTGATTGAACAGTGGCATCCTCAAATTCACACGTTTCTCTTCCCGGATTTCGAGTGCACTATTCTTTTAGAGGAGGCGGAGCTTTTATTGGGTCTTCCAAAGACTAAGGACAAGATGGCTTTGACAAGGGAAAGAATCGCCAGTCAACAACTGTTGACGTCAATTATGAAGGATCCCTCAGAAGCTAAAGGGTGCCTTACCAATAGAGGGATCAACCTTGCAAAGCTTGCTGAATGGACTTTGTATGAGATTGATGATCTAAGGGAAGATGAAGTTGAAGACGTGACGAAAGCTTTCGTCACGTGCCTTGCCGGAGCTCTGTTCTTCCCTGCGCAATACAACATCTTGGAAGATGATCAGGTCAGTGCTATTTGTGCGATCTTCGAGGGGAAATCCATTAACATTGTGATCTTGGCTTACCTTTACAGTGGGCTCTCTGCGGCGTCCACGGGTCGTCCTCCTTACGGGTGCATGTTACTCTTCGCCTTGTTGGTCGAGCTACATTTCAAATTTGAGTATTGCACGAGGATGTCGCCAAGATTGTCTCAAATCTACTTGAACAGCCCAATCCACTGCATCTCCAACATTGTGAAGTTCAACGAATGGATGGTCAACAAAGTACCAAAGCTCAAGACCCGAGCCGACTAGAGGGAATATCTGAGATGCATGTCGTCCAACATGTTTGACTCTTCTCCACTCGCTCTTGTTGGAAAGCACATCAGAGTACGCCGTGCAGCGGGAACAAAACTTAAGTTGATTGGGGCTATTGAGCTTGTGCTGTACAACCCTCACCGGGGCCTTACTCAACTCAGCCTGAATCGTCATGAATTCCCCGAGTTTTCCCTTACATCTCCAATCAAGAGGCGAGCTTTGGAATCCGACAAAGACTACGAAGCCACATAACGTATTACTACTTTATGGAACCTTGGCTTCATTTATCGTGTAAAATCCTTTAAAAACAGAGATAGATGATTGAAATTCCCATACATTCAAGCACTTCATGAACTTCTTCCTTAAGTGTTTTTCTTTTTCTTTTTACTTTTTCTGATGTAATAAAATATCTCATTAAATAAAGAGTCATTTTTCATGCCTTGGAATCTTTCCTTAACTTCCTGTGATATGCCCATGATTTTTCCTTTAACACAAACTGGATTTTTCCTTAAAATCTGACAGTTCGGGTTTACTTAATGCAAAACGCGTCCACTCAAAAAGACGCCTTTCAAAGATAATTTATTTTCCAAAAATTAACCATTAATCTTCAAAATCTCGAATTAACCTTAAATTGCGTCTTCCTCTCAAGACGCCTTTCAACTCTCTCTCCTACTTTTTTCAGAATTCTGCCATCAATTCCGTGATTAATCCTCTGAAACGCGTCTTGAGGGGTAGACGCCTTTAATAATCATGTCTTGTACGGTTCTGACCAGAATTGGCGATAACCTGAAACGCGTCGCTATGTGTGGACGCCTTTCACTAAATTTCAAACAACTCGCCTTGCCGCCTCAGTTTATGCGCCCTAAAACACGTCTCCTTACTACAACGCCTTTCAAGCTTCTGTTTACAGACCCGCGAAGGCCCCCCTTTCTTCCTCACTTTCTCCCTTTGCTTTCTCTCTCCTCGAGCTCCGGCGATCCGTCTCCGGCGATCTTTCTCTCCTTCTCTCTCAACACTCTCCATGGAATCCGGTGAGGGCTCGAGTGGAAGGGACAAGTGCCGTCGCGCCGTGAGGGTGGTGAGGCGGGAGGAACGTGAGGCAGCTCTCCCTGAGGAAGCCATGGCGTTGGAGGCGGCGGCCGCCATCCTCGAAGAGGATATCCCTCCACCGGCGGCAGTCGAAGGAGGAGAGGAGGAGGAGATCTCTCACTTGGTAAGTTTTATATGTGGAATGCAAAAAAAAAAGAGGGAAAGGGGTTCTTCAAGAACCCATAATCGGGCTTGAAAGGCATCCAGACTAGGTGACGCCATTCAAATGGCGTCGCCCTGGGCCGACGTATTTCAGGCTAAATTCCGAATTTTTAATTAGCCAGAAAATTAACTTAAATGGCGTCAAGACCAGTGGACACCTTTTAATAGACGTCTACATGCCTCGACGCCTTTCAGTTCAGAAATATTTGATCTGCTTTTATGTTCATTCACTGATAAAATTCCTTGTTTTCATTTGCAGGGGACGATGAGGGCGAGGATTTCATAGGACCTAGTTATAGGTGCATACTGGGGACTCCCGGACTTCCAGAAAGCGCACCTGCGCCAGATGGGGTTTGGCGAGATCCTCGAGATCGAGCCGTTTTGGCTCGATTTGGTTCTCCTGCAAGCGCTGCGGGAGAGGTGGCATGCGGAAAGCAGGGATTTCCTAATGCCTTGGGGCCACATGGTCCCAACCCTGGAGGATGTGGTCAGGATCACTGGTCTCAGGGTAGACGGCCGTCCGGTGAGCGAGGTGACTTACCCCGATTACCGAGGGATGGCGGAGGCCCTATTAAGTATAGAGGTGTCCAGCCTAGGCAGGGAGTCTAGGATGGTCCCTAGGGTAGAGGTAGAGGCTGTCCTAGGATTAGATGAGCCCCGGCGGCGATCTGATGAGTCCCGGGCAAAGTTTAGGGGTAGATTAGCTGAGTCATCCTCCCTTGTATATTGTAGTGACCCGAGTCAGGGGGAGGAGGTAGATAGGCAGTTGAGAGTTTTCCTTGTCTTTTTCTTCGGTCGGTTACTCTTCGGCACGAAGGGTGACCATATCCACTGTAGATTTTTGTATTTGTTAGACGATTTAGAGAGTCTGCATGAGTATGCCTGGGGTGCAGCCCTTCTGGCCCACCTCTTTGCTGATCTTTCCGCGGTCACGCCAGACCGTGAGACGACTGTTAGTGGCTTTTCGTCATTCCTCCAGGTATTAAGTCATTTTATTATTTGTTTATGCAATGCAATGTGATATGATGTGATGATTTCTAACTTGTATGTTCATGTGTGCAGGTTTGGAGCTACCACTATTTCCCACTCGGCAGAGCGCGAATAGTGAGACCGGGTGCTGTCCCATTGGCCTGCCGCTGGCAGCCAATCGTGGACACAGCACCCCAGCATCACCAGCTGACGGCCCTCCGCCGTCAGTTCCTCGATTACTCGGAGCTCCTGGTGAGTTTTAAACTTGTTAAATTTTGTTCATTAAATGCAATCTTTTATTCATTAAATGCAAGTTATTTATATGAATGCGTCTAACTTATATGCAGGTGATCTGGCGCCCGTACCTCGGTATGGGCGAGGAGGGCCAGCCGTGGGTGACGGCTGGCCGGAGATGGTTCGGGAGGCAAATGTGGTTGCATTGCCTCAACGAGATCGAGCCGCTCCACCTCCGCCTCGTGATGAGGACCCTGGGCCTCCACCAAGAATGGATCGACGAGGAGGTCCCGGAGGGTGTCGGAAGGAGTATGAGGGGCAAGCAAGCCCTCACCGACTGGCGTGCCAAGTTCCTGGAGCAATACGAGGACTAACACCGCCGTGGCGTCAAAGTGGAGTCCCGGGCGGAGAGTAGTAAGGCCTACCTCCAATAGTATCGGGCCCACTACGCCGATCAGCTTCGGCTCCTCCGACCACTCGATGTGAGTATGCATTTATGCGTCTTTCATTTTTATTATTATCTTTTCTTATATTTGGTGAATGAATGTATGCATGTGTGGTATACAGGATGCGCGCGATGCGGTCATCGTCGACCTCCGGGCCCGCCTACATGACGCGGAGGCCCAGCTAGAACAGGTCCAGAAGGAGCTCTTCGACCTGGTATGTATGCATGTTTATGAATGAATGTTTTGATTAATTAATTGTTTTGCCGATTAACAACTGACGGTTGTCTTTTGGTGCAGCGAGCCGTCTACACCCAGGCGGCTCCCCCTACCTATAGAGCTTCATCGTCTACTTCTTCTTCCTACGAGGCTACCCTGACTGACCTCCAGAGTCAACTCGCCTCCGCCATCCACCGGGCTTCTCTTGCGGAGGAGGACCGCGCTGCTCGGGTAAATTCTGATCCTTTGACTTTTCTTTTCCGAATTTGATTCTCATTGCTTAATTGCCTTGGGCTAATAAAATCTTCTTCTGCAGGTTGCTGAGCTTCAGGAGGCCCTTCGACAGAGGGATGCAGAGTTGGCAGAAGCACGGACTTCGGCTGCTCGCATTGCTGAGTTGGAGGCCTAGGTGGCGCGCCTCTCCACTGTAGATCTGGCACGACTCCAGGTTCGCCTGGAGATCCTGACGGAGGAGAGGGACCGCGACCGTCTTCGGATGGAGAGCCTCCAAGGCCGTCTTTCGGTGGCAGAGCATGAGCGCCGGATGGTGGAGGAGAGATACCAGCGATCCCACCAGCGGGCTATCGACCGAGGTCAGGCGAGTGCCTTCACCGCCAGAATCGCCATATCATCTGGCCAAGCAGGGCCAAGTGCGATGGGACCGCCTCCACCTCCCAGAGCTCCGCCGCCGGACGCGCCTGACGAGGCTCAGAGCGAGCTTGATGAGGGGGCAGGAGAGAGCCAGCCTTGAGGGCTATATATACTTTCCTTTTCTTTTTGTGTACCATGTACCAAACACTTTCTGATGATATACATGAAACTTTTGGCCTCCAACCTTGTGTCTCATGTGTTTGCCTTGTGTCCTGCACATCACTTAACAAGCAAGTCAAGTATCTATTTAGGCTTAGCCCCTTGCATGACCGAGTGAACGGTCGATCAATCTCTTTCTTAGTGGAGGGGTCAAGGGGCATAGCCTTTATTAACAAAGGTAATATGAATAATCAAACTGTAAGTAAAATGCAACATGCAAGCAGACAAATGCTCACTGAAAATGAAAGGAATGAAGCATACCAAATGCAATAAGCAAATGCTAATTGAAATATTTTTGTTGTTTTAAAATATGTACTTTTTTTTATTTTTGAAATATGTATATTTTTTGACTTTTGAAACATGTGCCTTTTTTTTGGATTTTGGGATATGTACTTTTTTGGATTTTGAAATATGTATTTTTTTTTGGATTTTGGAATATGTATTTTTTTTTGGATTTTGGAATATATATTTTTTTCAATTTTTTGAAATATGATGTGAACTAAAAGACCAGCATGGTACTCAGATCAAAAGATCATATTCATTTATTAACTTAATTCTCAAATTGTTCTTTAATAATTTAACTTAAACCCATCGTGTTTGAACTTGTGTTTCCATTCGTGATCCCATTTGATGATTTGATCCTTGGTCAATTTAGGTTGTTCCTTAAGTTTGGAGTACACCTCTTTAGAAAGAAAGGAAGAATTGGTTTAGAAAGCCCATGAGAAGGTTCTGGAGACCTAAAAAGATGTTCCTTTCTTATCCTAATATCTGTTGGGGTTCGGTCATTTTCTTTCCGGGGTATTTATCGACCTTGCATTCCCTTTTATTTCATTTCATGGCCTTGATATAACGTTTATAATGTGATGGCCTTTTGATTTGATGTTTGGCTTTTGCCTTTTGCTTTGCTTTTCTTTTCTTTTCTTTGGGACGGATCTCCCCCATTTTTTTAATGACGGCCTCCTACTAAGATGGCGGGTATTCTTGGTAGTCTATTCTAAGCCTCCTTCCGACATCATGGGCCGAGTGTAAAAATAGAATTTTGCTTAAAAAGAATGATTTGTACCTTACACTTTCAGTCAAGCTTTCGGTATTCCTTAAGACTTGGCATCTCTTGTTACTCACGAATCAAACGTGTCAGTGTGTGTAGTAATGTGTTTGGAATTAAATTATCCAGACTGATAAAGAAATTTGAGTTTCTAAATTTTCTGATTTCACTGGTCTTTGTACCATGCTGATCGACTCTTTAACCTAAGGGTAGTATTTCTTAAGATGCAAACCGTTCCAGGGGTGAGTTAGCTCTTCTCCTTCTGCATTAACCAGATGGTAAGCATTACCAGGAAAAGCATGTGATATGACATAAGGTCCTTCCCAATTGGGTCGGAGCTTAGAACGTGGACCACCAGGTTTTACAAAAATTCTTTTGACAACTATTTCACCAACTTTGAACTTACGTTCAATGACTTTCTTTTGATAAAAACGTGCTAGTCTATTTTGATAAATTCTTGCATGATTAGCAGCTGACCATCTTCTCTCGTCTAAGAGTTAATTGAGCAAGGAGTGTTGAACGATGTTCATCAATGGAAAATTCCTTGTCCAATTGTACTCTTAACGACGGTATGAGGATCTCGTATGGAACTACCGCCTCCATTCCAAATGTTAAGAAATAAAGAGTTTGCCCAGTGGGCGTGTGGATTGAAGTTCGGTAGGTCCATAGAGCCTCAACCAATTTTTCTGGCCAGTCTATGAACTTGTTAGATTTGCACGTCTTTTTGATGATTTTTATCAATGTCTTGTTAGTTGCCTCTGCTTGGCCATTACCTTGCGGATAATAAGGAGATGAATGATGCAATGCAATTTTATACCTGTTGCAGAGGTCCTTCAATTCTTGCGACACGAACTGCGGTCCATTATCGCTGACGATAGTGCTTGGGATTCCAAATCTGGTGATGATGTTCCTCATGATGAACTTGCAGACGGTTGATGCTTTGACTTCTGTGTATGCTTCAGCTTCTGCCCACTTGGTGAAGTATTCCGTTGCCGTGAGGATGAAAGACTTCTGCTTGATGCCGGAATCGGAATTGCCAAGGGGTCCAATGATATCGAAAGCCCACATGGAGAAAGGCCATGGGGAGGAAACATGATGGAGTGATGAAGCAGGAGAATGAATTTTGTCGGCGTGAAGTTGGCACTTATCACACCTACGAACATATCCTACACAGTCTTCTTCCATGGTTGGCTAATAAAATCCTTGTCTAAGGATCTTCTTTGCTAGCATTTGTCCATTAACATGGCCACCACAAACTCCAGCGTAAGCTCCTTCCATGACCTTCCAAAGCTCATCTTCGTCTAGACATCTCAAAAGAACTCCATCAAAACCTCTTTTGTACAGTGCTCCCTCAACTAGGGTGTATCGTTGAGCAACTCTCCTGATAGATCTTTTCTCCTCAGTTGTGGCTTTTTCAGGATATGATTGATCTTCACAATACTTGGCAATTTCATAGTACCATGGCTTCTGTTACTCATCCATCTCTTCTAACAGCTCTATCAACATGATCTCTCTCTTTTCCACGATATCTCCATCTCTGACTTTCTTCAACAGCTTCTCCTTAGTTCTAAGAAATGAAGGGTCTTTCACGGCGGGTGAAAGACGCCTATAAACTATGATTGATTCGGATTGCCTGCTGATTAGAAAATCAAGAGAAGATGCAAGTGAGGCTAGAGCGTCAGCTAAGATGTTCTGATTCCTAGGAATATGGACGAAGATCAATTTGGTGAAAAGCTTTGAATAAGCAGAAGTAAGTTCTTGATAAGGCTTGAGTTTGGGATCAAGGGTTCGATACTTGATTAGCACCTGGCGAAGAATCAGTTGGCTATCACCCACAATCTTAAGTTTAGTGGCGCCATGGGAATAAGCAGCCTCGAGGCCAGCAAGGAGTGCCTCATATTCAGCTATATTGTTCGTGACTGGAAAGTCAAGTTGAAAGGCTTGTGGAATGGCGACAACTTCAGGTGATAACAGAACAATGTCAATCCCCTTTCCATGAGAATTAAGAGTTCCGTCAAAATGCAGAGTCCACATATCATCTCTGATTTGGTCTATGGACATCAATTCCTCCTCCGAAAACTTCGATTGGACTGTATCAAAACGAGGAAGGGGGTGATGAGCGAGATGTTCTGCTATGGCATAGCCTTTGATCGCTTTCTACTGAATGTAAGTGATATTGAATTGAGATAGAAAGCTTTGCCATCATGCTAACCTATCAATAAGGACAGATTTCTCCAGAAGAAACTTGATTGGATTCATCCTAGCGATAAGATAGACTTCATGGGCTAGAAAATAATGCTTCAATTTCTGAACAACCCAAACCAATGTTGCACACGTTTTCTCCATCGCTGTATATCTCTGTTCAGCGGGGTTGAGAAGTTTAGAGAGATAGTAGGCTGCCCTCGCCTTTCCTTCTTCATCTTCTTGTGCTAGGACAGCCCCCACTGCATCATCCAGGACAGAAATGTAAAGTATCAATGGTTTGCCTGGAGATGGTGGTCTCAAAACATGAGGACTTGCCAAATAATTCTTTAATCCATCGAATGCCTCCTGACACTTATCGTCCCAATCGAATTTGACTCCTGGCTTGGTAAGCTCGTAGAACGGCTTACACCTTTGTGAGTGCTGGGAGACAAAACGGCGAATAAATTGCAACCTCCCAATTAATCCTTTTAACTCCTTCAAGTTCTTGGGAGGTGGCATCTCTCTGATAGCCTTCGCCTTGTTGGGATCGATCTCAATTCCCCGTTTGCTGACAATGAATCCAAGTAATTTTCCTGAGAACACCCCAAATACACATTTCTTGGTGTTCATCTTTAACTGATACTCCCTTGATCTCTCTAACACTCTTGCCAAAACTTTGGCATGCTTAGTCTTCGTCTTAGATTGTACCAACAAATCATCCACATACACTTCCAGATCTATGTGCATCATGTCGTGAAATATTGCCATCATAGCCCTCTGATAAGTGGCTCCAGCATTCTTTAATCCAAATGGCATGACGACATAGCAGTACGTTCCCCAAGGTATAGTGAATGATGTCTTCTCCTGATCTTCTTCTGCCAATTTGATCTGATTGTGTCCTGAAAACCTGTCCATAAATGATAAAGTCTCATAGCCAGCAGTGTTATCAATGAGTACGTCAATATGAGGCAATGGAAAATCATCTTTAGGACACGCCCGGTTCAAATCTCGGAAGTCAATGCAAATCTTGACCTTCCCGTCCTTCTTCATAACCGGGACTATGTTGGCCACCTATTGTGGATAGAGGACAACTTTAATAAATTTGGCTTTATGTAATTTTTCGACCTCTTCCTTCATCTTCAAAGCCATTTGTGGGTGAAATAGCCTTAGCTTCTGTTTGACCGGGCTAGCTCCATCCTTTAATGTCAACCTGTGTTCCACTAATGACGAGTCTAACCCCGGCATATCTTCATAACTCCAGGCGAAAGTGTCCTTATAGTCTTTAAGAACTTGCGCCATTGCCTTTTCATCTTCTTCAGAAAGATTCTTGCTGACGAGGACAACCCTTGGTTCGTCTTCAGTCCCTAAATTGATTTCTCTGGTGGGCTCTTCTACGGCAGCTGAGGGTTCATTAAATCTCTTCACTCCACTGTCGTATGCCTCAGCTGCGTCCTCGTCATCTTCTTCATCTTCAACAATGGGGTCTTTTTCATGTATCAACTCATACACCCCATATCCATCATTGACTAACTCGTCGTCCATACAGTCTTCTGGCATCTGAATGGGATTTTCCAATAGCTGAGGGATCATCGAGCAAGAAAGGCATCTATTAGCTAAGTCCTGGAGGTATCTATCTGGAATCTGTCTACCTTTAGACTTTCTAGACTTCCTAACCTGATTAACTTGCCTAGAGCTAGACTGTCTAACTTCACTAGACTCCCTATTCTGACCTAATGAAGATGAAGTAGAAAGAAAATCATGGGATACAGATGGAAATGCAGGAGAATCCTCCCGAGGGGAGGGGCAGAGTAGATTTAGAAGAGAATCTTGACCAAAAGACCCGCACGATGGGGTATAATCGGCCAAGTAAGAGGTTTCCTCAACGAGGATCTGGGAAGAATTTGTTGCCAAATTGGCGTTTTTTCTTGGGTAATAGAAGAGTTAAGCATAAAACAAGAATGAAGATGAATAGAAGGAGAATGAGATGAGGGAAGTGGCACCAAGGCCAGAGGATTAGGGGGATCATACAGCAGTATGTCCCAGATTAAATTATTCATCCTCTCTAGATCGAGAGGAGGTGGTGGAATGAGGTCCCGTGGGGACAGAGTAATCATGACGGGCGGGGCCCGTGGAATGTCTTCAATGATGACCCGTGACCAAGTCGGGGTCAAGAGCAAAGTGCGAAATAAGGTGTGAAGCATGAAAACATAAGAAGGATAAGTCCCCCTCCAGAGCAAATATGTGGTATAGCCAGTTTCATAGGGGTCATCTGGCTCCCCTTCATCAGTCTCTTCTGTCAGCAGTATCCTTTTGTCTAAAATAGCACCGGGACCTTCGATCAGCTCATCGATCTGTGGCGGCCACTTGGGTTCTGTAGGATCGAGAAACAGCCTGTTCAATGAGATGTAGAAGTCTCTTAAATCGAACCACCTATACCATTCACATTCAAGATCTTGGAATTTTCTCCTTTTCATAGGCCGCAGAGCCTCCAAGGACTGGTACGTGAGCAGTTCTGAGCAATGTCTAGCTAAGTCTCTCCCATATATATCATGGAGGTCAAAACATGAAGTAATGACCACCGTGTTGTCATGGCTTATTACGGGCCCCTTTACAAATGAGTGTATAGAGTCCATGTTAGGGGGTCCCGACCTTCCTTGTGTGGTGTAGACATCGTCTCCCAGACTTTCTGGCCGCCTTCATTCTCTGCTTGCTGAACAATGTCCTGCTTCATTTTTCTCGGCCTATAGCCCAGGCCGTTTCCAGGTATTCCTCGGTGGTCTTTGACGGGAGTGGTCCTGCCTTGTAACTGTATGCCCAGGCCTCTTCCAGGCTGATAGCCATTCTTCATCATTATTCTCCATCCTAGGGTACTCATGCACTTCCCCCTCTTTATGGCATTTAATGGATAAGGAGAAATAGTGGCAGTTTTCAGAGGATCAGCCACTGGATGGTAAACCTGTAATACCGACAGAAAAGGTTGTCGGCCAGGTGAAGAAGTGGGTTTGACATTCAAAGTATGAGCAGCAGCAAGGATCGGCATGCTCGTAACCTTAATGATTCATCCTTTGAAGGGGAATTTGAGGCATTGATGATTCGTGGAGGGAATCGCCTCAAGAGTTTTTATATAAGGACGACCCAAAATGGCGTTTAAAGAAGGGTCGATTTCCAGAATGTGAAACTCGACCTCTGCATGACTTACAAGGCCTAGCTCTACCTTCAAATAAACCATTCCCAGAGGGGAACGGGTGGAATTATCATATGCCGTCACGGAGATGGGGCTAGGCAGCTATTTTTCCTTGGGCACACCACACAACTCCAGGGTCTTCGGAGGTAAAACATTGATTGAACCCCCTGTGTCAACCAGGCATGCATCTACGGCCTTTTTGCAAATGTTGACCGTAATGCTTAGAGCCATGCTTCTGGCTGCCGGCGGTACTAGTTCCGATGTATGAAATGAAATAGAGGGCTGATCCCCCTGAGGAACTAACAGTGCTGCAATCTTTTCCACCAGCACGTCCTCATTGACCATCACCTTCTACAAATATTCCATTAAGGCTTCTTAGTGACTCTTCGATCTTTTAATCAGTTCAAGCACGGAGATCCGTGCCGGTGTCCAGTCAAGGTGCTTCAGCAGGTCATATTGAGTGCCTAGTGCACTCTCTTCATTGTGTGCTTCCTCTGTCGGCTGTGATGGGCCGTCTCTAACTGTTGACTGAGGAAAGACTTTGTTGAAGATCCTCCCACTCCGGAGCGCATGTTCCTCAGCCGTGGAAGGTCCGAGTGATACTTTGAGTACCGTAGGGTTGGATGGTGCGGATGGGGTGGAGTGTTGGTATGTAGGTGATGGCGTGGGGTTAGTCGGTGGTGGCGTGGTGCGGATTAAAGGCTTTGATGGTTGGATGGTGGGAGAAGTGGGGAACGGCATGCGTAGTAGCGGTTTAGAAGGTTGGATAGTATCTGGGTAAGCGGTAGTGGTAGCGGGTGAAGTAGGGAATGGTATGCGGAGTAGGGGTCTGGATGGTAGGAGGGGTGCGTAGTTGGTTTGCAGGGGGTTATTTAGTGGGGGCGTAGTGGCGTGGGGTGTAATGGGTTTAAGGAAAGCGGGTGGTGGTAATGGCTTAGTGGGTACGGGTGAGTGATATGCGGGTGTTGGTATAGGGGTAATGGTAATGGGCTGTGGTCTGGGTATATGGATGGTGCAGCGTGGTGGTTGTTCTGCGGTACTCGGAATGTGACCTGTTGAATAGATAGAGGAAGAGTCCTCTATCCTCCACTGTTGCCCGCGATTAGCCTCAGACCGGCTATTTGTCAGAATAGGGGCAACTTGGTTCTGATTTTGGTGCTCCAGAAGCGGGTTCTGCACTATGCCCATGTTCGGTGTTGCTGCTGCTTGTGCCGCTGCTCTCACTTGCTGTTGCTGCTGCTGTAGTGGTCTTCTTGTCTTTAAGGCAGATATGTACTTTTTCATCTCCTCCCAGTCAATGCCGCCCTGCTCGTTGAGATCATGGATGTAATATCTAAATTGGAAGCAGGTGTCAATAGTGTGTCAAGGTTGCTTATGGAAATAGCAATACTTGGAGGTATCGGCATTCTGGGGCCAGATTGCCTTCTCTCTTGGCAGGACCAAGGCATTGGCTGCCATTAAAGCACTGAAAATGTCTGCCAAGGACTCTGGGAGGACTGGGTATTCTGCCCTCTTCGGGCCTGGAGGTCTTCTCTGCTGGTTATAGTCAGCAGGGGGAGGGACATTATGATATGCCGGCGGTGCGCGCGGCTGGTACTGCTGTTGTTGCTGATACTGCTGTGGCGGAGGCTGGTATTGTAAATGTCGTTGTGGCGGCTGTTGTGGCTGTTGTTGTTGTTGTTGTTGATTTGGCTGCTGGGGCCGTTGAAATTGGGGCTGCTGATAATGGGGGTTTGGCTGCTGCCTGTACCCCTGCTGGTTCGGCTGCTGTGGCCGCTGGTATTGTTGTTGTTGACTCCTTACAAACTGGGGCGAGTTGTTGTTCATACTACTAACTTACTCATAAGAGAGCGTGCCCTCGGTAGTCGGACCTGTGCTAGGGGAATTTGGCACTGCAGGTTTCTGAGGTGGAGGCCTGCTAGGTCTGTGAGGATCAAAGACGCTAGAGAACATAGCGTCCTTGAAGGATTCTGACAGTACCGCGCTCTTTCATAGAGCTCTGCCATGCTGGTCAGATTGTTCAGAGAGAGGACTAGTTTGAACTGAGGCGTAGCGTTGGAAATGAGCATCTTTACTTGCTCCGACTCAGACAAGTGATCTTTAACTTTCTCGGCCAAGCCCTTCCATCTGTCGGCAAAACTGAAGAACTCCTCATCGGGCTTCATCTTCTCTGCTATTAAGTCAGTAATGGATAGGGAGGGGGCAACTCTGTCCTGGTATCGTTGAATGAATTTTCGGGAGACGATACCATAGTCCTCTACTTCGGAGGGTTCCAAGGAAAAGAACCACTCGAGGGCTGGTCCTTCTAGAGATCTCCTGAACAAAAAGGCCAACGACCTCTTGTCGTTTTACCAGAAGGATGACTCATACATGAACTCCTTCAAGTGGGTGAAGGGGTTACCAGTACCGTTATACTTTCGGTATACTGGCATCTCAGAGGGTGGCAGGTGGAACACTGGCAGACTTGGTAAGTTGATCTCTGGTGTAGCTTTGACCCCCATCATCTTCTGGAGGTTGTTGAATTGTTCATCCATGCGCTCCATCTTTGCCAGCAACGCTTGCGTGGTCGGATCAGCCTGGGGAGGAGGGGGAGGTGGAGGTACTTGATAGGCATATTGCCTGGAGTACGTAGGACAAGAAGGACAATAAAGAGGAGGTCCGGCAGAGCTTCCGCCTTGCCCGAGGGCATTTTGATAAGCAAGCGTCAGCGGTCTGGCCGGTTGCCTAGAAGAGGAAAGTTGCGGCCCAGCTGGCCTAGAAGTTGAGACATGGAGGCCTTCCATGGCCTGATGAATGAAGGGAGGATGATGAGGAGGTTGTTGAGGGATGGCAGGGGGAGCCGCAGGGTTCGGCTCGGCAGACTGCACGGGAGTCTTCCCCTTTAGAATGGACTGGATCGCCTCGAACTGTTGAGGGTCTAGACGGGAGGTAAGAACTCCCAAAGCATTTACAAGATCCGAGGGATCAGAAGATGAGGGATCATTCTGGTTCATGTCTCCCTCGAAGATAGGGTTGGGAACCGCATGCACATGCGGGGGAGGATCAGAATATTGCTCATGAGGATGATAGAGAGGGGTTCGGACATTCCCCTCATACCGAACTGGAACAGGGATAGAATTACGGGAGGCATCAGCATCTCTCCCGCTCTCAAAATTGTAATCGGAATCGCGAGGGGCATTAGCATCTCCCTCGTAGTTGATAGTGGCATCTAGAGACATGCTCAAGTCCCTGCCTGATCAAAGCAGCATGATGTTAGATTTTTCTTCAGAGATTAGCAAACAAGTTGTACAGGGATTAAACAAACAAGTGGATGTTGAACGTGATTTTAGGATTCCTTGTTGTGTTATTTGGATTTAATTAAATCACAAATTCGCTCAAGAGATAGGATCCTAGTTTCAGTTCAATGTCCACCGTTATATTCTATGGTTATCTCTCACAACGTTATAGGAATCTAAACGGGACTTCAATTGGTACAACCAACCCGATGATCAAGGAGGAATACCTTGATTTTGGGGACTTACGGAAGTCTTTAACGCCAACTACTCTAGTCTGATCGAGGGACCGACCCAATTAGAAAGAGTTGAAGACATCAAGAAGAGTGTTCCTAAGAAGAGGAGGGTATTAGCCTCAATGCGTATGACCTGTAGCCTAAATGGCCTCTAATGCTTAATACATAATGGGTAATAGCACACAGATCACAAAAATCTGAGAACTGAAGAAGAAATAAGAAACTGCCTGAACCGCGTCGCTGTTGGTTGACGCTATTCAAATAGAGCCTTATTTTTTCCACAGAAGCTCAGGCAGCAAACAGCAGAGAAAAGAGACTGAAAGGCGTCTAGGTCTAACGACGCAGTTTGAAATGCGTCGGGGTTCCTGGACGCTTTTCAAGTCTCAGATGCAGTTTTCCAAGAGGAATTTCTGCATCGATTTCTCCTCAAAACAGGAAAAGAACGATAAATAATCAGCTCATGCAAAAAAAAAAAAATTGTTTCAAATTTTAACAGGATAATTTGTCAAATAAACAACTAGAATGCCAATCAATCACACAATCTTTATCACAAAAACAGCTTTTCAACTAATCAACGGGGAGGGCAAGATCTTGCCACAGGGGTGTGCACATGGTGCACGTAGGAAATTAACTAAACTAAAAGCACTCACCAATTGGTGAGGGCGTGTCGAGAGACACAAGTGGTGCACTGTGGGTGCCCGATTGATAACAGCAAGAACAAAGAACTAAAAGATGGCGTGACCAAGTCCCACCGTGATCGCCAAAAAAGCTGTGAGTGCTTAAAATGAGTGTGTGATTATCATGAAAAACTATGTTGTTAAGTGCAAAATAAACCTATTAAAAAGAAACTAAGTGATGTGATCGCTATAAACTTTTGACTAAAAAGTTCCAAAAGAAGATTTGATTGCCTGCCTGTTTGGATGTGGGAGATGTTAAGTTCTTGGTTCCCCTCCTTCAACCGGCTGAAGAAAGAGAGGCCTTTCTTGTCTTTGTTCTTGCTTTGGCTGCTGTTAAGTTTTGAGTATCGTCCAGATTCCTTGCTGTTCGCTATTGATTCCCTCCCTTTGATTCTCCTTTGTACCTTGCAAGAAATAGAAAGAAATGAAGAACAATGATGAGAATTTAGGAAGAAGTAGTATCCACATTCGAGAGAAAATTTTATACATGCAACTAAGTAGGAAAACTCACTTACTGGGATGGTCTTTTAAACCCCTTAATCAAATAGATTTTGAAAATGATGTTAGTGTTGTGTGTGTTGCATGGAGTGATGTGATGAAGAATGTAAAATTAATGGGATAACAATGTGAGAAATATGCAGAAATGAATTGAAAACAAATACTGGGTGGCCCTTGGAAGCTTTGGTCTTTAATGGATCTTGGACGGATGAAGAAGGATGCCGAATCCTGGTGGTAGCAGCACTTCAGCGTTCGGGCGTCTTCAAGCTTCTTCGCTCCAATCGCCACCAAAATAATTACTCAACATCACTCTCTTCTTTTTTTTTTTTTTTTTTTTTACTCATTCTAGAGACAGGGTATTTATAGACTTCTTTGCATCCGCGGATTTACATGAAGAAATCTTTGAAATATATCCAGCTTAACTAACAGATAAATACAAATTAATTCATCTTTATCTGTAATTATCTAAAACGCGTCGCCCATGGGAGACGCCTTTCAGATTAATTAAGATAATGATAAACATCCGGAAAAAATTTATCTTTATCTGTAATTAGATAAAACGCGTCGCCACTTTAAGACGCCTTTCAGACTAATTAAGATAAGGATAAACATACGGAAGAGAAGTAGAAAGAACTTAAGAAACCTAAATGACGTCGTGACATATAGACGTCTTTTAACTAATTAATCTACTTATTAAAATTCAAATTTAAACATTAAAATAGGAATAAACTCTAAACGGTGTCTACACAAGTCGACGTCTTTTATACTTCTTCATATTTTAATTGAAATTTAAATTAAAATCAATTTAATTAATTAACTTAAATCATATTTGTCTGACCCGACACTATTTAAATAATTAACTCAAAAGGATTAATAAAAATTAACCAATGATTAAATATCAGACCATTCTGAGGCATTATTATATGATATGAAATTTACTCGAAATGATGTCAAAATTAGCGTGTCTACAGTAAGAGGTGAAGGGTCAAACCCGTTGGATGACATCTTTCTCAGATAATCTCTCCAATCAGCTCGAGTCTTGAGTTTTGGCACTCGATTGATCATCTTCTCATTGAATTTCACAATGTTGGAAATATGGAAGATAGGGCTATTCTGATAGATTTGAGACGGTCTTACAGAATTCCTTATGTGATATTCAAATTTGAAGTGCAACTCGACCCATAGAGCGAAGAGTAGCATGCAACCATAGGGAGGCTGACCTGTGGATTCCGCAGAAAGCCCACTGTAGAGATAAGCTAGAGTCACTCTGCCAATGTGTTTTCCCTCAAAGATTCCGTAGATCGCACTGACTTGATCATCTTCAAGGATGTTGTCTTGAGCAAGAAAGAACAGAGCCCTGGTGAGGCACGTGATGAAAGTTTTTGTCACGTCCTCAGCATCATCCTCTCTTAGATCTTCAATCTCGTACAAGGTCCACTCTGCAAGCTTAGAAAGATTGATCCCTTTCTTGGTGAGGTACCCTTTTACTTCTGTGGGGTCCTTCATGATCGTCATCAACAATTGTTGACCAGTGATCTTTTCCCTCATCAAAGCCATCTTGTTTTGGATCACTTCATTATCACTGTACAACTTGATTTTGGGAAGGCCCAATAAGAGTTCAACTTCTTCTAGAAGGATAGTACATTCAAATTCAGGAAAAAGGAAGGTATGGGTTTGAGGATGCCATAACTCAATTAAAGCACCCATAGCCCTCCAATCCACATTTGGACTCTTGTAGTGCTTTGCATGGACCACTAGACTTTGGAAATTCCACTTGGAAATAAAGGATTGCATGGAAATTGTGGTACTCTTAGCGAGCTTGCAAATCTAAAGGAGGGAGATGAATTTCCTTGGACCGGGAAATAAAGGATATGCCTAGAAAATAGAAGGAAGAATTACTTGAAGAACATGAAGAATATGGAGGAAAAAGAGAAAATTGAAGAAGAAGGATTGAAGGAAAGATGATTCAACTTACTTTGAGGTTAGGATCTCTTCCGCTTAGATGATTTTCCACATCTGAGAGCTTCTCTAACGTCTTTCTCATCCTCTTGCTTGAAGAACCCATCTTTTTCTTGAGCTTTTCCTTCTTGAAGTCTTGGAAACCTTAAAAATCCTTGAACTTTGAAGAAAATCCCTTGCTTCAATCTCTAGATTGTGTTAGGATTGCCTTAATACAAGTTAATGAAGTTTATATAGAGAGAATTGCGATCCTAGGAAGGCTTTTCCGGATTGGAAAGGGAAAAGCATGGGAAGAGTTGGAATCCGAATGGGAATCAGCCAGAACATGTTTCTGCGACTGAAAAGGCGTCGTTGAACAGCGACGCGTTTTAGTGGCTTAATGGCGTCGGCTCGACACGACGCGTTTCAGGCTTTTCTGCTATTTTATCCGAAATTCAATGTTTATCCATATTTTGATGCTTAATTGTGCACTCGTTTAAAGTTACTGATGAATTTTTGAGTGCAGGTAATTCAGGAAAATCCAAATAAAGCTTAGAATATCAAGAAAATCCCACTGTGGGAGTTTATGAGTCCCGACCGTAGCTAAAAAGATGGTTATCTCTATCCCTTATATTATTTCATCATTACTATATATTAGAGTATATAAAGGACCTTGTGGTTTTGATGAAACTGGAATTTGAGTTCCCCTACAACAAAAACGGTAATAATTCCAAAGAATTCTTAATCGCACGGATAGGCCGTTGGATTGTTAAATGGTGAGGACGATGGTTCTACTTTTGTGAAACGGTGCGTGGATAAACGAGCTTCGGCTTAGCACTGAATTACAAGAATTGGTATCTTGACTCATTAATGACAATTTAACAATATTATCCTTAATTAATTTATATTTTATTTGACTTTATATTTTTCTTTTAGCCCAGCATGCATTATGTAGGACTTTGATATCATTGTGATAAGAATTAATTACTTATTAAGTTTCAGACCAGTGATCAAATAATTCAAACATGATATGAAATATTACATTCTGAATTGAGTATCTTGATTATCTTTGAGGTTCGCTTAAAGATATCCTTGGAATTCTATCCTTTATTGGACTCTTTATCCAACATTTCTTGTTTTTTTTTAAGATCTATCATGGCTGCAGCACGTCCACATTGGCTGGCAAACGCTCCCTATGATGAAACCTGTAGTGTTTATGACCTGAGGTACTTCCCAATCCTTGGAAGTTGATCGATCTTATTTTATTTCCTTGTCTACCTCATCCAGACATGACTAATTTTATTGATCTCCTTGAGCTCTCTTCATTGATGATTTTGAGAAAAATTTCAAATCATGTGATGTTAAGAGCGTGTTTTATCACACATTGGCATTACCTTTTCAATACATTCCATTTCATTTCACTCCCTTGCAAAGACGATGCCAAGGTGAGGCAGCTGTAGACACGCTAATTTTGACATCATTTTGAGTAAATTTCATATCATATAATAATGCTTCAAGATGGTCTGATATTTAATCATTGGTTAATTTTTATTGATCTTTTTGGATTAATTATCTAAATAGTATCGGGTCAGACAGACATGATTTAAGTTAATTAATTAAATTGATTTTAACTCAAATTTTGATTAAAATATGAAAAATTATGAAAGCCGTCGACCTGTATAGACGCCATTTAGAGTTGATTCATATTTTGATATTAAAATTTAAATTTTAATTAATTGATTAATTAGCTAAAAGACGTCTGCCAGGCACGACGCCATTTAGGTTTCCTAAGATGTTTCTATCTCTTTTTCCGGATGTTTATCCTTATCTTAATTAGTCTAAAAGACGTCTCCCATGGGCGACGCGTTTTAGATAATTACAGATAATGATGAATTAATCCGTGTTAATCTGTTCGTTAGCTGGATAAACTTCAAATTCTTCCATGTTAATTCATTAATAACCGCGGATGTAAAGCCTATAAATACCCAACCCCTTGGTCATTGAAAAGTTAGTGATAATGATTGAGAGTGATAATTATTAAAAGTGATGATAGTGATAATTGAGTGAAATTCGAGCAAAGAATCTCGGCGACGACGTCCAAACGCTGAAGGATCGAGGTGCTGCTTCCAGGAGTTCTTCGTCCATTCTTCGTCCTTTCAAGATCCATTCAAGACCAAGGCTTTCCAGGGGCCATTCAACTTAGTTCTCCTATTTTCATCATATTGATTTCATCATTATATTAAGATTAAATCTCGTTCATCACATCACTCAATGCAACACACACTCACTAGCATAATTTCAAACATATTTGTTTAAAGGGTTTAAAAGACCATCAAACAAGTGAGTTCATTTGTCTAGTTGCATGCTCAGAATTTCTACTAGAATAGATACTACATCTATTTGAGTTCTCATTGTTCCTTCTTCCTTTCTTTCCATTTTCTTGTAAGGTACAAAAGGAGATCAAGAGGAGGGAATCAACAACGAACAACAAGGAATCTGGATGATCCTCAAAGTCCAATAAGCAGGCAAAGCAAGAACAAAGATAGAAAGGGCTCTATTTCTTCAACCGGCTGAAGGAGGGCAATCAATGACTCGAACATCTCCCACATCCAAAACAGGTAGGCGATCAAACTTTTTCTTTTGGAACTTTTTAGTTAAAAATTTCTGGCGCACATTCACCTAGTTTTTTTTTTAAATAGGTTTATTTGTCACTTAAGCAACATAATTTTTCATGATAATCACACACCTAATTTGAGCACTCACAACGGGCAGTTGGCTGAATCACGTCGACCCTGTGCGACGCCATTCAGACGACAAGACTCGGGTCGTACACATGCGCCCCGACGCCCGACCACGGGTCACGCATGCATAGTTTCTAAATCGCATCGCCCATAGCCGACGCCTTTCAGAAGTGCATTTTGTCTGCTGGACACGGTTCAGAACCTATGCACCAAGCTCACAAAGATTCAAACCAAGGGATCCAATACCGAAACCGACCTAATAACTGAGTCTGATACCTCAGTCCTTACACTTTAAGTCTTGAATGCCTATAGATCATTTGCCAAAAGAATGTTCTCCTATATCTTCTACCCCTTGATAATGGTAGATTGATTAGGCTTGATCAAGTAAGAAAGAACCTTTTACAATTGGTCTACTAATAACTTGGAGATCACCTTGTAAATGAAGTTATATAGTGAATTAAGGTCGAATTTATATAGAGAGTCTTGCTTCATCTATCGTGGGAATGAGTAATATAAAAGCTAAGTTGACTCACTAAACACACTAGGAGGGCACTTTGAGCTGGTGCAGTAACATGTGTGCTCACTATAGACCAACAAGCTTGATAAAATTAAACTAAGAATCCCACAAGGCATGGACTTTTTTTCATTTAGGACTGCATCGCAGCCTCCCTACTCTCCTATTTAGATAATTCCACACATAACATTATTTCATCTTCCTTAGTGAGTTTAGCTTTCACCTGAATATTGCTTGGATATGTCTAAAAAGAAGAATTGAGTAAGGAGTAATAATATGTAAAGTGTAGGCCATTACATTGGCCTGGTCTTCAAGAACTTCTAATTATGTGGTGCATTATTCTTGGTCAAGTTGATTGCTTTATGGTTAGCCATGGAGGCATAGGAAAGATTTATGTTAAAAAATCACTCAGGGATAACCACACTTCTGACTCTAGAAGATTCTCCAATTCAATGGTCTCAATCTATTTAGAGAGTTTTCTTGTTCCTCCGTGATGGGATACATGTTTGTAGGATTCAATTGAAGTTTGGAATGCACATCTTCAATAAAATGAACTTCAAAAGTTTTAAAAAGCACCCATAAGGAGAGTAAAAATTATTTACATTTTTTTAAAATTAGGCCTTCTATTATCCATTAAGTAGATTATGGACTTGCAATTTTTTTTTGGATTTTACATTTAGGTCCCTATAGTCTTGTCTAATTCTACAAATATTGCTCTAATCTTGAATTTCCCAAATAAATCCCTACAATCCTTAACATTTTATAAAAGTGGCCTTATAGTTAATAGATGCATTGGAAAACAAGTACCATTCATGGAATATTCTTTTACATAAAGTAAATGTCAAAAATGCACTCTATTTAATCTTCTCTCTCTCACCCTACTGAGGAAACCAACATGACCCCATCTCCATCTATTCTCCACCATATTCGCCCAACAGTAGTGCATCCGGCTTGGCTCACTGCCGCAGCACCACCACCACCACCAGCATCTCTCTCTCTCTCTCCATGGGAAGCAGAGCCCAATCCTTGTTGGTCTCTTTCTCTCCACCTTTGGGAACCAGAACCCACCCTCTCTCTCTCTCTCTCTCTCTCTCTCTCAATCCCACCCCCTGGGTGCTGATCCAATGTTTTCTCTCTCCCCCTGTGTTCATAGTGCTAGAGGTGAAAGGGGACTTTTTTATTATTATTTTGTATTAAAATGGGGCAAATGAGTATTTTTTTCATCCCTAGTTCAACTTAACTAGAGTTAAGTTTCTATTGTGTTGCAGTTAAAAAGTAAAGGTGAGCCCATATTTTAGAACTGGAGACAATTTTAAGGAGTTTTTTTTCCAAATATCAAGATTAGAGGGCTATATCTGGAATTATGCAAGATTATAGGGACCTAAATGCAAAAGTCCCTTTTTTATGATGACATAAGATGTCTTCATAGTTAGTGAATCCCTTGGATTGAATGAATAAAAAGAAATCAATAAAATTGAGTCAATCTTGACTTTTATCCAAGAAAGAGAAATTTTGGATATCATTGCTTACAATCTATTACATTTAGAATTAACCCTTGTCTTTCTGGTGTTTATCGTATAATTTATCATATTCTCAACCTACTTAGTGAACAACTCCCTAAGAACTTTCGAATAACCTTTTAAAGTTTTGGGAAAGGTCATTTAAAAGAGCAGAGTTTGTTAAATAAATGTGAAACTATAAAGAGTTAAAAATAGATGTTAAAATTAAAATAGTGAATTCCTAAATAGATTATAAGAGATGAGCCTAAGGGACCATTTGGAAATGCAAGTTAAATGGATTCTAATGAATATTAGAATTCTTGACAGTTAAGTTCCCTTGTGCTTCCAAATGAGAAAGACTTATATGAGTTTTTGAGCCTGTTGGATTCCAATACATGGGAAAGATAGTCACACTTTCGTTTCCTCTGGACCTAAAAAAATAAAAAATCGATGATAGGCTTTTGAAAGGTGCGAGCAAATTTTTCCCCTAAAACGACCTAAATGCCTATGCTCACCCCTTATTTTTGTCATCGGTATTAAGGGTAGAGCTATAAATAAATGATCCTTTTTATTTTTCATACTATTCTCTCAAACATGATTTTGCTCATCCGATACTACTAAGAAAACACGTCTCCTCTAAAAGACCAATGAAAAATCTAACTTAAAGAAAAGACACTACTTTCATCTATGCTGCCGAACACCTCTTAAGAGGAAACATAATTTTAGACGAACAAGTTTGGTCAATTTTTATCGAGTATAACTTGATGCACCGCCATGTGATGTAGTTACAAGTTATACTCATTTTTTTCTATTTACATACATTAAAAGAAAGTAATTTTGAGAGTTTTTTTCTTTTCTACAAAACGTATTCATGATATTAATTCTCTCGAGAAGAACAGCCTCTTGGAGTCTCAATGTCTCCTTTCTGTTGGTAATTCTACGAGAAGCCATTACCTGCTATCCGTTTACATTATGTTTCGTTCGTCGTTTGTTTGGATCGTATTTGTTTCATGTGTCTGGTTTTTCCTTTGTATTACAACATGTACGAACTTTTTTTATTGATTTAAAAAAAAAAAAAAACGTATTCATAATATTATGATTTAGAAATATCCTTAATGTAAATAAAAATTTCATTTACTAAGGATCTTACTTTTACAATAGTCCTAAAAACGAATCTTCCACTCGGTCACTCTCCTCCCGGGGAGTCTGCCAGATGCCGTGGGCCCCACCAACTGACACTGGCAAGAGGTATCAATCTTGGCACTACGCGGAGCCAAAACAATGCATAAACTCAACTTGTACGGAATGGTCGGGTTTCTGTGATCCAAAAGACGCGAAGCCCGGATCCCAACCCGTGGACCAAACCCGTACTCCCCGGCCTTCCCTTGCTTACAAATTTGTTGGGTAAGTCGGCGCGGAAGCCCCAAAATTAACCCAAGCAGGAAGGACAGGGTGCAAAGGTCAGGTTGAGTCCACATAGAATTAGGTTGGATTCAGATTAAATCTTTGTTTAACTTCAAATTAGTTTGGATCGAGTTCGAGTTGAGTTGGTTCTTCACTCAACTTAATACTAATAGAATATAATATAATATTTGCTATATAAATATATTAAAGATTATTTAATACATGAACTTTGGGTTAAGATCAAGTGATTAGAGTTGAATTAGACTAGAGAAAACATTGTTGGCTTAAATTTAAATGGGTTTTTTGCATATATACCTCTTAAAAACAACGTATTTGCATGTATACCTCAAATTATCGCATATTATCATCAATATCCCTACAATCTTCAAAATATCACATTTTATATCCCTCAATCTAATGGTTTGACATATATACCCTTCAATTTACTAATATTTTACATATATACCTCTCAATATACTAAAATCTTGCATTTTGTATTCCGGATGTCTCCAATGATGTCATGATTTATGCAATGTTTTTGACATATTTTGTTGAAATTAACCTAAGTTTAACAGGAGGGGCATAAATAGAACATTTTGAAGATTGTAAGAGAATTGATGATAATATGTGAGAATTAGGGGTATACATGTAATTACGGTATTTTTGAGGATATATATGCATAAAACCCAATTTAAATTGTACTGAGAGAGACTAGGCGCCAACTTGAGCTGATTTGGATTGATCCCGAGGCCCTGTTTGATTGGGGGATAGGGATTTAGCCCGGAATAAGATTAGATTAGGTTAGCCCTCGTTTAGTCCACTTTTAGTTTGAAAACATTGGGATATCCTGGTAGGTTAAAGTGGGTTATTCTGGTGATAAGTAACTTTGGTTTGTTAATAAAGTAGGGGATAAGTTGGGATAGGTTCATAGATTACCCATTTTGCCCTTCCTAGTCCACTTCTAAATGACCTTATTCCCCTCTTATCCTCCCAACCAAATTAGAGTTAATTAGTGCACTTAGGCCGTTACTTGTTTCTTATGACATCAAATGAAATCAAATTCACATTCATTATGGTTTTAACCAATGTCCAAAGGACGTATACATGTTTTAAGTTCATTAGTTATAGTTATGATATTAAGTAAAATTAAGATATATTATTCATTAAGTTTTATTAAAATAAATTTATATTTATTATGATACTAACTAATGTCTATAACACGTATCACCTATTCGACCATATTGTTAACTTAGTCGACAAATATTTTTCGTACTTTTTCTAAGCGTACAAAGTAACTTTACAATGGAAAATGAGTTTATAGTAATGTCAGAGCGCTGTACACGTCCCAATAGTGATAATATGAGTATATATTTTACATTAATTATAATTATGGATACAAATATACGTACTATAAAATATCTATATATATATACTTTGAAAAGGGTCATAATTGACGGTCGAGATAAGAAAGTTTGACTTGTTGACTATATAACCAATATAACCTTATGCTTAGCATGACTCACAGGGTCAACCCATTGACGAGTACTTGATTTTTTATTTACTATTTTTGAAGTTTTTTTTATCTGTTTATAAATTTAATAAATTAATCATAACGATGTTTCACCACTTTGACTATATTAGTAAGCTAACTGACCCACCGCATATATAAACGATACAAATTTAACTACATGACCTAGTAAACCAATTGATGGCTAATGTTTCAAATTTATATTGCAATTTGGCGGTTTACATAGCACATTTTCACCTATTTCGATTTGTATTTAGCATAGTTGACCCCTCTAACTATGTACTCAAACTACTAAACATGTACGATGGTCTGCACACTTTCTCTCTTCTAATTGCATACTTTGAACAAATTGCATCCTTTGGAATAATATTTTTCAAATAAGCAACACCTAAAAAGATAGGAAAGCTATAAAAAAAAAAAGCTTAAATGCACACTTTCCATATACAATCACATGCCTAAAAAAGAACACATAGTCTGTAAGGAAAAAATCAAAATGTACAATTTATGTGTAGACTAACATACTTTCACAAAAACAAACCTGTAAAAATAAGAAACACTTTATCTACAGTTGGTACATACCATACATAAATCACATACATATATGTCATCTGCACATATACGTAATAGCAACAACTGTAAACAAACCTAACATCCAGAGACCAAACAAAGCAAAATGCATCATGTCTCCATTTTGACAACAGAAAATAATAAATTTATTTCTTAAAAGTAACTAAAGTTACACTTCATTACTAAGAGGAAGTACAAAACATGGTACAAGCCAAAGTTACACGTACAAAACAAGAGTATCCATAAAAGTCAAAGAAAGTTTCAGATAAGTAAGAAGAAAAAGACATCTTTTATCCAGAGGATAAAATGGATATAACAAAAAACTACAAATAGGGTTATATCAAGTAATCAAGCTGAATAATTAGCACTCCAACTATGAATGCTTCATTCTTCGACAACCATCGCGAAGTAGCAGGTGCAAGTATGAGCTGAAAATTGTAATGTCCCATTTGAGCCGGCTAAAATCTTCTCGGTGATGTATAAGTTGACTAAACCTGTATTTAAATAAAATAAAAAATTTAATAAGACCATAATTAAGGATTAAAATCTTCTCTGTGGTGTATAAGTTGACTAAACGTGTATACCTGTTAAGAGGTTACCGCAGGCTGTGGTGATTCTTCTCTTGTGAAAGATCACAAGTATACACGTTCATAACAGGCCGCACTAGGAACATACAGAAATTAATGCATGAGACAATATAATTGAAGTTGTTGCTCTTTGCACATAACAAATTTGCTATTGCTTTGTAAGCCATGTCTGTTGCTCGCCGTATATCATCAAGGACTCCAGTGGATACACGGCCTGAATATACAAATTCTTCAGTTGCATGTCCTCCTAGAAGGGTGACCAATCGACCACGCACTTCATCAATGAATAACAAATATCTGTCCTCAGTTGTTGGAGGTATGTATGTGAATCCAAGTGCTCCTCCTGATCTAGGCAATATGCTTAATTTCTGATGGCAACATGGAGATGAGAATTTTTCTGAGATTCGATTATTGTACCAATACCAGTAGCGAAGATTACACAACTATAGTGCTTACCGCTACAGGTGGCTGTCCAGAAAGCAGATCTGCAACAACAGTGCCAACGACGGCATGACCAGCTTCATGACGTGCAATGACAGGCTTTTCACTTCCCCTCTGCTTCACATTCTTCTTCTCTATGCCCTGAAAGAAAAGCAACCTTTCAGTTTCTGTCGAAAATAACATTATCTCATGGACAAATCATTTTTAAGACCTATATAAAACCAAACTAAACAGCCTTAGAGATCTTGGAATATATAGTCACAAGAAATATTGATGTTTCACAATAATCGAAAAGCATATTGCCATCAGAATGCAACATGACTTTGACAAACAAAAGACAGATTTATTTGTCTATGTGGAGAGGAATATAGGTGTAAGGAATCGCCATGAACGCAGCGGAAATAAAAATGATTCCATTGTATCGGTTGTTGGGGTCGTAAAACGGACATTAAAATCTAAGCGGGAAGAACAGTTCTTCACCTTTGCAGGGTTTAGAATCTCCCGTGGATGATGCCGACTCGGTAATCGCGCACGCGCATGATCTCTAGAGGTATCCACACGAGTTCCCGCAGCAGACGCGATTTCCTCCTCGGCTTGAGTGCTCCGACCAGATCTCAGATCCACCATGCGCGGAGAGAGACAGATCCACTCCAAGAGAGAGAGAAGGAGAGAGAGAGAGAGGAGAGAGAGAATCTGGAGAGTAAAATTCGTCCAACCAACTTTTTACCCCTCCCCCTTGGCCCTCCTTATATAGAAATAAGGATAAGCACAACAGTTAATCCTCATGATTATCCAAGAGTTTGGCCTTGGATAATTCTCCATTAAATCTTCATGTTTATCCTGCAGCTTTTCACAAAAACCCAGATAAGCATGAAATTTAACATCTCTCACCGTCTAACGAGAACTCTTATGTGTGTGACCCTCTAGGCCCATATATCAGTCCGGTTGCAGGCCCATTAAACTTAGAACTGTTTCTTGAGTTTAATATTTATTAATTAACATTTAAACATCATATGTTAAATGATTAATTTAATAAACAAGTAAATTATCATCCGATGATTAATTCACTTGGCCTTCTGATCATGAACAGCACCAAACACTACCTCATGATCCCATAAGATATAAGGGATATTGTTCCCTTTAATTGAACCTTTCCGTCTGCCGATACCGCACAGATATAATCCTTCACTCATGCAATGTCCCGATAACGCAAGGGTATGGTTTTATAGTCAAACCCTCTATTGCATTATCCAGATGGATTCCAGTACACAGTTAATATCTAGAAAGACATCTCTTTCATTTGACCCTGGCCAGGGATTTCTGTGTACACATCCATGGGACATTCTCTCTCCAGTCTTATACAAAGAGTGAGTGATCCCTTGTTGTTCACTCAATTACCTTCGCAAGCTTTCCACTGTATCTGAAAGACCGATTATGGTGGACTTAATGGTTAAAGTCTACGAGTCAGATAATCAAGATACAATGGTCCACAAACAAGGTATCATTGGTGACTCAGGTCAAAGGATCAACTGTGCTACTGCAACGATTGAATTCCCTGGTTGACTAATAGGTATAATTACCATCCAGGAATTCTTATTTGGGTCTGCTCAGTGAACTCATTCTCTAATGAGCACCCACTTGTTTGCCTTAGTGTCACCACACGAGTGAATGTGAGATCATTCACCCTCATCATATGAGCAGACATAACTTGTGTCGATATTATCGGATATTTAATGTCCAACTCAAATATCTTATGATCGAGAACTATTTAAGACAATTGCCTTAGGATATTGATCTCACTATCATGATCTCATCATGATTCAATATCCCATACATTTGTCTATGGACCTTCATTACGATAGTCGTTTGCGAGAACTATTAAATGAAGAAATAATTGCCTTTATTAATAATCTGAACTAGAATGTACAATGATTGGCTTTGAGGCCACCCAATTCTAACATTCTGCCACTTGGACTATAGCCAATCACCCATGTGTCTAAGTCCCATAGACTTAAGGTGACGTTCTAAATTGTTTTGAGACAATGGCTTAGTCAAGGGATCTGCTACATTATCTTCAGATGAGACTTTCTCAACTACTATATCTCCTCGGGCGATGATCTCACGAATCAGATGAAATCGTCTTAGAATGTGCTTTGATTTCTGATGTGATCTTGGCTCTTTCGCTTGAGCTATTGCCCCATTGTTGTCACACAATAATGGAACAGGATCTGAAATGCTTGGAACGACTCCAAGCGCCGAGATGAACTTCTTCATCCAAACCGCCTCCTTAGCCGCTTCAGCTGCAGCAATGTATTCTGCTTCGGTCGTCAAATCTGCAGTTGTTTCCTGTTTGGAACTCTTCCAACTTACTGCACCTCCATTTAACATGAACACAAATCCAGACATGGATTTGCTGTCATCCATATCTGACTGGAAACTCGAGTCAGTAAATCCTCGAAGTTCCAAGTCGTTTCCTCCATAAACGAGAAATAGATCCTTAGTTCTTCTCAAGTATCTAAGGATGTATTTCACCGCCTTCCAGTGTTCCTCACCTGGATCAGCCTGATATCTACTAGTGACACTTAGTGGGTGTGCCACATCAAGCCTAGTACATAGCATTGCATACATGATAGATCCTATTGCCGAGGCATAAGGAACTCTATCCATATATGCTCTCTCTTCAGGTGTCTTGGGAGACATTTCTTTAGAGAGATAAATTCCATGCCTCATAGGAACGAGGCCTCTCTTGGAATTTTCCATGCTAAACCTTTTGACTATGGTATCTATGTACATAGATTGGGACAAGCCAAGCATCCTTTTGGACCTATCTCGATAGATCCTTATTCCCAGAATATAGGATGCTTCTCCCAAATCTTTCATGGAGAAGTTTTTGGATAGCCAAGTCTTTACCGATGATAACATTCCTACATCATTCCCAATGAGTAGAATGTCATCAACGTAAAGTACCAAAAAGGTAACTGCGCTCCCACTAACCTTTTTGTATACACAAGGTTCATCTTCATTCTTAATGAAGTCATAAGATTTGATTGCTTCATCAAATCTTAAGTTCCAAGTTCGGGATGCATGCTTTAATCCATAGATGGATCTTTGCAGCTTGCATACCTTGCTTGAATGCTCTTTGGAAGTGAATCCTTCAGGTTGTATCATATACACCTCTTCTTGAAGGTTCTCGTTAAGGAATGCTGTTTTCACATCCATTTGTCATATTTCATAATCATAGAATGCAGCGATAGCAAGAAGTATTCTGATTGACTTAATCATGGCAACTGGAGAAAAGGTTTCGTCATAGTCAACACCTTGCCTTTGACGATATCCTTTTGCTACATGCCTTGCCTTGTATGTGTCAATTTGTCAATCTGCCCCGATCTTTCTTTTAAAGATCCATTTACTGCCAATAGGTACCATACCTTCTAGCAGATCAACCAAGTTCCAAACTTGGTTGGCATACATGGACTGAATTTCAGAATCCATTGCCTCTTGCCATTTTTCTGATTCATGACTATTTATGGCTTCAAGGTAGGTTTGAGGATCATCATCCTCATTTAAGTGCACTTTTGGTTTGCCTTCATCAATATGTCCAACATATCTTTCAGGCTGCTTAGGCACTCTACCTGATCTGCGAACCTTTTGTGTATCATCTTGAACAAGTTCTTGAGTCAATGGTTCAGTAGATGAACCAGTGTTGATTTGTGAGTCTATAATTTCTTCCAGTTCTATCTTGCTCCCACTGTCTTCTTTTGAAATATATTCTTTCTCTAGGAAGATAGCTCTTTTTGCGACAAACACCCTTTGATCGTTGGGCTGATAGAAGTAATATCCAAAAGTCTCTTTTGGATATCCCACAAATCTACATTTCTCTGTCCTGGAATCCAGTTTGTCTGGATCATGTCTTTTGACATGTGCAGGACAACCCCAGACTCTAACATGCTTAAAGTCTGGTTTCTTTCTTTTCCATATCTCATATGGAGTGGAAGGTACTGACTTACTGGGAACTTTGTTCAACAGATATGCAGCAGTCAATAGTGCATATCCCCATAAAGAGATTGGAAGTTTGGCATAACTCATCATGGATCGTACCATATCTAATAGAGTACGATTTCTCCTTTCCGATACACCATTTAACTGAGGTGTATAGGGAGGAGTCCACTGAGACAAAATAGCATTATCCTTAAGATATTCTGTGAATTCTGTACTTAAGTATTCACCCCATCGATCTGATCGAAGAGTTTTAATACTCTTTCCAGTCTGGTTCTCAACTTCGTTTTTAAACTCTTTAAATTTCTCAAAGACTTCTGACTTATATTTCATTAAATATATGTAGTCATATCTTGAGAAATCATCTGTAAATGAAACAAAGTATGAGTAACCACCCATAGCATGAGTGGACATTGGACCACATACATCACTATGTATTAGTTCCAATAAGTCCTTAGCTCTGTCTCCATGTCCTGAGAATGGAGCTTTGGTCATCTTTCCCATGAGACAAGCTTCACAGGTTGCAAATGATTCATAATCAAATGGATCAAGATATCCATTCTTTTGCAACCTTATGATCCTGTTCTCATTTATATGACCAAGCCTTTAATGCCATAGGTACGATTTATTCACATCCTTATCTAAGCGTTCAAGAGAATTATTTACCAGACAAACATCATATGAAATATCAAGTAAATATAATCCATTCATTAAATATCCGGAAGCAAACAATTTGTCTCCTTGATAAATTGAACAACATTTATTCTCTAGCTTCATAGAATATCCTTGTCTATCTAAACATGAAATAGATATGATATTCCTAATAATGGTTGGAACATAATAACAATCTATCAGTTCCAAAGAGTCTCCTGACGGCATCTGAAGTCTTGCTGTCCCCACAGCTAACGCAACAACTTTTGCTCCATTCCCGAGCCTCAGATCCACGTCTCCGCGGTTCAATCTTCTTTTACTTGTTAACACCTGCAAGTTATTGCAGATATGAGAAACACATCCAGTATCTAATAACTAGAATGTTGATTCTCTATAAGACAAGTTAAGATCGATCATGAGAATACCTAAAGCTTCACCAAGCTTCTCATTTGCTTTTTCTGCAAGATAAATCTTGCAGTTTCTCTTCCAATGACCTTCTTTATGACAGTAGAAATACTGATCTTTATCATTGACTTTAGCTTTGTCCTTTTGAGCTCCCGGTTTGCTTTTCATTAGCTTCATAGGCTTACCTTTCTTAAAGGTCTGTCCAGCTTTTCTTTTCTTGTTGGTCTTACTAACAAGCATTACTTGTGGCTTGTCTTTCTGGATAGTGCCTTCTGCTGACTTCAACATGTTGAGCAGCTCAGCCAGTGAAACTTCAATTTTGTTCATATTGAAGTTGATAATGAATTGTGAAAATGAATCTGGAAGGGACTGTAGGATTAAGTCGATGCTTAGGTCATTGTTCATAACAAAGCCCAGCACAGCAAGCCTCTTAATCCACTCTATCATCTTGAGCACATGAGTTTGCACAGATGTGCCCTCGCTCATTCTGGTCCTGAACAATTTCTTAGATATCTCATATCTTTCTGTTCTGGATTGTTCACCAAACAACTCTTGTAAGTGATTCAGAATGGTCTTAGGTTCTATGTTATCATGCTGTCGCTGCAGTTCATTGTTCATTGAACCAAGCATATAACATTGGACTTTGACAGAGTCCTTCTTCCAATTTTCAAACATCATTAATTCATCTTCATTAGCATTATCACCGGGTTGCACTGGATCTGGTTGATCCAGGACATAGGCTAGCTTTTCACACCTGAGGACAACCTTCAGGTTGCGTAACCAGTCAATGTAATTTGGTCCCGTGAGTTTGTTTGCATCAAGTATGCAACGGAGGGGGTTAGGTGACGACATAGCGACCTACATGGAAATATATAAAATGAGCAGATAGTTCTTAAAATCAGATTTAGGACTTTTAATCTAGATTTATGCTCCCACTATTTTTCGGCGATTTGTATGACCCTCTAATATACAGAACGGGAGATTCCGGCGATCTCCTAATGGGGATCAGAATCCTTCGGGCAACATGCATGTGACCTTGTGGTAGCACAACAAATCACATCAAGTCCCTTAGGCAGTCAACTATTGACAGTTGCAACGTTTTGCAATATCCGATCGATTTAACCCCTGAATCAGAATGACCTTGTGGTAGCACAATAAATCAATTTGATTCAGTTAAGTTTATCCATCATTACTTAAATGACATGAATTCATAGTGCAATCCTTGTGGTAGCACAACAAAACTACACTATTTGTCCATTCATCTTAATGACATCACATGTCGTAGACATAGTTTAATTTCTAAATCAAACAGACCTTGTGGTAGCACAACAAATCCGTTTGAGATAAGAATTATCCTAAGATCTATAATGATGGTGGGTTACGTGGATTATTCTGAATATCTCACGTTTACAACTTAAGTTTTAAAAGAGGGTTTTGATTTTGATTTATAAAAATCGTGCTATCAATAGTATTTCAATTTGAAGTATCAATATACTTAATATAAATATATATATATATATGATAGTATAGTCCACAAATATCACATATATGCAGAAAAATTAAATGGGGGTGATCATGGACTGCTAAAGCTACTATGGAATTATCGGAGCCAAACGATGATCCATAATAGGATCCTAATGTGAAAACAGGAACACTGGTTCCATTTGATGCGAGTCCTTCCTCCAGAGGTGTCTTCAGAAGATCCCGTCCTCTTAAACTTAATCCGATACATTTAAATATGAAATTCAGGACTCGCAGGTCCACAAATGTACATTTAAATACTTAGAAACCTTGATCTTATCAAGGGGAGTACAATCTTATAGGAAGGTAGAAAGTACACTTGGATTAAGAGAGAGGAGGACACGCAGGTCCTATTTTAAAATACCAAATGAAATAAGCATCGCATCCATTCACATCATTCATCACATGAAAATACTAAGTCCATGATCATCCCACCATAAAACACATCACATGCATCACAATCATCACATAATTGCAGTTTGGTATTAAATTTTATAAATATAAAATTATAATACCAATTAGTTTTCGAAACAACATTTATTTCAGCATAATCAATAATATTCAAAATATTATTGACAAATTAACTAACTAAACCATTTAGTTAATCTAAAAAATGATTCAAACAATTTGAACAGAAAAAGTAATCAAGTTATGCATGAAATCAGTTTAAAACAATTTTAAACTAATTAATTTAACAGGGAAATTAATTATCTAAAACAATTTTAAATAATTAACTAACACCCATTAATTATAAAGCCCTTTAATTGACTAACAGTTATTAAACACTTTAATAAGCTGTTAATAATCATAAAAATTAATTAATAACATTTATTAATTATTCTTATAATTATTCTGTTTTAAAACAATTTTAAAACAAGCTTAAATGGGCTAATATAGGGTTTAAAGGGGGTTAATCAGACATTAAAATCAAATTTTAAAAACCAGAAAATGGGCCTAGCCCATTAGGGCCCAAACGGCCTGGGCCCAGGGCCCTGGCTCGGCCAGGGGGTCTGGCCCAGCCAGACGCGAGCCCTGGCTCGGCCAGGGTCGAACCCTGGCTCAGCCAGGGTCGCACCCTGGCTCGGCCAGGGCGCCGCCCGGCCCCGCCCGGTCCGACCGGGTCGGGACCGGGCGGTTCAGCCCTTTAGGCTCTTATTCGACCGGCCCCTATCTTATAACCTGTAACCCTAATTTGTGCAGACCGGCGGCGGATGAAGCGATGGCAGCGCCGCCAGGCGCCGGCGACGGCGCCGCCAGGCACCGCCGGCGACGCCCCCACCTCCGGCGGTCAGCCCGGCACCGGTGGGGCAGCCGGCGGTAGCCAAATGGCCCTTGAATCGAGCCCTAAACTCCCCTTTAAAATCTGATTTTTCAGGTTTAAAAACCCGAGTTCGGGCTCGATTTTTAGCATCTCCAAGGGCACTCCGGTGCCGATCTCCATGCCCAATGCGAAGTGGTGACTATCACCAAGAGATCTAGGGATTCTGCCGGCCATCCCAACGCTTGGGATGCACATACGAAGCCGCCGAAGTACCCCGTTCGTCGTCCCACGAAGAACTCCGAAAAACCCAAATAAAATCCGAAAAATAATCAAATTGATTGTGATCATCATATGAACACTAATCTGTCATTTTTAATCGGATTAAACACAAGAACACGTACAATACGGGTTCTTCACGCATAACAAGAAAACACACAAAACGGTGCCGTTTTACAACCGAACCAGCGAACCTGGCTCTGATACCACTGTAAGGAATCGCTATGAACGCAACGGAAATAAAAATGATTCCATTGTATCGGTTGCTGGGGTCGTAAAACGGACATTAAAATCTAAGCGGGAAGAACAGTTCTTCACCTTTGCGGGGTTTCGAATCTCCCGTGGATGATGCCGACTCGGTAATCGCGCACGCGCACGATCTCTAGAGGTATCCACACGAGTTCCCGCAGCAGACGCGATTTCCTCCTCGGCTTGAGTGCTCCGACCAGATCTCAGATCCACCATGCGCGGAGAGAGCCAGATCCACTCCAAGAGAGAGAGAAGGAGAGAGAGAGAGGAGAGAGAGAATCTGGGGAGTAAAATTCGTCCAACCAACTTTTTACCCCTCCCCCTTGGCCCTCCTTATATAGAAATAAGGATAAGCACAACAGTTAATCCTCATGATTATCCAAGAGTTTGGCCTTGGATAATTCTCCATTAAATCTTCATGTTTATCCTGCAGCTTTTCACAAAAACCCAGATAAGCATGAAATTTAACATCTCTCACCGTCTAACGAGAACTCTTATGTGTGTGACCCTCTAGGCCCATATATCAGTCTGGTTGCAGGCCCATTAAACTTAGAACTGTTTCTTGAGTTTAATATTTATTAATTAACATTTAAACATCATATGTTAAATGATTAATTTAATAAACAAGTAAATTATCATCCGATGATTAATTCACTTGGCCTTCTGATCATGAACAGCACCAAACACTACCTCATGATCCCATAAGATATAAGGGATATTGTTCCCTTCAATTGAACCTTTCCGTCTGCCGATACCGCACAGATATAATCCTTCACTCATGCAATGTCCCGATAACGCAAGGGTATGGTTTTATAGTCAAACCCTCTATTGCATTATCCAGATGGATTCCAGTACACAGTTAATATCTAGAAAGACATCTCTTTCATTTGACCCTGGCCAGGGATTTCTGTGTACACATCCATGGGACATTCTCTCTCCAGTCTTATACAAAGAGTGAGTGATCCCTTGTTGTTCACTCAATTACCTTCGCAAGCTTTCCACTGTATCTGAAAGACCGATTATGGTGGACTTAATGGTTAAAGTCTACGAGTCAGAGAATCAAGATACAATGGTCCACAAACAAGGTATCATTGTTGACTCAGGTCAAAGGATCAACTGTGCTACTGCAACGATTGAATTCCCTGGTTGACTAATAGGTATAATTACCATTCAGGAATTCTTATTTGGGTCTGCTCAGTGAACTCATTCTCTAATGAGCACCCACTTGTTTGTCTTAGTGTCACCACACGAGTGAATGTGAGATCATTCACCCTCATCATATGAGCAGACATAACTTGTGTCGATCTTATCGGATATTTAATGTCCAACTCAAATATCCTATGATCGAGAACTATTTAAGACAATTGCCTTAGGATATTGATCTCACTATCATGATCTCATCATGATTCAATATCCCATACATTTGTCTATAGACCTTTATTACGATAGTCGTTTGTGAGAACTATTAAATGAAGAAATAATTGCCTTTATTAATAATATGAACTAAAATGTACAATGATTGGCTTTGAGGCCACCCAATTCTAACAATAGGTGCACTGAATACATGGTGATCGTTTCCTCTGTTTATCATCATGTGTATTCAGGGCAGTTCCTTTCCTTATCAATGCACAACCTTAACCAACAGCAAAACATGAAATAGCAAAGTCAATTTATTACGTATAAAGAATCTCAACACTATTATCACATATTTTGGTCTTCTGTCCAAACGGCTAGAAAAATTGGGTCACTGCCATACACTATATTCTTAAAGGTTTCTAGAGAATCATAAGACGAAAGCATCCCATTATAAAAAAAATTTGAGAAAAGCTAAGGTGGTAACCATTGAGTTGGCGGACCTATCTGAGGTGCCTGGATGGTTGCTTTAAAAACTATGGAGGATATTAGAATGATGGATATGTTGTTATAAGGGAGTTTATTGCAACTGAAGGATGGGGAAAGGTTTTGTAGAAGGATATGGTTGGGAAATGTTGCTAAGGATTCACTCAAATTCTTGGGGAATGCTAATCAATATGGTCATGTACTATTCTTAAGGAGTGGTGACCCCAGTGTCCTAACATCCATCAACACACAGCTCTTAGTTTCTATGTTGACGGATAAAAAACCAATAGGACCACATTTACAGTTTCCCACTGACAGTGGAGGGGCCAGAACCATTATCAAAGTTATAGCAAGGACATATCAACAACTCCTCAGTACCATTTGTTAGTTTTGGTATGCCTTCATACACTCCTTGGCTACCGTGAGATGATAAGTAGACACTCCTTAAAAAAAATTCTTTTGCTAAGAAAGACTTCTTTGGGCCCTACATCGTGATGTTATGTGGGAGTATGAGAATCCCCAGTGAATTAGTCTACTTCTCTGCATAACTCAATAGCTATAGTCTTTGTTCTTATGGCTTATGCACGACACTTTCTTCTCATTGTCTCCTGTCATTTGTTATTAGTTAGATTCTGATCTAATATCTTTTCGCTTCTCATTTATTATTAGTTAGATTCGGATCTAATATCTTTTAGCTTTTCTTTTTCTTTCTAAGCCTCCACTACTTCCATGTTCATGCACATGGTAATGCTTGTGGTCATATCAACACATGTGATTATATCATTTCTTGGTGCCTACATCGTCATAGGTGTGACAGATATTGTTAATTGTGCCTGTGTTTTCACAAGCATGCCTCACATGCGAGTCTAGAGCTGACGTTTAGAGTTACAACCACCACCAAAGCACACGTGCACATTTCAAATGCCTCAGCATTTTCTTTCAGGAAAAGTTTAACATTGCTCAGAGCCCAGTAAAAATAACCCATATGGTGGGATATGGGATGAGGATTCTCATTGGGTTTGTCTACTATCTCATGAAATGACGACTATCAGTTTAGAACTGAGCATCAGTCACGCATGGTATAGCCTTTTGCCAACTTATTCTTTAACCGTTTCATCCACATTCATGCACACACCCCACCCTAACCAAGCAACTTACAAAGTTCCTCAACCATGCCATTTATTTGATGCATGTGCCATTTTGAAAGCTTTGGTCGTTCATGGCCTATATATTGAACTAGGTACTCTTTGCATGTTTGGAAAGGCATTTTGAAGTGACTACAAATCTAAATTTCAGTCTCTCAAATCTTCCAACTCACCATCAATGATTGAGCAATACAAAAAGAAAGGAGCAACACACTTAACCAGTATCAATCACAAAAACATATTACTAAACTAGGATTTGCCCGGGGCATGTCAACCTTGTCACCTAAGCAGCAAGGTTATAGGTCACCACCTTGCTCACCTGCTTAACCTTGACAACCATGTGCCATCTAAGATGAAAGATAATGAGTGGGCTCTATTAAAATATGAAAATGGGAAGAAAAATCATGGGAAAATGACCGCATGTTTTTTCGGTCATGATTTGAAATGTTATAAAACAAAACTATGGTACCATTAGAATGGGAAGAACTAGAGATAATTCTTCTATTTCTTGGCCAGGCTTCAAATCTAACATGAAAGGGTCAGTTGTAGAACAGACATCTATGTTCATTTTCCCACATTGAAACGGGTTAAAATTCTAAAACAAAAATAGAGGCATTATTAGAATCTGAAAAATGATCTACTACAAATCAATTATCAAAACCTGCAATTGGAGTGGGTCTAAGCAAGTTAAATTGTTAAAAGTACTGCAGTGAGGACAGTGACAAATGGAGGGGATTGCTGAAGGAGGGAAGGAAGTGTTACAGCAATAGACCGCTCCACAGCTTGAATGAAGTCAACTTTCTCCACAACGGCCTTGTTCACTCTTCCAGCCAGTAAAGCAGCTTCATTTACCAAATTTGCTAAGTCTGCTCTGAGCAAGGTTAAACAACTAACCCATTAAGTCCTATCAATGCATTGGAGGTGGGGTTGGGAGGGTAAGGGTGGGGAAGAACCAACATGGATGGCTGTGGAGATGGAGAGGTTACTGGGGTGTCGAAGTGGATGATAAAATTGTAAAGGCCAAGGTGACCAAAAAGAGAGAGATAGAACAAGTGTCAGTGTCGCAATAATGGTGTACCCAAATGTTTGTTGAGGCAAAATTTTGTTCGTTAGTAAGGTTGTAACAGTGGAACTTGGCCAAGGATGGATAGAGGCCAAGACAAGTACCTTATTTAATTTGAATTCTTGTCCATGTTCAACCTTTACTAAACTCTATTTACACTGCACCTAGACAAAATCTGCAACTATTTAATTTACGTTAGGGTCTGTCAGTCTAGATGAGCTTGACCATGAACTATCTGTCTGTGTCAATAAATTGGTTCCTCCATTTGAGATGGAAGGATAGAGAAAAGGAACAACCAGTTTCTACATATGAGAAAAGGAACAATTACTTTCTAGATATAAGAAATGAGAAAAGGAAGCCCGTCATGATGCTAAATAAGGCAAAGTGACATGGAGGAAAATACACTAGGAAAATACAAATTTTATTGCATCACACAACAGAATTGAACTAATAATAATTGGACTGTCAAACAATAAAGTCAGACACATCAGTTTTGAAAATAAAGCTGGGGCAAAAGTTTGAGAAACAACAAGGGTCATAAGCATATCTGAGATTACAAGAATGAACTTCATAAGAGGATTGTTATTAAATTTAAACAATCCAAAAAATGAAAGTACTTACTATGAAACTTAAACAAGTATAACTGTATAAAAAGAAGACAAGTCCATATCATTAAATAAGACAACTCATACCTCATCCTATGCCGCATGCTTCCCTATTGAGAATCATACATTTTCATTTTGCATTTCATTGTTAAATTAATGCAACTGATGCAAATTCGAGATCCATATTAGACAAGAGGACTTCAAGAGGACACCTAATAAATGTTGTGGGTCTTCATGGTAACTAATGGTGAAGTGCTGAAATGTGATTCCTGAAGCAACCCCAGCAGAGCACTCTAGCTTACACACAAGTAAGCACATTGGCCCAAAGGAATCAATAAGCAACATCAAATTCTAAGAAAAAGAGACTTTGGAGTGCTTTCATGGAAAACCCACTACTGAAGTGCTAATAAATAAAAAAAGAGGCTACATACTCATTCTCTCCGATGAAGAAAACTAAGAAGCTATTTTTTTAAGAGCAGAACATAATTCCGCTAGCAAAAACAGATACATTACTGTGTTACGTTGGTGGGCTCAGGAGGGTTTAATGTGAGTATAGTCATCTTGTCAAACAGGATTTGCCATAAAGGCAACCCAACTATTTACATATCTCATATTTGTTCCCATCATCGCCCTCACCCCAAAATCATAAATATCACAATATCACCATCGCCATCTATGCATATCGGTACCCATTATATGTGGCGTAGATGGGGTTGCAATTGATGCCCTACCTGCCACCTATGTACATTGAGTTTGACATACATATTGGGGGCAACATTAGTGGACACATGATAAGGGGTGAAATTGGCACAAATTCCTATCACAAGACATACATGTAAAAGAGAACATATAACACAACTGAACATTACATACTCAATCATTGCAATACCCATTATTATGCATCAATTAAAAAAAACCATTGAAATAGACAGCAATGTCATGCACTTACATGAACCAATAAAATGAAAAAAAAAAAAAAAACATCTATCTTACCGGAGTTTGAAATGGGCTTTATCCACCATGACATGACATTCTTTGTTATCCAGCTTTAAGCAATATATATGAATAGACATATGAAGCTATAGAAGCATGAGATTATAAAAACATGCACCATTACATTTTTCATGTTCCCTTCTTTTGCAGAAATGACGGACCTAGCTAGAAGGGCTCGGTCACAATTCCATGATAAGGGTGACAGAGCCATAATTCCATAGTAAAGG
The DNA here is from genome assembly GCA_030544215.1 of Zantedeschia hybrid cultivar. Classification (NCBI taxonomy): domain Eukaryota; kingdom Viridiplantae; phylum Streptophyta; class Magnoliopsida; order Alismatales; family Araceae; genus Zantedeschia; species Zantedeschia hybrid cultivar. The sequence continues at coordinate 30,558,952 of JARZZO010000003.1, read as the reverse complement.
TAAAAAGTCAGCAAACCCAACCACAATTTCATAGTAAAGGTAAAAAGCCAGCAAACTCAACCGGAGTTTCATAATAAAAGTGATGGCACCAGCGATCCAACCACAGTTTCATAACAAGAGTGAAAAGGCTAGCAGACCCAAGTACAATTCCATATAAGAGAGATTGAATTAATTAGCAGACTCAGACACAATTCATATTTATACTTGCAAGTATGCTAAAATGGATGAAGCCCATACAAAGATCTTATGTTCTGCTTACAATGTCGATGGATCATATGATGGCTGCACTTAAACGTGAAAATAATACAAGTATTAACAAACAAGTTGTACAATTATAAGCTTAACAAAAGTCATGTTTAGGACATGAATTATGAATCAATTGTCCGTCTTCGGAAGGCATTAATGAACAAGTATAAAACTATAATGAAAACAATAAATAAGTTGGAACTAGTTTTGTCCCTGATTTGCCACAAGGAAAAAAACATTGATTATAGAAAGACACTATATCTAAACGAACACTTCCCAGGATCTCATCAATATCCTCAACATATAACACGTATTTATTGTAACAAATAATCAAAGCTCGATATTGAATGGACAATGGTGGTTTTGTCCAATGAGAGAGTTGCTAACATACCTGCCTTGAAGGAGCCAATGGTGGTCTACAATGCAGTTGCTGACAGTCTTTTGGAAGACAATTCGATATTCAATGGACAGAAAGAATGGTTCCTTCCGTTCGAGAAGAAGAAGCTGGGAATGTGGGGTACACACAGAAAATATCCTTATCTCATAAAATCTGCAATCAGGTGTAAGATAAGCATGCGCTGAAAAACTGCAACTTTGGCTCATATGCATATACTATTTTGGGGGAAGCTTCACTCCAGATTGGATCAGACCGACCCTACTCTCTGATCTGACTGGGAAAAATTCATCTTCGAATGGTCACGTAAGAAAATTGAAAGGTCATAAAGGAAGAATGATAAGTAAAAGTAAACAATGGTAAATAGAGAAAAAAGGTCATATGGACTAGGAATATACAAAACTTATTGTATGAGACAATATAATTGAAGTAATATAGCTGCATAAGAACTGGACTAATATCCTGCATAAATGTGTATATTTAACAGTTCATGGCTTTCAATTTTTTTTGTTTTCGTTTGCTAACCATGCACATGTTGTTACGGGAAAAAGTTAGGAATATCCAAAAGGTAAGGAACCAACCCATCTTAGAAGTCATGTGTTTCAAGAAATCCACTATGTTGTTGTACATATGTAGACACCCAGTTATGAATGGAATATGGAGAATATACTGTAAGTTTCTCTACTATAAACAAGTACCTATTTTGTTAATCAACAGAGGCCAGAGCAATCAGAGATCACATTCTTTTATATGAAATTTATATGTTTCACAGTTTGTCGAAGTCCTATTTGTAAGGGTAATTATAACATGTGCGAAAGAGTGCCAATTTGAAATGGAACTTGAAACTGATTTTTCTGAAGTACTAAAGACACTAGGTGATATAGACATGGAGATCAATTTTTAATAATTTATTTAGCTGGTTTTGTTACCATACATCAATGAAGGTGGCTTAAAAATCTGAAACAGTGTAAAGTGAATGATAAATAGAATTAATCCAGGACTATACAAGAGGCATTGTTTAGACTACTACATATCTATTTGTGCTGAAGTTTACATATCTTACAATCCAGTGAAAACTTCTAAATAAGACTGTATATTACTCAGAGTGAACTCAAGTACCTCGAAATATAACACACTTCAAACTCCTGCCAACCACATTAACTATGAATCAAATCCTAAACAAAAAAAACCAATTCAACACAAAATAACTTAAATAGCATTAACCTAAATGCTTTGACCTGTAGAAATACATGACATAAATACAAAAAAATTGAGATAGTCCAATATTGTTGTCTTTATGAGCTGCATATGCCAAGTGGAAAAACTTTTCTAAGAAGGTAATTTGTACAAAGTGTTCAACCATCACTTACGCATGATGCTTGTTCTTTGCATGACTCTGACCTTTTCTCCAAAAATTGAAGATGAACAATGTACTTTCCAGGAGCAACAGCATCAAATAAGAGGTGATACATAATTAGAAGGACAAACGCACCTATAGCACCTCCCACCATATCATACAAATAAACAGTCAAATAATGGTAAGAGCACATTATTGAATAGGTGATGATAAAGCTATTAAATCAACCATTGCAATACTCATTATTATGCATCAATTAAAACAACTATTGAAATAGACAGTTATGCCATGGACCTGGTCATAGATTATTGTGTTTCGTTGGTGGGCTTAGGAGGGATTTAATGTGAGTATAGTCATCTTGTCAAACAGGATTTGCCATGAAGGCAACCCAACTGTTTACATATCTCATATTTTGCCCTCATCATCACCCTCACCCCAAAATCATGGATATCACAATATCTCCATCGCCAACTATGCCTGCCACCTACGTACATTGAGTCTAACATACATATTGGGGGCAACATTAGTGGCCACATGATAAGGGATAAAATTGGCACAAATTCCTGTCACAAGGCGAACATGTATAAGACAACATAGAACACAAGTGAACATTACATACTCAACCATTGCAATCCCCATTATTATGCATCAATTAAAACAACCATTGACATAGACAGCAATGGCATGCACTTGCTTGTGGATTATTGTGTTTCATTGGTGGGCTCAGGACATATTTAATGTGAGTATAGTCATCTTGTCAAACATGGTTGCTATGAAGGCCAACCAACTGTTTACATATCTCATATTTGTCCTCATCATCGCCCTCACCTCAAAATCATGGATATCACAATATCGCCATCGCCAACTATGCATATAGGTACCCATTATATGTGTCGTACATGGGGCTGCAATTGATGCCCTGCCTGCCACCTACGTACATTGAGTTTGACATACATATTGGGGGCAACATTAGTGGCCATATGATAAGAGGTGAAATTGGTACAAATTCCTATCACAGGATACCACAGGTTAGGAACATGTATAAGACAACATAGAATATAAGAAAAGATTATATACTCAAAATTCATAAGCATATGACAAAAACATGTTTTACGGAGTGTCCAACAACACATCTCAAACACCACATTAGCTAAGAAACGAAAGAGTGATGAAATGATAAAAGGATCCCACTCATAGAAACGTAGACCAAGATTGATAGATTAGCATCATATTCTGCCTCCCATAATTGGCGTGCGATGTTTGTCCTCAAGACCTCCCCTGCTCTCATCTCAATTGTGTAGGTGTTGAAAATGCTCGTGTGATTAACATGAAAAAGCTATATTGTTTAGTGTAAACTAACCTATTAAAAACAGCAACTAAAGTGCAGTGATCGCCAGAAACATTTAACTAAAAAAGTTTCAAAAGAGAGATATGATCGCCTACCTGTTTGAATGCGGAAGATTGAGTCATTGGTTCCCCTCCTTCAGCCGGCTAAAGAAAGAGAGCCCTTTCTTTGTTCTTTTGTTCTTGCTGTTGAGTTTGAGGTTGAGGATCATCCAGAAGTCCTTCTGGCTTGGTGCTTGATTTCCCCTTTTTGATCTCTTGTTGTTGTTGTTGAGCCCAGTTGGATTGAAGCCTTGAAAGGATGAAGATCTTGAAAGGGACGCCGACTTCTGGAAATGGCAGCGCTCCGGCGTTCCGACGTTGTTGCTCCGATCTTCAAATCGCTATAACGCTATGGCTCAACTCAACTCAATTCTCTTTTTCTTTTTTTTACTCCCTTCAATATGTAAGGTATTTATAGGCATTTTCTGCGTTCGCGATTAACATAGAAAAATCTAGGATTTATCTATCTTAACCGACAGATAATTACTGATTAATTCATCTTTATCTGTAATTATCTAAAACGCGTCCACTTTGGCTGATGCTTTTCATATTAATTAAGATAAGGATAAATATCCGGGAAAACTTATCTTTATCTTTATTAGCTAAAACGCGTCTACTTGTGTAGACGTCTTTTAAACTAATTAAGATAAGGATAAACATCCGGAAGAGAAGTTAAAATAGCTTAGGAAACCTAAAATGCGTCGACCCTCAAAGACGCCTTTTAGTTAATAAATAAATTGATTAAAATTCAAATTTAAACGCTAAAACAAGAATAAACTATAAATCGCGTCCACACAGGTTGACGCGTTTTAGAATTCTGAATCGCGTCCACACAGGTTGACACGTTTTAGAAAGAATTCTGAATCGCGTCCACACAGGTTGACACGTTTTAGAATTTCTGAATCGTGTCCACACAGGTTGACACGTTTTAGAATTTCTGAATCGTGTCCACACAGGTTGACACGTTTTAGAATTTCTGCATATTTTAACTGAAATTTGAGCTAAAATTAATTTAATTGATTAACTTAAACATGTATGTTAAACCCGACACTCAAAAATATCAATAAAAATTAATCAATGATTAAATATCAAACCATTATGCGGCATTATTATATGATATGAAATTTACTCAAAATGACGTCAAAATTAGCGTGTCTACAGCTGCCTCACCTTGACATCGTCTTTGCAAGGGAGTGAAATGAAGTGGAATGTACTGAAAAGGTGATGCCAAGGTGTGATGAGACACGCTCTTAACATCACATGATTGGAATTTTTCTCAAAATCATCAATGAAGATAGCTCAAGGAGATCAAAGGAATCAATCCTGTCTGGATGAAGTAGACAAGGAAATAAAATAAAGTCGATCAACCTCCTCGGAGTGGGAAGTACCCCAGGTCATAGACACTGCAGGTTTCATCATGGGGAGCGTTTGCCAGCCAATGTGGACGTACTGCAGCCATAATGGATCTTAAAAGAAAACAAGAATTATTGGATAAAGAATCCAATCAAGGATAGAATGCCAAGGATATCTTCAAGCGAACCTCAAAGATAATCAAGATACTCAATTCAGAATGGAATATTTCATATCATGTTTGAATTATTTGATTAATGGTCTGAAACTTAATCAACAATTAATCATTATTACAATGATTTCAAAATCCTACATGATGCATGCTGGGCTAAAAGAAAAATATAAAGTTAAATAAAATATAAATTAATCAAGGATAATATTGTTAAATTGTCATTAATGAGTCAAGATACCAATTCTTGTAATCCAGTGCTAAGCCGAAGCTCGTTTATCCACACACCGTTTCACAAAAGTGGAACCATCGTCCTTACTAATTAACAATCCAACGGCCTATCCGTGCGATTAAGAATCCTCTGGAATTATCACTGTTTTTGTTGAAGGGGAACTCAAATTCCAGTTTCATCAAAATTACAAGGTCCTTGATATGCTCTAATAAATACTTATCATATAGTAATGCGAATGCAAAATTAACTACCTGAAATGAATACAAGGGTAGAAATAACCGTCTTTTTAGCCACGGTCGAGACTTCTTGAACTCCCACAGTGGGATCTTTCTTGATATTTCTAGCTTTACTCAGCTTTCTTGAATTTTCTGCAAACAAAATTATTAGTAATTCCAAACAAATATTCAATTTAAACATCAAAAACCACAGAATTTCGAATAAATCACAGAAAGCTAAAACGCGTCATGTCGTGCAGACGCCATTTAACGTTGAAACGTGTCAGTTCTCCTCGACGCCTTTCACTCACAGAAACAGGTTTCTGCTTGTTCTCTATTCGAATTCCAACTCTACCAATACCTTGTTTCCTGTATATGACTTGAACAAACATGTTAAGTATCTGTTTAGGCTTAGCCCCTTGCCTGGTTAAGTAACCGACTACTTGATCCTATCCTTGATAGAAGGGTCAAGGAGCATAGCCTTTATTAACAAAGGTAATGAGAATAATCGAACTTAAACAAAATGCAACATGCAAGCAAACAGATGCTCACTGAAAATAAAAAGAATGAAACATACTGAATGCAACAAGCAAATGCTAATTGAAATATTTTTGTTGTTTTGAAATATTCATTTTTGTTTGGGTTTTGAAATATATGCTTTTTTTTTTGAATTTTGACATATGTATTTTTTTTTTGAATTTTCGACAGATGTATTTTTTTTTTAATTTTGACGTATGTATTTTTTTTGGATTTTTGATATATGTATTTTTTTGGATTTTGACTAAAAGATCAGCATGGTACTTAGATCAAAAGATCATATTTATTTATTAACTTAATTTCCAAATTGTTCTTTAACAACTTAACTTAAAGCCCATCGTGTTTGAATTTGTGTTTTCATTCGTGATCCCATTTGATGATTTGACCCTTAGTCAATGTAAGCCATTCCTTAAGTTTGGAGTACATCTTTTTATAAAGAAAAGATGAATAAGTTTAGAAAGCCCATGAGAAGGTTCCGGATACTTAAAAAGATGTTCCTTTCCTACCCTAATATCCGTTGGGGTTCGGTCATTTCTTTTCCGGGGTATTTATCGACCTTGCGTTCCCTTTTGTTTCATTTCATGGCCTTGATGTAACGTTTGTAATGTAATGGCCTTTTGATTTGACATTTGGCTTTTGCCTTGCTTTTTCTTTTCTTTCTTTTTTCTTTGGGACGGATCTCCCCTTTTTTTTTATGACGGCCTCCTACTAAGATGGCGGGTATTCTCGGTAGTCTATTCTAAGTCTCGTTCCGACATCATGGGCCGAGTATAAAACAGAATTTTTGCTTTAAAAAGAATGATTTGTACTTTACACTTTCGGTCAAGCTTTCGATATTCTTTAGGACTTGTCATCTCTTGTTATTCACGAATCAAACGTGTCAGTGTGTGCAGTAATGGGCTTGAAATTAAGTTATCAAGACTGATAAGGAAATTTGAGTTTAAAAATTTTCTGATTCCACTGGTCTTTGTACCATACTGATCGACTCTTTAACCTAAGGGTAGTATTTTTTAAGATGTAAACCGTTCCAGGGATGTTTTAGCTCTTCTCCTTCTGCATTAACAAGACGATAAACATTACCAGGAAAAGCGTGCGATACAACATAAGGTCCCTCCCAGTTGGGTTGGAGCTTAGAACGCGGACCACCAGGTTTTACAAAAATTCTTTTAACAACCATTTCACCGACTTTGAACTTACGTTCAATGACTTTCTTTTCATAAAAACGTGCTAGTCTGTTTTGATAAACTTTTGCATGATTAGCAGCTGACCATCTTTTCTCGTCTAAAAGTTCCAATTGAGCAAGGAGTGCTGAACGATGTTCATCAATGGAAAATTCCTTATTCAATTGTACTCTTAATGACGGTATAAGGATCTCATATGGAACTACCGCCTCCATTCCAAATGTTAAGGAATAAGGAGTTTGCCCAGTAGGTGTGCGGATTGAAGTTCGGTAGGCCCATAGAGCCTTAACCAATTTTTCCGGCCAATCTGTCAATTTATTAGATTTGCACGTCTTTTTCATAATTTTTATCAAAGTCTTATTTGTTGCCTCTGCTTGGCCATTGCCTTGCGGATAATAAGGAGACGAATGATGCAATGCAATTTTATACCTGTTACAAAGGTCCTTCAATTCCTGTGACACGAACTGCGGTCCGTTGTCGGTGACGATGGTGCTTGGAATTCCAAATCGAGTGATGATGTTCTTCATGATGAATTTGCAGACGGTTGATGCTTTGATCTCCACGTATGCTTCAGCTTCTGCCCACTTGGTGAAGTATTCCGTTGCCGTGAGAATGAAAGATTTTTGCTTGATGCCGGAATCTGGATTACCAAGAGGTCCAATGATGTCGAAAGCCCACATGGAGAAAGGCCATGGGGAAGAAACAGGATGGAGTGAAGATGCAGGAGAATGAATTTTGTCGGCGTGAAGTTGACACTTAGCACACCTACGGACATATCCTACACAGTCTTCTTCCATGGTTGGCCAATAAAATCCTTGTCTAAGGATCTTCTTTGCTAGCATCTGTCCATTGACGTGACCACCACAAACTCCACTATGAGCTCCTTCCATAACCTTCCAAAGCTCATCTTCGTCTAGACATCTCAGAAGAACTCCATCAAAACCTCTCTTATACAGTGCTCCCCCAACTAGGGTGTATCGTTGAGAAACTCTCCTGATAGCTCTCTTCTCCTCAGTTGTAGCTTCCTCAGGATACGATTGATCTTCACAATATTTTGCGATTTCATAATACCATGGCTTCTGTTCATCATCCATCTCTTCTAACAGCTCCATTAACATGATTTCTCTTTTTTCAATGATATCTCCATCTCTGACTTTCTTCAGCAATTTCTCCTTAGTTCTAAGGAATGAAGGGTCTTTCACGGCGGGTGAAAGACGCCTATGAACTATGATCGATTCAGATTGTTTGCTGATTGGAAAATCAAGAGAAGATGCAAGTGAAGCTAGAGCGTCAGCTAAGATGTTTTGATTCCTAGGGACATGGACAAAGATCAATTTCGTGAAAAGCTTTGAGTAAGCAGAAGTAAGCTCCTGATAAGGCTTGAGCTTGGGATCGAGAGTTCGATACTTGGTCAGCACTTGGCGAAGAATTAATTGGCTATCACCCATGATCTTGAGTTTGGTGGCACCATGGAAATGAGCAGCCTCGAGACCAGCAAGGAGTGCCTCGTATTCAGCTATATTGTTTGTGACTGGAAAATCAAGCTGAAAGGCTTGTGGAATGGTGACACCTTCAGGTGATAACAGAACGATACCAATCCCTTTTTCATGAGAATTCAGAGCTCCGTCAAAATGCAGAGTCCACATATCATCTTTGATTTGATTTACGGACATCAGTTCCTCATCCGGAAACTCTGATCGTACTAGATCAAATCTAGGAAGGGGATGATGAGCTAGATGTTCTGCTATGGCATAGCCCTTGATCGCTTTCTGCTGAATATAGATGATGTCGAATTGAGATAGAAAGCTTTGCCATCGTGCTAACCTGTCAGTAAGAACAGATTTCTCCAGAAGAAATTTGATCGGATTCATCCTAGCGATGAGATGGACTTCATGGGCCAGAAAATAATGCTTTAATTTCTGCACAACCCAAACCAATGCTGCACATGTTTTCTCCATCGCCGTATATCTCTGTTCAGCGGGGTTGAGAAGTTTGGAGAGATAGTAGGCTGCCCTCTCTTTTCCTTCTTCATCCTCTTGCGCTAGGACAGCCCCCACTGCATCATCCAGGACTGAAATATAAAGTATCAATGGTTTGCCTGGAGATGGTGGTCTCAAAACAGGAGGACTTGCTAAATAGTTCTTTAATCCATCGAATGCCTCCTGACACTTATCGTCCCAATCAAATTTGACTCCCGGCTTGGTAAGCTCGTAAAACGGCTTACACCTTTGTGAGTGCTGGGAGACAAAACGGCGAATAAATTGTAACCTCCCGATTAATCCTCTCAACTCTTTCAAGTTTTTGGGAGGGGGCATTTCTCTAATAGCCTTCGCCTTATTAGGATCGATCTCAATCCCCCGTTTGCTGACAATGAATCCAAGCAATTTCCCTGAAGATACCCCGAATACACATTTCTTGGGGTTCATCTTTAACTGATATTCTCTCGATCTCTCTAATACCCTTGCCAAAACTTTGGCATGCGCAGCCTTTGTTTTCAATTTAACCAATAAGTCATCCACATACACTTCCAAATCTATGTGTATCATGTCATGAAATATTGCCATCATAGCCCTTTGATAGGTGGCTCCAGCATTCTTTAATCCAAACAGCATGACAACATAACAATATGTTCCCCAAGGTGTAGTGAATGACGTTTTCTCTTGATCTTCTTCTGCCAGCTTAATCTGATTATATCCTGAAAATCCATCCATAAATGATAACGTCTCATAGCCAGCGGTGTTATCGATGAGTACATCAATATGAGGCAATGGAAAATCATCTTTAGGACACACCCGGTTCAGATCGCGGAAGTCAATGCAAATTCTGACCTTTCTGTCCTTCTTCATAACCGGGACTATGTTAGCCACCCACTGTGGATAGAGGACAACTCTAATAAATTTAGCTTTATGTAATTTATCGACCTCTTCCTTCATCTTTAGAGCCATTTGTGGGTGGAATCGCCTTAATTTCTGTTTGACAGGGCTAGCTCCATCCTTTAATGTTAATCTATGTTCAACTAAAGATGAGTCTAACCCCGGCATATCTTCATAACTCCAGGCGAAAGTGTCCTTATAGTCTTTGAGTACTTGTACCATTGCTTTTTCATCCTCTGAAGAAAGATTTTTACTGACGAGGACAACCTTAGGTTCGTCTTCAGTCCCTAAATTAATTTCTTTGGTGGGCTCTTCTACGGCAGCTGAGGGTTCATCGAATCTCTTCACTCCACTGGCATATGCCTCAGCCGCGTCCTCGTCATCTTCCTCAATGGGGTCCTTTTCATGTACTAATTCATATACCCCGTACCCATCATTGACGGACTCATCATCCATGCAATCTTCTGGCATTTGAATTGGATTTTCTAAAAGCTGAGGGATTAAAGAACAAGAAGAGCACTTATCAGCTAAGTCCTGGAGGTATCTATCTGGAATTTGCCTCCCCTTAGGCTTCCTAGACTTCCTAACCTGACTAGACTGCCTAACTTCACTATCACAACCTAACGAAGACGAAGCAGGATGAAAATCCTGGGATACAAGTGGAAATACAAGAGAATCCTCCCGAGGGGAGGGACAGAGTATGTCTAGAAGAGAATCTTGACCGAAGGACCCGCGCGGCGGGGTGCAATCGGACAAGTAAGATGTTTCCTCGATGAGGATCTGGGAAGAATTTGTTGCCAAATTGGCGTTTTTTTTTGGACAATGAAAGAATTAAACATAAAGCAGGAATGAATACAAATGGGAGGAAAATCAGACGGAGAAAGTGGCACCAAGGCCAGAGGATTAGGGGGATCATATAGTAATATGTCCCAGATCAGATCATACAACCTCTCTAGATCGAGAGGAGGTTGTGGTATAATGTCCCGAGGGGACAGAGTAATCATGACGGGCGGAGCCCGTGGAATATCTTCAATTATGACCCGCGACCAAGTCGGGGTCAAGAGCAGTGTACGAAATAAAGTATGGAGCATGAAGACATGTGAAGGATATGTCCCCCTCCAGAGCAAATCTGTTGTGTAACCAGCTTCATAGGGGTCATCTGGCTCCCCTTCGTCAGTCTCTTCAGACAGCAGTATCCTCTTGTCAAATATGGCACCAGGGCTTTCAATCAGTTCATCAATCTGCGGCGGCCACTTAGGTTCTGCAGGATCCAAGAATAGTCTGTTCAGTGCAATATACAGGTCTCTGAGGTCGAACCACCTGTACCATTCACATTCAGGGTCATGAAATTTCCTCCTTTTCATAGGCCGCAGAGCCTCCAAGGATTGGTACGTAAGTAGTTCAGAGCAATGTCTGGCCAAATCCCTCCCATATATATCATGGAAGTCAAAACAGGAAGTAATGACCACCGTGTTGTCATAGCTAAGTATGGGCCCTTTCACAAAGTGCGTACACAGGGTCCATGTTAGGGGATCTCGGCCTTCTTTGGGTGGTGTAGATATTGCCTCCCAGATTTTCGGACCTTCTTCGATTTCTGCTTTCTGAACCGGATCTTGTTTCAGTTTTATTGGCCTATAGCCCAGACCACTTCCAGGTGCTGCTCGATGATTTCTGACAGGAGTGGTCCTGCCTTGCAACTGTGTGCCCAGACCTTTCCCAGGCTCGTAGCCGTTCTTCATCATGATCCTCCATCCTGGGGTACTCATGCACTTCCCCCTCTTGATAGCATCTAACGGATATGGAGAAATAGTAGCGGCTTTCAGAGGATCAGCCACTGGACGGTAGACCTGTAATACCGACAGAAAAGGTTGTCGGCCAGGTAGAACAGCAGATTTAATATTCAAGGTATGAGCAGCAGCAAGGATCGGCATGCTCGTTACTTTAATTATTCGTCCTTTGTAAGGAAATTTGAGGCATTGATGATTCGTAGAAAGAATCGCCTCAAGAGTTTTAATATAAGGACGGCCTAAAATTGCATTTATGGAAGGGTCGATTTCCAAAATGTGAAATTCGACCTCCGCATGACTTACAGGGCCCAGCTCCACCTTTAAATAAACCATTCCCAGAGGGGAACGGGTAGAATTGTCATATGCTGTCACTGAGATGGAGCTGGGCAGCCATTTCTCTTTGGGCACACCGCACAGCTCCAGGGTCTTCGGAGGTAAAACATTGATCGAAGCCCCTGTGTCGACCAGGCATGCATCCACGGCCTTCTTACAGATGTTGACCGTGATACTCAGAGCCATGCTTCTAGCTACTGGCGGTGCTAGTTCCGATGCATGAAATGTAATGGAGGGCTGATCCCCCTGAGGAACTAGTAGTGCTGCAATCTTCTCTACCAGCACGTCTTCATTGACCATCACCTTCTGCAGATATTCCATTAAAGCTTCTTGGTGACTCTTGGATCTTTTGATTAGTTTGAGTATAGTAATCCGTGCCGGTGTCCGATCCAGATGTTTCAACAAGTCATATTGAGTGCCTGGTGCACTCTCTTTATTATGGGCTTCCTCAGTCGGCTGTGATGGGCCGTCTCTTACTGTGGACTGAGGAAAGACCTTGTTGAAAATCCTTCCACTCCGGAGCGCGTGTTCCTCAACCGTGGAGGATCCGGGTGACACTTTAAGTACCGCAGGGTTGGATGGTGCGGATGGCGTAGAGGGTTGGTAGGTAGGTGATGGCGTAGGGCTAGGTGGTGATGGCGCGGTGCGGATTAGAGGCCTAGAGGGTTGGATGGTGGATGTGTAAGTGGTTGGTGAAGTAGGGAATGGTACGCGTAATAGCGGTCTAGATGGTAAAGGGATATCTGAATAGGTGGTAGTGGTAGCGGGTGAAGTAGGAAATGGTACGCGTAATAATGGCCTAGATGGTAGGAGAGGCGCGTTATTGGTTTGCGGGGGGTTATATGATGGAGGCGTAGTGGTGCGGGGCGTAATGGGTCTAAGGAAGGCGGGTAGTGGTAATGGGTTATTGGGCGTGGGTGAGTGATATGTGGGTGTGGGTATAGGGGTGATAGTAACGGGTTGTGGCCTTGGTATGTGGATGGTGCGGCGTGGTGGTCGCTCTGCGGTACTTTGAACGTGACCCGTTGAACAAAGAGAGGAAGAGTCCTCTACTCTCCACTGCTGCCCACGACCAGCCTCAGACTGGTTGTTCGTCAAAATGGGAGCAACCTGGTTTTGGTTCTGGTGCTCCGGGAGTGGATTCTGCACTATGCCCATGTTGGGTGGTGCTGCTGCTTGTGCCGGTGGTCTTGCTTGCTGCTGCTGCTGCTGCGGTCTCCTCGCCTTCAGGGCTGTTATGTACTTTTTCATCTCCTCCCAGTCTATGCCGCCCTGCTCGTTGAGATCATGAATATAATCTCTGAACTGGAAGCAGGTGTCAATGGTATGCCCAGGTTGCCTATGGAAGTAGCAATACCTGGATGTATCGGCATTTTGAGGCCAGACGGCCTTCTCCCTTGGCAAAACTAAGGCATTGGCTGCCATTAAAGCACTGAAGATATCTGCCAAGTATTCTGGGAGGGCCGGGTACTCTGCCCTTTTCGAGCCTGGAGGTCTCCTTTGTTGGTTGTAGTCACCAGGAGGAGGGATATTGTGGTACGCCGGCGGTGCGCGCGGCTGGTACTGTGGCTGTTGCTATTGCTGCTGATGTGGCTGCTGATACTGCTGTTGATACTGCTGTTGCCGTTGCGGCTGTTGCTGTAGCTGTTGCTGGTTCTGATTCGGCTGCTGGGGCCGCTGGTACTGCTGTTGGTAATGGGGGTTCTGCTGTTGCCTGTACCCTTGTTGGTTCAGCTGTGGTGGCCTCTGGTACTGCTGCTGGTTCCTCACAAACTGGGGCAAGTTATTGTTCATGGTACTGACTTGCTCGTGAGAGAGCGTGCCCTCAGTAGTTGGACCTGTGCTGGGAGAATTTGGCACTGCAGGCTTCCGAGGTGGAGGCCTACTAGGTCTGTGAGGATCAAAGACGCTAGAGAACGTAGCGTCTTTGAAGGCATTCTGGCAGTACCGTGCTCTTTCATAGAGCTCTGCCATGTTAGTCAAATTGTTCAAGGAGAGGACTAGCTTGAACTGGGGCGTGGCGTTAGAAATTAACATTTTCACTTGTTCAGATTCGGACAAGTGATCCTTCACTTTTTCAGCGAGGCCCCGCCACCTGTCAGCGAAACTGACAAACTCCTCATCCGGTTTCATCTTTTCTGCAATGAGGTCCGTGATAGACAAGGAGGGTGCAACTCTGTCCTGGTATCGTTGGATAAATTTGCGTGAAACGATACCGTAATCCTCTACTTCGGAGGTTCCAGAGAAAAGAACCACTCGAGGGCTGGTCCCTCTAGAGATCTCCTGAACAAGAAGGCCAATGACCTCTTATCATTCTGCCAGAAAGAGGATTCGTACATGAACTCCTTCAGGTGCGTAAAGGGGTTACCAGTACCGTTATACTTTCGATACACTGGCATTTCAGAGGGTGGCAGATAAAATACTGGCAGGCTCGGTAGACTGATTTCTGGCACAGCTTTAACCCCCATCATCTTCTGGAGGTTGTTGAACTGTTCATCCATGCGCTCCATCTTGGCCAGCAACGCTTGCGTGGTCAGATCTGCCTGGGGAGGAGGAGGAGGTGGAAGTACTTGATAGGCCTGCTGCCTAGAGTACGTTGGACATGGAGGACAATAAGGAGGAGGTCCGGCAGAGCTTCCGCCATGCCCGAGGGCATTTTGATAAATAGGCGTTTGCGGTCTAGCCGGTTGCCTAGATGATGAAAGTTGTGGCCCAGTTGGCCGAGAAGCAATATGAAGGCCTTCCATGGCCTGATGGATATAAGGAGGAGGAGGAGGAGGTTGTTGAGTAACAACGGGGGGAGCCATAGGGTTCGGCTCAGCAGGCTGTATGGGTGCCTTCCCCTTCAAGATAGACTGGATCGCCTCGAACTGCTGAGGGTCCAGTCGGGAGGCAAGAACTCCCACAGCATTGACGAGATCCATAGGATCGGAGGATGAGGGATCATGCTGATTCATGTCCCCCTCTAGATCAGGATTAGGGATCGCATATTCATGCGGGGGAAGATCAGGATATTGATCGTGTGGATGAAAAAGAGGAGTTCGGACATTCCCGTCATGTCGAACTGGAATGGGGACAGAATTACGGGAGGCATCAGCATCTCTCCCGTTCTCATAGTTGAAATCTGAATCGCGAGGGGCATTAGCATCTCCCTCGTAGTTGATGATGGCGTCTTGGGCCATACTCAAGTCTCTTCCTGATCGCAGCAACATGATATTAGATTCCCTTTTCAAAGATTTAATCAAACAAGTTGTACAAAGATTAATCAAACAAGTGGATGCTTAACGTGATTTTAGGGTTCCTTGTTGAGTTATTTGAATTGGATTAAACCACAATTTCGCTCAGGGAAAGGATCCTAATTTCAGTTTAGTTTCCACCGTTATTCTCTAGGGTTCTCTCTCACAACGCTTTCAGAATCTAGCCGGGACTTCAATTGGTACAACCAGCCCGATGATCAAGGAGGAATACCTTGATTTTGGGGACTTATGGAGGTCTCAACATCAACTTCTCTAGTCTGATCAAGGGACCAACCCAATCAGAGAGAGTTGCTGACGTCGAGTAATGTGTTCCTAAGAAGAGGAGGGTTTTCGCCGCAATGCGTATGCCCTGCGGCCTGGATGGCCTCTAATGCTTAATAAAATAATGGGTAGCTAGCATTCAAAACACAGAAATCTGGAAACTGAAAAATAATTAAGAAACTGTCTGAATCGCGTCGATGATAGTCGACGCTAATCAAAACAGAGCTTAATTCTTTCGCAGAAACAGATCTGAAAAATAACTAAGAAACTGTCTGAATCGCGTCGATGGTGGTCGACGCTATTCAACACAGAACTTAATTCTTTCGCAGAAACAGATGCAAACAGCAGAGAAAGTCTGAAGACTAAAAGGCGTCTAGATGTGCTGACGCGGTTTTGAAACGCGTCAACTCTCCTGGACGGTTTTTAGTTCGCAGAAACAGATTTGCAGGAGGATTTTCTGGGTCAAATCCTCCTCAAACAGGGTAAAAGGCAGTAAACAATCGACTCATGCAATTTTTTTAGTTCCAGATTTTAAACAGGATGATTTACTAACTAAACAACTAGGAAATCACTCAATCACACATCATTTTTATCACAAAAACAGCTTTTTGAACTAATCAAGGGGAGGGCAAGATCTTGCCACTGGGGTGTGCACGTGGTGCACGAGGGAAATTAGTTAAACTAAACACTCACCAATTGATGAGGACGTGTCGAGAGACACAAATGGTACACCGTGGGTGCCCGGTATGATAATAGCAAGAACAAAAGGAAACTAAAAGATGGCGAGACCAAGTCCCACCGTGATCGCCAAAAGAGCTGTAGGTGCTGAAAATGCTCGTGTGATTAACATGAAAAAGCTATGTTGTTTAGTGTAAACTAACCTATTAAAAATAGCAACTAAAGTGCAGTGATCGCCAGAAACTTTTAACTAAAAAAGTTTCAAAAGAGAGATATGATCGCCTACCTGTTTGAATGCGGAAGATTGAGTCCTTGGTTCCCCTCCTTCAGCCGGCTGAAGAAAGAGAGCCCTTTCTTTGTTCTTTTGTTCTTACTGTTGAGTTTGAGGTTGAGGATCGTCCAGAAGTCCTTCTGGCTTGGTGCTTGATTTCCCCTTTTTGATCTCTTGTTGTTGTTGTTGAGCCCAGTTGGATTGAAGCCTTGAAAGGATGAAGATCTTGAAAGGGACGCCGACTTCTGGAAATGGCAGCGCTTCGGCGTTCCGACGTTGTTGCTCCGATCTTCAAATCGTTATAACGCTATGGCTCAACTCAACTCAATTCTCTTTTTCTTTTTTTTACTCCCTTCAATGTGTAAGGTATTTAAAGGCATTTTCTGCGTTCGCGATTAACATAGAAAAATCTAGGATTTATCTATCTTAACCGACAGATAATTACTGATTAATTCATCTTTATCTGTAATTATCTAAAACGCGTCCACTTTGGCTGATGCTTTTCATATTAATTAAGATAAGGATAAATATCCGGGAAAACTTATCTTTATCTTTATTAGCTAAAACGCGTCTACTTGTGTAGACGTCTTTTAAACTAATTAAGATAAGGATAAACATCCGGAAGAGAAGTTAAAATAGCTTAGGAAACCTAAAATGCGTCGACCCTCAAAGACGCCTTTTAGTTAATAAATAAATTGATTAAAATTCAAATTTAAACGCTAAAACAAGAATAAACTATAAATCGCGTCCACACAGGTTGACGCGTTTTAGAATTCTGAATCGCGTCCACACAGGTTGACACGTTTTAGAATTTCTGAATCGTGTCCACACAGGTTGACACGTTTTAGAATTTCTGAATCGTGTCCACACAGGTTGACACGTTTTAGAATTTCTGCATATTTTAACTGAAATTTGAGCTAAAATCAATTTAATTGATTAACTTAAACATGTATGCTAAACCCGACACTCAAAAATATCAATAAAAATTAATCAATGATTAAATATCAAACCATTATGCGGCATTATTATATGATATGAAATTTACTCAAAATGACGTCAAAATTAACGTGTCTACAAATTACTAGGGTGACAACTGATGGATCGACATTATCATTGCTTGCACCATGTTCCTCTACAACATTTTGCAGAAAGTAGAAGTCCTGTCCCAGCTCCCGACGGATGAAGTTGTGAACCACAACACATGCCAACACAATGTACAACTGAGTACGAAAAGGATACTTGTTCCCTTTCCTAAGCGTGGAAAAACGCATCTTCAAGACGCCAAAGGCACGCTCCACACAGTTCCTGATTTGTGCATGGCGGTGATTAAATTTATCTCGCATGCTCCTGTACGGAGCATTACCACAACCTTGATATTGTTCCAGGTGGTATCTCTCTCCACGGTACGGAGCTAAGAATGTAGCAGTATTTGCGTACCCACAATCAACTAAGTAATACTTTCCTTGTGGTACACTGAAGCCACCCCTCTCTAACACTCTTGAAAGTATCTTTTGATCTCCAGTGGCACCTTCCCAGCCTACACCAACATAAATAAACTGCAAATCGAAGGACACTGCTGCCATCACATTCTGACATACGTCACCTTTACGATTTCGATACCGACATTGCTTTGACTTGGCAACATGTGCAGGGATGTGAGTGCCATCAATTGCACCGATGGCATCCTACAATAACACTATTAAGTTACATTGTTTGCTTCCACCAAAATCAAAACATTGAAAAAAGGAATGTTGGTTTACCTTAAAGAAGGGGTAGAAGTTCGGATTGTGACGAATGAATGGGTGTACATCCTCCAAATTTGTTGGGAGTTGAATATACTCGAACCTAAGATCAGCAACAGCCTTGATGACACGGTTGACGTATTGACTAATGGTTTGAGAGGAGTGCTAGAAGTGCTCACATGCAGCCTACGTAGTAAGTCCGTGACCCATAACATATAGGAACATGGCTAGCTATTCACTGGCAGTCACATCTCGACAGTCCCTAATGAAACCTCTCCCCATTAAGGTGTCCCTCAAACGAATAAACATATGTGGATTAAGTCTGAACATGTTGTAGCAACGACCCTCATGACCGTTTAAAATATGCTCGACCCACACTCGGCCTGTATAACTTGAGTTGTGCATGGGTCTGGGCACCCGCACATTTTGCACATGCTCTCCTTCGAGCTCTTCCATATAAGGTGGTCGAAGATAAGGAAGACTTCATTCTCCTCTTCAATGATCTCCCTTACTATGTCGTCCCAATCTGCATGCGGGTACCCTACATTTACACTGACCTCAAGTTCCTTCGCACTAAATAATAGGTGGAGTCGAAGGGAAATAAGGTAAGTAGAATTCGGATAACAATTAAGAACAATGTCTTTAACATATTGAACTAACATTACAAATAAGAAAGTAGAGAACAGTGCATCATGAAGACATGAAAACATGAAAACATAACAATACACTTCCGTTAGTGTCTATGCACGAGCTAATAAGATCACTAGGCCAACCAAGATTAAGAATAACATCAGGAAGATTAGTAACATGATGCAAATAGAGACGATAGCAACATTCTGCATTGATATGGATGTCGGATTCCTCCCCATTGTTGGAGGCACATGAGGTGCCTCAACTCCGGTGCGTACTGCCACCAATGGAGGAATAGAACTCCCAGCCACGATACCCCCAAATGCATCATTTGCCTCCTCCATTGATGTGAATCCTTTAAACCTGGTACCCGGATAACCATTTACTTGGGCATAGCACTCAGCCCAACTGTAGTACACACCTGGGCAGCGCCCAACCCATACTACATAGCATTTCTACTTGCCCATTTCTGGAGGTACTTAAAATCCTACAGTTAAGACATGTAGGATAAAATAGGAGTTCATGTACTTTAACATACGAAAATACAGTACAGTACACAGCATGCAAGCAAATAGAAAGCAATAAACATAACAGTCCTACAGCACCTCCTATACATAACATGTCCAAAATGGGGAAAAGTGTCACAACATAGTACAAATAACAGTCACTTAATTGATACCAATATCACTAGGGTGGTGCAGGTGCAATGTTAATCTGGTGGTAGATCCATCCCAACTTGTCCTCATCGTCTAGCGCTAAGAAGACCACCCGATTCCTTGGGTCCATGAAGAGACCAGCTCCGCTGTACAGTAAGTCCCGAGTAAAGCCCGGCAGAGATTTCAACTTAAGTATACACTCTCGAACTGCCTGCTCCTCGTGGGCATACGATTGTGATGAAGATTGATGGTTCAACAGTTCACGCATTTTCAGCCTCTCTTTGTTAACAGCAGTGTACTCCCTCAACGAGTCACACACATGATCAATACTTTTGCGGCGTCTCTTACCTCCCGTGGACGAATAAGGGATGACTCGTCTCTTAACAGGAGAGATTGCTTCATCGTTAGTCGGAGCTGTTGGCTGTGGAGTGTGACGCATAGGAGGAGTATCTTCTCCTAGCATATCGGAGAAAGATTGATGTTGAGAGGCCGACAAATCGAAAGGATTAAAGTCATCGCCGAAAGAATCTACCCCCATGGCAGTAAACTGTGACTGCGTATGTGACTGTGTATGTGCGTCCGGTTGTGGCTGTGGCTGTGACTATGGCATTGGTTGTGGCTGTGGCATTGGTTGTAGCCGTGGCCGTATCGGTGTACGGCTCTCCTCATCGTCACCAAATGATCTCTTACGTTCAAGATCAACAACTTGATTTGAACCGAAGAATAGACTCCCCCGCGTCGTGCTCTTCCCACATATGAGATCCAACTCCGCTTTCAACTCAAACAGCTTTCCAAAGTATACCTTGTATTTAGGATTTGACTGTGTAAAAAAGACCAAAAAAATTAGCTGCTGTTTTTTTTTACACAACTACTTGGTCTAAGTATTGAAATTGTAGGAGTCTACGCACATACCGCAATAGCATCTTGCCATCCATCAGTGTCATAAGGGATGGGCATGTTGGTGGTGTCATCCCAACCCCAACCACTACGATCTATCAACTGTAGATACTCCCGGTAAGTTCTCTTAATATTCTTCCAACGATTGGACAAATTCTCCTAGTCCATATTAAGATGAGTGGCCTCATTAAAGGGGACCATGATTTCGGTCCAAACATGCTTTTTGAAAGTCCCCTGATGGCAATGATGTTTATGGTATTGATCCACTAACAAGTTAACTAGTATCATGTCCTGACAGGGGGTCCAATTAGCGACCCGAGGCTTCCCTCTCGAGTCTAAGAAATTCAAGTAGAAAGTAAGGTACAACATTTAGGGTTAGTACAGTATGAGAGAATGTATGCATGCCATTCGTTTACAGGAAATCCATAAGTATGTGAGACCAAGTTTTCCAAGCGAAAAGTGGTTGTATGCATAAGTTTATGTTTTTACCTGATTGAGACATCCTGACAATTGATGGATGCGAACGTAAATCACACCTACAATTGACATGTGACTAGTCATACAACATATATAATGAGAATGGATAACAAAACATATATAAAATAGATCACTTGAACATAGACCAACATATAGGGCCACTGACTTAAATGGCTATAGGGGGGCGGAGCTAAATGAATACATTTCAAAATTTTCAAGAAAATCACAGAAGAAAAACCCCAACAAGTGATAATCAGCAAACCTGAAATTTTGGTCATCATGTGTGACAGTAAAATAGGCTGGGGAGAACAACGATTGTAAGAACAAGGATTGCATAGACAACATCCTACCAAAACGAAGTAAATAAAATGCGTGTAGGGGACGAACGTAAATTAATTGTATATGATTTTTCAACCAAATCACATAAGAAGAATCACATTCTGTAATAATCAGCAAATGTGAAACTTTGATCATCATCTATGACAGTAAAGTAGGCTGGGAAGAATAAGGATAGCATGAACGAAACCGTACCAAAATCAAATCAATACAATAGGTATAGGGAGATGGACTTAAATTAATTGATATGGAAATTTATTTTGACATCACACAACCAAAATCCTAGGAACTAAAAATCAGCAAGCCTCAAACTTTGGTCAACATCTGTGACAGTAAAATAGGCCGGGAAGAACATGGATTGGAAAAACAAGAATTTTATGTACGAAACCGTACAGAATGGAAATCAATAAAATCGGTATAATCACCAATACAATGAAGGTAAATTAATTGTATGAAAATTTTCAAGCAAATCACAACAACAAAATGGACAGGAAGTAATAATGACCAAACCTGAAACTTTGATCATCATCTGTAAGAGTAAAATAGGCTGGGAGGAACAAACATTGTATTACAAGGATTGCATGTACGAAACCGTAGGTAAGCCGCAATTTAAAAAATGGGTATACGTCCACGGACGTAAATTTATTCGTATGCAAAATTTTCAAGCAAATCACAGTACAAAAAACACACGAACTCATAAAGACCAATAACATAGCTTTGGTCATCATCTGTGACAGTAAACTAGGCTGGAAATAAGAAGGATTGCAGAAACCACAAGATTGCATGTAAGAAATTGTATGAAAATGAACTAAAAAATAATATAAACACATGTTGCCCAAGATTGCAAGAATACGAGTGAACAGTAACATTATAGCAGATTACAATGGTTGCTAGAACAAGTCGGATGGGAAAGGTAACTGTAGGTGCTGAAAAATTGCTCGTGTGATTAATGTGGGAAACTATGTTGTTTAGGGTAAATTAACCTATTAAAAAAAATGCAACTAAGGTGCAGTGATCGCCAGAAACTTTTAACTAAAAAGCTTCAAAAGAGTTTGATCGCCTACCTGTTTAAACGCGGAAGAATGAGTCCTTGGTTCCCCTCCTTCAGCCGGCTGAAGAAAGAGAGCCCTTTCTTTGTTCTTTTGTTCTTGCTGTTGAATGTTGAGGATCGTCCAGAAGTTCTTCTGGCTTCGTGCTTGATTTCCCTCTTTTTGATTTCTTGTTGTTGTTATTGAATGCAGCAGAGACAGAGAAACAGAAAAATAAAGGAGAAACAATGATGAGAATCTAAATGGAAATAATATCAAAGTTAACTATGATTATAAACATGTTTAAACAGCAACTCACTTGTTTAAATGACTTTGAAACCCCTTTAGAACAGATGGGTTTTGGAAAATTAATGGCGTGGTGTGTGTTGCATGAAGTGAATATGAGAATAAAACTAATGAATGAAAATGAAATTCAGATATGAAAAACTTATGCCCAGTCCAGTTGGTTGAAGCTTTGAAAAGATGAAGATCTTGAAGAGGGATGCCGACTTCTGGAAATGGCAGCGCTCCGGCGTTCCGACGTGGTTACTTCGATCTCCAAATCGCTATAACGCTGTGGCTCAATAATTCTCTCTCTTCCTTTTTTTTTTTTGCTCCTTGAGATGCAAGGTATTTATAGGCATTTTCTGCGTTCGCGATTAACATAGAAAAATCTCGGATTTATCTACCTTAATCGTCAGATAATTACTGATTAATTCATCTTTATCTGTAATTATCTAAAACGCGTCCACCTTGGCTGACGCCTTTAAGATTAAATTAAGATAAGGATAAATATCCGGGAAAACTTATCTTTATCTTTATTAGCTAAAACGCGTCCACCTTAGTAGACGTCTTTTATTCTAATTAAGATAAGGATAAACATCCGGAAGAGAAGTTAAAACAGCTTAGGAAACTTAAAAAGCGTCGTCCTTAACAGACGCCTTTTAGCTAATAAATCAATTAATTAAAATTCAAATTTAAACGTTAAAATAGGAATAAAGTCTAAATGGCGTCCACATGGGTCGACGCCTTTCAGGATTCTTCATATTTTAACTGAAATTTGAGCTAAAATCAATTCAATTGATTAACTTAAACATGTCTGTTAAACCCGACACTCAAAAAAATATCAATAAAAATTAATTAATGGTTAATTATCAGACCATTCTGAGGCATTATTATATGATATGAAATTTACTCAAAATGACGTCAAAATTAGCGTGTCTACAGCTGCCTCACCTTGGCATCGTCTTTGCAAGGGAGTGAAATGAAATGGAATGTACTGAAAAGGTGATGCCAAGGTGTGATGAGACACGCTCTTAACATCACATGATTGGAATTTTTCTCGAAATTATCAATGAAGATAGCTCAAGGAAATCAATGGAATCAATCCTGTCTGGATGAGGTAGACAAGGAAATAAAATAAGGTCGATCAACCTCTTCGGAGTGGGAAGTACTCCAGGTCGTAGACACTGTAGGTTTCATCATGGGGAGCATTTGCCAGCCAATGTGGACGTGCTGCAGCCATGATGGATCTTAAAAAGAAAACAAGAAATATTGGATAAAGAATCCAATCAAGGATATAATCCCAATGATATCTTCAAGCGAATCTCAAAGATAATCAAGATACTCAATTCAGAATGGAATATTTCATATCATGTTTGATTTATTTTGATTTAATGGTATGAAACTTAATCAATAATTAATTCTTATCACAATGATTTCAAAATCCTACATGATGCATGCTGGGCTAAAAGAAAAATATAAAGTCAAATAAAATATAAATTAATCAAGGATAATATTGTTAAATTGTCATTAATGAGTCAAGACACCAATTCTTGTAATCCAGTGCTAAGCCGAAGCTCGTTTATCCACGCACCGTTTCACAAAAGTGGAACCATCGTCCCCACTAATTAACAATCCAACGGCCTATCCGTGCGATTAAGAATCCTCTGGAATTATCACTGTTTTTGTTGTAGGGGAACTCAAATTCCAGTTTCATCAAAACCACAAGGTCCTTGATATGGTCTAATAAATATTTATCATATAGTAATGTGAATGCAAAATAATTACATGAAATAATACAGGGGTAGAAATAACCGTCTTTTTAGCCACGGTTGAGACTTCTTGACTCCCACAGTGGGATCTTCTTAACATTTTCAGCTTTCTTGAATTTTCTGCAATCAAAATTGTTAGTAATTCCAATAAATATTCAATTTAAACATCGAAACCTATAGAATTTCGGATAAATCATATAAAGATATGAAACGCGTCGTGTCGTGAAGACGCCTTTTGACATTGAAACGCGTCTCTTCTACTCGACGCCTTTCACTCACAGAAACAGGTTTCTGACTGTTCTCTACTCGGATTCCAACTTTACCAATGCCTTGTGTCCTATATATGACTTGAACAAACAAGTTAAGCATCTATTCAGGCTTAGCCCCTTGCCTGGTTAAGTAACCGACTACTTGATCCTATCCTTGATAGAAGGGTCAAGGGGCATAGCCTTTATTAACAAAGGTAATGAGAATAATCAAACTTAAGCAAAATGCAACATACAAGCAGACAGATGCTTACTGAAAATAAAAGGAATGAAACATACTAAATGCAACAAGCAGATGCTAATTGAAATAATTTTGTTGTTTTGAAATATTCATTTTTGTTTGGGGTTTTGAAATATATGCTTTTTTTCTTGAATTTTGACATATGTATTTTTTTTGAATTTTTGAAACATATGTATTTTTTTTTGAATTTTGAAATATTTTTTTTTTTGGATTTTTGACTTATATATATTTTTTTTTTGGATTTTTGACATATGTATTTTTTTGGATTTTTGACATATGTATTTTTTTTTTTTTTTTTTTTGGATTTTTTGACATATGTATTTTTTTTTTTTTTTGACATGTATTTTTTTTTTTTTTTGACATATGTATTTTTTTTGGCTTTTTGACATATGTATTTTGGATTTTTGACTTATGTATTTTTTTTGGATTTTTGACTAAAAGATCAGCATGGTATTTGGATCAAAAGATCATATTCATTTATTAACTTCATTTCCAAATTATTCTTTAACAACTTAACTTAAACCCATCGTGTTAGAATTTGTGTTTCCATTCGTGATCCCATTTGATGATTTGACCCTTAGTCGATCTAAGCCATTCCTTAAGTTTGGAGTACATTTCTTTAGAAAGAAAAGATGAATAAGTTTAGAAAGCCCATGAGAAGGTTCCGGAGACTTAAAAAGATGTCCCTTTTCTACCCTAATATCCGTTGGGGTTCGGTCATTTTCTTTCCGGGGTATTTATCGACCTTGCGTTCCCTTTTATTTCATTTCATGGCCTTGATGTAACGTTTGTAATGTAATGGCCTTTTGATTTGACATTTGGCTTTTGCCTTGCTTTTTCTTTTCTTCCTTTCTTTTCTTCGGGACGGATCTCCCCCTTTTTTTTATGACGGCCTCCTACTAAGATGGCGGGTATTCTTGGTAGTCTATTCTAAGTCTCGTTCCTACATCATGGGCCGAGTATAAAACAGAATTTTTGCTTTAAAAAGAATGATTTGTACTTTACACTTTTGGTCAAGCTTTCGATATCCTTTAGGACTTGTCATCTCTTGTTACTCACGAATCAAACGTGTAGTAATGGGCTTGAAATTAAGTTATCCAGACTGATAAGGAAATTTGAGATTATAAATTTTCTGATTCCACTGGTCTTTGTACCATACCGATCGACTCTTTAACCTAAGGGTAGTATTTCTTAAGATGTAAACCATTCCAGGGATGTTTTAACTCTTCTCCTTCTGCATTAATAAGACGATAAGCGTTACCAGGAAAAGCGTGCGATACAACATAAGGTCCTTCCCAGTTGGGTTGGAGCTTAGAACGCAGACCACCAGGTTTTATAAAAATTCTTTTGACAACCATTTCACCGACTTTGAACTTACGTTCAATGACTTTCTTTTGATAAAAACGTGCTAATCTGTTTTGATAAACTTTTGCATGATTAGCAGCTGACCATCTTTTCTCGTCTAAAAGTTCCAATTGAGCAAGGAGTGCTGAACGATGTTCATCAATGGAAAATTCCTTATTCAATTGTACTCTTAATGACGGTATGAGGATCTCATATGGAACTACCGCCTCCATTCCAAATGTTACGGAATAAGGAGTTTACCCAGTAGGCGTGCGGATTGAAGTTCGGTAGGCCCATAGAGCCTCAACCAATTTTTCTGGCCAATCTGAGAACTTATTAGATTTACACGTCTTTTTGATGATTTTTATCAAAGTCTTATTTGTTGCCTCTGCTTGGCCATTGCCTTGCGGATAATAAGGAGATGAATGATGCAATGCAATTTTATACCTGTTACAGAGGTCCTTCAGTTCCTGTGACACGAACTGCGGTCCATTGTCGGTGACGATGGTGCTTGGAATTCCAAATCGAGTGATGATGTTCTTCATGATGAACTTGCAGACGGTTGATGCTTTGATCTCCACGTACGCTTCAGCTTCTGCCCACTTGGTGAAGTATTCCGTTGCCGTGAGAATGAAAGATTTCTGCTTGATGCCGGAATCTGGATTACCAAGAGGTCCAATAATGTCGAAAGCCCACATGGAGAAAGGCCATGGGGAAGAAACAGGATGGAGTGAAGATGCAGGAGAATGAATTTTGTCGGCGTGAAGTTGACACTTAGCACACCTACGAACATATCCTACACAATCTTCTTCCATGGTTGGCCAATAAAATCCTTGTCTAAGGATCTTCTTTGCTAGCATCTGTCCATTGACATGACCACCACAAACTCCACTATGAGCTCCTTCCATAACCTTCCAAAGCTCATCTTCGTCTAGACATCTCAGAAGAACTCCATCAAAACCTCTCTTGTACAGTGCTCCCCCCCCAACTAGGGTGTATCGTTGAGCAACTCTCCTGATAGCTCTCTTCTCCTCAGTTGTAGCTTCCTCAGGATATGATTGATCTTCACAATATTTTGCAATTTCATAATACCATGGCTTCTGTTCATCATCCATCTCTTCTAACAGCTCCATCAACATGATTTCTCTTTTTTCAATGATATCTCCGTCTCTGACTTTCTTCAGCAACTTCTCCTTAGTTCTAAGGAATGAAGGATCTTTCACGGCGGGTGAAAGACGCCTATGAACTATGATCGATTCAGATTGTTTGCTGATTGGAAAATCAAGAGAAGATGCAAGTGAAGCTAGAGCGTCAGCTAAGATGTTTTGATTCCTAGGGACATGGACAAAGATCAATTTCGTGAAAAGCTTTGAATAAGCAGAAGTAAGCTCTTGATAAGGCTTGAGTTTGGGATTGAGAGTTCGATACTTGGTCAGCACTTGGCGAAGAATTAGTTGGCTATCACCCACAATCTTGAGTTTGGTGGCACCATGGAAATGAGCAGCCTCGAGACCAGCAAGGAGTGCCTCGTATTCAGCTATATTGTTTGTGACTGGAAAATCAAGCTGAAAGGCTTGTGGAATGGTGATACCTTCAGGTGATAACAGAACGATACCGATCCCTTTACCATGAGAATTCAGAGCTCCGTCAAAATGCAGAGTCCACATATCATCTCTGATTTGATTAACGGACATCAGTTCCTCATCCGGAAACTCTGATCGGACTGGATCAAATCTAAGAAGGGGATGATGAGCGAGATGTTCTGCTATGGCATAGCCCTTGATCGCTTTCTGCTGAATATAGATGATATCGAATTGAGATAGAAAGCTTTGCCATCGTGCTAACCTATCAGTAAGAACAGATTTCTCCAGAAGGAATTTGATTGGATTCATCCTAGCGATGAGATGGACTTCATGGGCCAGAAAATAATGCTTCAATTTCTGCACAACCCAAACCAATGCTGCACATGTTTTCTCCATCGCCGTATATCTCTGTTCAGCGGGGTTGAGAAGTTTAGAGAGATAATAGGCTGCCCTCTCTTTTCCTTCTTCATCTTCTTGTGCTAAGACAGCCCCCACTGCATCATCCAGGACTGAAATATAAAGTATCAATGGTTTGCCTGGAGATGGTGGTCTCAAAACAGGAGGACTTGCTAAATAGTTCTTTAATCCATCGAATGCCTCCTGACACTTATCGTCCCAATCGAATTTGACTCCCGGCTTGGTAAGCTCGTAAAACGGCTTACACCTTTGTGAGTGCTGGGAGACAAAGCGGCGAATAAATTGCAACCTTCCGATTAATCCTCTCAACTCTTTCAAGTTTTTGGGAGGTGGCATTTCTCTAATAGCCTTCGCCTTGTTAGGATCGATCTCAATTCCCCGTTTGCTGACAATGAATCCAAGCAATTTTCCTGAAGATACCCCGAATACACATTTCTTGGGGTTCATCTTCAACTGATATTCTCTCGATCTCTCTAATACTCTTGCCAAAACTTTGGCGTGCTCAGCCTTTGTTTTTTATTTAACTAGTAAGTCATCCACATACACTTCCAGATCTATGTGCATCATGTCATGAAATATTGCCATCATAGCCCTCTGATAAGTGGCTCCAGCATTCTTTAACCCAAATGGCATGACAACATAACAATATGTTCCCCAAGGTGTAGTGAATGACGTTTTCTCTTGATCCTCTTCTGCCAGCTTAATCTGATTATATCCTGAAAATCCATCCATAAATGATAAAGTCTCATAACCAGCAGTATTATCGATGAGTACATCAATATGAGGCAATGGAAAATCATCTTTAGGACATGCCCGGTTCAAATCGCGGAAGTCAATGCAAATCCTGACCTTTCCGTCCTTCTTCATAACCGGGACTATATTAGCCACCCATTGTGGATAAAGGACAACTCTAATAAACTTAGCTTTATGCAACTTATCGACCTCTTCATTCATCTTTAAAGCCATTTGTGGGTGGAATCGTCTTAATTTCTGTTTGACAGGGCTAGCTCCTTCCTTTAATGTCAGTCTGTGTTCAACCAAAGTTGAGTCTAACCCCGGCATATCCTCATAACTCCAGGCGAAAGTGTCCTTATAGTCCTTGAGTACTTGTACCATTGCTTTCTCATCCTCTGAAGAAAGATTTTTACTGACGAGGACAACCTTAGGTTCGTCTTCGGTCCCTAAATTAATTTCTTTGGTGGGCTCTTCTACGGCAGCTGAGGGTTCATCAAATCTCTTCACTCCACTGGCATACGCCTCAGCCGCGTCCTCGTCATCTTTCTCTTCAACAATGGGGTCCTTTTCATGTACTAATTCATATACCCCATACCCATCACTAACTGACTCATCGTCCATGCAATCTTCTGGCATCTGAATTGGATTTTCTAGAAATTGAGGGATCAAAGAGCAAGAAGAGCATTTATCAGCTAAGTCCTGGAGGTATCTATCTGGAATTTGCCTACCCTTAGGCTTCCTAGACTTCCTAACCTGACTAATCTGACTAACTTCACTATCATAACCTAACGAAGATGAAGCAGGATGAAAATCCTGGGATACAAGTGGAAATACAAGAGAATCCTCCCGAGGGGAGGGGCAGAGTAGATCTAGAAGAGACTCTTGACCGAAGGACCCGCGCGGCGGGGTACAATCGGACAAGTAAGATGTTTCCTCAATGAGGATTTGGGAAGAATTTGTTGCCAAATTGGCGTTTTTTTTTTTTGGACAATGAAAGAATTAAACATAAAGCAGGAATGAATACAAATGGGAGGAGAATCAGACGGAGGAAGTGGCACCAAGGCCAAAGGATTGGGGGGATCATATAGTAATATGTCCCAGATCAGATTATACAACCTCTCTAGATCAAGAGGAGGTTGTGGTATAATGTCCCGGGGGAACAGAGTAATCATGACGGGCGGAGCCCGTGGAATATCTTCAATTATGACCCGCGACCAAGTCGGGGTCAAGAGCAGTGTACGGAAAAGAGTATGGAGCGTGAAGACATGTGAAGGATATGTCCCCCTCCAGAGCAGATCTGTTGTGTAACCAGCTTCATAGGGGTCATCTGGCTCCCCTTCATCTGTTTCTTCGGATAACAGTATCCGCTTGTCAAATATGGCACCAGGGCTTTCAATCAGTTCATCAATCTGCGGCGGCCACTTAGGTTCTGCAGGATCCAAGAATAGTCTGTTCAGTGCAATATACAGGTCCCTCAGATCGAACCACCTGTACCATTCACATTCAGGGTCATGGAATTTCCTCCTTTTCATAGGCCGCAGAGCCTCCAAGGATTGGTACGTAAGCAGTTCAGAACAATGTCTGGCCAAATCCCTCCCATATATATCATGGAAGTCAAAACAGGAAGTAATGACCACCGTATTGTCGTAGCTAAGTATGGGCCCTTTTACAAAGTGAGTACACAGGGTCCATGTTAGGGGTTCTCGGCCTTCTTTGAGTGGCGTAGACATTGCCTCCCAGATTTTCGGGCCTTCTTTGATTTCTGCTTTCTGAACTGGATCTTGCTTCAGTTTTATTGGCCTATAGCCCAGACCACTTCCAGGTGCTGCTCGATGATTTCTGACAGGAGTGGTCCTGCCTTGCAATTGTGTGCCCAGACCTTTCCCAGGCTCGTAGCCGTTCTTCATCATGATCCTCCATCCTGGGGTACTCATGCACTTCCCCCTCTTGATAGCATCTAACGGATATGGAGAGATAGTAGCGGCTTTCAGAGGATCAGCCACTGGACGGTAGACCTGTAATACCGACAGAAAAGGTTGTCGGCCAGGTAAAACAGCAGATTTAATGTTCAAGGAATGAGCAGCAGCAAGGATCGGCATGCTCGTTACTTTAATTATTCGTCCTTTGTAAGGAAATTTGAGGCATTGATGATTCGTAGAGGGAATCGCCTCAAGAGTTTTAATATAAGGACGACCTAAAATGGCATTTATGGACGGGTCGATTTTCAAGATGTGAAATTCGACCTCTGCATGACTTACGGGGCCCAGCTCCACCTTTAAATAAACCATTCCAAGAGGGGAACGGGTAGAATTGTCATATGCTGTCACTGAGATGGGGCTGGGCAGCCATTTCTCTTTGGGCACACCGCATTGATCGAAGCCCCTGTGTCAACCAGGCATGCATCCACGGCCTTCTTACAGATGTTAACCGTGATACTCAGAGCCATGCTTCTGGCTGCTGGCGGTGCTAGTTCCGATGTATGAAATGTTATGGAGGGCTGATCCCCCTGAGGAACTAGTAGTGCTGCAATCTTCTCTACCGGCACGTCTTCATTGACCATCACCTTCTGCAGATATTCCATTAAAGCTTCTTGGTGACTCTTGGATCTTTTGATCAGTTCGAGTATAGTGATCCGTGCCGGTGTCCGATCCAGGTGTTTCAACAAGTCATATTGAGTGCCAGGTGCACTCTCTTCATTGTGGGCTTCCTCAGTCGGCTGTGATGGGCCGTCTCTGACTGTGGACTGAGGAAAGACCTTGTTGAAAATCCTTCCACTCCGGAGCGCGTGTTCCTCAACCGTGGAGGATCCGGGTGACACCTTAAGTACCGCAGGGTTGGATGGTGCGGATGATGTAGAGGGTTGGTATGTAGGTGATGGCGTAAGGCTAGGTGGTGATGGCGCAGTGTGGATTAAAGGCCTAGAGGGTTGGATAGTGGATGGGTAAGTGGTTGGTGAAGTGGGGAATGGTACGCGTAATAATGGTCTAGATGGCAAAGGCATATCTGGATAGGCGGTAGTGGTAGTGGGTGAAGTAGGAAATGGTATGCGTAATAGCGGCCTAGATGGTAGAAGGGGTGCGTTATTGGTTTGCGGGGGTTTATATGATGGAGGCGTAGGAGTGCGGGGTGTAATGGGTCTAAGGAAGGCGGGTAGTGGTAATGGGTTATTGGGTGTGGGCGAGTGATATGTAGGTGTGGGTATAGGGGTGATGGTAACAGGTTGTGACCTTGGTATGTGGATGGTGCGGCGTGGTGGTCGCTCTGCGGTACTTTGAACGTGACCCGTTGAACAAAGAGAGGAAGAGTCCTCTACTCTCCACTGCTGCCCACGACCAGCCTCAGACTGGCTGTTCGTCAAGATGGGAGCAACCTGGTTTTGGTTCTGGTGCTCCGGGAGTGGATTCTGCACTATACCCATGTTGGGTGGTGCTACTGCTTGTGCCGGTGGTCTTGCTTGCTGCTGCTGCTGCTGCGGTCTCCTCGCCTTCAGGGCTGTTATGTACTTCTTCATTTCCTCCCAGTCTATGCCGCCCTGCTCGTTGAGATCATGGATATAATCTCTGAATTGGAAGCAGGTGTCAATGGTATGCCCAGGTTGCCTGTGGAAGTAGCAATACCTAGACGTATCGGCATTTTGAGGCCAGACGGCCTTCTCCCTCGGCAAAACTAAGGCATTGGCTGCCATTAAAGCGCTTAAGATATCCGCCAAGGATTCTGGGAGGGCCGGGTACTCTGCCCTTTTCGGGCCTGGAGGTCTCCTTTGTTGGTTGTAATCACCAGGAGGAGGGACATTGTGGTATGCCGGCGGTGCACGCTGCTGGTACTGTGGCTGTTGCTGTTGCTGATACTGCTGCTGAGGGGGCTGCTGATACTGCTGTTGCCGTTGCGGCTGTTGCTGTTGCTGGTTATGATTCGGCTGCTGGGGCCGCTGGTACTGCTGTTGGTAATGGGGGTTCTGCTGCTGCCTGTACCCCTGCTGGCTCGTCTGTGGTGGCCTCTGGTACTGCTGATTCCTCACAAACTGGGGCGAGTTATTGTTCATAGTACTGACCTGCTCGTGAGAGAGCGTGCCCTCAGTAGTTGGACCTGAGCTAGGAGAATTCGGCACTGCAGGCTTCCGAGGCGGAGGCCCGTTAGGTCTGTGAGGATCAAAGACGCTAGAGAACGTAGCGTCCTTGAAAGCATTCTGGCAGTACCGTGCCCTTTCATAGAGCTCTGCCATGTTCGTCAAGTTGTTCAAGGAGAGGACTAGCTTGAACTGGGGAGTGGCGTTAGAAATCAACATTTTCACTTGTTCGGATTCGGACAAGTGATCTTTCACTTTTTCAGCCAGGCCCCGCCACCTGTCAGCAAAACTGACAAACTCCTCGTCCGGTTTCATCTTTTCTGCAATAAGATCCGTGATAGACAAGGAGGGTGCAACTCTGTCCTGGTATCGTTGGATAAATTTGCGTGAAACGATACCGTAATCCTCTACTTCTGAGGGTTCCAGAGAAAAGAACCACTCGAGGGCTGGTCCCTCTAGGGATCTCCTGAACAAGAAAGCCAATGACCTCTTATCATTCTGCCAGAAAGAGGATTCGTACATGAACTCCTTCAGGTGCGTGAAGGGGTTACCAGTACCGTTATATTTTCGATACACTGGCATTTCAGAGGGTGGCAGATAGAACACTGGCAGGCTCGGTAAATTGATTTCTGGCACAGCTTTAACCCCCATCATTTTCTGAAGATTGTTGAACTGTTCATCCATGCGCTCCATCTTGGCCAGCAACGTCTGCGTGGTTAGATCTGCCTGGGGAGGAGGAGGAGGAGGAGGAAGTACTTGATAGGCCTGCTGCCTAGAGTACGTCGGACAAGGAGGATAATAAGGATGAGGTCCGGCAGAGCTTCCGCCATGCCCGAGGGCATTTTGATAAACGGGCGTCTGCGGTCTAGCCGGTTGCGTGGATGACGAAAGTTGTGGCCCAGTTGGCCGAGAAGTAAGATGAAGGCCTTCCATGGCCTGATGGATAAAAGGGGGAGGAAGAGGAGGTTGTTGAGGAACAACGGGGGGAGCCACAGGGTTCGGCTCAGCAGGCTGCATGGGTGCCTTCCCCTTCAAAATGGACTGGATCGCCTCGAACTGCTGAGGGTCCAGTTGGGAGGCAAGAACTCCCAGAGCATTGACGAGATCCATAGGATCGGAGGGTGAGGGATCATTCTGATTCATGTCCCTTTCAAGGTCGGGATTGGGAATCGCATATACATGCGGGGGAAGATCAGGATATCGATCCTGTGGATGAAAGGGGTCCGGACATTCCCATCTTGTCGATATGGAATGGGGACGGAATTATGGGAGGCATCAGCATCTCTCCCGTTCTCGTAGTTGAAATCTGAATTGCGAGGGGCATTAGCATCTCCCTCGTAGTTGATAATGGCGTCTTGGGCCATACTCAAATCTCTGCCTGATCGCAGCAACATTATATTAGATTCTCTTTTCAAAGATTTAATCACACAAGTTGTGCAGAGATTAATCAAACAAGTGGATGCTTAACGTGATTTCAGGATTCCTTGTTGAATTATTTGAATTGGATTAAACCACAATTTCGCTCAGGGAAGGATCCTAGTTTCAGTTCAGTTTCCACCGTTATTCTCTAAGATTTTCTCTCACAACGCTTTCGGAATCTAGCCGGGACTTCAATTGGTACAACCAGCCCGATGATCAAGGAGGAATACCTTGATTTTGGGGACTTATGGAGGTCTCAACGTCAACTTCTCTAGTCTGATCAAGGGACCAACCCAATCAGAGAGAGTTGCTAACGTTGAGTAATGTGTTCCTAAGAAAATGAGGGTTTTAGCCTCAATGCGTATGCCCTGCGACCTGGATGGCCTCTAATGCTTAATAGAGTAATGGGTAGCTAGTACTCAACACAGAAATCTGGAAACTGAAAAATAATTAAGAAACTGTCTGAATCGCGTCGATGATAGTCGACGCTATTCAAAACAGAACTTAATTCTTTCGCAGAGAACAGATGCAAACAGCAGAGAAAGCTTGGAAAATAACTAAAAACTGTCTGAATCGCGTCGATGATGGTCGACGCTATTCAACACAGAACTTAATTATTTCGCAGAAACAGATGCAAACGACAGAGAAAGTCTGGAGGATAAAAGGCGTCTAGGAGTGCTGACGCGGTTTTGAAACGCGTCGCTGTTCCTGGACGCTTTTTAGTTCGCAGAAGCAGATTTCCAGACGGATTTTCTGGGTCGAATCCTCCTTAAACAGGGTAAAATGCAGTAAACAATCAACTCATGCAAAGATTTTTAGTTTCAGATTTTAAACAGGATGATTTACTAACTAAACAACTAAGAAATCACGCAATCACACAGCATTTTATCACAAAAAACAGCTTTTTGATTTAATCAAAGGGGAGGCAAGATCTTGCCACTGGGGTGTGCACGTGGTGCACGAGGGAAATTAATCAAACTAAACACTCACCAATTGGTGAGGACGTGTCGAAAGACACAAGTGGTGCACCGTGGGTGCCCGATATGATGATAACAAGAACAAAAGAAATTAAAAGACGGCGAGACCAAGTCCTACCGTGATCGCCAAAAGAGCTGTAGGTGCTGAAAAATTGCTCGTGTGATTAATGTGGGAAACTATGTTGTTTAGGGTAAATTAACCTATTAAAAAAAATGCAACTAAGGTGCAGTGATCGCCAGAAACTTTTAACTAAAAAGCTTCAAAAGAGTTTGATCGCCTACCTGTTTAAACGCGGAAGAATGAGTCCTTGGTTCCCCTCCTTCAGCCGGCTGAAGAAAGAGAGCCCTTTCTTTGTTCTTTTGTTCTTGCTGTTGAATGTTGAGGATCGTCCAGAAGTTCTTCTGGCTTCGTGCTTGATTTCCCTCTTTTTGATTTCTTGTTGTTGTTGTTGAATGCAGCAGAGACAGAGAAACAGAAAAATAAAGGAGAAACAATGATGAGAATCTAAATGGAAATAATATCAAAGTTAACTATGATTATAAACATGTTTAAACAGCAACTCACTTGTTTAAATGACTTTGAAACCCCTTTAGAACAGATGGGTTTTGGAAAATTAATGGCGTGGTGTGTGTTGCATGAAGTGAATATGAGAATAAAACTAATGAATGAAAATGAAATTCAGATATGAAAAACTTATGCCCAGTCCAGTTGGTTGAAGCTTTGAAAAGATGAAGATCTTGAAGAGGGATGCCGACTTCTGGAAATGGCAGCGCTCCGGCGTTCCGACGTGGTTGCTTCGATCTCCAAATCGCTATAACGCTGTGGCTCAATAATTCTCTCTCTTCCTTTTTTTTTTTTGCTCCTTGAGATGCAAGGTATTTATAGGCATTTTCTGCGTTCGCGATTAACATAGAAAAATCTCGGATTTATCTACCTTAATCGTCAGATAATTACTGATTAATTCATCTTTATCTGTAATTATCTAAAACGCGTCCACCTTGGCTGACGCCTTTAAGATTAAATTAAGATAAGGATAAATATCCGGGAAAACTTATCTTTATCTTTATTAGCTAAAACGCGTCCACCTTAGTAGACGTCTTTTATTCTAATTAAGATAAGGATAAACATCCGGAAGAGAAGTTAAAACAGCTTAGGAAACTTAAAAAGCGTCGTCCTTAACAGACGCCTTTTAGCTAATAAATCAATTAATTAAAATTCAAATTTAAACGTTAAAATAGGAATAAAGTCTAAATGGCGTCCACATGGGTCGACGCCTTTTAGGATTCTTCATATTTTAACTGAAATTTGAGCTAAAATCAATTCAATTGATTAACTTAAACATGTCTGTTAAACCCGACACTCAAAAAAATATCAATAAAAATTAATTAATGGTTAATTATCAGACCATTCTGAGGCATTATTATATGATATGAAATTTACTCAAAATGACGTCAAAATTAGCGTGTCTACAGTAACGAGCAAAAAATATTAACTTTTACACTAACCGAGGGAAGGAGAAGATCGGGAAAGGAGAAGATCGGAACCTTGTGAAAGAAACCCTCATCTGCAGATCCGAGTTGTAAGAAACCTACCTGTGGTTTGGAAGATGGTCCACGGTCCAGAAAGGAGAAAACAAACGCTGCTCACAGGAGAAGGAATGGTCGCAAACATAGGTGTTCGAACAAATTAGATGCTGGTAAACGCAGTGGTTGCCGGACAAGAAGGTATCGTTTTCTCCCCTTGAAACCGCCATGGTCGACCCACTATAGATATAGGAAGAGGAGCACGGAACTACCACGTCATCGAAAGGGGAAGGACGAGAGATAGGCACCCGAGGTGAAGCCGTACCTTTTCAATGCTCACTGCGCTCAGACACAACTTCACGAAGGGGGAGGGGAGCGGACGATGGCGGCCTTGAGCGGCCAAAGGAAGGGAAGAAGACGAACCTGGGGCATCTTGTAAGACAACCGCATCGTATGTAATGAATGGAGAAGATGGCGAAGGAAAGGGACGAAGGCAGAGTCTTCTCGCACAGGAGAAGCGGTTCGAAGCCACAGGTAGAGGAGACGGTCGGGAGGAGCAGCACCTCGGAGCAGACGGTGGCCAGAGCAGTGCGTCGGAGCCAGAGAGGAAGAGGAGATGCGGTCACCAGCAGTAGCGCCTTGCGAGGAGCAGATGGTCGCCAGAGCAGCCCCTCGGAGGGAGAGAGGAAGAGGAGACAACGTCGCCAGGAGCAGACGGTCGCCAGCGGCGCCTTGGAGCCAGAGAGGAGGACGATATGTGGTCGTCAGAGCGTACTGCCTCGGAAGGAGTGCGAAAGGGCACCGGAAACACGTGATAACCCCTATCCCACCGAAACTAGTGGGATGGGTTAGCCCGGGACAGACCCGAGTTATACCGAGATTAGCTTGCTTTTAACCCGCGCAAGTTAACCCACGTTTCAAACAAAAAAAACAGATAACCCTGGGATAATCGCAGGCTAAGCCGCAATCAAACAGGGGCTCATAAGTTGGGTTAAGATTGAGTCCAACCCAAATCAACCCAATCGAAGTTGTAGCCCTAGACATTGAGTCCAACTCAAGTCAACTTCAGATGGGTGGCCATGGCTGGAAGATCTCCCTCTCCCACCAGTCCTCCCCTTCCTTCCTCCAACCCTTTCAGGAGCACCACCCTGCTTGGGCGCTGACCCTAAATAGATTGTAGGAGGTGCCATCTTCTACAGTCTGAAGAACAAAGACGCCTTTAGGATAAATATTTTTCTTTTAGAGATAAAAATATCAGAAGTTGTGCATAAAAATATCAGAATTTATGCTCGGTGTCCAACACAATTTACATGAGCATCTCCGGCTCAAGAATAGACACCGCATTCACAGCATTATATTTTCAAAAAAGAATAAAAAAATTTCAAGGTTATTCCACAAAAATCCCAGATTCATATTTTATATACTTTTTTGTTGTGTATTATTTGTATTTATTATTTATCATGTTAATTTTTATATGTTAATAATTGTCATATTATATAATATTTAATATTTAAATCATATATATTATTTTTTAGTTATCAACATTTTTAGTTATAATATATAATATATTAATATTTTTAAGTATCTATACTATATTAATAAAATAAAAATTTTAACCCAAATGATGTGACACTCTCATATTTTCTCTGTCAAAAAAATTATTAACAATTCTTAGAAAAAAGTCATTAATGCCCATATTTTGATTATTTTTTTCCTCTCACCTCCGCTCATTTCAAAATAACTCATTAATGGTCATAACTCTCTCTCTCTCTCTCTCTCTCTCTCTCTCTCTCTCTCTCTCTCTCTCTCTCTCTCTCTCTCTCTCTCTCTCTCTCTCTCTCTCTCTCTCTCTCTCTCTCTCTCTCTCACGGACTCGAGGGAAGTAGGGGGCCATGGCCATCTT
Organism: Zantedeschia hybrid cultivar; assembly: GCA_030544215.1. NCBI lineage: Eukaryota > Viridiplantae > Streptophyta > Magnoliopsida > Alismatales > Araceae > Zantedeschia > Zantedeschia hybrid cultivar. Next base: position 30,520,130 of record JARZZO010000003.1, on the reverse strand, counting down.
AAATTGAGGAACTAATAATAGTATTCCTAAATGTTTGTCTTACTCTATTTTATTTAACTTATCTTATAAATTTATTTAACTCATATGTTATATACTTTTTTGTCGTATATTATTTATATTTATTATTTATTATGTTAAGTTTTATATGTTAATAATTACCATATCATATAATATTTAATATTTATAGTCACATATAATATTTTTTAATTACAATATTTTTAGTTATAACATATAACATATTAATATTTTTAAGTATATTAATATATACAGTAAGTCACCTAGCAAATAAGACAACTAAAAATCCTAAAGTTAAATACTTTAACATGTGAGGGAATTACCTTCATATTAGAGGTCTCATTAAGTAAAATTAAAAGTTTGATATTCCTCATCTAATATTATCTTTATACTTAATTATTTGTTTAAACCTAAAATTTTATAAGACGAAATTGTTTAATTCAATATAATATTTTTATCTTAAAATTAAATTTATTATATATTTTAAATAATTTCACGTAAATACCATACATTGACGGATTTGAAACCAGTAAACTATGATTTGTGGACACCTCTATTTATGTTAGAGAGTCATGTCAGACACTCGGACACAAAACGACACTCAGACACCCCCGTATCCAACTCTCTACGTCAAAAGTTCAAAGTAAATATTAGACATTACTTAGAATACTTAACATATCTTCTCAGAATATTTGTCTATATAAAATTTGATATATTTGAGTTATATCTTTTACATTTTAGATAGATTTCAGTGACTATATTTTATTATATATATGTATAACTATGTATTCATGTATATATATGTGTATGTTCTATGTATCCTCGTATCCAATTTTTAAGACATTGCAGTGTTTATGTCGGAACTTACTTGACACTCAGCCACTATTTGATTTTGGGATAGGAATAGGGACAGGATTGGGATAAGATTTGGTTAGACCCCTTTTAACATGCATTTGGTTTGATTTGGGGAGGTTAGCCTGCCTACTTAACTTGGGCTATCCTAGGGATAAGTACCTTTGATTTGGAAACTAAGTGGAAGTTAACCCGGGATACATTTAAAAAGTACCTATTTTGTCCTTCAAGCCCACTTCTAATCAAATTTAATCCTCTCTTATTTCCAACCAAATCTGGATTATTTCACTTTATCATGGAATTAACTTACGTATTATTATTTTTAACCCAATTATAACATTAATTTTAGAACTTACGTTATAATCGCATTACGCGGACTATGAGTATAATTTACGTCCATTAATTCGATTACCCAAATTATTTCACTTACTTAAATGATATTAAAAACTTATTATGTACACATACTATGGTAGTAATTAACAATCAAACGTTGATGTTCACCATTTTGATGATCTCAATATGAACATATAACTTAATATGCTTCATCGGGCCATTTAAATTATACTGATACCGTATTTTTGAGTGTTGAACATCTACGGTAGGGACCAAACTTATTTGTATACAGTATGGGTATTACACGGCATAAATACGTTCATATATGCTTTGGTTTATAAGTTCAATAAGACGGTTAAATAATCGGTCAAATAATTAAAAGACTAACATAACATTTGGCAACATATCTATAAATTTCTTGCGAATGTTTTAAGAAGTTTAAATAACAAGTATAATGATATAATAAATAATTATTAATCAAATTATGAGTTTATGTGAGTAAAAAAATTGAATTTTTTTATCATTTAATTGGATGTTCTATGATATTAATACTGTGTAATAAATAGAAACTATTAAGCAATTTTTTTATTATACATGAATAAAAAGGTTAACATCAAGTAAACGAGCATTTTTCCATATCTTTCAATTTGAGTGTGGCGCACGGGAGTTTTATTATGAAATTCAAAAGTACACAAATTATTTGACCGAACTTTCTGCCCGTCTTATTCAAATTCTAAGCTAAATCATATCCAAATATATTTTTCCGTAGAATATTTGTATCGTACGTAACTAAAACGTAAATAACTAAAATAGGTAGGGATGTACAAAGCTTAGACAAGGAGCACCTCCACATTTATTTTTCATATCTTATAGGCGAATACGAATCCAAATATAGGCTAGCCATTGAATTGGAAATTTGATACTCATACTCTAATACACAAATATGGATATAACTCAGTGCACCTAAAATGAGTGCTTGTTACCAATGACGTTCATATCAAATATCCCTTATTTAAAAATAATGCACCTATTAAAGCTTCTCTACAACATCCGAAAGAAGGATCAAAAATCTGATTTTTATTGATTATCAAAAAATATACAAATGAGTTTACACCATAATACAACATGTATGGATGATAATCCTCTTCCAAGACCTGGGATGCTCATGTCAATAAGACATACATAGAATCTTTTGACACACTTATCCATACATTAAAAAAGTGTTTTGACCCTCCCATTCTGTAACGACCTGCCACCCTATAATCGGGGATCCGATTACTAAATGGGTACCGAATCATTAATTTGAAACCAAACCAGGATCTAATCAAGTCTGGGAGATAAATAATAAACTAAGCTAAACATTCACATCGCATTGAACTGAAATAGAAGTGCAGGAATTAAAAATTATTACAATGCGACTCAATACAGCAAATAATTACATACTCCAACAGAAAAGAAATAATTAAACTTACAGGCCAGAAATAAAATAACAACTACGTCGGGGCATACTCCGGAATAACTGCTGACGGTGCTCAACTCACGGCCGTGCTCTCCTCGCTAGGTCTGCTGAGAGTCCTCACCTGAAAACCGCAGGGGGGTGAGTCTCAAAGACAAGACTCAGTAGGGATCCTTCGATCCCCACTGCCCACGCACACACCCACAAGTGCAAGGTACAGCTAACGGTAAGGTGATAAACACAGGAGGTACAATTCCTAGTTCTTATCGTGAAATCACATGCAGTCGAAATATAATAAACACGCATATGTTAAAACAGCCGACTAGGGAACCCACAACTGCCGTCTCGATAGAACTCGCTAACCACACAACAACGGTGGGAAAACCTCGACCCGCTAAGACCAAGCAGTAACCCCTCGGATAGCACACTAGCTACTCCGGCCCAACCGGCTCAGGTGGCTACTCCTTCCCTCAGCATGAGTGACTCTCCGAATGTACCACTCCGACACCGGTACTAGCTGACCCCGGGGTTCACCAGGTGACCCTCTCTCACTAGGCGTCACCCCGCCCACGCCCCCACCGGCGCTGTGCTCACGCCCCCACCAGCACAGGGTGATAAAGCGCTACAATGTCACTCTAGGTCCACAGTAACACAAAACCCAACAAGTACGATCCGGTCACGTGAAAAGTCCGCGATCGCATAACATACATGTAGCATCGTCCGGTCATGAAGAATCTATCTCTACCGGGTACACTAAAACATGCACTAACCATCTGTCTAACAGTATGAACACATTTTACTGGCATGAATTAGTGAGGTTCTGTCTTGAATCGCGTCTCCCAAGGTCGACGCCATTCAAGCTCCATGTACAGTTTCATGAAAAACAGTCTTCAGAATCAAGTCCTAAAAGGCGTCGACACTAGTGGTCGCCTTTTAAAAGGCGTCGACATCCTCAGAGGCCATTCAGCACAGAAATCCAGAAATTCCAAAGAAACTACCCCGGGGATTTCTGCCTTAAAAGGCGTCATGGCTTCCCGACACCATTCGAACTGGCAAACCCTCAGTCAGGCGATTCCTGTCTAAAAGGCGTCGCGATGGTCCGACGCCCTTCAAAAAGGCGTCGCCCATGCACGACGTCTTTTAACCCTAGGAACCAGAGTTGCCATGAGCACGAGGGCTCCCTTTCCAACCCAAATAACCCCAAAATCACCCAAAAACGAAGGAGAAAGAGGGGCAATACAATTTATAGGAAATCACATTCATAGCAAATCCCACATATCATCAAAAGAACACCTAAACATGCTCATTCTACCCCCCAAAGCCAAAGATCCAAAACAAGCTTAAACGGGGAAAAACATGGTTTGAACACAATACTAAGGGAACCGTCACCCTACCGGATACTTGAACGCCTCCGAGCTTCAAGCCGTCCACCCGACTCGCCCCACGCCGCCGCCGGTACCGCCGTGGTCGTCCTTGCTCCACCGTGACGTCGGCCGCCGTCCGGAGAGTAGAACGCCGCAGTGGAGGTGGAGGTGGTAGTGGTAGGAGCTAGGTAGAGGATGGAGTGGAGGGAGGGATGAAACGGTGGGAGGAAAAGAGGGAGGAGGAGGGATCGCCGCCGAGTTCGTCGGAAGGGAAAGAGAGGAAGAGAGGAGAAAATGAGGGAAAGAAGGAGGGCTCGCGGGGTTAACCAGAGACTGGCTAAAACGCGTCGACATCCACGGACGCCTATCAGTTGATGTGACGGCTGCTCTGACAAGACTCTGAAACGCGTCATTCAAGGCAGACGCCGTTCAGACGACATGTCAGGGCCGTACTCTGACAAACCCAGAGTCGCAGTCTGAAAGGCGTCAACACACGTGGACGCCGTTCAGGCGACATGACAGGGCCGTACCCTCGCGGCCCGAAGCCAGCCCACGTGGCACCCACGTGGCAGAACCTAAAACGCGTCTGCGGTGGTGGACGCCGTTTAAAACGCGTCACGATGTCCTGACGCGAATCAACACAGAACCTCCGCCCTCTCTAAGGTTAGAACTACAAGGTCCGACCCCGAAAACCGGATCCGAAGGTCACGATCCTTACACATTCAATGGGAGATACTATGTACATATTACCTTCACAACATCCATAATCAATAGTTGATAGTATAAGAAACGTATTTTCCCATAGAACACACTGAAACGAGCCAAGCCACTCCACACCATAGAACAAGGTCCCTTTAAAAAAAACATCGAAGAGCCTGATCAACATCTGCATCGACAACTTTCAAGTGATGCATTATCTGCCCCTCACGAACTGCTCTGTGAATTCCTAGAACATAAAAACCATTCTTTTCATTACAAAATGCTCATAAATGAACAAATGAGAAATAAAATAAGTCGGTGATTACTTTGTCGAACCTTGAGTCACACAGTATCATCTTGAGCTCATCCACAAATTTTGTCGAAGCTTGAGTCACATAATATCCTCTCCAGTAATTAAGTCAAGGAAATAATCATGTGCAAGCAGAAAGAAGAAATCATCATCTATGAGATCACAAATAACGTGTGTAGGTGCACTAAAACAAAATGAATATGGAGAAGGATAACCAACATGCTTAAGTTATACAGTACAGTTTGTTGTTTTTTTCTGTAAGCCAGTCAAAACACCATACTGAATTACTTCAAGATCCACAAATTTTCTCCAAGCTTGAGTCACATAATATCCTCTCCAGTAATTAAGTCAAGGAAATAATCATGTGGAAGCAGAAAGAAGAAGTCATCATTTGTGAGATTAGAAATAAGACATGTAGGTGCACGAAAATAAAATGAATACGGAAAAGGATAACCAACATGCTCAGGTTATGCAACATAGTTGGTTCTTTTTTTTCTATAAGCCAGTCAAAACACCATATTGAATTACTTCAACATCCACAAATTTTCTCCAAGTAATTTTCAAAAAATTTCTGAGCAAATTACAGAACAAAGTTCATACAGTAGACAATGTTATCAAGACTAAGAGAACCTGCGAACCTAGTTCTTATCCTTTGGAAGAAAGGTCTAATTAACTAGAGAGAAGATGGGGATTGAAACTGGATATATATGTATGCGATTTCTGAGGTTGAAAGGTTTTGACAAATTCCTCAAAGCACCAAACAGTAACTACTAGAAAGAAAATACAGAGACATGGAGGAAACAAAAGCAAAGATGATTTGGCTGCTACCCAAACACATGCATCTCAAATATAAAATTCACCAACTGCAGCAAAACTTTTTTGATAAGTGTCGTAACACTAGCACTAAGGTAAAAGATGACATTATACTCCTATTGACTCTCTAGCCAAAAATAAAACAAAAATACAATCACCCATCCCCTAGTCAAACATGTTATACTGAGTGTGAAATATGCTGAAATAATGTGAAGACAAATATTGGCTGCACGTCAAAAATGAGCCAAATATCCAGTTAGTGATTATAGAAGCAATATAGATCATTAAAACAGTCTGCAAGTTGAGTTTAGAAATTTGAGAGACAATCCATTAGTGCAGTCCATAACCAATGTCAGTGTTAGATCATTAAGAGGACCTTCCCCAGTACATGAGCACCAGGAAGGATGCACCACCAGCTTACAAGTTATTGTACCTAGAAAATGGGAGGCATTGTCTATGGGGGTAGGAAAATGTTGATTGGGAGAGCAAACAATAACGCATGCAATTGAGTTCAAATTTAGAAGTGTTCCAAAATAAGTTTTGCAGTCAACTAACTCCTCCATCCACAGCAAAGGCATATGCAGTGCTCACTGATAATCTCCAAGACATTCCATCTCCACACCCATGTACCACCATGACCCTTGCAAAGAGTTCTCATTTCTCATCTTCTGCTACTCCATTGAGTACAAGCATGTCAGCTAACCGACAAACAAGTATAAAAAACATGCACCATGGTTAGAAATAAGCCAAAACTTATGTATTAGAAATATTAAGAAATCACAAATTCTTCCTCCTCTTGCTCACATCATAGTCAAAGTGAAAGGGAAAAACAATATACAAGAAAATGTCATACTAAAAATGCCAATTACGAAGATAAATAATGGTGTTCCTGTAACAGGTTCTAATTCAGATAGACTGGCTGAGAACCCTGTGCCATATATAACTGTCCACATGAGGATAGAGAAGGACTGGATGATCCACTGTAACAAGCTTGAGCAGAGATTAAATATAAATCACATATGTAGTAGCAAACATGAAATTGTAGAGAGAGTTGCTAACATACCTGCCTTAGAGGAGCCAATGGTGGTGTACATTGCAGCTGCTGATAGTCTTTTGGAAGACAGTTCAATATTGAAGGGATGGAAAGAAGGGTTGCTTCCATTTGAGAGGAAGAAGCTGTTGAAATCAGGTGTAACAAGCATGTGGTCTGAATGCAAGTTTGGCCAATATGCATACAATATTTTGGGGGGACCTGGGGGTCCCCAGAGATGGATGACAGACAAGTCAACTAAGCCTACATGCCATAAGTTACGGGACCAATAACATCTCATGTTCAAGGTGAGGTAGAAATGTTCTCATTCTTTGTTCTGCCTTCAAAGAGAAAATGCCAATTACGAAGAGAAAATATGATAAAGGATAATTGTTATCAGACAATATAGTTGAAGAAACAATGGAAAAGAGAATGAAGCTAAAAAAGATTATATATTTTGTTGGATTGATTAGATCAGCTTTAACTAGTTCCAACACTAAGCATTCAGTCGGTTGGTCCTAAATGCAATTTTTTAGCCATGCTACCATTACCACTGTCAAAGCAAGGAATTCATGCTCAGCTGAAAACAACCATTGAAATAGACAGCAATGCCATGGACCTAGTTGTAGATTAATCTGTTTCGTTGGTGGGCTCAGGAGGGATTTAATGTGAGTATAGTCATCTTGTTAAATAGGGTTTCCATCAAGGCCAACCAACTGTTTATAGAGCTCATATTTGCCTTCATCATCGCCCTCACCTCAAAATCATGGATATCACAATATCACCATCACCAACTATGCATATCGGTATCCATTATATGTGCCACAGATGGGGCAGCAATTGATGCCCCTCCTGCCACCTACGTATATTGAGTCTGACATACATATTGGGGGCAACATTAGTGGCCACACAATAAGGGGTGAAATTGGTACAAATTCCTGTCGCAAGACGAACATATGTAAGACAACATAAAACACAAGTGAACATTACATACTTAACCATTGCAATACCCATTATTATGCATCAATTAAAACAACCATTGAAATAGACAACGATGCTATGGACTTGGTCGTAGATTAGTGTGTTTCGTTGGTGGGCTCAAGAGGGATTTAATGTGAGTATAGTCATCTTGTTAAACAGGGTTGCCATGAAGGCCAACCAACTGTTTACATATCTCATATTTGTCCTCATCATCGCCCTCATCTCAAAACCATGGATATCACAATATCACCATCGCCAACTATGCATATCGGTACCCATTATATGTGCCGCAAATTGGGCTGCAATTGATGCCCCGCCTGCCACCTACGTACATTGAGTCTGACATACATATTGGGGGCAACATTAGTGGCCACAGGATAAGAGGTGAAATTGGCACAAATTCCTGTCATAGGATAACATAGGTTAGGAACATGTATAAGACAACATAGAACATAAAAAAGGATTATATACTCAAAATTCATAAGCGTATGACAAAAACATGTTTTACGGAGTGTCCAACAACACATCTCAAACACCACATTAACTAAGAAACGAAAGAGTGATGAAACGATAAAAGGATCTCACTCATAGAAACGTAGACCAAGATTTATAGATTAGCATCCTATTCTGCCTCCCATAAGTGGCGTGCGATGTTCGTCCTCAAGACCTCCCCTACTCTCATCTTAACTGCTGGGTGACAACTGTTGGAGCGACATTATCATCACCTGCACCATATTCCTCTACAACATTTTGAAAAAAGTAGAAGTCATGTCCCTGCTCCCGACAGATGAAGTTGTGAACCACAACACAGGCCAGCACAATGTACAATTGAATATGAAAATGATATTTGTTCCCTTTCCTAAGCGTGGTAAAACACATCTTTAAGAAGCCAAAGGCACACTCCACATAGTTCCTGATTTGTGCGGTGATTAAATTTATCATGCATGCTCCTGTACGGAGCATTACCACGGCCTTGATATTGTTCCAAGTGGTATCTCTCTCCACAGTACGGGGCTAGGAATCTACCAGTATTTGCATACCCACAATAAACCAAGTAATACTTTCCCTGTGGTACACTGAAGCCACCTCTCTCTAACGCTCTTGAAAGTATCTTTTGATCCCCAGTGGTGCCTTCCCAGCCTACACCAACATAAATAAACTGCAAATCGAAGGATACTGCCGCCATCACATTCTGACTTATCTCACCTTTACGATTTCGATACCGACATTGCTTCGACTTGGGAACATGTGCAGGGATGTGGGTGCTATCAATTGCACCAATGGCATCCTATAATAACACTATTAGGTTCCATTATTTGCTTCCACCAAAATCAAAACATTGAAAATAGGAATCTTGGTTTACCTTAAAGAAGGGGTAGAACTTCGGATTGTGACGAATGAATGAGTGTACATCCTCCAAATTCGTTGGGAGTTGAATATAGTCGAACCTAAGATTAGCGACAACCTTGATGACACGGTTGACATATTGACTAATGGTTTGAGAGGAGTGCTGGAAGTACTCATATGCAGCCTGCATAGTAAGTCCGTGACCCATAACATATAGGAACATGGCTAGTTGTTCACTAGCAGTAACATCTTGATAGTCTCTAATGAAACCTCTCCCCACTAAGGTGTCCCTCAAACGAATAAACATATGTGGATTAAGTCTGAACATGTGATAGCAACAAGCCTCATGACCGTGTAAAATGTGCTCGACCCACACTCGGCCTGTATAAGTTGAGGTGTGCATCGATCTGGGCACCCGCACATTATGCATAAGCTCTCCTTCGAGCTCTTCCATGATAAGGTGGTCGAAGATAAGGAATACTTCATTCTCCTCGTCAATGTTCTCCCTTAGCATGTCGTCCCAATTTGCATGTGGGTACCCTACATTTACACCCATCTCAAATTCGTTACCACTAAATTATAGGCGAGGTCTAAAGAAAATAAAGTAAATATAATTCGGATAACAATTAAGAGTATTGTCTTTAACATATAGAATTTACATTACAAAGAAAAAAGTAGAGAACAATACAGCATGAAGACATGAAAACATGATAACATAACAAGACATCATGCAAGTGTCTATGCACGGGCTAATAAGATCACTAGGCCAACCAAGATTAAGAATAACAACAACAAGATTAGTAACAGGATGCAAATAGAGACAACAACAACATTCCACATTGGTACGGATGTGGGATTCCTCTCCATTGTTTGAAGCACATGAGGTGCCGTAACACCGATGCGTACTGCCACTAATGAAGGAATAGAACTCCCAGCTACGGTACCCCCAAATGCATCGTTTGCGTCTTTCATCGATGTGAAACCTTTAAACCTGGCACCTAGATAACCATTTACTTGGGCATAGCACTCAGCCCAATTGTAGTACACACCTGGGCAGCGTCCAACCCATACTACATAGCCTTTATACTTTCCCATTTCTGGAGATACTCCATATCCTACAATAAAGGCATGTAGGATAAAATAGGACTTCATGTAATTTAACATAGGAGAGTACAGTACATAGCATGCAAGAAAATAGAAAGCAATAAACATAACAGTCCTACAACAACTCACAAACATAGCATGTTCAAAATGGGGAAAAGTGTCACAACATAGTACAAATAACAGTCACATAAGATCATAGCAATATTACTAGGGTGGTGCAGGTGTAATTTTAATCTGGTGGTAGATCCATCCCAACTTGTCCTCATCATCTAATGCCAAGAAGACCATCCGATTCCTTGGCTCCATAAAGAGACCAGCTCCGCTGTACAATAATTCACGAGTAAAGCCCGGCAGAGATTTCAACTTAACTATACACTCTCGAACTGCCTGCTCCTCGTGGGCATACGCTTGTGATGATGATTGAAGGATCAACAGTTCACGCATTTTCAACCTCGCTTTGTTTTATAGACAGCAGTGTACTCCCTCAACGAGTCACATGCATAGTCAATACTTTTGCAACGCCTCTTTCCTCCCGTAGACGAATAAGGGGTGGCTCGTCTCTTAGCAGGGGAGATTGCTTCATCATCAGTCGGGGCTATTGGTTGTGGAGTGTGACACGTAGGAGGAGTGTCTTCTCCTAACATATCGGAGAAAGATTGACGTTGAGGCCGACAAGTCGAAAGGATTAAACTCATCGCCGAAAGAATCTACCCCCATGGCACTAAATTGTGACTGTGTATGTGGCTCCGGTTGTGGCTGTGGGTGTGGAATTGGTTGTAGCCGTGGCCGTATCGGTGTACGGCTCTCCTCATCATCACCAAATGATCTCCTACGTTCAAGATCAACAACTTGATTTGAACCGAAGAATAGACTCTCCCGAGTCGTTCTCTTCCCGCATATGAGATCCAACTCCGCTTTCAATTCAAAGGGCTTTCCAAAGAATACTTTGTATTTAGGATTTCACTGTGCAAAAAAGACAAAAAAAATCAGGTGCTATTTTTTTTTACACAAGTACTAAGTCGAATTATTGAAATTGTGGAAGTCTACGCACATACCGCAATAACATCCCATCCATCATTGTCAGAAGGGATGGGCATGTTGGTGGTGTCATCCCAACCCCAACCACTACGATCTATCAATTGTAGATACTCCCAGTAAGTTCTCTTAATATTTTTCCAACGATTGGACAAATTGTCCTGATCCATATTAAGATGTGTGGCTTCATTAAAGGGGACCATGATCTCGGTCCAAACATGCTTTTTGAAAGTCCCCTGGTGGCAATGATGTTTATGGTATTGATCCACTAATAAGTTAACTAGTATCATGTCCTGACGGGGGGTCCAATTACCGACCCGAGGCTTCCCTCTCGAGTCTAACATATTCAAGTAGAAAGCAAGGTACAATATTTAGAGTTAGTACAATAGGACAGGATGTAGGACAGGATGTATGCATGTCATTCATATAGGAAATCCAAGTGGAAAGTGGTTGTATGCATAAGTTTATGTTTTTACCTGACTGAGACATCCTGACAATTGACAGATGCAAACGTAAATCACACCTACAGTTGACATGTGAGTAGTCATACAACATGTATAATGAGATTGGATAACCAAGCATACATGAAAATAGATCACTCGAACATAGGCCAACATAGGGCCACTGACTAAAATGGGTTTAGGGGGACAGACCTAAATTAATTCTTATGAAATTTTTGAAGCAAATCAGACAACAAAAATCACAGGAAGTAATAATCAGCAAAGCTGATATTTTGGCCATCATCTGTTATAGTAAAGTAGGCCGGGAAGAACAAGGATTGCATGTACGAAAAATACCTATAAAGAGACAGACCTAAATTAACCGATCTAAATCAATTCATATGTATATTTTCAAGTAAATGACAGAACAACAACCGTACGAACTAATAATCAACAAATGTGAAATTTTGGTCAGGATCTGTGACAGTAAAAAAGGCTAGAAAGAACAAGAAAGCATATACGAAATCCTGTCGAAACAAAATAAATAAAATAGGTATACGGGCAGGGACCTAAAATAATTAATATGAAAATTTTCAAACTAATCAGACAACCAAAACCACATGAACTAATAAACACCGACAACATAGCTTTGGTCATCATCTGTGACAGTTGGATAGGTTGGAAAGAATAAAAACCGCAGAAATAAGGATTGCATGCATGAAACCGTATCCAAACAAACTCCATTAAAAATATAAACACATGACTTACGGATTACAAGAACACGCACGAACAATAACACTTTACCAGATCACAACAGTTGCAAGAATAAGCCGGACGTAAAGGCTAAAAAGAAAAAAAAAATAACTTTTACACGAACACAGGGAAAGGAAAAGATCGGGACGTTTGTGAACAAAATCCTCCTCTGCATATCCGAATTTGAAAAACCTACATGTGTTTTGGATGACGGTCCACGGTCTAGAAAGGAGGAAACAAACGTTGCTCGTAGGAGAAGGGATGGTCGCAAACTTGGGAGTTCAAACAGAATAGATGTTGGTGAACGCAGTGGTTGCCGTAATCAAAGGTATTCTTTTCTCCCGTTGAAACCGCCATAATCGATCCACCGTAGATATAGGAAGAGGAGTACGGAACTACCAAGCCATCAAAAAGAAAAAGACGAGAGACAAGCACCCGAGGTGAAGCCATATGTTCTCCATGCCCAGTGCGCTCAGAACATGAGTTCACGAAGGGGGAGGGGATAGGACAATGGCAGCCTCGAGCGGCCAAAGGAAGGGGAGAAGACAAACTTGGGAGATCTTCTACGACAACCGGATGGTATGCACAGAACGGAGAAGACTGCGAACGAACGGGGTGAAGGCGGAGCCTTCTCGCGAAGTAGAAGCGCGTCGAAGCCAAAGGCGGAGGAGACGGTCGGTAGGAGCAGCGCCTCGACGGTCGGCAGAGCAGCACCTCGGAGCCAAAGAGGAAGAGGAGAAGTGGTGGCCAAAGAATGAGTAGACGGTCACCAGAACAGCGCCTCGGAACTAGAGAGAAAGAGGAGAGGCGGTTGCCAGAGAGTGAGCAGACGGTCATCAAAGCAGCGCGCAGAGAGGAAGACGAGACGCGGTCACAGAGTGCTTCGGAAAGAACGCGAAAGGACACGTGAATGCGTGATAACCCGTATCTCACCGAAACCATTGAGATGGATCGGCCCGGGACAGACCCAGGTTATACCGAGATTAACCTACTTTTAACCCGTGTACATTACCCCTCATTTCAAACTAATAAAATAGATAACTCCGGGATAATCGCGGGCTAAGCCGCAATCAAACGGGGCCAGTGTCTGTGTCCCACAGATCCAGTAAATCTACTACTGTGTGGGGTTACGGTGCTTCCAGCTGGGGTGTCGAGAACTCCCCACCCCCTTCTTACGTTGGATGGAGTCAGCTCAAACATTGTGGCCCCCACAGGGATACGTACCACACTGCGCTCTGCCTGCCGTGGCGCGTATCAATCAGGGCACGACGTAATGGACGGTCGTGATCCAAAATACACCATGCCCTAAATCTAATCCGGTAATCCCCCCATCCCCTGCTCTGCTCCAAACAAACGCCCAAACAAACCGTGCTTGCGCAGTAGACTGGTGTTCGGTTTCACCTTCGCAGGTCAGCTTCGACGAATTCGTCCCCTGCCGTTTCGTTGAGGAAGTCCACTGCGCGGAAATCCACAAACTAACGCAACGCAACGCAGGCAAACCACCGCCCATGGCCATGGGTGGTAGACCCCCTTCTCTCCCTCCTCCCCACCCACACCGAGCAGAAGCCGAAGAGTAGCCGCAGCTGGACATGGGCGGCCACGGCGGCAGGCCCCGCTGGAAGCTCTCCTCTCTCTACCACCGCTCCTCCCCCTCCTCCGCCGCTTCCAGGACCCCCCCGCCGCCCTCCTCCGCCGCCGAGCCTCCCCGGGAGTTCGTCTGCCCCATCTCCGGCCGCCTCATGGCCGACCCTGTCATCGTTCCCTCCGGCCAGACCTTCGAGCGCAGCTGCGTCCAGGCCTGCAGGGACCTCGGCGTCGCCCCTCCGGGCGCGGGCGAAGCGGCTTCGGCCGCCGACCTCTTCTTCATCCCCAACATCGCGCTCAAGACCGCCATCCATAACTGGTGCGACTCCGCCGGTCTCGAACGCCCCCAGGCCGTCGACCCCGCCGCCGCCCTCCAGCTCGTCGGCGGCCTCCTCCTCGCCTCCCCTTCCTCCTCCTCCTCCGCCGCCTCGTCCTCTGCGTCGATTAAGGCGCCGCCCGTGGAGGTGGAAGATGAGGCGAAAGGAGAAGAAGTTGAATGCGGCAAGGCCAAGTCTTTGACGGATTCGTCTCATGGGATCTGTCCTTCTCCACCTACTCCGTCGACGACGTCCTACTTCACCAGCACCACCACGGCCACCACCTTCACCTCCACATCTTCCTCATCCTCCTCCGAGATCCTCTCCTACGACCACCAATCCCCGCCGAAGACGGCGTCCTCGTCCTCCGGCGGTTCGACCACCCCCCTGGAAGAGGAGATCCTCGCCGGGCTCAGGGACCCGCAGGTGTCGGAGCAGGAGGCCGCGCTGCGCCTCCTCCGGTCAGCCGCCCGCGACGCCGGTGGCGACCAGCGCGCCGCCCTCTGCTCCCCCAGGATCCTGGCCGCGCTCCGCCCTATGCTGCTCTCCCGCTATCCCTCCCTCCAGTCCCACGCGGCCGCCTCACTCGTCAACCTCTCTCTCCACCCGCCCAACCGCGTTCGTATCGTCCGCGCCGGCGTAGTCCCCGCCGTCGTCGACGCCCTCAAAGGCGGCCACCCGGAGGCCCAGGACCACGCCGCGGGCGCCCTCTTCAGCCTCTCCATGGACGACGAGAACAGGGCGGCCATCGGCGTTCTGGGGGCACTCCCCCCGCTGCTCCACCTCTTCTCCCGGACGCAGGCGGAGGAGCGGACTCGCCGGGACGCCGCCATGGCCCTCTACTACCTGTCCATGTCCGCCACCAACCGCTCCAAGCTGGTGAAGCTGGGCGCCGTCAAGAGCCTGCTGCGGATCGTGGCGGCGTCGCCACGGGAGGCGCCGACGCTGCTCAACCCGGCGCTGATGATACTGTGCAACCTGGCGGCGTGCAACGAGGGCAGGGCGGCGATGATGGACGCCGGGGGGGTGCAGGTGGTGGTGCGGCTGCTCAGCGGGGCGCCACCGGCGGAGCTGAAAAGGGAGCACTGCGTGGCGGCGCTGTACGGGATGAGCAGAGGCGGAAGGAGGTTCCGGGGTCTGGCGAAGGCGGCGGGCGCGGAGGAGCCGCTGCGGGCGGTGGTGGAGGAGGAGGAGGCGGCGGCGGAGGCCGCGGGGGACGCGGCGGAGAGGGAGAAGCGGTGGCGGGTGAGGGAGATGGCGCGGCGGGCGCTGCGCGCGGCCGGTGGCGCCGGCGACGACGACAGCGTCTACAGCGAGGGCGACGGGGCCGCCGTGGACGTCGGGTTCGACGGCAGCGTCTCCGAGCCGGCCCTCCGCACGCGGCGGAGGCCGGTCGACGCCCACTTGGCAAACTCCACGAAGTTCTAGTGGTCCTTTCTGTAATTATCTCTTGATCCAAGGGGCCTTTTACTCTCTCTATTTTGGCCTTTTTGAAAATTTTATTTTATCTTGGATTTGGTTGGGCTTCCTTTCGTGTTATTCTTCTTGCATTCCCACACCTTTTCCTCTTTACTTTTACCTTTCAATCTCTCTCTTGTTTTATTAAGATTCCAAGCGTCTCACCAAGAATTGGTTGCACAAGGTCTGGAATTGTATAGAATTAGTTGTTGAGGAATTGCTGCTTGTTCGATCTTTTTTTTTCCTTCTCTTGTTAATTTTGATGTCTTAATATGTGGAGCAAAAGCTTGCAACGTTTTCTTGGGTTCTTTGGTGCTGTGTGTTTGGTTTGAAGACAACTTTATGTAAGGAGAAGGGGAAAGGGAAAGGGAAGTGGTTGCTTTCTAATGATGGGGGTGTTCTAGGCTGGGTGGCCCCGCCTCTGCCGGCACCTAACAAGCGACGTTAAACGCCTTCCTGGAACTCGACTTGCAACTTCTACGGCACTTGTGAATCTGGGCCCGCCCCTGCCTCCCTTCTCTGCCCAGAGTTTACCTTTTAAGGGTGTTGTATTAGTTTCAGTTCTTATAAATTTACGTATTTATTTATAAGAAGACAAAATATGGCGGAACTTGAGAGGAAAATATGGTTCCTTGGGATGAGACCTTCGAATTTAGAATAATTATTTAAAGAAGACAAAATTATTATGATGGTGTAGAAAATTTTCCTATTTATGAAAAAACATTTCAAAAGAAATTTTAGCCTAAATGTTGAGCTATATACTCTCTCAATTAAGAAAGTTGTATATACTAAAAATGAAAACTCCATCTATGTCCTTTTCATGTGTAATCAAATCCGCCGCCAGTCCTTCTCTTTGTCTTTTTATGGTTTTCGACTCCCTCTTCTCCTTGGAACCAGTGTAATATAAATCTACGATTTTTTTTAAAAAAAATCATGATTCAATCACATTTTTTCGTCGTAACAGATTTTTGATGAATAATGTTTGATTTATTGAAAAAAAAATATAATATTAATTTTCAAAAAATAATAATTTTATCTTTTATATTATATTTTAAAATAATATTTTACATATTAAAACGGGATTTTGAATTTGCAGTCCAAAAAGTAAGTCAACTATAATTTTCAGTCTTTTTACTAAAAAACATCACATTAGGTCCACTGTTTAAGATTCGTTTAACTTCAAATCCATTCCGTTTCTTCTGCCGTATAAGACCGTTTTGAGAAAAAGAAACTCCAAAATACCCCCAAATCCCACTCGTGACGTCCATTTCCCTCCAACCCGTGACTCCCCTCTCCCCTCTTGTTACCCCCTCGCCCCCAATCTCCCCTCCCAACCCGGTGACGACGGAGGGGCGGCCACCGACGGAGCTCCACCAGGAGCCGGTGACGTCGCTGTCGCTGAGCCTGCCGGGGGAGGAGGAACGCGCTGCCGGCGACGGTGGCGGGAGGGGGAGACTTGGGAGCGAAAGGAAGGGGTATTTGGAGTTGGAGGTGAAGGAGATGTGCTTGCTTTCCGTAACGAGGGAGATGATCGCGGAGGAGGTGCGGAACTATGTGAATGGGCTGCGAATGGACGGCGGCGGGTTTCCAATCAAGGCGGAAGGCCATGGCCAGGATTAAATCCCCAGCCGTCCGGCATGCTCAGGTCCTTTCTAGGTTCTCTTTTTCACTTCTTTTGGTTCTCTTCTTGAGTATATATACAAAGATTCTTCCCAAATCCCAACTGTGTAAAAAAAGACGCGCGGCTGCGCGGCGGCAAGGACTTGCCGGTCTGCGCGGCGGCGACGCCGTGAAGGACACGCGGTTGTGGCGGCGGCGAGGCCGTGAAGGACGTGCGGCTGCGGCGGCGAGGACTTGCAGGTCTGCGCGGCGGCGAGGACTTGCAGGTCTGCGCGGCGGCGAGGCCGTCAAGGCAGCGGCGAGGAAGACCTGCCGGTCTGCACGGCGGTGAGGCCGTCAAGGACTTGGTTTCTCAAAGGGCAATTTTGTCTTTTAAGAGTGCCCATATGAACGTCTGTTAACGGGAAGGAGGAGAATGGACTGGAAATTAAAAAATCTCAAGCAAGAGGACCAGTTATAATGAAATGGGGGATGTGGACCGGGAATTAAACCACACGTTCGTTTTTGGACTGCAGGTCAAATTCCCGTATTAAAACGTATCTTTCGTGACTTTTTCACAAAACCTTCAGATTTTTTCCCCGGATAGGTTTTTTCCAGAATTCTGACACATCCTTGCCGCCATTATTGCCCATGGATGTTACCTACACTGCCAGAAGACCAGAAAAAGAAAAAGATGATGTGGAGACACTACCAGAAGGAAGTGGATTTCAAACGAGGCTTTGGATGTGATTAAGACCAAATTGATATTGATCATTATCTCATTAGATACGAATTACTATCCATCCGACTCAGTCTAACTTGATCAGACTCGTATGAGTCACGTGAGCCGGGCCTCTTCAAATCCATGAGTTGATTAATGGTAATAAGTTTGAATGCATTTAACATAAATATATCTCATTAATTAATATAAAAATATAATTAATTTATCAAATAAGAAAAAATCGAAGGTAAAACAATTTGTTATGTGTGAACGACTCGACACGATTTAGTCAGATACGATCCATGCCAATGGATCAAACTTACCTAAAATATAAGTCGACTTGTGCGATTCAACACGATTCCGTACTATACGGCGAACCATGCTCTGGACTAGGTGTCTCCATTGACAAAAGGAGAGACAAATAAGATATTTCTTAACCTTTCATACCAAATGGCCTAGTTATGTGTGACTTTATGTGAGTGGGGAAATGTTAAGACTGTGAACAAAGTTGGGGGGGGGGCTGGTTCTTCCGAAAATATCTGGACCCAATTCGAATCCGCATCCGATTAATTAGATGTTTATCCAAATATAATATCTAATAGGCGTATCTGAATCAGAAACAGAAATTGAACATATGCCCCGATTATTATCCGACCGACTGTGTTTTAATAAATTCTTCTAAATATTTGTTTATATCAATAAGTTGTTTGATATTTGAAGTTTTTTTAATATATCTGTGGAGATAATGAAGAAATGAAATTTATTGTAAAGTTTTAGGAATTTTACGTGTCTAGAGAAATTGTTTAAGTCTTATTTTTGTTATTGTCTAACACACATTTAATAGATTATTTGAGTGTTTTAAAGCTTATCTAGATATCTATAGGTTGAGTATTTATTAGTTTAAAATATGTCCACAGTACTTGTAAGTTTTATTTTATAAAGTTAAAATTTATAAATAATTAAGGTATAGGTTGAATTTTAAAATAATTAGATGTTCGGATGTTATCAGCATTTGAATATTATCTGAGAGAGTCGAATTTGGATACGAAAAATTTATTATCCGTTCGGATAATATTTGACCTGCACATTTGAATAAATGGTAAATGGAGCGAAGTGGAATATTATGACATCAACTCATAATCTCTCTATTGATAGTCCTAGATAATATTATGGTCAATAAAAAGAAGTTTAGAAGATCTCATCTAAAGACCCTCAGATCTAGTTGCTAGTTGGGAGTGGCTATCTCCCTCCCGTCCCTGCTCTCTCTGTACACTGCAAATTAGAGGAAAGTTGTGTTTAATGACTCAACCCCGAGTAGGGATGTAAATTGGGTGGGTTGGGTTAGGTTATGTGATAATTTGGGTCTAACCCAAATTCAAAATAGTCCAGCCAATTTCAGCCAAATTCAAGTTTAACTCAAATTCAGACCAAATTCAATAATGAGTGGGTTGGATTAGGTTGGCTTGACCCTATTTATGAATAGTTTGTTAGAAGTATTTTGCTTTTCGTATGAATTATTGTAAAAATCAATAAATTAGATTGGGCCAGCCCATTTTCAATCCAACCCAGTCCAGATTTAACTTACGTCAACCCAAATTTAACTCAACCCAATTTATATAACTTGGGCCAGCCCAATTTTCTTTGATACGAAATAAGTTGAACTGGGCCACGGGCTGATCCACCCATTTGACACCCCTACCCTAAGCTTATGTCCAGTCAGACTTTAAGCTTGTAGACTTGTAGTTGCTTTAAAGGCTACGTTTGGAAATACAGTTTCCAAAGAACATGTGAGTTAATTCTAGAATAAAATATAAGTATAATTTTAAAATTTTAGATGCTATTTTTTTGCACGCGATAAGAGTTTAGTCTTAGTCATGTTTTTCTGGCTTTTTTTGTAGTACTTTGACCCACACGCGCATTAAGAAATCCATAACTTGTTCTCACTCTCTATCCTCCTATAATCTGAATTCTCTAAATAAATAAGAGTTCTCTCATTGCCAATTTTATTTGCTTTGTCCTACCAGCGCTAAAAGTGTTATCTTTCTTAGAAAATGACGCAAATGTCTACTTGCTTAGTATTTCCTTATGGAGTAAAACTTGTTGCACACCAGCTGTCGGTATTTTTAATTAAAAAAATATCATTTGAAGGCCCCCTAAGCGACTTGTATGATCATAAAATTCGATTTTGAATCGGATGATCTAAAAAAAGAGATGAAAACTAAAAACTCGAGCCCTAATGAATCGTATTTTTTATTTTATTTTTCACTTTAACTACACTGACAACCGATGCAGTACCGATTGCTGGTGTTGCAAGTAAAACACCATAAGTTTAAGAGTAACACTTGCTGCAATGCCCCTGCATTGCAATCCACATAGATTGCACTGCAATGGGCAGCAACCGTCCTATTTAGTCGGATTGGATGGCTGCTGCATAGCCCGACTGGGTGAGATACGTTGATTTTTCATTTCTTTGTTTTCTATTTAAAAATTTTAAACTTTTTTGGAGTGTCTGATCATAAATCGGACGGTACCGCCGGATCACTCGGATCGGCTGCGATCCATCACTAGACATGTGCTCATATCTGGTAATAGTTAGAACAAGGACCTCATTGAAATCCTATTTGATGATAGTTCCAAAAAGGACATTATGAGCATCCACCTATCTAATAATTGGCAGGATCCTATGGACAAGCTTACTTGGCCATTGACTAGTGATGGTTATTTCAATATTAAGTCTGCCTACAGATCTCCCATGGAATCCCAATTCCCTTCATCATCATCATCTGATAACTGTGTGGAAAATGATCTAGAACTCCAAGCTCACAACCATCATACTCCTAAAAGTTATCACGTTCATTTGGAGATGCCTTAATCAGGCCTTGCCCACCAATGAGATGTTAGTTAAAGGAATTCCCCAACTGGAAGACAATTGCTCCATCTGTACTCTAACACTTGGAAGCATT
Source organism: Zantedeschia hybrid cultivar (assembly GCA_030544215.1). Lineage (NCBI taxonomy): Eukaryota > Viridiplantae > Streptophyta > Magnoliopsida > Alismatales > Araceae > Zantedeschia > Zantedeschia hybrid cultivar. Next base: position 30,498,956 of record JARZZO010000003.1, on the reverse strand, counting down.
AGATCATATTCTTTTCCACTGTGAGATTGCAAGGGCAGTATAGTTAGCATCACAGTTCATGTATAGATCAGACCTGGAAGGCAAATCTCTCCAAGACAGATTAATAGAATGGAATCTCCCCCCACAGGATTCAAGAAATTTCAATCTGGCATCTCTCAGAATCTCCATTCTCTGGCAATTATGGAAAGCCAGATGTGAAGGCACCCACTCACATCCCCTGGACATTCTGCACAAAGCAGTTTATGACTTCAATCATTGGTTCCCAAATGATAACCAGGATTGCACTAGATCACCATCCATTGGACCATTGAGATAGTCCCCTCCCCCTGCCAATTCTATAAAGATCAATGTGGATGGAGCTCTTAAAGAGTGCCCAACTGCTGCTGGTTTTATTGTCTGGAAAAAAGATGGCACAGTTCTTCTATGCTCCACCAAATTGGGTACAGGATTCCACCCTGAAGTCGCTGAAACCCAAGCTTTCCTCCATGGCACTCAACTAGGCAGTGTTCCGTGCCCTAATTAGGAACATTTTTAAGTTTTTTTCACGGATTTTGTCCAATTATATGTTTTGGAATAAAGATCTTTAAAGCCTGCAATTCTCTCTTGCTTTCTGTCACATTTTAGTTGATCGTTCGTTCCCGACTTTATGAAGAGATTTATTTTTCACCCCATCCAACTAATTAACTCGTTAATATATACACTAATAAGGCATTAAGGTATTAACATGTTAAGGTCTTAACATTATGTAGCACGGCAAGTCTTAATGCCAAAATACAATATATGGACGTGTTAATGTGTTAATATCTTAAAATGTTAACATGTTATGATATTAACATGTTACTGCTAGGGGATGAACAAGAAGGCGACGGATAAGACTGCAATTTACATAACAAATAGATGACCTGATTGAGAGCAAAAGCAAGGTCTGTCCATAACAGGCAGTCAATAAAAAGCTAACAAAGGACACAAAAAAAGTGACAGACTTCTGACCAAAAAAATCTGATTATTTTTTTCAAAATTTAAATATATATTTTTTTATTTTTAACATCCAAATAATATTTTTGAATTAAATTCGGGGATTAAGCAGAATTGTTAATGGATATCAAAGGCCAATAGCTGGAGCCAATTTGACCCTTATTAGGTAGGTTTAAAAATTCAAATTGAGTTAATCTTATTTTTAGCCTAGGCTTATGCCGTAATTTAAAATCTAGTACTTGACATGTTTGGCTTGGGCTTTACTAGACCCATGATTGAAAAGTCTAAAAAATCTGATAAACCTTAGATATCTAAACACTAGTAATTGAATCCATATAATATGTATAAGATTCATGTTAACTATATTATCTATTCATACTGAGTCATATACATTAAACATATTGACCAACATCAACTATGAATATTAGATTGATGATCAAATGTCCTTAAGCAAAAGAGAGTGCTCTTTTTATGTGCTTGCTAAAGTATCTCCAGCGCATGAGAACTACCTCATAGAATTCACATTTCATCATATTCATCATCACCCACTATAACCTATTAATATGAGTTAAGCAATATTTGATCTAAATGCTACATCAGGCTTTAGTTTTACAAAAGATGTGATCTTTAGTATTTGAATTTTAAGATAAATATTAGAGATCAACATATATATGATCATTCAATAGGTGGTATTGAATGTGATGATCTTGAAATTTCATTTTTGGATGATGAGATTAAAATGAAAACACTAATTTCTGTTCGTTTGATATATTACATCTTTCAAATACAACAATTGTAACGACCCGCCACCCTATAATCGGAGATCCGATTACTAAATGGGTACCGAATCATTAATTTGGAACCAAACCAGGATCTAATCAAGTCTGAGAGATAAATAATAAACTAAGTTAAACATTCACATCGCATTGAACTGAAATAAAAGTGCAGGAATTAAAAGTTATTACAATGCGACTCGATACAGCAAATAATTACATATTCCAACATGAAGGAAATAATTAAGCGTACAGGCCAAAAATAAAATCACAACTACGTCGGGGCATACCCCGGAACAACTGCTGACGGTGCTCAACTCACGGCCGCACTCTCCTCGCTAGGTCTGCTGAGAGTCCTCACCTGAAAACCGCAGGAGGGGTGAGTCTCAAAGACAAGACTCAGTAGGGATCCTTCGATCCCCACTGCCCACGCACACACCCACAAGTGCAAGGTACAGCTAACGGAAAGGAGATAAGCACAAGAGGTACAATTCCTAATTCTTAACGTGAATTCACATTATAACAAGCATGCATATATTAAACCAGCCGACTAGGAAACCCACAACTGTCGTCTCGATAAAACTCGCTAACCACACAACAACAGTGGAAAAACCTCGACCCGCTGAGACCAAACAGTAACCCCTCGGATAGCACGCTAGCTACTCCGGCCCAACCGGCTCAGGTGGCTACTCCTTCCCTCAGCATGAGTGACTCTCCGAATGTACCACTCCGACACCGGTACTAGCTAACCCCGGGGTTCACCAGGTGACCCTCTCTCACTAGGCGTCACCCCGCCCACGCCCCCACCGGCGCTGTGCTCACGCCCCCACCAGCACAGGGTGATAAAATGCTACAATGTCACTCCAGGTCCACAGTAACTCAAAACCCAACACAGTGCGATCCGGTCACGTGAAAAGTCCGCGATCGCATAACACACATATAGAACCATCCGATTATGAAGAATCCATCTCTATCGGTACACTAAAGCATGCATTAACCATCTATCTAACAGTATAAACACGTTTTACTGGCATGATTTAGTGAGGTTCTGTCTTGAATCGCGTCGCCCAAGGCCGACGCCATTCAAGCTCCAAGTACAGGTTTATGTAAAACAGTCTTCAGAATCAGGCCTAAAAGGCGTCGACACCAGTAGTCGCCTTTTAAAAGGCGTCGACATCCTCAGACGCCAATCAACACATAAATCCGGAAATTCCAAGTCCCTTACTCATGGGATTTCTGCCTTTAAAAGGCGTCATGGTTAACCGACGCCATTCGAAAACGCGTCGTTCACCCATGACGTCTTTTAGTCCCAGGATCCCCGAACTGGCAGACTCTCTGTCAGGCGATTCCTGTCTAAAAGGCGTCGTGATGGCTCGACGCCCTTCAAAAAGGCGTCGTCCATGCACGACGTGTTTTAACCCCAGGAACCAGAGTCGCCTGCGCCCGAGGGCTCCCTTTCCAACCCCAAAACACCTCAAAATTCACCCAAAAACGGAGGGAAAAGAGGAGTGATACTAGCCATAGGCAACACATTCATGGAAATCCCCCATGTCATCAAAAGAATTCCTAAACATGCTCATTCTACCCCCCGAAACCAAAGATCAAACAAGCTTAAACGGGGTAAACATGGCCAATAACGCGATGCTAAGGGGAACCGTCACCCTAACGAACACTTGAACGCCTCCGAGCTTCAAGCCGTCCACCCGACTCGCCCCACGCCGCCGCCGGTACCGCCGTGGTCGTCCTTGCTCCTCCGTGACGTCGGCCGCTGTCCGGAGAGTAGAACGCCGCAGTGGAAGTGGAGGTGGTAGTGGTAGGAGCTAGGTAGAGGATGGAGTGGAGGGAGAGATGAAACGGTGGGAGGAGGAAGGGATCGCCGCCGAGTTCGTCGGAGGGGAAAGAGAGGAAGGAAGGAGAAAATGAGGGAAAGAAGGAGGGCTCGCGGGGTTAACCAGAGACTGGCTAAAACGCGTCGACATCCACGGACGCCATTCAGTTGATGTGACGGCTACTCTGACAAGACTCTGAAACGCGTCGTTCAAGGCAGACGCTGTTCAGTCAACATGTCAGGGCCGTACTCTGACAATCCCGGAGTCGCAGTCTGAAAGGCGTCGACACACGTGTACGCCGTTCAGGCGACAAGACAGGGCCGTACCCACGTGGCCCGAAGCCAGCCCACGTGGCACCCACGTGGCAGAACCTGAAATGCGTCTGCAACGGTGGACGCCGTTTAAAACGCGCCCCGATGTCCTGACGCGAATCAAATCAGAACCTCCGCCCTCACAAGGCTAGAACTACAAGGTCCGAACCCGAAAACCGGATCCGAAGGTCACGATCCTTACAATCTCCCCCCCTTAAAGAATTTCGTCCCCGAAATTGACTGCTTAGAATTAACAAAGTCAAACAGGGATACAAGTTTACAAGGAAACTTACGAAAAGAGGTAAGGGAACTGCTCCCGCATCTCATCCTCTCGCTCCCAGGTTGCCTCACCTCCGGAGCGGTACTGCCAAATCACCTTGACCAACGGTACAATCTTGTTCCGCAGGACCTGTTCTCTGCGATCCTCAATACGAACAGGATATTCTGGAAAGGACAGGTCCTCAGCGACCTCTAACTCTGAAAAATCCAAGACATGGGACGGATCCTGAACATACTTCCTTAGTAAGGAAACATGGAACACATCATGCACCCCTGCAAGACTGGGCGGCAAGGCCAGCTGGTACGCGGTTTCCCCAATCCGAGCAAGGATGGGAAAAGGCCCAATATATCGCGGACTCAGCTTGCCTCGCTTCCCGAATCTCATTACACCCTTGGAGGGTGAGACTCGGAGAAACACGTGGTCCCCAACTTCAAACTCAAGCGATCTCCGTCGGATGTCAGCATAACTCTTCTGCCTACACTGCGCTGTGGACAACCTCTGCCGAACTGTCCTAGCAACCTCAGTACACTGCTGTACTAACTCGGGTCCCGCTATCTGCCTTTCACCGACCTCGAACCAACATACGGGAGATCGACACGGTCGCCCATACAAAGCCTCATAAGGCGCCATGCCGATACTGGAATGGTAACTGTTGTTATAGGCAAATTCCACTGTGGACAAATACTGTTCCCAAGAACCTCCCCAGTCTAAACAACAAGCTCTGAGCATATCCTCTAAGGTCTGAATAGTCCTCTCTGACTGCCCGTCAGTCTCGGGATGGTAGGCTGAGCTAAAAGCTAACTGAGTGCCTAGTGCCTGCTGAAAGCTCTTCCAAAATCTGGAAGTGAACCTTGGATCTCGATCTGATACGATAGACAAAGGCACCCCGTGCAGAGAGATGATCCGGTCTACAAACAATTTTGCCAGCTTGCCGACTGACCAGTCCTTCCTAATAGCTAGGAAGTGTGCCGACTTAGTCAGTCGATCCACGATGACCCAAATGGCATCTCTCCTGCTAGGGGATGTAGGCAATCCCATCACGAAGTCCATTGTCACATGCTCCCATTTCCACTCTGGAATCGGTAAGGGCTGCAGCAACCCTCCAGGTCTCTGATGCTCGGCTTTAACCTGCTGACAAGTCAAACATCTAGCCACATATTCAGCCACATCTCTCTTCATACCGGGCCACCAGAAGTGCCTCCTCAAACAATGATACATCTTAGTCGAGCCCGGATGCACTGCATATCTCGAACGGTGCGCCTCATCAAGAATACATCTGCGCACGTCCTCCTCTGTCGGAACATAAAGCCTACCTCTGAACCTGACCGTACCGTCGTCCCATAACTCCACCTCTGACCTCTGGAGGATCTGTGGTAGCTCAACGTCTGCCCTCTGAGCCTCAATTACTGCATGATACACAGCTGGTCTCACAGTCAAACTGACCAGCACGGCTCTGTCATCTTCACGTGGAACCCTAAAGGAAGATTCCACCACCTGCTCAAATAATTTCCACTCCTGAATCATGAGGTATGACATGACCGTCTTCCGACTCAAGGCGTCTGCCACGACATTTGCCTTGCCCGGATGATAAGAAAGGTCAAAGTCATAATCTTTAATGAACTCCATCCACCTTCGCTGCCTCAGATTCAGGTCCCTCTGAGTAAACACATATTTCAAACTCTTGTGATCCGTGAAAACCTGGAATTTCTCCCCATATAAATAATGCCTCCAGATCTTGAGTGCAAATACCACAGCTGCCAGTTCCAAATCATGAGTAGGATAGTTCACTTCATGCTTCTTCAGCTGCCGAGAGGCATAAGCCACTACCCTGCCATGCTGCATTAGAACTGCGCCCAAACCTCGACGGGACGCATCAGAGTAAACCACGAATCCACCTGATCCAGACGGGAGCACCAGTACAGGGGCTGACGTGAGACGGGTCTTCAACTCAATAAAACTCTGCTCACAATCCTCGGTCCATACAAAGCGAACTCCTTTTCGAGTCAACCTTGACAAAGGGGCTGCTATCGAAGAAAATCCCTGAACAAACCGCCTGTAATAACCGGCAAGCCCCAGAAAGCTCCTGATCTCAGTTACTGAAGTCGGCCTGTTCCAATTCATCACCGCCTCGATCTTGGTTGGATCTACTGCGATACCATTGCCAGAAATAACATGTCCAAGGAAATGCACCTCGTCTAGCCAAAACTCACATTTGCTAAACTTGGCATAAAGTTGGTGTTCCCTTAGGACCTGCAACACTGCCCGAAGATGGGTGGCATGCTCTTCCTCAGAAGAAGAATAGATCAGAATATCATCAATAAACACAACCACAAACTGATCCAGGTAAGTCTTGAAGACTCGGTTCATCAGCTCCATAAAGGCTGCCGGAGCATTGGTCAAGCCAAAGGGCATAACCAAAAACTCATAATGTCCATACCGAGTTCTGAAAGCCGTCTTGCTAACATCAACATCCCGGATCCTCATCTGATAATACCCGGATCTCAAGTCGATCTTGGAAAATACCTTCGTGGACTGCAGCTGATCCATCAAATCATCAATTCTTGGAAGTGGGTATTTATTCTTTATCGTTACCTGGTTCAGCTGCCTATAGTCAATGCACAACCTCAGAGAACCATCTTTCTTCCTAACGAACAGGACTGGGGCACCCCATGGAGATGTACTGGGGCGAATGAAACCCTTATTCAGCAGCTCCTGCAACTGTGCCTTTAACTCAGCGAGTTCAGCTGGCGCCATCCGATACGGGGCCTTAGACAAGGGCGCCGTACCTGGTGCAAGCTCGATGGTAAATTCGACCTCTCGCTGAGGAGGAAGGCCAGGCAGCTCCTCAGGAAATACATCAATGAACTCACACACAACAGGTACCTCCCCAGGGCTGAGACTATCCCGGACATCAGAGACAACAACAGAGGCAAGGAAAGCCTCACAGCCACCATCAAGTAACCTACGTGCCTTAAAGGCAGAAATAAGAATACCTCGGGAAGGAAGCCTAATACCTTGGAAGAAGAAGGTCGGGATGTCCGGAATGGAGAATCGCACCCTCTTCCTGTGGCAGTCCACCTCTGCATAAAAGGCCTCCAACCAATCCATACCCAGGATGACATCAAAGTCTCGAATGGCAAGTACAACCAACTGGGCAGGGAGCACATGACCCTCAATAGTCAAGGGAACATTCCTCAAGCAATTATAAGATATCATATAGTCTCCAGAAGGAACCTCCACCATCAAACCATCAGATAATTCAACAACGGGCGCAGAAAGGATATCTAAGAACTGCTCAGAAATAAAAGAATGCGAAGCACCCGAATCAATCAATATGTGTGCAGAGTTCCTAAGGACAGAAAGTGTACCTTCCACCAAGTTGGACGCGCGAGCCTCCCTCCTGGTGATAGCTAGCACTCTCCCCTGGGTCCTCGGCTTCTTCTGCTCACCTGAACCATGTCCCTGACCATACCCCTGCGGGCACTGCCTCGCCAAGTGGCCCTGCTGGCCACAAGTGAAACATCTCCTGGGCAGAGTGGGACACTGAGTCCCACCATGGGTACCCCCACAGTGCTGACAGACTATCGGAAGCCTCTGAGCTGGCCCCTGCGGGCACTGGATACAGACTGACTCTGCTGACCCTGCCCGGGCCTGTTGCTGCCGCTACTGCCCCTACTGCTGCCACCACCCCTGAAGAATCTCCTGAATCGGGAGCCGAGTGACGACGATCCCGATCCAGCAGAAGGGGCCGCTGCCGCTGCCTTACCCCTGCCACGAACTGGGCTCTGAGCAGCCAGTCCTCTCTCTCGGGCCGACTGGCTCTGTTGAGCCTCCACTGCTGCCGCACATCTAACTGCGGAAGCCAGATCCGTGCAACAGTGAGACGCCACAAAGTTCCTCAAACTGAGCCTCAGTCCGTCCACGAATCTCTCAGTACGACACTCCTCGTCCCCAGATATGAAAGGCACGAACCGACCTAGCGAAACAAACTTCGCCTGGTACTCAAGTACTGTCATGCTCCCCTGCGTCAGATCCATGAACTCCCTCTCCTTAGCCCTCTGGACATGTCTAGGGAAATACTGTGCGTTGAACTCCTTAACAAATGTCTCCCATGGAATTTCCCTAAGACTCCTGTCCTCGTAGGACAAACTCTTCAAGGTAGTCCACCAGTCATAGGCGCTATCCTTCAGCATGAAGGTAGCTAACGGGGTCCGCTCTACTGCAGTACAATCCATGGTGTCAAAGGTCTTCTCTATCTCTCTAAGCCAGTGGATGGCCTCGTCAGGGTCGGGACGACCGGTGAAGTGAGGTGGCCTCAGCTTCAGAAACCGCTCAAGTGTAGCGGTGGACCCTCCCCGCGCACTGGAACTCTCACTAGGGTCTCGTGTCTGATAACGAGCCATAGTGTCCATCATCGCCTCCATGAACTGCTCAACACTCGGCCTCCCGGCCTCAGACCCACTAGGGACATCTCCCTGCTCTCGAATAACTGGCATCCTCCTTCTGGGAGCCATCTACTCGCCTACAATTACAAAATCAAAAAGTTCTAATTAGATTCCTAAAGCCTATGCTACCGCCGTGCCCGTACGGGATAATGTATTTATTTGCCGAGTTTATGATATTTAACCTAGTTATTTATTTATTTGCCAGACCGTATGCTCTGATACCAACTGTAATGACCCGCCACCCTATAATCGGGGATCCGATTACTAAATGGGTACCGAATCATTAATTTGGAAGCAAACCAGGATCTAATCAAGTCTGAGAGATAAATAATAAACTAAGTTAAACATTCACATCGCATTGAACTGAAATAAAAGTGCAGGAATTAAAAGTTATTACAATGCGACTCGATACAGCAAATAATTACATATTCCAACATGAAGGAAATAATTAAGCGTACAGGCCAAAAATAAAATCACAACTACGTCGGGGCATACCCCGGAACAACTGCTGACGGTGCTCAACTCACGGCCGCACTCTCCTCGCTAGGTCTGCTGAGAGTCCTCACCTAAAAACCGCAGGAGGGGTGAGTCTCAAAGACAAGACTCAGTAGGGATCCTTCGATCCCCACTGCCCACGCACACACCCACAAGTGCAAGGTACAGCTAACGGAAAGGAGATAAGCACAAGAGGTACAATTCCTAATTCTTAACGTGAATTCACATTATAACAAGCATGCATATATTAAACCAGCCGACTAGGAAAACCACAACTGTCGTCTCGATAAAACTCGCTAACCACACAACAACAGTGGAAAAACCTCGACCCGCTGAGACCAAACAGTAACCCCTCGGATAGCACGCTAGCTACTCCGGCCCAACCGGCTCAGGTGGCTACTCCTTCCCTCAGCATGAGTGACTCTCCGAATGTACCACTCCGACACCGGTACTAGCTAACCCCGGGGTTCACCAGGTGACCCTCTCTCACTAGGCGTCACCCCGCCCACGCCCCCACCGGCGCTGTGCTCACGCCCCCACCAGCACAGGGTGATAAAGTGCTACAATGTCACTCCAGGTCCACAGTAACTCAAAACCCAACACAGTGCGATCCGGTCACGTGAAAAGTCCGCGATCGCATAACACACATATAGAACCATCCGATTATGAAGAATCCATCTCAATCGGTACACTAAAGCATGCATTAACCATCTATCTAACAGTATAAACACGTTTTACTGGCATAATTTAGTGAGGTTCTGTCTTGAATCGCGTCGCCCAAGGCCGACGCCATTCAAGCTCCAAGTACAGGTTCATGTAAAACAGTCTACAGAATCAGGCCTAAAAGGCGTCGACACCAGTAGTCGCCTTTTAAAAGGCGTCGACATCCTCAGACGCCAATCAACACATAAATCCGGAAATTCCAAGTCCCTTACTCATGGGATTTCTGCCTTTAAAAGGCGTCATGGTTAACCGACGCCATTCGAAAACGCGTCGTTCACCCATGACGTCTTTTAGTCCCAGGATCCCCGAACTGGCAGACTCTCTGTCAGGCGATTCCTGTCTAAAAGGCGTCGTGATGGCTCGACGCCCTTCAAAAAGGCGTCGTCCATGCACGACGTGTTTTAACCCCAGGAACCAGAGTCGCCTGCGCCCGAGGGCTCCCTTTCCAACCCCAAAACACCCCAAAATTCACCCAAAAACGGAGGGAAAAGAGGAGTGATACTAGCCATAGGCAACACATTCATGGAAATCCCCCATGTCATCAAAAGAATTCCTAAACATGCTCATTCTACCCCCCGAAACCAAAGATCAAACAAGCTTAAACGGGGTAAACATGGCCAATAACGCGATGCTAAGGGGAACCGTCACCCTACCGAACACTTGAACGCCTCCGAGCTTCAAGCCGTCCACCCGACTCGCCCCACGCCGCCGCCGGTACCGCCGTGGTCGTCCTTGCTCCTCCGTGACGTCGGCCGCCGTCCGGAGAGTAGAACGCCGCAGTGGAAGTGGAGGTGGTAGTGGTAGGAGCTAGGTAGAGGATGGAGTGGAGGGAGAGATGAAACGGTGGGAGGAGGAAGGGATCGCCGCCGAGTTCGTCGGAGGGGAAAGAGAGGAAGGAAGGAGAAAATGAGGGAAAGAAGGAGGGCTCACGGGGTTAACCAGAGACTGGCTAAAACGCGTCGACATCTACGGACGCCATTCAGTTGATGTGACGGCTACTCTGACAAGACTCTGAAATGCGTCGTTCAAGGCAGACGCCGTTCAGTCAACATGTCAGGGCCGTACTCTGACAATCCCGGAGTCGCAGTCTGAAAGGCGTCGACACACGTGGACGCCGTTCAGGCGACAAGACAGGGCCGTACCTACGCGGCCCGAAGCCAGCCCACGTGGCACCCACGTGGCAGAACCTGAAATGCGTCTGCAACGGTGGACGCCGTTTAAAACGCTCCCCGATGTCCTGACGCGAATCAACTCAGAACCTCCGCCCTCACAAGGCTAGAACTACAAGGTCCGAACCCGAAAACCGGATCCGAAGGTCACGATCCTTACAACAATGATTCTTAAATACAGAGAAATATGTTTCCGTCCAGCTTGGGCCTAACTTTTCTTAAAGAACTTGCACTCGGACTTTGCTAAAGGGTCCATCTAGTGAGAAATGCAAAATGTATTTTAGAAGAAAAGGTTTTCTTAGGTCATTTCCTTGCAAATGTTTTCACATGTTTGTTTTTATTTTATTTTGTAAAATATTTTCCTCAAAATATCTTCAAATTGTGTCTGGTGAAGGATGTGTTTTCCAAGTTAGGATGTATTTTCCTCAAAATATCTTCAAATTCGCTCCATTTTAGGCAAATGCCCAAATCAGAATTTGTCCACGGTCAACAAAATAAATTCGACACACTGCCTGGCGGTGCAGCAAGTCGAAGAAGAAGGGAGAAAATACGGAGGAAATCATGCAAGCCTTTCTTTCATAAACAAAACAGTGTCAACCTATTTTTTATTTGAGAGTTCTTCCAAAAACAAAACAGTCTCAACCTATTGTTTATTGAGAGTTTAATGAAGAGTGAAATTCTTCTTTAAAAAATAGGTTAGATGACTCCAAATGGAGATTAAGTTCTATTTTCTCTTCAAAATTAAAATTGAGAGAGAGAGAGAAATATCTAGAAATGCAATCAAACACCCGTTAAGACTTCATTCTCTTCGAACTTAAGACCTTAATGTCATCAACATCATCACCCGAGTCCAAGAAACCAGAACATTCATCCTTTCTCCAAATGCCAAGACTCAGGATAGCTGACTCACTCGTAAGTTTATCTGTACACCCACAAGGTTTCCCCATGTATCAGATGTAAGAGAAGGACTAGTAGAAAGTTCGAAACATCAAAGGAATGCAAGAGTGTGGCAATTTAATAATTTGGAGCTTGGAAGAGATGAGGTCGTTTCCTCATGTTACCTTGTGGTACAATCCGGTCTCATAGAGCCTTTAAAGATATAATTAAAAATAACTCCCAAAAAATATGCTTATTTACAAAAAAAAGTCTATGTAATTCAAGTATTTAGGAATAAGTTATCACAATCTACCGTGAATTGATGTAGGGCTCTTAAATGGGCACCAAAAAAGTGCCCAAAAAGATTTTTGTAAAAAAAGTTGAGATTGTGGGGTCATTCGTAAATGATCAAATTGAGAGGAGTTATCTATAATACTAAAAGTTTATGGAGGCTGATAATTAAAAGAGTAATACTTGCTAAGTTCCGTAGTCACCCCATACAACTCTATGTGGTTGAACCACATGGTCAATTTGGCCAACTGGACGAGTTGACACAACTAATCCCATAATATTTTGTTTGATAAATACATGCTCAAGTGATAAATACAGTCTTTGATTGACAAATACATATTTGTTAATCAAAATACTATAGGGGGTGATCATGTTAGCTCGTCTCAACTGACTGAATTAGTCACATGGTCTAATGGCAAAGAGTTGTAAAGTGTGACTGGACTTGCTGCACAATATTACTCTAATTAGAAGGCCCGTTTTCAAAAGTCCACATTAGCTTCAACACATTGGAGATATAACACCCGGAGGACGTTGACAGTGTTTTATTATGAGAAACATGTATTTGACTTTAGATATCTTAATATATTGCCACATTCAAACACTGCATGATTAAGAAGTTGTTCATAAATAACTACGACCTACCTGACCTTTCGAAAACATAACTTTCGCTAATAGTAGATCCAGGGTGGTCAAGGCAACCTTATTTGTTTTAAGAAAGCGAAAATTTTGACGTTAACCTCGGTCAATCTCCATCAGTTAAGACTTTGTTGTCACGCGGTATGTAACACCACAATGTAGAGTTCATTTCCTAACTTGTCCAAAATTCTGTTTCCAATCATGTTCTAACATGTGCGTTTAGGAACATTCTTAGAAGAAAAGAATGATAATAATAATCATTATTGTTAATGAAAGCCAGGAGGAGTAGCGACAAACGCAGAAATTTTATCCAGTAAGGTCAATCGGACATTAGGTCATAAACATGACTGGGTCAGTGAGTCTTAGACTAAATCATATAGGGTTCTGGGCTGAGCCAGTGGGGTCCTGGACAAGATTAGTGGGTTCTCAGACTAGACTGTTTTGAATTGGGTAATGAATTTGACAAAATCCAGTGAGATCCCAAGACCCCACTGGATGAACACTGGATCTGCACTGGGAGGTAAACAATGAGTTCCACTTTTAAAATTGCTCCTTTACAAAAGTTATCTTTTTCAGAGAGTGTTGGGTTCAACTCATGTCTCTCCCAAAACTAGTTTGATCTCTCCCAAAAAAAGAAAATGCAAGTAGATTCCTACCATAAATCTCAGACCTCCAAAATTTCCAACATTAGGAGTCTTTCTTCTATGTTTGTTCTCAAAAGAGGCCTTCGTCTGTCCAGTTTGCTTGCGAAACTGCTCACTCCTTTCCTCTGGGTCACTCTCCAATAAGATTCTTCAACGATATGCACACACAAACTCTGTTAGGTAGCATGAGAATGATTGCTCTTACAGTGACTATATAAGGGAGATTTTTTTTTTTTATTTGAAAAAATCATACACAAGCTCTATATCATCTCTCACATGCACCAAATGTCTGTACCATTTTTTCATCACAGTCTCAAGAAGAGAGAGAGAGAGAGAGAGAGAGAGAGAGAGATTATGCACACATGCACACCAAACCATTAGATCACATGTGAGTCTAATCTCACAGCTCTGCACTATGCTACACCTTGCAGTGTAAAATAAATCTCCAATTTTTTAAAATCATCGTGCTCATAAATCTCTTATTTTTTGAAAAGATCACGATTTAATCACACTTTTTTATCTTAACATATTTCTCACAAATAAATTTCAATTTCTTGAATGAATCTTTAAAATCTTCATAAATTCAAAAAGTCACAATTTAATTACATATTTTCCAAAAAAATATACTTTTTGAAAACAAACTCACTCACTTATATATATATATATATATATATATAATTTTTATGTATCTTTCACAACTTTTTTACAAAGCTTTCAGATTTTTTGCCTACTTAAGATTTTTTCGTCGGACTAATCTTTTCCCGAATCTCGACTTGGTGACATTGTCCACAGCATTCGTCCTCCATTTTCTTGTGCTGCTATTAGAGACTGCATTCTAATCATTGCCCTCGAAATGAGCACAAAAGCAAAATAGCTGTGAGGGAGAACTTGATGTTTGCTATCGAGGTGGAGAACGGTGAGAAGTTTTGAAGAAAACCACGACAGAACACCTTCACGTTTATCTTAGATTGTGGGCATTCATACAACATTGGCTGTGGACATTATACATCTCTTTTGTCTGTCATCATTCTTATACTTCGCGAGTAAACAAAATAAATTCTAGAGTAGGGTTAGTGAGGCATATGTACATATCATGGTCTGAATTTAATCAATGATGAATGCTACTTCTGCTGCCAATCTATGAATGTTACTTATACTGCCAATCTATTTCCAAACGTTAATTAGGCAATGTACAAAAAAGTGGGCCACTATAATGGGATACAAAATAACCCAATTGTGGACACCTGCAGAAGGCAGAAGCTAAGTTGCATGAGACTGCTCTCAGGCATGTCGTTGCCGGGGGCGCGACGAAACAGCAAGAAGGATCTTTTTTCTTGGCCCCTGCAAAGATCATCGAGTCGATTCATCATTCATCTACCCAAGAGCATTTTTCTTTTATTCGGACTAGGGGAGGGAGGAAAAGATGATAAATAAAATAGAACCCAACAATTCCCGTAATTCTAGAACTTAGTGTTTGTCTAAGAATGGCAAAGAAGTTTTTAGAATTGAATGACGCCCCTAGAACTGAGGCCGCAAAGATAATACTGAAAAGCAAAGATCATTCTAGCTCAAAGAAATCAAATTATACGTAGAATGTGTTTACAGAACTAGGACATATTGGTGATTCAAGAATAGCAAATACCAGACAGTTCTTGGAACCTACATGTCAGTCAAAAATAAAGTGTAAAGTCAAACAACAGATTCATTGTTGTGAGATAATTTTGTACTTAGTGATTAAAGAAAACACTAGCATTGAAGAATAATAAAGATTAAATGAATGTCATTCTGGAAAATAAGACTTTGAAGTTGGATCATGTCCTTCAAACTGATCATCCACATGCTGATGTGCGACTACCTCATACAGTATATGCCAAAATGTCATCTCAAAAAACTCAACAATACTAATATTGGCTGCATGAATGGAGTAATGTGGCATGTGTCTCAAGAGGCTTTAGTTAATGGAGTGATGAAGCATGTACATCCCAAGAGGCTTTCATTTAAACATAAGATTAGTGGCAGTACTCCTGCATTTAGATGTTTCATATTTAGTTATGCCTTGCATGGATTCACAACTCATGTAACTTATGACCTGTTACAACTTTTAATCCCATTACTGATAAATACAAACATGTAACCCAAAACAAGGAACTGTTAAACATGCAAATAAGGACATGACAAGACAACAGTTTTAAGTCATCACCCCTAACAAATTATTACAGCTAGTAATGGAAGCGTACACGGGAAATAACTAGAGAAGACTATAAAGAACAGAAAAGATACCATTGGTATGCCCAACTCTTTGAGATCGTTGTCCCCCATTTGCTTCAGTGCAGCCATGTCCACCTATAAATTAAAGCAAGACCTCAATCATACATCAAATATGAAAAAGAAGAGCAATATAAGTGAATTGATTGAAATTTTATGCATAAAAACAATCTCCATATTACATTTCCTAGTAGATTTTCCATTTTATCTAGTCAGTTTCTATGTTTCTTCTGCAATTAAAGCCTTTACCATGAAGACCATCCTCTCTACCTGGGGATTCACCTGCATGGTATGGAAGGAGGAGCTTGGAAGAAACCTTTTGGCTTCTGCCTCAAGTGGACTAGGTGGGAAGAAAAGAAGAGAAGGTAGGGGTTTGGGGGATCTTCATTTTGTACTCTTTAATAAAGCATAACTGTGTATTTACAATTATAATTTATAAGAAACATATTTGCATGTAACCAACTTGCGGGAAACCACTGTTTTAATGTTTCTAGCCTCAACCAGCTAAACTATTTGCATATTCATCTTCATCTTAAACTATTTGCATATTCATCTTAAACTTATTTATTTATCATGAACTAATTTACAGTTCCGAATTTAGGGGACTTTTTAGAACTTGCAAGGGTCTTATCACAAATTAGTCGGGCCTGTGTGTTTCCTAATTAAGGAGAAGAGGAAGAAAGGGGAACGATGCAAGTATTTGCTGCTGCATCTGCTGCCACTTCTCATGGCTGACAATGCCAATGCCACTTTTGGTTGCCAATTTTGCCACTACCATCGTGGTGTAGCAGTTGTCTCCTGCCATATTCCTTACCCTTGTTTACCTTCTCTCTTCTGTTGTTTTCTTCTCATCATGGTCTTGCTGCCACGACCAGCCATTGCTGGTGGTCCTGTGACCAGTCCAAAGTTGCTCTTCCCATCACCCAGGCATCTTCTTCTGCCAAAGCCACCCAGAAGCAGGCAGTTTCTGACCAGAACCATAATTGGAATCGAAGCCAACCAGGATCAATGGACCTCTGAATTCCACTCTTGAAATCCTTGCACTTGCCCCTCCAACATCTCCTCAGCTACAGTTGGGTTAAACCCTTAATCAAAGGTAGAAATGAACAAGATGCACCTTACAAAAAGTAGAAGGCATCATGTTCTAGGCTTTTTGTTGAAAAATTAGGTAGAGGCATAAAATGGGGAGACTTGGACTTTTTGAGGGGGCATCAGAAGGTCTTCAACTAATTCATTTTCTAGGGTACTGTGCAGGCATTAAAATTTTGATAAATTAGACTCAGTCTTCATCATTGTACTTTGTCAGAAAACAACTCTACAGTGGCCAGTCCCAAGCCTGAGTTAAAGAGGAAGAGAGTGTGTATTATGTTCACAACTAGGACTTACTAAAATTTGTCACATTACAATCATAAATCTGGACCCAATTTTCTCCCTCATGTCAGGCAATTTTCTGGAAGCAATGCATTGTTTTGAATTCAGCAAGGGTTAGAAGGTGCAATCAAATTCAAGTGGACCATGACAGAATGTATTGGGAAAGGCCTCTAATAAGTTGTTTTGATGTAGTAAGAAGATGATCTTCTTATAACTACAAAAACATGTTTTAATAGATTAAAGGGGGGCAAGATAAGATGTTCATATCAAGGAAGGCAGGAGCGGCACGGATCGGATTGCATCAGCTGATCTGATCAGTTTTGACCCGAATAGCTCCTATTTCAATCCCCATTCCACTGTCCTGATCTGGGATCAGTCAGGATCGGTCCAAGATCAGATCAGATCGGACCGAAATCAGACCATTTTTTCTTTAAAAAAAATAAGTGGGAGACCAGTCCGGATAAACCTAGTATCGGTCTAAGATCGGATTGGATCGGCCAATCCGATTGATTTGCACCAGGCTGATCCATGCTCGATCTCTGATTCTTCCTACCTAGGTTCATATAGCCAACCCAAAATAAATAGGATAAGGCTCGATGATGATGATGATGATGATGATTGCATCCATGTAAAAAGGGGAAAAAAAAAGGATGCACATTTGCAATCAAAATCTCTGCATGCAATTTTTTATCATAAACTTCATAAGATTGGGACACAAAAACCTTTAATAAGATAAGATGCATATCGCCAACCCCAACAGAATAGGATAAAGAACTTATTGAGAAAAGAGAGACAACGGCTGTGTTTGGCACAGCTTCCAATTGGAAGCACCTTTATACTTTTTCCTAGTTCTTTTGAGAGAAAAAAGGTAGGTTTTGGAAGCCACTTCCATGATATTTGGTTATTTTTCTGACTTACTAACCAAAAGCTCCAAATTGTAGCTTCCTGAATTGGAGAAAAAGGAGGGTTATTAGAGAGGTTTGACCTTATAACTACTAAAAATTAGTTATAACCACTTACACCTATTATTTTCTTAAAATTAGTTATAACCACTTAAATTTTTTTTTTTAACATTGTAAGAAGAAGCTAAAAGTAGTTTCCAAAAAAACAACTATGCCAAACATGCACAGAACAGTAGGCTTTAGGCGATTGTTTTTAAGACATCAGTAAGTTGACATATAGTTGATCTGCAAGACCTTTTTTTTTCCCAATGCCATTCCAGTTAGTTTTCAAAACGTCATTCTCGACATGTCAAAGAGTGTAATGCTTGATAATGCAAGTAAAGAAACATCCTAGGTTCTATATCTTTTTGCAGGTGGCAAAGTCGTAAAGAAACTCTAGTAAACTATTATCCACTGACTTCCAAGATCTAAAGAATATTGTTTCAAATTTTTAGATCTGGTTTAATTATATACTTAGTCAACATTACATACACTGTTGCACACATTAACTTTGCTAGCCATAATCCAGCCATTTAAAAGTTATCACAATCTATTCACCCCTTAAGTAACATAAGCAACACAGATTTTTCTTCTCTTGACCATTTAATGTGCCAATGTTCCGTTATCATTCATGGTAACAGTCATTACAGATAATTTTTCATATGATAACACATATTACATCTTTCGTTATTTCATGAGAAGTAATTTTATCCAAAACATCACTATTAATTGTATAACGAATCTCCATGATAAACCAGTTTTTAATGTTTGTAACGCTAAGTGCATATATTCATATAGAGCTGAGGAGGATGTTTTGCAATATTTGACACTAATGAGAAGCGAAAAAGTAAACATAAAAAGTTTTCAAGATAAGTATCATATGAAATAAATTATTGAATTAACCAGTAGAAAGATGGTAAATTTGACCAGAGTAGTTACATAAATATAGGGAATTGTTCTGAGTTCATATAGCATACTTGAATATTCCCTTTTTTAAAATGAAAAATCAACATGCACCATAAGGAGAAGTTTAGAGAAAATTACCTCTTCTGCTTCGAAAAGAATGGCATATTTTCCTAGACCCAGATAATTCAGCAAACTGCCAAGACTGGTTGGCTCCTCGGCCTACAATGAGCAAATCAGAAAGTGTCAATGACATCAGCTCCAAATTTGCAACATAAAATAAAGAAACATGGTTATTGCAAGAAGAAATATGGTTATACATTACAAGATTAAGTCAAAATTGAACCACTAATAGAGCAATTTAATTAGACATTGCTTTCTAATTTCAATAATTGAAATGATAATATGGCATCGACCCTCATTCTTCCTAGATTCAAGTCTCTCTGGGCCATAGGTAGGAGTTTCAATCAGTAGCCCTGCTCCTTGACATTCCTTTATCCTCCATATGAAATGATCTATGCATTTATATGTAAGGATGGATAGAGAAAAGGAAAGTGGTTAAAACGATACAGAGTTATCAAAGTGGTTAAAACGAAACAGAGTTATCTATTGCATATGGATATATAGGTATGTAAGCGTAAGGCAAATAGATAACCCATTAACTGAATGCCCTCAAAGTTAGATCCCTTTTTCCCTGAATCTAGATTGTATGACCATGTAAGGGGAAGAAAAAGATCATAAATGTAACCTAGCAATATCTTCCCCAGGAAAAAAAAAATCACACCAAGTAAAAGTTGACATTTTCATCTATGCACAAACCACCAATTCCCATATGAAAATAGATATTTTTAACATGGAAATTGTAAGCAGCCAAGAGCAGCTACAAAATAACACCAGTGCCTTGTGCCCCACATTTAGCTTAAGGCATATTTGGCAGAACCTTTTTAGTTAGGACCATTTCAGCTTCCACTTTCAACATGATGACTATTGGAGAGAAGTGGATATAACTAACTTTGGTCAACCTTCCCCATCAACTCCTTTCATCCCCAATGTGGAAAGCTCCTAGTTAGAGCTTTTGGTTGAAAGCCCAAAAAACCAACCAAATTGCTTCCAAGGTCTAACATCTTCTCCTCAGAACAATTGGGCTAGAGCCATGCAAGGGTGCAAACGAGCCAAGTCAAGCCAAGTTTTATCCCATTCAAGCTTGGTTCGATTAATCTTAATCAAGTTTGATCCAAGCCGAGTATCTATCATGGTTGTTCAAGCTTGATTTGTTTAGATATTAAATGACCTCGAGCTGAGTATCGAGTAGCTTGCAAGCCCAATGAGTCCATGATAGATTTAGTCTTAAATTTTTTAAATTTAAATTTATGAACTCGGGACAACCGTGGTGAGTATCAAGTCATTTGCACCTGAGTTATTCAATAGAAAACTCCATAAGACGTTAAATATCTTATTAACTAAGTATATTCATGAATAGAATAATTACATGAGTACTTAAACAAGCTCTTAACGAGTATTAAAACGAGCCCTTAATGAGTACTAAAATGAGCTCTTAAGGAGTACTTAAACGAGCTTGTTCATGAACATAATCGAGCCAAGCTCACCTATGTTCAAGCATGGCTTGTTTAATGAACCAAGCAAAAAATTTTGTTCAAGCTTGTTTATTTAGCTTAATAAATGGGCCAAGTCAAACTATTAGCAAGTATTTTTACGAGCTGTCCATCCAGCGTCTTGGTTCATTTGCAACCCTAGAGCCATGGAAGCCCCAAAGTGCTTCCAATTGGAAGCTATGCCAAACATGCCCTTAACATATTTATTATTATGTTTTAGGCACTTAGTGAGGGACCACTTGTCTCAGCTTTTAAAGTGGAGCTGTCGCTTGGTTGTGGTTTGGGATCTGTCCACAAAAGCATTTCAATAAGTTGAGATGACAGATCTCAAATAGATTAGCTTGTTGATAATCCTACTTATGAAGATTGCATTCGTAGGCAATAGTATGTCTATTGTCTGGCCCAATGACGATCTTTCTATGGCATGAGACATTAAAGGTGGGCAATATTATACATTCGCAATATTATAAAGTATGGTGTTTCCTATAAGAGAGGAAGAGCCTTGATGCAAGAATAAGGTTACTCCATTGTGTCCTGGAGGTCACAGGTTTAAAACCGGAAACAACCTCTTTGTAAAAAGCAAGGGTAAGGCTGCATATTATTGACCCTTCCCAGACCTCATGGCGATGGGAGCCTCATGGCATTGGGCTGCCCTTTTTACACTGCATCCTAATGGCCCTTCCCAGAGCCACAATAGTGGAAGCCCCATGGCATCAGGCTGCCCTTTTTGCAGTGTTTCTTATAGACCACTTGTCAGCACTCAAACCCATGCGACTCCTATTAACTCCATCAGTTCCTTGTGTTAGTAACATGAAACCACTTTAAAAAGATGATCATTTATGTTATCTAGTTTCGCAAAGCATAAAAAGGAATAAAAAATATTAAGGACCAATCCTTCCTCCACCAGAAAATAAAGATTTTTTTTTTAGAGAGAACAAAACATACATATATATATAAGCTATGTAGAAGACAATATCTAGAAGGCCAGCTCTTCTGCTCTAAAAAAACATAGCACCTTCTTGAAGGAAGAAAATACAACAACTGAAGGAAGAAAATACAGCTAAGTATCTGAAATGTATATTGTTTACATGGTTCAAAGATGTAAAAGCATACCATATAAGATGTCTTTGATATGCCGTTAGGCAGAAGCTGCATGACAGGTTTTGGATGTTCAACAGGAGCACGAGCCTTTGAAGCAAAAGTTGCTGGCCTTGGAGCATCAATCATGCCTTTTGCCAAAACAGGTGTTGACCTTGGAGGATCAACAGATCTCATAGCTGAAACTTGTCTTAGTTCATCACAGTAATTTCTTGGTTGGGAGATACCACTGTAGGCACCTTGGAGCTTATCGAGGGATCTATGTCCGAATCCATCCAAAGGCCAAGGGAATGATTTTCTTAAAGAATTCGTATGCAGCAAACCATCTGCAGTTCTCAAAGGAATTTGCTGCACAGACCCAGCTGTCTTTGACTCAGTTTCATGTCGATAGCCATCAACCCTCACAGACATTGGGGCAGTCTGGTAATGCTTTTCATGAATGTCCAGCTCATGTACATCAGCATCCATATTTGTTTGCATGGGCATATTTTTGCACATAAGCTTGAACCTGAGGTCATTTTGACCAATCCAATGATCTTTTATCATTATGGACAAGAACATACAAATTAAACAAGCACAAGTCAGTTTGAGATACAAAACAAAAGGAGCTCTTCAAAAATGTACAACATTGCTGATTGCCATCAAGCATACCATCACCAATCAAGCTACATTTGCAATAGTCACTTCGCTGACTGCACATCAGATATAACAATACTGTCAGCATTCATAAATTCATAGTGAAAAGGAATTAGGAACCAAATGGCTGAGAGAATATATTGCAAGTACACCCTAATAAGTCTGAACCTGTAGCTATGTCATAGGTCAAACCTAAATTCAATAAGCAACCATCATCATGAAGTTACTTGCCTGGTCATCTACGTGTAAGTGATCTAGGGTTCCCTTTAAGATAATAAAGGAACAAAAGTGCAAAGTGGCCAGGATTTCTTCCTTGGTTTAATTTTTGTTATGATGTGGATCGACCCTACCGGAGGGTGTACATTCACCCTTTGGCTGATAATTCGCCTAGAGAATCATGTACCCCTACATTAAACTCAACCATTTTCCTTTTCAACTGGTCTTTTCTGCCTAGCACTTGTTTGAAAGAGCTGGTCCTGGTGTCCCTTTGTTAAGGAGAACTTCCAAGCTTGGGTTTCAAGCTTGGCAACCAACTCTGTATTTATGCTGCCTCCAGATATAATTATGCATTTGTGTGTTATATCACAAAATTATGAACCCTGACAGACTTTCTTCAGTGTTCTTGGTTTGAGTGCAAGCTCACATGAATTATGCGCAATTCAGTTGTTGTTCTTAATGGTCTTATGGCCATTCGAAATATTAGCTGGTTTATTCAGGGACATTCAAGTGAGATGGCAGTGATGAAGTGATATAGGGATCCATATGAATAAACTTTTTGCTGTATGATGCTCAAGTATGCCGGTTCTTTTAATTTAATGTTTTCATTAAAATTTACTTTTTATTTGTTCAGAGTAATTTCTTTTCAGGATCATTTGGATGCACAGCACTATTTATTTACTATAGAATGAGTGGCACATCCTAACTTCAGTCCAAAAAATAAGGCCTAATGGCCACTAAGCAAGTAAGATTTAACTTTAAATCTTTTGATCCAGGATTCCAGATTATCTTTCTAGGGTTAAGCAAGTGCAAAACAGATAAAAAAAGAACGTTCATACCGTTTGCCCTGTGACAGGTTATGACAAGCATCTGAATTGCTCCCCAGTCTCTCCCTTATAGGTCGCTTACCTCCTGGTCTTCGCCCATGATCAGAATGAATGACTTCAGAACTAGCCCCAGGTCTCTTGACAACCTAAATGCAGGAAAAGGTCAAAGAACCACAGCATGAAAGAAAACAGGAACATCATAATATCAAACCATAGCAGAGATTCATGGAGCATCTCAATCTAAAATGAACAGCATCAGTTATGCAACAATCTCTAATGTCTTCTCAAGCATTCAATGAAACCTCCACCACCACCACCACCCCAAAAAAAAAAGAAAATAAAAAAAAGAACCCATGATTTTAGTAGCACCAACAAACCTGCATCTATGGATTTTCCTCATGAGTAAGTATTCCATGTCCAAAAGGCATAGCTAACACAAGTTTGGAATTTTACAAGACAACATAGACATTGATTGTTGTCCCGTCAACCAGTTTATCATGGTGGCAAACAGGAAAAGGTATCTCTATGAATAAGGGTAGGAACCACTGGTGCAGGAATGTTGTGAAACTTTATGCACCACAGTTCATCAAAACAACAAAACATGAAAAATATTTTATGTCTGTGACTCAACAGCAGTTGAGCCCCATGGACTGTGGTAATATTTTTTTCCCTTTGATAGCACCACAAATTCATTAAATAACAAAAGGAAAGGGGATCGTGGGAATATTAACTTTCTAAGAAATAAATCAATATTAACATGTGTAAACTTAAAGCAGCAAACAAAAGGCTGAACTCATAAAATCCATAAAGCAAACCAGACACAAGTGAAATAGCAAGTAAACTGCTTGTGTCACCATGACTCTCGCTTCTTTCTTCTCATGAACTTGTTCCGGGCACAGAGAACACATGTGCAAACATGGCGTTTAAAAATCTCATTTTCCCAAAAGCTAGGCTTTTCCGCCAAAGAGTGCAAGCCAAAGGAGGACCCACTTGACAACCAATGATTAAGAGAAGTGCTTTGAAAGATAAAACCTCGAAAAAAAATGCAAACTTTTGCGCAACCAAGACACAGACGACAAGAGAAAGAAGGAGATGAGGACGGAAGAGAAGGATTGCGAAGAGGGCAATACCCGGCCGCTACGTCCGAGGGTGATGGTGACCTGCGGCTTGGCGGCCATTGTTGCCCGCGGAACAACACCTCCCAGGTAGCTCCCAAACTCTAAACAACAACAACAACAAGAAGAAGAAGAAGAGACAAGAAAAGGGCCTTTTTTCAATTCATAAGTCTATTTACTGGATGGCTCTGTATCAATAGAATCTCATCATCCATAACCCAGTAATGCGAGGAGCGAAGAGCATTGAAGAAGGAAAAATAAAAGGACCCAGAGGAGAGAAAGCGCGCTTACCACATTCTAGGGGGAGATGGGTCAGCTTCCGTTCTTCCGGGGAATTGCCGGGGACAGGAAAAATCTGAACTTTTTGTGCGCAGAGAGGAGACGGTGGGCTGCTCCCCTTTCTATCTTTTTCTCTTTTGCGTGTGCAGGTGACGGCGACGGAAAGGTGCGCCGGGAGAGGAAAGAGAGGGAACAGACTTCGATACTAGTCAATAAGGGTTGTTTGCCATGTATGATCAAAAAAAAAAATTGTGAGAAGGGACTATTATATATATATATATATATATTTTTTCATAAATTCTTCTAGGTCGTCGTTTTTTTATAAGCAATACTTGGTGTAACAGTAGGTTTATTTTTTTTATTTTTATTTTAAAACCCTTATCGGACGATTAAACGGACGCCCCCCTTAAGTTGCCTTTATTCTTTGGGTTTAATTTTTTAACTATCCAATTAAAGATTGTGCAGCATGCTCTACCTCTTGATTTAAAGAAAAAAAAAGTGTCATTTGTTGTTGCAGCCATCTGCACCCCTGTAATATATAATAAGTATTGCTCTTTTTTATATCCCTAAAACCAAAGACAATTACAATTTAGATTTCATGGCTAATTGTTGTCTCTATAAAAAAATCATTTCCTTAATAGACTTTATATTATACCAAAATAAATAAGATCATTTTTATGCCATCAAAATAATTGAAAACCACTCCCATTTCAAAAGGAAAATAGCGAACAGGGGACGAAGGGAAGAGGACATCCTCCAACGATAGGAAAAGAGGTACTAGTTGTTACCCCCTTCCTCGAAGACAGAGGAAGAGAGGGGAAAGACTATTAGTAGGTCTCTCAGCCATCTCACGGTGATGATTGAGAATAGACACATGCACACATGTAGGCCACACACACGCGCACGTGCACACCCAAAAGAGAGAGAGATGATGATGATGTTTGGCCCTTATATTCCATCAAAAACGAGCTAAAGGGAGAGGGTGCAAGGAATAGGTGGCCCCTAAGAGAGCGCACAGAAAATAAAAAGATGGGAATCAATGACAATAGGTAGTTTTTTTTTTTTTTTTGAACATGACTCAAACGGCTAAGGACTAGACTACTCTACCCAAAGACCCGGGATCGAACTCAGGCTTTCCCCCAACCCCAGATCCTCCTCTCAGTACACGTCCGAAAATGGGCGGAATACCCACACGGAGGGGAGACGCGAGTCAAGCTCGCTACCTCCAAGTGTCAGCACAGCTGCGCGGGGGATGTCCCACTGCGCCAAGGACGTGCGGACGACAATAGGTAGTTAGACAAGCATGGATAACACAAGCAATGGTAATAAGGATCAAGGTTGCCACTATGATTGTGCAAGAGGGGAGGGCGCTATGAAAGGGGTAGGGAAGGGAGTGGGCAACGAGGACACATGACCTACAATTGGGTTAAGAGTTAGCCCATCTTGGCTTTAGTAAAGGCACAGATGATGAAGAAGCATAAGAGTGAACATATGGTACACATAAAGGATATACAAACATGATTTGGGAGGTATATTTAGTAAATAAGATTTTAGGGGTACATATAATAATTTCAATCTTAAATTAGCAGCAGACATGATTTGAGAGGTATATCTAGTAAAGAGATTTTAGGGCTGTATATAATAATTTCAATCTTAAATTAGCAGCATACATGAATTTTATATAAATGGCATTTTAGAATCATTACGTAAATGTCTACGTCAAGCATATATTTCACAAAGTATGTTTGTTGAGTTTTTACCCAATTAGTGGTCCACTTGTGTTTACTGGGTTGCATACTTGCACACCATTAGGCATCCAATTAATAGAATAAGTTATTGGGCTTAACCCATTATGTGCCCATTGAGGATCCTGTAATGGGTAGGATCCATTTAGTAGTTTGAACAGGACTGGTCCCTCCTCTCTATAAAAGAAGCATGTGACTCCCTATTAGGTCATATGCATCAAGAGAAATAGATAGAGGAAACCAGTGGAGACAGTGCCAGGACTACACCGTCTCCTCGTCCGGGGTTCGTGCGTTCTTGTCCGAGGCTCGTCGCTCGTGGGGATCGACTCCGGCGTCGTCTTCCTCCGCGTTAGGGATGGCTTCCGCTCCATATATTCTTAAAATCCATAACAAGTGGTATCAGAGCCCGTGTCGGAATTTTGGGGCTCCGATTCACGGGATTCTTCCCGTTTAAAATATATATATATATATATATATATATATATATATATATATATATATATATATATATATATACGGGACGGCCGGACGGCCGCAGGCGTGCTGCCGCGGGTGCTGCACGGCCGCCCCCCGGGCCAGCTGGCCCTGCGCGGCCCCGCGTGGCCCCGCGCGGCCGCCCACACAGCCCTGCGCGGCCCCCCGCGCGAATCTACGCCGGCGTTGCCCCGCAACGCCCCACCAGTGGGGGCCCGCCCAGTGCGGCCACCTCGCGCGGGCGAGCACCCCACGGGAGCTCACACCGCGCGGGCGGGCTGCGCCCCGCGCGGGTGGGGCGCCGCCGAGGGGATTTCTGGTGAGGGGGCGGCGGCTCCGTGTCATCTTCTTCGTTGAAAGTTTCCTAAAATAGAAACCCAAATCAGTTTTGGAAGGTTGAAGATGATGATGTTTAGGAAACTTTTTGGTTTTATTTTGAGTTAGATTTTAAATTCGTAACGGATCTTGGTTAAAGTTTTTCGGGTCTTATTTTGAGTATTAGATCCGTTAGGATCTTATTAAGACCTAAATTCGGATCCGTTTGATAATTCCGTAACGGATATAAGTTAACGGGCTTTGGATTTGGATTTTTGGTATGATATCCGTTTGAATACCATTAAGACCCGAATCCGAATCCGATCAAGTTTTCGACTCGATCCCGTTAATCCAACCCAAAATCGAACCCGTCAACCCGTTAAGATCCAGACCCGCATCCGTTTGTGTATTTGTATCCTTTAAGATTTAAAATTATTTAATTTAAATTTTTTTAGTCATTTTTATCTTTTAAAGTTCACTAATGGTCACTTAATTGGTCCATTAAGTTCTGGATCTTAAGCCCATATTTCTGGGCCCATTTTAGGTCCGTTAATGATCTTTAAAAGATAAAAGATCCTCTTTTAAATCTGTTTGGATACATACACAAGTTCTGAAAATCTGTTTGTAGCTTTGGTTATTTCTGCAAACAGAAACGGATATTTTTGCAATTCAGTTTATTTCTGCAAATTGAAAACGGACATGTTTGCAAATTCTGGTTATTCTTACAAACTGAAAAATATGTTTACAATTCTGGATATTTCTGTAAACTGTACAGGTTATGTTTGCAATTCAGATTTCTTTTCTGCAAACAGAAAAGGACATATATGTAACAGCATGCTATAAACTTGTAAAGTAGCCATTTTAATGTAGTTTTAAGCATGATTAAAGTTGTCTATGAATCAATAATTATTACTGTAAATTTAGGAGATATTTCTTGTGATTATTTGTTCTCTTTACAGTTTTTAATCATACATGAATATCTCTATTTTAGATTGTAATAATTATTATGTTTATGTCCTTTTTGCTCATATTATATGTTAATTGATACTATTATGTAGTTTTGTGGTAAATTTTGATTTCTAAATAATTAGTTTGACTACCAAAGTAGCACTAATCACGAGAATTGATAAAATCTTACCAAGTTTTAAATAGCATTATTGATGAGCATTTAGTTATTTGATATCATTTTGATTGGGAGATGATGTTTTAGAATTCAAAGTGCGTAAGTAGAAAGTGGCCTTATGCATAGAGAATAATAAAATATACTCGTTAAAAAATTAAAATGATATCAACTGTTTGTGTTCTTGGCTTGATTGTAAATTTAACTCCCAAATGAGTGTTTATTTTCATGTCATGAGCAGGATAAAATAAAATTTATCTGCATGGCGATTCTTGAGAACTTTGTATACAAAGGTACTCTCTCTTGATATCAAAGTGTTTATAAATTTTAGTTTTATCACTTAAGTTAATCTGGGGAGTTCGTCCATGAAGCTATCGGACGACTTGATAAAGTAGTTCATGTTAAGTTATTGAATTACTTTACAATTTAAATCTTGTCTCATTACTTGCAATTTATTAGTTCCATTGCCTTATATGTAAGCATGTGTTTGTTTATTTCAGCTGCTTCTCCTTTGTTTGCACCATTTACTGCTAGTGTGCCGTACCTGAATGACACTAATTTCACTGAATAGAAACAAAGGGTACAATTTGCTTTGGGATGTATGGACTTAGATTTGGCATTACATGAGGTTATGCCGGCTCCACTTACTCCAGAAAGCTCAATGGAACATCAGACTCATTACGAAAAATGGAAAAAGTCCAATCGTCTCTGCCTTCTGTTCCTTCAGGGACACGTTGGACAGAACATCAAGGGATCTATCCCAGATCAGACCACTGCTAGTGGATTTCTTAAAGCCATTGAGGAACAGTTCATTAGTTCTGATAAGGCCAAAGCCAATACTTTAATGTCTAAACTGTCCTCAATGAAATACACTAGTGGTAGTGTTCGATAGCATATAATGATTATGAGAGATATTTCTGCTCAACTGAATGCCATGGAAGTTACTATTTCAGACACTTTCCTAGTCCATTTTATTCTCAACTCTTTGTCTAGCGAATACGAGACATTTAAGATCTCATACAACACACATCAGGCTAAATGGTCAGTCAATGAATTGATGACCATGTGTGTCCAGGAGGAAGAGAGATTGAGAGAAGAGAGGAACAATGTTGCTTTGTTTACCTCTCATAAAGTGAAAAGTGGATCAGGAAAGAAGAAGGGTGTCCAGAATAAGGGCAAGAAGAAGGACAAGTCAAAAGGCAAAAATGACAAGTGCTTCTTCTGCAAGTTACCTAGATACGTTAAGAAAGATTGTCTGAAAAGGAAGGCATGGTTTGAAAAGAAAGGTAATCTCTCATCTTATGTTTGCTATGAGTCTAATTTAGTTAATGTTCATAAAAGTACATGGTGGATTGACTTAGGTTATACTGTGCATGCTGTCACTTCTATGCAGGGATTCCTTTTTCAAAGGCCTCCGAATGAGGGTGAGCGGAGCATCTTTTCAGGAAATAAGACGCGCTCACAAGTCAAGGCCGTAGGAATTTATAGGATAGTTATGGAATCAAGATTTGTTCTAGATTTAGAAGACACTTTTTATGTACCATCTTTTAGTAGAAATTTGGTTTCAGTATCAAGACTTGATTCAAAAGGTTTTAAAGTTAATCTTGGAAATTCTTCAGTTGAATTAATAAATGATTCTATTGTTATTGGTACTGGTTCTATATCTGATGGTTTGTATAAATTGTGTCTTAGCAATGTGATTGAACAATCTCATAATACCCTGTATACTTCGGTTCTTACTGGCAACAAGCGTGGTAGAGTTAATGAAAATTCATCCATGTTGTGGCATAGGAGATTAGGACATATCTCCATTAAGAGGTTCAAGAAGTTAGTGGGAGAAGGAGTGTTACACACTCTGGATTTTACTGACTTATAGACATGTGTTGATTGCATTAAGGGAAAGCAAACACACACGCCTAATAAAGATGCCACAAGAAGTTCTGGAATTTTAGAAATAATTCACACTGATATCTGTGGTCCTTTTCCACCCTGTCTGACTGGTGAGAGATACTTTGTCACCTTTATAGATGACTATTGTAGATTCATGTATCTCTATTTACTTCTTGAATAAGCAGATGTTTTCAATGTCTTTAAGGATTTCAAGAAGGAAGTAGAGAAACAATCAGGGAAAGTAATCAAGATAGTTAGGTCTGATAGAGGTGGCGAGTACTATGCTAGGTATACTGAGATGGGACAAAGGTCTGGTCCATTAGCTAAATTCCTTAAAGAGGAGGGTATTGTACCTCAGTACACCACTCCTAGCAGCCCATATCAGAATGGGGTTGCAGAAAGAAGGAATCGAACGCTTAAAGAAATGGTCAGGGCAATGTTGAGTCATTCTACCCTTCCTTTATCATTGTGGGGCGAGGCCGTTAAGACAGCTACTCACATTGTGAATAAGGTTCCTACGAAGGTTGCGCCTAAGACTCCCTATGAGTTATGGTGTGGTAGGAAACCTTCTGTGAGCTATATGTGCACATGGGGGTGTGCAGCTGAGGCTAGACCATACAGTCCACAGGAAAAGGCTTTTGATCTCAGAACAACTAGTGGATTCTTCATTGGTTATCCAGCGAGATCAAAAGGGTATAGATTCTATTGTCCATACCATGTTCCCATAGATTCTATTGTCCATACCATGTTCCCATCATTATAGAAACAGATAAGGCAAGGTTCTTTGAAGATGGCGGAGTTAGTGGGAGTGGACCTTCTCGAGAGATTTCTTTTGAGGAGTTACAAGATCAGGTTGAAACACATGTAACAACTGACAACGTTGTTTCCATATTCATTCATCGGAATGAAATCCTAAGGGAGCAAATAGTTGCAGTTGGTCCACCCCAGATTGCTCCAGAGCCAGAAGATGTCGCTGTTGTTGACCAACCACCTCCTCAGTTGGATCAGGGGCCAACATTGCATCGATCTGAAAGAGTCAGGAGACCTGCTATATCTGATGAGTTCATAGTATACCTACAGGAGGATAGTGTAGACAGGGGTGACATTGATGATCCAGTAACGTTTTCACAAGCCATGAAGAGTGAAAAATCTGCCTATTGGTTTGAAGCCATGAAAGAAGAGCTTGACTCAATGGCTAAAAACCAAGTCTGGGATCTCGTTGACTTGCCTAAAGGGTCCAAACTTATTGGATGTAAATAGATATTCAAAACTAAGGTGGACTCTAAGGGCAGAGTTGAACGATATAAGGCCAGATTGGTGGCTAAGGGTTTCACTCAAAGGGAAGGCATTGACTATGATGAGACGTTCTCTCTAGTTTCCAAGAAGCT
Source organism: Zantedeschia hybrid cultivar (assembly GCA_030544215.1). Taxonomy (NCBI): domain Eukaryota; kingdom Viridiplantae; phylum Streptophyta; class Magnoliopsida; order Alismatales; family Araceae; genus Zantedeschia; species Zantedeschia hybrid cultivar. Next base: position 30,467,313 of record JARZZO010000003.1, on the reverse strand, counting down.
CTCATTCAGAATAGTCATGGCCTTAGTAGCTCATTTTGACCTGGAGTTACATCAGATGGATGTGAAAACGACTTTTTTCAATGGAGACCTAGATAAAGAAGTGTATATGGAGCAACCTCAAGGGTTTCGTGCTGAAGGGAAATAACACTTGGTATGCAAATTAAGGAAATCCATATACGGACTTAAGCAAGCCTCCCGCCAATGCTTCATAAAGTTTAATGAAATCATACTGTCCTTTGGGTTTAAGGAAAACATTATTGACGAATGTTTGTACCTAAAGATCAGTGGGAGTAGTTTCATTGTCTTGCTTTTGTATGTGGATGACATTTTGCTTGCTAGCAGTGATCTTGGTTTATTGCACGAAACTAAAGCTTTCCTTTCTAAGAACTTTGAGATAAAAGATATGGGTGATGCCTACTATGTTTTGGGCATTGAAATCACTAGAGATAGACCCTCAGACACTCTTGGTCTCTCTCAGAAAGCTTACATCTCAAAGGTCTTGGAAAGGTTCAACATGCAGTCCTGCGCACCCGATAAAGTACCCATTGTAAAAGGTAATAAATTCAGTGAATTACAGTGTCCCATGAATGACTTGGAAAGGAAGCAGATGGAGCCCATCCCATACGCTTCAGCCGTTGGGAGCTTAATGTACCTTCAGACTTGTACACGTCCAGATATTGCTTTTGCCGTGAGTATGCTCAGCAGGTACCAGAGCAACCCAGGCATGGATCATTAGAAAGTTGCCAAGAAAGTCATGCGGTATCTTAAAGGCACAATAGATTTCATACTCACATACAGAAGATCAGATCAGTTATAGGTCATTGCATATTCTGATGTTGATTTTGGCAGCTGTCTTGATTCGAGGAAGTCCACTACATGATACATCTTCCTCTTAGCAGGAGGAGCTATCATATGGTGCAGTGAGAAGCAGAGTATTATAGTGTCTTCCACGATGGCAGCTGAGTTCATTACTTGTTTTGAGGCTAGTGCACAGGCCATCCAGTTGCGGAATCTGCTCACAGGTCTATCATTTATTGATTTCATCTTCAGACCTATCATGATATATTGTGACAATTCCGCTGCGGTCTTTTTCTCTAAGAACAATAAGGCGTCCAAAGGTGGTAGAGCCTTAGACATTAAGTATTTTGCTCTTAGAGATAGAGTGAAGAATCATGAAGTGTCTATAGAACATATTGGGATGGATCTTATGGTTGCTGACCCACTCACGAAAGGACTACTTGCTAGCACTTTTTGTAGTCATGTGATTCGGATGGGTCTTGTCAGTTCTCTCGATATGTTGTGATTCTTCTATTGCTTTCTGCCTTTTCCATTTATTTTGTATACATGTTGGTTATGGATTATGGCTGACAGATTGTATGTTTAAGTGGTGACCAATGGATAAATATTATGTTTGAGTTTATCTACAGTTCCATATTTGATGTTCAATTATAGTAAGTTGGTAGCATTGTGGTACATGGAAGGAGGTGTGTAATTGAATGTATTTGCCGCCATGACTTATGTCATTTGATTTACTATTCTTGAATCTTTAAGATTCCGTTAATTGGAATGGTGTGTAGTTTTGTTTTATCGTGCGCACGCATACCGTGGTTTTCTCTTCAGGTGCATGCCCATGATGTCAAATCTTCGAGAGTCCTTTTGAAACTATATATATCTATACTATAAGTATGTTTTCAAAGGAAGATTTGATATGCTTAAGACAAGTTGGACCAAGTGGGAGAATGTTGGATTTTTACCCAATTAGTGGTCCACTTGTGTTTACTGGGCTGCACACTTGCACACCATTAGGCATCCAATTAATAGAATAAGTTATTGGGCTTAACCCATTAGGTGCCCATTGAGGATCCTGTAATGGGTAGGATCCATTTAGTAGTTTGAACGGGACTAGTCCCTCCTCTCTATAAAAGAAGCATGTGACTTCCCATTAGATCATATGCATCAAGAGAAATAGAGAGAGAAAACCAGTGGAGACAGTGCCAGAACTACACCGTTTCCTCGTCCGGGGTTCGTGCGTTCTTGTCCGAGGCTCGTCGCTCGTGGGGATCGACTCCGGCGTCGTCTTCCTTCGCGTTAGGGATGGCTTTCGCTCCAGGTATTCCTAAAGTCCCTAACAAAGTTTTCTACACGTGCTTCTGAGAATTTTGTCTTAAGTACTGCATTTTTTGAAGCTAGACCTTCTGAATTATTTAGATTCTTGAGAGCTCCCAATGCGAGGAATGAGATACCTTCTTTTTAATGACCATGTCACCTTCTTACGTGTAAAAGAAAATTTTGAAATAGTGTTGGACATTGAACTTTAACATTCCACGAGGATATATATCTTACAGGATATCTTCAGATGGTGTAAAAAAGAAACAAATTTCTATTCATCATCAACACATAATATGTTGTGCATAAGGTGTTAACGTACGAACCAGCTTCCTAGTGCAGTTGGTTCACCTGGGATACTTATTCTTGATTCGTAAGATTACTTCCTCGGATGTCAAGTGGACCTAAATTTCTCGCCTAATTAGACAGAATTATCGACTAGTTGGAAATTAATTATCTCTAACTCTAGAGTTTCTTTCAGGCTTTGCCCCTAGTCACCTGTAAATATTTATGCCGATTCAAAAAAAAAGGTATAAATGTACTACATTGTAAACATGCCTAAGGGGGTCATCTAATAATCAGACACAATAATTGATCTAATTAGGGTTAGTGACATTATATTATTAGTCCAAAGACCTAGTTCATTGATAATTAGGACAAGTGGTTTTGCAAGTTGTAACAACATGATGGGAGTCACCCATTTGGGGTTTGTTGACCTCTTAACATTGACCAAAGAGAGACAACTGCCAAGTAGTTTGGTTTGCACTAAAGTGTACGTTTTGATTGCACACGATTGTGTCACATAGGAATGCAAATCTTCTAGATTGTCTATTATGCTATATGATGGGTGGATACATCTAATAAATTATTACATCATAGATTTTTTTTTTTATTTTTCATAGTGATGCAGTAGCTAAGTATTTACTCCCATATGGAATATAGTCGATGACACGCCCGACTGCAATTTCAATGTACACATCTTGGCAATTGTTGAACGAAACACTTGTTGAATGGTCAATGATGTAGCCGAAGCTATCACGACCGGATTCCGAGGCTGGAATCCGGTGTTGGGATCCGGAGCTGGGTCGGATCGGAGAAGAGGCCCGACGGGGATCCGGAAGGCGATGGAGCCGAAGACGCGGTCGAAGATCCGAAGCCGAGGGTCGCCCGGCCGGATGTGGGCTAGCCTTTGGAAGGCGCGGCCGAAGTCCCTCCGGTCGAAGGGCAGCCGGTGCGGAGCCGAGGCACCCTCAGGCGAGGAGGATCAGCCGGCGAACGGCGTCGAGACCGAAGGAAGAAGCCTGAGGTCGGCGGCCGAGACCGACTCGGAGGGGTCGGCGAAGATTCGAACCGAGCCCTGCAGGAGGGAAAGAGGAAGAAGAATCGGTCAGTAGGAGTCCCGGGCTTTGGCCCTTAGGAACCCCCTCCGACGGTTAAGTTAGCTTCTGAAGATGGTTCGATTCAGAAGTCAAAGAGGTGGAAGAAGCAGTTTTAATGCTTTTCGGACTATAGTCCTTAAGGGTCACGAAGACATACCTTTGGCAATAAATAGTGGTGTATTTATAGCGGAGGATAGAGGATGCTTAACGATGGTAGCCGATATAGGACTATGTTTCGGGTTTACTGGTAAACAGCCATAGTGCCTAGTCCTCCCACCGGAGTGGGCCGGATACGGCTATTGGGCCGAAGGGGGTAGGGCCGCTGCCGGGCCAGATGCCGCTTAGTGGGCTGGAGCCTGCTGGGCCGAGGGGCTACTGAGCCGCTAGCGGGCCGAAGGCTATCGGGCCGCAAATGGGCCGAAGGTTGCTGGGCCGCGGACGGGCCGAGGACCACTGGGCTGCTTACTGGGCCGAGGGCCGTTGGGCCGCTAACGGGCCGAAGGCTGCCAGGGGGCTTCTCACTGTTGCTGTTGGACTGGTCTGTGTTGGGCCTGTTTTAATGGGCCGAATCGGATTCTGCCACATCAGTCAATGTTTGTTTAACTTATTAAAATGTATGCTTAATTTATTATTCATACTTATTATTTTTAATATTGACTATTGTTTCGTCGTACTTTTGAGTTGAGGGGATTTAATTTGGTCCTATCACTTTTGACTTAAAATTTCTCTAAACGACATAGGCTTCACTTTTTGGCTTGAAATTTCTCTGAACGAAATAGGCTTCACTTTTTACTTAAAATTTCTCTAAACAATACAGGCCACTGTATCAAGTTCTACTGTCTTTAATTTTGATAAACTCTCTTTCTGCACTCTAGGATAGTTAGAACTGCATAACTAAGAAGGTAATTGATGTGGCAGAATCCGATTCGGCCCATTAAAACAGGCCCAACACAGACCAGTCCAACAGCAGCAGTGAGAAGCCCCCTGGCAGCCTTCGGCCCGTTAGCGGCCCAGCGGCCCTCGGCCCAGTAAGCAGCCCAGTGGTCCTCGGCCAGTCCGCGGCCCAGCAACCTTCGGCCCATTTGCGGCCTGATAGCCTTCGGCCCGCTAGCGGCTCAGCAGCCCCTCGGCCCAGCAGGCTCCAGCCCACTAAGCGGCATCTGGCCCGGCAGCGGCCCTACCCCCTTCGGCCCAATTGCCGTATCCGGCCCACTCCGGTGGGAGGACTAGGCACTATGGCAGTTTACCAGTAAACCCGAAACATAGTCCTATATCGGCTACCACTGTTAAGCATCATCTATCCTCCGCTATAAATACACCGCTATTTATTGTCAAAGGTATGTCTTCGTGACCCTTAAGGACTACAGTCCGAAAAGCATTAAAACTGCTTCTTCCACCTCTTTGACTTCTGAATCGAACCATCTTTACAAGCTAACTTAACCGTCGGAGGGGGTTCCTAAGGGCCAAAGCTCGGGACTCCTACTGACCGGTTCTTCTTCCTCTTTCCCTCCTGCAGGGCTCGATTCGAATCTTTGCCGACCCCTCCGAGTCGGTCTCGGCCGTCGACCTTAGGCTTCTTCCTCCGGTCTCGACGCCGTTCGCCGGCTGATCCTCCTCGCCTGAGGGTGCCTCGGCTCCGCACCGGCTGCCCTTCGACCGGAGGGACTTCGGCCGCGCCTTCCAAAGGCTAGCCCACATCCGGCCGGGCGACCCTCGGCTTCGGATCTTCGACCGTGTCTCCGGCTCCATCGCTTTCCAGATCCCCGTCGGGCCTCTTCTCCGATCCGACCTAGCTCCGGATCCCAATACCGGATTCCAGCCTCGGAATCCGGTCGTGATAGCTTCGGCTACATCACGTGGCGCCGTCTGTGGGAAATCAAACAAATAGTCATGTCTCATCGTCCTGTAACCCGACGATCCGGACAAAGCGAGGCAGAGACACGGGAAGCTTCAGCGCAGCCACTACACTCCGAAGGCGCCCCGTCTGCTCCACTAAGGACGGCTCTGTCTGTCATACCAGAGTCTCTCACTGCTGGAGACGACCGGGTGGGAGTACTTCAGCAGCAGATGGCGACCTAGCCGCTGCCGTTACCTCTCTTGCACCTCTACAAGAGATGGTGTCTGCCATTGCCCAGCGCATGGGATTGCTGGGCTAGCTTCCCCAGCAAGTGCCGCTTCCTCCATTCTATCCAGTCCAAGATACAAGGTTCCGGCCGGCACCCTCACCGGTCTCCCCCGACGAAACCGCCACGGCGCGCAGCGAGTCCTTGGCACTGCCTGCCCGAGCCCCTCGCGCAGATTAATAATCTAACTATTAGATTAATAATTATTAATTACTAATTTAACTATTAAATTAGTATTATCAAGATTAATCATTAGTTTAACTATTAAACTAACAATTAATATTAATCAATTAACAACTAATTGTTAATCAGTATTTGAGTTAGTTATTAATTTAATTGTTAAATTAATAATTAACTTAAATGACTAATTTAAGTGTTAAATTAGTAGTATTTAATGACTGTTGGGTTTTCTCGGTTTCTCCGGATCGCTCACGCAGCGGAAAAATAAAATTATTTGCAGCGATCCGTTCCCGTTTCGGAGACTAAAATACGAGATAATCGGATTATCGAAGTTCTCACCGTGTGCGGATTCGAATCCGCAACCGTTCGGTTCCGTCGGTGCGACACCGCAAGCCGCGCAAGCGCCCGGCCTCTAGAGAAGTCCACGCGATCCTCCCCGCGACGGATATCCTCGAGTTCCTCGTTCTTCGCAGCCCACGAAGCCTCCGCCGGTCGCCGCAACGATCGCCGCAGTGCGCGGACGATTTCCCGTCGAACGGGATTCGGAGAAGCGGCGGAGCAGATCTGGATCTGCTTGGACGCCAGAGGAAGACAGAAACTGAGGAGGGGCGGCTAAGGTTAGCAGCAGCTTGGCCTGCTCAGCCCGTTCGCTATGTTTTATACTAACCGCGCGGTTTTTCATAAAAACCCCCGGTTTGTATAAAACCCACTTATTTATCCATCGCCTTGAGAATCATTTGCGTGTGACCCTCTAGACCCAAGTACCAGTCCAGTTAATGGCCCAACAAGCCCAGTGACTCCTCACTGGCTTTATTAATTAATTAATAACCCTTTATTAATCAATTAATTAATCGAATTGATGTCGCACATCGAATTCGACCGGGCCTCCGATCACGTTGGGTGCCAAGCAACACCGCGTGAACCCGGAAGGTATTTGGGGTTAAGTAACCCACTCTTGGAACCTTTCCGCCGACAGTTACCGCGTGGATATAATCCTTCATTCGTACAATGCTCTCGAGTCAACTCAGGGTATGGCGAGCTGTCAAACCCTAACCGGTCGACTCACTTGGATTGGATGCCGCTGATGAATATCGGAAAACTCCTTTCCCGATATTATCGTCCGCCCTGGCCAAGGACTTTCGCACATCCTTCCTAGAGCATTCTCTCTCTAAGTACCGAGAGCGAATGATTCCTTATTGACACACAATTCCCTTCGACGGTATTCCGCTGTACCCAATCCTTGGCGTATTAGAATCCCGTGGCTAGAGATTCGTAAACCAAGGTCAAAGCACAGAAGTCCACCGCCAAGGTGTCCTTGGTGTCTCAGGTCCGAGGACCATCCACGCAACTGCGACAATTGAATCAAGCTGGTTGACAGTGAGGTACAATACCATCCAGCGATTCAGTCGGATCAGTTCAGTGAACTCATTCTCCAATGAGCACCTACAGATTCGCCTTAGTGTCTCCACACAAGTGACTTATGAGATCAGTCACCTTCATCACTCCGCCGCTTCTTCGAATCCCGTTCGACGGGAAATCGTCCGCGCACTGCGGCGATCGGCGGAGGCTTCGTGGGCTGCGAAGAACGAGGAACTCGAGGATATCCGTCGCGGGGAGGATCGCGTGGACTTCGCTAGAGGCCGGGTGCTTGCGCGGCTTGCGGTGTCGCACCGACGGAACCGAACGGTTGCGGATTCGAATCCGCACACGGTGAGAACTTCGATAATCCGATTATCTCGTATTTTAGTCTCCGAAACGGGAACGGATCGCTGCAAATAATTTTATTTTTCCGCTGCGTGAGCGATCCGGAGAAACCGAGAAAACCCAACAATAATGGCATCTTATCTCTAGGTGACTCGCAAGATCCTCGCTCAATTCAATTCCTGTGAAATTGTGCGGATCCCAAGAGCCGAGAATGCTCGAGCCGATGCCCTTTCCCGACTGGCATCAACTCAAGACGGGGGAGGAGGCCGAATGATTCTTGTAGAAGAACTCGCCGAGCCAAGCCTCGAAGAGCTTGAGGTCATGCAAGTGACCGAAGCCGAGGCCGAGACCTGGATGACTCCCTTAGTCACTTTCCTCCTCCGAGGAGAAGTCCCGCCCGATCCAAAGGAAGCAAAACATGTTCGGCAGCATTCATCTCACTTCCTTCGCTTGGATGGGCTGTTATATAAAAAATCCTTCGGCCGACCACTCTTGCGATGCCTCGGCCCGGCCGAAGCTGACTACGCCATGCGAGAGGTGCACGAAGGGGTATGCGGAGCACATGCGGGAGGAAGGGCCCTGGCTCACAAGCTTCTAAGGCAAGGATACTGGTGGCCGACGCTCCGAGAGGATGCAACTACCCTCATTCGTCGCTGCGATCAATGCCAGCGGTTCAGCTCCCTCATCCACCAGTCAGCAACCCTTCTAACTCCTTTATCCGACCCCTGGCCTTTCGCTCAATGGGGAATCGACCTCCTAGGGCCCTTTCCCGTCGCCACCGGCCAAATGAAGTTTCTCATCGTGGCGGTAGATTACTTCACCAAGTGGGTAGAAGCCGAACCCCTCGCGTCCATAACCGATAGCAATGCTTGGAACTTCGTGTGGAAGTCCATCATCTGCCGGTACGGCATCCCCCGGGCCATCATCTCAGACAACGGCAAAGAATTCGACAGCCGTCGGTTCAATGACAACTGCGCCAGCTTCGACATCATCCACAAGTTCACTTCAATAGCACACCCCTGGGCAAACGGCCAGGTCGAGGTCACTAACCGAAGTCTGCTACAAGGACTGAAGACTCGCCTCGGCGAAGCCAAAGGCCGATGGGTGGAAGAGCTACCAAGTGTCCTCTGGGCGTATCGGACTACAAGCCGAACCCCGACCGGCGAAACCCCGTTTCGCATGGCTTATGGGATAGAAGCCGTTATTCCTGTCGAAATCGGCCTTCCCTCTCCAAGAGTGCTTACTCATGATCTGGAAGCCAATGAGGAAACCTTAAAGGATCATCTTGATCTCATAGAAGAAACCAGAGATAAAGCTCGCATTCGGCTAGCAGCTTATCAACAACGCATGGCCAGATACCACAACACTCGAGTGAATCCCCGAAGCTTTGAAATCGGGAGCCTCGTGTTAAGAAATGCTCATGCATCTAAACCAGCCGAAGCCGCAGGGAAGCTTTCCCCTAACTGGGAAGGACCATATCGCATAAGGGGGGTAATTAGACGAGGGGCTTATCGGTTGGAAACCCTTTCGGACCAACCTCTCCCTCGCACATGGAATGTGGAGCGCCTTCGGCGTTATTTCATGTAAGTTACTACCCCTGGAATTTAGCCGGAAGGCATAAATAAAATTCTCCTTTTAAGATGCCATATCTGGTATTTTCTCTAAGTCCGCGTAAACCGTACCGGGAGTGGCTTCGGCCATGCAAACCGTATCGGGAGCGGCATGGTATTCTCTAAGTCCGCGTAAACCGTACCGGGAATGGCTTCGGCCATGCAAACCGTATCGAGAGCGGCATGATATTCTCTCTAAGTCCAAGTAAACCGTACCAGGAGTGGCTTCGGCCATGCAAACCGTATCGGGAGTGGCATGGTATTTTCTCTAAGTCCGTGTAAACCGTACCGGGAGTGGCTTTGGCCATGCAAACCGTATCGGGAGCGGCATGGTATTTTCTCCAAGTCCGCGTAAACCGTACCGGGAGTGGCTTTGGCCATGCAAACCGTATCGGGAGCGGCATGGTATTCTCTCTAAGTCCGTGTAAACCGTACCGGGAGTGGCTTCGGCCATGCAAACCGTATCGGGAGCGGCATGGTATTCTCTCTAAGTCCGTGTAAACCATACCGGGAGTGGCTTCGGCCATGCAAACCGTATCGGGAGCGGCATGGTATTTTCTCCAAGTCCGCGTAAACCGTACCGGGAGTGGCTTCGGCCATGCAAACCGTATCGGGAGCGGCATGGTATTCTCTCTAAGTCCGTGTAAACCGTACCGGGAGTAGCTTCGGCCATGCAAACCGTATCGGGAGCGGCATGGTATTCTCTCTAAGTCCGTGTAAACCGTACCGGGAGTGGCTTCGGCCATGCAAACTGTAAGGATCGAGACTTTCGGATCCGGTTTTCGGGTCGGACCCTGTAATTCTGGCCCTAGTGGGGGGTTGAGGTTCTGTGTTGTTTCGCGTCGAGCGGGCTCGACGCGGTTTGAACGGCGTCCACCGTTGCAGACGCGTTTTACGTTCTGCCACGTGGGTGCCACGTGGGCTGGCTTCGGGCCGCGAGAGTACGGTCCTGTCGCGTCGTCTGAACGGCGTCCGCGTGGGACGACGCCTTTCAGACTGCGACTCTGAGTGTGTCAGAGTACGGCCCTGACAAGTTGTCTGAAAGGCATCTGTGTAGGACGACGCGTTTCAGAGTTTTGTCAGAGCGGCCGTCACGTCACCTGATAGACGTCCGTGGATGTCGACGCGTTTTAGTCAGTCTCTGGTTAACCCCGCGAGCCCTCCTTCTTTTCCTCATTTTCACCTTCTCTCTTTCTCTCTTTCCCCTCCGGCGATCTCGACGGCAATTCCTTCTCTTCCCTCTTTTCCTCCCACCATTTCATCTCTCCCTCCACTCCATCCTCTACCTAGCTCCTACCACTACCACCTCCACCTCCACTGCGGCGTTCTACTCTCCGGACGGCGGCCGACGTCACGGTGGAGCAAGGACGACCACGGCGGTACCGGCGGCGGCGTGGGGCGAGAAGGGTGGACGGCTTGAAGCTTGGAGGAGTTCGAGTGTCCGGTAGGGTGACGGTTCCCACAGCATCGTGTTTAAGCCATGTTTTCCCCCGTCTATGCATGTTGTAGATCTTTGGTTTTGGGGGGTAGAATGAGCATGCTTAGGAGTTCTTTTGATGATATGGGGGATTTTCTATAAATGTGATTTCCTATGGAATGTATTGCCCCTCTTTCTCCTCCGTTTTTGGGTAATTTTAGGGTTGTTTGGGTTGAAAAGGGGAGCCCTCGGGCTCATGGCAACTCTGGTTCCTGGGTTGAAAGACGTCGTACATGGACGACGCCTTTTTGAAGGGCGTCGGGCCATCACGACGCCTTTTAGACAGGAATCACCTGACAGAGAGTCTGCCAGTTCGGGGATTCTGGGACTAAAAGACGTCATGGGTGGGCGACGCGTTTTGAATAGCGTCGGGTAGACATGACGCCTTTTAAGGCAGAAATCCCCTGAGTAAGGGCTTTGGAATTTTCGGATTTCTGTGTTGAATGGCGTCTGAGGATGTCGACGCCTTCAAAAGGCGACCACTGGTGTCGACGCCTTTTAAGGCCTGATTCTGAAGACTGTTTTACATGAACCTGTACATGGAGCTTGAATGGCGTCGGCCTTGGGCGACGCGATTCAAGACAGAACCTCACTAATTCATGCTAGTAAAATGTGTTCATACTGCTAGATAGATGGTTAGTGCATGTTTTGGTGTACGCTGTAGAGATGGATTCTGCATGACCGGATGGTGCTACCTTGTGTGTTGTGCGATCGCGGATTTTTCACGTGACCGGATCGTACTGTGCTGGGTTTTGTGTTACTGTGGACCTGGAGTGACATTGTAGCGCTTTATCACCCTGTGCTGGTGGGGGCGTGAGCACAGCGCCGGTGGGGGCGTGGGCGGGGTGACGCCTAGTGAGAGAGGGTCACCTGGTGAACCCCGGGGTCAGCTAGTACCGGTGTCGGAGTGGTACATTCGGAGAGTCACTCATGCTGAGGGTAGGAGTAGCCACCTGACCTAGTTTGGCCGGAGTAGCTAGCGTGCTATCCGAGGGGCTACTGCTTGGTCTCAGCGGGTCGAGTTTTTCCACCGTTGTTTGTACGGTCGGCGAGTTCTATCGAGACGACAGTTGTGGATTCTCTAATCGGCTTATTTAGAATGTGCATGTTATTATATTTTCGACTGCATGTGATTTCACGTTGAGAATTAGGGATTGTACCTACCACTGCACTTGTTACTTCACCGTTAGCAGTACTTTACACTTGTGGGTGCGTGCGTGAGCAGTGGGGATCGAAGGATCCCTACTGAGTCTTGTCTTGAGACTCACCCCTGCGGTTTTCAGGTGAGGACTCCCAGCAGACTTAGGGCGGCGTGTGCGGCCGTGTGTTGAGCGCCTTCAGCAGTTGTTCCGGGGTATGCCCCGATGTAGTTGTTATTTATTTCTGGCCTATATGTTTAATTATTTCTTTTCAGTTGGAATATGTAATTATTTGCTGTATCGAGTCGCATTGTAATAATTTTAATTCCTGCACTTTCATTTCAATTCAATGCGATGTGAATGTTTAGCTTAGTTAATTATTTATTTCCCATACTTACTAGATCCTGGTTTGGTTCCAAATTAATGATTCGGTACCCATTTAGTAATCGGATTCCCGATTATAGGGTGGCGGGTCGTTACAGTTGGTATCAGAGCAGACGGTCTGGCAAATGAATAAATAACTAGGTTAAATGTTGTAAGTTCGGCAAATAAATACATTATCCCGTACAGGCACGGCGGTAGCATAGGTTTTAGGACTCTAATTAGAACTTTTTGATTTTATAATTGTAGGCGAGTAGATGGCTCCCAAGAAGAGGATGCCGGTTATTCGAGAGCGGGGAGATGCCCCTAGTGGGTCTGAGGCAGGGAGGCCGAGTGTTGAGCAGTTTATGGAAGCCATGATGGACACTATGGCTAGATATCAGACGCGAGACCTTAGCGAGAGTTCTAGTACTCGGGGAGGGTCCACAGCTACACTTGAGAGGTTCTTGAAGCTGAGGCCACCTCACTTCACCGGTCGTCCCGACCCTGATGAGGCCATTCATTGGCTTAGAGAGATTGAGAAGACCTTCGATACCATGGACTGTGCAGCAGTAGAGAGGACCCCACTGGCTACCTTTATGTTGAAGGATAGCGCCTATGACTGGTGGACCACGCTGAAGAGTTTGTCTTATGAGGACAGGAGTCTTAGGGAAATTTCATGGGAGACCTTTGTTAAGGAGTTTAATGCACAATATTTCCCTAGACATGTCCAGCGAGCCAAGAAGAGGGAGTTTATGGATCTGACGCAGGGGAGTATGACGGTACTTGAGTACCAGGCGAAGTTTGTTTCGTTGGGACGGTTCGTGCCTTTCATATCTGGGGACGAGGAGCGTCGCACGGAGAGGTTTGTGGATGGGCTTAGGCTCAGTTTGAGGAACTTCGTGGCGTCCCACTGTTGTACAGACTTAGCATCAGTAGTTAGGTGCGCAGCAGCTGTAGAGGCTCAGCATACCCAGTCGGCCCGGGAGAGAGGGCAGACTGTTCAGGGGCCAGTGCGAGGCAGGGGTAAGGCAGCGGCACCGGCTCCTTCGGTCGGATCGGGATCGTCGTCACTCGGCTCCCGATTCAGGAGATTCTTCAGGGGTGGTGGCAGCAGTAGTGGCAGCAGCGGCAGTGGCAGGCCCAGGCAGGGTCAGCAGAGTCAGTCAGCGTCCAGTGCACAGCAGGAGCCAGCTCAGAGGCTTCCGGCAGTTTGTCAGCACTGTGGTGGTGCCCATGGCGGGACTCAGTGTCCCACTCTTCCCAGGAGGTGTTTTACTTGCGGCCAACAGGGCCATCTGGCGAGGCAGTGCCCGCAGGGGCATGGTCATGGCGATCAGAAGAAGCCGAGGACCCAGGGGAGAGTTCTAGCTATCACCAGGAGGGAGGCTCGCGCGTCCAACTTGGTGGAAGGTACACTTTCTGTCCTTGGGAACTCTGCGCATGTGTTGATCGATTCGGGTGCTTCGCATTCTTTCATTTCTGAGCAGTTCCTAGATATTCTTTCTGCACCCGTTGATGAGTTATCTGATGGTCTGATGGTGGAAGTTCCTTCTGGAGACTTCATGATATCTTATAATTGTTTGAGGAATGTTCCCTTGACCATTGAGGGTCATGTGCTACCTGCCCAGTTGGTTGTACTTGCTATTCGTGATTTTGATATCATCCTGGGTATGGATTGGTTGGAAGCCTTTTATGCGGAGGTGGACTGCCACAGGAAGAGGGTGCGCTTCTCTATTCCGGACATCCCGACCTTCTTCTTCCAAGGTATTAGGCTTTCTTCTCGAGGTATTCTCATTTCTGCCTTTAAGGCACGGAGGTTGCTTGCTGGTGGCTGTGAGGCTTTCCTTGCCTCTGTTGTTGTTTCTGATGTCCGTGATAGTCCCAGTCCTTGGGAGGTGCCTGTTGTTTGTGATTTCGTAGATGTGTTTCCTGAGGAGCTGCTTGGCCTTCCTCCTCAGCAAGAGGTCGAGTTTACCATCGAGCTTGCACCAGGTACGGCACCCTTGTCTAAGGCCCCGTATCGGATGGCGCCAGCCGAACTCGCTGAGTTGAAGGCATAGTTGCAGGAATTGTTGGATAAGGGTTTCATTCGTCCCAGTACATCTCCATGGGGTGCTCCAGTTCTGTTTGTCAGGAAGAAGGATGGTTCTTTGAGATTGTGCATCGATTATAGGCAGCTGAACCAGGTGACAATAAAGAATAAGTATCCACTTCCTAGGATTGATGATTTGATGGATCAGCTGCAGACCGCGAGGGTGTTTTCCAAGATCGATCTGAGATCTGGATATTATCAGATGAGGATCCGGGATGTGGATGTTAGTAAGACGGCTTTCAGGACTCGGTATGGGCATTATGAGTTTTTGGTTATGCCCTTCGGCTTAACCAATGCTCCGGCGGCCTTTATGGATCTGATGAACCGAGTCTTCAGGACCTACCTGGACCAGTTTGTAGTTGTATTTGTTGATGATATCCTGATCTATTCTTCTTCTGAGGAAGAGCACGCTGCTCATCTTCCGGCAGTGTTGCAGGTCCTGAGGGAGCACCAACTTTACGCCAAGTTCAGCAAATGTGAATTCTGGTTAGACGAGGTGCACTTCCTTCGGCACGTTATTTCTGGCGAGGGTATCGCAGTGGATCTAGCCAAGATCGAGGCAGTGATGGACTGGAGCAGGCCGACTTCAGTGACTGAGATCAGGAGCTTTCTGGGGCTTGCCGGTTATTACAGGCGGTTTGTTCAGGGATTTTCTTCGATAGCGGCCCCCTTGTCGAGGTTGACTCGAAAGGGAGTTCGTTTTGTGTGGACTGAGGATTGTGAGCAGAGTTTTATTGAGCTAAAAACTCGCCTCACGTCAGCCCCAGTGCTGGTGCTTCCATCTGGGTCAGGTGGATTTGTGGTTTACTCAGATGCGTCCCGTCGAGGTTTGGGAGCAGTCCTTATGCAGCATGGCAGGGTAGTTGCTTATGCTTCTCGGCAGCTGAAGAGGCATGAGGAGAACTATCCTACTCATGATTTGGAGCTTGCGGCTGTGGTGTTTGCACTTAAGATCTGGAGGCATTACTTATATGGAGAGAAATTTCAGGTTTTTACCGATCACAAGAGCTTGAAATATGTGTTCACTCAGAGAGACCTGAATTTGAGGCAGCGAAGGTGGATGGAGTTTATTAAGGATTATGACTTTAACCTTTCTTATCATCCGGGCAAGGCGAATGTGGTGGCAGACGCTTTGAGTCGGAAGACGGTCATATCATACCTTATGATTCGGGAGTGGGAATTGTTCGAGCAGATTGTAGAATCCTCCTTTAGGGTTCCACGTGAAGAGGATAGAGCGGTGCTAGTCAGCTTGACTGTGAGACCAGCTGTGTACCACGCTGTGATTGAGGCTCAGAGGGCAGATGCGGAGTTGCCACAGATTCTCCAGAGGTCAGAGGTGGAGTTGTGGGATGACGGTACTGTCAGGTTCAGAGGCAGACTCTATGTCCTGACTGAGGAAGACGTGCGCAAATGTGTTCTTGATGAGGCGCACCGTTCGAGATATGCAGTGCATCCTGGGACGACCAAGATGTACCATTGTTTGAGGAGGCACTTCTGGTGGCCAGGTATGAAGAGAGATGTGGCTGAGTATGTGGCTAGATGTATGACTTGTCAGCAGGTTAAAGCCGAGCATCAGAGACCTGGAGGGTTGCTGCAGCCCTTGCCGATTCCTGAGTGGAAATGGGAGCATGTGACGATGGACTTTGTGATGGGATTGCCTGCATCCCCTAGCAGGAGAGACGCTATCTAGGTTATCGTTGATCGGCTGACCAAGTCGGCACACTTCCTAGCCATTAGGAAGGACTGGTCGGTCGGCAAGCTGGCAAAGTTGTTTGTAGACCGGATCATCTCTCTGCACGGGGTACCTTTGTCCATTGTATTAGATCGAGATCCGAGGTTTACTTCCAGATTCTGGAAGAGCTTTCAGCAGGCGTTGGGAACTCAATTGGCTTTCAGCTCGGCCTACCATCCCGAGACTGACGGGCAGTCGGAGAGGACCATTCAGACCTTGGAGGATATGCTCAGGGCATGTTGCCTAGACTGGGGAGGTTCGTGGGAACAGCATTTGTCCACTGTGGAGTTTGCCTACAACAACAGTTATCATTCCAGTATCGGCATGGCGCCTTATAAGGCTTTGTATGGACGGCCGTGTCGATCTCCGGTGTGTTGGTCCGAGATCGGTAAGAGGCAGATAGCAGGACCTGAGTTAGTACAGCAGTGTGCTGAGATTGCTAGGACTGTTCGGCAGAGGTTGACCGCAGCTCAGAGTAGACAGAAAAGTTATGCTGACGTCCGACGGAGACCACTTGAGTTTGAAGTTGGGGACCACGTGTTTCTCCGAGTCTCACCCTCCAAGGGTGTGATGAGATTCGGGAAGCGAGGCAAGCTGAGTCCGCGATATATTGGGCCTTTTCCCATTCTTGCTCGAATTGGGGAAACCGCGTATCAGCTGGCCTTGCCGCCCAGTCTTGCAGGAGTGCACGATGTGTTCCATGTTTCCTTGCTGATGAAGTATGTTCAGGATCCGTCCCATGTGTTGGATTTTTCAGAGTTGGAGGTCGCTGAGGACCTATCCTTTCCAGAGTATCCTGTTCGTATTGAGGATCGCAGAGATCAGGTTTTGCGGAACAAGATTGTACCGTTGGTCAAGGTGATTTGGCAGTACCGCTCCGGAGGTGAGGCAACCTGGGAGCGAGAGGATGAGATGCGGGAGCAGTTCCCTTACCTCTTTTCGTAAGTTTCCTTGTGAACTGCATCCGTGTAAACCGTACCGGGAGTGGCTTCGGCCATGCAAACTGTAAGGATCGAGACTTTCGGATCCGGTTTTCGGGTCGGACCCTATAATTCTGGCCCTAGTGGGGGGTTGAGGTTCTGTGTTGTTTCGCGTCGAGCCGGACTCGACGCGGTTTGAACGGCGTCCACCGTTGCAGACGCGTTTTACGTTCTGCCACGTGGGCTGGATTCGGGCCGCGAGAGTACGGTCCTGTCGCGTCGTCTGAACGGCGTCCGCGTGGGACGACGCCTTTCAGACTGCGACTCTGAGTGTGTCAGAGTACGGCCCTGACAAGTTGTCTGAAAGGCATCTGTGTAGGACGACGCGTTTCAGAGTTTTGTCAGAGCGGCCGTCACGTCACCTAATAGACGTCCGTGGATGTCAACGCGTTTTAGTCAGTCTCTGGTTAACCCCGCGAGCCCTCCTTCTTTTCCTCATTTTCACCTTCTCTCTTTCTCTCTTTCCCCTTCGGCGATCTCGACGGCAATTCCTTCTCTTCCCTCTTTTCCTCCCACCATTTCATCTCTCCCTCCACTCCATCCTCTACCTAGCTCCTACCACTACCACCTCCACCTCCACTGCGGCGTTCTACTCTCCGGACGGCGGCCGACGTCACGGTGGAGCAAGGACGACCACGGCGGTACCGGCGGCGGCGTGGGGCGAGAAGGGTGGACGGCTTGAAGCTTGGAGGAGTTCGAGTGTCCGGTAGGGTGACGGTTCCCACAGCATCGTGTTTAAGCCATGTTTTCCCCCGTCTATGCATGTTGTAGATCTTTGATTTTGGGGGGTAGAATGAGCATGCTTAGGAGTTCTTTTGATGATATGGGGGATTTTCTATAAATGTGATTTCCTATGGAATGTATGGCCCCTCTTTCTCCTCCATTTTTGGGTAATTTTGGGGTTGTTTGGGTTGAAAAGGGGAGCCCTCGGGCTCATGGCAACTCTGGTTCCTGGGTTGAAAGACGTCGTGCATGGACGACGCCTTTTTGAAGGGCGTCGGGCCATCACGACGCCTTTTAGACAGGAATCACCTGACAGAGAGTCTGCCAGTTCGGGGATTCTGGGACTAAAAGACGTCATGGGTGGGCGACGCGTTTTGAATAGCGTCGGGTAGACATGACGCCTTTTAAGGCAGAAATCCCCTGAGTAAGGGCTTTGGAATTTCCGGATTTCTGTGTTGAATGGCGTCTGAGGATGTCGACGCCTTTCAAAAGGCGACCACTGGTGTCGACGCCTTTTAAGGCCTGATTCTGAAGACTATTTTACATGAACCTGTACATGGAGCTTGAATGGCGTCGGCCTTGGGCGACGCGATTCAAGACAGAACCTCACTAATTCATGCTAGTAAAATGTGTTCATACTGCTAGATAGATGGTTAGTGCATGTTTTGGTGTACGCTGTAGAGATGGATTCTGCATGACCGGATGGTGCTACCTTGTGTGTTGTGCGATCGCGGATTTTTCACGTGACCGGATCGTACTGTGCTGGGTTTTGTGTTACTGTGGACCTGGAGTGACATTGTAGCGCTTTATCACCCTGTGCTGGTGGGGGCGTGAGCACAACGCCGGTGGGGGCGTGGGCGGGGTGACGCCTAGTGAGAGAGGGTCACCTGGTGAACCCCGGGGTCAGCTAGTACCGGTGTCGGAGTGGTACATTCGGAGAGTCACTCATGCTGAGGGTAGGAGTAGCCACCTGAGCCAGTTGGGCCGGAGTAGCTAGCGTGCTATCCGAGGGGCTACTGCTTGGTCTCAGCGAGTCGAGTTTTTCCACCGTTGTTTGTATGGTCGGCGAGTTCTATCGAGACGACAGTTGTGGATTCTCTAATCGGCTTATTTAGAATGTGCATGTTATTATATTTTCGACTGCATGTGATTTCACGTTGAGAATTAGGGATTGTACCTACCACTGCACTTGTTACTTCACCGTTAGCAGTACTTTACACTTGTGGGTGCGTGCGTGAACAGTGGGGATCGAAGGATCCCTACTGAGTCTTGTCTTGAGACTCACCCCTGCGGTTTTCAGGTGAGGACTCCCAGCAGACTTAGGGCGACGTGTGCGGCCGTGTGTTGAGCGCCTTCAACAGTTGTTCCGGGGTATGCCCCGATGTAGTTGTTATTTATTTCTGGCCTGTATGTTTAATTATTTATTTTCAGTTGGAATATATAATTATTTGCTGTATCGAGTCGCATTGTAATAATTTTAATTCCTGCACTTTCATTTCAATTCAATGCGATGTGAATGTTTAGCTTAGTTAATTATTTATTTCCCAGACTTACTAGATCCTGGTTTGGTTCCAAATTAATGATTCGGTACCCATTTAGTAATCGGATCCCCGATTATAGGGTGGCGGGTCGTTACACAAACTGTATCGAGAGCGGCATGGTATTCTCTCTAAGTCCGTGTAAATCGTACCGAGAGTGGCTTCGGCCATGCAAACCGTATCGGGAGCGGCATGTTATTCTCTAAGTCCGCGTAAACCGTACCGGGAATGGCTTCGGCCATGCAAACCGTATCGAGAGCGGCATGGTATTCTCTCTAAGTCCATGTAAACCGTACCGGGAGTGGCTTCGGCCATGCAAACCGTATCGGGAGCGGCATGGTATTTTCTCTAAGTCTGTGTAATCCGTACCGGGAGTGGCTTCGGCCATGCAAACCGTATCGGGAGCGGCATGGTATTCTCTCTAAGTCCGCGTAAACCGTACCGGGAGTGGCTTCGGCCATGCAAACCGTATCGGGAGTGGCATGGTATTCTCTCTAAGTTCGCATAAACCGTATCGGTAGTGGCCTCGGCCACGCAAACCATATCGGGAGCGACATTATTCTCCAAGTCCATATCCGAATATGGATTAGGTTTCGGCCGTACGAGCCACAACTAAACGGCGATAAGGTCTCGGACACAAGAAGAACCAGACTTGTTCATCCATTCAGAACGCAAAGAAGAAGCAAAGTACTTTTTATATATATAAAAAACAGAGTACAAAATCGGCCGCACATCTGGCCGCACACCTTCGAGAGAAGTCAAAATGAAAACCGGGACAAGCCCCCGTATCAGCCTTCGGTGTTCTCACCGTCCACATCAACAGGGCTCTGGCCAGGAGATGGGGAGGGAGAATCATCGATCTGAACGGCCTCGGAAGGGGCGGCATCAACATGAGCTACCTCGTCTGGAACGGCCGCGTCGCCTTCCGCCGAGGCTGAAGCTCTTTCAGCCGTAAGCCCCTTCCACCAAGATAGGAGCTCTTCGCCCTCCTCGTCCGTCGGAAGGACGATGCCGATTAGGTCCACGGCCGGACAAACCTTTTGGGCGGCGGCCAGCCCTATGCTGAATACCGAGGAAGCCGCTAGAAGCTGGGCCTGGATTATCTCCTCGGTGTAGTCTGGGCCAGCCTTATAGCTGGCTACGGCTGTGCGAACAGCCTCTTCGGCCTTGGCCTCCAGATCCAGCTTCAAAGCCGACATCTCCTCGGCATGGCAGCGGCGATCCGAGGCCCGCTGGGCGTCCTTGTCCTGGATCTCGGCCTTGAGAGCCTTGTTTTCGGCCCAGACCGCCTCCAGCTCCCTCTCGGCCTTCTCCTTCTCCCACTCGGCCTTCTCCTTCTCCCACTCGGCCTTCGACTTGGCCTCAGAAGAAGCGCGATTCGCCTCCTTCTGCTCCTCCAGCTTAGCCCGCATCCGGGCATTTGCCTCCAGGAGCCATTCGATGCTGGCCTCGAGGCCACGTCGCACCGGGGCGCCCCCACCAGAAGCTGACTGGTCCAAGGCCTGGTCGGTATCCCGAAGCCTCTGGTGGATGTTCACCTGACGGCGAATCAGGCAACCACACGTGACCACGGCTTATATCCAAAAGCAAGCAGAAGTCAGCAACCCCGAAATAAGCCAAGGGGAATATTAGACCGAGGCACGTAAAGAAGTTTTTTACCTGGACCGCCAATTGGGCGCTCAACGACACCAGTTCGTTCGCGGTCAGCACCCCCAGCTCGTCCTCGGCCGTCGGGAGGGTCAGGCCTTGGAGCAAGCGCAGGCACGTCCGAGAGTCCTCCAGACTCTCGTCCCTATAGATCCCCAGGTCTGGGACCCATAGCTCGCGCTCCTGTTCGCGAGATGCCTGAGACCCGGTACCTCCCAGGTCTTCTGCTCCCGTCATCGCGGCCGATGGAGAATCGCCCCTCGGCGCTTCGGGAGGCGGTGAGCGCGGGGCCCTTCGAGCAGCAGTCGGCCTCTTAGCTGCTGGGGCAGGCTCTGCTTCACCGGGCTCGTCCACCCGGCCTTTCCTCTCTCTCGAGAGAGAAGCAGCAGCAGCACGGCCCTCGACGGAAGCCGTTGTCGTTATCGAGGCCCGGACACTCGGAGCCACGCCTCGTCCGGCCCCTCCCACCGCCTGCGGTCGGGACGATTGAGATCGGCCGGACTGCTGGGCCATCCGGCTAAGGAGACCTCGAATCCCCGACATTGCAGCAAACAGAAGAGAGAGGGATTAGCAACTCACAGCGCGCGACTCCCCGCAACTCAAGACCGACTTACCCTCGGCCGAAGCCTCAGCACCCTCTGCGGTCGGAGGAGCTTCGGCCGGAGATGCAACCTCGGCAACTCTTTCGGTCTCCCTCGGAACCTCCTCGGGAGGAAGATAAGGAGCAGCCCGAGGAGGTTCCCTTGACGGATCCGGCCAGGCCCCAGCCCGCACGAGCTGCTCCGTTTCGTTGAAAAGCTCCGCGATATTGTACGGAGCCGCGACATCTATGAGGCTCACGATATGGAGCTGGTCGGGGTTAAGAGGAGGCGGATCGGAGAGGCCTTCGGCCAGTGGTGCTCACTCAGTAGGGAAGGGCCACACACTCTTCTCCTTCTCCGGGAGAGAGACCAAGATGAAGCTCATCTTCCAGCCATGAATGGACGAGGGCTTCCCGGAAAAGATACCCCGGCCGAGGCGAGGGACGAAGCAGTACCACTCGGATCTCCCCTGCCACTGTATCTTGAAGAGATAGCGGAAGATGTTTACCGAAGGGGTAACATCAATGTAGGCAAACACAGCCAAGAAGGCGTAGACTGTGCGCCAGGAATTTGGGAAAAATTGAGACGGGGCTAACCCGTAGAAGCACAGGAGATTAATTACAAAGGTAGAAAGGGGAAGGCGAAAACCCGCCCGAAAGCTTTCCTCATAGATGGAAAAGCTACCCGGACGAGGAGAATTGGCCCTGGTGTTCGAATCGAGCCGATAGGGGGGTCATCTACGAGGGGAACTGGTAGTAGGAGGCCAGGTACTTCACCGCATCGTCATTAAGAACACAGGCCGCCTCCGAAGCCGTCTCGGCCTGACGTCGGCCAGAAGAGGAAGCCCGGCCCGGGGCGTGAACCTCTTCGGCCTCCTCGGCGCCAGACGATTCGGCCTCATCCGCCATAGAAGAAGTAAGGGAGTTCGAAGAGAGGGGAGATGACAAGGAGGATTCAGAAGGCTCAGACGAAGAGGAATAACCTTCGGCCGAGGAACTACTATCAGCCGAAGAGGAATCACGGGACATGGATTAAGGAGCAGAGGAAAGAAATTGAGGCTTACCCTCAAAGGAAAGGGATCTCCTAGACTGCTCACCGCCTCTCAGGTAACGGAAGCTTCCCCGGTGATAACCCCAGGTGATGGAGAGCCCCCGGCAACAGACTGCACGCTCGGAAGCACCTTCAATGGACCTTTCTTCACCGGAGAAGCAAGAGGGCTCGGAGGGTTGCAAGAAAACGCAGGCACAGGAAGAAGGGAGCGGAACAGTGCCCGGGGAGGGATCCCTATTTATAGGCAAGGTAGAGGGTATCCCCCGCCGAAGCCAACGGCCAGGATCCTCCCCCTCATTGGCGTCGCCCCTCTCGGATGCGCGCCACGTACGCCGTCCTTCGGCAATGATGACAGTCCGACTCCGGGATAGAGGGAAGATAATCAATGGCCGAAAGCGGTCCGACCCTTCGGCTGATCGCTCGGATGCTCGCCACCTGTCCCGATCCGCGTGCTGAGGGAGGAAAAGGCGGCAATCCAAGTGAGATCTCGGGCAGAGGGCCGAAGTGACCCGCAATCCGCGTGATCACCGGGTACGGCCGGGATCCTTTTGTGTTTTTAACGGGGCGACCGGATGCGCGACGCGTGTCCTGTGCTTCCTCAAGACGCGACCGTTCTGACGGAGAACTCGACGTCTGTCCCATCCATTTATTAAGCCTGACATAAGCCAGCAACTTCGTCCCTTCGCAATCAAGAGCGAAGGCATTCGTCACTGCATCCCGAATGGAGACGACTAATGGCTACTGGCCCTCGGCCGACCGAGGGCATTTCCTCTTCATAACAAAGCAGAAAGCTTCGGATAGCACCTGTCGCGTTGTTCCCCAGAGGAGGTTTCAGACTATACTCTCGCCATCTCAAATATGAGGAAGACAAGAGTGGGAGGCTATGTGATGTGGCAGAATCCGATTCGGCCCATTAAAACAGGTCCAACACAGACCAGTCCAACAGCAGCAGTGAGAAGCCCCCTGGCAGCCTTCGGCCCGTTAGCGGCCTAGCGGCCTTCGGCCCAGTAAGCAGCCCAGTGGTCCTCGGCCCGTCCGCGGCCCAGCAACCTTCGGCCCATTTGCAGCCCGATAGCCTTCGGCCCGCTAGCGGCTCAGCAGCCCCTCGGCCCAGCAGGCTCCAGCCCACTAAGCGGCATCTGGCCCGGCAGCGGCCCTACCCCCTTCGGCCCAATAGCCGTATCCGGCCCACTCCGGTGGGAGGACTAGGCACTATGACGGTTTACCAGTAAACCCAAAACATAGTCCTATATCGGCTACCACCGTTAAGCATCCTCTATCCTCCGCTATAAATACACCGCTATTTATTGCCAAAGGTATGTCTTCGTGACCCTTAAGGACTACAGTCCGAAAAGCATTAAAACTGCTTCTTCCACTTCTTTGACTTCTGAATCGAACCATCTTCGGAAGCTAACTTAACCGTCGGAGGGGGTTCCTAAGGGCCAAAGCCCGGGACTCCTACTGACCGGTTCTTCTTCCTCTTTCCCTCCTGCAGGGCTCGGTTCGAATCTTCGCCGACCCCTCCGAGTCGGTCTCGGCCGCCGACCTCAGGCTTCTTCCTCCGGTCTCGACGCCGTTCGCCGGCTGATCCTCCTCGCCTGAGGGTGCCTCAGCTCCACACCGGCTGCCCTTCGACCGGAGGGACTTCGGCCGCGCCTTCCAAAGGCTAGCCCACATCCGGCCGGGCGACCCTCGGCTTCGGATCTTCGACCGCGTCTCCGGCTCCATCGCCTTCCGGATCCCTGTCGGGCCTCTTCTCCGATCCGACCCAGCTCCGGATCCCAACACCGGATTCCAGCCTCGGAATCCGGTCGTGATAGCTTCGGCTACATCAGTAATTTTCTATTTTTCAGTAGGCCTATGGTTTTAATGACTTTTTAAAAAAAAATATGAAGTCATCTTAAATAAGTAGGTGTAACAAAATCTAACTCGATCTGTATCTGAACCATCCCTTAATACGTACGGATACAAGGGAAGAGCTTTGATGCTAAATCAACTATAAGTCAAATCATTTTAACTCAGAACTTTATAGCGGTCATATTATGAATAGAAAATTTAACCTAAAAATGACCACTCAGTTTGATCTGGGGACTCTTAAATCTTAGACCCTTGACCAACAAGAGTGTCAAGTTTGGGATGATGATAAAATTTAGGCGCCTCAAAGATTGCTCAGCTTCGATCCAAACTCATTGCCTGGAAGAAGAAAAATTTCCCAAATGCCAAGCGAAGGATTGATCTCCTTGCCAAGAAATTGGATGAGCTTGAGCTGTTCCCAATTATTTCTGACACAATCTCTTTGGGCAATGAATTAAGCAAGCAGTACAAACAAGCTCTCTTAGATGAAGATGAATTCTAGAAGCACATTGGCATGGTCAGGGGGACAAGAACACTAAGTTTCTCCATCTCAGTGTTCTTGGTAGAAGAAGAATCAATAAGTTCTCAGGCCCTGAGCTTCCTGATGGTACCTAGGTAACTGAAGATGCTGATATTAAAAATCTTTCCACTTTGAGCAACTGTTTAGATCTGATAATCCTGATATCTCCTCCTTTCCTTCCCCTTCCCTGCTGACAGGGGTGTCACTGCTCAAGAAAATATGATGATGAGATCAGTCTCCACCATGATGGAGATTGAAACCTACAAAATCTCCAGGGCCCGATCGTCTCCCCCAATCTTTTTTCAAAAATATTGGGGGACTGTCGATAATATGCTACTGCTATCACTCATTTGATGTATGCCGACGATATTATCTTGTTTGGGAGAGCCACTTCACAGGAACTCCATCAATTTCTTCAATGCCTCAGTACTTGTGGTGCCATGTCAGGTCAGCATATTAACCATGCTAAATCTACCTTATTTTTCACCATGTCTCTCTTAGAACATCTCTTAGGTCTGAGTATAACATCCCTATCATGTCTATGGATGATTTCTATCTGGGTATGCCCTTTGGACTGGTATCCCAACTCACATTCTTGGAAGACAGGTTGAGAGCCAAATTGAATCAGTGGAGAGCAAGCACTTTTATCTATCGCAGGGTCTGATTAACTAAGTTTCGACTGTTATTCCTATGCATGTTATGGCTACTAGTCTACTCCCAAAGGCAACTATCAGAAGGTTGAACCAGATATTATGCTCCCTTGTTTGGGGAGGCACTGATGATCATAGGAAAATCCACCCATGTAATTGGAAGCTGGTGTAAAAGATCTTCAAGTCTATAATCAAGCATGTACTATGAGATTACATAATCCATCATCCATCTGGGCTTCTCTTCTTAATGCCAAATATTTCAAAACTTCCACCTTTTGGGAGATACCGAAAAGCTCTAATTGTTCACATACCTGGTCTGCTATGCTTCACCTTGGTGAAGTTATGGCTTCCATTTGTATTGAAGGAGTCCAAGATGGTCTATCCACCAGGATTTGGGGAGGATACCACTTCTTCCATGCCCTCCTCAATTGCATCAAGATTTTAAAGGTATTTCAGCTCATCAATCAGCAGAAGTTGAATCCTAATCTTATTCGGTGGACACTTCTATTTATGTTAGAAAGCCGTGTCAGACACTTGGACACGACATGACACTCGGATACCTGTGTCCAACTCTCTACTTTAAGATTTTAAAGTAAATACTAAAAATTTCTTAGAATAGCATATCTTCTTACAATATTTGTTTATATGATGAAAATGATATATTTGAGTTATATCTTTTATATTTTAGATAAATTTTAAAAATTATATTTTATTATATACATGTGTAACTACGTATTCATGTATATGTATTCGTATGTTATCCATGTCCTCGTGTCCTATTTTTAAGATATTGCCGTGTCCGACATTAATGTCCGTGTCGACACTTAACACTCGTGTCCGTATCCTACAGATCATACCTCTCGACAGATTAGAGCATAATGATCTCTTTTTTTTTCTGATTATCTGAGAACATATATGAAAATTTTCTGAAAAAGAAAAAGAGCCTCCAACGTTTTTAGATTATGGGAAAAGTGCTCCTCCTGGTCACTTTTTAACCATTAATAATCAAATTTGGGCGTGTCACCGATTTTCATAGAACATGCTGACTTGAAATCCACACATCAGTATTATGAAACACATCCACCTTTAGTGTGCTAAAATGTTAACGTATTAAAGTGTCGATATGTTAAAATTTGAAACACGTAAGATATTAACACATTATCATTTCAGTACTTGAGCACTTTAACAACACAAAATTATAATACTTTAACATGCTGTGGTAAATTATTGAAGTGTTAATGCGTTAAAGTGTTAACATGCTAAAATATTACCGTATCATGTTAAAAGAGTAAAAAAAAGCTAGAAAATGCACAGATAAACACAAGCTAGAGTCTCATATTCCATAGAGCCAACCGCACCAGATACAGCAAACATTGCTCTTCCAAGAGATATCATTTTGAAATCCCAAGTAGCACAGAAGCCAGTAAGGAAAACAATACAATGACAGAAAAACTTCCCCACCTTCTTCACGATGACGTAGGTGAATCGTGTCTGTCAGTTCTTGGGCTCCACCTATAGATTCGAATATGAGTTGCCAAAAATACTGCAATGCTAGCATTCTTAATGACGAATTAGCTGGTTACCTTGTACTGAAAAGTCTGGCAACAGCTAGAGTTTAAGATCAATAAGAGCACCATAAGCATCGAATTGGAAGGTGTGATCAATTCAAGGAAAGGAGGATAAAACTACCCAAGGAAGAGTTGAAAATGAGGTGGTCAGAATTAATAATAAAGGACTCGGTCTTGGTCTTTCTAAGTTTAACTAACAATATGGCATCATGTAGATGAGTGTCGAACATAGAAATTTTGTTCAGTGGGGTCACTCGGACATTAAGTCATAAGCATGGCTAGATCAGTAAAGGTCTTGAGTTGGACCATATGGGGTCTTAAGCTGGGCCAGTTGAGTTCTGAACTGGGTTAGTGGGATCTCATACTAGACTGCATTGGACTGGATCAGTAAACTTGACAAAATCTAGTGACTCCACTGGGTTTATCTCTAGATCCGCGATTTTTTTTTTGAATACTTGCTGAGTAATACTTGCTGTAATATTATTTATTTTCACGTAGATTACAATGCATGGCACAACAATCGGCTAGATTCTCGGGGAGCTTTTGGAGGAAGTTTTTTTTCATTTTTTGATTTTATGTTCGAATTTTTTAAATTTTTTTGGAGTGTCCGATAAAAAATCGGAAGGTAAAGCCGGATTACTCAGATCGGTCCCGACCCGACTGTATTTTTGTTTCAAAAAAAAATTTGACACAAACCTCGATTTACGTGTAAAAATAAAAAAAAATATTTTTTTTTAATAAAATTATATAGTCAGGTCGGAGCCGATCCAAACAACCCTACTGTACTGTCCAATTTTTTATCGGACATTCAAAAAAAAATTTAAAAATGCAAACATAAAATCCAAAAAAATGAAAAAACACCCCCCAAAAGCTTCACATAAATCTAAAGGGGCTGCATAACAGCTGTCCGATCTGACCGGATCGGATGGCTGCTGTGCCATGCACGTGGATTGCAATGCATGGCATTGCAGCAAGTATTACTCAAAGGCATGCATGTGCTGTCTGACCATGCAAATGGTGAATGCCGCTGCAGTGCTCCCAAGAAGGTGCAACAGGCCTTAAAAGGTCCACGCCGTCCGATCCGATATGTGCTTCAGGTTCCAATATGACCTATGAAAGTTGGGCTGCGGTGAAGACTCCATTTGGAAGGATTTTGGCGAGCAAGTTTTATCTACCAGAAAAGGAAGTCCTATATAAAACAATGCTTAACTTGAAAAAAAATTTCATTGGATTTTCGACTATTAGATTGAGCGAGCAAAATTTTCTGATGGGCTTACTGCCTGCGTCAACTATCTCCACGATAATGCCAAGAAAACTTTAGATAGGAGAAGATCCGTGAAAAGTCCCATGAGACCGGTTGGGGAGATGTGTGCAGGGCAGTGGTAGGTAGAAAACTACCTTGTTGATAACTTGAAGGACAGACATCTTCAGAAATTGAAATGAACAGATCAGGAAGTTGCACCTATATCTTGGGGATTGAAAACTATAAATAAACACAGATGCAAGGCACTGAAGGACCTGCAAGAAAATCCAGATGAGTTGCCAGGGACTGAAAGGTTCTAATTAATCTTAAATGTAACATCCCAAGCATCTAGAATGTTGTGGACAGTCTTCTTAGTTGCCAAGGTTCTCACCGATAAATGGTAAAGAAGATAGACTGAAGGGGAAAACTCCTTTCTCATATAGTTTTCTGGAGAAAAGAATCCAAAAAGGCATGTCAAAGTGGATAGAGAAGTGAATTATATCCAAAAAGCCCAAAGAGAAGTATGGCAGGATCCAAATTTTTGAAAATCGAACCAATTATCCATTCCACTGACTATGAATCCCAGATGCTTCCATACTGCTATGATGTGCAGTCACGCTGGAATGTTTCCACACTCCCTTGATGCCTCCTGACGCCAAAACAATCGAGGGGGCTCCTCTTATTATTGTTCCTGCAGCTGGGGTTGTTCTAGCCAGTATTTGGAATTGGAAATGGAACCTCAAAGGAAGAAGCAACATGCCACTGCTGTCACCACTGATGCATGATCATGCGCCTAGCATGCGAGATACTGAAGAGGATTCCTCACAAACCTGTCCATTTAGGGTCTGGACTGCAACAATGCCCTCTCATGGGGGTGGCAAGGCAAGCTGTGCACCAAGTTTGACCCCCTCCTGCTAATCAACTGACCCATGAAAGCAGCTTCCTGTTGTTGATCATGCATAACAACCTGACACATACTTTTAAAGTCTGTTCTTCAATCAGGTTGGAAGATCAAAGAGAGAAGATGCTTTAAATGACTGTTCTTTAACAAATTTTCTTTTTTTGTTTTTGAATTTTTGTGGGCTAAAACTGGGGCTGATCCTTGCAGACATTTAAAGCATGCATGCACATCTCTCACTGGATTAAAACTTCACTCACGCAGACATGCATATACTCGAGAGTCATCAATGCATGTGCATGAGTGCATGTGTAGCTCCACCTTACTAGCTACAAATGAGCTTAATGATTTCAGTGCAGCACATGATAGAAGACGTAAACTAATTACAAAAGAAGTCCCAAAAGAGAAAATCAGACTATCATCAGAGGTGAATCCATCATCCATCATCTCCCAAATGAAACAGAGGATGACCTATTTATGATACGTTTTCACTCAGAGTTATCACTGACCTCAGCTACAATACAAATCTAATACAGCCTAATGCCAATTCTCAAGCAGCTGCAATATCCATATTGAACTCATCATCATTAAAAAAAAATCCAGAAGAAATTAGTCATCAGCCAACTTCCCTGATCTCTGAACAGTGTTTAGTAGGAAGCACAGTCTATTCTTGAAGGACTTTGCCTTAAAAACAATGAAAGGTGATATTTTAACCAATTCTTCGATGCTTCCTAAAAGGAATGTAGGTGCATTTACACACATCCTATGGGTTTTAGGCATCTCTAGTTTGTGACGCATACAAATGGCAAATAGGTGATCAGGCACTTCATTAATAATACATAACCCATTTATTGAAGCAAATAAAAATAATAAATCATCCTACTAAGCGGACATCTATTCAGATGCGAGTATGAAGACTCAACCACAGAGAAAGCAAGTACTTAAATAGCAACATTTGTTGCTGAAGAAGACTGTAACACCAATGTGGGTCATTTGCCAGGGAAGATTCCTCTCTGTTACATTACAGCTTTAAGGACATATTTAAATATTTGATGACATATTTGTTTAACCATATGAGGTCAAAAGCACATCTAAAAGTCATAGCTTTTACCTTTAAACATGTTAATAGTTACATATGTGAATTCAGGGATGGGAATATCATGGCATTGCGTAGCGCTGAGATCCAGCACTTACAAGTCAACTCTGAGCTCTCATTGGATGTAAAATCTGTACTGGCATATCGATGAGAGATTGGAGTATACAGGCCGACTCTGGGCATCATCGAATCCCAACCTGTGCATTCATACTGTTTCCAAGAAAAGAAAAAAAAGATGCTCACCTCACAAGATTTCACATGGGAAATTAGACATTAAAAACACATGCCCAAGGATCATTTACCCAGATGACATAAGCTTCTTTCCAAATCATAATCCATAGTAGTCAATCTCGTCCCAGTTCCTGTCCCATTTTTCTACTGGGATGGGACGTCCCAGCGTCCCGGACAATTCCGGTGTCCCGTCCTGGGATTTTTTCCATATATATTCCAACAAATATTAAACATATGTATACAAAGAATAATATGAAAATTAAACATATAAACATGAAAATAAGACAAAATTAATGCATCAAATGAAACCCCTAAAATAAGTTTACAAGGAGCTTAAGTGGTTAGGAAAATCTCAGGTTAAAATACAAATTCTGGTTAGGATGTGCCAGGTCAGGCCAGAAAAGACCAGGCCAGGCTAGGACACGCAGAGACAAAACGGGACAACAACTAGAACAAATGAGAAACTATCCTGTCCCGTTTTCTCACTTGGACAGGATGTCCCAGTCAGGACAGACCGGGACGGGACGAGATTGACTACCATGTCATAATCACCATTAGATAATGACAACGGTAGCTTCACAAACTGTGTCTAGAATCTATGCTACAAAAAGTAAACAAGAACCAAACATTAAATGAAGAAAATATGCCATCAACAATTCAAAACAAGTAGACCCATGACTAATTTTATCCGATTAGGTTTGATCCAGTCTAATCTGATCCTGATCCACCACTCAATGATTCTGAGGTTGGATTGGTCGAATCAGACAATCTGGGCCCAAAAGCCACTGATCCTGTCTTCAACAGCTTGTTTTATAGCTGCTGCCTTGTAGGGACAAAGTAAGAAGATGGTAACCCCACAGGCTACCTCACAACCTAGATATAATGGAAACTGCCACCACCGCTAACTCTCCACATTGGAGTGCAAGATGTGACAGCAGTTCCTCTTGTCTATTGGAAGGAGAAGCATGTGAGGCTATCTTGTCTCTCTGATTCTTCACAAGGCGGGATTGCGGAGTTTTGCTTCACCTTATTCCCTCAGTCCAGCATTATTGTATCTCTTTTCTCTTATTTCTTCTATGTTTTCTAATTGTAATCTTTCTTGACTTGCACCCTTTGTTGTGACTTAGCTTTCTCTTATTCTATAAAGTGGATTACATTGTGAAGCTACAACAGTACGTGAGATACATATTCAATGAGAACTTCATTATTTTATTGCCTAAAGCAGAGATTTTTCATGCTCAAAGTGAATCATGGTTTGCCATATTATACCAGATCGGGCCGACTCGTATCTAGACAAGTCCGAGTCGTTAGGATGGTTTGATTCACTGTCGCATTTGACTCGAGCCAACTTGTATGTGACTCATACCGACTCGTACAATACGTTGCGATCCATTACAGGTTGTAGTGCTTTGACTCGAGCCTACTTAATACGACTTGATATGACTTGTATCTTATTAAGTACACCTTTATTTGGATTTGATAAGTGATTGGTCTCTTTTTCTTCAATTGGTAAATAATTAGATTTTTTTTTCTCTAATTTAAAAGGTGGTTTACACTTTTATATTGATTAATAGGGTAGATTTCTCCTAAATTTGTTGTCATTAATAAACCATGGGAGTTAAAAGGTTTCATGCTGTAATTAAAAATTGGAAATAAGACTGAATCTGCCTGACTCGTGTGACTAGTGCGAGTCAGACGGGAAGGATCGGATCTGCCTCGTATCTGGCTAGACCCAATCTGATCCGGATCACCGAGTCAGTGAACCTTGATATGAACATGCTTAGTTTAGATACATTGATCATTTTTTAATTTTTTGGAATTTTTGTGGGATAAAAGTAGGGCCAATCCTAGCGAAGTAAGGCCAGCCTAGATCTGCTAGATCAGGTCAAGATTGACCAACCCACTTTCTTCCCCGATTCAACCTTTGTAACTTAATACACACATGCATTCACAGACTTATGTGCATGAAGCACGCACGCACATACTTCACTGCATTCAAACTTCACACGTGCATGCATGCACACACTCAACAACCATCAATGCATGTGTGCATGTGCATGTGTAGCTCCACCTTATCAAGATACAAATGAGCTTAATGAATTTAACAAGGTGCATGGTAGAAGACATAAACCAATTGCGAAACAATGCATAAAGTCTCAAAAGAGAAAAATCAGACTTCATCAAGGTGAATCTGTAATCCATCATCTCCCAAGAGAAAAAGAGGGTGTGGCA
The DNA here is from genome assembly GCA_030544215.1 of Zantedeschia hybrid cultivar. Lineage (NCBI taxonomy): Eukaryota > Viridiplantae > Streptophyta > Magnoliopsida > Alismatales > Araceae > Zantedeschia > Zantedeschia hybrid cultivar. The sequence goes on along the minus strand of JARZZO010000003.1, from coordinate 30,434,597 downwards.
TTTACTATACATTTTCAATCAGGTTTATCACTGACCTGAACTCCAATACGAATCCTTATACAGCCAATGACAATTCTCAGACTGCTGGGATGCCTGTATTGAATTCATCACCATTCAAAACGAACCAGAAGAAATTTGATATAAGCAACATCCCTGACATTGAACAGTGTTTCGTGGGGGGTCCAACCAATTATTCAAGTACTTGCTTAAAAACAATGGTAATATTCTCACCAATCCTTCAATGCTTCCTAAGAAGAATCTTGGTCTATGATTGTATTTACAACCATCCTATGGCTTTTAGGTGTCTATAGTTCGTAACAGATACAAAGGACAAATAGGAGATCAGACACTTCATTCCATCAACATCTATTCAGATGTCATTAGCCAGAGAACATTCCTAATGAAAACTTCAAATAGTTGATGGCGTGTTCAATTTAACCGTACAGGATTAAACCGGGCATATGTAAACGTCATAGTTTTTTACCTTTAAACATGTTGCTAGTGACGTATGTGCATCCAGGGATGGGATTAGATTGCACCCAGAGCCAGCACTTACAAACCAACTCTAAGAACTCGTTGGGCATAAAACCAGTACCGACATATCAATGAGAGCTCAGAGTATAGATCACTGGCTTTTGCCACCTTCCAAAAAAATGAGAGCTCAGAGTATATGAATCGATTGTGTGCATCATCTAATGCCATCACACACATTCAGACTGTCAAGAAAAAAAGAAAGACAGAAACATGCTCGCCTTCCAAGACTTCACATTGGAAATTATACATTAAAAACACAGGCCCAAGGATCATTTACCCAGATGACACAAGCTTCCTTCAAAATCATGATCATCATCAACTAATATAACATCCAGCTTGCCAAACTGTGTTTTAAATTGATGGCTACAAAGGATACACAAGAACCAAACATTAAATGAAGAAAATACACCATCAGAACAAGTAGATCGACGACTAATCTTTGCCATTTGAACTATGTTTAGTAACATTTTGAGATATACAAGAACTGGACTGAAAAGCATCCAATGTGGCAACAGCAGGAGCAGCAACTCAATCAAAAATTTGAAATTTCTTCCCATCTCCCTCTTTTTTCTTGTCAAATCCAAGCAAAATGAAGCCATTCGACTTACCGCCGGATCAATGCGCGCTTCCATTGACGCCCGGCGATACCGGCACCAGGCGCAGCGGCTGCCCCTCCGCAGTGATCTCACCTTTCTCGCCGCCGCCGCTGCCGCCGCCACCCTGCCCCTCGTCGTCGTCATCGTCGGAATCCAGAGTGAAGTGCGACTGCGGGAGATGGTCCAACCTCTGCATCTCGCTCAGGGGTTGATATTTCCGGTACCGGTCCCCTGGCAGCCCGTGATCCCGGCGGGCGAAGACGGCGGCGTAGACGGCGAGGCTCGCCACGACGAGGAAAGCGAGGTGGCAGTCGAATTGGAGGGTGGCGATGGCCCGGCCGCGGTGGTACTCCGGGTGGCCCTTGCACCTGATGGTGTAGTTGCCGCGACTGCGACGATGGAGGGCGCAGCCGTGGGCGATGGCGCTGGAGAAGAAGGAGAACCCCATCTGGAGGAACCAGGTGCCCTGGAGGACGAGGCCGAGGCCGCGGGCGAGGCGGGGGGAGGGGTCCCGGGGGCGGGCGGCGCAGAGGGCGGAGGCGGTGGCGCATGCGGCGACGGGGACGAGCAGGAGTTCGTAGTAGCGGTTCTCGACGCCGGCTGGGTCCTTGCGGTAGAGGGCGAAGAGAACGAACTCAGCGGCAAAGGAGAAGAGGGAGAAAAGGTCGAGGAGGGAGGGGGGGAGGGGGAGGCGGCGACGGAAGCGGAGGGAGGAGGCAGCGGCGGCGGCGGCGAGGGCGTGGAGGAGGAAGAGGGAGGCGGCGGCGGCGGAGGCGAGCTGGAGGGCGACGCCGAGGGGGTCGCGGCGGGGCGGGGGGCGGAGGGCGTCGGCGGCGGAGAAGAGGGAGTTGAGGATGGCGAGAGCGGCGAGGGCGGCGGCGGGGAGGAGGCGGGCGGCGGGGGGGAGGAGTGGGGCAGGGAGGAAGGGGGCGAGGGACTCGGCGAAGCCGGTGAGGAGGAGGCCGAGGCCGGCGACGGAGTAGGCGAAGAGCCCCGACATCGTCGCCGGCGCCCTCGGGATCGCGCCGCCGGCGGCGGAGGAGGACGAGATGGGGAGAAGACTAGTAGGGAGCGGCGTTGCGGAGGTTTGACCAGCCGGAGCCGGGTGTGGAAGCAAGTTGGGAAGACGGGCCGGGAGTGACGTAAGCTGGGCGTGGGGAAGGCACGTGCGTCTCGTTGTTTTCGCGCGTGTCCGGCTGCCTCGTGCCAACCGAAGAGGCGGTGGTTCCCGGAATTGTCAGGTTGTCGGAATCGAGAATCAGTACCATCCGGGAAAGATCCAAACGGTGAACCTCATTATCTAATTAGCGATTTGTGTATAATAGACCTCAAAAACTGATGTATTTGCCCTCATACTCCCAGTTTCTATATATTCTACTGGGAAGTTCCCAAACATTGCGGTTATACTCCTCTGTCAAAATGCCATGACTTTTAACCGATATGTGAAAAAGATTCGAGATATTTTTACATGTATATTCTATAATTTAATAAAATTTGCATATATGCCCCTGGCTTTACCAAGATCTACGAAATGTTTCTGACCTGTTTAGATGGAGTGTATGGTGTTTTGACAGAGGGGTACAAGTATAATATTCTTTTGTGTGATTTTGGAGAATATTTTATATATTATATAGAAGTTGAGAGTATAAACACAAATGTACTAATTTCGTATGTATATATGCATCATTTTCCATCCTCAGCAGTTTTTTGTTAGCTGTTCGGCCTCTTTTTATTTTCCTGAGATTATTTTTTACTTTGAGCAATACATGCTGCAATGCCCTCAGTATTGCAGGGAGTAAACAATTTTTTTATTTATTTATTTGTTTAGGTGGGACTACACATGCCTTATATAGTACTACAACCCAATCTTCAATTAGAGTCTAGAACTTCTAAAAAAATAAAAAATTTAACCTAGTAAACAATAAGAAAAGGTCCTTAAAGGGCCAAGTCCAAAAATAATTTTTAATCTTTTTAATTTTTTAAGTTGTCAGATACGAGATCAGATTGTACGATCATAGAAGGCATATAGGACCCGATGGCCCTGATCTAAATACATTTTTTTATTTACCCACAACAATGTCCCCATTGCAACACAAGGACATTGCAACAAGTATTACTCTTTTACTTTTTATTTTCTGTAATTTTTAATTTTACCTTCATTTTTGCTTATCCCATAATTATATTATGCTAACATCTTACATGTTTAATAACGTAGCAATATATTAACAAGTAACATAATACTACTGATTTCATAATTTATTAAGACTATAGTAGATTAATATTATATGTTGCTATTATATTACCATATTATTTTGTTGATGCTTTGCCTCTACTTCATTAATACGTTAATATCACATCATTTGTTATTACAATACTATTACTGCATTACGTTTTTCGTTACTTTAATACAGCTAATTATTGTATTGTTATATGACTATATTATTATGTCAAATTTTTATTACTATGTTACTATTAATATTACGATATTTTGTCACTAGGTTATTAGTATGATTATGTCCTTTTCATTATTACATTACTAGCTTACTTCCATTAAAACCTCAGCCCTGTATGAATAGTAACAAAAGAGGGTGAAAAATAATGTCCGAGGTGTTTAACAATAGTTTGTGAAGAAAAATGGGGGTTGGACAACCAATGAAAAGCTAATAGGGGATAAAAATAATGTTAGCTTCTAATAGTGGGTCTAATTAATTCTTTCTTTAACTTATTAGTCTATGGTTCAATTAATGGAAAAATATAATAAATATATATAATTTTTTAACCGAATACACGTAGTACATTAAATTCAATACTTGAAAATGGAATCTTTATCAAAAGTTAACTATAAGAGCAGTTTTGCAAGTATTGCAACGCCGTAAGGTTATTTATCAAATAAGATACACAAATTTATAAATTTATTTTTAACAAGGTTATATATAATTAACCCTATACATGACACATTATATATTATATACATATTATAAGCTTCCACATGACTCTTTGAATAAAATCCTTATACACGAAAGATAAAAAAGGTAACTTTTATTTATCCGTGTTGTTTTATTCACATGTAGTACAAAAATGTTTTATATTTTTCATTTATTGCTTCACATTAGTGAATAAAATAGAAACCATAGTTGCTTATATCTCTAAGTTATGATAATTACACAATCAGAAACTCATCATTTCCTTAAGATAATCTTGTAATTTGATAAAGATCTATTTATAATATGCTTATATTATTATTTTTAAAATTTTGTTGAAAAAGTTATATGCGTTTCATTATATACTTTTAATTTCTTTTTTATTCTTTGGTTGAATTTTAATAGCCTAACTTAAAATTTACATCAAATTGTATATAAAATGGATATCTTTTTCATACCTAACTAACTATGGTCAGAAGAGGGGATTTGCTTTTTAAGTAAGGAATTGCTTGGTGACAAATTAATATGTCCGTAGCATATATTTTGCACAAAGTTTTGTAAATATCTGTATCATGTGAAAAATTATTTGTACAAAGTTTTGCAAATATCTCTATCATGTGAAAAATTATGTTAGCGTGGTATCTGCAGAAAAAACCATGTAGATGGAGTCGAATTTGGTACGGGTTAACGTATGAATGCAATGCCGAACATAGTGCACGTAAAGGATGCATCCAAGGTCAAATTTGATGTATATTAACTCAATTGATAGAAATACTAACCGTAATATATATTTAAAGACATTGAAGTTGCAACGGCTATCCGATAAATTAGATGGAATGTTTCTGGGGCATCACAGCAAATATTTTTCCAATTTGTTGTAGGGTTTTATATATATATATATATATATATATATATATATATATATATATATATATATATATATATATATATATATATATATATCCCCCAAAAATAACGTATTTGCATGTGTACCTCAAATTCTCACATATTATCGTCAATACTTCTGCAATCTTTAAAATGTTGCATTTTATATTTCTCACTCTAATGGTTTGACATAAATATTCTTAAATTTACTAATATTTTACATATGTACCCTTCAATATACTAAAAATTTACATTTTGTACCCCCAATACCTCCAACGATGTCATAATTTGTGTAATGTTTTTGACATATTTCATTGAAATTAACCTAAGTTTGACGGGAGAGGCATAAATGGAACATTTTAAGGATTGTAAGAGTATTGATGATAATATGTGAGAATTAAGGATATACATACAATTACGATATTTTTGAGGAGTATATATACAAAGAACCCCTTATTATAAGACGTCTGAGGAAACTTTGATAAAGTTGTTGCTGACAATGACAAGTGGGGCATTCAAGTTCAGAACATATTTTGCACACATAAAATGTTATTTAGGAATACATTACTTGCACACCTGAGATGTACATAACCGCCCCACCCCACATTATATACCCAATTAAGCATGCTGTTAAATGACATGAATCATTAAAAAATGTTATTATTCAGTGTCTTTATGATAGTAGAATTTATATTTTAAAAGACTTTCCACCGTCATGGCACTCCTTTTCAGAATTTAGGTGTTTTTTTTTTTTTGCGTGTATTTTCTTGAAAAAAATGTAATGACTCCGGTACGAATGTTGAGCGTACGTCTTCATAAACAGATGACATTTTCTTCAAAGATCTTGAACATACAAGTTCAAATATAAGAGCCGGCTCTAATGCACATTAAAAATATGTGAGGATTCCACATAAGTAAGATAAGTACAACAAAGTCCATGTCCTGGCATCTGTTGACCACATTATGAATGTTTTCGTAGTTATCATCTGTTATCTCAATTTGCAGCAAAAGAAAAAAAAGGAAATCAGAGACTTGCAGAGGGGAATGCCAACATTCCCCCCTGCGGATTGAGATCTTCTATTCTATTTTTTTTTTTTTACATCATTTATTCTCTACTTAATCGCATTGATTAAGACTTTTAAAAAATAAAAAGATTCCTTCTTTTTAGGCCCCCACTTCTACATGGAACTAATGAGATCAAGTGGAGTATAATTGGCATAAAAAAACTGGAGTAGAGGATCTCAATCTCCTCGGCGCCATATCAGAGTGTTGGACCTACGTGGATGGGGAGAGAGGTTTCTTGTTTAAAGGCTCTCTGTCCTGTCCAAGCGCTCCTCAGATTTCTTATTTAAAACCCCCTTTTTTTTTCTATCTGGTCAAAATTCTGAGCTTTTTCTGATTTTATTTGGTCCTGGTGGATGGTCCTTTTGCTCTATTTGGGAATTTTTTTTTTCCAGTGTCCATTGGATTTCATCGGGCTAAGTCGTGGCCTTTATAACTACCTTTCCTCCTTTTCTTTAATGACCTCTCCCTATGGTTTCTTGCTTATCCCAATGGTTCTTCTACCTTTCTTCTCTTATTTTTTAGAGCATCCTGCCAATAATTCACCCTTGCTATTCTCTCAAATCTATGATTTTACATTGTACCATTTCCTTTCTGTATTTATGTATCTATTCGGCCTGAGTATGGCCTGAAGTGGTTTGCTCTTTGTTCTTTTTTTTCTATGTTCTCCTCATTCCTTTAATGTGGTTTTGTCCCCCTCTTTTACTCTTTCTCTCTATTTAGTATGGTATGGAAGCAACATTATATATCAAAAAAGTAAAAAGAAATCAAAGAAACATCTACTTCTAAATTTATCTACATGCTTGAGAATTTCAAATCAAATGTTCCCTGCCACATTTAGTAAATAATACACTTGCGACAAGGAATTCTTAGGAGCTTTCTCTTTCCTTAGCTTAAAGACAACTAAGTATGGAGATGAATGTGTACCACTCAAAAAGTTGGAACATCGCTAAACTCATTTGGTTATAATATTAGTTTTGAAATAACATTAATTTTGATATTGATACTTTTGTTGTGTCTCTTAGGTGTGCTTGTTCTATTGGTTAGGAAAAAGGATGGCCCAATGAAGTAATACAACAATAAAAAAATTAATTAGGTGACCATCAGTAACAAGTATCCTTTGTCAAAGATTGAGGACTTGTTTGATTAATCAAAGTATTTTATAAAATTAATCTTAGATCAAGTTGTCATCAATTAAGGATTAAAGATTAAGATACACCTAAGACAACTTTTAATATGAGGTATGATCATTATGAGTTCCTTGTTATGTATGTTGGATTGAATAATGTTCCAGTGAATTCCATAGATCTAATAAATAGGATATTCAAGTCATACTTGAATCAGTTTGACGGGTTGATATATTTTCAAAGTGTGGAGGTAGATAATGAATAATTAAGGATAGTCTTGGAAATCTAGAGAGCTCACTAATTATATGCTAAATGTGTCAAGTGTAAATTTTGGCTTAATCAAGTTCATTTTCTAAGGAATATGATCTCCAATGGTAGTCTATTTATAGATCCAACCAAGGTCAAGGCAATTGTGGATTGGGAAGGTCTGAAGAATGTAGACGGAGTTTCTTGGGATTGGTTAGTTAGTATAGGGGGTTCACGGAGGGATTCTCTACATGAGCAACTTCTACAACTAGATTGACAAGAAAGGGAGTTACATTTGTTTGATCTGAGGAATATGAGAGAACTTTGGAAGAGAAAAAGGAAATTAACTACTACTCCTATGGGTTATTTTTCCAAGTGATACAAAAAGATTTTGTGGTCTACGATGATGCATCTCAAAAAGGATATTGTATGTGCTTATACAAAATAGTGTGGTTGTAGCATATACATTTAGACAATTAAAGAATCATGAATAGAACTAGTCAGTGCAGGATTTTGAGCTAGCCATTGTTGTGCATGCCTTGATGATATGGAGGTTTGCCTTTACAGTGCACACTTTCAATTTTTTATTAATTATACAAGTCTTAAATATATCTCTTCACAGAAAAGAACCTCATTTGAGATAAACTAAATGGGTAGAGTCTGTTAGGAAAAGTTAATGTGATAGTCAATGCTTTGAGTTAGAAGAATCTTACAACTATGCATATGCATTGAGGGTGAAATGAAATAGAAAATCTCATTGTGTTCATCATCTAGATGGCCGAATTGTTTCATAGACCAGTTGACTACATGGTCAATCTTAGTTGAGTTGGTGATTAAGGCTTAGAAGAAGGACCCGTAGGTTCAAGGATTTCTAAATAAGCTTGACTTCTCTCAAGGTTTTGATGGACCATTTGACAATACTAAGATTGAGATTGATATTGGAACAACATGAAGGAGAACAGTTGAAAGAGAAATAGTTAGAAGTGGGAAAGGAAGAGGAGAGGAGGCCTTTAGATTTACAAAGATGAAACTCTAACATTTTTAAGATTAGATCTGTATTAAATTTTTTAAAACAATACACTTCATCAATTTAGGAATATCACTGACGTAACTAAACACTCAATGATAATCTCAAAATTGACATTGATAGAGCTATCTAATTAGCAACAAACACCTATAAAGTATGACAACTTCTGTCCATCTAAGGCAACATAATATGGGCTTCAGCACATCCATATTTGGCCAAAAATATTAAGGTAGAAAGATATAGTAAAAAAAGACATTATTTTCCAAGGCACAAATTTTGAGTTTTCTAAATCCGTTCCACAAATCTCACTAGGGAGTTGAAAGAAAGAAAGATTTCAGTTTTTCTTTATTTACAAAACTGCCCTTCCTTTAGGTTTGTGGAGAGTGGAGAAGGAAAGGAGAACAAAAAAAATATTGGGAGAGAGAAAAAGAACAGCAAGGACATTTATCTTGGATCCCCCAGTCCTCTTCTAAAAGTAACCCTTGAACCCTTTTTGAAGAGAAAGAAAAACATGTTTGTGACTATCTTTCTCCTCTTGGTTGAGAATGGATTGGGGCGAAGTTGAGGCATCTCAGCCTCATGTGAGAAAATGGCATCCCTATTAGGAGATTCTAATGATTGGAGTCAGGGTGCTTTTCAAACAACAACCTATTTAGTGGGATATCAAAGGCCAAGGAAATGTTCGCACTTTCAAAATTTCTCATAGCAATAAAGAATCACCAAACGTATTTATTCATAGAGTAAAAATCTCAAAAAATAAGTTATCAGAACGCAAAAAACACATTTTAACAAATCTCATGCAAAAATACATGAAAAATAAAAACATGTGTTTGCATTCTTGTAGGGATATTATGAAAAGTAAAAGATAAAAATAGATTATTACAAAGAAATAAAATATTATGAGATATGTATGTATTTTAAAGCATAAAATAATCTATGTATCTTATTACACAAATACTAAAAATCAATGCTTCGTAGATAATATGAGTTGTATAATAATAGGCCTATAGGGATCAGATGGAAACATGGGCTAACAAGTGTACCAAGGTATGTAGATAGTAATCTAGAGTAATGCTTGTTGCACTGCTGCTGGTGCAAAAAAGGTGAACTAGAATGAGCCTTCAATCTCATTTTGCCACTTGAAAAGTTCAGATGGGGGTTGTCTCTCCTATTAAATGCGTCTTAACATCATCTGCGTATCAGCGCACATGGGGCCGAATTTAAAAAAAATAAAAAAATTGTTCGTCTATGTGTTTTTTGAGAGCACGATCAGACTCTCTAGAGTATATTGCATTCTCAAGAACATGACGTGTCCAAAACATCATGCTTTCAAGAATGTGATCGTGCTCTAGAAAGTTTCTAGTGCACGATCATGCTTTCAAGAGCATGATGCTTTGGAGAGCATTCTAGAGCATCATGCTCTTGAGAACGTGATTTGGTTCTAGAGAGCTTAATTATGCTCTCGAAAGGATGGTAGTATTTTTGAAAAATACTTAGATAGGCAATTTTTTTTATTTTTTTAAATTTTGTCCCCCCTCCATGTGCGTTAACGAACGAATGATATCAAGGCCTCCCCATATGGAATTTCCATATGGCAAAATGGGATTTGCAAGTTCATTCCAGCCCACTTGTTTTGCACTGGCAATGGTGCAACAAGCATTACTGCTCTAGTACTCCATGCGATGATCCTATACAACGAGCATACTTGCTCGTTAGTTAAGGAAGTAATCTCTATGGAAAATTTTCAGAATGCAACATCTCATAAATTAGTTTAGTAAGGTAGAAATGGAATAAAAATTCATTTGAAGAGTAAATCATGAACCTAAACTTGAAGGTATATGCAAAAGAATTCTTTCTTATTACTACAAAGCACATACAATAAAATTGCTAAATTAATGGTAAACATAAATACCCCCAAAACTCAAATTGAGAAATAAAAAATTTATATAATAAATTTAGACATGAAAGTAACTTTATAATTTGGATTAAACTAATCGAGGGCACCGATTTTCAAGGCATCAAGTTTTTAAATGCATTGATGTGACTTATCACTGATTGATTAACAGAAGTAGTCTACCATAGTTTAGAGATTATTGCAGAAAGAGAAAATGGGGGTAATCAGTTTCCCTAGAAAATCATTAAGGAAGCTTATCAATAGATGATTAATGGAGGTCATCTTTGTCTCTTGATCATCACAAAAATAAATGTAGACGATTGAAAAGGATCCAAGAAACTGAGGAAAATAGATAAACAATAATACATTAGATATTGAGGTCACTGGGAATAAACAGTTTTGTATTAGGAGAATTTTCTATAAATAAGCAGCAGCAACAATAATACATTAGATAATAGAGTGTCCCAGGGCACAAAACAAGCACAAAATAAGGCTGGACAAGAAAATGTAAGAATAACCAAGTTGTTATGAAATTTCTTGCGATAATAGTGGCAAAAAATAAATTCCATCGGTCTCGATCGTGTAACAAAACACAGGAGATATACTTGTTCTTAAATCACGTCAAAAAAATGTAAAGTCAAAACTATAAGTAAAGCAAACAAAAATTCTAAAGTTGACTCATACTTAAAACGAAAATGTCGATTGATTTTTAATTAATGTGGCTCTTTAGGTGATGCACGCCTTCGTCTGTTGGCTTTCGTTTTTGGAGGAGAAGAGTTCATCTTTTATTGTCTTGAGTAGCCGAGGATAATTCTTTGGTATGGTGTGAGTTAATCTCAATTCAACTAAGCTCTAAATATAGAATTGTAACAAATTATTGAGGCTTGCAAGTTCCTTGGCGAGAAGTGGGATCCAAACTTCACTGTGATTATAGCTTTAGTCCTACTTTGTTTGCAGAATAAGTTATTACGTGGGATCTACTGACAGAATAATGTATATTAAAATAAGATGTGTTTTGATTTGATAGTTTTGTGTGGCCCGCTGACAGAATAAGAAGAATAAGTAATTTTTGGGTCTAAGGTGAGATTACTTATTCTCCTTATTCTCCGGATACGTTATTCTGCACAGTATAAGCCACTCTACTTATCAAAGCAAAATTAAGCTTATTCTCTCCTTATTCGCCCTTATTTTCCAATCTGCTGGCTTTCGTCTTTAGAGGAGAAGGGTTTATCTTTTATTGTCTTTGAGTAGTAGCTGAGGATAATTCTTCAGTATGATGATAGTGAATCTCAATTCAACTAAGTTTTGAATATGGAATTGCAATAGATTATTGAGGCCTATAAGTTCCTTGATGAGAAGTGGGACCCAAAGTTCACTGTGATTATAGTTCACACGAAGTTCTTTTAGCCGAATTCCACGGATAATGTTCCACCCGGCACGGTTGCTTTTTGGTCAAAGTGGCTTAGTGATTATAGACCAAGTATCCAAGTTCGAGGAGCTAAGTTCGAGTCCGTCAAAATACACGAAATATCCGTCTAAACGGACGATTTTTCTGCTCAAGAAAAGAACGAGAAATTCCACGGCACGTCTCCCGCCAGCACGATTGCATGCTGAAATGATAGGAGCAACAGGACCCACACACTATTACGTCCTCTTGGACCATATTGGGTTCACTACAGATGATCTACAAGAGCTCGTGCATTCATTGTCGTATGGGTATCAGCGTAGCACTACGACCATATTCGTGGCTCGTTTTATCAAGTTCGATGATATGTCCGTTACTTCATCAAGCCAAGGGGGTGTTGATATGGTCCTCCCTTCTCCAACTATGTGATTCCACCAAATGTGGTTCCAATTAAAACTGATGCTGAAGGTATTCCCCAAAAACCTCAAAGCCCAAACTAACGCCTATGGCAAGACCTGGGTTTGCTAAGAAAGGGTCAGATCATTACAGTGTGGATAGGGTATGTTTATCATTACAGTGTTGTTATGAGACACTCTAACTAATTCACTGCAGTTGTTCCAATTAAATATATATTATGCATGCCTCTATTAAGTATATTATGAATCTAATAATTATTTTAGTTTAATATAGTAAGCTATATAAGTATATAAGTTAACTAAAAAGTATGATACTTAAACATAATAGCGTAAATATATAAGTATATATATTTAATTAATAGTTAAATATTTATATATATGCAGTATATATAACTATTTAACTATTACTTAAATATATATACTTAACTAATATACTTAACATAGTTACTATTTAATATATATAGTCAAATAATATATTTCACTAATTAAACATGTAACTATAATATAGATAGATATTTACTTATCTAACATAACTAATGTAATATAGTAAATATTTAGTATAACTAAATATAGTTATAGTAACTTACTAAGTATTGTGACATAGTTATTTAACTTAACTATATTGTAGTTATATTAAGTTAATATATTAGATAAATATTTTAATATAAATATATAGTATACTAAGTAAATATATAGACAGTTATACTAAGTAAATATTAGTATAAATATATTTATATTGAGTAAATATATACTCATAGTAAGTAAATATTAATATAAATAAAGGTATACTGAGTAAATATAAGTATATATAAGTATTATAGCATCTCGAAAATTATGCAGGTAGGCGTCCCTGTCACTCTGCACATCGCATTTTTCAAAGTACTCCCGAGTGCTGAAGGAGCCTAGGGAATATTGAGACCCCCGCTTACCTTGTGACCATATCTTGACCCATCGTCGCCCAAATGAAGAAGTGGAAGAGGGCATGTGGGCAGCAAAACTCCCTTCACGGTTGAAGCGTAAGGAGGTGAGAGAAGACTCAGGAGCCAAGAACCATGAGTTCTCGCGGCTCGTAAGTCCTCTACCTCTATGGCAAGGTAGTGGACCTATTTTTTGAGGGCCAAGAGGGATTGCGAGAGGTTGTTTCCACCTTCAAGGGGAAAAGTGCCTCTTTGTTGCTTGAGCCCCCTGGGAGCTGAGACATGGCTTCCATTTTTAGGTTTCCACAGATGGTGCCAAATTATGTAGATCTAGGTTTTGCAAGATCGAGTCCGGGATGGATGTAGAGAAAAAGGGGGATGAGTTAGCGGGCCAGGTCTATGTCGAACTGAGAGCAGGGTCTTGCAAAACTAAGAAAGTCATGAGAAGGACCCCCAGTGTGACCAAGGAATCCCTTCTCCGATGCTCAAATTAATATCCTACCAATTCTTATGTAAGGAACTACTTCCCTTACTTCTTCGGTGTAAGGGGACTTCTATAGTCATTGTTGGTCAAGGTGATGTGGCTACATAGCCCTAGCCGTTGTGGTTGCCAGGTGGAGGACTGGGACCAAAAAAGAGGATGGGACCTCGCGGGGTCCCGAGGTCTCCCTCTGCTACGTGGAGGTAGGCAATCCTTGCGGTGAGAGGGACTCTCCTCGAGCTATGCCGAGGCAACGTTACCGAACCTGGTGAGGACACGTGTCGGGTCCTTTTTACCTGTTTGAGGTTCATTTGGGCTCCTCTATGTGACCCCCATGTTCTTAATAGGCTTTGTCACTTTGCATTATTACGTGTACAACTATTCTCATGCGATTAGTGGCACAGATGGCCAAGTGCGTATGTACAGTTCTTCTCATATGGAAGGTTCAAATCTTTTTTTCTTTTTGTCATTAATGGAACGTTCAAATCTCAACGATGTCACATTTTAGCACAAATTAATAACTTTTCTGTACTTATGTGAATGCGACAATTCTAGTGCAAGATACCACTTCTTCCTATGAATCTTGCCCCTTGCGGAGAATATTTAGACATAAGACCCTAAAAGGTAAGAATTAAGGGAAATACTTTTTCTACTCTCTTGGGTTACTCCACTAATGTACTCCTAATCTCTCAACCATCTAAATGAATTTATTTCAATAAACTTTTTGGTTTCAATAATCAAAGTGCATTCAAATGACAATGATGATGGAGTATTGTAGTAATACTTACTAGTTGCTGCATCGCATAACGCACTACACAGAAAGTGAGATTTTTTTTAAAATTTTTTATGGTCGCTCCCACCATGTCGTACATGTCAGTATATCAAATCTTCAATCCCATGACTCAAAAAAAAGTCTAAAAACTAGAAAGGCGAGTCCCAATGAACAGTAAAAATTGCCCCCAATGGACAAGTGCAATAAAATTAGAGTTTGATTTTAAATTTTGAAAAAAATTTAAGCCATGAGATCATAAATCAGATTGTACGAACATGTATACACGATGGGATCGATCATAAAACAATGAAAATAAAAAAAGTATATTCATTCTTTTGCACCACATATGATGCAGTACAACAAATATTACTCAGTAGTCAGTCAGTACATTTAGAGTATAAAAACAGCAACACCCAATAACTAAACTCATGACGAAATGTCAGACCACGTCCCCTAGCTAAACCGCGTCAACGACGGGTGAACTCTTTCCAACAATGGCAACACTTCCACGTCTTCCTTAACAAATCCGGTCAAAGAACCCAGGGGGCCGGCCTTTTGTCCCCAACCACACACACCCTTCTCCTTTGAGAAAAGTTCAAACATCTAGAACCCTGAAGTTTATGTTAAGAAATCTTTGGTTAAGTACGTGCGTGATACGTCTTGTGGGGGGGCAGTTGGACCGTTAACATCAGGCAGGGAGTCCCACCAAACCAGCATCTTCCTTCCCCTGCATGGGTGCTCGTTGTTCACCTAAGTTTCAAACCTAATCGCTTTAAACTGTACTACTGTGTATGAACATTTGGACCATGTCAGGGGTGATCTTTGTCAGTTAAGAATGGAAGGAAAGTGCAACACGCACAGTCCTCATTAAAACACTTTTGATTCTTGAGAGAATGAAATAATAGCACTATGGGAGTAGTATAATCTACAGGCACATATGAAGGTTATTAAAGAGGAGAGAGATGGCCACTAAGGTGCTGGTTTGTTCGTAGAAAAATGTCGTAAAATACTGTAAACAGTCCTATCCCTCTAATAAGCGTACTGCTGGAGAAATACCGCATTATAATCTCTACTTTTTTTTTTTTGAGGGCCTCTGCCACAATAACAAAGCCAGGCCAACCTAAATCAGGAAACACCCCAAGCACTCATGTTCGAACCTGGGTGCTCTCCCATCTATCATCCCTTAAAACTATCCAGTACCAACTCAACGAACCACGCTTCAAACACAGCTTGGTAGGCCACGAAAGAGCACGTTCTAGTAGAATGGAACTACTCGTTGGGCGTCGGTAGCTCCAGGGTATACTTGGGCAGAATCTGACGAGTCTCCCACAACCTCATCAGGAGCTCCCCAGAAGCCCGCGAGGGCCCGGCGATCATCTTCCACCTTCTTGGCGTATCTCATGTCTTGCGGGACATGGCAAGCCATCGCCAGGGAGAAGGAAAGTGAGAAACACAGGATTTTGCGACCGGGGGCCCTTCGGAATTCTCACTCCAACTGACAGAAGGAGGCGATAGACCGCTTTGTATCCCAACTTCCCCCGTTTGCAGTCTCCTTCCCAGGCAAGACTCGACGACGAGATTATCTTGGATCTAGTTTTCTAATTGGAACTGACTTTTTCTGTAGACACGACTGTTATATAAGGACTCATAGTCCAACCGGTATAGATATACTCTCTGAAGCCCAAATTCTCTTGACTTTCCCTCGCATCCTCAACCTTCTAACTTAGGTATCAGAAGAGAATCTTCTAGACTGCTGTCGGGGACCTTCTAATGGTATTTTCTTTTACAAGAACTTGCGAACGACACCTCTCTAATCGAGTACGATTCTGATCGTGATGAACGAAATTTTGGCACGTCATCTTTTGACCTTCTAACGGTGTTCTCTAAATGTTACACATACATAGAGGGGGATGAGTACAATGTCTTACACGGTTAGATATATACCTCTCATCTATAAGAAAACTCTCAAAGGCCGTGCTAATCATCTTTGTATTAGTAAGTACTTAGTTCTATCATTAAGATGGCTAATCTGCCAGATGTGTTATATGACATATATTAAAGGGAGGGTACCATAAAGAGGGAATAAGAATAGTGTTGAAGTTATTGGGCCATCTAACTCAAAATTTTAATGCTATGAGTGGAGTAGGTACCATCTCTCCTCACGTACACGTCGATTTTAGGTTTTGTCACGTAAACCACAATTCGTAATCATAGACTCTGATACCATGTTAAAATTATTGGACCATCCAACTCAAAACTTTAAGACTATAAATAGAATAGACACCATCTATCAAACACATTTTAATTTTGTCATTTTTTCAATACATAACTATTCTAAAAAATAGTTCTATCTTACTTAGCTATGTTTCAAAGACAAGATGAGACACACGTACGGTAAATCTACTCAGGTAAACAAGTTGTGAGCGAATGTCCCATGACTTGTCAGGTCCAAGTCCTAACATGTAACCTGCAGCAGGAGGTGTCGTATACCCCCAACTGCGAAAACCCTGGTCATTTTCTTTGGCAGTTACAAATTCCTTGGCGAGTTTTCTTCACAAGGGGAAGAGGGAGTCGCTCACATGGATGCTGCGGCACTGTTTGTTAATGATTTTAAGATTTTAAATTTTAGAAAAATTTAGATTTTAAAAAGAGTATCTCATGAATTTAAATTTTAAAAGAAGTTATTTTTGTTTAGAATCTCATTTGGAGAAAATATGAGAACACAGATTTGAAGATATATCAAAAGATGTTTATCCTCGTATTACTCCATCTTAAGAATTTTAGGAGGATAAAGGAAAGAAAAAAAGAAGATGTTACTTTTTAGAATTTTTAGATTTTTTTCGTATCTACTTTTCAATAGATTCGTCAAGAATAAGAAAGAGACACTTTTTAAGATAAACAAAATCTAGATTCTTAAAGAATTCATTTTTTTTTTTTCCTTTGAAAAAAATTATATTTTTTAGAATCCCATCTAATCTGAGAAATTCCAAATCGTCGTTACCGACCGAAGTGGCAATATCACAAGACTAGATTTGGGAAAAGAATGGCCTCACGAAAACAAAAAGTCACAAAAAATCTAAAAATTTTGTGAAAAATATTGCAGATGACTTTTTTAATATACAAAAATTATTTTTTAAAAATGTCCAAAATTTAAAGTATTTATTACAAACATACACTTGAATAAAGGGTGGTATAAGCGGAAGATGTTATCCGGTTTAAGCTTTTGACTTTTTTACCCCCGCAATCATGCGGAATAACACCGTTCTACCATCCACGTGTTTTATGTATCGTCCGATTTAAGTCACCTGAAAAACATATTTAGTTGCATCGATCGAACTCCATGTATACTCATAGCTCAACGAATAATTAGGCTTTTTTATGGATAACTCTATCAATGATGATCTTATTGTACTTGTACCCCCAAGCCCTACATATGGTTATGAGTAGCCTTAATCCTAAGAAAAGCAATGTTGACAGGGAGACTTTTGTCTGGGGCATGAGCACCTTGGGATTATTTATGTCGAAAAAAAATATCTTTTGCTTTGAATAGAGAATTATTACTTATTTAAAATATAAAATAAAATAAATAACATATAAAGTAGGTAAAATTACTATTTATCTTACCTAAAGAAATTTGAGTTTCTAGTAAGATTGCTTGTTCAAATTTGTGGGGGAATAAACTACTCTTACTTGAATCTATAATCTAGCGAGAGTATTTATAATAATACATGAGAGTCAGAAGTATAGATGCAAATATGGTAGTTGATAAGAATGTATATAGAAAAATCTTTGTATTTTTGAATTTATCATTCGGATATTAAATTTTATATATATATTAAAATTGCATGTAAAATATAAATTCATGAAAAATAAATATGTATGGAGACATTTTATGTACTTTTTTATCATCTAGAATAGCCGGCGGTGTGTGTATGGGAATGGATAAAATAAGCCCCCTAACTGATCTAATTTAGATGAACTCCTCTCGTAATTTTCTTCTCTTCATGTTTAAAAAAATAATAAAAAATAATCAATAATTTACAAATATTCAAATAGGCTCCTTAGATTTTCGGGACCTTAATTTTCACTATCTGATCTTGACGATCAATCTTAATCGTCCAATCGGATATATATAAAAGATCAACATCTAAAAATATTAAAAAATAGTCAAAAAATAAAAAATTTGTTAACTCAGCCCTTAAGCTTGATCCCATCTTCTGGGATTTTAGTTTTGATTTTCAAACAACGCCTATTTGATTGGACGGCTAGAGTTAAGTTTTTCGATCTAACAGTGAAATTAAATCTTAGGATGTCAAAACCAACATAGATTGGGGGGGGGGAGGGTACTTGAATATTTTAAATTTTTTGAAGATTTTTATTTATTTATTTAAGATAAGAAAATGGGAGTTTCGAGGGGGCTCATCTAACTAGAGCTCATTATAGCCGGCCCCTATATATAAATAGAAAATTAAAATTATTAAAAAAATTTAATAGTCTATAACAATGAGAATTATAATTTTAGATATAATCCTGTAATTCACTCCCTACAAAGATTTGCTTTGAGTTCTTTCAACAGAGACATACGTGCATGTGTGTGTATGTGTTAAATCTCTTTAATTACGAATAAATGTTTATATTTGACATATTTAGGTTTGAATGAACATATATTTCAGCTTTTTTTAATTTTTAATTCCTATCATTCACTTTTTTTCTCACTTTTCTTCAAATTCATTTAGGATAGACAGAAACAAGCTCATTTTACCTGTTTTTTTTTTATTCTCACATAATACTAATGGAATATTCTTATTATCCAAAGATTGTAAATTAAAGGGGCTTCTATTAATAATATTAATTTCTTAGGGACTATAAAACATACATTTATTAATAATATGATGTATTTATGTTAATCAAAATCTAAATAAATCCAAAAATTGAATAATCGACTTTATTGTTCCAAAAGATATATTTGCACATTTACCTTTTAAGTGCAATAAATTATTAGTTTTTAGGCAGCACACTTAGCATTACAAAAGCGTGTGTCAATTTAATGTTCTTTCTTTCTATTCAAAGATTACATTTTACTTTTAGAGCGATATAAATAAAATTTTGGTTTTTACACACTTTTAAATTTAAAACTTTTCAATGAGTTAAATCTATTTGAATTTATATGTATATATACTTTTTGCATACATAAAAGAATTGAGACAATTCTCTTAGTATAAGACACATGTGCATATAATTTTTGTCTATATTTGTATTCCATTTGCTCATATATATAATAAACATATATATAGGTTTACAACATCCAAATAAGATGGAATGAATCTTAGGCAAACTTCTAAAAAAAAAAAAGAAAACCTCCTTTTGTGTTTTATAAATTAAAATATAATCTTTAAGTGGAAATTAGGAACTTTATCATTGTATACTGTATTCGAGTATTCCCACACATAATACATTTCTCTAAACTGATTCAAACAATTTTTATAAATATGAATTACATAATGAATATTTCTTGATTACTAAAAGGATTTTTATAAAGATATATATACTCTCTATTTGCCAAGTGATTATGAATTTGTATATATAGAAAGGTAATCAGCTGAGATACATGCTTGAGCAATTGGGGATCAATGTTGAACATTAAGTCTTGAATTTACACTTTTTTAATTCTTATTGAAGACAAGTTTATTAACTTAAAATAGATTTGATAAATCTACATGAACGCAGGCTCATTACGAGTTATTCTTAATTATAAGGAAAACACGCGTGAAGCGCGTAATTAGAATTAGTAGAATACGATTTGTGACGTGTGCAACCATTGTGGTGGGCTTAGGCGCCCCCACGTGTTTCTTTCTACTGGTTAACCCACCCAGCCACACACACACATATATATATGTATACTAATATGAAAACATTATAAAAGGAGAACATGAGAACATCTCAACTCCTGACCTACCTTTCTTGGCGTCTTCAACAGCCGAAACTGAACAAACCAACGTCCCCCTCTCCCCTTCCTTCCTTTGACCCAGACGCCCTATAAGACTCTTCTCCGTCTCCCCCTTCTCCTCCTCCACAACCCCGACTTCTTTGAAGCTTCCACACTCTAGAACGAGACAGACACCCTTCGTAATATTTCTCCCCTTTCCTCCTCCTCCTCCTCTCCATACCACCATAACACACAGAGAGAGAGAGAGAGAGAGAGAGAGAGAGAGATTATACGAATGAGTTCCTCCTCTAGATTGTTGCTGTGGGTCTCAGCCTTGGTCTTTCTCGGCCCTCTTGTAGCGTCCGCCCACCCCTTTCACACCAACGACGACGATGGCCCCTTAAGCCCATGGCAGCCCTTCTACAACCTCTCGGGCTGCCACCGGGGAGACGACCGGCCGGGCCTCGCCGACGTCAAGAAGTACCTCCACCGTTTTGGGTACCTCCCTGACCTGCCCTCCAACTTCTCCGGCGACTTCGACGACGCCCTCGAGGCCGCGATCCTCGCCTACCAGCGCCACTTCCACCTGAACGCCTCGGGCGCCCTCGACACCCCCACCGTCGACCTCATGGTGCAGCCCCGCTGTGGCGTCGCCGACGTCGACTCCACCAATGGCACGGCCACCACCCGCGGCCGCGGCCTCTATTCCTACTTCTCCGGCAGGCCCATGTGGCCCCGCTCCAGGACTCACCTCACCTACGCCTTCACCTCCACATCCGGCGTCTCGGCCTCCGCCTCCGCGATCCGGACGGTCTTCGCCCGGGCCTTCACCCGCTGGTCCGACGTCACCACCCTCACCTTCGCCGAGGCCGACTCCCCCTTCAACGCGGACATCACCATCGGCTTCTACGGCGGCGACCACGGCGACGGGGAGGCCTTCGATGGCGTCCTGGGCACCCTGGCGCACGCCTTCTCCCCGCCCGACGGGCGCTTCCACCTGGACTCGGCCGAGGACTGGATAGCAGAGGGCGACGTGGCCACGGCGGGGTCGTCGGCGGCGGTGGACCTGGAGTCGGTGGCGGTCCACGAGATCGGGCACCTGCTGGGGCTGGGGCACTCCACGGTGCCGGAGGCCATCATGTACCCGACCATCCGGGCAGGGACCAAGAAGGTGGTGCTGGGCCAGGACGACGTGGACGGCATACAGAGCCTGTACGGGAGCAACCCCAGCTACACCGGCGTGGCCGCGTCGCCGAGGACAAGCACCACGGGCACCAACACCATGAGAGAGAGGGACACCAACGGCGGGGGCGTTTCGACTTCGGGAACTGCCCGGTGGGCTCGGGTGTTTGCCGGCGTTGTGATCGCAGCGGGTGCTCCATTGTTGGTTTGGTAGGTGTAAAGGGGGTCTTTCCCTTCTCGCCTTGTGCTATTATTGTTTTGTTTTTTTTTGGTTCCCACTCGTCTTTTGAGGAGAGGGGACGCTGGATTATTCGGGTCATTTAATTGGTCTGTATATAAAAGTGTCTTATTGATGATTAGATACACATACTTGATACTTTTGTAAGAGGATACGGTACTGCTGATGAGATTAGCTTCGGATCTTTTATCTCCCCTTGGGGCAATGGCAGGGGCGTCCGGGATGACAACTGAAGTACTTCTCAAGTCTTAAGCAAGAGATGTTACTTAACGGTTGAGTAGACTAAGAATCGGGTTCTTCTGGGTGTCACATTAGACTGGACTTTAGTAGGAGTGCAAGCGAGTCAGAGTTGAATCGAGTCGAGTTTTATCCTCCTCAAACTCGGTCGAACACTTTAGATCGAGCTTGAACTCGGGTCGAACTCCCATTCACCGTTCAAACTCGGGATCATTTAAAAATTCGTCGAACTCGAGCTGAACTCGTTGAGCACGAGCGCAGAATCGATCTCAGTCTGCCAACAAATGTTTAATATTTAAATTCAAAATTTCAACGGTAGCCCAATGGGCAGTCTCCCAACGAAGTCGACATGAAGGAACCCGATGTCCAGCAACAGACTCTGAAACGTGCGCATTTTAAAGACCCTCCCAACTTCCGTCTTTTGCCCCCCTCCCTTTCCCACGTTATTGATCGCCTACGGTCCCTCCCTTCCTCTTTATTGATCGCCTACGGTTCTCGACGTTTAACGTTTTTTGCCCCTCCGGGACCGTAGGCGATCCGGACTCTACATTAACTCTTCCGCCTTCCAACACCTGTGAACAACTCATTTGTCCATTCCTTCCCTTCACCCTCTTAACTGTTATTTTTATTTATGACATACTATAATTTTAAAACATTTGATAAAAGATTTTACAGAATATCCTTCCCATTGGGGACATAGTAACTCTATTGAACCGAGCAGCGGGACAAGGCAAGGATGCTCCTTTACCCCATTCCTTTTCATCCTCTATATAGAAGTCCTGCACAAACCAATCAATCAAAACTCAAATAGATGGCCATCAAAGGTACCAAAATTAATCGAGGGCTCTCAACAATGACGCATGTATCCCTTGTTGATGACCTTATGTTGTTCGTAGTGGCGTCTGAACAAGAGATAACCAACTTTAGGAATGCTCAGAAATTTATTCAACATGGTTAGGCCAACTCATAAACTGCAATAAGTCTTCCATTTTCTTCAGACAAACGTGAGTGGAGAGCTGCAATATCAACTTTAGAGCAAGCTAGAGGTCAAGTTAATAGAGAAAGAGGATACCCATCTAGGCATCCCATCTTTTATGAGCATGGCTTATGGAAGTTTGTAATTTTTGCACAAGTTGCAAGGTTGGAAAGCCGAGATGTTAACCCCGGTGAGAAGAATAATCCATATCAAAATTAGTATTATCAACCATTCCAACTTTCATCATGGCATTAGTCTCGGCGGCAAGGGGTGTCACTGCTCGGTTTAAACCGAAAAACCAAGAACCTGTCAATTCGGTTTGATTTGAACTTCTGAAAATTTCGATTTAATTTGAAATCAAACTGAATTAAAAAATTTAGTTTGATTTGATTTTTCTTATTCATAAATTAAACCAACCCAAATAAACCAAATTACATTAAAATAGTATAATATAAGTAGTAACTTCTTAGATTAAGTGTGAGTTTATGTAAATTATAATATATAAAATTTTAAATTATTTTTAGATGATACTTTTTAAATCGTCATCTTGTACAAAAAGGCGTTGAGTGCTTAATAAAATAAGATGTTTAACTATAATAGTCTATTTCGAGACTTAAATCTCCAAAAAAAATTTAAATATTTTTTTAATAATTATTTTTAGAAAATAATGTTGAAGTAGATTATTTAACTATAGTAGTCCATTATAAGACCCAAATTGCAAACCAAACCGAATTATTTCAGTTTAGTTTTGTTCGTTTCAAATTATTACGGTTTGATTTGATTCGGTTTGACTCTCTACTTTGATTTAATTTAGTTTTTAAAATTTAACCTTTAAATAAAATCAAACTAAACCGTGAACACTCCTAGTTTCGACTACAAAGCACTTAGGCAGAGAACTAAACAACCTCGAGAGAGACTTTTGGTGGGGTTTTAGTACAGAGGCGAGACACCACTGCCTCCTAGCGGAGCAAGATCAAGCTTCCTGACAAATCTGGTGGCTTAGGCATTTGAGATATTGTGTAGGTAAACTTGACACTCCTCTTGAAACTTGTTTGGTGTTTGTTCCAAGAACCATCTACACTCTAGGCCAGCCTACTACCTTAAGCAAGAATCCTCGGCAGCTACAAAATTGACATAATATCTCAAGAGATAAGGCAAGCCTGATCAGCACAAGGTATTAGGTATAGAGGGAGTTATGTGGACTGGGGGAATCACCAAAACCTCAACATCAACAGGGACCACTGGATCCTGGGTTTTCTCCCACTAATCCCTTATATGCATGGACTAGACTAGCCTAATCTAGTGAGTGATCTTTTAGCTCTAATACACATCTTGGAGGAGGGATTGGATTGATCAATACTACAGCCCAAAGATATGCAAAGCCATCATGGCCATTCCGTTGGCAAAAACCATGAATAAATCATAAAGCAAAATGATTTGGAAAATCACCCAAGACAGCACGTTCTCCACAAGATCAGCTATGGTGGTGTTGTGTTTTTTCCATTTTGGAGAATGAGATTTTAATATTTCACTATGTCGTTCTAACTTTGTCAAGTGATTGTGATTATTCGTTCGACCCAAACTTGCCATTCGTTCAAAGATGGTTTTAATTATATTCTCTGTGAGAGAAGAAAACCATTGATCAATTGTCAGAAGATCTTGATTTTTAACACCTCGTAATATGTTTTGAACAAATAATTAATAATTGGACTAATTAAAGTGTTAAAGTTATTAGACTGATTTAGAGTCTTGAGGACTGATTTATTAATATGCAATCTTGTGTTAAGCTAATAGATTCTGCAGCATTATACTGGAAGCAAATGAGATATTCAGTTATTATTTCAGGTAGACGGGATGGAAGCATGTGAACCAATGAGTTATAAAGTTCAGAAAAAAGAAGTGAACCAATGAGTCATGATCTTTATAGGGTGTTTGGTTGCATTATAATGCAACTTTTTTTTACAAGTATATAATTTTGTAACGAAAACATATTAAAAAGAGTGTTTGGTTGTATTGTCAAGATATATATTGATAAGATTTTGACTTGTTAAGTATGATAAAAATAAAAATAGGGTGGACACTCTTTTTTATTTTATCATGAAATGCATGAAAACCTTGACGTCTCGCATCCTCCACTACCCCCCTTCTATCCGTCTTGATCTCCATCTCTACCTCCACCAACGTGCCCTCTCTTCTATGGCCATGGTAACCTTTGGAGGAGATCTCCTCCCTCCTCCGCTGCTGCTCCACCTCCTCCAACCCTTCCAGGACACCCCACTGCCGACCCCGCCCACTGTGGATCTTCTGAGGGAGCACATATGCCTCATCTCTGGCCACCTTTATAGTTGATCCTATAATGGGCAATGATGGCGGCTGTGTCAGATCTACAGAGACATCCTCGCAGGCGACCTATCCATCATCTCCAATATCGCTCTCGCAGGGATCATGTCTGCCGTTGTTGCCGCCGCCCTCCAACTCGTCAACAGCCTCCTCCTTGCCTCCCCTTCTTCCTTCTCATCTGTTGATCCTTCTTCGTCTTTGTCTTCTGCTTCACATGGCAATAAGGTGGAAGATGAGGCGAAGGTAGTTAGGCTTGTTTCACTAGATCAGCCCTTTCCTGCCCGCTATCATCATTGTCTGCAAAGGGGCTGTTTCCAAACTGGGGCACACTTTGGAACCCAGAACGGACGGTGAAGCTTATCAAATACTAGTGCGGAGAAGGCTGGTTGAGCACAAGGATCAAAGGAGTTATCGATAGTTGATCCATCGAGGAAGAAGTAGCAAACTATTCATGGCAATGGTGCAGTAACTTGAATTGTATGAAGCTTTGGCTTGGTCCGAGTTGGGTGAGAGATTTTGTCAAACATTTGGTGAACATGATGGATTGTTGCTTTTGGCAAACATGCTGCATTTTAATCTAAAAGTGGTCACAAACAAGTTCTTGCAAGTTTTTAAACTTATCATGTTTTAGCCAAACACAATAGTTAGAGATGTTACAATTTTTAAAAATGACATTTTCTTATCATTTTTTATCATAAAATTATATAAGCATTTATAATGTAACCAAACACCCCCTTAGCTTTTATGTTCTATTAAAGAGTTTGTCTCACCCTATCTCGGGCTATCAACATGCAAGACCGGTTCATGGGCTTGTAGGTTGGGCCAACAATGGAGTGAAATGGGCCGAAAGTTTGAGCCTAAGCTTGCCATAGCAGGGTTGGAGGGGCAAAGATGAATGAGTTTGACTTACTGTGCCATTTAGGGTGCAATAAAGTTGACGTGGAGTACACCCTCCAACAAAGAAATGTCGTCTAGCACCCCCACATGCTCTTGTAGGCACAATTATAGTGTCCTAATGCACGTTGACATCAGCGCATATAGGCACCCTTAAAAAGAAAAAGATTTACTTTCGTCTTAGATTTTGGAGAGCATGTACATGCTCTTGAGAGGATGTACGTGCTCTAGGAAGTATGTACAACAGTTCGAGAGCATGTGCTCCCGGGAGATCTTTGTACATGCTCTCGAGAGCATGTACATGCTCCCAAGAGTACGTACATACTCTCCAAAGTCCAAGTTAAGAAGTAAATTTTTTTTCTTTTTAAGGACGTCCATGTGCGCTGACGTCAGCATCTGTCAAAACATCATAATTGCACTTGCAAGAATATGTGGGGGACGTTAGATGATGTTTCTTTGTTGAAAGACGCACTTTACCTCAGCTTTATTGCACCCTAAGTGGTGCAGCAAGTAAAAGTCAAGGCATATAGAGGTGGATAGAGCTGACCATGGTACGGTCTCAGATGGGCCATTGGGTCCCAACCCATTGACTGCCCTAACCCTATTGGACTCAAGTTCAGCCAAGCAGGTTTCAAGGACAAGCACCTTAAATGTTAATGAAATGTAAATAAGTTTGAGTGTAATGGGATGATTTTTGTGGTTTTGTAAAGTTAGGGATAAGTTGGATTTAGCAATTTGTATAATTAATTGATAATGAGAATTTAAGTTAGTAGTCATTTTTCCAGAGTTTTGATTAACTGGATCTTTTCACAAGATAATTGTGGGCATTCTCTTCTTCGATTCACATTAAATCTCAGCATTGCTCAATTAATGAAATCTTTAATCGCTCGTTCATGTTTAACGTAGTGCCCTGTTGGTCACCTGTAGTGGGAGTTTGAGAGTGTTAACCAACGCATGGTTACTACCATGCAATGCCCACGTGGGGCTAAGGAGTTGGTTATAGGAGATGAGGGGGAGTGGTTGTGGGAAGTTACCCACACGTGTTTCACCCCTTGGTTATAACTATTCCCTCCTTTATTTGAAAGGGTAGAGGAGAGAGATATAAAAGAGGGGAGAATGGCATTACGTGAGAGTACACACTCAACTTTTGGGCAGCCCTCTCTCTCACTCAACACTCTTCTTCTTTCTACACATTCTCTCTCCCTCTCTAAGTATTGTTCTCCAAGAGGCTATCACCAGGAGCCTAGGATTTGCAGCGTGGAGTTTTAGGAAGAAGCCCGTCACGTGGTTCTCCTCCTCGTCCTCACGGAGTCGTCATCGTCCATCCACGAACGTCGCCGTTAAGGTACGTTTCCGTTACGATCCATCTCTGTGCATGCTTCCGCTTGTTCATTTGATGCATGGAGATATTTGTATTTTATCATCATTGGTATCAGAGCCAGGTTACGGAACCATGGCAGCGTGGTCCTCGATCAAAAAGAACCGTTCCGTTGTTGCGGCCTCGTCGAGCCGAATGGCTCCCATGGTGGTTATCAGTGACGAGGAATCGGAGCGGGTACCCGATGAATTAACCGACTATTCCGAGGAGACATCCGGTGACAACCGCGTCCCATCTTCTCCTCCAAGGAGACTCAGAGCGCCGGAGTACTTAGCCTACCTCAGAGGGTTTTGCGGCGCGCATTCTGGACGCGACCAACCATCCGAGATAGAACGTGATGGCAGCCACGACCAGGATGAAAACGGCGCCTGTAACGGCGGCCATGCAAACGACGACGCGGACGACGAGGGAAGCCCACCGCGGCGGTCGACGTCCATACGCGGAGAAGGCCCCAAGCTGACGAACGGAGCGGGGGCCACGTCGGCAGGCGTGCCACTCGGGACTCGCGCGGACGGAGGGGGAGCCACGCCGGCGGGCGTGGCGCTCGTGCCCCGCGCGGGAGGAGCGCCCACGCCCAGCGCGGGCGTGGCGTTCACGCCCGCCGCGGGCGTGGCGCTTGTTGGGATCCGGGCGGGACGCGAAGAACGCAGCGGAAACGATGAACAAAATTTAAAACCCGCCCGATGCCCGCTGATCCGATTCGGAACGAAAAACGCTAACCGAAAAACCGGGTTGGAATCTGATTACCGTGCGCGGATTCGAATCCGCTTCCTTTTCGGTTCCGTCGAGGCGATGCGGCGAGCCGCACAAGCGTCCGGCCTCCAGCGGTATCCACGCGATCCTCCGCGGTGGTTCGTCCTCGATCCCTCGTCCGTTTCAGCTCACTCGCTGAAGATCCGTCGCCGCAACGATTGCTGAAATCCCGCCGACGGGAATTCCTGACTTTCGGGAATCACGCGCGGCGGAGACGGTGACAATTTCGGTGCCTCGAATGGGGTGCCCAGAGGAGGAGAGAAAAAGGAGGGATGACGGCCAGCAAGGGGAAATCCTGGAGCTTGGCCCAGGGTTTCTCAACAGCCTATATATATATTAAATTGGCGTGACTTTTCATAAAAGTCCCCGAGTTAATATAAATCCTACTTATGTACTACCGACTGAGAATCTTATTGCGTGTGACCCTCTAGGCCCATTTACCAGTCCGGTTTTCAGCACGTTAAGTCCAATAACTAGTTATTGACTTATTGTAATTAATTAATATCTAGATATTAACTAATTACTCAACCGAATTATCATCGCATGTAAATTCGGTCGGACTTCTGATCAAATTGGGTGCCAAGCAACACCGCATGATCCCGGAAGGTAATGGGGTTCAGCAACCCACTCATAGAATCTGTCCGTCCACAGTTACCACATGGCTATAATCCTTCGTTCGCACAATGCTCTCGAGTTAACCTAGGGTATGGTCTACTGTCAAACCCTAGATTGTCAACTCACTTGAATCAGACTCTGCTTTACAATATCCGAAAACCACTTTTCTGATATTGTTTCTGCTCTGGCCAGAGACTCCTGTGGATCTACTCTAGAGCATTCTCTCTCCAGTTACCTGAGAGCGAACGATCCTTTATTGAACACACAATCACCTTCTAAGGTCTTCCGTTGGACCCGATCCTTGACTATTTGAGATCCCGTGGATAGGGATTCGTAGGTCAAGGTCAAAGTCCAGAAGTCCACCGACAAGGTGTCTTTAGTGTCACAAGTCCAAGGATCAACCACGCTACTGTGACGATGAATCAAGCCGATTGACAGTCAGGTAAATTATCATTCGGCGATTCATGTCGGATCAGTTCAGTGAACTCATTCTCCAATGAGCACCTACAGGTTTACCATTATGTCTCCACACTAGTAACTAACGAGATCAGTCACCCTCATCATATGAGCTGGAATAACCTGTACTAGTCTAACCGGATGTTTGATGTCCTTCTCAAACATCCTACGACTAGGAACAATTAAGAATATGTGTTTATAAGTCATCAGTCTCATTATTATGATCTCATCATAATCTGATGACTGTTGCACATATTCATGGACTTCATTATGCGCAATTATAAATATGCCAATCTACATAATGAATTTAATGTCATTTATTAGTGAACCAGACTGAAATAGATGCCTTATGATTGGCTTAGAGGACACCTATATCCATCAATCTCCCACTTGGACTCAAGGCAATCACTTTCGCATTTGATCTCCATCAAATCTAGGTGATGCTCACAAAAAGTTTGTGACTAAGACTTGGTCAGGGATCTGCTAAATTATCTATAGATGGAATATTTTCCATTACGTTATTTCCTCTTAATCCTTTATCTCTGAACCTGTAGAAGAGCCTCAGAATGTTCTGCAACTTCTGAAGAGACCATGGCTCGATCACACAATTTATTGCTCCCACTGTTGTCCTACAACAATAGGATGGTATCAGAGACCTTTTAGAACTACATCTAGTTCAGGGATGGACCTTTTCATCCATACTGTTCCAATAACAGTATCACTTGTCTATGTCGTCATCTTAATTTCGAGTTTTGGATTGGAACCATTCCAATCCATTCCTTTCTACTAGAAGGTTGAATCCATTATTTGACTTGAAATTTGAGTCAGTGTGAACTCATAATTTCAAATCACCCTCTCCATATATGTGAGTGCATCCTTAGCACTTCTCAAGTCTTAATGATGCATTTCACTCATGTATCCTTTAAGGAACTTTTCTTTAAAAGAATAAATTCCATATTTCAACTATTGAGACTTGTTATGAAATTTATGCCAAACATCTTGACATACAGGTCAATATAATATCCCCACCGATCTATCTTAATAGATTCGTATTTCCAATACGTGGGATATTATAACTAACTTATAATGGAGGAAAATATGGTCAATAATGCTTTCACTGATAGTAACATCCCGAAGTCATTCTTAATGACTTTGATGTTATTATCATAAAGCATTACTAAAGCGACCGTGCTCCCACTGTCCTTTCTGAACACACACAATCCGTGATCATTCTTAATGATCACATAATATTTGACTATTAAGTCAAAACTCTTATTACAACTTCGAGAAATTTTAGTCTGATTCAAAATAATTTTTGAAATCATAATTTGCTTCTTGGACATTCTAAAAACTTTAAAGGTGTATCATATACAACTTTACCTCAATCACATTGAGTGGACGCTTTTAATATCCAACTGTCATCATCTCACGATAGGCAGTATTGACAAGTAAAATTCTAATAAACTTATCAATCTCAAAGTTATAATGGCAAAGAGCATCATTATCATAGATTTCAGATCATAATCTATTTTGAGCTCCTCTCATCTTGCTAAATCAGATATGTCAGACATATCCTTTTAGTCACTAAGAGAATCTCAAAAATCTATGAAGCTCTTTGATGTGTCATGAGTAGTTCTAAACAACTAAAGATCATCTAATAATCTTATGTTAACTTGTGAATCTAAAACATCTTCTAGTTTTATCAGCTCCCACTGTCTTCTTTGAGGACATATTCCTCTTCACATAAGACAGCTTTCAGGACGAAAATTATTTCATTATCGTCTGGCTAATAATTATAATGTCCAAACTCTTTGGACATTCACAAATTCACACCACGGTAATAGCTGACTTTTAAATCATGTTTGTTTATAATTCACATCTCATATGAATTATTTGATTTCCATATCTTATATGGACATACACTGATTCATTTGGAACCATCTTTAAAGTATGGTCATCTAATGTTCATACTCATGTTCAAAAGGACAAGAATTAGGCAAATCTTATTGTATATTGCACCATATCTTAATAAGGTGCAATTTCTCATTCTATCATATTACTATGATGTACAATGAGAATCAATCGAGCGAGGATACAATTTTTCTCTTAATGATTTATGTGAATCATATACCTAAGTATTAGTTTATTTGATCAAATAAAAAATTCTAATATTGCATATTGATCTTATACCTTAATCTCTCAGATATATTTGTCTTGTACTTCAGTAAGTACATACAGTCGAATCATTCCAAGAGTGAACTATAAGGTAAGTCAATAGTAGTGATTATCTTTGGCCTTTGAGCTGGTTACATCAATATGCATCAGCATCAATGATTTCTTAATATACAATCCTATGTACAATACCATAGATAATCAGGATTCATACAGTTCATTTCTATAGGAGACTAGTGAACATTCATCACATGAAATGTCACTTCAAGAATCTATAGTGCATTGACTGATTCGAACAACTATTATTCTTTTCAATCAATGTTATTCTTGATTTTTTATGCAACTAGATAACAGTTATTCAGTTTCATATTTGACTCCTATAGATATACAAAGATTTACTGTCTAACAGTAATCTATGAATATTATGAACAATAGTTGAGTCTAACTCAACACTTACATTTTCTCGATTTCCTTTTACTTGTCTAAGTCTGTATTCCATCGCAGCTCTGAGAACCATTTCCAATATCTCATGTTGGATACGCTAATTCTCCAATAGACATGCAAAAGACGATAATAAGAATATATGAAACTTCTTTCAACTTCCATATTCCTTTTTGCCTTTACCAATATCCTTATATTTGTTGCACTGGGAGAACTGCTACTTCTCTATCTCAGCTGATTTTTCTTTATCCTTTCAGGTGTGGATTCGATTGTTTAAAATCTTACCACTTGCCTTTCTCAAAGGCACATCATAAATATCTCTTCATCTTGGTCTATCCAAATAAGAGATTTCATGACATTCATTGCCTTTCAATAAGGCATACCATGAGTACCTCTTCACCTTGGTCTATTCAAGTAAGAGGATTCATGATATCTGATTAGGATAGTGACTTTCACTCACTCCTAAATGTTGGGATCCGGGCGGGACGCGAAGAACGCAGCAGAAACGAAGAACAAAAATTTATCCCGCCCGATGCCCGCTGATCTGATTCGGAACGAAAAACGCAAACCGAAAAACCGGGTTGGAATCTGATCACCGTGCGCGGATTCGAATCCACTTCCGTTTCGGTTCCGTTGAGGTGATGCCGCAAGCCGCACAAGCGTCCGGCCTCCAGCGGCATCCACGCGATCCTCCGCGGTGGTTCGTCCTCGATCCCTCGTCCGTTTCACCTCGCTTGCTGAAGATCCGTCGCCGCAACGATTGCGGAAATCCCGCCAACGGGAATTCCCGACTTTCGGGAATCACACGCGGCGAAGACGGAAGCCGTTCTGGCGCGCCGAACGGGACGCCCAGAGGAGGAGACAGAAAGGGGGGACGACGGCCAGCAAAAGAAATCCTGGAGCTTGGCCCAGGGTTTCTCAACAGCGTGTATATATATTAAGTCGGCGCGACTTTTCACAAAAGTCCCCGAGTTAATATAAATCCCACTTATGTACCACCGACTGAGAATCTTATTGCGTGTGACCCTCTAGGCCCATTTACCAGTCCGGTTTTCAGCCCATTAAGTCCAATAACTAGTTATTGACTTATTGTAATTAATTAATATCTATATATTAACTAATTACTTAACCGAATTGACATCGCATGTGAATTCGGTCGGACTTCTGATCAAGTTGGGTGTCAAGCAACACCGCATGATCCCGGAAGGTAATGGGGTTCAGCAACCCACTCATGGAACCTGTCCGTCCACAGTTACCACGTGGCTATAATCCTTCGTTCTCACAATGCTCTCGAGTTAACCTAGGGTATGGTCAACTGTCAAACCCTAGAGTGTCAACTCACTTGAATCAGACTCCGCTTTACAATATCCGAAAACCACTTTTCTGATATTGTTTCTGCTCTGGCCAGAGACTCCTGCGGATCTACTCTAGAGCATTCTCTCTCCAGTTACCTGAGAGCGAACTATCCTTTATTGAACACACAATCACCTTCGAAGGTCTTCCGCTGGACCCGATCCTTGACTATTTGAGATCCCGTGGATAGGGATTCGTAGGTCAAGGTCAAAGTCCAGAAGTCCACCGACAAGGTGTCTTTGGTGTCTCAAGTCCAAGGATCAACCACGCTACTGTGACGATGAATCAAGCCGATTGACAGTCAGGGAAATTACCATTCGGCGATTCATGTTGGATCAGTTCAGTGAACTCATTCTCCAATGAGCACCTACAGGTTTACCATTGTGTCTCCACACTAGTAACTAACGAGATCAGTTACCCTCATCATATGAGCTGGAATAACTTGTACTAGTCTAACCGGATGTTTGATGTCCTTCTCAAACATCTTACGACTAGGAACAATTGAGAATATGTGTTTATAAGTCATCAGTCTCATTATTATGATCTCATCATAATCTGATGACTATTGCACATATTCATGTACTTCATTATGCACAATTATAAACATCTCAATCTACATAATGAATTTAATGTCATTCATTAGTGAACCAGATTGAAATAGGTGCCTTATGATTGGCTTAGAGGACACATATATCCATCAATCTCCCACTTGGACTCAAGGCAATCACTTTCGCATTTGATCTCCATCAAATCTAGGTGATGCTCACAGAAAGTCTGTGACTAAGACTTGGTCAGGGATCTGCTAAATTATCTACAGATGGAATATTTCCATTACGTTATTTCCTCTTAATCCTTTGTCTCTGAACTTATGAAAGAATTTCAAAATGTTCTTTAACTTCTGAAGAGACCATGGCTCGATCACACAATTGATCGCTCCTACTGTTGTCCTACAACAACAAGATTTAATCAGAGACTATTTAGAACTACATCTAGTTCAGGGATGAACCTTTTCATCCATACTGTTCTAATAACAATATCACTTATTTATGTTGTCACCTTAACATCGAGTTTTGGATTGGAACCATTCCAATCCATTCCTTTCTACTAGAAGGTTGAATCCACAATTGATCGATCACACAATTGATCGCTCCCACTGTTGTCCTACAACAACAAGATTTAATCAGAGACTATTTAGAACTACATCTAGTTCAGGGATGAACCTTTTCATCCATACTGTTCTAATAACAGTATCACTTATTTATGTCGTCACCTTAACATCGAGTTTTGGATTGGAACCATTCCAATCCATTCCTTTCTACTAGAAGGTTGAATCCATTATTTGACTTGAAATTTGAGTCAGTGTGACCTCATAGTTTCAAATCATCCTCTCCATATACGTGAATGCACCCTTAGCACTTCTCAAGATATGTTATGTATTGCACCATATCTTAATAAGGTGCAATTCCTCATTCTATCATATTGCTATGATGCACAATGAGGATCAATCAAGCGAGGATACAATTATCCTCTTAATGATTTGTGTGAATCATATAACTAAGTGTTAGTTTCTTTGATCAAATCAAAAATTCTAATACTTCATATTGATCTTATACCTTAATCTCTCAGATATATTCGTCTTGTACTTCAGTAAGTACATGCAGTCGAATCATTCTAAGAGTGAATTATAAAGTAAGTCAATAGTAGTGATTATCTTTGGCCTTTGAGCTGTTTACATCAATATGCATCAGCATCAATGATTTCTTATTATACATCTCTATGTACAATACCATAGATAATCAGGATTCACACAGTTCATTTCTATAGGAAACTTGTGAACATTCATCATATGAAATGTCACTTCAAGAATCTATAGTGTATTGACTGATTTGAACAACTATTATTCATTCTCAGTCAATGTTATTCACTTTTATAATTCTTGATATCTTATGTAACTAAATAACAATTATTTAGTTTCATATTAGACTCCTATAGATATTCAAAGATTTACTGTCAGATAGCAACCTATGAATATCATGAACAATGGTTGAGTCTAACTCAACACTCACATTTTCTCGATTTCCTTTTACTTGTCTAAGTCTGTATTCCATCGCAGCTCTGAGAATCATTTCCAATATCCCATATTGGATACGCTAATTCTGCAATAGACATGCAAAAGACGATAATAAGAATATATGAAACTTCTTTCAAGTTCCATATTCTTTTTACCTTTACCAATATCCTTATATTGGTTGCAGTGGGAGAACTGCTACTTCTCTATCTCAGTTGACTTTCCTTTATCCTTTTTCAGGTGTGGGTTCGACCGTTTAAAATCTTACCACTTGCCATTCTCAAAGGCACATCATAAATATCTCTTCATCTTGGTCTATCCAAATAAGAGATTTCATGATAATCATTACCTTTCATTAAGACATACCATGAGTACCTCTTCACCTTGGTCTATCCAAGTAAGAAGATTCATGATATCTGATTAGGATAGTGACTTTCACTTGGCCCTGAAGACATTCTTCAGAGTTTTCTAGTCAGTCTGAGCATGAGAAGTAATGGCATCCAACATGCCAAAATCTCGAATAGACGATGTAGACACGCTAATTTTGACATCATTTCGAGTAAATTTCATATCATATAATAATGTCTCATAATGGTCTGATATTTAACTATTGGTTAATTTTTATTGATCTTTTTGAGTGTCGGGTTTAACAGACATGTTTAAGTTAATCAATTAAATTGATTTTAGCTCAAATTTCAGTTAAAATATGCAGAATTCTAAAAGGTGTCAACCTATGTGGACGCGATTTAGAAGTCTAAAAGACGTCAACCTGTGTGGACGCGATTTAGAGTTTATTCCTGTTTTAACGTTTAAATTTGAATTTTAATCAATTGATTAATTAACTAAAAGGCGTCTGCCAAGTACGACGCGTTTTAGGTTTTCCTAGGCTATTTCTACTTCTCTTCCGGATGTTTATCCTTATCTTAATTAGTGTAAAAGACGTTTGCACATGTAGACGCTTTTTAGTTGATAAAGATAAAGATAAGTTTTCCCGGATGTTTATCCTTATCTTAATTAATCTGAAAGGCGTCAGCCATGGTGGACGCGTTTTAGATAATTACAGATAAAGATGAATTAATC
This sequence comes from Zantedeschia hybrid cultivar, assembly GCA_030544215.1. NCBI lineage: Eukaryota > Viridiplantae > Streptophyta > Magnoliopsida > Alismatales > Araceae > Zantedeschia > Zantedeschia hybrid cultivar. Next base: position 30,398,205 of record JARZZO010000003.1, on the reverse strand, counting down.
AGTATTTATCTGTCAGTTAAGATGGATAAATCCGAGGTTTTTCCATGTTAATCACGGACGCAGAAGAAGCCTATAAATACCATGCATCTTCATGAGTTAAAAAAAAAAAAAAAGAGTTGAACGTCATTATTGATCGAAGCGATAGCGAGTTGAAGATCAAAGCAACAACGTCAGAACGCTGAAGCACTGCCATTTCCAGAAGTCGGCATCCTTTCAAGATCTTCATCTATTCAAGAATTCAACCATTGGGCATAAGTCTTTTTATTTCTGCATTCATTTCATTTAGTTCTACATCATTCTTCATCATTCACTTCATGCGAACACACACAACACATTCATTCTTTTCAAAAACCTATTTGATTAAGGGGTTTCAAAAGCCATTAACCAAGTAAGTTTGCTGTTTAATTACATGCTTAACATCATGATTGGAATAGATACTATTATTGCTTAAAGTTCTTATCATTGTTTCTTTATTTCCTTTTCTTTCTATTCTGCCGCACGGAGCAAAAGAAAAGCAAGCAAGTCACAAGGATTTCTGGACGATCCTCAACTTCAACCTCAACAGCAAGAACAAAGAACAAGAAAGGGCTCTCTTTCTTCAGCCGGCTGAGGAAGGGGAACCAAGAGCTCAGAATCTTCCGCATTCAAACAGGTAGGTGATCAAAACCCTCTTTTGAAACTTTTTAGTTAAAAGTTTCTGGCGATCACTGCACTTATTTTCTGTTTTTAATAGGATTATTTTACACCTAAATAACATAGAAATTTTCATGATAATCACACGAGCATTTTAAGCACTCACAGTTTTTTTGGCGATCACGGTGGGACTTGGTCTCGCCATCTTTTAAGTTTTTTGTTCTTGCTATCATCAACCGGGCACCCACGGTGCACCATTTGTGTCTCTCGACACGTCCTCACCAATTGGTGAGTGTTTTAGTTTAGTTAATTTCCCTCGTGCACCACGTGCACACCCCTGTGGCAAGATTTTGCCCTCCCCGTTGATTTGATAAAAAAGCTGTTTTTGTGATAGAAATGATGTGTGATTGATTGATTTTCTAGTTGTTTAGTTAGTAAAAGCATCCTGTTAAAAATCTGGAACTAAAAAAAATCTGCATGAATTGATTATTTACTGCTTTTACCCTATTTGAGGAGGATTCAACCCAGAAAATCCTCCTGCAAAACTGTTTCTGCGACTTAAAAGACGTCCAGGAACAGCGACGCGTTTCAAACCGCGTCGCTACACCCAGACGCCTTTTAGTCATATTTTCTCTGCTGTCTGCTCTGAGTCTCTGCGGGAAAATTAAGGCTCTGTTTTGAATAGCGTCGACTACCATCGACGCGATTTAGACAGTTTCTTAGTTATTTTTCAGTTCTCAGATTTTTGTGGCTGGTGTGCTACTACCCATTATTATTAAGCATTAGAGGCCATCCAGGCCATAGGACATACGCATTGAGGCGAATACCCTCTTTTTCTTAGGAACACACTACTTGACGTCAGCAACTCTCTCTGATTGGGTTGGTCCCTTGATCAGACTAGAGAAGTTGACGTTGAGACATCCATAAGTCCCCAAAATCAAGGTATTCCTCCTTGATCATCGGGCTGGTTGTACCAATTGAAGTCCCGGCTAGATTCTAAAAGCGTTGTGAGAGAAAGCCCTAGAGAATAACGGTGGAAATTGAACTGAAACTAGGATCCTTTCCCTGAGTGAATTTGTGGTTTAATCCAATTTAAATAACTCAACAAGGAATCTTAAAATCACGTTAAGCATCCACTTGTTTGATTAATCTCTGTGCAACTTGTTTGTCAAATCTTTGAAAAAAGGAATCTAACATCATGCTGCTACGATCAGGTAGGGACTTGAGTATGGCTCAAGACGCCATCATCAACTACGAGGGAGATGCTAATGCCCCTCGTGATTCCGATTACAACTATGATGGGAGAGATGCTGATGCCTCCCGAAATTCTGTCTCCATTCCATATCGACAAGATGGGAATGTACGGACACCTCTCTTTCATCCTCACGATCAATATCATGATCTTCCCCCGCATGAATATGTAATTCCTAATCCCAATCTTGAGGAGGACATGAATCAGAATGATCCCTCATCCTCTGATTCTTCGGATCTCGTCAACGCTTTGGGAGTTCTTGCCTCCCGTCTGGACCCTCAGCAATTCGAGGCGATCCAGTCCATTTTGAAGGGGAAGGCACCCATGCAGCCTGCTGAGCCTAACCCTGTGGCTCCCCCGGCTGTCCCTCAGCAACCTCCTCTTCCTCCTCCTTACATCCATCAGGCCATGGAAGGCCTCCATGTTACTTCCCAGTCAATTGGGCCTCAACTTTCGTCTGCTAGGCAACCGGCTAGACCGCTAACGCCCGCTCATCAAAATGCCTTCGGGCATGGCAGAAGCTCTGCCGGACCGCCTCTTTATTGTCCTCCCTGTCCAACGTACTCTAGGCAGCAGGCCTATCAAGTACCTCCACCTCCTCCTCCTCCCCAGGCAGATCTGACCACACAGGCGTTGTTGGCCAAAATGGAACGCATGGATGAGCAATTTAATAACCTCCAGAAGATGATGGGGGTCAAAGCTGCACCAGAAATCAACTTGCCGAGCCTGCCAGTATTCCACCTGCCGCCCTCTGAGATGCCAGTGTACCGGAAGTACAACGGTACTGGTAACCCCTTCACACATCTGAAGGAGTTTATGTATGAATCCTCTTTCTGGCAGAACGACAAGAGGTCGTTGGCCTTTTTGTTCAGGAGATCTCTAGAGGGACCAGCCCTCGAGTGGTTCTTTTCTTTAGAACCCTCTGAAGTAGAGGATTACGGTATCGTTTCACGCAAATTTATCCAACGATACCAGGACAGAGTTGCACCCTCCTTGTCCATCACTGACCTCATAGCAGAAAAGATGAAACCTGATGAGGAGTTTGTCAGTTTTGCCGACAGGTGGCGGGGCCTGACCGAAAAGGTGAAAGATCACTTGTCCGAGTCCGAGCAAGTGAAGATGTTAATTTCCAACGCCACGCCCTAGTTCAAGCTTGTCCTCTCCCTGAACAATCTGACCAACATGGCAGAGCTCTATGAAAGAGCACGGTACTGCCAAAATGCCTTCAAGGACGCTACGTTCTCTAGTGTCTTTGATCCTCACAGACCTAACAGGCCTCCACCTCGAAAGCCTGCAGCGCCAAATGCTCCCAGCACAGGTCCGACTACTGAGGGCACGCTCTCTCATGAGCAAGTCAGTAACATGAACAATAACTCGCCCCAATTCGTGAGGAGTCAGCAACAGTACCAGCGACCACAACAGCCGAATCAGCAAGGGTATAGGCAGCAGCAGAACCCCCATTATCAGCAACAGTATCAGCGGCCCCAGCAGCCGAACCAGAACCAGAACCAGCAACAGCCACAACAGTAAAAATCAGTAAAAAACAGAGAACCAAATCTGAAAACACATAAAATTCTCTAAATGACTAAAATGCCCCTAGAACTTAATACAAATTACAAAAATACCCTCAAACATGATAAAAATCTGTAAAAATCACATAAAATTCTTAAAAATATCAAAATCTCTCCTATGCCCAAAATACCCTCCAAACCTTAATAAGATTGGTAAAATTACCAAAATACCCTCAATATGATAAAAAATAATAATAAAAATCTCAGAAAAATATAAAAATAGACTCCAAGTCTAATAAATCCAATTCAGGTAAAATTACTAAAATACCCTTACAATTCAAACACACTTGAAATAACTCTAAAATACCTCCTAAGGTTTTGAAACCTTCCTAAATCATTAAAACTCGTTTCATACACTAAAATAACCATAATCTCCCTATACCCTCCAACTTGGCATAATGACAAAAATACCCTTATAGTTCTAAAATACTTTGAATCAATCCAGAATACTTGGAGTCAATCCAATATACTTGGAATTAATCCAGATAGCTTGGAATCAATCCAAAATCATATAAACTCATCCTAAACTTGGGTGAGGCCAAGAGTTTAACCTAAAATATATCTTCATATGCATGTGCTGCCTGTAGTAGTAGTGTTGTATGTTATAAGGGCATCATACGGACGATTAATCAAGGGTTGTCGAGTAGTTGCTCGACGTAATTAACACTGACCAAGGTCAGTGGAGAGAGGTCATATACTCGGATCTTCGCCTGATCCGAAGTCCCGGACTCCCTGAGGGCTAATCCCAAGCTCTCATAGTCCAATAAATAAAATACATAAAACCGACCTATATTTCTCCAGATATAAACAAAAATGATATGGATTTTTTTTAAAATAATCCGAATAGGAGAGACATGCTAGGTCAGGTTCCAAACACCATATTAGTATACTCACTTATGTTTTTCATAGGTAAGGATCGTTTGATTTTGTTAACATTTATTATTTGTAAATATTTAGTACATTAGCATAATATTTTTCATGTTTAATCTGTATGAAAATAGTCATTTTGTATGCGTTATGTGTATTTCTTTGTCTTAACCCACTTTTGTCACACCCAACACATAGCTAATTAATTGTTTATATTTTTTCTGATTTTATCTGATTTTTTCCTTATTTTTTCTGATTTTTTTTTGGCCCCTTTAAGCCCGTACCGGTCGTACCGGCCGGTACCAATACCGGCCGGCACCGGTACCGGTACTGCCATCCATGGCTGGAAATGATTTGTATGGACAAAGAAGTGGGTGACCTTGGCATCAAGCACATGAGAGACTTCAAGCTATCCCTCTTGGGCAAGTGGCTCTGGAAGCTTTGGACTGAGAATGGAGGTCTTTGGATGGAGGCAATAAATCAGAAATACTAAAGCAGAGGAGTGGCTAGAGGTCCAATCCTACACCCTCTTATAGTGTTTCTCACCTATGGAAGTGGATCTTACACGCTGCAGATGTGGTCTGGAGCGGTGCAAGTAGGTTCTGGGGAATGGTCAAAGATGGCTTTTTTGGAGGACAAATGAGTGTGCTAATGTGTCTTTGAGGGTCTCCTTCCTACTGCTCTATCCCATTGTTCGCTCTCAGATGGATGTGGTTGCCTCTGTTTGGGATCAAGGTGGTTGGCTCCCTACCTTTCAGAGGGCCCTGCATGATGATGAACTTGTATAGCTTCTTGATCTATTTCAGCTCCTCATGGATTTTGTTATCAACCCAAACAATTAGGACTCTTGGGAGTGGGCCTAGGAGGGAAGCAAGAGATATACTGTTAGTTTGCTTACAGGAGGATTCATGATGGAGGCGTTAGGTTCCCTTTTGATAACCAGGTATGGAAAACTAAAAGTGCTTTGAAGGTGCAAATTCTTCTATAGAGAATCTCCCATGGGAGGCTCCCTACTTGTGACACTATAGCAGTCTTCTTGGATGGGGTGTCGGCTACATGCTCCCTTTATGGTCTTGCTGGTGAGACTATGAACCACTTATTCCTGATGTACCCCTTTTCGAAGGAAGTTTGGGAACTGGTCATGGAGCGGATCCAGTGCGGGTTACAGCTGGCTGATATGGTTGAGACTCTGCTCTTACGATGGGAGAGGAGATGGCCTTCTGAACAAGACGTCAAAATCTGATGGTTGATCCTCCATGCCACATTATGGTCTAGTTGGGGAGAGCGGAATGCTACGATCTTCAAACGGGAGTCCAAGTCGGCTGCAAGACTGTCTTCTTTTATTTGTGATATAGTTTCTGAGTGGGGGAGACTTCTGTGTTCAGTCAGCCCCCGTCAATCTACTCTCGTCTTCTTTGGGTATAGTTTAATCACATTGCCTCAGTGTTTTTGTAGAGGGGATTTGGTGGGCTGACGTATACTACACTTGTAAATTCCCTTTTCTTACAATACATTTTGGTGGTACCATCCACTCCCCCCCTAAAAAAAAACCTCTTAATGATGACAATGATGATAATAATGATAATTTAAGAACGATTAGAAGTAATATAAGATTACATGGGCTTGTCCCGCTCATGTAATGATGTCACTTCATATCATATTAATTTAAAACATCACTTGACGAATCTAAACCCTAGAGAAATTTTTTTGACTTTCATCTATATTTCAAAATCTCCAAGAACATACTAGCCTTCCTCCTCGAGAATCCCCCTTCTTTTTGGGAAGTTTATTCTCCCTTGGTTCGTTCTTCTTCATGAAAATGTTCATACTAGGTTTTTCACCTAGGATAAGGGTATGGCTTGTATAACATAAATAGAATAAACAAGGCTTCAACTTTAATTCCTACTACAAAATCTTTAAATATTCATGAATTACAATCTTTAATTAACCTCACGATTACTAAGGGTTCTTCATTATTACTCCATTTAAATGTACTTTGGTTCTGCTAGGTTTCATTCAATGTCTTATTAATGTAAGGTATTAAGGCATATGACATAACATATATGGAAAGTTACCAACTTTAGTTTAAACTTTGAAATCTTTCAACATTTATGCGATGTCCAAATTCTACATCCGGGCTAATGACTTGTCCCATCTTATGAACCTTAGCAATCTTTTGTGATGATGATAGTGACTATGGCATGGTTCGCTGTATCATATTGGATCGTGCCGACTCGTATGAGTCCTCTGCTAGCATGCATCATATCGGATCAGGTCGTGCCAACTCATACATGCACAATGAGTTGTTTTAGTTTGGTTTTTATCATTTGGTAAGTAAATTCACACTTTTATATCAATTACTAGGGTATATTTCTCTTAAACATGGCTTAAACTCATTGCCATTAACCAACTCATTGGCATGAATCGGCTCGATTCATGCGACTTGTGCAAGCTGGATTGGTACTGACTTATATCTGGGAAGGTACGATGTAACATGCGGCGAGCCTTGGACTAAGGTTCATAATTTTGAATTGATCATGTGCCATTTTTCTTATACCAGAGCATAAATCATGAGGAAAACCCCACATGGATGTGTATTTGCAATTTTGCAATTAGGGTTTCATTGGCTATGATCATGCCTAACTTTTAAAATGCACAATATGGAATTTGAAACATATATTCAGCCATCTGAAAATCATAAGAGTTACCACAACATGAAAGAAACATGATGCATGCATAAATGGATTTAGATGTCTTCTAAGAGATTATGCTTTTTATCATATTTAATTTCAAGGAAAAGCTTTTCTTTTCCTACATCAATCATCAACGCCTTAAACATCACCTCCATGCCAACAATAGTGATCTAGGTTTATGGCTATCACTTATACTTTCAAACTCACGTAAAAGATCTCCTAAAAACCCATTTCCAAGGTGACACAATTTGAGAAAACAATTGGACACAATGTTCCCTTAATACGCATCACTTCATACTTCCAAATTCCACCCAAAATCCCACAAGGTAATCACCCTACCTCAAGGAGAATCCAAACACCAGCTTGAAGAGGGTGATAAGACCTCTTTCTTGAAGCTTTCTTCACTGCTAAACTGAAGAAGGCCACCTCCTTTTGGGCTGTAGCAACTAGTAAGTCTCCTCTTGCTCCTCTCTCTCTCTCACTTCTTCTTCTTCAGCTTTCTCTCTCTCTTTCCCCCACTCTTTCTCCCTCTCTTCCAGCCAGCTGCAAGCTGGTCTGAGAGAGACCAGCCCACTCCCCCCCCCTCCAGGAAAAAAAAAGGGTGTCTGGGAGGTGGAAATGGAGAAGTGAGAGGTGATGAGAGTTCCTTTGGGCCCCCACACAGCCCATTAACCGGGCCCAGCCCAATAAGGGTCCCGTAAGCCTGCCCATTAAGGGTTTTTAAATCTGGCCCAATTTCTCATAACAAATGGGCTGATTTTGAACCCAACAGAAATCCAATAGGATCTGGCCCATTAGGCCCATTTAATCTGACCCATTAAGGGTCCATTGAGGCCTAATAAGGTCCAATTAGGTTCTGGAAAAAATCTAAATTGGACCCCTTAGTTTTTAACTACTTTGATTAAACCCAGACTTTTAGAAATTATGCAAGTACCGCTCTATTTTACATGCAGGTCCTTACACCACTGTACTTGGCAATTGGCATACAAATCAATAACCAAGTGGGTCAGTTCTGTTGACTGTGGAGAAGGATGAATAATGGAAATGGAGGTGCCTAACATGCAAAAGGACAACGGGAACTCAATAATTTACTCAAAGAATGGGAGTAGTGTATTGTATTGCAATTTGGAGCTAGAAGATAATGACACTCTCAATCTACTTTGACCTTGACCATTACTGCAATATTGATGTTGTGCAAAAAGATGAGTTCATTAAATGCTTTGTAAGTGTTACCTGCAGGAGCATTGCAGTTCTGTTGTTGATTGTTTGTTTATTTTCTCAAAGATTGTAACTTTGTCTTTGAAGAAACCAGGCGCACAAGAGAGAGGAGGAAGATAAACGGTTGGAGGAAGAAACCTAACTGTCGGCCTTGAGAGTCTCAATCTCTCACCGCTGCACACCACATGTTTATTCATAAAAATATGTAGGGTCTAAAAAAAAAAATCACCTTCTAAAAAAACCACCTACAATATTACATGGCATAAGACGAAAGCATGAGAGAGGTGTGCGGAGAGTGGAGAGGGAGAGAGGAGAGTGAGAAAGGAGTAAGGAGAGTCTTTGGAGGAGCTGATGAAGGGAGGGAGAAGGTTTGGACCACTGTCCAGGCGAGGAGCGCCCATAGACAGTTTCCTGGGTTGAAAGTTTCATCTGGCCTTCCAGTGGGCAAGGATATTTGTATCCGTTGCCTTTGCAAGGGTCATCATGCCGTAAGCTGCAGAGACGCTGTTCGATGTCTACTATGCAGAGGAGTTGGTCATAGGAGGAATAAGTGCCCTGGCCTTCAGCAATCTGCCAGGTCCATAGTAGGGGGAGCCAGAGAGGTGATTAAAGAACGGTCTGTTAATCCAAGCTTGCAGTCATCCTCCTCCAAGATTATTCCCGGAGACTTGGAGCTACTTTGGTCGCCTGAGGTAGCACCGACTCGATCCTATCTGGACCAGTGTGTAGTGGTCTCATTTCAGGAAGATATGCTTCGGCCAGTAGTAGAGTGCGAGGAGATGAAAGCATGTCTGAAGATTCTCTGGCCGCAAGTTTGTAACTGGAGTATCCGGAGATTGGGGAAGTATTCCTTCCTGGTTTACGTTGACCTGGAGTCTTGGAAGTATTCAGCTTGCTCTAAGGGAAGCGTCTTTTTGAAGGAGGGAGGTGCTCTTTCCTTCTCGCCTTGGAAAGTCGAAGTGAGAACTTTGCCAGTGGTTGATGTAACTGAAGTCTGGTGTAATCTTTATGGGATTCCTCTGCATCTGTGGAACATTGCCTCTTGCCAAGCCATATGTTCAAGGTTTGAAAGATTAAGAGAAGTAGATGGGGAAGGTCTCAGGGGGGTTGACATTTCGGCAGCCCGAGTTAAAGTAGCTGTTGATCAGGTGGGGGATGTTCCGGAGAAATTAAAGATTGTAGTAGGGGGTGGAGTTTTCTGGGTCTCTATTTCGGTGGAAGATTCTAGCGTTGATCGATCTGCTGAGAAGGAATGGACGTGGGCTGAGGTTGCATCTGAATATAGGAAATTTAGGAGAAACAGAGGTGGGGGAGTTAGAACAAGGGAGCCGGAAGCACTTGTTTCGCCAACCCAGGGAGATGGTGGTTCGGACTCAAAGCGAGTTGGCTTTTCTCAGAACTCAGTTGATCCGAGTAATAGGGAGACGAAGAGTCAAGATGGGGCAGGAGCTGGCCTAGGAATTCTTACCTGCGGGGTTCCGAGATTGCATGGAGAAAAGGGGCTCCTCGGGGCAATACCAGAAGCCGTTGTATGCAGGGAAGAGAAAATGTTAAGTGTTGGGAAGGAACACAACATCTTTAATGAGGTGGGGGAGGCAATGTTGAGTACGTCCAAGAAGAATGTGAAGGAAGACGGTTACGGGAAGGAAGGTGAAAGGCTATCGGGTGAGGAAGATACACAGTACTGGGTAACCGGTAAGGAGGAATCGATTTATGGTGAGGACCCGATGCGGTGGGATCCGGTTGTCTCAGATCTTAACTTATCCCTGAACTGGGTTTCCATGGTATCGGTTCAGTCACCAGGGGCTTCGTCTGGACCGGTTCAAATTGACAAACCGGAATTGAACCGTCGTCTTCCTAGCTTCGATTCTGGTTCAATCACAGGGTTTCAGAGGAACGATGTCGGCTTCTTCGGAGCTTTTGCTCCCAGGACTGAAGCTCAGGACATCTTCCCACCTGAGTATGGGGACAACCTAAGGACTGGAGGGAAGCTTGGGGTGAAGAAAGATAGACCTGAGATGAACAGTCGACAGAGGAACATTATTAGCAAGGATGCAGAGACTGGACAGAGCAGTGAAAGTTTGGATGGGATTTTGTAGAAGATTGATATGCCATCTGATACAGCTGGGCCTCAAGATGATCTGACAGGTATTTGTTGTTGTATAATAGTGAAGGATGGGTTCGGTCAGAATGGGCTAAACTGTGTGGACTGTGAAAACAGAGAAGAATTACAGCATGATAAGGAAACATGTTTTCGGTGGCCAGAGGCTCAACAGTGTCACCCAGGGTCTGACTGGCAACAAAATGTGGAGGAGGATAGTGAACATGGTCATAATCAGTGTTTGCAGATCATCCCGTATGACGGGGATGTAGAACCTTTGGCCATTAAACAGCTCTATGATACCGAGGCGTGGACAAAGGAAATTATCCTTTTTGGCCAGTGTATAGGGATATCTTTCCTGGGCAGAGTGGACATGATGCTGAGTTTGCTTAAGAAAATGCAAAGAAATGAAAAGCTGCAATATTCTGTCAAGAAAAGGGGTATGGGTGGAGGCCTCAAGATAGGTAAGAGGGAGGCAGAATTTGTGAAGAGTAATGTTCTTGTGGACAGTCTTCGAGGAAAGAAGTCTAAGGAGGGGGGGCTACATATCATACCTTCATGAACCTGATATCATGGAATATTAGGGGTCTTAATGGGGCCCCCAAAGCCAGAGCTGTGAAGGACCTTGTTCTGTCCCTTCACTTGGACTGCATTTGTTTACAAGAGACAAAGATGTCCAGTTTTGACAACTTTTCTTTATCAAGACTGGGTGGTCCACTTTTAGATAAAATGGCATTCCTGCCAGCTGAAGGTTTGAGAGGTGGACATGTTATATTGTGGAATGGGAATAAATTTGAGGGTAATGTCTGTGATGTGGGCAGTTTTAGCATATCAGTGGCCTTCACCTGGAAGTGTAGAAGAGTCCACAATAGAAGATGGATTATCTCTTCAGTGTATGGGCCACATTCCGATCAGCAAAGAGAATTGTTTTTTCAAGAGCTATATAGACTACACTCTCTCTTTCCTGAGGCTTGGTGCATTGTAGGGGATTTTAATTGCGTAAGATACCCTTGGGAAATGTCTGGTGCGCAGAAATGGAGCAAGGAGATGGTCATGCTAAACCAATGGATTAGAGATTTTAATCTAATGGATCTAGATATCCCCAACAGAAAATTCACTTGGTCTAATCTCCAGCAGAAGTGTACACAATTGAGGATTGATAGAATTTTGATATCCCCGGATTGGTTCAAATTTTTTCCATTGTCACACATTAAAGGATTGTGCAGGGTTGTTTCGGATCATATACCCCTACAACTTATGGTGGAAGACAAGCATAGAAAGATAAGAATATTCAGATACGAACTAAAGTGGCAGAGGGAACAAGGCTTCAAAGAAATGATCAACAATTGGTGGCTGGAATTTACAGAGTCTGGTTCAGCAATTTTCATATTTCAGAGAAAATTGAAAAGGATAAGGGCAGGTTTGAAACAGTGGGCCAAACTGAAATATGGGAAGGCATTGGAGGAGAGACATGTGTTGAAGAATAAAATTGAAGATCTGGAGCTGAAAAGTGAGGATATGGATCTCTCTTCTGTTGAAATGCAGGAGCTCAAATACTTGAAGAAAATGTTTAATGAAGAATTATTTAAGGAGGAAATCAAGTGGAAACAGAGAGCGAAGGAACATTGGCTAAAAGAAGGTGATCAAAACACATCTTTTTTCCATGCTATGGCCAGTGCTAAAAAGAGGTTTTTGACTATTGATCATGTGAGAGAAAATGAGAAAGTGATTGAAGAACCGAATGAGATTTAGAGGAGGTTTATTGATTTTTTTCAGAAATTGTTTTTGGAAGACTTTCCCTCGAGGCCTCATTTGGAAGATGGTATACTTCCAAAGCTAGATGCTTCTGATGCTGAAGATCTCTCCAAGCCTTTTACTGTAAAAGAAGTCAAAGATGCAATTTTTAGCATGGACCCTAATAAGGCTCCGGATCCTTATGGGATGTCTATTGGGTTTTATCAATTTTGTTGGGATATAATTAAAGATGATATGCTCAATGTCGTTCAAGAGTTCTTTGATAGCCCGGATAAAATCAAGGCCTTCAATTCCACTTTCATTGTCCTTATTCCAAAAATTGAAGGTGCTGAAAGTATGGGGGATTTTCGTCCTATTAGCTTGCTCAATGGGTGCTATAAAATCATTACCAAGATTTTGGCTACCTGGCTCAAAAAAGTGATTCACAAGATTGTGGGGATTAACCAATCAGCTTTCATGCAAGGAAGATACATATTGGATAATTTTATGGCAGCTTCTGAAGCTATTCACCATTACAAGTGTAGGAACAAGAGTGGTGTCATCCTCAAACTGGATTTTGAAAAAGCCTATGACAGAATAAGCTGGGATTGTCTTCAGAAAACTATGATACTTATGGGTTTTAATGACTTATTGATCAAATGGGTGATGAGTTGTATATCTTCAGCTTCATTTTCTGTTATGGTGAATGGAGAACCATGCGGCTATTTTAAGAGTTCCAGAGGCCTTAGGCAGGGAGATCCTATATCTCCATTGCTATTTCTGTTAATTGGGCAGATTTTGAGCTCTATGTGGGAGAAAGCTGTTGAACAAAAATTGATTGAAGGGTTCACCATTGGTAGAAGCAATATTATGTTATCTTATCTTCACTTTGCAGATGATACCTTGTTGTTTTCATCTGGAAGTCATGAGGAAATCAAGAATATCAAAAATCTGCTGATTTTGGTGGAAGCTTTAACAGGCTTGAGAATTAATTTTGTAAAATCAGAAATTGTGGGGATACATCTGCCACATAATAGATTGCAAGAAATTGCTGAAACTTTGCAATGCAGAATTTGTTCTTTCCCAATCAAATATCTCGATTTGCCCTTGTCAGATGGGGCAATTAGAGCTAGGGATCGGGATGTGCTGATTAAAAGATTTGAGGATCGTTTGGAATGGTGGAAAGGTAGATATCTCTCTGATGGAGGGAGATTGATCATGTCTAAAGTTGTCCTCTCTTCTTTGGCCATTTACTTTGCTTCCATTTTTAGAATTCCAAGGTCAGTGGAGAAGACCATTAAATCAATCAGAAGTTCTTTTTTTTGGTCAGGAGGTAAAAGGGGAAAGAAAGGTGTTCATCTTATTAAGTGGAGCAATGTATGCAAAAGTAAGGATCAAGGAGGTATTGGTCTATGTGGAGTTGCCACCTTCAACCAAGCTTTGCTTATGAAATGGTTGTGGAGAAGGAGAGAGTCTTCAGAGACTTTGTGGGCTACTATTATTAAGGAGCTCTATTATTGTGTTGACAATAAATGGACTTTTTATCCCTCAAGAACCTATAACTTGTCTCCAATTTAGAAGAATATTGTGAAGAATGCATAATTCATGGAGAGATCTTGTGGTATACAGGTTGGTAATGGATGTGATACCTTGTTCTGGAAAGATAAATGGTGCTCCAATATTGCTCTCTTCTCTTGATTTAGTAATTTATTCAACATTGCTCAGCACAAGGAGGCCTCGGTGGTAGAGGTTTTGTCCCATCATGGCTCAGGAAATTTGAATATGCATCTGAGAAGGTATCTAACTGATGAAGAGGTTATTGAGATCTCTCATTTAATACATCTTACTGCCAGCACTAGATTATGTCATGAGAGGAAAGATAGGAGAGTTTGGAAATGGAATTCCAAGGGTTAGTTTTCAGTTAAATCTGCAGTTCAAATCTTAAATGATGGAGGATGCAGAGTTTGGTTGAAGGAGTTAGTGTGGTCTAATTACCTGCCCAACAAGATTAAAATTTTTCTTTGGAAGGTGGCATGGTATAGACTCTTGATTGGAAAGAGGGCTAAAATGTTACACATTCCAGGAAATCATTTATGTAGTTATTGTGCTACTTTTCAGGAGGACCAAGATCATTTGCTATTGAACTATGGTATTGTGAGGATACTGTGGAAGACTTTATGCAGATTATTTGGTATTCCATGGGTGGATCATACTTCAGTTTTGGACCTGATTTCGTGGTGGTCGGGGGCCTGTCCTACTCCAAGTCAGAAGCAATTATGGTTTTTCTTTTGTCCGGCTTTGCTTTGGACTATTTGGTGTGAAAGAAACAGGAAGAAATTCAGTGATCAATTTAGTAGTGCTTTTGAACTGTTTAAGATCACATTCAATTGGGTGGAGGAGTGGGGTAAAGCAGCAAATATTTTCAACGAAGATAGTTCGGGTTTATTGAATAAGGCTCGGCAGTGGAGGAGTTTGTTGTGTTGAGGTCTTAGTGTTAGTTGTATGCTTTATTTTCTTGATAAATCAAACCCATTGTATCTGAGTTTTGTTTTATTTTCTGTTGTGTTCATGACTTGGTTAGAGGCTTGTTCTACCAAGTATGATATGTGTTCTCTAGGTTCCCTTGTACTTCCTTTTCTGGTTATCAATTGAATTGTGACTTTCAGTCACCTTCTAAAAAATATTACATGGCATAAATGCCCCTGTTACACACTAAAACAGGGCGCACCACTAAGAGAACAAAACAACGCATAATGAAGGAGGAAAAAGACCTAACTACCCCTGTCTTTCTTTACATTCCCCTTCAAGTTGAGCATAGATATCTAACATACTCAGCTTGCTTAACATCATTTTAAAGACCTCTCTTAACATTTCTTTTGTTAACACATCAGCAACTTGATCTTTAGAACATACATAGGGCAGGCACAATTCGTCAGAGTCCAACTTCTCCAGGATGAAATGTCTGTCAATCTCTATATGTTTAGTACGGTCATACTGCACTGGGTGGTTGGCTATATTGATTGCAGCCTTGTTGTCACAATAGAGCTTCGTAGGAAGCAATGCTTTTATGCTAATATCAGCTAGTAGGACTTTCAACCACAGTAACTCAGTCACAGCTAATGGAATAGCTCTATACTTAGCCTCAACACTTGACCTTGCACAAACCGATTGCTTTTTACTTCTCCAGGTGACCAAATTCCCACCTAGATAGGTACAATATCCTGAAGTAGACCTCCGATCATCTTGAGACCTTGCCCAGTCAGCATCAGAGAAGCCCTCTATACACAAGGAGTCTTGTTTTCATAATAACAAACCTTTCCAGGACAAGTCTTGATATACCTCAGAATTCTGTCAACTGCTTGCATGTGTGTTGTTCTGGGAGCATACATAAACTGGCTGACTACATTGGTGGTGTAGGTGATATCGGGTCTAGTTAGAGACAGATATATAAGCTTGCCAACAATCTTCTGATATCTTCCCTTTTCAGCTTCAGAGAGAGCCTCCCCATCAAGTGAACTGAGTCTTTGATTCACCACAATTGGTGTTTCAGCTTACCTGCTGCCCAACATTCCTATTTCCTTCAGCAAGTCAAGAGCATGCTTTGTCGGAAAAATATGAAGGTTGCCTTGGGATCTAGCAACTTCAATCCCTAGGAAGTATTTTAAAGGACCCAAATCTTTAATCTCAAATTCCTTGGCCAGATTTTCCATCAACTTTTTGATCTCCTGTAAGTTGTCTCCAGTGACCACCATGTCATCTACATAAACAAGGAGTATAGCTACCTGTTCATCTTTCCACTTTACACAAAGTGTATGGTTAGCATTTCCTTACTTAAAACCCATCTTCATCATGGTGGTTCTAAGCTTCTCAAACCAGGCCCTTGGAGACTGTTTTACCTGTAGATGCTGCAGTTATGTGGGAGAGGAATTTCTCCTCTTCCCTAAGACTGTACTTCCTTTGTTTATTGATGTAACAAAATTCATGGTACACTCCACCACCTCTTGAAATGAAAAAAAGAAACTCTGTTGGCCATTACTAGTTGATTTTTTTTTTTAAGTTGCCTAAATCTTGAATTGACTGCAAATTCTCAATAATATGGATGGAAGCCTGTGCATTCTCTCTTAGTATATGTGTTTATTCTTAGGTTGTTAAGAGACAAAGGCTGTCAATTTAATAGCAGATTTATTATGGACCCATATTTCTTGCAGGTTGATATGATTGTGGTAACTGATGGAAGTAGAATATTGGGCCTTGGCGATCTTGGAGTTCAAGGTATCGGTATTGCAATTGGGAAACTGGATTTATATGTTGCAGCAGCTGGGATAAATCCGCAGAGGGTAATTCCATTTCACTTTTTCATTTTTTATGGTTCCTCATTTCTCTGATCCATATCTTTTTGTTATATTTTCTCACTGTTGGTTTAACTTGGCTATAATCAGAGCTATGCTGTTAAGGGCTTTCTCTGAGATTTTCTTTCTAGAACATCATTGGGAAGCTACCATGAATCTATGAAGCTCAATAAAAGCTTTCATTTTATCTTGATTATTGTTTTGTTTGGCACTTTGAAAGTTCTCAAGGTAGGATTCTCATGATTATTACATGTAAACAGATATTAAGGGTTCTGAGTTTTCCCTGCTTTCTATCCAAGATCTATGATGACATTTTATTAATCACTACCTGGAAGTCTGGTGGAGAATACAAAGTTTCTGGAAATGCAATCTTAGTCAATTTATGTCAACTGTCAGATTGAATTTTGATAACATAATGGAAAGATTAGAGAGAGTAGACTAGGGTTGTTCAGATATGTGCAACATAGCTCAGATCATGCTTTCTTGAGAAGAGTAATGGCCTATCAAGCTTATTGTACTGTATGAACTAAAAAACACAGTTTGAAGTAATTGAAACTGATGAAGAAAAAGTAAATTTGTGCTACACTTGTGCTTAGGTAGATTGCATCAGTTCATGTCATAGCCTTGTGTATTTATATACTTTGTTTGCTTTTTAAGCTTTTGAACCTTTGTAGTTAGATTTTCATCTTCTGAACTAGTAAGGATTGTTGATAGATAGCATGCTTTCAAATCAAGCTGTTCCCTGATGCTTGTTTACTACTAATAAATCATGTGCTCTGCCAAAAAAAAAAGGTTGACCTGATCACTATTCTTGTCAAGTCCTTTTGGGATCTCTGATCCTAGCTGATCCGCATTGTGAGATAGACAACTGACTTGGGTTGTTATGTTGACCGCACTGGCTTGAGCATTTAACATCTTTGCTTTTGTGGGTTCTGTTTATTCCCCTTGATCACAACGGGAAATTCCTTGTGTGCTTGGCGATCACGATGGTCTTGTATAGATGATATCCAAATGATATCAACGGTGATCTCCAGGCCTTGTAGCCAAACTGTGTTTGCATTCATTTTGTTCTTCCATGAAGGTCTTAAAGTTCAGTGAAATGCTTGGGGCCTGTTTGGTTCAGCTGATTCATCATCTTGACCCTTGAGTGATTAATATGCATTGCTTTTCAGTCATGTTTATCTGTTTTTCGTGCAAATCTAAATCACTTTACTTCAGATGGTGTTTACCATACAGTCTCAGGCTGACCATTTTACCAGTTAAGATAATAAACCATTCAGCCTTGGCAAAAAAACACCTTTATTTATTGGTTTCAGAAAGTGGGTGGTGCCGGATTCTTTACCACTTCTTCATTAATGATCAGACAATGGGTTATATGAATATAAGATCAAAAGCCCTCAAAAGACCCCCTGTAGATCAAAAATCTCATATTGATGAATAGATCTGTGTAGAAAAATGGCACTCTGGATGCTCTCTCCACTTGCAAAAATGATCCATTCTATGACATGGGGATCTAAATGATCCATAGCACTCATCCCAAATGCCATGGGCTCCAAGCTGTCTTGAAGGTTCTGTTGTTTCTTTCTCCCTGGATGGAACAGAACATGTCATGCATGATTAGGCACCAAACCTTCCTGTCACCTATTACAATTCCACCTCCTTTTGCACCCGATGATAAGCATCTCCATGCTGTCTGCTTGTTCGGACCTAACCTCGATCTCTCCTATCAGATTTTTTTATTTTTTATAATCATATCCTATCATTTTGCCTTTTTGTTTTATTTGGAGAAATATAGGTCGGTTTTATTTATTTTATTTCTTGGACCATGAGAGCTTGGGATTAGCCCTCAAGAAGTCCGGGACTTCGGATTAAGCGAAGATCCGAGTATATGACCTCACTCCACTGACCTCACTTAGTGTTAATTACGTCGAGTAACCGCTCGACAACCCTTGATTAACCGTCCGTATGATGCCCTTTAAACCATCTATACTACCACACAGCGTGCACACAAGTGAAAGATAGCTTTTAAATCTTTGGCCTCACCCAAGTCTTTTTAGGGTATTTGGATTTGTTCCAATGTCTTGGAGTATTTGGATTTATACCAAGACTTTTTATGTGTTTAAAATTCATTTTTAAAGGGTTTTGGGATTGATTCCCGATTATTTAGGATTAATTCCAAGTATTTAAGACCCTTAGGGGTATTTTGTAATTAGACTCTTTTTAGGTTTTTAACACCTTATTGAAGGTTTGTAAACCCCTTAGAATATATTTTGGATATACTTATGTTACAAGGGTATTTCAGTAATTTTACCTCAAGTTGGGTTTATTAGACTGTGTCTATTTTTATATCTTTTTTAGATTTTATATAACTTTACCCATCTTTATTAGGTTTTGGAGGGGCATTTTAGATATAGGAAGCATTTTGATATTTTTTTGTAATTTTTACAGATTTTTATCACGGGGGAGGGTATTTTTGTAATTTGATTAAGTTCTAGGGCATTTTGGGTATTTCGAAAATTTTACATTTCAGATTTAATTCCTTCTTCTTTTTTTACTTTTTTCTTTTTTTTTATACTGAATTTTGATCAATTTTATGTTTATCTTTGATATTTGATTAATTTCTTAAGTGGGTAAATGTTATTTTATGGTATTTATGTATTTGAGCATTTTCAGATTTTTAGTTTTCTTATTTTGATTAATTTTACTGTGTTTTCTGGTTTTTTTTACTGATTTTTATTAATTACCACAGATTTTGGTAATTAATTATGGTTTAAATGATTTTTTACTTAATTAATTTGTCTTAAGTATTAGGTTTCATATTCAAGATTGTATTCTATGTTTGGGGATGAGACCAAGATTAATTAATTAAGTGTTTGCAGATTTTAATCAGATTTTAAGATAATTAAGAAATTAATTACGTATATTATAAAAATAATACGTGATATTATTTAATTATTTCAAATTTGATGGCACACACATGCACACAATTTACACAAAGAAGTTCTTTCATTATTTCGGCATAGTTTCGCCTTATAAAGAAGGTATTTACAACAATAATTCGGCAGGGCTTCCCCTTAGGAAAAAACCTTAGGAAGAGAGCCTCCCGGGATGAAGAACTCCTCAAAATGCAGCAAACCCGGGCAAGAGCACCAGATTTGGTCTTCAGAGCAGCAGAACTTCCCCTTTTGAACAAGGTGGACTTGAATGCCTTTTACCTTGTGTCCCCCTTGCAAATGGGGGTCATGGGCCCTATTTATAGGCCAAAAATTGGGCCCGGTGGGGTGTGCCACCGGTTAGGCCCATGGTGGGAGGTACCCACCGGTTTCCCCATCTCCTCTCCTATTTCTCTCTCTCTCTTTTTTTTTTTTTTTTTTTAATTAAGAGGGAGAGAGGAGAGAGGAGAGAGGAGAGAGGAGAGAGGAGAGAGAGTGAGAGAAGGGGGGATCCGGTGGCTACCCCCACCGGTTCCAACCGGTGGGGGGGGGAGCCACCGGTTTGGACCCTTTTCGGCAACCGGTGGGGGGGAGCTCCCCTCCTCCTATCTCTTTTTTTAATTAGATTCTTAATGGGGCTTAGCCCATTAATTACCCCCCCCCCCCTTTTGGCCAAGTGTGAATGGGGGTGGATTTCTTTTAGTGAAGAGTTAATGGAGACTCCACTAACTAGGAGGGTTTAAGAACCATTAAATGGCCTAGTCCCCTAATTAATCTCTCCCTCCCCCTTTTTATTATTTTTTTTTGAAATTTGAAAGAGAAGAGAGAGGGAGGGAGGTGCTCCCCACTGGTTTCTCCTTGGGGGGGGGGGGGGGGGGAGCTCTCTCTCTCCCGTCCTTTTTTATTTAAACAAAGGGAGAGATAGAGAGAGAGGGGACCACTTGGCCATTTTAGGTTTTTTCCTCTTTTGGACTTATGGAAATTTCTCTCTTTGGGCTGCAGATTTTTGAGTCCTGCGGGACTGATTTTTAGGCCCATTTGGACCTATTATTGGGCTTTCATATTGGGCCCGTATTGGATTTCTTATTGGGCCATTGTGGGCCTAATATTGGGTCTTATTTGAAGAAGTTTTGGGCCCATTTATTGAAGACTTCTGGGCTGTTTTAAGGCCCCATTTTGCTGCTGTTTTAGACAATTTGCTGCAGCATTTTTGGGCTTCTTATCGGGCCCATTTGGTGGAGCTTATCGGTCCATTTGTGAGGACTACGCACTGCAGATTTCGGGGCTGTTTTGGGCAGCCTCCAAGGGTTTTATTGGGGCTGTTTTGGACTTCTTGTCGAAGCCCCTTTCAAGGCGCGCTCGACTAGGTATATTTTCCACCCCATTGCATTCCTAATGCGTGCATATATGATCATGTACCCGCATACACGTAGGAAGGGTGTATATTAACATGAACCTTCATATCATAGGTGCATGTTCATTCATTTTTTTTACATAACATAGGCTCATATGAATGTGAGCATATGCCATGCATCTTTTCCATGACATAAACCCACATGAATGCGAGTCTATGCCATGTGTGTATATTTTATTGCACAATCATATACATATGCATGCTTGAATAATATCATTGTGCATGAAACTTTTTCGGGTCAACACTGCTGTACCCCATTAAACCTGTAGTTTTGGAAGATCCTCTCTCAAGTAGCCTGAGAGAATGATAACCCATAAATTGGCGTTTTATTTTCTCGACCTCATCCCATGAGGGGCACATCATCTGAATTCCCTCCATAAAGTAGATCAAGCAGTCATACGTATGAATCCTAATTTTGTGATCCAACATTTCAGAATCATCGTTTTTATGGGGGAGAAAGGGTGAAACATGGGGTTTATAGCAACAAACTCTAGTCATAGGTGGAACTACAGAGAATTCACATCGCACTGCTCCTTGGCTCACATAGATGTGGATTTCTCGGCAGTTTTCTGTCCACCTGACATGCCAGAATCTCTCTGACCATTGCTAACTAGAGAATACGTCGCCAGCCTGGAACATTCTGCTCCAAAATTTGGAGGTTAATTGAGGCAATCGGCTGGATGGGCCATATGCTGCCTCACCTATACTTTCTCTGTCTTATCACCTCCAGGTGTAGGCCATTGCCTGCTGGTGCCTTAGCCATTGGCATAGCAGTGCTAGATTAAAATCCTTTCTGTTTCTGGTCCTTAATTCAACTTTTTTCCTTTTGTTTATCTGCTCCGAACATGAATCACGCTACCCTCTATATTTACCTCCATTCTCATGCTATGAAAATTTGCATTGTATAGACTTCTGGTCACCACCTGCAAATCTGGAATGAGGACAAAAGGGAATAGAAAATCTTAGTAGCAACTTCTTCGCACAAAGCCAGCCACCTGATTTTGTACAAAACACTTTCCTTTGATCCTGTCATTTTCCTTTCCAACCTCACCACTTTACTTCAATCCCTGCAATGTATCATGCCAGACATTGAAGGAAGCCTTAAATATGACAACGAGTTTGCCCAGTTCACACCCAAAGATCATATTGGCCCTTCTTGGTGCTCTCTGCTCCATATTTACTGCTACTATAGGACTCTTCTCAAGATTCACCATTGGATCCCTCTCCCCACCCCGGGCCAAGATCTGTCTTAAGAAGCATGCAATTTCTCTTTGCCTTATGCTGCAACGATTACCCATGAAGTGCGTTATCCAACTCTCCCATCCCCAAGCATGGATGGCAGTACCGGTACCGGTGCCGGCCGGTACCGGTACCGGCCGGTACGGGCTTAAAGGGGCCCAAAAAAATCAGAAAAAAAGAAAAAAAAATCAGAAAAATTCAGAAAAAAATCAGAAAAAATGTAAACAATTAATTAGCTATGCGTTGGGTGTGATAAAAGTGAGTTAAGACAAAGAAGTACATATAACGCATACAAAATGACTATTTTCGTACAGATTAAACATGAAAAATATTATGTTAATGTACTAAATATTTACAACAATGCAAAATATTAACGAAATCAAACGATCCTTACCTATGAAAAACATAAGTGAGTCCCTTAATATGGATAATAACCCGTAGATCCTTCTGATTCATCATTTGGTTGCTGTTGCTGGTATCTATAATAAGGTTGCATATGTTCCCTATATTCACCATAACTAAACAATGATGCAGTCAAGTCGTGCATCCCTCTTTGAATCCCTCTTGGAGTATATGCTTGTTGACTTGATGAAATTCCAGAATCATGGTGCAAAGAAATAGCATGAGGATAAGAAGAAGACCCTGACCCATAACTGCTACTGGGTGGAATCGGTGGATGGAATTGAAAGCCTTCATACTCTACTTGATCTCCCCAGCTATACATGCCTGCTTTTTGTTGGCTACCTCCATAACCTGACTGCTGTCCATGCTGACTTTGTGAATCATAATCTCCTTAACTTTCATATTGTCCTCTTCCTGTGTCAATATGTAAGGAGAAAGAAGGTGCATACACTCCGCCCCCGGTAGTAGCACCTGCAGCTGCACCAGCATCATCACTAGGAGACTCTGTCCCATCATCATCATCATCATCTTGATCATAATCAACAATTAACTTTCTTTTGACAATATTTGATTTTTTCTTTTGTGATGCCTGTTTTTGCTGGCTTTCTTTTCTTTCTAGATCCTTTTACAAGTTCAATCGATTCAATACTCCTTTTCCTCGTGGTGTATGCGTCACATAAATTTGTTTCATCTCATCAATGGCAGGATCGTCTATGGCAGCCAGGTTAGTCCTCTCCAATGTAGATGTACTCATTTTCAAGAATGATGGTGGCCCAACCATTCTAGGAGTGACTGGCCTACTATCTGATTCTGAGTGTCTAGCAGGCTCAAGCTCAGTATTATGTGCAAATAAAGGCACATGCTCAGTCTGACTCTGATGCTCATGTGAAGGAGGAGGTGAATTTTCTTTTTGCCTTTTTGAGGTTCTTAATTCTGGATCTCTAACAACAGCTCTATCTAGTATGCCTTCTGCCCATTATGTATCATCAGGATCAAAAACTGGCTAATCGACAGTTGCTCGTGTCTCAACCCAAGTCTGCAAGGGATTATCATCATCAAATAACTCTTCCACATCGATTTGGCCAACAACATCTTCTGCGTGCCCTGCAGCTCGTTTCTCCCTCAATTGTTGTCTCAACCGGATGTTTTTGATCCTCAATCTCATATTGTAATGGCAGTACACCAATTTGTCTAATCGTTCAGCCTTTAACCGGTTACGAATTTTTGAGTGTATAAGGCTGAACGTGCTCCAGTTTCTTTCACATTGGCTTGCCGACGTCGTCTGACTCAAAACCCTCACTGCAACGGAAGCCAATGGATTATAACACCTATCTCTGTTGTACACCATTATCCACCACTCAGCTGTGCCATCATTAAAAGAAACCAAAAAATTAATCAATGTATGTTCTTGTTTCTTATGCACATATGACAACAATGCAATGACTAAGTATACTTGGGCTCACTTTCTCTACGGCAATTTGCACAGAGTCTTCATTATATGTCTCCAACCTTAGCCTATAAGCCTCCATCTACAAAGATGGAATTAACAATTAATAGAATTCATAGGCTCTTCAAATTACAAGTAATTGGATAAATCTTAAAATAAGATCTTCAGTAAGTATACCTGTCTCTCTGCCTCAATCCTATCTTCTATTGTCCTCGACAAACGTGCAATCACATTTAGTGTGCCTTGAATCACCTCTCCATTAATATGCACTTGACGACTGTACATTACTCGAGGATTTAAAAAATAACCTGCATTTAGGTGAAAAATTACTAATGTCAATTTAATAAATAATCTCCCATGTAACAGTATAAGACTGCACTTACCAGCTGCATGCAAGTCGTGGTGTATTGTGCTTTCCCATCTGACATCAATAAGGTCCCACCACTTCATATAAGTGTTGGGAAATACGTTCTTGATGTGCACCTTAGTAATGTCAATTGCCTCGTACAAATATCCCATGTAATTCTTATCATCCCCATCCACCAATTTTAACACATGTGCGAGAGGTTCCACCAACTTCAGATAAGTCTCCATATTACTCCAAAAAAATTTATTCTCTATGATTTTTCTCACTTCCAAATGTTCAGATTTAGATTCATTGGAGGTGGTCCGCATATATTCCAAGAACTCCTTATTAAACATAAAACCCTTGATCTGATTCTTGAATTTGTGCAAAGATTCTAAAGAAATAAAATTAGATGCAAATCGTGTAGGCCCCGCACGGATGAGATCTCGACCTCCAGATGTTTTTTTTCTGAACATATTCAAGATCCTGGGATGACCATAAATAAATTGGGTAATTCTTTGGGCTCTCTTTACTGTCTTGCTGATAGTTGGATCCTTACCAATGTATTCAAGCATCAAGTCCGGACTATGCGCTGCACATGGGACCCAATAAAGGTGTTTGCGCTTGTCCATTAACTTCTTCCCTGCAGCTTTATAACTTGGTTCATTATCGGTGACCACCTGGACAACATTTTCCTCTCCAATTTCCTGCACCATCTAATCCATCAAACCAAATAAATATTTTACATTCTTTGAATAGTTTGATGCATCAACAGATTTCATAAAAATTGTCCATTCTGTGCAATAAACAAGAAAATTAATCATGGACTTCTTCGTGGTACCAGTCCAGCCATCGCACATAATTGTGCATCCTCTCTCCTTCCATACTGCCTTAAAACTTTCAACCCACTGTTGAAGTTCTTCGTATTCTCCATCAAGCCCCCGTCCATATATGTCTCGACATGTGGGGGCTTTGAACCCACGACCATGATCTGCTATCGCATCAATCATAGGCTGATAATAAAGAGACTGAGCAGCATGTGAGGGAACACCTGCATGCAAAAACTATTTGCAGATG
The DNA here is from genome assembly GCA_030544215.1 of Zantedeschia hybrid cultivar. Taxonomy (NCBI): domain Eukaryota; kingdom Viridiplantae; phylum Streptophyta; class Magnoliopsida; order Alismatales; family Araceae; genus Zantedeschia; species Zantedeschia hybrid cultivar. The sequence goes on along the minus strand of JARZZO010000003.1, from coordinate 30,372,929 downwards.
CTTTTAAAAGTATGTCCTGCCGCTTCAGCTGACTTTTTTACTCCTCTCATTACTTGCTTGATTTTTGACTGAGTAGAACTCTGTCTTCTAAAAAGATAACTGTCCATATGACCCACTTGGCCTGTAGGTTGACTTGTGCCTCTTATTGATGATCCATCACCTCTCCTTCGGGCTTCGTCTTCTTGTTGATGCCACAAACTCTCTCTTCTAGATGCAGCCATCTCAGGATCATCATCATCATCATCATCATCACTAGAATCTACAATTTGTTCAGCCCTTTGCCTCTCACGTATAGAAATGCCACTGGCCGCAGTATACATCCCTTTGCCTTTTGTATTATGTCTACCTGAAATTTCGTCTTGGAGTTCAACCTCATCTTCATTCTTTTGTTCTTTTTGTGCTTTTCGGCCACGCAACAATTCATGCACCTCGTTGGCAACTTGTCGGGGACAGACAGTACACCTTGTCACCTGTCCTGTCTTCCCTGCTAAATGTTCTTTCCCTCGACTGATTCCACCACCCATCTCTTTGCCACAATATTTGCATTTCACTCTCTTCTTTGCAATATTAACTAAGGTGATATGGGCCCACCCTGGGTCTTGCTCTTGCTGTTCAGCCATGTTCCTACAACACATAAAAAAAAAAAATAGAGACAAATATAAGAACATTTGGCATTATGCTCCTAGTTTAAAACATGTAAAATTGGGCCCCTAAAATTAGGGATTTCACCTAATTAACCGTCGATCAACACAATTGACAGCACACTCCTCTTTTAAAACATGCAATGAAGCTTAATTAGGCTCCAATTGATGTTTAATTTAAGTAATTAGACAAAAGTCCCAATTTTTAACCGCTAATTAGGGCCAAAATTGGGGATTTCCCCTAATTAATCGTCGATCAACACAATTGACAGCACACTCCTATTTTAAAATATGCAATGAAGCTTAATTAGGCTCCAATGGATGTTTAATTTAAGTAATTAGACAAAAGTCCTAATTTTTAACCGCTAATTAGGGCCAAAATTGGGGATTTCCCCTAATTAACCATCGATCAACACAATTGACAGCACACTCCTATTTTAAAACATGCAATGAAGCTTAATTAGGCTCCAATTGATATTTAATTTAAGTAATTAGACAAAAGTCCCAATTTTTAACCGCTAATTAGGGCCAAAATTGGGGATTTCTCCTAATTAACCGTCGATCAACACAATTGACAGCACACTCCTATTTTAAAACATGCAATGAAACTTAATTAGGCTCCAATTGATGTTTAATTTAAGTAATTAGACAAAAGCCCCAATTTTTAACCGTTAATTAGGGCCAAAATTGGGGATTTCTCCTAATTAACCGTCGATCAACACAATTGACAGCACACTCCTATTTTAAAATATGCAATTAAACTTAATTAAGCTCCAATTGATGTTTAATTTAAGTAATTAGACAAATGCCCCAATTTTTAACCCCTAATTAAGGCCAAAATTGGGGATTTCCCCTAATTAACCGTCGATCAACGTAATTGACAGCACACTCCTAGTTTAAAACGTGCAATGAAGCTTAATTAGGCTCCAATTGATGTTTAATTTAAGTAATTAGACAAAAGTCTCAATTTTTAACCACTAATTAGGGCCAAAATTGGGGATTTCCCCTAATTAACCGTCAATCAACACAATTGACAGCACACTCCTATTTTAAAACATGCAATGAAGCTTAATTAGGCTCCAATTGATGTTTAATTTAAGTAATTAGACAAAAGTTCCAATTTTTAACCACTAATTAAGGCCAAAATTGGGGATTTCTCCTAATTAACCGTCGATCAACACAATTGACAGCACATTCTTATTTTAAAACATGCAATGAAGCTTAATTAAGTTCCAATTGATGTTTAATTTACGTAATTAGACAAAATCCCCATTTTTTAACCGCTAATTAGGGCCAAAATTGGGGATTTCCCATAATTAACCATCGATCAACGTAATTGACAGCACACTCCTAGTTTAAAACATGCAATGAAGTTTAATTAGGCTCTAATTGATGTTTAATTTAAGTAATTAGACAAAAGTCCTAATTTTTAACCACTAATTATGGCCAAAATCGGAGGTTGTCTATTTTATCAAGAAAATGAACGTAAATAATCTAAGAAATATGTAACAAACTAAAAAATAATCACTACATTAAAATATAAATCATACCTTCTTCTTTTCTTCCACCAAAAACGGTGAAAACGTCTCCGGAAAAGGGTGAAAACGTCTCCGGCGGCGGCGGCGGGTGGCGGCGGCGGTTCTTTCCCCTCCTTCTCCTCCTCCTTCCCCTCCTCCTTCCCCTCCTTCCCTTCCCCTCCCACTGCAAAAAACCGGAATCCCCTCTCACAGATCTGTTTCTGTGATAGGGGACAGTGTTTCACGGGTGTACCGTCCCGGTACAATCATTTTTCTCTTTTTTTTTATATTTTTTACGGTACCGGCCCGAAATAGGGATACCGGTACCGGTCCGGACTGGTACCGGTACGTACCGGCCGAAACTGCCATCCATGTCCCCAAGGGACGGTGTAATACTTACATTGAGCCTGAGAATGCTCATCTTTCATTGTAAGTTTGTGATTGCTTATGAAAGTGTTGGGTAACTACCTTTTATATGTTGAAAGCTCCTTTTTCTTGAAGGTGGATAGGTCGGGTAACTACTTTCCTTTTTTGTTAAACGTGGACACTGGACTGTGCTATTGATCATTGACTTTTGATTTCCTAAAGTTTATGACTTTTGATCATTGACTTTCTGCTTTACATGACATATGACAGACTAATGAGTAATATTTGGCAATTTTGTCCTTGATGGTTGTGTAATTACTTAATCTGTCTTTTCGTTTCGTCATTTCACTGTTATGATGAATTTTCAGTTTGGCTTTTCTCTTACAGGTGCTTCCTGTGATGATTGATGTTGGAACCAACAATGAGAAACTTTTAAAGAATCCCCTCTGTAAGATCATCTTTTGCTATCATACTTAGTGCTTCCATATTGGCTATGTATTGCATTGTAAAGCCTCTGGCAGATTCATATATTGGGTGTAGCTCTTGAAGGTTTAAATGCTGTCTGCTTGAGGATACAGTATAAAAATATTTGTTGAAGAAACTGAAAAGCACTTGTTCAAATTTTTCTTAGCAGCTATTTGAGTAGATGGCCATCCCTTATGAATCCCAATTGCTACGCATGGTGGCATGCTAATGGAATAGTTTTGACTCTGTTGAAAGAATCTGGTTCGATATTAATGCAGCAGTTTTTATGTTTTCATAGGCCTAATATGCCATGAGTATAAGAAGATTACTCCAGTCCTTGTGGTTATCTGAGAGCACATCTAATTAAAAGAAGCACTTAATAACTATGGACATTGAAAACCACCTGTCTCCTTGTTATCTGACTAATTTGCCTTTAAAGGAAATGAGATAAGCAAAATTTTGGAGGCCGAATCTTTAGGTAGTTTGAAGGAAGCGCTGTGATGTGAGGCTGAATGACTATGACAGAATAACATTAAGTTGCAAGAGCTGGACTTCACTCTAAGTTGACAGGAATGTTCATCCTTTTTTTATTGTCTTCTTCTGACAATAGTAAAAGATTTTTTTTTTACCCTTCTGATGTTTACAATACATAGAAATTAGTAAACATTTTAACCTGCTAGTCTAATCAATCTTGGAAAACCACACTTATTCCTTGGAAATAGATCTTGGACTTCAACAACGCCGTCTTGAGGGTGAGGAGTATCTCTCTGTTATTGATGAATTTATGGAAGCTGTTTTTACACGTTGGCCTAATGTCATAGTACAGGTAATTTGATACTGTGCCTCCAATATCTTTCAGAACTACTACAATAATAGTATAGTAACTCTGGGACATTGTCAGTTCCAAGATTTCCAAAGCAAGTGGGCCTTCAAATTATTGCAGCGTTACAGAAATACTTGTCGAATGTTTAATGACGACGTTCAGGTAAGAAACTTTAATGGATATATTTGCAATGCATTTGACATCTTTCATTTGCTAGGTTGACAACTTAAGTACTATTACTCCTTTGGAAATTATTATTTAAACTCAATACCACTGAAATTAATGTGAATGTGATGTTTTTTTTGGAAGGTGACCAAACGTCACAATTCATTATATGAGAAAAAATACAAACAGACCGAAGTCATGATACAATTACCAAGGTTACAAATGACCCCAACCCCAACAAGAAAGTGAATAAAAGGTTATTTTATCCAGAGGATAAAATAAAGGAGATCAGACATGAGTTTAAAGTAAATTTAGAGAAACAGTTTCTTCCAATTCCCAGCTAAGGACAACAAAAAAGATTCTTCCATATTCAAGAGCACACTAGCAGCTTTTCCCCAATCATAAGACCACAAGATAGCTGTGCGCAGGATGTCAGTGAGCTGATTGAACTTATGACTGAATTTTCTAGAGTTTCTCTCAATCCAGATTGACCACAGCATAGCGGATAGGAGAATATTCCAAAGCTTCTTCTCCGTAGGCCGTGGACAAAGATCTCCCCAATGCATGAAGAGATTAGAAATATTTTCAAAATCTTTCCACTGAAAAGAAAGCAGAAGCCCCAGGGTTCTCCAGAGCACATTAATGATGCCACAATGGAGGAACAAATGGCCAGCATCTTCATCCCTAATTCCATAGAAAATTCATGTTGGGTTGTGATTCCCGAAAATAGATTTCAATCTGACCATAGTGGGAAGCCTGTCCAAAGCTATTTTCCAAATAAAGATTCTGATTTTGCTTGGGAATATATTAGACCAGATAAACTGTTTCCAGTTGACTCTGAGGCCTCTGTCATTCAGGATTCTGGGGAGAGCATTAACTGAGAAATTCCCTTTTAGAGCTCCAAGCCCAATATCTAGAGTTCGTCTTCAAAATATCAACATTGAGCTGATGTATTTACAAGAACGCCCATTAGTTGGTCCAGTTCAATGCCAACTGGTTCCCTTCTGAGAGAAACATTCCAATGACTGCTGTCCTGTGAAGAATAAATATAATTGATCATTTTTCCTTTATCCACAGAAATAGAGTACAATTGGTTAAACTCAATTGCAAAAGGAGTTTCTGTACACCATATGTCCTCCCAAAACCTGATTAAATTCCCATTTCCAAGTGTAAAGACTCTGGCTGGTCTCACAATATCCATTAACTTGTTGATATTCCTCCAAATAGGTGACATTGAGGACCGTGTAGAAGGCTCTAGGGTCCACTTAGAGGCTGATGGATAGTATTTGTTTCTGATAATGTTGATCCATATGGCATTATCATTGTCAATATCTCCATCCTCCACAACCATTTAGCCAATAAAGCTTAGTTGAAAAGACTAATGCTGGTCAGACCCACACCTCCTTGTTCTATGCTAGTACAAACTTTATCCCAAGCAAGAAATGGCACGGGCGACGAGGTCAAGCTGCGCGAACGCGGTGGGCGTGCCGCGTGGCGGCGGCGGCGCGCTCGGATGCCCCTGGTGGGCGCCGCGTGGCGATCGGGGGGTGCGCATGCCCTTCGTTTGGGACATGGGTGATGAAGTAGAGCCGTACAAATGCGGTGAGCGTGTCGTGTGGCGACGGCAACGGGCTGGATGCTCCTGGCGGGTACCGCATGGTGCTCAAACGGGGGTATGCGCCCTTCACCTGGGGCATGGGCGACGAAGCCCTAGGCCGCAAATGACGCGACTTTGCGGCGGGCCCGGTCTAGCTTTTCGTTTTCCGCGGTGTTGGCCGACAACGACTGGAAAAGTGGGAAGGAGAGCGAGTGAGAGGGAGGTAAGAGAGAGAGGGGGGAAGGAGGGGGAAGGGGAAAATGAACTTCACACCCTAGGGTTTTGTGCCCAATACACACACATGCACATGGAGGCTCAAAATTCTTTGCATTCCATAATCATCAATGGCTTCCCACGTAATGGAATACAAGAGCATAAATAGAGCCAAGAAACCCTTACGATGCCCTAACCACTAATGACCAAAATAACCCTATAACCAAAATAACATAAAAACCGTACAAAAAATATAAGAAAAATGAAAAACAGATAACTGGATCTCTAAACGGGTCGTACATAGGTCCAAGATGTCCATAAATACACAAGGTGCTCAACAGTCCTTAAAATAACCATCATCAAGCCACATGGACGCTGGGGTCGCTACTGACGTCCTCCTCCGACGGTAAACGTAGGCCGGGTCGGACCGGATCGTGTGCGGGTGTCCTCACCAATCCTCTCCGGCTGGGAGGAACTCAACCCTATCGAGTATCGATCTCGCCCACTCTGATAGCACTCCAGAAGGTCTGGGTCAATCTGTTGTAGCTCTTCGCATGTGATCCACGTGTCCTCGATAGACGGCCATCCTCTCCAGCAGACTAGGTAGCGCTGATAGGCCCCATCCCTAGAAGTAACAATATGCTTGTCAAGTATATGGTCAATCTGCTCTCGCCGTACTGGAAGGGGGGTTGGAAGTAGACACTGATGGGTAGGGTCACTCTCAAAGGGAGGAGAAGGCTCGAACGGGTCATTGGGTATCACTGTCGGGTCCCGATAGGCTACCAAATATGAGACATTGTATGTGGTACTGATGTCATAGTCCGGGGCTAGATATCACATACACGTTCGGCCCTATTCGTTTCAACACTTTGAACGGACCGACTCCTCGAGCTTGTAGCTTCTTCGCGATTCCTGAAGGAAATCGTTCAGGTCTGACCTTGATCATCATGTAATCACCCTCTTGGAACTCCTGTGGTTGCTGGTGCATTCGCCATCCGCTTGTAATGCTCATTGCTGATCTCAATGTGACGATGGAGACTATCATGCAAAATCCTAATGTGCTCAGCTAAGGACTGTGCAGACTCAAGTGCGAGATTGGATGGGCAACAAGACAAGTCTATGGGTCCCTAGGTCTATAACCAGTAACAAACTCAAACAGACACATGTCGGTAGACCTATTAATTGAACTATTATACGCGAACTCTGCCTGCCATATGACCTGATCCCAACTACGCGCACGCTCTCCCACTAGGCAACACAACAAATCTCCTAGACTCCTATTGACTATCTCAGTCTATCCATCGGTCTAAGGATGATAAGCGGTGGAGGACTTGAGCTTAGGCGTCATTAGGGTTTCTTGGCTCTATTTATACTCTTGTACCCATCACGTGGGAAGTCATTGATGATTATAGAATGCAAAGAATTTTGAGCCGCCATGTGCGTGTACTGGGCACGAAGCCCTAACCACTAATGACCAAAATAGCCCTATAACCAAAATAACATAAAAATCGTGCAGAAAATATAAGAAAAATGGAAAACTGATAACCGGCCCTCAAAACGGGCCGTACATAGGTCCAAGATGTCCATAAATACACAAGGTGCTCAACAATCCTCAAAATAACAATCGTCAAGCCACATGGATGCTGGGGTTGCTGCTGACGTCCTCCTCCGACGGTAACCGTGGGCCGGGTCGAACCGGACCCGTGCGCGGGTGTCCTCACCAACTTGCCAGTCCTGATTATGTCTTTCCACACTGGGGACATACTGGATACATTATTCGTCCTTAAATAAAACTTGTTCTGTACTGGATAATGCTGCCGCTGTATCACAGACTTCCAAAGGCTCACTTCATCTTCTAGCATCTCCCAAAGCCACTTACCCAGCAATGCTAAGTTCCACATTCGAATATTTTTCACCCCCATCCCTCCTCTGATCTTAGGAGTACACACCTTTTTTCATTTAACAAGAGAAATACCCTTGCAATTATCATTGTAACCTCCCCAAAGGAATCTTCTTCGAATATTGTCCATTCTTTTACTCACTTTTACAGGCATTAGAAACACTGACAAAAAGTGAATAGGAATCGTGGACAATACTGAATTCAGAAGAGTTAATCTGCCCCCGAGTGATAAAAATCTGGTTTTCCAAGCTATAACCTTCTCTGTCCTCTGAATCACAGGTTCCCAATCTGAAGCTCTCAGTCTCTTGTCATAAAGAGGCAGAACCAGGTAAGGTATTGGAATCTTCCCTATACCACACCCAAATAACTGCAATCTGCACTATCATGTCCTCTTCCATATTCATTGCAATGACAGAACTCTACTCATAATTAATCAAAAGTCCAGTACAAGCCTCAAAACTCTTCAAAATGAACTGAATAAATTTTGCATTATCAATGTTTCCTTTGAAAAACAATCGTGTCATCTGTGAATTGTAAATGGGTAACTCCTGTTACGCCTCTGCATATCTGAACACTTTCCAGCCATCCTTGGACTTGTTCTTTAGTACACATGCGACTCAGTATATTGGCCGCAATACAAATAGTAATGGTGAAAGCGGATCTCCTTGCGTGAGACCTCTCGAGCTTCTTTTTTCCATATACATTGCAATTCAAGATAATGGAAAATCTTGCTAAAGTAATCAATTTTTGATGACTCATCGATTATGCTGGAAAAAGGTGACCCTCCAGAACATTTCTTCAGCAATTTTATACTCATCCTCAATCAACTCGTCCTCCTTTTGAATGCTAGTAATACATTTCCTTCTCCTTCTACCATTAGCAATTTGATGAAAAAATCTCGTATTCAAGTCTCCTTTCTTCAGCCAATCAGCTCTGGATTTTTGTTTCCATCGTACCTCTTCTTCAAGCAACCAATCAGTATATTGATTCTTTAACTTGGACATCAAACTAACTTCCTGTCCTGTCAACTGCCTGTGCTCTGCCATTTTTTCCAGATTCTGCAAATTAGACTGAATCCCATTCACATACTCATATCTGTCCTTTCTCCATTTATTTGCCCAGTCTTTCATCCTTCTTTTAAGCAATTTTAGCTTCAAAGACAGCACTGTAACTCCTGAATAATTACCAACCTCAGTCTGCCACACCTCGTTAACTGAGTTCCTGAACTCTTCGTTCTGAACCCATATCTTCTCCATTCTGAAGGGTTTCTTTTTGCTCTTTAACTTCTGACAGTTAAATAGAAGAGCGTTATTATCTGACACCATTCATTGTTGTGCCAACACCCTTGCTGTAGGAAATAAATCTTCCCAACTGTTACTAACAAATATTCTATCCAGCTTGGACATTGACGGTGACTGCCTCCCATTAGACCAAGTGAACTGAATATTAGGAATTGGAAGCTCCCTCAAAGCACCTGTTTATCCATTTGTTGAACTGATGCATTCCTCTACTGAATGTACCCCCTCTATTTCTATCATTAGGTCGCCTCACCTGGTTGAAATCTCTCAAGATACACCAAGGCTTGACATTCTGCTCGTAGCAAGTAGCCAATTCATCCCACAGAACTTCTTGTTCCTGCACTAAGTGAGGGCCGTATACCCCAGACAACATCCAAGTACTCTTATTACTATCGGTTAGTAGAACTGTTATTGAGTACTCCCCCATATATAGAATCCGACCTTCCTACTTCAACTTATTGCAAACAATAACAATACCTCCTCTGTTACCTGAGGTCCTTTTGAACACAAAATCTTGCTCAGTGAAAACTGCAATTCTTTTGATAAACTGAAAATCCACTGTCTCCATCTTCGTTTCTTGCAGGCAGAAAATATCTGCTCTATTTCTTCTTAACATCTCTTTAACTGCTCTCTGCTTCCCTTCATCATTCACCCCCCTTATGTTCCATGACAAAGGTATCATCTAGAACCAGTTAAATTACCAGGCCCCTTTGATATCACAACCTCCACTTCGGAACAGTGACCACCCTTCAATAAACTTTTTAGCTCTCTCTTACCTCTATGTTTATTCCCTGCCTCACAAACCTTCCTGAACTGTCCCACCCTGCCTTGGATTTGCATGCCTATCCCCGCAGCTTTTCTTCTCCAACTCATCATTATCCCAATCTTCCAAAAAAACTCCTCTTCCCTCTGCCATTTTATCTTTATTTCTTTTGTATTTTTGAAATCTGTCTTCAATTGGCACCAACTCCAGACTGGCTTGTTGTTTGTTGTCGATGTCGATTTTTTACGGCAGCAGAATGGGGAAGATGGAGTGGGAAGTTGGAGGGGGGGAGGGGGTTCGAGTTGGAGAAGTGTACCTGGAGGATCCTCAAACCGTGGAAGGGAATCTTCCCGCTCTTCTACCACAAACATTCCCTCCGAAGACGACACTATAGGCTTTCCGTCACCTTCTCCACGTCTTTGAATAGAACAAAATTCTAATTTTTAACTGCTAATTAGGGTCGAATTTGGGGGTTTTGTCCGTTTTTAATAATAAGAAAAAAAGACACAATCTAACAACTCTTCACAGCTCAAAACTAATAACAAAAAATTATACCTTCTAGGATTTTAGTTTCCTTTTGTTTCTTCTTTTTCTTCCACTCAAAACTTCCCCGACGGTGACGGCGGTGTGCTGTGATGGCGGCAAGTGGCAGCAGGCAACGGCGGCGGCAAGCTTCCCCTCCTCGCCTTCAAGTTTCCTCAAGTTCTCACCTCTCATTGATCTGTTTTCTGTGAGAGGTGAAGTGAAGGACCCTCTGAAAAGGGGGTTTCATGTATTGGGCCGAGACGCCCAAAACCAGCCTGTTACCAGCCGAACCGATACACCCGAAATCAGCCTGGTACTGGCCGGGCCGATACAGTAATTTTCTTTTTAAAATTTTGTGGACCAGTTCCAGGTTAACCCCCTCCCCGCGTATCGGTCCTGATCAGGGCCATTACCTATATGTATTGGCCTATAAATATCGGTGTCAGCTGATGCTGCCATCCTTGTGTTGGATTGGGTCATTGCACACACACACACACACACTTGAATTGTCTCAATTTTCCTTAGCAGGTGGTTGGTTAAACTCTATCAATTTTGATATTTATATGTTTGTAAAATGTATTGTCATAACGAATTTAATACAGGTCTGAACCTATATTAAAAGTGTTAAACCCCTTATATCCTTGAGAGCCCAAAGACCTTCCCTTCTCTTGCTTTCCTACCTCTCACTTTCTGTTTTCCCTTTTTCAGTCTTTCTCTGTAACGACCTAATCGGCTAGCTGGCCCAACAACTGTGCTAGTTGGTAGACTTCCCAGGAAGGTCACCGATCCCAGGACTTCTCCCAACCGAGTATGCCTACCTTCGGAGTTATTTCCAACTCGAGCTCTGAAAAATAACTAGCCGGTGTTGTTGGCAGTCTACTGATTTAGTATATTTAACATATTCTTATACGGGATGTTACAATCTACCCCGATTAGAAGCTTGACGTCCTTGTCATGACCATATTACACAGTCCATAATCTAGTCACCTCCAAGTAATGTGGGTTTCAAGAGATTTTTAATCCCGCCACATTGCTGCCATCGTCTATAGGATTACGCTCCCTTGCCGGATCAAGGGTAACCAGATCCTGAGATGCACAGTAGGTCCTAGTGTAGCCCTCACACCATGAGGAGAATTGTTCTGATACCATTTGTAACGACTCAATCAGCTAACTGGATCAACAACTGTGTTAGTTGATAGACTTCTGTGTTAGTTGGTAGACTTCTTAGGAAGGTCACCCATCCTGAAACTTCTCTCAACCAAGCACGCTTAACTACGGAGTTTTTTTTTTCCAACTCGAGCTCCGAAAAATGGCTAGCTGGTGTTGTTGGTAGTCTACTAATTTAGTTTATTTAACATATTCTTATACGGAGTATTATATTCTCTATGTTCCACTAATATCAATTTCAATATTAATATTGTAGAGCTTAAAAATATCGATATAGAAAATTAATACTATATCAAAACTAAAACTCCAACCAAACAGTACATTACACATTGCATTAATGCCCTTAGTGATTTTCAATTTTTGTGATTTAGATTTATTGTTATTACAGATTGATTAGGGAATGCACGGACCACAGATGGGTATATTCATTCATGTTAATATAACTGATATGCAGACTTGGTGTTACTTGTATTGTTGATAATGACTTACTCTAACTTTTGTTCCCAGGGAACTGCTGGAGTTGCCATAGCTGGCCTTTTAGGAGCCGTAAGAGCACAAGGAAGACCAATGATAGACTTCCCAAAACAAAAAATTGTAGTTGCTGGTGCTGGCAGGTAAATAGAATTTTCCTCTGCTATTCATGGCTTCAATTAAACTATATGCTTAGGTCACTTCCCTCAACGGTCTTCTCTTTTTTCTTATTTTGTGCAATGACCTTTTTCCTCTGAAAGTGGATGCCGGCTAATGTGTGTTAGCTTATTGGAAAGGTCGATGAATAGTGGAAGTGGAATGTACTGTTGGACATCTTGGAAACATTGGGGCTGTTTGGTAGTTAGTTCTTTAATCCGTACTGTTGGACATCTTGGAAACATTGGGGCTGTTTGATAGTTAGTTCTTTAATCCCATTGCTTCAGATAAAATGTAGGTATTCAGATTTCTATGAATTTAGGAGGCCAACGTCTGTGTACTAGCTGTGAAGTGGATGATTTAAACATTATTACTTCAATGAAGTAAAGGAGCAGTCCTGTTTGGATCATCGTGGTTGCTGGAAGAATTTTTGTTTGCAGTTGTAATTTTTATTTATGTTGTGGAGTTTTTGTTGGATGTGTACACCTCATAATAACTAGGGTTCTGAGGTTGTAATATTATGTAGTGTTTGTTTGTTTTGTTTGCGGTTGTAATTTTTATTTCTTTGTTGGTTGAGGCATCTCACCTCACCAACCAATTGTACTACCTCTGTTTATTTTTAATAAAATTGGTGGTATAATAATGACCAGCTTTTGAAAAGATTGCTTGGTTAGGAAAAGAATGTTTTGATCCCCTTGAAGATAAATACTCAAATACATGGGTTTCATCTGGTCCAGGTCTAAACTATTTATGTTTCATATCTTTTAGAGAGACTAGGATGGATGCCGGTGGATAGTAGATGAGTTCGTCATGAAAGTGGTGGGACCTCAAATTTTCAGTAGATAGGTCATAGGTGACAGAAGGCCTTGATTAGTTTGCTAAAATCCTATGTCATGTTTTCAGTTCAGTCATGTGGCGATTGTAAAGCTGGTGTTTGGGTGGGACTGGATCCTCTCCTCTCCTACCTATAATGGCCCTGCATTCTAAAGTAATCTAATAATTTGGAATTTCGTTAATGCGAATCTGTTACCCATGATCCAGATTGAAACTTCTTATTATTAGATTTTTCCTTTCGGAAGAAGGTGTGGATTGTACTACCATTTTTATTTCAAAATAAACAGAGGTAGTACAAACGGATAAGGTTTAGACTCTAGCGGTGGGGTTCCTCCAGAACTAAACTACGAAAGCCAACATCAAGAACAACACCATCATAACAAAATGAAACAAAGTCTACTCCCCTACACAAGATAGACTTCCTACTTAAAAAAGACTTGTGAAACTGTCCTACTTTATTTTGAATTTGAATACCAAGAATAGCTGCCTTTTCAACCAATTCTTTGTCAGTCCAATCTGACAGAAAACACAGTTGTTGAGAATTCTTATCAACTTTTGCAGAAGAAAGATTAATATCTCTTGAAGAACCACCACCAACATTTGAAAACAATTGCACATCTCTTGTCTCCTTCGCTGTCTGCAAAAGTCTTCGCAGGCAGATCCAAAAGCAAATTACATCCCCGCTCCTCTCCTTCAAAGTGGTAAATGGTTTTAAAATTCAAACCCCCAATTGACACTAACCCTGCAACAGAAATTTCCCCTCTCTGCTGCTGCTGACTGTCAATCACGGAAACAAGCTTTTATGAAGAATTTCCAGAAGAGTCCACATTGCTTTTATCTTCTTCATACTGAGTGACCTGTTACATATTGGTGATGGACTCTCCAAATTTGCACCAACATCCCTTCCTGTAATCATGGACAGGGAAACACCATTTTCTATCCAGAAGCTCTTTCCTTAATTCATGTACAATTTGAGATGTAAAATTTGAAATTGCATCCCACCATGCTGCATCAGCGGACAGGATATAATCTTCCAAAAGGCCCTTAGTTCTTTGAATAGATTTACCTTCTTTATATTGTTTGGTTGGGCACAAAACTTTAATAAAAGGGAACCACATCCATATTATAATCACATGGAGGAATAATCTATTGGAATAAAATTTCATTTAATATCATACATGTCCATCATACTTTTGGACAAGATTCTTAATAGATGGCAACTTAGGATTGCTAGATATGCTAGACGGAGGAAGGACAATGAAGAAGGGAGCTCAAAGGGAAGGGAAGGGGGTTGAAGGAAGGGGAGGAGGAGGGGGTGGAGGTGCACATCGTTTCCCAATGAGAATTGTTATGTGGGACATGAGAGGGTTGGGAGGGAGAGAGAAGAGGGCTGCTATTAGGGAGATGGTGTATAGATGTAAGGTGGACATTTTGTGTATTCAGGAGACAAAATGTGAGGGAAATGGGGACTCTCTTATGAGGGAGGTGGGAGGCAGGAGATTGTCGAAGGGTGTCTACTCCCCATCAGTGGGGAATTCAGGAGGTATAATGGTGCTGTGGAACGAATTGAGGAAGTGGATGGGGGAAGGAAGGTAGGCAGGTATGTGGTGTCTCTTACCTTTAGATGTTTGGCGGATGGCTTCATTTGGGATTTTTCGGGGTAGGGTCCCCAGAGTAGAGGTGACAAACACACTCTGTGGGCGGAGCTGCTCGGATGGCATCAATGGTCCGGCAATCCCTAGTGTTTGCCGGGGCACTTCAATGCTACGGCTTCTCCGGTGGAGTAGACGTTGGGTGTGTCTGCTTGGGGGACTTCTGAGGACTTTCATGACTTCATCTCCTCATATCCAAATCCAAATGCTGCCATTACATGGTCTAACTTTAGGGAAGATCCATCTTGTGCCAAGTTGGACAGTTTTCTTGTATCTGTGGATTGGGAAGATCACTTCCCACACTTGCAGGCTGTTTGTCTTGTACGGCCTATATTGGATCACAAGCCTATTCTGCTGAAGACAAGTCATTGGAGGAACATAGGGAAGAAGATCTTTAGATTTGAGAAGTACTGGCTTAGAGAGGATGGTTTTATGGAGGTGGTTAAGAGGGTGTGGAATGAGGGCCATCAGAACAACTTTGCGATGGCACACCTTGTCCAGAGATTGACGTCCTTGGCTAGATCTCTGTCTAATTGGGGAGCTAGTAGAACTCTCCATGGGAAGGTGGCTAAGGATAAAATCCTAAACCACATGGAGGCACTGGATGCTTTGGAGGAGGCAGGGCTTTGGACTCTGAGGACAAGATCCTTGGGGACAAACTGAAAGCAGACTGTGAACAAATTATTCTAAATGAGGAGATCTATTGGAAGCAGTGCTCCAGGGACAGATGGCTCAAGGAGGGGGACATGAATACTTCTTATTTTCAGCACTTGGCTTTTGGGAGGTGCAAGGTGAATCTGATCCATTGTCTGAAGGATGGTGACTTATCTTTTTCTCAGCCTGAGGCTATCAGGAACCATGTCCACTCTTACTATTTGAGACTTTTTTTTGAGGAGGACTCTTGGCGTCCTTCCATTGCGGCTGATCTTGTCCCTCAGATTTCAGTAAAGGAGAGTAGGCTTCTCTCAGCCCCTGTTACAGAAGAGGAGATTAGGATTGCGGTCTTCTCATTGAATGGTGATAAGGCTCCTGGACCTGATGGTTTCCCCATGCTGTCCTTCTAACATTGTTGGGAGATTGTTAAAGAGGCTCTTTATAAGGTGGTGCTGGAATTTTAGGAGGGTAAAGCCCGCTTGGGAGGTATTAACAAGACCTTCCCAGTACTTATCCTAAAGAAGAAGGGGGCTAATTGTCTCTCTGTTTTAGGCCTATCAGCTTGTTGAACAGTGTCTACAAAATTATCACTAAGTTGTTGGCCTTCAGATTAGAGGGAGTGGTGGATAGGGTGATTAGCAGCAACCAAGGTGCTTTTATTAAAGGGAGATAGATCTAAGAGAATTTCCTAGTGGCACATGAATGTATCCATACTACGAAGGTTCAAAAGAAGAAAGGTTTTGTGCCTAAGTTGGACTTTGCGAAGGCTTATGACAAAGTGACTGGGGTTGTCTTTTTCAAGTTATGCAGAACATGGGCTTTGGCAATGATGGGTGAGATGGATTAAGGCTTGCATCTCTTCTGCCTCCTTTGTTGTTCTTGCAAATTGCCAACCCACCAGCTCTTCCTTAGTGGTAGGGGCCTCAAACGGGGATCCCATATCTCCTCTCTTATTTGTGTTGGTGGCTCATATTTTAAGCAGAATGTGGGACAAGGCTGAGGCGGCATATTATATTTTGGACGTCAGGATATCACCACAAGGGAGGCAATTTACCCATCTTTAGTACGCTGATGATACCATTCTTTTTCTATCCGAGGAGGAGGACCACTTGTTTAATGTTAGGCTTATCTTAGAGTGGCTGGATGAGATTTATGGTCTAAGGGTCAACTTCCAAAAGAGCCAACTCATTGGGATCAATTCGGAGGAGAGGAAATTGAGTAGGGCAACCCTTATCTTGGGGTGTCAGATTGGGGATTTTCCTATCAACTACTTAGGTTTGCCTCTCACTCTGGGAGTTTTGAGAAGTAGATATTGGCAAAAGGTGGTCCAAAAGTTTGAAGAAAGACTTACTGGGTGGAAAGGCAGACTCTTATCCTTTGAAGGGAGATCTGTCCTTTGTAACTCTGTTCTTGACAGCCTCCTTATCTATTTCTTCTCCATTTTAAGGCTCCGAAGGGGGTTATCTATAAGCTGGACTCTATCCGGAGTAGATTCTTCTGGAAAGGCAGTGGTGAGCCTAAGAGGGGAGGACATGATGTTTGTTGGGGCAGGGTGTGCAAGCCTAGGGAGATTGGTGGCCTAGGCATCAAAAGTCTCCCCGAAGTTAACTTTTCTCTTCTCACTAAATGGCTTTAGAAACTAGGCACTACAAAAGGTGGTCTATGGGTGGAGATCATCAGGCAGAAATATTATGCCCGGGCGACAGATTGGGATTTGTGTTTGGGTGCTTCACATCATTTATCACTCATATGGAGAGGTATTCTTACCAATTTGATCTCCTGAAGGTTGGAGTGCAGGTTACCCTTGGTAATGGGCAGAGGTGCCTTTTTTGGAAGGATGTGTGGTGTGGTGGTATTCCACTTTGTGATAGATTCCCCCTCCTGTTCTCTATTGCATCTCAACCTATGGCCTTGGTTGCCAAGTGTATGATAGGCAGCAAGCTGGTGGTGTTTGGCAACCGATTTTCAGAAGGCAACTTAAGGATGTGGAGATAGTGGATTTTGCAAACTTGATTTCCCTGCTTCAGGACTTTTCAGTGGACCCGTTCTCTCATGACACTTGGCAATGGAGATGGGAAGCTAGTGGGAGGTTTATGGTTAGATCAGCTTACCAGCTTTTGGTTGATGGCGGTTTGAGGTTCCCATTGGCCCCTGTGATTTGGCAGGCCAAATCTCCACTGAAGGTCAAAGTACTCATGAGGAGTACCTGCCATGGGAGATTACCTACATGCCAGAGGTTAGAAAAATTCATTGATGGCCTGCCCAAAACTTGTCCGCTGTGTGGGACTGCAGAAGAGACTATTGATCACCTTTTTAGTGGGTGCTCCTTTGTAATGGATGTGTGGCAGTTTTTTTTTGGCCGTATGCGGATGAACCCAACCCACTGGGAATCCAATTGCAGTCTGGTTTCCTTTTGAAGGGAGCGTTGCATGCCAAAGGAGGAGAGACAGATCTGGTGGTTGGTCTTACATGCAACAATCTAGGCCATCTGAGGCGAGAGGAATAGAAAGATCTTCAAGGAGGAGGCCTGTCCTCCTGAGAGAGTGGGCTGCTTCATTCATGACAGGGTCAGGGAGTGGGCTGTTGCTTTTTGTAAAGGTCTATTGTTCAATCTCAACTTGTTGTTTTGTTGGGGGATGAGTGAGGTTTACACCGGCTTGGTGTTCCTTTTTTTGTTGGGCCTTACGGGTGGTATACTTGTACATCCCGCCTCTGTTTTATAAGTCTCTTTTTCATTTAATACAATTGTGGTACTATCCCTTAAAAAAATGTCCATAATACTATTGGATATTAATGCAACAAAAGTATCTCTAGTTGTCAAAATTTTAACTTATAAACCCAACACTTAAACCTTGTGGACCGTGGTCAACTTTCATCTTAACATGTGGCCAAGCATAAGCCTTCTCAGAGGCAGTAGGGTCACCACCACACTAGTCACAGTTGTGCTCACTTCAGCAGACTTGCTGGCTAGTGAACTCTACTAAGTCTGTTTGTTGGCCCTAATAGAGTGCCAGCTGTCCTGAAAGGCAGGCAGGTGAAGGACTAGTGTGACCAATGGGCTTGTGAAACCATGGTGCCTTAGACCTGACCATCTGTGCACAAGCAAGTCTCTTCTTGCTGTCCTATGGTGAGTAAGCTCAAGACTAGACCCTAGTCTCCATAGTTGAAAGGGCTGCCCGAAGTCCTTAGTTGAACCCTACAGTCATAGGTGGGCACATGTTCCTAATCCCATCTTGAAATAGATCTATGATCATAAGGAGAAGTATAACAGTGTGAAGGCATCACTCCACCTAAAACATCAAAAGACGTAGACTTAACAAAAACAGGTCCTTGACCTCTACTTAGAACTTAGAACATACAAATATATCACGGGTCACACTGGCCACCTGACAACACTAGACCACATCTGGCCTTTCATTTGAATTTTTTTTTAATAAATAGAACCCACTTGGGGATGCCTTTCATATAGCAACTATCACTCAACCTAATCACTGATGTTGGTAAGTTAATCCCCCTCACTTACAGTTACAGATGCTACCACCCCCTTACATGGAGGTAGTATGAAGCAACCGCCTGGTTGCACAAGGTTCAGAGAAGAGAAACACACAATTTCATGGCGGCTTATGAGACTATTCACTATCAGAAGTATAGGCAAAAGAAAGGGATTATCTTGAAACTTGATTTTGAGAGGGTGTATGACCGAGTCATTTGGCAGTGCATTGAGGAGACTCTTCGGCTCGTGGGATTCTCTAACATATGGATAGGATGGATTATGTCTTGCATTTCTTCTCCCAGGTTCTCTGTTCTTGTCAATGGTGATCCCTGTGGGTTTTTTGCTAGTTCAAGAGGATTGAGACAAGGGGACCCAATATCCTCATTACTCTTTCTGCTAGTTGGGCAGATTCTTAGCTCTTTATGGGATAGGGCTTCCCAAATGAGGCTGCTTGAAGGTTTCTATATTGGAAGAACTAGGATTCATGTAACCCATCTACAGTTTGCAGATGACACGCTGATTTTTTATATCTGATAAGGAGGAGTTCCTTATTAATGCCAAGAAATTGCTTGTGATAGTGGAATATATCACTCGTCTCAAGATCAATCCCCAAAAAAAATAGAGGTGATAGGTATTAATTTGCCCCAGGACAGTGGAAAATATAGCACATTCATTGGGTAGCACTTGGGCTAATTTCCCTATCAAATATGTAGGCCTTCCTTTGACCGAGGGAGCCTAAAAATTGAACAGTTGGGACGGGATAGTGAAGAAGTTTGAACCAAGGCTGGAGGGGTGGAAAGGGAAGCTACTGTCAGCAGGAGGAAGATGGGTGCTCTCAAAGACGGTTCTCTCGGCCTTATCTATCTATTATTTGTCAATTTTCCAAGCTCCTATGTTGATTCTGAAAAAAAATTGAAGCTGCTAGGGGGTTCTTCTTCTGGTCAGGAGGGAAAAGAGATAAGAAAGGCCTTTAGTTGATTAAATGGGATAATGTGTGTAGGAGCAAAGGATCAAGGGGGAGTGGGCTTACCAAAAGTAGAAACATTCAATAACGCTTTGCTGGTCAAGTGGCTTTGGAAGTTAGGAGCGGATTCACCTGCTTTATGGGCAACTATTGTCAAAGAGAACTATTTCTTCCATTGCAGTAAATGGGAAGTACAGCCTTCATCAACTTACAACTTATCCCCGATATGGAGATAGATTGTGAAGATGGCAGAGTCATTGTCTATTTCTACTTCCTTTCAGCTGGGGAATGGAGGAATCATCAGATTGCTTGGAGAAGCCATTGGCTGAGTATTTTGACAATCTCTTTCAAATAGTATCTAATTTAGAAGCTTCTGTGGCTCAGGTGGTGAATACTCTTAATAATGGTCAATGGAACCAGGTTTTGAGAAGAGATCCTTCGGATGTGGAGTTTGAGGATTTGAGCCCTTTGCTGAGCATTTTCAGCCAGATTCGGCTTCTTGATTCCCAGACAGACAGGAGGCAATGGAGATGGAGTAATAATGGAAAATTCTCAGTCAATTTTCTGGTGAGATTTTTAGATGATGGTGGGTTCAAGGTCTGGTGGAATGATTTGGTCTGGTCCAAGTTTCTTCCCAACAAAATCAAGATATTTCTGTGGAAAACTGTCTGTAATAGAGATGTTGAGGGACTGGAATGAATTGTGTCCTACCCATTCACTAAAAGGGATATGGTCTTTGTTCGGACCAGCCATGTTATTGGCAGTTTGGTTTGAAAGGAATAAAAGGAAATTCAGGGGTGAATATAACATCGGTTCAAGACTGGAGTGTAACTGTGGACAGGATCAATGTGGATCCCAGAACTGCTGGAAAGGGCTCAGTGATGGAAGACCTTCATAGAGTGATGTAGTTTTCTTTGTTAGTTTTTTTTCCTTTTTCCTCTGTTTTATTATCTTGATAAAATAGAGGATGTGCACTGTGTGTTAGGTCATGGCTTTTGATATGGGGGATTTCTTTCTTTTTCATCTATTGGGAGTGTCCAATGCTTCAATGAATTGTGACTTCAAGTCACCTTCAAAAGAGAGAGAGAGAGAGAGAGAGAGAGAGAGAGAGAGAAGAAGAAGAAGAAGAAGAAGAACGAGAGAGAACTCATAACTCTAAACAAAACTAGAAAATAACAAATATCATTGAACTAATATTCTGTACATAGGGGTGTCTATTTATCAAGGAAGGATCGATCGGGAATCGGGCATGGATCGGTCCAATCCAGACCGATCCGATCGGCTGATCTGATCCGATCCGATCCCAAACTGATCCCCCACTTCTCCCTTATTTTTTTTTAAGCAATCAGAAAAAATTAAATAAAATGCCTAGAAATTTTAAAAATATAGAAAAAATCAGAATTTCAAATTTTACCTTGATTTCTAACTTCTTGTCTAAGTCAACTCTATCTTACTTGTTTCTTTAGTAAGTGGTCTTTTTATAACACACTCTCTATCTTTTATCTCTAAAATTTTATCCCTCTTGCTCTCTTTTTTCCCCATCTTAAATACATTAGTATTATCGGTTCTCAACAGTAAATAAAATAAAAAAGTTTACCATATTGTAATCTAGGATGAAATGAAATGTGCACTACTCTTTTAATTTTTTGCTGACGATTATTTGATTATGCATACAAGTAACAATCTCGGTCTTTCAACCGTTTACATTTATTGAAATTTTTTGTCAATGACAACCCCTTTGGCGCTAACGCCACATTCTTATTATACAAGATTATTCTATCATTGACTATTTTTTTTTTAATAAATATATGAACTTTTGTCATTGACTAAATTTTTTTAATAAATGTTTACGATTGAATGATCTCTATCGTTGCTTGTATCCATATCTAGATAATCATCAATAAAAAATTAAAGGAGTGGTGTACATTTGTTAATTTTATTCTATATCATAACATGGTCAACATATTCATTTTATTTACTCTTGAGGACTGTTAATACTAATTTATCGAAGAGAAGAGAAAAAAAGAGTAAGAAAGAATTTTTTTTAGAGAGATAAAGATGTTAGGGTGAGAGTGTGTTATAGAAATACAACTTATTAAACAAACCACCTTGAAGAATCCTTTCGATCATTGTAGGGTAGAGTGTCACTTCACATTTCACAAGTCCAACTCATAGAGCCTAGAAATAGGGAAGAGAGTTTAAAGTTTAAACTATAGAGAGAGAAAACTTATGGAGAGAGAGAGAGATAATGAGAGTGATAAAATCATAAAAAGTTAGAAACTTATTAAAAATGGAATTTAAAAAATGAGAATAGAAAGAAGAGAATTTTAGAGAGAGATAGTTAGAACTTATAAATAGAAATGGAGAGGGAGAATTTATAAGAAGAGAGAGAGAGAGAGAGAGAGTTAGAAGTAAGATTGGTGGGGATGGGAGATGGGCTTGGGGGTTTATATAGGCCCCCTAAGCCCCTGGCTAGCCATTGCAAGTGTTCCCAACGGTTATTACTGGCCGGGTCGGCCAATCCGGCCTGATCCATCTGATCTCGGTCTCAGAATGGAGGATCGGGGCACCGGATCGGATCACTTTGGCCAAAATCCGATCGGATCGGCTGCTGTGCTGATCCGGTACACCATGCTATTTATAGACATGAATTTTCGATTTTCACTAGAAAAAATAAAAATATACTAGATGAAAGAACACCAAATTCTAAGCGACTTCTACAAAAGGATCATTATCAAGATCAAATTCTAAGTCCTAATCTATATTTGAAAAGTTACAAAAAATAACAAATTTTTACTAAAATTGGTCCGTTCGCTGGCAAAATGGTGGAATTTGACTTGGAAAAGGATGCATTATGGCCATAGGTTGTAAACATGTCGATCCCCTCAGAACAACGATTCCGAATTGAGGTCCTACATGCAAATCCGACTCCCGGGCAGAAAGTTATGCCCGTTTTACTAACAGGGTGTCCGATTCCAAGTCGAATTCTTCTTTCTCTTCTGTTTCTTCTTATTTTCGGACTCAAACCACATCAGTGCCACCTGGCCTGCATTTGTACTACCACATTCATAGCTTAGGAGTTTTAGGGAAAACACTCCTCAAGGTTGACAAATCTAGCACCTCCTGAGTCCACTTCTCGCTTCAAAAGATGAAAAAAATATCTCAAGTGGACTCTTCTTTAAAAGTCTTGATTGAATACCTTAAAACACCAAAACTCATCAGGTTATCATTAGTTTAGAGTTCGTTTCTAGGACCAAAATGTCATCAACTAGAGCGCTAGAGCCACGAGGAAGGATTAAACCCTTTCTTTACAATTTAGGGACACCAAGAACTTAATTATACAATCAAACTTATAAAGATTTCAACTACATCTATAACATATCATGATCTCTACTACGTAAGATTGCATTTCATATTCAAAATAATACTTAACAATCAATATTTTCTTCTTTCCCTCCCCTAGATAAGGTATGGAGGCATGCACATATAAACGAAGTCTGAAATTCTGAAAATGGTGAATGAACCATCAAGAGTTGACTTAAAATAAGTATTATGAATCCTATACGGGTTATAAAACCCCAAGATTTGAACAAGATACCCACATCCTCATGCTAGTTTATTGTCCCTTGGACCTATAGACAGACTTAGTAGTTCAAGAAGGCATTTGGACAGCATCTTCCCATTGTTGGGATGCTTAAACTAGGTCATTGATCACCTAAAAAAAACAAAATGAAAGAGAGAGACTTTATCGCAGCTCAGCAATGAAATAGTTACATATCTCTAGGTAGAAGTTTACACCATAAGGCCTTCAAATTGCAAGTAGAAATCCCTAGTATCGAGCCTCTTTCTTTTCCCCTTTTTCCTTGAGTAAGGAGCTTGAGAAAGTCCCTTTCAACGTCCATCTGGGCCTTGAAAGCAAGAGGCAAGGGCTGCACTGGTTAGGAGCCTCCCTTCCCTAACTTTACCCTTTAACTTCTATCCCATTTTTTCCCCTCTTCTTTCTCAGCTGTACAGGGATTTCTCTCCCTGTTTTATTTTTGAGGAAGGGACCCATCTCCTCACCTTCTTTTATAAAGGGGTGGGAGGTGGTTCCCGACAGTAAGGCTGAACATGGTTGGCAGTACCGGCCGATACCGGTACGTACCGGTATCGGCCGGCACTGGTACCCTTGATTTAAAGGGTATCGGCCGGTACCGGACCGGTACTGGGCCGGTACCGGCCGGTATGTGCCGGTACCGGTACCCACCAATACCGGTACCGGTACTGCCATCCTTGAGGCTGAACCACCCTCCCCTTAATGGATCTCGTAAGGTCCATTAATTACCAGTCCATTAAGGGCCTGTTAACCAAAGCCTAAAACCCATATGCTAGTCTGATAACTATAGGCCCATTAAGAAATTTAATCCCATAGCAGCCATCTGAGAACAAGCATCATTTTTTTCTGATTTACATGAAGCATCCAACTATTCTGTGGAAGAGCTTGTCATATTGGAGATACAAAGGAAGACTGAGACACTACCTAAAGGCTTCACTGATCATGAGTTCTGCGGATGAAGCATCTTAATTGGAGGTCCCCATTTCCACCATCTTTGTTAATTAGAATTCTTAGGCGACTGACAGCTTCATGGAGCCATTCCTTGAACAGAAAGTGTATTGAGAAGGACTTGTTTTCCAATTTCTGACAAATTTTCATCTGGAGCTCACAAAGTTAATGACATCCTGGATGTCCTTTTGGTTATGTTGTAGCCATTGGATAAACATGAAGTTGGTCTCCACATATTATCTTATATCTCCACACACCATGGAATATTAGAAGCTTGGAATGATCCAGGCTCCGCATTGACCTCTGGATCAAAGAACACATTCTATTGTCCTCTTATGCATGGGCTTTTTCCTTTTCCCATTGAGCATCTGTTACATTCTTTGTCATTTGTCTTTGAGACATTGTGTCTGTATGGTATTTAATAATATACTATTGGCTCCTTTTTGTTTTAGAATGCTTTGCAATTTAGCTAAGTGAGAAGCTAGTCTTCTTTTTGCGCTTTATGCATTTGAATTCTGTGTTTGCTCTTTATGCATTTGAATTCTTTCTCACATATTTGAGGAGTAATATCATAGCATGCCACTGAAGCTGCCGGATCTATTGAAGAATTTCTACTTGTACTCTATTTCAGTGCTGGAATAGGTGTCCTTAATGCTGCTAGAAAAACTATGGCAAGATTGCTGGGCAACAATGAATCTGCTTTTGAGAGTGCACGGAGCCAATTCTGGGTTGTAGATGCCTTGGTTAGTAACAAAATGATTCCTCATTCTTCTTTTACTTGTAAAGGATGTATCATTGCTTATGCCTGCCTTGATAAATTATTTACTTCACAGCCTGGATACAGAGATAAGTAATAAATACGAAGTATGTGGCAAATTATCTAGATAATCCATGCCTGCCTATCCTATTGTAATCTGAGCATATCACTGAAAATAATTATACTAGGATTAATTACGGTAATTCTGGTTATCATATTAGGACTGAGTACAATAAGCTTGTTAAAGTGTTTGGCATATAGTATATTATTTATATACAGGACTTGTACGTATATTGTGTTTACATGTGGTTATATATATGTCATGGTTTGCCGTATCGTACCGGATCGGGCCAACTTGTACGAGTTGACTTGTATCTAGACGAGTCCGCGTCACTGGGATGGTTTGAGTCTCCGAGTCGCATCCGACTCGAGCTGACTCGATGCGACTCGTGTCGGCTCGTACGTGACTGGTGCCGACTCGATGGGACTCGTATGTGACTCGTGATGACTGGTGCGATACGCTGCGATCCGGCACGAGTTGCTGTGATCCGGATCAAGCCTACTCAATGTGACTTAATGTCACTTGTATCTTATTAAATCGACTTTTTTTTCTAATTAGATAAGTAATTAGGTTTTTTTCTCCCATTGGTAAATAATTAGACTTTTTTCCCTAATTTAATAGGTGATTTACACTTCTATATTGATTAATAGGGTAGATTTCTCCTAAATTTGGCTTAAAGTCATTGTCATGAATAAACCACTGGAGTTAAAAGTTTATTTATGTCATAATTATTCACAAAATTAGAGAATCTGAAAAAAAATAAAAAAAAAGTATGGATCAACCTGACTCATGTGAGTCAGACTGAGTTGGTCCGAGTCTGCTCGAGTCGGATCAGTATCATATAGTATCTAGGAAGATACGATCCGATACAGCTCAGCGATATGGCGAACCTTTATATATATATATATATATATATATATATATATATATAGAACGAGAGAGAGAGAGAGAGAGAGAGAGAGAGAGAGAAACCATTGTCCTCAACTCCTCATTGGTTACGTGGAACATTCCTTTGGATTCCATCCTGACATGGTGTCAGAGTGAGGTCATGTTTTGCAACTATTGTCAATCATACAACTTACATCTTCTCTACAGTTATGACCTCTGATGGCTGCGCAGGCACTTCATCCCGCTCGACTTTGCCGTTCATCTCTGCTGAAGCAGCTGTTCGCCGATCAGTCACATCCATCTGTTAGTTGTGCTGGACTGTGGCATTTATTGCCACTACTACTGGATATTGCGTCTCTCAACATTGCAGCTGCTAAACATTTGCCATCCACTGCTCTTGTTTGAGCTGAAAGTTGCCGTTGCCATGGGGGAATGATTATTACTCCCTGTGTTGCTCTGTGGTGTCACAATTGACTATTTTCCTGGTGCCATTGTATTGTGTTCACTCCTCACTGGTCCCCACCGGCTTCTGCTCTAGTATTTTTGGTCACTACTTCTGACTTGGATCCCTGCTGCATCCAGATTCTAGTGGTGCCTGGATTTGTCTGCTGCAAGATCCACTGCTACTGATTCCACGACTATGAGGTGGTGTGCTCTGTCGAGAACCATGGTAGCCATCACCAAAGACCGCTGTGGTCGCTGCTATTGTGCATAGAGACCACCTTTGCAGGCTCCAGTTACATGTATCTTTGGAACCCGATGTTAGTGTGTTGCCGCCTGATATGGATAAAATGGGTAAGGAAGAATAAGAATGAGATCCATTTAAGTACTGTAATCCTACACCAATCAGATCCTCAGTTTAAGTTGATGGTATGTGGCTATCTTGCTTGTTTATTTATGTCAAGGAAGGTAGAAGCACATTGGGAACCCAGATTGGCAAGTCTTGATCTGGATCAGGATTGGATTGGCTAGATCCGCCGTTCCCAAGGAAAAAGGCCAAGCTCTGGATCGGCTTGCATTTTATCTTAAAAAATAAGAGAACAAATAAGAAAAAAATAATAAAATCAAGAACATGGATATCATTCCCTAGCAGTAAAATTCAATAGAATATCATTGATTAAAAAAAAACTAGCTTGTAGGTCACATTGGCCTGGATTGGGCTGACCTAGGCCACGTTAGCTTGGATCGGCCTGATCTAGGCTTATATGACCAATTTTGAGCCAATCAAGGGCCGATTTGATCTTGCTTTATTTTTTTCCATCTATTACTTTTCATCACAATTGAGTTTAATCCTTGTAAATTTCTTAGATGCTGTTTAATGTACCTTTCCGCCCTTCTGGTTATATACTTATAGTGCATATGTTCATTTTCACCACAGTTTGTCATGCAAGTTGATCTCAACTAAAAGCAAAGATTCTGTTTGACTTAGCCGTGATTTTGTTCATTTTTTTCATTTATTGCTTTTCATCATAATTGAGTGGAATCCTTGTAAATTTCTTAGATGCTATTTAATGTACCCTTCCCCTGTGCTGGCTATACTGCATATGTTCATTTTCACCACAGTTTGTCATGCAAGTTGATCTCAACTAAAAATAAAGATTCTACAAATTGTCAGGGGCTGATAACTGAGGACCGTGCGGATATTGATCCTGAGGCTTTGCCGTTTGCTAGAAAGGTTAAAGAGGCTGACCGTCAAGGTTTAAGGGAGGGTGCAAGCCTGGTGGAAGTGGTATGTCTGAGGATTGACATAATTTTTACAATATAATTTCTGCTAGAAAGAAGCTATTACGTTATTGCTTGGCATGCTTGCCTTTTTTTTTTTTCCCCTCTTTGTTTAATCCATATGTTGTACTACATCTTAACCAGTGGTGAGACGGGGCAAACAGGGAACGTGACCCCCAAAACTTTTTGAAGTGGCCCCCTTTAACTAGGACAATTTTCCATCTGTCCTTAAAGATAAATATTAGAGGAGAGAGAGAGGTGGGTCGATGGAATGCTACTATGTGGCCAGGTCACATCAGAAAGCCTGGCCAGACAGCAGGCATGTCATCTGATCAGGAGTGGATGGCTGTGGGCTGGGTTGATTCCTGTACAAAGGAGGGTTCTCTTTTGAAAAAGAGGCACAGTGCTTGGTGGAAGTCTATGGAGGATCAGTGCTGTCCAATCGCACCACAGGTTGTGTGATTGGGTTGTCATGCTCCAGCATGCTGACTGCCCCTGCTGCTGTATTAATCGTTGCAGCAGCACTGTGACACATGCCAGCATGATGGGCCATCATCCAATTGTGCATTTGTGCCCCTTCATGTCTGACTGAGCTGGTTGCCCCAGGCACACAGTTACAGCATGCCTGTGCCAAGAGCATGGGTGTGCCTCGATTGTGGTCAGATGGACCAGCTTCTATGTAACCAGGCACCACAAGCTGCTATGCATTATGATTTGGTGATCAATTAAAGATATTCCAATGCTGTTAACATCATTCTTGAGAGATCAATAGCAAGCTGAGTTCAATCCGACCCTTGCTTTTTGTATCAATGTAAATTGCCGACCATTTTTAGACATACGAGTAGAAGACAAAGTTGTAGAAGTCAGGAGGGAGGGGGTAGACTCATACTAGTTAAACTTGTAGTAGGCAAAGAAGTCTTAAATATAGTTAATGCTTATGCACCTCAAGTAGGATTATAAGAGTGTTAAGAAAGAATTTTGATAAGATAATCCAAGGTATCCTAATGGAGAAAGGACTTTTGTCGGGGGGAGATTTAAAAAGCATCACCCATGCCATTCTTGACTTCACGATTGCATGTGATCTAATAATTGCAAAATGCAAATACTTATTTTAAAAATAGAGATGAACACTTGACAACCTATAAAAATGGAACACACAAAAGTTAGATACACTATTTTCTTATTAGAAAAGGTGATCTGTTATTGTGTAAAGATTGTAAAGTCATACATGAGGAGAGTTTAGCTCCTCAACATAGGATTTTAGTAATGGATGTTTACATCAAAAAAATGGAAGAGAAAAGTTGCAGTGAATAGCTGCCTAAAATTAAATGGTAAGTCTTAAGAAGAGAAAACTTAGATGCCTTTAAAAAATGTATATTAAAAGAAGACATGGGATTTTGAAGGAGAAACTAACATGATTATGGAATAAAATGGCTAAGTTATAAAAAGAATAGCAAAAGAAACCTTAGGTAAATCTAAAGGTAAAATGAGTCTTAGAAAAGAAACATGGAGGTGGGATAATGTAATTCAAGAGTCTATTAATAATAAATGACAATGGTTACCTAGTTAATAGTTTTTCTGAGAATGTTTGAAGAGTTGTTAAACTCCTGATTGAATTTTCTGATGTTCCTTTCCAACCAAATAGCCCCAAGGAAGATGGCTTCTCCTCCTATCGCCTCGGGGGAGAACCGGGTGGCTTTGGGTGGCGGAGGTCGCCATGATCCCCGCCAAGCTCCGGCTAGAGCTCTGGTCAGGGATCGCCCTCATGGAGGTGGTGTTTGCTTTCGGTGCCTTCAGCCAGGGCATCTTGCCAGTGTTTGTCTCTCCAGTGAGATGTTTGGCGTATAGAGAGCCAGGCCACGTCAGGAGGTTTTGTGGCAGGGGGAAGAGGTCCTTTGCGGAGGTGGTAGTTGGGGGTGGGAGATTGATTCCTCGTCGGATCGGAGGCCAGCAGGATCCCCTTCTCATCTAGGCCAAGCTGGCTCTGGAGTTTCTTGCCTGATGGGTAGTGCATCTGAAGCGCTGCATGATCTGGATTACTCCGGTAGTGGGGAGGCCTGATGCCAGTTAGGTTGGGATGTTGATTAACAAGGCCTGTGGTTGTTCGGAGGGCTGGGAGATCCTTGACCTGGGGGATTGTTTTTTGGGGCTGCCCCATTGGTCAGTGGTGCTGAAGCCATGGTGAAGATTGGTGTTGTTACTGGGGATGGTTTTGCCATCCAGGTGGTTCCTTTGTCTCCTGATCTCGGTACGTACTCGGATCCTAGATTTGCTAGGGTTCAGGTAAGGATGTGTGGGATCCCCATGGTCCTGTGTGATTTGAAGGCGCTACAGTCTATCATGGGTGAGGTAGGCTGATCGGAGGAGGGAAGTTTGAAGATGGTTTGCAGGAAGAGTGTTTCGTCAGTGACCGGGGTCCTGAGGGTTTGTAGTAGGTAGGACATCCCAGACGATATTCTTCTTCCGGTGGGGGATCACCTATTCCCAGTCGCCGTGCAAATCCTTGACAGTGCGCCGCCTCCTGTTCCGCCAGGGCTAGGGTTTCTAGGTGCCCATATCGGAGGAGGAAGACGACTGCCTGAGGCAGGGGGGGTTGGGGCAACGTTTCGGGAGCCACCTTTAATTTCAAATGGCCCGCCTTGGTTTCAGTTGAACACGCACCGACTGCCGCTGAATTGGGCAGTTCGACCGTCAAGCTCTGGCCAAGTCTAAGGTATGTCTTGGTATTCATTCTCTTCCTCTCTGCTCTTTTTGTTTCCATACACACACATCATACATGCTTGTATACTTTGCATGCATAGGGTTAGATTTATGAACCCTAGTTTTGATGTGTATGTGTTGGAACTTTTTTTTTTAAAAAAAAAAAGAGAGGCAAAAGGGAGGGGGAGAAGCCCCCCACCGGTTGGGGAACCCCCCACCAGTTCCAAGAGGGAAACTATGGGGGGGGAGAGGAGATCCCTCCCTTCTCTCCCATTTTAAAATTCAAAGAAAAGGAGGGGGGATTAATTAGGATGGAGGGAGTTAATGGGGAATCTTAATCCCATTCACACATGGGTTAAGAATTCCATGTAAATCTCATTTAATACTCATCCTAAAACTCCTTTCACATGAAGCCAAAACCTGAATTTATTTGGTCTAAACCCTTTTCACATTGGCCACCTCCCCCCCCAAAAAACCTGAAACCAAGACATTAAAGAGCCCAAAAAAGCAAAAAGTTGAGGAAATGGGAGAGGAGAACCCTCCCCCCACCGGTTCCCAAACCGGTGGGGGGGAACCAACCGGTGGCACCCCCCCCACCGGGTGCCCACCGGATTCTCCCCCTCTCTCTCTCTCTTTTTTTAATGTCCTCTCACATCTCTCTCTCACCCATGTGATTAAAAAAATTAAAAAGAGAGGGAGAGGAGGAAGAGGCAACCAGTGGATACCCCCCACCTCAAGCATTCCGGTGGGTACCGCCACCGGTTAAGGCTTTGAAGCCTATAAATACCCCCCAAGGGGTAAGAAGAAGCCCTATGCCCATTTGGCCCAAAATTTCCTAGGGGAAACTCTGCCAATTTGAAGACCAAATCCGGTGCTCTTGCCCGGGTTTGCTGCGATTTGGAGGAGATATTTTCTTGGAGGGCTCTCTTCCTAAGGTTTATTCCTAAGGGGAAGCCGTGCCAAATTTATGTTGTAAAATCACCGTTTTATAAGACGGGATTATGCCGAAATGATGAATGAAATGCCCATGTTGTTCTTTGAGCATATGTGTGTGCATGTGTGTTCATGGATCTACTATTTAAGTAACACTATGTTACTATATTTTCACATGCATAATAATTAGTTTTATAACTAATTAAAATACATAAAACATATAATTAAATATTCTAAAATATCATTGGCCTCATCCCATACATAACTAATCTTAGACTCATAATTAAAACTTAATAATGAAACATTGAGACATAAAGTAATATACTTAAGTTAAAAAATGACTTAAATACTCCACATACTTAATTAATTAATAAAATCTGCGAAAATTATCTAAAATTAATAAAATAAATATAAAAATCAGAAAAATTCTATAAAAATCAGTAATACTCAGTAAAAATCAGAAAACAAAATCTGGAAATTACATAAATTCAAAATATAACTTAAATATCCTTCATATACCTAATTAATTAATAAAAATCAGTAAAATTAATAAAAAAATCAGTAAAATTCAGTAAAAACCAGTAAAAAACAGAGAACTAAATCTGAAAATATATAAAATTCTGAAATGACTAAAATGCCCCTAGAGCTTAATAGAAATTACAAAAATACCCTCATACATGTTAAAAATCTGTAAAAATCACAGAAAATTCTTAAAAATATCAAAATCTCTCATATGTCCAAAATACCCTCCAAATCTTAATAAGATGGGTAAAATTACCAAAATACCCTCAATATGATAAAAATAAATAAAAATCTCAGAAAAAATATAAAAATAGACTTTAAGTCTAAAATCCAATTTGGGCAAAATTACCAAAATACCCTTACAATCCAAACACACTTGAAATAACTTTAAAATACCTCCTAAGGTTTTGAAACCTTCCTAAATCATTAAAACTCATTTCATACACTTAAATAACCATAATCTCCCTATACCCTCCAACTTGGCATAATTACAAAAATACCCTTATGGGTCTAAAATACTTGGAATCAATCCAGAATACTTGGAGTCAATCCAATATACTTGGAATTAATGCAGATAGCTTGGAATCAATCCAAAATCATATAAACCCATCCTAAACTTGGGTGAGGCCAAGAGTTTAACCTGAAATATATCTTCATATGCATGTGCTGCATGTAGTAGTAGTGTTGCATGTTATAAGGGCATCATACGGACGGTTAATCAAGGGTTGCCGAACAGTCGCTCAGCATAATTAATACTGACCGAGGTCAGTGGAGAGAGGTCATATACTCGAATCTTCGCTTGATTCGAAGTCCCGGATTCCCTGAGGGCTAATCCCAAGCTCTCATAGTCCGATAAAATATAAAACCGACCTATAATTCTCTAGATAAACAAAAAAATAGATTTCCGAATAATCCGACATAGGAGAGATGTGTCTAGGTCAAGTCCCGACGAAGGTTAGAAAAATCTTCGCAAACAGTATGGCCATGCTTTAGGATAAACCCTAGCCTCTTTTGTTTTGCATGCATGCATACATAAACCCTACATGTGGGTTTGCTTAGGGTAAAACCCTAGTGTAAGTGGGGTTACATATTTTGTTCAAACAACTTCCCTCTGGTGAAATCTGTATTCTTTTGATGTCCTGTTTCTTTCATGAGGCCCTGTATTTCCTTTTGTTTATGAAACTATTTAGTCCCAGTCATGAATCTGCTGTAGAAGACCAGACTTTGTGCGATTGCCCTATTTTGTTGTGAACCTCCATACCAAGAATAGATGCCCTTTGTTCAACCTCATTGCCCGAACTATTAAAATGAGTGTTATTTTTATTGCTTTCTTTCCCCACACTAGACTTGCCAACTAATACTTCACCAGGCCCGTCATTTGCATCTATGACCGTTCTGTTGTAGGCATTTATCCTGGCGTATTCGGTAGAAGGTGGGAAAGGAAGATGGGAATTAATGTCAAAAATTGAAATTAGATGCCGATATAGACTTACCCGGTATAATATTTGAGATCTCCCAAAACTCCTTCCTGTTCTTCAGGCAGATCTGTAGCTCTCGCTCCATCCTTGGAAGATTTGGCTTCCCCTAACTATTTCCCGAGAGAAAACTGCGGAAGCCATTATGTGTTCTCCCTCCCCCCTAGACCTTCCGTAAACCTTCTCACTTTGTTGTGCTTTATTTCCGGCTAAACCCATCGACCACCTGTGAGACCATGGTTGAAATAGCCTCCCTCCAAACCGCATCAGGTGAAGTTTCAACTTTGCCCTTTTCCCCTTCATCCACAACTGCCTGGCCTGTTGGCCGATGCCTGACAAGCCAACTCACCTAGAATTGTTGTCTTCTATGCTCATGACTTCAACCCCTTCTGCCCTAAAGCTCTGTACATGCCGTAAGCTTGAACCATTTCTGCATATGTCCACCCAACTTTTACATTGGCATTTCTGCATACAGTGCCTAATGATTAATGGAATATGCTGCATCTTCCTTGTCTTAAAAGGATTAGCTTTATACTGAGTATAGAAAAGTTCATATAGATTTACTAGATATGGAAAATGGTCAAGTTCGATCTTTTCCTGGACAAATGAACATGCTGTTCTCCTTTGTAGAGTGGTCATCGTTCATACATCTGCTGCTTCAACTCCTTCATGGGATATGGCACCTCGTTTTATCACTCTATGCAGTTATTTAGAGTTTACTTAGTCACCCTTGATAAAATCGCACACGGAGATCCAATTGAGTGTAAAATTTGACAATGTACATCCATATCCATGATTGTGTGTTGCAAACTCTTCTCGTAGTACTTGATGGAGAAAATATAAACATATAATTGAGACAGCTTTTCTATTTATTGATTTTTTTTGGGTTCTCTCTCTCTCTCTCTCTCCTTTACACACATACATGCATATTCCTGATGCTTATGGTGCATGCTTTCTCCACCTTTACACTGATTTTCTTTATGGTTGCTCACATTATATAGCACTAATTTGTTTCTTTTATCTTTCAGGTTAAGAAAGTAAAGCCTGATGTACTCCTGGGCTTGTCTGCAGTCGGTGGACTCTTCTCCAAAGAGGTACTTAAATGGAGAATCGGAAGTAATTATTTTGCTTTCTGATATGAATTATATGTTCATGTCCTTTATGTAGTATCCATTCTCTGGTCACTTGTGGAAATTATTCTTTGTCCAGCAAGTCGTTTCTAACAGACTTTGTTATTCGGATACTTGCTTTACTAAGCAATAGAGATGAGCTATGAAGCTGAGGCCATTTTCTGGATTAAGAGACTTTGTGTTAGACTCACTGCCATGGGCAAGCCCAAGAACGAGAGTTGGGGAGGGGGATGGGTTTACAGAAAGTAAAGGCTAGAAGTATCAAATTTAGAAGCTCGAAATAGATGTCGGAAGTGTCAATGTTGTTAAGGTGGACGCCTAGGTAGTGCCTAGGTGTTGCCTTGGCATCCCATTGGAACT
This sequence comes from Zantedeschia hybrid cultivar, assembly GCA_030544215.1. NCBI lineage: Eukaryota > Viridiplantae > Streptophyta > Magnoliopsida > Alismatales > Araceae > Zantedeschia > Zantedeschia hybrid cultivar. The sequence continues at coordinate 30,338,174 of JARZZO010000003.1, read as the reverse complement.
AAGCCTGCCAGAGGACCATCACCTTTCTAATACACCAAAAAATTCATGTTGGGTGGCCTCCTAGGCGGCGCCAGACAAAAGGCTCATTTACTAGACCTATTTGAAAATCTTACCCCGTCTCCTTAACCCTATCCTAACATAAGTCATGCTTACCCTATCCTCAGCCTCAAATGCCTAGGCAATTGCCTAGACGTTTGATGCGATGTGCTTTCTCATAAATCACTATGAAGGAAGAAAATGACAATACAAGGGAAATGAAAAAAAAAACATTCAAAATAATCATATATAAGAATCTGAGAAGCACTGATCATGTTCAACGTGTAATGTCCTAAGATCGTCCATGGTCTTAGGAAGCATCAAAAAATGAGAAAAAAATGTGACAGCATGTAAGAGAAAAAGGGTACTAGACACTGTTAAAAGAGACATAGTCACTTTGAAATAATTAAGAATAAGAAAAAGCAGTACTACATAATTAAAAAATAATCAAGCATATGGTGTAGACATCATAGGCAAGTGCCTAGGTAAGTAAGCTGAACATGAGGCGAAACAAGGCGTTTTGGCTTGCCTCATCCTACTTCATCGTCTAGGTGAGTGATGAGATCACCTTTGGTGACATAGCTTGCACCCCTACCTCTGCTCCTTTGGCAAGGGTTATAGACCATGTTGCCTCGTCTTATATAGCCCGCCTTCTCTTTCCAAGAACCATCGTCATCATGTATCTACTGCTGCACAATGCAGCTGCCATCACCTGCCTCCCAACAAGCATGTGCCATCATCTCCATGTTCGTCTGAATGATGCCACCAGCATCTCTATGGCCACACTGGTTGGTGCTTAGGTGGCAACTTTGGTGCTCTCCTTGAAAATAAAAGATGAACATGACACATATAAATTAAGAATAAAAATATACGATACATCTATCAATTTAAATACATTGTAGTGAGACAATAAGCATGACTATATAAAATAAAATTAATCATGGCAATCAAAATTTCAACTAAGGTGCTACTATCTCTGGCCATTTTCTAAAAGCTAAAAAGGCAGCAATCAATCTAAAAGATAAACAACTGCTTATCTAACTACGAAGAATAACTGGTTATGAGTTATCTAACATATGTAATACTAACTGAAAAATAAATAGTCATAAAAATTAGAAAAAACTGACTATCTAATTCAGAGTTAGACAGCTGTAAGTAATATTAAACTTTTGTGTGCATACAAGAGAGAGAGAGAGAGAGAGAGAGAGAGAGAGAGAGAGAGAGACGTTTTAGCCTTCTTGATGATGATGCGAGGCTGACAAAGCGGTCAGAGGAGGAAGGCGAGGCCTCATGCAAGAGAGAGTGATGTTTTAGCCTTCTTGGTGATAATGCGAGGCTAGCAAAGGGGTTAGAGGAGGAAGGCGAGGCCTCATGCAAGCAACACCACCATGACGACAATGCGGGGTTGGCGAAGGAGCCAGAGGAGGAAGACAAGGCCGCAAACGAGCAACCATCACCACGATGATGATGCGGGGCTAGGGAGGGGTCAGAGGAGGAAGGCGAGGTACAGAGACAAAAAGTGAGAGAGAATGAGAGATTAGAGAGAGATGGAGTGAGGGAGAATGAAAAATAAAAAAGAGATAGATAGTGAGATAAAGGGCTTTGCCCCTCTGGCTATGTGTGTATTGTGGCACACAGAGAGAGACAGAGAGAGGGAGAGGGAGAGGTAACCCTATGGTCCTATGCACTACATACAGAGAGAGAGAGAGAGAGAGAGACACAGAGAGAGAGAGAGAGAGAGAGAGAGAGCAAATGAGCACTCACAGATGCCGACAGTGACAACGACTGGTGAACAAGGTATGTATAATTAGATTGGGACCGAGAATCGCCCAGTGTCAATCTGATCTAGACCGGATCGGCAGAATCGGCCGATCCATTGGGAAAAGGGCGACCCTTGGATTGGCCTGAATTTTTAATTGAAAAATTTTAAAAAATGAAAAATAAGAAAAAATTGGAAAAGAGCAAAAAAAGTGAAAAAGGCATACTAACAATCAAATCTAATGGAATTATATTGATTTGGGTTGGTAGTGGCCAATTGGGGTTTTGGATTGAACATGTAACTTTAATAATTGATCAAATTTTTAATGACACAACGACGTACAGTACAATAACACCAATTAATCCCTTCAATATGAGAAATCCGATACATACCACATTATTAAATGGATAAATGATAAAAGTTAAAGGTTTTGAACTCATATCGGTTGGATCGGACCTATATTGGACGATCTGGGCAGGATTGGCCCGATTGCCAATTCAGACTGATTCTAGCCATTCGATTCTGGCCCTTATTATTATTAGTTTTTAAAATCGGATCGCCACCCGCCGATTCCGATCGGAAATGGCCGATTTTGCGTACCATGCCGATGAAGGTGGCAGTGGTGGTTGCCACTGGCAAAACCCTAGCAGAGGGAGCGAGGGAGTGAAGAGGTGTCGGGGTTGAGATGTTATGGGTTCATGCAAAAGGGGCGAGTTTTAAGTGGTGGGTTCTTATCGGGCTGAACTGGGTCCAGGCGCCTGCTTGGTGCCTGAGCGCCCTGGGTGGGCCGCTTAAGCAGGCACTTGTCTTGCCTTTCCTGGGCCCAACAAAGGCACCAGCCTGCCTAGCTATAGTAAAGGTGCCTAGGCACCTAAGTGGTGCTTTGACAACTATGCGTTCGTATGTGTGCAGTTGTGTACCAATCATCAGAAACCCTCCACTCCCTTTCCTTTTGTAATGTAGGCGGCTTTTAGCTTGCCTGAATTTTATACCGTCATCATAAAATGAGTGTAACTCTCGAAAGAAATATCAGATTAAGATGTAGTTTATGCGTAGAAAGTTCTATTAATCATGTCTCTACCGTGTTTTCAAGATTTGACCATTTTCTATATCAGAATCCTAATGGAAATGAAGATGTGCAGATCTGTCAGAAATTAGGAAATGCCATTATGGGAATTTATGTGTAGGATTTTCTCCTTCAAGCTTGAGTTGGGTTTGATTTATTTCCCTTGCCGAAGTTAGGGCATTTTTCTTGGAGAATGAAAAGGAAATAGTTTGGAAAGTCTCTATTCATACTTAGGCTAGCAATAGAAAGTCTATTTGAGTAGAATTACTATGTTTAATCTATTTTGTACCTACAATAGAGCATTATGAATTTGAGTGAATTTTGTGATTATTTCCCAAATAAAAGATAGAGAGTTCTTGTTCTTTGAAAGAGTAATATGGAGAGTTCTCTCAAATTCCATATAGTCACTTTGCTTTTGTATCTTCACAACTCTCTTACCCATCATCATTTTGGCAGAGGCGAACTGCATGATTTAGTATTAGCGTGGGTCGATTCATCAGAAGCCCTCTTTGGAAAAGTTACGTACAAGAAAATAACACTGGTAGAAATGTTAGTTATTTTAGTGCTAGCTCACTGGTCCGCTAGTTGATCCAGTGCTAAGTCACGAAGCCCAAGTGCTTGCCCCACACTGAGTTGTGCCACAAGCTCTTCTTCCTCACAAGGGAAGGAAGAAGAGAAACAAAGAGAAAAAGACCTTTATAAGAGTTGAAAATGTAAAAGTAAGAAACGAATGAAGCCCAAATACAATGAGAAAGAACACAAAGGACCCTCTCTTGAAGATTTCAAGTTGAAGCTTGGATCGCTTGAATGGGAGCACTCTCAAGTTTCTAGAAACTATTTTGGTACCTTAGATATTGTGGAAGCCTCCTTTTTATAAACTTTAGTGAAGTAGCTACTGGGGAAAGATCCAAGGCTGGCAAAAAACTCCTAGTTTTCTGGCCAGTTTGAAGCTTCAGAACTTTACAATTGACCCATCTACTTTTAGGCTCAACCCAAGCTGTTCAAATGTCTGTCCTTTTGATTCTGGGTTCTAGTGGGTCAACTTCGGCTCCAGTGGGCTGACCCAGTCTTCCCTATTGGCTATAGAACAGTCAATTTCTGTAAGGCTACAATGATGATCAGGAATATCAATCAGGCTGGCATGACCTTTGCCTCATTAGAAAATCCTTTAAATCTCACTTCTAAACTTTTAAGCTGATCTAAAGTATAGAACAAGCCACAAGGGAACCCTTTCAATGGTTCCATGTTTTGCAGTCTGTTCTATCTAAGGCCGACCCAACCTCTTCCAAACATCAATCTTTACCACCTGAGATGCTTTATTTGCCTTGATCATAAAACCCATCAAGGATAATGCCGTATACAGTTCTGTTGTTCTTTGGCCTTGGATGGGGTTGAAAGGCAACTTTGAAAAGATGGCAGCAAGATTATGTGTTCCAACTTTGAAGAGATGGGGGGTATTTAAAAAATTCTAAAAAAAATCTAGAATACCAGGGCATAAATGCAACATTTGAAAGCTGAGGAGTCAACATAAATTTCCTAGAAGTAAGGGCATCTGTGAAAATTCTCCAAAAGCAGGGTGTAGATGCAAAGTTTCTAGAAAAGACAGAAAATGGCCTAAAACGCGTGGAAAATACACTGAACACAAAAAAACCCATTAAAATAAGTAAAAAACCTCAGAAAATAGTCAGAAATGTGTATTTTTGCAGGGAGAAGTGCAGAAAATAAAAAAAGTTTCAGAATAAAATTGCAAAACCCTTGCTAGGGGCTGCCATTTGTAGCAAATGGTGGCACTCAAGTGGACACCATTTAGCAGTCCTGCCCCTTGGGGCCCGCCTTTAAGAGAAAACAATGGCTCCACTTGGTGCCTTGGGTACCAGAAGAGGAGAAGCGGACCCTGTCCACTGACATGGAGGACTAATTGTGCCTTGCCATCCAAGCTGCTAGCTGGCACCATGTTAGTGCCACCTAACATGTGTTTGACTATTCTCGCCGGAGATCAAGACAGGGATTGCAGAATTGGAACGGCTTTTGGGATCAGCCAGGCTCAATAAGATCTGGACCGGAATCAGAATTGGCATAGAATCAACCTAGGATCGCTTAACTTTAGTCTAATTCCATCTGATTCAAGTCATTCTCTATTTTTCCCTTCTTTTCTAATTTAGAGGTGGGGTTGTATTTTCCCTTTGAAATTGGATAGGCAATGGCCGGTTCCGATCCGAACTAGATCAGAATTCGGTGATCTGTGGGTGATGCCACATCAGCGAAAGACGTGTCAAACCTAGTAAAAGGCTGATACTTGTGACAGTGAAATTGGATAGGCAATGGCCGGTTCCGATCCAAAAATTTTACGGAAGCAAATCTTTATCACGAATTTGATTTCAGCTCACTTTGTTTGCAGAATAACTTAAACCAGAATAAAGTTATGGGGATTTCTTAAACCAGAATAAGAGGTATTTTGATTTGGTAAGTTATTAGTATTCCACCCAGAATAAAGAGAATTATATTGCGCTATTCCAAGTGATTTGGTAGGAATAAGTAGAATAAGGAGTGAAATAAAAAGTAAAATTGAGAGAATTAGGAGAATTAGATATTCCAGGTAGATTTGGGAAGTTGGGAGAATTAGAGAAATTAGGCATACCCTCAACCAAATCAGAATAGGACCTTTATACCAACTATTCTAGTCCTATTCCACAAACAAAGTGAGCCAAGCATTAGGAATCTGTACAGGGGAAGCTTTGGAGTTTGCACAGAAAAAACTTCCGTAAAATTTTAGGGGTCTGTGGCGAAGCAAATGTCATTTTCTAGTGGGAACATCCTTGTGATCGTGCCGACACGCATGTCCATGTCGACTAGGCTCCGTGGCCACCCAGCCATATCCCCCAAAACACAGGTACTGTGCAATGTGATTATAAGATTTTCTTGCAAAATATGTCAAATGCTGGTATTTTACATGCATATGGACCGGGGTCTCCATACTTTTATACGAGGGGCATAGGATATCCTTAAATTGTAGAGTACTAAGTGGTCGTTACTAGGGCTGGCAATGAGCTGAGTGGCCCGCGAGCTGCTTGAGCTAGGCTCGACTTTCTTATCTTAAATGAGTCGAGCTTGAGTCTGGGTACAACTCGTTTAAGTAAATGAGTGGAGCCCTAGTTCAATTGAGCTCGGCTTGTTAGCTCGCGAGCCCGTGCTAAAATAATTTGTATTCTATCAAATTTATAACATCTAACATGGCACAAAGATGCTGACTCAGTGAGTTAGGAGGTCGCCTGTGCGTTTAACGTGCTCACCGTGAAAACAATATAAGGGCATCACATTTTTGTAACTTTCCGATCTCGGACTAAAAGTGCTGTGAACTTCACATACGCCTGCTAGCCTTGGCTGGCTGAGGCGTTGGCTTCGGGACTTTAGTCCCACATTGCCTGCCACAGAAACTTCCACAAACCAACACGAAGTAAACAGTGGTGGGCTGGTTGTTTAACGGGCCATTCAGCCAATGGTAATGGATCCATGGAAACTAGTTTTAATTAATTTAATGTAAATTAATGTTTTTGAGTCAAATCTAATGGGATTTTTAATTCAAATGAACTGGGCTCGGGCTTGGCTCGAGCTTGACTCTTTTGATTTGGGCCCCAGCTCGAGTCTGCTAATGGAAATGAGTTTTAATTAATTTAATGTAAATTAAATGTTTTTGAGTCAAATTTAATGGGCTTTTTTTAATTCAAACGAGCTGGGCTCAGGCTCGGCTCGAGCTTGACTCTTTTGACTCGAGCCCGAACTCGAGTCTGCTAATGGGCTCGAAATTGGGCTCATGCTCGGCTTGAGCTTGAAAATTTTCACTTGAGCCAAGCTCAAGCTGGGCGAAGCTCAGCTTGGCTCGGTTCGTTGGCATTCCTAGTCATTACAATATTCCAGCACTATGATTGTATCTGAACTTGTATCACTTAATGTGAATCATTGCAGATTAATTGTTTTCCATAGTTTCATAGAAAGGAAAACACTCATCATGAATGTTAAATCACGATTGTCATTTTTCTTTCACTCACAGGTTTTGGAAGCTCTCAAGGACTCAACGTCTACTAGACCAGCAATTTTCGCTATGTCGAATCCTACGAAAAATGGTTGGCCTAAACACTAATGTCATATAAGTTAAATTTATTTCTGCTGATTGACTTTCAATTCTGATATTTCATGTTTTAGCGGAGTGCACTCCTAAAGAAGCATTTTCCATTTTGGGTGACCATATTATATTTGCAAGTGGAAGTCCATTCCAAGATGTGGATCTCGGTATGTAAATTTCTTTTAACCCACATTCTCTTTGTTGCATAGGCCCGGTTTCTTTGATGGATAAGGCTTGAACGGGATGCCTTAGGGTTCCAATTTGATAGTGGATGTGCTATTACTGGGTTGGATGCCTTATTCCTGGAAAAAGTGTAATAAGTCATTCAACCCCAAAAGGTAGAATTGCTTATTCGTTCTTGTTATAGTGTTTAGCCCTTGTTCTAAGAATAAGGGTATCAAAGTGAATCGCCGTTGTTTTAGGAATAAAAGTGTATCAAAGTGAATAGCCCCTGTTCTAAGAATAAGAGATCCGAGAACAAGAAATCTGGAATAAGGGTCCACCAAACAAACCAGGCTAAGACTACAGACTGTAGTTGTTTCATTGATTATGAGAAAGCATGCATGAGGAGGTTCAAACTAGTAAATAGGAAGAAAATGTCTGTACATAACAACAAATTCGCCTAGGATCACAGAACAGGGATCGCTTCTGGAAACGGTTATGGGTGGTTCCTGTTCGGACCCTGATTCTGACAGGGAACTGGTCGCACCTTCAGATGTTCATAAACAGGGTAAAAGAGAAGAATAAGGTTATAGATATTTTATGACTTTCACTGATGATTTTTTTTATTGTACTCGGATTTATCTTGTGAGGTCCAAGGAGGATGTTCCCAGAACCATCAAAATCTTCTATAAGATGGTGAAGAATCAATTTGGGCTACACAATGAAGTGCTCAAATCAAATTAGATAATGCTAGATAGTACTTTGAGAGGAAGCTAAATGCCTTCTTGGAGAATAATGGGATCATGCATGAATCTTCTTGTCTACAGTAGATAACCAGATGGAGTGGCAGAGAGAAATAATGAACATTTATTAGAGACCTCTCATGGTCTTCTCTTCCAGCATAGTTTGCCCAAAAGATTTTAGACTTAAAGTTGTTTACTGCCTCCTATATCATAAACAGAATGGCATGCAGGAGTCTTGGAGGTAGATCTCTCAGTACCTTTTTCTACTGTGATCATCCTCTGTTCCTCCTTACTGCCAGGGTGTCTGATTGTCTTTGTTTCTTCCATTGTTTAGGTCCTGAATCCACAAACTTGAATCCTAAAACTATTAGAAGGATCTCTCTGGGTTATGTCTCTTCACCTAAAACTATTAGAAGGATCTCTCTGGGTATGTCTCTTCAGGAAGGTTACTAAGATTTAAGAGAACATATGTACTCGAGGATTACATCTTCTTGGAGATAGAATATTACTCCTAGTGCATGTCTGTTCCTTAGGGGGAGAGTATCTTGACTCAAGAAAACTGACAGAACACAAGGGGCCTCTTATGGATCACCAATCTGAAAAATATGTTAATTCTTGTTAAGTCATTTGATTATAGCTCTTCACCATCTCCTCTTCTACTATTTGTAAGGACCTAATTTGGACTTATCTAGTACTAGTAGGAAGTGGAACAAGTGTGTACTAGACTTCCCATTTCCTAATATGCTTGTAAGTACATGTTTTTCCTGCATATCATCCATCTTTGCCTACCCTTTTTTGCAAAATTGTGAGGGATCCTTAGTGGGTGGAGGCAATGGATTTGTACAAGACCACCAAGGACAAGGACTCAAGGAGGTGCAGCTGAGGGGTGGGGCCACGATTGCTTTGAAGGAACAAGATCAACAAAATGATTTTGTGTATATACATATATATATATATATATATATATATATATATTATGAATTTTAAATGTACACGTAAAATGACTTCTTTGTTATATAGCGTGCAACTTCATAAGAATTTAAAGGAATATAACCTTCAAACATGGGATGCGTTAGAAGTTCATTGGATGTGTGCACCAGAATAAAAGGAGGAATGTAAATTGTGATGAAAAATCCAACTTTTCATGTTTATCCAGAGGTTGAATAAGGATGCTCATGGTTCACTTTGGCTACACCCTAGGGAATGTTGTTACTTGTTGTTCACCAAATGAAAAGATCAAGAGGTTGCAATTCTTCAGATATGTTGACAATATGGTTATCACATGAGATAATGCGCTAGAAATTCAAGTGCTAAAGGATAACTTGGCAAGAGAATTTGTGATTAAGGACCTTGGTCATCTCATGTATTTTCTTGGCACAAAAATGGAAAGGTCCCAAAAAAGCATCGGTATTTTGTCAACACAAATATGCGTTAGAATTACTCAACAAAATTGGGAAGTTGGGTTTTAAACCAGTACTCCCCATCTACAGAAGCAATCATGCTTTAGTGAGTAATTTATGTTTAATTTTAGTAGAGATAGTACCTGCGTGAAGCCCCGGCTGGGGTTTGAGCAGCTCCACATACCGCACTGCAGCTGGGGGTTTGAGGCAGCTCCCATTCCAGACATCTGAGTCATATCGAGTAAACCACCCCATCACGTAAGGAGGGACAACATGCATGGTAAACTACATTGGGGTAGGAATTTAACCTGCCGAAGGATGAGGCTGGTCCACGTTCGGAAGCTCCTTTAGAAGGTCCCGAAGGCAGGCATCAAAGCTTGGTGGGAAGCTTCTCTATTTGTTGCACATACAACTTGATGAATGTTGTGTGACAATTCATCAATGTCCCTAAGACACCTCATCTAAGAACTATGGATAGGATATCGAGGTATATTTACTCCTGTCCTAGAAAGGGGTTGTTGGCCTCAGAGGCTGCTCATGTTAGAATTGAAGGATATACTGAATCACTGATGCAGATTGGATTGGTTCTTCGGATGATAGGAGATCTCTTATAGATTATTTTACATTCATTAAGATAAATCATGCAACTTGAATAGGCAAGAAACATACTATGCCTGCCAGTGCTAAAGCTGTGTACTCAGCTACAATACATGGAATAATGGAGATGATATGGCTCAAAATTGTACCCAAGGATTGAAAGTTGACCTTTCAATGAGATTGTACTGTGACAAGAAGGCGGCTATTAATGTTGCTAATGAGCTTATTCAGGATGTCAGAACCAAGTAGATTGAGATTGGTTTACACTTTATCTGAGAGAAGCTAAATGCAGAACTATGCCCAGCATGTTTGTTAAGGAGATTGGGTGGTAGATGCTTTCACCAAAAGAATGTCAAATGACCGGTTCATTTCCATTTTGAACAATCTGTGTATAATTTGATATGACATTTATGGTGATTGTAGGGAAGATGTATTAGAGAGCAATTTGGTCGATTTTTCTGTTCTGGGGTCATCAGTCTCTTGTTCGTTTCCCTCCTTGCCTTATTCCATTAATCTTTTCTATTCAGAGTGTGTATTTCCAATTTTCCATGTACTGATTTTTGGTAATCAGATGGCATTTGATGTCTGATCCTGTATTTGCATTAAAGGGTCATTAGGTGAACATGCTATCAACTCATTTCCAATGCACATTGCTTGGGGAGAGTAAGACGGGCACTTGCAAAACGATGGCACCCACCCACTCAAACACACAAAAGGAGGTGTATGAGTATCATATGATACTTTCACCATCCTTAGATACAGTGTAATCAGGGTGTTATACATTCGGATTTGACATATGGTTTTGTCTGATTTCTTGTGCATCATAACATGGATTGGCACACCATTTTGCAATCTAGCAGTAATCAGGTGTAATTCTGATGCGCTGTATATGCGGGATATGCAGATATTCTTCACACACATCCATGCCCTTTGTTTTTTGGTTTCCTGACTTCTTCACATCATTGGCTGACTTCTATGTTCTAGGAAATGGCAAAATTGGTCATTGCAACCAAGGAAATAATATGTACCTTTTTCCTGGGTGAGTTTGTTGCCTTGTATCTTGTCTTGTGCCCTTATTTCTTCCATTTTGTCACAAATCGTAAATTTTCAGGATCGGCCTTGGTACTCTTTTATCGGGTGCCCGTGTGATCTCTGATGGCATGTTACAGGCTGCAGCTGAATGGTAGTTTAACTTTTATCTAATCCATTGAAATCTATGCATGTGCCATTTTGATTGACTTGGCCACATTGTACGTGTGAAATGTCAGTCTGGCTGCATATATGAAGGAAGAGGAGGTTCTTAACGGTGTTATTTATCCTTCAACCTCTAGGTACCCGCAATAACTCACCTTGGTTTAGACTTTGTCTCTCTACATTTATATGCTGATTCTTATGTCTTCATATCTAGTGTACTTGATAATTACCCCTGGTGTTAACTTTCTCTGTTGATTATATTCTGAATTGTCATTGACACAGTATTCGGGACATCACAAAGGAGGTGGCTGCAGCAGTTATAAGAGAAGCAGTGGAAGAGGATCTAGCTGAGGGATATCGCGACATGGATGCACGTGAGCTTCGGAGACTAGACAAGGTGAAAGGCTTGCCTGAATCCTTTTGCCTATCCTGTTATCCATCAAGTCTTTGTGCATCTTCTTAACACACTGTTCATGAATTGAAGGATGAGACTGTGGCATATGTAAAGAATAACATGTGGAATCCAGTATATCCAACGTTGGTGTACAAGAGAGATTGAGCTTTCTTCGTCTCAAACGTTTGTACTGATAATGTTGCAGTGCGCATGGAGGTAGAAACAGAATACCTACTTGTACATGTGCAGATGGGATTATTTGCCCGAGCTCATGGCCTTCATTGTTGATGTTGGGATGCCATTTTCAAATTTGTATTGGTACACGAGTGCCTGACTTCCTTGCTATTGATGCTGAGGTGACAATATTGCATTTGTATTGGCACAAATTAACGAATTCATCTTATGGACTTGAATAATGCGAACAGTTTCTTTTAATGAAACTTTCTTTTTTCTTAATTTCCATTCCCCTCCTTTTGTTCTTTCATTTATCCCCTCCAACTTTCTGAGTGTCATGTATTTTGCTAGATGACATAACCGATCACTGAGATGCAAATGCTGAGAAGGCTTTCAACAGGTTGGGATGCTTGAGTGATGCTATTTACTCTTTCTCAAGCAAATTTTATGGACACTATGCTGCCTTTCAAGTTTTTGCTGTTAACGATTGTTCTCAATGTCTATATATTGCTATTTGCCTGGAATTTCAGATATTGTAGAATACAGTGTAGTTGTGCAGTGTCAACTCAAAATATAGTGTTCTTGAGAAGAGATGCTGCTTATATGGTACATCTCAGTGTTGCAACTCACACAAATTTCATTCGGAACCCCTGTATCAAAACAATTTCCATTGTCAGATTTTGAGGAAAATGACAACTGATAGAAATGCTTGTTTTACGGTATATCGCACATTCTCGAAGGCCGTCTCATTTTTAATTTCTGATGCATCCTCAGGGGGATGTCAGAATGTTGACGTGCCTTTGCTAGACTTTGTGTATGTGAGGATAATTTGAACCATTTGTTTGCTTTTTGTTTAAGCATTGGAGGACATTAGGCTGGGTGTGGAACTTCCTTAGTCATTCTTTTTATTCTTGAAATGAGGTCCCTCTCTTTCTAGGAAAGGCTTCCAAGAACGGTCATCAAGCAATGTGTAGCAGTTGCTCACTCTTAAAAAAACTCACTTCTGAGATGAAATTGTTCGTGCCCTTGCGTGGCTTATCCCTCTCATTTTTAATCCCCTCCCTGTTGTGCAGGGGATGCACAATATGCTAAAACTGAACGGAGATCAAATTCGAGATATTTAGAGTCAGCTGTGACTCCCAATTGTCATTAATTACCCTTCTGTCATATGTTCTAGCAATTAGAGTTCGGACATACTGTATTTATTAACTCCAGATGTCAAATAATCTGATCAATGTTAACATACATCACCCACAAATATTGATTCAGATGAATGCGTCAGAGATTTCAGCCGTTGCTCAGAATGGATGCATCCACGGGTACAGATACCCACAAATATTGCGAATCGGATTTGAAAACATCGGCGAAAGATACTAGCAAAACTTTGAGAGGAACGAGAGGTTTTGCCATGGTGACTTCCAGCACAGTACAGAGAAGGAAAACGGTAAACACAGAATACGAAGCTGATTTAGCATCCGGAGAGTAGGCAAACTTTCCAAGAAACAAATATTGAAAAGGCACACGTTTAGCACGCATTCTTGATATTTTCCCTTATGTATTCGCGCAGAAGACGAGATATCCTTTCGAAGGCACGGATCTGCATGCGACCTGTGGCTAATTCCTAATGTGACTCTGCTTCCTTCCAAAAAAGAAATATTACGTTAAGCGTAAAACAAAACAGTGTAATTTAAAATAATTATTTCATTTTGCGGTGTTTTCAGTTGTTTGGAATGATGTAAAATAATGTAAAACGAAATTTTGTTTGGACCTTATCTGTTCACTTACAGCCTAATTCTCTTATTTTTTAATTTACAGCAAAGGCTTAAATCAAAACAAGAAGGTTGAAGCATTCCTCTTGTTTTGTTTTACAAATAGCTAAACAAATATTTTCTGATTTTAAAATAAGAAAATTTCACTAGTTTTAAAATCAGTAATTTTGAAATTAATGATTTACAAAGTTTTACATTAAAACAAACAACCCAAGAATAACACACGTGAGCTGCAAACTGCCGTCAGATCTCGTGATCCAGTGGCAGACTTAAAAAGGAGGACAAGCAGGGGCTTTCAAAGATTATACCATCAGAGTTTCTTTGTTCCATCAAACTAACTAAGAGCAAGAATTAAATATATATCCACCTAAAACTCTCAAAAGATTCTTCTAACGTTCGTATTCATAACTTAACTCTGTATAGTAAGTATTGAGATTTATATATAAAACTTTCTGTATTTAAACCTTTCTAATAGCCCTCCCAAGAAAAGTTCTCTCCCTTCGCCATTGCCGTGTTGGACGGCGCGCAGACTCGAAGTTTCACTGTACTCCTAGTGGGACGATGAAGCAATCACACACTGTCAATCCTGTAATCGGATGGTAATTGCAACTGCAATATGGCCACATGCCTACATCAAAAGCAAGACCTTGTGAATGTGTGGGTGGAACGTATCATACTGTGATAATCAGATTACTTCTTTACGTCAGGCTGCACCATCTCTCTCTCTCTCTCTCTCTCAAAGAGTGTCTTTGTTTCCACCAATTGCCCTACTTCTGCAAAGAGTTTTGGGTACGAGAAAAGGTATAGACATAAAAAAAGAGAAGAAAAAGATTTTCCCTATAATCAAGCTTAAAATGGATTTTAGGTAACTGAGAATGATTTTGAGGGGAAAAAAGATAGTTAAAGGTTTGAAAGGAGAAAATCAGACATTAGATGTTGCTCTTATGTTTCAAGGAGTTACCTTATATCATAAGGCCTCAAAACCCAAGACAAAAGAAAGGGGAGACTAAACAAACAAGTGTAGCAGTAGGCCTTCATTGCTCTCATGTAGTTTAATCATGAGAAACAGGAGGAGAAAGAGGAAAGATTATAATTACATGTCTCCTCTTTCTCCCTTTCTAATTTTCTCCCTCTTTTCCCAACTCTCCTCACTCACATTTAATCTTTTCTAATTCCTCTCTCTCTCTTTGTGGCTACATTCTTACTCCCTTAGTTTCTCTCCAACTCTCTCCCTCGCTAGGCCCTAGTTAGTTAAGGTAGATAAGATGGAGACTAGCCACATCATTATATAAAAGGTCCCAGTTGGGGGGGGGGTGTGTTGGAGGAGAAAGATTCCATGCTGAAGCCAATAGTTTGTCCATGTCCAATGGGCTATAAAAAGATGATTTTTGAAAAGTGCTCCTTCTAATTGGGCCATAAGTGGGGCCCATTAGAAAAGTTACAGTTAAATCCGTTATTTGTAAGTGGGATATATGTAGGACCCATTACAAAAATTATAATTAAGTGCCTATGCGGTCTATTTATTGCCTTTTAACCTTAAGACTTCAAGATATTTAAACACTTCTTAGCCTTTTCCCATAGTCTTACCTATCCTTTTATGGGTATTACAATTCGAGCAATATTAGGTCATTTTTATTTTGTAATTGTGCACAATCAAATGGCCCATGTTGTACACCTTTCGACAACCCATGTGATTGGCAAATCCTTTTTTCAATCTTTAGCTAGAGTAATTGCTATGTGGTAAGCAAGCTGGGCCATCCGTGGGATCACACCATGATCTTTCTAGAACAACTACCTTAACCATCTCATGTGCAGTTGCATTTAGTGTCCAACAAGATGCCTCTGATCCCTTGCCATGTATAGTTAGTTTACATGCCTTGGAGATTTCTCATGATCTTGCTTGCCTTGCAACAATTTGTATGTATATTGAAAGGAGCCCCCTCGATGTTGTCAAGCCAAATGCACAATATTTTGCATTTCTATATGTTACTAGAGTAGGCCATTGCAAAACTCTGATTCTTTCTTCCCATTCTCTCCAGCTCTCTAGTTGCAGCATCCATTCACCATCATGTCAAGCTTCTTGCAACTACATCCACTCCTTATCTATACCTGATGTAGACGGGATCTATCACGATCGGACTCCGGAGCTGGAATCCGAAAAGAAGAGGATCCGGAGCTGGGCCGGATCGGTGCTCGAAGGGGCCCGACGGGGATCCGGAAGGCGAAGGACGCAGAGGCGGAGCCGGGGGTCCGATGCCGGAGGCGACTCGGAGCGGTTTTGTTCTTGGATAGTGAGCCCGAAGGCTCCTTTAGCGCGAGACCGAGTCTCCTTCCGCCTGCTTGCCGACAGGCGACGAAGCCGAAGCCGAAGGTCCGAGGCCGGGGGCGACTCGGAGCGGGCTTGCTCTTGGATAGTGAGCCTGAAGGCTTCTTCAGCGCGAGACCGAGTCTCCTGTCTTGGGCCGAAGCTCCTTCGGCGGACGAAGGAACGGCGCGGTTGAGTCTCCTTCTCTCTGCTTGTCGACAGGTGACGGAGTCGAAGCCGGAGGTCCGAGGCCGGGGGCGACTCGGAGCGGGCTTGCTCTTGGATAGTGAGCCCGAAGGCTCCTTCAGCGTGAGACCGAGTCTCCTGTCTTGGGGCAGCCGTCGTACGGCGTCGAGACCAGGGAGAGGAATCCGAGGTCGGCGGCCGAGACCGACTCGGGAAGGTCGGCGATGATTTGAACCGAGCTCCTGCAGGAGGGAGAGAAGAAGAAAAACCAGTCAGCAGGAGTCCCGGGCGTCAGTCCTGGGGAACCCCCTCCGACGGTCAAGTTAGCTCCTGAGGAAGATTCGATTCAGAAGGCAAAGAGAGCAGCTTTAGTGCTTTTCGGACAGTAGTCCTTTAAGGGTCTCGGAGGCTTGGGGAAGCATCCGTTGCATACCTTTGGCCATAAATAGCGGGGTATTTATAGCGGAGGATAGCGGATGGTTAACGGTGGCAGCCGATATAGGACTAAATGAGGGTTTACTGATAAACCGCCATAGTGCCCGATCCGCCACCGGAGTGGGCCGGATTCGGCTACCGGGCCGAAGGGGGTTGGGCCGCTGATGGGCCGAAGCCTGTTGGGCCCTGGGCTGCCGCGCTGCTCCCGGGCCGTAGGCTAGTGGGCCGCTGACGGGCTGAAGCCTGTTGGGCCGGGAGCGACAGTGCCGCTTATGGGCCGAAGGCTGCTGGGCCGCTGACGGGCCGAAGGCTCCCGGAGGGCCTGGCACTGCTGCTGTTGGGCTGAATGGGGTTTGGGCTTGTTTTAATGGGCCAAATCGGATTCTGCCTCATCAATACCCTTCCACACCAAACATCGACACCTTCATGTCGCTCGAGCACGTCCCGACGAACCATTTGTATATCACTTTTAGATGCACAATCTTATCAGAGTCAAGATATTGTCAACTTTATCATTGATGACCTTCCCTCCCCTTCTCTAGTTCTTTCCTCCCTTGAAGGACTATGGACCCTAGCAAGTAGGATGCAAGCAATCTGAACTACGTCTTCTTGTGATGCATCGACCCTATCGTGTGCGCCTGGATCTGCGGCAAGCTATATCGTCCAAAGCTCCAAGTCTTGTGGGTGACCTTTATACGTCCAAATAGGCATAGGACTTCCTTCAAGCAATGTATTCGCATGGCTCTACTGAATATTGACTTTCTCTTTAATGTCAGCTCACTACTATTAGTAAGGAATTTAAGCAATCCATCCATGACTACTGCACATGTTCAAGGCCCCTGTAACGATCTCGCCATCATTGGTATCCCCTTTCAGATGAAGATAAGGCAATTCATCTTCTTAATGGGCTCGGTCCTAAATATCTCCCCTTCACCACCACTAAGATGCAACCACCCATTCGCTCCATAAATAACACACTTTTGTTCTTGTTCCTCGTCATCTTGCATGCATATATTAGGCATGCACCAAATAGATTTGGAAATGAAATTCAAGGCTAATGGTTTCTTCCATTAGGTTGAAGCAAACTGTGTCGCAAAAGGTAATTAGATCGTGGGCATCGAATTGTCAGTCTGTTTCTATATATCTCAAACATGGCACGCACATAATCTTCTAAAAAATTGGCCTTCATTGATTCCTACAACTCTATTTCCACTCCAATGAGCATCAAAAAAGGCAATCTTTCATTTGAAGCTTCTTTGTGATTCTCAACTTTTTCAGAGCCTGGCGAGCGCTTTGCAATTGTCACCATCCTCACACTTGACATTGTATACAATGTAAATTTATTGATTAGGATCCGCATGTGCTATTTATCACTTCTAGCTTCTTAAATGGATTCTGTCACCTTCCTTTACTGTATTATTTGGCATACAAATTAAGAAAAACATATAGTAGCTCGCTCTTATGTTGAGGCTAAATATCATTCCATGACCTCCACCATTGCTTAATTAGTTTGGTTGCTAAATACCTTTTGCAAGACCTTGGTGTCTCTCTTTATCATCCACCACAATTATTCTATGATAACCTTAGTGCTCTCCACATGATAGTCAATCCAATGTTTTATGGACATACCAACTATATTGAACCCAATTACCATTTTGTCGATGAGAAGGTTGTGCAAGGAGATCTTGTCACCTTTTATGTTGCTTCCCGTAATTAGCTTGTTGACATCTTTATGAAGCCACTCTCATGTGACCTAGTATGTTTTGCAGTAAATTTAGCCTACGACTTCCCCGTAGCCAAGTTTGAGGTGGAGTTGTAAGCAAACAGTGTCATTTGTTGGATCACCCCATGATCTCTCCAAAACAATTGCCATAACCATCTTATGCAGCTATTATATTTATTTTAGCACTTTCTACTTGTATATTTCTTAGAGATTTCTTGTAATCTTGCGTACCTTGTAGCAATTTGTGTATATGTTGAAAGGAAACCTCCTCATTGTTGTCAAGCTGAGTGCACAATATCTTGCATTTCTACACAATGGCCCCATAGGCATTGCCATGTAATCACTATCTAATCGACAGATTAGAGGGTGCACCACTTTTAAGATGTGAGGCTTTGTAATAAGTATTACTCTTTTGACTAAGAATCTGATAATTGTTAATAGGATGTAAACTTAGAATGTGTTCTAAGATGCACAGAACTTATATCCAAACCTTCTTAAGTTGTATATGTTTGATAACACCAAAATCTTAAATCTTAAATTTGTGATTCACATTTTAAACCGGAGTAAGATAACAAAAAAGTTCTAAATCCTAAGTGAAGCAGACTATTTGAGAACTACAAGATGAAGTTTGAGTGGTTGACATAATTATGCTTTTACCATGTTATTTGATATGCTATTGACAAATATATAAATATTAATTATAGTTAATCATTTAAATATATAACTATGAAGATTACCAAAATGAATTACTATTATTTAAGATACCTATTTTATTTATCATAGTATTGTTATATTACAATAGTACACATAACAACATAAAGACTAATTAGCTTTTTATCACTTTGAAATGCTAGGTCAAGTCATATTATTTGAACTAAGTGTAAATTTTCTCATAAAATCAATATTTCTCTATGATAATGTACAAAGAGCACAACTCTAATTTGGTGGAGAAAAGTCAGATTTCAAAAGCTTTCAGATGGAGATTTGGTGGGAGAAAAGTCATATTTTACTATGCCCTTTTTGATCATTTAAAACTTCAGGTCATCCTCCTCTTAAGCGCTAAGCTATTCCTATAGCTTAACAATTGAGAGGGGATTTGTCTAACTTTTAAACTTAAGTCCTTAATTACCATGACTTACTAAACTCTTTTAAAAAGGTTCCATCTCATTGCTTCAAATGTGAGAGGCCGATTAAGAGAAAATAAATGGAACCTTAATATATATATATAAACTTTGAATGGCACATATCAAGTATAAAATGATCAGAAAAATTATGCTCCATCTAAATTACGAATTGATCTTTATTTTACCATTTTACTCTCCAACAACATGAATTGTAAAATGTGAAAATTCTAAATTGATTTTACACTGAGAAAAAGGGTGATGCTATTCTTACACCCTTAATATCTTCCTTTAATTAATATACTCTCTCCAAGACCACTGTCAATTGAATGCACTATTATGATCATCATAACAAAAAATTCATTGCAACAAATTCAGGTGAGAGATTAGGAGTACATTAAGGGAGTACCTTCACAAGAAAAAAAAAAAAAGATAATATTCTACCATATGACTCAGGTACTCACATGCTCACTTCAAAATCTTTTATTTTTATAAATATTTTAAAATAATATGCAATACCCCTTTTGATTTATCCCTTGCAAGGAAACGTTTCATGTGACATGCGCAAACGTCGACGATGCGCAAAGTTGCTTCATCTATGTAAAACGTGTTAGATCAGATTAAGAGAACGGTTTTCTAAAGGACCCTGCAGAAATACAGGAGTGTACGTTCACTGGACCTCGGTGATGCTTTCCATGCATGACGAAGGTCGTATGATATGGTGAAAGAGCTGTTCTTCATGTAAACGGAAAACAGTGTATTCGGCAGTGTACTTCTAAATAATCTTATACACGTGTTCAAAGAAGGTTCATGCATGCACTCTACTAGTTCAAAACATGGAAAAGGGTTCACGAACATAATATTAGAACACTAAATGGACACTAAACACGAACCTCACGTTTTGCAAAACACCAAGCGCTGTATATGTACATAGGGTTTGCTCTATCTTTTGTGTGTTCAGTAACTATTTGGTGCGTTCATAGACCAATGCGGTGTTGAGAAACCGCCGCATCTCGCAGTGACGAATAAAGTTGAAGAAAAAGAGAAAGAGGGGGAGACGTAATCAAATCACACAAGAACACAAAATATTTTTACGTGATTCGAAGGCGATGTGTCACCATGGTCGCACTGAGTTCTTTTCTCTCTATCTCTTACAATTATAAGAGATGATACATCCCTTTAATTACGATGAATCTAGGACAATCGGTAATGAGTACCATTACAATAATATCTCCCATAATAGTCCAAAATATTTGCCTCGGGGCTCCCGCCCCCGAACCCCTAACTTTACAGGCTGCCCCCTTGCAACCCCTCGCCAACTTATCACAAAATTGGATCCAGGTAAAAATAGGAGGAAACATGCCAAAATGAAAATTAGGCTCCACACTCCTTCAACATGCGCTTCTTACACACCGATGGATCTTCCATCTCGTAGTAATTGCTCCGAAAGAATGCATGCATATATCAAACAAAGACTTAGTCTCCATTTGATTGGTCCAGTTGCAGCTGGCAGTACTGTGTGGTCTGAGCTAGGCCAGGCCACGGATGTGCTTAAATCTTTGCTGAACCCTTCCAATTGTGCTCCCCCCTCCATTCTTTTGGTTTTCCATGATCCAAGTTCTGCAAATTGTTCTGTGCCTGTTAGACTAAATGCCATATGGCCATTAAGCCTCCGATTGCCATTGAGAACAGTGATGATAAGGCTGTGGAACAAGGAAGTCTACGGATTCACGGTGGGCTGTTGGAAGTAGGTTTCGAGTCATACCAATTGCGTTTACCTTTCTTCTTCTTTTGGTCTGTAGGTTCTTGTTGAACCAAGCATAGTCAATTGAGCTGGAGAAGAGATCCTCTCAATGCAATGCACGTTTGGATTGGAGTCTAGTGATATTGAGAAGGAAAAGATGCCAAACATTACAAAAAAATCTTTCATATGATCTTTAAATTTGACAAATACTTAAAAATTCTCTCCCTTTCAATATTATCATACTCCAATCTAAAAGTACACTGTGAAGATCTACTCTCATTATTCGCCAGCATTGCTGCATTGCAAGTCACCATTTAAAAGTCTGCAAATACCATCGAAATTTGTGTTTAAAAAGAACGTCCAAGTCTACACACCCAACAGTCATACCTGGAAGCAGGGGTTGACACCTGTCCTGTGCTTTCGTACGTCTTGCTTGTCTTTGATGAAATCTGCGCCAGCTGTCAAGTACCCTTTGGTTACAGCCAATGACACATGGCCAACGTTGAAGCCCTCCCAAGTTATGCTTGAAAGTATCATCGGAAACTGTGATGATGAGGCTGTAGATCACAAATGTTTACAAATATAAAATGGTCTCCAAGTGTAAGTCTGATGCATACACCGGCATTAAAAATAGAAGCTTGTTATTGCCCGGATAGATTGCTGGAGGTCTGCCTACAGGTGAACATGCATCAGAAATTCCGGAAATGATGGTGCAAAGATTTGACACAGCCAAGGCAAAGAAAGATCTATTGTGGGGGCAATAAGAGTAGATGAGCCTTGAATCCAATTGTGTAAGTCGATCACACATCCATTTGTTTAACAACCTTCGATGTCAAGGTGAAGTTTTCACCGACTCAAGTTGGTTTAAAATTCTAAGCTGCTTCGCCATTAATGTTGATACAGAACTCGATCAAAAGGTTGCTTCTATCATCATTCCCTTAAGGTAGGGTACTCCTTCCATGTTGGTTGACTATTTCAAGCTCACTGTAATACGCACCGTTGGTGGCTGAGAGATAAGAAGTTAACATGATCTAAAAAAAATAGCTTAAGCACAAATAACATTTTTTTACAGAAGTTTACTCCAAAATCAAAATTAAGTGCTCCAAGCACTTAAAGTTTGTACCGAACCATGGCTCAACTCCTCACATATGAGCTCCACGCACAAACATAGACACGCCCTGCGGAACATGCATGTGTACGCAGACTCATAAGAATCGTGGCTTCTTGATTAAACATGTGCACTCCAATTTTCTTGCAGATCCAGGGATCCTGATTCACTCAGTCCTCAGCTACCCTTGTTAATTTGTGCCATCTGAATTCAGCTGGAGGTGATCTTCCAATTTGGAGGCCTTAACCGCCCTCATGCCAGGAGAGTAAAATACGTATTCCCTTCAGTAACTCGTCCTGCTTAATTAACATGCTTGTAGAGCTTCTTTAAGTTGCTTAAACGTACGAGAAGACTCTCCTCTTGCTTGGGCTTTGACCCAGCCCTTGTGAACAGGTGGAGGCCTGGCACTCGGTAAACTAAAAAAAGAAAAGAAAAATGCAGTATGGATCTACAGGATGCAATTAATAGGAACTGATCATAGCTCATTATATGGGCTATCTTTCTAAATTGATATACACAATGAATCAGGTAACATATACAAAATTTGTAGGTCGAACAATCTTTCTAACCTAATAACATATATAGCAGATAAAATCGTAGATCTACCTTGAATCCGTACTGAATCTCACCTGTTTGCATCTTTGCCCGTGGACCAGATCCCACTGTTTGAGTTTGCGACTTCACTGCATCATCAGCAGTGTCCACAACATCCAGTGCAAAGAGGTGCCATGGTCCGCCAACTGTCCGTGGCGCTCTCCTGTGTTCCAAACGTTTTGCACCGCAGTATAGAAGATCCAAGTTGCGACGTCTACCTCTTGAGACGAGTGTTGAGACCAACTACACCTACATGGGTTAAGAAACTTGATCGATGCAATATATTGAAATTAACAAGTCTTCTACAACAGTGGAGGCCGATCTCAGTGCCGCTCTTCATGGTGGTCCTTACTACTCAGAAATATTCACCCGGCCAGCTTCTCCGAGGGGGGTTTCGAAACTGTGTGCCTCGAGCTTCCTGTGCGTTGAGCCCCGTGTGAGCGGCGGATCACAACACGTGGTCCAGCACCAATAACTGAGTTTAAACTCCAATCCATATGCCTGGCCACTTTAAATACTACTTGAGATCACGTAGTCATTCATCTGCATGTGCATGATTCCCGATACCCATACAGTTGCCTAAGTTCTTCATGTGAGGGACTATTGATTGGACGAGCTCGTCAATGAGCCCTACCAAATTAAGGACTGTTTACCAGCATGCAATTCTGTGAATAAGTCAGCTGTGACCTGCTGATCTCGGAGTTGAAACTTAAATCAGAGGTACACAATCCTGTCGGTTGATAGAGGATGGAGCTGGGACAGATTTTATGCCGTAGTATATATTTGCCCAAGAATATTCCGGATCGTCTCAATATAACATTGGACCGAATTCTAGCAGTAATCAATCATAAGATGCCATGTATAAAGTAGGTTCGCCATTCAAGACGCAGTTAACAACTTTTTCTTTGTTCACAGTTCAACATGTTTTTAATATAATGTAGAGCATTTAAATATTACTAAGAATACAAGACTACAATCATGACTTGAAATACAACGTAGAGTACTTAAATACCATCAACGTGCAATGATTTACGTTATATCCAGGTGCACATTAGGGTGAATTTTAAATTATAGTTGTAGTCTTGTGTCCTTAATGGTATTTAAATGCTCTATGTTGTATTGAAAATATGCTAAATCGAGAATAAAGAAAAAATTACGAATTACGTCTTGAATAGCGAATCTACTTTACACATGACATTTTGGGACTAGTTACTCTTGAAGTCTGGTCTAATATTGTATTGAGACGATCCGGACTCAAGAAGAAGATTGATTCCACAATTTTCTTTTTCGGTAAGAGAGTAGTGCATTCAAAAGAATCGTTCTTAAACAACTGAGTTTAATAAGACTAGCTAGCTCAAGGAGACTGAAAAGGTTAGCTGCTTATTTACGCTTCTAGAAACCTAGTCTAGGAAGGAGGTGTTGTACCTGTGTACAGGTGCGTAGGACATGGAATACTATAATATTTTCAATTCCACAGGTCAAGTAAAATAAGTTTATCTCTTGGCATGTTGCAACTGTGTGCGTATGTGCCTTCTACTTTTAGAATGTTCGCGGAACCCCTTTTAAAGGGCTTGTTGGGTGGAGGCTCTCCAGCGATCGGTCGACGATTCCACTTCTAGTAAGTTCCTTTCGTTTTCTTCGTTCTTGCTCAGTTCGTTTTGTTGGCTTCCCCATCCCCGCTTCTTGTAAAATATTTGTGCAAGACCTTGCTCTCTAGCAAATCTTTTGCCGTTGTTTTCCCCTATTCTTTGGATGGGTTTGTTGTTTGACACTTGTCCCAGTTTCCTACCGTGGTTTAAATTCGTAGAACAGAAAGCTGCACAGACAAGTTAAGTTTCCGTCAGTACCTATACTTCATATGAGTTTTTCACTGGTTACGGATATTGCATTTACTTGCATACATCAATTCAAAGACGGCGATGTTTGTGACCATATACACCAGCCAGCTATCTACCTGCTCTGGCATAATTGCCTTGTAGATTAGAAGATCAAAACCCAAGTATCATATATATCACTGCTCAAGGTCACAGATGGATTTTTTAAGGTCACAGTTTCACAGATGCAAATCCTGCTGCAGATAGCACTGCATTTTATATGTTCATAACATTAGATTTAGTATGTGGACTCCATTTTCAGGTGGCTTTTCGGCCTTGGTGTCAGCAGAATAAATTGAGTCATGGAAGAGTTCATCACAGGCATGAAACCACGAAAGCTCTCATTTGCAGCTCGCCATTTATCAACTTCCCCGAAGGTAAGAACATTTCTAGTGGATAACTAAATTAGCTAGCTACAAGATTAATCTTCATGATTTCTAGTATCTCTCAGGAGTAGAATGCCCTCATGCAGGATGCCTTCTCAATAAAAAGCTGCATACAAGTGCATCAATAGCTATGATATCAATAATAAGAAAGTTCCTGTATATAACGCCACAGTGAGGAGACTTTTTTCACCTTATTCCTTACGTTTTTTACGGAGAGAAATAAGGGAAAAAAATCATCTGACTATGGTGCTCGACTGCATGGTGCGCTCAGACTCACTGAATCACTTTTCATAATTATAATTGAATGAACAGTGCTGCAAAGTTGTTGCTGCATTTATGATTTTCATTAATTTAAGTAAACTCTGCACATGATAATGCAAAAGATTTCTTCATTTTTAATATATATATATATATTAATTTATTTAGTTAGGCAGTTCGAACCTGTGCCAACGTTACTGTTCTCCTTCGAATTTGCTGCAGAGGGAAAGGTTGGCAATAGTGAAGGAGTCCATTGAGGAGAAGGAACATTCGCTAGATATTCCGAAGAGTCCTCTACAAGCGATGGAGTACCTTTCTCGTTCCTGGAGTCCGTCTTCCTCGGACTTCTTTCAGATACTATCACTAAACGAAAGGAACATAAAGCCCCATGAAATGGTGATTTGGCAAATCTTTTTTATCCGCATGACCTCACTTTATAAATTAATTGTCGACCTTAGATCTATAGGAGTCATAAATAAAACGATTAGCATAAAGTTTGAGACATGAAGAGTACTTTAAATTTTGGGTGCAGAGCCTGTTGCCGCCATCA
This sequence comes from Zantedeschia hybrid cultivar, assembly GCA_030544215.1. Classification (NCBI taxonomy): domain Eukaryota; kingdom Viridiplantae; phylum Streptophyta; class Magnoliopsida; order Alismatales; family Araceae; genus Zantedeschia; species Zantedeschia hybrid cultivar. Next base: position 30,312,476 of record JARZZO010000003.1, on the reverse strand, counting down.
GGGGACGACGTGCCAGAGCAGGAGGGCAAGATCGAGGGGGAGGACACCAAGAAGGCCATGTTCCTTGTCAACAAGAGCAAGAGAATGAGGGTGGACGACATATGGGTACGTCTAGCTACTTTCCTATGTACACCTATACTTCACTGCCACAAGAACACCCAGCACACCACAAAAGTGGATCCTCTAGACTTAAGTAGCAAGCAGCTAACGTAGGGAAAAATATCCTATGGACCTCTGAGCCCCACTTTGATAACATAATAGGTTATCCAGAATTATTTGTACCGGTATTGCTTATTTCAAAATAAGAGACGTTTTCACTTTGATAACATGGGGTTCACTGGCGAAATAAGTAGAATAAGTAATTCTTAGGTGTAGAGTGGAATTGCTTATTCTTCTTATCTAGAGAATAAGCAATTTTGACGCGGTACAACCCATTCCGTTTGTCAGACTAGAATTAGTCTTATTCTAAGAATAAGACTGCTTATTATTCTCTTATTCTCCTCCCCACTTTGATTGTAGAATAAGTTATTCAGAATTATTTATCCGGAATAAAGCATATTAGAATAATGAGTGTTTCGGTTTGATAATTTTGTGAGCTCCATTGACGGAATAAGAAGAATGCACAATTCTTGGGTCTAGGGTGGAATGACTTAGTCTCCTTATTCTGGTATAAGTAATTCTAACACGATATAAGTCATTCCGTCTGTCAAATTAGAATTAACCTTATTCTAAAATAAGAGGCTTTATTCTTCTCCTATTCTACAATCGAATTAGCATTAGAAAATGAATCCTCTCAGTGCAGCTATTGACCAAGTTTAGTCAGTGTATTGAGGTGGAGGAAGACTTTCCTATTGGAACGAGATCATTTGGACCCTTTTCTTCTGGACCTCAGTGCAACCCAAGACTCAACAAAAGAGAGACAAATGGGTCATTTGTATTTGAAGTGATAGGACCAATCAAGTACAACACCTTTTGTTGAGTCTGGAGGCGCATCTTAGGTCCAAACGAAATGGTCCAGACGATCTCGTTCCTTTTCCGCCCATCATTAAACTTGCATGGGAGGATTTCTTTTCAAAAAGTGCCCCCACCTCGGTCAGTGCACTGACATAACTATGTCAATAGCTGCACCCAGGGGATCCATTCTCTTGAATTAAATTAAAGGTGTATTCGTCATTCACTCAAAATAAAATATGAGAGAGTACACATGAAAGGACGGAGTAACAAGATTTTTTTATTTTTCTGTCCTTATAATCTTTCTATATATATTCTATATTCATCATTCAGTATTCATAGGGAATAGTTCTAACTATTTTAAGAAGCTTCATAACATAGAAAGAGTTGCTAGTTTTGCATTATCTATGACAAAGCAAAGGCTGAATGAAATTTATCTTTGCCTATATATGATCTTGTCTCAGCCATGCCTCTCATCAAATGGAAGGCCCATCACATCATCTCACCAAGAGCATAAGCCACATAGAATTGGTTGTGTGAGTAGAAACAGACTTTTTGAACCGGAGTATATAAGCAATCCTCTCCCAACTTGATACTGACTTCTCTGCCTTCCACATATAGATGAATGTTGGGCACATGAAAGCCTGGTTTGGAGGAGAAATACTAGGCAGCCTATCACGGACATGCAGAGAGAAGAGGAAGGAGGAGCTGAGGCTACACATGACACAAGTCCATGCAGCTTTATCTGTCGCACAACTTGCCGCTGCCGTCGCCGGCAATGTGGGCGACAACGGCCAGCATCAGCTTCATAGCAAGAATTCAGTGGCTGGGGATACCTTAGACAGTAAGATGAATGCTGTTGTTGCCTCGGCGGCCGCTCTAGTGGCCACAGTATGCGCCGAGGCTGCTGAGTCGGTCGGAGCTAGCAGAGCCCACATCGCCTTCGCCATGAACTCGGGCTTAGCTGCACAGACTCCTGCCGACATGCTCACCCTCACTGCCACAGCTGCAACTTGTAATACAATAAGCCCAAGCACCTAAACTCATACTCTTCTATACTCTTTGAAGTAGAACCCCACCCAAGGGAGGCTCTATTCAGTCCTCCAGTTCTCTAGGCTATTCTATTGGGCAGTCAGATGGCATGTGTGCGTGTATGGCACGCACTTATTCATATGAATACTTGGCAGTTGAAGTTCCCTTGTGCATGCTCTTGCACGAACAGCACAACCCGCCTTAGTTTAAATCAACATATAAATTATATATAATATTAGCTCAAATATTGACCTAGAACTTGCTTCTTTACTTTGGAGACTGCTGACTCGTACGTATGATGTTGATGTTACTAGGTTTGCGAGGGGCTGCCACACTCAAACTGAGAGCTTGTGCCTCTAGTGGACATGTTCATGAGGAGGGCCGGGGGATGCTTGCAAAAGGTGTTGAGCTCCCCATCAGGACACCTCCAGGTAAGGGTCAAAGCTGGGAACCTGTGTCTACATCATTGCTCTCTTGGTCGTGTCATATTGTTAATTTTCATCTGAGCATTTGGGTGCACCCCTCTCAATTTGAATCTCATATTCATTTTTATTGAATGGGCAGGAAGGATTCATAACCGCATGGTGTGGGTCTACCCCAAGCATGACAAGCTAATGCTAAGGTTGGGGAAGAAGTATTTGCAGGGTGCCCTAACCACATACAAAGAGTGTAAGATCTTTATTTCAGTAATAGTTGTTCAATGAGTGATTCACATAAAGTGTTTAGACCCTCTCAATACTAGGAGGACCATACTCTAGCTAATAGACTAACCAAAGAGGAGCTATGCCCCCCATTTAGAAAGGAGTAACACTTGCTGCAGCAAGTTGCTACACTGCGTGGGGATATAACCTCAATTTTTTATTTTTTTATCTTTTTAAATCTTTTTGAAGTTTGACCCATGTCCGACATGTTCATTCGGATAAGCCAAAAAAAAAAATCTAAAAAATTAAAAATTGAACTCCCTTTAATTGGGCTCATCTTATTAAGGATGTTTTTTTTTTTCTTGTGACTTATTTTTTGATTTTTTTGAATCATCTTATATCAGAGATCAAATTGTATGGATATGTCGAATATTATGGACCCAAACTTAATAACTTTTTAAAAATTAAAAAATTAAAAACGAGGCCGCGCGCCGGATACAATGCAGCAAGTATAACTCTTTAATGATCAGGTCCTCTTCTAGAGTGTTGAAGTCTAGTCCTCCCAACATTCAGAGAAACAAACTCACATAAATATGATAGTGCTTCGAAATATATACCCCTGAGAACCAACACCTGACTGCCACGTACTGTTATAAACACTCCCGTCATTTTCCAGAAGGTTGTGGTTGTATCCAGTCTCCTAATCAAACTGCAGTAAGTAGTATGATATAAAGAATTTGATATTAATTTTGTATATATATGCCCTTGACTTCACCGGAGTTGACAGAATCTAAACATATATATACGGTCAAAGTTCACGAAATGTTAATAGAAGAGTACAACCACAACCTTTCGAAAACTATCAGGGGTTTGGAACAATGTAGGAGTCAGGGATATACATACGAATGTGATGGTGTATGAATTGGACTGTAAATACAAAAATTCCAAAAATGATTTGTCTTGCCTTAACTACTAGAAGATCTGGTAATATGTGTGTTATATTTTAAGTATATAATATTTGTTGTCCAAGAAGACATATACTGTAGTGAACAATACATCTCTAAGGGAAGAAAGGGAAGAGGGAAAAGATATATAGTGAAGAATTCCTGAAATGTCATATTTGATGTGCGTTACCTCCTATTTGCAGATAGAATTATTAAGGCCGGAGAGGACACAATAGAAGGGGGCATCGACATCTATGGCTTCTTCTTGTTAACTCTTGGCACCACGGTGGGAACCATTGAGGTGCTATTTGACAATGAGAGACAGCGGAAGATTTGGAAGTCCACCATTTCTCACCTTCTTTGTGATCATGAGATGTTCACTCTTTAGTTTTCTATCTCTATGTTTATCCACATGAATGAAAGATCAGCAAATTGTTTGTACTTGTAAAACAAGCTAATATCTTTGTGTCTAGCAAATTAGCGATTATTCTTTTGTCCCTATTTCTTTTATCCCTATTTACTCCGCTTGTAAGGCCAAATGGGGGGATATATATCAAGCAACATTATAAAATTGCGAAAGTACTGCCTAACAATACATACGATAGCTACCGGTCATTGGACCTCCTACCTGCTCTACTCCAGGCTCCTTCTCCAGCGTTCCCTAAGGATGGGAGGGGGTGCTCGCCTCTCGGAAGACCTCCCTCCCCCATTCTTCTCTCCCTCTCAGCAGTGTTAGTTTAAAGTGGCCTACAAGCCAATCTAATAATGTAAATCTCGTTCATTTATTAATATAATGGCATAATATTCGTTATGTGTAAATCGCTTTAATTATCGTTTCATAATGAAGTCCGTGAATATGTGCTATGGTGATCAGATTATGATGAGATCATACTAATGAGACTGATCACTTAAACACACATATTCTTAATTGTTCCTAGTCGGAGGATATCCGAGAAGGACATCGGATATCCGGTTAGACTAGTACAGATTACTCCTGCTCATATGATGAGGGTGACTGATCTCATAAGTCACTTGTGTGAAGACACTAAGGCGAATCTGTAGGTGCTCATTGGAGAATGAGTTCACTGAACTGATCCGACTGAATCGCTGGATGGTATTGTACCTCACTGTCAACCAGCTTGATTCTATTGTCGCAGTTGCGTGGATGGTCCTCGGACCTGAGACACCAAGGACACCTTGGCGGTGGACTTCTGTGCTTTGACCTTGGTTTACGAATCTCTAGCCACGGGATTCTAATACGCCAAGGATTGGGTACAGCGGAATACCGTCGAAGGGAATTGTGTGTCAATAAGGAATCATTCGCTCTCGGTACTTAGAGAGAGAATGTTCTAGGAAGGATGCGCGAAAGTCCCTGGCCAGGGCGGACGATAATATCGGGAAAGGAGTTTTCCGATATTCATCAGTAGCATCCAATCCAAGTGAGTCGACCGGTTAGGGTTTGACAGCTAGCCATACCCTGAGTTGACTCGAGAGCATTGTACGAATGAAGGATTATATCCACGCGGTAACTGTCGGCGGAAAGGTTCCAAGAGTGGGTTACTTAACCCCAAATACCTTCCGGGTTCACGCGGTGTTGCTTGGCACCCAACGTGATCGGAGGCCCGGTCGAATTCGATGTGCGACATCAATTCGATTGATTAATTGAATAATAAAGGGTTATTAATTAATTAATAAAGCCAGTGAGGAGTCACTGGGCTTGTTGGGCCATTAACTGGACTGGTACTTGGGCCTAGAGGGTCACACGCAAATGATTCTCAAGGCGATGGATAAATAAGTGGGTTTTATACAAACCGGGGGTTTTTGTGAAAAATCGCGCGGTTAGTATAAAACATAGCGAACGGGCTGAGCAGGCCAAGCTGCTGCTAACCCTAGCCGCCCCTCCTCAGTTTCTGTCTTCCTCTGGCGTCCAGGCAGATCCAGATCTGCTCCGCCGCTTCTCCAAATCCCGTTCGACGGGGAATCGTCCGCGTGTTGCGGCGATCATCGAGGCGACTGGCGGAGGCTTCGTGGGCTGCGAAGAACGAGGAACTCGAGGATATCCGTCGCGGGGAGGATCGCGTGGACTTCGCTAGAGGCCGGGCGCTTGCGCGGCTTGCTGTGTCACACCGACGGAACCGAACGGCTGCGGATTCGAATCCGCACACAGTGAGAAAAGATAATCCGATTATCTTGTATTTTAGATTTTGAAACGGGAACGGATCGCTGTAAATATTTTTGTTTTCCGCTGCGTGAGCAATCCGGAGAAACCGAGAAAACCCAACAAGCAGGACCACTCCTTTTTTGGGAATTTTTGTATCTCCATTAGAAGATTTTGTCAAGTAAACTTTTAAGTTCATCTGGATAGGTCTGTCACGTTAGACAGATTATTACGTTTCCTTTTGTATTCCTACCTCTTCATCTTTTCACTCTATTCGGTTGCCTTCATCTTTATTTTGGTTGGTAGATTTTGTTATCTCCAGCTTCAAACTTGTTATCCCTACTTTGTTTGCGCTCTTAACCCATCTGTCTAGCTGCTTCCTTTCGAGTTCGATCACCTTCACCGAGCAATATAATTCTTTTCCTTAGAGTCCCTCTGTCTAGCTGCTTCCTTAACCTATCTGTCTAGCTTCTTCCTTTCGAGTTCGATCACCTCCACCGAGCAATATAACTCTTTTCCTTAGAGTCCCTCCCTGTGTGGGTTTGATCTGTTGCTCTTCGTGATCATTTGCTGCCATGAAGGAGGTTGTGAAAGTCAGACTTCGATCATCTCTAGAGCAGCTTATTCGGGTTCTTCATTGGCAATTTGGGCACCTCCGGCCAGTGGCGGATCCAACGTTTAATTCAGCGGGGTCCTGGAGTCCTACTAAATTTTGCCAAGTCTACTGACTCAGTCTAATGAAGTATCGTCTGGGATCTTACTGACCTAATCAAAGATCCCACTGACTCAACCCATGATCTCATATGGCCTAACCCAAGACTCCATTGACTTTGTCATGCTTACGACTTAATGTCTGAGTGACCTTATTAGACAAAGTTTCTACGTCTGCCGCTATGTCGGGCTCACCATCAACACGCTTCCAAGTGGAACCGTACTCTCCGAGCCATCCTCTTTCATCAATTAGTAACTTGATGTGTAGCTGTAACGTTCTTCTCCTCCAGAAGGAAGCCTCCGAGATGTTTGTGGGGCATATTTCACTATGCATGCTACTTTGTTATTTCTTATTATGCTGTCAGTGGTAGAAGATGATCTCAACAGTACCAGTTCTTCATTTTTTTTGGGATAAGACATGTAACAGGGTGAACTTTATTTGGGACGTGCGCATGTATGATTTGTACTGGGTGGTTGGCTTCAAAATCTGCGTTGTAATGATTTCATAGATGAATGCAATGACTTATGTTTCCCGTTCAAAAAAAAAAAAAAAAAGTACTGCCGAACAAGCACCAGACGATCTAATGTTTAGAAACGAATTCTAGTTTTGTACTAAAAGTAACATTCAGTAGATGACCGGTCTTTTTTGGCTTAACCTTATTGGGTAAATTTAAACTGGAGTTTAGACAAAGGCTTAAATGGAAGGCTGATGGTAAGGACTTATGGACAATATAATTTTAAATTTTGGATGCAAAACTTAATACCCAAGTCGCAGAAAATATAGGGACGACCAAAAACTAAAAAACTAAGACCTTTGACCTCTCCAATTCAACGACCTGTCATACTTTTCTTGTTCTAATTTATTTCCTTCAGCTATGGTAGAAAACCAATGCTCTATAAACCTGCTGATCCAATGCTCTAAATATTAACTAAAATGAGACTTAATGACAATTGTACTAGAGCTACTCAAAGTTGCCTTTCATTGAACTAGTAATCCAGTGTGTGTTATCAAGCATACACAACATCTATAGGTAAAAGGAGCTCTCTTTTTGCTTGTACAACAGAGAAAATTCTTCTCCCAAAAGAATAAACAAATGAGGCTGCAATGTTGGAGTGAAGGAACCTTCGTCTTCAATGCGATCACTCTTCTGAACATGGTGATAAATGGCTTGGAAACTATTGCAACCCGCGAATGAGAAGATGTGGGAATTAGCATGACCGCACGGCTACAGGGATATTACTGTTCCCCACTTTCAGTCCCAATTTCGAGCTTGTTAGATAGATAAAAATTTGAAGTAAGATTCATAATGATCAGATAATATGGCACATATTTCCTTTTTCTTTTTTTCTTTTTTTTTGAAGGGTGGCACAAGGGCCATATATATACAAGTATTTATAAGCAACCAGAGCTCCAACCGAGTGGAACCCGATAGATCCTCCAAATATTTTAGAGCGAATTTTGAAACGGTCAAAAGTTCTGCCTAATTAGGCGAGGATTCCAGGTCGAACTGATTTTCTAAAAGCAATCCCACAGACCAAGAGATAAATATCCCAACGACACCTAAGACTGCATGGATAGGAAAGTGTTAAACTCTAACCAGATTCAAACCTGCCACCTCTCGAATGAGAGGTAAGTGGTGAACCAACTCCCCTAGGGAGCCGGTTCATGTCACAGATTTCATTCTACAGTTGTTCGTTAATCAGGAATAGATCATGAAGAGTCAATAGATTGGCTCTGGGCCTGCGAAAGCCCATGCCCGGCCCAACACCAATTTTCTTAGCATGATCCGGTCCTTGGAAGGCTACCTATGTTTTTATGAGAAGATGACAGGAGGAATTGAACAAACGAGGTCAGACGCACACCCTTCCCTCCCGGTAATGTATAATATTTATAAAGTATACAACAACATGTCCACCTGCCCAAGCAAGGCTGGTACAGAAGACAATCAATGTACCTATCTTAGGGCTGTCAATGGGCCGGGTTGGCCCGTGGGCTTATGGACTAGGCAATGCCAGGGTTAGATCTGAACCACTGTTTTCAGCCCGCAGGCCCAAAGCGGCCAACCTTTCCTGGCCCGTGGGCTTTGAAAGGAGCAGCGAGCTGAGCCCGTAAGCCCATAAGCTTGGCCCGATACCTCTCCCCCTCCCTTCCCTCCCTCACAACCACGCACGATGGCCCAATCCCCGCCAAGGGCGTCCATCATCGGCCACCTCCGCGCTTCGTGAGAAGTTGGTTCCGGCAAGATCTGTGCCATCACCGCCCTCACAGTCCCCGTGCTCTTCCACTGACCGTTCCTTGCTGTTCTCCGCCTTGATATGTGGTCGCCATGCTCCACCTCGCTCTGCTGTTACGCATCGTGTTTTGCCTCGATCTGCCGTCGTCGTGCTCCGTCGTCATGCGCCATGCTCTTTCATGATCCACCGTCGTTGTGCTCCACCTCGCTCTGCTCCAATCCGTCCTCGAACTGTTGTCGCCATCATTTGCTCCTGACCCACCGCCACCATACTTGCCCTACTCCACCCTCGCTGTGCTCCGCCATCAACCAGGCACATGATCTCGCCCCCTAACGCCACCAGCACCACATTCCGATTCCCCTGGACTTCTAGTTCTTATGGGTGGACGAGGCGGCGCAGATCTCGCCAGCGCGCCTAGGGTTGTTGCTAGATTGGAGCGGAGATGGAAGGGGAAGAAGGGAGCGGGTCGGGCCGGGCCCCTACGGGCATGCTAGTCATTTTGCGGGCTGGGTCGGGCCGGGCTGGGGAAGGGAAAAATAGGGCTTGGGCTTATCCTATCCCTAACAGCTAAAACGCCGGGTCGAGCTGGGTTTACTTTGGGCCGAGCTCAGGCCGGTCATTGACAGCCCTAACGTATCTTGTACATATTTGACAGGTGGTATGAAGAAAGGGTACGTAATACTTAGTGCACACTCCCGCGTGCTGGTGTGCGTATACCGCACGTTGATAGGCCAACAACAAGCTGTTCTCATGAAGAAATATAGATAGTGAGACCATATATGAAAGTGGCGTTGATGTAAGATCGGTGTTTGCTTCTCTGGATCCGTCTGATACGCCCCCGGCCGCAAGCAGAACTTTCTCTAGAGGGAAGTTGCAGCTTGGATCGAAGATTGCAGAACCGAGTTGCCGTGAGACCTTTGGTCATGAGATCAGCCGGCTGATCAATGGAGGAGATGTACCGAACCTTAAGGATTCCAAGCCCTGACTAGATCACGTACAGAGTGAACATCAAGTTCAATATGTTTTGTTGTAGCATGATAAACTAGGTTAGATGCAAGATATGCCACACCAACGTTGTCACACCATAATGTTCGGATTTGAGAAGGTGTGAACCAAGTCCGAACAGTGTGGGCCATGCCTTCTGGGTTTGGTGTAAGTACGTGGTGTGGACTCTGATGTACCTTCTTTATAAGTTATATGTGAGAAGAGATCTTCTCGGGTTAGACAGGAGTCCAGCGGTGCGGAGTAATTAAGAGAGTGGACCAAATATTACAAAAAAATCTCTCATATGACTTAAAAATTATTTAGCTAATATATTTATTATTTAATTATATTTATATTATACTTACACTAGTTATTTTTAGTTAAGTATATGTAACTATATTTATACTATATATTTACTTATGGTAATTATATTTATATTTAATAGATTTAACTAATATATTGCCTACTTAATTATGTAACTTAACTACTAATTGGTATACTTAACTAATATATTTAGTTAAGTATATGTAACTATATTTATATTTTATATTTACTTAGTATAATTATATTTATATTAATATATTTAGCTAATATATTGCCTCCTTAATTATGTAACTTAAATATATAATTAACTATATCATACTTAGTTAATTATATTTAACAGTTTATTAGGTAGAAGTTATATTTAACTATAACTAATACATAAGTTGTATTATTACAATTATATAAGAAATATAAAGTTAAACATTGTCATTTTACTTTATAACTAACAATAATATAATATTGAACTATCAATATATTAACTATACGTTTAATATATAAAAATGATTGGTGACGGCTAAAATCGCTATTTTAGCAACTATTAGCGACGGCATAACTATTTTTTATTAGCGAGGGATTTACTTTAGCCATCACTAATATCATTATTAGCTACAACTTTTAATTTAGCCGTGACTAAAATTTATAATGGCGAGGGTTGTCATTCCAACGTCGCTAATGACGTGTTAATCACTTTTAATTTGTATGCATATCACCGACTTTCAAATATTATTATAAATACTTCGGACAGTTTTAAAAGCTTTGCTCAAAATGTCATTAATTGCAACTCAAATGCCAGAAAAAATGAAAGAATCTATTGGCATAGTCATTTGGAGCTCACGGTGCTTTCAGGGGAAGATTGCAACATATGATCAGTTATTGACGCGCAGCTGATCACTTTAATATTGGGCTGGAAGTAGGAATGTTGGCTACTCCGTTCAAATCGAAAAATCAAACCTAACCGGTTAATTCAGTTTGGTTTGAATTTTTAAAAAATTTAATTTAATTTGAAATTAAATTGAATTAAGAAATTTGGTTTAGTTTAATTTTTTTTGTTCATAAATCAAACCAACCCGAATAAATCGAATTACGTTAAAAGGGTATAATATAAATATTAAATTCTTACATTAAGTGTGACTTTACCTAAGTTATAAAATATAAAATATAAAATTATTTTTAAATAATATCTTTTAGAATGTCATCTTGTACAAAAAAAAGGTTGAGTCCTTAATAAAATAAAATGTTTAACTATAATAGTCTATTTTGAGACTTAAACCTCCAAATAAATTTCAAATAATATTTTTTAATAATTATTTTTAAAAAATAATATTAAAGTAGATTATTTAACCATAGTGACCCATTATAAGGTCCAAACCTCAAACTAAACCGAACTAATCGAATTATTTCGGTTTCACACTATTACAGTTTGATTTGATTCGGTTTGACTCTCTACTTCTGTTTAATTTGGCTCTTAAAATTATCCTTAAATTGCATCAAACCAAACTGTGAACATTCCTAACTAGAGGGAAGTCTCACTGTGTAGAGTGGGTTCTAGGGAAAGATTACAGGTTATTTACCCTCTCTCTTGGCCTATATACGACTGATTAATCAGTGTTGGCAATCGATGTCTGACAAAAAAAGATTTTCAAGTTTGAGACTATAAATTGAGTCTAATATCCATATCGTTTGAATTTTGAACGGACAACTATAAAAAAGAAGAAAAAAACGATAAAAGAGAGGAATTTAATTAACCCCCTTTTTGATGTATATTTGTGATAGACTGTGTGAGCACGGGTGGTCTCCTATGATTAAGAGTTTGGATCCTCTCAGTATGATTACGGAGGGAACTCAAACAGTAATCAATCTAGGTATGCCACCTGTAAAACAGGTTTGTCAACTAAGATGTACCTCGTCGCAATTTGTTACTTTTTTTTTATTCTGTTATTTTTTCATACAATTCCGAACACATAAATATAATCAAGAAAATAATATTATTATAATAATTTAAAATATACCTCAATATATATGCCTAGATACAATCCAAATCAGTACACAAATATATACTCGGGTGCACGTAAATACAATTCAAATTATATAAATACAACTAGTTTTATTTAAATGATCTCAGTTGTATTTAGAAATGGAAAAAATTTGGAACACAGAAAAACTAGCAGGCTGCAACGGAACATGTCTCGACACGTCTGAAGTCTGTTGCGAACAGAAATCTCTGAACTGGAACTCCTCTAAACCACCCTCTCACAACGAAGCCAAGTTAACCAGAACCAACCCAAAACTAACCATCCCCACTTTCTTCTGTCACGGCACGTACAAATGGCCCCACGGTCTCCCCACCTTCCCATCGCACAACCCACAGGTCCTCCTCTCCTTCGCCGTCGCTTGTACCCTCGCCACCGCGCTCCAAAAGGAGGAGAAGAAGATGGCGAGCAAGAGGGATCAGGTGGTGGCGCTGCTCCTTGTCGCCCTGCTGGCGGCGGCGGCCTCCGCGGAGGCGCGCGGGTCGCCGTTTCGCAGGTGCATCCGCAGGTGCTTCGCGGTGTGCAAGGATATGGGTCCCGATGTTTGCATGGCAGCCTGCAAGTGGGAGTGCGGCACCGTCGGGTTGAGCCCCGCGGATGAGCAGAGGCGGGAGGGCATGAGGGGTGGAGGGCGACAGGGGCAACACTGACTGTGAGAAGGGTTCCGGCGTGGGATTATCGGATCTGTGTGAGGAACAAATAAGGCCTCTGGTCTTGTCGTGTATAACTTTCTTGATGATGTAAAGATCGGAGGGAGGAGCTCGATCCTGTGCATCTCCTCTGCCATAATAATTTGCTTGCAAAGAGTTCAAACACTACTTTGGAATTAATTGTTAAGAAAATCTTGTCGCACATCATAAAATATAATTTTTGATGAGATATATTACACACCCAAATACCAAATAGAGTGACTGAAAATATCGGATTTATCCTCCACCCACCTTAAGACGGTGTGTACCATCTCTTATAACAATTAAGAGCTAGTGATATTTAATTAGTGCACAACTTAGTGCGCACTAGATTGCACACTCTAATGAGGCATCTTGGAGTGTCTTTCTTATCACTTTATGATAAGGTGAGCGAGAGATAAGTCTACATAGGTGTTGACACTCTAAGTTATCTCATTGAGGTGTGTAATCCACCTCATCAAACTTAGCACACCATGGTGCGTAACGAAATAGCTTCCCTTTGACTGTAAAATCACTGTATATCTCCGAGTTTAACATATTATTAGCAAAGGTATATATGCAAGAAACCAGGGGTGAGCATACAAAATATTAGAATCTTCCTTCCATATTCTATTGATGACATTTTGCCTGACAAGGTGCAATTGTAATCTTTTTGAAGATGTCAAAAACATTTATAATAATATATGAGTTTGGAAAATATATGCAAATATGGTAACTTATAAAGGCATATGTAAACAAATCTTACTTTTAAAATAAATGCATGCCATACATGATATTTGAATTATATTTGATATTTTGATATTACAAATACAAATATTGACTTTCCAGTTCAGTGACCATCCAATTTGTATTTATTCATTAGAATATAAATATCATATAGATATGTACATGTCCGGCTCATGTCTGCTCTATTTACATTCTTTAGTCCCTAGACCACCCTGACTATATTAGTTAGTTAAATATTAAAGCTGGGATATATACGGTAAAACTACGTTCAGATATAATTTAACTTAACTGAATTAGATATTGAAATTTTAAGCCAATGCATGGTAAAACTACAACAAAAGATATCATGTTTAATAGAATTTAAATTGTTTGAAACAACATATAAATTATATAATGAATAAATGTTAATGAACTCATGAGCAAATCCCAATGATACTTTTTAATCATATATATAGTGCCATAACTTATGAGTTTTAATTGATATAATTTTATTTTTCTTCATCAATATGGTATATTAAATAGAAAAATAAATATTCTTGTATTATGAATCATGAGTGTCGGATTAATTAATGCTTACTTTCTTCTATCTTCAAGTTCGTCATGGTGTATGAAAATTTAAACGAAAATTTGTGTGTACATTAATAATGTGTATATATATGCATTTAACTATCTACTTAATAGTCCTACTTAGCACTGTGTGGATCCAGACTCCTTTGCCATCCAGCAGCACTGGATGGTTCTCTATTGTGACCATTGTAGTGATATGAACAATTTATTTTATCTTCTAATCTTTTGAGATGTCTTTTTTTTCATTGCAAATTTTAAATTAGAATGGATACTCATTCACGTGGAGTAAAGGTAAATTACTCATTCCTCAAAAAATTCATTTGAAGCTCGGAAATTGTCATATTAAAAAATCAATTAACTCTTAAAATCTTTCCTTTAGCTGATTTTTATTTTCAGTTTAAAATCATTGTAAACAAAAAACCAGGGATTTTAAAAGGAGGAATTTTATTTTCACTGATTTTAACTGATGATTTAAAAAACCTTTAGTAAAAATGATGTATAATGGATGGAGATCCTTACGACCACAAATACATACGCACGTCAAATTTATGAATTATTCAAAAATCTATGACACAGAAATAGCAAAAGGACAGATTAAACTTTTGAAATTATTCAAAAATTCCATATATTTGGAGTATCATAAATTGTCGTATTTTAAAATTGGTTAACTCCTAAAATTTTTCCTTTAGTTGATTTTTATTTTCAGTTCAAAATCACTATAAATAAAAACCGGTGATGATTTTAAAAATTGAGAGTTTGCATACGGCAACACCTGGGCATTCCATTCCATTTGAATGGATGGCACATTCAAAAATTAATAACCAAGCCTGCGATTGCATGTTAACATGCAAGAACCCAACCTATCTAGAAATCAGAAGTGAACAAAATGAGGGTTAATAAAAGGAAATGCGAAAGTAGGTGCCGGAGTGAAGGATCAACAGGCAAAAGTAATCCATCTTAGTTGGTTCCAAAGCGCCTGTAAGTTTACAGTGGGAAGATGAAAGGAAGAAATGGCCAAAATCATTGAGTTTGATTTTTTAGATTTTTTTAATCATCCAATCGGAAATCAGATTGTATGAGTTACTATGTGATCTATCATAAAAAAATTAGAAAAAGAATTTGGTCGCACTCCATGGGGTGCAACAACCGTAGGAAAGATTTTTATATATTTTTTAAATTTCTTTTAAGTCGGTTCTATCATGTCTAATACTTTTTCTATGGGCCGATTTTATATTGGACGATCTAAAAAATCGAGTCCAATGAATAGTAATTTTCATTAGACTCTTTTTTTAATTTTTGATTTTATTTTAATCATCCGATTAAAGATTAGATTATATAAATACGTAGAAAATGATGAAGTCCATGATAAAAAAATTTAAAAAATAAAAAAATTGACCATACCTTTTGGAGGTGCAGCAAGTGTTACTCTTTTCCTTATATGGGTAAAATCGAAGAGCATGCAGAAGAATATAAAGAGAGAGAGGGTCACGGAAGACAGGGAGGTAGAGATTTGGTGTAATCTATATTGAGATAGAATCCAGCGGTGTTTTGACCGGAAGAGTAAAATCATAATTACAATGACAAAGGTATTTATAACTGGAAGTCAAAAGTTAACAAAAGAAGGTACTTAAATTAGAGTCACACTTGCTGCACCGTCACCGCACTCGGAAAGGCCGATTTTTTTATTTTTTATTTTTTGAAATATTTTCATGGTAGGTCACATTATGTTTTATGTGTCCATATAATTTGATCTCTGATCGATCTTTTCAAAAAAATTAAAAACTCGAGATCAATGAACAATGATTTTTCACTGTTTGTTAATCACTGTTTATTAGATTTAAATTTTTATTTTTTAAATTTTTTTGAATCATCTAATCAGATATTGGCGTGTACCAAAAATATCGAATATGATAGGGACCGACCTTACAAAAGAAAAATAAAAAAATATATAAAAAATTTACTACTACTACAGCGGATTGGACGACTTCCCGTGTGTGTTGCAACAAGTGAGACTTACAGTGAGTGTTTTGCATACGTTAATAGTACTACACAGGGTCATTCTATTATAGCAATTCCCAATAGAAATGTAAATGGAACTTCAGCCCGTTTTCGAAACTTAAAGATTACAAAAATATATAATTTACAGGATAAAGATAAGAATACAATTTGTATCCGGCCGATTTAAAATAAAGAAAAGTATACATCTTTTTTAGAGTGCGACTATTCGAATATCCGTTCATTTGCTTTTGTTATTTAAAATTCTCATTTTTGAATGAAATATCCGATCATTATAATTACATGCCTTGTTGTCTACACCATAATTTTAACCCATTTTCTCCGACATTCACTAGTTCGTAAGATTCATTTTCACAAATGTCACAGGCTTTACATTAATTTATACGAGTCATTTAGAAAGAACTTATATATGTACATTTTGAAAGTAGTATTCTTTTATTTCCTATAAAAGTCATAAAAGATTAAATTTGTGTTGACATATAATATTGTCCGATAATTTAACATTTATGAATCTATTTTTAATAATTTTAAATGATAAAATAAAAATACATATATTTTTTATAAGATAAAGATAAAGATATACATGTTACTTAAGAGATAGGGCTAAAGATAGAACCAACATTAGACCAGACACGTATCCTTTGACATCTCCAACTCCCAAGTACTGCTTGAACTCTTTGCAACCAGGTTTTTACATGCACTTATTATGGCAGAGGAGATGCACAGGAGCTCCTCCCTCCAATCTTTATATCATCAAGAAAGTTATACACGACAAGACCAGACGCCTTATTTGGTCCTCACACAGATCCGATAATCACAGTTAGTGTTGCCCCTGTCGCCCTCCACCCCTCATGCCCTCCCGCCTCTGCTCTTCCGCGGGGCTCAACCCGGTGGCGCCGCAGTGCCACTTGCAGGCTGCCATGCAAACAGCGGGACCCAAGTCCTTGCACAGCGGGAAGCACCTGCGGATGCACCTGCGAAACGGCGACCCGCGCGCCTCCGCGGAGGCCGCCGCCGCCAGCAGGGCGACCAGGAGCAGTGCCACCACCTCCCTCTTGCTCGCCATCTTCCTCTCCTCCTTTTGGAGCGCGGTGGCGAGGGTACAAGCGACGGCGAAGGAGAGAAGGACCTGTGGGTTGTGTGATGGCAAGGTGGGGAGATCGTGGGGCCATTTGTAAGTGCCGTGAGGGAAGAAAGTGGGGATGGTTAGTTTTGGGTTGGTTCTGGTCAACCTGGCTTCGTTGTGAGAGGCTGGTTTAGAGGAGTTCGGGGGAAGGAAGCCAGTTCAGAGATTTCTGTCCGCCTCCTGTTCAAAACAGACGTAAAACCTATCGCCGCCCGATTCATATCTCAGGACAGAGGTAGTAACGGGTGCGGACCAGCTCACTCTTGCTTGGAAAGAAAGCCCACAATCCTTGATAAAAGAAGAATACTTAGTGCACACCAGGTATTATTGCACACTTCTAGAATGCAGTATTATTTTTTTTTTTTTTTAAATTATATTTTTAGGTTAGAGTCGAGCTGGCTTACACGTCCGTATAAGACATATCTTATTTCAACATCTAAAAAAAATTAAAAATTAAAAATTATTTTAATTTTTTATTCTCTAAATTAAGTTTTAAATTTTTAAATTTTTTCTAGACATCGAAATTGGACGTACGTAGCACGATATGTAGGTTAGTTCCGCCCGAACCTTAGAGCAGACCAGAGGTGTGCACTGTACACCAAGTGTTTCTCACGGTACCATCTATATGTGCTCGCGGAGTCCGCACAAGGAACTCTTACATGTTGTTGTTAATACCCTTAATATCTTAAAAATGTTGCAACTATGTTCCGATGTCAAAATAATATGTACTCTAATTAAGTATGTCAAAAAAAAATCATAAATACTGATAACATCAAAGGTACTATATAAAATTCTAATGAATTTAAGTTATATATGTAAAATATATTATTAAATTTAAAGATGTATACGTAAAATCTTTATGTTTAACTTAACGTCCTTTAACAAAGGAGTATAACTACAACATTTTTGAGATTTCAAAAATATTGATGATTATATGTCAGAGCTGAGGGTATAAATGTAAATACAATGTAGTTTTGAGATATATATATATATATGCCAAAACCCAATCTTTTTTTTTGTCTGTCTAATATATATTTAAGATCAAACGGCCTCTTTTTTTTTGTCTTTAAGATCAAACGGCCAACATCGGTCTAGTCGGTCTAATATAGGACAAAAGAGATGGTAAATCAGCTGTCCTCTTTCTACTGAACCCACTCCATATACAGTGAACTTAAGATGCCAATATGATTTGGATATCTTTGCATATAAATTCTTAAATTTATCAAAATTATACAGATATATTCTTGACTTTACCAAAGTTGACATAATTTTTCCCACATTTTCATTTGAAGTTCATAGTATTTTAACGGAAGATATAAACTGCAACTTTTCAAAGAATGTCTGATCATAATATTAAAATCAGGAATATAGTGTAAATACAGTAACTTATAAAAGTATATGATGAGGCAGAATCCGATTCGGCCCATTGAAGCAAGCCCAAACCCTGCTCAGCCCAGCAGCAGCAGTGCAAGGCCCTCAGGGAGCCTTCGGCCCATCAGCGGCCTAACAGCCCTCGGCCCGTAAGCGGCACCGTAGCTCCCGGCCTAACAGGCTTCAGCCCGCCAGCGGCCCACCAGCCTACGGCCCGGGAGCAGCGCGGCAGCCCAGGGCCCAGCAGGCTTCGGCCCATCAGCGGCCCAACCCCCTTCGGCCCGATAGCCGAGTCCGGCCCACTCCGGTAGCGGACCAGGCACTATGGCGGTTTACCAGTAAGCCCGCATTTAGTCCTATATCGGCTACCACCGTTAACCATCCTCTATCCTCTGCTATAAATACACCGCTATTTATTGCTAAAGGGATGCGCTCTTAAGCCTCCGAGACCCTTAAGGACTACGGCCCAAAAAGCATTAAAGCTACTCTTTGCCTTCTAAATCGAATCTTCTTTAGGAGCTGACTTGACCGTCGGAGGGGGTTCCTTAGGGCCGAAGCCCGGGACTCCTGCTGACCGGTTTTCTTCTTCTTTCCCTCCTGCAGGAGCTCGGTTCGAATCATCGCCGACCTTCCCGAGTCGGTCTCGACCGTCGACCTCGGACTCCTCTCCCTGGTCTCGACGCCGTGCGCCGGCTGCCCCCGCAGCAGAGGAGACTCGGCCTCGCGTCGCCCCTTCGTCCGCCGAAGGAGCCTCGGCCCCGACTTCCCGGAGCAAGCCAGCCACCGACCAAGGACCCCTCGGCCTTCGAACCTTCGGCTTCGCCTCTGCATCCTTCGCCTTCCGGATCCCCGTCGGGCCTCTGAACACCGATCCGACCCAGCTCCGGATCCTTCTCTTCGGATTCCGGCTTCGGAATCCGGTCGTGATAGCTTCGGCTACATCACGTGGCGCCGTCTGTGGGAAACCAACAAACAAGTCATGTCTCAGCGACCTGTGACCCGACGATCCGGACAAAGCGAAGCAGAAGTACGGGAGGCCTCGGCGCAGATGCTGCCTTCCGAAGGCGCCCCTTTTGCCCCGCCGAGCCTGCCTCTGCCAACCATACCGGAGTCTCTCGCCTCAGAAGACCGAGTGGGGGTGCTCCAGCAGCAAATGGCAACGCTAGCAGCTGCCGTCGCCTCCCTAGCGCCGCTTCAGGAGATGGTGTCTGCCATCGCCCAGCGCGTAGGCCTGATGGGGCAGCTTCCTCAGCAGACGCCACTCCCCCCACTCTACCCAGTACAAGATGCCCGGTTCCGGCCGGCGCCTGCACCGGTTTCTCCCAACGAAACCGCGGC
This sequence comes from Zantedeschia hybrid cultivar, assembly GCA_030544215.1. Classification (NCBI taxonomy): domain Eukaryota; kingdom Viridiplantae; phylum Streptophyta; class Magnoliopsida; order Alismatales; family Araceae; genus Zantedeschia; species Zantedeschia hybrid cultivar. The sequence goes on along the minus strand of JARZZO010000003.1, from coordinate 30,292,633 downwards.
GACGCGCAGCGAGCCCTCGGCACTACCTGCCCGAGCTCCTCGCGCTGATCGCCTGACGGAGCAGGACTATGCTTCGTCGGAATTCCGTCCGGCCCGGACCGGAGGACAATCCGTCGCCACCTCGACTGCCCCGGACCTGGACCGGCGGCTGACGGCAATGCGCAAGGAGATGCAACAGATGGTGTCTCGGCCTTACGGGGCGCCTCTCGCCAGCAACATCCTGGAGCAGACCCCATTCACGGCGGAGCTCCTGGCTACCGAGGTGCCCCCCAATTTCAAGCTGCCGAAGGGTCCTCTCTACGACGGAATGACAGATCCGGTCTGTCATTTCCAGAGATTCAACGCCTACCTCCTGGTCCGAGGGGTCACCGAGGCAGTCCGCTGCCGACTTTTCCCCCTCACCCTTGAAAAGATCGCCCTCACTTGGTTCGAGACACTGGCCCCCAACTCCATCCACTCCCTAGTCCAGTTGGGCCAGTTATTCATCGACCAGTTTTATGATGCCACCCGGCAGTGCAAAACCTCCGCCAGCCTGCTGGCCATCCGGCAAGGCCCCACCGAAACTCTCCAGGAATACTTCTCCAAGTTCCGGACCGAGGCCGCCCAAATCCCGAACCTCGACAGCTCGATCGCGGTCTCAGCCGTAATCAGCGGGTGTCGGGACGAAGGGCTCCTCGGCTCCATCGGGAAGCGCCATCCCCCTACCTTCCAGGACCTCGTGGCCCGGGCCCATAAATACATCAACCGGGAGGCCCTGATGTTGTCCAGGGGTAAAGGCGCAGCCGAAGCCGCCTCGGCACTTGCTCCCCAAGTGGTCCGACCTCGGCCAGAAGACCAAGAGCCCTCCCGGAAGCGATATCGCCGGGAGGACTGGGACAGGGAGAGGCGACGGGACCCGCAGCCGCGGTACCTACCCTTACCTGCTCCCCCTTCCCGGATGCTCATGGAGGTGAAGGGCATGATCCGGCGGCCAGATCGCATCAAGACGGATCCTCGCCGAAGGGACCCCGGCAAATACTGTGAGTATCACCGGGAGATCGGCCACACGACGGATGAGTGCCGGCAGCTCCGAGAGGAGATCGACCGCCTCATCCGGGAGGGAAGATTGCCGCAGTACCGACGGGAGCAGCCCCCGCCACAGCAAAACCGGGACGTCCCTGCAACGCCCAGGCAACAACAACCCTCGGCGATAGAAGCCGCTCCTCTGCCGAAGGTCACCTCGGCCCCGGTAGAAGCATCCCATCAAAGACCCAGTTCTGGGTCTATCATGATGATATCCGGAGGGCCAGGGGAAGGATCAAGGCCGCGGCAGTGCAGCTCTACCACCATAGCAGCGGTTGACGGCGAACCGAAGCGGCCTCGCCAAGAAGACATCACCTTCGGCTCCGAGGACCTGACTGATATTCAGGTCCCTCACGATGACGCCCTCGTCATCAATGCTGTAATAAATAGCTATAATGTACATAGAATATTTGTCGACAATGGAAGTGCCCCAAACATCTTGTTTTATGATTGTTTTGAAAAAATGGGATTGAGTGAGGCTAATATGAAGCCTCACCGGGGCCCCCTCTTCGGTTTTAATGGCTCGCCCTGCCGAGTAGAGGGCATTGTCCGACTCCCTGTAACCTTAGGCTCCGCCCCCCGGCAATTAACCGTTGAAACGGACTTTGCCGTTGTGAAAATCGATTCGGCCTACAACGCCATCTTCGGCCAAAGGCTAATCGGCGGGGTCGGAGCCGTGCCTTCGTCCTTCCATCAGAAGCTGAAGTTTTATACCAGCCATGGATAGGCGAGGCCAGAGGGAATCAAGAAGCAGCCCGGCAGTGCTACATGATTTCGGTCAAAGGGAAGACTGTAGCCGAAACTCTGACGATCGAATCGTCAGTCGAGGCTTCTCCGGGAGAAGCACTCCTCGCCATTCCGGTTCCAGGAGGCGAGGGACGAATCCTGATGATAGGCTCCGGCCTGGAAGAGACCGAAGCAGAGAAGCTTACCGAGTTCTTAAAAAAGAATCTCGACGTCTTCGCCTGGTCTCCGGCGGACATGCCCGGGGTTGACCCGGAGGTAGCAGAGCACCGACTCCGTACCGATCCCGACCAGCCCCCGGTAAAGCAGAAGCGGCGCACCTTCAATCAGGAAAGGAGAGCCGCCATCGAAGCCGAAGTGCAGAAGGGGCTGGACGCCGGACACCTCCGAGAGGTGCATCATCCGGACTGGATCGCCAACGTGGTGATGGTGCCAAAGAAAGATGGCAAATGGCGTATGTGCGTGGACTTCACCAACCTCAACAAGGCATGTCCGATGGATAGCTTTCCGCTGCCTCGGATAGACCAGGTGGTGGACGCAACTTTCGGCCACGAGCTCTTAAGCTTCCTCGACGCCTATTCAGGCTACCACCAGATCCGGATGCATCCGGATGATGAGAGCAAGACCAGCTTCACGACCGATCTGGGCTTATACTGCTATACCCGGATGCCCTTCGGTCTGAAGAATGCCGGCGTGACATATCAGCGCCTCGTCAACAAAGTGTTCGTCCCGCAACTCGGCCGAAACATGGAGGTCTATATAGACGACATGTTGGTAAAGAGCCGCGTTGATGCAGAGCATTTGGCCGACTTGGCCGAGACATTCTCCGCCTTGAGGCGGTACAAGATGAAGCTGAATCCGGCCAAGTGCGCCTTCGGGGTAGCCTCCGGGAAGTTCCTCGGCTACATGGTCACCCACCGAGGGGTAGAGGCTAACCCCGAGAAGGTTTCGGCCATCGTACAAATGCGCCCCCCGGCAAACCTCCGAGAGGTACAGAAGCTGAACGGGAGGATCGCAGCCCTAAGCCGCTTCATGTCAAGGGCGGCAGATTACTGTTTCCCCTTCTTCAAGCTACTGAAGAAGGCCAATAGCTTCGAATGGACGGATGAGTGTCAAGCAGCCTTCGACCAGCTGAAGGCCTACCTCTCCAAAGTCCTCATTCTGTCCAAACCGGTTCCCAGGGATCCTCTGAGCCTGTACCTTGCAGTCTCCGAGACGGCTCTCAGCGCCGTCCTCGTCCGAGAGCAAGATGGCGTTCAGAAGCCAGTTTACTATACCAGCCGAGCCCTTCAAGGAGCAGAACTCCGGTATCTTGCCCTGGAGAAGTTGGCTTTGGCCCTCGTCTCGTCCGCGAGGAGGCTCCGGCCTTATTTTCTGGCTCATTCCGTGAGGGTTCTCACCGACCAGCCCCTGAGGCAAATTCTCTCCCGGCCGGAGGTGTCCGGCAGGCTGGCGAAGTGGGCGATCGAGCTAGGAGAATTCGACATCTCCTACGCACTTCGGGTAGCGATAAAAGCCCAGGTGCTGGCATACTTCATTGCCGAACTCACCCCCGGCGCTTCCTCGGCACCTCAACCGAAACCTGACGTACCCGAAGCCGAGGCCACTTCGGCTCCTGCACCAGCAGACGAGTGGCGACTCTTTGTGGACGGCTCCGCGTGCTCCACGGGCAGCGGCGCCGGATGGATCCTGGCGTCGCCCGAAGGAATCGTCACGGAGTACGCCTTGCGTTTCTCCTTCCCAGCAACTAACAATGCCGCCGAGTACGAAGCTCTCATCTCTGGCCTCCGGGCCGCGAAGAAGCTCGGCGCCTGGAACCTGAAAGCCTTCAGCGATTCCCAATTGATCGCTAGCCACATCTCCGGGGAATACGAGGCTCGGGATGCAATAATGGCATCTTATCTCCAGGTGACTCGCAACATCCTCGCTCAATTCGATTCTTATGAAATCGTGAGGATCCCGAGAGCCGAAAATACCCGAGCCGATGCACTTTCCCGGCTAGCTTCAACTCAAGACGGGGGAGGAGGCCGAATGATCCTCGTGGAGGAGCTCGCCGAACCAAGCCTCGGCGAAACCGAAGCCATGCAAGTCACTGAGGCCGAAGCCGAGACATGGATGACTCCCCTCGTCGCCTTTCTTCTCTGAGGAGAAGTCCCGCCAGACCCAAGGGAGGCGAAGCACATTCGGCAGCGCTCATCCCATTTCCTCCTTCTGGACGGGGTGCTATATAAGAAGTCCTTCGGCCGACCACTGCTGCGGTGCCTCGGCCCGGCTAAAGCCGACTACGCCACGAGAGAAGTATATGAAGGGGTGTGCGGAGCGCATGCGGGAGGAAGGGCCCTAGCTCACAAGCTTCTGAGGCAAGGCTACTGGTGGCCGACGCTCCGAGAGGACGCTTTAGCCCTTGTACGGCGCTGTGACCAGTGCCAGAGGTTTAGCTCCCTTATTCACCGGGCAGCCACCCTTCTGACCCCCTTATCCGATCCCTGGCCTTTCGCTCAATGGGGAATCGACCTCCTGGGGCCTTTCCCATCGCCACCGGCCAGAAAAAATTCCTCATCGTGGCGGTAGATTATTTTACTAAGTAGGTAGAAGCCGAACCCCTTGCGTCAATAACCGATAGCAATGCTTGGAACTTCGTATGGAAGTCCATCATCTGCCGGTTCGGCATCCCTCGGGTCATCATCTCGGATAATGGAAAGCAGTTCGACAGCCGTCGGTTCAGCGACAACTGCGCCAGCTTCGGCATTCTCCACAAATTCACTTCGGTAGCTCACCCTCGGGCAAACAGCCAGGTTGAAGTTACCAACCGAAGCCTACTGCAGGGACTGAAAACCCGCCTCGGCGAAGCCAAAGGCCGATGGGTAGAGGAGCTGCCAAGTGTTCTGTGGGCCTATCGGACGACAAGTCGAACCCCCACCGGCGAAACTCCCTTTCGCATGGCCTATGGGATAGAGGCCGTTATTCCGGTGGAAATCGGCCTCCCCTCTCCCAGGGTCGTTGCTTACAACCCGGAGGCCAACGAAGAAGGTTTGAAAGACCATCTGGACCTCATTGAAGAGACCCGAGACAAGGCTCGTATCCGGCTGGCAGCTTATCAGCAGCGCATGGCCAAGTACCACAACACTCGAGTAAAGCCCCGAAGCTTTGAAGCAGGGAGCCTCGTGTTGAGGAATGCTCATACTTCTAAACCAGCCGAAGCCTCAGGAAAGCTTGCCCCCAACTGGGAGGGACCCTATCGGGTCAAAGAGGTGATCAGACGAGGGGCTTATCGGTTGGAGACCCTTTCGGGCCAACCTCTTCCTCGCACTTGGAATGTAGAACGCCTTCGGCGTTATTTTATGTGAATCACTTCTTCCCGGACTTTCGGCCGGAAGGTATGAATAAAGGTCTCTTTTTCAGGACGCGGCATGGTATTTTCTCTAAGTCCGCGAGTCCTTCGATCCGACGAATGGCTTCGGCCATGTAATCCGGATCAAGACGCGGCATGGTATTTTCTCTAAGTCCGTGTAAATCGTACTGGGAGTGGCTTCGGCCATGTAAACCGTATCGGGAGCGGCATGGTATTTTCTCTAAGTCCGCGAGTCCTTCGATCCGACGAATGGCTTCGGCCATGTAATCCGGATCAGGACGCGGCATGGTATTTTCTCTAAGTCCGTGTAAACCGTACCGGGAGTGGCTTCGGCCATGCAAACCGTATCGGGAGCGGCATGGTATTTTCTCTAAATCCGCGAGTCCTTCGATCCGACGAATGGCTTCGGCCATGTAATCCGGATCAGGACGCGGCATGGTATTTTCTCTAAGTCCGTATAAACCGTACCGGAAGTGGCTTCGGCCATGCAAACCGTATCGGGAGCGGCATGGTATTTTCTCTAAGTCCGCGAGTCCTTCGATCCGACGAATGGCTTCGGCCATGTAATCCGGATCAGGACGGGGCATGGTATTTTCTCTAAGTCCGCCAGTCCTTCGATCCGACGAATGGCTTCGGCCATGTAATCCGGATCAGGAAGCAACGAGATATATCTCTAAATCCGCATAAGACAAAGTAGGAGTGGCTTCGGCCACACGAACCGCATCTAGGGCGGCGGGATACCCCTTCGGATCTTATGAACCACATTAGCAAAGGCCCCGGCCGCATATACTGGCGATATTCTATCAACTGCCTATCCGAACCTACATCGGGTCTCGGTTTCGTGAGCTATAGCGAACGACGGCAGGATCTCGGACTTTTGAAGGGCCAGATTCAGTCAATCATGCACAAAGCATCAAGGTAAAGACCAAAAATACTTCCTGTATTCACAAAAGGGGAAGTACAAAATCGGCCATCCACCTGGCCGCGGGATTACAAAAGGAGAAAAACAAAAACCGGGGCAAGCCCTCGTATCAGTTCTCCACAACCCCCTCCTCCTCCACTTCAGCTGCGTTTCGGCCAGGAGAGGGAGAGGGAGAATCGACGATCTGCACAGCCTCAGGAGGGGCAGCCTCGACAGGGGCCTCCTCGGCAGGTACGGCTTCGTCGCCTTGCGCTGAGGCCGAGGCCCTCTCGGCCATAAGCCCCTTCCACCAGCATAGGAGCTCCTGGGCTTCCTCACCCATCGGCAAGGCAACCCCGGTTAAATCCACGTTCGGGCAGGCCTTCTGGGTGACAGCCAGCCCGAGGTCGAAGACCGAGGAGGCTGCTAGAAGCTGGGCTTGGATTATCTCTTCGGCGTAGTCCAGGCCGGCCTTATAATCAGCTACGGCCAAGTCCGCCGCCTCCTACGGCTCCTGCTTCAGAGCCGATATCTCCTCGGCGTGCCGGCGTTTCTCCGAAGCCCGCCGGGAGTCCTTGTCCTGGATCTGGGCCTTAAGGGCCCGGATCTCAGCCTGGGCCGCAGCGAGCTCCCGCTCGGCCTTTTCCTTCTCCCGCTCAGCCTTCACCTTGGCCTCGGCGGAAGCACGGGCCTCTGCTGCCCTCTCCTCCAGCTGCGCCCGCGTCCGGGCGTTCGCGGCTACAAGCCCATCGATTATGGGCTCGATACGAGGCCCCGCCGAAGGTCCCTCACGCGAACCTGCCGAGGTCGACGCCCCCTCGGCCTCCAGGAGTTTGTTCCGGAGCAGCTCCTGATGGTGAATCAGGACACTGCCCGTTACCGCGGCCTGCGGACCAAAAGCAGACAAGGATCAGAAAAGAATTAAAGCGAAGGAAAGCCAAGTCGAAGCACACTCAGAAGCTTCTTACCTGGACCGCCAACCGGGCGCTCATCGCCGCCAGGTCGGTAACCGAGTGGTCCTTCAGCTCTACGAAAGCCGAAGGGAGAGTGAGGCTGCGGAGCAGACGGAGGCACGTCTGTGAGTCTTCCATACTCTTATCTTTGTAGACCCCCGGCTCGGGGACCCACATCTCGCGCTCCTGCGCGCGAGGCGCCTGCGACCCGGTGCCTTCGTACTTTGCCCCTGCCATCGCGGCCGGAGGAGAGTCGCCCCTCGGCGTCTCGGGGGACGCCAGCCATGCGGCCCTTCGGGCCCCGGCAGTTCTCCTTATCAATGGAGCCGGCTCTGCCTCTTCGGGCTCCTCCACCCGAGGCCGTTTCGACAATCGACCGCCCCTTCGGGCGGCGGACTTGGTCTTTCGCTCCCTCTCGAGAACGGCGGCGGCAGTACGGCCCTCGGAGGAGGCCGCAGTCCTCAGAGCTCCTGCGCCTCGACCAGACCCGCCTGCCGCCTGCGGGGGTGGTAGTTGGCCTTGGTCGCGCTGCTCGGATATCCGGGCGAGTAGGACATCGATCCCGGACATTGCTGCAAGGAAGAGAAGACGTGTTAAAAACGAAATAAACACGACCAGTTGCAAACTCAAGACCGACTTACCCTCGGCCGAAGCTTCATCAACCTCGTCGGCCGGAGGAGCGGCAGCGCTTCCTTCGCTGCCCTGCGGAGTCTCCCCGGGAGGAAGGTATGGAAAGGCCCGCTCCGGATCGGACTAAGGGTCCGGCCATACCCCGGCATTCACCAGCCGCTCCGCATTGCTGAGAAGCCCCCAGATGTTGTACGGGGCCTTGGCCTGGATGTGGCCCACGAGGGTGCTCTGGGTCGAGGTCAGAGCGGGAGGATCCGAGAGGCCTGCGGCCAACGGCGCCCATTCGGTAGGGAAGGGCCACACGCTCTTCTCGTTCTCCGGCAAGGAAATAAGGATAAATTTCCTCTTCCAGCCATGGATGGACGAGGGCTTCTCGGAGAAGATGCTCCGCCCGATCCGAGGGACGAAGCAATACCATTCGGATCTCCCCTGCCTCTGGATTTTGAAGAGGAAGAGGAAGCGGAAGATGTTAATGGAAGGAACAGTCCGTATACGGGCGAAAACGGCCAAAAAACCGTATACGGTGCGCCAAGAGTTGGGAAAAAGCTGAGACGCGGCTAACCCGTAGAAGCAAAGAAGGTTGACGACGAAGGTGGGGAGAGGAAGACGGAAGCCCGCCTGGAAGCTATCCTCGTAGATAGAGAAGGTACCCGGGCGGGGAGTATTGGCCCTGGTGGTGGAGCCAGGCCGGTAAGGGGTCATCCAAGAAGGAAGCTGGAAGTAAGAAGCGAGATTGCTAACCTCTTCGTCCGAAAGGGCGCAGGATGCTTTCGAAGCAGTCTCGGGACGGCGACGTCCCGAGGTGGAAGCCCGGCCCGGGTTCCGGACCTCCTCGGCGGCCTCGGCCTCGGAAGCCTCGGCCCCGGAGGCCTCGGCCCCGGAAGCCTCGGACCCCTCGGCCCCGGAAGCCTCGGACCCCTTGGCCCCGGAAGCCTCGGGCTCTTCAGACATCACAGAGGCCAGGGAGTCCAGGGTAAGAGGAGATGACAGAGAAGACTTGGGAGAGTGGGAAGGAGTATACTCCTCGTCCGAAGGAGTAATCTCGCTAGAAGAGGAGCTCTGGACCATAAGGTCGCGAAGAGGAGAAGGGAGGTCGAGGCATACTCTCAGGAAGGGGAAAGAAATCTCTCCTGGACCGAGCGCAGCCTCTCGAGCCACCCAGCTCCACCAACAAGGCGCTCCGAGGGATGGAGATCCTCCCACGATGGCCAGCAAGCTCGGACGACGCCTTCAGAGAGCTAGCCTTTCGCCGGAGAGGAGGGAGAGCTCGGGTGATCGCAGAGCAACGCAGGCGCAGTAGCAAGAAGAAGAACAGTGCCCAGCTGAGGGCTTCTATTTATAAGCTCCATCCGAAGCGCCTCCCGCCGAAGCCAATGGCCGAGATCGTCCCCGTCGTCTCACCGCTCCTCTCGGATGCCCGCCACGTGCACCGTCCTTCGGCAATGATGACGGGCCGGCTCCGGGACTTGAGGCAGAGCGATCAACGGCCGAAAGCGCTCCGACCCTTCGGCTGATCACCCGGATGCCCGCCACGTGTCACGATCCGCGTGCCGAAGAAGGGAGCGGCGGCAATCCGAGTGGAACCTCGGGCAGAGAGCCGAGGTGATCCGCAACCCGCGAGTGGTCAGGATCCTTTTGTGCTTTTGACGGAGCGGCCGGATGCGCGACACGTGTCCCGTGCTTCTTCGCGAAGCGACGCCCATCCCGTCCTTTTAATGAAGCCTGGCACAAGCCAGATGGCTCGGCCCTTCGCCTTCAGAGCCATGAGCCTTCGTCGCCACTCTGAATGAAAACGAAGCAACCGCATGGCCCTCGGCCGACCGAGGGCATCCTCTTCTCAAAAAAGAACAGAGGTTCGGGTAAGACACCTGTTACGCTATTTTCCTACTAGCTTCGGGCTATACTCTCGCCATCTCAGAACTGAGGAAGACAAGAGTGGGGGGCTATGTGATGAGGCAGAATCCGATTCGGCCCATTGAAGCAAGCCCAAACCCCGCTCAGCCCAGCAGCAGCAGTGCAAGGCCCTCAGGGAGCCTTCGGCCCATCAGCGGCCCAACAGCCCTCGGCCCGTAAGCGGCACCGTAGCTCCCGGCCCAACAGGCTTCAGCCCGCCAGCGGCCCACCATCCTACGGCCCGGGAGCAGCGCGGCAGCCCAGGGCCCAGCAGGCTTCGGCCCATCAGCGGCCCAACCCCCTTCGGCCCAATAGCCGAGTCCGGCCCACTCCGGTAGCGGACCAGGCACTATGGCGGTTTACCAGTAAGCCCGCATTTAGTCCTATATCGACTATCACCGTTAACCATCCTCTATCCTCTGCTATAAATACACCGCTATTTATTGCCAAAGGATGCGCTCTTAAGCCTCCGAGACCCTTAAGGACTACGGTCCAAAAAGCATTAAAGCTACTCTTTGCCTTCTGAATCGAATCTTCTTCAGGAGCTGACTTGACCGTCGGAGGGGGTTCCTTAGGGCCGAAGCCCGGGACTCTTGCTGACCGGTTTTCTTCTTCTTTCCCTCATGCAGGAGCTCGGTTCGAATCATCGCCGACCTTCCCGAGTCGGTCTCGACCGCCGACCTCGGACTCCTCTCCCTGGTCTCGATGCCGTGCGCCGGCTGCCCCCGCAGCAGAGGAGACTCGGCCTCGCGCCGCCCCTTCGTCCGCCGAAGGAGCCTCGGCCCCGACTTCCCGGAGCAAGCCAGCCACCGACCAAGGACCCCTCGGCCTTCGGACCTTCAACTTCGCCTCTGCATGCTTCGCCTTCCGGATCCCCGTCGGACCTCTGAACACCGATCCGACCCAGCTCCGGATCCTTCTCTTCGGATTCCGGCTTCGGAATCCGGTCGTGATAGCTTCGACTACATCATATGCAATGCAATGGCATATCAAATAAGGATAATTCGATATTAACCACTATTATATGTTAAATTTCTTGTCATTCTTATTTGCATATTAATTACTTTATGTTAAATTTCTAAAATGTCGTACTTATTTGGATATTACCATATCATTGTAATATGTATATCGTTTCAAAATTGTCGCTTTAATGGCACAATGGTTAAGCTTAAATTATACCTATCAAACAGGCATAGACATATATAAAATATTTATATAGATCACATATGTCACCGTGCATTGTGGTAATTTTGAAATATTACACACATTATGAAGACCTGTGTGGGACAATATTAAGTATAATAGTTTTGAAATTTAACGTGCGAGAGTGGTTAGTATAAAATTATCCCTTAGTATAAACTAGATGCAAGATATATGCTTCCTAACGAAAGTTACTTTCAATCTTATGTGTTACGGTGGATCCATTGTGAATATAATTTGTTTCATCTAATTTTAACGTCGAGTAATATTTGCTGCACCGCCATTGCGGTGGGTTAAAAAAAAAAAATTATTATTATTTTTAGGTCAGCCGGGAGGTGTTCTAACCGTCGGTACAGTACAATGCTCGATTGGACGATTCAAAAAAATCTGAAAATTCAAAACTCGAACCCAATGAATAGTATTCATTGGGTTCAATTTTTTTGAATCGTCCGGTTGGGAAAAAAAAAAATATAGACGATTAAGACACCTCGGAGGGCGACCTTAAAAAATAAGAAAAAAAAAATTTAACCTACTGTAATAACAGTGCATGTAGCACCCATCATCATTGCATCAAGTATTACTCTTTAATGTATTCTTCACTCACGCATGCGTCCAATTTTCTTGGTTATTGTGTGTAGGTGGGATGTCAGTGCGATGGAAGAATTACCAGAATATATGAAGATATATTTTGTTGCTTTGACTGACGCTTACAAAGAATTTGAAGTAGACCTAAAAGATGAGCAAAAGTCTTATCGTGTGGATTATGTCAAAGAACAAGTACTTTTTTTCCTTTATACGAATAGTTTACTTCTTGATAGTAGCAAAGGGTCGCATGGCAGTTCTTTCCTCTACCTAGCCGCTCCTCATCCCCCCTCTTGTTCGGCCAACAAAGGGGATCACTAACCATGAAATAAGTACAAGTTGTAACTTATGTCATCACAACTACTGATGACCAAAGACACAGAGGTTACTTAGTTGGTATGTGATGGTTTCTTTATTTGAGGAGGTGGTAGGTTCAATTTTTATTAAGAGTTAATTTCATATTAATTATCTTTACGTACAAAATATCAAAAATGTCATTCGTACTTACATAATATCAAATATATTTTTCGTTTCATATTAACCATCTTTACATGCAAAATATCAAAAATGACATTCTTACTTACACAATATCATTCTTACTTGCACAATATTTTATATATCTTTCTTATGAGTTTGTATATAAGAATGGCATACTCTGATAATTATAAATGAAAATCAACTTCAATGGCATTTTTGATAATATATTCTCATAAGAAGGATATATATGACATTGGGTAAGTAAGAGTGACATTTTTATATTTTACATGTAAGGATGATTAATATTAAATTAACCCTTTTATTAAAAATACGCACACAACATAAGAGTATATGGACCATAGATTTCTTTCCCTCGGTAGTGGGACTGACTTAGAATGTTCATTTAATTATATGAAATAATGGTATTCAAAATAGTTGCATAATTAAGGTGAATAATTGTATTTGGTACGAAAAACCCTCAGCATGAGAATACTTATGAATTTTGAACTAAAAAACATCATAAATATTTGGCTATTGAGTCATCTGACAAAAAAAAATGGAGAAAAGATGAGAAGAGAGGTTAAAGACACTTGTGTCTCATCTTTATACAGTTGAAATCTTAGCTTCACTTTGATCGGAGAATAGGAGAAGAAAAAGGAGAGAATAAATTTAATTTTGCATTGACATGCGGAATGACTTATACTGTACAGAATAACGTATCGGGAGAATAAGGAGAATAAGCCATTCCACTCTAAACTCAAGAATTATTTATTTTTCTTATTCCGTCGGTAGATTTCCCAAAACTATTAAATCGAAACACCTCACAAAATAACTTATTCTCCAATCAAAATGATGCTTAACGAGCAGACAGATCTTAGGATCCAAGTCTCGAGCAACTACGCCCACTCATCAGGTATAGTCCACGGAGTCCACTCATCAGGTAATTGTCGCTAAATAGATAGCCAGGGGCCATCTCCTTTGTGGAAACCAATTTATGGCTGCAATCTCTATCAACCACTACCATTACACTCTGCCCTAATTTTAGGGCTGCAACTTTTCGTGCATCAATCCAAATTCAAATGGGTCAATATGATGATTGAGTTAGTTTTGGTTAGGATTGGGAGAGTCTTTTAATAGGTTGAGTTGAGGGTGGTGATCGCATTACACGGTCTAATTCTACCTTATCCCTATATTAAAAAAATAAAGATCGTTACAATTTTTTAAATACTTAATTATTCTTTAGGGTTACTTTTAGATATTTAAATATTTACCATCCGATCATAAAGTCAAGCATAAGCATCTAACTAGGTGCACATAAAAAAGTTAAAATATTTTAAAATATATTATAATAAAAAAATTAATCTAGTTATCCTTAGGATTCTTCTCAACTCTTGGAGTTTTACCAATTAAGAAGTTTAAACCCTCAAAAGTATAGTGCAGTCGGACCATATGGCCCTATAATAACATTCCTCATATAGATGAGTGGCTACCATGCGAAGCGTTACAGTGTAGTCGCACACTGTTTTGACCTTAATTATGTCCATGTTGAAAAAAATAATAAAATTCATCGTAAATTTTTAAATATTCGACTATCCCATTTAAAGTTGTTTCTATCTCTTGGAGTTTTATTTTTATCGTCCGAACGTGATTCAATTTTGAAGCTTGATCTTAGCCGTCCGTTGGATACATACAAATTCTGATCTCTAAAAATCATGAAAAAATAAAATAAAATAAAATAATTAGTCAGATTATCCTTAAGGTTGTTCACATCTCTTAGAATTTTAATATTCATCACCAACCTACTTACACAAGATTAGATGGCTACAATCAATTTAAATATGATCTAACGATGAAACTTTACCCAAAAGAGATGAAATTTATTATGAGGAAAGAGTTGAATAGTTAAAAATTAATGATGATTTTTTTTTTTAATATGTGGAAATGAGGATTTGGACCGTGCGGTCAGACCGCACAGAGGGTGCAGTTCACATAGTAGCAATCCTCTCTCTCTCTCTCTCTCTCTCTATATATATATATATATATATATATATATATATAAATGTAGTTCGCTAGAGTGCACGCACGCACTGTTTTCGACCACATCCACATATCTAAAAAGATTATATAAATTTTTAAATATTCAATAACCTTCTTTAAGGTTGTTTCCATCCTTACATACTTTATTTTGACCGTCCAATCTTAGTTTGATCTTAAAAGTTGATTTTAAAAGTTAATCTTAACCATCCATCGAGCACATTAAAATTCTGACTTAAAAAAAAAAAAAAAAATCAGATTAGTCTCTAGGCATGTTCTAATCCCGTAGGGTTTTAGTATTCATCACTAATTTATGCATGCAAAATTAGGCGGCTCAGATTGAAAGCCTCACAATCTAACAGTGAAATTTAAGCCAAAAGGGTCGAAAATAATTTTAGGGAGAGAGTTGAATATTTAAAAAATTATTATATTTTTTTATTTTTTAAAAACGTGAGAAAGGAATCGAAATAGTTTATAGCAAATTGTGGTTCCGCACTATTTGACTCTCGAGCTTATATAAAAAATATTAAAAAATAAAATTCACCATAAATTTTTAAATATTCAATTACTCTCTTTAGGGTTGTTTTTATTTTTTTGAACTTTATTTTCACTATCCGATCGTGTTCAATCTTGAAACTCAATTATAGCCATCTATCGGGTATTGCAAATTTTGATTTCAAAAAATTATAAAAAAAGTAGTCAAAAAATAAAAATTTAGTAAACCTAAGGATTTTTCATCTCCTGAGGTTTTAGTATTAATCATCAATTTGCTCGTACAAGATTTGATGACTACAATCAATCCAAATACGATCCAATGATAAAAATCAAACTATAAGGGATAAAAATAACTACTAGGCCAATGGTAATTAAATATTAGAATTTTATGGTGATTTTTATTAACTTTTTCAACATGGATGATGAGGGCTAAATTGGCTCAAGCCCACTGATACCTCAATAGCGAGGACCCAATGGCCCATGATCTAGAAAGAGGTAAGTGAACTGGAGTTAACAACAAACTTGGGCCATAGGCCTATGCGGCCGCCTCCCAGGGGCTACGTGGCGCCTGACTGATTACCAAATTTTCGAGAGAAGGTGGGTCACTCAAGAGGTCATCACTTCTCGAGACATGAACCCCGATCAACTCCCTACTTTTTGTGGAGGAGAGATGTTGGAAATAGTTCCAGTTGTTTGATGCCATGTTGGGGACAAAGGAACCACTCAACATATCTCCCGTGAGAAATGGCTTCCCAAGAGGAGCCAAATCTCGGGATAATCTTATCTATGTGGACGACTAGGATCGCCTCCCTTTTGAAAAGCTCCCTGACAGAGTTTCAAACTTCTCACTACCAAAGCGGGAAGTCTGAGTCCACATAAAGCAACTGCCCAATAAAGGAAGGGCTCCATGATCTCCGCCTCTTTGTAAGAGAGAGGATCATGCCTTTCAACCTGGAGGTCCATGATCTCCTTAATTAGAGGGTCCAAATCATGGGCCACTAATTGGTCATTATAGAAAGATCTTCCAACGCCTCCTACTGATCTTATATGATGGACCTGTCATCCTCCAAAAAGAGGTATACACTCTTGCACCTGGAAAAATTCTAGCCTTCTACTCTCCTCTCAAGGATCTGACTTAGGCATCGGAAGGTCTTCCCCCCACCGAGAGGGGGGGGCGCGGGTCCTGACTACGCCATTTCCTCTTACCGGCTCTTATCCTAGGCGTTTCAACTCTAACAAATTCTATCACGTGGCCGGAGATCAGATCCGTTGGACGTCATCGCCTAAACTATTTTTGACCGTTACAATGGGGATGGGAGAGATTTAGACTATGCTATTAGACTATATAGAAGGTGCATTTTGCACAGTAGCATATATATATATATATATATACATATACATAGGACTGTTGTGGTGTGACCAATGCCTTTTGTGTAACTTGGTCGCACAATGTATTTTGGCCCCACCTTTATAGTGAAAAATAAATAAAAGTTATCATAAAATTTTAAATATTCAATTAGTCTACTAGGATAATTTTTATCTCTTAGAGCTTAGTTTTAATCGTCAGATCGTACATGAATTAATTGTAGCCGTCTAATCAGATGCGAACAAATTGGTAATGAATACTAAAATCCCACGAAATAGGAACACCCTTAAGGATAATATGATCAATTTTTTTATTTTTTGACTATTTTTTCATAATTTTTTAAAAATCAGACTTGCAACTATAAGATGGTAGGTCACAATTGAGTTTTAAAATCGGACCGTGATCATATGGTCAAAATAAAGTTCAAAGGGATGGAAACAACTTAAGGAAGGTAATTGAATATTTAAAAATCTATGATAAATTTTATTTTATTCTTTAATATGAAAAGTGTATAAAAATAATGCGTGCAAATTGGTTGCACGCTGCTATGGTATGTTGCATCACAACATTCCTCTCTCTATATATATCTACATAGATACATATATACCCATATATATGTATATGTATATTGGAAAGGATCAAATGAGCCTCAAGGTGCATCTAATTTGATGCGCCTCTCTAAATCCTCTTTTGCTCATGTTTAAAAATAGAGTAAATTGCATCAAAAAAGTTAAATATTAAATCAGGCCCTTTGAGTTGTTCCCATCTATAAAGCTTTAATTTTTACTATCTGATCTTAAAAGTCAATCATAGCTATCCAATCGAATGTGCGTTAAAAAATATTATTAAAAATATTAAAAAATAATAAATTATTCGGATTAACTATTAAGATTGATCCTATCTCTTAAGATTTTAGTTTTGACTCTAATTAAGGATTGATTGACTACGGTTGAAATTTTGGATTTGGGGGCGAAAACTAAATCTCAAGGGATGTACACAAGTTTGAGATAGGGTAGTTGAATTTTTTAGATCTTTTTATGAGTATTATTTATTTTTTTAACATAGAGAAGAAGTAGTTTCGGAAGGGGGTGCATCTGAGTTAGATGCACCTTGGGACTCATATATATATATATATATATGATGAATTTTTTGGTACAAGATAACATGAATATTCTCTGTTACTACTTGTACAACCTCAATTCTTACATATTATCATCAATACTCTTGCAATCTTCAAAATATTCTATTTATGTCCCTCCCGTCAAACTTAGGTTAATTTTGACGAAATATGTCAAAAACATTGCATAAATCATAACATCGTTGGAGGTATCGGAGGTACAAAATGTAAGATTTTAATATATTGAGGGGTGTATATGCAAAATATTAGTAAAATTAAAGATATTTATACCAAACCATAGATTGAGAGATAAAAAATACAACATTTTGAATATTGCAGACGTACTGATGATAATATATGAGAATTGGGGGCATACATGCAAATGCGTTATTTTGAGGGGTACATATGTAAAATATCCTAAAAGTGTTAAGTTAGAAAATAGTTCCCTCTTCTTGCAGCAGCAGCAGCACTCAAATTTTTTGGTACAAGATAACATATATAATTTTGATTTTGTGTTGTGACACTTTCAGCCTCTAAATTCACGGTGAGCAGAAATCATGGTTTAAAAAAGGAATGCATCTATTTATTTTTTGTCGTCAACAAAATTCCTAACCCTCGGATTTAGATCCGAAGGCCAATGGTACCAGTTCGAGGGCTTTTTCTCCAAGCCTGTTCTACTTGCTGTGGGCTCTCCACCCACGCATGTGGGGCTCACTCCATAGCCAGCGTGTATTCGTGTTGGTTCCCAGTTATCTTTCTTGATAAATTTTTCGTCTTGATCAGATCTGCAATTAAAGAAATCGAGATTTCGGATGGAGTCATTATGTTCTAGGAGTTAAGTCCGTATTAGATTTAGAAGTAGAAGAAACATTTGTTATGACGATCCAAATCTCTTTCGAAAAGACTCCAGAATTTTCTTGTGGATAGGTCCGTTCTCAGAGAGATAAGAATGGTTTTTCTACTGTAATATAGTCTGAGTCAAACTAGGACTCCCAAAAAATGAGTCCAACCCCTTAAAATCCGAATTTGTCTAGATTCTTGTTCTAGAGGAGGGAATGAAGAGGGCTTATGGATAGATCTTGAGCTTTCTAAATTTTGGGCCGGTTCGCATCTTTACTTTTGAAAATTGGGCTTGTCATATTGGGTCGACCCATCTGAATTCTTCCTCTTTCAATACTTTTAAACAAAACTGCAAAAATATTCCCAAATAGTAGTCATGTAACTACGCTTGTACCTTTCTTTTTAGTTATTTTGTTAGCTTAGATAGATAAATTCATTTATATCTCCTTGTACATGGAGATTCGGAAGTACAAAAGAAAAGTTAGAATATCGATTATTTAAAATGTAATTCAATTCAACCTGACTTAATCTGATTAAGTTGGACATAAATTGAGTTAGGTTAAGATATTGTTGGATGCGCCAAATTAGGGTTGGGAAGGTTGAATTGAGTTAAATTTAAGTAGAAAATCTCTTAATCTGGGCTGAGTTAAGGTTGACCCAACGATGAGCTAACCTGACCTAGCTACTAGCTTCGACCAAACCCCTCTCCCTCGGCTGCGGATGCCACCAACAATGTTTGTTGGGCCAGTACAAAATTGCGCACACACTGCGATGTGGCTGCTGAGGGTGGTGGGGGCTGGCATCAGGGGCATAGTGAACCAGATTGTGTATGGCTTCGGTTGAGGACAGGCCAATTAGAACAGATGCCACCATCTCTTTTTTTGCAAAAACCAGAAGAGGATCCAATTATCCTGAGCTGTATTCAGCATGGTAGAGGTGTTTTTTTCTTTTTCACAATTTGTAGGATACGTTACCTCGTGGTGGAGTTCATGGCAATGCACTTAGCACAAGTAAGTTCACGTATGATTTAGACTTATGGCAGAAGAGTATTAATATTTGCTATTGCAAATTAACATAGACTGTAATGTCATATGGTTGCTGCAAAACAAGATAATTTTTTTAAAAATTTTCAAAATAAATTTGCTAAAATCAGCTCAGCTCGGTATTTGTAATCAGATGGCTAAAAAAATGAAAAAAAAAAAGGGATCACGAGCTCACACGACGTAGCCCATTAGATAATGCGAAAGCCCCATCTATCTCCTGTATACAAGCTGTTTAGCAAGTATTACTTTGGCAGAGAAACAGGTCCCTGCCACGCCTAGAGAACTAGTGTTTATGAAAAAAGTTGACGTTTCTACCAGGAATTTAAGCAACGACTATTAGCCATTTATAATTCTTCTATCATTGGCGGCCTAAAAACTCATGACTGAACATTTAATCATGAGTAAATATATAAATGGTCAATAAATTGATCATTTAATCAAATAAATACATACATAAAGTGTCAAACTTAGTTCTGATAGATGTGAGTAGAATAACATCCAAGCACAAGTTCTAAGGACACAGAAGGTCTAGTCTCTATCTTCTTTTTTTTTTTATGAAGGGTGGTACAGTGGTTAGGTATGTACAAGTATATACAAACGTCCGAGCGAAACTCGAGATATCCTTCACAGAAAGAGATAATTCTGAAACAGGTCGATAGGTCCGCCTAATTAGGACCAGTACCTACCAACGCCTAATGGCTGCATTGCTGGGGAGTATTTAGGCTCCAACCAAATTCGAACATGAGACCTCCCGTATGAAGGACAAGGGGTGAAGCCAACTGCCCTAGGCAGCTGATTCGTCTCGTCTCTATCAATAGTTTCACAGTTGCCCTCTACCGATGACCGGTAAAATACAGTAGATCTATCTACATAGAAAGCATTTTTTTTCTTAAACTTGGCATTGGCTTTTTCAAATTCGTCAACAACACCTTGGTCACTGGGCCTACAAACACGTTACTGATTGGTTGACACTTTAGTTGCACTCTTACCCTTTACCTTGCAAGATCTCTAGAAATTTAGATGGAATCAACATGTTTGGATGGGAATGCACTTTGGACTATTAATTCTTCCTGTGACACTATAAAACTTACAGTCACAGATGATAGGTGTGAAACCTTTTTTATGTGTCTTATGTATGTTAGTTAATTTCATTAATAGCATAGTAGCAATAACTTTAGATTGTCCTTTTAAGCTTTGAAAATGGATGGATCCTAATTTTCATTTTCCTGGTTACAAGGAGCTAGTCTACTGGTTAGCAGATAGTTTAATCATGACAAAGATCTAGCTTGCCGAGCGACAAAATGTCCAGGGGTAAATCTTCTCACCGGTGCAAAAAGGTTCTGCTTGATTTGCCTGGCATTAGTGGCTGTTAGAATAGTCCTATATTGGAAAAAGGATAAAATCAAAAATTATTTAATAGATGGTGCCTACTCCACTCATAGCCTTAATTACTTTCACTCACAACCTTAAGGTTTTGAGTTGGATGGCCCAATAACTTCAACATGGTATCAGAACCCATAGTTACGAACCGGACCGGGGGACGTGTTAGAATAGTCCTGTATTGAAAAAATGACAAAATCAAAGATTGTTTAATAGATGGTGCTTATTCCACTCATAGTCTTAAGATTTTGAATTGGATGGCCCAATAACTTAAACAATGGCTAGCTAGTGCGCACAGTTGCATTACTTTCCCTAGCTTCATGCTTAATTATAATGTTGGGGATGAGTTGCGGTGTAAGTGGACGGATCAGTCCGTGATCCAACTCAATCTAACTCATATTAAAGGAAATTGGACTGGCCCAAGTTATATAAATTGGGTTGGGCTAAATTTTGGTTGGCATTAGTTAAATCTAGACTGGGTTGGACTGAAAACGGAAAAACTCAATTTAATTTATTGACTTTTACAATAAATCATACAAAAAGTAAAATACTTCTAACAAACTATTTATAAATAAGGCCAGCCCAATCCAGTCCAACTCAACCCACTCATTATTGAATTTGAGCTGAATTTAAGTTAAACTTGGACTGAATTTGACTGAGCTAAAATTAGGCTAGATTATTTTGAATTTGGATTAGACTCAAATTATCACATAACCCAGCACAGCCCACCCAATTTACATCTTTAGAGATGAGCCTCGTGATTTTTGATCTGTCTTCTATGTAGCTGATAGCTGCTAGTTGGTTGGCTGAGGAGATCAATACATAATTTGGAATTCTGTATTCTCAGTCCTGCTTTAAGACCCTGCCATAGGGCTATCATTTCGTTTCTTCCACCGATCTGGAACCTAAGAACAGCTCTCCCTTGCTATCTCTCACAACATACCCTGCACCTGGGGAAGCATTGGATAGATCGTGGGCACCATCACAGTTGGTTTTGATCCAGTTCTCCGTTGGAGGCTGCCAAGCATTACCAGTTGGCTGAATACAAGTGTCCTGGGGGAGATTGTAAATTCCCCATTTTCTGTAAAGCATCTAATGGTTCATGTTGTAGTTGAGGTGTTGGAGTTTGCTGTGGAGGAAGAGTAGGCAGTCCAATGAGCTAGCCCATTTCAAGTTGAAAAATGGTATAGCGACACTATTTTTTAATACAATTTTTGATACAGTTTAAGTGGCACATATTCATTGGAAGAAAAAGTGTAACGGTCTCACACCTTAATATTACACTTTCTAATGTATGTGTGTCACCTAGGCTCTGTCAAAATTATATTAAGAAATGGTGTCATTATATCATTTTCCTTTCAAACTTAGACTGACTGGCTGCAGATAGATACCTGTTAAATATTTTTTAATTCCTTCTTTTCTACCACATCCAAACTGCACAGCTGGTGAAGGATGCTCTATAGGTTGCTGGGGTGTCCATTTTCCTACTGGGTAACAAATAACAATACTTGGCAGAGTTGGGTGAGATTTGATGAAGTTCAGTATCTTCTGTCTCTCAGGACCAAAGGGCACAGGTGCCATCTTGGATGATGTTTCTTTTCTTTAGGACTATACAAGAATATTATTAGTGCACTGAGCCCATTCAAGACTGCTAAGTGGAAAGTATGATTTCTAAACTATAATTAGCTTGATTCCTCTTATTTCTGATTCGTTAAGCTTAAGAATTTAAATTAAGTAAATGAACTCGTTAACCTTCTGTGGTGATTATTTCTCCATAAGATTTCAACATGGCAATTGAGATGTTGACCAAGTGGCAAGAAATTTAAGGCCATGTTTGGGGCAGCTTCTATATGGAAGTACTTTTACATTTCCATTTATTTAGCTTTTGTGGAAGTCGTTGGATCGTAGAAGCTATTTATATAGTATTTCACTTGTATTTTTGCTTTCAACCAAAAGTTACAAAGTAGAATTTTCGAGATTGGAAAAAAGTGAAGTTGTTATAAAAAAAAGTTGATTTTGTAACAAACTAAAATTATTTATAATCTCTCTTCCTCAACTCATTCTACGTGTGGAAGTCAGAATTAGTTTTCAAGTAGCAGTTCTGCCAAACATGCCATAAAAGTCTTTTTTAATTTACAAGAGACTCTCGAACCAAGTATATGGATTGCAGGATTATAGTAGCATTGACAAAATATGGTTGTTACTATTTACTAGCATTTATCGGTTGACATAGAAGTCATCATTGACTTATCAATTTCTCATTACATAAGTTTTTCACAAATTGCTCAATCTCATTAGTCAATCCTTGATGCATGCCACATACAAATAGGAGGGGCATAAACTTTCTACTTTTATTAAATTTAATTAAATAAAAGGAAGATAAACTATCTGACTTGATAGCTTAATTTCATGATGAATATCGTGATCTCACGGACATGTTACCCCTAGTTTAGTTTTTTATCTACAACAACCTATTATCTATAATAACCTCTCCTAATAATGATTTAGAGTAAGATCCTTAATTATAAAATTTAAAAGGCCTAGTAAATAGTTCGTTTGAATACTTACAAGTTTGAAAATATTAAGCTTTGTTTGTTTCAGTTAAAATTGGTGGCAATGGCTTATCTTGAAGAAGCCAAGTGGAGTAATAAAGGATATGTACCCACTTTGGAGGAGCACTTGCATGTTTCATTGATAACCACTGCCTACCAAATGCTTGCATCCGCATCTTTTCTTGGAATGGGAGATAATGTGACAAAGGAAGCTTTTGACCGGGTGAAAGGTTGTCCCAAAATTGTCAAGGCCTCAATGACGATTTGTCGACTCATGGATGACATTGTGGCAGATGAGGTAATCAATGTTTAAAGACATTTATGCATGTTTTGTTCATAAAAATATCTATAGTTATAGATTGCTTTAACATCTAAATATTGCCTTTCTTTAAGTGCCATTCTCTGCAAAGAAAAAAAATGATCCTTTTGTTCCACTAGCGGCTGATATTTTTATTTCTATTATTTTTTGTGTTGGAAGTTTGATCAAATGCGGCAGCATGTGGCTTCCACTGTGCAATGCTATATGAAAGAATATGGTGTCTCAAAAGAGAAGACATGTCAAAAGCTTTGTGAAATGGTAGAAGATGCTTGGAAAGTTACAAACCAAGAGTGTCTCAGACCTTCCACCATGCCACTTCAGCTGCTTATGTCACCTTTCAACTTGTCACGTGTGATGGAGACTTTCTACAAACGTAGTGATGGATATACTAGCTCTAGGGCAATGGATCTCATTAACTTAATGCTGGTGAAGTGTGCTTAAGAATACTAGTGCATCTTGTATTGTATTTAATGCTTGTGAAATGTGTTTAAGAATACTAGTGCATCATGTATTGTAGTTTACATTATGATAGTTTTATCATAAGTAGACTAGCAACAAAATAAATTTATGCAGCTGCAAATTATAATCTATGCTCCGAGATACTTCCCCATTTCGAGATACTTCTCCATCTTATATTATTGAACATCTACATGGCTTTTTGTCTTAGTCATGATTTTAACGCTAATACTTAGTGAGTTAAATCAAGGTGCTAAACATTAGTATTCATATAAATTTATGTTGTATGGTTTTGGAAAGACAAGGATCAATACGAATAGCAAAAAGAAACATTAACTTTCAATTTGATAAGGACAATAATACGTGTCATGTGCTTTTCCTTTTATGTTTATGATAAATGCCTTTTTTCCCCTCATTTGATAGACAAAGTGGGGCAGATGGAATTCGTACTAACCTTAACATAGAGGCTTAGATAAACCCATGCTTTGTATATAAGCTCTACATATGCAATTCATATCCATTGTATGAGTGTCTAATTCACGACTTTAGATTGAGAAAGATAAGGATCAATCCATGCTCGGTATATAAGTTCTACACAGCATAATTGACAGTCTAGATGACCACATCAACTAAAAATGGATTTTGAGCAAATAACCTCTAAAGCATTTCCTATATGTGGAAACCCCTCTTAAATTTTTTTCTTATTATAACATAAACCTCAATTTGTTGGGAATGTGAGTGATGATAGATGTAGTCGTAGGTAGTTCTTTTATGAATATAATAATTATATGAAGAGGTTTTTTACATACACATATTCTGCAACTATTTTCTACATATATGAGCTTTTTAGGAGCTATTCGTTAAAAACCCAGTAAAAAAAAAAAAGATGCCTTTAGTTTACTATCGTGAGAAAAACTCTTCACGACGTTGTGGAGAAAATCTCAAAATGTTGTATTCAAACTTAGACTTTGAGGGACTTTAACTAGTTCTTTTGAATTGACCATGTACAGGTATTAGATTTCATTAAGTACAAATCACAATCTTTACATTTGCGTGTCATATGTAGCCTTTCCTAAGGTTAAACAGTTTGAATTATAGTAAGCAGGAAGGATAAAGGAATGATTGACCCGTAAACTTTAAGTTTAGTTTAAACCGAACTGAGTGATGGTTCAATTTTAGTTTTTCTTAGTTTAGTTTGGTTTTTGCAAGCATGTGAAACCAAACCAAACCAAATAAAACAAATTTAGTATAAATACATGCTTTATATTAATACTATATATACATAAACACTTGAATATTTTACTATCATATATATATATATACTTAATATGATTTACAATGTAAATTTTTCCTTGAACTTATGGTTCAATTCAGTTCAATTTCTTATGTAAGTTTGGTTTGATTCAATTTAGAATAATATCTTTAGAATCGAATCCAATCAAATTGTGAACAACCCTATGAATGATAAATGTTCTTGATGCCCTAACAAATGTGAGATGATGGAGCACATTTATCTTTAAAGTGTTGTGACCAAAGTAGTGTTGCTAGCTTCTCCACTTAACATTACTAAATTGTTGGTAGAACGACTTCTAGGGTAGTATGGTAGTAATTTCCTCCTAAAGGCTAAAGCAGATGGACTTTAGTGCATGTACTCATGAATTTCCATTCTATGGCACTTCCAGGAAACCAAATGCAACAAATCCCTCAAGGAGGAAGTTGGCTTTCCCAATGGTCATTATAAAGATAGTAGGTACAACATATCACTCCTGGGCAAGGTAGATCCCATCTTAGAACCAATATCTTCCATGAGCAAATGTTCATGTACATCCACCATTTGGACACGAACAGGTTAGGACTGTGTATAGTTCGGTTCAAATCGAAAAGCCGGACCGAACCGAGCGATTCGGTTCGGTTCGGTTTGGGTCACGTTCATAGGCGGATCCAACTAGTTTCAGTGGGGTCCTAGGACCCCACTGAAATTTTAGAATTTTATTATAAGGGTCTTAATTTAATAAGTTAAGTTTTAAATTTAGATATAAGGTGACCCCACTAAATTTTTTAGATGGACAGTACTGAAATTTTAGAATTTTATTATAAGGATCTTAATTTAGGTATAAGATGACCCCACTGAATTTTTTAGATGACCCACACGACTCCAGTCTCATTTGGAGTTCAATTCCACTAGATTTTTTAAATATTATTATGATTTATATTTATGATTTAATAAATAATTTGCTAAGTGCATCTAGAAGAAAAAAAATCCTCGTAACAAAGTATATCATTTTTATTGAAGTATATCATATTTGTAATGATTAAAATATATTTATTTTTTTATTTTAATATTTTTAATAATAAAAATAAAATATCAATATATTTAATGACGATCCAAGTGACCCCACTAGACAAAGTTTCTGCGTCCGCCACTGGTCACGTTCGGTTCAGTTCGATTTCACAAAGTTGTGAAATCAAATCAAACCGAAAAATAGAATAAACCGATTTTTAAGTAAATAGGAATTTTATATTAACATTATGCATATAAATATTTTAATATTTTAGTATCATATATATATATATATTCATGTATAAATAAGTATTTTTAAAATTTAATTTTATGTTAAATACATATATATATATATTTAATATAAATAAAATATGAAATTCGGTTTGAACCGAACCGAACCGAAAATTTCGGTTCGATTTCAAGTGTCAGTTCGATTCGGATTAAAAAATTTTCCTCCAAAATCGAATCGAATTGAACCGTGCACACCCTTACGAACGGCAATGTAGATGGTACCATCATATCTCACATTGGCTTGTAGAGAATGTCATGTCCCTTACCATAGATTGGCCACACATACGTTCGCCACATGTCAAGAAGTGCTCTCTTATGGCCCTACTCCCCCCCACCTTTCTTGCACAGCAGAAGACATGCTGCTTGTATAGCTTAGCTTATGGCCTGTTTGGTTAGAGTATTAATTTTAGTACAATATTAATTTTGATATTTGTACTTTGGGAATATACAGTATCACTCCTAAAATTGATAAGATACAAAGTGTTTGGATGGTCTTATGACAGTATCAGAAATAATACAAGGGCTATTTGGACGGCCCTGTAGAAAGACGCTTACTGGGAAGTGACCAAGTAGATGCCGATCTTGCTCTTGGATCTAGTCTGAAACAACGATATATATAAGGATCTGATCATTGCTACCCAGATTTCGATCAAACCTAGCGATGGCAAGGCAAGTATGAGAGAGAGGTGGGAGAAACCCCATGTCCTGTTTTTCTCAAAAGTCCATCGTGCTGGCCAATCCTTTCCTACTCCACTTTGCATCCTTCCGTCAGCCAGTCCTGTCTTTCTTCCGTATTTAAGACATTCGTACGTACACACTGTGGCATCCAAATAGTACTTTATCTCATTAACAAAGGGAAGGATTACATTCAATTTATGCGGTTGGTGTGATGTGGCAAAAAGACGTATATTTAGTAGGTATTTTAAAAGAGTATATGTAGCACCTCTGAATACAAATAAACTTGCAGCTATCATACGTCCAAGATAGCCAACACAAAAAAGGAACATTGGCTACCCAGTGCATGAGAGGAGGGTGTCCTATATATAATGAATAGAAATCCTCTTAGTGCATAATGAGAGGGATGAGTGAGTTTTGCTTTAAAAAAAAAAAACTCATTAGGAACATGAAGAGATTCTCATGAAGAAGTGTTATGGAAAATTCCCCTGTCAATAGTGACCAAGTATGATCAGTAACTGTACTGAGATCTAGGATATGTGTTCATATATAATGCACATTGTTGGAAATAAGTACATCAGCTGCGCATGTATTTTAAAATTTTTCACCAACGCATAGATGACATTTTTGCCACATAAGAAAGAGTAATGCTAATCACTTACTTTTTCCGTCTTGGTGACGGAGAAAGAAAGTTGGAATGCACGAGGGATTAACACAATCTCGGGAGAAAGGAAGATTTAACTACAGCTGGTGAACCGAGAACTCCTTCCTTTTTATAGGTATAAGCTTCTTCAAGAGAAGGTTGAGAGAAAGCTTATACCTATAACTAAGGAGTAAAACAGTACTCATTATGGAATTGATCAACAACATTGTTAAATCTCACGGGGATATATCCGTATTTAGTGGACTAGACGAGTCATGAAGAAAATGATCTTTACATGGAAATGAAAAAATCCAAAGTGATTAATAAACAAAATATTGCAGAATCGTTTAATATATTCTAATATAATATTATTTTAAATACCCCTACAATTAGTCAAACATCTAAATTTACACCATTCACCATTAGACATTTTACGGCCTTTTTTTATTATTTTTCAAATAATTTTTTAAAAGATAGATATTTATAGATAATCCCCTGTATGATTCATATTTACATATAACCCCCTAAATTTTAAAAATATTTACATATAACTCCCATAATTATGTGATTTGTTTTAAATTTTACATGAATTAAAATATTTTTACTCCACATAAATATGATTTTTTTTTTATGTTAAGTGTATACCACAAGTTTATGAATAGATGTTCATGTGATTTTTCTTGTGAGATATGTATTTTAATTGAAGATATTATGAATACTTTTACTTAATAACTTTCACATGTTCTATATAGATAACAACATTTTAATTTAAATGAAATTCAAAGTAAGCCTATATAGTTGAGGGAGTTATATGCAAATAATATTATATTTAATTAAGTTATATATAAATACGAATCATACAGGAAGTCATCCACAAATATAATATTCTTTAAGGAATTATTTATAAAAATTCTTTTTTTCAAAATAATTAATTTTAAAATTTTATTTAGACAACTAATAGAGTTGAAAATTTGACTACACAACTAACATGCTTTTGAGCGGTTTGACCACGTGGGAACCACGTCGCCATGTAATGTTGTGATTGTGTCCACCACTCGGGGACTTCATCTTCTCCAAAGGCTCCAGATGAGTCCTCCACTCCTCCTGTGGCTCAAAGCCACAATACCTCATCCGACAGAGGAGACCACCATTAGGAATCTAGATAGTCTCGGACGGAGCAGATTTCCAAACATAAAGTAAGATAACGATGGCCAAAGGAAAATCAAAGAGCACAGTGATCGGTAAGAAGCATACCGGCTGGCTGGGTTTATTAGTCGAATAGAATCGGAATTAATTGGCATAAAGGTTCAAACTGATTTGATTGTCGGGATGTCTAATTCTTTCTCAATTTTATTTGAAATTTTTAATTTTTTTAATTTTTTTAATTTCATCTTTTATTCTATTCATTTCTATCAAATCATTTGTAATAATGCAGTATAATTCTCTTCATTTTGAGTGAAATATTAATAACTTATCAAATTAAAATATTTTTTATTCTGATTTAAGAAAACCTCAAAATCTTATTCTGATATAAACAATTCTGCAAAGATCAAGATAATTGTCGCAGCGGAGTAAGAGACGGGAGGTGGGGGAGGGTGATGGAACAGCTCGACTAAGGCATGGGAGGAGGGGTTAACTATGGGAGGTGGAAGTAGTTGCAGGACGACGGCAGTGGTGAGGTGGAATGTGGAGGCATATGGCAGGTGGGCTAGCGAGGCAAGGATGAAGCAGAGAAGTGGCACGGCAAATCGGAGAAGCAAATCTGTGGAGGCGAGGCTGGCGTCGAGGCAGATTAGTGGAAGCGAGGCAGGTAGGTCGAGGCAAGGTTGAGGGGCAACGGGTTGAAGGGGATCTAACATGGATCAGCCGACAGGATGGGGCAGCAACAAGAGATGGCGGCAAGGAGGGTTGGCGAAGGGCAACAGAGATGATGAAAGGGGAAATAAACAGAGGGAAAAGGAGAGCAGGCAGGGGAGGTGCGGGCGGGGGAGTTCCCGGAGGAGCCCCCCCACCGGGAGTATACACCGCCGGTGGCGACGACGAGGGCAAGGGTGGTTCCATTGGTAGGAGTGGCAAGATTTCTGCTAAAGGAGGCGATACAAAGATTTCCTTCACCACCCTCTTAGTTGTCGAGAATAGAAGTTGAATTAATGGA
Organism: Zantedeschia hybrid cultivar; assembly: GCA_030544215.1. Classification (NCBI taxonomy): domain Eukaryota; kingdom Viridiplantae; phylum Streptophyta; class Magnoliopsida; order Alismatales; family Araceae; genus Zantedeschia; species Zantedeschia hybrid cultivar. Next base: position 30,263,192 of record JARZZO010000003.1, on the reverse strand, counting down.
AGTTTAGAGGTTTTTTCAAAACAAAATTTAACTTATAATCGCATCCTTAAACTAAACAATTAGTAGATTTAAGAAGGTTGATAGAGGTGAAGAAACCAACATATGAATAAAAATGCAGAGTGTCTTATCCTGAATCAATGAATCACTAAGCCTATGCTTAATCCTTAAACAACACACTTAAAGATTTTCACTGGTCAACTCATTGGTGCAAACTGCTAGTTGATCTCGTGGCTATCTCTCCAATCTAGGCACTTGGAAGTAGCACCTCCTCCACTCATCTTGGTCAGAATACAAAGTCGCTAGACTTAATTTTATAGGCTTTTAGCTGAAGTAGTTAGCCTCACTAACTCTTCTACATATATTAGGGGGTTGTCTGTTTTAGTGTAAAACTTTATAAATCACCAATTTCAAAATCACTGGTTTCAAAACAAAAAAGAAAGTGAAATTTTCTTATTTTAAAATCGGAAAATATTTGTTTGGTTGTTTGTAAAATAAAATAAGAAGGATACTTCAATTTTCTTGTTTTGGTTTACAGTGGGCCTTTGCTGTAAACCAAAACAAGGAAATTGGACTGTCAAGTAGGCAGACAAGGCTCAGACAGAATTTTACTTTAAATTATTTTATATCATTCCAAACAACTAAAAATACTGTAAAATGAAACAGTTGTTTCAAATTGCACTGTTTAACGCTAAAACAAACAACCCTCAGAAGGAATACACGGATAAGATAATCAATGAGATCTAAATGCTTGGCACTATCCCAAGCCTAAGAGATTGGACACAAATGGTTATCAAGGTGTTGTTTGGTGCATCATAAAATGTTGTAAAATTTTGATTTTAAAACAGTCGATTTTAAAATTAGCAAAAATAAAACCTCTAACTTTAAAATATTATCGATTTTGGAATCACCAATTTTGGTTTACATTGATTGTGGACTGTAAACCAAAATTAGGTAAAAGGAGGATTTTAGGAGTCAACTAATTTTGAAATACGGCAAAAATGTTGTAAAATTTTGATTTTAAAACAGTCGATTTTAAAATTAGCGAAAATAAAACATCTAACTTTAAAATATTATCGATTTTGGAATCACCAATTTTGGTTTACATTGATTGTGGACTGTAAACCAAAATTAGGTAAAAGGAGGATTTTAGGAGTCAACTAATTTTGAAATACGACAATTTACGGTGCATCAAATGAATTTAAAAGAATATCGTAAAATTATTTACAGTACATCAAACACAAGGAAAATACTGTTTTATGGCCATTTATGACGTTTCATGGCTGTTTATGACATACCAAACGACACCTAAGAGAATGAGAAAGCTGGTATGCTGGGTTTAGCTGGAATGCAGCAGCAGTATCACTGAGATTCCATTGGTGCCCAATTGAGCACATAGTGGAGTATAAGAGCTCGAAGATGTTCACTATTGGCCCGATGGAGTACAAATCTCAAGTGCTTACGTTACGGTAGTTATTCTTTGTATTTTTTAACCCTTTCTTTTGTTATCTTGTAGGATCATTTTGTTGGAGCTATCAAACTTGACTTGAGAGTTTCTTTTATTTAATAAATGTTGTGGAAGTTTATGAGTTATATAAATAAGATAGGACTAAACTCATGATTAAATCGATTGAACTTCCGATCATGATAGGTACCAAGCAATTGCTTCGCAGGAAAGGGGCTCCCTACTCTCAGATAAGACTAAACTCAATCGGTGACATCCCTGCCAAGTCTCGCCTCGTAGAGAAGGGGTTCTACACCCTCAGATGGGAATAAACTCAATCTACGACACCTCTGTCGAGTCGAGTCTTGTAGGGAAAAGATTTCCCACCTTTAGATGGAACTAAACTCGACCTGTGATACTCCTATCGAGTTTCGCCTTCCAGGGAAGGAGCTCGCTACCTTAAGACTAAACTCATACGGTGATATCTTAGTCGAGTCTTGTCTCGTAAGGAAGGGACTCTCCACCCTCAGATGGGACTAAAATCGATGACATGCATCATAATAATCAACCCATTCGAACACAACGAGTCATTACATAGCATACACACGTGCACACAGCCTAAGTTGCCGAGCCAACTTAGTCTGTCTGACTCGAGGGAAGAAGGAAAAGATACATACTATACGAAAGTATATACTATATATTTCTTCAATAATACTTATACAGATTTGTATACATCAATGCCCTTAGAGACTGACATAAAAGACTCGACCAAAACGGGCGAGAGACGGGATAGACTGTGAAATTGTAAAAGATCCCAAATCTGACCACTATAAACAATCAGGCCATCTTGCAGTTTCGCCACTGGTGATACCTCCCACTGGCTCCACCGTCGCAGACCGCAGGCAGGACACACCTTACCGACAAAGCAGCAAACCTCTCTTGCCCACTCGAGAGACAGCCTTCGAGTCATACCTAGTCAGAAACCAAGATCCTGGCGGCGGTGCAAGGAACCTCCCAGCCACGGGACGGCTGGAGTGTAGCACCACCATATACCAACAGCATCCCCAACTCCATCGACCGGCTGCCGGATTGATCCTGTCAGCTAAAAGGATTCGTCGATAATCTCAGACGAAAAGTGGCCATCTTGAGACCCCTCAATGCAAGAGCTACATGATACTGAGGAACCAGCTTGAAACAGCCCGCTCAAAAGCAAAAGGCAATCTAAGGCCGGATAGCCGCCCGAAGGCCTGAGAAGAAGGAGTCCATGACGCAGATGAAGCTAGACGACGACAACAAACCTTTCTCGGCGGATGCCACGAGAGGAGCCTAAACTCTGGGAAAAAAACAAGGTTTGGGTGACCATCGGACCAAAAGAGGCAAAACTCTGCCTCCAGGTCATGATGACCCTCAATTCGACATTGAAAAATCTCGTTGAACCTTGCCATGCAAAGGGTCGTGTCCACTTCCCTTGAGTTTCTTTTGGGAGAAGATTCTACCCGATAGGGGCAGCACTACCCACAAACGACAAGGCTTTCTTTGACTGAGAATGGAGAATGAGCAGCCTCCATTTAAAGATAGTTGGCCCTCACTGAGGAAAGATTTGAAGAGACCACTCGAAGACCCGTCCTACTCAGGAGGTCACGGGTGATAAAAGTAAAAGACCGAAGGAATCCGTCGAGAAGTACGGGTCACGACCTTATAAGCCACGGGGCTAGAAGGTACTATGTGTGCCTCCTTTTCTCTATTATGATTAGCAAAATTATCCTACATGTGCAAAGAGTCAGCCTAGAGCGACAAAATGCCTAGGCCATCTTTGACTAACCATAAGGCTGGAGAATGATACGAACCATTCAAACAGGACTGACAACAAGACAATACAATCTCGAGCCAATGCGTCCTACTGTGAAATGGATAGCGATGGGCCAACATGCTCGTGGACCAACCCTGTTTAATCGAACATAGGGCTACTACCCCCCTGAAGAGAAACTCCAAGGTGCATACAAAGAACCTTAAATAAAAAAAAGAAGCCGATTATTTTATTAATTGACCAGTAGGCATCGAAAGGTTATAAAAAAAAAAAAGAGAGAGAAAACGAACAAAGCAACAAATGCTTGAAGGGCATCTCCCAACACGAGATTGCCTACAGTCGCCGCTCTCTCTGCTGCATTGCCAACCGACCTCTTGGACCTTCACTAGAGCCCCACTCTCCCCAGGGTCAAGCCGAACGAGACAGACCCGCGCACTATAGACCTCCTCTAAGAGATGTGGCCCGATAGCTACAGATGGGCCATACTGGAGGATGACAAGGACGTGTACGTCCTCATCTAGAAGCTCCCCAACCCATCGCTTGAGAGGAGGATTTATTGAGAGGTCCCAAAAAGACATAGGAAAGGGCCACTCCCTTTGCAGGGCCCCTTCGACCCAGAAAAAGAAGTCCTTCCACTAACGGGAGGACCTGAGGCCAAGCACCAACCCTGGCTTCGAACTGAACGAGGTTGCACGCGCTCGGAGAAGAGCAGCGTCGGACATAGAAGACATAGAGAAACATGTTGACCGTTGCATCGGGTGACATAGGTCCTAAATCAGCGTAGCAAACTCCAGAATTGTCCTCTAGGAGTTCGACATCACCTGAACAGGGACGATCCTAAAGAACTGCAGCAACTGGGTGACGAAGGTGGGCACCGGGAGCCGAAAGCTCGGCTCAAACATACCCATGTACACCATGAAGACCCTTCTAAAAGAGATTGAGATCAATGTTTACTCTGCTTTTTCTACGTAGACTTTATTATATCATATTATTTAAGAATTTTAAAGTATAACAAATATCTTTCTCACCTTTTTCTTACTTTTCTCCTTATATAATAAGGAGACTGATGTAGACTGGATCTATCACGACCGGATTCCGGAGCTGGAATCCGAAAAGAAGAGGATCCGGAGCTGGGCCGGATCGGTGTTCGAGGGGGCCCGACGGGGATCCGGAAGGCGAAGGACGCAGAGGCGGAGCCGGGAGTCCGATGCCGGAGGCGACTCGGAGCAGGTCTGTTCTTGGATAGTGAGCCCGAAGGCTCCTTCAGCGCGAGACCGAGTCTCCTAGCTTGGGCCGAAGCTCCTTCGACGGACGAAGGTACGGCGCGGACGAGCCTCCTCCCCTCTGCTTGTCGACAGGTGACGGAGTCGAAGCCGAAGGTCCGAGGCCGGGGGCGACTCGGAGCGGGCTTGCCCTTGGATAGTGAGCCCGAAGGCTCCTTCAGCGCGAGACCGAGTCTCCTGTCTTGGGGCAGCAGGCGTTCGGCGTCGAGACCAGGGAGAGGAATCCGAGGTCGGCGGCCGAGACCGACTCGGGGAGGTCGGCGATGATTCGAACCGAGCCCCTGCAGGAGGGAAAGGAGAAGAAGAACCAGTCAGCAGGAGTCCCGGGCGTCAGCCCTGGGGAACCCCCTCTGACGGTCAAGTTAGCTCCTGAAGAAGATTCGATTCAGAAGGCAAGAAAGAGCAGCTTTAATGCTTTTCGGACAGAAATCCTTTAAGGGTCTCGGAGGCTTAGGGATGCATCTGTCTTCCTCTTCCTACCTTCGTCATCAACCTCCTTAGCTTCTACGGGCTGGCCCTGTCTCAGTTATTTCCCAATTCTTGGCACACCGTATACGGCTTTTTGAGCGTCTTCGCTCATGTAAAGATCCGCCCTTCCATCAACGTCTTCCGCTACCTGTTCAAAATTCAAAGACAGGGGAAGTCCGAGTGGTACTGCTTCGTCCATCGGGTCGGCCGAAGCATATTCTCCGGGAAGACCTCGTCCATTCACGGCTGGAAGAGGAAGTTCATCTTCGTCTCTCTGCCGGAGAAGGAGAAGGGCGTGTGGCCCTTTCCTACCGAATGGGCGCCGCTGGCCGCAGGCCTCTCGGATCCTCCCGTTCTGACCCCTGTTCAGAGCACCCTCGTGGGCCACGTCCAGGTCATGGCCCCGTACAACGTCTGGGGGCTCCTCAGCGCGTCAGAGCGGCTGGTGGACGCCAGGGTATGGCCGGATCCTCGGTTCGATGCGGCGCAGGTCTATCCTTATCTTCCTCCCGGGGAGACTCCGCCAGGTCGCGGAAGAAGGGCTGCCGCTCCTCCGGCCGAAGCTCTTCCGGCTGAGGATGCTGATGAAGTTTCGGCCGAGGGTAAGTCGGCTTTGAATTTGTACTTGATTACTGTCTCATTTATAACACGTCGCTCCTGCTTGCAGCTATGGCCGATCTCGACGACCTCCTCGCCCTGATATCCGATCAGCGCGGTTCAGGCCGGACGCCGGCCCCGCAAGCGGCAGGCAGGTCTGGCCGAGGCGCTGGGGCTCTGAGGACCCGAGGCGGGGTCCCAAGGACTGCGGCCTCCGCCGAGGGTCGCGCTGCCGCCGCTGCTCTCAAGAGGGAGCAGAAGACAAAATTCGTCGCTCGAAGGGGCGGCCGAGCGTCGAAGCGTCCCCGGGTAGAGGAGGCCGAAGAGGCGGAGGTGGCTCCGCTGGTCAGGAGGAGCGCCGGGGCCCGAAGGGCCGCAAGGCTGGCATCTCCCGAGGCGTCGAGGGGCGACTCCCCTCCGGCCGTATCAGCAGGGGCCGGTGATGGAGGCGCCGGGTCGCGGGCGCCCCGGGCGCAGCGTGAATGGTGGCACCCCGTGCCAGGGGTGTACAAAGATGAGAGCATGGAGGACCCGCAGACGTGCCTTCGTCTGCTCAGCAGCCTCACTCTCCCTTCAGCTTTCGAAGAGCTGAAGGAGCATTCGATTACCGACCTGGCGGCGATGAGCGCCCGGTTTGCGGTCCAGGTAAGAAGTCCGAAAATTCTTCAACCTAGCCTTCCTTGGCTGCCTTGATTCTCTAACCCTTGTCTGCTCTCGGCCCGCAGGCTGCGATGACGGGTAGCGTCCTGATGCATCAACAGGAGCTGCTCCGGCTCAAGCTTCTCGAGGCCGAGGGGGATTCGGCCGGTTCTGGTGAAGGAACCTCGGCGGCGCCCCGCATCGAGCCCTTGGTCGATAGGCTCGCAACCGCGAGCGGTCGGGCGCGGGCGCAGCTGGAGGAGAGGGCAGCAGAGGCCCGTGCTGCTGCCGAGGCCAAGGCGAAGGCCGAGCGGGAGAAGGCTAAGGCCGAGGGCGAGCTTGCTGCGGCTCAGACTGAGATCCGGGCGCTCAAGGCCCAGATCCAGGACAAGGAGTCCCGGCGGGCTTCGGATAAGCGCCGCCACGCCGAGGAGGTCTCGGCCCTGAAGCAGGAACTGGAAGAGGTGGCGGAGTCGGCCATTGCCGATTACAAGGCCGGGCGTGACTACACCCGAGAGATCCTCCAAGCCTAGCTGCTGGCGTCTTCTTCGGTCTTCGACCTCGGACTGGCTGTCGCCCAGAGGGCCTGCCCGAGCGTCGATCTGACCGGGGAAGCTCTGCCGATGGGCGAGGAAGCCAGGGAGCTCCTATCCTGGTGGAAGGACCTCATGGCTGAGAGGGCCTCGCCTCCAGTTGCTGAAGATGAAGTCGAGACCGCCGAGGAGGCTCCTGCCGAGGAGGCTCCCGCAGAGGAGGCTCCCGCCGAGGAGGCTCCCGTCGAAGCTGCTGCTCCTGAAGCGGTACAGATCGTAGACTCTCCCTCTCCCTCTCCGGGCCGAAACGTTGTCGAGGCGGAGGAGGAGAGGGTCGTCGAAGACTGATACGAGGGTTCCCCTCGGTTTTTGCCTTTCCGCTTTTGTAAGCCTTCGGCCAGGCATATGGCCGAGTTTGTACTTCCTTCTATTTATGAATACAAGGAATGTTTTTGGGCTTTACCTTATTGTTTTCTGCACGACGAGTGGACCTGGCCTTTCCGAAATCCGAGATCTTTCCGTCGTTCGCTATAGCTTGCGAAGCCGAGACCCGATGTAGGTTCGGATAGATCATCGACAGAATCTCGCCAGCAGATAAAGCTGCTTTAGATGCGGCTTATGTGGCCGAAAACCGCTCCCGCTTCGCCTTATGAAGGACTTTCCGGACTTTAAGAGAACCATGCCGCTCCCGGTACGGTTTGCATGGCCGAAGCCACTCCCGATACGGTTTACACGGACTTAGAGAAAACCATGCCGTGTCCTGATCCGGATTACATGGCCGAAGCCATTCGTCGGATCGAAGGACCTGCGGACCTTAAGAGAACCATGCCGCTCCCGGTACGGTTTGCATGGCCGAAGCCACTCCCTATACGGTTTACACGGACTTAGAAAAACCATGCCGTGTCCTGATCCGGATTACATGGCCGAAGCCATTCGTCGGATCGAAGGACCTGCGGACCTTAAGAGAACCATGCCGCTCCCGGTACGGTTTGCATGGCCGAAGCCACTCCCGATACGGTTTACACGGACTTAGAAAAACCATGCCGCGCCCTGATCCGGATTACATGGCCGAAGCCATTCGTCGGATCGAAGGATCTGCGGACTTTGAGAGAACTATGCCGCTCCCGGTACGGTTTGCATGGCCGAAGCCACTACCGATACGGTTTACACGTACTTAGAGAAAACCATGCCGCGTCCTGATCCGGATTACATGGCCGAAGCCATTCGTCGGATCGAAGGATCTGCGGACTTTGAGAGAACTATGCCGTTCCCGGTACGGTTTGCATGGCCGAAGCCACTCCCGATACGGTTTACACGGACTTGGAGAAAACCATGCCGCGTCCTGATCCGGATTACATGGCCGAAGCCATTCGTCGGATCGAAGGATCTGCGGACTTTAAGAGAACTAGGCCGCTCCCAGTACGGTTTGCATGGCCGAAGCCACTCTCGATACGGTTTACACGGACTTAGAGAAAACCATGCCGCGTCCTGATCTGGATTACATGGCCGAAGCCATTCGTCGGATCGAAGGATCTGCGGACTTTGAGAGAACTATGCCGCTCCCGGTACGGTTTGCATGGCCGAAGCCACTCCCGATACGGTTTACACGGACTTAGAGAAAACCATGCCGCGTCCTGATCCGGATTACATGGCCGAAGCCATTCGTCGGATCGAAGGATCTGCGGACTTTAAGAGAACTAGGCCGCTCCCGGTACGGTTTGCATGGCCGAAGCCACTCCCGATACGGTTTACACAGACTTAGAGAAAACTATGCCGCGTCCTGATCCGGATTACATGGCCGAAGCCATTCGTCGGATCGAAGGATCTGCGGATTTTAAGAGAACCATGCCGCTCCCGGTACGGTTTGCATGGCCGAAGCCACTCCCGATACGGTTTACACGGACTTAGAGAAAACCATGCCGCGTCCTGATTCGGATTACATGGCCGAAGCCATTCGTCGGATCGAAGGACCTGCGGACCTTAAGAGAACCATGCCGCTCCCGGTACGGTTTGCATGGCCGAAGCCACTCCCGATACGGTTTACACGGACTTATAGAAAACCATGCCGCGTCTTGATCCGGATTACATGGCCGAAGCCATTCGTCGGATCGAAGGACCTGCGGACCTTAAGAGAACCATGCCGCTCCCGGTACGGTTTGCATGGCCGAAGCCACTCCCGATACGGTTTACACGGACTTAGAGAAAACCATGCCGCGTTTCCTGAACGAGAGAGTTCTTTATTCATACCCTCCGGCTGAAAGCCTGGGGAGAGGTGACCTACATATAATAACGCCGAAGGCGCTCTACATTCCATGTGCGAGGAAGGGGTTGGCCCGAAAGGGTCTCCAACCGGTAAGCCCCACGCCTGATCACCTCCCTGACCCGATAGGGCCCCTCCCAGTTGGGGGCAAGCTTACCTGAGGCTTCGGCTGGCTTGGAAGCATGAGCATTTCTCAACACGAGGCTCCCCACTTCGAAGCTTCGGGGCTTCACTCGAGTGTTGTGGTACTTGGCCATGCGCTGTTGATAAGCCGCCAGCCGGATACGAGGTTTATCTCGGGTCTCTTCAATGAGGTCCAAGTGGTCTTTCAAACCTTCCTCGTTGGCCTCCGGACTGTAAGCAACGACCCTGGGAGAAGGAAGGCCGATTTCCACCGGAATAACGGCCTCTATCCCATAGGCCATGCGAAAAGGAGTTTCGCCGGTGGGGGTTCGGCTCGTCGTCCGATAAGCCCACAGAACGCTCGGCAGCTCCTCCACCCATCGGCCTTTAGCCTCACCGAGGCGGGTTTTCAGTCCCTGCAGGAGGCTCCGGTTAGTGACTTCGGCTTGGCCGTTTGCTCGAGGATGCGCCACCGAAGTGAATTTGTGAAGTATGCCGAAGCTGGCGCAGTTGTCGCTGAACCGTCGGCTGTCGAATTGCCTTCCATTGTCAGAGATGATGGCCCGAGGGATGCCGAACCGGCAAATGATGGACTTCCACACGAAGTTCCAAGCATTGCTATCGGTTATTGACGCGAGGGGTTCGGCTTCGACCCACTTGGTGAAGTAATCGACCGCCACGATGAGGAACTTTCTTTGGCCGGTGGCGACGGGAAAAGGTCCCAGGAGGTCGATTCCCCATTGGGCAAAAGGCCAGGGATCGGACAAGGGGGTCAGAAGGGTGGCTGCCTGGTGAATGAGGGAGCTGAACCTCTGGCACTGGTCACAGCGCCGCACGAGGGCTAAAGCGTCCTCTCGGAGTGTTGGCCACCAGTAGCCTTGCCTCAGGAGCTTGTGAGCAAGGGCCCTTCCTCCCGCATGCGCCCCGCATATCCCTTCATGGACTTCTCTTGCGGCGTAGTCGGCTTCAGCCGGGCCGAGGCACCGCAGCAGTGGTCGGCCGAAGGATTTCTTGTATAGTACGCCGTCCAGAAGGAGGAAGTGGGATGAGCGCTGTCGAATGTGCTTCGCCTCCTTCGGATCTGGCGGGACTTCTCCTTGGAGAAGGAATGCGACGAGGGGGGTCATCCACGTCTCAGCCTCGACCTCAGTGATTTGCATGGCTTCGGTTTCGCCGAGGCTTGGTTCGGCAAGCTCTTCGACGAGGATCATTCGGCCTCCACCCCTGTCTTGGGTTGACGCCAGCCGGGAAAGAGCGTCGGCTCGGGTGTTCTCGGCTCTCGGGATCCTCACGATTTCATAAGAATCGAATTGGGTGAGGATCTTGCGAGTTACCTGGAGATAAGATGCCATCACCGCGTCCCGAGCCTCGTACTCCCCGGAGATGTGGCCGGCGATCAACTGGGAATCGCTGAAGGCTTTCAGGTTCCAGGCGCCGAGCTTCTTCGCGGCCCGGAGGCCGGAGATGAGAGCTTCGTACTCGGCGGCGTTGTTGGTTGCCGGGAAGGAAAAACGCAGGGCGTACTCCGTGATGACCCCTTCGGGCGATGCCAGGATCCATCCGGTGCCGCTGCCCGTGGAGCACGCGGAGCCGTCCACGAAGAGTCGCCATTCGTCCACCGGCGTAGTAGCCGAAGTAGCCTCGGCTTCGACCACGTTGGGTGCCAGCTGAGGTGCTGTGGGGGCGCCGGGGGTAAGTTCGGCGATGAAGTCTGCCAACGCCTGGGCTTTTATTGCTACCCGAGGGGCGTAGGAGATGTCGAACTCCCCTAGCTCAATCGCCCACTTCGCCAGCCTGCCGGACACCTCCGGCCGGGAAAGAATTTGCCTCAGGGGCTGGTCGGTGAGGACTTTCACGGAATGAGCTAGGAAGTAGGGCCGAAGCCTCCTCGCGGACGAGATGAGGGCTAGAGCCAGCTTCTCCAGGGCAAGGTATCGGAGTTCTGCTCCTTGAAGGGCTCGGCTGGTGTAATAAACGGGCTTCTGAACGCCCTCCTGCTCTCGGACGAGGACGGCGCTGAGAGCCGTCTCGGAGACTGCAAGGTACAAGCTCAGAGGCTCCCCGGGAATCGGCTTGGACAGAATGGGGACTTTGGAGAGGTAGGCCTTCAGCTGATTGAAGGCTGTCTGGCACTCTTCTGTCCAGTCGAAGTTGTTGGCCTTCTTCAATAGCTTGAAGAAGGGGAAACAGCAGTCGGCCGCCCTTGACATGAAGCGGCTGAGGGCTGCGATCCTCCCGTTCAACTTCTGTACCTCTCGGAGGTTTGCCGGGGGTCGCATCTGTATGATGGCCGAAACCTTCTCGGGATTAGCCTCCACCCCTCAGTGAGTGACCATGTAGCCGAGGAACTTGCCGGAGGGTACCCCGAAGGCACACTTGGCCGGGTTCAGCTTCATCTTGTATCGCCTAAGGGCGGAGAAAGTCTCGGCCAAGTCGGCCAGGTGCTCCGTAGCAACGCGGCTCTTGACCAACATGTCGTCTATATAGACCTCCATGTTTCGGCCGAGCTGTGGGGCGAATACTTTGTTGACCAGGCGCTGATATGTTGCGCCGGTGTTCTTCAGACCGAAGGGCATTCGGGTATAGCAGTACAAGCCCAAATTGGTCGTGAAGCTGGTCTTGCTCTCATCGTCCGGATGCATCCGGATCTGGTGATAGCCTGAATAGGCGTCGAGGAAGCTTAAAAGCTCATGGCCGGAAGTCGCGTCCACCACCTGGTCTATCCGAGGCAGCGGAAAGCTGTCCATCGGACAGGCCTTGTTGAGGTTGGTGAAGTCCACGCACATACGCCATTTGCCATCTTTCTTGGGCACCATGACCACGTTGGCGATCCAGTCCGGATGGTGCACCTCTCGGAGATGTCCGGCGTCCAGCCCCTTCTTCACTTCGGCTTGGATGGCGGCCCTCTTTTCCTGATTGAAGGTGCGCCGCTTTTGCTTTACCGGGGGCTGGTCGGGATTGGTATGGAGTCGGTGTTCAGCTACCTCCGGGTCAACCCCGGGCATGTCCGCCGGAGACCAGGCGAAGACGTCGAGATTCTCTTTCAAGAACTCGGTAAGCTTCTCTGCCTCTCCCCTTTCCAGGCCAGAGCCTATCATCAAGACTCGTCCTTCGCCTCCCGAAACAGGGACGGCGAGGAGCGCTTCTCCTGGAGATGCCTCGGCCGATGACTCGATCGTTAGGGTTTCAGCTGCTGTCTTCCCCTTGACCGAAATCATGTAGCACTGCCGGGCAGCTTCTTGGTTCCCTTTGGCCTCGCCTATTCCATGGCTGGTGTGAAACTTCAGCTTCTGATGGAAGGACGAAGGCACGGCTCCGACTCCGCCAATGAGCCTTCGGCCGAATATGGCGTTGTAGGCTGACTCGATCTTTACAACGGCAAAGTCCGTTTCAACGGTTAATTGTCGGGGGGCGGAGCCCAAGGTTACAGGAAGTCGGACAATACCCTCTACTCGGCAGGGCGAGCCGTTAAAACCGTAGAGGGGGCCCCGGTGAGGCTTCATATTAGCCTCACTCAATCCCAATTTCTCAAAACAGTCATAAAACAAGATGTTTGGGGCACTTCCATTATCCACAAAGATTTTATGTACATCATAGTTATTTATTACAGCATTGACGACGAGAGCGTCGTCATGAGGAACCTGAACATCAGTCAGGTCCTCGGCGCCGAAGGTGATGTCTTCCAGACGAGGCTTCTTCGGTTCGCCTTCAACCGCTGCTACTGTGTTGCGCTGCCGCGGCCTGGACCCTTCCCCCGGCCCTCCGGATATCATCATGATAGACCCAGAACTGGGTCTTTGATGGGACGATTCTACCGGGGCCGAGGTGGCTTTTGGCGGAGGAGCGGCTTCTATTGCCGGGGGCTGCTGTTGCCTGGGCGCTGCAGGGACGTCCCGGTTCTGTTGCGGCGGCTGCTCCCGGCAGTACTGCGGCAGTCTTCCCTCTCGGATGATGCGGTCGATCTCCTCCCGGAGCTGCCGGCACTCATCCGTCGTGTGGCCGATCTCCTGGTGGTATTCACAGTACCTGCCGGGATCCCTTCGGCGAGGATCGATCTTGATGCGATCGGGCCGCCGGAGCATGCCCTTCACCTCCATGAGCATCCGGGAAGGGGGAGCAGGTAAGGGTAGGTACCGCGGCTGCGGGTCCCGTCGCCTTTCCCTGTCCCAATCCTCCCTGCGATAGCGCTTTCGGGAGGGCTCTTGGTCTTCAGGCCGAGGTCGGACCACCTGGGGAGCAGGCGCCGAGGTGGCTTCGGCCGCGCCTTTACCCCTGGACAGCATCAGGGCCTCCCGGTTAATGTACTTATGGGCCCGGGCCACGAGGTCCTGGAAGGTCGGGGGATGGCGCTTCCCAATGGAGCCGAGGAGCCCCTCGTCCCGGCACCCGCTGATCACGGCCGAAACCGCGATCGAGCTGTCGAGGTTCGGGATCTGGGCTGCCTCGGTCCGGAACCTGGTGAAGTACTCATGGAGAGTCTCGGCGGGGCCTTGCCGGATGGCCAGCAGGCTGGCGAAGGTCTTGCACTGCCGGGTGGCATCATAGAACTGGTCGATGAACAGTTGGCCCAACTGGACTAGGGAGTGGATGAAGTTGGGGGCCAATGTCTCGAACCAGGTGAGGGCGATTTTTTCAAGGGTGAGGGGGAAAAGACGGCAGCGGACTGCCTCGGAGATCCCTCGGACCCGGAGGTAGGCGTTGAATCTCTGAAAATGACACACTGGATCTGTCATCCCGTCGTAGAGAGGGCCCTTCGGCAACTTGAAGTTGGGGGGCACCTCGGTGGCCAGGAGCTCCGCCGTGAACGGGGTCTGCTCCAGGATGTTGCTGGCGAGGGGCGCCCCGTGAGGCCGGGACACCATCTGCTGCATCTCCTTGCGCATCGCCGTCAGCCGCCGGTCCAGGTCCGGGGCAGTTGAGGTGGCGACGGATTGTCCTCCGGTCCGGGCCGGACGGTACTCCGACGAAGCATAATCCTGCTCCGTCAGACGATCGGCGCGGGGAGCTCGGGCAGGTAGCGCCGAGGGCTCGCTGCGCGCCGCCGCGGTCTCGTCGAGAGAAACTGGCGCAGGCACCGGCCGGAACCGGGCGTCTTGTACTGGGTAGAGTGGGGGGAGCGGCGCCTGCTGGGGAAGCTGCCCCGTCAGTCCCATGCGCTGGGCGATGGCGGACACCATCTCCTGATGAGGCGCTAGGGACGTGACGGCAGCGGCCAGCGTTGTCATCTGCTGCTGGAGCACCCCCACTCGGTCTTCCGAGCCGAGAGACTCCGGTATGGTTGGCAGAGGCGGGTTCGGCGGGGCAGAAGGTGCACCTTCGGAAGGCAGCATCTGCGCCGAGGCCTCCCGCGCTTCTGCTTCGCTTTGTCCGGATCGTCGGGTCACAGGTCGTTGAGACATGACTTGTTTTGTTGGTTTCCCATAGACGGCGCCACGTGATGTAGACTGGATCTATCACGACCGGATTCCGGAGCTGGAATCCGTAAAGAAGAGGATCCGGAGCTGGGCCGGATCGGTGTTCGAGGGGGCCCGACGGGGATCTGGAAGGCGAAGGACGCAGAGGCGGAGCCGGGAGTCCGATGCCGGAGGCGACTCGGAGCGGGTCTATTCTTGGATAGTGAGCCCGAAGGCTCCTTCAGCGCGAGACCGAGTCTCCTGGCTTGGGCCGAAGCTCCTTCGACGAACGAAGGTACGGCGCGGACGAGCCTCCTCCCCTCTGCTTGTCGATAGGTGACGGAGTCGAAGCCGAAGGTCCGAGGCCGGGGGCGACTCGGAGCGGGCTTGCCCTTGGATAGTGAGCCCGAAGGCTCCTTCAGCGCGAGACCGAGTCTCCTGTCTTGGGGCAGCCGGCGTTCGTCGTCGAGACCAGGGAGAGGAATCCGAGGTCGGCGGCCGAGACCGACTCGGGGAGGTCGGCGATGATTCGAACCGAGCCCCTGCAGGAGGGAAAGGAGAATAAGAACCAGTCAGCAGGAGTCCCGGGCGTCAGCCCTGGGGAACCCCCTCCGACGGTCAAGTTAGCTCCTGAAGAAGATTCGATTCAGAAGGCAAGAAAGAGCAGCTTTAATGCTTTTCGGACAGAAGTCCTTTAAGGGTCTCGGAGGCTTAGGGATGCATCCGTCTTCCTCTTGCCTGGCCATAAATAGCGGGGTATTTATAGCGGAGGATAGCGGATGGTTAACGGTGGCAGCCGATATAGGACTAAATGAGGGCTTATTGATAAACCGCCATAGTGCCCGATCCGCCACCGAAGTGGGCCGGATTCGGCTACCGGGCCGAAGGGGGTTGGGCCGCTGATGGGCCGAAGCCCGTTGGGCCCTGGGCTGCCGCGCTGCTCCCGGGCCGTAGGCTAATGGGCCGCTGACGGGCTGAAGCCTGTTGGGCCGGGAGCGACGGTGCCGCTTATGGGCCAAAGGCCGCTGGGCCGCTGACGGGCCGAAGGCTCCCGGGGGGCCTGGTACTGCTGCTGTTGGGCTGAACGGGGTTTGGGCTTGCTCCAATGGGCCGAATCGGATTCTGCCTCATCAGAGACTAATAAAATGATGTAGAACATTATTGGTATAAAAAGGGTCGAGTAAACATTCTCATTCCTCTAAAGGTAATCAATTTAAGGGGGTTGTTTTATCGTAAAATTATGTGATTCATCAAGTTTAAAATCATCCTGAGATGGCCTGATTTAGTCTGGCCCATATATTGTGTCGTTCGGCCCATTAAGGAGCGCCCAACTTTCCCACCAAGGCCCAGTGAGTCCTTCCCATGTAATTAGGTTCTCGTGGGAAACCTTTGAATCCGAAGCAGACTCCGCTGCCCTCCGGAGGTAAGGTGACTTCCCGCCGAAGGAAGTCCTTTCTGAATCTCCCTCCGATCCGTTGATAAGGGAAACCAGCGCCGGATAAGAAAGTCAGAATCTCATCCCATCCGGAGACAGCATCAGACTTATCTTATACGTCCTCCCTGCAGACTCTCCAATCGCTTTCAATCTTTCCTATAAAGGAGACCCCCCGAATAACCTTAGAAGGCATGTTCTAAGCTCCATACTATTTCATCAAGGCCTTTGCTCTTTTCTGTACCGACTTAAGCATCGGCAAGAGTTCCTCCGGAATGGAACCGGGGCCTCCTCTGATCTAGCGTCTATCTTGCAGGAGCGGTGGGGGGATTTCTGTGATCTGGAGGAGTTCAGTCGTTCGATTTAGATCGGACGAATATCCGACCCAACACTCCATTTGATGTCAATTGAATTTACACAATTTTAAAATCAAAGAGCATTTTGTTTACGTACCTTTAAAACACATGAAAACAAAAATAAGGGACTAAACAAACTCTCTACCTTTGGTTTACCGTGGCCCTTTCCTGAAAATCAAAACAACCAAATAGGCCTCCAATTGGAGAAACAAAGACTTGACAAAGTTTTATTTTGCATTGTTTTTATTTTAAGGTTGATTTGATGCATCGCAAAATGTCGTAAAACGTTATAAACAGATACAATGTTTTCCTTATATTTGAACTATTGTATATCATTTTACATTATTATTATTTTAATATGTGAATGTTGCAAACCGTTGTACTTTAAAATCGGTTGACCGCTAAAATTCTCTTTTTAGTTTATTTAAGCCCAAAATCCCCATAAAGCCAAAATCAGTAATTTCAAAATCGATGATTTTAAGATTAAAATTCTATTTTTATTGGCTTTAAAATCAGGGATTGTAAAATCTATTTTAGGATGCGCCAAATGAGTCTTAAATCAAACATCTGAAAATAATGTAAAATAAAATATTTTTCTATATTACAATGTTTTACATTCCTAGTTTGGTACATCCTAAAGTGCCGTAGAATCATAGATTTCAAAATCAGTCATCGGTCTTAAGGTCACCAGTTTTGGTTTAAGATGATTTTAGATTGAAAAGTGAAATTAATTGAAAGAATCTTAAGAAGTAATCAATTTTGACATACGGCAATTTACACAACTTTAGAATGCAAAAAAATAATATAAAACGAATTTACAGTATGAAGCCAAAACCCTAACAACAACTAACCCTTAATCGGTTCCGACGGAGCTTTTAACCAGTGAGACCCCTTCAATGATCACTGCTGCCCATGACGGCCACGTAATACGATTTCTGCTGATACCCCACACGGTTGGCTGGTCCTGGCATTGCTGGAGAATTATTGAGAGCGACTACACCAACCTCCTGACTGGTTGCCAGGTGGACGGGCGTGCCTGTGTACGTGGGGCGTCCCTTCTCCGTCGTCTTCCCTGTCACCGTCCGCCCACTCCCAGCGGCACGCGTGCGCCGCCGCAAACTTACAACAGCTTCGGTCCCCTCGGAGTTTTCTACTCCAACGCCCGGCAACAGCCCATGGCGTGGGCCCCCACAGGATCTGTTCGCGGCGGAGACATCTTTAGTTTCTTTAAGATTAAACACTGCAGCGGCACAGATCACCCGACGACGCCTATCCCATCCACACAACAAAACTATTTTCAGAACCCCACTAGCAAGCGTGCTGGCTTCACGGCCAGTCTTCTTCCTTTAGACGCAACCTGCGATGTTGGCAACCGCGTGGGGGCGTGGCCCTTCCGTGCTGCCGGAAGCCGCGTGCGCCTGCTGGGGCGGTGACCTCACGAGAACGTGCGCGGGCGCCGCACGCCTCCACGTCCCAACACAGAACCTTCCCATCGCTTTCTCCAGAGGGAATCCGCTGCCACGGACGCGCCCAGGGAATGGTCAGATTCCAGGAACCACCGCCTCCTCTCTTCCTCCCATGGAAGGTTATAAATGGACCGCCCCCTCCCACGACCTTATCCCTCTTCAAACCACAGCAGGTGCTTCTGACGAAGGAAGAAGAGAGGTGAGGCGGAGGAGCACAGTGGAGTGAAGCCCTCCTCTCCCTCTTCTGTTCCTGCTCGCCATCCCTCTCCTACTGCTGCTGCTGCTCCTACTCCTGCCGCCGTTTGAGAAGATCAAATGGCTCGTTCTGTTTCCCACGCAGTCCGCCTCGTCGCTGTTCTGTCCGACAGCGCCGGCCACCTCGTGGCCCGGTGAGCCCAACACCTGAGCCACCCATGGCTTCTGTTGTTGTTGTCCTTGTTGATATTCTCTAGAGAGGAAGAGTCCGGTCGGGCTTGGAATAGTGGAAGGGTGCCGTCGTCTCTTGCGCTGACGTGCTTGTTCTGACCTTTGCAGGCGAGGCTACTCGGCTGCCACGGCGCCATCGGCGGCGGTGAGAAAGGCAGAGGAGAAGGCGGTGGCGTCGACCAAAAGCAGGAAGATGGGCACCAGTAAGGCGGAGCCGCCGTCCACCGCCGCGTCCTCCTCCTGGGTGCCGGATCCCGTCACCGGGTACTACCGGCCGGCGAACCGCACGGTGGATGTCGACGCCGCGGAGCTGCGGCGGAGGCTGCTGTCGCGGAAGCCCCAGCACTGACGAGGCAGTGCCATGAGCGTCCTTGACACGTTCTCCCTTCGTGACTGCGTATGCTCGCCCATCTCTCAGACGGAAGTGTTGAGTGAAATAATTAGAATTTTCTAGAAGAGTCGGTGGTGTGTTGAGAAATATCTCACTCAGTTAGAAAGTTCATACAATATGATTAGGAAGTTGAGAAATATCTCTTACTTTTACCTCTGTTTGCCCACGCCAATCATTCATCCTCTTCTATAATTTTACTATTACATCTTTGAAGTATTTCTCAAGATAAAGCAGCACAGACAGGAAAATTTTAAGAAAAAATTTAGCTGGAAGTCAGTTTTATTTGAATGTGAAATTGTTGAATGGGAGTGATTACAGCTAACTTTGAATACTTATATAGTCAAGCATTCTTTAATCATCTTACTTTTATCCCAATCTAAAAAATGCCAATGTGTAATTTTTTAATAAAGTCAAAAAATAACTAAGGTATTACATAAGTGTCTTTCAAAAAATAATTTCTCTCTCAAAATAATTAGATGAAAAGTTAAAAATATTTTTAAGTAAAAATTAGGATTAATTTTATACAAAACTTCTTTACATGCAAAAGATCAAATATACCTCTCTTGGTTGTGCAATATCATATACATCCTCCTTAAAACAAAATAGTATCAAAATTGTCACTAAATTTAGCTACTTGTTAGAATATGTTAAGAATATTCTTTATTATTGTTAAAAGATAACAGAACTATTAGGCAGAAAAAAATAATTAAATTATCCTCATGGCATCAGACTAAGAGAGAGAGAGATATGCCTGTGCTGGGGATGAAGCCCACGGCTTCCCCCTCCACACCCCCCTCCCGACCACCACCAGACAGGGACAAAGCCCACGGCTCCCCCTATCATCCCGATCACCATCAAAGAGAGAGAGAGAGAGAGAGAGGCACTACCCCTTGTCCCACTACCCTTTGTCCTCACCACCACCACCAGTGAGTGAGAAAGCCCATGGTTCCCCCCCTCCTCACAACCACTAGAGAGAGAGAGAGAGACCACGGTTGACACAACCTCCAACCTGACCTTGCCATTTGCTACTGCCGGCCATCCAACTACGTCTTGATGAGCCCCGACCATCTTCTCTGCCTCGCAGGCAGCGGCGACAACGGCAACGACAAGATCTCGCCTGGCCATCCACCTACGAGCCCATCCAATAGCCACCACATGCCCATCACCCCGTTCCCCCCAAAGTCCGCCGCCAACATCATCATCGCCCTACAGCATCTCCCCGTCCCGTACACAAGGGCAAGCTACCTCCATTGGCATTTGCAATGACAGGAAGAGAGAGGGGGAGAGAGAGAGATGATGGTGGGCCCGATGGCAATTTTGATACTATCTTGTTTTAACAAGGGTCTATATGACATTGCACAACCAAGAGAAGTATATTTGATCTTTTGTACGTAAAGACAGTTTATATGAAATTAATCATGAATACGATCTAAAGGATATCAAGAAATCTACAAGTTATTTATGATCTAAAAAATTAAGATACTTGGAGCAGGCGGTAGTACACCACTCTCCTCCCTTTACTTTCTGTCTTCATCAAAAGGGATTAACTATTCACCTCGTTCTCAGCAATATTTATATTACATTAAGGTCACTAAAACTTTATGGAATTTTTGTATATATATATATATATATATATATATATGATGGGTCGAAATCTCGTCCACCACGATCAAAATCTTTTGTCTTCGATTGGGAGGACGACGTAAGATGATTCCTGCAAAATAGGACACCGTCAGAGGGACCCAGTAGCGATCCGGGGGAGCCAACTCTGATGCTTAAGTCAGAAGGTTATATGCTGCAATAGAGATTAGGTAGCTTGGGTCCTGAAAAGTATACTTTTACCGATTGGACCCAGGGGCCCTATATAGTAATTGAGCCCCATATAAAGGGCCGATTCTAGTTAGGAAAACCTTGTTCGAGACAAATACTAAAATCCGATTCCGTTCACGAGTATACACGACTAGGAACCTCGAGCCCCTGGTTCTAATCGAAAGAGGGGAATCTTGCCTTGGCAAGGGAGTCCTGATTAAGATCATGTCTAGATTTGAGTTTTCCTTGGAACTTCTAACTTTAGGCCATCTATCGTAGGCCGCCGCATTCGGCAAACCCAGGAATTGGAGAAGAGAGGGATTAGTGGGCCAACTCATTAGTGCTTTTTAGGTCGAGCGAAATTCTCTTCCTTCACCTACCTCCTAGTTCTTTGGCATGTCTGCATGGTGAGGAACGAAGAGACATCTGAGGAGACGTCTCTTAGCCTAGTGCCCATAAGCAGTTGTCCTCCTTCACTTTTGAGTAATGATTCCGGGAAGTCTTGTGAATAGTCGTGTCTATTTCAATGATCGAAGAGCAACGCTTCGGCTTTCGTCCGAGGCCTTTAAAATCCCAAGTAGGCAAATGGGGAAATTCACTCATGAAAACGGCATCATGGATTACATCGAGAAAGTTGCCGAGGACAGCAACGCTATGGGCCCTTCAAGCATGATGCTTGACCTCCTAGTCGAGCTCTAGGTGACCTATGGTGTTATGGATGAGTATCATCTGGTGAGGTCGTCACCTGAAGACCGCCTCTTCTCGGAGAGGCCAGGCGTGTTTATGGTGTATGTGGGCATGTTTGAAGCTGGCTTCTAGCTCTCGGTGGCAGCCTTCGTTACCCAATTGTTGCAATCCTTCGGAGTTGCCCCTACCTAGGTGATGTCAAGCTCCTAGAGGACGATTCTAGAGTTCGCTACGTTGATCTAGTACCTGCGCCATCTCGGTGCGACGGTCAGTATGTTCTATCACGTCTTATACGTCAGCCGTTGTTCTTCTTCGGGTGCATACGACTTCATCTAGTTTTAAGCCAGGGACATCATGCCGTTGGCGCTCAGCGTTGGGTCTTCCGGTCAGTGGAAGGACTTCTTTTTTTGGGTCAACAAGGGGATGGCCCTTTCCCACGTCCTTCTGAGACCTCTCTGTGGATCTTCCTTTCGTGCAATGGGTCGAGGAGCTTCCAGACGATGACGCGCACGTCCTTGTCATCCTCCAATACGGCCCCCCTGTGGCTATCGGCTACAGCTCTCGGAGGAGGCACTGCAGCATAGGAGTTGTCTCTTCCGGTCCGACCCAACCAGGGAGAGGGGGACTTCGATGAGGGCTACAGCCATCTCGGAGCCTCCTAGTGCGTTAATGAAATAAACGACTTTTTATTTACAATTTTTGAATGCCATGGGAGTTTCTCTTCACGGGAGAGTGGCCCTATGTGCAGTTAACCACGGCTGGTCTGCAGACGTATTGAGCCATCATCTATCTGATCATAGCGCATCGGCCCAAGATTGTGTTGTGTTATCAATGATCTTGGCCAACTGATCCACGACATTCGCTAACCTTGTGGCCAGCTAAAGCTAGCCTTAAGCGTCTTGTCACTCCAGACTAACTCTTTACGCCTACATGGTAATTTCACTAACCATAATAGAAAAGAAGGCCACACACTACCTTCTAACTCGATGGCCTGTAAGGTCATGGCCCATGGTTCCTATTGGGTTCCATCAATCTTCTGCCTCTTTGGACCGTCACCCGTGATCTCTTGAGTAGGTGTAGAATATAGATGTCCTCAAAGCCAATCATTAGACACCTATTATAATTTGATTCGTTTTAAATGGCACTTAATTCATTATGAAGATTGACGAGTTTATCATTGCGCATAATAAAGTCATTGAATGTGTGCAATAGTTATCATATTATGATGAGATCATAATAATGAGACTGATGACCTATAAATACACGTTCATAATTGCTTCTAGTTAAAGGATGTTTGAGAAGGACATCAAACATTCAGTGAGACTAGTACATATTTTTCTAGCTCATTTGATAAAGGTGACTGATCTCATTAGTCACTTGTGTGGACACACTATGGTAAACATATAGGTGCTCATTATATAATGAGTTTACTATACTGATCCAACATGAATCGCCAGATGGTAATTTGTCTGACTGTCAGTCGGCTTGATTCATCATCACAGTAACGTGGTTGATCCTTAGACTTGAGACACCAAAGACATCTTGTTGGTGGACTTTTGAGTTTTGATCTTGACTCACGAATCTCTATCTACGGAATCTCTAATAGTCAAAGATCAGATCCAGCGAAAGACCATCGAACGAGTTAGATTCGATGTGGATCCAAAGTAGATCCGTGAATGTGTGTTATTGATTTTTTTTTTTTGACACACATTATGTTATCGGTTTAGAAAGATTATCCGTTAGTTGTCCTATGAGGTAGTAATCAGTCGGATAATTGGATTCTCAATGTACCATATGTATTTGGTCATAAAAAAATTGTATCTAATACCTTATCTATTTTACACAACAATTTAGAAAGACTATCAATTAACTTACTTATAAGCTAACGATTGGTCTAATAATCGGATTATTGGTTACCATTTGCATCCCTACCCATTGACAATCATTAGTGTACCCAATATAATATTTTAGAGAAATACTTGCTGCACCCTTTAAGGTATGATCATCCATATGGAATGGCCCCCCAACCTCAAAATGACACTTGGCATCCTCCTACATGCTCTTCTGTAGTGTCATAATGGCGTTTGACGTGGACTGACGTCAACCATGTAGATGTCCCTTGAAGAGAAAAAAAAAATATTACTTTTCATCTTAGATATTCAAGAACACATATACATTTTAGAGAACATGTATACTTTCTAGGGACCATATACAAGGGACGAGGAACATGTGCTCCCGTATTAAATCTATTTTTTTTGTAAAAATCGTATAATACACGGTTAAAACGTAAAAACGCAATTTAAATAGGGTGTATAAAAATCGTTACTCTTGTAAGGTGCCTTTCGCCAAAATCCAAGAAAACTAGTTAACACTTGAGCACCGATTCCTAGTCTCCCCCCCCCGGCGCAATCACCTAGTCACCTGTGCCACTTTGATTGGAGAATAGGAGAAGAATAAGGAAGAATAAAAAAATTGATTTTTTTTTTGACACACATTATGTTATCGGTTTAGAAAGATTATCCGTTAGTTGTCCTATGAGGTAGTAATCAGTCGGATAATTAGATTCTCAATGTACCATATGTATTTGGTCATAAAAAAATTGTATCTAATACCTTATTTATTTTACACAACAATTTAGAAAGACTATCAATTAACTTACTTATAAGCTAACGATTGGTCTAATAATCGGATTATTGGTTACCATTTGCATCCCTACCCATTGACAATCATTAGTGTGCCCTATATAATATTTTAGAGAAATACTTGTTGCACCCTTTAAGGTATGATCATCCATATGGAATGGCCCCCCAACCTCAAAATGACACTTGGCATCCTCCTACATGCTCTTCTGTAGTGTCATAATGGCGTTTGACGTGGACTGACGTCAACCATGTAGATGTCCCTTGAAGAGAAAAAAAAAATATTACTTTTCATCTTAGATATTCAAGAACACATATACATTTTAGAGAACATGTATACTTTCTAGGGACCATATACAAGGGACGAGAAACATGTGCTCCCGTATTAAATCCATTTTTTTTGTTAAAATCGTATAATACACGGTTAAAACGTAAAAACGCAATTTAAATAGGGTGTATAAAAATCGTTACTCTTGTAAGGTGTCTTTCGCCAAAATCCAAGAAAACTAGTTAACACTTGAGCACCGATTCCCTCCACTTTGATCGGAGAATAGGAGAAAAATAAGGAAGAATAAAGGGAGAATAAGCTTAATTTAGCTTTGACAAGCGGAATGACTTATACCGGTGCAGAAGGAGAATAAGGAGAATAAGCAATTCGACCCTAGACCCAAGAATTACTTATCCTTCTTATTCCGCCAGTGGGTCCCACAGAATTATCAAAGCTAATCACCCTTTATTCTAGTATACGCTATTCCGGATAAGTAATTCCGGATTAACCTATTCTGCAATCAAATTGAGGTAAAACCTAGGGTTCCCACGGGACCCCCCTGCGGCTGCGACGGTGCCCCTCGATCCCCTTCGTTGACGGCGCCTTCGAGCTCGTCGTTGGCGCCGTGGTCACCGGCAAGGGCTGCAGCTACGGCGGCAGCAACTCCTGTCACCCCCCTGTACGGCTGCAGCTGAGGCAGCGCCTCCCTGATCTCGAGCCCGTGACCCCCCTGCCACCGAACCCCTTCCTCCGACGCCGGTGCTTTGCTGCTCCTCGTCGACATCGTGGCTCACCGGCGAGGGAGCCCTTCGGGCCCTCCTGCAAGACCTGCACACTGGTATGTTTAAAACCCTCCATCCCACTGTCCCATACTCTCTCTGTCCCAGCCTGGCATCCCCCAGTTCCACCCCGCCTTCTCATGTGCTCCCTGCTCGGTCAGTCGATCCTCAACTGATCTACAACTCCGGCTTCTTCGCAGAGTGCAGCGGTGCCCCTGTCTCCTCCAGCCTCCCTGGACGTCATCCGGCGGCCGTTACCCTCGCGTGAAGTCCAAACTCTGTCTCAATCTCACGGACTCTTTCTCAACTGATTCCACTGAGAAGAAGATAAGACGATGATCCTTGACTCTGAATCTGCGATTTCTAAACCCTAAAGTGTGGTTTTGGATGATCAAAATTGTGGGTGTCATTTTTTTACCACTCGCCACTATATGTGATCTTGTATTTATTAGAGTCTCACGGCTTTTTTTTCGCTCAAGTAGGATGACAGAAAATAAGTCAGCAATTGGGCTTTCTTGGGCACCAAAGGTGCCTCCCATATTTTCAGGGAGAAAAACCACAACCGAAAAGTTGGAAAGTCTGCCAAAAGTTTCTGCTTGGAAAAATGAAAATGAACTTATTGAAGGCTTGTTTGTCCCTCCCACGGACCCAAGGAAATTGAATAAATTGCTCAAGAAAAACATGAAGGATACTTGGCATCCTCCAACCTCAAAATGACACTTGGCATCCTCCTACATGCTCTTCTGTAGTGTCATAATGGCATTTGACGTGGACTGACGTCAACCAAGTAGATGTCCTTTGAAGAGAAAAAAAAAATTACTTTTCATCTTAGATATTCAAAAACACATATACATTTTAGAGAACATGTATACTTTCTAGGGACCATATACAAGGGATGAGAAACATGTGCTCCCGTATTAAATTTATTTTTTTTGTAAAAATCGTATAATACACGGTTAAAACGTAAAAACGCAATTTAAATAGGGTGTATAAAAGTCGTTACTCTTGTAAGGTGTCTTTCGCCAAAATCCAAAAAAACTAGTTAACACTTGAGCACCGATTCCTAGCCTCCACTTTGATTGGAGAATAGGAGAAGAATAAGGAAGAATAAAGGGAGAATAAACTTAATTTAGCTTTGACAAGCGGAATGACTTATACCGGTGCAGAAGGAGAATAAGGAGAATAAACAATTCGACTCTAGACCATAGTTAGCAAATACGCGTTTAATACGCGTATTATACGCGTCCGTATAATAAAACGTATTAAACTCCCATCTGCCGCACAAAACAGAGAACCCACGTTTTATACGCGTTTTTAACCCCCCCGACGTATTATACGCGTATCATACGCGAAACGTATAATACGCTGGTTTAAAAACGTCCCTTACCAAAAACCCACGGTTCTATGCCTGTAACCTAACCTAGGTGCACCGCCGCCGGCCCTTGACAACGCAGCCCAGACCCCCACCGCCAGCCGGCGAGCACCGCGGCCATCGCCGAAGCACCGCCTCCTGCTGGCGAGCCGGAGCAGCACTGCATAGGCGAGCGGAACTGCGGAAGCTTCCGGCCGAGCTCCGCGGCCACACCAACGCCATCAGGTCGCGTTCTTCTCCCCCTTCATAACCATTTCGTTTAGGAGCGCGTCCTATTTTAGTTCTAATCTTGGATCTAGTGATTTAGATGCTGTTTAGATAAGATAATGCTGGAAACAGATCGTGGACCACAATTCTTTATATGTTTAACTTTCTTAATAATCTGTTCCGATTAATCGGCTTTCTTGATAAGTGCATTGTCAACAGATTTTCTTTCTCTTCTCCATGGGAGACAGTCCAGATGGACAGAAAGAAATCACATGGTTCTTGCCCTTGGGCAGATCTTTCTGTAGCTTCTTTCTATGCAGAAAAATCTCTTCTTAAAATTAAGAGGAAACTTTGCTACTTAATAAAAATGAACCCTGTTCTTGAAGACTAGATCTACGTTACTCAATCACTGAGCCACACTAACTTACAAAGAGAAAAAAAAAAAAAGGTAAAGGTGAGGGCAGACAGATCATCTGAGCTTCCTTGGTAAACAAGGAAAAAAGACCATTTCAAAGTTGGCAGATAAATTCAGGAATCACAATTTGCATCCCTTATTCTTAGAATGAGATTAATTCTAATTTGATAGTCGAAATGACTTATACCGTGTTAGAATTGCTTATGTTAGAATACGGAAAATAAGTAGTTCGATTATAGACCTAATAATTGTTTATCCTTCCTATTCCGTCAGTAGATATCAAAACTAAATATCCCTTATTTTAGTACACACTATTTTAAATAAGTAATTTAGATAACCTATTCTGCAAACAAATTAGAGCAAAATGGTTTTTTTGTTTCTGACCAGCAAAAACAGGGCTACTGCGAACAGAAGTGCGCATTTGATGTATAAATTAATCATAACAAAGGCTTTTCAGCAGTGGGGCAGTCAAACCCAGAGGCGTCGTTGGACCGGAGAACACGTTGGACTTTTCTCCGCGGTACACGGCAAACATACACAGTGAAGAGCTTGGCCTGGCGGAGTCGCCAGCGTGCTACAAGGGTCAGCTTGGACCCTCACTTGATTGGCTTGTTCCTCTTCTGCTTTGGGAACAAGAGAACACAAGTCACACAATTAAGAATGTGATGTTTATCCCCATTCATCCTTTTATCTTTTAAAATCATTAAAAACGGATGTAGAAACATTAAATTGTTGGATGCTATGGTGTGTGAACATAAACTTCTCCTTGTATTGTTTCTTTGCAGGAAAAGGTTCCTAGTTTTAAGCATATGAAGTTTTTTCTAAGTAGCCCTTGCAATGCCTACTCATAAAACATGGTGACATATGTGAAAAATTAGCTTTGTAAACGACTGAACGAGAAAGATGTGAATAATGAGACATGAGATCAGGTAGATATTGAATTAGATTATATTCTTTTATACAAATGAGAAAAAATAGCCAGATAGTCAAATAGAGAGACTAAAAAATAGGTCTCCATCCTCAACCTAAGTTGGATTCAGAGCCAAACCAACTAATCTAGGAAAGCAAAGGCCAATCCCAGATCAGAAAAATAGGAGACCACTCTTATGTACTTCCTTCTCGGAGCAGGCGATGGACCTTTAAGGTGACCAGTCTACTTGGTGCTCATTGTCCACACGGCTCTATGGCCTATGATCGACTATATTGACCACTGGCTATGGTCCTCATCAGAATTTCAAAATGAGAATAACAAACGACGCAGTACTATCTGTTTGTACATGTTGAAGGGCTATGATTTTAGAAAATTAGAAATTCTGATTGCTTGTTGTCATTGCCTGTTAATATGTAAATCTCTAGTTGATCATGATGTTTATACATGGATCAAGATACAGTAATATCTTTGTGTGATTATAGATTGAAATGTTCTTAGACTGTTCATGTTTATTCTAGTATACGCTATTCCGCCAGTGGGTCCCACAGAATAAGCAATTCGACCCTAGGGCCTAGACCCAATAATTTCTTATCCTTCTTATTCCGCTAGTGGGTCCCACAGAATTATCAAAGCTAAGCACCCTTTATTCTAGTATACGCTATTCCGGATAAGTAATTCCGGATTAACCTATTCTGCAATCAAATTGAAGTAAAACCTAGGGTTCCCACGGGACCCCCTGCGGCTGCGACGGTGCCCCTCGATCCCCTTCGTTGACGGCGCCTTCGAGCTCGTCGTTGGCACCGTGGTCACCGGCAAGGGCTGCAGCTACGGCGGCAGCGACCCCTGTCACCCCCCTGTACGGCTGCAGCTGAGGCAGCGCCTCCCCGATCTCGAGCCCGTGACCCCCCTGCCGCCGAACCCCTTCCTCCGACGCCGGTGCTTTGCTGCTCCTCGTCGACATCGTGGCTCACCGGCGGCTGCGACGGTGCCCCTCGATCCCCTTCGTTGACGGCGCCTTCGAGCTCGTCGTTGGCGCCGTGGTCACCGGCAAGGGCTGCAGCTACGGCGGCAGCGACCCCTGTCACCCCCCTGTACGGCTGCAGCTGAGGCAGCGCCTCCCCGATCTCGAGCCCGTGACCCCCCTGCCGCCGAACCCCTTCCTCCGACGCCGGTGCTTTGCTGCTCCTCGTCGACATCGTGGCTCACCGGCGGCTGCGACGGTGCCCCTCGATCCCCTTCGTTGACGGCGCCTTCGAGCTCGTCGTTGGCGCCGTGGTCACCGGCAAGGGCTGCAGCTACGGCGGCAGCGACCCCTGTCACCCCCCTGTACGGCTGCAGCTGAGGCAGCGCCTCCCCGATCTCGAGCCCGTGACCCCCCTGCCGCCGAACCCCTTCCTCCGACGCCGGTGCTTTGCTGCTCCTCGTCGACATCGTGGCTCACCGGCGAGGGAGCCCTTCGGGCCCTCCTGCAAGACCTGCACACTGGTATGTTTAAAACCCTCCATCCCACTGTCCCATACTCTCTTTGTCCCAGCCTGGCATCCCCCAGTTCCACCCCGCCTTCTCATGTGCTCCCTGCTCGGTCAGTCGATCCTCAACTGATCTACAACTCCGGCTTCTTCGCAGAGTGCAGCGGTGCCCCTGTCTCCTCCAGCCTCCCTGGACGTCATCCGGCGGCCGTTACCCTCGCGTGAAGTCCAAACTCTGTCTCAATCTCACGGACTCTTTCTCAACTGATTCCACTGAGAAGAAGGTAAGACGATGATCCTTGATTCTGAATCTGCGATTTCTAAACCCTAAAGTGTGGTTTTGGATGATCAAAATTGTGGGTGGCATTTTTTTACCACTCGCCACTATATGTGATCTTGTATTTATTAGAGTCTCACGGCTTTTTTTTCGCTCAAGTAGGATGACAGAAAATAAGTCAGCAATTGGGCTTTCTTGGGCACCAAAGGTGCCTCCCATATTTTCAGGGAGAAAAACCACAACCGAAAAGTTGGAAAGTCTGCCAAAAGTTTCTGCTTGGAAAAATGAAAATGAACTTGTTGAAGGCTTGTTTGTCCCTCCCAGGGACCCAAGGAAATTGAATAAATTGCTCAAGAAAAACATGAAGGATACGACGGGAAGAAGCTGGTGCGTGAATGTTCAAAACCGAATCAGCAATGTTTTTCAATGTTACAATGTCTAATATTCTTCTCTCTGCCGCATAGGTTTGACATGCCTGCACCAACCATCACTCCTGACGTAAAGAAAGATCTTGAGATCTTGAAGGTATGTTTTGTATTATTAAGCAGAATATAGCCTTGACTCTTTGTTTTAATCATCTTCATTTCTCCAAGTTCTGATTTTAAATTAGCTTTGCATCTTCTTGTGATGAACATTGTAGACTAATAAAATCTGGGATAAGAAGTGCTTTCCAAAAAAAGAAGCTGGGATAAGTATTATGCTTTATGACATGTGCTGAAGTCTGCAGATGATTCGTTGTCTCTATACAAAATAGGGCATGCAATCATGTTGTATTTAGTTGGTGCAGGAGAATTGTTTTTATTGTTTTCCTAACCCATGTCTGTGCACACCTCGTTCTATTCCTTACTTTGAGGTCAACTTAGAGGCTTTTGTGAGACTTGGAATCTCTTTTGAAAGTGTTAGTGAAATTTATAATTGACTGGCAATATCTTTGCATTGATTATGTTTCTGATTTACCTACAGTAAGGATAGTTTTTCATCATTTTGACATATTAGCATGCTTTGGAAGATGGGTATACTTCTGCTGCTGCAACGGCTGGTTATGGAGGGAAAACAGGGGAGCGAGAGGCTCAAGGGATGCTTTTTGATCCTAAGGAAGGGTGATGGTGGCTGATTTGGATGTCTTCTCCCATGGAATCGAATAGCACAAAGGCAGGTAGAGAAGATGAATGGGGTTTGGGCACATGCCTTGACCTGAAGTCGACCAATCCTACTTTTACCTCTGCAATATGGGTTTAAGTTGTTGATCTGCCCTTCCCCATCATATCATTTCTTCGGATCAACCAATGTCTGTTGGTTTCTTGGTTCACAAATCTCTGCTTGGTTCCACTTTTATCCTAAACCTGATCCTGGCAGTTTGTTTAAAGCACATGAGGGCTATCAATTGGGGTAGGTTGGGCTTGAGAGGAGGTGATCTTGCAGGAGGAATGATATCAGTTTCCTATCATTCCAACAGGGCGGTCAACGCTCATCTCTAGGATCTGCTTAGGGGCAACTGGCCTAGGATCTGCTCAGGGGCAACTGGCCTGCTTCAAAGGGAGTGGTCTTAGCTTGTGGAGTTGCCATCTCTTCTCTCTCCACTAGTTGTCTCGTCTGTCTGCGGCCCTGGAAGCAGTAGTCCAATCCTACTACTGGGCTCATCCTTGCTATGCATGTGTGTGCTCAAGCCAGCATAGCAGTCAGCATTTCTACAACCATTGGAACTGGAGCTCCATCTGATTTTGACTCAGTGGATGTGGAGAATTCTCTTCTTCTCACCTACCCCTCTCCTACCTCCTTCACTCCCGCTTCCTCTCTTGCGCTGTCTGAAATTAGAGGACCTGTGAGGATTGGCATGGGACAGGATCAATTGGGAAGGGGAACTGCCTAGAATGGGGTAGCAATGGGGTGATAGCATTGTGATGTCTGATCAAGATGAGTCTTTTAGGCCACTTGCAGTAATCAATCCGGCACTTAGCGACGAATGGATGATTCAAAATAATCAAATGAGGGAAAATAATAGGTCTGTCATTTGACAAGAGAGATGAAATATTGAGAATAAGTTAAAAAATAAAGAGAGATATAGTCTTGTTGCAGAGCAGTATGTGTAGGAGTGAGGCTGGGGGAAATAATATAGGCTGGAGAGAATTGATGTTTGTTTAGGAGAACCAGCAGCTTGACTGCCTTGGACCTAAAAGAGTCAGACAAAGGGGGCTCGGTAAACCACCTATGAAGATTACGACATGGAATATTAGAAGTCTAAACGACAATTGTAAGCAGTAATGATGCGGAACGACGACCGAAATGGATCCGGCAATTTTACCACAATCAAAATCAGCAATTCACACCACGCGAATAGCAAATGAGTACCCCGACTACAGTGTTCCAAGAAAGATAAAACATGAGGATAATAAGAAATGCAAGCTAAACAAGCCGTCCCTTGCAGCGAATAATGAGTGGATCGACGGTAGTGAGAACTACCAATATACTAGGGCATCATTGCACATTTAACAATCCCGAATCGAGCCACGAGATAAGATACTCTCAAACACACAAACCGACAATGACAAATATTAAATGAGCTAGGCAACCTAAAGTAAAGCTCACAAGCACGGGAGCAAGATCTCCGCCATATAATATACGAGTAGGTATGTAGAGATGTGTCCTATCCAATTGCTAACTTGCTCATTGAATAGTGAGGCACACGAACCAAGAATGCTAGAAACCACACGATCACTTGCTGCTAGATGGGGCCGATGCCCTTGGTGGACCTTAAAGGGCGCCCACTGGTCCACGGCAGAGGACTGTATGGGTTGGCTCTGTGATGCTCAGGTCCACGACAGAGAAGTGTAGGGGCTGGCTATGTGACGAGATTGGTTCAAATAAAATGGGGCTGGAGGTGAAGCGTTTCGTGAGTAGCTAGTAGGATCTGTGCAAGGCCGAGCGGGACGACATCCCGGCACAACACGTGGCGCGGCCGGATGACGATGGAGGCGCAGCGAGCTCGAGGCGATGGGATGGAAGAGGGCGAGATGGAGCCTCCAACCACCACATGGTGGGTCTGTATGAAGCTGTTGCGGCGCAGTCGAGATCGGGTCGCGCTCCTGATCGAAACGAGGCTCGATCGACGAGGCTGTCGGGCTGAGGGAGGCGCGAAAGGCACGAACGACGATGCAGCTGGGCGGAGGGTGGCACGAAAGGCACGATCGACGATGGAGGTTGGACGATGCAGCTTAGGGTTTGCCGCGTGGCGCAACTGGGGCAGATGGGGATGGTTGGGGACTCCACGGACCCGACGGCTTTCGCGGCCCTGATGCGTGGTAGGGGTGATGGAGGCAGGAGGACGGCGGGGGTGTCGTGGTGATCCGGTAGGGTTCACCCTCGGCACAACCGATGTAGAGCATTGGGATGGCGGCTCACTCTACGAAGGGGGGGTTGACCCAGTAGACGCAGTGTGGCTGCTGCGTGGCGCTGGCGATGATGAAGGGAAGGCGGGTGAGCTCGAACGACGAGGTGGCATCCGGTGAAGCGGGACGGGGCTCTGCGTGGAGGCGGCGGGGCGGGAAGGAGTCGGCGGCTGGTTCGAGGCTCAAGTGGTGATGATGACGAGCGGGTAGCCTACTTCGTCACAGCAATGAAACGAGAGAGAAAGAGAGGAAGGGAAACTGGACAGAGCGGTGCGGAGACCGAGAGGGAGAGAGGGAAGAGAGCAGAGGAATTAAGGCAAGGGAGGAGGCAGACGAGGTGGGGAAGAAGAAGGGGAGGAAGAAGACGAGTATAGGGGGCCCTCCCCTACTGCTCACATAGACCCCTCACGGGTCCCTAAACACAAAGTGCAGCTGCTCCAAGGAACTTTTGTTCTTCTCATTAATTGCCTCCCCTTTAAGGTAGGCTACACATATATAGGGTCCCAAATAGGCAACCCTAGGTACAATAAAGTCTAAAAGTACCCCTAGGCTCTAAAAGATGAAATATGCTGCCAAAAATTACAGAAAATTAGAAAAATGCTTCTAGGCCCACTAATGGGCCTAAAAGCCTAAAATAAGGAGAAACATATATCATTGGGGCATGACAAAGCCCAACATCACAAAGAAATGTAAAAATACGTGTCATAAGGCATTTCCTAGCTATAACGCTGCTCGATCTGCTACGGACGTTCTGCGTGACGGTAAACATGGGCCGGGTCGAAACGTGAACGCGCACGGGTGTCTTCACCAAGTTAGGTTACTTGTTAAAACCCAGAAAATTTATGTTGTCTTCTTGCAAGAAGCAAAGAAATCTAATCTTAATGTGAACACTGAAGGTAAACGTGGGGGTAGAAGCTTAAAGGATGGGCAGTGAAAGAAGCTGATGGCTTGAGGGGGTACCTTTGCTGCCTTACCAAGGAATTCAGAATCAGATCCGGCATCTGGATCGGGTACCTCAATCTCGATCCAGATCAAGATCAGATCAGATCCCAATCCAATGGAAGCTATCCAATTGTTTGGGACCTAACCTAGAATGTCTCTCCTATCGGATTTATTTGAAAATCCATTTTCATTTTTGTTCTTTTTGTTTTTATCTGGAGAAATATAGGTTGGTTTTATGTATTTTATTTATTGGACTATGAGAGCTTAGGATTAGCCCTCAGGGAGTCCGGGACTTCGGACCAGGCGAAGATCCGAGTATATGACATCTCTCCACTGACCTCGGTCAGTGTTAATTACGTCGAGCAACCACTCGACAACCCTTGATTAACCGTCCATATGGACACTACTACTGCAGGCAGCGCATGCATATGAGGATGTATTTTTAGGTTAAGTTCTTGGCCTCACCCAAGTTTAAGGTATGTTTATATAGTTTTGGATTGATTCCAAGATATCTGGATTGATTCCAAGCATTTTTAGACCCATGGGGGTATTTTTGTAATTATGCCAAGTTAGAAGGTATAGGAGTATTATGGTTATTTTAAGTTTTTAGCATTTTTAAAGAGACTTAGGATCATTTTAGATATATTTAAGTTATAAGGGTATTTTGGTAATTTTACCTTAAATCGGGCTTATTAGACTTAGAGTCTATTTTTATATTTTTCTGAGATTTTTATTTATTTTTATCATATTGAGAGTATTTTGGTAATTTTACCCATCTTATTAAGGTTTGGAGGGTGTTTTGGGCATAAAAGAGATTTTGATATTTTTAAGGATTTTTTGTGATTTTTACAGATTTTTATTATGGGTGAAGGTATTCTTGTAATTTTATTAAGTTCTAGGGGCATTTTGGTTATTTCGGGAATTTTATATATTTTCAGATTTGGTTCTCTGTTTTTTACTGATTATTACTGATTTTTACTGATTTTTTATTAATTTTACTGATTTTTATTGATTAATTAAATATATGAAGGGCATTTAAGTTATATTTAGTTTTATATGATTTTCAGATTAGGTTTCTGATTTTTACTGATTTTTGCAGGTATTTTCTGATATTTATGTTCATTTTATCAATTTTAAATAATTTTTATAGTTTTTATTAATTAATTAATCATGAGGGGTATTTAAGTCATTTTTAATTTAAGTGTATTATTTTTATGAATCTATGCTTATTTATGTATGGGGTGAGGCCAAGATTGGGTTAAGAGCATGCACATATTTTTAATTCATTTTTTAGAGTAATTAGAAAATTAAATATATATATATATATATATAATAAAGTATTAAAACATTGTATTAATTATTTAATTTGATGACACACAGGTACACATTTTGACATGAAAATAGTCAATTTTATTTCAGCAGAACTTCGCCTTATGAAGAAGGCTTTTACAAGAGATAATTCGTCAGAGCTTCCCCTTAAGAATGAACCTTAGGAAGAGAGCTCTCTGGGACGATACGATCCTCCAAAACGCAGCAAACTCGGGTGAGAAACACTGAGTTTGGTCTTGAACGCAGCAGAATCTCTCCTTATAAATTTCCCACCCTTTGAATATGTAGAGTGGTGTATGCCCCCCTTGTGTGTGTTTGAATTGGGGACCATGGGGTCCTATTTATAAGTCCCAAATTGGGTCCGGTGGGGGGTGCCACCGTTTTCCTTCTCTCCCCTCCCCTTCTTCTTTTTTATTATTTAAGAGGGGTGAGAGAAGAAAGAGAATGAGAGTGGGGGGGGGGGGATCCGGTGGACACCCCCACCGGTTCCAACCGGTGGGGGTGGCCAGCGGCCTTGGACCCCCCACCGGTTGGGAACCGGTGGGGGGGTGCTCCCCTTCCCCTCTCTTCTTTTGTTTGACTTATTTTAATGGGGATTAGTCCCATTAATTGCCCCACTTTTTGGGTTTTCTTAGTGTGAATGGGGTTAAGATGGGGGATTAAATGAGGGTCTTGTGTGGGATTCTTAATCAAATGTGAATGGGGTTTAAGAACCCATTAATTCTCACCCCTCTTTAATCTCCCCCCCCTTTTCATTTTTAAATTTAAAAAAGAGAGAGATGGAGGGAACTCCTCCCCCCCCACCGGTTTCTCTCTTGGAACCGGTGGGGGGTTCCCAACCGGTGGGGGGGGGGTGTCCCCCCACCGGTTCCTTCTCTCTCTCCTCCCTCCTCCTTGCCTATTTAAATAAAAGGGGAAGTGAGAGAGGGGGTCCACTTTCCATTTTGGGCAATTTTTCCACTTTGGGAGTTTGGAGACTTTCCCTCTTTGGGCTGCAGGTTTTGGTGCCCTGTGGGACTGATTTTTGGGCTCATTTGGTCTCTTTATTGGGCCCCTTATTGGACCTATTTCCCTTGCTATTCGGCCTCCATTTGGGGCCATTTTGGGCAAGTTTTGAGACTGTTTTGGGCCCATTTCGGGACTGATTTAAGCCCATTTCGGGACTGATTTGAGCCCTTATCTTGCAGCATTGGGGGTATTTTGTTGCTGCGTTTTTTGGGGTTCCATATTGGGCCTATCCCTCGGAGCCATCAAGGGGATTTAACGGCTGCACTTGGACAGCATATAGGGGCGATTTGGGGCTATTTTTAGGTCTTTGCAAGATCCTCGATTAGGGCCTCTTGGCCTAGGTATGTTTCTTGCCCCATTGTTCTCCTAATATATGCATATAGTCCTATGTTTTCCCATGCATATAAGAGGGTCTTCATTTAACATTAACCCTCGTATCATAAGTGTATGTTTATTTATTTTGTTTTGCATAACATAGTCTCATACGAATATGAACATGTGCTATGCATATTTTCCATATCATGAGCTCACATTAATGTGAGCATATGCCATGTAGTAGTTTTCTTTTTACACAATCATGTGCATATGCATGCTTAAATAATATTATTTCGCATGAAAATTTTTCGGGTCAACACCAATCTAGTTAAAGAAGTATTTTTGTAAAAAAGTGTATTTCTATAAGAATATGTAAGGGTTTTCTTTAAGATTTCACAATGTTCCACAAGACTTGGCCATGAAAGCAAATTCGCAAGGGAATCAGCCAATCCAGGTCCGATTCAGTCAATTTTGATCCGATTCAGGCCGAGTCAGATTGATCCCAATTTATTTTTCCTGTTTTAGAATTTTCTAATTGGTTTTTCTTTTTTCTTTTAATTTTGTCATTTAGGATCCATTTAGGGCCTAAAATCAGGTTGGCCACTGGTGATCCCATTCTAGATTGGCCAATTCCCATTTGGATCAGCTGATCCTGCAGTCCATGTACATATGTACCTTATACTATGGGATGAGGGAAAGCTTGAAGGCATCAAGAACCATGAAGGTAGATGCTGTCACTATTAAACTCAGCATTAGACTTGGGGAGTGAGAGGTTGAGTGGACATTGGCTTTTGTCTATGGATCACATTGACTGAGAGAGAGAAATTCTTTAAGGAGTTGGTGGAGGCAAGTATATCTCCTGTGCTTGGTGTATCTGGAGATTTTAGCCGCATAACATATCCATAGGAAAGGAAACAACATCAATATTGGGAGCTGCAGATGGACATTTTTTGGTCAATGGATCAGAGATTATAGTCTGTTACAGTTCACAATAGCAAATAGACTTTTTCTTGTTCAAATCTTCAAGAAACAATCAGGTAGTCTAAGCTTGTCAGATTGTGTGTCAGCTGAATGGCAGCAGCTTTTTCATGGGTGGAAGCTAGAGGACTCCCCAAAACAATTTCAGATCACATACTGATAACTGAGTACAGAGAACAAGAGCACAAAGTATGAGGGGTTTTCAGTTTTTGCTAGCATGTCTGAGACAGGAGGGCTTCAAGGCTTAGGTTACTCACTGTTGGTTAGAGGTTCAAAGGCATAGATATACGGGTATTGCATTTCAGAATAAATTGAGGTTCATTGGGAAATATTTGACAAAATGGAGCAACAAATTTTTGAATTGGAAATTAAAGAGGAGCATGGAGCTCTGTTGGAAGAAGAAAGGCAGAGATATAGAAACCTAAAAGCAGAATACAATGCATGGATTTTGAGAGGTGGGATTAAATGGAGACGATGAGCTAGGGAACAGTGGCTGAAATAAGGGGCACAATAATGCAGCTTTCTTTCATGCTGTGGCGAATACTAAAAAGAGACAACTGAAGAGAAATTCATTGCATAGTACTCACATCTCATCAAGGAGGACAAGTTGTAGAGACCACAAGTTGCAAAGGACTGGTACCTAAACTTATGGAGGAGGAAGCAAGCTTCTTGGACTACCTTTCACTGAGGAAGAGATCGACTGCAGTATTCAGCTGGGATGCCAGCACATCAACCGGGCCAGATGGATTTCACATGGGTTTTTACCAACTTCTTGGGGATGTGAGCAAGGAGGATATATTGGCTATGGTTGAGTTCGACAAAAATCCTGTCAATTAAAACCTTTTAACTCCATGTATCTTGTGCTGATCCCTAAAAAGGAAAAAAGGCAGAGAAATCGTCTAAATTTAGACCTTTTAGTCTCTCAAGTGGATGCTAAAAACTATCGCCAAGACTCTTAAGATGAGGCTGAAAATGTGATTGATGGAAACCACATGGCTTTTATTCAAAGCAGATCCATCTTAGATAATTTTGTGCAGCACACGAGTGCTTACTCTATCAAAAGTTGAGAAGAACGTATGTTTGACCTATGTTATCAAAGGTGATCTTCTCGCTTGCCTAGGCGATGAAGTAGGTTGCGGCGAGCCGAAATGCCTCCCTCGCCCATGTTCGTCTCACTCACCTAGGCACTTGCCTATGATATCTATGCCAAATGTTTCTTTCTTTTTTAATTATGTAGTATTGCTTTTTCTTATTCTTAATTATTTCAAAGTAGTTAATGCTTCTTTTAACAATGTCCAATACCTTTTTTCTCTTACATGCTGCTTCATTTTTTTCTTATTTTTAATAATTCCTAAGAACATCTACTACTTATATAAGCATTAAATGCGCTTAGGACCTTACGCGTTGGATATGATCAGTGCTTCTTAAAGTCTTACTTATAATTATCTTGAATGTTTCTTTTTTATTTTCCTTGTATTGCCATTTTCTTCCTTTGTGGTGATTTATGACAGAACACATCGTCTCAAACGCCTAAGTGATCGCCCAGGCATTTGAGGCTCAGGTGAAACCCTGGTCGCGTTGTTCGCCTCTCGCCATTGACTACATAGTTTTTGATTTGAAGTTAGATTTCAGAAAGGCCTATGACAGAATCAGCTGGAGCTGCATTAATAGAGTTCTACATATAATGGGTTTCCAGGATAATTGTTAGAAATGGGTTCATGCTTGCACTACAACAGCCAGATTCTCCATTTTCCTTAATGGAGAAGCATGCAGATTTTTCCATAGCTTGTGTGGTCTTAGGCAGATACTATTTCCCCTTTCTTGTTCATTTTGGTCCGTCAAATTCTCAGCAAAATGTGTAGAAGGCCAGCGCAGAATGATCTGATTAAAGGAGCCCAGGTTGGGGGAGATGGTCTGACTATTACCTATTTGCAATATGCATATCACCCTATGATATTTACCTCAGTTGAGCAGGCAGAATTAGAAGCTATAAGAGATCTGCTTTCCCTTCTTGAAGCAAGTATTGGACTGAAAATTAATTTTGCCGTGTCAGAAATGGTTGAATGAGGTTTCAACAATGAGTCTTTAATGTTCGGACCAGAAATTCTCAGTTGCAGAGTAATTGACTTTCCTATCATATAGTGATGGGGATCCAGGAACGGCTGGAATGGAGTCAAAGGTCCAATGCGCAGTTTATTTGGCCCATTAGGGGTCCATTTGGAGTCTTTTAATTTATCTGCAATTTTCACATGTTTTTTAGTTATTTTCGGAGTCCTAGGGGTAGTTTAGTAATTTTTCTATTAAGGTTTCTTTGAAGAGTCTATATATTGTCCTGTATCCCCTCGTAGGAAAGTATTAAAGAAGAATTTTGAAATGAAGAGCCGCCGCTGCGTGTT
Organism: Zantedeschia hybrid cultivar; assembly: GCA_030544215.1. NCBI lineage: Eukaryota > Viridiplantae > Streptophyta > Magnoliopsida > Alismatales > Araceae > Zantedeschia > Zantedeschia hybrid cultivar. Next base: position 30,223,370 of record JARZZO010000003.1, on the reverse strand, counting down.
TTCTCCCGAGACGGGACGGGAACCCTAGTCTTCTCCTCCAACTCCCTCTCTTCTCTTACTTCCGGTCTACCCCCCTCCTGTTCCGCATCAACTTGGTATCAGAGCCCAACTCCGATCCCCATCGTGCCTCCACTGCCTTCTTTTCTTCTCTGCCTTCCTCTCTCTCTCTCTCTCCCTGCGCTGTGTTGGTTTCTCCCCTGCACGGAGCGGCCTCCCACGAAGCCGTCATCATGACCAGGTCGGCCCTCCGCGAGCTCCTGCCGTCCCACGCACAGATCCGCCCCGAAGCCACCCTCCGCTCCAGATCGTGCCACGACTAGCACGCTAGGATCTTCCTGCCCGTGGGACCTCCCTCGTCCGCCCGACGTCGACGAGTCTGCCGCGGGCCGCGCCGGTTCCCCCTTACCCCCTTCGGGATCCCGCTCCACGCGCACCAGGGCCATACGCCCCGAGTGGCCCTCGTCGGAGCTCGCCAGACCGTAGCTGCGCGGGATGTCCTCTGCGTACGTCCGGCCTCCCCTGTTCACGCGACACGCGCACTGGTAGGTTACCGTGAGCTCCAGCCGCCGCACGCGGGTTCCAGGTGGGCCCTCCCCGAGAACGCCGCGGCCCCGCTGCACAGGCGTGAACGGCCTCCCCGGCCGAGACGGGCCACTCCCGCGCTCCCGGCTACCCCCCGACCATCACCGGCACCCTCGCTGCCGGTGCCGCCCTCGCCGGTGCCCCACGCTATCGCCGTCGTCGGGCCCCGTCACCGTCGTCGACGTCGCCTCCGGCCACCGGAGCCGCTCCGCCGCTGCCTTTTCCCCTTCTGGTTCGTGCACGTTGAGAAAGGAGGAGGATGAGGAATAGTAAAGGAGGGTTACGTGGCCTTTAAAGGAGCCAACCTGGTCCAGCCAGGTTGACTCGAGCCAGGGTTCGAACCCAACCACACCTGGCTCGAGCCATCTCCTTTAGAAAGGCACCTAGGCCCTATTTAACACCTGGTTCGACCAGGTTCTAAAAGGGTTGAGTGGTCTAAGCCGTCAGGATCGAACCAGGGTGCAGTTAGGTCCGAGCCAGGAGCCAACACTGGTTCGTGCTGGGTGCTGAGTGGTGCAATTGCAGCCTTATCGTACCGCCAGCGCCACGATTTCGTCCATGCTCCAATTTGCACGCCGCTAGCGCCGTTGGGTTCGTATCGGCGAGGCCGACCTCGCTGTACGTTCCGCCTGACAGCAGCGTCTCGTTTTGCGTGTTGCACTTGCACGCTTTACGAGGACACTCGGGCTCGCCGTTCGAGGTCTTTCCGTACTCCGATTTGTGCACCGTTCGCGCTGTCGGATCCGTCTCGACGGGGCCAACTCAGGTCCAATGTGCTGTTTCCAAATTTGCCTCATTTTGCGTGCCACTTCTGTACGCATTCCGAGGACCCCGATCGCGCATCCCGAAGCCAACCCAGTTGCCTCGATTTGCGTGCCAGCCTCCTAGTGCAGTGATGCAGACGCAACCAGCGTCTTGACTGCATCGTTTTGCGTGCCACTTGCCCTACATCCCGAAGCGATGGCTTCTTACTACTCGAGCCGACATGGGGAGGTGTATACGGATGTTGGATCGAATCGATTCGCTGATGATTGGGACGACTTCCAAGAGGATTGGGAGCGCGAGAGGTCCCAGATGAGGAGTGAACTTCAGAAGATTTCTGCCATGCTTGCCAAGCTGACCAAGCCAAAAGATGTTATCTACGAGGCCGACCCAACGATGATTGAGGAGTATGAAAATCAAATGAAGGAGGTGCACTTGAATCAGTGACGTCTATAGCAGATAATGACCTCTTCCCCACTAAAGGGAATGAGCTGAAGACAGAACCACTACTGGGAGATGTAGTCGATCAGCCGAAGGTCGTTAAAGATGTTATCAGTTTGCATGATTTTGATCACATATGGAGCGACGTCGAGGCACAATTTTCTCCTCAGGTTGGAGCATTCATGCGCGCGATGATTCATGGGTCATCGGTGTTGTTTTCCGAGCATGCTACCATCATTCCCCCATGGATATTGACTCATTTTAAAATTCGAGGACGAATTTTTTCGAACCAGGGGAGAATGATGGGGATCCAGGAACGGCTGGAATGGAGTCAAAGGTCCAATGCGCAGTTTATTTGGCCCATTAGGGGCCCATTTGGAGTCTTTTAATTTATCTGCAATTTTCACATGTTTTTTAGTTATTTTCGGAGTCCTAGGGGTAGTTTAGTAATTTTCCTATTAGGGTTTCTTTGAAGAGTCTATATTGTCCTGTATCCCCTCGTGGGAAAGCATTGAAGAAGAATTTTGAAATGAAGAGCCGCCGCTGCGTGTTTTCTCCCGAGACGGGACGGGAACCTTAGTCTTCTTCTCCTCCAACTCCCTCTCTTCTCCTACTTCCGGTCTACCCCCCCTCCTGTCCTGCATCATATAGGGTGGCTGCTGGCCGATCGAGGAGTTAGCAATCAGGCTGGAAGGTATAGTACAGAAATTGACCAGAAGTCAGAAGGTTGGAAAGCCAAGTTTCAATCAGCATGGGAAAGTGGGTGTTGTCCAAAGCAGTACTCTCCTGTGTCAGTGCTGATGATCCAAAAAACAATGGGAAAAAAAATGGAGGCCATTAGAAGTTCCTTCTTTTGGTAAGGGTTGTCTCTAGGCAACGAAGGGTTACATTTGGTTAGCTGGAAAGTGTGCAGGAGCAGAGAGGAAGGTTGAGCTGGATTATTAAGCATTGCAAATTTCGATGGTTGCAAAGTGGCTGTGGAGATGGGATGAAAACGAAGATGCCCCAAGGTTGAAAATTGTGAGAGCCAAATATTATATGAATTCCAGTTATTGGATGTTGGTTCATTCTAACACACCTACTCTATCTCAAGTGTGCAGGCACATTTGCAAGAACGTTGATTTTATGGTTAAATGTATAACGTTCAATGTAGGTGAGGGAGAGTGGATTAAATTTTGGGAGGACACATGGTGCTCAAAATCTTTCCCCAGTGCAGCAATTAAAGAACTTGTATGATATGAATCCATGTAAATGCAAGGAAATATATGCTGGTTCTTTTGAGCAATTCAGGACTTTCTTGGTAACTTAAATTCAGAAGGGGGATGACAGAGGTAGAAACAATGGAATCAGCTTGTGGAATGTTTGAATGACATGACTTAAATCTCAGAAACAAAAGCTTACAAAGGTGGAGATGGGAATTAAATGGAGTGTTCTCAGTGAAGTCCTACATAAGAACTATGCGGGACTGGGGCTGTAGGATCAGATGGACAAACTAGGTCTGGAAAGCAAAATCCCGAATAAAATCAAGATTTTTTTGCTGGAAATTAGCTGTGGGGAGACTGCCAACAGCTGATAGGCTGAGGCTGATTTCAGATATCAGGAAGAAGTGTCCTTTTTGTGTTATCTTCGATGAATCTACAGGCCACTTTTTTCGTTGTTTGGAGTGTCATTTTTTTTTTCATTTAAATGCTGGCGTATCACAACTAGGAAGCAATGACTGTAGCGGGTTTGATGGTAAGGATGGAAGCACTGGTGTCCTGATCAAAAGGAGAGTGTTTGTTGATCTATTATTTAACCAATCCTGTGGACCATGTGTGTGTTGGTGGAGGGGAGGAATAACAGTGTCTGTAGTAAGGATTGCAATAGCATTTTTGGTATTTTAAAGAGGACAGTGAAGCTTGTGGAAGTTTTGCCGTTGATCATTGAGAAGAACACAAAAGAGCCGATGCTTCTGTGCTGTGTGCTCTTTCCCCCTCAAACATGCAGGTTCATCCCATGTTTCATGTGCAAGCATTCCTGACCTTAAATCTCTTCTTTCACCTTGCTCTAAGATATATGTCATCCTTCCCCAATCTTTTGCCATCCTGGCTGCTTTTGTTCTTGCATTCGGTTTCCTTCTATCTGGCAGATGTAGATGCATTTCACTTGAACGGAGTTTTAGAAATGATGTATTTGGATGATTCTAGTTAATGATTCATTTTTTCAAGATTGATGATTCTAGTTATGCTGCAGTTGAGGGGTGCTATCGACCCAAAAAGGCATTACAAAAAGGGGGACACCAAGTCGAAGACTCTTCCAAGATATTTCCAGGCAAAGTAACCATTCCATTGTACTGTGAACTAAAGATAATTAGTACTCTTGTCTTTCATACTGCATGATGTGGCTGATTTCTGTTCTAACAATTGTGCAGATGGGCACTGTGGTTGAATCCACATCTGATTTCTTCTCAGGCAGACTGACAAAGAAGGAGAGGAAGCCAACAATTGCTGATGAGTTGCTTTCTGACCCATCCTTCAATGCATACAGGTAGACATTTTATCTTGGAGAGTCCGTTTTGAATAGAAGATCAGTACTCAATAGTGAGAAACTAACAACTTGATTGGAAGTTTTAATCCTTCACTATGAGGACAACCCCACTTGCATCCATCAAGATGATCCTTAAATTGTTATCTCTCTAACTTTTGATTTGATTGTCTATCCATAATTTCAAGTATGCCATTAAGTGTCGAACCATTGTTGTCCATTTGATTGCCTATCCACAATTTCTAAGTCTGCTACCAATTCTCTGTTTCATTGTGCAGGAAACGTAAGGTGAGGGAGATTAATGATGCACTCCGTCCTGCTGGGGTTGATAAGTGGAAGATTAGGGGCCGTCAGACGTTGAAGCGTGCCAAGGAGAGAAGGGAACCCAAACATAAGCGAGAATAAATGGATAAAGGAAAATGAAATGGCTGTTGGTCTTGGCAAAACACAGCCCTGGGTTTTAACAGTTTAGTTGTGTGTACGTGCCATCCGACGGCTGCGCCTGCATGGGCCGTGAGATGCAGCATCTTTTATCATATTAGTCTTTAGAGGTTATATGTCGATTGGACTCCTTGAATTCGGGAAAAATGAGGCATGAAGAGGAATGGACCACTACTGTTACCTTAATGACTGTTAACTGAAAATGGATTATCTGAGAAATAGATTCACATGCCATTTGTACTATTGGAATCTCAGTTTCTAACAAGTTATCAAAATCAGAAATGAAAATTGTTACTTAAGTCTGTTTTTTTTAAATTAAATATTAGATTTTATAAATAATAATTGTGATGTGAACAAATTTTATTAGACGATGGATGTAGTGTATCTAATAACTTTAATTAGATAAGTGTTAGAAAGGGAATGGCAATTGAGGATGCTTTAAATTGTGTTTGACAATTTTTAAAAATTAATTTTGTTTCTGATATTGGAATGGGAAAAACAAATGAAACGAGGAGAACTGTATCAGAATCGGTATCAGAAATATTGTTTCGTTATTGAAATAAAAAACAGAAACTAGTATTTTTCTTCCATATTTTACTGGTTTACGACCATCGTCTGAAGATAGTAAACAAAATGACATCTTCAGCATCCTTTTCTCTACATGATTGTGTGCTTCCAGACGCACGAGGGGGAGAGGTGATGGGGCACAGTTCAACATTACATGATCAGATGACCCCCATTCACCTTCTACTTATGTGTTTAGGGGGTGTCTCTACCTAGGTGTTTACCTTTAGGAAATCAAACTGGGTTTTTGGAAGACTACTTAACTGATGGAACCTCGTCCTATTATGCAGTCGAGCACTTTTATTAGTGTTCTTCGCGGATTTGTTTTCTACATTTTGTATGTTCTATCTTTATAGCGAGATACTTGTTGCACATCTTCCGGGTGTCATGCGTACGCCCCCTTGGGGTGTGCAGCAAGCCGCCCTCATATTTATAACCCAATACAAAGAAGCAATGAGTTTTCATTCGGTCCATGCTATTATGTTTACAACTTTACATGGTTTATGCACCTCTGCCACCTCAAATCTCACGAATTACATCTGCCTCTCTTTCCCCACCCTTCCAACCCTCAGCATGATGTACAGGTTCATGCTGTGGTCATTACCACCTTACCTTTGTATTTTTATAAATAACCTCACAACATCATTATAGTTACAAAGGTACACCTGTCATACCATCCGTTAACATATTCTTAAAAATCTTTTATCTAACTCTAGTTTACCTTTAACCAAAGTTAAAAATATCTAAAATACACTATTCTTTTCTATCTTTCTTTGACAATGTGTCATAAAAAATACTCGTTTAGTAAGTTTGATGATAGAAGATAGAATATTCATTGCATCCTTAACAAACATTAACCATATGGATATTTTCAAGCATTGTAATAAAGTGAAGTTACTTACAATTGTAGCGGAGAAAAACTAGGTGGAGTGGAGGATTGTCCGATCAACTTTTCCGCCACGTGATGATATTTATTTGATAGATAGACGACGCCAAACAAAAACCTATAGACACCAAAAAGCTGTCAGGGATCCTCTGTCTAGGTGGAGGAAAAACCCTCTGATGCCTAAGCTAGTACATGGTGGAAGCTTTAGGCTAGAATTTTCTAATGTAGAACTGTGCATACCTTGTTCTTGAAGGAGATACCAACTCCTTGGAGGAGTGTAAGATCTCTCCATAACGGCTTCCTGTCACTCACGATTGGTACCCCCTAATTGCGGATGATTGTGGGTGACCTGTTGAATGATTGCAATTAATTCATTATGAAAGTTGACATTTAACTACTTGCACATAATGAAGTCTATATAATTATATGGAGATATTGGATCACAATGAAATTGTGATAAGGAGATCAATATTTTTGACCATAATTCTTAAACTATTCAGAGTCATAGGATATTAGAGACATGACATTTTATTTTTGGATAGACTGATGTGTTTTCTACATGCTCATATGATGAGCGTGACTAATCTCGTAGTCACATGTGTGGAGATATTAGGGCAAGCACACAGGTGCTCTTAAAGAATGAGTTCACTAAACTGATCTGACTTGAATCGTTGGATGATAATTTACTTGAAACACCAAAAATATCTTGTCGGTGGACTTTTGGACTTTGACCTTAACTCACAGATCTTTAACCATGTGATCCTAATTAGTCAAGCAATCGAATTTAGTAGAATACCTTCGAAGGTGATTAAGTGTTCAATACATGATTATTCGCTCTCGATAATTAGTGAGAGAATACTCTTAGAATGATGCGCGGGATTCTCTAGCGAGAGCGGACATTATAATAGAAATTTGAGTTTTCTGATATAGCACAACGATATTTAATTCAAGTGAGTTGACCGGATATGATTTGACAGTTGACTATGTCATAGGTTAATTTGGGAGCATTGTTCAGATGAAGGATTAAATCGACACGGTAACTATTGACAGGAAAATTCCATGAGTGGGTTGTTGAACTCCATCACCCTCCGAGATTATGTAGTATTACTTGGCACCCAACATGATCGGAGCTCTGGCCGATTAATGTGTGCGACAGTAATTTCGGCTGACTAATTAGTTAATATGTGATATTAACTTAATTAATTAAGTCGGTAAAGTATTGCTAAACTTTATGAGCCATTAACTAGACTGACACTTCGACCTAGAGGGTCACAGGTACAAAGATTTTCAACTTGCGGTCATTTAGTGAGTTTTATATTAAATCGAAAACTTTTATGAAAATTACATATAGCTTTAAGGCTGACCTTAAGAAATCCTTAATTAGGAGAAATTAACTGTGAATGCGGTTAGATGTACGAAGCTAGACATTTATACGAACGAAATAGACGGTAGAAGGAACGAAAACATGGTGAGAAAAATGAGTGCGTAAGATTCTTACAATCCAGGACATTTTCCACGTAGAAGATGTGGATGGAGGCAGCCCCAATATGGCAGAGCACACGAAATTACTTGTTACCATTGGATGGCAGTTCACACCGGACGATGGGAATGCTAGCTAGCACGACAGAAAAGTTTTCCTAATTTTTTAAACCTCCTGCTAAAGGAAAAAGCTCAACGTAAAGACTTTTATACAAATTTACCTGTCGCAGTTACTTTCACTTTTCAAATTCAGGCAGCCAATCAAGTACATCCACATCAGGTGGATAAGAACATTGGGGAAACTTTCTGGTCGGTATAGTATTACCCTGGGATAATATAGACCAATCTATTTGGATGCTTTGGAAAGTCTCAGTGGGGATTCGATTGGTGCCATGCAGATTTTAGAAATTAACGTGGAGGATTGGAGTAGGACTTGCATTATATTACATTCTGAAGCTAGTTTCCTAAAATTTAGATGCAGCCAGCGGACTCAAATGGAAGGAGGCAATGTCTAATAACTAATGGGAACTTAAACATAAGTTAAGGGGAGGCCATTGGCGGGCTCCTGCCTCCGCCCCTGATTACTTACCAGCATTGAGTCGATTAATTGTCTCTTCTGCAGTAGTCTTGGACGAATTCCTGGAATCTTTCTTTCTTGAGGATTTATTGTCACCATGCATCCACCAGCCTAATTACTAAGATTTAACTTTTTCATTGCAACCGAGCTAATTATTAGGCAATTGATTTCTGGTAATAATGGATGAAAACATTAGCCAAGAATTTTCTCAAGGATGTGTACAGGGGTTATGAAATAATGTCTTTCACCTACTAGCTAGTAATTGCCTAAACAAAAATGAGTTATGAAAGATATATCCCATGATTACACGGCAAAACGACAAGACAAATTGTGCGTCTGAGGAACCCTAGCACAACACCTGCAGCGTACAAGAACACCCATCACAACGAGGAAGCAGCTTCTTCTCTGGGCATCTCAAACCGGCACAGCGGGCACTTGTGGCTCCTCCGCAGCCAGGGGACGATGCACTTCCGAAAGACGTGCTTCCGAAAGGCGCAGGCGGAGGATGGCCACCAGGCCTCTCTCGGGGGTGTGGAGCAGCGATAGCGATGGCCGGGACTGAACGTGGAGGTGGAACTCCATGAGTGGAGGCGAGTAGAGAACAGGAGTAGTAGTGGTGGAGGCGAGTAGAGAAGAGGAGTGGTGCTTGTAGTGGTGGAGGAGAGAGCTCTACATAGAGGAGAGAAGGAGCGGTGGACAAGCGGGCTATTTGTACTTGCAGCGTGGGGATTTAGAGCAGCGTTTCGAGGTCGGAGTCCGAGTCGGAGACTAGTTCGACTCGGAGACGGACTCGGAAACATACTCTGTTTACATTTGGAATCTGTATTATATTTTTGTACATACCCCTCTAAACTGAAATGTGTTTTATATATATATATATATATAACTTTATCAGAATTTATGGAATCTTTCTAATATACTTATTTGGAGTTTGCGATATTTTGATAGAAGGGTATGACTGTCCTCCAAAATTTTTTCCTGGCCGAGTTTTTGTTGGATGATCTTGCATAAATGGTTTTTTTCTTTTTCCTGGTTTTAATACATTTCGTTCAGATTTAGTTGCAGTTAGCACTTTTCATTTATCCTTGTAGATTAGGCCTTCAATTATTTGTTTGGTATCATTTTTATTTTTCTTACATCCATATAAATGAACAAAATTTAAGTTTCCATCCTTTTTGTATTTTCATGCATGAAACTAGCTAAAGATTTTTAATATTTTAATATTATATTCTTCATCATGGTGTTTGTAGGTCAAAAAGAAAGGAGCCAGAATTTTTACAATCATGAGCTCTCATACTTAGATAGATTACATTTTTGTATAATTATTTGGTTATAAAACATAAATATTGTATTATTTGAGATTTTGTGATGACGTTACATTAATTTTCTTTTCTTAGAGAAGGAAGTGGTGGCTATAAGTATATTCTAGAACTTTTATATCGATCACGTTATGAATTCTAATTGGTAAATTTATGTTTTGATTTGATGTCTTCTTATTGAGATTAAGTTAAAAAAAAATTATAGTTGTGCAAAGATTTTGTCTGAGATGTTTTTACAAGAGAATATAAGTATGCTTATGCATGCATTGTTGTATGATTAAGTAGGATCTTATGTTCTTTATCATAATGTTTGCAGGCCAAAAAGAAAGTAGCCAAAACTTTTACGAACATGAGCTCTCATACTGAGATAGATTACGTTTTTGTATATTTATTTAGTTATTAAACATTAATAATGTATTGTTTGAGATTTTTTGATGACATTACGTTAACTTACTTTTTTTAGGGAAGGAAGTGGTGGCTCTAAGTATAAGTTTAATTTTTTTTTTTTTTTTTTTGTTTTAGATGCACAAAGATTTTGTCTAACTTGTTTTTATCGTATGCATGCTTATGTAGGCATTTTTGTATGATTAAGTGGGATTTTCATATGCAGATGTTGAGCAGGATCTTATGTTTGTGACATTATATATGTATATGATCAGTGAGGAGCATTTGTGTGCATCATTCAGTGCAATGACAAAATTTTAGATACATGACTCTATGTGTTCATGTGGTGAAGATTAAATAGAAAATAGCTTTTATAAAATGTTGAAGCACGTTGATCTATAACCTATTATGTAGAAGAGAGTCCAATTTTTTTCTTTCAATCAGAGTTCCTAGATAGTATTCTCTGGTTGAGCTTGATATGTTTCCAGTTTAGTATGATCGAGTTCCACTCATCACCCAAGTCTTTGTTCTCTCTACTAGTTTAGTGTGATCTAGTTTAAGCTTCTGGAACTTTCAATGCATACTCATGCATAGGGGTGTGCGTGCACATTGCACGCGGATAGGAGCACGCTGATAGGCACGCGTGTGTACCACGCACACATGCCTATCAGCGTGCAGTGTGCACGCACACTCCCTGGCACGGGTGTGCACCAAGCCGCACTCTTTAAACTTTATTCCTCGGTTTGTTCTCTGTGCAGTTCATAATTTCTTTCCTCTAGCTCATTTACCATGCGTAAAAGTACCAAAGATCATCGAATCATTCGTCTTTTGTTTATTTACCAGTGTCCTTGTGTCACTTCCCTTTTCCCACTAAACTCTTCCATTTTTCATTCATCCCCTCTATTTCCCCCATCCCATCTCTTCATCTCTCCTACAAATGTACACATCTCTCTCTCTCTCCCCATTACTGGAACAATGAGGATGAAACAGTCTATCCCTGAACTAAGACCAGTTCTGAATACTTTTGATCTCGTCCCGTTATTGTGTGACAACAGTGGGAATAACTGATGAAGTGAAAGAGTTGCAGTCTCATTAGAAATTGGAGAACATTTTGAGACACTTTTACCTGATCAAAAAGATCATTTATAGAGGATATATGGTAATGGAAAAAGTTCCGTTTATAGATGATATAGCAGACCCACAGGCTAAGTTTCATCTCAGACTGTACTTGAGCATTGCCTAAGTTTGATGGAGATCAAATATGAAGGTGATTGGCTTTAGTCCAAATGGGAGAATGTTGGATATAAGTGTTCTCAAAGTCAATCATTAAGTATCTGTATGACATTCTGGTTCACTAGTAAATGACAATTAATTCATTGTAAATATTGACATTTAACTAATTGTGCATAATGAAGTCCGTGGAATAATATGAAAATATTAGATCACAATGAGATTGTGACAATCAAACAAATACTTCTGACCATAATTCTTAAACTATTTCCAATAATAAGATATTAGAGATAGGACATCTTATATCCAAATAGACTGGTGTGCGTTGGACCTGCTCATATGATGAGCGTAGTTGATCTCATAGTCACATGTGTGGGGATACTAGGGTAAGTACACAGGTACTTATTGAAGAATGAATTCACTGAACTGATCCGACTTAAATCGTTGGATGGTAATTTACCTGACTGTTAACCAGTTTGATTCAATGTCAAAGTTATATGATTGGTCTTTGGATCTGAGACATCAAAGACACCTTGTCTGTGGAGTAAAGCAGTAAACACAATTCCTAGATTTCGATATAAAACACATGCATTCGAAATATAACATGCACAACTCTGAAACCATTGTACCACGGAGCCCACAACCAGCGTCTCGGCAAAACACGCCAACCACACGGCCGAACGCGGGAAACACCGACCCGCTGAGACGAAACAACAACCCCTCGGATAGCGCGCTGGCTACTCCGTCCTGACAGGCTCTAAGTGGTTCTGCTTCCCCCAGTACGAGTGACACTCCGAATGTACCACTCCCACACCGGTACTAGTTATACCCTAAGGTACACCAGCTGACCCTCTCTCTAGGCGTCACCCCGCCACTCCCACACCGGCGCCGTGTCACTCCCACACCGACACAGGGTGCCTAAGCGCTAACAACTATCACTTTAGGCCCATGATCGCACAGAACACAACACGATGCGATCCGATCACATAGAATCCATCGTCATCGAGTACATTTCTAAGTATGTAATTAACTAAACTATCTAACAATGTAAACACGTGTTAATTGCAGGGATTAATCGAATTGTGGCTTGAATCGCATCGTCCAAGGCCGACGTCATTCAAACTTCCTAAACTGGTTCATGTGAAAACTGGCCTCGGAAGATGGCCTAAAACGCGTCGTCTATAGAGGTCACCGTTCAAAAGGCGTCGCAGTCCCTAGTCGCCTGATAACGACAGAAACAGAAACAAACCTCAGAGTGATTTCACATTAAAATACGTCGTGCGTGAAAGTCGCCGTTCAAAAGGTGTCGGTGTCCTTGGACGCTCATCAGTCCAGAGACAGAGTCTGTTATTTGGGCTAAACCGCGTCGCGGGTGGAAGCCGCCTTTCTAAAAGGCGTCGCTGTCCCCCGACGCCATTTAACCCTCACAGACAGGTTCTTCCTCCGCTATCTCCCAATCCATGGGGTGGGATTTCTTCCCCCAAATCGTGTAAAAACACAAAAAAAGTGGAGAGGGAAGAGAAGAACCTAAATACCCATTAAAACACCTAAATTCTCATTACATGCAATTAGTATTTTCACCTCAAGAAAACTCCTAAATATGCTGCAAAGCGGTAAAAACATGGTTTTTAAACGAAATACAACAGAGATTGTCACCCTACCGGTTACTCGAACTCCTCCTAGCCCAAGCCGCCAACCTACCTCGCCACACGTCGCCGCCGGTACCGCCGTGGACGCCGTTATTCCACCAGAACGTCGGCCGCCGTCCTGAGAGAAAAACGTCGCGGAGGAGATGGTGGTGGTAGTGGTGGGAGTTAGGAGGTTGATGGGGTGGAGGGAGAGATGGAATAGAGTGAGGAAAGCAAGGAGCGGGGGAAGGGGTTCGCCAGAGATCGAAGGGAAGAGAGGAGAGAGAAGAGAAAGGAGAGAATGAGGGAAAGGAGGGAGGGTTCGCGGGGTCAAACAGAAGCTGGGAAAAACGCGTCATTCAGATGACAAAGCAGAGTCGTACCCTAAATGGCGTCGTCCATACAAGACGCCATTCAGACGATAAGATTGGGGCTGTACTCTCGCGCCCCAAGGCCAGACCACGTAGCGTCCACGTGGCACAGCCTAAAACACGTCCACATTGATGGACGCTGTTTAAACCACGTCGTCTCATCCCTACTATGGCCCAAACTAAGGGATCCGACTCTGAAAACTGATCCGATAACCGGATCCGAAACCTCAATCCTTACAGCGTGCAATAGTCATCGGATTATGTCGTCACAGTGGCGTGGTTGGTCTTTAGACTTGATATACTAAAGACATCTTGTCAGTAGACTTCTAGGCTTTGACCTTAGCTTACGAATCTTTATCTACGAGATTTCTAATAGTTAAGAATCGGGTCCAACAGAAGACCTTAGAAGGTGATTGTGTGTTTAATATAGAATCGTTCGCTCTCAGATAATTGGAGAGGGAATGCTCTAGAATAGATCTGCAGGAGTCTCTGACTAGAGTAGACACAATATCAAAAAAGGTGTTTTCGGATATTAGACAGCAGACTCTGATTCAAGTGAGTTGACTATCTAGGATTTGACAGTTGACCATATCCTAGGTTAACTCGAGAGCATTGTACGAACGAAAGATTATAACTACACAGTAATAGTAACTGTGGACAGACATGTTCTTTGAATGGGTTGCTGAACCTCATTACATTTCGGGATCATATGGTGTTGCTTGACACTTAACTTGATCGGAAGTCCGACCGAATTTACAGGAGATGTTAATTCAATTAAATAATTATTAAATATTTGATATTAATTAATTACGATAAGTCGATAAATAGTTATTGGACTTAACGGGTTGAAAATCGGATTGGTCAATGGGCCTAGAGGGTCACACGCAATCAGATTCTCGGTCGGTGGTACTAAAGTGGGATTTATATTAACTCGGAGACTTTTATAAAAAGTCGCGCTGACTTAATATATATACGTGTTGTTGAGAAACTCTGGGCCAAACTCTAAGAGTTCTTAAGGTTGGCCGTCCCCCTCTCTCTCTCCTCCTCTCGACACCCCTCTCGGTGCCCCGGGTGTTGTCCCATTTCCGCAACGCGCAATTCTCAAAAGTTGGGAATTCTCGTCCGCAGGTTTTCAAACGTCGTTGGGGCGGCGGATCTTCAGCGAATGTGCTGATCTGGACGAGGGATCGAAGACGAACCATAGCGGAGAATCGTGTGGACACCGCTGGAGGCCAGACGTTTGTGCAGCTAACGGCATCGCCTCAACAGAATCGAAACGGTTGCAGATTCGAATCCGTACAAGGTGATGTGATCACGACCCGATGTTGATTTTGATTTTTTGTTCCGAATTAGATCTGCGGGTATCGGGTGGGATTATTTTTATTCTTTCCGATGCGTTCGTTGTGCCCCGTCCGGATCCCAACGCTCCCTAGTCTGGCCGCCCCTTGTGTCTCTCCTCTCTCTACTGTATGCCCCCCCAAGGGGTGCCCCCTGTTGCTTTACCCCGTCGATGTTGTTTTCAACTTTCGGAAGCTCCGCCTGCCGAAGCAGATCGAGAACGGGTAGGATCGATTTTTATCTTAGTTTCCACTACGTTCTTCGTCGTCCCAATCTGCTCCTTACATTGACATTTCGAAAAGTCGGAGCCATAGATGAATGGCATTTGGACCCTGATTTGAGGCCCTTACTTTGGGTAGCTTTGTCGGGCCATTGTGTCGTTGGCTGCCCCTTGCTAACTAGGTTGTGAGCCATTGAACTATCTTATGCATGTTGGGCCCTCCTAGGCCATCACCAATTTACCTCTCCTCAAAATAATATGAAAATAAGATACACAAATCTGCAATTAAAATTTTAATAGAGTCAACATTTCCTAAAAAAAATTAATGTGCTGAAAAGTGACGTAAAATATTGAAACCCTTGAATTGTTTCTGCTATTTTTTTCCTGATTTTACTTTCAGTCCAAAAAAAATAGAATTTTACACTCAAAAGTTTTAAAATTGACAATTTCAAAATTAGAAGATCAACATGCTTTAGGGCACTTAACTTCACCTACTGCTGCATGAGTAGTCATTAGATCGTGTCCACATTGACTGAAGTCGTTAGATCTCTGTGATCCTACTTTTCTTAGTAGCTGTCTGATCAGTATCGAACAGCTCAAATGCTAGGTTTGGGTTTTCCGGGCAGTTTTCCTTTTTCCCAAAAAGTAACTTTTGGGCGCTCAGATACTACATTACGTGCATGAGTGCAGAGAAGTAAGGATATTTTTACAAATTTTACGTGACACAGGTACTTCCACTTTTCAAATTCAAGCCAATCAAGTACATCCACAAGGTGGATAAGAAAATTGGGGAAACTTTCTGGTCGGTATAGTATTATTACCCTGGGATAATATAGACCAATCTATTTGGATGCTTTGGAAAGTCTTAGTGGGGATTCGATTGGTGCCATGCAGATTTTAGAAATTAACGTGGAGGATTGGAGTAGGACTTACATTACATTCTGAAGCTAGTTTCCTAAAATTTAGATGCAGCCAGCGGACTCAAATGGAAGGAGGCAATGTCTAATAACAAAAGGGAACTTAAACAAAAATTAATGCCGTCTTCGACGAATTTCTGGAATCTTTCTTTCTTGAGGAATTAATGTCAGCATGCATCCAGCAAGCTTCTAAGGATTACCTTTAACCAAGAATTTTCTCAAGGATATGTACAGGGGTTATGAAATCATATCTTTCACCTACTGGCGAGTAATTGCCTAAACAATAATGAGTTATGAAAGATACATCCCATGATTACACGGCAAAACGACAAGACAAATTGTGCGTCTGAGGAACCCTAGAACAACACCTGCAGCGTACAAGAACACGCATCACAACGAGGAATCAGCTTCTTCTGTGGGCATCTCAAACCGGCAGAGCGGGCATTTGTGGCTCCTCCGCAGCCAGGGGACGATGCACTTCCCATGGAAGAGGTGCCCACACGGCATCCGCGTCACTTGTTGCCGCGGCTCGAACTCCTCGCAGCAGATGACGCAGCTGCCCTCTCTCTCCCCGGCGTACGTCGTCGTCTCCAGCTTCGCGATCGCCGCCTCCAGCGCCGGCACACCGCCGAAGCGTCCTTCCCCATCGTACACCTCCCTCGACGCCGCCAGAGCCCGGCCGAGCCAGCCCTCGCCATCACTCACCTCCTGACCCGGGAGGCGGCAGATGTGCACCACCCCGGTCACGTTGCAAGAACCCACGTTCTCCGCCTGCGCTGCGCAGTAGGCGACCGACTGAGCCACCCGGGTGACCCAGTCGTCGTAGGTGCTCCTCCTAACCTGGACGGACCGGTCCTCCTCGAACACGAAGGTCCTTTCGTGAAGGATGGCGCCGTCCACGTCGCCCGAGGGGGCGTAGGTGAGGGGCAGGCGTGCTTCCGAAAGGCGCAGGCGGAGGATGGCCACCGGGCCTCTCTCGGGGGTGTGGAGCAGCGATAGCGATGGCCGGGACTGAACGTGGAGGTGGAACTCCATGAGTGGAGGCGAGTAGAGAAGAGGAGTAGTAGTGGTGGAGGCGAGTAGAGAAGAGGAGTGGTGCTTGTAGTGGTGGAGGAGAGTGCTCTGCATAGAGGACAGAAGGAGCGGCGGAGAAGCGGGCTATTTGTACTTGCAGCGAGGGGATTTAGTGCAGCGTGTTGGGGTCGGAGTCCGAGTCGGGGACTAGTTCGACTCGGAGACGGATTCGAAAGCACACTCTGTTTGCATTTGGAACTTTATTATATTTTTGTACATACCCCTCTAAACTGAAATGTGTTATATATATATATATATATATAACTTTATCAGAATTTATGGAATCTTTCTAATATACTTATTTGGAGTTTGCGATATTTTGGATGATCTTGCATACATGGTTTTTTTCCTGGTTTTAATCCATTTCGTTCAGATTTAGTTGGACGGTTGAAGATATATGATTGCTCTCCCACGGGACAATTATTTTGACAGCTATCTTAATTCAAATTTATAAAATCTTACTTTGGATATGTATTTCTTTTTTAGATTTCTTAGTTTTATCCCTATAATCTTCTTAATTTTGAAACCTGCCTAAAATCTCTCCATTAATTTGTATACCTCTAAAATCAAGATGACTTATTTGATCAACACTTTAAAATTTTGTAGGGTTTTTTTAAGTTTTTAGTTCCTCTTAATCTACTTAGGATAAACTCTTTATAACTTTTCAGTCTAGTAAAAGCTCCTTGACATCTCAATTGTATCTTCAAAAGACTTTTCCAGAGAGCTTTCTAAAGTATTATAAAATAGTTAGGGATTTTTTAAATTATTATGGAATATTCATCAAACAAAAATGTGATTATAAGGAGTTTTTATTAAACATAGAGGTTATAAAAGTTTTTCCTAGATTAAGTAGATTAGAGAAACATTAAAAAAATTATTTCTAAGAACTCCCTAAAAGGGATTTTTTTTCAAGATTCTTTTTCTGTGTGTATCCTATCCACTTACATGCCTATATTATTCTAGGCATTTGTCAAATTTATTTGTACACTATATTCACGGTTAGCACTTTTCATTTATCCTTATAGATTAGGCCTTCATATTGGTTTTGGCTTCATTTTTATTTTTCTTACATCCATGTAAATGAACAAAATTTAAGTTTCCATCCTTTTTTGTATTTTCATGCATGAAATTAGCTAAAGTTTTTTAATATTAATTTTAATTTCATCATAAATATTGTATTATTTGAGATTTTGTAATGACGTTACATTAATTTACTTTTCTTAGAGAAGGAAGTAGTGGCTATAAGTATATTCTAGAACTTTTATATTGATCATGTTATGCATTCTAATTGATAAATTTATGTTTTTATTTGATGTCTTCTTATTGAGATTAAGTTTAATCTTTTTTTTTAATTGTGCAAAGATTTTGTCTGAGATGTTTTTACATGAGAATGTAAGTATGCTAATGCTTGCATTTTTGTATGATTAAGTAAGACTTTCATATATGGATGTTTAGCAGGATCTTATGTTCTTTATCATAATGTTTGCAGGCTAAAAGGAAAGGAGTCAATTTTTTTATGAACATGAGCTCTCATACTTAGATAGATTACATTTTTGTATAATTATTTAGTTATAAAACATTAATAATGTATTGTTTGAGATTTTCTGATGACGTTACATTAACTTACTTTTCTTAGAGAAGGAAGTGGTAGCTATAAGTATATTGTAGAACTTTTATATTGATCATGTTATGAATTTTAATTGGTAAATTTATATTTAGATTTGATGTCTTCCTAGTAAGATTAAGTTTAAATTTTTTATTTTTGTTTTATATGCACAAAGATTTTGTCTGACATGTTTTTACATAAGAATGTATGCACGTTTATGTAGGCATTTTTGTACGATTAAGTGGGATTTTTATATGCAGATGTTGAGCATGATCTTATGTTTGTGGCATCATGTATGTATTGTAAGGAATCGGGGAAAACGCAGTGGAATATGAACCGATTCTTAGTATCACGTTGCTGGGATCGAGAAATGGACAGTTAAAATAAATCTAGAAAAACCGTTCTTCACCTTTGCGGGATTTCGAATCTCCCGTCAGTTTAACCGATTTGATAATCGCGCACGCGCACGATCTCCAAAGGTATCTACGCAAGCTCCCGACGCAAACACGTTATCTCCCACGGCTTGAAGACGTCGACCTGATCTCAGATCCACCATGCAAAAGCGGGAGAGAGAGTAGATGTATCCTTCCTCAAGAGAGAGAGAGAGGGAGAGATAGTGGAGCGAGAAAATCCAACCTTGTGGTGTGTTGTTGTGTAAGTACACAACTACCCTCATGGCTCATTTTATAACTCTTATTAGAATAAGAGATAAAGCCAAGAATTATTATCATAATTATCCAAGAACTTGGCCTTGGATAATTCTCTATTTAAATATTCATGTTTATCCTATAACTTCTCACAAAAATTCAGATAAATAAAATATTTAATATATCTCACCATCTTACGAGAACTCATCTGTGTGTGACTCTCTAGGCCCATATATCAATCTGGTTTCAGGCTCACTAAATTTAGAACTATTTCTTGAATTTAATATTTATTATTATTATTTAAACATCATATGTTAAATAATTAATTCAATAAATAAGTGAATTATCATCTGATGATAAATCCACTAGACCGTCTGATCATGAACGGCACCAAACACTACATCATGATCCTAGAAGATATAAGGGATGACTTTTCCTTCGTTGAACCTTTCCGTCTGCAAATACTGCGCAAATTTAATCATTCACTCATCCAATGCCCCGACAGCGCAAGGATATGGTTTCTACGTCAAACCCTTAAAGCATTATCCAGATGGATTCCATTACTCAACTAACTTTTAGAAAGACACCTCTTTCAGTTGACCATGACCAGAAATTTCTGAGTACACGTCCATAGGGCATTCTCTCTCCAGTGGAATACTAAGAGTGAGTGATCCCTTGTTGTTCACTCGAGTTCCTTCACAAGCTTTCCACTGTGTCTGAAAGACTGACTTTCATGAACTAAATGGTTAAAGTCTATAAGCCCAAAAATCAAGAAACAATAGTCAACAAGCAAGGTATCTTTAGTGACTCAGGTCAAAGGACCAACTGCACTACTGTAAAGATTGAATACCCTGCTTGACTATTAGGTATAATGACTATTCGGGGATTCTTATTCAGATCTGTTCAGTAAACTCATTCTCTAATGAGTACCCACAAGTTTGTTTTAGTGTCACCACACGATTGAATATGAGGTCATTCACCCTTATCACATGAGCAGAAATAACTTGTGTCAATCTTATCGGATATTTAATATCCGTCTCAAATATCCTATGATTGAGAATCTTTTAAGACAAATGTTTATAAAATATTGATCTCACTATCATGATCTTATCATAATTCAATATCCTTTACATAAGTCTATGGATATTCATTACGATAGTTAAATTCGCAAGAACTATATAATGAAAAGATTGCCTTTATTAATATATTGAATTAGAATATACAAAAAGAGTTTATAATTAGTTTTTATCCCACCCAATTCTATCATGTATATGATCAATGAGGAGCATTTGTGTACATCATTGTGTACGATGACAAAATTTTTATATACATCACTCTGTATGTTCATGTGGTAAAGATTACATAGAAAATAGTTTTTTATAAAATATAGAAGCACGTTGATCTATAACTTATTATATAGAAGAGAGAGTCAGTGTTTTTATTTCAGTCAAAGTTCCCAGATAGTATTGTCTGCTTGCGTTTGGTCTGTTTCCAATTTAGCATGACCTAGTTCTGCTCATCATCCAAGTCTTCATTCTCGCTACTAGTTTAGCGTGGTCTAGTTTAAGCTTGGGGAAGTCTTAATGCACATCTGCACGTGGACCACACATGCGTGCCTATCAACGTGCAGTGTGTGTGCACACCCCCAGGCACGAGTGTGCACAAAGCCGCACTGTTTATTTTATTCCTTGGTTCATTGTCTGTGTAGTTCTTAATTCTTTTCGTCTAACATTTACCAAACGTAAGTGTACCAAAGATCATTGAATCGTTTATCTTCTTTTTATTTACCAATGTCCTTGTATCACTTCCCTTTTCCACCAAACTCTGTTTTTCATTCCATTCCTCTATTTCCCCCATATACAAACGTGCACATCTCTCTCTCTCTCCATCCTTCCTCCCTTCTATATGTCACCTTATATTTCTTTGCCAAGAAGTACATGTAAGAGATATTCTTACTTCTCTTCTTCCTTCTGGTCCTTTCTCTTTGCAATCCAAGTCCCTTACGCAAAGGTGTAATGATGGGACAACACCACTCGGTTCAATCGTCAAGACTCAAGACACTCTCAACCACTATTACCATTGCCCTAGGATTGACTCCTCTAACAACCATAATGCACCATCAAGGACACCACAACTATGAGATGTATCTACAGGTGCACACGAGATGAAGGTTTATTGGACATATTTTCTCTTGTCATATTTATATTTGTCATGATATAGCATCGTGTTGTATTTGTATTTGTCGTAAAAAGATTTCATGTCATATTTTGATTATTGGTACGGTTTCTATATAGCATAGTGTGGCAAGTCTTTGTGACAATAGCCTTACATATCTTTATTTTTTTCCCTTTCTAAGAGCCTATTTGATAAAACTGATTTTAAACATCAAAAGCATAATTCTTCATCTACTGTCTAAATCTGTAACTAAAAAGGTACTTAAAAAGAATAAGATGCACCTAGAGAGCTTCTTTGATAACCAACTTAATTGACATCTAAATTAATATATTATTTTATAAAAATATCTCTAAATACTTAAAACTACTCATAATTTTCTTTTTGTTTTATTACAGTTGAAATCATCTAAGAAATGTACTTTTTTATATTACACAAATATCCCTAAATACTGGTAACGGAAAACTACTATAATGTCAATTTCGTATGGCAATCGAATTTACCAAGCAACAACCGGAATCGGTAGACCCAACCCTCTAAAGCCAACAAATCAATATGCAGCACAAAAACCTGAATTTTTTAACAATAATAAACTCGATCGTACCAAAAAAGCTACAAACTTCCATTCACCACGTCAACACAATCATAAGAATTAAAAGAAAAACCAACAAGACTGCCCAAACCACACCAGGAACAAGATGAAAAGATGAAATTCACCAAATTAAGAAACAGAGGAAGAAGCGCCATGATGAAGAAGAGGGAGAAGAGGCGAGGGCGAGGGGGGAGGCGCACCGGCGATGGTGTCCTGCTGGGCGGTGACCGCCCCGTGCATCTCGACGAGCTGCTCGCAGATGGTGGCGTAGACGGAGATCTGCTTGCGGAGCACCTCCATCTGATCGTCCGTCATCACCTTCACGTACACCACCCCCTCCACCATACCCCCTCCCCCTCCCGGCGCCCTCACCCCTCCAGTTGCTCCGCCTCCCCCAGTTCCCAAAAACATGGCGGTCTTCCCGTCGACCGCCGCATCCCAGCCGCCGACGTCGCTGGCAATGCCGCCCACGCCATTCCCACCTCCTCCTCCCCGCCCTTCAGCAGTCCTCATCACTCGAACCCATTTCTTCACTCTCTCCCAGATTCCCGATTTAAGGAGGGAGTGAGCGTCGGCGAAGGAGGCAGAAGGGGACGGTAATATATACACGGGAACATGAGCGCGGCCCAGAAAGCGCCGAACACAGAGCTGCGCAGAGGAGGCATGGGTGTCGAGCAGGAAATGCTACGCGGATGCAACCTTCGAGCGCGGAGGGGAGTTGGGGAGACAAGCGCGGCACTGCGACGAGGTCATTATATGTGTACTTTCTGGGAATTATTGTTGTACAAATCTCTGTACAAAAGACCCTGTCACTCGTCCAAAGTGGGCTAGACATAAATCGATTGGCATCATGGACGGAAGTCAGGTGCGCACTACCTGTTTGCAAAAATGCCAACGTAGATATGATAGAATTCTGAATCAGCTTCTCTGATAGGAAAAGACACATGAAATGATGTAATACATTTAGGGGTCCTTTGCTGCAAAACGGTATTTTCTTTATGTTTCGATTGTTGTAGATCAATTAACGTTACTTTTTCATACGTGTGGGGTGTTGTAAACTGCCATGTTTTAAAATCGGTTGACCCCGAAAATCCTTCTTTAATTGATTTCAATTTTCAGTCCAAAATCATCATAAACTAAAACCAGTCAATAAGTTGCTAAGTCCTATCTTCTCATCCGTCTTTTTGATGTGTCTGATATTCCCATGAAAGAAAATTGATACCAAGATAGAAATACAAGAGAAACCAAAAATGGTAATGAGTAAATGGCATTTCTCTTCTACATAGCGTTATAGTATTTGAAGGAGCTTCATATTTTGTCCTGGTATGGTAGAATGATCCCTTTTATTAGTAAATCATTGACAAGAGATGTTGGTTGTAGTGGATTGAATGTAAAAAATATATGTTCTCACATGAGATGCTGATTTTAAATCTTTTGCACTTCCAAGTGACATTGATTTATTTCCTCCTAGTGTAAATCTTGTTACACATGAATTGGTAGCACTTTCCACCTATGGATGAAAAAATTAATCTTTTGACTGTGACAAAATACCACGTGATCTGCAGTACAACCTGATGTTTTATTATATGACATTGAACTCGTTAATAGCATTAATGCTTGTATCTGTTTATTGAATGGTTAAGACAGTACTTTATAGGCACTTTACATGGTGAGCCTTGTTCACTTTCTAGATTCAGTTGTTCTCAGCTCTTGGCACAAACCCACTCCTTTTCACTTGCACTTTTGGTTCACAATATATAATGCAGACTCTTCACTCACTCCATGTATTGAAATTGGTTATCACTTTCTCACAGGAGCTACAGCATTTTTCTTGAAATTGAAGCTTCACACAAGAGACAGTGAAGGCCAAGAAACCAACTCCTTGGCATTAATTTGGGGAAAAAAGGAATTTAAGACACTTAAAGAACATCTGCTCCACGATTCTCTAGGGTGCATTTTCCTCCATTGCCATTTTACTGCTGGATCGGAATGTGGAGCATCCTCCAGTCCACCCAATAAAATATGTGAGAAACATTATCTAGCTTAACCTGGAGCATATGAATCAAATAACAAACATATCTTGTTTGTATCCATATTTTGTGTGGTGTTGAATCCAAATGCAGACTGAAACTGAAAGTACAACTTCGGTGTATTGCTTGTCAAAAGCCTGGTTGAGGTTGGCTGAGGATGAAACAAAAAGTATATAATATCAATTTGTTGCATGTAGTTAAATGTTCAGTCAGTGCATATCTACCAAAAGGGGTATAATATCGTTTGGAAGGATTTTTTAAGGCAGATGTTCTGTGTGGAGGATTTGTTCTAAGAGGAATAAATATAAATAGCTTCGTGTCGTCTAGTGTTTGCTTGGAGATGATTGCATTTGCTAAATGATGAACAATTTAGTGGTTATTTGAGATTATGGTGCTCTGCGATAAACCATTGGGAATGGCAATCTAGAAAAATAGATGATCCCATGTTGATAAACTATATTAGGCCCCTGTTTTCTATTTTTGCCTTCACTGCCCAACAATACAAGAGAGAAGCCGATTCTAGTTCTTCAAATGCGTTAGATTAAAATTCAACACTTGGAAGTAAGAGGAATTCCTTTTCTTAGATCATGGGTCTAGTTCTATCAAACAGAAAGGGATGTTATTTTAGTTAATCTGTCAGTCTCCTGTGTGCTGGGGTCTTGTCTTGTTAAAGGTTGTTCTTCTTACGCATCTTTGTGAATTATAGAAAAAGTAGAAGAGAATGTCCAGTTAAATGGTACAGATAAAAATGTGTCCCATTGACCTTTTGGTCTTGGAGATACAATGAAAGTAGGATTATATTAGATTTTTATCTTTTCCTGATTTTCAGGCAGATTTAAAACATAATCATTGCAACCTAGCTAATTATTAGGCAATTGATTTCTGGTAATAATGGATGAAAACATTAGCCAAGAATTTTCTCAAGGATATGTACAGGGGTTATGAAATCATGTCTTTCACCTACTAGCTAGTAATTGCCTAAACAAAAATGAGTTATGAAAGATATATCCCATGATTACACGGCAAAACGACAAGACAAACTGTGCGTCTGAGGAACCCTAGCACAACACCTGCAGCGTACAAGAACACCCATCACAACGAGGAAGCAGCTTCTTCTCTGGGCATCTCAAACCGGCACAGCGGGCACTTGTGGCTCCTCCGCAGCCAGGGGACGATGCACTTCCCATGGAAGAGGTGCCCACACGGCATCCGCGTCACCTGTTGCCGCGGCTCGAACTCCTCGCAGCAGATGACGCAGCTGCCTTCTCTCTCCCCGGCGGACGCCCTCGTCTCCAGCTTCGCGATCGCCGCCTCCAGCGCCGGCACCCCGCCGAAGCGCCCTTCCCCATCGTACACCTCCCTCGACGCCGCCAGAGCCCGGCCGAGCCAGCCCTCGCCGTCGCTCACCTCCTGACCCGGGAGGCGGCAGATGTGCACCACCCCGGTCACGTTGCAAGAACCCACGTTCTCCGCCTGCGCTGCGCTGTAGGCGACCGACTGAGCCACCCGGGTGACCCAGTCGTCGTAGGTGCTCCTCCTGACGTGGAGGGACCGGCCGGCGAGGAAGTCGGCAAGCATGCGGCGGACGGTCCTCTTCGACGGCGCTGCGTGCAGGAACGCTTCCAGCTCCTCGAACACGAAGGTCCTTTCGTGAAGGGTTGCGCCGTCCACGTCGCCCGAGGGGGCGTAGGTGAGGGGCAGGCGTGCTTCCGAAAGGCGCAGGCGGAGGATGGCCACCGGGCCTCTCTCGGGGGTGTGGAGCAGCGATAGCGATGGCCGGGACTGAACGTGGAGGTGGAACTCCATGAGTGGAGGCGAGTAGAGAAGAGGAGTAGTAGTGGTGGAGGCGAGTAGAGAAGAGGAGTGGTGCTTGTAGTGGTGGAGGAGAGAAGGAGCGGTGGACCAGCGGGCTATTTGTACTTGCAGCGTGGGGATTTAGAGCAGCGTGTCGCGGTCGGAGTCCGAGTCGGAGACTAGTTCGACTCGGAGACGGACTCGGAAACACACTCTGTTTACATTTGGAATCTTTATTATATTTTTGTACATACCCCTCAAAACTGAAATGTGTTATATATATGTAACTTAATCAGAATTTATGGAATCTTTCTAAGATATTTATTTGGAGTTTACGATATTTTGGATGATCTTGCATACATGGTTTTTTTTCCGGGTTTTAATCCATTTTGTTCAGATTTAGTTGGACGGTCGAAGATATTTGATTGCTCTCCCACGGGACAATTATTTTGACAGCTATCTTAATTCGAATTTATAAAATCTTACTTTGGATATGTACTTCTTTTTAAATTTTTTTAGTTTTATCCCTATAATCTTCTTAATTTTGAAAACCTACCTAACATCTCTCCATTAATTTGTATACCCCTAAAATCATGATGAATTATTTAATCAACACTTCAAAAAAATTGAAGAAGGATCCTTAAAATTTTTAAGAGTTCTTTTAGTTTTTAGTTTCTCTTAATCTACTAAGGAAAAACTCTTTATAACTTTTGCGTTTAGTAAAAGGTCCTTCACATCTCAATTGTATCTTGAAAAGACCTTTTCATAGAGCTTTTTAAAGTATTATAAAATAGTTAGGGACTTTTTAAATTATTTTGGAGTATTCATCAAATAAAAATGAGATTATAAGGAGTTTTTATTAAATATAAAAGTTTTTCCTAGATTAAGTAGATTTGATAAACATTAAAAAATTTATTTCTAAAAACTCCCTAAAAGGGATTTTTTTTTTTTTTTGGTGTGTATCCTGTCCATTTACAGCCCTATATTACTCTAGGCATTTGTCAAATATATTGTACACTATATTTGCAGTTAGCACTTGTCATTTATCCTTGTAGATTACTCCATCAATTATTGGTTTTGGCTTCAATTTTATTTTTCTTACAACCATGTAAATGAACAAAATTTAAGCTTCATCCTTTTTGTATTTTCATGCATGAAATTAGCTAAATATTTTTAATATTTTAATGTTATATTCTACATCATGGTGTGTTTGTAGGTCAAAAAGAAAGGAGCCAGAATTTTTACAAACATGAGCTCTCATACTTAGATAGATTATATTTTTGTATAATTATTTAGTTATAAAATATTAATATTGTATTGTTTGAGATTTTCTGATGACATTACATTAACTTATCTTTTTTAGGGAAGGAAGTGGTGGCTATAAGTATATTGTATAATTTTTATATTAATCATATTGTAAACTAATTGGTAAATTTATATTTTGATTTGATGTCTTCCTAGTGAGATTAAGTTTAATTTTTTTTTTTTTTAGTTACACAAAGATTTTGTCTGACATGTTTTTACATGGGAATGTATGCATGCTTATGTAGGCAGTTTTGTACGATTAGGTGGGATTTTCATATGCAGATGTTGAGCAGGATCTTATGTTTGTGGCATTATATATGTATATGATCAATGAGGATGCATTTATGTCCATCATTGTATACGATGACAAAATTTTTATATGCATGACTCTATATGTTCATGTGGTCAAGATTACATAGAAAATAACTTTTTATAAAATGTTGAAGCACGTTCATCCATAACCTATTATATAGAAGAGAGTGTCAATTTTTTTCTTTCAGTCAAAGTTCCCAGATAGTATTGTCTAGTTGAGCTTGGTCTGTTTCCAATTTAGCATGACCAAGTTCTGCTCATCACCCAAGTCTTTGTTCTTGCTACTAGTTTAGCATAGTCTAATTTAAGCTTGGGAAAGTCTCAGTGCACATCCACGCGTGGACCACACGCGTACGCGTATCAACATGCGGTGTGCGTGCACACCCCCAGGCATGGGTGTGCATCAAGCCGCACTCTTTAAGTTTTATTCCTTGGTTCGTTGTCTGTGTAGTTCTTAATTCCTTTCATCTAGCTCATTTACCAAAGGTAAGAGTACCAAAGATCATTGACTCGTTCGTCTTCTTTTTATTTACCAATGTTCTTGTATCACTTCCCGTTTCCCACCAAACTCCATTTTTCAATCCATCCCTCTGTTTCCCCCATCCCATCTCTTCATCTCCCCTACAAACGTACACATCTCTCTCTCTCTCTCTCTCTCTCTCTCTCTCTCTCTCTCTCTCTCTCTCTATTGCTTCATCCTTCCTCCCTTCGATATGTCACCATATATTTTTTTGCCAAGAAGTACATGTAAGGAATATTCTTACTCCCCTTCTTCCTTTTGGTCCTTTCTCTTTGAAATCCAAGTCGCTTGCGCAAGGGTGTAATGGTGGGACAACACCACTCAGTTCAGTAGCCAAGACTCAAAACACTCTCGACCACTATTACTATTGCCCTAGGATTGACTCCTCTAGCAGCCATAATACACCATCAAGGTCACCACAACTACTAGATGTATCTACAAGTGCACACGTGATGAAGGTTCATTGGACATGTTTTCTCTTGTCAGATTTGTATTTGTCATGATGCAATACCATGTTGCATTTGTAATTGTCGTAAAAAACATGTTTTGATTATTGGTACTGTTTCTATATAGCATAGCGTGGCAAGTTATTGTGACAATAGCCTTACATATCTTTATTTTTTTCCTTTCTAAGGGCTTGTTTGATAAAACTTATTTTAAACATCTAAAGTCTAATTCTCCATCTACTATCTAAACCTGTAACTAAAAAGGTACTTAAAAACGAATAAGATGCACCTAGAGATCTTGTTTGATAACCAACTTAATTGACATCTAAATTAACATATCATTTTATAAAAATACCTCTAAATACTTAAAACTACTCATAAGTTTGTTTTTTTGTTTTATTATAGTTGAAATCATCTGGGAAATTTCCTTTTATATATTACACAAATACCCCTGAATATTGGTAATGGAAAACTACTGTAATATCAATTTCATATAGCAGTCGAATCAACCAAGCAACAACCGAAATCGATAGACCCAATGCTCCAAAGCCAACAAATCAACATGCAGCATAAAAACCAGGATTTTCTAACAATAATAAACTCAATTGACCAAAAAAGCCACAAAAGCTACAAACTTCCATTCACCACATCAACACAATAATCAAAATTAAAAGAAAAATCAACAAGACTAACCAAACCACACCAGCAACAGGATACAAAAAATTATTGTAGATAAAACCGAAGATGGAGACCAGAAGAACAAGATAAAAAGGTGAAATTCACCAAAGAAACGTAAGAAGAAGCGCCACGACAAAGAAGAGGGAGAAGAGGCGAGGGTGAGGGGGCAGGCTCCCTGGCGATGGTGTCCTGTTGGGTGGTGACTGCCCTGTGCACCTCGACGAGCTACTCGCAGATGGTGGCGTAGATGGAGATCTGCTTGCAGAGCTCCTCCATCTGATCGTCCGTCATCACCTTCACATACACCACCCCTTCCACCATACCCTCTCCCCCTCCCGGCACCCCCACCCCTCCAGTTGCTTCGCCTCCCACAGTTCCCGAAAACTTAACGGTCTTCCCGTCGACCGCCGCATCCTCGCCGCCGACGTCACTGGAAATGCCGCCGACGTCGCTGGAAATGCCGCCGTTGCGGTGCTCCCATGCCATTCCCCACATCCTCCTCCCCGCCCTTCAGCAGTCCACATCACTCGAACCCACTTATCTACTCTCTCCCAGATTCCCGATTTAAGGAGGGAGTGAGCATCGGCAGAGGAGGCAGCAGGGGACGGTAATATATAAACAGGAACATGAGTGTGGCCCAGAGAGCGCCGAACACAGAGCTGTGCAGAGGAGGCATGGGTGTTGAGCAGGAAATGCCACACGGATGTAGCCTTTGAGCGCGGAGGGGAGTTGGGGAGACAAGCACGGCACTGCGACAAGGTGAAAGTTTTTGCCTCTAAAAAATAAAAAATGACCTCCCCATCACTTGTAGCTACAGATGCGTTTCAGTAACAAGTGGATGGATTAGATATTCATTTAGAATAGGTTAATATGGAATTACTTATTCGGAATAGCGTATACTAGAATAAGAGGCGCTTAGTTTTGATAATTCTGTGGGACACACTGGTGGAATAAAAAGGATAAACAATTCTTGGGTTTAAGGACGAATTGCTTATTCTCCTTATTCTCCGAATAGACTATTTTGCACCGGTATAAGCCATTCCGCTTGTCAAAGCTAAATTAAGCTTATTCTCCCTTTATTCTTCCTTATTCTTCTCCTATTCTCCAATCAAAGTGGCGCTAGACATTTTGTCAAACAGTCTGAAAATTCAAATGTTTGAGTGCCTCAGATTAAGTGATTCAACAAGTCATATCAAACGAGTGAGAATAATCCTATGAAACACATTAACATGTACCCTCAAAGCATTTTATTCACTTTTTGAGATCTTTAAAACCTTTACTCCTTGATTTGTTTTAGCAAAAAGAGCTTGATTATTTTTGTCGATTCAATTCTTCTTGGAGGGTATTTTCTTTCTTGCTTGTGCACAATGGAGATGCCATTTCTTCTTTCCTCTGCTCACGTTCTTTGTTTTTTTGTTTAGCATTCATACACGCATTGATCATTTAGTTAGTTTATCCATGCACTTACATGCTCATGTACACCACCACCTAGTAGCACCTTCCCAAAGAGGGGTTTAAACTATAAAAACACCTCAAGATCTATTAAATTTTAATTGTGAATTATCATGCATGCTTTGAGCGAGATCATTGTAGTACAATAGCGCTAATTCTTCTTCAGTTGTTTGTTATTTATGATTCTTGGCATAGAAAGGATGAAAAGTTTGGATCTTTGTCATTGATCGGCTGATGATGGAGAAGGTAGATTCACATCACTATGATAGATGTAATTTTATTTTCTAATTAGTTAGTGTTAGTTATGTATGTACGTCAGGTCAATCACATAATGTTTTGTACAATCTTGTTCTTTTAATAATAAAAAATACATTATATTCATTATGTATAATTTGATGTATCGTTTCATAATGAAGTCCACGAATATGTGTCATGAATATTAAATTGAGATCATAATAATGATATTATTTTTTTTAAACACATACTCTTAAATGTTCCTAGTCAGAAAATATTTGAGAAGGACATCAAATAATCAATGAGATTAGTATAAGTTACTCATGCTCATATGATGAGGGCGATTGGTCTTATAGGCACTTATGTGGAGACACTAAGCCGACCTTGTAGATGTTCATTTAAAAATGAGTTCATTGAACTAATCAAATGAGTTGATTCATTATCATAGTAGCATAGTTGATTCTTTGACTAGAGACACCAAAGACACCTCGTTGATAGATTTTTGGATTTTGACCTTAGCTTATAAAGCTCTAACTATGGGATCTTAAATAGTTAAGTGATCAAATCCAGCAAAATATCTTCAAAGGTGATTGTGTGGTCAATAGGAGATCATTTACTCTCGATAATTAGAGGGAGAATGCTCTATGATATAATACCTAGGAGTCCTTGGCCATGGCAGGACCGCATATCGAAAAAGATATTTTCTGACAATGCTTTGAGACATCTGATCCGAATGAGTGAATAGATTAGGTTTTGACAGTTAACTATATCCTAAGTTTACTTGAGAGTATTGGTTAGAGTGAAGGATTATAGTCATGTGATATCTGATGATGAAAAGATTCTTTAAGTTGGTTTCTAAACTCCAATCACTTTTAGGATCGTGCGATATTCTTTAGCACCCAACTTGATCAGAAGTCTAGTCAATTATCATAGGATGATAAATTAATTAAATGTTTAATTTAATATGAGATATTAATTAAATCACTTAAGTCAGTAAGAGGTTATTGAGCTTAAAACTAAATTGGTACTTGGGCCTAGAGGATCACAAGCATAAGATTTTTGATCGATGAAAATTAAGTGAGAATTTATATTAATCTAAAGACTTTTGTGAAAAGTCATCAAAATTAATACAAATATATGTCAGAGAGGAACCCAGGGCCAAGCTATAAGATTTCTCATAGCCTGGCCATCCCATTCTTTCTCTCCTTCCTCTAACTGTCCTCTTTGGAAGAGGGCGACTCCTTCCCTTCTCTCTCCCGTCTCTACTTTTGCTTAGTTCAAGGCACCGCTCACATGTTGTACACACCTGTGACGAGAAAAAGGATGAGTGACCAGATGATTATGTTACACCACGGATCCAGTTCATTTTTTTTAACTCGGACTCCGACTGCATAATCTCAGGATAAATATCATGATAATAACTGACGAGGCAGAATCCGATTCGGCCCATTAAAGCAAGCCCAAACCCCTTTCAGCCCAACAGCAGCAGTACCAGGTCCTCCAGGAGCCTCCGGCCCATCAGCGGCCCAGCAGCCTTCGGCCCATAAGCGGCACCGTCGCTCCCGGCCCAACAGGCTTCAGCCCGTCAGCGGCCCACCAGCCTACGGCCCGGGGACAGCGCGGCAGCCCAAGGCCCAACAGGCTTCGGCCCATCAGCGGCCCAACCCCCTTCGGCCCGGTAGCCGAATCCGGCCCACTCCGGTGGCAGATCAGGCACTATGGCGGTTTATCAGTAAGCCCTCATTTAGTCCTATATCGGCTGCCACCGTTAACCATCCGCTATCCTTTGCTATAAATACACCGCTATTTATTGCCCAAAGGATGCTTCCTCAAGCCTCCGAGACCCTTAAAGGACTACAGTCCGAAAAACATTAAAGCTACTCTCTTTGCCTTCTGAATCGAATCTTCTTCAGGAGCTAACTTGACCGTCGGAGGGGGTTCCCCAGGGCTGAAGCCCGGGACTCCTGCTGACCGGTTTTCTTCTTCTTTCCCTCCTGCAGGAGCTCGGTTCGAATCATCGCCGACCTTCCCGAGTCGGTCTCGGCCGCCGACCTCGGACTCCTTTCCCTGATCTCGACGCCGTGCGCCGGCTGCTCTTGCAACAGAGGATCCTCGGCCTCGTGCCGCCCCTTCGTCTGCCGAAGGAGCCTCGGCCCCGACTTCCCGGAGCGAGCCAGCCTCCGGACCTTCGGCTCCGCCGCCTCTGCGTCCTCCGTCTTCCGGATCCCCGTCGCCCCCCCCCCCTCAACACCGATCCGACCCAGCACCGGATCCATCTCTTCGGATTCCGGCCTCGGAATCCGGTCGTGATAGCTTCGGCTACATCAATAACTATGAGAGCTAAATAACTACAATGTAATTTAAAATAAATGTCATAACTATAAATTAATCTAAAATATTTAAAATATAGTCAATACCAAAGTCCACAAATTATAATATCTATCAATTAATATCTAAAATCTCAATCTCACCAAATAAAGAAAAATACATAAATCTCTCATCATTTCCTATTACATCAAATTACTAATTTGAAAGGTCTTCTAAAAATTTAGCATGCTTGATTCTCTACTAAGCAAATCCTCAATCGATTTTTCCTAAAAAATAGTTGGTCAGATTTATGAGTCCACCACTCAGTCGACTTCAAATCATCCACATAACTTAACATATAGTAATTTTATAAATCACATTATATAATTATACTAAGTATGATAATTGTGCACATGTAAATTTACCAAATCAAAAGTATTTTCTAATAAACATGCTCAGATCAAATACTATATAACTTTAAGTTAGCAGAATCAGAGTTTATTCAAGAATAAATTATAAATCTCATGCTTAAGACAGATAGAATTTCAAAAGAATAGCTAAATAGAGTAACGGGAATTCAAATGAATATGTTGAATTCAAGAAAACATAACATAATATAGATTTCATATTTATATGTCAATCGAATCATATTAAACATATCATAATGGACATACACCCAAACTACAACATAAAAAACTCTACACATGTACCAAAGTATCTAGACAGTGATACAAAGATCTTGGTCACTATGTAAAATCTTAGAATCTAATGTCCCACCCAACTCCAAACCTCTATGGTGTTATGTATCGCCATCCCATGATGTTACTGATTGAAAATCAGGATTCCGTCCATTACCATTGAGTTCATAATGTCTCATCCAATACGGATGTTTACACTGGTGTCGGGCTCAACAATCTCTTTAAGATGGCACTGTCGAGATAACTCATACATATATGACATAAGTATCTTATTGAGGGCTCAAAGTTATTATATATTTGAAATCTTAATTATCAAAGTGGTACATACATATACAAATCAAAATAGAATACTTTCTTCAGAAAATAAGTCATTTAAAGAGTCAACCAGATCAAATATACAAATAATCAAGCCAATAAGATTTAAATAGGTAAATGAACTGAAGAGAAAGTCACAAAAAAAAATTCAAAATTTTTGAATCATATATCATAATTTTTAGGTATTAAAACATATTTTTAAGAGCTAAAAATTTAATAATTAAGATAAAAATAGCAAACATATTCATAAATTATCCAAACTTTGTGAACATGATAAATAGGTTATGTATAAAGTGTTTGAAAAGTTTCATCAATTTTTGAATAGATTTGATATGATTTCGGACTCTCACTTTGATTATAAAAATTTGACTTTTATAGAATTCCAACAACTTAAAACAGAAGGCAAACTAAGTAGTAAACAGAGTCAAAAAAATTTCAAATTTTATAGAGAGATCAAGAATAATATAACAAAGGCTTTCGCAAAAATTGACATGATTTGGACATGAATTGAGTAAAGTAGAAGGTTCACTAGTTGATATTTCAAAATTATCAAGATAGATTGTATAGTCGGACAAGAAAATTATGAAATAAACATAAAAAAAAATTAACAATTATATAAATATATTATATATGAAGATAATATATAAAACAATCTTCATGAAAAATTTAAACTCAATATGATGTCATATGGAAGAGAATAAATATCTACAACTCATGTAATTATAATTAGAAACATAACGGGTTGAACGAATAGATTACATAGACTAACAAATTAATCATAGGATACATAGAAAATAATATCCAAAGTATAAAATTTGGTGAGCGTAAATTAGACATTCAGATAAAACTTCTTACTTATTATGTAGTTTCTAAAACTTTAAGAATAACATACCTTATAGTACAAAATAGATCATACTTAAAGTTATGTGTTTACCTTTTGAAGAAAGATCAGTTCTTGATAGTTCCTAGAATTGTTTCAAATAAATTCTATGACCTCCAACTCTTCAAACTCTTTTTCACATCTTCTAAGGTCCTAAAAGAGTCTTCTCATGTTGAAGAAGCATCCCACTGTAGTCTAGTAGCCTTCCCTCTCTCTTTCTTTCAAAAACAACATGGAAATTAACCTCTCTAAGAAAAGATGTGGCCCTCATGGCTTCCACACAAATTTAAGGCTTATTAATAGCAAATTCTCCTTTCTATACTCAATACTAACACTTCCTTCTTTCTTGCGGTCGAGCTTTGCTTAACAAGACTTTCTCATCAATTTAAAGTGACAATTTTAGTATAAATTGGACTCTATTTTCGCAACATGCAGTTTTTTATGAAAATATCTAAATTTGACTCTTTAAATGTCAGAATTAGGAAAAAGTATCTTCTACAAAATTTCAGAATATTTTATTATCTTTCCAACACTACCAAACTCACTATTTTATATTTCTATGTAAAAACTTATTTATATTTTACTAACTTGTTGTCCTGAATATTTCAAACTTAGAAATCTAATAGATTTCATTTATGTCTAAAGACGTCCAAATTCTAACTAGTAAATGACTTATTTTAGAAATACAATCTTTATTAAAGTTCTATTGGCACGCTTCAACATCTGTCGGCCCCTAATCTTCCACTTATCAAAACCTAGTAGGACGGAGCACATCATCAATATCTCTCACTTTAAGTTACAGAATTGGTGGACTGAAAATTGTGGATGGACAATCCAATGTACAACAATAGTTTGATACTCTAGACTTTAAATTTGCAGTGATACTAAACTTAGGGAACTAGATTGTGCATGTGTTTCATGCAACTTCCCATTGGGAGTTATTTTAAGTTGCCAGAGGTCTCAGCCCAATTATTTGAAGAAAATGATATTATAATGAGCAATACTTGCTACACTGCCAATCAAGGACATGTATGCGCCTGTGTTGTCTTTTAGGTTGATTGGGCGGTAAGTGTTTTTTATAAGTTTACCGAGCTCAGAGACCACCTGTATTCGGCATCCAAATAGTAAATCCTTGATGTTTTCATCGGATGTCTTTAAAAGGAGATTGTATGCAGATGTGATCTAACAATCCAATCATGTGTGCATGCCATTCGACAACTATGCCTACATGAGCAGTGTCATGCAGCATCTCTTAAGATATTAGGTGGTGATGTTGCCGAAGCTATCACGACTGGATTCCGAAGCTGGAATCCGAAGTTATGGATCCGGAGCTGGGTCGGATCGGTGTAAGAGGCCCGACGGGGATCCGGAAGGTGACGGAGGCAGTGGCGAAGCAGAAGGTCCAAGGCCGAGAGTGGCTCTGTCGGAGGCTGGCTTGTACCCGGAAGGCGGGGCCGAATCTCCCTCGGACGAGGGGCAGCCGGCGTACGGCGTCGAGACCGAGGAGAGGAGTCCGAGGTCAGCGGCCGAGACCGACTCGGGAAGGTCGGCGATGATTCGAACCGAGCTCCTGCAGGAGGGAAAGAAGAAGAAACCGGTCAGCAGGAGTCCCGGGCTTCGGCCCTAAAGAACCCCCTCCGACGGTCAAGTTAGCTCCTGAAGATGATTCGATTCAGAAGGCGAAGAGTAGCTTTAATGCTATTTGGACTATAGTCCTTGAGGGTCTCGGAGACATACCTTTGGCAATAAATAGCGTGGTATTTATAGCGGAGGATAGAGGATGGTTAACGGTGACAGCCGATATAGGACTATGTTCCGGACTTACTGGTAAACCGCCATAGTGCCTAGTCTTCCACCGGAGTGGGCTGGACACGGCTATCGGGCCGAAGGGGGTTGGGCCGCTGATGGGCCAAAGCCTGCTGGGCCGAGGGCTACTGTGCCGCTTACGGGCCGAAGGCTGTTGGGCCGCTGACGGGCTGAAGCCTGCTGGGCCGAGGGCTACTGTGCCGCTTACGGGCCGAAGGCTTCTGGACCGCGGATGGGCCGAAGGCTTCCTGAAAGCCTTCTATTGCTGCTGCTGGGCTGAACTGGGTTTGGGCTTGTTTTAATGGGCCGAATCGGATTCTGCCTCATCACATAGCCCCCCACTCTTGTCTTCCTCAGTTCTGAGACGGCGAGAGTATAGTCCGAAGTTTGTTGAGAAATAGCGTAACATGTGTTTTACCCGAAGCTTTCTGTTCTTTTTCTTGAGAAGAGGGTGCCCTCGGTCGGCCGAGGGTTAATCAGCCACTTCGTCTTCATTCGGGATGGCGACGAAGGCCTTTGCCTCTGAGGGCGAAGGGCCGAGCCCTCTGACTTGTGTCAGGTTTCATTAAATGGACGGGACGGGCGTCGCTTTTCCCGTCAGAACGGTCGCCTCGCGAAAAAGCACAAGACACGCGTCGCGCATCCGGCCGCCCCGTTAAAAACACAAAAAGATCATGACCGCTCGAGGGTCGCGGATCGCCTCGGCTCTTCGCCCGAGGTTCCGCTCGGATCGCCGCCTCTTCCTCCCTGGTACGTGGATCGGGACACGTGGCGGGCATCCGAGTGACCAGCCGAAGGGTCGGAGCGCTTTCGGCCGTTGGTCATTCTGCTTCAATTCCCGGAGTCTGTCCGTCATCATTGCCGAAGGACGGTACACGTGGCGGGCATCCGAGAGGAGCGGTGAGACGACGGGGAAGATCTCAGCCGTCGGCTTCAGCGGGAAGGGCTTCGAACGGTGCCTATAAATAGGAACCCATCGCAGAGCACTATTCTTCTTCTTGCTTCCGCGCCTGCGTTCCTCTGCGATCATCCGAGCTTTCCTTCCTCTCCGGCGAAAGGCTAGCCCTCTGAAGGCGTCGTCCTAGCTCGCCGGCCATCGCAGGAAGATCTCCATCTCTCGGAGCGTTTGCTGGTGGAGTTTAGTGGCTTGAGAGGCTGCGCTTGATCCAGGAGAGATCCTTTCCCTTTTGAGAGTAAGCCTCGATCTCCTTTCTCCATCTTCGCGACCTTATGCCCCGCAGTCCTTCTTCGAGCGAGATTACCCCTTCAGACGAGGAGTATACTCCGTCTCATTCCCCCAAGTCTTCTCTGTCATCCCCTCTTACTCTGGACTCCCTCGCTTCTGCGATGTCCGGAGAGGCCGAGGCCTCCGGTGCCGAGGGGTCCGAGGAGGTTCATACCCCGGGCCAGGCTTCCACCTCGGGACGTCGTCGTCCCAAGACTGTCTCGGAAGCAGCCTGCGCCCTCTCGGATGACGGGGTCAGTTACATTGCTTCTTACTACCAACTCTCTTCTTGGGTGACCCCCTATCGGCCCGGTTCTCATACCAAGGCCAACACTCCCCGCCCGGGTAGTTTCTCTATTTACGAGGAAAGCTTCCGGGCGGGCTTTCGTCTTCCTCTCTCCACCTTCGTCATCAACCTTCTCTGTTTTTACGGGCTCGCCCCGTCTCAATTTTTTCCCAATTCTTGGCGCACAGTCTATGCCTTTTTGGCTGTGTTTGCCCGCATGCAGATTGTTCCCTCGGTCAACATCTTCCGCCACCTCTTCAAAATCCAAAGGCAGGGGAGATCCGACTGGTATAGCTTCGTCCCTCGTCTCGGCCGAGGCATTTTTTCCGGGAAACCCTCGTCCATTCACGGCTGGAAGAGGAATTTTATCCTGGTTTCTCTGCCGGAGAATGAGAAGAGCATGTGGCCCTTTCCTACCGAGTGGGCACCGCTGGCCGCAGGCCTTTCCGATCCTCCCATCCTTAATTCCCTCCAGAGCACCATCGTGGGCCATATCGAGGCCGCGGCTCTATATGACATCTTGGGGCTCTTCAGCAAGCCGGAGCTGCTTGTGGGTGCCGGGGCATGGCCGGACCCGAGGACAGATCCGGAGCGGGCTTTCCCTTTCCTTCTTCCCGGGGAGACTTCACGGGAGGGCGAAGGAAGTGCCAGGGCCGCTCCTCCGGCCGAAGCTCCTCCGGCCGCCGAGGTTGATGAAGCTCCGGCCGAAGGTAAGTCGGTCGTGAGTTGCAACCGTAGTGTGTTATTTGTATCTAACACTTCTTCTTCTGTTCGCAGCGATGTCTGGGATCGAGGGCCTTCTTAGCCGGATAGCCCAGCAGCGCGGCCGATCCCAGCCGTCTCGCCCTCAGGCTGCAGGAGAGTCTGGGCGAGGCGTTGTGGCCCCGAGCGTCCGAGCCGGGGTTACGATGACTGCGGCCTCCTCCGAGGGCCGTGCTGCCGCCGCCGCTCTTGAGAGGGAGCGGAAAAGTAAGTTGGCCGCCCGAAGGGGCGTTTGTTTGTCGAAGCAGCCCCGGGCGGAGGAGCCTGAAGAGGCAGAGCCCCTTCCGTTGGTTAGGAGATCCGCTGCGGCCCGAAGGGCTGCAAGGCTGGCGTCCCCCGAGGCGCTGAGGGGCGACTCTCCTCCGGCCGCGATGGCGGGGGCAGAGCAGGAAGGCGCCGGGTCGCAGGCGCCTCGCGCGCAGGAGCGCGAGCTTTGGGTCCCCCCAACCTCCCCAAGGGGGAGATAAAGACATGCTGAAGGGGAAACTCTGTTGGTTTGAAGATACGAACATGTGCTCGGTACATGTTCAAGCGTGGAGGATCTATATGAGGCTTTTTGTGTTTTCTTTTCAAGGTTTTCTTGAGGGAAAATTTTACCGAAATTTTGTTGTAATCCGACAGTATATAAATTGACTCTGCCGAAATTTCGTTGTAATCTTACAAAATATAAATATGTACTTTGCCGAATTTCAAATAAAGATAATGTGAACATAATGTTGCCTATGTTGTTATAGCCTTTTGATGCATGCATGTCTTTTAATGTATCATGAGTTTATAAGACATCATAATTAATCATGCATCCAATTAAGCATACATCTAATTAATCATACACTTAATTAATCATGCACTTAATGACCTAAATGCCCTTGACTTATCCCCTAAACTTACATGAGCCTTAAAGCATACCTAAGTATAGCCGACTTAGGTATGGAGAAGAGATGGTGGCTAAGTGAACAGTCCCACGGAGGGTGAGAGCTGGTACGTGACCTGAATCCCATTTACACACACAGTAGCAAAGTGAAGTAGGGGTCCATTGAAGTAAAGTTTTGAATGAAACAAAGTAAAATAAATAAGAGGAAGTGTCAGCTGGGAATTTCATACATCCGTAAGTAAAGGAACATAGGAAATCTAAAGAAAAGTGCATAGCCATTGGCATAAATTTGCATATTGCAATACAAGAGCTAATACATACCTCTGCCACTCCTAGAGATGTAGGCTGCTCCTCACTCACCTGACCAGTGCTTTTTAAGTCGCTTGCGATTCATGCCAACTTCGGTGTCCCCTGACTATGTATCAGTGCATACTGTTTAGGGGTGCTACATCATCAATATTTAAAGATTCCTTCCCAACTGAGCTCTGGTATGAGACATTCGACAAATTTCCCATAGTTTTCCAACTGTTTCTTAAGCTTGATTGCTGAATAAATCTTTAGAGACAACACTGCTGCCTCAAACAAAAACAACATTTTTGGCAGTTACCTGACTATATGCCAAAAGCTTTGGTAAACAAAATTGGAGTTCTAGTAAATCCTTGTGCTGTCTTCTTTCTTCATCAAATTACAAATCCATCACTTTAGTTCCATGACCATGTGCTTGTTGTCAGATTTTTCTTCCAAGATCATTTAGTGATCCCAAACAGACAAGCTAGGCTAGGCTGCCATAAATATCAAGCATGAAAATGTTCATTTCTTCCCTTACGCAGCCATCCTGTAGTTTTCCAAAACCTTCTCTCAGATCTCCTTTTGTGATTTGACATCTTAATTTCTGACAAAATCTTTTACATGCATTGTTCTTTATCTTTGATAACGGCCTTCAGTTTCTAGGAAAAAGTGTTTCATATTATTTGTTTACCTGCATACTATTATTTAGGTAGTCATTTACTTCAACGCACGCATATGTAAACAGATGTCTACAAGCATCAATTATTATTTTATTAAGCATACATGTAAATCAGAGATGGGGAGGAGATTCAGGGGTGTTAAGAGACTAACAGGACTAGGGGAGACTTCATTTAGTTTAGAACGAGATTCACTTTACAAATTCTTGAACAAATTTGGTTAATGGTTGTTTTTATGCATGGGTCCATTAATATATATTTTTATGTTCAACATAGGTTGAAGAATTGGTCCAAGAAGATTCCCGCATAGACCAATACCCAAGGTTGATCAAGGGCGAGCCAAAAATTGTGTTGGAATGGCAAGGTT
Source organism: Zantedeschia hybrid cultivar (assembly GCA_030544215.1). Classification (NCBI taxonomy): domain Eukaryota; kingdom Viridiplantae; phylum Streptophyta; class Magnoliopsida; order Alismatales; family Araceae; genus Zantedeschia; species Zantedeschia hybrid cultivar. The sequence continues at coordinate 30,182,364 of JARZZO010000003.1, read as the reverse complement.
TGAAAGCCTGAACAATTGTCCCCTATTCTTTTCATTTTTCCCATTTGATCTGAAACTGCTCTAATACTTGGGTATATTTCCAATACATTTCTAGAAAGATTTTTGTTGAACATGGGAAAACAATTCACGTTCAATGACTGGGAGCACTATTGTGTCATTCCACTGTTGTTCCTTTCACATTAAATGAGTAAGAAAACCTTCTAAAAGATGCTGATAACTATGAACTATGGACCCCCCCCCTCCCCTTCAATTGCTGACCCTACCCTTTTTTCTTCCTTCCTGTCTGGGATATGCTAGGCCCAGCATCGATATTGGGATCAGCTGGCTCCTGGTTGACACGGGGATTGAATCAGAACCAGCCATGACTGGTTTCAGAGCTGTGATCCCTGGAATGTTCCATGAAACAATTCCATACAACAATGTTACCATTTTCTGTTTCTGACTTTCAGAAGTAATTCTTTTTCTGATAATGCTATCCCTAGGTCAGTGGTGCATCAGTTGCGTAAATGCATTAGGCCAACCATATGCTGTGTGATGATATGTTGAAGAGTGGTGACATTTTTGAGACACAATGATGAAAGTATCAATTTGCTGATACATGGACACTCATTGTGGTGCTCGCTGTTATATCTGTAATCAAGTCAGGTCTTGAACTTCCAGCTAGTGGGATTGCTCACATAGTAGTCCTCTTGGACTGTTGGATCTGCAAGAAAGAAAAGGACGGAACTATGCCTCCTGGCACTTTTTCCTTTTACACATCATGCACACATCATGCATGAACATCGACTAAATCTAAGTCCTATCTAGATCTTGTGAATGAATATATCTAATGGTTTAAATGAACCAGGTTCTGTAGCATTTGGAGAGCTCAGGCTTGTTAAATATCGACACATGATCTCTCATCATAAGAGGCACATAATGTATTCCCCTAATTTTATCTATTGTAAGCATGGAATTGTGCCTAACAGCAAATTGACTGTTAGTTTGTGGAAATCATGGTTTTAAAATTTGCAATTTATATTTGCAGAGGTTAACTATATTGGTTTCAACTGTTATTGACCTTGATAATTCTCTTCCAGATGGGAAACTGTACCAGAAGTATCAGTAGTTTTGCTTGGTTGTCCACTTAATGATTAAAGACTTGCTGTGTCACATTTTTAAATTGCAACCAGGAGAAGGTGTCACTTAGTTCTACTTTCTGTCTACTGGTCCCTAATGAACTAGGATCTTATTGGCCCTTAAGTCTTCTATGTGGGAACTACAGGATAAAGGGAAGTCCAGTGCCATGAGGCTCCCGCTACTGTGGGTCTGAGGATGGTCAATTGCATGCAGCCTTACCCCTGTTTTTGCAGAGAGGCTGTTTCTTAATTTGAACCCATGATCTCGAGGTTGCAATGGAGCACCCTTACTGTTGCACCAAGGCTCCCACATCCGGACTTGAATTCTTCTTGATTGGTAGACCTGTTTAAATTTCCCATTGTTAAGCTACCTGTGAGTTTAGTTTGTTGCCTATGATTTATGAGCATCTTGGGGGAAATGGGGAATCAAAGATGCAATGATAAATTGGGGTTGGCTTTGAAGTCTGATTCTGGAGAGGGTCAAGTTCATATGAGTAGTGCCTCTTATAATCGATACAACAGTTAGAAGAGCTCCCTTCTAGTCTGAAATTTAAAAGAGCCGACTCTTGACTGTATCAATTTTAGAATGCTCGGCTCCTGGGTTCAAAATATCTCAGATTGCGTATGTTTGGAAGTTGATTTGTCCAGTGTTTTTGACCATGTGTGGTAAAAGTTGATAAGCAAATCACATAGGCAAAGTGCAAAGTATGACATTCAGGTCTCTAGCTAAGGTTGTCATCTAGCTTATGCTATATAACTGATCTGCTTTCGTCACTGTTATGGAGCCTGATCACTGCTGCCAAGTGCATGGATTTAACTTGTAGCATACTTCACCTTCATAAAAAAAACTTGGAGCATACTTATGTAGCAATTGGGATCATCCATACATATAGGTGGACATTAGGCGTAGATCTGCAATTTCACTAAGATGACGTGAGTCCATAGTTGTCAAGGTGGTAGTAAGGCAACCCAAGTCATACTCGGGGTCACCGACCACCTAAACGCTTAGGTGCCCGCCAAGGTGTCATCTAGGCGTACACTTCATAATAATGTACTTATATAACATTAATGTTGACATTAAGATGAAAATTGCATGAAAATAGCACTATTATGACATTGACATGACATTAATATTGACACTAATATTGCAAGAACATAGCACTAATTATCTGCATAATATGACTAGAAAGCATCACTAACAATCTACATAATATGAGACTAACATTGACGTTTACATGAAAATTGCACAGCGAGAGAGAGAGAGAGAGAGAGAGAGAGAGAGAGAGAGAGAGAGAGAGATTAACAAGAAATTAGAGAGAGAGATATTGACATTAAGATGAAACATCTAAGAAAATAACAGGATTATGACATTGACAATTTGACATGACACTAATATTAAAAGGAAACGTCTAAGAAAATAACAGTATTATGACATTGACAATTTGACATGACACTAATATTAAAAGGAAATATCACCAATAAGCTGCTTAATATGACAAGAAAATAGTACTGACAACTTACTTAATATGAGACTAATGTTAAGAAAATAACAGTATTATGACATTGACAATTTGACATGACACTAATATTAAAAGGAAACATCTAAGAAAATAATAGTATTATGACATTGACAATTTGACATGACACTAATATTAAAAGGAAATATCACCAATAAGCTGCTTGATATGACAAGAAAATAGTACTGACAACTTACTTAATATGAGACTAATGTTGACATTAACATGAAAAATAGACACAGGGAGAGGGGGAGAGAGATTAACTTTATACACACCAATTAGAGAGAGAGAGAGAGAGAGAGAGAGAGAGAGATTGACTTTATACACACCAATTAGAGAGAGAGAGAGTAGGGAGGGAGGGAGGGGTCAAATGTCAAAAATTTTAGGATCTTGGCACGCCTTGGTCCGCCTGGTCCAACTAGGCGGATAAGTGCACTGACGCTTGGGCTTTTAGAAAACGCCTTACTGCCTAGGTGTGGCATTTTTGGAGAGGAAGATAATAGGTTTAGACCAAGGTTCCAAGGATTGGGGCTTGGTTCAGATCTGGGATCTGCCAAATATCTTATATATTTTTGGATATAACATTTATACTCCCACCTTGTTCTCACTTGGGCTGATATGATCCGATCCTTGCAAAAGCACATCTGCTCCCCATCCCTGCTCTTACCATTCCAAAAAAGAGTTAAAAAAAAAAGAAAAAGAACGGTAACCTGTAATATTCCCCATTCCCTACTCGTTTCCATTCAGGCTGCTAGACCTAGAATACAATATGGTCGATTCCATCTGGTCACTCTGATTGAATTTTGGCCCATCTGATCAGATTCAGATCCTTGGTTGGCAAATCCCTAGATTGGATCATCCAGAGAGTCCCATAACTAAAAACAACTGACACTCTGCTGTTGAGCCTTCTTTGGCTAGCTGTAGAGAAATGATTAGCAATGGCTAGTGGGACTACAAATAGCCCTCATTTGGACCCTCCCAAGCCCTTATTTGCTCTCCTCACTCTATCACACCTCTCTTATGACACCTGACAATTAAAAATGAAAAGTCGAAAAAAAAAATCACTGATAATTGTTAGAAGCAAAAAGAGCAAAAAGAAACATAGGAAAAACCTACAGTGCAACCTGCCACACTGCACAATGCTGATGGTTGTCTCCATAATCCATAAAGGAAGAAATGGTTGAATGGCTAGAGAGTAAGGAAGAAAAGAGGTAAAACTTAAAAAAGAAAGTCTGGATGGCCCATCAAATTTTGTTGGGCTTTCTGTCCCTTTTCCAGTTCTCCCTATGTTCTTTGCTCTCAGGCCATGCCCTCCTCGGTACCTTGTGGAAACAACAAACTTCGGCGGTCTGCGATATGGCAGATCGCCAAATAAGGTTTTCCTGTGGCTTCTTTGCCCCTCTCTATTCACTGGTAATGGTAGATTTTTGTAGGTTTCTTTTTCAAAATCACAGGCACAATGTGCAGAACATGTGGGAGTCAATAACTATATATGTATACTTCAGCCTTCAGTTTTAATCTAATAGGATTTTATTGTTCATGTATAAACTCATGATTCTCATTGTCAATTTATACATTTAACATATATATTTCTACTTTTTGATACTTTTTCACATGTGTTTGAAATTTTCTAAGTTAGGGCGGTTAAGGTTAAGGCCAACCCTGCCAACCTTGGGTCTGCTGGCATCGGCCCGGATTGGACCAGACGAGCCTGGCCAATCCTGTTGCTGTCCTGGTTCTGTGAACCTTGGTTTGGACTCAGAGTAATGCTACCACCTGTGCGTGAGTACTGCTACCACCTGTGTGTGACAGCAAATAGATCAATGGTCCAGATTTCATATGTGAAAAATGGATTCTTTGAGCTTGGGATATTTTTAGATTCGTATCTGCAAAAAGGGATGTATGGAGCTTGAGATCTTAGCATTTACTGTTAAGGTTTGTAGGCACAATGGGGTGAACTTTCATGTCATGCTACCCAGCCTTCCATTGAGCACTCGGTAGATAGAAAGTTTGGAGTATACTCATTCCTTCACTAACTGGTGTCATGGATAGGATGTAAAACATAATCTGGCTCCTCTTCTGCAGAACTGTGTGATGATCTTTGCTCAATGGAATGTTATAATTCAAATTTCTGAAGATTTAATGGAACATTTCTTTGGATGGGCAACTCTCTTGAATCAGATCCCCATTGTGAGGGTTTTCTGTCAAATTTGCCAGTACGTGCTTATTCATGATAATAAACACAAACAATGTCAATTTTGCCTCGAAAACCCTAATTAGACATCTAATGGTTCCAGTGTCTGCACAAATGACATAACGACCCTTGCATCCTTAAATAACTGCAAGGTCTTCAGTATGCTAGTAATTTACCAAATACTAATTAAACAATGAAGGAGATCCATGATGTTTCACTATATTTTGTGGCTCCATTGAAAGCACACTATTTATTGCATGTGCTGAAAGGTTCCTGCATCAGATGGTTACCTACTTGTGCAATGAGTAGAGCCTGGACCGGAATGTGTCAGAAAACTAAAAAAGCCTACATTTTGCTTACTTATTTTTATTCCCACCAATCCAGAAGAATCTGATCCTTTCATCAATTTGTTGAACAAGCTGTCGTGGTACTGTCAGCTTTCTACAGGATGAGATCTTGGAGTTACCTTTCCTCCTCGACTGCAGCAGCGCAGCTTGGGGTTGATGAGTATATTGCAATATGATGTCAATTTTGGCTCAAGAATAAATGACCTAAACTAATAGAATCCCCCCAAAATACACTAGTGTGCATCTGAAGAAAAGATTTGACAAGTGGTTATAACTTAGATAGTATTCTTTTCCTAACAGTGTAAACGCACATTGCAAGTTTATGCAGTAGTGGCCAGTTTATTTAAGAGTGCATGTACGCTTTCTAACACCGAGGAAAACATGTTTATCTCAGTTGAAGGTTCATTAAGCTCGAAGGTAGGGTCAAAGGCAGCTGCACGCAGGACAAAGCCAAGCAACTACGTGGAGAAGCACAAGTTGGCTCAATGAGCCAACAGGAAATTAACCTGAAAACACAGAGCACTTCGTAGTACATTATTTTCCATCGCCATCATGTGGGATGTGCCTTTGTACTCTTCCATGAAAAACACAATGTTTCAACAATTTGGTTGGTAGATCTACAAAAATTTGCGTGCCTTGGAATACTGTGAGTTTTGCTATCATTTCTTATGTGTCTGGTCAGCTACCCAGAGCAGCATTCAAGACAGAGCATTAGCACCCAGGCAAGCATTGCTCGTCTTGAACACCTCCATGGCAAAACTGTAACCGTGCGCAGAACTTTTGTCTGCAGTCTGTCTCAACAATTTAAGAGCAGATCTGGACGAACATCTTGCCATCTACACTCGAATTCTTCCCTATTTTTGTTGATTTTGGGCTTCGCCTTCTTGGTGAATTGTATATTGTATGGGGGGTGGGGGGCTTTCGTTGTTTTCTCTTCTAACTTGTATATCTCCTTTTGTTCTTTATTTATAATACAAGCTGAACCATCTACATTAAAGAAAAGGTTGTTTTCAACTTCATATAAATTATCTACTGGGTCCAATTTATATTCATATTTGTTATTACAAATATGGACACTAATTTTATCCTCCTATGGTATTTGTACATAAAATATAAATACAAATATGTATTTATCTGGTCTACATTCCTAGTTCAGAGACTACATCAGCATGGTTGCTGTTTTGTAAATCAGAAGCTCAACGAATGTGACGAATGAGGCATTCGGAAGGTCGATGCCTTGTAAGCCTTAACGACTCACTGGTGTGCGAACAGTGTTAATTCCCTATTAATGGAATCTGAAATCAAGAGGCATAGGTTTTTGTAACAATTTTTAAAACAAGAAATGGTAAGTTCAAATAGAACAGTTGAACAGAATATACGTACTGCCTGTGAGTAACTCTATGTACAGACCCGTGCCTAACGGTTTCCCAATAAAAAAATATTTTTTCCAAATATAACTATTAATTCTTGACCTCTCAAGGTTTCAAGTTACTTCTAAACATGCCAAAAAATTGAGAAAAGGTCAAGACTTGGAGAACCCGATGAATTGTTGCAAATAGCTGTTGGGCCGGCTTAGTAACCAAGTTAAACCATCAAATGCAGCCCATTAGAGCCTCATTCTGTTATGGTCTTCGACCCAGAGTATGAATTAGAAAGGCCCAAGATCGGGTCCAGATGGCTTCATCATCTAAAGTACACAGTCCATGGCATTGAGCCCACTAAGAAGGCATCCAAAATCCTCCCTCCAGTAAGATCCATGGATTGACACGATCGAGACTCATTCTTCCAGGAAAGATCCCGTCTTTCTCGGCCCAGTCCGACCACGACCTAGGATAGATCAGTGTCTTCTCTATGCCAGAGGAAGGATGAGCCCCTCCGAAAATACTTGGCTTGCTTCCATGAAGCAGCCCAAAAAATCTCCAATTTAGTCGTGTCAAATGCAGCCCAATATTTCATCACCAGAGGCCCTTGACGGTGTTCATTTTTGTAGATCGCCGCTTCTTGACTTTACGATCTTAGGTGAAAGGTTTCCATCGTGGTGAACGAAATTTAGACTCAACAATGTTCACACGAATTAATAAATGTTATTTTAATATCCTTCTTTAAATCCTTTTATGTGTCATTAGTAGCACTGTGATATTTCAAAAGTAAATTAGTGGAAAATCCACCGACTTTTTGTCGCCTGCCTCGGCCACGGGTGCGGACCCTCGCACGAGTGCGGGCGCCAAGCATGCCCTTGGCTGGGGCCTACGCCTGGCCTTGTCCTGCGCGCAGGTGCGGGCGTCAAGCACTCCCCTACAAGGGGTACGGTCCCTGGCCCCATCCCGCGCATGGGCAGGCGTTAGAGCCACCCACCACGGCCGCCCCAGCCAGGGTACGGGCCTTGGCACCACCCTGCACGCGGGCGTGGGTGCCAGGCCCGCTCCAGGGTGGGGCGCCGGGAGCCAAACCCGTCCCACCCATGGCGCTGAGCCTCGGCACCCTCCCTAGCTCCGTTGTTGCCGCCCATGCTCGCCGTGGAGAGTCGCCGTTCCTCCCGTTGTCGACGTGGACGTTGTCTTCATCGTTGTCGCAGTCGCGGTTGACATCGTCATCTTCACCACGTTGCTTGTTCTCAGGCTGGATATGGTCGCCGTTCGAGATCGCACCGCACTTGCCGCTAACGTACGCATAGTATTCTGGCGCCGTGAGTCGTCGTTGGACGGCAGGTGAGTATGGGCACACCGACACCTCACTAGATTCTACGTCATAGTCCGTCAGCCCCTCGAGTTCCATCTCCGTTTGTCGTCACGCGTCATAGTCCGTCAGCCCCTCAAGTTCCATCTCCAGTTCGTCGTCATTGAGGACCACCATGGGAGACTTCCGACTCTACGAGGCCACCGTGGGGTTACAAATCTCAATGCATCAAAAAATACAAACAAACAACGTGGAAGCATGCATGCATGAAGGACTATGGCGATAAAGTGCATTGACATAGAGAGGTGAACGGGATGTACCTCGAAAGGATAAGGAAGGGACAACGGGACGAACCTCGAGAGAACAAGGAATGATTAATACGAGGGTGCCTTCCTTTGCTCCATGCTCTAAGACCGAAATCAGTATGGTGATGTATTTATTCTCCTCTCTCCTATCCAAATAGCAGGCGGGAATTGGTGAGAAAGAGAGAATCGTGGAGACGAGGAGGAGGTTATGGGGTGCGGTTCTCAACTACATGCCCTCCCTCTCTCTCTCTCTCTCTCAAGCCAAGTTGTGCGATAGTTAGGGAGAGGGAGAGAGAGTGGAAGGGTGCCATATTTTTTCTTCCTTCTCCTTGCGTGGGGCCGATGCCCCACCCCTCATCTCATGGAACAACGTGGGCAATTAGACGGGTATGTGCCCATTTGTTAACACGATGTTCAACAACCGATTTTATCTACCACTCTTTTCCAACCATTAAGAATACCGACATGTCATCAGCAAAAAGGCGACGAGACACATTCAGACAACAACCTCACGGCACCCAACAAAGCTCATTCTTGTGGCGCTCAGAAGTTGAAGTGTCTGTCCTCAAATAATAAAAATGGGAAGGATCGCCACCGTACATGGCAGCAACTAGTTAGCTAACCTATGATAAAAACCAGATTAAGCGGGCCACTAAAATAAGATACCATCTCCATTTCCCCACTTCCATGACAACATTACGTCCAACAATAGCGAAATTGACAAACCCATGTAGCCAGCAGCGACTCAGCAGAAAACGGTTTCGTACAAGTCGAGAACTGACACTATCAATGCAAAAAATCCATTGATAGAAAGTGAATGTCATGTTGTCTAAGTTTGTACTGCTCTTTCCTCCACAATCCATCAAGAAATTTGTTCATGACATTGAAGTAGAAAAAACTTGAAAACGACGACAATTTTGCTGTTTAACTGCAATATAATGCTCAGTTGATTGATGAGCATCAAATTCAAGTCACGCCACCAGCTACACGGTGCAGAATTTATTAAGAAACTATTCCAGCTTTTCTACAAATCTAGAAATTTACAGAAATCCACGTGTGCTGAGAACAAAATCAGGATAAAAGCCATTGGGATGTCTCCGCAGATGAATAGCCATCATAAGGCTGCTAAGGTAGGTCCTCTACAATGGGAAAATATTTCCGCCAAAGGTGATTGACTGAGCTCAACCTAATCAGCCCATATATGCTCAATCACGAACCTGGCATCAACTGCTCTTGGAGCCACCAGGCCCACCACCATCCAAATGAACCTCAGCGGTAGCCTCTTGAAAGTCCAACATTAAATAACGAGAAGTTTGGATCTATGCCACTAAGGCCGAGAGAAAACTTTCACAGATATCCCTTTAAAAAGCATCGGACTATCATGAATGGAGCTGAAACAAAACATATAAATACGGGCCATCATCCTTAACAGTAGAATAATAATGTTTAATGTCTTCTTATATGCCTAAGCTCTACTAAGGGTGCATTTGGTTTGTATGTAAAACATATTCGAAAAATATATCTGACAACTCCCTTGGTTCCTCCAATATTTGAAATCATATTCTAAAACAAAGAGGGTCACAGTATGTTACCAATTCGAAAAGAAGAATCTTATTCAAGGAGCTATTTACAAATTTACGTAGTACGGCTGCAAAAAAAATGAGGTAAGTTTCCCCATAATGTTAACAGCTTGTTACGTCCGACACCATGCCAGCAAAAACGTCTCTTCTGGAAAAGGGCATCCGGACTCATGTTCCGGATGCCAAAATCGGGCAAAAGAGATGATTTCAGGGGTTGAGTTTTCGCAACGTCACCATAAAACCCTCACCGACTCGTCTGGTGGAAACTTCACCGGCTCATCTGGTGGTTTGATCAACGACGTCTGAAGCCTTCGCCTCGCTGTCATTAGTATCCTGGGCGGGGGAAGTTGCCATCGGGTGCTTCCCCCCCCCCCCCCCCTCCCCTTACTTTGTTTCCTTTCCTTCCTCTTCTCCTTTTATTTCTTTATGTTCTCTCCACCCCTGTCATTGTTATCTACTGTGCTTTCCTTCACCGCTACCTCTTATCTTCGGCCATCCCCCTCACCATCGCCATCGCCATCGCCATCTACATCTAGTTCAGGCTCCACCCATTCCTTATCTTCCCTTCACCTCTAACCTCCCATACCCCCCCTTCACCCCTCGCCCATCTGCCGCTACCCTGCCCACTGCGCGGCCTTTTCTCCTTCTCTGTCTGAACCCCACTCCCTTCCAACCCTATCACTGTTTCCAATGTTTTTGTCATGCCTTCTCCAAGGAGTTTTGTTTGGAGATCTAGATCTTAGCTGGAATTCGGCTCTCGACATATGGATTGTGCTGCTGCCCCTATTTTGGTGTGTTCTTCTTTTCCTTCTTGTAGGTTTGTTGTTGTGCTCGGCTAGGGCGTTTTGTGGATGTTTGTGGTGTCCGCAGGCAGGCTTCTTTGATCCTATGTGGATCTTGGAGATGGGTGTTGGTGCTCGTGTTTGCTTAATCCGTGCATCTGCGTCGACGTGCGTCTCCGAGCCCTCCTTGTTCAACTGTCTAAATGGTTGCAGTGTTTCCGGCATATCCCTTGTCGGCGTCTCCGTGGAGGTCTTCCTCCTTCCTGTGGAAGCTTTGTCCCCAATGGCATCTCGGAGCTCCATTCGTCCGATGACCAACGTTTCTTAGCTGCATCCTATTCGATATTAGTGTGTTGTTTTCCTGCATCTACCACGATGGTTTTTATGGCACTTCATGTAATTTTCCTGAACTTTTGTATGGTTTTGTACTCCTCTCAGTGTGGGTATGGCTGGTATGGGCCTCCTGTTGTATGTGGTATGACTGGTACGAGTCTTCCTTCTCTCTCTATTACCCACTCACTTGTACTCACCTGTGTCCTCCCGTTGTACGTTGCTAATAGTTAATGGAATGGCAGCAATTTAATCGATCAAAAAAAAAAAAAAAAAGATGATTTCAATGGTCAACAGAATATCATTTCTATTGATTGCAGTTTTACACATTGCCCAATAGACATTTTCATTTCACTTTTTCGAAAAATGTTTTCATGTGACATGTTTTACATACAACCAAACTGATCCTAAGTTAAAGTATGGAAGAGAGTTGAGAACACACCATTGATAATGGCTTATGATTAGCAGGAATTCACCTTTTTAATAGTGCAAAGATAAGAATTCTTCCCAGCAGCCAGCAGAGCAACTTATAACAGGCCCCCATGACATTTGGTCATAGGGAAGCTTAGGGAAGCCTTTGTCTTTCATGATCAGGCTGGTAATCTTTGGAGTTCAGTTTGGGCTTTATCCGGGGGGAGTTCCCCTAATTTTGAAGAAATGGAAAACATTACATCATTACACGGCACAGGCAAAGTTGCTTATTTCTCCATCAACACACCATCAACATCATATGGTTCTTGGAATCATATTCCTCTTGAAATCATAGATGAGTTGACCGTCTACTTTAACATGGAAGCGTCTGCAGACATATGCACAAATGCACATCTTTTAGACAAGCATGATCCTCGGTATCAAATTTGTTAAAATCCTGAAAATTGCTTAGACGCCATTTCTTAGCCTTGATACCCATCAACCACCACCACCTTCGTCATCAGACTCACAGTTTTTGCTTCCTACGGCACCAGATAGTTCCTGAATCAACTTGGCTTTTGAAGACATTGAATCCGTCGTACCATCTCAAATGCAAAGAACAGGCTCCAAACTATCTCTACATGCAATGGTTGTGTTGTCCACCATGGAACTGTCACCAGCTATCTTGATTTAAGAAAATATAACTTGATTTGTGAAAATTGCAGAAATCATAGAAACCCACACCAGCCGATAATTCAGGCCTTCAAAAAACCTGGAGTCAAAAAACATGGTACAAAGTTGTCCACCATGGAACTGATGTCACCAAAACCCTAGATGGCAACAAAGAACCTGAAAAGGAACCATTGCCAGTGAGGCAACACTATGTCATGACACGGGAAAACTACTGGCCAAGAAGTGCCCGCCGGCCACAAATCCAACGGCCTCATCAAAACCCTATGTGGCAACGAAGAAGATGAGAAAGAACTAGCACCAGTCTTTTAACACTACTTATTTAGTTAGAACAAGTTATTGCATCACAGCCTTCTACTCTAATAAATTGGTTCCATTGCAGTCTAATAACCGATGTGCACGTAATTTTCGAGATCACACATTATGAAAAAAAACATCATCGTTAAAAGAATGTACGCTCAAATACAGAACAAAATGTGCTCACCTTCATCAAGTTGGAATCTATTATCAAAATGAATAAGGAAAAAGAAGTAGGATAGGTGGGAGGACCTCTAATCGCGCAAGCACTTCCTAGATTAGACAAAGCTAAAATGTCACAGATGGGATGATGCACCTACAAAAAGATGGACCAAGTGCAACTCCAAGCCAATGTCTAAGACCACCTTCACATGCCCATCTATAGTCTCTCTTCAAGCCCAATTTTTCTTCTAGAGTCTGGTGCATCCTGCATCTTGTCGCAACCAAACAAAAGGGAGATAATTCCAACAAGAAGACACCACAGCGAGCCACCAGGATTGTCTGACATCTCGAGGAAAGAAAATCAGAAGCAAAACATGTCATTTTTAAATTGGAGAAACAACCAAAGAACCTACCTTATAATCTTCAACAATCACATGGGCCACAAATGCGCAATACTAGTACTTAATGGCTATACAAAAAGCATATGCGAAGGACCAACTTTTCTGTTCTAAGACCCATAATACGAAGACAACCTCTCAAAAACTTAGGCTAAAATCAATGGCTAGTGTGTAAAGAAGATCAAACTGAAGATGCTCCCACAGGGCAGCATGATTGCTGAGATCACAGTGATGTAAAATCACCTGCAACAAGTGGCGATGCAAACCTTTATCCATTTAATGCAACTTCCAGTGTCGGCTGATTGCCTAAGACTTTCCACATGTAATTGAAAATGGATAATGAATTCAAGTCACAGAAGAATATGCTGATTCCAAGTGCTCCATTGATGCCTGGGGGTGACAACAGATGCAGAAGGAAGAAGAAGAAAAGAAAGAAAAGAATACCTCCAACAAGACAACTCTGTCCGCATAAGAAATATCTTGAAAGTGATACCAACCGAAAAACACAAGTGAATAGTGATAAGACCATGGCCTTCTTCCCCTTACACATCCAACAAAGCAAAAAAATAATTCGACAAAAGAACCTAAGCAGATGAGATATGTATCTACAAACTTCAGATGAGAAGAGCAACAAAAAGCTTGCACGTACAATTTGTACATTCATGCTGCAAATGCTCAAGTCACCAGCGGTAAACTTTATGTTGTTCTCCAACCACCTATAGGAAATGGAGAGAACAAGAATCAAAATGGAATTGTGTGTGTGGTGGAAAAAGTTACAGAAACTTCCAATCGATGCCCCTGATTGATGCAAAAAATTGTGAATTATCACCATAGCAAAAGGACCTCATCCCTTCTTGAAGCATGCTCTAGATGCCCATGCCTAATGCTCTACAAGTGACTATCCAATATATACCATACACACTTGGTCTTCCAGCAAAGAAAACTTCAAAACACCATGCATATAGAATTGAAGAGCTTGCAAACATATATTTCCGAATATAGGTCGAAATAGTTTAGAAATATATCAAAAATTCCAGAAATAGACCTATGTTGTTCAGAATATGATACACAAGCTGGCTTTGATTGTGTTTGTGAGACCCAAGAGCCTCCAAGGAAGTATATATAAGTTCTACTAAAACCCTTAAAGAAAGCCATTTGATACTTACGGGTATATACGTAAATATAAAAGAAGCGTATACAAAATTATGAATTTATAGGGTGTAAAAATAGTAGACAGTAAAGTGTGGAATTTTATGAAAGTTTGTGAGACTTAGTGGACTTGAATTAATAAGCTATAGTATAGGGATTTTAAATACCCTATTAAAAGTAAGGCCCTTATTGGGCTTATTAGTAGACAGGCCCAAGCCCATTTGAGGGGTGATATGCTGACCCTTCACTAAAAGCTTCTCCCACTTCCTCTTTTGTGGGAAATGAAGCTTTTCTATAGCCCCAAAGCAGCAGAACGCGGGAATAAGGAGGGGGGGGGGTTACTACAGTAATAAAGAGAGGACGACTTACGGATAGGGGACTATGGATAGAGAGAAACGAAGCACAAAAAATTTAACCCACCTGTCCGATCTGTTTCGGCAAAAACATAACTACATGGTGATCGAATATCACCTTGTTCAGAGTCGAATCCACGTTCGACTAGTTTCGACAAAGCAATGCCGCTAGCCGCGTAAGCACCTGACATCCAGTGGTATCCACACGATCCTCGCTTGATGGTTCAACCTTGCTCCCTCATCCGATTCAGCGCATCCGTCGACAGCAAAATGCTCAGGAAGTGGTGGCGGCAGAGACAGAACAAAAGGGGGCCCTGTATGATGCACACGGCTCAGAGAGAGAGTATCTCTGGGGGAACCCTTGGAGCTTGGCTCAGGATTCCCTCTCAACGTTTATTTATATTAGAGTTTAATGGACCTTGATTTCTATAATAGTGAGGACTCTAATATTCCCCATCGTCTACGAGATTTGGTTTCCATGTTCACAGGGGACACCTTTAGCTTCATGATCTTGCTGAGCTTGGGTGATTCTTGGGAGCCCAGATTGGCTAATCTACTGGAGAATAAGTTCGAAACACCCACTAACTACGAAGAAATGGGAGCTATTACATCATTGTAGGGCAACATCACAGAGTCTCAATCACAATTGTCCTCAATCAAGGCATCGACACGCCAATCTCCAGCATATATGACTCTTAAAAATCATAGATGAGTTGGAAGTCCACCTTAACATGAAGATTCTGTATAGGATTTGTTAATGTGAGCTTCTTCTTCTTCAAGATTGGCTAGATGCTGTTTGGCACACCTCAGCACCCACATGATCATCATCTTTATCATCAGACTTTATAAGATCCTCCCCTCTCCTTTGGCCACCTGTTCTTCAAATTCTTTGAGCAATCTTTCCTCTTGCATCCCATTTTGCAAGTACTTAAAGAAGAAGAGGGTCCAAGAATGCATACTTTTATGCGCATGAGGCCTCCATCTTCAAAGTGAAAGTAGAAGCATATATATTTACACAATCTATGTAGATGCCCGATATGCCAATTCTGAACCTCACTTTTTCTTCAACACCCACAAGAAAATTTAGGGAACGAAAAGACAAAATGAAACACAATCTTGTGTGGATGGGAGTGGAAGAAAAAATTCTCTGCTTTTACCACCATATCATTACAAGAAAAGGCAGCATTCCTGTTGGAGCACTCAAAGAAGCGCACATTGAATATTCTAAAAGTCATCCTAATATAAATACTCCAGTCCCTTCCAGCCAAAAAATGATGGAATATAAAACACCAAGCAGATGGAACGGAAATATGGAAAGGCTTGCAAAAATGCAGATTTGAAATGTAGGTTGAAATACTTGGAAATAAGATTTGTTTTGTTTAGAATACTGAATACCGTACAAAATTGATCTCATTGTGTTAGTTGAGTGACCTTTGTTCTGCTAGCTGCTGAGATGGTCTTCTTTTTTTCAATTTTTTTTTTCTGCACTGATGAAAAATTAGAATCATCCACTAACAAGAACTGAACCAAAGGCAATTCTCTCAAAAAAGGGGGCAGAAGAAATCTCACTGAAGAAAACAATGTTGTGGAGACAGCACCAAGAAAGCCTGTCATTTAACTCAACTAGAGCCTAGACAAATAGAATCCTTGATGATCAAAAGGAAAAACTAAAGAAGATAAGATTAACAAAGAATAATCATTAAAAAATCAGGCAAAACAACGTAGATAGCCAACAAGTACCTCAAGAAGCTACCCTTCAACAAGTAAACATCCAACCCAACTCTAAGGATGAATACATGCAAAACTGATGAGAAGTTGGAGTCTCTGTGGACTAAGACTGGTAATCAACTAGAAATATATACCATCACACTGCCAGCTACGAAAAATGAGGAACTATAGTTGCCCAACTGTAAAGTTAGTACCATGCATTTACATAACATTATCATAATTCAACTAACGCCAATCAACTTTGGCAAGCATACACTCTCAAAATATTTATCTGATAGTAGAAATAAGCTGGTCCAAAAGGCACAAGATGTGGGCTTACCCAAGGTTCAAAAACTTGGCTCGGATCGGCACAGATCGGCCGAGTTGGACAGGTTTTTGGCCGACCGTGCCGATCCCGGGTTTCCTGGCCGAGTCCAGGACTCGGATCGGCCGGTCCGAGCCGGATCGGGCGATCCGGGACCGGATCGGGCCGGGTCGGCTCGGATCGGCCCGACCCGGCCCCCAACGGCTAGTTTGACTAGCCGTTGGGGGTCAAACTAGCCGTTGCTGGCCGTTCCTAAACGGCCAGCAACGGCTAGTTTGGGCCTTGGGGGTCTATTTAAACCCCCCCAAGGCCCTCCTAAGGCTCCACAAATGCCCTTTGAGCCTCCTAACATTCTTGCTCTCTCTCCCTCATAGAATTCTCTCTCCATCTCTCCCACGAGGTCACTTCTAGTCTACTACAAGCTCAGCGATCTCTCATCTTCTTGTGTTGTGAAGGAATGGCATCTCAAGGTGCTGCTGAGCGGTCATCTGGGAATCCTCCTAGTGCTGATCCTGCTTGGGGTCATTGCACGCCGGTGGACATGGGCCAAAAAAAGGTACAATGCAAATATTGCAACCGGGTTGTCTCTGGCGGGGTCTACCGATTCAAACAACATCTTGCTGGAATAAAAGGTGAAGTTGCAGCATGTGCTCGAGTTCCTTCAGAGGTTAGGATCCAATTTCGAAGTTACATGAAGGAGAAGGAATCAAGCAAAGCAAGTACTGCCAGAAGAAGACAGGAAATTCGAGAGGAATTGACTGAACCAGCGCGAAGGTCTGATGCTGGAGTCCGGCTTGGTGGAAGTAATCAACCTATAAATGTTGATGATTGGGATACAAGTAAGTTTCTTATTTAACTTATTTTCATGTTCTTCACTTAACGTTTTCAGACAAATAGTTATAGTAGATTAATTTTTTTTCTTTTACATTTAAAGCTGAATTGCGACGTGCAATGGAAGCAAGCCGGCGGTCCTTTGCAGATGAGGACTTATTTCGGCACACTGGAAGATACGGAGGACAAGGAAGTTGCTCCACACCTTCTGCACAAGGGAGCACTAGTGCCGGCATGAGCACTAATGTATGCGAGGAGCTGCCTCAGGAGTTCACTAGAACTGCAGATCCTAGAGTAGGTCCAATAGATCCCTTGCTTACCAAGAAGAGGGATAAACAACCTTCTATTAGTGCTGCATTCAAGAACTTAAAACTTTGTAAGGAGAAGATAGGGAGAGCTACATCTAGGTGGTTTTTCTATAACAGTATCCCTGCTAATGCGGCCAAGGGGCCATATTATGAGTCCATGATCGAGACCATACAAGAAGTTGGCAAAGAGGTTGAAGGACCTTCTCCATATGAGATATACAACAAGTACTTGGATATAGAAGTTGATGACATCCGAACATACATTAAATCATTTGAAAGGATCTGAGATGAGTATGGATGCACTTTAATGTGCGATGGATGGACAGGTACATAAATCTTATATTCAGTTTCTTATCTTATCTTCATTTTTTCTTAATCAAAATAGGTCTCTTTCTGATTTCTTATCACGTTTGGAATTTTACAGGGATAACAAGAAGAAGTATGATCAACTTCTTAATTTACTGTAAAGCTGGAACCGTATTTTGGAAGTCCATTGATGCATATGGAAAGATAAAGAATGCCCAGTACTTGTGTGAATTAATGGATCAAATGGTGGAAGAAGTGGGCGAAAAAAGGATTGTCCAAGTGGTTACGGACAATGCAGCGGCGTTCAAGTTAGCTGGACAAATGTTGATGCAGAAGAGAGAACATTTATACTGGGTTCCCTATTCTGCTCATTGTATTGACTTGATGTTGGCAGACATTTGCTCTGATCCGATGGTAGATGGAGTGGTCAAGAGTGGTCGATTTATCACCACATTCATCTACAACCACAACAACATTCTGGATATCATGCGCACACATACTCATGGAAGAGAGTTGCTTCGTCCGGGAGCCACCAGGTTTGCATCTCAATATATCTCTCTAGATAGTTTAAGTCAACAAAAGAACAACTTGATTAGGATGGTGGCATCGGAAGATTGGGAGAATCACATATTGCGGCATGTACCAACTAAGGTCAGAGAGAAAGGTAAGAAAGTGGCTGATCTAATTCAGTCTAGACCCTTCTGGAGGGGAGTGCAAGCGGTGTTAAATGTTGTAGAACCGCTTGTCCGTGTCTTGCGATCTTGTGATGGAGAAAGAAGATCGGATATGGGTTTTTTATATGAAGCTATGAACAGAGCTAAAGAGCTCATTCAACTGAACAACCCAACAACCTTTGTGAAGTGGTGGGACATAATAGACAGACGTTGGGAACACACTTTACATCACGATCTTCATGCAGCTGGTAAGCTACTAACTTTCTATATGTATTATTTGTATACACATTTCTCTTAAGTAATAACTAACTTCGACTTATTTATTTAGGTTATTTTTTCAACCCTCAGTACATGTTCAGAACTGATGGGAAGAAGGATAGCTATGATAGTTGTTCGGAAGTGTTGATGGGGGCTAAGTCTATTATTAAGCGTATGCTTGCAGATGAGGACAGAGCAATATTGGCATGCAAGCAAATGCATGATTACAGAATGATGTTATACCACTTTGGGACAAGTACTGCTCAAAGAGCTGCCAAAATTTTGAGTCCAGGTTTGAAAATTATTAACTAGATGTTCTACTTAAATTTTAATTATAACTTGCACATTGTTGACATGGCCAATTTTCTATTTACAGCTGACTGGTGGCTAGATCATGGAAAAACATATGGATATGAAGATCTAGCCTATGTTGCAATTCGGGTCTTAAGTCAAACAACCTCTTCATCAGGCTGTGAGAGAAATTGGAGCACCTTTCGCTTGATTCACACCAAGCAAAGGAATAGATTGAAGTCGAGCCGTCTAGAGAAGCTCGTATTCTGTCATTATAACATGAGGTTGAAGCTAAAGAATCTGGAGCTCATAAGGAACCTTCATAGGCAGGAGAAAGAGAGAATTTCCAGACAAGCCACATAGACGACACATGCAGAAGAACCCATAGACTTGGATGAACTGTTCGAGGAGCAACATCCACTAAATGCATGGGTTGATTCAATCACCTCAAATGAGCCTGAATTCAACCCAAATGATCGGGAATGGGCGGAAGGTGAGTTAGATAATGTTCCATTACTTACTGATTTTCAACCTCCTTCTCCAAAACGTCAGAAGAAGAGCAAAAAATAAGTACCAAGCAGAAGGAAGAGTGGTCATGAAATTCAAATTGCTGATCTGGAGACTATCGAGGAAGATGATGAAACGCCAGAACCAAGTGATGAGGTCCAATATCAAACCTCAAATGACTCGACATCAAAGACGAGCTCCGACAGTTCTGAGGATGGCGGAGATGCTACCAGTGCCCCAGCTCCAGCTCCAGCTCCACCAATTCAATTCACTGGAGAAGAAGAATTCACACATGCTACCCAAGATGAACATCATGGTAGCAGAGGAGGACGTGAAGAATCTTCCATTCAAACATTCAACAGATCAAGGAGGAAGGACAAAGGTAAAGCTCCTCAGGAATATCAGGAGCAACTATCAGATGCATCCTCATATAGTCAGCCTACTGGATATGTAGTTTACCCTTCTCAACATTCTGATACATCCGACTATTCAGGGGGTTGTCTAGAATATCCACAATTTTCAGTCATTTATACCAATACGGATGACTATAGTCGGTATGTGATGCAGTATGAACAATACTACCAGAGCTATATGTCATGGGCTGAGTATGTTAGCCATATGTTCATTCAGTATAATGTACGTTTGGAATAAATGTAAGTTCATAATCATATATGTAAGTTTATTCAAGGTTTTTTTTGTCCAACAACATCTTATGTACTTCAAAACAATGTATTTCAACACAATTATGCATTAGACTTGTGTTTTATATTTTTTCCACATTTTTTCATATTTTTTTCTATTTTTTTCTGCTATCCGAACCAGCCGAGCCTGACTCAGCCAGGATCGGCCGAGATCGGACTGACTCGGATCGGAAACGGCCAATCCGATCGGTTTTGGACCGGCCGATCCGAGCCCCGATCCCGGGTTTCTTAACCTTGGGCTTACCATCATCCCGAAAGCAAAGTAATTCACCTTTAATTTCTTCCTGCATGCCTCAGCTGAGCAAAAAATTTAACTATGGTTGATATGCTCAACGACTATGATCTTGTTAGCCTATGATGACGAGCTGAAAATTTCCAATGTCTTGTGACAATGAGCTGAAAATTTTCGATGCCTTATAGGTGAATAGAAATCACTAGTTACTGATTTTTTCAAAGTGTAGCATAGGATGTGTTTAGGAATATTTGGTGGCTTACAAGTTTCGTGTACCTTGATTTCCATAACAGTGAAGAGGACTTCCATATTTCCCCTAAATTTATTTTCCATGTCAATAGGGGGAGTCCTTTGGCTTTGGATCTTGCTGGACTCCAGACTGGTTAATTTTCTGGAGAATAAGTCTGAAACACCCATCGACTCCAAAGAAATGAAAGCTGTTACATCATGTACAGCACAGCACTTGTCTGAGTCAACTCCTCACAAGCAATAAATCAATCTCCAGCATACACAATTTTTGAAATCATAGATGAGTTAGATACACAGTCTAGCTTAACATGAAGATTCCGCACATGTTGCTAGTCGTATGATTCTCAACATCACACTCTTTATTATGAGCTTCTTCTTCTTGAATATTGGCTATATACTGTATGGTAAACCTCAACACCAATTTGATGATCATCTTTGTCATCAGACTCCCCTCTCAAAAACGTTAAAAGAGTAACATTTATACCAGACTAACGGCTGAAAGAGGTCTCCTAAAAATCACCATATAGCACTAGATACAGACAATACAAGTTTCTCTAGTGGAGTCAAAACTAGCCTTCTCCTTCGGTCACCTGTTCTTGAAATCCTTTGAGCGACTCTTGCATCCCAATTTGCAGCATGTTTTACAGGTACTAGAAGATAAGGGTCACAAAAACCATATATCTCGTAATGAATCCAAATTCACTTCTTCCTCGGCTTAAGCATATCCATCTCAATGCAAACAACAATCTACGAGTAACCTGTGCAGTGTGCACCAAAGGGTTGTCCTACGTATTTGCACTCATATGTCGATTTAAGATTTTCCTTCATAGGGTAAATTGCCTGAAGCCCAGCAAGGCCTCCTTGTGTTACCTCTCAAGAGGCAATTGTTCTGCTATTTCCCCTCAGGAGCTATTGTTGATTCCAAATGCCCTACTGATGCCTAAAGGTGACAATAAATGTAGGACATGTAAGAAGAGCTCACATAATATACCCGGACATGTAAGAAGAACTCACATAATATACCAAGACATGTAAGAAGTCTTGAAAGCGGCACCAACTGAAAGGTTTAAGAGTAGATGGCTTACAAAAGCACAACCTAATGCTAATGAGAAGACCATAAGGAAT
Source organism: Zantedeschia hybrid cultivar (assembly GCA_030544215.1). Classification (NCBI taxonomy): domain Eukaryota; kingdom Viridiplantae; phylum Streptophyta; class Magnoliopsida; order Alismatales; family Araceae; genus Zantedeschia; species Zantedeschia hybrid cultivar. The sequence continues at coordinate 30,160,541 of JARZZO010000003.1, read as the reverse complement.
TCCAAGAATACACAAAAAAACTAAAAGATATACATATGGGATCTCCATCTTCAAGATGAACAAAGTTATAAAAGAGTTGACGTAAAATTTGTACATTCATACTGCAAACATTCAAGTCATTCAAGGTAAACCTTCTATTGTTTTCCAAGAGCCCATAGGAAGTTGTGGAACAAGAAGCCAAAGCATAAGATAACTTTGTACCATGCAACAAAGGAAAGGAAAAGATGGCTCAACCAAACAACAAGGTTAGGGCCTATATTCTAAGACAGACTTTACCAAACAACAATTATTTGGTAAAGTCTGCCTTAGAATATGAGATTGGAAGCTGAAACCCTGCAGGATAGCATCCACAATCCTCTATGACGTCTCAAATATTAGAAACCTCAGGAGTTTGAACCTCTAACGTCAATTACTGCTGTACCACTCTTTTATGCGAGTCCATTCTTTTGTGCGAGTCCATGCATCTGGACATATTTAAATATGTGATTTAAATCATCAACAAAACCTACAGGCATATAGTACAATAACAATTCAGGTATAACTTTGAGGATAAACTTATATCTTGGGGTAAAAGAATGGTCTAAGAGAAAACCTCAAGTGCATACAATCCCACTACTTGTGGTGACACATACAAAAAAGACTAATTTAATCTGCCAACGAAACAAAACGCACAGAATAAGCTATGCACATCAATTCCCAGTGCATGTGTTCCTGTTCTTGAAGGCACTCCCAGTCTCTCCCGGGCGAGCTCAACGGGATCATGTCTTTTATTCCCACAATTGGCTGAATTATTTTCCAATCACAACTGTCGAACACCTCTGTACTTTTCATCGGACCATTCTCCTCTAGTTGTTAAATTTCAGAGCAACTTGCTGGAATGAAGCCAAATTGATGCTAGAAAACCACCTTTCCAATGCTACCACTCAATCAACTCGTCCTATAGCATCACTTCATCTAGCTAGATAGATATGTAAGAAGCAGTAAGAAACAGAATAATGAATGATGCTGATATGTATTTTTGATAATAATCCACAGGTAGATCAAGAGGGCGAATGAAGGCATGATCTTTTGTATCATGATTGAAGAGTCACCTTATGATAGAAACGGGATCTTCAACATCATTGACTGAGTTGTTTGCCTATTACTTGATTCCAGTAGATGCAAACATACACATAAACATCTTTCTACAAGTAAGCTGATTGCTGGACACTTTCAATATTGAAGTTAAGAATGTGATGAATCCAAAGAAGTTGTATGCTGATTCTAGAAAAGATTCTTCTAAATAAAAAAAGAGGAAGGATACCCCCCAACGGATAGCCCAGGGCAACAAATTTCTTGAAAGCACTTATAGCTGAAAAGGTCCAAGAATGCATATTTTCATGTGCATGAACCCCCATCTTCAAAAGTAGAAATGTAAAATATTTACACAATCTACGTAGATGCCCAAGATGTCAGCTGTGAACCTCCCTTTTCCGAATGACAAGCCAAAATGAAACACGATCTTGTGTAGATGGAGGTGGGCGAAAAGATCTAAACATGATGCTCACATACAGCTCTCTCTACAAGTCAGCTAACTGCTAGAGGTTTTCAATATGTTGTATGTTGATTCCAAAAAAGATCCTTCCAAATGAACCGTTGACGCTAGAGTTCTGCAAGAAGGGGAAAGGATACCCCACATGGGATAGCCTAAGGCAACAAACTTCTTGGAAGCACTTGTAGTTGAAAAGGTCCAAGAATGCATACTTTCATGCACATGAAGCCTTCTATCTTCAAAGTTAAGTGGAAATGAAAATATTTACACATAATCTATGTAGATGCCCAAGATGCCAGCTGTGAACCTCCCTTTTCCTTGAGCACCTACAGGAACATTGTGGGAATGACGAGCCAAAATGAAATACGATCTTACGTGGATGGGCTGGAAAAAAAAGATGTAAACATGATGCTAACATACAAATCTCTCTACAAGTGAGCTAATCACTGGAGGTTTTCAGTATGAAGCTAAGAATGTGATAAATCCAAAGGAACTGTATGCTGATCCTAGAAAAAGATTCTTCTAAATGCACCATTGATGCTAGAGGTCTGCAAGAAAAGAAGGGAGAAGAATACCCCACACAGGATAGCCTAGGACAACAAATTTCTTGAAAGCACTTATAGCTGAAAAGGTCCAAGGATGCATACTTTCATGCGCATGAAATCTCTATCTTGAAAGTAAATATGTAAATATTTATGTAGATGTCCAAGATGCCAGCAGTGAGCCTCCCCTTTTTCTTCAGCACCTACAAGAACATTGAGGGAATCACAAGCCAAAATAAACACGATCTTATGTGGATAAGAGTGGAAGAAAACTTGCAAAAACTTCTCTGCTTTTACTAATGTATCATTGCAGAAAAAGGCTGTGCACCCCTTTTCAAAGAACCCAGAGAAGCCCGCATTGAATATTCTAAAAGTCATAATCCAATATAGTTCCCCACTTCCTTCTGGCCAAAAAATGATGAGATGTAAAACACCAAGCAGATAGAATGGAATGGCTTGCAAAAACACCGCTTTGAAATACATGTTGGTACATTTGGAAATAAGATCTGTTTTGTTTAGAATACCATACAAAATTGTCATCATTTTGTTACTTCAAAAGACCTTTATTCTGCTACTTAGCATCTTCTAAGATGGCTTCTTTTTTCAATTTTTTTCTCTGCACTCATGAACTATTAGGATCATCCACTTGTAAGAACTGAATAAAGGCAATTCTCTCAAAAAGGGGGGAGAAGAAATCTCACAAACGAAAATGATGTTGTGGAGACTCAAGACTGCACCAAGAGAGCCTGTCATTTAACTTAAATGGACAGATGGAATCCTTGATGATCAAAAAGAAAAACTAATGAAGAGAAGGTAAAAAAGGGACTGATTTGTCAAAGAATAATCATTAAAAAAACAAGGTAGATAGCCAATAAGTACCTCAAGATACAGCTACACTTCAACAAGCAAACATACCCCCAACATGTCGGATGAATATATACCAAACTGATGAGAAGTTGCTGAAACTCTGTGGACTAAGGCATGTAAGCAACTAGAAATATATACCATCACACAGGTTACTATCAGCTATGAAAAATGGGGAACCATAATAGTTGCCCAACTGTTAAATTAGTACTATGCAGTTTCACAACCTACCATAATTCAACTGAACTTCAACCAACTCTGGCAGGCTTAAGCTGGCAATATTATTCAGCTGATAGTAGAAATATGCTGGTCCTACTCTAAACTGAACGAATCTGTTTGCTGCTCTGAAAGCTACTCCAAAAGGCATTATGTTACTCAAGATGCGCAAGCGACAAAAAGCACACTTGAAGAATCACATCAAACCAGAAACGATATCCAGAAAAGAAACAACAGATGGTTGTCTCCTTGTTTGCCCCGGTGACTCCCTCCCAATATCTGCCAGGTCACCACTCGCCGACCAACAGAAATCTCAACTCACATCCATGGGCACCCCCGGCGTCTGCATCAAGACGGCCCTCACCGACCTCCCCCTCTTGAACCTCCCGCCCGCCGCCTCCACCTCCACGTACTACCATCTCTTCCCCTCGACCTCCTCCAAGCAGACCACCCTTGTTCAATCCCCCTCCGCCACCAACCCCACCTCCCTACGGCTCGAGAACCCCACCTCCACACCCCACTTCAACTCTGCCGACAGCACAGTGGTGAGCGTCACAGTGGCTGTGGCAGCAGCCCGCATGGTGTCCTGCACCGCAACATAACAGTGATATGAAGTCACCTACAACAAAAAGGAAACTTTTGAGAGCATGCCTTTGAACTATGATTTGGTCACTAGGCAACTGGTTTCACTTAATGCTCGCATTCAAACCTCCATTCATTTAATGTAATTTTCCAGAGTCAGCTGCTTGTTTTGAGATTTCCACGTGTAATCGAAAATGGATAATAAATCCAAATTTCACATGCTCCATTTACGCCTAGGGATGACAAGAGATGAAAGAGGAGGAGGAAGCATAGAAAGAAAATAATACCTTGTATAACATAACCCGGGCCACATAAGAAATGTCTTGGAACCACTACTATCTTAAAAGCACAACTGCATCGACAATAGACAACTGAATAACTCTTCCAAAAATGTACGATTTCTAGGTGCTTCTTGTTAGATGCTAAATCCAGAGGTAAACTCTCTTTTGTTTTCCAACCACCTATAAGAAACCGAGGGAAAAATAAGACAATGATATGTCAAAAGCTTCCAACCGCTGTCCAGAAGAATGACAATGACCCAGATTCATGCCTGCACCATATCCCTATAGAAAAAAGGACCACATCCCTTCAAGCATGCCCTAGAAGCCCATGTCTAATGTTCAAAATGATCCAGACTCATGCATAACATTCTGCACCATATCATGCCCCAGATGCCCATGTCTAATGTTCAAAAAGTCATTACCAAGTACCAATATATTATACCATGCATACTTCCACTTCCTTCCAGCCAAAAAAAAAAAAAAATCATAAATCCGCAAAACACCATGCAGATAGAATTGAATATAGCTTGCAAACACATTTGCATTTGCAACACATGTAGGTTGAAATGGCTTGGAATAGATCTGTTAATCTAGACAGACTCATTTTGTTTGAAATATTAATATATAAACTGGCTTCAATTGTGTTACTTCAAGAAGCTTTTGTTCCTGCTACTAGTGCAATCCCTTGGGATGATTTACTGTTTTTTCCACATTTTCCAGGCACTGATTATATATTGATACTGTCCACTTCCAAGAACCTGACAAGCCAAAAGCGATTCTCCTACAAAACGTTAGGAAATCTCACTGAAGCAATTGATGCCAAGAAAGTTGGTCATACTTGATGGAGATATAATCCCTGTGAAATTGAGATTTAAAATAACAACTAGGAAAATCATTAAAATGATGATCAACGGAAGAATTAAGCAAAGAATGCAAAGATAAAAGAGGATGACCCACATCAAATAAAATATGGTTTCTAGATTCCAGATGCCTTTTTGCTTTTACATTACCAAACAGCTCTTTGAGGGGTTTATTTTTCGAGCCCCAATACCCTAAAGTAAATCAGGGCCATTTACCGATCTTTCCGCTCCATGAACAAATGCAAAAAGTGTCACCAGACTTGGACAGCCTCATGACACTCCACAAGTCAATAATTCTGCTGTTAAAAATATAACCAATGGCTTGCCACCTTCAAAGAAAAAACAAGAGCAAGGTAAGCCTCCAAGGAAAGTCCTATCCATTGGCTGAAACATGACAAACCCGACACAGTGAGAGAGAGAGAGAGAGAGAGAGAGAGATACATAAGTGGGGTGCAGTTGGAACTCCTCTTTTTTTTTTTTTTGGGGGGGGGGGGGGGGGGTGTAGGGGAGGGGAGATGAGATTCATGTGTATTGGAATAGACTTTGGAAGAGGCAGAACAGCACTCGACGTTTGTGGAGTGGGTTTTGTTGGTAATTAAATATGGTTGGACATCTTGCTTGAGCCCAGTGAGGGATTTGAAGAAGCTTCACTTGCTTCCCTGCAGAGTGTCATATCTCTTTATATTTTTTATTCAGTGGGGACAAACCTTTTGCTTGTTTGGTTCTCCATCAATCTTCATGTTCCCTGGCTTGTAAAGTTGTCTTTTCCATATTTCCTTCTCTGGACAACCCGAACAACTGTCTTCACTCGAAGAATCAATCATTTGGAATCGAGCTTTGCACAGCAGCATGAAAGTGTTTGGCTATAGTCAATAGCACCACTAAACGTGGCAAACAATTCACAATAGATAGCAATATGCTAATGAGAGGAACTAAAATCCAACAAAAACCAAAATTTAAATAAAATCCTACTCCATGGAATTATAGTCCTCTGTATACACTTTGATGGTAAGATAAAGACCAAGTTTCTCCAAGCAGCTCTTGAATCAATGATACATTCTCTAGAATCCATCTATGCTCAACAAAGGCCCCTTGTTCGAGGAAAACAATAGATGGCAATAGAACAAATAATATTTTGGTGATGATTCTGAAAATAACCTTGTAGCAGAAAGTAGGCTAATCAACTGAAAATCATATAGAGCAGCACACCGCTAAATCATACACAATTCAAAGGCACAAGGAGAAAATGCCCAGGGAAGAAATCCTGAATTGTTAAGTATCCTGATATAACACCCCAACAAGCACAAAAGAATGTCCATTTAGCCCAGGCATGGCCTTTGCAGAAGATGAGAATGCCCTACCCTGATTTCCCATAACAAGAATTGTCGCCAACTGATATCCAGTGGGGTATGCAGCCAGGAAGATTTATAGCTATAAAACATGGTGCTCAAGATACAATCGATATATGTTGACTATCATTTATGTCTTGATCTTTCTATCCACAATCCCTGGTTATTCTAGAGTTTGGAAAATAAATTTCTGAGCAGCACCACTAACGCAATGATACACAATTCAAAGGCACAAGGGAGAAAATTCCCAGGGAAGAAATCCTGAATTGCTAAGTATCCTGATATAACACCCCAACAAGCACAGAAAAATGTCCATTTAGCCCTGGCACGCCCTTTGCAGAAGGTGAGAATGCCCTACCCTGATTTCCTATAACAAGAACCGTCGCCAACAGATATCCAATGGGGTATGCAGCCAGGAAGATTTATAGTTATAAAGCATGGTGCTCAAGATACAATCAATATATGCTGACTATCATTTATGAATTGATCTTTCTATCCACAATCCCTGGTTATTCTGGAGTTCGGCAAATAAATTTCTCCATATGTTGCTCATGGCAATAGAGTAGCTATTTGAAGTTCCTATCACTCTCCACCTCAGTCATTGAACCCAAAATTTCTGCAACCAAGGTTTTACTATTCAACTGCAATACAATAGTCATTGAGTGGATCAGCATCTTATGTTTTCAGCTGCCCACACAAGCCCTCACCCACAAAGTCTTGAAAAAAATCCCTAGAAACATTATGGCCCCTTGATTTAAGCATCAAACTTAACCTTTTTCAGCTTGTGACAGAATCTGAATAGTGCAGATTCATCTACTAAGAAACTATCCAGTTCTTCTCCACATCAGATAAGTTCGCATTAATATTCGATGTCCCGAGTAAAATCAGGACAAAGCCATAACATGGCTCTGTAGATGAATAGGCAATGCCATAAATTTCCTGAGATAGGTGTTCTGCAACACAAATGGAACATGCTGCAGTTGTTCAAAACTCGATCTGACACCATATGCAACTCAGTTGCCCACTTGACCATTATACCACATGGATAAACTGATACAACACCTTTCAAATGAATACCAGTTGAAATTCCAAGAAAAATGCCACCAACTCTTAATGAGATGCCAACATTACATCAAAACCCTTTCCACCAGCCAAGCAGAGTGGACATTAAACAAAAAAGATTATCACAGAAATGCTCTACAGATACAATGGAAAATGTTGCAACCAAAATTCATTTAACAAGTCCCAACCTGATCAGGCCCATATAGGCCATTATACCAGGTGCATAAACTTCTGTAGAGCCATCTTCTAAGTGATTATCAGCAGTAAACTCGTGAAAATTTGAGATAAAGGGCCATTCCAATTTCTTGTGAGATATCAAGATTGCAAAATCCTTCCTCTCACCCATGGGGCATGAACATGGTGACAGATTTTTTTCCTCTGAAAGTGGGAGGAAAAAGAATGAGAGGAAATATTTTGTCACAGAAATCCCATTCTGAAGCACCACACTTGCATGCAGAAATAAGGCATGGGCACAAGTATTGTCCAATGAAAAAGTAATGAAACTGACAAGGTTCACTGATCACCTGAGTGCAGAAGGCACAAAAATATGGGCTTTACCACCATATCCCAGAAGAAAAGTTATTCATCTTTAATTTCTTCCAGTACACCTCAGCTGAGCTAAAAAAATAACTATGGTCCATAGGCTTAACAACTACCATCTTGCTAGCTAGCCCATGATAAGGAGCTGAAAATTTCCGATGCCCTATAGGCCCAAACATTACATATTATGCAAGACATTAGCAAGAGACTGAATAGAAATAACTAGCCAATGATCTTTTCAAATTGTAGCCCTCATGAAATATGTTGAGGTTAATGGACATTGATTTCTGTAATAGTGAAGTGCTTATATTCCTCCTAAACTGCAGGGCAACTTGTAAACTGTCCTCTACAAGAATTGGTTTCCATGTCCATCTTGCTAGCCCATGATAACGAGCTGAAAATTTCCGATGCCTCATAGGCCCAAACATTCCATATTATGCAAGACATTAGCAATAGACTGAATAGAAATAACTAGCCAATGATCTTTTCAAATTGTAGCCCTTGACATTGATTTCTGTAATAGTGAAGAGCACTCTTATATTCCCCCTAAACTGCAGGGAAACTTGTAAACCATCATCTATAAGATTTGGTTTCCATGTCCACAAGGGGATACCTTTGGCTTCAAGATCTTGCTGAGCTTGGGTGATCCTTGGGAGTCCAGATTGGTTAATCTACTAGAGAATAAGTCTGAAACACCACGAACTCCGAAGAAATGGGAGCAATTACATCATCGTACAGCACAGCGCAGAGTCTCAATCACAATTCCTCCACATCAAGTCATCAATACATCAATCTCCAGCATATATGACTCTTAAAATCATAGATGAGTTGGCAAAGTCCACCTAACATGAAGAATCTGTATAGGAATATTATGTTAATATAAGCTTCTCCTCCTTCAAGATTGGCTAGATGCTGTTTGGCAAACTCAGCACCCACATGATGATCATCTTCATCACCGGACTCCATAAGATCCTCCCCTCTCCTTTGGCCACCTATTCTTCAAATTCTTTAAGCAATCTTTCCTCTTGCAACCCATTTTGCAGCATGTGTTACAGATGTCCAGAAGATAAGGGTGCCAGAAACCATCCATCTGGAAATGAATCCAAATACACTTCTTTCTTGGCTTAAGCATATCCAAATACATATCAAATACAGTTTTACCTGTATGTCCAAGGGTTGTAACAACGAATTTGCACACCAACGTTGATTTAAGACATTCTTCATGTAGGAAATTGCCTGAAGCCCAACAAGGCCTTCATTGTGTTACCTCAAGAGGCAGAAAGTGTGCAGGACAGTATCCACAATGATATATGATGTCTAAAAATATTAGGAAATGAAGAAATTTGCATTATGGATACTCCAGGACTTCAAATGCCTAACCTTCACTTACCGTTGACCCTAACCTTCAATTACCGCTGACCATTCTCTGAGTGAATCCATGCATCTAGATTTCTATATGTAAAGAAGTCATTTAATTCATCAACAAAACCATAACACAATAACAGTTCAAGTATAACATTGTGGAGAAACTTCTATCTTGGGGAATTAACAAATGGTCTGAGAGAAAACCTCAAGTGCAGGCAATCCCGCTATTTGTGGTCATAGAGACTCTAATTCCAACAGCAAACACAGCGACAAGTTGCTGGAATGAAACCAAATCAACGCTAGAAACACACCTTTCCAATGCTACCACTCAATCGAATCGCTTGCCAGCATCACCTTGATTAGCTAGATAGATATGTAAGAAACAAAATAGTCAATGATGCTGATATGTATCTTTGATCAAAATCCGTAGGTAGATAAGAGGACAACTCATGATCATTTGTATCACAACGATGAAGAGTCGCCTACAACAGAAACGGGATCCTCGACATCATAGACTGTGGCTTGTTTGCCTATTACTCGATTCCATAAGATGGCTTACATACAGATATCTCTAGAACTCAGCTGATTGAGGGAGGCTTTCAATATAACGGAAGATGATAAATCCAAAGAAGCTGTATGCTTATTCCAGAAAAGATTCTTCCAAATGCACCATTGATGCTAGAGGTATGCAAGAAAAGGAGAAAGGATACCCCACACACGGGAAAGCCTAGGGCAACAAATTGCTTGCAAATACTTAAAGAAGAAGGTCCAAGAATGCGTCCAAGAATGCATACTTTTTACGTGCATTTCAAAGTGAAAGTAGAAATATAAATATTCAAACACAATATATGTAGATGCCCAAGATGCCAATTGTGAACCTCCCTTTTTCTTTAGCACCTACGGGAAAATTGAGGGACAATCTTGTGTGGAAGGAGTGGAAGAAAAAATTCTCTGCTTTTACTACCATATCCTTACAAGAAAAGGCAGCATCCCTGTTGGAGCACCCAGAGAAGGCCACATTGAATATTCCAAAACTCATCCTCCACTATAATATTCCAGTTCCTTCCAGCCAAAAAAATGATGGAATATAAAGCACCAAGCAGATAGAACAGAAATATGGAACGGCTTGCAAGAAGGCAGTTTTGAAATATAGGTTGAAATATTTGGAAATAAGATCTGTTTTGTTTAGAATCCTGAATACCGTACAAAATTGACCTCATTGTGTTACTTCGAGAGACCTATGCAGCTTCTGAGATGGTCGTCTTTTTTTCAAACTTTTTTTCTGCACTGATGAAATATTAGGATTATCCACTAACAAGAACTGAACGAATGGCAATTCTCTCGAAAAAGGGGGGAAAAGAAATCTCACTGAAGAGAACAATGTTGCAGAGACATCACCAAGAAAGCCTGTCATTTGACTTAACTAGATAGATATAATCCTTGATGGTCGAAAGGAAAAACTAAATAAGATAAGTTTTTTTTTTTAAAAAAAAGCAAAGAATGACTTGTCAAAGAATAATCATTAAAAAGCAGATAAAACGTAGATGGCCAACAAGTACCTCAAGAAGCTACTCTTCAACAAATAAAAATCCAATCCAACTTTAAGGATGAATACATGCAAGACTGATGAGAAGTTGCTGAGTCCCTGCGGACTAAGACTTGTAACCAACTAGAAATATATACCATCACACAGGTACTGCCAGCTATAACATATTCATAATTCAACTGAAACTTCAATCAACTTTGGCAGCCATACACTGACAAAATATTTATTCAGCTGATAGTAGAAATATGCTGGTCCAAAGGGCACAACATATGGGCTTTACCATCATCCCAGAAGCAAAGTAATTCACCTTTAGTTTCTTCCTGTATGCCTCAGCTGAGCTAAAAAAATTAACTATGGTCGATAGGCTCAACAACTATGATCTTCTCAGCCTACAATGACAAGCTGAAAATTTCCAATGCCTTATAATGACCTGAAAATTTCAGATGCCTTATACACCCCCAACCATTCCATATTACGCAAGATATTATGACTGAATAGAAATCACTAGTTAATGATCTTTTCAAAGTGTAGCATAGGCTTTGTTTAGGAATATTTGGTGGCTTACAAGTTTCATGGACCTTGATTTCTGTAACAGTGAAGAGAACTTCCATATTCCCCCTAAATTTGGTTTCCGTGCCCACAGGGGGATACCTGCAGCTTTGGATCTTGCTGGAATCCAGACTGGTTCATCTACCAGAGAATAAGTCTGAAACACCATTTAACTCTGGAGAAATGAAAGGTGTTACATCATTGTACAGCACAGCACTTGTCTGAGTTCAACTCCTCGCCATCAATAGATCAATCTCCACATACACAATTTGTGAAATCATAGATTCTGCACATGTTGCTAGTTGTATGATTCTCAGCATCAGACTTGTTAATATGAGATTCTTCTTCTAGAATATTGGCTAGAGGCTGTTTGGCAAACCTCAGAACCCATCTGATGATCATCTTCGTCATCAGACTCACCTCTCAAAAACATTAAGAGAGAAACACCTAAACCAGACTAATGGCTGAAAGAGGTCTCCTAAAAATGACCACAGACGATTCAAGTTTCCCTAGTGGAGTCAAAACTGGTCTTGTCCTTCGGTCACCTGTTCTTGAAATCCTTTGAGCGACTCTTGCATCGTGTTACGGGTATCCAGAAGATAAGGGTGACAAAACCATCTATCTCATAATGAATCCAAATTCACTTCTTCCTCGGCTTCAGCATATCCATCTCAATGCAAACAACAATCTATGAGTAACCTGTGCATCAAAGGGTTGTGCCGCGTATTTGCACTCATATGTTAAGATTTTCCTTCATAGGGGAAATTGCTTGAAGCCCAATTACCTCAAAAGAGGCAATTCTTCTCCCTCAGAAGGTATATGTTGATTCCAAATACCATATTTATGCCTAAAGGTGACAATAAATGTAGGACATGTAAGAAGAGCTCACATAATATACCAGGACATGTAGGAAGAGCTCAACAAGGACATGTAAGAAGTCTTGAAAGTGGCACCAGCTGAAAAGGTTCAATCTTAAGAACATCTGTCTTACAAAAGCACAACCCATGCTAATAAGAAGACCATGGAGAATTCCAAGAATGCGCAAAAACTTGGACCGAGAAAAGCTATACAAATGGGAACTCCATCTTCAAGATGAAAGAAGTTATGAAAGAGTTGATGTACAATTTGTACATTCATGCTGCAAACATTCAAGTCATTCAAGGTAAACCTTCTCTTGTTTTCCAACAGCCCATGGGAAGTTGTGGAACAAGAAGCCAAAGCATAAAAAACTTTGTACGATGCAAGAAAGGGAAAGGAAAGGAGGGCTCAACCAAACAAAAAGATCAGAGCCTCCCTCCTCAAAAATAGCTAGACATGGTCTTCAATTATTTGGTAAAGTCTGTCTTAGAATATGAGATTGGAAGCTGAAACTCTGCAGGATAACATCCACAATCCTATATGATGTCTCAAATATTAGAAAATTCAGGAGTTCGAATGTCTAACCTTCAATTACTGCTGATACCACTTTTCTCTGTGTGAATCCACGCATCTAGACATATCTAAATATGTGATTTAATTCATCACCAGAACCTACAGAAACATAGTACAATAATAGTTCAAGTATAACTTGAGAGGATAAACTTATATCTTAGGGAAAAAGAAATGGTCTGAGAGAAAACCTCAAGTGCAGACAATCCCACTACTTGTGTTCACAAAAAAAAAAAGTTTAATCTGCCAAGTGCAAACACAGTGAGAAGTTGCTGGAATGAAGCCAAATCGATGCTAGAAAACCACCTGTCCAGTGCTCCCACTCAATCAAATCATCCTATAGCATTACTTCATCTAGCTAGATAGATATGCAAGAAACAGAATAATGAATGATGCTGATATTTATTTGTGATAAAAATACACAGGTAGATCAAGAGGACAAGTGAATGCATGAACTTTTGTATCATGATTGAAGAGTCACCTATGACAGAAACGGGATCTTCCATCTTTGACATCATAGACTGAGTTGATTGCCTATTACTTTATTCAAAGATATGCAAACATGATAGTCACATACAAATCTTTCTACAAGTTAGCTGATTGCTCTGGACGCTTTCAATATTGAAGTTAAGAATGTGATGAATCCAAAGAAGCTGCATGCTGATTCTAGAAAAAATTCTTCCAACTGCACCATTGAAGCTAAAGATCTGCAAGAAAATAAAAGAGGAAGGATATCCCCCACGGGATAGCCTAGGGCAACATATTTCTTGAAAACACTTATAACTGAAAAGCGCCAAGAATGCATACTTTCATGCACATGAAGCCCCTTATCTTCAAAAGGGGGAAATGTAAATATTTACACAATCTACGTAGATGCCCAAGATGAAAGCTGTGAACCTCCCGTTTCCTTCAGCACCTACAGGTACATTGAGGGAATGACAAGCCAAAATGAAGCACGATCTTGTGGATGGGGAAAAGATGTAAACATGTTCACATACATATCTCTCTACAAGTCAGCTAATTGCTGGAGGTTTTCAATTGTTGCATGCTGATTCCAGAACAGATCCTTCCAAATGTACCGTTGATGCTAGAGGTCTGCAAGAAAGGAGGATACCCCACACGGGATAGCCTAGGCCAAAAAATTTCTTGAAAGCACTTATAGCTGAAAAGGTCCAAGAATGCATACTTTCATGCGCATGAAGCCTCTATCTTCAAAGTGTAAGTAGAAATGTAAATATTTACACACAATCTATGTAAATGCCCAACATGCCAGCTGTGAACCTCCCTTTTGCTTCAGCACCCACAGGAACATTGAGGGAACGAAGAGCCAAAATGGATCACAATCTTGCGTGGATGGGCGGGCTAGAAGAAAAGACGTAAACATAATGCTAACATACAAATCTCTATACAAATGAGCTAACTGCTGGAGGTTTTCAATATGAAGTTAAGAACGTGATAAATCCAAAGAAATTACATGCTGATTCCACAAAAAGATTCTTCAAAATGCACCACTGATGCTAAAGATCTGCAAGAAAAGAAGGGAGAAGAATACCCCACATGGAATAATAACCTAGGGCAACAAATTTCTTGAAAGCACTTGTAACTGAAAATGTACAAGAATGCATAGTTTCATGCGCATGAAACTTCTATCTTCAGAGTGAAAGTAGATATGCAAATATTTATGCAGATGTCCAAGATGCCAGCAGTGAACCTCCCCTTTTTCTTCAGCACCTACAGGAACATTGAGGGAGTAACAAGACAAAATGAACACGATCTTATGTGGATGAGTGTGGAAGAGGAGTTGCAAAAAATTATCTGCTTTTACTAATGTATCATTGCAGAGAAAGGCTGTCATCCCTTTTTGGAGCACCCAGAGAAGCCCACGTTGAATATTCTAAAAGTCATGATCCATTATAATTCCCCACTTCCTTCTAGCCAAAAAATGATGGGACCAAGCAGATAGAATGGAACGGCTTGCAAAAAAACAGTTTTGAAATACAGGTTGGTACATTTGAAAATACAATCTGTTTTGTTTAGAATACAATACAAAATTGACATCATTGTGTTGCTTCAAAAGAGCTTTATTCTGCTACTTATGCATCGGAACTTGCGAGATGGCTTCTTTTTTCAAATTTTTTTTTTCTGTACTCGTGAAAGGGGGAAGAAATCTCACAGAAGAAAATGACGTTGTGGAGACTCAAGACTGCACCAACAGAGCCTGTCATTAAACTTAAATAGACAAATAGAATCCTTGATGATCTAAAAGAAGAACTAACGAAGAGAAGGTAAAAAAGGGAATATTTGTCAAAGAATAACCATTGAAAAATCAGATTAAACAAGGTAGATAGTACCTCAAGATACAGCTACCCTTCAACAAATAAGCATACACTCCAACATTTCGGATGAATATATGCCAAACCGATGAGAAGTTGCTGAATCACTATGGACTAACGCATGTAATCAACTAGAAATATATAACATCACACACGTTACTGTCAGCTATGAAAAATGGGAACCATTAATACTCGCCCAACTGTCAAGTTAGTACTATGCCGTTTCACAACCTATCATAATTCAACTGAACTTCAATGAACTTTAGCAGGCATAAACTGGCAATATATTCAGCTGATAGTAGAAATATGCTGGTCCTACTCTAAACGAATATATTTGCTGCTCTGAAAACTTCTCCAAAATGCATTATGTTACTCAAGATGTGCAAGTGACAAAGAGCACACTTGAAGAATCGCATCAAACCAGAAATGACGTCTAGAAAAGAAACAACAAGAGAAGTCCAGGAAGCAATACAAACATGATGGAAGATTAACATTGTCCCCTCACCACTGTATGTTCAACCAAACTTCTCTTGCATGATCCTACCATTTCTGTGCTCCCAACTAACTGAAATCCTTTTTTGAGTTCTGACTTTTTGGAACGTTCATGAGCTCTGATTTAAATTTACTTACATGTAGAAGCTTGTCATCGCTGTTATATGGATAGGCTGGCATACGGATTATCGACATCAGTTTCTCAGACTACATGCTTGGAAGACTCATGGTCACACACTGAGTGATGATGTAAGACACAAGCAAGGAAAGGAAAAGAAGGCTTGACCCAACAAAAAGCTTAGGGACCTGAAAAGTTGCTAGGTATGGATATGAGGTTGGAAGCTGAAACTGTGCAGGATAGCATCCATGTCCTGATTTTCGTATAAGTTGGTTCATGTAGATATGTCAGTATTATTTTATATTCTATTAATATGCTGAGTAGACAAACTATCAATCAACAACAGAACCCATACCTGCACTTGATTTCATGAATCTTAAATATGCACTGTTCAAGCTTCAGATTAAGTGATCATTGTGAGTATAGATCCTTCAATTTGGTAAGCAAATTTGCCAGCATCGCTCTTCAACACATATCAGTTGTGTTGGACGGTTCACGTTTATAACTTTCATTGCCAATGCTGTTGAATGATCCAAGAAAAATCAGTCACAACACACAAGAGGAGGGCCCGGGCTAAAGAATCAATGCCCTAAAAGACCCACCCAAACCAACAAAAATATAATTTTATTAATTTGGTGACTGGCCCCACAAGCGCACCCGCAAAAGCACAGTCAAAAGTAACAAGACTCAACCCTCCTCTTTCTGAAGAAACATACATGCAGTTTTCTCAGACTACATCCTGGCTTTTAGAACAATCTAACCATGATAAACAATCACAAATCCATACTTACATACATTGATCACCAAGGACACCATTTACCCAAGGGGCATGGACAAATCTTCTCTATGTCAATTTCAAACTTCAGATCAGCCAACCACTAAGTCAAAACCCTTCATTTGGGTAAAAAATATGGAGAACTTTCTTGCCACACTATCTTACTCCTCAACATTTATCAATTCCCTTGGGCAATTCATGTCTGCATAGCTTGTGCTGTCGAAGAACAAAAGAAAATAAGAAAAGGGAGCCATAATACATACATGAAGGGCCAGGTACCAAATGCCCTATTCAAACGAACCATAAATAGAAAAAGAAAAACCACCTTCAAGCTACATACTAGCTGTTGGAATAGTCTTACCAATAAAATACAGATTCGTACCTACATACACTAGTTACTGAAGCTGTTTTTTTAACCCAGATGTGTTCCACTAATTGCCTTGGACGATTCATACTTGCATGGATAGTGCTGTTGTACGATGCAAGAAAATAAGAAAACAGGAGCGACAATACTTGCAAAGGCACAGCAAGGCATGACCCCTAAAGAAAGGTCCATGTACTTCTCTAAACTACACACAAGCTCTAAAAGCAATCTACCCAAAAGAAAATTTCAAATCTATAGCTACAGGCAATAATTACTGCAAAAGATACATCTATAACTCAGACAAGACGATGACCCAAGAAAGGATCCCAAAAAGCAATAAAGGCAAAAGGAACAGATAGTTAAGCATACCCAAAATGCCTTGGAAGAATGGATTCTCACATGACAAGTAAGGAGCAGTCCTTTAAGAAGAGAACAGAATATAGAAATAAATATTTTAAATCCAAATAATCGTAAGGGGGAAAGTAATCTTGGAGTGTACCCTGAAACAAATCCCAAGGAATAATCTCCACCTATCGTGATTCCAGAACATCGTCATTGGAAAACTGAACCACAAGATCTTAAAAAGAGAAGCCTATAATCTCACCTTGTTCCTTACATCCATAAATAGAGATTTCCTGCCCAATTAGCAATTAGCGCAATGGGATCTACGCACAGCCATCAGGAAAACATGTTCACAGTGGATCTAATCACACGTCTAAGAAGGTGAAACGATTGGGACAACCATATATTTTTGCATGCAATAACAAAGACGCATCAAAGAAAGATCACAAGCCATCTTTTTCATACCATAGCACAATCATAGACAAACAATCAAATCAAAAGGATCCATAGCGCTCAAAACATCCAGTCCAAAAAGAACAGAGATCACGCGAGGATGCCAAACGAGACACCGTAATTGAGAACTTGCAATTCAAAACTGCACAGGGCGGAGAAGATCCATAGCACGCAGATGGCAAAAAACCTTACAAGATAGAGCAAAGAAAGAAAATCCAGATCAAAGGGAAAAGGAAGGGAATCAACATAAACGAAACCTCGAAAATTGGAGGAAAATAAGATCGGGACGAGAAGATATGTGTAGAAGACGGACGCCAAGAACAGATCCCGGCGAAGAATCCAGGAAACCGGAAGAAGGGGAGAGAAGCGGAGAACAAGATAGACAGGTGCACGCCAAAAATAAACCCGACGAGGAATTCAAAGAAGGATGGGTGATGGTTTTGCTGAGGAACCGTGCCTTATATAGGCTTCCCAAGGCGGTGGCGTAACCGAAAAACTAAAGGACTCATGAACACAATCGGAATCGGATGGTCCTGATAAGTTAGCTCTCTCCCGTGGGCCACGCTGCTTTATATAAACTTGCCAACGCGGTGACAGGGCCGGCAAGGAAACGGCTTTTCGAACGTCATCGGAATCGGACGGTCGGGATTGGTTATTTATTGACGAATTCTAGCGGAACGCGGCGGCCGAATCATAGCCGTGCAAGGTGCTGCTCTCCGTTGGGTCGCGGGAAGGTTCCATGCCGCGTGACGAACGCCCGCCACGAGGCTCCCGTGACGGGGATATTGCGTGCTCGGTAAAGATTCGGATTCGTCGTGGCTTCGTGGACTGGGCGAGGCAGCGCGCGGCCTTGCGAAGGGCCCGTTGCGTTGTAGCGTCGTTCCAACAGTGGGATCTCATTTTGTGTGATCTGGATCAAATAAATACGACCATTAATTAGACGACTTCAAATGTAACGTTAGAACAGTCTCAGGTTTTGTCTAATTTCTTTTATTTAAGTTCAACCACATCATTTAATCATTTATGGAATGATTATAAAAAAATGAGATAATTTATACACGTGATTTGACGATCTTATGCTCACATGGTGAAGATTATTAGATCGAAGTAGATGTGGTCTTTTAAAAGGGGACAAGCCCCAACCCCACCCCAGCAGGAATTTGATTCCTGTGGAAACCGCACGCCAAACGGCGTAAACAAGCCCACGTCCAAAAGGGCGTGGTAAAACCAACAGCACAGATGAACGGCCCAACTCGAACACAGGCCCAACATCACCAATCAGAGAGACAGAGAGGATTAGGAAAACTGGTACCAAGCGGGATAACCACCCAATTTCTTTCTAATAAGGATTAGGAGGAAAGTTGGTAGCAAATGTGGGTAACGCCTCACTTTCTTCTTAACTTTTATTTTGAAAGAAAAATAGCTATAAAAGTGCTTCCAAATATCTTCTTATTGTATCAAAATATAGAACCTATCATAAATCCACGTGAGTGTACAAGATCAAAACCCCAACAAACCCTTGAATAATTGGACTCCAACTATTT
Source organism: Zantedeschia hybrid cultivar (assembly GCA_030544215.1). Classification (NCBI taxonomy): domain Eukaryota; kingdom Viridiplantae; phylum Streptophyta; class Magnoliopsida; order Alismatales; family Araceae; genus Zantedeschia; species Zantedeschia hybrid cultivar. Next base: position 30,141,405 of record JARZZO010000003.1, on the reverse strand, counting down.
TCTAGGTAGAGATACAACCATGTGCTTCATATTTTGGGAAAAGGATAAAAAAATGTTCAGGAAATGCTCTAACAGGATTAGGTTGCGTTTGATAAGACCGAAGACTTTGATTTGAAATCTGAGATTCACATCTTAAACATGAGTAAGGTAACACAAGTTGTGATTGTTGAACAAATTAAACTATTTGATAATGATAAAAATGACGCCCGAGTAGATGACATATTTAATTTTTTATCATTTTAAGTTCGACCACATCATTTAATCATTTATGGAACGATTATAAAAAAATGAGATCATTTATACATGTGATTTGACGATCTTATGCTCACATAGTGAAGATTATTAGATCGAAGTAGATGTGGTTTTTTAAAAGGGGAAGTCGTGTCTCTGGCGGCAGCGATCAGCGCAGTAGGAGATCGCCTATTCCATGTTTTCCATATCACTTGTAATTTATTCATTCTGATTTATTTAGAATCTTTAAAAAATAAAAACTTCTTTTTTTTTAGGTCTTAATTTTCTCTCAACATAATAATTGAACCAATAAGATCAAGGGAAGTACCAATTAAATAGGAAAAATAAAGATGAGAATCACAACTCCTTGACAGGGAGGTGTGGGATCAAATCTGCGGATGGTTGGCAAGCCTATTTACCCATTCCCTCGTCCTTTGAACAGAATATTGGCCCCTTTCAAGTGGAACTCTAGTGCCTTGCTTCTTCTACAAAATATGGAGGTTCCCGGCATCATCAGACCCTGCTCTTAAGTGGTTGAATTGACCTATAATAATTACCTAACTAATTAAGGTGACCTGAACTAATCATTTAATTAGACAAAATGACATTCTGTGTAGAACATATCTCCAATAAGAGAGCATTTGTGAGATTTAAATCTCTCGACATTCCAAATATTTAACATTGAACCAATAGTGACCAAAAAGTCTGTAGGGACCAACACCCTGTACGTCCGATATGGGAAGGTTGAAAATTCTAGCATGGCAATGTCTTAGAAAGGTGGGAGACTGGTTAGGTTGCTAATCCCTTCGGATCAAGCTTCATCTGATATGGAAACCAGAGATTTCTTTCAAACATACGAGGTCAAAAAGGCAGATGTCCAAGTACATCTAAAAGTTTAAATCCTAAAAAATCAAGTCAAAGTCTAATTGGATCGAATCTTTCTACATCTAGAAGTTTAAATCCTAAAAAATCAGGTCAAAGTCTAATTGGATTGTGTCTTTCTTATTAATGGATTGCATATAATTACCATGAAGTACATTGACAAAGTAGGTGAATTGGCCGTTGAGTTGTTGACAATGGAGATGGTGGGGAGCTGAGGATGTTGTGTGGGGCAGTCTCTCTCTCCTCCCCGAAAGGAGATGATGAGGATGGGGTGGATGACTGTAAATTGAGGGGTCAGCCAATGTTTTTTGACCAAAAGGAAGAAGGGGGGCCTGCCAATTGTGATGGTGTTGGACATCCCAAATTAAGGTTTTCTTTAACTATAGTTAGGGTTGGTTAGGATGAAAGACATTATGTGATGGTTACGTCTTGCAAATGTAAGAATGTGTTTTAGGGATGTCTTTGTTTTCTTTGAAAGCGTGTTTTAAGGATGTCAATGATAACCAACAATCCAATCACTCTCACTATTTGTTAGTTTAACCGATGATTTCAGATGATCTTGTTATCCCCACTTAACTACTACGTATCGAAATGGTTTAATATTTTCAAACTATTTTCTTAAGAGATGTGGAAATAAATAGTCGTGTTCACTTGTTGGGTCAGAGATTCGTCCGATTTGTATCGGATAGCTGAGACTCCCCGGATCACAAAAAACTCTCCGCGCTCTTACAAAATAGACACCAGGTCAGAGAAGACCCTGGTTGCGTTCCGAAGGAACCCCCTCCGATGCCTAAGTCAGAGTGTGTAAGAGCGATTCAGGTTGTAGAACATACCTTTTGAGGATATTGGAGGTCCCTTTTGTAAGGATAGGTATAAGGGGATAATTGAGTCCGATCGGAAAACGTACCGAGGAAGGCTCGGTCCAATCCCAAGTGGGACGGGACTCCAGCTTCCCTTATCTGGTACTCTATATTTGATCCGAAGGAGGGTTCCTTCAGTAGGAAGTCTTCTGACACTCCCTGGGCGTCGAGGTCTACTTCGGATTAGGATGCTCTCCATTGGAAACTAGATGCATGGGCCCACCGATTGAAAAGCCCATCAATTCTTGGCAGGAGGCCAAGGCGTTCCTTTGTGGACTGGCCCACCTAGTTAATGGGCCAGCGAAACTAGGCCCTCTCACTACCCCCCTTGCTCCGAAGGGCAGGGCACGGCCTTCGGAGCAGTCAAGCTACAAGTGGGCCGGCGCATAAAATGCTAACGTGGTGTGTCCTACCCCTTCGTCTTAGGGCGGGAGGTAATTATTCAAACAACATATGTGTTGCGTCCAGTCGTGGGCCCAGTTCGGCACGTCCATTCAAGGCACACGTCTTTTCGCCTGCCAAGAGAGGCGAAGCGCTCCGCCGAACGGATGCTTCTAGCAAGATTCGAAAGGAAATAAAACCCCCAGGTCGAGGGTAGAAGGTCATCCCCGCTTGAGCCTTCAGTTCAAGATCATCGCTCAAATTCTTCTTCCTCAAGCCCCTCGAGCCATCTTGTTCTCTGTGCTTTATGCTTCAATGGCCCGCCATGCAGGGCAAGTGTCTAGGGATACGTTGCACTCCCGAGGGGTCATAGCCGACCGCCAGGCAATGCAGCCATCAATGGGAGAGTCGCCTGGCGAAAATCCAAATCAAATTCAATATCCCAGCAGAATACAGGCTCAACATCTCTCACAGTGATGAGCGAATCTACGATAGGAGGAGCCGCTCATTCATGGCTTATGAGGCCATGTTTGACGTAGGCTTCCGGCTGCCGATCCAGACATACGTGGAGCAACTCCTCAATTACTTTCAATTGGTGCTAGGGAAGATTATGATGAACTCATGGCATCTCATCACAAGCTTCTTTGTCCGAGCGAAGGAGCTCAGGTGTATGGATCCCTCGCCGGAGATGCTACATCTCGCGTTCCAGCCGAAGAGGGACGTGAAAGCTGGCGACAGAGGGTTCGTCCAGATAGAGGCCCACAAGAAGGCCTTATTCCACCTAACGAGCTTCAGCAAGGTCGCCGACTAGAAGGAAAGCTTCTTTTGGGCGACTGAGCGAGAAGGGGAGGACTGACCGTTCCCCGTCACCTTCCATGGCCTCTCCGTCAGGCTGACTGTGGACCTGCCGCTGGCCCCGATACCTTAAGATGAGACCCGATGGTCATGGCTATTCAACAAGGGCCCCCTCCTGAGATCGCTGACGTGGTCACGAAGGAGAGGTTGGTGGCGGTCGGTCCTGAGCAGCCTACTGGTCCCGAGTAAGTATCTTTCTGGCATACATTTCGACTTTTTTTTTTTAATTTCTTTCTTCTGACACTGATCGACGTCCATTCTTATACTCAGGGGTCGGCGTCCGTCCCCCACAGTCCGCGAGGAGAGATATCCGACTGCGGTTCCCCTTTACGAACGATCCTAGTGGAGCCGCGGTAGTGACGGTAGCCGAACCCTGGAGGGTTCGGGAATTCATCCACCTTGATGTTGGGAGGCAGAGCAAGAGGAAAGGCGATAGGGCAGCTGCAGGTACACCCAATCCCTTCACCTCGGCGACCTCGGCCAGAGAAGGTGTCGTGGAGGGCGACGCGGCCTGGCCCTAGTTGTATTCCTTTTTCTTTTTTTAATTCTTGGCTTGTTAGAGCTTCCTTTTTGTAGCTCACTTTATTACTTGACTAGCCTTCTGGTCGAAATAGATACGATGTCGTTTTATGTATTAATTTGTACTCCTTCCTTCTTTTTCAATTAGCAGCTTAAGTTTCTTTCTTTTTGACCAGTCAAATTTCTCTGTACTTAGGATCCGTTTGCTTGCACGTAAAACACAATCGGATGGAAAAGATTTTATAAAGAAATCAATTTACGAGGAAAATGAAAACGTAATAAACCATTTGGCACTTCTGAAAATATTTTCATTCGTTTGTTTGCCTATAAAATCTTTTCTTGAAAATAATTTCATATATTTGTTTGATTATAAAATAATTTTCGCATTACAAAATTTTTAACATAGATATGATAGAGCCGAAATAATTTTTTTTATATTTTCCTGAACTGAGAGAATACCCCAACTCTACATTTTATTGGATAATTCAAATAAAAAAGGTCATATCTTCACATGATCAAAATTTGAACCGCAACATTAAAGATTTTTTTTTTCTTTTTAATTTTCAACTTGGGGTACGTTTAATCTGGTTCTACGTAAAATATATTCGACAGAAAAATGTTCCCTAAGAAAATTAATTTACAATAGAAGATAAAAACATAATCTATCATTTGATACAGATGAAAATATTTTCATTTATTTATTTTTCTGTAAAATATTTTCCTAAAAACGCAATCAATATTTTTTTTAAAATCTTTTCACTTGTTCATTTTCCTGTAAAAAAAAAACTGAACTGTCTGATCAGACACTTATGAGATTATTAGAGGAGAATAAGATCACGATTCATTACAATTACAATAAGATATATGTAGAAGACGGATGGCAAGAATAGCTCCACGAGAAGAATCTAGGAAACCAGAAGAAGGAAAAGGAGCGAAGAACAAGATTAGATGCACACCATGAAAAACCCAACGAGGAATTCAAAGGAGGACGGTTGGTGGTTCCGTTGAGGAGTTTTCTGCTGAAGTTTGATCATGTAGCAGCTATAGAAGAGTCCAAAAATTTAAGCACCAGGTTCGACGTAGCTCGTGCTGAAGAAAGGGCTCTTTGTGGAGTTCTCCTGCTGCAGAAAGAGATTTGGAGGAGAAGATCAAATTGCAGGAGATATGTTCTCTAAGAAGTTGGTAAGAATACTTGTGCCCACCTAGTGTTTGACGAAATTCCTCTAAGAAGTTACCATGGCAGCAGCCGATGCTATGGTTTGAATCTTGCACAATCGTTAATTCCTATATCTTTAAAGGTGAAAGTTATGAGTTTTAGAAGATCAAAATGAAAACTTTCTTTTTGTCTCAAGACTCATGAGATCTTGTTAAGAGTGGTTATGTAGAACCAGGTGACACATAAGCCACTCTTACTGCACAACAAAAGACTAAACTGAGAAAGAATCAGAAGAATCCGTCGTACTTGAATACAAGAAATTTACAAAATTTGAGAATGTTCTAACTTGACATTTGAAATCGTCTAATTAGTAATCGTACTTAATTATTAAGTATGGCGAAATCATTTGATCATTCATGGAACTATTGCAAAAAAAATGAATTCTTTTTATACACGTGATATTACGATCTTACGTTTACATGGCGAAACGCTATAGATAGAAATAGACCCTCCCCTCCACCCACTAGCTCAATAGGTCTCCTCGTCTGACATAGGCGCGGCATCAAGCAAGCGGACAGTTGACGGGACTGTTTACCCGCTCTCTCGTCCTTTGAACAGAATATTTGCCCCTTTCGGAGGTGCTCTAATGCGATTCTTCCTCTCCAACTTAGAACAATTATCTAAAAGTAAAATTAATCTAAACTAATTATTTAATTAGACAAAATAGTAGTGTGTAGATATCCCCCATAAGAGAACGCTTCCAGAAAATATCCAGACCAACACCCTATAATAGGGATGGAAGTTGAACAGGTTAAACTGCATTATATAATAACTAGAAAAACCCGCTCCACGATGTGGAGTATCCCCATCCCTCTTCCAACCAACGGCAAGCAAGTCCATCTCTCTTTCTCTTCTAACCCATCCTCTCTCTCCCCCATGCATCCTCCCTCTCTCTCTCTCAAATACATCTCTTTCCTTTTTAGTTCGCCACACGTCAGCTAATAAAAAAGAGTCTCCTCGACTTATTAATATGTAGACTTAATTTATAATATAAATTCATTATATTCCAACCCAATTCCAACCCAAATGCAACCAGTTCAAACTCAAAAGAATAAATTTAAGTAAGCTGACTTGGATTGAGCTAACCAAATTTGTTGGAACTTAATATTCTATTTTCTGTATGAATTAATGTAAAAATAAATCTTCATGACATTAGAATAGAAAATGTAGCGTGCTCATCATATTCTCTAAGATGTCGACTCTGGCATTTCCTATTTCTTCCAACAAATACAAATACAAATACAAATTAGATAAAGATGATTGTTGTTTCCGTGCAACATACTGAGCATTAGATTGATCAGCGTCAAATTTTATATTGTGTCACCAGCAAGAAATCAATTAAGATACAATAATTACTATGAAATTAGACTTAATGAATCATACTATCAAACTTTGAAAAAAAATAGTACATAAACATCTTAGACGTATTACTAATATTTCAGAAAATCAATTTGGATTTAAGTTTACTACGAAAACTATTTTCCTACTGAGATAATTAATAGAAAAATATAAAAAGAGAAAAAATTATACATAATTTTTATTGATTTAGATAAAATCGAAGATCGTGTACCTAAAGAGCTAATTTAGTAAACTTGAAATATGTACGAAAAGTCTACTACGAGCGTGAAGACTTGCTCAAGAGACATCAGAACTCCCTGTTACTATAGAATTACATTAAGAGTCGACGTTAAGTTCTTATCTTTTTACTTTAGTTATAGATGAGACCACTATACACTTATATGGTGAGATCTCTTAATGTATACTATTTACATATGATATTGTTCTAGTAGATAAAAATATTAAAAGTTTGAATGATAAACTAAAACAATGAAAATCCGCTTTGGTATCTAAAGACTTTAAGATTAGTCGAACTAAGATAGAATATATAAATTTTAATTTTAATAATAGAGAGATTGATTAGACAAATTTAATTACTATTTAGGATCAAGTTATTTTTAAAAATAATAACTTTCGTTATTTAAGATATATTATTCAAGATAATAGAGAAATCCAAAACAATATCACTCACAGAGACAAGATGAATTGACTGAAGTAGAGAAGTGCATTTTGAATCCTTTGTGATCGGTCCTCTTAAAACTTAAAGATAAGCTCTATAGGACACTTGTAAGACTTACTATGTTTTGTAGTTCCGATTGTTAGACTGTGAAAAATGGTCAAGTGCAAAAATTGTGTTGTTGAAATAAGGATGTACATCTAAGATCTAAATTGTATCATTAATAATAAAATAATAGGAACTAAACGTTATGGCAAAAAAAACTTAATTCAAAGTGAAAGGAAGAGACAAAAATTGGAACAAAAATATCATTTGATTCGTCGATCCTTAAAAAAAGAAATAAGCAAAATTCCATCAGAGTGAATTAGAATAGAAGGTAGAAGAGATCAAGGAAGACCTAAGTTGAAGTGGTTAGATGCAGTTCGAAAAGACTTGATATTACTACGTGTTACTTCTAATACGACAATGGACATTAAGACGCCAGGACATGATTCATATAGCTGACCCAAGTTAACTGGGATAAGACTTTGATGGATGATGATCTTATAAATACAGCCACAAAACATGTAAGAAGCGACGATCCCAATAGTGAAAAAATGGATGCGATGGCATAAAAAGTATCATTTCGAGTTAAAATCTATGGTTTGATGTGCAGACAATATCAAAATCAAGACAGGCAGCATGATTGCTAACATTTACAGTGATATGAAGTCACCAACAAGGGAACGTTTTGAGACCGTGCATTCGATCTATATGATTTGGTTGCTAGGCAACTGGTTTCACTTAACCTCTCATTCAAACCTCCATCCATCTAATGTAATTTTCTAGCGTTGGCTGCTTGTTTTGAGGTTTCCATATGCACTCAAAAATGGATAATAAATCCAAATTTTACATGCTCCATTTATGCATGGGGATGATGAGATGCAAGAGGAAGAATAGAAAGAAAACAATGTCCTAGAAGCCCATGTCTAATGTTCAAAATGACCCAGACACGCGCATAAAATTCTACACCATATCCCTATAGAAAAGAACCACATGCCCTCAAGCATGCCTCAGATGCCCATGTCTAATGTTCAAAAAAGTCATTACCAAGTACCAATACATGTATACATCATTTCCTTCCAACCAAGAAAAATTGACAAAATCCACAAACCACCACGCAGATAGAATTGAATATAGGTTGCAAAACATGTAGGTTGAAACGGTTTGGAATAGATCTGTTAATCTAGACACTCATTTTATTTGAAATATGATACATAAGTTGGCCTCAATTGTGTTACTTCGAGAAGCTTTTGAGATTTGGAAGTTTAACAAGTAGGAAAATCAATAAAATGATGATCAACAGAAGAATAAAGCAAAGAATGCACAGATAAAAGAAAATGACTCCTAAAAAAACCCCAAGACCATACATCACCTAAATGTTTTATTCCCAGTTTCTTCTGTGGAAGTCCCACGGCAAATGAAATATGATTTCTGGTTTCCGGATACTTCCTTCTTTTACATTGCAAAAAGTACCTTTTGCTAGTTTTCCTTCTTAATATAATTATGGCTTGCCCCTACACCCCCCCCCCCCCCCCCCCCCAAAAAAAAAAAAAAAAAAAAAAGAGAGAGAGTAAGGTAAGCCTCAACTGCTTGGAGACCTGAGCAATCTAAATTAATAAGTCAAGGAAAATCCTATCCATTAGATGATACATGACAAAGCCAAAAAAGAGATGCAATTGTGAGACAGAATTAAAGAGAGAGAGAGAGAAGTCGGGTGCGGTTGGAACTCTTTCCTCCTTTTTTGGGTGTTTTTTTTTTCTTTTTTGTGTTTGGTGTGGGGGGGGGGGATGAGATGAGATCATGTATACTATAGACTTTGGAAGAGGGAAACGGATGGAGTGGGTTTTGTTGGTAAATAAGGTTGGACGTCTTGCTTGAGCTCATTGAAGGATTTGACGAAGCTTCACTTGCTTCCCTGCAGAGTGCCATATCTTTTTTATTTTTTTAATTCAGGGAGAACAAACCTTTTGCTCGTCAATTCCCCCATCCATCCTCATGTTCCCTGGCTTGTAAAGTTGTCTTTCCCATAGTTCCTGCTCTGGACAACCCAAACAACTGTCTTCACTCAAACAATCAATCATTTGGAATCGAGTTCTGCAAAGCAGCATGAAAGTGTTCTGGCCAGTTAAGAACACCATTAACAATTCACAATAGATAGCAATATGCCAATGAGAGGAACTAAAATCCAACAAAACCAAATTTTAAATAAAATCCCATCCATGGGATCATAGTCCTCCTCCATATACACTTTGATGGTAAGATCAAGATCAAATTTCTCCAGGCACTCTTGAACCAATGATATATTCTCTAGAAAACATCTATGCTCAACAAAGACCCCTTGTTCAAGGAAAACAATAGATGGCAATAGAACAGAGAAAATAACCTTGTAGCAGAAACTAGGCTAATCAACTAAAAATCGTATAGAGCAACACCGCTACCATAATGATACACACTTCAGAGGCATAAGGGAGATAATGCCCAAGGAAGAAATCCTGAATTGTTAAGCATCCTGATTGTTAACACCCCAACAATCACAGAAAAATGTCCATTTAGCGCTGGCACGTCCTTTGCAGAAGGTGAGTATGCCCCACCCTGCTTTCCTATAACAAGAACTATCACCAACAGATATCCAATTGGGTATGCAGCTCGGAAAATTTATAGTTATAAAATGTGATACTCAAGATAGAATCAATAAATGCTGACCATCATTTATGTCTTGATCTATCTATCCACAATCCCTGGTTATTTTGGAATTCGGCGAAGAAATTTCTTCATATGTTGCTCCTGGCAGTAGAGTAGCTATGTGAAGTTCCTATCACACTCTCCCCCCCTCCCCCCTCAGCCATTGAACCCAAAATTTCTGCAACCAAGGTTTTGCTATCCAACTGCAGTACAATAGCCATTGAGTAGATCAGCATCTTATGTTTTCAGCTGCCCGCACAAGCCCTCACCCACACCCACGAAGTTTTGAAACAAATCCCTAGAAACGTTACGGCCCCTTGATTTAAGCATCAATCTTAACATTTTTCAGCTTGTGACAGAATCTGAATACTGCTATTCATCTACTAAGAAACTATCCAGTTCTTCTCCACATCAGATAAGTTCACATTAATATATGATGTACGAGTAAAATCAAGACAAAGATAAGTTCACATTAATATTCGATGTACCGAGTAAAATCAGGACAAGGCCATTAACATGGCTCTGTAGATAAATAGGCAATCCTGAGAGGTGTTCTGCAACACACATGGAAAATGCTACAGTTGTTCAAGACTCAATCTGACATCATATGCACCTCAATCTGACCATTATACCACATGTATAAACTAACATCAGTTAGAAGTCCACGATAAACGCGACCAATTTTTCATGAGATGCCAACATGAATCAAAACCCTCCCCACCAGCCAAGCAGAGTGGACATTAAACCAAAAAAAATTGTCACAGAAATGCCCTATGGGATACAATGAATAATGTTGAAACCAAAATTGATTTAACAAGACTTGACCTGATCAGGCCCATATAGACCATTATTCCAGGTGCATAAACTTCTCTAAAGCCAGCATCTTCCAAGTAGTTATCAGCAATAAACTCGTGAAAATTTGAGATAAAGGGCCATTCCAATCCAATTTTCTTGTGAGATATCAAGATTGCATTAAAATCCTTCCTCTCACCTATGGGGCATGAACATTAATTTAGGTGACAGAGATTTTTTTTTCCCCCTCTGAAAGTGGGGGGTAAAAGAATGATGAAATCTTTTGTCACAGAAATCCCGTTCTGAAGCACCACACTTGCATGGAGAAATAAGGCATGGGTGCAAGCATTGTCCAATGAAGAAGTAACAAACTGACAAAAGGTCCACTGATCACCTGTGACGCAGAAGGCAAAAAAATATGGGCTTCATCATCCCAGAAGCAAAGTAATTCAGCTTTAATTTCTTGCAGTATGCCTCAGCTGAGCTAAAAAAATTAACTATGGTCCATAGGCTCAACAACTACCATGCTACTAGCCTATGATAACGAGCTGAAAATTTCCGATGCCTTATAGGCCTGACCATTCCATATCATGCAAGACATTAGCAAGAAACTGAATAGAAATAACAAGCCGATGATCTTTTCAAATTGCAGCACTCATGGAATATGCTTAGAGTTTAATGGACCTTGATTTCTATAATAGTGAGGACTCTGATATTCCCCTAAACTGCAGGGAAACTTGTAAACCATCGTCTACGAGATTTGGTTTCCATGTCCACAGGGGACACCTTTGGCTTCATGATCTTGCTGAGCTTGGGTGATCCTTGGGAGTCCAGATTGGCTAATCTACTGGAGAATAAGTCTGAAACACCCACGAACACCGAAGAAATGGGAGCTATTACATCATTGTACACAACAAGAGTATCAATCACAACTCCCCTCAATCAAGGCATCAATACATCCATCTCCAGCATATATGACTGTTGAAATCATAGATGAGTTGGCAGTCCACCCTAACATCTTCTTCTTCAATTGGCTAGATGCTATTGGCAAACCTCAGCACCCACATGATGATCATCTTCATCATCAGACTATAAGATCCTCCCCTCTCCTTTGGCCACCTATTCTTCAAATTCTTTGAGCAATCTTTCCTCTTGCATCCCATTTTGCAGCATGCAGTACAGGTGTCCAGAAGATAAGGGTGCCAGAAACCATCTATCTCATAACGAATGCAAACACCTTACTTTCTTGGCTTATACCCAAATACACATATCAAATACACTTTTTTCCCTGCACGTCCAAGGGTTGTAACAACAAATTTGCAAACCTACGTTGATTTAAGATATTCTTGATACAGGAAACTGCCTGAAGCCCAACAAGGCCTCATTGTGTTACCTCTTTTCTGTCTTTTGGATGAGAGTTGAGAACGGCACCCTCTTGGTGCTTTTTGGGAGATTATGTTGTTCTCTCCCATCTTTTGTATGACTTCTCTTTCGTTCATAATACACGTGGTATTAGCCACTTTCAAAAGAAAATCATTTGGTAAAGTCTCCACTTTAGAATGAGATTGGAAGCTGAAAATGTGCAGGATAGTATCCAAAATGGTATATGATGTCTAAAAATATTAGGAAATAAAGAAATTTGCATTATGGATACTTGAGGACTTCAAATGCGTAACGTTCAGTTACTGCTGACCCTAACCTTCAATTACCGCTGACCCCTTTTCTCCGAGTGAATCCATGCACCTATACTACTGTATATAAATTTAATTCATCCACAAAACCATAGCACAATAACATTTGAAGTATAACTTTGTGGAGAAACTTATATCTAGGGGAATTAACAAATGGTCCAAGAGAAAACCTCAAGTGCAGGTCTAATTCCAACTGCAAACACAGTGAGAAGTTGCTGGAATGAAGCCAAATCAACCCACCTTTCCAACGCTACCACTCAATCGAATCGCTTTACAGCATCAACTTGATCTAGCTAGATAGATATGTAAGAAACAAAATAGTCAATCATGCTGATATGTATCTTTGATCAAAATCTGTAGGTAGATAAAAGGACAAGTCATGATCATTTGTATCACAACAATGAAGAGTCACCTACAACAAAAATCCTCGACATCATAGACTGACTTGTTTGCCTATTACTCGATTCCACATGATGACATGCCGCTTACATGCAGATCTCTCTAGAAGTCAGCTGATTGCTGGAGGCTTTCAATATAAAGGAACATGATAAATCCAAAGAAGATGTATGCTGATTCCAGAAAAGATTCTTCCAAATGCACCATTGATGCTAGAGGTATGCAAGAAAAGTTGGAAGGATACCCCCCACATGGGAAAGCCTAGGGCAACAAATTTCTTGCAAGTAGTTGTAGAAGAAAAGGTCCAAGAATGCATACTTTTATGTGCATGAAGCCTCCATCTTCAAAGTGAAAGTCGAAATATAAATATTTAGACAATCTATGCAGATGCCCAATATGCCAATTCTGAACCGCCCTTTTTATTCAACACCTATAGGAAACTTTAGGGAATGAAAAGACAAAATGAAACACAATCTTGTGTGGATGGAAGTGGAAGAAAAAATTCTCTGCTTTTACAAGAAAAGGCAGCATCCCTGTTGGAGCACCCAGAGAAGCACACATTGAATATTCTAAAAGTCATCCTCCAATATAAATACTCCAGTTCGTTCCAACCAAAAAATGGAATATAAAACACCAAGCAGATGGAATGGAAATATGGAAAGGCTTGAAAAAATGCAGATTTGAAATATAGGTTGATATAATTGGAAATAAGATCTGTTTTGTTTAGAATACTGAATACCATACAAAATTAACCTCATTGTATTACTTGAGTGACCTTTGTTCTGCTACTTATGCAGTTGCTGAGATGGTCTTCTTTTTTTCACTCAAAAAGGGGGGGGAACTGCTGAGTTTTTGGATATCTCCAACATTATTCAGGTTGGTAATGGCAGTGACACATCTTTTTGGAAAGATAGATGGTGCTTTCGGACTGGTTTTGTCTTTATCATTCAGTAATATATTCAATATCACGCTTAACCAGGCAGCCTCGGTTGCAGATGTGTTGTCACAGTATGGTTCAGGCTTTTTCAATTTGCAGTTGAGAAGGAACCTAATTGAGGTGGAATTAGAGGAATTCTTATCTCTGTTTAACCTCATTAGCAGAGTTAGTATGTGTGCAGAGATTCAAGACAAGAGAGTTTGGAGATGGAATACCAATGGGCAGTTTTCAGTTAGGTCTATTGTGCAGGTTTTGAATGATGGTGGCCGTAGAGTTTGGTGGAAGAATTTTGTTTGGGCAAAAAATCTCCCTAGTAAGATTCAAGTGTTCTTATGGAAGGTTGCTTGGTCTAGAACCCTTACAGGTAAGAGGGCTAAGAACCTGCATATTTCAAATAATTCTTCATGTGTCTTTTGTGCTTTTTTTGAGGAGGACCTAATACATCTGTTTATGGGATGTGGCATTATTAATATTCTGTGGATGGCTCTCTGAAGAATATTTGGTATCAGCTGGGTGGATCAATCTTCGGTCATGGATCTTCTTAGGTGGTGGTCTAAAGTCTGCCCATTTCCTGGTCAGGTCCATATGTGGTTCCTCATTGGATTGGCTTTGATGTGGACCATTTGGTGTGAAAGAGAGAGGAGAAAGTTCAGTGACCAATATAATAGTGCTATTGAATTATTGAAGATTACGTTTAGAAAAGTGGAAGAATGGGGAAGAGCTGTTGGTATTATTAATGAGGGCAACTCTGTTATCTTGCAGAAGGCAGCATTGTGGAGATCTCTGTTTTTGTGAGGGGTTTGTTTTTGTAATTCAGGCTTTATCCCCTTGATAAAATTGTTCTATTGTAAATTTTATTTTGTGTTTTAAGACTTGGCTGGGGGTTTGTCCCAACCAGGTTGAGGAGTGTTTTCTGTTTGGGATCTGTTTGTACTATTTTCCTTTTTTTTTTTTTTTCCATCAATGGAATAGTGACTATTAGTCACCTTCTAAAACAAAAAAAAAAAAAAAAAATCTCACTGAAGAAAACAATGTTGCAAAGACAGCACCAAGAAAGCCTGTCATTTAACTCAACTAAAGTCTAGACAGATAGAATCATTGATGATCAAAAGGAAAAACTGTAGAAGATAAGGTTAACAAAGAATAATCATTAAAAAATCAGGTAAAACAACGTAGATAGACAACAATACCTCAAGAAGCTACCCTTCAACAAGTAAACGTCCAACCCAACTCTAAGGATGAGTACGTGCAAGACTGATGAGAAGTTGCAGTCTCTGTAGACCAAGACTAGTAATCAACTAGAAATATATACTATCACACTGCCAGCTATGAAACATGAGCAACTATAGTTGCCCAACTGTAAAGTTAGTACCATGCAGTTACATAACATATCATCATGCAACTAACGTCAATCAACTTTAGCAGGCATACACTGACAAAATATCCATTCAGCTGATAGCAGAAATATGCTGGTCCAAAAGGCACAACATGTGGGCTTACCATCATCCCAAAAGCAAAGTAATTCACCTTTAATTTCTTCCTGTATGCCTCAGCTGAGAATTTTTTTTAACTATGGTCAATAGGCACAACGACTATGATCCTGTTAGCCTATGATGACGAGCTGAAAATTTCCAATGCCTTATAGGCCCCCAACAATTCCATACTATGCAAGATATGACTGAATGGAAATCACTAGTTAATGATTTTTTGAAAGTGTAGCATATGATGTGTTTAGGAATATTTGGTGGCTTACAAGTTTCATGGACCTTGATTTTAGTAACAGTGAAGAGGACTTCCATATTCCCCCTAAATTTGGTTTCCATGCATGGTTGGCAGTACCAACCGATACCGGTACGTACCGGTATCGGCCGGCACCGGTACCCTTGATTTAAAGGATATCGGCTGGTACCGGGCCGGTACCAGTACCCACCGATACCAGTACCGGTACTACCATCCTTGTTTCCATGTTAACAGGGGGAGTCCTTCAGCTTTGGATCTTGCTGGAGTCCAGATTGGTTAATCTACCGCAGAATAAGTCTGTAACACCCATTGACTCCGAAGAAATGAAAGTTGTTACATCATGTACAGCACAGCACTCGTCTGAGTCAACTCCTCACAATCAATAAATCAATCTCCAGCATACACAATTTTTGATATCATAGATGAGTTATATCAACGGTCCATCTTAACATGAAGATTCCGCACATGTTGTTAGTCATATGATTCTCAGCATCAGACTTGTTAATATGAGCTTCTTCTCCTTGAATATTGGCTAGATACTGTTTGGCAAACCTCAACACCCATCTGAAGATCATCTTCGTCATCAGACCCCCCCTCTCAAAAACGTTAAAAGAGTAACACTTATACCAGACTAATGGCTGAAAGAGGTCTCCGAATAATCACCACTTGAGCATAACTTGTTGCCATATAGCACCAGTGGAGTAAAAACTTGCCTTCTCCTTTGGTCACCTTAAAATCCTTCGAGCGAGTCTTGCATATCCCAGTTTGCAGCATGTGTTACAGGTAGCAGAAGATAAGGGTCACAAAAACCATCTCGTAATGAATCCAAATTCACTTCTTCCTCGGCTTAAGCATATCCATCTCAACGCAAAAAAAAAAAAAAAATCTATGAGTAACCTGTGCACCGAAGGGTTGTCCCACGTATTTGCACTCATATGTTGATTTAAGATTTTCCTTCATAGGGTAAATTGCTTGAAGCCCAACAAAACCTCATTCTCAAGAGGCAATTGTTCTGTTATTGCCCCTCAGGAGCTATTGTTGATTCCAAATGCCCTACGGATGCCTAAAGGTGACAATAAATGAAGGACATGTAAGAAGAGCTCACATAATATACCAGGAGATGTAAGAAGAGCTCACATAATATACCAGGACATGTAAGAAGTCTTGAAAGTGACACCAACTGAAAAGGTTTAAGAGTAGATCGCTTACAAAAGCACAACCCAATGCTAATGAGAAGACCATAAGGAATTCCAAGAATGCACAAAAAACTAAAAGCTATACATATCAGATCTCCATCTTCAAGATGAACAAAATTATAAAAGAGTTGACGTACAATTTGTACATTCATACTGCAGACGTTCAAGTCGCTCAAGGTAAACCTTCTTTTGTTTTCCAACAGCCCACAGGAAGTTGTGGAACAAGAAGCCAAAGCATAAAAAACTTTGTACGATGCAACAAAGGAAAGGAAAAGAGGGCTCAACCAAACAACAAGGTTAGGGCCTATATTCTAAGACAGACTTTACCAAACAACAATTATTTGGTAAAGTCTGTCTTAGAATATGAGATCGGAATTTGATATTCAGGAGTTTGAACCTCTAATCTTCAATTACTGCTGTACCACTTTTTTGTGTGAATCCATGCAACTAGACATATCTAAATATGTGATTTAATTCATCAACAAAACCTAAAGGCATATAGTACAATAACAATTCAGCTATAACTTTGAAGATGAACTTATATCTTGGGGAAAAAGAATGGTCTGAGAGAAAACCTCAAGTGCATAAAATCCCACTACTTGTGGTCACACACACAGAAAAAGACTAATTTAATCTGCCAACGAAACAAAATGCATAGAATAATCTCTGCAGATCAAATCCCGTTGCATGTGTTCCTGTTCTCGAAAGCACCCCCAGTCTCTCCCGGGCGAGCTCGACAACGTCTTTTATTCCCACAATTGGCTTAATTCTTTTCCAATCACAACTGTTGAACACATCAGTCGTACTTAATCGGACCATTCTCCCCAACTTGTTAAATTTCAGAGCAGCTTGCTGGAATGAAGCCAAATCGATGCTAGAAAACCACCTTTCCATTGCTACCACTCAATTAACTCGTCCTATAGCATCACTTCATCTAGCCAGACATATATGTAAGAAACAGTAAGAAATAGAATAATGAATGATGCTTATATGTATTTTTGATAAAAAATCCACAGGTAGATGTTTGGAAGGTTTTTTTTTCAAAACCTTCGTCGGGACGTGACCTAGACGTCTCTCCTATCGGTTTTATATTTTATCGGACTATGAGAGCTTGGGATTAGCCCTCAGGAAATCCGGGACTTCGAATCAGGCGAAGATTCGAATATATGACCTCTCTCCACTGACCTTGGTCAATGTTAATTACGTCGAGCAACTGCTCGGCAACCTTTGATTAACCGTCCGTATGATGCCCTTATAACATGCAACACTACTACTGCAGACATCACATGCATATGAATATGAAGGTGTATTTTAGGTTAAACCCTTGGCCTCACCTCGGTTTGAGATAGGTTTTATATGTTTTTGGATTAATTCCGTTGTATTTGGATTGATTCCAAGTTATCTAGATTAATTCTAAATATCTTAAACCCATAGGAGTGTTTTAGCAATTATACAATCATTAGGAATTATGGAGGTATTATGACTTATAAGCATATGAGAGCAAGTTTTAATGATTTTAAAACCCTATGAGATTTGTGAAATTAATTTTTCAGTATATAAGGGTATTTTGATAATTTTACCATAAACCGGACTTATTATATTTAGAGTCTATTTTCTTATGAGATTTTTTATTGTATGGAGGGTATTTTGGTCATAAAATAAGTTCTGATATTTTTTAAAGATTTTATCTGATTTTTACAGATTTTTATTATGAGTGAGGGTATTTGTGTAATTTTATTAAGTTCTATGTATATTTTTAATTATTTAAGAAATTTTATATTCTTTCAGATTTGATTCTCTGTTTATACTGATTTTTAATGATTTTATTTTATTGATTTTACTGACTTTTACGATTAATTAATTAATTATTTAAATATATGAGGGGTATTTTGGGTTATTTGGTTTAATATGATTTTTAAGTTGCATTTCTGATTTTTACTGATTTTTCACAGATATTTCCTGATTTTTTCAGATTTTTATATAATTTCATGAATTTTTATTAATTAATTAATTATAGGTCATTTTTTGATTTAAACATGATTTTATTAGGATTTCTGAACTTATATTATATTTTATTTATATATGAGGTCAGGTCAAGGTTAAGTTGAGGGTGTGCACAGATTTTTTTGAGTTCATGAAACTAAGTATACATATATAAAGTATGAAAACATGATATTATTTAATTATTTTAATGGCATACAAACACACATTTCAGACATGAAAATATCGGTCTTTATTTCGACAGGGATTCGCCTTAAGAAAGCATTTTACAAGAATTATTCGACAGAACTTCCCCTTAGGATTGAACCTTAGGAAGAAAGACTCCCCGAATTGGAAAAGATCTCTAAAAAGCGCAGCAAACCCGAGTTAAGAAATCCGAATTTGGTCTTCAACGCAGCAAGACCTCCTCTCAGAAAATGTGGATATGGTGTGTATCCTTGTGCATATGCTTGTGTATATGCCTCTTGTCTCTTGTGTTGGGGGCCAAGGGGCCCTATTTATAGGCCCGAATTTGGGCCCGGTGGGGGGTGTCACCGGATGGGTATACGCTGGGGGGTGCCACCGGTTTCAATCTCTTCCCTTCCCTCTTTTTTTCATTTTTTAATTCCAATGGGTGAGTGAAGGGAGTGAGAGAGAGCATAGAGAGGAGAGGGGGGGGGGGTGCCACCGGTTTAGACCCCCCACCGGTTGGGAACCGGTGGGGGGGTCTCCCCACCGGTTTTGGGAAACCGGTGGGGGGTGTTCCCCTCCCCCACTTCCTTTCCTTTTTCTGATTTTTGGGTTCTTAAATGAGCCTTGGTTCAAATTTGGGGTTTTGGCCAAGTGTGAAAAAGGGTCTAGCCCATTAATTTCAGATTTGGCTCCAATGTGAAAGGGGTTTAGGATGTGATTTTAATGGGGGTTTGCATGGAGTTCTTAACCCATGTGAATGAGGTTAAGAACCTCATTAATTCTCCTCCTTTTAATTAATCCCCCACCCCCATTTTTGAATTTTCAAAATCTTGGAAAGAAGGAAGAGGGAGGGAGATTCCCCTCCCCCCCCACCGGTTTCCCTCTTGGAACCAATGGGGGGGGGGGGGCACCGGTTCCCCCTCTCTCTCCTCCCCCCTCTTGGCCTATTTAAATAAAAGGGATGGGAGAGAGGGGTCCACTTTCCCTTTTAGGAAATTTCTCCCTTGGATTTTCAGATTTTTTTTCTCCTTCTGACCTGCAGATTTGGTCCCCCTTGAAGACTGATTTTTGGCCCATTTGAGCTTCTTATTGGGCCTTCTTATTGGCCACCTATTGGGCCTATCTCCCTTGCCATTGGCCCCTCATTTGACGCTATTTTAGGCAGGTTTGGAGGCCATTTTGGCCCCATTTCGGGACTGATTTTGACCTATTCCGGGACAAATTTAGGCCTTCATTTCGCAGCATTTGGCTCCCCCTTGTTGCTGCATTTTAGGGTCCTCATTTGGGCCTCACCATCAAGGGTTGTCAAGGAGGCTTAGGAGTTGATTTCGGAAGCTTACGAGGGTGATTTGAGGCTGTTTTAGGCCTCCGTAAAAAAATCCGATCAAGACCTTTTTGGCCTAGGTATGCCTCCTATTTCATTACCCCTATAATATGAGCCCATGGTTTTATGTTTTTTTTTTTTGCTATCAACCCTCATATCATAGGCATATATTTTGTTTTTCATAACATAGTCCTACGTGAACATGTTGTTATGCATGTATATATATATATTCCTATAGTGAGCTCACATCGATGTGAATATATGCCATGTGCATATGTCGATGTGAATATATGCCATGTGCATATGCATGCATACTCAAACGGCATTATTTGCATGAAAAAAAAATTTCGGGTTCAACAAATGCCCCCTACGGGATACGCGCCGGAGACGAAGTCAAAGGCGGGTGTCCCGTGCATCATTTCACATATATGCATATGTTCATGTGTATGTGGATGCTTTTGTAGATCTCGAGGGGTCATCTTCATGCCACATATGTATTGACGCTGCCTTGCTAATTTCCCCCACCCTGCTCATTATGGTTTGATAGCAATGCTACCCCACATTCTTTGTGCAATCAATTGCACAATTTGCCATGTACATTTGCTCCTTACGGGTTCAGACACCCTCTATTTCTTTGGTAATTGAATATTCCAACGTCGCTCCAGGAAACCTTGTCTTCATAACTTTGCGGTTTTCTGGGGGCGTTCGGAGTTATTCGATTTCCTTTATATTCGGATCCTCTTGGGTGACTTGGAGGGTCCTATAAGATTGACGCCATCCGAATTGTTCGACACATTGCTCGGTCCCGGATATCTCTTGGCCTTTGTGACTTGGAGATTGGTTGGGAACACAGAGCGGGTCACTCAATTTTGATTGTGTCATTCATATCCAAAAGATATTAGTACCTTATTTCGGCATTTCCGGGAGCTTGATGCGAGGTATTCCGGATTGGCAAAGTGTCCGCCACTTAGGCAATATATATATATATATATATATATATATATATATATATATATATATATATATATATATATATATATAAGAGCATGAGAGGGATATTGTGCTAGTATTAGCACTTCATTTTTTTTTATTTAGGCATTTCCAGGAGCTCCATGTGAGACATTCTGGGTTGGCCATATTTTCACAATTTGTAGGCGATACGCAAGTATTTTTGGCATCATCCTGACTTTCTGTCGGGATTTAGCTAATATTGTTTGCTTTGTGCATCATCTTGATACATGTGTTTTTTTTTTGGCCTTTTCACAAGTTGATATCTTTGCTTTGCATCATTATGGCCGCTCTCGGCGATATTCCCGTTGAGGGATTTCAGGAGGAGGTTGCTGCATACCCGGACGCGGGGTTCCGCTGGGTGGCTCAGCCACATTTGCGGATTACTATTGAGGATGTTGTTCCCATCTGCCGGGAGAGCATCTATAGAGATGGAGAGTTCTTTTACTTCTTGCGAGGCGAGACAGCCCGACACCTTCCTTCAGATGCCTCAATTTATGAACTGCTCCAATCATATATTCATGTTGAAGATGAGGTCGAAAGACCATTATCTCCTTCTGAACGTCGCGATCTGTAGCGTGCCATCTTATTGGATCGTGACAACATAGAGGGGCTCCTTCCGCTTTCCCCTTCGCCGTTGATCGGTTGTGGGAATTCCCTACTTCCGAGCAGATGGGGCCCATCCGGACTGTTCTTCGGGTCCATGACATCAGCAGGACCTGTCAGCCGGCTATGTGGACGCGAGCAGGGAGTCGTCCTTGTGAGGCTGCACGGCAACCACAGGGGTTATTTCTCACTGAAGCGGAAGAAGGCTCGATTCATGATTCTTCTGACTTCAGCATATTGCTATCAGACATATGTCGGGGCGTTCGCCCTGCCTGAGATGTCCGTCTTCAAATCAGAAACTCACATGTCTTTCGCCTGGGGGCTACGGAATGGCTCCTGCATATTATGAAGAATCATCGGCTAATTCTTGACATGGCTGGTATTTATGAGGCCGTTGCAGCGGCCCAATATGACTATCCTTGCCATCATGACTTTATCCAGGCAATTGCTGAACGATATATTCGCGATACTAACACTATCGCGACCTCGGAGGGCGAGACTGCCATTGATCTTTGGTACCTGCATCCGATTTCAGGTTTGCCGATTGTGGGAGAACCTTATGAAGAATGAGTATTAGATGAGTTCCACCGCAACACCACTGACAGCGCGGGAAACTACACAACTCCTTATTGTTACAGATACTTATTGAAGATATGACGGGATTTGTCCAAGGCAAAGCGTGCTGCCTCTTCCTCCACTGGGGGGAGTTCTTCTGGCCCGGGCAAAGTATTGCCAGCCGCTTGGGTCAGGTTCTTCTTTGGAGGGCCCTTCCGTTATCATTGAGGTTTTGCCAGCATCTTCGATGAACGGGTCCCTTCTATATTGTTACATAGGGATATCCCCCGCCGAGGTATTATCATTGCGCCGAAGCATCAATCTGAAAATCCCTGGGGCCTTGATGATATGACTTATGTAGCCGCTTACCTAGCCTATTGGCTAGTGACTTTTGTTGTCCCATATGGGGACGAGGGGGCGCTTTGCAGCCCGAAGTTTTATTGGCGGCCTCAAGACTCGCAATGGGGACACGCCTTGCTATTGCACCAGCGGCACTCGCCAGCATATACCATTCCTTTGGGGCCTTTTGCAGCTCGGCTACCCCAAGTACTTGTTCGGTGGTTATGGCCACCCATTATGTCAACGCCTGGGCGGGGCTCCTTCTTCCGGGTTATTCTCCCCTTGGCAGGAAAATGGCTCCATCATTGCCTACTGTTCTTCGACTGGCAAGCCAGCCAGCCAGCCAGGGGACAGGTCAACTTTCTTATGCCCGTTCCGTCCTGAGTTTTATTCCATTCGGCTCTTGCCGGAAGCTGGATTTCGACCACTCCTCGCGGAATTTCAGGCCATATTTTGACAAAAGAGGAGCTGCTGATCGCGCTTGGTTTGACCCGTGGACAGGTAGTATGGGTTACAACGGCGTTGTATTAGATCGGTGGACTTTGAGTACTCGCCCATGCTTACTTGTATTGAAGAAAGGCAGGGATGTTATTTTGGAGTCCTATTATCCAAACCGCTTTGCGCGGAATTTTGGATATGATCAGATAATCCCCTCTAGTTTTGCCTTCACCGAGTTGCCCCGAGTATATCAGAAGCGAAAGAGTCACCTCGTTGCTCGACTATACTGGAACTACTTTCAGCATCAGAACACATTCGGCCAAGTGGCAGTGCCTCTCCCCACTCATGAAGGGGGCATGACCGTCTCTTTTGCTGTTTGGTGACATAAAAACCAAGGGGAGTTGCGGCTTAGGCCAGATCCCGAGCAGACACGGGGTTCTTCCCAGGCTAAGTCCACTAAAGGGCTTGGCAGGCACACATATAAGGGTCGAGCTGGCCTGCCAGTGCCAAAGGCAAAGAAGAAGAAGGGCGGCGAAGATGATGGCTTCTATGGGCTTGCCGCTTCGGGATATATATGGACATATCATTTCTTTGCAGATTGCAAGCTTCCAAGGAGATTCGAGCATAACGCCCGGCTGCCCGTTGGTAGTTTCAACGGGGACCCCGCCAGAGATTGGCTGCGCTATCTCAGTTATATGCTTGCCTGCTTCGGCCCTCGCCGCGAAGCCTTTTTGATATTGAGGGCTGAGACTGTTGGCGATGTATGGCGGGTGATGGGACAGGCGGCGACCCAACTAAGGATGTCTTTCGACTCCCTTATCCCTGAACCGCCAAAGTCTTTTGCTGCAGCAGGTATTCATATTTTCACATCTTTTATTGTATCTCTTATTGTATTTATACATCACATTTGCCTTAATTCGGCTCTCTCTTTCTTATTTGTAGGAGATGTCGTCTCTCCATCGCCTGCAGCTCCTGGGGGATCTTCTATGCGCCATATTTCTGAGGGAGAGCCTCATATTTCCGCCACGGAGGCAGCAATAGTGCCTTTTGCCAGCACCGACCCGCCTTCGGAGATGCAACTCCTGATGGATGCGGCAAAGCAAGCGGCCCGAAGGAAGCGGATGGCTGAAGGAGAGACAGAATGTCGATCAGTTCGACCCCGGCTGGCTCTTCCTCCTTCACCGGATCTGGTGCCTATCCAGAGACCACCTTCGCCTATAGGTAACAATTTTGTTAGTTTTCTTCATTTGAGGATTAATTCCTCTTTGGAATATGGCTTTTTATTGTTTATTGCTTTTTTTTTGCTCCTTCATAACAGAGGAAGGCGAACTTGTCGGCGAGAAAATGTCTCAGACCACTATGGAGCCTGCTGTTGGTGAACTCCCACCTACGACAGGTGAGGCTGACCAGCCGCCTCATTTTTATATGTCTCTATTTCCCTTTTGCTATTTTTACAAGGTTCTCACCTTTCATTATTCCCACTTTTCAAGGGTCTATGTTCCCGAGCCTCCCGCTCAAGATCCAATTCAAGTGGCATCACCGGCCATTGCCGAGGTATATGTATTTCTTTGGCAAGTCCTTCTTCATCCCTTGCTGGGAGTGATTGTGATTTCAATCATTCTTCTTTGCTTTCTGCAGGAGAATGTGGCTGCCGCTACCGATGTTGCCTTAGGCAACGAAGAAGAGCTAGGAGACCTTAATTGGGCCGACTATGAGCCTTATAGGTCGGACGTCCCTTTAATCGATCAGTTATATCACGAGCTTTTGGACGACCAGGGCTGTTTTGATAATATATATATATATATATATATATATATATATATATATATATATATATATATATATATATTACTGAATTTGACCTCTTATCCCTTTTCACGTGTAGATTTTACCTTTGAGGAGCTGATGCGATCAGCCTCCAGTCATTCAGGCTCTTCGTTCATGAAGGGCCTTGTAGGGGATTCGACAGCTCCCCCCGCAGTGGATAGTCCTCCACCTGAGGGTAAGTTATGTCTGCTTTGATTCTTATGGTATTTCTTTTCAACTACCCTGTCTCCTTTGGTAGTCAATATCAAGCTTTCTGCAGAGATTGTCGAAGCGACGCCGGCAGCGGCTGCCTCCCCTTCCGTTGCTCTTCCTTCGGAAGATAATTCGGCTATTCCTCCCGCAACTACCTTGGTAGAGGGAGTGCCTATAAAAATTGAAGTCGTCCAGGAAAAGCATGCGGCTTCATCACCTGGTAGACCTACTTTCTCTTTTTTTTTTCATGCTCGGAGCTATACATATATTATATTCCCCATATTTTCTGACTATGTTTTTGTTCTTGCTGCCCTCCTTTATCCTTTGACTAGACATCGTCCCCGTGTCCACTCAGAGGTAGGAACGTCGAAAGGGAGTCAAATCAGCCCCTGGGCTTCTTCTAGGGAGAATTGAAAGATTAGTGGCCTCAGCGGCACGTGCCAGGGAAATGTCGATCCCCATTTGCTTTAGCCAAATTCCAGCTCCCGAAAGCATTGATATCTTGGCAGGTACGAGGCTTTCTATCCCTCGTTTTCTTTTGTCAACTGTTATTGGGTATTGACCCCATTTTTATTCTGCAGCTCGGAGGAACTTGCGCTCTGATTTCCCAGCTCATTCAGGGGACACTGTCCTTCTTTCTTATTCGGGAGAGACTCCCAGGACTCCCAGGATTAAGGAGCCGGCTTATACTCCGACTGAACTGTTAGTCTACTCTGAGGATGAGGGTGAGCCTGAGGTCACTTGCCCACTTGCCTCTGATCGGAGGGTAGACTCGCCGACGTGGAGTGGCTCTACTATCAAGTTGCTGCCTTCATGTCATTCAGGAGACACTGAACCCCTTCCTCCTCCTCCCGGAGAGGGTGAAAAAGTAGATTCTCCGTACTCAAGGAAAATTGCGGAGCTAGGTAATATTCTCATTCATTCATTTTATTGTCAACATTATCTGTCGACACTATCGTTTTCCCTTTTGGTCTTATAGTTCTCTTCTCTTTTTGTTTGTCAGAGGGAGAAGACAAGGATGACTCCGTTGTCTATGCCGCCCAGCAAGCTTTACTGCGGACTGAGTTGGAATCCGCTCTCAGGGATGTCGCGGCGTGGGCCGCGGAGGTTTCTGAACTTTGGGCGAACAGGGAGGTACTGGATTCAAGCATCGTTGAAGCGAGATCTCAAGTCTCTGCCCTCCAGCTACAGTTGGAAGACTTGGAGAAGGGCTTAGAGGAAGGCGTCGAGCAAGTGGCGTCGCTTGACCGCCGCCTGGACGAGCTTACTCGAGAGCGAGACGCGTCGGTCGACAGGGTTGAGGCTCTCCGCCTACTGTTAGACACTTTGCGGGCTATGGTAGTCCGGGAGCCGACTCTAACTCATGATTAGCTTTTGGGCATCCCTCCCTTCTCTTTTTTTTTTCTCCTTGATATTGCTTCATTTTGAAGCGCATTTTTGAGTCACCCCGAGGACTTGTCTCGGGCTCCTTCTTTGCGACCACTTATATAAAGAGTTTTAATCAAATGGTGTTCATTCTCTTCTCTTTTTTTTTTTTTTTATAAACTAATGTCAGCGCTCTTTCGGGTTTTCACTAACATTAGCCCCCTCTTACTTTTGCCTGCACGCCCTTGTGGGTTTTCATGCAGCAGGGTTATCCGATTTTGCCTAAGGCGCCCCTTCGGATTTTCACCTTAGTTGGATATAATACCTTTTTACCCTTAACCGATGTCGTCAAAAATGAGACCTGATTAAGTCCTTCGGGGCACCTCGCTTTTTAAGCCGCCCCACCCCTTTTTTTTTTTGACATGACAATGACTCTAACAACCGTTGAATATATGCTATGACTGGACCAACAAATATTGGGGGAATATGAAAATTTGGTTTAATATGAGTATATGAAAGGATTTTTCAGGATTTAATGTCTCTCGCGAGCGAAATATGAATTTCAGGATTTAATGCTTCCCGTGGGCGAAATATGAATTTCAGGATTTAATGCCTCCCGTGGGCGAAATATAAATTTTAGGATATAAAGCCTCCCGTGGGTGAAATATGAACTTCAGGATTTAATGCCTCCCGTTGGGTAAATATGAACTTCAGGATTTAATGTCTCCCGTAGGCGAAATATGAATTTTAGGATTTAAAGCCTCCCGTGGGCGAAATTATGAATTTCAGGATATAAAGCTTCCCGTGGGCGAATATGAATTTCAGGATATAAAGCCTCCCGTAGGCGAATATGAACTTCAGGATATAAAGCCTCCCGTAGGCGAATATGAACTTCAGGATATAAAGCCTCCCGTAGGCGAATATGAATTTCAGGATATAAAACCTCCCGTAGGCGAATATGAATTTCAGGATATAAAACCTCCCGTAGGCGAATATGAATTTCAGGATATAAAACCTCCCGTAGGCGAATATGAATTTCAGGATATAAAGCCTCCCGTAGGCGCGAATATGAATTTCAGGATATAAAGCCTCCCGTAGGCGAATATGAATTTCAGGATATAAAGCCTCCCGTAGGCGAATATGAATTTCAAGATATAAAGCCTCCCGTGGGCAAATATGAATTTCAAAATATAAAGCCTCCCGTAGGCGAATATGAATTTCATGATTTAAAGCCTCCCGTAGACGAAATATGAATTTCAGGATATAAAACCTCCCGTAGGCGAATATGAATTTCAAGATATAAAACCTCCCGTAGGCGAATATGAATTTCAGGATTTAAAGCCTTCCGTAGGCGAATATGAATTTTATGATATAAAGCCTCCCGTAGGCGGATTCGATCCGTTATAGCATGCCGATGGGACTATAATATATGGGTGGGCACGCCGATGGGACTATGATATATGAGGAGGACATAACGTTCCCAAAGACGCAAGTAAGCTTTTCGTATCGCCTCCCAGGCAAGGATGGCAGTACCGGTACCGGTATCAGTGGGTACCGGTGCGTACCGGTCTGGTACCGGCCCAAAACCAGTCCGGTACCGGTCGGTACCCACAATACCGGTGCCGGCCGATACCGGTACATACCGGTATCGGCCGGTACTGCCATCCATGCTCCTTTTTTAAGGTTCTTTGAGATACAATGCCTCCTCAAGGCGATAGGAAAATTTCCGACCCTTCGCGGCATGCCAGTGGGACTGGTGTCTGCCAAGGGAAAACTTAGGATACAACGTCTCCTCGGGACGAAATATGAAGATCTTGGGAATGCAACGCCTCCCTAGGGCGAATATGAAAATTTTTAAAACACAATGCCTTCCCGGGATGAATATGAAAATTTTCAGGATATAACGCCTCCCTGGGGCGGATATGAAAATTTTCAGGATATAACGCCTCCCTGGGGCGGAATATGAAATTTTAAGATACAACGCCTCCCTGGGGCGGATTCTGGAGTTTAACGCCTTCCGTAGGCGAATATGAAAATTTTCATCCTATGATATTCCTGACAGAAAAACTTTTCTTTTGAGGTGAACCATTCCCAACTATATGACATCTTTCAAGAATATGCGTATGTATTTACATTTGGTATAGCAGGAATTGGGGTTACTCTCTCATACTGTATTGAGCAGAAGAACAAGTTTTTTCACTTCCTTATCGAGTCGGGAGGACATCGTCATCATCGCCTCGGTCGTAGTCCTTGATGGGACATTATTGTACCACTAGTGTGGTACCAAGGATTTATTCGCCGTTGGCGACTCTGATATCTTCCCTAGGTAAGCATGTGGGAAAACTCAATCACTGCCTTTAGCAGGCCAAGAGAGTCATCCCCCCGTTGGGGAACAGATGTGGCTTTATGAGCCTATGCGCTCGCGCACGAGCATTATTGACTTTTCTTGGCGTAAATGGCTTTTACGCGTTATCCCCATACGGGTTGCCGGCTCATTTTTGTCTTCAAGACATATATTGGGCTTTACGGCACCGGTTCGTGTTGCCGTTGTCGCTCGGGCTAATCATGTACCGAAGCGTAATACAGCTTCATATGTCAATCATTCAGCGGTGGGAAGGCTAGATTTCCTTTTTCATCCACCAGCCTATAAGCGCCGCCCTCGTAGACTCTGCTTACTATGAATGGTCCGACCCAATTGGACTTGAATTTATTTTTAGGCCGAGAGGCCATGACATTTTTATGCTTGACCATAACTAGATCCTCCTTTTTTAAGGTTCTTTCTTTCACCAATTTGTTGAATGCAAGAGACATTCGGGCTTGGTATATTTACAGGCGCTGATATGCTTACAATCTCTCGCCTTCGAGGTCTGATAGTTCCTCATAGCGCCTTTGAATCTCACGCATGTCGCCCTCATGCACTCCATAATACAGAGCGATCCTATAAGATGCGAACTATATCTCTATTGGGATTACGGCTTTTGCTCCATAAACTAAAGAGTATGGGGAGCATCCCGTTGGGGTTTTATAGACGGTGCGGTAGACCCATAATGCTTCATGCATCTTCTCGTCCCAATCCCGCTTTTGCCCTCCACTGATCTTCACCAGAAGTTTGCACATGGTTTTATTGAAAGCTTATGCCATCCCATTGGCTTGGGGATAATATACTGAAGACGCATTCCAATCTATATGAAATTTAGCTGTCATCTTATATATCGTTTGATTTTTGAATGGCGTGCCATTATCTGATGTGATCCGACTAGGAGTCCCGAACCGGTATATGATATTATGCCTGACGAAGCGTGATACTGTCTCGCCGGTCACTTCTTTTAAAGGGATGGCTTCTGCCCAACAAGTAAAGTATTCCGTTGCGGCAAGAATATATTTACACCCCGGAGATGACGGCGTCAATGGACTCACAACGTCCATTCCCCAATGGGCGAAGGGCCATGTCGGGGCTATTGGGTGCAGATGATTGGGAGGTCGCCTAGGAATGGGTCTATAGGCTTGACATTGGGGGCAGCTTTTTGCCATTTTCTCGCAATCCGCGAACATAATTGGCCAATAGAAGCCTTTAGTTTTGATGTTGATCTTCATTTTTGTGCCTGATTGATGAGCTCCGCACATCCCGTCATGAGCTTCTTTCATTATTTTATGGGACTCTCTCGGGAAAAGACACCAGAGCAGGACCACATTTTTGTCTTGAGGGACAAGACGATATAGTACGTCATCTATCAGCTGGTATGAAGTTGCCCTTCGCAGCAGCTGGATTCTTTCGGCCTTGTTATCAGGGAGCCAACCATTCTTTATTTTGATGATAGGAACACGCCAATCATCTTCTTCTTGACTATTATGGTCTTCTGGTGTATTGATCTCAAACACTGTCAGACCTTTTTCTTCATTCACTGAGGTGGGGAAAAGTCTCCTATACCTCACAACTATTTCAGCTTCTCCTTCAGGAGGTAATTTCAGCGCTGCAGCTAATTTAGCTAATGCATCGGCCTGAGCATTCTGTCCTCTTCTGATATGTTCTATTGCGAAGATATAAAACTTCTCGCTAAGCCAGACAGCCGCCGCAAGATAAGCTATTAATTCGGTCTTTCTGACCTCGAATATGCCGAGAATTTATCGGATGACCAATAGGGAATTTCCGTATACCTGGATACATCTGACACCTATTTCCAAAGCGATTTCTAGCCCTACAATCAGAACTTCATATTCCGCCTCATTATTGGTTAGGGATTCCATCAGGGCACATGAGTGATGCAATACCCCTCCTTCCGGAGTGACTAGGACCAAACCAGCTCCTGCTTTTGTGGTCGATGTGCCATCCGGCTTTATAATGGTTCTCGAGGCCCCATCGAAATATAGCTGTCATGTTTTTACTTCTGCCTGCTGCACATCCAATATTTTCTGCGCAGGCAAGACCTCTTCATCAGATAATTCATTATTCAGAGGGGAAGTTTCAGGAATCGGGTGTGCCGCCAAGAATTCGGCCATACCCTGTAATTTTATCGCCCTCTGAGGGACAAAAGTAATATCAAACTCCATGAGGAGTAATGCCTATTTTCCTAGCCTTCCAGACAACACAGGTTGGCGAAGCAGGAATTTCAGTGGATTAAACCGCGATATTAGTTTGATTTCATGTGCCAGCAAATAATGCCTCAGCTTTTTTGTGGCGAATATAAGTGTTAAACACATCTTCTATGTTGGAGTATACCGTTGTTCAGGACCCACCAACATCCTGTTGAGGTAATAGAGCGGCTGTTCTTTTCCATCCTCATTTTCTTGCGCCAATAAAGCTCCCAAAGAAACATCCAAGGCTGCGATATAGAGTATGAGTGGTTTACCATTTATGGATGCCCCCAGTACTGGTGGCCTGAGAAGATATTCTTTTATGTCATCGAGAGCCTTTTGGCACTTTTCGTCCCAAATAAATGGGGCTCCTTTCTTTGTTAATTTCGAGAAGGGCATGCACCTTCCGGATAGATTGGAGATAAATCTCCTGATATAAGCCAGTCTGCCTTGCAAGGATCTAAGCTCAGTTAGAGTCCTGGGAGGGGGCAGCTCCCTGATTGCTTTGATTTTGTCGGGGTCGATCTCGATTCCCCTATATCTGACTATGAAGCCCAAAAATTTCCTGCTAGAGACGCCAAAAGCGCACTTCATGGGATTCATTTTAAGTTGATATTGACGGAGCCTTTCGAAGACTTTGCGTAAGTCTCCGAGATGGTCGTCTTTCTTTGCAGATTTTACGACGAGGTCATCAACATAGCATTCGACCAAATTATGCAGCATTTCATCAAATATTTTGGTCATGGCCCTTTGATAGGTAGCACCGGCATTTTTCAGACCGAAGGGCATCCTTTTGCAATTGAATATTCCTTTCGGAGTACGAAAGACTATATGATTTTTATCCTAATCTGATTATAGCCCGATGACCCGTCCATGAAAGACAAGGCTTCATATCATGTGGTGACATCCACCATAGTCTCGGTTATCGGCAATGGAAAGTCATCTTTCAAACATGCCTTATTTAGGTCGCGAAAGTCAATGCAAACTCGGACCTGACCATTCTTTTTCTTCACCGGCACAATATTTGCCAGCCATATTGGGTATATACATTCTTCGATGAAGTCAACTTCTCGCATCTTGTCAACTTCAGCATTGACCATGATTTCCAATTCAAGGCGCATTCGCCTCTAAGTTTGTTTTATTGGCTTGACTTCAAGGAGAATCGATAATTCATGCTTTGCCACCGAAGGGTCCAGGCCAGGCATTTCTTTATGATTCCAGGCGAAACAATCTTTGAACTCTATCAAGAGTTCAGTGTACGCCTGTCTTGCCTTATTGTTTAGGAGGGCACTGAGAAAAACCGGACAAGGGTCTTCTGGCTTGCCGAGATTAATCTCTACCAGTTCGTCGACCGTGGCTTGTCCTCCATCCTCTATCTCGCGATAAGCTGGCTGAAAATCAATGAAGTCCTCACCTTCATCTACATCGGCCGAATAGGCTTCATGCCTTTCGTCTGCATTTTCATGCGGGTCTTGGGAGGTTGCGCCAGTAGCTCTCGAAGGTCCCTTTTGCTTTTCCATATTAATGTCATGACTTTCATTTGTGTTTTGGGAAGGCCTTGCCGGACATTGTTCCCATTCACAAATAGAATTTGTTTCAATTGAGGTTGTCTTGACAGATGGAGGGATTTCTTCATTTCCATCTCCCGAACTGTCAAATCTGATATGACCAATTGGTTCCTCCACCCCTGATGGTAAACTCACCATATGAACTGCATATAGGGTAGGAGACCCATGGCGTCGCCTATACCCGATGCCTCTTCTATCTTGATTGGATGATTGCCCCCTGGCTTCTACAGGATACCATAATTCTCGAAAGAATTTATTCATGGCTGCACTTTGCCTTTCTGGAATGTTTTGATGTTTGCACATCTGTTTTATATATTGGGGCATATCGTCCATTTTTTGGACTGCCTCTTCCACTTCCGGCTGGACATTTTTATGCCCAAAACCGTCCTCGGGAGGACCCTCTGGCACGAGATCTCCCTTATAAAATATGATGCACCGCCCATCTTTGTGACGGACTGTGAGGGTTTTTAATTCCTCCACTGTGTGGACTTCCCTTGGGAATATAGGCTTCATAAGGCCGGGAGGTAGGCATATGCTAGCCTCTATTTTTTTGCTAATAGTATTAGCCTCTAAATTGATGGCTGGCCTATCAAATTTAGCCGACTTTCGATGAGATTGGCCGGGTTTCATTCCTTGCCGGAATCTGGCAGCTTTAACTTCATTAATTGTAATTCCGCCTTCCTCGTCGGAGGACTCATCGGCTATCTTCTTCCTCTTACGACAGCTTTCGCCAGTCGCTAGGTCTGAGGCCTTATCAAAATATAGCTGGGCATCCGCCAGATGGCAGTCATATGCTTTGAACGGCTCCAAATCAGCAAATATTCGGTGTTGCTCACCGTCTTTCGTCTATTTGAGGCATTGGTGGAGAGTTGAAAGCACCACCCAATTTCTATGTAACCAAGGCCTACCGAGTAATGCTTTGAAGGAGATATTGGAGTCGACTATGAGAAAAGACACTTGGGTCACCCAGTCGCCCAAACATAACTCCACATCGACCCAACCAAGGGCTTATTCTGCCTCTTGGTTGAATCCTAATATCGTTATGCCTTGCACCCTCTTCATATATGGGGTGAGGTATATCGCTTGAAATGTTTTGAGAGGCAATATGTTTACCGCAGAGCCTGAGTCTACCAATATCCGATCGACCTCGCGGCCGTTAATTTTGCCCCGCATATACAGCGGTATGTTATGGCATGGCGACGATAGCAGCATATCATCATCGGTGAAAGCTACCGTAGCCACATACGTTTCATATGCCTGAGCCCTCATTTCGGCCATATGGACCTCATATGTTTCAGGATTTTGTAGGGCAATAATTAAAGCCTCCGTCAATTCCTTGCTTAAGGCTATTGCTTCCCATATACTGAAGGATGCTGGCATTCTTTTCATATTTTGTAGCACCTTTCGATCTGCCCTAGCTCGAGCTCGTTCGATAGGAGGCATTATTTCTGCCATGCTATGAAGGGTCTCCTTCAAGGCTTTTGACTGCTCCCCAGAAGTCGGGGATTCTCCTGTCTGCATTTCCCCTTTTGCAAGATTAATTTGTGCTTCTTCGGCAAATAATTCCGCCAAGGCCTCGACTCTTTCTGCAGGATCAGGCTGAGCCAACGGATTTATCTTTTCTTGTTCTTTGGTGGATTGAGCATTTTCCGCTTGTTGAGAATATTCTTCTTCATCAGAAGAAGGATAGAAGCGAATATTACCCCGGATTTCTGACTCCGAGATTGGCCCTGGGTTTTCTCCCCTGAAATAGATGATTTTGTCTTGATTCGGCCGGCTTTTATTTTGACCATTATCACGGTCTCGACTCTGGCCTCGGCCTCGGCCTCTATTTTGATTCCTCCGGTTCCCCTTTCTTTGGTAGGTAGCCAAAGGAGTCCCGGTTTCTGGTGAAGCGCGTCTCGCTTCGCCATCTGAAATATCTTGAAGTTGAGCCGACACTACATGACAGGCTCGATATTGTTGTTCTACTTTTTCCATTGTTAACCCATCTTCTCAGAATATGCTAACATCGTCTGGGATGGAGAGCTCATCCTCACTAGCTTTCTGTATGCGACCATGAAGGTCTAACAACCATGCTCTGAGGCGAGCTCGCCGATTGAGTTCTTCCCATGGAATATATTGACCCAGAGGGACATCTTTTGTTGGCCGATCTGGCTGATATTCTTTCAATTCATCGATGATTTTCTGTAGCCTTTGAAGCGCCTCGCTCCCTTGGTGCCTTTCCTTTATTTGGAAGTATAGCAGGATAATCGGCGAAGAACATTTTAATCTCCGTCACGATATTATTGAGTTGATCGAAGTTTCTAACATTGACTCCGATCAGTTTCTCATTTATCTCGGATTTCAAATCCCTTTTGCACAATCTCACTGCGTCCTCATGGACGGGTTGATTGTCGCACCTCATGCTGAGGTTCCGCCATTTATTAATATAATCCACGGCAGACTCATTCTTTCCTTATTTAAACGTCACTAATTCAGTAATAGTGACCTTCCGCTCCGATACTTTGAAGCGATCAAGAAACTTTTTCTGCATTTCTTCCCAACTACTTATAGACTTGGACTTCAGCTTGGCATACCACTAGAATGCCGTGCCAGAGAGGGAAGTTGAGAAGAACCTTAAATGGTATGCCTCCTCATTTGCCAGTTCTCTCAGGTCACTCATATAATGGGCTATATGCTCTTGGGCTGAGCCCTCCCCATCATATCTTGTGACTTTAGGGTGCTTATTATGATCCGCTGGAAGCCTTTTGAATATGTGACGAACCGGAAAAGGCACTTTATATAAATCAAACGTGCTTATTCCTTCGTCCTGTTCGACCATCTTGGCTTCAACGATTTGCTCGATCAAGTGCTTTTACGATGATGTCGCATCTTCTGCTGATGTACGTGACTATTGAGCATTATAATTGGGTTCCTCAGTCCTATCTTCATGGATCTCTTCAGAACTGAAATTGACCTCGACAACTGGAGGTCCTGCTAGCGTAGGAATAGCCCTGGGTAGAGGTAGATTTATTGGAGGAGCGGGGGCCACCCTTTGCTGCTCTTCCATTTTCTGTATCAGGCCATATAGCAAAGCCTTTAATTGTTGGTTCTCCTGCCTGATTTCCTCAATAGTCTGAGGTTGTGGTTGTTCTTGCGGCAGCTGTGCAACTCCAGGCTCTTGGGCATTAGCCGCCTAGGTTTAAAAACTCGGCTTGGATAGGCACGGATCGGCCGACTCGGACCGGTTTTGGGCCGTCCGTGCCGATCCCGAGTAACCTGGCCGAGTCCAGGACTCGGATCAGCCCGACCCGGCCCCCAACGGCTAGTTTGACTAGCCAGGCGTTGGGGGTCAACCTAGCCGTTGCTGGCCGTTCCCAAACGGCCAGCAACGGCTAGTTTGGGCCTTGGGGGTCTATTTAAACCCCCCCAAGGCCCTCCTAAGGCTCCACAAATTTCCTTTGAGCCTCCTAACATTCTTGCTCTCTCTCCCACTCTCTCGATCATAGAATTCTCTCTCCATCTCTCCCACGATGTCACTTCTAGTCTACTACAAGCTCTGCGATCTCTCATCTTCTTATGTTGTGAAGGAATGGTATCTCAAGGTGCTGCTGAGCGGTCATCTGGGAATCATCCTAGCGCTGATCCTACTTGGGGTCATTGCACACCGGTGGACATAGGCCAAAGAAAGGTACAATGCAAATATTGCAACCGGATCGTCTCTGATGGGGTCTACCGATTCAAACAACATCTTGCTGGAATAAAAGGTGAAGTTGCAGCATGTGCTCGAGTTCCTTCAGAGGTTAGGATCTAATTTTGAACTTATATGAAGGAGATGGAATCAAGCAAAGTAAGTACTGCCAGAAGAAGACAGGAAATTCGAGAGGAATTGTCTGAACCAGCGCGAAGGTCTGATGTTGGAGTCCGGCTTGGTGGAAGTAATCAACCTATAAATGTTGATGATTGGGATACAAGTAAGTTTCTTATTTAACTTATTTTCATGTTCTTCATTTAACGTTTTCAGACAAATAGTTATAGTAGATTAAAAAAAATTTCTTTTACATTTAAAACTGAATTGCGACGTGCAATGGAAGCAAGCCGGCGGTCCTTTGTAGACGATGACTTATTTCGGCAAATTGAAAGATATGGAGGACAAGGAAGTGGCTCCACACCTTCTACACAAGAGAGCACTAGCGCCGGCATGAGCGCTAATGTATGCGAGGAGCTGCCTCAGGAGTTCACTAGAGCTGGAGATCCTAAAGTAGGTCCAATAGATCCCTTGCTCACCAAGAAGAGGGATAAACAACCTTCTATTAGTGTTGCATTCAAGAACTTAAAACTTTGTAAGGAGAAGATAGGGAGAGCTACATCTAGGTAGTTTTTCTATAACAGTATCCCTGCTAATGTTGCCAAGGGGCCATATTATGAGCCCATAATCGAGACCATACAAGAAGTTGGCAAAGGGGTTGAGGGACCTTCTCCATATGAGATATACAACAAGTACTTGGATATGGAAGTTGATGACATCCGAACATATATTAAATCATTTGAAAGGATCTGAGATGAGTATGGATGCACTTTAATGTGCGATGGATGGACATGTACATAAATCTTATCTTCAGTTTCTTATCTTATCTTCATTTTTTCTTAATTAGAATGGATCTCTTTCTGATTTCTTATCACGTTTGGAACTTTACAGGGATAACAAGAAGAAGTATGATCAACTTCTTAATTTACTGCAAAGCCGAAACCGTATTTTGGAAGTCCATTGATGCATTTGGAAAAATAAAGAATGCCCAGTACCTATATGAATTAATGGATCAAATGGTGAAAAAAGTGGACGAAAAAAGGATTGTCCAAGTGGTTACGGACAATGCAGCGGCGTTCAAGTTAGCTGGACAAATGTTGATGCAGAAGAGAGAACATCTATATTGGGTTCCATGTTCTGCTCATTGTATTGACTTGATGTTGGAAGACATTTGCTATGATCCGATGGTAGATGGAGTGGTCAAGAGTGGTCGATTTGTCACCACATTCATCTACAACCACAACAACATTCTGGATATCATGCCCACACATACTCATGGAAGAGAGTTGCTTCGTCCAGGAGCCACCAAGTTTGCATCTCAATATATCTCTAGATAACTTAAGTCAATAAAAGAACAACTTGATTAGGATGGTGACATCGGAAGATTAGGAGAATCACATATTGCGGCATGTACCAACTAAGGTCAGAGAGAAAGGTAAGAAAGTGACTGATCTAATTCAGTCTAGACCCTTCTAGAGGGGGGTGCAAGCGGTGTTAAATATTGTAGAACCGCTTGTCCGTGTCTTGGGATATTGTGATGGAGAAAGAAGATCGGATATGGAATATTTATATGAAGCTATGGACAGAGCTAAGGAGCTCATTCAACTTAACAATCCAACAACCTATGTGAAGTGATGGGACATAATAGACATACGTTGGGAACACACTTTATATCACGATCTTCATGCAGCTGGTAAGCTACTAACTTTCTATATGTATTATTTATATACACATTTCTCTTAAGTAATAACTAACTTCGACTTGTTTATTTAGGTTATTTTTTCAACCCTCAGTACATGTTTAGAACTGATGGGAAGAAGGATAACTATGATAGTTACTCGGAAGTGTTGATGGGGGTTAAGTCTGTTATTAAGCGCATGCTTGCAGATGAGGACAGAACAATAATGGCATACAAGCAAATTCATGATTACAGAATGATGTTATACCACTTTGGGACAAGTAATGCTCAAAGAGCTGTCAAAATTTTGAGTCCAGATTTGAAAATTATTAACTAGATGTTCTACTTAATTTTTAATTATAGCTTGCACATTGTTGACATAGCCAATTTTCTATTTACAACTGACTGGTGACTAGATCATGAAAAAGTATATGGGTATGAAGATCTAGCCTATGTTGCAATTCGGGTCTTAAGTCAAACAACCTCTTCATCAGGTTGTGAGAGAAACTGAAACACCTTTGACTTGATTCACACAAAGCAAAGGAATAGATTGAAGTCGAGCCGTCTAGAGAAGCTAGTATTCTGTCATTATAACATAAGGTTGAAGCTAAAAAACCTGTAACTCATAACGAACCTTCAAAGGCAGGAGAAAGAGAGAATTTCCGGACAAGCCACGGAGACGACACATACAGAAGAACCCATAGACTTGGATGAGCTGTTCGAGGAGCAACATCCACTAACTGCATGGGTTGATGCAAGCACCTCAAATGAGCCTGAATTCAACCCAAATGATCGGGAATGGGCGGAAGGTGAGTTAGATAATGTTCCATTATTTACTGATTTTCAACCTCCTCCAAAACGTCAGAAGAAGAACAAAAAACAAGCACCAAGCAAAAAGAAGAGTGGTACTGGAATTCAAATTGCATCAAAACCAAGTGATGAGGTCTAATATCAAACCTCAAATGACTCAAAATCAAAGACGAGCTCCAACAGTTCTGAGGATGGCGGAGATGCTACCAGTACCCCAGCCCCAACTCCACCAATTCAATTCACTGGAGAAGAAGAATACACACATGCTACCCAAGATCAACATCGTGGTAGCAGAGCAGGACGTGAGGAATCTTCCATTCAAACATTCAGCAGATCAAGGAGGAAGGACAAAGGTAAAGCTCCTCAGTGTGCAGAGGCCAAAGAAGAACTTAGGAGGGAGAGAGAATATCAGGAGCAACTATCAGATGCATCATCATATTCTCCATACGAAGGGTATAGTCAGCCTACTGGATATGTAGTTTACCCTCCTCAACATTCTAATACATCCGACTATTCAGGGAGTTGTCTAGAATATCCACAATTGTCAGTCATTTATACCAATACGGATGACTATAGCCGGTATGTGATGCAATATGAACAATACTACCAGAGCTATATGTCATGGGCTGAATATGTTAGTCATATGCTCATTCAGTATAATGTACGTTTGGAATAAATGTAAGTTCATAATCATATATGTAAATTTATTCAAGGTTTTTTTATCCAACATTTGTCCAACAACATCTTATGTACTTCAAATCAATGTATTTCAACACAATTATACATTAGACTTGTGTTTTATATTTTTTTCACATTTTTTCATATTTTTTTCTATTTTTTTCTGCTATCCGAACCAGCCGAGCCTGACTCAGCCAGGATCGGCCGGGATCGGACTGACTCGGATCGGAATCGGCCGATCCGATCGGTTTTGGACCGGCCGATCCGAGACCCGATCCCGGGTTTCTTAACCTTGTTAGCCGCACCTTCATTGTTTTAAGGTGGCTATGTCCCCTGGCCTACTTGGCCCAACATGCGCATGGCTTGCTCCATTGGGCGGGTAATTGGCCCGCCTCTTTGCGTCATCCCAGCAACATTACTCGGCTCCTCTAACTGAGAAGGCTGCCGATTTGTACTATAAGTATAGCAAGTATATATTCGGATGCCATCATCTGTCATCCGTATGGTCCTTTTCTTCCTCTGCGCTGGTCATACCAGAGCGCCGAGTCTTTCGAAGACAGAAACCCGTTTTTGGGCAGGCTCTTGCACCTCGTAGACATTCTTCTTTCCTCGACTATGTTTAGGGTGAAGCCAAGTTGTTGGATGGGTTATTTCCCTCACCGGCTCTGCAGGCTTGGGAGGTTGTCGCTCTGCTAGGGTGGCCCTAGCCTCGCGTATTTTGCGGACTTCCTTCTTGGTTACCCACATTTTCTTGAGGCGGAACACATGCCTCTCCTTGTATTTGCCCCCATGTTGGGGAATGGTATTATCCCGTGCCCGGGGCGCAGTATTGCCCCCAGCATGTTGGGGTGTAGTAGGCGCATGCCGATGAACAACGGCTTTTTGCGTCCTCCTTTTCTTCTTAAAGGAGGCCACATCTTGGCAAACCTTGGGCAAGATTCTAAAACGATTACGGACCGGAATCGTCGGAACATGCCGAGTTTTGGGAATGATTGGCTCCCCGCCATCCAGGCGGATGCGCATGTCCCCAACCAGTATCATCTTCCCGGTCCGGGAGGGACTTGGGGGAACATTCTTCCGTTTTTGCCTCCTATTGGATGAGGAAGCGGGAGATGAGCTGATGGTATTGGTGGTGTAGACAATTTGTCGTTTCCCACCCTTGTTGGCCTCCTTTGCGCGGGAGGCACGCTTCTTTTCCTGTGTTGGAACTGACTCCGGCGCTGGGATTACTCCCAAAAAGTATGGGGACCCCACGACCGCGGGGAAATCGCCGAAGCAGGTTGGAGTGGTAAGGTACCCACACCGAGCGTGGGCCGCCACTACGAGGAGGCCGTAAGTGACCCTTGCTGCCATTGCTATCTGTCAGGCAAAAGACTCGACCACCTGCATAAGACATGGCAAAGTTAGTGGAAGAGTTATGGTGAGGGCATCACCGGACAGAGAGATGAAGGGGAAGAGAGGTCCCACCGGGCGTGCGAATGTGTTTGGAAGGTTTTTTTTTTTCAAAACCTTCGTCGGGACGTGACCTAGACGTCTCTCCCATCGGATTATTCGGAAATCTTTTTTTTTTTGTTTATCTAGAGAAATATAAGTCGGTTTTATATTTTATCGGACTATGAGAGTTTGGGATTAGCCCTCAGGGAATCCGAGACTTCGAATCAGGCGAAGATTCGAGTATATGACCTCTCTTCACTGACCTTGGTCA
Organism: Zantedeschia hybrid cultivar; assembly: GCA_030544215.1. Lineage (NCBI taxonomy): Eukaryota > Viridiplantae > Streptophyta > Magnoliopsida > Alismatales > Araceae > Zantedeschia > Zantedeschia hybrid cultivar. The sequence continues at coordinate 30,100,344 of JARZZO010000003.1, read as the reverse complement.
GTGTTAATTACGTCGAGCAACTGCTCGGCAACCTTTGATTAACCATCCGTATGATGCCCTTATAACATGCAACACTACTACTACAGGCAGCACATGCATATGAATATGAAGGTGTATTTTAGGTTAAGCCCTTGGCCTCACCCCGGTTTGAGATAGGTTTTATATGTTTTTGGATTAATTCCGTTGTATTTGGATTGATTCCAAGTTATCTGGATTAATTCCAAATATCTTAAACCCATAGAGGTGTTTTAGCAATTATACAATCATTAAGAATTATAGACGTATTATGGCTTATAAGCATATGAGAGCAAGTTTTAATAGTTTTAAAACCTTATGAGATTTGTGAAATTAATTTTTAAGTATATAAGGGTATTTTGGTAATTTTACCCTAAACCGGACTTATTATATTTAGAGTTTATTTTCTTATGAGATTTTTTATTGTATGGAGGGTATTTTGGTGATATTTTTTAAGAATTTTATCTGATTTTTACAGATTTTTATTATGAGTGAGGGTATTTTTGTAATTTTATTAAGTTCTATGTATATTTTTAAGTATTTAAGAAATTGTATATTCTTTCAGATTTGATTCTCTGTTTTTACTGATTTTTAATGATTTTATTTTATTGATTTTACTGACTTTTATGATTAATTAATTAATTATTTAAATATATGAGGGGTATTTTGGATTATTTGGTTTAATATGATTTTTAAATTGTATTTCTGATTTTTACTGATTTTTCACAGATATTTCCTGATTTTTTCAGATTTTTATATAATTTCATGAATTTTTATTAATTAATTAATTATAGGTCATTTTTTGATTTAAACATGATTTTATTAGGATTTCTGAACTTATATTATATTTTATTTATATATGAGGTCAGGTCAAGGTTAAGTTGAGGTGTGCACAGATTTTTTTGAGTTCATGAAACTAAATATACATATATAAAGTATGAAAACATGATATTATTTAATTATTTTAATGGCACACAAACACACATTTCAGACATGAAAATATCGGTCTTTATTTCGACAAGGATTCGCCTTAAGAAGGCATTTTACAAGAATTATTCGTCAGAGCTTCCCCTCAGGATTGAACCTTAAAAAGAAAGACTACCCGAATTGGAAAAGCTCTCCAAAAAGCGCAGCAAACCCGGGTTAAGAAACTCGAATTTGGTCTTCAACGCAGCAAGACCTCCTCTCAGAAAATGTGGATATGGTGTGTATCCTTGTGCATATGCTTGTGTATATGCCTCTTGTCTCTTGTGTTGGGGGCCAAGGGACCCTATTTATAGGCCCGAATTTGGGCCCGGTGGGGGGTGCCACCGAATGGGTATACGGTGGGGGGTGCCACCGGTTTCAATCTCTTCCCTTCCCTCTTTTTTTAATTCCAATGGGTGAGTGAAGGGAGTGAGAGAGAGCATAGAGAGGAGAGGGGGGGGGGGGGGCACCGGTTTGGACCCCCCACCGGTTGGGAACCGGTGGGGGGTCGGGGTGTTCCCCTCCCCCACTTCCTTTCCTTTTTCTGATTTTTGGGCTCTTAAATGAGTCTTGGTTCAGATTTGGGGTTTTGGCCAAATGTGAAAAGGGATCTAGCCCATTAATTTCAGACTTGGCTCCAATGTAAAAGGGATTTATGATGGGATTTTAATGGGGGTTTGCATGGAATTCTTAACCCATGTGAATGGGGTTAAGAACTTCATTAATTCGCCTCCTTTTAATTAATCCACCACCCTCATTTTTGAATTTTCAAAATCTTGGAAATAAGGAAGAGGGAGGGAGATCCCCCTCCCCCCCCCACCGGTTTCCCTCTTGGAACCGGTGGGGGGGTTCCCAACCGGTGGGGGGGGGGGGCCCACCGGTTCCCCCTCTCTCTCCTCCCCCCTCTTGGCCTATTTAAATAAAGGGGATGTGAGAGAGGGGTCCACTTTCCCCTTTAGGAAATTTCTCCCTTGGATTTTCAGATTTTTTTTCTCCTTCTGACCTGCAGATTTGGTCCCCCTTGAGGACTGATTTTTGGCCCATTTGAGCTTCTTATTGGGCCTTCTTATTGGGCCACCTATTGGGCCACTTATTGGGCCTATCTCCCTTGCTATTGGCCCCTCATTTGAGACTATTTTAGGCAGGTTTGGAGGCCATTTTGTCCCCATTTCGGGACTGGTTTTGGCCTATTCCGGGACAGATTTAGGCCTTCATTTCGCAGCATTTGGCTCCCCCTTGTTGCTGCATTTTAGGATCCTCCTTTGGGCCTCACCATCAAGGGTTTTCAAGGAGGCTTAGGAGTTGATTTCGGAAGCCTGCGAGGGTGATTTGGGGTTGTTTTAGGCCTCCGTAAAAAAATCCGATCAAGGCCTTTTTGGCCTAGATATGCTTCCTATTCCATTACCCCTATAATATGAACCCATGGTTTTATGTTTTTTTTTTTTTTGCTATCAACCCTCATATCATAGGCATATATTTTGTTTTTCATAACATAATCCTACGTGAACATGTTGTTATGCATGTATATATATATTTTCCTATAGTGAGCTCACATCGATGTGAGTATATGCCATGTGCATATGCATGCATACTCAAACGGCATTATTTGCATGAAAAAAAAAAATTTCGGATTCAACAGTAATCAAGAGGACAAATGAAGGCATGATCTTTTGTATCACAATTGAAGAGTCACCTATGACAGAAACATGATCTTCGACATCATAGACTAAGTTGTTTGCCTATTACTTGATTCTAGTAGATGCAAACATAATAGTCACATACAAATCTTTCTACAAGTTAGCTGATTGTTGGATGCTTTCAACATTAAAGTTAAGAATGTGATGAATCCAAAGAAGTTGTATGCTGATTCTAGAAAAGATTCTTCCACATGGACCATGGATGCTAAAGGTTTGCAAGAAAAGAAAGAGGAAGGATAACCCCCACGGGCAACAAATTTCTTGAAAGCACTTATAACTGAAAAGGTCCAAGAATGCATACTTTCATGTGCATAAAGCCCCCCCATCTTCAAAAGTAGAAACGTAAATATTTACACAATCTACGTAGATGCCCAAGATGCCAGCAGTGAACCTCCCTTTTCCTTCAGCACCTACAGGAACATTGAGGGAATGACAAGCCAAAATGAAACACGATCTTGTGTGGATGGAGGTGGACGAAAAGATGTAAACATGATGCTCACATACAGCTCTCTCTACAAGTCAGCTAATTACTGGAGGTTTTCAATATGTTGTATGCTGATTTCAGAAAAGATCCTTCCAAATGAACTGTTGACGCTAGAGTTCTGCAGGAAAAGAAGGGGGAAGGATACCCCACATGGGATAGCCTAGGGCAACAAACTTCTTGAAACCACTTATAGTTGAAAAGCTCCAAGAATGCATACTTTCATGCGTATGAAGCCTCTATCTTCAAAGTTAAGTAGAAATGAAAATATTTACACATAATCTATGTAGATGCCAAAGATGCCAGCTGTGAACCTCCCTTTTCCTTCAGCACCTACAGGAACATTGTGCGAATGACGAGCCAAAATGAATACAATCTTACGTGGATGGGCTGGAAGAAAAGATGTAAACATGATGCTAACATACAAATCTCTCCACAAGTGAGCTCATTGCTGGAGGTTTTCAATATGAAGCTAAGAATGTGATAAATCCAAAGAAACTGTATGCTGATCCTTGAAAAAAATTCTTCCAAATGCACCATTGATGCTAGAGGTCTGCAAGTAAATAAGGGAGAAAAATACCCCACACAGGATAGCCTAGGACAACAAATTTCTTGAAAGCACTTATAGCTGAAAAGGTCCAAGGATGCATACTTTCATGCGCATGAAATCTCTATCTTGAAAGTAAATATGTAACTATTTATGTAGATGTTCAAGATGCCAGCAGTGAGCCGCCCCTTTTTCTTCAGCATCTATAGGAACATTGAGGGAATCACAAGCCAAAATAAACACGATCTTATGTGGATAAGAGGAAGAGAACTTGCAAAAACTTCTCTGCTTTTACCAATGTATCATTGCATAAAAAGGTTGTGCACCCCCTTCTCAGAGAACCCAGAGAAGCCCACATTGAATATTCTAAAAGTCATGATCCAATATAATTCCCCACTTCCTTCTAGCCAAAAAATGATGGGATATAGAACACCAAGCAGATAGAATGGAATGGCTTGCAAAAGCACAACTTTGAAATACATTTGAGTACATTTGGAAATAAGATCTGTTTTTTTTAGAATACCATACAAAATTGACATCATTGTGTTACTTCAAAAGACCTTTATCCTGCTACTTACGCATTTTCTGAGATGGCTTCTTTTTTCAATGTTTTTTTCTGTACTCATGAACTATTAGGATCATCCACTTGCAAGAACTAAATAAAGGCAACTCTCTCAAAAAAGGGAGAAGAAACTCACAGAAGAAAATGATGTTGTGGAGACTCAAGACTGCGCCAAGAGAGCCTATCATTTAACTTAAATAGACAGAAAGAATCCTTGATGATCAAAAAGAAAAACTAATGAAGAGAAGGTAAAAAACAGAATGATTTGTCACAGAATAATCATTAAAAAATCAGATTAAACAAGGTAGACAGCCAAACAAGTACCTCAAGATACAGCTACCCTTCAACAAGTGAACATACACCCCAACATGTCGGATGAATATAAGCCAAACTGATAAGAAGTTGCTGAATCTCTGAGGACTAAGACATGTAACCAACTAGAAATATATACCATCACACAGGTTACTGTCAGCTATGAAAAATGGGGAATCATAATAGTTGCCCAACTGTCAAATTAGTACTATGCAGTTTCACAACCTACCATAATTCACTCGAAGAATCAATCATTTGGAATCGAGCTTTGCAAAGCAGCAGGAAAGTGTTTGGCTAGTCAAGAGCACCGCTAAACGTGGCAAACAATTCACAATAGATAGCAATATGCTAATGAGAGGAACTAAAATCCAACAAAAACCAAAATTTAAATAAAATCCTATTCCATGGGATTATAGTCCTTCGTATACACTTTGATGGTAAGATCAAGACCAAGTTTCTCCAAGCAGCTCTTGAATCAATGATACATTCTCTAGAATCCATCCATGCTCGACAAAGGCCCCTTGTTCGAGGAAAACAATAGATGGAACAGATAATCTTTTGATGATGATTCTGAAAATAACCTCGTAGCAGAAACTAAGGCTAATCAACTGAAAATCATATAGAGCACCGCTACCGCAATGATACACAAATCAAGGCACAAGGAAGAAAATGCCCAGGGAAGAAATCCTGAATTGCCAAGTATCCTGATATAACACCCCAAGCACAGAAAAATGTCCATTTAGCCCTGGCACGCCCTTTGCAGAAGGTGAGAATGCCCTACCCTGATTTCCTAAAACAAGAACTGTCGCCAACAGATATCCAATGGGGTATGCAACCAGGAAGATTTATAGTTATAAAACGTGGTGCTCAAGATACAACCAATATATGCTCACTATCATTTATGTCTTGATCTTTCTATCCACTATCCCTGGTTATTTTGGAGTTCGGCAAATAAATTTCTCCATATGTTGCTAATGGCAATAGAGTAGCTATTTGAAGTTCCTATCACTCTCCCCCTCAGTCATCGAACCCAAAATTTCTGCAATCAAGGTTTTACTATTCAACTGCAATACAATAGTCATTGAGTGGATCAGCAGCTTATGTTTTCAGCTGCCAGCGCAAGCCCTCACCCACAAAGTTTTGAAACAAATCCCTAGAAACATTATGGCCCCTTGATTTAAGCATCAAACTTAACCTTTTTCAGCTTGTGACAGCATCTGAATAGTGCAGATTCATCTACTAAGAAACTATCCAGTTCTTCTCCACATCAGATAAGTTCGCATTCATATTCGATATACCGACTAAAATCAGGACAAAGCCATAACATGGCTCTTCAGATGAATAGGCAATGCCACAAATTTCCTGACATAGGTGTTCTGCAACACAAATGGAACATGCTGCAGTTCAAAACTCAATCTAACACCATATGCAACTCAGTCGCCCACTTGACCATTATACCACATGGATATACTGATACAGCACCTTTAAACGAATACCAGTTGAAAGTCCAAGATAAATGCCACCAATTTTTCATGAGATGCCAACATTACATCAAAACCCTTTCCACCAGCCAAGCAGAGTGGACATTAAACAAAAAAGATTATCACATAAATGCTCTACAGATACAATGGAAAATGTTGCAAGCAAAATTGATTTAACAAGTCTCAACCTGATCAGGCCCATATAGGCCATTATACCACATGGATATACTGATACAGCACCTTTAAACGAATACCAGTTGAAAGTCCAATATAAATGCCACCAATTTTTCATGAGATGCCAACATTACATCAAAACCCTTTCCACCAGCCAAGCAGAGTGGACATTAAACAAAAAAGATTATCACATAAATGCTCTACAGATACAATGGAAAATGTTGCAAGCAAAATTGATTTAACAAGTCTCAACCTGATCAGGCCCATATAGGCCATTATACGAGATGCATAAACTTCTCTAGAGCCAACATCTTCCAGCTGATTATCAGCAGTAAACTCATGAAAATTTGACACAAAAGGGCCATTCCAATCTCTTGTGTATACCAATATTGCATTAAAATCCTTCCTCTCACCCATGGGGCATGATCATTAATTAAGGTGACAGATTTTTTTCCTCGGAAAGTGAGGGGAAAAAGAATGAGGAAATATTTTGTCACAGAAATCCCAATGAAAAAGTAATGAAACTGACAAGGTTCACTGATCACGTGTGACTGCAGAAGGCACAAAAATATGGGCTTTACCACCACCCCAGAAGCAAAGTTATTCAGCTTTAATTTCTTCCCGTACGCCTCAGCTGAGCTAAAAAGATAATTATAGTCCATAGGCTTAACGACTACCATCTAGCTAGCCCATGATAAAGAGCTGAAAATTTCCGATGACCTATATAGGCCCAAACATTCCATATTATGCAAGACATTAGCAAGAAACTGAATATAAATAACTAGCCAATGATCTTTTCAAATTGTAGCCCAAATGAAATATGTTTAGAGGTAAACGGACATTGCTTTCTGTAATAGTGAAGAGCACTCTTATATTCCCCCTAACTTCAGGGCAACTTGTAAACTGTCATCTACAAGATTTGGTTTCCATGTCCATCTTGCTAGCCCATGATAACGAGCTGAAAATTTTCGATGCCTTATAGGCCCAAACATTCCATATTATGGAAGACATTAGCTAGAGACTGAATAGAAATAACTAGCCAATGATCTTCTCAATTGTAGCCCTCCTGGAATATGTTTAATACATAGATCCTACTAGAAGGAGGTCCACTGCATTTGAAGATTCTCCTCGATGTAAGACATATACACTTCCTTGATTTTCAATTGGTTATCTACGCTTCATCTCGGTTAAATTGGTCTCAAATCATAGAGTTTAATGGACATTGATTTCTGTAATAGTGAAGAGCACTCTTATATTCCCCCTAAACTAGAGGGAAACTTGTAAACCGTCCTCTACAAGATTTGGTTTCCATGTCCACAGGGGGACACCTTTGGCTTCATGATCTTGCTGAGCTTGGGTGATCCTTGGGAGTCCATATTGGTTAATCTACTGGAGAATAAGCCTGAAACACCCATGCACTCCAAAGAAATGGGAGCTATTACATCATTGTACAGCACAGCGCAGAGTCACAATCGATTCCTCCCCATCAAGGCATCGATACATCAATCTCCAGCATATATGACTCCTAAAAGCATAGATGAGTTGGCCGTCCACCTAACATGAAGAATCTGTATAGAATGTTTGGGCCGTCCTCCCCTCTCCTTTGGCCACCTGTTCTTCAAATTCTTTGAGCAATCTTTCCTCTTGCATCCCATTTTGCAGCATGCGTTACAGGTGTCCAGAAGATAAGGGTGCCAGAAACCATCCATCTCAAAATGAATCCAAATACACTTCTTTCTCGGCTTAAGCATATCCAAATACACACCAAAATACAATTTTACCTGTATGTCCAAGGGTTGTAACAACGAATTTGCCAACCAACATTGATTTAAGATATTCTTCATACAGGAAATTCCCTGAAGCCCAACAAGGCCTTCATTGTGTTACCTCAAGAGGCAGAAAGTGTGCAGGACAGCATTCGCAATGATATATGATGTCTAAAAATATTAGGAAATGAAGAAATTTGCATTATGGATACTCCAGGACATCGAACGCCCAACCTTCACTTACCACTGACCCAAACCTTCAATTACCGCTGACCAAATTCTCTGAGTTAATCCATGCATCTAGACTTCTATATGTAAAGAAGTCATTTAATTCATCAACAAAACCATAGCACAATAACAGTTCAAGTATAACTTTGTGGAGAAACTTCTATCTTGGGGAATTAACACATGGTCTGAGAGAAAACCTCAAGTGCAGGCAATCCCGCTGTTTGTGGTCACACAAACAGCGGCTCTAATTCCAACTGCAAACACGGCGAGAAGTTGCTAGAATGAAGCCAAATCAATGCTAGAAACACACCTATCCAATGCTACCACTCAATCGAATCACTTTACAGCATCAACTTGATTAGCTAGATAGATATTTAAGAAACAAAATAGTCAATGATGCTGATATGCATCTTTGATCAGATAAGAAATGGAATCCTTGACATTATAGACTGTGACTTGTTTGCCTATTACTCGATTCCACAAGATGGCTTACATACAGATCTCTCTAGAACTCAGCTGATTGAGGGAGGCTTCCAATATAAAGGAACATGACAAAGAAGCTGTATGCTTATTCCAGAAAAGATTCTTCCAAATGCACCATCGATGCTAGAGGTGTGCAAGAAAAGGAGGAAGGATACCCCACACATGCGGAAGCCTAGGGCAACAAATTCCTTGCAAGTACTTATAGAAGAAAAGGTCCAAGAATGCATACTTTTTACGCGCATGAAGCCTCCATCCTCAAAGTGAATGGAGAAATATAAATATTCAAACACAATCTATGTAGATGCCCAAGATGCCAATTGTGAACCTCCCTTTTTTCTTTAGCACCTACCGGAAAGTTGAGGGACAATCTTGTGTGGATGGAGTGGAAGAAAAAAATTCTCTGCTTTCACCACCATATCCTTACAAGAAAAGGCAGCATCCCTGTTGGAGCACCCAGAGAAGCCCACATTGAATATTCTAAAACTCATCCTCCACTATAATACTCCAGTTCCTTCCAGCCAAAAAAAATGATGGGATGTAAAGCACCAAGCAGATAAAACAGAAATACAGAACGGCTTGCAAAAAGGCAGTTTTGAACTATAGGTTGAAATATTTGAAAACAAGATCTGTTTTGTTTAGAATCCTGAATACCGTACAAAATTTACCTCATTGTGTTACTTCGAGAGTCCTATGCAGCTTCTGAGATGGTCGTCTTTTTTTCAAACTTTTTTTCTGCACTGATGAAATATTAGGATTATCCACTAACAAGAACTGAACGAAGGGCAATTCTCTCGAAAAAGGGGGGAAAAGAAATCTCACTGAAGAAAACAATGTTGCAGAGACAGCACCAAGAAAGCCTGTCATTTAACTTAACTAGACAGATAGAATCCTTGATGATCAAAAGGAAAAACTAAATAAGATAAGGTTAAAAAAAAAAAAAAGCAAGGAATGACTTGTCAAAGAATAATAATAAAAAATCAGATAAAACAATGTAGATAGCCAACAAGTACCTCAAGAAGCTACCCTTCAACAAATAAAAACCCAATCCAACTTTAAGGATGAATACATGCAAGACTGATGAGAAGTTGCCGAATCCCTGCGAACTAAGACTTGTAACCAACTAGAAATATATGCCATCACACAGGTACTGCCAGCTATATGCTTCATCATTCAACTGAAACTTCAATCAACTTTGGCAGCCATACACTGAAAAAATATTTATTCAGTTGATAGTAGAAATATGCTGGTCCAAAGGGCACAACATATGGGCTTTACCATCATCCCAGAAGCAAAGTAATTCACCTTTAATTTCTTCCTGTATGCCTCAGCCGAACTAAAAAATTAGCTATGGTCGATAGGCTCAACAACTATGATCTTCTCAGCCTACAATGACAAGCTGAAAATTTCCAATGCCTTATGATAATGACCTGAAAATTTTGGATGCCTTATAGGCCCCCAACCATTCCGTATTACGCAAGACATTATGACTGAATAGAAACCACTAGTTAATGATCTTTTCAAAGTGTAGCATAGGCTGTGTTTGGGAATATTTGGTGGCTTACAAGTTTTCATGCACCTTCATTTCTGTAACAGTGAAGAGAACTTCCATATTCCCCCTAAATTTGGTTTCCATGTCCACAGGGGGATACCTGCAGCTTTGGATCTTGGGTTAATCTATCATAGAACAAGTCCATTTAGCTCCGAAGAAAAGAAAGCAGTTACATCATTGTACAGCACAACACTCGTCTGATTTCAACTCCTCACCATCAATAGATCAATCTCCGCATACACAATTTGTGAAATCATAGATGAGTTGGATCAACAGTCCACCTTAACATGAGGATTCTGCACATGTTGCTAGTTGTATGATTCCCAGCATCAGACTTGTTAACATGAGATTCTTCTTCTTGAATATTGGCTATTTGGCAAACCTCAGAACCCATCTAATGATCATCTTGGTCATCAGACCCCCCCTCTCAAAATTGTTAAGAGAGAAACACTTATAACAGACTAATGGCTGAAAGAGGACTCCTAAAAATCACCACTTCAGCATAACTTGTTTCCATATAGCACCAGATACGGATGATTCAAGTTTCCCTAGTGGAGTCAAAACTGGCCTTGTCCTTCGGTCACCTGTTCTTGAAATCCTATAGGTGACTCTTGCATCCCAGTTTGCAGCATGTGTTACAGGTATCCAGAAGATAAGGGTGACAAAATCATCTATCTCATAATGAATCCGAATTCACTTCTTCCTCGGCTTAAGCACATCCATCTCAATGCAAACAACCATCTATAAGTAACCTGTGCATCAAAGGGTTGTGCCACATATTTGCACTCATATGTCGATTTAAGATTTTCCTTCGGAGGGGGAATTGCCTGAAGCCCAACAAGGCCTCATTGTGTTACCTCAAAGGAGGCAATTGTTCTACTATTGCCCCTCAGAAGCTATATGTTGATTCCAAATGCCCTACTGATGCCTAAAGATGACAATAAATACAGGTCATGTAAGAAGAGCTCACATAATATACCAGGACATGTAGGAAGAGCACACATAAGGGTAGATGGCTTACAAAAGCACAACCCAATGCTAATAAGAAGACCATGGGGAATTCCAAGAATGCACAAAAACTTGGACCGAGAAAAGCTATACACACAGGAACTCCATCTTCAAGATGAAAGAAGTTATGAAAGAGTTGACGTACAATTTGTACATTCATGCTGCAAACATTCAAGTCATTCAAGGTAAACCTTCTTTTGTTTTCCAGCAGCCCATGGGAAGTTGTGGAACAAGAAGCCAAAGCATAAAAAACTTTGTACCATGCAAGAAAGGAAAGGAAAAGAGGGCTCAACTAAACAAGAAGATTAGGGCCTCCCTCCTCAAAAATAGCTAGACATGGTCTTCAATTATTTGGTAAAGTCTGTCTTAGAATATGAGATTGGAAGCTGAAATTCTGCAGGATAGCATCAATCCTATATGATGTCTCAAATATTAGAAACTTCAGGAGTTCGAACGTCTAACCTTCAATTAATGCTGATACCACTTTTCTCTGTGTGAATCCATGCATCTAGACATATCTAAATATGTGATTTAATTCATCACCAAAACCTACAGAAACATAGAACAATAACAGTTCAAGTATAACTTAAGAGGATAAACTTATATCTTGGCAAAAAAGAAATGGTCTGAGAGAAAACCTCAAGTGCAGACAATGCCACTACTTGTGTTCACACAAAAAAAAAAAGCCTAGTTTAATCTGCCAACACAGTGAGAAGTTGCTGGAATGAAGCCAAATCAATGCTAGAAAACCACCTTTCCAATGCTACCACTCAATCAAATCATCCTATATCATCACTTCATCTAGCTAGATAGATATGCAAGAAACAGTAAGAAACAGAATAATGAATGATGCTGATATTTATTTGTGATAAAAATCCACAGGTACATCAAGAGGACAAGTGGAGGCATGAACCTTTGTATCATGATTGAAAAGTCACCTATGACAGAAACGGGATCTTCGACATCATAGACTGAGTTGATTGCCTATTACTTTATTCCAAGAGATGCAAACATGATAGTCACATCAAATCTTTCTACAAGTTAGCTGATTTCCCTGGACACTTTCAATGAAGGTAAGAATGTGATGAATCCAAAGAAGCTGCATGCTGATTCTAGAAAAGATTCTTCAATTGCGCCACTGATGCTAAAGGTCTGCAAGAAAAGAAAAAGGAAGGATATCACCCACGGGATAGCCTAGGGCAACAAATTTCTTGAAAGCACCTATAGCTGTAAAGCTCCAAGAATGCATACTTTCATGCACATGAAGCCTCCTATCTTCAAAAGGGGGAAATGTAAATATTTACATAATCTATGTAGATGCCCAAGATGCCAGCTGTGAACCTCCCTTTTCCTTCAGCACATACAGGAACATTGAGGGAATGCCAAGCCAAAATGAAACACGATTTTGTGGATGGGGAAAAGATGTAAACATGCTCACATACAGATCTCTCTACAAGTAAGATAATTGCTGGAGGTTTTCAATATGATGTATGTTGATTCCAGAACAGATCCTTCCAAATGTACTGTTGATGCTAGAGGTCTGCAAGAAAGGAGGATACCCCACACGGGATAGCCTAGGGCAACAAATTTCTTGGAAGCACTTATAGCTGAAAAGGTCCAAGAATGCATACTCTCATGCGCATGAAGCCTCTATCTTCAAACTGTATTCAGAAATGTAAATATTTACACACAATCTATGTAGATGCCCAAGATGCCAGCTGTGAACCTCCCTTTTCCTTCAGCACCTACAGGTACATTGAGGGAATGAAGAGCCAATATGAAACATGATCTTACGTAGATGGGCTGGAAGAAAAGATGTAAACATAATGCTAACATACAAATCTCTCTACAAACGAGCTAATTGCTGGAGGTTTTCAACATGAAGTTAAGAATGTGATAAATCCAAAGAAACTGTATGCTGATTCCAGAAAAAGATTCTTCAAAATGCACCATTGATGCTAGAGGTTTGCAAGAAAAGAATGGAGAAGAATACCCCACACGGATAGCCTAGGGCAACAAATTTCTTGAAAGCACTTGTAATTGAAAAAGTCCAAGTGCATAGTTTCATGCGCATGAAACTTCTATCTTCGAAGTGGAAGTAGAAATGTAAATATTTATGTAGAAGTCCAAGATGCCAGCAGTGAAATTTTTTTTCTTCAGCACCTTTGGGAACATTGAGGGAATAACAAGCCAAAATGAACACGATCTTATGTGGTTGAGAGTGGAAGAGGAGTCGCAAAAAATTCTCTGCTTCTACTAATGTTTCATTGCAGAGAAAGGTTGTGCATCCCTTTTTGGAGCACCCAAAGAAGCCCACGTTGAATATTCTTAAAATCATGACCCAATGTAATTCCCCACTTCCTTCTGGCCCAAAAAATGATGTGACCAAGCAGATAGAATGGAACAGCTTGCAAAAACACAACTTTAAACAGGTTGGTACATTTGGAAATACAATCTGTTTTGTTTAGAATACCATACAAAATTGACATCATTGTGTTGCTTCAAAAGACCTTTATTCTGCTACTTATGCGTCTTCTGAGATGGCTTCTTTTTTCAAAGAAAAAAAAAATTCTGTCACTATTAGGATCATCCACTTACAAGAACTGAATAAAGGCAATTCTCTCAAAAAGGGGGAAGAAATCTCACAGAAGAAAATGATGTGGTGGAGGCTCAAGACTGCATGTCATTTAGCTTAAATAGACAGATAGAATCCAATGAGTTGGCAGTCCAGCTTAGCACGAAGCAGAAGATGCAATTCTCAGCATCGGATTTGTTAATATGAGCTGTTGCTTCTTGAATATTGGCTAGATGCCATTTGGCAAACCTCAGCACCCATGTGATGATCATAATCATCATCAGACTCCATAAGAACCCTTCCCCCACCCCACCCTAAAAACAAAAGAGAGAGTAGCACTTTTACCGGACTAATGGCAGAAAGAGGTCTGCTAAAAAACCACCAGGCATAACATGTTGCCATAGAGCACCAGATATAGACAGTTCAAGTTCCCTTCAGTTTCTGAAATCAAACCTGGGATCTCCTTTGGCCACCTATTCTTGAAATTCTTTGAGCAATCTTCCCTCTTGCATCCCAGTATGTGGCAGCATTACAAGTGTCCAGACGATAAGGGTACCAGAACCATCCATCTCGCATGAATTTCTACCTCTGCTTAAGCATATCCATCTCAATGCAACAACAATCTATAAGTAACATGTGCATCCAAGGGTTGTTTCACGAATTTGCACACCAATGTCAATTTAAGATTAAGATGTTCTTCATAGGGTAAATTGCCTGATAGGCCATTGTTCTGCTATTACCCCTCAGAAGCTATATGTTGATTCCAAATGCCCTGCCGATGCCTAAATTGGCAACAAATGCAAGAAAAGAAGAGAAAAGCAACGAAAGAAAAGAATACCTCAGATAAAATACCAGGACACGTAATAAGCCTTGAAAGTGATACCAACTCAAGAGGTTCAGTCTTACAAGGAGAGATGGGTTGTAAAAGCACAAACCAATCCTAATAAGAAGACCATGGGGAAATTCCAAGAATGCAAACCTGTACATAGGGGGATCTCCAAACGAAGTTATAAAAGAATTGATGTGTAATTTGTATGTTCATGTTACAAATGTTCAAGTCATTCAAGGTAAACCTCCTCTTATGTTCATGTTACAAATGTTCAAGTCATTCAAGGTAAACCTCCTCTTGTTTTCTAAAAGCCTACAGGAAATTGTGCAACAACATCTATCTTAAGGATCCATGAAAAGATTTCAAATGAAGAAAAATCGGATCATATTAAGACCTTGTAACATGCAAGTAAAGGAAAAGACCTCCTCTTGTGTTCCAAAAGCCTACAGGAAATTGTGAAACAAGAAGCCAGCTATTTTAAGGATGCATGAAAAGATTTCAAATGAAGAAAAATATGAGGTAAGATGCAAGAGAAGGAAAGGAAAAGACCAAATAAGAAGCTTAGGGCCCTTAGGGCCCCCCTCCCAAAAATTGCCGGTGGTCAGTAAATTCTCTGTCTTAGAATATGAGATTGGAAGGTGAAACTGCACATGATAGTATCCACAATTGTATAATCACAGTTCAAACCTTGAGGAGAAAGCTATATCTTGAAGAATTAATAGATGGTCTAAGAGAAACCCTCAAGCACAGAATCCTTCTGGTCACGCAAACAAAGACTCTAATCTCATCTGCAAACACAGTGAGAAGTTGCTGGAATGAAGCCAAATCAATGATATTCAATTGAGTAATATTGTAACATCTTGCTCTAGCTAGATAAATATGTAAGAAACAAAATAATGAATGATGCGGATACAAGAGGACAAGTGAAGGCATGATCATTTGTATCACAACAATGAAGAGTAACCTGCCACACAAACGGAATCTTCAACATATAGACTGTGACTTGCTTGCCAACTACTTGATTCCATGTGATACAAACATGACGCTCACATACAAATCTCTCTAAGAGTCAGCTGATTAGTAGAGGCTTTCAATATGAAGTTAAGAATGTACCAAGTCCAAAGAAGCGGGATGTTGATTCAATTATTTGGTAAAGTCTGTCTTAGAATATGAGATTGAAACTGTGCAGGATAATATCCACAATAATATATGATGTCACAAAATATTATAACTTTAGGAGTTTGAATTTCTAACCTTCAATTACTGCTGCCGCTTTTCTCCTGTGTTAGCCAATGCGCTAGACTTGTATCTAATGGTGTGATCTAATTCATCATCAAAATCGACAGAACATAGTATAATAACAATTTATAACCTTCAATTACTGCTGCCGCTTTTCTCTGTCTTACCCAATGCGCTAGACTTATATCAAAGGTGTAATCCAATTCATCAATAAAACTTACAGGAACATAGCATAATAACAGTTCCAAGTATAACTTTGAGGAGAAACTTATATCTCGGAGAATTAACAGATGGTTTGACAGAAAACCTCAATCGCAGACAGTCGCACTACTTGTGGTCACACAAACAAAGACAATAATTTCATCTGCAAACACAGTGAGAAGTTCATCCGCAAACACAGCATCTCCTCTGCAAATACAGTGAGAAGTTCATCTGCAAACACTGATAAGTTGCTGGAATGAAGCCAAATCAATGATAGAAACCACCTTTTCAATGCTACCACTCGATCGAATCACTTGTAACATCTTGATATAGCTAGATAGATATGTATGAAACAAAATAATGAATGATGCTGATATGCATCTTTGATCAAAATCCATAGGTACATAAGAGGACAAGTGAAGGAATGATCATCTTTATCACAGCAATGAGAGTCACCCACCAAAGAAACGGAATCTTCAACATATAGACTGTGACTTGCTTGTCTATTACTTGATTCCACGTGATACAAACATGACGCTCACATACAAATCTAAGAGCCAACTGATTCGTGGAGGCATTCAATATCAAGTTAAGAATGTAATAAATCCAAAGAAGCTGTATGTTGATCCAATTATTTGGTAAAGAGACTGTGTCTTAGAATATGAGATTGGAAGCTGAAACTGGTCATGATAGTATCCACAATTGTATATGATGTCTTAAAATACTATAACCTTTAGGAAGTTCAAATTTCTACCCTTCAATTACTGCTGCCACTTTTCTCTGTGTCAACCAATGTACTAGACTATCCAATTTATCAACAAAACCTACAGGAAGATAGTATAGTAACAGTTCAAGTATAACTTTGAGGAGAAACTTGTATCTCGGAGGATTAACAGATGGTCTGAGATAAAACCTCAAGCGCAGACAATCCCACTACTTGTGATCACACAAACAAAGACATTGAGAAGTTGCTGGAATAAAGCCAAATCAAGGATAGAAACCACCTTTTCCAATGCTACCACTCGATCGAGTCATGTTGTAACATCTTCATCTAGCTAGATAGATACGTAGGAAACAAAATAATGAATGAAGCTGATATGCATCTTTGATCAAAATCCATAGGTACATAAGATGACAAGTGAAGGCACGATCATTTGTATCACAACAATGACTACCACAGAAACAGAATCTTTAACATATAGACTGTGACTTGCTTGCCTATTACTTGATTCCGCATGATACAAACATGACGTTCACATACAATCATCTATGCGATGGAGGCATTCAATATCAAGTTAAGAATGTAATAAATCCAAAGAAGCTGTATGTTGATTCAATTATTTGGTAGCCTCGGTCTTAGAATATAAGATTGGAAGCTGAAACTGGGAGGGGTAGTATCCACAATTGTATATGATGTCTCCAAATATTATAAACTTTTAGTTCAAATTTCTAATATTCAATTACTGCTGCCTGTGTTAACCAATGCACCAGACTTATATCTAATGATCCAATTCATCAACAAAACGTACAGGAACATAGTATAATAACAGTTCAAGTAATTGAGGAGAAACTTAAATATCAGAGAGTTAACAGATGGTCTGAGAGAAAACCTCAAGCACAGACAATCCCACTACCTGCAGTCACACAAACAAAGACACTAATTCATCTGCAAACACAGTGGGAAGTTGCTGGAATGAAGCCAAACCAATGATAGAAACCACCTTTCCAATGCTACCACTCGATCGAATCATCTTGTAACGTCTTGATCTGGCTAGATAGATACGTACGAAACAAAATAGTGAATGATGCTGATATGCATCTTTGATCAAAATCCATAGGCACATAAGAGGACAAGTGAAGGCATTATCATTTGTATACCAAGAATGAAGAGTCACCTACCATAGAAACGGAATGTTCAACATATAGACTGACTTTTTGGAAGGTGACCAATAGGAACATATAGACTGACTTGCATACCTATTACTTGATTCCGTGTGATACAAACATAACGCTCACATAAAAAATTCTCTAAGAGTCGGCTGATTAGTGGAGGCATTCAATATCAAGTTAAGAATGTAATAAATCCAAAGAAGCTGTATGGTGATTCAATTATTTGGTAAAATCTCTGTCTTATAATATGAGATTGAAAGCTGAAAGTGGGCAAGATAGTATCCACAATTGTATAAACTTAAGGAGTTCGAATTCCTAACCTTCAATTATTGCTGCCACTTTTCTCTACATTAACCAATGCACTAGACTTGTATCTAAAGGTGTGATCCAATTCATCAACAAAACCTACAGGAACACAGTACAATAACAGTTCAAGTATAACTTTGAGGAGAAACTTGTAGCTTGGAGAATTAACATACGGTCTGAGAGAGAACCTCAAGCGTAGACGATCCCACTACTCGTGGTCACACAAACAAATACACTAATTTCATCTGAAACACAGTGAGAAGTTGCTGGAATGATAGTATAATAACATAACGCTCACATATAAATTTCTCTAGGAGTCGGCTGATTAGTGGAGGCATTCAATATCAAGTTAACAATGTAATAAATCCAAAGAAGTTGTATGGTGATTCAATTATTTGGTAAAGTCTGTCTTAAAATATGAGATTGAAAGCTCAAAGTGGGCAGGATAGTACCCACAATTGTATATGATGTCTCAAAATATTATAAACTTAAGGAGTTAGAATTCCTAACCTTCAAATATTGCTGCCACTTTTCTCTACGTTAACCGATGCATTAGACTTATATCTAAAGGTATGATCCAATTCATCAACAAAACCTACAGGAATATAGTATAATAACAGTTCAAGTATAACTTTGAGGAGAAACTTGTATCTCGGAGAATTAACAGATGGTCTGAGATAAAACCTCAAGCGCAAACAATCCCACTACTTGTGATCACACAAACAAAGACATTGATAAGTTGCTGGAATAAAGCCAAATCAATGAAAGAAACCACCTTTTCCAATGCTACCACTCAATCAACTCATGTTGTAACATCTTCATCTAACTAGATAGATACGTAGGAAACAAAATAATGAATGAAGCTAATATGCATCTTTGATCAAATCCATAGGTACATAAGATGACAAGTGAAGGCACGATCATTTGTATCACAACAATGAAGAGTCACCTACCACAGAAACGGAATCTTTAACATATAAGACTGTGACATTTTTTTGAGGTCCCTACCGCAGTGGTAACGCACAATTCATAGAAATTAAGAAACAACTCCCCACCCAGGTTCGAACCTGGGCGCTCCCCTCCTATCCTGCTACCCTGGTACCACTGAGCTATGCTCAACCGATACCTATAGACTGTGACTTGCTTGCCTATTACTTGATTCTGCATGATACAAACATGATGCTCACATACAAACAGCTGAGCAGTGGAGGCATTCAATATCAAGTTAAGAATGCAATAAATCCAAAGAAGTTGTATGTTGATTCAATTATTTGGTAGCCTCGGTCTTAGAATATAAGATTGGAAGCTGAAACTGGGAGGGATAGTATCCACAATTGTATACGATGTCTCCAAATGTTATAAACTTTTAGGAGTTCGAATTTCTAACCTTCAATTACTGTTGCCACTTTTCTCTGTGCTAACCAATGCACCAGACTCATATCTAATGATCCAATTCATCAACAAAAACGTACAGGAACATAGTATAATAACAGTTAATGTAATTGAGGAGAAACTTAAATCTCGAAGAATTAACAGATGGTCAGAGAGAAAACCTCAAGCGCAGACAATCTCACCACTTGCAGTCACCCAAACAAAGACACTAATTCATCTGCAAACACAATGGGAAGTTGCTGGAATGAAGCCAAATCAATGATGGAAACCACCTTTCCAATGCTACCACTCGATCGAATCATCTTGTAACGTCTTGATCTGGCTAGATAGATACGTACGAAACAAAATAGTGAATGATGCTGATATGCATCTTTGATCAAAATCCATAGGTACATAAGAGGACAAGTGAAGGCATTATCATTTGTATACCAAGAATGAAGAGTCACCTACCATAGAAACGGAATGTTCAACATATAGACTAGCTTGCTTACTATTACTTGATTCTGTGTGATACAAACATAACGCTCACATATAAATTTCTCCAAGAGTCGGCTGATTAATGGAGGCATTCAATATCAAGTTAAGAATGTAATAAATCCAAAGAAGCTGTATGGTGATTCAATTATTTGGTAAAGTCTCCGTCTTAGAATATGAGATTGAAAGCTGAAACTGGGCAGGATAGTATCCAGAATTGTATATGATGTCTCAAAATATTATAAACTTAAGGAGTTTGAATTCCTAACCTTCAATTATTGCTGCCACTTTTCTCTACATTAACCAATGCACTAGACTTATATCTAAAGGTGTGATCCAATTCATCAACAAAACCTACAGGAACATAGTACAATAATAGTTCAAGTATAACTTTGAGGAGAAACTTGTAGCTCGGAGAATTAACAGATGGTCTGAGAGAGAACCTCAAGCACAGACAATCCCACTACTCGTGGTCACACAAACAAATACACTAATTTCATCTGAAACACAGTGAGAAGTTGTTGGAATGAAGCCAAATCAATGATAGAAACCACCTTTCCAATGCTACCAGTCGACCAAATCATCTTGTAACATCTTGATCTAGCAAGACAGATACGTACGAAACAAAGCAATAAATGATGTTGATATGCATCTTTGATCAAAATCGTAGGTACATAAGAGGGCAAGTGAAGGAATGATCATCTGTGTCACAACAATGAAGAGTCACCTACCATAGAAACAAAATCTTCAACATATAGACTGTGACATTCCGTGAAATACAAACATGACTCGCATACAAATCTCTCTAGTAGTCAGCTGATGAGTGGAGGCATTCATGATTAGTGCAGGAATTCAATATCAAGTTAAGAACGAAATATATCCAAACAAGCTGTGTTGATTCAATTATTTGGTAAAGTCTCTACTATAGAATATTGAGATTGGAAGCTGAAACTGGGCAGAATAGTATCCACAATTGTATATGATGTCTCAAAATACTACAAACCTTAGGAGTTCGAATCTCTAACCTTCAATTACTGCTGCCACTTTTCTCTGTTAACCAATCTGCTAGACTTATATCTGTGATACAATTCATCAACAATTCATGTACCTGAAACCAGGCAGGATAGTATCCACAATTGTATATGGTGTCTCAAAATACTATGAACTTTAGGAGTTTGAATTTCTAACCTTCAATTATTACCAACGCACTAGACTTATACCTAAAGGTGTGATCCAATTCATCAACAAAACCTATAGGAACATAGTATAATAATAGTTCAAGTATAACTTTGAGGAGATGCTTATATCTCGGAGAATTAACAGATGTTCTGTGAGAAATCCTCAAACCCAGCCAGTCCCAGTACTTGTGGTCTCACAAACAAAGACACTAATTTCATCTGCAAACACAGTGAGAAGTTGCTGGAATGAAGCCAAATCAATGATAGAAACCACCTTTCCAATGCTACCACTTGATCGAATCATCCTGTAACATCTTGATCTAGCTAAATAGGTACCTACGAAACAAAATAATGAATGATGCTATATGCATCTTTGCTCAAAATCCGTAGGTACATAAGAGGACAAGTGAAGGCATGATCATTTGTATCACAACAATGAAAAGTCACCTACCACAAAACATAATCTTTAACATATAGACTGTGACTGAGACAAGCTCACATACAAATCTCTCTAAGACTCAGCTGATTAGCGGAGGCATTCAATATCAAGTTAAGAATGTAATAAATCCAAAGAAGTTGCATGATGATTCAATTATTTGGTAGTCTTTGTCTTAAAAAATGAGATTGGAAGCTGAAACTGGGCAGGATAGTATACACAATTGTATATGATGTCTCAAAATACTATGAACTTTAGGAGCTCGAATTTCTAACCTTCAATTACTGCTGCCACTTTTCTCTGTGTTAACCAATGCACTAGATTTATATCTAAAGGTGTAATCCACTTCATCAACAAAACCTACAGGAACATAGTATAATAACAGTTCAATATAACTTTGAGGAGAAACGTATACCTCAGAGAATTAACAGATGGTCCGAGAGAAAACCTCAAACTCAGACCATCCCACTACTTCTCAGAGAATTAACAGATGGTCTGAGAGAAAACCTCAAATGCAGACCACCCCACTACTTCTCGGAGAATTGTCAGAGAGAAAACCTCAAGCGCAGACAATCCCACTACTTGTTGTCACACAAACAATTTCATCTGTAAACACAGTGAGAAACTGCTGGAATTAAACCTAATCAATGATAGAAACCACCTTTCCAATGCTACCACTTGATCGAATCTTCATGTAACATCTTGATCTAACAAGATAACGTATGAAGCAAAATAATGAATGATACTGACATGCATCTTTGATCAAAATCTGTAGGTACGTAAGAGGACAAGTGATGAAGGCATGATCATTTGTATCACAACAACGAAGAGTCACCTACCACAGAAACAGAATCTTCAACATATACACTGCGACTTGCTTGCCTATTGCTTGATTCCATGTGATACAAACATGACGCTCACATACAAATCTCTCTAAGAGAGCTGATTAGTGGAGGCTTTCAATATGAAGTTAAGGATGTAATAAATCCAAAGAAGTTGTATGTTGTTTCAGAAAAGATTCTTCCGAATGCGCATTTGATGCTAGAGGTTCCAATAAAAGATGGGAGAAGGATACCCACACAGAATAGCCTAGGCCAACAAATTTCTTGAAAGCACTCAGAGCTGAAAAGGTCCAAGAATGCATACTTTTATGCACATGAAGCCTATATATTCAAAGTGAAAGTAGCTATGTTAAATAATTATACATAATCTATGTGGATGCCCAAGGTGCTAGTGATGAACCTCCTTTTTTTCCAGCACCTACAGGAAAATTGAGGGAATGATGAGCCAAAATGAAAGACAATCTTGACGGATGGGAGTGGGAAAAAAAATCTCTGCTCTTACCGCAGTATCCTCACAGAAAAAGGCTGGATCCCCTTGGACCACCCAAAGAAGCTGTTGAATATTCTAAAAGTCATGATTCAATATAATACTCCACTTCCTTCTAGCCAAAAAATGATGGGACATAAAATATCAAGCAGATAAAATGGAATGGCCTGCAAAAATGCAGCTTTGGAATATAGGCATAAGATCTATCTTGTTACCATACAAAATTGGCCTCATTGTGTTGCTACAAGAGACCTTTGTTCTGCTACTCATGCAGCTTCTGAGGTGGTCGCCTTTTTTTTTTCTGCACTGATGAAATATTAGGACCATCGACTTACCACTTGGATGACTCATGGTCACATGCCAACATGGATGGCAGTACCGGCCGATACCGGTACGTACGGTATCAGCCGGCACCGGTACCGTGGGTACCGACCGGTACCGGGCCGGTACCGGCCGGTACCGGACTGATTTTGGGCCGGTACCGGACCGGTATGTACCGGTACCGGTACCCACCGATACCGGTACCGGTACCGGTACTGCCATCCTTGCATGCCAAGTAGTGATGTAAGATGCAAGCAAGGAAAGGAACAGAACACTTGACCAAACAAAAAGCTTAGAGCCTCCCTCCCCAAAAATTGATAGATATGGTCTCCCATTATTTGGTATACTCTCTTCTAGAATATGAGATTGGAAGCTGAAACCGTGCAGGAAAGTAATCCATCTCCTGAATTTTGTATAAGTTGATTCATAAACATGAGGTCGGAAGCTGAAACCATGCAGGATACTATCCTATTAATATGCTAAGCATACATGCTACATAAACAACAGATTCTAGATCCATACCTTCACTTGATGTCATGAATCTTGCCTATACGCTTTTCAAACTTCAGATCAACAGATCATCTTGAGTCAAGATCCTGCAATTGGGTAAGAAAATTTGCTGGTCTTGCTCTTCAACGTGTATCAATTGTGTTGGACGGTTCATGTTAATTAACTTTCACTGTCAATGCTGTTGAATGATGCATATTTTTTAAAAAAAAGCGGAGCCACAACACACGAGAAGGGCCCGGGCCATCCAAACCAACCAAAAAAAAAAAAGATTTTATTAAGTTGGTGACCGGCCATCGAGCACACCCGCAAAAGCACAGCCAAACAGTGACAAGATTCGACCCACCTTTCTGAAGAAACATCATGAAGTTTTCTCAGACTACACGCTGGCTCTTAAAGCAATCTAACCATGATGAACAATCACAAATTCATGCACACCTTTTTCCCCACTGTGAGTCAAAACCCTTCAATTGGGTAACAAAAAAATGGAGAACTTTCTTGGCACACCATCCTCACTCCTCCGAATGTATCAATTACCTTAGGCAGTTCATATCTGCAAAGTTTACGCTGTGAAAGAAAATAAGAAAAGGGAGCCATAATACATGAAGAGGCCAGTTGAACAAATGCCCATATCAAACCAACCATAAAAAGGAAAAGAAAAACCATTAACTTGGTGTCAGGCCAGTAAGTTCACCCACAAAGGCACAACCAACAGTGAATATACACGGCACTCCTTTCTCCAAAAAAATACAACCTTCAAACTACATACTAGCTGTTGAATTAGTCTAACCAATAGATATGCAGATTAATACCTACATACACTAGTTACCGAAGCTGTTTTTTCACCAGATGTGATGTACTAATTACCGAAGCTGTTTTTTCACCAGATGTGATGTACTAATTGCCTGGATGATCCATCTTGGTGTGGGTAGCGCTGTTATAAGATGCAACAAAATAAGAGAACAGGAGCAACAACACACGACAGGAGGGCCCGAGCAAATACCCTAAAGATCCCTCCCTAAACCAACAAAAATAATTTTATTAACCCTCCCTAAACCAACAAAAATAATTTTATTAAATTGTTTGAGTGGCTAACAAGAGCACTTGCAAAGTCACAGCAACGCATGACCCCTAAAGAAGGTCCATGTACCTCTCTAAACTACACACAAGCTCTTAAAGCAATCTACCCAAGAGAAAATTACAAATTTATAACTACAGGCAAGTGCTCTTAAAGCAATCTATAACTTAGTCTAGCAAGACAAGGACCAAAGAAAGGATTCCAAAGAAACAAGAAAGGCGGAAGGAACAGATAGGTAAGCATATCCAAAAGGTCTTGGAAGAATGAAATTCTCACATGAAAACTAAGGAGCAGACCTTTAAGAAGAGAACAGAATATAGAAATAAAAATTTGAAATCAAAGCAATGAGAAAGAGAAATAATCTTGGAGTGTACCGTGAAACAAATCCCAAGGAAGTCTCCAGCAATCCTGCTAGCATAAAATTGTTATAGTAAAACTGAACCACAAGACCTTATAGAGGACTAGAATCTCACCTTGATCCTTACCATCCGTACATAGAAATTTCCTGCCCAACTGCGGGGAAATCATGTCTGCAGTTGATCTGATCTTTGCATGAAAAGAACAGAGACGCATCAAAGAAAGATCACAAACCATCTTCCTTCAAAAAAATCAAATCAAAAGCATCCATAGCGCTCGAAACATCCAGTCTCAAAAGAACAGAGATCACACGCGGATGCCAAACAAGTCATCGTAATTGGAAACTTGCAATTCAAAACTGCACAGGGCTGAGAAGATGCACAGCACACAGATGGCAAAAAACTTCAAAAGATAAATCAAAAAATCCAGATCGACGGGAAAAGGAGGGGATCAACATACACAAAACCTCGAAAATTGGAGGAGAATAAGATCGGGATTCTGGACAAGAAGATATATGTAGGAGACGGATGGCAAGAACAGCTAAATCAAAAAATCCAGATCGACGGGAAAAGGAGGGGATCAACATACACAAAACCTCGAAAATTGGAGGAGAATAAGATCGGGATTCTGGACAAGAAGATATATGTAGAAGACGGATGGCAAGAACAGCTCCACGAGAAGAATCCAAGAAACCAGAAGAAGGAAAAGGAGCGGAGAATCAAGATTAGACGCACACCATTAAAAAACCAACGAGGAATTTAAAGAAGGATGGTTGGTGGTTCTGTCGAGGAAGGCGCTTTATGTAGGCTTGCCAAGGCGGTGACGTAACCGAGAACCTAACGCACTCGTGAACGCGATCGGAATCGGTCCACATAAGTTAGCTCCGTCCCTTGAGCCGCTCTACGTTATATAGATTATATCATTACAGACTTCCCAAGGCGGTGACAGGGTCGGGAAGGAAACGGCTTGCGGACGTCAGCAATCGGACGGTCCGAAATTGGTTATTCGGTTTCTGTGGACGGAATTCTAGTGGGACGCGGCGGCCGAATGGTAGCGTGACGACCGTCAGCCACGAAGTGCCCGGGACGAGGATATTGCGTGCTCGGTTAGGATTCGGATTCGTTCTGGGTATGGGCTAGGCAGGGAACGCACAAGGTCCCGTTGCGTAGTAGGGTTGTTCTAATGGTAGCATCTTATTTCATGTGATACTGAAGCAAATAAATACGATCACTCATTAGACGATTCCAAATGTCAAGTTAGAACAGTTTCAGATTAAAATTTTAGAATCCGTACATGAATTTTTTTTCCTAAAGCTACTGTTATAGTTAACAAGATTCGAACTTTAGGTGAAGACTTATCCGATCGAAAGGATTGTTGAAAAAAATTTCACCGAAAGTTTGATCATGTTATCCAAGAAGTTGATAAGGATGTTTGTGCCCACCAAGTGTTTGACAAAATTCCTTTGCGAGGTTACCATGGCAACAGCCGATGCTGATGGTTCAAATCTTGCGCAATCGTTAATTCCTACCTTTAATGGTGAAAGTTATGAGTTTTCAAAAATCAAAATGAGAACTTTCTTCTTGTATCAAGGTTTATGGGATCTTGTTTAAAGTGACTATGTAGAACCAGATGACACAGATGCCACTTTCACTGCACAAAAGAAGACTGAACTGAAGGATAATCGAAAGAATTTGTCATACTTGAATAAAAGAAATTTACAAAACCTGGAACTGTTCCAACTTGACATTTGAAATCGTCTAATTCATGATCGTATTTATTTTGCTTAAATATGACGAAATCATTTGATCATTCATGGAACTATTGCAAAAAAAAAAAGATGTGATTATTTGGAACCACCCACTAGCCCAGTAGGAGGCACACTCCTTGTCCGACAGTTGACGGGCCTGTTTACCCGCTCTCTCGTCCTTTGAACAGAATACTTTCCCCTTTTGGAGGTGCTCTAACGTGTTTCTTCCTCTCCAACATAGAATAATTATCAAATCAAGTAAAATGAATTGAAAATAATTATTTAATTAGACAAAATAATAGTGTGAAAAAATCTCCCATAAGAGTACACTTCCGAAAAATATGCCTATACTAGGGATGGAATTTGAATGGGTTGAACTACATTATATAGTAACTAGAAAAACCCGCTCCACGATGTGAATTTGTATTATTAAACTAAATCTACATATTAGTAAGCGGAGGAAACTCTTAGTGACGTGTGGCGAACTAAAAAGGAAACAGATGCGGTTGAGAGAGAGATGTGAATAAGTGGGATGCGGTTGAGAGAGAGAGAGGATGCATGGGGAGAAAGAAAGAGAGGAGATACGTGTTATGGGCCGGACCGGATTGAGTCACAAACTAGCCCACCAAATTGACACCCTACCTTGATGTATATCGGAGACCAGTTAGTAGCCAATACAGAAAGCACCCAACTGATCTCTCCTCGACAGTAAGAATACCTACGTGCCATTACCAGAAAAGCGATGAGACACATTCAGACAACCTCATGACACTGAGAAAAGCTCGATTCTTCTGCTCTCAGAAGTTGAAGCCAAGCAGCGAGCAATAATAACATTCCCACGGTTCTCTTTAACACCCCTGAAAGAAGCCGGAATGGTTGAGCAACAATCATGTTCGAAACGTGAGACCCAAAAAAGATCAAACCCATCTGGTTGATTCTGTCGGCAGAAAACTGATTTCGAACATGATTTGTAGCTTAGAAATATTTCTAATGTGTTTAGAAATATTTGTAGCTTACAAGTATGACGGTCCTTGATTTCTGCAATAGTGATGAGGACTCTGTCCCCTGAGCAACTTGTAAGCCGCCCTCTATGAGACATGGTTTCCATGACACCTTTGGCTTCATAATCTTGCTGAACTTGGGTGATCCTTGGAGTCCAGAGGGTTTATCTCCCGGAGAATGAGTCTGAAACAGCCGCCAACCCCAAAGGAATGGGAGCTGTTCCATCATTGTCACAGCATAGTCTCTCTCGGTCACAACTCATCATCAAGACATCAATCTCCAACATATACGATTCTTGGAATCTTCAATGAGTTGGCAGTCCACCTTACCACGAAGCAGATGATGCAATTCTAGGCATCGTATTTGCTAATATGAGCTGCTGCTGCTTGAATATTGGCTAGATGCCATTTGGCAAACCTCGGCACCCATGTGATGTTCATAATCGTCATCAGACTCCATAAAAACCCTTCCCCCACCCCACCCTAAAAAACAAAAGAGATAGTAGCTCTTTTACCAGACTAGTGGCTGAAAGAGGTATGATAAAAACCACCAGGCATAACATGTTGCCATAGAGCACCAGATATAGACAGTTCAAGTTCCCTTCATTTTCTGGAGTCAAACCTGGGCTCTCCATGGCCACCTATGCTTGAAATTCTTTGAGCAATCCTCCCTCTTGCATCCCAGTATTTGGCAGCATTACAGGTGTCCAGAGGATAAGGGTACCAGAACCATCTATCTCGCATGAATTTCTTCCTCTGCTTAAGCATATCCACCTCAATGTAAACAACAATCTATAAGTAACCTGTGCATCCAACGGTTGTTTCACGAATTTGCACACCAATGTCGATTTAAGATTAAGATGTTCTTCATGGGGTAAATTGCCTGAGGCGCCATTGTTCTGCTATTGCCCCTCAGAAGCTATATGTTGATTCCAAATGCCAATGCCTAAATTGGCAACAAATGCAAGAAAAGAAGAGGAAAGCAACGAAAGAAAAGAGTTCCTCTCATAAAATACCAGGACACGTAATAAGCCTTGAAAGTGATACCAGAGGTTTAGTCTTACAAGGAGAGATGGGCTGCAAAAGCACAAACCAACGCTGATAAGAAGACCATGGGGAAATTCCAAGAATGCAAACCTGTGCATAAGGGGATCTCCAAACGAAGTTATAAAAGAATTGATGTGTAATTTGTATGTTCACGTTACAAATGTTCAAGTCATTCAAGGTAAACCTCCTCTTGTTTTCCAAAAGCCTACAGGAAATTGTGGAGCGACAGCTATCTTAAGAATGCATGAGAAGATTTCAAATGAAGAAAAATCGGATCATAGAAAGACTTTGTAAGATGCAAGAAAAGGAAAGGAAAAGACCTCCTCTCGTTTTCCAAAAGCCTGCAGGAAATTGTGGAACAAGAAGCCAGCTATCTTAAGGATGCATGAAAAGATTTCAAATGAAGAAAAATCTGAGGTAAGACGCAAGAAAAGGAAAGGAAAAGACCAAACAAGAGGCTTGGGGCCCACCCCCCCACCCCCTCAAAAATTGCCGGTGGTCTGTGTAGTCTCTGTCTTAGAATACGAGATTGGAAGCTGAAACTGCACATAATAGTATCCACAATTGTATATGATGTTTCAAGAATGCAAACCTGTACATAGGGGCGAAGTTATAAAAGAATTGATGTGTAATTTGTATGTTCATGTTACAAATGTTCAAGTCATCCTCTTGTTTTCCAAAAGCCTACGGGAAATTGTGGAACAACAGCTATCTTAAGAATGCATGAGAAGATGTCAAATGAAGAAAAATCGGATCATAGAGACTTTGTAAGATGCAAGAAAAGGAAAGGAAAAGACCTCTTATTTTACAAAAGCCTACAGGAAACTGTGGAACAAGAAGCCAGCTAACCTAAGGATGCATGAAAAGATTTCAAATGAAGAAAAAAATTGAGGTAAGATGCAAGAAAAGGAAAGGAAAAGACCAAAGAATAAGCTTAGGGTCCTTGGGGGCCCCCTCCCAAAAATTGAGGGCGGTCTGTAAAGTCTCTATCTTAGAATATAAGATTGGAAGCTGAAACTGCACATAATAGTATCCACAATTGTATATGATGTTTCAAAATGTTATGAACTTGAGGAGTTCAAATTTCTAACCTTCAATTACTGCTGCCACTTTTCCGTGTGTTAACCACTGCACTAGAATTATATCTAAAGATGTGACCTAACTCATCAACAAAAACTACAGGAACATAGTATAATCACAGTTCAAACCTTGAGGAGAAAGTTATATTTTGAAGAATTAACAGATCATCTGAGAGAAACCCTCAAGCACAGAATCCTTCTGGTCAAGCAAACAAAGACTCTAACCTCATCTGCAAAGTGCAAACACAGTGAGAAGTTGCTGGAATGAAGCCAAATCAATGATAGAAACCTTTCCAATGCTACCACTTGATTGAGTAATCTTGTAACATCTTAATCTAGCTAGATAAATATGTAAGAAACAAATGATGTCGATACAAGAGGACAAATGAAGGCATGATCATTTGTATCACAACAATGAAGAGTAACTTGCCACAAACAGAACCTTCAACATATAGACTGTGACTTGCTTGCCAACTACTTGATTCCACGTGATACAAACATGATGCTCACATACAAATCTCTCTAAGAGCAGGCTGATTGGTGGAGGCTTTTAATATGAAGTTAACAATGTACCAAGTCAAAGAAGCGGAATGTTGATTCAGTTATTTGGTAAAAAGTCTCTGCCTTAGAATATGAGATTGAAACTGTGCAGGATAATATCCACAATTATATATGATGTCTCAAAATATTACAAACTTTAGGAGTTCGAATTTTTAACCTTCAATTACTGCTGCCGCTTTTCTCTGTGTTAACCAATGTGCTAGACATATCTAATGGTGTGATCTAATTCATCAACAAAATCTACAGAACATAGTATAATAACAATTTATGAGATTGAAACTGTGCAGGATAATATCCACAATTATATATGATGTCTCAAAATATTACAAACTTTAGGAGTTCGAATTTCTAACCTTCAATTACTGCTGCCGCTTTTCTCTGTGTTAACCAATGTGCTAGACATATCTAACAGTGTGATCTAATTCATAAACAAAATCTACATAACATAGTATAATGACAATTTCTAACCTTCAATTACTGCTGCCGCTTTCTCTGGCTTACCTAATGCGCTAGACTTGAATCTAAAGGTGTGATCCAATTCATCAACAAAACCTACAGGAACATAGCATAATAACAGTTCCAACTATAACTTTGAGGAGAAACTTGTATCTCAGAGAATTAACAGATGGTTTGATAGAAAACCTCAAGCGCAGACAATCACACTACTTGTGGTCACACAAACAAAGACAATAATTTCATCTGCAAGCACAGTGAGAAGTTCATCTGCAAACACAGTGAGAAGTTGCTGGAATGAAGCCAAATCAATGATAGAAACCACCATTTCAATGCTACCACTCAATTGAATCATCTTGTAACATCTTGATATAGCTAGATCAAGGTTCGCCGTATCGTTGACCCGTATCGGATCGTATCTTCCCATATACGGTATGATACTGATCCGACTCGGGCCGACTTGGTCCGACTCGTACGAGTCCAGCCAATGAGTTCGTTAAAATCAATGAGTTTGTTAAAATTAATATCCACAATTGTATATGATGTCTCAAATTTCTACCCTTCAATTACTGCTGCCACTTTTCTCTGTATCAACCAATCCACTAGACTTGTATCTAAATGTGTGATCCAATTTAGTAACAGTTCAAGTATAACTTCGAGGAGAAACTTGTATCTCAGAGAATTAACAAACAGTCTGAGAGAAAACCTCAAGTGCAGACAATCCCACTACTTGTGATCACACAAACAAAAACACTAATTTCAACTGCAAACACAGTAAGAAGTTGCTGGAATGAAGCCAAATCAATCATAGAAACCACCTTTCCAATGCTACCACTCGATCGAATAATGTTGTAACATCTTCATCTAGCTAGATAGATATGTACGAAACAAAATAATGAATGAAGCAGATATGCATTTTTTATCAAGACCCGTAGGTACATAAGATGACAAGTGAAGGCATGATCATTTGTATCACAACAATGAAGAGTCACCTAGCACAGAAACGGAATCCTCAACATGATACAAACATGACTCACATACAAACAGCTGAGTAGTGAATATCAAGTTAAGAATGTAATAAATCCAAAGAAGTTGTATGTTGTGTTGATTCAATCATTTGGTAGCCTCGGTCTTCGAATATAAGATTGGAAGTTGAAAGTGGGCGGGAAAGTATCCACAATTGTACATGACGTCTCCAAATATTATAAACTTTCAGGAGTTCGAGTTTCTAACCTTCAATTACTGTTGCCACTTTTCTGTGTGTTAACCAATGCACAAGACTTATATCTAAAGGTGTGATCCAATTCATCAACAAAACCTACAGGACCATAGCATAATAACAGTTCAACTAAACTTTGAAGAGATGCTTACATCTCGGAGAATTAACAGATGTTCTGTGAGAAAAAATCCTCAAAAAAGACACCAATTTCATCTGCAAACAGCGAGAAGTAGCTGGAATGAAGCCAAATCAATGATAAAAACCACCTTTCCAATGCTACCGCTCAATCGAATCATCCTGTAACATCTTGATCTGGCTAGATAGATAACAAAATAATGAATGATGCTGACATGCATCTTTGATCAAAATCCGTAGGTACATAAGAGGACAAGTGAAGACACGATCATTTGTATGATGTATCCCAAGAATGAAGAGTCACCTACCATAGAAACGGAATGTTCAACATATAGACTAACTGACTTACCTATTACTTGATTCCGTGTGATACAAACATGACACTCACATATAAATCTCTCTAAGAGTCAGCTGATTAGTGGAGGCATTCAATATCAAGTTAAGAATGCAATAAATCCAAAGAAACAGTAGTTGAATCTATCTTAGAATATGAGATTGAAAGCTGAAACTGGGCAGGATAGTACCCACAATTGTATATGATGTCTCAAAATATTATAAACTTTAGGAGTTCGAATTCCTAACCTTCAATTATTGCTGCCACTTTTCTCTATGTTAACCAGTGCACTAGACTTATATCTAAAGGTGTGATCCAACTCATCAACAAAACCTACAGGAACATAGTACAATAACAGTTCAAGTATAACTTTGAGGAGAAACTTATAACTCGGAAAATTAACATACAACTCGTGGTCACACAAACAAACACACTAATTGTATCTAAAAACACAGTGAGAAGTTGCTGGAATGAAGCCAAATCAATTATAGCAACCACCATCCAATGCTACCAGTCGATCAAATCATCTTGTAACATCTTGACCTAGCAAGATAGATAAGTATGAAACAAAGTAATGAATGATGTTGATATGCATCTTTGATCAAAATCATAGGTACATAAGAGGACAAGTGAAGGCATGATCATTTGCATCACAATAATGAAGAGTCTCTTACCACAAACGGAATCTTCAACATATAGACTGTGACTGAGACAAACATGACGCTCATATAGCCAACAAGAGACAGAGAATCCATATAGCCGACCCCAATTAATTTGAGATTAAGGCGTGGTTGAGTTGACGTTGAGTTGAGAAATCACTAGTTAATGATCCTTTCAAAGTGTAGCATAGGCTGCATTCAAGAATATTTGGTGGCTTACAAGTTTCATGGACCTTGATTTTTGTAACAGTGAAGAGGACTTCCATATTCCCCTTAAATTTGGTTTCCATGTCCACAGGGGGATACCTTCAGCTTTGGATCTTACTGGAGTCCAGACCTGTTAATCTACCAGAGAATAAGCCTGAAACACCATTTAACTCCGAAGAAATGAAAGTTGTTACATCATCGTACCGCACAGCACTCGTCTGAGTTCAACTCCTCACCATCAATAGATCAATCTCCGCATACATAATTTGTGAAATCAAAGATGAGTTGCATCAACGGTCCACCTTAACATGAAGATTCTGCACATGTTTCTAGCTGTATGATTCTCAGCATCAAACTTGTTAATATGAAATTCTTCTTCTTAATTATAGGCTAGATGTTGTTTGGCAAACCTCAGAACCCATCTGATGATCATCTTTGTCATCAGACTCTCCTCACAAAAACATTAAGAGAAAAACACTTATACCAGACTAATGGCTGAGACAAACATGACGCTCATATAGCCAACAAGAGACAGAGAATCCATATAGCCGACCCCAATTAATTTGAAATTAAGGCGTGGTTGAGTTGAGGTTGAGTTGAGAAATCACTAGTTAATGATCCTTTCTAAGTGTAGCATAGGCTGCGTTCAAGAATATTTGGTGGCTTACAAGTTTCATGGACCTTGATTTTTGTAACAGTGAAGAGGACTTCCATGTTCCCCTTAAATTTGGTTTCCATGTCCACAGGACCTTCAGCTCTGGATCTTACTGGAGTCCAGACTTGTTAATCTACCAGAGAATAAGCCTGAAACACCATTTAACTCCGAAGAAATGAAGGCTGTTACATCATCGTACAGCACGACACTCGTCTGAGTTCAACTCCTCACCATCAATAGATCAATCTCCGCATACACAATTTGTGAAATCATAGATGAGTTGGATCAACAGTCCACCTTACCATGAAGATTTTGCACATGTTTCTAGCTGTATGATTCTCAGCATCAAACTTGTTAATATGATATTCTTCTTCTTGAATATAGGCTAGATGTTGTTTGGCAAACCTCAGAACCCATCTGATGATCATCTTCATTCGTCATTAGACTCTCCTCACAAAAACATTAAGAGAAAAACACTTATACCAGACTAAAGGCTGAAAGAGGTGTCCTAAAATCACCACTTGAGCATAGCTTGTTGCCATATAGCACCAGATACAGACGATTCAAGTTTCCGTAGTGGGGTCAAAACTAGCCTTGTCCTGCGGCCACCTGTTCTTGAAATCCTTCGAGCGACTCTTGCATCCCTGTTTGCAGCATGTGTTATAGGTATCCAAAAGATAAGGGTGACAAAAACCATCTACCTCATAATGAATCCAAAATCACTTCTTCCTCAGCTTAGGCATATCTATCTCAAAGCAAACAACAATCTATGAGTACCATGTGCATCAGAGGGTTGTACCACATATTTGCACTCATACGTTGATTTAAGATTTTCCTTCGTAGGGGAAATTGTCTGAAGCCCAACAAGGCCTCATTGTGTTACCTCAAGAGGCAAAGGTGACAATAAATGCAGGACATGTAAGAAGAGCTCACAGAATATACCAATAACCAGGACATGTAGGGAGAGCTCACATAAAATACAAGGACATGTAAGAAGTCTTCAAAATGACACCAACTGAAAAGGTTCAATGTTAAGAGTAGCTCCCATAAAATACAAGGACATATAAGAAGTCTTGAAAGCAACACCAACTGAAAAGGTTCAATCTTAAGAGTAGATGTCTTACAAAAGCACAACCCTATGCTAATAAGAAGACCATGGGGATTCCATGAATGCGCAAAAACTTAGACAGAGAGAAGCTATACATATGGGAACTCGATCTTCAAGATGAAATAAGTTATGAAAGAGTTGACGTACAATTTGTACAATCATGCTGCAAACATTCAAGTCGTTCAAGGTAAACCTTATTTTGTTTTCCAACAGCCAATGGGAAGTTGTGGAACAAGAAGCCAAAGCATAAAAAACTCTGTACCGTGCAAAAGAAAGGAAAAGAGGGCTCAACCAAACAATAAGATTAGGGCCTCCCTCCTCAAGTCTTCAATTATTTGGTAAAGTCTGTCTTAGAATATGACATTGGAAGCTGAAACTCTGCAGGATACCATCCACAATCCTATATGATGTCTCAAATATTAGAAACTTCAGGAGTTTGAACGTCTAACCTTCAATTACTGCTGATACCACTTTAACTCTGTGAATCCATGCATCTAGACATATCTAAATATGTGAGTTAATTCATCACCAAAACCTACAGGAATAGTACAATAATGTGGATATGTATTTGTGATAAAAAAACCACAGGTAGATCAAGAGGACAAGTGAAGGCATGAACTTTCGTATGATGATTGAAGAGTCACCTATGACAGAAACAGGATCTTCGACATCATAGACTGAGTTGATTGCCTATTACTTTATTTCAAGAGATGCAAACATGATGGTCAGATACAAATCTTTCTACAAGTTAGCTGACTGCTGGACACTGTCAATATTGAAGTTAAGAATGTGATGAATCCAAAGAAACTGCATGCTGATTCTAGAAACAATTCTTCCAAATGCACCATTGATGCTAAAGGTCTGCAAGAAAAGAAACAGGAAGGATACCCCCCATGGGATAGCCTAGGGAAACAAATTTCTTGAAAGCAATTATAACTGAAAAGCTCCAAGAATGCATTCTTTCATGAACAAATTCAAAAGGGGGAAATGTAAATATTTACACAATCTACGTAGATGCCCAAGATGCCAGCCGTGAACCTCCCTTTTCCTTCAGCACCTGCAAGAACATTGAGGGAACGACGAGCCAAAATGAAACACGATCTTGTAGATGGGGAAAAGATGTAAACATTCTCACATTAAGATCTCCCTATAAGTCAGCTAATTGCTGGAGGTTTTCAATATGCTGTGTGCTGATTCCAGAACAAATCCTTCCAAATGTACCGTTGAGGCCAGAAGTCTGCAAGAAAATAAGGGGGAGGATACCTTCCACACAGGATAGCCTAGGGCAACAAATTTCTTGAAAGCACTTATAGCTGAAAAGGTCCAAGAAAGCATACTTTCATACGCATGAAGCCTCTATCTTTAAAGTTAAGTAGAAATGAAAATACCTACACATAATCTATGTAGATGCCCAAGATGCCAGCTGTGTACCTCCCTTTTCTTTCAGCACCTATAGGAACATTGTGGGAATGACGAGCCAAAATGGAATACGATCTTACATGGATGGGCTGGAAGACATGATGCTAACATACAAATCTCTCTACACGTGAGCTAATCACTGGAGGTTTTCAATATGAAGCTAAGAATGTGAAATCCAAAGAAAATATATGCTGATCCTAGAAAAAGATTCTTCCAAATGCACCATTGATGCCAGAGGTCTGCAAGCAAAGAAGGGAGAAGAATACCCCACATGAGATAGCCTAGGGCAGCAAGTTTCTTGAAAGCACTTGTAACTGATTCCATCTTCAAAATGAAAGTAGGTATGTAAATATTTATGTAGATGTCCAAGATGCCAGCAGTGAACCTCCCTTTCTTCTTCAGCACCTAAAGGAACATCGAGGGAATAACAAGCCAAAATGAACAAGATCTTATGTGGATGAGAGTGGAAGGAGTCGCAAAAAATATCTGCTTTTACTAATGTATCATTGCAGAGAAAGGCTGTGCTTCGGAGCACCTAGAGAAGCCCACATTGAATATTCTAAAAGTCAGAATGGAACGGCTTGCAAAAACACAGCTTAAATACAGGTTGGTACATTTGGAAATGCAATCCGTTTTGTTTAGAATACCATACAAAATTGACATCATTGTGTTGCTTTGACTTTATTCTGCTACTTATGCATCTTCTGAGATGGCTTCTCTTTTTCATTTTTTTTTCCGGTACTTGTGAACTATATTCTGCTACTTATGCATCTTCTGAGATGGCTTCTCTTCTCTTTTTTTTTTCTGTACTCATGAACTATTAGGATCATCCACTTACAAGAACTGAATAAAGGCAATTCTTTCAAGAAGGGGGAAGAAATCTCACAGAAGAAAATGATGTTGTGGAGACTCAAGACTGCACCAAGAGAGCCTGTCATTTACCTTAAATAGACAGACGGAATCCTTGATGATTTAAAAGAAAAACTAATGAAGAGAAGGTAAAAAAGGGAAAGATTTGTCAAAGAATAACCATTAAAAAATCATATTAAACAAGGTAGATAGTACCTCAAGATACAGCTATCCTTCAACAAGTAAACATACACTCCAACATTTCGGATGAATATACGCCAAACCAATGAGAGGTTGCTGAATCTCTGTGGACTAAACGCATGTAATCAACTAGAAATACATACCATCACACACATTACTGTCAGCTATGAAAAATGGGGAACCATAATACTCGCCCAACTGTCAAGTTAGTATTATGCAATTTCACAACTTATCATAATTCAACTGAACTTCAAACAACTTTGGCAGGCATAAACTGCCAATACAATTCAGCTGATAGTAGAAATATGCTGGTCCTACTCTATACCGAACGAATCTGCTCTGAAAACTTCTCAAAGGCATTATGTTACTCAAGATGTGCAAGCGACGAAAAGCACACTTGAAGAATCACATCAAACTAGAAACGACATCCAGAAAAGAAACAACAAGAAGTCCAAGAAGCAATACAAACATGATGGAAGATTAACATTGTCCCCTCACAACCATATGTTCAGTTCAACCAAACTTCTCTTGCATGATCCTACCATTTCTGTGCTCCCAACTAACTGAAATCCTTTTTGAGTTCTGACTTTTTGGAATGTTTATGAGCTCTAATTTAAATTTAATTACATGTAGAAGCTTGTCATCACTGTTATATGGATACAATGGCATACGGATTATCAACATCAGTTTCTGAATGTGTATGCCTTGATTCGATTGCATCCCTTGGAAGACTCATGGTCACGCACTGAGTAACGCTGTAAGACAAAAGCAAGGAAAGGAAAAGAAGGCTTCACCTAACAAAAAGCTTAGGGACCTGAAAAGTTGCTAGATGAAGCTGAAACTGTGCAGGATAGCATCCATGTCCTGATATGTCAATATTATTTTATATTCTATTAATATTCTGAGCAGACAAACTATCAAT
Organism: Zantedeschia hybrid cultivar; assembly: GCA_030544215.1. Taxonomy (NCBI): domain Eukaryota; kingdom Viridiplantae; phylum Streptophyta; class Magnoliopsida; order Alismatales; family Araceae; genus Zantedeschia; species Zantedeschia hybrid cultivar. The sequence goes on along the minus strand of JARZZO010000003.1, from coordinate 30,061,367 downwards.
CAACAACAGAATCTAAACCCATACCTGCACTTGATTTCATGAATCTTAGATATGCGCTGTTCAAGCTTCAGATCAATTGATCATCGTGAGTATAGATCCTTCAATTTGGTAAGCAAATTTGCCAGCACTGCTCTTCAATACATATCAATTGTGTTGGACAGTTCACGTTTATAACTTTCATTGTCAATGCTGTCAAATGATCCAAGCCACAACACACAAGAGGAGGGCCCAGGCTAAAGAATCAATGCCCTAAAAGCCCTCCCAAACCAACAAAAAATATAATTTTATTAATTTGGTGACTGGCCCCGCAAGCGCACCCGCAAAAGCACAGTCAAACAGTGACAAGTCTCGACCCTCCTTTCTGAAGAAACATACATGCAGTTTTCTCAGACTACATGCTGGCTTTTAAAACAGTCTAACCATGTAAGCAATCACAAATCCATACGTACATACACCTTTTACCCAAGGGACATGGACAAGTCTTCTCTATGTCATTTCAAACTTCAGATCAACAAACCACTGAGTCAAAACCCTTCAATTGGGTAAAAAACATAGAGAACTTTCTTGCCACACTATCCGTACTCCTCGAGATTTATCAATTCCCTTGGGCAATTCATGTCTGCATAGCTTGCGCTGTGGAAAAAACGAAGAAATAAGAAAAGGGAGCCATAATACATGAAGGGCCAGGTAACAAATGCCCTATTCAAACGAACCATAAATAGAAAAAGAAAAACCACCTTTGAGCTACATACTAGCTGTTGGAATAGTCTAACCAAGAAAATACAGAGTCATACCTACATACACTAGTTACTGAAGCTGTTTTTTAACCCAGATGTGTTGTACCAATTGCCTTGGACTATTCATCCTTGTATGGATAGTGTTGTTGTAAGATGCAAGAAAACAAGAAAACAGAAGCGACAATACTTGCAAAGGCACAGCAAGGCATGACCCCTAAAGAAAGGTCCACGTACTTCTCTAAACTACACACAAGCTCTTAAAGCGATCTACCCAAGAGAAAATTATGAATCTATAACTACAGGCAATAATTACTGCAAAAAATACATCTATAACTCAGACAAGACAATGACCCAAGAAAGCATCATAAAAAGCGATAAAGGCAAAAGGAACAGATAGATAAGCATACCCAAAATGCCTTGGAAGAATGGAATTTGAGCAGTCCTTTAAGAAGAGAACAGAATATAGAAACAAATATTTGAAATCCAAATAATCAGTGAGGGGGGAGAGCTTGGAGTGTACCCTGAAACAAATCTCAAGGAATATAATATCCACCTATCGTGATTCCAGAACATCGTCATTGGAAAACTGAACCACAATAAAGAGAAGCCTACAATCTCACCTAATTCCTTACCATCCATAAATAGAGATATCCTGCCCAATTAGCAATTAGCGCAATGGGATCTACGCACAACCATCAGGAAAACATGTTCACAGTGGATCTAATCACACGTCTAAGTAGGTGAAACGATTGGGACACCCATATGTTTTTGCATGCAATAACAGAGACACATCAAAGAAAGATCACAAGCCATCTTTGTCATACCACAGCACAATCATTGACAAACAATCAAATCAAAAGGATGCACAGCGCTTGAAACATCCAGTCTTAAAAGAACAGATCTCTCTAGAAGTCAGCTAATTGCTTGAGGTTTTCAATATGCCGTACGCGGATTCCAGAACAGATCCCTCCAAATGTACCGTTGATGCTATAGGTCCGCAAGAAAAAAAGGGGAGAGGATACCCCACACAGGATAGCCTAGGGAAACAAATTTCTTGAAAGCACTTATAGCCGAAAAGGTCCAAGAATGCATACTTTCAGGCGCATGGAGCCCTCTATCTTCAAAATGTAAGTAGAAATGTAAATATTTACACACAATCTACGTAGATGCCCAAGATGCCAACTGTGAACCTCCCTTTTCCTTCTGCACCTACAACAGGAACAGTGAGGGAATGAAGAGCCAAAATGAAACACGATCTTGCGTGGATGGGCTGGGATGTAAACACAATGCTAACATACAAATCTCTCTACAAACAAGCTAATTGCTGGAGGTTCTCAATATGAAACTGTAATAAATCCAAAGAAACTGTATGTTGATTCCAGAAAAAGATTCTTCAAAATGCACCATTGATGCTAGAGGGTCTGCAAGAAAAGAAGGGAGAAGAATACCCCACACAGGATAACCCAGGGCAACAAGTTTCTTGAAAGCACTTGTAACTGAGAAAGTCCAAGAATGCATATAGCTTCATGCGCATGAAACTTCTATCTTCAAAGTGACAGTAGATATGTAAATATTTAGATGTCCAAGACGCCAACAGTGAACCTCCCTTTTTTCTTCAGCACCTAAGGAACATTGAGGGAATAACAAGCCAAAATGAACACAATCTTATGTGGATGAGAGTGGAAGAGGAGTTGCTCTCTGCTGTTACTAATGTATCATTGCAGAGAAAGGCTGTGCATCCCTTTTCGGAGCACCCAGAGAAGCCCACGTTGAATATTATATAAGTCATGATTCAATATAATTCCCCACTTCCTTCTAGCCAAAAAATTATGGGACCAAGCAGATAGAATGGAACGGTTTGCAAAAACACAGCTTAAATACAAGTTGGTACATTTGGAAATACAATCTGTTATGTTTAGAATACCATACAAAATTGACAACATTGTGTTGCTTCAAAGATCTTTATTCTGCTACTTATGCATCTTCTGGGATGGATTCTTTTTTCATTTATTTTTTTTTCTGTACTGAACTATTAGGATCATCCACTTACAAGAAGTGAATAAAGGCAATTCTTTCAAGAAGGGGGAAGAAATCTCACAGAAGAAAATGATGTTGTGGAGACTCAAGACTGCACCAAGAGAGCCTGTCATTTACCTTAAATAGACAGATAGAATCCTTGATGATCCAAAGGAAAAATTAACGAAGAGAAGATAAAAAAGGGAAAGATTTGTCAAAGAATAACCATTAAAAAATCAGATTAAGCAAGGTAGATAGTACCTCAAGATGCAGCTACCCTTCAACAAGTAAACATACACTCCAACATTTCGGATGAATATATGCCAAACCAATGAGAAGTTGCTGAATCTCTGTGGAGTACGCATGTAATCAACTAGAAATCATCACAAACGTTACTGTCAGCTATGAAAAATGGGGAACCATAACACTCACCCAACTGTCAAGTTAACAATCTATCATAATTCAACTGAACTTCAATCAACTTTGGCAGGCATAAACTGCCAATATTATTCAGCTGATAGTAGAAATATGCTGGTCCTACTCTAAACTGAACGAATCAATTTGCTGCTCTGAAAACTTCTCCAAAAGGCATTATGTTACCCAAGATATGCAAGCGACAAAAAGCACACTTGAAGAATCACATCAAACCAGAAATGACATCCAGAAAAGAAACAACAAGAGAAGTCCAGGAAGCAATACAAACATTGATGGAAGATTAACATTGTTCCCTCACAACCATATGTTCAACCAAACCTCTATTGCATGATCCTGCCATTTCTGCGCTCCCAACTGAAATCCTTTTTGAGTTCTGACTTTATGGAACGTTTGGGCTCTGATTTAAATTTAATTACATGTAGAAGCTTGTCATCACTGTTATATGGATACACTAGCATACGGATTATCAACATCAATTTCTGAATGTATACCTTGATTTGATTGCATCCCTACGAAGACTCATGGTCACACACCGAGTAACGCTGTAAGACACAAGTAAGGAAAGGAAAAGAAGGCTTAACCCAACAAAAAGCTTAGGGACCTGAAAAGTTGCGAGATATGGATATGAGGTTGGAAGCTGAAACTGTGCAGGATAGCTTCCATGTCCTGATTTTTGTATAAGTTGGTTCATGTAGATATGACAGTATTATTTTATATTCTATTAACATGCTGAGCAGACAATCTATCAATCAACAACAGAATATAAATCCATACCTGGACTTGCTTTCATGAATCTTAAATATGCACTGTTCAAGCTTCAGATCAATTGATCATTGTGAACATAGACCCTTCAATTTGGTAAGCAAATTTGCCAGCATTGCTCTTCAATACATATCAATTGTGGTGGACAGTTCACGTTTATAACTTTCATTGCCAATGCTGTCGAATAATCCAAGAAAATCAGCCATAACACACGAGGAGGGCCCCAGCTAAAGAATCAATGCCCTAAAAGGCCATCCCAAACCAACAAAAAATATAATTTTATTAATTTGGTGACTGGCCCCGAGCGCACACGCAAAAGCACAGTCAAACAGTGACAAGTCTCGACCCTCCTTTCTGAAGAAACATACTTGCAGTTTTCTCGCACTACATGCTGGCTTTTAAAACAGTCTAACCATGATAAACAATCACAAATCCATACTTACATACATTGATCACCAAGGACACCTTTTACCCAAGGGACATGGACAACTCTTCTCTATGTCATTTTCAAACTTCAGATCAACCACCACCGAGTCAAAACCCTTCAATTGGGTAAAAAACATGGAGAACTTATCTTGCCACACTATCCTTACTCCTCAAGATTATCAATTCCCTTGGGCAATTCATGTCTGCATAGCTTGCGCTGTCGAAAAACAAAAGAAAATAAGAAAAGGGAGCCTCCTTTCTGAAGAAACATACTTGCAGTTTTCTCACACTACATGCTGGCTTTTAAAACAGTCTAACCATGATAAACAATCACAAATCCATACTTACATACATTGATCACCAAGGACACCTTTTACCCAAGGGACATGGACAACTCTTCTCTATGTCATTTTCAAACTTCAGATCAACCACCACCGAGTCAAAACCCTTCAATTGGGTAAAAAACATGGAGAACTTATCTTGCCACACTATCCTTACTCCTCAAGATTATCAATTCCCTTGGGCAATTCATGTCTGCATAGCTTGCGCTGTCGAAAAACAAAAGAAAATAAGAAAAGGGAGCCATAATACATGAAAGGCCAGGTACCAAAATGCCCTATTCAAACGAACCATAAATAGAAAAAGAAAAACCACCTTCGAGCTACATACTAGCTGTTGCAATAGTCTATGCAAGAATACAGATTCATACCTACATACACTAGTTACTGAAGCTGTTTTCTAACCCAGATGTGTTGTACTAATTGCCTTGGACGATTCATCCTTGTATGGATAGTGCTGTTGTGAGATGCAAGAAAAGAAGAAAACAGGAGCGATAATACTTGCAAAGGCACAGCAAGGCATGACCCCTAAAGAAAGGTCCATGTACTTCTCTAAACTACACACAAGCTCTTAAAGCAATCTACCCAAATCTATAACTCGGACAAGACAATGACCCAAGAAAGAATCCCAAAAGGCGATAAAGGCAAAAGGAACAGATAGATAAGCATACCCAAAATACCTAGGAAGAATGGAATTTGAGCAGTCCTATAAGAAGAGAACAGAATATAGAAATAAACATTTGAAATCCAAATAATCCGGCGGGGGGGAATATTCTTGGAGTGTACCGTGAAACAAATCCCAAGGAATATAATATCCACCTATCGTGATTCCAGAACATCGTCATTGGAAAACTGAACTACAAGATCTTAAAGAGAAGCCTATAATCTCACCTTGTTCCTTACCATCCATAAATAGAGATATCCTGCCCAATTAGCAATTAACGCAAGGGGATCTACGGACAACCATCAGGAAAACATGTTCACAGTGGATCTAATCACACGTCTAAGAAGGTGAAACGATTGGGACAACCATATATATTTGCATGCAATAACAGACACATCAAAGAAAGATCACAAGCCATCTTCCTCCAACCTTCATACCATAGCACAATCATAGACAAACAATCAAATCAAAAGGATCCATAGCGCTCGAAACATCCAGTCTTTAAAGAACAGAGATCACGCGAGGATGCCAAACAAGACACCGTAATTGAAAAAACCTCAAAAGATAGATTAGGAAAAAAAAAAAAAACAGATCAAAGGGAAAAGGAATCAACATGCACGAAACCTCGAAAATTGGAGGAAAATAAGATCGGGACGAGAAGATATATGTAGAAGACGGATGGCAAGAACAGCTCCCGGCAAAGAATCCAGGAAACTAGAAGACGGGGAAAGAAGCGGAGAACAAGATAGACAGGTGCATGCCAACAAGAAACCCGACGAAGAATTCAAAGAAGTATGGGTGATAGTTTTGCTGAGTAACCTTGCCTTATATAGGCTTCCCAAGGCGGTGACGTAACCGAAAAACTAAAGGACTCGTGAACACGATCGGAATCGGACGCTACGGATAAGTTAAGCTCTCTCCCATGGGCCACACTTCTTTATATAGACTTGCCAACGCGGTGACGGGGTCGGCAAGGAAACCGCTTTTCGAACGTTATGGGAATCGGACGCTCCGGATTGGCTATTTGGTTTCCATGGACGAGTTCTAGCGGAACGCGGAGGCCGAATCATAGCCGGGAAGTTGCCGCTTTGCTTTCGGTCGCGGAAGGTTCTAGGCCGCGTGACGAATGTGCTGTCACGACCGAAAGAAGTTATGCCGTGACAGTGCGCCACGAAGTGCCCGTGACGGGGATATTGCTTGCTCGGTAAGAATTCTGATTCCGATTCGGATTCGGATTCGGATTCGTAGTGGGTTTGTGGGCTGGGCGGGGCGGGGCGGGGCAACGCGCCGCCTTGCGAAGGGCCCGTTGCGTTGTAGTGTCCTTCCAACAGTGGCATCTCATTTTGTGTGATCCGGATCAAATAAATACGATCATTAATTAGACGATTTCATATGTCACATTAGAACGATTATAAAAAAAAAATGAGGTCATTTATACACGTGATTTGACGATCTTATGCTCACATGGTGAAGATTATTAGATCGAAATAGACGTGGTCTTTTACAAGGGGAAATCATATGACGCTAGCGACAGTGATCGACGCAGTAAGAGACACCATCCCCACCTAATGATTGAAATCGCCTTTTTTTTTTCTATACCAATTGTGTAATCCACTCATTTTAATTGGTTTTGAATATTCAAAAAACAAAAATCTTCCTCCTTTTTAGGTCTCAATTTTCTCTCACCATAATAATTGAACCAATAAGACCAAGTGAAGCACAAATTGAATAGGAAAAGTAGAATAAAGAAGCACAATTCCTTGACAGAGAGGTGTGGGATCAAGTCTGCGTAAGAATGTTCGCTATTTGATTCAAATCAAAAAATTAAACCGAACTACTAATTTGGTTTGATTTGAAATCTAAAAACTTTTAATTTGATTTGGTTTCTACGCTTCATAAATCAAATAAACCGAACAAACTGAATTACTTATAACTGAATTACTTATAACGACATAAATTTATTGTAAATATTTAGTGGTTGTTATATATATTAAATTTAAATTATTGAAAATTATGAACTATAATGGGATACTATGATACTTTCTATTTACATTAAGAACATCTTCCTTCATTCATATGTAAAGTGTAATATAAGTTTTTATTAGTGTAAAGAGTAATATGACCCATTATTTTAAAATAATTTAATTTCTTACATCATTATATCCTAAATCATCTATTAGAAGTTAATTATAATAATTAAACACTATATTTATAATTTGTTTAAAAAAATTATTCATTTATTATATGAATTAATAAAGTACTGAAGACTTATTTGGGAGATAATATCTCATTTGTGGCGGCTAAATCTTCGGTTTGGTTCAGTTTGATTTCAAAAATGTTTGATTTGGTTTGATTTGGTTTAGGAGTCTGTTTGGTTCTTTTTAGGTTCTTTAAAATTTCTCTAAAATCAAATCAAATCAAATTATGAACACCCCTAATTCTACGAATAGTTGGCCCCTTTCAAGTGGAACTCTAGTGCCTTGCTTCCTCTCCAAAACATGGAGGTTTCCGACAGCATCAGACCCTACTCTTAGGTGGTTGAATTGACTTAGAATAATTACCTAACTAATTAAGGTGACCTGAACTAATCACTTAATTAGACAAAATGACATTCTGTGTGGAAAATATTTCCAATAGGAGAGCATTTGTAATTTAAATTTCTCCACATTCTAAATATTTAACATTGAACCAACAGAGACCAAAAAGTCTGCAAGGACCGACTGTACATCCAATATGGGAAAGCTGAAAATTCTAGCATGGCAATGTCTCAGGAAAGCGGGAGACCAGTTAGGTTGCTAATCCCTTCGGATGAAACTTCATCTGATATGGAAACCAGAGATTTCTTTCATTCGAGGTCAAAAAGGCAGAAGTCCAAGTACATCTATAAGTTTAAATCCTAAAAAATCAGGTCAAAGTCTAATTGGATTGAGTCTTTCTTACCATGAAGTACGTCGACAAAGTAGGTGAACTGGTTGTTGAGTCGTTGACAGCGGAGATGGTGGGGAGTTGAGGATGCTATGTCGGGCAATCTCTCTTTCCTCCCCCAGAAGGAAATGATGAGGATGAGGTGGATGATTGTGAATTGAGGGATCAGCCAGTGTTTTTTGACCAAAAGGAAGAAGGGTATGCCAGTTGTGATGTTGTTAGACATCTCAAATTAAGGTTTTCTTTAACTACTAGTTGGAAGTACGTGCTTCATGTATGTTATTTTTAGCCCAAGTTTGGCAACCCCATTTGAAGTTGGATTTTAATCATAGATTGGGACAAGGGGGGACAAGAAAAAATCATATATTCAGCGCACATTTTTTTCAAATCCTAAGTAATTTTCCAACTTTCAATGTAGAGAGAGATAAGAAGAAAGATGGATGGAATATAGAGAAAGAAGAAGCTCAAGATGAGGAGCTTTTGGGCCTTTTAAAAAATACATGGGCCCCGCAAATCTCCCAATAATTAACCAGCTCCTAAATTCCCACTTTTTAAATCTCTTATCCCAAAGCCACGTAGATTGTGAGTAACTCACAGTCAACTTGTAGCTATATAGTTGTATTGAACTTATTTTAAGTAAATATTCAATAAAAATAAATAAAAATATGAAATTCAAGAATGGGTATTCAACAATATCGACCCCCACTTGTACAAGCATATATCTTAGTTGATGACATTTCTATATGAAAAATCATAATTACTTGTCAAATGAAAAATATATATACATATTTATAAATGTATTCTTAAATAAATATTTATCACAATTATATAAATACAAAAATTGCATTCAAATTAGTATATACTTATATTTGAAAAGTTAAATATTTATTTATATGGTTCACGCATACAAAAATTGTTGAGAAATCCAAGAAAACTATATTGTGTATAGGAGTAATTGTTGATTACATGGAATAATAAATTTGTTAATTTCACTCAAAGTTTTTAATAGTGATCAATAAAATACTAAAGAAAGTCCTTTTCCTTTATACTTTGCCTAAGATAATTGATTCCATCTTGTTGAAACCCTTTAGTTTGACTTGGTTTAGTTTTAATGAAGCTGATGTTGCCGAGGCAATCACTGTCGGACTCCCGGGATGAAATCCAAAAATCAGCAGGCGATCTAGAGCTGAGGGAGATCCGACCCGAGAACCAGTCGAGGATGAGGGCAAAAGCTCCTACAAGAAGGAACCAGTCAGGAAGGGTCCCGAGTCTCAGCCCCGGGGAACCTCCTCTGATGATGAAGTTAGCAAGGGCCTTAATGAACACTTTAGTGTTAAGATAGAGAGAGATGGAGGCTTAATAGCTTTTGTACCTTTTCTGCAGTGAATAGTGCTCCTCTTATAGTGGGAGATGAGGGTTCCTCTATTGTGGCAAGCGATGTAGGACTATAGGAAGTGAGATGAAATTCTGAGAATACCCTGAGAGTTAGTAAGCCGAAAACCAATAAGCGACTGATTGAGATAGGACGGACCCGTCTCGGCACTTTACACACTTGGGCCGAATCTGAATGATCCATAATCGTCGTGCCGTATGGGCCGGACCCTCGTCGGCCCAGTAAGCATCTGGGCCGGATTAAACTGGCTAAGTTTGATAATTGGGCCAGGTCCATCTTGGCCCAGTAGGAATCTAGGCCGCCAATAGTGAATGAATGTCGTTCGGCCCATTCTCGAATTGGGACTCGGCCCAGTCATCAAGCTCAGTTGGGTTTTTCCCCATCACATGGCCTCCTACTCTTGACATGTTTTTAGAAAGATAAAGTGTCGAGAGTACACTTACCTCTTATAGAATTCCTGAAGTAGTGAGTTTGTTTATGAAAGGATATCAAAATAAGCGAGACCAAGGAGTTGTAATCAATCCTCGCGGACCGACGATGAGTCTCGTCCGAAACCGAGGGGTTGTGACCAATGCTCGCGGACCGACAGTGAGTCTCGTCCGAAACCGAGGGGTTGTGACCATTCCTCGTGGACCGACAGTGAGTCTCGTCCGAAACCGAGAGGTTGTGACCATTTAAAAACCGATGGCGCCAATTTAAAGGCGACAATAGTCTCGAAATTCCGGCCGAACGGCTCATCACACAAGAAATCTAAGACACGTGGTAGGCATCCGATAGGGTTGCCGAAGGATCCGAGGACCTGGACCGTTGATCGTCCCAACTCGGATTACAACCAATCGGCTCTTTTTACGAGGATCTGGGACACGCAGCGCCCATCTGAGGGGGAAGCCAAAAGGTCCCAGAATCCCGTTCATTGATTACCTTATTTCAAATTTGCCGCCACTCAGCTCGTCTCTTGGCAGGAAGGGACACACGTCGCACATCCAATGGGGGAAAGCCGAAGGGCCTCAAAATCGTGGTCGTTGATCTTTCATCGGGCCCCTATGGGGGATCCTATAAATAGTCACTCCCTTGCTACAGAAGCCCATTTGTTGCTTATACTCCTTAGGTCTCGGTAGAGGAGCGTCTCCCAAGCGATCCCGAGAACGTCCCTTCATCCTTCGGCCGGCCGAGAGTGTCTAATCAAGTCTTAAGGAGCCCGGCAACATCACGTCGAGCGCCAGAATCTCTAGTCCGAGGGTAAGCCTCCGACTTCGCCTCATCTTTCCATTTTTTATATGTCCAATAGACCTACCTGTTGGAGCAGTTTTTCCTGCTCCTCTTCGAAGCCAATCCTTCCTTGCCCTTTGTAACGACCCGTCACCCTATAATCAGGAATCTGATTCCTAAATGGATACTGAATCATTAAGATTTGGAGCCAAACCAGGATCACGATAAGTCTGAGAAATAAATGATAAACTAAGCTAAACATTCTACATCACATCGAATTGTAAAGGAAGTGTAGGAATTAAAAATTATTACAATTCGACTTAACTAAGCAAATAATTACATATTCCAACTAAAAAGAAGTAATTAAGCATACAGGCATGAAAGGAAAATAACAACTACATCAGGGCATACCCCGAGACAGTGGCTGCTGGCGCGCAACCCGAGACAACTGTTGGGATCCGGGCGGGACGCGAACAACGCAAAGGAAACGACGAACAAAAATTTATCCCGCCCGATGCCAGCTGATCTGATTTGGAACGAAAAACGCAAATCGAAAAATCCGGGTTGGAATCTAATTACCGTGTGCGGATTCGAATCCGCTTCCGTTTCAGTTCCGTCGAGGCGATGCCGCGAGCCGCACAAGCGTCCTACCTCTAGCGGTATCCACGCGATCCTCCGCGGTGGTTCGTCCTCGATCCCTTGTCCGTATCAGCTCGCTCGCTGAAGATCTGTCGCCGCAACGATTGTTGAAATCCCTCCGACGGGAATTCCCGACTTTCAGGAATCACACGCGGCGTAGACGGAAACTGTTCTGCCGCCTCGAACGGGACGCCCAGAGGAGGAGAGAGTAAAGGGGGGGTGGCGGCCAGCAAGGGAAATCTTAGAGCTTGGCCCAAGGTTTCTCAACAGCGCATATATATATTAAGTCGGCGTGACTTTTCACAAAAGTCCCCGAGTTAATATAAATCCCACTTATGTACCACCGACTGAGAATCTTATTGCGTGTGACCCTCTAGGCCCATTTACCAGTCCGATTTTCAGCCCGTTAAGTCCAATAACTAGTTATTGACTTATTTTAATTAATTAATATCTATATATTAACTAATTACTTAACCGAATTGACATCGCATGTAAATTCGGTCGGACTTCTGATCAAGTTGGGTGCTAAGCAACACCGCATGATCCCGGAAAGTAATGGGGTTCAGCAATCCACTCATAGAACCTGTCCGTCCACAGTTACCGCGTGGCTATAATCCTTCGTTCGCACAATGCTCTCGAATAAACCTAGGGTATGGTCAACTGTCAAACCCTAGATTATCAACTCCTTTGAATCAAACTCCGCTTTACAATATCCGAAAACCTATTTTTTGATATTGTTTCTGCTCTGGCCAGAGACTCATACGGATCTATTCTAGAGCATTCTCTCTCCAGTTACCTGAGAGCGAACGATCCTTTATTGAACACACAATCACCTTCGAAGATCTTCCGCTGGACCCGATCCTTGACTATTAGGGATCCCGTGGATAGGGATTCGTAGGTCAAGGTCAAAATCCAGAAGTCCACCAACAAGGTTGTAGATACCGATTTTGGACCCCCCCCCCCCTTTTGGTCATGAACCCCATCCATCATTAGCTCATCATCACACAAAATCCCTCATCTTAGCCATCTCAGCCCACTAATAACTAGGCCCATTAACCAATTCCGACTCTAGCCACCTTTTCGTGGAAGGCCAGCCAGCCCGCCTTCCACCATCCTTCGAAGGCTAGCCAGTCCGCCTTCCACCATCCTTCGAAGGCCGGCCAGTCCGCCTTCCACCACCCTTCGAAGGTCAGCCAGTTCGCCTTCTACCACCCTTCGAAGGCCAGCCAGTCCGCCTTCCACCATCCTTCGAAGGCCAGCCAACCCGCCTTCCACCACCCTGCGAAGGCCAACCGGTCCGCCTTCCACCATCCTTCGAAGGCCACCCCTCGCCTTCCACCACCCTTCGAAGGCCACCCCTTGCCTTCCACCACCCTTCGAAGGCCAACCGGGCCGCCTTCTACCTCTCCGTGGAAGGCCAGCTACCTAGACTTCCACGGGATTGGAAGGCATGTTTGTGAGTGCTTAAAATGCTAATGTGATTATCATGAAATATCTAGGTTGTTTAGGTGTAAAATAACCTATTAAAAAAAGCAACTAAGTGCAGTGATCGCCAGAAACTTTTAATTAAAAAGTTTCAAAAGAGGGTTTTGATCGCCTACCTGTTTGAATGCGGAAGATTATGAGCTCTTGGTTCCCCTTCCTCAGCCGGCTGAAGAAAGAGAGCCCTTTCTTGTTCTTTGTTCTTGCTGTTGAGGTTGAAGTTGAGGTTCGTCCAGAAGTCGCTTGATTTGTGCTTGATTTGTTCCCCTTTTTTATTCTCCTTGCTCCGTGCAGCAGGATAGAAAGAAAAAGAAATGAAGAAACAATGATGAGAACTTTAAGCAATAATAGTATATGTTCTAATCAAACTTTTAAGCATGCAACTAAACAGCAAACTTACTTGGTTAATGGCTTTTGAAACCCCTTAATCAAATAGGTTTTGAAAGAATGAATGTGTTGTGTGATTGCATGGAGTGAATGATGAAGAATGATTTAGAACTAATGAAATGAATGCAGAAAATAAAAGACTTATGCCCAATGGTTGAATCCTTGAATGGAATGAAGAATCTTGAAAGGACGCCGACTTCTGGAAATGGCAGCGCTTCGGCGTTCCGACGTTGTTGCTCCGATCTTCAACTCGCTATCGCTTCGATCAATAATGACGTTCAACTCTCTCTCTTTTTTAACTCATTGAAGATGCAAGGTATTTATAGGCTTCTTCTGCGTCCGTGATTAACATGGAAAAATTTCGAATTTATCCATCTTAACCGACAGATAAATACTGATTAATTCATCTTTATCTGTAATTATCTAAAACGCGTCCAGTACGGCTGACGCCTTTCATATTAAATTAAGATAAGGATAAATATCCGGGAAAATTTATCTTTATCTTTATTAGATAAAACGCGTCTACAGGTGCAGACGTCTTTTACACTAATTAAGATAAGGATAAACATCCGGAAGAGAAGTACAAATAGCCTAGGAAACCTAAAACGCGTCAGGACTTACAGACGCCTTTTAGTTAATTAATCAACTGATTAAAATTCAAATTTAAACGTTAAAACAGGAATAAACTCTAAAACGCGTCCACAGAGGTTGACGTCTTTTAGACTTCTAAATAGCGTCCACACAGGTTGACGTCTTTTAGAATTCTGCATATTTTAACTAAAATTTGAGCTAAAATCAATTTAATTGATTAACTTAAACATGTCTGTTCAACCCGACACTCAAAAAGATCAATAAAAATTAACCAATGATTAAATATCAGACCATTCTGAGGTATTATTATATGATATGAAATTTACTCAAAATGATGTCAAAATTAGCGTGTCTACAGCTGCCTCACCTTGGCATCATCTTTGCAAGGGAGTGAAATGAAATGTAATGTACTGAAAAGGTGATGCCAAGGTGTGATGAGACACGCTCTTAACATCACATGGTTGGAATTTTTTTCAAAATTATCAATGAAGATAGCTCAAAGAGATCAATGGAATCAATCATATCTGGATGAGGTAAACAAGGAAATAAAATAAAGTCGATCAACCTCCTCGGAGTGGGAAGTACCTCAGGTCGTAGACACTGTAGGTTTCATCATGGGGAGCGTTTGCCAGCCAATGTGGACGTGCTGCAGCCATGATGGATCTTAAAAGAAAACAAGAAATATTGGATAAAGAATCCAAGAAAGGACAGAATTCCAATAATATCTTCAAGCGAACCTCAAAGATAATCAAGATACTCAATTCAGAATGGAATATTTCATATCATGTTGAAGTTATTTGATTAATGATCTGAAACTTAATCAATAATTAATTTTTATCACAGTGATTTCAAAGTCCTACATGATGCATGCTGGGCTAAAAGAAAAATATAAAGTCAAATAAAATATAAATTAATCAAGGATAATATTGTTAAATTGTCATTAATGAGTCAAGATACCAATTCTTGTAATTCAGTGCTAAGCCGAAGCTCGTTTATCCACGCAATGTTTCACAAAAGTGGAACCATCGTCCTCACTAATTAACAATTCAACGGCCTATCCATGCGATTAAGAATCCTCTGGAATTATCACTGTTTTTGTTTTGAATGGGAACTCAAATTCCAGTTTCATCAAAACCACAAGGTCCTTGATATACTCTAATAAATATTTAACATATAGTAATGCAAATGAATTACATGAAATAATACAAGAGTAGAAATAACCGTCTTTTTAGTCACGGTCAGGACTTCTTGACTCCCACAGTGGGATCTTCTTGATATTTACTCAGCTTTACTCAGGTTTTCTTTAATTTCCTGCAATCAAAATCATTAGTAATTCCAAACAAATATTTAACTTGAGCATCAAAAATCACAGAATTCCGGGAAAATCACAGAAAGCCTGAAACGCGTCATGTCGAGCAGACGCCATTCAACATTGAAATGCGTCGCTTATCCTTGACGCCTTTTACTCACAGAAACAGATTCTGACTGTTCTTCTACTCGAATTCCAATTCTACCAATGCACACCCGTTTTCCAATCCGGAAAAGGTCTACTTAGGATCGCAATTCCTCTTATATAAACACCCCTAGGTTGTTCCCAAGCAATCCTACCATAATCCAAAGATCCTAGGTGGAGTTTTCTTCCAAAATTTCAAGGTTTCTTCAAGGTTTCCAAGGTTTCCAAGCTTCAAGAAGGAGAAATTCCGAAAAAGAGAGTATGGATTCTTCAAACAAGAAGATGAAGATGTCTCTAGAGAAGTTTTTTGATATAGAGAATCACCTCAATGGAAGGAATCCTAATCTTCAAGTAAGTTCAATCAACTTCTCTTCAATTCTTGTTCATGTTCTTCATCTTGTTCTTCATGTTCTTCATATTCTTCCTTTTTCTTTTGTTTTCAGAATTATCCCATGTTTCCTGGCCCTAGAAAATTCACATCTCTACCTTGGATTCGTAAACTTGCAAAAAGCGTTAAACTTTCCATGCAAGTTTTCATATCTAAGTGGAATATTCAAGGACTTGTAGTGCTTGCCAAACATTACAAGAGCACGAACGTAGATTGGGCGGCCATGGGTGCCTTGATCGAGTGGTGGCATCCCCAAACTCATACGTTCTTCTTCCAAGACTTCGAGTGCACGATCCTTCTAGAAGAGGCGGAACTTCTATTAGGTCTCCCAAAGACCAAAGACAACAAAGACAAGATAGCCTTGACAAGAGAAAGAATCACCGGTCAACAGTTGTTGACATCGATCATGAAGGATCCTTCAGAAGCTAAAGGATGCCTCACCAAAAAGGGGATCAGTCTTGCAAAGCTAGCTGAGTGGACTCTGTATGAAATTGATGATCTAAGGGAGGATGAAGCGGAGGATGTGACGAAAGCTTTCGTTACATGCCTTGCCGGTGCCTTGTTCTTCCCTGTGCAGGATAACATCTTAGAAGATGATCAAGTTAGTGTTATATGTGCAATCTTCGAAGGTAAATCCATTAGCACTGCACTCTTGGCATATCTTTATAGTGGAATTTCTGCGGCCTCTGTGGGTCGTCCCCCTTATGGGTGCATGTTACTTTTTGCCTTGTGGGTTGAACTTCACTTTAAGTTTGAGTATAGCAAGAAAAGGCCTCTGAATCCATCTCAAATCTTCTTGAATAGTCCAATTCATTGCATTGCTAATATTGTAAAGTACAATGAGCATATGGTTAACAAGGTTCCAAAACTCAAGACCCGGGCCGATTGGAGAGAGTATTTAAAGCTCATGACATCCGACATATTCGACTCGTCTCCACTTGCTATTGTTGGAAAACCAGTTTGGGTGCGCCGTGCAGCGGGAGCAGACCTCAAGTTGATTGGAGCCACCGAGTTCGTGTTGTACAACCCACACCGGTGCCTTACTCAACTTAGCTTGGGCCGTCGCGAATTCCCTGAGTTCTCTCTCACACCCCCAATCAAGAAGCATGAATTGGAATCCGATGAAGATTATGAAGCCATACAAATCATTACTACTCTATGGAACATTGGCTTCAGTTACCGTGTAAAATCCTCTAAAGATAGAGATAGAGGATTAAAATTTCCTTACCTTAAAGGTCTTCATGATATTCTTCCTTGAATGTCCTCTTTCTCTTTTTAATTTTCTTTTGATGTAATAAAGGATTTTATTGAAATAAGATTGATTTTTCGTGCCTTGAAATATTTCCTTAACTTTCTGTGATATGCACATGATTTTTCCTTCAGTAAAGAGTTGATTTTTCCTGAAAATCTGACAGTTCGGGTTCTGTTAAATGTAAAAAGCGTCCACTCATAAAGACGCCTTTAAACCTTAATTCTTTTCCAGAAATTCAATTTAATCCTCAAAAAGTCGTTTTAAACCTTAAATTGCGTCTTCGCATCCTGACGCTTTTCAACTCTCTCTCCTACTTTTTGCCATTAATTCCGTGATTAATTCCCTGAAACGCATCTCTAAGATAAGACGTCTTTCATAATTTTCCTCTGTACGGCTCTGACAAAATTGGCGGGATTCCTGAAACGCGTCCATACAGGTGGACGTCTTTCACCATTTTCAAACAGCTGTCCTTTACCGCCTCAACTTATGCGACCTAAAACGCGTCGCTCTGAGTCGACGCCTTTTAACCTTTTCGTTACAGATCTGCGAAGGCCCCCTTTCTTCCTCACTTTTCACCTTACCTTCTCTCTCCTCACCTCTCCGGCGACCCGAGCTCCGGCGATCTCCCTCTTTCTCCTTCAAAACTCTCTTTTTCCCGAGCTATGGAACGCGGTGAGGGCTCCAAGAAGATGAAAACCCTGGCCAAGAGACGGCGAAGGCAAGAGGAGGAAGCCGTGGTGGAGGTTCCGGCGGCTCTCGCGGAAGCCGCGACGTTTTTGGAGGAAGAGGAAGCTCCTCCGGCGCCTGTGCTCATGGAAGAAGGGGAGGAGGGCGACCTCCACACGGTAAGCTTCCTGTGGGATAAATGGAATGAGAAAAGAGTGGGGAAAACGGGGTTCTTCAAGAACCCGGAATTAGTGTTTGAAAGGCGTCCAGACCAGGTGACGCCATTCAAAAGGCGTCACACTGGGCTGACGTCTTTCAAGATAATTCCGAATTTTTAATTGGGGAGAAAATGAACCTGAATTGCGTCAGGGCATGTGGACGTGTTTTGAAAAACGTCTATGTGTGCTGACGCCTTTCAAAACAGAAGTATTTTTTCCTGTTTTTTATCCATTACTGACCCTATTTTTTATGTCTGTGTTTGCAGGGAGTGATGAGGGCTAGGATCTCATGGGACCTAGTAGTAGGGGCTTATAGAGGGCTTCCGGATTTCCAGAAGGCGCGCCTGCGCCGGATGGGGTTCGGCGAGGTATTAGACATCGAGCCATTTTGGTTTGATCTGGTCCTCCTGCAGGCGCTGCGGGAGAGGTGGCATGCGGAAAGCCGTGCTTTCCTAATGCCGTGGAGACATATGGTCCCCACCCTAGAGGATGTGGCCAGGATTACTGGCCTCCGGGTAGAGGGCCGACCGGTGAGCGGGGTGACCTACCCCAACTATCAGGGATTGGCGGAAGCACTGCTAGGGATAGAGGTATCCAGCCTAGGCAGGGAGTCTAGGATGGTTCCTAGGGTAGAGGTAGAGGCTGTTTTAGGCCTAGATGAGCCCCGGCGTCGGTCAGACGAGACCCGGGAAGAGTTTAGGGATAGGTTAGCAGAGTCATCTTCCTCCATCTACTGTAGTGACCCGAGTCAGGGGGAAGAGGTAGATAGGCAGCTCAGGGTTTTTCTAGTTTTCTTCTTTGGTCGGTTGCTCTTCGGTACGAAGGGCGACCACATCCACTGTAGATTTCTTTATTTGTTAGATGATTTAGAGAGTCTGGGAGAGTACGCCTGGGGTGTGGCCCTTCTGGCCCATCTCTTTGTCGATCTGTCTGCGGTCACGCCAGACCGTGAGACTACTGTCAGCGGCTTCTCGCCGTTTCTCCAGGTATTAAGTCGTTTATTATTTGTTCATGATATGTAATGCAACATGATGCTTTTCTAACTTATATGTTCATGAATGCAGGTGTGGAGTTACTATTACTTCCCGCTCGGCAGAGCGCGGATTGTTCGACCAGGCGCTGTCCCATTGGCCTGCCGTTGGCAGCCAATAGTGGACACAGCTCCACAGCATCACCAGCTGACGGCCCTCTGCCGTCAGTTCCTGGATTACCCGGAGCTCCTAGTAAGTTTTTAACTTGTTCAATTTTATTAAATGCAATCTTTTATTCCTTAATGCAATTTATTTAATGAATGCATCTAACCTATATGCAGGTGATCTGGCGCCTATACCTTGGTATGGGCGATGAGGGTCAGCCATGGGTGACGACTGACAGGAGGAGGTTTGGGAGGCAAATGTGACTGCATTGCCTCAACGAGATCGAGCCCCTCCGCCTCCGGCTCGTGATGAGGACACTGGGCCTCCATCAAGAATGGATCGACGATGAGGTCCCGGAGGGCGTGGGAAGGAGCATGAGGGGCAAGCAAGCCCTCACCGACTGGCGTGCCAAGTTCCTGGAGCAGTACGAGGACTGGCACCGCCGCGGCGTACGGGTGGAGTCCCGTGCGGAGAGTAGCGAGGCCTACCTCCAGCAGTACCGGGCCCATTACGCCGATCAGCTTCGGCTCCTTCGACCACTCGATGTAAGTATGCATTTATGCGTCTTTAATTTTATTATTATCTTGATTTATGCTTGGTGAATGAATGTATGTATGTGTGACTTGTAGGATGCGCGTGATGCGGTCATCATCGACCTCCGGGTCCGCCTACATGATGCGGAGGCCCAGCTTGAACAAGTCCAGAAGGAACTGTTTGATCTGGTACGTATGAATGCTTATGAATGTATGTTTTAATTAATTAATTGTTTTGGCGATTGACACTGACAGTTTTCTTTTGATACAGCGAGCCGTCTACACCCAGGCGGCTCCCCCTTCCTTCGGAGCTTCTTCTTCATCATCTGCTGCTCACGAAGCTGCTCTGGCTGACCTCCAGAGCCAGCTCGCCTCCGCCATCCTCCGGGCTTCCCTTGCGGAGGAGGACCGTGCTGCTCGGGTAAGTTCCGTCCTTTTGATTCCTGAACTTGATTTTGATTACTTGATTGCCTTAGACTAACAAAACCTTCCTCTACAGGTTGTTGAGCTTCAGGAAACCCTTCAGAGGGCTGAAGCGGATGCCCGTGCTGCAGCGACTCGTGCCGAGACCGATGCTGCGCGGATCCGGTCTTTGGAAGAGCAGGTGGCCCGACTCTCGACAGGAGATCTTTCGCGCCTCCAGATTCGCCTGGAGGTCGTGATAGAGGAGCGAGATCGCGAGCGCCTTCGACTGGAGGGTCTTCTGGGTCGGTTGTCAGTTGCGGAGCATGAGCGCAAGATGGTGGAGAAGAGGTTCCAGCGAGCTCGACAGCGTGCCCATGAGCGTGGTTTGACCAGTGCTTTCACGGCCAGTGCCGCTGTGTCTTCCGGCCAGGCAGGGCCGAGCGCGATGGGACCACCTCCACCTCCCAGCCGAGGACCAGCACCAGAAGCGCTTGACGAGGCCCAGAGCCAGCTCGATGAGGGCGGAGGGGAGAGCCAGCCTTGAGGGCTCATGTATCTTCTTTCTTTCATGTATCATGTACAAAAACACATTTTGATGATATACATAAAACTTTTGAGCTCCAATCTTGTGTTCCTGTGCTTTTGTATCCTGTACATCACTTAACAAACAGTTAAGTATCTATTTAGGCTTAGCCCCTTGCCTGACCAAATAAATGGTCAATCAATCTTTTCCTTGAATAAATGGTCAAGGGGCATGGCCTTTATTAACAAAGGTAATTGAACCATAAGCAAACTGAAGCAAAATGCAACATGCAAGCAAACAGATGCTCACTGAAAATAAAAGGAATGAAACACACTAAATGCAACAAGCAAATGCTAATTGAAATATTTTTGATGTTTTGAAATATTCATTTTTGTTTGGGTTTTGAAATATTTTTTTATTTATTTTTGACATATGTATTTTTTTGATTTTGAGATATGTATTTTTTTATATTTTTGACATATGTAATCTTTTTTTTTGGGATTTTAACATATGTAATTTTTTTTTTGTTTTTGAAATATGTATTTTTTTTTATTTTTGACATATGTATTTTTTTTGGATTTTTTTATTATTTTTGACTAAAAGACCAGCATGGTACTCAGACCAAAAGATCATATTCATTTATGAACTTAATTTCCAAATCATTCTTTAACAATTTAACTTAAACCCATCGTGTTTGAACTTGTGTTTCCATTCGTGATCCCATTTGATGATTTGACCCTTAGTCAATCTAAGCCATTCCTTAAGTTTGGAGTACGCTTCTTTAGAAAGAAAAGAAGAATAAGTTTAGAAAGCCCATGAGAAGGTTCCGGAGACTTTAAAAGATGTTCCTTTCTTACCCTAGTATCCGTTGGGGTTCGGTCATTTTCTTTCCGGGGTTATCGACCTTGCGTTCCCTTTCATTTCATTTCATGGCCTTGATATAACGTTTATAGTGTAATGGCCTTTTGATTTGACATTTGAATTTTGCCTTTTGCTTTTTTTTTTCTTTTCTTTGGAACGGATCTCCCCCATTTTTTTCTTTTCTTTGGAACGGATCTCCCCCATTTTGTCTATTCTAAGCCTCGTTCCGACATCATGGGCCGAGTGTAAAACATAATTTTATTTTAAAAAAAAAAGAATGATTTGTACTTTACACTTTCAGTCAAGCTTTTGATATTCTTTAGGACTTGGCATCTCTTGTTACTCACGAATCAAACGTGTCAGTGTATGTAGTAATGGGTTTAAAGTTAAATCATTCAGACTAATAAGGAAATTTGAGTTTTTTAAATTTTTTGATTCCACTGGTCTTTGTACCATACTGATCGACTCTTTAACCTAAGGGTAGTATTTCTTAAGATGTAAACCATTCCAGGGATGATTTAGCTCTTCTCCTTCTGCATTAACAAGACGATAAGCATTACCAGGAAAAGCGTGTGTAACGACCCGCCAGCCTATAATCGGGGATCCGATTACTAAATGGGTACCGAATCATTAAATTTGAAACCAAACCAGGATCTAAGTGAGTCTGGGAAATAAATAATAAACTAAGCTAAACATTCACATCGCATTGAATTGAAATGAAAGTGGAGGAATTAAAATTATTACAATGCGACTCGATACCGCAAATAATTACATTCTCCAACATAAAGGAAATAATTAGACATACAGGCCAGAAATAAACAACAACTACGTCGGGGCATACCCCGGAACAACTGCTGAAGGCGCTTAACACACGGCCGCACACGCCGCTCTAAGTCTGCTGGGAGTCCTCACCTGAAAACCGCAAGGGTGAGTCTCAAGACAAGACTCAGTAGGGATCCTTCGATCCCCACTGCCCACGCACACACCCACAAGTGCAAAGTACAGCTAACGGTAAAGTAACGAGCACAGTTGTAAGTACAATTCCTAATTCTCAACGTGGAATCACATGCAATCGAAAATATAATAAACATGCATATTCTAAACCAGCCGACTAGGGAACCCACAACTGCCGTCTCGGTAGAGCTCGCCAACCACACAAACAACGGTGGGAAAACCTCGACCCGCTGAGGCCAAGCAGTAACCCCTCGGATAGCACACTAGCTACTCCGGCCCAACCGGCTCAGGTGGCTACTCCTTCCCTCAGCATGAGTGACTCTCCGAATGTACCACTCCGACACCGGTACTAGCTGACCCCGGGGTTCACCAGGTGACCCTCTCTCACTAGGCGTCACCCCGCCCACGCCCCCACCGGCGCTGTGCTCACGCCCCCACCAGCACAGGGTGATAAAGCGCTACAATGTCACTCCAGGTCCACAGTAACACAAAACCCAGCACAGTACGACCCGGTCACGTGAAAAGTCCGCGATCGCATAACACACATGTAGCATCGTCCGGTCATGAAGAATCTATCTCTACCGGGTACACTAAAACATGCACTAACCATCCGTCTAACAGTATGAACACATTTTACTGGCATGAATTAGTGAGGTTCTATCTTGAATCGCGTCGCCCAAGGCCGACGCCATTCAAGCTCCATGTACAGGTTCTTGTAAAACAGTCTTCAGAATCAGGCCCTAAAGGGCGTCGACACCAGTGGTCGCCTTTTAAAAGGCGTCGACATCTTCAGACGCCATTTAGCACAGAAATCCAGAAATTCCAAAGAAATTACCCAGGGGATTTCTGCCTTAAAAGGCGTCATGGCTGCCCGACGCTATTCAAAACGCGTCGCCCACCCATGACGTCTTTTAGTCCCAGAATCCCGAACTGGCAGACTCTCAGTCAGGCGATTCCTGTCTAAAAGGCGTCGTGATTGACCGACGCCCTTCAAGAAAGGCATCGTCCATACACGACGTCTTTCAACCCCAGGAACCAGAGTTGCCATGAGCCCGAGGGCTCCCTTTTCAACCCAAACAACCCCAAAATCACCCAAAAACGGAGGAGAAAGAGGGGCAATACAATCCATAGGAAATCACATTCATAGCAAATCCCCCATATCATCAAAAGAACACCTAAACATGCTCATTCTACCCCCCCCCCCCCCAAAACCAAAGATCCACAACATGCATAGACGGGGGAAAACATGGCTTAAACACGATGCTATGGGAACCGTCACCCTACCGGATACTTGGACGCCTCCGAGCTTCAAGCCGTCCACCCGTCTCGCCCCACGCCGCCGCCGGTACCGCCGTGGTCGTCCTTGCTCCACCGTGACGTCGGCCGCCGTCCGGAGAGTAGAACGCCGCAGTGGAGGTGGAGGTGGTAGTGGTAGGAGCTAGGTAGAAGATGGAGTGGAGGGAGAGGTGAAATGGTGGGAGGAAAAGAGGGAGGAGGAGGAATCGCCGCCGAGATCGCCGGAGGGGAAAGAGAGAAAGAGAGAAGGAGAAAATGAGGGAAAGAAGGAGGGCTCGCGGGGTTAACCAGAGACTGGCTAAAACGCGTCGACATCCACGGACGTCTATCAAGTGATGTGACGGCCGCTCTGACAAGTTTCTGAAACGCGTCGATCGAGGCAGACGCCGTTCAGCCGACATGTCAGGGCCGTACTCTGACACACCCAGAGTCGCAGTCTGAAAGGCGTCGTCCTACGTGGACGCCGTTCAGACGACACGACAGGGCCGTACACTTCGCGGCCCAAAGCCAGCCCACGTGGCACCCACGTGGCGGAACCTGAAACGCGTCTGCAACGGTGGACGCCGTTCAAAACGCGTCTCGAGGTCCTGACGCGAATCGTCGCAGAACCTCAGCCCCCACTAAGGCCAGAATTATAGGGTTCGACTCCGAAAACCGGATCCGAAAGTCTCAATCCTTACATTCTCTCCCCCTTAAAAGAATTTCGCCCCCGAAATTGACTGTTAGAAATAACAAGGTCAAAACAGGGATACAAGTTCACAAGGAAACTTACGAAAAGAGGTAAGGGAACTGCTCCCGCATCTCATCCTCTCGCTCCCAGGTTGCCTCACCTCCGGAGCGGTACTGCCAAATCACCTTGACCAACGGTACAATCTTGTTCCGCAGGACCTGCTTTCTGCGATCCTCGATGCGCACAGGATACTCTGGAAAGGACAGGTCCTCAGCGACCTCCAACTCTGAAAAATCCAACACATGGGACGGATCCTGAACATACTTTCTCAACAAGGAAACATGGAACACATCGTGTATCCCTGCAAGACTGGGCGGCAAGGCCAGCTGATACGCGGTTTCCCCGATTCGAGTAAGAATGGGAAAAGGCCCAATATATCGCGGACTCAGCTTGCCTCGCTTCCCGAATCTCATCACACCCTTGGAGGGTGAGACGCGGAGAAACACGTGGTCCCCAACTTCAAACTCAAGTGGTCTCCGTCGGACATCTGCATAACTTTTCTGCCTACTCTGAGCTGCGGTCAATCTCTGCCGAACTATCCTGGCAATCTCAGCACACTGCTGCACTAACTCAGGTCCCGCTATCTGCCTTTCACCGATCTTGGACCAACACACTGGAGATCGACACGGTCGCCCATACAAAGCCTCGTAAGGCGCCATGCCGATACTGGAATGGTAACTGTTGTTGTAGGCAAATTCCACTGTGGACAAATGCTGCTCCCAAGAACCTCCTCAATCAAGGCAACATGCCCTGAGCATATCCTCCAAGGTCTGAATGGTTCTCTCTGACTGCCCGTCTGTCTCGGGATGGTAGGCCGAGCTGAAAGCCAACTGAGTGCCCAATGCCTGCTGAAAGCTCTTCCAGAACCTGGAAGTAAACCTCGGATCTCGATCCGAAACAATGGACAAGGTGTAGACACCGATTTTGGACCACCCTTTTGGTCATGAACCTAATCCATCATTAGCCCTTCATCACCAAAATCCCCTCATTTCAGCCATCTCAGCCCACTACCAGCCAGGCCCATCAACCAGAGTCCGACCCTTTTCACCTTTTCGTGGAAGGCCACCCCTTGCCTTCCACCACCTACGAAGGCCACCCCTTGCCTTCCACCTCCTTCGAAGGCCACCCCTCGCCTTCTACCACCTTCGAAGGCCACCCCCCGCCTTCCACCACCTTCGAAGGCCAGCCACCTTGCCTTCCACCCTTTTGACCCTCCTTTCACCTTTTCGTGGAAGGCCAGCCCCCCCTTGCCTTCCACCACCTTCGAAGGCCACCTCCGGCCTTCTACCCCCTTCGAAGGCCAGCTACCTCGCCTTCCACCGTTTTAGCAGCCTTTTTCACTTTTCACTACATTTTCGTGGAAGGCCAACCCCCTTGCCTTCCACCTCCTTCGAAGGCCACCCCTTGCCTTCCACCTCCTTCGAAGGCCACCCCTCGCCTTCCACCCCCTTCGAAGGCCAGCCGGGCCGCCTTCCACCACGAGAATGGAATGCATGTCACCTAGCCGTCCACTCCTTAACCACCCCCTTGACTCCGTCTTCCCCACGATCTCCTCCACTCTCCGCCCTCGTTCCCCACTACTCCGACCACTCCCCACTCCGGCGACTGCTGCGACCACTACCTCCAACCCTTGACCACTCCCTATTGGTTGAAGGGTGATTTACGGGGATTTAGACCCCCGTTTTCTCCCCTTTTTTCCTTCGCCTATTTAAACCCCCCACATCCTCTCGAGCAGGGGGGTTAAGGATTTTTCTGGCGTGAAGGAGGGGCTTCTTGGAGGGAAGACTCAGAGGAGGTTGGCAAGCGGTCAGGAGGAGTCTCAGAAGAATCCTTCGCATCCCAAATGGGCTTGTTTTTTTAACCCTCTTCTCTTCTCTCTTCTTTCACTTTCAACACCTCATTTCACTTTTCACACACGAGCACTTATCTGCATGCATGCATCCTAGAATGACTTAGCAATCCCTATTTACCCCAGAGGTTTCAAACAAAAACGGGAGGTGGGTGGCCATAACATATGGTCACCTTCCCTCCCAAACACCCATCCGGTGTGTCTCCCTCCAATTCTAGTTAGTTTTTTATATTTTTTTGGATAGATTCTACATACCACAGTTCTAATCGGGTTATTATCTTTTCTTTGTTTTGTCTTTTACTTTCAGGAATCCTTACCACATTCACGCGTGCAGAGTACCGGGCTCTCCTCCTCTGGCCGGCCGGAGGAAGAGAAGGAGGAACCAGCATCTCCCGCTCCCACAGAACGCGATCACATCCTCACCATCCTGCGGAGCACAGGGACCGTAAGGTAATGCTCCTGGCGATCACATCCTTTATTTCTAACCCCCTTCTAAATCGCCACAGTTCTAAGACGAACGGAGAGGAACCCTCGCCCAAAGCCTCGCAACCGCGGCGGGGGAGACGTTCCGGGCGCCTACAGCCCTCTGGCGATCACGATGGGACTCCTACTTACTTACTGCGCGCGCTAATAAGGTAAAAAAAAAAAATACGGACGGCCCACCCCCTGGCCGTCCAAACTTTGGACGGCTAGAGTCCTGGCCGCCCAGCTCAGTTGGACGTCCAGACCCTAGGCCGTCCATCTGCCCAAAAAAAAAAAAAAAAAATAATAATAATAATAATAATCCGGACGGCCCACCTCCTGGCCGTCCAAACTTTGGACGGCTAGAGCTGGCCGCCCAGCTTAGTTGGACGGCCAGATCCAAGGCCGTCCAGCCGCCACAAAAAAAAAATAAAAATAAAAATAAAAAAAATTCCGGACGGCCCACCCCTTGGCCGTCCAGATCTTGGACGGCCAGAACCCTAGCCGTCCAACTCAGTTGGACGGCCAGAAGTTAGGCCGCCCAGTATATTAAAAAAAAAAAAAAAAAAAAAAAAAAATCCGGACGGCCCACCCTGAACCCTAACCGTCCAACTCAGTTGGACGGCCAGAAGTTAGGCCGCCCAGTATATTAAAAAAAAAAACAAAAAAAAAAAAAAAAAAAATTCCGGACGGCCCACCCCCTACCGTCCAGATCTTGGACGGCCAGAACCCTAGCCGTCCAACTCAGTTGGACGGCCAGAAGTTAGGCCGCCCAGTCAAAAAAAAAAATAAAAAAAAAATAAATAAATAACAAAATAAGAATAAAAATTGCCAGACGGCCTACCTCCTGGCCGTCCAAACCTTGGACGGCTAGAGGCCTGGCCGTCCAGCTCAGTTGGACGGCCAGCCCCTCGGCCGTCCAACCCCAGCTCTCCATTTTATGGCCCCTGTTATTTCATCTCTGATTAAGTTGTTGCGCATTCTAGTTTGCTTTTTGTTTACTGTTCTCTTGTCTTTTCTTTCCTTTTCTGTCTGCTGGACTGTGGGTTAATTTCAGGGTGTTCTCCGCGGGGGTTTTAAGGAAGAGCCGGCATCACACTTCTAATTACCTTTCCCGCAGGATCTGACTCTCCACCTGAGGATTCCCACTCGGGTGCGACTAGTCTTATTATGTTGGGAACCTCTGTCAGTCTCCGCGAGCCAGGGATTCCCACTTGGCCGCCGAGCAGGTTGTACCTGAAACCACCCTGTAGGAACCTTAGGTTTATGTGAGGAATTAGTGGACTGTTTCAAATTTAAAGACACTTAATTGAATCTTGGTGGAACATGTTTTGAAAGAAAAATACCAGGGTCGTCAAGGGTTTGAACTTGCTTTGTTAGAAACCAACACTCATAATACACAGTTAATCTTCCAAGTGAAATATAAAATCTCTTAGGATTTGTATTTCATAATGAACCAAATGTATGTTAACACTGTATATGATGACATGTATGAGTTTGGTAACAATGTCACACACAACCCTCTGGTTGAGATTGAAGAGGATCCACAACCAAAATTTGTGGGCATGTTCCAAACACCTAGAAAGGAACTTAAGGCAAGATACTTGGATGAATCTTCTTCTTCAGAAAGTGACCCTATAATGTCCAACAGAACCCTCCGAAACTCAAGTGAGGATCCGGAACTTACTGCCGTGTTATCACGGTACACCCCTGATCAACTCATCCGGTTGGCCTCTGGTGGCAAAACCCAAGATGCCACTCCTCGGGGAACTCACTTCCAAGGATCTCCCAACAAAGCTCAGACTCGCATCAATCAGCCAACTCTTACCCCAGTTGCTCCACATGTCATGCCAATTTCAGTCTCTCCAATTACACCTCCTCCTGAGCAGAAAGAATTCATTTACAAAAGTGAGGTTGAAACCTGTGTACGTAAGTTCATGGCCGAGAAACTTACCCTGAAACAACCGCACTCTCTCTCGAGCTATTGTAAGCTCCCTCCGGCCTACTTTCCGCCAGGATTCAAAGCTCTCGAGTACAGGAAATATGATGGCACCTCTGACCCTCATGATCACCTGTCAAGTTTCCTCATGGATTCCCATCAATGGCTCTACGACAGAGTCCTCCTTGTCCATCTGTTCCAGAAATCCTTAGAAGGTGAGGCCTTAAGATGGTTTTCTTCCTTGCCCGCCACAAACCTAATCAATTTTGATATGGTCTTCGAAAAATTCATCACTCAGTTTAGTTATATGACAACTATGCCTTCCACCTTGTTTGATCTTGTGATGGAGAAGATGAAGCATGAAGAGGAGTTCACGTATTTTGCCAACAGGTGGAGGGCAATGGCCTCTAGGGCGGAAGTGGAAATTCCCGAATCTCAAGCTATCACCATGTTGGTCAATAACGCTACCCCGCAGCTTCGGTCTATTCTCATGCTGAGCGAATTTCACACATTCGCAAAACTTTATAATCGAGCTCGGGTAGTTCAATCTCAGATCTGGAGTTCCACTTTGCCATCCTTTTTTGAAAATCAGAACAGAAGTAAGAGGATTCCACCAATAGAGGGAGTGACAATCAATGAACAGGTGAGTGCCTTGGGGCAGCTCTTTAGGTCACCCAGTCCTATGTCTAGATCAGACAACCAATCCAATCAGAAACCATATTTAGCAGTTCCCCCTTTCTCCAGTGCCAAGATCAATCGGGGGCACATGAAAGAGGCTACTGAAACCTTGGAAGTCAAGAGCCCTCCGCCCTCTTATCAGGTGGTCCAAGATCCATCTAGCTCTCTAGAAAGGGTGAGCACCCTTGTCAAAAATTTGGAACCAAATGTCGATTACAGAGGACAGCACTGGGAGTATGAAGAGGTTGGGATATGGCGTGAGTGCCCTACTAGGACGACCAAACCTAGAGAGCCGTTGCAAGGAGTCTCCACTATATCCAAGACAAACCTTTGGTCTTGATACGACCTAGGGAGCAACCAACAGCCATCAACCCAGTTACTCTGGTCCAAATTCCTTCAATTGCAATCAGAGAACCTCCTCTATCCATCTTGTGTCCAACACCAAAGTCAGGTCCGGTAACCCAATTCTGCCTAATGAATTCACCACCAGTTCAACCCCTAAAGTCAGATCAGGCAGTGGACCCCAGTCCGATTGGCGTTACACTGAGAAATCGCATCATTCCCCCAACAAGTCAACCCTTGGACTCTCAAGAGGATTCAGATCTGTCTAAGTATGACATCCTACAGTATCTAGGGAAAACTCCCACCAAGATGCCAGTCCTAGAGTTGATTAGGAGATCTCCTACACAAAGGGAGACATTGTTCAAGTTCCTCCAGCGAATTACACTCAATGAAGATCTTCCTATCAGGGGGGTCACCAATGCCATTCTCTCAGTCACCCAGACACCTACCATGTCCTTCACAGATAAGAGTTTAGCTCCCCCTGAATGCCAATCCCTTCCCTCATGCTTGACCCCAACACTCAGTAGTCACTCATTGGACTCCATCCTGTTGGATACTGGGGCATCAATCAATGTCTGTTCGCTCAAGACCCCCAAGAAAGTAGGGATTGATCCAGAGAAGATTGAGTCTACTTCTATGATGGTCTCAAATGGGAACCTGGAAATTGGCCCAGTGGGCTTGATCTTTGAATCCTACATCCTTGATGTCAAGCCCATATACAACGCCGTTTTGGGAAGGCCTTGGATGGACCAGACCCTGGGAGGGCCCTCCACTAATCATCAGTGCTATAAATTTCCATATAAGGGGAAGATTGTCAAAATGAAGGGTACCCCCTATCTTGAGCCTTTGGATTTAGTCTCGACTGAACAAATTCCATCCATGATCACTCCTGGAAAAGGGGCAAAGCTCATCCTTTCATCGGTTGACTCTCGGCTCAAGTCCCAGCCTAGCATAGGTTGGCAGCTTATCGACAAAATGGGGTATAGTTCGGGATCTGGGTTAGGCAATGAAAAGCAGGGAATTCAAGAACCTATCTTTGAAAATCCGACCAGTAGAGGATTCAAATTGGGTTACATACTAACCAGACCAACTGAAGGATCAGGAAAATAGAGTCTCTTGGATCACCTTGTGAAGGAAAATCAAGAGGTACTCAAGATAAACTATCTTGAGGATGAGTTGAAGGAAGCAATCAATGAAATTCAGAGGGAAGATGCAGAAGATTTTGCAACACAGCTGTTGTTCTATGAACCAACCACTCGACGAGAAGGAGCCTCCTTAGTGAGGGATGAACAGGTATCCACCGCCCTCATTCCCTTACTATTTCACACACCTGCCCCTCTCAGGTTCTTATCACCGGTCGTAGCACACTCTTGGGGCAATTCTGCCATCATTGGGTCTCTGTCTCAAGGACCCATCTTTGCAACATGTCTGACTCACCCTCTGAGTCTTGTGCATAATCGCTTCGGGATTGGATAGCTTCCTCTTTATCTACAAGTTGTAAAGGTAAGTAGGTTCTTTCGTTTCCAGCAAATAAGTGTAAATATTTTGAAAAGTTTTCCTTTGGATATGAGTCTATTTGAAGAAGTTTTACCCTTAAAAATACAAAAAAGCAAAAATTTCAAAATCCCAAAAAAAATCGAATATCCAAAAAGCATCAAAAATATTTGTAAATATGTTGATACTTTAATGAAAATGACAAAAAAAAAAACAGAAAAGACACAAAATCCAACTGTCTGGTGACTGCCACGTTACCCCCTGTCTAGGTCTAGTTGCATGATAGGTTGGGTTGACATTAGGATTCGGCTAAGATTTTGGTCCACCAGAAGCTTGGACGTGTCTACTTTACTTCCATACGGATCCCTATGCTCATCTTGAGATGCACACACCTGCACGATTTTCAAAGAGAACCTGTTTAAAATGAATTCCAAGTCTTTAGTGCACTGTCAAATGCAACCTTTGCTCTTCGTCTCTCGACCGATCAAGACAGTTGACGCCCTTAAACGGTCGAGCTCAGCAAATTGCGGTTCCTCAACAACCCGATAGATGTAACCCCTCAAAAAAGGGCCCAGAAATGAAATGTAAAGGACCAGAGCACGTGAAGAGTGCAGTGTCCCCGCAGGCAGAATATCAAATAACCCTAAAAATGTCAAGAGCAGAAAAGAAATACAAAAGAAAAGAAAAAGGGGTTCAAGCAATCATGAAAAAAAGCCTGGTCGTGACCGTGCCTGGCCATGAAATTTACCAAAGGCCTGAAAAGTCAAAATAGGGGCATCTAAGAGCTCAAAAGGGGTCCGTTTTGTCACAGCTCCCCCTTTTAACGGTTTTGTCGATCCTCCTGTGAAGTTTGTCTCCACAATTTCTTCACTTTTTCTCCCCCAAGGTTCAGCACGAGATAGCTATCTAAAGACTGAACATCATTTCAAAATGGTTCGTTTTCAAAAATCGTCACATGCTCACATGATCATAGGAGTCCAAAATGGGTGAAGAGTAATGTCGATGTTTCTGGTGAACTAATTTCTTATCCATAATCTCAATGTGTACTCTTACAACTTCGGGCTTAGGTCAATGCATGCGCGTCACCAATCGGTGCGACGGCGTCTGATTCCGGGTCAGCGTCGCGCGGTTGACCGTTAGGGTTCCAAGGTGTTCTATCATATACCTTCTAGATTGTGAGGAAAGAGACCCGGGTCGGGCAAATCATTTACCTCGAAAACTTTTTGGGCAAACTTGGTGGTCGGAAGCAGCTGGGAGCCTAAGCATGGCATGACGGTATTGTCATCAGTATGAGTCTTAACCGGTCAAGGTTAGTTTGAAGAGTCTAGAGGCCCAAATCAATCTAGATGTGAGCTTAGGATACCTGGGAAGTTGAGTGTGCATTTCCCCTTCATCATTCAACCAGCCTAAGTTTGGGCAACTACCAGGCAGGCGGAATCAAAAACATGTTTTCATCACACACCTCATTTGTTAATATCCACCAGCATTTGCATATTTACTTGTCGTATCAGTTTCAATACTCTCCCTTTTGACTGGTTAGTTGAACACGGTCCCTTGACCCTATGCGAAGGCTAGGGAAAAGGTAGTTGCTCTATTTTGGGCAAGGGGCCGAAAACAGATACTACTAATTGTTTCCCCTTCATTCTGTGCATGCAGGAAAAAGGATTCTGTCCAAAAGGTGGACACTTTTGATGTCGAGTCGAAGCCGACGGCAGCCGTATTGGCATTCTACTTTGAATGGCCATATCTTCCGTGCTGGCTTCGACTCGACAGGGACCTTTGTCCCTCGTTTCCTTGCAGCTTATCATTAAGATATTGTGGATCATTGATTATTTACATTTACTGATATGCGTTCTTGCAGCTGCAGGGAACTTGAAGCAAGTAGCATCGAAGACACAGGAAGCTAATAGCTTCGGGCGTATAGACTCTGAGTTCCTATTTAAACAAAACAATGAGGAGTCTATATTCCCCAAGTTATTCGATTGGCCAATAAATTCCTCCTGTTTGCATTAGGAATTGCATTAGGAATTTGTTTTCTAATTTTTAAACCAGCATGCATTGCATAAGCATCATCCACCATTCCCGCCCTAGGGGCAATGACCATCATTCATCACTTTGCTTAACCCATCGCTGATCTGTGATTCTGGCAGTTGTGTATCTGTTAGCCCTTTGAATTGCAAGACCCCTTCCACTTCTCAGCACGTGTGCTTGAGATCCTCTCACTTGGTGATCCCATGATGCGCCAAGCCACCGCGCGCCCGTTGTGTTGAGAGTTCTTCAAGTCACACTCCTACACCTTTCATACTCGAGATCCCCTTGGGCCAGATCGCTATATTCTGGTACGCCAAGGCCTCGCGGTTCCAGCACCCGGGGGTCCCACGGACTGTGATTCTCTAGTACTGAACTTTGTCCCTTTTCTTAAACCACTCTTGCAACTCGAATGGCTAGCTTTCATGCATTTGTCGCATTCGCATATCATCCTTGGATATAGCTCATTCACTTTACGGGTTGTCCAAAATCAGTTTCGATTTCCGGAACACCTATTTATCATTTCATTCCATTCCACTGCAAAACAGGTGTCCCGGAGGGGCATTTGTAGACACCGATTTTGGACCACCCTTTTGGTCATGAACCCAATCCATCATTAGCCCGCCATCACCAAAATCCCCTCATTTCAGCCATCTCAGCCCACTACCAGCCAGGCCCATTAACCAAATCCCGACTCAAGCCACCTTTTCGTGGAAGGCCAGCTCCCTTGCCTTCCACCACCTTCGAAGGCCACCCCTTGCCTTCCACCACCTTCGAAGGCCACCCCTCGCCTTCCACCACTCTCGAAGGCCAGCCACCTTGCCTTCCACCCCTTTTGACCCTATTTTCACCTTTTCGTGGAAGGCCAGCCCCCTTGCCTTCCACCACCTTCGAAGGCCACCCCCCGCCTTCTACCCCCTTCGAAGGCTAGCTACCTCGCCTTCCACCGTTTTAGCCACCTTTTACACCTTTTACCACCTTTTCGTGGAAGGCCAGCTCCCTTGCCTTCCACCACCTTCGAAGGCCACCCCTTGCCTTCCACCACCTTCGAAGGCCACCCCTCGCCTTCCACCCCCTTCGAAGGCCAGTCGGGCCGCCTTCCACTACAAGAATGGAAGGCATGTCACCTGGCCGTCCACTCCTTAACCACCCCCTTGACTCCGTCTTCCCCACGATCTCCTCCACTCGCCGCCCTCGTCCCCCACTACTCCGACCACTCCCCACTCCGGCGACTGCCGCGTCCACTACCTCTAACCTTTGACCACTTCCTATTGGCTGAAGGGTGATTTACGGGGATTTAGACCCCTGTTTTCCCCCTTTTTTTCCTCCGCCTATTTAAACCCCCCAGGATCCCTCGAGCAAGGGGGTTGCGTCGGAGGGGTTGGAAGGGGATTAAGAAGGAGTTTCTTCCTCGGAGCGGGTCGACTTTGAGGAGTCGAGCGGGCAAAGAGTCAGAAGGCGGTTTCAGGAGGAACGTCACACCAAATGGGCTTGTCTTCCTAACCCTCTTTTACTTTTCACTTTTTTCACTTCATTGCATTTCCAATTTTCATCAATGCCGTAACATCCTCCCTTTTTTACTCTCTTTTACCTTCAACACATCATTTCACTCTTCACACACGAGCACTTATCTGCATGCATACATCCTAGAATGACTTAGCACCTTTTACCCCCAGAGGTTCCAAACAAAAATCGGGAGGTGGGTGGCCATAACATATGGTCACCTTCCCTCCCAAACACCCATCCGGTGCGTCTCCCTCTAATTTTAGTTAATTTTTATGTTTGCATGAACGGATCCTACATGTCACAGTTCTAATTGGGTTACTGTCTTTTCTTTGTCTGTCTTTTCTTTTCAGGGGCTCTTACCAGATTCTGCGCGTGCACTACCGAGCTCTCCTCCTCTGGCCGGCCGGAGGAAGAGAAGGAGGAACCAGCATCTCCCGCTCCCACAGAACGCGATCACATCCTCACCATCCTGCGGAGCACATGGACCGTAAGGCAATGCTCATGGCGATCACACTTTAAATTCTAACCCCCCTTCTGAATCGCCACAGTGCTAAGACGAACGGAGAGGAACCCTCGCCCGAAGCCCGTAGCCGCGGCGGGAGAGACGTTCCGGGCGCCTACACAAGGGTACCCCGTGCAGAGAGATGATCCGGTCAACAAACAACTTTGCCAGCTTGCCGACCGACCAGTCCTTCCTAATGGCTAGGAAGTGTGCCGACTTGGTCAGCCGATCAACGATGACCCAGATAGCGTCTCTCCTGCTGGGGGATGCAGGCAATCCCATCACAAAGTCCATCGTCACGTGCTCCCTTTTCCACTCTGGAATCGGCAAGGGCTGCAGCAACCCTCCAGGTCTCTGATGCTCGGCTTTAACCTGCTGACAAGTCATACATCTAGCCACATATTCAGCCACATCTTTCTTCATACCGGGCCACTAGAAGTGCCTCCTCAAACAATGATACATCTTCGTTGTCCCTGGATGCATTGCATATCTCGAACGGTGCGCCTCATCAAGAACACATC
Source organism: Zantedeschia hybrid cultivar (assembly GCA_030544215.1). Lineage (NCBI taxonomy): Eukaryota > Viridiplantae > Streptophyta > Magnoliopsida > Alismatales > Araceae > Zantedeschia > Zantedeschia hybrid cultivar. Next base: position 30,025,627 of record JARZZO010000003.1, on the reverse strand, counting down.
TGTGCACTTCCTCCTCAGTCGGGACATAAAGTCTGCCTCTGAACCTGACAGTGCCGTCATCCCATAATTCCACCTCTGACCTCTGGAGAATCTGTGGTAACTCAGCATCTGCCCTCTAAGCCTCAATCACAGCATGATACACAGCTGGTCTCACAGTCAAGCTGACCAATACGGCTCTGTCCTCTTCACGTGGAACTCTAAAAGAAGATTCCACAACCTGCTCGAACAATTTCCATCTCGAATCATAAGGTGTGACATGACCGTCTTCCGACTCAAGGCGTCTGCCACTACATTTGCCTTGCCCAGATGATAAGAAAGGTCAAAGTCATAATCCTTGATAAACTCCATCCACCTCCTCTGCCTCAGATTCAGGTCTCTCTGAGTGAACACATATTTCAAGCTCTTGTGATCGGTGAAAACTTGAAATTTCTCTCCATATAAGTAATGCCTCCAGATCTTGAGTGCAAACACCACTGCTGCAAGTTCCAAATCATGAGTAGGATAGTTCTCTTCATGCCTCTTCAGCTGCCGAGAAGCATAAGCAACTACCCTGCCATGCTGCATAAGGACTGCACCCAGACCTCGACGGGACGCATCCGAGTAAACCACAAATCCACCTGACCCAGATGGAAGCACCAGCACTGGGGCTGACGTGAGGCGAGTTTTTAGCTCAATAAAACTCTGCTCACATTCCTCGGTCCATACAAAACGAACTCCCTTTCGAGTCAACCTCGACAAGGGGGCTGCTATCGAAGAGAATCCCTGAACAAACCGCCTGTAATAACCGGCAAGCCCCAGAAAGCTCCTGATCTCTGTCACTGAAGTCGGCCTGCTCCAGTCCATCACTGCCTCGATCTTGGCTGGATCTACTGCGATACCTTCACCCGAAATAACATGCCCAAGGAAGTGCACCTCGTCTAGCCAAAATTCACACTTGCTGAACTTGGCGTAAAGTTGGTGCTCCCTCAGGACCTGCAACACTGCCCGAAGATGGGCGGCGTGCTCTTCCTCAGAAGAAGAATAGATCAGAATATCATCAACAAATACAACCACAAACTGGTCCAAGTAGGGCCTGAAGACTCGGTTCATCAGATCCATAAAGGCCGCCGGAGCATTGGTCAAGCCGAAGGGCATAACCAAAAACTCATAATGTCCATACCGAGTCCTGAAAGCCGTCTTGCTAACATCAACATCCCGGATACTCATCTGATAATATCTAGATCTCAGGTCGATCTTGGAAAACACCCTCGCAGACTACAGCTGATCCATCAAATCATCGATCCTAGGAAGTGGATACTTATTCTTTATTGTCACCTGGTTCAGCTGCCTATAATCAATGCACAGTCTCAAAGAACCATCTTTGTTCCTGACAAACAGAACTGGAGCACCCCATGGAGATGTACTGGGACGAATGAAACCCTTATCTAGCAACTCCTGCAACTGCACCTTCAACTCAGCGAGTTCGGCTGGCGCCATCCGATACGGAGCCTTAGACAAGGGCGCCGTACCTGGTGCAAGCTCGATGGTAAACTCGACCTCTCGTTGAGGAGGAAGGCCAGGCAGCTCCTCAGGAAACACATCTACGAAATCACAAACCACGGGCACCTCCCAAGGACTGGGACTAGAACGGACATCAGAAACAACAACAGAGGCAAGGAAAGCCTCACAGTCACCAGCAAGCAACCTCCGTGCCTTAAAGGCAGAAATGAAAATGCCTCGAGAAGAAAGCCTAATACCTTGGAAAAAGAAGGTCGGGATGTCCGGAATAGAGAAGCGCACCCTCTTCCTGTGGCAGTCCACCTCAGCATAAAAGGCTTCCAACCAATCCATGCCCAGGATGATATCAAAGTCACGTATAGCAAGTACAACCAACTGGGCAGGTAGCACATGACCCTCAATGGTCAAAGGAACGTTCCTCAAACAATTATAAGATATCATGAAGTCTCCAGAAGGAACCTCTACCATCAAGCCATCAGCTAACTCATCAACGGGTGCAGAAAGAATATCTAGGAACTGCTCAGAAATGAAAGAATGTGAAGCACCCGAATCGATCAACACATGTGCAGAGTTCCCAAGGACAGAAAGTGTACCTTCCACCAAGTTGGAGGCGCGAGCCTCCCTCCTGGTGATAGAGCTAGAACTCTCCCCTGGGTCCTCGGCTTCTTCTGATCGCCATAGCCCTGCCCCTGACCTTGCCCCTGCGGGTACTGTCTCGCCAGATGGCCCTGCTGGCCACAAGTAAAACACCTCCTGGGAAGAGTGGGACACTGAGTCCCGCCATGGGCACCACCACAGTGCTGGCAGACTGCCGGAAGCCTCTGAGCTGGCTCCTGCGGGGCACTGGACACAGACTGACTCTGCTGACCCTGCCTGGGCCTGTTGCTGCTGCTGCTACCACTACTGCTGCCACCGCCTCTGAAGAACCTCCTGAATTGGGAGCCGAGTGACGACGATCCCGATCCGACCGAAGGAGCCGGTGCCGCTGCCTTACCCCTGCCACGCACTGGCCCCTGAGCAGTCTGTCCTCTCTCCCGGGCCGACTGGACCTGCTGAGCCTCTACTGCTGCTGCACATCTAACTGCTGAAGCCAAGTCTGTACAACAGTGGGACGCCACGAAGTTCCTCAAACTGAGCCTAAGCCCATCCACAAACCTCTCCGTGTGATGCTCCTCGTCCCCAGATATGAAAGGCACGAACCGTCCCAGCGAAACAAACTTCGCCTGATACTCAAGTACCGTCATACTCCCCTGCGTCAGATCCATAAACTCCCTCTCCTTGGCTCTCTGGACATGTCTAGGGAAATATTGTGCATTGAACTCCTTAACAAAGGTCTCCCATGATATTTCCCTAAGACTCATGTCCTCATAAGACAAACTCTTCAATGTAGTACACCAGTCATAAACGCTATCCTTCAGCATGAAGGTAGCCAATGGGGTCCTCTCTACTGCTGGACAGTCCATGGTATCGAATGTCTTCTCTATCTCTCTAAGCCATTGAATGGCCTCATCAGGGTCGGGACGACCGGTGAAGTGAGGGGGCCTCAGCTTCAGGAACCTCTCAAGTGTAGCTGTGGACGCTCCCCGAGCACTAGAACTCTCACTAGGATCACGCGTCTGGTATCGAGCCATAGTGTCCATCATGGCCTCCATAAACTGCTCTACACTCGGCCTCCCGGCCTCGGATCCACTAGGGACGTCTCCCCGCTCTCGAATAACTGGCATCCTCTTCCTGGGAGCCATCTACCCGCCTATAATTACAAAATCAAAAAGATTCTAATTAGAGTCCTAAAACCTATGCTACCGCCGTGCCTGCACGGGATAATGTATTTATTTGCCGAACTTATGACATTTAACCTAGTTATTTATTTATTTGCCAGACCGTATGCTCTGATACCAACTGTAACGACCCGCCACCCTATAATCGGGGATCCGATTACTAAATGGGTACCGAATCATTAAATTTGGAACCAAACCAGGATCTAAGTGAGTCTGGGAAATAAATAATAAACTAAGCTAAACATTCACATCGCATCGAATTGAAATGAAAGTGGAGGAATTAAAATTATTACAATGCGACTCGATACCGCAAATAATTACATTCTCCAACATAAAGGAAATAATTAGACATACAGGCCAGAAATAAACAACAACTACGTCGGGGCATACCCCGGAACAACCGCTGAAGGCGCTCAACACACGGCCGCACACGCCGCTCTAAGTCTGCTGGGAGTCCTCACCTGAAAACCGCAAGGGTGAGTCTCAAGACAAGACTCAGTAGGGATCCTTCGATCCCCACTACCCACGCACACACCCACAAGTGCAAAGTACAGCTAACGGTAAAGTAACGAGCACAGTTGTAAGTACAATTCCTAATTCTCAACGTGGAATCACATGCAATCGAAAATATAATAAACATGCATATTCTAAACCAGCCGACTAGGGAACCCACAACTGCCGTCTCGGTAGAGCTCGCCAACCACACAAACAACGGTGGGAAAACCTCGACCCGCTGAGGCCAAGCAGTAACCCCTCGGATAGCACACTAGCTACTCCGGCCCAACCGGCTCAGGTGGCTACTCCTTCCCTCAGCATGAGTGACTCTCCGAATGTACCACTCCGACACCGGTACTAGCTGACCCCGGGGTTCACCAGGTGACCCTCTCTCACTAGGCGTCACCCCGCCCACGCCCCCACCGGCGCTGTGCTCACGCCCCCACCAGCACAGGGTGATAAAGCGCTACAATGTCACTCCAGGTCCACAGTAACACAAAACCCAGCACAGTACGACCCGGTCACGTGAAAAGTCCGCGATCGCATAACACACATGTAGCATCGTCCGGTCATGAAGAATCTATCTCTACCGGGTACACTAAAACATGCACTAACCATCCGTCTAACAGTATGAACACATTTTACTGGCATGAATTAGTGAGGTTCTATCTTGAATCGCGTCGCCCAAGGCCGACGCCATTCAAGCTCCATGTACAGGTTCTTGTAAAACAGTCTTCAGAATCAGGCCCTAAAGGGCGTCGACACCAGTGGTCGCCTTTTAAAAGGCGTCGACATCTTCAGACGCCATTTAGCACAGAAATCCAGAAATTCCAAAGAAATTACCCAGGGGATTTCTGCCTTAAAAGGCGTCATGGCTGCCCGACGCTATTCAAAACGCGTCGCCCACCCATGACGTCTTTTAGTCCCAGAATCCCGAACTGGCAGACTCTCAGTCAGGCGATTCCTGTCTAAAAGGCGTCGTGATTGACCGACGCCCTTCAAGAAAGGCGTCGTCCATGCACGACGTCTTTCAACCCCAGGAACCAGAGTTGCTATGAGTCCGAGGGCTCCCTTTTCAACCCAAACAACCCCAAAATCACCCAAAAACGGAGGAGAAAGAGGGGCAATACAATCCATAGGAAATCACATTCATAGCAAATCCCCCATATCATCAAAAGAACACCTAAACATGCTCATTCTCCCCCCCCCCCCCCCCCAAAACCAAAGATCCACAACATGCATAGACGGGGGAAAACATGGCTTAAACACGATGCTATGGGAACCGTCACCCTACCGGATACTTGGACGCCTCCGAGCTTCAAGCCGTCCACCCGTTTCGCCCCACGCCGCCGCCGGTACCGCCGTGGTCGTCCTTGCTCCACCGTGACGTCGGCCGCCGTCCGGAGAGTAGAACGCCGCAGTGGAGGTGGAGGTGGTAGTGGTAGGAGCTAGGTAGAGGATGGAGTGGAGGGAGAGGTGAAATGGTGGGAGGAAAAGAGGGAGGAGGAGGAATCGCCGCCGAGATCGCCGGAGGGGAAAGAGAGAAAGAGAGAAGGAGAAAATGAGGGAAAGAAGGAGGGCTCGCGGGGTTAACCAGAGACTGGCTAAAACGCGTCGACATCCACGGACGTCTATCAGGTGATGTGATGGCCGCTCTGACAAGTTTCTGAAACGCGTCGATCGAGGCAGACGCCGTTCAGCCGACATGTCAGGGCCGTACTCTGACACACCCAGAGTCGCAGTCTGAAAGGCGTCGTCCTACGTGGACGCCGTTCAGACGACACGACAGGGCCGTACACTTCGCGGCCCAAAGCCAGCCCACGTGGCACCCACGTGGCGGAACCTGAAACGCGTCTGCAACGGTGGACGCCGTTCAAAACGCGTCTCGAGGTCCTGACGCGAATCGTCGCAGAACCTCAGCCCCCACTAAGGCCAGAATTACAGGGTTCGACTCCGAAAATCGGATCCGAAAGTCTCAATCCTTACAGCGTGAGATACAACATAAGGTCCTTCCCAGTTGGGTTGGAGCTTAGAACGCGGACCACTAGGTTTTACAAAAATTCTTTTGACAACCATTTCACCGACTTTGAACTTTCGTTCAATGACTTTCTTTTGATAAAAACGTGGTAGTCTATTTTGATAAACTTTTGCATGATTAGCAGCAGACCATCTTTTCTCGTCTAAAAGTTCCAATTGAGCAAGGAGTGCTGAACGATGTTCATCAATGGAGAATTTCTTATTTAATTGTACTCTTAATGACGGTATAAGGATCTCATATGGAACTACCGCCTCCATTCCAAATGTTAAGGAATAAGGAGTTTGCCCAATAGGCGTGCGGATTGAAGTTCGGTAGGCCCATAGAGCCTCAACTAATTTTTCTGGCCAGTCTGCGAATTTGTTAGATTTGCACGTCTTTTTGATGATTTTTATCAAAGTCTTATTAGTTGCCTCTGCTTGGCCATTGCCTTGCGGATAATAAGGGGATGAATGATGCAATGCAATTTTATACCTGTTGCAGAGGTCCTTCAATTCTTGTGACACGAACCGCGGTCCGTTGTCGGTGACGATGGTGCTTGGAATTCCAAATCGGGTGATGATGTTCTTCATGATGAACTTGCAGACGGTTGATGCTTTGACTTCCATGTACGCTTCAGCTTCTGCCCACTTGGTGAAGTATTCCGTTGCCGTGAGAATGAAAGATTTTTGCTTGATGCCGGAATCTGGGTTACCAAGGGGTCCAATAATGTCGAAAGCCCACATGGAGAAAGGCCATGGGGAAGAAACAGGATGGAGTGAAGATGCAGGAGAATGAATTTTGTCGGCATGAAGTTGACACTTAGCACACCTACGGACATATCCTACACAGTCTTCTTCCATGGTTAGCCAATAAAATCCTTGTCTAAGGATCTTCTTTGCTAGCATCTATCCATTGACATGGCCACCACAAACTCCACTATGAGCTCCTTCCATAACCTTCCAAAGCTCATCTTCGTCCAGACATCTCAGAGGAACTCCATCAAAACCTCTCTTGTACAGTGCTCCTCCAACTAGGGTGTATCTTTGAGCAACTCTCCTGATAGATCTTTTCTCCTCAGTTGTAGCTTCCTCAGGATATGATTGATCTTCACAATATTTTGCAATTTCATAATACCATGGCTTCTGTTCGTCATCCATCTCTTCTAACAGCTTCATTAACATGATTTCTCTCTTTTCCACAATACTTCCATCTCTGAATTTCTTCAGCAATTTCTCCTTAGTTCTAAAGAATGAAGGATCTTTCACGGCGGGTGAAAGACGCCTATGAACTATGATTGATTCGGATTGCTTGCTGATCGGAAAATCAAAGGAAGATGCAAGTGAAGCTAGAGCGTCAGCTAAGATGTTATGATTCCTAGGGACATGGACAAAGATCAATTTCGTGAAAAGCTTTGAGTAAGCAGAAGAAAGTTCTTGATAAGGCTTGAGTTTGGGATCAAGACTTCGATACTTGGTCAGCACTTGGCGAAGAATCAATTGGCTATCACCTACAATCCTGAGTTTAGTGGCACCATGGAAATGAGCAGCCTCGAGGCCAGCAAGGAGTGCCTCGTATTCAGCTATATTGTTGGTGATTGGAAAGTCAAGCTGAAAGTCTTGTGGAATGGTGACACCTTCAGGTGATAGCAGAACGATACCGATCCCCTTTCCATGAGAATTCAGAGCTCCGTCAAAATGCAGAGTCCACATATCATCTCTGATTTGATTTACGGACATCAGTTTCTCATCCGGAAACTCTGATCGCACTGGATCAAAACGAGGAAGGGGATGATGAGCGAGATGTTCTGCTATGGCATAGCCCTTGATTGCTTTCTGCTGAATGTATATGATATCGAATTGAGATAGAAAGCTTTGCCATCGCGCTAACTTATCAGTAAGAACAGATTTCTCCAGAAGGAATTTGATCGGATTCATCCTAGCGATGAGATGGACTTTATGGGCCAGAAAATAATGTTTCAATTTCTGAACAACCCAACAGCAGCAGTATCAGCCGCGCGCACCGCCGGCATACCATAATGTCCCTCCTCCTGGTGACTATAACCAGCCAAGAAGACCTCCAGGCCCGAAAAGGGCAGAATATCCGGCCCTCCCAGAATCCTTGGCCGATATCTTCGGTGCTCTAATGACAGCTAATGCCTTAGTTTTGCCAAGGGAAAATGCCGTCTGACCTCAAAATGCCGACACATCCAGGTATTGCTATTTTCATAGGCAACCTGGGCATACCATCGACACCTGCTTCCAGTTCAGAGATTATATTCATGATCTCAACGAGCAGGGCGGCATAGACTGGGAGGAGATGAAAAAGTATATATCTGCCCTGAAGGCGAGAAGACCACAGCAGCAGCAGCAAGCCAGACCACCAGCACAGGCAGCACCGCCACCAAATATGGGCATAGTGCAGAATCCACTCCCGGAGCATCAGAACCAAAACCAAGTTGCTCCTAGTTTGATGAACAGCCAGTCTGAGGCTGGTCGTGGGAACAATGGAGAATAGAGGACTCTTCCTCTCTTTGTTCAACGGGTCACGTTCAGAGTACCGCAGAACAACCACCACGCCGCACCATCCGCATACCTAGGCCACAACCCGTTACTATCACCCCTCTACCGACACCCACATATCACTCGCCCGCACCCAATAACCCATTACCACTACCCTCTTTCCTTAAGCCCATTACGCCCCACACCACTACACCTCCACCATATAACCCCCCGCAAACCAACTACGCACCCCTTCTACCATCTAGGCCATTACTCCGCGTACCATTCCCTACTTCGCCCGCTACCACTACCACCTACCAAGATACCATCCAACCATCCAGACCGCTATTACGCGTACCATTCCCCACTTCACCAACCATTTACCCATCCACCATTCAACCATCTAGGCCTTTAATCCGCACCGCGCCACCACCACCTAACCCTACGCCATCACCCACATACCAACCCTCTACGCCATCCGCACCATCTAACCCCGCGGTACTCAAGGTGTCACCCAGATCCTCCACGGTTGAGGAACATGCGCTCCGGAGTGGAAGGATTTTCAACAAAGTCTTTCCTCAGTCCACAGTTAGAGACGGCCCATCACAGCCGACTGAGGAAGCCCATAATGAAGAGAGTTCACCAGGCACTCAATATGATTTGTTGAAACATCTGGACAGAACACCGGCACGGATCACTGTTCTTGAATTGATCAAAAGGTCCAAGATTCACCAAGAAGCCCTCATGGAATATTTGCAGAGGGTGATGGTCAATGAAGACGTGCCGGTAGAAAAAAATGCAGCACTACTAGTTCCTCAGGGGGATCAGCCCTCTATTACATTCCACACATCGGAACTAGCACCGCCAGCAACCAGAAGCATGGCTTTGAGCATCACGGTCAACATCTGCAAGAAGGCCGTGGATGCATGCCTGGTTGATACAGGGGCTTCGATCAATGTCTTACCTCCGAAGACCCTAGAGTTATGCGGTGTGCCCAAAGAAAAATGGCTGCCTAGCCCCATCTCAGTGACGGCATATGACAACTCTACCCGTTCCACTCTGGGAATGGTTTATTTAAAGGTGGAGCTAGCCCCTGTAAGTCATGCAGAGGTCGAATTTCACATCCTAGAAATCGACCCTTCTATAAATGCCATTTTGGGACGTCCTTACATTAAAACTCTTGAGGCGATTCCTTCCACGAATCACCAATGCCTCAAATTCCCTTTTAAAGGACGAATTATCAAAGTGACGAGCATGCCGATCCTTGCTGCTGCTCATACGTTGAATATTAAATCTGCTGCTTTACCTGGCCGACAACCTTTTCTGTCGGTATTACAGGTCTACCATCCAGTGGCTGATCCTTTGAAAACCGCTACTATCTCTCCGTACCCGTTAGATGCCATAAAAAGGGGGAAGTGCATGAGTACCCCAGGATGGAGAATTATGATGAAGAACGGCTATCAGCCTGGAAGAGGTCTGGGCACACAGTTGCAGGGCAGGACCACTCCTGTTAAAAGTCACCAAGCAGCACCTGGAAACGGTCTGGGCTATAGGCCGAGGAAATTGAAGCAAGACAGGGTTCAACAAGAAGATGGTCAAGAAATCTTAGAGACAATGTCTACACCACCCAAAGAAGACCGAGATCTCCTAACATGGACCATGTATACACATTTCATAAAAGGGCCCATACTTAGCCATGACAACACGGTGGTCATTACTTCATGTTTTGACCTCCATGACATATATGGGAGAGATTTGGCCAGACATTGCTCGGAACTACTTACGTACCAATCCTTGGAGGCTCTGCGGCCTATGAAGAGGAGAAAATTTCATGATCCCGAATGCGAATGGTACAGGTGGTTCGATCTGAGAGACCTCTACATTGCGCTGAACAGATTGTTCCTGGATCCTGCAGAACCCAAGTGGCCGCCGCAGATTGATGAGCTGATTGAAGGTCCTGGTGCCATCTTTGACAAGCGGATACTACTGTCGGAAGAAACCGATGAAGGGGAACCAGATGACCCCTATGAAGCTGGTTATACTACAGATCTGCTCTGGAGGGGGACATACCCTTCACATGTCTTCATGCTCCATACTCTGTTTCGTACACTGCTCTTGACCGCGACTTGGTCACAGGTCATTACTGAAGATATCCCACGGGCTCCGCCCATTATGGTCACTCTGTCCCCTCGGGACCTTATTCCATCACCTCCTCTCGATCTAGAGATGATGTATGATCTGATCTGGGACATATTGCTATATGATCCCCCTAATCCTCTGGCCTTGGTGCCACTTCCTCCATCCAATTCTCCTTCTATTTGTATCCATTCCTGTTTCATGTTTAATTCTTTCATTGTCCAAAAAAAAACTCCGATTTGGCAACACATTCTTCCCAGATCCTCATCGAGGAATCATCTTACTTGTCCGATCACACCCCATTGCGCGGGTCTTTCGGTCAAGATTCTCTCTTAGATCTACTCTGTCCCTCCCCACGGGAGGATTCCCCTGTATTTCTACTTGTATCCCAGGATTTTCATCCTGCTTCATCTTCATTAGGTGAGTTTAGTGAAGTTAGGCAGTCCAGTTTTAGTCAGGTTAGTCAGGTTAGGAAGTCTAGGAAGCCTAAGGGTAGGCAAATTCAAGATAGATACCTCCAGGACTTAGCTGATAGATGCTTCTCTTGCTCTTTAATCCCTCAGTTTTTAGAAAATCCAATTCAGATGCCAGAAGATTGTACGGACGATGAGTCAGTCAATGATGGGTATGGGGTATATGAGTTAGTACATGAAGAAGACCCCATTATTGAAGATGAGGAAGATGACGAGGACGCAGCTGAGGCATATACCAGTGGAGTGAAGAGATTCGATGAACCCTCAGCTGCCGTAGAAGAGCCCACCAAAGAAATCAATTTAGGGACTGAAGACGAACCTAAGGTTGTCCTCGTCAGCAAAAATCTTTCTACAGAGGATGAGAAGGCAATGATACAAGTACTTAAGGACTATAAGGACACTTTCGTCTGGAGTTATGAAGATATGCCGGGGTTAGACTCGTCTTTAGTTGAACACAGGTTGACATCAAAGGAAGGAGTTAGCCCGGTCAAGCAGAAATTAAGGCGATTCCACCCACAAATGGCTCTAAAGATGAAGGAAGAGGTCGACAAATTACTTAAAGCCAAATTTATTAGAGTTGTCCTTTATCCACAATGGGTGGCCAACATAGTCCCGGTTATAAAGAAGGACGGGAATGTCATAATTTGCATTGACTTCCGCGATCTAAACCGGGCGTGTCCTAAAGATGATTTTCCATTGCCTCATATTGATGTACTCATCGATAACACTGCTGGCTATGAAACTTTATCGTTTATGGACGGATTTTCAGGATACAATCATATTAAGCTGGCAGAAGAAGATCAAGAAAAGACGTCATTCACTACATCTTGGGGAACATATTGTTATGTTGTCATGCCATTTGGATTAAAGAATGCTGGAGCCACTTATCAAAGGGCTATGATGGCATTGTTCCAAGACATGATGCACATAGATCTGGAAGTGTATGTGGATGATTTATTGGTTAAATCTAAGACAAAGGTTGACCATGCCAAAGTTTTGGCAAGGGTATTAGAGAGATCGAGAGAATATCAGTTAAAGATGAACCCCAAAAAATATGTATTCGGGGTATCTTCAGGAAAATTGCTTGGATTTATTGTCAGCAAACGGGGAATTGAGATCGATCCTAACAAGGCGAAGGCTATCAGAGAAATGCCACCTCCCAAAAACTTGAAATAGTTGAGAGTATTAATTGGGAGATTGCAATTTATTCGCCGCTTTGTCTCTCAGCACTCACAAAGGTGTAAGCCGTTTTACGGGCTTACCAAGCCGGGAGTCAAATTCGATTGAGACGATAAGTGTCAGGAGGCATTTGATGGATTAAAGAACTATTTAGCAAGTCCTCCTGTTTTGAGACCACCATCTCCAGGCAAACCATTAATACTTTACATTTCTGTCCTGGATGATGCAGTGGGGGCTGTCTTAGCACAAGAAGATGAAGAAGGAAAGGAGAGGGCAGCCTACTATCTCTCTAAACTTCTCAACCCCGCTGAACAGAGATATACGGCGATGGAGAAAACATGTGAAGCATTGGTCTGGGTTGTTCAGAAATTGAAGCATTATTTTCTGGCCCACGAAGTCCATCTCATGGCTAGAATGAATCCGATCAAATTCCTTCTGGAGAAATATGTTCTTACTGATAGGTTAGCGCGATGGCAAAGCTTTCTATCTCAATTCGATATCACTTACATTCAGCAGAAAGCAATCAAGGGCTATGCCATAGCAGAACATCTCGCTCATCATCCCCTTCCTCGTTTTGATCCAGTGCGATCAGAGTTTCCGGATGAGGAACTGATGTCCGTAAATCAAATCAGAGATGATATGTGGACTCTGCATTTTGACGGAGCTCTGAATTCTCATGGAAAGGGGATCGGTATCGTTCTGCTATCACCTGAAGGTGTCACCATTCCACAAGCCTTTCAGCTTGACTTTCCAGTCACCAACAATATAGCTGAATATGAGGCACTCCTTGCTGGTCTCGAGGCTGCTCATTTTCATGGTGCCACCAAACTCAGGATTGTAGGTGATAGCCAATTGATTCTTCGCCAAGTGCTAACCAAGTATCGAACTCATGATCCCAAGCTCAAGCCCTACCAAGAGCTTACTTCTGCTTACTCAAAGCTTTTCACGAAATTGATCTTTGTCCATGTCCCTAGGAATCAAAACATCTTAGCTGACGCTCTAGCTTCACTTGCATCTTCTCTTGATTTTCCAATCAGCAAGCAATCCAAATCAATCATAGTTCATAGGCGTCTTTCACCCGCCGTGAAAGATCCTTCATTTCTTAGAGCTAAGGAGAAATTGCTGAAGAAATTCAGAGATGGAGATATTGTGGAAAAAAGAGAAATCATGTTAATGGAGCTGTTAGAGGAGATGGATGATGAACATAAGCCATGGTATTATGAAATTGCTAAATATTGTGAAGATCAATCTTATCCTGAGGAAGCTACAACTGAGGATAAGAGAGCTATCAGGAGAGTTGCTCAACGATACACCTTAGTTGGAGCAGCATTGTACAAGAGAGGTTTTGATGGAGTTCTTCTGAGATGTCTAGACGAAGATGAGCTTTGGAAGGTTATGGAAGGAGCTCATAGTGGAGTCTGTGGTGGTCATGTCAATGGATAGATGTTAGCAAATAAGATCCTTAGACAAGGATTTTACTAGCCAACCATGAAAGAAGACTGTGTAGGATATGTCCGTAGGTGTGCTAAGTGTCAACTTCATGCCGACAAAATTCATTCTCCTGCATCTTCACTCCATCCTGTTTCTTCCCCATGGCCTTTCTCCATGTGGGCTTTCGACATTATTGGACCCCTTGGTAACCCAGATTCCGGCATCAAGCAAAAATCTTTCATTCTCACGGCAACGGAATACTTCACCAAGTGGGCAGAAGCTGAAGCGTATATGGAAGTCAAAGCATCAACCGTCTGCAAGTTCATCATGAAGAACATCATCACCCGATTTGGAATTCCAAGCACCATCATCACCGACAACGGACCGCGGTTCGTGTCACAAGAATTGAAGGACCTCTGCAACAGGTATAAAATTGCATTGCATCATTCATCCCCTTATTATCCGCAAGGCAATGGCCAAGCAGAGGCAACTAATAAGACTTTGATAAAAATCATCAAAAAGACGTGCAAATCTAACAAATTCGCAGACTGGCCAGAAAAATTAGTTGAGGCTCTATGGGCCTACCGAACTTCAATCCGCACGCCTACTGGGCAAACTCCTTATTCCTTAACATTTGGAATGGAGGCGGTAGTTCCATATGAGATCCTTATACTGTCATTAAGGGTACAATTGAATAAGGAATTTTCCATTGATGAACATCGTTCAGCACTCCTTGCTCAATTGGAACTCTTAGACGAGAAAAGATGGTCAGCCGCTAATCATGCAAAAGTTTATCAAAATAGACTAGCACGTTTTTATCAAAAGAAAGTCATTGAACGAAAGTTTAAAGTCGGTGAAATGGTCGTCAAAAGAATTTTTGTAAAACCTGGTGGTCCGCGTTCTAAGCTCCAACCCAACTGGGAAGGACCTTATGTTGTATCGTACGCTTTTCCTGGTAATGCTTATCGTCTTGTTAATGCAGAAGGAGAATAGCTAACTCATCCCTGGAACGGTTTACACCTTAAGAAATACTACCCTTAGGTTAAAGAGTCGATCAGTATGGTACGAAGACCAGTGGAATCAGAAAATTTATAAACTCAAATTTCCTTGTTAATCTGGATAATTTAACTTTAAACCCATTACTACACACACTGACACGTTTGATTCGTGAGTAACAAGAGATGCCAAGTCCTAAAGGAATGTCAAAAGTTTGACTGAAAGTGTAAAGTACAAATCATTCCTTTTTTAAAGCAAAATTCTGTTTTACACTCGGCCCATGATGTCGGAACGAGGCTTAGAATAGACTACCAAGAATACCCGCCATCTTAGTAGGAGGCCGTCATAAAAAAATGGGGGAGATCCGTTCCAAAGCAAAGAAAGAAAAGAAAAGAAAAACAAAAGCAAAAGGCAAAAGCCAAAAATCAAAAGGCCATGACATTACAAACGCTACTTCAAGGCCATGAAATGAAACAAAAGGGAATGCAAGGTCGATAAATACCCCGGAAAGAAATGACCGAACCCCAACAGATACTAGGGTAAGAAAAGGAACATCTTTTTAGGTCTCCGGAACCTTCTCATAGGCTTTCTAAACTTATTCTTCCTTTCTTTCTAAAGAGGCGTACTCCAAACTTAAGGAATGGCTTAGATTGACTAAGGGTCAAATCATCAAATGGGATCACGAATGGAAACACAAGTTCAAGCACGATGGGTTTAAGTTAAATTGTTGAAGAATGATTTGGAAATTAAGTTAATAAATGAATATGATCTTTTGATCTGAGTACCATGCTGGTCTTTTAGTTAAAAAAAAAAAAAAAAACATATGTCAAAAATTCAAAAAAAATACATATGTCAAAACTCAAAAAAAAAATACATATGTTAAAATAAAAAAAATACATATGTCAAAAACTCCAAAAAAATACATATGCCAAAAATCCCAAAATATATATATGTTAAAATCCAAAAAAAAAACATATTTCAAAAACCCAAACAAACAAAAATGAATATTATAAAAAAAAAAAAAAAATTTCAATTAGCATTTGCTTGTTGCATTTAGTATGTTTCATTCTTTTTATTTTCAGTGAGCATCTGTCTGTTTGCATGTTGCATTTTGCTTAAGTTTGCTTATGGTTCGATTACCTTTGTTAATAAAGGCAATGTCCCTTGACCATTTGTTCAAGGAAAAGATCGATTGACCATTTATTTGGTCAGGCAAGGGCTAAGCCTAAATAGATACTTAACCTGTTTGTTAAGTGATGTACAGGATATAATACAAGCGCAGGAAGACAAGATTGGAGCTCAAAAGTTTCATGTATATCATCAAAATGTGTTTTTGTACATGATACATGAAGAAAGAAGATACATAAGCCCTCAAGGCTGGCTCTCCCCTCCGCCCTCATCGAGCTGGCTTTGGGCCTCGTCAGGCGCGTCCGGTGTTGGTTCTCGGCTGGGAGGTGGAGGTGGTCCCATAGCGCTCGGCCCTGCCTGGCCGGAAGACACAGCAACACTGGCGGTGAAAGCACTGGTCAAGCTGCGCTCCTGCGCACGCTGTCGAGCACGCCTGTACCTCTCCTCCACACTCCGGCGCTCATGCTCTGCAATGCCAAGCTGGACCCGAAGAGTAGATATCTCAGAGTCCATCTTTTGCCGCTCCTGCCTCTCCCGCTCTCGCTCCTCGTTGATGAACCCCAGTCGAGACTGGAGGTGTGCAAACTCTCGAGGAAGATCCCCAGTGGAGAGACGAGCCACCTGCTCCTCCAAAGATCGGATCCGCGCAGCATCGGTCTCGGCACGAGTCGCTGCAGCACGGGCATCCGCTTCAGCCCTCTGAAGGGTTTCCTGAAGCTCAACAACCTGTAGAGGAAGGTTTTGTTAGTCCAAGGCAATCAAGTAATCAAAATCAAGTTCAGGAATCAAAAGGACGGAACTTACCCGAGCATCACGGTCCTCCTCCGCGAGAGAAGCCCGGTGGATGGCGGAGGCGAGCTGGCTCTGGAGGTCAGCCAGAG
This sequence comes from Zantedeschia hybrid cultivar, assembly GCA_030544215.1. NCBI lineage: Eukaryota > Viridiplantae > Streptophyta > Magnoliopsida > Alismatales > Araceae > Zantedeschia > Zantedeschia hybrid cultivar. The sequence goes on along the minus strand of JARZZO010000003.1, from coordinate 30,009,118 downwards.
CCGCCTCGTGAGCAGCAGATGATGAAGAAGATGAAGCTCCGAAGGAAGGGGGAGCCGCCTGGGTGTAGACGGCTCGCTGCATCAAAAGGAGACTGCCAGTGTCATCGCCAAAACAATTAATTAATTAAAACATGCACTCATAAGCATTCATACATACCAGATCAAACAGTTCCTTCTAGACTTGTTCGAGCTGGGCCTCCGCATCATGTAGGCGGGCCCGGAGGTCGATGATGACCGCATCACGCGCATCCTGCAAGTCACACAATCATACATTCATTCACCAAGCATAAATCAAGATAATAATAGAATTAAAGACGCATAAATGCATACTTACATCGAGTGGTCGGAGGAGCCGAAGTTGATCGGCGTAGTGGGCCCGGTACTGCTGGAGGTAGCCCTCACTACTCTCCGCACGAGACTCCACCCGTACGCCGCGGCGGTGCCAGTCCTCGTACTGCTCCGGGAACTTGGCACGCCAGTCGGTGAGGGATTGCTTGCCCCTCATGCTCCTTCCCACGCCCTCCGGGACCTCCTCGTCGATCCATTCTTGATGGAGGCCCAGTGTCCTCATCACGAGCCGGAGGCGGAGGGGCTCGATTTCGTTGAGGCAATGCAGCCACATTTGCCTCCCAAACAGCCTCCTGCTAGCCGTCACCCACGGCTGACCCTCCTCGCCCATACCAAGGTACGGGCGCCAGATCACCTGCATATAGGTTAGATGCATTCATTAAATAAATTGCATTTAAGGAATGAAAGATTGCATTTAATAAAATTGAACGAGTTAAAAACTTACTAAGAGTTCCGGGTAATCCAGGAACTGACGGCGGAGGGCCGTCAGCTGGTGATGCTGTGGAGCTGTGTCCACTATTGGCTGCCAACGGCAGGCCAATGGGACAGCGCTAGGTCGAACAATCCGCACTCTGCCGAGCGGGAAGTAATAGTAACTCCACACCTGCATTCATGAACATATAAGTTAGTAGAGCATCATATTGCATTGCATATCATGAACAAATAATAAATGACTTAATACCTGGAGAAACGGCGAGAAGCCGCTGACAGTGGTCTCACGGTCCGGCGTGACCGCAGACAGATCGGCAAAGAGATGGGCCAGAAGGGCCGCACCCCAGGCATACTCCCCTAGACTCTCTAAATCATCTAGTAAATAAATGAACCTACAGTGGATGTGGTCGCCCTTCGTACCGAAGAGTAACCGACCAAAGAAGAAAACTAGAAAGACCCTAAGCTACCTATCTACCTCCTCCCCCTGACTCGGGTCGCTATAGTAGACGGAGGAAGATGACTCGGCTAGCCTATCCCTAAACTCCTCCCGGGTCTCGTCTGACCGACGCTGGGGCTCATCTAGGCCTAAAGCAGCCTCTACCTCTACCCTAGGAACCATCTTAGACTCCCTGCCTAGGCTGGATACCTCTATCCCCAGCAGTGCTTCCGCCAATCCCTGGTAGTTGGGGTAGGTCACCCCACTCACAGGTCGGCCCTCTACCCGGAGGCCAGTAATCCTGACCACATCTTCTAGGGTGGAGACCATATGTCCCCACGGCATTAGGAAAGCACGGCTTTCCGCATGCCACCTCTCCCGCAGCGCCTGCAGGAGGACTAGATCAAGCCAAAACGGCTCGATGTCTAATACCTCGCCGAACCCCATCCGGCGCAGGCGCGCTTTCTGGAAGTCCGGGAGCCCTCTATAAGCCCCTACTACTAGGTCCCATGAGATCCTAGCCCTCATCACTCCTTGTAAACAGAGACATAAAAAAAAATAGGGTCAGTAATGGATAAAAAAAACAGGAAAAAATACTTCTGTTTTGAAAGGCGTCAGCACACACAGACGTTTTTCAAAACACGTCCACATGCCCTGACGCAATTCAAGTTCATTTTCTCCCTAATTAAAAATTCGGAATTAGGCTTGAAAGACGTCAGCCCAGTGTGACGCCTTTTGAATGGCGTCACCTGGTATGGACGCCTTTCAAGCACCGATTCCGGGTTCTTGAAGAACCCCGTTTTCTCCCCTCTTTTCTCATTCCATTTATCCCATAGAGAGCTTACCGTGTGGAGGTCGCCCTCCTCTCCTTCTTCCATGACCACGGGCGCCGGAGGAGCTTCCTCTTCCTCCAAAAAGGCCGCCGCCTCGGCGAGAGCCGCCGGGACCTCCATCACGGCTTCCTCCTCTTGCCTTCGCCGTCTCTTGGCTAGGGTTTTCATCTTCTTGGAGCCCTCACCGCGTTCCATAGCTCGAGAAAGAGAGTTTTGAAGGAGAAAGAGAGGGAGATCGCCGGAGCTCGGGTCGCCGGAGAGGTGAGGAGAGAGAAAGCCAAGGGAAAAGTGAAGAAGAAAGGGGGCCTTCGCAGATCTGTAACGAAAAGGTTAAAAGGCGTCGACTCAGAGCGACGCGTTTTAGGGCGCATAAGTTGAGGCAGCAAAGGACAGCTGTTTGAAAAGGGTGAAAGACGTCTACATGTATGGACGCTTTTCAATAATCCCGCCAAAGCCGTACAGAGGAAGATGATGAAAGACGTCTTATCTTAAGGACGCGTTTCAGGGAATTAATCACGGAATTAATGGCAAAAAATAGGAGAGAGAGTTGAAAGGCGTCAGCATGTGAAGACACAATTTAAGCTTTAAATCGGGTTTTTGAGGGTTAAATTGAATTTCTGGAAAAGAATTATGGTTGAAAGGCGTCTTTCTGAGTGGACGCGTTTTACATTTAACAGAACCCGAACTGTCAGATTTTCAGGAAAAATCAAGTCTTTACTTAAGGAAAAATCATGTGCACATCACAGAAAGTCAAGGAAATATTTCAAGGCATGAAAAATCAATCTTTATTCAATGAAATCCTTTATTACATCAAAAGAAAATTAAAAAGAGAAAGAGGACATTCAAGGAAGAATATCATGAAGACCTTTAAGGTAAGGAAATTTTAATCTTCTATCTCTATCTTTAGAGGATTTTACACGGTAACTGAAGCCAAGGTTCCATAGAGTAGTAATGATTTGTATGGCTTAATAATCTTCATCGGATTCCAATTCATGCTTCTTGATTGGCGGTGTGAGAGAGAACTCAGGGAATTCGCGACGGCCCAAGCTAAGTTGAGTAAGGCACCGGTGTGGGTTGTACAACACGAACTCGGTGGCTCCAATCAACTTGAGGTCTGCTAGAGACATCTTCATCTTCTTGTTTGAAGAATCCATACTCTCTTTTTCGGAATTTCTCCTTCTTGAAGCTTGGGAACCTTGGAAACCTTGAAGAAACCTTGAAATTTTGGAAGAAAACTCCACCTAGGATCTTTGGATCATGGTAGGATTACTTGGGAACAACCTAGGGGTGTTTATATAAGAGGAATTGCGATTCTAAGTAGACCTTCTCCGGATTGGAAAAGGGATGTGCAATGGTAGAATTGGAATTCGAGTAGAAGAACAGTCAGAACCTGTTTCTGTGAGTAAAAGGCGTCTAGGATAAGCGACGCGTTTCAACATTGAATGGCGTCTGCGCGACCGGACGCGTTTCATATTTTTCTGTGATTTTCCCGAAATTCTGTGATTTTTGGTGCTTAAATATTTGTTTGGAATTACTAATGATTTTGAATGCAGGAAATTCAAGAAAACCCGAGTAAAGCTGAAAATATCAAGAAGATTCCATTGTGGGAGTTCAAGAAGTCCCGACCGTGACTAAAAAGACGGTTATTTCTACCCTTGTACTCCTTTCATGTAATTATTGTAAATCATTTGCATTATTATATGTTAAATATTTATTAGACTATATCAAGGACCTTGTGTTTTTGATGAAACTGGAATTTGAGTTCCCCTACAACAAAAACAGTGATAATTCCAGAGGATTCTTAATCACACGGATAGACCGTTGGATTGTTAATTAGTGAGGACGATGGTTCCACTTTTGTGAAACAGTGCGTGGATAAACGAGCTTCGGCTTAGCACTGAATTACAAGAATTGGTATCTTGACTCATTAATGACAATTTAACAATATTATCCTTGATTAATTTATATTTTATTTGACTTTATATTTTTCTTTTAGCCCAGCATGCATCATGTAAGACTTTGAAATCATTGTGATAAGAATTAATTATTGATTAAGCTTCAGACCATTAAATCAAACAATTTCAAATATGATATGAAATATTCCATTCTGAATTGAGTATCTTGATTATCTTTGAGGTTCGCTTGAAGATATCCTTGGAATTCTAACCTTTCTTGGACTCTTTATCTAATATTTCTTGTTTTCTTTTAAGATCCATCATGGCTGCAGCACGTCCACATTGGCTGGCAAACGCTCCCCATGATGAAACCTACAGTGTCTACGACCTGAGGTACTTCCCACTCCGAGGAGGTTGATCGACTTTATTTTATTTCCTTGTCTACCTCATCGAGACATGATTAATTCCATTGATTTCTTTGAACTATCTTCGTTGATAATTTTGAGAAAAATTCCGATCATGTGATGTTAAGAGCGTGTCTCATCACACCTTGGCATCACCTTTTCAGTACATTCCATTCTATTTCACTCCCTTGCAAAGACGATGCCAAGGTGAGGCAGCTGTAGACACGCTAATTTTGACATCATTTCGAGTAAATTTCATATCATATAATAATGCCTCATAATGGTATGATATTTAACCATTGGTTAATTTTTATTGATCTTTTTGAGTGTCGGGTTTAACAGACATGTTTAAGTTAATCAATTAAATTGATTTTAACTCAAATTTCAGTTAAAATATGCAGAATTCTAAAAGGTGTCAACCTTTGTGGACGCGATTTAGAAGTTTAAAAGACGTCAACCTGTGTGGTCGCGATTTAGAGTTTATTCCTGTTTTAACGTTTAAATTTGAATTTTAATCAATTAATTAATTAACTAAAAGGCGTCTGCCAAGTACGGCGCGTTTTAGGTTTTCCTAGGCTATTTCTACTTCTCTTCCGGATGTTTATTCTTATCTTAATTAGTGTAAAAGACGTCTGCACATGTAGACGCTTTTTAGCTGATAAAGATAAAGATAAGTTTTCCCGGATGTTTATCCTTATCTTAATTAATCTGAAAGGCGTCAGCCATGATAGACGCGTTTTAGATAATTACAGATAAAGATGAATTAATCAGTATTTATCTGTCAGTTAAGATGGATAAATCCGTGGTTTTTCCATGTTAATCACGGACGCAGAAGAAGCCTATAAATACCTTGCATCTTCATGAGTTAAAAAAAGAAGAAAAAGAGTTGAACGTCATTATTGATCGAAGCGATAGCGAGTTGAAGATCAAAGCAACAACGTCGGAACGCTGAAGTACTGCCATTTCCAGAAGTCGGCGTCCTTTCAAGATTTTCATCCATTAAAGAATTCAACCATTGGGCATAAGTCTTTTTATTTCTGCATTCATTTCATTTAGTTCTACATCATTCTTCATCATTCACTTCATGCGAACACACACAACACATTCATTCTTTTCAAAAACCTATTTGATTAAGGGGTTTCAAAAGCCATTAACCAAGTAAGTTTGCTGTTTAATTACATGCTTAACATCATGATTGGAATAGATACTATTATTGCTTAAAGTTCTTATCATTGTTTCTTCATTTCCTTTTCTTTCTATTCTGCCGCACGGAGCAAAAGAAAAGCAAGCAAGTCACAAGGATTTCTGGACGATCCTCAACTTCAACCTCAACAGCAAGAACAAAGAACAAGAAAGGGCTCTCTTTCTTCAGCCGGCTGAGGAAGGGGAACCAAGAGCTCAGAATCTTCCGCATTCAAACAGGTAGGCGATCAAAACCCTCTTTTGAAACTTTTTAGTTAAAAGTTTCTGGCGATCACTGCACTTATTTTCTATTTTTAATAGGATTATTTTACACCTAAATAACATAGAAATTTTCATGATAATCACACGAACATTTTAAGCACTCACAGACGACATATTAGTGATCGAAAGAAATAACGTGATTTAAGCAGATAGTTCTGATAATTCAATTATGGTCTTTTATCTTGAATTATTTCCCACTATTTTTCGACGGACTGTATAACCTTCAGGTATACAGAACGGAAGACTCCGACGGTCTTCTAGTGAGGATCAGAATCTCCAAGAATCACAGTATGACCTCGGTGTTGGGTTTTCTCTGTTTCTCCGGATCGCTCACGCAGCGGAAAACAAAAATTTTACAGCGATCCGTTTCCCGTTTCGAAGAACTAAAATACGATAATCAGATTATCGAAGTTCTCACCGTGTGCGGATTCGAATCCGCAGCCGTTCGGTTCCGTCGGTGTGACACCGCAAGCCGCGCAAGCGCCCGGCCTCTAGCGAAGTCCACGCGATCCTCCCCGCGACGGATATCCTCGAGTTCGTCGTTCTTCGCAGCCCGCGAAGCATCCGCTAGTCGCCGCAATGATCGCCGCAGTGTGCGGACGATTTCCCGTCGAACGGGATTCAGAAAAGCGGCGGGACAGATCTGGATCTGCCTGGACGCCAGAGGGAGACAGAAACTGAGGAGGGGCGGCCAGGGTTAGCAGCAGCTTGGCCTGCTCAGCCCGTTCGCTATGTTTTATACTAACCGCGCGGTTTTTCACAAAAACCCCCGGTTTGTATAAAACCCACTTATTTATCCATCGCCTTGAGAATCATTTGCGTGTGACCCTCTAGGCCCAAGTACCAGTCCAGTTAATGGCCCAGTAAGCCCAGTGACTCCTCACTGGCTTTATTAATTAATTAATAACCCTTTATTAATCAATTAATCAATCGAATTGATGTCGCACATCGAATTCGACCGGGCCTCCGATCACGTTGGGTGCCAAGCAACACCGCGTGAACCCGGAAGGTATTTGGGGTTAAGTAACCCACTCTTGGAACCTTTCCGCCGACAGTTACCGCGTGGATATAATCATTCATTCGTACAATGCTCTCGAGTCAACTCAGGGTATGGCGAGCTGTCAAACCCTAACCGGTCGACTCACTTGGATTGGATGCCGCTGATGAATATCGGAAAACTCCTTTCCCGATATTATCGTCCGCCCTGGCCAGGGACTTTCGCGCATCCTTCCTAGAGCATTCTCTCTCTAAGTACCGAGAGCGAATGATTCCTTATTGACACACAATTCCCTTCGACGGTATTCCGCTGCACCCAATCCTTGGCGTATTAGAATCCCGTGGCTAGAGATTCGTAGACCAAGGTCAAAGTACAGAAGTCCACCGCCAAGGTGTCCTTGGTGTCTCAGGTCCGAGGACCATCCACGCAACTGCGACAATAGAATCAAGCTGGTTGACAGTGAGGTACAATACCATCCAGCGATTCAGTCGGATCAGTTCAGTGAACTCATTCTCCAATGAGCACCTACAGATTCGCCTTTGTGTCTCCACACAAGTGACTTATGAGACCAGTCACCCTCATCATATGAGCAGGAGTAATCTGTACTAGTCTAACCGGATATCCGATGTCCTTCTCGGATATCCTCCGACTTGGAACGATTAAGAATATGTGTGTTTAAATGATCAGTCTCATTAGTATGATCTCATCATAATCTGATCACCATAGCACATATTCACGGACTTCATTATGAAACGATAATTAACGCGATTTACACATAATGAATGTTATGCCATTATATTAATAATGAACGAGATTTACATTGTTAGATTGGCTTGTAGGCCACCTAAACTAACACTCGGGTAAACACATAGTATCATACCATTATCTTAGAGCAACCATCTCATGGTAATTGCAACTCCTTGCAATATCCGAGCTTATTTCGGCTCCCAGGTCTTTAATGGTCCCGGATAAACACAGTAGACCATTATACCTGGTCTAAGCTTTACCATCAATACGCGACATAGTAGAGTAAGAATGCAGCTCCTGGGTAAACGCGAGGATAGCTACACCGTTCCTCTATTCCAATCTCAAGGCATCATAATGCCATAGTTAATAGTCCTTTCATCAGATGGTGGCAGATCTCGGGTAAACATGTAGAAACTGTCATCACTGAATCAAATTCTAAGAACTATATTGATGGAGAGCCACGCGGTACATTCTCAATGACTCGTGCTCCGGCTTAGACTTTATGTTGAAGGTTTTGTTTATATTAAGTTGGTCTCATCCTAGGTGATAGTTTATAAATATATCGAATATATTTAACTATACCTAGATATTAGCAATCGATTCATAATCAATAACTATAAGCATGCCTCATCCATACATGTTCATTATGTGGTCATGGACAGCACGGTGATTAACTGGAGCCAAACAATTAATCACCAAAACTATATAACATTTATATAATCTAGACAAAATTTAAAACCCGCCCGATGACCGCGGATCCGATTCGGAACAAAAAATGCTAACCGAAAAATCGGGTTGGAATCTGATTACCGTGCGCAGATTCGAATCCGCTTCCGTTTCGGTTCCGTCGAGGCGATGCCGCGAGCCGCACAAGCGTCCGGCCTCCAATGGTATCCACGCGATCCTCCGCGGTGGTTCGTCCTCGATCCCTCGTCCGTTTCAGCTCGCTCGCTGAAGATCCATCGCCGCAACGATTGCTGAAATCCCGCGGACGGGAATTCCTGACTTTCGGGAATCACGCGTGGCGGAGACGGTGACAATTTCGGTGCCTCGAACGGGGCGCCCAAAGGAGGAGAGAAAAAGGAGGGATGACGGCCAGCAAGGGGAAATCATGGAGCTTGGCCCACGGTTTCTCAACAGCGCATATATATATTAAGTCGGCGTGACTTTTCACAAAAGTCCCCGAGTTAATATAAATCCCACTTATGTACCACCGACTGAGAATCTTATTGCGTGTGACCCTCCATTTACCAGTCCGATTTTCAGCCGTTGAGTCCAATAACTAGTTATTGACTTATTGTAATTAATTAATATCTAGATATTAACTAATTACTCAACCGAATTATCATCGCATGTAAATTCGGTCGGACTTCTGATCAAGTTGGGTGTCAAGCAACACCGCATGATCCCGGAAGGTAATGGGGTTCAGCAACCCACTCATGGAACCTGTCCGTCCACAGTTACCACATGGCTATAATCCTTCGTTCGCACAATGCTCTCGAGTTAACCTAGGGTATGGTCAACTGTCAAACCCTAGATTGTCAACTCACTTGAATCAGACTCCGCTTTACAATATCCGAAAACCACTTTTCTGATATTGTTTCTGCTCTGGCCAGAGACTCCTGCGGATCTACTCTAGAGCATTCTCTCTCCAGTTACCTGAGAGCGAACGATCCTTTATTGAACACACAATCACCTTTTAAGGTCTTCCGTTGGATCCGATCCTTGACTATTTGAGATCCCGTGGATAGGGATTCGTAGGTCAAGGTCAAAGTCCAGAAGTCCACCGACAAGGTATCTTTGGTGTCTCAAGTCCAAGGATCAACCACGCTACTGTGACGATGAATCAAGCCGATTGACAGTCAGGTAAATTACCATTCGGCGATTCATGTCAGATCAGTTCAGTGAACTCATTCTCTAATGAGCACCTACAGGTTTACCATTGTGTCTCCACACTAGTAACTAACGAGATCAGTCACCCTCATCATATGAGCTGGAATAACCTGTACTAGTCTAACCGGATGTTTGATGTCCTTCTCAAACATCCTACGACTATGAACAATTAAGAATATGTGTTTATTAGTCATCAGTCTCATTATTATGATCTCATCATAATCTGATGACTGTTGCACATATTCATGGACTTCATTATGCGCAATTATAAATATGCCAATCAACATAATGAATTTAATGTCATTTATTAGTGAACCAGACTGAAATAGGTGCCTTACGATTGGCTTAGAGGACACCTATATCCATCAGCGCTCACGTCTCGCGCGGGCGGAGCGCCCACGTCCCGCGCGGACGTGGGGTTCACGACCAGCGCGGGCGGAGCACCCACGCCCCGCGCGGGCGTGGGGCTCACGCCCAGCAGGGGCGGAGCACCCACGCCCCGGTTCATGCCCAGCGCGGGCGGAGCACCCACGCCCCGCATGGGCGTGGGGCTCACGTCCCGCGTGGACGTGGCACCCACACCATGCATGGGCGGCCTGCCCATGCATGCGGGTGTGGTGCCCTCCCCCCACGCAGGTGAGGCGTTCTCGCCCCTGCGCAGGGGGGCTCCCACGCCCATGCATGGGGCTGCCGTGGCAACCGTGCATGGCCCAGCGGGCGTGTCCTTGGCGAGGGCGGGTCGAGCCCAACAACGTCGACGCTGGGAGGCCCGCAGACGTCACCACGGCGGACCGTTTGGTGGCACGTGGCCTCACATGGGTCGCCGTGAACCTCACAATGCACCATATTGGGCTGGATCTGGAACGGGCCGGTTGGTTGTTCGAATGGACCCGTTTCAAATTCTCCGTATGATTATTAGCGGAGAAATTGAATTTGAGATTAGGGAGTATTAATTAGTTAATTTATGATTATATGATGCATTAGAATTTAATTTGAATCATAGGCTTATTAGTTCAAATTAATGTAATTTGATTTCCATGGTCTATTTGATTTATAGTTCAATTATCCTCATTAGTGCCACTTATTTAAGTGTGATGATTGTCTTGATATAATATTGCGCAAAATGAAATAAAATTAATCTGTTTTATTTCGTCATGTAAATAACTTATTGTTGTCACTAATATCGACCTTAACAAAGTTTGCGTGTAATTGTAGTGAATATTTGCGCGATGGAGAAAAATGACATTAATAATCAATTATTCAACTATGCAAAATGCATATTTATAGATCGTTAAATTATTGCGCATATCGGTTAGCGGCAATTGATTTTAGCGTTCTTAGATTTAAATATGCATGATTTTATATTTGCCAATTAAATTGATTTAATTCGTGCATAATTATCGGATCATTTAAATATTACGCATGCTCGTGTAGCGCCGATTCATTAATTGTTAAATGATAATTTGTAAATTTGCACGTCTTGAATTGATCAATTTACGCACCACTTAGCTATCATTTCATTTAAAATGATCATGTTGAAATTGAAAATTGAAATATTTACATGATCATGTGTTTGTTTGTAAATATTTATGATAGCTGAAATTTGATCAAGTTATTAAAATATCATGGACTTTGCTATTACTGTTGATTTATTTATGAAGGTATTCACTTCCATGATATTCAAATTAAACTTGTAAACGTTGGATAATTGGCTATTACGAGAGATTTGTAGTATTTCTCTCGTTGTAAAATTCGCTCAAAAACATTCTATTAAAATTAAGTTACCTTGAATCAATCGGGAGATGATTATAGTATCCTAGATCTATATTTCGATTCTGATGGTTGAGTTAACTTAATATTTATTGGTCTGGGCCATGAAAAATGTCATTGCTGATTTGACCAAGGGTGACAAGTTGACGGGAATGAATTATGACATTTGGCACCGTAAGATTCAATACTTGCTAAACGAGCAGGAATTACTGGAACATCTTACCACCGTCATGTCACCGCCTGAGGATGGCAATACAGCACAGCATCGTAGAGATCAAGAAGCGTATCGACAATGGTTCAATAAGGATCGTAGCGCGCGCTTTACTATGTTAAGCAGCATGCAAGATGATCTTATTGGGGAATTTGAGAAATTCCAAACTGCCAAAGATATGTGGGATCAGCTGAAGTTCCAATTTGGTGGAACTTCGACTATGCGGTTGCGCGCTCTTGTACTTAAGTTTGAGACCTACCGTAAAGACCAACGACAGATCATAATCGAACACCTTAGGGTTATGTCGGGCATGATCAGAGATTTAAAGTCGGCAGGTCATGATTGTGAGTGCTTAAAATGCTAGTGTGATTATCATGAAAATTTCTATGTTGTTTAGGTGTAAAATATTCCTATTAAAAACAGAAAACTAAGTGCAGTGATCGCCAGAAACTTTTAACTAAAAAATTTCAAAAGAGGGTTTTGATCGCCTACCTGTTTGAACGCGGAAGATTCTGAGCTCTTGGTTCCCTTTCCTCAGCCGGCTGAAGAAAGAGAGCCCTTTCTTATTCTTTGTTCTTGCTGTTGAGGTTGAAATTGAGGATCGTCCAGAAATCCTTTGATTTGTGCTTGATTTACTCCTCTTTGACTCTCTTGTTGAGTGCAGCAGAATAGAAAGAAAAGAAATGAAGAAATTATGATGAGAACTTTAAGCAAGAATAGTATCTATTCAAATCATGATGTTAAGCATGTAATTGAACAGCAAACTTACTTGTTGAGTGGCTTTTGAAACTCCTTAATCAAATAGGTTTTGAAAGAATACTAGTGTTGTGTGTGTTTGCATGAAGTGAATGATGATGAATGTAGAATTAAATGAAATGAAAATGCAGAAATAAAAAGACTTATGCCCAATGGTTGAATTCTTGAATGGATGAAAATCTTGAAAGGACGCCGACTTCTGGAAATGGCAGCGCTTCGGCGTTCCTACGTTGTAGCTTCGATCTTCAACTCGCTATCGCTCCAATAATTCTCAACTCAAGATTACGCTTTAACATTTTTTTTTAACTCATTGAAGATGCAAGGTATTTATAGGCTTCTTCTGCATCCGTGATTAACATGGAAAAACTTCGGATTTATCCATCTTAACCGACAGATAAATACTGATTAATTCATCTTTATCTGTAATTATCTAAAATGCGTCCAGTCTGGCTGACGCCTTTCAGATTAATTAAAGATAAGGATAAACATCCGGGAAAACTTATCTTTATCTTTATTAGATAAAACGCGTCTACATGGATAGACGTCTTTTACACTAATTAAGATAAGGATAAACATCCGGAAGAGAAATTAAAACAGATTAGGAAACTTAAAACGCGTCAGTACTCACAGACGCCTTTTAGCTAATTAATCAACTGATTAAAATTTAAATTTAATCGTTAAAACAGGAGTAAACTCTAAATCGCGTCCACACAGGTTGATGTCTTTTAGCCTTCTTCATATTTTAACCGAATTTGAGTTAAAATCAATTTAATTGATTAACTTAAACATGTCTGTTAAACCCGACACTCAAAAAGATCAATAAAAATTAATAAATGATTAAATATCAGACCATTCTGAGGCATTATTATATGATATGAAATTTACTCGAAATGACGTCAAAATTAGCGTGTCTACAGCTGCCTCACCTTGGCATCATCTTTGCAAGGGAGTGAAATGAAATGGAATGTACTGAAAATATGATGCCAAGGTGTGATGAGACACGCTCTCAACATCACATGATTGGAATTTTTCTCAAAATTATCAATGAAGATAGTTCAAGGAAATCAATGGAATTAATCCTGTCTGGATGATCTAGGCAAGGAAATAAAATAAGGTCGATCAACCTCCTCAGAGTGGGAAGTACCCCAGGTCGTAGACACTGTAGGTTTCATCATGGGGAGCGTTTGCCAGCCAATGTGGACGTGCTGCAGCCATAATGGATCTTAAAAGAAAACAAGAATATTGGATAAAGAATCCAAGAAAGGATAGAATTTCAAGGATATCTTCAAACGAACCTCAAAGATAATCAAGATACTCAATTCGGAATGGAATATTTCATATCATATTTGAAATTGTTTGATTTAATGGTCTGAAGCTTAATCAATAATTAATTCTTATCACAATGATTTCAAAGTCCTACATGATGCATGCTGGGCTAAAAGAAAAATATAAAGTCAAATAAAATATAAATTAATCAAGGATAATATTGTTAAATTGTCATTAATGAGTCAAGATACCAATTCTTGTAATTCAGTACTAAGCCGAAGCTCGTTTATCCACTCACTATTTCACAAAAATGGAACCATCGTCCTCACTAATTAACAATCCAACGGCCTATCCGTGCGATTAAGAATCCTCTGGAATTATCACTGTTTTTGTTGTAGGGGAACTCAAATTTCAGTTTCATCAAAACCACATGGTCCTTGATATAGTCTAGTAAATATTTAACATATAGTAATGCAAATGATTTACATGAAATAATACAAGGGTAGAAATAACCGTCTTTTTAGCCACGGTCAGAACTTCTTGACTCCCACAGTGGGATCTTCTTGATATTTTCAGCTTTACTCAGGCTCTCTTGAATTTTCTGCAATCAAAATCATTAGTAATTCCAAACAAATATTTAACTTGAGCATCAAAAATCACAGGATTTCGGAAAAATCACAGAATTGCTGAAACGCGTCGTGTCGTGCAGACGCCATTCAACATTGAAACGCGTCGCTGTTCCTTGACGTCTTTTACTCAAAGAAACAGGTTCTTCAATTCGAATTCCAACTCTTCCATACCTTGTGTCCTGTATATGACTTGAACAAACAAGTTAAGTATCTATTCAGGCTTAGTCCCTTGCCTGGTTAAGTAACCTCACTACTTGATCCTATCATTGGTAGAAGGGTCAAGGGGCATAGCCTTTATCAACAAAGGTAATCGAACTACAAGCAAACTTAAGCAAAATGCAACATACAAGCAGACAAATGCTTATTGAAAACAAAAAGAATGAAACATACCAAGTGCAATAAGCAAATGCTAATTGAAATATTTTTGTTGTTTTCAAATATTCATTTTTTTTTGGTTTTGAAATATATGCTTTTTTTTTTTGGATTTTGACATATGTATTTTTTTTTTGAATTTTGAAATATGTAATTTTTTGGGATTTTGGCATATATATTTTTTTGGATTTTGGACATATGTATTTTTTTTTTTGGGTTTTTGACATATGTATTTTTTTGCAGTTTTTGACATATGTATTTTTTTTTGAATTTTTGACATGTACATTTTTTTTTTATTTTTGACTAAAAGACCAGCATGGTACTCAGATCAAAAGATCATATTCATTTATTAACTTAATTTCCAAATCATTCTTCAACAATTTAACTTAAACCCATCATGTTTAAACTTGTGTTTCCATTCGTGATCCCATTTGATGATTTGACCCTTAATCAATCTAAGCCATTCCTTAAGTTTGGAGTACACTTCTTTAGAAAGAAAGGAAGAATAAGTTTAGAAGCCCATGAGAAGGTTTTGGAGACCTAAAAAGATGTTCCTTTCTTACCCTAGTATCCGTTGGGGTTCGGTCATTTTCTTTCTGGGGTATTTATCGACCTTGCGTTCCCTTTTGTTTCATTTCATGGCCTTGATATAACATTTATAGTGTAATGGCCTTTTGATTTGACATTTGAATTTTGCCTTTTGCTTTTGTTTTTCTATTCTTTCCTTTGGAACGGATCTCCCCCATTTTTTTTATGACGGCCTCCTACTAAGATGGCGGGTATTCTTAGTAGTCTATTCTAAGCCTCGTTCCGACATCATAGGCCGAGTGTAAAACAGAATTTTGCTTTAAAAAGGATGATTTGTACTTTACACTTTTAGTCAAGCTTTTGATATTCTTTAGGACTTGACATCTCTTGTTACTCACGAATCAAACGTGTCAGTGTGTGTAGTAATGGGTTTGAAATTAAATTATTCAAACTAATAAGGAAATTTGAGTTTATAAATTTTCTGATTCCACTGGTCTTCGTACCATGCTGATTGACTCTTTAACATAAGGGTAGTATTTCTTAAGATGTAAACCATTCCAGGGATGAGTTAATTCTTCTCCTTCTGCATTAACAAGACGATAAGCATTACCAGGAAAAGCGTGCGATACAACATAAGGTCCTTCCCAGTTGGGTTGGAGCTTAGAACGCGGACCACCAGGTTTTACAAAAATTCTTTTGACAACCATTTCACCGACTTTGAACTTTCGTTCAATGACTTTCTTTTGATAAAAACGTGCTAGTCTATTTTGATAAGCTTTTGCATGATTAGCGGCTGACCACCTTTTCTCGTCTAAGAGTTCCAATTGAGCAAGGAGTGCTGAACGATGTTCATCAATGGAAAATTCCTTATTCAATTGTACTCTTAATGACGGTATAAGGATCTCGTATGGAACTACCGCCTCCATTCCAAATGTTAAGGAATAAGGAGTTTGCCCAGTAGACGTGCGGATTGAAGTTCGGTAGGCCTATAGAGCCTTAACTAATTTTTCTGGCCAATCTGCGAATTTGTTAGATTTGCACGTCTTTTTGATGATTTTTATCAAAGTCTTATTAGTGGCCTCTGCTTGGCCATTGCCTTGCGGATAATAAGGAGATGAATGATGCAATGCAACTTTATACCTGTTGCAGAGATCCTTTAATTCTTGTGACACGAACTGCGGTCCGTTGTCGGTGACGATGATGCTTGGAATTCCAAATCGGGTGATGATGTTCCTCATGATGAACTTGCAGACGGTTGATGCTTTGACTTCCGTGTACACTTCAACTTCTGCCCACTTGGTGAAGTATTCCGTTGCCGTGAGAATGAAAGATTTTTGCTTGATGCCGGAATCTGGGTTACCAAGGGGTCCAATATTGTCGAAAGCCCACATGGAGAAAGGCTATGAGGAAGAAACATGATGGAGTGAAGATGCAGGAGAATGAATTTTGTCGGCATGAAGTTGACATTTAGCACACCTACGGACATATCCTACACAGTCTTCTTCTATGGTTGGCCAATAAAATCCTTGTCTAAGGATCTTTTTTGCTAACATCTGTCCATTGACATGGCCACCACAAACTCCACTATGAGCTCCTTCCATAACCTTCCAAAGCTCATCTTCGTCTAGACATCTCAGAAGAACTCCATCAAAACCTCTCTTGTACAGTGCTCCTCCAACTAAGGTGTATCGTTGAGCAACTCTCCTGATAGCTCTTTTCTCCTCAGTTGTAGCTTCCTCAGGATATGATTGATCTTTACAATATTTTGCAATCTCGTAATACCATGGCTTCTGTTCATCATCCATCTCTTCTAACAGCTCCATCAACATGATTTCTCTTTTTTTCACAATATCTCCATCTCTGAATTTCTTCAGCAATTTCTCCTTAGCTCTAAGAAATGAAGGATCTTTCACGGCGGGTGAAAGACGCCTATGAACTATGATTGATTCGGATTGCTTGCTGATTGGAAAATCAAGAGAAGATGCAAGTGAAGCTAGAGCGTCAGCTAAGATGTTCTGATTCCTAGGGACATGGACAAAGATCAATTTCGTGAAAATCTTTGAGTAAGCATAAGTAAATTCTTGATAAGGCTTGAGCTTGGGATCAAGAGTTCGATACTTGGTCAGCACTTGGCGAAGAATCAATTGGCTATCACCCACAATCCTGAGTTTAGTGGCACCATGGAAATGAGCAGCCTCGAGACCAGTAAGGAGTGCCTCGTATTCAGCTATATTGTTGGTGACTAGAAAGTCAAGCTGAAAGGCTTGTGAAATAGTGACAACTTCAGGTGATAACAGAACGATACCGATCCCCTTTCCATGAGAATTCAGAGCTCCGTCAAAATGCAGAGTCCACATATCATCTCTGATTTGATTTACGGACATCAGTTCCTCATCCGGAAACTCTGATCGCACGGGATCAATACGAGGAAGGGGATGATGAGCGAGATGTTCCGCTATGGCATAGCCCTTGATTGCTTTCTGTTGAATGTAAATGATATCGAATTGAGATAGAAAGCTTTGCCATCGTGCTAACCTATCAGTAAGAACAGATTTCTCCAGAAGGAATTTGATCGGATTCATCCTAGCGATGAGATGGACTTCATGGGCCAGAAAATAATACTTCAATTTCTGAACAACCCAAACTAATGCTGCACATGTTTTCTCCATCGTCGTATATCTCTGTTCAGCGGGGTTGAGAAGTTTAGAGAGATAGTAGGCTGCCCTTTCCTTTCCTTCTTCATCTTCTTGTGCTAGGACAGCCCCCACTGCATCATCCAGGACTGAAATGTAAAGTATCAATGGTTTGCCTGGAGATGGTGGTCTCAAAACAGGAGGACTTGCCAAATAGTTCTTTAATCCATCGAATGCCTCCTGACACTTATCGTCCCAATCAAATTTGACTCCCGGCTTGGTAAGCTCGTAAAACGGCTTACACCTTTGTGAGTGCTGAGAGACAAAGCGGCGAATAAATTGTAATCTCCCGATTAATCCTCTCAACTCTTTCAAGTTTTTGGGAGGTGGCATTTCTCTGATAGCCTTCGCCTTATTGGGATCGATCTCAATTCCCCGTTTGCTGATAATGAATCCAAGCAATTTTCCTGAACATACCCCGAATACACATTTCTTGGGGTTCATCATGTCATGGAATATTGCCATCATAGCCCTCTGATAAGTGGCTCCAGCATTCTTCAATCCAAATGGCATGACAACATAACAATATGTTCCCCAAGGTGTAGTGAATGACGTCTTTTCTTGATCTTCTTCTGCCAGCTTAATCTGGTTGTATCCTGAAAATCCGTCCATAAACGATAAAGTTTCATAGCCAGCGGTGTTATCAATGAGTACATCAATATGAGGCAATGGAAAATCATCTTTAGGACACGCCCGGTTCAAATCGCGGAAGTCAATGCAAATTCTGACCTTCCCGTCCTTCTTCATGACCGGGACTATGTTGGCCACCCATTGTGGATAAAGGACAACTCTGATAAATTTGGCTTTATGTAATTTGTCGACCTCTTCCTTCATCTTTAGAGCCATTTGTGTGTGGAATCGCCTTAATTTCTGCTTGACAGGGCTA
The DNA here is from genome assembly GCA_030544215.1 of Zantedeschia hybrid cultivar. Classification (NCBI taxonomy): domain Eukaryota; kingdom Viridiplantae; phylum Streptophyta; class Magnoliopsida; order Alismatales; family Araceae; genus Zantedeschia; species Zantedeschia hybrid cultivar. The sequence continues at coordinate 29,990,558 of JARZZO010000003.1, read as the reverse complement.
GCTCTTTCCTTTAATGTCAACCTGTGTTCAACTAATGACGAATCTCACCCTGGCATATCTTCATAACTCCAGGCGAAAGTGTCCTTATAGTCCTTAAGTACTTGTACCATTGCCTTCTCATCCTCTGTAGAAAGATTTTTGCTAACGAGGACAACCTTATTGAGTGCCTGGTGCACTCTCTTCATTATGGGCTTCCTCAGTCGGCTGTGATGGGCTGTCTCTAACTGTGGACTGAGGGAAGACTTTGTTGAAAATCCTTCCACTCCGGAGCGCATGTTCCTCAACCGTAGAGGATCCAGGTGACACCTTGAGTACCGCGGGGTTAGATGGTGCGGATGGCGTAGAGGGTTGGTATGTAGGTGATGGCGTAGGCTTAGGTGGTGATGGCGCGGTGCGGATTAAAGGCCTAGATGGTTGGATGGTGGATGGGTAAGTGGTTGGTGAAGTGTGGAATGGCACGCGTAATAGCGGTCTGGATGGTAGGATGGTATCTTGGTAGGTGGTAGTGGTAGCAGGCAAAGTAGGGAATGGTATGCGGAGTAATGGCCTAGATGGTAGAAGGGGTGCGTAGTTGGTTTGCGGGGGATTATATGGTGGAGGTGTAGTGGTGTGGGGCGTAATGGGCTTAAGGAAAGTGGGTAGTGGTAATGGGTTATTGGGTGCGGGCGAGTGATATGTGGGTGTCGGTAGAGGGGTGATGGTAACGGGTTGTGGCCTAGGTATGCGGATGGTGCGGCGGGGTGGTTGTTCTGCAGTACTCTGAACGTGACCCGTTGAATAAAGAGAGGAAGAGTCCTCTATTCTCCACTGTTGCCCACGACCAGCCTCAGACTGGCTGTTCGTCAGAATAGGAGCAACTTGGTTTTGGTTCTGATGCTCCGGGAGTGGGTTCTGCACTATGCCCATATTTGGTGGTGGTGCTGCCTGTGCTGGTGGTCTTGCTTGCTGCTGCTGTGGTCTTCTCGCCTTCAGGGCTGATATATACTTTTTCATCTCCTCCCAGTCTATGCCGCCCTGCTCGTTGAGATCATGAATATAATCTCTAAACTGGAAGCAGGTGTCGATGGTGTGCCCAGGTTGCCTTTGGAAATAGCAATACCTGGACGTGTCGGCATTTTGAGGCCAGACAGCCTTTTCCCTTGGCAAAACTAAGGCATTAGCTGCCATTAGAGTACTGAAGATATCGGCCAAGGATTCTGGGAGGGCCGGATATTCTGCCCTTTTCGGGCCTGGAGGTCTTCTTGGCTGGTTATAGTCACCAGGAGGAGGGACATTATGGTACGCCGGCGGTGCGCGCGGCTGATACTGCTGCTGTTGGGATATTGCTGCTATTGGGGCTGCTGGTACTGCAATTGCCGTTGCGGCGGCTGCTGTGGCTGTTGCTGGTTCTGATTCGGCTGCTGGGGCCGCTGATACTGTTGCTGATAATGGGGGTTCTGCTGCTGCCTGTACCCTTGCTGATTCGGCTACTGTGGTCTCTGATACTGTTGCTGACTCCTCACGAACTGGGGCGAGTTATTATTCATGCTACTGACTTGCTCATGAGAGAGCGTGCCCTCAGTAGTCGGACCTGTGCTGGGAGCATTTGGCGCTGCAGGCTTCCGAGGTGGAGGCCTGTTAGGTCTGTGAGGATCAAAAACGCTGGAGAACGTAGCGTCTTTGAATGCATTTTGACAGTACCGTGCTCTTTCATAGAGCTCTGCCATGTTGGTCAGATTGTTCAGGGAGAGGACAAGCTTGAATTGGGGCGTGGCGTTGGAAATTAACATCTTCACTTGCTCGGACTCGGACTCGGACAAGTGATCTTTCACCTTTTCGGCCAGGCCCCGCCACCTGTCAGCAAAACTGACAAACTCTTCATCAGGTTTCATCTTTTCTGCAATGAGGTCAGTGATGGACAAGGAGGGTGCAACTCTGTCCTGGTATCGTTGGATAAATTTGCGTGAAACGATACCGTAGTCCTCTACTTCGGAGGGTTCTAAAGAAAAGAACCACTCGAGGGCTGGTCCCTCTAGAGACCTCCTGAACAAAAAGGCCAACGACCTCTTGTCGTTCTGCCAGAAAGAGGATTCATACATAAACTCCTTCAGATGTGTGAAGGGGTTACCAGTACCGTTGTATTTCCGGTACACTGGCATCTCAAAGGGCGGCAGGTGGAATACTGGTAGGCTCGGTAGGTTGATTTCCGGTGCAGCTTTGACCCCCATCATCTTCTGGAGGTTATTAAATTGCTCATCCATGCGCTCCATTTTGGCCAGCAACGCTTGTGTGGTCAGATCTGCCTGGGGAGGAGGAGGAGGTGGAGGTACTTGATAGGCCTGCTGCCTAGAGTACGTTGGACAAGGAGGACAATAAAGAGGCGGTCCGGCAGAGCTTCCGCCTTGCCCGAGGGCATTTTGATGAGCGGGCGTTAGCGGTCTAGCCGGTTGCCTAGCAGATGAAAGTTGTGGCCCAGTTGGCTGAGAAGTAATATGAAGGCCTTCCATGGCCTGATGGATGTAAGGAGGAGGAAGAGGAGGTTGCTGAGGGACAACCGGGGGAGCCACAGGGTTCGGCTCAGCAGGTTGCATGGGTGCCTTCCCCTTCAGGATAGACTGGATCGCCTCAAACTGCTGAGGGTCCAGACGGGAGGCAAGAACTCCCAAAGCGTTGACGAGATCCGAAGGATCAGAGGATGAGGGATCATTCTGATTCATGTCCCCCTCAAGATTGGGATTAGGAATTGCATATTCATGCGGGGGAAGATCAGGATATTGATTATGAGGATGAAAGAGAGGTGTCCGTACGTTCCCATCTTGTCGATATGGAATGGAGACAGAATTTCGGGAGGCATCAGCATCTCTCCCGTCATAGTTGTAATCGGAATCACGAGGGGCATTAGCATCTCCCTCGTAGTTGATGATGGCGTCTTGAGCCATACTCAAGTCCCTACCTGATCGTAGCAGCATGATGTTAGATTCCTTTTTTTAAAGATTTGACAAACAAGTTGCACAGAGATTAATCAAACAAGTGAATGCTTAACGTGATTTTAAGATTCCTTGTTGAGTTATTTGAATTGGATTAAACCACAAATTCACTCAGGGAAAGATCCTAGTTTCAGTTCAATTTCCACCGTTATTCTCTAGGGCTTTCTCTCACAACGCTTTTGGAATCTAGCCGGGACTTCAATTGGTACAACCAGCCCGATGATCAAGGAGGAATACCTTGATTTTGGGGACTTATGGAGGTCTCAACGTCAACTCCTCTAGTCTGATCATGGGACCAACCCAATCAGAGAGAGTTGCTGACGTCAAGTAGTGTGTTCCTAAGAAAAGGAGGGTATTCGCCTCAATGTGTATGTCCTATGGCCTGGATGGCCTCTAATACTTAATAATAATGGGTAGCTAGCACTCAAGCCACAAAAATCTGAGAACTGAAAAATAACTAAGAAACTGTCTGAATCGCGTCGATAGTAGTCGACGCTATTCAAAACAAAACCTTAATTTTCCCGCAGAAACTCAGAGCAGACAACAGAGAAAATATGACTAAAAAAAACGTCTGGGTGCGGCGACGCGGTTTGAAACGCGTCGCTGTTCCTGGACGCTTCTTTAAGTCGCAGAAACAGTTTTGCAGGAGGATTTTCTGGGTTGAATCCTCCTCAAACAGGGTAAAAGCAGTAAATAATCAATTCATGCAGATTTTTTTTTAGTTCCAGATTTTAACAGGATGATTTACTAACTAAACAACTAGAAAATCAATCAATCACACATCATTTCCATCACAAAAACAACTTTTTAAACTAATCAAGGGGAGGGCAAGATCTTGCCACTGGGGTGTGCACGTAGTGCACGAGGGAAATTAACTAAACTAAAACACTCACCAATTGGTGAGGACGTGTCGAGAGACACAAATGGTGCACCGTGGGTGCCCGGTTGATGATAGCAAGAACAAAAACTTAAAAGATGGCGAGACCAGGTCCCACCGTGATCGCCAAAAAAAGCTGTGAGTGCTTTAAATGCTAGTGTGATTATCATGAAAATTTCTATGTTGTTTAGGTGTAAAATATTCCTATTAAAAACAGAAAACTAAGTGCAGTGATCGCCAGAAACTTTTAACTAAAAAGTTTCAAAAGAGGGTTTTGATCGTCTACCTGTTTGAACGCGGAAGATTCTGAGCTCTTGGTTCCCCTTCTTCAGCCGGCTGAAGAAAGAGAGCCCTTTCTTATTCTTTGTTCTTGCTGTTGAGGTTGAAATTGAGGATCGTCCAGAAATCCTTTGATTTGTGCTTGATTTACTCCTCTTTGACTCTCTTGTTGAGTGCAGCAGAATAGAAAGAAAAAAAATGAAGAAATTATGATGAGAACTTTAAGGAAGAATAGTATCTATTCCAATCATGATGTTAAGCATATAATTGAACAGCAAACTTACTTGTTGAGTGGCTTTTGAAACCCCTTAATCAAATAGGTTTTGAAAGAATACTAGTGTTGTGTGTGTTTGTATGGAGTGAATGAAGATGAATGTAGAATTAAATGAAATGAAAATGCAGAAATAAAAAGACTTATGCCCAATAGTTGAATTCTTGAATGGATGAAAATCTTGAAAGGACGCCGACTTCTGGAAATGGCAGCGCTTCGGCGTTTCGACGTTGTAGCTTCGATCTTCAACTCGCTATCGCTCCAATAATTCTCAACTCAAGATTACGCTTTAACATTTTTTTTTAACTCATTGAAGATGCAAGGTATTTATAGGCTTCTTCTGCGTCCGTGATTAACATGGAAAAACCTCGGATTTATCCATCTTAACCGACATATAAATACTGATTAATTCATCTTTATCTGTAATTATCTAAAACGCGTCCAGTCTGGCTGACGCCTTTCAGATTAATTAAAGATAAGGATAAACATCCGGGAAAACTTATCTTTATCTTTATTAGATAAAACGCGTCTACATGGATATACGTCTTTTACACTAATTAAGATAAGGATAAACATCCGGAAGAGAAATTAAAACAGCTTAGGAAACCTAAAACGCATCAGTACTCACAGACGCCTTTTAGCTAATCAATCAACTGATTAAAATTCAAATTTAATCGTTAAAATATGAATAAACTCTAAATCGCGTCCACACAGGTTGACATCTTTTAGCCTTCTTCATATTTTAACCGAATTTGAGTTAAAATCAATTTAATTGATTAACTTAAACTTGTCTGTTAAACCCGAGACTCAAAAAGATCAATAAAAATTAATCAATGATTAAATATCAGACCATTCTGAGGCATTATTATATGATATGAAATTTACTCGAAATGACGTCAAAATTAGCGTGTCTATAATGATCTCACATACGAGCAGCAGGTCCTTGCAGTAATCCGATCTTTACTGGATTCTTGGGTCCATATGAAGCAGATTGTTACCCACAATGAGAATATCAAGAATTTTTCTGATATTTCTCGTCATGTGGAGTTAGAGGCTGAGCGCGAAGAAGTTGTACGCGCCACTGCCTTAGTCGCCAAGGGAGGCAGACACCAAGGCAGGAAGGGCCCAAAGAAGTTTTTCAAACGAAAAGATCGTGAAACTCTATCCAGCTCTAAGTACAAGGTAGAGCGGACACCGAAGCGCCACCACAAAGGCAAGCGCGGTGGAAAAAGGGATAAATCAAAGGTGAAGTGCTACAATTGTGAGAAGATGGGACATTTCGCTCGCGAGTGCGCTGAGCCGAAAAAGGTATTCCTCAACCCAAATTCTCTCTATGTGTATGTTTGTTCTCATGTCTTAGTCGCCCGAACTTATCCTGAATGGATTATGGATTCAGGAGCGACCAAGCATGTAACTAGAGATCGAGATAGGTACCAAGATTACCGCCGAATTCCAAGAGGGACGCAAAGAGTATACATGGGCAATGGGACCAGTGAAGAAGTTTTAGGAGTTGGTGTGTACCAGCTCAAACTTAGAACTAGTCGTGTATTGACATTGCATGATGTTCTTTATGCGCCAAGGATTCAGCATAATCTTTTATCAGCTTCATCTTTATTATCCCTAGGATTTGCTCTTGTTATGATAGGTACTGGTATTGACATTTATTTAAATGATGTGTTGTATGGACATGCTTTATTAAGTGGTGGTTTATTTAAATTAGATGTTGATTTCAATGCTTCTGCTTCTTCTGTGTCGTATGTGGCTGATGATAAAGACCTTAGTTCGGAAATATGGCATGCTCGCCTAGGTCACATAGGACATGATAGAATGACCAAGTTAGCTCGAGAAGGCCTTTTAGGTTCACTCGCTAAGGTCACTCTATCTTTATGTGAATCATGTTTGGCTGGAAAGGCATACCGAAAACCTTTCGGGAAGGCCAAAAGGGCCACTGATGTATTGCAGCTTATCCATTCTGATATTTGTGGACCTTTGAGTGTGAAGGCTCGACATGGAGCATCATATTTCCTTACCTTTATAGATGATTATTCCCGATACGGTTATGTTTATCTGATCGCTCACCGCTATGAAGCACTGGATTGTTTCAAACGCTTCCTAGTTGAGGTTGAGAATCAGACCGGTAAGAGTGTAAAAGCTCTTCGCACAGACAGAGGACGCGAATATTTATCTGATCAGTTCAGGATTCTATGTGAGGAAAAGGGAATTAGAAGACAACTCACTGTTCCATACACTCCGCCACAAAATGGTGTTGCCGAGAGAAGGAATAGAACATTGTTAGACATGGTTAGGTCCATGATGGCGCATGCCAACCTCCCAATATCCTTCTAGGAGGATGCTTTGTTGATTGCCGCCTATTTACTTAACCGTGTGCCTTCACAGTCAGTTCTTTCTACCCCTTATGAGTTGTGGCGTGGCGAAAAGCCGGATTTGGGAAACCTACGCCCGTGGGGGTCAGCTGGATATGTCCATGACTCTTCCCACAAGTATGGGAAACTGGGCCCTAAAGCTAAATAGCTTATCTTCATAAGATATCTTGATAGCTCACAAGGGTATGTCATGTATGGACAATATCAAGATGGAGGAATGACAGAGAAAGAGGTTCGAGACGTTGTATTCTTAGAGAGAGAATACCCTAAACTTGGCGATGCCGTAAAAAGCTTTGATCTCCATGAAGTGGATGAGACAGCTCTCTTACCATCTTCCAGCGAAGGGAGGGAATTAGTTCCTAACCATATCATCGCTGGAGATAGTATAAATGATCAAGCTAGTGGGAGTATATCTATTAATTTACCGAGTAGGGGTACTCCATTAGAATCGGAAGATGTCGACACCCAAGTACGTCGAAGTAAACGCGGTCACACTCCTCGTCGACGTTTTAAGATTGAAGAGGAGATTTTAATGTGTCAGCCTGCGGATGATGAAGAACCTAAAAATGTCAAAGAGGCATATTCATCATTATCAAAGAAAGAATGGGAAGCTGCCATGCTAGACGAAATGGATTCAATGGAAAAGAATAAGGTCTGGGAGTTAGTTGATCTTCTGCCTGGGCGTAAAGCTATTGGAAACAAATGGGTTTTCAAAATTAAACGCAAGGCAGATGGATCAATTGACAAATACAAAGCATGACTAGTGGCGAAAGGGTATACCCAGAAGGAGGGTATTGATTTTGATGAGACGGTCTCCCCGGTGGTGAGATTTACGTATGTTCGCCTGATCCTAGCTATTGTCGCACATTTAGATTTAGAACTCTTTCAAATAGATGTTAAGACGACATTTCTTAATGGAGAACTAGACGAGAAAATTTACATGTTCCAACCAGAGGGTTTTGAGGTAAAGGAACAAGAGCGCAAAGTTTGCCGCCTAAAACGTTTCATTTACGGCCTCAAACAATCGTCTAGACAGTGGTATTTAAGATTTCATAAGGAAATCACCTCATTCGGTTTTGAGACGATTGAGGAAGACCACTGTGTGTACGTCAAACGAAATAAAGAGAAGATTCTAATTCTGTCATTGTATGTTGACGACATTTTGTTGGCTGGGAATAATATGGAGTCTATCAATGCCACTAGGCAGTGGTTATTTTCCGTCTTCGAGACTAAAGATATGGGCGAAGCAAATTATGTACTAGGAGTGAAAATAGTCAAAGATCGCTTTAGAAGGTTTTTGAGTATGTCTCAGGAAACCAACATTAATAAGATTCTAGAGCGATACTGAATGAATCACTCTAAGCCCATTGATACTCCAGTTGATAAAAGTTGTGTTTTAAGTGTAAGCCAATGCCCACAGAATGAAGAAGAGAAGAATCAAATGAATAAAGTGCCATATGCGGCAACTATTGGGAGTCTGATGTATGCTATGTTGTGTACTCGACCCGACATCAGTTATGCTGTCGGATTAGCTAGCCGTTATCAAAGTAACCATGGTCTTGTTAACTGTAAGGCAGTCAAGAGAATATTCCGATATTTACGTGGAACAACAAACCTTGCCTTATGTTACGAAGGAGGTGATCTAAGGTTGAAAGGTTATAGTGATGCTGATTGGGCCAGTGACAAAGATGAAAGAAAGTCTACGTCAGGGTATGTGTTCATACTCGGTGGCGCGGCCATTTCTTGGTGTAGCAAGAAACAGACGTGCATTGCTCTATCCACTATGGAATCGGAATATGTGGCATGTTCAGCAGCTTGTCAAGAAGCAGTTTGGTTAAGGAGTTTCCTGCGGCGATTGGCTGTCACTCTTCATTTGGAGGAGAGTGTACTTCTCTATGTTGATAGTACATCAGCTTTGGCTTATGCCAAAGATCCTAAGTACTATGGTAAAACCAAACACATTGACATTAGATATCACTTCATTCGAGATCTGTTAGCAAAAGAAGCAGTGGTCATTCGACATATTTCTACCGATCGTATGGGCAGACCCGCTAACTAAACAGATCACTAGAGAGGTTTTCACGACCCATAGTAGAGCCATGGGTTTATGTAAACTGTAATGTAAAGAACAGTTATTGTTGACTTCGATGCATTCTCTTATTGAGTATTTTGATGGAATGCTTGTTTACACATCAATGAGTGTCACCAGACTAGAATTGACCCTCTCACACGGGTAATTCGCCTTGGAGCTGAGATAGCGAGCAAGATGAGACATTGTGTATCTATGGCGCTAGAAGAGCGAATAAGATACACTTAAAATATTTATTTATGTCGTCTCGGATAAGAGCCGAGATGAGATCTTTAAAGATCGAATACGGGAATAATTGAGCCCATCCTGTATAGTCTGCAGAAGCCGGATGTGAGTCTTGAGACAAGGCGCTGAGTGGAAGCGACTGGGTCATGAGACTCAGGTTAATCGCAGTGGGAGTGATTAGACTAAGATCCGTATGGTGTTTAAATGATAAATCTATAATTGACACGCCCACATTTGTGGAAGAACACCATAACATGCGTTTCATACCGCATGTGCAATTCACGACCGATAAATGAGAATGATGAATAGATCTCTGCTTCATCATTGTGTGAGCTCTTGGATCATATTGTTGATTCTACCTGTACCCTATGTGACCTAAGAACTATGTCATGAAGAGGAAGCTCGGCGTCGCTACTTTAGCATGATCCTTAGGACTAAGGTTGATACAGTCTAGCGGGACATGACTAGGAAAGCGGCCGAGATTAATCGAATTGACATGAGAACTTGGGGAAGACATCTATATATTGCACCATGTTATGTGGATCATACCCCGGGGAACTCAGTCAGTTGTGTACAGACAGAGTTATGATCACATGACATTAGGGATTTAAACACTGCCAGTTATTTATCTGAGAGATCCGGAGTGTTAAATCAGGTGAATATAAGATGGTCTGGGGTACTACGAGATTTTAAAGAGTATTGTGTTCCATTAGTTTTGGTGATAACTTATTGGATCACTACTCGCCTGTTCGTGTTATGCTCGTGAGGTCGCACGCTGCATTTCCTGTATGACAGTTGGATTGTAGCAACTTAGAGAAGTTGTTTATTAACTTTTGCCCTCCGTGGGCAAGTGGGAGATGTTAACCAACGCATGGTTACTACTATGCAATGCCCACGTGGGGCTAAGAAGTTGGTTATAGGAGATGAGGGGGAGTGGTTGTGGGAAGTTACCCACACATGTGTTTCACCCCTTGGTTGTAACTATTCCCTCCTTTATTTGAAAGGGTAGAGGAGAGAGATATAAAAGGGGGGAGAATGGCATTATGTGAGAGTACACACTCAACTTTTGGGCAGCCCTCTCTCTCACTCAACACTCCTCTTCTTTCTACACATTCTCTCTCCCTCTCTAAGTATTGTTCTCTAAGAGGCTATCACCAGGAGCCTAGGATTTGCAGCGTGGAGTTTTAGGAAGAAGCCCGTCACGTGGTTCTCCTCCTCGTCCTCACGGAGTCGTCATCGTCCATCCACGAACGTCGCCGTTAAGGTACGTTTCCGTTACGATCCATCTCCGTGCATGCTTCCGCTTGTTCATTTGATGCATGGAGATATTTGTATTTTATCATCAGAGAGTAAAGAGCCGACTCTCAAATGTTCACAGATTCAAGGTTTAGCCACCATAACCTGCACAGCCATAGAGAGGCAGCTGGCATTTCCATGGTCAGCAAGCTTATCTAAACATCAAGCATATATAGTTGATAATTACACGTTAATGACAATAACTTTTGAATATCATTAGTGAATCAGTTCGATTAAAACTTTTATACCTGGAGGAGAGGGAATAGAACCTAATATGATCAACTTACATGTTACTAGGGATGCAAACGGATCGGACTCGGTGCGAGGTAGATTCAAGTCCATATCCATTATACTATCGACGATAAAGGCTATTCATTGACTGTCTTATAATTAAGTTAATAATCAGTCGAATAATCAAGTAACTAATGTAACATATGTATTCCATCGGATTATCGTATCCAACCACACAATCAATTTAAAAAGACTATCCATTAGCTGACCTTAGATTAATAGTTGGTAGAAGAATCAGATTATTAGTTAACATTTGCATTCCAACATATCAACCTTCTTTAAAATAAGTTTTTTTGTTATTTTGTGACATTTGATGTATTTTAAACAATCAGACTTTCATATATATGGTCAACCCATATGCCATCCTTTTATTTCTCTTTGATTTTACTTTTGCCTAAAATAATTAAAAATAAATATTAAAAAATTTGAAGTTGGCAATTCTAAAGTTAGAGGCTACTGGCCCTTTAGAGCACAACTAAGAGCTAAGCAACCATAGCCATTGGATCATGCACATATACAATTCAAGTCGTTGACACATATGATTTCATCTTTTTCTAACAGCTGTCCGATCAATGTCAGATGGCTTAGGTGCTGAGCTCCATGATCTTGAAACTCAAATTTATTAAAAGAGAATAACTTGCTATACCATATACATCATCTAGTAGTGTTTTTAATTTATAAAATAATTAAAGAAATTTTGGGGGGCCCTATTGTGCTTTACATGACCGCACAATTTGTGGTCCCAAAAAATAAAAAATTAGCACAATTTTTTACTGTTCATTGGGGGCACGATTTTCAGTTTTTCAATTTTTTGATCCATCGATGCAAGAGGTTGGATGAGGGGCTTCCAAAAAAAAATCAAAACTATTTTTTCAAAATAAAAAACATCATCATGCATTCTAAAACCCCCCGGTGGTACAGTGAGTTATTCTTTTGTTAAAAAATGACAAATCAGATTTTCATCAGATCAAATCTTGTACAACTGCATAGAATACACAAACGACCCCAGTGTAAAAATGTTATATTTCTTGCAATGTGGGTGATTAAGCATATAAAGCTGGATTGTATGATATACAACTAATTAAGTTTAATTATTAAATAATCCATGCTCCCCTAATGCACGTAAGATGTCCTTATGGGTTGCGCTGCCTTATTTTAACTAATTGCACAAGAAATGATGACATGTTCTAAGTTCTAACCACATGAACTGCTTCTTTTACTTAACATTAATCAAATACTATTTAATTAGAGCAATAAATTACTATGAGATGCTATTATGATGAAATTTTGAGATCCCCCACACTGATTGCTCATGACTTGAGGGTTCAATCCTCTTTCTTTCTCCCTTCTCTCCTCATTCCCCTTTCTTCCAGAGATTGGAGTAGAGGTGGTAGATCTTTTTATTTTTTATTTTTTTTGGTGGTAGATCAGAGCCCTTGCTGCAGTGGTGGCTATATGGCATAAGAGATGATTGGTGGTATTGCAGAAGGCTGCCTGACATTGAGATGCCCAATTCCCTTCACGTTCCTCTCTCTCTCTCTCTCTCTCTCTCTCTCTCTCTCTCTCTCTCTCTCTCTGTTGTAGGGATGGAGAGGGTAATGCCAAGGGGCAAAATGGTTATTTTTTATCTTTTTCCTTTAGTTTAACAATTATTAAAGGAATATTCCACACATTTTTATGCACCTGACAGTGGCTGATAGAGGGTCCTTTATTACAAACAGCATCAACTTTTCTCGGATGCAAAGCAAAATATGCAAGTTGAAAGGGTTTAATTTTAAAATCACAAAAAGGTGGTGAGTAAAAACTAAAAAAACTAGATTTGAAAGATCATGTAAATCTTTTGTTCTAATGAAATAATCATTTCTCTTTGTATTTAACTTTTTAAAATCCCACCTTTGATGAATACCTCTGTTTTAATTTAATGTGTGTCACACATGCAATTTAATTAAAAATAGAGCAAAAATTTAGAAGAATTAAGTCTAACTATTTTTTAACAGTCATCAATCAAACCTTCAAAACTCATTTTTACTCTAATTCAAGAAGTTCTAATTTAGAACTTCGTGATCAGAGTTCAAAAATACACATAAGTAACATCTAACATCCTCTCCTCAAATTAGGATGTAAATTCTGAGATCAAAGATATTTCCAATTAAATGTTAGACCAAATACGTCCATGTTGTATGATCCTTGGGGTTTCTCTGGATCCTCCACAAGATCTTCTACAAGGATTCTATAGAACGGACACTAATTAGACTGCTTACTAAACATGCGTGCGTGTTTAATTATTATGAGAGTAGTTTTGGCTAAGCTACTATACCAAGCTAGTCACAGAAAGATTTCTCTACTCCTATTTTTTTTTCTTTTTAAGATTTTTACAAATTCTGAAAGAGGAAAGATATTATATGAGAGAGCACTACTTATCTAATTTTCAAATATTCTTTGGAAAATTCCAAAGTCTTGATATGATTAATCTTTATTTATATACACTATTATACTTAACCGTTTTTCTCACCACTAAGAATTTTTAAATTTCAATTTATAGTGCAAACAATCATGAGGGGAAACCCGTATCTTCTCTGCGAACAAGCTTCTTAGAGAGAGAGAGAGAGAGAGAGGAAGCTTCTAACAATGGGCTTCCTTCCAGGAAAGAGCATCTTTCCGCTTCAAATCGTTTTCCCCGTTTGAACGCTCAACCCACCCGTCGTTCACCTTCCTGAGCTTTGCTTTGGTGATCGTACGCTGGCATGTAAGCCTATAAATACCTGTTGCCACAGGAGCCCACCAGTCACCAGTGCCTTCTTCGAATCCCATTAAACATAACTCAACACTCTCTCTCTCTCTCTCTCTCTCTCTCAATCTATCTATTTATCTATCTCCTGTTCCTGTTTTGCTTCTTTTGGAGAGCCAGTTGAGTCTACACCAGCAATACAAAAGATCTGTACGTAGCGATGGTTCACGATGGCGTTAATGGGACGTCGTCTTCGACTGACCAGGGGGACGCCGTCGAGCAGGACTCAGCTCTGGCAGCTAAAGGCTGCAGTGGTGCCAAGGGCAGAAAGAGAGCGGTGTTGGAGAAGACGAAGGCGGTGGCAGCCAAGGGCCTGAAGAAGGTGAAGCAGGGGACAACCCGGGGGCTGCAATGGATCAAGCACAAGTACAACAAGCACAAGAGGAATCAGGCTCAGACGCGTGAGTCTGTCGATCGAGCTATTATGTATATCAATTATTAGGGAGATCATGGGGAGCTTCTCTCTCTCTCTCTCTATCTCTCTCTCTCTCTCTATATATATATATATATATATTTGTTGATTGGGTTGCTGATATATATACATAATTTTGTATATAGAAATCCTCCTTATAATTTTAAAGTCATGAAAGTAACCTCCCCGGAAAGTAGAAAATATCACAGTTAGCCCTTTCAATATTACCAGAAAGGTGTAATTTTGCTTCCATATGAAGGTTATCCATGGCATTAAAAAGGATGATCGTTGTACTTTTCTGGCTTGAAGAAGTATGTATGATATTGTGATTTTGAGAGACATGTTTATATATCTAAAATTTTGTCAATGTTATTCATGTAAAAGAATATCATGTATTGCCCATTTTATGCTGTCCATACGGAGACTATTTGTTTCTCTCTAAAGTTTTCCTTGATTCATCTCCCTCTAGTCTGTTGACATCTTTGGCAAAATGAAGATTAGTGTTGTGAGAAATTCCCTTAGTACTTGCTTGCTGTTCAATTCTCTCTCTCTCTCTCTCTCTCTCTCTCTGGTTATTTTAAACAAATTTAAATTTAGGGTCGGTTTATTTTCACGTAAAATGGGTCACAAGAAAAAAAATTTCTAAAAAATATATCACAATCACTTATTTAGTAATCCGTAAAACTCAGAAAACCTAACTGATTGACTCTTTTTTTTTTTTTTTTGGACATCCATGGGATAAAGTGATTACCATTTTCCAAAAGAAGTGAAAATATTTTCATGAGCACCAAACGACCACTAGTAAAAATCGGAAAGCCGTCGCGAATACTCAAAAAATCGTCTCTAAAGATATTCGCGACGACTAAATAGCCGTCTCTACGTCCGTCGCAAACAGTCCCATCGCAAATACTTAGCAACCAGTTATCAAAAAAGTGTCGCTAATAGTCTAGATTATTCACGACGCCTATAACTAAGCCATCGCAAATAATTAAGTATCTATGACGACTTAGTATAGTTGTCGCTAATAATGGACACTATTAGCGACGAATTATAAGAAAGCCATCACTAATAGTTGACTATTAGCGACAGGTAATATGAAAATTGTCGCGAACAATTAGCGACGACTCTATTTTTTTATTTTTAAAATATTATACCATTAGCAATGGCTTAGACTATAGCCGTTGCAAATAATTTTTTATTTTTTTATATAGTTTCAAAATTTTGAAAATCTCATAATATATAAATATTTTTTTTATTTTTATTACTTTTATTATGATATTATTTTTCAGAATAATCGGCTTTAGAAATGAAAACTTCCCAAAATATCATCCATCCTCATACTACTCCTAGTTAATCATGTTTAACTACGGAGTTCTTGGAAAGCATCGAATCAATACTCTTCAAGTGCCTTGTTGATTTAAGAAATAAATCCACTATATTTGAGGGTTTCTAACCCTCTTAAATAGGCGACGTCATTGTCGCCGAGTTCTTAATCAAAAGTGAGAAACGAATGATTTTGGGAACTTAGAATTTTGGGTTATTTTACAAAGAAGTCTATTTAAAATATATAACTTAAATATATATTAGAATGAATAATTATAATAGTAACTTAAAAAAAAACAATTATAATAGTTATATTAGTAAAGTTGTTTAGAATATTTTAATATATAGTTGAATATATAACTTTATGTAAATATAAGTATATTTATATATAGTTAAATATTAATATATAAATATATTTCAGGCTGTATTTATATATGTATTATTATTGATATAAAAATTATGGTTAAAGAATACATAAAAATTAATAATTATTAAATTTAATATATAAAATTACTATTAAGGGTAATATATATTTTAAATATGTTATTAAAATTTTAAGTCTTTAAAGATGTAATTTGCTTGAAAATAGATACTTATATATACTAAGTTAACTATGTCATGTTTACACTGATATAGTTAACTATATTTAACTACAATATATTTATCTATATTATATTAGTTATACTAGTTAAGTAAATTGGTTAACTATAATAGTTAATTACTTATTTACCTATATGAAACTTAGTTAACTCTATTTTCGTTAAATACTTATATATACTTTATAGTTGCATAATATATATTTAAGTGTATTACTTAAACTAATATGCTAATATATTTAGATAATATACTAGTTAAATGTATTTAATAATATTTATGTTATATATTTACTTATTATAACTATATTTATACTAATATATTCAACTTATATAATGTATAGTTATATGCTTAAACAATTAAGTATATTAGTTAACTATATACTTCACTATACCAGTTAAAACACTTATATTTAGTAATATTATATTTAGTTAGCTATAACTAAAATATTTAACTTAACTATAATACTTAGTTAAGTACACTTAACTATTTTTATACTATATATTTACTTAGTATAACTATTTTTATACTATAATATTCTTAGTTAATTATGTAACCTAACTATATATTTAATTATATTATACTAAGTTAATATATTTACTATATTATATTATACTAAATATTTACTTAGTATGATTATATTAACTATACTAAATATTTACTTAGCATATTTTTGTATATGTTATATATTTATTTAGCATAACTATATTTATACTAATATATTTGACTAATAATGCATAGTCAATTATGTAACTTAACTATATATTTTACTATACTAAATATTTACTTAGAATAACTATGTTTAACTTAGTATAACTATATTTAACTACACTAAATATTTACTCAGTATAACTATATTATAACTATACTAAATGTTTGCTTAGTATAACTATATTTAACTATACTAAATATTTACTTAGTATAATAATGTTTAATTTAATATAAGTATATTAACTATACTAAATATTTACTTAGTATAATTATATTTAACTATGCTAAATATTTACTTAGTATAACTATGCTTATATTATATATTTATTTAGTATAACTATATTTATACTAATATATTTAAATAATATATTAATTAAGTTATATAATTAGTTAATTACATTTAATTATATAATTATGTCATATAATTAACTATGTCATACTAAGTTAACTATATTTAACTATACTATATATTTAACTATTTTGTATTGGTTATATTGGTTAAGTTGTAACTCCTTCGCCATGCTGGTCTAGTTCAGTTATGCCGACTTACTACGAATCGTTGGTTCGGGTGGCACAGTGGGAACAACCCACTCATCTTACATCAGCACTGAAGAATATAAGCATGAGACAAGATAATAAACACAACTAATATAGCCACAAACAAACCAAACTACTAACTTAATAAATAACTAGTATATCATCTTGGATCTCTATAAATCTGAAAAGTACATCTCATGGCTAAAATGAAACTAACCTATACATCTCTTGCTAATTTATCAATTGAAAATCACAAATAAGCACATACTAAAGCTAGCTTCGATAACCGAAGGACAAACCTCACGCTCCTCTGGCTCAATCTCAATCTGACGATCTTCTGAAATATATTAGTGAACAAGGATGAGTCAAACATAACTCAACAAGCTCAGAATTCATAAGGCATAGGTTTTACATACAATATACATGAAAAACATTTCATATATCTATCTAATCATGAACATTCAGGCTAGCATATAAGACTACTTCAATCCTATCATGCTCCATTTATCATGAATAATATGCTTTAACTACACATGATTTACTATCTTAAATATGAACAGGGCAGAATGTTAACTTCTTGAAGTATGACTTAATAACAACAATTAAATATGTACATTAAATCATGTATTATCATAGAATAAGCACATAGTGCAACTATCATAACTATTGCTTAACATGGGTTTGTTATGCATGAATTTAAACATAAGTTTCTAACATATATCATGATGTAAAAATACGCATTAACTTTCAAAATTTAACCTGATTTTTTTATCATTAAACATCGTAGGTGATCACACATATCACATCTTTTGCTTTAATATAGGACAAGTAACCATACAATGAAATTGAGGTTTTCGAAATGCAGTAGAATAAATAATTTCAAAAACTGATTTCCTTGCCCAAATCGATTTTCTAATTTGATGAAATACACAAGAACAGAGAAAAAGATCGTCGATTTTTCACCCTGCGAAGATTTAGTGTCGCCTACACACGATGTAAAAAGTTCCTCGGATCGAAGCTGCGTAAGTGCCTGACCTCTAGACATATCCACACGAACGTCCAAAGACGATATCCTCCCACAAATATTGAGATGATCTCGACGATCACTATGGCCTTATCGTATGCTTCTCCGCATGATCGTCGAAACAAAGGAGAAAGAGGAGAGAGAGAGGATGAGGGGGGCGTCCTGCAGAGAAAGACCACCCGTGCTGGCTAGAGTTTCTCTAAGTCCTTTATTTATAGAATAGTCAATACTTTTCACAAGAACATGATATTACTATAAAACCCTCATTTAACCCATCTTCAAGAGATTATTTATGTATGATCCTCTAGGCCCAAAATCGAGCTAGCGGTGAGTCCAGATGTTAAATCTCTATTTAATATCTTTACCGAATTAACTGTTAATTGAAATAATAAAACTAAATTTATTATTTTATATAAACTACAATTTAGTTTATTTAAATTAATCATCGGATGATTAATTTAATTGAATCACATATCATAGTTAGCTTTAAGCAACATGCCATGACCCCCGAACGATACCAGGGATTCACAATCCATTAGAACCTATCCGTCATCAATTACCGTGTAATTATGATCCTCCACTCATACAATATTCCTGATCATACTAGGAATATGGTCATGTGTAAAATTTCAATTGTTTGATCCGATAGGTCTACACTAATGATCATCAGAGACAAAAACATCTTTCTATCCAACTGATATACCATGGTTAAGGATTTAATATGTATAGGATTCAATGGAATATTCTCTCTCTTAAGTATTATGTTGGAGAGTGAGTGATCCCTTATTGACCACACAATCATCTTCGTATGTTTCCCATCACACCCAATAAACTAGACTGAATAGGACCTATGACTAAGGCACATGAATCCAGCATCAAAGTATAATGTTCTACACACAAGATGTCTTTAATGTCTCAAGTCAAAGAACCAATTGCACCACTGCAACGATGAACTTTCTGATCAACAATTAGGCATAATTAACTATTTAGAAATCTCACAAGTAGATCATTCAATGAACTTATTCTCCAATAAGCACCTACAGACTTATCTTAGTGCCTCCACACAAGCGGCTAGGAGACCAGCTACCATCATCATATGAGTAGACAAAGTGTATGACCATCTATCCGGCATATGAGTAGACAAAGTGTGTGCCCGCCTATGAATAATTGATGTCCTTTTTCAATTATCCTACGACCGGAAATATTTAAAACTCAAGTTTATAGAAGACTGATCTCATTATCACAATCTCATTGTAATCCAGTTTCCATTGCATGATCTCAAGGACTTCATTATGCCTAAAGATGTCGTACGCAATCATTAATAGACTTAAAGAATGTTTCGCCATTAATTTAAATGAATAAGAATATTAAAAAATGACTTATCACATCTCATGTGATTGACATGTAGGACAACCATTTCCAACATTCACCCACTTGCACTAAAGTCAATCATGCATGAGCTTGATTGCAATAAGCATTAGGCGATGCTCAACCACACTTTAAGTTAAAGTCTTAGTTCGTGAATCTGTAAAATTATCTCTAGATGGAATTCTTCCATTGATGTATCTCCAATTAATATATTTTCTGACTATCTAAGAAAAAATACAGCAAAACGTCCTCAAACTTCTAATGAGATCTTAATGCTATTCATTCCAATGTCATCACATGACAGGGTATTATGATCAGAGATTCTTGGACATCTTCAAGCATTAATATAAACTCCTTTATCAATCTCATTTTAGTCACTTCAAAAGTAACAACACATGCTCTATAGTCGAACCAACGGTGTTCTTCTAATTGGAACTCTTCCAATTGACTGCACCCCATCTCTTTAAGCCATCTCCTCAATAAAGGAAGCGGATCCTTAATTCTTTTCAAGAACTTAAGGATTCCTTTACCACCCACTGTCACAGATCAGATCTCCTTGATGCCTGCTCATAATACATAGAGCATAGGCTACATCAAGTCTTGCATATAGCAAAATATGCATCAAGGATTCTATGCCCAAGGCAAAGAAGAACCCTACTCATGCATACTCTCTCCTTAGGGAAGTCCACTCCATGTCTCATCCAAATGAGACCTTTCTAGGAATGGTGCCTATGTAGATAAGGACAATCTTATGCATCTTTCTTGACTTATCTCTATAAGTCGGAGTCCCAATATGAAAGTACCCAAATCTATATAAATGATAAGATCTTTGATAGCTAAGATGGCATTTTTGCATCATTCTTAATTAGTAGTGTGTCATCCAAGTCCAGAGTTAAAAATAACTATGCTCCCATTAATCTCTCGTCGACATATAATTCTAACTTAGTCCTAATATAGTTACAAGATTTAATTAATCGCCTTATCAATTATCATACTATGTTTGCAGGAAAACTTACTTCAATTCTTTGAAGCGTGTGTACTATATCTAGATATTCCCTGAATGTGAATAATTTCTTATGTAACATATACACTACTCCTTCAGGATTTCTATTGAGGAACATTGTCATCACCATCATAGTCCAAATATGCAATAACACTAAGTTGAGTTCTGATAGACCGAGGCAACCAGCGAGAAAGTTTTGTCAAGTCAACCTTTGTCTTCGACGATATCTATTTCATAATTGTATTTGCCTTGAAAGCGCCAACCTTTCCATTCACTTTAAGATCTATTAACACATTAAGGGTACTATATCCTCTAATGGATTAGTCAAGTTTCAAACCTGGACAGAGTGTATGGACTCCAATTCAGAATTATGGTCCCTAGTTAGAATTCTGGAGTCAATACTTCATATTAGCTCTTGATGAGTCTTGGGATCTCCATCCTCATTATAGAGTACCTTTAGATACCCAGTAAAGACAAGTCTCACATATCCATCTACTTATCCTAGTACTCTAGTAGACCTATAAGTATTCTTTGTGTATATTGAACAAATTTATAAGGTAAATACATTTGAATTTAGAATTCTAGAACTCTTCTAGTTTTACCATGCTCTCATTGCTCCCACTAAAGATAAAATCTTTCTCCGGTGACAAGCAGACAATAGTGGTAAACAATCTTACACCACTAAATCTATAGAAATAATACTCGAAAATCTCAATTGGATATCCTATAAATTTATACAACTTAGTCACAGATTCATACTAATCTAGACTATATTTTTACGAGGACAGGTGAAGCCCAAAACCTGAACACATTTAACGTTAAGTAATACTACTTCTTCATATCTCATATGGATTGTAATACATGGATTTATATGGAACCCTATTCAATGAGTAAGCGAGATTCACTAAATGAGGAAGGCTCTATAATGATAAGAATAAGTAGACAAAGCATATTGTGAACTACACCATACCCAGCATGATACAATTCCTCCTTCCTATGGTACCTTTCCAAATGGCGTATTAGAAGGAACTTACTATAACTAATTTTCATTATTCTCGAGAAATCTTATGTATCGCATACTAAAGTATTCTGTTCATTGATCAAATCGATGAGTATTGATAATTTTTCCTTGTTACTCCTCAAACTTCATTAATTTTCTAAAGGACTTTAAATTTGTACTTCACAGGTACCTTATACGTATCTCGAAAAATTTTTAATGAAGTCTAAATAACTATCTTTAGTCCAAAGTGGACATAGGTTCACATACATCTGTATGTACGAGTTCAAACTTTTTGACTCTTTCTCTATTAAAGTAAATAGAGTACCAATCATTTTATCCATGGGAATTAATTAGCTATTTGCAATAATGGAATGGATCAAATATCCACTCTCATGCAACTTGTCAATCCCTTTCATATAGAAATAACCAGTTCAATAAAGTCAGTGGTAAAAATTGATACACACTATCTCAATATCCTTTAATGAAATTATAGTCAAAGAGAGTAAGAGTAACAATATCAAAATGTGAAGAGCATCTTCTATTGGTAAATCATTTTATCATTCACAGAACAACTATTGTTTTGGAAACCTGAATACTGTACTCAATGACATCTTGAGGTTCATAATACCCACAACAATAGTGGGGACATTCCCTTTCATAGGTCAACATTATCACCATTCAATCTCCTACTTGTCGGTACCTTAAAGGCACATATTGTATCTTATACATATAACAAGTTGAAGTTAACGATGAATAGTATAAAAGCTTCCCCAAACTTTAACTTCATCCTCTGTGCAAGACACATTTTGCAGTTCTACTTCTAGGTGTGTTCACGGTTTGATTTGGTTTAATTTGAAGGTAAAATATTAAAACTCAAATCAAAAGTAAAGAGTCAAATTGAACCAAATTGTACTAATTTGAAACCGAAGCAAATCAAACCGAAATAATTTGATTTGGTTTGCAATTTGAATCTTATAATAGACTACTATAGTTAGATAATCCACTTCAACATTATTTTTTAAAAATAGTTATTAAAAAAATATTATTTAAACATTGTTTGAAAATTTAAGTCTCTAAATGGACTATTATAATTAAACATCTTATTTTATTAAGGACTTAACACCTTTTGTACAAGATAATGATCTAAAAAGTATTATATGAAAATAATTTAAAATTTTATATCTTATAATTTTCATAAACTCACATTTAACCTAAGAATTTAATACTTATATTATATTTTTTTAACGTATTCGATTTATTCGGGTTGGTTTGATTTATTAACAAAAGAAATTAAACCAAATTAAATTTTTTAGCTCGATTTGATATCAAACTGAAAATTCCAAAAGTTCAAACCAAACCAAATCAAATTGTCCGATTTGACTTGATTTTTCGGTTTAAACCTAATCATGAACATCTCTACACATATCCTGACTGATTAGTGTAAAAGTGCCCCTATTTGTGTAGGTAAAACTGCAAAAATGTGCGGGTTGCATAAATGTACGTACAAAATTGCCTCTCCAATTGTGCTCCATTACCTATTCATAGACGGCACGCAACTGCAGTGGCATTTTTGTATTTACATTTATATAATAAAACTATATATATATACGTGAGTATATATATACAAGGGGCATTTATAATTTCAGAGTTATATTTAAAAATAATCCAAAAATATATGAAATCGACGGATCGTTCGTTCGTTCTCGGGGGAAGTCTCCTCCGAGTTGGAGCAGAACTATGTTAATCATGGTGGGAAATTTTAAGGTTAAGAAAATAGGCATGCTTGGATTCTTGCAGAGAGCTAGCAACCTTGTGGAAGGTGATCCTATCTAAATTGAAGGTTTTTAACTCTTCCAAGAAAACATTGACCGGCCAAATAACAAATCGATCGAGCCTAGTTGGAGATGGCTCTCGGAAGAGATTATGGTGGAAAGAGAGCCCCGTTGGAGAAAGAATTGAGAGTGTCTGCGGTCTTTGACGGACCGTAGACAGTCAATAAAGAGAGGGACCGAGGACGGTAGACGATCTCAACTCTTACAGAAAATTCTCTTCTCACCTGATCTCACGGGAAGGAGAACCTAGTTGAAGAAAATCTTCTTCTCACATGATCTCACAGCAGACATACTTTTCACTACAAGGAAACCTCCTTTTTGCTTATGACTTGGTTGGCTATGAGAGATCCAAGCATTAGTTGAGCTCTGTTGCCCATCTGATCAGCTGGGCTTCCATTTAATCAAATACTAATATTTCAATCGCTGATGCAGGCAGGAGGAAAGAGAGGGACGAACATTCACAAGTCGAATAGAGACCAGAAGAGAACAATATATTACATCAAATTTCTAAGAAAACATCTACAAGAAGATGAACCACTTAAGCGAAGCCATCAAAAAATGAATAAATAACACCCATATGTATGTATGGACAACACAAAATGGAGAAAAAAACGACCCATGAACTAAACTCTGATATATGTGTGTGTGAGAGAGAAGAGAAGCTCCCTGTCCAACAACTAATGACTCCCTATATTAACACCAACACAGCAGCATCTATGAAACATCCTATTATGCACAAGACATGGTGAACACACGTGTCTCAGTGCCTCTTGCGGTTGTCGTACTTGTGCTTGATCCACTGCACCCCGACGCTCGTCCCCTGCTTCACCTTCTTGAGGCCCGTGGCGGCCACTGCCTTGGTCTTCTCCAACGCGGCGCTCTTCTTGCTCTTCCTGCCGTCACCGGCGCCGCTGCCCTTCGCCACCGGCGCCGGGTCCTGGCCGTAGTCCCACTGGTCGGCCCACGACGTCCCGTAAGCGCCGTTGTGATCCATGTACCTGTTGTTACTTGGGGCTAACCGGTGCAGTCTCAAACAGACTCCTCAGAAGAAGAAAGATCAAGAGGAGAGAGAAAGAGAGAGAGAGAGAGAGAGAGGAATCTCTGTTTAGTTTGATAGGATTGGGAGTGGTGGTGGGCGTATGGGTGATATTTATAGGAGAACACCGGCGAACAACCACGACGGTAGATCACCAGGAAGGCAAACACGGCCGGTCAAGTCAGAAAAGATAGGTAGGGTGGGGCGTTCAAACGGGGACGAAGCTGAGGGTCGAGGAAAGGAGAGAGGTTTCTTTAAGAAGGAAACCCACGTCCAGAAGCTTCATCCCCTTCTCCTACACCCGCGTTTGTTGAATCTGCTGATACGTCATGTGTATCTCAGGGTTGGCCACGGACGGTGGGAAATGGATATCTTGTCATGTTCTTTCAACTTTGTGGACAACCCCTTTCCCAAGTCACAGGGAAGATTTTTTTGTTTTTCTCTATCTCCCCCTTGTCCATTCAATGGAAGCTTCCATGCACGGCCAACGCCCTCGTGGGTTCTGTCCAGACGACAGGGATAAAGAGACAACTTGAGAGGACAACTTGAGGGGTTCAAATCTTCTCTTATTCTAGATGCGACTAGAGATGGACGACTAAAGCTGGCCATTCAGCTCCTCGTCTACAGGTATCTATGCGAAGTTTAATTTCCTCGTCAATTAGTAGGAAAAGCTGCCATTAATCCTTATCCATGGGAGCACATGAGCCTCGGACCTTCCCCCCGTTGACCTAAGTCAGAAGAATTCTCAATATTTGGAGTTAAATAAATGGGGGAACATTTATACATATTGTGTTGTCAATATATTTTGGAGTCTGGATTCACCAACTAATATGTGACATAAAGTTTATGTATTTTATTATACAACATCCAAAAAGTGCTTCTTAAGTTTTATAATTACTAAAACGGACACTAGAATCTCAAAATATCACAAAAAGTTACTTCTATAAATTTTGACGCCTAAAAGAGGCTATTAACCTTGATAATTATCAAAATGATTAATTATTAACATTTCACTTCATAATTATATATAAATCGTATATCACATATTAGGACTTACGTAGTTATTGATCCATCAAATATTGATAAGCATTTCACACTGTAAGGATGGATAACAACAGGTATAATCATATTAGCAAATATTCATAACTTGATTTTGGATTATGAATTCGGGATAGGAATTTTATGGTATATGATGTAGACTGGATCTATCACGACCGGATTCCGCAGACGGAATCCGGAAAAGAGGATCCGGAGCTGGTCCGGACCGAACGATGGAAGGGGACCCGACGGGGATCCGCAACGAGACGAAGACGGGGCTTCTCGGGATGACCTGGATCCGCCCGCGGGGGGCGCGGTCGGCCGCCGGAGCTGCTCTTGGATAGTGAGCCGCTGCTCGTTCGGCGGACGAAGGCGCGGCGCGAAGTGGAGCTTCCCTCGGCCGAACGGTCGGCGGGCGTCGGAGCCGAAGCCTGAAGGTCCAAGATCGGACGGAGGAACGGCTCGCTCTCCGATAGTGAGCCCGAAGGCTCCTTCAGCGCGAGACCGAGCCTCCTGGCGTGGGGCAGCCGGCGGGCTTGCCCGTGGACAGCGAGCCCGAAGGCTCCTTCAGCGCGAGACCGAGTCTCCTAGCTTGGGGCAGCCGGCGTTCGGCGTCGAGACCAAGGAGAGGAATCCGAGGTCGGCGGCCGAGACCGACTCGGGGAGGTCGGCGACGATTCGAACCGAGCCCCTGCAGGAAGGAAAGAAGAAGAAGAACCAGTCAGCAGGAGTCCCGGGCGTCAGCCGTGGGGAACCCCCTCCGACGGTCAAGTTAGCTCCTGAAGAAGATTCGATTCAGAAGGCAAGAAAGAGCAACTTTAATGCCGAAGGACGGCGCACGTGGCGGGCATCCGGGAGGAGCGAGGGGACGAGCGGGATGATCTCGGCCGCTGGCTTCGGCGGGAGGCGTTTCGAATGGGCTTATAAATACAGGCCCTCCGCAGGGCACTGTTCTTCTTCTTACTGCTGCGCTTGCGTTTCCCTTGCAACCATTCCGAGCTCTTCTTCCTTCTCCAGCGAAAGGCTAGCTTCCTGAAGGCTTCGTCCGAGCTCGTCGGCTACCGTGGGAGGTTCTTCGTCCCTCAGAGTGCATCGCCAGTGGAGTTTGGAGGCTTGAAGTTGCATTTGGCTCAAGAGAGACTTCCTCCCCCTCTCCGCGAGTAAGCTTTGACCTCCTTCTTTCCCCCTCGCGGCTTTATGGTCCGGAGCTCTTCCAGCGAGATTACTCCTTCGGACGAGGAGTATACTCCTCCCCATTCTCCTAAGTCTTCCCTGTCAGATCCTCTCGCCTCGGGTTCCCTTGCTTCCGCAATGTCTGGGGAGTCTGAAAACTCCGGGACCAAGGGGTCCGAGACTTCTGGAGCGGAGGTCTCCGAGGCCGAGATTTCTGGGGCCGAGGCTTCTGAGGCCGAGGCTTCCGAAGCCGAGGCCACCCAGGAAGTCCGGGACCCAGGCCAGGCTTCCACCTCGGGACGCCGTCTTCCGGACACGGTTTCGGGAGCATCCTGCGCCCTCTCGGACGTAGAGGTGAGGAACCTAGTCTTTTACTTCCAGCTTCCTTCCTGGACGACCCCCCATCGGCCCGATTCCGCCACCAGGGCAAATACTGTTCGCCCAGGCTCCTTTTCCATCTATGTTGATAGCTTCGAGGCGGGCTTCCGCCTCCCTCTTCCCACCTTCGTCATTAATCTCCTTAGCTTCTACGGGCTGGCCCCGTCTCAGTTCTTTCCCAATTCTTGGCGTACTGTGTACGGATTTCTGAGCGTCTTTGCTCATATAAAAATCCGCCCCTCGATCAATGTCTTCCGCTATCTCTTCAAAATCCAAACGCAGGGGAAGTCCGAGTGGTACTGCTTCGTCCCTCGGGTCGGCCGAAGCATCTTCTCCGGGAAGCCCTCGTCTATCCACGGCTGGAAGAGGAAGTTCATCTTCGTCTCTCTGCCGGAGAACGAGAAGGGCGTGTGGCCCTTCCCTACCGAATGGGCGCCGCTGGCTGCAGGCCTCTCGGGCCCTCCTGCTCTGACCCCTGTTCAGAGCACTATCGTGGGTCACGTCCAGGTTAAGGCCCCATTCGACGTCTCGGAGCTTCTCACCGACGCGGAGCGACTGATAAATGCCGGGGTTTGGCCGGACCCTAAGTTTGATCCGGAGCGGTCCTTCCCTTACCTTCCTCCCGGGGAGACTCCGCGGGGCCGCGGGGGAAGGACTGCCGCTCCTCCGGCCGAAGCTCCTCCGGCTGACGAGGCTGATGAAGTTTCGGTCGAGGGTAAGTCGGCTTCGTATTTGCATTTGACCACTGTCTCGTTACTAACGCGTCACTCTTGCTTGCAGCAATGGCCGATCTTGACGAGCTCCTCGACCTGATATCCGACCAGCGCGGTTCAGGCCGGGCGCCGGTTCCGCAAGCAGCAGGAAGGTCTGGCCGAGGCGCTGGAGCTCCGAGGACCCGAGGCGGGGTCCCAAGGACTGCGGCCTCCGCCGAGGGTCGCGCTGCCGCCGCTGCTCTCGAGAGGGAGCAGAAGACAAAGTTCGCCGCTCGAAGGGGCGGCCGAGCGTCGAAGCGCCCCCAGGAAGAGGAGGCCGAAGAGGTGGAGATGGCTCCACTGGTCAGGAGGAGCACCGGGACCCGAAGGGCCGCAAGGCTGGGGCCTCCCGAGGCGTCGAGGGGCGACTCCCCTCCGGCCGTGTCGACAGGGGCCGGTGACGGAGGCTCGGGGTCGCGGGCGCCCCGGGCGCAGCGTGAATGGTGGCACCCCGTGACGGGGGTGTACAAAGATGAGAGCATGGAGAACCCGCAGACGTGTCTTCGTCTGCTCAGCAGCTTCACTCTCCCGTCAGCCTTCGAAGAGCTGGGGGAGCATTCGATTACCGACCTGGCGGCGATGAGCGCTCGGCTGTCGGTTCAGGTAAGAAGTCCGAAAATCTTCATCCTGACCTTCCTTAGCTGCCTTGTATTTCTTACCCTGATCTGCCCTCGGTCCGCAGGCTGCTATGACGGGTAGCGTCCTGATGCATCGCCAGGAGCTGCTCCGCCTCAAGCTTCTTGAGGCCGAGGTGGATCCGGCCGGTTCTGGTGAAGGTGCCTCGGCGGCGCCCCGCATCGAGCCCTTGGTTGACAGGCTCACTACCGCGAGCGGTCGGGTGCGGGCGCAGCTAGAGGAGAGGGCAGCAGAAGCCCGCGCTGCCGCCGAGGCCAAAGAGAAAGCCGATGGCACGCTCGCTGCGGCTCAGGATGAGAACCGGGTGCTTAAGACCCAGATCCAGGACAAGGAGTCCCGGTGGGCTTCGGAGAAGCGCCGCCTTACCGAGGAGGTCTCGGCCCTGAAGCGGGAACTAGAGGAGGCGGCAGAGTCGGTCATAGCCGATTTCAAAGCCGGGCGTGAATACGCCCGAGAGATCCTCCGAGCCCAACTGCTGGCGTCTTCTTCGGTCTTCGACCTCGGACTGGCTGTCGCCCAGAGGGCCTGCCCGGACGTCGATCTGACCGGGGAAGCTCTGCCGAGGGGCGAGGAAGCCAGGGAGCTCCTCTCCTGGTGGAAGGGCCTCATGGCTGAGAGGGCCTTGCCTCAAGATGCTGAGGGTGAAGTCGAGACCGCCGAGGAGGCTCCCGCAGAGGAAGCTCCCGCAGAGGAGGCTCCCGCCGAGGATGCTCCTGCCGAGGCTGCAGCTACTGAATCGGTGCAGATTGTTGACTCCCCCTCTCCCTCTCCTGGCCGAAATGTCATCGAGGCGGAGGAGGAGAGGGCCGTCGAGGACTGATACGAGGGTTCCCCTCGGTTTTTGCCTTTTCGCTTTTGTAAGCCTTCGGCCAGGTATATGGCCGAGCTTGTACTTCCTTCTGTTTAAGAATACAAGGAACGTTTTTGGGCTTTACCTTATCGTTTTTTGCATGACGAGTGGACCTAATCTTTCCGAAATCTGAGATCTTTTTGTCGTCCGCTATAACCTGCGAAGACGAGACCTGACGTAGGTTCGGATAGGTCGTCGATAATATCTCGCCAGCAGACCAGGCTGTTTCAGATTCGGCTTCGAAGCCGCTCTCGCTTTGTCTTATGCAGACTTAGAAAAATAGCCCGCCGCGTCCCGATCCGGATTACATGGCCGAAGCCATTCGTCGGATCGAAGGACTCACGGACTTTAAGAATACCATGCCACTCCCGGTACGGTTTACATGGACTTAGAGAAAACCATGCCGCGTCCTGATCCGGATTACATGGCCGAAGTCATTCGTCGGATCGAAGGACCTGCGGACTTTAGGGGAACCATGCCGCTCCCGGTACGGTTTGCATGGCCGAAGCCACTCCCGATACGGTTTACACGGACTTAGAGAAAACCATGCCGCGTCCTGATCCGGATTACATGGCCGAAGCCATTCGTCGGATCGAAGGACCTGCGGACTTTAGGAGAACCATAACAAGTTTCCTGAAAAAGAGTTCTTTATTCATACCCTCCGGCTGAAAGCCTGGGGAGAGGTGACTTACATATAATAACGCCGAAGGCGCTCTACATTCCATGTGCGAGGAAGGGGTTGGCCCGAAAGGGTCTCCAACCGGTAAGCTCCACGCCTGATCACCTCCCTGACCCGATAGGGCCCCTCCCAGTTGGGGGCGAGCTTTCCTGAGGCTTCGGCTGGCTTGGAAGCATGAGCATTCCTTAACACGAGGCTCCCTACTTCAAAGCTTCGGGGCTTTACTCGAGTGTTATGATACTTGGCCATGCGCTGTTGATAAGCCGCCAGCCGGATACGAGCTTTATCTCGGGTCTCTTCAATGAGGTCCAAGTGGTCTTTCAAACCTTCCTCGTTGGCCTCCGGACTGTAGGCGATGACCCTGGGAGAAGGGAGGCCGACTTCCACTGGAATAACGGCCTCTATCCCATAGGCCATGCGGAAGGGAGTTTCGTCGGTGGGGGTTCGGCTTGTCGTCCGATAGGCCCACAGAACACTCGGCAGCTCTTCCACCCATCGGCCCTTAGCCTCGCCGAGGCGGGTTTTTAATCCCTGAAGGAGGCTTCGGTTGGTGGCTTCGACTTGGCCATTTGCTTGAGGATGCGCCACCGAAGTGAACTTGTGAAGTATGCCGAAGCTCGCGCAGTTGTCGCTGAACCGTCGGCTGTCAAATTGCTTTCCATTGTCAGAGATGATGGCCCGAGGGATGCCGAATCGGCAAATGATGGACTTCCACACGAAGTTCCAAGCATTGCTGTCGGTTATTGATGCGAGAGGTTCGGCTTCGACCCACTTGGTGAAGTAATCGACCGCCACGATGAGGAACTTTCTTTGGCCGGCGGCGACGGGAAAAGGTCCCAGGAGGTCGATCCCCCACTGGGCGAAAGGCCAGGGATCAGATAAGGGGGTCAGAAGGGTGGCTGCCTGATGAATGAGGGAGCTGAACCTCTGGCACTGGTCGCAGCGCCGTACGAGGGCTAGAGCGTCCTCTCGGAGTGTCGGCCACCAGTAGCCTTGCCTCAGGAGCTTGTGAGCCAGGGCTCTTCCTCCGGCATGCGCCCCGCACACCCCTTCATGGACCTCTCTTGCGGCATAGTCGGCTTCAGCCGGGCCGAGGCACCGCAGCAGTGGTCGGCCGAAGGATTTCTTGTACAACACCCCGTCCAAAAGGAGAAAGTGGGATGAGCGCTGCCGAATGCGCTTCGCCTCCTTTGGATCTGGCGGGACTTCTCCTTGGAGAAGGAAAGCGACGAGGGGGGTCATCCATGTCTCGGCCTCGGCTTCTGCAACTTGCATGGCTTCGGTTTCGCCAAGGCTGGGTTCGGTGAGCTCCTCGACGAGGATCATTCGGCCTCCACCCCCGTCTTGGGTTGACGCTAGCCGGGAAAGAGCGGCGGCTCGGGTGTTCTCGGCTCTTGGGATCCTCACGATTTCACAAGAATCGAATTGAGTGAGGATCTTGCGAGTTACCTGGAGATAAGATGCCATCACCGCGTCCCGAGCCTCGTACTCCCCGGAGATGTGGCCGGCGATCAACTGGGAGTCGCTGAAGGCTTTCAAATTCCGGGCGCCCAGCTTCTTCGCGGCCCGGAGGCCGGAGATGAGGGCTTCGTACTCGGCGGCGTTGTTGGTCGCTGGAAAGGAGAAACGCAGGGCGTACTCCGTGATGATCCCTTCGGGCGACGCCAGGATCCATCCGGCGCCACTGCCCGTGGAGCATGCGGAGCCGTCCACGAAGAGTCGCCATTCGTCTGGTGGTGCAGGTGCCGAAGTAACCTCGGCTTCTACCACTTCGGGTGCTGGCTGTGGTGTCGCGGAGGCGCCGGGGGTTAGTTTAGCGATGAAGTCTGCCAACGCCTGGGCTTTTATCGCCACCCGAGGGGCGTAGCAGATGTCGAACTCCCCTAGCTCAATTGCCCACTTCGCCAGCCTGCCGGACACCTCCGGCCGGGAAAGAATCTGCCTTAGGGGCTGGTCAGTGAGGACCTTCATGGGATGAGCTAGGAAGTAGGGCCGGAGCCTCCTCGCGGACGAGACGAGGGCCAGAGCCAGCTTCTCCAGGGCAAGGTACCGGAGTTCCGCTCCCTGAAGGGCTCGGCTGGTGTAGTAAACCGGCTTCTAAACGCCTTCCTGCTCTCGGACGAGGACGGCGCTGAGAGCCGTTTCGGAGACCGCCAGGTACAAACTCAGAGGTTCCCCGGGAATCGGTTTGGACAAGATGGGGACTTTGGAGAGGTAGGCCTTCAGCTGATTGAAGGCTGTCTGGCACTCTTCCGTCCAGTCGAAGTTGTTGGCCTTCTTCAGCAGCTTAAAGAAGGGGAAACAGTAGTCGGCCGCCCTCGACATGAAGCGGCTGAGAGCTGCGATCCTCCCGTTCAGCTTCTGTACCTCTCGGAAGTTTGCCGGGGGGTGCATCTTCATGATGGCCGAAACCTTTTCGGGATTAGCCTCCACCCCTCGGTGCGTGACCATGTAGCCGAGGAACTTGCCGGAGGCTACTCCGAAGGCGCACTTGGCTGGGTTCAGCTTCATCTTGTACCGCCTAAGGGCGGAGAAAGTCTCGGCCAGGTCAGCCAGGTGCTCCGCAGCAACGCGGCTCTTGACCAACATGTCGTCTATATAGACCTCCATGTTTCGGCCGAGCTGCGGGGCGAACACTTTGTTGACCAGCCGCTGATACGTTGCGCCAGCGTTCTTCAGACCGAAGGGCATTCGGGTGTAGCAGTACATGCCCAAATCGGTGGTGAAGCTGGTCTTGCTTTCGTCGTCCGGATGCATCCGGATCTGGTGGTAGCCTGAATAGGCATCGAGGAAGCTTAAGAGCTCATGGCCGGAAGTCGCGTCCACCACCTGGTCTATCCGAGGCAGCGGAAAGCTGTCCATCGGACAGGCCTTGTTGAGGTTGGTGAAGTCCACGCACATACGCCATTTGCCATCTTTCTTTGGTACCATGACCACGTTAGCGATCCAGTCCGGATGGTGCACCTCTCGGAGGTGTCCGGCGTCCAGTCCCTTCTGTACTTCAGCTTGAATGGCGGCCCTCCTTTCCTGATTAAAGGTGCGCCGCTTCTGCTTTACCGGAGGCTGGTCGGGATTGATATGGAGCCGGTGCTCGGCTACCTCCGGGTCAACCCCGGGCATGTCCGCCGGAGACCAGGCGAAGACATCGAGATTCTTTTTCAAGAACTCGGTAAGCTTTTCTGCTTCACCCCTCTCCAGGCCGGAGCCTATCATCAAGACTCGTCCTTCGCCTCCTGGAACAGGGACGGCGAGGAGTGCTTCTCCCGGAGATGTCTCGGCCGATGACTCGATCGTTAGGGTTTCAGCTGCGTTCTTCCCTTTGACCGAAATCATGTAGCACTGCCGGGCTGCTTCTTGGTTCCCTTTAGCCTCGCCTATTCCATGGCTGTTATAAAATTTCAGCTTCTGATGGAAGGATGAAGGCACGGCTCCGATTCCGCCGATGAGTCTTCGGCCGAATATGGCATTGTAGGCTGACTCGATCTTTACGACGGCAAAGTCCGTCTCGACGGTTAATTGCCGGGGGGCGGAGCCTAAGGTTACAGGAAGTCGGACGATGCCCTCTACTCGGCAGGGCGAGCCGTTAAAACCATAGAGGGGGCCCCGGTGAGGCTTCATATTAGCCTCACTCAATCCCAATTTCTCAAAACAGTCGTAAAACAAGATATTTGGGGCGCTTCCATTATCCACAAAGATCCTATGTACATCATAGTTATTTATGACAGCATTAACGACGAGAGCGTCGTCATGAGGGACCTGAACATTAGTCAGGTCCTCGGCGCCGAAGGTGATGTCTTCCAGACGAGGCTTCTTCGGTTCGCCTTCGACTGCTGCCACTGTGTTGCGCTGCCACGGCCTGGACCCTTCCCCTGGCCCTCCGGATATCATCATGATAGACCCAGAACTGGGTCTTTGATGGGACGATTCTACCGGGGCTGAGGTGGCTTTTGGCGGAGCGGCGGCTTCTATTGCCGGGGGCTGCTGTTGCCTGGGCGCTGCAGGGACATCCCGGTTCTGTTGCGGCGGCTGCTCCCGGCGATACTGCGGCAGTCTTCCCTCCCGGATGATGCGGTCGATTTCCTCCCGGAGCTGTCGGCACTCATCCGTCGTGTGGCCGATCTCCCGGTGGTATTCACAGTACCTGCTGGGATCCCTTCGGCGAGGATCGGTCTTGATGCGATCAGGCCGCCGGAGCATGCCTTTCACCTCCATGAGCATTCGGGAAGGGGGAGCAGGTAAGGGTAGGTACCGCGGCTGCGGGTCCCGTCGCCTCTCCCTGTCCCAATCCTCCCTGCGATAGCGCTTTCGGGAGGGCTCTTGGTCCTCCGGCCGAGGCCGAACCACCTGGGGAGCAGGTGCCGAGATGGCTTCGGCTGTGCCTCTACCTCTGGACAGCATCAGGGCCTTCCGGTTGATGTACTTATGGGCCCGGGCCACGAGGTCCTGGAAGGTCGGGGGATGGCGCTTCCCAATGGAACCGAGGAGCCCCTCGTCCCAGCACCCGCTGATCACGGCCGAAACCGCGATCGAGCTGTCGATGTTCGGGATCTGGGCGGCCTCGGTCCGGAACCTGGTGAAGTACTCCTGGAGAGTCTCGGCAGGGCCTTGCCGGATAGCCAGCAAGCTGGCGGAGGTCTTGCTCTGCCGGGTGGCATCATAGAACTGGTCGATGAACAATTGGCCCAACTGGACTAGGGAGTGGATGGAGTCGGGGGCCAACGTCTCGAACCAGGTGAGGGCGATTTTTTCAAGGGTGAGGGGGAAGAGACGGCAGCGGACTGCCTCGGAGATCCCCCGGACCCGGAGGTAGGTGTTGAACCTCTGGAAATGACAGACTGGATCTGTCATCCCGTCATAGAGAGGGCCCTTCGGTAGCTTGAAGTCGGGGGGCACCTCGGTGGCTAGGAGCTCCGCCGTGAATGGGGTCTGCTCCAGGATGCTGCTGGCGAGGGGTGCCCCGTGAGGCCGGGACACCATCTGCTGCATCTCTTTGCGCATCGCCGTCAGCCGCCGGTCCAGGTCCGGGGCGGTCGAGGTGGCGACGGATTGTCCTCCGGTCCGGGCCGGACGGTACTCCGACGAAGCATAATCCTGCTCCGTCAAACGATCGGCGCGGGGAGCTCGGGCAGGCAACGCCGAGGGCTCGCTGCGCGCCGCCGCGGTCTCGTCCAGAGAGGCAGGCGCAGGCACCGGCCGGAACCGGGCGTCTTGTACTGGGTAGAGCGGGGGGAGCGGCTCCTGCTGGGGATGCTGCCCCGTCAGTCCCATGCGCTGGGCGATGGCGGACACCATCTCCTGAAGAGGCGCTAGGGACGTGACGGCAGCGGCCAGCGTGGCCACTTGCTGCTGGAGTACCCCCACTCGGTCTTCCGAGCCAAAAGACTCTGGTATGCTTGGCATAGGCGGGTTCGGCGGGGCAGACGGTACGCCTTCGGAAGGCAACATTTGCGCCGAGGCCTCCCGCGCTTCTGCTTCGCCTTGCCCGGAACGTCGGGTCACAGGTCGCTGAGACATGACTTGTTTTGTTAGATTCCCACAGACGGCGCCACGTGATGTAGACTGGATCTATCACGACCGGATTCCGCAGACGGAATCCGGAAAAGAGGATCCGGAGCTGGTCCGGACCGAACGATGGAAGGGGACCCGACGGGGATCCGCAACGAGGCGAAGACGGGGCTTCTCGGGATGACCTGGATCCGCCCGCGGGGGGCGCGGTCGGCCGCCGGAGCTGCTCTTGGATAGTGAGCCGCTGCTCGTTCGGCGGATGAAGGCGCGGCGCGAAGCGGAGCTTCCCTCGGCCGAACGGTCGGCGGGCGTCGAAGCCGAAGCCTGAAGGTCCGAGATCGGACGGAGGAACGGCTCGCTCTCCGATAGTGAGCCCGAAGGCTCCTTCAGCGCGAGACCGAGCCTCCTGGCGTGGGGCAGCCGGCGGGCTTGCCCGTGGACAGTGAGCCCGAAGGCTCCTTCAGCGCGAGACCGAGTCTCCTAGCTTGGGGCAGCCGGCGTTCGGCGTCGAGACCAGGGAGAGGAATCCAAGGTCGGCGGCCGAGACCGACTCGGGGAGGTCGGCGACGATTCGAACCGAGCCCCCGCAGGAAGGAAAGAAGAAGAAGAACCAGTCAGCCGGAGTCCCGGGCGTCAGCCCTGGGGAACCCCCTCCGACGGTCAAGTTAGCTCCTGAAGAAGATTCGATTCAGAAGGCAAGAAAGAGCAGCTTTAATGCTATTCGGACAAAAGTCCTTTAAGGGTTTCGGAAGCTTGGGGAGGCCTCCGTTTTTTCCACCCCCCTCTTGGCCACAAATAGCGGGATATTTATAGCAGAGGATAGCTGATGGTTAACGGTGGCAGCCGATATAGGACTAAATGAAGGTTTACTGATAAACCGCCATAGCGCCCGATCCGCCACCGGAGTGGGCCGGATTCGGCTACCGGGCCGAAGGGGGTCGGGCCGCTGACGGGCCGAAGCCTGTTGGGCCCTGGGCTGCCGCGCTGCTCCCGGGCCGAAGGTTGGTGGGCCGCTAACGGGCTGAAGCCTGTTGGGCCGGGAGCGACGGTGCCGCTTATGGGCCGAAGACTGCTGGGCCGCTGGTGGACCGAAGGCCGCCGGAGGGCCTGTTACTGCTGCTGTTGGGCTTAATGGGGTTTGGGCCTGCTTCAATGGGCCGAATCGGATTCTGCCTCATCAGTATACATTCTAGAGTTTCCTGACATATAATTTTAGTCTTCTTGTATGATGTGAAAAGAATCTTATTCTCTACATTCCATGATGTAATATCATCCTTCTATTTTAATAAAAGATTCTTAAGAGAAAACATCATAGGTTGTAACTTTGTCTCTATCTAGTATGCTGCAAAAAAATGACTTTTATTACTTTTGGATATGAAATTTAGGAGGAGCGACCTTCGTGGTTAGGGCGTTTGGTGAGGGCACTTCTAGCCCCGCATTATGGTTTGAAGAAGATAGACATTTCTAGTTATGTTATTTTGAGCATCTTTACTTTGTCCTAGACTTATAAAGATCACTTTTAGGTCCACTTGTAGCCTATTTCGTTGCTTTGTTATTCTAGTGATTTACTATGGGCATTTTAGTCTTTAACGTCTATCTAAGATATAAGAGACTTTGTTGTTTTATTTAAAGGACGTAAGAGTCATGTGTTTTTATGAGCTCTCCATAAATAGAGGCTCACCACTAGTCTTGTAATGGACAACATGAATGAAATTTTTAGTTTCAGAATTATTAGGATGAGAAATCATGTGTAAGTGTGAAACTCTTAAAAAGGGGAGGTGAGAAGCCTTCTACCCAATTCATAACTCCACCTTCTTCTCCTCCTTTCTGTTAGTATTAGATGGTCTAAAAGTCAATATAAGACTATGTATTATTCAGTTTATTAATAAATGGCATTAATTTCATTGTGTGTAATTAGTTCAATCTATGTTTATATCACGATGAAGTCCATGAACATATGCAACAATCTTCGGATTTTGATGAGATCATAATTACATGACCGAAGACTTATAAACTCATATTCTTAATCATTCATAGTCGGAAGATGTTTGAGAAAGACATCAGACATCCGGATAGACTAGTACAGATTTCTTCAGCTCATATGATGAGGATGACTGATCTTATAAGTCACTTGTGTGCAGACACTATGCTGGACCCGTATGTGCTCATTGGTGAATGAGTTCAATGAACTGATCCGACCTTGAATCGCTGGATGGTATATATCTAACTATTAACTAGCTCGATTCTTTTGTCACGGTTGCGTAGATGATCATTGGACCTGAGACACCAAAGATATTTTGTTGGTACGTATATGAACTTTGACCTCGACTAAATAAACTCTAACCATAGGTTATCGATAAGTCAAGTAATCGGGTTAAGGGAGATGCCATCGAAGGTAATTGTGTATTCAATACGGGATCATCCGCTCTTGGTAATGTGAGAGAGAATGTTCTAAGAATGATGTCTTTAAGTTCCTGGCCAGGGCAGACACTGTATCAGATAAATGATTATTTGATATAGTTAAGCGGCATCTGATTCAAGTGATTTGACCGGCTAGGGCTTGACAATAAACCATACCCTAGGTCGATTCGGAAACATTGCACGCATGAGGGATTATATCCGCGTGGTAACCGTTGACGGAAAGATTCCCATAAAGGGTTGCGATAACTCCAATGTTATCCGGGATCAGACGATATTGCTTGGCATCCAACGTGATCGGAAGCTCGTCCGAATTTATTGTGGGACATTAAATTCGGTTGATTAATTAATATAGGGATATTAATTAATTCAGTGGGTCCGTAAAGAGTTACTGGGCTTAATGGGCCATTGACTGGATTGGTATTTGGGCCTAAAAGGTCACACGCAAAAGATTTTCAAGTCGATGGATAATTTGATGGGATTTCGGATAAGTGTGGGTTTTTGTGAAAAACCGCAAAACCACTTATTATAAAAGAAATGCGGCTAAGTTGGGGGCCAGTAACCCTACCTAGCCGCCGCCCTCTCTCTCTCCTCTCTCCTGGGCGCACGTATCGAGGTCGGTCCTCTAGAGGTTTTGCTCCGGCTCCCAACACTCCGCCTTCCGTTCGACATGAGTTTTCGAATCCGCATGTCGCGACGAATTACGCGTAGCCAGAAGGGATCCACGAACGCCACATCGAGTAAGGAGGCGATGATGATCCATCGTGAGGAGAACCGCGTAGATACCGCTAGAGACCGTGCACCTGCGCGGCTTACGACATCGCTCTGATAGAACTAGAGAACGAACAAATATTCAAATCACACGATGTATGCTTGCCTCGATAGCAAATTATTTGCATGGATGGTAGGAGCATTAAAACTTTTCCATTGTCATATTGATGCACTTATAAAAAAAATTGTTTCAAAGAATTGAGCAAAACTGAAATATATGAGATATCTAGAAGTATGTTTAGAGCAAAAATGATTAAAGATTCTTCGGTATAAATTTGCGTACCAAAGATATTTGATTAGATCAAAGAATTAACTGAACTTGATAGTATATCAGAATTTCAACATAGACCTCATCCTCTAATTTTCTTATGTAAAAAAGATGATTATGAAGGACAATGCGAGATAGATAAGGATTTCAGTTTCCTTTACTCTTGATAAGATTAATAAAAGTAGATAAGGGTGTTCACTATTCGGTTCAAATTGCAAAACCAAACCAAGCCGCTTAATTCGGTTTCATTTGAATTTCTGAAAATTTTAGTTAGAGTCGAAATCAAACTGAATTAAGAAATTTGATTTGGTTTGATTTCTCTGGTCCGTAAATCAAACCAACCCGAATAAACCGAATTACATTAAAAAGACATAATATAAGTATTAAATTCTTAGATAAAATATGAGTTTATGTAAATTAATTTTAGATAATATTTTTTAGATCGTCATCTTGTACCAAAAATGTGGAGTCCTTAATAAAATAAGATGTTTAACTATAATAGTCCATTTCGAAACTTAAATTTCTAAATAATATTTTTTAATAATTATTTTTAAAAAGTAATGTTGGAATGGATTATTTAACTATTGACCGCAAATCAAAGCAAATTATTTTGATTTTATTCGGTTCAATTTTAAACTATTCTGATTTGATTTGATTCGATTTGATTTTTTATTTCAATTTAATTTGATTTTGAAAAAAAATATTTTCAAATCAAATCAAACTAAATCGGAACTAGCCATCTCATCTTTTTGGGGATGTAGCATTAAATCCATTTTCAGTCAACCACCTCCTGACCGCGCTCTCCGACAGTTCCGGTGTAGAAAGGCGCCGCAACATCGTCAGCCCCCCATGGACTCCAGTGTTGGCTTTCTGCCCTTTGCGTGTTGATGTAACCCTCCCCCGCTGCCTCCTCGCCAGCAGGGAACCTCTTCCAGGGGCCGATGGCGTCCCTGAAGGGCTTGTCTTCAAAAGTGCCGTCCAGAGTCTGGGTTGCCGTGGAGGCGCTCCAAGCAGCTTGTTCTATGCAGGACCCAGTTTTGATCCGGGGCGGGGCGACATATAGAAGAGTTCTGACCTTTTTATGTTTTTCCTGCCTGGGCAACGCAACTTGAGGGGAAGAGAACTGCAATTTTTGATTTATGCCTATAAGTTACAAAAGACATAAAAATAAAATAAAAAATACATAAATATTCTATTTTTAGTTTAAGATGACCTATTTCTAAGCGTCAAAATAAGGGAATAGGCTGCTAGGTGAGCCAGACAGAAATCTTAATTCGTCGTAAAAACGGAGATAGACAGAGAGATTTAATTAAAATATAAATATTTTTAAAATATAGAAAAGATCTAATTTCACCGCATCCTAATTCTTCCTAAAGAAAGATGGAGAGAAAGATTCTCCAACTGCCATGTGTCAAAATTTTAATTTTGACTGAAAAATTGAAATTTTATTTTAATATTATAATATAAATTTGATGCTGGACCATGACTGCACGCTGGCCGCTGGGTGCCCGGGATGGATGCATATTCTCTTTGTCTTACATCGAGAAATCTAGAAAGCAGGCCCCCAAAAGTTTAATAAAAGTTGACACACCACACCCCTATTTAACCGTGCGCTTCCTTTACCATCTCGGCCCAGTGGGCTCTGCCTAATGGGTTTCAAGTCTTGTCAGCCAAAAAATTTATAGACCTAACTTTTTAGCTTTTATAGTTCGGTTTCAAATTTTCAATGGTTTGGTTTGGTTTATGTGGGTTGAGACTGATGGAAATCGAATCAAATTAAATTATGTCTCAAACCGAATCAATGTCTCAAATCGAAATTTCAATTTGATTTGATTTGATTTTTCAGTTTAAACTAAATAATGAACACCCCTACAACCCATGCCTCACCAAATGGGTCCAAGCTTTGAATCATGTGATTGCTGACTTCATGGGGCAGGTTATGTAAATGACTAAACTCAACCACATGGTGAACATGGTGTTAGGGATTTAGGAATACCTGCAGCATAAGACATCTCTAAACGAAGGAGGAAGACGACGCCGAAGTCGATCCCTACAAGCACACGAGCTTCACGAGCACCGCACGAATGTTGGACGAGGAGATGGTGTAATCCGAGCACCCTCTCTACTGGTTTCCTCTCTCCATCTCACTTGATGCGTATGGCTTCATGGGGAGTCATAGGCTTCTTATATAAAGAGGAGGAACCAATTATGTTTAAGCTTAAATGGATCCCACCCAATACAGGATTCTAATGGGCTCTTAATGGGTTAAGTCTAATAACTGCACTCCGTTAACTGGATACCTTATGGTGTGTATTGTGTAGCCCGTTTAACACAAGTGGACCACAATTAGGTTAAGTCTCAACATTCTCCTACTTGGTCTAACTTGTCTCAAGCACATCAAATCTTCCTTTGAAAACATACATATAGTATAAATATATATATTTTTAAAAAGACTCTTGAAGATTTAATGTCATGGGCATACACCTGAAGAGAGAAACACAGTATGCGCGCGCACGATAAAAACAAAGTTACATACCATTCAAGTTAACAGAATCTTAAGAATTCAAGAATAGTAAATCAAATGACATGGGTCATAGCAGCAAATGCATTCAATTATACACCTCCTTCCATGTACCACAATGCCACCAACTTACTATAATTGAACACCAAATATAGAACTGCAGATAAACTCAAACCTAATGTTTATCTGTTGGTCACAACTTAAACGTACAATCTGCTAACCATAATTTACAACCAACATGTATATACAACAAATGGAATAGGCAGAAAAATAATAGAAGAATCATAATACAAATATGATCACAAAAATCTGTATATGTTAAACTGAAAATATCACAACATATCGAGAGAACTGATAAGACCCATCCAAATCACATGACTATAAAAAGTGTTAGCAGGTAGTCTCTTCGTGAGTGAGTCAACAATCATAAGATCTGTCCCAATATGTTCTACAGACACTTCATGATTCTTCACTCTATCTCTAAGAGCAAAATACTTGATATCCAAGATTCTACCACATTTGGACATCTTATTCTTCTTAGAGAAAAAGACTACAGTAGAATTGCCACAGTAAATCTTAACAGGTCTGGAGACGAAATCAACAAATGATAGACTTCTGAGCAAATTGCGCAACTGAATGGCCTGTGTACTAGCCTCAAAACAAACAATAAACTCAGCTGCTATAGTAAAAGCCACAGTAATACCCTGCTTCTTACTGCACCAGGTGATAGCTCCCCAGGCTAAGAGGAAGATGTAGTCTGTAGTGGACTTCCTCGAATCAAGACAACCGCCAAAATCAGCATCAGAATACGCAATGAGCTCCAGCTGATCTGACCTCCTATATGTGAGCATGTAATTCATCGTGCCTTTGAGATAACGCATGACTTTCTTGGCAGCTTTTCAATAAACCATGCCTGGACTGTTCTAGTACCTGGTGAGTATACACATGACAAAAATAATATCTAGACGTGTACAAGTCTGAAGGTACATCAAGCTTCCAACGGCTGAAGCATATGGGATAGGCTCAATCTACTTCTTTTCCAAGTCATTCTTGGGACATTATAATTCACTGAATTTATCACCTTTCACAATAGGTACTTTATCGGGTGCGCAAGATTGCATGTTGAACCTTTCCAAGATCTTTAAGATGTAAGCTTTCTGAAAAAGACCAAGAGTGCCTGAGGGTCTATCTCTAGTGATCTCAATGCCCAAGATATAGTAGGCATCACTTATATCTTTCATCTCAAAATTCTTAGAAAGGAAAGCCTTCATTTCGTACAACAAACCAAGATCACTGCTAGCGAGCAAAATGTCATCCACATACAAAAGCAAGACAATGAATTTACTCCCACTAATCTTTAGGTACTAACATTCATTAATAATGTTTTCCTTAAACCTAAAGGACAATATGATTTCATTAAACTTTATGAACTATTGGCGAGAGGCTTGCTTAAGTACGTAAATAAATTTCTTTAATTTGCATACCAAGTATTTTTTCTCTTCAGTACGAAATCTTTGAGGTTGCTTCATATACATTTCTTTATCTAGGTCCCCATTGAGAAAATCTGTTTTCACTTCTATTTGGTGTAACTCTAAGTCAAAATGAGCTATTAAGGCCATGACTATTTTGAATGAGAACTTATTGAAAACTGAAGAGAAGGTCTCATCATAGTCAATGCCATCCCCTTGAGTGAAATTCTTAGTCACCAATTTGACCTTATATCGTTCAACTTTACCTTTAGAGTCCACTTTAATTTTGAATATCCATTTGCATCCAACAAGTTTGGACCCTTTTGGCAAGTTAACGAGATCCCAAACTTAATTTTTAGCCATTGAGTCAAGCTATTCCTTCATGGCTTCAAACCAATAGGCGGATTTTTCACTTTTTGTAGTTTGTGAAAACGTCACTGGATCATCCATGTCACCCCTGTCTAAATTATCCTCCTGTAGGTACACTATAAACTCATCAGATATAGTAAGTCTTTTGACTCTTTCAGATCGATACAATATTGACCCCTAATTCACCTGAGAAGGTGGTTGGTCAACAACTGCGATATCCTCTAACTCTGGAGCAACTTGGGGTGGACTAACTGCAACTACTTACTCCCCCAGAATATCATTTTGATGAATGAATATGAGAACAATATTGTCAGTTATTACAGGTGTTTCATCTTGATCCTATAACTCCTCAAAAAAATCTTTCGAGAAGGTTCACTCCCACTAACTCTGCCATCTTCAAGAAACCTTGTCTTATATGTTTCTATAATGATAGGAACATGGGATGGACAATAGAATCTATATCATTTTGATCTTGCTGGATAACCAATGAAGAATTCACTGGTTGTTCTGAGATCAAAAGTCTTTTCTTATGGATTGTATAGTCTAGTCTCAACTAAACACCCCTATGTGCGCATATAACTCACAGAAGGTTTCCTACCACACCACAACTCATAAGGAGTCTTAGATGCAGCCTTCGTAGGAACTTTGTTCACAATGTGTGCAGCTGTCTTTAACGGCCTCACCCTACAAGGATAAAGGAAGGATAGAATGATTTAATATTGCTCTGACCATTTCCTTAAACGTTTAATTTCTTCTTTCTGCAACCCCATTCTGATATGGGCTGCCAGGAGTAGTGTACTGAGGTATATTACCCTCATTTTTAAGGAATTTAGCTAATGGTCTAGGCCTTTGTCCCATCTCAGTATATGTAAGGACTGAGGTTTCGGGTTCAGTTTTCGGGTCGGTTTCGGGCCGGATCCCCTGGTTTGGACCTTGAGGGGGGTCGTGAGAGTTTCTTCTGAATGACGTCTACATTTCACGACGCCTTTCAAACGGCGTCTTGATAGGTGGACGCCATTTAGATGAATTTCTGTTTTGCCACGTGGGCGGGTCTCGGGCCGCGAGAGTACGGCCCCTGTCTCGTCGTCTGAACAGCGTCCATGATGGACGACGCGATTCAGACTGCGACCCTGCAGTGTCAGTGTACGGTGCCTGACATGTCAGCTGAACGGCGTCCGTGGTGGTCGACGCGTTTCAGACAGCTGTCAGTATGGCCCGTCCTGTCATCTGATAGGCGTC
The DNA here is from genome assembly GCA_030544215.1 of Zantedeschia hybrid cultivar. Taxonomy (NCBI): domain Eukaryota; kingdom Viridiplantae; phylum Streptophyta; class Magnoliopsida; order Alismatales; family Araceae; genus Zantedeschia; species Zantedeschia hybrid cultivar. The sequence goes on along the minus strand of JARZZO010000003.1, from coordinate 29,946,186 downwards.
TTTCTCGCTCGACGCGTTTTAGGCAGTTTCTGATTGACCCCGCGAGCCCTCCTTTCTTTCCCTCATTCTCACCCTTTCACTTTCTCTCCTCTCCCTCTCCGCCTCCTCCGATTCCACTCTTCCCCTTTCCCTTCCTCTTCTTCCTCTTCCACCACTCCAACGCCTTCCTACCTCTCGCCTCTGCCACCACCACTTCCTTTGTAACGACCCGCCACCCTATAATCGGGGATCCGATTACTAAATGGGTACCGAATCATTAATTTGGAACCAAACCAGGATCTAAGTAAGTCTGGGAAATAAATAATAAACTATGCTAAACATTCACATCGCATTGAATTGAAATGAAAGTGCAGGAATTAAAATTATTACAATGCGACTCGATACAACAAATAATTACATACTCCAACTGAAAAGAAATAATTAAACATACAGGCCAGAAATAAATAACAACTACATCGGGGCATACCCCGGAACAACCGCTGAAGGCGCTCAACACACGGCCGCACACGCCGCTCTAGGTCTGCTGGGAGTCCTCACCTGAAAACCACAGGGGTGAGTCTCAAGACAAGACTCAGTAGGGATCCTTCGATCCCACTGCCCACGCACACACCCACAAGTGCAAAGTACAGCTAACGGTAAAGTAACAAGCACAGTAATAGGTACATCTCCTAATTCTCAACGTGAAATCACATGCAGTCAAAATATAATAAGCATGCATATTCTAAACCAGCCGACTAGGGAACCCACAACTGCTGTCTCGATAGAACTCGCCAACCACACAAACAACGGTGGGAAAACCTCGACCTGCTGAGACCAAGCAGTAACCCCTCGGATAGCACACTAGCTACTCCGGCCCAACTAGCTCAGGTGGTTACTCCTTCCCTCAGCATGAGTGACTCTTCGAATGTACCACTCCGACACCGGTACTAGCTGACCCCGGGGTTCACCAGGTGACCCTCTCTCACTAGGCGTCACCCCGCCCACGCCCCCACCGGCGCTGTGCTCACGCCCTCACCAGCACAGGGTAATAAAGTGCTACAATGTCACTCCAGGTCCACAGTAACACAAAACACCAAAACCCGGCACAGTACGATCCGGTCACGTGAAAAGCCCGCGATCGCACTACACACAACACAGTGCCATCCGGTCATGAAGAATCCATCTCTACCGAGTATACTAAAGCATGCACTAATCAACTATCTAACAGTATGAACACATTTTACTGGCATGAATTAGTATGGTTCTGTCTTGAATCGCGTCGCCCAAGGCCGACGCCATTCAAGCTCTATGTACTGGTTTATGTAAAACACTGTCTTCAGAATCAGACCTTAAAAGGCGTCGACACCAATGGTCGCCTTTTGAAAGGCGTCGACATCCTCAGACGCCATTTAGCACAGAAATCCAGGAATTCCAGAAAACATTACTCAGGGGATTTCTGCCTTAAAAGGCGTCATGGCTACCCGACGCTATTCAAATCGCGTCGCCCACCCATGACGTCTTTTAGTCCCAGAATCCCCGAACTGGCAGACTCTCAGTAAGGCGATTCCTGCCTAAAAGGCGTCGTGATGGCCCGACGCCCTTCAAAAAAAGCGTCGTCCATGCACGACGTCTTTCATCCCCAGGAACCAGTCTGCCATGAGCCCGAGGGCTCCCTTTTTCAACCCAAACAACCCCAAAAATCACCCAAAAACGGAGGAGAAAGAGGGGCAATTCAATCAACAGGAAACAACATTCGTAGAAATCCCCCATATCATCAAGAAAAACTCCTAAACATGCTTGTTCTACCCCCAAAACCAAAGATCCATAACATGCTTAAACGGGGAAAAATATGGTTTAAACACAATGCCATGGGAACCGTCACCCTACCGGATACTTGAACTCCTCCAAGCTTCAAGCCGTCCACCCGTCTCGCCCCACGCCGCCGCCGGTACCGCCGTGGTCGTCCTTACTCCACCGTGACGTCGGCCGCCGTCCGAAGAGTAAAACGCCGCAGTGGAAGTGGAGGTGGTAGTGGTAGGAGCTAGGTAGAGGATGGAGTGGAGGGAGAGATGAAATGGTGGGAGGAAAAGAGGGAGGAGGAGGGATCGCCGCCGAGTTTTCCGGAAGGGAAGGAGAGAAAGAGAGAAGGAAGGAAATGCGGGAAAGAAGGAGGGCTCGCGGGGTTAACCAGAGACTGGCTAAAACGCGTCGACATCTACGGACGTCTATCAGGTGACGTGACGGCTGCTCTGACAAGAGTTTGAAACGCGTCGTTCAAAGCAGACGCCGTTCAGGCGACATGTCAGGGCCGTACTCTGACAATCCCAGAGTCGTAGTCTGAAAGGCGTCGTCCCACGTGGACGCCGTTCAGACGACACGACAGGGCCGTACTCTCGCGGCCCAAAGCCAGCCCACGTGGCAGAACCTGAAACGCGTCTGCAACGGTGGACGCCGTTCAAAACGCGTCTCGAGGTCCTGACGCGAATCGTCACAGAACCTCAGCCCCCACTAAGGTCAGAACTACAGGGTCCGACCCCGAAAACTGGATCCGAAAGTCTCGATCCTTACATTCTCCCCCCCTTAAAAGAATTTCGCCCCCGAAATTGACTGCTAGAATTAACAAGGTCAAAACAGGGATACAAGTTCACAAGGAAACTTACGAAAAGAGGTAAGGGAACTGCTCCCGCATCTCATCCTCTCGCTCCCAGGTTGCCTCACCTCCGGAGCGGTACTGCCAAATTACCTTGACCAACGGTACAATCTTGTTCCGCAGGACCTGTTCTCTGCGATCCTCAATACGAACAGGATACTCTGGAAAGGACAGGTCCTCAGCGACCTCCAACTCTGAAAAATCCAAAACATGAGACGGATCCTTAACATACTTTCTCAGCAAGGAAACATGGAACACATCGTGCACCCCTGCAAGATTGGGCGGCAAGGCCAGCTGATACGCGGTTTCCCCAATTCGAGCAAGAATGGGAAAAGGCCCAATATATCGCGGACTCAGCTTGCCTCGCTTCCCGAATCTCATCACACCCTTGGAGGGTGAGACTCGGAGAAACACGTGGTCCCCAACTTCAAACTCAAGTGGTCTCCGTCGGACGTCAGCATAACTTTTCTGCCTACTCTGAGCTGCGGTCAACCTCTGCCGAACTGTCCTGGCAATCTCAGCACACTGCTGCACTAACTCGGGTCCCGCTATCTGCCTTTCACCGATCTCGGACCAACACACCGGAGATCGACACAGTCGCCCACACAAAGCCTCGTAAGGCGCCATGCCGATGCTGGAATGGTAACTGTTGTTGTAGGCAAATTCCACTGTGGACAAATGCTGCTCCCAAGAACCTCCCCAGTCTAGGCAACATGCCCTGAGCATATCCTCCAAGGTCTGAATGGTCCTCTCTGACTGCCCGTCAGTCTCAGGATGGTAGGCCGAGCTGAAAGCCAACTGAGTGCCCAATGCCTTCTGAAAGCTCTTCCAAAACCTGGAAGTAAACCTCGGATCTCGATCCGATACAATGGACAAAGGTACCCCGTGCAGAGAGATGATCCGGTCTACAAACAACTTTGCCAGCTTGCCGACCGACCAGTCCTTCCTAATGGTTAGGAAGTGTGCCGACTTGGTCAGCCGATCAACGATGACCCAGATCGCATCTCTCCTGCTAGGGGATGTAGGCAATCCCATCACAAAGTCCATAGTCACGTGCTCCCACTTCCACTCTGGAATCGGCAAGGGCTGCAGCAACCCTCCAGGTCTCTGATGCTCGGCTTTAACCTGCTGACAAGTCATACATCTAGCCACATATTCAGCCACATCTTTCTTCATACCGGGCCACCAGAAGTCCCTCCTCAAACAATGATACATCTTTGTTGTCCCAGGATGCACTGCATATCTCGAACGGTGCGCCTCATCAAGTACACACCTGCGCACGTCCTCCTCAGTCGGGGCATAAAGTCTGCCTCTGAACCTGACAGTACCGTCATCCTATAATTCCACCTCTGACCTCTGGAGAATCTGTGGTAACTCAGCATCTGCCCTCTGAGCCTCAATCATAGCATGATACACAGCTGGTCTCACAGTCAAGCTGACCAATACGGCTCTGTCATCTTCACGTGGAACTCTAAAGGAAGATTCCACAACCTGCTCGAACAATTTCCATTCTTGAATCATAAGGTATGATATGACCGTCTTCCGACTCAAAGCGTCTGCCACCACATTCGCCTTGCCCGGATGATAAGAAAGGTCAAAGTCATAATCCTTAATGAACTCCATCCACCTCCGCTGCCTCAAATTCATGTCTCTCTGAGTGAACACATATTTCAGGCTCTTGTGATCGGTGAAAACCTGAAATTTCTCTCCATATAAGTAATGCCTCCAGATCTTAAGTGCAAACACCACAGCTGCAAGTTCCAAATCATGAGTAGGATAGTTCTCCTCATGCCTCTTCAGCAGCCGAGATGCATAAGCCACTACCCTGCCATGCTGCATCAGGACTGCGCCCAAACCTCGACGGGACGCATCTGAGTAAACCACAAATCCACCTGACCCAGATGGAAGCACCAGTACTGGGGCTGACGTGAGGTGGGTTTTTGGCTCAATAAAACTCTGCTCACATTCCTCGGTCCACACAAAACGAACTCCCTTTCGAGTCAACATCGACAAGGGGGCTGCTATCGAAAAAAACCCCTGAACAAACCGCCTGTAATAACCGGCAAGCCCCAGAAAGCTCCTGATGTCACTGAAGTCGGCCTGCTCCAATCCATCACCGCCTCGATCTTGGCTGGATCCATTGCGATACCTTCGCTAGAAATAACATGCCCAAGGAAGTCCACCTCATCTAGCCAAAACTCACACTTGCTAAACTTGGCGTAAAGTTGGTGCTCCCTCAGGACCTGCAACACTGCCCGAAGATGGGCGGCGTGCTCTTCCTCAGAAGAAGAATAGATCAGAATATCATCAACAAATACAACCACAAAATGGTCCAGGTAGGTCCTGAAGACTCGGTTCATCAGATCCATAAAGGCCACCGGAGCATTGGTCAAGCCGAAGGGCATAACCAAAAACTCATAATGTCCATACCGAGTCCTGAAAGTCGTCTTACTAATATCAACATCCCGGATCCTCATCTGATAATATCCAGATCTCAGGTCGATCTTGGAAAACACCTTCGCGGACTGCAGCTGATCCATCAAATCATCGATCCTTGGAAGCGGGTACTTATTCTTTATTGTCACCTGGTTCAGCTGCCTATAATTGATGCACAATCTCAGAGAACCATCCTTCTTTCTAACAAACAGAACTGGAGCACCCCATGGAGATGTACTGGGACGAATGAAACCCTTATCCAGCAACTCCTGCAACTGCGCCTTCAACTCAGCGAGTTCGGCCGGCGCCATCCGATACGGGGCCTTAGACAAGGGCGCCGTACCTGGTGCAAGCTCGATGGTGAACTCGACCTCTTGCGGAGGAGGAAGGCCAGGCAGCTCCTCAGGAAACACATCTACGAAGTCACATACTACAGATACCTCCCAAGGACTGGGACTATCACGGACATCAGAAGCAACAACAGAGGCAAGAAAAGCCTCACAGCCACCAGCAAGCAACCTCCGTGCCTTAAAGGCAGAAATGAGAATACCTCGAGAAGAAAGCCTAATACCTTGGAAAAAGAAGGTCGGGACGTCCGGAATAGAGAATCGCACCCTCTTCCTGTGGCAGTCCACCTCTGCATAAAAAGCTTCCAACCAATCCATGCCCGGGATGATATCAAAATCACGAATAGCAAGTACAACCAACTGGGCAGGTAGCACATGACCCTCAATGGTCAAGGGAACATTCTTCAAACAATTATAAGATATCATGAAGTCTCCAGAAGGAACCTTTACCATCAAACCATCAGCTAACTCATCAACGGGTGCAGAAAGAATATCTAGGAACTACTCAGAAATGAAAGAATGCGAAGCACCCGAATCAATCAACATATGTGCAGAGTTCCCAAGGACAGAAAGTGTACCTTCCACCAAGTTGGACGCGCGAGCCTCCCTCTTGGTGATAGCTAGAACTCTCCCCTAGGTCCTCGGCTTCTTCTGATCGCCATAACCCTGCCCCTGACCATGCCCCTGCGGGCACTGCCTCGCCAAATGGCCTTGCTGGCCGCAAGTGAAACACCTCCTGGGAAGAGTGGGACACTGAGTCCTGCCATGGGCACCACCACAGTGCTGGCAGACTGCCGGAAGCCTCTGAGCTGGCTCCTGCGGAGCACTGGACACTGACTGACTCTGCTGACCATACCTGGGCCTGTTGCTGCCGCTGCTACCACTACTGCTGCCACCGCCTCGGAAGAATCTCCTGAATCGGGAGCCGAGGGACGACGATCCCGATCCGACTGAAGGAGCCGGTGCCGCTGCCTTACCCCTGCCACGAACTGGACTCTGAGCAGCCAGTCCTCTCTCCCGGGCTGACTGGCTCTATTGAGCCTCCACTGCTGCCGCACATCTAACCGCAGAAGCCAAATCTGTGCAATAGTGAGACGCCACGAAGTTCCTCAGACTGAGCCTCAGTCCGTCCACAAACCTCTCCGTACGACGCTCCTCGTCCCCAGATATGAAAGGCACAAACCGTCCAAGCGAAACAAACTTCGCCTGATACTCGAGTACCGTCATACTCCCCTGCGTCAGATCCATAAACTCCCTCTCCTTGGCTCTCTGGACATGTCTAGGGAAATACTGTGCATTGAACTCCTTAACAAAGGTTTCTCATGAAATTTCCCTAAGACTCCTATCCTCATAAGACAAACTCTTCAATGTGGTCCACCAGTCATAGGCGCTATCCTTCAGCATGAAGGTAGCCAATGGGGTCCTCTCAACTGCTGCACAGTCCATGGTATCGAACGTCTTCTCTATCTCCCTAAGCCAGTGAATGGCCTCATCAGGGTCGGGACGACCGGTGAAGTGAGGTGGCCTCAGCTTCAGGAACCTCTCAAGTGTAGCTGTGGACCCTCCCCGAGCACTAGAACTCTCACTAGGGTCTCGCGTCTGGTATCGAGCCATAGTGTCCATCATGGCCTCCATAAACTGCTCTACACTCGGCCTCTCGGCCTCGGATCCACTAGGGACGTCTCCCCGCTCTCGAATAACTGGCATCCTCTTCCTGGGAGCCATCTACTCGCCTACAATTACAAAATCAAAAAGTTCTAATTAGAGTCCTAAAACCTATGCTACCGCCGTGCCTGTACGGGGTAATGTAATTATTTGCCGGACTTACGACATTTAACCTAGTTATTTATTTATTTGCCAGACCGTATGCTCTGATACCAACTGTAACGACCCGCCACCCTATAATCGGGGATCCGATTACTAAATGGGTACCGAATCATTAATTTGGAACCAAACCAGGATCTAAGTAAGTCTGGGAAATAAATAATAAACTAAGCTAAACATTCACATCGCACTGAATTGAAATGAAAGTGCAGGAATTAAAATTATTACAATGTGACTCGATACAGCAAATAATTACATACTCCAACTGACAAGAAATAATTAAACATACAGGCCAGAAATAAATAACAACTACATCGGGGCATACCCCGGAACAACCGCTGAAGGCGCTCAACACACGGCCGCACACGCCGCTCTAGGTCTGCTGGGAGTCCTCACCTGAAAACCGCAGGGGTGAGTCTCAAGACAAGACTCAGTAGGGATCCTTCGATCCCCACTGCCCACGCACACACCCACAAGTGCAAAGTACAGCTAACGGTAAAGTAACAAGCACAGTAGTAGGTACATCTCCTAATTCTCAACGTGAAATCACATGCAGTCGAAATATAATAAACATGCATATTCTAAACCAGCCGACTAGGGAACCCACAACTGCTGTCTCGATAGAACTCGCCAACCACACCAACAACGGTGGGAAAACCTCGACCCGCTGAGACCAAGCAGTAACCCCTCGGATAGCACACTAGCTACTCCGGTCCAACTGGCTCAGGTGGTTACTCCTTCCCTCAGCATGAGTGACTCTTCGAATGTACCACTCCGACACCGGTACTAGCTGACCCCGGGGTTCACCAGGTGACCCTCTCTCACTAGGCGTCACCCCGCCCACGCCCCCACCGGCGCTGTGCTCACGCCCCCACCAGCATAGGATAATAAAGTGCTACAATGTCACTCCAGGTCCACAGTAATACAAAACACCAAAACCCGGCACAGTACGATCCGGTCACGTGAAAAGCCCGCGATCGCACTACACACAACACAGTGCCATCCGGTCATGAAGAATCCATCTCTACCGAGTATACTAAAGCATGCACTAACCAACTATCTAGCAGTATGAACACATTTTACTGGCATGAATTAGTGTGGTTCTGTCTTGAATCGCGTCGCCCAAGGCCGACTGTAACGACCCGCCACCCTATAATCGGGAATCCGATTACTAAATGGGTACCGAATCATTAACTTGTAACCAAACCAGGATCCGAGTAAGTCTGGGAAATAAATAATCAACTAAGCTAAATATTCACATCGCATTGAATTGAAAGGAAAGTGCAGAAATTAAAAGTTATTACAATGCGACTCGACACAGCAAATGATTACATACTCCAACAGAAAAGAAATGATTATACATACAGGCCAGAAATAAAGATAACAACTACATCGGGGCATACCCCGGAACAACAGTCGACGACGCTCAGCACTCAGCCGCACAACCCTCGCTAGGTCTGCCTGGAGTCCTCACCTGAAAGCCGCAGGGGTGAGTCTCAACGAAAAGACTCAGTAGGGATCCTTCGATCCCCACATCCCACACACACACACCCACAAGTGGAAAGTACAGCAGGGATATAATAACCATGAAGAGACAATGATTTCCATGCCTATATCTCAATAAGAATCACATGCATTCAAGAATAACTAACATGCATATTTCTCAAATCATTCTATCAAGGAGCCTACAACTCATATCTCGGTAAAACACGTCAACCACGTCACCGAAAGTGGGAAACACCGACCCGCTGAGACCAAACAGTAACCCCTCGGATGGCCCGCAGGCTACCTCGGCGGCTACTCCTTCCCCCAGCACACACAGACCCGCTGAGACCAAACAGTAACCCCTCGGAGAGCACGCTGGCTACTCCGGCCCAACTGGCTCAGGTGGTTACTCCTTCCCCCAGCACGAGGTGACACTCCAGAAGGTACCACTCCGACACCGGTACAAGCTAGCTAACCCCGGGGTACACCAGGTGACCCTCTCTCTAGGCGTCACCCCGCCACTGCTCCCGTCAGCGCTGTGTCCCTCCGCACCGACAAAGGGTGTAGAACGCTACAACAGCTGTCACTCTAGGTCCACCGAAACAGAAACACGGCACGGTGCGATCCGGTCACGGAAGAAGTCCACGGTCGCACGACACCCCACGCAGTGTCATCCGGTCACGAAGAGTTCAGCACATCGAATAAGCTAACAGTATGCATTAACCGACTATCTAGCAGTGTAAACACATTTTACTGGCATGAATTAGTGTTGTTCTGTCTTGAATCGCGTCGCCCGAGGCCGACGCCATTCAAGCGCCCTAAACTGGTTCAGAAAATACCGGCCTCAGAATCTGGCCTAAAAGGCGTCGACACAAGTGGTCGCCTTTTAAAAGGCGTCAACATCCTCGGACGCCGTTCACGCTGAAAAACCAGGAATTCGAGAAAACAACAATGGAAGGATTTCTGCTCTAAAAGGCGTCATGGTGTCTCGACGCTATTCAAAACGCGTCGGCCACTCATGACGTCTTTTAGTCCCATAGTCCTCAAACTGAATCCCGTTATCGGGGTGATTTTCTGCCTAAATGGCGTCATGGTGACTCGACGTCCTTCTGAAAGGCGTCGACCACTCATGACGTCATTTAGCGCCAGAACCCCTAGCCTGATAAACCTCGAACAGGGGAGGTTTCTGCCCTAAAACGCGTCGTACTGCCCCGACGTCCTTCTAAAAGGCGTCGACCAGGCACGACGCCGTTTAGAGCCAGAAACCTGGTTCCCTGGTTCGATCCGAGGGATCCTCCCATAACCCCAAATACCCCGAAAAAGCCCCAAAAACGGAGGGGGAAAGAGGGCAACCAAAGTATCCATAATTCACATTACAGAAACTCCCATTCCCATCAAGGAAAAACCCCCTAACATGCTCATTCTACCCCAAAACCATCGGTCCATAGCATGCTTTAAAACGGAGAAAAACATGATTTAGAACACAACACTGAGAGAACCGTCACCCTACCGGTTCTTGAACTCCTCCAAGCTCCGTGCCTCCGACCCGCCGCACCGTAGACCGCCGCCGGTACCCTCGAGGACGCCGCCACTCCACCGGGACGTCGGCCGCCGTCCGGAGAATGGAACGCCGCGAAGGAAGTGGTGGTGGTAGAGGTGAGAGGTAGGGAAGTGTTGGAGTGGAGGGAAGGACGAAGGGTCGATGTCGGGGTCGCCGGAACGAAGGAGAGAAAGAGAGAAGGAGGAGCAAAATGAGAGAAAGAAGGAGGGCTCTCGGGGTTAACCAGAGACTGGCTGAAACGCGTCGAGATGTACGGACGCCTATCCGTCGATGTGACGGCTGCTCTGACAACCCTCTGCGCAACGCTCTGACAGAGGTCTGAAACGCGTCTTCCATGAAAGACGCCGTTCAGTCGACAAGACTGGCGCCGTATTCTGACAACCCAGAGTCGCAGTCTGAAAGGCGTCGTGCCTCGCAGACGCCGTTCAGACGACATGTCAGGGCCGTACTCACGCGACCCAAAGCCAGCCCACGTGGCACAGGCTAAAACGCGTCAGCATATCTGGACGCCGTTTAAACCGCGTCGAGCCCGCTCGACGCGAATCCGACCAGAGTCTCAGCCCCACTGGAGCCTGAACTACAGGGTCCAACCCCGAAAACCGGATCCGAAAGCCTCAGTCCTTACACCGACGCCATTCAAGCTCCATGTACTGGTTTATGTAAAACACTGTCTTCAGAATCAGACCTTAAAAGGCGTCGACACAAGTGGTCGCCTTTTGAAAGGCGTTGACATCCTCAGACGCCATTTAGCACAGAAATCCAGGAATTCCAGAAAACATTACTCAGGGGATTTCTGCCTTAAAAGGCGTCATGGCTACCCGACGCTATTCAAATCGCGTCGCCCACCCATGACGTCTTTTAGTCCCAGAATCCCCGAACTGGCAGACTCTCAGTAAGGCGATTCCTGCCTAAAAGGCGTCGTGATGGCCCGACGCCCTTCAAAAAAAGCGTCGTCCATGCACGACGTCTTTCATCCCCAGGAACCAGTCTGCCATGAGCCCGAGGGCTCCCTTTTTCAACCCAAACAACCCCAAAAATCACCCAAAAACGGAGGAGAAAGAGGGGCAATTCAATCAACAGGAAACCACATTCGTAGAAATCCCCCATATCATCAAGAAAAACTCCTAAACATGCTTGTTCTACCCCCAAAACCAAAGATCCATAACATGCTTAAACGGGGAAAAACATGGTTTAAACATAATGCCATGGGAACCGTCACCCTACCGGATACTTGAACTCCTCCAAGCTTCAAGCCGTCCACCCGTCTCGCCCCACGCCGCCGCCGGTACTGCCGTGGTCGTCCTTACTCCACCGTGACGTCGGCCGCCGTCCGGAGAGTAAAACGCCGCAGTGGAAGTGGAGGTGGTAGTGGTAGGAGCTAGGTAGAGGATAGAGTGGAGGGAGAGATGAAATGGTGGGAGGAAAAGAGGGAGAAACCCTCGGATCGAACCAGGGAACCAGGTTTCTGGCGCTAAACGGCGTCCTGCCTGGTCGACGCCTTTTAGAAGGACGTCAGGGCAGTACGACGCCATTTAGGGCAGAAACCTCCATGTTCGAGGTTTCACGAGTTAGGGGTTCTGGCGCTAAATGACGTCATGGATGGACGACGCCTTTCATAAGGACGTAGGGCCATCATGACGCCATTTAGGCAGGAAATCACCCCGACTGAGAGTCCGTCAGTTCGGGATTCTGGGACTAAAAGACGTCATGGGTGGGCGACACGATTTGAATAGCGTCGGGTAACCATGACGCCTTTTAAGGCAGAAATCCCCTGATTAATGTTTTCTGGAATTCCTGGATTTTCGGTGTGAATGGCATCTGAGGATGTCGACGCCTTTTAAAAGGCGACCTCTGGTGTCGACGCCTTTTAAGGCCAGATTCCGTGGCCGGTGTTTTATGAACCAGTTTAGGGAACTTGAAGGGCGTCGGCCTTGGGCGACGCGATTCAAGATAGAACAACACTAATTCATGCCAGTAAAATGTGTTCATACTGCTAGATAGTTGGTTAGTGCATGCTTTAGTATGTACTCAGTAGAAATGGATTCTTCATGACCGGATGGCACTGCGTTGTGTGTCGTGGGATCGCGGGCTTTTCACGTGACCGGATCGTACTGTGCCCGGTTTTGGTGTTTTGTGTTACTGTGGACCTGGAGTGACATTGTAGCGCTTTATCACCCTGTGCTGGTGGGGGCGTGAGCACAGCATTGGTGGGGGCGTGGGCGGGGTGACGCCTAGTGAGAGAGGGTCACCTGGTGAACCCCGGGGTCAGCTAGTACCGGTGTCGGAGTGGTACATTCGGAGAGTCACTCATGCTGAGGGAAGGAGTAACCACCTGAGCCAGTTGGGCCGGAGTAGCTAGCGTGCTATCCGAGGGGTTACTGTTTGGTCTCAGCGGGTCGGTGTTTCCTACTTTCGGTTGTGTGGACGGTGTTTTCCCCACTTACGGCTGTGTGGTTGGTGTTTCCCACTTTCGGAGGCGTGGTTAGTGTGTTTTGCCGAGACGTAAGTTGTAGGCTCCTTGATAGAATGATTTTAGAAATATGCATGTTACATTTCGAATGCACATGGTTCATATCGAGATTTTGGGACTAGTATGTTACAGCTTCACTTGCTTTATCACCTGTATCTTTGTTACTGCACTTGTGGGTGTGTGTGTGGGAGGCGGGGGATCGGATGATCCCTACTGAGCCCAATTCTGGTGTGGCTCACTCCCTGCGTTTTCAGGTGTAGACCTTGTGGCGTGTGGCGGTGCATGGTGTTCTCCTTGGTGTGCGGACCAGCAGCTATCTCAGTTCCCGGGGTATGCCCCGATGTTGTTGTACCTTATTTCTGCCTGTACTTAATTAATTTGTTGGACATGTAATTATTGTTGGACTGTGTACGGACATTATTACTTTATTTTCTGCGCACTGTACTTCCTTGTAATCCGTGTGAATGTTATATTTAATCTTGTTTAACGCTTACTCCTCCAGATGTGTGTATAAGATCCGGGTGTGAACCTACAGTTAATGGGCCGACATCCATTTAGTGACTGGGTCTCCGGTCATAGAATGGCGGGTCGTTACAGTATACCTACCATAGTATCGCCACCTCTATCAGACCTGACTATCTTGATTACTTTTTCTGATTGTTTCCCGACTTCCTTTTTGAAATCCTTAAAGACATTGAAAACATCCGCCTTTTTAAGAAGTAAATAAAGATACATGAATCTAGAATAGTTGTAGACACGCTAATTTTGACATCATTTCGAGTAAATTTCATATTATATAATAATGCCTCATAATGGTCTGATATTTAATCATTGGTTAATTTTTATTGATCTTTTTGAGTGTCGGGTTTAACAGACATGTTTAATTTAATCAATTAAATTGATTTTAGCTCAAATTTCAGTTAAAATATGTAGAATTCTAAAAGACGTCAACATGTGTGGACGCGATTTAGAGTTTATTCATGTTTTAACGTTTAAATTTGAATTTTAATCAGTTGATTAATTAGCTAAAAGGCGTATGTGAGTGCTGACGCGTTTAAGGTTTCCTAGGCTATTTCTACTTCTCTTCCGGATGTTTATCCTTATCATAATTAGTGTAAAAGACGTCTACACATGTGGACGCATTTTACCTGATAAAGATAAAGATAAGTTTTCCGGATATTTATCATTATCTTAATTAATCTGAAAGGCGTCAGCCATCCTGGACGCGTTTTAGATAATTACAGATAAAGATGAATTAATCTATATTTATCTGTTGGTTAAGATGGATAAATCCGAGGTTTTTCTATGTTAATCACGGACGCAGAAGAAGCCTATAAATATCTTACATCTTGAAGAGTTAAAAATGTTAAGCGTAATCTTGAGTTGATTATCATTGAGCGATAGCGAGTTGAAGATCAAAGCAACAACGTCGGAACGCCGAAGCGCTACCATTTCCAGAAGTCGGCGTCCTTTCAAGATCTTCATCCATTCAAGAATTCAACCATTGGGCATAAGTCTTTTTATTTTTGCATTCATTTCATTAGTTCTACATTCATCATCACTCCATGCAACACACAACACATTCATTTCTTTCAAAATCTATTTGATTAAGGGGTTTCAAAAGCCATTAAACAAGTATGTTTGTTGTTTAGTCGTATGTTTAACATCATGATTAGAACAGATACTATTCTTGCTTAAAGTTCTCATCATAATTTCTTCATTTCTTTTCTCTCTATTTCTGCTACACGGAGCAAAAGGAGAATCAAAAGGAGAATCAAGGAAGCAAATCACAAGGATTTCTGGAAGATCCTCAACTCCTCAACTTCAACCTCAACAGCAAGAACAAAGAACAAGAAAGGGCTCTCTTTCTTCAGCCAGCTGAGGAAGGGGAATCAAGGACTCAATATCTTCCGCATTCAAACAGGTAGGCGATCAAAACCTTCTTTTGGAACTTTTTAGTTAAAAGTTTCTGGCGATTACTGCACTTAGTTTTCTGTTTTTAATAGGATTATTTTGCACTCTAAACAACCTAGATTTTTCATGATAATCACACTAGCATTTTAAGCACTCACAGCTTTTTTTGGCGATCACGGTGGGACTTGGTCTCGCTATCTTTTAGTTTTTTGTTCTTGCTATCATCAACCGGGCACCCACGGTGCACCATTTGTGTCTCTAGACACGTCCTCACCAATTGGAGAGTGTTTTAGTTTAGTTAATTTCCCTCGTGCACCACGTGCACACCCCAGTGGCAAGATCTTGCCCTCCCCTTGATTAGTTTAAAAAGTTGTTTTTGTGATGAAAATGATGTGTGATTGATTGATTTTTCTAGTTGTTTAGTTAGTAAATCATCATGTTAAAATCTGGAACTAAAAAGTCTGCATGAATTGATTATTTACTGCTTTTATCCTATTTGAGGTGGATTCAACCCAGAAAATCCTCCTGCAAAACTGTTTCTGCGACTTGAAAAGTGTCTAGGAGCACTGACGCGTTTCAAACCGCGTCAATACACACAGACGCCTTTTAGTCATATTCTCTCTGCTGTCTGCATCTGAGTTTCTGCGAAAAAAATTAAGATTTTGTTTGAATAGCGTCGACCACCCTAGACGCAATTCATACAGTTTTTTAATTTTTCTCCAGTTCTCAGATTTTTGTGACTTGTGTGCTACTACCCATTATTATTAAGCATTAGAGGCCATCTAGGCCATAGGTCATACGCATTGAGGCGAATACCCTCCTTTTCTTAGGAACACCTTACTTGACGTCAGCAACTCTCTCTGATTGGGTTGGTCCCTTGATCAGACTAGAGAAGTTGACGTTAAGGCCTCCATAAGTCCCCAAAATCAAGGTACCTCCTTGATCATCGGGCTGATTGTACCAGTTGAAGTCCCGGTTAGATTCCAAAAGCGTTGTGAGAGAAAGCCCTAGATAATAACGGTGGAAATTGAACTGAAACTAGGATCCTTTCCCTGAGCGAATTTGTGGTTTAATCCAATTCAAATAACTCAACAAGGAATCTTAAAATCACGTTAAGCATCCACTTGTTTGATTAATCTCTGTGCAACTTGTTTGTCAAATCTTTGAAAAAAGAATCTAACATCATGCTGCTACGATCAGGTAGGGACTTGAGTATGGCTCAAGACGCCATCATCAACTACGAGGGAGATGCTAATGCCCCTCGTGATTCCGACTACAACTATGAGAGCAGGAGAGATGCTGATGCCTCCCGTAATTCTGTCCCCATTCCATATCGACAAGATGGGAATGTCCGGACACCTCTCTTTCATCCCCATGATCGATATCGTGATCTTCCCCCACATGAATAAGCGATTCCTAATCCCAATCTTGAGGGGGACATCAATCAGAATGATCCCTCATCCTCTGATCCTTCGGATCTCGTCAACGCTTTGGGAGTTCTCGCCTCCCGTCTGGACCCTCAGCAGTTCAAGGCAATCCAGTCTATTTTGAAGGGGAAGGCACCCACGCAGCCTGCTGAGCCGAACCCTGTGGCTCCCCCGGCTGTCCCTCAGCAACCTCCTCTTCCTCCTCCTTACATCCATCAGGCCATGGAAGGCCTTCATATTACTTCTCAGCCAACTGGGCCACAACTTTCATCTGCTAGGCAACCGGCTAGACCGCTAACGCCCGCTTATCAAAATGCCCTCGGGCATGGCGGAAGCTCTGCCGGACCTCCCCTTTATTGTCCCCCCTGTCCAACGTACTCTAGGCAGCAGGCCTATCAAGTACCTCCACCTCCTCCTCCTCCCCAGGCAGATCTGACCACACAAGCGTTGCTGGCCAAAATGGAACGCATGGATGAGCAATTTAATAACCTCCAGAAGATGATGGGGGTCAAAGCTGCACCGGAAATCAACCTACTGAGCCTGCCAATATTCCACCTGCCGCCCTATGAGATGCCAGTGTACCGGAAGTACAACAGTACTGGTAACCCCTTCACACATCTGAAGGAGTTTATGTATGAATCCTCTTTCTGGCAGAACGACAAGAGGTCGTTGGCCTTTTTGTTCAGGAGGTCTCTAGAGGGACCAGCCCTCGAGTGGTTCTTTTCCTTAGAACCCTCTGAAGTAGAGGATTATGGTATCATTTCACACAAATTTATCCAACGATACCAGGACAGAGTTGCACCCTCCTTGTCCATCACTGACCTCATTGCAGAAAAGATGAAACCTGATGAAGAGTTTGTCAGTTTTGCCGACAGGTCGACAGGTGGTGGGGCCTGGCTGAAAAGGTGAAAGATCACTTGTCCGAGTCCGAACAAGTGAAGATGCTAATTTCCAACGCCACGCCCCAGTTCAAGCTAGTCCTCTCCCTGAACAATCTAACCAACATGGCAGAGCTCTATGAAAGAGCACGGTACTGTCAAAATGCCTTCAAGGACGCTACATTCTCTAGCGTCTTTGATCCTCACAGACCTAACAGGCCTCCACCTCGGAAGCCTGTAGTGCCAAATGCTCCTAGCACAGGTCCGACTACTGAGGGTACGCTCTCTCATGAGCAAGTCAGTAGCATGAATAATAACTCGCCCCAGTTCGTGAGGAGTCAGCAACAATACTGGCGGCCACAGCAGCCGAATCAGTAGGGATACAGGCAGCAGCAGAACCACCATTATCAGCAATAGTATCAGCGGCCCCAGCAGCCGAATCAAAACCAGCAACAGCAACAGCCACAACAGCCGCCGCAACGGCAATTGCAGTACCAGCAGCCCCAACAGCAGCAATATCAGCAACAGCAGCAGTATCAGCCGCGCGCACCGCCGGCATACCATAATGTCCCTCCTCCTGGTGACTATAACCAGCCAAGAAGACCTCCAGGCCCGAAAAGGGCAGAATACCCGGCCCTCCCAGAATCCTTGGCCAATATCTTCAGTGCTATAATGGTAGCTAATGCCTTAGTTTTGCCAAGGGAAAAGGCCGTCTGGCCTCAAAATGCCGACACGTTCAGGTATTGCTACTTCCATAGGCAACCTGGGCATACCATTGACACCTGCTTCCAGTTTAGAGATTATATTCATGATCTCAACGAGCAGGGCGGCATAGACTGGGAGGAGATGAAAAAGTATATATCAGCCCTGAAGGCGAGAAGACCACAACAGCAGCAGCAGCAGCAAGCAAGACCACCAGCACAAGCAGCACCTCCACCAAACATGGGCATAGTGCAGAACCCACTCCCGGAGCATTAGAACCAAAACCAAGTTGCTCCCATTCTGACGAACAGCCAATCTGAGGCTGATCGTGGGCAACAGTGGAGAATAGAGGACTCTTCCTCTCTTTATTCAACGGGCCATATCTTGAGTACCGCAGAACGACCACCATGCCGCACCTACATACCAACCCTCCACGCCATCCGCACCACCCAACCCTACGGTACTCAAGGTGTCACCTGGATCCTCCACGGTTGAGGAACATGCGCTTCGGAGTGGAAGGATTTTCAATAAAGTCTTTCCTCAGTCCACAGTTAGAGACGGCCCATCACAGCCAACTGAGGAAACCCATAATGAAGAGAGTGCACCAACTCAATATGATTTGTTGAAACATCTGGATCGGACACCGGCACGGATCACTGTACTTGAATTGATCAAAAGGTCGAAGATTCACCAAGAAGCCCTCATGGAATATTTGCAGAAGGTGATGGTCAACGAGGACGTGCTGGTAGAAAAAATTGCAGCACTACTAGTTCCTCAGGGGGATCAGCCCTCTATTACATTTCACATATCGGAACTAGCACCGCCGGCGGCCAGAAGCATGGCTCTGAGCATCACGGTCAATATTTGCAAGAAGGCCGTGGATGCATGCCTGGTAGATACAGGGGCTTCGATCAATGTCTTACCTCCGAAGACCCTAGAGCTGTGCGGTGTGCCCAAGGAGAAATGGCTGCCTAGCCCCATCTCAGTGACAGCATACGACAACTCTACCCATTTCCCTCTGGGAATGGTTTATTTAAAGGTGGAGCTAGGTCCTGTAAGTCATACAGAGGTCGAATTTCACATCCTGGAAATCGACCCTTCTATAAATGCCATTTTGGGACGTCCTTACATTAAAACTCTCGAGGCGATTCCTTCCACGAATCACCAATACCTCAAATTCCCTTTTAAAGGACGAATTATTAAAGTGACGAGCATGCCGATCCTTGCTGCTGCTCATACGTTGAATATTAAATCTGCTGCTTTACCTGGCCGACAACCTTTTCTGTCGGTATTACAGGTCTACCATCCAGTGGCTGATCCTTTGAAAGCCGCCACTATTTCTCCATACCCGATAAGTGCCATAAAAAGGGGGAAGCGCATGAGTACCCCAGGATGGAGAATTATGATGAAGAACGGCTACCAGCCTGGAAGAGGTCTGGGCACACAGCTGCAGGGCAGTACCACTCATGTTAAAAGTCATCGAGCAGCACTTGGAAGTGGTCTGGGCTACAGGCCGAGGAGACTGAAACAAGACAGGGTTCAGCAAGAGCATGGTCAGGAAATCTTGGAGACAATGTCTACACCACCCAAAGAAGGCCGAGATCCCCTAATATGGACCCTGTACACTCATTTTGTAAAAGGGCCCATACTTAGCCATGACAACACGGTGGTCATTACTTCATGTTTTGACCTCCATGACATATATGGGAGAGACTTGGCCAGACATTGCTCGGAACTACTTACGTACCAATCCTCGGAGGCTCTACGGCCTATGAAGAGGAGAAAATTCCATGATCCCGAATGCGAATGGTACAGGTGGTTCGATCTGAGGGACCTTTACATAGCACTGAACAGGTTGTTCCTGGATCCTGCAGAACCCAAATGGCCGCCGCAGATTGATGAGCTGATTGAAGGTCCTGGTGCTATCTTTGATAAGCGAATACTGCTGTCGGAAGAAACCGATGAAGAGGAGCCATATGACCCCTATGAAGCTGGTTACACTACAGATCTGCTCTGGAAGGGGACATATCCTTCTTATGTCTTCATACTCCATACTCTGTTTCGCACACTGCTCTTGACCCCGACTTGGTCGTGGGTCATTACTGAAGATATTCCACGGGCTCCGCCCATTATGATCACTTTGTCCCCTCGGGACCTCATTCCATCACCTCCTCTCGATCTAGATAGGATGTATGATTTGATCTGGGACATATTGCTATATGATCCCCCTAATCCTCTGGCCTTGGTGCCACTCCCTCCATCTGATTCTCCTTCTATTTGTATCCATTCCTGCTTTATGTTTAATTCCTTCGATATCCAAAAAAAGACGCCAATTTGGCAACAAATTCTTCCCAGATCCTCATCGAGGAAACATCTTACTTGTCCGATCACACCCCATTGCGCGGGTCCTTCGGTCAAGATTCTCTCCTAGATCTACTCTGTCCCTCCCCTCGGGAGGATTCCTCTGTATTTCCACTTGTATCCCAGGATTTTCATCCTGCTTCATCTTCATTAGGTGAGTTTAGTGAAGTTAGGCAGTCCAGTTTTAGTCAGGTTAATCAGGGTAGGAAGCCTAAGGGTAGGCGAATTCTAGATAGATACCTCCAGGACTTAGCTGATAGATGCTTTTCTTGCTCTTTAATCCCTCAATTTTTAGAAAATCCAATTCAGATGCCAGAAGACTGTATAGACGATGAGTCAGTCAACGATGGGTATCGGGTGTATGAGTTAGTACATGAAAAAGACCCCATTATTGAAAATGAGGAAGATGACGAGGACGCAGCTGAGGCATATGCCAGTAGAATGAAGAGATTCGATGAACCCTCAGCTGCCGTAGAAGAGCCCACCAAAGAAATCAATTTAGGGATTGAAGACGAACCTAAGGTTGTCCTCGTCAGCAAAAAACTTTCTACAGAGGATGAGAAGGCAATGATACAAGTACTTAAGGACTATAAGGACACTTTCGCCTGGAGTTATGAAGATATGCCGGGGTTAGACTCATCTTTAGTTGAACACAGATTGACATTAAAGGACGGAGTTAGCCCGGTCAAACAGAAATTAAGGCGATTCTACCCATAAATGGCTCTAAAGATGAAGGAAGAGGTCGACAAATTAAATAAAGCCAAATTCATTAGAGTTGTCCTTTATCCACAATGGGTGGCCAACATAGTCCCGGTCATGAAGAAAGATGGAAAGGTCAGGATTTGCATTGACTTCCACGACTTGAACCGGGCATGTCCTAAAGATGATTTTCCATTGCCTCATATTGATGTACTCATTGATAACACCGCTGGCTATGAAACTTTATCGTTCATGGACGGATTTTCAGGATATAATCAGATTAAGCTAGCAGAAGAAAATCAAGAGAAGACGTCATTCACTACACCTTGGGGAACATACTGCTATGTCGTCATGCCATTTGGATTGAAGAATGCTGGAGCCACTTATCTGAGGGCT
Source organism: Zantedeschia hybrid cultivar (assembly GCA_030544215.1). Lineage (NCBI taxonomy): Eukaryota > Viridiplantae > Streptophyta > Magnoliopsida > Alismatales > Araceae > Zantedeschia > Zantedeschia hybrid cultivar. The sequence goes on along the minus strand of JARZZO010000003.1, from coordinate 29,925,057 downwards.
ATGATGGCAATATTTCATGACATGATGCACATAGATCTGGAAGTGTATGTGGATGATTTATTGGTTAAATATAAGACAAAGGCTGAGCATGCCAAGGTTTTGGCAAGGGTATTAGAGAGATCGAGAGAGTATCAGTTAAAGATGAACCCCAAGAAATGTGTATTCGGGGTATCTTCAGGAAAATTACTTGGATTTATTGTCAGCAAACGGGGAATTGAGATCGATCCCAACAAGGCGAAGGCTATCAGAGAAATGCCACCTCCCAAAAATTTGAAAGAGTTGAGAGGATTAATCGGAAGGTTGCAATTTATTCGCCGTTTTGTCTCCCAGCACTCACAAAGGTGTAAGCTGTTTTACGAGCTTACCAAGCCGGGAGTCAAATTCGATTGGGACGATAAGTGTCAGGAGGCATTCGATGGATTAAAGAATTATTTAGCAAGTCCTCCTGTTTTAAGACCACCATCTCCAGGCAAGCCATTAATACTTTACATTTCAGTCCTGGATGATGCAGTGGGGGCTGTCCTAGCACAAGAGGATGAAGAAGGAAAGGAAAGGGCAGCCTACTATCTCTCTAAACTTCTTAACCCCGCTGAACAGAGATACACGGCGATGGAGAAAACATGTGCAACATTAGTCTGGGTTGTTCAGAAATTGAAGCATTATTTTCTGGCCCACGAAGTCCATCTCATCGCTAGGATGAATCCGATCAAATTCCTTCTGGAGAAATCTGTTCTTACTGATAGGTTAGCGCGATGGCAAAGCTTTCTATCTCAATTCGATATCATTTACATTCAGCAGAAAGCGATCAAGGGCTACGCCATAGCGGAACATCTCGCTCATCATCCCCTTCCTCGTTTCGATCCCGTGCGATCAGAGTTTCCGGATGAGGAACTGATGTCCGTAAATCAAATCAGAGATGATATGTGGACTCTGCATTTTGACGGAGCTCTGAATTCTCATGGAAAGGGGATCGGTATCGTTTTGTTATCACCTGAAGGTGTCACCATTCCACAAGCCTTTCAGCATGACTTTCCAGTCACTAACAATATAGTTGAATACGAGGCACTCCTTGCTGGTCTCGAGGCTGCTCATTCCCATTGTGCCACCAAACTCAGGATTGTGGGTGATAGCCAACTGATTCTTCGCCAAGTGCTGACCAAGTATCGAACTCTTGATCCCAAGCTCAAGTCTTATCAAGAACTTACTTTTGCCTATTCAAAGCTTTTTACGAAATTGATCTTTGTACATGTCCCTAGGAATCAGAACATCTTAGCTGACGCTCTAGCTTCACTTGCATCTTCTCTTGATTTTCCAATCAGCAAGCAATCCGAATCAATCATAGTTCACAGGCGTCTTTCACCCGCCGTGAAAGACCCTTCATTTCTTAGAACTAAGGAGAAGCTGCTGAAGAAAGTCAGAGACGGAGATATTGTGGAAAAAAGAGAAATAATGTTGATGGAGCTGTTAGAAGAGATGGATGATGAACATAAGCCATGGTATTATGAGATTGCCAAATATTGTGAAGATCAATCGTATCCTGAGGAAGCTACAACTGAGGAGAAGAGAGCTATCAGGAGAGTTACTCAACGATACACCTTAGTTTGAGGAACACTGTACAAGAGAGGTTTTGATGGAGTTCTTTTGAGATGTCTAGACGAAGATGAGCTTTGGAAGGTTATGGAAGGAGCTCATAGTGGAGTTTGTGGTGGCCATGTCAATGGACAGATGCTAGCAAAGAAGATCCTTAGACAAGGATTTTATTGGCCAACCATGGAAGAAGACTGTGTAGGATATGTTCGTAGGTGTGCTAAGTGTCAACTTCACGCCGACAAAATTCATTCTCCTGCATCTTTACTCCATCCTGTTTCTTCCCCATGGCCTTTCTCCATGTGGGCTTTCGACATCATTAGACCCCTTGGTAATCCAGATTCCGGCATCAAATAAAAATCTTTCATTCTCACGGCAACGGAATACTTCACCAAGTAGGCAGAAGCCGAAGCATACGTGGAAATCAAAGCATCAACCGTCTGCAAGTTCATTATGAAGAACATCATCACCCGATTTGGAATTCCAAGCACCATCGTCACCGACAACGGACCGCAGTTCGTGTCACAAGAATTGAAAGATCTCTGCAACATGTATAAAATTGCATTGCATCATTCATCTCCTTATTATCCGCAAGGCAATGGCCAAGCAGAGGCAACTAATAAGACTTTGATCAAAATCATCAAAAAGACGTGCAAATCTAACAAATTCGCAGACTGGCCAAAAAAATTGGTTGAGGCTCTATCGGCCTACCGAACTTCAATCCGCACGCCCACTGGGCAAACTCCTTATTCCTTAACATTTGGAATGGAAGCGGTAGTTCCATACGAAATCCTTATACCGTCGTTAAGAGTACAATTGAACAAGGAATTTTCCATTAATGAACATCGTTCAGCACTCCTTGCTCAATTGGAACTCTTAGACATGAAAAGATGGTCAGCCGCCAATCATGCAAAAGTTTATCAAAATAGACTAGCACGTTTTTATCAAAAGAAAGTCATTGAACGGAAGTTCAAAATCGGTGAAATGGTTGTCAAAAGAATTTTTGTAAAACCTGGTGGTCCGCGTTCTAAGCTCCAACCCAACTGGGAAGGACCTTATGTTGTATCGCACGCTTTTCCTGGTAACGCTTATCGTCTTGTTAATGCAGAAGGAGAAGAGCTAACTCATCCCTAGAATGGTTTACATCTTAAGAAATACTACCCTTAGGTTAAAGAGTCGATCAGTATGGTACAATGACCAGTGGAATCAGAAAATTTATAAACTCGAATTTCCTTGTCAGTCTGAATAATTTAACTTTAAACCCATTACTACACACACTGACACGTTTGATTCGTGAGTAACAAGAGATGCTAAGTCCTAAGGAATATCAAAAGCTTGACTGAAAGTGTAAAGTGCAAATCATTCGTTTTAAAGCAAAATTCTGTTTTACACTCGGCCCATGATGTCGGAACGAGGCTTAGAATAGACTACCAAGAATACCCGCCATCTTAGTAGGAGGCCGTCATAAAAAAATGGGGGAGATCCGTCCCAAAGCAAAAGAACAGGCAAAAGCCAAATGTCAAATCAAAAGGCCATTACACTACAAATGTTACATCAAGGCCATGAAATGAAACAAAAGGGAACGCAAGGTCGATAAATACCCCGGAAAGAAATGACCGAACCCCAACGGATACTAGGGTAGGAAAGGAACATCTTTTTAGGTCTCCGGAACCTTCTCATGGGCTTTCTAAACTTATTCTTCCTTTCTTTCTAAAGAGGCGTACTCCAAACTTAAGGAATGACTTAGATTGACTAAGGGTCAAATTATCAAATGGGATCACGAATGGAAACACAAATTCAAACACGATGGGTTTAAGTTAAATTGTTGAAGAATGATTTGGAAATTAAGTTAATAAATGAATATGATCTTTTGATCTGAGTACCATGCTGGTCTTTTAGTCAAAAATCCAAAAAAAATATATATGTCAAAAACCCGAAAAAAAATACATATGCCAAAAACCCCAAAAGAATACATATGCCAAAAACCCCGAAAAAAATACATATGCCAAAAACCCCAAAAAAAAATACATATGCCAAAATCCCAAAAAAAATTACATATGTCAAAAAAAATCAAAAAAAATACATATGTCAAAAAAAAAAAAATCATATATATGTCAAAAATCCAAAAATATATATTTCAAAAAAAAAAAAAATGAATATTTCAAAACAACAAAAATATTTCAATTAGCATTTGCTTATTGCATTTGGTGTGTCTCATTCATTTTATTTTCAGCGAGCATCTGTCTGCTTGCATGTTGCATTAAGTTTGCTTATTAGTTCAATTACCTTTGTTAATAAAGGCTATGCCCCTTGACCATTTATTGAAGGAAAAATCAATTGACCATTTATTTGGTCAGGCAAGGGGCTAAGCCTAAATAGATACTTAACCTGTTTGTTAAGTCATGTACAGGGCGCAGAAATCAAAGACACAAAGCACAAAGCTGAAGTTCAGAAATCTATAAACTCAAAAGTTTCATATACAGGACACAAGGCATGTAGAGTTGGAATCCGAGTAGAGAACAACTAGAAACCTGTTTCTGTGAGTAAAAGGCGTCGAGGATAAGTGACGCGTTTCAATGTTGAATGGCGTCTTCGCGACACGACGCGTTTCAGCCTTTCTGAAATTCAGGAAAAGCTGAAAATCTCAAGAAGATCCCACTGGGGAGTTCAAGAAGTCCTGACCGTCGCTAAAAAGACGGTTATTTCTACCCTTGTATTATTCTATGTAATTATTGTGCATCATTTGCATTATTATCATTTGTATTATTATATGATAAGTATTTATTATAGTATATCAAGGACCTTGTGGTTTTGATGAAACTGGAATTTGAATTCCCTTTCAACAAAAACGGTGATAATTCCAGAGAATTCTTAATCGTACGGATAGGCCGTTGGATTGTTAAATAGTGAGGACGATGGTTCCACTTTTGTGAAACGGTGCGTGGATAAACAAGCTTCGGTTTAGCACTGAATTGTAAGAATTGGTGTCTTGACTCATTAATGACAGTTTAACAATATTATCCTTGATTAATTTTTGACTTTATATTTTTCTTTTAGCTCAGCATGCATCATATAGGACTTTGAAATCATTGTGATAAGAATTAATTATTGATTAAGTTTCAGACCATTTAATCAAATAATCTCAACATGATATGAAATATTCCATTCCGAATTGAGTATCTTGATTATCTTTGAAGTTCGCTTGAAGATATCCTTGGAATTCTATCCTTTCTTGGATTCTTTATCCAATATTCTTGTTTTCTTTTTAAGATCCATCATGGCTGCAGCACGTCCACATTGGCTGGCAAACGCTCCCCATGATGAAACCTGCAGTGTCTACGACCTGGGGTACTTCCCACTCCGAGGAGGTTGATCGACTTTATTTTATTTCCTTGTCTCCCTCATCCAGACAGGATTGATTCCTTTGATCTCTTTGAACTATCTTCATTGATGATTTTGAGAAAAATTCCAATCATGTGATGTTAAGAGCGTGTCTCATCACACCTTGGCATCACCTTTTCAGTACATTTCATTTCATTTCACTCCCTTGCAAAGACGATGCCAAGGTGAGGCAGCTGTAGACACGCTAATTTTGACATCATTTCGAGTAAATTTCATATTATATAATAATGCCTCATAATGGTCTGATATTTAATCATTGGTTAATTTTTATTGATCTTTTTGAGTGTCGGGTTTAACAGACATGTTTAATTTAATCAATTAAATTGATTTTAGCTCAAATTTCAGTTAAAATATGCAGAATTCTAAAAGACGTCAACCTGTGTGGACGTGATTTAGAAGTCTAAAAGACGTCAACCTGTGTGGACGCGATTTAGAGTTTATTCATATTTTAACGTTTAAATTTGAATTTTAATCAGTTGATTAATTAGCTAAAAGGCGTTTGTGAGTGCTAACGCGTTTTAGGTTTTCTAGGCTATTTCTACTTCTCTTATGGATGTTTATCCTTATCTTAATTAGTGTAAAAGACGTCTACACATGTGGACGCGTTTTACCTGATAAAGATAAAGATAAGTTTCATGGATATTTATCCTTATCTTAATTAATCTGAAAGGCGTCAGCCATCTTGGACGCGTTTTAGATAATTACAGATAAAGATGAATTAATCTATATTTATCTGTTGGTTAAGATAGATAAGTCCGAGGTTTTTCTATGTTAATCAAGGACGCAGAAGAAGCCTATAAATACCTTACATCTTGAAGAGTTAAAAATGTTAAGCGTAATCTTGAGTTGATTATCATTGAGCGATAGCGAGTTAAAGATCAAAGCAACAACGTCGGAACGCCGAAGCACTGCCATTTCCAGAAGTCGGCGTCCTTTCAAGATCTTCATCCATTCAAGAATTCAACCATTGGGCATAAGTCTTTTTATTTCTGCATTCATTTCATTAGTTCTACATTCATCATCACTCCATGCAACACACAACACATTCATTTCTTTCAAAACCTATTTGATTAAGGGGTTTCAAAAGTCATTAAACAAGTAAGTTTGTTGTTTAGTCGTATGTTTAACATCATGATTAGAACAGATACTATTCTTGCTTAAAGTTCTCATCATAATTTCTTCATTTCTTTTCTCTCTATTTCTGCTGCACGGAGCAAAAGGAGAATCAAAAGGAGAATCAAGGAAGCAAATCACAAGGATTTCTGGAAGATCCTCAACTTCAACCTCAACAGCAAGAACAAAGAACAAGAAAGGGCTCTCTTTCTTCAGCCGGCTGAGGAAGGGGAATCAAGGACTCAATATCTTCCGCATTCAAACAGGTAGGCGATCAAAACCTTCTTTTGGAACTTTTTAGTTAAAAGTTTCTGGCGATCACTGCACTTAGTTTTCTGTTTTTAATAGGATTATTTTGGACTCTAAACAACCTAGATTTTTCATGATAATCACACTAGCATTTTAAGCACTCACAATAGTCATCTATAAAAGTGACAAAATGCCTCTCACCCGTCAGACAGGAGGAAAACAGACCACATATATCAGTGTGAATTATTTTTAAAATTCTAGAACTTCTTGTGGCATCCTTATTAGGCATGTGTGTTTGCTTTCTTTTAATGTAATCGACACATGTCTCGAAATCAGTAAAATCTAGAGTGTGTAACACACCTTCTCCCACTAACCTCTTAAGCCTCTTAATTGAGATATGTCCTAATCTCCTATGCCATAACATAGATGAATTTTCATTAACTCTACCACGCTTGTTGCCAATATGAACTCAAGTATATAGGATATTATGAGATTGTTCATTCACATTTCTAAGACACAATTTATATAAACCATCAAATATATAACCAGTACTAATAGCAACAGAATCTTTAATTAATTCAACTGAAGAGTTTCTAAGACTGACTTGAAAATCTTTTGAATCAAGTTTTGATACTGAAACCAAATTTCTACTAAAAGATGGTACATAAAGAGTGTCTTCTAAGTTTAGAACAAATCATGATTCCATAAAGATCCTATAAGTTCTTACGGCCTTGATTTGTGAGCGCGTCTTATTTCCTCAAAAGATGCTTCGCTCACCCTCATTCGGAGGCCTTTGAAAAAGGAATCCTTACATAGAAGTGGCAAGATGCATAGTAGATCCTGAGTCAATCCACCATGTGTCTTTATGAACATTTACTAAATGAGACTCATAACAAACATAAGATGATATATTACCTTTCTTTTCAAACGATACCTTCCTTTTTAGACAATCTTTTTTAACGTGTCCAAGTAATTTGCAGAGGAAGAATTTGTCGTTTTTACGTTTTGACTTAGTCTTCTTCTGGACACCCTTCTTCTTTCTTGATCTGTTTTTCACTTTATGAGAGGTAAACAAAACAACATGATTTCTCTTTCCTCTCAATCTCTCTTCCTCCTGGACATACATAGTCATCAGTTCATTGACTGACCACTTAGCCTGATATGTATTGTAGGAGATCTTGAATGTCTCATATTCACTAGGCAGATAGTTGAAAATAAAATGGATTAGAAAAATGTCTGAAATAATAATTTCCATGGCATTCAGTTGAGCAGAAATATCCCTCATAATCATTATATGCTCTCGAACACTGCTACTAATTTATTTCATTGAGGACAGTTTAGTCATTAAAGTGCTGGCTTTGACTTTATCAGAACTAATGAACTGTTCATCAATTGCATTAAGAAATCAACTAACAGTGATCTGATCTAAGATAGATCCCTTGATGTTCTGTCTAACATGTCTTTGAAGGAATAGAAGGTAAAGACGGTTGGACTTTTCTCATTTCTCATAATGAGTCTGCTGTTCCATTGAACTTTCTGAAATAAGTGGACCTGGCATATCCTCACATAAAGTCAAATCTAAGTCTATGCATCCCAAAGCAAATAGTACTCTTTGTTTCCATTCAGTGAAATTAATGCCATTCAGATAAGGCACATTCCCAGTAAAAGATGTAAATAAAAAAAAAAAGCAGCTGAAATAAACAAACACATGCTCACATATAAGATAATGGGACAAATATATTGTAAGTTATGAGGTAGTAATTTAAATTGCAAAGTAATTCAATAACTAAATTGAACTACTTTAACAAGTCGTCTGATTGCATCATTACAATATCTCTTTTGGGAGAGAATTATAATATGCTTATAAACAGACTCTCCAAATTAACTTAAGTGATAAAACTAAAATTTATAAATATTTTGATATCAAGAAAGAGTACATTTGGGTACAAAACTCTCAAGAGTCGCCGTGCATATAAGTTTTATTTTATCCTGCTCATGACATGAAAATAGACACTCCGTTGGGAGTTTAAAATCTACAATCAAGTCAAGAACACAAATATTTGATATCATTTTAATTTCTTAATGAGTATATTTTATTATTCTCTATGCATAAGGCCACTTTGATGATTAATTTACACACTTTGAATTCTAAAACATCCCCCCCCAATTAAAATGATAACAAATAACCAAATGCTTATTAATGATACTATTTAAAATTTAATATGGTTAAATTTTAACATTCCTCGTGATCAGTGCCACTTTGGATAGCATTAATTAATATTTAATATGAGCAAAAAGGACAAAAACATAATAATTATTACAATTTGAAATGAAAATATTCATATATAAGTAAAAACTGTAAAGAGGTCAAATTATCACAAAAATATCTCTTAAGTTTACAATAATAATTATTAATTCATAAATAATCTTAATCATGTTTAAAACTAGATTAAAAAAGGCAAAATACAAGTTTATAGTATGTTGTTACATAAATGTCATTTTTCTATTTGCAAAAATAAAACCAGAATCGGAAATAAATACTGTTCTGTTTACAAAAATAACCTGCATTATAAACATACCCTTTTATGTTTGAAGAATTAACCAGAATCGCAAACATATCCATTTCAATTTGCAAACAGAACGAGAAATTGCAAGCATATCTGTTTATGTTTGTATAATTAACTTAATTTGCAAATGAATCTATTTTTGCAAAAATAATTAGAATCGCAAACATATCCTTTTCAATTTGCAAAAATAACTAAAATTTGCAAACATATCCGAATATATTTGCAGAAATAATCAGAATTGCAAACATATCCGTTTCTGTTTGCAGAAATTAAACTTAATTGCAAACAAATCCGTTTCTGTTTGCAGAAATAACCTGAATCGCAAATAGATCCCTAAAATTATATATGTATCCAAATTGTTTAAAAAATGATCCATTACACTTTAAATGTCACTAATGGGCCCAAAACAAACTCTGAAATATGGGCCTTAGATCCAGAACATAATAGATCAAGTAACTTACCATTAGTGAACTTTAAAAGATAAGGATAACTAAAAGAATTAAAATTAATCGATTTTTTTTTTTTGAAAATCTTAAAGGATACACATAACAATAATGGATATAAATGGATACAGATCTGGATCTTAATGGATTAACGGATCGAGTTGGATCGGATTAACGAATTCAGGTCGAATTTTAAAATGAATACGAATTCGAGTCTTAAATAAGATCCAAACGAATCCAATACCCGTAATCAAGATCCGAAACCCGTTAACATGGATTTGTTATGGAATACTTAAACGGATATGTATTCGGGTCTTAATAAGACCCAAACGGATCTAATTTACCTAAAACCAATATCGAAACCATTTAACTAGGATCCATTACGGATTTAAAATCCAACCCAAAATTAAAATCTAAAAGACCCATTAAATTGGATCCATTAACATTCATTGGATCCTAATATTTAAATCAATAAACATTTAAATCTTAATGGGGGTCTTAATGGTCATTACTCGGTCATCTTCAACGTCCCCCCCACCATTCTCTCCAAAAACGTTATGTTTTGGGAAGAACCGTAATAGTTGGGGACAAATAACGGAGGTGAAGAGCCAATCCGGCTGCCGCCACCCCCATCGCTGGAGTTGGCTGCCGCTAGCCCAATACCTCACCTATTTTTTTATTTTTTATATTTTATTATTACTTTTTTAATACAGGGGCTTGGGAGAAAACGGTCGGGCCACCTTGTGCTGGGCGCTGGGCCCGCGTAGGGCGCCCGCCCGCGTAAGGCGGCGGTGCCCAGTGCAGGTACCCAGTCGCAGGCTCTGGGCTCGCCCCGCCCTTCCTGGCGACAGATTCGCAGGTGCGTCGGGTTCTTTCACAGCGGCGTCGGTCACCGTTCGACGATCTAAAAAATAAAATAATATAACAGGAATAACGTTACAATTTTCCTGTGCGTAACTAGATGGAAACAAGAAAATTACAGTAAATCAAAGTTTCAAAATCATCGACACGGGCTCTGATACTATTTGTTAGGGATTTAGGAATACCTGCAGCGGAAGACATCCCTAAACGAAGGAGGAAGACGACGCCGAAGTCGATCCCCACACGCACACGAGCCTCACGAGAACCGCACGAATGCCGAACGAGGAGATGGTGTAACCTATCTCACTTGATGCGTATGGCTTCACGAGGAGTCATAGGCTTCTTATATAGAGAGGAGGGACCAGTCCTGTTTAAGTTTAAATGGATTCTACCCATTACAAGATCCTAATGGGTTCCTAATACGTTAAGCCTAATAACTGCACTCCGTTAACTAAATACCGTATGATATGTATTGTGTAGCCCATTTATCACAAGTGGACCACAATTAAGTTAAGTCCCAACACGTGGATGTTAGACTCTAGGCACTTACATTAAGTACCATGACAACACGAACACACACTGGAACTGGATGTTTTTGAAAGTCTCCAATCTACTTTTTTTGAACTTTAAAGGTGATAACTTTATTTAAACTAGAAATGAGAGAGTACATAAGCAGTCTGCTTCAAGAGCAGGGGAAATAACAACAGGGAACAAGGGAAAAACCCAATGCATGTCCTGCAAGGTAGATAATGGTAGCTTAGCTAAGTAGTGAGCTATCCCATTACATGTTATGGGTATAAAACTAAGATCGATGGACACACAGTCTCTGATACATTGGCAGTTTCGGATGATGTTGTGAACATTCCAGGGGGGGGGGGGGTCTTTAATCTTTAGAGCAACATTTATAATAGTGAGCGCATCACCTTCCACTGAGACAGGTTGTTGGGAGCTGGCAGCAAGCTTCAGAGCTTCAAGGAGGGCAAGAGCTTCCCAACAGCAGGATCAGAGGAATACACAACTTTGGAGAGACACTGGATGGGGGAACCAAGGTGATTTCGCATCACAACTCCAATGGCACCAGCATGCCCAGACGTAGCACCATCGAAATTAATCTTTAAGCAATTTGTCTCAGGAGGAGACCAAGTAGTGGTCTTAATTGATAGCTTAGGGATAGAGAGAGTAGCAGCTGGTTGACAGGAGATCTAGAATTCAACATCTGTAATGGCAGCACTGATAATAGCATAGGGGTTGGGGCTCTTATCCTCAAAGACTTTCCGACACCTAGCTTTCCAAACTTGCCACATAATAGAGAAACATATGGAGACGAGATAGGTATCTTTTCCATTACTAGAGAACGGGGGGAGAGCCCAATGCATAATCCTATCTGCAAGGCTCAAATCCTCAAAATTTGAATGATAATTCAGGAGAGAGGCTAACCAGACACAGTGAGCGAAATCACAGTAGAATAGTAGGTGATCTACACTTTCATGATCCATCCAACAGAGAGGGCAGGGGCTGTCAACATCAGGAATCCTTTTAGCTAGAATGCTTTTAATAGGAATAGCATTCTTGATGGCCTTACCAGATGAAATGAAGGATCTTAGGAGGGACCACCTTGCTGATGTGAGGGTTCCAAATAAGCTTCCAAACTGGGTTCGGAGACGAGGTTGATGCGTGGGGAGAGTGTTCCATGAGGAACCTATACGCAGATTTTAAGGAGAAAACACCATTGTCATTAAGTGGCCAAATGAGTCGATCACCAGGACTACCAATTGTGATAGGAAGGGTAATTGCAAGGATTGACTTTGTAGTATCCAAATTAAAAATACTATTGATAAGGGAGCTATTCCACTGGTGACTTGAGATCAACTGAAAAACCCAGGTGGGTAGAGGATTTAAGTACTCAACTCTAACAGTGATTCTGCACTAATGTACTGCCATCGGGACCTCAGGCTCGTCTGAGGTTTCTACGGAAAGCTCGGTATCCCTCGTAGAGGTATACTGGAATCTACTGCTCGCCTGTCTCCGGCAGTCGTCGTCTCCCCCCCCAACCCCTCTTCCTCTGGACTGAGATATTTACGAATAGCTTGGCATCCCCTCTGAGTATCTGGAGCCTTGTCCCACCCTCCCACCCACCTTGTTGCAGTTGCCTCCACCACCTCCCACCTTTAGCACCTCCATCTACATTGCCCGATTCATAAAACATCGCCCTAACCTGCACGTTTTTCAGCTTTCATGTTTCCTATTCCCACCATAACCGCATCTTGTCCTAACCGTTTCTTCTCTGTGTACACTGTTCATCTATAACCAACTGGTGATTCCCGCCTATTTAATTTCAAACCCTCAGTACCCCGGGCCTTTTCATTTGGTGGCACCTCCTCAGTTCTATTTCGCTAGGAACTCAACAAAACGTTTCATCTACGGCTCTCAGCATGGATGCAGATAACCAGGGAGAGTCGCCCTTAGATCAACAGGAGGAAGAAGTCCTAAGGAGCTTCAAAGCCTTGTTGAGGAATGAAGGAGAGCAGAACATATCGGTGTTGGGAGTTGCCGAAGCAGAAGGAGTCGACCAGTGGAAATACTCTGTTATAGTGAAAGTCCAAACAGATTCATTGGTTCACCCTGCTGGGCTAAAGGAATGGATGCAGAAACTTTGGAACCCAGCAGGCCAATGGTCCCTGCTGGATTTCCCAGGTAACAAGTTCTTGGTCAGATTCTCCCAAATTGAAGACGCGGACAAGGTATGTAGAAGATCTTCCTGGTTCTTTAATAATGACTTAATCCTCATTCAGTGAGGCAAACCTGGTATCTCTCCCTCACAATATGAGCTCAACCAAAGTGAGCTTTGGGTCAGGATTTACGACCTGCCAATGGAATTTCTTACTGGCCAGGCTGCCATGATCTTAGCAGAACAAATTGGAACCCCTCATAGGCCTGTCCCGGAATATGTTAAATCTTGGAGCACCCATGCGCGCATCAAGATCACATTGAATGTTGACAATCCTCTGGTTAAAACAGTATATGCTATAGGTTCTGTAAATTCTGTGGTAGATTGGGGCATGAGGATGATAATTGCAAGGAGCTGGTCAATGTTAGAAATCAAATCAAGGTAGCCTATTCCACACAGCTGAAGAGTAGGATGGAGAAGGCTATTAGTTTTAATTTTGATGACAGCCTCAAAGTGTCTAGTAGATTCATTCCTGCAGTCGAATGTATTCCAAACTCAAATTTTCATGAAGATAATGGAGCTGAAGAATCCCCGGGCATAGAGGAAGAGTTGGCTATTATTTTGGGACCTCAGGACAACCCACCGGAGGCAGACCATACCCACCAATCCACACCCCCTGTTAATCCTGACATCCCAGACTACCAACCTATCCAGCCCAGAAACTTTTTCCCAAAGATCCCTATCCTGCAGGGCTTACCTACCACACACTGCCAGAATCCTCGCACCCAAGCTGTAGCTAACTCTTTACAAACTTGCCACGATAGCTACAAGCGGCAATGAGGTACTCCTGTCACTCCTCAGAGGTCCACACCTATCTCTGAACCAGCCAGTAAACCGCCAACTTTACCACCCACCCCCCCACACCTATTTAATGTGCCCATTACCTACCAGAAACCTTTCACACTCCAACCACTGCCCCACCACCACAAACAATCTATAGGTACCGTCAAAAGAAAGCTGGCATGGGAGGAGGCTTCAAACAAGAAAGCTAAAACCAGCTGCCCCAATCCTGAACCCATCCCAATCAATCCCTCACCCAGTCAGGCTACTCACAGATAGAAAACTAAATTGCATACCCCTTACAGAGCCATATCAAAATCTCCCAGCAAGAGCAACCTTTACCCATCATCCAAAACCCTTTGTTCTAAGGTCGAGGCGGTGGACTACAAATCACCGCCACATCCCAAATGAAACTACTGTCTTGGAATTGTCGTGGTTTGGGCGGGAACCCGACAGTTACCTACATTGATCAAATGTCCCGCTCCCTCAATCCAGATGTTTTCTTTTTGTCTGAAACTAAAACTAACTACATCAAAGCCACCAATTTCTTCCATCTCAGAAACATCAAGAATTTCCATGTTAGTGATCCGGTGGGCAGATCTGGGAGCCTATGGTTGTGGTGGAATGACAATATAAACCTGAAGATCCTCCGGACTAGTACTAATTGGATTCTAGGGGCTGTTGACTCTACCTCTCATGGTCAGTGTTGGCACATGTTATGTATCTATGCTCCTCCGAGACCCAAAGAGAGACAGATTTTTGGAATGAGCTCCTGCAATTAATAGATAACATCACAGGCCCCATTGTTGTCATGGGCGACATGAATTCCATCCTCAACCCAGGCGATAAAGTGGGAGGCAGCAGACCTGCCAATCGTCATTTGAGACATTTCAGAGATTTTGTACATAATGCCAGGCTGATGGATATAGGCTTTGTGGGCCCCTTGTATACCTAGTCCAACAGGAGATCTGCAAAATTCCACATTAGAGAGAGACTTGACTAGGTCCTTGTCAACGCAGATTGGAGGATCAGATACCCTTTGGCCACGGTTCATCACCTCCCCAAATGTAGTAGTGATCATAACCCCATCTTGCTCAATATGTTGGGTTTCAAGAAGAGAAGACAGCTACCTTTCAAACTGGAATCCATCCCCGGTTTGAAGATGTGGTTAAAAATGCGTGGAACTCCCACTTCTCCCTCCCAGAGCAGTATCATGAGAAGATTAAGTGGATACAACACCACCTCAGGAAGTGGCACAGGAACAATTTTCCCAATGTCATGAGAAGAATTGAGCAGATAAAGCAGCAACTAACTGAACTCTCCAAACTCAACATCACTACTGGCAACTTAAACAGAGAGCACCAACTCAAGAAAGAACTCGAGGAATTATACGATAAGCAAGAGGAATTCTGGAAACAAAGATCGAAGTCTCATTGGCTCAATGAGGGAGACCGTTGCACCCGTTATTTCCACATCAATACCCTCAACAGAAGAAGAACCAATGGAATTGCCTGGATCCAAAAAGCTGGAGGGGATTGGGTAGGAAACTTAGAGAACATCAAATCTGAATTTGTAAATTTTTTCACTAATCTCTTCACCTCTGCCAACCCAGATCCATTGCCTAACAATTTCCAGCTATCCAACCCACCACTTACCCACTTTGATATTACCTCTCTAAACAAGCCACCTTCTGAAACAGAGATCTCTGAAGCTTTCCGGGATCAAGCTCCTCTTAAGGCTCCTGGGCCCGACAGTTTGCCACCTATTTTCTACCACAAGTATTGGCATATAGTCCACATTGATGTCACCAACTTGATCTCACAGGTGTTCCAGAGTAGTGTTCTCCCCCCAGGTATGAATCACTCTTTCACTACTCTAATTCCCAAAGTCTCCCCTACTAGGCAACCCCTCCCAATTCAGACCCATCAGCCTATGCAACACAGTGTATAAGGCTGTCACAAAAATACTGGCGTCCAGAATTAAACCTTTATTACATAAACTACTTTCCTCCTGTCAAGGAGCTTTTACCCCTCAGAGGCATATCTCTGATAGCATTGTCATGCTCATGGAGCTTATGCACTCCCTGCATAAGAAGAAGGGCAAAACGGGTGTATTTGCCTTGAAACTGGATATCTCCCGTGCTTATGACAGAATGGAATGGTCTTTTATCGCTAATATTCTATCTAAGCAGGGGTTCCAAGGTTCAAGTTTTAAACTCATCATGAATTGTATTACTACTGCATCTTGTTCAATTAATATCAATGGTGAGCCAACTGGGTACATTACACCCCAAAGAGGTATCAGGCAGGGATGCCCTATCTCGCCTTACATCTATATTTTGTGTGCTGAAGCCCTATATTCCATGCTCAAGAACAGTCAAGATCAGGGTAAATTCAGAGGCTTCAAAGTCAATGCTCAAGCCTAGGCGATTAACCATCTTTTGTACGCGGATGATGTTTTCCTGTTTGGCAGAGCCACTGAACCTAAGATGATGGAGCTATTGCATTGCCTTAATACATACATATGCTAGGTGCTCTGGGCAGGCTATTAACAGGGAGAAGTCTGGGATC
This sequence comes from Zantedeschia hybrid cultivar, assembly GCA_030544215.1. NCBI lineage: Eukaryota > Viridiplantae > Streptophyta > Magnoliopsida > Alismatales > Araceae > Zantedeschia > Zantedeschia hybrid cultivar. Next base: position 29,908,757 of record JARZZO010000003.1, on the reverse strand, counting down.
ATCTTCAGCCCCAATACTCCTCATAGTATTCGTCAAAAACTTATTGAGTTAAGTGGCTTTGAACACCTAAGCCTGAGGCTCTTTATCTTGGGGTACCTATCTGGTCCAGCAAAGCTAAGATAAGCCAATATCATTATTTGGAGAATAGGATGAGACAACGGATGGCTAATTGGAAAACAAACACCATGTCCACTGCAGGGAGGACTGTCCTCATCAAATCCACTATCAGTGCTATTCCTGCCCATATTATGGCTACTAGCTTGCTACCTAAAGCCACTCTCAATAAACTCAATAAGATCCAAAGGGATTTCTGGTGGGGCGAGAAGAGAAAATTGCACTTAATTAGTTGGGGTAAAATTGCAATGCAGAAACGGCAAGGCGATTTAGGCATCAGAGATTTCAGAGTGTATAACAGAGCTTTGGTTATGAAACTGGTGTAGCGATTCCTGAACAACCATCACAGCCTGTGGACTTGTATTCTCAGAGCTAAATATCTTGGTGGACAATCTTTTTGGGAGGTTGCTAAGCCGTCTTCACCGTCTGGTGTTTGGTCTGCTATGCTAGCAGTCAGAGATGAAATGAAGAATCGAGTGCGATGGATCATTAAGTCCGGATACAACACTAATATCTGGGCTGACAGATGGATACCTGGCTTCTTTGCCCCTCCTATCATCAATAGATCCTATACAGGCTATATTCCACAGAGGGTCTCCGAACTGATGGTTAATGGACATTGGAATACCGAACTAATCCATAACCTTTTCGACCCCGATACTTATGAGGTGATTCTCAGTATACATCTACCTAGTGCTCATAACGATGGGATTGATCAAATGGTTTGGCCTTTTACAAACGACGGGCAATTCAACTCCAAATCTGCATACAGGTGCCTGTTGGAGGGTATCACCCCCTCCACTTCTCATGATCACCCAATCTGGAGGAAGATCTAGAACCCCAAACTGTCTCGAATTATTCCACCTCGGGTTATAATGTTTATCTGGAAATCCCTGCACCATGGTTTACCTACTAATGATAAAGTGGGTAACATTATCAGAAGCATCAACAGGATGTGCCCAGTTTGCCCGCAGCATAGAGAAACAATCCAACACATTTTATTTTCTTGCCAGATAGCCAAAGCAACGTGGTTTGCCTCCATTTTCTCATTCCATTCTGATACAGATGGTACCAGTCTAGAGGAGTTAATGCCTGGTTGGTTGACTTCACCAATGTCCGAAGAAGACGTCTATGTTACTGCTCTGAGAATTTCCATTGTTTGGGAATTGTGGAAGGCCAGATGCAAGTTGACTATGGAAGGCATCCGTACCCATCCCACAAATATCATGTATATAGCTTCCTGGCATGCTTCTTAGTGGGTCTCCAACAAAATCAACACCAGTCCCCAGATGAAGATTTCGGATGCAAAGTGTTTTTGGCAACCCCCCCGGTCTAACCAGCTCAAGATTAATGTGGATGGTGCAGTTGCTGATAAGTATATTGGAGCAGCTATGATTATCAGGGACAGCCGAGGGTACCTTGTCAATTGTTCCACGTTCATCCATAGAGGAACCAGTCCTGGCATGAGTGAAGCTTTTGCCTTTTGGCATGGCTTGCGAGCAGCAACTACACTCAGCAAGCCGAGCGTGGTCGAAGTGATGCACAATCTGTCGTTCATGCTACTCAGGGCCTTATCCCCCCCAACTGGGAGTGTTTGTCCATTATCAGGGACTGTCAACACCTCCTTCTATGCCACCCCAATATATCTATCTCCTTTGTTCCCAGGACCTGTAACCAAGTAGCACATGCATTGGGTAAATTTGCCATCAAGACCAACGCATGCAATACTTGGGTTGCCCCTTATTTTCCTGAATCTATGTCTGCTGATAGGCAGTGTACCGCGTTTACCGGGGTTCCCGAGTGAAGTTTAATGAATATCTTCCCGTTTTCAAAAAAAAAAAAAAAAAACCTCTAATAGTGGGTGGCCCCAAGAAATCCAGAATCCACTTATCCTGTCAAATATTGGTAGTAAGCCCATCTTGAATGTCATGGAAATATACTTGGGAGGCCACCACCTTCCTGACAAACAACATTGCTTTCCAAGTGTGGGAAAAGGAGCCGGACTCGAGCATCCTAGTAGGTGAAATTGACTAGGTATTTAGCTCGAATAAGGGAATCCCACAAGGAGTTCTTTCCTGTAAGAATTTCCATAACAATTTAAGGACAGAAGTCTGATTTGAAATATGCAAGTCTCTGACACCAAGTCCACCTGAGGAATTATGCTGCTTGATGGAGTTCCAGTTGCACAGATGGAGCTTTTTATGGTTGATGGAATCTCCCCAGAGAAAAGAACATTGGATTTGATTTAATTTCCGAATGGTGGCTTTGGGGAGGAACCCCATGCCCATGACATGCACCGGAATGGAGGAAAGCACATAGTTGATAAGTGTAACTTTACCTGCAAAGGATAAAGAGTTTGCTTTCCAATTTGCCAGCTTATTTTTCATCTTATCTTCCAAAAAGGAGAGTTGTCCAACTCTGCCTCTGATTGGCCAGAAAGGGACACCCAGACACATGTCCCTTTCGCTTTGAATGCTTTTGTCATCCTTGTGTACATGTCCCCAGTAGATCACGCTTAAACAAACAAATTAGTTAGTATGTTCTAGCTCAGACCCTTGCCCAATAAATAACAAGTTCCTTGACCCTATCCTCGATAAGTGGGTCGAGGGGGCGAAGTCTTTTATTCAACTAAGCAATGCAAACGAAAAAGACAAAACATGCAACATGCGAAGTACAACATGCAGATACATGCAAGACTCTTTTTTTTATTATTATTTATTTCGAAATATTCAACTTTTTTTAGGTTTAGAAATATTTAGTTTTTTGGGGTTTTGAAATATACAATTTTTTTTAGATTTTGAAATATTCAATTCTTTTGGATTTTGAAATATTCATTTTTTTCGAATTTTGAAATATTTCAAATTTTTTTGTTTTTAATTTTTTTTTAGGTTTTGAAATATTCATTTTCTTTGGATTTTCAAATATTCAATTTTTTTTAGGTTTTGAAATGATAATTTTTTTTAAGTTTTGAAATATTCAGTTTTTTTAAGTTTTAAAATATTCAAATTTTGTTTAGGTTTTAAATTAAAAACCACAACCCAGCTCATCCGCTTCAAACAAAGACGCGTGGATCGAAGGGAATCCACTCATTTCGTATCCGTGACTTCTCAGGCATCCTAACACCAAGGTTGATTTGGGCCGCCAGGAGTGTAAAACTCGATATTTTTTAAAACAAAAATAATTATAAATAAATAAATATTAATGATAATAATAATTAAAGGGATAGATAAGTATAATATAGTTAATTGAATAAGTCCATTAACTTAGTTTCATAGATAGTTTAACCCATTAATTTAGAGGAATTTTCTAAGTTCGTGTGCCCAAGACAGTAAGTCAATATTTTGACAATAACTCTTAGTGTATAGATCGGATTTTGGTATAGTTAGTACCTATGAAAAGAAGTCAAAGAGATCTATAACTTTGTAGAAGATCATGTTTACTGACTCATTTGTTCGCCAAAAAAAATAAAATTGAATATTCAGTTAAAAAATGTAGAGTTGCAGGAGAGGAGTCTGATTTGGAGTGAAATTCTCTCTAATTCGTAGAAGGACAGCTCAATACACCCAAAGGTGGTTTGTAGAGGTTGTATGAGATTAGAAGTTAGATGTTAATTCTATATATATGTGGTTGAGGACATGATTAACTCTAGCCGTCATTCTCCATTGTGAAAGTTGATGTTTTGTTCTTATTCTTGAAGAAAGAGAAGGAGATGAAAGTTGTTCTTGAGTAAAACTAATATTTTTGTGATTCTCTTACCTTGTAAGAGCATTGGAGGTCAACATGAAGGCTAAGAAGTAGTGCATCTTACTGAGAGTCGAACTCTCTTGGTAGATTTCGAATTTTGAGGATTTTAAAATAAGAGGTAGGTGATGATTCTCCAAAATATATATTAATTCGTATTAATATACAAAATAATATTTTAATTTCAAAAGTGGTCAAAAGGAAAGTCTGAAATCATATTCTTTGTGTTTATGATCTAAAAAGTAGATTAGACATTCAAATCATTAGTCAAAAATCTGAATTTTCTGTTTTTTGCCCGGGAATCTTTGTGGACAGCAATTGGGTATTTGGTTGCAAGTAAAACATAATCGGATGGAAAATATTTTCTAAGGAAATAAATTTACGAGGAAAATGAAAATGTAATCGACCATTTGACACTTCTGAAAATATTTTCTTGAAAATCTTTTCATTCGTTTATTTGCACGTAAAATCTTTTCCTGAAAATGTTTCGTACATTTATTTGCATATAAAGTATTTTCGCATTATAAAATTTTTAACATAGATACGATAGAGCCAAAGGACTCTTTTTATATTTTTCTAAACTGAAAAAATACTCCAACTCGATTTTTGATTGGACAATTCAAATAAAAAAGACTATATCCTCACATGATCAAAGTTCAAAACGCAACATTAAAGGGTATTTTTTCTTTCTTTTTAAATCTCAACTTGAGATACGTTTGGTCTGGTTCTATATAAAACTATAATTTTTAAGGTTCACTTTGTTTGCAGAATAATTTAAATCAGGATAAGGTTCTGGGGATTTCTTAAACCAGAATAAGAGGTATTTTGATTTGGTAAGTAGTTAGTATTCCATCCAGAATAAGGAGAATTGTACTGCGCTATTCCAAGTGATTTGGTAGGAATGAGCAGAATAACGAGTGGGATAAAGAAAGGAATAGCATGTCAAAATACCCATTCCATCTTTGCATATGTTATTTTTAATTTCTATTCTTTTCAAATTACTTATTAATATGTATATTATTATTGGATTTGTCATTATTTTTATTCTCATTTCCAAAATTAACACATGTTACAACATGAATATATATATTTTTTTTAAAGTTATATTATTATTATTTTCCCGTCAAATTCGATGACTTAACACAGTATATTGTAAAAAAGGAATTTAGAATAAAAATATTCATTTGAATGAGATAAGATTGACAACATGTTGTGACCAAAATTATATTTTTATGGACGCAAAAAATAGAATAATGAATTAAATTCATTAGATAAATATTACTACGAGACTATTCTCAGCATATAGTAAATCATTAACCTTTTATTCTATTCTTTTCTAATGACACAATGATGACTGTGACAACCTCAAATATATACGTTTCAATCTCAACATAGCAAAATATAGTCCTCAAGTTGTATAACATATCGTACACTTAGTTACGCCAAAATTTTATTTATAGACAAAGTCACCTACCAGAACAATTTACACAAAACCGTCAGTTCAATAAATAAAATTTTATTTTTACAATATCTATTATAACTGGAAAAAAAAAAATTAATACATCATTCATGAGTCGTCTTTGTAGCCAAATCCACGAGCGACCATCCTTTACCCCTGTGATAAAAAATTTGAATTTCTACAAACAAAGAATTAGTAGATTATGTGCAACAAATACGAGAATAAAGTAAAAAAATGAGAACAATAAAATTACATTACCTACCGTTGTCATAACCTCACCATCCATCGGGTACACTGTAACGCTGTCAAGTATTAATCATTTCTAGGCTCAGAAATATGTATATAGTATACAAAATATCATTGTCCACTGGGGTTGCTCCAAACAATGGAACCATCCTATCAATAGACTCAATTTAATTCTTTCATCATTGCCTATAATGACCGAATTAGGAGCGTGCAATTTTGCCCTCCTGCTATCAAAAAACACACTGAGACATCCTTGCATTGAAGCCACCCGACAATCTTAGCGTACCAAGTGATAGGGTTGCAAATTTACACAATATTAACCATCCTCAGTGGAGATGCAAGAAAGCAGGCTCAGAAATAAAAAGTTAATATTGATGGAAATCATTGTCCAGTGGGGTTGCTCCAAACAGTGGAACCATCCAACCAATAGACTCATTTCCAGTATTTCATCATTGCCCAATGAGCGAATTAGGAGCGTGCAATTTTGCCCTCCTGCTATCCAAAAAACCCACTGACATGTGGTTGCACTGAGGCCATCCGACCATCCCAGCGTAGCAATGGATAGGGCTGCAAAATTGCATGCACCGTTCACAGACTTGAAAATAGGAGAATGGTTGGATAAAATCATTGTCCAGTGGGGTTGCTCCAAGCAATGGAACCATCCATCCAATAGACTCATTTACATTATTGCCTCCTGCGAAAAAAATTACACGTACTTATTACATGTATGTTGTGAATGGACATGCTTGAAATTAATTTGAAAAATGTTCACAAAACCAAAATGAAAGGAAGTTCAGTAAACTCAATTATTAAGAAGGAAATGTTCAACACAAGCAACAACAGATATGATGCATACAGCATATGAAAAACAATACAGGAGATAAGCAAACATACAAATGAACACGGCCAGCGAGATGCGAAATAGAGCACCGAACATGAGACATGACGAACGCAACTCATGTCCAGAGTGCGTTAGCAATAGACTCCCTAATCTGCCCTCCTAGCGTAACCTCAGCCCTGCTGAGAGGGATGTCAATCGGAACGTCTTCATCACCATCATCCTCACTAACTATTTGTTCATTGTTCTCGCAGTTGAAGTAATAGTCATGTCCCTGAGATCGACGTATGAAGTTGTGAATAACCGCGCATGCAATGACCATCTTCCTCTGCGTCGCCCAGGAGTACATGTTCCCCTCCTTTAGCGTCTGAAAGCGATTCTTCAAGACGCCAAACGCTCTCTCCACAACATTCCTTAACTGAGCATGACGATGGTTGTACTTTTCTTCTTTGTTCGCATATGTGCGATTTTGTTCCCCCCCGAAATGATGCTAAGTGATATCTTTGGCCACGATATGGAGCTAAGAAACCACTTGAGTTTGCATACCCTGAATCTACAAGATAATACTTTCCACGAGGGACAGTCAATCCACCTTCGTCCAAAGCCCATCTTAGCACCCGCATGTCGGCAGCCGATCCTTCCCAACCAACCGCAACGTATTGGAAGGTTAGGTCGAAGGACACGACACCCATGACATTCTGGCTAATGAAACCTTTGCGGTTTCTGAATCGTCCGTGGTGTATCCGTGGGACATTCGCCAAAACATGCGTCCCGTCAATGGCTCCAATCGCATCCTATATGGTTGTACATAAAAGAACAATATGAGAACATTTATTAGTCAATCTGAACACACACATCACGACTGTACAGTAGCAATGTCCTCACCTTGAAGTAGGGGTAGAACGTTTGCTTTCCTTTGATGTGCGGATGACACTCACGGACCTGAGCGTGTGTGGGCAACTTAATAAAGTCATACTTTAACTCAGCTATCTGCTTTGTGACGAAGTTGACGTATCGACTAATGGTTTGAGGGGAATGCTGGAACCGCTCGCACATGGCTCCCGTTGCAACGCCATGACCGACAGCATATAGGAACATACCAAGTTGCTCCGTCGCTGTCACATGGCGCGAGTCCCTCAAAAGGCCACGGCTCACAAGTAAGTCACGGAGTCCTAAAAACATGGAAGGATGCACTCGAAACATCTGGTAAGACCTTTCGTCATGCCCATCTAGTATCTCATGGATCCATGTGTGGCCAGATAGAGCAGAGTTATGCATACGTCGACGTATGCGTGGAACGTATTCATTCTCAATGTGCGCAATAATTGTGTCCTCAATCACATTCAACAGTTCTTCGTCCTCTTCTATGAAGTCCAATACAACATCACTAAATTCTACATGCAAGACATTATAATAAGTGGGATATAATGTTACATAAACCGTACATGTGTAAGACAATACAATACAAATTAGAAAGTTCGGATGGACATAAGTAGAACGGTAAGTAAAATCATGAGAAGGATGACTACAACAATGCACAGGAGTATCATTACAACAAACGATTGCCAGTCAAAGTGGAGAGCGTGTGTAAAGGAGGCAGGTGGCCTTGCAACTACTTGCTCAGATGTGCAAGGCACAGCATAATACTGAGGAACTTCTGTTCGCCTCTCAGGACGTTGTTGGACGATACCAGAGAACGCACATTGGGCCTCCTCAATTGAATGGAAGCCCTTATAACGAGCCCCGGGGTACCCATTAACTTGGGCAAAGCATTCAGGCCAAGTGAAATATAGCCCTGGCTCACGCCCAACCCAAACGACATAACATCTGTACCGCCCCATACCTACAAAGGCGTCAAAAACCTGCACTTACTTTGATAAGTACCCACAGTAGTACAACATAATGAACACGCAACAAGTATGAATACAAGCATATAAATCCTAATACATGTTCCAATTCAACACACAATCCAAGTCAACATAAGAAATCAATGACAACAACTATGAAGAAAAAGGTACGAGTTCTATGACTGAAATTAAATATTATCCAAATACAGTATCCAAGTCAAGACATAAGAAATCACAAATCCACTACCCCACATGGTGCAACATCCATCAGATCTTCTCCTCATTATTCAGGTTCATAAATATTCCGCGATTCCCCGCATCTTTGAAGAGCTCCAAGGACCTCACGAACAAGTCTGGATGTAGGTCAGGAACCTCTCGCAATGCATCTATGCAATCCTTCATAGAAGGAATACGATCTGGCTCCTGGGGTGTGGGTTGTGTCTGGATCGGGGTTGTAGGGGCAGACATCGTAGAATCCCGTTCCGCACGTATATCTATGAGAAGGTCAGTCCGCTTTCGAACAACATCAATAAAATTCGTGATCACAGTGGGATCATGAATTGCCTTTCCCTTCAATTTTGAGGAGGCACGTTTCTTGCGCGGAGAGTTAACCTTACTGTATGAGGCCATAGTTCTAGATTGGGGTGTGGGAGGGGAAGCCATGTAACCGGCGGAGACACCCATGACCAACTCATCATCTTCTTTGTCTCCCTGAAGTGCGGCAAGAAATTCATTGACAGGTGTGCGTTGTGACTGACTAGACATACTGTAGTCAATGTTAGCTTCATTGGGACTGTAAGCAGGCACACTGCGTCTACGGCAGGTTCCCTCAGCATCTGGACCAAATGCTGTGCTGTTGCTGGCTAGATAATCCATCTCAGTCCTAAAGGGGAAGGGTTTGCCTCTGAGGGAGCTGTACTGTGGACGTGACTGAAAAGGAAGAAAAATATAGTCCATGAGTCTATGGATCATACGATTGACTGTGCATGAAACTGAAGTTCATCACAGGAGAAGCTTACCGACAGGATGTCGTCCCAAGAGTGCTGAAGTCCAGGGATAGGAATCTTGTTTATATCATCCCATCCCCAGCCAGTCCTTTGGTCAAGCAGTGTACGCAGAAAATTGTAATTGCGCTTAAGGGTTTTGTATCGACCCTTCAACGTGAAATGTTTGCAATCCAAGTGCGTCGCGCTATTAAATGTGGAAAGGATTTCACCCCAGACCCCTGGCTTAAATGTTCCTTCGATGCAGTTATGCTTATCAAACTGCTCGGTAAGGAGACCTATGAGGACGCGATCTTGGGCCTCAGTGAAGTTGGGAGCTCGGGTGCCCCGACTCATCCTCTCCTCTCCGGAAGACAGACGTTTCGTTCCGCCACCTTTAACATTAGGGCGAACAACATTCCAAAAAAACTGAACCGCAATGATGTATTTAAAATGAAAGTAACACAAGTAATAAGTTCACTGTGTTATAAGAAGTGAGAAATGAGGGGCATAGGAGAACACACCACTGTTAGACATCGTCCGTGCCCGCTTTCTTGCACTCCTATGGCCGGTCTCAATTTATTCATGCATGAGGCAGGGGCAGCATTAGTGTAAGCCTTACATAAAAATGTAATGCGAAGAAGATAAAAATATTGCAATATGGTAGAAGGAGATAGAAATGTAAAATTGTGGACAAAAAAGAAGACTTTAAAATAGACAAATCAGCTAGTTAACAATCAGAAATAACGAAGCTCAAACAGAAAGGCACATGAAGAGTTATGGCCGAAATCTGAAAATGGTATGAGCATGAATATTTTATAGCAAGGAAGCGCAAAATATTTTATATCACATCACCGACTGTTTTTGAATTCCAACTCACAATTTTAAGTGTCCATCACAGGAATAAAAGTTCAATTCATAGTGACTCAAATCATGTTAAGGGTGCGTTTGTTAACAATATGGATGACAGATTGTTAGGATAACCTGAGAATAAAACTTTTTAGAATTGGAATAATGATATGAAAATTATTTCACTTAAACAAAAGATGATATGGAACAAAATTAATTAACAATTTGACATCAACAATAGTTTCAGATCAAAATACATAAACAAATTTAGCACAAAAACCAGAATAAGAATGAGCTTGAAATTTAGCGATGAAACAAATAGAAGACCTTATGAAATTTAGCGATGAAATTTAGCGATGAAACAGAGCATAATAGCAACATCTGTCACGTTGGTTTATTTGAAAATTCTAACAATAGTCTTCTTGTTCACTGTTAGCCATCACTGACATACCTGAATTGCTCAGTTTTTGACAAAATTAGAAGCAACAGACATGGCAGGTGAAATTGGGGTGATCTTCAATGTACCACAACCTTTCACAGTAAGGAGCAAGAGACTTTGTCAAGTTGTTAGAATAAGTCATCAACATCTCGCCCAAATTGTGCAGTTACATATCTCAAAAGGGTAAAAGATCATGTCCAATATTTTTCAGGTTTGGATCTAAACCAAAGAACACCACCTCCATACACATTATATATGTTTGTTTCTGAAGAAAGCACATACCATTGACATAGCCAATAATTGTTAAACTGACTAAAAGCACATGAACTAAATCCGAGATAGATGATAAGCCAGACTCACAAAAGTTACAGTGTTCTGAATAAACAAATAGCACAGCCAGTTTTTACTTTTGAGGGAAAATCCAAAATGTCCCTCTCTTCAAATGCTCAAAGAAATTCTGTTCATACATGCAATGAACACAATGACTTCATCATCAAGAAAAAGTTTAAATGTTCACTTGTAACAAACCAAGAGTCTATATGTTTGTGGAGTTCCTTTTTCAGTGTAAACCAAAGCTAGTCTGATAAGCTATCTTCAATATAATTTTCCTGTGGATAAGGATGTTGCATGTAGTGTACAGTCTTATGTTTTATGAAAATACAATTAAACAAAACTCCACAGCAATTAAGAAAAGTATACGACAACAAATGCATGTTCGCTGTATTTATCAAGAGGCTAGTCATTTTACCAACTCATATACTTCTGATGCTGTTATTTATATCTCGATTTAAAGTAGGGAATGGTACCTTTGTGAAGAGATACTAGTTTTCTAATCCAAATCATCAAGTCATACCATGACAACTCTGTAGCAAATTGATTTGCCTCTACTCTGGCTCTTCTGGTTTAGGAAAAAATTTCACAGCATCTTAGAACTTGACCATAAAAAGTTGAATTGTGATTAAATATGCTTCTTACTTCAAATCACCATGTGAAGCTAAGCACCGAAAGGAGAAAGACTAAACAAAAGGTAACTAGGATTCAAGTAACAAAGAATTTTTGTTTATGCTTTCATCCTGACCAAGACCTACGCCACCACATGCCCTGTACTTTTTTAGATGGAGCATGCTCAGCATGCCAGGATTGAAGCTACAACACCTCATCTTCCGATGTACTCTATATTTAAAATCAATATTTGCACATCCAAGTGCATCAGCTGGGTGGAGATTTCAATTTATCTTCTAGATTGTACCTTTCAGAAAACAAACAAATGATTCCATGAAACTCGTGGTCAAAACACAATCACAGACATCTAAAGCTGCCTGTGCCGTGGAGATTACACTTCATGAGGCAAAAGGTCCTTAAGCCTATTTGGTTCATCGCTAAATTTCAAGCTCATTATCCATGAACAAAAACCAAATTTATCAGATTTTCCCCTCCTAAACAGAACCAGCTTTCATAGCAGGACGGCCAAGTTCTAGGCTTGAAATGAAACCAGAAGCTGTGACAGCATCGTGCAGGTCAACTTATAACATTGCCATGACTACCGCCTTGAATCAACATCAATGATGGAGATTATAATTCAACTGAAGAGGCATGCTTATAGTGGGATAGTGGGATCAGGGTAATGTATAGTGGGATCAGAGAATGTTTGACAATTAGCGGTTGAATAAGCAAGCTTCGAAATATCACAAGACTGACGATCAAGGAACATGAATATTTTGCACAAATCATCTCCGGCTACAAAGAGAATGGTATACACAAAAACCAAACCTGGGATGAACGGAAGAGAATATGCTAACCGGAAGTTCCGTTCACGGATGGGCTCCGCGTTGGAGGATGAAGAGGAGACCGTCACCGGCGAACGATCGGCAGGAAGGTGGTGCCTGGAGGAGGAACCGCAGCGGGGACGAGCAGCGCCTATTCTTCGAAGAACCCCTCTGTCTGGTATCATCGTTTTGGAAGGGGAGGGGAAACCGTCTCTTTAACAAGGCGAACCAGATGGATGGAAGTAATGGTGATGTGCCCAGACACAACAAAAGGACACGAATCTGGACCCTGCCTGCCCAGATCCAGGCGTTGGGAAGAGCTCACAGCCTGGCTTCATGCCCTAGCCGCGCTTCGTGATGTCCTTCCCCTGCAGCAGGACAGGATCGGACGGAGGGGAAGAGAAGAAGGAAGAAGCGAGGTATTGGGAAGGATGAAGCAAGCTTCGTGATGGCGGACAGGCGGTGACGCCCGTGACCTGGTGGGACTTGGGGAGGACGACTGGGGAGGACGACTGGGGAGGAAGAAGCAAAGCTTCGTGATGGCGGACAGGCGGTGACGCCCGTAACCTGGTGGGACTTGTGGGGAGGACGAACAGCGCCGGGTTTCGGACAATGCCGGGTGTAAGGCGTTATTCCACCTAAACCGGGGTGTAACCTATTCCATCCTGGGTTAAGGAATCCCCTCCACCAAAGTGGAATAAACTGCACGTATGAACAGAATTTCTTTGAGCATTTGAAGAGAGGGACATTTTGGATTTTCCCTCAAAAGTAAAAACTGGCTGTGCTATTTGTTTATTCAGAACACTGTAACTTTTGCGAGTCTGGCTTATCATCTATCTCGGATTTAGTTCATGTGCTTTTAGTCAGTTTAACAATTATTGGCTATGTCAATGGTATGTGCTTTCTTCAGAAACAAACATATATAATGTGTATGGAGGTGGTGTTCTTTGGTTTAGATCCAAACCTGAAAAATATTGGACATGATCTTTTGCCCTTTTGAGATATGTAACTGAACAATTTGGGCGAGATGTTGATGACTTATTCTAACAACTTGACAAAGTCTCTTGCTCCTTACTGTGAAAGGTTGTGGTACATTGAAGATCACCCCAATTTCACCTGCCATGTCTGTTGCTTCTAATTTTGTCAAAAACTGAGCAATTCAGGTATGTCAGTGACGGCTAACAGTGAACAAGAAGACTATTGTTAGAATTTTCAAATAAACCAACATGACTGATGTTGCTATTATGCTCTATTTCATCGCTAAATTTCATAAGGTCTTCTATTTGTTTCATCGCTAAATTTCATCGCTAAATTTCAAGCTCATTCTTATTCTGGTTTTTGTGCTAAATTTGTTTATGTATTTTGATCTGAAACTATTGTTGATGTCAAATTGTTAATTAATTTTGTTCCATATCATCTTTTGTTTAAGTGAAATAATTTTCATATCATTTTTCCAATTCTAAAAAGTTTTATTCTCAGGTTATCCTAACAATCTGTCATCCATATTGTTAACAAACGCACCCTTAACATGATTTGAGTCACTATGAATTGAACTTTTATTCCCGTGATGGCCACTTAAAATTGTGAGTTGGAATTCAAAAATAGTCGGTGATGTGATATAAAATATTTTGCGCTTCCTTGCTATAAAATATTCATGCTCATACCATTTTCAGATTTCGGCCATAACTCTTCATGTGCCTTTCTGTTTGAGCTTCGTTATTTCTGATTGTTAACTAGCTGATTTGTCTATTTTAAAGTCTTCTTTTTTGTCCACAATTTTACATTTCTATCTCCTTCTACCATATTGCAATATTTTTATCTTCTTCGCATTACATTTTTATGTAAGGCTTACACTAATGCTGCCCCTGCCTCATGCATGAATAAATTGAGACCGGTCATAGGAGTGCAAGAAAGCGGGCACGGACGATGTCTAACAGTGGTGTGTTCTCCTATGCCCCTCATTTCTCACTTCTTATAACACAGTGAACTTATTACTTGTGTTACTTTCATTTTAAATACATCATTGCGGTTCAGTTTTTTTGGAATGTTGTTCGCCCTAATGTTAAAGGTGGCGGAACGAAACGTCTGTCTTCCGGAGAGGAGAGGATGAGTCGGGGCACCCGAGCTCCCAACTTCACTGAGGCCCAAGATCGCGTCCTCATAGGTCTCCTTACCGAGCAGTTTGATAAGCATAACTACATCGAAGGAACATTTAAGCCAGGGGTCTGGGGTGAAATCCTTTCCACATTTAATAGCGCGACGCACTTGGATTGCAAACATTTCACGTTGAAGGGTCGATACAAAACCCTTAAGCGCAATTACAATTTTCTGCGTACACTGCTTGACCAAAGGACTGGCTGGGGATGGGATGATATAAACAAGATTCCTATCCCTGGACTTCAGCACTCTTGGGACGACATCCTGTCGGTAAGCTTCTCCTGTGATGAACTTCAGTTTCATGCACAGTCAATCGTATGATCCATAGACTCATGGACTATATTTTTCTTCCTTTTCAGTCACGTCCACAGTACAGCTCCCTCAGAGGCAAACCCTTCCCCTTTAGGACTAAGATGGATTATCTAGCCAGCAACAGCACAGCATTTGGTCCAGATGCTGAGGGAACCTGCCGTAGACGCAGTGTGCCTGCTTACAGTCCCAATGAAGCTAACATTGACTACAGTATGTCTAGTCAGTCACAACGCACACCTGTCAATGAATTTCTTGCCGCACTTCAGGGAGACAAAGAAGATGATGAGTTGGTCATGGGTGTCTCCGCCGGTTACATGGCTTCCCCTCCCACACCCCAATCTAGAACTATGGCCTCATACAGTGAGGTTAACTCTCCGCGCAAGAAACGTGCCTCCTCAAAATTGAAGGGAAAGGCAATTCATGATCCCACTGTGATCACGAATTTTATTGATGTTGTTCGAAAGCGGACTGACCTTCTAATAGATATACGTGCGGAACGGGATTCTACGATGTCTGCCCCTGCAACCCCGATCCAGACACAACCCACACCCCAGGAACCAGATCGTATTCCTTCTATGAAGGATTGCATAGATGCATTGCGAGAGGTTCCTGACCTACATCCAGACTTGTTCGTGAGGTCCTTGGAGCTCTTCAAAGATGCGGGGAATCGCGGAATATTTATGAACCTGAATAATGAGGAGAAGATCTGATGGATGTTGCACCATGTGGGTGTTAGAATTGGGTGGCCTCAAAGCCAATCATTGTACATTCTAGTTCAAATTATTAATAAAGACAATTATTTCTTCATTTAATAGTTCTCGCAAACGGCTATCGTAATGAAGGTCCATAGACAAATGTATGGGATATTGAATCATGATGAGATCGTGATAGTGAGATCAATATCCTAAGGCAATTGTCTTAAACAATTCTCGATCATAGGATATTTGAGATGGACATTAAATATCCGATAAGATCGACACAAGTTATGTCTGCTCATATGATGAGGGTGAATGATCTCACATTCACTCGTGTGGTGACACTAAGACAAACAAGTGGGTGCTCATTAGAGAATGAGTTCACTGAACAGACCCAAATAAGAATTCCTGGATGGTAATTATACCTATTAGTCAACCAGAGAATTCTATCGTTGCAGTAGCACAGTTGGTCCTTTGACCTGAGTCACCAATAATACCTTGTTTGTTGACCATTGTATCTTGATTCTCTGACTCGTGGACTTTAACCATTAAGTCCACCATAATCGGTCTTTCAGATACAGTGGAAAGCTTGCGAAGGTAATTGAGTGAACAACAAGGGATCACTCACTCTTGGTATAAGACTGGAGAGAGAATGTCCCATGGATGTGTACACAGAAATCCCTGGCCAGGGTCAAATGAAAGAGATGTCTTTCTAGATATTAACTGTGTACTGGAATCCATCTGGATAATGCGATAGAGGGTTTGACTATAAAACCATACCCTTGCGTTATCGGGACATTGCATGAGTGAAGGATTATATCTGTGCGGTATCGGCAGACGGAAAGGTTCAACTGAAGGGAACAGTATCCCTTATATCTTCTGGGATCATGAGGTAGTGTTTGGTGCTGTTCATGATCAGAAGGCCAAGTGATTTGATCATCAGATGATAATTCACTTGTTTATTAAATTAATCATTTAACATGTGATGTTTAAATGTTAATTAATAAATATTAAACTCAAGAAACAGTTCTAAGTTTAATGGGCCTGCAACCAGACTGATATATGGGCCTAGAGGGTCACACACATAAGAATTCTCGTCAGACGGTGAGAGATGTTAAATTTCATGCTTATCTGGGTTTTTGTGAAAAGCTGCAGGATAAACATGAAGATTTAATGGAGAATTATCCAAGGCCAAACTCTTGGATAATCATGAGGATTAACTGTTGTGCTTATCTTTATTTCTGTATAAGGAGGGCCAAGGGGGAGTGGTAAAAAGTTAGTTGGACGAATTTTACTCCCTAGATTCTCTCTCTCCTCTCTCTCTCTCCTTCTCGGAGTGGATCTGTCTCTCTCCGCGCATGGTGGATCTGAGATCTGGTCGGAGCACTCAAGTCGAGGAGGAAATTGCATCTGCTGCGGGAACTCGTGTGGATACCTCTAGAGATCGTGCGCGTGCGCGATTACCGAGTCGGCATCATCCACGGGAGATTCGAAACCCCGCAAATGTGAAGAACTGTTCTTCCCGTTAGTTTTAATGTCCGTTTTACAACCCCAGCAACCGATACAATGGAATCATTTTTATTTCCGCTGCGTTCTTGGCGATTCCTTACAGTGGTATCAGAGCCAGGTTTGCTGGTTCGGTTGTAAAACGGCTCCGTTTTGTGTGTTTTCTCGTTATGCGTGAAGAACCCGTATTGTACGTGTTCTTGAGTATAATCCGATTAAAAATGACAGATTAGTGTTCATATGATGATCACGATCAATTTGATTATTTTTCTGTATTTTTCGGATTTTTATTTGGGGTTTTCGTAGTTCTACATGAGATGATGAACTCGGGTACTTTGGCGGCTTCGTACGTGCATCCCAAGCGTTGGGATGGCCGGCCGAATCTCTAGATCTCTTGGTGATAGTCACCACTCCGCATTGGGCATGCAGATCGTGGACGGAGTGCCCTTGGAGGTCTTGAAAATCGAGCCCAAAATCGGATTTAAAACCCTGTAAAATCAGATTTTTAGGGGAATTTTGGGCTTGATCCTCACCTCATCGGAGGACACCGGCGGCCCTGCCGGCGCCGGGCACGTCGCCGGCGCCGGGGGCAATGCCGGCCGGGGCCGGCGGCGCCGGGGCTCGCCGGCGGCGGCGCTGCCTTCCCCTTCTTCCCGCCGGTTAGGGTTGCAGGTTGAGGAAGAAGAAAGGGGGCCGGTCGAGCGTGGTGGAACGGGCCGAACCGCCCGGTCCCGATCCGGTCGGACCGGGCGGGGCCGGGCGGCGCCCTGGCTCGACCAGGGTTCGACCCTGGCTGAGCCAGGGCTCGACCCTGGCCGAGCCAGAGTCCCTGGCCGAGCCAGGGTTCGACCCTGGCCGAGCCAGGGCTCGACCCTGGTCGGACCAGGGTCCGGGCCCGGGCCCTTTGGGCCTTAATGGGCTGGGCCCATTTTATATTTTGTTAAAAATTGTTTTTAATATCTGTTTACCCCCTTTAAACCCAATTTTAGCCCGTTTTAGCCTGTTTTTAAAATTGTTTTAAAACAGAATAATTATAAGAATAATTAATAAGTGTTATTAATTAATTTTTATGATTATTAACAGTTTATTAAAGTGTTTAATAATTGTTAGTCTATTAAAGGGCTTAATAATTAATGGGTGTTAGTTAATTATTTAAAATTGTTTTAGATAATTAATTTTCCTGTTAATTTGATTAGTTTAAAATTGTTTTAAATTGATTTCATGCATAACTTGATTACTCTTAATGTTCAAATTGTTTGAATTTGTATTTAGATTAACTGAATGGTTTAGTTAGTTTATTTGTCAATAATGTTTTGAATATTATTGATTATGCTGAAATAAATGTTATTTCGAAAACTAATTGGTATTATAATTTTATATTTATAAAATTTAATACCAAACAACAATTATGTGATGATTGTGATGCATATGATGTGTTTTATGGTGGGATGATCATGGACTTAGAATTTTCATGTGATGAATGATGTGAATGGATGCGATGCTTATTACATTTGGTATTTTAAATAGGACCTGCGTGTCCTCCTCTCTCTTAATCCAAGTGTACTTTCTACCTTCCTTTAAGATTGTACTCCCCTTGATAAGATCAAGGTTTCTAAATGTTTAAATGTACATTTGTGGACCTGCGAGTCCTGAATTTTGTATTTAAATGTATTGGATTAAGCTAAGAGGACGGGATCTTCTGAAGACACCTCTGGAGGAAGGACTCGCATCAAATGGAACCAGTGTTGCTGTTTTCACATTAGGATCCTATTATGGATCATCGTTTGGCTCCGATGATTCCATAGTAGCTTTACAGTCCATGATCATCCCCATTTAATTTTTCTGCATATATGTGATGTTTGCGGACCATGCTATCATATATATATATATATATATTTCTATTAAGTATATTGATACTTCAAATTGAAATACTATTGATAGCACGATTTTTTACAAATCAAAAATCAAAAACCCTCTTTTAAAACTTAAGTTGTAAACGTGAGATATTCATAATAATCCACGTAACCCACCATCATTATAGATCTTAGGATAATTCTTATCTCAAACGGATTTGTTGTGCTACCACAAGGTCTGTTTGATTTAGAAATTAAACTAGGTCTACGACATGCGATGTCATTAAGATGAATGGACAAATAGTGTAGTTTTGTTGTACTACCACAAGGATTGCACTATGAATTCATGTCATCTAAGTAATGATGGATAAACTTAACTGAATCAAATTGATTTGTTGTGCTACCACAAGGTCATTCTGATTCATGGGTTAAATCGATCGGATATTGCAAACGTTGCAACTGTCAAGAGTTGACTGCCTAAGGGACTTGATGTGATTTGTTGTGCTACCACAAGGTCACATGCATGTTGCCCGAAGGATTCTGATCCCCACTAGGAGATCACCGG
The DNA here is from genome assembly GCA_030544215.1 of Zantedeschia hybrid cultivar. Taxonomy (NCBI): domain Eukaryota; kingdom Viridiplantae; phylum Streptophyta; class Magnoliopsida; order Alismatales; family Araceae; genus Zantedeschia; species Zantedeschia hybrid cultivar. The sequence goes on along the minus strand of JARZZO010000003.1, from coordinate 29,889,387 downwards.
AATCTCCCGTTCTGTATCTTAGAGGGTCATACAGATCGCCGAAAAATAGTGGGAGCATAAATCTAGATTAAAAGTCCTAAATCTGATTTTTACAACTATCTGCTCATTTTATATATTTCCATGTAGGTCGTTATGTCGTCACCTAACCCCCTCCGTTGCATACTTGATGCAAATAAACTCACGGGACCAAATTACATTGACTGGTTACGCAACCTGAAGATTGTCCTCAGGTGCGAAAAGCTAGCCTATGTCATGGATCAACCAGATCCAGTGCAACCCGGTGATAATGCTAACGAAGATGAATTAATGATGTATGAAAATTGGAAGGATGACTATGTCAAGATCTAGTGTTATATGCTCGGTTCAATGAATAATGAACTGCAGGGACAGCATGATAACATGGAACCAAAGACCATTCTGAATCACTTACAAGAGTTGTTTGGTGAACAATCCAGAACAGAAAGATATGAGATATCTAAGAAATTGTTCAGGACCAGAATGAGCGAGGGCACATCTGTGCAAACTCATGTGCTCAAGATGATAGAGTGGATTGAGAGGCTTGCTGTGCTGGGCTTTGTTATGAACAATGACCTGAGCATTGACTTAATCCTACAGTCCCTTCCAGATTCATTTTCACAATTCATTATCAACTTCAATATGAACAAAATTGAAGTTTCACTAGCTGAGCTGCTCAACATGTTGAAGACAGCTAAGGGCACTATCCAGAAAGACAAGCCAAGTGTAATGCTTGTTGGTAAGACCAACAAGAAAAGGAAAGCTGGACAGACCTTTAAGAAAGGTAAGCCTAAGAAACTAGTGAAAAGCAAACCGGCGGCACAAAAGGACAAAGCTAAAGTCAATGATAAAGGTCAGTGTTTCCACTGCCATAAAGAAGGTCATTGGAAGAGAAACTGCAAGATTTATCTTGCAGAAAAAGCAAAGGAGAAGCTTGGTGAAGCTTCAGGTATTCTCATGATCGATCTTAACTTGTCTTATAGAGAATCAACATCCTGGGTATTAGATACTGGATGTGTTTCTCATATCTGCAATAACTTGCAGGTGTTAACAAGTAAAAGAAGATTGAACCGCGGAGACGTGGATCTGAGGCTTGGGAATATAGCAAAAGTTGCTGCGTTAGCTGTGGGGATAGCAAGACTTCAGATGCCGTCAGGAGACTCTCTGGAACTGATAGATTGTTATTATGTTCCAACCATTATTAGGAATATCATATCTATTTCATGTTTAGATAGACAAAGATATTCTATGAAACTAGAGAATAAAGGTTGTTCAATTCATCAAGGAGACAAATTGTTTGCTTCTGGGTATTTATTGAATGATTTATATTTACTTGATATTTCATATGATGTTTGTCTGGTAAATAATTCTCTTGAACGCTTAGATAAGGATGTGAATAAATCGTACCTATGGCATTGTAGGCTAGGTCATATAAATGAGAACAGGATCATAAGGTTGCAAAAGAATGGATATCTTGATCCATTTGATTATGAATCATTTGCAACCTGTGAAGCTTGTCTCATGGGAAAGATGACCAAAGCTCCTTTCTCAGGACATAGAGAAAGAGCTAAGGACTTATTGGAACTAATACATAGTGATGTATGTGGTCCAATGTCTACTCATGCTATGGGTGGTTACTCATACTTTGTTTCATTTACTGATGATTTCTCAAAATATGGCTACATATATTTAATGAAATATAAGTCAGAAGTCTTTGAGAAATTTAAAGAGTTTAAAAACGAAGTTGAGAACCAGACTGGAAAGAGTATTAAAACTCTTCGATCAGATCGAGGAGGTGAATACTTAAGTACAGAATTCACAGAATATCTAAAGGATAATGGTATTTTGTCTCAGTGGACTCCTCCCTATACACCTCAGTTAAATTGTGTATCGGAAAGGAGAAATCGTACTCTATTAGATATTGTACGATCCATGATGAGTTATGCCAAACTTCCAATCTCTTTATGGGGATATGCACTGTTGACTGCTGCATATCTGTTGAACAAAGTTCCCAGTAAGTCAGTACCTTCCACTCCATATGAGATATGGAAAGGAAAGAAACCAGACTTTAAGCATGTTAGAGTCTGGGGTTGTCCTGCACATGTCAAAAGACATGATCCAGACAAACTGGATTCCAGGACAGAGAAATGTAGATTTGTGGGATATCCAAAAGAGAGTTTTGGATATTACTTCTATCAGCCCAGCGATCAAAGGGTGTTTGTCGCAAAAAGAGCTGTCTTCTTAGAGAAAGAATATCTTTCAAAAGAAGACAGTGGGAGCAAGATAGAATTGGAAGAAATTCTAGACTCACAAATCAACACTGGTTCATCTACTGAATCATTGACTCAAGAACTTGTTCAAGATGATACACAAAAGGTTCGCAGATCAGGTAGAGTGCCTAAGCAGCCTGAAAGATATGTTGGACATATCGATGAAGGCAAGCCAAAAGTGCACTTAAATGAGGATGATGATCCTCAAACCTACCTAGAAGCCATAAATAGTCAAGAATCATAAAAATGGCAAGAGGCAATGGATTCTGAAATTCAGTCATGTATGCCAACCAAGTTTGGAACTTGGTTGATCTGCCAGAAGGTATGGTACCTATTGGCAGTAAATGGATCTTTAAAAGAAAGATCGGGGCAGATGGATAGATTGACACATACAAGGCTAGGCTGGTAGAAAAAGGATATCGTCAAAGGCAAGGTGTTGACTATGACGAAACCTTTTCTCCAGTTGCCATGATTAAGTCAATCAGAATACTTCTTGCTATCGCTGCATTCTATGATTATGAAATATGGCAAATGGATGTGAAAACAGCATTCCTTAACGGGAACCTTCAAGAAGAGGTGTATATGATACAACCTGAAGGATTCACTTCCAAAGAGCATTCAAGCAAGGTATGCAAGCTGCAAAGATCCATCTATGGATTAAAGCAAGCATCCCGAACTTGGAACTTAAGATTTGATGAAGCGATCAAATCTTATGACTTCATTAAGAATGAAGATGAACCTTGTGTATACAAAAAGGTTAGTGGGAGCGTAGTTACCTTTTTGGTACTTTACGTTGATGACATTCTACTCATTGGGAATGATGTAGAAATGTTATCATCGGTAAAGGCTTGGTTATCCAAAAACTTCTCCATGAAAGATTTGGGAGAAGCATCCTATATTCTGGGAATAAGGATCTATAGAGATAGGTCCAAAAGGATGCTTGGCTTGTCCCAATCTATGTACATAGATACCATAGTCAAAAGGTTTGGCATGGAAAATTCCAAGAGAGGCCTCGTTCCTATGAGGCATGGAATTTATCTCTCTAAAGAAATGTCTCCCAAGACACCTGAAGAGAGAGCATACATGGATAGAGTTCCTTATGCCTCAGCAATAGGATCTATCATGTATGCGATGTTATGTACTAGGCTTGATGTGGCACATCCATTAAGTGTCACTAGTAGATATCAGGCTGATCCAGGTGAGGAACACTGGAAGGCGGTGAAATGTATCCTTAGATACTTGAGAAGGACTAATGATCTATTTCTCGTTTATGGAGGAAACGACTTGGAACTTCGAGGATTTACTGACTCGAGTTTCCAGTCGGATATGGATGACAGCAAATCCATGTCTGGATTTGTGTTCATGTTAAACGGAGGTGCAGTAAGTTGGAAGAGTTCCAAACAGGAAACAACTGCAGATTCGACGACCGAAGCAGAATACATTACTGCAGCTGAAGCGGCCAAAGAGGCGGTTTGGATGAAGAAGTTCATCTCGGTGCTTGGAGTCGTTCCAAGCATTTCAGATCCTGTTCCATTATTGTGTGACAACAATGGGGCAATAGCTCAAGCGAAGGAGCCAAGATCACATCAGAAGTCAAAGCACATTCTGAGACGATTTCATCTGATTCGTGAGATCATCGCCCGAGGAGATATAGTAGTTGAGAAAGTCTCATCTGAAGATAATGTAGCAGATCCCTTGACTAAGCCATTGTCTCAAAATAATTTAGAACGTCACCTTAAGTCTATGGGACTTAGACACATGGGTGATTGGCTATAGTCCAAGTGGGAGAATGTTAGAATTGGGTGGCCTCAAAGCCAATCATTGTACATTCTAGTTCAAATTATTAATAAAGGCAATTATTTCTTCATTTAATAGTTCTCGCAAACGGCTATCGTAATGAAGGTCCATAGACAAATGTATGGGATATTGAATCATGATGAGATCGTGATAGTGAGATCAATATCCTAAGGCAATTGTCTTAAACAGTTCTCGATCATAGGATATTTGAGATGGACATTAAATATCCGATAAGATCGACACAAGTTATGTCTGCTCATATGATGAGGGTGAATGATCTCACATTCACTCGTGTGGTGACACTAAGACAAACAAGTGGGTGCTCATTAGAGAATGAGTTCACTGAACAGACCCAAATAAGAATTCCTGGATGGTAATTATACCTATTAGTCAACCAGAGAATTCTATCGTTGCAGTAGCACAGTTGGTCATTTGACCTGAGTCACCAATAATATCTTGTTTGTGGACCATTGTATCTTGATTCTCTGACTAGTGGACTTTAACCATTAAGTCCACCATAATCGGTCTTTCAGATACAGTGGAAAGCTTGCGAAGGTAATTGAGTGAACAACAAGGGATCACTCACTCTTGGTATAAGACTGGAGAGAGAATGTCCCATGGATGTGTACACAGAAATCCCTGGCCAGGGTCAAATGAAAGAGATGTCTTTCTAGATATTAACTGTGTACTGGAATCCATCTGGATAATGCGATAGAGGGTTTGACTATAAAACCATACCCTTGCGTTATCGGGACATTGCATGAGTGAAGGATTATATCTGTGTGGTATCGGCAGACGGAAAGGTTCAATTGAAGGGAACAATATCCCATATATCTTCTGGGATCATGAGGTAGTGTTTGGTGCTGTTCATGATCAGAAGGCCAAGTGATTTGATCATCAGATGATAATTCACTTGTTTATTAAATTAATCATTTAACATGTGATGTTTAAATGTTAATTAATAAATATTAAACTCAAGAAACAGTTCTAAGTTTAATGGGCCTGCAACCGGACTGATATATGGGCCTAGAGGGTCACACACATAAGAGTTCTCGTCAGACGGTGAGAGATGTTAAATTTCATACTTATCTGGGTTTTTGTGAAAAGCTGCAGGATAAACATGAAGATTTAACGGAGAATTATCCAAGGCCAAACTCTTGGATAATCATGAGGATTAACTGTTGTGCTTATCCTTATTTCTATGTAAGGAGGGCCAAGGGGGAGTGGTAAAAAGTTTGTTGGACGAATTTTACTCCCTAGATTCTCTCTCTCCTTCTCGGAGTGGATCTGTCTCTCTCCGCGCATGGTGGATCTGAGATATGGTCGGAGCACTCAAGTCGAGGAGGAAATCGCGTTTGCTGCGGGAACTCGTGTGGATACCTCTAGAGATCGTGCGCGTGCGCGATTACCGAGTCGGCATCATACACGGGAGATTCGAAACCCCGCAAAGGTGAAGAACTGTTCTTCCCGTTAGTTTTAATGTCCGTTTTACAACCCCAGCAACCGATACAATAGAATCATTTTTATTTCCGCTGCGTTCTTGGCGATTCCTTACAGTGGGGTAGTGGATTTGTGATTTCTTTTGTCTTGACTTGGATACTGTATTTGGATAATATTTAATTTTAGTCATAGAACTCGTACCTTTTTCTTCATAGTTGTTGTTATTGATTTCTTATGTTGACTTGGATTGTGTGTTGAATTGGAACATGTATTAGGATTTATATGCTTGTATTCATACTTGTTGCGTGTTCATTATGTTGTACTACTGTGGGTACTTATCAAAGTGCAGGTTTTTGACGCCTTTGTAGGTATGGGGCGGTACAGATGTTATGTCGTTTGGGTTGGGCGTGAGCCAGGGCTATATTTCACTTGGCCTGAATGCTTTGCCCAAGTTAATGGGTACCCCGGGGCACGTTATAAGGGCTTCCATTCAATTGAGGAGGCCCAATGTGCGTTCTCTGGTATCGTCCAACAACGTCCTGAGAGGCGAACAGAAGTTCCTCAGTATTATGCTGTGCCTTGCACATCTGAGCAAGTAGTTGCAAGGCCACCTGCCTCCTTTACACACGCTCTCCACTTTGACTGGCAATCGTTTGTTGTAATGATACTCCTGTGCATTGTTGTAGTCATCCTTCTCATGATTTTACTTACCGTTCTACTTATGTCCATCCGAACTTTCTAATTTGTATTGTACTGTCTTACACATGTACGGTTTATGTAACATTATATCCCACTTATTATAATGTCTTGCATGTAGAATTTAGTGATGTTGTATTGGACTTCATAGAAGAGGACGAAGAACTGTTGAATGTGATTGAGGACACAATTATTGCGCACATTGAGAATGAATACGTTCCACGCATACGTCGACGTATGCATAACTCTGCTCTATCTGGCCACACATGGATCCATGAGATACTAGATGGGCATGACGAAAGGTCTTACCAGATGTTTCGAGTGCATCCTTCCATGTTTTTAGGACTCCGTGACTTACTTGTGAGCCGTGGCCTTTTGAGGGACTCGCGCCATGTGACAGCGACGGAGTAACTTGGTATGTTCCTATATGCTGTCGGTCATGGCGTTGCAACGGGAGCCATGTGCGAGCGGTTCCAGCATTCCCCTCAAACCATTAGTCGATACGTCAACTTCGTCACAAAGCAGATAGCTGAGTTAAAGTATGACTTTATTAAGTTGCCCACACACGCTCAGGTCCGTGAGTGTCATCCGCACATCAGAGGAAAGCAAACGTTCTACCCCTACTTCAAGGTGAGGACATTGCTACTGTACAGTCGTGATGTGTGTGTTCAGATTGACTAATAAATGTTCTCATATTGTTCTTTTATGTACAACCATATAGGATGCGATTGGAGCCATTGACGGGACGCATGTTTTGGCGAATGTCCCACGGATACACCACGGACGATTCAGAAACCGCAAAGGTTTCATTAGCCAGAATGTCATGGGTGTCGTGTCCTTCGACCTAACCTTCCAATACGTTGCGGTTGGTTGGGAAGGATCGGCTGCCGACATGCGGGTGCTAAGATGGGCTTTGGACGAAGGTGGATTGACTGTCCCTCGTGGAAAGTATTATCTTGTAGATTCAGGGTATGCAAACTCAAGTGGTTTCTTAGCTCCATATCGTGGCCAAAGATATCACTTAGCATCATTTCGGGGGGGAACAAAATCGCACATATGCGAACAAAGAAGAAAAGTACAACCATCGTCATGCTCAGTTAAGGAATGTTGTGGAGAGAGCGTTTGGCGTCTTGAAGAATCGCTTTCAGACGCTAAAGGAGGGGAACATGTACCCCTGGGCGACGCAGAGGAAGATGGTCATTGCATGCGCGGTTATTCACAACTTCATACGTCTATCTCAGGGACATGACTATTACTTCAACTGCGAGAACAATGAACAAATAGTTAGTGAGGATGATGGTGATGAAGACGTTCCGATTGACATCCCTCTCAGCAGGGCTGAGGTTACGCTAGGAGGGCAGATTAGGGAGTCTATTGCTAACGCACTCTGGACATGAGTTGCGTTCGTCATGTCTCATGTTCGGTGCTCTATTTCGCATCTCGCTGGCCGTGTTCATTTGTATGTTTGCTTATCTCCTGTATTGATTTTCATATGCTGTATGCATCATATATGTTGTTGCTTGTGTTGAACATTTCCTTCTTAATAATTGAGTTTACTGAACTTCCTTTCATTTTGGTTTTGTGAACATTTTTCAAATTAATTTCAAGCATGTCCATTCACAACATACATGTAATAAGTACGTGTAATTTTTTTCGCAGGAGGCAATAATGTAAATGAGTCTATTGGATAGATGGTTCCATTGCTTGGAGCAACCCCACTGGACAATGATTTTATCCAACCATCCTCCTATTTTCAAGTCTGTGAACGGTGCATGCAATTTTGCAGCCCTATCCATTGCTACGCTGGGATGGTCGGATGGCCTCAGTGCAACCACATGTCAGTGGGTTTTTTGGATAGCAGGAGGGCAAAATTGCACGCTCCTAATTCGCTCATTGGGCAATGATGAAATACTGGAAATGAGTCTATTGGTTGGATGGTTCCACTGTTTGGAGCAACCCCACTGGACAATGATTTCCATCAATATTAACTTTTTATTTCTGAGCATGCTTTCTTGCATCTCCACTGAGGATGGTTAATATTGTGTAAATTTGCAACCCTATCACTTGGTACGCTAAGATTGTCGGGTGGCTTCAATGCAAGGATGTCTCATGTGTTTTTTAATAGCAGGAGGGCAAAATTGCACGCTCCTAATTCGGTCATTATAGGCAATGATGAAAGAATTAAATTGAGTCTATTGGTAGGATGGTTCCATTGTTTGGAGCAACCCCATTGGACAATGATATTTTGTATACTATATACATGTTTCTGAGCCTAGAAATGATTAATACTTGACAGCGTTACAGTGTACCCGATGGATGGTGAGGTTATGACAACGGTAGGTAATGTAATTTTATTGTTCTCATTTTTTTACTTTATTCTCGTATTTGTTGCACATAATCTACTAATTCTTTGTTTGTAGAAATTCAAATTTTTTATCACAGGGGTAAAGGATGGTCGCTCGTGGATTTGGCTAAAAAGACGATTCATGAATGATGTATTAATTTTTTTTTTTCCAGTTATAATAGATATTGTAAAAATAAAATTTTATTTATTGAACTGACGGTTTTGTGTAAATTGTTCTGGTAGGTGACTTTGTCTATAAATAAAATTTTGGCGTAACTAAGTGTACGATATGTTATACAACTTGAGGACTATATTTTGCTATGTTGAGATTGAAACGTATACATTTGAGGTTGTCACAGTCATCATTGTGTCATTAGAAAAGAATAGAATAAAAGGTTAATGATTTACTATATGTTGAGAATAGTCTCGTAGTAATATTTATCTAATGAATTTAATTCATTATTCTATTTTTTGCGTCCATAAAAATATAATTTTGGTCACAACATGTTGTCAATCTTATCTCATTCAAATGAATATTTTTATTCTAAATTCCTTTTTAACAATATACTGTGTTAAGTCATCGAATTTGACGGGAAAATAATAATAATATAACTTTAAAAAAAAATTATATATTCATGTTGTAACGTGTGTTAATTTTGGAAATGAGAATAAAAATAATGACAAATCCAATAATAATATACATATTAATAAGTAATTTGAAAAGAATAGAAATTAAAAATAACATATGCAAAGATGGAATGGGTATTTTGACATGCTATTCTTTTCTTTATCCCACTCGTTATTATGCTCATTCCTACCAAATCACTTGGAATAGCGCAGTACAATTCTCCTTATTCTGGGTGGAATACTAACTACTTATCAAATCAAAATACCTCTTATTCTGGTTTAAGAAATCCCCATAACCTTATCCTGGTTTAAGTTATTCTGCAAACAAAGTGAACCTAAGGGTTATTACATCACCTAATGGTACAGTCAACCCAACTTGTCTTTTATGTCCACATAATTGGATTTTCTATTAGACATCTTAAAAATAATAAAAATTCAAAAACTAAGGCTCCATGAACAGTAATATACTATTCATTGGGGATTGGCTTTTAATTTTCATTTTTTTTTTTGAAGGCTTGTAACATGACCTAGATGCTCATATAATTTGATTTTCGATCAAACATGTCAAAAAAAGATGAAAATTCAAAAATTGAATCCTAATGAACAATAATGTACTATTTATTGGGGCTCAATTTTTTATTTTTCATATTTTTTGATTTGTTTGTGAAAGCTCTGACATATCCTATATGCCTATCTAATTCGATTTTAGATCAAACATCTTAAAAAAATAATGAAAATTTAAAAACATAGTCCCAATGAACGGTAGTATACTATTCATGGAACTAAGGTTTTTGAATTTTCATATTTTTTTAAATTATCCTATAAAAAATCTAATTATACAAGGATACTAGCAACGTTGAAGGCCTTCAAAATAAAAAAAAATTGAACTATAGTGATGCAACAAGTTATTCTGTAAGAGGAGAGGCAAGCCCTACCTGAATTGGTCGTGATCCTCGGCAAAGAACCGAGAGGTTTCTAAATCGATTCCTGTCGAATAATTATCTAGCTTATAGTCTCTCAGTCTTGACTGTACATCCTTGGTTTTATCAGTGTCCTTGGTTGAACAACAAGCAAAAAAGTTTGTGGTTTTATCAGAGTCTTTGGTTCAAATATGGGTCAGTCGGTGTTCTACCTGAGCCTCCGACCGCTGGTGTTCCAGGTTATTAAATGAAAAAAAAAATGTTATCAAGTCACGTTCACGGGTGCAAGAGTAGAAACGTAGAGGAGTAAGTGAGGGGAACTACGGAAATAATTGAGAGAGAGAGAGGTGTGAAGTAAGAGAAGGGAAAGAAGGAACAAAGGAACTTGGTTGGAGTTCTGGTTGTTAGGTTTTAACTAAATTGTGGTCCACTTGTGTTTAACGGACTACACAATATACATCATACGGTATACAGTTAACGGATTATGTTTATTGAGCTTAACTCTTTAGGAGTCCATTAAGATTATGTAATGAGTGGGATCTATTTAAGTTTAAAAGGGACTGATCCCTCCTCTCTATAGAAGAAACTTATGACTCTCCATCGAACCATACGCATCAAGTGAAGGTGAGAGAGACTTCATTTCCCATGGGCATGGCCGTACGTTGCTTCATATCTCTGAAACGTAAGAAATGTATGTTTAATGGTTGGGCTTCATGCCTGTAATGTAAGTAAGAAACAGTATGTTTCTTCATGGCCTTAATGTTTGTAGGTCCAACCCTCGTTAAGCCCCATTTAGTTATATTTTAATTTTGAGATCCAATAAAGGTTAATGGATCTAATTTAACGGGCCTCTTTGGATTTTATTTTGGATTGAAATTTAAATCCGTAACGGATCCTATTTAATAGTTTTGAATATAAATTTTAGATAATTAGATCTATTTGGATCTTATTTAAGACCCGAATTCGTATCCGTTAAATATTTCGTAATGGATCCTTCTTAACGGATTTCGGATTTAGAATTAGGGATTAGATCCGTTTGGATCTTATTTAAGATCCGAATCTGTATCCGTTTAAGTATTCCGTAATGGATCCTCCTTAACAGTTTCAGATTCGGATATTGGGTACTAGATTCATTTGAATCTAAATTTAAGATTCGAATCCGAATCCGATTAAGTATCCCACCCGGATCCGTTAATCCAATCCGAATCCATATCCGATCATATCTGTTAATGTGATATGTATATTTTAAGAAAAATTGTTTAATTTTGATTTCTTTGGTTATCCTTATCCTTTAATGTTCACTAATAGTAACTTATTGGTCCATTAAGTTCTGGATCCAAGGCCCATATTTCTGAGTCTATTTTTTGGGCTCATTAGTAGTATTTAAAGAGTTTTAGATAATCTTTTTAAACAGTAGGGGTACATATACAATTTTTAAAAGATATGTTTGCAATTCAGTTTATTTCTGCAAACAGAAACGGATCTGTTTGTAATTAAGTATAAATTCTGCAAATAGAAATAGATATATTTGTAATTTAGGTTATTTCTGCAAATATATTCGGATATATTTTTAAATTCTAGTTACTTTTGCAAACCGAAAAAGATATGTTTGCGATTCTGGTTAATTCTGCAAACATAAACGGACATATTTGCAATTCTGGTAATTTCTGCAAATATATTAAAATTAGTTTGTTATTCTGGTTATTTCTACAAACTGATAAGGATATGTTTACAATTCAAATTATTTATGTAAACATAATAGTCTATGTTTGCAATTCTTATTTAATTTCTGCAAACAGAAAAGGACATTTATGCAACAGCATGCTATAAAATTATATTTTGTCCCTTTTGAATGTAGTTTTAAACATGATTAAAGTTGTTTATGGATTAATAATTATTACTGTAAACTTAGAAGATATTTTTTGTGATAATTTGACCTCTTTACAGTTTTTATTTATGCATGAATATCTCCATTTTAGATTGCAATAATTATTATCTTTATGTCATTTTGCTCATATTAAGTGTTAATTTGATGCTATTATGTAGTATTGTAGTGAATTTTGGATTTCTAAATGGTTAGTTTGACCACCAAAGTGCCACTAATCATGAGGAATGATAAAATTTAACCATATTAAGTTTTAAATAGTATCATTAATGAGCATTTAGTTATTTGTTATCATTTTAATTAAGGGGAGGATATTTTATAATTCAAAGTGTGTAAGTTGATCACTAAAGTGGTCTTATGCATGGAGAATAATAAAATATTCTTATTAGGAAATTAAAATGATATCAAATGTTTGTGTTCTTGGCTTGATTGTAAATTTACACTCCCAAAGGAGTATCTATTTTTCATGTCATGAGTAGGATAGAATAAAATTTATTTCCATGGTAACTCTTGAAAGTTAAGTACTCAAAGGTACTCTCTCTTGACATCAAAATGTTTATAAATTTTAATTTTATCACTTAAGTTAATTCGGGGAGTTTGTCCATAAAGTAATCGGACGACTTGATAAAGTAATTCATTTCAGTTATTGAATTACTTTGCAATTTAAAATACTGCCTCATAACTTGCAATATTTGTTCCATTATCTTACATGTGAGTATGTGTGTTTTTATTTCAGCTGCTTCTCTTTTGTTTGCACCTTTTACTTGGAATGTGTCTTATCTGAATGGTACTAACTTCACTGAATGGAAACAAAGGGTACTGTTTGCTTTGAGTTGTATGGACTTAGATTTGTCCTTGCGTGAGGATAAACCAACTCCACTTACTCCAAAAAGTTCAATGGAACAGCAGACTCAACATGAGAAATGAGAAAAGTCCAACCATCTCTGCCTTCTGTTCCTTCAAAGACATGTTGAACAAAACCTCAAGGGATCTATCCCAGATTAGATCACTGCTAGTGGATTTTTTAAAGCTATTAAAGAACAGTTTATAAGTTTTGATAAAGCCAAAGCCAGTACTTTAATGGCTAAACTGTCCTCGATGAAATACACTAGTGGCAGTGTTCGAGAACACATAATGATTATGATGGATATTTCTGCTCAACTGAATGCTATGGAAGTTACTATTTCAAATACTTTTTTAGTCCATTTCATTCTCAACTTTCTACCTAATGAATATTAGGCATTCAAAATCTCCTACAACATACATCAAGCTAAGTGGTCAGTCAATGAATTGATGACCATGTGTGTTTATGAGGAAGAGAGATTGAGAGGAGAGAGGAACAATGATGTTTTGTTTATCTCTCATAAAGTGAAAAATAGATTAGGAAAGAAGAAGGGTGTCCAGAAGAAGGGCAAGAAGAATAACAAGTCAAAAGGTAAAAATGACAAGTGCTTCTTCTGCAAATTGACTGGACATGTTAAGAAAGATTGTCTGAAAAGGAAGGCATGGTTTGAGAAGAAAGGTAATCTTTCATCTTATGTTTGCTATGAGTCTCATTTAGTCAATGTTCCTAAAGATACATGGTAGATTGACTCAGGTTCTACTATGCATGTTGCCACTTCTATGCAGTGATTCATTTTTCAAAGGCCTCCGAATGAGAGTGAGTAAAGCATCCTTTAAGGAAATAAGACGCACTCACAAGTCAAGGCCGTATGAACTTCTAGGATATTTATGGAATCAAGATTTGTTTTAGATTTAGAAGACACTCTTTATGTACCATCTTTTAGTAGAAATTTGATTTCAATATCAAAACTTGATTCAAAAGATTTTTAAGTTAGTCTTGGAAACTCTTCAATTGAATTAGTAAAAGATTCTGTTCTTATTGGTACTAGTTCTTTATCTGATGGTTTATATAAATTGTGTCTTAGCAATGTGAATGAACAATCTCATAATATCCTACATACTTCAGTTCTTACTGGCAACAAGCGTAGTAGAGTTAATGAAAGTTCGTCTATGTTGTGGCATGGAAGATTATAACATATCTCCATTAAGAGGCTTAAGAGGTTAGTCGGAGAAAGAGTGTTACACACTCTAGATTTCACTGACTTTGAGACATGTGTTGATTGTATTAAAGGAAAGCAAACACATACGTTTAACAAGGATGCCACAAGAAGTTCTAGAATTTTAGAAATAATTCACACTGATATATGTGGTCTATTTTCATCCTGTCTGACTGGTGAGAGATACTTTGTCACTTTTATAGATGACTATTCTAGATTCATGTATCTCTATATACTTCTTGAAAAAACAGATGTTTTCAATGTCTTTAATGATTTCAAGAAGGAAGTAGAGAAACAATCAGAAAAAGTAATCAAGATAGTAAGGTCTGATAGAGGTGGCGAGTACTATGTTAGGTATACGGAGATGAAACAAAAGTCTAGACCATTAGCTAGATTTCTTAAAGAGGAGGGTATTGTACCTCAGTACACTACTCCTGGCAACCCATATCAGAATGAAGTTGCAGAGAGAAGGAATCGAGCGCTTAAAGAAATGGTCAGGGCAATGCTGAGTCATTCTACCCTTCCTTTATCCTTGTGGGGCGAGCCCGTTAAGACAGCTACACATATTGTCAACAAGGTTTCTACGAAGGCTGCACTTAAGACTCTATATGAGTTATAGTGTGGTAAGAAACCTTATGTGAGTTATATGCGCACATGGGGGTGTTCAGCTGAGGCCAGACCATACAATCCACAAGAAAAAGGCATTTGATCTCAGAACAACCAGTGGATTCTTCATTGGTTATCTAGAGAGATTAAAAGGGTATAGATTCTATTGTCCATCACATGTTTCCATCATTATAGAAACAGATAAGGCAAGGTTTCTTGAAGACGGCGGAGTTAGTGGGAGTGGACTTTCTCGAGATATTTCTTTCGAGGAGTTACATGATCAGATTGATACACCTGTAACAATTGACAATATTGTTCCCATTTTCATTTCTCAGAATGATATCCTGGGGAAGCAAGTGGTTGTAGTTGGTCCACTCCAAGTTGTTCTAGAGTCACAGGATGTCGCAGTTGTTGACCAGCCACCTCCTCAGGTGGATCAGGGGCTAACATAACGACGTTATGAAAGAGTCAGAAAATCTGCTATATCTGATGAGTTCATTGTGTACCTACAGGAGGATGGTGTAGAAAGGGGTGACATTGATGATCTAGTGACGTTTTCACAAGCCATGAAAAGTGATAAATCCACCTATTGATTTGAAGCCATGAAGGAAGAATTTGACTCAATGGCTAAAAACTAAGTCTGGGATCTCGTCAACTTGCCAAAAGGGTCCTAACTTGTTGGATGTAAATTGATATTCAAAACTAAAGTGGACTCTAAAGGCAAAGTTAAACGATATAAGGCCATATCAGTAGGTAAAAGTTTCACTCAAAGGGAAGGCATTGACTATGATGAGACATTCTCTCCAGTTTCTAAGAAGCTCTCATTCAAAATCGTCATGACCTTGGTAGTTCATTTCGACCTAGAGCTACGCCAAATGGATGTGAAAAAAGCTTTTCTCAATGGGGACCTGAATAAAGAAATGTATATAAAGCAACCTCAAGGATTTCATGATGAAGGGAAAGAACACTTAGTATGCAAATTAAAAAAAATTCATCTACGGACTTAAGCAAACCTCCTGCCAATGGTTTATAAAGTTTAATGAAATCATACTGTCCTTTGGGTTTAAGGAAAACATTATTAATGAATATTTGTACCTGAAGATCAGTGGAAGTAAATTCATTGTCTTGATTTTATATGTAGATGACATTTTGCTTGCTAGCAGTAATCTTGGTTTGTTGCACGAAACGAAGGCTTTCCTTTTTAAGAACTTTGAGATGAAAGATATGAGTGATGACTATTATGTTCTAGGCATTGAGATCACTAGAGATAGACTCTCGGGCACTCTTGGTCTTTCTCAGAAAGCTTATATCTCAAAGGTCTTGAAAAGATTCACTATGCAGTCATGCGCACCCGATAAAATACCCATTGTAAAAGTTGATAAATTCAATGAATTGCAGTATCCTAAGAATGACTTGGAGAAGAAGCAGATGGAACATATTCCATATGCTTCAGCCGTTGGAAGCTTGATGTACCTTCAGACTTGTACACGTCTAGATATTGCTTTTGTCGTAGGTATGCTAAGCAGGTACCAGAGCAACCCAGGTATGGATCATTGGAAAGCTATCAAGAAAGTCATGCGTTATTTCAAAGATATGATGGATTTCATGCTCACATATAAGAGGTCAGATCAGCTAGAGGTCATTGCGTATTCTGATGCTGATTTTGGCGGTTGTTTTGATTTGAGAAAGTCTACTACAGGTTACATCTTCCTCTTAATTGGGAGAGCTATCATATGGTGCAGTGAGAAGTAGAGTATTACAGTAGCTTCCACCATGGCAGTTGAGTTCATTGCTTGTTTTGAGGCTAGTGCACAGGCCATTCAATTGCGGAAAATGCTCACAGGTCAATCGTTTGTTGATTTCGTCTCGAGACCTATCAAGATTTACTGTGACAATTCTGCTGCAGTCTTCTTCTCTAAGAACAATAAGGCGTCCAAAGGTGGTAGAACTTTGGATATCAAGTATTTTGCTCTTAGAGACAAAGTGAAGAATCTGAAGTGTTTGTAGAACATATTGGGACCGATCTTATGATTGTTGACCCACTCACGAAGGGACTACCTGCTAGCATTTTTTGTAGTCATATGATTCAGATGGGTCTTATCAGTTCTTTTGATATGTTATGACATTTTTAGTTTGACATATACAGTTATTTATTATCATATTTATATTATGATTTTTCTATTATTTTCTGCCTATTCCATTTGTTGTATATATATGTTGGTTGTGGATTATGGCTGACAGATTGTATGTTTAAGTAGTGATCAACAGATAAACATTAGATTTGAGTTTATCTGCAGTTCTATACTTGATATTCAATTATAGTAAATTGGTGGCATTGTGGTACATGGAAGGAGGTATGTAATTGAATGCATTTGCCGCCATGACTCCTGTCATTTGATTTACTATTCTTGAATTCTTATGATTTAATTAGAAAGATGTGTAGTTTTGTTTTATTGTGCACGTACATACTGTGTTTCTTCCTTCAGGTGTATGCCTATGATGTCAAATCTTCAAGAGTCTTTTTGAAACTATATATATTTATATTATAAGTATGTTTTCAAAGGAAGATTTGATATACTTGAGACAAGTTAGACCAAGTGGGAGAATGTTGGGTTTTAACCTAATTGTGCTCCACTTGTGTTTAACGGACTACACAATACACACCATACGGTATCCAGTTAACGGACTATGTTTATTGGGCTTAATCCCTTAGGAGCCCATTAGGATCTTGTAATAGGTGGGATCCATTTAAGCTTAAACGGGACTGGTCCCTCCTCTCTATATAAGAAGCCTTTGACTCCCCATCAAACCATACGCATCAAGTGAGATAGAAAGAGGAAACCAGAGGAGTTCGTGCTCGGGTTACACGGATCTCTACGTTCGACGTTCGTGCAGTGCTCGCGAGACTCGTGTATGCGTGGGGATCGACTTCGGCGTCGTCCTCCTCCTCTCGTTAGGAATGGCTTCTGCTGCAGGTATTCCTAAATCCCTAACACTGGTCACTTGTAAATATTTGTACTCGTGGCTTCTGAATCATCCTTAAAAAAGAAAAAAAACCTTAAAAAAGAAAAAAAAAGAGGAAAAGAAGAAACAAAGAAGATAAGAATTGAGATCACGTGAGGATGGGACTTAATTAAGTGTAAAGAGAGAAAATTTTAAAAAACACTTTCAAGTGAAATTTACCTAATCCCCACGAGGGGTTTTCTTTATAAACTCCTTCCCAACCTTTGCACTTACCCACTTTAGAAATAATTCTTAATCTTGATGAGAATGGAAGGTAGAGCAAATAAGCTGCAAAATTTGGCTTAGACCCCAGAAGAAGCAAAAAATTCCGACTTCAGATGTTGCTATACATGGAAGCAGAGACTCACCATGGTGTCATCAGCCCATGCAACTCTCTCTCTCTCTCTCTCTCTCTCTCTCTCTCTCCACACGTTATTACATGCTATACTTAGAAGTAAAGACTAGTGACGGAGCCATAAAATTAACTTCCTTGGGGGTAAAAGGTGACACATTTCAAATTAAAATGATTATTTAAAATAATAAATAATATATTCATAAACATATCATAAAAATGAAATGAATACTTTAATACAAAAAAGAAATTGAACATCCATTTAAATAATGTTCAACGATTCAAGCCATCCAGGAGAGATTGGACGGTTGTAATCAGTTCGAAAATATGATAATAATATTAAAATAAAATAAAAAATAGATGAAAGAAAATTAAAACAAAACAAAAAATGACATCAAAAAATCCAAGTTGTCAAAGAAGTACCTATCTTCAGTTTTAAACAAAAGATTAGAAAGTAAACATTGCACTACCTTATCAGATTAAAATTAACTAAATCAGATCGTTGGTCCATACAAAAATAAAATGATAATAATAAATAAAAACAAAAAAGTGAAAAGAAATCTTGATTCAAGGTTGTAAGGAGATTACCTTCGGTTTATGCTCGAACGAGAATTAGAAGACAGATATTAGTTTAATTATGCTAGTTAAAAAATAAGGTAAAATTCATAATTAATTTTATTAGAACGAGACTCCACGCCCTCACAGCGGCCAAGGCATGAATTCCATAATTAAGCATTGAGATCTAGCGGGCTAGGATTTAAAGTGAAAGTTATATATGGGCTATTGTTGTGCTCATTTGATAGGGCCATGTTATTTGATAATTTGTGGTTATTGACAATTATTAAATAATTCTTTTCCTCATTATATATTTGAGATAGGATTCACTGCCACCGGTGGTAGCTACGTATTCTACCACCATGTCTTCCTCAATGCGATCTAATGCATGCTCAGGCACGCACGGGATTTGTGCAATTTTAGAAGTCTGTTTGAACAACAGATGGAAATCTATAGAAGAAAACCATCTAGAACTATGTTCATTGTCTTCCCTGATATCTCCAGTAAATTCAAATTTTAGGTCCCTTTGCCTGTCGGCGATCCGTGTATAGCACGTAGCATCTGTTCGTTTCCAGCTTGAATGAACATGGGATAATGCTCCAAATTGCTTTGCAGGTTGGATCAAGATTTTTCTTTAGTTGCTTCTGAACATCAATGTAAAGCTTTGTAGCCTGCAGTTTCTCCGTATACATGATGCGAACAACCAAAAGATGAAACTCTTGGCTATCAGCTTGCAAAGGTGTTGGTGCAAGGTCAACACAAACAGATAGAGATTATTTGAACATGGCTAGCTGAAGACAGTGAAGATCTTCCGTCGCAGTAGAAGTGGAGAAGGTCGAAGGTCTGCTCGTCGGCACAGTATGACTATCAGAGTCGCCCGCAGACTACATGCGTCAAGACTCGGAGGCACAAGGTGATTCCTCCAAACGGGAGAGAGAGAGAGAGAGAGAAAGTGGGAGAGAGAGGAGAGGAGAGCTCGTTCAGGAGACCAAACTCTATTATATGGTCTCATATATATAATACTCCTCGAAAGTATATCTCCTCAAGAGTTCCAACCTATATGGAACTCTATTCTACTCACCCAATGTGGATGGTAGTTCGAATGCGACTCGGTCACGTATTATATCTCCCACTCAAACATATTGGGCATATCACATTTGTTTGTCCTCTTATAATTCTTCTTTTCATACAGAGAAATAGCATGTGCGACCGAACGAGAAAAATATGTAAGTGAGGAGTACTATATTAATTCATCACCATACTAACATAACACTACTACTCCAAATCTCGTCTCATACCTTAAACCACAAGTTCACACCATATTAAGTAGATCTGATCCCTCTAAGATCTCCTCCTTAACCTCTCAGACTATGTTCCTAGACTCATGATTATGTTGGACACATCTTTCATAATCGCTGACCAACAATAGATTAAATAGCATATGTTGTTGCAAATCGGGTTTTTCCTATGCCACACATGTTAATCTACTTAAATTTGACTGCTTTTCTAGACATGCTCCGCTGGACCGCAAGCATCATGGTCCTTTGAAAATATACTAAAATAGCATCATCAAGTGTCCACTTTATGACAAAGTGCATAGTCGGACTTCGTCCACTCACCTGGATTTTTCCTTCCTCTTCTTTGTATGAAATTTTAGTTGGTGACCCTTCCATGGGCATTTTTAATAGGAGCCATGCATATGCATAAACTATTATACTTGCATATTTTTTATTTATAATGAAAGCATTTGCAATCACATCTAATAAGGGACATTAATACATGTTAGATAATAGAGAAGAGCAAAAGAAATAGCTGGGTTAGCAAATTATTTCTATTAAACGAATGAAGATATATTCAAACTTTAACCTCTGCAATTATGGTCTATTTACAAAAAAGCCCCTCTAATACACAATCATTTATTTATAAGCCCTCACAATCTCCCATGAATGTTACAAAGAAGTCCTCGAGAGTGGTACAGAAAAGGCTCTCAAAAGGACTTGAATTAAGAAAGTTGAGATTGTGAGGACATATTTATAAATAGTTGGATTAGGAGGCCTGATCAGTAATGTTGAAAGTTTCGGAGGATTGGAAAATGAAAAGCCCTTAAATGAATTGGAATAATACGAACGCATACTCCAATGAGTTATATCACAGTGGAAGCCTATTACAATGAATTGATTTACGACCAACTATATTAATGTAGCCTGCAATAGGTAAATGTAATATGCCTCTTGTTAGAGAAAAGAAGTGTTCAGTTCAGTTTTAAGTATTTGCGGTCATTTAACGAAGATGTCATTGTGCATTATTTAGGATTTGACTTCCAACCCATGTTCTCCATTCGCAGATCACTGCTACAGAAGACCGAGTTTTTGTTAGTTTTGTCAGTGTTGGTACATATTAAATAGTGGGTGAACAGGGTTTGTACATACATGTTTGGGTCCATCTTTCATGCAAAGTTCTGATGACCACAATGTTTTGACAGCATTGTTTTATGAAGAATATTGTTTTTTATGGTCTTTAATTTCCAGAATCAAGAAGTGAATTGATATGGAAGTATGGGTGTTTGAGTGACTATATAATAGTCCTACATCGGTTAATTTTAGTTGTGACTAATGTTTATGATATTGGGCCCTTCAAACTCCACACCCGGATTTTGTGCTTTGTAAGCTGAAATCAAAGTAGGGGTCTAGCTTAACTTTATATTTTCAAATTTATCTTCTAATATGCGCCGCCTTTTCTTATTTAATTTTTACGGCCCATCTTCACCGTGAAGAAGAATGTTAGAGTGACTATATAATAGTTTGACATTGATTAATTTCAGTTGTAGCCAGTGTTTATGATCTTGAGTCCTTCAAATTCAACACCTGAATTTTGTGATTTGTAAGAATTGGAACTTTCCCGATTGTCTGTTATTGTTTTGGAAATGCACAAAGATGCGAAGGGCTTCTCATTATTTACTCTACCTCAACTCAGGTGTGTTAACCGAGTCTAGTCAATATATTGAATTTTCAGTTTTTCAACATTAGAAATTTATCTAGATGCAACAAAAACTTCCCCTCACAGCAATTTGCTTTTTCTTTATCCTTGTTTCCCTCCATAAACGAGTTCTGGGACCTGTATAAAAGTCACTTTCATCAGCATGAATCATAATGTTCGCATCTGAAAAAACAACCTTTATATGATCAAAAAAGATTTGTATAGCAGGATTTATTTTCCCTGGTGTTGTAGTGTATCTTTTGTAGTTCCTTTATTTTCTCCAAGAATATTGGAACATCTTCATATGTTTATTGTTTTTGCTTTTGTTCTTTTTCCTTTACATTCAGAGTAGACGGACAGTATCTGATTCGATATCAAACGTACGCGCGTGGAGTACGGGAAACGCCAGAATTCTCAAAGATGAATTTTCCTTGCTGGGAATCCTAAAGCCGTTTGGTTTGGTCTCTATTCTACCTGTTTGGGAGAAGTTGAACTGGTGTCATAACCTCTCTACGCATACATCTGGATAGAGTATATTGCTGTTCTATCGTATCTCTTGTTGTTGATCTCTAGACGCTCGTTAGGCAGGCCGCAGGCACATCAAAAGCCCATAAGGTTTTCAGTGAAGAGATATTTACAGGATCGGAGGATGTCCTCTAAGGCGTCCTAGAGGAAGTACAGTGAAACTTGAAACTTGCGACCGTCTGATCGTGCAATTTGGATCGTGCGATTGAACAGTGGTCGCAGCTGCAATATCCCACAGATGTTGCGTTTAGTAATTTAGGGCTGTCAATGGGTCCTAAAAGTCTGAAAGTCCGGTCCGACCTAATTCCAATTAAATGAGCTTAGGTATTAAAATTGAACTCATATCATTTTTGGATTGGATTTGGATTTTGATTTTAAGTCCAATCTCTAAAATGGGCCGGATTTACGCTTTGTTTAATCCGAACTCGAAAGTTTAAAAACTTTGATAAGTATTAAACATAAAGAATGGTAATGAAATTTATATAATATATACATGTTCACATTAACAAAATCATTCATGTGCACACATATATCATGCAAATTAATTTATGTTAAGTATGAACATTTTGGATTAATGTTTGAATTATCTTAAATTTAAAAAAATTCTCTTTATATATACTTACTAAAGAATACTAGACATGTGACAATTACGTTATACAGTTCATATGTGTACGACACATTCAAAATCATCATATGCACCATTAATCATTATAATATTTTAGTTAATCTATATTTGATCGAAGTGTTATGATAAGTTTTGCTTTTATAAAAGATCACATCTTTATAAAATCTTCCAAATAATCATATGCATCATAAATCATTGTAATCTTATAATGTGAGTTAATCAATTTTTGATCAAAGTGCTATAGTAAGTTTTAATTTTATAAGAGATGCATTTTTATGCTAAACATTAAATACCAGGATATGAAGAATTAATTTAATTTTTTTATGTGTTATATTGAATATGATGATCTTGAAATATCATTTTTTAATGGATGAGGGGGTGTACGTATAGACACTAATTCTTGTTAATATGATAGGGTACATATTTTAAATAAAATAACTAATTATTTTTATATTTACACTTTTATAAAATTCTTCAAATATTTGAACTCGAAGTATGAACCTAAAACTCGAGTTATTTTGGACTTGGACTTAAGCAGAAACGGACATGGGCCGAAATTGGGCCTCATTTTCTTAACGGACTTAGACTTGGGCTATGCTCAGTCCGACCCAAGCCAAGCCCATTGACACTCTTATTTAGTATTTTTCGAGGATGGGTCCTAGAGTTTAAGTTGTACTATTCACATGCCTACTCCACACCTTCATGTAGCAGCTGCAAGTCTGTCTGTCTCTTTTCCGTCGGAATAGCAACGAGTATGATTTTACTCGCTCTTCATGATAATGCCTTTGTGCTAATGGTTCAACCTAGTTTAGAGCATGGTTCATTTTATTGGGTTGGATCGTGCTGACCTGTACAAGTCCACTCATACCTAAGCGAGTCCAATCTCTTGGTACGTATCGATTCATCTGAGACTTGATGCAACTCCAATCAACCATCCCGTGTGGTACCACATGAATCGGTCTCGATGCAGCACAGGCCATCGTGATCCAGTGCAATCTATCGCCATCCTACTTATATGACATCATGAGTTTGTGAGTTCTATCCTATTGTGAGTATTTTTTTGTTCATTTACAATTTGACATGCATAATAAGTTGTTTAGATTAATTTTTCTCATTTAACAAATAAATTCATACTTTTATAATAATTAATAAGATACATTTTTCTTAAATATGACTTAAATTAGTTGTCATTAACAAAGCACGTAAATTTGAAAGATTATTTATAACTATTTTATGTTATGATTATTTATAAAAGTAAAAATTTTAAAAAATAAAAATTAACCTGAATAAACTTAAATCATGTGACTTGTGCCAGCCGGATTGAGTCAGATTGCCCATATGCTTTCGCGAGATGACGATTCTCCATTTACGGCTGTGATTTCAAGTAGTTTAAACTGTGCGCACCTGTGCTAGAGTCCAGGAGAAATGGTAAGCACTTATTCCCTGTCACATCCATAATCCACATCTTAAAGCTTCAATTTAGAGATGTAGGCATTCAAGCGAGTATCTGACCAGGGTTCGACGACTTGAAGAGTCGTACAGACTCAGATCTCTCATCATGATTCGGTATGAGTCGGATCAACTCGTCTTGACTCGTACGAATTGTATGACCAAATCGTACATATTCGGTCGAGTCGTACCAATTCGGACTCGTTATGATACAGTACGAATCGTCTGAATCAGCACGATCGGTACCGCAAACCATGTACCTAACTCAACGTTATGCACTTGATCACCTATTGGCCCTGTCCGGATTTTTTTGCGGATTTTTCTCTTCAAAAATTGAGCCCATTGCCAATATTGGTTCCTCTACTTTGTAGTAGGGGAATAAGTAAAACGAGCAGTAAAAAACACACGATTGAGCTTAATAAAAGTTTAATTTAGCTTGTTTAATTAAGTAGAGTCTAATAAGTTTGAACAAAATTTTAAGTCGGTTAATAAATAAATCAAGACTGAATATCTATATATTGCAATATTTCTTAACGTTTAGGACCAAGCTCAAATGTATTTTATTTAATAACAAATTTTTATTTACTTAATAATTCACTTATAATTTATTTATATCTTATTGAATGTTCCAATTAGTATACAAGTACAAATGACAAATATAATTTATTTTCATTTATTTAACAGTTCAAACATGTTGGTGAACGTTAAATGAGTCAGAATTATTTAGTATTGAAATAAATCAATTAAAACTGAATTATTATTATTCAAACAATCACAATTTGATGTAAAAACTGACTCAACTATAGACGAACGATGGTTGAACAAAGCAAAACCCTACCTACTCAGGCCTGCCAACCTAATAGGTCGAGTAATATTTGTTGCATTGTCTCTCTCATCAATTGCAATGGGGGTACTGTAGTGGGTAAAAAAAAAAAATTGAATTTTTTTAGGTCGGTCCCGAGCTGTCCTACCTGGTCATATAGTGCAATGCCTCCATCAATTGCAATGGGGATATTGTAGTGGGTAAAAAAAAAATTGAATTTTTTTAGGTCGATCCCGCTGTCCTGCTCGGTCATATAGTGCAATGCTCAATCGGACGACCCAAAAAAATTAAAAAAAAAAATGTTATTAGGCTCAGCCCATTAATGGGCAACTTTTTACTATTTATTAGGTCGATTTTTTATTTTTCTGATTTTTATGGGTCACCCAATCGGGTATTACACTGCAGGGCCTTGTAGGCCACTTTGGAGCTGACCTAAAAAATTCAAAAAAGATAACTTTTTTAACCCACTGCACTACCTTATCGAAATTAGAGGATTTGGAGGACATTACAGCAAATATTACTCTAATAGGCCCGTGGGCCGAACAACCATCCGAGGTCCCAATGGACCCAAGAATCTTCTGGAGGGCACCGTGGTTCACAGCTGTCCATCCGGGTCCTCTCACCAGGTCAATCACCGTCCACGTCCGATCAAACGGTGTCTAAGCCCCAAAATTGTGAGAAGGTACCAACTTGGCAGTGCGGAGCCACATGATGTGATTACGGTGTAGCGAAAGCACACGAAACGGGGACTCGCCCCACAGGGCTGGCCCCATATAGAAAACCCTAGCCGCGGCCTTGGTCATCTCCTTCCTCTCCATTTTTAGGGTTCTTCCAAGCGAAGAAACCTAGGAGCGCCGCACCGCGCCGCCGCTGTAAGCTCCCTCTCTTCACTCTCCTCTGCAATGCCAGGGTTAGGGATCGTCTCCCTTCCCGTGTCCTTGTCCTCCACCGGATCTGCGTTGTGCTTGGGATGTTGGGTTGGGGGAGGGGGGTTGTTTTTTCTTTGTCTGAAGGGATCCTTGCTTGTCTTGCTCTTCTTTGTTGGTGTTGGTGGTAGTCAAGAAGGTAAGCAGAGATGGCGGTGCCGCTGCTGACCAAGAAGATCGTGAAGAAGCGGACGAAGAAGTTCAAGAGGCCCCAGAGCGACCGCAGGATCTGCGTCAAGGTTCTGTACTCTGCATATCTCTACACCATCTCATCTTGACGTAGAAAGTGTAGTTTTTTCCTTTAATCCACATGCCTTCATGCCTTGTTCGGAGATCTAGCAGTGTGATGCTGAGGCTTGTTTTATATAGGTGCATGTTGTATAAAAATTTGTTTGTTGGAGTTAATGAGAACTATGTAATTGATGGGGTTTGGCTTATGTAAATCTCCTGCCTGCATCTGCCTAATCTGCTGCCTATTTCGTCACAAATAAATAATCTAAACTTCGTGGGTGCATAAGCTTGAAGAGTTTAGCTTTGTAGAACTCACACAGATTCCTGCTATAAAGTTGATTAAGTGTGTAGAAGGCAGGAGAATCCTGATTGATTTTTCTGTCTATTTGTATATTTTGTGTTTAGTCGGATGGTGTCTGTTAGTCTTCATCAGTCCTCGTATGGTAAACAATGTATCGGAATTTATCCTTAAAATGGACTTTACTATTAGTTTCATATGCTTTCTATGTTCTGGCTCTTGTACGATCTTTTTGGATATGCCTGTTTGTGGTTCCCGCCCCCTTCCTTGCTGATGTAGCTAAACCCTGGACATATTGGGCCAAGTGAATACTGGGGTGCTCAAAGGTGTCTGCAAGCCCCTTCTTCTAGACTTATGTGAGTTTGAAACTGAGACTCTGATTCCTCTTCCAAAAAGGGGAACCGAGACTTTGATTCCTACGGAAGAAACTGGCTTAATGCTGAAATGGGGTTGGAATTAGAGTCAGATGTGTTCACTTCCCTTTTGACTCTGATAAGAAAATAATTTCCCCAAATCTGCTTTATTTTTGGTAAGAAATCATTGGATATATCAACTTATACTTTAAGGTAAATAACTTGAATGATAGCAACAACTAAAAAAATAATACCTATATAATATATATATGTAATAATTATCTGAAGTTTTTAATTGTTCTGTAGTTTAGCCATGCTCATTGTTTATATGTTATGAAGTTATTTCTTATACAATTATTGGATTATATAATATGCTATGTAGTTTGCATAGAATAATCATCAGAACCATTTAACTGTTCTGTAATTTTGTCGCATGGTTTCTGTGGACATGGATACTCTCCCCCCTCGCTTGATTGTACGATCTTTATTTACTTTGATAAAATTGGTGGTCCAATCTACAGTTCTTAAAAAAAAAAAACAGAAACACTATCAAAAACTTGGATTTAGATTCCACTGCACCATTTCCAGTTTTAATAGAGTAATGGAAAAGCTGTTTTAAACCTAATGACTTTATCTAGAATTGGGTAAACTTACCAGGTTACTACATCTGGAGATAAAACTTGTTTTTGATAAATTTATGCACCTTTTTTATTAGGTTTTGTTTATTCTACATTGTAATATTATTGATTGAACTATTTATTCTTTGTAATATTATTGATTGAACTGAGCGAAATACTGACATTATATCTGTTATAGTTTGACATGAAACACCACTTTGATATCAAAATGGGTCATGACGGAGTTAGTTATTCTAGATTGCTTATTCCAGAATAAGAAGTGTTTCACTTTGATAGTGGGATGGAATCCAAGGCAGAATACCAAATTCTTGGATGTAGGGTGGAATTGCTTATTCACCTAATTCCAAGAATAAGCAATTCTGGTGCGGAATAATCAATTCCTCTAATCAAATCAGAATTAGTTTTATTTTGAGAATACATGGCTCCATTATTCCCTATCTACAAACAAAGTGGAGAAAGGTTTGTGTACTCTACAGTCTATACCTGCTACCTGCTATCCATCTAACTTCTGTTTGAATTTTTGAAGACTCTTTTGTCCTCACTGTCTCTAACGTGATGTTCTGTTGGACAATAGATGTAAGAGTTGTCTTGTCTCTATAATGCTTGTTTCTTCAGCCCTCTCCCTTATGTGTTGTCTACAGTATCATCTTTTGAGGAGAATTATCTTTAAGAAGATGCAGGAACATTTGCCCTGTTTTCCATCAGAAAAATGAGGATGTCTGTGTGTTAAGCTGTTATACCCACTTAAAGTTATGCCCATTTTGGGCTTAAATTTGGGGATGAATCATTCCACTCAGTCAGGATAAATCCCCACTTATGGGGTCATATGGGGATAAATTATTCCGCCTATTAGGTGGAATTAATTATCCCTGTGCTCTTAGCCAGTGTACTCCACTTAGATTATCGCATCACCAAAGAACACTAGACCCAGGATAGGCAGTTGGACTGACTTATCTCCACTTAGATTGTCCCGGCACTAAACAAAGTTTTGTCCAGACATCAACTTCTTGTTTATCAACCCCACTGTCTGCTACTACTTCTGTCAATGATATGATCCTCCTAGTTCATCTTATACTGTATGCTTGATGTTGATATCTTTGGTCTTTTCACAGTTAATCACCAAGTTATTTCATTTTGTTTTTGAAAATCCCTTATTGCCTATGTCAGGAATATAATATTTTTTTTTCTTCAGAAAGCATAATGCTTAGTTTTGTTATCTGCTTTTCTTTTTGATAAAGACTTTTTACCGATTGTGACTCAACAGCTTAGATATACAAGGGGCATTAAGAGGCATGTGTCTTGTATGAATTCAGTAGGTATCAGCTTTGTTAAATAGTTAAGGGTTAAACGTTAGTAATCAGTAGAATTGGTTTGCAGACAGCCTGATCATGCTTTGCTGGTTTTGCCTCTTTATTTTGAGTAATGTTGGAGCATTTTTCACTTGATGTCCTGTTTCTGTAAATAATCTATGGGATTGACATGATCATGGATTTGGTTTCATCTTTGACAGACAAACTGGCGTAGGCCCAAGGGTATTGACTCACGCGTTAGAAGAAAGTTCAAGGGATGCACGTTAATGCCCAACATTGGATATGGGTCTGACAAGAAGACCCGCCACTATCTGCCCAACAAGTTTAAGAAGTTTGTGGTTCACAATGTGAAGGAGCTGGAACTGTTAATGATGCACAACAGGTGGTTATCCCCTCTCCCCCCTCCAAAAAAAAAAAGAGAAAAGAACAGAGGAAAATGTTAGGACTAAAAAATGTAGAACATGCTGTTGATCTTATCTGTTAAATAACGCCAAAGGGAAGGTATCTTTTTTTTTTGGTGTGAGGTGGTATGTCTAGTTCTTGTAATGTGAAAAATGATCTTTGCTTGAACAATTTAGTGCTTCTCTGACTAGAGTAACTTATAGACCGAGTATACTTACTGGAACAGCTAGCAGGGTCTGCTATGGAGTTTATTTTCTGTATTTTCCTCTTCTACGTTAATGAAAACTTGGTTTTGCCCTAAACCTGTCTCTGTCACGATCCAGGACTTACTGTGCTGAAATCGCACACAATGTCTCGACGAGGAAGCGCAAGGAGATCGTGGAGCGAGCTACCCAACTCGACATCGTTGTCACCAACAAGCTGGCTAGGTTGCGCAGCCAGGAGGACGAGTGAGAAACCCAATCGGCACCCGTCGGTATCTTTGGTTTCCAAGGAGTTTTTTTTACTGCTTTTTCTCCCGCGATTGTGACTGTTTGGAACCCTGTAGACTTTTGTAAGGTGGAAACATAATATTATTAGGTTTCCCTTCTCATCTAGACATCATAAATTGGTAATATGCTCACATGCTTTGGAGATTGTTTTGGTTAATTTTATCAAATATTTATTTTGTTTTCAAAGTTTGATAATGTGATCTATTCACTGGTTGGACGCATTGGGTGCGTTGGATTTCCTTGTAATAATTGCTGCGCCACAGCGCCGCAGTGCTGTGGGATCCCGACCCCAAGTTATCGTAGGGGTGCCTTACGCAATCCTCTTTTTTTTTTTTTTTTCAATCCCAAAACCCCCAAACCGGTTCTTTGACGAACTTATATTGCGTTTGCTTAGTGCCGAGGTCTCTTGACGCTCCCTGACATAGGTAGCAGGAGTTCTGAATGTTTAATGAAATAGATTGTTTAGTTTCTCAAAGACAATGTTCTAGTAGTCGAGAATTATACTTTGTCTTCATATTTGATAATTTAATATGTAACTCATAAAAATGATCAACATATTTCTCTATTATTTAGGTTATATATATACGAGTAATAATGTGGTGCGGTAAGAGTAGTTGCTGTGGTTTAGCCACACATCGAAGATGGGAGAAAAAATGTGTTGCGGTACTTTTGGTGCCTGTAATTCACAGAGGGGTAGAGGTGAGGAGGGAGGTAGAAAACCAAAAAAAAGAAAAAAAAATTAAGAGGAATCATCTGATTGTGTGATTGGACCGCCCTCTTTCGCTCCGTGCAAGAGATGCGCATATTGTGGAGTTTCTATTCTTTTTTTAATTGATACGTTAGATTAAGATCTAACGGTTCATTTTTATTTATTTTTTTGGCGCGGTGAGAACTGCACCGACCGCCTTTACTGTATTCTAACATATATATATATATATATATTATAATGTAGAATTTTATCCTACATTCATTCTGGTAAACCAATGACGACTCTACGATAACGTAAATAAAGCATATTTACTTCTCTTTTATTTTTGAGTAATATTTATTGCACTGAAAATGTAATTGCACGACTCTCAATGTAGTAGGTAAAAAAAAATGTATTTTAAAAAATTAAGTGGGCTCCGAGTGTCCTCCATTTCTGTACAGACCGATCTCCGATCATACAATCTAAAAAATTTGAAAAATAAAAAATTATTATAGGGTTCCACCCATTAAGAATATTTTTTTTTATTCATTGGGCCTCAATTTTTTATTTTTCAATTTTTTTTAGATCGTCTGATCTAACATCAACCTATACGGACTTATAGGACACCTTGGGACCTAACTACAAAAATTTCAAAGAATAATTTTTCTATTTATCTAATGCATGGAGAGTCAGTGCAATTGACACCCTCGATACAACAAATATTACTCTTTATTTTTTAACCTATATTTATTAGAGAAAGATGTCTTCCAACAAAATTAAACTTTGATTGGAGAATAGGAGAAGAATAAGGAAGAATAAGGAGAGAATAAACTTAATTTAGTTTTGACAATGAGAATGACTTATACCGGTGCAGAATTGTCTATTCGGAGAATAAGTCATCCCAGCCTAGACCTAAGAATTGCCTATTTTTCTTATTCCGTCAGCGAACCCTAGGAAACTATCAAACAGAAACACCTCTTATTCTAGTATACATTATTCCGTCTGTGAGCCCCACGTAATAACTAATTCCCTGTCTCATTTTGTTTGCAGAATAAGTTATTACGTGGGGCCCACTGACGGAATGGCGTATACCAGAATAAGAGATGTTTCGGTTTGATAGTTTTGTGGGGCCCGCTAATGGAATAAGAAGAATAAGTAATTCTTAGGTCTAGGGTGGGATGGCTTATTCTCCTTATTCTCCGAATACGCTATTCTGCACCGGTATAAGCCATTCTGCTTGTCAAAGCAAAATTAACCTTATTCTCCCCTTATTCTCCCTTATTCTTCTCCTATTCTCCAATCAAAGTGGCCCTAAACAAAGAGAGAAGATAGTAGGCTCCAGCATGCCGCCGTCTTATTCCTATTCCACACTGCTCTGACGGTGATTAGGTGGAAGCCAGGTTTTACGAGGCTGCTTATTATACTCCAAAAACTCGGTGTTTGTTAACTCTTAACCGAGTTATTATGTCTTAAGCAGCAAAACATAGTCCAATTAAGTGTCTGATAAACTTTTTTTTTAATTAAGTTCAAAAGAAGGTTGGTCTTAAACTCCAATTTGTTTGCAGAATTAGAATAAAGCTAATCTGCTTTGACAGTAGGAATTGGTTATTCCATATTAGAATAACTGATTCTCATAATTAAGTAAATAAGTAATTTCATCTTACACACAAAGCTTTAATATTCTACTTTAGATTTCTTCTCGCTATCAAAGTGAAACATTTCGTATTATGAAATAAGTAATTTAGAATAACTAATCATGTTTGTTAAAGAAGCACGAACTCAAACTCAAAATCTAGGCATTGAGTTTAGAGAATCTTCAACATATATAGAGGGAAGGCGTCCATATAGAATCCGATATAGGACTTAACTTCAACATTCCTCCTGACGTCGAATCCGAATGGTTACGGCATAATTGACACTATGAACGGATCGAGTGGAATAGAACAGTCCATTAAGAAAGGCCTGCTTTGATACAATGTTGAAGAGACTTGAACTCGAACTCAAGACCTAAGCTTGAGTTGAGGGAAACCTCAACATATATAGAGGGAAGGTGCCCACTAAGAATCCAATGTAAGACTAAACTTCAACACCTCTCTTGGCGCCAAATCGGAATGGCTACGGTATAATTGATACTATGAATAGATCAGATGAAATAGAACAACTCATCAGGAAAGATCCGCTCTGATACCATGTTAAAGAGATCCGAATTCGAACTCAAAATCTAGACATTGAGTTGAAGGAATCCTCAACATATATAGAAAGAAGATGCTCATAAATAATCTGATATAGAACTAAACTTCAACATGTCATAATTCATTCAGCTATCAAAGTAGTGCAAGACTTATACTTTAGGCTTAAACAAAATTTACAAGTCATGTGACTGACGCTTCCTTCTTTAAGTCGAACGCACATGTGATTGGATTGGACTATCTGAATCCCGTAAGTTTGAGATTAATGGAGCATCATGGTGATACTATCACAGTTCGATCGGACCCACACGTCAACTGAAATAACCAACGCCATAATGCTAAGTTTTTAGACCCCATCAGAATCTGTCTCACACGCACTTCAAACCAAAGCAGGAGAAAGTTAACTTAACCACAAGGACACCAAGTGACGTACGTAACCCGCAACCGAAGGAATTGTTAGCATTTGCCCAGTGGCAGCAGAGCCCCCATGCTCCTCACCTGTAAGATTTTCCCACCACCATTTGGACTTAAACCAGAACTTGTCGCTAGAGAGGTCACAGATCAGACAGTGGACGACGTGTAGCCCGGGAGGCACCAACACAACACAAGAGGAGACGCCAAGCCTTCTCAACGATACATGCATACACCCCCCTCTGCCGCGTCCAACGCCACATGCAGCAAGTAGCTAGCGACTCGCAGACACATGGACATCTTATAACTGTTAGATCACATCTAAAGAAATCCAATGGTCTAAAAAGAAGGCAACATGAAACTTTCCTCTTACTTCATTTTAGAAAATCCGCCTTATATATACATATATGAACAAACGTTACAGTACGGTGAAGGCAGTTAGTGTGGCTCCGCCGTAGCAAAAAAAGTAGACCGTTAAATTAAGATCTAAGGATCAACAAA
Source organism: Zantedeschia hybrid cultivar (assembly GCA_030544215.1). Taxonomy (NCBI): domain Eukaryota; kingdom Viridiplantae; phylum Streptophyta; class Magnoliopsida; order Alismatales; family Araceae; genus Zantedeschia; species Zantedeschia hybrid cultivar. The sequence goes on along the minus strand of JARZZO010000003.1, from coordinate 29,855,981 downwards.
AAAATAAAAAATGCCTGCCCTCCTCATTCCGCTCCGTGCGGAATTGCTCCACCACGTGCGTGCGCCGCGCGGGAGCTAGAGCAAAAGAGAGTCGTCCGATCACGTGATTGTTCTTGGGGGATGACCTGTTGTGCATCATTAACAGTTCCAGCTCCTTCACATTGTGAACCACAAACTTCTTAAACTTGTTGGGCAGATAGTGGCGGGTCTTCTTGTCAGACCCATAACCAATGTTGGGCATTAACGTGCATCCCTTGAACTTTCTTCTAATGCGCGAGTCAACACCCTTGGGCCTACGCCAGTTTGGCTATTGTCATAGATGAAAACAACTGAGTGAATGCCCTTTTCTTGCATTATAAATATGATCAAATTGGCTTCAGACAATGGGATTAAAATCCTGTAAGGAAATATTGATGCCCACTGGAGGTAACTCATTAGTTTTCTGGTTTGGGTGTATTATCTCTAGATCAGCAATAAAATTGATGTTACCTGCCAAAATGTACAATTGATGGTAATAGTACCTATTTTACCATATGAATGTATGCATTGATTTATGCCAAGTTAATATTCCACTGTATTAATATCGAGTCACTTATATATTCCATGTTCTCCAGAGACAGCTAGCAATTAGTTTAGGATCTGTGAGATGCTTGAGAACTCCCAGCCTCACAAAGAATGGCAAGGCCATAACATCAATTAGAAATTTAAGAAAAAGAGAAAGCACAGGGCAACCCAGCCCAATTTTTCTTCTAACTACCTCTTATAGTTGTTGTGACCATTGTGGATTCAAAACCCTTATCGCTCGAGGAAAGCACAAAAAACGTGATATGCACATTGTGATCCTCCCAGAAGGACAAATCCTTACGCCGCTCGCAGGTCTGGGCCAGGTGTGCCCCGCGCCCGCCACCACCTCAAACAGCGCCTCAGTCACCGCTTGGGTCATGGGCCCCCACACCTGCAGCTCCTGAAAACTCACTACGTGGCCTCTAAAGAGTGTGTTTTGTTAGAGTTGTAGAAATATTTGCAGCGGAAGTCATCCCTCTGTAGTGTAGACGGAAGAGGAAGATGACGAGGAAGCCGATCCCCATACGTACACGAACTGTACGAATGCCAACGTGGAGATATGTGTAACTCGAGCACATCTCTCTCTAGTTTTCTCTCTCTATCTCACTTAATACGTATGACATCATGGGGAGTCAGGTGCTTCTTATATGGAGATGAGAGATCAATCTCATTTAATCTAAAATAGATCCCACCTATTAAAAGATCATAATAGACACCTAAAAGATTAAGCCCAATAACCGTACTCTACTAATTGGACCTTATGGTGTATTAGTGTGGCCCAATCACCACAAGTGAACCACAATATTAGATGAAAACCCAACATTTTCTCATCTGGTCCAACTTGTCACAAGTACATCAAATCTTTCTTTGAAAATATACATATAGTATAAACATATATAGTTTTAAAAAAACCCTTGAAGATTTGATGTCATGTGCATACACCTGAAGAGAGAAACACGGTATGCACGCACACGATAAAAACAAAACTGCACACTATTCCAGTTAATAAAATCTAAAGAATTCAAAAATAGTAAATCAAATGACAGGGGTCATGGCGGCAAATATATTCAATTACACACCTCCTTCCATGTACCACAATGCTACCAACTTACTATAATTGAACATCAAATATGGAACTACAGATAAACTCAAACTTAATGTTTATATGTTGGTCACCACTTAAGCATATGATCTGCCAACTATAATTTAGAACTAATATGTATATACAATAGATGGAATATGCAGAAAAATAATAGAAGAATCATGATATAAATGTGATCACAAATAACTGTATATATCAAATTGAAAATGTAACAACATATCAATAGAACTGACAAAACCCATCCGAATCATATGACTACAAAAAGTGATAGCAGATAGTCCATTCGTGAGTGGGTTAACAACCATAAGATCTGTCCAATATATTCAATAGATACCTCATGATTCTTCATTTTGTCTCTAAGAACAAAATACTTGATATTTAAGACTCTACTATCTTTGGATGCCTTATTGTTCTTAGAGAAAAAGACCGCAGCGAAATTATCACAATAAATCATGATAGGTCTGGAAACGAAATCAACAAATGGTAGATTTGTGAGCAAATTCCCCAACTAAATGACATATGCACTAGCCTCAAAACAAACAATAAACTCAGTTGCCATTGTGGAAGCCACTGTAATACTCTGCTTCTCACTACACCAGGTGATAGCTCTCCCTGCCAAGAGGAAGATGTAGTATGTACTGGACTTCCTCTAATCAAGACAACTGCAAAATCAACATAAGAATATGTAATGACCTCCAGTTGATCTGACCTCCTATACATGAGCATGTAATCCATCGTGTCTTTGAGATAACGCATGACTTTCTTGGTGGCCTTCCAATGATCCATGCCTGGGTTATTCTTGTTAGTATTAGGTGGTCTGAAAGTCAATCCAATATTATGTATCATTCAGTTTATTAATATGATGGATTAATTCATTGTGTGTAATTAATTCGATCTATGATTATCGTATCACGATGAAGTCCATGAACATGTGCAACAATCTTCGAATTATGATGAGATCATAATTACGGGATCGAAGACTTATAAACACATGTTCTTAATTATTCTTAGTCGGAGGATATTTGAGATGGATATCAAACATCCGGATAGACTAGTACAGGTTTCTTCAGCTCATATGATGAGGGTGACTGATGTTATAAGTCACTTGTGTGGAGACACTATGCTGGACCTATAGGTGCTCATTGCAGAATGAGTTCACTAAATTGATCCGACCTAGAATCGCTGGATGGTTTATACCTCACTGCTAATCAACTCGATTCCTTTGTCTCGGTTGCGTAGATGATCCTTGGACCTGAGACACTAAAGATACATTGATGGTACGTCTCTGAGCTTTGACTCTGACTAACGAATCCCTAATCATGGGTTATCAATAAGTCAAATGATCGGGTTCAGAGAAATGCCATCGAAGGTAATTGTGTGTTCAATATGCGATCATCCGCTCTCAGTATTATAAGAGAGAATGTTCCGGAAATGATGCGCATAAGTCCCTGGCCAAGGCGGACACTATATCAGATAAAGAGTTATCCGATATAGATTAGCGGCATCTGATTCAAGTGAATCAACCGGCTAGGGTTTAAAGTAAACCATATCCTAGATCGATTTAGGAACATTGCACAGATGAAGGATTAAATCCGCGCGCTAACCGATGACGGAAAGGTTCCAATAGAGAGTTGCGATAACCCCAATGCCATCTAGGATCACGCGATGTTGCTTGGCATCCAACGTGATCGGAAGCCCGTCCGAATTTACTGTGGGACATTAAATTCAGCTGATTAATCAATATAAGGATATTAATCAATTCAGTGGATCCATAAAGAGTTACTGGGCTTAATAGGCCATTAACTGAACTGGTATTTGGGCCTAGAGGTTCATACGCAAAAGGTTCTTAAGTCGATGGATATTTAGACAGGGTTTCGAATAAGTATGGGTTTTTATGAAAAACCGCAAATATATTTATTATAAAAGAATGGTTGCTAGGTCGGGGGCCAACAACCCTAACCCTAGCTGCCGCCCTCTCTCTCTCCTCTCTCCTGTGCGCATATCCCGAGGCCAGCCCTCTGGAAGCTCCGCTTCGTTTTCGGTCGAATCCGGGCACACCGAACCTAACAGTTCTGTTACCTGCTGAGCATACTCACGGTAATATATGGACGTGTACAAGTTTGAAGGTATATTAAGCTCCTAATAGCTGAAGTATATGGGATAGGCTCTATCTACTTATTTTCTAAGTCATTTCTAAGACACTGCAATTCATTGAATTTATCACTTTTTACAATGGGTATTTTATCGGGTGCGCAGGACTGCATGTTGAACCTTTCCAAGACCTTTGAGACGTAAGCTTTCTGAGAAAGACCAAGTGTGCTTGAGGGTCTATCTCTAGTGATCTCAATAACCAAAATATAGTAAGCATCACCTATATCTTTCATCTCTAAATTCTTAGAAAGGAAAGCTTTTGTTTCGTGCAATAAACCAAGATCACTACTAGCAAGCAAAATATCATCCACATACAAAAGCAAGATGATGAATTTGTTCTCACTGATCTTTGGGTACAAACATTCATCAATAATGTTTTCCTTAAACTCAAAGGACAATATAATTTCATTAATCTTTATGAACTATTGATGAGAGGTTTGCTTAAGTCTGTAAATGGATTTCCTTAATTTGCATACCAAGTATTCTTTCTCTTTAGCACGAAATCCTTGAGGCTACTCTATATATACTTCTTTATCTAGGTCTCCATTGAGGAAAGCCGTTTTCACATCTAATTGGTGTAACTATAAGTCAAAATGAGTCATCAAAATTATGACTATCCTGAATGAGAGCTTCTTAAAAACTGAAGAGAAGGTCTCATCATAATCAATACCTTCCATTTGAGTGAAACCTTTAGCCAAAATATAGCCTTATATTCCTCAACTTTGCCTTTAGAGTCTACTTTAGTTTTGGATATCCATTTACATCCAACAAGTTTGGACCTCTTTGTCAAGTCAACGAGATCTCAGGCTTGATTTTTAACCATTGAGTCAAGCTTTTCCTTCATGGCTTCAAACCAAAAGGCATATTTTTCACTCTTCATAGCTTCTGAAAACATCACTAGATCATCAATGTCACCCATATCTACACTGTCCTCCTGTAGGGACGCTATAAACTCATCAAATATAACAGATCTCATGACTCTTTCAGATCGACGTAGTGTTGACCTCTGATCTACCTGAGGAGGTGGTTGGTCAACTACTGCGACATCCACTGACTCTGGAACAACTTGAGGTGGACCAACTACAACTACTTGCTCCCTTAAAATATTATTCCAATAAATGAATATGGAAACAATGTTGTCAATTATTAGAGGTGTTTCATCCTGATTATGTAACTCCTTAAAAGAAATCTCTCGAGAAAGTCCACTCTCACTAACTCCGCCATCTTCAAGAAATCTTGCCTTATCTGTCTCTATAATGATGGGAACATGTGATGGGCAATAAAATCTATAACCTTTTGATCTATCTAGATAACCAAAGAAGAATTCACTAGTTGTTTTGAGATCAAAAACACTTTCCTGTGAATTGTATGGTCTAGCCTCAGCTGAACACCCCCATGTGCGTATATAGCTCACAGAAGGTTTCCTACCATGACTCATAAGAAATCATAGGTGCAGCCTTCGTAGGAACCTTATTCACAATGTATGCAATTATCTTAACGGTCTCATTCCATAAAGATAAAAGAAGGGTAGAACGACTTAACATTGCCCTAACCATTTCTTTAAGCGTTATATTCTTTCTTTCTACAACCTTATTTTGATATGGGCTGGCAGGAGTAATGTACTGAGGTACAATACCCTCTTCTTTAAGGAATCTTACTAATGGTCCAGGCCTTTGTTCTATCTCTGTATACCTACCATAGTACTCAGCACCTCTATCAGACCTGACTATCTTGATTACTTTTTCTAATTGTTTCTCTACTTCCTTCTTCAAATCCGTAAAGACATTGAAAACATCTGTCTTTTTCAAGAATTAAATAGAGATATATGAATCTAGAATAGTCACCTATAAAAGTGACAAAGTACCTCTTACCAGTCATATAGGGTAAAAATGGACCACATATAGCAATGTGAATAATTTCTAAAATTCTAGAACTTCTAGTGGCATCTTTATTAGGCATATGTGTTTGATTTCCTTTAATGCAATCAATATACGTCTCAAAGTTAGTAAAATACGGAATGTAAAACACTCATTCTCCCACTAACCTGTTAAGTCTCTTAATGGAGATATGTCCTAATCTCTTATACCATAACATAGATGAATTTTTATTAACTCTACCACACTTGTTGTCAATAAGAATTGAAGTATGTAGGGTGTTATGAGATTGTTCATTCACATTGTTAAGACACAATTTATATAAACCATCATATAGAGAACCAGTACCAATAACAATATAATCTTTAATTAATTCAACTGAAGAGTTTCCAAGACTGACTCGAAAACTTTTTGAATCAAGTTTTGATACTAAAACCAAATTTCTATTAAAAGATGGTACATAAAGAGTGTCTTCTAAATCTAGAACAAATCTTGATTCCATAAAAATCTAATAAGTTCCTACAGCCTTGACTTGTGAGCGCGTTTTATTTCCTGAAAAGATGCTCTGCACACCCTGTAACGACCCGCCACCCTATAATCGGGGATCCGATTACTAAATGGGTACCGAATCATTAATTGGAACCAAACCAGGATCTAATCAAGTCTGGGAGATAAATAATAAACTAAGCTAAACATTCACATCGCATTGAACAGAAGTAAAAGTGCAGGAAATTAAAATTATTACAATGCGACTCGATACAGCAAATAATTACATTTGCTAACAGAAAGGAAATAATTAAACGTACAGGCCAGAAATAAAAATCACAACTATGTCGGGGCATACCCCGGAACAACTGCTGACGGTGCTCAACTCACGGCCGCACTCTCCTCGCTAGGTCTGCTGAGAGTCCTCACCTGAAAACCGCAGGAGGGGTGAGTCTCAAAGACAAGACTCAGTAAGGATCCTTCGATCCCCACTGCCCACGCACACACCCACAAGTGCAAGGTACAGTTAACGGAAAGGTGATAAACACAAGAGGTACAATTCCTAATTCTTAACGTGAAATCATATGCAAGCGTATTATAATTAACATGCATATATTAAACCAACTGACTAGGAAACCCACAACTGTCATCTCGATAGAACCCGCTAACCACACAACAACGGTGGAAAAACCACGACCCGCTGAGACCAAACAGTAACCCCTCGAATAGCACACTAGCTACTCCGGCCCAACCGGCTCAGGTGGCTACTCCTTCCCTCAGCATGAGTGACTCTCCGAATGTACCACTCCGACACCGGTACTAGCTGACCCCGGGGTTCACCAGGTGACCCTCTCTCACTAGGCGTCACCCCGCCCACGCCCCCACCGGCGCTGTGCTCACGCCCCCACCAGCACAGGGTGATAAAGTGCTACAATGTCACTCCAGGTCCACAGTAACTCAAAACCCAGCACAATGCGATCCGGTCACGTGAAAAGCCCGCGATCGCATAACACACATATAGAACCATCCGATTATGAAGAATCCATCTTTATCGGGTAAACTAAAGCATGCACTAACCATCTATCTAACAGTATGAACACGTTTTACTGGCATGAATTAGTGAGGTTCTGTCTTGAATCGCGTCGCCCAAGGCCGACGCCATTCAAGCTCCATGTACAGGTTCAAGTGAAACAGTTTTCAGAATCAGGCCTTAAAAGGCGTCGACACCAGTAGTCGCCTTTTAAAAGGCGTCGACATCCTCAGACGCCATTCAACATAGAAATCCGGAAATTCCAAGGCCCTTACTCAGGAGATTTATGTGTTTAAAAGGCGTCATGGTTAACCGACGCCATTCGAAAACGCGTCGTTCACTCATGACGTCTTTTAGTCCCAGAATCCCCGAACTGGCAGACTCTCTGTCAGGCGATTCCTGTCTAAAAGGCGTCGTGATGGCTCGACGCCCTTCAAAAAGGCGTCGTCCATGCACGACGTGTTTCAGCCCCAGGAACCAGAGTCGCCTGAGCCCGAGGGCTCCCTTTCCAACCCCAAACAACCCCAAATTCACCCAAAAACGGAGGGAAAAAGAGGATCAATACTATCCATAGGCAACACATTCATAGAAATCTCCCATGTTATCAAAAGAACTCCTAAACATGCTCATTCTACCCCCCGAAACCAAGGATCCAAACAAGCTTAAACGGGGGTAAACATGGCTTAAAACGCGATGCTAAGGGGAACCGTCACCCTACCGGACACTAGAACACCTCCGAGCTTCACGCCGTCCACCCGACTCGCCCCACGCCGCCGCCGGTACCGCCGTGGTCGTCCTTGCTCCTCCGTGACGTCGGCCGCCGTCCGGAGAGTAGAACGCCGCAGTGGAAGTGGAGGTGGTAGTGGTAGGAGCTAGGTAGAGGATGGAGTGGAGGGAGAGATGAAACAGTGGGAGGAAAAGAGGGAGGAGGAAGGGATCGCCGCCGAGTTCGTCGGAAGGGAAAGAGAGGAAGAGAGGACAAAGTGAGGGAAAGAAGGAGGGCTCGCGGGGTTAACCAGAGACTGGCTAAAACGCGTCGACATCCACGGACACCATTCAGTTGATTTGACGGCTGTTCTGACAAGACTCTGAAACGCGTCGTTCAAGGCAGACGCCGTTCAGACGACATGTTAGGGCCGTACTCTGACAATCCCAGAGTCGCAGTCTGAAAGGCGTCGTCACACGTGGACGCCGTTCAGGTGACAAGACAGGGCCGTACCCTCGCGGCCCGAAACCAGTCCACGTGGCGGAACTTGAAATGCGTCAGCGACGGTGGACGCCGTTTAAAACGCGTCCCAATGTCCTGACGCGAATCAACTCAGAACCTCCGCCCTCACAAGGCTAGAACTACAAGGTCCGACCCCGAAAACCGGATCCGAAGGTCACGATCCTTACAATCTCCCCCCCTTAAAAGAATTTCGTCCCCGAAATTGACTGCTTAGAATTAACAAAGTCAAACAGGAATACAAGTTTACAAGGAAACTTACGAAAAGAGGTAAGGGAACTGCTCCCGCATCTCATCCTCTCGCTCCCAGGTTGCCTCACCTCCGGAGCGGTACTGCCAAATCACCTTGACCAACGGTACAATCTTGTTCCGTAGGACCTGTTCTCTGCGATCCTCAATACGAACAGGATATTCTGGAAAGGACAGGTCCTCAGCGACCTCCAACTCTGAAAAATCCAAGACATGGGACGGATCCTGAACATACTTCCTCAGTAAGAAAACATGGAACACATCATGCACCCCTGCAAGACTGGGCGGCAAGGCCAGCTGGTATGCGGTTTCCCCAATCCGAGCAAGGATGGGAAAAGGCCCAATATATCGCGGACTCAGCTTGCCTCGCTTCCCGAATCTCATTACACCCTTGGAGGGTGAGACTCGGAGAAACACGTGGTCCCCAACTTCAAACTCAAGCGGTCTCCGTCGGATGTCAGCATAACTCTTCTGCCTACTCTGCGTTGCGATCAACCTCTGCCGAACTAACCTGACAATCTCCGCACACTGCTGTACTAATTCGGGTCCTGCTATCTGCCTTTCACCGATCTCGGACCAACATACAGGAGATCGACACGGTCGCCCATACAAAGCCTCGTAAGGCGCCATGCCGATACTGGAATGGTAACTGTTGTTATAGGCAAATTCCACTGTGGACAAATACTGTTCCCAAGAACCTCCCCAGTCTAGACAACAAGCTCTGAGCATATCTTCCAAGGTCTGAATAGTCCTCTCTGACTGCCCGTCGGTCTCGGGATGGTAGGCTGAGCTAAAAGCCAACTGAGTGCCTAGTGCCTGCTGAAAGCTCTTCCAAAATCTGGAAGTGAACCTTGGATCTCGATCTGATACAATAGATAAAGGCACCCCGTGAAGAGAGACGATCCGGTCGACAAATAATTTTGCCAGCTTGCCGACTGACCAGTCCTTCCTAATAGCTAGGAAGTGTGCCGACTTAGTCAGTCGATCCACGATGACCCAGATGGCATCTCTCCTGCTAGGGGATGTAGGCAATCCCATCACGAAGTCCATTGTCACATGCTCCCATTTCCACTCTGGAATCAGTAAGGGCTGCAGCAACCCTCCAGGTCTCTGATGCTCGGCTTTAACCTGCTGACAAGTCAGACATCTAGCCACATATTCAGCCACATCTTTCTTCATACCGGGCCACCAGAAGTGCCTCCTCAAACAATGATACATCTTTGTCGTCCCCGGGTGCACTGCATACCTCGAACGGTGCGCCTCATCAAGAACACATCTGCGCACGTCCTCCTCAGTCGGAACATAAAGTCTACCTCTGAACCTGACCGTACCGTCGTCCCACAACCTCACCTCTGACCTCTGGAGGATCTGTGGTAGCTCAACATCTGCCCTCTGAGCCTCAATTACTGCATGATACACAGCTGGTCTCACAGTCAAACTGACCAGCACGGCTCTGTCATCTTCACGTGGGACCCTAAAGGAAGATTCTACCACCTGCTCAAATAATTTCCACTCCTGAATCATGAGGTATGACATGACCGTCTTCCGACTCAAGGCGTCTGCCACTACATTTGCCTTGCCCGGATGATAAGAAAGGTCAAAGTCATAATCTTTAATGAACTCCATCCACCTTCGCTGCCTCAGATTCAGGTCCCTCTGAGTAAACACATATTTCAAACTCTTGTGATCCGTGAAAACCTGGAATTTCTCCCCATATAAATAATGCCTCCAGATCTTGAGTGCAAATACCACAGCCGCCAGCTCCAAATCATGAGTAGGATAGTTCTCTTCATGCTTCTTCAGCTGCCGAGAAGCATAAGCCACTACCCTGCCATGCTGCATTAGAACTGCGCCCAAACATCGACGGGACGCATCAGAGTAAACCACGAATCCACCTGATCCAGATGGGAGCACCAGTACAGGGGCTGACGTGAGACGGGTCTTCAACTCAATAAAACTCTGTCACAATCCTCGGTCCACACAAAGTGAACTCCTTTTCGAGTCAACCTCGACAAAGGGGCTGCTATTGAAGAAAATCCCTGAACAAACCGCCTGCAATAACCGGCAAGCCCCAGAAAGCTCCTGATTTCAGTCACTGAAGTCGGCCTGTTCCAATCCATCACCGCCTCGATCTTGGCTGGATCCACTGCGATACCATTGCCAGAAATAACATGTCCAAGGAAATGCACCTCGTCTAGCCAAAACTCACATTTGCTAAACTTGGCATAAAGTTGGTGTTCCCTTAGGACCTGCAACACTGCCCGAAGATGGGTGGCATGCTCTTCCTCAGAAGAAGAATAGATCAGAATATCATCAATAAACACAATCACAAACTGATCCAGATAAGTCCTGAAGACTCGGTTCATCAGCTCCATAAAGGCCGCTGGAGCATTGGTCAAGCCAAAGGGCATAACCAAAAACTCATAATGTCCATACCGAGTTCTGAAAGCCGTCTTGCTAACATCTACATCCCGGATCCTCATCTGATAATATCCGGATCTCAAGTCGATCTTGGAAAATACCTTCGCGGACTGCAGCTGATCTATCAAATCATCAATTCTTGGAAGTGGGTACTTATTCTTTATCGTTACCTGATTCAGCTGCCTATAGTCAATGCACAACCTCAGAGAACCATCTTTCTTTCTAACGAACAGGACTGGAGCACCCCATGGAGATGTACTGGGGCGAATGAAACCCTTATTCAGCAGCTCCTGCAACTGTGCCTTTAACTCAGCGAGTTCAGCTGGCGCCATCCGATACGGGGCCTTAGACAAGGGCGCCGTACCTGGTGCAAGCTCGATGGTAAATTCGACCTCTCGCTGAGGAGGAAGGCCAGGCAGCTCCTCAGGAAATACATCAATGAACTCACACACAACAGGTACCTCCCCAGGGCTGAGACTATCCCGGACATCAGAGACAACAACAGAGGCAAGGAAAGCCTCACAGCCACCATCAAGTAACCTTCGTGCCTTAAAGGCAGAAATAAGAATACCTCGGGAAGAGAGCCTAATACCTTGAAAGAAGAAGGTCGGGATGTCTGGAATGGAGAATCGCACCCTCTTCCTGTGGCAATCCACCTCTGCATAAAAGGCCTCCAACCAATCCATACCCAGGATGACATCAAAGTCTCGAATGGCAAGCACAACCAACTGGGCAGGGAGCACATGACCCTCAATGGTCAAGGGAACATTCCTCAAGCAGTTATAAGATATCATATAGTCTCCAGAAGGAACCTCCACCATCAAACCATCAGATAACTCAACAACGGGCGCAGAAAGGATATCTAAGAACTGCTCAGAAATAAAAGAATGCGAAGCACCTGAATCAATCAATACGTGTGCAGAGTTCCCAAGGACAGAAAGTGTACCTTCCACCAAGTTGGACGCGCGAGCCTCCCTCCTGGTGATAGCTAGCACTCTCCCCTGGGTCCTCGGCTTCTTCTGCTCACCTGAACCATGTCCCTGACCATACACCTGCGGGCACTGCCTCGCCAAGTGGCCATGCTGGCCGCAAGTAAAACATCTCCTGGGGAGAGTGGGACACTGAGTCCCACCATGGGCACCCCCACAGTGCTGACAGACTGCCGTAAGCCTCTGAGCTGGCCCCTGCGGTGCACTGGATACATACTGACTCTGCTGACCCTGCCCGGGCCTGTTGCTGCCGTTACTGCCACTACTGCTGCCACCACCCCTGAAGAATCTCCTGAATCGGGAGCCGAGTGACGACGATCCCGATCCAGCAGAAGGGGCCGCTGCCGCTGCCTTACCCCTGCCACGAACTGGGCTCTGAGCAGCCAGTCCTCTCTCTCGGGCCGACTGGCTCTGTTGAGCCTCCACTGCTGCCGCACATCTAACCGCGGAAGCCAGATCCGTGCAACAGTGAGACGCCACGAAGTTCCTCAAGCTGAGCCTCAGTCCGTCTACGAATCTCTCAGTACGACGCTCCTCGTCCATAGATATGAAAGGCACGAACCGACCTAGCGAAACAAACTTCGCCTGGTACTCAAGTACTGTCATGCTCCCCTGTGTCAGATCCATGAACTCCCTCTCCTTGGCCCTCTGGACATGTCTAGGGAAATACTGTGCGTTGAATTCCTTAACAAATGTCTCCCATGGAATTTCCCTAAGACTCCTGTCCTCGTAGGACAAACTCTTCAAGGTGGTCCACCAGTCGTAGGCGCTATCCTTCAGCATGAAGGTAGCTAATAGGGTCCGCTCTACTCTAGCACAATCCATGGTGTCAAAAGTCTTCTCTATCTCTCTAAGCCAGTGGATGGCCTCGTCAGGGTCGGCACGACCGGTGAAGTGAGGTGGCCTCAGCTTCAGAAACCGCTCAAGTGTAGCGGTGGACCCTCCCCGCGCACTGGAACTCTCACTAGGGTCTCGTGTCTGATAACGAGCCATAGTGTCCATCATCGCCTCCATGAACTGCTCAACACTCGGCCTTCCGGCCTCGGACCCACTAGGGACATCTCCCTGCTCTCGAATAACTGGCATCCTCCTTCTGCGAGCCATCTACTCGCCTACAATTACAAAATCAAAAAGTTCTAATTAGATTCCTAAAGCCTATGCTACCGCCGTGCCTGTACGGGATAATGTATTTATTTGCCGAATTTATGATATTTAACCTAGTTATTTATTTATTTGCCAGACCGTATGCTCTGATACCAACTGTAACAACCCGCCACCCTATAATCGAGGATCCGATTACTAAATGGGTACCGAATCATTAATTGGAACCAAACCAGGATCTAATCAAGTCTGGGAGATAAATAATAAACTAAGCTAAACATTCACATCGCATTGAACATAAGTAAAAGTGCAGGAAATTAAAATTATTATAATGCGACTCGATACAGCAAATAATTACATTTTCCAACAGAAAGGAAATAATTAAACGTACAGGCCAGAAATAAAAATCACAACTACGTCGGGGCATACCCCGGAACAACTGCTGACGGTGCTCAACTCACGGCCGCACTCTCCTCACTAGGTCTGCTGAGAGTCCTCACCTGAAAACCGCAGGAGGGGTGAGTCTCAAAGACAAGACTCAGTAGGGATCCTTCGATCCCCACTGCCCACGCACACACCCACAAGTGCAAGGTACAGTTAACGGAAAGGTGATAAACACAAGAGGTACAATTCCTAATTCTTAACGTGAAATCACATGCAATCGTATTATAATTAACATGCATATATTAAACCAACTGACTAGGAAACCCACAACTGTCATATCGATAGAACCCGCTAACCACACAACAACGGTGGAAAAACCACGACCCGCTGAGACCAAACAGTAACCCCTCGGATAGCACACTAGCTACTCCGGCCCAACCGGCTCAGGTGGCTACTCCTTCCCTCAGCATGAGTGACTCTCCGAATGTACCACTCCGACACCGGTACTAGCTGACCCCGGGGTTCACCAGGTGACCCTCTCTCACTAGGCATCACCCCGCCCACGCCCCCACCGGCACTGTGCTCACGCCCCCACCAGCACAGGGTGATAAAGTGCTACAATGTCACTCCAGGTCCACAGTAACTCAAAACCCAGCACAATGCGATCCGGTCACGTGAAAAGCCCGCGATCGCATAACACACATATAGAACCATCCGATTATGAAGAATCCATCTTTATCGGGTACACTAAAGCATGCACTAACCATCTATCTAACAGTATGAACACGTTTTACTGGCATGAATTAGTGAGGTTCTGTCTTGAATCGCGTCGCCCAAGGCCGACGCCATTCAAGCTCCATGTACAGGTTCAAGTGAAACAGTCTTCAGAATCAGGCCTTAAAAGGCGTCGACACCAGTAGTCGCCTTTTAAAAGGCGTCGACATCCTCAGACGCCATTCAACATAGAAATCCGGAAATTCCAAGGCCCTTACTCAGGAGATTTCTGTGTTTAAAAGGCGTCATGGTTAACCGACGCCATTCGAAAACGCGTCGTTCACTCATGACGTCTTTTAGTCCCAGAATCCCCGAACTGGCAGACTCTCTGTCAGGCGATTCCTGTCTAAAAGGCGTCGTGATGGCTCGATGCCCTTCAAAAAGGCGTCGTCCATGCACGACGTGTTTCAGCCCCAGGAACCAGAGTCGCCTGAGCCCGAGGGCTCCCTTTCCAACCCCAAACAACCCTAAATTCACCAAAAAACGGAGGGAAAAAGAGGATCAATACTATCCATAGGCAACACATTCATAGAAATCCCCCATGTTATCAAAAGAACTCCTAAACATGCTCATTCTACCCCCCGAAACCAAGGATCCAAACAAGCTTAAACGGGGGTAAACATGGCTTAAAACGCGATGCTAAGGGGAACCGTCACCCTACCGGACACTAGAACACCTCCGAGCTTCACGCCGTCCACCCGACTCGCCCCACGCCGCCGCCGGTACCGCCGTGGTCGTCCTTGCTCCTCCGTGACGTCGGCCGCCGTCCGGAGAGTAGAACGCCGCAGTGGAAGTGGAGGTGGTAGTGGTAGGAGCTAGGTAGAGGATGGAGTGGAGGGAGAGATGAAACAGTGGGAGGAAAAGAGGGAGGAGGAAGGGATCGCCGCCGAGTTCGTCGGAAGGGAAAGAGAGGAAGAGAGGACAAAGTGAGGGAAAGAAGGAGGGCTCGCGGGGTTAACTAGAGACTGGCTAAAACGCGTCGACATCCACGGACGCCATTCAGTTGATTTGACGGCTGTTCTGACATCTCTGAAACGCGTCGTTCAAGGCAGACGCCGTTCAGACGACATGTCAGGGCCGTACTCTGACAATCCCAGAGTCACAGTCTGAAAGGCGTCGACACACGTGGACGCCGTTCAGGTGACAAGACAGGGCCGTACCCTCGCGGCCCGAAACCAGCCCACGTGGCGGAACTTGAAATGCGTCAGCGACGGTGGACGCCGTTTAAAACGCGTCCCGATGTCCTGACGCGAATCAACTCAGAACCTCCGCCCTCACAAGGCTAGAACTACAAGGTCCGACCCCGAAAATCGGATCCGAAGGTCACGATCCTTACACACCCTCATTCGGAGGCCTTTGGAAATGAATCCATGTATAAAAGTGGCAACATACGCAGTAGAACCTGAGTCAATTTACTATGTATCTTTAGAAACATTCACTAAATGAGACTCATAGCAAACATGAGATAAAATATTACCTTTCTTTTCAAACTATGTCTTCTTTTTCAGACAATCCTTCTTAAAGTGTCGAAATAGTTTGCAGAAGAAACATTTGTCATTTTTATCTTTTGCCATGTTCTTCTTCTTACCTTTCTTCTGGACACTTTTTTCTTTTTTTATCTATCTTTAACTTTATGAGAGGTAAATAAAACAGTCTGGTTTCTCTCTCCTCTCAATCTCTCTTCCTCCTAGACACACATAGTCATCAATTCATTAACAGACCACTTAACTTGATGTATGTTGTAAGAGAGCTTGAATGCCTCATATTCACTAGGCAGAAAGTTGAAGATGAAATGAACTTGGAAAGTTTTTGAAATGGTAACTTCCATGGCATTCAGTTGAGCAGAAATATTCCTCATTATTATTATATGCTCTCGAACACTGCCACTAGTGTATTTCATTGAGGACAATTTTGCCATCAAAGTGCTGGCTTTAGCTTTATCAAAACTTATGAATTGTTCCTCAATCGCTTTAAGAAATCACTGATAGTGGTCCATTCTGAGATAGATCCCTTAATATTTTGTCCAATATGTCCCTGAAGGAACAGAAGGAAGAGACGATTAGACTTTTTCTATTTCTCAATATGAGTCTGCTGTTCTATTGAGCTTTCTACAGTAAGTGGAACTAGCTTATCCTCACGTAAAGTCAAGTATAAGTCCATACACCCTAATGAAAATAATACCCTTTGTTTCAATTCAGTGAGATTAGTGCCATTCAGATAAAGCATATTGTCAGTAAAAGGTACAAACAAAGGAAAAGCATTTGAAATAGACAAACACATACTCGTGTTAGTTTTAGGTGGCCTACAAGCCAATCTGACTATGTAAATCTCGTTCATTTATTAATATAATGGCATAATATTCATTATGTGTAAATCGCATTAATTATCGTTTCATAATGAAGTCCGTGAATATGTGCTATAGTGATCAGATTATGATGAGATCATACTAATGAGACTGATTACTTAAACACACATATTCTTAATCGTTCATAGTCGGAGGATATCCGAGAAAGACATCGGATATCCGGTTAGACTAGTACATATTACTCATGCTCATATGATGAGGGTGACGGATCTCATAAGTCACTTGTATGGAGACACTAAGGCGAATCTGTAGGTGCTCATTGGAGAATGAGTTCACTGAACTGATCCGACTGAATCGCTGGATAGTATTGTACCTCACTGTCAACCAGCTTGATTCTATTGTCGCAGTTGCGTGGATGGTTGTAACGACCCGCCACCCTATAATCGGGGATCCGATTACTAAATGGGTACCGAATCATTAATTTGGAACCAAACCAGGATCTAAGTAAGTCTGGGAAATAAATAATAAACTAAGCTAAACATTCACATCGCATTTAATTGAAAGGAAAATGCAGAAATTAAAAGTTATTACAATGCGACTCGATACAGCAAATAATTACATACTCCAACAGAAGAGAAATAATTAAGCATACAGGCCAGAAATAAAGATAACAATTACGTCGGGGCATACCTCGGAACAACAACTGACGGCGCGCGACACAGAGTAGCACACCCCTCGCTAAGTCTGCCTGGAGTCCTCACCTGAAAACCGCAGGGGTGAGTCTCAACGAAAAGACTCAGTAGGGATCCTTCGATCCCCACTGCCCACACACACACCCACAAGTGTAATTACCAAGATACAAGTAAACAAGGTAAGTAAAGCTGTAACACATTACCCTTAATTCTCGATATAAACCACATGCGTTCGGAATATAACATGCATATCACAGAAATCATTCTATCAAGGAGCCTACAACTCGCGTCTCGGCAAAACGCGTCAACTATGTCTCCGAAAGTGGGAAACAACGACCCGCTGAGACCAAACAGTAACCCCTCGGATAGCACGCTGGCTACCTCGGCAGTTACTCCTTCTCCTAACAAACACCGACCCGCTGAGACCAAACAGTAACCTCTCGGATAGCATGCTGGCTACTCCGGCCCAACTGGCTCAGGTGGTTACTCCTTCCCCCAGCACGAGTGACACTCCAAAGGTACCACTCCGACACCGGTACAAGCTAGCTAACCCCGGGGTTCACCAGGTGACCCTCTCTCACTAGGCGTCACCCCGCCTCTGCTCCCGTCAACGCTGTGTCCCTCCGCACCGACACAGGGTGTCAAACGTTACAACTGTCACTTTAGGTCCATAGTAACATAAAACACGGTACGGTGCGATCCGGTCACGTGAGAAGTCTACAGTCGCACGACATATAACGTGGTGTCATCCGCTCACGAAGAGTCCATCACATCGAGTATACTAAAAGCATGCATTAACCAACTATCTAGCAGTGTAAACACATTTTACTGGCATGGATTAGTGTGGTTCTATCTTGAATCGCGTCGCCCAAGGCCGACGCCATTCAAGCACCCTAAACTGGTTCATGAAATACCGGCCTCAGAATATGGCCTAAAAGGCGTCGACACCAGAGGTCGCCTTTTAAAAGGCGTCAACATCCTCAGACGCCAATAACACAGAAAATCCAGAATTTGCGGAAAACGTCAATCGCTAGATTTCTGCCTAAAAGGCATCATGGTGGCCCGACGCTACTCCAATTCGCGTCGTCCATGCACGACGTCTTTTAGGGCCGGAAACCCTGAACTGACAGAACCTCAATGGGGTGATTTCTGCCTAAAAAGGCGTCATGGTGGCCCGACGCTACTCCAATTCGCGTCATCCATGCACGACGTCTTTTAGGGCCAGAAACCAGGTTCTGTTTTCTTGCCCGAGGGCTCCCTTTTTCACCCCCAAATGTCCCAAAATCAAACCAAACGGAGGAAGAAGAGGGGCAAGCTAATCTTTACCAAACCATATTTTAGAAACCCTCATCCCCATCAAGAAAAGTTCCTAAACATGCTTGTTCTACCCGAGAACCATAGACCTACGGCATGCTTCAAAGTAGTAAAACATTGAGGGAATCGTCACCCTACCGGTCTATTGAACTCCTCCTGGCTCCGCCGCCACACCGTCGCACCGCAGATCGCCGCCGGTACTCCGAGGACGCCGCCACTCCGCCGGGACGTCGGCCGCTGCTCGGAGAATGGAACGCCGCGAAGAAAGTGGTGGTGGTAGTGGTGAGAGGTAGAGGGGTAGTGGAGTGGAGGGAGAGATGAAATTGTGGGAGGAAAAGAGGACGGGGAAGGGAGGGCCGTCGGAGCTGCCGGGGAAGAGAGGAGAGAGAGGAGGGAGGAGAAAATGAGGGAAAGGAAGGAGGGTTCGCGGGGTTAACCAGAAAGCCTAAAAACGCGTAGAGATGTACGGACGCCTATCAGATAACATGACGGGCCATTCTGACAGAATTCTGAAACGCGTCTCCCACGACCGACGCCATTCAGACGACAAGACCGGCACCGTACTCTGACACCGCAGGGTCGCAGTCTGAAACACGTCGACCATCATGGACGCCGTTCAGACGACACGACCGGCCCGTACACTCGCGACCCAAGGCCAGCCCGCGTGGCATCCACGTGGCACAATATAAAACGCGTCTGCCATGCCGGACGCCGTTCAAACCCCGTCTCGCAGGCTCGACGCGAAACAGAACAGGGTCCCAGCCCCGTTAGGGCCTAAACTATAGAGTCCGACCCGGAAACTGACCCGATAACCGGATCCAAAACCTCAGTCCTTACAATGGTCCTCGGACCTGAGACACCAATGACACCTTGTCGGTGGACTTCTGTGCTTTGACCTTAGTTTACGAATCTCTAGCCACGGGATTCTAATACGCCAAGGATTGGGTACAGCGGAATACCGTCGAAGAGAATTGTGTGTCAATAAGGAATCATTCGCTCTCGGTACTTAGAGAGAGAATGCTCTAGGAAGGATGCGCAGAAGTCCCTGGCTAGGGCGGACAATAATATCGGGAAAGGAGTTTTCCGATATTCATCAGCGGCATCCAATCCAAGTGAGTCGACCGGTTAGGGTTTGACAGCTCGCCATACCCTGAGTTGACTCGAGAGTATTGTACGAATGAAGGATTATATCCACGCGGTAACTGTCGGCGGAAAGGTTCCAAGAGTGGGTTACTTAACCCCAATACCTTCCGGGTTCACGCGGTGTTGCTTGGCACCCAACGTGATTGGAGGCCCGGTCGAATTCGATGTGCGACATCAATTCGATTGATTAATTAATTAATAAAGGGTTATTAATTGATTAATAAAGCCAGTAAGGAGTCACTGGGCTTGTTGGGCCATTAACTGGACTGGTACTTAGGCCTAAAGGGTCATACGCAAATGATTCTCAAGGCGATGGATAAATAAGTGGATTTTATATAAACCGGGGGGTTTTTATGAAAAATCGCGCGGTTAGTATAAAACATAGCGAACGGGCTGAGCAGGCCAAGCTGCTGCTAACCCTAGCCACCCCTCCTCTGTTTATCTCTCTCTCTGGCGTCCAGACAGATTTAGATCTGCTCCGTTGCTTCTCCGAATCCCGTTCGATGGGAAATCGTCCGCGCGTTGTTGCGATCGTTGCAGCGACCGGCGGAGGTTTCGTGGGCTGCGAAGAACGAGGAACGTGAGGATATCCGTCGCGAGGAGGATCGCGTGGGCTTCGCTAGAGGCCGGGCGCTTGCGCGGCTTGCGGTGTCGCACCGACAGAACCGAACGGTTGCGGATTAGAATCCGCACACGGTGAGAACTTCGATTATCCGATAATCGATTTTAGTTTTTCAAAACAGGAAAACGGATCGCTGTTTTATTTTATTTTCCGCTGCGTGAGCGATCCGGAGAAATCCGAGAAATCCCAACAGTGGTATCAGAGTCAGGTTCTACTGTTTCTCATCCCGTTTCGATCTCCTAAATTAATTTTTTCATGAGTTATTCCATGCTTTAACTTCGTTTAATTGTTGGATCTGTGTTCATGTGATGAACACGGTTAATTTGATTAATATTCTGCAATTTTTGAAATTAATTTTGGGGGTTTTTGGTGTTCTTCGTTGGACGAAGAACCGGCTTTGCGGCGGCTTCATTCGGATAGCCCCAATCGTTGGGGAGGTGGGCTTGCATCCCAGCACATCTCGGAGATGTTGCCGGTCACCACTGGACTCGTGGCTGGGGCCGGTAAGGGCGGATGGAGGAGCTCTGGGTTATTCTCCCTCCTAGTTTCAGTTTTCAGAAAACCTGAAATAATCCTAAGATAAAGGGGTTAACAGGTTCGAGGAGCAGCCTGGGAAGCCTCTCTGGCGAGCCCGCCGGGCCAGAAGGTCCGTACGACGCCGGTAAGCCGGCCGCTGGGCGGCGCGCCGCCGCTGGGGGCCCTTGCTGCCTCCTCTTGCCGCCGGCCTGCACCTGCAAACGCTGTTGAGCGTTTAGGGTTTCGGGGGGCTCATCGGTTTGGAGGGGGTGCCGGCCCAAGCCGGTTCGATCGGCTGGACCGGTTGGCCTAGGGGCCGCTTGACCGGGTTTAAGCCCTTGAGCCAAGGCGCCAGGACCTGGCTTGCACCCAGGACCCTGGCTTGCACCCAGGACCCTGGCTCCGTCCCTAGCCAAGCCCAGGCTCGGCAAATGGCTCGAGCCTGGTAGCTTGTGGGCTGAGCCCAAATTGCCCTATTAAATCTCAATTATTAAAACCCCCTAAAACCACTATAAGCCCATTTAAAATGTGAATAAAATTTAAATTTAATTTAAAATTCAAAATTTGTTTTGAAAATTTAAATTACTATTCAAGTTTATTTTATTGGGCTCTTATTAATGATTTTGAATCATTATTAACAATTAGTTGTTATATAGAGTTAATTATTAGTTTAATAGTTAAGCTAATAATTAACTTTCATTAACTAATTTAATTGTTAGATTAGTGTTTAATAATTCTTAGTCTAATTGTTAGATTATTAATTATTAATTAATCTAATTGTTAATTATTAATTTGAGTTAGTTATTAATTTAATTATTAAATTATTAATTAACTTAGATGACTAATTTAAATGTTAAATTAGTGGTCCTTCATTAATTATTGTTAGTCATTAATTTAATAGTTAAATTAATGATAACTTTAATTATCTAATCTAAGAGTTAGATTAATTAATTATTAATTAGTTAATGTTAATTATTGGTTTAAGAGTTAAATTAATAATTAACATTAATTGGCTAATCTAAGTGTTAGGTTAGTAGTTAATAATTAATTTGGTTGATTATTAATTTAAGTGTTAAATTATTAATTAACTTTGTTGGATTAATCTAAGAGTTAGATTAGTCTTTAAATAGTCTAATTGTTAGATTATTAATGGGGTTTAATCTAAATGTTAGATTATTAGAAATGTTCTAATTTGCATGGAATAATCTGGAATTATTAATTTGGAGTATGTGCGCATGTGATGTGTGTTTAATGCTTTTAAATTTTGATTTAATTGCATGTTAAGTTAATAAAATAAGTTTTCGAAATTCAAATACCAATTTTGATTGGATCCCACCTTTTTTAAAGCCAAAGTTATCTATTTTTGAAAACTCTTTTATTTTAGTCATGTGATGCGCTGAATTATATGTGGGATGTTTAAAACACACCGTGGTCATAGATATGCACTTATTTAATTGTTCATGTGATGAATGATGTGTTTGTGTGGATCGTGGATAAATGATGGATGTTTATTAATTGTTAATAAATAGAGATCTGCGTATCTCTCCCTCTCTCATTCTCTGATGTATTTCTACCTCCCTCTCTCTTGTACTCGCCATAAGGTTCTCTTCTAATTATATGTAATTCTAGAATTAATGTAATATGATCGAGGCAACTGAGGAAGGAGCGAGGACGATCCACAGCTGCAACCAGGAAGGCGAAAAGATGGAGATCTCTTGCCTATGTGTTTGCAGGATATCTAATATAATTGTTGTGTTAGATTGTGTGTGCGTTTGACTGTTGGCTCCAGTCAAACCCACTGTGCTATCCATGACCACACTAATGACATGTATAAGATGCATTGTTTTCTTTTGATTATGAATCAAAGCAGTTATAGTATTTACTGAATATATACGATATATTTTTATACTATCACCTAGGAGAGACCAAGATAAAAGTTATCTAAATACCCTCAGATAAACTCTAAGCCGTAACGCGAGTAGTTAAGAACTTACCGCATGGTCCACCATCGTTATAGTCATAGGATTCGAATCACTTTAAGCAAGTTTGTTGTGCTATCCACAAGGCCTGCTTAATTGGGAGGAGAAACTGTGGCTATGGCATTAGATGCCTATATGATCGGGGTAGAGGAACCATGTAGCTTTGTTGTGCTATCTACAAGGGCTGCATGCAAATCTATGCTCGTCGCGTAACGATGGTTATCTTAGACCAGAATTAGTGGTTTGTTGTGCTATCCACAAGGCCATTAAATCTCTGGGGACCGAAGCTATGATCAGATATTGTAAGGAGTTGCAAGTCCATGAGTTGGGTGCTCTTTGATTGTATTACAGTTTGTTGTGCTATCCACAAGGCTGTAGTGCAAATCATTGAGATTCTGATCCCCACTAGGAGACTGTCGGCGTCTCCCATTCTGTATAACTGAGGGTTATACAGTCCGTCGAAAATTAGTGGGAGTTAAACTTGAACAAAAGGCCATGTCTTGTTTTAAATTTTAATAATTGAACATCTGCTAAATAGATTTTACTTATCTCCTGTAGGGAATTATGTCGTCGAATAACCCACTCTGTGGCATACTTGATGCCCTTTTGACTTACCTGATCTACTCGGATTGGTTCAGAAACCTGAAGAATGTCTTCAGATCTGAGTACAATAACTTTGTCCCTGGAGCTTATCCTCCTGCTGAATCGGCATTGTATGCCTCTGAAGCAGAGATGATAGCTAACGATGAAAGATCGAAGGACAAAGGCAAAAGAGTAGTGAAGGGTGACTGCTTCTACTATAAGCAGTATGGTCACTAGAAGAGGAACTACAAGGAGTTCCTTCATAATAAAGCTCATAGAAGAGTCAAGCTGTCTGAAGCTTCAAATATCTATATGATAGATATAAACTTGTCAGTTAGAGATTCCACATCTTGGGTATTGGATACTGGATGTGCTTCTCATATCTGTCATGATGCACAGATGCTGACAAGTAAGCGCAAGCTGAGACAAGGCGAGGTGGAATTGAGGTTAGGAAACGGCGCAAAAGTTGCGGCGATTGCTGTTGGGACAGCAAACCTCAAGCTTCCATCGGGAGACATCCTACTATTAGAAGATTGTTATTATGTTCCTAGCATAATAAAGAACATCATATCAATATCTTGTTTGGACAAGATAGGATATAGGTTGACTATTGAGAATAAAAGTTGTTCGATTTATTATGGTAATAAATCAATAGCTTCGGCATCTTTAGTCAACGGTCTATATCTCTTAGATGTTTCTTATTACAATCTTCAAATTGATAATGCTCTTAAGAAGAGCAAGAATTGTGTGAACCAGGCCTACATGTGGCATTGTAGACTTGGGTACATTGGCGAAAGCAGATTGCAAAAGTTGCACAAGCATGGTTACTTAACTGCATTCGATTACGAATCGTTTGCAACATGTGAATCCTGCCTTATGGGAAAGATGGCAAAATCTCCATTTACTGGACATGGAGAACGTGCCAAGGACATTTTGGAACTAATACATTCAGATGTATGTGGTCCAATGTCCACCCAAGCCAAAGGTGGCTTTTCTTGCTTCATCACGTTCATCAATGACTTCTCAAGATTCGGCTATGTGTACTTAATGAAGTATAAGTCGGAAGCATTTGAGAAGTTCAAGGAGTTCAAGAATGAGGTAGAGAAGCAGTTAGGAAAGAGTATTAAAGCTCTTCGATCAGATCGAGGAGGAGAATACTTGAGTACTAATTTCACACAATTCTTAAAGGATAATGGTATCCTTTCTCAGCTGACCCCTCCATATACACCACATATGAATGATGTATCATAAAGGAGGAATCGCATCTTGTTAGACACGGTGCGATCCATGATGTGCTTTTCGGGATTACCAGTATCCCTCTGGGGGTATGCTCTAGAGTCAGCAACATACTTACTGAACAGAGTACCCAACAAGTTGTGGCCTCTACTCCATATGAGATATGGAAAGGTAGGAAACCATAATTTAAACATGTTAAAGTCTGGGGTTGTCCTGCTCATGTAAAGAGGCATGATCCAGACAAGCTGGAATCACGAACTAATAAATGCAGGTTTGTGGGATATCCAAAGGAAACCTTTGGATACTATTTTTTCTATCTTGGTGAACAAAAAGTGTTTGTCACCAGGAAAGCTGTCTTCCTGGAAGAGGAATACCTTATCTAGGAGGACAGTGGGAGTAAAATAGTACTGGAAGAGGTTCCAGATCCCCAAATAGCTACATTATCATCAGATGAGATATCAGTTCCTGAATCTGTTCAGGTACACATAGATGAGCCTCGTAGATCTGGTAGAGTACCTAGACTACCCGAACGATATGTGGGACATATTGCTGAAGGTAAGTCTAAGGTACAATATAATGAGGATGATGATCCTAAAACCTACCAGGAGACCATAGAAGGCCCAGAAGCCGGGAAATGGCGAGAAGCCATGAACTCAGAAATCCAGTCCATATATACTAACCAAGTTTGGAACTTGGAGGACTTGCCCGAGGGTATTGTACCCATCGGTTGCAAGTGGATCTTTAAGAGAAAGATCGGTGCTGATGGACGGATCGACACTTATAAGGCAAGGTTGGTGGCAAAGGGATATCGTCAAAGGCAAGGAATTGACTATGACGAGACTTTCTCACCAGTTGCCATGATAAAGTCGATCAGAGTTCTACTCGTCATTGCTGCACATTTTGATTATGAAATCTGGCAGATGGATGTGAAGACTGTCTTCCTCAATGGTAACCTTGAGGAAGAGGTGTATATGATACAACCAGAAAGTTTCACATCCAAAGAATTTCCAGATAAAGTGTGCAAGCTTCAGAAGTCCATTTATGGACTGAAGCAAGCTTCCAGGAGCTGGAACATAAGATTTGACGAGGTTGTCAAGTCTTATGACTTCATTAAGAATGAAGATGAGCCTTGTGTGTACAAGAAGACCAGTGGGAGTGTAGTCACTTTTCTAGTTCTTTACGTAGATGACATACTACTCATTGGGAATGATGTAGCTATGATGTCATCAGTAAAGATCTGGTTGTCGAAACACTTCTCTACGAAGGATTTGGGAGAAGCATCCTACGTGTTGGGAATACGGATCTATAGAGATAGATCAAAGAGGATGCTTGGAATGACCCAATCTTTGTACATAGATACCATAGTCAAAAGGTTTGGCATGGAAAATTCTAAGAGAGGTCTCATACCGATGAGATATAGAATTAGTCTCTCAAAGGAGCAGTCTCCTAAGACTCCTAATAACAGGGCATTCATAAATAGAATACCCTATGCCTCTGCCATAGGATCTATCATGTATGCCATGCTATGTACACGACCTGATGTTGCATTTGCTCTAAGTGTTACGAGCAGATTTCAGGCTAATCCAGGCGAAGAGTACTGGAAGGCAGTGAAATGTATCCTTAAGTACTTGAGAAGAACTAAGGATATGTTTCTTGTCTATGGAGGAGGTGACTTGAAACTACGAGGCTTTACTGACTCGAGTTTCCAGTCAGATCCAGATAATAGCAAGTCTACATCTGGATTTGTGTTTACGTTGAACGGAGGCACAGTGTACTGGAAGAGTTCCAAGCAAGTAACCACTGCTAATTCGACGACTGAAGCTGAGTACATCGCTGCAGCTGAAGCAGCCAAGGAAGCAGTGTGGTTGAAGAAATTCACCGCCGACCTCGGCATAGTTCCCAGCATCTCTGAGCCTGTTCCACTGTTGTGCGACAACAATGGAGCAATTGCGCAAGCGAAAGAGCCGCGATCTCATCAGAAATCGAAGCATATTCCGAGGCGCTTTCACCTTATCAGAGAGATCAAATCCAGAGGAGATGTAGTAGTGGAAAGAGTTCCATCCGTCGACAATGTAGCAGATCCACTGACAAAGCCGTTGGCTCAAATTGTGTTTGAGCGTCACCTAGAGTCTATAGGCTTATTGTATAAAGATGATTGGCTTTAGTCCAAGTGGGAGATTGTTAGTTTTAGGTGGCCTACAAGCCAATCTGACTATGTAAATCTCGTTCATTTATTAATATAATGGCATAATATTCATTATGTGTAAATCGCATTAATTATCGTTTCATAATGAAGTCCATGAATATGTGCTATAGTGATCAGATTATGATGAGATCATACTAATGAGACTGATCACTTAAACACACATATTCTTAATCGTTCCTAGTCAAAGGATATCCGAGAAGGACATTGTAGACACGCTAATTTTGACGTCATTTCAAGTAAATTTCATATCATATAATAATGCCTCAGAATGGTCTGATATTTAATCATTAATTAATTTTTATTAAAACCTTTTGAGTGTCGGGTCAAACAGACATGTTTAAGTTAATTAACTAAATTGATTTTAACTCAAATTTCAGTTAAAATATGAAGAAGACTAAAAGACGTCTACCTGTGTGGACGCCATTTAGACTTTATTCTTATTTTAACGTTTAAATTTGAATTTTAATTAGTTGATTAATTAGCTAAAAGGTGTCTGTATGAGTTGACGCGTTTTAGGTTTCCTAAGTTATTTCTACTTCTCTTCCGGATGTTTATCCTTATCTTAATTAGTGTAAAAGACGTCTACACATGTAGACGCGTTTTAGCTAATATAGATAAAGATAAGTTTTCCCGGATGTTTATCCTTATCTTAATTAATCTGAAAGGCGTCAGACAGGGTAAACGCGTTTTAGATAATTACAGATAAAGATAAATTGATATGTATTTATCTATTGGTTAAGATGGATAAATCCTAAATTTTTCCATGTAAATCCGCGGACGCAGAAAAGGTCTATAAATACCTTGCATCTTGAAAGTTAAAAAAAAAAAGTTAGAATCAGAGTTAGTGATTGAAGATCGAAGCAACGACGTCCAAACGCCGAAGCGCTGCTGTTTCCAGAAGTCGGCGTCCATTCTTCATCCAATTCAAGGCTTCATCCAATTCGGCCTAAGTGTTTCATTTCTGCATTTTTATTTACATTTTCATTAATCTCTCATTCTT
Source organism: Zantedeschia hybrid cultivar (assembly GCA_030544215.1). Taxonomy (NCBI): domain Eukaryota; kingdom Viridiplantae; phylum Streptophyta; class Magnoliopsida; order Alismatales; family Araceae; genus Zantedeschia; species Zantedeschia hybrid cultivar. The sequence goes on along the minus strand of JARZZO010000003.1, from coordinate 29,828,036 downwards.
CATCATCACTTCATGCAACACACACCACAACATCATTCTTTTCAAAACCTATTTGATCAAGGGGTTTCAAAAGCCATCTCAACAAGTAAGTTTGTTGTTTAGTTGTATGCTTATAACTATGATTAGAATAGATACTACCTTTGCTTAAAGTTCTCATCATCATTTCTTCATTTCTTCTTTCTATATTTCTTATAAGCTACAAAAAGGAGAATCAAATGAAGGAAAACAAGCAAAGTCATAAGAATCTCTGGACGAACCTCAACTTCAAACTTAACAGTAAGAACAAAGAACAAAGAAATGGCTCTCTTTCTTCAGCCGGCTGAAGGAGGGGAATCAAGGACTCAATATCTTCTGCGTTTAAACAGGTAGGCGATCACTTCACATAGTTTCTGTTTTTAATAGGTTTATTTTGCACTTAAACAACATAGATTTTTCATGATAATCACACAATCATTTTAAGCACTCACAGCTTTTTTGGCGATCACGGTGGGACTTAGTCTCACCATCTTTTAGTTTTTCGTTCTTGTTATCATCAATCGGGCACCCACGGTGCACCACTTGTGTCTCTCGACACGTCCTCACCAATTGGTGAGTGTTTTAGTTTAGTTAATTTCCCTCGTGCACCACGTGCACACCCCTGTGGCAAGATCTTGCCCTCCCCGTTGATTAATTGAAAAAGCTGTTTTTGTGATGAAAATGTTGTGTGATTGATTGGCATCTTGGTTGTTTAGTTAGTAAAATCATCATGTTAAAATCTGGAACTAAAAAAATCTGTATGAATTGATTATTTACTGCTTTTATCCTGTTTGAGGAGGATTCAACCCAGAAATTCCTCCTGCAAAACTGTTTCTGCGACTTGAAAAGCGTCTAGGAGCGCTGACGCATTTCAAACTGCGTCAATAAACCCAGACGCCTTTCAGTCTTCATTCTCTACTGTCTGCAATCTGAGTTTCTGCGAAAAATTAAGATTTTGTATGAATAGCGTCGACTACACTCGACGCAATTCATACAGTTTTTTTTAATTTTTCCCCAGTTCTCAGATTTTTGTGACTTGAGTGCTACTACCCATTATTATTAAGCATTAGAGGCCATCCAGGCCATAGGTCATACGCATTGAGGCGAATACCCTCCTTTTCTTAGGAACACACTACTTGACGTCAGCAACTCTCTCTAATTGGGTTGGTCCCTTGATCAGACTAGAGAAGTTGACGTTGAGGCCTCCATAAGTCCCCAAAATCAAGGTACTCCTCCTTGATCATCGGGCTGGTTGTACCAGTTGAAGTCCCAGTTAGATTCCATAAACGTTGTGAGAGAAAGCCATAGAGAATAACGGTGGATATTGAACTGAAACTAGGATCCTTTCCCTGAGCGAATTTGTGGTTTAATTGAATCCAAATAACTCAACAAGGAATCTTAAAATCACGTTAAGCATCCACTTGATTGATTAATCTCTGTGCAACTTGTTTGTCAAATCTTTGAAAAAAGAATCTAACATCATGCTGCTGCGATCAGGCAGGGACTTGAGTATGGCTCAAGACGCCATCATCAACTACGAGGGAGATGCTAATGCCTCTCGCGATTCGGACTACAACTATGAGAACGGGAGAGATGCTGATGCCTCCCGTAATTCTGTCCCCATTCCATATCGGCAAGATGAGAATGTCCGGACACCTCTCTTTCATCCCCATGATCGATATCCTGATCTTCCCCCGCATGAATATGCGATTCCTAATCCCAATCTTGAGGGGGATATGAATCAGAATGATCCCTCATCCTCTGATCCTTCGGATCTCGTCAACGCTTTGGGAGTTCTTGCCTCTCGACTGGACCCTCAGCAGTTCGAGGCGATCCAGTCTATTCTGAAGGGTAAGGCACCCACGCAACCTGCTGAGTCGAACCCTGTGGCTCCCCCTACTGTCCCTCAACAACCTCCTCTTCATCCTCCTTACATCCATCAGGCCGTGGAAGGCCTCCATATTACTTCTCGGTCAGCTGGGCCGCAACTTTCATCTTCTAGGCAACCGGCTAGACCACTGACGCCTGCTTATCAAAATGCCCTCGGGCATGGCGAAAGCTCTGCCGAACCTCCTCTTTACTGTCCTCCTTGCCCGACGTACTCTAGGCAATAGGCCTATCAAGTACCTCCACCTCCTCCTCCTCCCCAGGCAGATCTGACCACGCAAGCGTTGCTGGCCAAGATGGAGCGCATGGATGAACAATTCAACAACCTCCAGAAGATGATGGAGGTAAAAGCTGCACCAGAGATCAATTTACCGAGCCTGCCAGTGTTTCACCTGCCACCCTCTAAGATGCCAGTGTACCGGAAGTACAACGGTACTGGTAACCCCTTCACCCACCTGAAGGAGTTTATGTACGAATGGTCTTTCTGGCAGAACGACAAGAGGTCGTTGGCCTTTTTGTTCAGGAGATCTCTAGAGTGACCAGCCCTCGAATGGTTCTTTTCCTTGGAACCCTCCGAAGTAGAGGACTACGGTATCGTCTCTCGCAAATTCATCCAACGATACCAAGACAGAGTTGCACCATCCCTGTCCATCACTGACCTCATAGCAGAAAAGATGAAACCTGATGAGGAGTTTGTCAGTTTTGCTGACAGGTGGCGAGGCTTGGCCGAGAAGGTGAAGGATCACTTGTCCGAATCTGAGCAAGTGAAGATGTTGATTTCCAACGCCACGCCCCAGTTCAAGCTAGTCCTCTCCCTGAACAATTTGACCAACATGGCAGAGCTCTATGAAAGAGCACGGTATTGCCAGAATGCCTTCAAGGACGCTACGTTCTCTAGCGTCTTTGATCCTCACAGACCGAGCAAGCCTCCACCTCGGAAGCCTGCAGTGCCAAATGCTCCCAGCACAGGTCCGACTACTGAGGGCACGCTCTCTCATGAGCAAGTCAGTAGCATGAACAACAATTCGCCCCAGTTCGTGAGGACTCAGCAGCAGTACCAGAGGCAATCGCAGCCAAACCAGCAGGGGTATAGGCAGCAGCCGAACCCCCATTATCAGCAACAGTATCAGTGGCCCCAGCAGCCGAACCAGAACCAGCAACAGCAACAGCTACAGCAGCCGCCGCAACGGCAACAGCAGTACCAGCAGCCCCAACAACAGCAATATCAGCAACAGCAGCAATATCAGCCGCGCGCACCGCCGGCATACCATAATGTCTCTCCTCTTGGTGACTACAACCAGCAGAGAAGACCTCCAGGCCCGAAGAGGGCAGAATACCCGGCCCTCCCAGAATCCTTGGCAGATATTTTCAGTGTCCTGATGGCAGCTAATGCCTTAGTCTTGCCAAGGGAAAAGGCAGTTTGGCCTCAGAATGCCGACACGTCCAGGTATTGCTATTTCCATAGGCAACCTGGGCATACCATTGACACCTGCTTCCAATTCAGAGATTATATTCATGATCTCAACGAGCAGGGCGGCATAGATTGGGAGGAGATGAAAAAGTATATATCAGCCCTGAAGGCGAGAAGACCACAGCAGCAGCAGCAGCAGCAACAAGCAAGATCACCAGCACAAGCAGTACCACCACCCAACATGGGCATAGTGCAGAACCCACTCCCGGAGCACCAGAACCAAAATCAAGTTGCCCCTATCCTGACGAATAGCCAGTCTGAGGCTAACCGTGGGCAACAGTGGAGAATAGAGGACTCTTCCTCTCTTTATTCAACGGGTCATATTCAGAGTACCACAGAACGACCACCACGCCGTACCATCCACATACCCAGGCCACAACCCATTACCATCACCCCTCTACCGACACCCACATATCACTCACCCGCACCCAATAACCCATTACCACCACCCGCCTTCCTCAAGCCCATTACGCCCCACACTCCTACGCCACCATCATATAACCCCCCGCAAACCAACTACGCGCCCCTCCTACCATCCAGACCGCTATTACGCGTACCATTTCCTACTTCACCCGCTACCACTACCACCTACCCAGACACCATCCAACCTTCCAGACCGCTATTACGCGAACCATTCCCCACTTCACCAACCACTTACCCATCCACCATCCAACCGTCTAAACCTCTAATCCGCACCACGCCATCACCACCCAACCCAACGCCATCACCGACATACCAACACCACGCATCACCTACACCACCCAACTCTGCGGTACTCAAGGTGTCACCCGGATCTTCCATGGTTGAGGAACACGCGCTCCGGAGTGGAAGGATTTTCAGCAAAGTATTCCCTCAGTCCACAGTTAGAGACGACCCATCACAGCCGACTGAGGAAGCCCACAATGAAGAGAGTGCACCAGGCACTCAATATGATTTGTTGAAACATTTGGATCGAACACCGGCACGGATCTCCATACTTGAACTGATCAAGAGATCGAAGAGTCACCAAGAAGCCTTGATGGAATATCTACAGAAGGTGATGGTCAACGAGGACGTGCCGGTAGAAAAAATTGCAGCACGATTAGTTCCTCAGGGGGATCAGCCCTCCATTACATTTCACACATCGGAACTAGCACCGCCAACAGCCAGAAGCATGGCTCTGAGCATCACGGTCAACATCTGTAAGAAGGCCGTGGATGCATGCCTGGTTGACACAGGGGCTTCGATCAATGTCTTACCTCCAAAGACCCTGGAGCTGTGCAGTGTGCGCAAAGAAAAATGGCTGCCTAGCCCCATCTCTGTGACAGCATATGACAATTCTACCCGTTCCCCTCTGGGAATGGTTTATTTGAAGGTGGAGCTAGGCCCTGTAAGTCATGCAGAGGTTGAATTTCACATCCTAGAAATCGACCCTTCTATAAATGCCATTTTGGGTCGTCCTTATATTAAAACTCTTGAGGCGATTCCCTCTACGAATCACTAATGCCTCAAATTCCCTTTCAAAGGACGAATTATTAAGCTGACGAGCATGCCGATCCTTACTGCTGCTCATACCTTGAACATTAAATCTGTTGCTTTACCTGGCCGACAACCTTTTCTGTCGGTATTACAGGTCTACCATCCAGTGGCTGATCCTCTGAAAGTCGCCACTATTTCTCCTTACCCGTTAAATGCCATAAAAAGGGGAAAGTGCATGAGTACTCCAGGATGGAGAATTATGATGAAGAGTAGCTATAAGCCTGGGAAAGGTCTGGGCACACAATTGCAGGGTAGGACCACTCCTGTTAAAGATCACCGAGCAGCACCTGGAAGTGGTATGGGCTACAAGCCAAGAAAATTGAAACAAGATCTAGTTCAGCCAGCAAAAAATGAAGAAGGTCAGAAAATCTGGGAGACAATGTCTACACCATCCAAAGAAGGCCGAGATCGCCTAACATGGACCCTGTATACACACTTTGTAAACGGGCCCATAATTAGTCACGACAACACGGTGGTCATTACTTCGTGTTTTGACTTCCACGACATATATGGGAGGGACTTGGCCAGGCATTGCTCAGAACTACTTACGTACCAATCCTTGGAGGCTCTGCGGCCTATGAAAAGAAGAAAATTCCATGATCCTGAATGCGAATGGTACAGGTGGTTCGATCTGAGAGACCTTTACATTGCACTGAAAAGACTGTTCCTAGATCTTGCAGAACCCAAGTGGCCGCCGCAGATTGATGAGCTGATTGAAAGTCCTGGTGCTATCTTTGACAAGCAGATATTGCTGTATGAAGAGACCGATGACCCCTATGAAGCTGGTTACACTACAGATCTGCTCTGGAGGGGGACATACCCTTCCCATGTTTTCATGCTACATACTTTATTCCGTACATTGCTCTTGACCCCGACTTGGTCACGGGTCATTATTGAAGATATTCTACGGGCTCCGCCCGTTATGATTACTCTGTCCCCTCGGGACCTCATTCCATCACCTCCTCTCAATCTAGAGAGGATGTATGATTTGATCTGGGACATACTGTTGTATGATCCCCCTAACCCTCTGGCCTTGGTGCCACTTCCTCCATCTCATTCTCCTTCCATTTGAATTCATTCATGTTTTATGCTTAACTCCTCTGACATCAAAAAAAAAACGCCAATTTGGCAACAAATTCTTCCCAAATCCTTATCGAGGAAACCTCTTACTTGTCCGATCGCACCCCATTGCGCGGGTCCTTCGGTCAAGATTCTCTCTTAGATCTACTCTGCCCCTCCCCTCGGGAGGATTCTCTTGTATTTCCACTTGTATCCTAGGATTTCTATCATGCTTCATCTTCATTAGGTTATAATAGGGAGTTTAGTGAAATTAGACAATCTAGTTTTAGGCAGGTCAGTCAAGTTAGGAAGTCTAGGAAGTCTAAGGGTAGGCGAATTCCAGATAGATACCTCAAGGACTTAGCTGATAAATACTTTTCTTGCTCTTTAATCCCTCAGTTTTTAGAAAATCCAATTCAGATGCCAGAAGATTGTATGGACGATGAGTCAGTCAATGATGGGTATGGGGTGTATGAATTAGTACATGAAAAAGACCCCATTATTGAAGATGAAGAAGATGACGAGGACGCATCTGAAGCATATACCAGTGGAATGAAGAGATTCGATGAACCCTCAGCTGCCGTAGAAGAGCCCACCAAAGAAATCAATTTAGGGACTGAAGACGAACCTAAGGTTGTCCTCGTCAGTTAAAATCTTTCTACAGAGGATGAGAAGGCAATGGTACAAGTACTTAAGGACTATAAGGACACTTTCGCCTGGAGTTATGAAGATATGCCGGGGTTAGACTCATCTTTGGTTGAACACAGATTAACGTTAAAGGAATGAGCTAGTCCTGTCAAGCAGAAATTAAGGCGATTCCACCCGCAAATGGCTCTGAAGATGAAGGAAGAGGTCAACAAATTACATAAAGCCAAATTTATCAGAGTTGTCCTTTATCCACAATTGGTGGCCAACATAGTCCCGGTTATGAAGAAGGACGGGAAGGTCAGGATCTGCATTGACTTCCGCGATCTGAACCGGGCGTGTCCTAAAGATGATTTTCCATTGCCTCATATTGATGTACTCATTGATAATACCGCTGGCTATGAGACTTTATCGTTTATGGACGGATTTTCAGGGTATAATCAGATTAAGCTAGCAGAAGAAGATCAAGAGAAAACGTCATTCACTACACCTTGGGGAACATACTGCTATGTCGTCATGCCATTTGGATTAAAGAATGCTGGAGCCACTTATCAAAGGGCTATGAAGGCAATATTTCATAACATGATGCACATAGATCTGGAAGTGTATGTGGATGATTTACTGGTTAAATCTAAGACAAAGGCTGAGCACGCCAAAGTTTTGGCAAGGGTATTAGAGAGATCGAGAGAGTATCAGTTAAAGATGAACCCCAAGAAATGTGTATTCGGGGTATCTTCAGGAAAATTACTTGGATTCATTGTCAACAAACGGGAAATTGAGATCGATCCCAACAAGGCGAAAGCTATCAGAGAAATGCCACCTCCCAAAAACTTGAAAGAGTTGAGAGGATTAATCAGAAGATTGCAATTTATTCGCCGCTTTGTCTCCCAACACTCACAAAGGTGTAAGCCGTTCTACGAGCTTACCAAGCCAGGAGTCCAATTTGATTGGGACGATAAGTGTCAAGAGGCATTCGATGGATTAAAGAACTATTTAGCAAGTCCTCCTGTTTTGGGACCACCATCTCCAGGCAAATCGTTGATACTTTACATTTCAGTCCTGGATGATGCAGTGGGGGCTGTCCTAGCACAAGAGGATGAAGAAGGAAAGGAGAGGGCAGCCTACTATCTCTCCAAACTTCTCAACCCCGCTGAACAAAGATATACAGCGATGGAGAAAACATGTGCAGCATTAGTCTGGGTTGTTCAGAAATTGAAACATTATTTTCTGGCCCATGAAGTCCATCTCATCGCTAGGATGAATCCGATCAAATTCCTTCTGGAGAAATCTGTTCTTACTGATAGGTTAGCGCAATGGCAAAGCTTTCTATCTCAATTCGATATCATTTATATTCAGCAGAAAGCGATCAAGGGCTATGCCATAGCAGAACATCTCGCTCATCATCCCCTTCCTCGTTTTGATCCAGTGCGATCAGAGTTTCCGGATGAGGAACTGATGTCCATAAATCAAATCAGAGATGATATGTGGACTCTGTATTTTGACGGAGCTCTGAATTCTCATAGAAAGGGGATCGGTATCGTTCTGTTATCACCTGAAGGTGTCACCATTCCCCAAGCCTTTCAGCTTGATTTTCCAGTCACTAATAATATAGCTGAATACGAGGCACTTCTTGCTGGCCTCGAGGCTGCTCATTTCCATGGTGCCACTAAACTCAGGATTGTGGGTGATAGCCAACTGATTCTTCGCCAAGTGCTGACCAAGTATCGAACTCTTGATCCCAAGCTCAAGCCTTATCAAGAACTTACTTCTGCTTACTCAAAGCTTTTCACGAAATTGATCTTTGTCCATGTCCCTAGGAATCAAAACATCTTAGCTGACGCTCTAGCTTCACTAGCATCATCTCTTGATTTTCCAATCAGCAAGCAATCCGAATCAATCATAGTTCATAGGCGTCTTTCACCTGCCGTGAAAGACCCTTCATTTCTTAAAACTAAGGAGAAGTTGCTGAAGAAAGTCAGAGACGGAGATATCGTGGAAAAGAGAGAAATCATGTTGATAGAGCTGTTAGAAGAGATGGATGATGAACAGAAGCCATGGTACTATGAAATTGCCAAATATTGTGAAGATCAATCGTATCCTGAGGAAGCTACAGTTGAGGAGAAGAGAGCTATCAGGAGAGTTGCTCAACGATATACCCTAGTTGGAGGAGCATTGTACAAGAGAGGTTTTGATGGAGTTCTTCTGAGATGTCTAGACGAAGATGAGCTTTGGAAGGTTATGGAAGGAGCTCATAGTGGAGTTTGTGGTGGCCATGTCAATGGACAGATGCTAGCAAAGAAGATCCTTAGACAAGGATTTTATTGGCCAACCATGGAAGAAGACTGTGTAGGATATGTCCGTAGGTGTGCTAAGTGTCAACTTCACGCGGAAAAAATTCATTCTCCTGCATCTTCACTCCATCATGTTTCCTCCCCATGGCCTTTCTCCATGTGGGCTTTCGACATTATTGGACCTCTTGGTAATCCAGATTCCGGTATCAAGCAAAAATCTTTCATTCTCACGGCAACGGAATACTTCACCAAGTGGGCAGAAGCTGAAGCGTACGTGGAGATCAAAGCATCAACCGTCTGCAAGTTCATCATGAAGAACATCATCACTCGATTTGGAATTCCAAGTACCATCGTCACCGATAACGGACCACAGTTCGTATCACAAGAATTGAAGGACCTCTGCAACAGGTATAGAATTGCATTGCATCATTCATCTCCTTATTATCCGCAAGGCAATGGCCAAGCAGAGGCAACTAATAAGACTTTGATAAAAATTATCAAAAAGACGTGCAAATCTAACAAATTCGCAGACTGGCCGGAAAAATTGGTTGAGGCTCTATGGGCCTACCGAACTTCAATCAGCACGCCTACTGGGCAAACTCCTTATTCCTTAACATTTGGAATGGAGACGGTAGTTCCATACGAGATCCTTATACCGTCATTAAGAGTACAATTGAATAAGGAATTCTCCATTGATGAACATCGTTCAGCACTTCTTGCTCAATTGGAACTCTTAGACGAGAAAAGATGGTCAGCCGCTAATCATGCAAAAGTTTATCAAAATAGACTAGCACGCTTTTATCAAAAGAAAGTCATTGAACGTAAGTTCAAAGTCGGTGAAATGGTCGTCAAATTTTTTTTTGTGAAACCTGGTGGTCCGCGTTCTAAGCTCCAACCCAACTGGGAAGGACCTTATGTTGTATCGCACGCTTTTCTTGGTAATGCTTATCGTCTTGTTAATGCAGAAGGAGAAGAGCTAAATCATCCCTGGAACGGCTTACATTTTAAGAATACTACCCTTAGGTTAAAGAGTCGATCAGTATGGTACAAAGACCAGTGGAATCAGAAAATTTATAAACTCAAATTTCCTTGTTAGTCTGGATAATTTAACTTCAAACACATCACTACACACACCGACACGTTTGATTCGTGAGTAACAAAAGATGCCAAGTCCTAAGGAATACCGAAAGCTTGACTGAAAGTGTAAAGTACAAGTCATTCGTTTTAAAGCAAAATTCTGTTTTATACTCGACCCATGATGTCGGAACCAGGCTTAGAATAGACTACCAAGAATACCCGCCATCTTAGTAGGAGACCGTCATAAAAAATAGAGGAGATCCGTCCCAAAGAAAAGAATAGAAAAGCAAAAGGAAAAGGCAAAAGCCAAATGTCAAATCAAAAGGCCATCACACTACAAACGTTACATCAAGGCCATGAAATGAAATGAAAGGGAACACAAGGTCGATAAATACCCCGGAAAGAAATGACCGAACCCCAACGGATATTAGGGTAGGAAATGAACATCTTTTTAAGTCTCCGGAACCTTCTCATGGGCTTTCTAAACTTATTCTTCTTTTCCTTCTAAAGAGGCGTACTCCAAACTTAAGGAATGACTTAGATTGACTAAGGGTCAAATCATCAAATGGGATCACGAATGGAAACACAAATTCAAACACGATAGATTTTAAGTTAAGTTGTTAAAGAACAATTTGGGAATTAAGTTAATAAATGAATATGATCTTTTGATCTAAGTACCATACTGATATTTTAGTCAAAAAATAAAAAAAATATATACATATGTCAAAAAAATCCAAAAAAAATACATACTTCAAAAATCCAAAAATAATACATACTTCAAAAATAATAAAAAAATACATATTTCAAAAATTCAAAAAAATACATATTTCAAAAAATCCAAAAAAAATACATATGTCAAAATAAAATAAAAAGCATATATTTCAAAACCCAAACAAAAAAAAATGAATATTTCAAAACAACAAAAATATTTCATTTAGCATTTGCTTATTGCACTTGGTATGTCTCATTCCTTTTATTTTCAGTGAGCATCTGTTTGCTTGCATGTTACATTTTGCTTAAGTTTGCTTATAGTTCAATTACCTTTGTTGATAAAGGCTATGCCCCTTGACCATTTATTGAAGGAAAAGATCGATTGACCATTTATTTGGTCAGGCAAAGGACTAAGCCTAAATAGATACTTAACCTGTTTGTTAAGTGATGTACATGATACAAGACAAGCACATGAACACAAGATTAGAGCCCAAAAGTTTCATGTATATCATCAAAAGGTGTTTTGTACATGATACATAGAAGAAAAAGAAAATACATAAGCCCTCAAGGCTGGCTCTCCCCTCCGCCCTCGTCAAGCTGACTCTGGGCCTCGTCCGGCGCTTGCGGTGCTGGTCCTCGGCTGGGACGTGGAGGTGGCCCCATCGCGCTCGGCCCTGCCTGGCCAGAAGACATGGCGACACTAGCCGTGAAAGCACTCGTCAGACCAAGCTCCTGGGCACGCTGTCGGGCTCGCTGATACCGTTCCTCCACCATCTTGCGCTCGTGCTCTGCAACCGACAAGCGACCCTGAAGACTCTCCAGTCGAAGGCGGTCGTGATCTCTCTCCTCGGTCACGACCTCCAGGCGAATCTGGAGACGTGCAAGGTCTCCAGTGGAGAGACGAGCCACCTGCTCCTCCAGAGCCCGGATCCGCGCAGCATCGGCTTCGGCACGAGCAGCTGCTGCGCGAGAACGCTCCAGCTCCGCTTCAGCCCTCTGAAGGGCTTCTTGAAGCTCAGCAACCTGAAGGGAAGTCATTGTTAGTTCAAGGCAATCAAGTAATCAAAATCAAAATCAAATTCGAAAAGTCAAAGAACTTACCCGAGTAGCCCGGTCCTCCTCCGCAAGGGAAGCTCGATGGATGGCAGAGGCGAGCTGGCTCTAGAGGTCAGCCAGAGCAGCATCATAGGCAGACGAGGAAGAAGATGAAGCTCCGAAGGAAGGGGGAGCCGCCTGGGTGTAGACGGCTCGCTGCACCAAAAGACAACCGTCAGTGTTAATCGCCAGAACAATTAATTAATTAAAACATGCATTCATAAACATGCATGCATACCAGATCAAACAACTCTTTCTGGACCTGTTCTAGCTGGGCCTCCGCATCATGTAGGCGGGCCCGGAGGTCGATGATGACTGCGTCACGTGCATCTTGCATATCACACATACATACATTCATTCACAAACATAAATCAAGATAATAATAAAATTAAAGATGCATAAATGCATACTTACATCGAGTGGTCGGAGGAGCCGAAGCTGATCGGCGTAGTGGGCCCGGTACTGCTGGAGGTAGGCCTCGCTACTCTCCGCACGGGACTCCACCCGTACGTCTCGGCGGTGCCAGTCCTCGTACTGCTCTGGGAACTTGGCACGCCAGTCTGTGAGGGCTTGCTTGCCCCTCATGCTCCTCCCGACGTCCTTCGGGACCTCCTTGTCAATCCACTCTTGGTGGAGGCCCAGCGTCCTCATCACTAGCCGGAGGCGGAGGGGCTCGATTTCGTTGAGGCAATGCACCCACATTTGCCTCCCCAACCTCCTCCTGCCAGCCGTCACCCACGGCTGACCCTCCTCGCCCATACCAAGGTACGGGCGCCAGATCACCTGCATATAGGTTAAGTGTATTCATGTAAATAACTTGCATTTAATGAATAAAAGGTTGCATTTAATAAAATTAAAAACTCACCAATAGCTCTGGGTAGTCCAGGAACTGACGGCGGAGGGCCGTCAGCTGGTGATGCTGTGGGGCCGTATCCACAATTGGCTGCCAACGGCAGGCCAATGGGACGGTGCCGGGTCGAGCAATCCGCGCTCTGCCGAGCGGGAAGTAATGGTAGCTCCACACTTGCATTCATGAACATATAAGTTAGGAAAAATCATCATATCATATTGCATATCATAAACAAATAATGAAACAACTTAATACCTGGAGGAACGGCGAGAAGCCGCTGACGGTGGTCTCACGGTCCGGCGTGACCGCAGACAGATCGGCGAAGAGGTGGGCCAGAAGGGCCGCACCCCATGTATACTCCCTTAAGTTATCTAAATCATCTAACAAGTAAAGGAATCTACAGTGAATGTGGTCGCCCTTCGTACCGAAGAGCAACCGACCAAAGAAGAAAACTAGGAAAACTCTCAGCTGCCTATCTACCTCCTCACCCTGACTAGGGTCACTACAGTAGACAAGGGAAGATGACTCAGCTAACCTATCCCTAAACTCCTCCCGGGTCTCGTCAGACCGACGCCGAGGCTCATCTAATCCTAAGGCTGCCTCTACTTCTATCCTAGGGACCATCCTGGACTCCCTACCTATGCTAGATACCTCTATCCCTAGTAGAGCCTCTGCTAATCCTTGGTAGTTGGGGTAAGTCACCCCACTCACAGGTCGGCCCTCTACCCTGAGGCCAGTGATCCTGGCCACATCCTCTAAAGTGGGGATCATATGTCCCCAGGGCATTAGGAATGTCCGACTCTCTGCGTGCCAACGCTCCCTAAGCGCCTGCAGAAAGACCAAATCGAGCCAAAATGACTCGATATCTAGTACCTCACTGAACCCCATCCGGCGCAGGCGCGCCTTCTGGAAATCCGGGAGCCTCCTATATGCACATATGACTAGGTCCTATGAGATTCTGGACCTCATCACTCCCTGCAGATAAAAAAAAACATAAAAAAAATAGAGTCAGTAATGAATAAAAACAGGAAAAAACAGTTCTGTTTTGAAAGGCGTCAGCACATATAGACGTTTTTCAAAACACGTCAACATGCCCTGCCGCAATTCAACTTTAGTTTCTGTTTAATTAAAATTTCGGAATTAGTCTTGAAAGACGTCAGCCCAGTGTGACACTTTTTGAATGGCGTCACCTAGTCTGGACGCCTTTCAAGACCCGATTCCGGGTTCTTAAAGAACCCTGTTTTCTCCTCTCTTTTTCTTCACACCATTCATTCCACAGGAGGCTTACCGTGTGGAGGTCGCCCTCCTCTTCCTCTTCCATTGCCACGGGCGCCGGTGGAGGGATCTCTTCCTCCAAAAATGCCGCGGCTTCGGCGAGTGCCGCCGGAACCTCCTCGGGAGCTTCCTCCTCATGCCTTCGCCGTCCCTTGGCTAAGGCTTTCATCTTCCTAGAGCCTTCACCGTGTTCCATAGCTCGAATAGAGGGAGTTTTGAGGGAGATCGCCGGAACTCGGAGATCGCCGGAGAGGTGAACAGAGAGAGAGTTTTGTGAAAAGTGAGGAAGAAAGGGGGCCTTCGCGGGTCTGTAAACGGAAGGTTAAAAGGCGTCGACTCAGAGCGACGCGTTTTAGGGCGCATAAGTTGAGGCGACAAGGACAGGTGTTTTAAACTGATTGAAAGACGTCCACCTATGCTGACGCGTTTCAGATTATCGCCAATTTGGTCAGAGCCGTACAGAGGATGATGATGAAATGCGTCTTACACTGTAGACGCTTTTTAGGCAATTAATCATAGAATTAATGGCAGAATCCTGGGAAAAGTAGGAGAGATAATTGAAAGGCGTCAAGAGTTACAGACGCAATTTAACGTTTAAATCAAGTTTTTGAAGAAGAATTATGGTTGAAAGGCGTCAATCTGAGTGGACGCGTTTTTAATTAACAGAACCCGAACAGCCAAATTTTCAGGAAAAATCCAATTGTTGCTCATGTGCACATCACAGGAAGTTGAGGAAAGATTTCAAGGCATGAAAAATAGTTCTTTATTCAATGAAGTCTTTTATTACATCAAATCAAAAAGAGAAAGAGGACATTTAAGGAAGAATTTCATGAAGACTTTTAAGGTAAGGAAATTTTAATCTTCTATCTCTATCTTTAGAGGATTTTACACGGTAACTAAAGCTAAGGTTCCATAAAGTAGTAATGATTTCTATGGCTTCATAATCTTCGTCGGATTCCAAGTCACGTTTCTTGATTGGAGGTGTAAAGGAGAACTCAAGGAATTCACGACGGCCCAAGCTAAGTTGAGTAAGGCACCGGTGTGGGTTGTATAACACGAACTCGGTGGCTCCAATCAACTTGAGATCTGCTCCTGCTGCACGGCGCACCCAAACAGGTTTTCCAACAAGAGCGAGTGGAGACGAGTCAAATATGTCGGACGTCATGAGCTTCAAATACTCTCTCTAGTCGGCCCGGGTCTTGAGCTTTGGGACCTTGTTGACCATGTGCTCATTGAACTTTACAATATTAACAATGCAATGGATTGGACTATTCAAGAAGATTTGAGATGGATTCAGAGGCCTCTTCTTGCAGTACTCAAACTTGAAGTGAAGTTCAACCCATAAGACAAAGAGTAACATGCACCCATAGGGAGGACGACCCACAGATGCCGCAGAAAGTCCGCTATAAAGATATGCCAAGAGTGCAGTGCTAATGGATTTACCTTCGAAGATTGCGCAAATAGCACTGACCTGATCATCTTCCAAGATATTATCCTGCGCAGGGAAGAACAAGGCACCGGCAAGGCATGTGACGAAGGCTTTCGTCACATCCTCCGCTTCATTCGTCAATTTCATATAGGGTCCACTCGGCGAGCTTTGCAAGATTGATCCCCTTCTTGGTAAGGCATCCTTTGGCTTCTGAAGGATCCTTCATAATCGATGTCAACAATTGTTGACCGGTGATTCTCTCTCTTGTTAAAGCTATCTTATCTTTGTTATCTTTGGTCTTTGGGAGACCCAATAGAAGCTCTGCCTCCTCCAAAAGGATCGTGCACTCGAAGTCTTGGAAGAAGAACGTATGAGTTTGGGGATGCCACCACTCGATCAAGGCACCCATAGCTGCCCAATCTACGTTCACACTCTTGTAATTTTTGGCAAGCACCACTAGTCCTTAAAGATTCCACTTGGATATGAAAACTTGCATGGAAAGCTTAACACTTTTTGCAAGTTTACGAATCCAAGGGAGAGAGGTGAACTTCCTTGGGCCAGGAAACATGGGGTAATTCTGGAAACAAAAGGAAGAACATGAAGAACAAGATGAAGAACCTGAAAAACAAGAAGAAGAATTGAAGGGAAGTTGATTTAGCTTACTTGGAGATTAGGATCTCATCCGTTGAGGTGATTTTCCACGTCGGAAAACTTCTCTAACGACATCTTCATCCTCTTGTTTGAAGAACTCATCCTCTTTTTCGAAGTTCTTCCTTCTTGAAGCTAAGAAAGCTTGGAAACTTTGAAGAAACCTTGAAACCTTGGAAGAAAACTCAACCTAGGATCTTTGGATTATGGTAGGATTGCTTGGGAACAACCTAAGGGTGTTTATATAGAAGAAATTGCGATACTAGGAAGACTTTTCCGGATTGGAAAAGAGATGTGCATTGGTAGAGTTGGAATTCGAATAGAAAACAAGCAGAAACATGTTTCTGTGAGTAAAAGACGTTGAGGAGAACCGCCGCGTTTCAATATTGAATGGCATTTGCGCGACATGACGCATTTTATCTTTCTGTGATTTATCCGAATTTCTATGGTTTTTGATGCTTAAATTGAATATTTGTTTGGAATTATTAATGATTTTGATTGCAGGAAATTCAAGAAAGTAAAGCTGGAAAATATCAAGAAGATCCCACTGTGGGAGTTTATAAGTCTCAAACTAGCTGAAAAGACGGTTATTTCTACCCTTGTACTCTTTTCATGTAATTATTGTGCATCATCATTACTATATATTAAGTATTTATTAGAGTATATCAATGACCTTTTGGTTTTGATGAAACTGGAATTTGAGTTTCCCTACAACAAAAAACAGTGATAATTCCAGAGAATTCTTAATCGCACGGATAGGCCGTTGGATTGTTAATTAGTGAGGACGATGGTTCCACTTTTGTGAAACGGTGCACAAGAACTGGTATCTTAACTCATTAATGACAATTTAACAATATTATCCTTGATTAATTTATATTTTATTTGACTTTATATTTTTTTCTTTTAACCCAGCATGCATCATATAGGACTTTGAAATCATTGTAATAAGGATTAATTATTGATTAAGTTTCAGACCATTAATCAAACAACTTAAATATGATATGAAATATTCCATTCTGAATTGAGTATCTTGATTATCTTTGAGGTTCGCTTGAAGATATCATTGGAATTCTATCTTTCTTGGATTCTTTATCCAATATTTCTTGTTTTTTTTTAAAGATCCATCATGGCTGTAGCACGTCCACATTGGCTGGCAAACGCTCCCCGTGATGAAACTTACAGTGTCTACGACCTGAGGTACTTCCCACTCTGTGGAGGTTGATTGACTTTATTTTATTTCCTTGTCTATTTCATCCATACAGGATTGATTCCATTGATCTCATTGAGCTATCTTCATTAATGATTTTGAGAAAAAATTCCAATCATGTGATGTTAAGAGCGTGTCTCATCACACCTTGGCATCACCTTTTCAGTACATTCCATTTCATTTCACTCCCTTGCAAAGACGATGCCAAGGTGAGGCAGCTGTAGACACGCTAATTTTGACGTCATTTCAAATAAATTTCATATCATATAATAATGCCTCAGAATGGTCTGATATTTAATCATTGATTAATTTTTATTAATCCTTTTGAGTGTCGGGTCAAACAGACATGTTTAAGTTAATTAACTAAATTGATTTTAACTCAAATTTCAGTTAAAATATGAAGAAGACTAAAAGACGTCTACCTGTGTGGACGCCATTTAGACTTTATTATTATTTTAACGTTTAAATTTGAATTTTAATCAGTTGATTAATTAGCTAAAAGGCGTCTGTATGAGTTGACGCGTTTTAGGTTTCCTAAGCTATTTCTACTTCTCTTCCGGATGTTTATCCTTATCTTAATTAGTGTAAAAGACGTCTACACATGTAGACGCGTTTTAGCTAATATAGATAAAGATAAGTTTTTCCGGATGTTTATCCTTATCATAATTAATCTGAAAGGCGTCAGACAGGGTAAACGCATTTTAGATAATTACAGAAAAAGATAAATTGATCTGTATTTATCTATTGGTTAAGATGGATAAATCCTAAATTTTTCCACGTAAATCTGCGGACGCAGAAAAGGTCTATAAATACCTTGCATCTTGAAAGTTAAAAAAAAAAGAAGAAAGAAGTTAGAATCAGAGTTAGTGATTGAAGATCGAAGCAACGACGTCCAAATGCCGAAGCGCTGCTGTTTCCAGAAGTCGGCGTCCATTCTTCATCCAATTCAAGGCTTCATCCAATTCAGCCTAAGTGTTTCATTTCTGCATTTTTATTTACATTTTCATTAATCTCTCATTCTTCATCATCACTTCATGCAACACACACCACAACATCATTCTTTTCAAAACCTATTTGATCAAGGGGTTTCAAAAGCCATCTCAACAAGTAAGTTTGTTATTTAGTTGCATGCTTATAACTATGATTAGAATAGATACTACCTTTGCTTAAAGTTCTCATCATCATTTCTTCATTTCTTCTTTCTATATTTCTTATAAGCTACAAAAAGGAGAATCAAAGGAAGGAAAACAAGCAAAGTCACAAGAATCTCTGGACGAACCTCAACTTCAAACTCAACAGCAAGAACAAAGAACAAAGAAAGGGCTCTCTTTCTTCAGCCGGCTGAAGGAGGGGAATCAAGGACTCAATATCTTCTGCGTTTAAACAGGTAGGCGATCAAAACCTTCTTTTGGAACTTTTAAGTCAAAAGTTTCTGGCGATCACTTCACATAGTTTCTGTTTTTAATAGGTTTATTTTGCATTTAAACAACATAGATTTTTCATAATAATCACACAATCATTTTAAGCACTCACAGACATCGAATATCCGGTTAGACTAGTACAATTACTCCTGCTCATATGATGAGGATGACAGATCTCATAAGTCACTTGTGTGGAGACACTAAGGCGAATCTGTAGGTGCTCATTGGAGAATGAGTTCACTGAACTGATCCGACTGAATCGCTGGATGGTATTGTACCTCACTGTCAACCAGCTTGATTCTATTGTCGCAGTTGCGTGGATGGTCCTCAGACCTGAGACACCAAGGACACCTTGTCGGTGGACTTCTGTGCTTTGATCTTGGTTTACGAATCTCTAGCCACGGGATTCTAATACGCCAAGGATTGGGTACAGCGGAATACCGTCGAAGGGAATTGTGTGTCAATAAGGAATCATTCGCTCTCGGTACTTAGAGAGAATGCTCTAGGAAGGATGCGCGGAAGTCCCTGGCCAGAGCGGATGATAATATCGGGAAAGAAGTTTTCCGATATTCATCAGCGGCATCCAATCCAAGTGAGTCGACCGATTAGGATTTGACAGCTCGCCATACCCTAAGTTGACTCGAGAGCATTGTACGAATGAAGGATTATATCCACACGGTAACTGTCGGCGGAAAGGTTCCAAGAGTGGGTTACTTAACCCCAACACCTTCCGGGTTCGCACGGTGTTGCTTGGCACCCAACGTGATCGGAGGCCCGGTCGAATTCGATGTGCGACATCAATTCGATTGATTAATTAATTAATAAAGGGTTATTAATGTTGGGTTTTCTCGGTTTCTCCGGATCGCTCACGCAGCGGAAAAAACAAAAATATTTACAGCGATCCGTTCCCGTTTCGGAATCTAAAATACAAGATAATCGGATTATCTTTTCTCACTGTGTGCAGATTCGAATCCGCAGCCGTTTGGTTCCGTCGGTGTGACACCGCAAGCCGCGCAAGCGCCCGGCCTCTAGCGAAGTCCACACGATCCTCCCCGCGATGGATATCCTCGAGTTCGTCGTTCTTCGCAGCCCACGAAGCCTCCGCCGGTCACCGCAATGATCGCCGCAGCGCACGGACGATTTCCCATCGAACGGGATTCGGAGAAGCGGCGGAGTAGATCTGGATCTGCCTGGACGCCAGAGAATGACAGAAACTGAGGAGGGGTGGCTAGGGTTAGCAGCAGCTTGGCCTGCTCAGCCCGTTCGCTATGTTTTATACTAACCGCGCGGTTTTTCACAAAAACTCCCGGTTTGTATAAAACCCACTTATTTATCCATTGCCTTGAGAATCATTTGCGTGTGACCCTCTAGGCCCAAGTACCAGTCCAGTTAATGGCCCAATAAGCCCAGTGACTCCTCACTGGCTTTATTAATTAATTAATAACCCTTTATTAATCAATTAATCAATCGAATTGATGACGCACATCGAATTCGACCGGGCCTCCGATCACGTTGGGTGCCAAGCAACACCGCATGAACCCGGAAGGTATTTAGGGTTAAGTAACCCACTCTTGCAACCTTTCCGCCGACAGTTACCACGTGGATATAATCTTTCATTCGTACAATGCTCTCGAGTCAACTCAGGACATGGCGAGCTGTCAAACCCTAGCCGGTCGACTCACTTGGATTGGATGCCGCTGATGAATATCGGAAAACTCCTTTCCCGATATTATCGTCCGCTCTGGCCAGGGGCTTCCGCGCATCCTTCCTAGAGCATTCTCTCTCTAAGTACCGAGAGCGAATGATTCCTTATTGACACACAATTCCCTTCGACGGTATTCCGCTGCACCCAATCCTTGGCGTATTAGAATCTCGTGGCTAGAGATTCGTAGACCAAGGTCAAAGTACAGAAGTCCACCGCCAAGGTGTCCTTGGTGTCTCAGGTCCGAGGACCATCCACGCAACTGCGACAATAGAATCAAGCTGGTTGACAGTGAGGTACAATACCATCCAGCGATTCAGTCGGATCAGTTCAGTGAACTCATTCTCCAATGAGCACCTACAGATTCGCCTTAGTGTCTCCACACAAGTGATTTATGAGACCAGTCACCCTCATCATATGAGCAGGAGTAATCTGTACTAGTCTAACCGGATATCCGATGTCCTTCTCGGATATCCTCCAACTATGAACGATTAAGAATATGTGTGTTTAAGTGATTAGTCTCATTAGTATGATCTCATCATAATCTGATCACTATAACACATATTCACGGACTTCATTATGAAACGATAATTAACGCGATTTACACATAATGAATATTATGCCATTTTATTAATAATGAACGAGATTTACATTGTTAGATTGGCTTGTAGGCCACCTAAACTAACAATCTCCCACTTGGACTAAAGCCAATCACCTTTATACAATAAGCCCATAGACTCTAGGTGACGCTCAAACACAATTTGAGGCAATGGCTTTGTCAGTGGATCTGCTACATTGTCGACGAATGGAACTCTTTCCACTACTACATCTCCTCTGGATATGATCTCTCTGATAAGGTGAAAGCGCCTCAGAATATGCTTCGATTTCTGATGAGACCGTAGCTCTTTCGCTTGCGCAATCGCTCCATTGTTGTCACACAACAGTGGAACAGGCTCAGAGATGCTGGGAACTACGTCGAGGTCGGTGATGAATTTCTTCAACCACACTGCTTCCTTGGCGGCTTCAGCTGCAGCGATGTACTTAGCTTCAGTCGTCGAATTTGCAGTGGTTACTTGCTTGGAACTCTTCCAGCACACTGCCCCTCCGTTCAATGTAAACACGAATCCAGATGTTGACTTGCTATCATCTGGATCCGACTGGAAACTCGAGTCAGTAAAGCCTCGCAGTTTCAAGTCACCTCCTCCATAGACAAGAAACATATCCTTAGTCCTTTTCAAGTACTTAAGGATACATTTCACTGCCTTCCAGTGCTCTTCGCCTGGATCAACCTGAAATATGCTCGTAACACTTAGAGCAAATGCAACATCAGGCCATGTACATAGCATGGCATATATGATAGATCCTATGGCAGAGGCATAGGGTATTCTATCCATGAATGCCTTCTCATTAGGAGTCTTAGGAGACTGCTCTTTTGAGAGATTAATTCCATGTCTCATCGGTATGAGACTTCTCTTGGAATTTTCCATGCCAAACCTTTTGACTATGGTATCTATGTACAAGGATTTGGTCATTCCAAACATCCTCTTTGGTCTATCTCTATAGATCCGTATTCCCAATACGTATGATGCTTCTCCCAAATCCTTCATGGAGAAGTTTTCCGACAGCCAGAGCTTTACTGATGACATCATAGCTACATCATTCCCAATGAGTAGTATGTCATCTACGTAAAGAACTAGAAAAGTGGCTGCACTCACACTGGTCTTCTTGTACACACAAATCTCATCTTCATTCTTAATGAAGTCATAAGACTTGACAGCCTCGTCAAATCTTATATTCCAGCTCCGGGAAGCCTGCTTCAGTCCATAAATGGACCTCTGAAGCTTGCACACTTTATCTGGAGATTCTTTGGATGTGAAACCTTCTGGTTGTATCATATACACCTCTTCCTCAAGGTTACCATTGAGGAAGGCAGTCTTCACATCCATCTGCCAGATTTCATAATCAAAATGTGCAGCAATGGCGAGGAGAACTCTGATCGACTTTATCATGGCAACTGGTGAGAAAGTCTCGTCATAGTCAATTCCTTGCCTTTGACGATATCCCTTTGCCACCAACCTTGCCTTATAAGTGTCGATCTGTCCATCAGCACCGATCTTTCTCTTAAAGATCCACTTGCAACCGATGGGTACAATACCCTCGGGCAAGTCCTCCAAGTTCCAAACTTGGTTGGTGTACATGGACTGGATTTCTGAGTTCATGGCTTCTCGCCATTTCCCGGCTTCTGGGCCTTCTATGGCCTCCTGGTAGGTTTTCGGATCATCATCCTCATTATATTATACCTTAGACTTTCCTTCAGCAATATGTCCCACATATCGTTCGGGTAGTCTAGGTACTCTACCAGATCTACGAGGCTCATGTGTGTGTACCTGAACAGATTCAGGAACTGATATCTCATCTGATGATAATGCAACTGTTTGGGGATCTGGAACCTCTTCCAGTACTATTTTACTCCCACTATTCTCCTGGAGAAGGTATTCCTCTTCCAGGAAAACAGCTTTCCTGGCGACAAACACCTTTTGTTCACCAGGATGGAAAAAATAGTATCTAAAAGTTTCCTTTGGATATCCCACAAACCTACATTTATCAGTTCGTGATTCCAGCTTGTCTGGATCATGCCTCTTTACATGAGCAGGACAACCCCAGACTTTAACATGTTTAAATTCTGGTTTCCTGCCTTTCCATATCTCATATGGAATAGAGGCCACAGACTTGCTGGGTACTCTGTTCAGTAGGTATGCTGCTGACTCTAGAGCATACCCCCAGAGGGACACTGGTAATCCTGAAAAGCTCATCACAGATCGTACCATGTCCAACAAAGTGCGAATCCTCCTTTCTGATACACCATTCATATGTGGTGTATATGGAGGGGTCAGCTGAGAAAGGATACCATTATCCTTTAAGAATTGTGTGAAGTTGGTACTCAAGTATTCTCCTCCTCGATCTGATCGAAGAGCTTTAATACTCTTTCCTAACTGCTTCTCTACCTCATTCTTGAACTCCTTGAACTTCTCAAATGCTTCCGACTTGTACTTCATTAAGTACACATAGCCGAATCTTGAGAAGTCATCGGTGAACGTGATGAAGTAAGAAAAGCCACCTTTGGCTTGGGTGGACATTGGACCACATACATCTGAATGTATTAGTTCCAAAATGTCCTTGGCACGTTCTCCATGTCCAGTAAATGGAGATTTTGCCATCTTTCCCATAAGGCAGGATTCGCATGTTGCAAACGATTCATAATCGAATGTTGTTAAGTAACCATACTTGTGCAACTTTTGCAACCTGCTTTTGCCAATGTGCCCAAGTCTACAATGCCACATGTAGGCTTGCTTCACACAATTCTTGCTCTTCTTAAGAGTATTATCAATATGAAGATTGTAATAAGAAACATCTAATAGATATAGACTGTTGACTAAAGATGCCGAAGCTATTGATTTATTACCATAATAAATCGAACAACTTCTATTCTCAATAGTCAACCTATATCCTATCTTGTCCAAACAAGATATTGATATGATGTTCTTTATTATGCTAGGAACATAATAACAATCCTCTAATAGTAAGGTGTCTCCCGATGGAAGCTTGAGGTTTGTTGTCCCAACAGCAATCGCCGCAACTTTTGCGCCGTTTCCTAGCCTCAATTCCACCTCACCTTGTCTCAGCTTACGCTTACTTGTCAGCATCTGCACATCATGGCAGATATGAGAAGCACATCCGGTATCTAATACCCAAGATGTGGAATCTCTAACTGATAAGTTGATATCTAACATATAGATATCTGAAGCTTCAGACAGCTTCACTCTTCCATGAGCTTTATCGTTAAGGAACTCCTTGCTGTTCCTCTTCCAGTGACCATACTGCTTATAGTATAAGCAGTCACCCTTCACTACTCTTTTATCTTTGTCCTTCGATCCTTTATCGTTAGCTATCATCCCTGCTTCAGGGGCATCCAATGCCGATTCAGCAGGAGGATCAACTCCAGGGACAAAGTTATTGTGCTCAGATCTGAAGACATTCTTCAGTCTGAACCAATCCGAGTAGATCAGGTAAGTCAAAAGGGCATCAAGTATGCCACGGAGTGGGTTATTCGACGACATAGTTCCTACAGGAGATAAGTAAAATCTATTTAGCAGATGTTCAATTATTAAAGTTTAAAACAAGATATGGTCTTTTGTTCAAGTTTAACTCCCACTAATTTTCGACGGACTGTATAACCCTCAGTTATACAGAACGGGAGACGTCGACAGTCTCCTAGTGGAGATCAGAATCTCAATGACTTGCACTACAGCCTTGTGGATAGCACAACAAACTGTAATACAATCAGAGAGCACCCAAGTCATGGGACTTGCAACTCCTTGCAATATCTGATCATGGCTTCGGTCCCCAGAGATTTAATGGCATTGTGGATAGCACAACAAACCACTAATTCTGGTCTAAGCTAACCATCATTACGCGACGAGCATAGATTTGCATGCAGCCCTTGTGGATAGCACAACAAAGCTACATAGTTCCTCTACTCCGATCTATAGGCATCTAATGCCATAGCCACAGTTTCTCCTCCCAATTAAGCAGGCCTTGTTGATAGCACAACAAACCTGCCTAAAGTGATTCGAATCCTATGACTATAACGATGGTGGACCACGCGGTAAGTTCTTAACTACTCGCGTTACGGCTTAGAGTCTATCTGAGGGTATTTAGATAACTTTTATCTTGGTCTCTCCTAGGTGATAGTATATAGATATATCGTATATATTTACTAAATACTATAACCTGCTTTGATTCATAATCAAAAGAAAAATAATGTATCTCATACATGTCATTAGTGTGGTCATGGATAGCACAGTGGGTTTGACTGGAGCCAACAGTCAAACGCACACACAATCTAATCATAATATTTACATTAGACATCCTGCAATCACATAGGCAAGAGATCTCCATCTATTCGCCTTCCTGGTTGCAGCTGTGGATCGTCCTCGCTCCTTCCTCGGTTGCCTCGATCATATTACATTAATTCTAGAGTTACAGGTAAATTGAAGAAGACCTTATGGCGAGTACAAGAGAGAGAGGGAGGTAGAAATACATCGGAGTATGAGAGAGAGAGGTGCGCAGACCTCTATTTATTAACAATTAATAAACATCATACATCCACGATCCACACAATCCATTTATCACATGAATAATAAATTAAGTGTATATCCATGACCACGGTGTGTTTTAAACATCCCACACATGATTCAGCGCATCACATGGTTAAAACAAAAGAGTTTTCAAAATATATAATTTTGGCTTTCAAAAAGCTTGGATCCAATCAAAATTGGCATTTGATTTTCGAAAACTCATTTTATTATCTTAACATGCAATTAAATCAAATTTAAAAACAATAAACACACATCACATGCGCACACACTCCGAATTAATAATTCCAAATTATTCCATGCAAATTAGAACATTTCTAATAATCTAACACTTAGATTAAATCCCATCAATAATCTAACAATTAGA
This sequence comes from Zantedeschia hybrid cultivar, assembly GCA_030544215.1. Classification (NCBI taxonomy): domain Eukaryota; kingdom Viridiplantae; phylum Streptophyta; class Magnoliopsida; order Alismatales; family Araceae; genus Zantedeschia; species Zantedeschia hybrid cultivar. The sequence continues at coordinate 29,802,212 of JARZZO010000003.1, read as the reverse complement.
TTATTTAAAGACTAATCTAACTCTTAGATTAATCCAACTAAGTTAATTAATAATTTAACACTTAAATTAATAATCAACCAAATTAATAATTAACTACTAATCTAACATTTAGATCAGTTAATTAATGTTAATTAGTAATTTAACACTTAAATTATTAATTAACACTAATTAATTAATAACTATAATCTAACAATTAGATTAAAAGATTAAAGTTAATCATTAATTTAACCCTTAAATTATTAATTAACACTAATTAATTAATAACTATAATCTAACAATTAGATTAGAAGATTAAAGTTAATCATTAATTTAACCCTTAAATTAATAACTAACAATTAATCATTAAATACTACTAATTTAACACTTAAATTAGTCATTTAAGTTAATTATTAATTTAACAATTAAATTAATAACTAACTCAAATATTAATTAACAATTAGTTGAAATAACAATTAATAATCTAACTATTAGATTAATAATTATTAATTACTAATTTAACCATTAAATTAGTATTATTAAATTTAATTATTAGTTTAACCATTAAACTAACAGTTAATGTTAATCAACTAACAACTAAATGTTAATTAAAATGATTCACAAATCATTTGTAAGCCCATTATAAAATTACAAAACATTTTTTGAATTTTATTGAAATTAAAATTAAATTTTAATTCATTTTATAAATGGGCAAAGGGGAATTAAACAAGAAAATAGGGGTGGAGTTGGCTCAGCCGAATGGGCTGAGTCCTGGGCTCGGGCCCTGGCCGAGCCAGGGCTCGGACCAGGGGCGCCAGGCCCTGGCCTGGCTCTTGGCCTGGCTCGGCCAGGTCCGACCAAGCCCTAGACCCGGCCTGGCCGGTCCGACCGGCTCGGGACCGGGTCTAGCGGAGCGGTTCGCCCGCTCCTCCCTCCCCAAACCGAAAACCTAATTTTCTTGCAGGCCGGCGGCGAGAAAGGAGTAGCAGGCCCTCCCGGGGGCCGACGCAGGGCCCTGCCAGGCCCGCCGGCGTCGCCCCCGGCACCGGCGACGTCGCCGGCGCCGGCTGGCCCTCCGGCGGCGTCAAAACAAGCCGCCACAGCCCCTTTGAAGATCCCCAAAAACTGGTTTTTCAGGGTTTCAAAACCCGAATTAGGGCTCGATTTTTGCGGCTCTCCAAGGCCATTCCGACGCCGGAAAAATACCGGATGTTAAGTGGTGACTATCACCTGTGGATCCGGAGTCTCGGCCGGCCATCCCAACGCTTGGGAAGCCGATTCAAGCCGCCGTAAACTCGCCGTTCTTCGTCTCACGAAGAACACGAAAAACCCCAAATAAAATCCGAAAAATCACAGAAAAATAATCAAATTATTTGTGTTCATCTCATGAACACTATTCCGTCATTTTAATCGGATTAAACGCATGGAATAACTCAAGAAAAATTAATTTCGGAAACCGAAACGGGACGAGAAATAGTGGAACCTGGCTCTGATACCACTGTTGGGTTTTCTCGGTTTCTCCGGATCGCTCACGCAGCGGAAAAAAAAAAAATATTTACAGCGATCCGTTCCCGTTTCGGAATCTAAAATACAAGATAATCGGATTATCTTTTCTCACTGTGTGCGGATTCGAATCCGCAGCCGTTTGGTTCCGTCAGTGTGACACCGCAAGCCGCGCAAGCGCCCGGCCTCTAGCGAAGTCCACGCGATCCTCCCCGCGATGGATATCCTCGAGTTCGTCGTTCTTCGCAGCCCACGAAGCCTCCGTCGGTCGCCGCAATGATCGCCGCAGCGCACGGACGATTTCCCATCGAACGGGATTCGGATATCCTCCGACTAGGAACGATTAAGAATATGTGTGTTTAAGTGATCAGTCTCATTAGTATGATCTCATCATAATCTGATCACCATAGCACATATTCACGGACTTCATTATGAAACGATAATTAACACGATTTACACATAATGAATATTATGCCATTTTATTAATAATGAACGAGATTTACATTGTTAGATTGGCTTATAGGCCACCTAAACTAACAATTAATTGATTAATAAAGCCAGTGAGGAGTCACTGGACTTGTTGGGCCATTAACTGGACTGGTACTTGGGCCTAGAGGGTCACACGCAAATGATTCTCAAGGCGATAGATAAATAAGTGGGTTTTATATAAACCGGGGGGTTTTTATGAAAAACCACGCGGTTAGTATAAAACATAGCGAACGGGCTGAGCAGGCCAAGCTGCTGCTAACCCTAGCCGCCCCTCCTCTGTTTCTCTCTCTCTCTGGCGTCCAGAGAGATCTAGATCTGCTCCGCTGCTTCTCCGAATCCCATTCGACGGGAAATCGTCCGCGCGTTGCGGTGATCGTTATGGCGACCGGCGGAGTTTTCGTGGGCTACGAACAACGAGGAACGTGAGGATATCCGTCGCGAGGAGGATCGTGTGGACTTCGCTAGAGGTCGGGGGCTTGCGCGGCTTGCGGTGTCGCACCGACGGAACCGAACGGTTGCTGATTCGAATCCGCACACGGTGAGAACTTCGATTATCCGATAATCGATTTTAATTTTTCGAAACGGAAAAATGGATCGCTGTTTTATTTTATTTTCCGCTGCGTGAGCGATCCGGAAAAACCCGAGAAATCCCAACAACTCGCATATAAGATAATTGAATAAACATTACAAGTTATGAGATAGTATATTAAATTGCAAAGTAATTCAGCAATTGAAATGAACTACTTTAACAAGTCGTCCGGTTGCATCTTTATAATCTCTCCTTTGGGAAAAAATTATAATATGCTAATGGACAAACTCCCCAAGTAAGAAATTTACTTAAGTAATAAAACTAAAATTTATATATTTTTTGATGTCAAGAGAGAGTACTTTTTGATACAAAACTCCTAAAAATCACTATACATATAAATTTTATTATATCATGCTCATGACATGAAAATAGACACTCCTTTGGGAATTGAAATCTACAATCAAGCCAAGAACACAAAAATTTTATATCAAATTATTAATGAGAATATGTTATTATTTTCCATGCATAAGGCCACTTTGATAATTAACTTACATACTTTGAATTCTAAAACATATTCTCCTTAATTAAAATGACAACAAATAACCAAAATGTTCAATAATGATACTATTTAAAACTTAATATGGTTAAATTTTATCATTCCTCATGATTAGTGCCACTTTAGTGATCTATCTAACTATTTAGAAATCCAAAAATTATCACAAAACTATATAATAGCATCAAATTTACACTTAATATGAGTAAAAGGATATAAACATAATAATTATTGCAATTTGAAATGAAGATATTCATGCATAAATAAAAATTGTAAAGAAGTCTAAATATTACAAAAATATCTCCTAAATTTACTGCAACAATTATCAATTCATACACAAACTTTAATCATGCTTAAAACTAAATTAAATGAGGCAAAACACAAGTTTATAGCATGTTGTTACATCAATATCCCTTTTTATTTGTATAAATAAATTAGAATTATAAAAATATCCTCTGAAATTGCTTCTGTATCCAAACTGTTTAAAAATGACCCTTTACACTTTAAAGACCACTAATGGGCCCTAAACAAACCCAGAAACAATGGGCCTAAAATCCAAAACTTAATGGACCCTACAGGTTGCCATTAGTAAACTATAAAGGATAAATATATAAATAATGAGCTTAAATTAAACAATTTTAAATCTTAGGATACATGTAACATTAACAGATATAAACGGATATGGATATTATGTATCAAGATTTAATTCGGGTCAGATACTTGAACGGATACAGATTCGAATCTTAAATAAGATCCAAACGAATTTAATACCCATAATCTAAATATGGAACCCATCAACTCGGATTCGTTACGGAATACAATCTAAACCCAACATAAAACCCAATAAATTGGATCCATCATGCCTTTATTGGATCCCAAATTTAAATCACTAATTTAAATATTAGAATTTAGTATGAGGTCTTTATGATCATTCATACATCATCTTCAACCTTCCCCACCTTGCTCACATAACGGTTACAATTTCGAGAGAAACGTAAAGAGGACCCACCGCCGATGTGTCTCCATTATGTCTCCAATGAAAAACCCAGCCGTAGCAAGCCAGTGTGGCGGCGCCCTACCGCAGGGCGCAGCCCGCGCGCAGGTGCGCGTGCGCGCTGCGCAAGGGTGCCCCGCATGGGCGCGCCCTGCCGCGCACATAAAATTTGCCTCCTTTTTAAAACGAGTTAAGATAGTTTACTCTAGAAAATAAGTTTGAACCCATTTCATTTTGTTTATAGATTTTGATTTACTAAGCTCACTTAGTAAATATTTAGTTAATTAGGTCTAATTAGAACCTATTAAGACTTAATTATGCTCATTTATATTACTTAATTATTTTTTAAGAGTTAAATCTAATTAATAGATAATTAGTAATATAATAATGTGTTTAGAATGGGTAAGTCAACAATGAAATCAAACTATACCTATTAAGTCTATTAATGTCTTTATTAGGAAACTAATTAGTTTTTAACACTTCAGTCAAATTTTCGAGACTGTAAACTGTGAGAAAGTACTATTTTTCGAATACAATAACGTGTCCACAAAGTTCTAAAATGACATGACATGACATATACAGTTGGAAAGAATGTATAAAATACTACAACTTTGTAAAAAGGATCAAAAGCTAATTAGGCCATCTAATAGGTAGCATCTGAGAGGGTTTAAAGGAGAAAACCAATTCTGTGCGAAAATTTGGGTTCCGAATTTGAATCAGAACATTTTAGCTTGTTGATTAAGCAAGTTATGATTGGAGTTCAACTTAGAAACTTTGGTAACTTAATTTGGGTATTATTAGGAAACTAAAGAGAATATAAGGGACTTTAGGGTCAGTGTATAAGGCTTCTTACATGCAGTCCCAAGTTAAAAAGTAAGAACATGGTGTTCTTCATGAGAAAGAGAAGTATTTCGATTTAATTCTATTTGGCAATTGATTTTAATAGATGTATTTTGAGGTTTAGAGGACGGGAGAAGCCTTAGATTACAAAAAAATCGATATTTGGAGTGCTTGAAGGTGATTGCAAGGCATTAGAAGGGAGTGTTCTTCGTGTTCTAAAGGTAAGATATGAGAACTCATTTAATGTTTAATTCGTATTAAAATAAAAAAATATGTTTTGATGTTTCAAAGATCAAATGCTGTGAAATCATATTATTTTAGATGTTTAAAATCCTTTTTATATTGAGAAAATCGCAAAAATCCTAAGGAAAATAATGAAAAGTCGAGAACTATGTGTCGGGCGGGTGGCCAGCCAACACAGTGGCCGTCCACACCAGACGGCCATGCCGTCTGGACATTAGACATCCAAAGAAGTGGCCGTATGATGTCACCAGACTGCTGGCCGTCTGACCGTCTGATGTTTAGGATTTCTGAGATTTTTGGCCAACTTCCGAAGGCCTGTTCTCCTTCATCCGATTTCCGTTTCACTTGAACTTTTTATAGATGTTATTTCAACATGTCTATTATTTGTCCACAAAATTTCATATTTTTATGAGATCACTTGGTATATATTCTATAAATTTCTTTACAATCTATATAATCTGCCCTAGCAGCATGTTCGGATGGACTTGTGAGTGTTGTAACTCCTTCAATTAAAATCCAAATCTTACCAAATTTTATGGAGACCTTTGTCATACTGTCCCTGATCTCTCTGTAAAATTTGAGAATTTTCTAATACCATGTGATATTTATTTCGTCATCTATTTTCATTTGCTGAAATTTGTTAAAATCTAATCTTTAGATTCGAAGCGGGAGTCCAAAATCACATCAAATCAATCTAAAAATTTATGAGACTTTGTATGAATATTCCATTTGATATATTTATTATGTTTGCCAAGTTTGGCTATTTTTCAAATCTTTTTTCTATTTTTTGACCTATTTATTGAATTTTTACCTTTAGAAATTAGGTTTAATATCTGAAAATATATTTATTTGTCCGAAAATTATGAGAATATTCTTGGAGCATATTCTTCCATCCAGAAACCTGTTGACACTAGTTTTATTCAGATATCACATATATATGACTATGTTGGCCCTTTTAAGTGGTTATTTTGTAAGTAAAAATATGTATTTTGACTTATATTTATATGTAGCACTTTAATAATTTGAATTTCAGATTTTTTTTTCTTCTTTTGTCACAATTTGATCTATGTTAATATGATTGTCCCATAATTATTTGACTTTGTTTGGACATTGCTATTTTAATGAGATATTTGATCCAATTTTATTATAAACATCTATATTCGATAGGATATTTTGTTTGGAACTCGAAAGTAAACGGATAGAATCCTAATTTCCGACTAGCTAAAACAAAGAGACAGTGATACGTAACACCCTAACAGTTTGGAATTGGGTGGGACTTAGATTCTTCAGTTCTACGCAATAACCAAAACCTCTACATCATTTACCTAAATATTTTAGTATTTGTTTCGTTTGGCTTCTTATGTTGTGGTTTGGATATATGTCCGTTAGCAATTTAATATATATATTTGATATAACTTGATTGGCACATAATCCGAAACTCATGCTCTATTATGTCTCATTTGAACTCAGCTTATCGTTTAAAATTCCAGATGTAACTTGTCCTTTAAATTTGTCTCACGCTTAAGATCTATATTTGCTCATATATCATCATTTCATCATATTTGTTGGACTACGATGCCATGCCATTCGTTTTGTGATATGTGATAAACTTAATTTGATATGAGATATATTCAGTTTGTATATGATATGTTCGTTACATGGCTAGTAGATTCAATAAATCATATGTAAATTTGATTTATCCACATGCTAAGAAAGCTATATATTATTCGATTTGATCATGCTATTAGAAAATACATGTGATTTGATAAACTTATATGTGATCATGTTTTGTATCATGTTCTTATTTGAGATATATGTAGAACTGTGAATTCTAATTAGTTAGTTATCATCACTTTCCAACTATTATATTGTTTAGCATTTAGTGAGTCTCATTTCTTACTGAGTAGTTGTACTCATAGATCCTATTAACATTTTTAGAGTCTACTGAGGAGGAAGAGTTGAATTCTTGATTTGGTGAGAATCTTTTGATTAGATGACTTCCACTATTATCTAGGTAGATTTACTTATTTGCTTAGTAGATCGATGTAGTAGAAATAAAGAGAGATGTACTTTTCCATTCGTTAGTGAGTTGAGTGTTTTTATTTCCCATAGACATTTGGTATCCTTTGAGATCCTAATTTTGATATTATACACTTGTGAAATTATGGTATTGGCAAATGAAAATTTTATTGGATTGTTTGGATGGTAAATAGCATGTTTATTGCTCTGGTTATTTGTCTCTCATTATTTATATCCGATTTGTATATATTTGGATCCGTAGTTACGTAACTCGAATTCGAAATGAGTCTAGATGACTGAACCAGATCATGGGTGTAACAAAGTCAATTCACTTCCTAGCCATTAGGAAGGAGTTGTCAGTCAGCAAGCTAGCTAGATTGTTTGTGGATCAGATTGTATCTCTACATAGGGTACCTTTGTCTATTGTGTCGGACCAGGATCCAAGGTTCACCTCAGGGTTTTAGAGGAATTCCAGAAGGCTTTGAGTACTCAACTAGCATTCAGCTCGGCTTACCACTCCGAGATTGATGGGCAGTCAGAGAAGACCATTCAGACTCTGGAGGATATGCTGAAGCTTGTTGCTTAGAATGGGAGGTTCTTGAGAACAACACTTATCTCCTGTGGAGTTTGCATACAACAATAGCTATCATTCCAACATCGGCATGACAGCGTACGAGGCGTTATATGGGAGGCCGTGTCGATTTCCATTGAACTGGTTTGAGATTGGCGAGAGGCAGATGGCAGGGGTCAGAGATGGTACAGTAGTGTGCAGAGATTGCCAGAGTATTGCAGCAAAGGTTAACCGCAGCTTAGTGTAGGCAAAAGAGTTACGCTAATGTTCGTAGAAGACCGCTTGAGTTTGAGGTTAAGGATCACATGTTCTTCCGTATCTTAACCCTCCAAGGGTGTGATTAGATTTGGGAAATAAGACAAGCTGAGTCTACGATTATCAGGCATTTTCCCATTTTCACGCGAGTTGGAGAAACAGCGTATCAGCTAGTCTTACCACCTAGTCTTACGGGAGTCCATGATGTGTTCCATATATCGATGTTGAGGAAATATATGCAAGATCCATCCCATGTTTTGGACTTTTCAGAGTTAGAAGTTTCGGAGAACTTATCTTTTCCAGAGTATCCAGTGCGCATTGCAGATCATAGGGAGCAGGTCCTTTGGAACAAGGTTGTCCCTCTAGTGCAGGTAATTTAACAGTATCGTTCCGAAGGTGAGGCGACTTGGAAGCAAAAAGATGAGATGCAAGAGCAATTTTTCTACCTTTTCCAATAAGTTCTCCTTTGAGCTTTGTATTATATTTTTCCTTTGACGTTACCATAGTAGTTGTAATTTCAGGAATGAAATTTTCTTAAGGGGAGAGGATGTAACGACTGAGGTTTCGTATTCAGTTATCGGCTGGTTTCGGTATTGGATCCCCTGATTTGAATCCTTGTAAGCTTGGTACATGGGTTCTGAACTGCATCTAGCAGACAAAACGTGCTTCTGAAAAATATCGGCTATAGGCGATGCGATTTACAAACTATGCATGTGCGATGCGTAGTCAGGCTTCAGGGCGCGTGTATACGACCACGGTCTTATCATCTGAATGGCGTCGCACATAGTTGACGCGATTCAGACAACTGTCCGTGTACGACTCTCATCTTGTCGTCTGAATGACGTCGTTCTGAGACGACGCGATTTAACTCGTCGGGTTTGATATCCCAAACCACCCTCCTTTCTCCCTCCTTCGTCTCATTTCTCACCCTCTTGTTCTCTCTCTTCTCCCTCTCCTCTCTTTCTCTTCCTCCTCCACCACTCGAACCCCCCCACTACCACCTCTCACCACTTCCACCACTATCTCTACTGTGGCTCTTCACTCTCCGGACGGCGGCCGATGTCCCGACAGACTGACGGCGCCCACGGTGGTACCAACGGCGGCTTGTGGTATGACGGTTCAACAGTGAGAAGACAGAGCTCGATGATTCATTAATATTGCGGCGGCGCTTCCGCAAAGAGGAGACTCAGTGAAGGATCAGGAAGAGTTCAAGTAATCGGTAGGATGACGATCCTCACGCGCGTTTCGATCGATTTAACTTGTACATTTTGAATGATTTCTTACTTTTGAGCATACTATAGATGTGTTGGGATTTTCGAGTGGAAAATGAGTATGTTTAGGGAAAAGTTTGATTGAAATGGATCTTTTTATGAAAATGGGAGTGGTATGTTTTAAATGTGGTCCATGAATTTCTTGGATCTCTATTTTGATGCTTTTATTTCGAATTGTGGGAGGGGAATTTGTGTTGTGGCTCGGTGAGACAAGGAGTTCAATTTCGGACGCTAAATCATGTCCAAGCAGGCCGACGTGATTTGCAAATCACATCAGCCTGAGGCGACGCGATTTACGGCCCATGTCCTTGAGTCCTGAGGCTAGAGAATGAGTTTTTAAGGCGTTGAATGGCGTCGACACGGTTCAAGTCAGAGCCTTAGTATTTCCTGCATTCATAATGTGTGATTATTATACATTATGTCAATTAGATCCTTATATATTGTTAGATAATTTTGTTAATGCATGCTTGAAATCATACTTTAGAACGGGAATTTCTACGTGTTCGGAATCGCATTGCTTTGTGATTATGTGATAGTTGGTTAACGTTTGACATTCTGTGTCGGTATGAGAGTGACGCAATATCGGTTTGAGAGTGACATGGTGGCGCCTAGGAGGCGAGGGTCACCGGATGTATCTTGGGATAGCAACTAGTAACGATGTGGGAGTGTACATTTCGAAGTTGTCACTCGTGGCTCGTGACTGAGCGGAGGTAGAACTACTTAGAACTAGACAAACTAGAGTAACCAGCACGCTATCCGAAAGATTATTGTTCTGTCTCAGCAGGTTGATGTTCTTCTGTATGACTTGGCAGTTTCTTGTGCATTTCTTATTGTGGACATGTTTATTTATCACTTTATTTGTGTATATATTGCCTATATCTCTTGTTGCGTTGGAGTTGTGTGTGTATGTGTGTGAAGTGAAGATCGTAGAATCTCTACTGAGTCTATTCTAATATAACTCACTCCTTGTATATTCATGTAAAGGTTCCTGGCAGGTGTAAGAATCGTAAGTTCTGTCTCGAACTACACGTCAACAGCAACTATTCCGAGATATGCCTCCATATAATTATATTTTTATTTTCAACTTGTACGTATTATTATTCCCTTTCAATTGTGAACTAAATATTTATTTACTAAATCGAGCCATATTGTAATAATTTTATTTCATATGCTTTTACTTTACAATTTGATGTTGTGTGAAATGTTAAACTCAATTTATCATTTATTTTCTAGACTTATTTGATGAGATTCTGATTTAACTCTTAATAATAATGATTCGATACTTATTTATTAATCGGATCCCCGATTATAAAATATCAGGTCGTTACAATTACATCAAATTTTACTTAATATGTGATCAAATTTTCAAATATGAAAATCATGTTTACCAAATGATTTTCTTTATTTTATAAGAATTACATAAATGCAAATAATTTATATTTGAATACAAATCTTTTAGAATTATATATCCAAATATTTTAGAAAAACCATGTGTATCCACATCTAAAAAGGATTTAAAATTTTTATTCATATTCGGTAAAATCGGATGTGAATATGAATACAAAGCCTATATATTTGTATTTGTTTCATCCCTAGTTATAATAATCGGTAATCACCACATTAGATCACAAGGGTTTTTGCTCATCCAGAAACATGCATAACCTTAGCGCAAGGAAGTTACGTACCAAGGCTAATGTCCTTTCCCAAACACCTGGATAGTTTGCCGTTTCGATACCAGCAAAGGCCGGACACTAGGGAAGGCTTGAATAAATCAACATGATCATCTCCAAAGCCATTATTACCTCTTCCATCCGAGACAGAACTCTTCTATCAGTCAGTCTAGGTGGAACCATCTCACCTGTACCCAAGAACACAGATCCATGAATCCTAATTTGAGGAAGGTATATTACAACGTTATTTTTTTACCATGCTCCCAGCCATATCTTCCCACAGAAAATGCAACTATTAGGAAAAGGTCGCATTGCAGTGCTACTTGGCATCTCGCCGCTTCCATTAGCAATCAAAAGATAAGCTGAATACACCATTAATGTGCCTCCAGGAACCCACAACTCATGCATAAAAACCCTTAAAAACACTGAACACAAGAAACCAACCAGGGGGATCAATTGCTCTGTAAGATACCTCATACCAACAGAAATGCTAATATACCATATTTTTTACCACTCCTACCATCCCAATGAGACAAGTGCCACATAGACACCTTTAAGATTGTTTTGTTCCCATCAGTGGGGGGCTAATAATAGATCAAAATATCCCATGTGGCCCTTGTCCTATCAACTTGGCAAAGAGGAGTTGTAAAAAGTGTGGCATACTAGCATGGCTTATACTCCAATCAGATGTGAAGTAAACTGCAGTAGCCACCAGTCTGCACCAAGTCCATATAGTTTGTGTACTAAATTACTAATGGAGACCAGAAGAATCCCACAGGGCAAGCCAAGGATTAATATGGATAAAATATATCACATTCCTACCCGGTTCAAACCAAGTATTAACCTTTGTAACAACAGTAGAATGGAACACATCCATTTGACCTAAATACCTTGTATGGCATGAGTCTATTCCTGTGTGTGTGTGTGTGCAAACAACTGCAACAACTTAAACAACAGTCCCCAGACTGTTCCGGGAACACAAATTTCCGTTTCCCTCCAGAAAATGGTAGAACAATCCAGGCAAATCACTCACGAACCATGCCAAATAGAATCTGAGCAACAATATGACGTGGGCAAAATAAAAAAGCGAAATAATTAGAATCATCCAAGGATTCTTCTACAGGGCGAAACAAGTTAGGCGTAACATCACATAAAGCTCATCTAACATAGCAAACACCAGTTCACCAGAAACAAATGACATTTAAAAACACCAAAAAAAATACCAAGGTTAAAAAAACAGAATCCAACTCGCCATTAGAGACTTAGAAGAGTATGATCAAAATCTAGAAGGAAAACTCTAATCTCTCTGCCAGTCCCTCCCCATCACAAATCTTGCAATGCTTGACAGAAGCAAAGGGGGTTAAGAGAGCAGAAACGCTGCACGGGTGGGGGAGAGGAGCTCCTGCCTCAGAAGCCGAGCTTGGTGCGGCGCCAGTGGCGGCGCTTGGCGTTGTAGCGGATGGTGTTGTCGGTGCGCATGCGGATCCAGTAAGGGATGGGCCTGTTCTGCCTCATCTTCTTCGCCAGCTTCTTCTTGATCATGAAGGTCTTGTGCGACGGCTGTGGATGCCGCCATCGCCGACAAAGAAGAAGAAGAAGAAGAGGAAAACGAAACAAGATTCCAAGGTCAGACCGGCGTCATAAAATCCTACAAATCCAGCGAGAAATAGAAAGAGAGATGGTAGAGAGAGATCACCATTGTCGGTTGCACGGGGAGGGGACGGCCGCTGCGAAGGGAATGCTGAAAACCGTAGAATCGCCGCCCGGACAAAAACCCTAAGCACTTTAGGAGTATATATAGCAGTAAGAATTTTGCAAGAGTACCCAGATAAAGTATGGAATTTAAGTTATATTCTTTCCATAAACATAGGGTTTTTTACATATAAGTTCTTATAATATTTTAATATTACAAATAAGTCTCCTTAATCTATTATTTATAAATAAACCCCCATAATCTACCATAAATTAGTAAAAGATCTCTAAAGTTTACAAATAAACCTCCAAGAGTATTACAAATAAGTTTCTAAAGACATTTATTTGTAAGAAAATTGTGATATAGAGGTTTTTTGTAAATAGTCAAATTAGAAGTACTTATTCATAATCAAAAAATTAGAAGTACTTATTCTGTTCGTATATATACTATTTACTTTAAAAAAACATATATACTACCCGTACATGACTGGATCATTTTTATTTCAGCTCACTAAAAATGGCAAGTGAAATTGCAGAATAAGAAATCATCTTATTTGCCTAAATCTTTTGGGCGTTTGACAACTTCCAATTGGAGGTATTTTTGGACTGCACAGATTTCAGGTTATTTATTTTGTGAATCATATTAGTTTTGACAGTTATTTATATTTCTTAATTATTATTTATTCTTTAGGAATAGTTTCATATTATTCTAAAACATGTCTGTTCTTAATTATTCTTTAGTTTTTAGGTATATAAAATTATATTAACCATCCTTGTATGCCAAATTTCAAGAATACCAGACATATTTTCATGTATCCATATACAAGGTAATAGACCTATCAAATATGCTATTTCCATATATGTACCAAATATTCTATTAGACTGACAACTTTAAAATATTATACATATGATGATGGTATGTAAGATAATATGTAATAAGCATAGCATTTTAAAAATTTAACATATTTGTGGTTAATATGAACTTTTTTCTAATTTTTTATTGTTAATTACAAATTAAAACTTCATAGAAAAGTACAAATTAATTAGGAAAAGTCCATCTTGTGCAATTATGCAAATCCATGTGATCATTCCCACTTGAGTAATAGACAAAAAACATTTTTTTAAAAGTTTTGAGGTAGGCCTTATCATGTCTGATACGTTTGTACAATCTAATCTCCAACTGGACAGTAAAAAAAAATTAAAAATAAAAAATCGAGCCAAATGAATAGTAAAAAATCGTCGATTTTTCACTCAATTTTTTTTGACTTTTTGGATCCTTCGATCGGAGATCAATCTGTATAAGATGTGTTGGACATGATGGGGTCAACCTAAAAAAATAATTTGCTACTACTGTTGCCATCCGATCTAACTTGCACATGGTGAGGGTTGCACCACGTTGGACGCAGTGCAGTAAGTATTACTCATCCTACTGAGTGTTTTTTATGTTGAAAGTAGAGTGGCTACCAACTAACAGTTTTGTCTGCATATTTATCAAAATCTTAGAAGATTTCTTAGAAAACGTTGTTTCATATTTAAATTGTACAAATTTGATGATTACTTTACTTTGGGTTAATTGGGTTTCGATCCCTGTAAAAAGCCCGTATTCGATACTAGTCCATGTATCTTGTGTATTTAGATTTTGGTCTCCGTAAAGTTTATGAGCAAGATTTATTAGTCTTTCGAGTAAAGAACTGTTACGTATAAGAGAAGATTTTGAGTATATGCCTATAAGATTTTGTCTAAGTAAGTGATCGTTACATAATAGGTTAAAAAGACTTTTCTGCCTCCTTTTTTCTATTTAAAACATGATTGTAAAAGTAAGTTCTAACGACGTCCCTGAAAAATTTAATAATTATGACAAAGTTCCTGTAACGATAATAAAAAGAACTATTTGAACCTATTGAGGGCTATAAATTGGCCTTTACCCCTCCAAATCAACCTCCAGTGCTCTCTCTTCTCCTTTGCATTCTCATTCACTCTTCTACATCGATCATCTTTCTCACCCGATCGTATGATGGCCGAGTCGATATGTTTTTTTATTATTATTATTTATTGTACAAATAATTGGCAACTCATTTTATTTTTCCTCTCTTCTTCTTTTAGGCTTCAAGTTCTTTTGGTCATCTTCCAAATATGATATCAAGAATTGAATGTCCATGCGGTAGACGAAGATGCAGAGTGCTTATATCCTCTAAACCTTCTAGCAAAGGTCGACGTTTCTACCGATGTCCTTCTACAACAACAATGGAGATTGAGGATTTTTTGACTGGGTAAATGATGCAAATTACACGATATTGGATATCAAATATTAATTAATGGCGATATAGGAAAAGATTACTAATAAAATCGCATCAATAGAAAGATGCCTCCAACGTGTGATGATCCTTTGTTGGGCATTTATAATTCTACTTATAGGGACTAAGGTTTCGGATCTTGTTATCAGGTCGATTTCGGTATCAGACCCTTTGGTTTGGGCCCTTGTGGGACTGGAGCATGGGGTCTCTCGACGCGGTTCAAATGGCGTCGGGTTAGGGAGACGCTTTTTAGAATGTGCCACGTGAGCCGGTTTTAGGCCGCGAGAGTACGACCCCAGTCTTATCGTCTGAATGACGTCTTGTATAGTCGACGCCATTCAGAGATCTGTCAGTGTACGACTCTGTCGTATCATCTGATTGACGTCGGTCTTGAACGACGCGATTTGACGCAATTTCGATTGTCACTCTGAATCCTCCCTTATTTCCCTCATTTCTCTCATTCTCTTCTCTCTCCTTCCTCTTTCCAAATCCTCCGACGCCCCCTTCCCCTTCTCCTTCCCTTCCTATCCCCATTCCTCCTCTCCTTCCACTCCATCAACTCCCTAACTTCCACCACTACCACCACCACCTCCTCCGCGGTGCATTTCTCTCCGGACGGTGGCCGACGTCCCGGTGAAATGACGGCGTCCACAGCGGTACCGGCGGCGACTTGTGGCGTGGCGGTTCGGCGGCTAGGAGCTAGAAGGAGTTCAAGTAACCGGTAGAGTGACGATCCTCGTGATGTTTTATTTAAAATCATGATTTTTCCGCTTTGAAGAATGCAATATGTGTAGATGCTTCTCAGGTAGAAAGCATGTTCTAAGGGATTCTTTATGAAAATAATTAGCCTTCTCCCATACTTTCTCCATTTTTGATGTTTTTTTGCGATTTAAGGGAGAAATCCCACTATGTAACTCGGGAGAGGCCGAAGGAGCAACCTGTTTGCGAGTGCTAAATGGCGTCTGGCTACAGCGACGTCATTTTAAATGGCGGCTGCCACCCGAGACGTGATTTAGCCCAGCTTGTTCCGAGGCCAGATCAGTGAGATTATGTCTCTGTCTTGAATAGCGTCTGACGACAACGACGCCATTTTAAATGGTGTCTGCCAGAGGCGACGCGATTTAGGCTAGTTTCTGTGTGAACCAGTTTAGAGGTCATGAATGACGTCGGCCATGGGCGACGCGATTCAAGACATAACCTCATTAATTCATGCAATTAACATGTGTTTACATTGTTAGATAGTTTGGTTAAATGCATGTTTGAAAAACGTATTTCGAGGACGAGAATTTCTACGTGATCAGATCGCACTATGTTGTGTTTTGTACGACTGTGTACCTAAACTGACAATTGTTAGTGCTTAGGCACTCTGTGTTGGTGTGGGAGTAACACGACACCGGTGTGGAGTGGTGGGGTGACGTCTAAAGAGAGAGTCACCTGGTATACCCCAGGGTATAGCTAGTACCGATATGAGAGTGGTACATTCGGAGTGTCACTCGTGTTAGGGGAAGCAAAACCGCCTAGAGTTAGACAGGCTGGAGTAGCCAGCGCGCTATCCGAGGGGTTGCTATTTGGTCCCAGCGGGTTGGTGTTTTCCGCGTTCGGTTGCGTAGTTTGTGTGTTTAGCCGAGATACTGGTTGTGGACTCAATGGTAGAGTGGTTTCAGAGTTGTGCATGTTGCATTTACAAATGCATGTGTTCTATATCAAAATTTGAGAATCTTTGGGAGTTGTGTTTACTACTTTACTTATTTAATTACCTATATTTGTGTTGCTGCACTTGTGGGTGCGTGAGTGGGTGGTGGGGATCGAAGGATCCTTACTGAGTCCATTTTGATGAGACTCACCTCTGCGGTTTTCAAGTGAGGGTTCCAGGCAGGCATAGTGTGGAGGATTTTGTCTCAGATTGCGCGCCAATAGACACTGTTCCGGAGTATGCCCCGATGTAGTTGTTATTTTCCTTTCAGGCCTGTACGCTTAATTATTTCTTTTCAGTTGGAATATGTAATTATTTGTTGAGTCGAGTCGAATTATAATAATTCTAATTCCTACACTTCCTTTACAATTCGATGTGATGTGGAATGTTTAGCTTAGTTTATCATTTATTTCCCGGACTTATCGAGATCTTGGTTTGGCTCCAGTTTTTAATGATTCGGTACCCATTTAGTAATCGGATCCCTGATTATAGGGTGACGGGTCGTTACACTACTAGCTTTTAATATTTTTTTCATGTAACTTGCACGTAATGGCTACGTGAAAAATATAGATAATGTTAAAGTTTAAATAACATCTTTGTTAACCATCCAACTATCACATCTGCCTTTTTGCTAAAGAACAACACATCTAAATAGTGCAAAAAAAAAACCACACTGAACAATCACAAGCACAGGTTATAACACTAATGTTAGCTGCAACCTATCATTTGAGTAACTCCATATCCCACCAGCTTTTTTGCTCAATTGATGTGTGAGTAGAATGAATATCTTGTTAAATTCTCACCAGTGTTTTATCTCCAAAGAAATAAAGAATATTCTATGACCTGATATTATTTGTTACCAACAAAGATGTACAAGAGACAAACAATAAATACTTGGACAGTATGTTGGAAGGGATGAAGGTGAACTCCAGGCACTTGCCTTTATAAACCATAGAATGTCCATCTTA
Organism: Zantedeschia hybrid cultivar; assembly: GCA_030544215.1. NCBI lineage: Eukaryota > Viridiplantae > Streptophyta > Magnoliopsida > Alismatales > Araceae > Zantedeschia > Zantedeschia hybrid cultivar. The sequence continues at coordinate 29,784,652 of JARZZO010000003.1, read as the reverse complement.
ACATATCCTATAAGACATTTACACAGTGTCATGCATGTCCTCATTGCATATCCTATAAACCATAGAATCTGAATGTGGACATTAAAGAAAGAGTAATATTTGTAAGATGGACTCCAGTTACAGTGTCAATTCTTGGCATATCCTATAAGAGAACAACCACACTGAACAAAAAACATTCAAAAACCTGAAAAAATACATCATCAAATGTGACCATACTTAACCCAACACAACTAGTACTTTCATCATGTTAAACAAAAAAGGACAGTTTTTTTGAATTCATCCATCCTCGGCTTTGATCATATCCAGCTTGAGACTATCTAGCTGCCTTTGCTAGCCCTAGTTTGGGAGGTTCTAGAATTGTCCTGGCCTCCTTGTGCTCCAATAGCTCTCCCTCTACCATGGCTAGTACTTGATCTTCCTTTGTTGCCACTGTTAGTTTTTTGGTGTCCTACAGACCAATTATGAGCCGTGTAGGCCTAAAGTATTGTAAAATCTTGTTCAATATAATTAAGTGATATTTAGAACATAAACTTGTAATATGTGGATTGTTTTACATTGTCCCTAGGATATGTGGTTTTAAAGTCAATTTCGAGATAGGATCTCAAATATGAGTTTGACTGTACATAGATGCATACCTTAAATTGTTCATAATTGGAGAGTAATTATTCTGGGACATTGATTACTCATAAATTAGTACGCATGATGTGTACATGATTAATCTCGTGATCACAGGTGCAGGGCACCAGCACATATGTGGGGGTGTTCACTAAACTGATCCGTTGATAGATCTTCAGATGATTAATTATACATAATGTCTACTGAAGATCTACCTGTCTCAGGAGTATCGTTGATCTTTTGACCTAAGACATTAATGAGGTCTTGCGTGACGACTGGTGTGGTTTAATATTTGATTAAGTGAATTTAACCATAAGTCTTGAAACACCAAATTATTTTTCACATCGGAATACATGCGAAGATCGTTAATAGTCAAGAGGGGATCGCTTACTGTCAAGTATATCATAAACAGTTAATGAGTCATGACATAGACGCTCCACTACATCCCTGGTCAGGGTGGTATCGGTTCGTTTGGAACGAACGTGAAATTATTGTAGAGGTCATAGTCAGACGACATGATCACTAGTGGTTTGACGAAACCACACCACACGATCGGATCGGACTTATAGAATGAGCGAGAGATTATAGCGATACGGTAACTAAAGACTTACAGGTGCCAAACAGGGTGAAGATGTACCCGGCATCCTCTAGGATCACACGGATTTGCTCGACCCAACGTGATCAAAAAGGTTCGGAACAAATTAAACGGTTATTGGTAATAACATGTTTAATTTACCTTTAATTAGATTTGAAGTTAATGGATCTTTAAACCAAAGTGATAATGGGCCTAGAGAGGATCACACACAAATAACTTTTGCAGAACGGAATATTATTGTATGGAAAAATATACTAAAGCATTAAATTCTTTTGGAAAAAGAATTTATAAATGACTTAAAAGTATATATACAATAATATAAATGACATATATATAATATATATATTATTAGACTTATTTGACAAATGAGCTAATAATAATATATGGATATATATAATGTCATCGGGTTTAATTTAACTGCAGTTACTTTTAGCCTAGGCGGTTAAAGACGGGGATTGGTTAAAAGAGTCGGTTCAAGCTGTCGCCTAATCAATCCTATATATAACCCTTTATTCTCCTAGAACCCGCAACGAAGGCCATTTCCCACCTTTCACCCAAACCTTGCCGTCAAGCATTGGAAGAGTAGACTCTTCTCAGAAGCGTTGAAGGTGGGTTTTCTTTTGTGCGGGTTTAGAGAAGTTGATCTCCATTGCTACGAGGATCAGTGTGAATTAAGCTATAGAGGTCGGACGTTTGTGTGGCTCAAAGTTTCGAGGATTTCAACATCAATTTTCACATGATAACATATTCTGTGCAAGGTGATGAATCTCGTGCGATTTATTTTAGACCATTTTTATTGCATCAATCGAAGCCCATAACTGATTTGAGAAATCGATTTATTTTGTTCTTCCGCTGTTACGATTTCCTCGAACGTTATGACCGAACCCAACAGTGATATCAAAACTAGGTTTAGACTCATGTCGATGCAACTGGGAACAACGATCTCTATTATAACATTGCGTCCGAATTATTCTGCGTTCTTTAATTTTATTTTAATTTTTTGGGCCATGAAAAATTTATTTTTCGGGGACAGTGGAAAGTCTGAAAATTTTTCAAATTGCTGACGGCACTTGGAGTGGCCGTCGGGCATTAGACGGCCAAGGTTCTGGATGGCCAACCACGTGGCCTTCCACTTGGTGGAAGGCACTTGGCCCTGTTGTCCACCTAATTTTAAGTTTTTAAAATTGGATTTAATACTGGATTTTTCCCACTAGCAGGTGCACTGCTCCAGACCTTACAGTGGTGTGCAGTGCAGTGCACTGGCCCGAAAAATTAAAAATTTTCCTCAAAATTAAGACAATTGTCGAAAACGAATTAATTAAATTTATTTTTTGATTAATCTGATAATTATTATAAAAATTTTGGGTTTAATTGAAGATTACATTTAAATTCAAACTTTCGAATTTTTAATTATTAGATAAGTGTTAAATTCGAATTTTGAGAGGATTATCGTTAAAATTCAAATTTTGAATTTGTAAAATTATTAGATAATTTTCAAAGGAATAAATCGTGAATTTTAATGAAAAATAATTGAAGACGATCATTTAATTAAATTATATTTTGTTTTAGTTTAATCATTGGATGATTAATTTGAATTTAAATTTCATGATTGTCTTAATTATCGTGATTGATTGAATTTAAATTTTTAAATTCATGTGTATATCCTCTTATACGTATGGAATGATTTTGTGCATAGATGTTATAGTGATGCCATATTTATTTTGGTCTCTGTTAGATTACTTTTGAATGCAACAATGAGGCTTTCAAAACTAATCATGACCAAAATTTCTCGTATGCACAACCCATGATTTCAATTTAAATATAAGGATTATTTTCAAAATAACCCTTCCGTGGTTGATATGAAAGTGTGTGTTATGGTGGGTGATCATGGACTTAGCTCAGTTCGTTTGAGGCATGCGAGCCTCCCTTCTCTCTCTATTTAATTTCTAATGTAATTATATCTTCCTCCGATGAATGTACTCGCCCTAAGGGCTGCTGGAAATTATTTGGCATGTAATTCTTTTTCAGACCTACGAGCCGTGTAATTATTATAATTAATGCTACGGATGGAGCTTGAAGGCATGGAGGACAAATTACGAGGATGATCCTGTTGCTTGAAAAGTAGGCTAGATATCTGCGTAGCTTTACTTAGAGTCGATGATCACCCATGCTTATTTCTTTGCATGGGATGCATTTATTTTGAGCAATTACTAGGTACAATAAATATATAGCTCAAATATATTTATTCTACCACTTAAGGTGAGATCAAGATAAAAGCAAAATTCCTTCTTTATTAAATATTAGATATGTAAACGTGGCTTGAGAAGCCGTCGTGGTCCTCCACCATTATAGGGTGACTGAATGCCATTATCTCATGGATTTGTTGTGCTTTCCACAAGGTTCATGATTTGGTGGCAGGATCTCAGCCCTAAAGCTTTTCTTCAATGGGATGAGGAACTGAAGTTGGCCTTGTTGTGCTTTCCACAAGGGTCAGGTCACGAACTCAATGCTGTGTAGTAATGGTGGTGCGATCTAACTGGTAGTATCCTTTGTTGTGCTTTCCACAAGGGGATGACTGCTCGGGAGCCGAAAGTCGGATATTGCATTGGATGCAAGTGTTGTTGACTGCCCAAGGAATGAGATGTGATTTGTTGTACTTTCCACAATATTGCATCTCAATTCTGTTGGGATTCCGACCCATTAGGATGATCACCGTGATCTCTCGTTCTATATGATTGAGGGTCATATAGTTCGATGCAAAATAGTGGAGCTAACTAAGATAGAAAACCACATCTAAGTTAGAACCTTGAACGCATGTTAAAATATTGTCTTTTATTTTTCATCCAGATCAACATGTTGTTGTCAAATCCCCTCTGTAGCATTTTGGATGCGAACAAATTGACTGGACCTAATTATCAAGACTGGCTGCGTAATCTACGAATTGTCTTAACAGCCGAAAAGATTGTGTACGTGTTAGACACGATTCAACCTGAGCCTCCCGCTGATGCCGAGGAGGATGATCAATTAAATTATGCAAAATGGTCGAAAGATTCTTCCCTTGCACAGTGTTATATACTGGCCTCTATGGCTCCCGAGCTATAGAGGCAATTTGAAAAGACAGATTGTAAAACTATATTTTTCTAACTACGCCAGTTCTTTGGTGAGCAGGGTAGGATAGAGAGGTATGAGCTCTCTAAGAAACTTTTCAGGACAAGGATGTCTGAGGGTGCTTCAGTACAAGCTCATATACTGAAAATGATAGAGTTGATAGAGAGACTCAATGGACTAGGATTCAAGTTGGATCTTGAACTTAGCATTGATCTCATTCTCCAGTCATTGCCTGAATCCTTTTCTCCCTTCATCATGAACTTAAACATGAATAGGATTGAGGTTTCTTTACCAAAACTCCTAAACATGTTAAAGAGTGTTGAAGGGACCATGCAGAAGGAAAAACCATCTTTTGTAATGATTGTTGGTTGGACCAACAAGAAAAGGAAGGCCACCCAGACACCCAATAACAAGAAGGGAAAGAAACCGACTAAAGGTAATCAGATCACCAAGGCAGACAAGGGCAAGGGCAAGAAGGATGAAAAAGACAGCAAAGGCTTTCGGTATGGACAGACAGGTCACTGGAAAAGGAATTGCAAGGTAATTCTAAATGAAGGTATTTTTGTCATTGACTTAAATTTGTCTCTTATAAGATCCACATCATGGGTATAAATACTGGATGCGCATCTCATATCTGCAATTCTTTGCAGGTACTGACAAATAAGCGAAGACTTGACAAAAGAGAGGTCCAACTAAGGATGGGCAATGGAGCTATAGTTGCTGCTAAAGCTGTAGGGACTGCTCATCTTAGTTTACCTTCTGGGATAATTCTGGAGTTAACAAAATGTTATTTTATTCTAGAAATTATCAGAAACATTGTATCTATTTCCTGCTTAAACAATGTTAGTTACTCTTTGACGATAACTAGCACTGGATGCTCTATTATTAATAATAGTTTGATTATAGCTAATGGTTATTTGTTCAATGGGTTATATGTATTAGATACATGTAATGATGTAATGCAAGTTTCTAGTTATATGACAGAAGAAGTGAATCTTGCATATCTTTAGCATTGCAGACTTGGTCATATAGGAGAGAAGAGGATTTCTCACCTATGTTCAAATGGATACTTGAATTCATTCGAATTCAAATCATTTGATATATGTGAGTCGTGTCACATGGGAAAGATGACCAAAACTCCTTTTAGTAGATATGGTGAGAGGGTTGCTGAGCTTCTAGAACTCATACATACGGATGTATGTGGACCCATGTCAATAGAAGCTAAAGGAGGATATCTCTATTTCATTTCTTTTATTGATGACTTCTCTAGGTATGGCTGTGTGTATTTAATGAGATATAAATCACAAGCTTTTGAGAAGTTTAAGGAATATAAGAACGAAGTAGAGGAGCAAACTGGTAAAAGTATTAAAACTCTTCGATTGGATCGAGGAGGTGAATACTTAAGTCTCAAATTCACTTCTTACCTGAAGGACAATGGAATAATTTCTCAGTGGATCCCACCATATACGCCACAACATAATGGTGTATCTGAAAGGAGAAATAGGACCTTGTTAGACATGGTACGTTCCATAATGTCCTTGTCAGAATTACTATTGTCTCTATGGGGTTACGCCTTAGAGATAGCAGCCTACTTGTTAAACAGGGTTTCGAGTAAATTAGCTCCTACCACACTATATGCGATATGGAAGGGAAGGAAACTAAACTTTATTCATATTAAAGTCTGGAGGTGTCCTGCCCATGTTAAGATGAATGACGCAAATAAGCTAGAGTCGAGAACAAACAAGTGTAGATTTGTGGGATATCCAAAAAAGACATTTGGATATTATCTCTATCACCCTTCTGAGCAAAGGGTCATAGTCGCCAAGAAAGCAATATTCCTAGAGAAGGAATATCTCCTCTAGAAAAATAGTGGGAGCTAGATAAAACTGAATGAGGTTCATGAACCACAAATTGGGGACACAGTCTCATTAGATGAGACACCACCTACAGAAAATGCTCAAAATGAAATACATATATTACGAAGATCTGGTAGGATACCTAGAGAACCTGAGAGATATGTTGGACATATCTTTGACAGTTCGTCTAAGGTATAGAAAAATGAGGATGATGATCCACAATCCTATCAGGAGGCAATTCGTAGGTCTGACTCCGAAAAATGGATGGAAGCTATGGATTCAGAAATACAATCTATGTATACCAATCAAGTTTGGAACTCGGTTGACATACCTGAAGGTAAGGTCCCTATCGGCTGCAAATGGATCTTCAAGAGGAAGATCGGAGCAGATGGACAAATTGACACTTATAAAGCTCGATTAGTGGCAAAGGGGTATCGTTAAAGGTAAGGAATTGACTATGACGAAACTTTTTCACCAGTGGTAATGATAAAGTCAATAAGAATCCTCCTTGCCATTTCCAGATACCTAGATTATAAGATCTGACAGATAGATGTGAAGACAACCTTCCTTAACGGAAACCTGTCAGAAGAGGTGTACATGGAACAGCCTGAAGGATTCACATCTAAGCAGCATCTCAATAAGGTGTGCAAGCTTCAGAAATCCATTTATGGATTTAAGCAAGCGTCTCGAAGTTGAAATTTGAGATTTGATGAGGTTATCAAATCTTTCGACTTCATTTGAAATGAAGATGAACCCTGTGTTTACAAAAAGGTCGGTGGGAGCTCAGTAACCTTCTTAGTCCTCTATGTTGATGACATCTTACTCATTGGGAATGATGTAAGGATGCGGACATCAATGAAGTCTTGGTTGTCCAAGACATTCTCCATGAAGGATTTGGGAGAAGCATCCTATGTGCTTGGTATAAGGATCTATCGTGACAGATTAAAGAGGATGTTGGGATTGTCGCAATTCATGTACATAGATACTATACTCAGGAGATTCCATTTGGAAAATTCCAAAAGAGGTCTCATTCCTATGAGACATGGAATTTACTTATCTAAGGGTATGACCCTTAGAACACCTGAGGAAGTAGAGCACATGAATTGGGTACCCTATGCCTCGACAATAGGTTGATCATGTATGCCATGTTATGTACTCACCCTGATGTGCCATTGCTTTGAGCATTACTAGCAGATATCAGAGTGATCCAGGCGAAGAGTACTAGAAAACAGTGAAATGCATCCTTAAGTACTTGAGAAGAACTAAAGATCTTTTCATGCTGTATAGAGAAGAAGATGACTTGCAATTGAGAGCATACACAGACTCTAGTTTCCAGTCATATTCGGATGATAGCAAATCTATGTCTGGATTTGTGTTCATGTTAAATGGAGGGGCAGTCAGTTGGAAGAGTTCCAAGCAAGAAACGACTGCGGATTCAACGACAGAGGCAAAGTATATAGTTGCGGCTGAAGCTGCCAAGGAAGCGGCCTAGATGAAGAAATTCATCTTGAAACTTGACATAGTTCGCAGCATATCAGCTCCCATCCCGTTATTATGTGATAATAATGGCCATCGCCCAAGCAAAGGAACTTCGGTCTCACCAAAGGTCGAAGCATATTCAAAGACACTTCCACCTGATTCGGGAGATTACTGTAAGGGGAGATGTGGTGGTAGAGCATGTACCATTAGAAGACAATATTGCAGATCCACTGACTAAGCCTTTATCACAGATTGTGTTTGAGCGTCATCGGAAAAAGATGGGTCTCAAGACTGCGGGCAATTGGCTGTAGTACAAGTGGGAGATTGTTAGTTTTTTGGTGTCCTACAGACCAATTCTGGGGCGTGAAGGCCCAAAGTATTATACAATCTTGTTCAATATAATTAAGTGGCATTTAGAGCATAAACTTGTAATCTGTGGATTGTTTTACGTTGTCCCTAGGATATGTGGTTGTAAAGTCAATTTTGATATGGGATCTTGAATGTGAGTTTGACTGTACATAGACGCATACCTTAAACTGTTCCTAATTAGAGAGTAATTACTCTGAGACTTTGATTACTCGTAAATTAGCACGCATGATGTGTAGATGACTAATCTCGTGGTCACAAGTGCGAAGCACCAACACATATGTGGGGGTGTTCATCCCAAGAAGATGTTCACTGAACTAATCCGCTGATGGATCTTCAGATGATTAATTATACCTAATGTCAATTGAAGATCTATCGGTCTCAATAGTATCGTTGATCTTTTGACCTGAGACATTAATGAGGTCTTGCGTGAGGACTGGTGTGGTTTAATGTTTGGTTGAGTGACTGATCGTTTCGAATTGTGCGTCGTTAAACACATGAAAACGTTCAATCTAAATTTATCCGGCTCACTCAAATCAAAAATTGGAAATTTAATAGCGGTGAGTCCGAGTCGATCCACAGGGAGATAGAATTTTAATTTTGAAAACTTTGGAGTTTAGTTAATCTAAAAATAAGTGAGATTTTAAGTAAACTAATTACTTAATTAAACTAAAATTAAATTAACTAATGTTACCTAAAAATAGGATTACACAAACTAAACAAATCTCTTTTTTTTCTTTTCTTTTTCAGAAATTAAATGCAAACACAATTGAGAAAAATAATAAACACAACTAAAATTTGTGACGAAAACATTGCAATTTAACTACGTGCAAAACAGGAATTAATTAAAAATTAGGAAACAAACTACAAGGTTTTAATTGTTTAATGAACTTAAACTAAATAATCAAAATATTAATTAACAATTAACTATTCCTAAACAATTAAATTAATTTTAAACTAATGGGGAAGGGATAGAAATCTGTGGGCTGCTGCGTGGATGAAGCTAGGACAGCTGCTGCTGTTGGTGGCTGGAGGGGTTTGCATGCAGGAGCTGCTATGCGTGGCTGCAAGAGGAGCTACTGGACGTTAGGCACGTGGAGAGCAACTGGAGGCTTGGACGGCTGTAGCTTGGACGACTGGTACGCAGACAGTGGGGTTGGTAATAAGCTGCTGGACTTGCTGTGGACAGCTGCTGCTGTTTGTTGTGGACAGCTGCTGCTGTTGCAGGAAGGTTGGAGCTGCGTGGAGAAGCTGAAGGAGGAACTTGGACGGTTGCTGCGGCACGTGGATGGCAGGAGCTGCGTGGAGGGCTGCTGGATGCTGCCGGGTCAGCTGGGATAGCTGGAGGGTTGCCTCTGCTGCACATTGGCCGGGTTGGAGAGAGAAGGAAGCTGGTGCTGCAGGACGTGGAGGCTTCACTCGGCTATGATGGAGGATGCAGTTGAGGAGGCTTCCGGGCTACGCTGGAGGAGGTGCAGCTTTGCAGGTTGGCGGCTTTGCTGCTGTACGTGGCTGATGCTCACTGTTGTGTGCGTGGAGAAGGTGGAAGGTGCTGGCCGTGTGGTGCAGGCTTCACCGGACCTGCTGACTGCTTCGTGGTGTGGGCTTGGTAGAGAGATAACAGAGGGAGAGAAAGAGAGGAACCGAGAGAGAGATAACCGGAGATAGGGAGAAAACAAAGAAGTTGGAAAAGAAGAAGAAGAAGAGAGGAATAACCAGGGAGAGGGAGAACCGGGAGAGAGATAACCGGAGATAGGGAGAAAACAAAGAAATTGGAAAAGAAGAAGAAGAAGAGAGGAATAACCAGGGAGAGGGAGAACCGGAGAGAGGGAGAGAGGATGCTGCTGAATAAAACGGAGGAGGAGGAATCGGCTAGGAAAAAAAAACTCCAGAACAAAACGTGGGGGAGAGTTTTTATAGAGAGGAGAAGGAGGAGAAGCTGCCGGGTTTGAGTTGGAAAAGGAGGAGGATATGTGAGAGACTTGGAGAAGGGACAGGATTTGGATCTGGAGAGGAAGAGAAAACTGGAAAAGAAATAGGATTCGACTTTCTAAAACGAGAAAGAGAGGGAGAGAGAGGATTTTTAAAATAAAGGAAGGGATGTATTTAGGAAATTAGAGAGACGGAAGGAACTAGTGGGTTTTGGGAAACTCCAGCGGAGGAAGGAATCAAACTGCATTTTTACCCCTGTTTTTGTTGAAATCCGCACACTAGACCTCCCCCAAATTTCCGGAGACTCCTCCAGCTACACTGCATCATCGGCATGTCCTGTTCACATCAAATAAATATAATTTAGCTCATTATCATAAAAATATCATCATATTTATTCATTTCGTCTCGGTTTTGTCGAAAAACCGCAGATGCGCTACACTCCTTTGATCACATGAAATGACGATGTTTTTAAGTCAGAATTTGATGAAATTGGTACCGTTGGACTTGTTACACAATTATCTATCATTTCATGCTATTTTGTAGATAAAAACATGAGTATGATGCATATGGTTGCCCTTAAATGATCAATTTAACACTTTATCACACCCCCCAACTTACCCATTGCTAGTCCCTTAGCAATGCAAATAAGGAAATGTTAGGACAAATAATGAATTATCATGCTTCATTTGTAGTATCTTTCACAATCAATTTAAGTGGTAGCCGTTTGGTTGAGCTAAAAAGTTTTCATATCACACAATCGTGCATGAAATTTGACACACTTAGAACTCGTTTCCGACCTTTCTGGTATATTCTTGCCTTTACTACCCTTTAGATAAGACTTCTTGGGGAGGGGAAGAGAATAAAAGATTTCCCGATCAGTCAGTGAGGACCGTTTTTCTGTTCCCGTCCCAACTCAGCATTTTTCACGACTTGGTCATATTTTTGGTACGATGGACTTTTTAGCGTGGTGTTTCTTCATTTTATTGTACTTTTGCTTTTGAGAGTGCGTACTTTTTGCCACTCTCTTTGAATTGCCTGAGGGGAGGTGCGTACTTTTTGCCACCTACCTTCCTTTAGCTCTTTTATCGCCTTCACTTGCCTTTAATGTTTACAGCTATCCATTTTAGATGACCGCCTCTTTTAGAGTGCTGAATGGGACAGTCCCCTATTACGGATCCTACACATTCCTTTCGTTCAACCCAAAAGAAAAATTAGAATAAGTAGTCTTATCCTTGAGGATAATTCCAGCAATTCTATACTTTTAAGATCTTTCATTTATTCTAAGTTGCCGTGTGTGTGTGAAAATCATCCTGCCGTGGATTTTTGTAGAGTGGGATATTTATACTTTACAGGCTCTTTAACCAATGTGACTAACAGAAAAGCTGATATGTTTAAGATTTACTTAATGAAACATGATTTTCATGCAATTTTTTTCTAGGATGCGAAAAAAAGTTTTTGAAAAAATTTGACCATTTTTCAGTGAAAGATATCAGTTTTCTTCAAAAGATTTTCAATAAATGCATATGATTGTCCCACCCCCCAACTTGATTGACATTGTCCTCAATGGCATAAAAGATATGGAAAATACGCAGCCAAAAGAGAATTTGTGAAGGAGCGAAACAACCTGTAATGACAAGGATGCGACATACCCACGACGATCGCTACTCAGGGACCTAAAAGGAAAAGAAATACCAAAAACTGAAGTAAAATATTGGGTTGCCTCCCAACAAGCGCTAAGTTTATCGTCTTCAGCCAGACGGAAGTTCAGTTAATGTGGATCACTCAGTTCTATGGACTCAGGTGGCGCATTTTGAAGATTTTCAATGAATGGTTTCAACCGTTGACCATTAACAGTGAAAGTGTTCCCACTCTTAGGATTCAGAATTTTAACGGCTCCATGATCGAAGGCTTTAATGACCACGAAGGGTCCATCCCATCTGGATTTCAGTTTTCCAGGAAATAGGCGAAGCCTAGAATTAAATAGCCAAGCTTTCTGATTTGGAAGAAATGATTTTCTGATAAATATGTTTATCATGAAAAGCTTTAGTTTTGGCTTTATAGATCTTTGAATTTTCATAGGCCTCGTTGCGCAATTCTTCTAGCTCACTTAGTTGTAAGGTTCGGTGGGAACCAGCTTGGGCTAGGTCTAGATTGACTTGTTTGATGGCCCAATAAGCCCTATGTTCTAATTCCACTGGAAGGTGGCACGCTTTTCCGAAAACTAGGCGATAAGGAGACATGCCAATAGGAGTTTTGTAAGCGGTCCGATAGGCCCATAAAGCATCATCCAATCTTTCAGACCAATCTTTTCTATCGGGCCTAACGGACTTTTGCAGAATGTTCTTAATCTCTCTATTGGAAACTTCCACTTGGCCACTAGTTTGGGGATGATAGGGGGTGGCTACCTTGTGATTAATCCCATATTTCTTAAGCAAAGCCCGAAATTGGTAATTCGTGAAATGTGTTCCCCCATCACTTATGATAGCTTTAGGCCACCCGAATCGAGAAAAGATATTCTTCTGAACGAATTTAATGACCACTTTATGATCATTGGTTCGGGTGGCTACTGCTTCAATCCATTTTGAGACATAATCCACCGCTACCAGAATATATGTATGTCCAAAAGAGGGTGGAAAAGGTCCCATAAAGTCAATCCCCCAAACATCAAAGACTTCAACCACCAGGATTGGGTTGAGTGGCATCATATCCCTTTTCGCCATATTTCCTACAGCCTGACATCGGAGGCAAGTTTTGCTAAATTGATGGGCATCTTTGAAAAGTGTGGGCCAGTAAAAACCACTTTGCAGGACTTTGGCGGTAGTTTTCTTTCCTGAGAAGTGGCCCCCACAGCCAGATTATGGCAGAAGTTAAGAACACTCTGTTGTTCTTCTTCAGGAACACATCGCCTAATGATTTGATCAAGATAAGATTTGAATAATTCAGGATCCTCCCAGAAATAATATTTCTCCTGAGAAAAGAATTTGTCCTTTTCACTTTTAATCCATCCTTCCGGAAGCTGATTAGTCACCTTGTAATTGACAATATGAGCATACCATGGTGCAGCAGTGTGAGAAATGGTCAGTAGATGCTCATCAGGAAAGGAATCAGTGATTGGTGTACTGTCAGAGATCGGAATTCGGGATAGGTGGTCAGCTACCACATTCTCGGAACCTTTCTTATCCCGAATTTCCAAATCGAATTCCTGAAGGAGTAAGATCCATCTAATAAGCCTAGGCTTTGCATCCTTCTTGGTCAACAGGTATTTGAGAGCTGAGTGATCAGAATAGATTATGACTTTTGCCCCTAAAAGATAAGATCTGAATTTTTCTAGGGCAAAAACCACAGCCAATAATTCCTTTTCTGTGGTGGTATAATTCATTTGAGCATCGGCAAGGGTGCGACTTGCATAATATATCGCCACGGGACACTTGTTGATTCTTTGTCCCAAAACCGCACCGATAGCATAATCAGAGGCATCGCACATGATTTCAAAGGGTAAAGACCAATCTGGAGATTGAAGAATCGGGGCTTTGGTCAAAGATTCCTTCAGAGAATTAAATGCGTTGATGCAAGATTCATCCATTTGGAACGGGACATCCTTAGCTAAGAGAAGAGTTAGGGGCCGGGCCATTTGAGAGAAATTATGGATAAACCAGCGATAGAAACCGGCATGGCCAAGGAATGAACGGATCTGTCTAACCGAGGTGGGAGGAGGAAGATTGGATATGAGATCGATCTTAGCTTTATCTACCTCTATCCCCCTTTCAGACACAATGTGGCCTAAAACAATACCCTCTCGAACCATGAAGTGGCTCTTTTCCCAACTAAGTATCAGGTTGGTGTCTATGCATCTTGCTAGTACTTGTTTAAGATTTTCCAGGCAATTTTCAAAAGAGTCCCCGAAGATTGAGAAATCATCCATGAAAACTTCGAGAAATTCTCCCACCATATCGGAGAAGATGGCCATCATGCACCGTTGAAATGTGGCTGGTGCGTTGCATAATCCGAATGGCATTCTCCTAAAGGCGAACGTGCCATAAGGGCACGTTAAGGTGGTCTTTTCTTGATCTTCCGGGTAAATAGCCACTTGATTATACCCGGAGTACCCATCTAAGAAGCAGAAGTACTTCTGACCCGATAACTTTTCCAGAATCTGGTCCATGAATGGGAGTGGAAAGTGGTCCTTCTTAGTCATGAGATTCAACTTTCTGTAATCAATACACACTCTCCATCCCGTGGTGAGCCTAGTGGGTACCTCTTCTCCATGATCATTCTTAATAACTGTTAATCCATATTTCTTGGGTACCACTTGAGTTGGACTGACCCATTTACTGTCTGATATTGGGTAAATAATACCCGCATCTAGCCATTTCACAACTTCCTTCTTCACCACTTCTTTCATATTGGGGTTAAGCCGCCTTTGCATCTCCCGACTGGGCTTAGAATTCTCTTCCATATAGATGTGATGCATGCAAATGGACGGACTTATTCCTTTCAAATCGGCCACCGACCATCCAATAGCACCTTTGTGGTCTTTGAGGACCTCGGTTAATTGGGCCTCCTGCGGCGATGTGAGATTTGCCGCAATGATGACCGGGAGAGTTTGGTCCGGACCCAAAAAGATATACTTGAGAGACTCCGGTAATGGTTTGAGTTCAAGCTCAGGAGGGTCCTCTAAAGATGGCAAAGCGGGTTCAGACTGCAAGGCTGGTAAAGGTTCAACCTTGGGCCAAGATGTTAATGGGCCAGGGGAGTCCTTTAAAGTATTGGCTTCCTCCAAAAGGTCATATGTGGACATCTCATTTTCTTCAACCAGATTATCCACGATATCAACAGTATGGCATTCTTTTTCATGATCTGGGTATTGAGATGCTATGAAGACATTAATCTGGACTTTTTGACCCCCAAATGAAATGTCCATTATGCCAGTTTCACAATTTATATTAGCTTTGGCAGTGGCTAAGAATGGACGACCTAAGATGATCGGGGTGTGAATGAGTTCCTCAGGTAATGCCATATCCAGAATAAGAAAATCCACGGGAAAATAACAATCATGAACCTTCACAATAACATCCTCGATTAACCCCCGTGGAGTTTTCACAGACCTATCAGCTAACTGTAAGATGATGGATGTGGGCTTTAATTCTCCAATATCAAATTTTTCATAAATAGCTGTTGGCAATAGATTTACACTCGCACCTAGATCCAATAAAGCTCTATCAAATGTAACTCCAGCTAAGTCACATGAAATTAGAGGTGCTCCAGGATCCTTTAACTTCTTGGGTAAATGATTCATCACAATTGCACTAACATCCTCAGAAAGCCGAACCTTTTCGGGTGCCATTCTAGATTCTCTTCGTGGAGTACATAATTCCTTGAGAAACTTAGCATAAGCTGGCACATGCTTGATGGCATCGAGGAGTGGAATATTAATTTGGACTTGTTTGAACAAATCCAACAACTCCTCATTCTGGGCCAGTTTCTTCCTGGTATTGGGCTTAGCTAACAAGGCATTAGGAAATGGCACCCTAGGTTTATAAGAACTTGGGCCTTCATCAATCTTCCGTTTTCCTTTCAGATCCTCCTCTAACTTCTCTATGATGGGTTCATCTTCACTCTCACTTTCAATTTCCTGAGGCCCATCAGTGGAACCTTTAGCTAACTCTTCGTCTGCATGTGGTTTTTCTAAACTTCTCCCACTCCTAAGGGCTGAAATGGCTTTAGCATTCTCAAATTGCGGCCCTTTAGGTTGTGGTACTGGGCCAGGCTGAGGTAAAAGGCCCGATTGCTGTGGAAAACCCGGAGGTTGATTCCTTGGATTGGCAACGGGTTGACTAGGAAGTTGGCCTACTTCTCTTCTCATCGCAGCCTCAGCTAGTTGGCCCATTTGACTTTCCAACTTAGCAATGGATTGTTGCTGGGTCAAAATCAGTTGTTGGAGTTGAGTGAATTTATCATCAAAGTTGGACTGAGGACGTTGTGGATAAGTGGGTGGAGGATGGTATTGGGTTGGCTGTCCAGATTGGAATGAATGATAGTGGGCCGGTTGACCCGATTGGAATTGGGCCGATTGACCTGATTGATACGGGGCCGGTTGACCTGATTGATACTGGGCCGGTTGAGAAAACTGGGTTTGAGGTCCCCTAGCCTGAACATTTCCATAGAAATTAGATTGTTGTTGGAATGAATTATGTGGCTTTGGGGCTTGATGCATGGGAGGATTGGATATTGGTAATGGGGCCTGCTGATTCTTCCAAGAGAAATTAGGGTGACTTCTCCAGCCAGGATTGTAAGTATTTGAGAATGGATCATTATTGGGCCTGGAGAATCCCTGGGCGGCCTGAACTTGTTCTTGAATGAATGGTGGAAGGTGGGCCGCAGTTGGGCATTCATTCACTTGATGGGTTGGACTTGCGCATAAGACACAAATATCATGATTGGCAGAAGATGGGCCTTCATATGGACTAGAGTGTGTTGGGTAAGTAGGCTCTTGCTTGTTTAAGGCCAAGAGTTGGTCTAGTTTCTGGGCCAAGATGTCTACCTTATCCAATTTCTGATTAATCAGATTTATGTCCATTCTAGATTCGGGCTCTCCACGGGCCTTAAGTTCATACATTCCAGTCCGTTTAGATGGCCCAACAGACCTTTCATAAGATGATAATGAGGCATGATTAATGGAATTTTCACTTAACATCTCAAACAGATCATAGGCCTCATCTTCATTTTTCATCATAAATGCCCCTCCGCATGAATCATCCACCATCTGTCTGAACTGTTCAGACAATCCTTCATAGAATGCTTGGACAATTTGCCATTTTGAAAGCCCATGATGAGGGCATTTTCTAAGCAATTCTTTCAGTCTTTCCCAAGATTCATGGATCAATTCCCCGGGAGTTTGGGTAAAACTCGTGATGGCCCGTCTCATGGTATTGGTCCGCCCGATGGGATAGAACTTCTTGAGAAATTCTTTCTGCATTTCTTCCCATGTCCTAATGGGCCTTCCTATGGTTCCCAACCAATATTTAGCCTTGTCCTTTAATGAAAAGGGAAATAAGGTCAATTTAAGGCCATCATCGGTAAAATTCTGGATCTTTACTGTAGAACATATTTCTAGGAATTCATCCAGATGCTTATAAGGCTCTTCATTAGTATTCCCATAAAAGGATGGGAGCATCTGAATGGTGCTAGATTTGATTTCATATTGATTGGCTGGATTCTGAGGAAGATGAATACATGATGAAGGTTGGTATCGATTTGGAATGAAATAGTCCTTCATTTGCTTTGGTGGGTCTTGATTATCAGCCATTGGATCTTGTGGTGGGTTTCTGTGATGTAAGATTCTTTCTATTTCAGCAAGTGGTCCTAGAAGATTAGGATTTTGAGATCTCCTACCTTGCATGCACTAGGACTGATGGAGAGAGGATTTTGTTTTCTATTTCTTGTTTTTTTTTTTTTTTAAAATACAAACAATTTTGGCAAACAAATTATCCTAATGATCTACTGTTAACCTAGACTCTCTCTATGTGAATTTTCTTACAAGGTGAATGGAGTCCACCTCGAGTCACAACCACAATCAGTCAACGGCCAGGTAAGAGGTGGGGTAGTGGGAGGCTCCCCCTACTTTCGTAGGGATCTAATTAGAGAACCACTTTCCCGCTTAGACGTTTGCCTTTTTACCTCTAGCCTAGACACTGTTTCCAAAAATGGAGGCAACTCGAGATTTAAACCACTCACGGTGTAAACCCTAGATTCTCTTTCGACTTGCTTTTAGTTGGATTAGGAAATGCCAATGCAAGGAAGGTGATTTGTGGGCTAAGGAAGGGTGATCAAATCCCTACCTTATGTGGTTAAAGTTGCTGCCCTTACTGTCTTTTTTTTGGATGCAATACAAGGCAACAAATCAATGCAAGGTGTGTTGATGCAATCATGAATGACTTGCTAAAAATTGAAACACGTACCTTTCCCCCGCAATCTTCAACAATTTATGGAAATAACTGTGAAAGGAAACTAACTCATGCTTTCCTAGGATGATGAATGCCTAGCATGGAAAGTTTCTAATCTTGGCAATGAAGGTTTTTAAATTTGGATGTTCCTCTTTTTGTTTCTTTTTTTTAGTTAATGGAAACCTATCTAAACTAGAAACTACAAAAAAAAGGAAACTAACTAAAGTAAGGAAATTGAAACATAGAAAGTTGGAACACACTGACCATGATTTCGCTTTCCTTTTTTTTTTTTTTTTTTTTTTCAATTTACCTGCAAAAATAAGAAAAATAAGGTTAGTTAGAGACTAATTACACTAAATCAAAGATAATCAAAATTAAAAATCTAACTCCCAGGCAACGGCGCAAAAAATTGATCGTTTCGAATTGTGCGTCGTTAAACACATGAAAACGTTCAATCTAAATTTATCCGGCTCACTCAAATCAAAAATTGGAAATTTAATAGCGGTGAGTCCGAGTCGATCCACAGGGAGATAGAATTTTAATTTTGAAAACTTTGGAGTTTAGTTAATCTAAAAATAAGTGAGATTTTAAGTAAACTAATTACTTAATTAAACTAAAATTAAATTAACTAATGTTACCTAAAAATAGGATTACACAAACTAAACAAATCTCTTTTTTTTCTTTTCTTTTTCAGAAATTAAATGCAAACACAATTGAGAAAAATAATAAACACAACTAAAATTTGTGACGAAAACATTGCAATTTAACTACGTGCAAAACAGGAATTAATTAAAAATTAGGAAACAAACTACAAGGTTTTAATTGTTTAATGAACTTAAACTAAATAATCAAAATATTAATTAACAATTAACTATCCCTAAACAATTAAATTAATTTTAAACTAATGGGGAAGGGATAGAAATCTGTGGGCTGCTGCGTGGATGAAGCTAGGACAGCTGCTGCTGTTGGTGGCTGGAGGGGTTTGCATGCAGGAGCTGCTATGCGTGGCTGCAAGAGGAGCTGCTGGACGTTAGGCACGTGGAGAGCAACTGGAGGCTTGGACGGCTGTAGCTTGGACGACTGGTACGCAGACAGTGGGGTTGGTAATAAGCTGCTGGACTTGCTGTGGACAGCTGCTGCTGTTTGTTGTGGACAGCTGCTGCTGTTGCAGGAAGGTTGGAGCTGCGTGGAGAAGCTGAAGGAGGAACTTGGACGGTTGCTGCGGCACGTGGATGGCAGGAGCTGCGTGGAGGGCTGCTGGATGCTGCCGGGTCAGCTGGGATAGCTGGAGGGTTGCCTCTGCTGCACATTGGCCGGGTTGGAGAGAGAAGGAAGCTGGTGCTGCAGGACGTGGAGGCTTCACTCGGCTATGATGGAGGATGCAGTTGAGGAGGCTTCCGGGCAACGCTGGAGGAGGTGCAGCTTTGCAGGTTGGCGGCTTTGCTGCTGTACGTGGCTGATGCTCACTGTTGTGTGCGTGGAGAAGGTGGAAGGTGCTGGCCGTGTGGTGCAGGCTTCACCGGACCTGCTGACTGCTGCGTGGTGTGGGCTTGGTAGAGAGATAACAGAGGGAGAGAAAGAGAGGAACCGAGAGAGAGATAACCGGAGATAGGGAGAAAACAAAGAAGTTGGAAAAGAAGAAGAAGAAGAGAGGAATAACCAGGGAGAGGGAGAACCGGGAGAGAGATAACCGGAGATAGGGAGAAAACAAAGAAGTTGGAAAAGAATAAGAAGAAGAGAGGAATAACCAGGGAGAGGGAGAACCGGAGAGAGGGAGAGAGGATGCTGCTGAATAAAACGGAGGAGGAGGAATCGGCTAGGAAAAAAAAACTCCAGAACAAAACGTGGGGGAGAGTTTTTATAGAGAGGAGAAGGAGGAGAAGCTGCCGGGTTTGAGTTGGAAAAGGAGGAGGATATGTGAGAGACTTGGAGAAGGGACAAGATTTGGATCTGGAGAGGAAGAGAAAACTGGAAAAGAAATAGGATTCGACTTTCTAAAACGAGAAAGAGAGGGAGAGAGAGGATTTTTAAAATAAAGGAAGGGATGTGTTTAGGAAATTAGAGAGATGGAAGGAACTAGTGGGTTTTGGGAAACTCCAGCGGAGGAAGGAATCAAATTGCATTTTTACCCGTGTTTTTGTTGAAATCCGCACACTAGACCTCCCCCAAATTTCCGGAAACTCCTCCAGCTGCACTGCATCATCGGCATGTCCTGTTCACATCAAATAAATATAATTTAGCGCATTATCATAAAAATATCATCATATTTATTCATTTCGTCTCGGTTTTGTCGAAAAACCGCAGATGCGCTACACTCCTTTGATCACATGAAATGACGATGTTTTTAAGTCAGAATTTGATGAAATTGGTACCGTTGGACTTGTTACACAATTATCTATCATTTCATGCTATTTTGTAGATAAAAACATGAGTATGATGCATATGGTTGCCCTTAAATGATCAATTTAACACTTTATCAGTGACTTTAACCATAAGTCATGAAACACCGAATTATTAGCCATATCGGAATACATGCGAAGACCATTAATGGTCAAGAGGGGATCGCTTACTGTCAGGTATATAACAGACAATTAATGAGTCATGACATAGACGCTCCACTAAATCCCTGAGCAGGGTGGTATCGGTTCGTTTAGAACGAACGTGAAATTATTATAGAGGTCATGGTCAGACAACATGATCACTAGTGGTTTGACGAAACCATACCACACGATCGGATCGGACTCATAGAATGAGCGAGGGATTATAGCGATACGGTAACTAAAGACTTACAGGTGCCAAACAAGGTGAAGCTGTACCCGGCATCCTCTGGGATCACGCGGATTTGCTTGACCCAACGTGATAAAAAAGGTCCGGAACAAATTAAACGGTTATTGGTAATAACAAGTTTAATTTACCTCTAATCAGATTTGAAGTTAATAGATCTTTAAACCAAAGTAATAATGGGCCTAGAGGATCACACACAAATAACTTTTACAGAACGGAATATTATTGTATGGAAAAATATACTAAAGCATTAAATTTTTTTGAAAAAAGAATTTATAAATGGCTTAAAAGTATATATACAATAATATAAATGACATATATATAATATATGTATTATTAGGCTTATTTGATAAATAAGCTAATAATAATATATTGATATATAATGTCATCGGGTTTAATTTAACCGTAGTTACTTTTAGCTGAGACGGTTAAAGACGGGGGATTGGTCAAAAGGGTCGGTTCAAGCTGCCGCCTAATCAATCCTATATATAACCCTTTATTCTCCCAGAACCCGCAATGAAGGCCATTTCCAACCTTTCACCCAAACCTTGTCGTCAAGCATTGGAAGAGTTAGACTCTTCCCAGCAGCGTTGAAGGAGGGTTTTCTTTTGTGCGGGTTTGGAGAAGTTGATCTCCGTTGCTGCGAGGATCTGTGTGGATTAAGCTCTAGAAGCTAGACGTTTGTGCGGCTCAAAGCTTCGAGGATTTCGGCTTTGAGTTTCATAGGATAACATATTCGGTGCAAAGTGATAAATCTCGTATGATTTATTTTAGACCGTTTTTGTTGCATCAATCGGACCCCGTAACTGGTTTGGAAAATCGATTTATTTTGTTCCTCCGTTGTTATGATTTCCCCGGGGGTTACGACTGAACTCAACAGCCACCACGTCTGCCATGGCTTCCACCCTTACTTTGAGCTTCAGTAGAACATGCAGCACTCCCCTGAGTGCTACCTTCAACCCCAGTCTGACTGAGAAAGGTTGGTGGCCTGCAAAAAAAAAGACAAGCTCTAGAGTAATCTAACTTTGTATAATAGTTATTAAAGGACATAATGAGATAATTGGCTTATTCGGGAGATTACTGCAAGGGGAGATGTGGTGGTAGAGCGTGTACCATCAGAAGACAATATTGCAGATCCACTGACTAAGCCTTTATCACAGATTGTGTTTGAGCGTCATCGGGAAAAGATGGGCCTCAAGACTACGGGCAATTGGCTGTAGTACAAGTGGGAGATTGTTAGTTTTTGGGTGTCCTACAGACCAATTCTGGGGCGTGAAGGCCCAAAGTGTTGTACAATCTTGTTCAATATAATTAAGTGGCATTTAGAATGTAAACTTGTAATCTGTAGATTGTTTTGCGTTGTCCCTAGGATATGTGGTTGTAAAGTCCATTTCGAGATGGGATCTCGAATGTGAGTTTGACTGTACTTGGACGCATACCTTAAACTGTTCATAATTGGAGAGTAATTACTCTGGGACATTGATTACTCGTAAATTAGCACGCATGATGTGTAGATGACTAATCTCGTGGTCACAAGTGCGAGGCACCAGCACATATGTGGGGGTGTTCATCCCAAGAAGATGTTCACTGAACTAATCCGCTGATGGATCTTCAGATGATTAATTATACCTAATGTCAATTGAAGATCTATCGATCTCAGTAGTATCGTTGATTCTTTGACCTGAGACATTAATGAGGTCTTGCGTGAGGACTGGTGTGGTTTAATGTTTAGTTGAGTGACTTTAACCATAAGTCATGAAACACCGAATTATTAGCCACATCGGAATACATACGAAGACCATTAATGGTCAAGAGGGGATCGCTTACTGTCAGGTATATAACAGACAGTTAATGAGTCATGACATAGACGCTCCACTAAATCCCTGAGCAGGGTGGTATCGGTTCGTTTAGAACGAACGTGAAATTATTATAGAGGTCATGGTCAGACAACATGATCACTAGTGGTTTGACGAAACCATACCACACGATCGGATCGGACTCATAGAATGAGCGAGGGATTATAGCGATACGGTAACTAAAGACTTACAGGTGCCAAACAAGGTGAAGCTGTACCCGGCATCCTCTGGGATCACGCGGATTTGCTTGACCCAACGTAATAAAAAAGGTCCGGAACAAATTAAACGGTTATTAGAAATAACAGGTTTAATTTACTTCTAATTATATTAGAAGTTAATGGATCTTTAAACCAGAGTGATAATAGGCCTAGAGGATCACACACAAATAACTCTTGCAGAACGGAATATTATTGTATGAAAAAATATACTAAAGCATTAAATTATTTTGGAAAAAGAATTTATAAATGACTTAAAAGTATATATACAATAATATAAATGACATATATATAATATATGTATTATTAGGCTTATTTGATAAATAAGCTAATAATAATATATTGATATATATAATGTCATCGGGTTTAGTTTAACCGTAGTTACTTTTAGCCGAGGCGGTTAAAGACGGGGATTGGTTAAAAGGGTCGGTTCAAGTTGCCGCCTAATTAATCCTATATATAACCCTTTATTCTCCCGGAACCCGCAATGAAGGCCATTTCCAACCTTTCACCCAAACCTTGTCATCAAGCATTGGAAGAGTTAGACTCTTCCCAGTAGCGTTGAAGGAGGGTTTTCTTTTGTGCGGGTTTGGAGAAGTTGATCTCCGTTGCTGCGAGGATCAGTGTGGATTAAGCTCTAGAAGCTAGACGTTTGTGCGGCTCAAAGCTTTGAGGATTTCGGCTTCGATTTTCACAGGATAACATATGTGGTGCAGGGTGATAAATCTCGTATGATTTATTTTAGACCGTAAATCGGACCCTGTACTTGGTTTGGAAAAACGATTTATTTTGTCCTTCCGCTGTTACGATTTCCCCGGGGGTTACGACTGAATTCAATAGCCACCACGTCTGCCATGGCTTCCACCCTTACTTTGAGCTTCAGTAGAACATGCAACACTCCCCTGAGTGCTACCTTCAACCCCAGTCTGACTGAGAAAGGTTGGCGGCCTGCAAAAAAAAAGACAAGCTCTAGAGCAATCTAACTTTGTATAATAGTTATTAAAGGACATAATGAGATAATTGAATCCATAGCTCATACAAAGAAAAACTTGTCCCAGGGAGGCTTGCATAGGGATCATTACTTTGATATTTCCATTGCGCAGTGAGGTGTGTGCTAAGATCCTAGCATCTAGGATTGAACAACTGCTACACAAGCTCATCTCCAATTATCAGGCTGCTTTTGTCCCTCCCAGAATGCTTCTTAACAATATTTTAACTATCTAGGAATTAAGTTAGTGTCCAATAAACTTGAGAAAAGGTTATTTCTACATCAGTAAGTGAGCCATAGTCATAGTGGTACACAACTTCAGGTGTTAAGTTGGGTTAGGGTTGACTTTTTAACTTAGGCCAAACTTGCATGAGTTGCAGCCTTACATGATGAGTAACAAATAGAGTTTTAGATGTGTAAAGTTTACACTTGTTTTAGGGTTTGGACACCAGCCACATACTAAATTTGGGTATGTGGGTAACTTCTAAGTGATTCATACATAGTGCAAAAAATTGTACATAAAGGAATCATAATGAACCGCACCAATCCTACTCAGATATAAACTCTATCCTACATAGAAGAACTAGCAAAGAGACCCCCAGCAACACCAGATAAATGTAAGTGATCCATTTCTCATGGGCACATGGAGAGTGTGCACCCAAGCTCTATATAAAAGTAGTTTTCTTCTTTGTTTCTGTAATGCTAAAGAGTCACTGTTGTGAGAGATAGAGAGAGAGATCATGTAGAGAGTGCTTGACAGATTTCAAGCAGAGGATTTATTCCTCTATGGTGAGGGTGAGTACTATGTATTATTCTCCACATCCTATGTGGTTTTTGATAGTCCTGTTCCATGGGTGTAGTGTGGGTGCTCAAAGGTGTGTGATGTACATGTATTTCATGTGGTTTATATGAGTAGTAAAACTAGTAAAAACTAAAGAAGACGTGATCGCAAGAAACTGTAAAAGTTTCAAAGAAAGATTGATCACTTATCTTTTCAAATTTGGGAGAAGTTGAGTCCTTGATTCCTTTTCTTTGGCCGGCCAAAGAAAGAGAGCCCTTTTTGTAAGATGTTCTTGCTTTTGTTTTCTTGATGGTTATTCTTTTGAACTTCTTTCTTTCTTCTTCTTTGTACCTTGTAAGATCAAATAAAGAAAGAATCTAATTAGAACTATAGTAAGGTAGTATCTATTCTAATAAGAAATTTAAACATGCAACTAAACTAATCTACTCACTTAAATCCCTATAAGTACGTAGGTATGAAAATATGAGTGTGTGTGTGAACATAGAGTGATGATAATGATGGGCTATGGAAAACAATGATGAATTTATGAAATTAATGAAAAGCTAGAAAGGAATTAAGGAAAGAAGATAGTTGGTTGGCTCCTCCATAGCCTTTGTCTTCAAGAGCTTCAAACGATGAAAGGGATGAAGAAGAAGAAGCCTTGGATGAAGCTCTTCTTGTTGTCCACATTTTTCTCCTCTAAAACTTTCAAACACCTTGTTTCAAGTTTTAAATTCTTTAATGGCCAACATTTTTCAAAGGTCCAAAGGGTGTTGTATTTATAAGAATGGGTTTATGAGTGTTTATGGCTTCAAAAGGACTCTCTCCCACAATCGAATTTACCTTGGACGAGCATGGAGGAGTTAGCAACCTTCCCAACTTCGAAAACTAGATTATCTCGGCCAAATCATGTTTATCAGGAAACCTGCAAATCGCGTCGTCCAACCGGGATGCCATTTGGCTAATTAAAGAGGCCAAAATAGAAATAAAATCCGAAAAGGAAATCGAAATATATTAGGAAACCTAAATCACGTCTCTTAAGGTGACTTGCTTAGATAATCTAGGAAATTAATTTGGATTAAAAATCGTAAACCTAGACGGATTAGGACTTAAATGGGGTCTCATATGGGGGACGCTATTCAATTAAATCAATCTGAATTTGGAAATTTGATTCCAAATTGATTTCGGCTAGGAATCTATATGGCGTCGTGTTGGGGTGACGCTAATTAACAAATTTAGAGAAAAAATAATAAAAATTAATTAATGATTAAACAACAGACCATTTTGGGACATTATAATTGTGACATGAAATTTACTCAATATAAGGTCGAAATTAGCGTGTCTACAGCTGCCCCACCTTAGCATTAACTTTGCAAGAGAGTGAAAATGGAATGGAATGTACTAAAAAGGTGATGTTAAGGCGTGATGAGACACGCTCTCAACATCATATGATGAAATTTTTTATCAAAATGATCAGTGAAGTAACTCAAAGAGATCAATGGAATCAATCATGTCTGGATGAAAGAGACAAGGAAATAAAATAAGGTCGATCAACTTCTATGATTGGGAAGTACCCTAGGTCACAAACCCTGCAGGTTTCATCATGGAGAGCGGTTACCAGCCAATGTGGACGTGTTACAGCCATGATGGATCTTAAAAGGAAACAAGAAAATTTGGGATAAAGATCCAAGCAAGGATAAAATTCCAAAGATATTTTCAAGAAAACCTCAAAGATAATTGAGAAACTAATTCGGAATGGAATATTTCATATCACGTTAGGATTTATTAAATCAATGGTCTGAAATTTAATTAATAATTATTTTTTATCACAATTATTTCAAAGTCCTATATGATGCATGCTGGGTTAAAAGAAAAAAATAAAAAATAAAATAAAAAATAAAATAATCAAAGATAATATTATTAAACTGTCATTGATAAGTTAAGATACCAATTTATATTTTAGTACTAAGCCGAAGCTCGTTTGTCCACGCACTGTTTTACAAAAGCGGAACTATCGTTCCCATCAATTAATAATCTAACGGCTTATCTGTGCGATTAAGAATTCTATGGAATTATTACTGTTTTTATTGAAGGGGAACTCAAATTCCAGTTTCATCAAAATCACAAGGTCCGTGATATATCTAATAGATATTTATCATATAGTAATGCTGATGCAAATCAATTACATAAAGAAATACTAGAGTAGAGATAACCGTCTTTTTAGTCACGGTTGGAACTCATGAATTCCCACAGTGGGACCTTAGTGAAATTCTCAACTATATTTTCATTTCCTTGAATTTTCTGCACTTGTACATAAACTCTTCTGATATATGAATGGAGTTTCTTGAGTTGTCTTTATACTTTTCTCTATTGGCTTTCTCTTCATACCTGCACATAGTTTGAACAAACAAATTAAATATCTGTTTAGGCTTAGCTCCTTGCCCAGTTAAGTAACTGACTATTTGATCCTAACTTTGGTAGAAGGGCTAAGGGACAAAGCCTTTATTTAATAAAGGCAAATAAAGATAATTAAAGGGAAATGAACAGTAAAAATGCAACATACAAGTATGCAAATGCTTACTTGAAATAGAAAGGATGCAACACTCATGATCTGACAAACAAATGCTAACTGAAATATTTTTGTTTTGCAATTGCAATTTTTTGAAATATCCATTTTTTATTTTATTTTTTATTTTTTTTGGGGGGGGGGGAGGGGGGGTTTGCCATATTCAATTTTTTTGTGGTTTGAAATATTCAATTTTTTTTGTGGTTTTGCAATATTCAATTTTTTATGATTTTGCAATATTCAACTAATCTAAGGACCAGCATGGTACTTGGATCAAAAGAGTATATTCATTCATTAACTTAATTTCGAAATCATTCTTCAATGACCTAATCCAAACTCATCGTGCTTGAGTTAGGTTCATGATCGTGATCCCATTCGATGGTCCGACCTTTAGTCAACCTAAGTTATTCCTCAAGTTTGGAATACACCTCTTTAGAATGAAGGGAAGCATTGATTTAACAAGCTCGCGAGAAGGTTCCGGAAACTCAGAAAGATGTCTCTCCTTTACTCTATTATCTGTCAAGGTTCGGTCATTTTCATTTTTACGGGGTATTTAACGACCTTGCGCTCCTTTTTCGTTTGATTTTGTGGCCTTTTGAGGTAACGTTTGTAATGTTGAGCGGCCTTTTGATTCTGTTAGCTCTTTGCCCTTGCTTTTTCTTTCGCTTTTTGTAGGACGGATCTCCCCCCCTTTTTTTATGATGGTCTCCTACTAAGATGGTGCGTATTTTCAGTAGTCTATTTCTAAGCCTCGTTCCAACATCGTAGGCCGAAAGTAAAACAAAAGTTTTGTTTAAAAAGAATGAGTTGTACTTTTCTACTTTTAGTCATGCTTTCGGTATTCCTCGGGCTTCACATCTCCTGTTACTCACGAACCAAACGTGTTTGTGTGCAATAATGCATTTGAATTAGATTATCAAAGACTAATAAGGGAATTTGAGTTTTCAAATTTTCAGACCCCACTGGTTCTTGCACCATGCTGATCGACTCATTAAACTAAGTATAGTATTTCTTAAGATAGAGACCAATCCAGAGATGGGTTAGCTCTTGCCCTTATGTATTAACTAAACAATAGGCATTACCAGGAAAAGCATGCGAGATAATATTAGGTCCTTCCCAGTTGGGTCAGAGCTTAGAACGTGGACCATCAGGTTTTACAAAGATTCTTTTGACAACCATTTCACCAACTTTAAACTTTCATTCAATGACTTTCTTTTGATAAAAACGTGCTAATCTGTTTTGATATACTCGTGCATGATTAGCGGCTGACCTCCTTTTCTCGTCTAAAAGTTCCAATTGAGCTAAGAGTGCTGAGCGGTACTCATTAATGGAAAACTCCTTATTCAATTATACTCTTAATGACGGGATGAGGACTTCGTATGGAACTACCACCTCCATTCCAAATGTTAAGGAATATGGAGTCTACCTAGTGGGCGTGCATATTGAAATTCGGTATGCCCATAAAGCCTCCATTAATTTCTCTGGCCAGTCGAAGAACTTATTGGATTTACACATTTTTTTGATAATTTTTATCAAAGTCTTATTAGTTGCCTCTGTTTGGCCATTGCCTTGCGAATAATATGGAGACGAATGATGCAATGCAATTTTATACATGTTGCAGAGGTCCTTTAGCTCTTGTGATATAAACTGTGGTTCATTGTCGGTGACGATAGTGCTTGGAATTTCTAATCATGTGATGATGTTCTTCATGATAAACTTGCAGACTGTTGACGCTTTGATCTCCGCATAAGTTTCGGCTTCTGCCCACTTGGTAAAGTATTCCGTTGCCGTGAGAATAAATGATTTGTACTTAATGCCGAAATTGGGATCACCGAGAGGTCCAATGATGTCGAAAGCCTACATGGAGAAAGGCCACAAGGAGGAAACAAGATGAAGTGAAGATGCAGGAGAATGGATCTTGTCGGCATGAAGTTGACACTTAGCACAGCTATATACATACCCTACACAGTCTTCTTCCATAGTTGGCCAATATAATCCTTGTCTAAGGATCTTCTTTGATAACATTTGTCCATTAGCATGGCCACCACAAACTCTTGTGTGAGCTCCTTCCATAACCTTTCAAAGCTCATCTTCGTCCAAGCATCTCAGAAGAACACCGTCAAAACCTATTTTATAGAATGCTCCTCCAACTAGAGTGTATCTCTGAGCAACTATCCTGATAGCCCTTTTCTCCTTAGCTGTAGCTTCTTCAGGGTACGACTGATCTTCACAGTATTTGGCAATCTCAAAATACCATGATTTCTCTTCATCTGTCATCTCTTCTTGCCATTCCAATAGCGTGATTTCTCGCTTCTCTACAATATCTCCATCTCTAACCTTCTTCATCAACTTCTCTTTAGTCCTAAGGAATGAAGGGTCTTTCATGGCGGGTGACAGACGCCTATGAACGATGATCGATTCGGATTGTTTGTTGATTGAGAAATTCAGGGATGATGCGAAAGAAGCTAGAGCGTCAGCTAAGATGTTCTGATTTCGAGGAACATAGATGAAAATAAATTTGGTGAAAAGTTTAGCATGGGCAGAAGTGAGTTCCTGATAAGGCTTGAGTTTAGGATCAAGGGTGCGATATTTGGTAAGTTCTTGGCGAAGGATTAGCTGACAATCACCTACAATCCTGAGTTTGGTGGCACATGGAGATGAGCGGCGTCGAGGCCAGCTAGGAAAGCCTCATATTCAGCAATATTGTTGGTGACAGGAAAGTCAAGCGGAAAAGCTTGTGGAATGGTGACACCTTTAGGTGATGTAGGTGCTGAAAATGCTCGTGTGATTAATATGAAAAAGCTATGTTGTTTAGTGTAAACTAACCTATTAAAAACAGCAACTAAAGTGCAGTGATCGCCAGAAACTTTTGACTTAAAAGTTTCAAAAGAGAGTTTTGATCGCCTACCTGTTTGAATGCGGAAGATTGAGTCCTTGATTCCCCTCCTTCAGCCTGCTGAAGAAAGAGAGCCCTTTCTTTGTTCTTTTGTTCTTGCTATTGAGTTTGAGGTTGAGGATCGTCCAGAAGTCCTTCTGGCTTTGTTCTTGATTTCCCCCTTTTGTTCTCTTGTTGTTGTTGAGTGCAGCAGAGACAGAGAAAGAAAAAGAAAATAAAGAAACAATGATGATGAGAACCTAAGTAGAAGCAATATCTAAACTGATCATGATTGTAAACATATAATTAAACAGCAAACTCACTTGTTTAAATGGCTTTGAAACCCCTTAAATCAAATAGGTTTTGGAAGATTGATGCTGTGGTGTGTGTTGCATGAAGTGATTATGAAGAATGTAGAACTAAATGAAGATGTAGAATAAAAATGCAGAATTGAAACACTTATGCCCAATGGGTTTGAAGCCTTGAAAGGATGAAGATCTTGAAAAGACGCCGACTTCTGGAAATGGCAGCGCTCCGGCGTTCCGACGTGGTTGCTCCAATCTTCAATTCGCTATAATAACGCTATGGCTCAACTCAACTCAACCTACACTATTTTTTTTTTTTTTTTTAACCTCTTCAAGATGTAAGGTATTTATAGGCTTTTTCTGCGTTCGCGATTAACATAGAAAAATCTAGGATTTATCTATCTTAACTGATAGATAAATACTGATTAATTCATCTTTATCTGTAATTATCTACAACGCGTTTACCATGGCTGACGCCTTTCATATTAATTAAGATAAGGATAAATATTCAGGAAAACTTATCTGTATCTTTATTAGCTAAAACGCGTCCACGTGTGTAGACGTCTTTTAAGCTAATTAAGATAAGGATAAACATCCGGAAGAGAAGTTAAAATAGCTTAGGAAACCTAAAATGCGTCGACCCTTACAGACACCTTTTAGCTAATAAATCAATTGATTAAAATTCAAATTTAAACGCTAAAATAGGAATAAAGTCTAAATGGCGTCCACATGGGTCGACGTCTTTTATAATTATGCATATTTTAACTGAAATTTAAGCTAAAATCAATTCAATTGATTAACTTAAACATGTCTGTTAAACTCGACACTCAAAACGATCAATAAAAATTAATCAATGATTAATTATCAGACCATTATGAGGCATTATGAAATTTACTCGAAATGACGTCAAAATTAGCGTGTCTACAGCTGCCTCACCTTGGCATCGTCTTTGCAAGGGAGTGAAATGGAATGGAATGTACTGAAAGGTGATGCCAAGGTGTGATGAGACACGCTCTTAACATCACATGATTGGAATTTTTCTCAAAATTATCAATGAAGATAGTTCAAAGAGATCAATGAAATCAATCATGTCTGGATGAAGTAGACAAGGAAATAAAATAAGGTCGATCAACCTCCTCGGAGTGGAAAGTACCCCAGGTCATAGACACTGTAAGTTTCATCATGGGGAGCGTTTGCCAGCCAATGTGGACGTGCTTCAGCCATGATGGATCTTAAAAGAAAACAAGAAATATTAGATAAAGAATCCAAGAAAGGATAGAATTCCAAGGATATCTTCAAGCGATCCTCAAAGAAAATCAAGATACTCAATTCAGAATGGAATATTTCATATCATGTTTGAATTGTTTGATTAAATGGTCTGAAACTTAATCAATAATTAATCATTATCACAATGATTTCAAAGTCCTACATGATGCATGCTGGGCTAAAAGAAAAATATAAAGTCAAATAAAATATAAATTAATCAAGGATAATATTGTTAAATTGTCATTAATGAGTCAAGATACCAATTCTTGTAATTCAGTGCTCCTCGACGCCTTTTACTCACAGAAACAGGTTTCTGGTTGTTCTCTATTCGAATTCCAACTCTATCAATGCACATCCCTTTTCCAATCCGGAAAAGTCTTCCTAGGATCGCAATTCCTTCTATATAAACACCCTTAGGTCGTTCCCAAGCAATCCTATCACAATCCAAAGATCAAAAGTTGAGTTTTCTTCAAGGTTTCTTCAAAGTTCCAAGGTTTCCAAGCTTCAAGAAGGAGGAACTCCGAAAAAGGGATGATGAATTCTTCAAGCAAGAAGATGAAGATGTCTTTGGAGCAATTTTCTGATGTGGAGAATCACCTCAATGGAAGAAATCCCAATCTCCAAGTAAGTTCAATCAACTTCCTTTTAATTCTTCTTCGTTCTTCATCATGTTCTTCATCATGTTCTTCGTCTTTTCTTTTGGTTTTCAGAACTATCCCATGTTTCCTGGCCCAAGGAAGTTTACCTCCTTACCTTGGATCCGTAAACTTGCAAAAAGTATCAAGCTTTCCATGCAAGTATTCATATCCAAGTGGAATCTTCAAGGTCTTGTAGTGCTTGCCAAACATTACAAGAGCGCGAACGTAGATTGGGCGGCTATGGGTGCCTTGATCGAGTGGTGGCATCCCCAAACTCATACGTTCTTCTTCCAAGACTTCGAGTGCACGATCCTTTTGGAGGAGGCAGAGCTTCTTTTAGGTCTCCCAAAGACCAAAGAGAACAAAGATAAGATAGCTTTGACGAAAGAAAGAATTACCGGTCAACAATTGTTGACATCGATCATGAAAGATCCTTCAGAAGCTAAAGGATGTCTCACCAAGAAGGGGATCAATCTCACCAAGCTAGCCGAGTGGACGCTGTACGAAATTGATGATCTAAGAGAGGATGAAGCGGAGGATGTAACAAAAGCTTTAGTTACATGCCTTGCCGGTGCCTTGTTCTTCTCTGCGCAGGATAACATCTTAGAAGATGACCAAGTTAGTGTCATATGCGCAATCTTCGAAGGTAAATCCATTAGCACTGCACTCTTGGCATATCTTTATAGTGGGTTTTCTGTAGCGTCTGTGGGCCGTCCTCCTTATGGATGCATGCTACTCTTCGCCTTATGGGTTGAACTTCACTTCAAGTTTGAGCATAGCAAGAAAAGGCCTTTGAATCCATCTCAAATCTACTTGAATAGCCCAATTCATTGCATAACTAATATTGTAAAGTTCAATGAGCATATGGTTAACAAGGTTCTAAAACTCAAGACCCGAGCCGATTGGAGAGAATATTTAAAGCTCATGACGTCCGACATATTCGACTCGTCTCCACTCGCTTTGGTTGGAAAACCTGTTTGGGTGCGTCGTGCAGCAGGAGCAGATCTTAAGTTGATTGGAGCCACCGAATTCGTGCTATACAATCCACATCGGTGCCTTACTCAACTTAGCTTGGGCCGTCGTGAATTCCCTGAGTTCTCTCCCACACTCCCGATCAAGAAGCGCGACTTAGAATCCGACGAAGATTATGAAGCCGTACAAATTATCACCACTCTATGGAATCTTGACTTCAGTTACCGTGTAAAATCCTTTAAAGATAGAGATAGAGGATTGAAAGCTCCTTACCTTAAAAGTCTTCATGAAATTCTTCCTTAAATGTCCTCTTTCTCTTTGTTCATGATGTAATAAAGAATTTTATTGAATAAAGAACAATTTTCATGCCTCCAAACTTTTCTCAACTTCCCGTGATGTGCATATGATTTTTCTTTTAGAAAAAACTTGATTTTTCCTGAAAACTCAACAGTTCGGGTTCTGTAAAAATGTAAAACGCGTCCATTCAGAAAGACGCCTTTCAACCATAATTCCTTTTCCAGAAATTCAATTTAATCCTCAAAAACCCGATTTAAATGTTAAAACGCGTCTTTACACATTGACTCCTTTAAACCATAATTATTTTCCAGAAATTCAATTTAATCCTCAAAAACCTGATTTAAACGTTAAAACGCGTCTACCTAAACTGACGCCTTTCAACTCTCTTTCCTACTTTTTCCAGGATTCTGTCATTAATTCCATGATTAATTCTCTGAAACGCGTCTACCCACTAAGACGCCTTTCATCATTTTCCTCTGTACGGCTCTGACCAAAATATTGAAACGCGTCCACCTAGGTGGACGTCTTTCATTCAAATTCAAACTGCTGTCCTTGCCGCCTCAACTTTTGCGCGCTTAAAACGCGTCAGCCTGAGTTGACGCCTTTCAGCCTTTCTGTTAACAGACCCGCGAAGGCCCCTTTCTTCCTCACTTTTCACAAAAATTTCTCTTTCTTCACCGGCGGCGATCTCCGGCGATCTCGGTTTCTCTCCGTCAAAACTCTCCCTTCTCGAGCCATGGAGCACGATGAGGGCTCAAGGAAGACGAAGACCCTCGCCAAGAGGCGGCGAAGGCAAGAAGAAGAGGTCCCCGAGGAGATCCCGGCCATGCTAGCCGAGGCGGCGGCCTTCTTGGAGGAAGAACTCCCTCCACCGGCACCCATGGCGGTGGAAGAAGAAGAGGAGGGCGACCTCCACACGGTAAGCTTCCTGTGGGTGTGATTAGATGAAGAAAAGAGGGAGAACGGGGTTCTTGAAAGAACCCGAAATCTGGACTTGAAAGGTGTCCAGCCCAGGTGACGCCATTCAAAAGGCGTCACCATAGGCTGACGTCTTTCAAGATAAATTCCGGATTTTTTTAATTAGGAATAAACATTTTGAATCGCGTCAAGGCATGTTGACGTGTTTTAAAAGACGTCCATGTGGGCTGACGCCTTTCAAAACAGAACTGATTTTTCCTGTTTTTATTAATTACTGACCCTTATTTTTATGTTTTTATTTGCAGGGAGTGATGAGGGCTAGAATCAGCTGGGACTTAGTGATAGGGGCATATAGAGGGCTCCCGGATTTCCAGAAGGCGCGCCTGCGTCGAATGGGATTCGGTGAGGTATTGGACATCGAGCCATTTTGGCTTGATCTAGTCCTCCTGCAGGTGTTGCGGGAGAGGTGGCATGCGGAAAGCCGTGCTTTCCTAATGCCGTGGGGACATATGGTCCCCACCCTAGAGGATGTGGCCAGGATCACTGGCCTCAGGGTAGAGGGCCAACCTGTGAGTGGGGTTACTTACCCCAACTATCAGGGACTAGCTGAGGCTCTATAAGGGATAGAGGTGTCCAGCCTAGGCAGAGAGTCTAGGATGGTTCCTAGGGTAGAGGTAGAGGCTGCATTAGGACTAGATGAGCCCCGGCGTCGGTCTGACGAGACCCATGAGGAGTTTAGGGATAGACTAGCAGAGTCATCTTCCTCAGCCTACTGTAGTGACCCTAGTCAGGTAGAGGAGGTAGACATACAGCTTAAGGTCTTTTTAGTTTTCTTCTTTGGTCGGTTGCTCTTCGGTACGAAGGGCGACCACATCCACTGTAGGTTTCTTTATTTGCTAGATGACCTAGATAGCTTAGGAGATTATGCCTGGGGTGCGGCCCTTCTGGCTCACCTCTTTGCCGACCTATCCGCGGTCACGCCGGACCGTGAGACTACTATCAGCGGCTTCTCGCCGTTTCTTCAGGTATTAACTTGTTTAATTATTTGTTATATGCAGTGCAATATGATATGATGCTTTTTCTAACCTATATGTTCATGAATGCAGGTGTGGAGCTACTACTATTTCCCGCTCGGCAGAGCGCGGATTGTTCGACCAGATGCCGTCCTTTTTGCCTGCCGTTGGCAGCCGATCGTGGACACGGCTCCACAGCACCATCAGCTGACGGCCCTCCGCCGTCAGTTCCTGGACTATCCAGAACTCTTGGTAAACTTTAACTTGTTTAATTTCATTAAATGCAATCTTTTTATTCATTAAATGCAATTTATTTATGAATGCATCTAACCTATATGCAAGTGATCTGGCGCCCGTTCTTGGGCATGAACGAGGAGGGTCAGCCGTGGGTGACGGCTGGCAGGAGGAGATTCGGGAGGCAGATGTGGGTGCATTGCCTCAACGAGATCGAGCCCCTCCGCCTCCGGCTCGTGATGAGGACGTTGGGTCTCCACCAGGAGTGGATAGATGAGGAGGTCCCGGAGGGTGTGGGCAGGAGCATGAGGGGGAAGCAAGCCCTCACCGACTGGCGTGCCAAGTTCCCTGAGCAGTATGAGGATTGGCACCGTCGGGGCGTACGGGTGGAGTCCCGTGCGGTGAGTAGCGAGGGCTACCTCCAGCAGTACCGGGCCCACTACGCCGATCAGCTTCGGCTCCTTCGACCACTCGATGTAAGTATGCATTCATGCGTCTTTAATTTTATTATTATCTTGATTTATATTTGTGAATGAATGTATGTATGACATGCAGGATGTGCGTGATGCGGTCATCATCGACCTCCGGGCCCGCCTACATGATGCGGAGGCCCAGCTAGAACAAGTCCAGAAGGAACTATATGACCTGGTATGTATGAATGAATATGAATGCTTGTTTTAATTAATTGTTTTGGCGATTAATCACTGACAGTTGTCTTTTGGTGCAGCGAGCCGTCTACACCCAGGCGGCTCCCCCTACCTTCGGAGCGTCGTCTTCCTCGTCATCCGCTCATGATGCTGCTCTGGCCGACCTCCAGAGTCAGCTCGCCTCCGCCATCCACCGGGCTTCTCTCGCGGAGGAGGACCGGGCTGCTCGGGTAAGTTCTTCAACTTTTTGAATTCTGAATTTGATTTTAATTACTTGATTGCCTTGGACTAACAAAATCTTCCTTTGCAGGTTGCTGAGCTTCAGGAAGCCCTTCAGAGGGCTGAAGCGGAGATAGAGCATGCCCATGCCGCAGCGGCTCGTGCCGAGGCTGATGCAGAGCGGATCCGGGCTCTGGAGGAGCAGGTGGCTCGTCTCTCCACTGGAGATCTTCCTCGAGAATTTGCAAACCTCCAGTCTCGACTGGGGTTCATCAACGAGGAGCGAGAGCGGGAGAGGCAGGAGCGACAGAAGATGGACGCCGAGATATCTGCTCTTCGGGTTCAGCTTGGCATTGCAGAGCATGAGCGCCGGAGTGTGGAGGAGCGGTATCAGCGAGCTCGGCAGCGTGCCCATGAGCGTGGTCTGACCAGTGCCTTCACCGCCAGTGCTGCTGTATCTTCCGGCCAGGCAGGG
Source organism: Zantedeschia hybrid cultivar (assembly GCA_030544215.1). Lineage (NCBI taxonomy): Eukaryota > Viridiplantae > Streptophyta > Magnoliopsida > Alismatales > Araceae > Zantedeschia > Zantedeschia hybrid cultivar. Next base: position 29,747,709 of record JARZZO010000003.1, on the reverse strand, counting down.
CCGAGCGCGATGGGACCACCTCCACCTCCCAGTCGAGGGCCAACACCGGATGCGCCTAACGAGGCCCAGAGCCAGTTGGACGAGGGCGGAGGGGAGAGCCAGCCTTGAGGGCTCATGTATCTTCCTTTTTTTTTTTTTTTTTTTTTATTTATGTATCTTGTACAAAAACTCCTTTTGATAATATACATGAAACTTTTGGGCTCCAATCTTGTGTTCCTGTGCTTGTCTTGCATCCTGTACACACTTAACAAACAAGTTAAGTATCTATCTAGGCTTAGCCACTTGTCTGACCAAATAAATGGTCAATCAATCTTTTTCTTCAATAAATGGTCAAGGGGCATAGCCTTTATTAATAAAGGTAATGAGAATAATCGAACTTAAGCAAAATGTAACATACAAGCAAACAGATGCTTACTGAAAATAAAAGGAATGAAACACATGAAATGCAACAAGCATATGCTAATTGAAATATTTTTGTTGTTTTGAAATATTCATTTTTGTTTGGGGTTTTGATTTTGACATATGTATTTTTTTTGAATTTTGATACATGTATTTTTTTAATTTTTGACATATGTATTTTTTTTTGAATTTTGATATATGTATTTTTTTGGGTTTTTGACTAAAAGATCAGCATGGTACTTAGATCAAAAGATCATATTCATTTATTAACTTAATTTCCAAATTATTCTTTAACAACTCAACTTAAACCCATCGTGTTTGAACTTGTGTTTCCATTCGTGATCCTATTTGATGATTTGACCCTTAGTCAATGTAAGCCATTCCTTAAGTTTGGAGTACATCTCTTTAGAAAGAAAAGATGAACAAGTTTAGAAAGCCCATGAGAAGGTTCCGGAGACTTAAAAAGATATCCTTTTCCTACCCTAATATCCGTTGGGGTTCGGTCATTTTCTTTCCGAGGTATTTATCGACCTTGCGTTCCCTTTCATTTTATTTCATGACCTTGATGTAACGTTTGTAATGTAATGGCCTTTTGATTTGACATTTGGCTTTTGCCTTTTGCTTTTGCTTTTTTTTTTCTTTTTTTTTTCGGGACGGATCTCCCCCATTTTTTTTATGACGGCCTCCTACTAAGATGGCGGGTATTTTTGGTAGTCTATTCTAAGTCTCGTTCCAACATCATGGGCCGAGTAGAAAACAGAATTTTTACTTCAAAAAGGATGATTTGTACTTTACACTTTCGGTCAAGCTTTCAATATTCTTTAGGACTTGTCATCTCTTGTTACTCACGAATCCAACGTGTCAGTGTGTGCAATAATGGGCTTGAAATTAAATTATCCAGACTGATAAGGAAATTTTAAGTTTATAAATTTTCTGATTCCACTGGTCTTTGTACCATACTGATCGACTATTTAACCTAAGGGTAGTATTTCATAAGATGTAAACCATTCCAGAGATGTTTTAGCTCTTCTCCTTCTGCATTAACAAGACGATAAGCGTTACCAGGAAAAGCGTGCGATACAACATAAGGTCCTTCCCAGTTGGGTTGGAGCTTAGAACGCGGACCACTAGGTTTTACAAAAATTCTTTTAACAACTATTTCACCGACTTTGAACTTACGTTCAATGACTTTCTTTTGATAAAAACGTGCTAGTCTGTTTTGATAAACTTTTGCATGATTAGCAGCTGACCATCTTTTCTCGTCTAAAAGTTCTAATTGAGCAAGGAGTGCTGAACGATGTTCATCAATGGAAAATTCCTTATTCAATTGTACTCTTAATGACGGTATGAGGATCTCATATGGAACTACCGCCTCCATTCCAAATGTTAAGGAATAAGGAGTTTGTCCAGTAGGTGTGCGGATTGAAGTTCGGTAGGCCCATAGAGCCTCAACCAATTTTTCTGGCCAATCTGCGAATTTATTAGATTTACACGTCTTTTTGATGATTTTTATCAAAGTCTTATTTGTTGCCTCTGCTTGGCCATTGCCTTGCGGATAATAAGGAGACGAATGATGCAATGCAATTTTTTACCTGTTACAGAGGTCCTTCAATTCCTGTGACACGAACTGCGGTCCGTTGTCGGTGACGATGGTGCTTGGAATTCCAAATCGAGTGATGATGTTCTTCATGATGAACTTGCAAACGGTTGATGCTTTGATCTCCACGTACGCTTCAGCTTCTGCCCACTTGGTGAAGTATTCCGTTGCCGTGAGAATGAAAGATTTTTGCTTGATGCCGGAATCTGGATTACCAAGAGGTCCAATGATGTCAAAAGCCCACATGGAGAAAGGCTATGGGGAAGAAACAGGATGGAGTGAAGATGCAGGAGAATGAATTTTGTCGGCGTGAAGTTGACACTTAGCACATCTACGAACATATCCTACACAGTCTTCTTCCATGGTTGGCCAATAAAATCCTTGTCTAAGGATCTTCTTTGCTAGCATCTATCCATTGACATGACCACCACAAACTCCACTATGAGCTCCTTCCATAACCTTCCAAACCTCATCCTCGTCTAGACATCTTAGAAGAACTCCATCAAAACCTCTCTTATACAATGCTCCCCCAACTAGAGTGTATCGTTGAGCAACTCTCCTTATAGCTATTTTCTCCTCAGTTGTAGCTTCCTCAGGATACGATTGATCTTCACAATATTTTTCAATTTCATAATACCATGGCTTCTGTTCATCATCCATCTCTTCTAACAGCTCCATCAACATGATTTCTTTTTTTTCAATGATATCTCCATCTCTGACTTTTTTCAGCAATTTTCCCTTAGTTCTAAGGAATGAAGGGTCTTTCACGGCAGGTGAAAGACGCCTATGAACTATGATTGATTCGGATTGTTTGTTGATTGGAAAATCAAGAGAAGATGCAAGTGAAGCTAGAGCGTCAGCTAAGATGTTCTGATTCCTAGGGACATGGACAAAGATCAATTTCGTGAAAAGCTTTGAGTAAGCAGAAGTAAGTTCTTGATAAGGCTTGAGCTTGGGATCGAGAGTTCGATACTTGGTCAGCACTTGGCGAAGAATCAGCTGGCTATCACCCACAATCCTGAGTTTGGTGGCACCATGGAAATGAGCAGCCTCGAGACCAGCAAGAAGTGCCTCGTATTCAGCTATATTATTTGTGACTGGAAAATCAAGCTGAAAGGCTTGTGGAATGGTGATACCTTCAGGTGATAACAGAACAATACCGATCCCTTTTCCATGAGAATTCAGAGCTCCGTCAAAATGCAGAGTCCACATATCATCTCTGATTTAATTTACGGACGTCAGTTCCTCATCCGGAAACTCTGATCGCACTGGATCAAATCGAGGAAGGGGATGATGAGCGAGATGTTCCGCTATGGCATAACCCTTGATCGCTTTCTGCTGAATATAAGTGATATCGAATTGAGATAGAAAGCTTTGCCATCGCGCTAACCTATCAGTAAGAACAGATTTCTCCAGGAGGAATTTGATCGGATTCATCCTAGCGATGAGATGGACTTTATGGGCCAGAAAATAATGTTTCAATTTCTGCACGACCCAGACCAATGATGCACATGTTTTCTCCATCGCTGTATATCTCTGTTCAGCGGGGTTGAGAAGTTTAGAGAGATAGTAGGCTGCCCTCTCTTTTCCTTCTTCATCTTCTTGTGCTAGGACAGCCCCCACTGCATCATCCAGGACTGAAATGTAAAGTATCAATGGTTTGCCTGGAGATGGTGGTCTCGAAACAGGAGAACTTGCTAAATAGTTCTTTAATCCATCGAATGCCTCCTGACACTTATCGTCCCAATCAAATTTGACTCCCGGCTTGGTAAGTTCGTAAAACAGCTTACACCTTTGTGAGTGCTGAGAGACAAAACGGCGAATGAATTGTAACCTCCCGATTAATCCTCTCAACTCTTTCAAGTTTTTAGGAGGTGGCATTTCTCTGATAGCCTTCGCCTTGTTAGGATCGATCTCAATTCCCCGTTTACTGACAATGAATCCAAGCAATTTTCTTGAAGATACCCCGAATACACATTTCTTGGGGTTCATCTTTAACTGATATTCTCTCGATCTCTCTAACACCCTCGCCAAAACTTTGGCGTCCTCAGCCTTTGTTTTAGATTTAACTAATAAGTCATCCACATACACTTCCAAATCTATGTGCATCATGTCATGAAATTTTGCCATCATGGCCCTCTGATAAGTGGCTCCAGCATTCTTTAATCCAAATGGCATGACAACATAACAGTATGTTCCCCAAGGTGTAGTGAATGACGTTTTCTCTTGATCCTCTTCTGCCAGCTTAATCTGATTGTATCCTGAAAATCCGTCCATAAATGATAAAGTTTCATAGCCAGCGGTATTATCAATGAGTACATCAATATGAGGCAATGGAAAATCGTCTTTAGGACACGTCCGGTTCAAATCGCGGAAGTCAATGCAAATTCTGACCTTCCCGTCCTTCTTCATGACCGGGACTATGTTAGCCACCCATTGTGGATAAAGGACAACTTTAATAAATTTAGCTTTATGTAATTTGTCGACCTCTTCCTTCATCTTTAGAGCCATTTGTGGGTGAAATCGCCTTAAGTTCTGCTTGACCGGACTATCTCCTTCCTTTAATGTTAATCTGTGTTCAACTAAAGACGAGTCTAACCCTGGCATATCCTCATAACTCCAGGCAAAAGTGTCCTTATAGTCCTTTAGTACTTGTACCATTGCCTTCTCATCCGATTTTTACTGACGAGGACAACCTTAGGTTCGTCTTCAGTCCTTAAATTGATTTCTTTGGTGGGCTCTTCTAAGGCAGCTGAGGGTTCATCGAATCTCTTCACTCCACTGGCATATGCCTCAGCCGCGTCCTCGTCATCTTCCTCAATGGGGTCCTTTTCATGTACTAATTCATATACCCCGTACCCATCATTGACTGACTCATCGTCCATGCAATCTTCTGGCATCTGAATTGGATTTTCTAAAAGCTGAGGGATCAGAGAGCAAGAAAAGCACTTGTCAGCTAAGTCCTGGAGGTATCTATCTGGAATTCGCCTACCCTTAGGCTTCCTAGACTTCCTAACCTGACTAATCTGACTAAAATTAGACTGCCTAACTTCACTAAACTCCCTATCATAACCTAACGAAGATGAAGCAGGATGAAAATCCTGAGGTACAAGTGGAAATACAAGTGAATCCTCCCGAGGGGAGGGACAGAGTAGATCTAAGAGAGAATCTTGACCGAAGGACCCGCGCGGCGGGGTGCAATCGGACAAGTAAGATGTTTCCTCGATGAGGATTTGGGAAGAATTTGTTGCCAAATTGGCGTTTTTTTTTGGACAATGAAAGAATTAAACATAAAGCATGAATGAATACAAATGGGAGGAGAATCAGACGGAGGAAGTGGCACCAAGGCCAAAGGATTAGGTGGATCATATAGTAATATGTCCCAGATCAGATTATACAACCTCTCTAGATCGAGAGGAGGTTGTGGTATAAGGTCCCGAGGGGACAGAGTAATCATAACGGGCGGAGCCCGTAGAATATCTTCAATAATGACCCGCGACCAAGTCGGGGTCAGGAGCAGTGTACGAAAAAGAGTATGGAGCATGAAGACATGTGAAGGATATGTCCCCCTCCAGAGCAGATCTGTAGTGTAACCAGCTGTAGGTGCTGAAAATGCTCGTGTGATTAACATGAAAAAGCTATGTTGTTTAGTGTAAACTAACCTATTAAAAACAACAACTAAAGTGCAGTGATCGCCAGAAACTTTTAACTAAAAAGTTTCAAAAGAGATATGATCGCCTACCTGTTTGAACGCGGAAGATTGAGTCCTTGATTCCCCTCCTTCAGCCGGCTGAAGAAAGAGAGCCCTTTCTTTGTTCTTTTGTTCTTGCTGTTGAATTTGAGGTTGAGGATCGTCCAGAAGTCCTTCTGGCTTTGTGCTTGATTTCCCCTTTTGTTCTCTCGTTGTTGTCGAGTGCAGCAGAGACAAAGAAACAGAAAAATAAAGAAGAATGATGATGAGAATTTAAGTGGAAGCAATATTTAAACTGATTATGATTATAAGCATGTGATTGAACAACAAACTTACTTGTTTAAATGGTTTTGAAACCCCTTAAATCAAATAGGTTTTGAAAGATTAATGCTGTGGTGTGTGTTGCATGAAGTGAATATGAAGAATGAAACTAAATGAAGATGTAGAATAAAAATGCAGAAATGAAACACTTATGCCCAATGGGTTGAAGCCTTGAAAGGATGAAGATCTTGAAAGGAACGCCGACTTCTGGAAATGGCAGCGCTCCGGCGTTCCGACGTTGTTGCTTCGATCTTCAACTCGCTATAATGACGCTATGGCTCAACTCAATTCAATTCTCTTTTTTTTTTTTTACTCCCTTCAACATGTAAGGTATTTATAGGCATTTTCTGCGTTCGCGATTAACATAGAAAAATCTAGGATTTATCTATCTTAACCGACAGATAAATACTAATTAATTCATCTTTATCTGTAATTATCTAAAACGCGTCCACCATGGATGACGCCTTTCAGATTAATTTAAGATAAGGATAAATATCCGGGAAAACTTATCTTTATCTTTATTAGCTAAAACGCGTCCACATGTGTAGACGTCTTTTACACTAATTAAGATAAGGATAAACATTCGGAAGAGAAGTTAAAATAGCTTAGGAAACCTAAAACGCGTCGACCTTTGCAGACGCCTTTTAGTTAATAAATCAATTAATTAAAATTCAAATTTAAACGCTAAAATAGGAATAAACTATAAATGGCGTCCACATAGGTCGACGTCTTTTAGACTTCTTCATATTTTAACTGAAATTTGAGCTAAAATCAATTTAATTGATTAACTTAAACATGTCTGTTAAACCCGACACTTAAAAATATCAATAAAAATTAATTAATGGTTAAACATCAGACCATTCTGAGGCATTATTATATGATATGAAATTTACTCAAAATGATGTCAAAATTAGCGTGTCTACAGATGCCTCACCTTGGCATCGTCTTTGCAAGGGAGTGAAATGGAATGGAATGTACTGAAAAGGTGATGCCAAGGTGTGATGAGACACGCTCTTAACATCACATGATTAGAATTTTTCTCAAAATCATCAATGAAGATAACTCAATGAGATCAATGGAATCAATCATGTCTGGATGAGGTAGACAAGGAAATAAAATAAAGTCGATCAACCCCCTCGGAGTGGGAAGTACCCCAGGTCATAGACACTGTAGGTTTCATCATGGGGAGCGTTTGTCAGCCAATGTGGACGTGCTGCAGCCATGATGGATCTTAAAAAAAAACAAGAAATTGGATAAAGAATCCAATCAAGGATAGAATTCCAAGGATATCTTCAAGCGAACCTCAAAGATAATCAAGATACTCAATTCAGAATGGAATATTTCATATCATGTTTGAGATTATTTGATTAATGGTCTGAAACTTAATCAATAATTAATCCTTATCACAATGATTTCAAAGTCCTACATGATGCATGCTGGGCTAAAAGAAAAATATAAAGTCAAATAAAATATAAATTAATCAAGGATAATATTGTTAAATTGTCATTAATGAGTCAAGATACCAATTCTTGTAATTCAGTACTAAGCCGAAACTCGTTTATCCACGCACCGTTTCACAAAAGTGGAACCATCGTCCTCACTAATTAACAATCCAACGGCCTATCCGTGCGATTAAGAATCCTCTGGAATTATCACTGTTTTTGTTGTAGGGGAACTCAAATTCCAGTTTCATCAAAACCACAAGGTCCTTGATATACTCTAATAAATACTTATCATATAGTAATGCTGATGCACAATAATTACATGAAATAGTACAAGGGTAGAGATAACCGTCTTTTTAGCCACGGTCAGGACTTCTTGACTCCCACAGTGAGATCTTCTTGACATTTTCAGCTTTACTCAGGCTTTCTTGAATTTCCTGCAATCAAAATTATTAGTAATTCCAAATATTCAATTTAAACATCAAAACCCACAGAATTTCGAATAAATAACAGAAAAGCTAAAACGCGTCGTGTCGCGCAGACGCCATTTAACGTTGAAACGCGTCAGTGCTCCTAGACGCCTTTCACTCACAGAAACAGGTTTCTGGCTATTCTCTATTCGGATTCCAACTCTTTCATGCCTTGTGTCCTGTATATGACTTGAACAAACAGGTTAAGCATCTATTCAGGCTTAGCCCCTTGCCTGGTTAAGTAACCGACTACTTGATCCTATCCTTGGTAGAAGGGTCAAGGGGCATAGCCTTTATTAACAAAAGTAATGTGAATAATCAAACTTAAGCAAAATGCAACATACAAGCAGACGGATGCTCACTGAAAATAAAAGGAATGAAACACACTAAATGCAACAAGCAGATGCTAATTGAAATATTTTTGTTGTCGTTTTGAAATATTCATTTTTTGTTTGGGGTTTTGAAATATATGTTTTTTTTTTTAATTTTGACGTATGTATTTTTTTTGAATTTTTTATATATATATATATATATTTTTTTTTTTTTGAAATGTATGTATTTTTTTTTGAATTTTTGACTAAAAGATCAGTATGGTACTTAGATCAAAAGATCATATTCATTTATTAACTTAATTCCCAAATTGTTCTTCAACAATTTAACTCAAGCTCATCGTGTTTGAATTTGTGTTTCTATTCGTGATCCCATTTGATGATTTGACCCTTAGTCAATCTAAGCCATTCTTTAAGTTTAGAGTACATCTCTTTAAAAAGAAAAGATGAATAAGTTTAGAAAGCCCATGAGAAGGTTCCGGAGACTTAAAAAGATGTTCCTTTCCTACCCTAATATCCGTTGGGGTTCGGTCATTTCCTTTCCGGGGTATTTATCGACCTTGCGTTCCCTTTCATTTCATTTCATGGCCTTGATGTAACGTTTGTAATGTAATGGCCTTTTGATTTGACATTTGGCTTTTTCCCTTTTGTCTTTTGTTTTTCTATTCTTTTCTTTTTTCTTTGCTTTGTGACGGATCTCCCCCTTTTTTTTTTTTTTTTTATGACGGCCTCCTACTAAGATGGCGGGTATTCTTGGTAGTCTATTCTAAGTCTCGTTCCGACATCATGGGCCGAGTATAAAACAGAATTTTTGCTTCAAAAAGAATGATTTGTACTTTACACTTTTGGTCAAGCTTTCGATATCCTTTAGGACTTGCCATCTCTTGTTACTCACGAATCAAACGTGTTAGTGTGTGCAGTAATGGGCTTGAAATTAAGTTATCCAGACTGATAAGGAAATTTGAGTTTATAAATTTTCTAATTCCACTGGTCTTTGTACCATACTGATCGACTCTTTAACCTAAGGGTAGTATTTCTTAAGATGTAAACCATTCCAGGGATGTTTTAGCTCTTCTACTTCTGCATTAACAAGACGATAAGCGTTACCAGGAAAAGCGTGCGATACAACATAAGGTCCTTCCCAGTTGGGTTGGAGCTTAGAACGCGGACCACCAAGTTTTACAAAAATTCTTTTAACAACCATTTCACCGACTTTGAACTTACGTTCAATGACTCTCTTTTGATAAAAACGTGCTAGTCTATTTTGATAAACTTTTGCATGATTAGCAGCTGACCATCTTTTCTCGTCTAAAAGTTCCAATTGAGCAAGGAGTGCTGAACGATGTTCATCAATGGAAAATTCCTTATTCAATTGTACTCTTAATGACGGTATGAGAATCTCATATGGAACTACCGCCTCCATTCCAAATGTTAGGGAATAAGGAGTTTGCCCAGTAGGTGTGCGGATTGAAGTTCGGTAGGCCCATAGAGCCTCAACCAATTTTTCTGGCCAATCTGCGAATTTATTAGATTTGCACGTCTTTTTGATGATTTTTATCAAAGTCTTATTTGTTGCCTCTGCTTGGCCATTGCCTTGCGGATAATAAGGAGATGAATGATGCAATGCAATTTTATACATGTTACAGAGGTCCTTTAGTTCTTGTGACACGAACTGCGGTCCGTTGTCGGTGACGATGGTGCTTGGAATTCCAAATCGGGTGATGATGTTCTTCATGATGAACTTGCAGACGGTTGATGCTTTGATCTCCACGTACGCTTCAGCTTCTGCCCACTTGGTGAAGTATTCCGTTGCCGTGAGAATGAAAGATTTTTGCTTGATGCCGGAATCTGGATTACCAAGAGGTCCAATGAGGTCGAAAGCCCACATGGAGAAAGGCTATGGGGAAGAAAAATGATGGAGTGAAGATGCAGGAGAATGAATTTTGTCGGCGTGAAGTTGACACTTAGCACACCTACGAACATATCCTACGCAGTCTTCTTCCATGCTTGGCCAATAAAATCCTTGTCTAAGGATTTTCTTTGCTAGCATCTGTCCATTGACATGACCACCACAAACTCCACTATGAGCTCCTTCCATAACCTTCCAAAGCTCATCTTCGTCTAGACATCTCAGAAGAACTCCATCAAAACCTCTCTTGTATAATGCTCCCCCAACTAGGGTGTACCGTTGAGCAACTCTCCTGATAGCTCTCTTCTCCTCAGTTGTAGCTTCCTCAGGATACGATTGATCTTCACAATATTTTGCAATTTCATAATACCATGGCTTCTGTTCATCATCCATCTCTTCTAACAGCTCCATGAACATGATTTCTCTTTTTTCAATGATATCTCCGTCTCTGACTTTCTTCAGCAACTTCTCCTTAGTTCTAAGGAATGAAGGATCTTTCACGGCAGGTGAAAGACGCCTATGAACTATGATTGATTCGGATTGTTTGCTGATTGGAAAATCAAGAGAAGATGCAAGCGAAGCTAGAGCGTCAGCTAAAATGTTTTGATTCCTAGGGACATGGACAAAGATCAATTTCGTGAAAAGCTTTGAATAAGCAGAAGTAAGTTCTTGATAAGGCTTGAGCTTGGGATCGAGAGTTCGATACTTGGTCAGCACTTGGCGAAGAATAAAAAAAAAGAAAGTTGGCTATCACCCACAATCCTGAGTTTGGTGGCACCATGGAAATGAGCAGCCTCGAGACCAGCAAGGAGTGCCTCGTATTCAGCTATATTGTTTGTAATTGGAAAATCAAGCTGAAAGGCTTGTGGAATGGTGATACCTTCAGGTGATAACAGAACAATACCGATCCCTTTTCCATGAGAATTCAGAGCTCCGTCAAAATGCAGAGTCCACATATCATCTCTGATTTGATTTACGGACATCAGTTCCTCATCCGGAAACTCTGATCGGACTGGATCAAATCAAGGAAGGGGATGATGAGCGAGATGTTCTGCTATGGCATAGCCCTTGATCGCTTTCTGCTGAATGTAAGTGATGTCGAATTGAGATAGAAAGCTTTGCCATCGCGCTAACCTATCAGTAAGAACAGATTTCTCCAGGAGGAATTTGATCGGATTCATCCTAGCGATGAGATGGACTTCATGGGCCAGAAAATAATGCTTCAATTTCTGAACAACCCAAACCAATGCTGCACATGTTTTCTCCATCACCGTATATCTCTGTTCAGCGGGGTTGAGAAGTTTGGAGAGATAATAGGCTGCCCTCTCTTTTCCTTCTTCATCCTCTTGTGCTAGGACAGCCCCCACTGCATCATCCAGGACTGAAATGTAAAGTATCAATGGTTTGCCTGGAGATGGTGGTCTCAAAACAGGAGGACTTGCTAAATAGTTCTTTAATCCATCGAATGCCTCCTGACACTTATCGTCCCAATCGAATTTAACTCCCGGCTTGGTAAGCTCGTAAAACGGCTTACACCTTTGCGAGTGCTGGGAGACAAAGCGGCGAATAAAGTGCAACCTCCCGATTAATCCTCTCAACTCTTTCAAGTTTTTGGGAGGGGGCATTTCTCTGATAGCCTTTGCCTTGTTAGGATCGATCTCAATTCCCCGTTTGCTGACAATGAATCCAAGCAATTTTCCTGAAGACACCCCGAATACACATTTCTTGGGGTTCATCTTTAACTGATATTCTCTCGATCTCTCTAATACCCTTGCCAAAACTTTGGCGTGCTCAGCCTTTGTTTTAGATTTAACTAATAAGTCATCCACATACACTTCCAGATCTATGTGCATCATGTCATGAAATATTGCCATCATGGCCCTCTGATAGGTGGCTCCAGCATTCTTTAATCCAAATGGCATGACAACATAACAGTATGTTCCCCAAGGTGTAGTGAATGATGTTTTCTCTTGATCCTCTTCTGCCAGCTTAATCTGGTTATATCCTGAAAATCCGTCCATAAATGATAACGTCTCATAGCCAGCAGTATTATCGATAAGTACATCAATATGAGGCAATGGAAAATCATCTTTAGGACACGCCCGGTTCAAATCGCGGAAGTCAATGCAAATTCTGACCTTTCCGTCCTTCTTCATAACCGGCACTATATTGGCCACCCATTGTAGATAAAGGACAACTCTAATAAATTTGGCTTTGTGCAACTTGTCGACCTCTTCCTTCATCTTTAAAGCCATTTGTGGGTGGAATCGCCTTAATTTCTGCTTGACAGGGCTAGCTCCTTCCTTTAATGTCAATCTGTGTTCAACTAAAGATGAGTCTAACCCCGGCATATCTTCATAACTCCAGGCGAAAGTGTCCTTATAGTCCTTAAGTACTTGTACCATTGCCTTCTCATCCTCTGTAGAAAGATTTTTACTGACGAGGACAACCTTAGGTTCGTCTTCAGTCCCTAAATTAATTTCTTTGGTGAGCTCTTCTACGGCAGCTGAGGGTTCATCAAATCTCTTCACTCCACTGGCATATGCCTCAGCTGCATCCTCGTCATCTTCCTCATCAACAATGGGGTCCTTTTCATGTACTAATTTATATACCCCGTACCCATCATTGACTGACTCATCGTTCATACAATCTTCTGGCATCTGAATTGGATTTTCTAAAAACTGAGGGATCAAAGAACAAGAAGAGCATTTATTAGCTAAGTCCTAGAGGTATCTATCTGGAATTCGCTTACCCTTAGGCTTCCTAGACTTCCTAACCTGACTAACCTAACTTCACTATCATAACCTAACGAAGACGAAGCAGGATGAAAATCCTGAGATACAAGTGGAAATACAAGAGAATCCTCCCGAGGGGAGGGACAGAGTAAATCTAAGAGAGAATCTTGACCGAAGGACCCGCGCGGCGGGGTGCAATCGGACAAGTAAGATGTTTCCTCAATGAGGATCTGGGAAGAATTTGTTGCCAAATTGGCATTTTTTTTTTGGACAATGAAAGAATTAAACATAAAGCAGGAATGAATACAAATGGGAGGAGAATCAGACGGAGGAAGTGGCACCAAGGCCAGAGGATTAGGGGGATCATATAGCAATATGTCCCATATCAGATCATACAACCTCTCTAGATCGAGAGGAGGTTGTGGTATAATGTCCCGAGGGGATAGAGTAATCATGACGGGCGGAGCCCGTGGGATATCTTCAATTATGACCCGCGACCAAGTCGGGGTCAAGAGTAGTGTACGAAAAAGTGTATGGAGCATGAAGACATGTGAAGGATATGTCCCCCTCCAGAGCAGATCTGTTGTGTAACCAGCTTCATAGGGGTCATCTGGTTCCCCTTCGTTAGTCTCTTCAGACAGCAGTATGCGCTTGTCAAATATGGCACCAGGGCTTTCAATCAGTTCGTCAATCTGCGGCGGCCACTTAGGTTCTGCAGGATCTAGGAATAGTCTGTTCAGTGCAATATACAGGTCCCTCAGATCGAACCACCTGTACCATTCACATTCAGGATCATGACATTTCCTCCTTTTCATAGGCCGCAGAGCCTCCAAGGATTGGTACGTAAGTAGTTCAGAGCAATGTCTGGCCAAGTCCCTCCCATATATGTCATGGAAGTCAAAACAGGAAGTAATGACCACCGTGTTGTCCTAGCTAAGTATGGGCCCTTTCACAAAGTGCGTACACAGGGTCCATGTTAAAGGATCTCGGCCTTCTTTGGGTGGTGTAGACATTGCCTCCCAGATTTTCGGACCTTGTTCGATCTCTGCTTTCTGAACCAGATCTTGCTTCAGTTTTATTGGCCTATAGCCCAGACCACTTCCAGGTGCTGCTCGATGATTTCTGACAGGAGTGGTCCTGCCTTGCAACTGTGTGCCCAGACCTTTCCCAGGCTCGTAGCCGTTCTTCATCATAATCCTCCATCCTGGGGTACTCATGCACTTCCCCCTTTTTATAGCATCTAATGGGTATGGAGAAATAGTGGCGGCTTTCAGAGGATCAGCCACTGGATGATAGACCTGTAATACCGACAGAAAAGGTTGCCGGCCAGGTAAAACAGCAGACTTAATGTTCAAGGTATGAGCAGCAGCAAGGATCGGCATGCTCGTTACTTTAATTATTCGTCCTTTGTAAGGAAATTTGAGGCATTGATGATTCGTAGAGGGAATCGCCTCAAGAGTTTTAATATAAGGACGACCCAGAATGGCATTTATAGAAGGGTCGATTTCTAGGATGTGAAATTCGACCTCTGCATGACTTACAGGGCCCAGCTCCACCTTTAAATAGACCATTCCCAGAGGGGAACGGGTAGAATTGTCATATGCTGTCACTGAGATGGGGCTGGGGAGCCATTTCTCTTTGGGCACACCGCACAGCTCCAGGGTCTTCGGAGGTAGAACATTGATCGAAGCCCCTGTGTCGACCAGGCTTGCATCCACGGCCTTCTTACAGATGTTGACCGTGATGCTCAGAGCCATGCTTCTGGCTGCCGGCGGTGCTAGTTCCGAAGTATGAAATGTAATGGAGGGCTGATCCCCCTGAGGAACTAGTAGTGCTGCAATCTTCTCTACCGGCACGTCTTCATTGACCATCACCTTCTGCAGATATTCCATTAAAGCTTCTTGGTGACTCTTGGACCTTTTGATTAGTTCGAGTATAGTGATCCGTGCCGGTGTCCGATCCAGGTGTTTCAACAAGTCGTATTGAGTGCCTGGTGCACTCTCTTCATTATGGGCTTCCTCAGTCGGCTATGATGGGCCGTCTCTAACCGTGGACTGAGGAAAGATTTTGTTGAAAATCCTTCCACTCCGGAGCGCGTGTTCCTCAACCGTGGAGGATCCGGGTGACACCTTAAGTACCGCAGGGTTAGATGGTGCGGATGGCGTAGAGGGTTGGTAGGTAGGTGATGGCGTAGGGCTAGGTGGTGATGGCGCAGTGCGGATTAGAGGCCTAGAGGGTTGGATGGTGGATGGGTAAGTGGTTGGTGAAGTGGGGAATGGTACGTGTAATAGCGGTCTAGATGGTAAGGGCATATCTGGGTAGGTGGTAGTGGTAGCGGGTGAAGTAGGAAATGGTATGCGTAATAGTGGCCTAGATGGTAGGAGGGGCGCGTTATTGGTTTGCGGGGGGTTATATGATGGAGGCGTAGTGGTGCGGGATGTAATGGGTCTAAGGAAGGTGGGTAGTGGTAATGGGTTATTAGGTGCGGGCGAGTGATATGTGGGTGTCGGTAGAGGAGTGATGGTAACGGGTTGTGGTCTGGGTATGTGGATGGTGCGGCGTGGTGGTCGCTCTGCGGTACTTGGAATGTGACCCGTTGAACAAAGAGAGGAAGAGTCCTCTACTCTCCACTGCTGCCCACGACCACCCTCAGACTGGCTGTTCGTCAAAATGGGAGCAACTTGGTTTTGGTTCTGGTGCTCCGGGAGTGGATTCTGCACTATGCCCATGTTGGATGGTGCTGCTGCTTGTGCCGGTGGTCTTGCTTGCTGCTGCTGCTGCTGCTGTGGTCTCCTCGCCTTCAGGGCTGTTATGTACTTTTTCATCTCCTCCCAGTCTATGCCGCCCTGCTCGTTGAGATTATGGATATAATCTCTGAACTGGAAGCAAGTGTCAATAGTATGCCCAAGTTGCCTATGGAAGTAGCAATACCTGGACGTATCGGCATTTTGAAGGCAGACAGCCTTTTCCCTTGGCAAAACTAAGGCATTAGCTGCCATTAAAGCACTGAAGATATCCGCCAAGGATTCTGGGAGGGCCGGGTATTCTGCCCTCTTCGGGCCTGGAGGTCTCCTCTGCTAGTTGTAATCACCAGGAGGAGGGACATTGTGGTACGCCGGCGGTGCGCGCGGCTGGTACTGTGGCTGTTACTGTTGCTGTTGATATGGTTGCTGAGGGAGTTGTTGGTACTACTGTTGCCGTTGCGGCTGTTGCTGTAGCTGTTGCTGGTTCTGATTCGGCTGCTGGGGCCGCTGGTACTGCTGTTGGTAATGGGGGTTCTGCTGCTGCCTGTACCCTTGTTGGCTCGGCTGCGGTGGCCTCTGGTACTGCTGCTGGTTCCTCACGAACTGGGGCGAATTATTGTTCATGGTACTGACTTGCTCGTGAGAGAGCGTGCCCTTAGTAGTCGGACCTGTGCTAGGAGAATTCGGCACTGCAGGCTTCCGAGGTGGAGGCCTGCTAGGTCTGTGAGGATCAAAGACGCTAGAGAATGTAGCGTCCTTGAAGGCATTTTGGCAGTACCGTGCTCTTTCATAGAGCTCTGCCATATTAGTCAAATTGTTCAAGGAGAGGACTAGCTTGAACTGGGGCGTGGCGTTAGAAATTAACATTTTCACTTGTTCAGATTCGGACAAGTGATCCTTCACTTTTTAAGCCAAGCCCCGCCACCTATCAGCAAAACTGACAAACTCCTCATCTGGTTTCATCTTTTCTGCAATGAGGTCCGTGATAGACAAGGAGGGCGCAACTCTGTCCTGGTATCGTTGAATAAATTTGCGTGAAACGATACCGTAATCCTCTACTTCGGAGGGTTCCAGAGAAAAGAACCACTCGAGGGCTGGTCCCTCTAGAGATCTACTAAACAAGAAAGCCAACGACCTCTTATCGTTCTGCCAGAAAGAGGATTCGTACATGAACTCCTTCAGATGCGTGGAGGGGTTACCAGTACCGTTATACTTTCGATACACTGGCATTTCAGAGGGTGGCAGATGGAATACTGGCAGGCTCGGTAAATTGATTTCTGGCACAGCTTTAACCCCCATCATCTTCTGGAGATTGTTGAACTGCTCATCCATGCGCTCCATCTTGGCCAGCAACGCTTGCGTGGTCAGATCTGCCTGGGGAGGAGGAGGAGGTGGAAGTACTTGATAGGCCTGCTGCCTAGAGTACGTTGGACAGGGAGGACAATAAGGAGGAGGTCCGGCAGAGCTTCCGCCATGCCCGAGGGCATTTTGATAAATAGGCGTTTGCGGTCTAGCCGGTTGCCTAGATGATGAAAGTTGTGGCCCAGTTGGCCGAGAAGCAATATGAAGGCCTTCCATGGCCTGATGGATATAAGAAGGAGGAAGAGGGGGTTGTTGAGTAACAACGGGGGGAGCCATAGGGTTCGGCTCAGCAGGCTGCACGGGTGCCTTCCCCTTCAAAATAGACTGGATGGCCTCGAACTGCTGATGGTCCAGTCGGGAGGCAAGAACTCCCAGGGCATTGACAAGATCCATAGGATCGGAGGATGAGGGATCATGGTGATTCATGTCCCCCTCTAGATCAGGATTAGGGATCGCATATTCATGCGGGGGAAGATCAGAATATCGATCCTGTGGATGAAAAAGAGGAGTCCGGACATTCCCATCATGTCGAACCGGAATGGGGACAGAATTACGGGAGGCATCAGCATCTCTCCCGTTCTCATAGTTGAAGTCTGAATCGCGAGGGGCATTAGCATCTCCCTCGTAGTTGATGATGGCGTCTTGGGCCATACTCAAGTCCCTGCCTGATCGCAGCAACATGATATTAGATTCCCTTTTCAAAGATTTAATCAAACAAGTTGTGCAGAGATTAATCAAACAAGTGGATGCTTAACGTGATTTCAGGGTTCCTTGTTGAGTTATTTGAATTGGATTAAACCACAATTTCGCTCAGGGAAGGATCCTAGTTTCAGTTCAGTTTCCACCGTTATTCTCTAGGGTTCTCTCTCACAACGCTTTCGGAATCTAGCCGGGACTTCAATTGGTACAACCAGCCCGATGATCAAGGAGGAATACCTTGATTTTGGGGACTTATGGAGGTCTCAACGTCAACTTCTCTAGTCTGATCAAGGGACCAACCCAATCAGAGAGAGTTGCTGACGTCGAGTAATGTGTTCCTAAGAAGAGGAGGGTTTTCGCCTCAATGCGTATGCCCTGCGGCCTGGATGGCTTCTAATGCTTAATAAATAATGGGTAGCTAGCATCAAAACACAGAAATCTGGAAACTGAAAAATAATTAAGAAACTGTCTGAATCGCGTCGATGGTGGTCGACGCTATTCAAAACAGAACTTAATTCTTTCGCAGAAACAGATCTGAAAAATAACTAAGAAACTGTGTGAATCGCGTCGATGGTAGTCGACGCTATTCAACACAGAACTTAATTTTTTCGCAGAAACAGATGCAAACAGCAGAGAAAGTCTGAAGACTAAAAGGCGTCTGGGTGTGCTGACGCGGTTTGGAAACGAGTCAGTGCTCCTGGACGCTTTTTAGTTCGCAGAAACAGTTTTGCAGGAGGATTTTCTGGGTTGAATCCTCCTCAAACAAGGTAAAAAGCAGTAAACAATCGACTCATGCAAAGATTTTTAGTTTCAGATTTTAAACATGATGATTTACTAACTAAACAACTAGGAAATCACTCAATCACACATCATTTTTATCACAAAAACAGCTTTTTTGAACTAATCAAGGGGAGGGCAAGATCTTGCCACTAGGGTGTGCACGTGGTGCACGAGGAAAATTAATTAAACTAAACACTCACCAATTGGTGAGGACGTGTCGAGAGACACAAATGGTGCACCGTGGGTGCCCGATATGATGATAGCAAGAACAAAAAGAAACTAAAAGACGGCGAGACCAAGTCCCACCGTGATCGCCAAAAGAGCTGTAGGTGCTGAAAATGCTCGTGTGATTAACATGAAAAAGCTATGTTGTTTAGTGTAAACTAACTTATTAAAAACAGCAACTAAAGTGCAGTGATCGCCAGAAACTTTTAACTAAAAAGTTTCAAAAGAGATATGATCGCCTACCTGTTTGAACGCGGAAGATTGAGTCCTTGATTCCCCTCCTTCAGCCGGCTGAAGAAAGAGAGCCCTTTCTTTGTTCTTTTGTTCTTGCTGTTGAATTTGAGGTTGAGGATCGTACAAAAGTCCTTCTGGCTTTGTGCTTGATTTCCCCTTTTGTTCTCTCGTTGTTGTCGAGTGCAGCAGAGACAAAGAAACAGAAAAATAAAGAAGAATGATGATGAGAATTTAAGTGGAAGCAATATTTAAACTGATTATGATTATAAGCATGTGATTGAACAACAAACTTACTTGTTTAAATGGTTTTGAAACCCCTTAAATCAAATAGGTTTTGAAAGATTAATGCTGTGGTGTGTGTTGCATGAAGTGAATATGAAGAATGAAACTAAATGAAGATGTAGAATAAAAATGCAGAAATGAAACACTTATGCCCAATGGGTTGAAGCCTTGAAAGGATGAAGATCTTGAAAGGAACGCCGACTTCTGGAAATGGCAGCGCTCCGGCGTTCCGACGTTGTTGCTTCGATCTTCAACTCGCTATAATGACGCTATGGCTCAACTCAATTCAATTCTCTCTTCTTTTTTTTTTACTCCCTTCAACATGTAAGGTATTTATAGGCATTTTCTGCGTTCGCGATTAGCATAGAAAAATCTAGGATTTATCTATCTTAACCGACAGATAAATACTAATTAATTCATCTTTATCTGTAATTATCTAAAACGCGTCCACCATGGATGACGCCTTTCAGATTAATTTAAGATAAGGATAAATATCTGGGAAAACTTATCTTTATCTTTATTAGCTAAAACGCGTCCACATGTGTAGACGTCTTTTACACTAATTAAGATAAGGATAAACATTCGGAAGAGAAGTTAAAATAGCTTAGGAAACCTAAAACGCGTCGACCTTTGCAGACGCCTTTTAGTTAATAAATCAATTAATTAAAATTCAAATTTAAACGCTAAAATAGGAATAAACTATAAATGGCGTCCACATAGGTCGACGTCTTTTAGACTTCTTCATATTTTAACTGAAATTTGAGCTAAAATCAATTTAATTGATTAACTTAAACATGTCTGTTAAACCCGACACTTAAAAATATCAATAAAAATTAATTAATGGTTAAACATCAAACCATTCTGAGGCATTATTATATGATATGAAATTTACTCAAAATGATGTCAAAATTAGCGTGTCTACACCAGCTTCATAGGGGTCATCTGACTCCCCTTCATCAGTCTCTTCAGACAGCAGTATCCGCTTGTCAAATATGGCACCAGGGCTTTCAATCAGCTCATCAATCTGCGGCGGCCACTTAGGTTCTGCAGGATCTAGGAATAGTCTGTTCAGTGCAATATACAGGTCTCTCAGATCGAACCACCTGTACCATTCACATTCAGGATCATGACATTTCCTCCTTTTCATAGGCCGCAGAGCCTCCAAGGATTGGTACGTAAGTAGTTCAGAGCAATGTTTGGCCAAGTCCCTCCCATATATGTCATGGAAGTCAAAACAGGAAGTAATGACCACCGTGTTGTCATAGCTAAGTATGGGCCCTTTCACGAAGTGCGTACACAGGGTCCATGTTAGGGGATCTCGGCCTTCTTTGGGTGGTGTAGACATTGCCTCCCAGATTTTCGAACCTTCTTCGATTTCTGCTTTATGAACCAGATCTTGTTTCAGTTTTATTGGCCTATAGCCCAGACCACTTCCAGGTGCTGCTCGATGATTTCTGACAGGAGTGGTCCTGCCTTGCAACTGTGTGCCCAGACCTCTTCCAGGCTCGTAGCCGTTCTTCATCATAATCCTCCATCCTGGGGTACTCATGCACTTCCCCCTCTTGATAGCATCTAACGGGTATGGAGAAATAGTGGCGGCTTTTAGAGGATCAGCCACTGGACGGTAGACCTGTAATACCGACAGAAAAGGTTGTCGGCCAGGTAAAACAGCAGACTTAATGTTCAAGGTATGAGCAGCAGCAAGGATCGGCATGCTCGTCACTTTAATAATTCGTCCTTTATAAGGGAATTTGAGGCATTGGTGATTCGTAGAGGGAATCGCCTCAAGAGTTTTGATATAAGGACGACCCAAAATGGCATTTATGGAAGGGTCGATTTCTAGGATGTGAAATTCGATCTCTGCATGACTTACAGGGCCCATCTCCACCTTTAAATAGACCATTCCCAGAGGGGAACGGGTAGAATTGTCATATGTTGTCACTGAGATGGGGCTGGGCAGCCATTTTTCTTTGGGCACACCGCATAGCTCCAGGGTCTTCGGAGGTAAAACATTGATCGAAGCCCCTGTGTCGACCAGGCATGCATCCACGGCCTTCTTACAGATGTTGACCGTGATGCTCAGAGCCATGCTTCTGGCTGCCGGCGGTGCTAGTTCCGATGTATGAAATGTAATGGAGGGCTGATCCCCCTGAGGAACTAGTAGTGCTGCAATCTTCTCTACCGGCACGTCTTCATTGACCATCACCTTCTGCAGATATTCCATTAAAGCTTCTTGGTGACTCTTGGATCTTTTGATTAGTTCTAGTACAGTGATCCGTGCCGGTGTCCGATCCAGGTGTTTCAACAAGTCATATTGAGTGCCTGGTGCACTCTCTTCATTGTGGGCTTCCTCAGTCGACTGTGATGGGCCGTCTCTAACTGTGGACTGAGGAAAGACTTTGTTGAAAATCCTTCCACTCCGGAGCGCATGTTCCTCAACCGTGGAGGATCCGGGTGACACTTTAAGTACTGCAGGGTTGGATGGTGCGGATGGCGTAGAGGGTTGGTATGTAGGCGATGGCGTAGGGCTAGGTGGTGATGGCGCGGTGCGGATTAGAGGCCTAGATGGTTGGATGGTGGATGTGTAAGTGGTTGGCGAAGTGGGGAATGGTACGCGTAATAGCGGTCTAGATGGTAAGGGGATATCTGGGTAGGCGGTGGTGGTAGCGGGTGAAGTAGGAAATGGTATGTGTAATAGTGGCCTGGATGGTAGGAGAGGCGCGTTATTGGTTTGCGGGGGGTTATATGATGGAGGTGTAGAACTGCGGGATGTAATGGGTCTAAGGAAGGTGGGTAGGGGTAATGGGTTATTGGGTGCGGGCGAGTGATATGTGGGTGTGGGTAGAGGGGTGATAGTAACGGGTTGTGGTCTGGGTATGTGGATGGTGCGGCGTGGTGGTCGCTCTGCGGTACTTTGAACGTGACCCGTTGAACAAAGAGAGGAAGAGTCCTCTACTCTCCACTGCTGCCCACGACTAGCCTCAGACTGGCTATTCGTCAGAATGGGAGCAACTTGGTTTTGGTTCTGGTGCCCCGGGAGTGGATTCTGCACTATGCCCATATTGGGTGGTGCTGCTGCTTGTGCCGGTGGTCTTGCTTGCTGCTGCTGCTACTGCTGTGGCCTTCTTGCCTTCAGGGCTGATATGTACTTTTTCATCTCCTCCCAGTCTATGCCGCCCTGCTCATTGAGATCATGAATATAATCTCTGAACTGGAAGCAGGTGTCAATGGTATGCCCAGGTTGCCTATGGAAGTAGCAATACCTGGACGTATCGGCATTTTGAGGCCAGACGGCCTTTTCCCTCGGCAAAACTAAGGCATTGGCTGCCATTAAAGCACTGAAGATATCCGCCAAGGATTCTGGGAGGGCCGGGTACTCTGCCCTCTTCGGGCCTGGAGGTCTCCTCTGCTGGCTGTAGTCACCAGGAGGAGGGACATTGTGGTTTAGGGTTTAGGGTTTAGGACGGCGGTGCGCGCGGTTGGTACTGTGGCTGTTGCTGTTGCTGCTGATATGGCTGCTGTTGGGGCTGCTGGTACTGTTGTTGCCGTTGCGGCTATTGTTGTAGCTGTTGCTGGTTTTGATTCGGCTGCTGGGGCCGCTGGTACTGCTGTTGGTAATGGGGGTTCTGCTGCTGCCTATACCCTTGTTGGTTCGGCTGTGGTGGCCTCTGGTATTGTTGCTGGTTCCTCACGAACTGGGGCGAATTATTGTTCATGGTACTGACTTGCTCGTGAGAGAGCGTGCCCTCAGTAGTCGGACCTGTGCTGGGAGAATTTGGCACTGCAGGCTTCCGAGGTGGAGGCCTGCTAGGTCTGTGAGGATCAAAGACCCTAGAGAACGTAGCGTCCTTGAAGGCATTCTGGCAGTACCGTGCTCTTTCATAGAGCTCTGCCATGTTAGTCAAATTGTTCAAGGAGAGGACTAGCTTGAACTGGGGCGTGGCGTTAGAAATTAACATTTTCACTTGTTCAGATTCGGACAAGTGATCCTTCACCTTTTCAGCCAGGCCCCGCCACCTGTCAGCAAAACTGACAAACTCCTCATCATGTTTCATCTTTTCTGCAATGAGGTCCGTGATAGACAAGGAGGGTGCAACTCTGTCCTGGTATCGTTGGATAAATTTGCGTGAAACGATACCATAATCCTCTACTTCGGAGGGTTCCAGAGAAAAGAACCACTCGAGGGCTGGTCCCTCTAGAGATCTCCTGAACAAGAAGGCCAACGACCTCTTATCGTTCTGCCAGAAAGAGGATTCGTACATGAACTCCTTCAGATGTGTGAATGGGTTACCAGTACCGTTATACATCCGATAGACTGGCATCTCAGAGGGTGGCAGATGGAATACTGGCAGGCCCGGTAAACTGATTTCTGGCACAGCTTTAACCCCCATTATCTTCTGGAGGTTGTTGAACTGCTCATCCATGCGCTCCATCTTGGCCAGCAACGCTTGCGTGGTCAGATCTGCCTGGGGAGGAGGAGGAGGTGGAAGTACTTGATAGGCCTGCTGCCTAGAGTACGTTGGACAGGGAGGACAATAAGGAGGAGGTCCGGCAGAGCTTCCGCCATACCCGAGGGCATTTTGATAAATAGGAGTTTGCGGTCTAGCCGGTTGCCTAGATGATGAAAGCTGCGGCCCAGCTGGCCGAGAAGTAAGATGAAGGCCCTCCATGGCCTGATGGATGTAAGGAGGAGGAAGAGGAGGTTGTTGAGTAACAACATGGGGAGCCATAGGGTTCGGCTCAGCAGGCTGCATGGGTGCCTTCCCCTTCAAGATAGACTGGATCGCCTCGAACTGCTGAGGGTCCAGTCAGGAAGCAAGAACTCCCAGAGCATTGACGAGATCCATAGGATCGGAGGATGAGAGATCATTCTGATTCATGTCCCCCTCTAGATCGGGATTAGGGATCGCATATTCATGCGTGGGAAGATCAGAATATCGATCCTGTGGATGAAAAAGAGGAGTCCGGACATTCCCATCATGTCGAACCGGAATGGGGACAGAATTACGGGAGGCATCAGCATCTCTCCCGTTCTCATAGTTGAAGTTTGAATCGCGAGGGGCATTAGCATCTCCCTCGTAGTTGATGATGGCGTCTTGAGCCATACTCAAGTCCCTGCCTGATCGCAGCAACATGATGTTAGATTCCCTTTTCAAAGATTTAATCAAACAAGTTGCACAGAGATTAATCAAACAAGTGGATGCTTAACGTGATTTTAGGGTTCCTTGTTGAGTTATTTGAATTGGATTAAACCACAATTTCGCTCAGGGAAAGGATCCTAGTTTCAGTTCAGTTTCCACCGTTATTCTCTAGGGTTTTCTCTCACAACGCTTTCGGAATCTAGCCGGGACTTCAATTGGTACAACCAGCCCGATGATCAAGGAGGAATACCTTGATTTTGGGGACTTATGGAGGTCTCAACGTCAACTTCTCTAGTCTGATCAAGGGACCAACCCAATCAGAGAGAGTTGCTGACGTCGAGTAATGTGTTCCTAAGAAGAGGAGGGTATTCGCCTCAATGCGTATGTCCTGCGGCCTGGATGGCCTCTAATGCTTAATAAGTAATGGGTAGCTAGTACTCAAAACAAAGAAATCTGGAAACTGAAAAATAATTAAGAAACTGTCTGAATAGCGTCGATGATAGTAGACGCTATTCAAAACAGAACTTAATTCTTTCGCAGAAAGAGATCTGAAAAATAATTAAGAAACTGTCTGAATCGCGTCGATGGTAGTCGACGCTATTCAACACAGAACTTAATTTTTTTTCGCAGAAACAGATGCAAACAGCAGAGAAAGTCTGAAGACTAAAAGGCGTCTGGGTGTGCTGACGCGGTTTTGAAACGCGTCAGTGCTCCTGGACGCTTTTTAGTTCGCAGAAACAGTTTTGCAGGAGGATTTTCTGGGTTGAATCCTCCTCAAACAAGGTAAAAAGCAGTATACAATCGACTCATGCAAATTTTTTTAGTTCCAGATTTTAAACAAGATGATTTACTAACTAAACAACTAGGAAATCTATCAATCACACATCATTTTTATCACAAAAAACAGCTTTTTGAACTAATCAAGGGGAGGGCAAAATCTTGCCACTGGGGTGTGCACGTGGTGCAAGAGGGAAATTAATTAAACTAAACACTCACCAATTGGTGAGGACGTGTCGTGTAACGACCCGCCACCCTATAATCGGGGATCCGATTACTAAATGGGTACCGAATCATTAATTTGGGACCAAACCAGGATCTAGTAAGTCTGGGAAATAAATAATAAACTAAGCTAAACATTCACATCGCATTGAATTGAAAGTGCAGGAAATTAAAATTATTACAATGCGACTCGATTACAGCAAATAATTACATACTCCAGCTGAAAGGAAATAATTAAACATACAGGCCAGAAAATAAATGACAACTACATCGGGGCATACCCCGGAACAACTGCCGAAGAAGCACAACACACGGCCGCACACGCCGCTCTAAGTCTGCTGGGAGTCCTCACCTGAAAACCGCAGGGGTGAGTCTCAAGAACAAGACTCAGTAGGGATCCTTCGATCCCCACTGCCCACGCACACACCCACAAGTGTAAAGTACAGCTAACGGTGAAGTAACAAGTGTAGTGGCAAGTACAATTCCTAATTCTCTACGTGAGAATACCTGCAATCGCAGTTATAATAATCATGCACATTCTAAACCAGCCGTTAGAAAATCTACAACCATCATCTCGATAGAACTCGCCGACCGTGCAAACAACGGTGGGGAAAACCTCGACCCGCTGAGACCAAGAAGTAGCCCCTCGGATAGCACGCTCGCTACTCCGGCCCAACTGGCTCAGGTGACTACCCCTTCCCCCAGCATGAGTGACTCTCCGAATGTACCACTCCGACACCGGTACTTGCTGACCCCGGGGTTCACCAGGTGACCCTTGTAGACACCGATTTTGGACCAGCCTTTTGGTCAGAAATCCCCTCCACCATCAGCCCGTCATCATAAATCCACTCATTTCAGCCATTTAAGCCCACTACCAGCCAGGCCCATCAACCAAATCCCAATCCTTTTCACCTTTTCGTGGAAGGCCAGCCCCCTTGGCTTCCACCACCTTCGAAGGCCACCCCTTGCCTTCCACCACCTTCGAAGGCCAGCTACCTCGCCTTCCTCCGTTTTAGCCACCTTTTTCACTTTTTTACCACCTTTTCGTGGAAGGCCAGCCCCCTTGCCTTCCACCACCTTCGAAGGCCACCCCTTGCCTTCCACCACCTTCGAAGGCCACCCCTTGCCTTCCACCACCTTCGAAGGCCACCCCCCGCCTTCTACCCTCTTCGAAGGCCAACCACCTTGCCGTCCACCTCTTTCGCCATCCTTTGCACTTTTTACCAACTTTTCGTGGAAGGCCAGCCCCCTTGCCTTCCACCACCTTCGAAGGCCACCCCTTGCCTTCCACCACCTTCGAAGGCCACCCCTCGCCTTCCACCCCCTTCGAAGGCCAGCCGGGCCGCCTTCCACCTCAAGAATGGAAGGCACGTCACCTGGCCGTCCACTCCCTTGACTCCGTCTTCCCCACGATCTCCTCCACTCACCGCTCTCGTTCCCCACTACTCCGACCACTGCCCACTCCGGCGACTGCCACGACCACTACCTCCGACCCTTGACCATTTCCCATTGGTTGAAGGGTGATTTACGGGGATTTAGACCCCTGTTTTCTCCTTTTTTTCCTTCGTCTATTTAAACCCCCCACATCCTCGCGAGCAGGGGGTTAAGGACTAAAAAGGAGAGAAAGGCTTTGAAAGAGGTCAGAGGTTAGAGGTGAGAGGTTAAGAAGAAGAAGGATTCTTTGGGCAGAGAGGGGTCTTCTGGTGAGAAGCTCGAGGATACTCCAAGGAGGAAAGCTCAGGCTACATCTGGAAACGGGCTTGCCTTTCTAACCTTTCCCTTTTACCTTTTCTTATTCATTCCATTGCATTAGTGATACCACTCCACTCTCCATACACGCAACCACTCCACTCCCCACACACGCAACTCCTCTTCATTTGCATGCATGCACGTAGGATGACTCAGTAATCCTTACCCCTACAGAGGTTCTAAAAAAAAACGGGAGGTAGGTGGCCATAACATACGGTCACCTTCCCTCCCCACCACCCGTCCGGTGCGTTTCCCACTGATTTTAGTTAGTTTTCTGCATCTATATGGATAGATTTTGCACATTAAAGTTTTAATCGGGTTCTTCTTCGTCTGGTCTTTTCTTTTCAGGGATCCTTACCACCTAAACGCGTGCAGAGTACCGGGCTCTCTCCCTTTGGCCGGCCGGAGGAAGAGAAGGAGGAACTGACGTCTCCCGCTCTCACCAAAATCGCGATCACCTTCTACACCCCTGCGGAGCACAGGAACCCAAAGGTAATGCTCCTGGCGATCACTCTTTATACTCTAACCCTTCTTCTGAATCGCCAGTGCTGAGACGGACGGGAAGAACCCCGAATTCCAAAGCTTCGTCGCTGCTGCGACGGGAAAGGGGGAACGTTCCGGGCGCCTACAGCCCTCTGGCGATCACGGTGGGACACCTGTAGCCCGCTGCACGGGTCGCGTTCAAAGGAAAAGAAGGTAAGGATCCTGAACTCAATAATCACTGGACGACCGGACCCCGGCCGTCGAGGCCCCTGGACGGCCATAACCCGGCCGTCGGACCTTCCGGACGGCCACTAGCCGGCCGTCGACACAGCCTCTCGACGGCCATAACCCGGCCGTCGGATTTGCCGGACGGCCACCAGCCGGCCGTCGACACAGCCTCTCGACGGCCGTAACCAGGCCGTCGGACCTACCGGACGGCTACTACCTGGCCGTCGACGGCCCGTTGAGCGGCTACCTCCTGGCCATCCAACCCCTTTTACGGCCAACCCCTGGTCGTCTCCCTTTCTTTAAACGGCGGTCTCTTGGCCGTCCGGACCATTGGACGGCCAGCCCCTGGCCGTCGGCATCCCTTTGGACGGCTAGCACCTAGCCGTCCGTCCCTGTGGACGGCCAGCCCCTGGCCGTCGATTCTCGTCGGTACTATCTCTGCTTCCTACTGCTGCTCATGATATGCTGTTATCTGTCTGTTCGCTGCTACTGTTCATGTACGATGCGCTGTTACCTGTTGTGTTGAACTGTTGCATGTTCTGACCTGCTGTCTGATAACTTTCTGGGATTTTGGGGTGTTCTCCTCGGGGGTTATAAGGAAGAGCCGGCATCACATCTTTTAGTCACCTCTCCCGCAGGATCTGACTCTCCACCTGAGGATTCCCACTCGGGTGCGACTAGTCTTATTCTGTTGGGAACCTCCGTCAGTCTCCGCGAGCCAGGGATTCCCACTTGGCCGCCGAGCAGGTTGTACCCGAAACCACCCTATAGGAACCTTTGGGTTTGTGTGAGAAGTCAGTGAATTGCCTCGAAATTGAAGACACCTAATTGAATCCCAGTGCAACAAATTTTGAAAAAGTGAAGGGTCGTTAAGGGTTAAACTTGTTTTGTTAGAAACCAACTTTCATAAAACGTTGGCAAACATTTCAGGTGAAACCTAAAATCAATTAGGGTCTGAATTTCATAATGAACCGGATGTATGTCAATGCTGTGTATGATGACATGGACCAGTTCGGTGGCAATGTCGTTCACAACCCTTTGTTTGAGATTGAAGAAGATCCACAACAGACTTTCATAGGGATGCTCCAAGCATCTAGAGAAGAACCTCAGAGAAAGGATTCCGATGAATCTTCTACCTCACAAGGAGAAGATGAGCCAATAATCTCTGGTAGGACATTCCAAAACCCTGGAGAGGATCCGGAACTCATTGCTGTCCTATCACGCTATACTCCGGATCAACTCATCCAGTTGGTTTCTCGTGGCAAGATTCAGGATGCCACTCCTCGGAAAACCCAATTCCAAGGATCTTCTAACAGACCTCAGCCGGGTCAAACCATGCCCACTCATACGGTTCCTTTCAACCCCATCAATCAGGTTACACCTCCCAAGCAGGAGGAGTTTGTCTCTAAAAATGAGGTCGAGAATTGTGTACGGCGACTCATGGCCGAGAATCTCAACCTCAGGCAGCCATATTCTCTCTCGAGCTACTGCAAGCTCCCCCCAGCTTACTTTCCACAAGGGTTTAAGGTACCTAAGTACAGAAAATACGATGGTACCACTGACCCCCATCATCACTTGTCTTGGTTTCTCATGGATTCCCATCAGTGGCTCTTCGATAGAGTCCTTCTGGTCCATCTTTTCCAAAAGTCCCTCGAGGGAGAAGCCTTGAGGTGGTTCTCTTCTTTGCCAGCTACTGACCTGATCAACTTTGACATGGTCTCTGAGAGGTTCATCACCCACTTCAACCACATGGCAGCCTTGCCCCCCACCTTATTCGATCTAGTAATGGAAAAAATGAAGTCTGACGAAGACTTCACTCATTTCGCTAACAGGTGGAGAGCCATGGCCTCTAGAGCGGAGGTCGTCATTCCCGAAGCACAAGCAGTCACCATGCTTGTTAACAATGCTACTCCTCAGCTTCGAGCAATCCTTATGCTCAGTGAACTTCAGACATTCGCGCAGCTATACAATAGGGCTAGGGTAGTTCAGTCCCAAATTCGAGACTCCACTCTGCCCTCATTCTTTGAGAATAAAAGCAGGAATAAGAAAACCACATCGGCTCCTACCACAGAAGGAGTTACTATCAATGAACAGGTCAGCATGCTAGCACCACCAACCAGGGTTACCAATTCTCATTCTAAGTCTGATACTCACCCCAGTCAGAAGCAATACTCAGCCGTCCCTCCCCCGACTAACTACAGTCGTCCTATGGCTAAGCGGACCTCATACCCACCTCTGCCGGAATCTCTGGCAGATATCTTTTATGCTTTGATGGCCTGCAATGCCATCCAACTTCCGCCTCCGAAGGAAGGTGTCCCGCGCAATACGGACACCTCCAGGTATTGCCCTTACCATAGGATCACGGGACACACCATATATAATTGCTTCACCTTCAGGGACTGGGTGTATGACTTGAATGATGAAGGGAGGATAAATTGGGAAGACATGAGAAAAGCCATTGAGGCTCTAAAGGCTAAGAAAGAACTGGGGATCGTGAAGGACCCGTTACCTTCTCATCAGGTAAGTCATGACCCCTCCGGCTCTCAAGGGAAGATCAACACACTGATCAATGACTTGGAGCCCGTGACAGTTCGCAGGGAGCAGTATTGGGAGTATGAAGGGTCCGGGATAAAACACCAAGACCCCACTTGGTTGTGTGAAACTAAAGGGACTACCCCAGAGGTCGCCACGCTTTCTCCTAATGAGCCTTTGGTTCTAATCCGACCCAAAGAACGATCGGCAACCCTCAAGCCAGTCTCCCTTGTGCAGATTCCTCCAATCACAGCCGAGGGACCCACCTTATCTGTCTTTTGTCCAAGCAAGAACCAGGATTCGATGATCAGGTTCAATCCCATTAGGTCACCATTGGAAACAGACCCAATCACAGTAGGGGTAACACTCAGGAACCGCATCATTCCCCCGAGCCAGCCTCTAGATTCTCAAGATAGCTCATTCCCTGCCAAAGGGAACACCCAGTCTGAGTATGACATACTCCAGCATCTAGAGAAGACCCCCGCTAAGATCTCCATTCTTGAGCTTACCCGCAGGTCTCCCACACATAGGGAGACGTTGTTCAATTTCTTGCAACAGATTACAGTTAATGAAGATCTTCCTAGTGGAGGGGTCACTAATGCCATACTCTCAGTTACTCAGACTCCTATGATCTCTTTCCCCGAAAAGGATCTAGCTCCTCCTGAGTGCCGATCCCTCCCTCTGTGCTTAACCGCCATCCTTAATGGCCATTTAGTAGATTCCATTCTATTGGACACCGGTGCCTCCATCAACGTCTGTCCCCTTAAAACCCTCAAAAGGATAGGGATAGACCCAGAGAAGGTTGAGTCAACCTCTATGATGGTCTCAGCTTATGACAATTCCCAGAGACCAGCGGATGGGAAGATCTTCCTCCAACTAGAAATCGGCCCGGTATCCATGACCTCGGAATTCTACATTCTGGACGTTAAGCCAATCTACAATGCCATTTTAGGGAGACCATGGATGGACCAAACCTTAGGAGTCCCGTCTACCAACCATCAGTGCTATAAGTTCCCGTATAACGGGAAAATTGTGAAGGTTAAAAGCACTCCCTACATCGAGTCATTGGACTCAGTGACGGTAGAGCAAATCCCATCTATGATAACTTCCAGGAAAGGCAAAGAGCCTGTCCTTTCATCAGTGAATTCCCACCTGAGGCCCAGGTCGGGTATAGGTTGGCAGCTCATGAGTAAGATGGGATATAGCTCAGGCTCTGGGTTAGGGAAAGAAGAACAGGGAATCCGTGACCCCATCTCAGAGAACCCTGTCATTGGGGGGTGTGGCCTGGGATATAAGTTTGTTGAACCACCAAAAGAAACAAAAGGATGGTCCCTCATGAATCACTTCATAAAGAAGAGGCAGGAATTACCCAAAATAGAAGAAGAGGTGCGAGAGTGTTATGAAGAGCATCAAGAGGAGGATTTTGGCTTATCCTCCTTGTTCTGTGAATCAGCCAGACCGACGGTAGGGCTTTTCTTGGCCCGGGATGAACCAGCCCCAGCTACGTTCATTCCTTTCTTATTCCACCCGCCTACCGTCCCAATGCTCTCGGCTCCGACCAACGCTAGCTCTTCGGAGTGTTCCATGCTACATACGGTCGGTCACGAAAAAAAAAGTCCAATTCCCGTCCCGCTGGAGGGGAAATTACTTTCGAGGAGCCTGAGTGGTGGGGGAGCCCTGCCGTCATGGAATCTTTGTCCCAAGGGTCTACTCTTGTCCCATCCAGGACAGAATTGACCTGTTCTCCAAACCATGTACATAGTAGTTTAGAAATTAGGTTAGCTTCCTCCCTGTCTAGAAATCGTAGGACTAGGCAGGTTCCTTTGTTCTTAGTTCAGGAGTTAGCAAATAGGTGCAAAGATTTGAAAAAATTGGATAAGTATCTTCAGACTGGGGTCATCTCCGAACCACTGGAGGTAATGAAAAAAGAGTCTTGCAGTGATGGTTTAGGTGTGTTCGAGCTTAGTGAAGAGGAAGAGGTGGATAACTTGGTCGAACCACTCGTGAGTGGGGCGAGACGGTTTGATGAACCTTCATCAGCTATCGACGAACCCACTAAAGAAGTCAACCTCGGAACGAAGGAGGATCCGAAGATAGTGCCCGCTTGAGACCAGAAGAAGAAGGGTCCATAATAGCCGTGCTCCAAGAGCACCGTGACGGGTTTGCTTGGTCGTACGAGGACATGCTTGGATTAAACACAGAACTGGTAGAACATCGGCTAATCCTCAAACCTGATGCCAAACCCGTAAAACAAAAGTTGAGATGGCTACAACCGGAATTAGCACTTAAAGTAAAAGAAGAGGTTGACAAATTACACAAGGCTAAGTTCATCCGGGTAGTGCTCTACCCTAAGTGGGTAGCTAATATCGTCCCTGTGGCAAAAAAGGACGGAAAGGTTAGAGTCTGCATAGACTTTCGCAACCTCAATCAAGCTTGCCCAAAGGATGATTTCCCACTACCTCATATAGATTTGCTGGTTGATAACACGGCTGGATTTGAGATGTTATCCTTCATGGATGGGTTTTCAGGGTATAACCAGATCAGACTAGCTGAGGAAGATCAGGAGAAAACATCCTTCATAACTCCATGGGGAACTTATTGCTACATGGTCATGCCATTTGGACTTAAGAATGCTGGAGCCACCTACCAAAGGGCTATGATGGCAATCTTTCATGACATGATTCACATTGATATGGAGGTCTATGTAGATGACATCTTGGTGAAATCCAAAACGAGGAAGGAGCACGCTCAAATCCTTAGGGCTGTATTGCAGAGATCGAAGGAGCACCAGTTAAAGATGAACCCAAAGAAGTGTGTATTTGGTGTTTCTTCTGGAAAACTGTTAGGATTCATGGTGAGTAGAAGAGGAATTGAGGTTGACCCAGACAAAGTGAAGGCAATAGTGGAAATGCCCCCACCTAAGAATGTCAGGGGTGTAAAGGGTCTCATCGGCCGTTTGCAATTCATCAGACGGTTCATATCTCAACACTCTGTGAGATGCAAACCCTTTTACGATTTATTAAAAGGAGGGGCAAAGTTCATTTGGAGTGATAAGTGTCAAAAGGCCTTCGATGAATTGAAGGGTTACCTCCTCCACCCTCCAGTCCTTATGGCTCCTATCCCGGGGCGGCCTCTACTGCTATATGTCTCCACTACTGAAGAATCAGCTGGTGCAGTATTGGCTCAATTAGACGACGAGAAGAAGGAAAGGGCAGTGTACTATTTGTCCAAGCTTTTCAATGATGCCGAAAAGCGATACACTGCCATGGAAAGGACATGTGCGGCCGTCGTCTGGGTAGTGCAGAAACTGAAGCACTACTTCCTCGCCTACGAGGTAAAACTTCTAGCAAGAATGGACCCGATCAAATATCTGCTAGAGCGGCCAGTTGTAACAGATAGGCTGGTGCGATGGCAGACCTTCTTGAATCAATTCGACATCACTTATGTAAATCAGAAGGCTGTGAAAGGGCAAGCAATTGCCGAGCACCTAGCTCATCACCCATTGCCCACATTTTCACCCGTCAACGAGGAATTTCCGGATGAGGAATTAGGCTTAATAGTGGATGATACTCCATCCTGGGTCCTTCATTTTGACGGGGCACTTAATTCCCGAGGCAGTGGGATAGGAGTGGTCCTCGTATCTCCAGAAGGGGTAAGTATTCCGCATGCTTGCCAACTCTCCTTCTCAGTAACCAATAATGTTGCTGAATATGAGGCTCTCCTAGCTGGCTTAAAATTGGCGTTGGTTCTTAATGTCCTAGAATTGAGGATAATTGGAGACTCTCAACTAATCCTCCGCCAAACCGTGGGCAAGTACCAAACTCGGGATTCAAAACTGAAGCCATATCAGGAGTTGGTGAAGTCCCTTACTAGGCGTTTCAGAAGGATCACTTATGTGCATGTGCCTAGGTCTCAGAATATCCTAGCAGATGCCCTGGCCTCTCTATCATCAGCTTTAGAGATTCCGGCACCCGAAGGCTCAGCCACCATCACCCTACACAAGCAAGATCTGCCTTCCCTCCGGGACCCTTGGTTCCAGCAATTCCTCTGCCCATCCGAGCATATCTCCGCTATCACGGATGAATTCACCCCTGATTGGGATGATGGGAATCCATGGTATTTTGATATCATGAACTATCTCCGCGATAGGTCATTCCCGTTTTATGCTACATCTTCTGATTGTAAGGCCATCCGCCGTGCATCTCAGCGATACCTTATCGTAGGCGGCCGCCTTTTCAGGAGATCCTTTAGCGGAGTACTTCTCCGGTGTCTAGATGATACCGAAATTCATCATGTCATAGAAGCAGCTCACGCCAGTGATTGCGGCGGTCATGTCTATGGTCGTGCCTTAGCCCAGAAGCTCCTCATGTCCTATTATTGGCCTTCAATGGAAGCCGATTGTTCCATATTCGTTCGAAGGTGCCTGAAATGCCAGTTACATGCTAACAAGGTTCATGCACCTTCTTCATCTCTCAAATCCATCGTTTCCCCGTGGCCCTTCGCCATGTGGGCATTCGACGTTATAGGACCTCTGGAAGATCGATCGGGTGAAACAAAAAAGAAATCATTTATCCTAACCGCCACTGAATACTTCACTAAATGGGCTGAAGCGGAAGCATTTGCAGAAATCAAAGCATCCACGGTGGTGAAATTCATCAAGCGCAACATCCTTGCCAGGTTCGGGACGCCGCGCGACCTCATCACCGACAATGGACCCCAGTTTATCTCCCAAGAGCTCCAGGACATGTGTAGTAAGTATGACATCAATTTGCATCATTCTTCGCCTTACTACCCACAAGGAAATGGTCAGGCTGAAGCCACCAATAAAACCCTCATTCGAATCATTAAAAGAACTTGTAGATCGCATAATTATTCAGACTGGCCTGATCGTCTAGTAGAGGCTCTCTGGGCGTACCGTACTTCCGTCCGAACCCCTACCGGACAAACACCTTATTCACTCACGTTCGGAACAGATGCGGTACTTCCATATGAGATTCTCTTCCCTTCTCTAAGAGTGCAGTTGGACAATGGAATTAGTGACGCCGAGCGTCGTAACGCCATGCTAACCCAACTGGAACTGTTAGACGAAAAAAGGATGATGGCGGCAAATCACGCCCAGGTTTACAGAAATAGGATTGCAAGATTCTATGCAAAAAAGGTTCTTGAAAGAAAGTTCGGAATTGGGGAGATGGTTCTTAAAAGAAAAATGATCAAAATTCCTGGTCCCAGGAGCAAACTGCAAGAAAACTGGGAAGGTCCATTTGTAATCAAGGAAGCATACTCAGGTAATGCTTACCGCTTAATCAATGAGAAAGGAGAGGAGCTGCCCCACCCATGGAACGGGGTGTATTTGAAGAGGTTTTATCCATGAAAAAAAAAAAAAAAAAATTAAAAATAGAAATCTCAAAAAAATCAAATACCCAAAAAACCATCAAAAATATTTGTAAATATGTACATATTTTAATGAAAATGACAAAAAAATCAAAAAAGACACAAAATCCAACTGTCTAGTGACTGCCACGTTACCCCCTGTCTAGGTCTAGTTGCATGATAGGTTGGGTTGACATTGAGGTTTGGCTAAGATTTTGGCCCACCAGAACCTTGGACGTGTCTACTTTACTTTCATACGGATCCCTATGCTCATCAGGAGATGCACACACCTGCACGTTTTTCAAAGAGAACCTGTTTAAAATGAATTCCAAGTCTTTAGTGCACTGTCAAATGCAACCTTTGCTCTTCGTCTCTCGACCGATCAGGACAGTTGACGCCCTTAAACGGTCGAGCTCAGCAAATTGCGGTTCCTCAACAACCCGATAGATGTAACCCCTCAAAAAAAAAGAAAGGGCCCAGAAATGAAATGAAAAGGACCAGAGCACGTGAAGAGGGCAGTGTCCCCGCAGGCGGAATATCAAATAACCCCAATAAATGTCAAGAGCGAAAAAAAATACGAACAAAAGAAAAAAGGGGTTCAAGCAATCATGGAAAAAGCCTGGTCGTGACCGTGCCTGGCCATGAAATCTAGCAAAGGCCTGAAAAGTCAAAAATAGGGGCATCTAAGAGGTCAAAAGGGGTCCGTTTTGTCACAGCTCCCCCTTTTAACGGTTTTGTCGATCCTCCTGCGAAGTTTGTCCCCACAATTTCTTCACTTTTTCTCCCCCAAGGTTCAGCACGAGATAACTATCTAAAGACTGAACATCATTTTAAAAATGGTTCGTTTTCAAAAATCGTCACATGCTCACAGGAGTCCAAAATGGGTGAAGAGTAATGTCGATGTTTCTGGTGAACTAATTTCTTATCCATAATCTCAATGTGTACTCTTACAACTTCGGGCTTAGGTCAATGCATGCGCGTCACCAATCGGTGCGACGGCGTCTGATTCCGGGTTAGCGTCGCGCGGTTGACCGTTAGGGTTCCAAGGTGTTCCATCATATACCTTCTAGATTGTGAGGAAGGAGACCCGGGTCGGGCAAATCATTTACCTCGAAAACTTTTTGGGCAAACTTGGTGGTCGGAAGCAGCTGGGAGCCTAAGCATGGCATGACGGTATTGTCATCAGTATGAGTCTTAACCGGTCAAGGTTAGTTTGAGGAGTCTAGAGGCCCAAATCAATCTAGATGTGAGCTTAGGATGCCTGGGGAGTTGAGTGTGCATTTCCTTTTTTATCATGTGACTAGGCTGACTTTGGGCAATCACCAAATAGACGGAAACAAAACATGGTTTATCATACATCCAATTTGTTAACATCATTTGCATTTGCATGACGCATTCATATTTCTCCATTTGTCTGGTTAGTAGGACACGGCCCCTTGACCCTACGCGAAGGCTAGGGAAAAGGTAGTTGCTCTTTTCTGGGCAAGGGGCCGAAAACAGATGCTACTAACAGTTTTCCCTAATGTTGTGCATGCAGGTAATCACAGGTACGAACAGAAAGCGGAACAAAGAAGTGCCCATGTAAATATAGAAATGTGCAAGCATAACATCATACATCATCACAACACAGGGGCATACCCCTGCGCCTGCTCTCTCTCAATCCTTTCCCCTTTCTTCTGCATCATCATCTCTCCTATCCCGAGATGGGTGCCTCATCTGGCTCTCGGCATCCTCCTCACGAGCACGACGATGTCCGGAAATTGGACGCATAGACCCCGATGAGCCTGTGGGTCGTAATGCTCTCCACGCATCCTCAGCTAACAGGGAGTCGAGGTCTCTGAAGACAGAACTCCCAGCAGGGGCCTGGCCAGCTGACGGGGCAGGAATGGGGGGACGAGCCCCTGGACTCTGAGTGCCGGATCTCATGGCTCGTTCTCGCCCCTTCTTCATCACCCGGTCCCATAGGGTTCGGTACTTGAAATCAAGCTCCCGCACCTCTGTCTGCGATCTCACCAGCTCCTCCTGCAGGCCAGCCATCTTACCCTCCCAGTACACGTCCGGGTGGGATCCCTCACTCGTCCTGGCCCTCGTCGTCCGTTCCTCCAAAACCTGATCTCTCAACTGCTGATTGAGGTTCTCCAACTCCTGCGCCTTCGCCAGGGCAGCTTCCAACTCCTGACGCTGCAAAAGAAATTCGGGGTCAGACATGCTCAATCATTAGAACACAAATGCAGAACAAGTCTCACCTGCTGTGCCAAATCGGCCTCCCGGGCCTCTGCCCGGCAGAGAGCATCCTGCAATCTCGTCTCACAATCAACTGGGGCAGCTGGCCCCTGGGATGATGAGCCTGCACATGGATCACTTCGCAGCCCATGGCGGATCAGCGCCTCTCTCTGCGCCACAGAGGTTTTCACAAAGATAAGGTGGATAATGTTACATCTTAACTCAAAATTCAGACTTCTTACCAATTCTCCAATCTGGGTAAGTAGATCACTCGTCTGCAAAACCAGAAGCTCATTCTGACTCTTCAAGATCTCGATAGCTTCAGTCTCAGGCATCTGTTACAAGAATATCACTAAGATTAGTCCAGGGAGAATTTAAGCACAAGAAACTGAAGGGATAAAGTGACATACCCGCCGTGTATCCAGAAACATGCGGTTTGAGTACCGCCGGGAATAATCTCCCAAATACTTGAAGCTGTTCCGCAGAGATTTGTCCTCCTGCAGGGCATCCCCGGTACGGTGCCATATGACAATCTCAGCCTCCCTCACTACTCGCCAATCTTGACCAATAGCAGAAGATCGGCGGCGACCTCGGTTCGTATCAGGATAACTTGGATAGACGAGTAGAGGCTGATGCCATCCCCATGTGCGGTATGCCATCCGGACAAAGAGGCCGTCACAAATGTTCACGCACATCAGGGGCACCTCTCGCCGGAACTGAGAAAGGCTGTGGGACACCCACGGATGATCGGCCAGGTCCTCCTCTGCATATGGCATCCACACCACCTGAATGGAAC
The DNA here is from genome assembly GCA_030544215.1 of Zantedeschia hybrid cultivar. Lineage (NCBI taxonomy): Eukaryota > Viridiplantae > Streptophyta > Magnoliopsida > Alismatales > Araceae > Zantedeschia > Zantedeschia hybrid cultivar. The sequence goes on along the minus strand of JARZZO010000003.1, from coordinate 29,708,969 downwards.
AAAGAATTAGGCCTAGTCACTTGTTCAAGTGCACAATATATCTCAAGTCACTCACCATATGAGGAGGGAAGGTGTCAAGCTGAGCGCGGATACCCTCCACACGGTACGACACCGGACGATAGTCCCGGGTCACCTCCCACCGTGCCATCAGAGGGGTCCATCCCTCACGATCCGCCAAGACGTTCCCACGGCCAATGGGAAAGCGGGTGTAACCCCAGATCTGCAAGAGTTAGCACAGTCAGTACGAATCAACAAAAGGAATGAAAAATCACGGCTAAGAAGATTACCTGGAGAAAAGGGGTGAACCCACCCAAGTTGCCAGAACCCTGGCGGTAGCTCACCAGGTGGGAGAGAAGATGACCTAGCATGGCAGCTCCCCACGCCATCTTCTTCGCCGCTTGAAGGTCCTCCAGTAGGGGCAAATACTTCAGATTAACTCTATCTGAAGCTGTGGCGAACAACAATCTCCCAAAGAAGAACAGGAGGAAGATCCGCAGGTTCTCATCGTCCGATCGACCACCCAAGTCTAGGAGTGTCTCCACTCTCTCTGCAAAAGCCTCCAGGGTTTCACTCGGCATCCGCCTCACTTGGCTCAGACCCACAGATCGGGCGAAGTACCCAAGAGGAATGTGGGACAGTGCCCCCTGGGTCCTGTAATATCCGTCGCCTAGCAGTCGATCGGACAACTGCCTGTAGTCCCTAAGCTCGGGGCCCACTACTGGATCCCCAATAACCGGCAGACCCGTCAAGAAGGAGACGTCCTCCAGTGTGGGCAGCATGTGTCCCCAAGGCATGACGAAGGCCCTGCATCTGTCATCCCAGCGCTCCCTGAGAGCCACCAAGAAGGACGCATCCACCATAAACGGTCGGACCCGGAACAGCGGCCCGAATCCAAAAGCATCCACTTGGAAGATCAGCTGATCAGGCAGTGCATGATACCAGGCCCAGACCAGCTCCCATGAAACACGGCCTCGGACCCTCTGAGGACCCTGGAAAGAAAAATCCAAAACAAGATCAGCAAATAAGGGCATAAACCAATCGAGCCTCCACTTGGGCGGACGGCAGGCCCGTCCGCCTTCCGCGCGGGCGGACGGCAGGCCCGTCCGCCGTCAGCGCGGGCGGACGGCAGGCCCGTCCGCCGTCCGTCTGCGTGGACGGCTCCTCCACCGGCCGCCCTCCCTTCGCTTCCCAGGAAATCAAAAGAGAGAAGCTCACCTTCCTCTTCGGAGGCGCCTCGTCGCCGCCGCCGTCCTCTCCATCACCTTCACCTCCTCCCTCCTCTTCCTCTCCATCGCCATCACCTTCGTCTTCCTCGTCTCCCGCTGCCGCCTCCTCTTCTCCTTCCTCTCCGGCACCACCGCCACCACCGCTGCTGCCGCTGGCAGCGTCTTCTTCACCTCCGTACGTGTCCTCGACGTCGCCTGCGCGGATGACTTCCTCTCCGCCGCCGCCGCCGCCGCCACTCGGACCCGCTCCCTCGCCGCCGCTGGCCCTCCTCCTCCTAAGAGCGCGGGGGAGCCACACCCTCGCCATGAACGTCCACTTCCGAAGGTCGGACGAAGGAGAAGAAGAAGAAGAGCAAGAGAAGAAGAAAAAGAACAGGTGAAGAGCGCAGAAGAAAAAGAAGAGAGGGCCGGGTTAAGTCCTGTTAAACCCCATGAGGACGGCCACGCGCTGGCCGTCCGCTGGCTTGGACGGCCACGCACTGGTCGTCCGCCAGCTTATGGGCGGCCACGTGCTGGCCGTCCGCAGGCTTGGACGGCCACGCATTGGCTGTCCGCCAGCCCATGGGCGGCCACGTGCTGGCCGTCCGCAGGCTTGGACGGCCACGCACTGGCCGTCCGCCAGCCCATGGGCGGCCACATGCTGGCCGTCCGCAGGGTTGGACGGCCATGCACTGGCCGTCCGTCACCAGCGTGGACGGCCACACACTGGCCGTCCACCCGAGTGACGGCCACTTGCTGGCCGCCCGCCGGCTCTCCAGGAGCCTGCCCATCCGGAGTCTATTAAGCAGAAAGTTAGTCATTCAGAGGCAGATCGCTCACATGTGCAAAAGAAATTTCAGGGAAAATGAGATGTTATTTATTGAAAATTGAAGGCTACATTACTCCAAAGCTCTGCGCCCCATAAAAAAGGCACAGACAGCAGGACGGATATTGGCTAAATAGCCTACATATTTTGCGACTTCCCCTGAAGTCTCTGCTACGTCTAAACATGCCTTGGTGAACCGGGAGTGACGCCGCCATGCACGCCGAAGCCGGTCTATGGCCTGAACCTCTCTCGCATACCCAGTGTGTCGCGGCACGATCAGGGTATCATGTAAGGCAGAGAATGGTACTTGTCTGGGAATGCCAATCTGAAGATGACAGCGATGTCCCTGATACACAACCAGCTCATCGGGGCCAATCAGCCATAGCTCATGGTCGCGAGAAGCCCTCGTGGTAAACTCCGTGTTCCGAAGGATCATTGGGACGAAGATGAAGTTCTCAACAGGCAGGAAGTTTAGGTAATCACGCCAGTCATCCCGCGTCTTCAGGTGAGCCGTGAGACACCTGACTTGATCCTCGGGGCCAAGAAGTGAGCGTGCAGGATACCACGCACTGTGCTGAAATATTCTTGAAGCAGAGGTTACACTTTCATCAAAGTCGAAGGATACATGCATTTCCATCCATAGTTGCAAAGTGAACAAACTTCCTCTCGCAGATCGCCCCATGCTCATATGGCTGAGTCCTCCGTATAGGTGTGACAAGATCACCGGGGCAAGAGAGTGGCCTCTCTGCAGTAAATTCAGCACGCTCACATATTCCTTTTCTAGCACCGAGCCTGTAGTAGGGAACCACAGGACTCCCCCAAGAACCAAGCACACACCTCGCATCAGCTTTTCAGGTTCGACCACCTTGCGCTTAATTTCTCGGATCAACCAGTATGCAAGACGGTCAACAAGAATCCCCCGGCTGTTGGTCATACGGCATGCTTCCCGTTTATCTCGCACAATGTCAGCAAAGGTCTCTTCCCACGAAGGCAAGCCAGAGGGATCACCAGCGGCTAGGTCTTCCCAACCATAGAAGGTCTCCACCTCCTCCAGTAAGACTGTTGCCTCGAACTCCCTGAACACAAAGGTGTGGGTCTCCGGGTGCCACAACTCCAGCAGCGCGCCCAATCCTTCCCAGTGCCAGTGGATGGCAGTAAACCACTTTGCAAACACGATGGAGCGTGTCAGGTTCCATCGGTGCATGTACACCCTCATGCTCAACAACAGGGCTGCAAGCCAGGCATATTTGCGGGTATGCCTAGCATCTGGGAACTTTGGGAGAGGCTGCAAGGTAATAAAAAAAATCAACATAAAAAAGAAAGGAGAGACGAGGCAAATAAAGGTCCTAGCATACCTGCCCGTGGGCCACCAGGTTGCTCAGGTGGCCATCCACATCAGACAAAACTTCAGGTCCTCTGGCAGTAACAGAAGTAGAAGACGAGGCTATCCTTGCACAGGAAAAGTGGAATTCTAGAAGAGGACCCCGCAACAACAATCCTTTTATTATCTCGGGATAACCCCAACACTTTCCACGCTCCGCAAAAGACGGAAAGGCATCCACATCCCCTTCTTTTTCCCTTTTGTGGACGGCAAGCCCTTTGCCTTCCACCTTTTCGTGGAAGGCAAGCCCTTGGCCTTCTATCACTTTGAAAGAAAAGCCCACGAGAGGACAAGATGCCTCTCTCCCCTCTCTTCAAGGAGGTAATCTCACCCCATAATTAAGGTGACCACATCCATCAATGAATTAATGGCCCATCTCGGAATTCGAGTCGAAGCCATATAGGATTGGCATTCTACCAATAGAATAGCCATATCTTCCATATCGGCTTCGACTCGAAACAAAACGTTTGCTTCTTATTTTCCTGCAATTTGATATGTAATGTTGTGATTACTGAAAATATGAACGTTGCTGATGTGCGTTCTTGCAGCTGCAGGGAAGCGGAGGCAAATAGCATCGAAAACACAGGAGGCTAATAATTTTGGGCATATAGACTCTGAGTTCCTCTTTAAACAAAACAATGAGGAGTCTATATTCCCCAAGTTATTCGATTGGCCAATAAATTCCTCCTGTCTGCATTAGGAATTGCATTAGGAATTTGTTTTTTAAATTTTAACCCAGCATGCATTGGCATAAACATTCATCCTCGCCCTAGGGGCAATGACCATAATTTCATCACTCTGCTTAACCCATTACTGATCTGTGATTCTGGCAATCGTACGTCGGTTAGCCTGTTGAATTGCAAGACCCTTTTCTACTTTTTTCAGCAAGTGTGCTTGAGAGTCTCTCACTTGGCGATCCCACGATGCGCCAGGCCACCGCGCGCCCGTTGTGTTGAGAGTTCTTCAAGTCACACTCCTACACCTTTCATGCTCGAGATCCCCTTGGGCCAGATCGCTATACTCTGGTACACCAAGGCCTCGCGGTCCCAGCACCCGAGGGTCCCACGGACTGTGATTCTCTAGTATTGAACCTTGTTCCTTTTCCTAAACCAATCTTGCAACTCAAATAGCTAGCTTTCATGCATTTGCCACATTCGCATACCATCCTTGGATAAAGCTCATTCATTTTCCAGGCGGTCCAAAATCAGCTCCGATTTCCGGAACACCTATTTATCATTCCGTTTCACTCCACTGCAAAACAGGTGTCCCGGAGGGGCATTTGTAGACACCGATTTTGGACCAGCCTTTTGGTCATAAATCCCCTCCACCATCAGCCCGTCATCATAAATCCACTCATTTCAGCCATTTAAGCCCACTACCAGCCAGGCCCATCAACCAAATCCCAATCCTTTTCACCTTTTCGTGGAAGGCCAGCCCCCTTGCCTTCCACCACCTTCGAAGGCCACCCCTTGCCTTCCACCACCTTCGAAGGCCAGCTACCTCGCCTTCCTCCGTTTTAGCCACCTTTTTCACTTTTTTACCACCTTTTCGTGGAAGGCCAGCCCCCTTGCCTTCCACCACCTTCGAAGGCCACCCCCCGCCTTCTACCCTCTTCGAAGGCCAACCACCTTGCCGTCCACCTCTTTCGCCATCCTTTGCACTTTTTACCAACTTTTCGTGGAAGGCCAGCCCCCTTGCCTTCCACCACCTTCGAAGGCCACCCCTTGCCTTCCACCACCTTCGAAGGCCACCCCTCGCCTTCCACCCCCTTCGAAGGCCAGCCGGGCCGCCTTCCACCTCAAGAATGGAAGGCACGTCACCTGGCCGTCCACTCCCTTGACTCCGTCTTCCCCACGATCTCCTCCACTCACCGCTCTCGTTCCCCACTACTCCGACCACTCCCCACTCCGGCGACTGCCACGACCACTACCTCCGACCCTTGACCATTTCCCATTGGTTGAAGGGTGATTTACGGGGATTTAGACCCCTGTTTTCTCCTTTTTTTCCTTCGTCTATTTAAACCCCCCACATCCTCGCGAGCAGGGGGTTAAGGACTAAAAAGGAGAGAAAGGCTTTGAAAGAGGTCAGAGGTTAGAGGTGAGAGGTTAAGAAGAAGAAGGATTCTTTGGGCAGAGAGGGGTCTTCTGGTGAGAAGCTCGAGGATACTCCAAGGAGGAAAGCTCAGGCTACATCTGGAAACGGGCTTGCCTTTCTAACCTTTCCCTTTTACCTTTTCTTATTCATTCCATTGCATTAGTGATACCACTCCACTCTCCATACACGCAACCACTCCACTCCCCACACACGCAACTCCTCTTCATTTGCATGCATGCACGTAGGATGACTCAGTAATCCTTACCCCTACAGAGGTTCTAAAAAAAAACGGGAGGTAGGTGGCCATAACATACGGTCACCTTCCCTCCCCACCACCCGTCCGGTGCGTTTCCCACTGATTTTAGTTAGTTTTCTGCATCTATATGGATAGATTTTGCACATTAAAGTTTTAATCGGGTTCTTCTTCGTCTGGTCTTTTCTTTTTAGGGATCCTTACCACCTAAACGCGTGCAGAGTACCGGGCTCTCTCCCTTTGGCCGGCCGGAGGAAGAGAAGGAGGAACTGACGTCTCCCGCTATCACCAAAATCGCGATCACCTTCTACACCCCTGCGGAGCACAGGAACCCAAAGGTAATGCTCCTGGCGATCACTCTTTATACTCTAACCCTTCTTCTGAATCGCCAGTGCTGAGACGGACGGGAAGAACCCCGAATTCCAAAGCTTCGTCGCTGCTGCGACGGGAAAGGGGGAACGTTCCGGGCGCCTACAACCCTCTCTCACTAGGCGTCACCCCGCCCACGCCCCCACCGGCGCTGTACTCACGCCCCCACCAGCACAGGGTGATAAAGTGCTACAATGTCACTCCAGGTCCACAGTAACTGAAAACCCAACACAGTGCGATCCGGTCACGTGAAAAGTCCGCGATCGCATAACACACATAGAACCATCCGATCATGAGGAATCCATCTCTATCGGGTGCACTAAAACATGTGCTAATCATCTAACTAGCAGTATGAACACGTTTTACTGGCATGCATTAGTGAGATTCTGTCTTGAATCGCGTCGACCGAGGTCGACGCCATTCAAGCTCTATGTACAGGTTTATATAAATCAGTCTTCAGATTCTGGCCTTAAAAGGCGTCGACACCAGTAGTCGCCTTTTAAAAGGCGTCGACATCCCCAGACGCCATTCAACATAAAAATCCGGAATTTCCAAGAGCTTTATTCAGGGGATTTCTGTGGTTAAAACGCGTCATGGACGCCTGACGCCATTCAAAAATGCGTCGTTTACCCATGACGCCATTTAGCCACACATTCCCCGACCTGGCAGTCTGCCTGTCAGTCGATTCCTGTCTAAAAGGCGTCGTGATGGCCCGACGCCCTTCAAAAAGGCGTCGTCCATGCACGACGTCTTTCAGCCCCAGGAACCAGGAACGCCCTAAACCCGAGGGCTCCCTAACCAACCCCAAATATCCCCAAAAATCATTCAAACTGGAGGGGAAACGAAGAGCAAGACAATTCATAGGCAAACTCCCCCATAGAGAACCTAAACATGCTCGTTCTAACCCCCAAAACCGAAGATCTACCACATGCATATCGAGGAAAACATGATTTAAACACAATGCTACGGGGGACGTCACCCTACCGGACACTCGAACTCCACCAAGCTCCACGCCGTTCACCCTTCTCGCCCCACGCCGCCGCCGGTACCGCCGTGGTCGTCCTTGCTCCACCGTGACGTCGGCCGCCGTCCAGAGAGTAGAACGCCGCAGTGGAAGTGGAGGTCGTAGTGGTATGAGTTAGGTAGAGGATGGAGTGGAGGGAGAGGCGAAATGGTGGGAGGAAAAGAGGGAGGAGGAGGTGGTCGCCGCCGGTCGCCGGAGGAGGAGAAGAGAAGGAGAGTAGGAGAAAATGAGGGAAAGAAGGAGGGCTCGCGGGGGTAACCAGGAACTGGCTAAAACGCGTCGACATCTACAGACGCCTATCAGGTGACAAGACGGCCGCTCTGACAAGATTCTGAAACGCGTCGTTCTACACAGACGCCATTCAGACACCTTGTCAGGGCCGTACTCTGACACACCCAGAGTCGCAGTCTGAATGGCGTCGACCTTCGCAGACGCCGTTCAGACGACCTGACAGGGCCGTACCCACGCGGCCCAAGGCCAACCCCCGCGGCACCCACGTGGCAGCACCTGAAATGCGTCTGCCAAGGTGGACGCCGTTTAAAACGCGTCGCCAAGTCCTGACGCGATTCAACCCAGAACCTCCCCCCCCCACAAGGGTTAGAACAACAGGGTCTGACCCGAAAACCGGATCCGAAAGTCTCGATCCTTACATTCTAACCCCCTTAAAGAAATTTGGTCCTCGAAATTGACTGCTAGAATTCAACAAGGTCAAAACAAGGATACAAGTTTACAATAAAACTTACGAGAAGAGGTAAGGGAACTGCTCCCGCATCTCGTCCTCTCGTTCCCAGGTTGCCTCACCTCCGGAGCGGTACTGCCAAATCACTTTGATCAGCGGTACAATCTTGTTCCGCAAGACTTGCTCTCTGCGATCCTCAATACGAACCGGGTACTCTGAAAATGACAGGTCCTCAGCGACCTCCAACTCTGAAAAGTCCAACACATGGGACGGATCCTGAACATACTTCCTCAACAAGGACACATGGAACACATCGTGCACTCCTGCCAGATTGGGCGGCAAGGCCAACTGATACGCGGTTTCCCCGATTCGAGCAAGAATGGGAAAAGGTCCAATATAACGCGGACTCAGCTTGCCTCGCTTCCCAAATCTCATCACACCCTTGGAGGGTGAGACTCGGAGAAACACGTGGTCCCCAACCTCAAACTCAAGTGGTCTCCGTCGGATGTCGGCATAACTCTTCTGTCTACTCTGGGCTGCGGTCAACCTTTGCTGAACTGTCCTGGCGACCTCAGCACACTGCTGTACCAACTCAGGTCCTGCAATCTGCCTCTCACCGATCTCAGACCAACACACCGGTGATCGACACGGCCGCCCATACAAAGCCTCATAAGGCGCCATGCCGATGCTAGAATGGTAGCTGTTGTTGTAGGCAAATTCCACAGTGGACAAATGCTGTTCCCACGAACCTCCCCAATCTAGGCAACACGCCCTGAGCATATCCTCCAAGGTCTGAATAGTCCTCTCCGACTGCCCGTCAGTCTCGGGATGATAGGCCGAGCTGAAAGCCAACTGAGTCCCTAACGCCTGCTGAAAGCTCTTCCAGAATCTGGAAGTAAACCTCGGATCTCGATCTGATACAATGGACAAAGGGACCCCGTGCAGAGAGATGATCCGGTCTACAAACAACTTTGCCAGTTTGCCGACCGACCAGTCCTTCCTAATGGCTAGGAAGTGTGCCGACTTGGTCAGCCGATCAACGATGACCCAGATAGCGTCTCTTCTGCTAGGGGATGCGGGCAATCCCATCACAAAGTCCATCGTCACGTGATCCCATTTCCACTCAGGAATCGGCAAGGGTTGCAGCAACCCTCCAGGTCTCTGATGCTCGGCTTTAACCTGCTGACATGTCATACATGTAGACACGTACTCAGCCACATCTCTCTTCATACCGGGCCACCAGAAGTGCCTCCTCAAACAGTGATACATTTTTGTTGTCCCGGGATGTACTGCATACCTCGATCGGTGCGCCTCATCAAGAACACATCTGCGCACATCTTCCTCAGTCGGAACATAGAGTCTCCCTCTGAATCTGACAGTACCATCATCCCACAACTCAACCTCAGACCTCTGGAGAATCTGGGGTAACTCTGCATCTGCCCTCTGAGCCTCGATCACAGCATGGTACACAGCCGGTCTCACAGTCAAGCTGACAAGTACTGCTCTATCTTCTTCACGTCGAACCCTAAAGGAGGATTCCACCACCTGCTCAAATAATTTCCACTCCCGAACCATAAGGTATGACATGACCGTCTTCCGACTCAAAGCGTCTGCCACCACATTCGCCTTGCCCGGATGATAGGAAAGGTCAAAGTCATAATCTTTAATAAACTCCATCCACCTTCGCTGCCTCAGGTTCAGGTCTCTCTGAGTGAACACATATTTCAGGCTCTTGTGATCTGTAAAAACCTGAAATTTCTCCCCATACAAGTAATGCCTCCAGATCTTCAATGCAAACACCATAGCTGCAAGCTCCAAATCATGAGTAGGATAGTTTTCTTCATGCCTCTTCAGCTGCCGAGAAGCATAAGCAACTACCCTGCCATGCTACATAAGGACTGCTCCCAATCCTCGACGGGACGCATCCGAGTAAACCACAAATCCACCTGACCCAGATGGAAGCACCAGCACTGGGGCTGACGTGAGACGAGTTTTTAGCTCAATAAAACTCTGCTCACAATCCTCAGTCCACACGAAACGAACTCCCTTTCGAGTCAGCCTCGACAAGGGGGCCGCTATCGAAGAAAATCCCTGAACAAACCGTCTGTAATATCCGGCAAGCCCCAGAAAGCTCCTGATCTCGGTCACTGAAGTCGGCCTGTTCCAGTCCATCACTGCCTCTATCTTCGCTGGGTCTACTGCGATACCTTCACCAGAAATAACGTGCGCAAGAAAGTGCACCTCGTTCAGCCAAAATTCACATTTGCTGAACTTGGCATAAAGTTGGTGCTCCCTCAGGACCTGCAACACTGCCCGAAGATGAGCAGCGTGCTCTTCCTCAGAAGAAGAATAGATCAGAATGTCATCAACAAACACAACCACAAACTGGTCCAGGTAGGTCCTGAAGACTCGGTTCATCAGATCCATAAAAGCCGCCGGAGCATTGGTTAAGCCAAAGGGCATAACCAGAAACTCATAGTGCCCATACCGAGTCCTGAATGCCGTCTTACTAACATCCACATCTCTGATTCTCATCTGATAGTATCTAGATCTTAGATCGATCTTGGAAAACACCCTCGCGGTCTGCAGCTGATCCATCAAGTCATCGATCCTAGGAAGCGGGTACTTATTCTTTATTGTCACCTGGTTCAGCTGCCTATAATCGATGCACAACCTCAAAGAACCATCCTTCTTCCTGACAAACAGAACTGGAGCACCCCATGGAGATGTACTGGGACGAATAAAACCCTTGTCCAGCAATTCCTGCAACTGCGCCTTCAACTCAGCGAGTTCGGCTGGCGCCATCCGATACGGGGCCTTAGACAAGGGCGCCGTACTTGGTGCAAGCTCGATGGTGAACTCAACCTCACGCTGTGGAGGAAGGCCAGGCAGCTCTTCTGGAAACACATCTACGAAATCACAGACAACAGGCACCTCCCAAGGACTGGGACTAGCACGGACATCAGAAACAACGACAGAGGCAAGAAAAGCCTCACAGCCACCAGCAAGCAACCTCCGTGCCTTAAAGGCAGAAATAAGGATGTCTCGAGAAGAAAGCCTAATATCTTGGAAGAAGAAGGTCGGGATGTCCGGAATAGAGAAGCGCACCCTCTTCCTGTGGCAGTCTACCTCCGCATAATAGGCTTCCAACCAATCCATACCCAGGATGATATCAAAGTCACGAATAGCAAGTACGACCAACTGGGCAGGTAGCACATGACCCTCAATGGTCAAGGGAACACTCCTCAGACAAATTATAGGATATCATATAGTCTCCAGAAGGAACTTCCACCATCAGACCATCAGATAACTCAACAACGGGCGCAGAAAGGATATCTAAGAACTGCTCATAAATAAAAGAATGCGAAGCACCCGAATCAATCAATACGTGCGCAGAGTTTCCAAGGACAGAGAGTGTACCTTCCACCAAGTTGGACGCGCGAGCCTCCCTCCTGGTGATAGCTAGAACTCTCCCCTGGGTCATCGGCTTCTTCTGGTCACCTGAACCATGTCCCTGACCATACCCCTGCGGGCACTGCCTCGCCAAGTGGCCCTGCTGGCCGCAAGCGAAACATCTCCTGGGAAGAGTGGGACACTGAGTCCCGCCATGGGCACCACCACACTGCTGACAAACTGCCGGAAGCCTCTGAGCTGGCTCCTACTGTGCACTGGACACTGTCTGACTCTGCTGCCCCTGTCTGTGCCGGCTGCTGCCGCTGCTGCCGCTACTGCTGCCACCACCCCTGAAGAATCTCCTGAATCGGGAGCCGAGAGAAGACGATCCCGATCCGACTGAAGGAGCCGGTGCCGCTGCTTTACCCCTGCCCCGAGATGGCCCCTGGACAGTCTGCCCTCTCTCCCGGGCCGACTGGATCTGCTGAGCCTCTACAGCTGCTGCACGCCTAACTGCTGACGCCAAGTCTGTACAACAATGGGACGCCACGAAGTTCCTCAAATTGAGCCTAAGCCCATCCACGAACCTCTCCGCGCGACGTTCCTTGTCCTGAGATATGAAAGGCACGAACCGTCCCAGCGAAACGAACTTCGCCTCGTACTCAAGCACCGTCATACTCCCCTGTGTCAGATCCATGAACTCCCTCTCCTTGGCCCTCTGAACGTGTCTAGGGAAATACTGAGCGTTGAACTCCTTGACAAAGGTCTCCCAAGATATCTCCCTAAGACTCCTGTCCCCATAAGACAAACTCTTCAGTGTGGTCCACCAGTCATAGGCGCTATCCTTCAGCATGAAGGTAGCCAGCGGGGTCCTCTCTACTGCCGCACAGTCCATGGTATCAAAAGTCTTCTCAATCTCTCTAAGCCAATGAATAGCCTCGTCAGGGTCGGGACGACCGGTGAAGTGAGGTGGCCTCAGCTTCAAGAACCTCTCCAGTGTAGCTGTGGTCCCTCCCCGAGTACTAGAACCCTCGCTAGGATCTCGTGTCTGATATCTAGCCATGGTATCCATCATGGCTTCCATAAACTGCTCAACACTCGGCCTCCCTGCCTCGGTCCCACTAGGGGCATCTCCCCTCTCTCGAATAACTGGCATCCTCTTCCTGGGAGCCATCTACTCGCCTACAATTACAAAATCAAAAAGTTCTAATTAGAATCCTAAAACCTATGCTACCGACGTGCCTGTACGGGATAATGTATTTATTTGCCGAATTTACAACATTTAACCTAGTTATTTATTTATTTGCCAGACCGTATGCTCTGATACCAACTGTAACGACCCGCCACCCTATAATCGGGGATCCGATTACTATATGGGTACCGAATCATTAATTTGGGACCAAACCAGGATCTAGTAAGTCTGGGAAATAAATAATAAACTAAGCTAAACATTCACATCGCATTGAATTGAAAGTGCAGGAAATTAAAATTATTACAATGCGACTCGATTACAGCAAATAATTACATACTCCAGCTGAAAGGAAATAATTAAACATACAGGCCAGAAAATAAATGACAACTACATCGGGGCATACCCCGGAACAACTGCCGAAGAAGCACAACACACGGCCGCACACGCCGCTCTAAGTCTGCTGGGAGTCCTCACCTGAAAACCGCAGGGGTGAGTCTCAAGAACAAGACTCAGTAGGGATCCTTCGATCCCCACTGCCCACGCACACACCCACAAGTGTAAAGTACAGCTAACGGTGAAGTAACAAGTGTAGTGGCAAGTACAATTCCTAATTCTCTACGTGAGAATACATGCAATCGCAGTTATAATAATCATGCACATTCTAAACCAGCCGTTAGAAAATCTACAACCATCATCTCGATAGAACTCGCCGACCGTGCAAACAACGGTGGGGAAAACCTCGACCCGCTGAGACCAAGAAGTAGCCCCTCGGATAGCACGCTCGCTACTCCGGCCCAACTGGCTCAGGTGACTACCCCTTCCCCCAGCATGAGTGACTCTCCGAATGTACCACTCCGACACCGGTACTAGCTGACCCCGGGGTTCACCAGGTGACCCTCTCTCACTAGGCGTCACCCCGCCCACGCCCCCACCGGCGCTGTGCTCACGCCCCCACCAGCACAGGGTGATAAAGTGCTACAATGTCACTCCAGGTCCACAGTAACTGAAAACCCAACACAGTGCGATCCGGTCACGTGAAAAGTCCGCGATCGCATAACACACATAGAACCATCCGATCATGAGGAATCCATCTCTATTGGGTGCACTAAAACATGTGCTAATCATCTAACTAACAGTATGAACACGTTTTACTGGCATGCATTAGTGAGATTCTGTCTTGAATCGCGTCGACTGAGGTCGACGCCATTCAAGCTCTATGTACAGGTTTATATAAATCAGTCTTCAGATTCTGGCCTTAAAAGGCGTCGACACCAGTAGTCGCCTTTTAAAAGGCGTCGACATCCCCAGACGCCATTCAACATAAAAATCCGGAATTTCCAAGAACTTTATTCAGGGGATTTCTGTGGTTAAAACGCGTCATGGATGCCTGACGCCATTCAAAAATGCGTCGTTTACCCATGACGCCATTTAGCCACAAATTCCCCGACCTGGCAGTCTGCCTGTCAGTCGATTCCTGTCTAAAAGGCGTCGTGATGGCCCGACGCCCTTCAAAAAGGCGTCGTCCATGCACGACGTCTTTCAGCCCCAGGAACCAGGAACGCCCTAAACCCGAAGGCTCCCTAACCAACCCCAAATATCCCCAAAAATCATTCAAACTGGAGGGGAAACGAAGAGCAAGACAATTCATAGGCAAACACCCCCATAGAGAACCTAAACATGCTCGTTCTAACCCCCAAAACCGAAGATCTACCACATGCATATCGAGGAAAACATGATTTAAACACAATGCTACGGGGGACGTCACCCTACCGGACACTCGAACTCCACCAAGCTCCGCGCCGTTCACCCTTCTCGCCCCACGTCGCCGCCGGTACCGCCGTGGTCGTCCTTGCTCCACCGTGACGTCGGCCGCCGTCCGGAGAGTAGAACGCCGCAGTGGAAGTGGAGGTCGTAGTGGTATGAGTTAGGTAGAGGATGGAGTGGAGGGAGAGGCGAAATGGTGGGAGGAAAAGAGGGAGGAGGAGGTGGTCGCCGCCGGTCGCCGGAGGAGGAGAAGAGAAGGAGAGTAGGAGAAAATGAGGGAAAGAAGGAGGGCTCGCGGGGGTAACCAGGAACTGGCTAAAACGCGTCGACATCTACAGACGCCTATCAGGTGACAAGACGGCCGCTCTGACAAGATTCTGAAACGCGTCGTCCTACACAGACGCCATTCAGACACCTTGTCAGGGCCGTACTCTGACACACCCAGAGTCGCAGTCTGAATGGCGTCGACCTTCGCAGACGCCGTTCAGACGACCTGACAGGGCCGTACCCACGCGGCCCAAGGCCAACCCCCGCGGCACCCACGTGGCAGCACCTGAAATGCGTCTGCCAAGGTGGACGCCGTTTAAAACGCGTCGCCAAGTCCTGACGCGATTCAACCCAGAACCTCCCCCCCCCACAAGGGTTAGAACAACAGGGTCTGACCCGAAAACCGGATCCGAAAGTCTCGATCCTTACATGTCGAGAGACACAAATGGTGCACCGTGGGTGCCCGATATGATGATAGCAAGAACAAAAAGAAACTAAAAGATGGCGAGAGCAAGTCCCACCGTGATCGCCAAAAGAGCTGTAGGTGCTGAAAATGCTCGTGTGATTAACATGAAAAAGCTATGTTGTTTAGTGTAAACTAACCTATTAAAAACAGCAACTAAAGTGCAGTGATCGCCAGAAACTTTTGACTTAAAAGTTTCAAAAGAGAGTTTTGATCGCCTACCTGTTTGAATGCGGAAGATTGAGTCATTGATTCCCCTCCTTCAGCCGGCTGAAGAAAGAGAGCCCTTTCTTTGTTCTTTTGTTCTTGCTATTGAGTTTGAGGTTGAGGATCGTCCAGAAGTCCTTCTGGCTTTGTGCTTGATTTCCCCCTTTTGTTCTCTTGTTGTTGTTGAGTGCAGCAGAGACAGAGAAAGAAAAAGAAAATAAAGAAACAATGATGATGAGAACCTAAGTAGAAGCAATATCTAAACTGATCATGATTGTAAACATATAATTAAACAGCAAACTCACTTGTTTAAATGGCTTTGAAACCCCTTAAATCAAATAGGTTTTGGAAGATTGATGCTGTGGTGTGTGTTGCATGAAGTGATTATGAAGAATGTAGAACTAAATGAAGATGTAAAATAAAAATGCAGAATTGAAACACTTATGCCAATGGGTTTGAAGCCTTGAAAGGATGAAGATCTTGAAAGGACGCCGACTTCTGGAAATGACAGCGCTCCGGCGTTCCGACGTGGTTGCTCCAATCTTCAATTCGCTATAATAACGCTATGGCTCAACTAAACTCAACCTTCACTATTTTTTTTTTTTTTTTAACCTCTTCAAGATGTAAGGTATTTATAGGCTTTTTCTGCGTTCGCGATTAACATAGAAAAATCTAGGATTTATCTATCTTAACTGATAGATAAATACTGATTAATTCATCTTTATCTGTAATTATCTAAAACGCGTCTACCATGGCTGACGCCTTTCATATTAATTAAGATAAGGATAAATATCCGGGAAAACTTATCTTTATCTTTATTAGCTAAAACGCGTCCACGTGTGTAGACGTCTTTTAAGCTAATTAAGATAAGGATAAACATCCGGAAGAGAAGTTAAAATAGCTTAGGAAACCTAAAACGCGTCGACCCTTACAGACGCCTTTTAGCTAATAAATCAATTGATTAAAATTCAAATTTAAACACTAAAATAGGAATAAAGTCTAAATGGCGTCCACATGGGTCGACGTCTTTTATAATTATGCATATTTTAACTGAAATTTAAGCTAAAATCAATTCAATTGATTAAGTTAAACATGTCTGTTAAACTCGACACTCAAAAAGATCAATAAAAATTAATCAATGATTA
The DNA here is from genome assembly GCA_030544215.1 of Zantedeschia hybrid cultivar. Lineage (NCBI taxonomy): Eukaryota > Viridiplantae > Streptophyta > Magnoliopsida > Alismatales > Araceae > Zantedeschia > Zantedeschia hybrid cultivar. The sequence goes on along the minus strand of JARZZO010000003.1, from coordinate 29,692,707 downwards.
ATTATCAGACCATTATGAGGCATTATTATATGATATGAAATTTACTCGAAATGACGTCAAAATTAGCGTGTCTACAGGTGATAGCAGAACAATGCCAATACTTTTACCATGAGAATTCAGAGTTCCGTCAAAATGCAGAGTCCACATATCGTCTTTGATTTTGTCTATGGACATCAGTTCCTCATCCGGAAACTCCGATCGGACTGGATCAAAACAAGAAAGAGGGTGATGAGCAAGATGTTGTGTGATGGCATAGCCTTTGATTGCTTTCTGTTGAATATAGATGATATCAAATTGAGATAGAAAGCTTTGCCATCGTGCTAATCGATCGGTGAGAACAGATTTCTCAAATAGGAATTTGATAGGATTCATCCTTGGACTTCATGAGGTAGAAAATAATGCTTCAACTTCTGAACTACCCAGACTAATGCAGCACAGGTCTTCTCTATCGCTGTATATCTTTGCTCTGCAGGGTTGAGAAGTTTAGAGAGATAGTAGGCTGCCCTCTCCTTTCCCTCCTCATCCTTTTGTGCTAAGACAGCCCCCACCGCGTCATCCAGGACAGAAATATAAAGAAGTAGAGGTTTGTCCAGAGACGGTGGTCTCAAAACAGGAGGATTTGCTAGATATGTCTTCAAACCATCGAACGCCTCCTGACGCTTATCGTCCCTGTAACGACCCGCCACCCTATAATCGGGGATCCGATTACTAAATGGGTACCGAATCATTAATTTGGGACCAAACCAGGATCTAGTAAGTCTGGGAAATAAATAATAAACTAAGCTAAACATTCACATCGCATTGAATTGAAATGAAAGTGCAGGAATTTAAAATTATTACAATGCGACTCGATTACAACAAATAATTACATACTCCAGCTGAAAGGAAATAATTAAACATACAGGCCAGAAAATAAATGACAACTACATCGGGGCATACCCCGGAACAACTGCCGAAGAAGCACAACACACGGCCGCACACGCCGCTCTAAGTCTGCTGGGAGTCATCACCTGAAAACCGCAGGGGGTGAGTCTCAAGAACAAGACTCAGTAGGGATCCTTCGATCCCCACTGCCCACGCACACACCCACAAGTGTAAAGTACAGCTAACAGTGAAGTAACAAGTGTAGTGGCAGGTACAATATCTAATTCTCTACGTGAGAACGCATGCAGTCGAAACATAATAAACATGCACATTCTAAACCAGCCGCTAGAAAATCCACAACTGTAGTCCCGATAGAACTCGCCGACCGTACAAACAACGGTGGGAAAAACCTCGACCCGCTGAGACCAAGGAGTAGCCCCTCGGATAGCACGCTCGCTACTCCGGCCCAACTGGCTCAGGTGACTACCCCTTCCCCCAGCATGAGTGACTCTCCGAATGTACCACTCCGACACCGGTACTAGCTGACCCCGGGGTTCACCAGGTGACCCTCTCTCACTAGGCGTCACCCCGCCCACGCCCCCACCGGCGCTGTGCTCACGCCCCCACCAGCACAGGGTGATAAAGTGCTACAATGTCACTCCAGGTCCACAGTAACTGAAAACCTGACACAGTGCGATCTGGTCACGTGAAAAGCCCGCGATCGCATAACACACAGAGAACCATCCGATCATGAGGAATCCATCTCTATCGGGTGCACTAAAACATGTGCTAACCATCTAACTAGCAGTATGAACACGTTTTACTGGCATGCATTAGTGAGATTCTGTCTTGAATCGCGTCGACCAAGGTCGACGCCATTCAAGTTCCAAGTATAGGTTTATATAAATCAGTCTTCAGATTCTGGCCTTAAAAGGCGTCGACACCGGCAGTCGCCTTTTAAAAGGCGTCGACATCCCCAGACGCCATTCAACACGAAAATCCGGAATTTCCAAGAGCTTTATTCAGGGGATTTCTGTGGTTAAAACGCGTCATGGACGCCTGACGCCATTCAAAAATGTGTCGTTTACCCATGACGCCATTTAGCCACAGAATCCTCGACCTGGCAGTGTGCCAGTCAGTCGATTCCTGTCTAAAAGGCGTCGTGATGGCCCGACGCCCTTCAAAAAGGCGTCGTCCATGCACGACGTCTTTCAGCCCCAGGAACCAGGAACGCCCTAAACCCGAGGGCTCCCTATCCAACCCCAAATAACCCCAAAAATCATTCAAACTGGAGGGGAAACGAAGAGCAAGACAATTCATAGGCAAACACCCCCATAGAGAACCTAAACATGCTCATTCTAGCCCCCAAAACAGAAGATCTACCACATGTATATCGAGGAAAACATGATTTAAACATAATGCTACGGGGAACGTCACCCTACCGGACACTCGAACTCCACCAAGCTCCACGCCGTTCACCCTTCTCGCCCCACGCCGCCGCCGGTACCGCCGTGGTCGTCCTTGCTCCACCGTGACGTCGGCCGCCGTCCGGAGAGTAGAATGCCGCAGTGGAAGTGGAGGTGGTAGTGGTATGAGTTAGGTAGAGGATGGAGTGGAGGGAGAGGCGAAAAAGGGGAGGAAAAGAGGGAGGAAGAGGTGGTCGCCGCCGGTCGCCGGAGGAAGAGAAGAGAAGGAGAGTAGGAGGAAATGAGGGAAAGAAGGAGGGCTCGCGGGGTTAACCAGAAACTGGCTAAAACGCGTCGACATTCACGGACGCCAATCAGGTGATGTGACGGCCGCTCTGACGAGATTCTGAAATGCGTCGTCCCACACAGACGCCATTCAGACAACTTGCCAGGGCCGTACTCTGACACACCCAGAGTCGCAGTCTGAAAGGCGTCGTCCTTCGCAGACGCCGTTCAGACGACCTGACAGGGCCGTACCCACGCGGCCCAAGGCCAACCCCCGCGGCACCCACGTGGCAGCACCTGAAATGCGTCTGCCAAGGTGGACGCCGTTTAAAACGCGTCGCCAGGTCCTGACGCGATTCAACTCAGAACTTCCGCCCCCCACAAGGGTTAGAACAACGGGGTCTGACCCGAAAACCGGATCCGAAAATCTCGATCCTTACAGTCCCAATCAAACTTGACTCCCGACTTAGTAAGCTCGTAAAACAGCTTACACCTTTGTGAGTGCTAAGAGACAAAGCGATGAATAAACTGCAACCTCTTGATTAATCCTCTTAATTCTTTCAAGTTTCGGAGAGGTGGCATCTCTCTAATAGCCTTAGCCTTGTTAGGATCGATCTCAATGCCCTGTTTGCTCACGATGAAACCTAACAGCTTCCCCGATGATACACCAAATATGCACTTTTTGGGATTCATCTTCAATTGATATTCTCTTGACCTTTCTAGAACTCTTGCCAATACCTTGGCATGCTTAACTTTAGTCTTGAATTTCACTAACATATCATCCACATATATTTCTAAATCAATGTGCATCATGTCATGAAATATGGCCATCATAGCCCTTTGGTAAGTGACTCCGGCATTCTTCAGGCCGAATGGCATAATGACATAATAGTAAGTGCCCCAAGGTGTAGTAAACAACGTCTTCTCTTGGTCCTCTTCTGCCAAGCGAATCTGATTATACCCTAAGAACCCATCCATGAATGATAGTGTTTCATAACCAATTGTGTTGTTAATGAGTACATCAATGTGAGGTAGTTGAAAATCATCTTTAGGACATGTACGGTTCAAATCTCGGAAGTCAATGCAAATCTTGACCTTCCCATCCTTTTTCATGACCGGAACTATATTTGCCACCTATTGCGGATAGAGGACAACTCTAATAAATTTGGTTTTATGCAACTTATCGACTTCTTCTTTCATCTTCAAAGCCATCTGAGGGTGGAATCCCTTCAATTCCTATTTAACCGGACTAGCTCCATCTTTCAATGTTAATCAGTGTTCCACTAAGGAAGAATCTAATCTCGGCATATCTTCATAACTCCAGGCAAAAGTGTCCTTATAGTCTTTGAGAACTTGAACCACTGCCTTCTCATCTGTTTTAGAAATTTTTTTACTGACGAAGACAACCTTAGGTTCGTTTTCAGTTCCTAAATTAATCTCTTTGGTAGGCTCTTCTACAGTGGCTAAGGGTTCATCAAATCTCTTCGCTCCACTGGCGTACGCCTCCGCCAAACCAACGGTACCACTCACATTCAGGATCTTGAATCTTCCTCCTTTTCATTAGCCGCAGAGTCTCCAAGGATCGATATGTCAGCAACTTAGAACAATGTATGGCTAGATCCCTACCAAAAATGTCATGCAGGTCAAAGTGGGAAGTGATTACCACCGTGTTATCATTGTCATGATTAATCACAGATCCCTTAATGAAGTGTGTATATAGGGTCCAAGTTAAGGGATCCCTATTTTTTTTACACGGGGTGGTCATTGTCTTCCAGATTTTTTGACCATCTTTGTCTTCATGCTGTTGAACAATCTGCCGTTTTACCTTCACTGGCCTATAGCTCAGACCATTACCAGGTATTCTTCTGTTGTTTTTGATAGGCTTGGTTCTGCCCTGTAGTTGTGTGCCCAGGCCTTTTTCGGGTTGATAACCACCCTTCATCATGATGTCCCAGCCAGGGGTACTTACGCACTTCCCCCTTTTCACAGCATTCACTGGGCAAGGAACACGTATAGTGGCTTTCAAAGGATCAGCCGAGGGAGAACAAACCTGTAATACCGACATAATGGGTTGTCGGCCAGGTAAAGGAGTTGGCTTGATGTTCAAAGAATGAGTAGCAGCAAGGATCACCATGCTCGTTACTTTAATAATCTGTCTCTTATAAGGAAACTTGAGGCATTGATGGTTTGTAGAGGGTATGGCCTCAAGGGATTTGATGTAGGGATGACCAAGGATGCCTTTTAAAGAGGAGTCGATTTCCAGGATGTGGAACTCAACCTCGGTATGACAAGCGGGACCTAACTCTACCTTCAAGTAAACCATTCCCAGAGGAGAACGGGTAGAGTTGCCGTAGGCAGTAACAGAGATAGGTGAAGGCAACCACTTTTCTTTGGGTACACCGCAGAATTCTAAGGTCTTTGGTGACAATACATTAATAGATCCCCCTGTGTCAACTAGACATGCATCCACGGCCTTCTTGCAAATATTCACTGCAATGCTGAGCGCCATACTCCTGGCCGCCGACGGTGCTAGTTCAGATATGTGAAATGAAATGGAGGGTTGATCCCCCTGTGAAACTAATAGTGCAATTATCTTTTCTATCGGCACATCCTCATTGACCATCACCCTTTTGAGATACTCCATTAAGGCTTCTTGGTGAGTTTTAGATATCTTGATTAGTTCAAGTACTGAGATGCGTGCCGGTGTTCTGTTAAAGTGCTTCAACAATCATATCGAGTGCCAGATGCACTCTCTTCATTCTGTACTTCTTCCGGTGGCTATGATGGGCCGTCTCTAACTGTGGATTGAGGAAAGACTTTGTTGAAAATTCTCCCACTCCGGAGCGCATGCTGATCATCATTAGAAGGTGATATTTTGAGTACCGCCAGGTTAATGAGGGGTTTGGAGAGGGTAATGGGTTTATATATGGACGATGGTGGGTTATTTGGTGGAGGTGTTGGAACGATGACGAGTGGTTTGGAAGGTTGTATGGTATTGGGATAGGTGATTGGTGTAGGTGATGTTGGGAAGGGAATGCGGAGCAATGGTTTGGATGGTCAGAGGGGTTCGTGATTGTGTTGCGGAGGGTTATTTGGTGGATACATGGTAGCGGAGGGAGTAATGGGTTTAAGGAAGGTAGGCGGTGGAATGGGTTTATGGTAGACAGGTGTTGGTATGAGGGTGATGGTTATGTTTCTGGATTGGGTATGCGTAGAATGCGGCGAGGTGGTTGCTCGGCGGTACTCGGGATATGGCCTGTTGAGTAAACAGAGGATGATTCCTCTACCTTCCATTGTTGCCCCCTATTAGCCTCAGACCGACTATTAATAAGAATTGGGGCGATCTGGTTTTGATGCTCTGGCAACGGGTTCTGCACTATACCTATATTTGGTGGTGTTGCTGCCTGTGCTGGTGCTCTTTGCATCTGTTGTTGTTGCTGATGTGGTTGTTGTTGCTGTTGTTGTTACTGTGGTCTTTTCACCTTCAGGGCGGCTATGTATTTTCTCATCTCCTCCCAGTCAATACCCCCTTGCTCATTCAGATCATGGATGTAGTCCATGAATTGGAAACATGCATCTATTATATACCCAGGTTGTCTATGGAAGACACAATACTTGGAGGCATCAGCATTCTAGGGCCAAAATGTTTTCTCTTTTGGCAAAACCAAAGTGTTGGATGCCATAAGGGTGTTGAATATGTCTAATAAGGATTATGGGAGTGGAGGATAAGATGCGCTCTTTGGGCCTGGAGGTTTTCTCTGTTGATTGTAGTCACCCGGTAGAGATACATTATGATATGCCAGCTGCTGACGTGACTGATTAAACATCTGTTGATACTGCTGTTGAGGCTGATTGTAGGCTAGCTGGTATGGTTGCTGAGGCAACCTGAAACCCTGCTGATTTGGCAGTCTCTACCCTGTATACTGTGGTTGTTGCTGTTGGTTTCTCATGAACTGCGGTTGATTGTTGTTTACAATGCTGATTTGTTCATGGGAGAGTGTGCCTTCAGTAGTGGGACCCATGCTAGAAGAATTTGACATGCAGGCTTCCGTGGTGGAGGTCTACTGGGTCTATGGGGGTCAAAAATACTAGCAAAAGTAGAATATTTGAACGTGTTTTGAGCATAATGCCCCTCTCGTATAGATCTGCCATGGTGGTCAGATTATTCAGTGTCAATACCAATTTATACTGGGGAGTGGCGTTGGCAACCATCATCTTCACTAGTTCTTGTTCGGACAAGTGATCTCTTATTTTCTCAACTATTCCTCGCCATCTGTCGGCGAACATTATGAAGTCTTCATCAGGTTTCATCTTCTCGTTGAACAAATTAGTAATGGACAAGGTGGGTGCCACTCTGTCTTTGTATCTCTGCAGGAACTTCTTTGACACAACGTCGAAGTTCTCTACCTCACTCGAGTCCAGAAAAAAAAATCACTCCAAAGCTGACCCTTCCAATGACCTTCTGAAGAGGAAAGCCAATGCTCTCTTACCATACTGCCAGAACGATGATTCATACAGAAATTCCTTGATATGAAGGAAAGGATTGCCTGCACCATTGTACTTTCTATAGACTGGCATTTCAGAAGGCAGGAGATGGAAGATTAGTAGATTAGGAACAGAGAGTTCGGGAGCAGTTTTACTATCCATCTTCTTCTCGAAACTCTTGAAGCGCTCATCCATCTGAGAAATTTGATTAAGTAGAAGTTGAGTGGCAGAATCTGCTGGTGGAGGTGGGGGTTGTTGAAAAGACTACCTCGTGGAATAAGCAAGGATGTGAGGACAGTAATGTTGTGGACTAGTAGTATTTCCACCTTGCCCGAAGGCATTTTGATAAACTGGGGTCTGCGGCCTGACAGGATGCCGCGAACTAGATTGTTGATGACCCATGGGCCGAGGGGTAGAAATATAAAGACCTTCCATGGCTCGAGTAGGAGCTTGGTAAACAGAAGGGTGAACCGAGGGATTTGGTTCAGAAGACTGTAAAGGGGTTTTCCCTTTTAGAATAGACTAGATGGCGTCAAACTGATGATGATCCACATGATTAGATTAAGTCCCTATGAGGGTAGCAAGATCAGAAGGATGATTGGAAGAGGGCTCGGCTTGGTTTTGGACTTCTTCTAAGACGGGGTTGGAGATGACATGAACATGGGGATGATCGCCCATATCCTGATTATATTGATCATACGTTGAATCAATCTGAAATTGAGGGGCATGAGCATCTCCCTCATGTATAGTTTGGAATTGATTGGAATTATAAGCGTCTCTCTCATCTTCTGAATAAGACGGATCATAAATCTGAGAGGCATGAGCATCTCCCTCGTACTCCACCACATCTTCTTGTTCGAAGGCAACCATGCCGAGAGTTCTACCTGATCGGAGCATCATGATATTATTTTTTTTTGACAAAGATTTAAACAAGTTGTGCAGAGGATTAGCAAACAAATGGATGGTTATGTTTTCTTAGGCTTCCTTGTTGAATTATTTGGATTATTAAACACAAATTCACTCAATGGGTAGGATCCTAGTTTCAATTTAGTTTTTCCACCGTTATACTCTATGGTTCTCTTACAACGATATGAATGACTAACCAGGACTTCAATTGGTACAACCAGCTCGATGAATAAGGAGGAATACCTTGTTTTTTGGGACTTACGAAGATCTTAATACCAACCACTCTAGTCTGACCAAGGGACCGACCCAATCAGAGAGAGGTGAAGATGCTAAGAAAAGTATTCCTATGAGGGGAGGGGTGAGCTCCAATGCAGATGACTTATGACCTGGATGACCTCTAATGTAGTATAAGATAGATATAGGTAACAAGAGAAATCAAAGATCCGAAGACTGATGAGCAAAAGAAGAAACTATTTGAATCGCGTCGTTGTTCACAGACGCTATTCAACATAGTGGCTTCTTCTAATCACAGAAGCTTGGGCAGTAGCGCAGCAGGAATATGAGGCTGAATGGCGTCTCGCCACAGGGACGCGGTTTGAATCATGTCTCTCTGTCTAGACGCTATTCAGAGCCTGAAAACAATAAATAAAAAGAAATTTCGAGGACAATCCTCTCCCAAATTATCAAGATAAATAGAAATTTAAGTGATCATGTAAATTCAAATTAAACAGGTTTATTATCATGCAAACAAAATAAACTCAATCAACCACACACTTCCTATCACACTCACAACTTTCAATCAATCACAGGAGGGCAATATCTTGCCGCAAAGGGATGTGCACGTAGTGCGCGTAGGGATAAAAGTAACCAAACTCACCAATTGGTGAAAGGAGTGCTCGAGGGACACAAGTGGTGCACCGTGGGTGCCCGATGATAAAGAGCAAGAACAAATATTAAAAGACGGCAAGACCAAGTTCTATCGTGATCACCAAAAAGCTGTGGATGCTCAAATTAAGTGTGTGATGTTCATTTTATGTGGTTTATATGAATAGTAAAACTAGTAAAAACTAAAGAAAACGTGATCGCCAAAAAATGTAAAAGTTTCAAAGAAAGATTGATCGCTTACCTTTTCAAATTTGGGAGATGTTGAGTCCTTGATTCCCTTTCTTTGGCCGACCAAAGAAAGAGAGCCATTTTTATAAGATGTTCTTGCTTTTGTTTTCTTAATAGTTATTCCTTTGAACTTCTTTCTTTCTTCTTCTTTGTACCTTGTAAGATCAAATAAAGAAAGAATCTAATTAGAACTAGAGTAGGGTAGTATTTATTCTAATAAGAAATTTAAACATGCAACTAAACTAATCTACTCACTTAATCGTTGTTCTTTAAACCCCTATAAGCATGTAGGTATGAAAATATGAGTGTGTGTGTGAACATGGAGTGATGATAATGATGGGCTATGGAAAACAATGATGAATCTATGAAATTAATGAAAAACTAGAAAGAAATTAAGGAAAGAAGATGGTTGGTTGGCTCCTCCATAGCCTTTATCTACAAGAGTTTCAAAGGATGAAGGGAATGAAGAAGAAGAAGCCTTGGATGAAGCTCCTCTTACTGTCCACGTTTTTCTCCTCTAGAGCCTTTAAACACCTTGTTTCAAACTTTAAATTCTTTAATGGCCAACTTTTTTCAAAGGTCCAAAGGGTATTGTATTTATAAGAATAGGTTTAGGGGTGTTTATAACTTCAAAAGGACTCTCTCCCGTAGTCGAACTTACCTTGGACGAGCATGGAGGAGTTAGCAACCTTCCCAACTTCGGAGACCGGATTATCTCGGCCAAATCATATTTATCAGGAAACCTGCAAATCGCGTCGTCCAACCGGGACGCCATTTGGCTAATTAAAGCGGCCAAAATAGAAATAAAATCCGAAAAGGAAACTGAAATATATTAGGAAACCTAAATCGCGTCTCCCAAGGGCGACGTGCTTTAGATAATCTAGAAAATTAATTCGGATTAAAAATTGTAAACCTAGACGGATTAAGACTTAAATGGCGTCTCATATGGGCAACGCTATTCAATTAAATCAATCTGAATTTGAAAATTTAATTTCGAACTGATTTCGACTAGGAATCTAAATGGCGTCGTATTGAGGCGACCCTAATTAACAAATTTCGAGAAAAAATAATAAAAATTAATTAATGATTAAACATCAGACCATTTTAAGGCATTATAATTGTGACATGAAATTTACTCAATATGAGGTCGAAATTAGCGTGTCTACATGTAGGAGGTTAGCAATGACTGCCTCAAGAGAGAACTAGAAAGTACAAACATAGAACTTATATTAGGAAAAAATTATTCTATTAGATTAGAAGTATAGTTGGTAGTTATTCTAGGAAAAAATTATGCCATTTGAGATATGTAAGGGTTACCTGAGGGGAGGATTTTTACAAATAGTTTTATGATGCCCCATTTGACCACACCTCGTACACTTGTGTCGTGGCCTTTTTGGATCGACTTTCTTGAATTTGTCCCTAATCCTTTTTTTCTTGGGCCTACCCCTAGGTTTGTGCTCCTTTGGAGGAAGGACAGTGTAGTCCATCTAAAGCGGCTCCCAAGAGCTCCTGTCAATGATGGGTGAGATGGCAGCTGCATATGCCTCTTTAAACGTAGCCACTGAGTAGTAGCCATCACAATAATCTTGCACTGCACCTCTAATAGTAGAGATGAAAGCAGCTGCATGTTCATACGGAAGACCTGTCACTTGCCACCTCCGACATGTACAAGTGTTCTCCTGAAGATTCACATCATATCTAAATGCATCTCCACACACCTCTGCTCTGCGATCATCGGATCTTCTTACTTGATACTTTCCCAAATTCTTAGTGATTTGTTGTACATAAGAAGGGCCTCAGGAACTAACTTCCCCCTCCATCGAGACGCTTGTCGACGCCTCAAATCCATTTTAACCAGAAACTACTGCCTTATCATATCAATCATATCTGTAACTGGTAGACCCCTATGTTGTATAATAAAAGCATTGAAACTCTCACTGATATTGTTGGTGATGTAGTGGGACCTAGGTGCAAATGAGAACTGTGACCTACTCCAAATATGCTCCCTCTTATCTTGTAACCAGTAACATCAGGAGAATTTTGAATCAACTCTTGTATGCTCCCCTCAAATCCAGCCATTGTGAAGGACCTTGCTGGATTCCATAGCAAATGCTCCATACGTTCTCCTGGCCATTTCTTTCTAAAGCTCTTATACATGTGCCTCATACAAGTCATGTGCTCAACCAAAGGAAATTCCTTTTGCATAGCAATTTTCAGCCCTTTTCTCCATCTCTGATAAGAATGTGAGCCCTGAAACCTCCCCAGTGGCCTCCTTTAGGTTTTGTAAAAATCAGGTCCAACTATCTTTTGATTCCCCCTCCATCACGGCATATGCAACTGGGAATAAACCACAATTTCCATCAACACCAGTAGTTGCAGCTAAAACACTTATGTATATGCCTTTAAGATGGCATGCATCTAGCCCTAGAATAGGCCTACAACCAGCCAAAAACCCCACCTTACATGTATGTAGACACACAAAAAATCTTTGAAAAGATTTATCATTTTCCAACTTCACCTTGACATAACTACCAGGATTTGTCTTGAGGATCTCATTCTCTAGTTGTGGTATCTGCTCATAAGCCTTCTCAGACTTTCCATAAATAATTTCATTTGCTATTTCCTTTGCATCCCATACTCTGTGATGCGGGACGTCCACATTGTATTCTTCATGCAACCACCTCTTTATCTTGAAAGGAGGCATCACGGGATCCCTTCTCAACAAAGGAACTATTCTCTCTGCAATCCACTTTGCTGAAGCCATGTGATTTCCAGCCTTGCTGTTGGCAATGCAAGTATGCTTCTCTTGCATAGTCTTCATCTGAAATGTAATGTTATCTGGCAATATTGATGCATGTACACGCCATGTAGAATCCATGTCGCTACACCTTGCAGTGACTCTAACCTTGTCATTCTTTATATAAAATATCTCGAACTCAGATTTTATGCAGTGTTGTCTCAGTGACATTCTGAAGGCATCAACATTCTTAAACTTTGCCCCTACAACTATTTAAGGATCCTCAGCCGAACCTTCAATAATCTCAATACCATGACCATCTTCAGAGTTTACAGTGTAATCATCTAAATCTGACATGACACTCCTATAGCTTTCATTTGTGTAGCACTTGTCTAAATCGTCTTCTTCATTGGTTACGTCAACCACAACAAGATCCTCCTCAAAAGCAACAACTTCACCTTCAACATCAAAATCAGCATCAATGTCAACATCATCAAATGTTACATAATCAAATTCTAACTCAAAATTAGGTATAGTCCCCTGGTCAATATTCTCATTAGGATGTGCTATCCTCTCAGATGGGTTGGAAGCTCTGCTAGGTTCACAGGTACACTCAGATGGCTTGACAGCTTCAGTAAGAGTAACCTGCACCTCTTTATCAACCATAGCATACAATGTAAACTTCTTAGCAGCCGCATTATCCTGGACAATTTGCATCAATATTCTATCTAAATCAACCACCGCAATCTCCCTTGGTCTAGTGTAGGGAATGACATAAGTGAATGTTAGTGACTGCCCAATTCCCCATTTACATACATGGCAAAAATCTTGCATTAGAGTTACAATTGAAAACTCATCCACATCTACACTCATAGTCCTTTGTCGCCCGCCCATATACTTCCATTTAAAATCAAAAGAAACCTCCTTCCAAACTCCACCATAGAACAATGTAAGCTTGTAATCTGTATTATCTCCCATTCTCCTGCAACAAACGATTCTTAGGCTAACAAGACATGCAAATATGAAAAAAAGTTACATAAACATCCATAAACAAAAAGCACATTTAAACGTGTAACAAAAAGCAACCAACCAACTATGAAAATTTCACATGGCAAGCAAGATCTCAGTATAAAATTTCACATGTTTTTTTTTTCTGAACCAAGCACAAGAAAGATAGAAGTTAGGGTTTTCAAAACGTCATTGCTTCATCCTTCCTCTTAACCAAACCACCTTTTTTTTTTTCCCGATGTCACTGCTTCATCCTTCCTCCAGCCAAACAGTGCATGCATGATTAAATAAGGGGGGAGAAAAATAGGGTTTTTTCGCACTGTATGGATGAATATAGGAAGAGGAAGCAGTGAACCTCATTACAGAAAAGAGAAGAGATAAAAAGCTCTAACCTTTCTTGTCGTCGAGTGATTGGGCACCTCTGAAAGCTGCACAATGCCAATAGGTCGATCACCTTCTTCTTACTTTGGTCGCCAGATCATCGTCTTCGTTGCCGTCAGAAGGATCCAAGGGCTTCGACGTTCTTCTTGCTCCAACCCATGTGGAAACCAAGTAGCAGAGGCAGGAACGAGTGCATGATCAAATAAGGGAAGAAAAATAAAGTTTTTTCACACCGTGTGGATGAATATGGGGAGAGGAAGTAGTGGCCCTCATTGCATAAAAGAGAAGAGAAAAAAAGCTCTTACCCTTCTTGTCATCGAGTGATCGGCCATATCTGAAAGCTGCACAATGCCAGTAGGTCGAAGGGCACCTCTAAAAGCTCCAACCTTTCTTCTTACTCTGGTCGTCGGATCATCGTCTTCATCGTCGTCAAAAGGATCATCGTCGTCGTTGCCGTCTTGTGGAAACCAAGTAGCAGAGGCGGAACGGGTGCATGGCGAGAGAGAGAGAGAAGATGGATGGGAGGAGAGAGATGGTTACGGAAAGTTAAAGTGGGGTGTATCAATCTTTTCCTAGGTTAGGTACACTTAACCTGCATATTAACCAGCGTGAAGTTGCATGAACCTAATGAAAGTAGACGGCAGGGATTTACATCTAAATTCTTTTAGTATAGAACAACTAATACTAAAATACGGAGGATACGGAGACTTATTCCGAAATACGTAACTTTATAAGGATCGAAACTGAAAAAACACTTACTTTTATGTCCCTATTTCCTATGTATTTACCCTTTATGGGAGGGCACTGCTTAAAACTGTTCGACATGATAAATCAATTTTAATGTAGGGACATTTGTTTTAACTAACTATACTTTTGCCCAGCAGTTGTTAATATATCCCTAAAGTATATTTTATTATTCTACAACTCAGTCCCACGCTTTGTTATTTTGTTTTAAAAAGAAAAGGAAGGGATAATATGTTTCAAATTGTTTGTGTTCATATCCCTACAACTTTTCCGATGAGATTTCTATTTAGAACCCATTAGTTTTGCACCTAGGCATATTTAAACTCTATTGTCTTAATTTTCTTAGAGTTATGCTTGCTGCACTGACCCTCAGAGTGTTAGTGTAGTGAGTAAAAGAAATTTATTTTTTGATTTTTTTTAGGTGGGTCAGGAGGTTCCCTGCACGTCCGTATAAGCCAATCTCTGATCGGACGATCCAAAAAATAAAAAATTGTTATTAGGCTTGACCTATTAAAGGCACTTTTTACTATTTATTGGAGCTTGATTTTTTATTTTTCAGATTTTTTGAGTCAGCAGATCAAAGATCGGCCTGTACGGATGTGTAGGACACTTTGGACCCACCTAAATTTTTTTAAAAAGTAAACCCACACCCTCGGTGCAACACTGAGGGTCAATGTAGCAAGCATAACTCATTTTTTAAGGGAGTTTTGGACTTCTGAAAATCCATGTGGTCATATATGTGACAAAATAGGGTATATAAGCAACAACATTGCCAAACTTGAGTTTTAGTCTTAAAACTTGAGAGTTTTTTGCCCTATCTTAACATTAAGTAATATCAAGAGCATTTTTAATTTTCTGTAATTATAAGGAATTTGGTGATAATTAACTCTTGATCATGAATTTGTGATAAAAACTTGCTAATTTGCGGTTGAAACCTGCGATCATTGGCCTGTTTTTTTTTTTACATGCTTATGGAATGATTTTAAAATTTTAAAATTCTAAAGAAATTGGTAAAGTTTTTTTATAGTCATGCCTTTCTTAAGCATCTATTTATGTTTAACAATCCATCTGCTTATTTTTATGAAACTTTCTAGTATGAGCATATTTTGGTGCGCATAATACCTAAGTTAAATTTCTCCATGGTAATGAAACTTGATTAATGTATAAATTATTGTAATTCATTAGGATTCATTAATTTTGTCATACATTAAGAGTGATCATGGTTTAATTATTCATGCAATTTCATTAATGGATGCATGATTAAGGGTGTTTTATGATCTAGAAATGTGTTTCTTACTTTTCATTGCACTTGTCTCCATTAATTTTGTTGATGTATATTGTATGATCACGATATTGTGATGCATGATTTTAGATAATTAATAATGATATTAATTATTTATTTTGTTACTCTAAATTTCATGTTGGGTATGATAGAGTAGACCTTTAAAGAAATTTTAAAAATTTATTCTTTTAAGTTGTACCACATGTGATGCAACAAATATTACTTAACAAAGAAACATGCGTGATGTTGATCCCACTGGAACATGTCGTTGAGAATGAAATTCTAATATGCCTTTAGATTAAGAAGAAGGATTTTATATGAAAATATTTTCTATTTATAAGGTAAATAAACTATATTAATTCTAAAAACATTTAGGATTATAAGTAGCATATGCTGCTTAGAAACATGATGCATTATTTCTCAAAATTGTATAGTAATTCCTAAGACCTTTAACGTTGGTAAGTAGACTTGGGAAACATAAAGAAAAAGAAGATAACTATTTTTTATATGATGTAAGGGTAGTACGTATGTAAATATATTTCAATGAAATTTATTAAATCACTTCAAACATAATGTCAAATCGAAAAAAGAACCCTAGGGTAATTTATATTTAATAACAACATATAAACAAAGTAAATATTAAAAAAAAAGTAAATCAAACACATATTAAAAAGCAAAGAATATACAATACAAAAGTACTTTTTGGGTATATCTATAGATTTGTATCTTATAGTTATAAATAAATAGGTATTTCTTTGACAACTATCTAAAATAGAATTTCACATAAATCTCTTAAAGAATATTTACAAACATAAATAATTTTTGCAAAAATCAAATAGTGGAGTGTTGTCTTCATTTGATTGTATTTGCAATGGAAGAGGAATATATATAGATTCGTGTCTTATAATTATAAACAATTGTGCTAATTTTTACTTAGTATGTATAAATATACAAATTTTTTTATTAAAGCATGTACAAAGAAAAATGGAAAACATATGGGGACCTTTTTTTGAATTTTATGACATTTCAAATAAAAGTGAGATGATATGGAGTTTTTACTAAATACAAGGTTATAAGGAGTTTTTCTTAACTTTAGTAGATTAGTGGAATCAAAAACTAAAAAATCCTTTTTTTTTATAATTTTGCATGCATACTCTGAATTCGCCAAAATTTGATGGCATTTTTTTTGGCATGTTTGGTTGAAGTTCACCGTAGTTTGATAGGAAGGATATAACTGCAAACTTTATATAGTCGTTAAAGGTATACATACAAATATGTTACTTTACTGGAAGGAAAATAGGGTAAGGAAGAGGAAAAGCAGATAGGAGGCATGTGCAAGAAAGAAAAATAAAGAAACTCATATAAAAGATGCATTAACAGTTGGATTCAGACAAAGTTTTAGAGGCTCCAATATAAATAACTGACTCTAATTTGAAATAAAAAAATGAAAAATATTTAGGGACATTTTTTTTGAATTTTTAGGGCATTTTTCAAATAAAAGTGAGATAAGAGGGAATTTTTACTAAATACAAGGAGTTTTTCTTAAGGATATTTTGCATATATACCCCTTAAATACACCATATTTGCATATATACCCCAATTCTCACATATTAGCATCTCTAGTCCTAAAGCTTTAGAAAGTTATAGTTATACCCTTAAATCTAATGATTGTGCATAAATACCTTTAAATTCACTAATATTTTCATGTATACCCCTCAATTCACTAAAATCTTGCATTATGTATCCCGGACACCTCTGACGATATCATGATTTATGTAATATTTTTAACGTATTTTGTTGAAATTCACCTAAGTTTAACAGGAGTATAAATATAACATTTTATAAATTTTAGGGGTCTTGATGATAATATGTGAGAGTTGAGAGTGTACATGCAAATATGGTGTATTTGAAGGGTATATATGCAAAAAATCCTTTTCTTAACATTAGTATATTAGAGGAATCAAAAACTGAAAAATCCTTAATTTTTTTATAAGAATTTTGCATGCATACCCTGAATTTGTCAAAATTGATGGAGTTTCTTTTAGTTTTTTGTATATACACCCCTGAAAACATAACATTTGCATCTATACTTTGGAGTTTCACATATTGTCATCGGTACCTCTGAAATCTTCAAATATTACATTTATACCCCTTTATAAAACTAATATGAATTTCAACAAAATATGCCAAAAAAATTCTAGAAATCATGATAACATTGTAGGTGTTGGAGGTACATATGCAAAATTTTATTGATTGAGGGGTATAGATGCAAAATATTAGTGAATTTAGGAGTCTCTATTCAAAATCTTTAGATGGAGGGATATAAGTGCAGTTTTTTTGAAGATTTTAGGAGTATTGATGACAATATGTGAGAATTGGGGACACAGATGCAAATATGATGTTTTTAAGGGTATACATAAAATTCATAGTATTTTAATTGGAAGGATATAAGTGCAAAGTTTATATTGGAGTTAAGGGTACACATGCAAATATGTTACTTTATAGAGAGGAAAATAGGGTGAGGAAGAGAAAAAGCAGATGGGAGCCATGTGCAAGAAAGGAAAATAAGGAAACATGTATAAAGAATGCATTCGCAGTTGGATTCGGACAAACTTGTGAGGTTCCAGTATAAATACGGTATGACTCCAATTTGGAACCCATCATCATGGACTCAACAGATTATATAGGAGTTAAGGGTACATATACAAATATGTTACTTTACAGGGAGGAAATAGGGTAAGGAAGAGAAAAAGCAGATGGGAGCAGTGCGCAAGAAAATAAGGAAACATATACAAAAGAAGCATTCGCAGTATAAATACGGTATGACTCCGATTTGGTACCCATCATCGGTCGAAGTCATAGATATTAGATTTGTCCGAACGGTGCTATCGGTTCGGGCGCCCCACATATTCGCGTCAAGTAGAGCGGTCTATGCCCAATCCGCTCCTCTTTTGTGAGTTCTCGGGCCGCCGCCACCCGCAGAGCAGCGCAACTCCGTCCCCCCTGCCTGCGCCTTCTAGGGTTTTTATTTTTTTCGTCTCCGTCCTTCGCCGATCGCGTGCTGGTTTGGCGATCCCTGCGATGGAAGAAGGGCGGCAGAGATCGCGGAAGGAGGAAGCCGGGAGCCCGGAGGAGGCCAGGGTCGCCGACGGCCGGCGTCGGGACAACGGCGCCGACGACGCCCGGCGCCCGGACGGCAAGCGCCGGGAGGGCCGGAGGTCGGAGCGGGAGAGGAGCTCCGACGAGGGCCACCGGAGGTCGGAGAGGGATAGGAGCCCCGGGGAGAGCCGGCACCGGGAGAGCCGGAGATCGGAGAGGGAGAGTAGCGTGGAGGACAAGCACAGGGAGGGTCACCGGCGGTCGGATAGGGAGAAGCACCGCCAGAAGGAGAAGGACAGGGAGAGGGAGCGGGAGCGGGAGAAGGCTAAGGAGAAGGAGAAGACGAGGGAGAGGGAGAGAGAGCGAGAGAGGGAGCGAGAGAGGGAGGAGAGGGAGAGGGAGAGAGAAAGGGAAGAGAGGGAGAGGGAGAGGGAAAGGGAAGAGAGGGAGAGGGAGAAGGAGAGGGAGAGAGAAAGGGAAGAGAGGGAGAGGGAGAAGGAGAAGGAGAGAAGGAGGGAAAGAGAGAGGGAGAGGGCAAGAGAAAGAAAAGAGAGGGAGAGAGAGAAGGAGAGGGAAGAGAAGGAGCGGGAGAGGGAGAGAGAGAGGGCGCGCGAGAAAAGGAGGGAATTGGATAGGGACGAGGAGAGGGATGATGAGGATGTTAAGGAGCATGACCGGAAGCGGCGGAGAAGGGAGGATTCCCGTGACCGGGAGGGCCGCCCAGACCGGCATAGGGAAGGCAGCGAAGAGGGCAGCAGGAGGAGGAGGGGCGAAGAGGAATTGGATGCCGTGGAGAATAAGAAGACTCGGGAAGAGGACCTCGAGGAGGAGCAGAGGAAATTGGAAGAGGAGATGGACAAGCGGAGGCGGAGGGTGCAGGAGTGGCAAGAACTTAGGAGGAAGAAGGAGGAGCAGGAGAGGGAAAAGAATGGCACCGTCAATGGCGACGAACAACCTGAATCCGGCAAGAAGTGGACCTTAGAGGGAGAGTCCGATGATGAAGAAGCCGCCCCTGCTACAAAGGCGGAGGAAGATGTGGCGCTTAGTGAGGATTCTAAACCTGGAGGTGATGACACTGACAACATGGCAGTAGACACAGTGAATGGTAATCCTGTAGCTAATGGAGATGGAGGTGTAGATGCTGAGGAGGAAATTGACCCTCTAGATGCTTTTATGAATTCATTACAATTGCCTGAAGATGCTGAGAAGCCGGTTGATAGTTCGGAGATCTCTCAGAAGCCCGGTGATAAAATAAATGACCGAGACAAGGGTTCTAAGGAAGGCGTCAGCAATGTAGACAAGCTGAAGAAAGGCAAGAAAACTACGATGGGCAGAATCATCCAAGGTGAAGATTCTGATTCAGATTATGGGGATGTGGAGACTGATGAAGTTCCAGTAGAAGATGAGGATGATGATGAATTTATTAAGAGGGTGAAGAAGACAAAGGCAGAGAAACTATCAATTGTTGACCACTCAAAAATTCAGTATCCACCATTCCGCAAAAATTTCTATATCGAGGTTAAGGAGATTTCAAGAATGACCCCTGCTGATGTTTCTGCATACAGGAAGGAACTTGAGTTGAAGATTCATGGGAAGGATGTGCCGAAGCCTGTAAAGACTTGGAACCAAACAGGTTTGACAAGTAAAATTTTGGACACAATAAAGAAGCTCAACTATGAGAAGCCAATGCCAATTCAAACTCAGGCTTTGCCTGTGATTATGAGTGGGAGAGACTGCATAGGCATAGCAAAAACTGGTTCAGGTAAAACTTTAGCCTTTGTGTTACCGATGTTGAGGCACATTAAAGACCAGCCCCCAGTGGTGTCGGGGGATGGTCCAATTGGGGTGATTATGGCCCCTACAAGAGAGCTAGTCCAGCAAATTCATAGTGACATTAAGAAGTTCTCTAAGGCTGTTGGTCTCAATTGTGTTGCAGTATATGGAGGTTCTGGTGTAGCTCAACAGATAAGTGATTTAAAACGTGGTGCAGAAATTGTTGTATGCACACCTGGTAGAATGATAGATATACTTTGTACAAGTGCTGGTAAGATTACAAACTTGCGCAGAGTTACCTATTTGGTTATGGATGAAGCTGATCGAATGTTTGATATGGGATTTGAACCTCAAATTACTAGAATAATTCAGAATACTAGACCAGACCGGCAGACTGTCCTTTTCTCGGCCACTTTTCCTCGTCAGGTTGAGATACTAGCACGTAAGGTGTTGAACAAACCTGTTGAAATTCAGGTGGGAGGAAGGAGTGTTGTCAACAAAGATATAACTCAGCTAGTTGAAGTAAGAAAAGAAAATGAAAGGTTCTTTCGTTTACTAGAGCTTTTGGGGGAATGGTACGAAAAGGGAAAGATTCTTGTATTTGTACATTCTCAGGACAAATGTGATTCTTTATTCAAGGATTTGCTGAGACATGGGTACCCTTGCCTTTCACTTCACGGGGCTAAGGATCAAACAGACCGAGAATCCACCATTTCTGATTTCAAGAGCAATGTCTGCAACCTGTTGATTGCCACCAGTATTGCTGCAAGAGGGCTAGATGTAAAAGAGCTTGAATTGGTGGTGAATTTTGATGTTCCCAACCACTATGAAGACTATGTTCACCGTGTTGGTAGGACAGGACGAGCAGGGCGAAAAGGGTGTGCAGTCACATTCATTTCAGAGGAGGAAGAAAGATATGCACCTGATCTCGTGAAAGCTTTGGAGCTTTCTGAGCAAGCTATTCCAGAAGATCTCAAGGCACTTGCTGATGCATTCATGGTGAAGGTGAATCAGGGAACGGAGCAGGCCCATGGAACTGGTTATGGTGGAAGCGGATTTAAGTTCAACGAAGAGGAAGATGAAGCAAGAAGAGCTGCAAAGAAGGCACAAGCAAGAGAATATGGTTTTGAGGAAGACAAGTCTGATTCAGATTCTGAAGATGAGGGTGTTCAAAAAGCTGGGGGTGATCTGTCTCAGGCTGCTGCTTTTGTTCAAGCTGCGGCCCTGGCTGCAGCCTCAAAGGCTTCTACAGTCCCTGTTAGTGCTCAGTTACTCAGCAATGGTGGGCATCCTCCGATTCCTGGTGTCGCTGGCCTAGCCACTGCTGTAGCAAATCCTGCCACTTCACTTACTGGTGATGCTGCAGCTAGGGCTGCAGCATTAGCTGCTGCAATGAATTTGCAACACAATTTGGCTAAGATACAAGCAGATGCTATGCCAGAACACTATGTAGCAGAATTGGAGATCAATGACTTTCCTCAAAATGCCCGTTGGAAGGTCACACACAAGGAGACCCTTGGTCCAATTTCTGATTGGACTGGAGCTGCAATCACAACTCGGGGACAATTTTATCCCCCAGGAAAAATTCCACCCCAAGGGGAGCGTAAGCTATTTTTGTTCATCGAAGGCCCAACTGAATCCTCTGTTAAGAAAGCTAAAGCTGAGATAAAAAGGGTTCTGGAGGACTGCACGTCACAGGCTTTATCCCTTCCCAGTGCTTCACAACCAGGGAAGTATTCTGTTATCTAAGGACATATATGGTTTTTTGCAGTATTAAACTGCAGATAGTTCTCTAATCCTTTTGGCCGTAATAGACATTATTTAAATTTGCTGCTGCTGGAATTTTTTTCCCATGCACTGTATAATATATTTCTGCCTATATATCCACTTACCTTTTTCTGCGAACATTTATTATTACTCTTGGCTGCAGAACATTTGAGCCCAATTGCTTTCTGGTTAAACATCTGGATTGGACTTTGGATGCATATATCCTAAAGACGGTTAATTTCCTATTAGACTGATGATTTAAGATCATTTTAGTTAATAAGCATTGCTCCAATGGCTCCATATTTGATGGGTGAATGAGGTTCAATTGAAAAACATATTTGATTACGAAATACTGTAAAACTGACAGTTATGCCTACCCTTGCCTAGTCCAATTTAAACGTTAATAAACTATTGGTAAAGCAGTGAGTCCACTTTTATTTATGACATTCTCTAAAAATCACAGTACTAAGGTCTATTTACATAGAAAGTTGTCAAACCCATGCTGGATGGGTGAAAGGCAAGTATGCTTGTATACTTGTCTATAAACTATGAACTGATCTGTAGATCCTTCCTAGTTAACCTATTAATTGGTTTATTCTTGTCAAAACGTAAAATCTCAGGAACGTCATAGTGCAACGACATGAGGGATACGCAGTGGTGGTGCGGATGTGTTCTTGCCCATATGTGCTTCCGAGGTCATGTACATAGAGATGCATCAATGTGTTATGGGATCAAAGATCCAACTCCATGAAGAGTTAAGCAAGTTTTCCAGCCGACTGTTCACCTGCCTTTTTGTGCAATTTAATCATCCAGCATAAGTTTTGCATGAAAAAAACTTGTATTATTTCATCTGTGCCTGCCAGCCACTGCAATTTTTTGAGAATCTACGAAGATCAAGAGGAGACTGCTAGACCTAGAGTTATGGCAGTACTGTGTAAACTGCTACTGATGTGTAACAAGGTAGCAAGAGGCGCATGCACGCACCTGATGTGGACTAAAGTACTGTGGTTTCTTCCTACTTGTGATGTCGGTCTATTCTTCAATATTTTGCATGCTTGTGATGTCGGTCTATTCTTCAATCTATATCAACTGAGTATCCTTTTCTATTGTTCATGTTCAATATGTTGTGCATCATTGTTCCTTCTTACTATCTTTTCAAGCTTAGTTCGATTAATTTTAATTGAGTTCAAGTTTGAGCCAAAAATCCATGATGGTTGTTCAAGCTTGGTTCGTTTAGATATTAAATGAGCTCGAGCCAAGTATGGAGTAGCTTGCAAGCCCAATGAGTTCCATGATAGATTTAGTTTAGAAGCTTTCAAATCTAAATTTATAAACTCAAGCCAAATCATTGCAAGTGCCAGGTTGTTTGCACTCCTAGCTATTTGATAGAAAATTCTATAAGACATTAAATATCTCATTAACTAAGTTCATTTCATGAATAAAATAATTAAATGAGTACTTAAAGAGGTGAGTACTTAAATGAGCTCTTAATGAGTATGTAAATGAGTTCTTAATGAGTATTCAAACAAGTTATTAATGAGTTCTTAAAACAAATTGGTTCACAAACATAATCGAGCCAAATTTGCTGCTGTTCAAATTTGGTTCGTTTAACAAACCAAGCTTAAATTTTTGTTGAAACTTGTTTATTTTATTTAGTAAACTACCGAGTCGAGTTAGTATCGAGTAGCCTTATGAGCTGTTCATCAAGCATATTGGTTGGTTTGCAACCATACTTCTTACTAGTTTCTCAGGGTGAGAGAGTTGGATAAGGCGCTTTGCGGGCAATTATGAGGTTGTGGTGTTGAATCCCATCTGTGGACACAGCGGGTACCAACCTGGGGTTCTCATGAGTTCCAACTTCACGGACTTTGATGTGCTAGGGGGAGCGGGGAGGGGAGTGGCGGCAATGCCTGATAGATGTTTGGCGGGCTTATGGCTCAGGGTATTGGTGACATGGGGCTCAATCTTGGGTTCGTGAGTTTACTCTTGATATTTAAAAAAAATGTTCCTTCTTACTTGGCAAATGAGATAATATATGTGGTTCTTTCTTCTCTGGAGGTTATGTAAATTTTCTCTTGATTATGAACCTTCTGAAAAACTCTTCCTCTGTGCGGGTGCGTATGTACAAAAGCATTTGAGTCTGGAGAAATGTTTGTGGATTATTTGCTTTGTGACATTCAGCATATGTTTGTGAAATGTTTTTTGAGTTCAGAATAACATGGAAACATCCCAGGAAAACCTGTAGTAAATGAAGTGCATGAACAGTGAACGCATCATTGAAGATCTGTTGTATGCAAGTATGGAAGGAAGCCAGTATGTGACTGTCTTTTCCTTTTCAGCTGCTCCTTATCATGTACCAAGAGTCAACACTTTGCCTTAAGCCATTCATATGGAGCAAAGGACAGACGAATAGAGATTCATATGCCCTGTTTTCCCTTCAGAATATACCAAATAGATGAAAAGGCCTTGGAAAGGTTCTCTTTCTTTAGTTGGGCAGAACTGTGCTTTTCAGATTGGTTCCTGTCTACATGGCCAACCACATAGTTCATGCATGGTTCTACTTTCAGAGGTGGAATCCTTAAAGATTAGGATTTTGAGATAAAATGAAAATGGAGGTGTGCAGTTGCTTGGATGAAACAGTTTCTACATGGGTGCAGGATTCCATAGAAAGCATTGCACCATATGTCTAAAACCCTTCCTGCCAAGAGGTTCAGGCTCACCTGTTCATCACTAATCTGGAGAGTTGATGGTCAAAAGTAGCGAAGGGAAATATGGAGATAAGAATACTGATTGTTATTATGGAGTTACATGGGGGAAGCTTAATTAGATGGATAGTTTTCTTGTGTTCTGTTGATCTTTGAATGGATAACTTGCTCTCTCAGGATTCCTTTAATGCGTTATCTCGTATCCCGTAAGAGAGCCAATAGCTTTTTTTGGATAAGGAAGTACTTTTCCTGTCATCTTGCTTGCATCTTCCTGAATCCTGATCAGTAAAAGTAGAGATGAGAAAAAGAGTGGTTCTTGATGTGACATCCCAGTGGCATGTGTTTTCATAAATTTGACCAGGATTCAAACCTCAATGGGTATGTTGAGATTTCTAACCGAAAAAAAAGACCCGAGTATGTTGAGATGGAAAAAATCAGGGAAAAAAAAGAATCTTCCGCTGCCCAGTTCTCTAGTCCACACTCGACACTTCTCTTCAGGTGCGTGGAAGAGTTGATAGCCATTCGAGATTCCAGACTCAGCGGGCCGAAGCTACACATTATTCAGCCCACTGATCCTAAAATCTCGAATTGCAGTTACAACCGCTGTTCTATCGCGAGATAAGATGGCGCAGGGCACTGTACTGTTCCACAAGAGCAGCAAACTTAAAATCCCCACGGGGGTTGCAGCTGCATTGCAGAGAGTATTGCTCTGTGTTTTAGCTGAGAACATATGGAAACCTAGCATCCCCTTCTGCGTTCCTTTGATGTTTTTAGAGAACCTGTTCTCGTATTATCTTGCTTCGTAGTTACCATGTAGTATCATACCTTCAGCTGTGGAAAAATAAATGCACCAGAACCAGTGAAGAGATTCTTGAAGATGAGGAAAGGTTTATGGCAAGTACACTGACAGAGGAACAAATCCAGTTGCTTTCTTACTATGTTTTTCGGATTATTTACAAATGCAATGTCTTCACATATAAAATTGTAGAATTATCATCTTTGCAGGCATATTAACTTTGCGTAATCTTGTACAACTAAACTAGGGTAAAAAATGTCTTAGTCTTTAATGTAGTAATTTAAACAACCCTATGAGATGATGTTGGTGTCAGAAAATCCGTCGTGATGAAATATTCCTAGTATATTTAACAAAAGATAGTTTGAGCAGTAATTTTTACATATATTCATATAATGTGATTTTTTAAAATAAATATATATGTAAAGATGACAATTCTATAATTTTATATGTGAAGAGATTCTTGAAGATGAGAAAGGTTTGTGGCAAATACAGTGACAGCAGAACAAATCCATTACTATGTTTTTAAGATTAATTACAAATACAGTGTCTTCACATATAAAATTGTGGAATTGTCATCTTTACAGGCATATCAACTTTGAGTAATCTTGTACAACTAAACTAGCGTAAAAAATATCTTACTCTTTAATATAGTAATTTAAACAATCCTATGAGATGACATTGGTGTCAGAAAATTTGTCGTGATGGAATATTCCTAATATATTTAAAAAAAGTTAGCTTTAGCGGTAGTTTTTAACATATATTCATGTAATGTGATTTTTTTAAATAAATATATATGTAAAGATGACAATTCTATAATTTTATATGTGAAGAGATTCTTGAAGATGAGGAAATGGTGTCAGAAAATCTATCGTGATGGAATATTCCTAATATATTTAACAAAAGTTAGTTTTAGCAGTAGTGTTTAACATATATTCATGTAATGTGATTTTTTAAAATAAATATATATGTAAAGATGACAATTGGATAATTTTATATGTGAAGAGATTTTTGAAGATGAGGAAATGGTGTCAGAAAATTTGTCGTGATGGAATATTCCTAATATATTTAACAAAAGTTAACTTTAGCAGTAATTTTTAACGTATATTGATGTAATGTGATTTTTTAAAATAAATATATATGTAAAGATGACAATTCTATAATTTTATATGTGAAGAGATTCTTGAAGATGAAGAAAGGTTTAAGGCAAATACACTGACAGGGGAATAAATCTATTACTATGTTTTTAGGATTATTTACAAATGCAATGTCTTCACATATAAAATTGCGGAATTGTCATCTTTACAGGCATATTAACTTTGAGTAATCTTGTACAACTAAATTAGCGTAAATAATGTCTTAGTCTTTAATGTAGTAATTTAAATAACCCTATAAGATGACATTGGTGTTAGAAAATTTGTCGTGATAGAATATTC
This sequence comes from Zantedeschia hybrid cultivar, assembly GCA_030544215.1. Taxonomy (NCBI): domain Eukaryota; kingdom Viridiplantae; phylum Streptophyta; class Magnoliopsida; order Alismatales; family Araceae; genus Zantedeschia; species Zantedeschia hybrid cultivar. The sequence continues at coordinate 29,665,923 of JARZZO010000003.1, read as the reverse complement.
GTAATATATTTAACAAAAGTTAGTTTTAACAATAATTTTTAACATATATTCATGTAATGTGATTTTTTAAAATAAATATATATGTAAAGATGATAATTCTACAATTTTATATGTGAAGAGATTTTGAAGATGATGAAAGGTTTATGGCAAATACATTGACAGAGGAACAAATCCATTACTATGTATTTACAAATACAATGTCTTCACATATAAAATTGTGGAATCATCATCTTTGCAGGCATATTAACTTTGAGTAATCTTGTACAACTAAACTAGCGTAAAAAATGTCTTAGTCCTTAATGTAGTAATAATTTAAACAATCCTATGAGATGACATTGGTGTCAGAAAATCTGTCGTGATGGAGTATTTCTAATATATTTAACAAAAGTTATCTTTAGCAGTAATTTTTAACATATATTAATGTAATGTGATTTTTTAAAATAAATATATATGTAAAGATGACAATTGGATAATTTTATATGTGAAGAGATTCTTGAAAATGAGGAAATGGTGTCAGAAAATCTGTCGCGATGGAATATTCCTAATATATTTAACAAAAGTTAGCTTTAGCAGTAATTTTTAACGTATATTTATGTAATGTGATTTTTTAAAATAAATATATATGTAAAGGTGACAATGCTATAATTTTATATGTGAAGAGATTCTTGAAGATGATGAAAGGTTTATGGCAAATACACTGACGAAGGAACAAATCCATTACTATGTTCTTAGGATTATTCACAAATGCAATGTCTTCACATATAAAATTGTGGAATTGTCATCTTTGCAAGCATATTAACTTTGAGTAATCTTGTATAACTAAACTAGCGTAAAAAATGTCTTAGTCCTTAATGTAGTAATTTAAACAACCCTATGAGATGACATTGGTGTTAGAAAATCTGTCGTGATGGAATATTCCTAGTATATTTAACAAAAGTTAGCTTTAGCAGTAATTTTTAACATATATTCATGTAATGTGATTTTTTTAAATAAATATATATGTAAAGATGACAATTCTATAATTTTATATGTGAAGAGATTCTTGAAGATGAGGAAAGGTTTATTGCAAATACACTGATAGAGGAACAAATCCATTACTATGTTTTTAGGATTATTTATAAATGCAATGTCTTCACATATAAAATTGTAGAATTGTCATCTTTGCATGCATATTAAGTTTGAGTAATCTTGTACAACTAAACTAGCATAAAAAATGTCTTAGTCTTTAATGTAGTAATTTAAACAACCCTATGAGATGACATTGGTGTCAGAAAATCTGTCGTGATGGAATATTCTTAGTATATTTAACAAAAGTTAGCTTTAGCGGTAATTTTTAACATATATTCATGTAATGTGATTTAGTGAGAGGGGCATCGATGACCTTTGTGGTCCTTGGCTCCTTGCTACCGATGTGAATCGCACCCTGCTTGGGAGGGATCCCTTGCCCCCTCTCCTTCCTTTGAATTGCTGGGTCTGCGGGGGTCTGGGTCGACTGGGGAGGTTCTCCCCTCCAAGAGAAAGCCATCCTACGTGGACGTCGTCATCAGTGGTCCACCTTAGCCCATGAGAGACTGAGCTGCTCGGGAACCCCGGTGGGGTAGAGGGGTGCTTTTGATGTATGTAGGAGACTCTTCTACCTTGTCGGCCCGAGTGGAGGAGATGGTCATGTGCTATAGAGGGGTGGTAGTTGATGGGGCTGGGTCTGCAAAGGGAATTACATCTATTCTTTTAGATCAGTGGCCTGGTGGAGGGTGCGAGATGTGGAAGGTCTTAGGCAATTTGTTCCTTATCATGTGTTCGACCTCCTAGTATGCCAAGGAGCTTGGCAGTTTGGGGGTTTGGGCGTTTTGGCAAGGAGCAATATGGTAGTTAAGGTCTCTCCTTGGGAGATGCACATGGAAATTTACGTTGGCTCCAAACATTTGAAGGTTCTGTTTAGGGTCATTGGCATCCCTTTGCTCTTGAAGGAGGAGGAGCTTATCAAGGAGGTCATTGGTGATTTTGCTAACCTCGCGGAGCTACTCCCATGGGTGCCGGGCGAGGGTCATCTCCTTCAGGTGAATGCCAGGGCAAAGGTTTCCTCTTGTAGTGTGATGCTAGTTGCCATTGAAGTTGCTGTAAAGGTGTTTAGGGTGGTGGTAAGGGTAATTCGTTGCTGCGTCATCGATAGCGGCGAAGCTGATAGAAATATAGGTTTGAGCTCTTAGAGGATGCTGGAGGTAGAGGAAGCACGTGGGCGTTACATGTTCAACCACGACGGTTCAAAATTTGAACAGTCTGGTTTTATGCGGGCTCTTTTGGACCGGGTGGCATTCGTTCGGGCCGGCTTGTCTGTTGGGGGTTGGGTTAAGTTATCGGGCCAACCCGATGACTTACCCGAACCGATTATTACCGCCTCTGGACTTGTGAATAGTCTTCGTCACTACCCGACTACTCAGGGACCTTTCATCTTCGACAACTCTTCCCTCCACTTCCCCGGTACATCCTGGTAAGCTCTCCGCCTACCTCATTGGATACTAGTGATCTGGGAATGGCTGGGATGGTGCAGAGGCCTGTCACTGCCATCCTTCATGGCGTTGTTCCTCGCATACATGCACTGTCATCCTCGATGCTTTCCAATGATTTCCTCCTGGCTCCTCAGGGATCTTTTCGACCCAACAGCCAAGCCAATCGGCTGGTTTAAGAGATCCAGTTTCGGGCCAATTGAGAGAGAGCGTTATGGCACGTCATGTGGTGGGGAGGAGCTCATGCGAAGGGCCTCTACAGTTGAAGCACACAGAGGTCTAAGCTAGGGGAAGTGGACCGGCCTTTCCTTGGAGGATCAGGCGGCCCTTCTGAGAAGCGCTTGCTTGAGCCCTCCTCCCCTACTCATCTGCCTGATCTCTCTTCGGTCAAATGGAGGGTGCGGGGAGATAGTCGTTTCCTACTTAAGGGGAGGGGTTCCAGCTAGTGGCAATGGTAAGTAGGGGGAGGAGCTAGCAGAGACTTCCTCATGTCTTTGTGAGGGAACCTTTATTCTAAAGGACCAGGAGGATCAGGTTTTTGAGGAGGATGTGCATATTGCTATAGGTGTAGCTACTGAAGGTAACAATCATGAGCTTGGTTCTTGTGAGGAGGAGGCCACTTTCGGCTTCTTGAAACAAGTCCATTGGATGTAGTGAGATCTCGAAGGCTTGCAGTCTGTGGGTGACTTGTTACTGGTTCCGTGCTCCCTTAATGTTCAAAAGGGTGGGGAAGAAGGGGTTGAGTTGGAATATGGAGGTACCAATCTAGGCAGAGAGGAGGTTAAGGAATTGCTGACCACGTTGCAACACTATGAGATTCATGGGGAATGCATTGTTTGGAATATTCAATTAAGGGGGCTGAAAGAGGAAGAGGAAGGGGAATATATTAGCCTATTGGAACTTTTAACTTTTGTGAATGTTCATCTTGAAGGTAGAGATACAGTGGTGTAAGGAGGAAATAATGGTGTATTCATAGTAAAGTCATTATATCCTTTGTTGGAAACTAATTGTCCTTCATATCTTAAGTGTAATGAAGTTTGGAAGGTTAAGTCTCCTTTAAAGGTGAAGGCTTTCATGTGGTCGTTTTTTTAGAAGAGAATTGTCACAAAATTGTACTGCCAAAAATGGAATATGGATGGGGATCCTATTTGTTGTTTGTGTTGGGTGGAGGAAGAAGATGTTGATCATTTGATTGTTCTCTTTTTCAACAATTTTTCAAAATGTTCAAGACATGTGGAGTCAAATTTGCAAATTGAAGTGGCAGCTTGGTAATGTCAAAGAAGCCGTATTATTAGCATTATTCCACATGCTGTATGATGAAGCTTATGGAAGGAAATGAATGAAGCAGTTTTCAAGGGAAGTAGCATTTATGTTGAAAACATTTGTCTTAAAGTTGTCAATTTGATATTTAATTGGTCAAGGTTTCTTTTAGGGATTTCCCTTGAGTCTTGGCTTAAGGAGATTGGTGTTAAGTGATCTTTCTTTTCTCTTTTCTTTTCTCCTAACATATGATTGTATGACCTCTCTTTTTTTTAATAAAATTGGTGGCACAACCTACACTTTCTTTGAAAAAAAAAAGTTGAGCCAGAGGAGCTAGCCAAAGAAGTGGTTGAGAAGGTGCGAGTGTCACTTGAGGGGCTAAAGAAAGATGCGAGACAAATATTTCTTAAGATCCAGAAGAGGTGTGTTGGCCAAAATTTTTTACATACATGACAAAATATATAAACATGCACATGCATGTTGTCATGTAATATAAAAAGGGCATATGATGTATGCATGCAATCATATAGGCATGCATGAGATATGAGCTGGGCTTGGGGTTTTTACCTTGGATTTAGGGGCTCCCATGGGCCCAAGATCAGCCCCAATAAAAGGTCCACAAGGCAGTCAAAATGGTCCAAGGCAGCCCCCAAAAAAATCAGTCAAGGTCAGCCCCTAGAAGTCAACCAAAGTGGGCCCAAAAATCAGTCAAGGTAGGCCAACACAGTCCAAGTAAATGGACCTACAAAAGGAAAAAGTAGCCCAGCATGAGGCAGCCATGGCAGTAGCCAAGTTGGGGGCGGGGGGTCTCCTTCATTAAATGCAGAAAAAGGAGAGAGAGAGTGGGCAATAAAGAAAGGAGAAAAGGGGGAGGCCAAATGTTAGTCTTAGGTGGCTTATAAGCTAATCTGACAATGTAAATATCATTTATTTATTAATAAAATGGTATTATATTCATTGTATGTGAATCGTATTAATTATCATCTCATAATGAAGTCCGTGAATATGTGTGATAGTGATCAGATTATGATGAGACCATACCAATGAGACTGATCACTTAAACACACATATTCTTAATAGTTCCTAGTCAGAGGATATCCGAGAAGGACACCTCATTGGATACTAGTGATCTGGGAATGGCTGGGATGGTGCAGAGGCCTGTCACTGCCATCCTTCATGGCGTTGTTCCTCGCATACATGCACTGTCATCCTCGATGCTTTCCAATGATTGCCTCCTGGCTCCTCAGGGATCTTTTCGACCCAACAGCCAAGCCAATCGGCTGGTTTAAGTGATCCAGTTTCGGGCCAATTGAGAGAGAGCGTTATGGCACGTCATGTGGTGGGGAGGAGCTCATGCGAAGGGCCTCTACAGTTGAAGCACACAGAGGTCTAAGCTAGGGGAAGTGGACCGGCCTTTCCTTGGAGGATCAGGCGGCCCTTCTGAGAAGCGCTTGCTTGAGCCCTCCTCCCCTACTCATCTGCCTGATCTCTCTTCGGTCAAATGGAGGGTGCGGGGAGATAGTCGTTTCCTACTTAAGGGGAGGGGTTCCAGCTAGTGGCAATGGTAAGTAGGGGGAGGAGCTAGCAGAGACTTCCTCATGTCTTTGTGAGGGAACCTTTATTCTAAAGGACCAGGAGGATCAGGTTTCTGAGGAGGATGTGCATATTGCTATAGGTGTAGCTACTGAAGGTAACAATCATGAGCTTGGTTCCTGTGAGGAGGAGGCCACTTTCGGCTTCTTGAAACAAGTCCATTGGATGTAGTGAGATCTCGAAGGCTTGCAGTCTGTGGGTGACTTGTTACTGGTTCCGTGCTCCCTCAATGTCCAAAAGGGTGGGGAAGAAGGGGTTGAGTTGGAATATGGAGGTACCAATCTAGGCAGAGAGGAGGTTAAGGAATTGCTGACCACGTTGCAACACTATGAGATTCATGGGGAATGCATTGTTTGGAATATTCAATTAAGGGGGCTGAAAGAGGAAGAGGAAGGGGAATATATTAGCCTATTGGAACTTTTAACTTTTGTAAATGTTCATCTTGAAGGCAGAGATACAGTGGTGTAAGGAGGAAATAATGGTGTATTCATAGTAAAGTCATTATATCCTTTGTTGGAAACTAATTGTCCTTCATATCTTAAGTGTAATGAAGTTTGGAAGGTTAAGTCTCCTTTAAAGGTGAAGGCTTTCATGTGGTCGTTTTTTTAGAAGAGAATTGTCACAAAATTGTACTGCCAAAAATGGAATATGGATGGGGATCCTATTTGTTGTTTGTGTTGGGTGGAGGAAGAAGATGTTGATCATTTGATTGTTCTCTTTTTCAACAATTTTTCAAAATGTTCAAGACATGTGGAGTCAAATTTGCAAATTGAAGTGGCAGCTTGGTAATGTCAAAGAAGCCGTATTATTAGCATTATTCCACATGCTGTATGATGAAGCTTATGGAAGGAAATGAATGAAGCGGTTTTCAAGGGAAGTAGCATTTATGTTGAAAACATTTGTCTTAAAGTTGTCAATTTGATATTTAATTGGTCAAGGTTTATTTTAGCGATTTCCCTTGAGTCTTGGCTTAAGGAGATTGGTGTTAAGTGATCTTTCTTTTCTCTTTTCTTTTCTCCTAACATATGATTGTATGACCTCTCTTTTTTTTAATAAAATTGGTGGCACAACCTACACTTTCTTTGAAAAAAAAAAGTTGAGCCAGAGGAGCTAGCCAAAGAAGTGGTTGAGAAGGTGGGAGTGTCACTTGAGGGGCTAAAGAAAGATGCGAGACAAATATTTCTTAAGATCCAGAAGAGGTGTGTTGGCCAAAATTTTTTACATACATGACAAAATATATAAACATGCACATGCATGTTGTCATGTAATATAAAAAGGGCATATGATGTATACATGCAATCATATAGGCATGCATGAGATATGAGCTGGGCTTGGGGTTTTTACCTTGGATTTAGGGGCTCCCATGGGCCCAAGATCAGCCCCAATAAAAGGTCCACAAGGCAGTCAAAATGGTCCAAGGCAGCCCCCAAAAAAATCAGTCAAGGTCAGCCCCTAGAAGTCAACCAAAGTGGGCCCAAAAATCAGTCAAGGTAGGCCAACACAGTCCAAGTAAATGGACCTACAAAAGGAAAAAGTAGCCCAGCATGAGGTAGCCATGGCAGTAGCCAAGTTGGGGGCGGGGGGTCTCCTTCATTAAATGCAGAAAAAGGAGAGAGAGAGTGGGCAATAAAGAAAGGAGAAAAGGGGGAGGCCAAATGTTAGTCTTAGGTGGCTTATAAGCTAATCTGACAACGTAAATCTCATTTATTTATTAATAAAATGGTATTATATTCATTGTATGTGAATCGTATTAATTATCATCTCATAATGAAGTCCGTGAATATGTGTGATAGTGATCAGATTATGATAAGACCATACTAATGAGACTGATCACTTAAACACACATATTCTTAATAGTTTATAGTCAGAAGATATCCGAGAAGGACACCGGATATCTGGATAGACTAGTACAGATTACTACCGCTCATAAGATGACGGTGACTAATCTCATAGTCACTTGTATGGAGACACTAAGGCGAATCTGTAGGTGCTCATTAGAGAATGAGTTCACTGAACTGATCCGATTGAATCGCTGGATGGTATTGTACCTCACTGTCAACTAGCTTGATTCTATTGTCGCAGTTGTATGGATGGTCCTCGGACCTGAGACACCAAGGGCACATTGTCGTTGGACTTCTATGCTTTGACCTTAGTTTATGAATCTCTAATCACGGGATTCTAAACAGCCAAGGATCGGGTACAACGGAATGCCGTCGAAGGGAATTGAATGTCAATAAGGAATCATTCGCTCTCGGTACTCAGAGAGAGAATGCTCTAGGAAGTATGCGCGGAAGTCCCTGGCCAGGGCGGACGATAATATCGGAAAGAGAGTTTTCCGATATTATTCGGCAACATCCGATCCAAGTGAGTCGACCAGTTAGAGTTTGACAGTACACCATATCCTGAGTTGACTCGAAAGCATTGTACGAATGAAGGACTATATCCACGCGATAATTATCGGCGGAAAGGTTCCAAGAGTGGGTTACTTAACTCCAATACCTTCCAGGTTCACGCGGTGTTGCTTGGCACCCAACGTGATCGGAGGCCCGATCGAATTTAATGTGCGACATTGATTAATTAATTAATATGAGTTATTAATTGATTAATCAGGCCAGTAAGGAGTCACTGGGCTTATTAGACCATTAATCAGATTAGTTATTGGGCCTAGAGGGTCACACACAAATGATTCTCAAAGCGATGGATAAATAAATGAGTTTTATATTAACCGGGGATTTTTATAAAAAACCGCGCGGTTAGTATAAAATATGGCGAACGGGCTGAGCAGGCCAAACTACTGCTAACCCTAGTTTCCCCCTCCTCTCTTCCTCTCTCTCTCTGGCGCCCCAGACAAATCTGGATCCCCGGGTCTGCTCCGCCGCTTCTCCTACTCCCGTTCGACGGGAAATCGTCTGCACGTTGTGGCGATCGTTGTGGCGAACGGCGGAGACTTTGTGGGCTGCGATGAACGAGGAACGTGAGGATATCCGTCGTGAGGAGGATCGCGTAGACTCCGCTAGAGGCCGAGCGCTTGCATGGCTTGCGGTGTCACACCGACGGAACTGAACGATTGCGGATTCGAATCCGCACGTGGTAAGAATTCGATAATCCGAATTATCGATTTTAGTTATTCGAAACAGGAACGGATTGCATGTTTTAATCTTTATTTTCCGCTGCGTTTTGCGATCCGGAGAAACACGAGAATCCAACACCAAACCCCCACTGGTTCCCATCTAGAACCCCCACTAGTGGGGGTCCTGTCCCCATTAAATGCCAAAGAACCCCACCCACTAGTTACAAGCACACTCCCACCGGGAAAAAAGGAAAAAAGAAAAAGAAGGGGCTTATGGCAATCAATGGCCTTGAAATAGGAACTTTTAATGCTCCAATGATTGTCCCAATAATGGGAGAGGCTTTCTTTCCCTATTAAATTAAGAGGAGGGGGAGAGAGGGAGAGATAGAGGAGTTTTATGACCTCTTAATGTCTTACATCATAAGAGAGCTCTCTCATTTAATGCTCTCTCTCTCCCCCCCACATATGAATTAAAGAAAGAGAAGAAGAAGTGGATAGATACCCATCGGTTGCGAAACTGGTGGCACCCCCCCACCGGTTGGCAGAACCGGTGGGGATACCCACCGGTTGGTCCTCTCCCTCTCTCAACTCTCTCTCATCTCTCTCTTAGGGAAAATGGTGGGGGGTGCCACCGGTTAAGCTCCCAGCCTCTTATAAATAAAGGCATGCCCACTAGCCTACATAGCTCATAACGGAAAATTTTGCTAGTTCGAAGACACGAACTTAGTGCCCCACACAAGTTCCAGCGCACGGAGGAGGAGGAGGCTCTTTTGTGTTTACTTTTTAAGGTTTTCTTGTAGAAAAATTCTGCCGAAATTTTATTGTAAATCCGGGGACATATAAGTATGTACTCTGCCAAATTTATAATAAAATGATGTGCTGCCTATATTGTTTAATGCTTGATGCATGCATGTCTTTGTGTGTAGATTTAAGCATGCATCTAATTAAGCATACATATAATTAGTCACACACTTAACTAATCATGCATCTAATTAATCATGTAATTTAATGACTTACATGCCCTTGGCTTATCCCCTAAAATTAACATGAGCCTTAAAACATACCTAAGTCTAATCCAACCCCCAATTAATAAAACCTAATCACACTCATACTTAACATGTAACCTATACTTAATGTTTTTAAAACATATAAAACATCATTATAACCCTTAATAACTTATTTAATTATGGAATTACCAAAATGACTAAAATACCCCTCCACTCATAAAAATCAGTAGAAGTATGAAAAAATCCTAAAAATGTAAAAAGTCCCCAATATACTTCTAATACCCTCAAAACCCTAATTAAGGGTCAAAATTACTAAAATGCTCCAAATACGCTAAAAATCATTAAAATCATAGAAAAATTATAAAAAATATTAAGTCAGCCAAAACATGTTAATTACCTATAAAATCCATATTAATCCAAAATTACCAAAATACATCTTCAACCCAAACACACCAAAAAGCAATTCAAAAACATCTCCTACGGTTTTAAACTCGCCACAATGCCCTTGTACCCTACAACTTGACATAATTATGAAAATACCCTTATAGATTTAGAACATCTAAAATCAATCTAGATAACTCGGAGCCAATCCAAAACCCTTTAAAAGCCTCCCAACCCATCATAAACACATCCTAAGTTTGGGTGAGGCCAAGGGCTCAACCTAAAACATATCCTCGTATGCATGTGTTGTATGTAGTAGTAGTGCTATATGTTACAAGGGCATCAACGGACGATTAATCAAGAGTTGTCGATCCGTGATGGACGTAATTAACACTAACTGAGGTCAGTGGAGAGAGGTCATATGCTTGGATCTTCAGTTGATCCAAAGTCTCAAACTCCCTAAGGGATAATCCCAAGCTCTCATAGTCTAAAAGACAAAAATAAATAAAATCGACCTATATTTCTCCAAATAAAACAACAAATGAAACAAAAGACTATAGGAGAGATCAAGGCCAAGTCCAAACATATGGCATGCCCAGTGGGACCTCTCTTTCCCTTCATCTCTCTGTCCCAGTAATGTCCTCAACATAGCCCTACTACTAACTTTGTCATGTCTTATATAAGTGATCGTGTTTCTGCTCAGAAGACGACAATGGCAGCAAGGGTCACGTATGGTCCATTTGCGATGGCAACCCACACACGGTATAGATATCTGACCATGCCAACATGCTTCGGGGACTTCTTCGCGGTGATTGGATCTCCCTACTTTTTGGGAATCGTCTCGGCACCAGAGCCTGCCTCGGAAAAGAAGAAGAAGAGGCACGCTTCACCACTAGAAAGAGCAACAACGGCGGCCATCCTAGGCAGGTGCTCGCCATCAATATTGTCAGCATCTTTCCAGCCTCATTGTCCAACAGGAGGCAAAAGTAGAAGGCTTTAGCTGCAAGCCCATCCAGGACGGGGAAAACTATATTGGTGGAGAACCTGCGCATTCGTCTGGATGGCATGCAACCCATCATCCACAAGATCCATCATATCCCGACGGTTCTTGTCTAGAACTGGTTCGGGATTCTACCGAAGGTTTGCCAACATGGGGCAACCTTCAAAAAGAATAAAAGGACACTAAGGGTCCAATCCAGCAAGAGCAATAATACAAACTCAAGTCAACGATGCCTCAAAATAGGGCAACTTTGTGCTTCAGAATGGGGGCAAATCTATGTCTCGAAATGGGGGCAATCCGATGGAGGATAGGAGCCTCCGCATAAAGAAAATGTGGGTAACCAAAAGGAAGCGCGCAAAATCCGCTAGGCTAGGGTCACCCTAGCATAGCAGTAGCCTCAACAGCTTGCGGGACCTGAGAGGCAGATAGCCAATACGACAATCTGGCCTCGTTCCCCCTGAGGTCAAAAGAGGAAAGGTGCCTATAAGGTGCAAGAGCCAGTCCGACAACGGACATCTATCTTCGGGTGGTCGGGCGCTTTAGTCCAATCGACACAGAGGAAGAAGCGAACTGCTAGGATGACAGAGAATGGTATATGGGTCTACACATGCTACACCTCCAACACTACACCCAAATGACATCATCAACCTGGCACAATGGGACAGGCCCATAACTCGTCTAATGGAGTAGGCTACATGTTTGATAAGCCAAAGGAGTCAGGGTGCTAAGCAACCCCATATTGGGTGTGGCAATGCTGCTAAGGGAGCTAGCGGAGATGGGACAAATGTCCAAGATGCCAGGCCTGATATAGAGCAGCCTCAAGACCAAATCCAACTTCAAACTATAGAAGAGATGAGGCAATAAGATCAAAAACTCAGGGCCTTGCTCTTCGGACTTATACAAAAGATGAAGGAACAACAGCGGGCAACTCAAATCTCTATAGTGAACGCATCTCCTACAAGGGCAATACCTATGCCGGCATAAGGCCATAGGTTGGTTATGTCAACTTCAACCGTGATGAAATGCAAGAAGATTGCATTGCAGAAGTACTTAGCAATCTCATGCCTCTGCGGAAGATGCCACGGCATCGCAGAAGAATCTTATCGAGTAAATTGTTGAAGTCAAAATGACAGAACAAGACAACGAGGTAGGCACATTTGACTTATATAAAATGCCATTCCCCGTACATCACGTGTTCAAAAAGCTCTCGTTGAATCACAACAAGAGCCCCAAGTTCACCAGATATGACGAGAAAGGCTCGGCCCAGGAGTATATTGCCCATTATATGAGTGACTTAGGAGAGCTGACTACTGATGAAGACTACATCTTGATGTTCTTTTCTACCTTCCTCACGAGCATTGCATTCCAATTGTATGCAAAGTTGAAGCCCAACTCTATCAGCAACTGGGAGGAAATGTAGAAAAAGTTCATCGACTGCTTCAAAGTGTCAGAGCAAAAGGTCACCATCATTGAATTGGTGACACTAAAGCGAGGCAGGAATGAATCTGGCACCGACTATAAGGAAATGGCAGAACCTCTATATGAAATGTGACAATCCGCCGGTCCACGAGGACGCGGTGTGATTGTGCAAAAGGGGCTTAAGGCCTAAGATTAATGAAATGCTGATCAGGGCAAATGTTAGGAACATTGATCAACTAAATAACATTGTAACAGTGGTTGAAATGTTATTTGCGGACCATCCAACCATTGCCTCTAATGAGGGGAAAGTCCCAAGGAAGCAGAGTATAGATACAGAAGAGGTCAATCCGTAGACTTTGCCTCGTGTGTAAAAAAGACAGGGGACAACAGTAACACAATTACCTCGATATATAATAGAAGGGGATCATACGCCACCCTCAACGAGAGGGGGAAAATGCCTTACTCTTTCACCAGAAGCATACAATAACCTGTTTGACTCCTGCATGCGGGCAAATCTGTTGGTGCTACATGAACCAAAAAGGCCAGCAGAAGTTGGTAAAGTAGATCAATCCAACTATTGCATGCACCATCGCATGTTGGGACATGTGATAGAGGATTGTTATATCTACAAAAAGAAAATTGAAAAACTCATTCAAGAGGGGGCTTTGGAGATGGGAAAGCACCTGCTAGACCCGCCTCATCCATATCGAATGCCAAGGCAGATATTTGTAGCAAATGGCATCCACATGGGCAAGGGCTTCTCAGGAGAAAAGTCTACAGAAGAGAACATGGATGTCTCGTCGGAGCAAGAGGCGACACCAATATACCCTCTAGCGATCCCCACTCCAGAAGGGTCTATCATGGCGTCACTAGAGGAGATTCATATGAGTCTGACATGGCTCTCCCACCAGTAAGCCTCGTCGGAATAGGAGGCGACACCATCATATCCTCTAACGAGCTCCACTCCAGAAGGGTTTATCATGGCGGCACCGGAGGAGATTCATATGAGTCTGACATGGCTCTCCCATCAACAAGCCTCACTGGTGCAAAAGATGATTCCATCATACACTCCAGCGACTCCTACTCTAGAGGGGTCCATTATGATAGCATTAAAGGGGATTCAAGTGAGTCTGGGACAAATCTTTCATTAGCAATATGAATTCACTCGGGTGATGGAAGGCCTTGCGAGGCAGTTGATAGAAGTCCTGACAATAGACAGAGTCAATAGGCCCTTCTCTTTTGAAGAGTCAGGACCAGAATGTAGTTGTCCTCTAAAGAAGAAGGGCAAACTAGTTATAGACTTAAGTGAAGCACCAAAAGCCTGTAGACACGCTAATTTTGACGTCATTTCGAGTAAATTTCATATCATATAATAATGCCTCAGAATGGTCTGATAATTAATCATTGATTAATTCTTATTGATATTTTTGAGTGTTGGATCGAACAGACATGTTTAAGTTAATCAATTGAATTGATTTTAGCTCAAATTTCAGTTAAAATATGAAGAATCCTGAAAGGCGTCGACCCATGTGGACGCCATTTAGAGTTTATTCCTATTTTAGCGCTTAAATTTGAATTTTAATTAATTGATTTATTGACTAAAAGGCGTCTGTGAAGGTCGACGCGATTTAAGTTTCCTAAGCTATTTTAACTTCTCTTCCGGATGTTTATCCTTATCTTAATTAGGGTAAAAGACGTCTACCCAGGTGGACGCGTTTTAGATAATAAAGATAAAGATAAGTTTTTCCGGATATTTATCCTTATTTTAATTAATCTGAAAGGCGTCAGCCAAGGTAGACGCGTTTTAGATAATTACAGATAAAGATGAATTAATCAGTAATTATCTGTCGATTAAGGTAGATAAATCCTAGATTTTTCTATGTTAATCATGAACGCAGAAAATGCCTATAAATACCTTGCATCTCAAGGAGTTAAAAAAAAAAAAGAGAGAGAGAATTATTGAGCCACAGCGTTATAGCGATTTGGAGATCGAAGCAACCACGCCGGAGCGCTGCCATTTCCAGAAGTCGGCATCCTTCTTCAAGATCTTCATCTCTTCAAAGCTTCAACCAACTGGACTGGGCATAAGTTTTTCATATTTGAATTTCAATTTCATTTATTAATCTCATTCTCATAATCACTTCATGCAACACACACCACATCATCAATTTTCCAAAACCCATCTGTTTTAAGGGGTTTCAAAGCCATTTAAACAAGTGAGTTGCTGTTTAAACATGTTTATAATCATGGTTAATTTTGATACTTCTATTTAGATTCTCATCAGTATTTCTTCTTCATTTTTCTGTTTCTCTGTCTCTGCTGCATTCAACAACAACAACAAAGATCAAAAAGAGGGAAATCAAGCACGAAGCCAGGAGAACTTCTGGACGATCCTCAACATTCAACAGCAAGAACGAAAGAACAAAGAGGCTCTCTTTCTTCAGCCGGATGAAGGAGGAGAACCAAGGATTCATTCTTCCGCGTTCAAACAGGTAGGCGATCAAACTCTTTTGAAGCTTTTTAGTTAAAAGTTTCTGGCGATCACAGCACCTTAGTTGCATTTTTTTTAATAGGTTAATTTACCCTAAACAACATAGTTTTTCACATTAATCACACGAGCAAATTTTCAGCACCTACAGCTCTTTTGGCGATCACGGTGGGACTTGGTCTCGCTGTCTTTTAATTTCTTTTGTTCTTGCTATTATCATACCGGGCACCCACGGTGCACCACTTGTGTCTTTCGACACGTCCTCACCGATTGGTGAGTGTTTAGTTTAAGTAATTTCCCTCGTGCACCACATGCACACCCCAGTGGCAAGATCTTGCCTCCCCTTGATTAGTTCAAAAGCTGTTTTTTGTGATAAAATGCTGTGTGATTGCGTGATTTCTTAGTTGTTTAGTTAGTAAATCATCCTGTTTAAAATCTGAAACTAAAAATCTTTGCATGAGTCGATTGTTTACTGCATTTTACCCTGTTTAAGGAGGATTCGACCCAGAAAATCCTTCTGGAAATCTGTTTCTGCGAACTAAAAAGCGTCCAGGAACAGCGACGCGTTTCCAAACCGCGTCAGGACACCTGGACGCCTTTTAGCCTCCAGATTATCTCTGTCGTTTACATCTGTTTCTGTGAAATAATTATGTTCTGTGTTGAATAGCGTCGACCATCATAGACGCGATTCAGGCAGTTTTTAGTTATTTTCCAGGCTTTCTATGCTGTTTGCATCTGTTCTCTGCGAAAGAATTAAGTTCTGTTTTGAATAGCGTCGACTATCATCGACGCGATTCAGACAGTTTCTTAATTATTTTTCAGTTTCCAGATTTCTGTGTTTTGAGTGCTAGCTACCCATTACTTTATTAAGCATTAGAGGCCATCCAGGTCGCAGGGCATATGCATTGAGGCTAAAACCCTCCTTTTCTTAGGAACACATTACTCGACGTCAGCAACTCTCTCTGATTGGGTTGGTCCCTTGATCAGACTAGAGAAGTTGACGTTGAGACCTCCATAAGTCCCCAAAATCAAGGTATTCCTCCTTGATCATCGGGCTGGTTGTACCAATTGAAGTCCCGGCTAGATTCTGAAAGCGTTGTGAGAGAGAACCCTAGGGAATAACGGTGGAAACTGAACTGAAACTAGGATCCTTCCCTGAGCGAAATTGTGGTTTAATCCAATTCAAATAACTCAACAAGGAATCCTAAAATCACGTTAAGCATCCACTTGTTTGGGTTAATCTCTGCACAACTTGTTTGATTAATTTAAAAAAAAAAAAGAGAATCTAATATCATGTTGCTGCGATCAGGCAGAGATTTGAGTATGGCCCAAGACGCCATTATCAACTACGAGGGAGATGCTAATGCCCCTCGCAATTCAGATTTCAACTACGAGAACGGGAGAGATGCTGATGCCTCTCGTAATTCTGTCCCCATTCCAGTTCGACATGACGGGAATGTCCGAACTCCTCTTTTTAACCCACACGATCAATATCATGATCTTCCTCCGCATGAATATGCGATTCCTAATCCTGACTTTGAGGGGGACATGAATCAGAATGATCCCTCACCCTCCGATCCTATGGATCTTGTCAATGCTCTGGGAGTTCTTGCCTCCCGACTGGACCCTCAGCAGTTCGAGGCGATCCAGTCCATTTTGAAGGGGAAGGCACCCATGCAGCCTGCTGAGCCGAACCCTGTGGCTCCCCCCGTTGTTCCTCAACAACCTCTTCCTCCTCCTCCTTATATCCATCAGGCCATGGAAGGCCTTCATCTTACTTCTCGGCCAACTGGGCCACAACTTTCGTCATCCAGGCAACCGGCTAGACCGCAGACGCCCATTTATCAAAAATGCCCTCGGGCATGGCGGAAGCTCTGCCGGACCTCATCCTTATTATCCTCCTTGTCCGACGTACTCTAGGCAGCAGGCCTATCAGGTACTTCCTCCTCCTCCTCCTCCCCAGGCAGATCTGACCACGCAGACGTTGTTGGCCAAGATGGAGCGCATGGATGAGCAGTTCAACAATCTCCAGAAGATGATGGGGGTTAAAGCTGTGCCAGAAATTAATTTACCGAGCCTGCCAGTGTTTCATCTGCCACCCTCTGAAATGCCAGTGTATCGAAAGTATAACGGTACTGGTAACCCCTTCACTCACCTGAAGGAGTTCATGTACGAATCCTCTTTCTGGCAGAATGATAAGAGGTCATTGGCTTTCTTGTTCAGGAGATCCCTAGAGGGACCAGCCCTCGAGTGGTTCTTTTCTTTGGAACCCTCAGAAGTAGAGGATTACAGTATCGTTTCACGCAAATTTATCCAACGATACCAGGACAGAGTTGCACCCTCCTTGTCTATCACGGACCTTATTGCAGAAAAGATGAAACCGGACGAGGAGTTTGTCAGTTTTGCTGACAGGTGGCGGGGCCTGGCTGAAAAAGTGAAAGATCACTTGTCCGAATCTGAACAAGTGAAAATGTTAATTTCTAACGCCACGCCCCAGTTCAAGCTAGTCCTCTCCTTGAACAATTTAACTAACATGGCAGAGCTCTATGAAAGAGCACGGTACTGCCAGAATGCCTTCAAGGACACTACGTTCTCTAGCGTCTTTGATCCTCACAGACCTAGCAGGCCTCCACCTCGGAAGCCTGCAGTGCCGAATTCTCCTAGCTCAGGTCCAACTACTGAGGGCACGCTCTCTCACGAGCAGGTCAGTACTATGAACAATAACTCGCCCCAGTTTGTGAGGAATCAGCAGCAGTACCAGAGGCCACCACAGCTAAGCCAACAGGGGTACAGGCAACAGCAGAACCCCCATTACCAACAGCAGTACCAGCGGCCCCAGCAGCCGAATCAAAACCAGCAACAGCCGCAACGGCAACAGCAGTATCAGCAGCCACATCAGCAGCAACAGCAACAGCCACAGTACCAGCCGCGTGCACCGCCGGCGTACCACAATGTCCCTCCTCCTGGTGACTACAACCAACAAAGGAGACCTCCAGGCCCGAAAAGGGCAGAGTACCCGGCCCTCCCAGAATCCTTGGCGGATATTTTCAGCGCTTTAATGGCAGCCAATGCCTTAGTTTTGCCGAGGGAGAAGGCCGTCTGGCCTCAAAATGCCGATACGTCCAGGTATTGCTACTTCCACAGGCAACCTGGGCATACCATTGACACCTGCTTTCAATTCAGAGATTATATCCATGATCTCAACGAGCAGGGCGGCATAGACTGGGAAGAAATGAAAAAGTACATAACAGCCCTAAAGGCGAGGAGACCGCAGCAGCAGCAGCAGCAAGCAAGACCACCGGCACAAGCAGCAGCACCACCCAACATGGGCATAGTGCAGAATCCACTCCCGGAGCACCAGAACCAAAACCAGGTTGCTCCCATTTTGACGAACAGCCAGTCTGAGGCTGGTCGTGGGCAGCAGTGGAGAGTAGATGACTCTTCCTCTCTTTGTTCAACGGGTCACGTTCAAAGTACCGCAGAGCGACCACCACGCCGCACCATCCACATACCAAGGCCACAACCTGTTACCATCACCCCTATACCCACACCCACATATCACTCACCCACGCCCAATAACACATTACCACTACCCGCATTCCTTAGACCCATTACGCCCCGCACTACTACACCTCCATCATATAACCCCCCGCAAACCAATAGCGCGCCCCTCCTACCATCTAGGCCATTACTACGCGTACCGTTTCCTACTTCACCCGCTACCACCACCGCCTACCCAGATATGCCTTTACCATCTAGACCGCTATTACGCGTACCATTCCCCACTTCACCAACCGCTTACCCATCCACCATCCAACCCTCTAGGCCTTTAATCCGCACCGCGCCATCACCGCCTAGCCCTACGCCATCACCTGCATACCAACCCTCTACACCATCCGCACCGTCCAACTCTGCAGTACTTAAAGTGTCACCCGGATCCTCCACGGTTGAGGAACACGCGCTCCGGAGTGGAAGGATTTTCAACAAGGTCTTTCCTCAGTCCACAGTCAGAGACGGCCCATCACAGCCGACTGAGGAAGCTCACAATGAAGAGAGTGCACCAGGCACTCAATATGACCTGTTGAAACACCTGGATCGGACACCGGCACGGATCACTATACTCGAACTGATCAAAAGATCCAAGAGTCACCAAGAAGCTTTAATGGAATATCTGCAAAAAGTGATGGTCAATGAAGACGTGCCGGTAGAGAAGATTGCAGCACTACTAGTTCCTCAGGGGGATCAGCCCTCCATAACATTTCATACATCGGAACTAGCACCGCCGGCAGCCAGAAGTATGGCTCTGAGTATCACGGTCAACATCTGTAAGAAGGCCGTGGATGCATGCCTGGTCGACACAGGGGCTTCGATCAATGTTCTACCTCCGAAGACCCTGGAGTTATGCGGTGTGCCCAAAGAGAAATGGCTGCCCAGCCCCATCTCAGTAACAGCATATGACAATTCTACTCGTTCCCCTCTGGGGATGGTCTATTTAAAGGTGGAGCTGGGCCCTGTAAGTCATGCAGAGGTCGAATTTCACATCCTGGAAATCGACCCTTTCATAAATGCCATTTTAGGCCGTCCTTATATCAAAACTCTTGAGGCGATTCCCTCTACGAATCATCAATGCCTCAAATTCCCTTATAAAGGACGAATAATTAAAGTGACGAGCATGCCGATCCTTGCTGCTGCTCATTCCTTGAACACTAAATCTGCTGTTTTACCTGGCCGACAACCTTTTCTGTCGGTATTACAGGTTTACCGTCCAGTGGCTGATCCTCTGAAAGCCGCTACTATTTCTCCATATCCGTTAGATGCTATCAAGAGGGGGAAGTGCATGAGTACCCCAGGATGGAGGATCATGATGAAGAACGGCTACGAGCCTGGGAAAGGTCTGGGCACACAGTTGCAAGGCAGGACCACTCCTGTCAGAAATCATCGAGCAGCACCTGGAAGTGGTCTGGGCTATAGGCCAATAAAACTGAAACAAGATCTGGTTCAGAAAGCAGAAATCGAAGAAGGCCTGAAGATCTGGGAGGCAATGTCTACGCCACCTAAAGAAGGCCGAGATCCCCTAACATGGACCCTGTGTACTCACTTCGTGAAAGGGCCCATACTTAGCTATGACAATACGGTAGTCATTACTTCCTGCTTTGACTTCCATGACATATATGGAAGGGACTTGGCCAGACATTGTTCTGAACTACTCACGTACCAATCCTTGGAGGCTCTGCGGCCTATGAAAAGGAGGAAATTCCATGACCCCGAATGTGAATGGTACAGGTGGTTCGATCTGAGGGACCTCTATATTGCACTGAACAGACTATTTCTGGATCCTGCAGAACCTAAGTGGCCGCCGCAGATTGATGAACTGATTGAAAGCCCTGGTGCCATATTTGACAAGCGGATACTGCTATCTGAAGAAACCGACGAAGGAGAGCCAGATGACCCCTATGAAGCTGGTTATACAACAGATCTGCTCTGGAGGGGGACATATCCTTCACATGTCTTCATGCTCCACACTCTTTTTCGTACACTACTCTTGACCCCGACTTGGTCGCGGGTCATAATTGAAGATATTCCACGGGCTCCGCCCGTCATGATTACTCTGTCCCCTCGGGACATTATCCCACAACCTCCTCTCGATCTAGAGAGGTTGTATAATTTGATCCGGGACATATTACTATATGATCCCCCCAATCCTCTGGCCTTGGTGCCACTTCCTCCGTCTGATTCTCCTTCCATTTGTATTCACTCATGCTTTATGTTTAATTCTTTCATTTTCCAAAAAAAAACGCCAATTTGGCAACAAATTCTTCCCAAATCCTCATTGAGGAAACATCTTACTTGTCCGATTGCACCCCATCGCGCGGGTCCTTCGGTCAAGATTCTCTCTTAGATTTACTCTGCCCCTCCCCTCGGGAGGATTATCTTGTATTTCCACTTGTATCCCAGGATTTTCATCCTGCTTCATCTTCGTTAGGTTATGATAGTGAAGTTAGGCAGTCTAGTCAGGTTAGTCAGTTTAGGAAGTCTAGGAAGCCTAAGGGTAGGCAAATTCCAGATAGATACCTCCAGGACTTAGCTGATAAGTGCTCTTCTTGCTCTTTGATCCCTCAGCTTTTAGAAAATCCAATTCAGATGCCAGAAGATTGCATAGACGATGAGTTAGTCAATGATGGGTACGGGGTATATGAATTAGTACATGAAAAGGACCCCATTGTTGAAGAGGAAGATGACGAGGACGCGGCTGAGGCATATGCCAGTGGAGTGAAGAGATTTGATGAACCCTCAGCTGCCGTAGAAGAACCCACCAAAGAAATTAATTTAGGGACTGAAGACGAACCTAAGGTTGTCCTCGTCAGTAAAAATCTTTCTTCAGAGGATGAGAAGGCAATGGTACAAGTGCTCAAGGATTATAAGGACACTTTCGCCTGGAGTTATGAGGATATGCCGGGGTTAGACTCGTCTTTAGTTGAACACAGGTTGACACTAAAGGAAGGAGTTAGCCCAGTTAAGCAAAAATTAAGGCGATTCCACCCACAAATGGCTCTAAAGATGAAGGAAGAGGTCGATAAGTTGCATAAAGCTAAATTTATTAGAGTTGTCCTCTATCCACAATGGGTGGCCAATATAGTCTCGGTTATGAAGAAAGACGGAAATGTCAGAATTTGCATTGACTTCCGTGATTTGAACCGGGCGTGTCCTAAAGATGATTTTCCATTGCCTCATATTGATGTACTCATCGATAATACTGCTGGCTATGAGACTTTATCATTTATGGACGGATTTTCAGGATATAATCAGATTAAGTTGGCAGAAGAAGATCAAGAGAAAACATCATTCACTACACCTTGGGGAACATATTGTTATGTTGTCATGCCATTTGGATTAAAGAATGCTGGAGCCACTTATCAAAGGGCCATGATGGCAATATTTCATGACATGATGCACATAGATCTGGAAGTGTATGTGGATGACTTATTAGTTAAATCTAGAACAAAGGCTGAGCACGCCAAAGTTTTGGCAAGGGTGTTAGAAAGATCGAGAGAATATCAGTTAAAGATGAACCCCAAGAAATGTGTATTCGGGGTATCTTCAGGGAAATTACTTGGATTTATCGTCAGCAAACGGGGAATTGAGATCGATCCTAACAAGGCGAAGGCTATTAGAGAAATGCCACCTCCTAAAAACTTGAAAGAGTTGAGAGGATTAATCGGAAGGTTGCAATTTATTCGCCGCTTTGTCTCCCAGCACTCACAAAGGTGTAAGCCGTTTTACGAGCTTACCAAGCCAGGAGTCAAATTCGATTGGGACGATAAGTGTCAGGAGGCATTCGATGGATTGAAGAACTATTTAGCAAGTCCTCCTGTTTTGAGACCACCATCTCCAGGCAAACCATTGATACTATATATTTCAGTCCTGGATGATGCAGTGGGGGCTGTCTTAGCACAAGAAGATGAAGAAGGAAAAGAGAGGGCAGCCTATTATCTCTCTAAACTTCTCAACCCCGCTGAACAGAGATATACGGCGATGGAGAAAACATGTGCAGCACTGGTCTGGGTTGTGCAGAAATTGAAGCATTATTTTCTGGCCCATGAAGTCCATCTCATCGCTAGGATGAATCCGATCAAATTCCTTCTGAAGAAATCTGTTCTTACTGATAGGTTAGCGTGATGGCAAAGCTTTCTATCTCAATTCGATATCACTTATATTCAGCAGAAAGCGATCAAAGGCTATGCCATAGCAGAACATCTTGCTCATCATCCCCTTCCTCGATTTGATCCAGTCCGATCGGAGTTTCCGGATGAGGAACTGATGTCCGTAAATCAAATCAGAGATGATATGTGGACTCTGCATTTTGACGGAGCTCTGAATTCTCATGGAAAAGGGATCGGTATTGTTCTGTTATCACCTGAAGGTATCACCATTCCACAAGCCTTTCAGCTTGATTTTCCAGTCACAAACAATATAGCTGAATACGAGGCACTCCTTGCTAGCCTCGAGGCTGCTCATTTCCATGGTGCCACCAAACTCAGGATTGTAGGTGATAGCCAATTAATTCTTCGCCAAGTGCTGACCAAGTATCGAACTCTCGATCTCAAACTCAAGCCTTATGAAGAACTTACTTCTGCTTACTCAAAGCTTTTCACGAAATTGATCTTCGTCTATGTCCCTAGGAATCAAAACATCTTAGCTGACGCTCTAGCTTCACTTGCATCTTCTCTTGATTTTTCAATCAGCAAACAATCCGAATCAATCATAGTTCATAGGCGTCTTTCACCCGCCGTGAAAGATCCTTCATTCCTTAGAACTAAGGAGAAGTTGCTAAAGAAAGTCAGAGACGGAGATATCATTGAAAAAAGAGAAATCATGTTAATGGAGCTGTTAGAAGAGATGGATGATGAACATAAGCCATGGTATTATGAAATTGTAAAATATTGTGAAGATCAATCATATCCTGAGGAAGCTACAACTGAGGAGAAGAGAGCTATCAGGAGAGTTTCTCAAAGATATACCCTAGTTGGGGGAGCATTGTACAAGAGAGGTTTTGATGGAGTTCTTCTGAGATGTCTAGACGAAGATGAACTTTGGAAGGTTATGGAAGGAGCTCATAGTGGAGTTTGTGGTGGTCATGTCAATGGACAGATGCTAGCAAAGAAGATCCTTAGACAAGGATTTTATTGGCCAACCATGGAAGAAGATTGTGTAGGATATGTCCGTAGGTGTGCTAAGTGTCAACTTCACGCCGACAAAATTCATTCTCCTGCATCTTCACTCCATCCTGTTTCTTCCCCATGGCCTTTCTCCATGTGGGCTTTCGACATTATTGGACCTCTTGGTAATCCAGATTCCGGCATCAAGCAAAAATCTTTCATTCTCACGGCAACGGAATACTTCACCAAGTGGGCAGAAGCTGAAGCGTACGTGGAGATCAAAGCATCAACCGTCTGCAAGTTCATCATGAAGAACATCATCACTCGATTTGGAATTCCAAGCACCATCGTCACCGACAACGGACCGCAGTTCGTGTCACAGGAATTGAAGGACCTCTGTAACAGGTATAAAATTGCATTGCATCATTCGTCTCCTTATTATCCGCAAGGCAATGGCCAAGCAGAGGCAACAAATAAGACTTTGATAAAAATCATCAAAAAGACATGCAAATCTAACAAATTCGCAGATTGGCCAGAAAAATTGGTTGAGGCTCTATGGGCCTACCGAACTTCAATTCGCACGCCTACTGGGCAAACTCCTTATTCCTTAACATTTGGAATGGAGGCGGTAGTTCCATATGAGATCCTTATACCGTCATTAAGAGTACAATTGAATAAGGAATTTTCTATTGATGAACATCGTTCAACACTCCTTGCTCAATTGGAACTTTTAGACGAGAAAAGATGGTCAGCTGCTAATCATGCAAAAGTTTATCAAAACAGACTAGCACGTTTTTATCAAAAGAAAGTCATTGAACGTAAGTTCAAAGTCGGTGAAATGGTTGTCAAAAGAATTTTTATAAAACCTGGTGGTCCGCGTTCTAAGCTCCAACCCAACTGGGAAGGACCTTATGTTGTATCGCACGCTTTTCCTGGTAATGCTTATCGTCTTGTTAATGCAGAAGGAGAAGAGTTAAAACATCCCTAGAATGGTTTACATCTTAAGAAATACTACCCTTAGGTTAAAGAGTCGATCAGTATGGTACAAAGACCAGTGGAATCAGAAAATTTATAAACTCAAATTTCCTTATCAGTCTGAATAACTTAATTTCAAGCTCATTACTGTACACACTGACACGTTTGATTCGTGAATAACAAGAGATGACAAGTCCTAAAGGATATCGAAAGCTTGACCGGAAGTGTAAAGTACAAATCATTCTTTTTTTAAACAAAAATTCTGTTTTAAACTCGGCCCATGATGTCGGAACGAGGCTTAGAATAGACTACCAAGAATACCCGCCATCTTAGTAGGAGGCCGTCATAAAAAAAAGGGGGAGATCCGTCCCAAAGAAAAGCAGAGAAGAAAAGAAAAAGCAAGGCAAAAGCCAAATGTCAAATCAAAAAGGCCATTACATTACAAACGTTACATCAAGGCCATGAAATGAAATAAAAGGGAACGCAAGGTCGATAAATACCCCGGAAAGAAAATGACCGAACCCCAACGGATATTATGGTAGGAAAGGGACATCTTTTTAAGTCTCCGGAACCTTCTCATGGGCTTTTTAAACTTATTCATCTTTTCTTTCTAAAGAGATGTACTCCAAACTTAAGGAATGACTTAGATTGACTAAAGGTCAAATCATCAAATTGTATCACGAATGGAAACACAAGTTCAAACACGATGGGTTTAAGTTAAGTTGTTAAAGAACGATTTGAGAATTAAGTTAATAAATGAATATGATCTTTTGATCTAAGTACCATACTGATCTTTTAGTCAAAAATCCAAAAAAATACATATGTCAAAAATCCAAAAAAAATACATGTTTCAAAAATCAACAAAAAAAATACACATTTCAAAAAAGCCAAAAAAATGCATATGTTTCAAAAAAAAAAAAGCAAAAAAAAAATACATATGTCAAAATTCAAAAAAAAAGGCATATATTTCAAAACCCCAAACAAAAATGAATATTTTCAAAACAACAAAAATATTTCAATTGGCATCTGCTTATTGCATTTAGTGTGTTTCATTCCTTTTATTTTCAGTGAGCATCTGTTTGCTTGTATGTTGCATTTTGTTTAAGTTTGATTATTCTCATTACCTTTGTTAATAAAGGTTCTGCCCCTTGACCATTTATTGAAGGAAAAGATTGATTGACCATTCATTTGGTCAGGCAAGGGGCTAAGCCTAAACAGATACTTAACCTGTTTGTTCAAGTTGTATACAGGACACAAGGCATTGGTAGAGTTAGAATTCGAATAGAGAACAGCCAGAAACCTGTTTCTGTGAGTAAAAGGCGTCGAAGATAAGTGACGCGTTTCAAAGTTAAAAGGCGTCTGAACGACACGACGCGTTTCAGATCTTTATATGATTTATCCGAAATTCTATGGGTTTTGATGTTTAAATTAAATATTTGTTTGGAATTATTAACAATTTTGATTTCTGAAATTCAAGAAAACCTGAATAAAGCTGGAAAATATCGAGAAGATCCCACTGTGGAATTTAAGAAGTCCTGACCGTGGCTAAAAAGACGGTTATTTCTACCCTTGTACTATTTCGTGTATTTATTGTGCATTCGCATTACTATATGATAAGTATTTATTAGAACATATCAAGGACCTTGTAGTTTTGATGAAACTGGAATTTGAGTTCCCCTACAACAAAAACAGTGATAATTCCAGAGGATTCATAATCGCACGGATAGGCCGTTGGTTGTTAATTAGTGAGGACGATGGTTCCATTTTTGTGAAACGGTGCGTGGATAAACGAGCTTCGGCTTAGCACTGAATTATAAGAATTGGTATCTTGACTCATTAATGACAATTTAACAATATTATCCTTGATTAATTTATATTTTATTTGACTTTATATTTTTCTTTTAGCCCAGCATGCATCATGTAGGACTTTGAAATCATTGTAATAAGGATTAATTATTGATTAAGTTTCAGACCATTAATCAAATAATTTCAACATGATATGAAATATTCCATTCTGAATTGAGTATCTTGATTATCTTTGAGGTTCGCTTGAAGATATCCTTGGAATTCTATCCTTGATTGGATTCTTTATCCAATATTTCTTGTTTTCTTTTAAGATCCATCATGGCTGCAGCACGTCCACATTGGCTGGCAAACGCTCCCCATGATGAAACCTACAGTGTCTATGACCTGGGGTACTTCCCATTCCGAGGAGGTTGATCGACTTTATTTTATTTCCTTGCCTACTTCATCCAGACAGGATTGATTCCATTGATATCATTTAGCTATCTTCATCGATGATTTTGAGAAAAATTCCAATCATGTGATGTTAAGAGCGTGTCTCATCACACCTTGGCATCACCTTTTCAGTACATTCAATTTCATTTCACTCCCTTGCAAAGACGATGCCAAGGTGAGGCAGCTGTAGACACGCTAATTTTGACGTCATTTCGAGTAAATTTCATATCATATAATAATGCCTCAGAATGGTCTGATAATTAATCATTGATTAATTCTTATTGATATTTTTGAGTGTTGGATCGAACAGACATGTTTAAGTTAATCAATTGAATTGATTTTAGCTCAAATTTCAGTTAAAATATGAAGAATCCTGAAAGGCGTCGACCCATGTGGACGCCATTTAGAGTTTATTCCTATTTTAGCGCTTAAATTTGAATTTTAATTAATTGATTTATTGACTAAAAGGCGTCTGTGAAGGTCGACGCGATTTAAGTTTCATAAGCTATTTTAACTTCTCTTCCGGATGTTTATCCTTATCTTAATTAGGGTAAAAGACGTCTACCCAGGTGGACGCGTTTTAGCTAATAAAGATAAAGATAAGTTTTTCCGGATATTTATCCTTATTTTAATTAATCTGAAAGGCGTCAGCCAAGGTAGACGCGTTTTAGATAATTACAGATAAAGATGAATTAATCAGTAATTATCTGTCGATTAAGGTAGATAAATCCTAGATTTTTCTATGTTAATCATGAACGCAGAAAATGCCTATAAATACCTTGCATCTCAAGGAGTTAAAAAAAAAAAAGAGAGAGAGAATTATTGAGCCACAGCGTTATAGCGATTTGGAGATCGAAGCAACCACGCCGGAGCGCTGCCATTTCCAGAAGTCGGCATCCTTCTTCAAGATCTTCATCTCTTCAAAGCTTCAACCAACTGGACTGGGCATAAGTTTTTCATATTTGAATTTCAATTTCATTTATTAATCTCATTCTCATAATCACTTCATGCAACACACACCACATCATCAATTTTCCAAAACCCATCTGTTTTAAGGGGTTTCAAAGCCATTTAAACAAGTGAGTTGCTGTTTAAACATGTTTATAATCATGGTTAATTTTGATACTTCTATTTAGATTCTCATCAGTATTTCTTCTTCATTTTTCTGTTTCTCTGTCTCTGCTGCATTCAACAACAACAACAAAGATCAAAAAGAGGGAAATCAAGCACGAAGCCAGGAGAACTTCTGGACGATCCTCAACATTCAACAGCAAGAACGAAAGAACAAAGAGGCTCTCTTTCTTCAGCCGGCTGAAGGAGGGGAACCAAGGATTCATTCTTCCGCGTTCAAACAGGTAGGCGATCAAACTCTTTTGAAGCTTTTTAGTTAAAAGTTTCTGGCGATCACAGCACCTTAGTTGCATTTTTTTTAATAGGTTAATTTACCCTAAACAACATAGTTTTTCACATTAATCACACGAGCAAATTTTCAGCACCTACAAAGCCCAGTACTGAGAGGGAATGATGTTCAAAAGGAAAGGTTGTGAAAGTCATGATGACATCCTCGAAGCTATCTTTGCAATTGGACAAGGTTCTCGGGGTAAACGAGTTGTTGGTGCAAAAACATGGATAAGCTTTAAAGATGTCGAATCTCTGACGAAAAGGCTCAAGAGACCATATTCCTTCCTGAAGGAAAAAACCTAGGAGCTCTTCGAGTTATGCATGAGCAGAAAAGTAGTTGGTTTGCCCAAGCAAAAAAGAGAAGAAGAAATGCATCGACAAATGTACCCAACTACTATCCGTACTACTGCTTCATCACCCATCCAATTGAACGTTGCTTCATGTTCAAAGATGAAGTGGAAAATCTTATTCAAGAAGGGAAGATAAATGTGGGGAAGTGCCTGGTGAATTCCCTAAAGCCACATGATATACATATATCCAATTACACAGTGAACATGACTTACAAAATCTTTTCGGATGTGAAAAAGTTTTCAGAAACTCCAGTTGAGGAAATGTTTAGGCCCCAACCTAAAGAAATCCTTCTCTGTCAATATAGAGCGGTAGCCTTGTACGGGCCGTCCACTACTCGAACCAAAGCTACTATTAACACCGTAGCAACAATTACAAGAGGCATGGAAAGATGAATCCTTGGGTAACAACAGGGAGCTCTGGAGGAAGAAGCAAAAGGCAATTCCTCTAAGAAAAAAGAAAAGAACACATTTAGTGAATACTAAATGTTGCCAGATATAGTGGTCAAACAAACTATTAAAGCAACTTTCAACTGCAACCAGGCAAAACAACAATGGACTAAGGTCCAAAATAAGAAGTCAACGTCGGCAAAGCTGCCAGAGCCAAAAGATGAAAAGAACGAGGCAATAGTCAGGAGTGCCCCACCTCCAGGCATACAACCTTAGTCCCGCTTCATCAGAGAGGCAGAAAGGAGGAAGAAATAAGAAAAGAACATGAGGAAAAATAAAAAGAGAAGGCTAAAGAGACAGGAAGTGTTGGCTAGTTCCTCAGCTATGTCCAAATACGGAGTCACGTCACTGCAGAGGCTCCAAGATATCATTAATGAGCTGGAAGAATACCAGCCAGGGCACCCGACGAAAGGTGTTTCCCTGGATAGATACATCCCATAGGAAGAATTTGAAAGGTGAGATTGTTTAAAGGACTGGCTACTACAGATTCGTGAGCACATGCTGGGGGCAGAAGAGGATGGTCTCTTAGTCCCAGATGATGCCAGCATATTTTGGGGAGCATACCTAACATTGGAAAAGCTTGAGCGACAATTCTAGTCAATGTCTTGCAACATGATCTCGGTACAATTCCAAGCTAGGGAGGCGCCCTACATGACAAGATAAGATGCATGCTACTCGAGTCCAAGAGACAACTGGCAAATTATTAAAGAAGGAATAGCTAGTCGAATCCAATAAGAGGCCAGAATGCTCAAGCTGATGTCTTGGCCAAGTTGGCGGCTAACCTCAAATTGCCTCCTTCAGGCGAGATTGAAATTGTTGTCAGGGATAGGAGGTTATTTCCTACCTAAATGAATGAAGAAAGTGGCCTGACAGTGTTTGAAGTCAATACACTAGAAAAAGGCTAAATAAAGGAGGATGATTGGCACGTCCTAATCATCAATATCAAGAATGGTTGGCTTCCTGATGATAAGGTCGAAAAGGTCTAGCTGTCGCGAAGAGCAGTTTCATATAGGTTGATTGACGGTGTCCTATATTGTCTAGTTGCTCAAGATAAAAACACAGTCCTGCTTCAATGCCTTTTTCCTAAGGAGGCCTGTAAAATAATGAAAGATATCTAAACTAGAGTATGCGGAAGCTCACAGTCTAGCTCAAAAAATGAAGATCAATATCAAAGATAAGTACTTCTGACCAATAATATTTGCTCACTGCGAGAAAAATGGCCGAGAGTTGCCCCCAATGCCAAGCTTTGGGGCCAGTTCCTAGAAGACCTAACTAGTTACACCTAACAACTCCCACATGGCCTTTTACCTACTAGGAATGGATGTTGTGGTTCTATTCGCGCCCTCATATGGGGGATGCAAATATATTCTAGCCGCAACGGAATACTTCACGTGCCGGGTAGAAGTTGTCCCCGTTAAAAGAGGTGATGGGTGAAGTCTTATCACGTTTTATCAGGCACACTATCATAGAAGATTCAGAACACCCAGCCAGAACACATTAGATAACGGCACGTCATTGAAGAATCAAACTATCTACAAAATGGCGACCAAATTTCATATTGAATGGAATGCATTCTCAATTTATTACCCTCAAGCTAACGGGATGGCTGAGGAATTCAATAAAATCCTGTGCAAGCTCTCAGTGAAGATTAGCGAAGGGGGAAGTGAGACTAGGATGAAAAGACATATGAAGTGCTGGATCGGGCCCTTCATAGTGAGCATAGTCTACGAAGGCGGTGCCTATAAGTTAGTAGATGAAAAAGGAAATGTGGCCTTCCCTCTGTTAAATGGCTGGTACATGAAGTTGTACTATACTCCGAGGCATGAGTTCCCCAAGAGTCAACAGTAAAAGGAGTCCTAGTGCCGTAGGATCCAATGTATGTATGTATATATTTAAAAATAATAAAAAATAAAAAAATAGAAAAGATATATATATATATATATATATATATATATATATATATATATAAGGGACTTAAAAAATGAGATTCCCCGATGGACTTAATTAGTCTCACCCTCAGAACAGATCGATTAAGGGCAGAAAGGTTCGGCTAAGGTGAAAACCTGAAAGGGTGCCTCAGACAAAAATGAGCAAACCATGTTGTGTGAAAACTCGCGAGGGTGCACATACAAAAATAAGAAGGGGCTAGCTTCGGTGAAAACCCACAAGGGCGCCAATGTTAGTATAAAAAAAAGAAAAAAATCATCATCATTTAGCAACTCATCGAGGTATGGCTTATAGAAGTCGTTCATGTCAAGTGTGTTAAAAAATATACATATACACATATAGGCATACCCCGGTGGGGGGAGAACTCTCTCAGCCTGTCCTAGGTAGGGATCACATTTTTCCACATCCTTACCATGGGGGGGGGGGAGATATCAGAGTTGCAAATGACGAGAAAATCCTTAGTATCACTCTGGTGACATGGGAATACTCCCATAAAGGGCTACGACTTAGGTGACGATGACAACGTCCTCCTGACTCGATAAGGAAGTGGGAAGCTTGATTCCTCACTTGATATGGTCAAAGGGAGCACTCCACCTTTTTGCCAAAATCTCTTGTCCTTCCTGATAATCTCTTTTCACAGATTCAACTAATCCTTAGTTTAGGGAGCCATTGTATCTCAAAATTCAGCAAAAACTCCGGCCCTTGAGAGCCATTATATCTTGGGAGGGACTCAAGATTCATAGTCCCACTGCGGTCGCCAGATGTCAAAGTCGTCAACAAAGCGATGTAATGAACTCCAATGCCTACGACCACAGGGAGCACCACATTTGACGAACATGAATCCAATGTCTTCGACCAAGGGAAGTGCCACATCCTCTTAAAATAGAAATCCCGACGTCTTTGACCACGTGAAGCACCACATTCTTTGACAACGAGCATCCTGACATCTATGACCAAGGGAAGGGTCACATCCTTTGAAAAAAAAAAAAAATCAATATTTTACTCTTTCGGGAGGTATAGTATCCCAAAATCCTTACGCCTCTGCAAAGCGTAGTATCCTAAAATCTTTGCACCCCCAGGAAGCATAGTATCCCAAAATCCTTGCGTCCTCGGGAGGCGTGGTATCTCAAAATCATTAGTCTCTGAGAGCTGTTGTATCCCAAAATTCATGGCTACCTAGAGCGTTGTTTCCTTGGAAACTCCAAAAATCGTAAGTTCCGTCAAAGTCTTTGTATCCACTATCCTTATTGACTCTCAGGGAAGCCTCAATTCCTTACAAAAATTTCCTTATCGGTTCTCATGGAAGCCTCAATTCCCTACAAGAAATTTCTTATCGGTTCTTAGGGAAGCCTCAATTCCCTACCAAAAATTCCTTATCAGTCCTTAGGGAAGCCCCAATTTCCCACCGTAGAAATTCCTTATCAGTTCCCAGAAGAGCCTCAACTCCCCACCACAAAATAGATTCCTATCAGCCCTCAAAGGAGTCTCAAGTCCATACCAAAAATATATTCTTATCAGTCCTCAGGGAAGCCTCAATTTCCTATCACAGATACATCCTTATTGATTTTCAGGGAAGCCTCGATTCCCTACCAGATGTATCCTTATCGGCCCTCAGAAGAGCCTCAATTCCTTACCACCAAATAAATTCCTATCAAGGAAGCCACTATTTCCTACCACAAAATAGATTTTTATCGGCCTTGGGAGCTGTGGTATTCTAAAATCCTTGTCCGCCTTGGGCATCGCAAACCCAAAATTCACGACTACCTAGAACCTTTGTCCGTAGGCAGCCACAAACACACAAAGTCCCATCAAAATTTCACCACTCATCATTCCGGCGCTTTAGGAAGCTGTAGTTCCCTACCGAACCAAAAGAAAAAAAAAAGACAAGGGGTTGAAAAAAATGAGGTACACCGTCAAGTTCCCTATCGAACCAAAATTAAAAAGAAAAAAGGAAAAAAAGACAAGGGGCTGAAAAAAAATGAGGTACTCTGATGGACTTAATCGGTCCTACTTCTAAAGGGATTAGTTAAGGGTAAAAAGATCTCAAGCTCAACTAAGGTGAAAATTCGAAAGGACGCCTTAGACAAAATTAAATAACGTTGTTGCATAAAAATCCGAAAGGGCATATAGGCAAAAGTAATAGAGGGCTAATGTTAGCGAAAACCTAAAAAGGCATTGGTGTTAGTGTTTAAAGAGAGAGAGAGAGAGAGAGAGAGAGAGAACAGGCTTAAAAACAAGGTGCCCCAACGGACTTGATCGGTTTAGCCCCCAAAGGGATCGGTTAAAGGTAAAAAAGTCTCAAATCCAGTTAAGGTGAAAATCTAAAGGGACACCTTAGGCAAAATTAGGTAACCTGCTGCATAAAAATTCAAAAGGGCATGTAGGCAAAAGTAAGAGGAGGCTAATGCTGGAAAAAAATCTGATAAGGCGCTAGTATTAATTGGAAAAAAAATATACATGCAACATATAACAAAGAGTTCATATTATTGAGCTTAGCATTGATCTTCAAAAGAGCGTTTGTAATACACTGAAGCAATGGCAAAGCCTGAGATAAGCCCTCGGGATAACTTAAGTTCTCGTTCTCAAACGAAATGGGTGAGATAATAACTACAAAGAAGGCAAAGCAACTCTGGCGCGAGGAAGAGCCATGTCCCGCCAGAGGTTGTGATAGACCGTCTACTAGTGAATGGAGAACTTCAAGCCTTTGGAGAGATTCTACCACATCTTCAAAAAGCACGTTGAGGCAGTAATCGATGGCTGTTAGAAAATGGGAGTTCTCCTCCAACAGATCTTCAAGAATCTGTGCATGTAGGTGTAGAGCGACAATCTGAGATTCCTTATCTGCTATACTAGAAAGGACGGTATCCTTCTGATCTTGGTGAGCAGAAAGCTACGTTGGCTACCTCGATAGACTCAATCTTAGCCTGCATCGGCGAAAGGCTGTTCAGCAATTAGCGGAGTTAGAATATTGTCGTCCTCGTGTCCCACCAAAAGAAGATCTCACGCATTGGTCATGAGTAGAAAGACAACAAGCTATAGAAAGATAGAGAGAGAAAATAGGCGTCATAAAGTTGCAATAGAAGTCTCGACACACAAAAACAACAGTGTCCTAATGGAGTCGGAAGACAAGGCCAAATTACTATGCACCAGATATTAAGCCAATTCAGAACGCTTCATGTGGAGCTTTTGGAAATGCCGAGATAAGGTACTGATACCCCAAAATAGAGCAAATGCCGAAAGAATCAAGTGACTCGCCCATATATTCTTAAGGAGTCTCCATATCATGAAGGCTATGAGATCCCTCGAAATCGAGTAAATATGAAAGATTTGAGCGGCATCAACTCTTGAGGAACCTCCAAGTCGCGAAGGCCAATAAGATTCCTATAATTAGAGGGATTGGTCACTTTTGAGTGGACCCAGAGAGCAGAAAAGTCATGAAAATGAGGCTTCCCTAGACGTATCTTGAGGCACCTGAGTACCAAAATTGAGGGTCATCGGAACCCAGATAAGTTCAGATGGAACATATGCATAGCAAGTCAAAGCGATGCATCGCTTGGCATATGCGAGACAAAACTATAGCTTCCTTTAGGAGCCTTAAACAAATAAGGCAAGGCTCGAGAAGTCAATGGGACGGCACTAATACTCTACACGTGAGAGCTCTTCGAGAATGCAAAATGAGGACTTCTTGCGGCAAAAACGACACGAGACACGTGCCTTCATCGTCGCCTCCGGTACATGTCCCATGGGGAGCATTTGTTGGCCAAAAATTTTTATATACATGACAAAATATATAAACATGCACATGCATGTTGTCATTTAATACAAAAAAGGCATATGATGTATGCATGTCATATAGACATGCACAAGATATGAGCCGGGCTTGGGGTTTTTACCTTGGATTTAGAGGCTCCCATGGGCCCAAAATCAGCCCCAATAAAAGGTCCAAGAGGCAATCAAAATGGTCTAAGATAGCCCCCAGAAAAATTAGTCAAGGTCAGCCCCCAAAAGTCAGCCAAAGTGGGCCCAAAAATTTAGTCAAGGTAGGCCAAGACAATCCAAGTAAATGGGCCTGCAAAAGGCAAAGAAGCAGCCCAGCATGAGGCAGCCAGGTGGGGGGGAAGGGGGGGGGGTTTCCTTCATTAAATGTAGAAAAAGGAGAAAGAGAGATGGGGCAATAAAGAAATGAGAAAAGAGGGAGGCCAGATCCCCCATCTGTTCCCATCTGGAATCCCCATTGGTGGGGGTCCTGCCCCCATTAAATGCCAAAGAAGCCCCTCTTGCTTACAAGCACACTCCTACTGGCAGGTGGGGGGGGGGGGTCATCTCCTCCATTAAATACAAAAAAAGGAAAAAGAAAAAGAAAGGGTTTATGGCCATCAATGACTTTGAAATAAG
This sequence comes from Zantedeschia hybrid cultivar, assembly GCA_030544215.1. NCBI lineage: Eukaryota > Viridiplantae > Streptophyta > Magnoliopsida > Alismatales > Araceae > Zantedeschia > Zantedeschia hybrid cultivar. Next base: position 29,630,791 of record JARZZO010000003.1, on the reverse strand, counting down.
AGCTTTTAATACTCCAATGGAGGTCCCAAGTTAATGGCCTCTCCACTAGTAGAGAATTCTTTAGTGCTCTAATGATTGCCCTAATAATGGGGGAGGCTTTCTTTCCCCATTAAATTAAGAGGAGGGGGAAAGATAGAGGAGTTTTATAGCCTCTTAATGGCCTTGCATCACAAGAGAGCTCTCTCATTTAATGCTTTCTCTCCCCCATATGAATTAAAGAAAGAGAAAGAGAACTAGGGAGGTATCCACCGGTTGCAAACCCCCCCCCCCCCCCCCCCCCCCCCCCCCAACAATTGGCCAATCGGTGGCACCCCCCACCAGTTGGTCCCCTCCCCCTCTCAACTCTTTCTCATCTCTCTCTCTTGGGAAAAATGGTGGGGGGTGTCACCGGTTGAGTCCCCAGTCGCCTGGAAATATCCCCCAAAGGGGAGATCAAAAGCATGCCCACTGGCCTACATAGCTCATAAGGGGAAATTATGCTGGTTCAATGACACAAACTTAGTGCTCCTTACAAGTTCATGTGTACGGAGGAAGAGGAGGCCCTTTTGTGTTTCCTTTTCAAGGTTTTCTTGAGAGAAAATTCTACCGAAATTTCGTTGTAAATTCGAGGACATATAAGTCTGTACGCTGCCGAAAGTTTAATAAAATGATGTGTTGTCTATATTGTTCTAATGCTTGATGCATGCATGTCTTTGTATGTGTGTAGATTTAAGCATGCATCTAATTAAGCTTACATCTAATTAATCACACACTTAACTAATCAAGCATCTAATTAGTCATGCAATTAATGACTTAAATGTCCTTGACTTATTCCTTAAAACTAACAAAAGCTTTAAAATGTACCTAAGTCTAACCCAACCCTCGATTAATAAAACCTAATACACTCTCATACTTAACATGTAACCTATACTTAATGTGTTTAAAACATATAAAACATCATTATAACTCTTAATAATTCATCTAATTATGGAGTTAATCTAAAATGACTAAAATACCCTTCCACTCATGAAAATCAGTAAAAATTAGAGAAAAATCCTAAAAATGTAAAAAGCCTCGAACATATCTCTAATACCCTCAAAACCCTAATTAAGGGTCAAAATTACTAAAATGCCCCTCATACACTAAAAATCATAGAAAAACTACAAAAAGTTGTAATCAACCAAAAACATGTTAACTATAAAACCCATATTAATCCAAGATTACCAAAATACTTTTCCAACCCAAACACACCCAAAAACAATTCAAAAACATTTCCTAAGGTTTTTAGAACTTTCCTAGATCACTAAACTGCATCTCAAACACTAAACTAACCATAATGCCCCTACACTTTCCAACTTAACATAATTACGAAAATATCCTTATGAGTTTAGAATATACATAATCAATCCAGATAACTCGAAGTCAATCCAAAACCCTTTAAAAGCCTCCCAACCCATCATAAACCTATCTTAAGCTTAGGTGAGGCCAAAGGCTCAACCTAAAATATATCTTTATATGCATGTGTTGTACGTAGTAGAGTATTGTATATTACAAGGGTATCAACAAATAGTTAATCAAGGGTCGTCAATCGGTGATCGACATAATTAACACTAATTGAGATTAGTAGAGAGAGGTCATATACTCGGATCTTCGTCTGATCCAAAGTCTCAGACTCTCTAAGGGCTAATCCCAAGTTCTCATAGTCCAAGAAACAAAAATAAATAAAAATGACCTATATTTCTTCAAATAAAACAACAAACAAAACAAAAGGCTATAGGAGAGATCGAGGCCAGGTCCAAACAAGGTGGCAGCTGGGGTTGCGTCGGATGGCCAACGGAGATAAATCATCTAGAAGAGAGAAGGGAAGTGAGGAGGAGGGGAGGTAGGGGGAGGGGGAAGGAGACTCTTTAAAATTTCTTTATTATGAGAATTATTTTGTGGAATATTAGGAGGTTATGTGGGAATGAAAAGAGGGGGACGGTGAGGGAGTTTGTGAGGAGGTACGAATTGTATATTTTATGTATCCAAGGAACAAAATGTAAGGGGATGGGGAAGCGATAATAAGAGAGATTGGGGGCAATAAGTTGACTAAAAGGACGGCCTCGCCTATAGTGGGGAATGCATGGGGCATTATGGTGTTGCGGAATGAGTATGTCATGGAAGAAATTGATGGATGTAGACATATAGGCCCCTCTTCGGTGTCTCTTACTTTCCGCTATATTACTAATATCTTCCAATGGGACTTCACAAGTGTTTATGGTCCTTAAGGTACTATAGCCAAGAAAGTCTTGTGGGAGGAACTTATTGGTTTTTAATGACAGGCATGCAGAGTGTGATATTCGGAGGAGATTTTAATGCCATCAAGTCAATGGAGGAAAGCAATGGTAGGTCTTATATTGCTAGGGAGATAGAGGACCTCAGAGATTTCATTGTAGAGGCAGATCTAGTTGATGTTTTGATAGCAAATGCCATCTTCACTTGGTCCAACCTTAGGGAGGATCCATCCTTCTTTAGGTTGGATAGGTTCTCGATATCAGTGGATTGGGAAGACCACTACCCTTTTTTGTAGGCCGAGTGCTTGCTTAGGACAGCTTTGGATCATGAGCCTATTTTGCTGAGATCATATTGTTCTTCTTCTAGGAGGCTAAGGTTCAGATTGGAAAGATGTTAGCTGAGAGAGGAAAGCTTCTTAGATTTGGTTGTTGACAGCTGGTAGAAGAATACACCGGGGTCCAATGCTATGGTCAGGCTTGCGCTGAAGCTTAAGAGACTATCCTACACTCGCACTAGCTAGTGAGCTTTTAGGACCCTCCTACGTAAAGTGGCCAAGGATAGAACTGTGGTTTTCTTTGATTTAAGGGATAAGAACCTCTCTTATCCTCCTTTTATTTCATTTCGAATGTACTACCTCTATTTATTTCAATAAAATTGGTGGTACATACCACAACTTTCATTCAAAGAAAAATAAATAAATTATAGAGCAACCGGAGCCATTTAATGCCCTTGAGGAGGCATGTTTGTTGGATGCTGTAGACAAGGCAAGTAGAGATAGTCTTCTAGCAAACTTTGATGAAATCTTTCTCAAAGAAGAGATTTTTTAGAAGCAGAGATTGAGGGAGAGATGGATCAAAGAGGGAGACAATAGTACTGCTTATTTTCATGGCTTTAGGCAGGAGAAGGATGAATCACCTTAGGGTGCTTAAGGATGGAGAGCAGATGTTCAAGTGATCCTTAGTTAAGGGAGCATGTTTTTTACTTCTACTTTAGGCTTTTCTCAGAGGATACTTTTAGGAGGCCTTCCATCTCTTGGACCTACTCCCCTCCATCTCTGCAAAGGAGAGAGAGTATATCAGGCCTTTTCACAGAGGAGGAAATTAGGGGGTCCATCTTTGCACTTGCAAGGGGCAACATTTGGGGTTTGGATGGCTTTCCACTGGTTTTCTTCCAACACTGCTAGGATATTGTCAAGTAGATATTCTTCAGGCTTTTGTTGAGTTTCAAGAAGGCAGGCACATCGCATGGGCATTAACAAAACATTCACTGCTCTTATCCCTAAGTAAGAAGGGGTAGATTGTTTATTAGATTTCATGTCGATCAGCTTATTGAATGGTGTTTACAAGACTATCACGATGGCTTTGGCTATTAGACTTGAGAAGGTGGTAGGCAGAATGATTAGTGGGAACCAAGGAGCTTTCATCATAGGGAGATTCATCCAAGATAATTTCTTTGTTGCTTATAAGGCTTTGCACTCCACAAAGCTGCATCAAAGGAGTGCCCTAGTGCTGAAATTGGATTTTGAAAAGGCGTAAGATAGGATAAGCTGGAAGTGTCCTTTATAGCTTTTGTCCAACATAGGGTTTGGTGATAGATGGATCCAGTGGATTAGGGAGCGTATCCCCCCAGCCACTTTTGCTGTGTTCATTAATAGGCAGTCCACACCTTTCTTCCATAGTGGGAGAGGTCTTAGACATGGGGCCATATGTCGCCTCTCCTCTTCATTATAGTGGCATATATTCTGAGTAAAGTTTGATACGGAGCTGAGGCTTCGAGACTTCTGTGGGGTATCTAGACATCCCAGTAGGGGCTATATGCCACCCATCTTCAATGTGCCGACACACAATCCTCGTCTTTCCTGCAGAATAGAGCAAATTATCTGTTGCGAGGCTCTTTTGGAGTTGCTTAAGGAGGTAACTGGGCTCTTTGTCAACTTCTGCAAAAGTCAGTTGATTGCAATCAATGCTCGGGAGTAGGAACTGAATAGGGTGGCCTTCATCATGGGGTGTCAGTCGGAACTGAATAGATGCTGCTCACCCGTAGAGTGCTCCGATGCAGAGACTGAGAGATGGTGGTGTAGAGGTTTAAGGGCCGTCTTGCCGGTTGGAAGGGGAGGTTACTTTTCTTTGGAGGCAGACTGACTCTGTGTACCTCGGCCCTGGATTCTCTGCCTATATATTACCTCTCTATCTTTAGGATTCCCTCATATGTCAGTAAGAAACTAGACTCTATTCGAGCTAGGTTCTGGTATGGATCGAGGGATAGTAAGAGAGGTGGTTATGATAACTCATGGGCTTGCATATGTAGACCTAAGGAGAACGTTGGTTTGGGTTTGAAACATATTTAGCTCTTCAAACTATGTCCAAGTGGCTTTGGAAGTTGATGTTGTTGGATATAGGTGTCGTAGATTTTATGTGAGCATCACCTAGATTTGATGGAAATCAAATTCGAAGGTGATTGGCTTGAGTTCAAGTGGGAGATTATTGGATATAGGTGTCCAATCAATAGGCACCTATCACAATGTGGTTCACTAATAAATGACACTTAATTCATTATGATGATTGGTGAGTTTATCATTGCGCATAATGAAGTCCTTGAATGTGTGCAATAGTCATTGGATTATGATGAGATCATAATAATGAGACTGATGACTTATAAACACACGTTCTTAATTGTTCCTAGTCGTAGGATGTTTAAGGACATCAAACATCCGGTAAAACTAGTACAGGTTATTCCAGCTCATATAATGAGGGTGATTGATCTCGTTAGTCACTTGTGTGGAGACATAATGGTGAATATGTAGGTGCTCATGGGGCAATGAATTCACTGAACTGCGACATGAATCGTCGAATGGTAATTTACTTGATGTCAGCCGGCTTGATTCATCGTTACAGTGGCATGGTTGATCCTTGGACTTGAGACACCAAAGACATCTTGTCGGTGGACTTTTGGGCTTTGACCTTGGCTCATGAATCCCTATCCACGGGATCTCTAATAGTCAAGGATTGGGTCCAACGGAAGACCTTCGAAGGTGATTATGCGTTCAATAAAGGATCATTTGCTCTCAGTAACTGGAGAGAGAACATTCTAGGATAGATCCGCAAGAGTCTCTGGCCAGAGCAGACACAATATTAGAAAATGTGTTTTCTAATATTGTACAGAGGAGTCTGATCCAAGTGAGCTAACCATCTAGGGTTTAACAGTTGACCATACCCTAGGTCGACTCGAGAGCATTGTGCGAATGAAGGATTATAGCCACGCGGTAACTATGGATGGACAGGTTCCATGAGTGGATTGTTGAACCCCATTACCTTCCGGGATCATGCGGTGTTGCTTGGCACCCAACTTGGTCGGAAGTCCGGCCAAATTTACATGAGATGTTAATTCGATTAAGTGATTAATTAAATGTGAGATATTTATTAATTACTATAAGTCAATAAAGTGTTATTGGACTTAACAGGATGAAAATTGGACTGGTAAATAGGCCTAGAGGGTCACACGCAAATAGATTCTCAGTCGGTGGTGTTTTAATGGGTTTTATATTAACTCGGAGACTTTTGTGAAAAGTCGTGCCGACCTAATATATAGACATGATATGTAAAACCCCTGGGCCAAGCTCTAGGAGCTCTCCCTGCTGGCCAACCCCCTCTCTCTCTCCTCCTCCTCTGGGCACCCCCTTCAGAGTGCTGGGTGTCTTCCCGTCTCCGCAGCGCGCAATTCCCGAACATCGGGAATTCCGGTCTGCGTGTTCCAGACACTGTTGCGGTAAAGAAAGATTCATTAGCGGGCGTGCTGATCTTGAAGAGGGAGCGAGGACGAACCTGTTAGTTTAGGTGGCCTACAAGCCAATCTAACAATGTAAATCTCGTTCATTATTAATAAAATGGCATAATATTCATTATGTGTAAATCACGTTAATTATCGTTTCATAATGAAGTCCGTGAATATGTGCTATAGTGATCAGATTATGATGAGATCATACTAATGAGACTGATCACTTAAACACACATATTCTTAATTGTTCCTAGTCGGAGGATATTCGAGAAGGACATCGGATATCCGGTTAGACTAGTACAGATTACTCCTGCTCATATGATGAGGGTGACTGATCTCATAAGTCACTTGTGTGGAGACACTAAGGCGAATCTGTAGGTGCTCATTGGAGAATGAGTTCACTGAACTGATCCGACTGAATCGCTGGATGGTATTGTACCTCACTGTCAACCAGCTTGATTCTATTGTCGCAGTTGCGTGGATGGTCCTCGGACATGAGACACCAAGGACACCTTGGCGGTGGACTTCTGTACTTTGACCTTGGTCTACGAATCTCTAGCCACGGGATTCTAATACGCCAAGGATTGGGTGCAGCGGAATACCGTCGAAGGGAATTGTGTGTCAATAAGGAATCATTCGCTCTCGGTACTTAGAGAGAGAATGCTCTGGGAAGGATGCGCGGAAGTCCCTGGCCAGGGCGGACGATAATATCGGAAAAGGAGTTTTCCGATATTCATCAGCGGCATCCAATCCAAGTGAGTCGACCGGTTAGGGTTTGACAGCTCGCCATACCCTGAGTTGACTCGAGAGCATTGTACGAATGAAGGATTATATCCACGCGGTAACTGACGGCGGAAAGGTTCCAAGAGTGGGTTACTTAACCCCAAATACCTTCCGGGTTCACGTGGTGTTGCTTGGCACCCAACGTGATCGGAGGCCCGGTCGAATTCGATGTGCGACATCAATTCGATTGATTAATTGATTAATAAAGGGTTATTAATTAATTAATAAAGACAGTGAGGAGTCACTGGGCTTGTTGGGCCATTAACTGGACTGGTACTTGGGCCTAGAGGGTCACACGCAAATGATTCTCAAGGCGATGGATAAATAAGTGGGTTTTATATAAACCGGGGGTTTTTGTGAAAAACCGCGCAGTTAGTATAAAACATAGCGAACGGGCTGAGCAGGCCAAGCTGCTGCTAACCCTGGCCGCCCCTCCTCAGTTTCTGTCTCCCTCTGGCGTCCAGGCAGATCCAGATCTGTCCCGCCGCTTCTTCGAATCCCGTTCGACGGGAAATCGTCCGCGCACTGCGGCGATCATTGCGGCGACCAGCGGAGGTTTCGCGGGCTGCGAAGAACGACGAACTCGAGGATATCCGTCGCGGGGAGGATCGCGTGGACTTCGCTAGAGGCCGGGCGCTTGCGCGGCTTGCGGTGTCACACCGACGGAACCGAACGGCTGCGGATTCGAATCCGCACACGGTGAGAACTTCGATAATCTGATTATCGTATTTTAGTTCTTCGAAACGGGAAACGGATCGCTGTAAAATTTTTGTTTTCCGCTGCGTGAACGATCCGGAGAAACCGAGAAAACCCAACAGTGGTATCAGAGCCAGGTTCCACTGTTTCTCGTCCCGTTTCGGATCTCTAAATTAATTTTTCCATGAGTTATTCCATGCTGTAACTTCGAATAATTGTTGGATCTGTGTTCATACGATGAACACAGTTAATCTGATTATTTTCTTTCAATTTTTCGAGATCATTTTGGGGGTTTTTCGTGTTCTTCGTGAGACGAAGAACAGCGTGTTTACGGCGGCTTCAATCGGCTTCCCAAGTGTTGGGATGGCCGGCCAAGACTCCGGATCTTTGGGTGATAGTCACCACTCCACATCCGGTATTTTTCCGGCTCCGGAATGGCCTTGGAGAGCCGCAAAAATCGAGCCCTAATTCGGGTTTAGAAACCCTGAAAAACCAGATTTTTGGGGGATTTTTGGGCTTGGTTTGCACCCCAACCGGAGGCCACCGGCGGCCCTGCCGGCGGCGGGCGTGTCGCCGGAGCTAGGGCGACGCCGGCGGGGGCCTGGCGAAGCCGGTCGCCGGCCGGCGGCGGCCCTGCAACCCCTCCTTCCCGCCGCCTTGTTACTGCTGCGTTAGGGTTTGCAGGTGGGTAAGGGGCGGTCGAACCTAGCAGGGGGGCCCGGTCCCGAGCCGGTCGGACTGGCCCGGGCCGGGTCCAGGGCCTGGTCAAACCAGGCCCGCACCAGGCGCCCACTGTGGGTGCCTGGTCCGAGCCCTGGCTCGGCCAGGGCCCGAGCCCTTTGGCCCAGCCAGTTGGCTCAGCCCATTCAGAATTTAAAATCCCATTTTAATTCCCCTTTGCCCATTTAAAATGAATTAAATTTTAATTTTAATTTAAATAAAATTCAAAAATATTTTTTAATTTTATAATGGGCTTACAAATGATTTGTGAATCATTTTAATTAACATTTAGTTGTTAGTTGATTAACATTAACTGTTAGTTTAATGGTTATACTAATAGTTAATTTTAATAATACTAATTTAATCGTTAAATTAGTAATTAATAATTATTAATCTAATAGTTAGATTATTAATTGTTATTTCAACTAATTGTTAATTAATATTTGGGTTAGTTATTAATTTAATTGTTAAGTTAATAATTAACTTAAATGACTGATTTAAATGTTAAATCTGTAGTCCTCCTTTAATTATTGTTGTTATTAATTTAATAGTTAAATTAATAATAACTTTAATTATCTGATCTAAGTGTTAGATTAATTGATTTTTAATTACTTAGTGTTAATTATTGGTTTAAGAGTTAAATTAATAGTTAACATTAATTGGCTAATCTAAGTGTTAGATTAGTAGTTAATAATTAGTATGGTTGATTATTAATTTAAGTGTTAAATTTTTTAATTAACTTTGGTGGATTAATCTAAGAGTTAGATTAATTTTTAAATAGTCTAATTGTTAGATTATTAAAGGGGTTTAATCTAAGTGTTAGATTATTAGAATTGTTCTAATTGGCATGGAATAATCTGGAATTATTAATTCGGAGTGTGTGCGCCAGTGATGGGTGTTTAATGCTTTTAAATTTAGATTTAATTGCATGATAAGTTAATAAAATGAGTTTTCGAAATTCAAATACCAATTTTGATTGGATCCCAGCTTTTTGAAAGCCAAAACTTATCTATTTTGAAAAACTCATTTGTTTTAGCCATGTGATGCGCTGAATCATGTGTGGGATGTTTAAAATACACCGTGGTCATGGATATGCACTTAATTTATTATTCATGTGATGAATGGATTGTGTGGATCGTGGATGTATGAATGTTTATTAATTGTTAATAAATAGAGGTCTGCGAACCTCTCTCTCTCATACTCCGATGTATTTCTACCTCCCTCTCTCTCTTGTACTCGCCATAAGGCCTTCTTCAATTTACCTGTTAATTCTAGAATTAATGTATCCTGATCGAGGCAACCGAGGAAGGAGCGAGGATGATCCATAGCTGCAACCAGGAAGGCGAAAAGATGGAGATCTCTTGCCTATGTGTTTGCATGATATCTAATGTAATTGTTATGATTAGATTGTGTGTGCGTTTGACTGTTGGCTCCAGTCAAACCCACTGTGCTATCCATGACCACACAAATGACATGTATGTGATGCATTGTTTATTTTTTGATTATGAATCAAAGCAGGTTATAGTATTTAGTAAATATATACGATATATTTATGTACTATCACCTAGGAGAGACCAAGATAAAAGTTATCCAAATACCCTCAGATAAACTCTAAGCCGTAACGCGAGTAGTTGAGAACTTACCGCGTGGTCTACCATCGTTATAGTCATAGGATTCGAATCACTTTAGGCAGGTTTGTTGTGCTATCCACAAGGCCTGCTTAATTGGGAGGAGAAACTGTTGGTATGGCATTAGATGCCTATAGATCGGGGTAGAGGAACCATGTAGCTTTGTTGTGCTATCCACAAGGGCTGCATGCAAATCTATGCTCGTCGCGTAATGATGGTTAGCTTAGACCAGAATTAGTGGTTTGTTGTGCTATCCACAAGGCCATTAAATCTCTGGGGACCGAAGCTATGATCAGATATTGCAAGGAGTTGCAAGTCCCATGAGTTGGGTGCTCTCTGATTGTATTACAGTTTGTTGTGCTATCCACAAGGCTGTAGTGCAAGTCATTGAGATTCTGATCCCCACTAGGAGACTGTCGACGTCTCCCGTTCTGTATAACTGAGGGTTGTACAGTCCGTCGAAAATTAGTGGGAGTTAAACTTGAACAAAAGACCTTGTCTTGTTTTAAACTTTAATAATTGAACATCTGCTAAATAGATTTTACTTATCTCCTGTAGGAACTATGTCGTCGAATAACCCACTCTGTGGCATACTTGATGCCATTTTGACTTACTTGATCTACTCGGATTGGTTCAGAAGCCTGAAGAATGTCTTCAGATCTGAACGCAATAACTTTGTCCCTAGAGCTGATCCTCTTGCTGAATCGGCATTAGATGCCCCTAAAGCAGAGATGACAGCTAACGATAAAGGATCGAAGGACAAAGGTAAAAGAGTAGTGAAGGGTGACTGCTTCTACTATAAGCAGTATGGTCACTGGAAGAGGAACTACAAGGAGTTCCTTGATGATAAAGCTCATGGAAGAGTGAAGCTGTGTGAAGCTTCAGATATCTATATGATAGATATCAACTTGTCAGTTAGAGATTCCACATCTTGGGTATTGGATACCGGATGTGCTTCTCATATTTGCCATGATGTGCAGTTGCTGACAAGTAAGCGCAAGCTGAGACAAGGTGAGGTGGAATTGAGGCTAGGAAACGGCGCAAAAGTTGCGGCGATTGCTGTTGGGACAGCAAACCTCAGGCTTCCATCGGGAGACACCTTACTATTGGAAGATTGTTATTATGTTCCTAGCATAATAAAGAACATCATATCAATATCTTGTTTGGACAAGATAGGATATAGGTTGACAATTGAGAACAAAAGTTGTTCGATTTATTATGGTAATAAATCAATAGCTTCGGCATCTTTAGTCAATGGTCTATATCTATTAGATGTTTCTCATTACAATCTTCAGATTGATAATGCTCTTAAGAAGAGCAAGAATTGCGTGAACCAGGCCTACATGTGGCATTGTAGACTTGGGCACATTGGCGAAAGCAGGTTGCAAAAGTTGCACAAGCATGGTTACTTAACAGCATTCGATTACGAATCGTTTGCAACATGTGAATCCTGCCTTATGGGAAAGATGGCAAAATCTCTATTTAGTGGACATAGAGAACGTGCCAAGGACATTTTGGAATTAATACATTCGGATGTATGTGGTCCCATGTCCACCCAAGCCAAAGGTGGCTTTTCTTACTTCATCACGTTCACCGATGACTTCTCAAGATTCGGCTACGTGTACTTAATGAAGTACAAGTCGGAAGCATTTGAGAAGTTTAAGGAGTTCAAGAATGAGGTGGAGAAGCAGTTAGGAAAGAGTATTAAAGCTCTTCGATCAGATCGAGGAGGAGAATACTTGAGTACTAATTTCACACAATTCTTAAAGGATAATGGTATCCTTTCTCAGCTGACCCCTCCATATACACCACAGATGAATGGTGTATCAGAAAGGAGGAACCGCACCTTGTTGGACATGGTGCGATCCATGATGAGCTTTTCGGGATTACCAGTGTCCCTCTGGGGGTATGCTCTAGAGTCAGCAGCATACCTACTGAACAGAGTACCCAGCAAGTCTGTGGCCTCAACTCCATATGAGATATGGAAAGGCAGGAAACCAGAATTTAAACATGTTAAAGTCTGGGGTTGTCCTGCTCATGTAAAGAGGCATGATCCAGACAAGTTGGAATCACGAACTGATAAATGTAGGTTTGTGGGATATCCAAAGGAAACCTTTGGATACTATTTTTTCCATCCTGATGAACAAAAGGTGTTTGTCGCCAGGAAAGCTGTCTTTCTGGAAGAGGAATACCTTATCCAGGAGAACAGTGGGAGTAAAATAGTACTGGAAGAGGTTCCAGATCCCCAAACAGCTACATTATCATCAGATGAGATATCAGTTCTTGAATCTGTTCAGGTACACACAGATGAGCCTCGTAGATCTGGTAGAGTACCTAGACTACCCGAACGATATGTGGGACATATCGCTGAAGGTGAGTCTAAGGTACAATATAATGAGGATGATGATCCGAAAACCTACCAGGAGGCCATAGAAGGCCCAGAAGCCGGGAAATGGCGAGAAGCCATGAACTCAGAAATCCAGTCCATGTACACCAACCAAGTTTGGAACTTGGAGGACTTGCCCGAGGGTATTGTACCCATCGGTTGCAAGTGGATCTTTAAGAGAAAGATCGGTGCTGATGGACGGATCGACACTTATAAGGCAAGGTTGGTGGCAAAGGGATATCGTCAAAGGCAAGGAATTGACTATGATGAAACTTTCTCACCAGTTGCCATGATAAAGTCGATCAGAGTTCTACTCGCCATTGCTGCACATTTTGATTATGAAATCTGGCAGATGGATGTGAAGACTGCCTTCCTCAATGGTAACCTTGAGGAGGAGGTGTATATGATACAACCAGAAGGTTTCACATCCAAAGAATCTCCAGATAAAGTGTGCAAGCTTCAGAGGTCCATTTATGGACTGAAGCAAGCTTCCCGGAGCTGGAACATAAGATTTGACTAGGCTGTCAAGTCTTATGACTTCATTAAGAATGAAGATGAGCCTTGTGTGTACAAGAAGACCAGTGGGAGTGCAGTCACTTTTCTAGTTCTTTACGTAGATGACATACTACTCATTGGGAATGATGTAGCTATGATGTCATCAGTAAAGGTCTGGCTGTCGAAAAACTTCTCCATGAAGGATTTGGGAGAAGCATCCTACGTATTGGGAATACGGATCTATAGAGATAGATCAAAGAGGATGCTTGGAATGACCCAATCCTTGTACATAGACACCATAGTCAAAAGGTTTGGCATGGAAAATTCCAAGAGAGGTTTCATACCGATGAGACATGGAATGAATCTCTCAAAGGAACAATCTCCTAAGACTCCTGATGAGAGGGCATTCATGGATAGAATACCCTATGCCTCTGCCATAGGATCTATCATGTATGCCATGCTATGTACACGGCCTGATGTTGCATTTGCTCTAAGTGTTACGAGCAGATTTCAGGCTGATCCAGGCGAAGAGCACTGGAAGGCAGTGAAATGCATCCTTAAGTACTTGAGAAGAACTAAGGATATGTTTCTTGTCTATGGAGGAGGTGACTTGAAACTGCGAGTCTTTACTGACTCGAGTTTCCAGTCGGATCCAGATGATAGCAAGTCAATATCTGGATTCGTGTTTACATTGAACGGAGGCGCAGTGTGCTGGAAGAGTTCTAAGCAAGTAACCACTGCAGATTCGACGACTGAAGCTGAGTACATCGCTGCAGCTGAAGCCGCCAAGGAAGCAGTGTGGTTGAAGAAATTCATCACCGACCTTGGCGTAGTTCCCAGCATCTCTGAGCCTGTTCCACTGTTGTGCGACAACAATGGAGCGATTGCGCAAGCGAAAGAGCCACGGTCTCATCAGAAATCGAAGCATATTCTGAGGCGCTTTCACCTTATCAGAGCGATCATATCCAGAGGAGATGTAGTAGTGGAAAGAGTTCCATCCGTCGACAATGTAGCAGATCCACTGACAAAGCCGTTGGCTCAAATTGTGTTTGAGCGTCACCTAGAGTCTATGGGCTTATTGTATAAAGGTGATTGGCTTTAGTCCAAGTGGGAGATTGTTAGTTTAGGTGGCCTACAAGCCAATCTAACAATGTAAATCTCGTTCATTATTAATAAAATGGCATAATATTCATTATGTGTAAATCGCGTTAATTATCGTTTCATAATGAAGTCCGTGAATATGTGCTATAGTGATCAGATTATGATGAGATCATACTAATGAGACTGATCACTTAAACACACATATTCTTAATTGTTCCTAGTCGGAGGATATTCGAGAAGGATATCGGATATCCGGTTAGACTAGTACAGATTACTCATGCTCATATGATGAGGGTGACTGATCTCATAAGTCACTTGTGTGGAGACACTAAGGCGAATCTGTAGGTGCTCATTGGAGAATGAGTTCACTGAACTGATCCGACTGAATCGCTGGATGGTATTGTACCTCACTGTCAACCAGCTTGATTCTATTGTCGCAGTTGCGTGGATGGTCCTCGGACCTGAGACACCAAGGACACCTTGGCGGTGGACTTCTGTACTTTGACCTTGGTCTACGAATCTCTAGCCACGGATTCTAATACGCCAAGGATTGGGTGCAGCGGAATACCGTCGAAGGGAATTGTGTGTCAATAAGGAATCATTCGCTCTCGGTACTTAGAGAGAGAATGCTCTGGGAAGGATGCGCGGAAGTCCCTGGCCAGGGCGGACGATAATATCGGAAAAGGAGTTTTCCGATATTCATCAGCGGCATCCAATCCAAGTGAGTCGACCGGTTAGGGTTTGACAGCTCGCCATACCCTGAGTTGACTCGAGAGCATTGTACGAATGAAGGATTATATCCACGCGGTAACTGACGGCGGAAAGGTTCCAAGAGTGGGTTACTTAACCCCAAATACCTTCCGGGTTCACGCGGTGTTGCTTGGCACCCAACGTGATCGGAGGCCCGGTCGAATTCGATGTGCGACATCAATTCGATTGATTAATTGATTAATAATGGGTTATTAATTAATTAATAAAGACAGTGAGGAGTCACTGGGCTTGTTGGGCCATTAACTGGACTGGTACTTGGGCCTAGAGGGTCACACGCAAATGATTCTCAAGGCGATGGATAAATAAGTGGGTTTTATATAAACCGGGGGTTTTTGTGAAAAACCGCGGGGTTAGTATAAAACATAGCGAACGGGCTGAGCAGGCCAAGCTGCTGCTAACCCTGGCCGCCCCTCCTCAGTTTATGTCTCCCTCTGGCGTCCAGGCAGATCCAGATTTGTCCCGCCGCTTCTTCGAATCCCGTTCGACGGGAAATCGTCCGCGCACTGCGGCGATCATTGCGGCGACCAGCGGAGGCTTTGCGGGCTGCGAAGAACGACGAACTCGAGGATATCCGTCGCGGGGAGGATCGCGTGGACTTCGCTAGAGGCCGGGCGCTTGCGCGGCTTGCGGTGTCACACCGACGGAACCGAACGGCTGCGGATTCGAATCCGCACACGGTGAGAACTTCGATAATCTGATTATCGTATTTTAGTTCTTCGAAACGGGAAACGGATCGCTGTAAAATTTTTGTTTTCCGCTGCGTGAACGATCCGGAGAAACCGAGAAAACCCAACAGAACCGCCGTAGAGGATTGCGTGGATATCGCTGGAGGCCGGATGCTTGTGCAGCTAACGGCATCGCCTCAATGGAACCAACACGGATGCGGATTGGAATCCGCGCACGATGATTCAATTACAACTATTTTCAATTGTACGGTTTTTACTCCGAAACGGATCTGCGGGCATCGAGCATGATGTTTTTTGTTATCCGATTCCGCTGCGTTCATCGCGTCCCGCTCGGATCCCAACAGTCGTATCAGAGCCAGGTTCCGCTCTAACCCATTTTGGATTACTAAAATTAATGTTATAGAATTATTTCCATGCATTAATTCATTTTTCTCAGAGAGATTGTTCATGGGATGTATGTAAAATATCAAATTTAATTTTTCTATGTGAAAAAACGAATTTGTTTAGGAGTTTCGTATTGTTCTTCATGGACATGGAGAACCAATTTTCAAGAGCTTGGTAGGGGGTTTAACGGTGATCTGCCAACATTGTTAAGCATGCTGGTATGACCAACTGTCCCTGCCAGTCCCCCAGGACCCCTATTGTCGTCGGCGGCCGGTGGTGAAGCCTCCCCTCTTTCAAATTTTCAAAGGTTGGAAAGGGATTTGGGGGGGAGAAGATAGCTAGACGGGTCAACCCCAGAGGCCCTAGGCTCATTGCCGGCACCTGCCGGCCCCACTGGCACCATCCGGCACAGCCAGGGACGCCGAAAACCCACCTTCCCTGGCTTTTGGATGAGCAGGGCATCGGGATGAATGGAGGGCACCGCCCAGGGCGGCGGCTAGGACTCCCAGGCGCAAGGCGCTTAGGCTGGGGCTCGGGCCTAACCAGGCCATACGCCTTGGCGTGTTGGGCCTGGCCGGACCCAGACGAGGGCTGATTCCCAAGCGCATCGAGCATGGGCCCGACCCTGGCCGGGCCACTGGCACGACTTGGACCT
The DNA here is from genome assembly GCA_030544215.1 of Zantedeschia hybrid cultivar. Taxonomy (NCBI): domain Eukaryota; kingdom Viridiplantae; phylum Streptophyta; class Magnoliopsida; order Alismatales; family Araceae; genus Zantedeschia; species Zantedeschia hybrid cultivar. The sequence continues at coordinate 29,614,459 of JARZZO010000003.1, read as the reverse complement.
AGGTTCGAGCCAGGTGCCCTGGTCCTGGCTCAACCGGGCAGGCCCGGGCCTAGGCCGCAGGGGCGCAATGAGCTAAGCCCTAATTACCCCTTAAACCCCTTATTTAAAGAAATCCAAACCCCATTTAACTAAAAAATTGAAACTAAATTTATTTAAAATTCGTTTTGAATTTAAATATACAATTTTTCAGTTAAAGGGGTTCATTAAGATGTGATATTAAATAAGATTAACAAATGCTGTTAATTTACTTTTGATTAGGTGATTAGATAAATATTAATTTCTTAGAAATAGTTGTTATGAAATTACGCTTTAAATTGAGGGACACTTAATAAGAGTTATTAAGTGACTAATTAACTCTATATAAAGGTTATTAAAAGAGTTAATTATTTCTTAATAAAAACCCTTAATAAAAGTTATTAAGGATTTTAATTAACTCTTAATAATAGTTATTGAGATAATTAATTAAATTTCTCAAGTATCTCCTAATAAAAGTTTTTTTTTTTGAAGATCTAATCTCCTTAAAAAGGTCCTTCTAGCAAGAGTTGTTAAGAGGTTAATAAAGTCTAACTGTTAGACTATATTTTATTTAGAACTATTTTAAATAAATATTTCTTAACAATTGTTGTTGAGAAATATTATTTACTAAAGGGGTTCTTAAAAAAGAGTTGTTAAGGAATTAAAATTAGAATTATAAAATCTTTTATAAAAGTTATCAAGGGATTTATAATTTTATCTAAATGTTAGATTATTTCACATTAATAAACGTTGTTAGTGTGATTTAAGATTAATCTAAGTGTTAGATTAATTGATTTAGAAGTATTCTAAATTCAATATGGAATATTTTAGAATTTTAATTTTAGTCTTTTATGAACATGTTGATGTGTTTGATGCTTTAAATTCGATTTAAATGTATATAAGAAAATAATTTTCGAAAATTCAAATTGTTTGATTTTGATTGGTACCTAGGTTTTGAGAAAACCAAAATATTTATTTTTCAAAATTTTAGCCTTCATGTGATGTGTTTGATCATGTGTAGATGGTTAAAATTTATGGTGGTCATGGACATGCACTTAGTTAATTTCATATCATGTGATGATGTGTGGTTAATGTGGATCATTTTTGGAATTTGATGTGGGTTCATGAATTGTTAATTAATGAGGCTTGCGTACCTCCCTCTCTCTCTCATTCCGATGTAATTCTATCTCCCTCCATTGTTGTATTCGGCCATAAAGCTTTCTCTTACAAATAATTTGTATTTGAAATCTATTTCAAATTTATTTTTATATGTAATTGATCGCGTTGGCTGAGGAGAGGCGAGGATGATCCACAAGTACAACCAGGAAGGTGTTAGGAGATGAGATCATCAAAGCCTGTGTGTTTACATAATTAGAATAATCTAATTATTATATTTGTGATGATTAATTGTATTGCTCCAGTTAATCACCGTACTGTCCATGACCACATAATAAACATGTATGGTTGATGCATGCTTTTAGTCTTCGATTATGAATCAACTGCAATTATCTAAGTATAGTTAAATATATGCGATATATTTATAAACTATCACCTAGGATGAGACCAACTTAAAATTGAATAAAATCCCTCGCTTTTAAAGTCTAAGCCAGAGCGCGTGTCATTGAGAATGCACCGCGTGGCTCTCCATCATTATAATTTTTAGATTTCGATTCAATTCTTACAGTTTCTTGCGTTTACTCGAGATCTGTCAGTATCTGATGAAGAAACTAAGAACTATGACATATTGATGCCTTTTGAATAGGATAAAGGAACGGTGTAGCTATCCTTTTGTTTACCTAGGAGTTGCATCATAATTTATCTCTTCACGTAATAATGGTAAAGCTTAGACCAAGAATAATGGTTTATTGTGTTTACCCAAGATCATTATCGACTTGGGAGCCGAAATACGATCAGATGTTGTAAGGAATTGCAAGTGCCATGAGATGGTTGCTTTTAGATCATAGTATGATACTTGTATTTACCTGAGGTTATGCTATGAGTATAAGAGATTCTGATCCCTACTAGGAGACCATCGGAATCTCCCGTTTTGTATACGTGAGGGTTATACAGTCCATCGAAAAATAGTGGAAAATTATTCAAGATAAAAGACCATATTTGAATTAAAAAGACTATCTACTGAAATCTCTTTATTTCCTCTATTAACTGAAATGTCGTCTATTAATCCAAGATTTGACATACTGGATGCCAATATTATGATATACTTCTCATATTTAAATTGGTTAGAAGACTCTGAAGAATGTCTTCAGAGCCAAATGATAGTTGTTATCCTAAATTAGATATCATGTAACCTCTTATTTGGCTAGACTAAGAAGAAGAGGTATTCATAATATGCCTTTGAGAAAGGCAAAAGGTAAGATCTTAAATGGTTGAACCTCATCTGATAAGGATAAAGGCAAGTTAGTTGAAACAAAGAAGGAGCAGTTCTTCTACTACTGCAGATAAGGATATAGCAAAATAACAACAAGAATATGAAACTTGTAAGAAGTTTTGGATATTCTTATTATCTACTTTTATATGTCTATAAGAGAATCAACGTCTCCAATATGAGATATTAGAAATGATTCTCAGATCTGCAATACTATGCAGATTTAGACAAGTAAAATGCAATTGAGAGTATAGATCTTTAGACTCAACAATAGGACAAGAGTTGCACAGGTTACTGTGAGACAGTAAATCTTTATATGTCTTCAGGAGATAGTATGAAACTGAATAACTATTATTTAGTTCCATTCAATATCAAGAATGATAAAGGTGAAAACATTGGCCGAGTAGGAACAAAGCGTTGTTCCATATGATTTAATAAATAAAATAAAAGATTTTAAAACCAGTCAATGCACCATAAATTATTAATATGACATATCATGTGATGAATGTTCACAAGTCTCCTATAGAAAAAGACAGTGTGAATCCTGATTATCTATGGCACTGTACACTTAGGTTGTGCAATGAGGAATTATATAAGCTTATACATACTGATCTAAATAGTTCAATATCTTCTTAAAGCCAAAGATAATCACTTCTATTGACTTACCTTAATAGTTCCTTCTTGGAAAGATTCGGCTATGTGTACTTGCTGAAGTACTAGTAAAATGCATCTGAGAGATTAAGGAATAGAAGATCAAGATGAATCGACTAATTGAAAAAAATATTATAATTCTTTGATTTAATCAAGAAAATTAATGAGTAAGGGATTCACACAAATCATTAATAAGATAATGGTATCCTCTTTTGATTGATTCCTCATTATACATCATAGTAATATGATATAATGAGGAATTGCACCTTATTGGATATAGTGCGATACATAATACGATTTGCCTAATTTATTGTATCTTTGTGAATATAAGTATGAATATTAGATGTCTATACTATACATATGGTTCCAAATAAGTCACTGTGTCCATATAAGATATGGAGATAAAATAATTCATATGAGATGTGAATTATAAGGAAACCTAATTTTAAGTACATTAAAGTCAAGGAATGTCCTAGTCTTTTGGAATAAGACATGATCCAAAGAAGTTAGATTCAAAAGGACATAATAGAGTGAATTTGTGAGATGTCCAAAGTGATTGTATATTACATTTATTGGCCAAGTGATAATAGAATAATTATCGTCCAAAAAGCTGTCTTCTATAAACAGAAATATATCTTTAAAGAAGACAGCGGGAGCTATTAAAACTGGAAGGTATTCCAGACTCACAAATTAACACTAGATTATTAGATAATCTTTAGTTATTTGGAACTATTCATGACACACATAGAAGAGCTTCATAGATTTTTAGGATTCTCTTAATGGCTAGAAAGATTTGTTTGACCAGAGATGACAGAATAAGAGAAGCTCGAAGATGTGGTTATGATCCACAATCTATAAAGAAGCTCTTTATTATTACAACTTTGGGATTGGCAAGAGATTAAGAATTCTAAGCCATAGTCTATAACACCTATCAAGTTCGGAACATGATAGCATTACTTGAGGGTACTGTACCTGTCAGAAGCAAGTAAATCTTCAGAATGAAGATTAGTACAGATGGACTACTTAAAACTTATATGGCAAATTGAAGGAAATGGTCAAGGTCAAAGTGTTGACTTGGACAAGTTTTCCTCAGTAGTTACCATAAATAAGTTTATCAGAATTCTACTTGCCAAAACTGCTTATCATGATGATGAGATAAAGGCAGTTGGATATTAAAATGCATTCCCTCAATATGATTGAGAAAAAGGTATATATGATATAACTTTAAAGCTTTTAAAATATCTAGGAAAAATGTTATAATTTTAAAGATCTGTTTTGAATCAAACTGAAGCTTCCCAAAGTTGGAATCAGAGTTTTGACCTAATGGTCAAACATTAAGTGATATTTAAGAATGATCACGGATTGTGTGTGTACAAGGAGGATAGTGGGAGCACGATCGCGTTGTTAATACTTTATAATAATAACATCATGGTCATTAAGAATGACATCATGATTTTACTATTAGTAACTGCATTATTATCTATATACTTCTCCATGAAAGGTTTGGATACAACATCTTGCGTATTGGGAATACGAATCTATAAGATAGATCGATGAGGATGTTAGCATCAGTTATATTAACCTGTAAGGCAAAATATTTGACGTGACAAATTTCATAATAAGTCTCAATTGTTGAAACATGAAATTTATTTCTTTAAGAAAAAAATCCTTAAAGGATACAAGAGAACTTTGATAGAAGTAGTGAAACACATCACTATACACTTAACAAGTGCTAAGAGTGCACTCCTAGATGATGGAGAGAATTATTTGAAATCATAAGATCACACTGACTCATATTTCAAATCAGACTTGGATTTTACCTTTTAATGAAAAAGTAGTGGATTGAAAAAGTTAACCACTGCTAACATGATTATAGTTGATATTGTTGCTAGAACTATATGGAGTGGATTGGAAGGGTTCCAACCCAAAACTTGCTACTAAGACGACGACATAAACATGTGGTAATGTTATTGGAACAATATGGATGAAAGAGTTCATCCCTGAACTGTATGCAGTTCTAAAAGGTCTCTGATCCCGTCCCCTTGTTGTATGACAACAGTGGGAACAATCAATTTTATCATGGAGCCATGGTCTCGTCAAAAGTTGTAAAAGATTTTGAGGCTCTTTCACAAGTTCAGAGACATAATTTGTAGAGGACATAACGTAATGGAAAATATTCCATCAGTAGATAAGCAGATCTCTGACCACGCCTTGGTCGTAGACTTTATGTAAGCATCACCTAGATTTTATGAAGATCAAATGCGAAGGTGATTGTCTTGAGTCTAAGTGGAAGATTGTTGTATATAGGTGTCCAATCATTAGGCACCTTCACAATCTGGTTCACTAATAAATGACACTTAATTCATTATGATGATTAGCGAGTTTTTCATTGCGCATAATGAAGTCCTTGAATGTGTGCAATAGTTATCGGATTATGATGAGATCATAATGATGAGACTGATGACTTATAAACACACGTTCTTAATTGTTCTTAGTCGTAGGATGTTTGAGAAGGACATCAAACATCCGGTAAAACTAGTACATGTTATTCCAACTCATATGATGAGGATGACTGATCTCGTTAGTCACTTGTGTGAATATATAATGGTGAACCTGTAGGTGCTCATTGGGGAATGAGTTCATTGAACTAATACAACATGAATCGTCGAATAGTAATTTATATGACTGTTAGCTGGCTTGATTCATCGTCATAGTTGCGTGGTTGATCCTTAGACTTGAGACACCAAAGACATCTTGTTGGTGGACTTCTAGACTTTGACCTTGTCTTATGAATCTCTATCTACGAGATCTCTAATAATCAAGGATCGAGTCTAGTGGAAGACCTTCAAAGGTGATTGTATGTTAAATAAATGATCATTCGCTCTTAGTTAACTAGAGAGAGAACGCTTTAGGATAGATCCGCAAGAATCTCTGGCCAGAGTGGACACAATATCAGAAAAGATATTTTCTAATATTATACAGCACAGTCTAATCCAAGTGAGTTGACCATCTAGGGTTTGACAATTGACCATGCCCTAGGTCGACTCGAGAGCATTGTGCGAATGAAGGATTGTAGCCATGCGGTAATTGTAGACGGACAAGTTTCATGAGTGGATCGCTAAACCCCATTACCTTCCGAGATCATGCGGTGTTACTTGGCACCCAACTTGATCGGAAGTCCGACCGAATTTACATGAGATGTTAATTTGGTTAAGTGATTAATTAAATATGAGATATTAATTAATTACTGTAAGTCAATAAAGTGTTATTGGACTTAACAGGCTGAAAATTAGACTGATAAATGTGCTTAGAGGGTCAGTCGATGGTGTTTTAGTGGGTTTTATATTAACTCGGAGACTTTTGTGAAAAGTTGTGCCGACTTAATATATAGACATGCCGTGTAGAAATCCTGGGCCAAACTCCAGGAGCTCTCCCTGCTGGACGCTCCCCTCCCTCTCTCCTTCTCATCTGGGCGCCCCCTTCAGGGCGCCGGGTGTCTTCCCGTCTCAACTGTGTGCAATTCCTGAACTTCGGGAATTCCCGTCCGCGTGTTTCGGACACTGTTGCGGCAAAAATTCATCAGCGGGCATGCTGATCTGAGCGAGGGAGCGAGGAAGAACCGCCGCAGAGGATCTCATGGATACTGTTGAAGGCCAGACGTTTGTACGGCTAGCAGCATCGCCTCGATGGAACCGACACGGATGCAAATCTGCGCACGATGATTCGATCACAATTATTTTCGATTTTACGATTTTTATTCCGAAACGAATCTGCGGGCATCAGACATGATGTTTTTTGTTATCTGATTCTGCTGCGTTCATCACGTCCTGCTCGGATCCCAACAGATATAACATGACTCTAGTATGTGGTCTAAAGTGATCTCTCTAAAGTATTATGCTCTATTGAGGGGGTGGGATTTTTTTTCTTCTGACGCTTCATAGCATGCCTCCGATATGGAAGGGTATTCTTGCTAGCGTTGATGTCATTAAGGCAAGCTTTCTTATTGTTGGTGGTGATGGTAGGAATGCACAATTTTGGGAAGATGCTTGGTGTACTTCTCGGCCTTTGACGGACATCTTTCTGTAGACACGCTAATTTTGACATCATTTTGAGTAAATTTCATATCATATAATAATGCCTCAGAACGGTCTGATATTTAATTATTGGTTAATTTTTATTGATCTTTTTGAGTCGGATCAAACAGACATCATTTAAGTTAATTAGTTAAAATTAATTTTAACTCAAATTTTAGTTAAAATATGAAGAAGTCTAAAAGACGTCGGCCTCTGTAGACGCCATTTAGAGTTTATTTTTATTTTAATGTTTAAATTTGAATTTGAATTAATTAATTAATTAATTAGCTAAAAGACGTCTCCAGGGCATGACGCATTTTAGGTTTCCTAAGTTGTTTCTACCTCTCTTCCGAATGTTTATCCTTATCTTAATTAGTCTAAAAGGCGTCTTTGTGTGGCGACGCGTTTTATCTAATTACAGATAAAGATAAATTTTTCCTAGATGTTTATCTTTATCTTAATCAATCTGAAAAGCGTCTCTGAGTGGCGACGCGTTTTAGACTAATTACAGATAAAGATGAATTGATCTATATTTATCTGTTGGTTAAGCTGGATAATCTCAAAATTTCTCCATATAAATCCGCGAATGCAAAGAAGTCTATAAATACCCTGCTTCTTGGACGAGTGACAGAGAGAGTGATGTTGAGTGATAATTAGCAATTATTCTGGTGGCAATTAGAGCAAAGAAGCTTGACGACGTCCGAACGCTGAAGTGCTGCTACTTTCAGAAGTCGGCATCCTTTCTTCATCCGTCCAAGATCCATTGAAGACCAAGGCTTCCAGGGGCCATCCAGCATTAGCTTTCAATTCATTTCTGCATATTTCTCACATTTTTATCCCATTAGTCTCACATTCTTCATCACATCACTCCATGCAACACACACAACACTAGCATCATTTTCAAAACCTATTTGTTAAAGGGGTTCAAAAGACCATCCCAACAAGTGAGTTCACCTGTTTAGTTGCATGTTTAAAGTTTTCTCTGGAATGGGTACTACCTCGTCCTAAGTTCTCATCATTGTTCTTGATTTCTTTTCATTTTTCTTGCAAGGTAAAAAGGAGAATCAAGGGGAGGGAATCAATAGCAAACAACAAGAAATCTGGATGATCCTCAAAACTCAATAGCAGCCAAAGCCAGAACAAAGACAAGAAAGGGCTCTCTTTCTTCAGCCGGTTGAAGGAAGGGAACCAAGAGCTCAACATCTCCCACGTCCAAACAGGTAAGCGATCAAATCTTCTTTTGGAACTTTTTAGTCAAAAGTTTCTGGCGATCATATCACTTAGTTTCTTTTTAATAGGTTTATTTTGCACTTAAACAACATAGTTTTTTCATGATAATCACACACCCATTTTAAGCACTCACAGCTTTTTTGGCGATCACGGTGGAACTTGGTCTCGCCATCTTTTTAATTCTTTGTTCTTGCTGTTATCAATCGGACACCCACGGTGCACCACCCGTGTCTCTCGACACGCCCTCACCAATTGGTAAATTTTTAGTTTAGTTGTTATTCCTACGTGCACCACGTGCACACCCCTGCGGCAAGATCTTGCCCTCCCTGTTGATTAGTTGAAAAGCTGTTTTTGTGATAAAAGATTGTGTGATTGATTGATATTATAGTTGTTCATTTGATAAAATCATCCTGTTAAAATTTGAAACAAAAAAAAAAACTTTGCTTGAGTTGATTATTTATCGTTTTTATCCTGTTTGAGGAGGAATCGATCCAGAAATTCCTCCTGAAGAACTGAATCTGTGACTTGAAAAGCGTCCAGGAACAACGACGCATTTCAAACTGCGTCGCCCAACCTAGACGCCTTTCAGTCTCATTTTTCTGTTGTCTGCTGCCTGAGCTTCTGCGAAAAAATAAGGCTATGTTTGAATAGTGTTGACCAACAGCGACGCGATTCAGGCAGTTTCTTATTTCTTCTTCGGTTCTCAGATTCTGTGATCTGTGTGCTATTACCCATTATGTATTAAGCACTAGAGGCCATCTAGGCTACAGGTCATACGCATTGAGGCTAACACCCTCCTCTTCTTAGGAACACTCTTCTTGACGTCCTCAACTCTCTCTGATTGGGTCGGTCCCTCGATTAGACTAGAGTAGTTGGTGTTAAAGACCTCCGTAAGTCCCCAAAATCAAGGTATTCCTCCTTAATCATCGGGCTGGTTGTACCAATTGAAGTCCCGGTTAGATTTCCATAACGTTGTGAGAGAAAACCATAGAATATAACGGTGGACATTGAACTGAAACTAGGATCCTATCTCTCGAGCGAATTTGTGATTTAATTAAATCCAAATAACCCAACAAGGAATCCTAAAATCACGTTAAACATCCACTTGTTTGTTTAATCTATGTACAACTTGTTTGCCAATCTCTGAAGAAAAATCTAACATCATGCTGCTTCGATCAGGCAGGGACTTGAGCATGGCTCCAGATGCCACTGTCAACTACGAGGGAGATGCTAATGCCCCTCGCGATTCTGATTACCATTTCGAGAGCGGGAGAGATGCTGATGCCTCCCGTAATTCTATTCCTTGTCCAGTTCGGTATGAGGGGAATGTCCCAACCCCTCTTTATCATCCTCATGAGCAATATTTTGATCCTCCCCCGCATGTGCATGCGGTTCCTAACCCTATCTTCGAGGGAGACATGAACCAGAATGATCCCTCATCTTCTGATCCCTCAGATCTTGTAAATGCTTTGGGAATTCTTGCCTCCCGTCTGGACCCTCAACAGTTCGAGGCGATCTAGTCCATTCTAAAGGGGAGGACGCCCGTGCAGTCTGCCGAGCCGAACCCTGCGGCTCCCCCTGCCATCCCTCAACAACCTCCTCATCATCCTCCCTTCATTCATCAGGCCATGGAAGGCCTCCATGTCTCAACTTCTCGGCCAACTGGGTCGCAAGTTTCCTCTTCTAGGCAACCGGCCAGACCGTTGACGCCTGCTTATCAAAATGCCCTCGGGCATGGCGGAAGCTCTGCCGGACCTCCTCTTTATTGTCCTCCTTGTCCTACGTACTCCAGGCAACATGCCTATCAGGTACCCCCACCTCCCCCTCCTCCCCAGGCTGATCCGACCACGCAAGCGTTGCTGGCAAAGATGGAGCGCATAGATGAACAATTCAACAACCTCCAGAAGATGATGGGGGTCAAAGCTGCACCGGAGATCAATTTACCAAGTCTGCCAGTGTTCCACCTGCCACCCTCTGAGATGCCAGTATACCGAAAGTATAACGGTACTGGTAACCCCTTCACCCACTTGAAGGAGTTCATGTACGAGTCATCCTTCTGGCAAAACGACAAGAGGTCGTTGGCCTTTTTGTTCAGGAGATCTTTAGAGGGACCAGCCCTCGAGTGGTTCTTTTCTTTGGAACCCTCCGAAGTAGAGGACTATGGTATCGTCTCCCGAAAATTCATTCAACGATACCAGGACAGAGTTGCCCCCTCCCTGTCCATTACTGACCTAATAGCAGAGAAGATGAAGCCCGATGAGGAGTTCGTCAGTTTTGCCGACAGATGGAGGGGCTTGGCCGAGAAAGTAAAAGATCACTTGTCTGAGTCGGAGCAAGTAAAGATGCTCATTTCTAATGCTACACCTCAGTTCAAACTAGTCCTCTCCCTGAACAATCTGACCAGCATGGCAGAGCTCTATGAAAGAGAGCGGTACTGTCAGAATGCCTTCAAAGACGCTACGTTCTCTAGCATCTTTGATCCTCACAGACCTAGCAGGCCTCCACCTCGGAAACCTACAGTGCCAAATTCCCCCAGCACAGGTCCGACTACCGAGGGCACGCTCTCTCATGAGCAAGTTAGCAGTATGAACAACAACTCGCCCCAGTTTGTGAGGAGTCAACAGCAACAGTACCAGCGGCCACAACAGCCGAACCAGCAGGGGTACAGGCAGCAGCCAAACCCCCAGTATCAGCAACCCCAGTTTCAGCGGCCCCAGCAGCCGAATCAGCAACAGCAACAGCCACAGCAGCCACCGCAACGGCAGTTACAGTACCAGCCTCCGCCACAACAGTATCAGCAACAGCAGCAGTACCAGCCGCGTGCACTGCCGGCATATCATAATGTCCCTCCCCCTGCTAACTATAACCAGCAGAGAAGACCTCCAGGCCTGAAGAGGGCAGAATACCCAGTCATCCCAGAGTCCTTGGCAGACATTTTCAGTGCTTTAATGGCAGCCAATGCCTTGGTCCTACCAAGAGAAATGGCAATTTGGCCTCAAAATGCCGATACCTCCAAGTATTGCTATTTCCATAGGCAACCTGGACACACTATTGACACCTGCTTCCAATTCAGAGATTACATCCATGATCTCAACGAGCAGGGCGGCATTGACTGGGAGGAGATGAAAAAGTACATATCTGCCTTAAAGGCAAGAAGACCACCACAGCAGCAGTAGCAGCAGCAAGCAAGAGCACCGGCACAAGCAGCAGCACCACCGAACATGGGCATAGTGCAGAACCCGCATCCGGAGCACCAAAATCAGAACCAAGTTGCCCCTATTCTGACAAATAGCCGGTCTGAGGCTAACCGTGGGCAACAGTGGAAGATAAAGGACTCTTCCTCTATTTATTCAATGGGTCACATTCCGAGTACCGCAGAACAACCAACACGCCGCACCATCTGTTGGGATCCGGGCGGGATGCGAAGAACGCAGCGGAAACGAAGAACAAAAATTTATCCCGCCCGATGCCCGCTGATCCGATTCGGAACGAAAAACGCAAACCGAAAAACCGGGTTGGAATCTGATTACCGTGCGCGGATTCGAATCCGCTTCCGTTTCGGTTCCGTCGAGGCGATGCCGCAAGCCGCACAAGCGTCCGGCCTCCAGCGATATCCACGCGATCCTCCGCGGTGGTTCATCCTCGATCCCTCGTCCGTTTCAGCTCGCTCGCTGAAGATCCGTCGCCGCAACGATTGCGGAAATCCCGCCGACGGGAATTTCCGACTTTCGAGAATCACACGCGGCGGAGATGGAAGCCGTTTTGGCGCGCCGAACGGGACGCCCAGAGGAGGAGAGAGAAAGGGGGGATGACGGCCAGCAAGGGAAATCCTGGAGCTTGGCCCAGGGTTTCTAAACAGCGTGTATATATATTAAGTCGGCGCGACTTTTCACAAAAGTCCCCGAGTTAATATAAATCCCACTTATGTACCACCGACTGAGAATCTTATTCCGTGTGACCCTCTAGGCCCATTTACCAATCCGGTTTTCAACCCGTTAAGTCCAATAACTAGTTATTGACTTATTGTAATTAATTAATATCTAGAAATTAATTAATTCCTCAACCGAATTGACATCGCATGTGAATTCGGTCGGACTTCTGATCAAGTTGGGTGCCAAGCAACACCGCATGATCTCGGAAGGTAATGGGGTTCAACAACTCGCTCATGGAACCTGTCCGTCCACAGTTACCACGTGGCTATAATCCTTCCTTCGCACAATGCTCTCGAGTTAACCTAGGGTATGGTCAACTGTCAAACCCTAGATTGTCAACTCACTTGAATCAGACTCCGCTTTACAATATCCGAAAATCACTTTTCTGATATTGTTTCTGCTCTGGCCAGAGACTCCTGCGGATCTACTCTAGAGCATTCTCTCTTCAGTTACCTGAGAGCGAACGATCCTCTATTGAACACGCAATCACTTTCGAAGGTCTTCCACTGGACCCGATCCTTGACTATTAGAGATCCCGTGGATAGGGATTCGTAGGTCAAGGTCAAAGTCCAGAAGTCCACCGACAAGGTGTCTTTGGTGTCTCAAGTCCAAGGATCAACCACGCCACTGTGACGATGAATCAAGCCGATTGACAGTTAGGTAAATTACCATTCGGCGATTCATGTCGGATCAGTTCATTGAACTCATTCCCCAATGAGCACCTACAGGTTTACCATTGTGTCTCCACACTAGTAACTAATGAGATCAGTCACCCTCATCATATGAGCTGGAATAACCTGTACTAGTCTAACCGGATGTTTGATGTCCTTCTCAAACATCCTACGACTATGAACAATTAAGAATATGTGTTTATAAGTCATCAGTCTCATTATTATGATCTCATCATAATCTGATGACTATTGCACATATTCATGGACTTCATTATGCGCAATTATAAATATGTCAATCTACATAATGAATTTAATGCCATTTATTAGTGAACCAGATTGAAATAGGTGCCTTATGATTGGCTTAGAGGACACCTATATCCATCAATCTCCCACTTGGACTCAAGCCAATCACTTTCGCATTTGATCTCCATCAAATCTAGGTGATGCTCACAGAAAGTCTGTGACTAAAACTTGGTCAGGGATCTGCTAAATTATCTACAGATGGAATATTTTCCATTACGTTATTTCATCTTTATCCTTTGTCTCTGAACCTGTGAAAGAGCCTCAGAATATTTTGTAACTTCTGAAGAGACCATGGCTCGATCACTCAATTGATCGCTCCCACTGTTGTCCTACAACAACGAGATTTAATCAGAGACCTTTTAGAACTACATCTAGTTCCGGGATGAACCTTTTCATCCATACTGTTCCAATAACAGTATCACTTGTCTATGTCGTCATCTTAATATCGAGTTTTGGATTGGAACCATTACAATCCATTCCTTTCTACTAGAGGGTTGAATCCATTATTTGACTTAAAATTTGAGTCAGTGTGACCTCATTATTTCAAATCATCCTCTCCATATACACGAATGCATCCTTAACACTACTCAAATGCTTAATGATGCAATTCACTCCTGTATCCTTTAAGGAACCTTTTCTTTAAAGGAATAAATTCCATATCTCAACAATTGAGATTTGTCATGAAATTTATGCCAAACATCTTGACATACAGGTCAATATAATATCCCCACCGATCTATCTTAATAGATTCGTATTCCAATACGTGGGATATTATAACTAAATCCATTATGGAGAAAAACATGATTAACAATGCTTTCACTAATAGTAACATCCTGAAGTCATTCTTAATGACTTTGATGTTATCATCATAAAGTATTATTAAAACGACCGTACTCCCACTGTCCTTTCTGAACATACACAATCCGTGATCATTCTTAATGATCACATAATATTTGACCATTAAGTCAAAGCTTTTACTACAACTTAGGAAGTTTCAGTTTGATTCAAAATAATTTTGAAATCATAACTTGCTTCCTAGATATTCTAAAAGCTTTAAAGGTATATCATATATATCTTTACCTCAATTACATTGAGAGGACGCTTTTAATATCCAACTGTCATCATCTTATGATCGGCAGTATTGACAAGTCGTATTCTAATAAACTTATCAATCTCAAAGTTGTAATGACAGAGAGCATTATTATCATAGATTTCAGATCATAATCTATTTTGAGCTCCTCTCATATTCTTCTAGTTACCGAGAGAATCTCAAAAATCTATGAAGCTCTCTAATGTGTCATGATCGGTTCCAAATAACTAAAGATTATCTAATAATCTTATGTTAGTTTGTGAATCTAGAACATCTTCTAGTTTTATCAGCTCCCACTGTCTTCTTTGAGGACATATTCCTCTTCACAGAAGACAGTTTTCAGGACGACAATTATTTCATTTTCGTCTGGCCAATAACTGTAATGTCCAAACTCTTTAGACATTTATAAATTCGCATCGCGACAATACCTGACTTTTAAATCAAGTTTGTTCATAATTCACATCTCATATGAATTATTTGGTTTCCATATCTTATATGGACACACACTGACTAATTTGGAACCATCTTTAAAGTATGGACATCTAATGTTCATACTCATGTTCAAAAGGACAAGAATTAGGCAAATCTTATTGTATATTACACCATATCTTAATAAGCTGCAATTCCTCATTCTATCATATTGCTATGATACACAATGAGGATTAATCGAGCGAGGATACAGTTATCCTCTTTGTGATTTATGTGAATCATATACTAAAGTATTAGTTTCTTGATCAAATCAAAATTCTAATATTTCATATTGATCTTATACCTTAATCTCTCAGATATATTCGTCTTGTACTTCAGTAAGTACATACAGTCGAATCATTCCAAGAGTAAACTATAAGGTAAGTCAACAGTAGTGATTATCTTTTGGCCTTTGAGCTGTTTACATCAATATGTATCAGCATCAATAATTTCTTATTGTACAACCCTATGTACAATACCATAGATAATTAGGATTCACACAGTTCATTTCTATAGGAGACTTGTGAACATTCATCACATGAAATGTCACTTCAAGAATTTGTAGTGTATTGACTGATTCCAACAACTATTATTCTTTTTAATCAATGTTATTCTTGATTTCTTATGCAACTAAATAACAATTATTTAGTTTCATATATGACTCCTATAGATATACAAAGATTTACTGTCAGACAGCAACCTATGAATATCATGAACAATAGTTGAGTCTAACTCAACACTTACATTTTCTCGATTTCCTTTTACTTGTCTATGTCTGCACACTATCGCAGCTCTGAGAATCATTTCCAATATCTCATGTTGGAAACGCTAATTCTCTAATAGACATGCAAAAGACGATAATAAGAATATATGAAACTTCTTTCAACTTCCATATTCTTTTTGCCTTTACCAATATCCTTATATTGGTTGCAGTGGGAGAACTACTACTTCTCTATCTCAGCTGACTTTTCTTTATCCTTTCATGTGTGAGTTTGACCGTTTAAAGTCTTACCACTTGCCTTTCTCAAAGGCACATCATAAATATCTCTTAATCTTGGTCTATCCAAATAAGAGATTTCATGACAATCATTGCCTTTCAATAAGGCATACCATGAGTACCTCTTCACCTTGGTCTATCCAAGTAAGAGGATTCATGATATCTGATTAGGATAGTGACTTTCACTTACTCCTAAAGACATTTTTTAGAGTTTTCTAGTCATGCTGAATATGAGAAGTATTGGCATCTAATATGCCAACTACTCGAATAGACGACATTTTAGTAAATCGAAGGAAATAACGTGATTTAAGCAGATAGTTCTGATAATTCAATTATGATCTTTTATCTTGAATTATTTCCCACTATTTTTCAACGGACTGTATAACCTTCAGGTATACAGAACGGAAGACTCCGAAGGTCTTCTAGTGAGGATCAGAATCTCCAAGAATCATAGTATGACCTCGGGTAAACACATAGTATCATACCATTATCTTAGAGCAACCAACTCATGGTAATTGCAACTCCTTGCAATATCCGATCTTATTTCGGCTCCCAGGTCTTTAATGGTCCCGGGTAAACACAGTAGACCATTATACCTGGTCTAAGCTTTACCATCAATACGCGACAGAGTAGAGTAAGAATGCAGCTCCCTGGTAAACGCGAGGATAGCGACACCGTTCCTTTATTCCAATCTCAAGGCATCATAATGTCATAGTTAATAGTCCTTTCATCAGATGGTGGCAGATCTCGGGTAAACACGTAGTATCTGTCATCACTGAATCAAGTTCTAAGAACTATATTGATGGAGAGCCACGCGGTACATTCTCAATGACTCGCGCTCCGGCTTAGACTTTATGTTGAAGGTTTTGTTTATATTAAGGTTAGTCTCATCCTAGGTGATAGTTTATAAATATATCGAATATATTTAACTATACCTAGATATTAGCAATCGATTCATAATCAATAACTAAAAGCATGCATCATCCATACATGTTCATTATGTGGTCATGGACAGCACGGTGATTAATTGGAGCCAAACAATTAATCACCAAAACTATATAACAGTTATATAATCTAAACATGCAAACGCATAGCCACTGGTGATCTCATCTCCTGTTGCCTTCCTGGTTGCATTTGTGGATCATCCTCGCCTCTCCTCGGCCGGTGCGATCAAATACAAATATTATATATTTTGAAACAATTTCAAATACAAATAAATTGTAAGAGAAAGCCTTATGGCCGAGTACAATAACAAAGGGAGATAGAATTACAATGGAATGGAGAGAGGGAGGCACACAAGCCTCATTAATTAACATTTAATTAATGAACATCACATTCCAAAACAATCCACAAAATCACACACCATCACATGATATGAAATTTAACTAAGTGCATGTCCATGACCACCACAAATTTTAACCATCCACACATGATAAAACACATCACATGAAGGCTAAAATTTTGAAAATTTAATAATTTTGGCTTTCTTAAATCCTGGGTTCCAATCAAAATTGGATAATTTGAATTTTCGAAAATCTTATTTTCTAACATGCAATAAATCTAATTTAAAGCATTAAACACATCAACATGTGCACACAAAGCTAAAATTAAAATTCTAAAATATTCCATGCAGTATTTAGAACAATTCTAAATTAATTAATCTAACACTTAGACTAATTTTAAATCACATTAATAACAATTATTAATGCGAAACAATCTAACATTTAGATAGAATTAAAAATTCCTAAATAACATTTATAAAAGAATTTTCAACTCATATTGTTAACCCCTTAACAACTCCTTGTTAAAACTCCTTAATTAAATCATATTTCTCAATAACAATTATTAAGAAATAATAATTAGAACATTTCTAATTAAAATAGTCTAACAATTAGACTTAAATAATCTCTTAATAACATTTATTAAAAGATTAATTATTAAGTAGATTAGATCTTCAAAATCTAATTAAGAGACCCTTGAGAATATTAATTAGCTTAATAACTATTAGTAAGCAATGATTAATCCTCAATAATTTTTACTAAGGTTAATTCTCAAGAAACAATTAACTCTTTAATAACTATTATTAAAAGTTAATAAAACACTTAATAACTTTTATTAAGTGTCCCTTAATCAAATACTTAATTTCATAACAACAATTGCTAAGAAATTAAAATAATCTAATCAATTGACTAAAATTAATTATCAACATTTGATAATTAAAATTTAAGTTACTACTTAATAATTAAACAACAACTCTTGTTGATACAATTTTAAGATCAAATCTTAAACATAAATTAACAACAATTGTTAATTAAGATTAAAAAACATTATCTTAATTATTAATGACAACAATTGTCAATTAATAATTAAGATTCCATTTTAAATAAATAACAACATTTGTTATATGTATTTAAGATCATATCTTAAATATAAACCCCTTTAATAAACTAATTAAAAGTTATTTATAATTAAGATAATATCTCAATTATAACTCATTTAATTAATTAATTAAAATCATTAAGATCTTATCTTATTTAGTTAAAAGCAATTAACTATTAAGATCATATCTTAATAAACCCCACAAAAGGTTTGATTAAAATAATAATCCATAATTAAGATCATATCTTAATTATCTCTCCCCTTTTAACTCAAAATAATTAATTTAATGTTTAAAACAATTTTAAACATCATTAATTCCAATTTCAAGTTAAATAGGATGGGGTTTTTTAATTAAATAAGGGGTTTTTGGGGTTAATTGGGCCAGAATTGGCTTAAATGGGCCTAATCAAAGCTTAATGGGCCCCCCTGGCTCGAGCCAGTGCAGCCAGGGCCGAACCTGGCTCGTCTGGCTCGAGCCAGGGGGCACCTAGCTCGGGCCCGGGCACCTGGCCGAGCCAAGACGAGCCCCAGGTGCGCCCGGGTCGGGCCAGGGCCGGACCCAGGCGCGACCTGGCTCAGCTAGGTCGAGCGCCTGGGCCGGCCGGGCCGGCCTGGCGCGGGACCGGCCGGTCCAGCCCGTTTTCCAGCAGTTCGGCCGGCCTGTGCAGCCCTGTTTAGGGTTTTTCAGCCTTGTTTGCAGCCAGTTTTGGGCGGCGCCGCCGCCGGCCGAGAGGGTGGCCGGAAATTGCAGAGGAATGTCACCACTTCCATTTCCCCCGCCGGTGGTGGCCGGCCGGCGACTCCTTCGCCGCCGGTGAACCTCCAAAGTTAGAGATTTGGGCAGTTTCGCAGATTTCAGCTTTTCCACAATCCTTTTTCAACTCTTGAAAATTATGGGAAGAAAAGCTCCACCGGCCGCCATGAAAATTTTCTGGGGATGGCGAGGGGTAGCTGGTCATACCAGCAAACCCACAAAGATGGTCCAACCATCATTAATCCCCTTTTGAAGCCCACAAAACCGGTTCTTCATCACCATGAAGAACGCGATAAAACCCTAAAAAATTCTCGTTTTTCGCACAGAAAAATTAAATTCAAAATTCTAAGTTCATCCCATGAACAATATCTATGAGGAAAAACGAATTTATGCACGAAATGATTTAGAATAATAATTTTATCGTTCCGGAGCGGATCAGAGCAGAACCTGGCTCTGATACCACTGTTGGGATCCGGGCGGGATGAGAAGAACGCAGCGGAAACGAAGAACAAAAATTTATCCCGCCCGATGCCCGCTGATCCGATTCGGAACGAAAAACGCAAACCGAAAAACCGGGTTGAATCTGATTACCGTGCGCGGATTCGAATCCGCTTCCGTTTCGGTTCCGTCGAGGCGATGCCGCAAGCCGCACAAGCGTCCGGCCTCCAGCGGTATCCACGCGATCCTCCGCGGTGGTTCGTCCTCGATCCCTCGTCCGTTTCAGCTCGCTCGCTGAAGATCCGTCGCCGCAACGATTGCGGAAATCCCGCCGACGGGAATTCCTGACTTTCGAGAATCACACGCGGCGGAGATGGAAGCCGTTCTGGCGCGCCGAACGGGACGCCCAGAGGAGGAGAGAGAAAGGGGGGATGACGGCCAGCAAGGGAAATCCTGGAGCTTGGCCCAGAGTTTCTCAACAGCGTGTATATATATTAAGTCGGCGTGACTTTTCACAAAAGTCCCCGAGTTAATATAAATCTCACTTATGTACCACCGACTGAGAATCTTATTGCGTGTGACCCTCTAGGCCCATTTACCAGTCCGGTTTTCAGCCCGTTAAGTCCAATAACTAGTTATTGACTTATTGTAATTAATTAATATCTAGATATTAACTAATTACTCAACCGAATTGACATCGCATGTGAATTCGGTCGGACTTCTGATCAAGTTGGGTGCCAAGCAACACCGCATGATCTCGGAAGGTAATGGGGTTCAGCAACCCGCTCATGGAACCTGTCCGTCCACAGTTACCACATGGCTATAATCCTTCCTTCGCACAATGCTCTCGAGTTAACCTAGGGTATGGTCAACTGTCAAACCCTAGATTGTCAACTCACTTGAATCAAACTCCGCTTTACAATATCCGAAAACCACTTTTCTGATATTGTTTCTGCTCTGGCCAGAGACTCATGCGGATCTACTCTAGAGCATTCTCTCTTCAGTTACCTGAGAGCGAACGATCCTCTATTGAACACGCAATCACCTTCGAAGGTCTTCCACTGGACCCGATCCTTGACTATTAGAGATCCTGTGCATAGGGATTCGTAGGTCAAGGTCAAAGTCCAGAAGTCCACCGACAAGGTGTCTTTGGTGTCTCAAGTCCAAGGATCAACCACGCCACTGTGACGATGAATCAAGCCGATTGACAGTTAGGTAAATTACCATTCGGCGATTCATGTCGGATCAGTTCAGTGAACTCATTCCCCAATGAGCACCTACAGGTTTACCATTGTGTCTCCACACTAGTAACTAATGAGATCAGTCACCCTCATCATATGAGCTGAAATAACCTGTACTAGTCTAACCGGATGTTTGATGTCCTTCTCAAACATCCTACGACTATGAACAATTAAGAATATGTGTTTATAAGTCATCAGTCTCATTATTATGATCTCATCATAATCTGATGACTATTGCACATATTCATGGACTTCATTATGCGCAATTATAAATATGCCAATCTACATAATGAATTTAATGCCATTTATTAGTGAACCCGATTGAAATAGGTGCCTTATGATTGGCTTAGAGGACACCTATATCCATCACCATCCACATACCCAGACCACAACCCATTACCATTACCCCTATACCAACACCCGCATATCACTCACCCGCACCCGCTAACCCATTACCACCACCCGCTTTCCTCAAACCCATTACATCCCACGCCACTACGCCTCCACTAAATAACCCCCCACAAACCAACTACGCACCCCTCCTACCATCCAGACCACTACTCCGCGTACCATTCCCTACTTCACCCACTACCACTACCGCTTACCCAGATACCATCCAACCTTCTAAACCATTATTACGCATGTCGTTCCCCACTTCATCCACGCCAACCACTTACCCTTCCACCATCCAACCGTCTAAGCCTTTAATCCGCACCATACCACCACCAGCTAACCTCGCGCCATCACCTACATACCAACACTCCACACCATCCGCACCATCCAACCCTGCGGTACTCAAAGTATCACCCGGACCTTCCATGGCTGAGGAACATGCGCTCCGGAGTGGGAGGATTTTCAACAAAGTCTTTCCTCAGTCAACAGTTCGAGACGGCCCATCACAGCCGCCGGAGGAAGCACACAATGATGAGAGTGCACCAGGCACTCAATATGATTAATTGAAACATCTGGACCGGACACCGGCACGAATCTCCGTACTTGAACTGATTAAAAGATCGAAGACTTACCAAGAAGCTCTGATGGAATACTTGCAGAAGGTGATGGTCAACGAGGACGTGCCAGTGGAAAAGATTGCAGCACTATTAGTTCATCAGGGGGATCAGCCCTCTATTTCATTCCATGTATCGGAACTAGCACCGCCAGCAGCCAGAAGCATGGCTTTGAGCATCACGGTCAATATCTGCAAAAAGGCCGTGGATGCATGTCTGGTTGACACAGGGGCTTCGATCAATGTTTTATCTCCAAAGACCCTGGAATTGTGCGGTGTGCCCAAGGAAAAATGGCTGCCTAGCCCCATCTCCATGACGGCATATGATAATTCCACCTGTTCTCCTCTGGGAATGGTCTATTTAAAAGTGGAGCTAGGCCCTGTAAGTCACGCAGAGGTCGAATTTCACATTCTGGAAATCGACCCTTCTTTAAATGCCACTTTGGGTCGTCCTTACATAAAAACTCTTGAGGCGATTCCCTCCGAGAATCACCAATGCCTCAAATTCCCCTTCAAAGGACGAATCATTAAGGTTATGAGCATGCCGATCCTTACTGCTGCTCACTCTTTGAATGTCAAACCCACTTCTTCACCTGGCCGACAACCTTTTCTGTCGGTATTACAGGTTTACCATCCAGTGGCTAATCCTCTGAAAACTGCCACTATTACTCCTTATCTATTAAATGCCATAAAGAGGAGGAAGTGCATGAGTACCCCAGGATGGAGAATAATGATGAAGAATGGCTATCAGCCTGGAAGAGGCCTGGGTACACAGTTACAAGGCAGGACCATTCACGTCAAAGACCACCGAAGAACACCTGGAAGCGGCCTAGCTATAGGCCAAGAAAACTAAAGCAGGACATTGTTCAGCAAGCAGAGAATGAAGGCAGCCAGAAAGTCTGGGAGACGATGTCTACACCACACAAGGAAGGTCGGGACCCCCTAACATGGACCTTATACATACATTTTGTAAAAGGGCCCGTAATAAGCCATGACAACACGGTGGTCATTACTTCATGTTTTGACCTCCACGATATATATGGGAGAGACTTGGCTAGACACTGCTCAGAACTGCTCACGTACCAGTCCTTGGAGGCTCTACGGCCTATGAAGAAGAGAAAATTCCAAGATCCTGAATGTGAATGGTACAGGTGGTTCGATTTAAGAGACCTCTACATCGCATTGAACAGGCTGTTTCTCGATCCTGCAGAACCCAAGTGGCCGCCACAGATCGATGAGCTGATCGAAGGTCCTGGTGCTATTTTCGACAAAAGGATACTGCTGTCAGAAGAGACTGATGAAGGGGAGCCAGATGACCCCAATGAAGCTGGCTATACTACATATCTACTCTGGAGGGGGACTTATCATTCTCATGTTTTCATGCTTCACACCTTGTTTCGCACTTTGCTCTTGACCCCGACTTGGTCGTGGGTCATCATTGAAGACATTCCACGGGCCCCACCCGTCATGATTACTCTATCCCCACGGGACCTCATTCCACCACCTCCTCTTAATCTAGAGAGGATGTATGATTTAATCTGGGACATACTGTTGTATGATCCCCCTAATCCTTTGGCCTTTGTGCCACTTCCCTCATCTCATTCTCCTTCTATTCATCTTCATTCCTGTTTTATGCTTAACTCTTCTATTGCCCAAAAAAAAACGCCAATTTGGCAACAAATTCTTCCCAGATACTCATTGAGGAAACCTCTTACTTGTCCAATCATACCCCATCGCGCGGGTCTTTCGGTCAAAATTCTTTTCTAAATCTACTCTGCCCCTCCCCTCGGGAGGATTCTCTTGTATTTCCTTCTGTATCCCATGATTTTTGTTTTGCTTCATCTTCATTAGGTCAGGATAGGAAGTCTAGTGAAGTTAGGCAGTCTAACTATAGGCAGGTTAGTCAGGTTAGGAAGTCTAGGAAGTCTAAGGGTAGACGAATTCCAGATAAATACCTCCAGGACTTAGCTAATAGATGTCTTTCTTGCTCTATGATCCCTCAGTTATTAGAAAATCCTATTCAGATGCCAGAAGATTGTATAGATGGTGAGTTAGTCAATGATGGATATGGGGTGTATGAATTGATACATAAAAAAGACCCCATTGTTGAAGATGAGGAAGATAACGAGGACGCGGCTGAGGCATATGCCAGTGGAGTGAAGAGATTCGATGAACCCTCAGCTGCCGTAGAAGATCCCACCATAGAAATCAATTTAGGGACTGAAGACGAACCTAAGGTTGTCCTCGTCAGCAAAAATCTTTCTGAGGAAGATGAGAAGGCAATGGTACAAGTTCTTTAAGACTATAAGGACACTTTCGCCTGGAGTTATGAAGATATGCCGGGGTTGGACTCATCCTTAGTTGAACACAGGTTGACTTTAAAGGATGGAGCTAGCCCGGTCAAACAGAAGCTAAGGCGATTCCACCCACAAATGGCTCTGAAGATGAAGGAAGAGGTCGACAAATTACATAAAGCCAAATTTATTAGAGTTGTCCTCTATCCACAATGGGTGGCCAATATAGTCCCGGTTATGAAGAAGGATGGGAAAGTCAGGATCTGTATTGACTTTCGAGATTTAAACCGGGCGTGTCCTAAAGACGATTTTCCATTGCCTCATATTGACGTACTCATTGATAACACTACTGGCTATGAGACTTTATCATTTATGGATGGGTTTTTAGGATACAATCAGATCAAATTGGCAGAAGAAGATCAGGAGAAGACATCATTCACTACACCTTGGGGAACATACTGCCATGTTGTCATGCCATTTGGATTAAAGAATGCTGGAGTCACTTATCAGAGGGCTATGATGGCAATATTTCACGACATGATGCACATAGATCTTGAAGTGTATGTGGATGACTTGTTGGTTAAATCTAAGACGAAGGCTGAGCATGCCAAAGTTTTGGCAAGAGTGTTAGAGAGATCAAAGGAGTATCAGTTAAAGATGAACCCCAAGAAATGTGTATTCGGGGTGTCCTCAGGGAAATTACTTGGGTTCATTGTCAGCAAGCAGGGAATTAAGATCGATCCCAACAAGGCAAAGGCTATTAGATAAATGCCACCTCCCAAAAATTTGAAAGAATTAAGAGGATTAATCGGGAGGTTGCAATTTATTTGCCGTTTTGTCTCCCAGCACTCACAAAGGTGTAAGCCGTTCTACGAGCTTACCAAGTCGGGAGTCAAATTCGATTAGGACGATAAGTGTCAGGAGGCATTCGATGGATTGAAAAATTATTTGGCAAGTCCTCCTGTTCTGAAACCACCGTCTCCAGGCAAACCATTGGTACTTTACATTTCTGTCCTGGATGATGCTGTGGGGGTTGTCCTAGCACACGAGGATGAAGAAGGAAAGGAGAGGGCGGCCTACTATCTCTCTAAACTTCTCAACCCCGCTGAACAGAGATATACGGCGATGGAGAAAACATGTGCAGCATTGGTCTGGGTTGTTCAGAAATTGAAGCATTATTTTCTAGCCCATGAAGTCCATCTCATCGCTAGGATGAACCCAATCAAGTTTCTCCTGGAGAAATCTGTCTTTACTGATAGGTTGGCACGATGGCAAAGCTTTCTATCTCAATTCGATATCATTTACATTCAGCAGAAAGCGATCAAAGGCTATGCCATAGCAGAACATCTCGCTCATCACCCCCTTCCTCGTTTTGATCCAGTCCAATCGGAGTTTCCGGATGAGGAACTGATGTCCATAGACCAAATCAGAGATGATATGTGGACTCTGCATTTTGACGGAGCTCTGAATTCCCATGGAAAGGGTATTGGCATTGTTCTATTATCACCGGAAGGTATCACCATTCCACAAGCCTTTCAGCTAGACTTTCCAGTCACCAATAATATAGATGAATACGAGGCGCTCCTTGCTGGCCTCGAGGCTGCCCATTCCCATAGTGTTACCAAACTCAGGATTGTGGGTGATAGCTAATTGATTCTTCGCCAAGTGTTAACCAAGTATCGAACCCTTGATCCCAAACTCAAGCCTTATCAAGAACTTACTTCTGCTTATTTAAAGCTTTTCACCAAACTGATCTTCGTCCATGTTCCTAGGAATCAGAACATCTTAGCTGACGCTCTAGCTTCACTTGCATCTTCTCTTGATTTCCCAATCAGCAGACAGTCCGAATCAATTATAGTTCATAGGTGTAGACACGCTAATTTTGACGTCATTTTGAGTAAATTTCATATCATATAATAATGCCTCAGAATGGTCTGATAATTAATCATTAATTAATTTTTATTGATCTTTTTAAGTGTCGGGTTTAACAGACATGTTTAAGTTAATCAATCGAATTGATTTTAGCTCAAATTTCAGTTAAAATATTCAGAAATTCTAAAAGGCGTCGACCCATGTGGACGTCATTTAGAGTTTATTCCTATTTTAGTGTTTAAATTTGAATTTTAATTAATTGATTTATTAACTAAAAGGCGTCTGTGAGTGTCGACGCGTTTTATGTTTCCTAAGCTGTTTTAACTTCTCTTCCGGATGTTTATCCTTATCTTAATTAGGCTAAAAGACGTCTACCGAGGTGGACGCGTTTTAGCTAATAAAGATAAAGATAAGTTTTCCCGGATATTTATCCTTATCTTAATTTAATCTGAAAGGCGTCAGCCATGGTGGACGCGTTTTAGATAATTACAGATAAAGATGAATTAATCAGTAATTATCTGTCGATTAAAGTAGATAAATCCGAGATTTTTCTATGTTAATCGCGAACGCAGAAAAATGCCTATAAATACCTTGCCTATCAAGAAGTTAAAAAAAAAGGAGAGAGAGAATTATTGAGCCACAGCGTTATAGCAATTTGGAGATCGAAGCAACCACGCCGGAGCGCTGCCATTTCCAGAAGACGGCATCCTTCTTCCAGATCTTCATCCTTCAAGGCTTCTCCAACTGGGCATAAGTTTTTCATATTAGAATTTCATTTTCATTCATTAGTTTCATTATCTCATATTCACTTCATGCAACACACACCACGTCATTAATTTTCCAAAACCC
Organism: Zantedeschia hybrid cultivar; assembly: GCA_030544215.1. Lineage (NCBI taxonomy): Eukaryota > Viridiplantae > Streptophyta > Magnoliopsida > Alismatales > Araceae > Zantedeschia > Zantedeschia hybrid cultivar. The sequence goes on along the minus strand of JARZZO010000003.1, from coordinate 29,587,810 downwards.
ATCTGTTCTAAAGGGGTTTCAAAGTCATTTAAAACAAGTGAGTTGCTGTTTATACATGTTTATAACCATGGTTAGCTTTGATATTATTTCTATTTAGATTCTCATCAATATTTCTCCTTTATTTTTCTGTCTCTCTGTCTGCTGCATCCAACAACTGAATAACAAGAAATCAAAAAGAGGGAAATCAAGCAAAAGCCAGGAGAACTTCTGGACGATCCTCAACATTCAACAGCAAGAACGAAAAAACAAAGAGGCTCTCTTTCTTCAGCCGGCTGAAGGAGGGGAACCAAGGATTCATTCTCCTGCGTTTAAACAGGTAGGCGATCAAAACTCTTTTGAAGCTTTTTAGTTAAAAGTTTCTGGCGATCACAGCACCTTAGTTGCATTTTTTTTAATAGGTTAATTTACCCTAAACAACATAGTTTTTCACATTAATCACACGAGCAAATTTTCAGCACCTACAGCTCTTTTGGCGATCACGGTGGGACTTGGTCTCGCCGTCTTTTAATTTCTTTTGTTCTTGCTATTATCATACCGGGCACCCACGGTGCACCACTTGTGTCTTTCGACACGTCCTCACCGATTGGTGAGTGTTTAGTTTAAGTAATTTCCCTCGTGCACCACGTGCACACCCCAATGGCAAGATCTTGCCTCCCCTTGATTAGTTTAAAAAGCTGTTTTTGATGATAAAAATGCTGTGTTATTGTGTGATTTCTTAGTTGTTTAGATAGTAAACCATCCTGTTTAAAATCTGAAACTAAAAATCTTTGCTTGAGTTGATTATTTACTGCATTTTACCCTGTTTAAGGAGGATTCGACCCAGAAAATCCTTCTGGAAATCTGTTTCTGCGAACTAAAAAGCGTCCAGGAACAGCGACGCGTTTTAAAACCGCGTCAGTACACCTGGACGCCTTTTAGCCTCCAGATTATCTCTGTCGTTCACATCTGTTTCTGTGAAATAATTAAACTCTGTGTTGAATAGCGTCGACCATAATCGACGCGATTCAGGCAGTTTTTAGTTATTTTCCAGGTTTTCTCTACTGTTTGCATCTGTTTTCTGTGAAAGAATTAAGTTCTGTTTTGAATAGCGTCGACTATAATCGACGCGATTCAGACAGTTTCTTAATTATTTTTCAGTTTCCAGATTTCTGTGTTGAGTGCTAGCTACCCATTACTCTATTAAGCATTAGAGGCCATCCAGGTCGCAGGGCATATGCATTGAGGCTAAAACCCTCCTTTTCTTAGGAACACATTACTCGACGTTAGCAACTCTCTCTGATTGGGTTGGTCCCTTGATCAGACTAGAGAAGTTGACGTTGAGACCTCCATAAGTCCCCAAAATCAAGGTATTCCTCCTTGATCATCGGGCTGGTTGTACCAATTGAAGTCCCGGCTAGATTCCGAAAGCGTTGTGAGAGAGAACCCTAGAGAATAACGGTGGAAACTGAACTGAAACTAGGATCCTTCCCTGAGCGAAATTGTGGTTTAATCCAATTCAAATAATTCAACAAGGAATCCTAAAATCACGTTAAGTATCCACTTGTTTGATTAATCTCTGCACAACTTGTTTGATTAAATTTTTGAAAAAAAAAAAAGAGAATCTAATATCATGTTGCTGCGATCAGGCAGAGATTTGAGTATGGCCCAAGACGCCATTATCAACTACGAGGGAGATGCTAATGCCCCTCGCAATTCAGATTTCAACTACGAGAACGGGAGAGATGCTGATTCTGTCCCCATTCCAGTTCGACATGACGGGAATGTCCGAACTCCTCTTTTTAATCCGCACGATCAATATCATGATCTTCCTCCGCATGAATATGCGATTCCTAATCCTGACTTTGAGGGGGACATGAATCAGCATGATCCCTCATCCTCCGATCCTATGGATCTTGTCAATGCTCTGGGAGTTCTTGCCTCCCGACTGGACCCTCAGCAATTCGAGGCGATCCAGTCTATCTTGAAGGGGAAGGCACCCATGCAGCCTGCTGAGCCGAATCCTGTGGCTCCCCCCGTTGTTCCTCAACAACCTCCTCCTCCTTATATCCATCAGGCCATGGAAGGCCTTCACATTACTTCTCGGCCCACTGGGCCGCAACTTTCATCGTCCAGGCAACCGGCTAGACCGCAAACGCCTATTCATCAAAATGCCCTCGGGCATGGCGGAAGCTCTGCCGGACCTCATCCTTATTATCCTCCTTGTCTAACGTACTCTAGGCAGCAGGCCTATCAAGTACTTCCTCCTCCTCCTCCTCCCCAGGCAGATCTAACCACGCAAACATTGCTGGCCAAGATGGAGCGCATGGACGAGCAATTTAACAATCTCCAGAAAATGATGGGGGTTAAAGCTGTGCCAGAAATTAACTTACCGAGCCTGCCAGTATTCCACCTGCCACCCTCTGAAATGCCAGTGTATCGAAAGTATAACGGTACTGGTAACCCCTTCACGCACCTGAAGGAGTTCATGTACGAATCCTCTTTCTGGCAGAATGATAAGAGGTCATTGGCTTTCTTGTTCAGGAGATCCCTAGAGGGACCAGCCCTCGAGTGGTTCTTTTCTTTAGAACCCTCAGAAGTAGAGGATTATGGTATCGTTTCACGTAAATTTATCCAACGATACCAGGACAGAGTTGCACCCTCCTTGTCTATCACGGATCTTATTGCAGAAAAGATGAAACCGGACGAGGAGTTTGTCAGTTTTGCTGACAGGTGGCGGGGCCTGGCTGAAAAAGTGAAAGATCACTTGTCCGAATCCGAACAAGTGAAAATGTTGATTTCTAACGCCACTCCCCAATTCAAGCTAGTCCTCTCCTTGAACAACTTGACGAACATGGCAGAGCTCTATGAAAGGGCACGGTACTGCCAGAATGCTTTCAAGGACGCTACGTTCTCTAGCGTCTTTGATCCTCACAGACCTAACAGGCCTCCACCTCGGAAGCCTGCAGTGCCAAATTCTCCTAGCTCAGGTCCAACTACTGAGGGCACGCTCTCTCACGAGCAGGTCAGTACCATGAACAATAACTCGCCCCAGTTTGTGAGGAATCAGCAGTACCAGAGGCCGCCACAGCCGAGCCAGCAGGGGTACAAGCAGCAGCAGAACCCCCATTACCAACAGCAGTACCAGCGGCCCCAGCAGCCGAATCAGAACCAGTTACAGCAACAGCCGCAACGGCAACAGCAGTATCAGCAGCCACATCAGCAGCAACAGCAACAGCCACAGTACCAGCCGCGTGCACCGCCGGCGTACCACAATGTCCCTCCTCCTGGTGACTACAACCAACAAAGGAGACCTCCAGGCCCGAAAAGGGCAGAGTACCCGGCCCTCCCAGAATCCTTGGCGGATATCTTCAGCGCTTTAATGGCAGCCAATGCCTTAGTTTTGCCGAGAGAGAAGGCCGTCTGGCCTCAAAACGCCGATACGTCTAGGTATTGCTATTTCCACAGACAACCTGGGCATACCATTGACACCTGCTTCCAATTCAGAGATTATATCCATGATCTTAATGAGCAGGGCGGCATAGACTGGGAGGAAATGAAGAAGTACATAACAGCCCTGAAGGCGAGGAGACCGCAGCAGTAGCAGCAGCAAGCAAGACCACCGGCACAGGCAGTAGCACCACCCAACATGGGAATAGTGCAGAATCCACTCCCGGAGCACCAGAACCAAAATCAGGTTGCTCCCATCTTGACGAACAGCCAGTCTGAGGCTGGTCGTGGGCAGCAGTGGAGAGTAGAGGACTCTTCCTCTCTTTGTTCAACGGGTCACGTTCAAAGTACCGCAGAGCGACCACCACGCCGCACCATCCACATACCAAGGCCACAACCCGTTACTATCACCCCTATACCCACACCCACATATCACTCGCCCACACCCAATAACCCATTACCACTACCCGCCTTCCTTAGACCCATTACGCCCCGCACCACTACGCCTCCATCATATAACCCCCCGCAAACCAACAACGCGCCCCTCCTACCATCTAGGCCGGTATTACGCATACCATTTCTTACTTCACCCGCTACTACTACCACTTACCCAGATATGCCTTTACCATCTAGACCGCTATTACGCGTACCATTCCCCACTTCGCCAACCACTTACCCATCCACCATCCAACCCTCTAGGCCTTTAATCCGCACCGCGCCATCACCACCTAGCCCTACGCCATCACCTACATACCAACCCTCTACGCCATCCGCACCATCCAACCCTGCGGTACTTAAAGTGTCACCCGGATCCTCCACGGTTGAGGAACACGCGCTCCGGAGTGGAAGGATTTTCAACAAGGTCTTTCCTCAGTCCACAGTCAGAGACGGCCCATCACAGCCGACTGAGGAAGCCCACAATGAAGAGAGTGCACCAGGCACTCAATACGACCTGTTGAAACACCTGGATCGGACACCGGCACGGATCACTATACTCGAACTGATCAAAAGATCCAAGAGTCACCAAGAAGCTTTAATGGAATATCTGCAGAAGGTGATGGTCAATGAAGACGTGCCGGTAGAGAAGATTGCAGCACTACTAGTTCCTCAGGGGGATCAGCCCTCTATAACATTCCATACATCGGAACTAGCGCCGCCGGCAGCCAGAAGCATGGCTCTGAGTATCACGGTCAATAACTGTAAGAAGGCCGTGGATGCATGCCTGGTCGACACAGGGGCTTCGATCAATGTTTTACCTCCGAAGACCCTGGAGTTATGCGGTGTGCCCAGAGAGAAATGGCTGCCCAGCCCCATCTCAGTAACAGCATATGACAATTCTACCCGTTCCCCTCTGGGAATGGTTTATTTAAAAGTGGAGCTGGGCCCTGTAAGTCACGCAGAGGTCGAATTTCACATCCTGGAAATCGACCCTTCCATAAATGCCATTTTGGGCCGTCCTTATATTAAATCTCTCGAGGCAATTCCCTCTACGAATCATCAATGCCTCAAATTCCCTTACAAAGGACGAATAATTAAAGTGACGAGCATGCCGATCCTTGCTGCTGCTCATACCTTGAACATTAAATCTGCTGTTTCACCTGGCCGGCAACCTTTTCTGTCGGTATTACAGGTCTACCGTCCAGTGGCTGATCCTCTGAAAGCCGCCACTATTTCTCCATATCCGTTAGATGCTATCAAGAGGGGGAAGTGCATGAGTACCCCAGGATGGAGGATTATGATGAAGAACGGCTACAAGCCTGGGAAAGGTCTGGGCACTCAGTTGCAAGGCAGGACCACTCCTGTCAGAAATCATTGAGCGGCACCTGGAAGTGGTCTGGGCTATAGACCAATAAAACTGAAACAAGCAGAAATCGAAGAAGGCCCGAAGATCTGGGAGGCAATGTCTACACCACCTAAAGAAGGCCGAGATCCCTTAACATGGACCCTGTGTACGCACTTTGTGAAAGGGCCCATACTTAGCCACGACAATACGGTAGTCATTACTTCCTGTTTTGACTTCCATGATATATATGGGAGAGATTTGGCCAGACATTGCTCCGAACTACTTACGTACCAATCCTTGGAGGCTCTGCGGCCTATGAAAAGGAGGAAATTTGATGATCCTGAATGTGAATGGTACAGATGGTTCGATCTCAGGGACCTGTATATTGCACTGAACAGACTATTTCTGGATCCTGCAGAACCTAAGTGGCCGCCGCAGATTGATGAACTAATTGAAAGCCCTGGTGCTATATTTGACAAGCGGATACTGCTGTCCGAAGAGACTGATGAAGGGGAACCAGATGACCCCTATGAAGCTGGTTATACAACAGATCTGCTCTGGAGAGGGACATATCCTTCACATGTCTTCATGCTCCATACCTTATTTCGTACACTACTCTTGACCCCGACTTGGTCGCGGGTCATAATTGAAGATATTCCACGGGCTCCGCCCGTCATGATTACTCTGTCCCCTCGGGACATTATACCACAACCTCCTCTCGATCTGGAGAGGTTGTATGATCTGATCTGGGACATATTACTATATGATCCCCCTAATCCTCTGGCCTTGGTGCCACTTACTCCGTCTGATTCTCCTTCCATTTGCATTCACTCCTGCTTTATGTTTAATTCTTTCATTTTCCAAAAAAAAATGCCAATCTGGCCACAAATTCTTCCCAAATCCTCATTGAGGAAACATCCTACTTGTCCGATTGCACCCCATCGCGCGGGTCCTTCGGTCAAGACTCTCTTCTAGATTTACTCTGTCCCTCCCCTCGGGAGGATTCTCTTGTATTTCCGCTTGTATCACAGGATTTTCATCCTGCTTCGTCTTCGTTAGGTTATGATAGTGAAGTTAGGCAGTCTAGTCAGGTTAGTCAGTCTAGGAAGCCTAAGGGTAGGCAAATTCCAGATAGATACCTCCAGGATTTAGCTGATAAGTGCTCTTCTTGCTCTTTAATTCCTCAGCTTTTAGAAAATCCAATTCAGATGCCAGAAGATTGCATGGATGATGAGTCAATCAATGATGGGTACGGGGTATATGAATTAATGCATGAAAAGGACCCCATTGTTGAAGAAGAAGATGACGAGGACGCGGCTGAGGCATATGCTAGTGGAGTGAAGAGATTCGATGAACCCTCAGCTGCCGTAGAAGAGCCCACCAAAGAAATTAATTTAGGGACTGAAGACGAACCTAAGGTTGTCCTCGTCAGTAAAAATCTTTCTACAGAGGATGAAAACGCAATGATACAAGTACTCAAGGACTATAAGGACACTTTCGCCTGGAGTTATGAAGATATGCCGGGATTAGATTCGTCTTTAGTTGAACACAGATTGACATTAAAAGACGGAGTTAGCCCTGTCAAACAAAAATTAAGGTGATTCCACCCACAAATGACTCTAAAGATGAAGGAAGAGGTCGATAAGTTGCATAAAGCCAAATTTATTAGAGTTGTCCTTTATCCACAATGGGTAGCCAACATAGTCCCGGTTATGAAGAAAGACGGAAAGGTCAGGATTTGCATTGACTTCCGCGATTTGAACCGGGCGTGTCCTAAAGACGATTTTCCATTGCATCATATTGATGTACTCATCGATAACACCGCTGGCTATGAGACGTTATCATTCATGGACGGATTTTCAGGATATAATCAGATTAAGCTGGCAGAAGAGGATCAAGAGAAAACATCATTCACTACACCTTGGGGAACATACTGTTATGTTGTCATGCCGTTTGGATTAAAGAATGCTGGAGCCACCTATCAAAGGGCCATGATGGCAATATTCCATAACATGATGCACATAGATCTGGAAGTGTATGTGGATGACTTATTAGTTAAATCTAAAACAAAGGCTGAGCACGCCAAAGTTTTGGCAAGGGTATTAGAGAGGTCGAGAGAATATCAGTTAAAGATGAACCCCAAGAAATGTGTATTCGGGGTATCTTCAGGGAAATTGCTTGGATTTATTGTCAGTAAACGGGGAATTGAGATCGATCCTAACAAGGCGAAGGCTATTAGAGAAATGCCACCTCCTAAAAATTTGAAAGAGTTGAGAGGATTAATCGGGAGGTTGCAATTTATTCGCCGTTTTGTCTCTCAGCACTCACAAAGGTGTAAGCCTTTTTACGAGCTTACCAAGCCGGGAGTCAAATTCGATTGGGACGATAAGTGTCAGGAGGCATTCGATGGATTGAAGGACTACTTAGCAAGTCCTCCTGTTTTGAGACCACCATCTCCAGGCAAATCATTGATACTTTACATTTCAGTCCTGGATGATGCTGTGGGGGCTGTCTTAGCACAAGAAGATGAGGAAGGAAAAGAGAGGGCAGCCTACTATCTCTCCAAACTTCTCAACCCCGCTGAACAGAGATATACGGCGATGGAGAAAACATGTGCAGCATTGGTTTGGGTTGTGCAGAAACTGAAGCATTATTTTCTGGCCCATGAAGTCCATCTCATCGCTAGGATGAATCCGATCAAATTCCTTCTGGAGAAATCTGTTCTTACTGATAGGTTAGCACGATGGCAAAGCTTTCTATCTCAATTTGACATCATTTATATCCAGCAGAAAGCGATCAAGGGCTATGCCATAGCAGAACATCTCGCTCATCATCCCCTTCCTCGATTTGATCCAGTGCGATCAGAGTTTCCGGATGAGGAACTGATGTCCGTAAATCAAATCAGAGATGATATGTGGACTCTGCATTTTGACGGAGCTCTGAATTCTCATGGAAAAGGGATCGGTATCGTTCTGTTATCACCTGAAGGTATCACCATTCCACAAGCCTTTCAGCTTGATTTTCCAGTTACAAACAATATAGCTGAATACGAGGCACTTCTTGCTGGTCTTGAGGCTGCTCATTTCCATGGTGTTACCAAACTCAGGATCGTAGGTGATAGCCAACTGATTCTTCGCCAAGTGCTGACCAAGTATCGAACTCTCAATCCCAAACTCAAGCCTTATCAAGAGCTTACTTCTGCTTATTCAAAGCTTTTCACGAAATTGATCTTTGTCCATGTCCCTAGGAATCAGAACATCTTAGCTGACGCTCTAGCTTCACTTGCATCTTCTCTTAATTTTCCAATCAGCAAACAATCCGAATCAATCATAGTTCATAGGCGTCTTTCACCCGCCGTGAAAGATCCTTCATTCCTTAGAACTAAGGAGAAGTTGCTGAAGAAAGTCAGAGACGGAGATATCATTGAAAGAAGAGAAATTATGTTGATGGAGCTGTTAGAAGAGATGGATGATGAACAGAAGCCATGGTATTATGAAATTGCAAAATATTGTGAAGATCAATGATATCCTGAGGAAGCTACAACTGAGGAGAAGAGAGCTATCAGGAGAGTCGCTCAACGATACACCCTAGTTGGGGGAGCATTGTATAAGAGAGGTTTTGATGGAGTTCTTCTGAGATGTCTAGATGAAGATGAGCTTTGGAAAGTTATGGAAGGAGCTCATAGTGGAGTTTGTGGTGGTCATGTCAATGGACAGATGTTAGCAAAGAAGATCCTTAGACAAGGATTTTATTGGCCAACCATGGAAGAAGATTGTGTAGGATTTGTTCGTAGGTGTGCTAAGTGTCAACTTCACACCGACAAAATTCATTCTCCTGCATCTTCACTCCATCCTGTTTCTTCCCCATGGCCTTTCTCCATGTGGGCTTTCGACATTATTGGACCTCTTGGTAATCCAGATTCCGGCATCAAGCAAAAATCTTTCATTCTCACGGCAACGGAATACTTCACCAAGTGGGCAGAAGCTGAAGCGTACGTGGAGATCAAAGCATCAACCGTCTGCAAGTTCATCATGAAGAACATCATCACCCGATTTGGAATTCCAAGCACCATCGTCACCGACAATGGACCACAGTTCGTGTCACAAGAATTGAAGGATCTCTGTAACAGGTATAGAATTGCAGTGCATTATTCATCTCCTTATTATCCGCAAGGCAATGGTCAAGCAGAGGCAACAAATAAGACTTTGATAAAAATCATCAAAAAGACGTGTAAATCTAATAAATTCACAGATTGGCCAGAAAAATTGGTTGAGGCTCTATGGGCCTACCGAACTTCAATCCGCACGCCTACTGGGCAAACTCCTTATTCCTTAACCTTTGGAATGGAGGCGGTAGTTCCATATGAGATCCTCATACCATCATTAAGAGTACAATTGAATAAGGAATTTTCCATTGATGAACATCGTTCAGCACTCCTTGCTCAATTGGAACTTTTAGACGAGAAAAGATGGTCAGCTGCTAATCATGCAAAAGTTTATCAAAATAGATTAGCACGTTTTTATCAAAAGAAAGTCATTGAACGTAAGTTCAAAGTCGGTGAAATGGTTGTTAAAAGAATTTTTATAAAACCTGGTGGTCCGCGTTCTAAGCTCCAACCCAACTGGGAAGGACCTTATGTTGTATCGCATGCTTTTCCTGGTAATGCTTATCGTCTTGTTAATGCAGAAGGAGAAGAGCTAAAACATCCCTGGAATGGTTTACATCTTAAGAAATATTACCCTTAGGTTAAAGAGTCGATCAGTATGGTACAAAGACCAGTGGAATCAGAAAATTTATAAACTCAAATTTCCTTATCAGTCTGGATAACTTAATTTTAAGCCCATTACTGCACACACTGACACGTTTGATTCGTGAGTAACAAGAGATGACAAGTCCTAAAGAATATCGAAAGCTTGACCACAAGTGCGAAGTCCAAATCATTCATTTTTTGAAGCAAAATTCTGTTTTAAATTCGGCCCATGATGTCGGAACGAGACTTAGAATAGATTACCAAGAATACCCGCCATCTTAGTAGGAGGCCGTCATAAAAAAAAAGGGGGAGATCCGTCCCGTAGAAAAAGAGTGGAAAAGAAAAGCAAAAGGCAAAAGTCAAATGTCAAATCGAAAGGCCATTACATTACAAACGTTACATGAAGGTCATGAAATGAAATAAAAGGGAACGCAAGGTCGATAAATACCCCGGAAAGAAATGACCGAACCCCAACGGATATTAGGGTAGGAAAGGGACATCTTTTTAAGTCTCCGGAACCTTCTTATGGGCTTTCTAAACTTATTCTTCTTTTCTTTCTAAAGAGATGTACTTCAAACTTAAGGAATTGCTTACATTGACTAAGGGTCAAATGGGATCACGAATGGAAACACAAATTCAAACACGATGGGTTTAACTTAAGTTGTTGAAGAACAATTTGGAAATTAAGTTAATAAATGAATATGATCTTTTGATCTGAGTACCATGCTGATCTCTTAGTCAAAAACCCAAAGAAAATACATATACATCAAAAATCCAAAAAAATACATAAGTCAAAAAAACCCAAAGAAAATACATATGTCAAAAATCCAAAAAAATACATAAGTCAAAAAAAATTCAAAAAAAATACATATATCAAAATCCAAATATACATATGTCTCAAAATTCAAAAAAAAATGCATATGCCAAAAGTAAAAAAAAATACATATATTTCAAAACCCCAAACAAAAAATGAATATTTCAAAACAAACAAAAATATTTCAGTTAGCATCTGCTTGTTGCATTTAGTATGTTTCATTTTTTTTATTTTCAGTGAGCATCCGTTTGCTTGTATGTTGCACTTTGCTTAAGTTTGATTATTCTCATTACCTTTGTTAATAAAGGCTATGCCCCTTGACCCTTCTATCAAGGATAGGATCAAGTAGTCGGTTACTTAACCAGGCAAGGGGCTAAGCCTAAATAGATACTTAACATGTTTGTTCAAGTCATATACAGGACACAAGGCATGAAGAGAGTTGGAATTCGAGTAGAGAACAAGCCAGAAACCTGTTTCTGTGAGTAAAAAGCATCGAGGATAAGCGACGCGTTTCAAAGTTAAAAAGCGTCTGCGCGACACGACGCGTTTCAGATCTTTATGTGCTTTGTCCGAAATTCCATGTTTTGATGTTTTAAATTGAATATTTATTGGAATTACTAACAATTTTGATTGCAGGAAATTCAAGTAAAGCTGGAAGATCCCACTGTGGGAGTCAAGAAGTCCTGACCGTGGCTAAAAAGACGGTTATTTCTACCCCTGTATTCTATTTCATGTAATTATTTTGCATTCGCATTACTATATGATAAGTATTTATTAGATCATATCAAGGACCTTGTAATTTTGATGAAACTGGAATTTGAGTTCCCCTTCAATAAAAACAGTGATAATTCCAGAGGATTCTTAATCGCACGGATAGGCCGTTGGATTGTTAATTAGTGAGGACGATGGTTCCACTTTTGTGAAACAGTGCGTGGATAAACGAGCTTCGGCTTAGCACTGGATTACAAGAATTGGTATCTTGACCCATTAATGACAATTTAACAATATTATCCTTGATTAATTTATATTTTATTTGATTTTATATTTTTCTTTTAGCCCAGCATGCATCATGTAGGACTTTGAAATCATTGTGATAAGGATTAATTATTGATTAAGTTTCAGACCATTAATCAAACAACTCAAACATGATATGAAATATTCCATTCTGAATTGAGTATCTTGATTATCTTTGAGGTTCGCTTGAAGATATCTTTGGAATTCTATCCTTTTTTGGATTCTTTATCCAATATTTCTTGTTTTCTTTTAAGATCCATCATGGCTGCAGCACGTCCACATTGGCTGGCAGACGCTCCCCATGATGAAACCTACAGTGTCTATGACCTGGGGTACTTCCCACTCCGAGGAGGTTGATCGACCTTATTTTATTTCCTTGTCTACCTCATCCAGACAGGATTGATTCCATTGATTTCTTTGAACTATCTTCATTGATGATTTTGAGAAAAATTCCAATCATGTGATGTTAAGAGCGTGTCTCATCACACCTTGGCATCACCTTTTCAGTACATTACATTCCATTTCACTCCCTTGCAAAGACGATGCCAAGGTGAGGCAGCTGTAGACACGCTAATTTTGACGTCATTTTGAGTAAATTTCATATCATATAATAATGCCTCAGAATGGTCTGATAATTAATCATTAATTAATTTTTATTGATCTTTTTAAGTGTCGGGTTTAACAGACATGTTTAAGTTAATCAATTGAATTGATTTTAGCTCAAATTTCAGTTAAAATATTCAGAAATTCTAAAAGGCGTCGACCCATGTGGACGTCATTTAGAGTTTATTCCTATTTTAGTGTTTAAATTTGAATTTTAATTAATTGATTTATTAACTAAAAGGCGTCTGTGAGTGTCGACGCGTTTTAGGTTTCCTAAGCTGTTTTAACTTCTCTTCCGGATGTTTATCCTTATCTTAATTAGGCTAAAAGACGTCTACCGAGGTGGACGTGTTTTAGCTAATAAAGATAAAGATAAGTTTTCCCGGATATTTATCCTTATCTTAATTTAATCTGAAAGGCGTCAGCCATGGTGGACGCGTTTTAGATAATTACAGATAAAGATGAATTAATCAGTAATTATCTGTCGATTAAAGTAGATAAATCCGAGATTTTTCTATGTTAATCGCGAACGCAGAAAAATGCCTATAAATACCTTGCCTATCAAGAAGTTAAAAAAAAAGGAGAGAGAGAATTATTGAGCCACAGCGTTATAGCAATTTGGAGATCGAAGCAACCACGCCGGAGCGCTGCCATTTCCAGAAGACGGCATCCTTCTTCCAGATCTTCATCCTTCAAGGCTTCTCCAACTGGGCATAAGTTTTTCATATTAGAATTTCATTTTCATTCATTAGTTTCATTCTCTCATATTCACTTCATGCAACACACACCACGTCATTAATTTTCCAAAACCCATCTGTTCTAAAGGGGTTTCAAAGTCATTTAAAACAAGTGAGTTGCTGTTTATACATGTTTATAACCATGGTTAGCTTTGATATTATTTCTATTTAGATTCTCATCAATATTTCTCCTTTATTTTTCTGTCTCTCTGTCTGCTGCATCCAACAACTGAATAACAAGAAATCAAAAAGAGGGAAATCAAGCAAAAGCCAGGAGAACTTCTGGACGATCCTCAACATTCAACAGCAAGAACGAAAAAACAAAGAGGCTCTCTTTCTTCAGCCGGCTGAAGGAGGGGAACCAAGGATTCATTCTCCCACGTTTAAACAGGTAGGCGATCAAAACTCTTTTGAAGCTTTTTAGTTAAAAGTTTCTGGCGATCACAGCACCTTAGTTGCATTTTTTTTAATAGGTTAATTTACCCTAAACAACATAGTTTTTCACATTAATCACACGAGCAAATTTTCAGCACCTACAATAGGCGTCTTTCATCCGCCGTGAAAGACCCTTCATTCCTTAGAACTAAGGAGAAGCTGTTGAAGAAAGTCTGAAATGGAGATATTGTGGAAAAAAGAGAGATTATGTTGATGGAGCTGTTAGAAGAGATGGATGATGAACAGAAGCCATGGTACTATGAAATCGCCAAATATTGTGAAGATCAATTATATAGAAGAAGCCACAGCTGAGGAGAAAAGAGCTATCATGAGAGTTGCTCAACGATACACTCTAGTTGGGGGAGTATTGTACAAAAGAAGTTTTGATGGAGTTCTTCTAAGATGTCTAGACGAAGATGAGCTTTGGAAGGTTATGGAAGGAGCTCATGCTGGAGTTTGTGGTGGCCATGTTAATGGACAAATGCTAGCAAAGAAGATCCTTAGACAAGGATTTTATTGGCCAACCGTGGAAGAAGACTGTGTAGGATATGTCCGTAGGTGTGCTAAGTGTCAACTTCACGCCGACAAAATTCATTCTCTTGCATCTTCACTCCATCATGTTTCCTCCCCATGGCCTTTCTCCATGTGGGCTTTCGATATCATTAGACCCCTTGGCAATCCTGATTCCGGCATCAAGCAAAAGTCTTTCATCCTCACGGCAACGGAATACTTCACCAAGTGGGCAGAAGCTGAAGCATACACAGAAGTCAAAGCATCAACCGTCTGCAAGTTCATCATGAGGAGCATCATCACCATATTTGGAATTCCAAGCACCATCGTCACCGACAATGGACCGCAGTTTGTGTCACAAGAATTGAAAGACCTCTGCAACAGGTACAAAATTGCATTGCATCATTCGTCTCCTTATTATCCGTAAGGCAATGGCCAAGCAGAAGCAACTAACAAGACTTTGATAAAAATCATCAAAAAGACGTGCAAATCTAACAAGTTCACAAACTGGCCAGAAAAATTGGTTGAGGCTCTATAGGCCAACCGAACTTCAATCCGCACGCCCACTGGGCAAACTCCTTATTCATTAACATTTGGAATGGAAGCGGTAGTTCCATATGAAATCCTTATACCGTCGTTAAGAGTACAATTGAACAAGGAATTTTCCATTGATGAACACCGTTCAACACTCCTTGCTCAATTGGAACTCTTAGACGAGAAAAGATGGTCAGCTGCTAATCATGCAAGAGTTTATCAAAATAGACTAGTACGTTTTTATCAAAAGAAAGTCATTGAACGCAAGTTCAAAGTTGGTGAAATGGTCGTCAAGAGGACTTTTGTAAGACCTGGTGGTCCACGCTCTAAGCTCCAACCCAATTGGGAAGGGCCTTATGTTATATCACATGCTTTTCCTAGTAACGCTTATTGTCTTGTCAATGCAGAAGGAGAAGAACTAACTCACCCATGGAACGGTTTGCATCTTAAGAAATACTAACCTTAGGTTAAAGAGTCGATCAGCATGGTACAAAGACCAGTGGAATCAGAAAATTTAGAAACTCAAATTCCCTTATCAGTCTCGATAATTTAACTCTAAACACATTACTACACACACTGACACGTTTGATTCGTGAGTAACAAGAGATGCCAAGTCCTAAGGAAAACCGAAAGCTTGACTGAAAGTGTGAAGTACAAATCATTCTTTTTAAGTAAAATTCTGTTTTTACATTCGACCCATGATGTCGGAACGAGGCTTAGAATAGACTACCAAGAATACCCACCATCTTAGTAGGAGGCCGTCATAAAAAAAATGGGGGAGATCCGTCCTAAAGAAAAGAAAAGCAAAGCAAAAGGCAAAAGCCAAACGTCAAATCAAAAGGCCATCACATTACAAACATTACATCAAGGCCATGAAGTAAAATGAAAGGGAACGCAAGGTCAATAAATACCCCGGAAAGAAAATGACCGAACCCCAACGGATATTAGGGTAGGAAAGGAACATCTTTTTAGGTCTCCGGAACCTTCTCATGGGCTTTCTAAACCAATTCTTCATTTCTTTCTAAAGAGGCGTACTCCAAACTTAAGGAACGACCTAGATTGACTAAGGATCGAATCATCAAATGGGATCACGAATGGAAACACAAGTTCAAACACAATGGGTTTAAGTTAAATTATTGAAGAATAATTTGGAATTAAGTTCATAAATGAATATGATCTTTTGATCTGAGTACCATGCTGGTCTTTTAGTTTACACCATAGTTTAAAATCCAAAAAAATACATATTTCAAAATCCAAAAAAATACATATTCCAAAATAAATAAAAAATACATATCCCAAAATCCAAAAAAAAGAGAGGTATATATTTCAAAAATTCAAAAAAAATACATATTTCAAAATCCAAAAAAAAAATGAATACTTCAAAACAACAAAAATATTTCAATTAGCATTTGCTTATTGCATCTAGTATGCTTCATTCCTTTTATTTTCAGTGAGCATCTGTCTGCTTGTGTGTTGCATATTTGCTTACAGTTCGATTACCTTTGTTGATAAAGGCTATGCCCCTTGACCCTTCTCCTAAGAAAGAAAATTGATCGACCATTTACTTGGTCAGGTAAGGGGCTAAGCCTAAATAGATACTTAACCTGTTTGTTAAGTAATGTGCAGGACACAGGACCAAACACACGGAACGCAAGCTAAAGGCAAAGATTTCACGTATATATCAAAAAGTGTTTGTACATGATACGCGAAAGAAAGGAAAATACATAAGCCCTCAAGGCTGGCTCTCTCCGGCCCCCTCGTCCATCTGGCTCTGAGCCTCATCCTGGGCATCTGGCGGTGGAGCTCTAGGTGGCGGCGGACCCATGGCACTTGGACCAGCCTGACCGGAGGAGATGGCCACACTGGCTGTGAAAGCGCTCGCCTGCCCGCGCTCCTGAGCACGCTGCCGAGCACGTCTGTACCTCTGCTCCACGCTCCGGCGCTCGTGCTCGGCAATGCCTAACTGGACTCGGAGGGAGGTCATCTCCGAGTCCAGCCTCTGCCGCTCCAGCCGCTCCCTCTCCCTCTCCTCAGTGATAAACTCCAGTCGAGACCGGAGGTGTGAAAGCTCCCGAGGAAGATCCCCGGTGGAGAGGCGAGCCACCTGCTCCTCGAGTTCGCGAACCCGAGCTGCATCCGCTTCAGCCCTCTGAAGGGCTTCATGAAGCTCAGCAACCTACAGAAGAAGTTATTGTTAGTCCAAGGCAATCAAGCAATCAAAAGTCAAATCCAGGAATCAAAGGGAAAGAACTTACTCGAGCGGCACGATCCTCCTCCGCAAGAGAGGCTCGGTGGATAGCGGACGCGAGCTGGCTCTGGAGGTCAGCCAGAGTAGCCTCATGGGCGGCAGAAGAAGAGGATGATGATGCTCTATATACAGGGGGAGCCGCCCGGGTGTAGACGGCTCGCTGCACCAAAAGACAATCATCAGCAGTTAATCGTCAAAACAAATTAATTAACTAAAACATTCATTCATATTCATTCATACATACCAAGTCGAACAGCTCCTTTTGGACCTGCTCTAGCTGGGCCTCCGCGTCATGTAGGCGGGCCCGGAGGTCAACGATGACCGCATCTCGCGCGTCCTGCATATCACACATACATACATTCATTCACAAATATAAATTGAGATAATAATAAAACGAAAGACGCATGAAAGCACACTTACATCAAGTGGTCGGAGGAGCCGAAGCTGATCGGAGTAGTGGGCCCGGTACTGCTGGAGGTAGGCCTCGCTACTCTCCGCCCGGGACTCCACCCTAACGCCGCGGCGGTGCCAGTCCTCGTACTGCTTCGGGAACTTGGCACGCCAGTCAGTGAGGGCTTGCTTGCCCCTCATGCTCCATCCAACACCCTCCGGGACCTCCTCGTCTATCCACTCCTAGTGGAGGCCCAGGGTCCTCATCACGAGCCGCAGGCGGAGGAGCTCGATCTCGTTAAGGCAATGCAACCACATTTGCCTCCCGAACCGCCTCTGGCCAGCCGTCACCCACGGCTGACCCTCTTCGCCCATACCGAGGTACGGGCGCCAGATCACCTGCATATAAGTTAGATGCATTCATATAAATAACTTGCATTTAATGAATAAAAGATTGCATTTAATGAACAAAATTGAACAAGTTAAGAACTCACCAGCAACTCGGGGTAGTCAAGAAACTGACGACGGAGGGCCGTCAGCTGGTGGTGCTGGGGTGCTGTGTCCACGATTGGCTGCCAACGGCAGGCCAATGGGACGGCACCAGGACGTACTATCCGCGCTCGACCGAGCAGGAAGTAATAATAGCTCCACACCTGCATACATGAACATATAGGTTAGAAAAAAACATCTCATTACATTGCATATCATAAACAAATAAAAAGACGATTTAATACCTGAAGGAACGGCGAGAAGCCGCTGATGGTGGTCTCACGGTCAGGCGTGACCGCGGACAGATCTACGAACAGATGGGCCAGAAGGGCCGCACCCCATGCATACTCTCCTAAACTATCTAAGTCATCTAGCAAATAAAGAAACCTACAATGAATGTGGTCGCCCTTCGTACCGAAGAGCAACCGACCAAAGAAAAAGAGTAAAAAGACCCTAAGCTGCCTATCTACCTCCTCCTCCTGACTAGGGTCACTGCAGTACACAGAGGAGGATGACTCTGCTAGTCTACTTCTAAACTCCTCCCGGGTCTCGTTTGATCGACGCCGGGGCTCCTCAAGTCCTAAGGCGGCCTCCACCTCTACCCGGAGGACCATCCTAGACTCCCTACCTAGGCTAGACACCTCTATGCCTAGTAGGGCCTCTGCCAATCCCTGGTAGTTGGGGTAAGTCACCCCACTTACCGGTCGGCCCTCTACCCTGAGGCCAGTGATCCTAGCCACATCCTCTAGGGTCGGGACCATATGGCCCCACGGCATTAGGAAAGCCCGGCTTTCCGCATACCACCTCTCCCGCAGCGCCTGCAGGAGGACTAGATCGAGCCAAAATGGCTCGATATCTAAAATCTCGCTGAATCCCATCCGGCGCAGGCGCGCCTTCTAGAAATCCGGGAGTCCCCTATATGCTCCTATAACTAAATCCCAGAAAATCCTCGCCCTCATAGTTCCCTGCAATTGAAAACAAAGAACTGCATCAGTTAATGAACATAAAAGTAGATAAAATACTTCTGAATTGAAAGGCGTCTACCAACAGGGACGCCTATTGAAAGGCGTCCACATGTCCTAACGCAATTCGAGGTCATTTTTTGTCTATTTAAAAATCCGGAATTTCACCTAGATGGCGTTGGACCAGGGCGACGCCGTTTGAAAGGCGTCACCTGGTCTAGACGCCTTTCAAGGCCGGATTCCGGGTTCTTACAAGAACCCCTTTCTTCCCTCTTTTGCTCACTCCATTCAAACCATAAAAGACTTACCACGTGGAGGTCGCCCTCCCCTTCTTCTTCCACGGCCACCGGCGCCGGAGGAGCCTCCTCCTCCTCCAAAAAGGCCACCACCTCGGCGAGTGCGGCCGACACCTCCTCGGGAGCCTCTTCCACGGGAGCCGCTGTTCGCCGCCTCTTTGCCAGGGCCTTAGTCTTTCGAGAACCTTCACCACGCTCCATGATCTTAGAAGAGGGAGTTTTGAGAGAGAGAGGGAGGAGATCGCCGGAAAACAGAGGAGAGTCGCCGGAGAGCTCGAGGAGTGGGGGAGTTTTTGGAAAAGTGAGGAAGAAAGGGGGGCCTTCGCGGTTCTGTAAGAAGAAGCTTGAAAGGCGTCGTGGTACAGCGACACGTTTTAGGGCGAATAAATTGAGGCAACAAGGCCAGCTGTTAGAAATTGAGTGAAAGGCGTCTACACAGGACGACGCGTTTCAGGTTACCGCCAATTCTGGTCAGAACCGTACAAGGCATGATTATTAAAGGCGTCCAACCATGCAGACGCATTTCAGAAGATTAATCACGGAATTGATGGCAGAATTTTGGAAAAAGTAAGAGAGAGAATTGAAAGGCGTCGTGTGAGGTAGACGCGATTTGATCTTAATTCGGGATTTTGAGGATTAATGGTTAATTTTTGGAAAATGAATTATCTTTGAAAGGCGTCTTTCTGAGTGGATGCGTTTTACATTAAGTAAACCCGAATTATCAGATTTTAAGAAAAAAATACAGTTTTCGTTAAGGGAAAAATCATGGACATATCATAGGAAGTTAAGGAAAGATTTCAAAGCATAAAAAATGACTCTTTATTTAATGAGATCTTTTTTTACATCAGAAAAAGGAAAAGAAAAAAAAAACACTTAAGGAAGAAGTTCATGAAGTGCTTGAATGTATGGAAATTTCAATCCTCTATCTCTATTTTTAGAGGACTTTACACGATAACTAAAGCCAAGATTCCACAAAGTAGTAATAAGTTCTGTGGCTTCATAGTCTTCGTCGGATTCCAAAGCTCGCCTCTTGATCGGAGATGTAAGGGAGAACTCGGAGAATTCATGACGATTCAAGCTGAGCTGAGTAAGGCACCGATGGGGGTTGTACAACACAAGCTCAGTAGCTCCAATCAATTTAAGTTCTGCTCCCACTGCACGGCGTACTCTGATGGGCTTTCCAACAAGAGCGAGTGGAGAAGAGTCAAACATGTTGGACGACATGCATCTCAGATATTCTCTCCAGTCGGCTCGGGTCTTGAGTTTTGGTACTTTGTTGACCATCCGCTCGTTGAACTTCACAATGTTGGAGATGTGGTGGATCGGGCTGTTCAGGTAAATTTGAGACGGTCTTGGTGACATCCTCGTGCAGTACTCGAATTTGAAGTGTAGCTCGACCCACAAAGCGAAGAGTAACATGCACCCGTAAGGAGGACGACCCGTGGATGCCGCAGAGAGCCCACTGTAGAGGTAGGCTAGGATCGCAGTGCTAATGGATTTCCCCTCGAAGATCGCGCAGATCGCGCTGATGTGATCATCTTCCAGGATGTTGTCTTGCGCGGGAAAGAACAAAGCCCCGGCAAGGCACGTGACGAAAGCTTTCGTCACATCTTCAGCTTCATCCTCCCTCAGATCATCGATCTCATACAAAGTCCATTCAACGAGCTTTGCAAGGTTAATCCCTATGTTGGTAAGGCACCCTTTAGCTTCTCAGGGATCCTTCATAATTGACGTCAACAGTTGTTGACCGGTGATCCTTTCTCTCGTCAAAGCCATCTTGTCCTTGGTCTTTGGAAGACCCAATAAAAGCTCCGTCTCCTCTAAGAGGATAGTGCACTCGAAATCCGAGAAGAGAAATGTGTGGGTCTGAGGATGCCACTGCTCGATCAAGGCACCCATAGCCGCCCAATCCACATTCGAGCTCTTGTAGTGTTTAGCATGCACCATCAATCCTTGAAGATTCCACTTGGAGATGAAGGCTTGCATGGAAAGCTTAGGACTTTTAGCCAGTTTGCGAATCCAAGGGAGAGAAGTGAATCTCCTTGGGCCGGGAAACAAGGGATATGTCTGAAAAATAAAAGGATCAATTGAAGAATTTGAAGAATATGAAGAACATGGAGGAAGAGATTGAAGAAGAAGAATTGAAGGAAAGCTAATTACTTGGAAGTTGGGATCCCTTCTGATAAGGTGATTCTCCACATCGGAGATCTTCTCCAGCGACCTCCTCATCCTTTTATTTGAAGAACTCATCCTATTTTCGAGTTTCTTCCTTCTTGAAGCTTGAAAACCTTGAAAACCTTGGAAAACCCTTGAACTTTGAAGAAAAACTCAACCTTGGATCTTTAGATTGTGGTAGGATTGCTTGGAAACAAGTTAGTGATGTTTATATAGAAGCAATTGCGATCCTAGGAAGACTTTTCCGGATTGGAAAAGGGATGAGCATTGGAAGAGTTGGAATCCGGTTTGGAATCAGCCAGAACCTGTTTCTGCGACTGAAAAGGCGTCGTGGAACAGGGACGCATTTTATACACTTAAAGGGCGTCGACGCGACACGACGCATTTCAAGCTTTCTGTCATTTATCCGAAATTCCATATTTTGATGCTTAATCAAACACTTGTTTGATGCTACTGATGAATTTTTGAGTGCAGGAAAATCAGGAAAACCCAAATGAAGCTGGAAAATATCACGAAGATCCCACTATGGGAGTTTATGAAGTCCCGACCGTGGCTAAAAAGACGGTTATTTCTACCCTTGTACTCTTCCATGTAGTTAATTTGCATAATCTCATTACTATATGTTAAATATTTATTAGAGCATGTCAAGGACCTTGTGGTTTTGATGAAACTGGAATTTGAGTTCCCCTACAACAAAAAAACAGTGATAAATCCAGATAATTCTTAATCGCACGGATAGGCCGTTGGATTGTTAATTAATGAGGATGATGGTTCCACTTTTATGAAACGGTGCGTGGATAAACGAGCTTCGGCTTAACACTGAATTACAAGAATTGATATCTTGACTCATTAATGACAATTTAACAATATTATCCTTGATTAATTTATATTTTATTTGACTTTATATTTTTCTTTTAGCCCAGCATGCATCATATAGGACTTTGAAATCACTGTGATAAGAATTAATTACTGATTAAGTTTCAGACCATTAAATCAAATAATTCCAACATGATATGAAATATTCCATTCTGAATTGAGTATCTTGATTATCTTTGAGGTTCGCTTGAAGATATCCTTATAATTCTATCCTTTCTTGGACTCTTTATTCAATATTTCTTGTTTTCTTTTAAGATCCATCATGGCTGCAGCACGTCCACATTGGCTGGCAAACGCTCCCCATGATGAAACCTGCAGTGTCTACGACCTGGGGTACTTCCCACTCCGAAGAGGTTGATCGACCTTATTTTATTTCCTTGTCTATCTCATCCAGATAGGATTGATTCCATTGATCTCCTTGAGCTATCTTCATTGATGACTTTGAGAAAAGTTCCAATCATGTGATGTTGAGAGCGTGTCTCATCACACCTTGGCATCACATTTTCAGTACATTCCATTTCATTTCACTCCTTTGCAAAGATGATGCCAAGGTGAGGCAGCTGTAGATACACTAATTTTGACATCATTTTGAGTAAATTTCATATCATATAATAATGCCTCAGAATGGTCTGATATTTAATCATTGGTTAATTTTTATTGATCTTTTTGAGTCGGATCAAACATACATGATTTAAGTTAATTAATTAAAATTAATTTTAACTTAAATTTTAGTTAAAATATGAAGAAGTCTAAAAGACGTCAGCCTCTGTAGACGCCATTTAGAGTTTATTCTTATTTTAATGTTTAAATTTGAATTTTAATTAATTAATTAATTAGCTAAAAGACGTCTCCAGGGCACGACGCATTTTAGGTTTCCTAAGTTGTTTCTACCTCTCTTCCGGATGTTTATCCTTATCTTAATTAGTCTAAAAGGCGTCTTTGTATGGCGACGCGTTTTATCTAATTACAGATAAAGATAAATTTTTCCCGGATGTTTATCTTTATCTTAATCAATCTGAAAAGTGTCTCTGAATGGCGACGCGTTTTAGACTAATTACAGATAAAGATGAATTAATCTGTATTTATCTGTTGGTTAAACTAGATAATCTCAAAATTTCTCCATGTAAATCCACGAATGCAAAGAAGTCTATAAATATCCTGCTTCTTGGACGAGTGACAGAGAGAGTGATGTTGAGTGATAATTAGCAATTATTCTGGTGGCAATTGGAGCAAAGAAGCTTGACGACGTCCGAACGCTGAAGTGCTGCTACTTCCAGAAGTCGGCATCCTTTCTTCATCCGTCCAAGATCCATTGAAGACCAAGACTTCCAGGGGCCATCCAGCATTAGCTTTCAATTCATTTCTGCATATTTCTCACATTTTTATCCTATTAGTCTCACATTCTTCATCACATCACTCCATGCAACACACACAACACTAGCATCATTTTCAAAACCTATTTGTTAAAGGGGTTCAAAAGACCATCCCAACAAGTGAGTTCACCTGTTTAGTTGCATGTTTAAAGTTTTCTCTGGAATGGGTGATACCTCTTCCTAAGTTCTCATCATTGTTCTTTATTTCTTTTCATTTTTCTTGCAAGGTAAAAAGGAGAATCAAGGGGAGGGAATCAATAGCAAACAACAAGAAATCTGGATGATCCTCAAAACTCAATAGCAGCCAAAGCAAGAACAAAGACAAGAAAGGGCTCTCTTTCTTCAGCCGGCTGAAGGAGGGGAACCAAGAGCTCAACATCTCCCACGTCCAAACAAGTAAGCGATCAAATCTTCTTTTGGAACTTTTTAGTCAAAAGTTTCTGGCGATCATATCACTTAGTTTCTTTTTAATAGGTTTATTTTGCACTTAAATAACATAGTTTTTTCATGATAATCACACACACATTTTAAGCACTCACACTTTCCTCACTTGTTTGACATCTCTCTACAACAAGCTTCTTGGGTTTCCCAAGTGACAAATTGTGTCCACGGACAAATTACGTAGAGTCCTTTGTTTAGGAGAAATTTGAGAGAGGAAGAGTTGGAGGAGTCGTTTTTTATGTTGCAATGCCTATAGCCATTTCAACTTGACCCAGACTAGGAAGATCGTTGGACTTAGAGATGGGACAAGGATGGAATCCATTCTGCCAAGTCAGCCTACTCTATTATTTTTGATGGGGGCCGTAGATTTCCTTTCTTTACTTTAGTTTGGGGGGTCAAGAGTCCTTCTAAGGTGCAGTTCCTCATGTGGAAGAATCCATCAACAGACTCCCTACATGTGATAGGCTAATCTAGTTCATGCACGATATTCAGACCGGTCTTGTCTTTGTGATGAGGAAGAGGAATCTATGGACCATATTTTCACCTCAAGCTCCTTCTCCAAGGAAGTGTGGCAACTTATTGGTGCTCAATTGCATGCGGATTGTTCATGTTTTGATTCAGTGGAGTGGCTTCTCCAATCCTGGGGTAGAACTTCGGTTTTGAAGCAGGACTGGGTTTTGTAGTGATTGATCCTCCATGCAACTATTTGGGCAGTATGAATGGAGTGGAATAGCAGGATTTTTAGGCAACAAGTAATTATCCCACACAGGATCTTCGCCTTTGTTTATGATAAGATTAAAGGGTGGGCTAATGTTTCTTGTAAGCCGAATTCTCGTAACCCTCCTTTGTTTTGTCTTCTGGAGGAGAGGTGGTAGTGGTTCGCACCATCTTGGTGTTTTGTATAGAGGGAATTTTGTTGTTTTCCCTTCTTACTTGTATATCTACATCTTGTTGCTATTTTATAATATAAGTGGTACCATCCACATTCAAAAAAGATAATCATGTGTATGGATAACCTTTTCTTTGGTCCCCATTCTGCTTCTCCCATTGCCTTCTTTGGCACCCATTAAGTTTGAACCTGCAGGGAAAACCACTACACCCCTATCTACATGGTACTAAATTGGGCCACTGCCCATGGGTTAAATACTGTAATTGTTCTAAAAAATATAAGGCACATTAAAAGTTAGAGATTATTATTCATCACGCACTTCGATGCCACTGAAGGGAAAAAGAGATGGGATGATGTCTCCTGTGGATTTTATCTCCACTACAGTCTGCACTACTAAATGCCAATTAGATTGTTGTCATAGTAATGCAGGCCGATTTTAGGCTCTTTCACGTGGATCACAAATACGGGGTGCGTGGCCCGGTTCGTAACCATATTCTGATACCATGTTGAAGTTATTGGGCCATCCAACTCAAAACCTTAAAGCAACGAGTGGAGTAGGCACCATCTTCTAAAAGTTTTTTTGATTTTGTCCTTTTTCCAATATAGGACTATTCTAACACTTTCCAAGAAGACCAGTGAACGGCAAGCAGCAGTTCACCAATCGCCAACTAGGTCTTTTAGGGATAAGGAGGAAAGGTGCCGAAGGAGTTGCTTCTGATTCGCTTAAGATACCCTTCATGACCTAGCATGTTTCATGCTTTACTGAGCCACTATTTCCTATAAGAACATATGCTAGCAGTTATACTCCCACCCATCTTACTTGAATTGGAACTGAGCAACAGAGTTCTGCTGGTGGGAAGATATCTTCTTCACCTCAACTTCCTCCATCTCCAGGTACTCCACGGTTGAAGCAGAGTTTGGTTAGTGGCAAGGGGATCTTGATGGAGGAAATGCTAGAGCAGTTCTTGGCTGATATGGATAAAAAGATGACAGAATCTGCTGCTAAAATGGCAACCTGCCTGCCAATAGTTCTGACCAGAAGAAGTACAGTACGCATCCAAAGAAGAAGGGGAGCTCCCTTCTCCTATGAAAATGGAGCAGGCGATAGAGGCTCTTGAGAGTTTGGGCATCTGTCCCTGCATTGAACAATGGCGTGACAATCTTAGACAGTGGTGCTCTTCAGTTTTGCTGAATCCTCCTCTTGATAAGATAGACACTAGCCATATTCAGGTATTTTGTGAGGTTTCTATTGTTAAATCTCTTTTGATATATATGTGCATTTGCTTCCTCTCATCTATTTACGCGACTTATGTCAATGTACAGAAAACTCTCAATCCTCTTCTGGTATTTAGGGCCATTTTCTTGCTTGCCTTGGTCAAATACATCACTTTCTTCTTACCTTAATGTGCTCCAATTTTCCTACGTGGTTTGCAAATAACAAAACGAATTCTGGCCCCTGTTATACAACCATGTCAGGATGCTGTCGTGAAGCATTAGAGGCTCCATGCACTCATGAAAGGGGAGCTCGCGAAGGGTTTGCTGCCACAAAGCAGTGCACATGCTGGTTATACAGTTAAGAAGGGCTCGAGGTAGAAGTTTATCTTAATTACTATTTGCTTAATGCTTACATAATCCTGCTGCATTCCAAAAAAAGCATGTTGCTGGGGTTGTTTCACAAATTTTGTGTAACTATTACCTTACAGAGCTTGCTGAGGGACCTGTGTGAAGAATTATGAGTATATTGAACGTGATATAGGTTTCTGACAAAATAAATAAAAAGCGGGCTCCTGAGCTTCCAACTGGCTCACATCTTCTGTCATACCTGTTCTGTGCCTTCCTCAGCCACCTGAAGTGGTTGTTACATGTTGAGCATACTTGCTACTCAAGTACTCAATCAAGCAAGAATCCTCTCTTTCCGGGAGTTCTTCCTCCAAAAGATAGGTTCCCTGAGAAGTATGTGGTTGTCATATCTAGTGTGCCAGCTGGCATTCACCCAGGGGGCTGTGTTCTTGTCATTGGAAAGCAAAGCCCTCCAGTTTTTGCATTATAGTAGGAAAGAAACTTCAATTTTACGCGCAACTCTTATTTTGGGTGGTCAGATTGGGACCTTCCCTATCACCTACTCTTTCTCTAGGAAAGATCAAGCGAGGGGAATGGCAAAAAGGTGGTCAACCGATTTGATGATAGATTGGCAGGATGGAAGGGGAGACTCCTACCGTATGGAGGGAGGTTGATGCTTTGTAATTCGGTGCTGGACAGTCTTCCCATCTATTTCTTTTCTATCTTCAGACTACCTAGAGGTATTATCAAGAAGTTGGATTCTATAAGAAGCCACTTTCTTTTGAGAGGTAGTGGGGAGAGTAAGCATGGAGAGCATGATATATGTTGGGGCAGAGTTGGCAGAATCAAGGAGAATGGAGCCTGGGTGTCAACTTTGAATGAGGTTAATCTGGTTCTCTTGACCAAATGGTTTCAGAATTTGGGTACTAATGGACCATCATTATGGGTGGACATTGTTTGCCCGCTGCATTACCCTAGAACTAGAACTGCACAATGTATCTCCTCTATGGAAGGGTATTCTCTCTAGTTTTGATGTGTTGTGAGCAGGTATCCAGTGGAATTTGGGTATGAACAAAGATGCTTGTTTTGGACAGACAAGTGATGCAATGGATCTCCTCTATGTGAAGGTTGCTTGCTATTTCCTCCCTCTTAGATGGGGTGGTGGCTCGAGTCTTTGACGCTAGTCAACCAGTGGGGACATGGGCCCCATCCTTCAGGAGACACCTTAAGGAGGTGGAAATTGAGACCTCGGGGATCTCCTAGCCCTACTTGGAGATTTCACACCTAATCCATTGGTCCGGGATAGGTGGTCTTGATCGAGGGATGCCAAGGGGATATTCTCAGTTAGGTCAACTTATCAAATTCTCTCGGATGGAGGTCTTAGACATCCTAGTGCTGCATCCATATGGAAGCCCCGGTCCCCTCTGAATGTGAAGATGCTCATTTGGAGAGTGTCACAAGAGATTGCCTACTAGAAACAGATTGGTGTGCTTTATGTGTGATGTGGATACTCTTTGTCCTTGACCAAGAGGAATCCTTGGATCACATTTTCCTGGGGTGCTCATTCTCCAAGGAGCTGTGGCAGCTGGTTCTGAACAAAGTTAGTAAGCAGATGTTGTTGGTGACTCTACGGACATTCTTCTCACCTCTTGGGGGAACATGAGGCTTCCAAGGACGATGCGCAGATTTGGTGGATGATCTTTCAAGGGACGCTGTGGGCAATTTGGATTGCAAGGAATAGGAGAATCTTCAAGAACGAGGCTTTCATACCGGAATGTGTTATGAGGTTCATTTGTAAAAGTGTGAGAGTGGGCTGCTGCCTTTTATAAAGGGACAGTTAATAATTCTTCCCTTTTTGTTTTGCTGGGGTTAAGGTAGAGTGTTTCACCCACTGGGTGTCTTCTGTAAAGGGGTTTCTTTTGGGACTTTGGTGGCTATACTTTTGTACATCCCCTTCTTATTTTGTTATTTAATACATTTTGTGGTACCACCCGCACATTTCAAAAAAGAAACTTCAATTCCTGCCATTTTACATGTTGTAATCATTTAATTTAATTTTATATCATGGGATTTTGGAAATAACTGATTCGTCTGACACTTCGTAGTTATTTTCTTTTTCTGTTTGTCCCTTTGAAATTAGTTTCCATATTCCATTGATTGTGTTGGTTTGTTTTTATGTCATCCATCTCCAAAATTCATAGACAAGCATCCTTATTTTGGTATGCTATTTTTGTAATTTAAGTTACAAAATAGCCAGGTTAACCTACAACACTACACTGATCATGATAATCACATTAATCATAATGAGCTTTATTACTTTTGTAACTTCATGGTATATCCATGGATTGGCCAGTTCTTATTTAGTAGGCTGCAATTTGTTGACTGCTGCAGTTTCGCTATGTATTTTTTAGGGTGGTGTCTAATTTCCTGATTATTAATTAGCCAGATGGTGAAACTTCATCGGGAGGTTTAAGTTCTACTTTGTTTTGATGTAAAATAACTTTGGATATGCTGTCTTCTTGTTGAATTATGTCCAACTTTCCCTTTGAAGATCATTTCTACCTTTTCCTTGCAACTTTTTTTTTCCTTTTTTCTTTCGTAGCTGAATGAATCGTAAATCTGTGATAATAGGATATCCAATTTACACTTCTGAATGGAATCACTAGATATCACATCAGCAGCTGTACTGTGCCTTTTTTAGAACATACATGATTCCGGATGTAAATGGTACACAACAATTTGCCCATCCCTTTCTAAAGCTTGCAAGAAAGGAATGACTAAGAGCTGTTTGAAATGGGGTTGGAGGTTTGGTAATTGCACATCTCACGGATTTGGTGGGATTGAGGGGTTTGTGGGTTGGGGTGGGGTGGGGTGAGGTTGTTCCCGCATTCCAGTGGATTGAGACTCTTACAGGAATGCAATATTTTACCCTCCTGATCGTTGATTAAAAACAAATGGTCAATTGATGTGATGTCTCAATAAAAATTGTTTAATTTAGATTTCTTAAAGGATACATATAACACAAACGGATATAAACGGATGTGGGTCCGGATCTTAACGGGTTAATGGGTTCGATTTGGGTTGGATTAATGGAATCGGGTCGGAAACTTAATTGGATTCGGATTCGGATCTTAACAATATCCAAACGGATGTTGTACCCAAAATCCGAATCCAAAACCCGTTAAGATAGATCCATTACGGATTACTTAAACGGATACGGATTTGGGTCTCAATAAGATCCAAACGGATCTTGTACCCAAAATCCGTACCCGAAATCATAACATTAAATCCATTAAGGATTTTAAATCCAAACCCAATATAAAACCCAAAAGATCCAATAAATTCCATCATCTTCAACCTCCTCAAAACCGTTAGGGTTTTGATTTTAGGAAGAATCCTACGGAGAAGATGATACGTCACCGCCTTCCCACCGCCTCGTAATTAAATATATATATATATATAAAATTATCTGTGGCAGACCCTTCTCGGGTTTGCCGGCGCAGTGCGCCCGCACGCCTTGCACGGTGCTCGCAGGCGCTCCGTGCAAGGGCACAGAGCGCAGTGCGCCCGCGCACCCTGCGTGGCGCTCGCGGGCGCTCCGCGCAGGGGCGCAGGCCGTGACGCAGTGCGCCCGCACGCCCTGCGCGGCGCTCACGGTCGCCCCGCGCAGGGGCACTGGGCGCTGCGCAGCGCGCCCGCACGCCCTGTGCGGCGCCCGCAGGTGTCCCACGCAGGCACACTGGACGTCGCGCAGCGCCCGCGCAGCCCACCCGCACGCCCTGCACGACACTCGCGGTCCCCCCGTACAGGCACGCTGGGCGTTGCGCAACGCCCGCGCAGCCCACCCGCACGCCCTGCGCGGCGCTCGCGGTCCCCCCCTACAGGCACGCTGGGCGTCGCGCAACGCCCGCGCAGCCTTCCGGTGGGGTTTTTGCGGCGGTACGGTGCATCGAGATAAACCTGTGGGTTTCTCGTCGTTCTTCATGGTGACTTCGGTTACCGTCCGACAACCGAAAAATTTAGTAAATCAGAGCCTCAAAATCGCCGACACGGGCTGTGATACCACTTGTTAGGGATTTAGGAATACATGAAGCAGAAGCCATCTCTAACGAAGGAGGAAGACGACACCGGAGTCGATCCCCACGCGCTGCAAGCCTCGGAAAAATCGCACGAACACCGGACGAGGAGACGGTGTAGCCCTAGCACCCTCTCTATTGGTTTCCTCTCTCTATCTCTCTTGATGCGTATAACTTAATGGGGAGTCACATGCTTCTTATATAGAGAGGAGGGACTAGTCCCGTTCAAACTATTAATGGATCCCACTCATTACAAGATCTTAATGGACACTTAATGGATTAAGCCCAATAACTTTATTCTATTAATTGGAGGCCTTATGGTGTGTATGTGTACAGCCCAGTAAGCACAAGTGGATCACTAATTTAGGTAAAAATCCAACAGTGATGTCTCAATACCTGAACTGTAAAATGTTAACCCTATACTTCTAAAGTCTCAACAATTAACTGGCACACATCCAAACACCTAGGCTGGCAATGAGTTGAGCTGCTTACAAGTTAGTCGAGTTCGAGACGAGTTAAGCTTGAGTCCGCTCAACTCATTGTCTAAATGAGACAAGCTCAAGTCTAAAGAACAACCTGTTTCAGTAAACAGCTCAAGTTCTGCCGAGCTCGGCTCGGTTAACTCGTCAGCTATCCATGTTAAAGTATGTTATTTATTTATTTCATAATCACCCCAAACTTTTCAAGCTTACCGAGTCAATCGGGGCAGCAACGCATGGCTTTGAAACGTTTGCAGTTTGAAACGGTATAGGGAGTTAGAAGTTTTTAAAGCATCTCATGTAAGACTAAAATTGTGTAGCACGGAACCTTCCTGCAAGCAGGTGGGTGGGCTTGCACAGGCAAGTGCTATGGCACTTTAGTCCACATCGAATTCTGAGTTTTTCTTCCCCCCCCAGGTTTTCCTTCAAATGAAGCAGCTTTCTCCTTTCTTTCTGCAGTGTGGGGCTCACCAAGATAGAAGGGTTTGGGCCGATCGCTCGTGCTCATTTTAAATGGTTCTAAGCCTCAGCTAAATGGCTTTTATAGTTCAAATTAAATGTTTTGGGGCTGACTAACTTAAAACGGGCACCTTAAACGAGCTGGGCTTGGGCTCGGCACAAGTTCGAGTTGTTTTGCTTGAGCCCGAGCTTGAGCCTTATTTTGGGCTTGGTTTGAGGTAATAAGGCTTGGTTTGAGGCTCGGGTTTGACTCGGCTTGAGCTCAAAATTTTTTTGTCAAGCCGAACTTGAGCTTAGAAAAGTTTGGCTGAGATCGGCTTGGTTTGTTGTCACCCTTTGAAACACCCATCCCCACCAAAGAAAGGAAAAAAAAAAACAAAGAAAAAAAAATCTCTTTCTTCGCAGGCTGTCATGTTTATCCTCTCCATATCTCCCCCTTCCCCTTGCTGGGTCTGCATAAGCATTACATAGTTTGAACCTTCTTTATGCCCATTAGAGTTATCCTTGTGTATCTTGTATGTCTTGGAGGTAGAAGTTGTTTGCATATTAGTTTGATGGAAGGCTTATCCACATTATGTTTACTAGTTGCAATTCCGTGCCATGCACGGTCAATTAACATATTTGAATAAAAAAATATAATTAATATAAGTGAAGTTAATTTTTTATATTTTTTTTAAAAAATGAATAAAAAAATTATAAAAAAATATATATTCAGAAATACTAATATTTTTTTATATGAATATTAGATTAGTTGTTTGGTAAACATTAAAAACTCAGAACCATTGTATTCAATTGAAGTATGGATTCAAAGAGAAAACTAAAAAGTGTATTGAAAGTTATTATTATTATTGCATGAGATTATCCTAATAAATGTTGTGTTGAAATATAGATTGGGAGAAAAATGAGAGGGAGATTGGTCTCGTTAATAACGAAATTAGTTATTACTATCCCATGAGACTATCCCAATAATAATAATAAATATCAAAATTTGTTATTATTATCTCAAAAGATTATCTCAATAATAATAATAATAATAATAACAACAACAATAATATATTTAAATAATAATAATAATAATAATAATAATAATATGAGTAAGAAAAGTGAGAGAGAGACTGGTCTCATAACAACAACAACAATAATAATAGTAAGGGATAGAAAAATTGGAGATAAACATATTAACAAGGAGAGAGAAAAATGTGAAAGAGGAGAAAGAGAGATAATAATAATAATATCAAACATAGTTATCATTATCCCATGAGACTATCATTTTGATATTAATTTTTTAATAATAATAATATTAAAATTAGTTATTATTATCTCATAAAATATCATAATAATAATTATTATTATTTTAAAATTAGTTATTACTATCTCAAGAGATTGCAACAACAACAACAATAATAATAATAGGGAACAAAAAAGTAGGAGATAGAAATATTAATAGGGAGAGAGAAAAATGTAAAAGATAATAATAATAATAATAATAATACATAGGTAGAGAGAGAGGAGAGGGAGAGAATTCATGAGAGAGAAGGGGGAGAGAGATGATGAGAGAGAGAATTAATAGGGGATATAGCCATAATAGAGAAGGAAGAGAGAGCGAGAAAGTATTTAAGAGGGAAACATAGAATTTTGGTGTTACTACGTGGCACCAGATAATTCTGTTTTATATATAGAGTATAGATGTATGTTATTTGTGTTAAATAATCCTTAATTTATTACAATCTTCTACAATGGTGTAAGATAAAAAGCTCATTAGATTTGGTGTTATTTTGTCATTTTATTTTTATTTTTCAGTGTCTTGGAATTAAAGGCAAGAATAGGTTTGTTTTTTCTTCTCTGAGATTACATGGACATTTTTAGTCTTTCTTTTCTTGTAATAACAGTACATAATATAGGAGTCTCCTTCATCCTCATAAATTCATATATTTTAGATGCTATAAAGTTTTTTGTTTCATGTAATGAATAGATGACTTATTGAATTCCATTTCCCTTAGCAATTAATTGAATTTGTGATAATTTTAGACAATTCAAAAATGACTCTAGTTAGATTTTCCATGCATTCATTCAAGTCTTGTAAACTTTCTTGTGCTTTGCTCGTATTCTGTTTTAGAAAAGACGTGTCCCGTGATATTAAAGTAGCAAATAAGGTTTTTATTTGCTTGAATTTGTAATAGCCTGTAAAATGCATATGAATGTGAGAAAAAGTCATAAAAAAAAATGTTTAAGTGCATCTGGAGTCCTTTCCGAAGGGTGTCAGAGAGCTCGTTGGGCCCCTTCTGAGGGGGACCCTAATTGCGCTGGTAGCTGGGGTGGCTGCCGACATAGGAGCTCGCCTCTGTCTCTCCATCTTCAACCAACAATACACTACATCCTATGTTCTATTTTGTTGTATGCCAAAAGTTAAATTGTCGGCAGTGATCTCTACAACAATGTCATTTTTTAAAGTGTATAAACCTTTATGCAAGTTATGATTCTTATATTCTTCCATAAAACCTTAACCTGCATGCAAAGGGTTAAAGATAGAAATTGGGGACCTGGAGGGTTCTTAATGTAGAAGTATTTGTCCAGAAGTAGATAAAGGGAAACTGAGATTTGACAAACAGGGTTCGCAGGCTTTGCAGGATCACAGCTGATAATAGCATTCGGAGGAGAGTTCTACTTGCATTGCCTCATGCAGTATGTTGGATTATTTGGACACAGAGGAATAATTGTTTGTTTAGTGGGAGCAAATTCTATATAGAGAATATTTTCATCCAAGTGATGTCCTCCCCCTATCCTTGGAGTAGATTTGTTCTGGGTATTTCAGTAGAGAAATGGGCCAAGAACATCAAAAAATTGTAATCTATTTCTTGAGTTTTTATTTTTAGTTTCTACTGTTTTGGTAGAGGAACCTCTCCTCTACTGTTTCGGATGTATCACCTCTCTTTATTTTAATAAAATTGGTGGTACATATCACACTTTTTCTCAAAAAAAAAAAAGTTTCGTAAGCACATATGCTTACGTCTCTTTTTTTTTTTTTCTTTGAGAAGAACGTGAATTGTACACCAATAAATAAAAGTGAAAAAGGGATTTTTATTTTTACTCAAGAATAAATAGAGTAAGTACAATAAAAAAAAGATAGGAGAGATTCCTTCCCAATAAATAGAAGAAAAAAAAGAAAACACTTGGGAGGCCTATCTAAACACCTTAGCTCAGGAATCAGCAGACATGTCGCGAATATGATGAGCCCAATGACAAATAAAATATAAAGCTCTAAGAGGAATATTCTTAATATAAATCTTACTTCCCTGGCTGTGCCATTCCTCTCTCACCAAATACTCCAACATATTGCATGTGGCAGAATACCAAGAATATCCTTCGTCTCTCATTGATGCATGGAAACCTGCAGCTGTTTGAAGAATACCCACATCTCCATGACAGATCTAAATTTTGGTTGAAATTGAAGTAACTTTCTGAGTGATGATATCCATACAGCTTGAGTCACAGCACAGGTCACCAGAAGATGATCCACATCCTCGTTATGAACATTACACACAGCACAAAGTACCATTGTCTTGACTCCATTTGCTTATGTAAAGCTTTGTAGTAATTCTTTTTTCAAAATCCAGCCACATAAATGCCCTCACTTTGACAAGAAATTTAACATTCCAAAGCTCATCGTACTCCAAATAATGAGGGATATCACCTTCAACTAATGAGTAAAGAGTTTTAACTGAAAATTGTCCTTTGTTCGTACCCTAGATTAACTTGCCAGGTCCACTGCTGTCCATTGGCATAGAAACAAGTCTACTTTGTAAAGTGATGTACTGCTCATACTCAGCATCCATCCTTTAAGATTCCTCCGTAGTTGTATGAACCACTGCCTAGCTCCCTGTTCTTGTATGTAGCAATCCTTCACAAAGCACCGTTTATTAGCCAATTAATACATTTTCAGAAAAGCTTCCCATCCACCCATCTTTCCAGAATGAAGTATTTTCACCATTTCCCACCTTCAAGAGGATGTGTTTCTGAAAAGTCTTCCCAACCTTGATGATGCTGGACTACAATGGAGACATAAGATGCATTGGTTGTATTAACATAGAACTTTTTGTACGGCCAAAATGTTTTGTTGTAATAACTAACGGCCATAAGCTGGCATCTGAACTGAAGAGCTCCCATAACCATTTTCCCAAAAGAGCTATATTCATAAGTTTCAGATTTTTCACACCCAAAGCTCCTTTGGATTTAACTCATCCAAGTTGGCAAAGTGCAGAGAGATGGGGAGCGAGAGAGAGAGAGCCCGCGGGGTTGCGGGGGGATGGGGGAGAAGATGGGTGGGTGTGTAGTCCAACAGCGCAAGAAGAAACTAATGGGTGCCGCTTTGACCCCTGTGAGGAAGAGGTCTCCCTCTTCTCTACCAGTTAGTAGAGACATTTGCATGAGGTATCTCAGTAAGGGCCATTGGGCCAGGGATTGCAAAGAGGCGATCCGCTATTTGCTCTGCGGAAACTCTGGTCACCGGAGCTCTTCCTGTCGAACAGCCAGATCCAAGCCTTCTGTCCTTGCTCCAGCCCTACAGGAGACACCGATCATGTTCCCGTTTCCTCTGAGCCTCTTCAAGATAGAATTCAAGTGCCTTGCTTCCCGATGGTTGCTGAGGCATGAGCATGGTTAGAGGACTACTTGGTCTTCCAAGTGAAGAAGGTGAGGCCTTTCAGGGAGAGCCATCTTGCCCCAAATCAAGCTCTCTTGGACCTCTTGTGACGTCACTAGGGTAGCGTGGAGAGTTGGTGGATTAGGGAGCTATGCAATGAAGGTTTCCTAGTTAAAAGTCCATGCCCTGGTTGGAAGGCTTTGGGTCTCAAGCTTAACCAATGGCAGCCGGGCAGTTGGCTGTTTACTTGCTCCCCATGGGATGTCAACTCTGCTACTTATCCAGGTCCAAGGGGGATTGAAGATTTGGCTTTGGTTGTTTGGAATTCCTCTACACATCTGAAATGTTGAGACGTTCCAGGCCATTGCCAAAAGATTTGGTGTTCTTAGTGGAGTTGATGCTAGATCCTTGGATAGAGCGATGTTAAAGTACGTTCGTATCCAAGATGATTACAAGCAATCCCAGACAGAGTTACCATTCATTTGTCAGGGAAGGACTTCTAGGTTTCAATTGTGAAGGAGGAGGTGTCTTCTTCATCCCGTGGACCAGTCTTTAAGGAATGGACCTGGTCGGAGGTGGTCTTTGAGTACGGCAAGTACAGAGATCGGAGACCCTGTTCCATGCCCATCGTCATCAACGTTCCTCTGTCAGACTCAGCTGAGTCGCTAGCCCGACCTTCAATGATGACTCAGTATGGGGAGGATGGAGCTCCTCCCAAGCAATCCGCCCTGATCGATGGCATGCGTGCTCAGTCTCTATTTCCACAGCAGGACCAAAATCCTCAGATTCTTTTCTCGGGCAGTGGAGCCTTTGTAGCTTCAAGGACGTTGTGATGTTGCAGTCTTTGAAGCGGGGGTGGCAGGGTGGATCTCGTCAAGCCCCAAGGAGCTACGGCTCCTCTGCTGAGGTCGGTCCAGCTTCGTTTGGGCGGGGAAAAGAAACAGTGTCAGGTGAGGTTTTTGGATTGGGTGTACTCCTCGAACCCTACTTAGGGTGTTAATGGGCCGGATCGCAACTTAACCATGAACGGACCTACTAATAATCCTCGAGCGAACCGGTCTCCTTCCTTTCATTTGGCGAACTCCGAATCGATCGACGAACCGCTTGCGAAGGGCACTATTTTGTCTCGAGTGAGCCGGTCTTCTTCGATTTACCTGGCAAACTCCAAACCGACTGTAAACAACACTGTTCATATCCTTCCTCACGAAGAGCCGGCGGTGCTTCATCAAATATCTGTAGGATCTCAAGAAGGGGGATCTACTATGGGGGGTCGTGCCTTCTCTGTAGATGAGTGCTTCTTGTCTTTTCCTATGGTGGACAAGCCAAATCACCTAGAAATGGCCCCTGTCTCTCTGGTGACTGATCAGAACAGAGTTTCTTCATTTGAGGGATGCAGTGCAAGAGGTTGATGATCATCTGGACACACTAGTATCCCCTTCTAAGGGACCCTTGCCTTACTCTATGTAGACAGAGCCAAGTGAGGTGGTGTCATCAGTTCTTCAATCAGGGATGTCGGAGATCGAAGATAGTGGGTATTTGTCTACTACATTTGTTCCATATGCTCCTAGAGATCAGTCAATGGCTTTTGAAGAGTCTGAAGCAAAAAAAGGGAATGGTGGAGGATTGAAGATTGGGAAGAGGGAACTCAATTTTGTTAACAAGAATGATATTTTTGACTCACTGAGATCCAAGAAGCAGGGGATAGAAAACAGTTGATATGAATATTTGCTCGTGGAATATAAGAGGTCAATGGAGACATAAAACATAGAGCTGTCAGAGATTGTATCCAAGTGTTGAGAATGGATTGCTTCTGTTTGCAGGAAAAAAAGTGAAGTGTTGAGTCATAATTTATTAACTCAATTGGAGATAATATTCGGACTGATTGGGCTTTTATCCCTGCAACTAGGCCATTGGGGGTCAAATTGTTATGTAGAATGGCAATAAAGACAGAGGGGATATTTGTGATGTGGGTCTCTTCAATGTTTCGATCAGTTTTTCATATGTAAGTATTGCATGTGGTGACAATGTTAACAACTGGGTTGTCTCTTTAGTGTATGGTCCTCATTCACATCAAGATAAGGATGTATTTTTTTTCAAGAACTTCACAGGCTTGCCAGCATGTTTAAGAACACCTGGTGCATAGTTGGGGATTTTAATTGCATTAGATATCCATGGGAGAGATTGGGTCATCAAAATTGGACTAATGTAATGGAGCTCTTTGGGAAATGATAAATGACAGTGGTTTGATGGAGATAGGTATCCCTAACAGGAGGTTTACATGGACTAATATGGAGAAAACTCCTATCCAATCCAGAATAGATAAAATTTGTCTCTACTAGATGGTTTGAGTTGTTTCCCTTGACTAGAGCAAGAGGCCTTAATAGGACTGTCTCTGACTACATCCCTTTTGAATATCAAGGAAGATCAAAGGAAACACAAAATATAAAGATATGAGATAGCCTGGCATACACATGAAAGATTTTAGAGGCCTGGTCACTAATCTGTGGAAAGAGGTTCAACCTTCAAGTCTGGCTGTCGTTACATTCTCAAAACAAAATTGAAGAATGTGAGAAGGGGTATCAAGAAGTTCATCTCCAAAACTTTTGGGGAAGCTTCAGCTATTAGGCAGCAACTTCTGCAAAAAATGGATGAACTTGAAGCAAAATCTTATGTTTGTGAATTGTCAATGGAAGAAAATCAAGTGCTATTTAATTTCAAGGAGTATAACAATTGGCTTCTTAGAGAAGAGATCAAATGGAGACAAAGATCCAAAGAGTTGTGATTAAGAGAGGGGGACTTTCATGCTATTGCTAGTGCAAAGAGGAGATCATTGAAGATTGAGCAAGTTTTTATGTCACCATTCCAAGAGATTTTTACAGAAAATGAATGGTGGAGACCTCATGTCCTTCCAAAAATTGATACCAGCCAAGCTGATGCACTTTGCAGTCCCTTTTCTGAAGAGGAAGTAAAAGAAGCAATTTTTGCTATGGATGCTAACAAGTGCCTAGGGCCAGATGGGTTTTACGTGGCTATCTTTCATTTCTTCTGGGACACTATCAAAGAGGACCTAATGAAAGTGACGGAAGAATTTCAGGATAGGCCTCTTTCTGTTAAGGCTCTCAACTCCATATTTATTGTTCTAACTCCCAACAAAGAAGGTGCGGAACATGTATCAGAATATAGTCCGATCGCCTTTTAAATGGATGCTATAAAATCATTTCAAAAAGTCTTGGCTAACAGATTGAAGAAAGTTTTGGCGGATATTATCAGTGGGAAACAATCAACATTCCTGAAAGGGAGGTATATTTTGGATAACTTCCTTTCAACCCGTGAAGCAGTCCATTCGCAGAAAAGAGGGAGTTGTTGTTAAGCTGGATTTTGCCAAAGCCTATGATAGGGTAAGTTGGCAATGCATTCATAAAAGATTTGGTTCTGTTGGCTTCACGGAGAAGTGGAACAGATGGATTATGAGCTGCATTTTACCACCAAAATTCTCTATTTTGATGAATGATGAACCATGTGGATATCTTGGATGCTCCAGAGGGTTAAGGCAGGGTGATCCTATCTTACCTCTCCTTTTCATTATGATAGGTCAAATTATGAGCACTTTATAGGAGATAACTGCATCTCAAGGATTAATGGATGGCTTTGTGGTGGGAAGAAATGGTTTCCAATTGTCATATCTACAGTTTGCAGATGACACACTACTTTTTTTCCTCGGGTAGTGAGGAAAAGCTGTGGAATATGAAGAAGATGTTGATTATAATAGAGGCAATAACGGGAATGTCTATTAATTTTGACAAATCAAAAGTTATAGAGACTAATCTAACTCGAAAAATTGTTGAGCTTTACTGAAATATTTAATTGCAGAATTTCTCAGTTTCCAATTAAGTATTTGGGGATGCCTCTATCAAATGTTCAAAGCAAAGTTAGGGAGTGGGATGATCTTATTAGAAAGTTTGATCAAAGACTAGAAGGCTGGAAGGCAAGGTTTCTCTCAGCAGGAGGGAGATGGATCCTCTCAAAAATAGTTCTTTCCTCCTTGGCTAAATATCACCTGTCCTTTCTCAAAATTCCTAAGATGGTTGAGAGGGTTATTGAATATAAAAGAAGCTACTTCTTTTGGGAAGGAGGGAAGAGAGAGAAGGGCTTTGCACCTAGTGGCTTGGGAGAAGGTGTGTCAAAGGAAGGATCAAGGAGGTCTAGGGCTTATACAGGTTGGAACTTTCAATGTAGTTTTATTATCCAAATGGCTATGGAGATTGGGAGAGGAATGCGATGCTCTTTGGGCAAGGATCATTAGAGAAAGATAGTACCGTCAATCAACCATATGGACACTTACTCATAATTCTACTTCATCTTTGTCACCCATATGGAGAATCATTTCCAAAATGACTGAAATCCTTAGCCAGCAATCAGATTTGCTGTGGGAAGTGGTATTTGGATCAGATTTTGAGAAGACAGATGGTGTTTAAATATGGCTTCTTTGCAGCAATTTCAAGATCTTTATCAAATTGCAGAGAATAAGGATAAACCCATTTCTCAATACTTCTCAGAAGAAACCTCTTCTTGGTCTATACCTTTGAGAAGAAATCCAACTGATTTGGAGTCTGAACAACTGATGGTAGTCTTGAGAAGCATCAATGGCATTCATCTCAATTCTGAAAATGATGATAAAAGGGTTTGGGTATGGAGTAACAAGGGAGTGTTCTCTATTAATGTCCTCTCAAAAATCATTATTGATGGTGGTGTAAGAGTTAGGTGGGATTATATAGTATTGTCCAAGCTCTTGCCTACTAAGGTCAAAATTTTCCTTTAGAAGCTACTATTGGGCAGACTTCCAACCATGGACAGACAAAGCAACCTTTTTAAGAAACCGAAAGTCTCGTGTATTCTGTGGAATGTTTGTGGAAACCTCTGCTCATTTGTTCTGCTAGGGTGGGATTATTAATGTCTTATGGAGGTCCATCTGCAACATTTTTCATATTCCTTGGACAAAACCATGTAACGAACTAGATATGATGGAATGATGGGAATCTATCTGTCCAAGTAATTCTAAAAAGCAACTGTGTTCTTTGCTATTATCGGCTGTATTTTGGGGTGTATGGATTGAAAGGAACTCTAGAAGGTTATCTACATATCATAATGTGCCTTTTGATATTATCAACAAAGCTTTCAAGAGAGTGATGGATTAGGGGAAAGAAGAAGGGATTCTCTTGCATCGAAAAGACAGTTATATTATTCCAACTCTCAAGAATGGATCAAGCTAAATGTAAGACCCTATAAAATTTTAAGGACATCTTTATAAATTTCAAAAAAGTATAAATATAATTATTAAAAAATTAAGATTATAGTATCCTAAATTATTTTTATAGGTCCTAAGTGAAATTATATAAGATTCAAAAAGTACCCTTAAAAGATGAAAAAGGATCATTATCGATTACTTTGTAAAGAAGTAGAGGCACATGTGCAATTAATGAAAGACAAGGGGCTTACCCTTTGTTAGGTTCTCGGGTTTCTCCGAATCTCCCGCGCAGTGGAAATAAAAATAAAATAGAGATCCGATTCCCGTTTTGAAAAATGCAAAAACTTCGACAATCGAATTATCGAATCTCACCGTGTGCGGATTCGAATCCGCAACTGTTCAGTTCCGTCGGTGCGACACCGCAAGCCGCGCAAGCGTCCGGCCTCTAACGGAGTCCACGCGATCCTCCTCGCGACAGATATACGTTCCTCGTTCTTTGCAGCCACGAGACCTCTGCCGATCGCCGCAACGTTCGCCGCAACGCGCAGACGATTTCCCATCAAATGGGAGTTGGAGAAGCAGCGGAGCAGATCCGGGGATTCGGATATGTCTGGGACGCCAGAGAGAGAGAAATAAAGGAGGGGGCGACTAGGGTTAGCAGCAGCTTGGCCTGCTCAGTCCGTTCGCTATATTTTATACTAACCGCACGATTTTTCATAAAAACCCCCGGTTTATATAAAACTCACTTATTTATCCATCGCCTTGAGAATCATTTGCGTGTGACCCTCTAGGCCCAATTATCAGTCTGATTAATAAACCAATAAGCCCAGTAACTTCTTATTGGCTTTATTAATCAATTAATAACTCTTTATTAATTAATTAATCAATCGAATTGATGTCACAAATCGAATTCGACCGGGCCTCCGATCACATTGGGTGCCAAGCAACACTGCGTGAAACCGGAAGGTATCAGGGTTAAACAACCCACTCTTGGAACCTTTCCGCCGACAGTTACCGCGTGGATATAATCCTTCATTCGTACAATGCTCTCGAGTCAACTCAGGGTATGGCGTGCTGTCAAACCCTAACCAGTCGACTCACTTGGATTGGATGCCACTGATGAATATCGGAAAACTCATTTGCCGATATTATCGTCCGCCCTGGCCAGGGACTTCCGCGCATCCTTCCTAGAGCATTCTCTCTCATCGTACCGAGAGCGAATACTTCCTTATTGACACTTAATTCCCTTCGACAATATTCTGTTGTACCGAATCCTTGGCTGTTTAGAATCCCGTGGTTAGAGATTCATAAACCAAGGTCAAAACACAGAAGTCCACCGACAAGGTGTCCTTGGTGTCTCAGGTCCGAGGACCATCCACGCAACTGCGACAATAGAATCAAACTGGTTGACAGTGAGGTACAATACTATCCAGCGATTCAGTTGGATCAGTTCAGTGAACTCGTTCTCCAATGAGCACCTACAGATTCGCCTTAGTGTCTCCACACAAGTGACTTATAAGATCAGTCACCCTCATCGCATGAGCATGAGTAATCTGTACTAGTCTAACCGGATATCAGATGTCCTTCTCGGATATCCTCCG
Organism: Zantedeschia hybrid cultivar; assembly: GCA_030544215.1. NCBI lineage: Eukaryota > Viridiplantae > Streptophyta > Magnoliopsida > Alismatales > Araceae > Zantedeschia > Zantedeschia hybrid cultivar. The sequence continues at coordinate 29,545,006 of JARZZO010000003.1, read as the reverse complement.
ACTAGGAACGATTAAGAATATGTGTGTTTAAGTGATCAGTCTCATTAGTATGATCTCATCATAATCTGATCACTATAGCACATATTCACGGACTTCATTATGAGACGATAATTAATATGATTTACACACAATGAATATTATGTCATTATATTAATAAATATGAACGAGATTATAAAGTCATATTGGCTTGTAGGCCACTTAAGACTAACACCCTTTCCACCTTCTTCGACTACCTTCTTCTCCCTTCTCCTGTTGCCGCTTGTCTTTCTTCTCCACCACACCTTCTCCTTTCATTCTCCTCTTGCCAAGTGGCCCTTCTCCCCACCACATCTGCCCCTCCCCTCTCCACCGCCCTACCCTCTCCCCACTACCCTTCTCTCTCTATAAAGGGGGTAGAGCCAAGGGGGAGAAGAGAGAGGCAGAGGATATATATATATATATATATATATATATATATAGAGAGAGAGAGAGAGGGAAGTGGAAAAGGAAGGAAAGTGGCCGACAACAATTATTCCTGCGGCAAATCGGGGGCTATTAAGCGAAGAATCACCGAGGTTTCTGCGGCGAGTTCTTTTATTAAAAGGTTGGGTGATTCACCTACTATATCCCTTTTGTTTTTAGGTTTTTTGGAATTGTAAGATATAAAACTTATATGATTGTTAATGAAAAATTTTGTCGAATTAAAGCACTTAATAAAAGATAGTCATAAAAAAAAGGAAGCATAAGATGGTATGTTTACATATGTCATGACATGACTTAAAAGCCTTCTTTCCTACATGATTTTGTTTTTATGGTGATACTCGGCTAAAAACAAGTAGGTTCGATATATTTAAACCACAGTGTATGATGAAACTCTTTGAAACTAATTAAGAAGATACACTTCAAGATGGAGATTTTCTTTCACAAAATGATGTTGCATGTTCAATTATGAATTACTCTGAAGTTAATAAAGAAAGTAAAATGGACTAAGTCCATCTAAACTCTTTAGACCTATGAAGAAAAAAAATACTTGGAAGTTATTAAAGCTATATGGTATAATGTACACATACATATGTATGCATCCTTGACTATAAAATTAAGAAGACTTCATGGTTATGATGACACGATGTAAGACTTGATTTTTCAAAATCCATTTTTTCTTTTGAAAAGAAACTTTAAAAAATTTAGTTTTCAAAAGAATCTCTTTTCTTTTCTTTTTTTATGTGTAGACTTTGAGAACTTAAAATTAGCCTTTAGGGAGTCTAGGATTTCGGATCAGACAAGTGGATCCGTGAATTTGATCTCTCCCTATTGACCTCGATCAATATTAATTACACCAATCACCAATTGGCAACCCTTCATTAACCATCAGTTGATGCCCTTGAAATAAAATGCACGACAAGGAAGCTAGACATTTACATCACACACAATAATTAAACAACTTTTGTTTTAGACATTTGTATGGAATTTGTGAGCTCGGTGTCCATTTCCTGGAATCCTTTTAGAAATCTTAAAGGATGCTCTAAAGGATACATGGAGGACTTTAGACTCGCATGAAGGCGTGTGAGCTTATGAACTCTAAAAGGTGTTAAGAAAACATGCTTTTGTGCAAAATCCTCATTAAAACCCTTAGAGGGCGTTAAAGAATTTGGCAGTGTCCTTTAAGTATCTTTTTAGAAATCCTTGAGAAACCATTAAGGAAATCATTAAGATTAGATGGATTTGGGTAGCATCTTCTCTTTCTTCTTATTACTTTTTAAGAATTTGTAAGGAAAAAACTTAACTAATGGAGTATAATGACCACCACATAACTAAATATCATTTTAAAACTTAATGGTCCTCCAACCAATATGAATGACCAATAATTTTATCGGCCATCCAACTAATATGAATGGACCGAAACCAACTTATTTTGATTTTTAAGTTAAGCATATTTAACTTGGTCAACATATCCACTATTTATCAAATGAAATTGGACATGCATCAAACAAATTGTACATGCATCAAACACGTGCAAAATTTTATTTAAGTCCACTTTGTGTACACATCAACATCAATTTTAATCATTCCACCAATAAGAATGAATCATTAAAGATTTGGCCATTCTACCAATTAAGAGTGAACTACATGTATTTTGGTCATTCCACCAACAGGAATGAACCATTAAAATGATTTTGGTCACTCTATCAATAAGAGTGAACCGTAAACTTAATGATCATTCCACCAATAGGAATGAACCACTTAAAATGATTTTTGGTCACCCGGCCAGTAAGAGTGAACCATAAACTTAATGGCCATTCTGCCAATAGGAATGAACCACTAAAATGATTTTTGGTGACTCTACCAATAAGAGTTTACCACAAACTTAATGGTCATTCCACCAGTAGGAATGAACTACTATTTTATTAAACTCATAGCCACTCTAACAATAAGAATGGACCATCATTTATCTTCTTCCTTTTTTATTATATAAAGTATGTGTGTTAATCTTATATGCACAGTGTCGGGGCTTTGAATCCGTCCATGGGCAGAGCTTGAGTGTTTTCTCCTTCCTTTCTTCAGGAATAGGCTCTTAGAAATCCTCCAGAGTCTCTCCAAAAGCTTCTCCTTAGATCCCCTATAGTAGTCACCCCTAGGGCTATTTATAGAGTGAAAAGAGAGAGATAAAGGTGAGAAAAGAGAGGAGAAGGGGGTGCAGTGATACCCCCCACCGGTGGGTGTCACCGGTGGCACCCCCTACCAATAGGGGTGCGACTAGTGGGGGCACCCATTGGGGGGGGGACTGATAAGTTGATATTTATGATCATTATGGTAAATGCATTCATAGTTTTATGTGTAAAATGGCATGAAATGATAGATAATTTTGTACCGATTCCAACGGCATCAATTTCATTAAATTCTGAGTTAAAAATATCATCATTTCATGTGAAAAATGGAGTATAATGCATTTGTGATTTTTTTAGCAAAACCGAAAGAATAAATAAATTTATTTCAGTATAAATGTAATATTATTCACAATAAAATTTTAATTTATATTTATTTTATGTAAACAGGATATGAAGAGAATGTGGTGCAGTGGTTAAGTCTCTTGAGACTTGTGGGAGGTCCAATATTCAAATCTTAGCGAACATCTACCTTTTTGGAAAAATAAAAGAAGTAGGGGTAAAATGGGCATTTATGTTCTAAAAAAGGGTTGCCCTAACCCTTTGCCCAAGAAGGCCAAGAGGAGTCAATTGCCGCCTCCACTCTCCCCTTTCTTTATTTTAAAACTTCTATCCCCCTTTAAAATAACCCCTCTTTCCTTCCTCTCTCTCTTGCTTTATTCCCTCTCCCCCTAGGGTTTGCCTTTTTTCTCTCACACGCATAGCTTGCTCTCTCTCTCTCCCTATTTATTGTTCTTCTACAACTTTTTCTCTCCCTCTGCTTTTCCTCTCTCTTTTTGGCTTCTATCTCTCTCCACTGCTCTCTCTCTCTCTCTGGTCTACTGCTCCCACGAAACCCTCTCTCTCTCTCACTTTTCTCTCTCTCTGTTTCCCTCTCCTTTTTACTCTATCTCTCTCTTTCACCAACTCCAGGCGCCCTCTCTTTTCTTCTTTTTTTCTTCTCTCTCTCTTACTTTTCCTCTCTCTCTCAGTTCTCTCTCTCTCTCTCTACCTTCTCTCCCTCTCTCTCTCTCCAATTGTCTTAGGATCGCCAGCGCCTGTATGCCTCGGCTCCCATGCACGAGTTGGAAGTCCGTGCTCTAGGCGGGAGAAGTGCCGCCGCTCCACGTGTCACACCTAGCGTGTCTTGCGAGGCCCGCCCGCTAGGCTGCAAGCTCCCCCGAGCCACGCGTCGCTCGCCAAGAAGACGACGCACCGGACATCGTCACCCGTGCCGCGGGTGAACATGCACAGCCAGCCACACGTTCCTCTCACCTGCTCCGCCCGTATATGGCCTGCGCCAGCCACGCGCCAACCTCGGACTCCGCGCACCCATAGCCACCTATACACCTGCTCTTGCGCACCCTGTGCCTCGGTCCACTACGCCAGCCCCTCTAGCACCTGTCCACCTGCCATTGCTTGCCACGAGCCCGCTGGTCCAGTGCACCCAGCCAGCCAGAAAGCCCAGTCTACGCCCGTGCATTGCTCCCCTTTGCTATTTTAGTTTTGTTTTCCATTTATTTAATTATTTGTTTAGGTTTAGTTGATTAGATATTTCTTTTTAGGATATTAAAAACAGAAACTTTGTAATTTTATTTCTTGCTTTTATATTCGTGATGATATTATTTTAAAGTTGCAATAGTGAAATATTGGTGTTTTCTTTAGTCTAGATTTCCTTCCTCTAATTTATTTTCTCCTTCAAATGTGGTTGTCTTTATTTTCCCAAAATTAGCTCATTTAAGTTAGATTTTCAAATCTTAGTAACTTTAGCTAATTAATTTACTGTTTGATTAGGTAATCAAATTAATTAGTGCAATTTTTTAATTTTTTAGATTAATTAAAATTCAAAGTTTTTAAAATTAAAAATCTATTTGTCCATGGATCGACTCAATTCTTACCACTTACTAATTTCAAATTAATTGTGAGTTCTGGTAATATTTGAAGTTGGTTGCCGTGAGTATTTAACAACGCACATTATGTGCACATCAATTTTTGGCGTCGTTGCCGGAGAATTAGATTTTTAGTTTTTATTATTTTGGATTTAGTGTAATTATTCTATGGCTAACATTTTTTTTTTTTTTTTTTTTGTAGGTGCATTGAAAAAAAAAAAAAAAGGAAAACAAAAATCTTGGTGATTGTGTTCCAACTTTCCCTTTTCATATTTCCTTTTTAGTTAGTTTCCTTTTTAGTAGTTCTTAATTTAGATAGGTTTCCATTAATTAAAAAAAAAAACAGAAAATCCAAATATAAAAATCTCAATGTCAAGGTTATAAACTTTCCATGTTAGTCTTTCATCATTTTAGGAAAGCATAAATTAGTTAAGTTTCCTTTCTTAGTTTATTTCGTTATTTGTTGAAGATTGCGGGAGAAAGGTACGTTCTTCATTTATAGTAAGTCATTCATGATTGCATACAAGCCCTTTGCTTGATTTGACTATTACATTACATTCAAAAATATTTAAGGGCAATACCTTTAACAACATAAGATAGCGATTTCATCACCCTTCTTTAACCCACAAACAACCATCCTTATATAGTCATTTCCTAAACCTAATAAAAGAAAGTAAAAAGAGACTCTAGGGTTCACACTGTGAGTAGTTTAAATCTTAGGTTGCCTCCACTTTTGGCAACAGTGTCTAGGCTAGATGTTACAAAGGCAAATGCCTAAGCGGAAAAGTTGTTACTTAATTAGGTCCCTACGAAAGTAGGGCGAGCCTCCCATTACCCCACATCGTACCTGGCCGTTAACCGATTTTGGGTGTGGCTTAAGGTGGACCCCATTCACCTTGTAAGAAAATTCACATAGAAGTCTAGATCAACTTTAGGTCATTAGGTTAATTTGTTTGCTAAATTGTTTGTATACATGTATATATAAAAGAAAAATACAAGTCAATCTTCTTATCTCATTTTTGTCTAGTATATGCTAGGTAGAAGATCTTAAAATCCAGATATCATCAATCACATTCAAGAAATTGAGAGATATCTATATCACCAAAGGCATATTCAACATTAAATGGCTGGAAATAATCAAGAAATGCCTAAACATATGAAAGAATATTTTATTCTTCAGGGATATAACCCTTCATCTTGTATTTAATTGCCCAATACTCATGCAGCCCATTATGAGATCAAGCCCAGTACCATCCAGATGCTCCCATATTTCTATAGGAATACCAATGAAGATCCATATAAGCATTTGGATGAATTTTTTGAGATTTGTTCCGTCGTGAAAATCTAAGATTTTACGGAAGATACCCTTCGCCTAACCCTATTTCCTTTCTCTCTTAAGGATAAGGCTAAATACTAGCTTGGTACAATAATGTCGTACTTTTTTATGGTACTAGTTGTTTTGGATTTTTATATTTTTTATTTGTGCGCTTGATCTAAATCATTTAGATGATTGCATTGTTCTTCGACCCGATCTCGCTACCCACAAATAGAATAGCGTTAATTACATCTTCCAAAGAGGAAAACCCTTGATTAAGCGTCGGAAGATTAGAATAACACCCTTTTAAATAATGTGAATGAATTGACAAGAATATATTCAAAAATGAATGAATTTCAGTTTTGTATTTGAGGAGAAACTCATTTTTTAGTTGTTAGAGTTGAGTCTGCGTAGGGGCACATAGACTCATCTGCCATTTTGCTCTTTTTTATTTTTCTTTCAAAAATATGTCAAGAGGCTTGATTTTTTAGTTATTCATTAATTGACAGTAATGAGAGACATTTTTAGGTCCTTTTGAAATGACATGTATGAGTACATTTTGCATTTATTTGAGTTTTTGTGTTTTGGAGGTGGGTATGAAGCTTGAGTCTACGCAGGGGTGCGCAGACTCATCTATCACCAAGTTGATTTAAGCCTTTTTATGTATTTTCCAAAATCAACTTTGAGTTTTATTTGATTTTTGACTTATAGGAAGTTTATAGTTTTATTTGGAGCTTTTGATTTAATTTGGAGGAAATTTAAGGCTGAAAATTCAGATTTTGGGAATTTGGAGTTGAATATGTGCAGGGGTGCGCAGACTCATCTGTCACCAATGTATTTTAAGCATTTTTATGTATTTTGCAAAGGAACCTTTTGGTTTTATTTGGTTTTTTGGCTTGTAGAAAGTATAAAGCTTTTGTTTAGAGTTTTGTATTTGATTTGAAGGGATTTTAATGACTGAAGATTTAGATTTCAAGAATTTGGGGTTGAGTCTGCGCAGGAGTGCACAGACTCATTTGTCACCAATATGTTTTGTACAGTTTTAAGTGTTTTATAGGAGCATCTTTGAATTTTATTTGATTTTTGGCTTATGGGAAGTATATAGTTTTTATTTGGAGCTTTTGGTTTAATTTAGAGGGAATTTAAGGTTGAAAATCCAAATTTCATGAATTAGGGATCGAGTCTGCGCAGAGGTGCGCAGACTCATCTGTCACTAGGTTGTTTTTGTACAAATTGTTTATTTTCTGAACAGTAGCTTTAGATTTCAGCTGATTTTTTTATTTGCATGATGAAACTTGATTTTCTTTAAGCTTTAGATCATCTTGGAAGAGATTAGAATTTGGATTTCAGATTTTTTATGGACTTAGGGGATAGGTCTGCGCAGGGGTGCGCAGACTCAAGTTTTAACCTGAGATGACTCTTTGTTGGATTTTTTAATGAACTACTGATTAGATGATTTTATTTCTGATCTTATTTGATAATGATTTGCAAGCCTGAAGATGAATACAAGTTCCAGAGGCCATGGAAAAAGAGTTGAGCCTTTGGGTTGAGGCACAGACTCAAGTTAAAGAAGACTTCCAAGAGCTTTGGGTAGGATTTGTTGTGAAGATGAAACCACCTAAGATTGAGGAGAATTTCAAGACTTTCAAGATGTTGATGGAGCTTACTACAAATGGTTTTTAGATGATGGAAGCTTTGATCCTCAAGGGGGGGAAATGTTTGTAAAAGAGGGGTTTGAGTCTGTGCAATCGTGCGCAGACTCAATTGACTTGTAATTTGAGTTGAATCTGAGGAGATTTGGATCCTTCTGTAAATGGGTTGTTTATTTATATGAAGTTGAAATGTTTGAGTTGTTCATTCCAAGCTCTTGTTGTTCTCAAAAGATTTTGGCTATTTGATTTATTGTTTCTCTGATTTTTTATTTGAAGTGAGCCTATGGAAAAGTATGTAGACTCAAGAGTTATTTCAAAAGAAGTTTATTTAAGTTTGATTTGTATGTTGTGGGGTATCATTTTTCTCAAAGTTTTGATTTGATTATTTGAGTTTTTTAGACAATTTTTTTATCTTTTGAGCCTATGGCAGGAGCGCAGGCTCAACTTGAATTTTGATGTTTTGTGTTTATTTAAAAAAGAGAATATTTACTTTAAACCTTTTTTAAGTTGTTTATAAGTTAACTTTAGTTATTTGAGCTATTTGAGTCATAATCATGGTCCTTAGTCCATGCAATGCATCATTTGTCATTTTTGGGCTGAGTCTGCACAAGGGTGCACATAATCAAGTTTGAAAACTGGTTTTCGTTGTATCCTACACAATTCAAGCTACATTTAAATACATCAAGGGGGTTAGTTTCAATTAGTAAAGTTGAAATAAGAAATCCGGAGTCGGAAAATATAATTTGTATTTGTTAGAATTGGGTGCCCTCAAAGCCAATCATTGTACATTCTAGTTCAGATTATTAATAAAGGCTATCATTTCTTCATTTAATAGTTCTCGCAATTAACTATCGTAATGAAAGTCCATAGACAAATGTATGGGATATTGAATCATGATGAGATCATGATAGTGAGATCAATATCCTAAGGCAATTGTCTTAAATAGTTCTCGATTTTAGGATATTTGAGATGGACATTAACTATCCGATAAGATCGACACAAGTTATGTCTGCTCATATGATGAGGGTGAATGATCTCACATTCACTCGTGTGGTGACACTAAGACAAACAAGTGGGTGCTCATTAGAGAATGAGTTCACTGAACATACCTAAATAAGAATTCCTGGATGGTAATTATACCTATTAGTCAACCAGGGAATTCAATCGTTGCAGTAGCACAGTTGGTCCTTTGACCTGAGTCACCAATGATACCTTGTTTGTGGACCATTGTATCTTGATTCTCTGACTCGTGGACTTTAACCATTAAGTCCACCATAATCGGTCTTTCAGATACAGTGGAAAGCTTGCGAAGGTAATTGAGTGAACAACAAGGGATCACTCACTCTTGGTATAAGACTGGAGAGAGAATGTCCTATGGATGTGTACACAGAAATCCCTGGCCAGGGTCAAATGAAAGAGATGTCTTTCTAGATATTAACTGTGTACTGGAATCCATCTGGATAATGCGATAGAAGGTTTGACTATAAAACCATACCCTTGCGTTATCGGGACATTGCATGAGTGAAGGATTATATCTGTGCGGTATCGGCAGACGGAAAGGTTCAATTGAAGGGAACAGTATCCCTTATATCTTATGGGATCATGAGGTAGTGTTTGGTGCTGTTCATGATCAGAAGGCCAAGTGATTTGATCATCAGATGATAATTAACTTGTTTATTAAATTAATCATTTAACATGTGATGTTTAAATGTTAATTAATAAATATTAAACTCAAGAAACAGTTCTAAGTTTAATGGGCCTGCAACCGGACTGATATATGGGCCTAGAGGGTCACACACATAAGAGTTCTCGTCAGACGGTGAGAGATGTTAAATTTCATGCTTATCTGGGTTTTTGTGAAAAGCTGTAGGATAAACATGAAGATTTAATGGAGAATTATCCAAGGCCAAACTCTTGGATAATCACGAGGATTATTCCTTGTGCTTATCCTTATTTCTATAAAAGGAGGGCCAAGGGGAAGGGGTAAAAAAGGTTAGTTGGACGAATTTTACTCCCCAGATTCTCTCTCTCCTCTCTCTCTCCTTCTCTCTCTCTTGGAGTGGATATGTCTCTCTCTGCGCATGGTGGATTTGAGATCTGGTTGGAGCACTCAAGTCGAGAAGGAAATCGCGTCTGCTGCGGGAACTCGTGTGGATACCTCTAGAGATCGTGCGCGTGCGCGATTACCAAGTCGGCATCATCCACGGGAGATTCGAAACCCCGCAAAGGTGAAGAACTGTTCTTCCCGCTAAGATTTTAATGTTCGTTTTACGACCCCAGCAACCGATCCAATGGAATCAATTTTATTTCTGCTGCGTTCATGGCGATTCCTTACACTGGTATCAGAGCCAGGTTCGCTGGTTCGGTTGTAAAATGGCACCGTTTTGTGTGTTTTCTCGTTATGCGTGAAGAACCCGTATTATACGTGTTCTTATGTTTAATCTGATTAAAAATGACAGAATCGTGTTCATATGATGAGCACAAATAATTTGATTATTTTTCTGTATTTTTCGGATTTTATTTGGGTTTTTCGGAGTTCTTCATGTGATGATGAACCGGGGTACATCGGCACCGAAGTGCCCTTGGAGGTCTTGAAAATCGAGCCCAAACTCGGTTTATAAACCGTGCAAAAATCAGATTTTTTTAGGGATTTTTGGGGCTTGATTTCCTCCCCAACGCTGGTCACCGGCGGCCCTGCCGGCGCCGAGCACGACGCCGGCGCCGGGGGCACCGCCGGCCGGGGTCACTGCCGCCGAAGGCAGTCGCCGGCGCCGCCTGCAAGTCCCCAACTTGCCGGTTAGGGTTTGCTGGTTAGGAAGAAGAAAGGGGGCCGGTCGAATCCGTTCAAAGGGGATGAACCGCCCGGTCCCGACCCGGTCGGACCGGGCGGGGCTGGGCGGCGCCCTGGCCGAGCCAGGGTGCGACCCTGGCTGAGCCAGGGTTCGACCCTGGCCGAGCCAGGGCTCGGGTCTGGCTGGGCCAAACCCCCTGGACGAGCCAGGGCTCGACCCTGGCCGAGCCAGGGCCCTGGGTCCGGGCCTTTGGGCCCTAATGGGCTGGGCCCATTTTCTGTTTTATTAAAAAATGTTTTTAATGACTGTTTAGCCCCTTATAAACCCATTATTAGCCCATTTAAGCCCGTTTTAAAATTGTGTTAAGACAGAAAAATTATAGAAATAATTAATAATTGTTATTAATTATTTTTATGATTATTAACAGCTTATTAAAGTGTTTAATAACTGTTATTTAATTAAAGGGCTTTGTTATTAATAGGGTGTTAGTTAATTATTTAAAATTGTTTTAGATAATTAATTTTCCTGTTAAATCAATTAGTTTAAAATTGTTTTAAACTGATTTCATGCATAACTTGATTACTTTTTCTGTTCAAATTGTTTGAATCATTATTTAGAATAACTAAATGGTTTAGTTAGTTAATTTGTCAATAATGTTTTGAATATTATTGATTATGCTGAAATAAATGTTATTTCGAAAACTAATTGGTATTATAATTTTATATTTATAAAAATTTAATACCAAACAGCAATTATGTGATGATTGTGATGCATGTGATGTGTTTTATGGTGGGATGATCATGGACTTAGTATTTTCATGTGATGAATGATGTGAATGGATGCGATGCTTATTTCATTTGGTATTTGAAATAGGACCTGCGTGTCCTCCTCTCTCTTAATCCAAATGTACTTTCTACCTTCCTATAAGATTGTACTCCCCTTGATAAGATCAAGGTTTCTAATTGTTTAAATGTACATTTGTGGACCTGCAAGTCCTGAATTTCATATTTAAATGTATCGGATTAAGCTAAGAGGACGGGATCTTCTGAAGACACCTCTGGAGGGAGGACTCGCATCAAATGGAACCAGTGTTGCTGTTTTCACATTAGGATCCTATTATGGATCATCGTTTGGCTCCGATGATTCCATAGTAGCTTTAGCAGTCCATGATCATCCCCATTTAATTTTTCTGCATATATGTGATATTTGTGGACTATGCTATCATATATATATATTTCTATTAAGTATATTGATACTTCAAATTGAAATACTATTGATAGCACGATTTTTATAAATCAAAATCAAAACCCTCTTTTAAAACTTAAGTTGTAAACGTGAGATATTCAGAATAATCCACGTAACCCACCATCATTATAGATCTTAGGATAATTCTTATCTCAAACGGATTTGTTGTGCTACCACAAGGTCTGTTTGATTTAGATATTAAACTAGGTCTACGACATGTGATGTCATTAAGATGAATGGACAAATAGTGTAGTTTTGTTGTGCTACCACAAGGATTGCACTATGAATTTATGTCATCTAAGTAATGATGGATAAACTTAACTGAATCAAATTGATTTGTTGTGCTACCACAAGGTCATTCTGATTCAGGGGTTAAATCGATCGGATATTGCAAACGTTGCAACTGTCAAGAGTTGACTGCCTAAGGGACTTGATGTGATTTGTTGTGCTACCACAAGGTCACATGCATGTTGCCCGAAGGATTCTGATCCCCACTAGGAGATCACCGGAATCTCCCATTCCGTATCTTAGAGGGTCATACAGATCGCCGAAAAATAGTGGGAGCATAAATCTAGATTAAAAGTCCTAAATCTGATTTTAAGAACCATCTGCTCATTTTATATATTTCCATGTAGGTCGCTATGTCGTCACCTAACCCCCTCCGTTGCATACTTGATGCAAACAAACTCACAGGACCAAATTACATTGACTGGTTACGCAACCTGAAGATTGTCCTCAGGTGTGAAAAGCCAGCCTATGTCCTGGATCAACCAGATCCAGTGCAACCCGGTGATAATGCTAACGAAGATGAATTAATGATGTTTGAAAATTGGAAGGAGGACTCTGTCAAGGTCCAGTGCTATATGTTCGGTTCAATGAACAATGAACTGCAGCGACAGCATGATAACATGGAACCTAAGACCATTCTGAATCACCTACAAGAGTTGTTTGGTGAACAATCCAGAACAGAAAGATATGAGATATCTAAGAAATTGTTCAGGACCAGAATGAGCGAGGGCACATCTATGCAAACTCATGTGCTCAAGATGATAGAGTGGATTGAGAGGCTTGCTGTGCTTGGCTTTGTTATGAACAATGACCTAAGCATCGACTTAATCCTACAATTCCTTCCAGATTCATTGTCACAATTCATTATCAACTTCAATATGAACAAAATTGAAGTTTCACTGGCTGAGCTGCTCAACATGTTGAAGACAACATAAGGCACTATCCAGAAAGATAAGCCACAAGTAATGCTTGTTGGTAAGACCAACAAGAAAAGAAAAGCTGGACAGACCTTTAAGAAAGGTAAGCCTAAGAAGCTAGTGAAAAGCAAACCGGCGGCACAAAAGGACAAAGCTAAAGTCAATGATAAAGGTCAGTGTTTCCACTGCCATAAAGAAGGTCATTGGAAGAGAAACTGCAAGATTTATCTTGCAGAAAAAGCAAAGGAGAAGCTTGGTGAAGCTTCAGGTATTCTCATGATCGATCTTAACTTGTCTTATAGAGAAACAACATCTTGGGTATTAGATACTGGATGTGTTTCTCATATCTGCAATAACTTGCAGGTGTTAACAAGTAAAAGAAGATTGAACCGCGGATACGTGGATCTGAGGCTCGGGAATGGAGCAAAAGTTGCTGCGTTAGCTGTGGGGACAGCAAGACTTCAGATGCCATCAGGAGACTCTTTGGAATTGATAGATTATTATTATGTTCCAACCATTATAAGGAATATCATATCTATTTCATGTTTAGATAGACAAGGATATTCTATGAAACTAGAGAATAAAGGTTGTTCAATTTATCAAGGAGACAAATTGTTTGCTTCCGGATATTTATTGAATGGATTATATTTACTTGATATTTCATATGATGTTTGTCTGGTAAATAATTCTCTTGAATGCTTAGATAAGGATGTGAATAAATCGTACCTATGGCATTGCAGGCTAGGTCATATAAATGAGAACATGATCATAAGGTTGCAAAAGAATGGATATCTTGATCCATTTGATTATGAATCATTTGCAACCTGTGAAGCTTGTCTCATGGGAAAGATGACCAAAGCTCCATTCTCAGGACATGGAGAAAGAGCTAAGGACTTATTGGAACTAATACATAGTAATGTATGTGGTCCAATGTCCACTCATGCTATGGGTGGTTACTCATACTTTGTTTCATTTACAGATGATTTCTCAAGATATGGCTACATATATTTAATGAAATATAAGTCAGAAGTCTTTGAGAAATTTAAAGAGTTTAAAAACGAAGTTGAGAACCAGACTGGAAAGAGTATCAAAACTCTTCGATCAGATCGAGGGGGTGAATACTTAAGTACATAATTCACAGAATATCTAAAGAATAATGGTATTTTGTCTCAGTGGACTCCTCCCTATACACCTCAGTTAAATGGTGTATCGGAAAGGAGAAATCGTACTCTATTAGATATGGTACGATCCATGATGAGTTATGCCAAACTTCCAATCTCTTTATGGGGATATGCACTGTTGACTGTTGCATATCTGTTGAACAAAGTTCCCAGTAAGTCAGTACCTTCCACTCCATATGAGATATGGAAAGGAAAGAAACCAGACTTAAAGCATGTTAGAGTCTGGGGTTGTCCTGCACATGTCAAAAGACATGATCCAGACAAACTGGATTCCAGGACAGAGAAATGTAGATTTGTGGGATATCCAAAAGAGACTTTTGGATATTACTTCTATCAGCCTAGCGATCAAAGGGTGTTTGTCGCAAAAAGAGCTGTCTTCTTAGAGAAAGAATATCTTTCAAAAGAAGACAGTGGGAGCAAGATAGAACTGGAAGAAATTCTAGACTCACAAATCAACACTGGTTCATCTACTGAAACATTGACTCAAGAACTTGTTCAAGATAATACACAAAAGGTTCGCAGATCAGGTAGATTGCCTAAGCAGCCTGAAAGATATGTTGGACATATCGATGATGGCAAGCCAAAAGTGCACTTAAATGAGGATGATGATCCTCAAACCTACCAAGAAGCCATAAATAGTCAAGAATCAGAAAAATGACAAGAGGCAATGGATTCTGAAATTCAGTCAATGTATGCCAACCAAGTTTGGAACTTGGTTGATCTGCCAGAAGGTATGGTACCTATTGGCAGTAAATGGATCTTTAAAAGAAAGATCGGGACAGATGGACAGATTGACACATACAAGGCAAGGCTGGTAGCAAAAGGATATCGTCAAAGGCAAGGCATTGACTATGACGAAACCTTTTCTCCAGTTGCCATGATTAAGTCAATCAGAATACTTCTTTCTATCGCCGCATTCTATGATTATGAAATATGGCAAATTGATGTGAAAACAGCATTCCTTAACGGGAACCTTCAAGAAGAGGTGTATATGATACAACCTGAAGGATTCACTTCCATAGAGCATTCAAGAAAGGTATGCAAGCTGCAAAGATCCATCTATGGATTAAAGCAGGCATCCCGAACTTGGAACTTAAGATTTGATGAAGCAATCAAATCTTATGACTTCATTAAGAATGAAGATGAACCTTGTGTATACAAAAAGGCTAGTGGGAGCGCAGTTACCTTTTTGGTACTTTACGTTGATGACATTCTACTCATTGGGAATGATGTAGGAATGTTGTCATCAGTAAAGACTTGGTTATTCAAAAACTTCTCCATGAAAGATTTGGGAGAAGCATCCTATATTCTGGGAATAATGATCTATAGAGATAGGTCCAAAAGGATGCTTGGCTTGTCCCAATCTATGTACATAGATACCATAGTCAAAAGGTTTGGCATGGAAAATTCCAAGAGAGGCCTCGTTCCTATGAGGCATGGAATTTATCTCTCTAAAGAAATG
Source organism: Zantedeschia hybrid cultivar (assembly GCA_030544215.1). Taxonomy (NCBI): domain Eukaryota; kingdom Viridiplantae; phylum Streptophyta; class Magnoliopsida; order Alismatales; family Araceae; genus Zantedeschia; species Zantedeschia hybrid cultivar. Next base: position 29,529,644 of record JARZZO010000003.1, on the reverse strand, counting down.
TCTCCCAAGACACCTGAAGAGAGAGCATACATAGATAGAGTTCCTTATGTCTCGGCAATAGGATCTATCATGTATGCAATGCTATGTACTAGGCTTGATGTGGCACATCCATTAAGTGTCACTAGTAGATATCAGGCTGATCCAGGTGAGGAACACTAGAAGGCGGTGAAATGTATCCTTAGATACTTGAGAAGGACTAAGGATCTATTTCTCGTTTATGGAGGAAACGACTTGGAACTTCGAGGATTTACTGACTCGAGTTTCCAGTCGGATATGGATGACAGCAAATCCATGTCTGGATTTGTGTTCATGTTAAATGGAGGTGCAGTAAGTTGGAAGAGTTCCAAACAGGAAACAACTGCAGATTCGACGACCGAAGCAGAATACATTGCTGCAGCTGAAGCGACCAAGGATGCGGTTTGGATGAAGAAGTTCATCTCGGCGCTTGGAGTCGTTCCAAGCATTTCAGATCCTGTTCCATTATTGTGTGACAACAATGGGGCAATAGCTCAAGCGAAGGAGCCCAGATCACATCAGAAGTCAAAGCACATTCTGAAACGATTTCATCTGATTCGTGAGATCATCGCCCGAGGAGATATAGTAGTTGAGAAAGTCTCATATGAAGATAATGTAGCAGATCCCTTGACTAAGCCATTGTCTCAAAACAATTTAGAACGTCACCTTAAGTCTATGGGACTTAGACACATGGGTGATTGGCTATAGTCCAAGTGGGAGAATGTTAGAATTGGGTGTCCTCAAAGCCAATCATTGTACATTCTAGTTCAGATTATTAATAAAGGCTATCATTTCTTCATTTAATAGTTCTCGCAATTAACTATCGTAATGAAAGTCCATAGACAAATGTATGGGATATTGAATCATGATAAGATCATGATAGTGAGATCAATATCCTAAGGCAATTGTCTTAAATAGTTCTCGATCATAGGATATTTGAGATGGACATTAAATATCCGATAAGATCGACACAAGTTATGTCTGCTCATATGATGAGGGTGAATGATCTCACATTCACTCGTGTGGTGACACTAAGGCAAACAAGTGGGTGCTCATTAGAGAATGAGTTCACTGAACATACCCAAATAAGAATTCCTGGTGGTAATTATACCTATTAGTCAACCAGGGAATTCAATCGTTGCAGTAGCACAGTTGGTCCTTTGACCTGAGTCACCAATGATACCTTGTTTGTGGACCATTGTATCTTGATTCTCTTACTCGTGGACTTTAACCATTAAGTCCACCATAACCGGTCTTTCAGATACAGTGGAAAGCTTGCGAAGGTAATTGAGTGAACAACAAGGGATCACTCACTCTTGGTATAAGACTGGAGAGAGAATGTCCTATGGATGTGTACACAGAAATCCCTGGCCAGGGTCAAATGAAAGAAATGTCTTTCTAGATATTAACTGTGTAGTGGAATCCATCTGGATAATGCGATAGAGGGTTTGACTATAAAACCATACCCTTGCGTTATCGGGACATTGCATGAGTGAAGGATTATATCTGTGCGGTATCGGCAGACGGAAAGGTTCAATTGAAGGGAACAATATCATTTATATCTTCTGGGATCATGAGGTAGTGTTTGGTGCTGTTCATGATCAGAAGGCCAAGTGATTTGATCATCAGATGATAATTCACTTGTTTATTAAATTAATCATTTAACATGTGATGTTTAAATGTTAATTAATAAATATTAAACTCAAGAAACAGTTCTAAGTTTAATGGGCCTGCAACCGGACTGATATATGGGCCTAGAGGGTCACACACATAAGAGTTCTCGTCAGACGGTGAGAGATGTTAAATTTCATGCTTATCTGGGTTTTTGTGAAAAGCTGCAGGATAAACATGAAGATTTAATGGAGAATTATCCAAGACCAAACTCTTGGATAATCACGAGGATTATTCCCTGTGCTTATCCTTATTTCTATAAAAGGAGGGCCAAGGGGAAGGGGTAAAAAAGGTTAGTTGGACGAATTTTACTCCCCAGATTCTCTCTCTCCTCTCTCTCTCTCCTTCTCTCTCTCTTGGAGTGGATCTGTCTCTCTCCGCACATGGTGGATTTGAGATCTGGTCGGAGCACTCAAGTCGAGGAGGAAATCGCGTCTGCTGCGGGAACTCGTGTGGATACCTCTAGAGATCGTGCGCGTGCGCGATTACCGAGTCGGCATCATCCACGGGAGATTCGAAACCCCGCAAAGGTGAAGAACTGTTCTTCCCGCTAAGATTTTAATGTCCGTTTTACGACCCCAGCAACTGATCCAATGGAATCAATTTTATTTCCGCTGCGTTCATGGCGATTCCTTACAGTATTCCACCCGGATAAACTTCTATGGTTATAGGTGCGCAGACTCAAAAATCTGAGCATATATTTAGTTTTATATTTCCTTTAACTTGAAGTGATTCAATCACCACAAACTTGGGGAGTATGATACTGAGAAATCGTAGAAATTGAGTATGGCTATATAGAGCCTTTTCAATGAATGTTCCTTATATGGATTCTTTCAAATAACATGATTTCTTCATATTTATCCCGTTCTTGTTTGATCATTTTATAAAGCATTGAAAATGCTTAATATAATGACTTCAAGATAAACTTCAACCCTTTATTAGAAGAACCTAATAAGGGTTTAGGACATTTATGAAGAACCATACCATGAAAGGACCTGAAGGACCAATTCCCCTAAAGGGATCATATATGGCCATAAACTATGGGGATGGCTGATAGATATAGGTGTCCTCCAAGCCAATCATAAGGCACCTATTTCAATCTGGTTCACTAATCAATGGCATTAAATTCATTATGTAGATTAGTATATTCATAATTGTGCATAATGAAGTCCATGAATATGTGCAATAGTCATCAGATTATGATGAGATCATAATAATGAGACTGATGACTTATAAACACATATTCTCAATTGTTCCTAGTCGTAGGATGTTTTGAGAAGGACATCAAACATCCGGTTAGACTAGTACAGGTTATTCCAGCTCATATGATGAGGGTAACTGATCTCGTTAGTTACTAGTGTGGAGACACAATGGTAAACCTGTCGGTGCTCATTGGAGAATGAGTTCACTGAACTGATCCGACATGAAACGCCGAATGGTAATTTACCTGACTGTCAATCGGCTTGATTCATCGTCACAGTAGCGTGGTTGATCCTTGGACTTGAGACACCAAAGACACCTTGTCGGTGGACTTCTAAACTTTGACCTTGACCTACGAATCCCTATCCACGGGATCTCAAATAGTCAAGGATCGGGTCCAGCGGAAGACTTTCGAAGGTGATTGTGTGTTCAATAAAGGATCGTTCGCTCTCAGGTAACTGGAGAGAGAATGCTCTAGAGTAGATCCGCAGGAGTCTCTGGCCAGAGCAGAAACAATATCAGAAAAAGTGGTTTTCGGATATTGTAAAGCGGAGTCTGATTCAAGTGAGTTGACAATCTAGGGTTTGATAGTTGACCATACCCTAGGTTAACTCGAGAGCATTGTGCGAATGAAGGATTATAGCCACGTGGTAACTGTGGACGGACAGGTTCCATGAGCGGGTTGCTGAACCCCATTACCTTCCGGGATCATGCGGTGTTGCTTGGCACCCAACTTGATCAGAAGTCCGACCGAATTTACATGCGATGATAATTCGGTTGAGTAATTAGTTAATATCTAGATATTAATTAATTACAATAAGTCAATAACTAGTTATTGGACTTAACGGGCTGAAAACCGGACTGGTAAATGGGCCTAGAGGGTCACACGCAATAAGATTCTCAGTCGGTGGTACATAAGTGGGATTTATATTAACTCGGGGACTTTTGTGAAAAGTCGCGCCGACTTAATATATATACACGTTGTTGAGAAACCCTGGGCCAAGCTCCAGGATTTTCCTTGTTGGCCGTCATCCCCCCATTCTCTCTCCTCCTCTGGGTGTCCCGTTCGGCGCGCCAGAACAACTTCCATCTCCGCCGCGTGTGATTCCCGAAAGTCGGGAATTCCCGTCGGCGGGATTTCCACAATCGTTGCGGCGACGGATCTTCAGGGAGCGAGCTGAAATGGACGAGGGATCGAGGACGAACCACCGCGGAGGATCGCGTGGATACCGCTGGAGGCCGGACGCTTGTGCGGCTTGCGGCATCGCCTCGACGGAACCGAAACGGAAGCGGATTCGAATCCGCGCACGGTAATCAGATTCCAACCCAGTTTTTCGGTTTGCGTTTTTTCATTCCAAATCGGATCAGCAGGCATCGGGCGGGTTTAATTTTGTTCATCGTTTCCGCTACGTTCTTCGAGTCCCGCCCGGATCCCAACAATGGCTGCCAAGGGAGGTGTGCCGAGCACAAGCTACTTACCCAAAGGGTGCCCTTGATGCCTTCAAAATGTAAGGAAAACCCACAAGAAGTAACCCAATACATCTCTACAATTGGGGAGCAAAGAACTCCACCGACTTGTGCCGAGACATTCGGGACATATCATCTAAATGAACCCATAGCAATGGGAACATAAGAATGATGTTTTTTGTATGAGGGCCCTTAATGGGTTAACCCAACATTGGAATTGTTGGTTACCCTTTGATTGGGACTTCCTTGATGAAAATGTCGGAAGAAACTTAAAATCTTAAAAGATATAACATAATTTCAGATTAAAACATCGAGGGCTTGATAAAACCCAAAGTCGAAGCCATTTGGTGCTTTCATTGGGCATCAAAAGACAGCCCTAAGTCCAAGGATCCTTTGGACAAATTGGGGGGGATCAAAGAATCACCTCACATCAAACCCACAAACAAACAGAGGCACAAACTCAGATCTTCAAACCTGAACATGGGCGCAGACTCAGTACTGTAGCATTTGCATGTGCAGACTCAGCATAGTGGGCGTAGAATCAAGTTTAAAACTGATTTTTGATAAAATGTGGGCTTAATCATAATCCAAATAATGGAAAATAAAGTATGAAAGGTATGAAAACCAAAAACCTTATTTAAAATATATTTTAGATGTACTTTTTAGGAAATATCATGAAAAACACAAACAAGAAAGTCATTAATAACTTAAATGCAAAAAAGCAAATATACTTTGATTCTTTTGATGGATCTTTTCTTTTGGCTCCATGTTAGAGGAATTATATCCACAGAAGCCAATCCCCAACTGGTGGGGAGTCTCCCTTGAGAACCTTTAGGGCCGAAACCCTTAGCCATTTAAGGAAAAGATCAAATCAAAACCGAATCGGTTATGAACTTAAAAAACAGAAGCTTAGAACATAAGATTCATGGGATTTGATGGACTTCTCATGATGTTTGGCTATGGGGGAGCCTCATCCATAGAATGGATGTCCTCCTAAGGGACATGGAAGACCAAGACACCTTGAAGAACCCCCAAACTCAAGACAAACAAATAATAAAAAAAAGTTTTAGAAATATTGGACAACAAGCAACATTTCGGATCATAACTCTATTTTTTAAGGGATTTTTGAGGCTTGAGAAGACCATTTCTATTAAGTAGAAAGGTCTCTCTGTCATTCCCAAACAAAATATACAAGCCCTATGAAGGAAAAATGGCATCTACAGTAAGATAACCAGCAGATTCAAAAAACAGAGACAGAAAATCTAAACTTCAACTTCCTTTGTATTTCAACCTCATAGATGAACATCAAGGGGGAGATAGAAGCTGGCATCAATATACATTTAAAAAAGAATCTAGAAAGCAAGATAAATAAAGAAAACCCCATCACCATCCCCCTTCTACCTTGGGGATGGGATGAGATTGGGGATGGCCCCAAGCTTCTTCTCTCTTTTCTTCTTCTCTTCTTCTTTTCCTCTCTTTCTTTCACTCTTTTCTTCTCCTTTCTCTCTTTGATTTCAGAAGGAGGAGGGGAGGGGAGGAGGGGGATGTGGTCTTCTCTCTTTTTTCTATTTAGTGGGCTTTTGTCTCCAACTTTTGCTTGGAGAATGATGGGTTTCGTTTATAGATAGACTTGGATTACTTTACGGGGTAGTTTAGGCATCCTTAACCCCTTGGATTAGAGTTAATAAATCTCACTTAAGAGTCATCCAATAGGATAGTAACACTTGCAAAAATCCCATTGGCTACCTTTTTGCTTTTCACCTACCCCCTTCTAGAAGCATCTTGAAGGGGGGACCACTCTTTTCCTTCTTATCCAATCCTAGGCAGATCTGAATATAGGCCAAAGGGCTTGGATGAGAGGTATGGAGAGGTCCATTAATGCCCTTTAAGGGCTGCCACGAAATTGGGCCAACCCACTTCCTTTTTTGGGCCCAAACTGGTTGCATTGGGGGCCTTTTGGGCTTGAATAAATGGGCCAATTGCTGCCTTTGAATTTCTTCTCTCTTGGGCCTTTCCAACAATTTTTGGGCCTCATTTTGATCACAATTTTGGTGACAACAAATGCCCCCCGCGCATGTAACTCATGCATAGAGGCTGGAGGCAATGAAGTGAGTTGTATGTGTTCCCCATTGTCACGTATCCATCCTTTTTAAGCGGCTCACGGTTTAGAAACCAACCCCACTTGAAGGTCTTCTTTCATCCACTGAGGACTTGTTTGCTTAAGATTGATGCAGTCACGGGGGACCCGCTTTGGACTTGCTCCCGCGATCAGTTTGGATTGGTTTGGAGCTTGTGGCGGCCAGACCTTGCTTTGTTAAAAGAGGGAGGCATAACCCTTTTTAGTTTGCGCCGGTTCAAACTAACCTGGGCCTTGGACCGGTTGGCATTCATTTAGTTTGAAAGAGGGGGCTTGGCCCGTTGAGTCTGCGCCGGTTTGGTTTGGGCCGGCCTAGGCTTTGGACCAGCCAGGGCTTCTAACCGACCGGGTCGGTTATAAAAGAGAAAGGGGGGCGGTATTTTTCCTCTCACCGCTTCCTCTTCTTCCTTTCTCTCCCGCTCCTCTTCGTTGCTCCAGGAGACGCCGAGCCTCCCACGCTTTCTCCTCCTCCTTTCGTCGGTGGCCGGCATTGCAACGGCTGTTAGAGAGTGTCGCCGCCAGTGCCCAAGGGAGGGCCACACCTGTTGTGCTTAGGGTCTTCCTCCATGCAACACATGAGATTTCTTTTTATAAACCTGCTCCTCCCTTTCCATACACGCACGTGCAAAGGGGAAAATCGGAAGGCCACCATCTGTGTGTTTCCTTCTTCGGCGGAGGGCACATCCATCACCACCCAGGGACACCACCACCGCGCCGCCTGGGCCTTCTGTGCATGAATAGGGTAGCCAGATGGGCTGCCCATCTTTGTTCTGTCATCTCCGGGCATTAAAGCCGCGGTTTGGGAGATGGGTGTTGCCGCACCGTGAGTTTGAGGTAAAAAGGCAGAGCCTTTCTCTGATTTTTGGCCAGTGAGACTGTTTGGGGGTTGTTGGCCGTTATTGATCTAGGCAGGGGAGAGCTCCATCTGCATTTGTATCAATTTTTAACATTTCCTTTGTATTTTTTTTTTTTTGCAGGAAATCGGCTTTGGCCTCACCGATCTACAGTAGGCGCAAACTCTTCACTGTAGCACTTGGAGGTCCGATGGCTTTCCTTAGCGTACCCACTATTTTGCTTTGGCAGTCCTTGTGGGAGCGATTCCGAAGGCTGCGGCTTCAGTGCCTAGTCCCGATTGTAGCTCGGCTCTCGGGAATTTGGTCACTGGAATTCCATCGTTACACCCCCTCTATCTTTGACATGGGTTCTTCTTCTCGAAGCCTCTCGGGATGTCCCAGGTAGGTTTTGATAAAATTTTAATAGTCTCCCGTCAAGGGGAGATGTTGCCGAAATTTCGACATAATTTTTCTTCTTTGATAGGGCTTTTTGGATTTTGTTCTGATTGTTATCCCTTCTTTTTCATCAAACATGGCTTCTCAGGGAAAAGGTAAAGCAGTGATACCAGAGACTAACCTCGAAGATGTGACTGTTCCCTCGGCTGGACCTTCTGAGCAAAGCCCCATGATAGCTGAGGGCATGGAGGAGAGAGGGCCTTCAGTGAGCCCCTTTTTCTTGACGCCCGTGGCTGATATAACTGAAGACAGTGAATTGTTGCAATTTTTTGAAGCTGCTATATTGAATCACCCCCTTGCCAATGAAACAACGAGCAGGGTTGATGAGAGTAGACTTGTCCTTGTGGAAGGATTTTATAAATATAGACGAGATAAGGATTATCCATCTCACTTTCCCAGCGATTATCATCTGTATAACTTCCTGCTCGACTTCAAAGTCAACGGGGTGTGCTCCGAGAGGAGGGCATTTTATGCTGAAGATGCTATACTTAAGTCAAGATAGAATTTAAGGGGGACTGTTACCCGTGGCGATTCATTGTTCAAGCCGGGTTACGCCAGAGAAATGCTTATGCCTAGTGGGACTAATATAATGCATCCTCAAGATGGCATTTTAACCCGCTCACCTTCTTTTGTTCCTGCCAAATGGGGTTATGACAAACCCCTTCCCGATTCTCATCACAGGCATCATGGGTTATTTCTTTCACCTTGCAAATGAGGCTACAGAGAGGAGCCATTGATTTTAGACTTTTTGGCTATGAGATTTAGGCTGAAAGCAACAATGGGCTAGTTCGGCGACTTGAAACTTAAGTCTGGCCACAGCTTCATAGAGTATTTTAGGGAATTCACCGATTACGTTCTGGAAAATCATCATAACTTACTGAGCCGAGTCAACCCGGTCGGGAGTGTATATGCTACCCGCTTCAGATACCCAATCTTTAAAGGCTTATGCTGCGGCATGATTGAAGTATTCTTGAAGGAATTCAATACTTTCCATACTCCAGAAGGGGAGACTTCTCTGGATTTATGGACTTTGTATCAACTCTCTGGCTTGCCCATTGATGGGGAGACTTACAAAGAAATATGCCATCCGGACATTGTCAAGGACAGGACGGATGGCAGAGGCAGATATGCCACCTGGAGGTCTTACAAATTCCTTCTCTAGGCTTATATGATTCTGGCTTTTGGTGAAGAGTCCCTTAAAAACAAATCCCGAAGGGAGAGGACGAGTCCGGGGAGTTTTGTGGCTCCGCTATTTTCATAATGTTGATCTTCAATATAAAGAATTCCCAGGGGCTGGTGAGACCCCAATACTAATGGGGCAGACAACCAGGCACAAGAAAGGGTATCCTCACATTATCTTCAGAGATCACAAAAAGGATGCCAATCCACTGGGGTTGGACAGGAACACTCACTTAGCAGCATATCTAGCCTACTGGCTATCAAACTTTGCCCTCCCTCGTGGAGATGAGGGGGTAATTCATCCAGAGATAATGTATGGAGCTTGTGAACTGGCTTGGGAAATTAAGCTATCTTTGGCCCCAATCACTCTGTGTATGATTTTTAAGACCTTGGGCCAACTGGTTTAGCAAAAAATCCCGGGAATTCAATGTTGTGGGTCCCATTCATTTTTTCAATTCTTGGGTAGCTTCAATTTTTTCTGAATCTGCCCCCAAAAGTCTGGCTTCCCCTCGTATATTTCTTCGCATGATTGAATATGCTAGTGTAGAAGGAGGGGATACTCAAAGGCAACTTTATGAAATTCACGGTGTCTTGACCGACATTAAGCAAAAGACAGAAGGAGACTTGCGTTTTTGAAAACATACTGCCAATTCTGTTGGGTTTTCTCGGTTTCCCGGATCGCTCACGCAGCGGAAAAACAAAATTATTTACTGCGATCCGTTCCCGTTTCGAAATCTAAAATACAAGATAATCGGATTATCTTTTCTCACCGTGTGCGGATTCGAATCCGCAGCCGTTTGGTTCCGTCGGTGTGACACCGCAAGCCGCGCAAGCGCCCGGCCTCTAGCGAAGTCCACGCGATCCTCCCTGCGACGGATATCCTCGAGTTCGTCGTTCTTCGCAGCCCGCGAAGCCTCCGCTGGTCGCCGCAATGATCGCCGCAGTGCGCGGACGATATCCCGTCGAACGGGATTCGGAGAAGCGGCGGGGCAGATCTGGATCTGCCTGGACGCCAGAGGGAGACAAAAACTGAGGAGGGGCGGCTAGGGTTAGCAGCAGCTTGGCCTGCTCAGCCCGTTCGCTATGTTTTATACTAACCGCGCGGTTTTTCACAAAAACCCCCGGTTTGTATAAAACTCACTTATTTATCCATCGCCTTGAGAATCATTTGCGTGTGACCCTCTAGGCCCAAGTACCAGTCCAGTTAATGGCCCAGTAAGCCCAGTGACTCCTCACTGGCTTTATTAATTAATTAATAACCCTTTATTAATCAATTAATCAATCGAATTGATGTTGCACATCGAATTCGACCGGGCCTCCGATCACGTTGGGTGCCAAGCAACACCGCGTGAACCCGGAAGGTATTTGGGGTTAAGTAACCCACTCTTGGAACCTTTCCGTCGACAGTTACCGCGTGGATATAATCCTTCATTCGTACAATGCTCTCGAGTCAACTCAGGGTATGGCGAGCTGTCAAACCCTAACCGGTCGACTCACTTGGATTGGATGCCGCTGATGAATATCGGAAAACTCCTTTCCCGATATTATCGTCTGCCCTGGCCAGGGACTTCCGCGCATCCTTCCTAGAGCATTTTATCTCTAAGTACCGAGAGCGAATGATTCCTTATTGACACACAATTCTCTTCGACGGTATTCCACTGCACCCAATCCTTGGCGTATTAGAATCCCGTGGCTAGAGATTCGTAGACCAAGGTCAAAGTACAGAAGTCCACCGCCAAGGTGTCCTTGGTGTCTCAGGTTCGAGGACTATCCACGCAACTGCGACAATAGAATCAAGCTGGTTGACAGTGAGGTACAATACCATCCAGCGATTCAGTCGGATCAGTTCAGTGAACTCATTCTCCAATGAGCACCTACAGATTCGCCTTAGTGTCTCCACACAAATGACTTATGAGACCAGTCATCCTCATCATATGAGCATAAGTAATCTGTACTAGTCTAACCGGATATCCGATGTCCTTCTCGGATATCCTCCGACTAGGAACGATTAAGAATATGTGTGTTTAAGTGATCAGTCTCATTAGTATGATCTCATCATAATCTGATCACCATAGCACATATTCACGGACTTCATTATGAAACGATAATTAACGCGATTTACACATAATGAATATTATGCCATTTTATTAATAATGAACGAGATTTACATTGTTAGATTGGCTTGTAGGCCACCTAAACTAACAATCTCCCACTTGGACTAAAGCCAATCACCTTTATACAATAAGCCCATAGACTCTAGGTGACGCTCAAACACAATTTGAGCCAACGGCTTTGTCAGTGGATCTGCTACATGGTCGACGGGTGGAACTCTTTCCACTACTAAATCTCCTCTAGATAATACGAAAGCGCCTCAGAACATCTTTCGATTTCTGATGAGACCACGGCTCTTTCACTTGTGTAATAGTCCCATTGTTGTCGCACAACAGCGGAACATGATTAGAGATACTGGGAACTACGCCGAGGTCGGTGATGAATTTCTTCAACCACACTGCTTCCTTGGCGGCTTCAGCTGCAGCGATGTACTCAGCTTCAGTCGTCGAATCTGCAGTGGTTACTTGCTTGGAACTCTTCCAGCACACTGCCCCTCCGTTCAATGTAAACACGAATCCAGATGTTGACTTGCTATCATCTGGATATGACTAGAAACTCGAGTCAGTAAAGCCTCGCAGTTTTAAGTCACCTCCTCCATAGACAAGAAACATATCCTTAGTTCTTCTTAAGTACTTAAGGATACATTTCATTGCCTTCCAGTGCTCTTCACCTGGATCAGCCTGAAATCTGCTCGTAACACTTAGAGCAAATGCAACATCAGGCCGTGTACATAGCATGGCATACATGATAGATCCTATGGCAGAGGCATAGGGTATTCTATCCATGAATACCCTCTCATTAGGAGTCTTAGGAGACTGCTCCTTTGAGAGATTGATTCCATGTCTCATCGGTATGAAACCTCTCTTGGAATTTTCCATGCCAAACCTTTTGACTATGGTATCTATGTACAAGGATTGGGTCATTCCAAGCATCCTTTTTGATCTATCTCTATAGATCCGTATTCCTAATACGTAGGATGCTTCTCCCAAATCCTTCATGGAGAAGTGTTTCGACAGCCAGATCTTTACTAATGACATCATAGCTACATCATTCCCAATGAGTAGTATGTCATCTACGTAAAGAATTAGAAAAGTGACTGCACTCCCACTGGTCTTCTTGTACATACAAGGCTCATCTTCATTCTTAATGAAGTCATAAGACTTGACAGCCTCGTCAAATCTTATGTTCCAGCTCCGGGAAGCCTGCTTCAGTCCATAAATAGACCTTTGAAGCTTGCACACTTTATCTGGAGATTCTTTGGATGTGAAACTTTCTGGTTGTATCATATACACCTCTTCCTCAAGGTTATCATTGAGGAAGGCAGTCTTCACATCCATCTGCCAGATTTCATAATCAAAATGTGCAGCAATGGCGAGCTGAACTCTGATCGACTTTATCATGGCAACTGGTGAGAAAGTCTCGTCATAGTCAATTCCTTGCCTTTGACAATATCCCTTTGCCACCAACCTTTCCTTATAAGTGTCGATCCGTCCGTCAGCACCGATCTTTCTTTTAAAGATCCACTTGCAACCGATGGGTACAATACCCTCGGGCAAGTCCTCCAAGTTCCAAACTTGGTTGGTGTATATGGACTGGATTTCTGAGTTCATAGCTTCTCGCCATTTCCCGGCTTCTGGGCCTTCTATAGCCTCCTGGTAGGTTTTCGGATCATCATCCTCATTATATTGTACCTTAGACTCACCTTCAGCGATATGTTCCACATATCATTCGGGTAGTCTAGGTATTCTACCTGATCTACGAGGCTCATCTGTGTGTACCTGAACAGATTCAAGAACTGATATCTCATCTGATGATAATGCAGCTGTATGGGGATCTGGAACCTCTTCCAATACTATTTTACTCCCACTGTCCTCCTGGAGAAGGTATTCCTCTTCCAGGAAGATAGCTTTCCTGACGACAAACACCTTTTGTTCACCATGATGGTAAAAATAGTATCCAAAGGTTTCCTTTGGATATCCCACAAACCTGCATTTATCAGTTCGTGATTCCAGCTTGTCTGGATCATGCCTCTTTACATGAGCAGGACAACCCCAGACTTTAACATGTTTAAATTCTGGTTTCCTGCCTTTCTATATCTCATAAGGAGTAGAGGCCACAGACTTGCTGGGTACTCTGTTCAGTAGGTATGCTGCTGACTCTAGAGCATACCCCCAGAGGGACACTGGTAATCCCGAAAAGCTCATCATGGATCACACCATGTCCAACAAGGTGCGATTCCTCCTTTCTGATACACCATTCATCTGTGGCGTATATAGAGGGGTCAGCTGAGAAAGGATACCATTATCCTTTAAGAATTGTGTGAAGTTAGTACTCAAGTATTCTCCTCCTCGATCTGATCGAAGAGCTTTAATACTCTTTCCTAATTGCTTCTCCACCTCATTCTTGAACTCCTTGAACTTCTCAAAAGCTTCCGACTTGTACTTCATTAAGTACACGTAGCCGAATCTTGAGAAGTCATCGGTGAACGTGATGAAGTAAGAAAAGCCACCTTTGACTTGGGTGGACATGGGACCACATACATCCGAATGTATTAATTCCAAAATGTCCTTGGCACGTTCTCCATGTCCACTAAATGGAGATTTTGCCATCTTTCCCATAAGGCAGGATTCGCATGTTGCGAACGATTCATAATCGAATGCTGTTAAGTAACCATGCTTGTGCAACTTTTGCAACCTGCTTTCGCCAATGTGCCCAAGTCTACAATGCCACATGTAGGCCTGGTTCACACAATTCTTGCTCTTCTTAAGAGCAATATCAATCTGAAGATTGTAATGAGAAACATCTAATAGATATAGACCGTTGACTAAAGATGCCGAAGCTATTGATTTATTACCATAATAAATCGAACAACTTCTATTCTCAATTGTCAACCTATATCCTATCTTGTCCAAACAAGATATTGATATGATGTTCTTTATTATGCTAGGAACATAATAACAATCTTCCAATAGTAAGGTGTCTCCCGATGGAAGCCTGAGGTTTGTTGTCCCAACAGCAATAGCCGCAACTTTTGCGCCGTTTCCTAGCCTCAATTCCACCTCACCTTGTCTCAGCTTGCGCTTACTTGTCAGCATCTGCACATCATGGCAGATATGAGAGGCACATCCGGTATCCAATACCGAAGATGTGGAATCTCTAACTGACAAGTTGATATCTATCATATAGATATCTGAAGCTTCACACAGCTTCACTCTTCCATGAGCTTTATCATCAAGGAACTCCTTGCAGTTCCTCTTCCAGTGACCATACTGCTTATAATAGAAGCAGTCACCCTTCACTACTCTTTTACATTTGTCCTTCGATCCTTTATCGTTAGCTGTTATCTCTGCTTCAGGGGCATCCAATGCCGATTCAGCAGGAGGATCAGCTCCAGGGACAAAGTCAATGTGATCAGATCTGAAGACTTTCTTCAGGTTTCTGAACCAATCCGAGTAGATCAGGTAAGTCAAAATGGCATCAAGTATGCCACGGAGTGGGTTATTCGACGACATAATTCCTACAGGAGATAAGTAAAATTTAGCATATGTTCAATTATTAAAATTTAAAACAGGACATGGTCTTTTGTTCAAGTTTAACTCCCACTAATTTTCGACGGACTGTATAACCCTCAGTTATACAGAACGGGAGACGCCGACAGTCTCCTAGTGGGGATCAGAATCTCAATGACTTGCACTACAGCCTTGTGGATAGCACAACAAACTGTAATACAATCAGAGAGCACCCAACTCATGGGATTTGCAACTCCTTGCAATATCTGATCATAGCTTAGGTCCCCAGAGATTTAATGGCCTTATGGATAGCAGAACAAACCACTAATTCTGGTCTAAGCTTACCATCATTACGCGACGAGCATAGATTTGCATGCAACCCTTGTGGATAGCACAACAAAGCTACATGGTTCCTCTACCCCGATCTATAAGCATCTAATGCCATAGCCACAGTTTCTCCTCCCAATTAAGCAGGCCTTGTGGATAGCACAACAAACCTGCCTAAAGTGATTCGAATCCTATGACTATAACGATGGTGGACCACGCGGTAAGTTCTTAACTACTCGCGTTACGGCTTAGAGTTTATCTGAGGGTATTTAGATAACTTTTTATCTTGGTCTCTCCTAGGTGATAGTATATAAATATATCGTATATATTTACTAAATACTATAACCTGCTTTGATTCATAATCAAAAGATAAACAATGCATCACATACATGTCATTAGTGTGGTCATGGATAGCACAGCGGGTTTGACTGGAGCCAACAGTCAAATGCACACACAATCTAACACAACAATTATATTAGATAACCTGCAAACACAGGCAAGAGATCTCCATCTTTTCGCCTTCTTGGTTGCAGTTGTGGATCGTCCTCGCTCCTTCCTCGGTTTCCTCGATCATATTACATTAATTCTAGAATTAACAAGTAAATTGAAGAAGGCCTTATGGCGAGTACAAGAGAGAGAGGGAGGTAGAAATACATCGGAGTATGAGAAAGAGAGGTGCGCAGACCTCTATTTATTAACAATTAATAAACATCATACATCCACGATCCACACAAACCATTCATCTCATGAATAATAAATTAAGTGCATATCCATGACCACAGTGTGTTTTAAACATTCCACACATGATTCAGCGCATCACATGGCTAAAACAAATGAGTTTTTAAAATAAATAATTTTGGCTTTTAAAAAGCTGGGATCCAATCAAAATTGGTGTTTGAATTTTGAAAACTCATTTAATTAACTTAACATGCAATTAAATCAAATTTAAAAGCAATAAACACACATCACATGCGCACACACTCCGAATTAATAATTCCCGATTATTCCATGCAAATTAGAACATTTCTAATAATCTAACACTTAGATAAAACCCCATTAATAATCTAACAATTAGACTATTAAAGATTAATCTAACTCTTAGATTAATCTACCAAAATTGATTAACAATTTAACACTTAAATTATTAATTAACTCTAATTATTAATTAACTACTAATCTAACTTTTAGATTAGTTAATTAATGTCAATTAGTAATTTAACAATTAAATTATTAATCAACACTAATTAATTAATAATATTCATCTAACACTTAGATTAGTTAACTTAAAATTAATCATTAATCTTAACACTTAAAATCAACAATTAACTCTAATTAACTGATAAGTACTAATTTAACATTTAAATTAGCTAATTAAAGTTAACTATAAATTTAACACTTAAATTAATAACTAACTTTAATCAATTAACAACAATTGTTAATAATAATGATTCAAAAATCATTAAAGCCCAATTTAATAAAACTGAATAATAATTAAAATTTTCAAAACAGATTTTGAATTAAATTAAAATCTTATTCTATTTTCATTAAATGGGCCAACAATGAATAAAGGTGTTTAATATGATTCAAAATCATAAAAGAGTTAATTAAATAAAATTGAACAATAATTCAAAATTTTAAACAATTTTAAATTTTAAATTAAGTCCAATTTAAATTTAATTAACATGGCATAAGGATTTAATTTGGGGTTTAGAGGGTTTAAATGGGCAGAAATCAATTGGGCCCAGCCCAATAACATGAACCAGGGTTCGGACTTGGTCGAACCAGGCCGGCCCGTGGCTCATGACCAGGCCCAGTCGGCCCAGATACAGTTAAACCAATCCCAGGCCCGGCTCAGCCAGGGTTAAGCCCGGCCTGGCCCAGCCCCAGAACCGGCCAAGTCCAAGCTCTGGGCCGGCTGGAGCAGCCCGGCTTGCCCCCCTGAACCGACCTGGGCCGGCTTCTTCCCCAGCCTGGCTTGCCCCCCTGAACCGGCCTGGGCCGGCTTCTTCCCCAACCGACGCATAGCCCGCAGGAACCCTAAAAGGGTTGCAGGTTATTGACGGCGGCAAGGGGGAGCAACCAGTGCCGGCGGTGGCTGGCTCCTGCGCCGCTCGGTCCGGCCGGCGATGCCCCCGGCGCCGGTGACGAGCCCGGCGCCGGCAGGGCCGCTGGAGAAGGCCCATACACATGAAGCCCGAGCCCTACAAAATTCCCCTAAAATCTGATTTTAGGGTTCTTTTGAAACCAAAAAAAAATAGAAGGAGATGGGGCACCATCCGATGGCTTTTGATGCTACGATTTCCACAGTGATTCTGAGGAATCAGGGCCAGCTTATCAACACAACAATTAGGAAGCATAAACCAAGCCACCGTAAACCCCAATACTTCGTCCGACGAAGAACAAAATAAAACCCCACGAACAATTCGAAATTATGCAGAATTAAATAATAAAAATTACTCATAAAATCTGTGTTCATCTCATGAACACGGATCCAGCAAAAAGTTTGAATCTTCGCATGGAATAATACACAGAAAAATTAATTTCGGAATCCGAAATGGGACGAGAAACAGTGGAACCTGGCTCTGATACCACTGTTGGATTTTCTCGGTTTCCCGGATCGCTCACGCAGCGGAAAAACAAAATTATTTACTGCGATCCGTTCCCGTTTCGAAATCTAAAATACAAGATAATCGGATTATCTTCTCTCACCGTGTGCGGATTCGAATCCGCAGCCGTTTGGTTCCGTCGGTGTGACACCGCAAGCCGCGCAAGCGCCCGGCCTCTAGCGAAGTCCACGCGATCCTCCCCGCAACGGATATCCTCGAGTTCGTCGTTCTTCGCAGCCCTTGAAGCCTCCGCTGGTCGCCGCAATGATCGCCGCAGTGCGCGGACGATATCCCGTCGAACGGGATTCGGAGAAGCGGCGGGGCAGATCTGGATCTGCCTGGACGCCAGAGGGAGACAAAAACTGAGGAGGGGCGGCTAGGGTTAGCAGCAGCTTGGCCTGCTCAGCCCGTTCGCTATGTTTTATACTAACCGCGCGGTTTTTCACAAAAACCCCCGGTTTGTATAAGACTCACTTATTTATCCATCGCCTTGAGAATCATTTGCGTGTGACCCTCTAGGCCCAAGTACCAGTCCAGTTAATGGCCCAGTAAGCCCAGTGACTCCTCACTGGCTTTATTAATTAATTAATAACCCTTTATTAATCAATTAATCAATCGAATTGATGTCGCACATCGAATTCGACCGGGCCTCCGATCACGTTGGGTGCCAAGCAACACCGCGTGAACCCGGAAGGTATTTGGGGTTAAGTAACCCACTCTTGGAACCTTTCCGTCGACAGTTACCGCGTGGATATAATCCTTCATTCGTACAATGCTCTCGAGTCAACTCAGGGTATGGCGAGCTGTCAAACCCTAACCGGTCGACTCACTTGGATTGGATGCCGCTGATGAATATCGGAAAACTCCTTTCCCGATATTATCGTCCGCCCTGGCCAGGGACTTCCGCGCATCCTTCCTACAGCATTCTCTCTCTAAGTACCGAGAGCGAATGATTCCTTATTGACACACAATTCCCTTCGACGGTATTCCACTGCACCCAATCCTTGGCGTATTAGAATCCCGTGGCTAGAGATTCGTAGACCAAGGTCAAAGTACAGAAGTCCACCGCCAAGGTGTCCTTGGTGTCTCAGGTTCGAGGACTATCCACGCAACTGCGACAATAGAATCAAGCTGGTTGACAGTGAGGTACAATACCATCCAGCGATTCAGTCGGATCAGTTCAGTGAACTCATTCTCCAATGAGCACCTACAGATTCGCATTAGTGTCTCCACACAAATGACTTATGAGACCAGTCATCCTCATCATATGAGCAGGAGTAATCTGTACTAGTCTAACCGGATATCCGATGTCCTTCTCGGATATCCTCCGACTAGGAACGATTAAGAATATGTGTGTTTAAGTGATCAGTCTCATTAGTATGATCTCATCATAATCTGATCACCATAGCACATATTCACGGACTTCATTATGAAACGATAATTAACGCGATTTACACATAATGAATATTATGCCATTTTATTAATAATGAACGAGATTTACATTGTTAGATTGGCTTGTAGGCCACCTAAACTAACAAATTGTCGTCTGCCAGTCAGCCCTTTCAGAATATCCTTGGAAGGAAATCCGATTGAATTTACTCATCCTCAGATAAAGCAGTTGCTAAAGAAATCTGCACTGGACAGTCAATTTAGATCATGGCTTTTGTCAATCCGGCCGAGTGTTTGAGTTTATCGGAAAGGGTTTGTAGTTCACTTGGAACCCTATTATCTTTCCGCTTTGGCCGTAACTTTGGCTATGATCAATGTATACCTTCATGTGACCATATGTTAAAAATTATTACAATTCGATTCGACTCAACAAATAATTACATATTCCAATTGAAAAGAAATAATTAAGCGTACCGGCCTGAAAGAAAATAACAACTACATCGGGGCATATCCCGGAACGATGGCTGCTAGTGCACAACCCGAGATGAAACCCCGCCACGTTACGCCTGCCAAGAACCCTCACCTAGAAACCGCAGGGGTGAGTCACACCGAAATGGACTCAGTAGGGGTCCTCCGATCCCCACCACCCACACACGCACTCACAGTGCAACAAGACTAGATATAGGCAATTAAAGTAAAGCAGTAAACACAACTCTCAAAGATTTCCAAATTCCAATATGAAACACATGCATTTGTAAGTGCAACAGGCACAACTTTGAAACCACTCCACCATGCAGTCCACAACCAGCGTCTCGGCTAAACACACAAACCACGCAGACGAATGCGAAAAACACCGACCCGCTGGGACATAACAGTAACCCCTCAGATAGCGCACTGCCTACTCCGGCCTGTCTAGCTCTAGGTGGTTCTGCCTCCTCCCAGCCACGAGTGACACTCCTAATATACCACTCCCACACCGGTACTAGCTATACCCCGGGGTACACCAGGTGACCCTCTCTCACTAGGCGTCACCCTACCACTCCCACACCGACACTGTGTCACTCCCACATCGACACAAGGTGTCAAATGCTAACAACTGTCACTTGAGGTCCACCATCGCACAAAACACAACACAGTGCGATCCGGTTACGTGAGAACCCTCGTTCTCGAAGTACGGTTTCAAACATGCATTTAACCAAACTATCTAACAATGTAAACACATTAATTGCATGAATTAATGGGGTTCTGTCTTGAATGGCATCACCCGTGACCGACGCCATTTAAGACCTCTAAACAGGCTCTGAGTTCTGCAGCACTGGGCCCTAGGGGAATACCGGCCTGATTGGCGTCGACCATGGGTGACACTATTCAGCTCTTTATCTATCCACTGGCCTTGGGGTCTGGGAAAATGGGTCGTAAATTGCATCGGCCATGGTCAACACCATTCTAAATGGTGTCACCTGGTCTCGACGCTATTTAACGCCCGAAACCGAGCTTCTCCAGTCTCCACCGAGCCAAAATCGAGGGTCCCTCTTCTCCCCCAAAACACACAAAAAACGTAAAAGAGACAAGGGGAGAAATCCAATAACTAATTTAACACCCAAAACCCATTTCATAAAAAATGCTTATTTTCATTAAAAAGCTCCTTAAAACATGCTTTTTACCCAAAAACCTCTTTGCACATCACATGCTTCAAAGTGGGAAAATCATGGTTTTAAACAAAACACAACGAGGATCGCTACCCTATCGGTTACTTGAACTCCTCCTTGCTCCTAGCCGCCAAACCGTCACGCCACGAGCCGCCACCGGTACCACCGTAGACTCCGTCACTCCACCAGGACGTCGGCCGCCGTGTGGAGAGCAAAGTGTCCTAGAGGAGATGGTGGTGGTGGTGGTGAGATATAGAGGGGCGTCGGAGTGGTAGAAGAGGAAGAAGGGAAAGAGGGAGGGAAGGAGAGGGTCGGAGAGAGGGAGGAGAGATAGTGTGAATGAGAGAAATCAGAGAAAGAAGGGAAGGCTCGGGCGTCAAACAGAACTATTCTAAATTGCGTCATTCCCAGACGACACCACTTAGACAACAGGATGCGGGTCGTACACTGTCAGATCCCTGAATGGCGTCTTGCATAACTGACGCCATTCAGACGATCAGACCGGGGCCGTACACTCGCGCCCCAACGCTCTCCCACGTGGCACCCTAGCATGGCTCCTAATCGCGTCCCCCTAGGCCAACGCCGATCAAAATCAAGTCTCGCAAGCTAAACGCGATAACGAGCCCATGTCCCAGGCCCACAAGGGCCCAAACCAAGGGATCCGACACCAAAACCGAACCAACAACTGGATCTGAAACCTTAGTCCTTACACCAATGCACAAGGAATATTGGAGGCAAAGCTGCCGGCTTCCTTGGATCATGTAGATGGTTGGGGGCTTGACGCTTTACGCTTAGGTATTCATTTAAGCAGCCGAAGACATTACAACCTAAGCGGCTTGGCCCCTTCGGCAAGAACGATGAATGATGTCATCTATATTGTGAAGGAGGCTTCCCTCAGAGACAAATCCTCCGTTTATGAATACTGGCCTTTGTCGCATTGCTATGAAGGCGACTATTGTAAGTATATGCATGTATATTTGTCTTTTTGGCTTTGTGCTTCTTTATGCTTATATAAGATGACTTTTTCTGTGCATATCTCTGTACTGCCCACGGCCAAATATCTGACTCAGCAACATAGAAGAGCTATGGCTCAAGCAATAAGGCCTTCTTTCTTCCCTCCTCTTCCTTCTGAGAGGCCAGCTACTAAACCAGCCCCTGTCGAAGTTAGTACAGTCGGAATGGCAGTTGTTGTTGCAAAAGAGGCGCGCACAAAGAAGAAGCAGGAGACAACTCCTCAAGCACCTTCTCTTGCCGATCTGCCAGGGGTTGTTGAATTCGAGGCTTTCATATCCAAGATTGCCAAGAGGGCGAGTTCTTCAATTCCTTCTGCTCCAGGCAAGGGTGACACGCCTCATCTTCTTGATTTATGCCATTTGAATTTTGACATTTGTGACAAACAACTTTCTTTGCTCCCTTTTCAGGGAGAATTAAACAAGTCGCAAAAAGATTTCGCAAGGGGCCAAAGCAATCTGCTCCCCCTGCAAAAATCATATTGCCACAACACCAATCTTCGAGATTGTTGGCCCAAATGAGGAAAACACAGGCTGAGGATACTTCTTCCAGTGTGGAAGAGATCAACGACATTCCTCCTTCGCCTTCTGTTTCTTCTTATGCTGCCGAGCAGCCCGGCAGTGAAACCTTCCCAACTACAGTTACTTGTTCACCGTCAGGGGATCAAGGTAATCACTCTGAGGCTTATAGAAATTTTTTCATTTTACTGTTGATTATTTCGTCAAAAGTGGGATTGCACTGTGGCCCATCTAAGGAGTGAATTTGTCCGTGTTTTCTCCACATCCCTTGCTTTGTTTTTTGCTTGTCATTTGGACTTGACTTATATGCTTTGAAAGTAGGAATCCCCTACTCACTTGGAGGGAACTGAAGCTCCTCATGTCTCAGATGCGGAAGACATGGATCTTGATGTATCAGCTGCCATACCTGTCCTTTCTGAAGAAGCGGAAGCCATTTTCCAAATTATTGAGGGACTAGAAGAAACTTCAATGGTCCCAACAATTATATCTTCGACCGAGGCCATAACTGTTCTAGTTGTCAGTGCCATGGAATTTTCAATTTTTGAACCAACAGATGTTGCGGCAGCCTTATATCTTCTTCCAGAACATAAAGGGGTTGACTCGGGAACAGGTTCACCAGGTCAACAGGTGGTAGTCTACCGTCCTGTCCCTTGTAGATTAAACTCTATTGAACATATTCTTCAGCTTATTAATATTCTGACTCACATATGCACATCATCCCTTGTACATATTACTCGTGAGCCAATTACCATAGCCGGACCTTCCGCATTTGTAATTGCTCTGCCCTCGGCTAGATTTATAGATGGTAACTTGCTCCCAGTCATATCAAGTGTTGCGAGTGTAGCTGCCGCACCCGTCCCCTCTGTTACTAAACCTTCCTCCAGTACTTCACTTTCAGTGCCTTCTTCTTCAAGCCAATCATCTATAGACTGGACTTCAATTGATGAATCCGTGCACCTTGATATTCCTTCCATTCCCGCTGGATTAGGCATACCAGGCGTTGATGTTCTTGGTGCTAATGTGCAAATTTTGAAACAAATCATGCACCGCGAGGCGGGTTTGTCATATGACCTTCTCCATCAGCAAATTGAAAGTATGACTACATGGATTCATTTAGAAAGAGCTTCTTTGACAGAATGGTTACCTATTGCTTCCACTGCTTTGAAGTATTGAAAGCGTCAAGAGTATGTTCAATCTGTTATACAAGATTGACGCCAAGCCTTGTCTCTTCAACGAGACGAATATAATTTGCAAATGCAGCATGTTTCTCTTTAGATTTCTCAACAACAAGCAGAAATAGCTGGCTTCAAGTAGAAAGACGGCTTGTTGATAGAGAACATTCAACATCTAGAAGATGAATTGGCCGCAGCTAAGGCCGAGTTGGAAGCTCTAAGGCACAGTTTGCATAGACAGCAAGACGAACTTCTAGTCTCCCAAGGCCTTCTTGAATCTTTGTCTAGTGAGATCGCCAGGCTATAGACTGAAGAGGAAGCTCTTTCTAAACTGAATGCCCAAGCTAGAGAAGGACTCCCATTGTTATCCATATTACTTGAAAACCCATCATGCAGTTTACATGGAACTTTGTAATTGGGAAGGGCATTTTCTTTTTGCTTTTTACATATAAAACTGGGAAGGAAAGCTTGTAACGACCCGCCATCCTATGACCGGAGACCCGGTCACTAAATGGATGTCGGTCCATTAACTGCGGGTTCACACCCGGATCTCACACAACACGTCTGGAGGAGTAAGTGCTAAACAAGGCTAAATATAACAATCACACGGACTACAAGGTAAGCAAGTGCGCATGAAGGAAAATAACAATGTCCGTATACAGTCCAACAATAATTACATGTCCAACAATTAAATAAGTACAGGCAGAAGGAAAGTACAACAACATCGGGGCATACCCCGGAACTAAGACAGTTGCTGGTCCGCACACCAAGAAGACACCACGCTTCCGCTCGCCACAAGGTCCACACCTGAAACCGCAAGGAGTGAGCCACACCAGAAATGGGCTCAGTAGGGATCATCCGATCCCCCGCCTCCCACTCACACACCCACAAGTGCAACAACAGGAATATATGGCAATTAAGTAAGGCAGTAAACATAGCACTCAACCTGATATGAAACATACGATAAGCAGTGTAGCAGGAACCGTTCTAAGCAACCCGAAGAACCCAACACAAAGTCACGTCTCATAGCCAAAGTCCACAAAGCGACTAAACCACACTGTCGACCGAAGTCAAACGTCGCCTCCCAACACTACCACCACAGCTCACGCCTGTCCACCCCTACAGTGTTCCGGGGCACTGTAGGGTGAGGCAGTGAGTCAAGCTAGGACTAGCTGGAACCAGTGTACCGCCACTGCCAGCTACGTGTGCACACAAGCAGTCTAGACTACTGTCCTACCGTCCGGATTGCCTCCACGCTAGGCCTCAGCGCTTCAGGAGGGCCCTGGGGACCGGCGAACCCCCGTCAAGCCGAAGCTACAGGAACTACCCACAAACCCAACTCTCCCGGGCTGCGTCAGGCCAAAGGGCTAAGGGTACCACTCGTAACCTTGATCAAAGGTCACATCAGGCCCAATGGCTAAAGGGTAAACCAACTCCCACCAGTACCACCACCAGCTCCACAGCAAGAAACACGCCGGAAGCTGCCACGACAAACAAGGGAAACTCCGACCCGCTGAGACCAAACAGCAACCCCTCGGATAGCACACCAGCTTCTCCGGCCCGACGGGCTCAAAGTGGTTCTGCTTCCCTCAACCAAAGGTAAAACACAACATGTACCCCTCCTCACAGACACCATGGCCCTTCTCCCATCAGCCCATGGTGACAAACGGAAACCATAGTCATTCCGAATCCATATTCGTATAAGCACACACACACAACATGATTCCATTCGTACAGTAAACCTCCGTCTCAGCGTATAGTTGAAGCACACACACATAGATGATGAAATCTCATTCATGCAGAAGTCCTCAGTCTCAGTATACAATTCAAAGCATGCATTTGAATCATCCCATCGTGAAACATGTATCAGATAACTAGAGTTAAGCATTCCTGTCTTGAATCGCGTCGACCAAGGTCGACGCCATTCAAGACCCTCAGACAGGTTCATTAAAAGCCAGATTATCCCTTAAAACGCGTCCACCAGTGAAGCCGCCATTTAAAACGCGTCAGGGTCTCCAGACGCCATTCAACCCAGAAATCCAGATTGCAGAATCCTTAAACGGGGGCATTTCCTGCCTAAATGGCGTCATGATGGCCCGACGTCCTTCTGAAAGGCGTCGTCCATCCATGACGTCATTTAGCGCAGAACCCCAAATTCGGGAAACCTCGAATAGAGAGGTTTCTGCCCTAAAACGCGTCGTACTGATCCGACGTCTTTCGGAAAGGCGTCGACCATTCACGACGCCATTTAGCGCCAGAAACCAGGTTTCCTGGTTCAACCCGAGGGTCTCACCCTTAACCCCAAACACCCCGAAAAAGCCCCAAAATAGAAGGGGAAAGAAGAGGAAACCATCCACCACAAGCATGCTACAAATCTACGTTCATAAGCACGGCCATACCCACAAGGACACCCCCTAAACATGCTCAATCTAACCCAAAACACATCATGCCATGCCAAGGAAAGTCACGAGCAACACATGCAAGGTTCGTCCCCCTACCGGTTCTTGAACTCCTCCAAGCTCCTCGCCGCCGGTACGCCGCACCGCAGACCGCCGCCGGTACCCTCGAGGACGCCGCCACTCCGCCGGGACGTCGGCCGCCGTCCGGAGAAGGGAACGCCGCAAAGGAGGTGGTGGAGGTAGAGGTGAGAGGTAGGGAGGCTATGGAGTGATTGGAAGAGGAAGAAGAGGAAGGGAAGGGGAAGAAGAGAGTCGGAGGGGACGGAGAGGGCGAAGAGAGAGAGAGTGAAGGAGAGAATGAGGGAAGGAAGGAGAGGCTCGCGGAGTCAATCAGAATCCTGCTAAAACGCGTCGATCGAGGTAGACGCCTATCAGTCTGACAGGACGGCCGTACTGACAACGCTCTGAAACGCGTCGCCCATCGTGGACGCCGTTCAGACGACAGGACAGGCCGTACTGACAACGCTCTGGCGCCGCACCCTGACATCGCAGAGGTCACAGTCTGAATCGCATCTGCCAACCTGGACGCCGTTCAGACGATGTGACCGGGGCCGTACTCTCGCGGCCCGAAACCCGCCCACGTGGCGCAACAACCAGCAGACCTAAATGGCGTCTACACAACCTGACGCCTTTTGAAAGGCGTCGAGCAGTGCTGACGCCATTCAGCCAGGAATCTCTAGACCCTCCTCAGAGTCCAAACCAGGGGATCCGGCCCGAACCCGACCCGAATACTGAACCCGAAACCTCAGTCCTTACAAAGCTACTCTCCAAGTTGTAACTTTTGGCATATAAAAAAGAGAATTTGTGTATCATATCCTCCTTTCAATGAATGGCACACTTGAATTTCCATGATTTTGTCTTTTCTTTCTTTTCTTTTTACTCACTTTATCGACCCAAGTGCCCTTTTGGGTTTTCAACGGAGTCGGCCCCCTCTTACTTTTCCCCGTGCGCCCATTTCGGATTTTCACACAGCAACGTTCCCGATTTTGCCCGTAGTGCCCTTTCAGATTTTCACCACAGCCGGGTGTATGGCCCTTGTTACCCTTGACCGCAGAGGATACGATCAAGTCTGGCGGGGTGTCTCTATTTTTAACACCTTTTGTTTTTATCTCATTTCATTTTGTGTCTTAACAAAAATATGTTTATTGGGTTTCCATAACTAGCGATGTTATGGGGATTATTGAAGCTTTAAAATGAAAGGACATAGTGAGAGAGGCAAGGAATACCTCAATCACTTGTTTATTGAGAATGGCACAAGCCGTAAGGGCCTGAGCCTTTATTGGGGTGGCAAAGGTCGTAAGGACCCTAGCCACTATGCAGGGTGGCAATAGACCAAAAGGGCCTATGCTATGCAAACCCTACGTACCAACGATGGACTCATAGGTTTTTGGCCGTGGTAACATAGGTATGATTTGAAATGCATGAAACCCAAAATACTCTAGGCAAACTCATGGGTTTAAGGTCCGAAGTAAACTGGGGTGCTTTCAATGATGCAAACCTAGATACCTAGGTCATGAGGGCCCTAATTATCGATGACGGGCACAAAGGCTGTTAGTCATGATGACTAGGGGTGATTTGAAATGGATGAAACCCTAACTACCATGGTAAACTCATAGGTTTTTAGTTGAGCTAGACAGGGAGAACATAGTACTCTTATCAGAGACCCAATATATCGGGGATGACATATTCACACGGGACCCAGGCCAACCACTGGTGCGACGTAGTCTTAGAAGACCTCGGCTGACTTGCTTTGCTTTATTTGAATTTGTTTGAATGATTGGATCATTCTGCATTCTCAGACCTGACCATTGATGGTGATGGAGTACTCCTCTCAGAGACCCGGTCTATCGGGGATGATGGAGTCACAAAGGATCCGGGCCAGCCACCCGTGCGACGTAGTCGTAGAAGACCTCGGTCGACTTACTTTGCTTTTAATTTCTAAATTTGAACTTGAACGGTAGGGTCTTCTTCAGAGCCCGACCACTGATGGTGATGGAGTGCTCCTTTTGGAGACCTGATTTATCAGAAATGACGGAGTCACGAAAGACCCAGGCCAACCACCGATGCAACGTAGTCGAAAAAGACCTCGGCCGACTTATATTACTTTGAATTTATGCTTGCACTTGGATTTGAACTTGGGCTTAAAATTGAATGACGGTGCTGAACACACTCAGGCCACCTTATTTGTTTTGAGCTTGCTTTGAATTTGGATGGTACAGTCTAGTAGGACCCACGCCGACTTGTATTTGAGCTTGAGCTTGAATTTGAGCTTGGATTTAAGCGGCGGGTCCTGTTGAACCCAAGCCATCTTCTTTGCTTTAAGCCTTACTTTAAACTTGGATTTTGAACTTGAATTTGAGTTTGAATTTAAGCAGCGGGTCCTGATGACCAGGCTGACTTATATTTGAATTTGGGCTTGCTCTTAAACTGGAGCTTTGAATTTGAACTTGAACTTGCATTTTAAATTTGAGCTTTCAATTTGATCTTGAATTTAAGTGGCGGGTCTTGTTGACCCAAGTCGATTTGAATTTTGGCTAGAATGGTAGGATCTAATGAATCCCGGGCCATCTTCTTTGTTTCTTAAACTTGAATTTGAGCTCGAGCCTGAACTGGAGCTTTGAACTTGAGTGGCGGAGTCTTGCTGACCCGGGCCAATTTATATTTGAATTGGAGTTACAACTTTGAACTTGAGTGGCGGGTCCTATTAACCCAGGCCGATTTGAATTTGAATTTGGGCGGCAGAGTCTTGCTGACCCAGGTCGATTCGTACTTGGATTTGAGCTTGGATTTATATTTGCACTTGAGCTTAAGCTTGAACTTGAATTTGAATGCCGAAGTCTAGCAAGACGCAGGCCATCTTCTTTGTTTCTTAAACCTGCATTTGAGCTCGAGCATGAACTGGAGCTTTGAATTTGTACTTGAATTTGAGCTTGATTTCATGCGGCGGGTCTTGTTGACCCAAGCCGATTTGAATTCGAGTTTGAATGGCGGGAACGAATGAACCCGGGCCATCTTTGTTTTCAACTTGAATGGCCGAGTCCAGCAAAACCCAGGCCATCTTCTTTGTTTCTTTGTAGTTTCTTGCCCCCTGTTTATCGAAAAAGCAAGGTTGCAGGGCATATGTATGTTTATATCAAACAATTTCGGAATCGGAAGAGATCATCGATTCATATTGATTTGATTGAAAACTTCAACTGGTTATAAAACGGAAAGCGGGAAATGATTTATACTCCCTCCGCACCAGGTTTGCCTCAGCACCATTGCCCGACTAGCGGGATAGTCGTGCCGACTTTTTTTTTTTTCCTTTCTTTTATTTTCAATGGCATTTCGTTATTGGCAACCCATGAGGTGCTTTAGGGTGGCTTTATAAAGCTTTTTGGAGCCTCTTCAATGTCCTTGGCTCGTATAGACAGGTTAATTTTACCATGCCATTTGAGATTTATAGTCCCGAGAGAATACGTCCCGAGAGTTTGATGATCTCTTTGATTGTCTTCATGATGATCATGCTTACACCGCAGATAGTTCTTCATATATATATTTTTTAAACATTGCTTAGAAAGCACGAAGGCAGCGCGTGATAGCGCTTCATATGTTTGCCATTTAAGGGAGGAAATTGCACTTCTCCCTTATGATTGGTAAGGGTGTATGCTCCTCCTTCATAAACAGTTTTGACGACATAGGGGCCGATCCAATTACTGGTTAGCTTTCCTTTTGGATTTGACGCTATGACTTCTCTTCTTTTGACCATAACTAGGTCTCCTTTCTTGAAGACTCTTTCTTTGACTAGTTTATCAAATGCTCGAGCCATGCAAGCTTGATATATTTGAACATTTTGTTGAGCTTGAAGTCTAACGCCTTCCAAGGCTAATAACTCCTCGAGCCACCTTTCTGCATTTGATATATGTCATTTGATAAGCCCCTGCTCTAAGGATCTGCGCAAAGAGGGGACTTCCAATTCAATTGGCACGACTGCCTCCGACCCATACACTAAGGAATAGGGAGAACAACCGGTTGGAGTTTTGTATATGGTTCTGTAAGCCCATAATGCTTCATACATTCTGTCTTCCCAGTCTTTCTTGGTTGAATTGACTATCTTTGTTAGAAGGTTACATAGAGTCCTGTTAAAGGCTTTTGCTAACCCATCGACTTGTGGATTGTATGTTGTAGAAGTCCTCCAATCAATTTTGAATTTTGCAGCTACTTTGTATATAATTTGATTTCGGAAACATGTTCCATTATTTGAGATGAAACGACTGGGTGCACCATATCAGAACAACATATTTTGGTAGAGGAACCTTTCAACAGCTGCTTCAATGACTTCTCTTAGTGCTACTGGTTCGGCCCATCTGAAAAAATAATCCATGGCAGCCAGGATATATTTAGCACCTCTTGAGGAGGGTATGAATGGACCAACAACGTCCATCCCCCATTCGGCAAAAGGCCATGATGGTGCTGTAGGGTGCAAGGGCACCGGGGGTTTTCTTGGAATTGGGCCATGTTCTTGACATTTGTGACATGATCTGGAATATTGCGCACAATCATCGAACATTATGGGCCAATAGTATCCCAACTATTTGAGTTAATTTTTCATCATGGGGCCAGACTCGTGAGCACCACAGACCCCGGCATGTATTTCCCTCAAAGCTTCAGTTGTCTCTTTTAGCGATAGGCATCTGAGGAGAACCTTGCTTTTGCCATCATATGTCATTCGAAATAGAGTGTCTCCTTTGTATTCATATGAATCCTTGATACGGATCAATTTAGCATGCTTGATTCGGGTGCTTGGCAATATTGTATGCTTGAACCAGTCGAGAAGTATTTCCCTCCAATCAGGTTTATCGGCTTTTTCCACTGCACATACTTCTGTTTGCATTTATGTTCCTTCTACCAACACAGTTGGCAACAATCTTATGTTCTTGACCCATATTTCAATGGACCCTTCTGGCGGCAGAGTTAAGGAACTTGCTAATTTAGCCAAGGCATCAGCTTGAGTATTTGCACTACAGTTGATATGGTTGATTTCAAAGAAATAGAATCTTGTATCAACTTGAGGGCCCTTTTGTGATAAGGAATCAACTCAGGCTTTTTGACATCATATATTCCTTAGACTTAGTATATAACCAACATTAAGTCTCCATGGACTTGAATCATTTGGATGCCCATAACCAGAGTAACTTCCAGGCCAACTATCAAAGCTTTATATTCAGCTTCGTTGTTGGTGCATGGCTTAGTTAAAGAGCATGAGGTATGCAGAACCTCACCTTCTGGAGATATCAGGACAACGCCTGCCCCAGCCTTTGCAGTGAATGCACCATCTTGTGCAATTGCTGAACGGGAAGCCCCGTCAAAATATAGTTGTCATATCTTTTGTTCTGTATGGTTAGCTTCTAATGTTTCTTCATCTGGCAGGTCGGTGACCAACATTGAATCTTCTAGCACTGGATGTGCCGCAAAAAAGTCCGCAATGGCTTGACCTTTGATGGCTTTCTGAGAGACATATTTGATGTCGAACTCCATGAGGAGGATTGCCCATTTGCCCAAACGATCTTTCAAGGATGGTCGATTAAGGATATAGTTGAGAGGATCAACCCTAGAGATGAGCTGGATTTCATGTGATAGTATATAGTGCCTAAGTCTTTTAGCTGCAAAGACCAGGGCTAAGCATATCTTTTCGATAGGCGAGTACCGAAGTTCAGCCCCGGTTAGCCTTCTGCTTAAGTAATATAGTGCTTGCTCTTTGCCATATTCATTGTCTTGTGCTAGCATCCCCCAGAGAAGTCTCCTGAGCAGCGATATACAAGATTAATGATTGGCCTTTAATAGGTGCCCCCAACACTGGTAGCGATGCAAGATATCTCTTGATCTTCTCAAGCGCATTTTGACATTCATCATTCCATATGAATGGGGTATCCTTCTTCATTAATTTAGAGAAGGGTTCACACCGTCCGGCTAGGTTGGATATGAACCTTCATATATATGCGAGCCGTCCCTAAAGGGGCTGCAGCTCTTTGAGATTCTTTAGAGGCGGAAGCTCCTAGATAGCTTTGATTTTGACTGGGTCTATTTCAATGCCTCTATATCGGACAATAAAACCCAAAAATTTGCCACTTGAAACCCCGAAGGCACACTTCATGGGATTCATCTTCAAGCTGTATTGCCTCAGCCTTTCAAATATGATATGGAGATCTTGCATATGATCTTCCTTTTTCTTGGTTTTGACAACTAGATCATCAATATAACATTCAACTTGCTGATGAAGAAATTCATCAAATATCTTAGTCATTGCCCTTTGGTATGTTGGACTGGCATTCTTTTGTAGTGGAAAATTCCTTTAGGAGTTCTAAAGGCAGTATGGATTTTATCCTTGTCAGCCATCCATATTTGGTTATATCCCGACGATCCGTCTATAAAAGACAGAGCTTCATGTCATGTGGTGGTGTCGACCATGATTTCTATAACAGGCACTGGAAAATCATCTTTCGGGCATGCCTTGTTTAGATCTCTGAAGTCTACGTAGATTATGATCTGTCCATTCTTCTTTTTGACTGGAACAATATTTGCCAGCCATGTTACATATTGATTTTCTTGCACGAAGCCAACATCAATTAACTTGTCGACTTCGGCATTGATTTTGTTTATCAGCTCCAACTTCATTCTTCTTAGAGCTTGTTTAATTGGCTCGATGGCTAGGTCAATGGCCAGCTCATGTTAAGCTACTTGTGGATCTAACCCAGGCATTTCTTTGTAGAACCAGGCAAAGCAATCCTGGGATTCCTTCAAGAGTGAAATATATACTTGTTGTTGTTCTTGACTGAGCAATGCACTTATATGTGTTGGCCTTGGGTCTTCTTCAGTGCCTAAATTGATTTCAAGGAGGTCATCAACCATAGCTTGCCCTCCGTCTTCAAGTTCTGGAGGTGCTGGCTGGAGCTCCATCAGATCTTCTTCATTTACTTCTTCAATTTCTACTTTAATTTCATTGACTTCTTGGTAAATTTCAATTGATCCATTTGCTGTGAAAATATCTTGGGCAGAATCTGCCTGTTGATTTTCTATAAGCTGAGTGAGATCATCTTCTCTCTGACCTGTGTTAACATGAGGTTCAGGAGGGATAGATGGATTTTCTTGTTCTCCTGATATATTCTAAACCATATTGGAGCTTGGGATATCATTTTCTTTGATTTCTACGACTTGGATGTCGTCTTCTTCAAGATGTTTCCAGCATTGGCATGCCGGAATAGGAGATTAATCAGCTTTTGACTGGCTTTCTTTGACAGAATGGCCCGTGGGCTATTCTTCATCATAGTCATCATATACTGCTTGTGAAACTTCTGGCATTTCTGACAAGATAGATGCCATATTGACTGAGAATTCAGGAGCTTCTTCTTCCGGCAAGGTATATCCCAAACCTGGATGTTGTGTATGTTGCATCAATGCTTTGGACATATTGGGAGGGTACTATAGTTGTTGGAACCTGTTCCATTCCTTTTTGGTCTGAAATAATGAAATTGACTGAACCTTAGCCAATTCCTCAGTGTGCTTTGTCATGTCTGGGAGACCCATGATGTCAACCCATAGTTCTTCTTCTATATCAGGTATATGACAATCTTTATCTTCAGTGGCCGATTGCTCATCAGCTCTATAAAAGGCTGTTTCATGTCCATCGTCGTGAGAAACCACGAATTTTTTCAAAGGCACTACGAGTTGACATTCATATTCCTCAATAGGATGTATTAGTCCGACTAGGACCATGACTTCTGTAGAGAGTACATCTTGTTGTTTGGTTGTATTTGCTAAAGAACTTTTCAGAACTGTAGCATCTTTGTCTTCAAGACTGAGAGAGCTGATATTTGGTGGAGGAGGAAACCATCCCTTGCTCCGACTGGCATCAAGGTTTTCTATTTCTTTATCTTCCTTTTCCTCTAGGAGTGGAGGTATATAGAGATTGGCATCATAAAATGGCATTCATGAACCTCAAACGGTTCGAGACCAGCGAAGACCCACTGTATTTGTCCTTCCCAGGAGAATTTGATGCATTGATGCAATGAGGAGGGAACTACAAAATATTGATGTATCCATGGCCGCCCAAGCAAAGCTTTGTATGTGGTATCAGAATTTATGATATGGAAGAGGACCATGAAATGAAAGTCACCAATGACCATTTCAAATTCAGCTGCCCCAATTGGTGTTTTTGACTTCAGGTTGAACCCAGCTATTTTGAAATCTTGCACTCTTCTTAAGGTGCATATGAAAATAAATTTTTTGGAATGTTCTGAGAGGCATGATGCTAACAGCAGAACCTTGATCAACCAGAATTCTATTGACGGATTGTCCGTTTATCTTTCCTCTAATGTAGAGTAGCCTGTTGTGGTCATTCGTAGGCAGCAACATATCATCTTCAGTGAAGGTGATGGAGGCTATGAATGATTCATAGGGTATTTCATGAATGTTTGCTGCATGAGCTTCATAAATTTGAGGAGTTTTTAAAGCTGGAATGAGAGCTTTCCACAGTTCCTCACTGAGTGATGTTACTTCCCACACAGTAAATTTAGATGACAATTTTTTCAGCAAGCTAATGACTTTCATTTCTACTTTTTCGTTATCATGGATTTCTAAAGAGGCAACCGGAGGGTCTTGACCTTCGAATGGCTGCTGCTGGACTTGTTTGCCTTTCTTTGCAGACCTTTGAACTGCCATAAATTCGTATAAAGAGGGTAACACCTCATTTTCTTGGTCAGAATTTTCTGGATATAGCCCGAGCGGAGGCGGGATTTTAGCATTTCTTTTTGACAAAGGCATGGATTCCATTCTCCTAAATTCTGGCTCTAGGATGACATATGGTGTCTCTCCCTTCAGCTGGATAATTTTTTCATTAGTAGTCAATGGAGGCTTTTGTCCCCACTTTTACCAGAGCGGGTGACATGTTGCTCATTTAGAGTTGATGTGGAGCTTTCCATCACTTTCATTTTTGGAGTAAGGAAGATTTCTTCCTCATCATCATCTTCATTTTCATTTACTGTTGAGATTATGTTGCAAGACATGACAGTGCAAGTGCCTTCCTGCTCCTCTTTCTCATTTTCTTGACTATCATTAGTCTTAGGCTTTTTGGCTTCATGTTCCCAGAATAGGGCTTCTTCATGTATTTGTTTCATTATCATATTTTGGAGTTTCTCCCATAGGATATAATGCTTCAGCTCTGTCGACTTCCTTCGAGGTTGTTCATATTCATCCAGGCTGTCTATCATTTGTTGCAAATTTGACAACGGATCTTTACCCTTAGGTAGAATTGGTATGGGTGTTTCTTTTTTTCTTCTTCTGTTGGTGACCCTCCTTACAGTATGAGGATCTACCCACTTCCATGCATTACTTGCTGGAGAAGGGGAGCTTGAATTTAATTGAGATGTCTCCTGTTGAGGGGAGGACATGCATTGTTCTTTACTTGAATTGCAACTTTGACTGGTGCAGATAGAACCATCTTGGACATATTGGAAGTTATATAATCAAGATTTGGTGGAGGGACAGGCTGAACATATGTCGACCATCGTGGAATACCTCCGCGAATATACACTTCTGATGATTTTCTATGAATATAAGATCTCGGCTTCTTTTTGATTATTTACCACTGAGATGTTTGGAGTGGTTGAAGTACTAACTGCTCATAAGTGGCTTGTGTACTTCTTTCTACAGTTTCTGAGCTCAACGGCTGGTAAATCGGAATCATATGATGCACATTTATAGATGCCATATTTCTTTTTGTCCAGGCATAGGCTGCGGAGGGTCGACAAGATGATCCCCCATCTTCAGAACACCTTTCTGGATTAATTTTTCAGCTGTGTCTTTGAACACATAACATTATTCAATAGGATGACCCATGATTTGGTGGTATGGACAATAATTTGGATCATGAGATCTTTTGACATCTTCTGGCCTTTTTGACTGTGGTAACACAATCTGATTATACTTTGTGCCCATTCAAATAGAACACGAGTTTTGTCCTTGGGAAAGCTATATGGCATGTTCATCATATCCCTGAGGGAAGATAAGGCTCTAATTTCCTTTTCTTTATTACTGCTGATTTCAACCGGGATGGTCGGAACTTTCTTTTGTTGCTCTGTGATGAACGTAGATAAATCTACTGTATTTGACTCACGTGGAGCATTTCTTCTATAGAATTTCACTTTATTGTTTGGTTCAATTCTGGATCGGCTCAGAAAATTTTCAACTTCTGACACCACAATATTTAATTTTTCAAAAGACTTGATTTTAATAGCTACTAGCCTTTCAAGGATTTCATTTTTCAAATTGCTTTTGTATATCACCACTACATCTTCTTGACATGGTGGTCTTTTACATTTCATACTATGATTTCTCCACCGAGTAATGAACTTGAAAATATTTTCATTGTTTTCCTGTTTAACAGTATATAGCTCTGCCAGAGTGATTTCTCTCTCCACCAGATGAAATCTATCTTGGAATTGCTTCTGAAGGTCAGCCCACCCTGTAATAGATCCAGGCCGAAGAGAAGAGTACCATTCAAATGTGAGTCTAGTTAATGAATACTCGAAAAATTTCATATAAGATTCATCGGTGGCTAGGTCTTCCATTGCACCATTATAATATGCCAAGTGTTCTTTTGGATTCCCTTGGCCATTAAATTTTTTAAACTTGGGCACTTTGACCATTCCCAGAAGAAGCCTTTTCATGGCATGATGCACTGGATATTGTACTTTATATACATCATAGACAGTTGAGGTACCTTCCACTCTTTCTGTCAGCTTCATATCAATGAGCTGTTCTAGCATCAGCCTTTGAGCCACAGCAGGATCTGCTGGATTTTGGAAGAAATTGACTCTCTGATCTTGGGAGACTTGAAATGGCAAATTTAAGATCAAGTTGTCTTGCATTGCTATTGCAGGAGTAGCTTAACTATTGGAAACTTGGATATATGCAGGTGTTTCATTCACAGGAACAGGCCAGGATGACTGAATTGATGTACTTAGAAGATTTTGAGATGGAGGAAGTGGAACTGGAGGGTTAGCCACCCGAGGATAAGAGGAAGTTGAAGCACCTCCTTCTTTACCAGCCCATCCTGCCCCCTGTATTTGGGCATCTTTTTCTTTCAATTGCTCTTTCAACAACTCAATTTCTTGCAATAATAGTTGAGTTATGCTTGGTTCTGCTTCTTTTTGCTGATTGATTTGATGTAAGAGTTGCTGCTCTGCTGGTGCGAGAGGAGCCTCTCATGATGCTTCGATGACATTTGCAGATAGCTTTGCTTCTTCATCTATGTTTTCCAAGAGAGTAGGAAAATTTTGGGCAACTAGGGCTGTCACTTGCATTCTTCGGGTAACTAGACCCGATCTTGAAGCTAACTCTCTAATTTCTTCTTGGTCTTCAGGGAGTGTCCCATACTTGCTGATAGTATGACATGAATAAACCATCAGTCTTCCTTAGGTAAATTTTGTAGATCTCCTAGCAGAAGGAGGCTTTTGTTGCAGCCTTTGAAATACATATGATTCTGAAGGCTTCCTTGGCTCATGATTTTCATCTCTTTCACTTGATTTCCTTCTCTTTGGAAACTCAACATGAGGTGCCTGCTTTTAAATTGGTTTCCATATTTGTCGTCTTTGTGACTGAAAGATTGGCCCTGATTTTTCTCGTGCATGTTGATTTTCTTGGTATTTGGGTACCCAGATTTGCTTTATTTGTGGTTTTTGACAATGTTTTGTCCCATGCCAATAAGCTGGTTTAGGGTTTCTTTCTTACTTTTCTGACATTTGAAACTTAGCTTTTCCTTTTGCTTTCTTTTTATTTTCATCCTTTCTTTATCCATGTCTTCAAAGACCTAGAATGAGTTTTGAACTGGGAACATTTGGGATCAGTTGGTCTTTAGAAGTAGCAACTCTGCTGCCATCTAAAAAGATCCGCAGGCTTCCGATAAGAATTGATTTTTTGGTCCTGGACCAATGTGCAGAAACTGCCTTTGACTTGAATTGGAGAGTTTAACCTTTCCGAAAACTCCCCCGATATCGTCTTGAAGATGATGCAGCATCACTGTAAATAGTGCAGCAGCTGACTACTTACGCTTGAGGTATATTAGAAATAATATTGAGTTGCACGAAGACCACCCTGAGAAAATTAGGAAAACCAATAACGGGAGGGAAGCTCCCGAATGCCATGGGTACCGCCAGGTAGCCACAGCGAGCATGATTCTCACTCACCAGAGGGCCGAAGAAAACTTTTGATTCCATTGAGTCTCCTACAATACAACAGAGAGATAATCAATAACTTCAAAGAATGGGTGTTAGCCTTATTCTTCCGACGAGAAGATGAAAGGAGGACAAGTCCCACCGGGCATGCCAAAAGAGATTGTCATACTTTTTTATGGTACTAGTTGATTTGGATTTTTATATTTTTTATTTGTGCGCTTGATCTGAATCATTTAAATGATTGCATTGTTCTTCGACCCGATCCCGCTACCTATAAATGGAATAGCGTTGTAGACATGCTAATTTTGACATCATTTCGAGTAAATTTCATATCATATAATAATGTCTCAAAATTGTCTGATATTTAATCATTAGTTAATTTTTATTGATCTTTTTGAGTTAATTATTTAAATAGTTTCGGGTCAAACAGACATGATTTAAGTTAATTAATTAAATTGATTTTAACTCAAATTTCAGTTAAAATATGAAGAAGTCTAAAAGACGTCGACATATGTAGACGCCATTTAGAGTTTCTTCCTATTTTGATGTTTAAATTTTAATTTTAATTAATTGATTAATTACCTAAAAGACGTCTGCCAAGCACGACGCAATTTAGGTTTCTTAAGTTGTTTCCATCTCTTTTACGGATGTTTATCCTTATCTTAATTAGTGTAAAAGGCATCTTTATTGGACGACACGTTTTATCTAATTACAGATAAAGATAGACTTTTCCCAGAAGTTTATCCTTATCTTAATTAGTCTAAAAGGCGTCTCTGATGGGCGACGCGTTTTAGATAATTACAGATAAAGATGAATTAATTTGTATTTATCTATTAGTTAAGCTGGATAAACCTCAAAATTTCTTCAAGTAAATCCACGGATGCAAAGAAGTCTATAAATACCCTGCCTCTTGGACGAGTGACAGAGAGTGATCATGAGTGATAATTAGCAATTATTTTTGTAACGACCCGCCACCCTATAATCGGGGATCCGATTACTAAATGGGTACCGAATCATTAATTTGGAACCAAACCAGGATCTAAGTAAGTCTGGGAAATAAATAATAAACTAAGCTAAACATTCACATCGCATTGAATCGAAAGGAAAGAGCAGGAATTAAGGTTATTACAATGCGACTCGATACAGCAAATAATTACATACTCCAACAGAAAAGAAATAATTATACATACAGGCCAGAAATAAAAATAACAACTACGTCGGGGCATACCCCGGAACAACAGCTGTCGGCGCTCAACACACAACCACACACTCCTCGCTAGGTCTGCCTGGAGTCCTCACCTGAAAATCGCAGGGGTGAGTCTCAAAGAAAAGACTCAGTAGGGATCCTTCGATCCCCACTGCCCACTCACACACCCACAAATGTAAAATACAGCTGAAGGTAAAGGAACAAGTACAGTGGTAATTACTACTCCTAAATCTCAATGTGAATCACATGCAGTCGAAATGTATTAAACATGCATATTTCTAAACCAGTCTACCAGGGAACCCACAACCAACATCTCGATAGAACACGCCAACCACACAAACGAAGGTGGGAAAAACACCGACCCCCTGAGACCAAACAGTAACCCCTCGGATAGCATTCTAGCTACTCCGGCCCAACTGGCTCAGGTGGTTACTCCTTCCCTCAGCATGAGTGACACTCCGAAGGTACCACTCCCACACCGGTACTAGCTGACCCCGGGGTTCACCAAGTGACCCTCTCTCACTAGGCGTCACCCCGCCCACGCCCCCACCGGTGCTGTGCTCCACCCACACCAGCAAAGGGTGATAAAGCGCTACAATTGTCACTCTAGGTCCACAGTAACACAAAAGCACGGTACGGTGCGATCCTGTCACGTGAGAAGTCCACGGTCGCACGACATATAACGTGGTGTCATCCGGTCACGAAGAGTCCGTCACATCGAGTATACTAAAAGCATGCATTAACCAACTATCTAGCAGTGTAAACGCATTTTACTGGCATGGATTAGTGTGGTTCTGTTTTGAATCGCGTCGCCCAAGATCGACGCCATTCAAGCACCCTAAACTGGTTCATGAAATACCGGCCTCAGAATCTGGCCTAAAAGGCGTCGACACCAGAGGTCGTCTATTAAAACGCGTCAACATACTCAGACGCCAATCACACAGAAATCCAGAATTTACAGAAAACGTAAATCAGGAGATTTCTGCCTTAAAAGGCGTCATGGTGACCCGACGCTTATTACAAATCGCGTCGCTAACACATGACGTCTTTTAGTCCCAGAATCCCCGAACTGACAGAGCCAAAGTGGAACGATTCCTGCCCAAAAAGGTGTCATGATGGCCCGACGCCCTTCTAAAAGGCGTCGTCCATGCACGACGTCTTTTAACGTCAAGAGCCAGGTTCTGTCTCGAGCCCGAGGGCTCCCTTTCACCCCCAAAAAAACCCCAAAATCGCCCAAAAACAGAGGGGAAAGAGAGGCAAACCAACCATCATAAACCTACATTCATAGAAACCCTCAATCCCATCAAGATGAGTCCCTAACATGCTTGTTCCACCCCAAAACCATAAATCCATAGCATGCTTCAAGCGGGAGAACATGGTTTTAACATAGAATACTATGGGAATCGTCACCCTACCGGTTACTTGAACTCCTCCAACCTCCAAGCCGTCCACCCGTCTCGCCCCACGCCGCCGCCGGTACCGCCGAGGTCGTCCTTACTCCACCGGGACGTCGGCCGCCGTCCGGAGAGTAAACGCCGCGGAGGAAGTGGAGGTGGTAGTGGTGGGAGCTAGGTGGTTGATGGAGTGGAGGGAAAGACGAAGTGGTGGGAGGAAAAGAGGGAGGGGAAGGGGGCGTCGCCGGAAGGGAGGAGAGAAAGAGAGAAGGAAGAAAATGAGGGAAAGAAGGAGGGCTCGCGGGGTTAACCAGAGACTAGCTAAAATGCGTCGATATGGGCGGACGCCTATCAGATGACATAACAGGCCGTTCTGACAGAAGTCTGAAACGCGTCGCCCAAGGCTGACGCCATTCAGACGACAAGACCGGCACCGTACTCTGACACCGCAGGGTCGCAGTCTGAAACGCGTCGCCCATCATGGACGCCGTTCAGACGACACGACCGGCCCGAACACTCGTGACCCAAGGCCAGCCCACGTGGCATCCACGTGGCACAATCTAAAACGCGTCTGCATCTCTGGACGCCGTTTAAACCGCGTCGAGCGGGCTCGACGCGAAACTTAACAGAGTCTCAGCCCCATTGGAGCCTGAACTACAGGGTCCGACCCCGAAAACCGGATCCGAAAGCCTCAGTCCTTACAATTTTGGTGGCGATTGGAGCAAAGAAGGTTGACGACGTCCGAACGCTGAGGTGCTGCTACTTCCAAGACTCGGCATCCTTTCTTCATCCGTCCAAGATCCATTGAAGACTAAGGCTTCCCAGGGGTCATCCGGCTTAGCTTTCTTTTAATTACTGCATATTTTCTCACATTTTCATCATATTAGCATCACATTTTTCATCATATCACTCCATGCAACACACACACACACTAGCATTATTTTCCAAACCTATTTGTTAAAGGGGTTTAAAAGACCAATCAGCAAGTGAGTTCACCTACTTAGTTGCATGTTTAAAATTTCTTCTGGAATGGATACTACTTCTTCCTAAGTTCTCATCATTGTTCTTTATTTCTTTCTATTCCTTGCAAGGTACAAAGGAGAATCAAGGGGAGGGAATCAACAGCGAACAACAAGGAATCCGGACGATCCTCAAAACTCAACAACAGCCAAAGCAAGAACAAGGATCAAAAGGGCTCTCTTTCTTCAGCCGGCTGAAGGAGGGGAACCAAAAGCTCAACATCTCCCACGTCCAAACAGGTAAGCGATCAAATCTTCTTTTGAAACTTTTTAGTCAAAAGTTTTTGGCGATCACATCACCTAGTTTATTTTTAATAAGTTTTACTTTGCACTTAAACAACATAAATTTTCATGATAATCACACACCCATTTTAAGCACTCACAGCTTTTTTGGCGATTACGGTGGGACTTGGTCTCGCCATCTTTTTAATTCTTTGTTCTTGCTGTTATCAATCGGTCACCCACGGTGCACCACCTGTGTCTCTCGACACGCCCTCACCGATTGATGAGTTTTTAGTTTAGTTGTTATTCCTACGTGCACCACG
The DNA here is from genome assembly GCA_030544215.1 of Zantedeschia hybrid cultivar. NCBI lineage: Eukaryota > Viridiplantae > Streptophyta > Magnoliopsida > Alismatales > Araceae > Zantedeschia > Zantedeschia hybrid cultivar. The sequence goes on along the minus strand of JARZZO010000003.1, from coordinate 29,487,560 downwards.
TGCACACCCCTGCGGCAAGATCTTGCCCTCCCCGTTGATTAGTTGAAAAGCTGTTTTTGTGACAAAAGATTGTGTGATTGGTTGATATTTTAGTTGTTTATTTGATAAAATCATCATGTTAAAATTTGAAACGAAAAAAAAAAAAAAATTTTGCATGAGCTGATTATTTATCGTTTTTATCCTTTTTGAGGGGGAATCGATCCAGAAATTCCTCCTGAAAACTGAATCTGTGACTTGAAAAGCGTCCAAGAACAGCGACGCATTTCAAACTGCGTCGCCTAACCCAAACGCCTTTCAGGCAATTTTCCTGCTGTCTGCTGCCTGAGCTTCTGTGGAAAAAAATAAGGTTATGTTTGAATAGCGTCGACCAACAACGACGCGATTCAGGCAGTTTCTTATTTTTCCTTCAGTTCTCAGATTTTTGATCTGTGTACTATTACCCATTATGTATTAAGCATTAGAGGCCATCCAGGCTGCAGGTCATACGCATTGAGGCTAACACCCTCCTCTTCTTAGGAACACTCTTCTTGACGTCTTCAACTCTCTCTGATTGGGTCGGTCCCTCGATCAGACTAGAGTAGTTGGCGTTAAAGACCTCCGTAAGTCCCCAAAATCAAGGTATTCCTCTTTGATCATCGAGCTGGTTGTACCAATTGAAGTCCCGGTTAGATCTTCATAACGTTGTGAGAGAAAGCCATAGAATATAATAGTGGACATTGAACTGAAACTAGGATCCTATCCCTTGAGTGAATTTGTGATTTAATTAAATCCAAATAACCCAACAAGGAATCCCAAAATCACGTTAAACATCCACTTGTTTGTTTAATCTCTGTACAACTTGTTTGCCAATCCCTAAAAAAAAATCTAACATCATGCTACTTCAAACAGGCAGGGACTTGAGCATGGCCCCATATGCCATAGTCAACTATGAGGGAGATGCTAATGCCCCTCGTGACTCCGATTATCATTTTGAAAGCGGGGGAGATGCTGATGCCCCCCGTAATTCTCTTCCTTGTCCAATTCGATATGAGGGAAATGTCCCAACCCCTCTTCATTGCCCTCATGATCAATATTCTGATCTTCCCCCGCATGTGCATCCGATTCCTAACCCGATTTTCGAGGGAGATATGAATTAGAATGATCCCTCGTCCTTTGATCCCTCGGATCTTGTAAATGCTTTGGGATTTCTTGCCTCCCGTCTGGACCCTCAACAGTTCGAGGCGATCCAGTCCATTTTGAAGGGGAAGACGCCCATGCAGTCTGCCGAGCCAAACCCTGCGGCTCCCCCTGCCATCCCTCAGCAACCTCCTCATCATCCTCCCTTCATTCATCAGGCCATGGAAGGCCTCCATGTCTCAACTTCTCGGCCAGCTGGGCCGCAACTTTCCTCTTCTAGGCAACCGGTCAGACCGCTGACGCCTACTTATCAAAATGCCCTCGGGCATGGCGGAAGCTCTGCCGGACCTCCTCTTTATTGTCCTCCTTGCCCTACGTACTCTAGGCAACAGGCCTATCAAGTACCTCCACCTCCCCCTCCTCCCCAGGCTGATCCGATAACGCAAGTGTTGCTGGCAAAGATGGAGCGCATGGACGAACAATTCAACAACCTCCAGAAGATGATAGGGGTCAAAGCTGCACCAGAGATCAATGTACCAAGTCTGCCAGTGTTCCACCTGCCACCCTCTGAGATGCCAGTGTACCGAAAGAACAATGGTATTGGTAACCCCTTCACTCACTTGAAGGAGTTCATGTACGAGTCATCCTTCTGGCAAAATGACAAGAGGTCGTTGGCCTTTTTGTTCAGGAGATCTTTAGAGGGACCAGCCCTCGAGTGGTTCTTCTCTTTAGAACCCTCTAAAGTAGAAGACTACGGTATCGTCTCCCGAAAATTCATTCAACGATACCAGGACAGAGTTGCCCCCTCCCTGTCCATTACTGACCTAATAGCAAAGAAGATGAAGCCCGATGAGGAGTTCGTCAGTTTTGTCGACAGATGGAGAGGCTTGGCCGAGAAAGTGAAAGATCACTTGTCTGAGTCGGAGCAAGTAAAGATGCTCATTTCCAATGCTACGCCTCAGTTCAAATTAGTCCTCTCCCTGAACAATCTGACCAGCATGGCAGAGCTCTATGAAAGAGTGCGGTACTGTCAGAATGCCTTCAAGGACGCTACGTTCTCTAGCGTCTTTGATCCTCACAGACCTAGCAGGCCTCCACCTCGGAAGCCTGCAGTGTCAAATTCCCCCAGCACAGGTCCGACTACCGAGGGCACGCTCTCTCATGAGCAGGTTAGCAGTATGAATAATAACCAGCCCCAGTTTGTGAGGAGTCAACAACAGTATCAGCGGCCACAGCAGCCGAGCTAGCAGGGTTACAGGCAGCAGCAGCCAAACCCCCAATATCAGCAGTCCCAGTATTAGCGGCCCCAGCAGCTGAACCAGCAATAGCAACAACAGGCATAGCAGCAGCCGCAACGGCAATTGCAGCACCAGCCACCACAACAACAATAGTATCAGCAACAATGGCAATATCAGCCGCGTGCACCGCCGGCATATCACAATGTCCCTCCCCCTGCTGACTATAACCAGTAGAGAAGACCTTTAGGCCCGAAGAGGGCAGAATACCCAGTCCTCCCAGAGTCCTTGGCGAACATTTTCAATGCTTTAATGGCAGCCAATGCCTTGGTCTTACCAAGAGAAAAGGCAATCTGGCCCCAAAATGCCGATACTTCCAGGTATTACTATTTCCATAGGCAACCTGGACACACTATTGACACCTGCTTCCAATTCAGAGATTACATTCATGATCTCAACGAGCAGGGCGGCATCAACTGGGAAGAGATGAAAAAGTACATATCTGCCTTAAAGGCAAGAAGACCACCACAGCAGCAGCAGCAGCAACATGCAAGAGCACCGGCACAAGCAGCAGCACCACCGAACATGGGCATAGTGCAAAACCCGCTTCCGGAGCACCAAAATCAGAACTAAGTTGCCCATATTCTGACAAATAGCCGGTCTGAGGCTAACCGCGGGCAACAGTGGAGGATAGAGGATTCTTCCTCTATTTATTCAACGGGTCACATTCCAAGTACCGCAGAAAAACCACCACGCCGCACCATCCACATACCCAGACCACAGCCTATTACCATTACCCCTATACCAACACCCGCATATCACTCACCCGCACCCGCTAACCCATTACCACCACCTGCTTTCCTCAAACCCATTACACCCCACGCCACTACGCCTCCATTAAATAACCCCCCGCAAACCAACTACGCACCCCTCCTACCATCCAGACCACTACTCCACGTACCATTCCCTACTTCACCCGTTACCACTACCGCTTACCCAGATACCATCCAACCTTCTAAACCACTATTACGCATGCCATTCCCCACTTCATCCGCACCAACCGCTTACCCTCCCACTATCCAACCATCTAGGACTCTTATCCGTACCACGCCACCACCACCTAACCCCACACCATCACCCACATACCAACACTCCACACCATCCAACCCTGTGGTACTCAAAGTATCACCCGGACCTTCCACGGCTGAGGAACATGCGCTCCGGAGTGGGAGGATATTCAACAAAGTCTTTCCTCAGTCAACAGTTAGAGACGGCCCATCACAGCCGACGGAGAAAGCACACAATGAAGAGAGTGCACCAGGCACTCAATACGACCTGCTGAAGCACCTTGACCGAACACCGGCACGGATATCCGTGCTTGAACTGAATAAAAGATCAAAGATCCACCAAGAAGCTCTGATGGAATATTTGCAGAAAGTGATGGTCAACGAGGACGTGCCGGTAGAGAAGATTGCAGCACTGTTAGTTCCTCAGGGGGATCAGCCCTCTATTTCGTTTCATACATCAGAACTAGCACCGCTGGCAGCCAGAAGCATGGCTCTGAGCATCACGGTCAATATTAGCAAGAAGGCCGTGGATGCATGTCTGGTTGACACAAGGGCTTCAATCAATGTTTTACCTCCGAAGACCCTGGAATTGTGCGGTGTGCCCAAGGAAAAATGGCTGCCTAGCCCCATCTCCGTGACGGCATATGATAATTTCACCCGTTCCCCTCTAGGAATGGTCTATTTGAAAGTGGAGCTAGGCCCTGTATGTTACGCAGAGGTCGAATTTCACATTCTGAAAATTGACCCTTCTTTGAATGCCATTTTGGGTCGTCCTTACATAAAAACCCTCGAGGCGATTCCCTCCACGAATCATCAATGCCTCAAATTTCCCTTCAAAGGACGAATTATTAAGGTTACGAGCATGCCGATCCTTGCTGCTGCTCATTCTTTGAACGTCAAACCCACTTCTTCACCTGGCCGACAACCTTTTCTGTCGGTATTACAGGTTTACCATCCAGTGGCTGATCCTCTGAAAACTGCCACCATTACTCCTTATCCATTAAATGCCATAAAGAGGGGGAAGTGCATGAGTACCCCAAGATGGAGAATAATCATAAAGAATGGTTATCAGCCTGGAAAAGGCCTGGGCACACAGTTACAAGGCAGGACCATTCCCGTCAAGGACCACCGAGGAACACCTGGAAACGGCCTGGGCTATAGGCCAAGAAAACTGAAGCAGGACATTGTTCAGCAAGCAGAGAATGAAGGCGGCCAGAAAGTCTGGGAGACGATGTCTACACCACACAAGGAAGGTCGGGACACCCTAACATGGACCTTATACACACATTTTGTAAAGGGGCCCGTAATAAGCCATGACAACACGGTGGTCATTACTTCATGTTTTGACCTCCACGATATATATGGAAGAGACTTGGCTAGACATTGCTCAGAACTGCTCACGTACCAGTCCTTGGAGGCTCTGCAGCCTATGAAGAGGAGGAAATTCCAAGACCCTGAATGTGAATGGTACAGGTGGTTCGATTTAAGAGATCTCTACATCGCATTGAACAGGCTGTTTCTCGATCCTGCAGAACCCAAATGGCCGCCACAGATCGATGAGCTAATCGAAGGTCTTGGTGCTATTTTCGACAAGAGGATACTACTGTCAGAAGAGACTGATGAAGGGGAGCCATATGACCCCTATGAAGCTGGCTACACCACGGATATGCTCTGGAGGGGGACTTATCCTTCTCATGTTAACATGCTTCACACCTTGTTTCGCACTTTGCTCCTGACCCCGACTTGGTCGCAGGTCATTATTGAAGATATTCCATGGGCTCTGCCCGTCATGATTACTCTGTACCCATGGGACCTCATTCCACCACCTCTTCTCGATCCACATAGGATGTATGATTTAATCTGGGACATACTGCTGTATGATCCCCCTAATCCTTTGGCCTTAGTGCCACTTCCCTCATCTCATTCTCCTTCTATTCATCTCCATTCCTGTTTTATGCTTAACTCTTCTATTGTAAAAAAAAAACGCTACTTTGGCAACAAATTCTTCCCAGATCCTCATTGAGGAATGATAAAGTGTTAAATTGATCATTTAAGGGCAATCATATGCATCATACTCATGTTTTTATCTGCAAAATAGCATGGAATGATAGATAATTGTGTACCAAGTCCAACGGTACCAATTTCGTCAAATTCTGACTTAAAAACATCGTCATTTCATGTGATCAAAGGAGTATAGCGCATTTGCGGTTTTTCGACAAAACCGAGACGAAATAAATAAATATGATGATATTTTTATGATAATGTGCTAAATTATATTTATTTGATGTGAACAGGACATGCCGATGATGCAGTGCAGCTGGTGGAGTTTCCGGAAATTTAGGGGAGGTCCAGTGTGCGGATTTCAACTAAAACAGGGGTAAAAATACAATTTGATTCCTTCCTTCGCTGGAGTTTCCTAAAACCCACTATTTCCCTCCGTCTCTCCGATTTCCTAAACACATCCCTTCCTTTATTTTAAAAATCCTCTCTCTCTTTCTCGTTTTAGAAAGTCGAATCATATTTCTTTTCCAATTTCCTCTTCCTCTCCAGATCCAAATCCTGTCCCTTCTCCAAGTCTCCCACATATCCTCCTCCTTTTCCAACTCAAACCCGGCAGCCTCTCCTCCTTCTCCTCTCTATAAATCTCTCTTCTCCTCTTTCTCTTCCTCCTCCGTCTCTGTTCTCTCTCCGTTTTTATTTTTTTCCCAACCTCCTCTTCTTTTCCAACTCTCTTTCCCGCAGCCCTCTCTCTTATATTTTCTCTCCTTCTCTCGTCCTCCCTCTCTGTTTCTCTCGTCTTCTCCGTTTCCCAGCTCCCTCTTCTTTTCCAACTCTCCTCCCCGCAGCCTTCTCTCTTCTCTGCCTCCCTCTCTCTTCTCTTTTCTCTCTCGCCGTCTCTCCTCCCTGTCCACGCAGCAACCAAGCCTTCTTTCTCTCCTCCTACCCTCCACGCACCACCGGCAAGCACCCAGCCAGCAGCAGCTGCACCCACGGGCCCAAGCACTGCACCTCCAGCGGCAGCACCAAGCAGCTCCAGCAACCCCCACGCATGCAGCAGCTTCCTGCACGTCCCAGCGGAGCCCAGCACCTCCATGCACGTCTCTCTCCAAGCCCCACACGCTGCACTTGAAGCTGAACCAGCACCTCCTCCACGCTCCAGCCTGCAGCCACGTACATCACCATCCTCCATGCGTGCATGCGCAGCCGGCAGCTCCTTCCTCCAACGCATAGCAGCCACCTCTCCTCCAGCAGCTGATTCCTTCAACACCTGTCACGTACACCAGCAACCAGCATCCTCCTGCAGCCACGCACAGCAGCCTCCTTCCGCAAGCATCCAGCAGCAGCTTCAGCAAGGGAATTGTTATTAGAATTTATTTATTTCAATCATGTTGTTGTTGTTTCTTACATTTGATCTAATGATTAGTTAATTAAGTACTAATAGTTCAAGTATTTTTATTTCTTATCATTAAATATTTGCATATTAGCGTTAATTTGATTGTTTAGATAGTTGCATGAACAGTAACGTCACTATTCACCTCTAACTTCCAGAATTTTATTCTTCCAATGTAAAATCTTTTTATTCAAATCAATCGATATCTAGTACTTGTTTTGATTTAAATTTTATTTAAAAAATGTTAAAAAAATAAAATAAAATGAAAAAAATCTTTTGATGAATAGTAACAAGGGGGTATGTGGCTAAGTTTGATTGGGCTCCATCACTATGCATGCGTATGCAGGGGCTTTGATTGAGTGTTCTTTTCATCATTTGTATTAATACCTTTGTTTAATTAGTTAAAGTTAATTGATTCCACTATTTTTTTTACATTGTTTTTTTTATAAAAAAAGAAAAGATATCTAAATTTCCAAAATCCAAAGTTTTCAAAGTTAAAAATTTAACTCCCTGTGGTTCGACTCGGACTCACCGCTATTAAATTTCCAAATTTTGATTTGAGTGAGCCGGATAAATTTAGATTGAACGTTTTCATGTGTTTAACGATGCACAATTCGAAACGATCAATTTTTGGCGCCGTTGCCGGGGAGTTAGATTTTTAATTTTGATTATCTTGGATTTAGTGTAATTAATCTTTAGCTAACCTTATTTTCTTATTTTTGCAGGTATATTGAAAAAAAAAAAAAAAAGGAAAGCGAAATCATGGTAAGTGTGTTCCAACTTTCTATGTTTCAATTTCCTGACTTTTGTTAGTTTCCATTTTTGTAGTTTTTAGTTTAGATAGGTTTCCATTAACTAAAAAAGGAACAAAAAGAAGAGCATCCAAATTTAAAAATCTCCATTTCCAATATTAGAAACCTTCCATGTTAGGTCATGCATCATGTAGGACTGCATTTTTAGACTGTTTCCTTTCTTGTAAATTTCCATTTTGTTGAAGATTGCAGGGGACAAGGTGAGATTTCTACCTTCCTTAAATTCCATGTTCATGCATTTCCATGATTGCATAGAACCCCTTGTTTGAATTGGTTGTGCACTTCACATAAAAATATCTTAAAGGCAAGTCCATTAACAAAATAAGGTGGGGATTTGACTACCCTTCCTTGACCCAAAAACAACCATCCCTTGCACTCTTTCACTAACCCAAGCCCATTAAAAGTGAGTAGGAATTCAATTTAGGGTTCACAATGAGATTTGGGTCTAGCTTGAGCCCACTATCACTTTTGGAGACCGGTGTCTAAGGCTAGAGGTCCAATGGCAAACGCCTAAGTGGGTCGGTGGTTCTTTAATTAGGTCCCTACGAAAGTAGGGGGAGCCTCCCACCACCCCACCTCTTACCTGGCCGATTGATAATTGTGAGGGTGGACTTGAATTAAACCTAGATTAATTTGTGAGAAACACATCATGTAGGCTAGTTTAACCATAGTTGTTTTAGGAATAATTGTGTGATAACTTGTTTGCATCATTAATAAATAAAAAAAAAAAAGATTTTCAGCATGGAGTGGACTCAAATGAACCAATTTCTTGGCCCATGTCTTAATACCATCACACATTTCCCTTCACCACCTAATATGGATTTGGCTCACAGATTAGCTAAGCTAGACAAGTTGGCCCACACAATTGATCAATTTCTAGCTTTGGGCCCAGAACTGTCCTCATATCCCACACAATCATATACCTATCACGAAAGATGTCCCGTTTGGGCCAATCAGGACCATTATGATACCCCACCTGCTCTTCAATTTCCACCTCACCAGGCCCAAGCTCCAAGTCTAGCTATCCAAGACTTCTCGGATTGGCCCCAATTCCAAGTCTACTCTGGTGGTTTGGCCCACAATCATGGACACTCCGATTATCCATTGTCCACAAGCTCTTGTCCACCTTGCTTCCAATCAAATTATTCGACATATTCTCATTCTTCGCAGTCTGATTATCAGCCCAGTTATCCGCATTCTCAAGATGATCAATTCATGCGACTTGAACAAATAGTCTTGGCCCAACAAGAAACCATTGGTAGAATGCAGGCCCTAGTTGACTGTTTGACTGAAACTAATCTAAGGATGGATTTAGAAGAAGTGCTTAGCAAGCCCATTGAAAATCTGAAATCTTTTTCACCTGATTTTGACCAACAAATCAACTCACAAATTCAACTTGACATCGTCCAATCCGGTAATGGTCACATCATGCCTGATCTTGAAAACGGAGAGTATCTTACGGAGTCGCATCAGGTGAGAATAGGGAATGCTAGCATGAATCAATCTATGAAAAATCCTGAGACTGGTCAACAAGATGCATCCATGATCATACCTGTCTGTCCTGAGGAAAGCTTAAGTGATAGAAAAGGAGAAGGGGAAGTGAGTGATCTTTTAGAGGTTAATCCGGATTTTGAACACTTCATATTCCCCACAGTGGAAGTCAATATGCATGCTAGTCCGAACCTCGAATATTTTTTCTTCCCAATAGAGAAAGTGGATATTCTAGAAGATATATACCCGGTGGATAGAGAGAAGATGGAAAACCCTCAGACTGACCAGCAAAGTGAAGTCACGATCACACCTATCTCTCTTGAGGTAATCTTGAAGGAAAAAGGAGAAGGAGAAATGAGTGCTTTGCTGGATATTGAGCTGGACTTTGAACACTTTTTATTTCCCACAGAGGAATTAAATACATATGATGGTCCGGATCTTGGATATTTCTTCTTCCCAATGGATCAGAAAGTGGATAATCTTGAGGAATTGCATCAAAAGAAAACTGAAGCCATAGACTTAGCTAATCATCAAGAAGAGCCCATTGAGGGTAAGTTGGGGGGAGATGAAGGAGACGAGAAGGATTCTAGTGAGAGCCTAGATATTCACCTACCTATGATCCGTTTCCCGAATGTTAGAGAATCTAAGCCCAATAGCCTCCAAAAGCTGGCCCGACTCAAGGAGGTGATGGAATTATTGGGCCAAGTCCACATCAACAACCATTTTCTCAAAGAAACTCACTGTGTTGCCCAACTCAATTCTTACAATATCGATAACATCAATCTTTACTGGATTTTATTGAAATTTGAGGCCAAACTGAACCTGTCCTCAGTCTCTATCTTTGAGAAATTTGGAATCCACAAATTAAAGTGCACGTCGGTTGCTTTGCAGTCAATTGATCATTTCATTAAGCAACCACATGACATGATCCAAGATACTCTTATTCAGGTGGATAGGAGCCACATATTTGTTGATTTCCTCATCTTCGACATTGGATCATCCCCTACATTGAATCAATGTCCCATCATTTTAAGAATTTCTGATATTTTTCTAGGGGATCAAATGCTTCAGTTCAGTCAAGGACAAGAAGTAGGGTACGTAGTTGACATGGCCTATGAATCAAGTAGAACCAATATCCCATTGACCATGTGGAAAAATTCTTTTCTTTGGAATCTCAATGATAACATTCTGACTCATCAGCTACATGCAATGCTAAGTGCACTCCAACCAACAAATTTTAAAATGCATGCACTGAAATTTGTGCTAGTAGGCATTGGATAGTGTGCACATTCTGTCTGGCTGAAGACGATAAATTTAGCGCTTGTTGGGAGGCAACCCAATATTTTACTTCCGTCTTTGTATTTCTTTTCCTTTTAGGTCCCTGAGCAGCAATCGTCGTGGGTATGTCGCATCATCTTCATTACAGGTTGTTTCGCTCCTTCACAAATTCTCTTCTAGCTGACATGTTTTCCATATCTTTTATGCCATTGAGGACAATGTCAATCAAGTTGGGGGGTGGGACAATCAATTTGATATGCATTTATTGGAAATCTTTTGAAGAAAACTGATACCTTTCACTGAAAAATGGTCAAATTTTTAAAACTTCTTCTCACATCCTATGAAAATTGCATGAAAATCATGTCTCATTAAGTAAATCTTAAACAAATCAATTTTCTGTTAGTCACATTGGTTAAAGAGCCTTTAAAGTTTAAATATCCCACTTTACAAAAATCCACGGCAGGATGATTTTCACACACACACGGCAACTTAGAATAAATACAAGGACTTAAAAGTATAGAAATGCTGGAATTAACCTCAAGGATAAGACTACTTATTCTAATTTTTCTTTTGGGTTGAACGAAAGGAATGTGTAGGATCCGTAATAGGGGACTGTCCCACTCAGCACTCTAAAAGAGGCGGTCATTTAAAATGGACAGCTGTAAACACTAAAGGCAATAGAAGGCGTTAAAAGAGTTAAAGGAAGGTAGGTGGCAAAAAGTACGCACCTCCCCTCAGGCAATTCAAAGAGAGTGGCAAAAAGTACGCACTCTCAAAAGCAAAAGTACAATGAAATGAAAGAAAACGCCGCGCTAAAAAGTCCATCGTAGCAAAAACATGACCAACTTGTGAAAAGTGCTGAGTTGGGACGGGAACTGAAAAACGGTCCTCACTGACTGATCGGGAAATCTTTTATTCTCTTCTCCTCCCCAGGTAGTCTTATCTAAAGGGTAGTAAAGGCAAGAATATACCAGAAAGGTCGGAAACAAGTTCTAAGTGTGTCAAATTTCATGCACAATCACCTGTCGTGAATCAAAATATTGTGGGACATGAAAACTTTTAGCTTAACCAATCGGCTACCACTTAAATTGATTGTGAAAGATACTACAAATGAAGCATGATAATTCATTGTTTGTCCTAACTTTTCCTTATTTGCATTGCTAAGGGACTAGCAATGAGTAAGTTGGGGGGTGTGATAAAGTGTTAAATTGATCATTTAAGGGCAATCATATGCATCATACTCATGTTTTTATCTGCAAAATAGCATGGAATGATAGATAATTGTGTACCAAGTCCAACGGTACCAATTTCGTCAAATTCTGACTTAAAAACATCGTCATTTCATGTGATCAAAGGAGTATAGCGCATTTGCGGTTTTTCGACAAAACCGAGACGAAATAAATAAATATGATGATATTTTTATGATAATGTGCTAAATTATATTTATTTGATGTGAACAGGACATGCCGATGATGCAGTGCAGCTGGTGGAGTTTTCGAAAATTTAGGGGAGGTCCAGTGTGCGGATTTCAACTAAAACAGGGGTAAAAATACAATTTGATTCCTTCCTTCGCTGGAGTTTCCTAAAACCCACTATTTCCCTCCGTCTCTCCGATTTCCTAAACACATCCCTTCCTTTATTTTAAAAATCCTCTCTCTCTTTCTCGTTTTAGAAAGTCGAATCATATTTCTTTTCCAATTTCCTCTTCCTCTCCAGATCCAAATCATGTCCCTTCTCCAAGTCTCCCACATATCCTCCTCCTTTTCCAACTCAAACCCGACAGCCTCTCCTCCTTCTCCTCTCTATAAATCTCTCTTCTCCTCTTTCTCTTCCTCCTCCGTCCCTGTTCTCTCTCCGTTTTTATTTTTTTCCCAACCTCCTCTTCTTTTCCAACTCTCTTTCCCGCAGCCCTCTCTCTTATATTTTCTCTCCTTCTCTCGTCCTCCCTCTCTGTTTCTCTCGTCTTCTCCGTTTCCCAGCTCCCTCTTCTTTTCCAACTCTCCTCCCCGCAGCCTTCTCTCTTCTCTGCCTCCCTCTCTCTTCTCTTTTCTCTCTCGCCGTCTCTCCTCCCTGTCCACGCAGCAACCAAGCCTTCTTTCTCTCCTCCTACCCTCCACGCACCACCGGCAAGCACCCAGCCAGCAGCAGCTGCACCCACGGGCCCAAGCGCTGCACCTCCAGCGGCAGCACCAAGCAGCTCCAGCAACCCCCACGCATGCAGCAGCTTCCTGCACGTCCCAGCGGAGCCCAGCACCTCCATGCACGTCTCTCTCCAAGCCCCACACGCTGCACTTGAAGCTGAACCAGCACCTCCTCCACGCTCCAGCCTGCAGCCACGTACATCACCATCCTCCATACGTGCATGCGCAGCCGGCAGCTCCTTCCTCCAACGCATAGCAGCCACCTCTCCTCCAGCAGCTGATTCCTTCAACACCTGTCACGTACACCAGCAACCAGCATCCTCCTGCAGCCACGCACAGCAGCCTCCTTCCGCAAGCATCCAGCAGCAGCTTCAGCAAGGGAATTGTTATTAGAATTTATTTATTTCAATCATGTTGTTGTTGTTTCTTACATTTGATCTAATGATTAGTTAATTAAGTACTAATAGTTCAAGTATTTTTATTTCTTATCATTAAATATTTGCATATTAGCGTTAATTTGATTGTTTAGATAGTTGCATGAACAGTAACGTCACTATTCACCTCTAACTTCCAGAATTTTATTCTTCCAATGTAAAATCTTTTTATTCAAATCAATCGATATCTAGTACTTGTTTTGATTTAAATTTTATTTAAAAAATGTTAAAAAAATAAAATAAAATGAAAAAAATCTTTTGATGAATAGTAACAAGGGGGTATGTGGCTAAGTTTGATTGGGCTCCATCACTATGCATGCGTATGTAGGGGCTTTGATTGAGTGTTCTTTTCATCATTTGTATTAATACCTTTGTTTAATTAGTTAAAGTTAATTGATTCCACTATTTTTTTTACATTGTTTTTTTTATAAAAAAAGAAAAGATATCTAAATTTCCAAAATCCAAAGTTTTCAAAGTTAAAAATTTAACTCCCTGTGGTTCGACTCGGACTCACCGCTATTAAATTTCCAAATTTTGATTTGAGTGAGCCGGATAAATTTAGATTGAACGTTTTCATGTGTTTAACGACGCACAATTCGAAACGATCAAGGAAACCTCTTACTTGTCCGATTATACCCCATCACACGGGTCTTTCGGTCAAGATTCTCTTCTAGATCTACTCTGCCCCTCCCCTCGGGAGGATTCTCCTGTATTTCCGTCTGTATCCCATGATTTTCGTTCTGCTTCATCTTCATTAGGTCAGAATAAGGAGTCTAGTGAAGTTAGGAAGTCTAGTTCTAGGCAGGTTAATCAGGTTAGGAAGTCTAGAAAGTCTAAGGGTAGACAGATTCCAGATAGATACCTCCAGGATTTAGCTAATAAGTGCATTTCGTGCTCTATGATCCCTCAGCTATTGGAAAATCTCATTCAGATGCCAGAAGATTGTATAGAAGGTGAGTTAGTCAATGTTGGATATGGGGTGTATGAGTTGATACATGAAAAAGACCCCATTGTTGAAGATGAGGAAGATGACGAGGACGCAACTGAGGCATATGCCAGTAGAGTAAAAAGATTTAATGAACCCTCGGCTGCCGTAGAAGAGCCCACCAAAGAAATCAATTTAGGGACTGAAGACGAACCTAAGGTTGTCCTCGTCAGCAAGAATCTTTCTGTAGAGGATGAGAAGGCAATGGTACAAGTTCTTAAGGACCATAAGGACACTTTCGCCTGGAGTTATGAAGATATGCCGGGGTTAGACTCATCCTTAGTTGAACACAGGTTGACGTTAAAGGATGGAGCTAGCCCAGTCAAACAGAAGCTAAGGCGATTCCACCCACAAATGGCTTTGAAGATGAAGGAAGAGGTCGACAAATTACATAAAGCCAAATTTATTAGAGTTGTCCTCTATCCACAATGGGTGGCCAACATAGTCCCGGTTATGAAGAAGGAGGGGAAAGTCAGGATTTGCATCGACTTCCGAGATTTAAACCGGTTCCATTACCTCATATTGATGTACTCATTGATAACACTACTGGCTATGAGACTTTATCATTTATGGATGGGTTTTCAGGATACAATCAGATTAAATTGGCAGAAGAAGATCAGGAAAAGACATCATTCACTACACCTTGGGGAACATACTGCTATGTCGTCATGTCATTTGGATTAAATAATGCTGGAGCCACTTATCAGAGGGCTATGATGGCAATATTTCACTACATGATGCACATAGATCTAGAAGTGTATGTGGATGACTTGTTGGTTAAATCTAACACGAAGGCTGAGCATGCCAAAGTTTTGGCAAGAGTGTTAGAGAGATCAAGGGAATATCAGTTAAAGATGAACCCCAAGAACTGTGTATTCGGAGTATCCTCAGGAAAATTACTTGGATTCATTGTCAGCAAACGGGGAATTGAGATCGATCCCAACAAGGCGAAGGCTATTAGAGAAATGCCACCTCCCAAGAACTTGAAAGAGTTGAGAGGATTGATCGGGAGGTTGCAATTTACTCGCCGTTTTGTCTCCCAGCATTCACAAAGGTGCAAGCCGTTCTACGAGCTTACCAAGCCAGGAGTCAAATTCGATTGGGACGATAAGCGTCAGAAGGCATTCGATGGATTAAAGAATTATTTGGCAAGTCCTCCTATTCTGAGACCACCATCTCCAGGCAAACCATTGATACTTTACATTTCTGTCCTGGATGATGCAGTGGGGGTTGTCCTAGCACAAGAGGATGAAGAAGGAAAGGAGAGGGCAGCTTACTATCTCTCTAAACTTCTCAACCCCGCTGAACAAAGATATACAGCGATGGAGAAAACATGTGCAGCATTGGTCTGGGTTGTTCAGAAATTGAAACATTATTTTCTAGCCCATGAAGTCCATCTCATCGCTAGGATGAATCCAATCAAGTTTCTCCTTGAGAAATATGTTCTTACTGATAGGTTAGCGCGATGGCAAAGCTTTCTATCTCAATTCGATATCACTTACATTCAGCAGAAAACGATCAAAGGCTATGCCATAGCGGAACATCTCGCTCATCATCCCCTTCCTCGTTTTGATCCAGTCCAATCAGAGTTTCCGGATGAGGAACTGATGTCCATAGATCAAATCAGAGATGATATGTGGACTCTGCATTTTGACGGAGCTCTGAACTCTCATGGAAAGGGGATCGACATTGTTCTGTTATCACATGAAGGCGTCACCATTCCACAAGTCTTTCAGCTCGACTTTCCAGTCACCAACAATATAGCTGAATATGAGGCACTCCTTGCTGGCCTCGAGGCTGCTCATTCCCATGGTGCCACTAAACTCAAGATTGTGGGTGATAGCCAATTGATTCTTCGCCAAGTGTTAACCAAATACCGAACTCTTGATCCCAAACTCAAGCCTTATCAAGAACTCACTTCTGCTTATTCAAAGCTTTTCACCAAATTGATCTTCGTCCATGTTCCTAGGAATCAGAACATCTAAGCTGACGCTCTAGCCTCACTCGCATCTTCTCTTGATTTTCCAATCAGCAGGCAATCCGAATCAATTATCGTTCATAGGCGTCTTTCACCCGCTGTGAAAGACCCTTCATTTCTTAGAACCAAGGAGAAGTTGCTGAAGAAGGTCAGAGACGGAGATATTGTGGAAAAGAGAGAGATCATGTTGATGGAATTGTTAGAAGAGATGGATGATGAACAGAAGCCATGGTACTATGAAATTGCCAAGTATTGTGAAGATCAATCATATCCTGAAGAAGCTACAACTGAGGAGAAAAGAGCTATCAGGAGAGTTGCTCAACGATACACCCTAGTTGGAGGAGCACTATACAAGAGAGGTTTTGATGGAGTTCTTCTAAGATGTCTAGACGAAGATGAGCTTTGGAAGGTTATGGAAGGAGCTCATGCTGGAGTTTGTGGTGGCCATGTTAATGGACAAATGCTAGCAAAGAAGATCCTTAGACAAGGATTTTATTGGCCAACCATGGAAGAAGACTGTGTAGGATATGTCCGTAGGTGTGCTAAGTGCCAACTTCACGCCGACAAAATTCATTCTCCTGCATCTTCACTCCATCCTGTTTCCTCCCCATGGCCTTTCTCCATATGGGCTTTCGATATCATTGGACCCCTTGGCAATTCTGATTCCGGCATCAAGCAAAAGTCTTTCATCCTCATGGCAACGGGATACTTCACCAAGTAGGAAGAAGCTGAAGCATACACGGAAGTTAAAGCATCAACTGTCTGCAACTTCATCATGAGGAACATCATCACCAGATTTGGAATACCAAGCACCATCGTTACGACAATGGACCGCAGTTCGTGTCACAAGAATTGAAGGACCTCTGCAACAGGTATAAGATTGCATTGCATCATTCGTCTCCTTATTATCCGCAAGGCAATGGCCAAGTAGAGGCAACTAACAAGTCTTTGATAAAAATCATCAAAAAGACATGCAAATCTAACAAGTTCACAGACTGGCCAGAAAAATTGGTTGAGGCTCTATGGGCCTACCGAACTTCAATCCGCACGCCCACTGGGCAGACTCCTTATTCCTTAACATTTGGAATGGAGGCGGTAGTTCCATACGAGATCCTTATACCGTCATTAAGAGTACAATTGAACAAGGAATTTTCCATTGATGAACACCGTTCAGCATTCCTTGCTCAATTGGAACTCTTAGACGAGAGAAGATGGTCAGCCGCTAATCATGCAAGAGTTTACCAAAATAGATTAGCGCGTTTTTATCAAAAGAATTCATTGAACGTAAGTTCAAAGTTGGTGAAATGGTCGTCAAAAGGGTTTTTTTAAAAGCTGGTGGTCCACGTTCTAAACTCCAACCCAACTGAGAAGGACCTTATGTTGTATCACATGCTTTTCCTGGTAACGCTTACCGTCTGGTTAATGCAGAAGGAGAAGAGCTAACTCACCCCTGGAACGGTTTGTATCTTAAGAAATACTACCCTTAGGTTAAAGAGTCGATCAGCATGGTACAATGACCAGTGGAATCAGAAAATTTAGAAACTCAAATTTCCTTATCAGTCTGGATAATTTAATTCCAAACACATTACTACACACACTGACACGTTTGATTCGTGAGTAACAAGAGATGCTAAGTCCTAAGGAATACCGAAAGCTTGACTGAAAGTGTAAAGTACAAATCATTCTTTTTTAAGCAAAATTTTGTTTTCACACTCGGCCCATGATGTCGGAACGAGGCTTAGAATAGACTACCAAGAATACCCGCTATCTTAGTAGGAGGACATCATATAAAAAATGG
Organism: Zantedeschia hybrid cultivar; assembly: GCA_030544215.1. Classification (NCBI taxonomy): domain Eukaryota; kingdom Viridiplantae; phylum Streptophyta; class Magnoliopsida; order Alismatales; family Araceae; genus Zantedeschia; species Zantedeschia hybrid cultivar. The sequence goes on along the minus strand of JARZZO010000003.1, from coordinate 29,469,834 downwards.
GGGAAATCCGTCCCAAAGAAAAGAAAAGAAAAAACAAAGTAAAGGCAAAAGCCAAATGTCAAATCAAAAGGCCATCACATTACAAACGTTACATCAAGGCCATGAAATGAAATAAAAGGGAACGCAAGGTCGATAAATACCCCGGGAAGAAAATGACCGAACCCCAACGGATATTAGGGTAGGAAAGAAACATCTTTTTAGATCTCCGGAACCTTCTCATGGGCTTTCTAAACCAATTCTTCCTTTCTTTCTAAAGAGGCGTACTCCAAACTTAAGGAACGGCCTACATTGACTAAGGATCGAATCATCAAATGGAATCACGAATGGAAACACAAGTTCAAACACAATGGGTTTAAGTTAAATTATTGAAGAACAATTTGGGAATTAAGTTAATAAATGAATATGATCTTTTGATCTGAGTACCATGCTGGTCTTTTAGTTTACACCATAGTTTAAAATCCAAAAAAATACATATCTCAAAATCTAAAAAAGGGCACATATTTCAAAAAAAAATTAAAAAAAAGTACATATTTCAAAACCCAAACAAAAATGAATATTTCAAAACAACAAAAATATTTCAATTAGCATTTGCTTATTGCATCTAGTATGCTTCATTCCTCTTATTTTCAGTGAGAATATGCCTACTTGTATGTTGCATTTTGCTTACAGTTCGATTACCTTTGTTAATAAAGGCTATGTCCCTTGACCCTTCCACTAAGAAAGAGATTGATTAACCATTCACTTGGTCAGGCAAGGGGCTAAGCCTAAGCAAATGCTTAACCTGTTTGTTAAGTGACGTACAGGACGCAAGGCAAACACATGGAACACAAAACTGAAGGCAAAAGTTTTGTATATATATCAAAAGTGTTCTGTACATGATACGTAGAAAAAAGGAAAATACATAAGCCCTCAAAGCTGGCTCTCTCCTGCCCCCTCATCCATCTGGCTTTGAGCCTCATCCTGGGCATCTGGCGGTGGAGCTCTAGGCGGCAGCAGACCCATGGCACTCGGACCAGCCTGACCAGAGGAGATGGCCACGCTAGCTGTGAAAGCACTCGCCTGCCCGCACTCTCCTGAGCACGCTGCCGAGAACGCCTGTACCTCTCCTCCACGCTCCGGCACTCGTGCTCGGCAATGCCCAACTGGACTCGGAGGGAGGTCATCTCCGAGTCCATCATCTGCCGCTCCAGCCACTCCCTCTCCCTCTCCTCGGTGATAAACTCCAGTCGGGACCGGAGGTGTGAAAGCTCCCGAGGAAGATCCCCGGTGGAGAGGCGAGCCACCTGCTCCTCGAGATCGCGAACCCGAGCCGCATCCGCTTCAGCCCTCTGAAGGGCTTCATGAAGCTCAACAACCTGCAGGAGAAGTCATTGTTAGTCCAAGGCAATCAAGCAATCAAAATCAAATTCAGAAATCAAAGGAAATAATAAGACTTACTCGAGTGGCACGGTCCTCCTCCGCGAGGGAAGCCCGGTGGATGGCGGAGGCGAGCTGGCTCTGGAGGTCTGCCAGAGCAGCCTCATGTGCAGCAGACGGGTAGGAAGATGATGAGGCTCCATAGGAAGGGGGAGCCGCCTGGGTATAGACGGCTCGCTGCACTAAAAGACAATCATCTATGGTTAATCGTCAAAACAAATTAATTAATTAAAACATTCATTCACATTGATTCATACATACCAGGTCGAACAGCTCCTTCTGAACCTGCTCTAGCTGGGCCTCCGCGTCGTGTAGGCGGGCCCGGAGGTTGATGATCACGGCATCTCATGCATCTTGCATACCACACATACATACATTCATTCACAGATATAAGTTAAGATAATAATAAAACGAAAGACGCATGAATTATACTTACATCGAGTGGCCGGAGGAGCCGAAGCTGATCGGCAAAGTGGGCCCGGTATTGCTGGAGGTAGGCCTCGCTACTCTCTGCCCGGGACTCCACCCTAACGCCGCGGCGGTGCCAGTCCTCGTACTGCTCCGGGAACTTGGCACGCCAGTCAGTGAGGGCTTGCTTGCCCCTCATGCTCCTCCCGACGCCCTCTGGGACCTCCTCATCGATCCATTCTTAGTGGAGGCCCAGGATCCTCATAACTAGGCGGAGGCGGAGCGGCTCAATCTCGTTCAGGCAGTGGAGCCACATCTATCGACCGAACCGTCTCCGGCCAGCCGTCACCCACGGCTGGCCCTCCTCGCCCATGCCCATGTACGGGCACCTGATCACCTGCATATAGGTTAGATGCATTCATATAAATAATTTGCATTTAATAAGGGAAAGATTGCATTTAATGAACAAAACTGAACGAGTTAAAAGCTCACCAGAAGCTCCGGGTAGTCAAGGAACTGACGGTGAAGGGCCGTCAGCTAATGGTGCTGTGGTGCCGTGTCCACTATTGGCTGCCAGCGGCAGGCCAATGGGACGGCACCGGGTCGTATTATCCGCGCTCGGCCAAGCGGGAAGTAGTAGTAGCTCCACACCTGCATACATGAACATATAGGTTAAAAAAATCATTTCATTGCATATCATAAACAAACAATAAAACAATTTAATACCTGAAGGAACGGCGAGAAGCCGCTGATGGTGGTCTCACGGTCAGGCGTGACCGCGGATAGGTCTGCGAACAGGTGGGCCAGAAGGGCCACACACCATGCATACTCTCTTAAGCTATCTAAGTCATCCAACAAATACAAGAACCTACAATGAATGTGGTCGCCCTTCGTACCGAAGAGCAACCGACCAAAGAAAAAGACCAAAAAGACCCTAAGCTGCCTATCTACCTCCTCCTCCTGACTAGGGTCGCTGCAATATACAAGGGAGGATGACTCTGCTAATCTACTCCTATACTTCTTCCCGGGTCTCGTCTGATCGACGTCGGGGCTCATCTAATCCTAGGGCAGCCTCTACTTCTACCCTTGGGACCATCCTAGACTCTCTACCCAAGCTAGACACCTCTATGCCTAGCAATGTCTCTGCCAACCCTTGGTAGTTGGGGTAAGTCACCCCACTTACCGGTCGGCCATCTACCCTGAGGCCAGTGATCCTGGCCACATCCTCTAAGGTGGGGATCATATGTCCCCACGGCATTAGGAAAGCCCGGCTTTCCGCATGCCACCTCTCCCGCAGCGCCTGCAGGAGGACCAGATCGAGCCAAAATGGCTCGATGTCCAAAACCTCGCCGAATCCCATCTGGCGCAGGCGCGCCTTCTGGAAATCCGGGAGTCCTCTATATGCACCTATTACTAAGTCCCAACTGATTCTCGCCCTCATCGTCCCCTGCAAAAGAAAACATGGAATTTCATCAGTTAATAAACATGCAAAAGCAGATAAGATAGTTCTGTTCAAAAGGCGTCGAGACACAGGGACGCCTATTGAAAGGTGTCCACATGTATTGACGCATTTTGAGACCATTTTCTGGCCTAATTAAAATTCTGAATTTAACTTGAAAGGCGTCGGACCGGGGCGACGCCGTTTGAAAGGCGTCACCTGGTCTGGATGCCTTTCGACCCCAGATTCCGGGTTCTCCCCAAGAACCCCCTTCACCTCCTTTTCTCATTTTAATCAATCCACAGAGGAAACTTACCAAGTGGAAGGCCTCCTCCTCTCCTTCTCCGCCCTCGACCGCCGCTGGTGGAGGAATCTCCTCTTCAAGGATGGCGGCCGCCGCCTCCAAAGCCATGGCTTGTTCGGGGAGAGCCGCCTCACGCTCCTCCCTCCTCACCACCCGCACGGTGCGGCGGCGTTTTCCCTTCGATCCCTCCCCGGGCTCCATTGAAGAAAGCTTGAGAAGAAGGAGAACTTAAGAAAGAGCTAGAAGAAGACGGCTTAAGGGAGCTTGAGAAAAGAGAGGTGATGGCCGGTGATCGCCGGTGGCAGAGATCGTCGGAAAACGGAGGAGAGTCGCCGGAGAGCTCGAGGAGAGAGAAGGCAAAGGAGAAAGTGAGGAAGAAAGGGACCTTCTGTGGGTTCTGTTAGAGAAGTTTGAATCGCGTCGTGGTACAGCGACGCTTTTTAGGACGCATAAATTGAGGCGGCAAGGTCAGTTGTTTGAAATTGTGTAAAAGGCGTCTGCAGAGGACGACGCGTTTCAGGTTACCGCCAATTCTGGTCAGAACCGTACAAGGCATCATCATGAAAAGCGTCCACACATAAAGACGCATTTCAGGGGATTAATCACAGAATTGATGGCGGAGTTCTGGAAAAAGTAAGAGAGAGAGTTGAAAGGCGTCTGGGGTAGTAGACGCGATTTCGGCTTAATTTAGGATTTTGTGGATTAATGGCTAATTTTTGGAAAATGAATTATTGTTGAAAGACGTCTGTGTGAGTGGACGCGTTTTGGATTAAGTTAACCCGAACTACCATCTTTTAAGAAAAAAATCTAGTTTTTTACTAAAGGAGAAATCATGGACATATCACAGGAAGTTAAGGGGAGATTTCAAGGCCTAAAAAAGGATGATTCTTTATTCTTTATTACATCAAAAGGGAAAAGAAAAGAGAACATTCATGGAAGAAATTCCCGATGTGCTAGTATGTATTCAACTTTTAATCATCTATCTCTATTTTTAGAGGATTTTACACGATGACTAAAGCCAATGTTCCACAAAGTATAAATAAGTTATGTGGCTTCGTAGTCTTCATCGGATTCCAAAGCTCGCCTCTGTTGGTTTAGGTGGCCTACAAGCCAATCTAACAATGTAAATCTCGTTCATTATTAATAAAATGGCATAATATTCATTATGTGTAAATCACGTTAATTATCGTTTTATAATGAAGTCCGTGAATATGTGCTATGGTGATCAGATTATGATGAGATCATACTAATGAGACTGATCACTTAAAAACACATTCTTAATCGTTCCTAGTCGGAGGATATCCGAGAAGGATATCGGATATCCGGTTAGACTAGTACAGATTACTCATGCTCATATGATGAGGATGACTGGTCTTATAAGTCATTTGTATGGAGACACTAAGGTGAATCTGTAGGTGCTCATTGGAGAATGAGTTCACTGAACTGATCCGACTGAATCGCTGGATGGTATTGTACCTCACTGTCAACCAGCTTGATTCTATTGTCGCAGTTGTGTGGATGGTCCTCGGACCTGAGACACCAAGGACACCTTGGCGGTGGACTTCTGTACTTTGACCTTGGTCTACGAATCTCTAGCCACGGGATTCTAATACGCCAAGGATTGGGTGCAGTGGAATACCGTCGAAGGGAATTGTGTGTCAATAAGGAATCATTCGCTCTCGATACTTAGAGAGAGAATGCTCTAGGAAGGATGCGCGGAAGTCCCTGGCCAGGGCGGACGATAATATCGGAAAAGGAGTTTTTCGATATTCATCAGCGGCATCCAATCCAAGTGAGTCGACCGGTTAGGGTTTGACAGCTCGCCATACCCTGAGTTGACTCGAGAGCATTGTACGAATGAAGGATTAAATCCACGCGGTAACTGTCGACGGAAAGGTTCCAAGAGTGGGTTACTTAACCCCAAATACCTTCCGGGTTCACGCGGTGTTGCTTGGCACCCAACGTGATCGGAGGCCCGGTCGAATTCGATGTGCGACATCAATTCGATTGATTAATTGATTAATAAAGGGTTATTAATTAATTAATAAAACCAGTGAGGAGTCATTGGGTTTATTGGGCCATTAACTGGACTGGTACTTGGGCCTAGAGGGTCACACGCAAATGATTCTCAAGGCGATGGATAAATAAGTGGGTTTTATACAAACCGGGGGTTTTTGTGAAAAACCGCGCGGTTAGTATAAAACATAGCGAACGGGCTGAGCAGGCCAAGCTACTGCTAACCCTAGCCGCCCCTCCTTAGTTTCTGTCTCCCTCTGGCATCCAGGCAGATACAGATCTGCCCCGCCGCTTCTCCGAATCCCGTTTGACGGGAAATCGTCCGCGCACTGCGGCGATCATTGCGGCGACCAGCGGAGGCTTCGCGGGCTGCAAAGAACGACGAACTCGAGGATATCCGTCGCGGGGAGGATCGCGTGGACTTCGCTAGAGGCCGGGCGCTTGCGCGGCTTGCGGTGTCACACCGACGGAACCGAACGGCTGCGGATTCGAATCCGCACACGGTGAGAACTTCGATAATCCGATTATCGTATTTTAGTTCTTCGAAACGGGAAACGGATCGCTGTAAAAAATTTTATTTTCCGCTGCGTGAGCGATCCGGAGAAACCGAGAAAACCCAACAGTGGTATCAGAGCCAGGTTCTACTGTTTCTCGTCCCGTTTCGTTCTCCAAATTAATTTTTCCATGATTTAATTCCATGCTTAAAAGTCGATTTTCTTGCTGGATGTGTGTTCATGAGATGAACAGTAATTATTAGATAATGATTCTGCAATTTCGAATTTTTTTTTTTGGGTATTTCGTGTTCTTCGTAAGACGAAGAACAATGGGGTTTATACGGCTTTGTTTGGGTTTTTCCCATGTGTTGGGAAGATAGCTGGGGTCCTAATGTGATTGGGGACACCACCAGTCATCATAGAAACCTGTTGCCGGTGCCGGAGAAGGAATCTGGGCTATTGCTGGACGGCCATCTTCTTCCTCTTCAGTTTTATGAAAACATGTAAAACAGAAAATATAAGAGGAAGAACAAGGGGTTCGGCCTGCAGCTAGTTAAGGGGCACCGCCGGCGGCATGCCGGTGCCGGGGGCCATCGTCAACGCCGGGGCATCACCGGCGGGACCGGCCGGCGCTGGAACCCCGGCCGTCGGGTCCCTGCCAGTCCCCTCCCGCCGCCACCCAGTTAGGGTTTCCTGCATAGAGATGTTTCGGGTGTTGCAGGGAGGTAGGAGGGGCCGGCCCGACCGGTTCGACCGGCCGGGTCGAGCCTGGGCCGGGCCCGAGCCCTGGGCTCTAGTCCAGGCGAGCCTAGGCGCGCCTGGCTCGAGCCCAGGCCCTGCTGGGCCCGGGCCAGCTTGGCCCTATTGGGCTGAGCCCTTCTTTGAACCCCATTTCCCACTAGACCCAATTAAACCCTAAATAAAACCCCTTTGACCCAATTAAATTCTAATTAGATTTTAAATTTAAAATTAAAATTGTTTTGAAATTAAATCTTTATCTAATTTTATTTTATTGGGTTATTAATGATTGTGAATCATTTTAATTACAATTAGATCTTAACTAATTATGGTTAATTATTAAGTTAAGTGTTAATTTAATAATTAACTGTAGTTATCTAATTTTAAGTGTTAAAATTAATGGTTAATAATTATTAATCTAAATGTTAGATTATTAGTTATTAAAACATCTAATTTTTAATTAATAATTAGAGTTAGTTATTAATTTAAGTGTTAAATTAATAGTTAATTCTAATTGACTAATTTAATTGTTAAATTATTAATTATCAGTTAATTAGAGTTAATTGTTGATTTTAAGTGTTAAAATTAATGATTAATTTCAAGTTAACTAATCTAAGTGTTAGATGAAAATTATTAATTAATTAGTGTTGATTAATAATTTAAATGTTAAATTGCTAATTAACATTAATCAACTAATCTAAGAGTTAGATTAGTAGTTAATTAATAATTAGAGTTAATTAATAATTTAAGTGTTAAATTGTTAGTTAATTTTGATGGATTAACCTAAGAGTTAGATTAATCTTTAATAGTCTAATTGTTAGATTATTAATGGGGATTAATCTAAGTGTTAGATTATTAGAATTGTTCTAATTTGCATGGAATAATCTGGAATTATTAATTTGGAGTGTGTGCGCATGTGATGTGTGTTTATTGCTTTTAAATTTGATTTAATTGCATGTTAAGATAATAAATAAGTTTTTTCGAAATTCAAATACCAATTTTGATTAGATCCCAGCTTTTTGAAAGCCAAAATTATTTATTTTAAAAACTCATTTGTTTTAGCCATGTGATGCGCTGAATCATGTGTGGGATGTTTAAAACACACCGTGGTCATGGATATGCACTTATTTAATTGTTCATGTGATGAATGATGGATTGTGTGGATCGTGGATGTATGTTTGATTATTAATTGTTAATAAATAGAGGTATGCGCACCTCTCTCTCTCTCATACTCCGATGTATTTCTACCTCCCTCTCTCTCTCTTGTACTCGCCATAAGGCCTTCTTCAATTTACCTGTTAATTCTAGAATTAATGTAATATGATCGAGGCAACCGAGGAAAGAGCGAGGACGATCCACAGCTGCAACCAGGAAGGCGAAAAGATGGAGATCTCTTGCCTATGTGTTTGCAGGTTATCTAATATAATTGTTATGATTAGAATGTGTGTGCGTTTGACTGTTGGCTCCAGTCAAATCCACTGTGCTATCCATGACCACACTAATGACACGTATGTGATGCATTGTTTATCTTTTGATTATGAATCAAAGTAGGTTATAGTATTTAGTAAATATAAACGATATATTTATATACTATCACCTAGGAGAGACCAAGATAAAAAGTTATCTAAATACCCTCAGATAAACTCTAAGCCGTAACGCGAGTAGTTAAGAACTTACCGCGTGGTCCACCATCGTTATAGTCATAGGATTCGAATCACTTTAGGCAGGTTTGTTGTGCTATCCACAAGGCCTGCTTAATTGGGAGGAGAAACTGTGGCTATGGCATTAGATGCCTAAAGATCGGGGTAGAGGAACCATGTAGCTTTGTTGTGCTATCCACAAGGGCTGCATGCAAATCTATACTCGTCGCGTAATGATGGTTAGCTTAGACCAGAATTAGTGGTTTGTTGTGCTATCCACAAGGCCATTAAATCTCTGGGGACCGAAGTTATGATCAGATATTGCAAGGAGTTGCAAGTCCCATGAGTTGGGTGCTCTCTGATTGTATTACAGTTTGTTGTGCTATCCACAAGGCTGTAGTGCAAGTCATTGAGATTCTGATCCCCACTTAGGAGACTGTTGGCGTCTCCCGTTCTGTATAACTGAGGGTTATACAGTCCGTCGAAAATTAGTGGGAGTTAAACTTGAATAAAAGACCATGTCTTGTTTTAAATTTTAATAATTGAACATCTGCTAAATAGATTTTACTTATCTCCTGTAGGAATTATGTCGTCGAATAACCCACTCCGTGGCATACTTGATGCCATTTTGACTTACCTGATCTACTCGGATTGGTTCAGAAACCTGAAGAATGTCTTCAGATCTGAACACAATAACTTTGTCCCTGAAGCTGATCCTCTTGCTGAATCGACATTGGATGCCCCTGAAGCAGGGATGATAGCTAACGATAAAGGATCGAAGGACAAAGGTAAAAGAGTAGTGAAGGGTGACTGCTTCTACTATAAGCAGTATGGTCACTGGAAAAGGAACTGCAAGGAGTTTCTACATGATAAAGCTCATGGAAGAGTGAAGCTGTCAGAAGCTTCAGATATCTATATGATAGATATCAACTTGTCGGTTAGAGATTCCACATCTTGGGTATTGGATACCGGATGTGCTTCTCATATCTGTCATGATGTACAGATGCTGACAAGTAAGCGCAAGCTGAGACAAGGTGAGGTGGAATTGAGGCTAGGAAACGGCGCAAAAGTTGTGGCGATTGCTGTTGTGACAGTAAACCTCAGGCTTCCATCGGGAGACACCTTACTATTGGAAGATTGTTATTATGTTCCTAGCATAATAAAGAACATCATATCAATATCTTGTTTGGACAAGATAGGATATAGGTTGACAATTGAGAATAGAAGTTGTTCGATTTATTATGGTAATAAATCAATAGCTTCGGCATCTTTAGTCAACGGTCTATATCTATTAGATGTTTCTCATTACAATCTTCAGATTGATAATGCTCTTAAGAAGAGCAAGAATTGCGTGAACCAGGCCTACATGTGGCATTGTAGACTTGGGCACATTGGCGAAAGCAGGTTACAAAAGTTGCACAAGCATGGTTACTTAACAGCATTCGATTATGAATCCTTTGCAACATGTGAATCCTGCCTTATGGGAAAGATGGCAAAATCTCCATTTAGTGGACATGGAGAACGTACCAATGACATTCTGGAATTGATACATTCGGATGTATGTGGTCCCATGTCTACCCAAGCCAAAGGTGGCTTTTCTTACTTCATCACGTTCACCGATGACTTCTCAAGATTCGGCTATGTGTACTTAATGAAGTACAAGTCGGAAGCATTTGAGAAGTTCAAGGAGTTCAAGAATGAGGTGGAGAAGCAGTTAGGAAAGAGTATTACAGTTCTTTGATCAAATCGAGGAGGAGAATACTTGAGTACTAATTTCACACAATTCTTAAAGGATAATGGTATCCTTTCTCAGCTGACCCCTCCATATACGCCACAGATGAATGGTGTATCAGAAAGGAGGAATCGCACCTTGTTGGACATGGTGCGATCCATGATGAGTTTTTCAGGATTACCAGTGTCCCTCTGGGGGTATGCTCTAGAGTCAGCAGCGTACTTACTGAACAGAGTACCCAGCAAGTCTGTGGCCTCTGCTCCATATGAGATATGGAAAGGCAGGAAATCAGAATTTAAACATGTTAAAGTCTGGGGTTGTCCTGCTCATGTAAAGAGGCATGATCCGGACAAGCTGGAATCACGAACTGATAAATGTAGGTTTGTGGGATATCCAAAGGAAACCTTTGGATACTATTTTTACCATCCTGATGAACAAAAGGTGTTTGTCGCCAGGAAAGCTATCTTCCTGGAAGAGGAATACCTTCTCCAGGAGGACAGTGGGAGTAAAATAGTACTGGAAGAGGTTCCAGAACCCCAAACAGCTGCATTATCATCAGATGAGATATCAGTTCCTGAATCTGTTCAGGTACACACAGATGAGCCTCGTAGATCTGGCAGAGTACCTAGACTACCCGAACGATATGTGGGACATATCGCTGAAGGTGAGTCTAAGGTACAATATAATGAGGATGATGATCCGAAAACCTACCAGGAGGCTATAGAAGGCCCAGAAGCCGGGAAATGGCGAGAAGCCATGAACTCAGAAATCCAGTCCATGTACACCAACCAAGTTTGGAACTTGGAGGACTTGCCCGAGGGTATTGTACCCATCGGTTGCAAGTGGATCTTTAAAAGAAAGATCGGTGCTGATGGACGGATCGACACTTATAAGGCAAGGTTGGTGACAAAGGGATATCGTCAAAGGCAAGGTATTGACTATGACGAGACTTTCTCACCAGTTGCCATGATAAAGTCGATCAGAGTTCTGCTCGCCATTGCTGCACATTTTGATTATGAAATCTAGCAGATGGATGTGAAGACTGCCTTCCTCAATGGTAAGCTGGAGGAAGAGGTGTATATGATACAACTAGAAGGTTTCACATCCAAAGAATCTCCAGATAAAGTGTGCAAGCTTCATTGGTCCATTTATGGACTGAAGCAGGCATCCCGGAGCTGGAATATAAGATTTGACGAGGCTGTCAAGTCTTATGACTTCATTAAGAATGAAGATGAGCCTTGTGTGTACAAGAAGACCAGTGGGAGTGCAGTCACTTTTCTAGTTCTTTACGTTGATGACATACTACTCATTGGGAATGATGTAGTTATGATGTCATCAGTAAAGGTCTGGCTGTCGAAAAACTTCTCCATGAAGGATTTGGGAGAAGCATCCTACGTATTGGGAATACGGATCTATAGAGATAGATCAAAGAGGATGCTTGGAATGACCCAATCCTTGTACATAAATACCATAGTCAAAAGGTTTGGCATGGAAAATTCCAAGAGAGGTTTCATACCGATGAGACATGGAATCAATCTCTCAAAGGAGCAGTCTCCTAAGACTCCTGATGAGAGGGCATTCATGGATAGAATACCCTATGCCTCTGCCATAGGATCTATCATGTATGCCATGCTATGTACACGGCCTGATGTTGCATTTGCTCTAAGTGTTACGAGCAGATTTCAGGCTGATCCAGGCGAAGAGCACTGGAAGGCAGTGAAATGCATCCATAAGTACTTGAGAAGAACTAAGGATATGTTTCTTGTCTATGGAGGAGATGACTTGAAACTGCGAGGCTTTACTGACTCGAGTTTCCAGTCATATCCAGATGATAGCAAGTCAACATCTGGATTCGTGTTTACATTGAACGGAGGGGCAGTGTGCTGGAAGAGTTCCAAGCAAGTAACCACTGCAAATTCGACGACTGAAGCTGAGTACATCGCTGCAGCTGAAGCCGCCAAGGAAGCAGTGTGGTTGAAGAAATTCATCACCGACCTCGGCGTAGTTCCCAGCATCTCTGAGCCTGTTCCACTGTTGTGCGACAACAATGGAGCGATTGCGCAAGCGAAAGAGCCATGGTCTCATCAGAAATCGAAGCATATTCTGAGGCGCTTTCACCTTATCAGAGAGATCATATCCAGAGGAGATGTAGTAGTGGAAAGAGTTCCATCCGTCGACAATGTAGCAGATCCACTGACAAAGTCGTTAGCTCAAATTGTGTTTGAGCGTCACCTAGAGTCTATGGGCTTATTGTATAAAGGTGATTGGCTTTAGTCCAAGTGGGAGATTGTTGGTTTAGGTGGCCTACAAGCCAATCTAACAATGTAAATCTCATTCATTATTAATAAAATGGCATAATATTCATTATGTGTAAATCACGTTAATTATCGTTTCGTAATGAAGTCCGTGAATATGTGCTATGGTGATCAGATTATGATGAGATCATACTAATGAGACTGATCACTTAAACACACATTCTTAATCGTTCCTAGTCGGAGGATATCCGAGAAGGACATCGGATATCCGGTTAGACTAGTACAGATTACTCCTGCTCATATGATGAGGATGACTGGTCTCATAAGTCATTTGTGTGGAGACACTAAGGCGAATCTGTAGGTGCTCATTAGAGAATGAGTTCACTGAACTGATCCGACTGAATCGCTGGATGGTATTGTACCTCACTGTCAACCAGCTTGATTCTATTGTCGCAGTTGCGTGGATGGTCCTCGGACCTGAGACACCAAGGACACCTTGGCGGTGGACTTCTGTACTTTGACCTTGGTCTACGAATCTCTAGCCACGGGATTCTAATACGCCAAGGATTGGGTGCAGCGGAATACCGTCGAAGGGAATTGTGTGTCAATAAGGAATCATTCGCTCTCGGTACTTAGAGAGAGAATGCTCTAGGAAGGATGCGCGGAAGTCCCTGGCCAGGGCGAACGATAATATCGGAAAAGGAGTTTTTCGATATTCATCAGCGGCTTCCAATCCAAGTGAGTCGACCGGTTAGGGTTTGACAGCTCGCCATACCCTGAGTTGACTCGAGAGCATTGTACGAATGAAGGATTAAATCCACGCGATAACTGTCGATGGAAAGGTTCCAAGAGTGGGTTACTTAACCCCAAATACCTTCCGGGTTCACGCGGTGTTGCTTGGCATCCAACGTGATCGGAGGCCCGGTCGAATTCGATGTGCGACATCAATTCGATTGATTAATTGATTAATAAAGGGTTATTAATTAATTAATAAAACCAGTGAGGAGTCACTGGGTTTATTGGGCCATTAACTGGACTGGTACTTGGGCCTAGAGGGTCACACGCAAATGATTCTCAAGGCGATGGATAAATAAGTGGGTTTTATACAAACCGGGGGTTTTTGTGAAAAACCGCGCGGTTAGTATAAAACATAGCGAACGGGCTGAGCAGGCCAAGCTGCTGCTAACCCTAGCCGCCCCTCCTCAGTTTCTGTCTCCCTCTGGCGTCCAGGCAGATACAGATCTGCCCCGCCGCTTCTCCGAATCCCGTTCGACGGGAAATCGTCCGCGCACTGCGGCGATCATTGCGGCAACCAGCGGAGGCTTCGCGGGCTGCAAAGAACGACGAACTCGAGGATATCCGTCGCGGGGAGGATCGCGTGGACTTCGCTAGAGGCCGGGCGCTTGCGCGGCTTGCAGTGTCACACCGACGGAACCGAACGGCTGCGGATTCGAATCCGCACACGGTGAGAACTTCGATAATCCGATTATCGTATTTTAGTTCTTCGAAACGGGAAACGGATCGCTGCAAAAAATTTTATTTTCCGCTGCGTGAGCGATCCGAAGAAACCGAGAAAACCCAACAGCCTCTTGATCGGAGATGTAAGGGAGAATTCGGGGAATTCATAACGATTCAAGCTGAGCTGAGTAAGTCATCGATGGGGGTTGTACAACACAAGCTCAGTAGCCCCGATCAATTTGAGCTCTGCACCCGCTGCACGGCGTATTCTAATGGGCTTTCCAACAAGTGCAAGTAGGGAAGAGTCAAACCCGTTGGACGACATGCATCTCAGATACTCCCTCCAGTCGGCCCGGGTCTTGAGCTTTGGTACTTTGTTGATCATCCTCTCGATGAACTTCACAATGTTGGATATGTGGTGGATCGGGCTGTTCAAGTAGATTTGAGACGGTCTTGCTAACATCCTCGTGTGATACTCGAATTTGAAGTGTAGCTCGACCTACAAAGTGAAGAGTAGCATGCACCCATAAGCAGGACGACCCGTGGACGCCACAGAGAGCCCACTGTAGAGGTAGGCCAGGATCGCAGTGCTAATGGATTTCCCCTCGAAGATCGCATAGATCGCGCTAACTTGATCATCTTCGAGGATGTTGTATTGCGCGGGAAAGAACAGAGCTCTGGCAAGGCACGTGACGAAAGCTTTGGTCACGTCTTCAGCTTCATCCTCCCTTAGATCATCGATCTCATACAAAGTCCATTCAGCGAGCTTTGCAAGGTTGATCCCTCTATTGGTGAGACATCCTTTAGCCTCTGAGGGATCCTTCATGATTGACGTCAACAATTGTTGACCAGTGATCCTTTTCCTCGTCAAAGCCATCTTGTCCTTGATCTTTGGAAGACCCAATAAAAGCTTTGCCTCCTCTAAAAGGATAGTGCACTCGAAATCCGGGAAAAAGAAGGTGTGGGTTTGAGGATGCCACTGCTCAATCAAAGTACCCATGGCCGACCAATCCACGTTCGAGCTCTTGTAGTGTTTAGCATGCACCACCAAGCCTTGAAGATTCCACTTGGAGATGAAGGCTTGTATGGAAAGTTTGGGACTCTTGGCAAGCTTGCGAATCTGAGGGAGGGAGGTGAATCTCCTTGGACCGGGAAACATGGGATATGTCTGAAAAATAAAAGAAAGGATCAATTGAAGAATTTGAAGAACATGAAGAACATGGAGGAAAAAGAGGAGATTAAAGAAGAAGAAGAATTAAAGGAAAGCTAATTCAACTTACTTGGAGGTTGGGATCCCTTCCAATAAGGTGATTCTCCACATCGGAGATCTTCTCCAATGACCTCCTCATCCTTTTGTTTGAAGAACTAATCCTATTTTCGAGTTTCTTCCTTCTTGAAACTTCGAAACCTTGAAAATCTTGGAAAACTCTTGAACCTTGAAGAAAAATTCAACCTTGGATCTCTAGATTGTGGTAGGATTGCTTGGAAACAAGTTAATGATTTATATAGAGTAAATTGCAATCCTAGGAAGACTTTTCCGGATTGGAAAAGAGATGAGCATTGGAAGAGTTGGAATCAGCCAGAACCTGTTTCTGCAACTGAAAAGGCGTCGTGGAACAGGGACGCATTTTGAATGGTTAAAGGGCGTCGGCTCGACACGACGCGTTTCAAGCTTTCTATCATTTACCCGAAATTCCATATTTTGATGCTTAATTAAACAGTTGTTTGAAATTACCAATGATTTTTTAGTACAGGAAAAATGCCAAATGAAGCTGGAAGATCCCACTGTGAGAGTTTATGAAGTCCCGACCGTGGCTAAAAAGACGGTTATCTCTATTCCTTGTACTCTTTCATGTAGTTAATTTACATCATCATTACTATATGTTAAGTATTTATTAGAGTACGTCAAGGACCTTATGGTTTTGATGAAACTGGAATTTGAGTTCCCTTACAACAAAAACAGTGATAATTCCAGAGAATTCTTAATCACACGGATAAGCCGTTTGATTGTTAATTAGTGGGGACGATGGTTCCACTTTTGTGAAACGGTGCGTGGATAAACGAGCTTCGGCTTAGCACTGAATTACAAGAATTGGTATCTTGACTCATTAATGAGAATTTAACAATATTATTCTTGATTAATTTATATTTTATTTGACTTTATATTTTTCTTTTAGCCCAGCATGCATCATATAGGACTTTGAAATCAATGCGATAAGGATTAATTATTGATTAAGTTTCAGACCATTAAATCAAATAATTCCCAACATGATATGAAATATTCCATTCTGAATTGAGTATCTTGATTATCTTTGAGGTTCGCTTGAAGATATCCTTAAAACTCTATCCTTCTTGGATTCCTTTATCCAATACTTCTTGTTTTCTTTTAAGATCCATCATGGCTGCAGCACGTCCACATTGGCTGGCAACCGCTCCCCATGATGAAACCTGCAGTGTCTACGACCTGGGGTACTTCTCACTCCGTGGAGGTTGATCGACTTTATTTTATTTCTTTTTCTACCTCCTCCAGACAGGATTGATTCTATTGATCTCCTTGAGCTATCTTCATTGATGATTTTGAGAAAAATTCCAATCATGTGATGTTGAGAGCGTGTCTCATCACACCTTAGTATCACCTTTTCAGTACATTCCATTTCATTTCACTCCCTTGCAAAGACGATGCCAAGGTAAGGCAGCTGTAGACACGCTAATTTTGACATCATTTCGAATAAATTTCATATCATATAATAATACCTCAGAATGGTCTAATATTTAATCATTAGTTAATTTTTATTGATCTTTTTGAGTTAATTATTTAAATAGTTTCAGGTCAAACAAACATGATTTAAGTTAATTAATTAAATTGATTTTAACTCAAATTTCAGTTAAAATATGAAGAAGTCTAAAAGACGTCGACATATGTAGACGCCATTTAGAGTTTATTCCTATTTTGATGTTTAAATTTTAATTTTAATTAATTGATTAATTACCTAAAAGACGTCTGCCAGGCACGACGCAATTTATGTTTCCTAAGTTGTTTCCATCTCTTTTCCGGATGTTTATCCTTATCTTAATTAGTGTAAAAGGCGTCTTTATTGGACGACGCGTTTTATCTAATTATAGATAAAGATGGACTTTTCCCGGAAGTTTATCCTTATCTTAATTAGTCTGAAAGGCGTCTCTGATGGGCGACGCATTTTAGATAATTACAGATAAAGATGAATTAATCTGTATTTATCTATTAGTTAAGCTGGATAAACCTCAAAATTTCTTCAAGTAAGTCCACGGATGCAAAGAAGTCTATAAATACCCTGCCTCTTGGACGAGTGACAGAGAGTGATCTTGAGTGATAATTAGCAATTATTTTGGTGGCGATTGGAGCAAAGAAGCTTGACGACGTCCGAACGCTGAGGTGCTGGTACTTCCAGGAGTCGGCATCCTTTCTTCATTCGTCTAAGATCCATTGAAGACCAAGGCTTCCCAGGGGCCATCCGGCTTAGCTTTCTTTTAATTGCTGCATATTTTCTCACATTTTAATCATATTAGCATCACATTTTTCATCACATCACTCCATGCAACACACACGCATACTAGTATTATTTTCCAAACCTATTTGTTAAAGGGGTTTAAAAGACCAATCAGCAAGTGAGTTCACCTGCTTAGTTGCATGTTTAAAATTTCTTCTGAAATGGATACTACTTCTTCCTAAGTTCTCATCATTGTTCTTTATTTCTTTCTATTCCTTGCAAGGTACAAAGGAGAATCAAGGGGAGGGAATCAATAGTGAACAACAAGGAATCCGGACGATCCTCAAAACTCAACAGCAGCCAAAGCAAGAACAATGATCAAAAGGGCTCTCTTTCTTCAGCCGGCTAAAGGAGGGGAACCAAGAGCTCAACATCTCCCACGTCCAAACAGGTAGGCGAACAAATCATCTTTTGGAACTTTTTAGTCAAAAGTTTCTGGCGATCACATCACCTAGTTTCTTTTTAATAGGTTTTACTTTGCACTTAAACAACATAAATTTTCATGATAATCACACACCCATTTTAAGCACTCACAAGCGTTAATTACATCCTCTTAAGAGGAAAACTCTTGATTAATCGTCGGAAGATTAGAATAACACTCTTTAAAATAATGTGAATGAATTAACAAGAATATATTCAAAAAATGAATGAATTTCAATTTTGTATTTGAGAAGAAACTTATTTTTTAGTTGTTAGAGTTGAGTATGCACAGGGGTATGCAAACTCATCTACCATTTTGCCCTTTTTTATTTTTCTTTGAAAAATATGTCAAGAGGCTTGATTTTTTAATTATTTATTAATTGACAGTAATGAGAGACATTTTTAGGTCCTTTTAAAATGATATGTATGAGTATATTTTGCATTTATTTAAGTTTTTGTATTTTGGAGGTGAGTATGAAGCTTGAGTCTGCGCAGGGGTACACAGACTCATCTGTCACTAAGTTGATTCAAGCCTTTTTATGTATTTTACAAAAGCAACTTTGAGTTTTATTTGATTTTTTACTTATAGGAAGTATATAATTTTTATTTGGAACTTTTGATTTAATTTGGAGGGAATTTAACGCTGAAAATTCAGATTTTGGTAATTTGAGGTTGAGTCTACGCAGGCGTGCACAGACTCATCTGTCACCAACGTGTTTTAAGCATTTTTATGTATTTTGCAAAGGCAGCTTTGGGTTTTATTTGGTTTTATGACTTGTAGAAAGTATAAAGCTTTTGTTTAGAGTTTTGGGTTTGATTTGAAGGGATTTTGATGACTGAAGATTTAGATTTCAAGAATTTGGGGTTGAGTAGGATGCACGGACTCATTTGTCACCAATCTATTTTGTACTGTTTTAAATGTTTTAAAGTAGCATCTTTGAGTTTTATTTGATTTTTGGCTTATGGGAAGAATATAGTTTTTATTTAGAGCTTTTGGTTTAATTTATAGGGAATTTAAGGTTGAAAATCCAGATTTCGTGAATTAGGGATTGAGTCTGCACAGGGGTGCGCAGACTCATCTGTCACTAGGTTGTTTTTGTACATTTTCTGAACAGTAGCTTTGGATTTCAGCTGATTTTTTTATTTGCATGATGAAACTTGATTTTCTTAAAGCTTTAGATCACCATGGAAGATAATAGAGTTTGGATTTCAGATTTTTATGGACTTAGGGGATGAGTCTGCGCAGGAGTGCACAGACTCAAGTTTTAACCTGAGATGACTCTTTGTTGGATTTTTTAATGAACTACTGATTAGATGATTTTATTTCTGATCTTATTTTATAATGATTTGTAGGCCTGAAGATGAATACAAGTTCCAGAGGCCATGGAAGAAGAGTTGAGCCTTACGGTTGAGGCGCAGACTCAAGTTAAAGAAAACTTCCAAGAGCTTTGGATAGCATTTGTTGTGAAGATGAAACCTCCTAAGATTGAAGAGAATTTCAAGACTTTCAAGATGTTGAAGGAGCTTACCGCAAATTGTTTTTAGATGATGGAAGCTTTGATCTTCAAGGGGGCAATGTAAAAGAGGGGTTTGAGTCTGTGCAAGGGTGCACAGACTCAACTAACTTGTAATTTTAGTTAAATCTGAGGAGATTTGGATCCTTCTATAAATGGGTTGTTTAATTATATGAAGATAAAATGTTTGAGGTGTTCATTCCAAGCTCTTGCTATTCTCAAAAGATTTTGGTTATTTGATTTATTGTTTCTTTGATTTTTTATTTGAAGTGAGCCTATGGAAAAGTGTGTAGACTCAAGAGTTATTCAAAAGAAGTTTATTTAAGTTTGATTTGTATGCTGTGGGGTATCATTTTTCCCAAAGTTTTGATTTAATTATTTGAGTTTTTTAAACAATCTTTTTATCTTTTGAGCCTAGGACATGAGCGCAGACTCAACTTGAATTTTAATGTTTTGTATTTATTTAATAAAGAGAATATATACTTTAAACCTTTTTTAAGTTGTTTATGAGTTAACTTTAGTTATTTGAGCTATTTGAGTCATAATCAAAGTCTTTAGTCCATGCAATGCATCATTTGTCATTTTTTAGCTGAGTCTGCGCAGGGGTGCACAGACTCAAACCTACTACGCAGACTCAAGTCTGAAAATTGATTTTCGTTGTATCCTGCACAATTCAAGCTACATTTAAATCCATCAAGAGGTTAGTTTCAATTAGTAAAGTTGAAATAAGAAATCCGGAGTCGGAAAAAACAATTTGCGACCCATTCCCGGATAAACCTCCATGGTTATAGGTGCGCGACTCAAAAAGCTGAGCATATATTCTGTTTTATATTTTCTTTAACTTGAAGTGATTCAAGAATCACCACAAATTTGGGGAGTATAATATTGAGAAATCTCAGAAATTTGGTATAGCTACATAGAGCCTTTTCAAGGAATGTTCCTTATATAGATTCTTTCAAATAACATGATTTCTTCATATTTATCATGTTCTTCTTTGATCATTTTATAAAGCATTGAAATGCTCAATATAATGACTTCAAGATAAACTTCAACCCTTTATTAGAAGAACCTAATAGGGGTTTAGGACATTTATGAAGAACCATGCCGTGAAAGGACCCGAAGGACAACTCCCTAAAAGGATCATGTATGTACATAAACTATGGGGATGGCTGCCATGGGGGGCGTGCCGAGCACAAGCCACTCACTTAAAGGGTGTCCTTGATGCCTTCGAAATGTAAGGGAAACCCACGAGTAACATAATACATCTCTACAATTGGGGAGTAAGGAACTCCACCGAATTTTACAAGGACATTTGGGACATATCATCTAAATGAACTCATAGTAATAGGAACATAAGAAAGATGTTTTTGGTATGAGGGCCTTTAATGGGTTAACCCAACGTTGGAATTGTTGGTCACCCTTTGATTGGGACTTCCTTGAGAAAAACGTCGGAAAAAACTTAAAATCTTAAAAGATATTACATAATTTCGGATTAAAACATCGAGGGCTTGATAAAACCCAAAGTCGAAGCCATTTGGTGCTTTCATTGGGCATCAAAAGACAGCCCTAAGTCCAAGGATCCTTTGGACAAATTGGGGAGGATCAAAGAATCACCTCACATCAAACGCACAAACAAACAGAGGCACAGACTTAGATCTTCAAGCCTGAACATGGGCGCAGACTCAGTACTGTAGAATACGCGTGCGCAGACTCAGCATCTGCATGCACAGAGGCACAGACTTAGCCATTTAAGGAAAAGATCAAATCAAAACTGAATTAGTTATGAACTTAAAAAATAGAAGCTTAGAACATAAGATTCATGGGATTTGATGGACTTCTCATGATGTTTGGCCATATGGGAGTCTCATCCATGGAATGGATGTCCTCCTAAGGGACATAGAAGACCAAGACACCTTGGAGAACCCCCAAACTCAAGACAAACAAATAATAAAAAAAAGTTTCAAAAATACTGGACAACAAGCAACATTTTGGATCATAACTCCATTTTTTAAGGGGTTTTGAGATTTGAGAAGATCATTTCTATTAAGTAGAAAGGTCCCTCTACCATCCCCAAACGAAATATACAAGCCTTATGAAGGAAAAATGGCATCTACAGTAAGATAAGTAGCAGATTAAAAAAACAGAGACAGAAAATCTGAACTTCAACTTTCTTTGTATTTCAGTCTCATAGATGAACATCAAGAGGGAGATAGAAACTAACATCAATATACATTAAAAA
Organism: Zantedeschia hybrid cultivar; assembly: GCA_030544215.1. Lineage (NCBI taxonomy): Eukaryota > Viridiplantae > Streptophyta > Magnoliopsida > Alismatales > Araceae > Zantedeschia > Zantedeschia hybrid cultivar. The sequence goes on along the minus strand of JARZZO010000003.1, from coordinate 29,448,235 downwards.
AAGAATCTAGAAAGCAAGATAAATGAAGAAAACCCCATCACCATTCCCTTTTGCCTTGGGGATGGGATGAGCTTGGGGATGGCCCTAAGCTTCTTCTCTCTTTTTTTCTTCTCTTCTTATTTTCCTCTCTTTCTTTCACTCTTTTCTTCTCATTTCTCTCTTTGATTTCAGGAGGGGAGGGGAGGAGGGGGGCGTGCTCCTCTCTCTTTTCTCTATTTTTTCTATTTAGTGGGATTTTGTCTCCAACTTTTGCTTGGAGAAGGATGTATTTCTTTTATAGATAGACTTGGATTACTTTAGGGGGTAGTTTATGCATCCTTAACCCCTTGGATTAGAGCTAATAAATCCCACTTAAGATCCATCCAATAGGGTAGTAACACTTGCAAAAATCCCATTAGCTACCTTTTTGCTTTTCACCTACCCCCTTCTAGAAGCATCTTGAAGGGGGGACCACTCTTTTCCTTCTTATCCAATCTTGGGCAGATCTGAATATGGGCCAAAGGGCTTGGATAAGAGGTATGGAGGGGTCCATTAATGCCCTTTAAGGGCTGCCACAAAATTGGGCCAACCCACTTCCTTTTTTGGGCCCAAACTGGTTGCATTGGGGGCCTTTTGGGCTTGAATAAATGGGCTAATTGTTGCCTTTGAATTTCTTCTCTGTTGGGCCTTTCCAACAATTTTTGGGCCTCATTTTGATCACAATTTTGGTGACAACGAATAGGGAAGCCCATTAGGACCTGGACTGAAATGCAACAAGAATTTCTGAAGAAATTATATCCTATAGGGAGAACCAACACCATGAGACGGGCCATAAGTGGGTTTTCACAATTACGTGTGGAACAGATCCATGAGTCGTGGGAGAGGTTGAAAGAACTGCTTAGGAAATGTCCGTATCATTGACTATCTAGGTGGCAAATTATGTAGGCATTTTATGGGGGATTAGATGTACAATATGGATAGATGGCGGATACATCTTGCAAGGGAGCATTCATGAGTAAAAGTGAGGAAGAGGCATATGATTTGTTTGAAATGCAAAGTGAGAACTCAATAAATCATTCCTCACTTTTATCTTATGAAAGATCAATGGGACCATCCAAGCGGATTGGGGTTTATGAAATCAGAAACAGAGGGGAACTTGACTCTAGGATGGACACCAATGCTTTAGCCCAAAAGCTAGACAAGGTGGACCTTATGGCCCAACAGATGAGTAAAATAGATATAATGGTCCAAAAGTTAGACCAAGTTCTAGCTTCGAACAATGAAGAAGCCAATATCCAATCACCATCAAGACCATACTCAAAACCTTTTCCATCTTTTCAGTAAGCCTGTAGTCTTTGTGCCAGTCCAACTCACCATATCAGTGAGTGTCTTACTACAACCCAATTACCACCATTTATTTAGGAGCAAGTCCAAGCAGCCTAAGGTTACTCGAAGCCCAACCATGACCCATATTATAACATCTACAACCCAGGCTAGAAAAATCATCCAAATTTCTCATAAAAACCTCAGCAGACCCGAGCTCCAAATCCACCAACCCAAAACTTTCAGAACATGGCTCAATAACAAAATCATTTTCAAAATCAAGGTTTCAATAGGGGTCAACCTGTCCAAACTTAAGCCCCTTATTTTCAGCCCAATAATGCTCAAACCATATATTCTCAACCCTTATATCAACTTCCACATCCTCATCCAACAAATCAAAATGATGAAAAATTCAACATGTTGCAGCAACTATTCATGGACCAACAACAACAATAGCAGCAACTGCAACAAGTTGTCATCACCCAGCAACTGTCCATTGCAAAATTGGAAGCCCAACTTGACCAAATGGCTGACACCACTATGAGGAGAGAAGTGGGTCCGTTACCTAGTCAACTCATTACAAACCCATGAAACTATCCTCCTGGTTTCCAACAACAACCACTCATACCCATTCCTCAAAGGCTTCAACCCGCCCATCCATGCCACAAAATGGCCCACATGTTGAGAATGTTAATGCCATCTCAGTCTTAAGAAATAGTAAAATCTTAGCGGATCCTTCTAAGTCTCAGGCAACAGATGAGAGCTTCCATAAATAGGACAACATTTTTCAACCCAAAATCCAGATTAACTTGGGGGGAGAGGCCAAAGGAAATAGAAGATAGATGAAGACCTTAACCCATACCAATCTAAGGTCCCCTTGCCAAGTGCTTTAGAATTCAAGGCCTCTAGCAAACAGAAGTTGGCCCAGAATGAGGAGATGTTGGAACTGTTCAAACAAGTCCACATCAATATTCCCCTCCTCGAGGCCATCAAGCACGTCCCAACCTATGCAAAATTCCTTCAAGAGTTGTGTACCCAAAGGCGAAGACCTTCTGCGGCGCCCGAAAAAATCCAATTATCAAAGGATGTTAGTGCAGTGTTACTCGATCAACTACCCCAAAAGCTTAAAGATCCTGGTGCCCCTCTTATTTCTTGTGATATCAATGGACTCACATTTGACAAGATACTTCTTGATCTTGGGGCTAGCGTGAATCTTTTACCCACTTCTATATATGAAAAATTGGATATTGGAGAATTAAAACCCACACCTGTTATTCTCCAATTAGCAGATCGATCTGTTAAGGTGCCACGTGGGCTCATTGTAGATGTCATTATGACGGTTGAAGATTGCCACTTCCCGATGTACTTCCTTATTCTAGACATGGCCCCATCCTCAGATTTGAACCACACTCCAATCATCTTAGGGCGTCCATTCTTAACTACTGTAAAAGCAAACATCAATTATAAGACTGGTATGATGGATATTCCTTTTGGAGACCGATAGATTGGGATCAATATTTTTCAAGCTCCTAAGTATCCGGATCCGAATGAAGGTTGCTATATAGTGCATGTCATGGATGATATGATAGATGCTAGGCCGGATTTGGAACATTTCCTCTTTCCCATAGAAGAAAGTCTGGAGCCTGAACATTCTTTGTCTTCCACCAAGGAAATGGATGAACCTCACAATTTGCCTCACTCTCTTAGTCCTTGGCCTAACACTGAACCTTCGACGAAGTTGCACTCTAGGCCAACACTACCATCTCCTATATCTCCTACTAAATTTGAGCACAATTCCTTACCGTTTGGTTGCTTGCATCACATTCATATGGAGGACCATGCTGGGCCGAGAAGAGAGTTACACTTAAACCAAGGTCTAGGTGAAGTAAGCGAGTATAAGGTAATCAAATGGTCAAATAAGATAAATCATCACTTCATAAGTAGGAAAAACATGGCTCTAGATCGAAGGATATCTAAGCAGGGCAAACAAAATGATATTGCTGAATTAATTGACCCAGGGTGATAAGAACTTAGATGAGTCTGACTAAAGACGTTAAACTTAGCGCTTGCTGGGAGGCAACCCAGCATTTTAGGATCATCTTTTACTTTTTTTCATTCTCTTTTTAGATCTTCATGCAACAGTGGCTTTGGTAAAGTCACCTCGTCATTGCCATAGGTTGTTTCTCTCCTTCCCAGTTTTCTTCTGGCTATCATTATTTTCATATCTTTTATGCCATTGAGGACAGTGCCAACTGAGTTGAGGGGTGCAATCATTATGCATTCTTGTAAAATATTTTGAAGAAAACTAATATTTTTCACTGGAAAAAAAAATGGTCAAAACTTTTCAAAAATTTTCTTTTTCACATCCCGCATAAGCTACATGGAACCATTTTTCATTAAGTAAATCTTTAGCAAATCAGTTTTGTGTTGGCCAGTTGGATAAAGCCTTCAAAGTTCATAATATCTCACTTCACAAGAAGCCACGACAAGAATGACTTTCACACATGTACGGTAACTTAGAATAAGTAGAAGACCTTGAAAGTATAAAATTGTTGGAACTAACCTTAAAGGTAGGACTACCTATTCTGATTTTTTTTCTTTTAAGTTGAACGAAAGGAACATCAGGATTCATAATAAGGGACCAACCCACTCATCACTCTAAGCAGGCGGTCATTAAAAAAGAGACAGTTGGAAACACTAAATGCCATATAAGGTGTCAAAAAGAGCTAAGAAAGGCAGGTGGCAAAAAGTACGCACCTCCCCGCAGGCAAATTAAAGAGAGTGCCAAAAAGTACGCACTCTCAAAGGTAAGAGCGCAACTAAATGAAAAATCCACGCTAAATAAAAAGTCTCTCGTACTAAAAATACGACCAAGTCAAAAAAAGTGCTAAGTCGGGGCGACAGCTAAAAAGTGATCCTTTCTGACTGATCAAAAAATCTCTTTTCTCTTCTCTCCCCCAAGTAGTTTTATCTAAAGAGTTAGTAAAGACGGGGATATAACAGAAAGGACGGAAATAAGTTCTAAGCATGCCAATTTGCATGCACGATCATCTGTCGCGAACCAAAGTGTAGTGGGAAATGAGAACTTTAGCTTAACTGATCAGCTACCATTTAATTATTTGTGATAGATAACTTCAAATGAAGCATGATAATGTATTGTTGTCCCAATTTTTTTTGTTATCTACATTCCTAAGGGACTAGCAATGAATAAGTTGGGGGGCGTGATAAGTTGATATTTGTGATCATTGAAAAGGGCAAATGCATGCATCATACACATAGTTTTATGTGTAAAATGACATGAAATGATAGATAATTCTGTATCGATTCCAATGGTACCAATTTTGATAAATTTCGGGTTAAAAAAATTATCATTTCATGTAAAAAACGGAGTATAATGCATTTGCGATTTTTTCAACAAAATCGAGAGAATAAATAAATTTATTTCAACATAAATATAATATTATTCACGATAAAATTCTAATTTATATTTATTTTATGTGAACAAAAGATGAAGAGAATGTGGTGCAGTGGTTAAGTCTCTTGAGACTTGTGGGAGGTCCAATGTTCAAATCTTAACGAACATCTACACATCTACCGTTTTGGAAAAATAAAAGAAGTATGGGTAAAATGGGCATTTATGTTCTCAAAAAGGGTTGCCCTAACCCTTTGCCCAAGAAGGCCAAGAGGAGCCAGCCGCCACCTCCACTCTCCCCTTTCTTTATTTCAAAATCTTCTCTCCCCCTTTAAATAACCCCTCTTTCCTTCATCTCTCTCTCTCTCTTGCTTTATTCTCTCTCCCCCTAGGGTTTGCTTTTTTTCTCTCACACGCATAGCTTGCTCTCTCTCTCCCTATTTATTGTTCTTCTACAACTTTTTCTCTCCCTCTGCTTTTCCTCTCTCTTTTTGGCTTCTATCTCTCTCCACTGCTCTCTATCTCTTGTCTGTTGCTCCCACCGAAACCCTCTCGTCTCACTTTTTTTCTCTCTCTCTCTCAGTTTTGCTCTCTCCTTTTTACTCTGTCTCTCTCTTTCACCGATTCCAAGCACCCTCTTGTAGACACCGATTTTGGACCTCCCTTTGGTCATGAACCCCATCCATCATTAGCCCATCACCACCAAACCCCTCATCTTAGCCATCTCAGCCCACTAATAACCAGGCCCATTAACAAATCTCGACTTTAGCCACCTTTTCGTGGAAGGCCAACCTGTCCGCCTTCCACTATCCTTTGAAGGCCAACCGATCCACCTTCCACCATCCTTCGAAGGCCAACCTGTCCGCCTTCCACCATCCTTCGAAGGCCAACCTGTCCACCTTCCACCGCCCTTCGAAGGCCACCCCTTGCCTTCCACCATCCTTCGAAGGCCAACCGTGCCGCCTTCCACCTCTCCGTGGAAGGCCAGCTACGTGGCCTTCCACAGGATTGGAAGGCAAGATGGTTGGCCGCCCACTCCCCTAACTCCCATCTTGACCTCGTCTTCCCACGATCTCCTCTACTCGCCACCCTCACCTCCACTACTCCGATCATTCCCCACTCCGGCGACTGCCGCGCGCACCACCTCCGACTCTTGACCACTTCCCATTGGCTCTATGATGATTTACGGGGATTTAGACCCCTATTTTCTCTTATTTTCCCTTCACCTACTTAAACCCCCCATGTCCCCTCGAGAGGAGAGGTTGGCAAGTGGGTTGGTTTTGAGGTTAGAGAGGGAGTTGAGCGGGCAAGGAGTCAGAGAGCTTCAGGAAGAACTTCAAGCGGGAGAAAGCCTTGGGCAGTCGACAAGCCGGAGGGATCTTTCGCATTCCAAATGGGCTTGTTCTCTTAACTCTCTCCTTACTTTTCTCCTTTCCATTTCATTGCATTCCCACTCTCCATCCATTCCGTAACATCATCTTCTCCGCTTACTTTTTTTTCTTTTAACACATCACGTCACTTTTCACACACGAGCACCCCCATCTGCATGCATGCATGTTAGGATAACCTAGCAACCCTTACTCCCCAGAGGTTTTAAACAAAAAAACAAGAGGTGGGTGGCCATAACCTATGGTCATCTTCCCTCCCCTAACACCCATCCGGTGCATCTCCTTCCAATTTTAGTTTATTTATATATTTGCATGGATAGATTCTACATATCACAGTCCTAATTAGGTTATCTTCTTCTTTTGTCTTGTCTTTTCCTTTCAGGGACCCTTACCGCATTTTTGCGCGCAGACTGCCGAGCTCTCCTCCTCTGGCCGGCCAGAGGAAGAGAAGAGGAATTCGCCGTCTTCCGCTCCCTCAGAACGCGATCACTCTCACCATCCTGCGGAGCACAGGGATCGTAAGGTAATACTCCTGGCGATCACACACTTTGATTTCTAACCCTTCCAAATCACCGCAGCGCTAAGACGAACGGAGAAGCCCTCGCCCAACGCTCGTAGCAACGGCGGGGACGTTCCAGGTGCCTACACCTCTCTTTTCTCATTTTTTTCTTCTCTCTCTTACTTTTTCGCTCTCTCTCGGTTCTCTCTCTGCCTTTTCTCCCTCTCTATCTCTCTTTTCTCTCTCCCCTGTCTCAGGATCGCCAGTGCCCGTACGCCTCGGCTCCCGCACGCGGGCGGGAAGCCCATGATCCAGGCAGGAGAAGTGCCGCCGCGAGGCCCGCCTGCTAGGCCGCATGCTTCGCCAAGCCACGCGTCGCCTGCCAAGAAGACAACGCACAATCGTCGCCCGTGCTGCGAGCGAACATGCCCAGCCAGCCATGCCTCCCTCTTGCCTGCTCTGCCCGTACGTGGCCTGCCCCAGCCACGCGCCCGCCTCGGCCTCCACGTGCCCACAGTCGCCCATGCACCCGCTCCTGCACTCCCTGTGCCTCGGTCCACTACGCCAGCCCCTCCAGCACCTGTCCACCTGCCATTGCCTAGCACGAGCCCACTGGTCCAGTGCACCCAACCAGCCAGAAAGCCCACTCTGCGCCCGTGCACTGCTCCCCTTTGCTGCTTTAGTGTTGCTTTCCATTTATTTAATTATTTGTATAGGTTTCGTTGACTAGTTATTTTTTGTTAGGATATTAAAAACAAAAATTTTGTAATTTTATTTCTTGCTTTTAGATTGGTGATGATAATATTTTAAAGTTGCAATAGTGAAATATTGGTGTTTTCTTTAGTCTAGATTTCCTTCCTCTAATTTCTTTTCTCCTTCAAATGTGGTTGTGTTTATTTTCCCAAAATTAGCTCATTTAAGTTAGATTTTCAAATCTTAGTAACTTTAGCTAATTAATTTGTTGTTTGATTAGGTAATTAAATTAATTAGTACAAGTTCTTAATTTTTTTACATTAATTAAAATCCAAAATTTTTAAAATTAAAAATCTATTTCTCCATGGATCAACTTGATTCTCACCACTTACTAATTTCTAATTAATTGTGAGTGTTAGTTTTAGGTGGCCTACAAGCCAATCTGACTATGTAAATCTCGTTCATTATTAATATAATGGCATAATATTCATTACGTGTAAATCGCATTAATTATCGTTTCATAATGAAATCTGTGAATATATGCTATAGTGATCAGATTATGATGAGATCATACTAATGAGACTGATCACTTAAACACACATATTCTTAATTGTTCCTAGTCGGAGGATATCCGAGAAGGACATCAGATATCCGGTTAGACTGGTACAGATTACTCCTGCTCATATGATGAGGGTGACTGATCTCATAAATCACTTGTATGGAGACACTAAGGTGAATCTGTAAGTGCTCATTGGAGAATGAGTTCACTGAACTGATCCGACTGAATCGCTGGATAGTATTGTACCTCACTGTCAACCAGCTTGATTCTATTGTCGCAGTTGCGTGGATGGTCCTCATACCTGAGACACCAAGGACACCTTGTCGGTGGACTTCTGTGCTTTGACCTTGGTTCACGAATCTCTAGCCACGGGATTCTAAAACGCCAAAGGATTGGGTAAAGTGGAATACCGTCGAAGGGAATTGTGTGTCAATAAGGAATCATTCGCTCTCGGTACTTAGAGAGAGAATGCTCTAGGAATGATGCACGGAAGTCTCTGGCCAGGGCGGACGATAATATCGGGAAAGGAGTTTTTCGATATTCATCAGCGGCATCCAATCCAAGTGAGTCGACCAGTTATGGTTTGACAGTACGCCATACCCTGAGTTGACTCGAGAGCATTGTACGAATGAAGGATTATATCCACGTAGTAACTGTCGGCGGAAAGGTTCCAAGAGTGGGTTACTTAACTCCGATACCTTCCGGGTTCACGCGGTATTGCTTGGCACCCAACGTGATCGGAGGCCCAGTCGAATTCGATGTGCAGCATCAATTAAATTGATTAATTAATTAATAAAGAGTTATTAATTAATTAATAAAGCCAGTGAGGAGTCACTGGGCTTATTGGGCTATTAACCGGACTGGTAATTGCGCCTAGAGGGTCACACGCAAATGATTCTCAAGGCGATGGATAAATAAGTGGGTTTTATACAAACCGGCGGTTTTTATGAAAAACCGCGCGGTTAGTATAAAATATAGCGAACGGGCTGAGCAGGCCAAGCTGCTGCTAACCCTAGCCGCCCCTCCTCTGTTTCTCTCTTTCTCTGGCGTCCCAGACAGATCCAGATCTGCTCTGCCGCTTCTCCGACTCCCGTTCGATGGGAAATCGTCCGCGCGTTGCGGCGACCGGTGGAGGTTTCGTGGGCTGCAAAGAACGAGGAACGCGAGGATATCCATCGCAAGGAGGATCGTGTGGACTCCGCTAGAGGCCGGGCGCTTGCGCGGCTTGCGGTGTCACACCAAAGGAACCGAACGGTTACATATTCGGATCCGCACACGGTAAGACCTTGATAATCTGATTATCGGTTTTATTTATTCGAAATGGGAAAAACAGATCGCTGTTTTATTTTATTTTCCGCTGCGTGAGCGATCCGGCTCGAGCCCAGGCTCGGCAGGGCCGAGCCATCATAGACCTTATGGCTGAGCCCATTTAAACAATTCCCCATTTAACCCTTTAAACCCCTATATCCATTTAAACGAAAAAGGAGACCACTTAAAATTAAATTGAATTTTAATTTTAATAGACTAATTTAAATGTTAAATTAGTTGTTATTAGTTAATTAGAATTAATTGTTAATTTAATTATTAAATTGATAATTAATTTTAATTAATTAATATAATGGTTTAATAAGGAGTTATTAATTATTAATTTAAGCGTTAAATTAATAATTAAAATTGATCCAATAGTCTAAGAGTTAGATTATTGGTTAAATAATTAATTTGTGTTAATTACTAATTTAAGAGTTAAATTAGTTATTAACATTAATTAATTAATTAGTCTAAGAGTTAGATTAATAGTTTATGACTAATTAAAGTTGATTATTAATTTAAGTGTTAAATTAATAATTAATTTTAATCTACTGATCTAAGAGTTAGTTTAGTAAATAATTTTAATAGTCTAATTGTTAGATTATTAAAGTGGTTTAATCTAAGTGTTAGATTGTTTAATTATTAGAAATGTTCTTATTTGCATGGAATAATCTGGAAATTATTAATTTGGATTGTGTGCATATGTGATGTGTGTTTTAATACTTTTAAATTAGATTTGATTGCATGTTAAGTTAATAAAATGAGTTTTCGAAAATCAAATACCATGTGATGCGCTGAATCATGTGTAGATTATTTAAAACACACCGTGGTCATGGATATGCATATTTAATTGTTCATGTGATGAATGATGTGTGTGTGGATCGTGGATGAATGTTGGGTGTTTATTAAATTGTTAATAAATAGAGATCTACATATCTCTCCCTCTCTCATTCTCCGATGTACTTCTACCTCCCTCTCTCTTGTACTCGCCATAAGGCTCTCTTCTAATTACATGTAATTCACGAATTATTGTAATATGATCGAGGCAACTGAGGAAGGATCGAGGACGATCCATAGCTGCAACCAGGAAGGCGAAAAGACGGAGATCTCTTGCCTATGTGTTTGCAAGTTTATCTAATGTAAATGTTATGTTAGATTGTGTGCGCGTTTGACTGTTGGCTCCAGTCAAACCCACTGTACTATCCATGACCACACTAGACATGTATGTGATGCATTGTTTTTCTTTTGATTATGAATCAAAGTAGGTATAGTATTTAGTAAATATATACGATATATTTAAATACTATCACTTAGGAGAGACCAAGATAAAAGTTATCTAAATACCCTCAGAAAAACTCTAAGCCGTAACGCGAGTAGTTAAGAACTTACCGTGTGGTCCACCATGGTTATAGTCATAGGATTCGAATCACTTTAGACAGGTTTATTGTGCTATCCACAAGGCATGTTTAATTGGGAGGAGAAACTATGGCTATGGCATTAGATGCCTATATGATCGGGGTAGAGGAACCATGTAGCTTTGTTGTGCTATCCACAAGGGCTGCATGCAAATCTATGCTCGTCGCGTAACGATGGTTAGCTTAGACCAGAATTAGTGGTTTGTTGTGCTATCCACAAGGCCATTAAATCTCTGGGGACCGAAGCTATGATCAGACATTGCAAGGAGTTGCAAGTCCCATGAGTTGGGTGCTCTTTGATTGTTTTACAGTTTGTTGTGCTATCTACAAGGCTGTACTACAAGTCATTGAGATTCTGATCCCCACTAGGAGACTATCGGTGTCTCCCGTTCTGTATAACTGAGGGTTATATAGTCCGTCAAAAATTAGTTGGAGTTAAAACTTGAACAAAAGACCATATCGTCAAATAACCCACTCCGCGGCATACTTGATGCCCTTTTGACTTACCTGATCTACTCGGATTGGTTCAGAAACCTGAAGAATGTCTTCAGATCTGAGCACAATAACTTTGTCCTTCGAGCTGATCCTCCTACTGAATCGGCATTAGATGCCCCTGAAGTAGAGATGATAGCTAACGATAAAAGATCGAAGGACAAAGGTAAAAGAATAGTGAAGGGTGACTGCTTCTACTATAAGCAGTATGGTCACTGGAAGAGGAACTGCAAGGAGTTCCTTCACGATAAAACTCATGGAAAGGTGAAGCTGTCTGAAGCTTCAGATATCTATTCCACATCTTGGGTATTAGATACCGGATGTGCTTCTCATATCTGTCATGATGTACAGATGCTGACAAGTAAGTGCAAGCTGAAACAAGGCGAGGTGGAATTGAAGCTAGGAAACGGCGCAAAAGTTGCGGCGATTGCTGTTGGGACAACAAACCTCAAGCTTCCATCAGGAGACGCCTTACTATCAGAAGATTGTTATTATGTTCCTAGCATAATAAAGAACATCATATCAGTATCTTGTTTGGACAAGATAGGATATAGGTTGACTACTGAGAATAGAAGTTGTTAGATTTATTATGGTAATAAATCAATAGCTTCGGCATCTTTGGTCAACGGTCTATATCTCTTCGATGTTTCTTATTACAATCTTCAAATTGATAATGCTCTTAAGAAGAGCAAGAATTGTGTGAACCAAGCCTACATGTGGCATTGTAGACTTGGGCATATTGGTGAAAGCAGGTTGCAAAGGTTGCACAAGAATGGTTATTTAACAACATTCGATTACGAATCGTTTGCGACATGTGAATCCTACCATATGGGAAAGATGGCAAAATCTCCGTTTAATGGACATGGAGAACGTGCCAAGGACATTCTAGAACTAATACATTCGGATGTATGTGGTCCCATATCCACCCAAACTAAAGGTGGCTTCTCATACTTCATCACGTTCACCGACGACTTCTCAAGATTCGGCTATGTGTACTTAATGAAGTACAAGTCGGAAGCATTTGAGAAGTTTAAAGAGTTCAAGAATGAAGTAGAGAAGAGGTTAAGAAAGAGTATTAAAACTCTTCGATCAGATCGAGGAGGAGAATACTTGAGTACTAATTTTACACAATTCTTAAAGGATAATGGTATCCTTTCTCAGCTAACCCCTCCATATACACCACAGATGAATGGTGTATCGGAAAGGAGGAATCGGACCTTGTTGGACATGGTGCGATCCATGATGAGCTTTTCGGGATTACCAGTGTCCCTCTAGGGGTATTCTCTAGAGTCAGCAGCATACCTACTAAAAAGAGTACCCAGCAAGTCTATGGCCTCTACTCCATATAAGATATGGAAAGGCAGTGTGAGTGCTTAAAATGATCGTGTGATTAACATGAAAAATCTATATTGTTTAGTGCAAAATAAACCTATTAAAAAAATAGAAACTACGTGAAGTGATCGCCAGAAACTTTTGACTTAAAAGTTCCAAAAGAAAGTTTTTGATCGCCTACCTGTTTAAACGCGGAAGATATTAAGCTCTTGATTCCCCTCCTTCAGCCAGCTGAAGAAAGAGAGACATTCTCGTTCTTTGTTCTTGCTGTTGAATTTGAAGTTGAGAATTTGAGGATCGTCCAGAGATTCTTGTGACTTTGTGCTTGTTTTACTCCTTTTGATTCTCCTTTTTGCTCCATTAAGAAAAATGGAAAGAGAAATGAAGAAACAATGATGAGAACTTTAAGCAAGAATAGTATCAACTCTAATCATGATGTTAAACATGCAATTAAACAGCAAACTTACTTGTTGAGTGGCTTTTGAAACCCCTTAATCAAATAGGTTTTAGAAAGAATGATGTTGTGGTGTGTGTTGCATGAAGTGATAATGAAGAATGTAGAACTAAATGAAATGAATGCAGAAAAATAAAGACTTATGCCCAATGGTTGAATTCTTGAATGGATGAAGAATCTTGAAAGGATGCCGACTTCTGGAAATGGCAGTGCTTCGGCGTTCCGACGTTGTTGCTTCGATCTTTAATTCACTATTGCTCAATGATAATCAACTCGAGATTACGCTTAACATTTTTAACTCTTCAAGATGTAAGGTATTTATAGGCTTCTTCTGCGTCCGCGGATTTACATGGAAAAATCTAGGATTTATCCATCTTAACCGACAGATAAATACTTATTAATTCATCTTTATCTGTAATTATCTAAAACGCGTCCACATTTGTTGACACCTTTCAGATTAATTAAGATAAAGATAAACATCCGGAAAAACTTATATTTATCTGTATTAGCTAAAACGCGTCTACATGTAAAGACGTCTTTTACACTAATTAAGATAAGGATAAACATCCGGAAAAAAAATAGAAATAGCCTAGGAAACATAAAACGCGTCAATACTCACAGACGCCTTTTAGCTAATTAATCAATTGATTAAAATTCAAATTTAAACGCTAAAATAAGAATAAAGTCTAAATGGCGTCCACATAGGTAGACGTCTTTTAAACTTCTTCATATTTTAACTGAAATTTGAACTAAAATCAATTTGATTGATTAACTTAAACATGTCTGTTCGATCCGACACTTAAAAAGATCAATAAAAATTAACCAATGGTTAAATATCAGACCATTCTGAGGCATTATTATATGATATGAAATTTACTCGAAATGACGTCAAAATTAGCGTGTCTACAGCTGCCTCACCTTGGCATCGTCTTTGCAAGGGAGTGAAATGAAATGGAATGTACTGAAAAGGTGATGCCAAGGTGTGATGAGACACGCTCTTAACATCACATGATTGGAATTTTTCTCGAAATTATCAATGAAGATAGCTCAAAGAGATCAATGAAATCAATCCTGTCTGGATGAAGTAGACAAGGAAATAAAATAAGGTCGATCAACTTCTTCGGAGTGGGAAGTACCCCAGGTCGTAGACACTGTAGGTTTCATCATGGGGAGCGTTTGCCAGCCAATGTGGACGTGCTGCAACCATGATGGATCTTAAAAGAAAACAAGAAATATTAGATAAAGAATCCAAGAAATGATAGAATTCCAAAGATATCTTCAAGCGAACCTCAAAGATAATCAAGATACTCAATTCAGAATGGAATATTTCATATCATGTTTGAAATTATTTGATTAATGGTCTGAAACTTAATCAATAATTAATCATTATCACAATGATTTCAAAATCCTACATGATGCATGCTGGGCTAAAAAAAAAAATATAAAGTTAAATAAAATATAAATTAATCAAGGATAATATTGTTAAATTATCATTAATGAGTCAAGACACCAACTCTTGTAATCCAGTGCTAAGCCGAAGCTCGTTTATCCACGCACCGTTTCACAAAAGTGGAACCATCGTCCTCACTAATTAACAATCCAACGGCCTATCCGTGCGATTAAGAATTCTCTGGAATTATCACTATTTTTGTTGTAGGGAACTCAAATTCCAGTTTCATCAAAACCACAAGGTTCTTGATATGCTCTAGTAAATATTTATCATATAGTAATGATGCATAATAATTACTTGAAAGGAATACAAGGGTAGAAATAACCGTCTTTTTAGCCACGGTCAGGACTTATAACTCCCACAGTGGGATCTTCTTAATATTTTCCAGCTTTACTCAGGTTTTCTTGAATTTCCTGCAATCAAAATCATTAATAATTCCAAACAAATATTCAATTTAAACATCAAAAACCACAGAATTTGATGTAAATCACAGAAAGGCTGAAACGCGTCATGTCGTGCAGACGCCATTCAATATTGAAACGCGGCGGTGCTCCTCGACGCCTTTTACTCACAGAAACAGGTTTCTGGCTGTTCTCTACTCGGATTCCAACTCTACCAATGCACATCCCTTTTCCAATCCGGAAAAGTCTTCCTAGAATCGCAATTCCTTCTATATAAACACCCTTAGGTTGTTCCCAAGCAATCCTACCATAATCTAAAGATCCTAGGTTGAGTTTTCTTCCAAAGTTTCAAGGTTTCTTCAAAGTTTCCAAGGTTTCCAAGCTTCAAGAAGGAGGAACTCCGAAAAAGAGGATGGATTCTTCAAACAAGAGGATGAAGATGTCTCTAGAGAAGTTCTCCGACATGGAAAATCACCTCAACGGAAGAGATCCTAATCTTCAAGTAAGTTCAATCAACTTCCCTTCAATCCTTCTTCATATTCTTCATGTTCTTCATGTTCTTCATAATGTTCTTCAATCCTTCCTTTTGTTTTCAGAATTATCCCATGTTTCCTGGCCCAAGGAAGTTCACCTCTCTCCTTTGGATTCGTAAACTTGCAAAAAGTGTTAAGCTTTCCATGCAAGTTTTCATATCCAAGTGGAATCTTCAAGGTCTTGTAGTGCTTGCCAAAAATTATAAGAGCGTGAACGTAGATTGGGCGGCTATGGGTGCCTTGATCGAGTGGTGGCATCCCCAAACTCATACGTTCTTCTTCCAAGACTTCGAGTGCACGATCCTTTTGGAGGAGGCAGAGCTTCTATTAGGTCTCCCAAAGACCAAAGATAACAAAGATATGATAGCTTTGACAAGAGAGAAAATCACCGGTCAACAGTTGTTGACATCAATTATGAAGGATCCTTCAGAAGCTAAAGGATGCCTTACCAAGAAGGGAATCAATCTTGCAAAGCTTGTTGAGTGGACTCTATATGAAATTGATGATCTAAGGGAGGATGAAGCGGAGGATGTGACGAAAGCTTTCGTTACATGCCTTGCCGGTGCCTTGTTTTTCCCTGCGCAGGATAATATCTTAGAAGATGATCAAGTCAGTGCCATCTGCGCAATCTTTGAAGGTAAATCCATTAGCACCACACTCTTGGTATATCTTTATAGCGGGCTTTCTGCGGCATCTATGGGTCGTCCTCCTTATGGGTGCATGTTACTCTTTGCCTTATGGGTTGAACTTCACTTTAAGTTTGAGTATAGCAAGAAAAGGCCTCTGAATCCATCTCAGATCTTCTTGAATAGTCCAATTCATTGCATTGCTAACATTGTAAAGTTCAATGAGCACATGGTGAACAAGGTTCCAAAGCTCAAGACCCGGGCCGACTGGAGAGAGTATCTAAAGATCATGACGTCCGACATATTTGACTCGTCTCCGCTCGCTCTTGTTGGAAAGCCTGTTTGGGTGCGTCGTGCAGCAGGAGCGGATCTCAAGTTGATTGGAGCTACCGAGTTCGTGTTATACAACCCACACCGGTGCCTTATTCAACTTAGCTTGGGCCGTCGTGAATTCCCTGAGTTTTCTCCCACATCCCCAATCAAGAAGCGTGACTTAGAATCCGACGAAGATTATGAAGCCATACAAATCATCACCACTTTATGGAACCTTGGCTTTAGTTACCGTGTAAAATCCTCTAAAGATAGAGATAGAGGATTAAAATTTCCTTACCTTAAAAGTCTTCATGAAATTCTTCCTTAAATGTCCTCTTTCTCTTTTTTTTCTTTATGATGTAATAAAGAATTTTATTGAATAAAGAGGATTTTTCATGCCTTGAAATCTTTCCTTAACTTCCTGTGATGTGCACATAATTTTTCCTTTAGTAAAAACTGGATTTTTCCTGAAAATTTGGCATTTCGGGTTCTGTAAAATGCAAAACGCGTCCACTCAGAAAGACGCCTTTCAACCATAATTCTTTTCCAGAAATTCAATTTAATGCTCAAAAACCTGATTAAAGCTTAAATTGCGTCTGCAACCGTTGACGCCTTTCAACTCTCACTCCTACTTTCTGCCATTAATTCCAGGATTAATCGCTTGAAACGCGTCGTCAAGGTAAGACGCTATTCATCATTTTCCTCTGTACGGCTCTAACCAGAAGCTTGAAACGTGTTAGTACAAGTGGACGTGTTTCACCATTTTCAAACAGTTGTCATTGCCGCCTCAACCTATGCGCCTTAAAACGCGTCTATCTGAGTCGACGCCTTTCAACCTTTTTGTTAACAGACCCGCGAAGGCCCCCTTTCTTCCTCACTTTTCACAAAAATCCTCTCTTTCCTCTCCGGCGATCTCCCTCTCCGGCGATCTCCTTCCCTTTTTCTTCAAAACTCCTCCTTTCTTGACCATGGAGCGCGGCGAGGGCTCAAGAAAGATGAAGACCTTAGCCAAGAGGCGGCGGAGGCAAGAGGAGGAAGCTCCCGAGGAAGTTCCGGCGGTGCTAGCCGAAGCCGCGGCGTTTTTGGAGGAAGAAATCCCTCCACCGGCGCCCGTGGCAATGGAAGAAGAAGAGGAGGGCGACCTCCACACGGTAAGCTTCCTATGGGATGAATGGATGAAGAAAAGAGAGAGAAAAACGGGGTTCTTCAAGAACCCGGAATCGGGTCTTGAAAGGCGTCCAGACCAGGTGACGCCATTCAAAAGGCGTCACCATGGACTGACGTCTTTCAAGACTAATTCCGAATTTTAATTAGGGCAGAAAATAAGTTTGAATTGCGTCAGGGCGTGTGGACGTGTTTTGAAAAACGTCTGTGTGCTGACGCCTTTCAAAACAGAAGTGATTTTCCTGTTTTTATTCATTACTGACCCTATTTTTTATGTTTTTATTTGCAGGGAGTGATGAGGGCCAGGATCTCATGGGACCTTGTGATAGGGGCTTATAGGGGTCTCCCAGACTTCCAGAAGGCGCGCCTGCGCCAGATGGGATTCGGCGAGGTATTAGACATCGAGCCATTTTGGCTCGATTTGGTCCTCCTGCAGGTGCTGCGGGAGAGGTGGCATGCGAAAAGCCGTGCTTTCCTAATGCCGTAGGGGCATATGATCCCCACCCTAGAGGATGTGGCCAGGATCACTAGCCTCAGGGTAGAGGGCCGACCTGTGAGTAGGGTGACTTACCCCAACTACCAGGGATTGGCGGAGGCGTTACTGGGAATAGAAGTGTCCAGCCTAGGCAGGGAGTCTAGGATGGTCCCTACGGTGGAGGTAGAGGCCGCCTTAGGATTAGATGAGCCCCGGCGTCGGTCTGACGAGACCCGGGAGGAGTTCAGGGATAGGTTAGCCGAGTCATCTTCCTCCGTCTACTGTAGCGACCCGAGTCAAGGGGAGGAGGTAGATAGGCAGCTTAGAGTTTTTCTAGTTTTCTTTTTTGGTCGGTTGCTCTTCGGCACGAAGGGCGACCACATCCACTGTAGATTCCTTTATCTATTAGATGATTTAGAGAGTCTAGGAGAGTACGCCTAGGGTGCGGCCCTTCTGGCCCATCTCTTTGCCGATCTGTCTGCGGTCACGCCGGACCGTGAGACCACTGTCAGCGGCTTCTCGCCGTTCCTTCAGGTATTAAGTTATTTATTATTTGTTTATGATATGAAATATGATATGATGCTTTTTCCTAACTTATATGTTTATGAATGCAGATTTGGAGTTACCACTACTTCCCGCTCGGCAGAGCGCGGATCGCGAGACCCAGTGCCGTCCCGTTGGGCTGCCGTTGGCAGCCGATCGTGGACACGGCTCCTCAGCACCACCAGCTGACAGCCCTCCGCCGTCAGTTCCTGGATTACCCAGAGCTCTTGGTAAGTTTTTAACTTGTTCAATTTTATTAAATGCAATCTTTTATTCCTTAAATGCAATTTATTTAATGAATGCACCTAATCTATGTGCAGGTGATCTGGCGCCCGTACCTTGGTATGGGCGAGGAGGGTCAGCCGTAGGTGACGGCTGGAAGGAGGAGGTTCGGCAGGAAGATGTGGCTGCACTGCATGAACGAGATCGAGCCCCTCCGCCTCCGGCTCGTGATGAGGAGATTGGGCCTCCATCAAGAATGGATCGACGAGGAGGTCCCGAAGGATGTCGGGAGGAGCATGAGGGGGAAGCAAGCCCTCACAGACTGGCGTGCCAAGTTCCCAGAGCAGTACGAGGACTGGCACCGCCGAGGCATACGGGTGGAGTCCCGTGTGGAGAGTAGCGAGGGCTACCTCCAGCAGTACCGGGCCCACTATGCCGATCAGCTTCGGCTCCTTCGACCACTCGATGTAACTATGCATTTATGCGTCTTTAATTTTATTATTATCTTGATTTATGTTTGGTGTATGAATGTATGTATGTGTGATATGCAGGATGCGCGTGACGCGGTCATCATCGACCTCCGGGCCCGCCTACATGATGCGGAGGCCCAGCTAGAACAAGTCCAGAAAGAGTTATATGACCTGGTATGTATGCATGAATATGAGTGCATGTTTTAATTAATTAATTATTTTGGCGATCGACACTGACAGTTGTCCTTCGGTGCAGCGAGCCGTTTACACCCAGGCGGCTCCCCCTTCCTTCGGAGCTTCATCTTCTTCCTCTGCTGCTCATGATGCCGCTCTGGCTGACCTTCAGAGTCAGCTTGCCTCTACCATCCATCGAGCTTCTCCTGCAGAGGAAGACCGGGCTGCTCGGGTAAGTTCTTCGACTTTTCGAATTTTGATTTTGATTATTTAATTGATTGTCTTGAGCTAACAATGACCTCCCTTCAGGTTGCTGAGCTTCAGGAAGCCCTTCAGAGGGCTGAAGCGGAGCTGGAGCGTTCTCGTGCTGCAGCTGCTCGTGCTGAGGCCGATGCGGCGCGGATCCGGGCTCTGGAGGAGCAGGTGGCCCGACTCTCGACTGGAGATCTTCCTCGAGAGCTTTCACACCTCCAGTCTCGACTGGGGTTCATCACCGAGGAGCGAGAGCGGGAGAGGCAGGAGCGGCAGAAGATGGATTCAGAGATGGCCTCCCTCCGAGTTCAGTTAGGGATTGCTGAGCACGAGCGCCGGAGTGTGGAGGAGAGGTACAGGCGTGCTCGGCAACGTGCCCAGGAGCGTGGTCTGACCAGTGCTTTTACTGCTAGTGTCGCCATGTCTTCTGGCCAGGCAGGGCCGAGCATGATGGGGCCACCTCCACCTCCCAGCCAGGACCAGCACCGGACGCACCTGACGAGGCCCAGAGCCAGCTTGATGAGGGCGGAGGGGAGAGCCAGCCTTGAGGGCTTATGTATCTTCTTTTCTTTTCATGTATCATGTACAAAAACACCTTTTGATAATATACATGAAACTTTTGGGCTCCAATCTTGTCTTTCTGCGCTTATCTTGCATCCTGTACATACTTAACAAACAGGTTAAGTATCTATTTAGGCTTAACCCCTTGCCTGACCAAATAAATGGTCAATTAATTTTTCCTTCAATAAATGGTCAAGGGGCATAACCTTTATTAACAAAGGTAATGAGAATAATCAAACTTAAGCAAAAATGCAACATGCAAGAAAACAGATGCTTACTGAAAATAAAAGGAATGAAACATACTGAGTGTAACAAGCAGATGCTAATTGAGATATTTTTGTTGTTTTGAAATATTCATTTTTGTTTGGCTTTTGAAATATATGCTTTTTTTTTTAATTTTGACATATGTATTTTTTTTTATTTTTGACATATGTATTTTTTTGGGTTTTTGACATATGTATTTTTTTTGGATTTTTTACATGTATTTTTTTAGATTTTTGACATATGTATTTTTTTGGATTTTTGACATATGTATTTTTTTAGATTTTTGACATATGTAGTTTTTTTTATTTTTGACTAAAAGATCAGCATGGTACTTAGATCAAAAGATCATATTCATTTATTAACTTAATTCCCAAATTGTTCTTCAACAATTTAACTTAAACCCATCGTGTTTAAACTTGTGTTTCCATTCGTGATCCCATTTGATGATTTGATCCTTAGCCAATCTAAGCCATTCCTTAAGTTTGGAGTACGCCTCTTTAGAAAGAAAGGAAGAATAAGTTTTAGAAAGCCCATGAGAAGGTTCCGGAGACCTAAAAAGATGTTCCTTTCTTATCCTAATATCTGTTGGGGTTCGGTCATTTCTTTCCGGGGTATTTATCGACCTTGCATTCCCTTTCGTTTCATTTCATGGCCTTGATGTTTGTAATGTGATGGCCTTTTGATTTGACATTTGGATTTTGCCTTTTTGCTTTTCCTTTTTCTATTCTTTCCTTTTCTTCGGGACGGATCTCCCCCATTTTCTTTTCATGACGGCCTCCTACTAAGATGGCAGGTATTCTTGGTAGTCTATTCTAAGCCTCGTTCCGACATCATGGGGCGAGTTTAAAACAGAATTTTGCTTTAAAACGAATGATCTGTACTTTACACTTTCAGTCAAGCTTTTGATATTCTTTAGGACTTGGCATCTCTTGTTACTCATGAATCAAACGTGTCAGTGTGTGTAATAATGTATTTGAAGTTAAGTTATCCAGACTAACAAAGAAATTCGAGTTTATAAATTTTCTGATTCCACTGGTCTTTGTACCATACTGATCGACTCTTTAACCTAAGGGTAGTATTTCTTAAGATGTAAACCATTCCAGGGATGATTTAGCTCTTCTCCTTCTGCATTAACAAGACGATAAGCATTACCAGGAAAAGCGTGCGATACAACATAAGGTCCTTCCCAGTTGGGTTGGAGCTTAGAACGCGCACCACCAGGTTTTACAAAAATCTTTTTGACGACCATTTCACCGACTTTGAACTTACGTTCAATGACTTTCTTTTGATAAAAACGTGCTAGTCTGTTTTGATAAACTTTTGCATGATTAGCAGCTGACCATCTTTTCTCGTCTAAAAGTTCCAATTGAGCAAGGAGTGTTGAACGATGTTCATCAATAGAGAATTCCTTATTCAATTGTACTCTTAATGACGGTATGAGGATCTCATATGGAACTACCGCCTCCATTCCAAATGTTAAGGAATAAGGAGTTTGCCCAGTGGGCGTGCGGATTGAAGTTCGGTAGGCCCATAGAGCCTCAACCAATTTTTCTGGCCAGTCTGCGAATTTGTTAGATTTGCACGTCTTTTTGATAATTTTTATCAAAGTCTTATTTGTTGCCTCTGCTTGGCCATTGCCTTGCGGATAATAAGGAGACGAATGATGCAATGCAATTCTGTACCTGTTGCAGAGGTCCTTCAATTCTTGTGACACGAACTGCGGTCCGTTGTCGGTGACGATGGTGCTTGGAATTCCAAATCGGGTGATGATGTTCTTCATGATGAACTTGCAAACGGTTGATGCTTTGATCTCCACGTACGCTTCAGCTTCTGCCCACTTGGTGAAGTATTCCGTTGCCGTGAGAATGAAAGATTTTTGCTTGATGCCGGAATCTGAATTACCAAGGGGTCCAATGATGTCGAAAGCCCACATGGAGAAAGGCGATGGGGAAGAAACAGGATGGAGTGAAGATGCAGGAGAATGAATTTTGTCGGCGTGAAGTTGACACTTAGCACACCTACGGACATATCCTACACAGTCTTCTTCCATAGTTGGCCAATAAAATCCTTGTCTAAGGATCTTCTTTGCTAGCATCTGTCCATTGACATGGCCACCACAAATTCCACTATGAGCTCCTTCCATAACCTTCCAAAGCTCATCTTCGTCTCGACATCTCAGAAGAACTCCATCAAAACCTCTCTTGTACAGTGCTCCCCCAACTAGGGTGTATCGTTGAGCAACTCTCCTGATAGCTATTTTCTCCTCAGTTGTAGCTTCCTCATGATACGATTGATCTTCACAATATTTGGCAATTTCGTAATACCATGGCTTCTGTTCATCATCCATCTCTTCTAACAGCTCCATCAACATGATTTCTCTCTTTTCAATGATATCTCCGTCCCTGACTTTCTTCAGCAACTTCTCCTTAGTTCTAAGGAATGAAGGATCTTTCACGGCGGGTGAAAGACGCCTATGAACTATGATTGATTCGGATTGCTTGCTGATTGGAAAATCAAGAGAAGATGCAAGTGAAGCTAGAGCGTCAGCTAAGATGTTTTGATTCCTAGGGACATGGACAAAGATCAATTTCGTGAAAAGCTTTGAATAAGCAGAAGTAAGTTCCTGATAAGGCTTGAGCTTGGGATCAAGAGTTCGATACTTGGTCAGCACTTGGCGAAGAATCAGTTGGCTATCACCCACAATCCTGAGTTTGGTGGCACCATGGAAATGAGCAGCCTCGAGGCCAGCAAGGAGTGCCTCGTATTCAGCTATATTGTTGGTGACTGGAAAATCAAGCTGAAAGGCTTGTGGAATGGTGACACCTTCAGGTGATAACAGAACGATACCTATCCCCTTTCCATGAGAATTCAGAGCTCCGTCAAAGTGCAGAGTCCGCATATCATCTCTGATTTGATTTAGGACATCAGTTCCTCATCCGGAAACTCTGATCGCACTGGATCAAATCGAGGAAGGGGATGATGAGCGAGATGTTCTGCTATGGCATAGCCCTTGATCGCTTTCTGCTGAATATAAGTGATATCGAATTGAGATAGGAAGCTTTGCCATCGCGCTAACCTATCAGTAAGAACAGATTTCTCCAGAAGGAATTTGATCGGATTCATCCTAGCGATGAGATGGACTTCATGGGCCAGAAAATAATGATTTAATTTCTGCACAACCCAAACTAATGCTGCACATGTTTTCTCCATCGTCGTATATCTCTGTTCAGCGGGGTTGAGAAGTTTAGAGAGATAATAGGCTGCCCTCTCTTTTCCTTCTTCATCTTCTTGTGCTAGGACAGCCCCCACTGCATCATCCAAGACTGAAATGTAAAGTATCAATGGTTTGCCTGGAGATGGTGGTCTCAAAACAGGAGGACTTGCTAAATAGTTCTTTAATCCATCGAATGCCTCCTGACACTTATCGTCCCAATCGAATTTGACTCCCGGCTTGGTAAGCTCGTAAAACGGCTTACACCTTTGTGAATGCTGGGAGACAAAACGGCGAATAAATTGCAACCTCCCGATTAATCCTCTTAGCTCCTTCAAATTTTTGGGAGGTGGCATTTCTTTGATAGCCTTCACCTTATTGGGATCGATCTCAATTCCCCGTTTGCTGACGATGAATCCAAGTAATTTTCCTGAAGATGCCCCGAATACACATTTCTTGGGGTTCATCTTTAATTGATACTCTCTCGATCTCTCTAATACCCTTGCCAAAACTTTGGCGTGCTCAGCCTTTGTCTTAGATTTAACCAATAAGTCATCCACATACACTTCTAAATCTATGTGCATCATGTCATGAAATATTGCCATCATGGCCATCTGATAAGTGGCTCCAGCATTCTTTAACCCAAATGGCATGACGACATAACAGTATGTTCCCCAAGGTGTAGTGAATGACGTTTTCTCTTGATCCTCTTCTGCCAGCTTAATCTGATTGTATCCTGAAAACCCGTCCATAAACGATAAAGTTTCATAGCCAACGGTATTATCAATGAGTACATCAATATGAGGCAATGGAAAATCATCTTTAGGACACTCCCGGTTCAAATCGCGGAAGTCAATGCAAATTCTGACCTTCCCGTCCTTCTTCATAACCGGGACTATGTTGGCCACCCATTGTGGATAAAGGACAACTCTAATAAATTTGGCTTTATGTAATTTGTCGACCTCTTCCTTCATCTTTAGAGCCATTTGTGGGTGGAATCGCCTTAGTTTCTGTTTGACAGGGCTAACTCCTTCCTTTAACATTAATCTGCATTCAACTAAAGATGAGTCTAACCCTGGCATATCTTCATAACTCCAGGCGAAAGTGTCCTTGTAGTCCTTAAGTACTTGTACCATTACCTTCTCATCCTCTGTAGAAGGATTTTTGCTGACGATGACAACCTTAGGTTCGTCTTCAGTCCTTAAATTGATTTCTTTGGTGGACTCTTCTACGGCAGCTGAGGGTTCATCGAATCTCTTCATTCCACTGGCATATGCCTCAGCTGCGTCCTCGTCATCTTCCTCATCTTCAACAATGGGGTCATTTTCATGGACTAACTCATATACCCCATACCCATCATTGACTGACTCATCATTCATGCAATCTTCTGGCATTTGAATTGGATTTTCTAAAAACTGAGGGATTAAAGAGCAAGAAAAGCATTTATCAGCTAAGTCCTGGAGGTATCTATCTGGAATTCGCCTACCCTTAGGCTTCCTAGACTTCCTAACCTGACTAACCTGCCTAAAACTAGACTGTCTAACTTCACTAAACTCCCTATTATAACCTAATGAAGATGAAGCAAGATAGGAATCCTGGGATACAAGTGGGTATACAGGAGAATCCTCCCGAGGGGAGGGCAGAGTAGATTTAAGAGAGAATCTTGACCGAAGGACCCGCGCGACGAGGTGCGATCGGACAAGTAAGAAGTTTCCTCGATAAGGATCTGAGAAGAATTTGTTGTAAAATCGGCGTTTTTTTTTTTCGATATCAGAGGAATTAAACATGAAACAGGAATGAATACAAATAGAAGGAGAATCAGATGGAGGAAGTGGCACCAAGGCCAGAGGATTAGGGGGATCATACAACAGTATGTCCCAGATCAAATCATACATCCTCTCTAAATCGAGAGGAGGTTGTGGAATAAGGTCCCGAGGGGACAGGGTAATCATAACGGGCGGAGCCCATGGAATATCTTCAATAATGACCCGCGACCAAGTCAGGGTCAAGAGCAATGTGCGAAACAGAGTATGGAGCATGAAGACATGGGAAGGATATGTCCCCCTCCATAGCAAATCTGTAGTGTAACCAGCTTCATAGGGGTCATCTGGCTCCCCTTCGTCGGTCTCTTCAGACAGCAATATCCGCTTATCAAAGATGGCACCCGGGCTTTCAATCAGCTCATCAATCTGCGGCGGCCACTTGGGTTCTGCAGGATCTAGGAACAATCTGTTCAGTGCAATGTAAAGGTCTCTCAGATCGAACCACCTGTACCATTCGCATTCAGGATCATGAAATTTTCTCATTTTCATAGGCCGCAGAGCCTCCAAGGATTGGTACGTAAGTAGTTCTGAGCAATGCCTGGCCAAGTCCCTCCCATATATGTCATGGAAGTCAAAACACGAAGTAATGACCACCGTGTTGTTGTGGCTAAGTATGGGCCCCTTCACAAAGTGTGTATACAGGGTCCATGTTAAGGGATCTCGGCCTTCCTTGGGTAGTGTAGACATTGTCTCCTAGATTTTCTGACCTTCTTCGATCTCTGCTTGCTGAACCAGATCTTGTTTAAGTTTTCTTGGCCTATAGCCCAGACCACTTCCAGATGCTGCTCGATGATCTTTAACATGAGTGGTCCTGCCTTGCAACTGTGTGCCCAGACCTTTCCCAGGCTGATAGCCACTCTTCATCATAATTCTCCATCCTGGGGTACTCATGCACTTCCCCCTCTTTATGGTATTTAACGAGTATGGAGAAATAGTGGCGGCTTTTAGAGGATCAGCCACTGGACGGTAGACCTGTAATACCGACAGAAAAGGTTGTCGGCCAGGTAAAGCAGCAGATTTAATATTCAAGGTATGAGCAGCAGCAAGGATCGGCATGCTCGTCACCTTAATAATTCGTCCTTTAAAGGAAAATTTGAGGCATTGGTGATTCGTAGAGGGAATCGCCTCAAGAGTTTTAATGTAAGGACGACCCAAAATGGCATTTATAGAAGGGTCGATTTCTAGGATGTGAAATTCGACCTCTGCATGACTTACAGGGCCTAACTCTACTTTCAAATAAACCATTCCCAGAGGGGAACGGGTAGAATTGTCATATGCTGTCACAGAGATAGGGCTAGGCAGCCATTTTTCTTTGGGCACACCGCACAGCTCCAGGGTCTTCGGAGGTAAAACATTGATCGAAGCCCCTGTATCTACCAGGCATGCATCCACGGCCTTCTTACAGATGCTGACCGTGATGCTCAGAGCCATGCTTCTGGCTGCTGGCAGTGCTAGTTCCGATGTGTGAAATATAATGGAGGGCTGATCCCCCTGAGGAACTAGTAGTGCTGCAATTTTTTCTACCGGCACGTCCTCGTTGACCATCACCTTCTGTAGATATTCCATTAAGGCTTCTTGGTGACTCTTCGACCTTTTGATCAATTCAAGTACGGTGATCCGTGCCGGTGTTCTGTCCAGATGTTTCAACAAATCATATTGAGTGCCTGGTGCACTCTCTTCATTATGGGTTTCCTCAGTCGGCTGTGATGGGCCGTCTCTAACTGTGGACTGAGGAAAGACTTTGTTGAAAATCCTTCCACTTCGGAGCGCATATTCCTCAACCGTAGAGGATCCGGGTGACACCTTGAGTACCGCAGGGTTGGATGGTGCGGATGATGTAGAGGGCTGGTATGTAGGTGATGGCGTAGGGTTAGATGGTGATGGTGCGGTGCGGATTAAAGGCCTGGATGGTTGGATGGTGGATGGGTAAGTGGTTGGTGAAGTGGGAAATGGCACGCGTAATAGCGGTCGGGATGGTAAGGGGGTATCTGGGTAGGTGGTAGTGTTAGCGGGCGAAGTGGGGAATGGTATGCGGAGTAATGGCCTAGATGGTAGGATGGGCGCGTAATTGGTTTGCGGTATATGGTGGAGGCGTAGGTGTGTGGAGCGTAATGGGCTTAAGAAACGCGGGTAGTGGTAATGGGTTATTGGGTGATAGAGGGGTGATGGTAATGGGTTGTGGTCTAGGTATGTGGATGGTGCGGCGTGGTGGTCGTTCTGCGGTACTCTGAACGTGACCCGTTGAATAAAGAGAGGAAGAGTCCTCTATTCTCCATTGTTGCCCACGACCAGCCTCAGACTGGCTGTTCGTCAGAATAGGAGCAACTTGGTTTTGGTTCTGATGCTCTGGGAGTGGATTCTGCACTATGCCCATGTTGGGTGGTGATGCTGCTTGTGCTGGTGGTCTTGCTTGCTGCTGTTGTGGTCTTCTCGCCTTCAGGGCTGATATATACTTTTTCATCTCCTCCCAGTCTATGGCGCCCTGCTCGTTGAGATCATGGATATAATCTCTAAACTGGAAGTAGGTGTCAATGGTATGCCCAGGTTGCCTATGGAAGTAGCAATACCTGGACGTGTCGGCATTCTAAGGCCAGACGGCCTTTTCCCTTGGCAAAACTAAGGCATTGGCTGCCATCAGGGCACTGAAAATATCTGCCAAGGATTCTGGGAGGGCCGGGTATTCTGTCCTATTAGGGCCTGGAGGTCTTCTCTGCTGATTATAGTCAGCAGGAGGAGGGACATTATGGTATGCCGGCGGTGCGCGCGGCTGATATTGCTGTTGTTGGGGTTGCTGGTACTGTTGTTGCCGTTGCGGAGGCTGCTGTAGCTGTTGCTGTTGCTGGTTCGGCTGCTGGGGCCGCTGATACTGTTGCTGATAATGGGGGTTCTGCTGCTGCCTGTACCCCTGCTGGTTTGGCTGTGGTGGCCTCTGGTACTGCTGCTGGTTCCTCACGAACTGGGGCGAGTTATTATTCATGCTACTGACTTGCTCGTGAGAGAGCGTGCCCTCAGTAGTCGGACCTGTGTTGGGAGAGTTTGGCACTGCAGGCTTCCGAGGTGGAGGCCTACTAGGTCTGTGAGGATCAAAGACGCTAGAGAACGTAGCGTCCTTGAAGGCATTCTGGCAGTACCGTGCTCTTTCATAGAGCTCTGCCATGTTGGTCAGATTGTTCAGGGAGAGGACTAGCTTGAACTGGGGTGTGGCGTTGGAAATTAGCATCTTCACTTGTTCAGACTCGGACAAGTGATCCTTTACCTTCTCGGCCAAGCCCCGCCACCTGTCGGCAAAACTGACAAACTCCTCATCAGGTTTCATCTTTTCTGCTACGAGGTCAGTGATGGACAAGGAGGGTGCAACTCTGTCTTGGTACCGTTGAATGAATTTACGAGAGACGATACCGTAGTCCTCTACTTCGGAGGGTTCCAAGGAAAAGAACCACTCGAGGCCTGGTCCCTCTAGAGATCTCCTGAACAAAAAGGCCAACGACCTCTTATCGTTTTGCCAGAAAGACGATTCGTACATAAACTCTTTCAAATGTGTGAAGGGGTTACCAGTACCGTTGTACTTCCGATACACTGGCATCTCAGAGGGTGGTAGGTGGAATACCGGCAGGCTCGGCAAATTGATCTCTGGCGCAGCTTTAACCCCCATCATCTTCTGGAGGTTGTTGAATTGCTCATCCATGCGCTCCATTTTGGCCAGCAACGCTTGCGTGGTCAGATCTGCCTGGGGAGGAGGAGGAGGTGGAGGTACTTGATAGGCCTGCTGCCTAGAGTACGCTGTATAGGAGGGACAATAAAGGGGAGGTCCGGCAGAGCTTCCGCCATGCCCGAGGGCATTTTGATAAGCAGGCGTTTGCGGTCTAGCCGGTTGCCTAGAGGATGAAAGTTGCGGCCCAGCTGGCCGAGAAGTAATATGGAGGCCTTCCATGGCCTGATGGATGTAAGGAGGAGGAAGAGGAGGTTGTTGAGTAACAACAGGGGGAGCCACAGGGTTCGGCTCAGCAGACTGTGTGGGTGCCTTTCCCTTCAGAATAGACTGGATCGCCTCGAACTGCTGAGGGTCCAGTTGGGAGGCAAGAACTCCCAAAGCGTTGACGAGATCCGAAGGATCAGAGGATGAGGGATCATTCTGATTCATGTCCCCCTCAAGATTGGGATTAGGAATCGCATATTCATGCGGGGGAAGATCAGTATATCGATCATGGGGATGAAAGAGAGGTGTCCGGACATTCCCATCTTGTCGATAGGGAATGGGGACAGAATTACGGGAGGCATCAGCATCTCTCCCGTTCTCATAGTTGTAGTCCGAATCGCGAGGGGCATTAGCATCTCCCTCGTAGTTGATGATGGCGTCTTGAGCCATACTCAAGTCCCTGCCTGATCGCAGCAGCATGATGTTAGATTCTTTTTTCAAAGATTTGACAAACAAGTTGCACAGAGATTAATCAATCAAGTGGATGCTTAACGTGATTTTGAGATTCCTTGTTGAGTTATTTGGATTTAATTAAACCACAAATTCGCTCAGGGAAAGGATCCTAGTTTCAGTTCAATATCCACCGTTATTCTCTACAGCTTTCTCTCACAACGCTTTATGGAATCTAACCGGGACTTCAACTGGTACAACTAGCCCGATGATCAAGGAGGAGTACCTTGATTTTGGGGACTTATGGAGGTCTTAACGTCAACTTCTCTAGTCTGATCAAGGGACCAACCCAATCAGAGAGAGTTGCTGACGTCAAGTAAGGTGTTCCTAAGAAAAAGAAGGTATTCGCCTCAATGCGTATGTCCTATGGCCTGGATGGCCTCTAATGCTTAATAATAATGGGTAGTAGTACACAAGTCACAAAAAT
The DNA here is from genome assembly GCA_030544215.1 of Zantedeschia hybrid cultivar. NCBI lineage: Eukaryota > Viridiplantae > Streptophyta > Magnoliopsida > Alismatales > Araceae > Zantedeschia > Zantedeschia hybrid cultivar. Next base: position 29,418,047 of record JARZZO010000003.1, on the reverse strand, counting down.
CTGGGAACTGAAAAATAACTAAGAAACTGTTGAATAGTGTCGAGTATAGTCGACGCTATTTAAACAAAATCTTAATTTTTTCGCAGAAACTCAGATGCAGACAGCAGAGAGGAAATGACTAAAAGGCGTCTAGGTGTAATGACGCAGTTTAAAACGCGTCAGTGCTCCTAAACGCTTTTCAAGTCGCAGAAACAGTTTTGCAGGAGGATTTTCTGGGTTGAATCCTCCTCAAAAAGCAGTAAATAATCAACTCATGCAGATTTTTTTAGTTCCAGATTTTAACAAGATGATTTTACTAACTAAACAACCATGATGCCAATCAATCACACAACATTTTCATCACAGAAACAGCTTTTTCAATTAATCAACGGGAAGGGCAAGATCTTGCCACAGGGGTGTGCACGTGGTGCACGAGGGAAATTAACTAAACTAAAACACTCACCAATTGGTGAGGACGTGTCGAGAGACACAAGTGGTGCACTGTGGGTGCCCGATTGATGATAGCAAGAACAAAAGAATTAAAAGATGGCGAGACCAAGTCCCACCGTGATCGCCAAAAAAGTTGTGAGTGCTTAAAATGATCGTGTGATTAACATGAAAAATCTATGTTGTTTAGTGCAAAATAAACCTATTAAAAAAACAGAAACTACGTGAAGTGATCGCCAGAAACTTTTGACTTAAAAGTTCCAAAAGAAAGTTTTTGATCGCCTACCTGTTTAAACGCGGAAGATATTAAGCTCTTGATTCCCCTCCTTCAGCCGGCTGAAGAAAGAGAGCCATTCTCGTTCTTTGTTCTTGCTGTTGAATTTGAAGTTGAGAATTTGAGGATCGTCCAGAGATTCTTGTGACTTTGTGCTTGTTTTACTCCTTTTGATTCTCCTTTTTGCTCCGTTAAGAAAAATGGAAAGAGAAATGAAGAAACAATGATGAGAACTTTAAGCAAGAATAGTATCAACTCTAATCATGATGTTAAACTTGCAATTAAACAGCAAACTTACTTGTTGAGTGGCTTTTGAAACCCCTTAATCAAATAGGTTTTGGAAAGAATGATGTTGTGGTGTGTGTTGCATGAAGTGATAATGAAGAATGTAGAACTAAATGAAATGAATGCAGAAAAATAAAGACTTATGCCCAATGGTTGAATTCTTGAATGGATGAAGAATCTTGAAAGGATGCCGACTTCTGGAAATGGCAGTGCTTCGGCGTTCCGACGTTGTTGCTTCGATCTTTAATTCACTATTGCTCAATGATAATCAACTCGAGATTACGCTTAACCTTTTTAACTCTTCAAGATGTAAGGTATTTATAGGCTTCTTCTGCGTCCGCGGATTTACATGGAAAAATCTAGGATTTATCCATCTTAACCGACAGATAAATACTGATTAATTCATCTTTATCTGTAATTATTTAAAACGCGTCCACATTTGCTGACGCCTTTCAGATTAATTAAGATTAGGATAAACATCCGGAAAAACTTATATTTATCTGTATTAGCTAAAACGCGTCTACATGTAAAGACGTCTTTTACACTAATTACGATAAGGATAAACATCCGGAAGAGAAGTAGAAATAGCCTAGGAAACATAAAACGCGTCAATACTCACAGACGCCTTTTAGCTAATTAATCAATTGATTAAAATTCAAATTTAAACGCTAAAATAAGAATAAAGTCTAAATGGCGTCCACATAGGTAGACGTCTTTTAAACTTCTTCATATTTTAACTGAAATTTGAACTAAAATCAATTTGATTGATTAACTTAAACATGTCTGTTCGATCCGACACTTAAAAAGATCAATAAAAATTAACCAATGGTTAAATATCAGACTATTCTGAGGCATTATTATATGATATGAAATTTACTCGAAATGACGTCAAAATTAGCGTGTCTACAGGCAGGAAACCAGAATTTAAACATGTTAAAGTCTGGGGTTACCCTGCTCATGTAAAGAGGCATGATCCAGACAAGCTGGAATCATGAACTGATAAATGAAGGTTTGTGGGATATCCAAAGGAAACCTTTGGATACTATTGTTTCCATCCTGGGGAACAAAAGGTGTTTGTCGCCAGGGAAGCTGTCTTCCTGGAAGAGGAATACCTTCTCCAGGAGAACAGTGGGAGTAAAATAGTACTGGAAAAGGTTCCAAATCCCCAAATAGTTGCATTATCATCAGATGAGATATCAGTTATTGAATTTGTTCAGGTACACACACATGAGCCTCGTAGATCTGGTAGATTACCTAGACTACCCGAACGATATGTGGGACATATCACTGAAGGTGAGTCTAAAGTAGAATATAATGAGGATGATGATCCTAAAACCTACCAGGAGGCCATAGAAGGCCCAGAAGCCGGAAAATGGCGAGAAGCCATGAACTCAGAAATCCAGTCCATGTACACCAACCAAGTTTGGAACTTGGAGGACTTGCCCGAGGGTATTGTACCCGTCGGTTGCAAGTGGATCTTTAAGAAAAAGATCAGTGCTGATGGACGGATCGACACTTATAAGGCAAGGTTGGTGGCAAAGGGATATCGTCAAAGGCAAGCAATTAACTATGATGATACTTTCTCACCAGTTGCCATGATAAAGTCGATCAGAGTTCTACTCGCCATTGCTGCACACTTTGATTATGATATTTGACAGATGGATGTAAAGACTGCCTTCCTCAACGGTAACCTTGAGGAATAAATGTATATGATACAACCAGAAGGTTTCACATCCAAATAATCTCCAGATAAAGTGTGCAAGCTTTAGAGGTCCATTTATGGACTGAAGCAAGCTTCTGGGAGCTGGAACATAAGATTTGACGAGGATGTCAAGTCTTATAACTTCATTAAGAATGAAGATGAGCCTTGTGTGTACAAAAAGATCAGTGGGAGCGCAGTCACCTTCTTAGTTCTTTACGTAGATGACATACTACTCATTGGGAATAATGTAGCTATGATGTCATCAGTAAAGATCTGGCTGTCAAGAAACTTCTCCATGAAGGATTTGGGAGAAGCATCATACGTATTGGGAATACGGATCTATAGAGATAAATCAAAGAGGATGCTTGGAATGACCCAATCCTTGTACATAGATACCATAGTCAAAAGGTTTTGCATGAAAAATTCCAAGAGAGGTCTCATACCGATGAGACATGGAATTAGTCTCTCAAAGGAGCAGTCTCCTAAGACTCCTGATGAGAGGGCACTCATGGATAGAATACCCTATGTCTCTTCCATAGGATCTATTATGTATGCCATGTTATGTACACGGCATGACGTAGCATTTGCTCTTAGTGTTACGAGCATATTTCATGCTGATCCAGTCGAAGAGCATTGGAAGGCAGTGAAATGTATCCTTAAGTACTTGAGAAGAACTAAGGATATGTTTCTTGTCTATGGAGGAGGTGACTTGAAACTGCGAGGCTTTACTAACTTGAGTTTCCAGTCAAATCCAGATGATAGCAAGTCTACATCTGGATTCGTGTTTACTTTGAATGAAGGCGCTGTGTGCTGGAAGAGTTCCAAGAAAGTAACCACTGCAGATTCGACGACTGAAGCAGAGTACATCGTTGCATCTAAAGCAGCCAATGAAGCAGTATGGTTGAAGAAATTCATCACCGACCTCAGCGTAGTTCCCAGCATTTCTAAGCCTGTTCCGCTGTTGTGCGACAACAATGGAGCGATTGTGCAAGCAAAAGAGCCGCGGACTCATCAGAAATTGAAGCATATTCTAAGGCGCTTTCATCTTATCAGAGAGATCATATCCAAAGGAGATGTAGTAGCGGAAAGAGTTCCATCCGTCGATAATATAGCAGATCCATTGACAAAGCCGTTGGCTCAAATTGTGTTTGAGTGTCACCTAGAGTCTATAGGCTTATTGTATAAAGGTGATTGGCTTTAGTCCAAGTGGGAGATTGTTAGTTTTAAGTGGCCTACAAGCCAATCTGACTATGTAAATCTCGTTCATTTATTAATATAATGGCATAATATTCATTATGTGTAAATCGCATTAATTATCGTTTCATAATGAAGTCCGTGAATATGTGTTATAGTGATCAGATTATGATGAGATCATACTAATGAGACTGATCACTTAAACACACATATTCTTAATTATTCCTAGTCGGAGGATATCCGAGAAGGACATTGAATATCCGGTTAGACTAGTACAGATTACTCCTGCTCATATAATGAGGGTGACTGATCTCATAAGTCACTTGTGTGGAGACACTAAGGCGAATCTGTAGGTGCTCATTGGAGAATGAGTTCACTGAACTGATCCAACTGAATTGCTGGATGGTATTGTACCTCACTGTCAACCAGCTTGATTCTATTGTCGTAGTTGCGTGGATGGTCCTCAGACCTGAGACACCAAGGACACCTTGTGGGTGGACTTCTGTGCTTTGACCTTGGTTTACGAATCTCTAGCCACGGGATTCTAAAACACCAAAGGATTAGGTACAGCGAAATACCGTCGAAGGGAATTGTGTGTCAATAAGGAATCATTCGCTCTCGGTACTTAGAGAGAGAATGCTCTAGGAAGGATGCGCAAAAGTCCATGGCCAGGGCAGACGATAATATCGGGAAAGGAGTTTTCCGATATTCATCAGCGGCATTCAATCCAAGTGAGTCGACCAATTAGGGTTTGACAGCACGCCATACCCTGAGTAGACTTGAGAGCATTGTACGAATGAAGGATTATATCCACGCGGTAACTGTCGGCGGAAAGGTTCCAAGAGTGGGTTACTTAACCCCGATACCTTCCGGGTTCATGCGGTGTTGCTTGGCACCCAACGTGATCGGAGGCCCAGTCGAATTCGATGTGCAGCATCAATTCAATTGATTAATTAATTAATAAAGAGTTATTAATTAATTAATAAAGCCAGTGAGGAGTCACTGGGCTTATTGGGCTATTAACCGGACTGGTAATTGCGCCTAAAGGGTCACACACAAATGATTCTCAAGGCGATGGCTAAATAAGTGGGTTTTATACAAACCGGCGGTTTTTATGAAAAACCGCGCGGTTAGTATAAAATATAGCGAACGGGCTGAGCAGGCCAAGCTGCTGCTAACCCTAGCCGCCCCTCTTCTGTTTCTCTCTCTCTCTGGCGTCCTAGACAGATCCAGATCTGCTCCGCCGCTTCTCCAACTCTCGTTCGACGGGAAATCGTCCGCGCATTGCGGCGATCGTTGCGGCGACCGGCGGAGGTTTCGTGGGCTGCGAAGAACGAGAAACGCGAGGATATCCGTCGCGAGGAGGATTGTGTGGACTCCGCTAGAGGCTGAGCGCTTGCACGGCTTACGGTGTCGCACCGAAGGAACCGAATGGTTGCGGATTCGAATCCACACACGGTAAGACCTTGATAATATGATTATCGGTTTTATTTATTCGAAACTGGAAAAACGGATCGTTGTTTTATTTTATTTTCCGCTGCTTGAGCGATCCAGAGAAACACAAGAACCCAATAGTGAGTCCCGGTAATATTTGAAGTTGGTTGCTGTGAGCGTTTAACAATGCGCATTGCGTGCACATGAGGGACTGTCACTCCTCTCCCTCCCTCTCTTCTTTTTTCCTTTTCCCCCTTCCTTCTCTCTTTTTTTTTTATTTACATGCCCTCCTCTTTTTCTTTTTCTTCTTCTTCTTTTTTCTTTGAAATAAAAACTTTTCAATAAATACCCCCCACGGGACACGTGTCAGAGGCAGGGGCGTAGGCATGTGTCCCGTGCATTATTTTCATAGTCTCTTGTTGGCTTCGTCGCATACGGCCAGCTTGCATTCGACTTAGGGCTTATAAGTCCTAACTTGAGTATCGGGATGCCTTGAAGATGTCACAATCCGCCCAAACCTTCTTGAAATTTTGGGAGTAACTCATTCTTTGTGGTATCAACCCTCCGGGGTTTATTGCTTCTGAGCAGGCATAACTTGTAGTTGTTGTGAGATAAATCCTTTATCATCTTTTGGCATTTACCTACTTCTTCGAAATATTAGTGTATGAATGACCCATTTTCTAACATTTTAGCGTACATGGTAAAAGTGACCCTAACTGATCGAAGCTTTGACTTCAACCAGTCGAACTTTGACTATGACTAACCCTTTTCCTGACATTTAAGGCACATGGTGAAAGTGACTGTAACTGGCCGAAGCTTTGACTTCAACAAGCCGAACTTTGGGAATCAACAAGCCTCTTTTGGCATTTTAGAGTATATTATGGAGTGACCCTAAATGGCCGGAGCTTTGATTATGATAAGTTGATTTTATATATATATATAATTTTGTCATAACCCATAGGCCTTCATTTTGCTTCTTTGCCCCTTCAAACTTTTGGTAGTAAATTGATGGTGATTCATACTTTCCTTTCGCATATAGCTTGCTTCTTTCCTCCTTTGCGCTGTGGCTGACGTAGGAGACCCGTCTTTGTTGCTTCTTTAACTCCTTAGATATATCTAAGAGCACCTAGGGCAACCTGACTCATAAGTACGATATCAGGTGTCTTCATGAGATCTGAACTTTGTCAGTTCTTCTTGTAATTGTATCACCGTCTTTTCACAATTGATTTTAATTTTGACTTCTTACGATGTTCTTTGTGATTCAGTTGTTCTAAAGGCTTGTCTCAGATAATGCACTTTTTATGACTTGGTTGTCCCGAGAGCCTGTCTCAGACAACACATTTATCTACTAGAGTTAGTTAAAAAAGAAGAAGAAAGAGGATGAATAATTACATAACAGTGGAATGCTTTGAAATCAATGTTTCACTAGTAGATAAATGTGTTTACATGCCTTTTTAGGTTTTATGCAGCGAGGTTATCCATTTTTGCCTAAGGCGCCCTTTTGGGTTTTCATCTTAACTAGATTTTGAGACCTTTTTACCCTTAACTGTCCCTTTCTTGGGAGGAAATAGTTAAATCCATCGAAGCACCTCAGTTTTAAGCTCTCCTTTTTTGGGTTTAGTAGGGAATTATGACTTCTTTGTGGGCCAGTTTGGATAGAGTTTTCAATTTTGTTTGGTATTGTGGTTTCCTTGTGGGCTGACTTTGGGTAAAGTCTTTAGTTCACAAAGGTTTTTTTTTTTTTTTTTTTTTTTAGTGGTGGAAGGCTTTGGGTATTTTTCAATGATACGAGAGTTCCAAGCCGTCATTATTTCAGGTGTTTCAAGATGTAAAGACTATGAGCACTCGTAAGGTTTTTGGGTTTTTTAGGGCACTATGACTTTGGTGGGACTAGGATTTGCTTTAGATTTTCAAGGATATAACGGCTCTTAGGGGCCAAAGGATTTTGGATACTTCAGGGATACAAAGGCCCCGAAGGGACAAGATGTTTTAGGCTTTCAAGAAGATAAAGGCGCCAAGTAGCCATGGGCTTTGGGTTCTTCAAGGGGATGAAAGTTGCAAGTAGCCATGGGCTTTGATTTCTTCAGGGGGATGAAGGCTCCAAGTAACCATGAACCTTAAGTTTTCAAGGGGATAGAGGTCTAAGTAGCCATAAACTTTGGATTTTCAAGGGGATAAAAGCTCTAAGTAGCCATGAAATTTGGGTTTTCAATGGGATGAAGGCTCCAAATAACCATGAACTTTGAGTTTTTTCAATAGGATAAAGCCTCCAAGTAGTCATGAACTTTGGATTTTCAAGGAGATAAAAGCTCCAAGTAATTATGAACTTTAGGTTTTGCTTATGGAAATTTTCCAGTGGGACGAGGGATTTTGGCCAGGGAGTATCTCGCACTCTTGGAACTTATCAGGTGAGAAATCGTATTTTTCCACGCCTTTACCGAGTCGAAAAGATGTCGTCATCATTGCCTCAAACATAGCCCATTATCGAAAGATTTTTTTGCGTCACCTTCCAATGTAAGGTGAGTAAGGGTTTTCTCATCATTGGCGACTTCGACACCCTACCTGGGTAAGGATGTGAGAAAACTCGATCCCTACCTGAGGTAGGCTGAGAGAGCTTTCTCCCCACCAAGATATGACTTTTTCTTTCTCCTTTTTTTTCTTCTCTTTTTCCTTCGAACATCCTCTTTTTGTCATATCCCGATAGTTTAGATTTTTTTTTCCCAACTAACCTTAGCACCCTTTCGGGTTGTTGACAAAGCTAGCCCCCTCTTACTTTTGCTTGTGTGTCTGTGCGGGTTTTCACACAGCAGGATTTTCTATTTTTGCCTGAGGCATCCTTGAGGGTTTTCACCTCAGTCGAGTTCAAGACTTTTTTGCCTGTAGTCGACTTATTTTGAGGACAGAGCCGACTAAGTCTGTCGAGCACCTCGTTTTTAAGCCCCTCTCTCTTTTTTTTTTTAATTTTGAATCTAATGCTCTTAATGGTGATTATGGACAAATTCATGCTCCGAGCATGATATAGCTTCATATGTCGGCCGTTCAACGGAGGAAAGGCCAAATTCCCTTTCTCATTCATTGGCTTATAAGCACCTCCTTCATAGGCTTTACTAACTATAATGGTTCTATCCAATTTGGCTTGAACTTATTCTTGGGACGGGATGCCATGTCATCTTTCTATTTAACCATGACTAGATCTCCCTTCTTAGAAGTTCTTTCTCTTACCAACTTGTTGAAGACCTATGACACTCTAGCTTGGTAGATTTGCAAGTGTTGATAAGCCGTCAATTTTTCACCCTCGAGGTCGGATAACTCCTCGTATTGCCTTTAGATTTCACTCATGTCGCCTTCTTGCAAATCGTAGTGCAAGGCCGCCCGATAGGTTGAGAATTCAAGTTCAATAGGGACAACGACTTCTTCCCCATACACCAGGGAGTATGCTGAACATCCAGCTGGAGTTTTGTAGACCGTGCGAAGGCCCACAATGCTTCATGTACCTTTCATCTCAATCCTGCTTTTGTCCTTCACTAATTTTCACCAGCAACTTGCAAAGTGTCTTATTGAAAGCTTCGGCCATGCCATTGGCCTAAGGGTAGTAGATTGAAGATGCATGCCACTCAATGTGAAATTTGGCCACCATCTTGTAAATTGTTTGATTCTTGAATGGGGTGCTATTGTTTGATGTGATTCGGTTGAGCGTCCTGAATCTATATATGATGTTGTGTCGGACAAAGCTCGACACGACTATACTTGTGACTTCGTTCAGAGGGACGGCTTCTACCCAACGTGTGAAGTATTCCGTTAATGCCAAGATGTACTTACACCCTTGCAAGGAAGGCGTGAGTGGGCCCACCACATCCATGTCCCAGTGAACAAATGGCCATGTAGGGACTATAGGGTGTAGCTGATTGGGAGGCCTCTTAGGGAGTGGCCCAAAGGCTTGGCATTGGGGGAAACATTCTGCTACTTTCTCGCAGTCTACGAACATTGTGGGCCAAAAGAAGCCCTTAGCCTTGATGTTGATTTTCATTTTCAGATCAGACTGATGCATCCTATAGACTCCGAAATAGACTTGTTTCATTATCCTTTGAGCCTTCTTTGGTGAAAGGCACCTTAAAAGGATCGTATTCTTTTCTTCATGGACCAGTCGGTATAGGACTCCATCATTCGGCCTATATGACGCTGCCCTGCGTAGTAGTTGAATCTGTTCAGCTTTGTCATCCGAAAGCCAACCCTCTTTGATTTTGACGATCGGAGTCCGCCAATCCTCTTCTTCTTCTCCGCCTTCTTCAACAACATTGACTTTGAACACTGTTAAGCCATCTTCTTCATTTAGAGAGCTTAGGAAGAGTCTCCTATCTTTCACAAGCATTTCAACTTGGCCTACTGGTGGTAACTTTAGATTGGCAGCTAATTTGGCAAGGACATCAGCCTGAGCATTTTGTCCTCTTGTAACATGTTCTATCTTAAAAGTATAGAACTTTTCCTTAATCTTATAGCGGCAACATGATAAGCTATCAACTCTGTATGTCTGACTTTGAAGATCCCGAGAACATGCCTTATGACAAGGAGGGAGTCTCCGTACACTTGGATGCACCAGACACCAATTTTCAAAATGACTTCTAGCCCCACTATTAGAACTTCATATTCTGCTTCATTGTTCGTCAGGGACTCCATGAGTGCATATGAATGGTGTAGCACACCACCATTAGGAGTAACAAAGATCAGACCTGCTTTAGCTCAAATTGTTGATGTGCCGTCAGGCATGGTGATAGTTCTCGACGCTCTATCGAAGTACAACTGCCATACTTTGATTTCAACATGTTGCATTTCCAATGTTTTTTATGCCGGCAACACCTCCTTGTTTGGCAATTCACTGTTCAGAGGAGAGTCTTCGAGAATTGGGTGAGTTGCCAAAAATTCGGCCATGCCTTGTCCCTTTATCGCCTTCTGAGGTACAAATGTGATGTCAAACCCCATAAAGAGTAAAGTCCACTTCCTTAGACTTCCTGAAAGCATGGGTTGTCGAAGTAAGAAGTTCAGTGAGTCAAACCGCGATATGAGTTGGACTTTGTGTGCAAACAGGTAATGTCTCAGCTTCTTGACAGTGAATACCAATGTCAAGCATATTTTCTTCATAGGAGAGTAATGGTGCTCATGACCTACTAGCATCCTGCTGAGATAATATAACGAGTGCTTCTTGCCCTCTTCATTTTATTGTGCCAATAATGCCCCCAGGGAAGCATTCAGGGCCGCGATGTAGAGGATCAACGGCTGGCCTTTTATAGGTGCCCCTAGCACCGAGGGTTTGAGAAGATATTCCTTGATTTTGTTGAGGGCATTGACTTTTTTCATCCCACATGAAAGGAGCCCCTTTTTTTGTTAGCTTTGAAAAAGGTTGACACCTTTCAGATGGGTTGCAAATGAATCTTCTGATGTAGGCCAACCTACCTTATTGAATTATATAATTCTTTCTTATTGTTAAAATTATCTCTTCATTACTCATTACAATTTTTTGACATTCTTGGACATTTATCCTTAAATTGATTTGTTATTCTTGAGATTCTTTTCGACTAATAGATTTATGATCTTGATCTCCAAATGTTACATGAATGAATTAATTATGTAAACTGGGGAACTTTTGATCCTGCTGAGCATGTTAAGCTCATAAATCCTATTGGAAAAAAAAAATCAGGTATAGAAGGAAAAGTAGAGATAACACAAGATGAGGTCTCATAGAAGAGTTATCCTAAGTTCAATAATTTTTAAATATTTTTTTGTTAACAAATGAGAATAAATCTAAGGACCTTGTTTTAAATAAGAAGATGTATCAGCATGGTATTATAATCCATTATTAATATGTAGTTTTGATATTTTCTCATTAATTATGATTTAATGTTATCAATGACTTGACTAGTAATCTCACGTCTTTAAGTTTTGAGGTATGACAGCTGAGTTTTCCTTACATGAGTCAGACAATAATGACAACAAGGGTAACACTTAGTAACATTTGTTACACTATTTTTTAGTGTTGTATTAAGAGTCAGTCCAGTAGATTAAAAATTGTTTGGCCTACCTATTTGTACAGGTTGATCTCCAATTAGACGACATAAAAAGAATTTAAAATTTTAAAAATTAAATCCTAATGAATAATAAAAATTATTTTTAATAAGTTGTGTATAATAACAATTTTTAATTTTAATTTTTTTTAATTATCTGATCCAAGATCAATCCGTATAGACACGTTTAAGAACCTCAGGGCCAACCTTAATTTTTTTTAAAGATATAAAAATATTCATTGCATAAACCTTCCTTACTGTACTCTGCCAACCTTAATCATGGTAACAAGTGTTACTCTGACAACAAAGGTGGCTGGACGGAGCAGAGCAGAGAGAAAAAGACAGTAAGGCGCTGAAAGTGATCGAGCCCGAAAGAAGAGGAAAGGGGGGCACGGGCCCACGGCCACCTGCGCAAGCGGAACATCCTCGTCAGCCGTGACGCCAGTCATCCCGTAAAGAGATCTAATTAAAGTGCGACTCCCAGTCACCACCGCCCACTAAATTCGTCGCTTTGCGAAGCACCCAAGGAGTTCTCCGCACTGTGTGTTCGTTACGGACGTGTAACACGTGTTTCACTTTTGTTGGCAGAATAGGTTACTACAGCTCTAATTATGCTGAATTGTTTATTTTGAAATAAGAAATTATGTCATTGTGACATTGGAGAGGAATCTAGAATGAAATATTAAATTCTTGAATGTCTAAAATCTTTTATTCATCTAATTATGAAAATAATCAGTTTTGGTTGAAATACTATAATCCTTCTATCAAATCAAAATTTAGTATATCTCGAGAATAAAGAAGTCTCATTCCGCCAAATTTTGTGAGTAAAGTGGAGCTTAAGTACTTGGATATATATATATATATATATATATGGACACACTTGACTATCACATATGATTATAAAATATTTTTGACATTTTTAGAAAGATTATAGCTGTATTCTTCCATTAAAATACCATTAACTCTAATTGAAAATATAAAAAAAATCATAAACTTTGATAAAATAACATATATATATATTATGAATCCTTTTGACATTTTCGGTTAGAGAGAACAACATTTTGGCTGGAAGATTATGGCCATGGTTGGATGCAAGCATAAACGTGTTTACGTTTATGGTAAATGCATTTTCTATCGTAACTTTAGTTTGGATGGTACAAAAATAGGTTTACCATAAACTAACTTCAATTTGCCATAAACTCAAAACAGCTCCAGGCATTTTCGATAAACCTACTAGGAGTTGGTTTACGCCTAAACTCACTTAAGTTTATGTAAAACAACCAAACGTGAGTTTTAAAAGACATGTTTATGATAACTGGATTTATGATAAATGTGTTTATGATAAACCTATTCGCATTTTCTTAAGTTACATCCAAATAGGGCCTACGACGATAACTCTTTTAAAGAGATCAAAATATTTATAACTATATGATAGAATTAAGGTTATAACAGTCTCCACCTAAAGTTCCAATTTGACACAGTTTCAAAATTATATGTTGCACACATGGATAGATATACAAAAATCCTTTTTTTCACTAATGGAATTTGACAAGGGGTGATTGGGTCCGGCCCAACCAGGCCCATTTAGCCTACGGACCCAAAGGCCTATGACCTACCGAAGCTGGCACGAGGAGACATGTCGCACTCGGTACTCTGACCCGCATGACAGAGGCAGGAGTCCGGAACCACCAAGTCCAGATCGTTGGATCTCCTGACCTCGCGTCCAATAGCAACTCTCGAGACCCTCCAGGATCTTGGCTAAGCCCCCTAAGACTCGAGGATATGCATATCGCCCTCAATCATCTTCTATCAACAACTTAGCCAGACACCTCGCGATAACAAAGGTCCCCCCCCCCCCCTGAGGGCCGACCCTTTGTGCCTTCATACTATCAGGCGGATCTTTCAGATGCAACTGCCCACTTACAGTAGGTCCGTACAATCCGCCCCCCACAACTGCAGGCGAATCTCTCATTGCCCATTATCCACGATCTCCCTAATCAAGGGGATTAAATCATGGGCGAATCACCCCTTCAGAGGAAACCGTCCCTGAGACGTCTCGGGGGAGAAGGACTATATAATCACTGGATCTTCTCCAGTCCATGGTATGCCATTCTGAGCACAAAAAACACCTAGCAAGATCTCATCTTCTAGCACCTAACTCAGGCATCGGAGGGCTTTTCTCCCCAACAGACTGGGGAGCACCTCTTGACGCCTCGGTTCCCCTCTTACAGGTTCTACCCTGATCGTTTTTACTCCAAACAAATTCTATCAAGTAGCCGGGATCTTCGATCGAACGGTCACTGTGGTTCGACCAATTTCCGACTGCTACACGATTGACACCGTTTGTAGGAAATGAGCAAAAGTCCATGGCAAGAGGCAACAAGAATAGCCGCCCTGCTGGAGTGGCATCACAAGACAACGATGTCGGACTCGGCGCCGGCATTAACTGGTCACAAAGTGCAACCTCTAGGGCGTCGAGGAACGGCGACGATCCCATAGGAGTGGTCGCCCAGCAACTGGGCGCTCTGCTCACCCTAATGCAGGAACGCTTCCCGGCGCCGCCAGTGGTTCTGGAGCCCTGCCTGGGGGCCACCGCCCAAGAACGACCTCAAAGGGAGGCCCGAAGACCCTAGTCATCGTGGGAAAGTGTGAAGGCGTCCAGAGCACCGACAGTCGTTTCCTCATCCTCGATGGGGAAATCCGACGCAATAACCTTTAGTCGGCAGCCTCCAGGGTCGCCAGTTCGAGCCACTCCTCCCTAAAGAGGAAGAGCGGTCGGAAAGACCAGTCTCTCTAATCTCGAGCTTCGAGATCTCATTCTCCACAAGAAAGTCCCACCGTACATCGGCGTGTAGACGAGTTGGAGAAAAATCTCGGCGAGTAAAACTCCGCCTGGAACGCTGACAAAAGCATATCAAGAGCCTCCTCCAAAGGAGACGCTCCCTCTTGCTCTCTGATGAGGAGGGAGATATCTCTCCTTTCTCCACCGACATTCTGGACGTCCCAGTCCCCAAGAAGTTGCCCATCAACAACCTTAACACCTACGATAGGCAGGGAGATTCAGAAACTAACTTCAACAACTTACAGTCTCATATGAGATTGCATGGAGTTTTGGACGCCGTCCGCTGCCGCTCATTCACCACTGCCCTAGTGGGAACGATGCAAACCTGGTTCACCACCTTGGCGTCGCGGTCGATCCACTCTTTCGAGCAACTCGGGAAGCTGTTCTGAGATCATTTTGCAGGCGCCCATCGAAAAAGGTCATCAGCCAGCTTGGTAGCCATCAAGCAGAAGCGTAGGGAGTCCCTCCGAGAGTATATCTCCCGCTTCCACTACAAGGCCCTTCGAGTTACGAAACTTGAAGTGTCCTCCGCCATGACTGCCCTAACTCAGGGCACTCAAGATGATTCTCTCCGGAGGGCCATCGTTCTCTAGGCGCCTAAAGCCCTATTCGACCTCGTCAACCTTGCACACCAGCATGCCGATTGCAAGGAAGTGGTAATTGCCTACCACTACCGGGGGGAAGAAGGCGACCACAAGCGTCAAGGTGAGAGTCCCTTCTCGAGAAGAAGAAGTTTCGATGCTTCGAGGGAGACTCCAGGGGTCCTTCAACGTCCGGGTTATACATACCGCTGACCACCCCTGTATTCGAGATCCTGCAGGATATCAAAAACAAGGAATATGTCAACTGGCCCCAGAAGATGAGGGCCTATCACAAGTGCCAAGATCGTAGGAAGTACTGCCACTTTCACAAGGATCATGGTCACACAACCAAGGAATGTCGACAGTTGCGGGATGAGATAGAATTCCTGATACGTCAGAGGTATCTTGGGAAATACGTGGTGAAGCTCGGCCTGGAGCGTGAGGCGCAGCGGATCGAGAATCTCCCCAACGGCACCGAGATCCATATGATCTCGAGTGGCCCCGCATCAGGAGGAGACAGTCGACAAGGAAATAAGCACTACGTGCGACAAGCAAACCTTGTAACTTATGACCCAAAGCGCTACGAACACGAGAAAACAAATGTAAGGGATCCACTAGAGGAACCCATCATTTTCTCGGACGAGGACTTGGAAGGAGTAATTGTTCCTCACGATGACGCTCTCGTCATGACCACAACGGTTAACAAATGTAAAGTTCACCGCATTCTAGTAGATGGAGGCAGTTGCCCTAACATTATCAATTACGACTGCTTTCTTCGAATGGATGCCGACGCCATACCCCCAGTCGGAGTAGTAGCATTGGCAGTGACTCTCAGAACCGCACCCCAAGAGGTCACCTTCATTGCCGACTTCATAATTATCCCAGAAATGAACACCTACAATGCCATTATTGGTAGAGGAATCATCAAAGGGGTTACGGGGGTCCCATCCTCCTATCATAAAAAATTGAAATTCCCGCCAAAGGAAACCAAGAAGAAGCCCGTCGGTGCTACCTCATAGCTTCCAAGTGACAAGATAAACAAGCAGTGGAACCCCTTCAGGAGCCCGAAAAAAGACATAACTTTGCCTCCCAAGTCAAAGACCTTATGAATATCCAACTGGGTGAGAACCCTAACCGGGAGGTCCATATTGGCTCAACCCTCACAATGGAGCAAGTAAAGGAGTATCGAGCGTTCTTGTCACGGTACCAATATGTCTTCACCTGGTCCGATGGTGATCTCCCAGGCATCTCCACCAAGGTTGCAGCACACCACCTCAATCTACTGCCAGATAAGAAACCTATCTAGTAGAGATGGAGGAGGTGCACGCCGGAGATGCAGGAAGCAGTACGGGAGCAAGTCGCCAAGGGACTGAAGACTAGCTTACTTTGGCTCGTCCAATACCCTCAATGGCTTGCCAATGTGGTCCTTATTCGGAAGGCCACGGAGAAGTGGTGCGTGTATGTCGACTGGTGGGATTCGGGCGAGACATGAAGAACGCAGCGGAAACAAAAAATAAAATCATGCCCGATACCTGTAGATCCGTTTCGGAATGAAAACCAAGAACCGAAAAATCGGATTGTGATCACATCACTGTGCGCACATTCGAATCCACATCCGTGTAGGTTCCGTCGAGGCAATGCCGCTAACCGCACAAGCGTCTGGCCTCCAACAGTATCCACGCGATCCTCTCCGGT
Organism: Zantedeschia hybrid cultivar; assembly: GCA_030544215.1. Classification (NCBI taxonomy): domain Eukaryota; kingdom Viridiplantae; phylum Streptophyta; class Magnoliopsida; order Alismatales; family Araceae; genus Zantedeschia; species Zantedeschia hybrid cultivar. The sequence goes on along the minus strand of JARZZO010000003.1, from coordinate 29,401,558 downwards.
GGTTCATCCTCATTCCCCCGTCCAAATCAGCTCACTCGCTGAAGAATCCTCACCGGGACGGTGTCCGGATCACACGGACGGGAATTCTCGACTCTCGGGAAGTGCACACGGCGGAGACGGGAAGTGTCCCGGTGCCCTGAGAGGGGGGCCCAGAGGAGCAGGAGAGAGAGGGGGGACGGCCATGTTGGGTTCTCGCATTTCTCCAGATCGCTCACGCAGTGGAAATAACAAAATTAAAACAGCGATTTGATTCCCGTTTCGACAATTTAAATCGATTATCGGATAATCATTTCTTACCATGTGCGGATTCGAATCCACAACCGATCGGTTCCGTCGGTGTGACACCGCAAGCCGCGCAAGCGCCCGGCCTCTAGCGGAGTCAACGCAATCCTCCTTGCGGAGCATATCCTCACGGTTCCTCGTTCTTCACAGCCCATGAAACCTACGCCGTTTCCCGCAACGATCGCCGCCACGTGCGAACGATTTCTTGTCGAGCGGGAGTCGGAGAAGCGGCGGAGCAAACCCGGGGATCCGAGCTTGTCTGGGGCGCCAGAGAGAGAGCAGAAGAGAGGAGGGGGCGGCCAGGCTTGAGCAGCAGCATGACCTGCTCAGTTCGTTCGCTACATTTCATATTAACTGCGCGGTTTTTCATAAAAACCCCCAATTTATATAAAACCCACTTTATTATCCATCACCTTGAGAATCATTTGTGTGTGACCCTCTAGGCCCAATAACCAATCCGGTAAATGGCCCAATAAGCCTAGTGACTCCTCACTGGCCTGATTAATCAATTAATAATTCATATTAATTAATTAATCAATCGAATTAATGTGGCACATCAAATTCGATCGGGCCTCCTATCACGTTGGGTGCCAAGCAACACCGCGTGAATCTGGAAAGTATCGGGGTTAAGTAACCCACTCTTGGAACCTTTCGGCCGACAGTTACCACGTGGATATAATCTTTCATTCGTACAATGCTCTCGAGTCAACTCAGGGTATGGTATACTGTCAAACCCTAACCGATTGACTCACTTGGATTGGATGTTGCCGTATAATATAGAAAAACTCATTTCCCGATATTATCGTCCGCCTTGGCCAAGGACTTTCGCACAACCTTCCTAGAGCATTATCTATCTAAGTACCGAGAGCGAATGATTCCTTATTGACACTCAATTCCCTTCAACGATATTCTACTGTACCCGATCCTTGGCAGTTCATAATCCCGTGGTTAAAGATTCATAAACCAAGGTCAAAGCATAGAAGTCCACCAATAAGGTGTCCTTAGTGTCTCAGATCCAAGGACCCTCCACGCAACTGTGACAATAGAATCTAACTAGTTGACAGTGAGGTACTTACCATCCAGCGATTCAATTGGATCAGTTCAGTGAACTTATTCTCTAATGTGCACCTACATATTCCCCTTAGTGTCTCCACATAAGCAACTATGAGATCAGTCACCCTCATCACATGGGCAAGAGTAATATGTACTAGCCTAACCTGATATCCGATGTCCTTCTTGGATATCCACCGACTATGAACTATTAAGAATATGTGTGTTTAAGTGATCAGTCTCATTAATATGATCTCATCATAATCTGATCACTTTCGCAGATATTCACGGACTTCATTATGAGACCATAATAATACGAATTATACATAATGAATATAATGTCATTCTATTAATAAATGAACGAGATTTACATAGTCAGATTGGCTTGTAGGCCACCTTAGATTAACAGGCCAGCCTTTTGAGCTCCTGGAGCTTGGCCTAGAGTTTCTCAACAGCACGTACATATATTAAGTCGGCGCGACTTTTCATAAAAGTCTCCGACTTAATATAAATCACACTTAAGCACCACCGACTGAGAATCTATTTGCGTGTGACCCTCTAAGCCCATTAACCAGTCCGATTTTCAGCCCGTTAAGTCCAATAACTATTTATTGACTTATAGTAATTAATTAGTATCTAATATTTAATTAATTACATAACCGAATTAACATCTGATGTAAATTCGGCCGGACTTCCGATCAAGTTAGGTGCCAAGCAACATCGCATGATCCCGGAAGGTAATGGGGTTCACCAACCCACTCATTGAATCTCTCCATATATAGTTATCGCTGGCTATAATCCTTCATTCGCACAATACTCTCGAGTTAACTTAGGGTATGGTCAACTCACTTAAATTAGACTCCGCTGTACAATATCTAAAAACACCTTTTCTGATATTGTATATGCTCTGGCCAGAGACTCCTGCATATCTATTCTAGAGCATTCTCTCTCCAGTTATCTAAGAGCGAACGATCCTATATTGAACACACAATCACCTTCGAAAGTCTTCCGTTGGACCCGATCCTTGACTATTAGAAATCCCGTAGATAGGGATTCGTAAGCCAAGGTCACTGCCCAGAAGTCCATCGACAAGGTGTCTTTGATGTCTCAAGTCTAAGGATCAACCATGCCAGTGTAACGATGAATCAAGCCGGTTGACAGTCAGGTAAATTACCATTCGGCAATTCATGTCGGATCATTTCAGTGAACTCATTCCCCAATGAGCACCAACAGGTTCACCATTGTGTCTCCACACAAGTGACTAACGAGATCAGTCACCCTCATCATATGAGTTGGAATAACATGTACTAGCCTTACCAGATGTTTGATCAAACATCCTACGACTAGGAACAATTAAAAATATGTATTTATAAGTCATCAGTCTCATTATTATAATCTCATCATAATCCGAGGACTATTGCACTTATTCAAGGACTTCATTATGCGTAGTTATAAATACGTCAATCTTCATAATAAAATAAATGTCATTTATTAGTGAACCAGATTGTTATAAGTGCCTTATGATTGGCTTTGAGGACACATATATCCATCAATCTCCCACTCGGACTCAAGCCAATCACATTCGCATTTGATCCCTATCAAATCTAAGTGATGCTCACATAAAGTCTACGACTAAAGCTCAGTTGGGGATCTGCTAAATCATTCATAAATGTAATAATTCCATTACGTTATTTCCTCTTATTCCTCAATCTCCAAACTTGCGAAAGAGCCTCAGAATGTTTTTACAACTTTTGATAAGATCATGGGTCGATCACAAAATTGATCGCTCCCACTGTTCTCTTACAACAACGGGACGGGATCGGAGACCTTTTAGAACTATATCTAGTTCGGGGATGAACTCTTTCATCTATACTGTTCTAATAACAATATAATATGTTTATGTCGTCATCTTAATAGCGAGTTATGGTTGGAACCCTTCCAATCTACTCCATATTGTTCTACTAACAGTATCAACTATAATCATGTCAATAGTGGTTTTTAGCTTGGAACTTTTCCAATCTATTACTTTGTGATTGAAAGATAAAATACAAGTCTGACTTGAAATTTGAGTCAATATGACTTATGGTTTCAAATCATCCTCTTCATATACAGGAGTACATCCTTAGCACTTCTCAAGTACTTAGTGATGTGTTTCACTCCTTCTATCAAAGTTCTTATGTATTTTTCAAGGCACATTTCCTTAAAGAAATAAATTACATATCTCAACAATTGAGACTTATTATGTAATTTATGTCAAACATTTTGATATACAGGTTAAGGTAACATCCTCATCGATCTATCATAATATATTCATATTTCCAATACGTGGGATGTTATATCTATACCCATCATGAAGAAGTACATAAATAATAATGCTTTTACTGATGGTAACATCCTCATGTCATTCCTGTAATGCTCAAAAAGAGTGTGTGTTCATCATGTTATCATGTGTTCACTATGATTAACAATATGAAAAGAATTGTGATCGCCAGAAACCGAGGGTTTCAAAGGAAAAGTGATCGCCTACCAACCATGCAAACTGGGAGAATGTGGGGTCTTTTGTTCTTCTCTTTCGACTGGCCGAAAGAGAAGAGCCTTCTCTTTCTTTACTCTTGTTCTTCTTTTGTACCTTGCACAAAAAAATCAAATAAACAATAAAATTATGATTAGAAGTAAAGTAGGGTCGTATCTATTCTAATTAAGAACCTAAACATGCAACTAAACTAAAAAGATTCACTTTTTGTGTTTTTTAAACCCCCTTAAGGAGTGTAGGTTTGGAAATCATGAACTGAGTGTGTGAGATGAATTGATGCAATGAAAAAAAACTATATAAAAAAGAAACTAGAGATGAAATCGGTTGGTTTGGCCCCTTGAAAGCCTTGATCTTCTTGAACTTCAGTGGTAGAAGCAGATGAAGGAATAAGAACTCCTTCTTGTTATCCACGTTTTTCTCCCTTGAGGACCTTCAAACACCTTGTAGAGAGCTCCGAATCCTCTAAAAACCAACCCCTTTCAAAAGCCATTGTCCATATATATTTATATGAAGTGATTTTAGGGTATTTGGCCTTCAAAAGGACTCTGCCGCGGCTTGGACTTATTCTGGACGATCATAATGAAAATTGGAAACCCTTCCAACCTCTGGAACAAGATTATCTCAGCCAAATCTTGCTTATCAGAAAACTCTTAAAACGTGTCGCTAAAGGGGGACGCCTTTTAGTTCATTAATACTGCCAAAACAGAAATAAATCTGGAAAGAAAAATCGAAAATAATTAGGAAACATGAAAGGCGTCGTGTATACGCGACGTGCTTTAGATAAATTAGGAAATTAACCAGAATTAGAAATAGTAAACCTAAGAGGATCAGGACTCAAAAGGCGTCGGGTAAGGGCGATGCTATTCAGCTAAATTCTCGTAAATTTACAATTTTCAATTCCAAATTGATTTCTGCTAAGAATCTAAATGGCGTCGTTGATACACGATGTGATTCAACAAATTTCGAGAAAATCAATAAATATTAATTAATGATTAAACATCAGACCATTCTGGGGCATTATCATTGTGACATGAAATTTACTCAATATGATGTAAAAATTAGCATGTCTACAGTTGCCCCACCTTGGCATTGGCTTTGCAAGGGAGTGAAATATACTGAAAAGGTGATGCCAAGATGTGATGTGACACGTTCTTAACATCATGTGATAAGAATCTTTCTCACAACAATTAGTGAGGATAACTTGAAGAGATCAATGGAATCAATCTTATCTGGATGAGGGAGACAAAGGAAACAAAAGGTCGATCAACTTCCGCGATTGGGAAGTACCCTAGGTCACAAACCCTGCAGTTTTCGTCATGAAGAGCGGTTACCAGCCAATGTGGAAGTGCTGCAATAATGACGGATCTTAAGAGGGAACAAGAAATGTTGGGTGAGAGATCCAAAAAATGATAGAACTCCAAAAATATCTTCAAGCGAACCTCAAAGATAATCAAGATACTCAACTCAGAATTGAATATTTCATATCATATTGGGATTTATTAGATCAATGGTCTGGAATTTAATCATGAATTAATCTTTATCACAATTATATCAAAGTCCTACATGATGCATGCTAGGCTAAAAAATATATATAAAATATAAATTAATCAATGATAATATTGTTAAATTGTCAGTGCTAAGCCGAAGCTCGTTTATCCATGCACCGTTTCACAAAAAGTAGAACCATTGTCCCCATTAATTAACAATCTAACGGCCTATCCGTATGATTAAGAATCCTCTGGAATTATCATTGTTTTTGTTGGGGGGAACTCAAATTCCAGTTTCATCAAAACCACAAGGTCCTTTATGTATCTAATAACTACTTATCATATAATAATACGAATGTCAATCAATTACATAAAAGCGTACAGGGCAGAGATAACCATCTTTTTAGTCACGGCTGGGACTCATGAACTGCCATAGTAGGACCTTAGTGGAATTTCAGCTTCATTTTCACCTCTTGGTATTTCCTGCACTTAGCATTTTGTCAGTAACTTCAAGCAAATTGTATATCATGAGATCATGGACTTTCAGCAAGGTAACAGAGATTCAGAAACCTGTTTAAAACGCGTCGCTGTTCACCGACGTCATTTAAATGACGTCGCCCAGTTAAGACGCCTTTTAAATTACAGAAACTGCTCCCTTTTCTGACTCCAATCCGAACTCTGCTTGCCTTAATGCATATTCCTCCTCTAATTCGGAAAGGGACTTCCAATTACGTAAATCACTCTATAAATTTATCATCTCTTCATATTAAAGCATTACAACAAGCAATCAAGAGAGAAAGGTAGAAATTCCTCTTCAAGACTCAAGGAAAAAAAGTGAAGAACAAGAAGGAGTCAAGGAAAATCAAATCGAGGAAGATGGATTCTACACAAATTCTTCAAATAAGAGGATGAGAAAGGTGATTGAAAAGCTTTCTGAGGTGAAAGATCATCTAAGTGGGCGAGATCCTAACTTACAAGTAAGCTATTCTCTCCTCTAATCAATTTTTCTTATGCAACTTTCTACACGATCTCCATATTCCAATTCTCTATCTAGGGATATCCTTTCCTCCCTGGTCCAAGAAAATTCTCTTCACTTCCATGGGTCAAAAAACTAATTAACAAGATCAATCTCTCCATGCAATCTTATATATCTAAGTGGCATATCCAAGGATTGATAGTCCATGCCAAGCATTACAAGAGCACAAACATGGATTGGGCTGCAATGGGTGCTTTGATCAAACTATGGCATCCACAAATTCATACTTTCCTCTGTAAGGAATCACCAAGAACGCAGCAGAGAATAAAATCGATTCCTATGTATCGCTTGCTAGGATCGTAAAACGGACAATAAAATAAACACGGGAAGAACGGTTCTTCACCTTTGCGGGGTTTCGAATCTCCCATGGATGATTCCGACTCGGTAATCGCGCACGCGCACGATTTCTGGAGGTATCCACACGAGTTCCCGCTGCAGACGCGATTTCCTCCTCGACTTGAGTGCTCCGACCAGATCTCAAATCCACCATACGCGGAGAGAGACAGATCTACTCCAAGAGAGAGAGAAGGAGAGAGAGAGAGGAGATAGAGAATCTGGGGTGAGTAATTCGTCCAACTAACCTTTTACCCCTCCCCCTTGGCCTCCTTATATAGAAATAAGGATAAGCACAAGGATTAATCCTCATGATTATCCAAGAGTTTGGCCTTGGATAAATCCCCATTAAATCTTCATGTTTATCCTGCGGCTTTTCATAAAAGCCCAGATAAGCATGAAATTTAACGTCTCTCACCGTCTGACGAGAACTCTTATGTGTGTGACCCTCTAGGCCCATATATCAGTCCGGTTTCAGGCCCATTAAACTTAGAACTAATTCTAGAGTTTAATATTTATTAATTATCATTTAAACATCATATGTTAAATGATTAATTTAATAAACAAGTGGATTATCATCTGACGATTAATTCACTTGGCCTTCTGATCATGAACAACACCAAACACTACCTCATGATCCCAGAAGATATAAGGGATATTGTTCCCTTTAATTGAACATTTCTGTCTGCAGATACCGCACAGATAAAATCCTTCACTCATCCAATGTCCCAATAACGCAAGGGTATGGTTTTGTAGTCAAACCCTCTATCGCATTATTTAGATGGATTCCAGTACTCAGTTAATTTCTAGAAAGACATCTCTTTCATTTGACCCTGGCCAGGGATTTCTGTATACACATCCAAAGGACATTCTCTCTCCAGTCTTATACCAAGAGTGAGTGATCCCTTGTTGTTCACTCAATTACCTTCGCAAGCTTTCCACTGTATCTGAGAGACTGACTATCGTGGACTTAATGGTTAAAGTCCACAAGTCAGAGAATCAAGATACAATGGTCCACAAACAACGTATCATTGGTGACTCAGGTCAAAGGACCAACTGTGCTACTGCAACGATTGAATTCCCTGGTTGACTAATAGGTATAATTACCATCTAGGAATTCTTATTTGGGTCTGTTCAGTGAACTCATTCTCTAATGAGCACCCACAAGTTTGTCTTAGTGTCACCACACGAGTGAATGTGAGATCATTCACCCTCATCACATGAGCAGACATAACTTGTGTCGATCTTATCGGATATTTAATGTCCTTCTCAAATATCCTATGATCGAGAACTGTTTTAAGACAAGTAACTGAGGATATTGATCTCACTATCATGATCTCATCATGATTCAATATCCCATACATTTGTCTATGGACCTTCATTACGATAGTTGATTTGCGAAAACTATAAATGAAGAAATAATTACCTTTATTAATAATCTGAACTAGAATGTACAATGATTGGCTTTGAGGCCACCCATTTCTATCATCCTCTTTGCCACATTCGAAGCCACCATACTCCTAGAAGAAGTCGAACTCTTATTGGGCCTTCCCAAACTAAAAGTCAACAATGATGACCCTGATTTGAGTGAGATGATATTCATGAGAGAAAGAATCACGGGTCAACAATTATTGGAATAGATTATGAAGAACCCAAAGGAAATTCAAGGCTATCTTACCAAGAAAGGGATCAATCTTGCTAAATTAGTTGAATGGACCTTGAAGAAGATAGAAGATTTCAAAGATGAAGATACAGAGAACGTGATGAAGGCATTCACCACGTGCTTAGCTGGAGCACTACTATTCTCTGCCTAGGACAATGTTCTAGAAGATGATAAAATCAGCGCAATCAATGGGATTTTCGAACGGAAGCAGATTAGCACAGCGGTTCTACCCTACCTCTACAGTGGGCTCTCTACAGCTTCTACGGGTCAACCTCCTTATGGCAGCATGCTACTCTTGGCTCTGTAGGTGGAATTCCACTTCAAATTCAACTATAATGAGGAGAAAGTTCCAAGGATATCTCAGGTATATCAGCGCAATCCTATCTTCCATATCGCCAACATTGTGAAATTCAATGATAACATGACCAATCGAGTGCCCAACCTCAAGACTCGAGCTGACTGGGGCACTTATTTCAAGACTACGACCAAAACTGGATTCGAATCCACGCTGCTTGCTCTTATGGAAAAAGCGGTTCGAGTGCGTCGTGGTGCCCGCATAGAGCTCCGACTGATTGGGGCGACCGAGTTCGTCCTTGATAATCCCCATCGGTGTCATCCTCAGCTTGGCATGCCTCGCTATGAATTTCCAAAAAAATCTTCTCTTTCTCCAATCAAGAAGCGGGCATTAGGAACTGATGAAGACTTTGAGGAGACCGAACTTATTGCAACTCTTTGGAACATCGGATTCACCCGTTGTGTGAAAACTCCTCATGAAGCTAATAAGGAACTGTGGAAAATCATATGTAAAGGAACTCAAGAAAATTCGACCATGAGAGCTCTTCACCCCCCTCCTCCAATTTGATGTATTTTGATTTTATTTCAATGAAGAAATCCATCCTTAATATAATAGAAATCCTCCTTTAATGCTTTACAGTCTTCCTGTAATTTTTCCTTGAATGAAACTGTGATTTTTCCTCAAAATATGAACTCTCGGGTTCAGTTAATTCAAATCACGTCGACTCAGAGAGACGCTTTTCAATCTTAATCAATTTCCAGATTTAAAAATTAATCCTTAAAAGAACCTTGAATCGCGTCTGGACACCGGGACGCCTTTCAATTCTCTCTCTCCTATTTTACAGAGATTTCCAGCAATTAATTCACTAAATGGCGTCGTCCTTACAAGACGCGAATAACCATTCTTTTCAAACTCTCCGTGGTATGGCCCTAAGCAGAAGAGGCGGTAAAGTCTAAAAGGCATCGCCCTAGGGGGATGCGTTTCTCTTATTTCAAAAATTCCCGTTGCCGCCTCAGTTTGTGCGCCACTAAATGGCATCACTGTACTAAGACGCGATTTAAGGAATTCATACAGGGGCTTGCGAGCCCGAGCCCCTTTCTTCCTCATTCACTCTCTCACTTTCTCTCGCTTCTCTTCTCCGGCAAACGGCGGCTCCTCTCCTTTTCCGGCCATCTTCTTTGGCTCTGGCGAGCTTCTCCGACTCCGGTGGCCGCCTACGACTCCGGCCACCCTCTCTCTTTCTCCTTCTCCCTTTCATGCTCTCACGAGCTCTCTCCCCCTCTAGCTCTTATCCTCTCTCCCTTACGGTCCCAATGGAGCAAGGGGGACCTAGCGACGTGGGTGGCAAGCGGCGGCGAGTCACCGCCATTGAAGTGGTGGAGGTGGGCAAGGAGGAAGTCCCGCCGACCGAAGAATCGGCGCTCATGGAGGCGGCGGCCTTCATGGAGGCCGAGGAAGCCCCTCCGGCCGCTCCGGCAGGTGAGGAAGTGGCGGCACCGGCCGAGGAGGCAAGCCCTCGTTTGGTAAGCCTCGGAACACTCTTTTTATATGCTAGAATTCAATTTTGGAGAGAAGAGGGGGATCCGACCGCGGGTTCTTGAACCTGTGGCCGAAAGGCGTCTGGGGACAGGGACGCCATTTGAAATGCGTCCCTGTACCCAGACGCGATTAAAAAATAGTGTGAATTATTCCATAAAATGATAATTAATGCCCTGATGGTGATTTTGACGATTGCAGGGGACAATAAGGACTAGGATTTCCTGGGACCTGGTAGTGGCTGCCTACCGGGGTCTCCCGGAATTCCAAAAGGCGAGACTGGCGGAGATGAGGTTTAGGGAAATATTAGAGATAGAACCCTTCTGGATCGACCTGGTATTGCTCCAGGTCCTTAGGGAGAGGTGGCACGCCAAGAGCAGGGCCTTTCTGATGCCCTGGGGACACATGGTCCCCAGTCTCGAGGACGTGTGCCGGATCACCGTCCTTCGGGTAGAAGGTCGGGCGGTGAGCGGGATCACGTATCCCGACTATCATGGGTTGGCTCAGGAGTTACTGGGCCTGGAGTGCACAGGATTGGAGGGCCGGGAGTCTCGGACCCTCCTCAACTGTAGAGAGATCCCTAGGGCTAGAGGAGCCTAGGCAGCAGCCCAACGAGTCCTGGGCTGAGTTGAGATCCATACTAGCCAGGGCGACTAGAGCAGTATACTGTCAGGACCCTAGCGATAGGGTCAGGGTAGATAGAGACCTTAGGAGATTCTTAGTCTTCTTCTTCGGTAGGCTTCTTTTCGGGACGAAGGGCGACTACATCCATTGTCGCGTCCTGAGTCTCCTAGTAGATCTTGACCGCCTAGGCGAGTATGCATGGGGTGCGGCCCTTCTGGCCCATCTCTTCACCGACCTCTCTGCCGTCACACCTGACCGGGAGACCACCATCAGCGGCTTCGCGCCATTTCTTCAGGTGCTTGGTTTATTTTATATTTGTTCATTTCATTAAATGCTCATTATGCAATGTGTGTGATCCTAACTACATGTTCTTTGATGCAGGTGTGGACGTATTTATATTTTCGTCTGGGCCGAGCGAGGCTATCTACACAGCCGACAGCGGTTCCGCTTGACCGGCGTTGGCATCCGGTGGTGGACACGAGGCCGCAACATCACCAATTGACGGCCCTCCACCGTCAATTTCTTGACTACCTAGAGTTATTGCTAAGTTTTAAAATTCTTTTCTGTTTCACATTTGATTAGTTATCTAATGTTAAATTGTTTAATTATTAATTATTTTTTTGGTTAAAGTGTTTTTAAATTAGCATTTATTTAATTGCAAATTAAATGCAATGCAATCAACCTATATGAATGTAGGTTATCTGGCGTCCATATCTGGGTATGGACGATGCCAGATAGCCATGGGTGGAGCACGGGCGAGGCAGGTTTGGGCACCAGGTGTGGCTACATTGCATGAACGAGATCGCCCTCCTGCGCCTGAGGCTGGCGATGCGGACATTGGGTCTGCATCAGGAGTGGGTGGAGGAGGAGATCCCGGAGGGGATCGGGACGTCGATGCGGGGGAAGCAAGCCCGCACATATTGGAGCGCCAAATTCCCAGATCAGCGGGATGACTGGCACCGATACAGGGTCCCGGTGGAGTCGCAGGCGGTGAGCTGCGACGCTTACCTGCAGCGCTACCGGGCCCACTACGCAGCCCACCTCTAGCTTCTCCGACCACTCAATGTGAGTATATGATATGCATGCTTGTGAATGTTTCTTTCATTTTATTAATTATCTTGTTTATATTTGTAAATGCATGACATGTCATGAAAAATGTAGGATGCTCGGGATGCCACCATCATCACACTCCGCGGCCACCTCCAAGACGCTGAGGCCCAGTTGGAGCGTGTCCAGAAAGAATTGGACGAATTGGTAAGCGCTATGCATGAATGACATGGATGTTATGAATGCTCCATTTTAAATTGTTTTGACACTTGTACATTGACGGTAGTCCCTCTTTCGTTACAGTGTGACGCTTATACCCACGCGGCGACCCCTTCACCTTCTGCCGCTGCCGGTCCCTCCTCCTTTTCGGCTGCCCATGAAGCCACTATGGCTGACCTGCGAAGTCAGCTAGCCTTTGCCATTCGCTGAGCTACTCAGGCTGAGGAGGATGCTGCTGCTCAAGTAAGCCCTCAACTTGCTCCTTGCATGATGTCTTTTGCTTGCCTGATCGCTTAGCTGATGATGTCTTCTGTTGAGCTCTGCGTGGCTCTTGAGGAGAGGGATGCGGAGCTGGCGCAGGCCCGCAGCTCAACAGCCCGAGTTGCAGAGCTGGAGGAGCAACTAGCCAGATTCTCCACAGGCGACCTCTCTCGTGAGCTTGCACATCTCCAGGTTTGGTTGGAGGTCTTGACGAAGGAGAGGGATTGAGACTGGTCCCAGTTGGAGAGTCTCCAGGGACGACTATCAGTGGCGGAGCACGAGCACCAGAGCATTGAGGCTCGCTACCAGCGGGCGTTGGAACGGGGACAGGCGAGTGCCTTCACCACCAGCATTGCAGTATCCTCTGGCTAGGCAGGGCCAAGCGTCATGGGACCACCGCTGCCGCCAGCTTGAGGTCCAGATGTCCAGGATGAGGCGTAAAGCCAGCTGGACGAGGGTGCGGGAGAGAGCCAACCGTGAGGGATGCCACCATGTATTTTCTTTTATTTTGGAGCCCTGTGGATGGACTTCCATGTTGTACAGACTTTTTGTGATATATGAAATGACTTTTCTTCATGCTTGAGTTGTCTTGGTGTTGTTTTTTGCTGCCTTTCCTTTTCCATTCCTACGCATGGCTTAACAAACAAATTAAATGTCTATTCAGGCTTAGCCTCTTACGCAGTTAAGTAGCCAGTTACTTAATCCTATCTTTGGTAGAGGGGTCAAGGGGCGAAGCCTTTATTTAACAAAGGTGAATAAGGATAATTAGAAGGAAGTAAAATGCAACATACAAGCATGCAAATGCTCGCTGAAAGTAAAACAATGCAACACGCGCGTGATGCGACAAACAAATGCTAATTGAAATATTTTTGTTTCGCAATTGCATATTTAGAAATATCCAATTTTCGAAGTTTTTCCATATTCAATTTTTTTGGTCTTGAAATATTCAATTTTTTTAGGTTTTGAAATATTCAATTTTTTGGGTTTTGAAATATTCAATTTTTTTGGGTTTTGAAATATTCGATTAACTAAGTAAACTTAAAGATCAACATGGAACTCGGATCAAAAGAGCGTATCTATTCGTCAACTTAATTCCCACATTAATTTTTAATGACCTACTCCAGACTTATCGTGCTTGAATTATGTTTGGAATCATGATCCCATTCGATGGTACGACCCTTAGTCGACCTTGGCTATCACTCAAGCTTGGGGTATGCCTCTTTAGAATGAAGGGAAGAATTGGTTTAGAAAGCCAGCGACAAGGTTCCGGAGACTCAGAAAGATGTCCCTTCCACCCTATTATCCGTTGGGATTCGGTCATTCTTATTTTGCGGGGTATTTAACGACCTTGCGCTCCCTTTTCATTTGATTTTGTGGCCTTTTATAATAGCATTCGCAATATTGGGTGGCCTTTTGATTTGGTCTGGCATAAGGAGATGACTGGCCTTTGACAGGCCGGGTTGGGATTCACATTCAGTGAGTGGGTTGCAGCAATGATAGGCATGCTAGTAACTTTGATGATACGTCCTTTGTGGGGGAACTTAAGGCATTGATGGTTCGTCGATGGAATCGCCTCAAGTGACTTGATGTAAGGACAACCGAGTATGCCTTTCAGTGAAGGGTCAATCTCGAGGATGTGGAATTCAACTTCAGCATGGCAAGAAGGGCCTAACTCCACCTTTAAATAGACCATCCCCAGAGGGGAATGGGTAGAGTTATCATAGTCTGTAACATAAATGGGGGAAGGCAGCCATTTTTCTTTTGGGACCCTACAGAGCTCTAGGGTTCTCGGTGGCAACATATTGATAGATGCACCGGTGTCTACTAAACAGGTATCCACAGCCTTTTTACATATTTAGACAGTTATACTTAATGCCATGCTCTTTGCTGCTAGCGGTGCCAGTTCAGAGGTATGGAAAGATATAGAGGGTTGATCCCCCTGGGGTACCAACAATGCGATGATCATTTCCACTGGCACATCTTCGCTGACCATTACCCGTTGTAGGTATTCCATTAGGGCTTCTTGATGGACCTTAGATCTCTTGATCAACTCTAATATGGAGATGCATGCCGGTATTCTATCAAGCTGCTTCAACAGGTCATAATGGGTACCGGGTATACTTTCTTCGTTCTGGACTTCTTCCACTGGCTGTGACGGGCCATCTCGCACTGTAGATTGAGGAAACACCTTGTTGAATATTCGGTCACTTCGGACCGTATGTTCTTTAATGGCGGAAGCTCCAGACGTTATCTTGAGCACTGCCGTGTTGAGGAGTGGTTTGGAAGGCGTAGTGGCTTGGTGAGGGGGTGTTGGTGGAGGTAAGGGAACTCGGATGAGTGGTCTGGAGGGTTGGGGTTGAGCAAGTGACGGCGGTGGGTTATTTGGTGGGGGTACTGTGCGGATGAGTGGTTTGGAGGGTTGTAGGGTATCAGGGTGAGTGGTTGTTGTAGGTGATGTTGGGAATGGCATACAGAGTAATGGCCTGGATGGCATGAGGGGTGTATAGTCAGTTTGCGGAGGGTTACTTGGTGAGGATGTGGTGGTGGAGGGTGGAATGGGTTTAATGGTGATAGGTTGTGGTTTAGGTATGCGGAGAATGCGGCGAGGCGGTTGCTCGGCAGTGCTTAATATATGACTTGCTGAATAGATAGAGGACGAATCCTCCACTTTCCATTGTTGCCCTCTACTAGCCTCAAACTGGCTACCTGTCAAAATGGGGTCAATTTGGTTTTGATGTTCTGGCAACGGGTTTTGTACTATGCCCATATTCTGTGGTGCTGCTTGTAGTACCGGGGCCCTTTGAACCGGCTGTTGCTGCTATGGTGGCTGTGGCTGTTGTTGTTGCTACTGTGGTCTTTTCGCCTTCAGGGCGACTATGCACTTTTTCATCTCTTCCCAATGAATCCTTCCTTGATCATTGAGGTCATGAGAATAGTCCCGAAAGTGAAAGCAGGCATCCACCGTGTGTCCCGGTTGACGATGGAACATGCAGTAACGGGTCATGTCGACATTTGATGGCCAGACGGTCCTTTCCTTCGGCAACACTAAGGCGTTGGCCGCCATGAGGGCATTGAATATATCTGTGAGGGATTCTGGTAATTGGGGGTATACCGACCTTCTGGGACCAGGAGGTTTCCTCTGCTGTGTATAGTCATTAGGAGGAGGAACATGAGTGTAATTCGGCGGCTGCCGAGGTTGATTCTATACTTGCTGATGAGAAGGCTGCGGTGCTGGCTAAAGCTGCTGAGTGGGAGGCCTATAACCCTGCTAGTTTTGGGTCCTGGGTGACTGATATTGCTGCTGATTTCTCATAAACTGATGCTGATTATTGTTCATTGTACTGACCTGTTCATGGGACAATGTACCTTCAATAGTTGGACCCATAGAAGAATTGGGGATAATAGACTTCCGGGGTGGAGGTCTATTGGGTCGATAAGGATCGAAGACACTAGCAAAAGTGGAATCCTTGAATGCATTCTGAGCATAACGTGCTCTCTCATACAGATCTGCCATGGTAGTCAAGTTATTTAGGGTCAGCACAAGCTTGTACTGTGGAGTGGCGTTAGCAACCATCATCTTTACCATTTCTTGTTCGGACAAGTGGTCTCTTATCTTTTCAGCCATCCCTCGCTATCTATCAGTGAACAATATGAAGTCTTCATCCGGCTTCATCTTCTCATTGAATAAGTCAGTGATGGACAAGGTAGGTGCCACCCTGTCTTTGTACCTTTGCAGGAATCTCTTCGACACCACATCGAAATTCTCTACTTCACTAGGGTCTAAAGAGAAGAACCACTCCAAGGCCGATCCTTCCAACGACCTTCTGAAGAGGAATGCCAGTGCTTTTTTATCGTGCTGCCAAAAGGATGATTCATATAGAAATTCTTTGATGTGAAGGAAAGGATTGCCAGTGCCGTTGTACTTTATGTAAATTGACATTTCAGAAGGTAAGAGATGGAATACTGGCAAATCAGGAACAGAGAGTTCAGGAGCGGCCTTGCTGTCCATATTCTTTTCAAGATTCTTGAACCGCTCGTCCATCTGGGACAACTCGTTAAGTAGGAGTTGGGTGGTAGAATTTGCTGGTGGAGGTGGTGGTTGTTGAAAAGACTGCCTTCGCGAATAAGCAGGGATGCGGGGACAGTGAGGTTGTGAACTGGCGGCGTTCCCGCCATGCCCGAAGGCATTCGGATAGATTGGGGTTTGTGGCCTGACAGGGTGCCGTGAACCAGACTGTTGAGGGCTTCTGTGCCGTGGAGTGGAAATACGGAGACCTTTGATGGCTTGAGTAGGAGCTTGATAAGCAGCAAGATGAACCATAGGGCTTGGCTCGGAAGGATGCAGAGGAGCTTTCCCTTTTAAGATTGATTGAATGGCGTCAAATTGACGGGGATCCACATGATTAGACAGAGCTCCCATGAGAGTAGCAAGATCAGAAGGATGATCGACAGAGGGCCCAGTCTGGTCTTGGGCTCTTTCAATTGTAGGATTAGAGATGACATGAATACGTGAATGATTGCCCAAATCCGGGTGATATTGACCGTAGATCAGATCATCATAATATGAGCATCTCCCTCGTGAACAGATTGGAATTGATCGTGATAATCGGAGACATAAGCGTCTCTTTTATCTTCAGAATAGGATGTACCATGAACCTAAGGGGCATAGGTATCTCCCTCATACTCGACCAGGTCTTCTTGTTCAAAGGCAACCATGCCAACAATTCTACCTGAACGTAGAATCATTGTATTGAGATGATAATTACTTCAATCAAGTTTGTACAAATTAACAACCAAGTGGATGCTTACATTGTTTTGACAATTACTTGTTGGGTTAATTGAATTTTTAAGTTCAAATTCTCTCAATAGATAAGATCCTAGTTTCAATTCAATTTCCACCGTTATGCTCTACAGCTTCACTCACAACAATATGGCCAACTACCCGGGACTTCAAATGGTACAACCAGCCCGATGAACAAAGAGGAGTTCTTTGTTTTTGGGGACTTACGGAGGTCTTAACACCAACCACTCTAGTCTGACTGAGGGACCGACCCAATCAGAGAGAGGTGAGGATGTTAAGAGAGGTGTTCCTAGAGGAGGGGGGTGAGCCCCGATGTAAATGACCTGTGGCCTCTATTGTAGACCAAATAAATATGGGTAACAAGAAGATCAATGATCCGAGTGCTAATAACCAACAGGGATGAGAGCTTGAATCGCGTCGCTATTCATCGACCCTATTCAAAACAGTAATCTCTCTTGTTCACAGAAGCTCGGGCAGCAAAGAGGATGAAGGGGCACTAAATTGCGTTGTGCTAGAGCGACGCTCTTAATGAAATGTGTCTCACTGTACAGACGCACTTTAGGTCCCACAAGCAACAAATAAGAAGTAAGATCAGGGGCAATCCAGTCTTCAAACAACAAGATGACTAAGAAATCAACTGCTCATGCGATGGCAATTTGAACATATAGACCAATCATGCAACACATGGATATCAATATGAACAAACACACTTTCTAATACCACTTCTCAAGGCAATCAAAGGAGGGCAAAATTTTGCCACAAGGGGGTGTGCATGAGGTGCACGTGGGGATAACAGTCAAATAACCAACCAACAAACCATCAAACGTGTCCGAGGGACACAAGCGGTGCACCGAGGGTGCCTAATGGAATCAACAAGAGTAGAAAAAGAGAAACGGCAAGACAAGTCCCACCGTAATCGCCAAAAAGCTATAGTACTCAAAAAGAGTGTGTGTTCATCATGTTACCATGTGTTCACTATGATTAACAATATGAAAAGAATTGTGATCGCCAGAAACCGAGGGTTTCAAAAGAAAAGTGATCCCTTACCAACCATGCAAACTGGGAGAATGTGGGGTCTTTTGTTCCTCTCTTTCGGTCAGCCGAAAGAAAAAAGGCATCTCTTTCTTTACTCTTGTTCTTCTTTTGTACCTTGCACAAAAAAATCAAATAAACAATAAAACTATGATTAGAACTAAAGTAGGGTAGTATCTATTCTAATTAAGAATCTAAACACGCAACTAAACTAAAAAGACTCACTTTTTGTGTTTTTTTAAACCCCCTTAAGGAGTGTAGGTTTGGAAATCATGAACTGAGTGTGTGAGATGAATTGATGCAATGAAAAAAAACTATATGAAAAAGAAACTAGAGAGGAAATCAGTTGGTTTGGCTCCTTGAAAGCCTTGATCTTCTTGAGCTACAATGGTGGAAGCAGATGAAGGAATAAGAACTCCTTCTTGTTATCCACGCTTTTCTCCCTTGAGGACCTTCAAACACCTTGTAGAGAGCTCCGAATCCTCTAAAAACCAACCCCTTTCAAAGGCCAATGTCTATATATATTTATATGAAGTGATTTTAGCGTATTTGGCCTTCAAAAGGACTCTCCCGCGGCTTGGACTTGCTCTGGACGATCATAACGAAAATTGGAAACCCTTCCAACCTCTGGAACATGATTATCTCAGTCAAATCTTGCTTATCAGGAAACTCTTAAAACGTGTCGCTCAAGGGGGACGCCTTTTAGTTCATTAATACGGCCAAAACATAAATAAATCTGGAAAGGAAAACCGAAAATAATTAGGAAACATGAAAGGCGTCTTGTATATGCGACGTACATAAAATAAAATCCCTCCCGATGCCCGCAAATCCATTTCGGAATGAAAACCCAAAACCGAAAAATCGAATTGTGATCACATCACTGTACGTGCATTCAAATCCGCATATGCATCGATTCCGTCGAGGCGATGCCGCTAACCGCACAAGCGTCCAGCCTCCAGCAGTATCCACGCAATCCTCCACAGTGGTTCGTCCTCGCTCCCTTGTCCAGATCAGCTCGCTCGCTGAAGAATCCTCGCCACAACGGTGTTCGGATCACCCGGACGGGAATTCCCGACTCTCAGTAAGTGCGCACGGCGAAGATGGGAAGTGTTCTGACGCCCTGAGAGGGGCACCCAGAGGAGGAGAAGAGAGAGAGGGGGATGGCCAGCCTTGAGAGCTCCTAGAGCTTGGCTAAGGGTTTCTCAACAACGCTTATATATATTAAATTGGTGCGACTTTTCATAAAAGTCTCCGACTTAATATAAATCCCACTTAAGCACCACCGACTGAGAATCTATTTGCGTGTGACCCTCTAGGACCATTAACCAGTCCAGTTTTCATCCTGTTAAGTCTAATACTATTTATTGACTTATAGTAATTAATTAATATGTAATATTTAATTAATAACTTAACCAAATTAACATCTGATGTAAATTCGGCCGGACTTCCGATCAAGTTAGGTGCCAAGCAACACCGCATGATCCCAGAAGGTAATGGGGTTCAGCAAACCACTCATGGAACCTCTCCGTCCACAGTTATTGTGTGGCTATAATCCTTCATTCGCACAATGCTCTCGAGTTAACCTAGGATATGGTCAACTCAATTGAATAAGACTCCGCTGTACAATATCTGAAAACACATTTTCTGATATTGTGTCTGGCCAGAGACTCCTGCAGATCTATTATAGAGCATTCTCTCTCCAGTTACCTGAGAGTGAACGATCCTATATTGAACACACAATCACCTTCGAAGGTCTTTCGCTGGACCCGATCCTTGACTATTAGAAATCCCTAGGAATTCGTAAGCCAAAGTCAGAGTCCAGAAGTCCACCGACAAGGTGTCTTTAGTATCTCAAATCCAAGGATCAACCACTCCACTGTGATGATGAATCAAGCCGGTTAACAGTCAGGTAAATTACCATTTATCAATTCATGTCGGATCATTTCAGTGAACTCATTCCCCAATAAGCACCAATAGGTTCACCATTATGTCTCCACACAAGTGACTAACGAGATCAGTCATCCTCATCATATAAACTGCAATAACTTGTACTAGTCTTACCGGATGTTTGATCAAACATCCTACGATTAGGAACAATTAAGAATATGTGTTTATAAGTCATCAGTCTCATTATTATGATCTCATCATAATCCGATGACTATTGCACACATTCAAGAACTTCATTATGCGTAATTATAAATACGACAATCTTCATAATGAAATAAATGTCATTTATTAGTGAACCAGATTGTTATAAGTGCCTTATGATTGGCTTTGAAGACACCTATATCTAACATCGACTTCACCGACCTCAACAAAGTCACCCCGAAGGATTGTTACCCTCTGTTTAATATCGATCAGCTGATCGATTCTATGTCAAGGAATGAAATGATGAGCTTCCTAGATGCATACTCCGGATACCACCAGATCAGGATGAATCCCTCCGACGAAGAGAAGACGGTTTTCATCACCGACTTGGGCATCTATTGCTACACGCGGATGCCGTTCAGCCTTAAAAATGCCGGGACGACATGTCAGTGCCTGGTGAACTCCATGTTCGACTCTCAACTTGGGAGGAATATAGAGGTCTACATTGACGACATGCTGGTGAAGAGCCCGAAGGCCTCTGACCACGTGCTCGACCTAACCAAGACCCTCGATGCGCTAAGGAGGTACAATATGAAACTCAACCCCTACAAATGTGCGTTCGTGGTCAAGTCTGGCAAGTTCTTAGGTTTTCTCGTGACCCATAGAGGGATCGAGGGCAACCCTGAAAAGCTTCAAGCCATCCAGAATATGCAGCGTCCCGACAGGATCCGGGACATGCAGTGCTTGACCGGAAGAGTAGCTGAGCTCAGTCCTTTCTTGTCTAAAACGACGAAAAGGTGTCTGCCTTGCTTCAAAGTGCTACGAGACATACATAAGCAAGCAGGAAATGAAGATAAGATTGAGTGGACCCAGGAATGCGAGGACGCGTTCCAGGAGCTGAAGCGATATATGGCTTCTCCACCAATACTATCAAAGCCAGTAGCCAGGGAACCTCTGATCTTGTACATGTCAGTCACTCCTCACTCTCTGAGTTCAATACTAGTGAGGGACGACGGCATGCAGAGGCCCATTTATTACACCGGCAAAGTCTTGCAAGGGCTTGAGCTTAGATACCCGATCACTGAGAAGTTTGCACTCGCCTTGGTCCACTCAGCCAGCGGCTACGCCCGTACTTCCAAGCTCACCCCATTCTGATCTACGAGTTAGATTAGCAGCTAATAGTTAATAATCTAATTATTAGATTGTTAGTTATTGATTAATCTAAATGTTAGATTAATTTTAAATTATTAGAAATGTTTTAACTAGCATGGAGTATTATGAAAATTATTAATTTGGACTGTGTGCACATGAGATGTGTGTTTAATACTTTTAAATTTAATTTAATTGCATGTTTAAGATTATAAAATTAATTTTCAAAAATTCAAATCTTAATTTTGATTGGAACCAAGTTTTATGAAAGCCAAACTTATTTATTTTGGAAACTCTTTACTTAACCATGTGATGTGTTCTTCCATGTGTAGAATGAATAAAAGACACTGTGGTCATCGATATGCACTTATTAATACTTCATGTGATGATGTATGCATGTAGATCGTAGATGTATAGTTAATTTTATTAATTGTTAATAAATAGAGGTCAGCGAACCTCTCCCTCTCTCAAACTCCAATGTACTTCTACCTCCCTCCATGATGTACTCGTCATAAGGCCTTCTTCGATTCTACATGCAAATTTATAATTTAATGTAATTTGATCGCGGCTGCCAAGGAAGGAGCGAGGATGATCCACAGCTGCAATCAGGAAGGCCATTAGAGGGAGATCATTTTGCCTATGTGTTTGCAAATTATCTGATATCAGTGTTATATTAGATTGTTATGTGTGTCTGACTATTAGGATCCAGTCAAACCATTGTACTATCCATGACCACACTTGACATGTATGTGATACATTGTTTTATTTTAATTATGAATTAAAGAAGGTATAGTATGTAGTAAATGTATACGAGATATTTATATACTATCACCGAGGAGAGACCAAGATACAAGTTATCTAAAACCCTTGCCAAATTCTAAGCTATAGCGTGAGTAGTTGAAATTTTACTACATAGTCCTTCATCGTTATAACCATAGGACTTAAATTACTTTAGGCAGGTTTGTTGTGCTATCTACAAGGCTTGTCTAATCGTAAGGAGAGACTCTGACTATGGCATAAGATGTCTTATGATTGTAGTAGAGGAACCGTATAGCCTTGTTGTGCTATCCACAAGGACTGCATGCAAATCTATGCCCGATAACGATGGTAATACTTAAACCAGAATTAATAGCTTGTTGTGCTATCTACAAAGCCTTTAAACCTCTGGACACCGAAGCTATAATCATATATTACAAGGAGTTGCAAGTCCTATGAGACATGTGCTCTTTGATTGTATTACAGCTTATTGTGTTATCCACAAGATTGTACTACAAGTCATTGAGATTCTGATCCCCAGTAGGAGACCGTCGGTGTCTCCCATTATGTATACCCAAAGGTTTTACAGTCTATTGAAAATTAGTGGGAGTTAAAACATGATTAAAACTTCATATCTTATTTTAAATTTAATAATTGAACATCTGCTAAATAAACTTTATTTAACTCCTATAGGCAAGAATGTCGTCAAATAACCCACTCCGTAGCATACTTGATGCCAATTTTTTGACAGGCCCGAACTACTCGGATTGGCTCAGAAATATGAAGATTGTCCTCAGGTTTGAACATATTGCCTACCTCTTGAAGATGATCCTCCTGGTGAATCGACATTAGATGCCCCTGAGGTAGAGATGATCCCATATGAGAAATGGAAGGAGGACTCCACTCTGGCACAATGTTATATACTTGCTTCTATAAGTAATGAGTTGCAGAGACAGCACGAGAACATGGATACCAAGGCCATCTTGCTCTATTTGCAGGAGTTGTTTGAGGAACAAACCATGGTAGAAAGATATGAGATATCCAAATCCTTGTTTAAAACTTAGATGGCAGAGGGATCTTCAATGTAGACCTATGTGCTGTGGATGATTGAGTGGATTAAGAAGTTGGAAGTCATTGGTGTTCCTTTACCTAAGAAGATGCACACTGACCTCGTCCTTGCCTCACTCCCTGCATCATATGTACTGTTCATTATTAATTTCAACATGAACAATAAACAAACTTCCTTTGCTGAGCTTCTTAATATGCTGAAAATTGTAGAGGGTAACCTTGTGAAGGAAAAGCCCAATGTCCTCTTTATTCGTAAGACCAATAAAAAGAGGAAAGTAGTAGCTACCTTTAAGAAAGGTAGGAGAAAGAAGCAAAATAAGCCAAAGCCTGTGCCAAAAAAGGACAATGGCAAAGAAGTAGAAAAAGATGACTACTTCTATTGCAAGCAGAAGGGCCACTAGAAGAGGAACTGCAAGGAGTACCTTAAGGATAAAGCTCAAGGAAAAGTAAAACAATTAGAAGCTTCAGGTATCTGTGAGTGCTCAAATTAGGTGCGTGATTATCATGAAAATTTATGTTGATTAAGTGGCAAATAAACCTATTAAAAACTAAGTGAATGTGATCGCCAGAAACTTTTAACTAAAAAGTTCCAAAAGAAAAGATTGATCGCCTACGTGTTTTGGAATTGGGAGATGTTGAAGTCCTTGATTCTCTTCCTTCAGCCGGCTGAAGAAAGAGAGCCATTTTGATTGTACTTGCTTTGGCTGCTTATCAGACTTTGAGGATCATCCAGATTTCCTTTTCCTTGTTGTTGATGACTCTCTCCTCTTCATCTCCTTTTTGTACCTTGCAAGAAAGTGAAAAGAAAGAAAGAGGGAAAAATAAGAACTCAAATAAATATAGTATCTACTCCAGTAGAAATTTTAATCATGCAACTTGAATAAAGAACTCACTTGTTTGATGGTCTTTTAAACCCCTTAAACAAATAGGTTTGAAATTATGCTAGTAAGTGTGTGTTGCATGGAGTGATGTGATAAAAATATGATGCTAATGGGATAAAAATATGAGAAAGATGTAGAAATTAATTAAGAATTAAGTTGGATGGCCCTTGAAAAGTCTTGGTCTTGAATGGATCTTGAAAGGACAAAGAACGGATGAAGAAAGGATGTAGCTTACTTCAAGACTCCTGGAAGTAGTAGCAGCATCTCGATCCTTCAGCGTTTAGACGTCGTCGCCAAGATTCTTTACTCAAATTTCACTCAATTATTGCTATCATCACTCAAAATTATCACTCATCATTCAGAAATTATCACTAGCTTTTTAATGACCAAGGGGTTGGATATTTATAGGCTTTACATCCGCAGTTACTTAAAGATTAACATGAAAGAATTTGAAGTTTATCTAACTAACAAACAGATAAATACAGATTAATTCATCTTTATCTGTAATTATCTAAAACACGTCGCCAATGGGAGACGTCTTTTAGACTAATTAAGATAAGGATAAACATCCGGAAAAAGAGACAAAAACAGCTTAGGAGACCTAAATGGCGTCATGCATGGCAGACGTCTTTTAGACTAATTAATCAATTAATTAAAATTCAAATTTAAATATCAAAATATGAATAAACTCTAAATGGCGTCTACACAGGTCGACGTCTTTTAGACTCTGTCATATTTGATTAAAATTTGAGTTAAAATCAATTTAATTAATTAACTTAAATTATGTCTGTCTGACCCGATACTATTTAGATAATTAATTCAGAAAGATTAATAAAAATTAACTAATGATTAAATATCAGACCATTTTGAGGCATTATTATATGATATGAAATTTACTCAAAATGATGTCAAAATTAGCGTGTCTACAGCTGCCTCACTTTGGCATCGTCTTTGCAAGGGAGTGAAATGAAATGTAATGTACTGAAAAGGTGATGCCAATGTGTGATGAGACACGCTCTTAACACCACATGTTTGAAATTTTTCATAAAATCATCAATAAAGATAACTCAAGAAGATCAATGAAATCAATCATGTCTGGATGAAATAGACAAGGAAATAAAATAAGGTCGATCAACCTCCACGGATTGGGAAGTACCCCAGGTCATAGACACTGCTGGTTTCATCATGGGGAGCGATTGCCAGCCAATGTGGACGTGCTGCAACCATGAAGGATCTTAAAAGAAAACAAGAAATGTTGGATAAAGAATCCAAGAAATGATAGAATTCCAAGGATATCTTCAAGCGAACCTCAAAGATAATCAAGATAGTCAATTTAGAATGGCATATTTTATATCATTTTGAATTTATTTGATCAATGGTCTGAAACTTAATCAATAATTAATTTTTATCACAGTGATTTCAAAGTCCTACATAATATATGCTGGGCTAAAAGAAAAATATAAAATGAAATGAAATATAAATTAATCAAGGATAATATTGTTAAATTGTCATCAATGAGTCAAGATACCAATTCTTGTAATTCAGTGCTAAGCCGAAGCTCGTTTATCTATGCACCGTTTCACAAAAGCGGAACCATCGTCCTCACTAATTAACAATCCAACGGCCTATCCGTGCGATTAAGAATTCTCTGGAATTATCACCGTTTTTGTTAAAGGGGAACTCAAATTCCAGTTTCATTAAAATCACAAGGTCCTTGATATAGTCTAATAAATATTTAACATATAGTAATGCTGATAATGCAAATTAATCACATGAAAGAATATAAGGATAGAGATAACCGTCTTTTTAGCCACGGTTAGGACTCATAAACTCCCACAATGGGATCTTCTTTAATTTTCAGCTTCATTTGGATTTTCCTGAATTTCCTGCACTCAAAAATTCATCAGTAACTTCAATCAAATGTTTCATTAAGCATCAAAATATGGATAAACATTGAATTTAGGGTAAATAATAGAAAAACCCTGAAACGCATCGTGTCGCGCCGACGCCATTAAGATTAACCAAAACGCGTCGCTGTTCAACGACGCATTTTCAGTCGGAGAAACAGGTTCTGGCTAACTTCTATCCGGATTCCAACTCTTTCCATGCTTATCCCTTCTCCAATCCAGAAAAGCCTTCCTAGAATCGCAATCCTCTCTATATAAACTCCATTAACTTGTATCAAGGCATCCCTAACACAATCTAGAGTTTAAAGTTCAAGGATTTTCTTCGAAGTTCAAGGATTTTCAAGGTTTTAAGGCTTCAAGAAGGAAAAGCTCAAGAACAAGATGGATTCTTCAAGCAAGCGGGTGAAGAAATCGCTAGAGAGGCTCTCCGACGTGGAAAATCATCTAAGTGGAAGAGATCCTAACCTCCAAGTAAGTTAAATCCTCTTTTCCTTCAATCCTTTTTCTTCAATGTTCTTTTTTCTCTATGTTCTTCAAGTAATTCTCCTTTTTATTTTCTAAGCATATCCTTTGTTTCCCGGCCCAAGGAAAGTCACATCTCTCCCTTGGATTCAAAAACTTGTTAAAAGTACTACTATTTCCATGCAATCCTTTGTTTCCTAGTGGAATATCCAAGGTCTTGTAGTCCATGCAAAGCATTACAAAAGTCCAAACGTGGACTGGGCGGCTATGGGTGCTTTGATTAAATTATGGCATCTTCAAACCCATACCTTACTTTTTCCTGAATTTGAATGCACTATTCTTCTAGAGGAGGTTGAACTCCTATTGGGCCTTCCCAAAATTAAGTTGAACAACAACAATGAAGCGATCCAGAATAAGATGGCTTTGATGAGGGAAAAGATCACAGGTCAACAATTGTTGATAAAGATCATGAAGGACCCAAAAGAAGTTACAGGATGCCTCACCAAGAAAGGAATCAATCTTACAAAGCTTGCAGAGTGGACTTTATGCGAAATTGAAGATCTTAAAGAGGATGACACTGAGAACGTGATGAAAGCATTTACCACGTGCCTAGTTGGAGCTCTGTTCTTTCCTACTCAAGACAACATACTAGAAGATGATCAAGTCAGTGCAATCTACGAGATCTTTGAGGGAAGACAGATAGGTACAGCGACTCTAGCCTATCTCTACAGTGGGCTCTCTGCAGCATCTACAGGTCAGCCTCCCTATGGTTGTATGCTACTCTTCGCTCTGTAGGTTGAGTTGCACTTCAATTTTGAATATCACACTAGGAATTCAGCAAGATCATCTCAAATATATCAGAATAGCCATATCTTCTATATTTCCAACATTGTGAAATTCAATGAGAAGATGATCAATCGAGTGCCAAAACTCAAGACTCGCGCTGACTGGAGAGATTATCTGAGAACAATGTCAGCAAATGGGTTCAACTCTTCACCTCTTACTCTAGTAGGAAAACCCATTCGAGTACGCCGTGCAGCGGGTGCAGAGCTTAAACTGATCGGGACCACTGAGTTCGTGCTGTACAATCCTCATCTCTGCTATACTCAACTCAGCCTGCCTCGCCATGAATTCCCTGAGTTTTCTCATACATCTCCAATCAAGAAGCGTTCCTTAGAATCCGATGAAGACTATGAAGCTACTGAACTTATAGTCATATTGTGGAATATTAGCTTCAATCATCGTGTAAAATCCTCTCATAATGCTCATAGAGGTTTAACCTATCCATATGTAATGGGGCTTCAGGAAATTCGCCCTTGAAAGCACTCTTTTCTTTTCCTTTTATGATGTAATAAAGAATTTATTTCAATAAAGAATTACTCCTTCATATCTTGATATCCATCTCTGATCTTCTGTGACTTGTCCAAGATTTTTCCTTGAATAAAAGCTTGATTTTTCCTTAAAATATGACAATTCGGGTTTACTTAATGCAAAACGCGTCCACTCAGAAAGAAGCCTTTCAACCATAATTCATTTTCCAAAAAACAGAGATTAATCCTTAAAATCACCAATTATCCTTAAAACACGTCCAGATGTGTGGACGCCAATTAGTAAAAAATCTTTTTCAAAAATAAGAGATTTATCCTGAAAATCCCGAATTAATCTTAGAACACGTCTACATGTTTAGACGCCTTTCAATCAAAAATGGTTTTCCAAAAATCAAAGATTAATCCTTAAAATCATGAATTATCGTTGAAAAGCGTCCAGATGTGTAGACGCCTTTCAATTCTCTCTCTTACTTTTCTCCAGAATTCTGCCATTAATTCTGTGATTAATCCACTGAAACGCGTCATATTACCTAGACGCGTTTAATCATCATGCTTTGTACTGCTCTGAACAGAATTAGCGGTTTAAACTGAAACGCATCGTGATGTGTAGACGCCTTTTACCCAATTCAAACATCTGTCCTTTGCCGTCTCAGTTTATGCGCCTTGAATGGCATCGCTGTACCCCGACGCATTTCAACTTTCTCTAACAGAAGCCGCGAAGGATCCCCTTTCTTCCTTATTCTCCCTTGCTCTTCCTCTCTCCTCCGTCTCCGGCGACCTCCGTGGTTTTCCGGCGATCTTCAACTCCGGCAACCCAGCTTCACCAACCTCCTTCATCTCTCTCTTATTCCCTCCTCTCCAAATTCTTCCTCTCTTCCTCACGAAACTCCAATTCTCGAGCTCTCCCTTCCTCTCTCAAATTCTCTCTCTCAAGGCCATGGAACGGGGTGAAGGATCTTAGGGGAGTGGCAAATGTCGCTGCGCCGTACGCAGCGTAAGGAGGGAGGAGCGTGAAGCCGTGCCCCCCGAGGAGGCAATGGCCTTGGAGGCGGCGGTGGCGATTCTAGAGGAAGAAGTCCCTCCACCGGCAATGATTGAAGGAGTAGAAGAAGAGGAAGAGGCTCTTAATTTGGTAAGTTTTCTAATGGATGCATTAGGAGATGAATGAGGTGTAGAAAGGGGCTTTTTGAAGAAGCCCGACATTGGGATTGAATGGCGTCCAGACCAGGTGACGCCTTTCAAAGGGCATCGCTTAGGTCCGACGTCATTCAAAGCAAATTTCATTTTTTTAATAGATTAGAAAATAGGTTTAAATGGCGTCAAGACTTATGGACGCCTTTCAAAGGGCGTCCATATTGCTCGACGCCTTTCAGTTTTTATTGATTTTCTATATCTATTAACTGATGAATTTCTTATTTTTATTTACAGGGAACAATGAGGGCCAGAATTTCTTGGGATTTGGTGATAGGGGCCTACCGGGGACTCTCGGATTTCCAGAAGGCGCGTCTGCGCCGAATGGGGTTCGGCGAGATTTTGGACATCGAGCCATTTTGACTCGATCTGGTACTGCTACAGGTGCTCAGGGAGCGTTAGCACGCAGAGAGTCGGGCATTCCTAATGCCCTGGAAACATATGATCCCCACCTTAGAGGACGTTGTAGACACCGATTTTGGACCACACTTTTGGTCATGAACCCAATCCATCATTAGCCCTTCATCACCAAAATCCCCTCATTTCAGCCATCTCAGCCCACTACCAGCTAGGCCCATTAACCAAATCCCGACTCTAGCCACCTTTTCGTGGAAAGCCAGCCAGTCCGCCTTCCACCCCCTTCGAAGGCCACCCCTCGCCTTCCACCACCTTCGAAGGCCAGCCACCTTGCCTTCCGCCCTTTTGGCCACCCTCTCTTACCTTTTCGTAGAAGGCCAGCCCCCTCGCCTTCCATTACCTTCGAAGGCCACCCCCCGCCTTCCACCACCTTCGAAGGCCAGCCCCCTTGCCTTCCACCCTTTTGGCCACCCTTTTTCACCTTTTCGTGGAAGGCCAGCCCCCTTGCCTTCCACCTCCTTCGAAGGCCACCCCTCGCCTTCTACCTCCTTCGAAGGCCAGCCACCTTGCCTTCCACCTTTTTAGCCACATTTTTCACTTTTTACCACCTTCTTGTGGAAGGCCAGCCCCCTTGCCTTCCACCTCCTTTGAAGGCCACCCCTTGCCTTCCACCTCCTTCGAAGGCCACCCCTTGCCTTCCACTCCCTTCGAAGGCCAACCGGGCCGCCTTCCACCACTTCATATGGAAGGCATGTTACCTGGCCGTCCACTCCTTAACCACTCCCTTGACTCCGTCTTCCCCATGATCTCCTCTACTCGCCGCCCTCGTCCCCCACTACTCCGACCACTCCCCACTCCGGCGACTGCCGCGCGCACCACCTCCGACCCTTGACCACTTCCTATTGGCTGAAGGTTGATTTACGGGGATTTAGACCCCTATTTCCTCCTACTTTTTCCTTCATCTATTTAAACCCCCCAGGTTCCCTCGAGCAAGGGGGTTGGAGGGGGATTAAGAAGGAGTCTCTTTCTCAGAGCGGGTCGGCTTTGAGGAGTTGAGCAGACAAAGAGTCAGAGGGCTGTTTCAAAAGGAACGTCACTCCAAATGGGCTTGTCTTCCTAACCTTCTCTTTACTTTTCACCTTTTTCACTTCATTGCATTTCCAATTTCCATCCATGCTGTAACATCCTCCCTCTTTCACTCTCTTTTACCTTCAACATATCATTTCACTTTTCACACACGAGCACTTATCTGCATGCATACATCCTAGAATGACTTAGCAATCCCTATTTACCCCCAGAGGTTCCAAACAAAAATCGAGAGGTGGGTGG
The DNA here is from genome assembly GCA_030544215.1 of Zantedeschia hybrid cultivar. Lineage (NCBI taxonomy): Eukaryota > Viridiplantae > Streptophyta > Magnoliopsida > Alismatales > Araceae > Zantedeschia > Zantedeschia hybrid cultivar. The sequence goes on along the minus strand of JARZZO010000003.1, from coordinate 29,370,843 downwards.
CCATAACATATGGTCACCTTCCCTCCCAAACACCCATCCGGTGCGTCTCCCTCTAATTTTAGTTAATTTTTATGTTTGCATGAACGGTTCCTACATGTCACAGTTCTAATTGGGTGATTGTCTTTTCTTTGTCTGTCTTCTCTTTTCAGGGGTTCTTACCAGATTCTGCGCGTGCACTACCGAGCTCTCCTCCTCTGGCCGGCCGAAGGAAGAGAAGGGGAAACCACCATCTTCCGCTTCCACAGAACGCGATCACATCCCCACCGTCCTGCGGAGCACAGGGACCATAAGGTAATGCTCCTGGCGATCACATCCTTTATTTCTAACCCCCTTTAAATCGCCACAGTGCTAAGACGAACGGAGAGGAACCCTCGCCCGAAGCCCGCAGCCGTGGCGGGGGACGTTCCGGGCGCCTACAGACGTGGCCAGAATCACTGGCCTTAGAGTAGATGGCAGACCGGTAAGCGGGGTGACTTACCCCGACTACCGAGGATTGGCTAAGGCTTTACTAGGGATCGAGGTATCCACCCTAGATAGAGAGTCTAGGACAGTCCCTAGAGTGGAGGTAGAGGCCGCTCTAGGTTTAGTAGTGTCTCGGCATCGGTCTGACAAGACCCGGGAGGAGTTTAGGAGTAGGCTAGTTGAGTCCTCCTCCTCTGTCTATTGTAGTGACCCTAGCCAGGCAGATGAGGTAGATAGACAGTTTAGAGCCTTTCTTGGTTTTTCTTTTGGTCGGTTACTCTTCGATACGAAGGGCGACCATATCCACTGTAGGTTCCTTTATTTATTAGACGACCTAGAGACCCTTCATGAGTATGCCTGGGGTGCGGCCCTCCTGGCCCACCTCGTTGCTGATGTTTCCGTGGTCACGCTGGACCGCGAGACCACCGTCAGCGGCTTCTCTCCGTTTCTTCAGGTATAAGTTGTTTTTAATCATGTGTTTATGCAATGTAATGATATGATGCTTTCTAACTTGTATGTTTATGCATGCAGGTGTGGAGCTATCTTTACTTCCCGCTTGACCGAGCGAGGATTGTTCAACCAGATGCCGTCCCGTTGGCAGCCAATAGTGGAGACGGTCCCGCAGCACCATCAATTGACGGCCCTCCGCCGTCAATTCCTCGATTATCCAAAGCTTCTGGTAAGTCTTTAATTTGTTCAATTTTATTTATTAAATGTAGTGTTTCATTTATTAAATGCAATTTATTTATATGAATGCATCTAACCTGTATGCAGGTGATCTGGCGCCCATACTAGGGCATGGGCGAGGAAGGCCAACCGTGGGTGACGGCTGGCCGGAGACGGTTCGGGAGACAGATGTGGCTCCACTGCCTCAATGAAATCGAGCCGCTCCGCCTCCGCATGGTGATGAGGACGTTGGGCCTCCATCAAGAATGGATCGAAGAGGAGGTCCCGGAGGGCGTCGGGAGGAGTATGAGGGGCAAGTAGGCCCTCACAGACTGGCGTGCCAAGTTCCCTGAGCAGTACGAGTACTGGCACCGCAGCGGCATACGGGTAGCGTCCCACATGGAGGATAGTACCGCCTACCTCTAGCAATACCGGACCTATTACACCGACTAGCTATGACTCCTCCGACCACTTGATGTAAGTATGATTTATGCGTCTTTCATTTTATTATTATCTTAATTTATATATGTGAATGAATGTGTGTATGTATGGCATGCAGGATGCACGGGATGCTGTGATCATCGACCTCCAGGCCCGTCTCCAGGATGCCGAGGCCCAGCTGGAGCAGGTCCAGAAGGAACATTTTGACTTGGTATATATGCATGTTTATGAGTGTTTTAATTATTTTGTTTTGACAATTAGCCACTGACGGTTGTCTTTTGGTGCAGCGAGCCGTCTACACCCAAACGGCTCCCCCTACACATGGAGCCTCATCCTCTGCCCTGCTTGCTGCATATGAGGCCACCTTCGCTGACCTCCAGAGTCAGCTTGCCTCTGCCATTCACCGAGCCTCTCTCGCGGAGGAGGATCGGGCTGCTCGAGTAAATTCCATCCTTCTACTTTCATTGTTTGGACTTGATTTGCTTGATTATCTTGAACTGACAGTGCCTCCACTTATAGGTCACTGAGCTTCAGGAGGCTCTTCAGCAGAAGGATGCAGAGCTGGCAGAGGCTCGGACTTCAGCCGCTCGCATTGCTGAGCTGGAGGCTCAGGTGGTGCGTCTCCCTACTGGGGATCTCGCACGACTCCAGGTTCGCCTGGAGATTTTGACTGAGGAGAGGGACCGCGACCGTCTTCGACTGGAGAGTCTTCAGGGTCGCCTTTCTGTGGCAGAGCACGAGCGCCGGATGGTGGAGGAGAGATACCAGCGAGCCCGACAGCGGGCTATCGATCGTGGTCAGGCGAGTGCTTTCACCTCCAGCATCGCCATATCGTCCGACCAGGCAGGGCCGAGTGCGATGGGACCACCTCCACCTCCTAGCCAAGGACTGGCACTGGATGCTCCCGATGAGGCTCAGAGCCAGTTTAATGAAGGGGCAGGGGAGAGTCAGCCATGAGGGCTGCGTATGTACTTTTCTTTTCTTTTGTGTATCATGTACAAACACCTTATATATATATATATATGAAATTTTGCCTTTAGCTTTGTGTCTCAGCATTTGTGTGATTTCCTTGGCTTTCATTCCTGTACCCTATACATTACTTAACAAACAGGTTAAGTATCTATTTAGGCTTAGCCCCTTGCTCAGTCAAGTAACTGATCAATGAATCATTTTCTTGGTAGAAGGGTCAAGGAGCATAGCCTTTATTAACAAAGGTAACATGAATAATCAAACTTTAAGAAAAAATGCAACATGCAAGCAGACAGATGCTCACTGAAAATAAAAGAAATGAAACACACTAGATGCAATAAGCAGATTGAAATATTTTTGTTGTTTTGAAATATTCATTTTTGTTTGGGTTTTGGAACATATATATTTTTTTCAAATTTTTGAAATATTTTATTTTCAATTTTGAGATATGTGCTTTTTTTGGATTTTGAAATATGTATTTTTTTATTTATTTTGAAATATGTACTTTTTTGGATTTTGAAATATGTACTTTTTTTTATTTTGAAATAGGTACTTTTTTTTGGATTTTGAAATATGGTGCCAACTAAAAGACTAGCATGGTACTCAAATCAAAAGATCATATTCATTTATTAACTTAATTCCCATATTGTTCTTCAATAATCTAACTTAGACCCATCGTGCTTGAACTTGTGTTTCCATTCGTGATCCCATTTGATGATTTGATCTTTAGTCAATCTAGGCCGTTCCTTAAGCTTGAAGTACGCCTCTTCAAAAAGAAAGGAAGAATTGGTTTAGAAAGCCCACGAGAAGGTTCTGGAGACCTAACAAGATGTTCCTTTCTTATCTTAATATTCTGTTGGGGTTCGGTCATTTTCTTTCCGGGGTATTTATCGACCTTGCGTTCCCTTTTATTTCACTTCATGGCCTTGATGTAACATTTGTGGTGTAATGACCTTTTGATTTGACATTTGGCTTTTGACTTTTGCTTTTTCTTTTCTCTTTCTTTTCTTGGGACGGATCCCCCCCATTTTTTATGACGGCCTCCTACTAAGATGGCGGGTATTCTTGGTAATCTATTTTAAGTCTCGTTCAGACATCATGGGCCGAGTGTAAAAACAGAATTTTGTTTGAAAAGAATGATTTGCACTTTACACTTTTAGTCAAGCTTTCGGTATTCCTTAGGACTTGGCATCTCTTGTTACTATCGAATCAAACGTGTCAGTGTGTGTAGTAATGTGTTTGAATTAAATTATCCAGACTGATAAGAGAATTTGAGTTTCTAAATTTTCTGATTCAACTGGTCTTTGCACCATGCTGATTGACTCTTTAACCTAAGGGTAGTATTTCTTAAGATACAGTCCATTCCAGGGGTGAGTTAACTCTTGCCCTTCTGCATTAACTAGACGGTAAGCGTTACCAGAAAAAGCATGGGATACAACATATGGTCATTCCCAATTGGGTTGGAGTTTAGAACGCGGACCACCAGGTTTTACAAAGATTCTTTTGACAACCATTTCACTAACTTTGAACTTACGTTCAATAACTTTCTTTTGATAAAAGCGTGCTAATCTAATTTGATAAACTCTTGCATGATTAGCAGCTGACCATCTTTTCTCGCCTAAGAGTTCCAATTGAGTAAGGAGTGTTAAACGGTGTTCATCAATGAAAAATTCCTTATTCAATTGTACTCTTAATGATGATATAAGGATCTCGTATGGGACTACCGCCTCCATTCCAAATGTTAAGGAATAAGGAGTCTACCCAGTAGACGTGCGGATTGAAGTTCGATAGGCCCATACAGCCTCAATCAATTTTTCTGACCAGTCTGTAAATTTATTAGACTTGCACGTCTTTTTGATGATTTTTATCAAAGTCTTGTTAGTTGCCTCTGCTTGACCATTACCTTGCGGATAATAAGGAGATGAATGATGCAATGCAATTTTGGACCTGTTGCAGAGGTCTTTCAGCTCTTGTGACACGAACTGTGGTCCATTGTGGGTGACGATGGTGTTTGGAATTCCAAATCTGGTGATGATGTTCTTCATGATGAATTTGCAGACGGTTGATGCTTTGACTTCCGTGTATGCTTCCGCTTCCGCCCACTTTGTGAAGTATTCTGTTGCCGTGAGGATGAAGGACTTCTGCTTAATGCCGGAATCAGGATTGCCAAGGGGTCCAATGATATCGAAAGCCCACATGGAGAAAGGCCATGGGGAGGAAACAGGATGGAGTGAACATGCAGGAGAATGAATCTTATCGGCATGAAGTTGACACTTGGCACACCTACGGGCATATCCTACACAATCTTCATCCATGGTTGGGCAATAAAATCATTGCCTAAGGATTTTCTTTGCTAACATCTGTCCATTAACATGGCCACCACAAACTCCAGCATAAGGTCCTTCCATAACCTTCCAAAGCTCATTTTCGTCTAAACATCTTAGAAGAACTCCATCAAAACCTCTTTTATATAATGCTCCCCCAACTAAGGTATATCTTTGAGCAACTCTCCTGATAGCCCTTTTCTCCTTAGTTGTGGCTTCTTCAGGATATGATTGATCTTCACAATATTTAACAATTTCTTAATACCATGGTTTCTATTCAACATCCATCTCTTCTAACAGCTCCATCAACATAATCTCTCTCTTTTCCACAATATCTCCATCTCTGACCTTCTTCAGCAACTTCTCCTTAGTCCTAAGGAATGAGGGGTCTTTCACGGCGGGTGAAAGACGCCTATGAACGATGATTGATTTGGATTGTCTGTTGATTGGAAAATAAGAGAAGATGCAAGTGAGGCTAGAGCGTCAGCTAAGATGTTATGATTCCTAGGAACATGGACGAAGATCAATTTTGTGAAAAGCTTTGCATAAGCAGAAGTGAGTTCTTGATAAGGCTTGAGCTTGGGATCAAGAGTTCGATATTTTGTTAACACTTGGCGAAGAATCAATTGGCTATCACCTAGAATTCTGAGTTTGGTGACACCTTGGAGATGAGCAGCCTCGAGGCCAGCAAGGAGTGTCTCGTATTCAGTTATATTGTTAGTGACTGGAAAGTCAAGCTGAAAGGCTTGTGGAATGGTGACACCTTCAGGTGATAACAGAACTGTTAGTTTAGGTGGCCTACAAGCCAATCTAACAATGTAAATCTCGTTCATTATTAATAAAATGGCATAATATTCATTATGTGTAAATCGCGTTAATTATCGTTTTATAATGAAGTCCGTGAATATGTGCTATGGTGATCAGATTATGATGAGATCATACTAATGAGACTGATCACTTAAACACACATATTCTTAATCGTTCATAGTCGGAGGATATCCGAGAAGGACATCGGATATCCGGTTAGACTAGTACAGATTACTCCTACTCATATGATGAGGGTGACTGGTCTCATAAGTCACTTGTGTGGAGACACTAAGGCGAATCTGTAGGTGCTCATTAGAGAATGAGTTCACTGAATTGATCCGACTGAATCGCTGGATAGTATTGTACCTCACTGTCAACCAGCTTGATTCTATTGTCGCAGTTGCGTGGATGGTCCTCGGACCTGAGACACCAAGGACACCTTGGCGGTGGACTTCTGTACTTTGACCTTGGTCAACGAATCTCTAGCCACGGGATTCTAATACGCCAAGGATTAGGTGCAGCGGAATACCGTCGAAGGAATTGTGTGTCAATAAAGAATCATTCGCTCTTGGTACTTAGAGAGAGAATGCTCTAGGAAGGATGCGCGAAAGTCCCTGGCCAGGGCGGACGATAATATCGGGAAAGGAGTTTTCCGATATTCATCAGCGGCATCCAATCCAAGTGAGTCGACCGGTTAGGTTTTGACAGCTCGCCACACCCTGAGTTGACTCGAGAGCATTGTATGAATGAAGGATTATATCCACGCGGTAACTGTCGGCGGAAAGGTTCCAAGAGTGGGTTACTTAACCCCAAATACCTTCCGGGTTCACGCGGTGTTGCTTGGCACCCAACGTGATCGGAGGCCCGGTCGAATTCGATGTGCGACATCAATTCGATTGATTAATTGATTAATAAAGGGTTATTAATTAATTAATAAAGTCAGTGAGGAGTCACTGGGCTAACTGGGCCATTAACTGGACTGGTACTTGGGCCTAGAGGGTCACACGCAAATGATTCTCAAGGCGATGGATAAATAAGTGGGTTTTATACAAACCGGGGGTTTTTGTGAAAAACCGCGCGATTAGTATAAAACATAGCGAACGGGCTGAGCAGGCCAAGCTGCTGCTAACCCTAGCCGCCCCTCCTCAGTTTCTGTCTTTCTCTGACGCCCAGGCAGATCCAGATCTGCTCCGCCACTTCTCCGAATCCCGTTCGACGGGAAATCGTCCGCGCGCTGCGGCGATCATTGCGGTGACCGGCGGAGGCTTCGTGGGCTGCGAAGAACGACGAACTCGAGGATATCCGTCGCGGGGAGGATCGCGTGGACTTCGCTAGAGGCCGGGCGCTTGCGCGTCTTGCGGTGTCAAACCGACGGAACCAAACGGCTGCGGATTCAAATCCGCACACGGTGAGAAAAGATAATCCGATTATCTTGTATTTTAGATTTCGAAACGGGAACGGATCGCTGTAAATATATTTGTTTTCCGCTACGTGAGCGATCCGGAGAAACCGAGAAAACCCAACAAGAACAATGCCGATACCCTTTCTATGGGAATTCAGAGCTCCGTCAAAATGCAGAGTCCACATATCATCTTTGATTCGGTCTATGTACATCAATTCCTCATCCGGAAATTCCGATCGGACTGGATCAAAACGAGGAAGGGGGTGATGAGCGAGATGTTATGCTATGGCATAGCCTTTGATCGCTTTCTGTTGAATGTAAGTGATATGAATTGAGATAGAAAGCTTTGCCATCGTGCTAACCTATCAGTAAGGACATATTTCTCAAGGAGAAACATAATCGGATTCATTCTAGCGATGAGATGGACTTTATGGCCTAGAAAGTAATGCTTTAGTTTCTGAACAACCCAGACTAATGTTACACATATTTTCTCCATTGCCGTATATCTCTGTTTAGCGGGGTTGAGAAGTTTAGAGAGATAGTAGGCTGCCCTCTCCTTTCCTTCTTCATCCTCCTGTGTTAGGACAGCCCCCACCGCATCATCCAGGACAGAAATGTATAGTATCAATGGTTTGCCCGGAGATGGTGGTCTCAAAACAGGAAGACTTGCCAAATAATTCTTTAATCCATCAAACGCCTCATGACACTTATTGTCCCAATCGAATTTGACTCCCGGCTTGGTAAGCTCGTAGAACGGCTTACACCTTTGTGAGTGCTGGGAGACAACACGGCGAATAAATTGCAACCTCCCGATCAATCCTCTTAACTTTTTCAAGTTCTTGGGAGGTGGCATCTCTCTGATAGCCTTCGCCTTGTTGGGATCGATCTCAATTTCCCGTTTACTGACAATGAATCCAAGTAATTTTCCTGAAGATACCCCGAATACACATTTCTTAGGGTTCATCTTTAACTGATATTCTCTTGATCTTTCTAATACTCTTGCCAAAACTTTGGCATGCTCAGCCTTAGTCTTAGATTTCACTAACAAGTCATCCACATACACTTCTAGATCGATATGCATCATATCACGAAATATTGCCATCAAAGCTCTCTGATAAGTGGCTCCAGCATTCTTTAATCTAAAAGGCATGACGACATAGCAATATGTCCCCCAAGGTATAGTGAATGATGTCTTTTCTTGATCTTCTTCTGCCAATTTAATCTGATTGTATCCTGAAAATCCATCCATAAATGATAAAGTTTCATAGCCAGTAGTATTATTAATGAGTACATCAATGTGAGGCAATGGAAAATCATCATTAGGACACGCCCGGTTCAAATCTCGGAAGTCAATTATAGATTCTGACATTCCCGTCTTTCTTCATAACCGGAACTATGTTGGCCACCCATTGTGGATAGAGGACAACTCTAATGAATTTGGCATTATGTAACTTATCGACCTCTTCCTTCATCTTTAAGGCCATTTGTGGGTGGAATTGCCTTAACTTCTATTTGACCGGGCTAGCTCCATCCTTCAATGTCAACCTGTGTTCCACTAGTGATGAGTCTAACCCCGGCATATCCTCATAACTCTAGGCGAAAGTGTCCTTATAATCCTTAAGAACTTGTACCATTGCCTTCTCATCTATTTCAGAAAGATTCTTGCTAATGAGGACAACCTTAGGTTTGTCTTTAGTCCCTAGGTTGATCTCTTTGGTGGGCTCTTTTACAGCAACTGAGGGTTCATCGAATCTTTTTACTCCACTGGCATATGCCTCAGCTGCGTCCTCGTCATCTTCCTCATCTTCAACAATGGGGTCTTTTTCGTGTATCAATTTATACACCCCATATTCATCATTAACTGACTCATCATCTATACAATCTTCTGGCATCTGAATAGGATTCTCTAATAGCTGAAGGATCATAGAGTAAGAAAGGTATTTATCAGCTAAATCCGGGAGGTATCTATCTGGAATTTGTTTACCCTTAGATTTTCTAGACTTCTTAACCTGACTAACCTGCCTAGAACTAGACTCCCTAACTTCGCTAGACTCTCTATCCTGACCTAATGAGGACGAAGTAGAATGAAAATTATAGGATACAGGCGAAAATACAGGGGAATCCTCCCGAAGGAAGGGGCAGAGTAGATCTAGAAGAGAATCTTGACCAAAAGACTCGCGCGATGGGGTACAATCGGACAAGTAACAAGTTTCCTAAACGAGGATCTAGCAGAAATTTGTTGTCAAATTAGCATTTTTTTTTGGAGAAAAGATGAATTAATCATAAAACAAGAATGAAGGTGAATAGAAGGAGAATGGGATGGAGGAAGTGGCACAAAAGCCAAAGGATTGGGGGATCATACAGTAGTATGTCCCAGATCAAATCATAAATGATCTCTGGATCGAGAGGAGGTTGGGGAATGAAGTCCCGTGGGGACAGAGTGATCATGATGGGCGGAGCCCGTGGTATATCTTCCGTAATGACCTGCGACCAAGTCGGAGTCAGAAGCAGAGTGCTAAACAAGGTATGAAGTGTGAAAATGTGAGAAGGATAAGTCCTCCTCCAGAGAAGATCCGTGGTATAACCAGCCTCGTAGGGGTCATCTGGCTCCCCTTCATCTGTTTCCTCAGACAACAGTATTATTTTATCAAAAATGGCACCAGGCCCTTCAATCAGTTCATCTATTTGTGGCGGCCACTTAGGTTTTGAGGGATCAAGAATAGTCTATTCAATGCAATATACAGATCCCTTAAGTCAAACCATCTGTACCATTCACACTCAGGGTCTTGAAACTTCCTCCTTTTCATTGGCCACAGAGCCTCCAAGGACTGGTACGTTAGCAATTCTGAACAATGTCTGGCTAGGTCTCTTCCATATATGTTATGGAGATCAAAACAGGAAGTAATGACCACTGTGTTATCATGATTGATCACAGGCCCCTTGACGAAATGTATGTATAAGGTCCATGTTAAGGGGTCCCTGTTAGTTTTAGGTGGCCTACAAGCCAATCTAACAATGTAAATCTCGTTCATTATTAATAAAATGGCATAATATTCATTATGTGTAAATCGCGTTAATTATCGTTTCATAATGAAGTCCGTGAATATGTGCTATGGTGATCATATTATGATGAGATCATACTAATGAGACTGATCACTTAAACACACATATTCTTAATCGTTCCTAGTCAGAGGATATCCGAGAAGGACATCAGATATCCGGTTAGACTAGTACAGATTACTCCTGCTCATATGATGAGGGTGACTGGTCTCATAAGTCACTTGTGTGGAGACACTAAGGCGAATCTGTAGGTGCTCATTGGAGAATGAGTTCACTGAACTGATCCGACTGAATCGCTGGATGGTATTGTACCTCACTGTCAACCAGCTTGATTCTATTGTCGCAATTGCGTGGATGGTCCTCGGACCTGAGACACCAAGGACACCTTGGCGGTGGACTTCTGTACTTTGACCTTGGTCAACGAATCTCTAGCCACGGGATTCTAATACGCCAAGGATTGGGTACAACGGAATACCGTCGAAGGGAATTGTGTCTCAATAAGGAATCATTCGCTCTCGGTACTTAGAGAGAGAATGTTCTAGGAAGGATGCGCGAAAGTCCCTGGCCAGGGCGGACGATAATATCGGGAAAGGAGTTTTCCGATATTCATCAGCGGCATCCAATCCAAGTGAGTCGACCGGTTAGGGTTTGACAGCTCGCCATACCCTGAGTTGACTCGAGAGCATTGTACGAATGAAGGATTATATCCACGCGGTAACTGTCAGCGGAAAGGTTCCAAGAGTGGGTTACTTAACCCCAAATACCTTCCGGGTTCACGCGGTGTTGCTTGGCACCCAACGCGATCGGAGGCCCGGTCGAATTCGATGTGCGACATCAATTCGATTGATTAATTGATTAATAAAGGGTTATTAATTAATTAATAAAGTCAGTGAGGAGTCACTGGGCTTGTTGGGCCATTAACTAGACTGGTACTTGGGCCTAGAGGGTCACACGCACATGATTCTCAAGGCGATGGATAAATAAGTGGCTTTTATACAAATCGGGGGTTTTTATGAAAAATCGCGCGGTTAGTATAAAACATAGCGAACGGGCTGAGCAGGCCAAGCTGCTGCTAACCCTAGCCGCCCCTCCTCAGTTTCTCTCTCTTTCTGGCGTCCAGACAGATCCAGATCTGCTCCGCCGCTTCTCCGAATCCCATTCGACGGGAAATCGTACGCGCGTTGCGGCGATCATTGCGGCGACCGGCGGAGGCTTCGTGGGCTGCGAAGAACGAGGAACGTGAGGATATCCGTCGCGGGGAGGATCGCGTGGACTTCGCTAGAGGCCGGGCGCTTGCGCAGCTTGCGGTGTCGCACCGACGGAACCGAACGGTTGCGGATTCGAATCCGCACATGGTGAGAACTTCGATAATCCAATTATCATATTTTAAATTTTGAAACGGAAACGGATCGCTGTAAATATTTTACTTTCCGCTGCGTGAGCGATCCGGAGAAACCGAGAAATCCCAACAGTCCCGACCTTCTTTGCATGGTGTAGACATTGTCTCCCATATCTTCTGGCCATCTTCATTTTCTTCCTGCTGAGTAATGTCATGCTTCACTTTTCTTGGCCTATAGCCCAGGCCATTTCCAGGTATCCTTCGGTTGTCCTTGATGGGCGTGGTTCTGCCTTGTAATTGTGTGCCTAGGACTTTTTCAGGCTGATAACTACCCTTCATCATTATTTTCCATCCAGGGGTACTCATGCACTTCCCCCGCTTTACGGCATTCAATGGATAAGGAGTAAGAGTGGCGGCCTTTAAAGGATCAGCCACCGGACGGTAGACCTATAATACCGACAGAAAAGGTTGTCGGCCAAGTGAAGAAGTTGGCTTGATATTCAAGGAGTGAGCAGCAACAAGGATCAGCATGCTCGTAACTTTGATGATTCGTCCTTTGTAGGGAAATTTGAGGCACTGATGATTCGTAGAGGGAATCTCCTCGAGGGTTTTTATATAAGGACGACCTAAAATAGCATTCAAGGAAGGATCGATTTCCAAAATGTGAAATTCGACCTCAGCATGACATATAGGGCCTAACTCTACTTTTAAATAAACCATTCCCAGAGGGGAACGGGTTGAGTTATCATAAGCTGTTATAGAGATAGGGCTAGGCAACCATTTTTCTTTGGGTACACCACACAATTCAAGGGTGTTCGGAGGCAGGACATTAATTGAAGCCCCCGTGTCGACCAGACATGCATCTACAGCCTTCTTGATGATATTGACCGTAATACTCAGAGCCATGCTCCTGGCTGCTGGTGGTGCTAGTTCCGAGGCATGAAATGAGATAGAGGGCTGATCCCCTTGAGGAACTAGTAGTGCGGCGATCTTCTCTACTGGCACGTCTTCGTTGACCATCACTTTTTGTAGATACTCCATCAGAGCTTCCTAATGGGTCTTCGATCTCTTTATCAATTTGAGCACTGAGATTCGTGCCGGTGTTCTGTCAAGATGTTTCAACATGTCATATTGAGTGCCTGGTGCACTATCATCATTATGCGCTTCCTCTGGCGGCTATGATGGGCCGTCTCTGACTGTTGATTGAGGAAAGACCTTATTGAAGATCCTCCCACTCCGGAGTGCATGTTCTTCAGTTGTGGAAGGGTCGGGTGATAACTTGAGCACCGCAGGGTTACTGGATGGTGTAGATGGTGTGGAGGGTTGGTATACGGGTGATGACGTGGGGTTAGTTGGTGGTGGCATGGTACGGATGAGGGACTTAGATGGTTGGATGGTGGAGGGGTAATTGGTTAGTGCGGATGAAGTAGGGAATGGCATGCGGAGTAGAGGTTTAAATGGTTGTATGGTATCTGGGTAAGTGGTGGTGGTAGTGGGTGATGTGGGAAACGGTATGCGGAGTAGTGGTCAGGATGGCATGAGGGGTGTGTGATTAGCTTGCGGGGGGTTGTTTAATGGAGGCATAGTGGCGTGGGGGATAATGGGTTTGAGGAAAGTGGGCGGTGGTGATGGGTTAATGGGTTTAAGGAAAGTGGGCGGTGGTGATGGGTTAATGGGCATTGGTGAGTGATATGCGGGTGTTGGTATAGGTTTGATGGTAACGGGTTGTGGTCTAGGTATATGGAGGGTGCGGCGTGGTGGTTGTTCTGCAGTGCTCGGAGTATGGCATGTTAAATAAATAGAGGAAGAGTCCTCTATCTTCCACTGTTGCCCTCGATTAGCCTCAGACCGGCTATTTGTTAAAAGGGGGGCAACTTGATTCTGGTTATGGTGCTCCGGGACTGGGTTTTGCACTATACCCATGTTTGGCAGCGCCGCTGCCTGCGCCGGCGCTCTTGGTTGTTGCTGCTGCTGTTGTTGTTGTTGTGGTCTTCTCGCCTTCAAGGCGGATATATACTTCTTCATTTCTTCCCAATCAATGCCTCCCTGCTCGTTGAGATCATGGATATAATCTCGGAATCGGAAGCAGGTGTCTATGGTGTGTCTAGGTTGTCGGTGGAAATAACAATACCTGGAAATGTCGGCATTTTGGGGCCAAACTGTTTTTTCTCCAGGCAGAACCAAAGCATTGGCTGCCATTAAAGCACTGAAGATATCTGACAAGGACTCTGGAAGAACTAGATATTCTGCCCTTTTCGAGCTTGGTGGCTTCCTCTGCTGGTTATAATCAGCAGGAGGAGGTACATTGTGGTATGCCGGCGGTGCGCGCGGCTGGTACTGCTGCTGTTGTGGGGGCTGATACTATAGTTGCCGTTGTGGCTACTGTTGTGGCTGCTGTTGTGGTTGCTGGTTTAGCTGCTGAGGCTGCTGATACTGTGGGTTCGGCTGCTGCTGTCTGTAACCCTGCTGGTTTGGCAGGTACGGCCGCTGGTACTGTGGTTGTTGATTCCTTACAAATTGGGGTTGATTGTTGTTCATGCTACTAACCTGCTCATGGAAGAGTGTTCCCTCAGTGGTTGGACCTGTGCTAGGAGAATTTGGCACGGCAGGCTTCCGAGGTGGAGGCCTGCTAGGTTGGTGAGGATCAAAGACACTAGAGAATGTAGCGTCCTTGAAAGCGTTCTGACAATAACGTGCTCTTTCATAGAGCTCTGCCATGCTGGTCAAGTTGTTCACGGCGAGGACTAACTTAAACTGAGGTGTAGCATTGGATATTAACATTTTTACTTGCTCTGACTCAGACAGATGATCTTTCACTTTTTCTGCCATGCCCCTCCATCTATCAGCAAAACTGACGAATTCCTCGTAGGGCTTCATTTTTTCTGCTATCAAGTCAGTAATGGACAGAGAGGGGGCAACTCTATCCTGGTATCGTTGAATGAATTTTCGTGATACGATACCATAGTTCTCTACTTCAACAGGTTCTAAAGAAAAGAACCACTCGAGGGCTGGTCCCTCCAATGACTTCTTGAACAAAAATGCCAACGACCTCTTGTCGTTTTGCCAAAAAGATGACTCGTACATAAACTCCTTCAAATGGGTGAAGGGGTTACCAGTACCGTTGTATTTTGGGTACACTGGCATTTCGGAGAGTGGCAAATGGAATACAGGCAAACTTGGCAGGTTAATCTCAGGTGCAGCTTTCACTCTCATCATCTTCTGAAGGTTGTTGAACTGTTCATCCATACGCTCCATCTTTACAAACAGAGCTTGTGTCATTGGATCAACCTGGGGAGGAGGGGGAGGTGAAGGTACATGATAGGCATGTTGCCTAGAGTATGTAGGGCATGGGGGACAATAGAGCTGAGGTCCGGCATAGCTTCCACCATGCCCGAGGGCATTTTGGTAAATAGGCGTCAGCGGTCTAACCGGTTGCCTTGAGGAAGAAAGTTGTGGCCCAGCTGGCCGAGAGGTTGAGATTTGATGGCCTTCCATGACCTGGGGAATGAAGGAAGTATGATGAGGAAGAGGTTGAGGAATGACAGGGGGAGCCGCAGGATTCTGCTTGGCATACTACATGGGCGTCTTCCCCTTCAAAATAGACTGGATTGCCTCGAACTGTCGAGGATACAGACGGGAGGCAAGAACTCCCAAAGCGTTCACTAGATCCGAGGGATCGGAGGATGAGGGATCA
Source organism: Zantedeschia hybrid cultivar (assembly GCA_030544215.1). Classification (NCBI taxonomy): domain Eukaryota; kingdom Viridiplantae; phylum Streptophyta; class Magnoliopsida; order Alismatales; family Araceae; genus Zantedeschia; species Zantedeschia hybrid cultivar. The sequence goes on along the minus strand of JARZZO010000003.1, from coordinate 29,355,679 downwards.
TTCGGGTACATGCCTCCCTAGAAAATAGGATTAGAAACCGCATGCACATGCGGAGGAAGATCAGAATATTGATCATGAGCACAGGGAAGAGGGGTTTGGTGGTTTCCCTCGTATCGAATTGGACAAGAATGGGGATTACGGGGGGCATCAGCATCTCCCCCGCTTTCAAAGTGGTAATCAGACTCAAGAGGAGCATTAGTATCTCCCTCGTAGTTGACTAGGGCATCTGGAGCCATGCTCAAATCCCTACCTGATCGAAGTAGCATGATATTAGATTTTTTTCAAAGATTTACAGACAAGTTGCACAGAGATTAAGCAATCAAGTGGATGTTTAACGTTATTTCAGGATTCCTTGTTGGGTTATTTGGATTCAATTAATCACAAATTCACTCAAGAGGTAGGATCCTAGTTTCAGTTCAATTTCCACCGTTATACTCTATGACTTTCTCTCACAACGTTATGAAAATTTAACCAAGACTTCGATTGGTACAACTAGCCCGATGAACAAGGAGGAATACCTTGATTTTGGGAACTTACGGAGGTCTTTAACGCCAACCACTCTAGTCTGATCGAGGGACTGACCCAATCAGAGAGAAGTGAAGACGTCAAGAAAGGTGTTCTTAAGAGAAAAGGGGGGTGTTAGCCCCAATGCGTATGACCTGTGGCCTAGATGGCTTCTAATACTTATTACGTAATGTGTAGTAGCAAACAAGTCAAAAATCTGAGAACTAAAAAAAAACAAGAAACTACTTGAATCGCGTCGTTGTTGGTCGACCCTATTCAAATATAACCTTATTTTTTTCGCAGCACCTCAGGCAGCAAACTGTAGAGAATTTGGCCTGAAAGGCATCTAGGTTAGGCGATGCGGTATGAAACGCGTCGCTATTCCTAGACGCTTTTCAAGTCGCATAATGAACAATTCAGGAGGAATTTCTGGATCGATTCCTCTTCAAACAAACATGATGAAAGCAGTAAATGATTGGCTCATGCGATTCTTTTTTTTCAATTTTTAACAGGATAATTTCATCAGATGAACAACTAAAATATCAATCAATCACACAATCTTCTTATCACAACCACAACTTTCCAATTAATCAAACAGGGAGGGCAAGATCTTGCCACAGGAGTGTGCACATGGTGCACGTAGGAATAACAATTAAATTAAAAACTCACCGATCGGTGAGGGCGTGTCGAGAGACACAGGTGGTGCACAAAGAGTGCCCGATTGATGAAAGCAAGAACAAAGATTAAAAGATGGCGAGACCAAATCCCACCGTGATCGCCAAAAAGTTGTGAGTGCTCAAATTATGGGTGTGATTATCATGAAAATTTATGTTGTTTATGTGACAAATAAACCTATTAAAAACTAAGTGAATGTGATCGCCAGAAATTTTTAACTAAAAAGTTTCAAAAGAAAAGATTGATCGCCTACCTGTTTTGGAATTGGGAGATGTTCGAGTTCTTGATTCTCCTCCTTCAGCCGGCTGAAGAAAGAGAGCCCTTTTGATTTTGTTCTTGCTTTGAATGCTTATCGGACTTTGAGGATCATCTAGATTCCTTTTCCTTATTGTTGATTCTCTCCTCTTGATCTCCTTTTGTACCTTGCAAGAAAGTGGAAAGAAAGAAAGAGGAAAAAATAAGAACTCAAATAGATATAGTATCTACTCCAGTAGAAATTTTAATCATGCAACTTGAACAAAGAACTCACTTGTTTGATGGTCTTTTAAACCCCTTAAATAAATAGGTTTGAAATTATGCTAGTGAGTGTGTGTTACATGGAGTGATGTGATGAAAATATGATGCTAATGTGATAAAAATATGAGAAAGATGTAGAAATTAATTAAGAACTAAGTTGGATGGCCCCTAGAAAGCCTTGGTCTTGAATGGATCTTGAAAAGACGAAGAACGGATGAAGAAAGGATGTAGCTTGCTTTAAGACTCATGGAAGTAGTAGCAGCACCTCGATCCTTCAGCGTTTAGACGTCGTCGCCAAGATTCTTTGCTCAAATTTTACTCAATTATCTCTATAATCACTCAAAATTATCACTCATCTTTCAAGAATTATCACTAACTTTTTAATGACCAAGGTGTTGGGTATTTATAGACTTAAATTCACGCATCCGCGGTTACTTAAAGATTAACATGAAAGAATTTGAAATTTATCCAACTAACAAACAGATAAACACAGATTAATTCATCTTTATCTGTAATTATCTAAAACGCGTCGTCAATGGGAGACGTCTTTTAGACTAATTAAGATAAGGATAAACATCTGAAAAAAGAGACAGAAACAGCTTAAGACACCAAAATGGCGTCGTGCATGGCAGACGTCTTTTTAGCTAATTAATCAATTAATTAAAATTCAAATTTAAATATCAAAATAGGAATAAACTCTAAATGGCGTCTCTACATGTCGACGTCGTTTAGACTTTTTCATATTTGATTAAAATTTGAGTTAAAATCAATTTAATTAATTAACTTAAATTATGTCTGTCTGACCCGATACTATTTAGATAATTAATTCAGAAAGATTAATAAAAATTAACTAATGATTAAATATCAGACCATTTTGAGGTATTATTATATGATATGAAATTTACTCAAAAGGATGTCAAAACTAGCGTGTCTACAATATCTATATGATAAATATCAACTTGTCTGTGAGAGATTCTACATCTTGGGTATTAGATATTGGATGTGCTTCTTATGTCTACCATTATGTGTAGGTGCTAACAAGTAGGCGCAAGCTGAGAAAAGGTGAGGTAGATCTAAGGCTAGGGTGTAACGACCCGCCATCCTATGACCGGAGACCCGGTCACTAAATGGATGTCGGCCCATTAACTGTAGGTTTACACCCGGATCTTATACACACATCTGGAGGAGTAAGCGTTAAACAAGATTAAATATAACATTCACACGGACTACAAGGAGGTACAGTGCGTAGGAAGTAAAGTAATAATGTCCGTACACAGTCCAACAATAATTACATGTCCAACAAATTAATTAAGTACAGGCAAAAATAAGGTACAACAACATCGGGGCATACCCCGGGAACTGAGATAGCTGCTGGTCCGCACACCAAGGAGAACACCATGCGCTGCCACACGCCACAAGGTCTACACCTGAAAACGCAGGGAGTGAGCCACACCAGAATTGGGCTCAGTAGGGATCATCCGATCCCCCGCCTCCCACACACACACCCACAAGTGCAGTAACAAAGATACAGGTGATAAGGCAAGTAAAGCTGTAACACACTACTCCCAAAATCTCGATATGAACCATGGCCATTCGAAATGTAACATGCATATCTCTAAAATCATTCTATCAAGGAGCCTACAACTCACGTCTCGGCAAAACACGCCAACCACGCCTCCGAAAGTGGGAAACACCAACCACACAGCCGTAAGTGGGGAAAACACCGTCCACACAACCGAAAGTAGGAAACACCGTCCACACAACCGAAAGTAGGAAACACCGACCCGCTGAGACCAAACAGTAACCCCTCGGATAGCACGCTAGCTACTCCGGCCCAACTGGCTCAGGTGGTTACTCCTTCCCTCAGCATGAGTGACTCTCCGAATGTACCACTCCGACACCGGTACTAGCTGACCCCGGGGTTCACCAGGTGACCCTCTCTCACTAGGCGTCACCCCGCCCACGCCCCCACCGGCGCTGTGCTCACGCCCCCACCAGCACAGGGTGATAAAGCGCTACACTGTCACTCCAGGTCCACAGTAACACAAAACACCAAAACCCGGCACAGTACGATCCGGTCACGTGAAAAGCCCGCGATCGCACGATACACACGCAGTGCCATCCGGTCATGAAGAATCCATTTCTACCGAGTACACTAAAGCATGCACTAACCAATTATCTAGCAGTATGAACACATTTTACTGGCATGAATTAGTGTTGTTCTGTCTTAAATCGCGTCGCCCAAGGCCGACGCCATTCAAGATCCCTAAACTGGTTCATAAAACACCGGCCACGGAATCTGGCCTAAAAGGCGTCGACGTCCTCAGACGCCATTCACACCGAAATTCAGGAATTCCATAAAACATTAATCAGGGGATTTCTGCCTTAAAAGGCGTCATGGTTATTCGACGCTTTTACGAATCGCGTCGCCCTCTCATGATGTCTTTTAGTCCTAGAACCCCCGAACTGACAGGCCCTCAGTCGGGGTGATTTCCTGCCTAAATGGCGTCACGATGGCCCGACGTCCTTCTGAAAGGCGTCGACCATCCATGACGTCCAGAATCCCTAACTCTTGAAACCTCGAACAGGGAGATTTCTGTCCTAAAAGGCGTCGTACTGCCCTGACGTCCTTCTGAAAGGCGTCGACCAGGCACGACGCCGTTTAGCGCCAGAAACCTGGTTCCCTGGTTCGATCTGAGGGTTTCTCCCCTTAACCCCAAATCCCCCGAAAAAGCCCCAAAACAGAAGGGGGAGGAAAAGAAGTTCATCCACCACAAGCATGCTACAAATCCACATTCACGAGCACGGCCATACCCACAAGAACACCTCCTGAACATGCTCAATGTAGCCAAAAACACGTCATATCACGCCTAGGAAAACACGAGCAACACATGCAAGGTTCGTCCCCCTACCGGTTACTTGAACTCCTCCTGGCTCTGTGTCGCCGAACCGCCGCACCGCAGACCGCCGCCGGTACCCCCGAGAACGTCGCCACTCCGCCGGGACGTCGGCCACCGTCCGGAGAATGGAACGCCGCGAAGGAAGTGGTGGTGGCAGAGGTGAGAGGTAGGGAGGCGTTGGAGTGGTGGAAGAGGAAGAAGAGGAAGGGAAAGGGGAAGAGTGGGATCGGAGGAGGCGGAGAGGGAGAGGAGAGAGAGTGAAAGGGTGAGAATGAGGGAAAGAAAGGAGGGCTCGCGGGGTGAATCAGAAACTGCCTAAAACGCGTCGAGCGAGAAAGACGCCTATCAGATGACAGGACGGGCCGTACTGACAGCTGTCTGAAACGCGTCGACCACCACGGACGCCGTTCAGCTGACATGTCAGGCACCGTACACTGACACCGCATGGTGGCAGTCTGAATCACGTCGTCCATCATGGACGTCGTTCCGACGACGAGACAGGGGCCGTACTCTCGCGGCCCGAAACCCGCCCACGTGGCACAACAGCAATTCATCTAAATGGCGTCCACCTATCAAGACGCCGTTTGAAAGGCGTCGTGAAGTGTAGACGTCATTCAGAAGAAACTCTCAAGACCCCTCAAGGTCCAAACCAGGGGATCCGGCCCGAAACCGACCCGAAAACTGAACCCGAAACCTCAGTTCTTACATTCTCCCCCCCTTAAAAGAATTTCGTCCCCGAAATTGCCTGCTATAAGTAACGAGGGCGAAATGCCTCCACTGCCAACTCGCATGGGAACTTACCAGAAAAGGTAGGGAACTGCTTCCCAGCATCTCAATCTCGCGCCCCCAGGTCGCCTCGCTCCCGGAGCGATACTGTCAAAATACTCAGTCCACAGATACAACCTTGTTTCGGAGGACCTGTCACTAGTGATTCTCAAAACGCACTAGACACTCTGGAAAGGACAAGTCCTCAGCGACTTCAAGTCCTGAAAGTTCTAACACCTGGGGCGGATCCAGAACATTCCTCTTGCAACGAAACATGAAACGCATCGTGCACTCCCGCAAGATTGAACGGCAAGGCTGGCTGGTAATCTTCCCCAATTCGAGCAAGAACGGGAAGAGGCCCAGCACGGCACGGACCCAGCTTACCTTGTTTCTCAAATCTTCTCACACCCATGGAGGGCGAGACTTGAAAAAACACGAGGTCCCCAACTTCAAACTCAATCGGTCTCTTACCGATGATAGCACAACTCTGGCAACCTAAGCACCCTGCTATACTAACCCTGATCCCGCTAACTGTCTCTTGCCAATCTCAGACTAGATCACAAGGGATCGACATAGCCATCTAAACAATGCCTCATAAGGCGCCATGCCAATGCTAGAGTGGTAACTGCTATGGTACACAAAACCCCACTGTAAACCAACGCTGCTCCCAAGAACCTCCTCAGTCTAGGCAACATGCCACGAGCAAAACCTCCAAAATCCGAATGGCCCTCTCAGACCGTCCATCAGCCTCGGGATGATAGGCCGGGCTGAAGGCTAACCGCGTACTCAAGGCCTTCCAAAAACTCTTCCCACAACTAAGAAGTAAATCTCAAAGCCCGATCCGACATGATGGATAAGGGCACATCGAGCAGAAAGAGATGATCCGACTCACAAACAACTCAGCCAACTTACCGACCGACCAGTCCTTCCTGATAGCCAGGAAGTGTGCTGACGTAGTCAGTTGCTCAATGGTAATCCAGATCACGCTCCCTCCACCAGGGAATAAAACAATCCTAATACATGTCCAAAGTCACAAGCTCTCGTTTCCACACCAGGATCGGCAAGGACTGCAACCATGCTACCGCTGCGCCACTCTGATATTCCACCCTAACCTGCCGACAATACCAGCATTCCATTACAAAATCAGCCCTATCCTCCTTCCTACTAGACCACCTCAACAATGATACGCCTTACTCATTCCGGGAAGCACTATTTATCTAGAACAGTGCGCCTCCAAAAAGGACACACCTGCGCACGTCCTCCACAGTCAAATCACAGAATCTACCTCTAATCTGACTGCACCATCGCCTCACAGTTCTACCGGAACCTAATAGAAGTACCAATATTGGAGCCAAAGTGAGGCAAGTTTTCAATTTAACGAAACTCCGCTCATACTCCCCGATCCACAAGGAACGAACTCTCCTACGAATCAACCTCAACCAAAGGGGGGTTGCTATCGAAGAAAAAACCCCTGGACCAACCGTCGGTAAAATCCTGCTAATGCCCTCACCGATCGCACTCTTACACGGGGTTCCCCACACGCAATCGGTCCATCAGATCAATACAAAATTAATTATGTTCCATGATTCCGCCAGAATTGATAGACCAACATCATAATAGAATAACCTTACAAGGTACACATTACAATACCAAATCACCACCACGACCCAAAATACATAAAGAGTGCCATAAGAGTTCACAACTACTACCTCATAAGACAAGATAAGGGTGTTCATCTATCCCCGCACCTCGGATCTCCACAGAAGGGACACACAACACTACATAAGGTACCGGGCTCCTACTGACCACTCGGCCCCTGACTTGTCTTATTCTTCTGGGGGCAGTTCCTCGCAAGATGTCCCCTCCTGCCACAGCCAAAACAGCTACCAACGACCAATGGACACACCCGGTTGCCGTGATACCTACCACAACGGGGACAATAATCTGCCGCATCATGTCTCTTTCCCTGCTGCCTGCTAGCCACAGTCTGCATCTGTTGGGCCGAACCGTCCTCATCTTCATCACGTGACGTCCCTTGGGACCCGAACTCAAAGGAACTCGAACCGCCTGACGAAAGGACCGTTGATTTGCTCTTGCCTTGCTGCTTCCCTCGTGCCGATCGCTCCAACTCCTTCGCCATTTGCTGAAATTGAGTCTCCACCGCTGCCGCGCATCGAACCGCTGACGCCAGATCTCTACAACACTGAGGTGCCACCATTGTCCTTAGATCATATCGGAGTCCATCTACAAATCTCTCTGTTCTATATCTCTCCTGCTCAGATAAGTGTGGAACGAATCTTCCAAGAGCCACAAACTTCGTATGATAATCTAGAACTGACATGTCATTCTGCACCAATTCCATAAACTCTCTTTCCTTGGCCTCCTGGACGAGCCTCGGAAAGTACTGTCCACTGAACTCTCTCACAAATACCTCCCAAGGGATCTCTCTCAAAGACCTATTTGCAAACATCCTTGTCTTGATGGTAACCCACCATTCGTATGCATTATCCTTCAACAAATAGGTTGCCAACAAGGTCTTGTCATTCTCAGCACATTCAAGAACGTCAAACGCCTTTTCCACTTCCTTAATCCAACGAGCTGCCTCATCTGGGACTGGTCGACCTGTGAAAGAAGGGGTCTCCAACCTCAAAAACCGTTCCAATACCGTGAACTGGTCACCTCGGGAATTGGATCCCTCACTACCGTCTCCCTACTGGTATCTACCCATAGCTCCAATCATAGCCTCCACGAAACGATCCACATTATGCCCTTCTGCCCCCGAACTACCATCGTCTGATCTCGTACCACGAGCCAATGAAACTCTCTTCCTCGGCGCCATCACTACCTCACGAACGCAAAAATCAACACAAACACGTCAAAACCTATCACTCTACACCAGCAGCCATCGCCTGTACAGACTCGTACTTATTGTTGGACTACGATATCTAACCCAGTTTACCACATACTCGACCAGACTGAGCTCTGATACCAACTGTAACGACCCGCCATCCTATGACCGGAGACCCGGTCACTAAATGGATGTCGGCCCATTAACTGTAGGTTCACACCCGGATCTTATACACACATCTGGAGGAGTAAGCGTTAAACAAGATTAAATATAACATTCACACGGACTACAAGGAGGTACAGTGCGTAGGAAGTAAAGTAATAATGTCCGTACACAGTCCAACAATAATTACATGTCCAACAAATTAATTAAGTACAGGCAAAAATAAGGTACAACAACATCGGGGCATACCCCGGGAACTGAGATAGCTGCTGGTCCGCACACCAAGGAGAACACCACGCGCTGCCACACGCCACAAGGTCTACACCTGAAAACGCAGGGAGTGAGCCACACCAGAATTGGGCTCAGTAGGGATCATCCGATCCCCCGCCTCCCACACACACACCCACAAGTGCAGTAACAAAGATACAGGTGATAAGGCAAGTAAAGCTGTAACACACTACTCCCAAAATCTCGATATGAACCATGGCCATTCGAAATGTAACATGCATATCTCTAAAATCATTCTATCAAGGAGCCTACAACTCACGTCTCGGCAAAACACGCCAACCACGCCTCCGAAAGTGGGAAACACCAACCACACAGCCGTAAGTGGGGAAAACACCGTCCACACAACCGAAAGTAGGAAACACCGTCCACACAACCGAAAGTAGGAAACACCGTCCACACAACCGAAAGTAGGAAACACCGACCCGCTGAGACCAAACAGTAACCCCTCGGATAGCACGCTAGCTACTCCGGCCCAACTGGCTCAGGTGGTTACTCCTTCCCTCAGCATGAGTGACTCTCCGAATGTACCACTCCGACACCGGTACTAGCTGACCCCGGGGTTCACCAGGTGACCCTCTCTCACTAGGCGTCACCCCGCCCACGCCCCCACCAGCACAGGGTGATAAAGCGCTACACTGTCACTCCAGGTCCACAGTAACACAAAACACCAAAACCCGGCACAGTACGATCCGGTCACGTGAAAAGCCCGCGATCGCACAACACACACGCAGTGCCATCCGGTCATGAAGAATCCATTTCTACCGAGTACACTAAAGCATGCACTAACCAATTATCTAACAGTATGAATACATTTTACTGGCATGAATTAGTGTTGTTCTGTCTTGAATCGCGTCGCCCAAGGCCGACGCCATTCAAGATCCCTAAACTGGTTCATAAAACACCGGCCACGGAATTTGGCCTAAAAGGCGTCGACACCAGCGGTCGTCTTTTGAAAGGCGTCGACGTCCTCAGACGCCATTCACACCGAAAATCCAGGAATTCCATAAAACATTAATCAGGGGATTTCTGCCTTAAAAGGCGTCATGGTTACCCGACGCTTTTACGAATCGCGTCGCCCTCTCATGACGTCTTTTAGTCCTAGAACCCCCGAACTGACAGGCCCTCAGTCGGGGTGATTTCCTGCCTAAATGGCGTCACGATGGCCCGACGTCCTTCTGAAAGGCGTCGACCATCCATGACGTCATTTAGCGCCAGAATCCCTAACTCTTGAAACCTCGAACAGGGAGATTTCTGTCCTAAAAGGCGTCGTACTGCCCTGACGTCCTTCTGAAAGGCGTCGACCATGCACGACGCCGTTTAGCGCCAGAAACCTGGTTCCTTGGTTCGATCCGAGGGTTTCTCCCCTTAACCCCAAATCCCCCGAAAAAGCCCCAAAACACAAGGGGGAGGAAAAGAAGTTCATCGACCACAAGCATACTACAAATCCACATTCACGAGCACGGTCATACCCACAAGAACACCCCCTGAACATGCTCAATCTAGCCCAAAACACGTCATATCACGCCTAGGAAAACACGAGCAACACATGCAAGGTTCGTCCCCCTACCGGTTACTTGAACTCCTCCTGGCTCTGTGTCGCCGAACCGCCGCACCACAGACCGTCGCCGATACTCCCGAGAACGTCGCCACTCCGCCGGGACGTCGGCCGCCGTCCGGAGAATGGAACGCCGCGAAGGAAGTGGTGGTGGCAGAGGTGAGAGGTAGGGAGGCGTTGGAGTGGTGGAAGAGGAAGAAGAGGAAGGGAAAGGGGAAGAGTGGGATCGGAGGAGGCGGAGAGGGAGAGGAGAGAGAGTGAAAGGGTGAGAATGAGGGAAAGAAAGGAGGGCTCGCGGGGTGAATCAGAAACTGCCTAAAACGCGTCGAGCGAGAAAGACGCCTATCAGATGACAGGACGGGCCGTACTGACAGCTGTCTGAAACGCGTCGACCACCACGGACGCCGTTCAGCTGACATGTCAGGCACCGTACACTGACACCGCAGGGTGGCAGTCTGAATCGCGTCGTCCATCATGGACGTCGTTCTGACGACGAGACAGGGGCCGTACTCTTGCGGCCCGAAACCCGCCCACGTGGCACAACAGCAATTCATCTAAATGGCGTCCACCTATCAAGACGCCGTTTGAAAGGCGTCGTGAAGTGTAGACGTCATTCAGAAGAAACTCTCAAGACCCCTCAAGGTCCAAACCAGGGGATCCGGCCCGAAACCGACCCGAAAACTGAACCTGAAACCTCAGTCCTTACATAGGGAATCGTGCAAAGGTTGCGGCGATTACTGCAGGGACAACGAGCCTCAAGCTTCCATCAGGAGACGTTTATCATTAGATGACTATTATTATGTAACTAGCATAATAAAGAACATCATTTGTATTTCTTGTTTGGACAAGATTGGATATATATTGACTATTGAAAACAAAAGTTGTTCAATTTATTATAGTAATAATTAATTGCTTCAGCATATTTAGTGAATGATCTATATCTTTTAGATGTTTCTTATTATAGTCTTCATATTGATAATGCTCTTAAGAAGAGTAAGAATAGTGTGGAACCAAGTCTACATGTGACATTATAGCTTGGGTACATTAGTGAAAGTAGGCTGCAAAAGTTGTACAAATATGGTTATTTAAATGCATTCGGTTATGAATCGTTTGCAACATGTGAATCTTGCCTTACGGGAAAAATGACAAAGTCTTCATTTATTAGACATGGAGAACGTACCAAGGACATCTTGGAACTAATACATTCGGATGTATCTGATACCATATCCACCCAAGCCAAAGGTGACTTCTCATATTTCATTACGTTCACCGATGACTTTTCGAAATTCGGCTATGTATACTTAATGAAGTACAAGTCAGAAACATTTGAGAAATTCAAGGACTTCAATAATGAAGTTGAAAAGTAGACAAGAAAGAGTATTAAAACTCTTCATCTGATTAGGGAGGAGAATACTTGAGTACTAACTTCACACAATTCTTAAATAATAATGGTATCCTTTCTCAACTGACCCCTCTTTATACATTATAGATGAATGGTGTATGAGAAAGGAGGAATAGCACCTTATTGGACATTGTACAATCTATGATGAGCTTTTCAGGTTTACCAGTTGGAGGTATGCTCTAGAGTCAACAACATACCTACTGAATAGAGTACCCAGTAAATATGTGACCTCTAATCCATATGAGATATGGAAAGGCAAAAAACCAAAATTTAAACTTGTTAAAGTATGGGGTTGTCCTGCTCATGTAAAGAGGCATGATCCAAACAAGTTGGAATCTAAAATTGATAGATGCAGGTTTGTGGGATATCCAAAAGAGATGTTTGGATAGTATTTTTACTATCCGGGTGAACAAAAGGTGTCTGTTGTCAGGAAAGCTATCTTCCTAGAAGAGGAATACATTTTACAGGAGGACAGTGGGAGTAAAGTAGTGTTGGATTGCAGAACCCCAAACAGTTTTAATCTCATCGGATGAGCTATCAGTTCCTGAACCTATTCAAGTACATATGAATAAGCCTCATAGATCTGGTAGAGTACCTAGACTATCCGAACGATATATAGGACATATTGCTGAAGATGAGTCTAAGGTGGAATACAATAAGGATGATGATCCTAAATCCTACCAGAAGGCCATTGAAAGTTAGAAGTTGGGAAGTGACGAGAAGCCATGAACTCTAAAATCTAGTCCATGTACACCAACCAAAGTTGGAACTTGGAAGACTTACTCGAGGGTATTGTACCTATTAGGTGCAAGTGGATCTTTAAGAGAAAGATCAACAAATGAACAAATCGACACTTATAAGGCAAGGTTGGCGGCAAAGGGATATCGTCAAAGACAAGGAATTGACTATGATGAGACTTTCTCACCAGTTGCCATGATAAAGTCGATCTGAATTCTTCTCACCATAACAGCACACTATGGTTATGAGATCTGGTAGATGGATGTAAAAGATGTCTTCCTCAATGGTAACCTTGAGGAAGAGGTGTATATGATACAACTAGAAGGCTTCACATCCAATGAGTTTTCAGAAAAAATATACAAGCTTCAGAGGTCCATTTATGGACTGAAGTAGACTCCCTAGAGTTAGAACATAAGATTTGACGAGACTGTCAAGTCTTATCACTTAATTGAGAATGAAGATGAGTCTTGTATATATAAGAAGACTAATGAGAATGTAGTCACCTCTTAGTTCTTTACGTAGATGACATTTTACTCATTGAGAATGATGTAGCTATGTTATCATTGGTAAAGGTGTGTCTATCAAATAACTTCTCTATGAAGGATTTGGGAGAAGCATCCTACGTATTGGGAATACAGATCTATAGAGATAGATCAAAGAAGATGCTTAGGAAGACCCAATCCATATACGTAGATACTATCATCAAAAGGTTTGACATGAAAAATTTCAAGAGAGGTCTCATATCGATGAGACATTGAATTTATCTCTCAAAAGAGCAGTATCTTAAGACTCCCAAAGAGAGGGCGTTCATGGATAGAGTATCTTATGTCTCTACCGTATGATCTATCATGTATGTCATACTATGTACAAGACCTGATGTTGCATATGCTCTAAGTGTTAAAATACCCTATGTCTCTGCCGTAGGATCTATCATGCATGTTATGCTATGTACAAGGCCTGATGTTGCATATGTTCTAAGTGTTACAAGCAGATTTCAAGCTGATCCAGACAAAGATCATTGGAAGATAGTAAAATGTATCCTTAAATACTTGAGAAGAACTAAAGATATGTTTCTTGTCTATGGAGTAGATGACTTGAGACTACAAGGCTTTACTAACTCGAGTTTTCAGTCAGACCCAGATGATAGCAAGTCTACATCTGGTTTTGTGTTCACTCTAAACGGAGACGCAGTGTGCTGGAAGAGTTCCAAGTAGGAAATCACTGTAGATTCGACGACAGAAGCTGAGTACATCGCTACAGCAGAAGCCGCCAAGAAAGTAGTGTGGTTGAAGAAGTTCATCACTGACCTCGACGTAATTCACAGTATCTCTGATCCTCTTCTATTGTTGTGCGACAACAATGGGGCAATTGCTCAAGCGAAAGAGCCACAGTCTCATCAGAAATCGAAGCATATTCTGAGGCGCTTTCATCTTATCTGAAAGATCATTTCCAGAGTACCAGAGGAGATGTAGTGGTGGAAAGAGTTCCATCAGCCAACAATGTAGCAGATCCACTGATGAAGCTATTGTCTCAAATTGTGTTTGAGCGTCACCTAGAGGCTATAAGTATTTCGCATAAAGGTGATTGGCTTTAGTCCAACTGAGAGATTGTTAGTCTTTAGTGGCCTACAAGCCAATCTGACTGTGTATAATCTCGTTCATTTATTATTAAAATATCATTATTTCATTATGTATAATTCGTTTTATTATTGTTTCATAATGAAGTCTGTGAATATGTGCAATAGTGATCAGATTATGATGAGACCATATTAATAAGGCTAATCACTTATACACACATATTCTTAATTGTTCTTAGTCAGAGAATGTCTGAGAAGGACATCAGACATCCGGTTAGACTAGTACATATTACTTCTGCTCATATGATGAGGGTGACTAATCTCATAGTCACTTGTATGGAGACACTAAGGCGAATATGTAGATGCTCATTAGAGAATTAGTTTATTGAATTGATTTGGCTGAATCGTTGGATAGTAATGTACCTAACTATCAACTAGGTTCATTCAATTCTCGCAGTTGCGTAGATGATCCTCAGACCTACTTTGACTTTGATTTAAGGATCTCTATTCGCGGGATTCTAAACAGCTAAGGATCAAGTACAGTGGAATGCCGTCGAAGGGAATTGAGTGTTCAATAAGGGATCATTCACTCTATGCGCAGGAGTCCCTGGCTAGGGGTGACAATAATATTGGGAATGAGTTTTTCAATATTATACAATAGAATCCGATCAAAGTGAGTCGACCGGTTAGGGTTTGACAGTTTATCATACCATGAGTTGACACGAGAGCATTACGCGAATAAAAGATTAAATTCACGCGGTAACTGTCGGCAGAAAGGTTCTATGAGTGGGTTGCTTAACCTCAATACCTTCCAGGTTCACGCAGTGTTGCTTCGCACCTAACGTGATCGGAGGCCCAGCCGAATTGTATGTATGACATTAATTCGGTTGATTAATTAATATGAGATATTAATTGATTAATTAAGTTAGTAAGGAATTACTAAATTAATAGGCTATTAACTAGACTGATACTTGGGCCTAGAGGGTCACATGCAAAAGATTCTCGCGCGATGGGTCGAAAATCAAATTAATATTAAGTCAGGGTTTTTTGTGAAAATTTTTGTAATGACTTAATATAAATATTCGCTATGAGGACTACCCTAGCCAGGCATACTGTACAGCCCTGGTCGTCCCCCTCTCTCTCCTCTCTCTCTGGCACCAGCAAGGGGCACACCCTTCAGTGCTTCGTCCCACCTAGTCTCTGACTCCCGATTGTCAGGAATTCCTCTGCATGCTGGGAAGATCGCTGAGGAGACGGGTGGCTTCTGCGAGCGCTACTACGAGCGAGGAACCAGGGGAGATTCGTCGCAAGGAGGATCGCCTGGATACCGCTATAGGCCGGACGTCTGCGCGGCTGACGGCATCACTTTGTCGGAACCGATCGAATGCGAATTTGAATCCGCGTAAGGTGATGTCTGATTATTGTTTCTGTTTTTGTTCTTCGAAAGGATAGGGATCGCTTATTTTATTTTATTTTTATTCTGTTGCATCTGTGATCTCGAGAAATGATAACCTTACAGCCCGCTAAGGAATGCCCTTGCTTGTTACCAAAGTATGATGTACCTTTCAATCGGCAGGCCATGAACCTAGGCTCCAAGAAGAAGCACCTCAATGCGAGACGGACCTTGATGTCCAGCGAGTGCCAGGAGACTTCCTACCGTAGGAACTCTCCTTCGAATCAACTCCAGAACATATAAGGGAAGCCAGAGTCTCATCCTACCTAGGGATTGGACCTAACTTCCGGCAACACGCTCCTCGATCAGATGTAGTTACTACCTCAGATTTTCCCCTATAAAAGGGATCCCCTGGTACCCTAAAAAAGGTACGTCCAACACTAGATCTTCTACTTTCTCCTTATCCCTCCACTCTTTGACTTAAGCATCAGAGGGGTTCCCCCAGATTGCAACCAGGGTCTCCTCTGACCTGGTGTCAATTTTGTAGGAGCGTGAGGAGTCTTCTGTGATCCAAGGAGCTCTGACCGTCTGATCTGAAGCGGACGAATCTCCGATCCAACATCTTCTCGTAGTCTCGCCGCTGGGGGCATATCCCCCAAGCTCCACTGTCATCACGACCCGCAGACGGAACACACCTCGAGAAGCAGCCTACCCAGCTTCGGCGACCAACTGCTGCCTCAAACTCGTCAACTAGAAGGATTCGTCGGTAACTCCGGTCGAAGAAAGGCCACCCCAAGTCTCTTTAGAGCAAGAGCTGTCTGAAGTCGAGCAACCGACTGGAAGCAGTTCGCCTGAGAATGAAAAAGGATCAGACATATTCCCTGAACATATAGGATTTTTCCACTAGGCCATGAAGAGCCTCAGTTCCTTGATGAGAAAATGGACCGAATCGCGCTACGCAGAGGTTCGCCTCCCCCACCCTCGAGTCTTCGGTGGAAAAAGACTCTACCCCTCTAGGAGCGACACTCTTTTCAAGAAGAGAAGGGTCCTCCATGACTAAGGATGAGAAACACGGTGGTAAGCTTCCCCTTTTTAAAGAAGAACTGACCCTCGCCGAGGAAACACTTGAAGAAGACTACTTGAAAGCCTATCCTACTTAAGAGATTACGGGTGACAGTCCAAAAAATAGACAGCCGATAGAACCCATCAAAAAAAGTACAAGTACACCTTAGCGAGCCATTGACCTATAAGGTATTACGTGAGCCTCCCCTTTTCTTTTCCACTATGATTGACAAAGTTACTCCGTAAACGCAAGAGGACACCCTAGAGTGATAAGACACTTATGCCACGTTTGACCGACTTCAGCGTGGGTAAATGCTACAGACTAGTTAGACGGGACTTGCCATGACATGACCCGACCTGGGCCGATGTGCCCCGTCATGATCCAACACATCCATAAATCATGGGTGCATAAACATAAAGAGGGGCTATTTGTTCCATTAAAGCACCAAAAGGTGCAACAGAGTTACAAAAACAAAACTGGGCCAGCAAACAAGATACCAAAAGTCGCAGAGGGTCCACCTCCCCCCTGCGCTGACCAACACAGGTCCACCTACAGTCGTCCTCCTTACCGTCATGCCGTTGACCGGACACTCAGACCCGCACCAGGGTCCTCCTCCCCTCCGCGAGGATATCCCGAAGGAGATAGCCTTACACACTGCAATGCCTCCTCCAAGAGCTGCAGCTTGATGGCCACAGAATGGCCATACTGGAGGACGGCAAGAACATGCACATCCCCATTAGGACATGTACATCCTCGTTAGGAAGCTCCTCAACCCAGTGCTCGAGAGGAGGATCCACGGAGAGGTCTCGGAAGGATGTAGGAAAAGGCCATTCCCCTTGTGGGGCCCTTTCAACCCAGAAGAAGAAATCCTTCCATAGATGAGAGGACCCGAGGCCGAGTGCCAACGACATGACGTCCCATACTTTAAATTGAACGAACTACGCGCACCTGGAGAAGAGCAGTGTCGGGCTTAAAAGACGTGGTGGAACATGTTGACCATCACACTCGGGTTACACAAGTCCCAGATTAGCGTAGTGAACTCCATAACCCTTCACCAGGAGTTTGGCATCACGTAGGCAGGAGCAATGCTGAAAAATTGCAGTAGTTGGGCGATGAAGGCCGGCATAAGAAGTCAGAAGCCAGCCTCAAACATGCCCATGTATACCATGAATGCCCCTGGCCTCTCCGAGAAGTGGTGATCTTTAGGCAATGGCAGTACAAGGTGATACTTGCTTGGGATACGGTAGTACTTCTAGAGCTCGGCCAAAAGGTCGATTGTCATACGCGAAGGACATAGAACATTACGTCCTCGGCAACCTTTCTAGCATAATCCATAATGTCGTTTTCAAAAGTGGACGTTCTGATTCGTACCTCCTGGGGATTTTTAAAGTCTCAGACGAAAGGCGAAGTATTGCCTATCGCCAAGACAGACGCAACCGTTGTGTGACTTCCCGGAGTCACTGCTCGAGAACAAGGAAGGACAACCACATAAAAGCATTAAGTCAGGAGGTTTCTTTCCAAGCATCTCTTCACTCCTCGCCATCCGGACATGGAAAAGAGCGAGGAGGGAAAATGGGGGAAGAAAACTTTGCTCTGCCAAAAAAGTACGGATGGGCTGGCCCATAAAACCTTTCCCCCTCCAAGCCCGTGGACTTATTGAACACCACGGCCTACGAAGGATGATCCGAAGATAGAAGCTTTGGGGTAAGGCTCGGAGTAGGAATCGGATCCTCATCAGGACTCTCACAGTCATGCGAGACCCCCTGTTCCGACCAGGAACTAAAGGTCTCTAGCCGTATGGACTCGGGAATGAAATCGAATCTTAGAATATACCTCGGACAAGACTTTTTGGACTATGGGTTATCCCTCCACATAGGGCATGACTAACGAATTCTCCGGAATTTACTTTCTCCGATCGGACTAGAAACCGCCCCGTCGGAGGAGCTCTCTACTCGACTACTATATAAGGTCTCGTACCCTTACAGTCACAGGTATGCTCTCTAGAGTCTGAGCTTCTGTAATCTTTTCTCCAGCATCCACAACATTCTGACTTAGGCATCAGAGGAGGCTCCCTCGGACTGCCGCCGGGGGCCCTTTAACGGTGTTATGTTTTGCAGGGACTATCTAGCTATGTCCCTTTGATCGAAGATAGAAGGTCCTGATTGTGGTGGACGAGATTTGGTCCATCAAGTATTATAAAATAAATATTAAATATTTTATATATGTTATTCTTAATTGGAATGTGGATGATGAACATAAGTTTTTGATGCATGCATACCAATATTAATTATTAAATTATACTTCTATTTAATATAATAACTACCAAATTCAATATTATTCAAGGATTGAGTGCATGGAATGATTTGGCCTTATATTTAGTCCTAAGGGAACAATAATAGGAACAAAGCCTTTGCACATTAACTCTTTTCGATAAATCTTATTCGTAAAAAGTTCTCAAAAGAAAAGAAATGTATTTATACTATTAATTATAACTTTGTACAATATTTATGCACATATTTTAAGTCTATGAATCTACTAAATATGGAGTTTCTATTTTGATAAGATTGCCCTACGCATATATATTCACTATGCATATGTATATTTTTCCCTTTTCGGAAGATGGTGACAGATAAATATCCTGATATCTATTTTTTGTTGTTAAAATATTGGTACATTTTTTTCTCAAAATTTTCATAAAAGATATTTATATTATTTCAGAAAAAGTAGATTCTTGTGTATATATGTATACACATACGCACACATGTATATGTATATATATGATAAATTTAAGTATCATATATCTTATATATATTAGTTTATAATGTAAAAGTTAAGCCCATTATATGGTTGACTCTCATATCTAATGGTGATAATATCTCTCGACAATTTGACAAAAATAAAATTTTAAAATAACTTCATATATATGTTTAGACCAATAATAAAGTAGATTTTAAAAATCAAAGTTGATAGATTACAATAATTTACATAAACTAAAATTGATTTAAAAATTTTAATTATTAAAATTTATTAAAAATAAATAAATAATAATAATAATTTAAAATAACTTCTTATTATAATGATCATGATAGTAAGATCTTTGGTTTATAAACATAAATACTAACCGAAAACACTCATTTCGATCACCATTTTGGTCTCCACTTGGCTTGCAGCCTCACCACACCATGGTCTTATCTGTTATAATTTTGAATAATGCACTGCTGCACTGCTGAGTGAGTGTGGTGTGCACAGCATCGTGCCAGCATTACCGTCTAATTTCTTAAATTTTACGTCTTTACAAATCACCGCAGCTTACCAACCATCATACTCCAATACAACAGACGCACACATGTCATGCTGCCAGCTGCATCCTAATTTCAAGGATTATTTTAATACGGGCCCTCCCTCCACGTGCTGAGCTCCAATCGTGGACATTGCTGAATAATGATCCATCCAGCGGCGGGATTTATATATATATATATATACATATATTACATATTTAAAATATAAAATATTTATGTCTATACGTCTAATTCTTATATATTATTTTCAGTATTTTTAAAAATATGTCACAGTCTTCTGTTAAAATACTGTGAATTCTAATTAAATATGTTAAAAATATTTTATTGAATATGTCCAATATATTCTATAAATTTTGATAATATTAAAAGTATATTTTGCAAAAGTTTAATGAGTTTAGAAGTATAGTGTATATAAAATCTTTAAATTTGATTTAACCGTATTTTCACGGAGGAACATAACTGTAGTATTTTAAAAATTTAAAAATATTAAAAACAATAAATAAGAATTGAGAGTATATATAATAATAATATTCCAAAAGTATATATGCATTAATCTAAACGACAAAAATGATCCACCGACCAGCCGCACTTCCCGATAAAAGGCAGCGCGGATCCGCCCTGCACTCCTGCACACACACCCGCACTTCTTCTTGCACCCATCCATCAACTCCGCAGTCCCCACACCGCTACCGGAAAACTCTCTCTCTCTCTCTCTCAACTTTTCTCTGTGAGCAAAGCCCTTGTCACCCTCCCGCCATGGGGTCGCACGCCCCCGCCGTTCCGCGCCGGCAGCTCTTCATCGACGGCGAGTGGAGGGAGCCCATCCTCGGCAAGCGCATCCCCGTCATCAACCCCGCTACCGAGGCCGTCATCGGTTGCTTTTCCTCTCTACTCGCCCTGACAGCAGCAGCGGCCACTGCTGGGACAGATTCCCAGATAGTGGGAGTCACCCAGTCGGATGACTCCAATCTATGATTGGGAGATGAGAATTTCTGCGTCATACTTCATCAGCATTTCAGATTTTCTCCAATCAGAGCTTGGAGTCATTTGTGGGTGACTCTAGGCGTCAGGCAATCTGCTCCTGCTGTTGCCGCCGGCCGCCTTGCGACGCTGGTTTGCTTCGATGTAGGGATCTTCTCAAGTTTCCGGTCTTCTTCTTGTTGGTTGTCGCAGGGGAAGTGCCGGCGGGGACGGCTGAGGACGTCGAGCTGGCCGTGGGCGCGGCGCGCAGGGCCTTCACCAGGAGCAGGGGGAAGGACTGGTCGCGCGCCTCCGGGGCTCACCGCGCCAAGTTCCTCCGCGCCATTGCCGCCAAGGTAACGGAGGGAACAACGAGACAAAGCTGGTTTTCTGCTTCTTCTTGTTTGTTGTTTTTGGATGGCGGCGTTTGCGTTCTCTGCCAGGTTTTTCTTCGAGGATCCTTTTCTAGAGTGACGGCCTTGGCTGCTGTTTACTCTTTGGTGGAATGGGAATGGGCAGTGTCCAGATTCTAGTTCTCAGGGCATGTAGAAAGAAGAGCGAAGGAGCATAAGTTATGTGATCATATGTTCATAAGGGCCCGCTAAAGTGGGAAGAGAGGAAGAACAAGAGGAACTTGGATGTAGGATGTGAGAAGGCACACGAAACTAGTGATCGGAAAGCAGGCCACCTTGTTTGCTTCATGGGGGTTGTTGCCGTCTAGGTTATCCTGAATTACTTCTCCGGAATAGCTACCAGAATAAGGGGCATTTCATTTTGATAGTGGTGCGGGGCCCACTTGCAGAATAGGAAGAATAAGCAATTATTGAGTCAAAGGTGGAATTGCTTATTCTCCTTATTCTAGTATAAACAATCCTGACGCGGTATAAGTTATTCTGCCAATCAAACTAGAATTGGTCTTATTCTAGGAATAAGATCCCTTATTCTTCTCTTATTCTCCTATCAAATCGGGGCAAAAGGGGAAGCACGTTCTTTTCTTTGTCTTATTGTTCCCCTATTTGTAAATGATTGTACTGCTCATGTTGACACCTATGTAGCTTTTGGGGGAATGCTTGCTTCAAAGGCCTTGTTTGGATGCAACTTAAAGAGACTACACATGGGGTTGTCATCAGTGTATTTACCATAAACACGTTTTCTGTAGACTCATTTTTGCTTGTTCTGTGATGACAAGTGAGTTTATGATATGAAGTTTCCAGCACAAAACTAACTCCTCATGGACTTGTAGAAAATGTGTTTATGGGGAGGTTCTGAGTTTATGATAAACTCAAGCGAGTTTATGGCAAACATGTTTTATTCATCCAAACTAAGGTTATCATGAAAAATGAGTTCACGGTAAATGCAAACACATTTATGGCTTGCATGCAAACATGGCCAAAGTCTTGAGGGAAACTCGTCTATTTCAAGATACCTAGAACCTGGGATTGGGTCAAGGACAGCCAACCCTAGGTTGATTCGAGTTGGCCAACCCTAGGCCCATTTGGGTTGGCTAATCTTGAGCCCATCTCAAGAAATTCTGGGTCGGATCGAGTCTCCGAATCGGGACTTGCCGATCTCGATCCGACTCGATCTAGATCGGCCTGGAAGTTTGGCCGGTCCGAATCGGCCGGATTAAAAAAATAACAAAAAATCAGGAAAAAATCAGAAAAAATTGTATACATATTATTCAATGAATGTACAATAAAAATGAATGTGATTCATGTACATCCATAAAAAATAAATATTAAAGACAACTAACTCACTAATAATTATTGTTGTGCACTAATTAAAAAATACATTATGAAGTATTTCATATGAAATTAGTGAAAAATACCTTAGAAAGATTACATTTGTGATCTTTCATCATTCGGCTCATAAGTTTGAGCTGGCGGGCCATAATCTGCCGACATATGTGTTGGATATCTAGAGCTAAACAAGGAGCTAGCGAGATCTTCGAATCCCTTTTGAATACCTCGAGGTGTGTAAGCTTGCTGGCTTGAACTTTTCCTTGATTGTGCTGTAGGGACATAAATGCCATACTGTATAGGTGGAGGTCCAGAGTACCCCTCAGTAGTGTTGCTGATATCTGAATATGACAGTGTAGGGGGGTGAAAAATAGGCGGATAAGAAGATGCATCTTCCTATGGGGGCCAATCATATCCTGCCTGTCTCTGTTGGCCTTCAAATCTTCTTTGTTGTCTTTGTCTTTGGCCTTGAGTTCCTTCAGAATGACTCGGAGGTGCGGAGTAATCTTCGAATCCTGTGTAACTACTCCCAAGTGTAGAACCTCCTGATAGTCTAGTAACAGCAGCATCACCATCACCATCTCCATCATCATCATCACCATCCTTAATGGAGTCGCCACTCCCCACTTGACTTGTTTTCTTCAACCACCTTCTTTTACGCCTGTAAGTTTGTCTCTCTGCCTCGTACATGTTGGCCAAGTGAGGTGGTAAAACTAGGGTGTCCTTAAATATCTCTCCAATCTGCTGAACTCTCCCTTGTTCTTTTTCCGATAGGTCCACTCGTTGTTTAGACTTTCCTTTTGATTATTTTTTCTTCTTGCTACTAGATGACTGCAATGAAGGTTTTGTTGGCTCTTTCTCCTTTCTTTTATGTGGATCCACCTGAGTAGCTAATCTCCTGAGTGCTGACTGAGAGGCAGAAGTTCTAGTAGTGTCTGGTAGTGTGGCTGACATTCAACGCCTCTGAAGAACAAGTGCACCTCCTTCTTTTGTTACTTGAAATTCAGGATCTCGAGTAACTACTGCATTTAATTCACCTCCTGTTCAACTCCGATCCTGAGGATCAAACTCAGGCTGTGCATCTTTGGCTGCTCTGCTCTTCATCCAAGAATGTAATAAGTGTTCTTCATCTAGCAGTTCATCAATATCAATATGATGTACATGCTCATCAACTGGCCTGTCAGTAAACTCCATGAATCTTTATTTTTCAAGTCTGTCTTTCCTGAATCTGCCTGATCTTTAGGCGCATGTTGTAGTGACAATATACCAACTTACCTAGAAACACCCAATATGTTACGAACTTCGTGTGAATGAGACTGAATGTATTCCAGTTTCTTTCACACTGACTGGAAAAAGTGGTTTGACTGAGTACTCTAACTACAACATATGCCATAGGGTTTGTGGCAGCTTGTCTGTAATTAATCTGGATCTACCATTCAGCTGTTGCAAAAAAAGAAGAAGAAGACGACGATATTAGTGATGAATGGTAGTAATTCATTAAATTGAGTGTTTGACTATTTATTATGTAATTCACCTGGAGTTGTCCTCATTACTGCAGTTCTGACGTCCTCATCTCCATAAATACCAATCTTCAATTTAAATATCTCTAACTACAAAATAAATATAAATGATATAAGTTAATGATAGAAGATTAGATTTTCATAAACTCTTACTTTGTATGTTACCTTTGCTAAGGTATATATCATTTCATTTATATTTCTTGATATTCTAGTAATCACATTAGTTGTGCCTCGAAGGACCTCTCCATCATTATGCACGCTTTCACTGTACTGATACTTTGGGTTGAAAAAATATCATGTATTTAAATTAAAGTTCATTAGTTGTCAAATAAATGTCATTAAAATTGATCAAATAAAATCAAATAGAAAAGATGAAGAATTAACCAGCAACATGGAGATCATGATAGAGAGTCGACTCTCATCTATCATTGATGATCCTCCACCATTTTTCATGAGCTGTAGGAAGGCTTTTCCTCAAGTGCTCCTTTACTTTATCCATGGCCTAATTGTACTAGAGGCTCAACTACTTTCAGATAGCGAGAAACTTTATCCCCAAAACTTCTCTCCCCAACTAGCGATTGCACTCCCAAGGCAACATCCCTAGCATCGACCTTCAATGTCTCTATATATCTCAAAAACTCGTCAGCGTGAACTAACTGGGCCAACTGATGTTTGTATTTACTCAGGCTCTCTAAAGAGGTGAAGTTGGATGCAAATCTGGTAGGGCTAGTACGAAGAAGATCCCGTCCACCTGTATGCTCTCTCATCATATGTAGGATCTTGTTGTGACTATAAATAAATCCCGTAATCATCTGAACATGCGATACCACCTCAGCAACAAAAGAGTCTTTGCCTATATCTTCCATCATCAAGTCAATGGAATATGCTGCACAAGGCACCCAATACAAATGGTTCCTTTTCTGCATTAACAATTTACCAATTATTTTGTAGTTTGCTTCGTTGTCAGTGACTATCTACACTATTTTCGTCACAAATTTCCTTTACTACGTCATCTATTAGTCTGTACAAATAATCATCATTCTTTATTTTGTTTGAGGCATCCACAGACTTCAAAAAAATAGTATTCTCGTTGCAATATACAAAGAAATTAATCATAGATCTCCTTCTGGTCCCTATCCAACTATCACACATGATGGTACAACCACGCTCCTTCCATACGTTTTTATAGTTGTCGACCCATACCTTCAAGTCATTATTCCTCTTCGAGCCCAACATCATAAATGTAGCGAGATGTGGGGGCTTTTACATTAGGCCCAGCATCTGCAATTGCATTCACCATCGTCTAAAAATATGGACTGGATGCTGTATGTGCTGGTACACATGCATGTAAAAATCATTTCACAATTTCTTTCAAGGCATTTTTTGCTGAGGTCTTGACTCTTTTCAATGTTTGCTTGATTTCAGGCTGTCTGACAGATCTTGATATGTACAAAAATTGGTCCATAGGACCGCGTGCCACATCTGACGTCCGTCCACAACCTAACATAGAACTAGCAGTCTTGCGAGCAGAAGAGCCCCTATGAACGAATCTCCCAGGCTGAGAACCAGTAGGCACTGATCCACCTGATGATCCTATGCCTCTTCGTCGGCCCTCATCTTCTCTATTTGTCCACAAATTGGCACGAACAACTTTGGTGTACTCTGCATCAGGATCATTTGGATCCTCCTCATCATCATCTAAATTGATTGGCCGCTGAACAGGTAGACTGTAATCCCTTTGTCTCTGGCGTCCTGATATTTCATCTTGTAAATCCATGTGTTGTTGAGATAATAAATCTTTCTGTACTTTTTTACCCAGCATATAAGTCCTCATTTCTTTCTTCGAGTTTAGCGGAACTGACTCACATCTGCTGACGTCTCATGCTATGTCAGTAATATGATTTCTTAGGCGATACACGTCTTCCCCCATCTCTTTTCCACACCAGTTGTATTTGACCCTCCTCTGTCTACTGTCCACTAGTGTGCAATGCTGCCAACTAGGATTAGCGTCCTACTGCTCTACATCTTGTTCATGATGTCCTTGCTCTGCCATATTCCTGCATAACATAAAAAGGCACAAATGAAATCATATTGTAATAAGTTCAATTGAGTGTTTAGTACATTCAATTGAATCATAATTACACTAATCATACAAAAGTCCTAATTTTTAACTCCTAATTAGAATTTATTTTATCAAATTAACGCTAATAACATGCAATTAATGAAAAAAATCTATTGCAATAAGATTGTAATAAGTTCAATTGAATATTTGACGTACTCAATTGAACTCTAATTACACTAATCATACAAAAGTTTCAATTTTTAAATCCTAATTAAGGTTAATTTTAAGTAATTAGTACTAATGACGAGCAATTAATGTAAAAATCTAAACAATTAAGTTCTAATAATTTGACACATTCAATTAAACTATAATTATACTAATCATACAAAAGTCCTAATTTTTAATCTCTAATTAGGATTAATTTTACCAAATTAACGCTAATAAAATGCAATTAATGCAAAAAATTGTACAATCAGATTGTAATAAGTTCAATTGAGTATCTGCACTTAATTGAACTCTAATTACACTAATTATACAAAAGTTCTAATTTTTAATCCCTAATTAAGGTTAATTTTAAGTAATTAGTATTAATGACGAGCAATTAATACAAAAATATGAACAATTAGGTTCTAATTAGTTCAATTGAGTGTTTGACACACTCAATTGAACTATAATTACACTAATCATACAAAAGTCCCAATTTGTAACTCCTAATTAGGGTTAGTTTTATTAAATTAACGCTAATAACATGCAATTAATGTAAAAAACTATGCAGTTAGATTGTAATAAGTTCAATTGAGTGTTTGACACACTCAATTGAACCTTAATTATATTAATCATACAAAAGTCCCAATTTTTAACTCTTAATTAAGGTTAATTTTGAGTAATTAGTACTAATGACGAGTAATTAATACAAAAAACTGTACAATTAGGTTCTAATAAGTTCAATTGACTGTTTGACACACTCAATCGAACTCTAATTACACTAATCATACAAAAGTCCCAATTTTTAACCCCTAATTAGGATTAATTTTAACTAATTAATGCTAATAACATGCAATTAATGTAAAAATCTGTACAATTAAGTTCTAATAAGTTCAATTGAGTGTTTGACACACTCAATTGAACCATAATTATACTAATCATACGAAAATCTTAATTTTTAACTCCTAATTAGGATTAATTTGGTTGATTTTGTCTAATCAACATGCTAAATTTTTTTTGAAGCTAAATATTAATAGATCTACACAACCATACATCATTTTTAATTTTTTGAGAATTTGAAAAAAAATTAGATCGAAATATACCTTAACTTGGATCGGGATGCGGAAACAAAATCCGACGTCAACGGCGGCGGCGGCTGGCCGGCGAGGACGGGGTAAAAACCCCCTTCTTTCGATCGATCAAGAGAGAGAGAGAGAGAGAGAGAGAGAGAGAGAGAGAGAAGGAGATGGTGGTGGCGGGCTGGCGGCGGGCTGCCCGGAGGCGAGTGGCGGCGGTGGGCGGTGGGAAGGGTGGCTCGGCGAAGGGCTGGGGGAGGGGGGAAACCAGCATCAACAACATTTCTGCTGCTGCTGCTGGCTCCCGATCCCCCTTTAAGGGGGGATCCGGGAGCGCCTGAATTGGGCGGTATCGGGTTCGGATGGGTGGCGATTCGGATCGGAATCAGACGATTCCGCAATCCATGGCCCATCTTGCCCAAGCCAAGTTTGGCCAGGATTAGTCGTAAAGCTAAGCCCTTCCTATAAAAAGTTCTAAAAAATGTGAAAATTCACAAAGTAGAAAATTATATGTTAAATCTAAAAATGAAAAGTAGAGCATGATAATCATAATTTTAAAAACAAAGGATGAAGATTTAAGCATTTTACATTTCATGAACTCCAATCTATTGTAGAAGCCAAATAAACAATTCTTTGTGGCTAGCTATTAGTGAGAGACAAAGAAACCCTAACCAGACCTTACTGTAGACTGCCAATAAGTGTTACTTCCATTACTTGTTCAGAAAGGTATGGTCAAATACTAAAGAGGAATACGAGGATAAATTAAAAAAAGGAAAGAAAAACTGATGAAATTTGATGGACTATCTAGATGTTCTTTCTCTGTTTTCACTTTTCCCTTTGTTCTTTTTTTACTTTCAATTGTTCTCTCTCTTTAACTTCCCCTTCGCAATTAGTGGAGGTAACAATCTTTTGCAGTTTGCAAGTGCAGAGTTTTCCTAAGGTTTCTTTGCATCTCAGCAAAATGTGGTGCAAGGCTACATAAGAAGGAACCCCTTGGGTAGAAATGTGTTAAAACTGATACACCTTAAATGTGCCGGTTGTCGAGGTCAGAGAAGAGCTTAGTAAAAGGCCAAGATCTCACTCATGGACAACCATAGATCTAAAGCCATCGCCGTCAGAGCTTGAGCCCTAATGCCGAATGTGCAGCAAGATCAGCCCGAGCCGAGAATGTATCCCGACCCTTCAGCAGATCTTCTTGCCGATGGAGCCCAATAAGCTCATTGGCCCACAAAATGCCCCCCTAATGTCCTTCACAATGGCCCAATAGTCTTGGCCCCAACCTATCAAGGGTTGCCACATGTCTCAGACGATTCCTAGGAATAGTTCCACAGGAAAACTTAAGTTTGCAGCATGCATCCCACAAACATAAATAAGGTTTGATAGGTATGGTGCTGATCTTGGAATATTCTTAGTACTGAACATTCTCCTTGTCTTTCACATTCTCAATTCTAACTTCAAGCATCAAAGTGGTTTTTCCTCTCGGTTCATTCTGGAGGATGTCTGACCTCTATTCATTTAGGTAGGATGGCAATTCCTCCCATGGTTAGCATTATTGGTCGATACGTACTAGTATCGGTCGGTATTGGTACTGATACTGGGGGGGGGGGATACCAGTCTTTACCTTAAAATAAAAATAAAATAAAATATTTCTTATTGGCCAGTACCTGGCTGAAATGGGCCAATACCAGGCCAATACGCTCGATACCGATACAGATACATATCCTTACCAGTATCGTTATTGATATTGGTACTGCCAACCTTGATTCCTCCTCCTGCTCCTGCTCCCAGCCTTTGCTGACACCTCCAGCTGGTATCTCCACTTAGATTCAGTGCTTCTTGACAGGCATCTCTATGGTCAAACTCGTCATCTGTTTTCCAACCACAGTACTGATGATATATTATTGTTCACAGCAGGGGATCATCATGAAATGGTGGTGGTGGTCACCATAATCACTGGAGCCTTATCCCATTTATGTGGTTGACTACATGAATCCTGTCCCATCATTTCAATGCTACATTTGTAGTTAAACCTAGTAAGGTCTAGTCCTTTCCTAATTCATCCAACAGTCTCATTTTAGACCTTCCTTCTCCGTTCGGATTTGATCATGACAAAATGGTACATATGAAAAATCTGTTAGTAGTATTGGAAGTAGTCACAAGGTTAAAGGTTTATTATGCCAAATCAGAAATGGCAAGATCTAGTCCTTTCTTTCTATGTCCAACTGTCATTTTAGACTTTTCCCTCATTCTTTTATCATTCTCCACTAAGGATCTGATCGTGATGAAATGGTAAATGCCAAAAGTCAGTGGTCGGAAGTTGTCACTGGCCACAAAGGTTAGATACCAAATCAGAAATAGTTGGAGTTAACTTTGTTGAAGATGAAGTGTTGAAACAAGACGGAATCTTAGGGTTCAAAGGTTATAAATTCCCAATTAAGTCATTATCTGATGGGCCTATCAGGATGAGAGATTGGAATCAGATTATTCAGAAATTTGACATGAGATCGGAGGGGCGGAAGGCTAAACTCCTCTTATCTAACCTAACAACTTAGTGATCTTTCAGTCTCCTAAAGCTGTGAAGAGTAGAATTGAGGCAACTAGAAGATTCTTTTCCCCAGAGGAGCCAATCAAGTGCAGAGAGGAATGCATATAGCAACTATGGTAGAGTCTGCATATCTAAAGAAGTAGGTCTCAGCAGCATTGCAAATTGGAATGGAACACTGTTGGCAAAATGGATGTTGTGGTTAGATTGTCCGGATCAAGTACTATATAGACTGCAGCCAATGGTGTTTAAAGGCCTAAAACTACATCTAATGTCCCACAAGGATGGAAGGTATTTTTAGAAGTACTGATTTTATGGAATGTTCTACAAGCTGGGGATGGGACATTAGTCTGATTTTAGGAAGACAGTGGTGTTTGGATTAGCTCAATAAGATGCTTAGGCCATTGTGTGAAAGCTAACTCTTGGGAAGGGAAGAGAAACATTTTCTTCTTTGAGGTTTATGCTAATGGTAAGATAGGAGCTTGCTATTCTGAATGAACTTGACTAACCCAAAAGTATAGCAATACACTCAACTGTGCAGAATCTTAGAATATTCAGCTTACAGAAGTTTGTGAGGACAGAACAGAAGATGCTTGAGCTGGGACGCAAATGTAGAATTTTCGCTGAAGTTTTTATCATCAAGAACATCAGTCAATGGGGGTTTGTAGAGTTGGGTGGAGGAATATATTCTAGAAAACTAATGCCCCATATAAGGTTAAAGTGTTCCTTTGTAAGGTAGCTTTGAAGTTTGAATAGATTATCAACTTGCGATCGAATGCAATTTATCCAAGCCACACAATTCTGCTGTATCTTTTCTGCCCCAATAGTTGATTTGCTAGGTCAGCTCTTCATCACATGTGGAATAGTGGAGATTATTTGGATTATCCTCTTAAAAGCATCCTCTTCAAAAGTATTCATTCTTACAAACCACAAAACTCGTGTTGAGTTTGAAGGGCCCAAGATCATAAGCACTAGCACAACTGAAATTAGCCGATGTAGGACTATTATATAGTCACTCCAATACTCCCCCTCACGGCCAAGATGGGCCGTGAAAATTGGATGAGTGGAGGTGGTGCAAATTAGATGATAAATTTGGGAAGATAAAGTTGGGCCAAGCCCTTGATCTGATACCATCTTACAAACCACAAAACATGGGTGTTGAGTTTGAAAGGCCCAAGATCATAAGCACTGGCCACAACTGAAATTAACCGATGTAGGACTATTATATAGTCGCTCCAACATTCATGATTGTCTATGGAAGCCCAGTGATTTGAATCAAGGAAGGAAAACTCGGGGATCGGACACGGATCGGT
Source organism: Zantedeschia hybrid cultivar (assembly GCA_030544215.1). Taxonomy (NCBI): domain Eukaryota; kingdom Viridiplantae; phylum Streptophyta; class Magnoliopsida; order Alismatales; family Araceae; genus Zantedeschia; species Zantedeschia hybrid cultivar. The sequence continues at coordinate 29,324,579 of JARZZO010000003.1, read as the reverse complement.
CCGGGTTTGCGATCGGATCGGCCCCGACCAATCTGACCGATTCCCCCATTTTATTGTAAAGAAAGGTTAAAAAAATTATAAAAAATAAAAAAAATAACAGCCTTAAGATGCCCAAAACTTATCTAGGACATTGGGTAAGCCCTTGGGAATTTATTAATTTTTAAAAAGTTAGATACATGGGGGGGACATAATACCTACCCCTAAGTAAGTTAGTCATATATATGAATAAATGATAAAAAAAAAAAATCATTGAAGTCTTATATTGTAGGTGTAATACAAATATTGGACAAAGTTTTCCTAAGACATGTAAAACTCATACCATTGTTTATGTTCCTCAAGAAACTGGTCATACTCATCTGTGTGGCCATAGATGATTGTCACCGGCACCCATTGTTGTGCATCACCTCCCTAATAAGGTCTTCCTGATGCATCCGAGTATTGAGGATATGCTCCTGATACATATCATCCTGGGTAACTAGATGCATCGGAGGGTTGAGCTGCATAATACCCTGCTGGGGGTACGTATGAATAGGGAGTATAAGCTCCATACCCTTTGATAGAGCTTGAGATGAAGCATCTGAGAATTGGTATTGAGGAAAATCTGCTGACCTTTGTGTTGCCCTCCTTGTATGTCCAATGCTAGTTTGTTGTTGTTGTTGCTTTCCTTTGCCCTTATTTTAGCTGCCAACTTGCTTGAATGGTCTTTGTCTTGAGTGCAATGCGTAAAATCTTCCTCTCCGGTGAAGACAATCAGAGGGGCTTCACTTCCTTGACCCGATTCTTGTCTTTGAGATGATTGATGTTGCAAGGATCCACCTTGACGCTCGTGTGAATCATCATCATCAATAGTCATCTTGAAGTGGAATCGTCTGAAGTCTGACATTGTACTTTGTCGCTCAGATTTGGCGTTTCCTCCTCTTCCTCTTCTTCTACCGTAGCTAGATCTGTAATATCCAATGGACTTGTTAGTGACCCCTTACCTTTACCTTTACATGGTCTTGGTACAAGGGACGCATATTTCTTTTGTCTTTTAGGAGGAGGTTGGAGAAGTTGAAACTCTATGGACAATGGGATTATGTCCAATTCTCCTTCCGCCCATGAGCGTTCATTTGGGTCAAAATCACCCAAGACATTCGTTGCATTCACCCATGCATGAAGGGGGTTCTCCTCTTCGAAAATTTCGTCGATGTTGATCAGTACTTCAACTAGAGGTTCCCGTTGCACAGGTCGTCCGGCAACCTCCTCTCTTCAACATGTTTCTTCCTTCTGGTTCTTTTGGGTTCATTGAAGATTCTTCAACTTTAGCCGTATGTTGTAGTGACAAAAGACCAGGTGCTCTAATCTTTGTGAGCTTAATTGGTTCTTTTGCTTGGTGTGGATCAAACTAAAGGTTGACCAGTTTCGCTCACATCTAGAGGCTGAAGTCGTCTGACTCAACACACGCATGGCAACATATGCTAGATCTTCATAGCGTGGGACTTTTCCATAATTCATCCACCAATCAACTACAAGATTATCATAATATAAGTCGTTTAAGTCACGTAAGACATGTAACTTATGTAAATCGTTTAATTGTTCCGTAGTTTAGTTACCTGGCGAAAGTAGCATGACTTCCCTTTGAGCATGATGAGTCCCAAAATGGAGCATCTTTAGCCTATAGTCATGCATCTTGTTGCATGCTATTATAGCTCGGTCCTCGTCCGGTAATAAACACCGAATGACATTCTTCGTCCTACGAAGAACTTTTTCATCATCTGGCAAATTTTGGGTAGCGGTACTGTATTGTCATCTTGGGTTAAAGAAATGACCTATAAGTCTATTATTAGTAAATAATTGTCAAAAAAAAAATAGTGAGAATATGTTAGAAAGTAAAAAGTAGTTATCTATTGCATGCAAATCATGGTGAAGTGTCTTATGTCATCTTCTATCTATGATTTCCCACCACTTTCTAAAGTTGCTCTTGTTTGCCTTGACAATGTCCTCCTTTGCACGATCCATTGCTTTGTAAAAATAACCCATTGTAGCCTTCGGGTCACCATCCACCATCTTGAGGACACGTACATGAAGCTCTACTACACTAAGTATCATCTTAATGTTCTTCCAACTGTCTGTCTACGATGAGCTCCTCCACTTGCTTCCCCTTATCCCTATCCGATTGCTTTGTGTGCCTTGTCATCCACTCTTCCCATCCTTTACTTGAAATCATTGCCATGAAACTACACTTTTGAAATTGCATACTCTATAAGGAAATGAAAGTAGAATCGAAACGAGTTACCTTAGGATGCAGTAACTCCCTCTGGTTAATGTGCTCGCGCGTTAATGTGAGCACAAAGTTGTGGTTGTAGATGTAAGAGGTGATGAATTGAGCCCACTTCATCGTCTCCTCTACCATTTCATCCTTGTCGATGTCTTCTAACATCAAATCTAGAGAGTGGGCGGAGCATAGTAGCCAATATAGGTGCTGCCGCTTCTCCATCGACATTTGACTAACAACTTTATAGGCAGCTGCGTTGTTCATGACAGCTTGCATGACCTGATCCTCTTTGACTTGCTCCACAATTTCATTGATTAGCTTGAAAAGATAATTAGTGTTCTTGACCTTACCACTGGCATCAACCGACTTTTAGAAGATAGTCCCAGCTTGACAGTATATAAGGAAGTTGATCATGCTCTTCATTGTTATGCCTATTAAAAAAAAGGAGATAATAATTAGTTAAGAACAAAGTGGTTATTAATGAAAAAGTAAACATGACACCCCTAATTGGATATGCTCACTTGTCTAGCCATCAGTCATAACTGTGCAGCCTCTCTCATCCCATATTCTTTCAAAGAACTTGATGTATTCCTTGAGATCAGCTACCTCTTATAGTGGGCAAGTGTTGTAGATTTTCTTGGGCATTGGTCTTGAAACACCTTTACCTACTTCTCCGATTGTCTTGATCATGTCCTCCTAATAAGGGCCCTTGGCAGTGTTCATCGGTACGCTATTGTAAATGAACCATCTTGAATAAGTTCGAGCTTTTCCTTGCATATCTTCAAATTCTTCCATGGCAGCCGTAATAGATAGTTACCTACTCCTCCTCTGTATCAGATACGGATATATTGGACCTACCTTAGGATTATTGTCCCTAGTTAGGTCATAAATTTTCTCTTCATTAGATCTTTGTCCGGACCCACTTCCTTGTTTAATGTGTCGACCAGTCCGTTTGTAAAAATCCTCTTCGGCAAAAGATTTTCGGCTTGCTTCCATTGCACGCCGCATTTCATTTTAAGAACGAGTAAAGAAAAGAAATAAATAATTTAGATTGAAAATTCTAGAAAAACAAGACTAATGAGATGTTGAGTAGTATAAACATTACTTGATTCAAAATCTGCAAAATTGCAAATGAAGTTGATCTCCTTCTTTGTATATCTTATGGTTCTTCCTCCGGAGGGTATATGAGCACTTCGGTGGAAGGACGGATCATCTCCTCTCTAACTCGACCCCTCGCTGTAGATGTCACTCCTCTCTCGGCATCTTTTTGTTGTAAGTAGTTCTTGAATTGATTCCTTATCTCTGGTGGGACATTAGAACAAGCTTTGACTTCATCTTTGATGCCCACCAAATGTTGCTTGAGATGAAAAAAATCCACCTGAAATAACTCTACTACAATAGTTACATTTTACCTTATGAGCATTCATGTCCACTACAGTGCAATGGTTCCATCCGGGGTTGCTTCGAGAAGAGCCGAATGTTAACTCATTTTGCCTCGAGGTAGACATGTTAAAAGTAAAAAAATAAAAGATTAAGAAAGAAAAAAAATAAAAAATGTCGCCTAATGCCACTAGAATACAACTCCCTAAAGCTCAATTACACTAATGAGAGCTTTAGACAGCAATTAGAATCCAATAAGAGCTTAGAGAGAGAGAGAATTTAGAGAGAGAGAAATAACTTAGAGAGAGAAGTAAGGAATTGAGTTGGTGGGGATGGGGGAAGGCCTAGGGGTTTTTTTTAAGCCTTCTAAGGCCCTTGCTAGCCGTTGGGAACGTGGCTAGGTGCGAACTAGCCATTTTACAATGGCTAGTTTGCAGTTAGCCTTTGGGCCTTAGATCGACCGATCCTAGGAAAGGAATGGTGGGTCAGGGCTCGGGATCAGATTGGTCCAGCCGAAAATCTAGCGGATCGACCGATCCGATCCGATCTGCACCGATTCTGCCTTCCTTGATTTGAATGTGCAACAGTGTTTCAATAACATATGGCACTATGTTTTTGGTAGTTGCCATATTGTACCAGATCATGTTGACTCGTGCTAGTTGACTCGTATCTGGGTGAGTCTAAGCTACTGGCATGCATTGAATTGAATCGGATCATGCCAATTCGTACATGCATAATGAGTTCTTTTGGATAGAGTTTTCCTTATTTCATAAGTAAGTTTACACTTGTATATTGATTAATAATGTATATTTCTCCAAAATGTGGCTTAAAATAATTGCTATTTACAAACTCATTGTCTTGAGTTAGCCTGACTCAAGCGACTCGTGCGAGTCAGATTAGTACTGACTCATATTTGAGAAGATATGATCTGATATGGATCAACGATATGACGAACCTTGTTGAAGAGAACTGTGAAATTTGTGGCAGACTCGTCTGTTGCAACACGTTTAGTGAATTTGAAAGATCTGGTTCTAGGTAGCAGAATTAAGAAGTGGAGAAGCATGTTCATTGATGTAGAAGGATCTATATGCTTTGGTTTAGTGTAGGGAAGGCTAAATTCCCTTTCTCATCTACCAGCTTATAAGCACCTCCTTCGTAGACTTTACTGATTATAAAAAGCCCTATCCAATTTGACTTGAATTTATTCTTGGGACGGGATGCCATGGCATCTTTCTGTTTTACCATCATCAGGTCTCCCTTTTTAAAACTCCTTTCTTTTACCAGTATGTCGAAGGCCCGTGACACTCTGGCTTGGTAGACTTGCAGGCATTGATAAGTCGCCGATCTTTTACCCTCGAGGTCAGATAACTCCTTGTATTGCCTTTGGACTTCACTCATATCAACTCCTTGCAAATCATAGTCTAAGGCCACCCGATAGGATGAGAGCTCAATTCCAACGGGGACAACGACTTCTGCCCCATAAACTAGAGAGTATGGAGAATACCCAGTTGGAGTTTTGTAGACCGTGCGATAGGCCCACAGTGCTTTATGTACCTTTTCATCCCGATCTCGCTTTCGTCCTTCACTGATTTTCATTGGCAACTTGCAAAGTGTCTTATTGAATGCTTCAGCCATGCCATTGGCCTACGGGTAGTAAATTGAGAATGCATTCCATTCAATGTGGAATTTGGTCGCCATCTTGTAAATTATTTTATTTTTGAATGGGGTGCCGTTGTCTGATGTGATCCGACTAGGTGTCCCAAATCTGTATATGATGTTGTGCCGGACTTCACCAGTGACTTCCTTTAATAGGATGCTTCTGCCCAACATGTGAAGTATTCTGTTGCAACCAAAATATACTTACACCCTCGCGAGGAAGGCGTGAGTGGGCCCACCACATCCATGCCCCAGTGAGCAAATGACCATGTAGGGACTGTAAGGTGTAGCAGATTGGGAGGTCTTCTAGGGATTGGTTCAAAGGCTTGGCATTGGGGGCAACTCTTTGCCACTTTCTCGCAGTCTGCGAACATTGTGGGCCAAAAGAAGTCCTTGGCCTTGATGTTGATTTTCATTTCCAGACCAGATTGATGCGCCGCACTGACTTCAGAATGAACTTCTTTAAGTATCTTTCGGACCTCCTTTGGTGAAAGGCACCTTAAAATGACCACATTCTTGTCTTCAGGGACTAGCCGGTGTGAGACTCCATCGATCAGCCTATAGGATGCTGCCCTACATAATAGTTGGATATGTTCAGTTTTTTCATCTGGAAGCCAACCCTCTTTGATTTTGACGATCGAAGTCTGTCAATCCTCTTCTTCTTCTCCGCCTTCTTCAACAGCGTTGACTTCGAACGCTGTTAAGCCATCTTCTTCATTCAGAGAGCTTGGGAAGAGCCTCTTATCTTTCATAAGAATTTCAGCTTCGCCTGTAGGTGGCAACTTCAAAGTGGCGGCTAGTTTGAGAAGGGCATCGACCTGAGCATTTTGCCCACTTCTAATATGCTCTATTTCGAAAGTATAGAACTTTTTGCTTAACCTTACAACGACAGTATGATAGACTATCAATTCTGTCTTTCTGACTTCGAAGATCCTAAGGATTTGCCTTATGACAAGGAGGGAGTCTCTGTATACTTAGATGCATTGGACACCAATTTCTAGGATGACTTTCGCCCCACTATCAGAGCTTCATATTTTGCTTCATTGTTTGTCAAGGACTTTGTGAGCGCACATGAATGGTATAGCACACTGCCATCAGGAGTAACAAAGACAAGACCCACTCCAGCTCGGGTTGTTGATGTGTCGTCAGGCATGGTGACAATTCTTGACGCTACATCGAAGTATAACTGCCATAATTTAATTTCAGCATGTTGCACCTCTAATGTTTCTTGTGTCGGTAGCATCTGCTCATCTGACAATTCACTATTCAGAGGTGAGTCTTCGGGAATTGGGTGAGCCGCCAAAAATTTGACTATGCCTTGTCCCTTTATTGCCTTCTGAGGTACAAATGTAATGTCAAACTCCATGAGGAGTAAAGCCCACTTCCCATGTCTTCTTGAAAGTATGGGTTGTCGAAGCAAGAACTTTAACGGGTTAAACCACGATATGAGTTAGACTTTGTACGCGAGTAGGTAATGCTTCAACTTCTTGACGGTGAATACCAATGCCAAGCACATTTTCTCTATGGGAGAGTAGCAATGCTTAGGACCCACCGGCATCCTGCTGAAATAATATAACGGTTGCTCCTTGCCATCTTCATTTTCTTGTGCTAGTAATGCTCCCGGGGAAGCATCTAGGGCTGTAATGTAGAGGGTCAGTGGCCTGCCTTTTATAGGTGCCCCCAACACCAGAGGTTTGAGGAGATACTCTTTGATTTTGTCGAAGTCATGTTGGCACTCCTCGTCCTATATAAAGGGATCCCCTTTCTTTGTCAACTTCGAGAATGGTTGGCACCTTCCTAACAAGTTGGAAATGAATCTTCTGATGTAGGCCAACCTAATTTGTAAGGATCTAAGTTCAGTCAGGTTCTTGGAAGGAGGTAATTCTTTGATGGCTTTTATCTTGTCAGGGTCAATTTTTATCCCTCAGTATCTGAACACAAAACCAAGGAATTTGCCACTGGATACACTAAAGACGCATTTTATGGGGTTCATCTTTAGTTGGTATTGTCGAAGCCTTTCGAACACCCTTCGTAGATTTGCCAGGTGGCCTTTTCTTCTTTCTGGCTTTACAACCAGGTTGTCTACATAACATTCAACTAGGTCGTGGAGCATTTCATTAAATATCTTTGTCATAGACCTCTGGTAAGTGGCGCCATCATTTTTGAGTCCGAAGGCATTGTCTTATAGTTGAAGATTCCTCTTGGGAGTTCTGAAGGCCGTATGGTTTTTGTCCTTGATGGCCATCCTTATTTGATTGTAACCGGACGATCCATCCATGAAGGACATGGCTTCAAAACCCGTGGTGACATCTATCATGGTTTCTGTGATTGGTAGTGGGAAGTCATCATTGGGGCATCCTTTGTTCAAGTCCCGAAAGTCAATGCAGACTCGAACTTGACCATTTTTCTTTTTTACTGGCAGAATATTGGCCATCCACACCAGATACATACATTCTTCAATGAAGTCAACTTCCCGCATCTTATCGAGTTTTGCATTCACCTTTGTTTCTAATCTGGATGCATTCGCCTTTGGGGCTGTTTCACTGATTCAGTGTCGTGTAGAATGGATGACTCATGCTCGACTACTGAAAGATCCAGTTCGGGCATTTCTTTGCAATTCCAGGCGAAGCAGTCTTTAAACTCTAGGAGGACCTTTGTGTACGCTTGTCTTTCATCTTCTTTTAGAAGGGCACTGATGAAGATTTGGCGATGTTTTTTTCAGCCCGCCCAGTTTGATTTCAATTAATTCGTCGACAGTAGCTTGTCCTCCGTCTTCCATCTCCTGAGGGACTGGTCAGAGATCGATAATTCTTCTTCTTCATCAGTGTTGGCCACATAAACTTCATGCCAAGCTGGCTCCTCTTCCGAGCTGGTTAGTTGATTTATTTTCCGTGACTCTTTTAGAGGAGAAATGAGATTTCTTCCTTTTTCTACATCAGCTTCAAGTTGTTCTATCAAGGCTTGAGGAGGTCCTTCTGGAGAAGATTCCTATTCATGAGTAGGGCTTGGGTCTGCCGTGGTTGACTTCGGAGGAAAGAGAATTTCCTCATCTCCTCCCTTAGGCTATCAAATTTTGCTACCGCAGCATGCCTTTCAGCGTCATGTGGCAGCAAACTGACCATATTGACTGCATAATAAATAGAAGGCCTACATTGCTGTCCATAGTCTAGGCCCCTCCAATTTCCTTGAGAGAAGGGACGTTACCCCCTCACTTCAGCTGGGTACCACAATTCTTGGAAGAATCTGCTTTTGGTTGCATTTTGCTTTTTCGGAATTTTTTGTTGCTCGCACATCTCTTTGATATATTGCAGTATATCATCCAGCTCTAGGATTTCTTCTTCAACCTCTTGTCAAAGGACTTCCACCTGAAATCATCATCAGGGGGCCTTTTTGGCACCAAATCTCCCTTGTAAAAGACAATCCGTCGATCGTCTTTGTGGAGCATAATGAAGGTCTTCAGTTCTTTGACTGTGTGAACCTCTCTTTGGAAGACTAGCTTCATGATTTTGGGGGGAAGATGCACACTAGCATCGACTTCCCTACCGATGGTGTTTGCTTCTAGGTTGATGACATGTCTCCTAGATTTAGTGGGTTTCACCTTCTGCTTGAACTTTGCAGCCTTCGCTTCATTGATAGTTATGCCTCCCTCTTCATTTGAAGGCTCTTCTATTACCTGCTTCCCTTTGCGGCGGCTCTCGTCGGTAGCTAAGTCTACTGCTTTTTCAAAAAACAACTGCGCATCGGCATGGTGGCAATCATAAGTTTTGAACAACTCCAAATCTGTGAAGATTCGGTGTTGTTCGCCATCTTTGGTGTATTTAATGCACTGATGTAGGGTAGAAGACACAACCTAATTTTTGTACAGCCAATGCCTCTCTAGAAGCACCTTGAAAGAAGTGTTCGAGTCCACAATGAGGAACGAGACGTGGGTCACCCAATCATCTTAGGTTAGTTCCACATCTACCCATCCCATAGCTTCTTCTGCATCTTGATTGAAGCTGGAGATTGTTACCCTTTGCACCTTTTTCATGTAGGGGGTAAGATACATGGCTCGAAATTTTTTGAAGGGCATGAGATTTACTACCGACCCCAAATCTATCAAGATCTGGTCCACTTCTTGACCATTGATTTTACCCCATATGTACAACGGCCTGGTATGGCAGGGTGATGGCAACATCATATCTTCTTTGGTGAAGGTCACTGTAGCTTCGTACACTTCATATACCTGAGCTCTAATTTCGGCCATGTGGACCTCATATGCTTCCGGATCTTAGAAGACAACGATCAATGCTTCCCTCAATTCCTTGCTTTAAGGCAATGGCTTCCTAAATGCTAAGGGTTGCTGCCATCCTCTTCATGGCGTAAAGAACCTTCCGATTTACTTGAGCATGAGCCTTCTCGATGGAAGGTATTATTTTGACTATACTTTTTAAAGTTTCATTTAATGCCTTTTATTAGTTTGACTCTTCCGGAGTTTTTTCTACAGAAGCCTCCTCTTCTTGGGAATCGACTTTCAAACCTTCGTCAAATAAACCTACCAGAGCATCCACATCGTCTGTAGAACTGGGCTACGTTGAAGGACTTGCCTCCTCGAGAATCGCAATCGGTCTCGCTTTTTTTTGAGGCTGTGAAGGACCTTCTTCTTCAGACGAGGGATAGAAATAAACATTGCCTCTTACTTCCAGTTCAGGGACCGGATTCGACACTTCTCCTTTGAAGTGTATTACCTTATCTTGGTCTATAATACTCTTGCCTCTGCTCCGGCCACCCTCACGGCCTCGACCTCTTCCTCGATTCTGTAGTTTGGCTCTTCTTTGATAGGGTGCAAGGGGTCTTCTAGATTTAGGTGAAACACATCTAATCTCATCCTCCAAGAGTTGCTTCCAACTCGAAATTGCACAGAGGCCATATTGCAGGAGAATGACTGAAATTGCCGCTCAAGCTTTTTCACAGTCAAAGCAAATCTGTGGTTGGTCGCAATCAAAGGTGGCCTTGATGGCTTGCTCTACCACCGTATCAGGTAATATTTGATATTCTCCAAACATCTTCTCCTTGTCTTTCTTCGAGGAGCTTGTTTTTGCCTTTTCCTCTTTCGAAGTTGTTTGTTGCCATTGTAGCTTTTATCTTTCCATGTCCCTGAGGATCGTCCCAAAGGTATCAAGGGTTGCTTTAGCTCGTGGAGTGGGCGGCCCATTTAAGACTACCCCTCCATATTGATAAGGAGGCATTTTTTTCAGGCTGAGGCTTCAACATTTCATGGGTTGATACTTTTACGAAGCTTTTGTCCATGCAGTTCTTGTGCAATACATTTACCGTGTAGGTGATTTTATCTCGCTTATGGGCTCTTCATCAGGTACTTGCCCATGTTGATCTTCCCTTCTCAGATCAATTTCTCAACCTCATCCTTGGTCGCAAAGCAAATCTCGATCGGATGGCTGATGAAATGATGATATGGATAGCAGCAGGGCACATCAGTCCGGTGCATTAGGAGGACAATCGCCCTCTTGCTCATACATAGCCCAAAGAGCTCCTGGGTCTTTTCCTTAGGAAAGGAGTAGGGTTTGCTGAGTTTCTCTTCCAGAGAGTTAAAGCCTTCAAAGCTTATCCCTGTTTCTTCTTTACTGGTGGCTCGTCTTCTCTTATGGCTTTCGCCTTCTGCATGAACGTTTGTAGGGCTATCTTCATAATCACCATAACCTCTTCTTCTGAGAGTCATCTGCTCCTTGCGCTTCACTTCGGGCATCTCATTTAGGTCCATGAGTCGTTTGTTGTCCTTCATTTGGGGACGTCGGTATTCAGACCCTTGCTCTTTCAAAGACGGGGACCTAGTGCTCCTCTTCTCAGCGAGGACTTCTGTTAGCTGTCTCGAGAGACCTTGCACCATATGAGTGAGTTCTGCCTACTGTTGAGAAAGTTGCCCCAAGCTAACATGAATTTCCTTTAGCGCTGCCAGAATGGACCCTTCTGGAGGGGGAGTTGCTGGAGTATATATAGGTGTTTCTTCCCGCTCTGGTGAGGAATATATGTACTCTTCTTCTGGGTTGGCCCACGACGACCCCTCACTCATATGAATGACATTCGCAGTAAATGTCTACTTTGGCTTCTGGTGTGGCTGAGGTGGGTTTACCAAGTACCTACCCATCTCAATAGTCCCTTCTTAGATGAGCTTCTCAATCTCATCCTTACATAAATAACAATCTTCCACCATATGCCCCAACATGCGGTGATATAGGCAGTAGTTATGTTTGTTGGTCGTGCCCACTTCTGTTGGCCTCTTTGATTCTGGAGAATTATGAGGGCTGCTCGAACACACGTGCCAAACAACTTCCTTGTATGTTTTCTTGTGAAAGAGTACGGCCTCTTCATCTTCTCATTAAGGGAGGAGGCTGACCCTTTCCCATTTCCCCTTACATTTGAAGTGGATGCATTCGTACTGACTTTGCCCTCTACTTTCTCCATTGTCGATGTAAAATCGATGGCGTTAACTTCTTTTATGGCGGGACATTCCCTTGAAGCCTTCCTCTTGTTGAAAGAAATAGTAGAATTGTCAGCAAAGAACATTTCGATCTCTGTGACAATGTTGTTCAACTGATCAAAGTCTCTGACATTTGCCTCGATCAGCTTCTCATTGATTGCGGACTTCAAGCCTCTTTTACATAGCTTCACCGCATCTTCAAGGACTGACAGATTATCACACTTCATGCTGAGATTTTGCCATTTCTTGATATACTCCACGGCACACTCATTTTTCCCTTGTCTTAGAGTGACCGATCAATGATTGTGACTTTCCACTTCGACACTTCGAAGCGGTCTAAGAATTTTTTCTGCATCTCTTCCCAACTGCTTATGGATTTGGGCTTCAGTTTCGCATACCATTGGCATACTGTGCATGTCAGTGAGGTGGAGAAGAACCTCAGTAGGTATGCTTCATCGGTGACCAACTCTCCCAGATCTCTCATGTAATGGGCGATATGTTCCTGGGTTGAGCCCTGCTTATCATATATGGTAAATTTGGGGCACTTGTTATGATTAGGCGGGAGCTTCTTGAACAGGTGACCCACCGAGAATGGTACTTTGTACAAGTCAAAGGTGTTTATCCCATCGCCCTGCTTGGCCATTTTGGCTTCAACAATTTGCTCAATCATGTGCTTCTGAGACATTGCGGTCTCTTCTACAGGAGTGTTAGATTGTTAAGCATTGTGGTTTAAGTCTTCATTCCGAATCTCTTGTACTTCGTCAGGTGTGAAGTTGACCTCAGCAACTTGTGTCCTTATAATCGTGGGCATGGGAACTGCCCTCGGGGGAGGCGCATTTATCGGAGCAACTTGCTCCTCCCACTTTTTATAAAGCTCATCAACAAAGTTTTCAGCTGCTGATTTTCTTGCTTCAATTCTTCCATAGTTTGGGGTGGTGCTTAGTTCTGTAGTTACTTCGGGTCTGACCCAGCGTTTTGGGGGGTTTACCCCGTCTTCTCCTACTCCTTTGGCAGCATTGCCACTGCCATTTTGAGTTTGCTTGGCTTCTGAGCCTCTCTGATTTAGCCAATGGATGATTTGCTCCATTTGGTGAGTCATGGGCCCTTCTTGTTGTGCCAAATTTCTTGGGGATCATCCGATAGCGAGGACTGCCGATTATTGGTGTTATAGGCATAACAGGTATAAACCCTAATGCCATCTTTGATCATCTTCGTAACCTTTCTCTTTTTCTGAGTTTGCGGTGGAAGTGTCCTCATCCTCTCAAAGACTGAGGTTTTTTACTGGACTGGCTAAGTTTGCTTTTTGGCTATGTAGGTGCATTTTCTCTTCTGACCCCGTGGGAAATGAGGTCAGCTATCTAAACTGATAATTTGCCTCACTGGCTCCATGAGTTTTTAAGGTTGTTGCTCTGCTAGGGTGGCCCTAGCTCGACGTATTTTGTCGGCTTCCTCCTTGGTCACCCACATCTTCTTTAGGTGGAGGTTCCTGTCTTCTACAGGGTTGCTCCCATTTTGAGACATAATTGACTTCTTTTAGTATCTTTGCCTCTGTTGGACAGAGGCTTTTGGTGTCTTCTTCTTGAATGCTACTTTGTCTTGGCAAACTTTAGGGAGTGTCCCGAACCGATTATGTGTAGGGATTGTTGGGACAATTCTTTCTTTTAGGATGATGGGTGCTCCTCCATCCAAGTGGATGCGAAGATTGCCCACTAATATGGTCTTTCCCGTCTTGGACAGACTTGCTGCTGGAGCTTTCTTCTTTTGCCTCCTGTTGGATGAGGAGGCGGGCGAAATGTTGATGGTGTTGACAATGAAAGCCCGCCCGGGTCTTTCATCGGCATGGTCCTTCTTAGCATGAGACGCGCGCCGCTTCTTCTTCAATTCCATAGTTGTCTCCAGTGCTAGGATGACCTCCAGAAAGTACGGGGATCCGACCACGGCATGGAAATCACTGAAGCATGTCGGCGTCGTTAGGTAACCGTACATGACATGGGTGGCAACCACCAGAGGGCCGTAGGTAACTTTGGTTGCCATTGAGTGTTTTGGTTTTGATGTGCGCGGTGCCTGCATAAAACTAGCCAAAATTAGTAGTGCGAAGTGAGGGCATCATCAGATGGGGAGATGAAGGGAAGGAGAGGTCCCACCAGACGTGCCAAATTGTGAGACTTGATTTTTGAAATCAATCTTTTCTTTTGAAAAGAACTTAAAAGATTTTAGTTTTCAAAAGAATCTTTTTTTTTTTTTTTGAAGTGTAGACCTTAAAAGCTTAGGATTAGCCCTCAGGGAGTTTGGGGTTTTGGATTAGACAAGTGGATCCGTGAATTTGATTTTTTCCCACTGACTTCGATCAGTGTTAATTACGCTAATCACCGATTAGCAATCCTTGATTAATCGTCCGTTGACGCCTTTGAAATAATAACGCACTAAAATTTGAAGTATTGAATCACACCATAAATCAAACATATCATTTGGTTGATCTTTGTATTAAACACTTTTGAACTTCTTGTTCATTTTGAATCTCTTTTTGAGAATCGTAAGGGATACTTAAAAAATGTCACCTCACATGGAGTGCATATGAGATTGAGACCCTTAAAGGATACTAAGAGAACATGCCTTGGGTAAGAAGCTTCTTAAAATCCTTGAAGGATATTTTTTGGTTTTGATAATATCCTTTATAAATCTTCAAGAGTTCATGAAGATTACTTTAAGTGTAAAATAATAATAATATGTTTCTTCTCTCTTTTATCTTTTTGAAGATTTGAAAGAAAGAGACTTGATCAATGGGGCATGATGGCCACCACTTAATCAAGACACTTCTTTAAGAAGATTATTGGTCCTTTAACCAATATAAAGGAATCGAACACACTTATATAGCCATCCAAATGATATGAATGGAACAAATTTATTGATTATAATCGAGTTTGAGTTAGGCAAACACATAGGAACAATCATGATAATCAAATCCACATAACATAGGCACACAAACGTATTTCCATGCACACTTACATTGAATCACGATTTTACAACCTTTCGGCCATTCCAATGATGAGAATGAACCAACAAATAAACTTTGGTCACCCCTACAATAAGGATGATCCAAGAACAACGGTAGGAATGAACCATGACATAATTTTGGTCATTCCAACCATAATAATGAACCAAGAATTTTATGGCCATTCCAACGATAGGAATGGACCAAATATGAGGCCATTTTAACGGTAAGAATGGACCAAAAATTGAGTTTTGGTCACTCTAGCAATAAGAGTGAATCAAGAAAACTTATGGCCAATCTAAAGATAGGAATGGACCAAAAATCGAATTTTGGTCATCCTAATGATAAGAGTGAACCAAGAAAACTTATGGCCAATCTGAAGATAGGAATGGATCAAGAACTTTATTAATCTTATGGCCATTCTAACAATAAGAATGAACCATTATTTATTAAACTTATGGCCATTCTAATGATAAGAATGGATCATTATTTTATCTTTTTTTACATTACATAAGAAAATGTTATTGTCCAAGTCTTGTACGCACGGTGTTGAGGCTTCAAATCTGTCCACGGGTGCAGTTGTGTGCTTTGGCAGCGTGTCTTGTCTTTCTCCTTCAAGAAGGGCTCTAAAAAATCCTCCAGAGTCTCCCCCCAAAGCTTCTCTTTGGACCCCCTGCAGCAACCCCTCCTAGGAGGTATTTATAGGGAAGAGAAGAGGGAGAAGAGTAAGAAAAAGAGAGGAGAGGGGGTTGCGGTAGCACCCTCACCAGTGGCACCCCCTATCGGTGGGGGCACCCTCCGGTAGGTGGCACCCCCCCATCGGTTTAGGAGGGGGGGGGGAGGGGAGCCACCGGTGGCTCTTCCTTCCCTCTCTCTTCTTCTTTTTTTCTTTCCCCTTCCTTTTTTTCTTTTTTGATTTACATGCCCCCCTTCTTTCTTCTTCTTTTTCCTTCATAAAAAAAAATGTTCAACGGGGTACTATATTTTCACTGAGATTTCATGTCTGTACAGGGTTCCTGGACATTCTTTAAGAGAATATGCAAAGCCATGCTTCAGTGTAATACAAAGGAAATACTTGGCATTCTCCCTCACAGTTCAGTAATTCAGAGTCTGCTGGAGTATTTGGAGAGAGCAAAATGATATAGTCTTCAGGAGAAGTAGAATATTTACTGAAAATATTTCTTTGAGAGTATGATCTTCTTTGTATAATTGGTGGTGTTGCATCTTGGATGTCCCTGATGATTCCTGGACAAAGGTATGTAAGTGGATTCATGTCCATTTGTTCTTTCTTTTCTTTTCCTGGATAGGAACCTCTCCTATCCTTGAGATTGTACTTCCTCTATTTGTTCTTAATGGTACAAGCCACATTCTTCTCGAAAAAATATCTACCTCATCTATAGACTCCAGTTGGCTCCTCTTTGCAACCCATTTTCCCTTTATTAAACAATGATTTTCTGTGCCTATTTGGAAGGCATTCCTCATTATCCATTCTCACTTCCAAGAGTACATTTATCATTCTCCAAATTTTTCCAAGAATAAGAATGATTTTGACACCAACGGGCTGTGGCCCAGTTGTTGCCGGATCGTAGGGTGTTGGGGGGATCCCAAGTTCGAACATGGGTGGGGTGGATTTCTTTCAATTTCTATGAACAGTACCTGCCACTGTGGCAGGGACCCCCAAAACAAGGGAATGAGTTTGGCAAGTCTCACTTTTCAAATTGATAACTCATTCTAACATTAAAATAATGTGATACCCACTTAGTAAGTTCAGTCAAATTGGATTTATAAATTGCTAACAAAATCTAAAAAAAGATAAAATTCATTGTCATAAAAAAGTAACTTAGTCATTTAGGCAATGGTGAAGGCCCATACATTTGGCAATAAAAATCTCAAATTCAAGAACAATTCCCACTACAAGAGGGTGGCTGATTCCTGCAGCCCAAAAGGTGGATGAATTGAAAAAGGTGGAGATTATCTGTAGAGACAAACAGATGGTGAGAGGTGAAAATCAGAAGGGACTTTCTCCGGAAAGAAGTCAGAACGGATATGGTGGAAACTTTGATGCAAATGGAGAATAAAAACGAAACGTCCCTACAATGTAAGAGACTCCTGAGGTGAAAGAAGAGGGAACAACTTTTTCACTGGAAGGCCTTCTTGATATGGGATTGGAGCCATGGTTTAGAAAACTGGCCAGTTTGAACTGGAACCGGGTGCTGGATTTAAACCAGCTGAACTCGGTCCAGTTCTGCCGCTTCCAATTTGAACTGGTTGGTTCAATAATTAAATAATAAAAAATGGAATTTATTGCAATAATCGTAAATTAGCATGAACAGGGCTTGAACCGCCCTGAACCAGAACCAGGCCTAACCTGGCCAAAACCAGCCCTTAAATAAATTTAAAACTTTGAACTGGCCTAAAATTAGCTCAAAATCATTGTTTGAATATCTTTGCTTTTTTACATTTTAAACAGTTTTTATTATCTTCTATTCTATATCTAATTTAAATAATATAATTACTTTATGCATGCAAGGATTCACTGGTTCAGGCCTGAACCCAGCCTGAAACTGAATGGGAACCGGCCCTGCCCAGTTCCGGTTTCCAAATCAGCTTTGTAAACCTTGGATGGAGCTCATTCATTCTCGTTTTCATGGGATGGGAATGGCATTCCTCCTTCCTGGAAGACCTTCCCAGAATGGTTGGTAAACCGATCAGAGATATCTTCCCCTCAACCGGGGTTTGGCTTTAAATAACTTATATGGGACAGGTAGCACTATGTGCATTGGAGCAGTTTTCTGAATAATACAAAAGGGATAAAAGAATTTAGTAAAAGTGGGTTGTCTTTCCAAACTTCTAATTAGTTTGGACTTGCGGGGGAATCTTCTTTGTTATGCTGAGCTAGCAATTCAACTGGATGTATGTAAACTAGCTTTTGGTTAAGTCACTGCATGGTAAAACATCATTATTGCATTGTTTGAGAATTTTTAGAAATTTGTGCCACTTATATGAGAATCTTGAATGTCAGACACCATCTTCCATAAGAACCTACAAGTATTGAAGTCCTTGAGGTTACACTGGTAAAGCAGACCATGGTGTTTCTAGTTGTTCCAAATATTGTAGCAACAGTGATCATACCTCTTTCATGTTCTTAGCCTTCTAATTTCCAGTATCTTTACCCTATCAGTGTTGTAACTTCTATAAATGATGCATTTGACATAACTCTCCCATTTTAACTTTGCCTTATTGAAGTGGATACTTTCTATGTAATATTGATCTGAATCTGTTAAATTCCATTCAAATGTAGATAACAGAGAGAAAGTTGGAGTTTTCTAAGCTAGAGGCTCTCGACTGTGGGAAGCCGTTTGATGAGGCAGCATGGGATATTGTATGCTAATTCTCATCTCTCTCTCTCTTTCTCTATCTATCTAGCTATCTCCCCTTCTCTCTCTCTCTCTCTCTCTGTCTCTCTCTGCACACACATAGATGCATATATGTGTGTGTGTATATATATAGTGTGTATGTGGGTGTGTGTGTATTTGACATGTATAGGTGTTTGTATCCCATACTAACTTTGGCTCATATAGGACGATGTTGCTGCTTGCTTTGAGTTCTATGCTGATCTTGGGGAAGCCTTGGATGGAAAGCAGAGAGCGCCAATTTCTCTTCCTATGGAAACATTTAAGTGCCACATCCTAAAAGAGCCCATTGGAGTTGTTGGGTTGATTACTCCTTGGTATGTATGTTTATTTGTTCTGTGTTGATGTCTCTATTTTCCTTTTAACTAGGAGTCTAGGAAGCCCCTAGCCTAGTACCTAGATGCACTCTGTGTTGATGTTCCGTTCCAGTTGTTTGTACCTTGTGATCACTGCTGGTTTTTGCTGTTTTAGGTCATACATTTCCTATTTGATATTTGCTTCTTCCTTGTTTGGTGATAGTGGATAAACATATGTACTCAAAGAGATGTTGTTCAGATCAAATGTAATAAAATATCTTATCTGAATATATATGAAGAACCTAGTAAACTAAGTTTTTCACATATATTTAGATGTGATATTTAGTATACACGAAGGATGGGTGGAAGAGGCTGTTCTTCTAGGACTTAGTTATGTAGATGCTGGGGATTTGATTTCACATTTAACAAAGTTAAGCTGTTTCTGGTATGCATGCATGTACTACACATGGTACTAACGGGTTCTTCATAATATTTGACAACTCTTCTGCAAATTAATTAAAGATGCCAGTACAGGGATGGCCATTCTTGAGGTGTGTGAGAAAGATGGTGACCAAATCAAACAGCATTTACAGAAGGGAAAGATCAATTTAGATAGTTATATCACAGCATCAATTTTTTTTAGTTACCATGAAAGAAGAGGGAAAGATTGTACAAAAAGCTAGGTTTAAGAAAAGTTTACGATAGAGTTGACTCTGGCTGTGTTAATAGAATTTGGTCAGCTGGGTCCTGGGTGGCACATTGGCTTTAATGGAATTTTAGCAAGAATGAATAAATCACCTATAAAGTTGCATTCTAAAAGTCAATTGCCTATTCTCATTAAGAGGGAAGCTCGTGGGCACTTTAGAAGCTCAGGGGTTTGAGACAAGGTGATCCAATTTGGGCCCTACTTTCGTGTTGGTCAAGTTCCAAGTTCAAAGTGTATAGTAGCTAAGAGTGGCTTGTAGAAGCAACGTCAGGCTTACACAGTTGCAGTTTACTGATGGCACATCGTTATTTGATCCATGAAATGAGACAAAAAATGATGAATTAAAGAAAGTCTACTATTATTTGCAGAAATACTTGGGTTGAAGATCAACTTCACAAAATAAAGAACAGTTGACATTTGCATCTCCCAAAATAAGCTAGGATCCTTACGAGTACATGGGGCTGAATTGCCTCTACTTGGTGGACCTATTAAACTGAAAGATTGGAATGAGAAATGTGGGATTGCCGAAAAATTTGATTGAGAAATGGCTTGCAGAATTGGCAAATCTGATTGGGATTGGCCAATTCAGATCAGAATCAGCACCAGCTGATCTGATCTCAGGTAAACCTGATTTTTCGGGTTTATTTAAAAAAAAACTGAGATCAGCTGATTATATGTGACTGTTAATCCAGTTGGACTTGGATGATTCTGGCCCTATCATTGGAAATCAGAGGGGGATTTAAAGGGGGGGGGGTGTTCAGATACCCCACTCCCCCCCACTTATTTCCTATTTAATTGTAGCAAACCAGAAGCTGCTGCTGCTGGATGCCATTCAGACACACTACCGTTGCTTGCTCCTTCACTGCCAGTAGATGCTGGCCCACAACTTGCTGCAAATATCTAGTTTCACAGAAGAACAAGTCATTTTTTGAAGAACACAAACTTTTCAAAGGAGAAGAAGAAGCCTTTTTCTTATTCAAGCCTAGCAAACCAGTAGCAGCATCATTGGTATTACCTTGATGCGGCTGCTGGCCACCACGCAAGGATTATGTTGCCACTTGTCATTCACCATTGCTGACCACCACTCGCTGCCCCAAAAAAAAGAAGAAAAGGAGGAAGAAAATGGAAGGAGACAGGAGAATATGAGGAAGAAAACGTTACACAAAGGAGGTAAACATTTCACACTAATTTTTCAAAATAAAATTAACAACACTGTATAGATTTTAACCTTATGGTATGTCAACACTCTATAGATTTTAACCTTATGGTATGTCTGGGGGAGATGAAAAGGTGCTTTAAGTTGGAATGTTATGAGATTGTAAAGGAGCCCTAGATTTTATCATAATTCTGATTTGTTAGTTGATGGCTTTTATTGATTGATTTAATTAATGCCTAGTAATTGGCCACCTAACTCACGTTTGTACAAGTCTGCGAGAAATTGATCGAAGATGACTGCCATTTACATGCGTACTTGCAGCAACATATTCTAACGACTCTCACTGAGATTTAAAGGGCCTCTTCTAAATATGTCGGACATATTAATATTTGTGAACCCCTGAACCATCTAGTTTAGGGTTTTATTGCAGCATTTTTTTTTTATCATCCTATGGTTTCTCATTTAAAAATTATAAAGAGAATCCAAGCTTTTGTGGTTCTTGTTGAAGGCATTGAATTTACAAAATATCCAAAAGGGCACTATTCCATTTATGGGAGAGACCAGAACAGCTTTATTCAATTTTTATTCCAATAACATCCTTGCAGCAGTAAGATTGCTTCTCTTGTATTCACGATATAAATGGTAAGAAGGATAGAATCTGAGGCAGGGGGAAGGGGTGGGGTTACTGGGGTAAGGTGGTCTGGTGGAGTGAGCAGGAGGGACAAAAGGAAGCTTGACCTTCATCTCTTCCTGTAGGTCTTGATTCCTGCATAGGTGCTTGGGGAGGGGGCATTGGGCGAAGGATTGTAGAGAGGCTGTTAGATGCTTCATCTGTAAAGGGATAGGTCATTGGAGCTGGGCGTGTAGTGTGAGGGGAGGTCTGCTTCACCTCGGAGCTTTGTGGTAGAGGTTGATGAGAAGGTGACGTCTTCTGCAACTCAGGGAGTTGGTGCTGTTTATGCTGGGTCTGAAGAGAACCAACATACTTCCATTGGCCGGCTGAACCATTCCGGAGGCTCTGTTAAGATGATTGATATTCTTTGGTCTTCTCAGGTTAATGCAGCTAGATAGAGGCTAAAGTCATGGCCAACAAGTTAAGGTGCTCATGGATGTGATCAGTAGAAATCAGTCTTCATTCCTGAAGGGTAGGTTCATTATAGATAATTTCCTAGGTACCCATGAAGCAACCCACTATCAGAAATGTAGCAATGAAGAGGGTATGGTTTCATAGTTGGACTTTGAAAAGGCTTTTGATAGAGTGAGCTGGCATTGCATTCAAAAGACTTTCCAACTTATGGGCTTCAAAAGTAAATGGATTAATTGATTCATGAGTTGCATCACTACTCCCCGATTCCCTATTTTGCTGAATGGGGAACTGTGTGGTTACTTTGGTAGTTCTGGAGGACTGAGACAAGGTGACCCTATTTGTCCACTTATCTTTATTATGGTTGGACAAATAATGCATTCCCTTTGGAACACAGATGCTTCTCAAGGGTGTTAGATAGTTTTGCACTGGCAGAAATGTACTTAACCTCTCGTATTTATGGTTTAATGATGACATCATTTTATTTTCGTCAGTGAATGAACACATGCTACACAATATGAGGCGGCTGCTTCTTCTAACAGAGGCTATTACATGACTCTCTATCAATTTCAATAAATCAGAGGTGGTGGTATCAATCTTACTCAGGACAAAATGCTGGAGATTTCAGATTTATGGAAGTGCAAGATCTCTCATTTTCCCATTAAGTACTTGGGATTGCCCCTCACTAGTGGACAGTGTAGGATCAGAGATTGGGATGATTTAATTAAGAAGTTTGCTCAGAACCTGGTGGGTTGGAAAGCCAGATTCCTTTTTGCAGGAGGTAGATGGATTCTCTCCAAAACAGTTCTATCTTCATTGGCTAACTATCATCTCTCCATTCTCAAGATCCCGAGAACAGTGGAAAGAATCATTGAATACATGAAAGCTCCTTCTTTTGGGCAAGGGGAAAGAGAGAAAGGGGAGGTCTCCATCTAGTGTCACTGGACAAGCTTTGTAGAAGCGAAGATTAAGGGGGTGTTGGGCTGCTTAAAGTTGGCCTTTTCAATCATTTCAGTAATGCTCTTTTGGCCAAATGGATTTGGAGGATGGGAGAGGAGGTGGATGCTCTCTGGGCTAGCATAATAAGGGATAGGTATTATTCCAATTCTCAAGGTGGACTTTAAGGCCATCTAGGCCTGCTAATATGCCGCCCATTTGGAGGAATATTATCAAATTAGAAGAGGCTGTTAGTCCTGCCATGAGATATTCAGTGGGCAATGGAAATTTGATCTGGTTTTGGGAGGATACATGGTGCACTGATGTTCGTTTTGACAAATTGTTCTATAATCTGTACCTAATTGCCAAAGACAAGAAAAAAATCGTGGCTCATATTTATTCCTTTGGGGATAGTAGCCACTGGATATTAGATTAAGAAGGAACCCATAGAAATGGAACTGGAGCAACCATTGGCTGTGTGGAAAATCATCTATGGGATCAGTCTCAACAGGGACCAGGAGGATCCCAGAACTTGGGTGTGGAAAAACAAAGGAAGATTATCAGTTAATGACCTTTCCAAGATGCTTATTAATGGAGGAACAAGAGTCAGCTGGATGCATAGTCTGGTCAAATTTTTTCCTACCAAGATCAAAATTTTCCTTTGGAAATCGGCATTGGGTATACTACTCAAGGTTCGCCATATCGTACCGGATCGGGCCGACTCGTACGAGTCGACTCGTATCTGGGCCGACTCGATCCTCTGATACGCACTGAGTCGGACCGGATCGTGCTGACTCATACATGCTTAATGGAATGTTTTAAGTTGAGTGTCTCCTATTTGATAAGTAGAATTATATTTTTATATCAATTAATAGGGTACATTTCTCTAAAATGTGACTTAAACTCATTAATTTTAACAAACAACTCATTGATTTTAACAAATTCATTGACTGGACTCATGCGACTCGTACAAGTCGGACCGAGTCGGATCGGTATCGTACCGTATCTGGGAAGATAAGATCCGATACGGATCAGCGATACGGTGAACCTTGATACTACTTACTTCAGAAAGACTCAAAAGAATTCTCAATATCCAGAATTTCACCTGCATTTTTGTGGAATGTTTGAAGAAAATGCTGATCAACTGTTCTTTCAATGTGGAATAGTTAATATGCAATGGAGATCCCTCTGCAGGCTGCTAGCAGTTTATTGGACAGAACCTCATAATGTGTTAAAGCTGATGGAATGGTGGACCGCAAACTGTCCTTTCTACTGAAGTTCAGATTTGGTCACTCTTCTTACCAGCCATGTTGTGGGCAATGTGGTCTGAGAGAAACCCTTGAAGATTTTCATAGAATTTTAATAGTGTTTATGATATCTTAAGGAAAGCTATTAAATGGGTGCTCGAATGGGGAAAAGCTGCTGGTTTCCATTTGGAGCTGGAAGTCTCTCCCTTAATCCACTGTGCCTGCCAATCTAAGACCTTGACTTTTTGATTTTTTCTGTTCTGTTCTCGAGGACTTCCTGTTTTATTTTCTACCTAAAATACGCCCTGCCTCTCCTTTGGGTGTTTTTAGGTTGACCTCTTGTTCCTAGGGGTTTGTTCTATTTGTGCTTTTCTTTTCCTTTTCCTTGGGTACTTTTACTCTGTAACTTGTACCTATTGATCTTAATGAAATGAATTGTAGCCTTTGGTCTCCTTCCCCTCCCCCCCCCCCCCCCCCCCAAAAAAAAAAAAAAAAAAAAAAAAGAGGAAAAAGAAGATTGCATGGTAATTGAAGACTTTCGTGAGGGCAAAGCTTCCAAGGCTGGTGCTCGATTTTCTCCATGGCTCCTGGCTTGAAGAGAAGAATTGGTTTTGAGGGAGTTGCGTATTCCTGCCATGCTGGTAACATCTCAATCCATTCCCTTGGGAGAAATTCATAGATAGGGCTATGTGTTGAAGGTTTCTGCTTGGAAGACAGGGATAGCCACATTTCTGGCCTCTACTGGGGCAGTGTTTTGGTGTCGGCTCACCAGGATTCCTCTACATCTGTAGAATGCAGAGTTTCTTTCATATCCAAGTGGCGCCCTTTGGAGTTCTTAAGAGAGTGGATCAGCATTCGTTGGATGGGTTGGAGTATGCAAGGATCCAAGTTAAGTGGACAAAGCATAATGCAGTCCTCATCAGGTTAAAATAAGAATTGGAGGACAATCTTTCTAGGTCAGAATAAAGGTGAAAAAAGGTGGAACATGCTTCTGCTTCTTTAGTGGAACAAGGTTGTACACATGCTGATGTCAAAGATTAGTCATGGGCTGAGGTGGTTGCTAAGTTTGGGGGATACAAAAACAGGACTGATCAATAATGAATAGGGGAAATGGTAACTGGAACAGGGGTGCTGGAATAAGAGGTTCCGAAGTCTGAGGCCACAACTTGTTGCTCAGACTATGGAGAACCCGAGGGGGATGAATGGGTTATAAAAAATTAACTAACATAAATAAATATGAAGACTAATTGCAACAAGAATGAAATGCGTAGAAAGAGGAGGAAATAAGGAACAATCACACATAGACACAAGTATTTTTTTTATATTGGTTCGGTCCTTAGACCTACATCCAGTCCCCAAGTGTTTGGACCTGGGCCTAGATCTCTCCTATCAGATTTCTATTTCCTTTTTATTTGTTTTATC
Organism: Zantedeschia hybrid cultivar; assembly: GCA_030544215.1. Classification (NCBI taxonomy): domain Eukaryota; kingdom Viridiplantae; phylum Streptophyta; class Magnoliopsida; order Alismatales; family Araceae; genus Zantedeschia; species Zantedeschia hybrid cultivar. The sequence goes on along the minus strand of JARZZO010000003.1, from coordinate 29,299,562 downwards.
TTATTTGGAGAAATATAAGTCGGTTTTATTTATTTTGTTTCTTGGACTATGAGAGCTTGGAATTAGCCCTCAGGGAGTCCGGGATTTCGGATCAGGCAAAGATCCGAGTGTATGACCTCTCCACTGACCTTGATCAGTGTTATTACGTCGAGCACCCGCTCAATAATCCTTGATTAACTGTCTGCTGATGCTCTTGTAACGTACACCACTACTACTACATGCAACACATGCATATGTAGATATGTTTTAGGTTAAGCCTTTGGCCTCGCCCAAGTTTAATAGGTTTATGATTGGTTGGGAGATTTTTTAAAAGGTTTTGGATTGACTCCGAATTATCTGGATTGATTCCAAGTATTTTAGACCCATAAGGTATTTTCGTAATTATGCCAAGTTAGAGAATATAAGGGTATTATGGTCACTTTAGTGTGTGAGATGAGTTTTAATGATTTAAGAAGGTTTCAAAACCTTAAGAGGTATTTTAGAGTTATTTTAAGTGTGTTTGGGTTGTAGGGGTATTTTGGTAATTTTGCTTCTTGTTAGGGTTTTGAGGGCATTTAGGATATGATTGGTGGTTTTTATATTTTTTAAATTTTTCTGTAAATTTTATAGATTTTTATCACGAGCAAGGTTTGCCTATCGTACTGGATCGGGCCGACTCGTACGAGTTGACTCGTATCTGGACAATCCTAAGTCGCTGGCGCGGCGGATCTTACGAGTCGGACTGGGACGCTTCCGGATTGAGCCGTCTCGTATCGTATCGGACTGACTCGTGCCGGATCGCATGATACGAACACGAGTCGCTGCAATCCGGTGTGAGCCAACCACGGTTCGGCTCAAGTCAGTGCGATCCAACTTGATAAAGTGTGATCCACTCTCTTAGTTTAGGTGTACTACTTTGTTTTGTTAATTGAGATTTGACGTTTCTAACTTTCTATGAGATGTGGTATACCACTTTCTTTTGTAAATTGAGATCCCTAGACTAAATTCCTCTCAATTAGTATCCTAAACTAACTTTTTTGCAAATTTAAATCTATTAAATTAGAGTATTTTTCCTAAATGTGACATAATCATTCACAGTAACGATGGACGTGAAGTATGATGTTTATAATTTGGTCACTATTCAAAAAAAAAGAGAGATTAGTCAAAAAAAAGAAGAAGCCTGCATTGGCTTGAATCCGTCCGACTCATGTGAGCCGGATCGGATCCAACTCGTATCTAGCCAAACCCGATCTGATTCAGATCCACGAGTCGGCGAACCTTGACCATGAGAAGGGTATTTTGGTCATTTTTAAGGTTCTGGGGTATTAAGGTAATTTCTAGGGTTCTGGGGGTATTTAAGGCATGCTGGGAGTTTTTTTATATTTTTTAGGATTTTTCTCTGATTTTTACTGATTTTTTTATCAATTTTTATAGGTTGAGGGGTACTTTAGTCATTTAGGATCAATTCCGTAATTAGATGAGTTATTAAAGGAGTATAATGATGTTCATGTGTTTTATACGTGTTAAGTATATGTTATTTAAGTTATAGTTTATGAGAGTATGGTTATATTTTATTAATTAGGCTTTAGGTATGTTTTAGGACTTAGTTAAATTTAAGGGAGAGGCCAAGGGTATTTGTGTCATTATGTATACAATTAATTAAGCATATGATTAATTAAGTATCGGTAATTACATGCATGCATGATTAATTAGATATGAGATTACAAAAAACATGCATACATACATTAAGTACAAAAGCAATATAGGCAATATTTTGTTTCATTAAAAATTCGGCAGAGTAATGGCTTATATAATGTCGGATTTACAACAAAATTTTGGTAGAGTATCCCTTTAAGATAACCTTAAAAGGGAACTGAAAAGAGACTCCTCTTGGCGTGCGTTGAACTTGTGCAGGGTACCAAGTTCGTATCTTTAAAAGGACAGAGTTTCCCCTTAGGAATTTTGGGCCAAATGGACATGACCTTTCACCTTCCCATAGAGGTGTATTTATAGGCCATGGAGGCCACATCCAGTAGGGGGTGCGGCCGTAGAAAAATTCTGATGGGGGGTGCCAACGTGGGGTGCCAACGTAGTTGATTTTTTTTGTTGAGAGAGGGAGTGAGAGAGATGTTAAAGCGGATGATCCCCCCCCCCCCCCCCCCCCCCCCGGTTAAAGAACCGGTGGTTAAATAACCCCTGGTAAAATATCGAGCATCTGCAACACCTAGAATCAATAAATAAACTGTGATCCTATGAATCCACATCAAATAGCTCACTAGCAACTATCAATAACGAGTTGTCTTCAAATACATCATTTGATATCAAACAAAGTCCAGACTCAATAAACAAGTCAACATCTGAGGCACTCTCAACTATAGGTGTAGCACATGCATGGATTGTTGGTTCCACCTTGGCCATTTTCTGCTCCAGAGGTGTCGATGCAGATTTAGCATAAACATAAGTTTTAAAGAGAAAATTACCCTTCAAGTGTGGCGGCTGCAGAATGCATTGAGATTGCTCAGAATTTTTGGTGGCATGTCACTCTTGTAGCCACTCAGACCTCACAATGATGGAAAAGCCTCATGATAGATAACTCTCAGTGCAAACTTCATCAAAATACATAAAATATGTGAAATGAGTGTGCTCTTGACATCTCGCATGAAACTCAACAAAAGCATAGTTGTACTCAACAACAATTTCACAAGTTTGAGATAATAAACCCACAATTCCTTGAGAAACACAATTGCCACATTGGAGCGGATCAAATCTCAAACCAATGACCCACTCATTTGGTAACCGAATTAGAGTACGAAAAGAAAGGAGAAGCATGATACAAGATCTCAACTTGTGCTGTCCGGCGAGTAAAAGGAGCACTAAACAGGGTCGGCTACGTTGTAAGGAACCCGCTGATGCGATCGGCTCACAGGACAGAGCCCAGATGAGTGACCTCGATGTGCGTGTAGTGGTGACACGTAAAACGAGATACTGTCAGAGCTGTCGTACACTGAAATTGGGTTGATCTCGCTGAGACGAGACCAACAACGCTGATGGCGCTCAAATCAAAGTTCAGGACGACTTCGAACGGCGAGCACAAATGTCTTCGTAAAACGTGTAAGTACAGCATGCAAAACGATGCACCATTGGCTGAAGAAGTGCTGGATGAGGTCCACCTCGCTGCAAGGATGCCAACTGTATGATTAGCGTGCAAAATGGAGCACAAACGGAGACCTCGATATGCGTGTAGAGGTGGCACACAAAATGAGGTACTGTCGGGGCAGACACATGTTGAAACTGGAGGGGCCTCACTGATATGAGACCAACGCTGCTGACGGCTCTTGAATCGGAGCACGAACGATCTCCAGGCGTTGGCGGTGCAATAGAAACTTAGTGCATCTCTTGTGCACTGTAGCGAACCAAGTTGCAACCTTGTTTTGACCTTGGTGCAGGTGGCTCAAGTCGACCTAGACCTGGTTGAACCCAAACTTGAGCCAAATGATTTGAAATTAGAAGACCAGGGTGGTTTGGACCACCTAGTACAACTTGGCTCGGGCCTGGTAACCTTGGCAGCAAGAGGGTTGGACCAAGGTTGGTTTGAACCTGGTCAAACCTGGTTGGACCAGGTTTGACTAATGGGCACGGGCCCCTCTTCTTCAGCTCGCCCTCCTCCCCCCACCAAACCCTAACACAGAGAGAGGATGAGGGTGGGGACGATGGTGGTGGTGGGCTGGACTGACAGCGACGATGACTACGACTCCGGTGGAGCTGAGTGACGGAGACGATGGCCCCGATGGAGCCGGGCGACGGTGGCGATGCAAACGGCTTGCAGCGGCGAAGCCGGCGGCAGTGGTTGTGGCAGTGGGGGACAGTTTGGTGGCAGAGAAGCCGGCGGGGGCTAGCAATGGCAACAAAGGCGCTGGCAATGGCCAGCGACGGCGGTCCTGCAGTGGTTGGGCATTGGAGATGACAAGCACACGTGGGGGTGGGGGGGTGGGGGGGGGGAGGCGTAGAAGGTGGCGGTGCCCTTGGCGGACGCCGATGACAGCGGTGACAACGCCGGTGGCAGTAGGTGCATTAGCCCCCCTCTTCGATCTTTGTTTCTCCTTTTTCTTCTTGTACTCTTCTTCTTTCTCTGTTGCGAACCGGACCAAAGGGAAGGGAGATGGAAGGGGACGGAGAGGATCGGCTTTGGCTCTGATACCAAGTTGATGCGGGAAAAAAAAGAGGGGATGACTAGAGGAAGGCTCGGAGGCCCAAGGGAGGAGACGACAGGGGGGTAAGGGAAGAGGAAGATTGCAGGGGAGGAAGGAGCGAACAGCAGGGGCTTTACACGCCTACTATGCTCACAGGCTCTACACACAGAGAGCACTGTGGCAGCTAAAGCAAGGCTCCTTCCCATTCTAATCATTGGCAATCATTGGGTTGTCCTTTTGGGCATACATATGATAGGCCTAAAAAAGGAAGCCCAACAGCCAAAATTACCAAGTTACCCTTAGGCCCTCTAAAAATAGAAAAAGTACAGAAAAAATAGAAAAAACCTAAATGGGCCACAAGTGGGCCTTATTCATGTCCAAAGGCTCAAATAAACATTTAAAGGACTCCAACAGCTAAAAGACGTGTCTCCCAGCCATCACCAGCTTGCTCTAGTTGCCCATAAGTCTACTCCTGCATCAGAATTCCTCTCAATAGATAGGTGTGCACAATTAGAAAACACGGATCAAGACTAGAAGAAGAAAATGAGGTAGTGTCTTGATAAGTCGCTGAAGATCTCAGAGAGCCCGAGGAAGCACAACGGATGAGTATGGGCATACAACTCTCCTAAGCTCTTCACACAAACTCTCTTAGGTAGGTAGGGAAGCTCTTGGGTGCAAAGAGTGGAGTTCTTTTGAATTTGAAAATAACAAGCCTTTTTAGTGTGTTCTCCTACTAGTTGAGACCTCCAATATATAAGCGAAATTCGAATTCATCCGTTGAGGCTAATCTTCCATCCTTTTATCTTTTGCAAGTTTCTATTGTGTCTAAATTCGTTGAGTCTAACATTAACCATCTTGAGTCTTAGAGAGACTTGGGTAGACAAGGATCATTATCAATCGGAAGCTTCCAAGTGATGTTCCCTCATCTTCTTAATTCGGCCATGCAATCCTCATCTAACCTTGTTGAATTGCCAAAAGAAGAGAGTTCCCATCTGGTGTACTGACCAGAGGGTAGGTGAATGGTAGAAAATCTGCAGAAGCAGATCAGACATGCGGTAGACAAATCTACAGGGTGGTGCGAAGAAGATAAATAGTGTCAGACCAGCTAATCGATTTATCATGTATGAGGAATCAATTAAGTATAAGAGATATGACCGATTTAACAAATAGCTTTAATCGCATGCTAATAGACAGTTAATCAATGCATAAGAGTCCACTATAATTGATTTGAAGATATGCAAGTAATCGATTAAACATATAAGAACTGTTGAGTTCAAAACATGCAGTTAATCGATTTACAAAAGAATGCAAATAATCGATTAAATCTATAAAGACAATTGAGAACATTCACAAAGATAATCAATTAAACATAAGGTAGTTAATTGCAAGGTCCTTTTAATCGATTAGGTGAAAGTAATAGATTATCGATTGACTGTGTAATCAATGACTTAATAGTCAGTCGATAATTGATGATCTTTGGACACGTAATTGATTAGATGGTGCAACTTAACTGAAGTGGCGCTAAAGTTAACTGATAGACTTAATCGATTGGCAACGAGTCTTCTAATTGATATAGTTAATCGATTAGCCTTAGCGATAGACATAATCGGTTAGCGATAGCGATTAGCAGCGAGATTTTAATCGATTAGCGATAGTCTTTTAATCGATATATCTAATCGATTTAGCCTTAGCAACAGACTTTAACCAGTTAGTGATAGCGATTAGAAGAAGAAATATGATAAGACTAATCGATTAGAAGTCTGAACAAGATAACTTACTTTTCTCACAGCTAATTGATTAGCAATAGAGAATCGAAGTTCCAGTAAGGCTTTAATCGAATTGATCAAAGTATCGCTGAACTCGGTTAAGTCCCATATCAAGGTGTGTTCGGACAATGAGTCTATCAATCTGTAATCGATTAATTCACTCATTTAACTTAGATAAAAACTATTGATTTTTTGTATTTTTATTGTGTTATCATCAAAACATGGGGATCAAATAAAGGACAGTAAAATGGCTAAGGCACAACTTAGGAGGTACGGTTGAGTCAAGGTACGAGTTCCTGTTGAACTAGGTTCAGCAGTATGAAAGGATCATCCTTGGGACAAGGGCTTTGAATTAGCATGGGAGATATGCAGATTTGTACTGGAATGTCTAGACCTGGACATGGGGCTAAGGTGCTCAAGACATCTCGAGAAGTTTCCGAGGAGACTTGCTTGCGAAGTCCATAGGCATGGGAAGGCAAATATTGAAAAGGGATAAGTTGGTAGCCCCGTCGGGTGGAGATGGATTGTGCTAGAGGCTTCTATTAGATCCAGGAGTGGTACAAGAATCAGGCAGACTGGATCATGGTTTGCCATATCATACCAGATCGTGCTGATTCGTATGAGTTGACTCGTATCTAGGCAAGTCCAATCCTTTGGTACGCACCTAGTCAAACCGGATCGTATTAACTCAAACATATATAATGGGTTGTTTTAATTGAGTTTCTTCCATTTGACAAGTAAAATTACACTTTTTATATCAATTAATAGGGTATATTTCTTTAAAATATCGCTAAAACTCATTATGTTTTTAACAAATCCATTGGCTTGAGTTGCTTGACTAATGTGAATTGGACCGAATCGCCTGAGTCATATCGGATCCGACTCGTATTTGGGAAGATTCGATCCGATATTGATCCCCGAGTCGGTGAACCTTGGACTAGATCCTCTCGACTTATCCCTGGTGGGTGGCTCACCTGGTTCTCTTTGGGCTGGGCTGGCATGGGTCAACTCTTTTTGAGCAGGCCTTCTAAATCGAACTGATAGTTTCTGGGGGTCGGATCATGTGCCTAGTACTCGGCCTCTTCTTTCTAGGGTCCATCTTTGACCGTGAAACCTTCATTGCCTTGCATAGGTGGCAGGGGTGGCTCCTTCAGAACAGAGGTAGTTCTCTTCCATGGAGGGGTGCCCCAAGTTAACAGTCCTTCCTACCTTGAGGCCTGTGGCTTCAGTTTCGCCCGTGGCAGAGGTCAGAAGGAGAGGTTGAAGCTGAGAAGGTTTTATCTTCATATAGGGTTTCCAATCTGCCTCCGGGTCTGATGGAGGCAGCGGCACTGGGGACCCTCGAAGCCCCGACTGTGAATCTGACTCCTTCGGCAGAGGCCACTGTTAGGCAGGTTCCTGTCTTGCCTGCAGCTTCATCATTTTCTGTCTATCCTGCTTCACTCCCTTCATTTTCTGTCTTCAGAAGACTCTGTTAATAAGGAGAAAGGCCTGGTTCTTTGGGGAGAATCTGATTAGGGTCTGGTCGGTGATTGCTTGCGGTTGGCAGTTTTTAGTGGAGATGATAATGGTGATTGGTGGATGAAATTATTAGGACAATGGGTTCCTTGGTTGGCGTTTCCTTCTTCGGTAAAAAGGAAGTGGTAAGGAAGTTTCTCAAGAAAAATAGAAGAAACTTAAGCCTCAGTCTGAACTGTGTTCAAAGAGGCTCTGGTGGGGGTGTAAATATGGGTGGAGGGACTTGAGTTTTGTGCAGAATAACATCCAGTTCGAAGGCCTTGGATCCGGAAGGGGGACAGGGAGGGGTAAACAACCACACTAATGCTAAAGATGATCAGCTGGAACATTAGAGGTCTGAATGGGAGCAACAAACTTCAGGAGGTTTGTACGGTCATTCAAAGACAGAATTGATGTTGTCTGTATTCAGGGAACCCAGATGGCAGTTGTGACCAGTGATTTCCCTAGGAGGATGGGTGTTCCTAAGTCACAGGGTTGGGCTGCCAAAGCAGCTGAAGGGAAGAAAGGAGGGACCCTCATTCAATGGGCCCAGGATACTCTTGAAGGAAGTAACATTATTCTAGGGAAGTTTTCCATTTCTGTTTACCTTAGACAAAGAGAAAAGATTGTTGTTGGGTCTTTACAGGGGTTTATGGGCCTTTGGAGATGGTTGCAAGGAAGTTTTTTGATGAATTGATGGACATTCATAAAAGAAGCCTGGCTGCATGGTGTATACATGGTTTGCCGTATCGTACTGGATCGTGCCAACTCGTATCTAGGCAAGTCCGATCCGCTGATGCACACCGAGTCAGACCGGATCATGTTGACTCATACATACATAATGGGTTGTTAGGTAACTAGATATTTCAGAAGCTCCAGGGGCCTGAGGCAGGGAGATCCCTTATCTCCGTATTTGTTTATACTAGTGGCAAAAATTCTCAGCAGGATGTGCAATAAAGAAGAATCAGAAGGTTGGTTTAAGGGGGAACATACTGTGAGAAGCCCGAAAAGTATTTCACACATGCAATACGCAGATGACACACTGATATTTCTTGAAGGTGAAGTTGAGAATTTGAAGAATTTAGTCTTTGTTTTGAAGAATTTTGAATACATTTCAGGCCTGAAAATTAATTTTAACAAAAGTTCTTTGTTGGGTATTAATATGGAGGATACAACAGTTAAGGAGTGTGCTATGTTAATGGTCTATAAAGTAGACACTTCTCCTATTGTCTACTTGGGACTTCCTTTGCATTATAGAAGTCTAAGAATGGGGATTGGGAACCTCTTATATTGAGGATACAAAAGAAGCTTTTTAAATGGAAGGCTAGAAACCTGAGTTTGAGAGGTAGAATTGTGCTGCTGAATTTTGTATTATCAGCTACTCCAGTCCATTGTCTGTCTATGTTTCGGATGCCTGCAATAGTCATTAAAAGGATCAATCAGATTAGAAGAAAGTTTTTGTGGGGTAACCGTAACAATCAAGATGATGATAGGTACATCCCACTGGTGAGATAGAATAAAGTTTGCACACCTGTGAAAAGAGGAGGGTTAGGAGTCAAAAACTTAACTTTTATGAATTTATCTCTTTTGGGGCAATGGTTGTGGGAACTTATGAATCACGAGGACTTGTTACGGAAGAAAATTGTGAGCACTAAGTACTACAGAGGTGCCAGTAAATTTAATGTCCAGCAACCTAATATTCATATGTTTCTCCTATTTGGAGGGGAATAGTGCAGTCTGCAAAATGGATCTCAAGAGGCATGAGAATCAAAGTTGGGAATGGCAATGATACTCTTTTCTGGTACGATAAATGGCTTGAAAATTTTAGTCTGAGATTACAGTTTCCAGCTATTTTCTTCATCGCAGTGAATAAGCAAGCCTATGTGTCAGATTCATACTACTTTCATGGGGGAGAGATTCATTGGAATATTACTCTCGGAAGGAATTTGGAAGACGCTGAATTGGGAATGTGTATGGAGCTGCTACAGTGTCTGTCTGAAGGCAAGATTGATATCAATGTGAAGGATTCTTTGCAGTAGATCAACAGCAGTGGTTTCTCTGTGAATTCGTTATATGTGCTGCTTGAAGGAAGCCTCCCTACTTATGATAAATATACATAAACTTGGAGGGTAAAGTCTCCTTTGAAACTAAGAGCATTTATGTAGTTGTTGTTTCAGAAGAGACTGGTCACAAAAGTCTTCAGGAAAAAATGGTCATCAGATCTGGATATTCTTTGTCCTCTATGCAGGAAGTGTGAAGAGACAGCTGATCACCTTTTCACTCAATGTGAAATCAGTAAGGAAGTTTGGACGATAATATCCTTGATTATGGACTGTCACTGTAACTTTGAGTCTATTGATGATATGTGGAAGGTCTTTAGAAGGTATCGGGAGTCAAGGAGATCTACTTCCCAAGCAAAGATGTTTCTTCTCATTCCCCATGCTACATGTTGGAGCATATGGAAGCAAAGGAATGAACGAATATTCAGAGGAAGCAGTTGAAAACATATGTTTCCAGGCAGCAACATATGTTTTTCACTGGAGCAGGATTTTTTTGGGTATTTCTGCGGAGATTTGGGATAAGGCTATACAACAACTGTAAAGAGTTCCAATTTTATTTTCTATTCATGTAGTAGTTTCAGTTCTTTTTTTGAAGGTTAGGAACCTCTCCTACCTTCAACCCCGGTTGTACTACTCTATTTATTTCTTTAATAAAATTGGTGGTACTACCTTATTTTCTTCAAAAAAAAAAATAATGGGTTGTTTTACATTGAGTTTTTCCCATTTGACATGTAAAATTATACTTTTTATATCAATTAATAGGGTGCATTTCTCTAAAATAGGGATTAAACTTATTATTTTTAACAAACTCATTAGCTTGAGTCGTGCGACTTGTGCGAGTAGGACCGAGTTGACCTCTGGCAGAACCCGATTCGATCTGATACGATCCGGATCCCCTAGTCAGCGAACCTTGGGTGTATAGGGGAGATCTCATAGTTATACACATTGAAATCAGAACACAAAGACATGCCTCTAAACTGAAAGGGACAACATCACACTATTGGCAAAACAATGGAGCATGTTTATTTCTAAACAGCTTTTTGAATGTCAACCAGGAATGACATTCGAAGTCAGTGATACTGTAGTGGTCCCAGTCCTACTTAGATCCCTGATAGTTGCACAAACCTGGAAGGCTGAAACACTACGGTAATGTCTTGCAAATAAAAATTGAAGAAAGAAATGATCATGTCCTTCATATAATATGAAGAAGAAATTAGAAGTCCTTATCCCAATAGAATATACACTGACTACCTGAGAGGTAGATTCAAGTTATTCAATTTCTTTCCTTGTCCTCACTGACATTGATGATTAGAAACTAGACAAAAAGAAGTGGCTCACTAGTCATTGATCTCAGTAGAGGTTATCCATTCCCCACATATACCCCTAATATTGCATAGTAAAACGTTTCTGCATTTTGAAATTAAAAAACTGAGGCACGCTCATTCTTGACACGTACAATAAACATCATATGTTGATTATTTTTACATTGTGAAGTAAATATATTAAGACGTCTTTCCTACACATTTATATGTATCTTCCGTCCAAGAGGGATAAGTAGAACTAAAACACGACCAAATCAAATCACTGGAAAATTGTAGAAGTAGATGCATGCACAGTTTCATTATCAAGGTTCCTATTGCTTGTTTCTTGGTATATTATTTTATCATAATTTTTCTGAATTGTAGTCATCCTACTTTTTACATTCTTTCTTGTACATTCACTTCTTTTGTGCTCGAGACATATTTCTTCATATCAATAGACAGATGGACCAAAATCCTTAATCCATGTCTGCTCTCAAGTCATCTTAGTCATGTTATAGGTCCTATTGTTTCATCTCATGACTGGCTTCTAGTCGTCTTTAATTGTATTGTATCATTTCATAACAACCGGTTTTTCATCATCATATGATTAGATCATATCAGTTCAAATCTGACTCTCTAGTAGGCTGTCTTAGGAACAGAGTTTCTGTACAATCTAGTCCCAAGCCCAGTCATGAGTGCACTCAAGTGGATCTTCACCCACTCCCTAAGTTAGTCATGTCCCAAAAGGACGGCGACGGCGGTGGGTGAAGTCACATCACCCATCTCCTCCAAAGAGATGCGGTGCGAGGAGTTGCAGTGGATGGACTGGCATCATTGACATGGTTGGGAACTGGGCATGTGGTGCCCGGGGTGCTGCACTTTTGGAAGCTTTGCCCTCCCTTCAGTCTCATATCAGGGAAATGAGAAAAGATGACACCAGGAATTCTATAAAGATACCTCTTCTCAACGCATACTGCCCTTACCACTATGTTATCAAAGGCGATCGCTATACCAAATATTTGTTTCTTTTTTAATTATATAGGATTGCTTGTTCTTATTCTTAATTATTCCAAAGTAGTTAATACTTTTTTTAATAATGTCCAATACCCTTTTTCTCTTACATGCTATCATATTTTTTCTTATTTTTAATGGTTCGTAAGACCACCCGCTACTTATATGGATAGTATAGGGCATTCCATGTTGGACATGATTAATGCTTCTCGAAGTCTTGCATATGATTATCTTGGCTGTTTTTTTTTTTTTTTGTATTGCCATTTTCTTCTTTCATGGTGATTTATGAGAGAACACATTGCCTCAAATGCCTAGACAATCACCTAGGCATTTAAGGCTGAGGCGAACCCCTAGTCGCCTTACTCGCCTCTCGCCTCTCACCTCTCACCTCTCACCTCTGACTACATAGCCTTACCATGCTCAGCGCTCTGTCCAAATGTGCCTGGGCTCGAGCCCAGTCCACACCCATGGGCTGACGATTTAAACCAGCCGAATTGTTCCGTTTCTGGTGCTCATTCAGTTAGTTCGGTTTGAAAAAAGTTTATCATAAACCAACCAAACCAATTTCTGAAGACCCCACTTCCATGTACCATATTTCTACAAGAATATTCCTAGTATATCCTTTTTTTTACAGTTGTTAATCGAGGACTTTTTAAGGAGAGTTCAAAGATTGTGAGTGGTTTAAATAAATGTGTGGATTGTAGGGACTAATACAGAATGTTGAAAGATTGTAAGGACTGAAAAGTAAAAAAAAACACTCTGTTTTAATTATTAAAATATTAAAAAAGACAAATTAAGGAATATGCAATTAAATTATCAATTTAAAGGGAGGATCATGGACAAGTCACCTATCTGAAGACAGCCACCATCTAGCTGCTGCTGCTAATTACCTTGTATTCTCCTCCATCTCTTCTTCTTTCTCCCCTCCTATTTTACACCTCCGTGGTTGGGTTGGAGGGATTGGGGGTAACGTACCCCTATTTATAGGGAAGCAAAGGTGGAGAAGAGGAAGTGGGTTATGGGGGTGGGAGGCTAGGGTGGTGGAAAGGGGGAGAGGCCTACTATGGGCCCACCCAAATCATAGTTCACAGAATCGGCTGATTCCAATCTGGATTGGAATCGACTGTGGCATTCCGATTTCAAGGGGGAAATTTGATCCCCTAAAGAAAATTAAATAATAATAATAATAATAATAATAAGGGCCAGAAAACCTTGGAGCCAAATCGCCTGGAATTGGCCAAAATCAGCTTGGATTGGCCGCGAATCTGGCCGATCCTGCCCGATGGTATTAACTCAAAATCATGAACTTATATTATTTATCCATCTAATAATGTAGTATGCATCGGATTTCTTATATTGAAGGGATTAATTGATGTTATTCTATTCTATGTTGTTGTGCCATTAAAATTTTGATTATTTATTTAAGTTGTATGTTTAATCCTGAACCCGAATTACTTTCCAAAAAAAAAATCCTGAACCCCAGTTGAACATTACTGATCCAAATCGATGTAATTCCATTACATTTGATTCTTAGTATGCCATTTTCTTTTTTTTTTAGTTCCTTTCCAGTTTTCTTGAGTTTTTCTTAATTTTTCTGATTTTTTCTGATTTTTAAATTAAAAAAATTAGGCCGATCCAATGATTGACCTTTTCCCAATGGATCGACCAATTCTACCGATCCAATCCCAATCCGGATCGGATCGACACTGGGCGATTCCTGGTCCTGATCCGATTCTACATCCCTTGACCCAAATGGTCCGATAAGCACTCATTTCAGGCCCACTTTGTAGTTCATTTTGGGCTAGTTTTTCTGTTTATGGCTCATTAGAGTCCCATTAAGCAAGGTCCATTAAGGCCAATTAAACATCTAGGAACACTTTAAATAAGACCTTACTCAAAATTTTACAATAAAATCTTATAGGTGTAATTTCTGGAAACAAACATGAATCCTTACAAACACTCGGGCCAAATGACAAAATTTGATTCCTCAAGGCAGTTTTCTGATGAATCTTTTCTTCTGTCCTCTCCTCTCACTTTACTCACTTTGCTCATTTTCTATTCTCTCCTATTTTTCTCATCCATCATGCATATTCATAGATGGTAGAGACTAGCCAGCATTTCCTTGTTCATTTTCTAATTACAGTTAAACATCTAACTCAAAAATGTTTATATCGCACTGTTCACATTGTGGCCTTTATGATTCTGAAGTTTCATCTCACAGAATTGTTGTATTTTCTGTTTTCTACTTATTTATCTAAATACCATGACATGCACATGCAAATAAGATAATTCATCCACTATTGGGTTCAACGGAACGCTCAGAAAAGCAAATTCTTCAACTATACAACACTTTGCTAGGGTGTTGTTAGACTTAGCTTCTTCAGATGCTGGACTTAAGGAGGGCTTGGGATGTTAAAACACACGTATAACCTGTGGACAATGAGAAACTTCTGATAGTGGTGATCTTTCTGAAGCATTAATAAATATAGATAAACATCATTGCTCTAGAAGCTAACTATGAAGTTTACATACTTTGTTTTCATTGAAGGAATTATCCTCTCTTGATGGCTGCATGGAAAGTTGCTCCGGCTTTGGCTGCTGGATGTACAGCTGTATTGAAACCCTCCGAACTATCTTCTGTGTAAGTCATTTTTGGTATGCATTTATCATTTTTATCATATATCTTTTTTTTCACAGTATGATGATTTTATTATATTCTCATTTTCAGGACATGTTTGGAGTTGGCTGAAGTGTGTAAAGAAGTGGGGCTGCCACCTGGGGTTCTGAACATCGTGACTGGATTGGGTCCTGATGCTGGCGCTCCTTTGGTGTCCCATCCTCAAGTTGACAAGGTGCACTATATAAGCTTTTTTCATTAAATACCTGATAATAATTCATTTCGTCTACTGCATGCTGCTTTTAGTTTCATAAACAGTTTCTGTCATTTTCACCTAAGAACTAATCAATTTACTCTTTTAGATTGCATTTACTGGGAGTACAGAAACAGGTAGAAGGATCATGATTGCTGCTGCTCAAATGATTAAGGTTTCTGAGCTTTTTCTCCTTGTGCTCTTTGAGCAAAATGTCACATTTTCTGTCATCTCTTTGATATGCATGTTTCTTATTTTAGCTCCCTGGCTCTAAAATTTTATAAAATATCATCCCTTGCAAAAACAATATCAGATATATTTACATTTTTCAGGGCTTTTATTTGTAGGCATAGGTCAAGGCTAATGGGGATCATGGTTATTGATTTTTGTCAATTTTTATTTCTTTATCACAGCCTGTTTCTTTGGAGCTTGGTGGCAAAAGTCCGATTATTATTTTTGAAGATGTGGATATTGAGAAAGGTCTGCCCTTCTTTTAGTACATTTCTAACGTTTGAAAAAATAGAATTTCCTGTAAAATGACCATTTGTATGAATTGCCTATACATGTAAATTCAAAATCAATCCGTAATCCTTTGTACTTTGTCTTAAGACCTTTAATAAAATCCAGCTTCATTTTTTCTAAAGATTTTATCGTCCAAAGACCAGATGGGATGACAAGCTGATTGCAACAAGCAAGATCATGAACTGGTGGCGTGGGTCAGCCAGTTTTGATTCTAGATTTGTTTCCTAATGATGGCCATTTGAATCCCCATAGTGATAGTTGCTGTTGCACAACTAATTGATAAGAAGAGTTGGGGATATTGGAGCATGACATTTGTATGCCAGTATGCCCTCAAAAGTCCATCTACACAGAAGTCTGGGCTTCGCTGCACTTAAAAACTTGAAGAACTATTTGCACCCCCCCCCCCCCACCCCAACTCCCCAAAAAGGACTTGTCAAATCTACTTGCTCTGTCAGAAATTAAAGTGATAGCATATTTGCTGTCCTGCTTAGAACCGCAACTTTGTATGGGCCAACCCTAGCTTGCATGCACCAACCAAACCATTGTTTGGGCTGGGTCGAGCTAAGGTTGAGCAGTTGCTCAACCCAGCCCCTGATCAGGTTGGGTTGACCCCTTTGGTCACCCAACCTACCCAACCACCTTCCCAAGAACCCTAACACAAAATCCCCTCTTTTTGTTCTTTTTCTGATGCATGCAGATATATATATATTCCTTCTTGCCCTCTCTTTTCCTTTCCCAAAACAACATGGAGAAAATGCACCCTCTAAATAGGTGTTCTTTGGTCGCTTCCCCTTCATCACTTAAGCAATAGCTTGTTCTGATCCTGTTCACCAATAGAAACAAACCCACCACTCTTTTTAATAAAATGACAATATTAAAAAAAATGATATATCCTTTGTGTATTCTTTTTGTCTATGCACAAATAAATCTTTCACAAGCCTCAAGGGTCGGCGAGCTTCTTCTTCTTTTCTTTTTCTGCACCTTCACGTGTGTGAGTCTGCCTCCTCTCTTCTTCTTTTTTTCAATGGCCTATTGGGCCTTTTTATAGGCTCCAAAGTGGCCACCGGTTGGGGGGAGGGTGTGTGTGACCGGTGGCACCCCTCACCGGTGCCACATAGAGAGAGATAGAGAGAGCCGGGAGAGAGACATAGAGAGGAAGGAGGGGGGGGGGGGGCGAGGGCTCCACCGGTTGGGGGTTGGGGAGGGGGGCCACCAGTGGGGGCATGGATTGTAGGATCGGCCGAGCCTGATCCGATTCGGGGGGCGGGGGGGTGGTTGGGGGGTAGGGAGGGGGACCACCAGTGGGGGCATGGATTGCAGGATCAGTCGATCCCGATCCGATTCGGGGGGGGGGGGAGGGGGGCGGTGGCTCCACCGGTTGGGGGGTGGGGAGGGGGGGGACCAGTGGGGGCATGGATTGCAGGATCAGTCGATCCCGATCCGATTTGGGTGGGGGGTAGGGGGGGTGGGGGGCGGTGGCTCCACCGGTTGGGGGTGGGGAGGGGGGCCACTAGTGGGGGCATGGATTGCAAGATCGGCCGATCCCGATCCAATTCTGGGGGGGGGGGGATCACTATTCCCTCTAGTGATTTTTTTAAAAAATAAGCTGGGATCGGGCTGTATCGGACCGGATCGGCCGATCCTGGATCCCTCCTTTAGCCGCAGCTGCTGTTTTGCTGCCCCATCAGCCTCCCCTCCCCCTGCCGGTCCCCCTGCCGCCGCCGGCCATCCGTTGCCACCCATCCTCTTCTCTCTCTCTCTCTCTCTTTGAGATGTTGACCGAAAGAAGGGGGTGAAAACCCCGTCATCGCCGGCTGGCCATTTGGCAGCCACCACCGCCGTTGTTGTCGCCGTCACCGCCGCCGTCGACGTCAGAATTTTTTTTTAATTATTATTATTATTTTTCCGGATCCCAATCCGAGTTAAGGTATATTTTGATCTTAATTTTTTTGAAATTCTCAAAAAATTAGAAATGATGTATCGTAGTCAAAGTTTGTCGTATCGTATTGGATTGGGCCGACTCGTACGAGTTAACTCGTATCTGGACAATCCCAAGTCGTTGGCGTCGGCGGATCGTACGAGTCGGGCTGGGACGCTTCCGGATCGAGTCATCTCGTATCGTATCAGACTAACTTGTGCCGGATCACACGATATGAATACGAGTCGCTGCGATCCGATGCGAGCCAAGCACGATTCGGCTCGAGTCGGTGCGATCCGACTCGATAAAGTGTGATCCACTCTCTTTAGTTTAGGTGTACTACTTTGTTTTGTTAATTGAGATTTGACGTTTCTAACTTTCTATGAGATGTGGTATACCACTTTCTTTTGCAAATTGAGATCCCTAGATAAATTCCTCTCAATTAGTATCCTAGACTAACTTTTTTGCAAATTTAAATCCATTAGATTAGAGTATTTTTCCTAAATGTGACTTATAATCATTCACAGTAACGATGGACGTGAAGTATGATGTTTATAATTAGGTAACTATTCAAAAAAATGAGAGATTTGTCAAAAAAAAACTAGCCTGCATTGGCTTGAATCAGTCCGACTCATGCGAGTAGGCCCGAGTCGGTCCGACTCGGATCGGATCCGACTCGTATCTAGCCAAACCCGATCCGATCTGGATCTACGAGTCGGCGAACCTTGATCGTAGTATTGATTTATTATTATTTAGCTTAAAATTTTTTTAACATGTTGATTAGACAAAATCATCAAAATTAACCCTAATTAGGAGTTCAAAAATAGGATTTTTGTATGATTAGTATAATTAGGGCCCAATTGAGTGTGTCAAACACTCAATGGAACTTATTAAAACTTAATTGTACATATTTCTATTCCTTTTTTTTTAATACCCCCCCACCATCGGAGGGGGGTCCATAAAGGACCAATTGGGGGGGGGGGTCTCTCTCAACCGCTTCTCTCTCTCTCTCTCTCTCTCTCTCTCTCTCTCTCTCTTTTTCTTGCTCCCTCTCTCATCTAGCTCCCCTCTCTCTCTTTTCTACTCTCTCTCTCTATCCGGCAGCCTTTCTCTCTTTATCCTCTCTTGCCCTCTCTCTCTCTCTCTGCTGGCCTGTGGTTCCTTGTTCTGTGCGCACACAACAGGGGACCACCAGTCCCCCGTAGGGTGGCAGCTGGTGCTGCTGTTGGGGGCGGTTGTTGCTGTAGTTGTTGTGTTGTTGCTGCGGCTATTGTGTTGTTGTTGCTGGCCTCTCCTCTATCTGCTGTGGCTGAGGTATGTTCTTCTATAGTTTTTTTTTTCTTTGCATGTACATGCATACAAATACATTGGACATGAAACCCTAGATTCATATATGTCATGCATATACATATTGTCCTTTTATACATGTCATGCATGCATAGGGTATAAAGAAAAACCCTAGTTTTCTTCAAAGCATGGACGTGTATAACCTTCTCACATGCATATTTTAGGGGGGTGACAAATCTTGTGTAAACAGTTGTCCCCCACAGGACACATGCCAGAGACAATGATGTAGAAAATGTTTCCCGTGCATATCTTCTCGTCATGGCATCTCTTGTGAGAGTTTGACCTTAGTGTTTGCCGTTTGTATGCCTCTGCCTTGCCTTGCTTTTGACTGGACCTTAGGCTTCCTCATTAACACATTTAGGTTTTACCTTAGCTTGGTTTGACTTCTCAATTTTCTTTCGGCGTTGGACCATAACTTTTGGATCCCCTGATCCTCTTTCATCGACCTTGCTCTCGAATCCCTAGATTGCAATTCCTTGAGCTTGAAAGCCGGTCTTGATGTCCTTTGGGTTTGAAAACCTTAGCCGATGTTCTTTCGGGTTAAAAAGAAAAAATCCTAAACTTGAGTCTTTTAGGTTTGGAATCCCTGGCTTGGTGTCTTTTCATGTTCGGAAACCCCAGTTGGACATCTCTTGAGGGTGAGAACCCTAATTTCGAGTCTTTAGGGTTTAAGAACCTCAACTTTGCCTTTAGAGTTTGGGAACCCTATGTTGAGTCTTTAGAGTCTGGTAATCCCATCTTTGAATCTTTAGGGCTCAAGGCCCCAACTTTGCCTGCCATTTGGGTCCATAGTGTCTTCAGCCTTCTTATTTTTCTCTTTTTATCCTTTTATCTCTCTTTTTTTGTTGTGTTTCTTCCTTTTTTGAGAAATTTCATGCTTCGGACATGTTTGCCTTTTGTTCCTCTGTTCTGCAGCTTTCTTTCTCACTCATTGACTCGATGGCGGTTATCGGAGGCTTTCCTGTCGGGGGGCCTGCTGGGGCTCCGAGAGAGGCTGGCCTCGAGTAGCCTATGCTTGACCTCGGCTTTACTTGGGTGGCGCAGCCCCATCTTCGTGTTACTGTTGAGGATGCGACTCCCATCGATCTGTAAATTAGTTAGGAGAGTAAATTTACTAAGCATTGTCCTTCGTGGTAGTTTCTTTCGTTTCATCAGAGGCGACAGTTTAGAGCAGCACCTCCCCTCAGACCTCTCTATTCAAGAGTTTCGGAGTGCATCTTCTATTGAAGACGGTGTTGAGATAGGCCTATCTCCAGATGCTCTCCACGACTTAGAGATGGCTATTCTTTTTGAGAGGGATAACATGGAGCACTTGGTTTCTTTCTCTTATCCCGCCTTTACGCCTTTTACTCAGAGAGTGCCAAAGTATCCCTCTCCGACGCAGATAGGCCCAGTGTAGAGTCTGATGCAGATATACAATACTTCTCATACTTGCCAGCCTGCCGTCTATATCCCCTCGGGTGGTCTTCCTTATGTTGATTTCGGGCAGTTCATGGTATCATTTTTGACTTCAGCAGGAGAGGGTTCAATGCACAAGCCGTTTGACCATCCAACCTTGCTTTGTGACATTATGTCAGAAGATCATCCTAGTTGGCAAGGACGCTTGAAGATGAGGCCTTCACATAACTTTCATCTAGGGGCTACAGAGTGGCTCCAACATATATTGAGTCACCATGGTCGTTTGTTGGAGGTGGGCATCGATCAGGCAATGGCAGCCACTCAATATAGCTACCCCTACTACTCCAGTTTCATCCAGGCTTTAGCAGAGAGGTACATCAGGGAGACTAATACCGTTGCTACTGTCGAGGGCGAGACAACATTGGATCTTTGGGCTTTCCATCGTATTTCAGGACTTCCCATCATTGGCGAGCCATACAAGGAGGCTATGTTGGACGAGTTCTATCAGTGTTACAGACGGGGCTGGCCGTTACAACACTCCATATTGTCACTGATATTTGTTGAAGGTGTAGAGGGATATGTCCAAGGCGAGGAAGCCCTCTACTACTGAGGCGAGCAGCTGTAATGGGTATGGTCGGGTTTCTATTGCAGCTTGGGTTAGGTATTTTTATGGTGGCCCCTTTTATTATAAGAGGCGCTTTGCAAATATTTTTGACAAATGGACTCTTCCTGAGCTTCCCAGGGATCAACTTCCATCCTATAGTTTTGTTATTGAGCCAGAGTCCCAGACGGCCAATCCTTGGGAGCTTGATGGTGTTACGTACATGGTGGCGTACCTTGCTTACTGGTTGGTCACCTTTGTTGTGCCTTACGACAATGAGGGGGTTATGAGACTCGGGGTGCTTCTGGTTACTTGCCGTTTAGCTACTGGCACCCTTCTGGCAATTGCTCCTGCTGTCCTGACGGGCATCTACTATTCTTTTGGGGCACTTTGTAGTTCAACCAATCCTCCGAAGTGTTTAGTGGTGATGACTACTCACTATGTTAGTGCTTAGGCTGGCCTGGTGCTTCCTGGGTTGACACCCATTAGGGGTGAGGTGGGCATAGCTTTCCCTACCATTCTGCGCTTTGTTGGTCAGTACAACAGCAATAGGGCCCGTCAGCTATCTTTCGCTCAGGATGCTCTTGGCTTTATTCCATTCCATTCTTCCTAGCGGCTGGATTTTGATCACTCTTCTCGTCAGTTCTAGCCGTTTGCTGACAGGGGGGGCATTGCAAATCACTCGTGGTTTGACCCATGGACTGGTAAGATGGGACTTAATACATATGTTCTAGATGGATGAACACCATAGTACTCCCCCAGGCTGCTTGTATTAAAGAAAGGAGGTATGGTTATTCAAGCCTTGTTACCCTCATCGCTTCTCACAGAATTTTGGGTATGATCAGAGGGTGCCTTTCGGGCTTATGTTCGTCGTCTACCCCGAGTATATGAGAGCCAGAATGGACACCTGGTAGCTCGACTTTGGTGGAATATTTTTTAGCATAAGGATCCTTCTAACAGACCTCCTGTTCCTTCTCCCATTTACGAAGGTGGGATGACTGTTACTTTTGCCAATTGGTGGCGGAGGCATGAGGGCTACTTTTGCTAGCGGAACAAAGATATCCGCACTTATGGGGCCATGCATAGAGGTATTCCAACTTCTATTTCTCCCCTGGGTGGCACACCGGGTGCATCATAGGCATGTGCGGGGTCGAAAAAACTTTTGTCGGGTATGTGTATAAAGGAAGGAATGGCTCCTCCCCTGCCGAAGACTTCTATATACCAGCAGCCCTTGGCTATTTTTGGGCTTTACATTTTTTGGCGGATTGTGGCCTTTCGGCCAAACCTTCACTGGATACTTTGTTGCCACTATGGACCTTCAATAATGATCCTGCCCATCGCTGGTTAAGTTACATTAGTTGGATGCCGTGTTTGCTTGGGTCTCGACGCGAGGCTTTTCTTGTTATGTGTGCGAACACTGTAGGAGATGTTTGGAGGACTGTTGGTCAGGCTGCCACTCAGTTGGGTATGTCTTTTCAAACGCTTATCGTAGAGCCTTATAAGCCTTTTAGTCATGATGATGAGCATCTACCATTTTTGTTTGCCACTTTTGGTTTCTTGGTTATATCTTCCTTTTTTTTATTTTGAATTCTATTTCAGCCCCTGTACCAGCTTCTATGTCGGCTCCTGTGACAGTTTCTGCGCCTCCCTCTGTATCGGCTGCTAAGCCGTCCCTCATGCTGTCTATTACTCTAGTTTTTGCATCCACTTCCGTCTCGGCCCCGGTACCGAGTGAGATAGGGGAGTTGATTGCCGCCGTAAGAAAGCCTCTCAGCGTAAGCGGCGAATATTGGAAGAGGGAGAGGAGAATATGAGGGCCATCCGACCTCACTTGGATTTACCCCGTTCGCCCTTTCCAATCACTCTTACTCCACTTCAGGCTCTAGTTTCAGGTAATACTCATGACAACCTTGTCCTCATTTTCTTGTTGTATGTAGCTCCCGTATTGTTATTGATTTCTCGGCTCTTTTTATGGCAGAGGAGCATGAGATCGAGCTCGAGGACCTCTTCCCAGAAGGTACCTCGTCATCGCCTCAAGAGGCGCAGCTTCCGACCGGTAAGACTCTTGACGTTTACAAGATTATTTGGCCTCTTTGGGGCTTTTCTGACTAGACGCTCATTTGCTTTCTAGGTGTGCCATCTTCCACTTCTGAGACCACGATAGTCGACCCCCCAACTAGGGTAGTTGTCCCCACAGCTGATAGGGGTACATAGCAATCCTTTGGCTTTCTCTTTTCATTACTTCTTTTCGGGTGACCGTCTAATTCGTCTTCATTTTTTGTTTCCTTTTTCAGTTGTGGGTGTCCATGAGGGTTCTCCCTTGAAAGTATATTCACGAAGGCGACCGACAACCCCTACGGTCCATACGCCGCTAAGTGTTTTTTTTTTTTTTTTGGTTCTTACTCCTTTTGGGATGTTAATAAAATTTTCCTTCAGCTGCAGAGGGCGTCAGATCTGACTAAGGCTACCCTGCCAGCGGCCAATGATGACTTTGGGGACTCAGACTGGGGAGCCTTTGAGCCTGATCTTTCAGATATTCCCCTCTTCGACCCGATGATTCAGGAGTTTCTATCCGATGACTTCGGCCCCTCTACAACTTTCTCTTCTTTTCTCTGTCATTTTATGCATTTATTGTATTTACTTTCCACTTTTGACAACAATATATTTGGTGTAGACTTGACTGCAGAGGATTTGAGCAAATTAGCCTCCCTCCCCTCACCAGAGGCCACTACGTGTGTAGAGGCTACGCCTTCTATTTTGGGGGAGGACATTGCCCCTCCTGCACCGGTGGTGCCTTCAGAGACTGGTGCGACACCTTTTCCGTCATTTCCTACTTGTTTTTTTTGCTTTCGTATTATCCAATGAGAAACTGACTCTAAAGTTCTTCACTTTACAGCTACTGGTGTAGCACCAGAACCAAGGCCTGAGACCACCATATCTCCTGAAGAAGGGCCTACTAGAGTTGACTCCCTTGTGGAGTCGGGGATCGCCACTCTGGAAGCCACACTCTTAAAGGCCACTTGCTTGGAGATGGCTCTTTCAGAGGCTACCTTTTTGGATACCATTCCTCTGGGTGAGCGCTTCCTTCCCTGCCATTAGGGCTTTTCCCATTTTTCTCTTACTTTGCGCTGAGCTGACATTGGTTGTTAAATTTCATGCAACGACTATACCCGCTGATGCTTCCCCTGCATTGGCTCTACGGGAAGCGGAACAGTCCCCTTTCACCCTTCCATAGACTTCCACTCATGACATGTCTATGTCGATCGTAGTCTACAGGCCGCCTTTCATGCTTCCCATTTATGGTGAGGTCACCTCTTCTTCCTTATTTATCTTTCTTTCTCTTGTTTTCTTTTGTTGTTGAAATTTGCCCTAACCTTCCTGTCCCTTTTCTGGTAGAGCCTGTTATTAACGAGCCTAACTTCTCCGCCTATTTTGGAGCTACTGTTCTGCTCTCAGACATCAAGACAACTCATTCGTCTCCCATGGATTTTAAGGGTAGTAGACATGCGTTGATTCCATGGCGGTTCGATGCTGTAGTGGCTTCCCCTACGGCTTCCCTTCCTTCCGCCGGTGTCATCCTACTATCCTTTACAGAGGATGAGGGAGAGCCAGAGGTTTCGAAGCCTGAGCCAAAGGCTACCGAGGTCATTGGGGAGTTCAGGGACATAGCCGCTTCTCCAGGTGCCTCGAAGG
Organism: Zantedeschia hybrid cultivar; assembly: GCA_030544215.1. Lineage (NCBI taxonomy): Eukaryota > Viridiplantae > Streptophyta > Magnoliopsida > Alismatales > Araceae > Zantedeschia > Zantedeschia hybrid cultivar. The sequence goes on along the minus strand of JARZZO010000003.1, from coordinate 29,275,409 downwards.
ATTCCACCTGGACTGTATTGTTGTCCTCTCTTGGGGCTATCGCCAAGCCTGTTGACTTCTTGTTCGAGGACATTGACCCTCTTTTTCCCTCAAGGGATCTACCGACATGGTCGTATTGTCTCCCTCACCTGGGGCTATAGAAGAGCCTCATACTCTCACTTTTGCTTCTGGTTAGACTTCTCCATTGTACATGCTTTTATTACTTTTCGCGTTTTGCTTGTCTTCTTATAAGATCTTTTGTTCTTTCGCAGTAGTATCGAAGGACGACTCTTTTACTGCCTTTGAAGCTAGAGTGGCTTTCCTGCGTGTTGAGGTGACCACCCTAGAGGAGGCAAGGGTCACTGTTGCTAAGGAGTATGCTGTTCTTCAGGGCCAGAGGGATGCTGCGCTGAGCTTGGACGAGAAAAAGTCACAGGTTGTTGCCTTATGCCTTTAGTTGCAGTAGCTCGAGAAGTCTATGGAGGACTCTTACTTTGTCGCAGCAGTAAATCATTGTTTAGGCAAGCTTCGTAGCGAAGAAACCAAGTACCTTTATAAACTCGGAGTTCTTCGCTTGATTGTGGATTCTTCCGAGTCGCCTTTTCAAGGCTGAGCTTCTCTCTTCTTGTCTCAGCCGTTCTGAGGGCTTGTCTCGGATGCCAATTCTTCTTTTATATTTTGGCTACCCCGAGGGCTTGTCTTGGGCTCCTATATTATTTTAGTACATCATAAGCTTTGGTGTTATGAACTTTTTGCTATATGTTGCATACCAATCTTTCCCTTCCTCCTCTCTTTTTTTTTTTTTAAAAAAAAATACCAATACCAGCACCCTTTCGGATTTTTGCCAGAGTTAGCCCCCTCATATTTTTGCCTGCACGTTCCTTCTGGTTTTCATGTAGCGAAGTTATCTATTTTTGCCTAAGGCACCCTTTCATGTTTTACCTTAGTCGGATTTTGGGACCTTTTTACCTTAACTGCCTCTTTCTTGGGAGGGAACAACTAAGTCCGTCGGAACACCTCAATTTTAAGCTCTCTTTCTGTTTTTTTTTTTTTTATTCTTCTTTTGTTTATACGACAGTAAGGGATTGTGGCTTCCTTGAAAGCCAAGGTGGTAGGACCTAGGGCCGTATGAGGCTAGGAATTCTAGATTTGTAAGGCCTTAGGACACAATTGCTCGCCAGGCCAATATTTGCCTTTTGGGCGAAACTTTTCTGAAGGGATGTAGGGTTTGGGGATTTTCCCGGAAAGTGACAGTTCCAGGTGGTGTTTTGGATTTTTTCAAGCGGATAAGGGCTCCCAGTAGCCCGAATTTTGGATTTTTTTAGGGGGATAAAGGTCCCCAGTAACCACGAACTTTGGGATATCAAGGGGATAAGGCTCCAAGTAGCTATGGACCTTAGTTTGTTGATAACAATTTTTCTGGTGGGACCAGGTGTTTTTTAATTTTTTTAAGGTTTTGGGATGCCATGGCTTTTCACGCCGAGAACATTAGAAGGCCTCGGGATTTAGGATACAATGGCTTCCTCGGGTCGGAAACTTTGGAAAATTTTGGGTTCTGGGACATAACGATTCTCTGAGGTGGAAACTTTGGAAAATTTTGGGTTTTGGGACATAACGATTCTCTGGGGCGAAAACTTTGGGAAATTTTGGGTTTTGGGATACAACAGTTCTCTGGGCCGAAACTTTGAAAATTTTTGGGTTTTGGGATATAACGGCTCTATAGGTTGGAAACTTTAGGAAATTTTGGGTTTTGAGATATAATGGCTCCTTAGGCCGGAAACTTTGAAAATTTTAGGTCTTGGGATACAATGACTCCTCGGACCGAAAGCTTTGAAGAATTTTGAGTTTGGGATACAACGGCTCTCCAGGCCGAAAACCTTTGGAAATTTTGGGTTTTGGGATACAACGGCTCCCCGAACCAGAAACCTTGGGAATTTTGGGTTTTGAGATACAACGGCTCCCCGGGCTAGAAATTTTGGGATGTTTCGGAACATTTTGGATTTTGCTTGGGGGACAAGCGATTTCGAATGGAGGAATCTTTTGAACCTATCCAATGCGAAGATCGGATTTTCCCTTTTCTTTATCGGGTCGGGAGGACGTCGTCATCGTCGTCTCAGTCGTAGCCTTTTATTGAATGTCACCCCGCTAATTGTGAAGTAATCTAAGGATTTTCTCGTCATTGATGACTCTGACATCCTTCTTGGATAAGGATGTGGGAAAACTCAAATCCTTACCGAGGGTAGGTGATAAGAATTCTCCCCCCCCCCATTGGGGTGCTTTTGTGAGTCATTTTTCCAATGTTTTTTTTTTTTTTAATTACTAACTATAGCGCCCTCACGGGTTTTTGCCAAGGCTTGCCGCTTCTTACTTTTGCCTGTGTGCCCTTGCGAGTTTTCACACAGCAGGATTTTCCATTTTTGCCTGAGGGGCCCTCACAAGTTTTCACCTCAATCGGATTCAAGATCTTTTTGTCCTTAACTGGCTTCTTTTTTTATGAGAAAACCAATTAAGTCTGTTAGGGCACCTCATTTTAAGTCCCTTTTTTTTTACTTCTTCGGCTGTACATTTTCGGAATGTTTGTGTTCTGGAGCATAATACAACTTCATGTGGTGCCCATTGAATAGAGAAAATGCCACATTTCCTTTTTCGTCAACTAATTTGTAGGCACCTCCTTCATAATGAAAGATCCTATCCAGTTGGGCTTGGACTTGTTCTTAGGACGGGATGCCATTACATCTTTCCGTTTGACCATGACTAGGTCACCTTTCTTGAACACACTTTCCTTTACTAACTTGTCAAAAGTCCTAGACATCTAGACCCGATAGACTTGCAGGCGTTGATAAGCCACCAATCTTTCGCCTTCGAGGTCTCCTAGCTCCTCATAACGCCTTTGTACTTCATTTAGATCGTCTTCTTGCCATTCATAATGTAGAGCCACCCAGTAGGAAGCCAACTCAATTTCAATTGGAACTACTGCCTCTACCCCATATACTAGGGAATATACGAGCAGTCCGTAGGGGTTTTGTAGATCGTACGGTTGGCCTATAGTGCTTCATGCATCCTTTCGTCTTAATTCCACTTCTGTCATTCGCTGATTTTCACTAGCAGCTTGCAAAGTGTCTTATTGAAGGCTTCAGCCATGCATTGGCCTGAGGATAGTAGATTGAAGATGTATTCCACTCAATGTGGAATTTAGCTGCCAATTTGTAGATTGTCTGGTTTTTGAATGGGATACCATTGTCTGAAGTGATTTGGCTAGGCGGCCCAAACTTGTATATGATATTGTGCCAAACGAAATGCGACACTATTTTACCTGTGACTTCCTTCAGTGGGACGCCCTCTGCCCAGCATGTGAAATATTATGTAGTGGCCAAAATATATTTACACCCTCTTGATGAAAGTGTAAGTGGGCTTACCACATCTATACCTGAATGGGCGAAAGGCCACGTAGGGGCCGTGGGGTGTAACTGATTTGAAGGCCTTCTAGGGATTGGTCCAAAAGCTTGGGATTGCGGATAGCTCTTGACTATCTTCTCACAATCCGTATACATCGTTGGCCAGAAGAAGTCCTTGTTTTTTATGTTGATCTTCATTTTCAGGCCAAACCTCAGAGTGGATTTCTCTCATTATCTTTCGAGCCTCTTTTGGTGAAAGGCACCCTAGGAGGACCGCATTTTTGTCTTTAAGGACCAGCCAGTATAGGACCCCACCAATCAACCCGTAGGACACTACCCTACGTAACAGTTATACCCTTTCAACTTTATCATATGGGAGCCAACCTTCCTTGATTTTGATTATGGGAATCCGCCAGTCATCTTCTTCCACTTCGCCTTCTTCTACGGTGTTGACTTTGAACACTCTTAAGCTGTCTTCTTCATTTAGAGAGCTTGGGAAGAGTCTCCTATCTTTCACAAGGATTTCAGCCTCGCCTACTGGTGGCAACTTTAGAGCGGCGACTAGTTTGGTGAGGGCATCAACATAAGCATTCTATCCTCTTTTTGACATGTTATATTTGGATAGTATAAAGCTTTCGCTTAATCTTACGACCGCAGCATGATAGGCTATCAGTTCCGTTTTCTTGACTTCGAAGATTCCGAGGACTTGCTTGATGATAAGGATGGAGTCCCCATATACTTGGATGCACCAGACACTAATCTTCAGGGTGATTTCTAACGTCACTATCAGAGCTTCATATTCTACTTCATTGTTTGTCAAGGGTTTCGTGAGTGCATACGAATGATGTAGCACGCCGTCCTCAAGAGTGACTAGCCCTCTGTAGCTCGAGTTATTGGTGTTCCATCCAGCATGGTGGTAGTCCTTGATGCCCCATCGAAGTATAATTGCCACATTTTAATTTCTGCTTGCTGCGCTTCCACTGCTTCTTATGCCAACAACACCTCTTCGTCCGACAATTCACTGCCCAGAGGAGAATCCTCGGGAATGGGATGAGCTGCCAGGAATTCGGCCATGCCTTGTCCTTTAATTGCTTTCTGAGGCACGAACGTGATATCGAACTTCATGAGGAGTAAGGCCCACTTTCCTAATCTCCCTGATAGCGTGGGCTACTTGAGAAGGAACTTCAGCAGATCATACTCTGATATCAACTGAACTTTGTGTGCCAAGAGATAATGTCTCAGCTTTTTCACAGCAAATACTAGGGCCATAGACATTTTCTCCATTGAGTACAGGTGCTCAGAACCCACCAGCATTCTGTTTAAGTAGTATAAGGGTTGTTCCTTCCCGTCTTCATTCTCTTGGGCGAGCAATGCCCCTAATGAAGCATCCATGGCTACAATGTACATGATTAGAGGCTTGCCTTTTACCGGTGCCTCCAGTACCGGTGGCTTGAGCATGTACTCTTTGATCTTGTCTAAGACATGTTGGCATTCCTCGTCCCATACAAAAGGTATCCCCTTCTTTGTCAGCTTCGGGAAAGGTTGACATTTTTCCGACAGGTTAGAAATAAATCTTATAATCTAGGCTAATCTACCTTGCAAAGATCTAACCTCGGTCAGATTCTTAGAAGGAGGCAACTCCCAGATGGCTTTAATCTTGTCGGGGTCGATTTGTGTGCCTTGATATTGGACCACAAAATCGAGGAATTTGTCGTTGGGCACGCCAAAGGCACACTTCATAGGATTCATCTCAATTGGTTTTGTCGAAGCCTCTCAAACACCCTCCGGAGATCTGCCAGATGGTCTTATTTTCTTTCAGATTTTACAACCAGGTTGTCAATATAGCACTCGACCATGTCATGGAGCATCTCGTCAAATATCTTCGTTATGGCCCTCTGATAGGTGGCACCAGCATTCTTAAGTCCAAAGGGCATTCACTTGTAATTGAATATACTCTTGGGGGTTCTGAAGGCTATAAAATTCTTGTCTTTAACGACCATCCTAATTTGATTATAATCCGACGACCCATCCATGAAAGATAATGCCTCGAACTAGTCGTAACATCCACCATTGTTTCTATGATCGACAGTGGGAAGTCATCTTTGTGGCATGCCTTATTCAAGTCTCAGAAGTCGATGCAGACTCGGACTTGAACATTCTTCTTCTTTATCGGCACAATATTGGCCAGCCACACTGGATATATACATTCTTCGATGAAGTCAATTTCCCGCATCTTGTCAACTTCTGCATTCACCTTCACCACCAATTCTAGACGCATTTGCTTCTGAGGCTGCTTTACAGGTTTAGCGTCTGGTAGAATTGATAGCTCATGTTTCGCCACCGAAGGATCCAGGCCAGACATTTCTTTGTAGTTCCAAGCAAAACAGTTCCTGTACTCCAAGAACAGTTATGTATATGCCTGTTTTTTTTCCTCTTTCAACAATGCGCCAAGGAAGATCGGGCGTCTCCCGACCCACCTAGGTTGACTTCCATCAATTCATCAATTATAGCTTGTCCGCCATCTTCCATTTCTCGTGGAGCTGGCTGAATGTCCACAAAGTCTTCCTCTTCATTAGTGTTGGCAATATGCACTTCATACCAAGCTGCCTCTTCCTCTATAAGACTAGATCCCGCCAGAGAGGTTAACTGTAGTGGTTTTTCTTCCGGGGAGGCTACTTGGTTGACCTGTGTACTCTCTTCTGGGAGACGTATGGGGCATCCTCCCTCTCACTATTAGCTTCAGGCTGCTCCTCCAGTGCCTAAGGGAGTTCTTCCAGAGAAGGTTTTGTCTGCTAGTAGGGTTTAAGCTGACCACAACGGAAAAGAGGACTTCCTCCTCTTCCTCTCCTGATGACATACTCACCATATTGACTGCATAGTGGACAAAGGGACCACGACTTCGTCCGTAGCCTAGACCCCTTCAATCTTGCTTGGGAAAGGGAGACTGCCCCTTTACTTCAATCGGGTACCACAATTCTTGGAAGAATTTTCTTCTGGCTGCACTTTGCTTTTTTGGAATGTTCTGATGTCGGCACATCTCCTTGATGTATTGGGGCATATCGTCTAGTTCCGGGGTTTCCTCTTTGACTTCCTGTTGAGGGACTTTCAATCCGAAATCATCTTCTAGGGAACTTCTATGCACCAAATCTCCTTTGTAAAAGATAATCCACCCGGTGTCTTTGTGGGGCACAATGAAAGTTTTCAGCTCTTCCATTGTGTGAACTTCTCTTTGAGAGACCAACTTTATTAAATTGGGAGTCATGCACACACTTGCCTCAACCCCTTTGTTGATGAAATTTACCTTCAAATTAACGATGAGCCTCCTGTATTTAACAAGGTCCTTCGGCTTTCGTATGAACCTCTCAGCTTTAGCTTCATTTATGGTTATGCCTCCTTCATCAGAGAGCTCTTATGCCACCTGTTTTCACCAATTTCTAGGTCCATTGCTTTGTCAAAATATAAATGCACATCAACATGATGACAGTCATAGGTAGGGAATTCCAGATTGGATCGGCCGGTCGGATCGAGACCCACCGATCCCAATCCGGATAGGCCTCAGATCGATCGAAATCAGCTGAAAGTGGCCCAAATTGGCCAAGATCGGTCGATTCCTGCCAGATCAGCACCGGCCGACCCTGATCCGAATCGGCCGATCCTACCTTCCATGACTCATAGGCTTTGAATGGCTCTTGATCAACAAAGATCCGGTGTTGCTCACCGTCCTTAGTGTATTTGATGCACTGATGTAGGGTAGAGGGGACAACCCAATTCTTATGCAACCAAGGTCTTCCTAGGACCACCTTGAAAGATGTATTGGAGTCTACAATGAGAAATGATACATGGGTCACCCAATCATCTAACGTCAACTCCATATCCACTCGCCTCAAAGCCTCTTCACATCTTGGTTGGTAACCCCTTGTACTTTCTTCATATATGGTGTGAGGTATAGAGCATGAAAGGTTTTGAACGGCATGATATTGTCGGCGGACTCCGAATCTATCAAGATCCGATCTCTCTCTCGTCCATTGATCTGACCTCTCATGTATAGTGGCATGTTATGGCAAGGAGACGACAACATATCATCTTCAGTGGAAGTCATTGTCGCTTCGTACACCATATACAATTCGGCCTGGATCTCGGCCATGTGGACTTCATAGTCTTCTGAGTCTTGAAGGACAGTGATTAGCGCTTCTCTTAACTCTTTACTCAAGGAGATGGCTTCCTAGATGCTAAGGCGTACTGACATCCTCTTCATGGTTTGCAAAATCTTTCGATCCGCTCTTGCTTGGGCCTTCTCAATAGTTGGCATTATCTCAACTGTACTCTTCAGGGTTTCAATTAATGCCTTCTGCTGTTTTGATTCTTTTGGAGCTTCTTCAGTCAGAGCCTCATTTTCCTAAGAGTCGACCCTTAGGCCTTCATCGAACTGACCTGCCAAGGCCTCTATGTCTTTTGCGGCGTCAGGTTGCACCGAATGACCTATTTTTTAGATTTTTTTGTGGGACCTGTCTTTTCAGACTGTTGTGGATCCTCTCCTTCATCTGATGATGGGTAAAAGTAGACATTTCCCCTCACTTATGGCTCAGGGATTGACTTCGGAATCTCTCCCCTGAAGTGTATCACTTTTTTTTGGTTTGCGGCATTCCTGTCTCTACCACAACCACCATCGCGGCCTTTGTCTCGGCCTCTTCTTCGATTATGCGAGTTGCTTCTTCTTTGATATGTCGTCAAGGGTCTTCTGGATCTGGGTGAGACACACCTTATCTCATTGTTGTATGGACTTCTTGTTGTATGTTGCACTTTTTTTAAAAAAAAACTAATTAATACTAGCGCCTTTTCGGGTTTTTGCTAACATTAGCCCCCTCTTATTTTTGGCTGCATGCCCTTTTGGGTTTTCATGCCGCGGGGTTATCCGATTTTGCCTAAGGTGCCCTTTTGAGTTTTCACCTTAGCTGGGCTCGAGACCTTTTTACCTTTAACTGATCCCCTTGGGGGCGGGATCGATTAAGTCCGTCGGGGCACCTCGTTTTTAAGCCCCCCCTCTCCCACTTTTTTTTCTTTTTTTTTTATAGTTCGGTAGGGAATTATGGATTCCCTGAGGGCCGAAATGATTGATTGGTGGAATTTTGGTGGGGACTCGTGTGTTTTTTACCTGCTTGAGGATAAAGGCTCCAAGCAATCATGGGATTTGGGTTTACGGCAGCTCCCGAGGGACAAGAATTTCAGATATCATGGCTCTCGGGGCCGATAGGCGTCTACTTTGTGGTAGGGAAATAGAGGCTCTCCTGAAGGCCGATAAGGAATTTATGGTGGTAGGTGGGGGATTAAGGCTTTCCGAAAACCGATAAGGAATTTTTTGGTAGGGGATTGAGGCTTCCTTGGAAATCGATAAGGAATTTCTGGTAGGGAACTAAGGCTTCCCTGGGAACCGATACGAAATTATCTAGTAGGGAACTAAAGCCTCCCTGTGACCGATAAGGAATTTTCTAGTAGGGAATTAAGGCTTCCTTGGGAACAAATAAGGAATTTCTAGTAGGGAATTAAGGCCTCCCTGTGAGCCGATAATGAATTTATGATAGGGAACGAAGGCCTCTCTTTGAGCCGATAAGGAATTTCTGGTAGGGAACTGAGGCCTCCTTGTGAGCCAATAAGGAATTTTTTGGCAAGGAGTTAAGGTTTCCTTCGGAGCCGATAAGGAATTATCTGGTGGGTGTGGACAATAAATTTTCTCAAATGGAGGACAATTCCCAAAATCCAAAAAATGGAGGGCATCCCATCAAAAATCCCTCCAAAGATGAAGAAAAATGGACCCAAAAATAAAATCAGAAATTAAAGGGTCAAAAACATAATTTTCCACGCCGCCCTTAGGCACGCTCGAAGGGAGTCTGCCGCCCCTTGTGAGCGGCAGAACCCTTTGGGTTTGCTGCCCCTTGTGGGTGGTAGACCCAAGAGATGTGGTTCTGCCGCCTACAGGGGGCAGCAGAAAGGGTTCTGCTGCCCCTTGTAGGCGGCAAAGCCCAATGAAGGGGCTGCTGCCCCTCGCTCTGCCGCCCACTCATGGCGGCATACCCTCGGGGATGCGGCCTAGAAAAAATATTTTTTGAACCTATGCGGGCCCCGTACATGCTTGCATGGCCCAATGAAGCAGTGCCACGTCATTGCCTTGTCCCCGCCAAGTGGACTAATCGCATGAGATATGGACCTATAGAACCTCGTCACGTGTGCATGGCCCCGCCTTCAAAGACCAATTGTAAACTGACACTTGGCGGACTCCTATTGGTCGAGATTTCTATAAATAGCCCCTACCCCCTACCTTATATAAGTGGTTGGAGAATTGAAGAGTTGTGGGAGAAGTGACTTGAGTTCTCGCCTCCTGTCTCCAAGGTAAAAACCATGTCGCCAGGTGTGGGCTACATGGTTCTTAACTATGCCGCCATGCCTTGGCGGCATGGCTATGATTCTTAACTATGCCGCCAAGCCTTGGCGGTATGGCTATGGTCATTAGCCATGCCGCCAAGTCATGGTGGTGTGACCCATAACCATGTCGTCCAGTGCCAGTGCATCACCTGATTAAGCGATAATCATTGAAGCCTTGCCACCCCGCTGCCACTTCGGTACGCAGCGATGTGTCGACGAATGATGTCGAAGCCTTGCCGCCCTACTGCCACTTCAGTGCGCAGCGATGTGTCGACGAGTGATGTCGAAGCCTCGCCACCCCACTGCTACTTCCGTGCAATATGTTGACAAGTGATGTCAAAGCCTCGCCTCCCCCTGCCACTTCGGTGCGCAGCGATGTTGAAGCCTTGTCGCCTCGCTGCCACTTTCGTGCGCAGCGGTGTGTCATCAAGTGGTGATGAAGGCTCGTCAGCTCGTCGCTGCCTTCATGTGTAACAGCGAGCTGTTAAGTGATAATCAAAGCCTCAGCAGCCTGTTATCACTCCATCACACAACAACAGGTGGTAGGACAAAATAATATCTCGTCGGCTCATAGCCGTCTCGACACAAGTATAATTTGGGTCATTGACGTAAATCCTTCTGCTACAAGGACCAACTCGACACTTAGTGGGGCCCACCTATGAACAATACCTATAAATAGTACCCATGAACAGTATCTATGAACAGTAGTATCCATGAACAGTGCTCGTAAGTAGTGTTCGTGAATAACACTTTTAAACAATGCTCATGAATAGTGCCCACCAATACTGCTAAAGATACTATAAAAGAAAAAGGGGAACCCTAGTAAAAAGGGAAGAGGGAAAGCAAGTCGACCCTCCCTGTAGACAACATGAAGGCAAGTAAAACAAAACGAGCGAGACTTTTACACTGGAAGGGGCCATTTGGAAAGCTAATTTTGGGAGGGAAATCAAAGGATTTTTCTGTCGCAGCAGAATGTAATCATCGTCAGCTTATTGACTGACAGGAAAGGTTCACCCGAACCTGCATGAATCCTATTCCATGGGCAAGTCAACATCATATGATCATAAACCCCGTCTGCCAAACTAAGTAACCAATCAAACAAAATAAAATCCAAAACAAATCGGTCAGATAAAAAACGACTATCAACAGTGGGGAACTGAGGCCCCTCTATATGAGCCGATAAGGAATTTCTTGGTAGGGAACTAAGGCCTCCCTGTGAGCCGATACGGAATTTATGGTAGGGAACTAAGGCCTCCTTGTGAGCCGATAAGGAATTTCTAGTAGGAAACTAAGGCTTCTCTGTAAGCCGATAAGGAATTTTTTGGTAGGGAACTGAGGCCTCCCTGTGAGCCGATAAGGAGTTTTCTGGCAAGAGTTAAGGTTTCCTTGGGAGCCAATAAGGAATTATCTGGTGGGGAATTGAGGCCTCCATGTAAGCCGATAAGGAATTATCTGGTGGGGAATTGAGGCCTCCCTGTAAGCCGATAAGGAATTTCTTGGTAGAGAACTAAGGCCTTCATGTGAGCTGATAAGGATAGTGGATACAAAGACTCCGACGGGTCTTGCGATTTCTGAAGTTTCCAAGAAAATGAGGCTCTAGGTAGCCGTGAATTTTGGGATATAACGGCTCCCGGAGACCGAGGATTTTGAGATACTATGCCTCCCGGACGCACAAGGATTTTGGTTGAATTTTGGGATGCAGCGCCTCCCGGGGGCTCAAGGTAAATTTGGTTGAATTTTGGGATGCAATGCCTCCCGGAGGCTTAAGGTAATTTTGGTTGAATTTTGGGATACAACGTCTCCTGGGGGCGCAAGGTAATTTTAACTGAATTTTAGGATACAACGTCTCCCCGAGACGTAAGCATTTTGGTGTTTCGGTATGAATTGTTAATAGAGATTTTTCTAGCAGGACCAATAATTTTAGCCAAGAGGGTGAATTGCTCTTCTTGGCCATATCAAGTGAGAAATCGAGTTTTCTATTTCCTTACTGAGTCGGGAGGTCGTCATCATCATCGCCTCGGTCGTAGCCCTTGATGGAATAATTTTATGTACCACTTATCTAATGTAAAGTAGCACTAAGGATTTTCTCGTCTTTGGCGACTCTGATATCCTCCCTGGGTAGGGATGTGGGAAAACTTGATCCCGGCCTGAAACAGACCAAGGGAGTCCCCCCCCCCCCCCCCCCCTTAACCGAGGTATGGCTATATGTGTATGTGCATATTTTTGAACACTTGGTACGAACGGCTTCTGCGAGCCATATCTCGATGAGTTGCTAGATGATGATGGCTTTCTTTTTTCCTTTTTTTTTTAATACACTAACATCGGTACCCTTGCGGGTTTTCACCAAAGCTAATCCCTTTTATTTTTGCATGTGCGCCCTAGTGGGTTTTCACACAGCAGAGTTTACCCATTTTTACCTAAGGTGCTCTTCTGGGTTTTCACCTTAGCCGAGTTTGGACTTTTTTGTCCTTAATTGACCCCTTACAGGAGTGGGACTAATCAAGTCCGTCGGGGCACTTTGTTTTTATGCCCCTTCGTTTTTTTTTTTAACATATGCATTGCATCCTATGGCGCTGGGGCCTCTTTTTGTTGTTGACGCTCGGGGACCTCGTGCGCCGGAGTGTAGTACAACTTCATATGACAGCCATTTAGTGGAGAAAAGGCTAGGTTCCCTTGGATTCAAGTGAGATACATCTGATCTTGTCACCTAGGGTGTCCTCCCCAACTCGGAATTGCACAAGATCATGCTACAAGATATTGACTGGAATTGCCACTCGAGCTTTTCGAGTGTTAGATTTTTTCCCCAGAATATGCTGACATCATCTGAAACTAAGAGATAATCCTCTCTTTCCCCTTGCATATGCTTACGAAGCTATAGCAGTCAAGCCTTTGATTGAGCTCTCCTTTAGAGTTCTTCCCATGGGATGCATCTATCCAGGGAAATACCTTTTGTTGACTGCCTTAGTTGGTATTCTTCTAGCTCATCAATGATATTTTGGAGCCTCTATAGAGGCGTGGCTCCGTCTTTGGCATAGTTAAGGAACTAGCCAAGGCTTCATGTCTTTTCAGCTTTTTCTTTTCATTTTTCCGATTGTTCTTTTCTTGTTTCTTCCTCCTTGCCGCCTCTCTGATGAAGCGGGGCTGAGGTATCATCCCTGGAGGCGGGGCACTCCTGACTATTGACTTCTTCTTTTTATCTTTTACCTCTGACAGTTTTGTTAGCGTTGATCTCTTCTTTTGGACCTTAGTCTATTGTTGTTCTGGCTGGCTACGGTCGAAAGTTGCTTTAGTAGTTTGTTTGACCATTATATCTGGCAACATTTGGTATTTACCAATTGTGTTCTTTTCTTTTCTCTTAGAGGAACTGCCTTCTGCTTCTTTCTCCAGAGCTCTCTATTATTGTCCAAAGATATGTCTTTCCATGCTTCTTGCAATTGCTGGTACGGTGTTAATGGTAGCTTTAGTTCGAGTAGTGGGCGGCCTATCCAAGGCTATCCCTCTATATTGATAGCGAGGGACTTCCTTAGGTTGGGCCTGAACATTCCCTCAAGTAGAGTTAAAACAAAAAAACAAAAAAAATTCTACCTCCAAAAAGATTCTGCGAATTATGTTCACTGTGTAATTAGCTACATGTACATCATGTGGTTGTGGGAGATTCACCAAGTACTTCTCCATATTTATCTTTCCTTCTTGAATCAGTTTTTTCACTTCATCTTTGAACATAAAGCAACGTTTAATTGGATGGGTGATGAAGCGGTGGTGCATTTCTTCTTCTTTTTTCGGCTTGGGCAAAACAATTGCTTTTCTGCTCATACATAACTCGAAGAGTTCCTGGGTCTTTCCTTCGGGAAGGAAGATGGTCTCTTGAGTCTTGTCAGGGATTCAGTGTCTTTAAAGCTTATCCATGTTTATGTACCGACAACTCGTTTCCCCTGAGAACCTTGTCTAGCTGCAAAATTAGCCTCGGGGGTATTGTCACGACTTTCACTACCTTTCCATTTGAGCACCATTCCTTCTCGGTGCTGGGTTTCTGGTGCTTCATTTAAGTTTAAGACAAGTTTGTCCTTCTTTAGAGGATGACTACATTTTGGTCCTGGCTTCTCAAAGGAGAAGGGCCTAATGACTATGTCTATTGTCAGGACTTATGTCCACTGTCTTGCAAGGCCTTCCATTACTTGAGTGAGTTCATACTACTGATGAGAGATTTGTCCCAGACTTACTTAAAGAACCGGTGGGGGGGGGGGGGGGCGCACTACATACCTACTTATCTCCCCTCCCCCCCCCCCCCCCCCCAAATCACCTCCTCAACCTCATACCCATTCCACAATACCATAATCTCTCCAGAGTTACCAACAGACAATGAGCAAACTCCCTTCAGCAGTCTTCTACCACCAATCTCCTTCATAAGAGACTCCCCATCCCCTTCATATTATGTCTCTTGGATGCATAACACATCAACTTGCAGTCTTGCACCTGTACACCAACTCTCGCATAGCCGTCCTCTCCTCCTCCCCCCCCTCCTCCTCTACTTCCCTTTCCCCCTTGCCATCCTTTTTGGGACCCCTACCTTCCTCGTTTCCATCTTTCTTCCTTTGGCATCCCTAGCAATCCCTAACTGCCAACTGTTAAGGATCTTGTGATATGCCCCCTTATATTTCTATCAATCCCATCAAAAGACACCCCCACTATTTTTGCAACTTCTCTAGCTTGGCCTTCAGCTTGTTTCTCCACCTTAGAGAGAAGCTCCTTAATCGCCTCTCTACTCCAGACCTCCCTCTTCCCATCCTTTTTAGGCCTGCTCCTCATCATCCCCCACTATGTCGCCCCCTTCCTTAAGAGTGGAAGGGACAAGCTTGTCATTACCAGACTCTACCCTAGCATCTGCCCTAGTGACAGGAAGAGCAGCTTCAAAGTTCACCTTAGGTGGGGAAGTAACCTTGGCAGCAAGGGAACACCTCAGGTGGTCACACTCATCTCGTAGGCTGTACTGAGGGTAGGGGAGGGCAGCTGCCCTTCCTTGGTCATCTGTCTCTGCAATCGAACAGGCTCTGGCAAGCTCCTGGTTGTCACTTGTGGCCGAGCAGTCTCCAGCAAGCCATCGGTCATCCCCTGTAGTTCCAGGAGAGCAACCGGAGGCGCTGAAGGCTAATGCCTACCACCGATGACAGGAGACTGTGAGGGTTGGCCCACAGTCAGAAGGAATACAGACCATCTGATGTTCCAGTGGGAACGAACTGCATCTTCAGCTGCTTCTCTTGGACCATCAACTTGTGCCAAAGGTGATGCGACATCCCCAGCTATCGCCAAACACCGAGGACTAGTGCGGTAAGCTCTGTGACATCCTTGCGGGAGCTATGTGGCCTTGGTGATGGCAATCGGGCGAAGGAGGCAACCTCCACCGGTCCTGCAGCATGCCCGGCATGAATTGACAAAGTCGGATAAGTTCTGGGTCGCATGACCCAAACCGGCATACCCAGTCTTAAAACCCCTCGATCCGACCCCCATCTGAGCCGGCAGCTGCGCATCAGCAAGGGTGGACCAGTGCAAAATTTGAAATTCCGAATTGGTGCCCCACAACCTGCTAGAAACCCCATTGTCCTGTTCATCGTCTTCCTCTCGCCCATCATACTGAAACCCTAGCCTGATGGTCTCCTGCAGCGCCACAACTTTCATCCGACGGACCACCTGGACAGTGACTGGGAAGAGCCTTCCCTCTAATGAGATCATCAGGACCTTGGAGATCTCCTGCACTTCCATGACCTTCATCACTCCTACGACTAGCTGGCCGCCGCTGGAAGACAGCCTCAAGGTGTCTTCTTCCCACATTCCTAGAACTTGCAACACTAACTGAAGACCCTCCAGATCACAAAGGACCACCAGCAAACCCACCAACCTAACAACCAAGGATGAGCACGGGAGATCCGGATAAGTGCCCCGCTGCAACTCCCACTGGGCCACTTTCAAGACAAAACCCTTGCTCGCCACAAACCCTTGATCAACCACCCTTCTGGCCGCCGCCTCCAACGGGGCCAAAGCAAGGAACCTATCTCCCAGGTCCCTAACCTGCCGACCATCCCCTCCATGAAACCCCTTCAGCACCCATCTTCAGCAGGTTGCAAAGCACCTCCACGGCCGGCCTCTGGACAAAAGGCTTCCCAACGACGAAGCAGAGTTCCAGGCATCATTGCAGATGGAGCATCCGAGGGGCAAGAAAGTTCCAAGGTAGAGGCAGCGTATTCACAGAGATGGGCTTCCCTGTTCCTTTCTTCTTGCTAGAGCCCTGCACGACCTCATCGGCCCTCTAAAACACCTTCTCCAATGCCCTTCCTTCCATACCTAAGACACTGCACTGCATTTTGGCAATCCTTCGTTCAGTGCCCTCGACGAAGGCACCGACCACACAGATTAGGAGCGAGAGGGTCATCAGGCTTACTCAGAGGTGGCAAAGGCCCCTGCCTCCCCATGAGAATTTGGATGGCACAAGAGGCGACGGGGGGCCGGTCCCGGGAACTCCCAGAGCCTCCTGCACTCGAACCTTTTCCATAAAAGCAGTCCTCACCTGTCTAGTACTTTGGGCTAGTTGTCAGTTGAATTACTTCTTCTTGTTTTTTTTTTCTGGTCCATGTGTAGCAGCTGATTGAAAGGATGTCAAATGTTGATTGGGATATTAGTCCTATTCTAGTTGAACTTTCTTGTCAAAGGAAGGGCGAAATCTTTGTAGATTTGCATTTGGATCATTTGCCGAGTATGTCATGGATTTCACATGCATAAATGTATATTTCTTGAAACAGCTGTTGAATGGGCTCTTTTTGGCTGCTTCTGGACAAATGGTCAAATCTGCAGTGCAACATCTCGCCTTATTTTACATGTAAGTGTGACAAATTGGAAACCCCCTTCCCCAGCCTAAAGTACTTGTTTTGTTTACTTGTATCCAGGTATTTTCTGAAGGACTAGAGTAGATTGGTTTTCTCTGGTTCTGGTGCATATTCTTTTACCTGTCCAAAGCCCATGACGTCATGTTATCATTTTTGCATAGTTTCATGTTCCCTAGGATGTCCTATGATTTTGTTTCCATGATCATTTTGCTTTTGCAATGTTGCACTTATTCTGCATTTCTGCTTCATTGTATTAGCTAGGAAGTTTTGCTTATTATTTGTGCGTCCTTACATTCTTTAGTGACCTAGATGCCCATGTGAGATGTTCATAGCTGCTCTAAAAGTTGACAATTTTCCCCCAAGAAGTAATTGGATGGATTAAAGAAGTTTCATTCTTTAAGAAACGAAGTCATTTCAAATAACTTTTCAGTTGATAACTCTACATTCCAAACCAATAAATGTCTTACTGTCCCAGACTTGTACATTTAACTTCTGTTGCTTAACTTCAAATTTGAATGAGTTCTTCAGTTCACAGCTCCAAGGCTATTAACAGTATTATATAAGTTTGGTTGGTAATTCATTTATAAGAAATACGTCCTAAATCGCCCACCACCGAACAATGTAGACTATTCATAACTGTCACCCCACCCCAAGCAAAGAAGGCAAGTGTCAGCTGAAGTAATGCATTTTTAGATGTGGGGGAAGACCGCCGATGTTGGGGAAGAAGACCCAGAGTTGGACGAGACCATGCCTGAGTGAATCATTGGAGCTGGGGAAGACTCACATGCTGTCATCGGAAGCCACACATTATTGCCAGAATCCACGGAGGGGGTTAGGGCTTGGAGGATCTATCGGGTGGAAAAGGAGAATGGGGTTTGAATGGGGGGTTACAGTTTACATAGTGCATGTAAATGGGCTGGGTGAATGCGCCATTATTGGGCGAGGAAAATGCAAACAGAAGGTGATGGAGGCAGAAGAAGTTCATGGAGGCGAGTGCCTCAGTATTGGGGCGATTGTGGCAATCACCTAGGCAATTAAGGCTGCATCAGGGAGGGTCGTGGGAACCTCATCTCGCCTGGTTGCGTAGGCGATTGCCTCACTAGGCTTTGTTAACATAGGCTGGATGTATAGCTGCATGGTGTCCATGTGTGATAGAGACTTGAATTGCTGTCCTCTGTCAATTTTCATAAGACATGGAATCATTTGAAGAATCAAAGGGCCTATGTACTTTGGAAGATTAGGATGCCGTGTGGTTGTCCCACTTCAGACTCGGTATTTTTGCATCAGATAGGAATTCTTCAAGGGATTAGCTGAACTAAAACTTGTTGCATGTTCATTGGGAATTCTATTTCTAGGTACAAATGTGACATCATTGTCGAAACAGAATGTTTTAGGGCACGACAAGGTCAAAACTGGCTCAACTGGCAGGCAGGAGCCGGAGCTGCTACAAGATGTAATTGGTCTGCCAGATGCAAAGGTCATCGTATGCCCATATGTCCAATAGAAACCGAAGTAGCTGAAAGTGGATAAAAGATGAGAAGGTTCACAACCCTCACATGCAGCTCCAAAACAAGGAATGGGCTGAGGAATGTATGCAGAATAGTCAAACAATTGTTCCAATGTGATCAGCACATCGAAATACCTCTAGAGATGTATGTGATATGCCAAATCAGTACTCCAGAAGCAACAAACACCACTCAAAATCTCACAAATTGGTGCCACATACAACCAGGATGTTAAAACAATATGGATAGGTATACATTGTCCTGCTAACGTACTTGTACAGATGCTGATGTCAGTGTATGCTTATTGCTGTTAGCATACAGATGCTGATGCCTACAGGTGATAAGAAGGGGCTTTAGCGCAGTGTAGCAATGGCTACAAGGGCTGGAGTTGACTCAATGAACCAGGTTCAAGTGGCATAGTGAACCAGCCTTGAGAAATTTTTGAACCGGCTGGGAAACAAAGACGTTGGGCTGCCTGAACTGCATCTTTGAGTCAGTCTAATTTAAGTCAATTGTCTCCTTCCCAGTGGGTCAGGATCCAGTTGATTTAAATGTTGAATCTGTTGTATCAGGTCTTGGAAAACCCAACCAAGGTTGTCTGATGCGTGATGCCCTAATGCCTGTTGGAAGTGCATGAGCTGACAACATGTGGCAGTGATAGACACTGAAAAACCTGTGGAGGTGGCAGCCCAAGAATACAGTGGCAACAAGTAATAAATGACAATGATCACTGGAACCTAATGGACAGGTGCAATTGATGAGACCTGCAGTGGCTTTGCCGGTGGTCTGCTATCGTGTCAGCTATCACAGAAGAATGTGATGACTATGTCAGAGTAGGCCAACAGCAGCTGCATCAATGAATTCTTGTAGCAGTGGCGATAGAAAATGTGGAAGTGATGTGCAGTGAGGTGGTGGCCACCACCAATGGTGTCAATGCTGCTGCTCCTATATAATGGCAGCAATTGCAGTGTGAAGCAATGCACTGCAGATGCCGCTGAAGCACCACGACCAAAGATGTTGCCAAGGTTGAAATACTGGTTCTGGCTATTGATGGAGTAACAAAAGCTGCTCAAGATGAAGTGGCATAGTGATGATGCTGGTGCAACTGCAGGTGCTACTACCGGGGGCGGAGTGTATGCACTTTCTTTCTCCTTGCATATTGACACTGGAAGAGGACAGCATGAAAGCCAAGGAGATTATGATTCACAAGGTCGAGTGGAGGTGGCTAACAAGAAGCAGGCATGTATAGCTGGGGAGATCGAGTAGAGTATGAAGGCTTTCAATTCCATCCACCCAGTAGTTATGGGTCAGGGTCTTTGCTTCTTTGCATCCTGATTCTGGAATTTTATCAAGTCAACAAGCGTATACTCCAAGAGGGATTCAAAGAGGGATGCACGACTTGGCTGCATCATTGTTTAGTTATGGTGAATATAGGGAACATATGCAACCTTATTATGGATACCAGCAATAGCAACCAAATGATGAATCAGAAGGATCTACAGGTTATTATCCATATTAGTATACTCACTCATGTTTTTTATAGGTAAGGATCGTTTGATTTCATTAACATTTATTATTTGTAAATGTTTAGTACATTAGCATAATATTTTTCATGTTTAATCTGTATGAAAATAGTCATTTAGTATGTGGTACATGTACTTCTTTGTCTTAACCCACCTTTGTCACACTCAACACATCTAATTAATTCTTTACATTTTTTCTGATTTTTTCGATTTTATTTTTATTTTTTCTGATTTTTTCTAAATTTTTCTAATTTTTTTGGGCCCTTTTAGGCCGGTACGGCCGGTACCGGTACCGGTACTGCCATCCATGGGCATAACAAAGAGAAAAAGAAAAGAAAAAAGAGGAGGAAGAGGGTGACACAGATTCCGATGGACTATAATGGTGGGATGTAGGGTCACTAGGAATGCAGCGTCCATTGGATCTCTAACCTCTCTCCGATGTCATGTTTGATGTTAGAGTGGAGAAAATTCGATATTTTGTGAATCATCAGTATTAGGGCAATAGTCCAATACTGTCTCCCACTGCTGCACTTGGCCATCAGGTGGGGAGCCATGGCTGGCAAACTGCAAACATGGGGTATGATGACACATACTTATAAGAGAATAGGAAGACTTAGCCAAAATAACATTTTAAATCATGGAGCATGAGACTGGCTTCTAAGCAGCCAACCACATGCCTTAAGGTTATCTGGCCAAAATTGGATTTCAAACCTTGAGATCAGTGTCTGATAGAGCAATGTTGATGTAACTCTTGATGCAATTATTCATTGGAGAAATACTCTAAGAAACATTCCCTTGTTTTTGGGTGGGGAAAGCTGTAACAAGATCATCTTCCGGGAGGGGGGAAAGGGATATAAAATTTATTCATATGTCCATGAACATTTGTCTATAAATTCTGAACCGATACGGCAGTATGTGAAAAATTCCTCCAGACCTGTTCCACCAATTCCTCAACCCTAAACTCAATTTGGAAATTGTTAAAAAGTTGTCTCCAACCCCTTTCCACCAATCCTAGCCACAATGGTGGAGCTGTAGAATGGAGAACGTTAAATCCATTCATGTTGTGTTGTGAAGGTGGCCTACGACTCTTGATGCCCATCCGAGTCACAATGTTTGATCCGGGGAAAAGAGGTTGAGTCAATTAAAATGTTGTAATGGTGAAATTGGGTGGTATTGTTTTGTTGAATTATTTGCCATTTACTTTCTTTTGTGGGTTTTCTGTCTTATTTAACTGTGTAAACTGTCGCAGGAAAGTATTGCAGAAGAATTCTTAAAGAAACTGGTTAGTTGGGCAGCTAACATCAAGGTTTCAGATCCATTCGAAGAAGGCTGTAGGCTTGGTCCTGTTGTCAGTGAAGGCCAGGTATGCACTGTTGGGTGCAACATGTGGTATATGCTACTTAGGCTTCATTTGGGGGAAATAATTTGAACCTTGGATTCATGGGATAAAAGAATTATAGATTTCTAGGTCAGGTTACACTTTTTTTTTCGAATATCTTACATCACAGATTTCCGCATTCTGGAGGATCTACCTTTTCAAAAGAGGTACAGTTGCTCTTTTGATAGATTCCCTTCCCGTCCCTCAAAAAAAGGATCGGAGGGGAGAAGGCCTGCAGAAATCCTTTTCAAACAGAGCCTTATTGCATGATATGTAGGAAATATTCTTCCAAAGATTCCGAATTCTAATTCGTCTTTCCTCAAGGAAATCACATTCTATATATGGCTAAGAGCATAAGAAATTTTTTACCAAGTCCAAGCATGATGCTGATATCTTCTACCATGTCTTCCTTAAGTTTTCTTTTTTTTTTTGGTGAGTGGGGGGTGTTGTAAGCATAAAGCATGAATGTAGGTGGTTCCTTCCCTGTCTTTCTTAAGCAGTCTGCCCAATTCAAAATAAGAGTTGCTTTCATATAAGAATACATAAAACGCTTTACTAGTCCTCTCACCTCTTGATTCTCCAAGTGCTTTTTCTTCCTCTTGTTGGAAATTGTTCTATATTAGCCACTTAAGCATTTATATTTGTTTCAGTATGAAAAGATAAGGAAGTTTATTTCAACAGCAAAGAATGAGGGTGCAACCGTTATGTATGGTGGTGGACGTCCCCAAGTAGGTCATCTATCTATCATATACAGGTTCTTGTTGTTAGGTTACATTGTCATCACCTCATTATGTTATTGTTTGTCAGCATTTAGAGAAAGGATTCTTCATTGAACCAACCATCATAACGAATGTGGAGACATCAATGCAAATTTGGAGGGAGGAGATTTTTGGGCCAGTACTATGTGTCAAGACATTCAAGACAGAGGATGAGGCTATTGATCTTGCAAATGATACCCAGTGAGCTCCTTATTCTTTCAGTGATCTAATTTACTTCTGACCACTATATGTGGAGTTGACATTAAAGGGACTTACGCTCTTTCCATTCTCAGTTATGGTTTAGCTGGTGCTGTGCTCTCCCAGGATCCAGAAAGATGTAACCGCCTAACTGAGGTGTGCCTGGAATCTTTTAATCACTGTCTGCACCTCATGATTTTTGAAGTGTTCCACTCGTGGAGCTACAATGCTATGTTGGAACTTAATGATCCTTCTCATTGTTTTATATTCAATCATGTTTATGTGCTTGTTCTATGCTGATGAGCCCAAATAGCATCTGTTATATCCATTTGTCATTTGGGGACCTTGGAAGAGCTAGCAATTCATTGGCAATTAGTTTTGCTCTATACAGTGATTGCAACTTCAACTTCTTTGAAAAATCTAGCAGCAGCACAGCCAAAAGATTGTCAAGATAAATTGTCAAAAAATAAAACAAAAGCAATCAACAAATGGGCATTGAAAATGATATGAAAAATAAAAAGGATATTTAACAGAATGCAAAATAGAGCATATAGCTGGGGACAGTTCTATAATGTTTCCTCGTTGCCTGTTTTTGATAATTTGCGCCAAGAGGGAAAGAACACCAGTATAAAGGAGTAAACACAGCTCTGGAACCTGCATTACCACGGTAATCAATTTCAGACCCATCAAGCTAACTAAAAATGAATGGAAATATAGCTAGTCTGCGATATGTTCGTAATGTGATCTTAGTCATTAACAGTTGTAGAGAATGCAGAGATAAAATCATCAGTTTAGCATAATTTCATTTCCAAATAACTGCAAGCAAATCATGTTGAATGGCCTCCTATTGTTGCGACTCCATATGGTTTTTTGTCTGCCATCTCCATGGCGAAGTATGACTCCACCCTTACCTGAACAAAGTGAATTAAAGGATTCCCCCAGAGTTTCTGTGAAGGGTTATGATAGAACTATCAGAACAACTAGATAATTCCCCAAGTTTCTGGGAAGATTATGATTCCCTAGACTCAGCTATGGTACAACTCTAAATAGACTACTAAACCATGTATCGGATGAAATTAACCCATTTCCACCTAGAGACTTGCTGAATATTGCATACCTGTTACTCTTGCAATGTTGGAAGATAGTGTCCAGGGCAATAAAACATTAGAAACTGCATCTTATATCCATATCTAGATTCAAACTTCTTTTAATTCTTCTTATATTGCTTGACCCTGAATCTGTGCCTTTGTGGCTTCTAAATACACAAACAGGGGATGAAGATAAAGATGAAAGAAAATGCATGCCACAGTTGTTTTCATGCAAACAAAATACAATCTTCCTGGGGGACAACATTTAGTTTTATTCATGGACAGGTTTCTATTTTCTCCTAGGATGATGGTCTAGATCCCCCCATCTGCATCAGATCTATGTAGTTTATCTCCATATGTATTCCTTCTGTCTTTATCATCTTTGGGGGATATTTACCCGTCAGCTTGATCAGGTTAGGACCACAATTTATCCCAATAATCCCACTCCGGTTCTCCTAAGCTCCGAGTTCAAACTCACAATCTTTGTATGATGCAGAATCTACATATCTTTTCATCTCCCTTGTCTTTCTTTGCAGGCAATCCAGGCTGGCGTCATATGGGTGAACTGCTCCCAGCCCTGCTTCTGTCAGGCGCCATGGGGAGGAACCAAGCGCAGTGGTTTTGGGCGTGAACTTGGGGAATGGTGGGTAGCAATTGATGTTGATGGGAAGCAGGAGCTAGTGTTCAAGTAAAAATAATATCAATACTGAGACCCATTTATATGTTGCCTTCCTTGATGCAGGGGCCTCGAGAACTACTTGAGCGTGAAGCAGGTGACTGAATACATCTCCCAGGATCCGTGGGGATGGTATCGTTCTCCTTCGAAGCTGTAAGCATCTCTCTTTAAGTGACAGAACACGTGCAATTTCTACTGGAGAAAGTAACAGTCACAAGTCTTCTGTTTCTAGTTATGTAAGGATAAACACCGACAGATTACAGATTTTCACTCTTCCACCGCAATAAAGCTCAGAGCATGACAAAAGTAGACTTCCAAGTTTCAGTGGACCATTAAAAACTGTCATATTTCGTGGGCTGTCTTTTATCCTTGATGCATAACTTCAGTTCAAGCCATGCAACTGTCTGAATGAACGGTTCCTTCATTCCAATGGCTCCGTCACCATTGCACTTTTCCTTTATTGCAGTCTGCATTAAAATGCATAGGTCTCAATCAATCTATGCCATTGTTCCTTTGATGCCCAAGAAATCCGGTTGTGCATTCGGACCGCCACAGAAGAGTTTTAAGGAGGGGAAGACTTGAAGAGGAAAACCGAACAGGAAAATGAGGTTAATAAAAGAGCCCCATGGTAGTATGGTACTCCTTTATTGAATCTACCGGCGCTGTTCCTATCAAAAGTTGTGCTTCAGAATTCAAACACGTCATTGGCCGGCCAGGCGAGTCTCCTCTTTGTTTCTTATTTACGTGCTACCAAATTTGAGGGATTTCCGCCTATACATCATTAAGTCGGAACCTTTTTTTTTTTTTTTTTTGAACGAGTGGCCCAGTGGCTTGGGCACTTGTGTTCCTGGCTGAGTGACCAGGGTACGTGTCCGTCTGAGATGCTGAGAACCATGGGTGTAGATCTGTCTTACGCCGAGATTTGCTGGCTGTGCCCCTAAGTTGAGCGCAGTTGCTGACCATGGGAATGTTCTGAAGCCTACCTTTTTCTAGTGGTCACTTACAAATACCCCGTAAGGCTTAGAGCCATGTTTGGCATGATTTTTCGGCTTTGACACAGCTTCTAATTGAAAGTATTTTTGGACTTATATTTAGTTATTTTTGAGAGAGAAATTAGGCGTTAGAAACCATTTATATGGTATTTTGCTGAGCTTTGGTTTTTTACCAAAAGCTCTAAATTAGAGCTTCCTAAATTAGAGGAAAAAAATAAGACTATTAGGGAAGAATTGACTCTTGTAACTGCCTAAAATTTATTATAACTACTTCTATTCAAGATTTTTTTTTTTTTAAAGTAAAAGAGAGAACCAAAAATGGCATCCAAGTAAAAGTTTTGCCAGTCACAACCTTAGTTGGAAGCTTGACTTTATTTTTGATATAAAATTATTGAGTAAAGTAATTGTAATTAATGTTAGATAATTATTAAAGTCAAAATCGTTCCTAACAACCATATCTTCCTCTAATCTAAGAAGTTCTAATTTGCACCTTCTGGTTGATTACTAAATAATAACTAAAAATACATATAAATAGCTTTCAACACCTAATTTGGCTCTCTCAAAATAATTAAGTCGGAGAAAAGTGAAGCTGCTAAGGAATATCTGACTTTGTTACTACATAAAGTTGGTTATGACTACTTTCACCAGATATATTGTATGATAAAAGAAGAAATCAAAAGTTGTTTCCATTAAAAGTTTCACTAGACACTCTTAACCAAGACTATGGCTTGCCTATATGAGGAGGTTGAAACTAAATGCAATTAGCTGTTGTGAGGAGTGGTTCTACAATTATCTTAGTGGCCTACTCAAACTGGTTACCACGTCCATTGTGGTGAATGGCATTTGTCTCTTGCGCTGAGGGATGCATCAAAAACATGTAATATCCTTCCTTGGGTGAGCGACTAATGGTGCACAATTTTTCTCATTTTATACAAAAACAAAGTGCACAATATTCCTCATTGGGGAGTGCTCAATCAGACATTTAGTGACCAGTGGTGAGCCACAAGAGTCCTCAATGTGGAGTGGTTAAAATCGAAATCATTCTCCCTACCTATGAGAGAATTAACTTTGTACCGAGAAAAGGGATTTATAATATGTTTGGATGCATTCTTTTACTTATTTTCTCTTTTAAATTTAAAATTAAAAATAAGTATATGGAGGAGAACATGTTTATCATGATTGCTCATAAGTTTTTAGGGCATCCCATTCTTCGTCAATTTGTTCTAACAAAATAAACTGAGGAAGTCTCTCTCCCTCCCCTCTCTCTCTCTCTCTCTCTCTCTCTCTCTCTCTCTCTCTCTTCATGCTTTCTTCTCTCTTTCCCTCCCCACTTCTTTCTCCACCATGTTTCTCTTTCTCAACCACCGCCTTGTCTCCACATCCACCACCTCTCTCTCTCTCCCTCTCTCTCCCCAAGTCTCTCCAAACTCTCCTTTAAATAGTACTAATTTGTTAAAGAGCAGAGAAATCA
This sequence comes from Zantedeschia hybrid cultivar, assembly GCA_030544215.1. Lineage (NCBI taxonomy): Eukaryota > Viridiplantae > Streptophyta > Magnoliopsida > Alismatales > Araceae > Zantedeschia > Zantedeschia hybrid cultivar. The sequence goes on along the minus strand of JARZZO010000003.1, from coordinate 29,249,154 downwards.
AGTAATTTTTTAAATTAAGTTGAAATTTTTAGCTAAACAAATTCAAAATAAAAAATAATTTCAAAAGAAAAAGCACTCCCAAAACATCCCATTACCTCATATGATGAGGTCATAGTTTCCCATCTCACCATACCTAGTATTCTTTTGATTTTGATCTCTATAAACATAATAAAGTATGAATATATTCTTGTATATGGCATACTTAAGTAATAGTCTTGATAGGTCGAAATCTCGTCCACTACGATCAAGGGCCTTCCGCCTGTGATCGGAGGGGGGAAGCTCAGTTGCTCTTGCAAAAGAAAACATCGTCGAGGGCCCCTAGTGGTGATCCGGGGGATCCCCCTCCGATGCTTAAATTAGAACGCTGGGGGATAGTAGAAAGAAGCAAAGGGAGATTGTGCTAGTTTTTGCATACATCGGCTTGTTGGACTGAATGTCCTTATATGTAAAAGGGATTTTGTTAGAGGTCGATTCTAATCAAGAAGGCAAGATCTCGAAAGATCTAATAGCCGAGTCCCAAATGAGAAAGACTTGTATTGCAGGGGAAGTTTGTATCAGTGTGGGCTTCTAGTTACCTTTCTTGATAGCTCCTGGTCGTGATCAGATTTGCAACCGAGAAAAGTGGGATCCTGGGCGGAGTCGTCATGTTCTGGGAGTCAAGCTCGTACTGGATCTAGAAGTAGAAGAGACATCTGTTATGGTGGTCTAAATTCCTCCCTAGAAGATCGTAGGATTCCCTTGTGGATAGATCTGTTCCTAGAGAGATAGGGACGGTTTCTCTGCTGTAACATAATATGAGTAAAACCAAGACTCCCAAAGGGTGAGTCCAACCTCTTGGAGTCCGACCCTGCCTAGATTCTTGTTCTGGATGAGGGAATGGAGAGGGCTTCTTGATAGATCTTGACCCTTCTTGGTCTTAGGCCAGTTCGTGCCCCTGCTTTTGAGAATTGGGCTTAGCATATTGGGTTGACCCATCTAGAATTGGACTTGCCAAAATTTTCCTCCTTCACTTGCCCCCCACTCCTCGGTGTGCATGTGGACTGAGGAGTAGTTGAAGTTCTTTAAGGGGAAGCCTTCTGATAGCCAATCTGACCCCGAAGGGTTAATCGATTTGATCCTAAAAGGTCAATTGTCATGGCTTGTTCTGCTCGTGGAGGAGGCAACATTGTCGCACCAGTTGTTCCTCTGGTTCCGATGCTCCCCCCTAAGCCCCAACATGTGTTGGATGTTGTTGTTGCATCACCCAATTGTGGATTCATTTTCCTAGGCGATCAGAAGAAGAAAAGAGGGAGCCTGGGAACAATTCTCGATCAGGATCATCACTGTCGCTCTGGTTGTGAAGTGGTTGAGAGGGCAGATCCCAAGTCGGGGTAGAGCCGGTGGTTCCAATGGGAACGACACGAAGAGGTGGCGATTACTATAGCGGTGGTTTGCTTCGAGATCATGATGGCCAATGATCTTCAAGATTTTGGTGGTCGAAGGAGTCTTCTCGACGCCCCCAGTAGAGTTAGAGGTCACCAGCGGGAGCTTAGGGTCCTCCTCGATCTGGTACCTATGTCGAGGGCAGGGGCAACGGAGGTGATGCTGTGGTGGTGACTACTAAGGAGGACCGACCCGCTGCTACTGTAGTCATCAAAAGGAGGACCCTAGGCGGCCCTTGTCGTGGTAAAGAGTGCTCGCATAGATGAGTTTGGGTCGTCCAGGCGACACCGGGCCATGAGGCTGAGGCAGCGCATCCTTCGCTGGTCTATCAGCAAGTCATGCCCCCCAACTCTCTAGGAGGTTGTGCAACTGCAGAAGCGACCAAAATGGCATCTGCTCCTGCAGCGGACTCGAACACCCTGGTGGTGGAGGTAGCCATCCGGGATGCTGTGGTGGATCTTCTGGAGTTCCGTAGGCAGAGGATGGCGAGAGAAAAATAGGTGGCAACTGAAGTGTCACCGGCACATTTGCAACCAAAGTCTGCACCTAGGCGGGCCCTGGCAAGGCGTGCAAGGAGATCCATTAGTTGTAGAGGGGTGTGCTGCGATGGAAGTGCTGGAGTAGCTTGATCTTCTGGAGGGCTATCAAGAGTTGCAGTCCCTGGGCCTCGGTTGACTGCTCAGGTTGGTGGCCACATCTTCGTTGAAGGTGGGATTCTACACGATGGTGTTCTCGAAGGAGTGGGAGGCCAATACTCGGATAAGCTCAGCCGAGGGTGAAGCTTGGACCGTGGTCGTAGAGGCAAAGAGGCTCTGTCAAGAGCTCAGTGCATCTCGGCTATCTGCTAAAGGAATGGAGTAACCTTGCATGTCTCTTCGTCGAGAGTTGGAGGTTGCCCAAGCGGAGCTTCCCTCTGAGTGTCGTCGATCAATCCCCGAGGAGTGTCACCAGGCTTGGATTGCAGTGGGCGGTCCAAGGGATTGGCTTCCTGTGGAGACGTAGAGCCACCAACGGGCTCGAGTGGTTATATTCCTCCACACCAATCACCAGGACGATATCGGATAGAGCAGTAATTTTACCTCTTTCTTGTTTTGTTCTTGTTTGCATGGATTGAACTTCCGGCATAATGAAAGAAAGAATATGTTTTTGTGTACTTTACTGTATTGTGTTTGGCCCATAGATTGCATGTGTACTTGATCAGCTTGTGCATCATTGTGAGTACTTCCCCCTTCTTCCCCTCAATCGAGCAGGCTAAGCTGTAGAGAGACAATTTAGGCTTGGGTAGTTGAGGTAGGCTTCAACTGAGGCATGCAATCACATTTAAGTAGAGCTACTTTGTCGAGTTTTATCCCATCTTCAAGTAGGGAGCACCTTCCCTCTATAACAAGGATAGTAGACCAATTGAGTTTTATCCCATCTTAAGGTGGAGAGTCCGTCGAGCGAGTTTAGTTCCATCTGAGGGTGGAGAGCCTCTTCCCTATGAGCGAGGTTGACATGGGGAAACAAGTTTTATCCCATTTGAGGGTAGGGAGCTCCTTTGCCAATCACAATCTCATCTTCGGGTGGGGACCCCTTCCTTATGAGTAAGGTTGACAGGGGGAAACGAGTTTTATCCCATCTGAGGGTGAGGAGTCCTTTTCTCAATCACGATCTGATCTTTGGGTGGGGAGCCCCTTCCTTATGTAACAGGAGTATAGATTAATCGAGTTTTATCTGTCTTAGAGTGGGGAGCCTGTCGAGCGAGTTTAGTCTCATCTAAGGGTGAGGTCGATATAAGGCAACGAGTTTTATCCCATATGAGGGTGGGGAGCCCCTTTGCCGATCATGATCTCATCTTCCGATGGGGAGCCCCTTCCGTTTATAACGGGGGTAGTAGACTGATTGAGTTTTATCCCATCTTCATGTGGGGAGCCTCTGGAACGAGTTTTATTGCATCTGAGGATATGGAGTTTGTCGAGTGAGTTTAGTCCCATCTAAGAGTAGGGAGCCCCTTTCCTATATAACAGGAGTAGTAGACCAGTAGGTCGTAGTGTGAGAACCGACATCGTTGGCGATTGGACTCAGAGGTGACCAGAGACAACCGATACTGAATGGAGGTGTAATGGTCGGTGACAACAGTGGTGATTGGAGACGATCGGTAGTGATCGAAGACGATCGGTGCTGGTTGAATACAAAAAGAACAATTCATATATAGTGAAAAGGAACTGTTCATAATTCTATTATGTAAAAACCATCGGTAGAAGAACATAGTTAATCATGAAAGTAACAATTATGAAGAGGTGATCTGACGCAGGTGCTCTGCATTTCATTTATTGGTAATGAGATTGCTACCTGGTCGGGTGAGGTAATGTACTCTTTTACCGTAGTTCCTGATCAGGGGTTGGGCTGACCTAAATAGTGGCAAGGTCTTATTTGGGTCCGGTCGCCTCTGTCATCACTCATATGACCATCACATCCCTTTTCAGCTAGGCATTGGTTGCCGTGAGATATGTCTGTCGTGAGGTGTTTTGATTTCCGTGGGCCTTTCTGATCCCTGACGTAGTTAGGCATGCTAAAACTGTAGATGGGAGTCTAAACCTTTTGCATCTTTGACAGGCTGGTGCAGAGCTGTCAGGAGTTGTCTAGCTAGCTCCCATTGTCGACATAGGCTTGTTTGACGCAGTAATCTACAATGTTGGCTTCTATGATTAAGGCGCCATTACGGGGAAGGCTGATATCTAGCAAGGATCTGCCGAAAAGCTCATTGATGACTTGGAGAGGAGATCGCTCTGCCGAAGATGAGAACAATGCGACACTCATTGCTTGGAGGTCATGTGGTTCTACAGCGGGTTGGGAGCATGGCAGCTGGAAGCTCATCTATATTCGACCACTCACACGATCGACTGTGACTCTCAGTTGACTTAGGACGATGACGTGAGGGCCGTTCTGACACGGGAAGCAGGGGACCGTTCTGTTGTGGAGGTGATAGATCCCCCTGACTGAGAAGTCCTTGAAAGTGGTGATCACTACGGTGGCTGTAGGATTTGAGGTCGTGGAGCTTAGCTTCGAGATGTCGGATCATGTCGATCAGGTGTGGAAGTCTTCTCCCTGTGGCAGTGGATGAGTGGCCTTAGGAGGAGGGTTTTTGCCATCATCGCCATTTGGTTCCACGATGGTGGGCGGCGACAGTGGGGCCATAGAGCTCCCAGCTACAACTTCCCTCTATCCGGAAGTCCGACTGTTGTTGGCCCTTGCCATGGCTTTTATTTATTTCTCACAGACGATGTCAAAAGATGATGGGTCGAGATCTCGTCCACCATGATCAGGGGCCCTCCGCCTGTTATCGGAGGGGAGAAGCTCAGTTGCTCCTGTAAAAGAGGACACTGTCAATGGACCCTAGTGGTGATCCGGGGTATCTCCCTCCGATGTATAAGTTAGAAAGTTGGGAGATACCAGAAAGAAGCAAAGAGAGATTATGTTGGTTTTTGCGTATCTCAGCCTGTTGGACTGAAAGTCCTTATATAGTAGTAGGGATCCTATTAGAGGTTGATTCTAATAAGGAAGGTAGGATCTCGAAAGATCTGCTAATCGAGTCTCAAATGGGAAAGGCTTGTGTTGCGAGGGGAGTCCGTTCTATGCAAGTTCATGGTTACCTTTTTGGTAAGCTCTTGGTCGTGATCGAATATGCAACCGAGGAAATCGGGATCTTAGGCGGAGTCGTCATGTTCTGGGGTTAAGTCCGTTCTAGATCTGAAAGTGAAACCAGAACATGAGTCAAACTGAGTCAAACTAGGACTCCTAAAGGGTAAAGTTGAAGAGATAGCGACAGTTTCTCTACTGCACACAATCTGAGTCAAACTAGGACTCCTAAAGGGTCTAGAGGAGGGAACGAAGAAGGTTTTTGGATAGATCCCAACCCTTTTCATTCTTAGGCCGGTTGAAGTCCCTGCTTTTGAGAATTGGGCTGGTCATATTAGACCGACTCATCTGGAATTAGACTTGTCAAAATTTCCCTCCTTCAAGTCTTTCAAATTTAATATTTCTTAAAAGTAAGTCTAGCTGTTTGAGAAATAAGAGTATCTTGTAAAGCACCAAACTAATTAAAAAGTTCAAAATGGCCGAAGTACCTCTATAATAATAAAAGAAACTAAAAAGAAAGAGAAGAAAGGGGGTTTAGACTTAGTACCATAATGGCCAGGATGATCTAAGGCTTGTTGTCCGTGTACGCTAACCCATAAAAAGTGGATTGTAGGGAGAGACAAGAGGGGGAAAGAGGTGGGAGAAAGGTCCAAGGTCATTTACTAACCGAATTGATAAACTCATGCCTAATTATAATTGGGTTATTAAAATACAACAAAAGTCTCACCTAATCAAAAAAGAACATTGAAATCTACATGGATTAAAATCTAAATATGGCAAACATGAAGACTTATTTCATAGTCCGCTATATTTATAAGAATCTAAATTAAAAATAATCCTTATATCAATTGACAGTTGTGAATGTCATTGGGTCTCTAAGACGAGTAATTCTATAATTTCAATTTTAAATAAAAAGTGGATGTCAAAAGTTCTTTAATAGTCTATCCAAACAACTTTTTGGTAATTGTGATGGATGATATCTGTTCTTTTAGATTGGGGGTTGGATAACAAATGGTGATCATTTATATCACCCAACATCAATCAATTGTTGCTTGGATGTGCATTTTATAAACGATTCCTCAAAAATTAACCCATGATAGAAGTTCCTTTTATTGTTATTGGTTGAGCAATTGGGTGCAACGACTCTTCCTCATCAAGTGAGTGTAGAAATTAAACTTCTTTACGATCTTCCCCTCGCTCCTCCCCTCTGTGCACGTGGGGATATTAATCCTATACCAAACAGAAGGCTCCAAGAAACTACCTGTACAATTTAAATTTTATAGTAAGAAAATGAATATAAAATGTCCTCGATAGCTTGTCCAAGCAATTTCTTTAATATTGTGATGGAGGATATTGTTCTTTGATTTTTTTTATAGAAGATATTATTATTTTATGTAATCACCAAAATATGCTTCAATTAAAAATATTTTTAAATCTAGTCTCCTCTTATCACCTCATATTCTTAATGTCTCTTCAGTTATATGAGACTTTTTTTATCTTTCATCACCCATCACTAATGTCATGTCAATAAAGTATGTTGGCATTATACACTTCTCTAGCATACCATTTTTGTTTCATTTACGTTACACATTTCTCTCCAAATTATATGATTTTCATTATATTTGCATTACATACTTTTCATTTAGATTGCACTTTTTAAATATTTATGCTACACACCTTTTCATAAATTGCATATTTTTAATCTATTTATACATTTTAGCTTTATTTTCTTAAAGCTTTTTAACATAAACCCAACCTTTTTTTTCCTATTAATAGGACAAGCTGTATCTCATATTATTTCTTGACGCTTAAAAAATTTCAATCTCGTGAATGATTTGAATTTGGAATGCACTTTTTAGATCAAAATACATACTTTTGCAAAAAGTGTACGCGCACACCTATAGCGTTCGAAGGGAATGGACAATCGAAGAGGTTATTTGATAAAAGATTAGATGGCTAACATTAACGTCCAGCTCATCTGAATTCTACATCCAAATAATCTGATCTTTGATCGATGTTTAAAAGAAAAAAGAAAGAAAAACAAGGAAAGAAGAGGGAAATGGAGTTCATTATTTTTCAACCACTAATGTGTTATCGCTTATTAAAAATAATTACCATACATTACCAAATAATAAATTACCTAAAAAAGAAAATCTATTATATATATTTTTGTAAGCTACCGTATTTATGTATATATACTCTTGACTCATGCATATCGTTATAAATAAGTTTTAACACTTTCAAAAAGACTGTAATTATATCTTTCTGGTCAAGTGCCGTGCACTTTTTACAAGGTCTATTCAAGTTTCACAGCATTTTGACCGGAAGAATATAACTGCAACTTTTTAAGATGTCAAATATATTTATAGTAATATATAGCAATCTCTCTCTATATATACATATATATAATATTATAAAAGTATATAAGGGATTGTTTGGTTTAAAGTAAAACAAGGTAACCTAAAAAAATTTCACAATGTTCTTCAATATTTGATATGACATACGATAATATAAAGTAAAATCTTGTATGTCCATGAAGGCTATTCTCTTATTTTGTTTTATAAGCAACTAGTAAGTAAAGAATCTCTAATCTTAAGATCATAAGACTGATGAAAAAATGTTGATTTCGAAACCAACTAATTAAACAAACAACCCCAGGATGAAAACCCCTTTTAAGACAGCCACTCACCTTGTGACACTTCCCTGTTCTTTCCAGTTTACAAACATGTACCAGACCTATTAGCCACACAACTAAAAAGTAGTAGATTTTTGAGTTGCATAACATTATCTTCAGTCACATCCACAACATTTCCAAACCTATATATATTAAGCTGATCTCTCCCTCCCCCCTCTTCTTCCTCTTTTGAATGGTTGCCATTTGAATTCGTAGCCCAGAGGAGGCAACCCACCAACGCCAGCGGCATCCTCATCGTCGCCGCGGGGCGCGCCGATGGAGGGGTCGCTGTTTCTTCCCGCTGCCACTGCGGGGGCGGAGAGACGGCTCCCCCTCTTCGTCTCTGTCGCCGCCGGGGTGGCCTCTTCCAGAATTCGTGGCAGAGCTGCCGGGTCTCCTCCCGGGGCGACGTCCTGCGGCCTGCGCCCCTTCCCCGGTACCAGAGTTTTTCTTCCATTGCCAAAAACTTTCTTTTTCTGATTCCTTGTTGTTCTTATGTATGTGTTAAAAGGTGGAAAATGGCTTTGTTTGGGTTGGGGTGTGTTGCGATTTCCAAATTGTCTAGGAAGCGTGGAGTTTTGATGGTTACTGGACTCCTACTTGGTCAACTCACTCAGGAATGCTATACTAGCTCAAGCATATTAATGCTTAGTGCAAGTTCCGTTTTTCTATCTTTTTCAGCAAGAGAATCACCTATTTCTTCAAATGATTGTCCATATTTCTTGGTGGTTTTCTTCTTCAATCATACAACGCTGCTCCCACTTAGGTGCTCCTGGGTGCTGTTTGGTTGACAGAAAACACTGCAAGACATGTAAAATTTGCACGTCTCAAGATATGGTGTTTTACAATGTTTTCCGTGGAACTAAACAACCCTTTAATGGAGACGGAGATTCTGGAACCTTTTCGTTGTCCTTGAACGTCAAAGTTGATTGTTTTGGCGGGAACGGAATCTTGATGGTTCATATTCCAAGTAAAAATTGAGGAGGTTTTACATCAGCCATGCTGGCTACGTTTAGCATCGCCAAGGCTGCCCAATGCATTAAAGTACGATATTTAAGTTTGACACTATTGTTTCTATATAATGTCTCCATGTTTCGTATGATGAAGGATTTTTAATGCTTATCAGTTCTGTCAACAAATACAGGTAGTCTTTGCTCTAATACAACTACAGATGTTTACATTTACACATGTAAACTCTAAACGAAGATTATGGTGTCTTTCCTTATCCCTTTTCCAAGGAGTGCATCCAATTATATATTAGATGAAACTTAAGGTTTTCTCCCAAGATGGAGAGGTTGAAATGGAACTCTAATTTGTTTGGATACTGAAATAGAAACATGGAAAGTCTACCTTCTGTCATTTGGAATTATGCCTTTCTGGTGGGCAGAACATCTTTCTTTGCATGGATTTCCATGAGTTCTAAAATGGGCCACTGTTAGCCATGTTCATTGCAGATAATGCATTATAAAGGCATATTATGGAGGATGTGATGCGTTCATGTTGATGGCATTGGGAGGGGGAAGCCAAATAACACATGAATGGAGATGATTAGACTATTAGGATTGACAAGTAGCACTTCAAATTTGGGAGACACAGTTGCAAGTGGTAAATAAGAGTTGTATATACCAACGTTTGCTACCAATTTTAAGTATTAGTTGTTAATAGTATGGCAAAAGTTTTTATGGCCAGAAGCCCATCGTGATGCTGATCCTTATACTTTTCCAAGCTTCAAACCACAGTATGAATGACAATCCATATTGGCAAAGGGAGATATAAATAGGAATGTGGTGCATGGGATTACCACTGCTTGGCTGAAATGGAAAGCAATACCACACAAATGATATTTGCTGATTAGATTGGATGTATAGGAAGACAAGAAGAGATTGTATACAAAATAACACTATTAGAAAAACAGGATGGGTGGTGATCGTTCGAACATGTGTGTCGTTAAACACTTGTATAGACGTCAATCGAAATTAATCCAAACTCATATATTTTAAGCACATAGTATGAAGCAAGTGGTGAGCATGGGTCGAATCCATAGGGAAATAGAGTTTTAATTTCGAAAACTTTGAATTTTGATTAATCTAAAAATAAAATTTCTAACTTGATCAATTGCACTAGTTAACTAGTTACTAACCAAACAACAACTTAATTAACTAAATCTATTTTAGGGAGTTTAAACCTAGGTCTAATATGAGAAAACTAATTAAAAACTAACTACGTGCACAACTTCAATAAAACTACCACACATGAGAGAGATTAACCAAAGATTGAAATATCAATGACATTCTATTAAAATAATTAAAACATGGTTATGTAAAATACATGCAATGAATTAAAACTAAATATATGAAAAGGGAGATTCAACAAATTAAACTAAATAAAACAAACAACAAATAAGGGATGCAACAGTGAAAGGCCCTGGCTTGGGCGACGCAGTGCGCCCACAGTAGGTGAAGCGGAGGCCGGTGCAGTGCACTGGGGCAACTGGAAGCAGAAGCTGCTAGAGAGGGGGCCGGCGTAATGGGCCACGCGGCAGGCGGCAGGGCACGGCAGGCGCATACAGGCGGCAAGGCGCAGTAGGCGAGGCGAGGCATGGCGCAGGCGACGAGGGGCATGTGGCTGGCGTGGGCCACGTACGGGTGCGACGCGTATCGACCAGCGGCGCGGGGCGCGCCTGGGCGGAGGGGCACGGGCTACGATGCCCTACCCTACGAACGCCGTGGCATTGCCACGTGGCACCGTGCGACGGGGGCCTTGGTTGGAGCGCAGGGGCGGGAGGCAAGTGTCCGCCCTCCTTCATCCTCATATGGCGACGGAGCAGAGAGAGACAAGGTGCGAGGGAGAGAGAGAGAGAGAAAAAAAAAAGTGGAGAGAGAGAGACATGACTTGTGAGAGAGAGGTGTTGGAGGAGAGAGAGAGAGACAAAGTAAGAGAGAGATGGGGTGTGCGGCTGAGAGAGGAGAGAAGCAGGGAAAAGGGAGAGATAAAGAGATGAAGGGAGCGTGAGAGAGAGATGGGGTGTGCGGCTGAGAGAGGAGAGAAGCAGGGAAAAGGGAGAGATAAAGAGATGAAGGGAGCGTGAGAGAGAGATCGGGAGAGAGAGAGCAGTAGAGAGAAAAAGTTGGAGAGAAAGGGGTGCGGCCTAAAACCCTAGGGAAGAGAGAATAAAAGCCAAAAGTAAGAGGGAGAGCAGAGGAGAGGTGCGGTCTAGGGAGAGAGAGAAATTCAAAAACCAAGAGAGAGCCCCCCCAAGAAGGAAGAAGAACCTTTTTAAAAGGGGAGAGAGGATTTAAAATAAAGAAATGAGGGAGGGGGAGGGCGGTTGGCTCCTCTTGCCCTTCTTGGGTAAAGGATTAGGGCAACCCTTTTTACACTTTTTATCTTTAGTTTGCCCTTGCTTTGTTTTTTTTTGCAAAATGATAGATATTCCTGCTGAGATTTGAACATTAAACCTCCCATAAGTCTCTAGAGACTTAACCATTGCACCACAGCCTCTTCATATCCTGTTCACACAAAAATAAATGGGAATTAGAGTTTTATCGTGAATAATATTATATCTATACTGAAATAAATTTATTTATTATCTCGATTTTGTCGAAAAATCGTAAATGCATTATACTCCGTTATTCACATGAAATGACAATACTTTTAATTAGGAATTTAACAAAATTGGTACCGTTGGAATCGATATAAAATTATCTATCATTCATACTATTTTACACATAAAACTATGAGTATGATGCGTGCATTTACCCTTTTTAATGATCAAAACTATCAACTTATCACAACTCCCAACTTACTCATTGCCATTCCCTTAGCAATGCAAATAGAAGAAAAATTGGGACGACAATGAAATATCTTGCTTCATTTGTAGTTATCTGTCACAGACAATTAAATGGCAGCCGATCGGTTAAGTTAAAGTGCTCATTTTCTACTACACTTTGGTTCACGACATGTGATCGTACATGCAAATTGACATGCTTAGAACTCGTTTCCGCCCTTCCTGTTATATCATCGTCTTTACTAACCCTTTAGATAAAACTACCTGGGCAAGAGAAGAGAAAAAAGATTTCCCGATCAGTCAGTAAGGATCGTTTTTCAGCTCCCGCCCCGATTCAACACTTTTCATGACTTGGTCGTATTTCTAGTATGATGGACTTTTTATTTAGCGTGGATTTTCTATTTAGTTGTGCTTTTGCCTTTGAGAGTGTGTACTTTTTACTGCTCTATTTGATTTGCTTGAGGGGAGGTACGCACTTTTTGCCACCTACCTTCCTTTAGCTCTTTTTGACACCTTATATGACATTTAATGTTTACAACTGTCCATTTTTAAATGACCGCCTCTTTAAAGTGCTGAGTGGGTCGGTCCCCTATTATGAATCTTGACGTTCCTTTTATTCAACCCCAAAGAAAAAAATTAGAATAGGTAGTCCTACCCTTAAGGTTAATTCCAGTAATTTTATACTTTCAAGGTCTTTCACTCATTATAGGTTGTGATATGTGTGTGAAAATCATTTTTGTTGTGGCTTCTTATGAAGTAGGATATTCTGAACTTTGAAAGCTCTATCCAATTTGGATAAAACCAAACTGATTTGTTTACGATTTACTTAATGAAACATGATTCCATGCAACTTACGTAGGATGTAAAAAAGAAGTTTTTGAAAAAAAAATTAACCATTTTTTCAATGAAAAATATCAGTTTTCTTCAAAAGATTTTTCAAAAATGCATACTGATTGCCCCCCCCCCCTCCCCCCAACTTGAATGACATTGTCCTCAATGGCATAAAAGATATGAACAACATGTTAGCCATAAGAACACTGGAAAGGAGAGAAACAATATATGGCTATGAAGATGTGACTTTACCAAAGTCGATTGCTGCATAAAAATCTAAAAAGGAAAAGAAAAGTAAAAGATGATCTAAAATGTTGGGTTGCCTCCCGACAAGCGCTAAGCTTAACGTCTTCAGCCAGACGGACGCGCGATCATTGTGGATCACTCAGCGCCATGGATTCTAGTGGGCAATTTTGAAAATTCTTAACAAACGGTTTCAACCGTTGACCATTAACAGTGAATGTGTGTCTAGTCTTTGGATCCATAATTTTGACAGCACCATAGTCAAAAGCTTTAATGACAAGGAATGACATTGGTTCACTCTCAGAAATGAGAATTCGAGATAGGTGGTCAGCTACCACATTCTTAGAGCCTTTTTTATCTTGAATTTTTAAATCAAATTCTTGAAGGAGTAAGATCTATTTGATGAGTCTGGGCTTTGCATCCTTCTTGGTCAACAGGTATTTCAGAGTTGAGTGATCAGAATAAATTATGACTTTTGCCCCTAAAAGATAAGACCAAAATTTTTATAGAGCAAAAACTACAGCCAATAACTCATTTTCCGTGGTGGTATAATTCATTTGGGCATCTGAAAGGGTGCGACTTGCATAATAGAACACTACGAGACACTTGTTGATCCGTTGTCCCAACACCGCACCGATAGCATAGTCAGAGGCATCATACATGATCTCGAAAGGTAGAGACCAATCAGGAGATTGAAGAATCGGAGCTTTGGTCAAAGCTTCTTTCAAAGAATTGAATGCCTTTATGCATGGTTCATCCAGGTGGAATGGGACATCGTTAGCTAGGAGAAGAGTTAGAGGTCGGGCAATTTGAGAGAAATTTTGTATGAACCGACGATAGAAACCGGCATGGCCAAGAAATGAATGAATTTGTCTGACAGAGGTGGGAGGAGAAAGATTAGATATGAGACCAATCTTAGTTTTATCTACCTCTATCCCCCTTTCAGATATAATGTGGCCTAGAACAATGCCTTCGCGAACCATAAAATGGTTCTTCTCCCAGCTAAGTATCAGATTGGTTTCTATACATCGAGCTAGCACCTGTTTCAGATTTTCTAGGTAATTTTCAAAAGAGTCCCCGAAGATCAAAAAGTCATCCATAAAAATTTCGAGGAACTCTCCCACCATGTCAGAGAATATAGCCATCATGCACTGTTGAAAAGTGGCAAGTGGGTTGCATAGTCCGAATGGCATTCTCCTGAAAGTAAATGTGCCATAAGGGCATGTAAAGGTAGTATTTTCTTAATCTTTCGGGTAAATGGCCACTTGATTATACTCGGAGTACCCATCTAAGAAGCAGAAGAATTTCTGGCCTGATAATTTTTCTAGAATCTGATCCATGAACAAGAGTGGAAAGTGGTCCTTCTTAGTCATGACATTAAGCTTCTTGTAATCAATACTCACTCTCCATCCTGTGGTGAGCCTAGTGGGTACCTCTTCCTATGATCATTTTTTAATAACCATCAATCCGGACTTCTTGAGTACCACTTGAGTTGGGTTGACCCATTTGCTGTCCGATATGGGATAAATGATACCCGTATCAAGCCACTTTACAACCTCTTTCTTAACCACTTCTTTTATATTTAGATTAAGCCGTCATTACATTTCGCGACTCGGCTTGGAATTCTCTTCCATGTAGATATGATGCATGTAAATAGATGGACTAATTCCCTTCAAATATGCCACCGACCACCTAATGGCACCCTTATGGGCTTTAAGGACCTCGATTAGTTGGGCCTTTTGTGGCGAGGTGAGATTCGCCGCGATGATGAGCGGAAGAGTTTGGTCGGGGCCCAAAAAGACATACTTGAGAGACTCGGATAATGGCTTGAGTTCTAGTGCAGGGGGGTCCTCCAGAGATGGTAGAGCGGGCTCAAACTTAAGGCTGGCAAAGGTTCCACCTTGGGCCAAGATGTTAAAGGGTTGGGAGAATCCTTTAGAGCATTGGCTTCTTCCAAAAGGTCATGTGTAAGCACCGGATTCTCTTTAATCAAATTATCTAAGATATCAATAGTGTGGCACTCTTCTTTGTGATCCGGATATTGGGATGCTTTGAAAACATTGATCTTGACCTTTTAACCCCCAAAGGATATGTCCATCATACCAGTTTCACAATTAATTAGCTTTGGCAGTGGTTAAGAATGGATGTCTTAGGATGATCGGGATGTGAATGAGTTCCTCAGGTGAGGCCATATCAAGAATAAGAAAATCCACAAAAAAATAACAATCATGGACTTTTACAATAACATCCTCAATAAGTTCCCGTGAAGTTTTCACAGACCTATCAGCCAACTGTAAGATGATGGATGCGGGCTTTAGTTCCCCAATATCAATTTTTTCATAAATAGCGGTTGGCAACAGGTTCACACTATCACCTAAATCCAATAGTGCTCTATCAAATGTAACTCCACCTATGTTATATGAGATCAAAGGTGCCCCAGGGTTCTTCAACTTTTTGGGCAGATGATTCATCACAATTGCACTTACATCCTCTGAGAGCCTAATCTTTTCGGAAGCCAATCTAGATTCCCTTCTCGGTGTGTACAATTCCTTAAGAAACTTAACATAAGCCGGCACATGCTAAATGGCATCAAATAGTGGAATATTGATTTGAACTTGTTTGAACAATTCCATCAACTCCTTATTTTGAGCTAGTTTCTTTCTTGTATTGGGCTTGGCTGCTAAAGCATTTGGGAAAGGCACCCTTAGTTGATATGAGTTTGGGCCTTCATCCAGTTTTCCTTTTTCTTTAGGATCCCCCCCCCTAATTTCTCCATATTGGGCTCTGCCTTACTCTCACTTTCGACTTCATGGAGTCCATTAATGGAACTTTCTAATAACTCTCTTGCCTTTTGTGGGTCATCCAAGGTCTTTCCACTCTTTAGGACTGAAATAGCTTTAGCATTCTCGAATTGTGACCCTTTAGATTGTGATAATAGACCGAGTTGAGATAAAAGGCCCGATTGAGGTGGAAAACTCGGAGGCTAATTCCTCGGATTAGCTATGGGTTGACTAGGAAGTTGGCCCATTTCCCTCCTCATAGTTGCTTCGGCTAACTACCCCATTTAACTCTCCAACTTGGAAATAGATTGTTGTTAGGTCAAGATGAGTTGTTGGAGTTGTGTGAACTTGTCATCAAAGTTAGCTTGAGGAGGTTGTTGGTAAGTGGGTGGAGGAGGATATTAGGTTGGTTGTCCTGATTGTAAAGATTGGTAGTGGGTCGGTTGAGAGAATTGGGCCTGTGGTCCTCTAGCATACGTATTCTCATAGAAGTTGGAGTAGTGTTGAAAGGAGTTATGTGGCTTTTTGGCTTGATGCATGGGAGGATTAGTCATTTGTAATGGAGCATGTTGATTCTTCCACGCAAAATTAGGGTGGTTCCTCCCGCCGGGGTGTTAAGAAAATGAATTATTACCGGGCTTGGAGAACCCTAGGGCGGCCTGAACTTGTTCTTGAATGAATGGTGGGAGTTGGGCCGCAGTTGGACATTTTGGATTCAGGCTCTCCTCGAGTCTTAAGTTCATACATCACAACCCGTTTAAATGGTCCAACAGCCCTCTCGTAAGATGAGAGAGAGGCATGATTGATGGAGTTGTCACTAAGCATTTCAAATAAATCATAGACCTCATCTTCACTCTTCATCATAAAGGCCCCTCTACAAGAGGTACCCACCATTTGTTTGAATTGTTCAGACGATCCTTCATAGAATGCTTAGAGAATTTGTCATTTTGATAGTCCATGATGAGGGCATTTCTGAAGCAATTCTTTTAATCTCTCCCATGACTCATGAATTAATTCTCTGAGAGTTTGGGTAAAACCCGTGATGGCCCTTCTCATAGCGTTAGTTCGCCCTATGGGGTAGAACTTCTTGAGAAATTCTTTTTCCATTTCTTCCTATGTCCTAATGGGCCTACCTATAGTCCTCAATCAATATTTGGCCTTATCCTTCAATGAAAATGGGAAAATGGTCAATTTGAGGGCATCATCGATGAAATTCTGAATTTTCACCGTGGAACAGATCTCTAAGAATTCATCCAGATGCTTATAAGGATCTTCATTTGTATTTCCATAAAAGGATGAGAGCATCTGAATGGTACTCGATTTAATTTCATATTGATTGGTCGGATTCTGAAGAAGATGAATGCAAGATGAAGGTTGATATTGATTCGGGATGAAGTAATCATTCATCTGCTTCGAAGGATCACGATTCTCGGCCATTGGATCTAGAGATGGGTTTCTTTGATGTAGAACTATCTCGATTTCAGCAATTGGTCCTAGAAGGTTAAGGCTTTGAGATCTCCTACCTTGCATACACTAAGACGAAGAGAGAGAGAAGAAGGACTTATATTTCTTTTTCACTTTTTTTTTTTAATGCAAGCAATTTAATAAACAAATTAACCTAACGACCTAAGGTTGACCTAGACTTCTATATGAATTTTCTCACAAGGTGAATGGGGTCTACCTCAAGTCACAACCACAATCAGTTAACGGCCAGGTAAGAGGTGAGGTAGTGGGAGGCTCCCCTTACTTTCGTAGAGATCTAATTAGGGAACCACTTTCCCGCTTAGGCGTTTGCCTTTTAACCTCTAGTCTAGACACCGTTGCCAAAAGTGGAGGCAACCCGAAATTTAAACTACTCACAGTGTGAACCATAGAGTCCCTTTCGACTTGCTTTTATTGGGTTTAGGAAATGGCAATGCAAGGAAGGTTGTTTGTGGGCTAAGGTAGGGTGATGAAATCCCTACCTTATGTTGTTAAAGGTATTGCCCTTAGAGTACTTTTGAATGCAATTCAACAGTCAAGTCAAGTAAGGGGTGTTTATGCAATCATGAATGACTTGCTATAATTGAAATACGTACCTTTCCCCCGCATTCTTCGACAAAAAAGGAAATAAACTAAGAAAGAAAACTTACTAATTTATGCTTTCCTAAAATGATGAATGCCTAGTATGGAAAGTTTCTAATCTTGTCATGGATATTTTTAGATTTGGATTTTCTTTTCTTTTTTTTTAATTAATGGAAACCTATCTAAATTAGGAACTACAAAAAAAGAAACTAACTAAAAAAAAAAAAAAAGGAAAATGGAAAAGAGAAAGTTGGAACATACTTACCAATAATTTCGCTTTTCTTTTTTTTCTTTTTTTTTCAATGCACCTACAAAAATAAGAAAAAGAAATGTTAGCTAGAGAATAATTACACTAAATCCAAAATTAATAAAATTAAAAATCTGAATCTTCAGCTACGGCGCCAAAAATTGATCGTTCGAACATGTGTGTCGTTAAACACTTGTATAAACGTCAATCCAAATTAATCCAAATTCATATATTTTAAGCATATAGCATGAAGCAAGTGGTGAGCATGGATCGAATCCACAGGGAAATAAAGTTTTGCACTAGTTAACTAGTTACTAACCAAACAACAACTTGATTAACTAAATCTATTTTAGGGAGTTTAAACCTAGGTCTAACATGAGAAAACTAATTAAAAATTAACTACGTGCACAACTTCAATAAAACTACCACACATGAGAGAGATTAACCAAAGATTGAAGTATCAATGTCATTCTATTAAAATAATCAAAACATGGTTCTGCAAAATACATGCAATGAATTAAAACTAAATATATGAAAAGGGAGATTCAACAAATTAAACTAAATAAAACAAACAACAAATAAGGGATGGAATAATGAAAGGCCCTGGCTCGGGCGACGCAGTGCGCCCATAGTAGGTGAAGCGGAGGCCGGTGCAGTGCGTCGGGGCAGCTAGAAGTAGAAGCTACTGGAGAGGGGGCCAGCGTAATAGGCCGCGCGGTAGGTGCATACGGGCGGCAGGGCGCGGTAGGCGAGGCGAGGCAAGGCACGGGCAACGAGGGGCGCGTGGCTGGCGCAGGCCACGTACGGGCGCAACGCATGTTGACAGCGGCGCGGGGTGCGCCTGGGTGGGGGGGCACGGGCGACGATGTTCGGCCCTGCAAATGCCATGGCACTACCACGTGGCACCGTACGGTAGTGGCCTTGGCGGGAGTGTAGGGGCGGGAGGCACATGTTTGCCCTCCTTTGTCCTCGTACGGCGGCGGGGCAGAGAGAGACAGGGTGCGAGGGAGAGAGAGAGAGAGAGAGAAAGTGAGAGAGAGAGAGAGACAGGACTCGTGAGAGAGAGGTGTTGGGGGAGAGAGAGACAAAGTAGAAGAGAGATAGGGTGTGCGGCTGAGAGGAGAGAAGTAGGGAAAAGGGAGAGAGAGAAAGATGAAGGGAGCGTGAGAGAGAGAGAGAGAGAGAAAAGCAGAGAGAAAAAGTGGGAGAGAAAGGGGTGCAACCCAAAACCCTAGGGAAGAGAGAATAAAAGCCAAAAGCAAGAGGGAGAGTAGCGGAGAGGTGCGGTCTAGGGAGAGAGAAATTCAAAATTCAAGAGAGAGCCCCCCAAAAAGGAAGAAGGACCTTTTTAAAAGGGGAAAGATGCTTAAAATAAAGAAAGGAGGGAGGGGGACGGCGGCTGGCTCCTCTTGCCCTTCTTAGGTAAAGGATTAGGGCAACCTTTTTTACACTTTTTATCCCTAGTTTGCCCTTGGTTTGTTTATTTTTGCAAAATGATGGATATTCTTGCTGAGATTTGAACATTAGACCTTCTACAAGTCTCCAGAGACTTAACCACTGCACCACAGCCTCTTCATGTCCTGTTCACACAAAAATAAATGTGAATTAGAGTTTTATCATGAATAATAATATATTTATGCTGAAATAAATTTATTTATTATCTCGGTTTTGCCGAAAAATCGTAAATGCATTATACTCCGTTATTCACATGAAATGACAATGTTTTTAATTCGGAATTTAACAAAATTGGTACCGTTGGCATCGGTATAAAATTATCTATCATTTCATGCTATTTTACACATAAAATTATGAGTATGATGCGTGCATTTGTCCTTTTTAATGATCAAAACTATCAACTTATCAGGTAGTGTCACTAGGGAATAAAGTTGGTGAAAAGTCATTTGAGATGGTTTTTTCTACACATGCAAAAGAGACTGATAGGAAGAGCTGCTGAGGGATACAATTAAGCATTTTTTAGAGGGTTATAAGTACTGATGTTGAAGATTGAAACAGCTTGGATTGAGGTAGTGAAGAAAGAGATTAAATTAGGTATCTTGAATGTAGATATGATATATGATGGAGCAGAATGATGGAAGAGGATTTGTGTCCCTGAACCCAGTTAGTTGAGATTTGGATGATGATGGCGATGGTGGTGATAATGGGATTTAACGAGAGTTATCCAAAACATTATGGCTATCAAGGATGCTTGAGCTTATCATTGTTGTGATTTCTCATAGGATATGTTGCCTTTCACTAAATCATGTTTTCATGGTGTCTTATTTTCTCATTTGATTTGTTCATATATGTTCTTGTAGTGTATTATCATTTGCCTTTGTTTATTATTTTTTCCTTCAAAATTTAAAATTGTCTATCTTGGGTAAAAAGGCAAGTACGACAAGTTGTTAGTTCTTTTCAACTGGTATGTAGTATGTACTGAAATCACCTAGATTGTTCTTTTCCTTCCACCTCACTAGCCTTTTGGGCCAATATACTATAAGGTGGATGTCAGACTGATACGTGGGCAGAAACTGCTGGTCTAATTGTCTCTACACTAGGTCCTTAAGCTTGTGATGATAATTTCCTACAGAAATGGAAGCAATAGAGAATAGCTACTTGTAGGCTTAAAAGTAAATTGACTCTTTTTGGCTTTTCTGCATTACCTGCATATTGTTTTGCATTAATTTTTGGTTAGGTTGTGGCTGCATGAAATATGCATGCTCTACCAGGAGGATGACTTCTGACTTCTCTTCAAAGGCCCTGCACCATTCAAAAGCATCACAGAAAAGGATATTCACTACAAGAAATATATCAGGTTTACTTCTTTGTTATTGCGGGATATTTGGAATAACATGATACCTCTTGGTTTCATCTCTTCTCACAAAAGAATAGTTCATGTTGGTTTGCAGCCTCACTGCAGTCTGTGACCAAAGTAACAACAGAAGGAACATCCAAAAGCTACCCTATGAGTGGAGACGAAATACGTAAATGTTTTCTTGATTTCTATGCATCACGAGGCCATGAGATACTCCCAAGTGCTTCCCTTGTGCCAGATGATCCCACTGTTCTACTCACAATTGCTGGAATGCTTCAATTTAAGCCTATCTTTCTAGGAAAGGTGCGTTGACAAAGTTAATGATCTTCAGAAAGCTCCATATGACCTCCAGAAATCACTGATGAGGATATTGCTTGGTTGTGTTTGTACATGTTAGATGCATGTCAGAGATTGAAATGTCTCCTGCTTTTTGCATGGCTGAAGCAAAATCAACTATGTTAACTTCTTTTCCAATGCCTCACATTACAGACCTCAATATCAGAGATGAAAAAGGAGAAAAACAAAAGATAGTCGCATGAACAATCCAAATAAGGTGTTGATTTATTAAAATTTACAGAATAATGATCGTATATTATCTGAAAATAGTGTGGAATTACTATTACTGACAAATTCCAGATTCCTGTAATCTTCTGGGTGAGATTGTACATACATTTGGCAGCCAGCTTCGAAACAGGTGTAGGTCTCTGAGGTTGTAGATCATACCCTAATTTGACGCCACTGTAATGGATGACTCTTGATGATTTGTTCTACTTGTTATCTGGATCAAAATCGAGAAAGATAATTAACATGTGTGATGATAATCCCCAGGCCCCTGGTTAAACGAAGTTGGTGGGTTCTATTCACCCTATCAGATAAATAAATGATTCCTTTCATTCATAGTTCACTAAACAATCTACACCGAGTATGAAAACAGTTAAAAATGCAATAAAAAGGGGGATAACTGAAATATCACGTAGACCGTATGGGATAATTTGGTTTTGTTCTAGAACTGATGAACATTTAACTAAATCCTCCATTTTTTATATAATATAGATAGAAATTATAAAACATTCCAATGTTTTTTATACCATTTCCCTTTAAATATATTGTGCTTGATAACAGGATATACCTTTTGTTATCAATAGACTTGACTATGAAGCTCAAGGAAGGGGCAGGTATTAATGAAATGATAACTCTTACTTTCAAAAAAGGTAGCATTAGAATATTTAGAGACTACTGCTTTGGAATAAATCAATATATCACATGTTTTCCCACTTAAAACAAATAAATGAGACTCATTACAAGTTAGGGAACCATTTGTGAATGGTATTAGGATGATTTTTATGGTGAGAGAAATGGGCTGTATGCAACATCGTGGCAAAGTTTAAACATCTAGGAAGCAGAATGATTGTGGAGTTTGATTCATGTAAGTATCATTGTTTCTAGCATTTTCTCTCTGGTATTCCATAATTTGCAGTCAAGGATGGAATCCATGTGAATAGAGGGGAAAGAACCTATATGTTAGTTGTGCTGAACAAATTGAGGCTCACATTGATGCGTTTTATCAGCATATGAAGACTATCTTGGACATTCTTAATAGCACTCCATTTATCACAGTGGAGAAATAAGATAGGGCTCACTGTTCCAGTCATGAAGATATTGGAGCCAAAGAACTATTGAACATGTGATGCCATTAAGAGGACTTCGGCTTTGATATCAGAACAAGATAGATTATCTGTCTTTCCATTTTCCAGTAATGAGACAATAAGTGGAGAGAATGAGCATTTCTGCCTCTGATGCTCTGACTGGATGTTTTTCTGCTTGTAGAAGCTCATGTATCCTTGGTTTCTGCCTCTCAAGCTCCTTCCTCTGACTCTCTGAGGCACCTCCTGGCTGTATGTAGATCATAAAATCAAGATGTCGGGGTTCTCTTTTTTGGAGAGCTCATCTCTATTCTCTAGAGTTCACCACATTAGAATGTGTTTGTCAGTTTTCTGAGGGACAATCCTTGGCCGTCCTTGTACAGTGGTGGCCCCCCTTCGTCTCATCTGGAAGTCACTTCTATTGGTGGAAGCTGTATGGAGTTTTCCAAGCTCTACTGGATTTCCATAACCCATGGTGTTTCAATATCCATGCGCACAATTAAAATCGAATCAATTACCATGGAGAGGCTTGTTCTACTAGGAAAGCACCTTTGATCTGGATTTAGTCATCATGCAGCAGCAACAATTGTTGCCAAGCCAATTACATCTTACAATAGTTTGCCATCACAAGGCCCAATCAATGGCAAAAGCCTTTTTTGTCTGGTAATTAGACAACAAAGTCTTTTGCTGTAAAATCATCCTGAGTGCTGTCATCCTTCCCCCACCTCAAGGGATGTTTCTAGAGTCAACCCCATTCATGAATGACCCAGACATTACGCAATCTTATAGAGGATATAAATGTGACTTTTGACAAATGCTTCCCTTTACAAAATCCTTTGGCATATCTGGTAGGAGAGAAATCATTCATGTTCCTAGGGAATGTGCCTATATTGATGTGCAACAACTTCATCACACATCAACTTCTGGGCAAAATTTTATGGAACATCCCTATCCTAGATATAAAACGGGAAACTTTGTATCTGGATTCTGGCATATGTCAGTGTTTTTAAATTATTACTCAATAACAAACAGGGAAACGAGAGTCTGTTCTATGTTGCAGTCTTTTAGTGTTCGAATTCTACCTCATAACCTGAGGTGTATCGCCTTGGGCCTCACAACCTGAGGTATATCACCCTGGGTCCTCATAACCTGAGGTTTAGCACTTTGGGTACCTGGATTTATCACTTCCCTTTTTCTTAATAAAATTGATAGTATGCCCTGTTTTCTAAGAAAAAAGTGACAGACTACCTGTGACATTTGTATGACTTGCGTCTTAGTAAAGAAAACAATTAGCATAGGATGCTAAAGTCTAGCACAGGATACTAAATATTAAGCATTATAATGAAGCCTCTTGGTAGATATTTTTTTTCAGATCACAAGTAGTTGATTGATATTAAAGGTCATGAGGAATTGTTAGTTGAAACTATATAAATCTTAGTGTAGGAGAGCAAAGCACTAAGACCTCAACAGAAGATGCTAAAAGAACTTTTTATGTCTTGTGACATTGATATAATGCCATGTTTGAAATAGGATAGGACACTCTTGGATGAATTTTATGGTTTGATCTCAAGGTTATTCTGGTTATCCAGAACGAGATAATGATCCTTGAAGGAAATGTTTTAAAGATAGCAGTGTAATTGGACTAGATATGTTGGACGTAGTATTGGTCAGTCAAGGTTATATACATGGGTAGATATGTTTGATCATAGGGTTGAGATAAAGTCACTGATAATATATCTCTGCTAACTGTAGAAGTCCCACATTTTATCCTTGTTTTGTGAAGAAAGGCTTTCGCTGTTCAAACATTCTTGGTTGTATATGTTCCCGATATACATTAGGATTGGTTTGTAGATTCTTCTGCTTATTCTTCTGTTATTGCATTACATCTTTGGTTTTATTATTTTGGTTATCTAGCTACTTATTGAAGCTTTCACAGCTTGGATATTATGGTTTGATACTGCATTTTTCTTCTTCTTGAGGATAGCTCATGCTTCCACAAAAATCTAACAGGGATTAATGCAGACATCAGGAGGGATTATTGTGCTTATAGTTTTGGAATTGGATATTTTCAAGGGGAGAAATGTTGTCAAAATTTGAAGACCATTGACTGATGCAGCAACATTGATATGGTTCATGCAGGCACCTCGACAAGTTCCTCGTGCTACAACAGCACAGCGGTGCATACGGACAACTGATGTGGATAATGTGGGGAGAACAGCTCGTCATCACACCTTCTTTGAGATGCTTGGTAACTTCAGCTTTGGAGATTACTTCAAGAGGGAGGCAATCCATTGGGCATGGGAGCTTACAACTAAGGAGTATGAACAGATGTTTATTTACTGTTGGACGATGAACTTTGCATGGATCTTTTTACAGTTCCAGGATAGTAACATTTGTAAATTCACCCATACTTTCTTGTCTTCTTTCTCCAGTGGTAGATGTTGCACGGACTTGACCTAGCATGACACTAGTAGTTCCAATCATGGCATTTATCTCGCTTCATTAATAGTTGTTGATCCATTCCCTTGGTGGTGAAAGCCGTTTAGTCCCGTACCATGTATTTACTATTCACAATGTGCCTATATTTCTTCTCTTCCTCTCCACATACTAGTCTGAGCTCAGTTGTATTATTTCTATGTATTTATATAAATTGGTGCTTAAACCTACCACCTTTTGAAGGAAAAAAACAACAACATTACATATCCCTTACAGGTGCATCTCTCTAAGACATTTTCACTGCCATTTGATAAGTCTAGTCAGCACAGCAGCAATAGCTTCCAAGTGCATTCTTATGAAACCTTCTACATGGTGTTCCAGCCTTCTCAATGTAGGACAAGTTATGAGGACTCTCTAGCTTATAGTTCTTAGTCATGTTTCCTCAAGTGGTCAACTAACTCATACATAGCATCTATATGCATAAAGAAAGGTGAGCATGTAGGAAGTCAATTGATTAATGTCCATATGTCCCCCACTGCAATGTCACCAATGTAATGGAACTCACAGTTGACAATTACTCTTCTTGCAAGTTAGGGATTAGAATCAATAACCCATCACAGTTAGGTCATCTAAAAGTGCTCTCCAAAGTAATAATTTCACCTTTAATGGCATTCCAAGAAGCTCCAGATTGACATTGCATAAGGGCATCAAGAAATGTGCCATTAGTGACGAGTGTGGATGCGTTGAAATTTGTATGCCTCCCCTGAGATATTGTCCCCAGAGCAGAGGTGGGATTTTGTCCTTTTCCTTAGAAAAGGGTGCTCATTGGGCAAAGTGGTTGCGCTATGCTTATAAGCACACACATATTTTCACTACAACTGATGTGGGACTAAAGCAGTTTGCCGTTTTTATGCCTCTACACAGTCTCCCAGTGAAGGTAGGCGTGTGCGGACCCCTTTGAGCCGTTGAACGGGTCAGGCCGGTTAGGGGTACTCAGACAAGTTGGTGGCTTTATGTTCAGTTTCCACAGATGGCGTCATTGTGGATACGTGCAAATTTGCGTGCCTCCCCTGAGGTTGGGGAGAGAGGTTGCGCTATGCTTATAAGCATACACATATTTTCGCTATAAACCGATGTGGGACTAAAGCAATTTGCATTTTTATGCCTCTACACTCGGGAACGGCGTCATGTGTACGTCCGACACATCCGATACCGTTCAAAGGGTGCGAGCAGTAGGGGGACGTCATTCCCTTCCTTAAATAGGCGTCCTTTCGACGTACAGTCGTCACTCCGTTTCCTACGTCCGTCGGTCCTTCAACCCTCTTTGGGCCTCCCGCTTCATGTCACTCCTACATTCGAATTTCGGAACTGGGAGTGTGGGGGCTAGTGATGAGAGGTGATTGGGGTCCGGCCCAATCAGGCCCAACTAGCAGAAAGCCCAAGGACCAACGACCTATAGGCTGTCACGCGATGGCGTTACGTGACTTCTCCAGGTTCCCCAATGGGCAAGTTAAAGGCCGAGACCCATAACGTGGGGATGTGTCGGCATCCAATATTTTCCCTAAGTGCCCACACTCGGGAAGGGCTCTTAAGCCAATCTTTTCTCCGAGTGTCCACACTCAAGAAGGGCCCTTAAGCCAATCTTTTCCCCGAGTGCCCACAGTCAAAAAGGCTCTTAAGTCAATCTATTTCCCGAGTGTGGGCACTCGGGAAGGACTTTTAAGCCAATCTTTTCTCCGAGTGCCCACACTCGGGAAGGACTCTAAAGCCAACGAGTGAGGACACTCGGGAAAGGCCCTTAAGCCAACCTTTTCCCCGAGTGTCCATACTCGGGAAGGTTCTTAAGTTGTCAATCTTGGTGTAAGGCAAGCGTTAGAACATACACTTGAAAAGGATGGCCGTGGGATTTACCCTTCGCTCATGACAGATGAGAAGGCAGGCATATATGTAGAACCAAGTGTTGGGGATAAGTTGTACAGGAGTCAGTCGGTATTACTGTAAGAGGTTACAAACAAAAAGGGAAACCGGAAGATGAAAGTCCCCGAGAAACATCTCCTTATAGGCTACAAAGGAATTAGGGGCCTCGGAGGAGAGTCGGTCACCTGGGGCGGCTGCTACCAAGCGATACCTGTGGGGCACCCTGTACTCCTCCATCATTTTGTTGTAGCTCCGCCTGTTTAATAACGTTACGGCTATACCGGGCCAGCACCGGAGCCCTCCTGTCCGATTGCGTGAAAGTTCTAGCAACCTCATCGGAGGTCATACCTAGAGTTTTCGAGAGATCCTCGGACCAGAGGGAGGAAGAGTCACTAAACAAGGAGGAGGTCGAGGATTCCGGGGACCAAGAAGTGGACCTAGAAGAAGGAGATGATGAATAAGCCCTAAAGGACCGCAAAGAATCAACAAGAGCAGACCCAAAAGTCAGGATGGACTCACTGGAAAGAACGCAGGAGATGTAGGGCGATGGTGAATCCCCTCTTCCCCAACTCCGACGAGTGAAGGAAATGCTCAGGATAGTGCTGAAAGAAGATTAGCCTTCCCTAGACCTCGCCTTTATAGGGGAAAGTCAACCAAGTCCCCCGCATCCTTGACTCGCCTAGGATACCGAGAGGGGTCAAAATGGTCTGCCATGATGACTGACCAGATGTATCGTCAAAAGCCAAAGGGACGTACGCCATCATGATGACTCAAGACGTCTTCTCGCCCACAGAACGGCACTACGTGTACGTCCGACACATCTGATACTGTTCAAAGGGTGTGAGCAGCAAGAGGACGTCATCTCCTTCCTTAAATGAACATCCTTTCGGCGTACAACCGGCGTCCTGTTTCTCGCACCCGCCTGTCTTTCAACCCTCTTTAGGCCTCCTGCTTTATGACACTTCCACATTCGAATTTCGAAATTGGGAGTGTGGGGGCCAGTGATGAGGGGTCATTGGGGTATGGCCCAATCAAGCCCAACTAGTAGAAAGCCCAAGGGCCCGCACCTATAAGCTATCACGCGATGGTGTCATGTAACTTCTCCAGGCTTCCCAATGGGCAAGTTAAAGGCCGGGACCCAAAATGTGGGGTCTTGGTTCCCTAGAGAGCTAAGCCCTAAGGGGGCCAATGCCTCAGTCGATAAGCGCCGAGATCACTGACGTCTCAGTTGAAGCTCCCGACTACCGAGAGGATCTGATTCTTTCGGTGACCCAGAGCCTTTGCTTCGACTGGAGGAAGCAAGGCCCCTAGACTCGAAGGTCACGGTCTCCCGAGAGTAGGTTCCCCTGGGTCAATCCATAACTCCACCCCGCCATTAGGCGGGTCTTACGGCTAACAGCATAACTGTCCACTAAAGGCAAGTTTCCACGATCTACTTCCCTCATCATGAGAGGAGATCCCTCCTTCCAGCCTAGTAACCCATGATCCCCTCGATCAAAGGGCGTGGATCATGGGCCAGCTAGGCCCATGAGGGCAACGGCCCCTACGATGCCGTACAGAGAGGGGAAGATAAATACCTCGGCTTTCCTTTAGAACAAGGTATGCTCAAAACCACTCTACTCCAAAAAATTCCCTAGCCTTCACCTCTTTCAAGGGATCCGACTTAGGCATCGGAGGGTTTAACCCCCCACGAGAATGGAGGGGCCTTTGACATCCTCTCTTTCCCTTGTAGGCTCTAACCTTGGGAGTTCCATCTTCTACAAATTCTATCAAGTAGCCAGAGATTGGATCGGACGGTCACTATCGCCTGACCATTTTCTGACCGCTACAGTGAGCATATACAAGGTTCAAAACTCGGCACGGATCAGTTGATCTATGTCAGGTTTTGTTGGGCCATTTTTTGATCCTAGCCTGCCTTTCTCATCCTTAGCTCTAAATTAGTTTGATTGGGTGATCCAGACTCCAACGGCTAGTCAAACTATCTATTAGAGATGCAACTAATCCTTGCTGGCCATTTCCAACTGGCCAACATTGGCTAATAGGGCCCGCAGGGGCTTATAAGGACCCCATTGGCAACTCCTAAGGCATCATAAGTGCCTCTAGCCTCCTCTCCCATTCTTCTCTTGTGGTGTTCGAGAACCTCTCTATGACGAGCATTTAAGGCTTGAAATTCAAGATACTACATGTTTGCACCTACTTCTTTGTGCCTACAAGAGTGCATCATGCCTTAATGAAGTTGTCAAAATTCTCCTTTTGGCTACAAATAAGCACATGTGGATCTCATTGGATTTGTCATTCAATTTGAGGTGATTGCAGAATTTGTCTTGTGTAAAATATTACATAGTTTTGTAAGATCACCTAATAGATAGCATGATGCATGAGGGCATAGATACACAATGCCGAGAAGTTGGAGAAATCATTGATGCATTGTGAGCATTTAATTAGTGATACCCCTCGATTTGCGGAACATTTGGCAGGAGTATGTGGGGTAGTAGTAAAGCAGCCCCAGCTTCTACTGGACGTCAAGTACTCATAACTCCAACTCCAACTCTAGCTTCAATTCTAGCTATGGATGAAATTATTGAGATGTGCAGAGCTTTCTTTCTTGTGTTTGAAATACACTTTAATGTTGTGCACATGCCACCATTTGTGAATATGTTTAGATGTACACAAAGGCATCCTCTTGTTCAACCTCCCAGCCAGAAACAAGGATGGCAGTAGTAGTATTGGTACTGGTACGTGTGGGTACCTATCGATACATGTCAATGTCGGGATTGGGCGTATCAACCTGGTATCAGCGCATTTCAGCCCAGTAGCAGTCAATAAATGTTCCTTGTAATTTTTTTTAATGCAAATGAGTGGTATCGGGCTAACGCCAGGTATCGTATCGGTACCCACCGATACCGATACACATCAGCCGATACTTGTCGGTATTGGCCGATACTGCCAACCATGGCCCTAGAAAGATTTAGAGAGTTCCTTAGAGTTAGGTAGCTTTTCTTAATTGGTACTGTTGATGATGAGTGAGCGATAGTCATATTGCATTATTTAGAATATTTCAAAGACATTATTTCATGTTAAAATGCCATTTTTCATTTTTTCATATTTTCTGGGATTTCTATACTAAGGAGAGGGCTAAGATTTGGGCTGATTGGCCCGATCCATGCCAACCTGTTTCAGGATTGGGCAGGTCAAACAGGATTAGATCAGTTTCAACCAACTGGGTCAGTTTTGGCTTGACCAATCCAGGGCCCGATTTTGATCCCTTCATCCTTGCGTGGGACTGCAAACCAGTTTGCTAGAATGGGCTCTCTACATAAAATTCAGTGCCTCCTCCAACATCCTTATCTGCCCATCCAGGAAGGATCAGTTCTCATCTGAATTTGGGCAGCTAGCAGTCACTAATCACCCAACCCAGGACCTTTTCTATCTAACATCTAAATCACTTCATAGAGAAGAGCAACGTTCAGTCCTCTCAAATTCTTGGCTCAAGATTCCTCCTTACAGACGACTCCTTAATGAACACATGATATTCCTTTCGTTCCTCACCATCGTGAAACCAAAGAATCTTCCAAAATTGTTGTTTACACAGTGTCACCTAGATGACGAGGAATCAAATATTCAAAGAAGGCCAATGCACCTAGGATTTAGCATGTTGAAAAGGGTTCTTGTCCTGGCGTCCCTTGGTACAATTTGGTGCCTCTTTGGCTCCCTGGTCAGTTAAAACATGAAAGAAGAAAAGTGAGACTGTTCTAATGATTTTACTCATTATTCTCTTAGTACACAATAAATTTCTTTTAAGTTTTCGTGACATTCAATTTAATGCAACAGAGTACAATTTTATATTGACCAGGCTTAAGTGCCCTTCTAGAAAATTTATGTCATATATATTTTTTTAACTACATGAGTCTCAATATTGGCTTAGGCTTAGAATTGATGTCAACAGACCAAGATGCTTTATATGCTCCAGAACATCATTTGAGGAAAACTAGTAAAGCAGTCTACATTTTGTGAACTTACTGTTGTAAAAAGTTGATGATAGAGTATGATTCATATCCCAACTTACTGCAGAGCATTTGATGCTAACATGCAACAATCATGAATGAGAGATTTCATATGTATGACGTGTTGTGTCACAATTATACCAGGTGTGAGAGGTCTCTGGTGAAGTTACAAACAGAAGTTTTGATTATTCTGTTGTCGTTGGCAATAAAATTAGTGGTTCTAGTCACTCAGAAGGAGCCATTGTGGTAAATCTTTTTGTGGTGCTGTTGTACTGGTAGCGGCTGTTACCAATGGATCAGGTTAGGATGTTGTGAATACTAGGTTTCTGCTAGATGAGGATATGGTTTGTGATTGTTACAGATTCTAAGGGGACAAAAGGGTCATAGCATGTTAAAGTGCTATACAATTAATGATGAAACTGGGGTTGCTTGCTATGTAAGCTGTTATTGTGGTCTTCAAGGTTTGATGAAAATTACTGTAAAGCCCAGGTTTTTCTGGAATAGAAGTTAAACTCTGTCAGTGAGCAAGATAGCTTCAACAAAGTTTCTAATTGAAACACACACACACACACCCTGTGAAATGCTGTAGTTTCTTACCCTTAAATTGCTACAAGGATGTAGCATTGACCATTGTTGTACCATTGATGGTAACAAACTATTTGTAACATTGAGCTGAGGATACCAGTCAAACTAAAGTAAATATAGTTCCAATAATGCATCAGAACTTTTTTAATACAGTTGAGGTTTGATTAAAAGTACTGATAGCTTGAAAGAGAATGAAAAAACTGGAAACCAATGATACATGGAATTTGAAATGTGACTTGAACTTAATTACAAGGAAAATGATGGTGAAAGAAGCATAGATACTGAGAGACATGACAATAAAAGATGAGTCATTAGATGCATCACACATTTCGAGAGAGACCTTGTGTGGAACTAACTATTGTACTGCTACAGTGGATCTAGAAAACCACTCCTTCCGCCAAGATGAAAAGCAAATATTCAACAGGGAAATTTACAACAGAATTTTGAATGTTAGAAGTGTGGAAAAAAACATTTTGAATAATGTTTCCACAGGCTTTATGATGGTCCAAACTCTCCTCTAGAACTTCTGATTTTCCTCAGTTTCATAATCTGATTTGTCTTGTTAGTTATTCTTTTATTGTACTACTATTTTGATTGATTTGGTTTGTATGATAGTTTACTTACACGTGAAAATGCTGCCAAGGATGCAGTGTTCTCTGATCATTGACATTGTAATTGATATGAGCCGTAGAATGACTACCAATGAATATATTGCTATGGAATAGCTCCGAAAGAAATCAAAATTTTATTTTTGGACCATATAAAAAGTTTGATACTATGCTGTGCCTCTTGGGTGTGGCCACATTTGGAATAAGCATAGATGAGATGTACTACTGTACTGTAACTTAAGTCTGATCTTGCAATCATATGGGTGATACAGAGATGGTTATTAATCCTTGATAATTTTAAAGATAAGCATTTGTACGTCCTTGAAAAAATACCTATCATTTAGATAGGTTCATGCTCTTTGCTTTATCGAGTTTCTTTGGAAGACACGGCTTGTACTTTCTTGGTCAAAGTCATGTTGACTGCAATGCTCATTTGGTTTATTGCTCTGGAATTGGTGTTTTTCCATTACATTATTCTTTCTCTTTTTGGTTTGAAATTCATATCTTGTTTGTTTTCTTGTTTCTTGGACATTGCCTTACTTTGATTTCTTGAGCATTATCTTTTGTGTATTTCCAGAATTTCATGGTTAACAGATAGTCCTTATTTAGCCTCTCTTTTAATAGCTCTTTCATGGTTTGATGTTCCCATCACAATTCCAATCCTAATCTCACACCATGTCTCTATGTCTATCTAATTCTGTGTGATGTTGTTTCAGATTTGGATTGCCACCTGACCGTCTATGGGTTAGTGTTTTCAGGGAAGACAATGAGGCCTATTCTATATGGCATGATGAGGTGAATCCCATTCTTGTTGGATATCGATTCTTATTTTTACATATGTTGTAGCATTGTCTTTACAGTCAACACAGTCCAAACATCAGTATATACCAATGTGTTCCTTCTCGGGGAATGCAGAATAATCATTCACTGTTCATCAAGAAGCATCTGTTGTCCTTATTTTTCCCTGTCCATAATCTATTCTTAAGGGCATATCCTCACAGCTATCAGACTGGTTTTTCTTTTTCACTTATTGCTTTTTGGGAGAAGAGCAAAGGATTAGAAGATTGTGCAAAAGCATTTGAACACAATAGGTTAGAGATGCCCTGAGTTTGTGCATGGTGCAAGGTGGCATTACATTTACTGGTCCGGTGCATAAGATTGATGTACACATACACTGCATATTTTATATGCACGTCTCCTTTGAACTTGTCCATCTATGTGCTCGAACTGAACAGATATCATGCCTAAACACGAATAATTACAAGTTGTGCCTGTAAGGAGTCAGTCCACATTATGTGCTATTCCCCCCTCCCCCAAACACTGAGATGGTGCTATTTTCTTCATATGACTGTCCATGTTACACCGTGTCATCCATTATTAAAATTGCAACTTGTCCATCTGTAGTATCAATATTTATGTTTGATCATTAGTTGTGTATCATTGCTGCTGACCGCTGCTTTGATCTGTGTACGCTTACTGCAGTGTTGGACAAACTTTGATAGTGGAATGAAATAGGATAAACATCATCATGCACTAACGCAGATGGCCTAAGCTTGGGCACCTGATGGAACTGCATGATGTGTGGCACCTGTATTTGCACATTATATATGTACGTGTATGTATGTATTTATCATCCGACAAACAGGGAAAAGGAATGCAGGGTACACAAACTAACAAAACCATAGTCCATCTCCAAATCAAGTGGTACCCTCATCTATGTTCCTCTGCAGCTCTATGAACTAAACCAAGGAAATAGGTTGAAGTTAATGTACATGTGCTCTGACAAAAATTCTGTGAAGAATTTCGGACCCCTATCTTTGACCTCACATATAATGACACCCAGACTCCCAGTGCTTGACCAACTCATAGATGGTCCAATTACAAGTTTTCTGTTGGTATCTCTAGCATCAAGAGGAAGACTCTGACCCTTAACCAACTTCAACTTAGAACTTCTGGGCCACTCTACTTTTAGTTAATATTCAAAGTCAAACCCTAAGACTGAACGGGACCTTCTATCAGGCTAGGATTGGATCAGTCTCAAAGAGCAAGATCAGATAAGCCTGGACATACATTGGGCATAGTCGCATCTTAGAAAACACTTTTCTAAATAAAATAGACATCCAAGAAAACTTGTTTCAAGGTTTTGTTTAAACAACAGTGAAGTGGCTACTGACTGGTAAGAGAAGCAAAAAGGCCAATGTCTATCACAAACTAGGATGCACTAAGCAACTAGTTGCCAAAACATCTGAGTTTCAATAGCTTAAATGATCTTTTACTGGCATCATGAATAACTTTGGCTGGCGCTGTGCAAATCGTGGGGAGATTGGGGCAGCTGAACTCACCCCTCACCATTTCTGTCCATGTTGGTTTGGACAATGTTTCTGCATTATAAGGCAAGTTTGTGGCTAAGCAAACCGGGGTGCAGACAAGATGAAAGGTGCAATATAGCCATGAGGAAATGCAACCCCTTAGAAAATGAAATTGCAAAGTGACTTGAGCAGACAAGCTACTAGAACTGTCATTCTTCATCAGGAAAACTACTAAATCATATTGTTCACGGAAATGCCATCAAACTTTAGGAGCGAGTCAATGATCTCTTCATTTTCACCTCCCAGCGAGCTCAGCCTGAATCCCAGGAACATTTTCTGATCCAATTCACCCATAGAAAAATTCATTCAACCAAAAGTTCCTTGCCAGCTTTCAAAAATCAAAAGCGGGTTGATTATCTTTGTTCACGTGCATCCACTTCTATTTATGTCTGATTTTGATACACTCGTGTGTCCTCATGCTACATTCAGTCTATCTGGTACCCATGGTTGGCTGTATCGGCCGATACAAATCGGTGGGTACCGATATGATACATGGGGTTAGTCCGATACCACTCATTTGCATTTAAAAAAAAAAAAAACTTTTATTGGCCGGTATTGGGCCAGTGTCGGACCGTTATGCCCAATACCGATACCTGTACGTAATGATATCGGTACCCACCTGTACCAGTACTGCTGTCCTTGCTGGTACCAATACCCATGCCCCCATCAACCTGTTGTCCCACCACTTGAGAACAAATCTGCATGACATAGTCTGAATTTTTTTTGGAAGTCACATAATTTGAAAAAAATCTCTGGGTGTCTGTCAACTGACACCCATCCTCTAAGGGGCCATTGTGGAACACCAGAACATGAAACAGAACATTTAGCATTTCACAAACTTAAAACATATTTCTAAATCTTAACAGCTCCTCCTTAGTGGACTGAAGCTTATAATTCATTAAGATAATCTGTCTGTGACCCATAGATTTTCTTCAGTAGAAATTGGTGCTTTTGGGCACATTAATGACATTATGGCATGAAAAGAATGTCCACATTCCCAGAGGATTCAATCTTCATGATTGTCTTCGTTGTACCTTGTTCTCACGCCAAGAGACTTTCCATCAGGCTCATCTGAATGGCAACTATCTAGCATATGTAATTCATTTATAGCAAAATTTTTGGCTTTGAGATGCAAAAATCAGCTATAGGTGTAGAAATCTTGTGTAACAAAGTATGATAGTCAATCAGACATAACATTGATTAAGAAGAGTGTTTGTGATGGAAAATGAGAAGGATGAGTAATCTTCATGTTCATTTAATTTATCAGGAAGAACCTGCAATGCTGCAGATCCATGAGAGGGAAACCCACTTTTTCATTTGCTCCTGTTTTCGATGTCACTGAAGTTAAAACTCCCGAGCTTTGTCAAAAATGTCTCCTCTCTCTCCCGGTGCTAGATAACTATGGATGTTTAGTCCACATGGAAGAAAAGAGGGAGCAGCTTGTATGATCAGCCTTTGTCTATGTTTCTTGGTCTCTTCTCTGTTTTCGTTTCCTT
This sequence comes from Zantedeschia hybrid cultivar, assembly GCA_030544215.1. Taxonomy (NCBI): domain Eukaryota; kingdom Viridiplantae; phylum Streptophyta; class Magnoliopsida; order Alismatales; family Araceae; genus Zantedeschia; species Zantedeschia hybrid cultivar. The sequence continues at coordinate 29,213,618 of JARZZO010000003.1, read as the reverse complement.
CGTCCTTTACATATTTATGCAAAATTTTCCTTGTAGGTCTCCAGTAGATTTATGTTGAATCTAAGCATAGCATCCACTTGTTCATGTGCCAAGTTTTAATTAAAGTTTGGATTTTTTTTTTACCAACTTTTTGATGGAATTGATCCATTTGTGTTTGATAAATCAGGTGGGTGTTCCCAGAGAAAGAATAAAGAGGATGGGTGAGGATGATAACTTTTGGACAAGTGGAGCCACTGGCCCTTGTGGCCCATGCTCTGAGATATATTATGATTTCCATCCAGAGAGGGGCTATTCAGATGCTGTATGTACTTGGTTAAGTTTTTACAAAAATCTTTGATTTTTTCCTTTTTCGTGGACCAAAACAATGCTAAATGCTTCTTGAAAAACTCTTGCAGGATTTGGGGGATGGTGATAGGTTTATAGAGTTCTACAACCTGGTTTTCATGGAATATAATAAGAAGGATGATGGATCTCTTGAACCCTTAAAAGAAAAGAATATAGACACAGGAATGGGCCTTGAGCGCATGGCCCAGATCCTTCAGAAGGTAAAATAGATATGCTGAAGCTGTTCTTTCACTGCTTTTTATATTTGGCAATTGTTTCATGTATGCACTTTTTCTTCTGTTTTTATGAGTTCTTTAAGGTTAATCAGGTTGGTGATCTTCTGGTTGGTCTGGCCCGGCCAATTCCAGATGATCTGGAACAAAAGAGGGAAAAGAAAAGAAAGAGGAGAGAAGAGAAAGAAAGAAAGAGGAAAAGAGCATGTGGGAGGAAATGGGAAAGAAAAAGTAAAAGAACAAGGGAAAGCAAATGGTATCCTACAGCTTCTTCTGGCATTGCCACAGTTTCCCTCTAACCCCATCCTCGTCTTCGTTCTCGTCCTTTCTGTCTTCTCTCTTCCCCTCTCATTTCTCCTCCTGCTGCTTCGAGATCTGGCAGGACCAGCACCTCTTGTGGCAACTGATATCAGATGTGGGCTCTTCTCCATATAGCCATGCCATCCTTGTCATCACACATCACATCATCCTTGTTAAGTTGTATTATTTGATAAAGAATGGAATCAGTAGAGGAAACATAACCTTAAGCTTCATGCATTAGTGACTTCGTTTCTTGGTTTGCGTAAAGCTGCTCCATTATAACTCCATTTGTCTCTATGTTTCTAAAGCTTTTGAACCTGTAAACTGTAGTGAAAAGGTTATTTCAACTCTCATGTATATTAGTTGAGGACACATTTCATCCTTTCGATCTTACTATGCTTCAATATGTTTAACCGCTGCAGGTTCCAAACAACTATGAAACAGACCTGATTTTTCCCATTATAGATAAAGCTTCAGAGTTGGCCCTGGTTTCATATGCTGAAGCTGATGATGTTACAAAGACTAATCTGAAAGTATGTTTTCACTAAATAATTCCCATTCCGAGTTTGTTATTTGCCATTTTATTCTGAACTATCACCTTTCTTCTTAGAGCAGATAGGTGGCTGTTTTATATTCCTTTGTATGGTTATATTATCATCTTTCAGATTATTGGAGACCACATGCGTGCAGTTGTTTTTCTAATATCGGATGGCGTGTATCCATCAAATATAGGCAGAGGTTACGTCGTCCGAAGGCTTATCCGAAGGGTCGTACGTACAGGCAGATTGCTAGGTATAAAGGGTGATGGTAATGGAAATCCTGAAGCACCATTTTTGCCAATACTTGCAGAGGCAGTTTTAGAATTGAGCACTCACATAAACCCAGAAGTAAAAGCTAATAAGCCCCGTATTCTTGAGGAACTGAAGAGAGAAGAGTTGCGGTTTGTTCAGACTTTGGAGAGGGGAGAAAAACTACTGGATCAGTTGCTGGATAATGCATTGTCAGTAGCCCAGGATAAAGGGAATACTCACAAGCCTTGTCTGTCAGGAAAGGATGCTTTTCTTCTATATGATACATTTGGATTCCCAGTAGAAACAACAATTGAGGTTGCTGAAGAGAGAGGTGTAAGTGTAGACATGGAGGGTTTTGACATTGAAATGGAAAATCAAAGGCGTCAATCCCAGGCTGCTCACAATGTTATTAAACTTTCAGTTGGAAGTGAAATGGAACTCACAAGGACTGTTCCTGACACTGAATTTTTAGGATATGATACCCTTTCTTCAAGTGCAACAGTGAAGGGAATGCTGGTGAATGGTAACCCAGTATCTCAGGTGTCTGAAGGTACTGATGTTGAAATTTTGCTGGATAGAACACCTTTTTATGCTGAATCTGGAGGTCAAATAGGAGACAATGGCTTTTTATATGCGCTACAATCTGAAGGTAAACATCAAACCATTGTGGAAATCAAAGATGTCAAAAAATCTCTAGGGAATATCTTTGTTCACAAGGGTACCATTAGAGAAGGAAGAATAGAGGTCGGTGTTGAGGTGGATGCTGCTGTTGATGCAAATTTGAGGCAGCGGGCTAAGGTATGACCTACTCAGTGAGCATCATCATAATCCCTTACGACATTTTGTTTGGCAATCCCACACTAGTAGTCTGATTCTGTGATAATCTTTACATGCATTCTGCATTTAGTCTGATTAGTACAATCTAGATGTTCATAGACACGTTTTAAGGATTTGATGCTAGTCAACCAATTCACTTAGAAATCACATCTGTGTCCTTATCCCCTTTAAATCCTTAATTGCATGTCTGGCTATGTCTAATCTATTTGAACTGTCCTCACCACGACATCATCAGATCGACTTTGAACTATAGCAACAGATGAAAAGAATACCTCAACCAAAGTTGATCACAATTCATGGTTTTTAGGAAGTCTTTTTGGTAGGCTTTATTTCCATATATTCATGTCAATTCCAGAGGCAACTTTTAAACATATGAATTCTGCGGAATGTTCTCAGTTTTCCATTCAAAATAAATGAAACAGCATGTTGTAGAAAGCATAAAATATGATGATGTGGAATTCAGTATAGAATTGAAGAAGAAATTTGTTGATCTGTACTCACATTACATCAACACCAAAGCATGCTAGATGCTCAACAGCACACGCTGAACTCTGAACACATACCTAACTCTACATCTTAAGCAATTGAAGGGGAAAATGGGAAATGAGGTCACCTGATAACTAAATTGTTGTGTGGTTTTGACTGCCAAGTGTGTTTCAGATGGAGTGAAGGAAAAGAGTTCTGCTTATACTAGTGCTTATTTTCACTTTTTTGGTAATTTATGTATTGAAATCACTTTTGTTGGTTCTTTATTTTCCTACTTGTAGGGCTAATCAATGCAATTATAGTTTAGTTGGTTAACAAATTCAATGCATGAATGAAATGTTAATTTTTTAATTTAATAACTATATTTCTATTTACTTCTTTTGTAGGTTCATCATACTGCTACACATCTTCTGCAATCTGCACTTAAGAGGGTTATTGGCCAAGAAACATCACAAGCTGGTTCTCTGGTAGCCTTTGATCGCCTTCGATTTGATTTCAATTTTCGTCGCCCATTGTCAGAGAATGAGATAGTTGAAATTGAAATGTTGATCAATAGATGGATTGGTGATGCAACACACCTTGAAACAAAAGTGATGCCTCTGTCAGCTGCCAAGGAAGCTGGTGCGATTGCAATGTTTGGTGAAAAGTATGGGGAACAGGTATTGCATTTCTTTTGCATGTTTATATTCAATGATGATTATACTAAAGCATGGAAGAAAATGTCACAGAAGTTTACTTTCCACCCTTTTGAAGTGTATATAAAGTTATAAACATCCTCAAATAAAATGATTGAAGCTGTAATCTTACTGGTTTTCTTACGTGTTAATGTGGCTTATCTCTATTTGTGTTGAACACTTTATTTCCAAGCAGCTGTAACCCTATTGATTTTTTTGCACGTTTATGTTGATTTTTCTGGCAGACTAAAAGGAGCCAAATGATGGCTTGCATTTCTGTTTAGTTCACCGCAAGCTGTTTCTCTTTTGATCACTACTTCCTTGTCTTTGCATTTAAACTGCATAACGTGATCTTTCTTCAGTTGCATTTGTAGCTATTTCCTTTCTGCTACATGAATCCAGAGTTGAATCATAATTGCACACTTGTGTCTTTTGTTTCCAAACAACAATCAGTCTCCACTCATACATTGACGGCAAATATTGCTCTTTGATTTTTTGGAGAAAAATAATACAATGGACAGATTTTTTGTCAGATCTGATTGATTTTTTGTCAGATTGCAACCTTTGTAAGGATATTAAAAAAAATGTCCAGGCTGTCAACTGTTTTCTCAGAAAGCTTTCCCATCCATAGATGAGAGAACGCTTAGCTTTTTAATAATTTCTAATCACTATAATTTAGTGAAGATTACTTTTTCTGTCCTCTCTTTTTACAGGATTATTTTTGTCATTTTGTGAATCTTTCTTGTCTGACATCCTAAGGTGTTTCAGACATCTCCTTTTAACCATTTTATTCACTTCTGTCTGTAAATTTGTAGGTAAGAGTAGTGGAGGTTCCTGGTGTGTCAATGGAACTTTGTGGTGGGACACATGTCACTAACACATGTGAAATACGAGGATTCAAAATAATTTCAGAACAGGGCATTGCATCTGGAATCAGGCGTATTGAAGCTGTTGCTGGTGAAGCGTTTATTGAATATATGAATGCCCAAGATAACCATATGAGAAGCCTATGCTCCTTGCTTAAGGTGTGTTTTATGTCGTTATATTGTTATGTCATGTAGCGATCTCTCTTTTTTTAACCCATAATTAAAGCTTGAGAAAACTCAAGTAGAATATAGACACTACCAAGATAAATAAACTTTCCTGAGTTTCTGATGTGGTATAGACACATTATCCAACTAAAGAGAAAAGCCCAAGGTTCAACAAAGATTATGATGATCATCATGATCATCATTGTAAGCTATTTCCATTGATATGTGGTCAGCTTAGGACCTGTGTGACCTGTGTCCCAAGGAATTGGATGTGATTATTGGTTTTCTGACTGGTAGCAGACCTGATGTAACCACCCATATATTTAGCCATAACCCTAACAAAGATTAGTTAACAAGTAATGTAAGGGAGGGCCACCTTATAGATAGTACCGGGTTTCCTACTGTTGCTTTTTTTGTGGATAGTACCCCATGTTCATTAAATAAAAGGAAGGTGTACAAGTTTGATGGAAGAAGTGTACCCTTATGACCAAAGAACAATCAGCCACCAAATACACAAGGTTCACCCAAAAAGAGAACCCTTAAAAAAAACCGACCACCAAATATATGAGTCTCACCCAAGAGGATAACCCTCTATACAAGAGCCACTCCCCAAAGAATGGAAAAACTCTAAAAGATCAGCCACCAAATATACATCCCCCAAGAAAAGTGCACTTCCTAGCCACACCAAGACACTGTATACTAGTTATGAACAAGGCCGGCCCAGCAGAGATGAAAGGTTAGTGCACCCCACTGAAACCAGCTTACCACTCCTAAACTCAGCCATAAAAGGAACACAAGTTGGTCCTGAGTTCTGCTTTTGCTGTGGTAAGTTGTTTCTGGTTGTTCCTAGTTGACGCGGTAAGATATATACTGTGGCATAATTTAAGGTTCATCCGCAAGATGTATGGAAAACCAATATAAACTAAGACAAATGGAAAAATAATAAATATATGTACAATAATAACCGCTAAAGAATGATATGAAGTTACATTTCAAGAATCAGATTTAGAAATATGATTGGGAGAGAAATGAGCAATCAGTAAAAGTTGGAAAAATATAAAATATGAAAAATTAAATAATAAAACTATAATACAAACTAAAAATAAAATTATGAGAATAGAGAAGTACTGCACTTTAGATTTAGGAACAATAACTTCATTCTTACTTTTTCCTAGGTTTCTATCAAGTGCCCAATCTTCCACTATAGAGAGCTCTTTTAGATCTTCTAGCACCACTTCTATCCAGGTTTTCTCAGGTCTTCCTTTGATTTGGTTTCTAGCTACTCTCTTGATTATTGAGGTCTCTAGCCAATGCTTGTATGCCCAGACCATCTCAACTTTAGTTATCTTGTGTCAATATGAGTAACACAAAGGTTTCTTCACTATCCACATTATTAATTTTGACCTTCAGAGTCCTAATGCTGCTACACCATCCCTTTTGTAACTACCCGACACTATGTGTGATACAATTCTCATTTAGGCCTTAAAGGCACTCGAAGATCATACATTACCCATGTACTGCTCTCCATCTTGTCCAACCTATTTTAAATATATTATCATCATCTCGATCAATGTCCCCAGCTCTTTGAAAAGCAGAACCTAAATACTAAGAGGTTGTAGTTTTAGGATTGCGTGACTATCTGTAGTGATATATTCTCCTTTATGCTACCTTCAAACTTGAATATACAAGAAGCAAAGGGGGGAGAAGGAATTTTCATGAAGCTTTGGTGTCAATCATTCAGGGAAGAAGGTGAAATGGAAAGAGAAGAATTACCAAAGAAACGATTGTACGAGAGAGAAAGCCACAAGGCAACACTGAGTCATTGATACATAAGAGAATGAGACCGTAAACTTGTTGTTCCTTCGTCAGTCAGAATGACTGTTCTTTCACTAGTTACAACAATTTTCTCCAGCTGTAAGTGAAATAGCTCTTCCCAAAATAAAAAAGGTTTGGTGTCTCTCCTTTCCTGTTTGTTTCGTTAACCCATATCCTCAGCAAGATGTGGGAACGGGCAGTGGCAGCTTCTTTGATCGTGGGGTTCAGAGTATCCTCACAGTCGAGTCAGGTCACTCACTTACAGTAGCGGATGACACAATCCTATTCTTCTCAGAGGGGGAAGAACAGCCTTTTAGGGCTAGGCTTATCCTTGAGTGGCTGGATGAGGTGTCAGGATTAAGGATGAACTTTCATAAGAGTCGGCTTCTCAGAATAAAGTTGGACGATGTGTCTCTTAGGAGGGCAGTACTGATTTTGGGATGCCAGATTGCAGAATTCCCCATCACTTACTTGGGTCTTCCTCTTTCTTTAAGGAAGATCAAAAGCCAAGAGTGGCAGACGGTGGTACAACGCTTTGAGGATAGGCTGGCAGGGTGGAAGGGTAGACTCCTTTCTTATGGAGGAAGGATGGTGCTGTGTAACTCAGTTTTGGACAGCTTACCTATTTACTTCTCTATCTTAGGGTGCCTAAAGGATTCCTCAAAAGGCTTTATTCCATCAGAAGTCGCTTTTTCTAGAGAGGGAGTGGAGAGAATAGGAAGAGTGGTCATGACATTTGTTGGGGGAGGGTTTGCAAAAGCAAGGTTAATGGTGGCCTGGGTGTTAAGAGTCTGAATGAAGCTAATCTTGCACTCCTTACTAAGTGGCTCTGGAAAGGCAGAGATCATTTGACACCTGTACTATACTGGAGCTAGAATCGAATATGTTTGGCCTACAGTTATATCTAATATGTCTCCAGTTTGGAAAGGTATTCTTTCTAGTTATGATGTGCTGCAGGTAGGGACTCAGTGAGTAGTGGGAGATGGTCAGAGATGCTTTGGAAGGACAAATGGTGTCAGGGCCATTCTTTGTGTGACCAGTTCCTGAAGTTCTATGTGTTCACTTCTCAACATGATGCAGTGGTGGTAAAGGTTTTTTACTCTACTGACTACTCAGCCTACAGGGGTCTGGACTTCTCAATTCAGGGGATAATTCAAGGAGGATGAAGTGGGAGAACTGGAGTTGCTTCTTGCCCTTCTGCAACAATGCTTGCCTAACCTGATCGCTTAGGAGTCAGGACAGATGGATATGGAAGTGGGATCTTAAGGGGGAATTCTTGGTCAGATTCACATATAGGGTTATTTATGATGGTAGCATGAGCCATTATATGGAAGCCCAAAATGCCACTGAAGGTTAGGATACTAGTATGGTGAGTGAGCATAGAAGATTGCCTACCAGAGATAGACTGGCATGGTTCATGGACAATTGAGACACGTGCTGCACGCTTTGTGCAGTTCAGGATGAATCCCTAGACCATATCTTTCTTGGGTGCCCTTTCTCCAAGGAAGTGTCGCAACTTATCTGTATTAAGTTGGGGAAGCATCTTGTCCTTGGGGATTCCACGGATGTCCTTCTTGCCTATTGGAGATGATGTCCTTCTTGCCTATTCGAGATGTCACCATATCCCCAAAGAAATGCACAGATCTGGTGGATGATCCTTCATGCGAGAATCTGGATGATTTGGACTGAGAAATGGGAGGATTTTCAGAAATGAAGCTCTTGTTTCAGAATGTGTGGCAAGGTTTATTTGTACTGGAGTGAGAGAGTGGGCTGGAGTTTTTTTGTGAACGATTCATTGTAAATTCTTCCATTTTTGTTTTGTTGAGGGGGGAGTAACTTTTGCACCAACTTGGTGTCTTTTGTACAGGGGGTGGCTGGGATGTAATGGCGTCTAACTTGTATATCCCCTCTTTTTTATATATTTAATACAAATGTGGTAGCATCCATTTTCCCCCCAAAAAAAAAACATACAAAGCTATTATGAGATCCACACATCGTAGCTATTACTCTGCCTAAAATTCAGCTATAAGATGTGCCTAAATTCAGCTCTAAAATACCATTCTTAAAGTTCTATATCAGTTTTTCAACAGGTCAAATGACATGTTGATCAGATTTGAGATAAAAAAAAGGATGTCCTTTGTGGTTATTGGCTAAATTGCTGTTAATTGCACTAGGCATGAGATTTCAATGAATACAAAAGGCAACTGAAGTATAACATGGCTTTTTTTAAGTTTATGGCATTTGTCTTAAAATGCCCACCCCTTGCTTGTTTGTTATACTTGTATCTGCCCCTAACTTGAGCATCCTTTTTGTTCTTGTTAGTTAAAAGCTGAAGATGTAGCCCATAGGGTGGTAAGCATTTTGGAGGAGCTAAGAATGTCTAGAAGTGAAGTTTCAGAACTTCGCGCAGAAATAGCGACGTTAAAAGCATCCAATATTGCTAGCAAAGCCTTCTCAGTTGGGAATTCTAATATCAGGTATGGTTAAAATTTCATCTTTCTTCTATTCATTTTTTTTTAATAGTCAATTGAAAGAGCAAAATTTCAGGGTGGTTGTGGAGAGTATGGATGAGACGGATGCCGATGCGCTGAAGAGTGCAGCGGAATATCTTGTTGACTCATTGAAGGATCCTGTCGCTGTGGTTTTGGGCTCATGCCCTGGGGAAGGAAAGGTGAGCCTGGTTGCTGCATTTAGCCCTGGAGTCGTCAATTTGGGGATCCATGCAGGGAAATTCATTGGAGGTGTAGCAAAGGCATGTGGCGGAGGAGGAGGGGGGAGGCCTAATTTTGCCCAAGCTGGTGGAAGGAAGCCTGAAAACTTGGCGGATGCGTTGGCACAAGCCCTGTCTGAACTTGTACAAGCTATAAACAAGAAGACAAGCTAAACTACAGAAGTAAATAATGGGACATACAAAGATTATTTTCCCTTTTCCAGGGTTTGGTGTTGGTTTATGTATGACTATAAATGATTTCTCTTGTTCCTGGAGGAAATTCTGTAATTTTTGGAATTGAATTATAATTTTACATCATTCAAGTCTATTTTGGTTCCTTTGGTGCAGCTAAAGGATCTTGGCGTGCTATCATCTGTATTCAAAGGCTGAGCTGGACCAAAATCTTCTTGATTTTGGGTGATAAACTGCACATTGAGAAGCTAGCAACATTGCACAATACAACAATCCATATAGCCGATCCCAATTATTTGGGATTAAGGCTTGGTTGAGTTGAGTTGAGCATCTAGTTATTTGTCATGATAACTACTAATATGGTAATCCCTACAAAATTTAGCATTTTTGTTAACTTGGCTGTTTATCCATGTAGGGAACATCAATCTCAACAATGCAGCCTTTTGACTTCATTTTAAAAGTTAATCAACATCCCAATGTGGTTCTGGCTGTCGTTGGAGGATGTTTCAACAGCTTATGCCAGAACTTGATAAGGGATAATATTGTAAGAGACATTGGCATTGGAGTGGAAGATGAGCGAACTCATTGATATGGAATCGGACTAGGAATATTGGCAACTCCATCATAAAGATCCAAGCAAGAAGTGAGTGCTCGTTAGACACATTTGTATCGGCTGAGAGAATTCTCAATTCACCCTAAGAGAAAATGATAGGATGCCAGTGAGTTCATTTTGTATGATCATTGACCATATGTTGCAACAATTTAAATAATATATATTTAGATTTAAAAAAGACTAGCTAAATGCAAATACAATTTGCACTATGTATAACCAAAAAAAAAAAGCACACCCGTAGGTAACTTTCATATTATCTATAACATAAGATATAAGCAATTATTTATCCTTATGAAAGTGTCGTAATCATCTCCTTATGTATGTAACTTTATCCATGTCCACAAAAAGACTTTTAAACATAATAGAGGTTAAGATATTAGATGCACGTGCAATGCTTTGTCTTGTTCATTCTCATGGCTTATAAGATAAATAAATATCGATCAATTTTCTAGGACTTCTACTAGTAGGAATACTTTGAATGAGGGGCATTGATCAAAATGATCGATTTCTTTGGGATAAATGAATAGTAATATCATTTATGTTCATGTAACGTGTAATTATTCATATTTTATTAAGCAATTTAGTTGTAAAGTAATATACCCTTGTACTTATCCCTCGTATAAAAGAAGAGAATACTACTTTAATCTTCATGCAAAAAGTATCCTTATGGAGCTCACCATCCCAAAGGTTGTAAAAGAGGTAGACTACCAACACTTACATTCCTATGTACAAATGCAAATTCACAACAACTAAGTTCTTATTTCTCCTTCATGCTATTCTACAAAAGCAACAATACACTATTGATTAATAAAAAATAAGTATAATATGCCTTGTTCAATGATATGAGATGAAAAAAGGCATTCCCTTTAATAATTCGATATTATATAAATATGCTAGCGTTGTTCATGTTGCCAGCCATTCCATGGAGGATGGGTGGTGAGTTGAAAGACTTTTGGCGTTGTGGATGTCAAATTTCTTAATCAAATAAATATTTAAGACATATAAATATGGTGATGAATGTGAATTAAACTAAGTTATAAAGGAATAACCACAACGACTTGATCATAGTTCAAAAGCAGAGCACATGGACATTTTTATCTTGATCCTTGAGGTGCCACAATATGAAGGTTGTGATTCCACATATACAAAAATCATTAATTAAAAGATGTAGAGGTTAAAATGTCCACCAATTTTATTGAAATCTATTACAAAGAATGTAGCATCGATTAAAAAATGCACAAGATTATCTTAATGCCAAATAAAATTGTCATAGGTAAAAAGGAACCTTAACAATTTAGTGTTGTCTAAAAATAAATAGACTATGACTAAAAATACACCGCCATCCATTCCACACAAATAAAGCTATAAAAATAAAAATAAATCTATCAAATAGCCAAAGAAAATACATTAATATTGCATAAAAAAGCAAGCGTTTTTTTCTTACTTCCAATTGACACAAATCAAAATGGAAGGTATTCCACCTTTGGTTTGAATTGAATAAGATAAAAGTTTTATAACAATTTTCCTATAGTAATTAGTAACTAAATCAAATAAGGCCAATAGCCCATTCATGCCCTCTAATTTGCAAGAACATATAACATTCTTAGTCTTGTTGATGGATAAACGATTACAATGACCAAGCTTGCAGAATGATTTGATATGTTTGAAAGGAGTTCAATGTATATACGAAGATCTATAACTTCAACTCAATTATATTCGTAATTGGGATGCATATATGTCACACACCCTATTCGGTTCAGCCCACTGATTTACATTAGACTCTGAGTTTGATGCACTGAAATAAAATCCAACAAAATGAATTGACATAAGGGATAAAATAATCACAAGAAATCAAATAGATGTCATTGTGAACTCGTAAGTCCAAATAACAAGTTACATAGAATGTATTAAATCTTCAAATAATCATGAGTTAAACAAATAATAAAAATCACTCATCTCTTTCTAAATACAAATCACACGATTCTCTCAATAAACTTACTACATCAATCCGCCAAACTGGAAATCAAATAACTAAATTGATATAAGATAACTAAGATCCTCATGCAAGTCCATAAGATCAAATCACAACTTTCTTGTTTGGACTCTCAATCGAACTCTACTGAAACTATTATTAGATAAAGTGAATCCACTGGAATTCAAAAGGCATCTAAAACCCTACACATGACTTACGATATAATAAAATTGCAAATCAAATTGCACATAAACATATGTGCATGATGATCAAATCCATTTAACATGCAGCCTATAATAAAAGAATATACAAAGTAAAAGTCATAAGGTCACATCTTATCAAATGGAGTATGTCTTAAGCAAATAATCATGTCGAATAACAAAGGGTCATCTAGTCATATAAACATGCCTTATGCCAAATGTCATACCTTATAATCATATATCTTTGGCCGGTGCACAAAACAAACAATTAACCTACAACACATAAAGTGATTCTATAGCATGTATTAGATCTCACATGACTGGCAACATATTAGCTTATTCACATGTTCATAGATTGATTTCCATAGCATAGATCACACCATAGTCATAATCAAATAAATTAAAGGCTAATAATATTAAGTCATGATTTATTTGTCAAATAGAGTCAAAGGCTAATCAAATTAATATGCAAGGTTCTATATTCACATTCTTATCGTGATTGGTTGGATCGAATTTTTTAGCATATGATCGGCAAATGAATCATATTTAATTTGTATATGCCAGATGTTCATCCAAACTACAGTATAAAAAGCGAACAAACACATATATCGAATCACCTAGGCAAATGATTGCTAAGGTCTTAACCGTTGCATAAAAACTAGAGATCAATGTCCTACCATATAATAAAACAAAGTCTAACTCTTAGGTATGTCCTACCATATAATAAAATAAAGTCTAACTCTTAAGTTTAACTCCCATTGCCTGTGGACAATGGCCTCAACCAAGTGAACGCATGCCATTGGATCAATTTGAAAACTCTCTTTTAGATGGAACTGTCCTTTACATGTTTTCATGTATATGAATTACATATCTTACAGAGATTAAACATATCGTTATAATGAATTCACATGGTCAAATAATTTTAGTATTATTTTATTTCACAAAGTCAAGTGTTGTTGCAATGTGCAAAGCAACCTAGAAGTCAATTACTGATCATGTTAAGTCTAGATGATGTATAAATCTTGTCTAAAGGACCGAGATTAGATTACATAAATTTTAGAATGATATTCATATTCTCTATGAATATTTAAATAAGAAAATAGTTTTTCATGTTTAAATATCAAATAATGATAGATAACCTTAAATAAAAAGTGTAGCATGCAAATATAATATTATATCTCATATCGTAAAATACACAATTTTGTAGGAATTAACTAACTATAAAGATTGAAACAAATGATTCTAGGGTTTCTACTTAAAACAATCGATTGTTTCGTAGGGAGTTAGTCAATTTCAGTCTAACTTCCCAACCAAGTCCTAAGAATAATTTGGTCAACCATTTGGTTAGAATGGATTGACTAATTTCAAACCATCTTGAACCACCTTGAATCTAGGGATTCATGATCCAAACTCAAAAATTAAAGTTTAGAAGAGTCGTAAAGAAAAAGACAAAGTAATCAAGGCTAGGTTTGTCGTATGCCTAACTTTTGCTTGTAATGCCTTTCTAGATTACCCTAGATTCTTTGAGTTGCCCCTCCTTGGATTCTCAACCTCTTGACCTCTCGCTATGTCCTCTTGCTCCCTTAAGAAGTATATTTCAATTGACAAAGCTTCCTCCTCATGGAAAAGGCCCTTCCTCTCAACCTCTCTCAAAATATGAAAATTCTCTCTCACACAAGCAAAATATAAAATAAAGAAGTCTCTTGCACAAAATTTTTCTTTATTTATAGTGAATTGCCTTCCTTCTATTCTATTTACATTCCTACTTTTCTCCCTAGAAGTATCAATCCATGAATTGGACTTTTCCTCAATGTATCACATTCAAAGTCCCATTAGAACTTGGATTATTTTATGCTAAAACTTGTATATGTCTAATAATTGATTATATTAACCCTCTAAATGATGAAATCGAAGATGTTGTTCTATAGGTTTTTAAATCAACTTTCTAACAAGCGTAACCTCACCTTAACCTAAATCCCTACATAAACGTTACGGCCAAAATATTGAGATTGTGTATTGTAAACTCATAAACAATGGGTTGGTTTCCTAATGAGGTGATTCTAATGGACTTACTAGGCTTATGTAGACTAAGTAAAATGCATTACAGATGTACAAAATAACAATATAAGCCATTGATAGCACCTACTCCTAAATTGGTAATTATTGGCATGTACATGTTCAAGCTAAGTTATGTGATAAGATTAAAGCTCCTAAAAACGTAGAAAGCTTTTGCTTTTCCATGGAAGCTATGTTCCACACTAAGAACTAATCTAACATGTAATTTATAATACACAATTTGAAAAAATAATTTTTAAAGCACTAAATTAGAGTAAAAGATTACAAGTATCAAATGATGCTACTTGATCTAGAATGGCACAACAAATCATGTTATAACAAAGTGATATGCATTATACCAGAAGGGTTATTTCTTGGCCATTTTAACACAGTAGGCGATATCAAAGACTAAAGGAAAGGGATGTGGTGGTACTTAAAAAATATCACTTGATGGGTAGACAGGTCAAGTGGTCAAGTTTTACATTTCTATCTAGGGTGTCATCCAAACCCAATTGTTCCTATGCATTTATATAGTTGAGCTTGCATTGGGGAGGGGGAGAGAGAGGAGGGGATGAGTCTGTGTGTGTGTGTGTGTGTGAGAGAGAGAGAGAGAGAGAGAGAGAGATGTGTAGTTGCCAATAAGGGCTAAAAGGCACGAGTCATTGATAGGTTGCATATTTCCTCTTTAATTTATGTTTTTTAGGATGAACTAATCTAGTAAAAATCAGGTTTTAAAGAAAAATTATTTCAAAAGCTAATTTTCATACATGTTTTGTCTTGTAAAAAAAATATTTTTGAGAACTAATGCGAGCATATCTTCACATTATTACAGGAGTTAACTACTTAATTTTAGTGCATAAATTAGCTTGTTACTCTTTTGAGCACTTAGTTAAATAAACTTGTTTGAGGATATTGCTTACAATTTTTATAGAATAAAAATCATGCCAGTTCATGCAATTTTTCTGCAATAGGGGCATTTTGGGAATGTTGCATTGTTAGAGGATGTCCTACCATAAGCACAAACCATCCAAGCCTTTCCTCTCCAGCCACACAAAGCCAAGGGAAGAGTCCTAGGAGAAGTCCATGTCTATCCAAGGAGAGTGGCCAGCCACACACAAAAAGAGAAAATTCTGGTTCTCATATTTGTCCATTCGCACGGAAGATTAAGAAGACACCCTTGGCAACCACGAAGCAAGGGAGTTTTGGCACGTTTTTGCATCCCTAGAGGAGTTCCAAGCTGAAAGGAGGCGAAGGAGTTCATGTCCAGGAGGAGCTCTTGGTGGAGGATCTGCTCATTGTCCTTCAATGTTGCACATCCAAGACTAGTTCTTTTTTCTAGTTTCTTTTTAATTTATTTTTATAGTTTTAATTTCTTTTAAGTTTGATTCATTTTCTTAACTGTAACAAACCTCTATTTCATTTATAAAAACTCAGTTCTTTTCTATCCCATGCTCTTAGTTCGGATTGGTTAATTTTCTTTCTCTTTTACATCCCGATTAGTGCTAGTTTCTTAGGATGACAATAGCTCTCACTTGCATTTGCATGTTCTACTTCGTATCTTTTATTTTTACCTGTTATTTGCATTCATAAGCATGGTTTCTTATTGTTTAACGATAATATTTAGATTAACTTTGCCTTTTTTGTCCACAAAACCAAGTTTTCAAATCATTAGTTTGCACTATCTCTCTGTGGATTCGACCCGAACTTGCTGCTATTTTATGCTACAATTCAGAATTTAAACTGGTAGTTGTTTTTAACCACACACTTGCAAATCTGTCAATCATATAGCATCACAATGTGAACGGTAATGTGAAATTTCGGTAATTTCCTTGACATCTTAATTTCCGTATTTAAGACTTTCCCCTTATTCTTCTTATCAAACCTATCCACAACTAATGTAGCCTTCTTGGGCATCATCGAAAGGCTAGCAAAGGACATAGATCTCATTGTTTTATATTATTTAAGCTTAGGAAGTTGCTACAATGTCTTGGTGATCACATTAGATTAAGGTTCACATGTTGAGAATTAGGAGTGGATTAGATACCTATATGAGAAACAAGGAACAAACTTGAGGCAACTTATATTACTGGATTTAAACAATCGTATGAAAATTGGAGAGAGATTATAGTGACATAGATGAAATGAGATCATATTGCGAGCATGTATCTTTAACATAATGTTGAGAACAGTCTCTATACTTTTATTGATAATGCCCCGCTTTAGTTGTCAATTTTTTATGATTAGTTGGATTTTATATAACTTTGTGATGTCAGGGATAATCGTGTCAATGAGGGCTAATGCCTTTCTTAAAACATGTCAGGTTGGGTGGATGCTTCATTATTCTTCTATTTTTATGTTTTATGCATTTTATGAGATATTCCTTATTTACATATGGGTGATGTGAATAGCATATTAGCATCAAATCATTATAATGCACCTATAGATTTTGTATCTGCAATGTAGGACTCTTCTGCAAATAACCTCATTTTTTGTGACAAGACTCTTGCTTTAAGTAGAAATGCTCCCAAACTCTATCCCAACTCAATTCCTTCACTTGTTGATGGGTTTGGAGGATTTCGAGAGCTTTTTGCAACCTAGGTATGCTAACCCAATTACTATATATAAGACCCTAACTTGCCGTGATAGATAATTAAAAGGTTTGAGAATCCCCAAATCTCTGTCTTTTCTTCTCCAAGAGAGCAAGAGAGAATTGTTACTAATGGGAGAGGTTTGTTGGTGTGTAGGTCATCTTCTATGAGTTTGAAGAACGAGATTATAGAGATGAATTGTGAATTATTACAAGATTCATCATTAAAACATAGGTTGTACATAGAAAAGGATTTCAATAAAGAGATAGGTAAATGATTAACATAGCCTAGAGCAATATTTAACTAAGTTTTCTTTTGATTTATTAAAGGTTTCAAACTTAGGAATTCATGAGAAAATCATCAATTTTCTATGTATGATCATATCCCTTTGATTCCATAGGCTATTGTTCTATAACAATTGGAAGGGTCGATCAATTTGAATGAAATAGTTGACTAGTTCTTAGATAGAGTTTGTTATACACAGTTGACTGAGAATAATTGACCAATTTGATCTAGTCGCTCAATCAAGTTTGTGAGTGTTCTATCTTGATCTTGTTTGACTACATTTTCACTTAATCGGCCATAATTTTGATAATTTATGTTTAAAAATCTTATAAACATTTAAATCCTGTAAACACTATTTTCACCTCTAGAACATATTTTCAAATTGTTTTTTATTTTTCAACCTATTTTGATATTATTTCTAAGATTATTAAAATGTCATCCCTTTTTTCTTGAGATAAATAATGAAAAATATGAATATTGCAATAAAAATCTGAAAATGATGTCACATTGTTAGGATATTTTATTGGATTTTCATGAACTGATTTTGCATAGATGTGACTTTGTTATGCCCTACATTTTTACAACATATTAATGAATTTAAGTTGGACCAATTAAGTAATTGAAAGCCTATTAGTAAGTTTGAATAATTTAATATAGTCCAATTAATCCAATTATGAAAGTCCATTAGCCTAATGACACTACTAAGAATAGCCATTAACATAGTTAAAATACTGAGGTAGGGTGTGTTGAATAGTAGATCAATAGCATAATGATAACCTTCTGTCAAAAAGTCAGATTGAGGCATGGTTAGTACCATTAGAAAGATGATGAAAAGATCAATAATTTTTAAGAACATTATTTTCATTAATTCAGATATTTTAAGGGTCAAAAATATCAATGATCAGTTTTGAAAAGGGCTAGCAATGGGAAAAAAACCTTACTAAAACTAGGATTTGAATTAGGAAAGAAGGAAAAGTATAGTTAAAGATTAACCATTATTTATAATGTTTGGAAGAGATCTTTGAATTGGATTAGAAGTAGAATATAATAAATTTGAGTATGTTTAAGATTTCAAATCGTGCGTAGAGAGTCATAGTTTGAATCTTACTTAAATTAGGATTCTGCGCATAGATTTATTTAACACAATCCTAATATTTTAAGTATAACTTTGCTTAAAAACATTCAAACTAGATGAGATAGCTCCCATTAAAAAGAAAACTCAACATTATGAATATTATATTTCTAAAATAAGTCATTTACTAGTTAGAATTTGGATATCTTTATATTAAAGTTTTATATTGAATAAGGTTAAAGTTTTATAACAGTTTTGAATAAGATTAAAGTTATTATAATAGGTTTCCTATGATAATTAGTAACTAAATCAAATAAGGCCGATAGCCCATTCATGCCCCCTAATTTGTAAGAGCATATATTATAACATTGTTAGTCTTGTTGATGGATAAACGATTACAATAACAAGCTTGCAGAATGATTTGATTCTTATGTTTGAAAGGAGTTCAATGTATATACGAAGGTCTATAACTTCAACTCAATTCTACTCGGAATTAGGATGCATATATGTCACACACCATATTTGGTTCAGCCCACTGATTTACATTAGACTCTGAGTTTGATACATTGGAATAAAACCCAACAAAATGAATTGACATGAGAGATAAAATAATCACAAAATAAATCAAATATATGTCATTATGAACTTGTAAGTCCAAATAACAAGTTACATAGCATGTACCAAATCTTCAAATAATAATGAGCTAAACAAATTATAAATCACTCATCTCTTACCAAATACTAATCACATGATTCTCTCAATAAGCCTACTACATCAATCCGCCAAACTAGAAATCAAATAACTAAATTGATATAAGATAACTAAGATCCTCATGCAAGTCCATCAAATCAAATCGCACCTTTCTTGTTTGGACTCTTAATCAAATAACTATATATATATATATATATATCAACATTGACTTGCATATTTGATTTCCCAAAATCATCAAAATATACTACATTGTATGGTTTCTAAGAATCTCTATTTCACATCAAGGTAAGTTGATTTCTACCCTAAACAATTTTTTTAAAATTTTCAAGAAAATAATAAACCATATGAATGTATAAAATAACCAAAGTTAAGATTCGTCAAAATCACATGATTAGCAATAGTTTGACGCACTCATCCTCAGACCATCTAGCCAACGACTGCCATGGAGAAGGAGAGCGCATGCACAAACAAAGGGCAGAGAGATGATGGCGAGCAGTGCATAGAGGGTGAGATGGAGAGGGAGTTTGATCTTTTTTTTTTTCTGAGCAAGATAGAACGAGCTCTAGGGAAGATGTTTGATAGTCTTTGGCCTCTATTCTTAAAAACTCGTTCTCACTTAAAATGAGGAATGAACCGATTTAAAGGTCTTTGGTAATCTTTCCATAAAAATCGTTCGAAAAAGAAGGGATCATTTCAAAGAGAATGAGAATGACATCAAAGCCTCCTCCTCATATTCAGAAGGTCATCCTTAAAAAAATACTTTCTCTAAAATTAATATTGTCCTAAAAAAGATATTCTCGCGTAAGTTAAAAATGATAGCCAATAGTATTTTCATTCTAGGAATGGAGAATAAGGAATGTCTTTTTACTTCTTACGATAAGGAATGAGAAGGAATTTTCAAAAAATAGATGTTAGTGTTTGGGTGTCCTATAGGCCAATTCTAGGCTGTGTAGGCCCAATGTATTGTACAATCTTGTTCAATATAATTAAGTGATAATTAGAGCGTAAATTTGTAATCTGTGGATTGCTTTGTGTTGTCTCTAGGATATGTGGTTGTAAAGTCAATTTCGAGATGGGATCTTGAATGTGAGTTTGACTTTACATGAACACACACCTTAAATTGTGCCTGATTGGAGAGTAATCACTCTGGGATATTGATTAATCGTAAATCGGCACGCATGATGTGTAGATGATCAATCTCACGGTCACAGATGCGGGGCACCAGTACATATATGTGGGTATTCATCCTGAGAGGATGTTCACTGAACTGATCTGCTGATGGATTTTCAGATGATTAATTATACCTAATGTCAACTGAAGATCCATTTGTCTCAGTAGTATCGTTGATCATTTGACCTGAGACATTAATGGGGTCTTGCGTGAAGACTGGTGTGATTTAATGTTTGGTTAAGTAACTTTAACCAGAAGTCATGAAACACCAAATTATTAGCCACATCGGAATACATGCGAAGACCGTTAATGGTCAAGAGGATATCGCTCACTATTAGGTATATCTCAAACAGTTAATAAGTCATGACGTGGATGCTCCAATAAAGTATCGGTTCATTTGGAACGAACTTGAAGTTTTTAAGGAGGTCATGCTCAGACGACACATTCACTAGTGGTTTGCAATAATCATACCATACAATCATATCGGACTAATAGAACGAGCGAGGGATTATAATGATACGGTAACTGAAGATTGACAGGTGCCAGACAGGGTGAAGATAAACTCGGGGTCCTCTAGGATCATGCGGATTTGCTTGACCCAACGTGATCAAAAGGTCCGGATCAAATTAAACGGTTATTGGGAATAACTGGTTAATTTACTTCTAATTAGATTAGAAGTTAATGAATCTTTAAACTAGTGCGATAATAGTCGTAGAGGATCACACACAAATAACTCTTGCAGAATGGAATATTATTGTATTGAAAAATATACTAAAGCATTAGATTCTTTTGGAAAAAGAATCAGTAAATGGTTTAAAAGTATATATATAATAATATTAAAGGCATATATATAATATATGTATTATTAGGCTTATTTGACAAATGAGCTAATAATCTAATAATTACATATTAAGATTTAATATGCCCTTGGGTTTACTTTAATTGCGGTTACTTTTGGCCCAGGCGGTTAATACGGGGATTGGTTGAAATGGGTGATTCAAGCTGCCGCCTTAATCGATCCTATAAATAAACCTGTATTCTTCCAGAACCCGCAACCTAATTCTAACCATTCAAAAAGCTTGTCGTCAAGTGTTGTTGAAAGAGTTGGACTCTTCCTAGAAGCCTTGAGGCGAGGGGTTGTGTTGTGCGGGTTGGAGAAGGACTCCGTTATTGCAGAGAGTTTGTGTGGATTAGTTCTAGAGGTTGTACGCTTGTGCGGCTCATAGCTTCGAGGAGTTCGGCATCGATCTTTGTAGAACAACGTGTTCTACGCAATGTGAAAATATGTGTATGATTTTTAGATCGTTTTTGTTGCATCAATTGAAACCCGTAACTGGTTAGGGAACACGTTTTTATTTTATGTTCTTCCACTGCGAACGATTTCCCGGGGGTTACGACTGAACCCAACAATAGATGCCATAGATAGCAAGATTGGTAGAGGAGGTGTCTGCAAATTTTTAAGGGAGCTATTTTGGCGAGCGAGGAAAAGGAGAAGTCTATGCCACTTATCTTAATTCCCTCCTTAACTCCCCCACGTTCTACCTTCCCAAACTTCTCACTCTGTCTCCTAAATCATAATCTCCCAATTAGTTAGGAGTGTTTTATCATACCTTAGAGTTATCCAAAAAGATTTTGTTTGCTAGTCCTCCATCTTCCTAATATAAGTAGCTTTACCTTATTAGAGTAAATGTCCTATTTGATTTAAATCATCATCATCTCTATGTATAATTTTTGTTGTTCCTTGCTATTGACTATCGTCATTGGATTTGTTTATGTGATGGTCACCATCCATCGTTTAATTTGTTATGTGGATTATTATTCTCCCATATCCATATGCATAAAGATTGTTGTAGCACATTTGAATTCCTACGAAAGTCAAATATTGGATTCAAGTTCTGGGTTGTTACGAACAATATGAGCATTCGCACATATATCAAACTTATAGTATAACAAACTCCTTCTATTAAATATCAATCTATATGAGTGCATTTTATTTTATATATTTGTTAGCAATTTAGAAATACCTGAAGCGGAAGCCATCCCTAAACGAAAGAGGAAGATGACACCAAAGTCGATCCCTACACGTACACGAGCTTCGCGAGCACCACACGAATGTCGGACATGGAGATACGTGTAACCCGAGCACGGTCTCCTCTAGTTTCCTCTATCTATCTCACTTGATGCGTATGGCTTGATGATGAGTCATAGGCTTCTTATATAGAGAGGATGGACCAGTCCCGTTTCATCTTAAATGGATCCTACCCAGTACAGGATCCTAATGGGCTCTTCATGGGTTAAGCCCAATAACCATATTCCATTAATTGGACCTAATGGTGTGTTGTGTGCAGCCCAATGACCACAAGTGGATCATCTTATTAGGTGAAAACCCAACATTCTCCCACTTGATCCAACTTATCATAAGCACATCAAATCTTCTTTTGAAAACATACTTATAATATAAATATATACAGTTTCAAAAAGACTCTTGAAGATTTGACATCATGGGCATACACCTGAAGGAAGAAACACGATATGCGCACGCACGATAAAACAAAATTACACACCTTTCCAATTAACATAATCCTAAGAATTCAAAAATAGTAAATCAAATGACAGGGGTCATGGCGGCAATTGCATTCAATTACACACCACCTTCCATATACCACAATGCCACCAACTTACTATAATTGAACAACCAATATAGAACTACAGATAAACTCAAACCTAATGTTTATCTGTTGGTCACCACTTAAACATACAATCTACCAGCCATAATCCACAACCAACATATATACACAATAAATGGAATAGACAGAAAACAATAGAAGAATCATGATATAAATATGATCACAAATAACTATATATGTCAAACTAAAAATGTCACAACATATCGATAGAATTGACAAGACCCATCCGAATCACATGACTACAAAAAGTGCTAGCAGGTAGTCCCTTCGTGAGTGGGTCAACAACCATAAGATCCGTCCTAATATGTTCTATAGACACCTCATGATTTTTCACTCTGTCTCTAAGAGTAAAATGTTTGATATCCAAGGCCCTACCACCTTTGGACGCCTTATTGTTCTTAGAGAAGAATAGTAAATCTTGATAGGTCTGAAGACGAAATCAACGAATGACAAACCTGTGAGCAAATTCCTTAACTGAATGGCCTGTGTACTAGTCTCAAAACAAAGCAATGAACTCAACTGCAATTATGAAAGCCACTATAATACTCTGCTTCTCACTACACCAAGTGATAGCTCCCCTAGTTAAGAGGAAGATGTAGCCTGTAGTAGACTTCCTCGAATCAAGACAACCGCCAAAATCAGCATTAGAATATACAATGATCTCCAGCTGATCTGACCTCTTATATGTGAGCATGAAATTCATCGTGCCTTTGAGATAACGCATGACTTTCTTGACAGCTTTCCAATGATCCATGCCTGGGTTGCTCTGGTACCTGCTGAGCATACCCATAGCAAAAGTAATATATGGACATGTACAAGTCTTAAAGTACATCAAGCTCCCAAAGGCGGAAGCATATGGCATAGGCTCCATTTGCTTCTTCTCCAAGTCATTCCTAGGACACTATAATTCACTGAATTTATCACCTTTTACAATGGGTACTTTATCGAGTGCGCAGGACTGCATGTTGAACATTTTCAAGACCTTTGAGATGTAAGCTTTCTGAGAAAGACCAACAGGGTCTATCTCTAGTGATTTCAATGCCCAAAACGTAATAGGCATCACTCATATCTTTCATCTCAAAGTTCTTAGAAAGGAAAGTCTTCATTTCGTGCAACAAACCAAGATCACTACTAGCAAGTAAAATGTCATATACATACAAAAGCAAGACAATAAATTTACTCCCACTGATCTTTAGGTACAAACATTCATCAATAATGTTTTCCTTAAATCCAAAGGATAGCATGATTTTATTAAACTTTATGAATCATTGGCGGGAGGCTTACTTAAATCCGTAAATGGATTTCTTTAATTTGCATACTAAGTGTTCTTTTCCTTCAGCATGAAACCCTTGAGGTTGCTCCATATACACTTCTTCATCTAGGTCCCCATTAAGGAAAGCCATTTTCACATCCATTTGGTGTAACTCTAGGTCAAAATGAGCTACCAAGGCTATGACTATTCTGAATGAGAGCTTCTTAGAAACTGGAGAAAAGGTCTCATCATAGTCAATGTCTTCTCTTTGAGTGAAACCTTTAGCCACCAATCTAACCTTATATCGTTCAACTTTGCCTTTAGAGTCCACTTTAGTTTTGAATATCCATTTACATCCAACAAGTTTGGACCATTTTGCCAAGTTGACGAGATCCCAGGCTTGGTTTTTAGCCATTGAGTCAAACTCTTCCTTCATGACTTCAAATCAATAGGTGGATTTATTACTCTTTATGGCTTATGAAAACGTCACTAGATCATCAATGTCACCCCTGTCCATAATGTCCTCCTATAGGTACACTATGAACTCATCAAATATAGCAGGTCTCCTAACTCTCTTAGAACGCAGCAATGTTGGCCCCTGATCCACCTGAGGAGGTGGCTAGTCAACAACTGTGACATCCTGTGGCTCTGGAGCAACTTGTGGTGGACCAACTGCAACTACTTGTTCCCCTAGAATATCACTCCGAAGAATGAATATGGGAACAATGTTGTTAGTTGTTACAGGTGTATCAACCTGATCTTGTAACTCCTCAAAAGAAATATCTCGAGAAGGGCCACTTCCACTTACTCCGCCATCTTTAAGAAACTTTGCTTTATCTATTTTTATAATGATGGGAACATGTGATGGACAATAGAATCTATACCATTTTGATCTCTCTGGATGACCAATGAAGAATCCACTAATTGTTCTAAGATCAAATGTCTTTTTTTGTGGATTGTATGGTCTAGCCTCAGTTGAACACCCCCATGTGCGCATATAGCTAACATAAGGTTTCCTACCACACCAGAACTCATAGGGAGTCTTAGGTGCAGCCTTCGTAAGAACCTTGTTCACAATGTGTGCAGTTGTCTTAATGGCCTCGCCCTACAAGGATAAAAGAATGGTAGAATGACTCAGCATTGTCCTGACCATTTCCTTAAGCGTTCGATTCCTTCTTTCTGCAACCTCATTCTGATATGGGCTGCTAGGAGTAGTGTACTGAGGTACAATACCCTCCTCTTTAAGGAATCTAGCTAATAGTCCAGGCCTTTGTCCCATCTCCGTATACCTACCATAGTACTCGCCACCTCTATCAGAGCTGACTATCTTGATTACTTTTCCTGATTGTTTCTCTATTTCCTTCTTGAAATCCTTAAGGACATTGAAAACTTCTGTCTTTTCAAGAAGTAAATAGAGATACATGAATCTAGAATAATCATCTATAAAAGTAACAAAGTACCTCTCACCAATCAAACAGGGTGAAAACAGACCATATATATCAATGTGAATTATTTCTAAAATTTCAGAACTTCTAGTGGCATCTTTATTAGGCGTGTGTGTTTGCTTTCCTTTAATACAATTAACACATGTCTCAAAGTCAGTAAAATCCAAAATGTGTAACACTCCTTCTCCCACTAATCTCTTAAGCCTCTTAATGAAGATATGTCATAATCTCCTATACTATAACATAGATGAATTTTCATTAACTATACCATGCTTGTTGCCAGTAAGAACTGAAGTATGCAGGATATTATGAGATTGTTTATTTACATTGTTAAGACATAATTTATATAAACCATCAGATATAGAACCAGTACCAATAACAATAGAAACTTTTATTAATTCAACTGAAGAGTTTCCAACACTAACTTGAAAACCTTTTGAATCAGTTTTGATATTGAAACCAAATTTCTACTAAAAGATGGTACATAAAGAGTGTCTTCTAAGTCTAGAACAAATCATGATTCCATAAATATCTTATAAGTTCCTACGGCCTTGACTTGTGAGCACGTCTTATTTCCTGAAAAGATGCTTCGCTCACCCTCGTTCGGAGGCCTTTGGAAAAGGAATCCCTACATAGAAGTGACAACATGCATAGTAGGACCTGAGTCAATCTACCATATATCTTTAGGAACATTGACTAAATGAGACATATAGCAAACATAAGATGAAAGATTACCTTTCTTTTCAAACCATGCCTTCCTTTTCAGACAATCCTTCTTGACGTGTACAGGTAGTTTGCAGAAGAAGCATTTGTCATTTTTATCTTTTGACTTAGTCTTCTTCTTGCCCTTCTGCTAGACACCCTTCTTCTTTTCTAATATATTTTTAACTTTATGAGAGGTGAACAAAACATCATTATTCCTCTCTCCTCTCAATCTCTCTTCCTCCTGAACACACATAGTCATCAATTCATTGACTGACCACTTAGCCTGATGTGTGTTGTAGGAGATCTTAAATGCCTCATATTCACTAGGCAGATAATTGAGAATAAAGTGAACTAGAAAAGTGTCTGAAATGGTAACTTCCATAGCATTAAGTTGAGCAGAAATATCCCTCATTATCATTATGTACTCTCGAACACTGCCATTAGTGTATTTTATCGATGACAGTTTAGCCATTAAAGTATTAGCTTTGGCTTTATCAGAACTAATGAATTGTTCCTCAATTGCCTTCAGAAATCCACTAGCAGCGGTTTGATCTGGGATAGATCCCTTAATGTTATGTCCAACATGTCCCTAAATGAAGAAAAGGTAGAGACGGTTGGACTTTTCCCATTTCTCATGTTGAGTTTGTTGTTTCATTGAGTTTTCTGGATTAAGTGGAACTGGCATATCCTCACGTAAAGCCACATCTAAGTCCATGCAACTCAAAGTAAATAGTACCATTTGTTTCTATTCAGTGAAATTATGTCATTCAGATAAGGCACATTCATAGTAAAAAGTGCAAATAAAGGATAAGCAGCTGAAATAAAACAAACACATGCTCACATATAAGATAATAGAACTAATATTGTAAGTTATGAGGCAATATTTTAAATTATAAAGTAATTCAATAACTGAAATGAACTATTTTATCAAGTCGTCCGATTACTTTATGGACAAACTCCCCAAATTAACTTAAGTGATAAAACTAAAATTTATAAACATTTTGATTTCAAGAGAAAGTACCTTTGGGTACAAAACTCTTAAAAGTCGCCATGCAAATAAATTTTATTATATCTTGCTCATGACATGAAAATAGACACTCGTTTGGGAGTTAAATCTACAATCAAGCCAAGAATATAAACATTTGATATCATTTTAATTTCTTAATGATAATATTTTATTATTCTCCATGCATAAAACTACTTTGGTGATCAACTTACACACTTTGAATTATAAAACATCCTCTCCTTAATTAAAATGATAATAAATAACTAAATGCTCATTAATGATACTATTTTAAAACTTAATATGGTTAATTTTATTATTCCTCATCATTAGTGCCACTTTGGTGGTCAAAATAATCATTTAGAAATCTAAAATTTACCACAAAACTATATAATTGCATCAAGTAATGCATAATATGAGCAAAAAGGATATAAACATAATAATTATTGCAATATGAAATGGAGATATTCATGCATAAATAAATAACTTAAAAGAGGTCAAATTATCACAAAAATATCTCCTAAGTTTACAGTAATAATTTTAATCCATAAACAACCTTAATCATGCTTAAAATAAGATTAAAAGGGGCAAAATACAAGTTTATAGCATGTTGTTGCATAAATGTCATTTTCTGTTTGCAGAAATTAAATCAGAGTTGTAAACAAATACATTTCTATTTACATAAATAACTTGAATTGTAAACATACCCTTTCTATTTACAGAAATTAACCTTAATTGTAAACATAGGCTTATCAGTTTGCAGAATAGCAAACTAATCATTTTCTATTTGCAAAATGAACTAGAATTTGCAAATATATACGTTTCTGTTTACAGAAATAAACTTAAATTGCAAACATATATGTTTCTGTTTGCAGAAATAAACAGAATTGCAAACATATCTTTTTCAGTTTGCAAAAATAACCAGAATTCGCAAACATATCTGAATCTATCTGTAGAATAAACTAAAATTGCAAACATATCCGTTTCTATTTGCAGAATTTAAACAGAATCGTAAATAGATCCCTAAAATTGTATATGTATCCAAACTGTTTAAAATTGATCCTTTATATTTTAAATATCACTAATGGGCTCAAAAATTGACCCAGAATTATGGGCTTAAGATCTAAAACTTAATGAACCCATTAAACTACCATTAGTGAACATTAAAGGATAAGAATAAGCAAATAAATTAAAATCAAACAATTTTTAAATCTTAAAAGATACATGTAATACTAACGGATATGGATTCGGATCTTAACAGATTAATGAATTCGGGTCGAGTTGGATTATCGGATACGGGTTGGATATTTAACCGGACTCGGATTCGGGTCTTAATTAAGATCCAAACGGATCTTATACCTAAAATCCGAATCTAAAACCCGTTATGGAAGATCCGTTACGGAATATTTAAACGGATATGGGTTCGGGTCTTAAATAAGATTGGAACGGATTTAATTACCCAAAATCAATATCTGAAACCATTTAAATAGGATCCATTATGGATTTAAAACCCAACCCAAAATAAAACCCAAAGAGACCCAAGAAATAGGATCCATTAACCTTCATTGGATGCCAAATTTTAAATTTAGATTAGTGGGGGCTTAATGGTCATTAATTGGTCATCTTCAACCTCCCCCACCAAATCCGTAGCTGTTGGAGGAGAAAATTGAATTTACTGAGGGCAATGATCAAGGCAATAAGCCCAAAGGTTAACAGCTTGTCAAATTGAAACGTACGGCCATGAAGATTGTGGAATTTGCTGAGGGCAATTATGAAGGCAAGAAGCCCAAATGTTAACAACTAATCCTGCTGCAGCCCCCCATCGTCAGTGATGGCCACCGGCAGCAGCACACTGCCCCTTTTATTTTATTTTAATAATGGCCTTGCGTATTTCCTCATGCCCATGCGCCATGGCGCCTGGGTGCTGGCCTTTGGCTTTATCAGAACTAAAGAACCGTTTCTCAATTGTCTTCAGAAATCCACTAGTAGTGGTTTAATCTGGGATATATCTCTTAATGTTCTGTCCAACATGTCCCTGAAAGAACAGAAAGCAGAGACGGTTGGATTTTTTCCATTTCTCGTGATGAGTCTGCTGTTCTATTGAGCTTTTTAGATTAAGTGGAGCTGGCATTCAGTTTGGATTATAGAACGAATATAGATTCAGATCTTAAATAAAAATCAAACGGATCTAATACCCGAAATCGAGATCCGAAACCCGTTAATTAAGGGGTGACTTTTTTAGTCTTATGACAAGGTGGCATTGTTAGTCTAAGCCGCGCATGGGACTCAGGCTTTGCTGTTCATCGCCGTTCTGACGTGATTTCATCACCGGCGGGTGAACCAGAAAATCAAAATAAAATTAATAAGAATAACGCTGCAAAAAAAAAAAATTGGTCCATAACTGGATAGAAATAGGAAAATTACAGCAAATTAGAGTCTCAGACACATGGACTCTGATACCACTTGTTAGGAATTTAGAAACACCTTAAGCGGAAAACATCCCTAAACGAAAGAGGAAGACGACATCAAAGTCGATCCCCATACGTACACGAGCTTCGCGAGCACCACACGAATGCCGGACATGGAGATAAGTGTAATCGGAGCACAGTCTCCTCTGGTTTCCTCTCTCTATCTCACTTGATGCGTATGGCTTGATGGGCAGTCATAAGCTTCTTATATAGAGAGGATGGACCAATCCCGTTTAATCTTAAATGGATCCCACCCATTACAAGATCTTAATGGGCTCCTCATAGGTTAAGCCCAATAACCATATTCCATTAATTGGACCTAATGGTGTGTTGTGTACAACCCAATGACCACAAGTGGATCATCTTATTAGGTGAAACCCAACAATATTTGCTTAGGCAAAGTTGTAAGTTTGACCATTCATATAAGCGCAAACATATATGTACATAACTCCTAGTGTCATCCATTTTGATGTACCATCCATGCATAGCATTAGAAATCATAATTTAGTTGCCACTTAAGAATAACTTAAATCATAGTAAATCTCGCATGCTGCACCTAGAGGATGTAGTTGGATTTGTGTACATTTTAAAATATAGCTTACAATGATTAAACTAGTTGCCACAATAATCTACAAATTAAATTGTTAAATAAATTTAATATTATTTTAATCCATATATTAATAAAAAGTGTTGTTTTAAAGTGTCAACCAATCTAGAAGACAAAGTAAATCAAAATAAATTTTAATGAATTATTCAAATTCATATTAAAGCATAGATTAAGATTTGAAGGTATAAAGAAATATTAATGATATTTGACAAATTACTTCAAATTTCATATTTTCTTAAGAAATTCTTATAGTAATCATGGCTACGTTTGTCATATGCCTACCTTTTGCTTAATTTGCCTCCAATTTGATTACCCCTTTCCCTTTATATTCTAGTCCACCCTTTGTGTCTTCCTAATTTCTTAGGATGATTTTGAGTTTGGGAGCTCTTTTTCTTTACACAACAAGCTCTCCCTCACAATTTTCTCGTAAAAGATGGAAAACTCTCACTCACAGTGCCAAATCTAAAATTGTAAGTCTCATAGATGAATTTTGTTCCATATTTTAGTGAATTCATTTCCTTCTAATCATATTTGTACTCCTAAATCATTACAAGTTGCAGCAGTCCATAGAGTTAGACTTTCTTTTCCCGAGTCCTATTCAAGTTAGGATTGGAACATGTGTAGTTTTCTACCAGAAGGGACCTCCATCCAACGATTGCAGATTTTGACCTTTAGACATCATAATTAGTGAAAGTGATCTTCATGAATATTTTCTTTTATTTAATTACTTTTTCATTAAACTTAACTTTACCTTAATTTGGCATTCCTACTAAAATTTATGGTCAAAATACTCAATTTGTACATAGTGTACGTACCAAGATGATTAAACAAAGAAAATCATAACCTAATCATCTTGGAAAAATAACAGTACTACCTCTATGTGCGAGATTGCAAATCCAGCCTCATCTTTCATTAGTTGGCCAGTGAACGAGGGCTTCTCTCGTCGTTCAATCTTCCCCAACAAAATGAATGAACAGAAAGCATATTAAAATAACATTAGCCCTCGAGAAATGTAACATTGGTCAAAAAAAGCTGCAAAAAAATCACAAAAGGATGCAAATTGACCTGGGGTTTTGGTGTTTTAAACCCCTTGATGGTAAGGTGTAAGATTGGATATACGCGTAAGCATCTATGGTGCAAAAGGTAAAAAAGAAACAAAAATTATATGCAATGCATGATCTAATTAAGAAAATAAAAGAGAATGAAGTAAGAAAATGATCTCCCACAATAAATCATGAAAGCACAATATGAGGATGATGTCCTTCAAAAAGGGGTGCTTCTGTAACACATGGCATCTTAGAAGACCCATTAGGGGCCATTAGTACCTTAATAGGCTCATTAATGAGGTTGGTTTTTGAATTATTTGATTTATCTGTGAATTTTTAAAATTTTATTGAATTTTCTAAAAGACGCCCCCTAGGAAGACGCGATTTAGAGACTAAAAGACGTCGGGTCGTAAAGACGTGATTTAGCCTGTTTACAGAATCTGACCTAGGCATGGGTCTTTCCTTCCTGAGCAATCTTACTCTGCCTAGAACTCATTCTAGAGGCCTATTTAAGCCTTGTTTGCACGTCCCAAGTCCCCTTTGGCTTCCCCAAGCCATAGCAAACCCTAGAGAGAGTCCGAGAGAGAGCGTGAGAGAGAGGTGGTGGCCGTTCTTCGCATTCTTCACAGACATGTGGCGTTCGGCGTGTGGTGAACGCAGCAGCATGGTGGTGGTTCGTGGAGGAGGTTCTCGCCTTGTTAAAGGTGATCTACTTTGTGTGGATTCTCTTCATGTGAGAGGCAAGTGATGACGAATGATCAAAATATGGTATTTTTATGTATAAAAATTCTATTTTCAACCTACTTTGCTATCTAGTATGTGTATGTGATGTATGGCTACACGGATATAGTTTCTGAAGTGAATATATGATACATGGATACATTCCTTCTTTTCCCTCCCTCTCTTCTTTTAAATTTTTCTGGAAATTGATTTTGGATGTTGAACTGCGTCCATGCAGGCCGATGTGATTTGTGAATCGCGTGAGCCATGGGCAATGCAATTCACACTGTTTTAAGTCTATTCAAATTATTTTATGATTAATTCATATTTAATGATCATGCATAGATTAAGATATGTTACTGCAGTGAATAACCATATATGTAGAAAGTAATTATTTCTTTATTTAAATTTTATGCCATGATAATGACATTATATATCTACGTTATAATGCTAGTAAAATCTATTTATGTAATTATTTCATAAGTATGTATGTGTTGGGAGCCGCGCGGGACGCAAAGAACGCAGCGGAAACGACGAATAAAATATCCCGCCCGATGCCCGCTGATCCGATTTGGAACGAAAAACTAAAACCGAAAACCGGATTGTAATCTGATTACCGTGTGCAGATTCGAATCCGTTTTCGTCTCGGTTCCGTCGAGGCGATGCCGCGAGCCGCACAAGCGTCCGGCCTCTAGCGGTATCCACGCGATCCTCCGCGATGGTTCGTCCTCGTTCCCTCGTCCGTATCAGCTCGCTTGCTGAAGATCCGTCGCCGCAATGATGTCCGGAATCCCGCGGACGGGAATTCCCGACTTTTGGGAATCACGCGCGGCGAAGACGGAGACAGTCCCAGCGCCTCGAACGGGGCGCCCAGAGGAGGAGAGAGAAAGGAGGGATGACGGCCAGTATGGGAAAACTCTGGAGCTAGGCCCAGGGTTTCTCAACAGCGCATATATATATTAAGTTGGCGCGACTTTTCACAAAAGTCCCCGAGTTAATATAAATCCTACTTATGTACCACCGACTGAGAATCTTATTGCATGTGACCCTCTAGGCCCATTTACCAGTCCGATTTTCAGCCTGTTAAGTCCAATAACTAGTTATTGACTTATTGTAATTAATTAATATCTAGATATTAACTAATTACTTAGCCGAATTAACATCGCATGTAAATTCGGTCGGACTTTTGAGCAAGTTGGGTGCCAAGCAACACCGCATGATCGCAGAAGGTAATGGAGTTCAACAACCCACTTATGAAACTTGTCCACCACAGTTACCGCATGGCTATAATCCTTCGTTCGCACAATGCTCTCGAGTTAACCTAAGGTATGGTCAACTGTCAAATCCTAGATGATCAACTCACTTAAATCATACTCCGCTGTACAATATCCGAAAACCACTTTTCTGATATTTTTTATGCTCTGGCCAGAGACTCCTGCGGATCTATTCTAGAGCATTCTCTCTCTAGTTACCTGAGAGCGAATAATCTTTTATTGAACACACAATCACCTTCGAAGGTCTTCCGTTGGACCTGATCCTTGACTATTAGAGATCCCGTGGATAGGGATTCGTAGGTCAAGATCAAAGTCCATAAGTCCGCCGACAAGGTGTCTTTGGTGTCTTAAGTCCAAGGATCAACCGCGCCACTGTGACGATGAATTAAGCCGATTGACAGTCAGGTAAATTACTATTCGACGATTCATGTCGAATCAGTTCAGTGAACTCATTCCCCAATGAGCACCTACAGGTTTACCATTGTGTCTCTACACGAGTAACTAACGAAATCAGTCACCCTCATCATATGAGCTGGAATAACTTGTACTAGTCTTACCGGATGTTTGATGTCCTTCTCAAACATCTTACGACTAGGAACAATTGAGAATATGTGTTTATAAGTCATCAGTCTCATTATTATGATCTCATCATAATCTAATGACTATTGCAGATATTCATGGACTTCATTATGCGTAATTATTAATATGCTAATCTACATAATGAATTAAATGTCATTGATTAGTGAACCATATTGAAATAGGTGCCTAATGATTGGCTTAGAGGACACCTATATCCATCAGTATGAACCATGATATATCTGTTACAATATGATTAGAACCATGATAGTTCACAAGTATTCTTTGTTTTTCAAAATAACCACGTTTTAATTGAATTCCTAAAATTTTGCATGGTTGGCTGAAACATGTCAAGTATGACCGATGCAATTTAAATCACGTCAACTGTCGCGATTCAGACAGTTAATTATTGTGTAACTCCTGTTAATTACATGCCCTGCATATCTATTATGTATTAGATCACATCTTGCATTAAACAAATTAGTTCATGCATGTACGTGTGTTAATTTAAGATGATATGGGCCCTAAGTGCCATGTAGACCAAAGCGCTACGTTGTGGGGGCCATCTCTTGATTCCCTTGAAACCAAATACGTAGCAGGAGCCATCTTTTGATTCTATGGGGTCCACCTATAGATTTTCTCATTCTCTCGGTCAATGACTAAAGAGATAAGTAAGATACCCAAGACAACGAGTTAAATCCGATAAGTATGTTTACATGTTATCCTAGTGGGATCCAAGAGCGTCCTCCGACTACGTAAAATTATTATTTTTCATAGAACCAAGAGGCTGAGGATGAACCTAAGGATTGTGAAGCTTGATCTTTGAGTTCAAGATTATCTTAGTAAGTATTGTTTGTTTATTTTCATATTATTGGATAATAAGAGATGTATATGTTAATTTTATTTCAGCAAATATGATGTACTTTTATTTTCTTTTAGAGATCTCAGATATTGTAGTAGTTGTTATCTCAGGTTTATATAGTTAAGTGGTTTGGTTTGCTTGTGGCTATGAAGGTTGTATTGTTATTTAATGTTTTGTCTCATTCTTATACTCTTCACTACCGATGTACGATGTGTGGGTTATTTCTACAATAGCGACTCTACTAATGATTTGCATATAGTTGGCATAACTGAACCGGGCTGACGGTGGGGGTGTTACAGCCTCCTCCCTCTCCAAGGCTCTAGGGATGTATGGACATGATGGGGCCTTCCTTGGAAGCCTTAGGGCATGATCATTAAGAGATGGGCTAGGGTTTCCCACTAGGTTCCCATTTATAGAAGGGAAATGGCCGTTTTCGTAACCCTAGATAATCACTCAAAAATTCAAGCATAAACACCATAAAAGAGGTAAAAATCTAGGTAAAAATTCTCCCAAAGTTATCCATAAAGCGGCAATTCCCTCCAAGGATAAAGATAAGCAATTTTCGCGTGCACAGGAAAAGTTTTATTATCATTTTAAGAGTTTGCTAAGGAAGAAAGTTGCATAACTCTATATATATGTCCATGCGAGTGGATACTTATTAATTTAGGCATCGCCTCGACCTTGCATTTTAACCAAAAATCATAAAATACAAAATATCTTAGAAAAATGCTAAAATGCATCTAATTGACAAGAGACCTGTTGAATTAGGCATCCACCAGTGTAGATGCTTTAATCAAAATTTTCAAAATTTCACATATTGAAAATAATGACCGAAGAAGGCATTAACATTAAGAACATGATAAATTTACCTAAGATGGTGTCAAAAGTGCATTTCTACACTAGTTTTCTTAACGGGTTGATCAAACAAAGCTTATTGAGTTTGATACTTGGCTAGTCTTCTTGGTTGGCTCTTATTGGACTAGCTTGAAATATGTAAGTGGATTCAGAGAGTTGGACATAATAAGAACACTACACATGATGTAAAAGCCTTTTATGGTGCCATGTATTACTCATGAAATGACTTCTCAATGCCTCATGGTGGTTAGCAATTGAATTCGTACTTTGTTATCCCTATTAACATATCATATTGTATCCATGTATTTATGTTTTTCAATAAAAAAATAGTTGATACTAACATTCAGAAGAGACTTTTGTCTCCTTACAAATGTTTAAGTACCATGTTCATAAATATTGTCATGTTAATATGAGAGGAAATGTTGAACATTTTAATATACTTGACTCCTCTTTAAGAAATGTAATTGAGCATGCTTTTGGGTTGCTCAAATGATGATGGTTGATGTCAAATGATATGTGAAGATTATTATTATAAATATGATTATCTATAACTTCCCCATACTTGAGAGAATGAATGATGAGATTTATGCAGAGTTTGAAGACGACAACACTTTTCAATGTCGATGTGAGATGGGTGAAGGTAGTCCCAGTCTTGACATAAAAGATGATGCTTTACTTGCTATACATGATTCAAAAGGCATGGTTGTGATTTAAGATCATATTTGGAGTGAGATTGCTATTTTTCATTGATTGCTTTGTAGATATTTACACAAAATGCTTGCATTATATGCCTCATCCTATGATACCTGATCTTCTTTCTTAATAACAGTAGTAGATTATTTTTGACTAGTGTTGGAGTTCATGTAGATATGTACCCTCTAACATTGTTCTTGTCTTGTTGGACATGATCCAACTTTGTCATATCAATTCGACTGTCCTTGTTACATCTGCATTGATGTAAGAGATGATTTTTTTAGGACATTGGTTCTTATAATTTCAAAGATGTGTTGTAATGTCTTATTTTATTAGTTACTAAAGATCTTTGGTATTGTTGATGATTGTGTTTATAGATAAGTTGCAACATATGTCATTTTCTTATGTATGTTATGCCACAATATATGAGATTTTCTTTCAATTTAAGAAACAAGATATCATTGAGAATATGATAGAGTACATCATATACTATTTTAATTTGCTCTTAAATGTACGTGATCAAAGGAATGACGATTTATGTAGGGTGACAAATTTTTCACTTGTAATGATTTATTCTAAGTACATTTCCGATAAAAAATATAATTATGTGGATTTGTATGTGATGGGTGGACATATATGTGGATGAACATGTATGTGATGATTTATTCTATGTACATTTCAGATAAAAACATAAATGTAGATTATCTAGATTTTGATATGAGCATATATTGAAACATCATGTCCAATGCATTATTTTGCATTTTATGTCACATTTTAGGAATCTTTGTTAAAGGATATTCTATTATACAATTTATATAGGTTGAGATATTCCTTTAATATAAATGAACCATGCCCATATTAATTTATAAATGAATGACTGAGAAATAACAACCACAATTTAATGTTCAGAAAAGTTTGCCCTTTTTTGGTCAACCGTACATTTGCAAAAAATTACTTCTTTCTCATCAAGTATACAAGTGCAAATAACGCATGTGGTTAAGACTAATATTTATAAATAGGTATTCAAAATTTGATTTATTATCCCATATTTAAAGATGGTAGTGCTACTATAAAGATTTTAAAAAATGTCTATATCCAGCATTTGTTATAAATATTTTTGAGTTATAAAGACTATTAATATCAACATTCACATGGTACTAACAAGAAATACCACAACGGAAAAATTACAACATTTTTCATAGAAAACAGATATTTCAATACAACAAGGATTACTACTATTATAATCACAATCAATCAATCTTTTATGATCAGCCACCATTATTAGGCATGACCTTGCAGCACATGGCTTCATGCGACCTTCTTCTTCTTCTCTTGTTGGTTCTCTAGTTAGAACACCTTCCTCCTCAACACTTTATGCCCCTCTTTTAACTAACTAATAACATCTTCGGCGCCATATGTGCACTATTTTATGACTTACATGGATCATTAATTCATCCCACCAGATGAAGAATTGTCATGATTATTCAGCATTGCACCAAGAAACAGGTAACATGTTAACATTAAAAAGTCATTTGTGTTTTTTTGAGATTTAATCAAAAAGTTCTAATGAAAGTTTCCTAGTTTAAGAAAAAAATAAACTTATTAGTACTTATTAGCAGTGTGTGTGTGTGGGGTTGGTGGGGGTTGCAAGGGGGGTCATGGCCCCCCCAAACATTTGTAAAGTTATACTATAACATTTGTAAAATGCTATATTATATTCTTTAGAAAATCCTTAGTCCCTGCAAAAATTAATAGGTCACAGATCTAATTAGACAATTAACTAATAAAAAAGGAGGATCACTTGTTAGTTCTATCAATTACAAGTTATTCACATCACTAAGGTCCTAGAGAATCAACGTGTAAAAATATCACATACTATTGTACTTGTAATCTTCATTTGTTAAACCTTAATTTTTCATTAAAGAACCAGTACTCATGTGGTTGTGTGGTTATATATGATTGTTTTGTTTTTGGCTCCTCTTTCCATCTTATAGGATTTTTATCTTTTAATTTGTTGACTTTTTTAAAATACCAAAAATAATCTCCTAATAATTTCTAGTCAACTATTCTTTTACTTTTTTATTTTTATTGATTATTATTATTATTATATTGGCCAATGGCCATCTAAGTTATCTTTTATTTATTCTTCTTTTAGTAAACTTGAAAAACTGCCATCTGATAGTGTTGTGTAATGTTCGTTTGCTTCTAATTTTCAAACTCTAAAAGCATAATGAAAGATAATCTCTTGATAACTTTGAGTTCAGTTTATTATTATCTTATTCTTTATTAGTTGACAATCATCGAGCTTTTCTTCTTGTTTTCTCCTATTAGCTTCTATATTTAGAGAAAAAGTTCATACAAGTCATTCTCAAATTTTAACTCTTATAATACAAAAGGTATCCATTTGATGATTTTAATGTTTTGACTATTCTAGTTTTATTTAAATGTTACTTTTTTTAGTAAACTGCAACCAATCAAATACTATCCTAATGACCTGAATCATATTAGGGTTAGGACTTGGGTGGTTCTAAATGTGATATTTTCTTTTCAACATCAAAATGTAAAGACTATATTTTGCTTCGATAAAATTTGAACCATCGGGATAGGATCATATGGTTGCATTCGAACAGCTATACGGTTGCTTTGAGACCTTTTATTTGGTCCCCTCTAAGAAAATTTCCTGGCTTCGCCACTGAAGAAGTTGCTTAATGTAAGTGTATCACCGTCTAAAGTTAAATACACTTGCTCGGTAATTTTCATGTTAAAGTGAGAATTAAAAACAGCTTTCAACTGGGCGTATGTTCGACTTCCCACCCGCGCTTATGTTCAGGAGACATAAAAGGGACCATAAGCGGCAGGTGGAGGAGCTCAACCGGCGCGTAAAAGGACAGGGAGGAGAGGAATCCAAGCCGAGGACGATGGAGTGCGCAGCGAGGGGACGGGTTGCGACGCGGTGCGCTGCGGGGCCCCCCGCCAGGCGCTGCGCTCGCTGCGGCGCGGTCGCCTACTGCTCCCTCTCCCATCAGGTTTGGTTGCCAATCCCTTCCCATTCCCAGCAAACGCTGCTGCTGCTGTGCTGCTCCGTAGCTGTGTGCGCGCCTATGCAACGTTCTTGGGGGATGGCATGCTCTGTGGAACTTTAAACTCGATATTTAAAAGTGATGGCGTAACGCCCACGCGCACGGCCCTTTTTAGTTTCTCTGGCTACTTGGTTTCTTTTGCCAAGCAAATGGTAGTATGGTAGTTAGAATATCTAAATGTGTTAGTATGTATATAGGGATATCAAACGAAAGGAGAGAGGATTAGTAGGATGGTTTTTTTTTTTTTTTTTTCAGTTTTCTATGGTAAAAGAGCATTGGATTTCTCCAGTGTGACAATGAGTTGTCGTTGTTTCAACTTGGTATTAGAATGTTGCTTGTGGTTGGACACGTGATGTTAGTGGTGCGGTGTCTACAGTAAGGGACTACAAATGGCGTCACAGGCAGTCATGATTAAATGAGCTCTACATAGAATTGGTTAGGCATTCATGGTTTTGTACATTTGTATCGTTTGACTGAAGGACTGCGTGTGGTTCGAAGGCAGCGGCTCATGTCACGCTCAGCCTGAATAATGATTTCCCCTTAGTTCTCTTGAACTGAGTTTAGTTCTGTGATTGTGTTTTGTATTTTTTTTTCTTTTTTTTCTTCTCTTGATATCGTTCTTTTGCTCAG
Source organism: Zantedeschia hybrid cultivar (assembly GCA_030544215.1). Classification (NCBI taxonomy): domain Eukaryota; kingdom Viridiplantae; phylum Streptophyta; class Magnoliopsida; order Alismatales; family Araceae; genus Zantedeschia; species Zantedeschia hybrid cultivar. The sequence continues at coordinate 29,173,656 of JARZZO010000003.1, read as the reverse complement.
TTTGTGACATTATTTAGGGTTTTTCACATTAAGAAGAAGAGAAAGAGGAGAATTAGTTGCATACGTGTTATTGAGAATAGTATATTCTGTGCCAATATGTCTGTTATAAAGCTACAAAAGAAAACCCGTAAGATACAGTTCGGTAACAAAATTGGAAAACCTGGCATACAAGTCCGGTCATTGACCGAATTCACAATCCAGGTAGCTTATTCATTTTTGTTTGGTCGAGGCAACAGTCATTTCCTTGAAAAGCTTTTTAAGGAGATAAAAGTACTCCATGAGCTGAATTGACATGCATAACCTGCAAGTTTGTTGTGCAGTCTTTTTCCATCTTCTGGTATACATGTAAACTGTTTGTGAAATCATCTATGGCTAACAGATTATGTGTGCACTTCTTTCCATCACAATTCCTTCTAAAAGCTAATTATTTAGGCATGTGAACACTGACATGCGTCTCATCTATTTCCAATGCATAATTTTAAAATATACCCTATGCTTCCGACATAACCGGCATATTGATTTTTTCCCCTAAAAGAATAATTAAATTGCATCATATCATAATATGATGAGTCTCTAGAGAAAATTAACATTCAGATCATGTCCTTTATTGTGTCACTGAGATGATGCAGTGTGTTACACATGCTGAAATTTCATTGGTTATGCCTAAAGTTTATGAGAAAGTTCTTGTTTATTTTTGACCTTCATTGCAAATGCTCCACCAACCCTACATATTTTGTGTAATTCAGAACGGATCTGGGCTCACATGGTATGCTTTGTGACATGGTTTCTAATGGCTAATTAACTGATGGCGTGCTATCACATTTCTATACAGGCTAATTTAGACAAATTATTTGGCAAGGAAATACTTTTAACAATTGACATCTAGCATCGTCTAAGCAAAAAGAAGTCAACAAGTAATTCTTCATACTGGCTGTTGGTACCCCAAGCTAGAGGAAAACAAGGAACATGATGTGCAAAAACATATAGATAACATATATTTCAAATTCTGAAAACAACATGTAAGTTCAAGATGTATGCAAAACATTACCAACTAGTAGATACAAAAAAGGATGTGGTCAACAGGCTTACAACTACACGACTAAAATGGAAAGTAGCTTCCAGGGTATTCTATGATCATTACATTTTCATCAGATTGAAGGGGAAGCTCTGTTAAACAGCAGGTAGGGCAGCTATGTACAATGGATAGTGTTGGTCTCAGCCAAATGTGTGGAAAGATGAGAAGAAATTGTATATGAAATGACTTTATTGAGAGATGGTAGTAACAGCAGTAGGGGAATAAAGTTTGTGAAAGCCATTTAAGATGTTTTGGACAGATGGAAAGGACCAACATGAGTATAATGGGAAGTTGGAGGCAAAAGAGATCTGAGCACAAAATGGCAGAATTTAGGAAGCTCCTTCAGGGAATGTGTCATTTCATATCAACCAGAGATTGTGATGGTAGAAGAGTAAAGACTGGAGACAGAGAGGAAGGGAAAGTTTTCTATTAAAAATCAGCAGTGGTCTTCTCGGCAGTCAGTGGTTGTGATTTTAAATGGTGGAAACTAGGTTTTCTAAGTTCTTACCAACAAAAATTCAGATTTTCTTCTGAAAATCTGTTCTGCAGAAGCTTCGAACTTGTGATAAAGTGCAAGCCTTAGAAACCAGATGTCACATCAATGTGACAGGAGAACATGTACATCTATTAACATGATGGGGCATAATTAATTTCGTCTGGATGCTTTTCTGTAGATTACACACAAGCGGTGGAACCTGGTGGACTTTACTTAGATCTCGTGATGAATTGGAGCTCCCAGTGCCTTTGCAGAGTATAAAAGAAACTTTAGTCTACATTTAAGAAGAATATAGATCCATCTCTCATATTCTAATGTGTTCAAAAGATAATTAAAAGTTTGGTATATTTCTACTCAGAAGACCATATTACCAGACTCCAGATTTCTATCTAATATATGGAGATGGCGCATGGCGGACTTTTTGAAATAACAAGAGATTACCATGAAACCATGAACACAGTCTCCCTCCTCCCATTTTGTGGAAAGTACTATCGATAGGGGCGCCGAGGTGATGCATCGACGTCCCTGACACACTACTTACATTGCCAACGCATTCTTCTTCTTTCCAAGGCTTGCAGAACGGGGACTGGAACCAGAACTGGTTAGGGCAGGATTGGTTCAAACCGGGAGGGAGCTGGCCAAACTGGGACAGAACTGGCCAAAACCGACCAGTTCAAACCAGATCGTGAACTGCCGGTTCCGATCTGGTTCTTCCGATTCCAATTTGGACCTGCCGGTTCTGCAAACCATGCTTCTTCCTTAACTTCTTCTTCTCTTCCTTGCTGTCTCCTCCTCCTCTTGTCTTTTCTTTATTTTGTCTTCTTCTTTCATCTCTTCCTCTCCACCTTGGGTCTTTGGTCAAACACTCACAACCTGCAAAGCTCCCCCACCACTGCAGCCCTTCTCTTTCTCTTCCTTATTTCTTCCTCCTCTTTCACCTTTTTGCTTTTCTCCCTGTTTGTCCCTTTTCTGCCCACACACCACCAGCACTCCAGCACTCTTGTGAAGCCAACAAAACCCACCCCACCTCTGTTATCATTTTTATTATTTGTTTCATCTCCTGCACCATTGTTCCTGCCATCCTCCCAATCAGCCTGCACATCTTGTTGTTTGGGCAATTGTGCAGCCATGCTTTACTACACCTCCTTGATTTTTGTGCCCCATTTTATCATCTCGCACTGTCATCTCACATCAGCCATCTTGGGAGGTCCAGCTTGTAGGTAAGGCATATACTCACCTCTTCGCTCATTTCAATGAATCATGGTTTGATGAACACCTTCCTAAAAAAGGTCAAGAAGAAGGTGGATGGAGGCAACAAAGGAAGGTATGAAATGTAAGCTTATTGAATATAAACATGATCTATAATAGAATGATATGGCAAAGTAGGATTCATGTCTTTGACCTCAATTGCTTGGAATTTGTTGGATGATGATAATCATATAACATCCCTTAGTGTATGTTATTTGCAGATGATATTATTCTAATTGATGATAATATTAAGAGTTTGAATGATAAGCTAGAACAATGGACATCCACTTTGGAGTCTAAGGACTTTAAGATTAGTTGAACTAAGTTAGAATATATGAAATGTAATTTTAGTAGCATAAATGTTGATTAGGTGGATTTAGTAACAATTGAGGGTTATGTTTTTCCTAAAAGTAGCAACTTCTGATGCTTAAGATCTATTATTCTAGAGAATGGAGAGATCCAAGAAGATGTCACATACAGAGTCAAGGTAGGTTTGTTGAAGTGAAAAGGTTCATGTGGAGTTCTTTGTGATCGATGGGACCTCTTAAAACTCAAAGGTAAATTTTACAGGATGGTTGTAAGAGCTGCTATGTTATATGCAATCGAGCATCAAGCTGCGAGTGCGGAAGGACTAGAACATATATGTAAGGATTTATGTGCAGTGTAGCTCCTATTAACATTAGGCTTAAGGAGAATAGGTTGCAATAGTTTGGTCATGTACATTGCCACCCAAGTTCAGCACCAGTTAGGAGATGCGATAAAATTAGAGTGGAGAAGGGTAGAAAATATCGGCGAAGACTTAAAATGAGGTGGTTAGATGTAGTTAGAAAGGACTGGATGTTTCTATGTTTAACCACAAGTATGGCAATGGATAGGTTAGGATGGCGGGATGGGATTCATGGAGCAGACCCTAAATAGATGGGATAAGGCTTTAATGATGATGATCACGATCATATAGCAACCAAGCGATTCATCAATATAGTCTAGAGCATATGACGGTGATGCTCCATATAGCTTCTTTTTGGCTTCACAAAACTTTACGTAACATTAGTGTCTGAATATAGTGATATTTAGGAGACTATCATTGTTCACATCTTCAAGACGAGAACAATCATGGAGTGAGAGATCTCACTCACAGATAGAATTTGGTGGGCCTTACGAAAATCATTAATGGTGCACGAGTATTTAACAAATTTTATACAAACTCATCAACATAACATTTGTTGGTACACCTTTTATGATAGATCTCGTTGGCATATATTTAGGTGATGTGTGCTCATGCATCACAGCAAGGCATAAGGGGCCTGGGCTCCAGAAGATGTGGATGCAATCAATGATTGTACACTCAAATGGACCGAAGTCATGAAAATTCTAGAGAACGCAAGAATATCCTAAGTGGTGGATTTTAAGTTATTTGGTTTTGTTTTGGGATCTGCTTCAGAGAGCTGGTTATTTACTCATGAAGAGACCATCTTGTCTATGCTTCCTATGTGTTACTGCTTCCATAATCCTCATCAAGTCTCGGGAATTTCATTTCTTTTTCCTGAATTTTCGGAGAACTGGTTATTGTAGTCTATGTAAGCATGTCTATCAAGGTTTTTGGGAAGAAGATTACCAGGTGACTGTTAGTGTGAACTTCTGTCCTTTTTTTAAGTTTCGACTTTCAGCATCATGGTGATGGATCTTTGCATAATAATTATGATGGCACATATGAAAAATTTCCTTTTTTGTACATATCATGGATCTGAGTCAGCTCCTACTCAGGATTCTTTTCTTGCAGATCTCTCATTGGAATGATCATAAAGGAGAATGCGCAAGATTTGCACACCAGATGATTCATGCAGATATCTTGAATGATTTTCCCTTCACTTTCTCTAGGGAACTTAATTTGCAGGTACCATCTTTATAAAAAGTATGTTCTAGGTACCATCTATGTATTGTCAATTATGCGAGACAGTCTTTATTCTATAGGAGATGTATCTAGCTTTCTATATTCAGTTTACTTACGATTGTTGATATAGCTACTTCACACATGTTACTTCTTAATACATATTGTTCTCATCTATCTTGGTGCAACAATATGCTCCACTGTGACCTGTAGGTCACAGGTTTTAAACTGAAACACCTGGCTCTGCCATCAGGCTATACATATCTGACCCTCCTAAGATCTCCAGTTGGCTGGAGCCTTGTGGCACTGGGCTGGGCTGTCCTTTTATTGTTTGGATGTCTTCTATGTCGATGCTTTTTCTTTTTTTAATTTTTTGGTAATCAGCTTTTTTTTTTTTTTGATGCGCCTGTCTGCACAGAACACAGATAATGTTGCTGTGAAGCCACCATTTCCTTCTGGAAACATTGTGATGATTCTTTCATTCTACATCCTCACATAAATGATCTGACTTTTGGGGGGGGGGTGTTTACTTACAGAGCTCCTTTTATTTTGCATGTTCCCCCCTTGTCAGCCTGTTTAAGGATTTCATGGAGAAGAAAATCCCCCTTCAGTCCCCAGTGAATGCTGTCGCTGTCCTCTGTTTTGATGTTAGCTTCTGATAGTAGCCCTGGTACTTGGCAAATTGATGTACTCAACAATTTGACTGTCATTTAGTTCTCTCCTCAGATTTGCGATAGTGGATTTTATTTTCTGACAACTTCCCTTAACATGCTACCAGTGGTTTGAGGTCAATGGAAAAAGTTCAGGGGAATTCTTCTTTAAACTATTATCTCGAATTCACTTGTCTTTCCAGAATAGTGTTGGCTATGTTCCAGTCTTAACCAAATTTATTTCCCATAGCTATTCCCTTACTTCTTACTTTTGCAGTTTTCTATCATTTGTTCAACATGCTCTTGACCTTTCCTTTTCATGATTGAGTTTTCAAGTTCGTTTGGACCCTCCCACCATTCATATGAGTGGTAGTAATTATGCCCCTTGGTGCAATGAATGTGCAATTTTAACTTAAGGTGCATTTTGTAATTTGGAAAATACAAGTGATATGTTCTCACTGGCATCAAGGTCATGTCCTCTTTTTGTCTGTTGAGGCTCATGTCCTGTACCATAGCTGTGGACCTTGGATTCAGATGGTGCCTTTAGTTCTTCACTCGGTTGTTGCTTCCTCTGAAGAGTACTGTTGGCTTCTTCTCTTTGACTCATGTAGTTGCGGAATTCAATTCAGATTTTGGTGAAAGAGGACTTTCAGAAACTAACATTGCCTTTAATTCCAGCGATACATTGCTTGAAGTAGTATTGAGTCAGAGATAACACTGTAAAATAGTTGCTTTTCACTTTCTTTGGCTTATATTCAATGGTGTGCAATGAGCTTACGCCAGATTAATCTTGGGGTGTTTTAGGACTTTCTAAGATCCAGGTGCTATCATAGTTATTGATTTTTTTTAGTATTTAAATTTATTAATAAAAAATGTTCAAAATAAAGAGGGAAAAAATTGTCAAACCTGTAAGCGATCAGCGAGTAAGTGGGCAAGAGAAAGACTCGAGAGCAGCATAATAGGAGCAAAACTGGTAGGTAGGCATGGAGCATTGGCACCAAGCAGCATGGCAAGTTGGCAACGGGACCATGGCCTGTCAGAGAGCAAAGAGTTGAGTGGGACAAAGAAGAAGCAAATGAATGAGTCAATGGTCAAACTGAAGAGTGAGAGTGAGAAAGAGCGTGTGCAAAAGGATTGTAGTTGAGGTAAGATGCTCGCAATGAAGGAATTTTGACTTTCTGCGAGAGGAGCGAAGGAGAGAAGGCATTTGTGATGTTCAGGAGGGGTCAGGGGGTGGGATGTGTAATAGGCCCCCAGGCCCCCTCCTAGAGGGCTTTGACACGGTGACAAAATGTTGGATTAGCTTTGATTCAGTGATCAGGAATTTGTGCTTCTGCATTACCTCTACAAGCAATGCCATGAATGATATACCACCATAAGCTTTGTCTAAATCAAATTTCCAAGCCAATCTTTATTCCTTCATCGAAAACAGGATTTTGTGGGGAAGGCATCATTCAACGTTTTCCCATGTTCAGATGAAATTTTTTCTTTATCCCGCATATGGCACATCTCCAAGTCTTATGGATAAAAACTTAGTGATAAGCTTACAAGGCCCATCTAGAATGTTGATAGGTCTATAATGCTTTGATTTCTTGTCTGTTTTCTTCTTGGGAATGAATATCAAGAAAGTCTTGTTAATATTATTTTAATCTTCAACCATAACTGTGAAATCCTTGACCACATTGAGCACATCTTCTTTCACAATATTTTGAAATTTCTGATGGAAAAGCAATGGAAACTGATTTGGTCCTGCCGTCCTGGCACTTTTCTCCTTCTAATGCAGATATTGCTGCTCTTGCCTCTTTCCAACATCTGGATGTAGGTCTGGGAACTCCTCTGGACTCTCTGGACTCTAGCATCCAAATCCTGCCAGTGAAGATACCCTTTCTTCACCGATAAGATATTCCTCCTCAATCATGTTTTCCTTTTGCAATAGCACAATAGCCTTTCTCCTTTCCCTTCTATTAGCTACTTTATAGGGAAAAACTTTTATTTGAATCACCTTGTCGAGCCTCCTTTATGGGGAAAGTATTTTATTTGACTCACCTTTTTTATTTGTCTCCATTTATTTTCTTCCTCCTGGAGCCAATTCCACTATCCCAGTCTGAAGCTTTTGCTAATATTATCTCTTGATAATCTTCTTGTTGTAGACTTCTGGTTTCTTCCAGCAGATCCAGATTATGAAGTCTACTTTCTCAAGATTATATGAGCACACAGATCTCCTAAGAATAGCTTGATGATTGAAACTGTCATTATTGATGAGAGATGATACAAGAGGTTTGGAGAATTAGAGAGGTATGGAAGTACAAACCACTTTGTTTTTTAATCTGGGTTAATAGCCTTAACACATCAGAAAACCATCAGTTTCTTGTGTACAAGTGCACAAATCTATTTGAAGTTATAGTGTGCTTTTTGTCTCTGTTCAAATTTTATTCTAAAATGACTCGTATTAAGTTGGTGCTAATAATTTCTCTTTTTGTTGTATACTGGTCTCTTCATGGTTGGATGCTTCCAATTTTGTATATTTTTTTGCCCGTTCTTGTCTTTTTGAGCGTCTTATTGATATAGTTTATTCTTTTTCTCTGATTATTGACACATCTACTTATTTTTCTGGTGTCTAGTCAGAGTCTGCAGAATCTGAGGAAAGATGTTCCTTTCTGCTGTCAGAAGGCCTTCACCAGAAAGGGCTATGGAAATTTGAGTGCTGTTGTGGTTCGTCTACTGTATCTTCTGATGATTCATGGTACTTTTTACTAGATTTTGCTAGTGTCTTCTAGGGCTCATGTCGTGTCCTGTGGATCTCAATTAGCATGCACATGAATGTGTTTCTATGATTTTCAATGCGGAATAATACTTTAATGTTACCATTTGTTAAACCATCATACTAACTGTTACATTTTGCTTGGTTGCTTTTATAATATTTTTTGTGCTTTTATGTTAGAGACTTTAACTATTGATACAAGGACATCTTTATATCTATTTGTGATTGTGTCGTCAAGGACCGGTGGGGTTGTTGGAAGGTCCAATGCTAAGCTTAGCTCTCCGTGGGGTAAGCATAAGCAGTTGGCAATAATGGCAAATGGTCCTTTTTTTAATTGGATACTATCACTATAGATAAGTAAAAAAATGCAATATAAACTATGATATCCGTGCTCTCACAGAAATCTTCCATGTAGAAAAAGATGTAATGTACAAGAAGAAAGCAGTCCAATTCAAAACCTCCCATGAAAAGTAATACTCTATCCACACCAGGGCAACCTGGGGCTCCTATCTACCTGAGCAACATAAATGATATGAATTGTGGGTTTCTCCCCCACCCAACCATTTTGTCCATTCAATCACTTTGTGCAAATGAAGCCAATCACTTGCTCTGTTAAGTCGTGACCATTAGTCTACATGGAATGCCATATCATATTGGATTAGATCAGATCTGCTTATCAGATTGGATTTGGGCTGTGGACCAATCCAATCTTTATCCTTTGTTCCCCAATTCTTAATGGCGATCGGGCAGATTGGCCATTCCAGGAGTGGATTGGCTGATCTGCATCGACCCAAATTAGCCATTGAAGCTTGAATGGATAGTTAAACTAGCCCCAATGGTAACAATGGCTAGCTGGTCGCCAATACTAGTTTTGGGGTGGCTAAGGCTTGGGGGCCATATATAGGCTCCATGCCTTTTCTACCCCCATCTCAACCCTTCTTACTGTCCTCTCTTTCTTAGGGCTCTGTTTCTCTCTCTATCGCTCTCTCACTCTCTTCTTGGGATGGCTCTCTCCAAGACTTATGTGCTTGCTGCATGTCCTTTCCTTATTTACATCCATTATCTTCGTCCTGTATTGCATACTTGAAATGTTACTTCACTATGAAAGAAATTGTAGTTCTTACTAATTGCATGCTACCATGTCTTTCTGATCTGCCACTGCTACTAGCAGAGGTGGAGTCATTTAACATGCGATGGATAATACTATCTGTAGCGGTCAGAAATTGGTCAGGCGACGATGACCGTCCAATTAGATCTTCTGACTACTCAATAGAATTTGTAAGACTGGAAACGCCCACGGTAGAACTTGTAAGAGGAAGAAGAGACATCAGAGGGCCTCCTGTTCTCTCGGGGAGCAAGACCTTCCGATGCCTAAGTTAGGTTTTGGAAGGGAAGGGATTCTTTGGAATTCAATGTCGTATTGAACGTATTATTTACAGGAGAGAGTTAGGGATATATATAGTCCCTGTCTAGTGTGGCATCAAAGGAGTTGTTGCCTTTGGGGAGTTAATTGACCCACGATCCACGCCTTTCAATCGAGGGGATCGTGGGGTACTGGGCTGGATGGAGAGATCCCCTCTTGTGATCGAGGGAGCAGATTGTGGGGACCTATCTTAAGTGGGTGATTATGTCGTTAGTCTGCAAGACCCGCCTGATAGCGGGAAGGAGTTATAGATCGATCATAGGGTGCCTTCAATCTCTCGGGCAGTCAGGGAGAGGTGGCCTTTGAGTCTAGGACCCTTTGCCTCCCCTCAGACAAGTCTCAGACCTTGGGTTGCTGAGAGAGTAGGCTCCTCTCGGTGTTCGATAGACGTGACCGAGACACTGCTAGTCTCGAAGTTTACTGACTGATGTGTCGATTTTCTAGGCTTGGCGTTCCTGAGACTTAGAGCCCATGCATTTTAGATCCCAACCTTCGTCTCGTCAGTCGGGGTACCGAGACTCCGAGAGTGCTTATGTAGTGCCCTTGCATAAGTACCTACGGACCGCGGGCCCTTGGGCCTTTGGCTAAATGGGCCAGATTGGGTCGGATCCCAATCACCCCTCATCACTGGTCCCCTCACTCCCAAATTCGAAATTCGAATATGGGAGTGACATTGAGCGGGAAGCTTGAAAGGGGTTGACAAGACCAACAGGGTGTTGGTTGTACTTCGAAAGGATGCCCATTTAAGAAAAGAGATGGTGCCCTTTCACTTTTTGCGATCACCGAATGATTCTAGACGTGTCGATTGTACTTCGAAAGGACGTCTATTTAAGGAAGGAGATGACGTCGCTTGCCTTTCGCGATCCCTGAGCGATCCTAGGAATATCGGTTGTCTACGTGGTGTCATCTCGCGGGTGATGAGACACCTAGGGCTGTCACGATGGGGTGCATCCCTTCGGTTTCAGATGATGCGCATGGACATTCATCATTACGAACCGTTTTGGTACCTTTCGACATTCTAAGCGGGAAGAAGAGGTGAAGAGCTTGGTTGACCTTCCCTTATAAACGCGGGATTTGAGGGGAAGAGAACCCACTCCTGTGCATACCTAAGCTTCCCTGTCGTACGTCAGAGTTGGGGAAGAGATCTTCCGTCGCCTAGGTATCCCCTGCACTCTCTCTGGTGAGTCCACCCTGGCTTTCAATTTCGTAGGTTCTTCTAATTCTTTTGAGTCTCTTGGGACTTCTTCTTCGCTTCCTTCTCCCTCTGGGACTACTCCTGATCTCGAGAGTCTTTTTCTTGCTTATCTAGAGAGCTCTCTTCATTTTGATATGAGAGTTCCCCTCAGATCTTCTTCATGGCCTCTGATGAGGTTGCCAATTCCTCTGGCCAATCTGAGAGGAGGGCTTCTGCCGTAGCCCGCCATAGCCATAGCATAGTCAAGTATGCGGAGCTAGGGAGATTGATGGAGGAGTACTGGGTGCCCCATGGGTACCTCTGGTCGTGGCCGGTCTGGATGACCGACTTTCCTCTGAGGCCCCTAACTCCTTTGTCACCTATAAGGAGATGCTTCTCGTAGGATTTAGGTTTACCCCCTCCTGGTTCCCCGTTTCATCTGTAACCTCCTTCAACAGTACTGACAGGTTCTTGTCCAGCTTACCCTCAATGCCTGGTTCTACATCTTTGCTTTCCTTCGTGTCTGCCATGAGCGGAGGGTAAATCTCACTATTCTTCTCTTTCGGTGCATGTTTCAACACTTGCCTCACACCCAAATCAACGACGGGTTCTTCTTCGTGAAGGTCTGTCCCCGCAATTTGTTCCTCTGACTGAGCTTTATTGCCTCGAGTTATAAGTCCTGAAAGAATCACTTCTTCTTCGTGACCCGAGATCCGCAGTGATTCCCCCTTAGGACTTCCGTACTATCTTCAACTTTACTCCAATGAGGGAGGATCCATTGCCTTACTAGATTTCTCCGGATGTTGAGCCGAGAAAGGCGGTCCTCAAGGCCCAGCTCGTGACCGACGCCGACCTCGAAGTTACCGAAAGGGCCTTGTTGGCGGTTGGCCTTGCCCCGCGGGAGTCTCGGAGCGATTGCCTATCTCGGTTTCTTTGTCATGTTTTTGCTCTTGGTAATTTACTAATCCTTTGTTTTGTTGTTCAGCCGAGATGATCGTTCGGACCTCTCTTGCCGTGCGGGAAGAAGCTCGGGGTGAGGGCGAAGGTTGTGGAGAAGCCTCGGCAGCCTGCCTCCTACGGAGATACAAAGGCTCGACGTCGTCCCTTCTCTCGGCTACTTCGACGTCCTCGAGGGCATTCCATTGGTAGGCCCAATGGTAGGCGGTACTGGTGTGTCGGTGAGGCTGAAGGAGATGCGGCGACGGAAGAGGGCGGCTGAGTAGCAGCCCCAAAGTGGTGAAGCAGCTGAGGGAGGCGATGCTCGATGGAAGAGGCACCGAGCCGACATGGGGAAGGCCCTCATGACGAGCGGCCAAAGGGAGGCAAAACCGTTGAAGCCCCTCGGCCGGCGGGGGCGTGGTCATCAGAAGTGCCCCGACCGAATTGAGCTAGCTGACGGCCTCTTCTCCGACTCGAGAGCCGGTCCCATGACGGTCGCTCGTGTGGAGGGTTTACACTGATAGTACCTTCGCCGACGAGAATGTGGTGCACGATCTAGCTCTGGCTGCATGCATTCCCGTGGAGCGGGCGCAGGAGGAGCAAAGGGCTGATTCGGAGCTATCCATCCAAGCTTTGCAGTCGGACTTACGGACGCTCGTTTGCACCTACCGCCTAGCTAAGAGGTTCAATGAACTTCAGGTAGATAGGCAGAGGCTCAAGGCTAAACAAGAAGAACTACAACGAGCCTTAGATAAGTATCGGGCGAAGACGCAATAGGCAGTGAAGGTAAAGGAGGAGCTCGGGGCCAGCCTCAAGGTGGCTTTAGCCTAAGTCATCGAGGCGGAGGAGCGGAAGAAGAGGGTTGAGGCAGAACAAGACCTGGCCAAGGCACATACTCGGTCGCTGGAAACGGCGGCTTCTGAAGTGGTGGGCTGGTACAAGTCCTTGATTGAATGCCTCGATGATAAGGTCGAGTTCAACTTGGAGCAGTACACGGTCGGCTACGACAAAGATACTATGAAAGGCTTCTCCGCCGGCTTTCAGGCGGCTGTTGCTTGGGTCCAAGCGTTCTTTCCGAACGTCGAGGGTTTGGGGCAGTTGGAATAAGGTGACCTGGCTTACCACTTTGACGAGGACGTGTTGGGGGAAGAAGCCGAGGAAGTCGAGGGGCCCAAAGCCGTTGACCTTACCGCCTTTCCAGATGGCCCCCAAGAGCTTGCCGCTGTTGAGGCCACCGCCGACCCTTGCTGCTGTTGAGGCCACCGCCGACCCTTAGCTACTTTCCTTCTTTGGATCCTGACCGGATGGATGTTAACTGACAAGGTATTCAGAGTACCTTGTCAAAATTTTCAACCACTCATTTTCCACTTGTTTCATGCCTGCTTGCCCCATTTTGTATCTCGAGTCTCATTAGGGAGCGAGACAGTCGGTCCACCCTAGGTTATGTGCTTTTTTTTTTGGGGGGGGGGGCGTAATATCACAGTGTAGCCCTTTGGGCACTTCTTTGAATAAAAGACACTTGTTTTCTCAATGCTATTGCCTATCAGTACCTTGGTATTTATATCCAAGCAATCTATCTATTTCCTTCGAACAAAAATCGAATACAACTAGCTTTTCCTGAGTGTAAACACAATTACGAAATTTGCTTTAAGGTCCTTCCGAGTGTGAGCACTCGAGGAAAGATAGGCTTAAGAGTTCTTCCTGTGTGTGACCACTCGGGGAAAAGATAGGCTTATGAGTCCTTTCCGAGAGTGAGCACTAGGAGAAAAAATAGGCTTAAGAGCCCTTCCTGAGTGTGAGCACTTGGGAAAAAGAGAGGTTTAAGAGCCCTTCCCGAGTGTGAGCATTCGGGAAAAAGATAGACTTAAGAGCCTCCCCGAGTGCTCACACCTCGGGGAAAAGATTTAACATCTAATTTTTGAGAGAATGGAAGGCTATCGTTTATTTCTCAACTTTAGTACAAAGTTCAGGGAGGTCCTAACAATAATAGGCCCTTAGATTATCGGAGTTTCAAGTGTGGGGTACCTCCTTGCCATCGATGTGGAGAGTCGGTACGACTCTTTCCCAAGAGCTTCTGATACCTGATAGAGGCCTTTCTAGTTGGGGGCCAGCTTTCGTGCAGAAAGTTGCGGTGTTGAGGCTTCGATTTTCCTTAGGACTAGGTCTTCTGGGAAGAACTGTATCTCTCTTACTCTGAGGTTGTAATACTTGGCCATTCTACGCTGGTTTTCTACCATTCTCAGCGTGGCATTTTCTCGGACTTCCAGGAGCATGTCAATGTTTTCCCTCAACTGTTGGTGGCTTCCTACTTCCATGGCTTCAACCCGTAGTGAGGAGCTCCCTATTTCTAGGGGAATCAATGCTTTTGTTCCATAAACTAAGTGAAAGGGAGTTTCCCCTATTGCTGTCCAGGTAGTTGTTTTGTGTGACCATAGAACGCTAGGTAGCTCTTCTACCCAGGGCCCTGTGCCCCCCTCTAATCGAATTTTGATTTCGGGGAGTAAGGTTCAATTAGTATTTTGTAGTAAACCATTCGCCTGGAGATGAGCTGCTGACGTATAGCAATTCTTGATCTTCAATTGTTTGCACCGCTCTCTAAAGTAGGCGCTGGTGAACTGCCTGCCATTGTCTGAGACTTTCGCTCTCAGAATGTCGAATATGCAAATGATCGGCTTTTACACAAAGTGTCAGACTGCTCTATTGGTTATCTTAGTTAGTGGCTCTGCCTCAATCTATTTGGAGAAGTAATCGATGGCTACGATGACAAACTTCCTTTGTCTCGGAGCTTCGGGTAGAGGGCCTAGGATATCGATCCCTTACTTTGCAAAAGGACATGGCTCGAAGAGGCTTGTCATGGGAACAACTGGTTGGTGAGGAGTTGCCGCGAAGCGTTGGCACCCGTCGTACTTCTTGATGTACTCCAACGCGTCTTTTTGGAGGGTGGACCACCAATAGTCTTGTCGGAGCAGTATACGGGCCAATGAATGTCCCTCCAGATGGCTTCCACACATACCCTCGTGGACTTCCTCTATGGCCCTTAGAGCCTCCTTAGGGTAAAAGTACTTGAGTAAGGGTTGTGAGTAAGATTTTCGGTATAAGGTATTACCTATCGTGGGGAATTGTCGAGCCCTGTTCCTGACACTTCTTGCCTCCAGTCGGTCGTTTGACAATTTACCGTAGGTCAGGAACTATGCTATTGGTTATATCCAAGACATGGTCTGCCCAATAGCTTGTACGAGCTCTTTGATGATGACGGAAAGGGCTAACCCGATAGATGACGTCAGTCGAGAAAACGAATCAGCTTTGCCGTTCTCCTCACTCGGTATTTGGATTACCTCAAAGTATTCGAGCCTTTTAGTTTGGCTTAGAACCTCCTTCAGGTACCGGCTTATGTTTGGATCTTGAGCTTCGAGATCTCCGCAAATCTGGCTGGCCACTAACTGGGAGTCAGAGAAGATTTTCATCCTGGTGGCCTCCATGCTTCTAGCCATACGTATGCCCGACATGAGGGCCATGACGTTGTTGGACGCCGGGAACTTGAAACGTAGGGCGTAGTAGCTTGATTCCTTTGGGGAACATCAAGACTAGCCCCACGCTGCTGCCTGAAACATAGGGATGTTAACCAATCCAGATAATATCTGGCTCCGATTCGTATCCGTATCCGTATCCGATTAGTCGGATATTTATTCGATTAAAACATCCGACGGACATATTTGGATATCTGTTTAATTATTCGACTAAGATTCGAAGCGGAAACGGAAAATAGATATCCGCTCCGATTATTATCCGATCGATTATGTCTTTTGATAAGTTCTAATTTTAATGATATTTATATGTTTAAGTAAACGGTAATTTGATATTTGAAGTATGCTTAAGACGTGTTGAGCAATAATAATGAAGTTTATTGTGATTTTTTATTTTTAACGATTTTATTTATTTAAATAAATGGTTTAAGTCCTTTGTTATTATCTAAAGCATATTTAATAAAGTATTTAAGTTGTTTAAAATTTATCTAGATGTTTATAACTTGAATATTTTTTAATTTTAATTTATGATATTCATTAATTATATAAAGAATAAAATGTACAAGCCATTAAGTTATAAGATAAAGTTGAAATAATCAAGTATTCGAATTATTATCCGAATTTGGATATTATCCGGTGGAGTCGAATTCGAACAAAAAAAATTATTATTCGTTGGATAGTTTCCGGACTTAGATATTCGTATAATGCTAAACAGAGTGGAGTCGGATATTGTGATATCCACTCCGTATTCGCTCCGTTGACAACCCTACTGAAGCACATGAGGATCCGTCCATATAAAGCTCCCAAATCAGACCGAGATTTTCATTGCCGGCCTGTTGGGATGGTGCACTCGACTACGAAATCGGCAAGAGCCTGTGCCTTTATGGCGGTTCTCGGCTTGTAGGTGATGTCAAACTCCCGAGCTCAATCTCTCACTTGATCAGGCGTCTCGATGTTTCAGGGTTTCACAGGATCCTGTCTAAGGGTTGGCTCGTAAAGACAACGACTGGGTGGGCCTGGAAGTAGGGGCGCAGCCGCCTGGCCGAGTGTATCAAAGCTAGGGCAAACTTCTGGACGATGGGATATCATGACTTGGGGCCTTGCAGGACCTTGCTAGTGTAGTAGACTGGCCTCTGTACTCCATCATCTCTCACTAGTACAGAACTCAACGAGTGAGGAGTGAATGACACGTACAAAAACAAGTGTTCCCCAGCAAACGGCTTGGACAGGATCGATGGTGAGGCCATCTAGTGTTTTAGCTCTTGGAATGCATCCTCGTATTCCTGTGTCCACTCGATTTTTCCTTTGTTTCCTGACTGCTTCTGGACGCCCCGTAGAACTTTGAAGAATGGCAGGCACCTTTTTGCTGCTCTTGATAGGAAACGACTAAGAGCCACTACTCTCTTAGTCAGGCATTGGACGTCCCAGATCCTGTCGGGACGTTACATATCTTGAATGGCCTGGAGCTTCTCCGGATTGACCTCGATCCCTCTATGGGTTACCAAGAATCCCGGAAACTTTTCCGACTTAATGGTGAATGTGCATTTGGAGGGGTTGAGTTTCATGTTGTACCTCTTTAGCGTGCCGAGGGTTTCTGCCAAGTCGGAGAGGTGATTGGTGGCTGAAAGACATCCTGGTGTAGTAGTAGATGCCTAGGTCGGTGATGAACGTCGTCTTTTCCTCGTCAGATGGGTTCATTCTAATTTGATGATACCCCGAGTATGCATCTAGGAAACTTAGCATTTCATTCTCCGACATTGAGTTGATCAATTGATTGATATTCGACAGCGAACAGTCTTTCGGAGTGTCCTTATTTAAGTCGGTGAAGTCTATGCACATGCACCACTTCCCGGTAGCCTTTTGGATAAGGACCACATTGGCAAGCTACTGAAGGTACTGGACGGGTTTGAGTAGACCAATTTTTAGCCCCTTAGTGACTTGCTCCCGGACTGCTACCTATCTCTCGGGCGTGTACCTCCTTCTCCGTTGTTGGACCAGTTTCTTGTCTGGGAGCAAGATGATGTGCCGCTAACTCGATAGGAATGCCCGAGAGATCCTCTTCGGACCAGGTAAAGACATCCTAGTACCGGGATAGGAAGGACCGATACTCCTCCGCTTGTGAAGCTGAGAGGGTTGAGTTGACACGGACTATTCGATCCGGATTTTCGCCTAGTTGGATGTTCTTGAGATCTTCGGCAGGGGGGGCAGCCTTTAACTCCTTCTCAGCCTTTTGAGGGAGCTCAACTGCTTGCTTGTCTTGTCCTTTAGAGGCGATAAGGTAGCAGTGGTAGGCTTCCTTCTTGTTCCCTCTAGCCTCTTCGACACCAAAAGGAGTCGGGAACTTCAACTTTTGATGGTACGAGGAGGGGACCCCTGTCACTCCTCTGATGATCCCTCTGCCGATAATGGCGTTGTAGGTGCTTACCTCTCGGATGATGACGAAATCGACGATGAAGGTGACCTCTCGGGAAGTGGTCCCAAGAGTCACGACCAGCGCTATTACTCCGACTGCGGGTACCGCGTTGTGTGAGAAGCAAAATAGCGGCGTGCGCATATGTTGTGTGGGGGGACATCAGCACCCATTTAGAGGAAACAATCGTAACTGATAACGTTGGGGTTGCTGCCTCCGTCCACTAAGATGCGGTGAAGTTTACATTTGTTGACTGTTGCGGTCACAACGAGAGCATCGTCGTGAGGAACGATCACTCCTTCCAAGTCCTCGTCCAAGAAAATGATGGAATCTTTCATTCGGTCCCTTACAATATTTTTCTCAGGTTCGGAACGCTTGGGATTAGGAGTTATAAGGTTCACCTGGCGGATGTAACGCCTCTTCCCTTGGCCGCTGAGATCATGTGGATCTCCATTCCGTTGGGACGGTTCTCGATCTGAGGGGCTTCGCGTTCCTGGGCGGGCTTTGCCACATATTTCCTGAGATAGTCCCGTCGAATGAGGGATTCAATCCCATCCCACAGTTGCCGGTATTCCTCCGTAGTATAGCCGTGATCTTTGTGGAAGTGGCATTACTTCCTTATGTCTCGACGCTTGGAGTCAGTCCTCATCTTTTAGGGCCAGTTGACGTACACCTTATTTTTGATATCCTGTAAGATCTCTAATACGGAAGTAGTGAATGGTGTGTAAGGTCCGGATGCCACGGGAACTTTGGATTCTCCCTCGAAGCGCATGGATTTCTTTTACTGGGAAAGAGGTCTCTCGTTTGAGCGTTTGCGGTCGCCCTCCTCTCTTCAGAAGTGGTAGGCAATCACCACTTCCTCACCGTCGGCATACTGGTGTGCGAGGTTGATGAGAGCATTCAAAGTCTTGGGCGCCTAGAGGACGATAGCCCTTCGAAGGACATCGTCTCGAGTACCCTAGGTGAGGGATGTTACCGTCGAGGACACCTTGAGTTTCAGAACTTGGAGAGCTTTGTCGTGGAAGCACGAGATGTAATCCCTGAGGGATTCTCCTCGCTTTTGCTTGATGGCCACTGAGTTGGCCGATGACCGCTTCCGGTGGGCGCCCGAAAGCATGGTCGCCGCCGGCCCCCCCGCCGCCGCCGGCCGTTCGCCTCTCTTTCCTCTCTCTCTCTCTCTCTCTCTCTCTTCTAGTTTTCTTTGAGATATCGACTAAAAGGAGGGGGTTTTCATCCCGTCATCGTCGGCCGGCTGTCCGGGAGCTGCCGCCGCCGCTGTGGTCGCCGTCACCGCCGCCCTCGACGTCGGATTTTCTTTTCGCATCCCGATCCGAGTTTAGGTATATTTCGATTTTTTTTTTTTAAATTCTAAAAAAATTAAAAATGATGTATGATTGTGTATATTGTGTAGATCTATTAATATTTAGGTTGAAATTTTTTTTAGGATGTTGATTAGACAAAATTCTCAAAATTAGTCCTAATTAGGGCTTAAAAATTGGGGCTTTTGTATGATTAGTGTAATTAAGGTTCAATTGAGTGTGCCAACTACTTAATTGAACTTGTTAGGACATAAATGCGCATTTTTTGTATTAATTACATGTTATTAGCGTTAATTAGTTAAAATTAACCCTAATTAGGGGTTATAAATTAGGGCTTTTGTATGATTAGTGTGATTAAGGTTCAATTGAGTGTGCGAACCACTCAATTGAACTTGTTAGGACATAAATGTGTATTTTTTGGCATTAATTGTATGTTATTAGCGTTAATTAGTTAAAATTAACCCTAATTAAGGGTTAAAAATTAGGGCTTTTGTATGATTAGTGTAATTAAGGTTCAATTGAGTGTGCCAACCACTCGATTGAACTTGTTAGGACATAAATGTGCATTTTTTTGCATTAATTGCATGTTATTAGTGTTAATTAGTTAAAATTAGTCTTAATTAGGGATTAAAAATTCGGACTTTTTTATGATTAGTGTAATTAAGGTTAAATTGAGTGTGCTAACCACTCAATTGAACTTATTAGGACATAAATGTGTATTTTTTTTGCATTAATTGCTTGTTATTAGCATTAATTAGTTAAAATTAGCCATAATTAAGTGTTAAAAATTCGGGTTTTTGTATGATTAGTGTGATTAAGGTTCAATTGAGTGTGCCAACCACTCAATTGAACTTGTTAGAACCTGATTGCATTTTTGTGTTTTTATGTTATGTAGGAATATGGCAGAGCAAGGACTTTATGAACAGGATGTGGAGCAGCATGGTGCTGATCCTGGTTGACAGCATTGCACACTAGTGGACAGTGTTAGGAGGAGGGTCAAATGCAACTGGTGTGGAAAGGAGATGGGTGGTGGCATCTATCGCCTAAAAAATCATCTTACTGGCATATCAGGAGATGTCAGTAGATGTGAGTCAGTCCCGCTGGACTTGAAGAAGGAAATGAGGACTTATATGATGGGTAAAAAGGCACACAAAGATTTATCATCTCAACAACACATGGATTTGTAAGATGAGATATCAGGGCGCCAGAGACGAAGGGATTACAGTCTACCTGTTCAGCGCCTGATCAATTTAGATGATGATGATGAGGAGGAGGAGGATGAGGAGTATTTAGATGACTTTGATGCAGAGTACACCAGAGCTGTTTGTGCCAGTTTGCGGACAAATAGAGAAGATGAGGACCGGCGAAGAGGCATAGGATCATCAGGTGGATTAGTGCCTGTTGCTTCTCAGCCTGGGAGATTCATTCCTAGGGGTTCTTCTGGTCTCAGGATTGCTAGTTCTATATTGAGTTGTGGATGGACATCAGATGTGGCACGCGGTCCTATGGACCAATTTTTGTACAGATCAAGGTCTGCCAGACAGCCTGGAATCAAGCAAGCATTAAAAGGAGTCAAGGCATCAATAAAAAATGCCTTGAAAGGAATTGTGAAATGGTTTCTACATGTAGGTGTGCCAGCACAAACAACATCTAGTCTATATTTTCAGACGATGGTGGATGCAATTGCAGATGCTGGGCCTTGTGTAAAGGCCCCCACACCTCGCTACATTTATGATGTTGGGTTTGAAGAAGAGTATAATGACTTGAAGGTACGGGTCGACAACTTTAAAAATGTGTGGAGGGAGCATGGTTGTACCATCATGTGTGATAGTTGGACAGGGACCACAAGAAGATCCATGATTAATTTCTTTGTGTATTGCAGTGAGGGCACTGTTTTTTTGAAGTCTGTGGATGCCTCAAACAAAATAAAGAATGCTGATTATTTGTACAGGCTAATGGATGACGTGGTAGAGGAAATTGGTGAAGAAAATGTTGTGCATATAGTCACGAACAACGAAGCAAGTTACAAAGCAGCCGATAAATTGTTGATGCAGAAGAGACACCATTTGTACTGGGTGCTTTGTGCAGTACATTCTATTGACTTGATGATGGAGGACATAGGTAAAGATCCTTTTGTTGTTGAGGTGGTACAACATGCTCAGATGATCACGTGATTTATTTATAGTCACAACAGGATCTTACATATGATGAGAGAACATACAGGTGGACGGGATCTTCTTCGTGTTGGCCCTACTAGATTTGCATCCAACTTCATTTCTTTAGAGAGCCTGAGTAAATACAAGCATCAGTTGGCCCAGTTAGTCCACTCTGACGAGTTTCTGGCACATATAGGGACACTGAGGGCCGATGCTAGAAAAGTTGCGTTGACAGTGCAATCGCTAGTTGGGGAGAGAACTTTTTGGGATAAGGTTTCTCGCTATCTGAAAGTGGTTGAGCCTCTGGTACGGGTTATGATGTTAGTTGATGGAGATGACAAAAATGACATGGGATATTTGTATGAGGCCATGGATAGAGCAAAGGAGCAATTGAGCAAAAGCCTTCCTACTTCTCATGACAAATGGTGGAGGATCATCGATGATAGATGGGAGTCGACTCTTCATCATAATCTTCATGCTGCTGATTAATTCTTCATCTATTTAAGTTGATTTTATGTTATTAATTTTTTTCACATTTAATTTTATTACTAATTAATATTCAATTTATATGCAGGATATTTTTTCAACCCAAGGTATCAGTATAGTGAGAGCGTGCATAATGACGGAGAGGTCTTTCGAGGCACAACTGACGTGATTACTAGAATATCAAGGAATACGAATGAAAGGATAGATGCCTTAGCATAGGTAACATACAAAGTAGGAGTTTATGAAAATGCATACGTCTATAATTAACTTATGTTATTTATATTTATTTTGTAGATGGAGAGATTTAAATTGAAGATTGACATTTATAGAGATGATGATGTCAGGGCTGCAGTAACGAGGACAACTCCAGGTGAATTACATAATAAATAGCAAAATATTAAATTTACTGATGCTATCAATCTACAATGTAGACTCTACATATGATTATTGATATTGTCTTCTTTTTTTTCTTAACAATTGAATGGTGGATCCAGATTAATTACAGACAAGCTGCCACAAACCCTTTGGTGTATGTTGCAGTGCGAGTACTCAGTCAAACCACTTCTTCCAGTCAATGTGAAAGAAACTGGAGTATATTCAGTCTCATTAACACGAAGGTTCGTAACAGATTGGGGGTTTCTAAGCTGGAGAAGTTGGTGTACTGTCACTACAACATGTGTCTAAAAATTAGGCAGATTCAGGAAAGATAGAGGCTTGAAAGATAGAGATTCATAGAGTTTGCTGGCAGACCAGTTGATGAGCCTGTACATCAGATTGATATTGATGAACTGTTAGATGAAGAACACCCACTGCATTCTTGGATGGAGAGCAGAGCAGCCAGAGATGCACAGCTTGAGTTTGATCCTCAGGATTGGAGTTGGGCAGAAGGTGAATTAGATGCAGTAGTTGTTCGAGATCCTGAATTTCAGACAACACAAGAAGGAGGTGCACTAGTTCTTCAGAGGCGCTGAAAGTCGACCATACTAGAAGACACTACTAGAACTTCTGCCTCTCAGCCAGTACTCAGGAGATCAGCTATTTAGGTGGATCCACAAAGAAGAAAAGAGAAAGAGCCAGCGAGACCTTCATTGCAGTCATCGAGCAGCAAAAAGAGAAAACAATCAAAAGGAAAGTCTAAACAACGAGTGGACCCATTGAAAGGAGAAGAAGGGAGAGTTCAACAGACTGGAGAGACACTTGAGGACACCTTAGGTTTACCACCTCACTTGGCCAGCATGTACGAGGCAGAAAGACAAACCTACAGGCGTAGAAGAAGGCGGTTGAGGAAAACAAGCCAAGTGCGGAGTGAT
Organism: Zantedeschia hybrid cultivar; assembly: GCA_030544215.1. Taxonomy (NCBI): domain Eukaryota; kingdom Viridiplantae; phylum Streptophyta; class Magnoliopsida; order Alismatales; family Araceae; genus Zantedeschia; species Zantedeschia hybrid cultivar. The sequence continues at coordinate 29,150,797 of JARZZO010000003.1, read as the reverse complement.
GACTCTACTGATGATGATGATGATGATGATGATGATGATGGAGATGGTGATGGTGATGGCGTTTCTGCTGCTGCTGGTGGACTATCCGGAGGTTCTACATTTGGGAGCAGTTACACATGATACGAAGATTACTCCGCACCTCCGAGTCATTCTGAAGGAACTCAAGGCTAGAGACAAGGACAACAAAGGGGATTTGAAGGCCAACAGAGACAGGTAGGATGTGATTGGCCACCATGGGAAGATGCACCTTCTTATCTGCCCATTTTTCACCTCCCTATATTGCCGTATTCAGACATCAGTATCACTACTGAAGAGTATTCTGGACCTCCACCTATACAGTACGGCATTTTTGTTCTTCCAATACAATCAGAAGAAAGTTCAAGCCAACAAGCTTACACACCTAGAGGTATTCAAAGAAGATTCGAAGACCTCGCTAGTTCCTTGTTTGGCTATAGATATGCATCATACATGTCAGCAGATGATGGCCCGCCGGCTTAAACTTATGAACTGGATGATGAAGGATCACAAATGTGATTTTTCTAAGGTATTTTTCAACAACAATGTCTTTTTAATTAATGCACAACAAAAATTATTAGTTAGTTAGTTGTCTTTAATGTTTATTTTTTATGGATGTACATGAATTACATTCATTCTTATTGTACATCAATTGAATAATATGTATGTAATTTTTTCTGATTTTTTCTGATTTTTTTTATATTTAAAAATCCGGTTGAGTCGGACCGGCCGGACTTCGTCTGGACCCGGCCGATCCAGATCGGGTCGGGATCGCCGGGTCCCGATTCCGGGTCCCGACCCGACCCGGAATTCCTTGTCCGAAAGTGGTCTTGGAACAACTTTCCAAGTTGTCCGAAAGAATGTATGGATCCTGGGGCTAGAGAGGAGAGCCATGTCTGTGCTGTTCCCACCAAAGTGGTTATGAAGACGCAACAACGGATGACGTCCAGGACCTTGTGTAGTCTCATGTGAGATTGAAAGTTGTTGAAGTGCGTCTTAGGTCTCCTGTCCGTCGTAGGTGTTTAGGTTGCTGACTGGTAACTTCTTGGGGACCGGGACTTATAGGATCTTGGTGGAGAAGGTGGAGAGATCTCCTTGTTCATCGGAAAGGGATGGCGAGCACCTCCTCCAAAGGAGGTCCTCGATACGCCTCGACGCTCTTGTTGGCTCTCTCGTTCACCGAGTTTTCTCTTCAACTCGTCGATGCACCGGTGTACGGCCGGATTCTCCTGTGGAGAGTGAGAGCTCGATGCCCGGGAGCGATGACTCGGGCTCTTTTGACTGCTTTTCCTCGTGGGAGAGGAGTGGTTTGAGCCGGCGACTCCTGAGGCGGCAGGCTGCAGGTTGTTGCGGACGATTTCCCCATCGAGGATGAGGAAATGGCCACCGGCACTTTGAACACTCTGCCGCCGATCGACAATGGCTGGCGGTTGTTGGACCTCTCTTTGAGGTTCTTCCTAGGGTTCGGCCCCCAGGCAGGGTTCTGCACCTATTGCTAGTGCAGGAAGGCGCTCCTGCATCAAGGTGAACAGGGCCCCAAGCTATTAGGCGACTAATCCCATGGGATCATCGCCATTTGTCGAGGGCCCAGAAGACGCATTCTGAGACCGGTTAACGCCGATGTCAATTTTAGCGTCGTTGACTTGCGAAGCGGCTCCGACGCGGTGACTGTTCTTATTGCCTCTTGCCATGACTCTTTGTGCGGTTCCCACGGACGGCACCAATTGTGTAGTAGTCAGAAACTGGTCAGGCGACGATGACCGTCTGATCAGATCTTCTGGCTACTCAATAGAATTTGTAAGACTGGAAACGCCTAGTGTAGAACTTGTAAGAGGAAGAAGAGACATCAGAGAGCCCCCTGTTCTCTTGGCCTCACTTTGTTTGGAGAGTAAGTTATTACATGCAGCCGACAGATGGAATAATGTATACTAGAATAAGGAATGTTTCGGTTTGATAGTTTCGGGGGCTCACAGTAATTCTTGGGTCTAGAGCGGGATAACTTATTCTCTTTATTCTCCGAATAAACTTGTATACTAGAATAAAGAGTGTTTCGGTTTGATAGTTTCGAGAGCTCGCTGGCAACATAAAAAGAATAAGTAATTCTTAGGTCTAGAACGGGATAGCTTATTCTCCTTATTCTCCGAATAGACCCAAGAATTACTTATTCTTCTTATTCTGCCAACGGATCCCACAAAATTATTAAATCGAAACTATACACTATTCCTTTTGTAGGCCCCATTTAATAACTTATTCCCCAAACAAAATGAGGCTTGGGGAGCAAGACCCTCCGATGCCTAAGTTAGGTTTAGGAAGGGAAGGGATTCTCTGGAGTTCAGTATCATATTGAACATATTGTTTACATGAGAGAGTCAAGGATATATATAGTCCCTGCGTAGTGCAACATCAAGGGGGCCGTTGCCTTTGGGGAGTTAATTGGCCTACGATTCATGCCCCTCGATCAAGGGGATAGTGGGATACCGATTTGGATGATCTCCTCTCGTAATTAAGGGGGCAGATCGTGGGGACCTGCCTTAAGTGGGCAATTATGCCGTTGGCCTGCAAGACCGCCTCATGGCGGGGAGGAGTTATGGATCGACCTTGGGGGGCCTTCAATCTCTTGGGCAGTCGAGGGGAGGCGGCCTTTGAGTCCAGGCCCCTTGCCTCCCTTCGGACGAGTCTCGGACCTTGGGTTACCAAGAGAGTAGACTCCTCTCGATATTTGGTAGATGTGACCGGGACATTGCTGGTCTTGGAGCTTACCGACTGTTGTGTTGGTCTTCTAGGCCTGGTGTTCTTGGGACTTAGAGCCCATGCATTCTAGATCTCAGCCTTCGGCTCATCGGTCAGGGTACCGAGAGTGCTTGCGTGGTGCCCTTCTGTAAGTACCTACGGACTGCGGGCCTCTGGGCCTTTGGCTAAATGGGCCAGATTGGGCTAGATCCCAATCACCCCTCATCACTTTCTAGTGTATATTTCTTTGCTTTCACTATATCCACGCCTAGGTATCCTTAGATTTGTTATTTTTCCTTTGATGCGACCTTCTTTTTGTGGGACACCATCTTCTTAGTCTTTTGGCACTTGGGAGTTGAAGCTCTCAGCTAGTGGAAACTCTGTCAATTCCTACAGCCTATTGGCAATCATCTGGGTTGAACTCCAGTGGACTAGATTTCTTCATTCATCCATGCATTGAGTGGGTCTTGTTCATCGAACATGGTGTTTAAGTTGGTAGGCTCTTCTCTAGCTGGCCTGTTTCTAGATGGTTGTATACCCTGCAACCTTTCTCTTTCTTCTTCTTGTGCATTCTAGAATAGTTGATGATTCTCAGCTTCAATCTATAGTTAAAGTGGTAAAATATGTGCTGCTCCAGTTATAACGAGTTTGTCTTTTCGTTTGCTTGCTATAAATCGGATTAAATGTGCTTCGGCTCCTTTGACATCTTGAAGCAGGGGTTGCCTAAATGGGGTTGTCTCTCCTGTGATCCAACCACCAACCAGCTGTAAACAATAGATCTAATGACTTAGTAAACCACTATTAGCTATGTAGTGAATAAGATAACTAAATCATTGTTTATTGCTTGGACTAAGAATCATCGCTGCTCTTTGTGCAGTAAAGGTTCCATACTGATATAATTATAAGAATCATCCTTGCTCTTTGTGCACTAGGGGTATTCCAAAATGATACAATTTCTAGTCTATGCTCATTGTTTGCTTGCCAACATGGCTCTGTTGTTGTCTAACAACATAGATCTGATTACATTCTTCATTTTTTTAAGTTCATCATCATTGTGGACATCTAGTATCATCATTGTGGACATCTAGTATCATCATTGTGGACATCTAGTATGTACCAATATTAAGGATTAAAAAAAAAAAATCTTAAACATAAAATAAGCAATTAATAATGTAGGATATTACTTTTTTTGATAGATGATGGTTTGTACCACCAATTCTATTGCAACAATAAACAGAGGTAGTACAATGAGTGGTTGGATGAGAGATCCCATTACCTCAAGAACATAAAAAACAAGCTAACAAACATTTTTGAGAAGTGGTTGGTAACACAAGTATATTTTCTTTAAATATACAAAGGGAATGTATAGGGTTTCGAACAAAAACCCTAAAAAATTCCCAATATACAAAAGTTCTACGAGGAGGGGGGGGATAGAGAGCCTCAAAACCCATCCAAAAGGACAAAAAAGGATGAGTTCACCACATCCTCATTACAAAAGGCTTTTACCCACTCGCTCACTCTAGAAAAAACAAAAGAGGCAACTCTATTGGGGATCAAAGCTTCCTTCTTGAAAATTCTCTTGTTCCTTTCCCCCCAAACCACCCATAGGTGGCATGGAGAATTAGCCACCAGACTTTGCGATTCATCTTGTTGGAAGGGAATTGTTCCACATATCTCCATCAAAGAAAACCTTCATTGGTGGATCAGGAGTCTGTCAAAGATCAATTGCCAGACTTGTAAGGTGTAGGAGGAATGCGCAAACAAGTGTTCTAGGGATTCCGCATCTTCCCCGCATAAGCAGTATAGTAAGGGCGGCGGCTCCGGGGGAAAACGAGAGGGAGAGAAGGGCAAGGAGGGGAGCTAGGGGCGGCGGCTCTGGGGGAAAACGGTGAGGGCGGCGGGGGCTGGCAAGAGCTGGCGACAGCAGCGGCAGCAGCATCGGCAGTGGCCGGCGGCCGCGGCAACGGCGCCAGCAATGAAGGCGGCCGGCGGTCGCCTCTTCTCCAACATCCTCCTCTTCTACTGTTCTTCTTCTTCTTCTTCTATTTGTTGAGACCGAGAGAGAGAGAGGTTGAAGGAAGAAGAAGATTGGGCGGGGAAAGAGATATATCTGCCGGCTTTGCACTGGCAGAGCAGAGCCTCTCCAGCGTCGCACCGGAGAGAGGCGAGAGCTCTTTGGCGTCACACCAAGGAGGAGAACTCCGTTGCAGAGATCCGAACGCACGAACAAAAGGTAATTTCTCAAATTTTCATGCATTCCATTTTGAAATAACATGTACAAGAGTATACATAGACTCCCTCTCTAGAATCCTACCCAACTCAAATAAGCAATCTGATCTTATCTCATATCTCTAAATCCGTCTCTATCCCTACCCTAATAATTAGTGCGAAAATTGCACCTAAAATCCTGGAAAAATACAAAATGACATGTGGGCCAAATAAAATCAAAACAATGTCTCTAGGTATCAAATAGGCTCTGGATCGCCTCCGAGCCATAGAGTAGTTGGAGCGGCTCTCTGACGGCGGTAGGCATAGTCCGGGTGGAACCGGATGGCAACTCTAGTGTCCTCACCACCGTGGGTACCCCATTAATGAGGATAGCAAAAGGAGGGTGAAGTTAGGTAATCCCTAACCCAGCTGACTCATCTGTCTCTAAAACCCATCTTCTTTAAAATCTGTAGCAAACATTCTCAATTCACTTTATCATAGTCTTTCTCAAAGTTCAGTTTCACCACTAGACCCCTCTTGTGCTGAATATTCATGGCATGGATGCACCCGTGGGCCACAAGGAAATTCTCTTGGATCTATCTGTCTCTGATAAAGACTCCTGATTACAAGAAACCACTTTGTGAACCATTCTGTGCATTAAACTAATAGTTCTGAAGCTAGCAAAGTTGTCTACCCCCTAACTTCTTAGGAACAAGTATAATGTAGATTTTGTTGATACCCTTGAGCTCTACCTTGCCCTGTAAAATTCAGCACCGCCTTTAAGAGCATGTCCTTAATTATCTCCTGCAGTGTTGGTACAACATCGATGGAAAGCCATTAGGGCCTAGAGCCTTATCCCCGTTTAGGTGGCAAAAAGCGCATTTGAGTTTTTTTTTTTTAACGATAGGGACTGCAAAATCCCTCTTCTCATGTTTCAGAAGTTGGCGCATCAGAACCTCATGAATGGATTGTAGGGTGCTAGTGATCCTCCTCAGAGAAAAATCTGTAGTAGTACTCCAAAATTCGTCTCCATTCACCTTAGAGAACAGACTGATTTTCATCACAAAGCTGTTGGATATGGTTCAATCTTCTCTTGCCGGAGGCAATTATCTGGAAGTAGGTATTATTCCTATCTCCTTCCTCGATCCATCTCTCCCAAGACTGCCGCTTCCAATACATTTCTTCTTTGAGAAGAATATCTTGGTGCTTAGCCTTTAGCTTGTGTCTAAGGGTTCTCTCCTCATCTAAGGTTCCTGCTTCCTCCAAATCATCCATACTAGATAACTGAGCCATTATCCTATCCTTGACCTCTTTTCCTTGGAGGTCCTTGGAGGCACCCCAAATAGCCAGAGCTTGAGCCAAAAGTTTAAGTTTCCTACATAGAGTGGCCATACCCTTCTTGAATTGACAATGGAAGATAATCAACTGATCTTCTAATGCAAGTCACTGATTTGTTTGCCTGAGGCTGTCTGTGTTGATATGTTGTGCTGGCAGCGAAAGCTTGTTTTCCAAGGTCTCTCTCTCTCTCTCTATATATATATATATATGTATCTATGATTCTATATATATATAATGTATGTATGTATATATATATATATATATATATATATATATATATATATATTATAAGCAGAAAACACTTATCAGAAATCATCTTTTTGATTCTTATGAGAGAAGAAATCTTGTAATAATATTTTAATAAGCTTTACTGAACTTATTTTCTTGCCTGGCAGGATAGATACTGAATGGAATCTGCCAAGTGCCTTGTGCCCATGTACAGGTATTTTCTTTCCCCTACTCACTTTATAGAGTTTCTACATTTATTTTTATTTAATCATGCAAAATAATAAACAGAGCCAAATAAACCAATTTCAACATGCTTGAGCTGTTGGAAGGATTACTATCTGTGGAGAGGCCTTCCCTTCAACTCGCCTGTTGCTTTATTACTTCACTGGGTATGTTCTCTATTTCTTATCTTTAGCAGACACATTTCTTGTGGTTCTTTCAATTTTTAAGGGTGGAATGCACTGAAGTTATATCGAGCGGTGACACATCCAAGTTAGATTTGAGATATCCCTACCAACCTGTGAACAGAAAAAAAACATACAGAAGCATGTATGGAAATAGAGGAACCTTCTGGAAGCAGCAGGGGCAACATTCAGAAGGAAGCAATCTTGTCAGAAGAAGTGGGAGGGATCAGAACTCAGTAGGTCAGACTTCAGAATAACCTACAACATCTCAACAATAAACTTAGAGAAGCTTAAATACTTCTGCAAACCATAAGAAGGCACTGACATATGAGCCCTACCATGAAGGGAAGATAGATGTTGGTTAACAATAATTGATGGATCATTCATGACTCAACACCATTCAACATGGCATATAGACATGGAGAAGAACTGCAAAGACTGAATATCTCTGTAGAATCATGCTTCAAAGGTTTGGCAGTCAAATCCATGAGCACATGCTAATTTTGAAGGAGACAATTATTGGACATAAACACAGTGTAGGCATGTTATGCAGACTTACTGTGCTGCACTATCATCTATGATATAACTGAAGTTCCTTTGTGGATATGTGAGTAGCCAATTCAAATGACTATGATAACAGTGGCCATGTATCCTGAGTCTCGAGCCCTGACCCAGAATTAACACCACTCCATATCTGGTCTATAAGCAAATTATCATCAATTAAACAATTCTATGTGCTCAACTATGACAACCTTGTTTGTTGCGGAGGAGAATGGACTTCAGACTTAGGTGAAAGATCAGCTAGAAAGTAGACAGTGCACCAGTCCATTGTCACTATTGGAAATTGGAATTTTGTAGAGAAAACAGAACACTGTTTTGTATGTCTTGTTTGGTATTGTGCGAGGTAATCCTGTAATATGTTGCATATTTATGCCTTCTGAGGGGCAAAGTCTGAGCATGTTTACTCAGCTTTGTGTTGTAGCATTTGTGAGCTTGTAATCCCGGTTTTTAAATGCATTTTTATTTGACTGGTGCAGTTCTGCCTTCAGAGCTTTCATTGATGAGATAGTCTAAGAATGGCTGTGTCCTATAGTGGCTCTTCACACCCTCAAGGTGAAGAGCAAACTATCTTAACTGGAGAGCAAAATGCTGTAGGAAGTAATGCACAGGGTCCAAGTGTCAGTCAATCAATGTCATATAGCTGTCCATTAATTCAATATGCAAATATGTTATATTGAATCAACCAACACATTTGACAATGAGGCATACACTGATGGGAAGATGATGCCAGAAATATATGGTTCTGGAAAGTGCCACTTATCTAGATGCCTAGAAGATTTTGCTTTATCCAAAGAAGGTCATTGTCGTTTTGGAAACTGCCACTTATCTGGATGCTTAGAAGACTTTGCTTCATCCAAAGAAGGTCCTTGAGCAAGCTTTGCAATATCATTCTTTTATCCCACAATGTTGAAAATGCATCTAAACTGTCATTAGATGTTCACAGATATAATTGTAGCCCTTGTCCTACTTGTTTAAAGTTTGTTTCTAAGTTCCTTACTTTCTGATTTCTCATGACTATGCATGATACTTTGATCTGCAGCCACTTACTTTATACCATTGCTTTCAACTTATTTATTCTCGCATCCCAGTTCAACCTGACAACACACTGTACATACATTATTTAGGTAACATACTATTTTACCCCTTCTGCATGTTAAATGAGTTGATATGTCCCTCTGAGCTTTGGTTCATTCTGTCGTGTGTGCTTGTACCTTCCTTGTGTGAAGACTACTTCAAAGACCATGAAATGTGATCACATTTTATGATTTATAGTATTTTTAGTTTTTGTCATTTTGATTGCTTAATTTCTCTGATATTTTTTATAATTCCTGTTCAACTTGACGGCATAAGATTAGTGACTGAAAGCTCAGAGGATATAATTCTAATATGAAACACCCGTATTTGTTGGAACTAAAGAAGTACCTTTATTCTAAGTCTATCCATGAGAGCTCTTGAAGAAACATGGCCTTTAAGATACGAGATTTATGATCAATTTCACAGTTTATAAAGTAAATACATAATTAATAGAAGCAATGTAAAGATGAGACATGGAATTTGCCTTTGCATTTGCCGGCAAATCAGCAATCATAAAAAGTGTGTAACCTCTTACTGTGCACAACAGTGAAGACCAAGGTTCAAAAACTCGGCTCGGATCGGCACGGATCGGCCGAGTCGGACAGGTTTTTGGCCGACCGTGCCGATCCCGGGTTTCCTGGCCGAGTCCAGGACTCGGATCGGCCGGTCCGAGCCGGATCGGGCGATCCTGGACCGGATCGGGCCGGGTCGGCTCGGATCGGCCCGACCCGGCCCCCAACGGCTAGTTTGACTAGCCGTTGGGGGTCAAACTAGCCGTTGCTGGCTGTTCCCAAACGGCCAGCAACGGCTAGTTTGGGCCTTGGGGGTCTATTTAAACCCCCCCAAGGCCCTCCTAAGGCTTCACAAATGCCCTTTGAGCCTCCTAAGATTCTTGCTCTCTCTCCCTCATAGAATTCTCTCTCCATCTCTCCCACGAGGTCACTTCTAGTCTACTACAAGCTCCGCGATCTCTCATCTTCTTGTGCTGTGAAGGAATGGCATCTCAAGGTGCTGCTGAGCGGTCATCTGGGAATCCTCCTAGTGCTGATCCTGCTTGGGGTCATTGCACGCCGGTGGACATGGGCCAAAGAAAGGTACAATGCAAATATTGCAACCGGGTTGTCTCTGGCGGGGTCTACCGATTCAAACAACATCTTGCTGGAATAAAAGGTGAAGTTGCAGCATGTGCTCGAGTTCCTTCAGAGGTTAGGATCCAATTTCGAACTTACATGAAGGAGAAGGAATCAAGCAAAGCAAGTACTGCCAGAAGAAGACAAGAAATTCGAGAGGAATTGACTGAACCAGCGCGAAGGTCTGATGCTGGAGTCCGGCTTGGTGGAAGTAATCAACCTATAAATGTTGATGATTGGGATACAAGTAAGTTTCTTATTTAACTTATTTTCATGTTCTTCACTTAACGTTTTCAGACAAATAGTTATAGTAGATTAATTTTTTTTCTTTTACATTTAAAGTTGAATTGCGACGTGCAATGGAAGCAAGCCGGCGGTCCTTTGCAGATGAGGACTTATTTCGGCACACTGGAAGATACGGAGGACAAGGAAGTGGCTCCACACCTTCTGCACAAGGGAGCACTAGTGCCAGCATGAGCACTAATGTATGCGAGGAGCTGCCTCAGGAGTTCACTAGAGCTGCAGATCCTAGAGTAGGTCCAATAGATCCCTTGCTCACCAAGAAGAGGGATAAACAACCTTCTATTAGTGCTGCATTCAAGAACTTAAAACTTTGTAAGGAGAAGATAGGGAGAGCTACATCTAGGTGGTTTTTCTATAACAGTATCCCTGCTAATGCGGCTAAGGGGCCATATTATGAGTCCATGATCGAGACCATACAAGAAGTTGGCAAAGGGGTTGAAGGACCTTCTCCATATGAGATATACAACAAGTACTTGGATATGGAAGTTGATGACATCCGAACATACATTAAATCATTTGAAAGGATCTGGGATGAGTATGGATGCACTTTAATGTGCGATGGATGGACAGGTACATAAATCTGTTATTTAGTTTCTTATCTTATCTTCATTTTTTCTTAATCAGAATAGGTCTCTTTCTGATTTCTTATCACGTTTGGAATTTTACAGGGATAACAAGAAGAAGTATGATCAACTTCTTAATTTACTGTAAAGCTGGAACCGTATTTTGGAGGTCCATTGATGCATCTGGAAAGATAAAGAATGCCAAGTACCTGTGTGAATTAATGGATCAAATGGTGGAAGAAGTGGGCGAAAAAAGGATTGTCCAAGTGGTTACGGACAATGCAGCGGCGTTCAAGTTAGCTGGACAAATGTTGATGCAAAAGAGAGAATATTTATACTGGGTTCCCTGTTCTGCTCATTGTATTGACTTGATGTTGGAAGACATTTGCTCTGATCCGATGGTAGATGGAGTGGTCAAGAGTGGTCGATTTATCACCACATTCATCTACAACCACAACAACATTCTGGATATCATGCGCACACATACTCATGGAAGAGAGTTGCTTCGTCCGGGAGCCACCAGGTTTGCATCTCAATATATCTCTCTAGATAGTTTAAGTCAACAAAAGAACAACTTGATTAGGATGGTGGCATCGGAAGATTGGGAGAATCACATATTGCGGCATGTACCAACTAAGGTCAGAGAGAAAGGTAAGAAAGTGGCTGATCTAATTCAGTCTAGACCCTTCTGGAGGGGGGTGCAAGCGGTGTTAAATGTTGTAGAACCGCTTGTCCGTGTCTTGCGATCTTGTGATGGAGAAAGAAGATCGGATATGGGTTTCTTATATGAAGCTATGGACAGAGCTAAGGAGCTCATTCAACTGAACAACCCAACAACCTTTGTGAAGTGGTGGGACATAATAGACAGACGTTGGGAACACACTTTACATCACGATCTTCATGCAGCTGGTAAGCTACTAACTTTCTATATGTATTATTTGTATACACATTTCTCTTAAGTAATAACTAACTTCGACTTATTTATTTAGGTTATTTTTTCAACCCTCAGTACATGTTCAGAACTGATGGGAAGAAGGATAGCTATGATAGTTGTTCGGAAGTGTTGATGGGGGCTAAGTCTGTTATTAAGCGTATGCTTGCAGATGAGGACAGAGCAATATTGGCATGCAAGCAAATGCATGATTACAGAATGATGTTATACCACTTTGGGACAAGTACTGCTCAAAGAGCTGTCAAAATTTTGAGTCCAGGTTTGAAAATTATTAACTAGATGTTCTACTTAAATTTTAATTATAACTTGCACATTGTTGACATGGCCAATTTTCTATTTACAGCTGACTGGTGGCTAGATCATGGAAAAACATATGGGTATGAAGATCTAGCCTATGTTGCAATTCGGGTCTTAAGTCAAACAACCTCTTCATCAGGCTGTGAGAGAAACTGGAGCACCTTTGGCTTGATTCACACCAAGCAAAGGAATAGATTGAAGTCGAGCCGTCTAGAGAAGCTCGTATTCTGTCATTATAACATGAGGTTGAAGCTAAAGAATCTGGAGCTCATAAGGAACCTTCAAAGGCAGGAGAAAGAGAGAATTTCCGGACAAGCCACAGAGACGACATATGCAGAAGAACCCATAGACTTGGATGAGCTGTTCGAGGAGCAACATCCACTAAATGCATGGGTTGATTCAAGCACCTCAAATGAGCCTGAATTCAACCCAAATGATCGGGAATGGGCGGAAGGTGAGTTAGATAATGTTCCATTACTTACTGATTTTCAGCCTCCTTCTCTAAAACGTCAGAAGAAGAGCAAAAAACAAGTACCAAGCAGAAGGAAGAGTGGTCATGGAATTCAAATTGCTGATCTGGAGACTATCGAGGAAGATGATGAAACGCCAGAACCAAGTGATGAGGTCCAATATCAAACCTCAAATGACTCGACATCAAAGACGAGCTCCGACAGTTCTGAGGATGGCGGAGATGCTACCAGTGCCCCAGCTCCAGCTCCACCAATTCAATTCACTGGAGAAGAAGAATTCACACATGCTACCCAAGATGAACATCATGGTAGCAGAGGAGGACGTGAAGAATCTTCCATTCAAACATTCAGCAGATCAAGAGGAAGGACAAAGGTAAAGCTCCTCAGGAATATCAGGAGCAACTATCAGATGCATCCTCATATAGTCAGCCTACTGGATATGTAGTTTACCCTCCTCAACATTCTGATACATCCGACTATTCAGGGGGTTGTCTAGAATATCCACAATTTTCAGTCATTTATACCAATACGGATGACTATAGCCGGTATGTGATGCAGTATGAACAATACTACCAGAGCTATATGTCATGGGCTGAGTATGTTAGCCATATGTTCATTCAGTATAATGTACGTTTGGAATAAATGTAAGTTCATAATCATATATGTAAGTTTATTCAAGGTTTTTTTGTCCAACAACATCTTATGTACTTCAAATCAATGTATTTCAACACAATTATGCATTAGACTTGTGTTTTATATTTTTTCCACATTTTTTCATATTGTTTTCTATTTTTTTCTGCAATCCGAACCAGCCGAGCCTGACTCAGCCAGGATCGGCCGGGATCGGACTGACTCGGATCGGAATCGGCCGATCCGATCGGTTTGGGACCGGCCGATCCGAGCCCCGATCCCGGGTTTCTTAACCTTGGTGAAGACTCACGCACTTAGGGGCAGGAAAGAGGACTAACGCTGAACTTAGAGATTTTTTTGGGTTCTCTATGAACAAGTCTATACTGCCATGGATGGCAGTTTCGGCCGGTACTGGTACGTACCGGCCGGTACTGGTACGTACCGGCCGGTACGTACCGGTTCCGGTACCCCCATTTAGGGCCGGTACCATAAAAAAAAAAAAAAAAAATACCGGGCTGGTACGCCCGTCCCCTCTCACAGAAACAGATCTGTGAGAGGGGAAGCTCGGTTTTTGCAGTGGGAGGGGAAGGGAAGGAGGAGGGGAAGGAGGGGAAAGAACCGCCGCCGCCACCTGCCACCGCCGTCGGAGACGGTTTCACCCTTTTTCGGAGACGTTTTCACCGTTTTGGGTGGAAGAAAAAAAGAAGGTATGATTTATATTTTAATGTAGTGATTATTTTTTAGTTGGTAACTATTTCTTAGATTATTTACGTTCATTTTCTTGGTAAAATAGACAACCCTCAATTTTGGCTCTAATTAGCGGTTAAAAATTGGGGCTTTTGTCTAATTACTTAAATTAAACATCAATTGGAGCTTAATTAAGTTTCATTGCATGTTTTAAACTAGGAGTGTGCTGTCAATTGCGTTGATCGACGGTTAATTAGGAAAAATCCCAAATTTTGGCCTTAATTAACGGTTAAAAATTGGGGATTTTGTCTAATTACTTAATTAAACATCAATTGGAGCCTAATTAAGCTTCATAGCATGTTTTAAACTAGGAGTGTGCTGTCAATTGCGTTGATCGACGGTTAATTAGGGGAAATCCCCAATTTTGGCCCTAATTAGGGGTTACAAATTAGGGCTTTCGTCTAATTACTTAAATTAAACATCAATTGGAGCCTAATTAAGCTTCATTGCATGTTTTAAACTAGGAGTGTGCTGTCAATTGCGTTGATCGACGGTTAATTAGGAGAAATCCCTAATTTTGGCCCTAATTAGCGGTTAAAAATTGAGACTTTTGTCTAATTACTTAAATTAAACATCAATTGGAGTCTAATTAAGCTTCATAACATGTTTTAAACTAGGAGTGTGCTGTCAATTGCGTTGATCGACGGTTAATTAGGGAAAATCTCCAATTTTGGCCATAATTAACAGTTAAAAATTGGAGTTTTTGTCTAATTATTTAAATTAAACATCATTTGAAGCTTAATTAAACTTCATTGCATGTTTTAAAGTATAAGCATAATGCCAAATGTTCTTATATTTGTTTCTACTTTTTTTTTATGTGTTGTAGGAATATGGCTGAACAGCAAGAGCAAGACCCAGGGTGGGCTCATATCACTTTAGTTAATAGTGCAAAGAGGAGAGTGAAATGCAAATATTGTGGCAAAGAGATGGGTGGTGGAATCACTCGAGGGAAAGAACATTTAGCAGGGAAGAAAGGACATGTGACAAGGTGTACTATCTGTCCCTGACAAGTTGCCAACGAGATGCGTGAATTGTTGCGTGGCCGGACAACACAAAAAGAGCAAAGGAATGAAGAGGAGGTTGAACTCCAAGACGAAATTTTAGGTAGACATAATACAAAAGGCAAAGGGATATATACTGCGGCCAGTGGCATTTCTATACGTGAGAGGCAAAGGGTTGAACAAATTGTAGACTCTAGTGATGATGATGATGAAGATCCTAAGATGGTTGCAGCTAAAAGAGAGAGTTTTTGGCATCAACAAGAAGACGAAGCCCGAAGGAGAGGTGATGAACCATCAACAAGAGGCACAAGTCAACCTACAGGCCAAGTGGGTCCTATGGACAGTTATCTTTTTAAAAGACAGAGTTCTACTCAGCTAAAAATCAAGCAAGCAATGAGAGGAGTAAAAAAGTCAGCTGAAGCGACATGACATACTTTTAAAAACATCTGCAAATGATTTTTGCATGCAGGTGTTCCCTCACATGCTACTCAGTCTCCTTATTTTCAGCCTATGATTGATGCGATAGCAGATCATGGTCGTGGGTTCAAAGCCCCCACACGTCGAGACATATATGGGCGGGGGCTTGATGGAGAATACGAGGAACTTCAACAGTGGGTTAAAAGTTTTAAGGCAATATGGAAGGAGAGAGGATGCACAATTATGTGCGATGGCTGGACTGGTACCACGAAGAAGTCCATGATTAATTTTCTTGTTTATTGCACAGAAGGGACAATTTTTATGAAATCTGTTGATGCATCAAACTATTCAAAGAACGCAAAATATTTATTTGGTTTGATGGATCAGATGGTGCAGGAAATTGGAGAGGAAAATGTTGTCCAGGTGGTCACCGATAATGAACCAAGTTATAAAGCTGCAGGGAAAGTTAATGGACAAGCACAAACACCTTTATTGGTTCCTATGTGCAGCGCATAGTCTGGACTTGATGCTTGAAGACATTAGTAAGGATCCGACTATCAGCAAGACAGTAAAGAGAGCCCAAAGAATTACCAAATTTATTTATGGTCATCCTAGGATCTTGAATATGTTCAGAGAAAAAACATCTGGAGGTCGAGATCTCATCCGTGCGGGGTCTACACGATTTGCATCTAATTTTATTTCTTTAGAATCTTTGCACAAATTCAAGAATGAGATCAAGGGTTTTATGTTTAATAAAGAGTTCTTGGAGTATATGCGGACCACCTCTAATGAATCTAAATCTGAACATTTGGAAGTAAGAAAAATTATAGAGAATAAAATTTTTTGGAGTAATATGGAGACTTATCTGAAGTTGGTGGAACCTCTCGTACAGGTGTTAAAATTGGTGGATGGGGATGATAAGAATTACATGGGATATTTGTACGAGGCAATTGACATTGCTAAGGTGCACATCAAGAACGCAGTTCCCAATACTTATATGAAGTGGTGGGACCTTATTGATGTCAGATGGGAAAGCACATTACACCACGACTTGCATGCAGCTGGTAAGTGAAGTCTTATACTGTTACATGGGAGATTATTTATTAAATTGACATTAGTAATTTTTCACCTAAATGCAGGTTATTTTTTAAATCCTCGAGTAATGTATAGTCGTCAAGTGCATATTGATGGAGAGGTGATTCAAGGCACACTAAATGTGATTGCACGTTTGTCAAGGACAATAGAAGATATGATTGAGGCAGAGAGACAGGTATACTTAGTGAAGATCTGACTTTAAGATTTATCCAATTACTTGTAATTTGAAGAGTCTATGAATTCTATTAATTGTTAATTCCATCTTTGTAGATGGAGGCTTATAGGCTAAGGCTGGAGACATATAATGAAGACTCTGTGCAAATTGCCGTAGAGAAAGTGAATCCATGTATAGTTAGTCATTACATTGTTGTCATATGTGTATAAGAAACGAGAACATACATTGATTAATTTTTTGGTTTCTTTTAATGATGGCACAACTGAGTGGTGGGTAATGATGTACAACAGAGATAGGTGTTATAATCCATTGGCTTCCGTTGCAGTGAGGGTTTTGAGTTAGACGACATCGGCAAGCCAATGTGAAAGAAACTGGAGCACGTTCAGCCTTATACACTCAAAAAGTCGTAACCCGTTAAAGGCTGAACGATTGGACAAATTGGTGTACTGCCATTACAATATGAGATTGATGATCAAAAACATCCGGTTGAGACAACAATTGAGTGAGAAACGAGCTGCAGGGCATGCAGAAGATGTTGTTGGCCAAATTGATGTGGAAGAGTTATTTGATGATGATAATCCCTTGCAGACTTGGGTTGAGATACGAGCAACTGTCGATGAGCCAGTTTTTGATCATGATGATACAGAATGGGCAGAAGGCATACTAGATGGAGCTGTTGCTAGAGATCCAGAATTAAGAACCTCGAAAAGGCAAAAAGAAAATTCACCACCTCCTTCACATGAGCATCAGAGTCAGACTGAGCATGTGCCTTTATTTGCACCTGATACTGAGTTTGAGCCTGCTAGACACTCAGAATCAGATAGTAGGCCAGTCACTCCTAGAATAGTTGGGCCACCATCATTCTTGAAAAGGAGTACATCTACATTGGAGAGGACTAATCTGGCTGCCAGAGACGATCCTGCCATTAATGAGCTGAAGCAAATTTATGTGAGGCATACACCACGAGGAAAAGGGTTATTGAATCGATTGAATTTGCAAAAGGATTTAGAAAGAAAAGAAAGCCAGCAAAAATAGGCATCACAAAAGAAAAAATCAAGTAATGTCAAAAGAAAGTTAATTGTTGATTATGATCAAGATAATGATGATAATAATGATGATGGGATAGAGTCTCCTAGTGATGATGCTGGTCCAGCTGCAGGTACTACTACCGGAGGCGGAGTGTATGCACCTTCTTTCTCCTTACATATTGACACAAGAAGAGGACAACATGAAAGTCAAGGAGATTATGATTCACAAAGTCAGTATGGACAACAGTCAGGTTATGGAGGTGGCCAACAAGAAGCAGGCATGTATAGCTGGGGAGATCGAGTAGAGTATGAAGGCTTTCAATTCCATCCACCCAGTAGTAGTTTTGGGTTAGGGTCTTCTTCTTATCCTCATACTACTTCTTTGCATCATGATTATGGAATTTCATCAAGTCAACAAGCATATACTCCAAAAGGGATTCAAAGAGGGATGCACGACTTGGCTGCATCATTGTTTAGTTATGGTGAATATAGGGAACATATGCAACCTTATTATGGATACCAGCAACAGCAACCAGATGATGAATCAGAAGGATCTACGGGTTATTATCCATATTAGTATACTCACTTATGTTTTTCATAGGTAAGGATCGTTTGATTTTGTTAACATTTATTATTTGTAAATATTTAGTACATTAACATAATATTTTTCATGTTTAATCTGTATGAAAATAGTCATTTTGTATGCGTTATGTGTACTTCTTTGTCTTAACCCACTTTTGTCACACCTAACACATAGCTAATTAATTGTTTACATTTTTTCTGATTTTTTTGGGCCCCTTTAAGCTCGTACCGGTCGTACCGGCCGGTCCCGGTACCGGTACTGCCATCCATGTATACTGCAGTTAGAGGCTTTCAATTCTTGTTGGTTGTCCTAGCCAAGGAATTCCGGGTCGAATTGGGTCCTCGAATTGGGACCCACCAATCCCGATCCGAATCGGGATCGGATCGGCCGGAATCGGCCGATCGGGACATGCCGATCCCGATCCGAATCGGCCGATCCAGATCGGGATCGGCTGATCCAGCATTCCATAGACTCCTAGCTGCATGTATATTTTGGTGACCGGCAACTTCAACCTTAGCCACTCTGCGTGTTTGACTGAGATGGGAGCAGCCATATAGGGATCCTCTATCAGTCAATTGCAAAGCCTCATTGTAGCATGGCACAATGACAACGACAATAAAGCAATAATAGCAAGAATAATTACCATAAGAACAGTAGCAGTTGTTGGGTTCGGTCGCAACCCTCGGGAAATCACAGCAGCAGAAGAACAAAATTAAAATGATTTCCCAAACCAGTTCGGGTTCTGATTGATGCAACAAAATCGAAAACGTTCTATAATAAACCACACGAGATTTATCACCTTGCACATAATATGTTATCCTGTGAAAATCAATGCCGAACATCTCGAAGCTTTGAGCCGTACAAACGTCCGGCCTCTAGAGCTTAATCCACACCAACTCTCACAGCAACGGAGTTCTCCTTCTCCAACCCACACAATCCTCCGCCTCAAGTACTCTGGCAAGAATCCAACCCTTGGAAGAAACTTGACGGCCACCTTTTTAATGGTTAAAACATTAGCTTCTATAGGTTGGAGAATATGGGTTTATAAAGAATTTAAAGGCGGCAGTTTGAACTGTCATTTCAGCCAATCCCGTCATTTAACCGCCTCAGCTAAAAGTAACTGTGGTTAAACGTTAACCCAATGGCAAATAATATATCAACATATTATTATTAACTTATTTATCAAATAAGCTTAATAATATATATATTATATATATGCCCTTTTTATTATTGTATATATACCTTTAAGCCATTTATAGATTCTTTTCCCAAAATAATCAAATGCTTTAATATATTTTCCATACAATAATATTCCGTTCTGCAAGAGTTGTTTATGTGTGATCCTCTAGGCCCATTATCAGTCTGGTTTAAAGATCCATTAACTTCTAATCTAATTAGAAGTAAATTAAACCGGTTATTCTCAATAACCGTTTAATTTGTTCCGGACCTTTTTAATCACGTTGGGTCAAGCAAATCCGCGTGATCCCAAAGGATGCCGGGTTCTTCTTCATCCTGTCTGGCACTTTGTAAGTCTTCAGTTACTGTATCGCTATAATCTCTCGCTCATTCTATGAGTCCAATCCGATCGTGTGGTATGGTTTTGTCAAACCACTAGTGATCGTTTCGTCTGACCATGACCTCCATAAAAATTTCACGTTCGTTCCAAACGAACTGATATCACCCTGGCTAGGGATTTAGTGGAGCGTCTATGTCATCACTCATTAACTGTCTGTGATATACCTGACAGACAGCGATCCCCTCTTGACCATTAACGGTCTTCGCGTTTATCCCGATGTAGCTAATAATTCGGTGTTTCATGACTTATGGTTAAAGTCACTTAACCAAATATTAAACCACACCAGTCTTCATGCAAGACCTCATTAATGTCTCAGGTCAAAGGATCAACGATACTACTGAGACAGATAGATTTTCAGTTAACATTAGGTATAATTAACCATCTGAAGATCCATCAGCAGATCAGTTCAGTCAGTGAACATCTTCCCAGGATGAACACCCATACATATGAGCTAGTGCCCCGCACTTATGACCGTGAGATTGGTCATCTACACATCATGCGTGCTGATTTACGAGTAATCAATGTCCCAGAGTGATTACTCTTCAATCAGAAACAATTTAAGGTATGTGTCCATATATAGTCAAACTTACATTCGAGATCTCATCTCGAAATTGATTTTACAGCCACATATCCTAAGGACAACGCAAAGCAATCCATATATAATAAGTTTACGTTCTAATTATTACTTAATTATATTGAACAAGATTGTACAACACATTAGGCCTACACGGCCCATAATTGGTCTGTAGGACACCTAAAAACTAACAACAGTAACTCATAAGAATAGTGAACCAAGGATTCAAAGTTCATAACAGATTGGACAGGATCAGCTGATCTGATCTTGTGGCCGGATCAGCTGATTGGGTTGGCTGATCCAGTCCCCAACTGCTAGTTCTGTAACTGTTGGGGAACTATGGCTAGCAGGTGCTAAGCATTTTAAAATAGTTAGTGATGGCTATGAAGGGCCATGAGGTTGGCATGAAGTAGCAGTTAGAGAACTATGGCTAGTATGGTTAGCCATTTTAAAACAGCTAGTAATTGCTAGGAAGTGCCATGACAGTTATAAATGGCCCTAATTTGGGGGTGAATAGCCATCATTTGGACCCTCCTGCTTCCATAATATTCCTTTTTCACTCTTCTCACTCTCTTTCATTCCTTTTCACCATTTCACTCTCTTTGCTTTCCCACTAACCCTCTTACTCTCATGCATGGTTGGCAATATCGGTCACCATAATGTGTCGGCCGGTCGATACCGATATGTATCAGCCGGTCAATCCCGATATGTATCGACTAGTATCGGCTGGGACCGGTATTGATCGCACAATTCTAATAGGCATGTCTGAATACAAAGATAAAACCTGTTTTACTAATATGAACATCATGTGTCCATGCTCCTTCACATGATTTTACAAAATCTATACAACTGTTTTTAATTGAAGTTCATGTTAGTGGGCCAAGAGAGGTCTGGTTTTAAGCATGATGCATGTTAAGGAGAGTAAGATGATGCCGTAACCATTTATCATAATAAAGGATAAGATTTTCATTTTTCAGTATTTGCTTAAAGATAATAAATGCTGAAATGATATAACAAAACCTGAACTAGATGGTATACTCGCAACGAGGGGAGCGGAGAGGGTCTTCATGTTGAATTTCACAGGGAAGAAGCCCGAGCAGCAGGTGGCACTGAAGAACAAGTGCTCTGATGAGAGGAGCAGAGTGAAGGGAAGAGTGGAGGTTATATCAGGAGCAGAGAGCAACATATCATTTTGGAGAAAGAAGGAAGATTCAACAACCATCACATGCTGTGCACAAGAGGTGTTTTAGATGCCTTTCTCTGAATCATGTAGTTCAAGAGTGCAGAAATGGTGTTGTTTTTTGGAGGTGTAGAAGAGTTGGTCATCGTAGTTATGCCTGTATGGAAGAGTTGAAATCTGAGAGGAATGTTTTAGATCGTGCTAATGAGGAAGATAGTGTTTCTCTGTCAGGTCCACTGGTTCATGTGCCTTGGTTCTATGCCTTCCGCAGGAATCTCACCTTTTTCGGTGGTTGTTTGATTGGAATTTCTTCAACTGGTTATATTAATGTTGATGATCTTCGGAAGTCCCTTACTTTGCAGTGGCTGGAGGTAAAATTTTGGAAGATTTCTATAGGTAAAGAAGATACAATCATATAATGGACACCAACAGGAAGGATTAGGCAGTCACTTCTGAAGATCTCTGTACGTGGTGTGGTCACCATGGAGTCCAGGTTTTGGTATGCAGGAAGTAAACAATGGACGCTTGGTTTGGTTTCATGTGAAAGGTTTACCTTTCTTTCTGTGGGATGCAGACGTATTTCATGCAATTGTATCTTCATTTGGAACATTAAGGAAGATAAATGAGGATGCCAGTTCATGGGGATTTCTTGGTTTTGCAAAAATGTTGGTAGAGGTGGAGGGAGCATGGGTGCTGGAACACGAAGCTGTCTTGGAGTTCCAAGAAGTTTTGGGTTAAGTTTAAAGGAAGAATCTAAGATGGGTGTGGTAGCCGATGCTGATAAACTATCCAAACCTGAAGACGGGTGGACATATGCAGAGGTTGTTCAAGCTTACCGGAGATACGGAGAAGTTAGGGCAGAATGAGCTGCTGTCGTGAGGAAGAAGACAATGAGTCCAAGTGAGTTTACTCGTCTGGAATCAGCTGATAGGATCAACTCCGTTATGCATGATGACTTTAACAATCATGTGCTTGCTCATGGTGACCATAACAGTGGGGCGTCGGGGTGAAAATATCGAATAACTTGCAAGATGACTGTTCTGCCCGAAGCATTTGGAGGAGGAAGTAGGCAGAAGGGGTAGTATGGGGATTTCGGCAGATTTTCTGTGGAACGAAGCTATCTCCACTCTTGTTTCCCAAGTTGTTGATGGTTTTAGCAGGGAAATTAAAAGAAAGAAACAGACTAGGTTTTAGAAAGTGTCTTCGTTCATGGAAAAGAACGGGCATTGCGGCACCGGCTCTGTAGCTGCCGTTGGGAGATATGTGTTTGCAGCTGCCGTCGGGAGTACCAATACTGCAGCTGCCACAGGGAGAAATGCTTCCACAGCTGCCGTCAGGCGAACTGCTCCCATAGTTGTCGCTGGAAGTTCAGCTAGAGATTGCCAAAAATGGCAAAACAGTTTTGGAAACTCCTAAAAACCATACATAAGTTTTTGGGGAATTAACAGGTATGTATTCTTTACATTCTAATCCCAGCCCGGGTTCCCGACTCCTTCTGTCAACTTCTATGAAAGATGCCGGGATAGTCGACAATGCCAAATCTATTAGAGCTGTCATTGGAGTGCCTGTGGAAGAAAATCAGGGGAAACTTTTTGAAGTTAAAGAGTGCAATAAATCTAAGAGTCATTTTAGCAGTTGGAATAATGAAGACATTGAATGGAGGCCGACTATTCTGGGTATGGATGTTAAAAATAAAGTAGGGCAGTTGGGGAAAATCTGCTCTTCTACAGCAGAAGCAGCATTAGTGAACAAACAGACACAGAAGAAAAATCCAATACAGAGTTTTGATCAAGGGACGGGGAAGAAAGTGAAGACATAGCCTAAGAAAGGAAGAGAAGACGTGTGTACACAATGATTCTAGTGTCTTGGAATATCAGGGGCCGTAATGATTCTTCTCAGCAGATAGGAGTTAGAGAATTTGTTGCTTGTATGAAGACAGGCATTCAGAAACAAAGTTGGAGAAAATTGAAGCAGTGGTTTTAAGGAAAATTATAGGTTGGTTTGATTTTGGTTTTGTTTTCAGAAGGTCTATGTGTTTCTCTGGCGGGGTTTTAGTTGTTTGGGGATGAGATATCTGGAATGTCAACTTTTAAAACATTGGAGAATATTCAGATCTCAGTTAAGCTTTATAACAGTGGCTGTAGTAATGGATGGATGCTTTCTTGTGTTTATGGTCCCTGTCTTGCAACTGAGAGATCAATGACGTGGGAAGAATTGTCAATTTGTCAAGAAAATTTCAAGTTACCCTGTTGTGTGATCAGAGACTTTTATGAGATAAGGTCTCCTCAAGAAAGAAGCAGAGGTGGTAATTTTATAAAGGGGATGTTGGTTTTCATTCAGTGGCTTGATGGTTGTAGTTTGCTTGAATTAAATTTATATAAGCAGAAGTTTTCTTGGAGAAATGATCGGAAAAATCCGTCGGCTTCAATCTTCCCCTTGGCTAATCTTTTATCACACCTTAGAACCATATCTGATCACAGCCCATCAGTAGTTAGATGCCAAGATAACAAGAGAAACATTCAACCTTTTTGGTTTGAAAAGGTGTGGTTGGAAAGTGAAGATTTTAGAAATTTCATTTCTGATAGGTGGTGCAAGACTCAAATTTCTGAAATGGGAGTGAAGTTTTGGGCTGTCAAACTTGAAAGGCTTAAAAATGAGATCAAAAGTAACGGAGACTAGAAAGGTACAAGCACAAGAAACATTTTTTTTTGAAAGCAGACGGTACCACATATTGTATTAAACAAGAAGAAGAATTACAAAATGATACAAAGAGCTCTCCAAAAGCACCCCAACAGAAGGGCGAAAAAAAATGGAACACCCAGTAAGTTTCCCACTCAACACTCCCCTAATAAAGCAATAAAAGAGGAAGTGTCACTATGCTCTTTACAAGAAGTACGCTCCCATTTTCTCACCCTATCATAGACAAACCAAACGACTCTTATCTGAGGCCCAAGCTTCCTTTTTGAACATTCTTCTATTTCATTCCCCCTAAATAGTCCATATGGTGGAGTGAAGAATTAACCACCAAATGATACAATCAGCTTTGGGAGCCACGAGAAGGGACCACTGCCGCAGGAGAGAATCCACTGATGTAATCTGCAGATCTAGTTGCTTACCTTAAGAAAAATGGCCTGCCAAGTAGGGGTGCAAATCGGGTCGGATAGATCCGACCCCGACCCGATCATATTACTTCTATTCAAATTCGGATCCTCCCATATACCCGCATTTGGAGATCGGGTTTCCACAGGTAGCTCCACTGGATCTCCGTATATCCTCCGTAAATTCCCAGATTTTTTGGGCTTCCGATCCCAGCCTCCCCACTGCCTCCGCATACCTCTTCCCTCTCTGTCTTGACTGCCCGACCACGGCGCCTCTGCCATCATCGACGCCTGCGGCCACACCCTCCATCTAGCACCACTGCGTCAGCATGCTCCGACCATAGCTCCACCTCCACCTCCCCTTCCAACACTGCTGAGCCAGAAGCAGGTACCGGACACATGAGCCGCCGATGCTTCCTCCTCTCACCTTCCCGCCCATGCATAGCCTTGCATCTTCCCCAGCTTCCCAGGCTCCGATCGCTTGCGCCGCTCGATACATCAATCCACCCTCTGCAGCCGCCCGCGCCACACAACCTAGAAGCACCACTGCCCAACCCAGCTCCCGACAAACCCTAGATCACCGCCCATCCAAAACCTGGGTACCGGCCAAGTGGAGCATCCCCAACCTGCAATTTCTACTGTTGAAGAGATCGAGCAGGGGAGGTAGTTGGAATTGGATTGCCGGAGGTGAAGCATCCCCAAATCTGATCTCCGACTTCGATCGAGTGAAGGGAATAAAGAAGACCGGAGAACGGGGACCTCGTGCAGCTGCTGCAGTGGTGGATCCGCCATCTTGTTGCCGTCGCTGACACATTTGGCGGGATAGATCTGGTAACTCTCCTTCCCTCGCCACCGACCGCTCCTCTTCTTTTGGTGCTTCTAGCAAACCCTATGGCGGTGGTCTCTTCTCCAACCTGTCACGGCTTGTTCCAGATCCTTGCTGGCCCATCATCTGTCGGCTGCGCTAGGGCCTCATCTTTTTCTTCCTCCTCTTCTTCGTCCTTCGCTGCCATCTACTCTTGCCACCTGCCACGGCAGTCTCAGTGTTGTCAGACCCAGCACCCTACGATGTCTCCTACTACTAGCCCTCCAAAGTGCTCCCAAACTTCACGGAGGTCCAGCAGCTCCAGATCGAGCTCTCCGCCATGGTGGGTATCAACGGTGGCATGCTGCTCTGCTCAAGTGGGAAGGCGTCTGGAATCTCACCCTTCACATGATTCGGACCTCCGAATCCTCCGACAATTATCCAGATGAGGCATAGGGAAAAGCGGATCCGGGTCCAAATCCGGTGTCTTGGCGCAGGTCTTATTCGGATCCGGGTCGAAACCCATCTGCATCCTACCGTTTTGCACCCCTACTGCCCAAGGATGGCAATCTCGGTATCGGTACCGGTACCGGTGGGTACCGGTACCGATACGTATCGGTATCGGTATCGGCCGTATCGGCCGGTACCGGCCAATAAAAAATTAATAAAATTTTTCTTATTCTTTTTACTACAAAGACCGGTATCGGCCGATCTAGGGGGTATCGGTACCGGTACTGGCCGATACCGGTACGTACCGGCCGATACGTACCGGTATCGGCCGATACTGCCAACCATGCTACTGCCAAGTATCAACTGTAAAGGCGCACTGTACAAACAGGTGATCGAAAGATTCATGTTCTTCCCTGCATAGTCAACACAAAGGAGATATATCACACCCAAACTGAATCAACCTATCCATAGTAGGCAATCTCTTGAGAGACACCCTCCAAATCAAAGTCTTGACCTTTAGAAAGGAGACTTAGGAGCCCAAACGTGCTGAAGATACAAGCACAAGACACATTCTTGAGAGAATCCGAAACTTCGAAGCTATTTTGGAGAATAATCTGCTTTCAGAACAACAGCAGAAAGAATTGTCTATGTTTAAAATCAAATTTGCTGATTGGTTAAGGGAGGAAGAAATACACTGGAAGCAGAAATCCAGAGTTCAATGGTTATAGGAGGGGGATTACAATACAACTTTTTTTTCCATAGAGTTGCTAATGGAAGAAGAAGCAGTCAGTATATTTCTATATGAAAATAGGAGAGGAGTGGGTGTCAGAATGAAGGATTGATTGCTGAAGAATCTGTTAAATTTTATTCCTCATTGTTCAATGCTGAAAAAAGATGGTATCCTAAATGAGCTGACCCAGAGGTTATGTATTTGCCTGAAGCACAGACACCAATATTTACTGCTGGGGTGACACTGGAGAAGGTGGAAGCGGCTATTTTTAGTCTGGGTGGGGATAAGGCAACAGATCTTGAAGGTTTTCCAATGTTTTTTTATCAGAAGTACTGGGATGTTATCAAATCAGAGGTTGTCAATGCAATTCAACATTTCTTTCAGAGAGGAAGAGGTATAGAAAACATAAATCAGACCTTTTTAGTACTTCTTCCAAAGAAGAATGAGGCTGTGGAGTTGCTGTACACCCACTGGCCTTCTCAATGGGTCTTAAAAAATTATCACAAAATTACGACTGAAGTTTGATTGAAGAGAATCAAGCAGGTTTTGCTCCTGGTCGAAGAATACATGAAGTTTTTTTCTGACTCATGAAACTTTATTTTCTATCAAGAGAGGAAAGAAGAAATGATTTGCTTGTAAGTTGGACTTTAGTCAGGCTTATGATTGAGTGTCTTGGGCATGTTTATGGAATATTTTAAAAGACATGATTTTCCAGAAGCGTGGATTTCTTTGGTTAAGCAAGTATTAGTACAACTAAATTTTCCATCATTATAAATGGTAATGTTTTTGGATACTTTGCATCCACAAGGGGATTGAGGTAAGGTGACCTTTTGTCAACTTTGCTATTTGTTATTGTAGCCAATATGCTTAGCATAACGTGTTACGTTGCAGTTGGTCAAGGTTTGATTAAGGGAATTCAAATCTTTAAAGCTTCTCTTGGGCTTTCTCGCTTGAAATATGCTGATGACACGTTGTTATTCATGGAAGGGGGCAAGGATACAGCCATTGAAGTGATGTTTTTGTTGAAGAATTGAAGCATTTTCTGGTTTGAAGATAAATTTTGATAAGAGTGGTCTGATTGGCTTTGCCATGGACAACATTGAGCTTCAAAAATGTGCAGAAGTAGCTGGTTGTAAAGTTGAGACGCTTCCTATCTACTACTTAGGCAGCTAAGAGCTTCAAAGTGGGAACCATTGATACAAAGAATTCAGCTGAAATTGGCAATGTGGAAATCCAGGAATTTGTCCTTGGTAGGAAGAGTTACTTTGTTGAATTCTGTTTTGTCTGCTATTCCTCTTCATTTTCTCTCTATTTTTAAGCTGCCAGAAGCTGTTAGAAAAAGAGTGACAGGATTCATAGGAAGGTCTTGTGGGGAGGTAGCAAGGAAGATAAGAAAGGAATCCCTGGGAGAAAGTTTGTTCGTCTTACAAGAATGGAGGTTTGAGTGTTTGTGATTTGAGTTTGATGAATAAGTCTTTGATGGAAAAATGGTTATGGAATCTATTTATGAAAATCCTTCTTTGTGGAAACAAATCATACAGCAGAAGCATTATACTTCTTTTATCAAGCATTATCTTCCCATGAGAAATAATTCATACATGAGTTGTTTGTATCAAAATGGGTGGATGATTGATGGACCAAAATCTCGTCTACCATGATCAGGGCCTTCTATCTTTGATTAGAGGGATGTCGTCGGGTAGCCCCTGCAAAATAGAACACCGTTAGAGCCTGGGAGGCATCTTCTTCGGGAGTTGTTGCACCATTGTTACCTCGACGCCAAAGGCTATAAGAGGTGAGGCAGGGGTCTTCGATAAAGGGGACCTCGACATCACAGATCATTTTCTGCATTCTGTCTCCTCCTCCGCAATACCTCTCTCTGTTGATTCAGCCAGAAGTATGTAGGAGTTTCTTGTGACCACCGCTATACCTTCACCATTATGGTCGCTACGCTATGAGGGATGAAAGGTATGAGGCTTTGGTAGACGAAGACCGTTGGGCATTGGGGCCTTCTCAGGCTTTAGGAGAGCTTTTGGCAAGGATACAAGACACCTACCGAGTACCTCCTCAGTATACCCTCGTACTATCGATGTCGGAAGAGCGGATATTCTCCATCAAGAGGCACTCCTTCATGGTCTATGAGGTCATGTTTGAAGCAGGGTTTTGTCTTCCACTTCCCTCCTTCGCCCTCCAGTTATTAGAGCGGCTTCAGGTTGCTCCTGCTCAATTGATACCGAATGCATGAAGATTGGCATTTACGTTCGTCGTGTTAGCCCGGGACAAGGGGCATCCCTCACCGACGGCGGAAATGTTCCTGAACCTGTATGAGCCCATATGAGACACTAAAGATTTGAATAGGGGGTTTATGAACTTTCGGGCGTGCGACAAGAGCCCCATTTTGCTCGAGAAATTCTCGAGTGTGAAACCCTGGAAGGAGACTTTCTTTTGGGTAGTAGAGCGCCCCATGGGGCGGTGGCCCTTCCCGATCTCCTTTCGGGACTTGTCTTTGACGGGTTCTGTCAACAAGAAGACTTTGCCGTTGCCAGCCACTAATTAAGAGACGGTGGACGCCATACTGAAGGGCGAGGCTCCTGATGTTGGTGTGCTGGTCGGCGAAGAGGCCCTACATCGGATGGGTCTCTCTAGAATCCCCGTTCCTTGTAAGTGTGATTACTTTAGGGTTCATTTTTTTTGATTCACTGGATTCTGATGGATGTTTTGCCCTTTCTTTATTTGTGCTGTCCGTCGGCAGTGACGGCTTGTCCTAACTGCATGGGAGTTGAGGGGCCTATTACGACTGGCGTTCCTCTAGGGGTAGCCCTTGATCCGGAGCTTCGACAGATGTTGCCCGTTACTGTTACCTCCCTTAGGTCAGGTGTCTAGAAGTACATCCATCTGGACGTCCTTAGGAAGGAGAAGAAGAAACCTGTCACGAGTAGTTCTTGGTCGGGGTTGCCGGAACCTCGCCCCGGCTACGAGGTGGTTATTCGTGCAGACCCCAAACTGGGGCAGAGCCGGTGGTTCGAGCGAAGGATCTGTCCTATGGCGGTTATGGCCATGACTTTTACAGTGCCCCCCTCTGGGCCCGCAGGAAGGACCAGGGAGAAAGAGAGGGACGCGAGAGGCTAGAAAGAGGAGGAAGAATCGGCGGCATCCTCAGTCCCGAGTGGTGGAGCCAGAGGGAAAGATGAGGATGAGGAAGCGTCCTCGGCTAGTAGCAGTGGCACCGGGGAGGACAATCAGGGGCCTCCGCAGTAGGGGCCGACGAGAACGAGGAAGAAGAGGAGGAAGACGAAGAGGAAATTGCCCTTCTCCGACGACGTCAGTTAAGAAAGGGGCTGCGGCCGCTGACTGAGCAGACAGAAACTAGTGGGGGTAGAGCAGGAGGAGACGACGCTCCCACATCTCCTCGCAGCAGGGGCTCGGGGCGTCAAGGGTCAGTTTCGACTCGACAGGAGGGCCCGTGCCTCTTAGTCCAACAGTGACATGCAGAATGTTGGGGGCCTCTCGACTGATGTTATTGCACATCCTCCGGAAAGGGGTGGTAATGATGGAGCTAGCAGCGGCGATCACGCGGGGGGTGTCACAGGCTCTATCAGGGACGGCCTCACCAAAGACCTTCTCTCCCCTGGGGCGAAGCGGGAGCAGGCGAGTCAAAGGATGCTCCCCTCGCGAAACGCCATCATCGGGAGGTGCATCACCCTCCTTTCATCATCCCGCCCGAACGGGTGGTAGCGGTGGCATCCTCTCTGGAAGCTTCTGCGGTGCACGGAGGGTCGCCAAAATCGGTGGCCACAGCACTGGGCAGCATTAGCCTGGTTGACTGGAGGGCACTTAGACGTTTGACTCCCCTGGGCCGAACCGTTAAGGAGGGGCGGAGCCAAATGTTACGGGGGAGTGGCTAGTAGCGATGGCGGGAAAGCGGGAGCCGCCATCGAGCGGAGGAGCGGGGGAGACATCCCTAAAGTGGGCCAACGCCTGATTGGCTTCAGAGGTCGCCCTTCCCCCAATCAGGCCCTACGATGTCTAGGCCATCAGGGGCATTCTTCAATCCGACCTTGCAGGAGATATTCAGGCCCAACTCCTACAGGGAATTGCCCGTGGCAAGCAATTGGTGGCCCAGGCTTCGTATGATGATCTTTCTTCAATCCTTAGTCTCGACGAGGCATTAGAGGCAGCGGCGCATCTCGCAGTTACCGAGGCGGATGTAGTCGGCTCCAAAGGGGAAAGGTTGAACGTGACCCTACAGGGGGTTAGCGCTGATACCTCGGCCGCTAGTGACTCTGTGACCCTTGAGGTCCTCGGACAGCTTTGTTTTCGTTCTGACGATCGAGCACTACAGGCCATGACCGCCACCGATCTTCTTGGGGATATGGCCTCTGCTGCGCTGCGAGCAAGTCTCTACGTTGCGGTCCTCTCAGATCGTTGGCGTTTAGAGTCTAGGTTAGCCTCATCCATGTTCGCATGACTCTGCGAGCTGAACGGAGAGTATCGGTCAGATGTAGCAAAGGCGGAGAGGCTTCAGCAAGAACTGAGGGCATTCGAGGAACGGGCCGCAGTGGCAAAGAGGGAGTAAAAGGCTATCCGCGGAGAGAGGATGGCTGATCGGTAGGTGATTCGTCAAAATGGGGTGGCCGTCTACTGAGCTTCTGATGAGTATCGGCAAGCCTTGGTGGCTTATGCTGTCAAGATCGAGGAGCCGATATACGACGCTGGCTGAGACGACGGATAGCTTGCCGACTTTGTTGATGCCCAAGCGTGCTTCCTCCCAGTTGAGGTTCCATCATCTTTAAGGATGGGCCTATCTTCCCCAGGGGATCGCCCTGCCGACGAAACATCTCGGGTCCCCTGATGTATTTTAGGAGGGGTCTTAGCTTTTAGCTGTAACTCCTTTTCTTCTCTTTTTGAAATAGAGAGAGACTTTTTCTATTATTGAATGTATTGTGTCACTCAACGTTTTAAATTAAATGCTTCACGGTATAAGCTTTCTTTGAATATCCTTTGTGTGACTTTCTTTAAATATCTGCTTCTTTCTTTGCATAAGTCCTATCTTCAGGTAGGGACCCCCTTCTCCGCGAGGCTCGGCTCGGCAGAGGTTGTAGGCCGATCAAGTTTTATCCTATCTTTGGGTGAGGAGCCCCTTCTCTGCGAGACGAGGCTCGACAGAGGTAGCGAGTTTTATCCTATCTTCAGGTGGGCAGTCCCTTATCTACATGACGAGGCTCGACAGAGGTAGTAGATCGATCGAGTTTTATCCCATCTTCGGGTGGAGAGTCCCTTCTCTGCAAGACGAGGCTCGTTAGAGGTAGTAGACTGATCGCGTTTTATCCCATCTTTGGATGGGGAGCTTCTTCTTTGCGAGATGAGGCTTGGCACGAGTAGTAGACCAATCGAGTTTTATCTCATCTTCGGGTGGGGAGTCCCTTCTCTAGGAGACGATGCTCGACAGAGGTAGTAGACCGATCGAGTTTTATCCCATCTTCAGGTAGGGAGCCCCTTCTCTTCAAGACAAGGTTCGACAGAGGTAGTGGACCGATCGAGTTTTTTCTTATCTTCGGGTGGAGAGCACCTTCTCGGCGTAGTGGTATGTCCTATTCGAAGTATTATCATTATACACAACATGGTGAAAAGCGAAAAGCTTTATTAGAAGCGACAATGTTTAGTAGTCTCCTAAGAATAGTTTTTAATTAAGGACTTTCTATCCTTTTTATTCAAATGAAAAAAGAACAAAAAGTAATGATTGCAATCCCCCACTCGTCTGGCTTACATCGCCACGATAGGCTTCTTCAACTAGGCATTGGTGGCCACTACGTATGTCTGCCAGACGACATTCTGGTTCCTACGGGCTTCTCCGATCCCTTCTTTGGTCAGAAACTTGAGCTTCTAGTGGAGACTGGAGGGGACGATTCGAAACCGCCCTCTCGATTTTCTCCCTAAAATGGCACTGTAGGTCGAGGGCATGTCTACCACCGTAAACTCGATTTCTCGGGTCATGGTCAGCGGAGGGGTCCCTAACGTAAGAGGGAGAGTTATTTGTCCTTCGACGGTCACCGACTGGCCACTGAAGCCGTAGATCGGGGTTAGGACCTTCCTCATGTTAGATAGATTCGGTTCGAGTTGTTTGAAGCAGTCGAGGAACAAGATATCCATGGAGCTGCCATTATCGATGAAAACCCTTTTAACTCGATAACTTGCAATGTCAACCTCAATTACTAAGGCGTACATTATGGGGAAGTACGATACCTTGAAGGTTTTCGTTGGAAAAAGTAATGGGCTCCCTGATTAAGATCGGGCGGGTGACGAAGGCGACTTCTCATGCAAGCCTCTGAGTTTCAAATGCGTAGCTTCGCCTCTTTTTGTTGTTGTCTCCGCCACTGGAAGCTTCTCTATAAATCATATAGATGACCCGATCGGGAGGGGCTGGTCGCTCCTGATTTGCGGGCGGAGGGGATCAATTGCCATCTCTCGCGCCCTGTCGGATCTCTTGATCTCCACCATGAGCAACATACATCTTCAGATATCCTCGTTTAATGAGGTCTTCAATTTCTCTCTTAAGGTCATAACACTCAGATGTGAAGTACCCATATTCGTTGTGGACGGCACATAACTTCCTTGTCTTATTGGCCCCTGGAACTGGTTTCGTCTTTCACATAGCACTCATTTTTTATTTCCTAAAGAATGCGGCCGATCGGTGTGTTCAGCATAGTGTAATTTTCTTCTCGTTTAGAGAACCGGTCACGTCGTCCTTTCGCATGTTCTTGGCGTTGATCCTTGTAGGGTCGACTTGGCTGGTCTCATTCCAGCCATCATTTATTCCGACTAGAAGCTAGTTGGTCTTCAATCCTACCCTCAAGGTCTGGGCGATTTTATAGGGTTTTACACGCACGGAGCAGTTCCTTGCTATTAATGCACTAGTTAACCTTCCTTATAAAGTCAGGAAGGTCGACCGGAAGCTCCTTGCTCAGCTCAACCTGAGCATGCTGACTAGTTGTCCCTGCTATAAAATACTGCACTGCGTTAGGCACATCTACATTGGGGATCTTTAGGGTGAGTTCATGAAAATGCGCCTAGTACCTCCGCAGCGACTCGTCTCTTTTTTGGTGCAGAGACACCGTAGAGGCCGTGGTTACTAGCATCCGCTTGCTTGCTGCAAAAGTATTCTAGAAGGAACGCCATAGCTCCTTGAAATTGTCAATGGAGTTGGCTTTGAGCTGCCGGAACCACCATCGAGCGTTTCCCTCCAGCGTTGTCGAGAAGGCTCGGCATTTGATTTCGTCTGGCACGTTTAGAGGCGAAGACGTGCTCTTCAGCATCTGCAGGTGATCATCTGGGTCCTTTCGCACCGTTGTAAGTCTTCAGGGTGGGCATGCGGAACCATAGAGGAAGAGGTTCCTCCCGCACCCGCCTAGTAAAATAGGAGGTTCGCTCCCCTGAATCTTCCAGGACGGACTTTCGATCTTGTCGGAGTAGCTTTTCTACCGATTCCTCTAACCTTCGCACCCTCCTCTCTTCTAGAGACAAATGGCGGGAGTGACGGCTAGTCCCACCATGCCTATTCCGAGACGGGGCCGTCGAGCTTGAGGAAGAGGAGTTTCGACTGGAGGACCTTCGAGGGGAGGTGCTACTGTCGTGGGTGTCCTCTTCCTAATGGTGGCGACGTGAACCCTTGGTCTGGGGCTAGGCGAGACTTCTCGCTGGGCCACCGTGCTCGAGCCGATCGCTCGCGTGACCGACCTCGCTCCGCGGGATCGGGGATTAAAGGGTACATCTCTACGGGGATGACAGGACCACCCGACAGGGGCGGCGATACAACTTGTACTGAGTTTTCTGTGTCCTGGCAACTCCCCGCAGGGCTAACTATCTATTCTCGCCTCCTGCGCTGCGTGTCCTCTTCGAGGCAGTCGACCCTCGCTTCCAGTCGTTGGATCAAATACTGAAGGTCGGGGCCTTCTGCTTGGTAATTCTTGCCGTTACGAGGTCTCGGCAGAAGGACATCAACAACCAGAGGAGGTGGAGGTGGAGGGAGGGAGGTTTATTCCCTTAGCCGTAGTTTCCTTTTGTCAAGACGCCCTACTATTATCGCCTCTCGTCATGACTTCTTGGTTCGTTTCCTACAGACATCGCCAAAAGATGATGGACCAAAATCTTGTCTACCACGATCAGAGCCTTCTATCTTCGATCAGAGGAACGTCGTTGGGTAGTCCTTGCAAAATAGAGTACCCTTAGAAGGCCCCTAATGGCAGTCCGAGGGAGGCCCCTCCGACGCCTAAGTCAGAAGGTTGGGGATGTTGGAGGGAAGATCATAGAGGCTTGGGCATCAGAGAGGATACCTGTGTCCATAGGGGTACGGGGCCTTATATAGTGGTCAGGTAGGGAGCCCCTCCAAGAAGTAGTTCCTAGCTTGATTAGGGAGAGTAGACTCCGAAGAATTCATCAAATCATTTCCTTATCAGGAAAGGAAGATCTTTTTGAGGGGAGTTTGGGAACGGGAGGGATCCTTCCCAGATACGGCATGGCCAACTTAGGACTCTGTAGGGGAGATAGATCCTAACTGGGTTGGTACGTAGCTACGCCCGTCTGCAGCTTCCGGGCTTCCCCCCTCAGGGGGGCTAATATGGGTATGGGGATTCCACTTGGTGGGCCGGTCCGTTGGTATATGGGCATGTGGATTCCACAAGTGAGTCAATGATTTACTCAGTTGTCTTTCTGATGGCTAGTTAGTAAGTGGTTATCCTTGTTGCTTCGGGATAAGGAGTGAGTCACCTATTCGGAGGGGCAACAAACTAAGAAAGAATGACCAACAAGATAAAGATAAGAAAAATGAAGGTGAGTATGGTGTCTGATCCATGACTTAACTCATTCCCTAAGAAGATTTTTCCTATGCATTACTTTCTTTTTGTATTATACAAAACTTTATAGCCAAAGAAAAGAAGTTAAGATAAGCAAAGAAACATTAGTAAATGAGAGAAAAGAAACAATAGTGAATGAGAGAACATAACATGGTGAGTGTAAGGTTGAAGTAGGGAGTATGTGATCCCATTGAGTCGAATAGTGGGACTCACGATGTTGATTCAATGTTTTTTTTTTCTTTTTTTCTTTTTTTAGGAGATGGCTTTTGACAGTACTCCACTTCAGTCATAGTTCTGGTCAGTAGAGTATTTTGTTTTTAGTTATGTACTTGTACTTTCTTATACTTTGATTTAGTTGTACTAATGTATGTGTATAATGGATGTAGATTAAATAGGAGGGAGATAGGGCAGAACAGGAGGCAGCGGTAATAGCCCACAGGCCGCTCCTCTCTCTCTTTTATAGCATGAGTTAAAAGGTTACAAATAAAACACATAATAAACCCCATAAACCTACACACAAAGAAGAAAAAGAGAGAATAAAAACGTAATAACCAGCTGGACAAAATTACTCCTGACTACACTCCCCCTCAAGCTGAGCATATATGTCAAAAATACACAGTTTATACAAAAGAGAGACAAAAACTTCCTTAGACAGCCATTTAATAAAAACATCAGACAGTTGATCAGTTGAGCGAACATGAGAGACATTTCTTCCCATTATCTAACTTTTTGCGAATGAAATGACGGTCAATTTCAATGTGCTTGGTGCGATCATGCTGAACCGGGTTATTAGCAATGTTGATGGTAGCTTTGTTGTCACAATACAGGTACATGGGTGTGTGAACTTGAACACCAAGATCTTGAAGAAAGAGCTTAAGCCATAATATCTCTATAACACCATGTACCATAGCCCGATTTCAGCTTTTGCACTAGAACGAGTACAAATAGTTTGTTTCTTACTGCGCTAAGTAACAAGGTTTCTACTCAGAAATAAACAATAACCAGTGGTTGACCTCTTATCATCACGAGAACTTGCCCAATCCACATCAGTATAAGCATCAATGTTCACATGTGGAGCCTGAGTGTACAACAAGCCTCTACATAGACAAGACTTGATGTAATGCAAAATTCTCTCTACAGCTTGCATATGTGGAGACCAGGAGCATGCATAAACTAACTGACAATGCTAACTGCATAGGCAATGTCTAGTCAGGTGCGAGATAAGTACAAGAGTTTCCCAACAAGGCGTTGGTAGGAACCTTTATCCGACTCAAACAGGAGCTCCCCACCTAACTCAGACAATCCATGATTAGTCTTTATCGGGGTATGAGCTGGTTTATACCCTAGGTTCCCAGTTTCTTGAAGTAGATCAAGAGCATAGTTTCGTTGACAAACATATAGACCTTACTGAGACTTGGCCACCTTAATATCGAGAAAATACTTCAGCTCTCCAAGATCCTTAATGTCAAACTCATGTGCCAGACTATCTTTAAGCTTTTGTATCTCTATGGTATGATCCTCAGTAATAATCATATCATCCACATACACAGGAACTACTACCATATGACCATCCACCCATTTGGTAAAGAGAGTATGATCAGAGTTGCCATGTTGGTAGCCAAACTGTACTATGGCAGATATGAACCTATCAAACCAAGCCTTTGGGGATTGTTTCAAACCATACAGTGCCTTCTTGAGCCGACATACTCTTTCCCTAGCTTTCAATCTAAGAGGGGGTTGCATACACACCTCCTCTTGTAGATCACCATTAAACTGGACAGTAAGGTAGAACAGAACTCTGATAGATTTTAGCTTGGCCACATGGGCGAATGTCTCTAGATAATCCACACCATAAGTCTGAGTAAAGTCTTTGGAAACAAGTCTAATCTTATACCTTTGAACAGTACCATCAGAATGATAGTTAATAGTGTACACCTCTGTTGTCAAGGCGCTCGCTTAGGCGCCGCCTAGGCGTCGCCTAGGCGCCAAGGCGCTTTCACAAGCACCAAGGCGCTGGGCGCCTTTCCAACATGTGAAAAGGCGCCCAAGGCGCCTGCCTAGGCGCCCAGATTTTTGAAATCTGGGGTTCTTGCCCCTTTTTTTTTTTTTATATACATATATGTATATATATACACATATAATTATATAAATACATACTAATACATATATATAGACATATTACATACATATATTTAGATTTATATATACAAACATGCATATATATGTATATGTATACATCTAAATATATGTATCATGTATGTAAAATGTGTATATATATCTATCTATCTATCTATCTATCTATATATATATATATACATATTCATATTCCATACATACATTTAGATATATTTGTGTATATATATGTATATATTATGTAATTAGACATTTACACATATTACATACATACATTTATACATAGATATATATGTATGTATGTATATATATGTGTGTAAATCTAAATGTATATATATATATATATACATATACATATTATATACATACATTTAGATATATTTGTGTATATATATGTATGTATATTATATATATATATATATCTCAAATTAAAATATTATATGCATATATATATATATATACAAATATGTATATATATATATATATACATCTATATACATATACATATTACATACATACATTTAAATATATTTGTGTATATATATGTATGTATATATTATATAGTTAGACATATACACATATTACATACATACATTTATACATAGATATATATGTATGTATGTATATATATGTGTGTAAATCTAAATGTGTATATATATATATATATATATATATATATATATATATAAATGTATGTATGTAATATGTGTGTAAATCTAAATGTGTAAATGTATGTATGTAATATGTGTGTAAATCTAAATGTGTATATATATATATATATATATAAATGTATGTATGTAATATGTGTGTAAATCTAAATGTGTATATATATATATATGTGTATCTAAATGTATGTATGTAATATGTGTGTACATATATATATATATTATATATATGTATATATATATCCTAAATTAAAATATTATATTATGAAGTTAACGCCTAGGCGACGCCTAGGCGGGCGCCTAAGCGCTTAGGCGGTTCAGAACCTCGAGCACGCCTTGGTCGCCTTACCGCCTTGACAACTATGGTGTACACCCATCTGGATCTAACCAAACTCTTCCATGGAGACAAGTCACTAACTCCCAGGTGTTATTTTTTTTCAAGAGTTTTCATCTCTTCTTCCATGGCTTGCATCCACTTTGGATCCTTAACATCTTTTACAAAGGAGTTAGGAACATGATATGTGGAAATAACAGACAAAAAGAACAATAGGATGGTGAGAAACGAGAATATGAGATGTAGTGGGAAATAGGATGCTTGGTACACGTTCTCGTTCCTTTTCAGACAACAATAGGCAAGTCCAAATCTGTAGGAGCTGTAAATGAGGGGGTCAAAGAATGACCTGAAATTTTAGCAGTTTCTTGAGATGGTGGATCTATGGGAGGCCTATACTTGTGCCATGTATACCTGGAATAAGTGAGAATATCCAATGGGGACTTGTCAGGCAATCCAGATATAATACTAGTCATATCGGTAACAAAAGGTAGAGGAGGAACAAACTCAGGAGGAGGATCACAACAAGAACCAGGAGCATCCTGTCCCTTACTAGAGGTCTGAGGGAGAAAATAAGACTCTGACTCAAAAAAGGTGACATATTTGAGGACATATTTTTTTCCCTCTTTTTGGGTCAAAATATTTGTACCCTTTCTGAGTGGGAGAGTAACCCAAAAAAATACCACAGATGGCCCGAAGATCTAGTTTTGTAGAACCTGGAGTCAAAGAGTGAACAAAGCACACACAACCAAAGACCTGGGGCTCCAGAACAAATAGGGGATGTTTAGGACATAGTACCCAGATAGGGGACATAAAGTCAATTGTCCGAGAAGGCATATGGTTGATAACATATGAGGCAGTTAGGATAGCTTCTGTCCATAATTTGTTGGGTAACTGACGTTGTAAAAGGAGAACTTGAGAGGTCTCAAGTAAATGTCTATTCTTTCTTTCACCATCCCATTTTGTTGGGGCGAGTAAGCACAATGTGAGAAATCTGAGACTCCTTGGCCTATCTTATCATGAAACCTCCAACTTTACCAAGAAGTTCTTTTTCCTAGGTGCTCTAAGGCTCTCTCTCCCTCTCTCTGTGCTCTCAATGATCTAGCCAAGAAGAGAGGGATCCTTTTAGGGAAGGGGGGATTCTACAGCGGGTATCCTCTTGAGAGCTCTAGTGCACTTTGTCAAATGTCTTTTTATCAGCTCCATTGCAGGAGGTACTTGAGAATGATTGGGCATTTACATTTCTTCTCATTTATTTGCTTATCTCCGTGTGCTCTGCTTTTAAAGAGGAGAGTTTATACTGAATATTCACTTGCATAGCGGCTAAAGTGTATAAACTCTTGATTTCATTCGGCTTGGTTGTTGCAGTCCTTCTGGTCGTAAGAGGGCTGATCTAGGGTAATGGAAGGTTAAGGGCAAACTAGTGCTTTGATGTCCAGTGGGGTAAGGCTGAATTAGTGTCTTTATGTTTAGTGTGCTAGCCAAGCTAGCAGTTATGTATTTAGTGTGGTTTATGAGCTATCATTGTGAACAATTAGCATTGTGCTAAAAAAAATTGTTTTCTAGTGAGGGGATTTCCCAGCAAGGTTGGGGGGTGGACATAGGCCACTGTGGGTGCGGGTGGGGCAAGGACAGGGGAAAATCACTATGTAAGTTTGCTGTGCTTTGTGGTTGTGTGTACGCTTGTTTGCTTCTTTGGCTCCCTTTTAACTTCATTCCTTTCTGTTTTGCGAAAAGTTTTAAACTTGTATTTTGCATAACCGTAGTTCACATATTGCATTCTACATATTCTATTGTAGGCCTGTGAAATACCTTAGTTGATGTATTATAAGTAGAACGATCAATTTTTGATGGATATAGGTGTATGCAAATTGTGGATGAGAGTGTGCAATGCACTTTCATGAAACCTAAGAGTTGTATGCGGCTCTTCAGAACCTCTGGGGTTTAAGTGCATCTTGCACTTACATAAATATTTGATTTTCCTTGTTTGAGCAGAAGCCTTGGTGCAACAGTAAGGTTGCTCCATTCTGACCTGGAAGTCATGGGTTCAAATATGGAAATAGTCTCTTTGCGAAAATTTGAGGGTAAAGCTGCACAGAATTGACCTTCCCTAAACCCTGCAGTGGCGGGAGCTTTCTTGGGTTTGCATTCTTATGTAAATCCCATAGTTTAAATATACAGTAACCTCATTTGCCGTTTGGCTGAAAATTAGTTTTGTTTTAAAGGGTACTGAAATGACATTCATTACTTTCATACCATGTCACTTGCATAGGAAGATATGCATATCATTATATCAAAATATTTGTGGCCTGTGCCTGTGGTGCCATAATGAGTGCTGCAGGCTGCAGCCATGGAGGAGTTAAATGCCATGTTTCTTAAAAGAGGTTAAGTGGTTTGGTGATTTACATGCATATAGATACCTTTTGAATCAGTGAGAGAATAAAAAAAAAACTTCTTAAGCTTCACTTGCCTTGTTCTTAAGAGTCTTTGATGATGTAGCAACCAACGGATTATATCTTTTTTATGCAACATGTCTAATTTGATGACAAGCTTTCTTTGTAATCAAACATCAGAATGCTCTTTTAGAGTGTAATCACATATTGATGATCGAAAGGTATGACACTGATACTTAATAAAAATTTTCATGTGTGAAAATCCAAGGGCCTGATAGAGAGCTTCTAGAACTTTCAGTGTTTGGAGAGTTGCGTGCACTATTTCCTGGTGTTCAGTTGCACATTGAATTTATTGGTCCAGCAGTCCCAGAGTTCAGGTTGGTCCTTAAAATGCCATTTGCATAGCTGTTTATCCATAACTACAGGTTGCAACTTAGTTTGATTTAATTTTACCTAGCTTTTGCTTGTTTTGGCCATTTATATGTAACTAATGTTTCAAGAGAGTGATGAAAATTGCTTTCTCAATTATTTTCATCATGCTAATCAGTTTTTGCATCTCCAGACTTATACTGTTTGACTAGGGCAGTCGATTAGAAATCTAGTTCTTATTGATCAGGCATTCTGATTCCTGATACAAGCAGGTCAACTCTGTATTTTGGTCAAATATGTCACCCTGCTCCCTGGCCTATTTGCCAGATTTGCAAACTTTTCTCATGGGAGCCATATTTGGTGATATAGTACATTGTCAAATTATCTTGCATTTTTATGGTTTTTTTTTTTTTTCGTACGTACCCTTCTTATGGAAAAATTACTGGTTCACTCCTCTTAGAAATGAGTTTGCCAACACTACCCTCTCAGGGAAGGTAATCCATATATGCCTGTATGGTCAACATAAATCATATAATTTATCAACTGCTATTATATTTTTAATTTAAATTTGAATAACCAGATATTTGAATTCAGACCGATCCGGCTTGCATTATGTTCACAAAATAGAGGATAAAATACGAGTAGAGGATGGTGGAACTTTAAACAACCTTATACATAAATATATTTGAAAAAATTCAACATTTTTCCTTCTATCTGGCTATGGGAAGTGTAGTTTAGGGCTTGTGAGTTGCAAGGATTATGGAATAGGATTGGGTCTTGGGATCGGTCGGGCCTGATCTGATCAGATATGAATCGGCTCAGAATTGGCTTGGGACTAGCCAATTTCAGACAAACTCCAGCTGATCCAAGCTGACCCATTTTTCTTCCTTTTTTCTAACTAAAATAGGAAGCTGATTTATCCCACTGAAAGTGGATTGCAATTGCCTGATCTTGGAAACCATGGGCAGTCGGGATGCAGAAATATATTGTTGCGGGAAGGAACCATTGGCTCTTGCCAATAAGGTATTGTCCACTTTGGCCCATGGGGGTGGCCTTACGGTTTTTGTCCATTTGTTGGGAAAAGGGCCTTTGTTGGGAGGAAGGTGGGGACCTTCTTTATAAGCACATGGTTGCATTCTCAACAACAAATATGGATCTTATTTAGTCTCCATTTTCTTGCCTCTACACAGCCCCTTGAGAAGGCAAGCGTTTACGTGTTGGCTAGGTTTCCTATGGACGGCACTAATGTTGCGGGAAGGAACTGTGGGCTCACATCATCAAGGTATTGTCCGCTTCTGTCCATGAGGGTAGTCTCATGGTTTTGTCCTTTTGTTGGGAAAATGGCCCTTGTTAGGAGGAAGGTGGGGATCTTCTTTGTAAGCACATAGTTGCCTTCTCAACAACTAATTTGAGATTATTTAGGCTCAATTTAATCGTTGCTACAGATGCATATCAGATCAGATAGTTGCTCTATCCTTACCCTTTAAGGCTCACTTTGTTTGCAGAATAACTTAAACCAGAATAAGGTTCTGGGGATTTCTTAAACCAGAATAAGAGGTATTTTGATTTGGTAGTCCACCCAGAATAAGGAGAATTATACTGCGCTATTCCAAGTGATTTGGTAGGAATAAGTGGAATAAGGAGTGAAATAAAAGGTAAAATTGAGAGAATTGGAAGAATTAGCTATTCCAGGTAGATTTGGGGAGTTGGGGGAATTGGAGGAATTAGGTATACCCTCAACCAAATCAGAATAGGGTCTTTATACCAGTTATTCTGGTCCTATTCCACAAACAAAGTGAGCCAGGAAATAATGTATCCTTATCTGTAACTGTCTCCTTATCTTTTAAGATTATCAGAAATAGGTATACAAAGGGGATGTGCAGAAGCAAGCAGAGTGGCGTTTTAGGGCTAAAGGACATTCGTCACTTTAACTTGGCTTTGTTGACCAAATGGTTATGGAAGCTAGGTTCTTCTCTTAGAGGCCTCTAGTTGGAAGTGATCGAAGACAAGTATTATTCCAATTGCAGAGTCTGGGATGTTCAGCTATAGGTGGATTATAATGTTTCGCCCTTATGGAAAGGCATTCTTTAGACTATAGATATTATATGGGCTGCGGCTCAGGTTTCTTTGGGAGATGGGAGTTTATGCTAGTTCTGGGTTGATAAATGCAGAGGGTCTATGTCTCTCAGGTAGCTGTTCTCGAAATATTTGCTATCACGTTAGACCCTCTTGCCTCCCTGGCTCAAGTCTTTGAGCAGGGTCTGTCTGGCTTAGGGGTATGGACTCCCCACCTTCGGTGTAATCTCAAAGATGATGAGCTTCAAGAGTTGGCTTCTCTGTGGGACCTTTTGGCTGGCTGCTCTACTAACCCTTCCAGACAGGACTCTTGGAGGTGGATCTGGGATGGAAAAGGCACACTCTCAGTTAGATCAGCATATACTATCATTACTAATGGGGGCTTGAGGTTTCTTTTTGTTCAACACATTTGGAGCTCAAAATCTCCTCTAAAGGTGAAGACTCTTATCTGGAGGATCACTCATAGTAGGCTTCCAACAACAGATAGATGTATTCACTTTGGGTATGACATGCCTTTACTGTGCCCCCTTTGTAGACTTGAAGACGTGACTTTGGATCATATTTTTGTCAAGTGTAGCTTTGCTAAGGAAGTATGGGGTAACACAGTTACGAAGGTGCATCAGCCCTTTGTGACTTTGGACAGTGTAAAGGCACTTCTAGATTTTTGGTCAAATCATGCGGTTTCAACTGATGATCGTATCCTGTGGTGGTTGCTATTCTATGCGACCTTCTGGGCTATTTGGGAGAAAGGAACTAGAGGATTTTTAGACATGAAGCCTTGGTGTTTAGGAGAGTGATTAGGTTCATTTGTGACAAGGTCAGAGAGGGGCAGGCTTTTGTGTACATCTTATATTCGGTCTTCTTCCTTTTTTGAGCTTCTAGGGAAAGGCGGAGTGGGACACTATCTTGTGTACTTTTTATTTTCCAGCCCAACTCTCTTTTTGTTATTGGGCCTTTGTTGGTGGATGCTTTGTGCACAATTGTAATATTTTTGTTCTTAATACATGTGGCTCTATCCACATTCAAAAAAAAAAATGTCGCTATCAGAGTGTTGAGCCAAATAACTGCATCTAACCAATGTGAAAGGAATTGGAGTACATTCAGCCTCATTCACACGAAGATCAGAAATAGGTTGGGAGTTTCTAGGTTAGAGAAGTTGGTCTACTGTCACTACAACATGCGCCTAAAGATAAAAAATATCAAGGATAGACAGAGGCTTACAAAGAAAAGATACAAGTAAGCAACGGGGCACTTTGCA
The DNA here is from genome assembly GCA_030544215.1 of Zantedeschia hybrid cultivar. Taxonomy (NCBI): domain Eukaryota; kingdom Viridiplantae; phylum Streptophyta; class Magnoliopsida; order Alismatales; family Araceae; genus Zantedeschia; species Zantedeschia hybrid cultivar. The sequence goes on along the minus strand of JARZZO010000003.1, from coordinate 29,106,364 downwards.
CAATCTATACAAAGTGATGTTAAAGGATAGATAGATGTAGATGAGTTTCTAGAAGAAGAGCATCATTTGCATCCTTGGGTGGAGACTAGCACATATTGATGAACTTGTGTTTGATCCTGAAGATCGAGCTTAGGCAGAAGGGGAATTGGACGGAGTAGAAGCTCGAGATGCTGAACTTAGACCTTCAAAAAGGCCGAGGGAAAGAGCATCTTCTGGTTCTCCAACTCAACTTGTAGCACTAGAGCCACATAGACATTCTGAGATATTGTTAGAGACTCCTTGATCTCAACCATCACTTACAAAGTTAGCTTCACATGCGGAACGTTCAAAAGGGAAGGAAAATGACAACTCATAAGAAAATAGCAGGTTGAGGAATGTTTATTCACGTGAATGTCATGGAGGACATTCTCAACATAAACACAGTGACATTGGTAGTGGCAGTAGAACTAGATGATTGAGTAGACATTCTGATGTCATTGGAAGTGATAACACCACACAACCTTCTAGTGATGATGATGGGACAGATGTTGAAGCAGCTAGAGCTACTACTGGTACAGGTTTCACATCACCTTTATTCTTCTTCGGAATAGGGACTTATCATCAACAGGAAGGAGGGCAAACTCAAGGAAAAGGAGAAGATCAAGGATACAGAGGAGGATATGAAGGCCAACAACATCAAGCTATGCTTGATTTGGGATATGATTATGGCTCTTTTTATCTACCTTAACTTCAACCATCTCATTCATATGTTAGTAGCACAAGTGAGGGAGCTCAAGGAGGACAACAATGGGTGTATGGCTTTGGCATGTACTATGGTGCTCCACCTATATATTCTGGATGTACTTCAAGTCAACAACCATCAACATCTCCTAGAGGACTTCAAAGAAGTTTTCATGATATGGCGACATCATTATTTGGCTATAGATATAGTTTATATACGCAGCCTCAGTATGGATATGACGACCCTCACCAGGATGATGACGAATCTTCTTCATCACATTATCCATATTAAAAGTCTATAATGTACACTTATTTATTTTTCATCATTTAATGTCTGAGAACATCTATTTGTATGATTCATAGATTGTCAAACTTCTATTTAATGACATTTTCAATTGATTTGTATGCGTATCCTTTTTTCATTTTCTATGATTTTTTGAATTTTTCCTTTTTTTTTTCTCATTTTTAAATCATTTTTAAATATTTTTTAGTTGATCGATCCAGAATCGGTTCTCTTCCATTAGATCGGCCAGGATCAGTTGATCCATATCAGATTGGATCGGAATCAGGACCGACTGATCCTGGAACCCGATTCGATTCAGAATTCCATGGTGTGAGGGCGAGCCGAAGGGTCCAATCCCTAACGATTGGCTTTTGACACATTGTCGCAGCGATGGGCCAAAAAGGGGTTAAGTAAAATCATGTAACAATGCGTCAACAGGCTGAAAAGGGATTAAGTATAATCATGTTACATCAATAAGTTAAACCACATCACAACGTGTTTGTGATGTATCCAATAAACAAGTTCCAAGGTGCTTGTAACATATCCATTGGATACGTCGCAAGATGCTAGCAACGTATCAAAGTCCCTTGTATACCTTGGAGGGAGGAGGAGAACCTTGTGTATATGCAAGTGTTGGTATGGCATACTATGTCCATTACAAGGCGTTATAAGGGTGTATAACCTTGTGTATATGCAAGTGTTGGTATGGCATACTATGTCCATTACAAGGGGTTATAAGGGTGTATTTATAGAAGCTGACAACCAATGGAGTGGTGCCAAATGGCAGCTTCTTATTGGTTCGTTGATGTGAACCCAGGTTACATGGCAATCTTCTATTGGTTGAAGCTCCTTCCTGCAACAATTGGTCCATTTGGCACTGAAGTGGCGATGAGGAAGTGAGCATGATGAAGCAAGGAGGATTCAGATGGCATCTTCTCATTGGCCCATGTAAGCATGTGCGCGGCCCACTTACACCCACATTTCTTACCTTTTCTTTGTCTTTTTCTGCAGGGAATTTGGCGAGGGAGGCAAGGTGGCATCGCGAGGAAGCTGTGACGTGGATGGAGCGGGGTTGCAGCCCCTTGGGGCTGCTGCTTGCTATCCCAAGGGGCTGCTGCTCACTATGAGCACATGGGGGTGTTTTTGGGTTTTCCCCTTCCCCCAAAATTTTCATTTTTTATGAGTTTTTTGAGGTATTTTTTCTGTTTTCTGGGAGTTGTTTTCTGTATTTTCTCCAGAACTTTGAAATAAAAGACCCCCTTGTATCTTTTGGTTCTCTTCATAAGACCAATATTAATTTCATCTTTAAATTTCCAAGAAGAAATTTTCCCCAACACTGCTCCGCCAGGCTCCACAGCCATCTAGCCAACATTGCTTACTGTAGTAATAAGTAGATGTTAAGTGTAGGGGCTGTTATGTCTTTTCTACTTATTATTATTTGTTTTATTCTGGTTTTATCCCTATGTGTTATGTAAACAGGGGTAAAACAATCATTGGTGCTTATCTTGATGTTTGCCCTAATATTTATAGACTTGTGAGGGCTGGCCGGCCTCTCTAGTTGAGAGAGAGAGCCAGCCGCACCTCTCCTTTTTCATCTCCAACCCTTCTTCTCCTCATTCTTCACGGTATCAGAGCGTGTGAGAAAGGAGGAGTAAACCCTAGGCCGATTGGCCCCTGTTTTTCTCTTGCCTGGTGGTGCGTCAAGCCATCACCTTGGTGGAGGAGCTCTGCACAAAAAAAAAAGCTCAAGAAACCTCACAAGACTGGTCCGGTTCCCCTGTTCTGGGAATCTTGTGGGCCGGTTCCCCTGGTTTGAGGATTTTTGGGCCTGCGGTTCTCTCCTCATGCAGTCCCACCCTTTTCGTTGCCTTGGGGACCAGAGGAGGTGACCGCTGCCATGTTCTGAAGTTCTTCGGGTAACCGCACCCCCTATTCTGTGTTTATAGGGGCTCGGTCCCCCCCCCCTCTCTGCACCAGAAACCTGGTTAGGTTTTCTTCTGGTGACTGTTGCCCTATTCTGAAGATTTTCTGGTGACTGCCCCCTCTGTTCTGTGTTTATAGGGGTTCGGTCCCCCTCCTCTTTGCATCGGAACCCTGGTTAGGGTTTTCTTTGTGCACCGCAGGCCTGTGTGGTGGTGTCCAAGCTCTCTACTTTGGTTTTTTGAATAGGCCAGCCTGTGTTGTTGTTGAATATACCCTATTTGGGGTTCATTGGAAGTTGTCCCGGCTTCAACACCCTTGTTTGAGGGTTGTGAGAGGCTGGCTGCCACTTTATCTGCTGGCATCCTTCCTCCAACCTGTTCAAGCATCTCTAGCCACATGGAGATGTCCGAGGTACCAGCAAACGAAGCCTCCTCCAAGTGTGACAGCAAGGGAGAAAATTTCCATCTTCAACTTCCCCCTGTGAAATTGAATGACTCGAACTACTTGGACTGGGCAACAACCATCAAGACTTTTATCAGTGCAAGATCCATGGTCGGATACATAAATGGGAGGATAAAATTACCTCCTATTGATGATGAGAAGTATGAGGAATGGGAACATCAGGACAATATTGTGAAAACATGGATTCTTAGTTCCGTAACTGATGGACAATTGAAGTACATTGTGAGAAAGTCAACTGCAAGAGAGATGTGGCTTATCGTTGAAGAGATGTACTGTGAGAAGGCCATTCCTGTAAACCTGTATGATCTTGAAGTTGCCATCCATGACACCAAACAAGGCACACAATCTGTATGCGAATACTATCATGCCCTACGAGCGTTGTGGGAGGAACATGATTCTTTCGCCATAAAGGATTGGGATACTGTTGCAGACCACAAGAAGTACTTGAAGTATGTCCAAGATCAAAGGGTTCTTAAGTTCTTTCATGGGCTCAACTCTGAGTATGAGGGACTACGATCCCAAATTCTGAATTTTAAGGTCATTCTATCTCTTGAACAATGCTACAAAAAGGTGGTCGCTGAAGAGAGACGGAGGAGGACTATGCAGGTTGATGCAGGAGGGGCCAATGTTGGTGATCATTCTGCTCTTATCAGCACAGATACAGGAAATGAAAAAAGGGGAGATGCCATATGTAAGGATTCAAATAAATGTGAGAGGAAGTGTTCGTATTGTGGATGACTAAATCACTCTGTGGCTCTCTGTTGGGAGCTATATCCCGATAAGAAGCTGCTCAAGTTTAGGAAAGGTCAACAAAATAAAGGGGTTGCTGCCAAGGAATTCCGAGTCGGATCGGGTCCTCGAATTGGGACCCGTCGATCCTTATTCGAATCGGGATCGGATCGGCCGGGATCGGTTGGGATCGTCCGAATCGGGACCTGCCGATCTCGATCCGAATCGGCCGATCCGGATCGGGATCGGCCGATTATGCATTCTATGGCTGCTGTTGCCACAAAGGTCACATAGCAACCTTCTGGGGTTGTTTCAGAAGGGAATGTATCAGCAGGAACACAAGGAAGCTTCGTGGGGCTGTCCATCTCCGATGTAGCCAACCTTTAGCAGTTTCTCTCACATTTGACACCCTCCTCATCCACTAACCCGTCAGGTACTTTTGGGGTAGCACTCAGTGTTGCCTCGCACCACAGTGGACACTCTTGGATCATCGATTCAGGGGCCACTGACCACATGACGGGTACCCCTAATCTCTTTACTTCTTATACTTTGTGCTCAGGACAAGATATGGTGATCATTGCATATGGTACCCTGGCTACTATAGCTGGGAAAGGAACTATACCTCTGGATGAACATCTTAACTTATCCTCAGCATTACATGTTCCAAAATTGTTCATAAATTTACTTTTTGTAAGCAGTCTTACAAAATCCTTGAATTGTTCCATAACCTTTTTTCCCACTCATTGTGTGTTTTAGGATCTGAGGACAGGCCAATTGATTGGGAGTGGACGTGAATCAGGTCTCTATCAGCTCCAGTCCCAGCATGGTGCTGCTGTTCAATCTTCAAGCACTAGTGTCTTGTCTAAGAAAATAAGGGAGATACAGTTGTAGCATCTCCGTCTAGGACACCTCTCTTTTCCAGCATTGAAATATTTGTTTCCATCATTGTTCCATAAAATAGACATTCAGTCTATTCAGTGTCAAACTTGTCATCTTGCAAAACATTGCAGGACTCTGTTTCCTCCTTGTATGAATAAAAGTTCAACTTCGTTTGTGTTAGTCCATTCTGATGTGTAGGGTCCTGCCTCTGTTCCTTCTATTGATGGTTATTGTTATTTTATCACTTTCATTGATGACTTCTCTTATTGCACTTGGGTATACCCTATGAAGTCCAGGGAGGATGTGCCCCGGGTCATACAGGTGTTTGAGAACATAGTGAAAAATCAGTTTGAAAAGAAAATAAAAATCTTTTGTTCAGATAATGCAAAAGAATACTTTGAAAAAAATCTGAATATTTTCTTTGAGGATAAAGGGGTAATCTATGAGTCCTCATGTCCCTATACTCCTCAACAAAATCGAATAGCTGAACGAAAAAATCGTTATCTTCTTGAAACAGCCCGGACACTTCTTCCCCACCATAACCTCGTTAAAAGGTTTTGGGCATAGGCCGTACTTACTGCTGCGTATGTCATCACTCGAATGCCCTCCAACATAGTTCTCCAATTGCGGACCCCTTACTCTATTCTTCAACCCCAACACTCACTCTTCCCCTGCCATTGAAAGTGTTTGAGTTTTTGTCTTTTATCTATGATCTAGCACCTGGCAAATCCAAACTTGATGCCAAGGCTATTCGTGGGATCTTCCTTGGGTACTCTCCCACATAAAAGGGTAATAAATGGTCTGACCCCCAGACGAAGAAAAAATATGTTATGAAGGATGTCACTTTCTTTGAGTACCATTCTTATTATCACTCCCAGGATGTGTCTGAGGAGGAGAGTTCTCAAGCTACAGCTACACCCTTGACCATACCTGATGTTATTGTCCCTTCCAGAGTTGTCACAACTGAGGAACCTGAACTCTCTAAAAACAGGCATGACAATAGCACACAAGAGACTGAACTGTCAGAAGATCAAAAGTTCAAAAACAAGTTGAAAACTTGGGACTAGATGTTGTGACAGATTGTTCTGCAGATCCATCATTCCAAGAAGTTAGTAAGGTTTTGAATATTGATCCTAATTTTCAGCTTGATTCAGTTAAATCCATTGATTTTGATGTTGTTCTAGTTGAAATTGTACAAAATGAGTATGATCTTGAGAAACCTATTGCTGTCCGGAACATGGATGGCAGTACCGGTGCCGGCCGGTACCGGTACGTACCGGTACCGGTACCGGCCGGTACGACCGGTACGGGCTTAAAAGGGCAAAAAAAAATTAGAAAAAAAGAAAAAAAATCAGAAAAAATCAGAAAAAATGTAAACAATTAATTAGCTATGTGTTGGGTGTGATAAAAGTGGGTTAAGACAAAGAAGTACACATAACACATACAAAATGACTATTTTCATAGAGATTAAACATGAAAAATATTATGTTAATGTACTAAATATTTACAACAATGCAAAATATTAACGAATTCAAATGATCCTTACCTATGAAAAACATAAGTGAGTCCCTTAATATGGATAATAACCCGTAGATCCTTCTGATTCATCATCTGGTTGCTGTTGCTGGTATCCATAATAATGTTGCATATGTTCCCTATATTCACCATAACTAAACAATGATGCAGCCAAGTTGTGCATCCCTCTTTGAATCCCTCTTGGAGTATATGCTTGTTGACTTGATGAAATTCCAGAATCATGGTGCAAAGAAGTAGCATGAGGATAAGAAGAAGACCTTGACCCATAACTGCTACTGGGTGGAATCGGTGGATGGAATTGAAAGCCTTCATACTCTACTTGATCTCCCCAGCTATACATGCCTGCTTCTTGTTGGCCACCTCCATAACCTGACTGCTGTCTATGCTGACTTTGTGAATCATAATCTCCTTGACTTTCATGCTCTTCCTGTGTCAATATGTAAGGAGAAAGAAGGTGCATACACTCCGCCCCCGGTAGTAGCACTTGCAGCTGCACCAGCATCATCACTAGGAGACTCTGTCCCATCATCATTATCATCTTGATCATAATCAACAATTAACTTTCTTTTAACAGTACTTGATTTTTTCTTTTGTGATGCCTGTTTTTGCTGGCTTTCTTTTCTTTCTAGATCCTTTTGTAAGTTCAATCGATTCAATACTCCTTTTCCTCGTGGTGTATGCCTCACATAAATTTTGCTTCATCTCATCAATGGCAGGATCGTCTCTGGCAGCCAGATTAGTCCTCTCCAATGTAGATGTACTCCTTTTCAAGAATGATGGTGGCCCAACCATTCTAGGAGTGACTAGCCTACTATCTGATTCTGAGTGTCTAGCAGGCTCAAACTCAGTATCAGGTGCAAATAAAGGCACATGCTCAGTCTGACTCTGATGCTCATGTGAAGGAGGTGGTGAATTTTCTTTTTGCCTTTTCGAGGTTCTTAATTCTGGATCTCTAGCAACAGCTCCATCTAGTATGCCTTCTGCCCATTATGTATCATCATGATCAAAAACTGGCTCATCGACAGTTGCATGTGTCTCAACCCAAGTCTGCAAGGGATTATCATCATCAAATAACTCTTCCACATCAATTTGGCCAACCATATCTTCTGCGTGCCCTGCAGCTCGTTTCTCCCTCAATTGTTGTCTCAACCAGATGTTTTTGATCCTCAATCTCATATTGTAATGGCAGTACACCAATTTGTCCAATCGTTCAGCCTTTAACCGGTTACGAATTTTTGAGTGTATAAGGTTGAACGTGCTCCAGTTTCTTTCACATTGGCTTGCCGACGTCGTCTGACTCAAAACCCTCACTGCAACGGAAGCCAATGGATTATAGCACCTATCTCTGTTGTACACCATTATCCACCACTCAGCTGTGCCATCATTAAAAGAAACAAAAAAAAAATTAATCAATGTATGTTCTCGTTTCTTATGCACATTTGACAACAATGCAATGACTAAGTATACCTGGGCTCACTTTCTCTACAGCAATTTGCACAGAGTCTTCATTATATGTCTCCAGCCTTAGCCTATAAGCCTCTATCTACAAAGATGGAATTAACAATTAATAGAATTCATAGGTTCTTCAAATTACAAGTAATTGGATAAATCTTAAAGTCAGATCTTCACTAAGTATACCTGTCTCTCTGCCTCAATCCTATCTTCTATTGTCCTCGACAAACGTGCAATCACATTTAGTGTGCTTTGAATCACCTCTCCATCAATATGCACTTGACGACTGTACATTACTCGAGGATTTAAATAATAACCTGTATTTAGGTGAAAAATTACTAATGTCAATTTAATAAATAATCTCACATGTAACAGTATAAGACTTCACTTACCAGCTGCATGCAAGTCGTGGTGTAATGTGCTTTCCCATCTGACATCAATAAGGTCCCACCACTTCATATAACTGTTGGGAAATGCGTTCTTGATGTGCACCTTAGCAATGTCAATTGCCTCGTACAAATATCCCATGTAATTCTTATCATCCCCATCCACCAATTTTAACACATGTACGAGAGGTTCCACCAACTTCAGATAAGTCTCCATATTACTCCAAAAAATTTTATTCTCTATGATTTTTCTCACTTCCAAATGTTCAGATTTAGATTCATTAGAGGTGGTCCGCATATACTCCAAGAACTCCTTATTAAACATAAAACCCTTGATCTCATTGTTGAATTTGTGCAAAGATTCTAAAGAAATAAAATTAGATGCAAATCGTGTAGGCCCTGCACGGATGAGATCTCGACCTCCAGATGCTTTTTCTCTGAACATATTCAAGATCCTGGGATGACCATAAATAAATTGGATAATTCTTTGGGCTCTCTTTGCAGTCTTGCTGATAGTTGGTTCCTTACCAATGTCTTCAAGCATCAAGTCCAGACTACGCGCTGCACATGGGACCCAATAAAGGTGTTTGCGCTTGTCCATTAACTTCTTCCCTGCAACTTTATAACTTGGTTCATTATCGGTGACCACCTGGACAACATTTTCCTCTCCAATTTCCTGCACCATCTGATCCATCAAACCAAATAAATATTTTGCATTCTTTGAATAGTTTGATGCATCAACAAATTTCATAAAAACTGTCCCTTCTGTGCAATAAACAAGAAAATTAATCATGGACTTCTTCGTGGTACCAGTCCAGCCATCGCACATAATTGTGCATCCTCTCTCCTTCCATACTGCCTTAAAACTTTCAACCCACTGTTGAAGTTCCTCGTATTCTCCATCAAGCCCCCGTCCATATATGTCTCGACGTGTGGGGGCTTTGAACCCACGACCATGATCTGCTATCGCATCAATCATAGGCTGAAAATAAGGAGACTGAGCAGTATGTGAGGGAACACCTGCATGCAAAAACCATTTGCATATGTTTTTAAAAGTATGTCCTGCCGCTTCAGCTGACTTTTTTACTCCTCTCATTGCTTGCTTGATTTTTGGCTGAGTAGAAGTCTGTCTTCTAAAAAGATAACTGTCCATAGGACCCACTTGGCCTGTAGGTTGACTTGTGCCTCTTATTGATGGTCCATCACCTCTCCTTCGGGCTTCATCTTCTTGTTGATGCCACAAACTCTCTCTTCTAGCTGCAGCCATGTCAGGATCATCATCATCATCATCATCACTAGAATCTACAATTTGTTCAGCCCTTTGCCTCTTACGTATAGAAATGCCACTGGCCGCAGTATACATCCCTTTGCCTTTTGTATTATGTCTACCTGAAATTTCGCCTTGGAGTTCAACCTCATCTTCGTTCTTTTGTTCTTTTTGTGCTTTTCGGTCACGCAACAATTCACGCATCTCGTTGGCAACTTGTCGGGGACAGACAGTACACCTTGTCACCTGTCCTGTCTTCCCTACTAAATGTTCTTTCCCTCGGGTGATTCCACCACCCATCTCTTTGCCACAATATTTGCATTTCACTCTCCTCTTTGCAGTATTAACTAAGGTGATATGGGCCCACCCTGGGTCTTGCTCTTGCTGTTCAGCCATGTTCCTACAACACATAAAAAAAAAAAATAGAAACAAATATAAGAACATTTGGCATTATGCTCCTAGTTTAAAACATGTAAAATTGGATGTTAATTAGGCTCCAATTGATGTTTAATTTAAATAATTAGATAAAAGCCAATTTAAATAATTAGATAAAAGCCCCAATTTTTAACCGCTAATTAGGGCCAAAATTGAGGATTTCCCCTAATTAACCGTCGATCAACGTAATTGACAGCACACTCCTAGTTTAAAACATGCAATGAAGCTTAATTAGGCTCTAATTGATGTTTAATTTTAACAATTAGACAAAAGCCCTAATTTTTAACCACTAATTAGGGCCAAAATTGAGAATTTCCCTTAATTAACCGTCGATCAACGTAATTGACAGCACACTCCTAGTTTAAAACATGTCATGAAGCTTAATTAGGCTCCAATTGATGTTTAATTTAAGTAATTAGACAAAAGCCCCAATTTTTAACCGCTAATTAGGGCCAAAAATGGGATTTCCCCTAATTAACCATCGATCAACATAATTGACAACACACTCCTAGTTTAAAACATGTCATGAAGCTTAATTAGACTCCAATTGATGTTTAATTTAAGTAATTAGACAAAAGCCTCAATTTTTAACCGCTAATTAGGGCCAAAATTGGAGATTTCTCCTAATTAACCGTCGATCAACGTAATTGACAGCACACTCCTAGTTTAAAACATGTCATAAAGCTTAATTAGACTCCAATTGATGTTTAATTTAAGTAATTAGACAAAAGTCCTAATTTTTAACCGCTAATTAGGGCCAAAATTGGGGATTTCCCCTAATTAACCGTCGATCAACGTAATTGACAGCACACTCCTAGTTTAAAACATGTCATGAAGCTTAATTAGACTCCAATTGATGTTTAATTTAAGTAATTAGACAAAAGCCCCAATTTTTAACCACTAATTAGGGCCAAAATCGGGGGTTGTCTATTTTATCAAGAAAATGAACGTAAATCATCTAAGAAATATGTAACAAACTAAAAAATAATCACTACATTAAGATATAAATCATATATTCTTTTTTTCTTCCACCCAAAACAGTGAAAACGTCTCCGGAAAAGGATGAAAACGTCTTCGGCGGCGGTGGAGGGCGGCGGCGGGCGGCGGCGGCGGTTCTTTCCCCTCCTTCCCTTCCCCTCCCACTGCAAAAAAACTGGAATCCCCTCTCACAGATCTGTTTCTGTGAGTGGGGACAGTGAAACCGGACGCCCGAAACCGGACCGGTACAGTCATTTTTATCTTTTTTTTTTTTTTTTTTACGGTACCGGCCCGAAATGGAGGTACCGGTACCGGCCGAAACTGCCATCCATGGTCCGGAAAGGTGTACGGGAGTGCACCAAACATCCTATATCAAAGTACATGTGTTACTCACAACAATCTCCTTTTTACAGAACTTTTATTGCTGCCCTCTCTTCTTGTTTGAATCTTCTAACATTCTCAGAGGCCACTAGAGACCAGTAGTGGGTGAAGGCTATGGAGGAAGAATGGATGTCCTCAAACGAAACAGTACTTGGGTTCTTGTTGATCTTCCTCAAGAGAAGAAGCTTGTTGGATTAAAATGGGTGTACACCACTAAGTTTAGAACTGATGGCAGTATGGAAAGATTCAAAGCTAGACTGGTTGCAAAGGGGTTTACTCAAACATATGGAATTGATTATGAGGAAACCTTTGCACCAGTGGCAAAGTTGAACACAGTTAGAGTGGTTCTTGCTATGGCTGCCCATTATTCTTGGGAATTGTATCAGTTGGATGTCAAAAATGCTTTTTTGAATGGTGAGCTTACATAAGAAGTGTATATGCAGACGTCTCCAGGAATGATCACTGGTGGGAAAGGGTGTAGATTGAAAAATTCTATATATGGCCTAAAACAGTCCCCTCGAGCCTGGTTTGAGAGGTTCAGAGTAGCAATGGTCAGATATGACTTCATCTAGGGAAATGCATATTATACTCTGTTCACAAAATAGTTAATGGCAAAGTTGTTGTCTTATTAGTGTATGTTGATAACATGATTATCACAGTAGACAACCATGCTAAAATTGCACTCTTGAAGCAAAACCTAGTAAAAGAGTTTGAAATTAAGGACTTGGGGAAGTTGAGATACTTCCTAGGCATTGAAGTGACCATATCATCTAGAGGAATTTATGTGTGCCAGCGCAAGTATGCACTGGACCTGTTGAAAGAAACGGGGAATCTTGGATGCAGAACTACAAATATACCTATTGAATCAAATCATAGACTGAGTATCTCAGATGGTGAAATTTTGTTTGAGGGGGACAAAGGCAAATATCAGACTAGTGGGAAAATTGTTATATTTATCCCTAACTAGACCTGACATTGCCTATAATGTTAGTATTGTTAGTCAATATATGCATGTGTCCTATACATCACACCTTGGAGCTGTGGACATAATTATGAGGTACATAAAGTCTTGCCCAAGAAAAAATCTTCTATTTTCTAAAAGTAATCATCTTGCTCTAGAACGGCACACTAATGCTGATTGAGTTGGATCACAGGATGATAGGAGATCCACAACAGGCTACTGTACGTTTTTGGGTGGCAATCTTGTAATATGGAGGAGTAAGAAGCAATTTGTATGTGCTAAATCCAGTGCTGAAACTGAATATTGGGCCATGGCTCAGTCTGTAGCTGAGCTTGTTTGGTTAAAATTTTTACTTCAAGACCTTGGAGTAAAAGTACAGCTACCGATGAAGCTCTATTGTGACAACAAGGCTGCTATCAACATTGTCAATAATCCTATCCAGCATGACAAGACCAAGCATATTGAGATTGATAGGCACTTCATCCGAGAAAGGTTAGACAGTGGGGACTTATGTCTACCCTATATTAATACTGGACAGCAGCTTGCAGACGTATTCACCAAAGGTCTTCCAAGGCAACAATTTTCAAATGTAATTGGCAAGTTAAGCATGCTAAATATCCATACTCAGCTTAAGGGGGAGTGTAGTAATAAGTAGATGTTAAGTGTAGGGGCTGTTATGTCTTTTCTACTTATTATTATTTGTTTTATTCTGGTTTTATCCTTGTGTGTTATGCAAACATGGGTAAAACAGTCATTGGTGCATGTCTTGATGTTTGCCCTAATATTTATAGACTTGTGAGGGTTGTCCGGCCTCTCTAGTTGAGAGAGAGAGCCAGCCACACCTCTCCTTTTGCCTCTCCAACCCTTCTTCTCCTCATTCTTCACTTACTAAAAATTCCAATCTTACATAACCCATCTCCTCCCTGCTTCTTACTTCCACACACACACTCCCATCTAATCAAATGGAGTCCTCTTTTCGCCCTCTTTCCTCATGACCAGAAAAAAGAACATCTAGCAGCTTCAATAATATTATCAACAGTTCTGGGGATTTTGAAAATGGAAAAATGCAAAGTAGAAAGCACAGTTTTGGAGAACCCATCTGTCTCTTGCTGAAAGAAGCTTCAATTTCCATCCCAATCCCTCACCTTCATAGCTTCTGCAGTCAAAGCCAAGCCCAAATATTTAATAGGGAATTGAAACCAACTGCAACCCTGCTTCTTGCAATGTCCACCATGCAGTCCCTAGTCATATTAACACCTGCCTTTCAGATTTCTCCAAGTTGATCTTCAGCCCTGTGATAGCTTCGACTAGCAAAAGCATGATAACTTGACAGACCCTCTCCAATGTCCAAAGTTGTGTTGGTTGTACTTGGCATTGCCTTGTAGAGGGTTGACATCAGGCAGACAGCTGGATGGAAAGCTTCTCCAAGGCTTACAGCAGGGTGCCTAAAAAGGTTATTTGATAGATGCCTAGGAGGATCTGTATGATCTTCAAGTGTCTTCTTGTTCAAATCTTAGTAGTCAATCTCATCGCGTCCCAGCAGGAATTGTCTGGGATGTCCCATCCCAGTGAGAAAACAGGAGAGGAACCTATCTCACTGAGTGTCTCGGCCCATCTCGGCCTATCCTACCCAGAAATTTTATATTCTAACAAAAAAATTTCCAAACTCCTTAAGCTCTTTGTGAACTTATTGGGAGGTTCATTTGATAAATATACTGCTTTATAAACCCATAGACCCATCCCGAATGCATTTATTGCATTAATTTTACGTTATTTCCATGTGATATATTTATTGTTATATTATTTGTTGTACACGTACATTCTGTATTTGCTAGAATATGTATAGGAAAAAGAAATTCTGAGAAGGGGCACCGAAATTGTCTGGGACACCGGGGCGTCCCATCCTAGTAGAAAAATAGATAGGAGCAGGACAGGTTATACAAAGTAAAGGTTAGGGTTAGAGGAGATGTTCCTCTACCTCAAACAACTAAGTACTTTACATGCTTAAGGAATTTGAGCAGATATAGCTTTCTTCTCAATAGCAACTACGACATTAAGAAGAAACCTTCTCCAATTGAATAATAACATGAAGGCTCTAAAACAAACATTCTCAACATATGATCCACTTCCCAAAAGATGTTCTCGTTATGTTCTTTTCATATGCTCCAAGCCTCCAACAGACAGCATTTGGAATAAGAAGCAAGATATGGCTGTGATTGCATTTTCCAAGTTTGAGCCTCTCATTCTGGAAGAATACCCACATCTCTTCAACAGAGCTGAATCTGAACTGTAATCTTGCAAATTTACCAAGCACATTCCACACTTCTAGACTGAAACTACAAGTAATCATCAAGTGATCAATGTCTTCATTCTTCATTCCGCAAACAGAACATGTAATTTCAGAGTTTCTATTCCATTTCTATCTGTACATCTTCATAGCAAGTCTCTTCTCAAATGCTAACCACATGAAAGCCTTCACCTCGAGTGGTGACTTTACCTTCCACACTTGCTCAAATCTATGATACACAGGAAGTGGACCCTCCAGATAGCCATATGGGGATTTGACTGAAAAAATTCCTTTGTCCCTGTTCCACCTTATTTTATCTTTAGTGCTCATCTTAATTGAGCTTCATTAAGCTTTTCAATCAATGATGAATATTCTTCTCCCTCCTCACTCCTTAATCCCCTCCTCAAAGTGAAAGTACCGTTGGATTGTATTTCCTTCCAAATGGTAATAGCTCATCCAATTTTCATCATTTATCAGTGACTAGATGAAAAATTCTAGGAAATCTGGTCTTTAAGACAGAACCACCATCCGTCAATCATGCCAAAAACATGTATCTTCTCCCTTGCCAACTTCAATAGAAATGCATTGTTCAACTCATCAGTAGGTTGAGCAACCGTTTCCAGATAGGGCTCTTGTGTGGCTGATTTTCTGTGTGTAAATAGAATATGTGATGAGATTTATAATGCTTCTGTCTCATAATTGGTGCTTGTTGAGAGGACACAGGATAAACTTAGAGAATAATAGATGTTACTACAGAAAGAATTCTAGGAAAATGCAAGTTAAGAGGAGGATCAGAGTAGGTACTTGGAATATTGGGTCTCTTACAGGAAAGTTGATGGAACTTGTTGACACCATGGAGAGAAGAAAAGTCAACATTGCTTACATTCAAGAGACTAAATGGGTAGGAGAGAAAAGTAAGGAATGGGAAGACTGATTGTCCTTCCTTTTTGCCCTTAATTTGGTGTTATGTCGCTTCTTTCTTTTCAAAAAAAGAAAAGAGAGAAAAAAAGAAGAATGGTTGCCTTCCCTGTTTACCCATGGGTTTTTATTATGTATTTGTTTAATTTTTAAAGCAACCATTCTGGCATCAAATTATTTTCCCCCAAATCATCCATTTGGCAAATTCGGTTGTATCCAGTTTGGCCCATGCGATTTGGCCTTTCTTTCGAGAGTAATAGTTTTATAGGGGATTATTTCTGCTAGCCTATTCTAGTGTCATTAGTATAAAGCCATGTCATGAGATGTGTCTCCTAGTGTGTGGGACTATGATCATTTGTTAAAGAGTTTTCACTAGGCAAATAGCCCAAAATGACAATAAATTGATGAGAATGTGATACATGTTTTCTGTGGACTGTCATATTCAAATGCTATAGGAAAAATTAGTGCACAAAATCTTGTGATGCAATGTGTCTAGCCAATGAGTGGATCATATGATCATTTGGTTAGAAGTTATCACTAGGCCAAAGTAGAGAAAACCCAAAATGACAATAAATTGATGAAAAGAGAATGCATGTTTTTTGTGCATTCACAGCATGTTAACATACAATCTATTTATATATTAAAGCATGCCTGGGCTCTCTACTTTCTATCAGTAAATCTAAGGCTATATTTATAAGGTTTTAATGAGGGAATGTACTTACTAGTAGATCATACTTTGCATTGTATATTTAGCATCAGCATCAGTGACATGCCTGTGACGTACTGTTTAGTGGCCGGCTATCTTTCTCTTAGCTATGATAAACTGTAGCCATTAAATTGTTTTCTGTCTTCTATATTGGCCGCATTTTCCCCATTGTCAGGGATGGTGAAAGAACAACCCTTTGCAACTATGCATGTTGCTCAGAGGACAATTGTGCCTGCAAATCAAGCTCAGATTGTAGCTTAAAAGGCTCAAGCAGTGCATCTTCTTCAGTTACCATACAGCTCAGGAAAGGGTTCTATCATGACAGATATCATGATACACTAAAGGTTGTGCTGATCCCAAGATTCTGATTTCTCTATCTTTATGAAATTTGCATGATAGGTTTATTTTGACAATGTTACTTAATCATAGTGACCTGCATTATTTGAATGTGCATTCCAGCATGACTTGCTGAAAAATACATTAAGATGGATGATTTTATCTGCACATTGATGGTATACTCTTGAGACTTGTACACCTCAACATGTTATGGATGCGTCAGAGTTTAGGAGTTTTGAGTGCAGATGAAGATTTGATTCAGTTGTTGAAGAAACATGAAACCATGTTGAAAGACTGTTTCTCCTCCTATCTTTTGCTAAGTATTATGATTTATTAGTTTCTTTCCACATCCTTGCACTAATACACCACATACATACTGTCAATTACATGGATTTTAAAAGGATTATATGATTGCCAACTTCCAGTGAAGCTGCTGATATCTGCTTAGTAGTGAAGAATATATCACACGTGGCATGTGTTTCCCATTCCCTGTATGGCAGTTCCAGCCCTCCATGCAAGATCCCTAAAGGTCTAAAACATGGGTTCTGGTCATTTTGAACTTGACAAATGATTCCTGACAGAAGCAAAATGTATTACTAAGGACCCACCTGAGAGAGCTTGAGCTTTGAGTGGAAAGGGTTGCTTTGGTCGATAGGATTGTGGGTCCACTGGAGATCGTTATTGAGGAGAGTGAGGGCACCGGATGGGTGAAGCTGCAGCCCAACAACTACTGGATACCATGTCGTATCTCCAATAGACACCACAATGCAAGCCAGTTTCCTAATTCTGCTTACCCGCTTGACACCTCAAAAGTTCATGCACTTTCATGGATGGCAAAATCGGCCGGCACTGATACGTATCGGCCAATACGTATCGGTATGGGCGGGTACCGGTACGATACTTAGAGATACCCCGATACCAGTCATTTGTATTTAAAATAAAAATAAAAAAAAGACTTTTAATGTCTGGTATTGGGCCAAAATGGATCGGCACTGGCCGATATGCCCGATACTGATACCAGTACCCTCCGATACCGGTACTGCTGTCCTTGCCCACTTTAGCTCAAAGACAGTCATGATTTCTGACCATGAAAATGCCTCTTTCTCTCTCTCTCTCTCTCTGAGATTATGATATGGCTCATTAAATAATTGATGGACTGACACTTTGCATCAAAGATGGTGTTAGCAAATGTTGTAAACTGATCTTGGAGATGCTCTGCTGAAGGAAATTTCTCAGAAATTTTATTACTTGTACACTGCAGTATGCAAACTCAAGTATTAGGTTGTAGAATACCGATTCTTTTAACGTGCTGGACCTGGACTAGTCAAGTGCAATCGTGCTTATTAATGAATTGCAGTTGAATGGTCCCTGTTACAAGAAAATTCTATCTATCGTTTTCAAGATGATTGGATATGTTGAATATTTAAATTCAAATTTCAAAGTTTGCTTTCCAGTTATAGTTTTTGTTCAACACAGCTGCAAGCATCCGGTTTACCTCCATTAGTGTTAGTTTTGTGCCCATGAAAAAAAACATAAATTTACTCTTTTAGATCTGCATTGCTCGTCTTCTCAATCATTAAATCATGTACAGATAGTGATCATTTGGTTGGAAGCAGGAATCCCCAGGCACAAAATGTGTAGGAATTACAACTACAAAACCAAAGGTTTACAGAACGTTGGGTGCAAAAAGAAAGGCTGTTGGGTAGTCTGCATTTGGAGGGTGGGTATTCATGAGGAATTCATTCATCTCTGTATAAGATGCTTAGGAAACGATCTCCAGAATAGCTTTAGTAGTACACAACTCTACAAGAGCCATGAGGGCGCTGAATCAAGGGCCAGTGAATCATTGAAAGAAGCAGACAATGACAATGATATATCTAAACAGAAGATCAATCACAGTTCTGTCCCTGGTGGGATCATGATGGATGAACAGGAGGGTGTGAAGGACAAAAGGGCATTCTGGATAAATCAGACAATGAGGATTGGGAAGTGCTATTTCAGCTGTTGCCTCACAGGCTACTGCTGGCCTCTGTGAAGAACTTAAGGTGCACATGTGGCAAATCTCCCTCTTCGTCTTTATCAGAGAGGAGGGTGGAGAGGAAGTGATAATTTAGGACAAGAGAATGGCGATGATCAGGCTGGATCTTCAACCTTTCGATGGACTTCCTCCTGTTTCGGAATGGACAGATTTAATCCAAGCAAAGGGCAATCCTGAATTCCTGATGATGGTGGAATTTCAGAATTACAAAACGGTCAGGTTACTCAGTCTCCAAAAATCTTGTCTTCAAATCTAGGTATGTACAAAAGAATAATCTTTGATCTCAACCACATCCCCATTTTTCTGCCGTTTCACTATCTCACAATGACAAAATGGGAAAGGCAAGTGACTCCTTTAACAGCAATGCTCATGATTTTCTGAACATAAAGAAGGCAGCTTTAGCATTTAGCAATACCTTGGCACTCTATCGGAAAAATATTGTGCTCAAAGGCAAGGCCACTGATCTCTCTTTTTTATCTGATTGGAGCAATGAAGAGATTCTGGAGAAGGACAGTTCTTTGGGAATCCAGATTGAAAACAAGGTTGGCCAGTTCCAGAAATTATGGAAGGAAAATGATAACAGTAATGGATTTGGTGCAAGGTCAACAAGGGGAAGAGAGAACTACATAATCTTCTTAAGGATATTGTTTGGACCTGACCTAGATCTCTCCTATCGGATTTTTATTAAATCCTATGTTTTTGTTTTGTTTTTTTTATCTGGAGAAATATAGGTCGATTTTATGTATTTTATTTCTTGGACTATGAGAGCTTGGAATTAGTCCTCGGGTAGTCTGGGACTTCGGATCAGGCGAAGATCCGAGTATGTGACCTCTCTCCACTGACCTTGGTCAGTGTTAATTACGTCGAGCAACCGCTCGACAGCCCTTGATTAACCGTCCGTTGGTGCCCTTGTAACGTACAACACTACTACATGCATATACAGATATGTTTTAGGTTAAGCCATTGGCCTCGCCCAAGTTTAGAATGGGTTTATGATTGGTTGGGAGACTTTTTAAAAGGTTTTGGATTGACTCCGAGTTATCTAGATTGATTCCAAGTGTTTTAGACCCATTAGGGTATTTTCGTAATTATGCAAAGTTGGAAGGTATAGGGACATTATGGTCACTTTAGTGTGTGAGGTGAGTTTTTAATGATTTAGGAAGGTTTCAAAACCTTAGGAGGTATTTTAGAGTTATTTTAAGTATGTTTGGGTTGTAAGGGTATGTTGGTAATTTTACTCCGAATTAGGTTTCTAGACTTAAAGTTTATTTATGGGTAATTTTTTTTTTTTGTAATTATGTTGCATTAGGGTCATTATGGTCATTTTAAGTTTTTTAGCATTTTAGGGAAACTTGAAATCCCTTAGGATGTATTTTAAGATCATTTTAGACATATTTAAGTTATAGGGGTATTTTGGTAATTTTACCTTAAATCGGGTTCATTAGACTTAGAGTCTATTTTTATATATATTTTTAGGATTTTTACTTCTTTTTATCATATTGAGGGTATTTTGATAATTTTACCCATCTTATTAGGTTTGGAGGGTATTTTAGGCATAGGACAGGTTTTGATATTTTTTAGGAATTTTCTGTGATTTTACAGATTTTTATTATGAGTGAGGGTATTTTTGTAATTTCATTAAGTTTTGGGGATATTTTGGACGTTTCAAAATTTTTATATGTTTTCAGATTTGGTTCTCTGTTTTTACTGGTTTTTTACTGAATTTTATTGGGTTTTTTATTAATTTTACTGATTTTTATTAATTAATTGAGTATATGAAGGATATTTAAGTCATTTGTTTTTGGGTTTGTGTAGTTTTCAGATTTGGTTTTCTGATTTTTACTGAGTGTTACTGGTTTTTTCTGAACTTTTCTGATTTTTATATTGATTTTACTGATTTTTATTAATTCCCACTTATTTTATTAATTTAATTAAGCATAAGGGGTATTTAAGTCATTTTTTAATTAAGTATATTATTTTATGTCTCAATGTTTCATTATTGAGTTTTGATTATGAGTTTAGGTTTAGTTATGTGTGGGGTGAGGTTAAGGATATTTTAGAGTATTTAATTATGTACTTATGCATTTTAATTAATTATTAAACTAATTAATAAATTAATTATGTATGTGAAAATATAATAACATAATGTTACTTAAGTAATAGGTTTATGAACACACATGCACACACATATGCTCAAAGAACAATATTGGCATTTCATTCATTATTTCGACATAATCCTGTCTTATAGAACGACGATTTTACAACATAAATTCGGCAGAGCTTCCCTTTAGGAAAAAAACCTTAGGAAGAGAACCCTCCAAGACGAAAAATCTCCTCCACACGCTGCAAATCCGGGCAAGAGTACCGGATTTGATCTTCAAATGGGCAGAATTTCCCCTAGGAATTTTTGGGCCAAGGAGGCATGCCCTCTTCTTACCCCTTGGGGGGTATTTATAAGCCTTGAAGGCTTTAACCGGTGGGGGTACCCACCGTTGGATCTTGAGGTGGGGGTGCCACCGGAGGATTTTGAGGTTGGGGGTACCCACCGTTAGATTTTGAGGTGAGGGGATGCCACCAGGGGATTTTTTTGGAGAGAGAGTGAGAGAGAGATTAGAGAGGATAGAGATTTGAACAAAAAAGGTTCCAACATATACAAATTTAAACAAACCAATGAGGAATAGTCTGTTTGTAGAAATCAATGAAGAACTCTCCTTAGGACATGGTTGGCAGTATCGGCCGATACATATCGGTGGGTACCGATACGATACATGGGGTTAGCCCAATAGCACTCATTTGCATTTAAAAAAATGAAAAAAAAAACTTTTATTGGCCAGTACTGGGCCGGTGCTGGACCGTTATGCCCAATACCGATACTTGTACGTAATGGTATTGGTAGCCACCAGTACCGGTACTGCCATCCTTGCCTCAGGATGATAAACCAGGTTAACAGTTTGGCTAGAAGGGGAAAAGACGCAACCAGGCTTGCCCATTGAGAAGTCTACGACACAGCATCCAGATTTCTCTAATTACTATGCCAGGGTGAATGACGTCAAACAGAGACTATACTTCACCAGGAAGATCAGAACCCTGGTGAGAAGTCAGATGCAATCGAGTGAGCAGGAGCAAATGTTTATTGATGTATTTGGCAAAGGGATGTGTAAAAGTAGTTTGACGAGGGTATTTGCAGTATATTTGTAATAGTCATACATTTGTTCTAAGCTCAGGAAGGAAGAGAGAGTGTTTTACTTATCTATTTTTCCATTTCTTCAGAGATTTGTAGATACTAAATTTGTTGGTGGGTCTGTGGGCTGAGGAATCCCTCTGTCCTTACTTCAGTTGTACTCCATCTATTTATTGTGAAATAAAATTAGTTGGTTCATTTCATAACTTTGTTTTGACAAATAAGTGCACAACTGTACATCTTCTTTGTGGACTGGTTGATTTGGCGTGAGCGTTTGAGAATCTGAGATAGTTGCTGGATGAGGCAAGACAGGTCTGGAAGCATGACATACACAGATGCAGCTGTGCCTTCTGTTTTCTTCTAGACATTGTTGTACTGCACTAAATAAATCATAAGCATGTGAAGCAATTCATGTACTATGGAGTTCATTCCCTGACCATATCCATGCACTGTGTAGGTCTAGCACAGGTTTTTATTGATGCTTATTGAATGCATTTTGAATTTTTCATTGATCTCATGATGAACTTTGCATCATAGGTTACAATGGAAATGTCCTTTTTGTTTTAGAAAGATTAATCTTTGTACTACAAATAACCCTAGTGTCTGGGAACACATGTTTTGTGAAAGGAATCGTTGCTAGTGTTTCCTAGGCATCTGAATTCATTAACTTTGATGTCTTTCTCTCTTCAGCTCTTCATGATTCCCCTGTCACATGCAGGTATCTCCTCCACAAATTATTGTTGCTTCCAATGCTGGCATTGCTGCTTATGCTAGTTGGCTCCCGACAATCGTATGTTCTTTCATTCCTATGTAATGAAATGTTCTCACAAGACTTGACAAACATAAATACTTGCTTGTGAATCCTGTTTTCATATGTTTAGTGCTACATACATACATACATACAATGCATGCATGGGATTAGGTTTCTGTTCTTCCTATAGTGTTTTTCCTGAGGCATTATGCTGTTGGAAAAAATAATTTAGGTGAAATATCTAATTGCGATGTTTCCCCTTTTTTCATCTTCATGCTATAGGGCTGAGTCTTATCTTTATTGTAGAAGTACTGGACAGCAAGCAGAGAAGATTTTAAAAAACAAGAGATACAGGCCAGAATAGGGGGTGGACTCACTGGAGAGAGGCCCTGTGAAGCTTCTGGACTCACCATGCTTACTTCTTTTAACCTATAAACATGTTAGGGATGTAATTACCTCTTTGCGTGTAACAACTGAAGGGCATTAGAGTCTGGATAACAAGTTTAGCTAATAAACACAAAAAAACATGAATGACCCAACTCGTTAATCATCAGATCCTCACTATTGAATGATTGAATCCAGATCCAGTTGATTTGGTTGAGAGCCAATAAACTGGGATCCAAATCGAGGCCCCTTCTTATATTCCCCTCCATGCCCGAGAACTGATGTCTCTCATTCACAGCTTGCTCAAGGCAGAATCGTTGAATTCTTGGCAGCAACACCCCCCCCCCTCCCCGTGGGAAAATTGGCTAATTGATCTTCTGAGCAAATATAAGCTGGGCACAGTTCATCTGTATCAACTTCTCACATTTCAAACTGCTTATAAATGTTAATGTGTTTTGTTTGATCATGCTGAACCAGATTGTTGGTAATTTTAGTATCCACCTTGTTGTCATGGTAAAGCTTCAGTAGAAGTTTGACTTTTATCCTAATGTCCTTGAGAGGCATCTTCAACTGCGGTGGGTTCATGAGACCATGGGCCGTCACTCTGTACTCAACTTCAGCACCAGATCTAGCACAAACCATCTGTTTTATCTCTACATCCATAGCTTCCGCCAAGGAAGGTGTAATAACCTATGTTATATCTTCTATCATCTTTAGAGCTTGCCCAATCTACATCAATCTACCTTTCCATTTGCATGTGAAAAGTTCAAAAAGATAAACATATTATGGGACATGATTGCGTGCACCTAAGGTCCAATTCACACTCTTCAAGTGTGAAGTCCTTGGGGCATGCATAAATTGACTGAGAACACTCATTGTATAGGTAATATCTGGTCTGGTAAGAGATGGATAAGTTTGCCAATTAATTATTCAAATTATTCATACATACCATTACACCTGTAAAATCCAATCATTCAAATGGTAATTGGATTCTGTAAGGGTTATCTACCAATTTACACCTTACATTCTTGGTTCCTGCAATAGATCAAGGACATACTTCTGCTGACAAACGTAGATTCTCCCTTGAGACATAGACTCCTTTCTACTGAGGAAGTATCTTTGGTAACCAAGGTCCCTTATTTCTAATTCCCTTGTCAAGATATCCTTTAAGAGCTGAATTTCCTTTCCACATCTCCAGTGACGACCAGAACATCCACATGGACAATGAAGATTAGCATCCAAACATGATCATGACATGTGACACTCAGTACTGACTTTAGCTTTGCCACTATAGGAAATATCTCCTTATATTCACTGCCATGTGTTTAAGTGAACTCCTTTGTCACTAGCCTTGCTTATGATGCTCAATTTTGCCATTATACCTTAATGGTGCAGACCCACTTGGATCCCACTATGCTCTTCCTCTTCGGGAGATGTACAAGTCCTCATGCATCATTTCTCTGAAGACCTGTCATCTCTTCTCCCTTAGCCTGCATCCATTTTGAATCATTCACAGCCTTTGTAAAGGTAATATGAAGACAAGACAATTCCAAGCTAGACAAAAATGTGAAGTGTGAAGGAGAGAGATGAGAATAACAAATGTAGTTAGAAGTAGAATGCCATGTACATTCCCCAGTACCTTTTGGAAGACAATGCGAAGAACACCATCAAAGTTTGACTCACATGAGGATGCAAAAGTATGAGCTGGCAAAGTTAATCCGGTATGCTGAGGATGTGAGAAGTTGGCAACTTTCTTGGGGTTGGTGATTGAATAGTAAATCCCTTGTCTTTCTTTTGTCTACAATATGTGATTACTTGTTTTTGAGATCCCTTGAAAGTAGTAGCGTCCTTTTCACAAGGAGACTCACATATGGCATTCTCCCCTAGATAGTTAGTAAATGGCATTTTAACGAGTGTGTGAACATTCTCTTCTCCTACTATAGCCCAGCTCCCCCCCCCCCCAAAAAAAAAAAGAAAAAAAAAAAGAAAAAAAGAAGAGAAGAGAAGAGGAGAACTATGAGAAGGAAAGTAGGGCTCAATCTCAAAAATTGACATCTCTAATGGCGTATTTCTTTCCAATTTTTGGGTCAAGAAACTTGTACTGTCTTTGGTTGGGCTAGTACTCTAAAAATGTTCCCTTATATTGGTGTCAAGCTCAAAAGAGCCTAGAGTTACAGAAGGATAAAGCACAAAGCAACTATACCTTTGGGGGTTAGCGTGAATAGAGCGCGATTGGGATAAAGGAAGGTAACATGGGATATGTTCATAAGAACCTTGGACAGCATATATTTATCACCTATGATGCAATTAATACTGTTTCTACCCAGAACTTCTTTGGTGAGCTGTACCAAAAAGGTAATGCTCTTGCAGTTTCCAAAAGATGCTTATTCTTTCTTTCTGCAATTTCCTTTTGTTGTGGAGTATAAGTAGAAGAGGACTCATGAATGTTCCCTTCATGTTCAAACTTTTCGCAAGGTATTCTCTTAAATTGTCCAATTGAAACACGTTGATTCTTCTTCTAAACTAATTTTGAGCCATCTTGCAAAACACTTCGATGATTCTCAAAAAAATTTCCCCAGGTCTCATAAGACAGATCCAAATATAATAAGAGAAACCAACAATGATCACTTTGTCCTTAAACAGAGAATGTATGAAGAAAAGCAAGGAGAAATAAGAGTCATATGATGAGTAGCTGCCTGAATCAATGATGTGTGAGTCACCAATAGGATGGGAGATAGTACTTGATGCCAATCCAAGTGTACTTTTATGAAGAGATGTGGATGTGACAAAAGGGGTGGAAGTGTCAAGTTGTGAGAGGATCCTTTGAAGGTGAGCAATATCACCGGAGGTGAGGTTCATGGTTTAAGTGTGCTTCTCAGGACCTTAGAAGCAGGGTTTGATCACTTAAGTTGTTGATCCCATTGTCGAGGTGTGAATTTTCCCATTGGGAGTAGATGCACTTAAGGAGCATGCTCCAGCAATTGGGAATGAACCCTAGGACATAGGTGTAAGGTTCATATGGGGAGATGAAGACTAAAATTCAAATACGAAATAAACGCAGCAGAACCTAGTGGTAATCCTTGATCCATTTCACAAAATAAATCTGAATCGGATAGTTCTGATTCTCACCTTGTGCAGAATCAAATCCACGTTTGTCGATTAGTTTCGGTGAAGTGATGCCACTAGCCGTGCATACGTCCAGCCTTCAGTAGTATCCATGCGATTCTTCGGACTTTCTAGTAGGATCCGCGCGATCCCTTGTCCTCCTCTTTGTAGGCGCTATGGCATGTAGACGCCAACTCCCAGTGAGGCGAAGGTGGAAGTGGAAGTGGAAGGGAGAGATAGAGGGGCACCCCTTTCTGAGGGGGTCAGTCAGAGAGAGGGGAGAGAGGGGGTGGGGGGGGGGGGGGTAGATTGGGGGAAATATAAAAACCTTGAGTTAATATAAATTTTCACTTTAATTCCTATTAACCAAGAATCTTTTATGTGTTACCTTTTAGGCCTAGATGCTAGTCTAGTTTCGAGCCCAATCAATCGGGTAACACTTTTATCGACTAAAAAATTTGTTTACTGTCAAATATTAAATAACACATTATTGATTTCTCGTCCCATGATAAAATCGGTCAAACTTCTGATCAAGTTAGGTGCTAAGCAACATCTCATGATCTTGGAAGGCATTAAAGTTAGATCAACCCGTTCATGGAATCTTTTTGTCATTAGTTATCGTAAAGTTATAGTCCTTCAATCAAGTCAACTGTCAAATCCTAATTTACTCACTTACACGAATAAGATGTCATTAAGTATCATCAGAAGAGTCCTTTTCTAATATGATGTTTTATGCTGGTGAGGGACTCCCATCATGGATAGTAGTACCGGTATCGATATCGGTATCGGAGGGTACCAGTATTGACACATACCAGTATATACAGATGATACCGGTTTAAAATATTGTAAAAAATCTTGGAAAAATCAGAAAAAATTAAGAAAAAATCATAAAAAGTAAAAAAATTAATTGGATATGTGTTGAGCGTGACAAAGGTGGATTAAGTCAAAGAAGTATGCATAAGGCATATTAAATGATTATTTTGATACATATTAAGCATGTAAAATATTCTACTAGTGTACTAAACATTTACAAATAATAAATATTAATGAAATAAAACGATCCTTATCCATGAAAAATAGAAGTGAGTATACTAATATGGATAATAGCCCGTAGAACCTTCTGGTTCATCTTCTGGTTACTGTTGCTAGTGTCCGTAATAAGGCTGCATATATTTCTTATATTCACCATAACTAAACAATGATGCAACCAAGTCATGCATGCGTCGCTGGATCCCTATTGGAGTATAAGCTTATTGACTTGTTGGAATTCCAGAATTAGGATGAGAAGAAGTACCTTGAGGATAAGAAGATCTTGACCCATAACTACTATTAGTTGGATAGAATTGGAAGTTTTTATACTCTGCTCGATCAATACAGTTGACAATATGCTCCTATTTTAAAATATGTAATGAAGCTTAATTAGGCTTCAAGTGATATTTAATTAATATAATTGGACAAAAATCCTAATTTTTAACTAATAATTAGAGTCAAAATTGAGGTTTTTTCCTAATTAACCTTTAATGAACGCAATTGTCAGCATGCTCCTACTTTAAAGTATGAATGAAATTTAATTAGACTTCAATTGATGTTTAATTAAGCTAATTGGACAAAAGTCCTAATTTTTTTAATCGCTAATTATGATAGAAATTGGGAGTTTTTTCCATTTTACTATAAAGAGAAACATAAACAATCTAATAACACTTAAGAACTCAAAAATAATAAAAATATTTTAAGAATAAAATATACCTTCTAAGATTTTATATACCTTCCCCTTCCTGAGCTCCCCTCCCTTCCATAGCTCCTCCCTCTCACATATATGTTTCTGTGAAAGGGGAAAGTGAAAGGCCCCCTTTTTAAGATTTTATATACCTTCCCCTTCCTGAGCTCCCCTCCCTTCCATAGCTCCTCCCTCTCACATATATGTTTCTGTGAAAGGGGAAAGTGAAAGGCCCCCTTTTAAAGGGGCCTTTTACGTATACTGCTCCGTACTGGCCCAGTTTTTGGTGTATCGGGCCGGTACCAGGCCGATACACCTGAAATCGGGCTGGTACCGACCGGTACAGTTTTTTTTTATTTTTTTCCGGTATCAGGGTTTTCATTTTGTATCGGTACCGATCCTGGCCAATACTGATGCATATTGGCCGATACTGCCAACCATGACTTCCATGCATCACTTCATAGAGCATTTTCTCTTTAGATACTGAGAGTGAATGATTCTTTATTGACCACACAATCACTTTTGAAGATATTTTACAAGATCCAATCGCTTGACTAATTAATATCACTTAATTAGAGATTTATAAGCAAGGTCAAAATTCAAAAGTCTATTAACAAGATGTCTTTGATGTCTTAGGTCAGATGACCAACTATGCCACTGTAACAATGAATCGCTTGGTAGATAGTTAGGTATATTATCATATAGTGATTCAATGGTGGATTAGTTTAATGAACTCATTCTCTAATGAACACTTATAAGTTCGCCTTAATGTCTCAACACAAGTGACTATAAGACCAGCCACTCTCATCTTATGAGCAAGGATAACATGTACTAGTATTACTGGATATTTGATGTCCTTCACAAATATCTTCCGATTAGGAACAATTGAAAATATGTGTTAAAAGATATTAATCTCATTATTATAATCTCATCATGATTTAATCTTTATTGCATATATTCGCAGGCTTCATTACAATGCATATGTTTGAATTACATTTAATGAATTTAACGTCTTTATTATTATTATAAATATGAATGGGAATGTACATGAAAAGTGATGAGAGTGAGCTTGACAGACATCTATAACTAACAATCTCCTACTTGGACTAAAGTTAATCACTCATATGTTAGATCCCCATCGAACTTAGGTGATGCCTAAATACAATTTGAGTTAAAGGTTTCGTCAGTAGATCTGTTACATTATCAACTAAAGCAACCCATTCCACTAGGACATCTTCTCTGGAAATAATTTCCGTAATTAGTTCAAAGTAACTTAGAATGTCTTGGATTTTTGATAAGACATTAGCTCTTTCACTTATACTATTGTCCCATTGTTGATCACCAATACGTAGGATACTTCTCCCAATACATAGGATGTTTCTCTCAAATCCTTCATAGAGAAGTTCTTAGATAGTCATATTTTAACTGATGATAACATCGCAACATCATCCCCAATAAGAAGGGTGTTATTAACATAGAGCACTAAGAAAGTGATTGCATTCTCACTAGTCTTCTGGTACACATACGGTTCATTTTCATTTTTAATGAAGTCATAAGACTTGATCGCCTCATCAAATCTTATGTTCCAACTCCGAGAAGCCTACTCCAATCTATAAATAGATCTCTGAAGGTTGCACACTTTATTTGAAAATTCTATAAATATGAAATCTTTAGGTTTTGTCATATACACCTCTTCTTCAAGGTTCTCATTGAAGAAGATAGTCTTGATATGCATCTGTCATATCTCATAATCATAGTGTGCAGCTATGGGAAGAAGATTTCTGAATGATTTTATCATGACAACCAATAAAAAAAGTCTTGCTATAGTTAATTCCTTACTTTGGACGATAACTTTTTGCCACCAACCTTGCCTTATAGATGTCAATACGTCTATCTACACTGATCTTTCTCTTAAAGATCCATTTGTAGCTAATAAGGACAATACCTTTTGGCAAATCCTCCAAAGTTTCAAACTTGGTTAGTATAAATAGACTATATGTCAAAATTCATAGCCTCTTGCGATTTCCAGACTTATGGCTCTCAATAACCTCTTGGTAGGCCTTAGAATCATTATCCTCTTTGAAGGATGAACTTTCACTGATATGCCCTACATATCTTTTAGGTTGCTTAGGTACCCGAGGCGATGACTCATTTAATGAGCTTGGTGTTGTTTGTCGATCTAGAACCACTTCTAGATCTATTTTACTCCAACTATCTTCTTCAAGGATATATTCCTCTTACAGAAAGACAACTCTTTTGACAACAAACACTCTTTGTTTGCTAAGATGCTAGAAGTAACATCCAAAAGTCTCTTTTGGGTAACCCGCAGAACTACACCTCTCGATTTTAAATTCCAACTTAGCTGGATCATGTCTTTTCATATGGACGCGGTGACCCCATACTTTAACATGTTTAAAGGATAGGAATGGTAGACACTAATTTATTTAGAACCTTGTTTAACAGATATCCCTACAATGACACTGGTAACTCAGCAAAGCTCATCATTTATTACACTATATCTAATAAGGTGTTATTCCTACTTTCAAATACAACATTCATCTGAGGTATATAAGGAGGTGTCTACTTAGAAAGGATACTATTATCCTTTAAGAATTTGTGTAAATTTAATACTCAAGTATTCACCTCCTTGATCTGATCGAAGAGTCTTAATACTTTTTTCAGTTTGCTTCTCCATTTCATTCTTAAATTCCTTAGACTTCTCAAATATTTTCGACTTGTACTTAATTAAGTACGCATAGCTGAAATGGGAGAAGTCATCAATGAATGTTGTGAAGTATGAGAAGCCACCTTTGGTTTAGGTAGATATGGGAACATATATATAAGTATGTATGAGTTACAAAATCTCCTTAACCCTCTCTCCATGTCCAGTAAATCAAGCTTTGGCCAATTTACCCATCAAGTAGGACTCACAAGTTGCATATGATTCATAATTAAATGGATCCAAGTGTCCATTTTTGTGCAACTTTTGAATCATGTTATCACCAGTGTATTCAAGAATACAATTCCATATGTAGGTTGGATTCACACAACTCTTCTCCTTTTAGGAGAATTATCAAGATGAAGAATATCATAAGAAACATCTAAAAGATACAAGCCATTAACCAAATGCCCTAAAGCAATATGTTTATTTCCAAAATAAACTGAACAACTATTACTCTAAAAGTTAATTTGTATCCAATCCTATTCAAATATGAAATGGAAATAATGTTCTTTACGATACTAGGAGCAAAATAGCAATCAACTAAATCAATCCTATCTCTAGAGGGTAGCTTAAGCTTCACCGTCCCCACATAAAGAGCAATAACCTTTGTACCATTTCCAAGCCTTAAGTCTACCTCTCCTTGCTCAGCTTCTTCCTACTTGTCAGCACCTACATATCATTATATACATGAGAAGCATATTCAGTATCTAATACCTATGATATTGAATCTCAAAGGTTGATCATGCAAATGCCTAAAGTTTTAGCAAGCTTCTTCTTTACTTTTTCTTCTGCCTTCTTTGTAAGATAGACCTTACAATTTCTCTTCTAATGTCTTTCCTTATGACAATGGAAGCACTTGCCATTTTCTATTGTCTTGCCTCCTCCTTTGGTGTTGACTTCCCTTCGCCTTGCTTCTTAACCTTGCCTTTCTTAAAGGCCCGGGCTACTTTCCTCTTCTTGTTGGTCTTACCAACTAAGAAGACATTGGGTTTTTCCTTTTAAAGGTTGCCCTCAACAGGCTTTAGCGTATTGAGTAATTCGGTCAGATACATTTGAATTTTGTTTATGTTAAAATTAACTATGAATTAAAAGAATGAATCGAAAAGTGACTGAAAGACAAGGTTGATCCTTAGGTTTCAATAAGCCTTTCATCCATTCTATCATCTTTAGTACATGAGTCTGCATTGAAGACCTCTCTTTTATGCGAGCTTTAAACAAGTTTCGAGATATCTCATATTTCTCAATCATGTTCTACTCCTCAAATAGTTCTTTCAGATAGAGCATGATGAACTTGGCATCCATTTTCTTATACTGCCTCTGTAATTTATTACTTATAGAGGCCAGCATGTAGTATTGGGCAAGAGTGGAATCTTCCTTCTGCTTCTCATATCCGATTGTCTCTCCTTTAGGTGCACCATCTGATAGTTCAGGTGGTGCTTGATCTTCAAAGACATAAGCAACCTGCACAGATCTGAGGACAATCTTTAGATTTTTGGGTCAATCTGAGTAGTTTAGGCTAGTCAACTTGTTGGCATCCAATATGTCATAGAGTGGATTATTTGACGACATTAAAAACCTTATAAAGGAAATGTAAATTTAATAAGCACATGTTCATAATATTAAATCAAGATAAAATCTTTTATTACGATTAACTCCTACTAATTTTCTTCAAACTATATAACGTTCTAATATACAGAATGGGGAACATCGATGGTCTCCTAATGAGGATTAGAATTTCACTAACTTATGCATGTGGTCCTGTGGTAATACAACAAATTATATTATGCTTATAGAGTAGTCAACTTTTGGTATTTGCAACTCCTTGTAATATTTGATCATACTTTGACGTACAAATTCCAATGACCTTATGGTAACACAATAAATCATTGAAATCTAGTTAAATTATGCCATTGTTATTTAATGAACATGGATTTGGATGTAGCCTTTGTGGTAACACAACAAAGCTATATCGTTCCTTTACCCCTTTTAAGGCATCGCCATGCCATTGTTTTAGCTTATCCTCGTAGTCTAATAGGTCTAGTGGTAAAACAACAAACCTTCCCGATCTGATTTTAATCTAAAACTATAACGATGGAGGGACTACGTGGTACATTCTTAATGATTAACATTTCTACTAAAATTTCTACAGAGGAGGGATTATATTTACCTTTATCTTGGTCTCATCCTAAGTGGTAATAAGTAACTATCTCGGATATAATTGGACATTTACAATACCTAGTAAACCTACATTTGATTCTAAATTAATATAAAACGGTCATGCATCAACCATACATGACATGTCGTGGTCATGGACAACACAATGACTAAATTGAAGTCATAGAATTAGTTACCAATTAAATATAACATTTATATCAATTACCAACAAGCGCACAGATTGGTGATCAAATCTTCAATACTCTTCAGGTTGCAATTGTGGGTCATCCTTGTTCCTCCTTGATCATCAAATTTAATTACATAAATAGCGCATACAATGCCCAAAATACATTCTTAATCAAAATGTGTCTTATGGCAAGCACATAATGGCAGGAGGTTGAAGTACAACAGAATGATGAGAGAGGAGGCACATAAGCCTCGATAATAATTTAATACCATCACAAACCATTCCATAAAATATCACATCCACATCAACACATGATCTCTTAGAGGGCTTGTTCATGACTACAATGATTAACTTTTAATCAATCTCATACAAGAAATTAATCATCCAATGTGGGTTTATCTTCTGAAAATAAACTAGTTTTTTTTTAAAAACCTAGAATCCAATTAAAATTTGTCATAATTTGAATTTAAAAAAAAAATCAGATTTTGTTGCATGCTCTTAAATCAATATTTAAAAGTCGGAACACATTGACATGTACAACCATTAAATCTGAAAAAAAAACTTTCGAGTTAATTCTATGCGCTATGGAACAATTTTCGGATTTAGTTAATCTAACATTTAAATTAAACTATTTATATCAATAAAATTGGTGGTATATACCACAACTTTCTTAAAAAACATATTTAGATTAAACTAATGTGATCATTGGTGAAAATAATTCATGAGAGAAACTTTAAAAAAAGGGCATATTCAGTGCACGAGTCTCCCACCATCTGTGGGGTCTAGGGAAGGGATGATGTACGCAGCCGTACCCATGCTAAGCAGAGAGACTGTTTCCTTGGTTCATATCCATGACCTCCATGTCACAAATGGGGCAATTTAATTGTTGCTCCAGGCTCGCCCTTCAATTCATGAGAAACTATTTCTCAAATTTTAAATTACTAATATGAACTATTTCGTATTAAACTTAAACATCAAATTATTCATATTATCCAATAATCCCAAAATAACATAAAGTCCCAATAAATTAAAGTTTTTAATTTTATAAATAATTTTTAAAAATAATTATTAGGCCTAAAGAGGCCCAGCTTGACCTGGATAGGATCTCTGCAAATCATTATCGTCACGAATCGCCTTAAATAACTAAAATTAATTATTTTATATATAGAATTAACAAGAATAAATCTTTCAGACAATTGAAACAGATCATAGTAGAACCTAGCTCTCATGCCACTGTAAGGATCATACGGGGAGATGAACATTAAAATTCAAATATGAAGTAAACATAAAGGAACAATCATCCGCGTGGTAATCCCCGATTCGCTTCACAAAATAAACCTTGAATCATACAGTTCTAATTCACACACTATGTTGAATCAAATCTGCGTTTGTCATTCAGTTCTAATGAAATCAATATCCACGTGATTCTTCGGTTGAGGGATCTTCCTTGACTATCCAATGCGGATCCTTGGATCTCCTCCTCTTTGTAGGCCCCCTGCGGCATATGGACGGCAACTCTCGGCGAAGCGAAGGTAGAAGCGGAAGGGAGAGATCGGGGGGGGAGGGTATGCTTCAGAGGGGCCTGGCCAGAGAGGAGAGAGAGGGGCAGCTAGACTAAGGGAATCTAGAGCTTTGCCTAGGGTTTTCCTCAAGTTGTTATTTATTAACTTATTGTTTTTTCACGAAAACTCCTGAGTTAATATAAATTCTCACTTTAATTCCCATCGACCGAGAATCTTTTATGTTTAATCCTCTAGGTCTAGATGCCAGACCAGTTTCAAGCCCATTAAGTTTATTAGTGCTTTTACTAACTTAAAGTAATTTATTTATATCAAATTAAACTCATTATTGGTTTATCGTCCCACTATAAAATCGATATGTCAAACCCTAAGTTGATCACTTATACGGATAAGATGTCACAAAGTATCATCATAAGGCTCTTTTTCTTTTATGCTGTCCTATCCTGGCGAGGGACTCCCGTGCATCACTTTATAGAGTATTTTCTCTCTAGATATCAAAAGTGAATGATTCTTTATTAACCACACAATCACCTTCGAAGATATTTCGCTGGACCCAATCAGTTGACTAATTAAGATCCTTTGGTTTGATATCTATGATTCAAGGTCAAAACTAAGAAGTCCATCAAAAAAATATCTTTGGTGTCTCAGGTCAGAGGACTAACTACGTCATTGTGTCACTTCGCATGGTCTAGGGCGTAAGTATGATCGCCTGAGATTTGGAGAGTCGCGATCTAGAGAGCGATAGTAGGGAGAGGGACAACCGTATGAAACGGCGGGGTGTTCTTCTGGGGGTGTGCCTCCGATGTTTCCGGCCAGGCTATTGGGTGGTGCGGTGCACGACGGTTGTGGTCTGTAGAGCTTGCCGAAGGAGTGGGCATTTGGCACAGGATTGCACCCTGAATGGTACGAGGCTGTCGATGGTCGATAAGCAGAAGGTGGGAGCGCCATCATCGTCTCTATTGATGCATAGTCCGACAATGGAAGTGACGGTTCCGCTACGGGAGATTGACGTCGACAGGGAGAGATGGGAGACCCTATCATCTTAGGTGGTGATTGACATCGTGGGCAACGAGATGCAGATGAGGGAGATTTCCTCTACTTTAGCCATGGCATGGGGTTCCCCGGGTGAATGGACTATCTGGTGTTTGTTTGAGGGGGCTTACCTTATCAGATGCCCGAATCAGAATATTGTTAAAGAGATCCTTAGGGCGGGTGGAGTCTTCATCATTGGCAGAGTGCGTAATGTGAAGAGATGGGGTCCTGTGTTGGGGCCAAGGTGTTGAAGGCTCGGAAACTTGTGTGGATTCGGTGCGAAGGAATCCATCTTCATCTGTGGAGGAAGGAGGTGGTAATGGAGATTGGGAAGGTCGTGGGGTTCGTGATAAAGGTTGACAAAAAGGCACTCAAGGACACCCAAGGCATCAGGGCCCGAGTCTTGGTGGCAGTGGAAAGGGGGGGGGAATTTCCAACTAGGGTTCTTCTGGGGCACTGGGGTTATATCTTTGAGGTTGTAGTCTTGAAAGAGGCGATTGAGAGGGAGGCAATGTCCCAGGGGCTTTTGTAGGCCGAGCTGGTGAAGGGCGGCGGGGTAGCGGCACCGGGATCTTTAACCCCACTAACCCTAGGGGATTTGTGCTGGGGAGGAAGACGACAGTTTGACAGGTCGTGAACTAGGAGTAGAGCCTGGACCGGACGGTTCGACACTAGACTCATTCTGGGTCTATAGTTGGCTGGCCACTTGAGCGGGACGTTCAAATTTTAAATCCCACCTGGGATTTTATGGTGGCGGATCTGGGTATTGAGGCTTCCAACCTAGACTCGGGTGGTTCGGATGGAGGATCCCAGCCTCTTAAACATCCGGTCGACGAGTCTTTAAAAGTCGTGCAGTAGGGGGGTTGTAATGACCTTAGGCCTCTTTTTCTTGCCTCCCAGGGTGTGACTGGTGCAGAGAAGAGGGCGGGAGGTGGCGATCCGATCTCTCTGTCTCTGGCGGTGGAGGATGGCGGTGAGACGTTGGTCGGGGCCCAGGTGCATCGTCCTCTCCCTCTATTCCCCCCCGTTGACGAACTAGATGGTGGGTGGGCTAGTGCCTTGGAAGCTCTTTTTGGGGTGGATGATCCCCAAGTCGATCCGAATGACGGTGACCCCCCAGATCCTGATGGGGACTTGGAGATGACAATTGCACAATTGAAGAAAGGCAAGAGGGTTGAGAGCTAGCAGGTGGATGAGGTTCTTCACCCGACACTCTTAGTGTCGGATATTCGCTCGTTTGCAGCTACTGTTGGGGTCTCTATGGAAGGTTAGCCGGAACCAAGCATTAAGAGAGTGCTTGTCTAGTCAACGATAGTCAATGTAAAGGGAACAAGGGGTACCAAGCTATCTCCTGCTTCAAAGGGATGTTGAAGGATTCCCTTGAGGGCCTCAAAGGGAGGCTCATCAAGGGTTTATGATTTTCTGCTTTGGGTTTTGCTGGGGTAGGGTTGTCTTCTAAGGTTCTGCTTGTGGGGTTGCTTTGTGAGATGCTACATGTGTAGAGTTCTTCTTCTCACTGGGGTCTTAGGGATGGGTCTCTTTGGGGCTATTTTGTTGGGTTCTTTATACTGGAGATTGGGGTGTTTGAGTTTGCTTTTAAGGTTTTTAGGGTTACATTAAGTGTTTTCGATTATTTTTTAATTTTATAAATTACATCCACCTTCACAAAATTACATTACTGTAACGATGAATCCACTAGTTGAGAGTTAGGTATATTACCATCTAGTGATTCAATAGTGGATCAATCCAATGAACTCATTCTCCAATAAGCACCTACAGGTTTGCCTTAGTTTCTCCACACAAGTGACTATAAGACCAGTCTATAAGCAGGGATAACATGTACTAGTCTCATTGAATATTTGGTGTCGTTCTCTAATATTCTCCAACTAGGAACGATTGAGAATATATGTTTAAAGAAGATTAATCTCATTATCATGATTTCGTCATCATTTAATCTTCATTGCATATATTCACGGACTTCATTATGATATACTATATTCGAATTACACATAATGAATTTAATGTCTTTATTATTATTATAAATATGAACAAGAATGTAAATGAAAATTTATGAGATTGACTTGATGGACATCATTATAAATATGAACAAGAATGTAAATGAAAAATTATGAGATTGACTTGACGGACATCCATAACTAACAATAGGGTACATTTAAGGGTGGGACAAGGCAAAAGA
Organism: Zantedeschia hybrid cultivar; assembly: GCA_030544215.1. Lineage (NCBI taxonomy): Eukaryota > Viridiplantae > Streptophyta > Magnoliopsida > Alismatales > Araceae > Zantedeschia > Zantedeschia hybrid cultivar. Next base: position 29,068,737 of record JARZZO010000003.1, on the reverse strand, counting down.
CAAGGGAGGATGCATAGGAGAAGGAAAGAGGAAGAAAAGGGGGGAGAAGAGAAGAAAAAACTTGCTGATTTGGTGGGAGCATCGTGGCGATGGCTGAGTGATGGTGACAGTGTGCAGGTGCATGTGCGATGCATTCGTGGACGTGGTGATGATGGTGTGTAGCTGCAGGGGAGATGACAACGATGATGATGATAGCATGACAGTGGGGGTGCAGCAGTGGCTATGGCACTGAGGCTGACACTCATCCTTTCCTCACATTCCAAATGAAGATAGGGTTTGAGAGCAATTTATGATTTACCCATGTGAACTTAAAAAGATGGGTGGGTTGCATGGATAAATTATAAACTGGCTCTTGTAATTTGTGAACTATTGTAAGGCAAACTTATTACGATGGAAGAAAAGCTCAAGATTGGTCCCTAGATATGCCATCCCCAAAACCGATCGGGATTGGCTTATCCTAATCTGAGTCAGACTGATCCCAATTGATCCTGGTCAGGTTTTGTTGCCTTTTTCAGTTCAAAACTTATCCAAAGAATCCTGGTCAAAGGATAAGAAAGTTCAGTCAGGTTTGGATTATTCCGCCAAAGCTATCAACTGATCCATGCCGAGTTTTGAAACCTTGCTTATTAAAAAAGCACCTTAAACACCTTTAAAAATCCAAAATCAGACAAAAACTGTAGTAATTATATCCGTTGAAACAGTATTTGTATGTTTTTTTCTTGAGCCGTACGAGATGAAATTCTCATATATGGTTCTCGGGGGGGGGGAGTTACCTCGGTTTACCTATCTCAATAAAGTATATGACTGGTTCGAAGAGCGTCAATGTAGTGTAATTATATTCAAGAAACCCTTTGAAACTATACATGTATGTAGGTCCGTAACTAATATTCTTAAGTAATTACTTACCTATCAAATATAATTGAGCTTTTAACAATATCTATATGCATGTATCCATACATACATACATACATAACATACATACGGACATACATACAGACATACATTCATGTATGTATGTGCTGTTGTTGTTCCCTAATCATTCCCAAAAATCAAAATAGGGAGCACTAGACAACCATTGATCCTTTGAATCGCACCCCTTTTAACTGGTGCTTATGTGGTGGGAACTACCTAAGAGGATGGTAGCAGACACTAGTGGGATTATTGATGACTGCATTCCCCCGTGCTTGCTGTCCTTTGTTTCCAGCACTAAATTTAAGGGACTTCTTTATGGATATAGATCCAAACAATCACTTGTGGTCTTAGTCGTCAGAATGTTCACCTAGGTTGAAAGGTGTTTTTGAAGGTCCCAACAACTGAAATCTAACTGAAAGGAAATATGGCTGTCTTTGTGGCTAGTTACCATCTTCAGAAAAGCATATTCCATGAAAGAGAGGGAGGAATGGGTGTGAAGGTCATAGGTGAGGATGTCTACCTGGGTTTTCACATTGAATCCCAGCAGCTTTGCTGTATTTCAGTGGCCGATGCCATAGAGGACACCAATCTTTCTGATCTACCTCTTAATGACAATGACATAATCAGCATTGTGTCTCGCATTGCATTCATGTGCAACCTTATTGCCTGCTCACTTGCTAGGATTGCAGAATTATATTGGGTCTTGGAATGACCAAGCTCTATTCGACCCAGATCAAGATTGGGTTTGGCTTTGAATCAGCCCAGAACAGGTGATTTGGACAAGTTCTAGCTAGTTTAAGCCAATATCTGGTTTTTGCCTTTTTTAAAAAGTAAAGGAGGGATCAGATCCCTGCATTAAAATCGGATCAACATTAGCCATCCTGATCTGAGTCCATTGAACTGGATTGTAAATTTGTGTTTCTTTTCCTGTCCTAGTCATTCTCTTCATACACAAAAGAATGTACTGTAAACTTGTGTTTCTTCAGCCCAATCGTTGAGGCATTCTTTCTATTGAAACTTGTGCCATGCCCAATTATTTTATTTTCCTTTTGTCCAGGAACTTATACAGCAGATTGGTGTGCCTGCTATATTTTCTGACTTTTGTGAGGAAGCTGCAAATTTGGCCGCCCGTTGCATAGAGACTGTAACTGGTCAGGCCCTCAGACTGCCTGTGAGTTGGCTGTCCCTGCTCACCTGATGTATGTTATTTGTAGTTTGTGGATTTTTAAACTGGCATTCAATTGATGCTTTATTCACCAGGAATCGCTGTGACCATCATTTGCAGGTCCAAGTAAACCCATTTAGGCAGCCGATGAGGATGAAAGATTCTGTCCTGTACATACCGTGCTATTCAAATTGCTTCATTTTTGGAATGTGAGGTTCTTGTGGTACAACATATGAGCTGCTAGGGTGGGGGAACCACTCTTATCTGATTGGATGCTGTAACTAAACTGTTGACATTGGGAAACTTTCTTTTTCCTCCTGTGTAGGTCATCGATGTAGAATAAAGTTATCTCCTCTAACATGAAGCCTTGGTGTACATGAGCGTATAGATAAGCTTTCTGAGCTTCCCAATTGCTTATAATCTCTTTCAGCTGAATCATTTTCAGAATTGGTGAGTCAGGAAATAGGTGTACGGACAAACTAGTACAAAAGAATATATAGTTCGAGCTTGGCGAGTCATTTGTTCTCCGTTTATAAATGAGCTTTGTTTGGGTGCAGGCAGATTTGCTAGACTTATTTAACCTCTAGAACAAGCTCCTTTATTATTTTGATTGTTTGAAATTTGAAATTTGTTTTAAAATAATTTTGAATTTTCCAAATGATTTGATAGGGTCCTTTCAAATCTTGGAAGTCTTTGGTGCGAGACCAACCTGAATAACTGTTTTCTATTATTTAATTACCTGGAGATGATAGTCACATTGGTCTTCAAGGGATACCTTCGATCATCCACCTGTGGTCCTGATTCCCCTACGATTGCTTGGATTGGTAATGGAAAATGGTGATGTAGAAGCCACGAAGTACACCTGTGAGGCCGATGATGATGCCTGTGAGTGAACAGAATGTGGACAAAAATAGTATAAAAGAAATTCTCTTAATCATGCTATTTCTGCACGTGCCTTGATTTTGCACCTCACACAATGTGAATTAGGAGCTTTTATCAGTAGTCTAATTCCGAAGTTAATCGGAAACAAAAATTGCGTTCAGTGTGTTCAGCAAAAATTTTATTTGGAACTCATTTATAGACTACTCTCAAATTAAAAATCATGAGATAAAGAGTAAGGTCTGCTAAATTTGCTGGTCAATCTCTCTCATAAATCCATATTTGCCAATTGAAGCTCTAGTTATTTATAGATTTTCACAAAGTATGTCATAGGTTTGCAACTTGTAGAATAAATTTAGTAGAATAATTTTCACTAAATTTTTGTGTTCTAATCGTCCAATCAGAAATTATACCGTACAAACGGTCAGGACACCTGGTTGATAAGATATGATCGCATGGGAATGAGGTGAAAACTTGTAGAATAAAATGAAACAAAAAACCTTGTAGAATAAAATGAAACTTTACGGAATATGTATGTCAAGTGAAATGGTATGGGTGAAAGCTTTTTAACGTGGTTGCACAACTAATTTCAATCATTCTAAAAGCACTGCATAATGTCGGTATGTACAAATCTAATATCAAAATCATGTTTCTTGGTATTTCTATTCGTACCAACTGGTTCAAGATTCCCACTGTAAAGACCAAACTTTAAGAGACTTCTGGATATATACTCATAATCTAGTAGATTTGTAGCTGTACCCCTAAAATCACTCTTATTATTTTAAATACCCTTACATTCTAAAAAGAATGTTGCATGCATGCTCTGGTTGTCAACACTGTTTAGTTTTAGGAAAGAAATGGTTAACCTAACCTCAGACTTTGCACTATTTTTATTGTATATATTATCCTATGATCATTGAAATTTACACCTATGCCCTTGTATAGATGGAAAGCCTAAAGGCGTACGTATTAGTTATTTCTAACTTTAAATCAAATGGTATTTCTGATGACGAGGACATACAACTTTTTGCGGAATATGGGGATGTTACCAATAAATGTAGATTTTATGAATATAGGCGCAAATTTGATAGATTATAAGAGTATATGTGTATCGATCTCTTAAGTTTATTTGGTACATAAAGTGTGGGACATCGATTTGTTGCATATTTGCCCACCACAAATCACACGTTTCATCTTTCTCCTCGGAGTTTCCTTTGTTCTTTAAAAGGGACAGAGTGGTTTTTTGAGAGACCAGGAAGTGGTTACCATCAATTTCTTTTGAAAGTAGATTGCAACACATGATTTATAAAATTAAAAAAGTGGACTGCAGTTGCCAAGCTCTATGCCGCAGTTACAATTTTCCCAATATAATGAAAGCTCTCGAAGCCAGCGGTGATGTAAAAGTTTTGTCAATGGAGTCATTCGAACAGTAGATTCGTGGGATCATTTTATTAAATCGAAATTAATAGACTAGTGAGGTTACTCACTCTAATGGACTGAAATCAGGAGGGTAGTCACTCTAATAGACTAATTATAGTGAGTCTGCTTAAATCTTTAAAATCCAGTGAAATCATAGAACTCCATTGAGAAAGCCTAGATCCGCCACTGCTCGAAGCCCTATAACCATTTCAGAAGTTGTCATCATCCGACTAGTTGAAAGAGAGATCTTCTCTCTCTTCACAAACCCTCTTCTGGAAATCAGCAAAGAGTTGACTGTTGAAAGGATGCCACTTGATTTTTCAGCGAATTAACTATCCTATCCCTCTTAGTCTTCCCCAACCTCTCTTTTAGATGCCCATATATGTGGGAGTTGATCTCTTGTAAAATCCTTCCCCTAAGATTACTTCCCCTAAGCTTCTCAAGTGAGATTTTTTATTCCGATTTTAGTTATGAAAATATATACCACTTGCTAGAAAAATAATCTTGAGAATTTTGCATTTCTTTTTAAACAGAGTTCTCCAAAAACTGCCTAATAATTAACAAGAAAAAGTGTCTCGATTTCTCTAGTAAGCGATTCTTGCGTGGCAGCTTTGTGATTTCCTTTGCATTCAACAACAAGAGAAAAAGATGGCGCAACACTCTTGCGTGGAACCCTTTCCTACTCAAAATTTTCAGAAAATAGAGAATCAAAGAAAAGTTTCTCGAAAAGTGTGTAACATAAAACCCACAACAAAATGAATATTTTAAGAATCTCAAAAAATCAAAATCAAACAAAATAAAATATTCCAAAAATGTTCAAGAAAAAATGCATCTGTGTTGAAAGATTCATTTGTTTATACTTATTTACATTAACATGTTTGCATGTTGTATCACCTCTAGTTTTTCCTTTGTCTTTTAATAAGATATGACCTTTTACCCTTTTTACTAAGGTTAAGCATAAGATTGTTTACATGTTTCAGGGAAGAGGCCCAACGACTGGAATCACCCCAACAGGGGTTGCCAAACACTGTCCAAGAGATCTTTAAGTATATGCACTACTCCAATTGCCATCATGACAAAAATGATGTCATCATCAATAAGGGCCACAAGTAAAGCCTAAACTAAGGACGACATCATTCTAGGGATGTTCCTTCACTGCAAGTCAAATAAAACGCCTTTCACACGTGGCTTGTATCAGGTTTAAGGATGACCAAGGTCTGTTAAACTCCCCTGGAAATGATACCTTAAGGCACCTATTAATACGGGACTAGAAACTAAGGATCACCATATTAATAGTGTTAGATTATGATTTTTTAGATTCCTTTCAGTCCTTTTTTTTTTTGAAATAAAAAAAAATGTAAAACATTTAGTTGAATTTTTTCTATTTTTTTGAGGAGTCCAATCTTTCATAATTCGTTGTGAAAGCAAAGCAAATCAACACTTTTCCCGCCTGAAACACTATGGATGTGTTTGGCAAAACTTCTATTTGAAGTTACTTTTGACTTTTACTTCTTACATATAATGAGTTGAGAGAGAGAGAGAGATTATAATTAATTTTGATTTGTTACAAAAGTTAACTCTCTCGTGACTTCATTTTTTCTCTAATCTTGGAAGTTCCCCCCTTGTAGCTTTTTAGTTGGAAGTCAAAACACAAGGAAAATATCACATAAATAACTTTTAAGATCCAATGACTTCCATAAAAAATAACTATATAAAAAAACAAAACTGCTTCCAAATGAAAGCTGCACCAAACACGGCCCATATGTCGCTATTTTTCCACTTCCTGTGCATCTACTTTTCCTTCACCAAACCATGCCAGGAAACCGATCATCAGCATTTTCTCTAAGGATATCAATCAGATGAATATGGCATGGATGGTAGACTATTTGTGATCGACCATTGTCCGTTAACCATCAGAAAATATTGTATCTACGAAGTGGCTTGTAATATAAATAAGCAACTATCCCTAGATTACCGAATAGTTAGCAATTATAGTGAGGCATTATGAAATTTAAATTGGAAATATGGACTAACCTTTAAGTTTACATAAAATTAAAGTTAAATTAAAAGACAGCTATTATTCAAGAGAGGTAAAAACAAATTTAAATTTAAACTTATCTCATCATGCAAAAATATAAAATCTAATAACAATCCATCTACATCACACCAAAATAAATTCTATAATATAGTACAAACTATTGTAGTTGAGATTATCTTTACCAAAGCTGTCACTTAAAATCAACTCTCGGAATAAAATTTAATAGCAGATATTAATTGTATGTCGGAGAACAAACTACAATTATGGTACTATATATTTCAATGTTGACTAAAAAAAATAGAATCTATACACATACCACAAAGTTGAAAATTTCATCTTTAAAAATTATTCAAAGTTTGCCAGACATACCACAAAGTTGTCCCATTGCATCTCTAGAAAAATTAAAATAAACTTTAATAGTGAATAGCTTCAGAAAGAAGTTTGCGAACACCCAATCCAACTTGTTGATGGATGGCCAACTTCTTTCATTATGAAAAAGAACAATTTGAGCTAAATAAATGTTTCTTTTTCATCTTGCACACATGCAATATATAATGGTGCTTAAATGCTATAAAAGAGACCAATTTTTCACTCTCCTACTTCCTAAAGCATTTTCGACATCTGCATCATGAGCAACAATGCAATATCCATACCATGACGTGCCGTGAAACTATGAACTCAGTTTCAAAAGAGTACAAAACAAAGCATTCCTAAGGTGACCCTCCAAAGCCATTGAGCCATGTTACAACAGGTATCAAAAATTCATATAGATGGTATTCAAACAAATGATCATATTCTTCAATGTCCCAGAGTTAAATCTTATTCATGCATGATACATGGTTAATGTAACTGACCAACAAAATGTTGTTATTTTTCACAATTCAAATGAAATGTCTAAATAGAAGAATAATATGCTTGAGCATTCCAGAGCCAAATTTCTCATTGTTGGGGAAGGTCACTTGGGGTCAGTGAAGAATCGGTTGATGGATGGCATGATCTCAGGGATTTTATTACGAACAAACTTCCTGAGACTATGCTCTGCATATCTTTCGCCCTCCGCAAAGTTTTCCAACACGCCAGCAGCCCTTCGTTCCTTGGTCACTCTGATAATGTGATGGCATAAGAAAACAACAAGTGTTAAAACATGCAAAAAGAAAAATCAGGTGTCTTCAAACAAAAACAAAGAATAAAACAAATTCCAAAAAATTAACAGACCGCAAAACATCACCCTCCCCCCAAAAGAAAAAGAGGACCCATACAATGCATGTTAGGTGATCCCAGCTTCTCCCATGAAAAGTGAAAGATATTTCACAGAATAAATATCATCTCACTTCCACCGGAAGGTAGGCAGCTGCTAAGAAAAGATAGGTCAACATACAAGCATGGAGCTGATGTTCCTGCCGTTGCTTCAAATTTTTTTAGGAATTCTGAGGCTCCTTTTGAGAAGAGGGTGGGTGGTACTTCCAATGCTATTAAATAACAGACCTCAGTATCCAACTACAAACACCAAGCGAACAAAGATGGATTCTCAAACAGTCACTACTGACTACCCATGAAGATCCCAATCCATCGTCAAAGACACTCAAAAGACCCTACAAAACTAAAGCATAGTCAAACCCACTCTAAGACCGAAACAGACTTGAAATATATAAAACAATACAAAGAAAATAAACAACAGAACATCCATAGCACTCATTTGCATCACAAACCCCAAGCTCCTCTGCTTCTTGAACTGACATCCAGAAAAACTTGAGTTCCTCCTGGAACATCGCCTAGATGATTTTCCAGCTCTCTCCATTTCAATTTTCTCTTTGTTGGAGACCTGGTTACCTCACTCTAAGAGCTTCTAAGTTCTACGATGCTGGCCGACATCAGCTTCCATCTCAACACCCAGAATCCTGTATCTTCAAACTCATCAGACCAGCTGTCAATAATCTTCTGAACCCTCTTTCTTACACACAAATTGAAGATGCTCATACATGAACAAACTCACAAAGGCCTTTATCCACAGACTCCAACTCAAGCATTATTTGCTGATCAAGGTACTAAGGAACCTGAACCACTGATACTGAGTAAATGAATAACAAACCTTAGCATTGCAGATCCAAAGAAAAGTTGCATCTGAGGTTATGAGGCTTCTAAAATTGTTGAAGGATGATTAATGCCAGCTTTAACCAGATATTCTTTTACAAAAGTTCCAGTTTGACCGAAAAATACAGATCATATTTTGTTTGAATTATCTGAGTCTAAAGTAGAAGATACGAGCTGTTCTGATAATATTATCCCCATATTCCTTTGTGGGATCAGAACAGAGACGAGAACCTATGGAAGTCCAAAATCTATTAAATGCAGGGGCAACATTATTTACACTTTCTTCTGGAAAAATATTTGTCGGAAAAGAGTGGAAAAGATGGAGCATAGACAGATTTCATACCTTTCCCTCATTTCTCCAACATTTCAAACAGAAAGAAAGCAAGTTTTATGTTTAGAAATGTAAAAACAAATAAGAGAAATAGCATAGATCACTTCGTTTATCATGGGACTCTACTTCCAAAAGACACCAGCTGTTTCAGTTAATTGTAAAAGACTAAATTATCAAATTTCAGTAATACTGATCCGTATACCCTGTTTGTTGTATAATACCATTCAAAGTAGTTGTGATGTGATCGTGCCAAGTTGGCAGTAGGCTTCCAAAGCAAAATTCAGGTTAAATTTCACGTGCATGCTTGCATTGTTGATTTGCTCTGTTGTGCAAAACTAATCCTAGGTCACAGAGAATAATAATCTTAGAACTCAGCCGAAAATTTAAAGGCTGTTTAAAAAAAAAAAAAAAAATCAGTCTCTGCAACCTATCATTGTTCCATACACACCCCCGCAATCTTCATATTTAGAAAGCCCCCCACAATCCTTTAGCCCTCACAAAAAAGCCTCTCAGGTTAAAAATCATCCAAAAAAAACAAGACCAAGAAATCTTCACAGTATTCCTTCCATATACCATACTTTCATATTAATATTCTATTTCTTTTGTTCATGAGGGTTAAAAGATTATGGGGGGATTTTAGATAAATAGGAATATTGCAGGGGCTTATAGGAAAAATTGAAAGATTGTAGGTACTGAAAACTAAAAACCAAAAGATAGCACTTGGTCAAAGTTCAACTACTCGCACCTAACTGAACTCCAACCTCTCTACTATCTAATAGGTTGAGGTCTCCTTTAGAGATGACAAGGGAACATAAGTTATCTACGATTTATTAAGAAAGAAAATGAAAAGGAAAATTCTATTCCAACGGTGATAAACAAGGTTATCATATTAGTCCAATTGATTGTGAGTCCAACACCTCTACTATCAAATAGGCCGACGTAGGCTGAGGTCTTCTTTAGAGATGACAAGCAAGCATAAGTTATCTTTGACTTATTAAAAAAGAAAAGGAAAAGGAAAAGGAAAATTTCTGTCCTGACAGAAATAAACAAGGTTAGCCTATTCATCCAACTGATTGAGCCTTCATGCCATTCATGGAGTTATTGTAGCATTCCCCAATCAATCAACATAAAAAGACATTCTATTTTTTTTCTGCAGGAGATCTCATCCTAGGGGCAACCATTAAAGAAGATGCTTTGATACGCATTCCATGTAACATTCACCTTTTTGGAAAGCATCAAGTTCACTGCTCACAATACATGCTTAAACAGATTTTGCAAATCAGTAAATGCCTAAACAGACCTTGTAAGTCACTACTGAAGCAGAGTATGACCAACTAATTCTTTTTCACATTTGCACATGATAGTTTTTAAACTTGATAATGTAGGTAAACTCAAGCCTTTCAATATAATACCCAATCATTGCAAGAAAGCAAAAGATGAAGCGGTCAGAAAGAAAAGCATATCCCTGTTTTTATCCAAAGAAAGGTTCAATATGACAATGCAAACTGCAAAAAATCTTATGATGCTAATGATGATCAAGATGAGTCTAGCACACAGCTGTCTACAGCTATTAGTAATGATGTTAACTAGTCATCTACAAGTAAAAAATCCACGGCTTCAAAAATTAGCTGAAAGACTCAAGAAAAGGAACCTCACTTCAGCAGAGAGATTCATAGGGTGTTTGGGATCATTTTTTCTTATACCATTTTATATGTTTTAAAAACTCAATCTTAACATGTTTGTAAGTTATTTTTAAAAATTCTACCTCCATCCACAACGATGTCACTGTAGAGCATTGGCTTGTGTTACTTGGCAACATCAATACCTGATCATGGCAATGTGGATCCAACTACAGTGACCAGCACTGACCGGGCTTTCTTGTCTGCTACACGAGCATCTCAACATGTGTTTTTCTCCATCACCATTGTAGTCATCGTCAATTGTTTTCCCGACCTTTTTCTCCTACAAACAAAGTGCCGGGATGGAAACAATAGGCTCTCTCTCCCTTCTTCAATAGCAGGAGCAACAGGAATGCAGGTGTTCCCAGCAGACCACCTCCCAGCACCCTTCCCTCTTTTTCTTTCCGGGAGCAGTGGATTGATGGTGTTCCAATGGAAGTGTGACCAGAGCCCATCCCAAAAGGAACCCTGTGATGCTGCAGATGTTCTCAATTCTCCCTCACCATTTTTCATCTCCTTGGACCAGCTACTGATGATCAGATCTGCCACATTGCCACTGTCAACTTAGCTAAACATCTTTGAGCCCGCTGGTCACCCTGCCAACCCTCCCTTTCTCGGCTGCTGGATGTGGAGTTCATTTCTGCAGAAGCTGATCTGCAGTCCAGCATATCCAGAGGGGTGGGAGGGTCGTTTGGGAAGAGAGGTATGGGATGTTCCAATATGGGGGAATTGTGTGCCGGAGGATGAGCATTGCATGGTGTTGCATGGCAGATAAAGGGGAAGATGAAAAGGAAGAGAGGAGGTGGGAGAGGAGGATGCAGGGAAGGCTATCAAAGCATCCAAGAAAAATCAAAAAGAAAAAACAGGTTGGAGGCTGTTATTTTTTCAGGAAACTTCTTGATAAAATTGAGCAAGGTTGTGCCGAAAGGGATTAGAGTCTTGTTTTTCTTATAAATTTGATTTTTTGAGAGAAAATGGGAAAAATGTTATTTTCAAACCCCTTGTACCCGATTACAGGATAAAACTTGATGTGAATAAGTAATCGAAATGCATGTCAACTAAAGGATCAGGATTACCCATGCTAGATCTGCACCTGACGACATACTTGAATATGATATAAATCCTATATTCTATTTCAGTTTTCCAGAAACTTGAATCATTATTACATAAGAGAGTAAAAGGAAACATTGTTGACATGTTCTCTGACATAGCACCCTACTGGACAGATAAGAGATGGATGATGAATAAATCTGGTCATACATATATAAGAAAGTATCCTTAGATACAGATCAAATGGTTGATCACAAGAAAACACAATTCTCTGAAGTTTCTCCATGGCTATACCACAAGAATGCCATGAACGACTTCAAGAAATACAGACCTCCATATACCATTGACATTGCAAGAAGTGAGAGAATTCTAAGAAAAATGATGAGTCATAATCTCATGGAAAAAAGCATGTAAAAAATATTTTGATCCAAAATGACTCAATCAATGGGGGGGAAAAGAGAGAGATCTTTGAAAGTCATTAATCTCTCCACTATAACAAACTGAGAGGAAAGATTTGAGAAAGGCATAAGATTTAAGCTTTTAAAGTCATTATCCCAGCCAAACAAACAAGTGTAGATCATTGAAAAACCCCTTCTAGGCTCCTTGTATGTCGGAAAGATTAATAAGATCCAGGACAACAACACCAGTACCAACCAAGGATCACAGAAAGGTTCTCCATGGCTATACCACAAGAATGCCATGAACGACTTCAAGAAATACAGACCTCCATATACCATTGACATTGCAAGAAGTGAGAGAATTCTAAGAAAAATGATGAGTCATAATCTCATGGAAAAAAGCATGAAAAAAATATTTTGATCCAAAATGACTCAATCAATGGGTGGGAAAAGAGAGAGATCTTTGAAAGTCATTAATCTCTCCACTATAACAAACTGAGAGGAAAGATTTGAGAAAGGCATAAGATTTAAGCTTTTAAAGTCATTATCCCAGCCAAACAAACAAGTGTAGATCATTGAAAAACCCCTTCTAGGCTCCTTGTATGTCGGAAAGATTAATAAGATCCAGGACAACAACACCAGTACCAACCAAGGATCACAGAAAGGTTCTCCATGGCTATACCACAAGAATGCCATGAACGACTTCAAGAAATACAGACCTCCATACACCATTGACATTGCAAGAAGTGAGAGAATTCTAAGAAAAATGATGAGTCATAATCTCATGGAAAAAAGCATGTAAAAAATATTTTGATCCAAAATGACTCAATCAATGGGTGGGAAAAGAGAGAGATCTTTGAAAGTCATTAATCTCTCCACTATAACAAACTGAGAGGAAAGATTTGAGAAAGGCATAAGATTTAAGCTTTTAAAGTCATTATCCCAGCCAAACAAACAAGTGTAGATCATTGAAAAACCCCTTCTAGGCTCCTTGTATGTCGGAAAGATTAATAAGATCCAGGACAACAACACCAGTACCAACCAAGGATCACAGAAAGGTTCTCCATGGCTATACCACAAGAATGCCATGAACGACTTCAAGAAATACAGACCTCCATATACCATTGACATTGCAAGAAGTGAGAGAATTCTAAGAAAAATGATGAGTCATAATCTCATGGAAAAAAGCATGTAAAAAATATTTTGATCCAAAATGACTCAATCAATGGGTGGGAAAAGAGAGAGATCTTTGAAAGTCATTAATCTCTCCACTATAACAAACTGAGAGGAAAGATTTGAGAAAGGCATAAGATTTAAGCTTTTAAAGTCATTATCCCAGCCAAACAAACAAGTGTAGATCATTGAAAAACCCCTTCTAGGCTCCTTGTATGTCGGAAAGATTAATAAGATCCAGGACAACAACACCAGTACCAACCAAGGATCACAGAAAGGTTCTCCATGGCTATACCACAAGAATGCCATGAACGACTTCAAGAAATACAGACCTCCATATACCATTGACATTGCAAGAAGTGAGAGAATTCTAAGAAAAATGATGAGTCATAATCTCATGGAAAAAAGCATGTAAAAAATATTTTGATCCAAAATGACTCAATCAATGGGTGGGAAAAGAGAGAGATCTTTGAAAGTCATTAATCTCTCCACTATAACAAACTGAGAGGAAAGATTTGAGAAAGGCATAAGATTTAAGCTTTTAAAGTCATTATCCCAGCCAAACAAACAAGTGTAGATCATTGAAAAACCCCTTCTAGGCTCCTTGTATGTCGGAAAGATTAATAAGATCCAGGACAACAACACCAGTACCAACCAAGGATCACAGAAAGGTTCCTGATCGAGAATATTAAAAGACCAAAAGAATAAAAACACGTCCACGCTTGCATACCATGAGCGATCTTTCTACTATCGAACCATCTAGAAAAGAAAAATCAATCAAACAACCGATGCATTAAACTAAATAAACGGAAGAGAAACAGGATTAAAAAACAAGAACAACCCCCCCCCCCCAACACCACCATCAAAATCCCAACCGGCCGACCGACCTGACTTCGGGGTTGATGCAGATGTTGCGGACGAGCTGGAAGCCGCAGATGCCGACGGCGACCCCCACCGCCGCGAACAGCGGGTACACCTACACAACCCCACACGCAACCACAACATTAGACGACCCAGATAGGAAGAAGGAAGGAAAAAAACGGACTGGAGATCACAGAGAGATAGAGAGACGGAAGGGTGTTACCTCGGGCCTCAGCCACCTGCTGGCGGTGGAGGAAGCCATGGAACGGGGACAGAGAGAGAGATCGGAGAAGAACAAGGAAATGGAGGCGGAGGGCAACCGGGGGAGGGGAAGACCCGGCCGCAGCGGAGCAGACGAGGAGGAATTCTGGGGAATAAGAAAGAAAGGGCGACCCGCCGGTGGGTATATATATAAAAGACGGCTGGCTGGCTCTCCGCCAATCAGGGGAGGAGAACGGATGACATGACGTGGGGCGACCGTCCACTAAAAAATTTTCAACGGACCCGTAAGTTATTTATTTAAAAAATACGAGAATAGTTAAACTATTTTATATCTATTTTCAAATTCCTTGCATTCTCTTATGCACTCACGCAAGAAATTGTCATATCACTTGTAGTTCTATCCGTTATTTTATTTATCTTAAGGATTATTTGTTTCGATGTAAAATAATACAATCTTAAAAGATTATGCCATTTTGTAGCGTCTTCACATGTTTGATTCGGTATAAAATATATTTATGTCCATTTTAACTTTTAAGAAAAAAAAATACTTGTTACACCCCGCGTGATGATGATGTAGCACACCTATGCGTGTTTCATGTCCACTTGGTAGATCAAACTAGGTGAATCCTGATAGATCCCCTGTAGGATTGTACAATGACTGCATGTTGTCCAATTCTCTTGATGGAATGGCAGGTCATCTGCATCATTGAAATAGCAATGTGGCAAGTCTTTCTCTTCAGAGGAAGTCTAAACTCAATCTATGTCCAGCTCTCTCATACTGATTTGGCTAATGTTGGTTTATTTTGATGATGAGAACGGACTAAACATATCAAATGCAGAAGATATAAATGAAGGCAATTATAAATAAAGTTTTCTTTCATAAAAATAATTATCTTGGATCTTTACAAAGATTATACACAATTTAATGATTTACATGAATCATGTTTATCTTTCAAAACCATTCATATTTTAAATCTGGTTAACTTATAATTCGTATCTCTGATGTATTTGAAGAGTCAAATGTTAAAAACTGTTAAAACATATAATTTTTTTTAAAAAAAATGAGATCTTTGATTTGATTCAAGAATCAAGTCAATCAGAATTTTGTTCAAAGAAATATGACTAATCCTTAGTACGCTAATTCGTCATATTTTAATATTTAATCAAGTACAATAAATGATTGAAAAAAGTGATCTTCATGAAATCATATTAAATTATTAGAACTTTATGATGGATTAAGAATGAACTTAATTGGAGGCCAACAAACAAATTTACGATTTTTCAAAGATTAAACATTCTTTAAAAAATTAAGCAATTTATGTACATTTTTAATATTTTATTAAGAATATATTTTTAAGCAATTTGTGTGCATTTTTAACATTTCATGTTTAACTTGCATGTATATAAGTTAAGTCGGGACATAACATATGTAAGAAGAAAGAGGCGGAACTCCCTGCCTACACCATATGGCAGAGTTGGCATGGCACGTGGAGGGTTACTGGAGCATTCCTCTGTGTGGTGGGAGGAAGGGATGCCATAACCATATCAGTTATGTTATCGGAGTAGAAAGATTATTTATTACTTGTCTCATAAAGTAGTAAATCGTCCAGTAATTAGATCTTCAGTGTACCATATATTCGATTATAAAAAAATTATATCCATTATCTTATTCTGCTATATGTATTGATTTAGAAACACAATCATTAACTGACATGTAAACTAATGATCGGTTGAATAATTGAGTTATCGGGTACCGTTCACATCCTAATGGGAGGTCAAACTAAGGGAGTTCACAATTTTGTGTGGTTTGGTTTGAAGGTAAAATTTTAGAAACTAAATTAAACTAAAGTAGAGAGTCAAATCGAATCAAATTAAGCCGTAATAATTTGAAACCGAACCAAACCAAACCGAAATAATTCAATTTTGTTCGGTTTGATTTGCAGTTTGTATCTTATAATGGGCCATTATGGTTAAATAATCCACTTTAACATTATTTTCTAAAAATAGTTATTGAAAAAATATTTTAAAAGTTATTTGAAGGCTTAAGTCTCAAAATAGACTATTATAGTTAAACATCCTATTTTATTAAGGACTTAACAAATTTTTTGTACAAGATGATAATCTAAAAGATATTATCTGAAAATAATTTAAAATTTTATATCTTATAGTTTGCATAAACTCACACTTAATTAAAGATTTTAATATTTATATTATGCCCTTTTAATGTAATTCAATTTATTCGGATTGATTTGATTTATGAACAAGAAAAACTAAACCAAATCAAGATTCTCAATTCTGTTTGGTTTCAAATTGAGTCGAAATTTTTAAAAATTCAAACCAAATCAAACCAAACTAAATTGTCAGTATAATTTTTTGATTTGAACATAATAGTGAACACCCCTAAGTCAAACATCTGTCATTTGTTAACCAGCACGCTTGTTAGACAACTTCTTGGATGTCTAACGTTTATTAAAATCTTCACCCCTTTTTCTGATACAAGTGCATTCTGAATGGCCCTATAAAGTGCAACCTCTTATAACACTTGGTGTATCACGCAATCATGTGATTTTCAAATCAGGTACTTCAAATAGTGACACTTGTTGCACTGCACCGCATGTACCACCAAAAACTTTGTATTGATTTTTTTTAGGTGGACCCTCACATCTTTCACATGTTTATATAGCTTAAACTTTGTTGGATGATCTAAAAAATTTAAAAAATAAAAAAATGAGTTCTAATGAACATTAAAAAATATCTTTAATAAGTTAAACTCAATCATAATTTTTGATTTTTCAATTTTTTTTTAGGTAGTCTGGTTGAAGCTTTATAGACACTTAGAGAAGAGGGTGCTTTAAGATACAATTGTCAGCTTGTAGTATCTAGCAGGTATGCTTTAAGATCATACAAGTTGCAATAGTAAACATCTGTCTAGTTTCCTATAGTTAATGATCATCATTGTAAACTTCATTTCATCAATCTAATATTGGCTAGATCTCTTAAAACGTCCCAAGATTTAACAGAGTTCCTCGGCCACTTAATCTAACGTAATTCTTCTGTAAAAAAAACTTTTATCCAGAATAATTTTTTAATGTAAAGTATCTTTGGTCTAACCAACTAGCATGAACTAGTTATTTTGAGACCATCAAAGGGAAACCCTCCCGTATGCCAACTAGTGTTAGGACTAATGGCATATCAAATAGGAGACTGATGCCATGTTGATAGCCAGGAAAGGAGATAAAATCTTACATCTCTGAAATTTAGTCTACAAATTTGAAAACAAAACTAAGTTGATGGGATCAAGGTTTAAAAACTCGGCTCGGATCGGCACGGATCGGCCGAGTCGGACAGGTTTTTGGCCGACCGTGCCGATCCCGGGTTTCCTGGCCGAGTCCTGGACTCGGATCGGCCGGTCCGAGCCGGATCGGGCGATCCTAGACCGGATCGGGCAGGGTCGGCTCGGATCGGCCCGACCCGGCCCCCAACGGCTAGTTTGACTAGCCGTTGGGGGTCAAACTAGCCGTTGCTGGCCGTTCCCAAACGGCCAGCAACGGCTAGTTTGGACCTTGGGGGTCTATTTAAACCCCCCCAAGGCCATCCTAAGGCTCCACAAATGCCCTTTGAGCCTCTTAACATTCTTGCTCTCTCTCCCTCATAGAATTCTCTCTCCATCTCTCCCACGAGGTCACTTCTAGTCTACTACAAGCTCCGCGATCTCTCATCTTCTTGTGCTGTGAAGGAATGGCATCTCAAGGTGCTGCTGAGCGGTCATCTGGGAATCCTCCTAGTGCTGATCCTGCTTGGGGTCATTGCACACCGGTGGACATGAGCCAAAGAAAGGTACAATGCAAATATTGCAACCGGGTTGTCTCTGGCGGGGTCTACCGATTCAAACAACATCTTGCTGGAATAAAAGGTGAAGTTGCAGCATGTGCTCGAGTTCCTTCAGAGGTTAGGATCCAATTTCGAACTTACATGAAGGAGAAGGAATCAAGCAAAGCAAGTACTGCCAGAAGAAGACAGGAAATTCGAGAGGAATTGACTGAACCAGCGCGAAGGTCTGATGCTGGAGTCCGGCTTGGTGGAAGTAATCAACCTATAAATGTTGATGATTGGGATACAAGTAAATTTCTTATTTAATTTATTTTCATGTTCTTCACTTAACGTTTTCAGACAAATAGTTATAGTAGATTAATTTTTTTTCTTTTACATTTAAAGCTGAATTACGACGTGCAATGGAAGCAAGCCGGCGGTCCTTTGCAGATGAGGACTTATTTCGGCACACTGGAAGATACGGAGGACAAGGAAGTGGCTCCACACCTTCTGCACAAGGGAGCACTAGCGCCGGCATGAACACTAATGTATGCGAGGAGCTGCCTCAGGAGTTCACTAGAGCTGCAGATCCTAGAGTAGGTCCAATAGATCCCTTGCTCACCAAGAAGAGGGATAAACAACCTTCTATAAGTGCTGCATTCAAGAACTTAAAACTTTGTAAGGAGAAGATAGGGAGAGCTACATCTAGGTGGTTTTTCTATAACAGTATCCCTGCTAATGCGGCCAAGGGGCCATATTATGAGTCCATGATCGAGACCATACAAGAAGTTGGCAAAGGGGTTGAAGGACCTTCTCCATATGAGATATACAACAAGTACTTGGATATGGAAGTTGATGACATCCGAACATACATTAAATCATTTGAAAGGATCTGGGATGAGTATGGATGCACTTTAATGTGCGATGGATGGACAGGTACATAAATCTTATATTCAGTTTCTTATCTTATCTTCATTTTTTCTTAATCAGAATAGGTCTATTTCTGATTTCTTATCACGTTTGGAATTTTACAGGGATAACAAGAAGAAGTATGATCAACTTCTTAATTTACTGTAAAGCTGGAACCGTATTTTGGAAGTCCATTGATGCATCTGGAAAGATAAAGAATGCCCAGCACCTGTGTGAATTAATGGATCAAATAGTGGAAGAAGTGGGCGAAAAAAGGATTGTCCAAGTGGTTACGGACAATGCAGCGGCGTTCAAGTTAGCTGGACAAATGTTGATGCAAAAGAGAGAACATTTATACTGGGTTCCCTGTTCTGCTCATTGTATTGACTTGATGTTGGAAGACATTTGCTCTGATCCGATGGTAGATGGAGTGGTCAAGAGTGGTCGATTTATCACCACATTCATCTACAACCACAACAACATTCTGGATATCATGCGCACACATACTCATGGAAGAGAGTTGCTTCGTCCGGGAGCCACCAGGTTTGCATCTCAATATATCTCTCTAGATAGTTTAAGTTAACAAAAGAACAACTTGATTAGGATGGTGGCATCGGAAGATTGGGAGAATCACATATTGAGGCATGTACCAACTAAGGTCAGAGAGAAAGGTAAGAAAGTGGCTGATTTAATTCAGTCTAGACCCTTCTGGAGGGGGGTGCAAGCGGTGTTAAATGTTGTAGAACCGCTTGTCCGTGTCTTGCGATCTTGTGATGGAGAAAGAAGATCGGATATGGGTTTTTTATATGAAGCTATGGACAGAGCTAAGGAGCTCATTCAACTGAACAACCCAACAACCTTTGTGAAGTGGTGGGACATAATAGACAGACATTGGGAACACACTTTACATCACGATCTTCATGCAGCTGGTAAGCTACTAACTTTCTATATGTATTATTTGTATACACATTTCTCTTAAGTAATAACTAACTTCGACTTATTTATTTAGGTTATTTTTTCAACCCTCAGTACATGTTCAGAACTGATGGGAAGAAGGATAGCTATGATAGTTGTTCGGAAGTGTTGATGGGGGCTAAGTCTGTTATTAAGCGTATGCTTGCAGATGAGGACAGAGCAATATTGGCATGCAAGCAAATGCATGATTACAGAATGATGTTATACCACTTTGGGACAAGTACTGCTCAAAGAGCTGCCAAAATTTTGAGTTCAGGTTTGAAAATTATTAACTAGATGTTCTACTTAAATTTTAATTATAACTTGCACATTGTTGACATGGCCAATTTTCTATTTACAGCTGACTGGTGGCTAGATCATGGAAAAACATATGGGTATGAAGATCTAGCCTATGTTGCAATTCGGGTCTTAAGTCAAACAACCTCTTCATCAGGCTGTGAGAGAAACTGGAGCACATTTGGCTTGATTCACACCAAGCAAAGGAATAGATTGAAGTCGAGCCGTCTAGAGAAGCTCGTATTCTGTCATTATAACATGAGGTTGAAGCTAAAGAATCTGGAGCTCATAAGGAACCTTCAAAGGCAGGAGAAAGAGAGAATTTCCGGACAAGCCACAGAGACGACACATGCAGAAGAACCCATAGACTTGGATGAGCTGTTCGAGGAGCAACATCCACTAAATGCATGGGTTGATTCAAGCACCTCAAATGAGCCTGAATTCAACCAAAATGATCGGGAATGGGCGGAAGGTGAGTTAGATAATGTTCCATTACTTACTGATTTTCAACCTCCTTCTCCAAAACGTCAGAAAAAGAGCAAAAAACAAGTACCAAGCAGAAGGAAGAGTGGTCATGGAATTCAAATTGCTGATCTGGAGACTATCGAGGAAGATGATGAAACGCCAGAACCAAGTGATGAGGTCCAATATCAAACCTCAAATGACTCGACATCAAAGACGAGCTCCGACAGTTCTGAGGATGGTGGAGATGCTACCAGTGCCCCAGCTCCAGCTCCACCAATTCAATTCACTGGAGAAGAAGAATTCACACATGCTACCCAAGATGAACATCATGGTAGCAGAGGAGGACGTGAAGAATCTTCCATTCAAACATTCAGCAGATCAAGGAGGAAGGACAAAGGTAAAGCTCCTCAGGAATATCAGGAGCAACTATCAGATGCATCCTCATATAGTCAGCCTACTGGATATGTAGTTTACCCTCCTCAACATTCTGATACATCCGACTATTCAGGGGGTTGTCTAGAATATCCACAATTTTCAGTCATTTATACCAATACGGATGACTATAGCCGGTATGTGATGCAGTATGAACAATACTACCAGAGCTATATGTCATGGGCTGAGTATGTTAGCCATATGTTCATTCAGTATAATGTACGTTTGGAATAAATGTAAGTTCATAATCATATATGTAAGTTTATTCAAGGTTTTTTTGTCCAACAACATCTTATGTACTTCAAATCAATGTATTTCAACACAATTATGCATTAGACTTGTGTTTTATATTTTTTTCACATTTTTTCATATTTTTTTCTATTTTTTTCTGCTATCCGAACCAGCCGAGCCTGACTCAGCCAGAATCGGCCGGGATCGGACTGACTCGGATCGGAATCGGCCGATCCGATCGGTTTTGGACCGGCCGATCCGAGCCCCGATCCCGGGTTTCTGAACCTTGGATGGGATAGAGCTTGACTATGATGATGGCTGGAGAGATAATACATCAAAGAAGTAGACATAGCTTCATCTTCTAATAGCAGAATGGATATGCTCCAATAAGAGTGCAGGCAAAAGCTTGAAATCTGATATCACATGCAATTTAGTTGAGTTTATGGGAAATAATAAATACAAGGGCAGAAACACCATTTCAGAACTCCTGGCGAACAACTCCTCACCTCATTCCTATGTTACACCAATGCCTAATGATTTTCTGCTTCTTCCCTGACTCAAAACTATTTGAAAAAGGAAGAACTGGTCTATTGTGGCTCTAAAGAGAACTTCCCTAGCACATCTGGTTGAAAACTTCACCTCTTTAACCACTCATTTCCTATATGGATAGACCACTTCTAGCTAGCGTAAGCAGACAGCACAAAAAAGTCCAACCTGCCTTTCCTTCACCCTCACGCCCCTAAGTTAAAAAAACAACATCACATCTGCCGGTAGAGCCCATCGTTATGATACAGGACGTCATTCCTCCCTCAATTTCCCAGTCCATGTTGCGGTTTGCGCATTCTATCCCGCCAAGAACCTTGAATAGCAAGTGCCTATAGATAAAAGATTTACCAAAATGGATTACACTTAGGCTCCACCGTTCTTTTAGTTTAGTTATATTTGACTCTTCAAACTAATGAAGGGATGATAAAAGGATGACAAGAGTTACTACCTTTTCACTTATGAGGGTTTCTTTGGTATGGGTCTTCTCATCTTTTTCATCAGTTTCTTCAGTCACTTCCTTTTCGGGAAGTACTGAAGTTGTAGATGCGCCAAACATGGCCTGATCATGGGCAGCTTTGATTTCTTCCTCACGTCTTGCCTGTGAACTAAATAATTGAGCTCTCTAACAAGATTCTAAAAAAATATACAGATAGCTCATATTGCAGAAGGATGATCAGTATGCCTATAGAACGAACGAACATACCTCCACTGCACAGTACCGGAAGCTTCGCCCTATATCCTTGACCAAAGACTCATCATCTTCTGCCACTGAATTTAATAAAGAAAATTGAAATAAAAAAGTGGACTTTGATTTCTATACTGTTCCCACAGAATCAACCAACAGCAGACTAGATGAAAATATCAAAATTCAGTACTGTAACAGAGACAGGAGCAATATACATGTCAAGCAGATCCTTTTGGATGTAGGAAGAAGTACAACAAAAATGATATCTACCATGTTGACGCCATTTAGGATATAGAGAACTATAAATAGAAAGATAATGCTCACTGAATGAAAAAATGACGGCAAAAAATGAGAACTGGGTCAAAAGACACCAAAATACAATACTCAAAATAATCTGTTTTTTTTTAAGGAATAAAGAAAAGATCACATTACCTTCAATCTCCTCCTCATCATCAAGCGGAGCTTCCTTGTTAAAATCAAAGCGTTCCCATCCTGTGGTGACACCTTTAGCCATGTCCCTTGCAGCTGCAGAAAGTAAATGTCAAAATTGCTCAAAAAGATAATCAATTATAGGTTTTGCTTTTCATTTGTATAGACGAACAGTTTTCAGCATATCCAAGTTTACTCCAGAATGACAAGTGCATCTTTCCTTGTTCACTGATCAATATGAGGAAATTCCAAGATCAGGGATAGTACCCATGGATGCTGGTGTTAACATTACGAATATGATTTTCCTTCCCCAGAGAGGATTATCCGTGTACATAAGGAAGGGAAAATAGCAATGACAATCGGAAGAGGTGCCCTGAAGTAGTTCCAATATGACAGAGGAGGGAGACTGAGGAGCAGGGAGCGGAGGAGGTAAGGAGCAGTAAGGGAAGAGGACAAATGATGAGCAACCCCTGACGAATCCGAGTGGTACCTTCTCTTCATCACAAGGTAAGAATAGAAGTATCTTTTATGGAGGGAAAAGGGAGGAGAGAACAGACATCAAAGGGTAAGAAGTCATGGAGTATAGACAAAAACTTTCTTCACAGTAGGTGCTTCCGGTGCCTCGAACATGGTCATCATGTTGCAGACTGTTGTAATGGATTGCAGAAGGGTTGGCCATAGGAGTTTCTCTTGCATAGAATACATTGAAAGAACATCTGGAGGAGACAATATGATTGCAGAAGGGTCTGAAACCAAGACTGGTCCTACCATTGATTCCACTCTTTCACAATGGATTTGGCAAAATTCGAAAGGAGTTCAGTAGCATGGGTGACAGTTGGAGATCTGCATATTGGGAACCAGCAGGAAAAAAGCTTGCTTTGAGCTTGGCTGGAACTAGGTAAATGGAAGATTTATAAAATGAAAGAGCATCCAGCACTAGTTTTGAGTGCTCCCAAGGAACTTTTGTAGCATTTACTGAAGATTAAGAAGACCGCTGTTCTAGAACCATGGGAGTTCCTGTTGCCTAGGAGGATGGACATGGGAACTATAGCTGTTGAGAGGATTGCCTGGTATCGTGTTGTGTTTCTGGAATTCCTTAATGTGGGGTGTGGAAGTCTACAAAACCATTAGGACATCTTCTGGCATATTAAAGATCAGTTGCAAAACCCACAAGTGGTGTACCCTTGCTTAAGCACGATTGCTTGTTGAATGTGGAAGCATGGCAGAAGGAAAGACAATGTGGGGATGAACAATACATGTAAAGAAGTAGCTGCCTTCTAGAAAGAAACTAGGGATGCAGGCAAGAGGAAGAAGATGATGGGTCAATATGAGTTAACCCAGCCAATTCTGCTAATGACCCTGGTGCAAAGTGGGATGGATGCGGTAACTGACTTTGCTACAGGTTCAAACTTGCCCTATGATCCACCTGGGAGGAGAATAACAAAAAAGGAACAAAAGGATGAGACTGTCATTTATACATATCAGGAGAAATTTGTAGAAAAGGAGGCAAAACCGGGTGCTTCAGCTGAGGTGGTTTAGTGAGATGCCATTTCCACACTGGTGTCTCAAGTTGTGAACAGTTGAGGAAGGCAATAAGAGGGTGTAGTAAAAATGCCTAAAGTCTATCACGGGAGCTGTAGAATAGAAAAGGAGAGCAGCTGAAGACAGCTGGGAAGTCCGTCAAAATAGAAGTGGTTACCCCATCTCCAATCCCATTGATGGATACACTGGCAAATCTGGGGCACAAGATGGCGACAGAGATTTTGGAAGGGAGGAGACCCAGAGGTTTCACCAAGGCTTTCTTCGGTTGCATTGGGTGTGTGTTATCTGCCTTTCACCTCCCCTTCAAAAATCTAGCCTTCCTCTCTCCTCTCCAGGCGAGTCCATTGGGAATGACATTGATCAACAAACACCAGACCCCCAACCGATGGAAAAAGAAAAGTCAAAGTCTGGGAGTTGGCCCCAGGAAGAATTGTTGAAGACAGGAAGGTGAAGTCAAAGCAATTGGAGTAATGAAGAAATAGGGGAAAGGGCTGCAATATTAGTGCTGGATGCGCATAATAAAATAGGACAGATTCAGAGAATTTGGGATCCCAAAGAGTCCAATGGTACACTTGAAGCTAAAAAAGCTACAGGACAAAGGGATCTTTGTGATTTGTTAGAGGAGAATAGCTGTTGTGCAGAAGCAGGAAAGAATATCTACAAAGAAGTAGTGTCAATGATTATGATGTCATGGAATATCAAAGGCCTGCAGCAGTCAGGGGTCTATTAGAAGATGAAATGTGAAGATCCTATGTTTTCAAGAGGACCAGATGGAGATGAAGATGCCGAGTTCATCAAGAAAGTCATAGGTTACGAAGAAATAGATTTTCTATTCAGAAGGTCCACAGGTCTCTCGGGAGGTATTTCATTCACATGGAATACTGAAATCTAAGAAGGGAGTATGATGAATATTGATGATTTCTCTATATCTATCCAGTTATGAAGCAACAAATACAAAGATGGTTGGATGTCCCTTATGTATATGGCCCAAACAATAGCAATGATAGATAGATGGCTGGGAAATTCCCCATTGAAAGATAAGAAGCCAAAAACATTCTTCCTAGCTCTAGTGAAATCCAAGTAGGTAATGGCAGGGACATTCGATTTTGGAAGGACAAATGGTGCTCCAATCTGGATTTGACTGTGGTTTTCAGCAATCTTTTCAGCATTGCCCAGAACAAGGATGCTTCGGTTGAAGAGGTTCTGTCTCACAGCAGTACAGGCCAGGTTAATCTAATGCTTAGAAGAAACCCTACTGATGTGGAGACAGAGGAACTGATAGTCTTGTTAAACTTAATCAATGGTGTTAGGATCTGCAATGAGGTACAAGATAAGAGAGTCTGGAGATGGACCAATAATGGGCTCTTTTCGGTTAAATCCTTGGTTCAGCTTTTGAATGATGGTGGTACTAGGGTTTGGTGGAAGGATCTTATTTGGTCTAACCACCTTCCCAATAAAATAAGGGTGTTTCTATGGAAGATTGCCTGGAATAGAAGTCTCACGGGAATGAGGGCGAAGAGGCTTAAACTTCCCGGAAGCTCCTTATGCATGTTCTGTGCACACTTTGAGGAAGACCAACTCCATTTATTATGCAAATGTGGTATTATTTCCATCCAATGGAAGAGTATGTGTAGGGTACTTGGAATTGGTTGGGTGGAGCACACTTCTGTGTTGAATTTGCTGAAATGGTGGACTGCTGCTTCTCCGTCAAAGGATCTCACACATGTATGGTTCCTTTTTTGCCCGGCCATGTTGTGGACTATATGGTGTGAAAGAAATAGAAGGAAATTTAGTGACCAATTCAGCAGTGCGAATGAACTCTTGAAGAAGACTTTTAGATGGGTGGAAGAGTGGGGACGTGCAGCTGGTACCCTGAATGATGGCAGCTCTGTTATTTCTGACAAAACCAGACTGTGGAGGCAGCTGATCGCTTAGTTAATCTTCGATGTAATCCTGTTTTATCTTCTTGATAAAACAGCTTTTTGCTAACTCCTTTAAATCTTTGTGACTTGGATGGGGGACTGTCCTACCCAAGAGTGTGCCCTCATGGGCTTTCCTGTACCTCTTTCACATATATCTATGGAATTGTGACTTTTGTCACCTTCTAAAAAAAACATTCTTCCTAGCTAGATACAAATAGCAAAAGGTGAATGAGTGTTATCACATGGAAGGCGGCACCATTCAATGGCGCATCACACTGTGGAGAGGGCTAAAGAAACGGGAGGAACAAGAGTATTTAACTCTCTTATAGTCCCTCAGTGAAGTTCATATCAAGACAACATAGAAGGACAACATTCAACACATTATGGAAGGACAACATTGTCTCGGGTAGAGACAATAGTATTTTCTCTGTCAGATCCTTTACAACATAAGAATAACTTGCTGTTACACCGGCTGCCAGTGTTTTTAATTTAAAAAAATATATATTTTTTGAATTTTTTTTAGGTGGACCCCACTCCCCTATATGCTGTTTTTCACTGGTCATTCGGGGTCGGTTTTTTATTTTTCATCTTTTTTTGGGTTGTCCGATCAGAGATCAGATTGTACGAACATATGGGTTGTCCAATCAGAGATCAGAGATTGGATTGCAAAGAATAACCTAGTCTCACAACATTGAACAGTCCTATGAGTTGAAAGTTGAAACTGAAGCAAATATATATTAATAGAAATATACCAAAAGATGACAAAATGTTAAAACTCTTTCACCAAATGTTGAGTGAAAGAGGATTCTAAAATTATCTCAAAAATTTTGCACAGTTAGGGGGAATAAATTTTTTTGGGCCAGACAAACATTACATACCAGTTCGTGAAAGCTGAAACTTCATTTTTGCTTTAACTCTCTCAGCTGGTGTCTGTTAAGAATGAAAATCAAGTGCATCACACTTATATGTTGCAATTAATTACAGTTGAAGACTGGAAGGAAGGAAAAGTCAAAAGCACTTGGCCACGGTCCATTTTTATTTCTTACAAAGAGATAGCAAAAAGAGAAATGATGTCATGATTGCAATTGGTCCAAGCATAGATCATAGAATTAAGATATTTGATATCCTTAAGCATGCAAGAAGAAGCAAACTAAATAAACAAGGAACACAAACAGCCCCCATTGCACCCATCTGAAGACCAGTGCCTCAATATATTCCCTCAGTCCCAATAGTGATCATGGCTCCTCTCTTTTCTAGTCCAACTGTTTGTACTTGTGTTCTAATTCCTTCAGTGGTGTTTCTTTAATTTGTAGCAGAGGTTTTGCTATTTTTGTTATGAACATTTGGATATCTGACAATTTTACCAATAAAATGAAGGTGATGCATCTAATGGTTGTTCAGACTAACATGGTACAAAGTATTTACAGAGCATTCCATGTCATAACTGAACATTTCCCCTCACTATTTCTACAGAATCAATCTCAGAGACAGTACTGCCAAATCTTTATCTAATGCATGTGTGTTAATGATGCAGGAACTGGTGATTTGGATTGCAAACATCCAAATCAGGTCAAGAGTAAACATGATTTAGACGAGATACACTATGGCTGATTCCTATTCATTCTTGGTCAGAACCCATATCTGGTGAAGGATCAGCTCAATCATGATTGAATCTGACCAGTACTGCCAGATTTAAGATCCAGATACATCTATTAGACCATTCAATCTACTAGTGACCAGTCATGGGTCGATCAATAGGAAAAGAGCTACATGTGAGTAGGCATAATGCATGATGAAACTACCATTATGACTAAGAGATATAACATGAATGAACTGAACAATCCCATATTGGAAAGAATGTACTTGTGGGGCTCGGATCTGTAACTTATTAAGGCACCTTCTTGGGAGGCTTAAAGCAGCATAATACGTCAGAGGATCTGGATCAGATCATAACATCAGCGTAACGGGGAGGAACCCCCCGTCATACCATGTGGTTAGTTTGTAATGAACCAGGCATAAGCTAGTGGGCCAGTAGCATCCCAACTGTGAGCTGAGCAGGAAAAAAATGGCTACTCATGAGCCACCAATGCGACTAGGAACTGAGGCGAGAATGAACCTAATAGTCCCACATCAAAAACAGAGAAAGTTAATGGTGCACTAATGGGCTACATGTGTGGTGCTCTCATATAATTTGTGAGGCATTTTTTAGGGACAAAACCATGCAAGTTGTGCCCAACACAAACAACACTTCACAGGCATGGGACAGGAGTGCAACACTAAAAGGGGCAGCATAATGCTATGAGGTTCCTGCTCCTGCTGTTTAATAGCTTGAGACGAGTACAATGAGGATCAGAACCAGCCACCCGCCTTTCTTTTTCATTTGCCATAAGACTTCTATAATTTGGCTCAAGGGCATTTTGGTCACCGGATGGAGTACCACCCAACTCAGCAGGCAAGGACTTCGATTCTGAACATGACCCAGTTGAACACGGTTTGACAAACTCGGTCATCGTCTGATTTTGGACAGATTGAAAGACTGTCGTCTGTACCTCTGTCCTGCATGGCCCCATAATTATTGTAAGACTATACAACTTCTCCAGAAGTTTAGTCCATAGAACTAGCAAATATCATGATTTTTGGGCTTGATAGTGATCCCAAACGCGAAGAACCCCATTTTGACTGGACAGGATGTTGCTATTTTGTCAAACTCTTTCAAATTTTCAAAAACTTCAACAATGCTATTAAAAACCTTGACACTCCATGATTGCAAAGGAATACCATATGTTCGACACCATAGATTTTTCCCTTTGTCTGCAATATGAGTTCCTAATATGGACCTATATTCCTCCCATTGTATATAGGAATTATTAAATTTAAAAAACTGTTGATTAAGAGCTTCACACATGCTGGTTTCATTAGGAAAGAAAATGCAATGAATCTCCTGTTATTAAGCACCCCAATATTGTAAGCTTCTTCATCCAGCCAAGGCTTATGCAAAGCACTGATGATCTCCTCACCATCAAATGTACCATCGAGGAACATGCCCACTAAACAGTTTGCCAGCCTCTTGAAAATTTTATCATAGGTTGGAAACCATGGAACCTCCACTGCAGCAGTTTTGCAAACCACCTTCTACTAAGAGAAATCTGTAACCCCCTTGGGAAACTCTGTCAACCTTGGATTTACAAGAACTTCCACCAAGATGACTCAAACTTTGATGCCCACTGGTATTACACCACCAAAAGACAATGGCATTGTGACATGTGGAGGCATGATGACCCCTATCTAGGCAACAAAAACATCCTTGGTTTCCAAGGGTTAACAAACGACGATTCCCTCTTACCACTAACAGTGTCCGGGTTCCCACACTGGAGTAAAAGAACGATGTCCCGATCACACTTCTTCACGCCTTGAATCCAGCGCTTCTCTCACACTGGAAATGCTGACTTCTCTTCATGTGCTTTTGTGTTTGCTGTCGCCTGCACCATCACTCTCTCCCTCGACCATCACTAGGTTTTATGCCATGAAAGGGTGGTCAAGAGGTGTGTCAATAATATTGAATTGCTAAGTGCATAAATCTAAAGCTTTTTTTTAAAAAAAAGTGTAAACTAATCATGATCTCTGTCCATTATTCCCAATCTCTCTAAGATCCCTTCTCTTCAGCCTTCCGAGATGATGCCCAGATTCTCTTTTTGAAATAAATTGTGGATTATACTGCCAGTTTTATATAAAATAAACAGAGGTAGTACAATTAAGGTATAGATGAGAGGTTCCTCTAAACCACACTAAAGACACCAACAAAAAACAAGCTTCTGCAAAAACCAACACATCCATGCAGAAGACAATGCAAAAGAAAACTAAAAAAGATTGTAGAAAATACAAAATCTCTCGCCGAGTAGCTATCTCCACCTTCTAAAGAGACCCACTCCATCATCTATAAATTCTACAAATTTCCAGCAGAACCTTGCTAGAACCCCTTAAGAGTTTTTGAAGGCCCCAAATATGATTATATGAAGGAAACAAATACTGCTATATCCCTCCCACAAGCATGTCTACTTTTGAGGGTCCAGTGCAGTGGATTTAATGGGAGGATCGTTCAAGCCTCTGTCTCCGATCTCAATGGATTTTACCAATTATTGTGGTTGTGTTCATTAGGACAACTTTCTACATTGGTAGCTAATCTAAAAAATTGTCCCAGTGGAAGCAAACAACTAAGCTAAGCATTTAAGGTTTTCTTTCCTTTTTTTTTTTGGAAAGTGAAGCTTGTAAAGCTTTTACCATGAAGATTCAAGATCACTTTCCCAACTTTCTAGATTTGATGGGAGTATTAACTCTTAAATGAAGTAGGACGCATCTAAGTGAGTCATTTTGTAGTATGTGGATTTATATTTGAACATGTAGTTTATTTTTAGCTAATCATATTTCTAATTTTCCTACAAACAGCAGGTACTGGTTGGAATTAGATCTGTTTGATAATCATCTAAACTAGATTAGGACAATTGTTGGGTACAGAGAGAGGGTATCAATGGTTAAATAAAATTTTCACGGAATTGATGAAGTTAGACTAAAGTTCTGTATGCTGCCAAGAATAGTCAGTGAAAGGGTTTTACAAGTCAAGACTGTGGATCTAACAGTTATTGAAGAATTCTGTTATACTACATCTTTGTCACTCTCACTGGGAGCCATCTGATCACTTAAAAAGAGAGCTCATATTAAAGGCATCAGTTGCAAAATGTTGTGCCATAAGTAACTTTAACATTAGCCACCTGATCTAATGATCAGATGGCTCCCAATAAGTGTTGCAAAGAGTGGAGTAATATAGCATTCCTCAAAATTAATTTGGAACTCCAAACTCTATTGGGAGAAGAGCTTATGTGTCTGTTTTGGGGTAGGAATTAGGACAGAGCAAGGCATATTCAACAAAGAGGTATTCGGAGACGTTTCACAAATAATTGGATTTTTGAGTGAAATGAAGGGTGGAAATAACATCTCCATTTTCATCTGAAACCTCATGTTATTGGTTGGTTTTCCTTCTCTTCTTCCATGTACTTCTTTAAAAATTTGTTATAGGCTGTCTCCAAGTTCAACTTTTTGTCATACATGAGTTTCTAAAATAGGGTTTTGAAAGTCAAATGACAGATTGATATTTTGGAATCCTATTATGTGAAAATCTTTTGAGTTAAATTCAAGCAGGAACTGAAGCCAATTGAAATTTACAATCAGAACATACATTGAAAAAGCCTCTTAGTTAATCATACATTTACTTCTATCTTATCAAAGACGACCAAGGTGATCACCTCAGCAAGTCACCTTGCTGCAGCCCGTGTCACCTAGGAGATCGGCTAAAGCACCTAGGTAGTTGCTTGCACACCTTTATTACTATGGCCGACCTCACCTGCCCCACTTCCGTTGCAGCCTGGGCCACTTTACCGACCCGATCCCATCTTGACTTTGCCAACTCTATTCGCTCCTAGCCTCATTCACAACCCTAACTCTCTCTTGCCCAATCCCTGCTCACCAATTACCACTCAAAGATGTCTCCAATGACATCGACAATGTCAGTGAGCTCAAGGACGAAGACAACCATCACCACACTCTCAAAGACAACGACAGCTCTGACAACCTCAACCGCCTTTGGCGATGCTCACATGCGCGCGCGCGCACAGAGAGAGAGAGAGAGAGAGAGAGAGAGAGAGAGGAGTATGTTCCCTATTCCCCCTCCTTCCTTCCCTCTCTTTTTCTGTTTCTTTAATTGATTTAATATAATGTCACCTCAAACGCCTAGGCCATTACCTAGGCTTTTGGGGCTGAGGTATCAGCTCAGCTGCCTCATGCTTCATGCATGGGATAACAACTTATATAAAGTCAGTCTTTGTCATATTCTTTTTTCATTGGCGTAAAAGCATATGCTAGTGTGTATTATGTTGTTGTTTGGAGAGGGTGTTGATTGCAACTCTGTCTGGGGTGTGTGTTGGGGAGGGGGATGTGTTACAAAGCATGTTGAAGAAACAATGAGAAAATACATTGTAAAACAAGAACTGAACAGGAAAATTTCGGGGGCTGATTTATTACACCATTAACATGGATAAAAAGCTACTCATCTAATGGTTAAAGGAGCACATCTCATTATAATTGTAACTTGCCACCGCAACATGGTGTTGTGAGGCCCTTGAATGCCAAATCAAACTGACAATTGACAATCAGATAAACCATGCAAGGGAAGATACGCCAAGTAATTATTACCAAATTGTAAAATATAGAAAAAGGGGAAATGAGGAAGATCATAACATTCATTATGATCAACATGTCATATTTTGGAAGTGGCTAAGGAAAATAGACACGTTTGTGATCAGAATTTTCTCTTAACGCACTTTTGTCATGGCTATTGTAAGCATCTTTTTCTGCCCTAGTGACCAATCAGTTATTTCATTACAAAGGCAGGCATTTCTATCATTTTATAATGCTTTGTCCTATGAACAAGTTTGTTATTCGTTTCTCTTTGCTTCTCAGTTTACTAAGAACTTAAGCTCATGTTTGGAATTAGATAACTAAAATGAGCATTTCCATTCTTATTTTGTTATCAACTTAGTCTGGTTTTTAGGACAGGAATAGGACTTGTTGGCTGTTTGGTGGTGATGTAAATAAGTCGAGGG
Source organism: Zantedeschia hybrid cultivar (assembly GCA_030544215.1). Classification (NCBI taxonomy): domain Eukaryota; kingdom Viridiplantae; phylum Streptophyta; class Magnoliopsida; order Alismatales; family Araceae; genus Zantedeschia; species Zantedeschia hybrid cultivar. The sequence continues at coordinate 29,035,644 of JARZZO010000003.1, read as the reverse complement.
ATAAGACATGGAGAACTACATCTATATTATAGACTAATGAATGGAGTGGAAAAAACTATTTGGTAGGTAATAAGACTAACAGCACTGTCTAATTACATGTCAGGCTGATATTGGGACTGGTCAGACATCTAGCCCGCTTCAACCAACGTTTAGTTACAAGTGACTGTTTTGACATAAACCCATCCATGTTAGCCATCTTTCACAATGTGTTATTTAAGTTGAACTGTTTGATAGGAGCCTCCAAAACAACAGGTCTGCCATGATGTTGTTTGACTAACTTCACCGAGACTGACTAGAGAAGCCCCATTCTAACGAGCAAACTTGCAGTTGTTACTAAAATGACTATCATTTGGTAATTATATATCTCATAGTCAAATCTTACTTAACATTCTGTTTGGGTTGAAGATATGCGATCCTTTGTGACAGCATGAGTTGATGATTTTCCAACGAGACATCACTCCAGACTCCAAAATCCTATGTTCACACTAACATTTTTCATAACATTCCCACCTTATCATCACACTAATAACTTTTCCAGTACCCAATAAGAATACCCTCCACTCCCACTCAATTCCAGGAGGCACAAGCTATACAAATTGATTAACCTCAAATCACACAACGGATCAAAACAACAAAAGAAAACTGCGCAGGAATCTACCACGAGTAGGAAAACCAACCATCTGGGAGTAACCCTCTATGAGCTGGGAATAATCCGCGCTTCGATTCCTGTCCTTCTCCCTCTTCTTGTCACCCTCACCATCCAAGCCCCCGCGGCCCCTATCCGTACCTCGAGACCTGGGCGACTGCGGCGGGCTTCTACTCCCTCTGCCTCTTCGAGAAGAAGAATCCTCCCCATATCTGCCTTGCTTCCTCCTTTCTCTTTCTTCGGAGCCACTCCGGGAGCGGCTCCTTCTCCGGCGCCTCGACGTATGCCTCTCCTCGTCTTCGTCCCCCCTTCGTCTTCCGTGGGAGTGGTGCCTCCTCGGGGACCTGTCCCTCTCTCTCCCAGGTAACCGGAGTCGCTCTCTATACCTCTCTCTGCTCCTGCTCCTGCTTCGGCTGCTCCTCCGGCCCCTGCGGTCGGCGTCGTCATCGCCGCCTGAAGGGGAGAGCTGCCGCGGCGGCGGGGGCTTCTTCTTGAGCTTGTTATGGATGGTCTCGAGCTGCGCCTCCCTCTGGATCTCGGCGGCCTTGCCGGGACTGGAGGCGCGGACGAAGTTGCTGAGGAACGAGGTGGCGGCGGCGGGACGCGGCCGCTTGAGGTCCGCCGCGGAGGAGGAGGAGGAGAAGCCGAGGCCCTGCTTGAACCTGGCGGCGCCCTCGCCCTTGCGGCTGAGCTCGTCGTAGTAGGCGGCGGCTTTCTCTTCCTCCATCGCAGGCGCTGGGCCGGGGAGGCTGCTACTGTCGCGCCATCATATTCTTGTCGAAATCTGAAAAAGTGAAAATAGAATCCACGTTATTTTGTAACTAGTTGCAATCCCTGCGATCCAGAGTGAATTAATATATTTAAATAAAATAATTATATTTGTAAAAGAATGAATAAAATAATTACAAAAAAAATATGTTCAAAAATGCTAATATTTTTTTCTATAAATATTAGATTAGTTATTTGATAAATGTTAAAAATTCAGAATCATCGTATCTATAAAAGTATGGATTGAAAGATAAAACTAAAAAGTGTACTGGAAGTTATTATTATTCTCCTATGAGATTATCTCAATAAATGTCGTGTTGAAACATGGATTAAGAGAAAAATGTGAGAGATTGGTCTTGTTAGTAACAAAATTAGTTATTATTATCTTATGAGATTATCTCAATAATGATAATAAGTATTAAAATTTATTATTATTATCTCAATAGACTGTCCCAATATTAACAACAACAACAACAACAACAATAGCAATAATAATATGAGTGAGAAAAGTGAGTTAACAACAACAATAATAATATGAGTGAGAAAAGTGAGTTAACAACAACAATAATAATATGAGTGAGAAAAGTGAGTTAACAACAACAATAATAATATGAGTAAGAAAAGTGAGACATACTGGTATCGTTAATAATCATAATAATAATAATAATAATAATAATAACAAAATTAGTAGTATTTTTTTAAAAAAATATTAAAAATAATTATTATTATCTCATAACACTACATCAATAATAATAATAATATATCAAAATTAATTCTTTTTATCTCAAACGATTGCAACAACAATAATAATAATATAATAGGAGAAAAATAGGAGATAGAAATATTGATAGAGAGATAAAAATATGAAAGAAGAGAAATAGAGATAATAATAATAATAAAATACTTTTAAAAAATAATAATAATATCAAAATCAGTTATTATTATCTTATGAGATTGTCTCAATAATAATCATAATAATAATAATGATAATGATAATGATAATATCAAAATTAGTTCTTATTATCCTAAGAGATTGCAACAACAATAACAACAACCACAACAGTAATAATAATAATAAAATAGGAGGTAGAAATATTAATTGGGAGAAAGAAACATGTGAAAGAGGAGAAAAAGAGTTAATAATAATAATTATTATTATTATATCAAAATTAGTTATTATTATCTATGAGACAATTATTTCGATATTAATTTTAATAAGAATAATAATATCAAATTAGTTTTATTATCTCATAAGAGTACCCCAACATAATAATAATAATAATAATAATAAAATACTTTCAGTAATAATAATAATAATAATAATAATAAAATACTTTCAGTAATAATAATAATAATAAAATACTTTCAGTAATAATAATAATAATAAAATACTTTCAGTAATAATAATAATAATAAAATACTTTCAGTAATAATAATAATAATAAAATACTTTCAGTAATAATAATAATAATAATAAAATACTTTCAGTAATAATAATAATAATAATAAAATACTTTCAGTAATAATAATAATAATAATAAAATACTTTCAGTAATAATAATAATAATAATAATAAAATACTTTCAGTAATAATAATAATAATAATAATAAAATACTTTCAGTAATAATAATAATAATAAAATACTTTCAGTAATAATAATAATAATAATATAATACTTTCCACCATCTTAGATTAAAATAATAGTAATAATAATAATATTTTTTAAAAAAAAATATCAAAATTAGTTATTATTATCCTATGAGACTATCATAATAATAATAACAATATCAAACTTAATTATTATTATCCTATGAGACTATCTCAATAATAATAATGATAATAAGAAGATAATAATACATCCCATGAGACTATCATTCCGATATTAATTTTAATAAGAATAATAATAATATCAAAATTAGTATTATTATCTCATAAGATTACGTCAACAATAATAATAATAATAAAATACTAATACTCTCAATAATAATAATAATATAATACTTCCAAACATCTTAGATTAAAATAATAGTAATAATAATAGTAATACTTTAAAAATAATAATAATATCAAAATTAGTTATTGTTATCCTATGATACTACCCTAATAATAATAATAATAACAACAACAACAATATCAAAATTAGTTATTATTATACGATGAGACTATCCCAATAATAATAATAATAAAATACATTCAAAAAAATAATATAACAATGCTTTTTACCATCCTAGATGATGATAATAATAATAATATTTTAAATAATAATAATAATAGTAATAATATCAAAATTAATTATTAGGTTAGTTGTGAAGGAATGAATAAAATAATTATGTTCAAAAACTAATAATAATGTCAATAATAATAATAATAGTATTAAAGATAATTATTATTATCTCAAGAGATTGCAACAACAACAACAACAATAATAATAATAATAAAATAGGCGATAAAAATATTAATATGGAGAGAGAGAAATGTGAAAGAGTAGAAAAATAGTTAATAATAATAATAATATCAAAATTAGTTATTATTACCTTATAAGACTATCATTTTGATATTAATTTTAATAAGAATAAAAATAATATCAAAATTAATACTATTATCTCATATGACTATCCGAACAACAACAACAACAACAATAATAATAATAATAATAATAATATAATACTTTCCACCATCTTAGATTAAAATAATAGTAATATTCCATGAGGTATGACCTTTAATGAGTGGTTTTGAAATAGGTGGGGTGAGAGTTATAGCCATTAATGAGTTGTTTTGAAATGAGTGGAGGTAAAAAGGGAAATGAATAATCATAATAGTTTTGAGTATTAATGACTTCTCTTAGGAATTATTTAATAATATTTTTTGGGGGGAAAGAACCACAGAGTGCCACGTAAGCAGGGCTAGAAACTATGTTTTATTAGTATAGTAGAGATTATTTGATCATTTAAAATTTGTTGAAAACTTCAAACTTGTCCTTTTAATCAAACTAATTTAGGACAAAGCCCCTATGGCCCGGTTTGTTTGCTGGATGGCTAATTCTCAGATCTAATATTCTGAATTTCTTATGCGGAATAAGTGGGTGTTGTGTTTGGTAGGAACTTTGTAGAAATAAAAGACAATGATTCGTTATTCATTTTGGTTGGTTGGAATGTGTGGAATAAAGGCACCTAAAATGACAACATTATCCTGTTTATTCATGAGAATTATTAGTCCTTGGAATTCCAATTTGTTAACCACAGCAACTACTTCAAACTTGTTTATCCCATAAAAATAAATTTTTTTCTATCTCTCTCTCTCTCTCTTTATATATATATATATATATATATATATATATAACACTTCGTCTTCAACTTTCTCTATCCTTTGAAATCCATCTAACACTGGTCCGCTAAGGACCCTCTTGCCTCCCTTGCTCTGCTATCTGATAAATCCTGCAAAGCAACAACAGCACGGAACATGTACAATTGCCGGATAGATGTGCAAGAGCTGGAAAAGGATTTCAAAAGAATCATCATGAGCTTATGACCAAAAAAAAAAGAAGAATCATCGTGAGCGATGCATCCACAAGGCCAAGGTTTTCTAATTTAAGTTAAATACTCCGCAGCATCTCATCATTACATAGAGTTCACCTATCATCCTTACCGAATCAACGAATTCAGGCTTCTTCTTATTCATAACAACCATCACAGTCTCCGCAAGACCCCTCTTTTCCCCAGTTCCAAGCAAGAAAAAGCACTGTTCATTTCCCTGTGTAATGCTTGGTTAATCAAACAAAAACAAGAGAACGAGGAAAGGAGAAGAATGCGAGCAGAAAGGGAGGGGGTGGAACCCAATTCTCCATCCCCAGTGAAATTTTCATATAAACTTAAGTTGCAGATCAACACTACTGGTTGAGCTTCATAAATTTTTCTTGGCCATGTCCCCAAAGGTACAGAAATTGGCAGCAGATCAGGCCTTTACCAATGCCGACAGGTGACAAAATACCTGAGGAGGCAATTCACCTGTAATCTGGGATGATTTTTCCTACGTATAAATGAAGTACATTTCATATTTGATCATCTATCGGACCATGTTTCAAACAAATATATTTTATTACCAACCGGAAAAAATATATATATATATTTTTATTAATCTATGTAATGTATTCTGCAAATACTTGATGCTCAAAAGTGAAGACCAAGGATCAAATTACATGAGGATTATTTGAATATAATACATTTCAAATATTTCAAACATAGTTAAGCCCAAATCATTCTAAAAGTGTGAACTCATTTGTATTCATAAAATAGAAATTTACATCGTCACATAGCACAAGGCCAAAAATACAATTTCTGTACAAAGCCAAATTGCTAGTATAAATAAAAGTTCAGTACACTACACACAAGGGTAAGTACAGTCTACACAAGGTTATGTATATAACTTGAAGAAAAGGTAAAAAAAAAACATCCGTCGATGGAGCCTTTACAAAAGAAGTGTTTACCTATAAGTACAAACAAAGGTGTATTAGAATATATGTGCAGGCAATAGTAGAACTCTGCATAACCCTATACAAACAAATAAGTTTCACTTACATAAAGAAAGCAACCAAAAGGCATAACTCTACATAACCCCTCTTCCGTAGGACCACAACCACCCTACCTCAGTTGAGTGGACTAGTCCATACCTACAACTTGGATACAAGAGTCCTATGATAAGCATGCACCTGGATAAATAGAGAAACCAAAGGCAAATAGTGCAAGGTTTCCATGTGAAATTAGAAATAGGTGGATTCCCTTCGCACGCAGAAGCAACGAGAGCAAGGGCATCACCATCCATAGATATGAAGGTACTTTACAAGGGAGGAGTTGTCTTTCTCACAAAAGACCATCCATCCTTTCTTGCATTACTGGTGAAACAACATACTCATGGAAAAGAGAGAGGGTTGGATAGGAAAGAGGCTCAAGAAACCTTATATATATTTTAAGGGATGAGTAGTTTTAAAACCATCCCCTCCCTTCCTAAGGAAGATAAGGTTGATCATCATTGCCTTCATTGCATGCATGCTTACCAGCACAGTGTACATGATTGTTCGAGCTCATAAGGTTAGAGTTGCCTTTTAAAAGGCCATCCATCCAAGCTTACAATAAAAATAGTGAGCTGTAAGAAAGAAATCAATAGTATAGATGGTGACTGATAGTAAAATAGACACCACCATCTTAAAACTTCTAGAGAGAACATATGATCCTACCAAAATTTCATCATCTTTTATCATACATACAAAGGTGCAAAAATCTTGCATACACACCATATCCAAATGACTGCACAAATCATTGTATCCACAATTCACAAATACATAAGAAGTTTCATATAACAACACTCTTGCTCACCAACTTTGTGACAATAGCTGAAAGGGTAGAACTCTGCATAATAAGCATGCACCTGGATAAAGCAAGAAATCAAAGGCAAGTACTATAAGGTTTCCTACATGCAGGCCTTACTCTTGAAAGAAACATCACCATATGAAAATAGGTGAGAAAACATGTGAAGATTTTACAAAATTATTTCTGCAAACAATGTAGATCTAATATAAGGTGAAGATATCACACATTATACTTTGCTAAGCTATGAGGTACAACAACAACAATGCTGAAAACAAAACTCAAAAAGTTGGTGACAATAAGCTGAAATAGTAGAACTCTACATAATAAGCATATACTTAGATAAATAAAGAAACCAAAAACAAGTACTATAAAGTTTCTGTGTGAAACCAGAAATAGTTAAGGCTTAATCTTGAAAGAAACATCACCATCAAAAAAAGGTGAGAAAACATAGGTAAAAGTTCAACTACATAAGGTGCTGATGAAGGAACTTGCTATGTAGGACAGAAAATAGGAGAGCCAAGCACCTCCAAATAAGAATGCAGAGGAGATCACCATCTGAAATCAAGCTTCAACAAAGGCAAAGACAAGCAAAAATAGTTAAGGTCAAAAAAAAAAATTCTCAATTTATGGTCAACATCAAGAAAAAGAATAATTAAGCACACCTAAATAGGAAAGAGGTTCAAAATCTTCAAACACCTACTCATTAGTGTGATAAGTACTCTTATTACTATGCAGTTAACAAACTTATATGCAGGGAATTGGCACAAGTCATGGATAACTGGAAAAAGGAAAGAAAGCAACTAAAAGATAATGAACATTTACCAAGTGAAATTAGAAAAAGGCAGGACTTATTCTAAAACAGACCTCATGATCGTTCCGAATTGTGCGTCGTTAAACACTCATGAGAACGTTCAATCTAAATTTATTCGGCTCATTCAAATTAGATTTTGAAAATTAATAGTGGTGAGTCCGAGTCGATCCACAGGGAGATAAAATTTTAATTTTGAAAACTTTGGAATTTAGTTGATCTAAAAATAGATGAGAATTTGAGTAACTAATTACTTAATTAAACTAAAACTCAATTAACTAATGCTACTAAAAAAAATATAATTACTTTAATTAAACAAATCTTTTTTTTCTTTTCCTTTTCAGAAATTAAACATAATCATATATGGAACATAAGCACAACTAAAAAAATAACAAAGAAACTGTTATTTAACTATGTGTAAACTATTAACTAAAGATCATGAAACAAATTACAAAATTTATGGTTCACTATTATTAAACTTAAATAATCAAGCATTAATTAATAACTAACTAATCTTAACAAGCAAGTTAATACTACACTAATGGGGAAGAGAAAGAGAAAAGAACAACAACAGGTTCTGTGGGTGTTTTGTTGGAACTGTCGGTGCAATGGACCAGGATGGAGGGCGTAGTGGACCGAGGCTTCAACTACTTGGGCAGCTGTTGTTTGTTTGCTGGGCAGGATGAAGCTGCCGGCTGCATGCACTGGAGCTGGCGCGTGGAGGTGGGTTCACCACAGCTGGCTGCTTGCAGGTTCAATGCTGGCCGAGTAAGGGCAAGGCTGTTGGAGCTGCTGCTGGTGGAGAGTAAGAGGAGGCTGCCGGAGAGCTTCAGGTGCTTGAGCTTGGAGGGACGTGCCTGCATGCATGCAGGCGTGCATGCGCGTGGAGGGTAGGAAGAAGCTGGCGCGTGGAGGAGCAGCTTTGCCGGGCATGCATGGCTACATGGAGGATGTTGCTTCACCGACTGTATGCAAGGGTGCGAGGAGGAAGCCGGCATGCGCGTGGGATGCGCTGGGTAGCAGGAGGAAGCCGGCATGCGCGTGGGATGCGCTGGGTAGCAAGAGGCCCGCGGGATGCCTTGCTGTTGGTGCGCTGGTGGAGCAGGTGGATGGAGGCCGGCGGCTTCACCGGACGTTGCCGCGCGTGGGGGTGTCCAAGAGAGGGAGCTGTGGAGGGAGAGAAGAGAAGAGAGAGGGAGGAAGAGAGATACGGAGGAGGAGAGGCTGCTGGGAAAACGGAGAGAGAGAGAGAAGAAGGAGGGCTACGGGCGTGTGTTGTGGGGGGAGAAAGAGAAAGAGAGACAGCGAGGGGGAGGCTGAGAAGACGAGGAGAAAACGGGGAGAGGAAGAACCGGGGGAAGGAGCAAAACGGAGAGAGGAAGAGAGGGCTGCGGGGAGAGAACAGAGAGAGGGCGTGTGGGAGAGGATTCAGAATTGGAAAAGGGAGAGAATAGGAGCTGTGGGAGAGTAAGGTTACGGAGGAGAAGGAACGTGGGAGGCTGCTGTGAAAACAAACGAGAGAGAGGAGGCGAGTGAAGGGGAGAGGTGTTGGGACAAAGAGGAAACCGTGGGAGAAAGAGCAGAGAGAGAATCGGGATTCCAGTCGGTTGGAGGCTGAGAAGAGGCGGATATATAGAGAGGAGTGCGTGCGGGAAGGGAAACTGGAGAAGAAGTAGGATTGCGGTTGGGAAATTGGAGGGAAGGAAGGAAATAAAGGGTTTTGGGAAACTCCAGAGAAAGAAGGAATCAAAGGGTCTTTTTTTAAAAAGAAAGTCGACTTTAGGAAGGCGGCTGGCCCTTCTTGGATCTTTCTTAGCTATGGAATCAGGGCAATATTAGGACATCAAATTACATTTTTACCCCTGCTTTAGTCGAGTTTATTGAAATCCGAACACTAGACCTCCTCCAAATTTCCAGAAACTCCACTAGCTGCACTGCATCATCGGCATGTCATGTTCACATAAAATAAATATAAATTAGCACATTATCAAAAAAATATCATCATATTTATTTATTTCGTTTCGATTTTGTCGAAAAACCGCAAATGCGCTATACTCCTTTAATCACATGAAATGACGATGTTTTTAAGTCAGAATTTGACGAAATTGGTACCGTTGGACTTGGTACACAATTATCTATCATTTCATGCTATTTTGCAGATAAAAATATGAGTATGATGCATATGATTGTCCTTAGCACAATGATCAATTTAACACTTTATCACACCCCCCGACTTACTCATTACTAGTCCCTTAGCAATGCAAATAAGGAAAAGTTAGGACAAACAATGAATTATCATGCTTCATTTGTAATATCTTTCTCAATCAATTTAAGTGGTAGCCGGTTGGTTAAGTTAAAAGTTTTCATATCCCACAATATTTTGATTCACGACAGGTGATTGTGCATGAAAATTGGCACGCTTAGAACTCGTTTCCGACCTTTCTGGTATATTCTTGCCTTTACTACCCTTTAGATAAGACTACCTGGGGAGGAGAAGAGAATAAAAGATTTTCCGATCAGTCAGCGAGGACCGTTTTTCAGTTTCCGTCCCGACTCAGCACTTTTCATGACTTGGTCATATTTTTGGTACGATGGATTTTTTAGCGTGACGTTTTCTTTCATTTCATTGTACTTTTGCTTTTGAGAGTGTGTACTTTTTGTCACTCTCTTTGAATTGCCTGAGGGGAGGTGCGTACTTTTTGCTACCTACCTTCCTTTAGCTCTTTTAACGCCTTCTATTGCCTTTAGTGTTTACAGTTGTCCATTTTAAATGACCGCCTCTTTTAGAGTGTTGAGTAGGACAGTCTCCTATTACGGATCCTACACATTCCTTTCGTTCAACCCAAAAGAAAAATTAGAATAAGTAGTCTTCTTAAGGTTAATTTCAGCAATTCTATACTTTTAAGATCTTTCATTTATTCTAAGTTGCCGTGTGTGTGTGAAAATCATCCTGTCATAGATTTTTGTGAAGTGGGATATTTAAACTTTAAAGGTTCTTTAACCAATGTGACAACCAAAAACTGATTTGTTTAAGATTTACTTAATAAAACATGATTTTCATGCAATTTTCATAGGATGTGAAAAGAAGTTTTAAAAATTTGACCATTTTTCAGTGAAAAGATATCAGTTTTCTTCAAAAGATTTTCCAATAAATGCATGTCAAATTGATTGTCCCACCCCCCAACTTGATTGACATTGTCCTCAATGGCATAAAAAGATATGAAAAACATGTCAGCCAGAAGAGAATTGTGAAGGAGCGAAACAACCTGTAATGAAGATGATGCGACATACCCACGGCGACTGCTGCTCAGGGACCTAAAAGAAAAAGAAATACAAAAACTAAAGTAAAATATTGGGTTGCCTCCCAACTAGCGCTAAGTTTATCGTCTTCAGTCAAACAGAAGTTCAGTTAATGTAGATCACTCAGTTCTATGGATTCAGTTGGCTCATTTTGAAGATTTTCAATGAATGGTTTCAACCGTTGACCATTAACAGTAAAAGTGTTCCCACTCTTGGGATCCAGAATTTTAACGGCTCCATGATCGAAGACTTTAACGACCACGAATGGTCCATCCCATCTGGATTTCAGTTTTCCAGGAAATAGGCGAAGCCTAGAATTAAATAGCCAAACTTTCTGATTTGGCAGAAAGGATTTTCTCACAATATGTTTATCATGAAAAGTTTTAGTTTTGGCTTTATAAATCTTTGAATTTTCATAGGCCTTGTTGCGCAACTCTTCTACCTCACTCAGTTGTAAGGTTCGGTGGGAACCAGCTTGGGCTAGGTCCAGATTGACTTGTTTGATGGCCCAATAAGCCCTATGTTCCAATTCCACCGGAAGGTGGCACGCTTTTCCAAAAACCAGGCGATAAGGAGACATGCCAATAGGAGTTTTGTAAGCGGTCCGATAGGCCCATAAAGCATCATCCAATCTTTCAGACCAATCTTTTCTATCGGGCCTAACGGACTTTTGCAGAATATTCTTAATCTCTCTATTGGAAACTTCCACTTGGCCACTGGTTTGGGGATGATAAGGGGTGGCTACTTTGTGATTAATCCCATATTTCTTAAGCAAAGCCCCAAATTGGTAATTCGTGAAGTGCGTTCCCCCATCACTTATGATAGCTTTAGGCCACCCGAACCGAGAAAAGATATTCTTCTGAACGAATTTAATGACCACTTTATGATCATTGGTTCGAGTGGCTATTGCTTCAATCCATTTTGAGACATAATCCACCGCTACCAGAATATATGTATGTCCAAAAGAGGGTGGAAAAGGTCCCATAAAGTCAATTCCCCAAACATCAAAGACTTCAACCACCAAGATTGGGTTGAGTGGCATCATATCCCTTTTCGCCATATTTCCTACGGCCTGACATCGGAGGCAAGTTTTGCTAAATTCATGGGCATCTTTGAAAAGTGTGGGCCAGTAAAAACCACTTTGCAGGACTTTGGCTGCAATTTTCTTTCCTGAGAAATAACCCCCACAAGCTAGATTATGCCAGAAGTTGAGAACACTCTGTTGTTCTTCTTCAGGAACACATCGCCTAATGATTTGATCAGGACAGAATTTGAATAATTCAGGATCCTCCCATAAATAATATTTTTCCTGAGAAAAGAATTTGTCCTTTTCACTTTTAATCCATCCTTCCGAAAGCTGATTAGTCACCTTGTAATTGACAATATGAGCATACCAAGGTGCAATAGTGTGAGAAATGGTCAGTAGATGCTCATCAGGAAAGGAATCAGTGATTGGTGTACTTTCAGAGATCGGAATTTGGGAGAGGTGGTCAGCTACCACATTCTCAGAACCCTTCTTATCCCGAATTTCCAAATCAAATTCCTAAAGGAGTAAGATCCATCTAATAAGTCTAGGCTTTGCATCCTTCTTAGTCAACATGTATTTTAGAGCTGAGTGATCAGAATAGATTATGACTTTTGCCCCTAAAAGATAAGATCTGAATTTTTCTAAGGCAAAAACCACGGCTAATAGTTCCTTTTCTGTGGTGGTATAATTCATTTGAGCATCTGCAAGGGTGCGACTTGCATAATAGATCACCACGGGACACTTGTTGATTCTTTGTCCCAAAACCGCACCGATAGCATAATCCGAGGCATCACACATGATTTCGAAGGGTAAAGACCAATTTGGAGATTGTAGAATCGGGGCTTTGGTCAAAGATTCCTTCAGAGAATTGAATGCCTTGATGCAAGATTCATCCATTTGGAAAGGAACGTCCTTAGCTAGGAGAAGAGTTAGAGGCCGGACAATTTGAGAGAAATAGTGGATAAACCGGCGATAGAAACCGGTATGGCCAAGGAATGAACGGATCTGTCTGACCGAGGTGGGAGGAGAAAGATTGGATATGAGATCGATCTTAGCTTTATCTACCTCTATCCCCCTTTCAGACACAATGTGGCCTAGAACAATGCCCTCTCGAACCATAAAATGGCTCTTTTCCCAGCTAAGTATCAGATTGGTGTCTATGCATGGTGCTAGAACCTGTTTAAGATTTTCCAGGCAATTTTCAAAAGAGTCTCCAAAGATTGAGAAATCATCCATGAAAACTTCGAGGAATTCTCCCACCATATCGGAGAAGATAGCCATCATGCACCGTTGAAATGTGGCTGGTATGTTGCATAATCCAAATGGCATCCTCCTAAAAGCAAACGTGCCATAAGGGCACGTAAAGGTAGTCTTTTCTTGATCTTCTGGGTAAATAGCCACTTGATTGTACCCGGAGTACCCATCTAAGAAGCAAAAGTACTTCTGGTCCGATAACTTTTCTAGAATCTGATCCATGAATGGGAGTGGAAAGTGATCCTTCTTAGTCATTAGATTCAGCTTTCGGTAATCAATGCACACTCTCCATCCCGTGGTGAGCCTAGTGGGTACCTCTTCTCCATGATCATTCTTGATAACTGTTAATCCAGATTTCTTGGGTACCACTTGAGTTGGGCTGACCCATTTACTGTCTGATATGGGGTAAATGATACTTGCATCCAGCCATTTCACAACTTCCTTCTTCACCACTTCTTTCATATTGGGATTAAGCCGCCTTTGCATCTCCCGACTGGGCTTAGAATTCTCTTCCATATAGATGTGATGCATGCAAATGGACGGGCTAATTCCCTTTAAATCTTCCACCGACCATCCAATAGCACTCTTGTGGTCTTTGAGGACCTCGGTTAATTGGGCTTCCTGCGGTGATGTGAAATTTGCCGCAATGATGACCGGGAGAGTTTGGTCCGGGCCCAAAAAGATATACTTGAGAGACTCAGGTAATGGTTTGAGTTCAAGCTCAGGAGGGTCCTCTAAAGATGGCAAAGCGGGCTCAGACTGTAAGGCTGGTAAAGGTTCAACCTTGGGCCAAGATGTTAATGGGCCAGGAGAGTCCTTTAAAGTGTTGGCTTCCTCCAAAAGGTCATATGTAGACATCTCATTTTCTTCAACCAGATTATCCAAGACATCAATAGTATGGCATTCTTTTTCATGATCTGGGTATTGAGATGCTTTGAAGACATTAATCTGAACCTTTTGACCCCCAAATGAAATGTCCATTATGCCAATTTCACAATTTATATTAGCTTTGGCAGTGGCTAAGAATAGACGACCTAAGATGATCGGGGTGTGAATGAGTTCCTCAGGTAATGCCATATTCAGAATAAGAAAATCCACGGGAAAATAACAATCATGAACCTTCACAATAACATCCTCAATTAATCTCCGTGGAGTTTTCACAAACCTATCAGCCAACTGCAAGATGATGGGTGTGGGCTTTAATTCTCCAATATCAATTTTTTCATAAATGGTTGTTGGCAAGAGATTCACACTAGCACCTAGATCCAATAAAGCTCTATCAAATGTAACTCCAGCTAAGTCACATGAAATTAGAGGTGCTCCAGGATCCTTTAACTTTTTAGGTAAATGATTCATCACAATTGTACTAACATCCTCTGAAAGCCGAACCTTTTCGGGTGCCATTCTAGATTCTCTTCGTGGAGTACATAATTCCTTGAGAAACTTAGCATAAGCTGGCACATGCTTGATGGCATCGAGGAGTGGAATATTAATTTGGATTTGTTTGAATAAATCCAACAATTCCTCGTTCTGGGCCAATTTCTTCCTGGCATTGGGCTTAGCTAACAAGGCATTTGGAAATGGCACCCGAGGTTGATACGAACTTGGGCCTTCATCTATCTTCCCTTTTTCTTTCGGGTCCTCCTCCAACTTTTCCATGTTGGGTTCATCTTCACTCTCACTTTCAATTTCCTGAGGCCCATCAGTGGAACCTTTGGCTAACTCTCCATCTGCATGTGGTTTTTCTAAACTTCTCCCACTCCTAAGGGCTGAAATGGCTTTAGCATTCTCCAGTTGTAGCCCTTTAGGTTGTGGTAACGGGCCAGGCTGAGGTAAAAGGCCCGATTGCTGTGGAAAACTCGGAGGTTGATTCCTTGGATTGGCAACGGGTTGACTAGGAAGTTGGCCCACTTCTCTTCTCATCGTAGCTTCTGCTAGTTGGCCCATTTGACTTTCCAACTTAGCAATGGATTGTTGCTGGGTCAAAATCAGTTGTTGGAGTTGAGTGAATTTGTCATCAAAGTTGGGCTGAGGAGGTTGTTGGTAAGTGGGTGGAGGATGGTATTGGGTTGGCTGTCCTGATTGGAATGAGTGGTAGTGGGCCGGTTGACCTGATTGGAATGATTGATAATGGGCCGGTTGACCTGATTGATACTAGGCCGGTTGACCTGATTGATACTGGGCCGGTTGAGAAAATTGGGCTTGAGATCCCATAGCCTGAACATTTCCATAGAAATTCGATTGCTGTTGAAATGAATTATGTGGCTTTTGGGCCTGATGCATGGGAGGATTGGACATTGGTAATGGGGCCTGCTAATTCTTCCAAGAGAAATTAGGGTGGTTTCTCCAGTCATGATTGTAAGTATTTGAGAATGGATCATTATTGGGCCTGGAGAATCCCTGGGCAGCCTGAACTTGTTCTTGAATGAATGGTGGAAGTTGGGCCGCAGTTGGACATTCATTCACTTGATGGGTTGGACTTGCGCATAAGGCACAAATATCATGATTGGCAGAAGATGGGTCTTCATATGGACTAGATTGTGTTGGGTAAGTAGGCTCTTGCTTGTTTAAGGCCAAGAGTTGGTCTAGTTTCTGGGCCAAGATGTCTACCTTATCCAATTTCTGATTAATCATATTTATGTCTATTCTGGATTCGGGCTCTCCGCGGGCCTTAAGTTCATACATTCCAGTCCGTTTAGATGGCCCAACAGACCTTTCATAAGATGATAATGAGGCATGATTAATGGAATTTTCACTTAACATCTCAAACAGATCATAGGCCTCATCTCCATTTTTCATCATAAATGCCCCTCCACATGAGGCATCCACCATCTGTCTGAACTGTTCAGACAATCCTTCATAGAATGCTTAGACAATTTGCCATTTTGAAAGCCCATGATGAGGGCATTTTCGAAACAATTCTTTCAGTCTTTCCCAAGATTCGTGCATCAATTCCCCAGGAGTTTGGGTAAAACTCGTGATGGCCCTTCTCATGGTATTGGTCCGCCCTATGGGATAAAACTTCTTGAGAAATTCTTTATGCATTTCTTCCCATGTCCTAATGGGCCTTCCTATAGTTCCCAACCAATATTTAGCCTTGTCCTTTAATGAAAAGGGAAATAAGGTCAACTTAAGACCATCATCGGTGAAATTCTGGATCTTCACCGTGGAACAGATTTCTAGAAATTCATCCAGATGCTTATAAGGATCTTCATTAGTATCCCCATAAAAGGATGGGAGCATTTGAATGGTGCTAGATTTAATTTCATATTGATTGGCTGGATTCTGAGGAAGATGAATACAGGATGAAGGTTGATATCGATTTGGAATGAAATAGTCCTTCATTTGCTTTGGTGGGTCCTGATTATCAGCCATTGGATCTTGTGGTGGATTTCTTTGATGTAGGATTCTTTCTATTTCAGCAAGTGGTCCTAGAAGGTTAGGGTTTTGAGATCTCCTACCTTGCATATGCTAGGACTGATAGAGAGAGGATGGATTTGATTTATTTTTTTTCTATTTTTTTGTTTTTTCTTAAATGCAGACAATTTTGGCAAACAAATTATCCTAATGATCTAATGTTAACCTAGACTCTCTATGTGAATTTTCTTACAAGGTGAATGGAGTCCACCTTAAGTCACAACCACAATCAATCAACGGCCAGGTAAGAGGTGGGGTAGTGGGAGGCTCCCCCTACTTTCGTAGGGACCTAATTAGAGAACCACTTTCCCGCTTAGACGTTTGCCTTTTTAACCTCTAGCCTAGACACCGTTGCCAAAAAATAGAGGCAACCCGAGATTTAAACCACTCACGGTATAAACTCTAGATTCTTTTTCGACTTGCTTTTAATTGGATTAGGAAATGCCAATGCAAGGAAGGTGATTTGTGGGCTAAGGAAGGGTGATCAAATCTCTACCTTATATGGTTAAAGTTGTTGCCCTTAAAGTCTTTTTGAATGCAAACAAGGCAACAAATCAATGCAAGGTGTGTTAATGCAATCATGAATGACTTGCTAAAATTGAAACACGTACCTATCCCCCGCAATCTTCAACAATTTATGGAAATAACTGTAAAAGGAAACTAACTCATGCTTTCCTAAAATGATGAATGCCTAGTATGGAAGGTTTCTAATCTTGGAGATGAAAATTTTTAACTTTGGATGTTCTTCTTTTTGTTTTTTTTTTTAGTTAATGGAAACCTATCTAAACTAGAAACTACAAAAATGGAAACTAACTAGAATAAGGAAATTGAAAAATAGAAAGTTGGAACACACTTATCATGATTTCGCTTTTTTTTTTTTTTTTTCAATTTACCTGCAGAAATAAGAAAAATAAGGTTAGCTAAAAAATAATTACACTAAATCCAAGATAATCAAAATTAAAAATCTAACTCCCCGACAACGGCACCAAAAATTGATCGTTCCGAATTGTGCGTCGTTAAACACTCATGAGAACGTTCAATCTAAATTTATTCGGCTCATTCAAATTAGATTTTTAAAATTATTAATGGTGAGTCCGAGTCGATCCACAGGGAGATAAAATTTTAATTTTGAAAACTTTGGAATTTAGTTAATCTAAAAATAGATGAGAATTTGAGTAACTAATTACTTAATTAAACTAAAACTCAATTAACTAATGCTACTAAAAAAAATATAATTACTTTAATTAAACAAATCTTTTTTTTCTTTTCTTTTTCAGAAATTAAACATAATCATATATGGAACATAAGCACAACTAAAAAAATAACAAAGAAACTGTTATTTAACTATGTGGAAACTATTAACTAAAGATCATGAAACAAATTACAAAATTTATGGTTCACTATTATTAAACTTAAATAATCAAGCATTAATTAATAACTAACTAATCTTAACAAGCAAGTTAATACTACACTAATGGGGAAGAGAAAGAGAAAAGAACAACAACAGGTTCTGTGGGTGTTTTGTTGGAACTGTCGGTGCAATGGACCAGGATGGAAGGCGCAGTGGACCGAGGCTTCAACTACTTGGGCAGCTGCTGTTTGTTTGCTGGGCAGGATGAAGCTGCCGGCTGCATGCACTGGAGCTAGCGTGTGGAGGTAGGTTCACCACAGTTGGCTGCTTGCAGGTTCGATGCTGACCGAGTAAGGGCAAGGCTGTTGGAGCTGCTGCTGGTGGAGAGTAAGAGGAGGCTGCCGGAGAGCTTCAGGTGCTTGAGCTTGGAGGGACGTGCCTGCATGCATGCAGGCGTGCATGCGCGTGAAGGGTAGGAAGAAGCTGGCGCATGGAGGAGCAGCTTTGCCGGGCATGCATGGCTACATGGAGGGTGTTGCTTCACCGGGCTGTATGCGAGGGTGCGAGGAGGAAGCCGGCATGCGCGTGGGATGCGCTGGGTAGTAAGAGGAAGCCGGCATGCGCGTGGGATGCGCTGGGTAGCAGGAGGCCCGAGAGATGCCTTGCTGCTGGTGCGCCGGTGGAGCAGGTGGATGGAGGCCGGCGGCTTCACCGGACGTTGCCGTGCATGGGGGTGTCCGAGAGAGGGAGCTGTGGAGGGAGAGAAGAGAAGAGAGAGGGAGGAAGAGAGATACGGAGGAGGAGAGACTGCTGGGAAAACGGAGAGAGAGAGAGAGAAGAAGGAGGGCTACGGGCGTGTGTTGTGGGGGGAGAAAGAGAAAGAGAGACAGCGAGGGGGAGGCTGAGAAGACGAGGAGAAAACGGGGAGAGGAAGAACCGGGGGAAGGAGCAAAACGGAGAGAGGAAGAGAGGGCTGCGGGGAGAGAACAGAGAGAGGGCGTGTGGGAGAGGATTCGGAATTGGAAAAGGGAGAGAATAGGAGCTGTGGGAGAGTAAGGTTACGGAGGAGAAGGAACGTGGGAGGCTGCTGTGAAAACAAACGAGAGAGAGGAGGCAGGTGAAGGAGAGAGGTGCTGGGACAAAGAGGAAACCGTGGGAGAAAGAGCAGAGAGAGAATCGGGATTCCAGCCGGTTGGAGGCTGAGAAGAGGCGGATATATAGAGAGGAGTGCGTGCGGGAAGGAAAACTGGAGAAGAAGTAGGACTGTGGTTGGGAAATTGGAGGGAAGGAAGGAAATAAAGGGTTTTGGGAAACTCCAGAGAAAGAAGGAATCAAAGGGTCTTTTTTTTAAAAGAAAGTCGACTTTAGGAAGGCGGCTGGCCCTTCTTGGATCCTTCTTAGCCATGGAATCAGGACAATATTAGGACATCAAATTACGTTTTTACCCCTACTTTAGTCGAGTTTATTGAAATCTGAACACTAGACCTCCCCCAAATTTCCAGAAACTCCACCAGCTGCACTGCATCATCGGCATGTCCTGTTCACATAAAATAAATATAAATTAGCACATTATCATAAAAATATCATCATATTTATTTATTTCGTCTCAGTTGTGTCGAAAAATCGCAAATGCGCTATACTCCTTTAATCACATGAAATGACAATGTTTTTAAGTCAGAATTTGACAAAATTAGTACCGTTGGACTTGGTACACAATTATATATCATTTCATGTTATTTTGCAGATAAAAACATAAGTATGATGCATATGATTGCCCTTAAATGATCAATTTAACACTTTATCACCTCACCATATGAAATCAAACTTCACCGAAGCCAAAGACAAGTAAAGAAAAGCAAGCTTATTTCATATCCCGTCCTCTCAATTACAGATTCTTTTACCAGTTGATATATAAGTGGCCTAGCTTGAAGGAAAATCACACTGTCATGTTCTTCCACAACAAATTTTAATGGATCTCTAAAATAAGAAGAAGAAAATTATCAATTCATGGTCAAGGTCAAGAAAAAAAAAATTAAGTACAGCTAAACAGGAAAGAGGTTCAAAATCTTCAAAAGCCTACTCATTAGCTTGAAGGTACTATCATAAGATAATTAGAAATTAAACTCAAAATGTAAACTTGTGATTCTTTTAAAACTTGATGACCAACTTTGTGACAATACCTGAAATGATAGAACTCTGCATAATAAGCACGCACCTAGATAAAGTAAAAAACCAAAGGCAAGTACTACAAGGTTTTTAGAAATCATAAATAGGTAGGCCTTACTCTTGAAAGAAAAATCACCATTAAAATTAGATGGAAAACATGTGAAGCTTTACAAAATGATGTCTGCGAATAATGTAGATCTAATACAAGGTGAAGATATCACACATCATACTTTCTAAGCTATGAGGTACAATAATAACATCATACTTGCATTACTGGTGAAATAACAAACTCATGAAAAAGAGAGGGGGTTGGATAAGAGAGAGGCTCAGGAAGCCTTACATATATCATAAGGGAGGAATAGTTTTAAAACCATCTCTACCCTTCCTAAGTAAGATAAGGATGATCATCATTACCTCCATGCTTACCTGCACAGTGTACATGGTTGTTCAAGCTTATAAGGTTAGGGTTGCCTTTTAAAAGGCCATCCATCCAACCTTATAGTAAAAATAGTAAGGTACAAGAAATAAATAAGTAGTGTAGATGGCGATTGATAGTAAAATAGACATCATCAGCTTAAAAGTTGTAGAGAGAACATGTGATCCCAGCCAAACTTTTACCATCTTTTATCATACATACAAAGGTGCAAAAATCTTGCATATACACCATGTCCACATGACTGTACAAACCATTGCATCCACACATTCACAAACACATAAAAAGTTTCATATGACAACAATCTTGAAACCAGCAGACAAAGATTAACTACAAAGCTACTACGAGGCTCAGAAATCATTTATACCCTAGTCATTCACTCCATGTAGTAGGGTTGCTATAAAAGCATCCAGACAATACCATAAAAAATATTATACTAGAGTGCCTAGAGCCATCCAACCAATAGATGGAAGATCATGTATATAATCTTTTTCATCCATGTCCATTTAATGTACAACTCAGATACTTATGCACTGATGCCCTCCTATTATCTAGCTATACAATGACCACATACCATTTATGTTGGCACTATATATCAACTTGCACAATTTAGATAGGGTTGCAGTCATATGCTTTAGCATCCAAGAGCACACAAACATAAATAATCATAAGGGATAGAAGGGACCTACAATAAAAGGACAGAGTTAAGTAAAAAGGAATGGCAATCTAACATAATGTGAAGCATTAGTACTATGTAGCATAGTAGCTTCAGATGCAAAAAAGAGAAAATAGTAGCAACAACGAGGTACATGCAAGTCCAACCAAAATTTAAAGCCAAGCCTAAGAACAGGGACCAAGTTCAGAATGAAAGACTAGGCATTAGTGGACCAAAGTTCATCAGCAATTTGGTTCATGAGGTGCTTTCCAACTATAAGGTCAGCTCGGCCAAGTGGAATGTCCTCGGGCACCTATTCATCACCATAATCATCAACCGGCAGATTTTCATCTTGCATAGTATTGAAGTACCAATCATAGCCTTACTTACGGTGTATGAAATTCTGCACAACAAAACATGCAAGAACAATCTTCTGCTATGTTGGCCAATGATACATGTTACCCTCTCTCAATGTCTGAAATATCATTTTAAGGACCTCAAAAGCACGCTCAACGACATTTCGTAGCTGAGCATGACGATGGTTAAACTTCTCTTTCTTATTTTCATACGGGACACGACCCCGTCTTCGAAAAAGAGAGAGATGATACGAATGCCCTCTATAAAGAGTTAGGAAACTACCTGTGTTTGCTTATCCAACATCAATAAGATAATATTTCCTAGGCGGCACCTGAAATCTCCCATCCAAAACTGCCCACTTTAACACTCTCATGTCTGTCGCGGACCCTTCCCAATCAATGACATATTGAAACATAAGGTCAAAGGACACCACAACCATGACATTTTGACTTACATATCCCTTTCGATTCCAAAACCGACCATGCTCACTTATAGGCACATTTACTAGAATGTGTGTACCGTCAATCGCGCCAATTGCATCATACAAATCAAATTCATAGTGCTAAGCAGTATTAACATATTAAAGTAAGGATGAAACCTCTACTTCCAACGAATATGAGGGTGGCATTACCTAAATGGAGTAGGGAGTTGGATGAACTCTTTTGAGGGAGAGGCCAACGAAAATGTGACATGGTTCACATAATGGTAATGGTTTGCGAAGAATGTTGGAAATGCTTACAGAGGGCTCTAGTAGCAACTGCTAGTATTTGGGTGTCCTACGGGCCTGTGGGCCGGGTAGGCACGATATAATGTACAATCTTGTTCAATAAAATAAAATGCTTATTAGAGCGTGAATTTGTAATTTGTGAATTACTTAACGTTGTCCCTAAGATATGTGGTTGTAAAGTCAATTCAAGATGGGATTTCAAATATAGGTTTGACTATACATGGACACATTTCTTAAATTGTTCCCGATTGGAGAGTAATCACTCTGAGACATTGAATACTCGTAAATCGGCACACATGATATATAGATGATCAATCTCATAGTCACAGGTGTAGGGTACCAACACGTATGTGTAGGTGTACATCTTGGGGGGATGTTTACTGAATTGATCCACTGATGGATCTTCAAATGGGTAATTATACCTAATGTCAACTGAAGATCCATTTGTCTCAGTAGTATCGTTGATCCTTAGACCTGAGACATTAATTGGGTCTTACATGAGGACTGATATGATTTGAATTTTGGTTAAGTGACTTTATCCATAAGTCATGAAATACCAAATTATTGGCCACATCGGAATACATGTGAAGACCGTTAATGTTCAAAAGAGGATCGCTCACTGTCAGGTATATTAGACAGTTAATGGGTCATGACATGGACGCTCCACTAAACCCCTAGCCAGAGTAGTGTCAGTTCGTTTAGAACGAACTTGAAGTAATTAAGGAGGTCATGGTCAGACGACACGATCTATAGTGGTTTGACAATTACCATATCACACGATCATATCGGACTCATAGACTGAGCGAGGGATTATAGCGATGCAGAAACTGAAGATTGACAAGCACTAGATAGGGTGGTATTGAACCCGACGTCCTCTGAGATCACATGGATTTACTTGACCCAACGTGATCATAGGTCCAAATTAAATTAAACGGTTATGATGAATAACTAGTTTAATTTACATCTAATTGGATTAGAAGTTAATGGACCTTAAAATGGAGTGACTATGGGACACACAATTGATTCTCGCGGAACGGAGTATTATTGTATGGATAAATATACAATAGCCTAAGATTCTTCTGGGAAAAGAATAATTAAATGGCTTAAAAGGATATGTACAATAATACTAAGGACATATGTATAATATATATTCTAGGGTTGGGGCACCACAAGCCAAGCAGCCGTGTGGTTTGCCCCCACCCCCCTTCTCTTCCAAACACACCTCTCTCTCTCTCAGAGAACATGAATCGAGGTGGGAGATCCAAGGTTTGGTGCGCCCGGATTAGAAGAGTGTCGTTGCTGCGGGGGATCCGTGTTGTAACGACTCGCCACTCTATAATCGGGGATTTGATTACTAAATGGGTACCGAATCATTAATTTGGAGTCAAACTAGGATCTTGATAAGTCTGGGAAATAAATAATAAACTAAGCTAAACATTCACATCGCATCGAATTGAAAAGAAAGTGCAAGAATTAAAAATTATTACAATGCGACTCGACTCAACAAATAATTACATACTCCAACTAAAAAGAAATAATTAAGCGTACAGGCCAGAAAATAAAGTAACAACTACATCGGGGCATACTCCGGAACAGCGACTGCTGGCGCGCAACCCAAGGCAGCACTCTCCTCGCTACGTCTATCTGGAACCCTCACCTGAAAATTGTAGGGGTGAGTCTCATAAAAAAGACTCAGTAGGGATTCTTCGATCCCCACCGCCCACTCACGCACCCACAAGTGCAGCAACACAAATATAAATAATTTAAGCAAGTAAAGCAGTGAACACAATTCTTAAATTTTGATATAAAATACATGCATTCGAAACATAACATGCACAATCCTGAAACCATTCTACCACGGAGCCACAACCAGCGTCTCGGCAAAACACGCCAACCACAAGACCGAACGCGGGAAACACCGACCCGCTGAGACCAAACAGCAACCCCTCGGATAGCGCGCTGGCTACTCCGACCTGACAGACTACAGGTGGTTCTGCTTCCCCCAGCACGAGTGACACTCCGAATGTACCACTCCCACACCGGTACTAGCTATACCCCGGGGTACACCAGGTGACCTTCTCTCTAGGCGTCACCCCACCACTCCCACACCGGCGCCGTGTCACTCCCACACCGACACAAGGTGCCTAAGCGCTAACAACTGTCACTCTAGGTCCATGATCGTACAAAGCGCAACACGGTGCGATCCGATTACGTAGAATCCATCGTCCATAAATATGATTTCAAACATGTAATTAACTAAACTATCTAACAATGTAAACACGTGTTAATAGCATACATTAATGTGATTTTGTCTTGAATCGCGTCACCCGTGGCCGACGTCATTCAAGCCTCCTAAACTAGTTCATATAAAAATGGGCCTCGGAAATGGCCTAAAACGCGTCGCCATTTATAGCTGCCTTTTGAAAGGTGTTGCTGTCCCTAGTCGCCTGATAACGACAGAAACAGAAACAGACCTCGGGGTGATTTTACTTTAAAACGCGTCGTACATAGAAGTCTCCGTTCAAAAGGCGTCGCTGTCCCTGGACGCTCATCAGTCTAGAGACAGAGTCTGTTATTTGGGCTAAATCGAGTCGCGGGTGGAAGCCGCCTTTCTAAAAGGTGTTGTTGTCCCCCGACGCCATTTAACCCTCACAGACAGGTTCTTCCTCCGCCATCTCCCAATCCACGGGGTGGGATTTCCTCCCCAAAATCGTGTAAAAACACTAAAAAAAGTGGAGAAGGAAGAGAAGAACCTAAATACCCATTAAAACACCCAAATTCTCATCACATGCAATTAGTGTTTTCACCCCAAGAAAACTCCTAAACATGCTCCAAAGCGGGAATAACATTGTTTTTAAACGAAATACAACGGAGATCGTCAACCTACCGGTTACTCGAACTCCTCCTAGCTCTAAGCTGCCAACCCGCCTCGCCACATGCCGCCGGTACCGCTGTGGACGCCGTTACTTCATCGGGACGTCGGCCGCCGTCCGGAGAGAAATGCGCCTCGGAGGAAGTGGTGGTGGTAGTGGGGGAAGTTAAGAGGTTAATGGAGTGGAGGGAGAGGAGGAATGAGGGGAGGAAAGCAAGGAGAGGGGGAAGGGGTTCGCTGGAGATCGGAGGGAAGAGAGGAGAGAGAAGAGAAAGGAGAGAATGAGGGAAAAGAGGGAGGGTTCGCGGGGTCAAACAAAAACTGGAGAAAACATGTCGTCCAAGCCCGACGTCATTCAGATGACAAGACCGGACCGTACTCTGACAAAGCAGGGTCGTACTCTAAATGGCGTCATCCATACAAGACGCTATTCAGACGATAAGACTGGGGCCGTACACTCGCGCCCCAAGGCCAGCCCACGTGGCATAGCCTAAAATACGTCCACACTGCTGGACGCCGTTTGAACCGTGTCTAACAAGCTCAACGCGAAAAGGAAACTAAGTCTCGGTCCCACCAGGACTCAGACTAAGGGATCCGACCCCGAAACTGACCCAATAACCGGATCCGAAACCTCAATCCTTACACGTATGGATCGAGCTCTAGAGGCCAGACACTTGTGCGGCTCTGCGTGAGAGGAGATCAACATCGATTTTTGCAGAACTACGTGTTATGTGCAAGGTAATATCTGTAATCTTGTAGATTGTTTTTGTTGCATCAATTGGAGCCCGATATACGGCTTTTTAGGATCCATTTTTGTTATTTTTTTGCTGCGAAAGGGATCCCAGGTTCTTCAAAACCCTACACTGCTATTAGAGCGAGGTTTGTGGCTCTGATCGATGCAACATAGATCTAGATTTGTGTAATATCATCATGCTAGGGTTGTTCCTCTTGTTATTCAATTTTTTATTAATTGTTCGGGCCCAAAAACTACATATTTTTCGCATTGGACGTTGGGTGTCGGAGAACACGGCGGTTGCCGAGGCCACTGCATGCACCACGCCTGTCGAGGACCTGTGGGGCAGGCTGCCTACGCGGGGCATTGCCACGTGGGGCAGGCATGCCCGCGTGGGGCGTTGTCGCGCGGTGTACCATGCACCCAAGCTGGGCGTTGTCTCGCGGTGTGCCACGCACCCAAGCGGGGCGCTGCGCCTGCGCCTGGGGCGTGTGGAGCCCAGCCTGCGTGCGGCGCAGTGCGCTGATCCGCTCCAACAGTGGAAACCGGCACACTGCATTGGCCCGAATCTATTTCTCTATAGATAATTATGAAAAATATGATTAATTAAATTTAAAATTTGAAATTTAGATGTTAGGGATAATTAAATCTGTTTAAACTCTTATAATTATCCGCTAACTGAAATTTTAAAATTTTGAATTTAATTAGTTGGCATAATTATCATAAAAGTATGAGATAATAGGATAATAATTGAAGATATTTTGAAAATTCAGATTTTCGGATTTTTAATTATTGGATAATTATTAAATTCGAATTTTTGAATTTTTAAGAGGATCATCATTAAAATTAAATTTTTGGGTTTTAAAATTATTGGATAGTTTTCAAAAATTCAAAATTTAAATTTTAATAAAGGATAATTGAGGATAATCATTCATTAAATTTAATTATCAGATGACTAATTTGAATTTAATTTTGAATGTTTATCTCAATTGTCTAGATTAATTGAATTTAATTTCAAAAAAAATCAAAATTAAGTTTGAATTTTTATTTTAAATTCATTTATGTCTCCCCTTATTATTTGGAATGATTCTATACATGGATTATTACCTTGATGCCTTATTTTGGTGTATGTTTGGATTAATTTTGAATGTTCCACATGGATTTTAAAAATTAATGAAGACCAAATTTTTTGTATTGCAGCACATCCCATGTTTTCAATCTAAGTGTAAGGATTATTTTCACAAATAACCCTTATATGATTGATATGCTTATGTGAAATGGTGGGTGATCATGGATTTAATTAAATTGGCTCGGTTTGTTTGAGGCCTGCGACCCTCCCTTCTCTCTCTATTTAATTTTCAATGTAATTCTATCTTCCTTTGCTGATTGTATCAGCCCTGAGGGCTTCTGGAAATTATTGGCATGAAATTTAATTTTTCCTAGCCTACGAGCTGTGTAATCTTTGTAATTAATGCCATAAAAAGAGCTTGAAGGCACGGAGGACGGACTGCGAGGATGATCCTACTGCTCGAGAAGTAGATTGGATATCTCAATAGCTTTAATTTAGAGTCCATGATCATATAGGTTTAATGTGTTTGCATTGGATGCATTTATTTTGTGCCAATTACTAGGTACTGTAAATATATATCCTGAATATATTTATTCTACCACTTAATGTGAGACTAAGATAAGAATAAAATACCCTCTTAACCAAATATTAGATTTTAAACGTGGCTGTAGGAGCCGTCGTGGCCCTCTACCATTATAGGGTGACTGAATGCCCTTACGTTATGGATTTATTGTGCTTTCCACAAGGTCCATGATATGGTAGCAAGATCTTAGCCCTAAGGCTTGGCTTCAATAGAATGAGGGACTGAATTTGGCCTTGTTGTGCTTTCCCCAAGGGTTAGGTCACAAACTCATTGCTGTGTAGTAATGGTGGTACGATCTAACTGAGAGTATCTTTTGTTGTGCTTTCCACAAGGGGATGACTGCTCAGGGGCTGAAAGTTGGATATTGCATTAGATGCAAGTGCTAGTTGACTGCCCTTGAGGTGGGATGTCGCTTGTTATGCTTCCCACAAGGTCACACCTCAGTCTCGTTGAGATTCCGACCCACTAGGATGATTACGGTGATTTTCCATTCTATATGATTGAGGGTCATATAGGTCGACCGCAAAATAGTGGAGCTAACTAAGATAGAAAATCACATTTCAGTTAGAAATTTGAACGCATGCTAAAATATTGTCTTTAATCTTTTATCTAGATCACCATGTCACCCTCTCAGTAGCATCCTAGATACGAACAAGTTGATTGGACCCAACTATCAAGATCGGCTACGCAACCCACAAATAGTCTTAACCGCCGAAAAGATTACATATGTGTTAGACACAATTCAACCTGAACCTGCCATTGATGCCGAGGAGGACGATCAATTAAATTATGCGAAATGGTCGGAAGATTCTTCCCTTGCTCAATGTTACATATTGACATCTATGGCTCCCAAGCTACAGAGACAATTTGAAAAGACTGATTGTAGAGCTATATTTCTCTAACTACGCTAGCTCTTTGGGGAGCAGGGTAGGATAGAGAGTTATGAGATCTCCAAAAGGCTTTTCAGGACTAGGATGTCTGAGGGTGCTTCAGTACAGGAACATGTATTAAAAATGATGGAGTGGATTGAGAGACTCAATGGGCTAGGATTAAAGTTGGATCTTGAACTTAGAATTGATC
Source organism: Zantedeschia hybrid cultivar (assembly GCA_030544215.1). NCBI lineage: Eukaryota > Viridiplantae > Streptophyta > Magnoliopsida > Alismatales > Araceae > Zantedeschia > Zantedeschia hybrid cultivar. Next base: position 29,007,034 of record JARZZO010000003.1, on the reverse strand, counting down.
TCATACTCTAGTCATTGTCTGAATCATGTTCTCTCTTCATCATGAATTTTAACATGAATAGGATTGAGGTTTCTCTACCTGAACTTCTAAACATGTTAAAAAGTGCTGAAGGGACTATGCAGAAAGATAAGCCATCCATAAGTCATCCTCTGTAATAGTTGTTGGTTGGACCAACAAGAAAATGAAAGCCACCCAGACACCCACCAAGACGAAGGGAAAGAAGCAGACCACGTTATTTTGTAACTATATACATGATCTATTTTGTATTAAAAAAACTATGTTATTTTCGAAAGTTTTAAAAAGTAATCAATTGGTAAGAACTGTGATTTATATGTATACTTTATGATATTCAAGGTTTAGATTTTTGTGATCTTCTTTATTCAATGATTATTATCTCAGTCTATGTAATCTATTCGTTCAATATGTTGTGTTTCCAATTATGATCACATAAGTTACAGATGTTTGTTCTTTTTGGTCCGATGTCCCATTGAGATAAAATTTTGATAAAAGTTGACTCTACATATTATATTCATGCCCAACAAATTTTATAATTTTTTAAGGTTTTTTGATATTTATTCCGTAATATTCTTCTCAGACCATATAATATTTCTTAGCATGTTTGAAATCTTAACTTGTGAATCCTATATTTAGTTGATTCATGTCCAAATCATATCACATTTTGTAGAGAGGCCTTTATTATACTATCTTTGACTTTTCTAAAAAGTTTGAGAATTTTAGGATTCTGTTTGCTATTGGTTCGCTGTTTTGATTTGCTGTAATTCTTTTTATGTCGGATTCTCTGAATCGAAGTGTGAATCCAAAATCATATCAAACCAATACATAAATTAATGAAACTTAGTATACACTTTATATATGATCTTTTTGACATGTCATCCAAGTTTTATAATTTTATGAATCTATTTGATATTATTCGGCCTATTTGTTAATTTGTTACTTCTGAATATTAGTTTTGATGGCCCAAAAATATGTTTGTTATTCCGAAAATTCTAAGAAAGTTATTTTGACTATCTTTTATGTCCAGCAACCTATTTTAATCAGCTTTAATCTGATTTTCTATATATATGGCCATGATGACTCTCTAAGTAACTATTTTGTTTATAAAAGTATGTATTTTAACTCTTATATGTACTTATCAATGTGATAATTCAATTTTCATATTTATGCTCATATTTTGTGATTATTTGACCTCTGTTAATCTGATTGTACCATAATTATTTGACTTTGCTTGGACATTGCCATCTTAAGGAGATATTTGACCCGATTCCATTATAAGCATCCTTATTAAATATGGTATTTTGTTTGGAACCCGAGGGCAAATGAGTGGAATCCGGATTTTCGGCTGGCTAAAACTAGGGGAAAGTGATACATAATGCCCTGGCGGTTTGGAGTTGGGTGGGACTTAGACTCTTCGATTCTGTGTAGTGACCAAGACCTTTGCATCATTTGCCTAGATGCCTTGGTATTTATTTTGTTTGTCTCCTTATGTTGTCGCTTGGGTGCATGTCCGTTATGATATGATTTGATTTGTTTGATTGGCACATAAATCTAAAATATTTGCTCTATATGTTCATTTGAATTTAGCTCAGTCATTTGAATCTTTTGATCATCCTGTTTAGCTATTCCTTTGCAATTATATAAATTTGTCTTAACTATATGATCCATGATAAGAATCTGATTTGATAACCTACTACGCCATGATATTTACTATTTGATATGAGATGTGCTCAAGGGACGGCGATACGTAACATCCTGACAATTTGACAATTTGATATGTTCTGTTCGCAATGTGATACATTCTGATTATGGCTAGTAGAATTTGATATCTCTGATATGAGTTCGATCATGTCATATATGTTATATGTTAATTAATCTATGTGGGTACTCAAATTAGGTATGTGATGTTCATGAATTTCATGTTGTCTACATGAATAGTAAAACAATTAAAATTAAAGAAAACGTAATCACCAGAAACTATAAAGTTTCAAAGAAAGATTGATCGCTTATCTTTTCAAATTTGGGAGATGTTAAGTCCCTGATTCCCTCTTTTTGTCCGGCCAAAGAAAGAGAGCCATTTTTGTAAGATGTTCTTGCTTTTGTTTTCTTGATGGTTATTCCTTTGGATTTCTTTCTTTCTTCTTCTTTGTACCTTGTAAGAAAGATTAAACAAAGAAAGAAAATCTAATTAGAACTAGAGTAAAGTAATATCTATTCTAATAAGAAATTTAAACATGCAACTAATAATCTACTTATTTGATTGTTGTTCGTTAAACCTTTATAAGTATGTGGGTATGAAAATATGAGTGTGTGTGTGTGAATATGAAGTAATGATGATGATGGGCTATGGAAAACAATAATGAAACCAATGAAATTAATGTAAAGCTAGAAAGAAATTAGGGAAAGAAGATGGTCGGTAACCTCCTTCATAGCCTTTGTCTTTAAAAACTTCAAAGGATGAAAGAGATGATGAATAAGAAGCCTTGGATGAAGCTCCTCTTGCTATCCACAATTTTCTCCTTTAGAGCCTTCAAACACCTTGCTTCAAGCTTCAAAATTACCAATGACCAACCTTTTCAAAGGTCCAAAGGGTGTTGTATTTATAAAAATCGGTTTAGGAGTATTTAAGACTTCAAAAGGACTCTTTCCCGCAGTCGGACTTACCTTAGACGAGCATGGAGGAGTTAGCAACCTTTCCAACTTCGGAAACCGGATTATCTCGGCTAAATCATGTTTATCAGGAAACCCACTAATCGCGTCGTCCAAACGGGATGCCATTTGGCTAATTAAAGCGGCCAAAATAGAAATAAAATCCAAAAAGAAAATCGAAATACATTAGAAAACCTAAATCACGTCTCTTAAGGGCGACGTACTTCAGATAATTAATTCGGTTTAAAATCGTAAACTCAAACGGATTAGAACTTAAATAGCGTCTCTAAAGAGCGACGCTATTCAGTTAAATCTATCTGAATTTGAAATTTTAATTCCGAACTAATTTCGGCTAAAAATCTAAATGGCGTCGTGTTGGAGTGACGCTAATTAATAAATTCTGAGAAAAATCAATAATAATTAATTAATGATTAAACATCAGATCATTTTTTGGCACTATAATTGTGAGATAAAATCTACTCAATATGAGGTAAAAATTAGCATGTCTACAACTGCCCCACCTTGGCACTGACTTCGCAAGGGAATAAAATAGAATGGAATGTACTGAAAATATGATGCCAAGGTGTGATGAGACACACTCTCAACATCATATGATATGAATCTTTCTCAAAATGATTAATGAAGATAATTCAAAAAGATCGATGGAATCAATCTTGTCTGGATGAAAGAGACAGAGGAAATAAAATAAAGTCGATCAAGTTTCATGATTGGGAAGTATCATAGGTCACAAACCTTACATGTTTCATCATGGGGAGCGATTATCAGCCAATGTGGATGTGCCACAATTATGATGGATCTTAAAAAGAAAACAAGAAATATTTGGGATAAAGAATCCAAATAAGGATATAATTCCAAAGATATCTTCAAGAAAACTTCAAAAATAATTGAGAGAGCAATTTAGAATGAAATATTTCATATCACGTTGGGATTTATTAGATCAATGGTCTAAAATTTAATCAAGACTTAATTCTTATTACAATGATTTCAAAGTCCTACATGATGCATGTTGGGATAAAAGAAAAATCAAAATGAAATAAAATATAAATTAATCAAAATGAGTCAAGACACCAATCTTGCAATTCAGTGCTAAGCCGAAGCTCGTTTGTTTACGCACTATTTCACAAAAGCAGAACCATCATCCCCATCCATTAACAATCTAACGGCCTATTACGATTGAGAATACTCTGGAATTATCACTGTTTTTGTTGAAGGGGAGCTCAAATTCCAGTTTCATCAAAATCACAAGATCCTTGCTATATCTAATAAATATTTATCATATAGTAATGCTAATGCAAATCAATTACATAAAGGAATACAAAGGATAGAAATAACTGTCTTTTTAGTCACGGTAGGGACTCATGAACTCCCACAGTAGGACTTTATTTGAAATTTTCAGCTTCATTTTCATTTCCTTGAATTATCTTCACTAGTATTTCATCAGTAACTTCAAGTAAATAAATAATCAACATTAAATATCAGCAATTATGGATTTTCAAAAAAATAACAGGAATTTAGAAAACTGATAAACGGCGTCGCTGTTCACAAACGTTATTTAAATGACGTCGTCCTGTCCAGCCGCCATTTAACTTACAGAAATAACTCTCTGTTCTGACTCCAATCTGAATTCTACTTGCCTTCAATGTACATCCCTCTACCAATTTGAAAAGGGACTCCTCAATCTCGCAAATCAGTCTATAAAAACTTCATCTCTTCATATTAAAACATTACAATAAGCAATCAAGAGGGAAAGCTAGAGGATTCTCTCCAAAGCTCAAGGGAAAGAGAGAAATCAAGGGGGAAAATCAACTCAAACAAGAAGGAAGGATTGATTCTACTTCAAACAAGAGGATGAGAAAGGCGATTGAAAAGCTTTCTAAAGTTAAAGATAATCTTAGTGGGCGAGATCCTAACTTGCAAGTAAGCTAATCTCTCTTCTAATCTATTTTTTCTTCTTTATGCAATTCTCTTCATATTCTCTATATTCCAATTCTTCATGGGCATGATAAAACTATTCCAATTTCTTTCTTTATCTAGGGATATCTCTTGTTCCCCGGTCCAAGAAGATTTTCTTCACTTCTATGGGTCCAAAAGCTAGTTAACAAGATCAATCCCTCTATGCAATCTTATATATTCAAGTGGTATATCCAAGGATTGGTTATTCATGCCAAACATTACAAGAGCACAAGCATGGATTGGGCTGCAATGGGCGCTTTGATCGAACTATGGCATCCACAAACTCATACCTTCCTTTTTGCCACGTTCGAAGCCACCATCCTCTTAGAAGAAGCCGAACTTTTATTGGGTCTTCCTAAGCTTAAGGTCAATAATGATGAACCTGATTTGAGTGACATGATGTTCATGAGGGAAAAAATCACGAGTCAACAATTGTTGGAGAAGGTCATGAAGAAGCCAAAGGAAATTCAAGGTTGTCTTACTAAGAAGGGAATCAACCTTGCAAAATTAACTGAATAGACTTTGAAAAAAATAGAACACCTCAAGGATGAAGAAACAGAGAACGTGATGAAGGTGTTCACTATATGCTTAGCTGGAGCTCTACTATTCCCTACCCAAGATAATATTCTAGAAGATGATCAAATTAGCGCAATCAATGGGATTTTTGAAGGAAAGCATATTAACACAGCGGTTCTAGCCTACCTCTATAGTGGACTCTCTGCAGGTTCTACAGGTCAACTCCCTTATGGCAACATGCTTCTCTTAGCTCTGTAGGTAGAATTCCACTTCAAGTTCAACCATAATGAAGAAAGAGTTCTAAGGATATCCTAGACATAATAGCGTAGCCCTATCTTCCACATTGCCAACATTGTAAAGTTCAACAACAACATGACCAATCGAGTGCCTAATCTTAAGACTCGAGCTGACTGGTGTACTTATTTCAAGTCTATACCCAAAACTGAATTTGAATATTCTCATGTATGAAGATATCAAATGAGATACATAAAACTCGCATGTCCAGTGACTCATGCGTGGTATTTGAAACACCTTCCTAGTTATATCGCGAACCTTTTAGATAAACCACTTAAGAAATTAGAAGGCCTAGTATACTGTGATGTGTGATTTGATCGAAATTATCATTTTACAGATTCAGACTGAGAAACTGTCATCCCATTCAATCTGATTGGGATGCCCCTACTCACCCCTGTGGTTTTCAGGTGAGGGTTCCCGGTAGGCGTAGTGTGGAGGGTTTCATCTCGGGTTGCATGTTAGCAGCCACTATTCTAGGGTATGCCCTGATGTAGTTGTTATTTCCTTTTTTAGGCTTGTATGTTTAATTATTTCTTTTCAGTTGGAATATATAATTATTTGCTGAATCGAGTCGAATTGTAATAATTTTTAATTCCTGCACCTCCTTTACAATTCGATGTGTTGTGGAATGTTTAGTTTAGTTTATCATTTATTTTCTAGACTTATCGAGATCCTGGTTTGTCTCCAAATTTTAATGATTCGGTACCCATTTACTAATCGGATCTCTGATTATAGGGTGGCAGGTCATTACAACTTAAGTTTGTGAATGCATGAATGAGATGTTTGTGCACATGTGCAAGATGCGTGCGATGCGACCATCATCACTCTTCGGGCTCGACTCTAGGATGCAGAGGCCCAACTCGATCAAGTCCCTAAGGAGCTAAAGGATCTGGTATGTATGCATGAAATTATTTAAATACATGAATGAATTAATTTTTATCAATCGTTTTGACACTTAGCCACTGACGGTGTTTCTCCTGATGCAGCGTGCTGCCTACACCTAGGCTGCCCAGCCTCCTACCTACACGGCTAGAGCCTCATCCTTCGATGCACATTATGATGTCGCCCTCGCCGAGCTTCAAGAATGGTTGGCTCGAGCCATCCACTGGGCCTCTCTGGCAGAGGAGGACCGTGTCGCCAGAGTAAGTCTTTTCTTTGACCTTCCATTTCTTTGAATAGCTTGATCTTGAACTTGAATACAACTGACTGTGTCTTTTTTAACTAGCAGGCTGCTAAGCTTTAGGAAGCCCTTCAGAGGGCTGAGATGGAGCTGGAGCAGACCCGAGATGTAGTGGCCCAGGCACAGGTGGATGCTGCTCAGATCAAGGCCTTGGAGAAGCAGCTGGCACGCCTTTCCTCCAGGGATCTTCCTCGTAAGCTTTCATGCCTCCAGTCACGTCTGGAGGTCATCACAGAGGAGAGGGAGTGCGAGCGGCATGAGCGGTAGCGGATAGACGTCGAGGTGTCCTCTCTTCGACTCCAACTTGGAGTTGCCGAGCATGAGAGGCGTAGCATAGAAGAACGTTATCGACGTGCTTGTCAGTGGGCTCAGGAGAGAGGACATGGGAGTGCCTTTACTGCTAGCATCACCCTCTCTCAGGTCAGGCCGGGCCAAGCATTATGGGGTCACCACCACCACCGTCTATAGCGCCAGCACCAGATGCCCAAGATGAGGCCCAGCGCCAGTTAGACGAGGGAGGTGTCGAGAGTTAGCCTTGAGGAGCCGCAGATGTTGCTATCTGATGTTGTACTTTTTCTTTTTGATGCTATCAGATGATGCTGATATCTCTCCGCACATGTACAAAACTTTTGATATGAATGAAACTCTTTTGTATTTCGGTTGTCTCTTTTTTACTTTGAACCTTTTTACATACCCGTGCCCTGCACATGACTTGAACAAACAGGTTAAATATCTATTCTGGCTTAGCCCCTTGCCCGGTTAAGTAACCAACTATGTGATCCTATCCTTAGTAGAAGGGTCAAGGGGCAAAACTTTTATTTAATGAAGGCGAATGATAATTTAAAGACAACAGTTAATGATGCAACATTCAGACATGCAAATGTTAACTAGAAATAAAGATGCAGCACACATGATGTGACAAGTGGATGCCAATTGAAATTCTAACATATTCAAATATCCATTTTTTTTTTGTACTTTTGAAATATCCATTTTTTTGTGCTTTTCAAATATTCTTTTTTTTTATATTTTTCAAATATTCATTTTTTTAAAAATGTTCAAACATTCATTTTTTTTGTGCTTTTGAAATATCCATTTTTTCATATTTTTTTAAATAATTTTTTTTGTATTTTTCAAATAACCTTTTTTTCGTACTTTTGAAATATCATTTTTTTTGTAGTTTTGAAATATTCATTTAACCTAAAGACTAGAATGGTACATGGATCAAAGGAGCTTACTGATTCGTTATCTTAATTCCCTATTTTTTCTTCAATAACTTGGAGTACGCCCCTTAGGGAGAAGGAAAGAAATGGTCTAGAAAGCTCACGAGTGGGCTCCCGAGACCCAGGAAGATATCCATCCTTTACTCTATTATCCATTGGGGTTCGGTCATTTTCACTTTGTGGGATATTTTTTACCTTGCGCTCCCTTTTTATTTGGATATTTGGCCTTTTGATTTGATGTTTATGGCCTTTTGTTTGATTTGGCTTTTGCCTTTTGATTTTTCTTTTAGGGTAGATCTTTTATTTTCCCCTCTTTTTTTTTTTATGACGGCCTCCTACGAAGACAACGGGTATTTTCAATAGTCTATCTTGAGCCTCATTCCGACATCGCGAGCCGATAATAAAAAGAGAAAGAAAATGAGAACAAGTTATACTTTACTCTCTCAATCAATCTGTTAGCATTCCTTAGATTTCACATCTCTTATTACTCAAGAACAAAGCGTGTTTGTGTGTGTATAATGCACTTAAATTACACTATCAAAGACTAACAAGGAAATTTAGGATTTCAAATTTTCTACTTCCATTGGTCTTTGTACCATGCTAGTCGACACAACTTAAAATCTAAGGGTAGTATTTCTTTAAATACAAACCATTCCAAGGATGAGTTAACTCTCGGCCTTTTGCATTAACTAGCCTATAGACGTTACCAGGAAAAGCATCTTTTATAACATAGGGTCCTTCCTAATTGGTTGGAGTTTAGAACGTGGACCACCATGTTTTACAAAAATCATTTTGACGACCATTTTACCGACTTTGAATTTTGGTTCAGTAACTTCCTTTTGATAAAAACGTGAAAGTCTATTTTGATATACCGTGCATGATTAGCAATTGACTATCTCTTCTCATTTAAGAATTCCAATTGAGCGAGGAGTGCAGAATGTTGTTCATCAATGGAAAACTCCTTGTTCAATTGTACTATTAATGACGGGATGAGGACTTCGTATGGAACTACCGCCTTCATTCCGAATGTTAATGAGTATAGGGTTTGCCCAGTAAGAGTACGGATTGAAGTTCGGCAAGCACATAGAGCCTCAACAAGCTTTTCTGGCCAATCTGTGTATTTATTAGACTTACATGTCTTCTTTGTGATTTTGATTAAGGTTTTGTTTGTTACCTCTGCTTGGCCATTGCCTTACGGATAATATGGAGATGAATGATGCAATGCAATTTTATACCTGCTACAGAGGTTTTTCAACTCTTGTGAGATGAACTGTGGTCCATTGTCGGTGACGATGGTACCTGGAATTTCGAATCTGGTGATGATATTTCTCATGATGAACTTGAAAACCGTTGATGCTTTGATCTTCGTGTAAACTTCGGCTTCTGCCCATTTGGTAAAGTACTTCATTGCCATGAGTATGAAGGATTTCTGCTTGATTGAGGAGTTGGGATCACCAAGAGGATCAATGATATCGAATGCCCACATAGAGAAAGGCCATAGGGAGGACAGAGGATGGAGTGAAGATGCGGGATAATGAATTTTGTTGGCATGAAGTTGACACTTAACACACCTACGGACATACCCTACACAGTCTTCTTTCATGGTTGGCCAATAATATTCTTGTCTAAAGATTTTCTTTGATAGCATTTGTCCATTAACATGGCCACCACAAACTCCAGCACGAGATCCTTCCATGATCTTCCAAAGCTCATCTTCGTCTAAGCATCTTATAAGAACACCATTAAATCCACGTCTATATAACTCCCTTCCAACTAGGGTGTATCTCTAAGCAATTCTCATAATAGCCCTTTTCTCCTCAGTAGTGGCTTCTTCAGGGTAACTGTAAGGATTGGGGTTTCGGGTATTGTTATTGGGTCGGTTTCGAAACCGGACCCCTTGGTTTGGGCCTTGTAGGGGCTGGGGCATAGGTTCTTTATTGCGTCGAGCTTACGAGACGCGGTTCAAACGGCGTCCTGAGAGGGGGACGCATTTTAGAGTTTGCCACGTCGGTGCCACGTGGGCCAATTTCGGGTCGCGAGAGTACGGCTCCGGTCATGTCGTCTGAACGGCGTCTTAGATAGACGACGCGATTCAGACATTCTGTCAAAGTATGGCCCGGTCTTGTCACCTGAAAGGCGTCTGCCCAGGACGACGCGATTTAACCTATTTCAGTTTACACCCCGAACCTTCCCTCCTTTCTCTCATTCTCTCCCTCTCACTCTCTCTCTTCCCTCTCTCCGACCCTCTTTGTTTCCCCTTCCCTTTCTCCTTCCCCTTCTTCCTCTTCCACCACTCCAACACCTCTCACCACTACCACTACTACTTCCTCCGCGGTACTTCATTCTTCAGGCGGCGGTTGACGTCCCGGCGGAGTGACGATGTCTACGGCGGTACCGGCGGCGGTTTGCGGTGTGGCGGTTCGGCAGCACGGAACTAGGAGGAGTTCAAGTGACTAGTAGGGGGACGATCTTTGCACGTAATTTGATAGTGTTATCCATGTTTCCTGCTTAGAAGAATGCGACGTGTATGGAGAATTGGGCAGAATGAGCATGTTCAAGGGGCTTTTAAATGAAAAATGGTCATTTTTATGAAATGGGGATTAGTGTGTTTCAAGTATTGAATTAGATTCTCTCGTCTTTTCTCATTTTTGTGGCATTTTTGGGGTGATTTTGGGGGAGAATTGTAAGAGAACGTGGAATTGGGCTCTAAATGGCGTCTTGATAGGACGACGCCATTTAGGCCAAATTCATCCCAGAAGCGGGTTCTATAAGAATAGAGTTCTGTTTTGTATGGCATCCAGGGACAACGATGCCTTTCAAATGGCGACTTCCCAGGACGACGTGTTTTAGGCCAACTTCCGAGGCCAATTTTTATATGAACCAGTTTCGGAGGCTTAAATGACGTCGGCCACTGGCGACACGATTCAAGACAGAATCTCATTAATTCATCCTATTAACAAACGTTTACATTGTTATATAGTTCGATTAAAATATATGTTTGAAATCGTACATCGAGGCCGAAGATTTATGTAAAATCGGAATTACTTTGTGTGCACGTGTTTGTGCGATTGTGGTTTGCGTTTGATGCCTTGTGTCGGTGTGGGAGGGACACGGTGTCTAGGTGGCATTGTTGCCATACCGGTGTGGAAGGGGTGTTGGGTTTTCTCGGGTTTCTCCGGATCGCTCACGCAGCGGAAAAAAAAAAATTAAACAGCGATCCATTCCCGTTTCGAAAAACTAAAACTATGATTATCGGATAATCGATTCTCACCGTGTGCGGATTCGAATCCGCAACCGTTCGGTTCCGTCGGTGCGACACCGCAAGCCGCGCAAACGCCCGGCCTCTAGCGAAGTCCACGCGATCCTCCCCGCGACAGATATCCTCGCGTTCCTCGTTCTTCGCAGCCCACGAAACCTCCGCCGGTTGCCGCAACGATTGCCGCAACGCGCGGACAATTTCCCGTCGAACGGGATTCGAAGAAGCGGCGGAGCATATTTGGATCTATCTGGACGCCAGAGAGAGAGAGAAACAGAGGAGGGGCGGCTAGGGTTAGCAGCAGCTTGGCCTGCTCAGCCCGTTCGCTATGTTTTATACTAACAGCGTGGTTTTTCATAAAACCCCCGGTTTGTATAAAACCCACTTATTTATCCATCGCCTTGAGAATCATTTGCGTGTAACCCTCTAGGCCCAAGTACTAGTCCAGTTAATGGCCCAACAAGCCCAGTGACTCCTCACTAGCTTTATTAATCAATTAATAACCCTTTATTAATTAATTAATCAATCGAATTGATGTCGCACATCGAATTCGACCGGGCCTCCGATCACGTTGGGTGCCAAGCAACACCGCGTGAACCCGGATGGTATTGGGGTTAAGTAACCCACTCTTGGAACCTTTCTGCCAACAGTTACTGCGTGGATATAATCCTTCATTCGTACAATGCTCTCGAGTCCACTCAGGGTATGGCGAGCTGTCAAACCCTAACCGGTCGACTCACTTGGATTGGATGCCGCTGATGAATATTGGAAAACTCCTTTCCCGATATTATCGTCCGCCCTGGCCAGGGACTTTCGCGCATCCTTCCTAGAGCATTCTCTCTATAAGTACCGAGAGCGAATGATTCCTTATTGACACACAATTCCCTTCGACGGTATTCTGCTATACCCAATCGTTGGCGTATTAGAATCCCGTGGCTAGAGATTCGTAAACTAAGGTCAAAGCATAGAAGTCCACCGACAAGGTGTCGTTGGTGTCTCAGGTCCGAGGACCATCCACGCAACTGCGACAATAGAATCAAGCTGGTTGACAGTGAGGTATAATACTATCCAGCGATTCAATCGGATCAGTTCAGTGAACACATTCTCCAATGAGCACCTACAGATTCGCCTTAGTGTCTCTACACAAGTGACTTATGAGATCAGTCACCCTCATCATATCAGCAGGAGTAATCTGTACTAGTCTAACCGGATATCTGATGTCCTTCTCGGATATCCTCCGACTAGGAACAATTAAGAATATGTGTGTTTAAGTGATCAGTCTCATTAGTATGATCTCATCATAATCTGATCACTATAGCACATATTCACGGACTTCATTATGAAACGATAATTAATGCGATTTACACATAATGAATATTATGCCATTTTATTAATAAATGAACGAGATTTACATAGTCAGATTGGCTTGTAGGCCACCTAAAACTAACAATCTCCCACTTGGACTAAAGCCAATCACTTTTATACAATAAGCCTATAGACTCTAGGTGACGCTCAAACACAATTTGAGCCAACGGCTTTGTCAGTGGATCTGCTACATTATCGACGGATGGAACTCTTTCCACTATTAAATCTCCTCTGGATATGATCTCTCTGATAAGGTGAAAGCGCCTCAGAATATTCTTCGATTTCTGATGAGACCGCGGCTCTTTCGCTTGCGCAATCGCTCCATTGTTGTCGCACAACAGTGGAACATGCTCAGAGATGCTGGGAACTACGCCGAGGTCGGTGATGAATTTCTTCAACCACACTGCTTCCTTGGCGGCTTCAGCTGCAGCGATGTATACAGCTTCAGTCGTCGAATCTGCAGTGGTTTACTTGCTTGGAACTCTTCTAGCATACTGCGCCTCCGTTCAAAGTAAACACGAATCCAGATGTTGACTTGCTATCATCTGGATCTGACTGGAAACTCGAGTCAGTAAAGCCTCGTAGTTTTAAGTCACCTCCTCCATAGACAAGAAACATATCCTTAGTTCTTCTCAAGTACTTAAGGATACATTTCACTGCCTTCCAGTGCTCTTCGCCTGGATCAGCCTGAAATCTGCTCGTAACACTTAGAGCAAATGCAACATCAGGCCGTGTACATAACATGGCATACATCATAGATCCTATGGCAGAGGCATAGGGTATTTTATCCATGAATGCCCTCTCATCAGGAGTCTTAGGAGACTGCTCATTTGAGAGACTAATTCCATGTCTCATCGGTATGAGACCTTTCTTGGAATTTTCCATGCTAAACCTTTTGACTATGGTATCTATGTACAAGGATTGGGTCATTCCAAGCATCCTCTTTGATCTATCTCTATAGATCCGTATTCCCAATACGTAGGATGCTTCTCCCAAATCCTTCATGGAGAAGTTTTTCGACAGCCAGATCTTTACTGATGACATCATAGCTACATCATTCCCAATGAGTAGTATGTCATCTACGTAAAGAACTAGAAAAGTGACTGCACTCCCACTGGTCTTCTTGTACACACAAGGCTCATCTTCATTCTTAATGAAGTTATAAGACTTGACAGCCTCGTCAAATCTTATGTTCCAGCTCCGGGAAGCCTGTTTAAGTCCATAAATGGACCTCTGAAGCTTGCACACTTTATCTGGAGATTCTTTGGATGTGAAACCTTCTGGTTGTATCATATACACCTCTTCCTCAAGGTTACCATTGAGGAAGGCAGTCTTCACATCCATATGCCAGATTTCATAATCAAAATGTGCAGCAATGGCGAGCAGAACTCTGATCGACATTATCATGGCAACTGGTGAGAAAGTCTTGTCATAGTCAATTCCTTGCCTTTGACGATATCCCTTTGCCACCAACCTTGCCTTATAAGTGTCGATCCGTCCATCAGCACCGATCTTTCTCTTAAAGATCCACTTGCAACCGATGGGTACAATACCCTCGGGCAAGTCTTCCAAGTTCCAAACTTGGTTGGTGTACATGGACTGGATTTCTGAGTTCATGGCTTCTCGCCATTTCCCGGCTTCTGGGCCTTCTATGGCCTCCTGATAGGTTTTAGGATCATCATCCTCATTATATTCTACCTTAGACTCACCTTCAGCAATATGTCCCACATATCGTTCAGGTAGTCTAGGTACTCTACCAGATCTACAAGGCTCATATGTGTGTACCTGAACAGATTCAAGAACTGATATCTCATCTGATGATAATGTAGCTGTTTGGAGATCTGGAACCTCTTCCAGTACTATTTTACTCCCACTGTCCTCCTGGAGAAGGTATTCCTCTTCCAGGAAGACAACTTTCCTGGCGACAAACACCTTTTGTTCACCAAGATGGAAAAAATAGTATCCAAAGGTTTCCTTTGGATATCCCACAAACCTACATTTATCAGTTCGTGATTCCAGCTTGTCTGGATCATGCCTCTTTACATGAGCAGGACAACCCCAGACTTTAACATGTTTAAATTCTGGTTTCCTACCCTTCCATATCTCATATGGAGTAGAGGCCATAGATTTGCTGGGTACTCTGTTCAGTAGGTATGCTGCTGACTCTAGAGCATACCCCCAGAGGGACACTGGTAATCCCGAAAAGCTCATTATGGATCGCACCATGTCCAACAAGGTGCGATTCCTCCTTTCTGATACACCATTCATCTGTGGTGTATATGGAGGGGTCAGTTGAGAAAGGATACCATTATCCTTTAAGAATTGTGTGAAATTAGTACTCAAGTATTCTCCTCCTCGATCTGATCGAAGAGTTTTAATACTCTTTCATAACTGCTTCTCTACCTCATTCTTGAACTCCTTGAACTTCTCAAATGCTTCCGACTTGTACTTCATTAAGTACACATAGCCGAATCTTGAGAAGTCATCGGTGAACGTGATGAAGTATGAAAAACCACCTTTGGCTTGGGTGGACATGGGACCACATACATCTGAATGTATTAATTCCAGAATGTCCTTGGCACGTTCTCCATGTCCAGTAAATGGAGATTTTGCCATCTTTCCCATAAGGCAGGATTCACATGTTGCAAACGATTCATAACCGAATGCTGTTAAGTAACCATGCTTGTGTAACTTTTGCAACCTGCTTTCGCCAATGTACCCAAGTCTACAATGCCACATGTAGGCTTGGTTCACACAATTCTTGCTCTTCTTAAGAGCATTATCAATATGAAGATTGTAATAAGAAACATCTAATAGATATAGTCCATTGACTAAAGATGCTGAAGCTATTGATTTATTACCATAATAAATCGAACAACTTCTATTCTCAATAGTCAACCTATATCCTATCTTGTCCAAACAAGATATTGATATGATGTTCTTTATTATGCTAGGAACATAATAACAATCTTCTAATAGTAAGGCGTCTCCTGATGGAAGCCTGAGGTTTGCTGTCCCAACAACAATCGCCGCATCTTTTGCGCCGTTTTCTAGCCTCAATTCCACCTCGCCTTGTCTCAGCTTGCGCTTACTTGTCAGCATCTGTGCATCATGACAGATATGAGAAGCATATCCGGTATCTAATATCCAAGATGTGGAATCTCTAACTGACAAGTTGATATCTATCATATAGATATATGAAGCTTCAGACAGCTTCACTCTTCCATGAGCTTTATCATGAAGGAACTCCTTGCAGTTCCTCTTCCAGTGACCATATTGCTTATAGTAGAAGCAGTCACCCTTCACTACTCCTTTGGCTTTGTCCTTCGATCTTTTATCGTTAGCTATCATCTCTGCTTCAGGGACATCCAATGCCGATTCAGCAAGAGGATCAGCTTCAGGGACAAAGTCAATGTGTTCAGATCTGAAGACATTCTTCAGGTTTCTGAACCAATCCGAGTAGATCAGGTAAGTCAAAAGGGCATCAAGTATGCCACGGAGTGGGTTATTCGACGACATAATTCCCTACAGGAGATAAGTAAAATCTATTTAGCAGATGTTCAATTATTAAAATTTAAAACAAAACATGGTCTTTTGTTCAAGTTTAACTCCCACTAATTTTCGACGGACTGTATAACCATCAGTTATACAGAACAGGAGACGCCGACAGTCTCCTAATGGGGATCAGAATCTCAATGACTTGCACTACAGCCTTGTGGATAGCACAACAAACTGTAATACAATCAGAGAGCACCCAACTCATGGGACTTGCAACTCCTTGCAATATCTGATCATGGCTTCGGTCCCCAGAGATTTAATGGCCTTGTGGATAGCGCAACAAACCACTAATTCTAGTTTAAGCTAACCATCGTTACACGACGAGCATAGATTTGCATGCAGCCCTTGTGGATAGCACAACAAAGCTACATGGTTCCTCTACCCCGATCATATAGGCATCTAATGCCATAGCCATAGTTTCTCCTCCCAATTAAGCAGGCCTTGTGGATAGCACAACAAACCTGCCTAAAGTGATTCGAATCCTATGACTATAACGATGGTGGACCACGCGGTAAGTTCTTAACTACTCGCGTTACGGCTTAGAGTTTATCTGAGGGTATTTAGATAACTTTTATCTTGGTCTTTCCTAGGTGATAGTATATAAATATATTGTATATATTTACTAAATACTATACCTGCTTTGATTCATAATCAAAAGAAAACAATGCATCTCATACATGTCATTAGTGTGGTCATGGATAGCACAGTGGGTTTGACTGGAGCCAACAGTCAAACGCACACACAATCTAACACAACAATTATATTAGATAAACCTGCAAACACATAGGCAAAGGATCTTCATCTATTCGCCTTCCTGGTTGCAGGTGTGGATCGTCCTCACTCCTTGCTCAGCTGCCTCGATCAGATTACATTAATTCTAAAATTACAAGTAAATTGATGAAGACCTTATGGCGAATACAAGAGAGAGGAAGGTAGAAGTACATCAGAGTATGTGAGAGAGAGAGGTGCGCAAACCTCTTATTTATTAACAATTAATAAACAGCCATACATCCACGATCCACACAATCCATTCATCAAATGAATAATTAAATAAGTGCATATCCATGACCACAGTGTGTTTTAAACATCCCACACATGATTCAGCGCATCACATGGCTAAAATAAAAGAGTTTTCAAAATATATAATTTTGGCTTTCAAAAAGCATGGGATCCAATCAAAATTGGTATTTGAATTTTTAAAAACTCATTTATTAATTTAACATGCAATTAGATCAAAATTTAAAAGCAATAAACACACATCACATGTGCACACACTCCGAATTAATGATTCCAGATTACTCCATGCAAATTAGAACATTTCTAATAATCTAACATTTAGATTAAACCCCATTAATAATCTAACAATTAGACTATTTAAAGATTAATCTAACTCTTAGATTAATCCAACTAAGTTAATTAATAATTTAACATTTAAATTAATAATCAACTATGATTAATTATTAACAACTAATCTAACATTTAGATTAGCCAATTAATGTTAATTATTAATTTAACTCTTAAACCAATAATTAACACTAACTAATTAATAATTAATTAATCTAACTCTTAGATTAGATAATTAAAGTTATCATTAATTTAACTATTAAATTAATGACTAACAGTAATTAATTAAGAACTACTAATTTAAGATTTAAATTAGTCATTTAAGTTAATTATTAATTTAACAATTAAATTAATAACTAACTCTAATATTAGTTAACAATTAGATGTATTAATAGATAATAATCTAACATTTAGATTATTATATATTAATCACTAATTTAACAATTAAATTAGATAATTAAAGATAATTATTAGCTTAACCTTTATGCTAATAATTAACTCTAATCAAATTACATCTAATTGTTAATTAACATGGTTAAAACATTAATGCCCAATTAAAAGAGAATTGAAAATCAATTTAAATTTACAAAATAATTTTGAATTTAAATTTAATATTCAATTTAACTTAAATTGGGTCAATGGGGTTAACTTGGGGTTTTAATGGGTTAAACAGGAGGATTAAGCCAAACAATTTAGCTGGGTCGAGCCACTGGCTCGGCCTGGGTCCGAGCCAGGGCCATCCTGGCTGAGCCAGGGCCCAGCCCAGGCTCGTGCTCGGCCCAGCACGGGCCCGAACCCCGGCCGGCCCAGCTCCGGCTCGAGCCCCGTCCGGTCCAGCACCTGGACCGACTTCCTCCTTCCACCCGACGCCCAGCCCGCAGAAACCCTAAATGGGTTGCAGGTTGTTGACGGCGGCAAGGGGGGAGCAACCAGCGCCGGCGGCGGCTGGCTCCGGCGCCGCCCGGTCCGGACGGCGATGCCCCCGGCGCCGGTGACGAGCCCGGCGCCGGCAGGGCCGCCGGAGAAGCCCCATTCACATGAAGCCCGAGCCCCTAAAAACTCCCCTAAAATCTGATTTTAGGGTTCTTTTGAAACCAAAAGAAGAAGGAGATGGGGCACCATCTGATGGCTTTTGATGCTTTGATTCCCACAGTGATTCTGAGGAATCAGGGCCGGCCCATCAACACAATAATTGGGAAGCATGAACCAAGCCACCATAAACCCTAATACTTCGTCCAACGAAGAACAATGTTAAACCTCAAAATAAAAATTCGAAAAATTTGCAGAAATAAAAATAATCAAATTATTTTAACATTAGTGTTCATCTCATGAACACGGATCCTGCAAAAAGATCGAATTAACGCATGGAATAATACACAGAAAAATTAATTTCGGAACCCGAAACGGGACGAGAAACAGTAGAACCTGGCTCTGATACCACTGTTGGGTTTTATCGGGTTTCTCCGGATCGCTCACGCAGCGGAAAAAAAAAAAAAAACAGCGATCCGTTCCCGTTTTGAAAAACTAAAACTACGATTATCGGATAATCGATTCTCACCGTGTGCGGATTCGAATCCACAACCGTTCGGTTCCGTCGGTGCGACACCGCAAGCCGCGCAAACGCCCGGCCTCTAGCGAAGTCCACGTGATCCTCCCCGCGACGGATATCCTCGCATTCCTCGTTCTTCGCAGCCTACAAAACCTCTACCAGTCGCCGCAACGATCGCCGCAACGCGCGGACGATTTTCCGTCGAACGGGATTCGAAGAAGCGGCGGAGCAGATCTGGATCTGTCTGGACGCCAGAGAGAGAGAGAAACAGAGGAGGGGCGGCTAGGGTTAGCAGCAGCTTGGCCTGCTCAGCCCGTTCGCTATGTTTTATACTAACCGCACGGTTTTTCAGAAAAACCCCCGGTTTGTATAAAACCCACTTATTTATCTATCGCCTTGAGAATCATTTGCGTGTGACCCTCTAGGCCCAAGTACCAGTCCAGTTAATGGCCCAACAAGCCCAGTGACTCCTCACTGACTTTATTAATCAATTAATAACCCTTTATTAATTAATTAATCAATCGAATTGATGTCGCACATCGAATTCGACCGGGCCTCCGATCACGTTGGGTGCCAAGCAACACCGCGTGAACCCAGAAGGTATTGGGGTTAAGTAACCCACTCTTGGAACCTTTCCACCGACAGTTACCGCGTGGATATAATCCTTCATTCGTACAATGCTCTCGAGTCGACTCAGGGCATGGCGAGCTGTCAAACCCTAACCGGTCGACTCACTTGGATTGGATGCCGCTGATAAATATCGGAAAACTCCTTTCCCGATATTATCGTCCGCCCTGGCCAGGGACTTTCATGCATCCTTCCTAGAGCATTCTCCCTCTAAGTACCGAGAGCGAATGATTCCTTATTGACACACAATTCCCTTCGACGGTATTCCGCTATACCCAATGCTTGGCGTATTAGAATCCCGTGGCTAGAGATTCGTAAACCAAGGTCAAAGCACAGAAGTCCACCGACAAGGTGCCCTTGGTGTCTCAGGTCCGAGGACCATCCACGCAACTGCGACAATAGAATCAACCTAGTTGACAGTGAGGTACAATACCATCCAGCGATTCAGTCGGATCAGTTCAGTGAACTCATTCTCCAATGAGCACCTACAGATTCGCCTTAGTGTCTCTACATAAGTGACTTATGAGATCAGTCACCCTCATCATATGAGCAGGAGTAATCTGTACTAGTCTAACCGGATATCCGATGTCCTTCTCGGATATCCTCCAACTAGGAACAATTAAGAATATGTGTGTTTAAGTGATCAGTCTCATTAGTATGATCTCATCATAATCTGATCACTATAGCACATATTCACGGACTTCATTATGAAACAATAATTAATGCGATTTACACATAATGAATATTATGCCATTTTAGTAATAAATGAACGAGATTTACATAGTCAGATTGGCTTGTAGGCCACTTAAAACTAACAAGGGGTACATGTTAGTGTTTCACTTATGGCTGGGGGAAGCAGAACCACCTTGAGCCGGTCAGGCCGGAGTAGCTAGCGCGCTATTCGAGGGGTTGCTGTTTGGTCCCAGTGGGTCGGTGTTTTCCTATTTTGTCGTGGCAGTTTCCGACGTGTTTCTTACTGTGGAGCCAAGTGTGGTGCTGCTGGAGTTTACCCTTTCGCCACTGGGCTTGATGTAACCTAAGATATCGAGGTTATGAGTGGTACCCTTCGCCCTTTGGCCTGATGTGACCCGGGAGGTTAGGGTTACAGGTAGTCCCTGTAGCTTCGGCTTGAGGGGGTTTCGCCGGTCCCTAGGGCCCTCTTGAAGTGCCTTGGCCTGGTGTTGAGGGAAGTCCGGTCGACAGGACAATGGTCTAGACTGCTTGTGTGCACACGTAACTGGGCGGTGGTGGTTCACTAGTCCCAGTTAGTCCTAGATTGACTCACTGCCTCACCCTATGGTGCCCGGAACATCGTAGGGGTGGACAGGCGTGGGTGTTGGTGGTGTTGTGAGGCGCCGTTTGTACGCGGTCGATAGTGTGGTTTGAGTGTTTAACCGGACCTTTGGTTACGAATTGTGGTGTTGAGTTAGGTTACTTGAATTGCTTAGAACTGTGCCTGTTACATTGAGAACGCATATGTCTCATATCGGAATTTAGAAACTATGTTTACTGCTTTAATTAAATTGCCTTCATTTCCGTATTGCTGCACTTGTGTGTGTGTGGGGGGGGGAGGCGGGGATCGGATGATCCCTACTGAGCCCAATTCTAGTGTGGCTCACTCCCTGTGGTTTCAGGTGTGGACTTCTTGGCGAGTGGCAACGTGTGGTGTTCTCCTTGGTGTGCAGGCCAATAACTATCTCAGTTCCAGGGTATGCCCCGATTTTGTTGTACTTTGCATCTGCCTGTACTTATTTAATTCTTTGGACCATGTAATTATTGTTGGACTGTATACAGACATTATTAATTTACTTCCTGCGCACTTGTACTTTCCTTGAAGTTCATGAGATTGTTATATTTAACCTTGTTTAACACTTACTTCTCCAGACGTGTTGTATGAGACCCGAGTGTGAACCCGTAGATAATGATCCGATACCCATTTAGTAATCGGGTTTCCGATTATAGGGTGGCGGGTCGTTACAGTAACTCTGATCATCACAATATTTTGCAATTTCATAGTACCATGGTTTCTCTTCATCTTCCGTCTCTTCTTCCAGTTTTAGTAACATGATTTCTCTCTTCTCCACAATGTCTCCATCTCTAACCTTCTTCAGCAACTTCTCCTTAATCCTAAGAAAAGAAGGGTCCTCCATAGCAGGAGAGAGACGCCTATGGACAATGATTGATTCAGAGTGTTTGCTGATTAGGAAATTCAGGGACAATGCAAGAGAAGCTAGAGTGTCAGCTAAGATGTTTTGATTTCAAGGAACATGGACAAAGATCAGTTTGGTGAAAAGCTTGGCATAAGTTGAGGTGAGTTCCTGATATGGCTTGAGTTTGGGCTCAAGGGTGTGATACTTGGTAAGCACTTGGCGAATGATCAATTGGCTATCACCTACAATCCGCAGCTTGGTGGCGCCATGAAAATGAGCGGCCTCGAGGCCAGCAAGAAGAGCCTGATACTCGGCTATGTTGTTTGTAACGATGAAAAGCAAGCTGAAAGGCCTCGGGAATGGTGACACCTTCAGGTGATAGGAGAACAATGTCGATACCCTTACCATGAGAGTTCAAAGCTCTGTCAAAATGCAGAGTCCACATATCATCTTTGATTTTATTTATGGACATCAGTTCCTTATCCGGAAACTCCGATCAGACCGGATCAAATATGGGAAGAGGGTGATGAGCAAGGTGTTCTGCTATGGCATAGTCTTTTATTGCTTTCTGCTGAATGTAGATGATATCGAATTGGGAAAGAAAGCTTTGCCAACGTGCTAATCGATCTGTAAGGACAGATTTCTCGAGAAGGAACTTAATAGGATTCATACTAACGAAGAGATAGACTTCATGGGCTAGAAAATAGTGTTTCATCTTCTGTTCAACGGTGTTGAGAAGTTTAGAGAGATAATAGGTTGCCTTGCCCTCTCATTTCCTTCTTCATCCTCTTGTGCTAGGACAACTCCCACCGAATCATCCAGGATAGAAATGTATATAATTAAGAATTTTCCTGAAGATAGTGGTCTCAAGATAAGAGGACTTGCAAGATACTTCTTCAATCTATTAAATGCCTATTGACACTTATTGTCCTAATCGAATTTGACTCACGGCTTAGTAAACTCGTAAAATGGCTTACACCTTTGTGAATACTGGGAGACAAAGCGGCGAATAAACTGCAACCTCTCGAGTAATCCTCTCAATTTCTTTAAATTCCTGGGAGGTGGCATTTCAATGATGGCTTTGGCCTTGTTGGGATCGATCTCAGTGCCCTGTTTGCTGACGATGAATCCTAATAACTTCCCAGAAGAGACACCAAACACGTACTTCTTCGGATTCATTTTTAACTGGTACTCCCTCGATCTTTCCAAAACCTTTTCCAGAACTTCAGCATGCTCAGCTCTAGTCTTAGACTTAACCAGAAGATCATCCACATACACCTCGAAGTGGATATGCATCATCTCATGAAATATAGCTATCATTGCCCTTTGTTAAGTGGCTCTAACATTCTTCAACCCAAATGGTATAACTACATAGCAATATGTTCCCCATGGTGTAGTAAATGACGTTTTCTCCTGATCATCTTCTGTCAATCTAATCTGATTATACCTTGAGAAACCATTCATGAACGATAGAGTCTTAAATCCAGCCGTGTTATCGATCAACACATCTATGTGAGGCAGTGGAAAATCATCTTTAGGACATGCCCAGTTTAGATCTCGAAAGTCAATACAGATCCTGACTTTTCCATCCTTCTTCATAATCAGGATTATGTTAGCCACCCATTGCGGATAGAGAACAACTCTAATAAATTTGGCTTTATGCAACTTATCGACTTCTTCCTTCATCTTTAAAGTCATTTGTGGGTGGAATCGCCTTAATTTCTATTTAACCAAGTTAGCTCTAGATTTCAAAGTCAATCAGTGCTCCACTAGAGAAGAATCTAATCATGGCATATCTTCCTAGCTCCAGGCGAATGTGTCCTTATAATCTCTAAGAACTTGAACCAAAGCCTCTTCGTCTGATTTGGAAAGATTATGACTAATGAGGACTACCTTAGGTTCTTCTTCAGTTTCTAGATTGATTTTTTTGGTTGGCTCTTCTATAGTAGCTGAGGGTTCATCAAATCTCTTCACTCCACTTGTGTACGCCTCAGCCGCGTCCTCATCTTCTTCTTCTTTCGTGATGGGATCTTTCTCATGTGTCAATTCATACACCCCATATCCGTCACCAACCAAGTCATCCACCTTACTTTCTTCTAGCAACTGAATGGGATCCTTAACAGTTGAGGGATTTAATAGAACAGAAAGCACTTAGAAGCTAACTCTTGGAGGTATCTATTTGGAATATGTCTACCCTTAGACTTCCTAAAGTCCCTAAAGTGCCTAACTTCACTAGACTTCCTAGAACTAGACTCCCTATCTTAACCTAAGGAGGATGAAGAAGGATAAAAATTGGAAGGTACATGATGTACAGGGGAATCCTCTTGAGAGGAGGGACATAGTAGATCTAGAAGGGAATCTTGCCTGAATGACCCGTGCACTGGGGTACATTCGGACAAGTAGTAGGATGTTTCCTCAATGAGGATTTGAGAGGAGGTTTGAAAATTGACATTTTTCTTTTTTTGTGATTTTCACTGTTTAACATAACGCAAGAATGAATTTGGAAAGAAGGGAAGTATGATGGAGATAAAGGCACCATTGCTAGAGGATTAGGGGGATCATACAGAAATATGTCCCAGATTAAGTCATGGATCCTCTCAAGGTTGATAGGAATCCGAGGAAGAAAGTCCCAAAGGGACAGAGTAATAATGACGGGCGGTGCCCGTGGTATATCTTCAGTAATGACCCTCGACCAATTTGGGGTCAGTAGTAGGGTGCGGAATAGAGTATGGAAAGTAAAAATATGTGATGGATAGGTGGCTCTCTAAAGGTGATCTGTGGTCATCCTAGCTTCATAGGGGTCATCTGATTCCCTTTCATCTATTTCATCACTCAGCAAAATCCTTTTATCAAAGATAGGCCCAGGCCTCTCGATCAGCTCATCTATCAGCGGTGGCCAGTGTGGTTCAGTAGGATGCAAAAACAACCTATTTAAGGCTATGTACAAATTCCAAGTATCAAACCACCTGTACTGCTCACATTCAGGATCTTGAAATTTTCTCCTTTTCATAGGCCGCAGAGCCTCCAAGGATTGTTATGTTAGCAGTGGGATGCAATGTCTGGCCAGCTCCCTTCGGTAGATATCATGCAAGTCAAAGTGGGAGGTTATTACCATAGTATTATCGTTGTCATGCCGGATCACAGGCTCTTTGACAAAATGTGTAGACAGGGTCAAAATTAGAGGGTTCCATCTTTAACCGGCTTGGTTCTGCCTTGCAACTGTGTACCCAAACTTTTTTCGAGCTGATACTCGATCTTCATCATTATATTCCAGCCAGGGGTACTCATGAACTTCTCCCTTTTCACAGCATTAATCGGACAAGAGGTGGGTATGGTGGATTTCAGTGGGTTAGTTGAAGAAGGTATGTTTGTAAGACAGACAAAATAGGTTTTTGAACATGTGAGGGATTAGGAGTTGGATTCACGTTCAAGGAATGAGCGGTAGTAAGAATTGGCATGCTTGTGACTTTGATGACACGCCCCTTGTATGGGAACTTGAGTCATTGATGATTCGTTGAAGGAATAGCCTCAAGGAGTTTGATGTAAGGGCAGCCAAGGATGTCGTTCAGTGAAGGGTCTATTTCAAGGTTGTGGAATTTGACCATAGAATGGCAAACGGGGCCTAGTTCTATTTTCAAATAGACCATGCCCAGTGGTGAGCGAGTGGAAATGTCATATGCGGTGATAGAGATCGGGGAAGGTAACCACTTCTCTTTAGGCACTCCACAGAGTTTCAGGGTTCTTGGTGGTAGAACATTAATAGAGGCCCCAGTGTCCACTAGACAGGCATCTACGGCCTTCTTACAGATGTTGATAGTGATGTTTAAGGCCATATCCCGCGCTGCCAGGGGTGACTTAGATGAATGGAATGTGATAGATGGCTGCTTGCCCGGTGGCACTAGCAAAGCAGTGATCTTCTCTACCGGTACGTCTTCATTAACCATAACCTTTTGCAAGTATTCCATTAGGGCTTCTTGGTGGGTCTTAGACCTCTTAATCAGCTCAAGCACGGAGATGCATGCCGGTGTCTTGTTCAAATTTTTCAACAAATCATATTGAGTGCCTGGTGCACTCTCTTCGTTCTGCACTTCATCAATTGTTCGTGATGGACCCTCCTGAACAGCAGACTGTGGTAATATCTTATTAAACTCTTGCCACTCTGGAGCTCAACAATGGAGGGTGTGGGTGATGTCTTGACTACTGCTGGGTTAATGAGGGGTTTTGATGGCATAAGTGGTGGCACAGGGAACGATTGTGCAATACGTATGAGGGGTTTAGTGGGTGGTATGGGCTTGTGATAACTGGGTGATGACATAGGGAAAGGCATGCGTAGTAGCTATTTGGATGGCATGAGGGGTTCATGAGTGAATGATGATTGGTTAGTGGGTAATGATGGTGGAAGCTTTGAGGTAGTGGCTACAAGTTTTAGGATGGCATGTGGTGGAGTGGGGCTAGTAGGTGTGGGTCTCAAGATGGTAGTTGGTGGAGTGGGGGTACTGTGTATGGGTTGTGATGGTGTGGGTGAAGGCTTGGGAATATGGATAATGCAGCGAAGTGGTGGTACGGTAGTATTCCAGCTATATACGGCAGAGTATATAGATGATGTGTCTTCTACCCTCCACTGCTATTCCCTGTTAGCCTTAGACTGGCTATTGGTAAGAATCGGGGCTATTTGATTAGGGTGGTCCGACAACGGATTCTGGACTATTCCCATGTTCTGTGGGGGTGCCGCCTATTGGACTCAGACTCTCTGAGCATGCAGTGGCTGTTGTGGTTGTTGATGGGGTCTCTTCACCTTTAGTGATGTAATGTATTTTCTCATTTCTTCCTAGTCAATACCCCCCTAGTCATTCAGATCATGAATGTAGTCCCTAAATTGGAAGCACGGTGTGTCCAGGTTGATGATGGAGCACATAGTAGCGGGACGTATCAGCATTCTATGGCTAGATGGTCCTTTCCTTAGGTAGTGCCAAAGCGTTGGCTGCCATAAGAGCATTGAAGATATTAGCAAGTGATTCTGGTAACTGGGGGTAAGCTGCTCTCCTGTGGTTGAGAGGTTTCCTCTGTTGGGTGTAATCATTTGGGGGAGGAACTTGATTATACTTTGGTTGCTACCGAGGTTGGTTGTGTACTTGCTGTTGGGGTTGCTAGGGTAATTGTTGTTGCTGAAGTTGCTGAGGACGTTGAAGTTGCTGAGAAGGTGGCCCATAGCCCTGTTGATTCTACGGTCTTTGTACACTGTACTGTGGCGGTTGGTTTCTGACAAACTGAGCATGATTGTTGTTCATGAAGCTAACTTGCTCATGGGATAAGGTACCTTCAATGGTTGGACCTATGGCAGGAGTATTTGGAATATTAAGCTTCCTGGGTGGAGGCCTGTTGGTTCGGTGAGGATCAAACACACTGGAAAACGTGGAGTCCTTGAAGGCATTTTGGGCATAGCGCGCCCTTTCGTACAGATTTGCCATAGTGGTTAGGTTATTCAACGTTAAGACTAGCTTATACTGTGGGGTAGCATTGGCGATCATCATTTTCACATGCTCCTGCTCAGATAGGTGGTCTCTTATTTTCTCAGCCATAGAACGCCATCTGTCGGTGAACACTACAAAGTCCTCATCAGGCTTCATTTTCTCATTTACCAAGTCTGTGATAGATAAGGTCGGTGCCACTCCGTCTTTGTTCCTCTGCAGGAACTTTTTGGATACTGTGTCAAAGTTTTCAACTTCACTTGGATCCAATGAGAAGAACCACTCCAAAGTTGACCCTTCCATTGACCTTATGAATAGAAAAGCTAGTGCTCTCTTGTCATTTTGCCAAAAGGAAGATTTGTATAAGAATTCCTTAAAATGAATGAAAGGGTTACCTGTGCCCTTATACTTCCTGTATACTGGCATCTCAGAGGGCAGGAGGTGGAAAACTGGTAGCTCAGCAATAGACATTTTAGAAGCAATCTTAGCATCCATTGTTCTTTGTAAATTCTTAAGCTGCTCATCTATTTGCGTGATCTTGTTAAGCAGTATTTGAGTGGTCTGATCTGTTGGCGGAGGAAGTGGTTGTTGAAAAGCCTGCCCCCTAGAATAAGTGGGAACAGGAGGACAGTAATGTCACGAATTAGCAGCATTCCCGCCATTCTCGAAGGCATTCTGATAAATTGGGGTATGCGGCCTGGCCGAGTGCTACGGGCTAGATTGTTGATGGCCCATAGGCCGAGGAGTAGAAATTCGAAAGCCTTCCATGGCTTGGATGGGAGCTTGATAAACATAGGATGAACCAAGGTGTTTAGTTCAGAAGGACCTAAGGGAGTCTTTCCCTTCAAAATAGATTGAATTGCCTCTAGCTGATGAGGATCCACGTGGGTAGTCAGAGCTCCCATAAGAGTGGCTAAATCAGACGGAGGATTGGATGAAGGCCCAGTTTGGTCTTGAGCTTCCTCAAAAGTTGTTTGAAAATGACATGAACACGGAAGGGGTCACCCATATTTAGATGATATTGATTAGGATGAATTTGAGCCTGAGGGTCATAAGCATCTCCCTCGTAGATAGCTTGGAACATATTAAGATTATGAGAGGAGTGAGTATCTCTCTCATCTTCAGAATATAAAGAATCATAAATCTGAGGGACATCTCCCTCGTACCCAACCACATCTTCCTGCTCAAGAGCAACCATGCCGAGAGTTCTACCTGAATGTAGCATCATGGTGTTTGAGTAATTCATGGAATTCAAACAAGTTTGTACAGATTAACAACTGAGTGAATGCTTACATTGTCTTAGAGAATTTCTTGTTGAGTTAATTGAATTTTATGAATGAATTCTCTCAATAGGTAGGTTCCTAATTTCAATTCAATTTTTCGCCGTTATATGCTATGGCTTTCACTCACAACAGTATGAAGATCTATCCGGTACTTCAAAAGGTGCAACCAGCCTGATGAACAGAGAGGAATTCTCTACTTTTGGGGACTTACGGAGGTCTCAACACTAACCACTCTAGTCTGACTGAGGAACCGACCCAGTCAGAGAGAGGTGAGAGTGCCGGGAGGGGTGTTCCTATAGAAAGGGGAGTAAACTCCTAGTGCGAATGACCTGCGGCCGGGGTGGCTTCTAATGCAATATATAAATAAATATAGGTAACAATAGTAATCAAAGGTCCGAGAACTAATGGCCGGAAAGAAAAGTGCTTAAATCGTGTCACCTGGTCGTGACGCTATTCAAGATAGTAACTTCATGGTCACAGTGGCTCGGGCAGGCATGGAGACAGAATATGCAGGCTAAAACACGTCGAGCATGGGCGATGTCCTTCAGAAAGGCGTCCCTTTGTGTCAACGCTATTCAAGCCTGAAAAATAGAAAATAATCAAGACAACAGGGGTATTCCCCTCTCCAATCAACAGGATAAAAAGAAATCAAATGTTTATGCGAAACACTGTCTAAACATATTAACTACTCATGTAAACACTTAGGGCCACTTTGATTGGAGAATAGGAGAAGAATAAGGAAGAATAAAGGGAGAATAAGCTTAATTTAGCTTTGACAAGCGGAATGGCTTATACCGGTGCAGAATAACTTATTCGAAGAATAAGGAGAATAAGCAATTCGACCCTAGACCCAAGAATTGCTTATCCTTCTTACCAGTGGGTCCTACAGAATTATCAAAGCTAAACACCCCTTATTCTAGTATATGCTATTCCGGATAAATAATTCCAGAGTAACCTATTCTGCAATCAAATTGAGGATATCAATTACAACAAACATGCTTTTTGATTCACAAAACCAAGGCAATCATGGGGAGGACAAAATCTTGCTACAAGGGTGTGCACGTTGTGCACGTGGGGAAAAAAATATCAATCAAACAACCAACTAAAAACCGTGCCCGAGGGACACAATCGGTGTACCAAGGGTGCCCAATGGATAATAATAAGAGTAAAGAAAAAAAATAATGGCAAGACAAGTCCCACCGTGATCGCCAAAAAGATACGGTGCTCAAAAAGTGTTGTGCTATCAATTGATATCAAGTGTTTATATGATATATAAATATAATCTAAACTAAGTGTAATCGCTAGAAACTTTGGACTTCAAAGGATAAAATTGATTGCTTTACGAACCTTGCAACTAGGAGAAATTGGGTTTTTTGTTCCTCTTTCTCGGCCAGCCGAAAAAGAAGAGCCTCTTTTTGTTCTTTACTCTTGTTTTTTTGTATTTTTCTTTCTTATTTTCTTCAAGCTTTCTAAAGCCTTCAAACCTTGCAAAAAGGGGATTAAACAAAGGAAAAGAAAATAAAAGATTAGAGCTATGATGGTGTAGTAACTGTTCTAACTATCAATCTAAACATGTAACTAAACAAGAAAAACTCACTTGTTTTTGTTTCTTTAAACCCTTAACTCATGTAGGTATGAAAAATATGATGTGAGTGTGTGTATGATGGAGTGATGTGATGAAGAACTATGAAAAACAGTAAACGAATGATGGAAACTAGAAAGAAACTAGAAAAGAAACAAAGGGGATGAGTATGGTTGACTCCTCCATAGCCTTGGTTCTCAAGAGCTTCAAAGGAGGAAGAAGAAGCCTTCAAATTCCTTCCACGTTTTCTGCAGTAGAGGGCTCATTTTCACCTTGATTTTAAATCCAAAATATCAATTGCCAACCTCTTTCAAAGGTCAATGTATATATGTATATATAGAAGCTTCAATTAGAGTTGTTTGGCCTTCAAAATGGCTCTCCTATGGATCAGACTTGCCATGGATAGACATGGAAGGAATTTACACCCCTTCCAACCTTTGGAACCAGATTATCATTGGGATCTTGGCGGGGCGACACTAACGCAGTGGAAGCAACAAGAAAATAATCCCGCCTGATGCCCGCTGATCCAATTCAGAACAAAAAACGTAAATAATAAATCGGGTGTAATCATATTACCGTACGTGGATTCGAATCCGCTTCCATCTTGGTTTCGTCTAAGCGATGCTGTGAGGCGCACAAACGTCCGGCCTCCAACTGGTATCCACGCAATCCTCTGCGGTAGTTCGTCCTCGCTCTCTCGTCTGTATCATCTTGCTCGTTGAAGATCCATCGCCGCAACGATGTCCGAAAACCGCGGACGGGAATTTCCGACTTTCGGGAATCATACGGTGGAGATGGAGACTGTCCCGGTGCCTTGAATGGGGCGTCCAGAGGAGGAGGAGAGAGAAAGGAGGGACGGCCAGCATGGGGAAACCTTGTAGCTTGGCCCAAGGTTTCTCAACAGCGCGTATATATATACTAAATCGATGCGACTTTTCACAAAAGTCCCCGACTTAATATAAATCCCACTTAAACACCATCGACTGAGAATCTTATTGCGTGTGACCCTCTAGGCCCATTAACCAGTCCGGTTTTCAGCCCGTTAAGTCCAATAACATTTTATTAACTTATTGTAATTAATTAGTATCTAATATTTAATTAATTACTTAGCCAAATTAACATCTCATGTAAATTCGACCGGACTTCTGATTAAGTTGGGTGCCAAGCAACACCACATGATCTCGGAAGGTAATGGGGTTCAGCAACCTACTCACGGAACTTGTCCGTCCAAAGTTACCGTGTGGCTATAATCCTTTGTTCACACAATGCTCTTGAGTTAACCTAAGCTATGGTCAACTGTCAAGCCCTAGATAGTCAACTCACTTGAATTAGACTCTATTGTACAATATTTGAAAACACTTTTTTAGATATTATGTATGCTCTGGCCAGAGACTCCTGCAGATCTATTCTAAAGCATTCTCTCTCCAGTTACCTGAGAGCGAACGATCCTTTATTGAACACATAATCACCTTCAAAGGTCTTCCGTTGGACCCGATCCTTGACTATTAGAGATCCCTTGGATGGGAATTCGTAGGTCAAGGTCAAAGTCCAGAAGTCCACCGACAAGGTGTCTTTGGTGTCTCACGTCCAAGGATTAACCACGCCACTGTGACAATGAATCAAGCTAGTTGATAGTCAGTTAAATTACCATTCGGCGATTTATGTCAATTCAGTTCAGTGAACTCATTCCCCAATGAGTACCTATAGGTTTAACATTGTGTCTCCACATAAGTGACTAACGAGATCAGTCACCCTCATCATATGAGCTGGAATAACCTGTACTAGTCTTACCGGATGCTTGATGTCCTTCTCAAACATCCTACGACTAGGAACAATTTAGAATATGTGTTTATAAGTCATCAGTCTCATTATTATGATCTCATCATAATCCGATGACTATTGCACACATTCATGGACTTTATTATGCGCAATTACAAATATGCCAATCTACATAATGAAATAAATGTCAGTTATCACTTAACCAGATTAAAATAGGTGCCTTATAATTGGCTTAGAGGACACCTATATCCATCAATTATCTCGGCCAAATCATGTTTATCAGAAACTCTTGAAACGCATCATCCATCCGGAAAGCTATTTAGCTAATTCGGAGGGGCCAAAATTGAAAGCAAATCCATGAAAGAAACAAAAAACAATTAGGAAACCTAAATGGCATCAACCACTAGCGACGCTATTCAGATAATTAGGAAATTAATTCGAATTCAAATAAAAAATCCAGACAGATTAGGGAACTAAATGGCATCATCCATGGGCGACGTTATTCACTTAAATCTATCCAGATTTAGGAATTTAATTCTGAATTGATTTCTGCTAGAAATCTAAATGGCTTCGGCCATG
This sequence comes from Zantedeschia hybrid cultivar, assembly GCA_030544215.1. NCBI lineage: Eukaryota > Viridiplantae > Streptophyta > Magnoliopsida > Alismatales > Araceae > Zantedeschia > Zantedeschia hybrid cultivar. The sequence continues at coordinate 28,974,646 of JARZZO010000003.1, read as the reverse complement.
GTCGACGTTAATCAGTGAAAATCTCAAAAAATTAATGATCAAACATCAGACTGTTTCGAGGTATTATAATTGTGACATGAAATTTACTCAATATGAAATGAAACTTAGCATATCTACACTAAAGGGAAGATGTACCATATAGTGGACTTCTACGTGTCAATGCAGTCGCCAAAATCAACATCAGAATATGTAATGACCTCTTACTGATCTGACCTTCTATATGTGAGCATGTAATCCAGCATGCCTTTGAGATAATGCATGACTTCCTTGGTAGCCTTCCAATGATCCATATTAGGTTACTCTAGTGCTAGCTGAGCATACCTATAGTAGAAGTAATATTTAGACGTGTACAAGTCTGAAGGTACATCGGGCTCCCAATGACTGAAGTATAAGAGATGGGCTCTATCTGCTTCCTTTCTAAGTGATTCTTGAGACATTGTAAATCATTGAACTTATCTTCTTTCACAATTGGTACTTTATTGGATGCATAAGACTTCATGTTGAACATTTCCAAGATCTTTGAGATGTAAGCATTCTGAGAAAGACCAAGAATACCTGATGGTCTATCTCTAGTGATCTCAATATCCAAAACATAGTAGGAATCACCCATATCTTTCATCTCAGAGTTCTTAGAAAGAAAAGCCTTTATTTCATATAAAAAACTAAGATCACTACTAGCAAGCAAGATGTCATCCACATACAAAAATAAGATGGTGAATTTACTCTCACTAACCTTCAAGTATAAACTTTCACCAATGATGTTTTCCTTAAATCTAAAGGTCAGAATGGTTTCATTAAAACTGATGAACCACTGATGGGAGGCTTGCTTAAGTCCGTAAATAGATTTTCTTAATTTGCACACTAGGTGTTCTCACCTATGTCTACATCATCATCCTATAGGTATACCACACACTCATCAGATATGACATGTCTCCTGACTCTTTCACATCGACACAGTATTGACTTCCAATCCACCTAATGAGGCAGTTGGTCAATTGCTGAGACAACCACTGGCCCTGGAGCCACTTGAGGTGGATCAACTAAAACTACTTGTTTCCCTAAAATGTCATTCTGATGAATGAATATAGGAACAACATTGTTGGTTCTTGAAAAGATGTTCTGCTCACCCTCATTCGGAGGCCTTTGGAAACAGAATCACTATATAGAAGTGTCAACATGTATAGTAGGACCTGAGTCAATCGACCATAACATCTTAAGGAACATTTACTTTTCTTTTCAAACCATGATTTCTTTTTCAGACATTCCTGCTTAACATGTCTAGGTTGTTTGCAGAAGAAGCATTGTTATTTTTAGCTTTAGACTTGTTCTTCTTCTTGCCCCTCTTTTGGATACCTTTTTTCTATCCTGATCCTCCATTAGCTTTATAGGAGGCAAACAGAACTACTTAATTCATGTCTCCTCTTAATCTCTCTTCCTTCTGAACATACATGGTCATCAATTCATTGACAGATCATTTTGCCTAATGTGTATTATAGGAGATCTTGAATGCCTCATATTCACTAGGCAGAAAGTTGAAAATGAAATGGATTAGGAAAGTGTTTGAAATAGTAACTATGATGGCATTTAGCTGTGGTGAAATATGTCTCATTATCATTATATGCTCTCGAATGCTACCACTGCTAGTGTATTATTGAGGATAGCATAGCCATAAAAGCATTGGCCTTAGCTTTATCGGAACTTATAAATTGTTCCTTAATAGCCTTAAGAAATCTACTAGCAATGGTCTACTCTAGGATAGATCCGTTAATGTTCTACCTAACATGTCCTTGAAGGAACAAAAGGTAGAGATAGTTGGGCTTCTCCTACTTTTAAACTTGTCTTTTATTCCGCTGTGCTTTGCAGAGAAAGTGGAGTAGGCTTATCCTCACACAAAGCCAAATCTAAATCTATGCACCCCAAAGAAAATAGTATCTTTTGTTTTTGTTTAGTGAAATTAGTGCCATTAAGGTAAGACACACTGCTAATAAAAGGTGCAAATAGAGGAGAAGTAGCTAAATTAAATAACCAAATGCTCACCCATAACACAATGGAACAATTACAACAAGTATTAAGGCAGTGAAATAAATGCAAAGTAATTCTAGTAACTGAAAATGAATTACTTTAACAAGTTATCCAATTGCATCATTATAATCTCTTCTTTGGGTGAGAATTATAACATGCTAATAGACCAACTCCTCAGGCAAGAAAATAACTTAAGTGATAGAACTGAAATTTATATACACTTTAATGTCGAGAGAGAGTACCTTTGCGTACTAAACTCTCAAGAGTCGCCATACACATAATCTCATTCTATCCTGCTCATGACATAAGAATAGAACACTCTTTTGGGAGTTATACTTTCATACTCAAACCAAGAACAAAAAATTTGATATCATCTTATCCTCCCCTCAATTAAAATAATAACAAATAAACCGTAATGCTCATAAATGACACTATTTAAAACTTAAAAGGGTTAAATTTTATCATTCGTCATGGTTAGTGCCACTTTGATGGTCTACCTAGCCACATAGAAATCAAATTTTTCCACAAAACTTCAAAATAACATCAAATTAACACTAAATATGAGCAAAAGGACATAAATACAATAATTATTGCAAAATGAAGATATTCATGCATAAACAAAAGCTGCAAAGAGGTCAAACTATCACAAAAATATCTCCTAAAATTATTGCAACAATTATTAGTCCATAAATAAACTTTAATCATGCCAAAAACTAAATTAAAAAAGGGGAAAAACACAAGTTTTCAACATGTTGTTACATAAATATCGATTTCTGTTTGTAGAAAAGTAAATTGAATTGCAAACATATCCACAACAATTGTTTTTGTATCCAAATTGTTTACATAATAGACCCTATATCCTTTAGAACCACTAATGGATCCAAAACAGATCGAGAATAAATGGGCCCTAGATCCAAAACTTAATGGTCCCTACAGGTTGCTCATTAGTGAGCTTTAAAGGATAAGGATACAAATAAAGAACTTAAATTAAACTATTTTAAACTAAAGGATACATTAAAGCATTAACAGATTTTTAAATGAATATGGATATTTATACATTCAGATTCGGTTACCATAAGCAGATCTGGATTCAGGTCCCTAATAAGATCCGAAGCGAATCTAATATCTAATGTTCAAATCAATAACCCATGAACTAAGATCCGCTATGGATCCTAATCCAAGTCTAAATCAAAATCCAACAACTTAAGGGAGACCCAATAACCAGATGGACTATGCCTTATTGGATCCTAGATTAAATTCAACTTTCAAAAACATTGGCAAAAAGATCAAAATGACCCTCGTCATCTTCCTCCCCAAGTTTCTCCCCCCAAAGCCTAGCTGTCATGGACAAGAACTTGGGGAGAAAGTGCCACCGCCTACCGCCACCTCCCCGCTGGCGAGAGACGACGCTGGAGGTGTCGTATGGTAGATAGATAGCCGCCGATGGACCCCCGCACCTCACTTTTTATTTTTTTATGGGTTCTCCAAAAAACCAACCAAAAGGGCTTAACAGTCGTAATGGCGGACCCGCATAGGCACACACTAAGGGGTGGTGCTCTTGTGCAGGGTGCCCAGCGCAGGCGCCTGCACGCACAGGGCGTAGCCCGCGTTGGGCACACGCATGCGTGGGGCACATCCTACGCTTGGTGGACCTATGCGGGGGACCTGCTTGTGTAGGGTGCCTGCACAAGCGGGTGCCCCGTGCAGGTGCCTCACGCGCAGGGCATGGCACGCGCTTGCATGGGGCACAACCCACGTTGGGTGGACCTATGTAGGCGCCCTGCATAGGTAGGTGCCCCATGCATGTCAGCCCAGCATGGGCTATACCCTGCGTAGGCGCGCGCCCAACACTGGCTACGCCTTGCACGTACACCTGTACGGGGCACCTGCCTGCGCAGGTGCCCTTAGTAGGTGGGTGCCCCGTGTAGGTCCGCCCAGCGTAGGACATTCTAGTAGGCAAAAGATTTTTTTTTAATTTTTTAACTTGAACCAACATTTCTTACATGTCTGTACAATTTGATCTCCAATTGAATTACTGACTCAAAATTCTAAAAACTAAAAGCTTATTATTGAACTTGGACCATTAAGAACATATTTTACTGCATTAGAGTTTATCTTTTATTTGTTAACATCTTTTAGATCCTCCAACCAGAGATTGAATTATAAGAACACGTAGAACACATGCATATAAAAAGAGGAATGCCACAATGTGATGGAGACAATTGGTGTAACTCTATCACAAGAAAAAGGTGAGCATTAGATCTTAATATGAGGGAACTATTTTTTTTGAAAAATAAAATTTCATTGTAGTGCCTTGGGCACCCATAGTTCAATTAGGGGTGGGGATGTGAAGAGGGGGAAAGAGTAAAAAAATATAAACTAACATAAAAAACAATAATCATCCAATCGAAAGATTAGACAGCAGGGGTCCTGTGTGGCAGAACCCATTCGACACTTGCAAGCCTCCGTACCACGAGGAATCTGTGTTCCGTACGAGCGGAACAATTTCACTGCACATAACAATTGGTTTTATTTTTTATTTTTTGTTTACCATTGGATATTCATCTAGGGGCTTCCTTTGTTCGTGTGACAGGTTGCACCAACCTTCCCCGTTGCATTGTGGAAAGGATTCAATGTACCTCGAGGTGCATCTAGTTAGATGTCCTCCTCCCCCGTAAAAATCCACCCTCCCCCTTAAAAAATTATAAATTTTTAAATATTAAAATAGGTCGCTTAGAATTGATCCCATCTTGGGATTTTAATTTTCATTGTCGATCTTGATGATCGATCTTAAATGTCCGATCTGATATGTACCAAAGATCAACTTTTAAGAATACTGCAAAAATAGTCAAAATAAAAAAGAAATCATCATATTAACCCTTAAGGTTGATCCTATCTCTTGAGATTTTAATTTTGATTCGTAGACAATGATGCATTTAATTGGACGGGTACAATAAAGTTTTCAAATCTAATGGTTAAAATCAAATATGAAAAAGAAGGGAACCAACCTAAAGGGGGGGTATTTGAATATTTTAAGTTTTTTTGATATTTTCTTAAAATTGGGATGGACCGTTTTGGAGGGCACATATCAAAGTTAGATGCACCCTGGGGCATCGTTTTAGCAGTCCCCTTCAACTTTTTTTCTTTTACCTACTGCAATGTTCTTGTTATAATAATAAGTATTACTCTAATGGCATAAGCCAGCATGCCAGTGCATCCGCTACTAGGCCGCCCACTGTATGCCATCAATGGCACGAAGGCTCCTCAAAGAAGATAAGTCTAATTCTAGCACTTTCGCCAACTTTACATTTTTTTTTATTAAAAATCAATACTAATTATCAAGTAGAAATCAATAGTAATTATTATATAATATTATGATTTTGGATTATATTATAATAGATACTTCTTACCTGAGTAATGTTTGTTGCATCACCTATCCACAAGGATTTCATTGCTTGGGGGCATTGTCGCCTAATCTTTTTGATCCGATGGTAGCACATCCATTGAATTTTTTTATTTTTAGAAAAAATAAAAGTACTTTTAATGGGCCGAGCCTAATAATAATTTTTTTTTTTTTTAAATTTTTCTAGTCATCCGATTAGAGATCAGTTTGTACGGATATGTATGACACCTTAGAGACAGCTTAAAAAAATTTAAATAATATTTTTTTTCCGCTGCAGTGACTCTCGTTGTGGTACTGAGGGTCAGTACAGCAAGTGTTACTCCTAATACTTGGACAGAAATTACAAAATGATCTAGCCAGCCTGCAATTACCAAATGATCTAGCAAGTTTTAATCACTTGTTTCATCCGTACTGATGTGGGCTCAACTCTACTCCTGGATGAGACTGGGTTAGTGACCATAAAGGCAGTAAAGCATTAATTAATTTCCACGACTTCGAGCCAAACGTACTTGCAGTCCACCAGGCGAGTATCTCCTCTTCATGGCTTTTAATGAATTTTTTTCTGCAGGACGTAGGTTAATTTAGGCATTATCAAACTTTCAGTACCTCTAGTGATGACTTGTCCTATTAGCTATTTTACTATTCATAATTGGTGACATCTTAGACTGAGTTTAAAAGGAATGAGATCGTCTAGACCATTTTATCTGGATTTCAGTGCATCGTCAGACTCAAAAAAGAGAGGGCAAATAGGTCATTTATATTTAAAATGATAGAATCAACCAAATATATCACCTTTTGTTGAGTCTGAAAACGTATCGAGGTCCAAACAAAATAGTCTAAACAATCTCGTGCCACTTTAAAAAGAGTACAAACAAGAAAGTATCCTTAACCAATCACCAAATTGCCGTCCCAAACTAATTAGCTAACTCAAAAAAGCTGTTAGCTGCGCCCAACTCGGTGGTTGAACTGAGAACTGACCTGGTGGCCTGCGGTAAGGTGTTTGCCTTCTTACCACTAGGATAGAGTGAACAAAAAAGTCAATGCAGAAGAGTTCAAGTCAAACTCTTCTTCTAAAGTGGGTTCTCCCTAAGGCATCTGAGTAGAGTCGCACCAGGATTGGAAAGAGATTGTCCGAATACTTGGACAGAAATTACAAAATGATCTTGCCTTAACAGCTAGTTAGTCTGCAGTTTCGTTCGACTCTCTCAGTTGATGCATTACCTGAATATCACCTATTTGCACACAAAGCTTCCCAATGTACTCTACAATCCAACAGATATGCCTTTCTGGGGCTTGAGAGTAGAATTATAGAAAGTTTTTATTAAACACAGAGGTAATATAAAGTTTTTCTTAAATTAAATAAATTAAAAATATTAAAAATTTAAAAACAATTATAGCGCAGGACTTGGGGAGCGTTTAGAAACGCTTCAACGCGGATCTCCTGAAGAAATATAATCCTTGACATGGTATGAGCATTTCCAAATGGCAGCAGCCTTTGTCCCGGCTTTGGCGTCCTCAAGGATTATACGCATGAAGAGAGCTTCCTCAGATGCCGCCAGTACCAGGGAGGGGCGGCGGGAAGCGCAGAGGAGGGGATGGCCAGATTCGGCAGGTGTCGCCGACGTCGCACGAGGAGGGGACGACCAGAGGCATCGGGTGTCGCTGGGTGGAGAGGAGGGGGTAGCCGGAGGCGGCAGGTGTCGCCGAGAGGAGGAGGGACGACATTGGACGTTTCTTTGATTTTTCGGGAAATATGAAACATCCGTACCCGTATCCACGGAAGTTTCGCCAAATCCGGATATAGAGGGTAAGCTTTGGATCCGGGTCCATATCTTGCATTTCGGATGCGGGTCTTCGTCGGAGTCGGGTCGGATCCTATCCGGATTCGACCACCTTGCACCCCTAGTCATAGTGCACGCCAGACTTACGCCCGCATACCGCGGCTTCCGTGTGCAAGATGGGTCCGACAAAGCGTGATGATCATCATATTTAAATTTGATGGCCTGCCATTATTCTCTTAAGAAAAAAAAGAATTGCACACCTCCTCTCAAACCGTCACCTTTTATCTGCCCATGAATTTTAGGTGTGGAAAGTGCTGCAACATACGGGACCTACTACCTTAGGATGTGTAATGCTCCCACCGACTTGGTTCGATTATGTCAACTTATTGTGAACTAGCAGACGCGCTACAGTCGGACAACCCAAACATATTCATAATATCTAGAGCGAATACATGTACATCTGTGATACCAATGAAACAACCATTATAACTATAAGAATAACCTACAGAATATAAAATAGATTAGATAATGTAACTGAGATAACTAAACAACAAAATATTTTCTAAGATCTCTACATGTCAAAAATTAAATATTACATCCTAAGAATTATAACTAACTTATTACATCATCATGAGAAAATGATCATAAGCCTACATCTATCTAATAAGTCTTGGAGCTCAATCCACTAAACTTCACAATCTTCCTCGGCCTTACCTTCCACCTCAGGGTCTACCTCTTCTAAAAAGGAGTTATTATATAAGGGTGAGTTACAACTGACCTCAACAAGTTTATAAAACCACACTTTTTATGATTTTTGCATAAATAATTATAGTGAAAAGACGTGATAAATATTCATACATGTTGGTCAATAATATCGAATATATACATGTTTGTCATCCTAATCATATTCTTTCAGTCATCCATGTCACGTTATGTACATATTAGTCTTACATATTTCATAAATTCATAAAAAAGTAGTATGATTCATAATATAGATCATCGTAGCATGATTCATCATCATTTTCATGACATGCATAAACCTCTTATTACTTAAATCATAAGTCATCATCCAAACCACATCACGAGGAGTTCTTACTCATATTCTTCTTCTTTACCTAATGGTAAGACAATTCTTACTAAGTCTTTGGTTGTGCAGTTGAGAGATCAACATATCCCATCTAGGGTCACTGTGTCCGTAAATAGACACACTTCTAAGATTTTAGTCTATTTTTGTCAGACTTCATATGTCATTCTTATTCATGATCTTCCTCCATAAGGACGTTTTTGTAGGTTAGACAATTTATAGACTCCTTAAGGTGGCATCCATTATTAAACTATTCATTACATGCATGCAGGTCAATCTGTGACAGTGCCGAATGTAATAGTGCTCAAATCATGTGATTAATATGCACATTAATAGATTCTGTCCAGACTCTATCAGAAGAACCTTAAATGCGTCAAGCGACCTAGACGCCCCTCACTAAAAGGTGTATGTATCCCTGGACGTCTTTCAGACATTCCTGCCATACCCAAATTTGTTAAATCCATGATTAATTTTCAAAGTGTAGAAATTAATAATCTAACTTTAGGGTCATTAACAAGGAAAACAAAGGTTTAGCAGAGTATTAGTGATGACATGAAGAAGTTAATAATTCAATTAAATAGGCTAGAAAAATCAATAATGCTAGCCAGAATAGACTTAGAAAGCATCAATATGTCAAAAGGTAAATTAAGACATTGGTAACATAATGGCTACATGATTAGCAAGAAGAAGAAATAAATGTTAAGAATTTGAAATATCAAGCTTAAACCGCATCTAACTGTTAGGACGCCAATCACAAATAACGTCAGGGTTCTTAGACGCCTATCAGAATAGAAAATAGGTTTTATAGCTTTTCTCATGAAAATCACATAGTTTGACATGAACAATCAACCACATATATTCCATTGTATCTAATACTTCTTTTACCACCATAAACTTCGTCACTACTATAATACGTAGTAAAATATCTTGAAAATAGGTTTTTATATATAAAAATATGTATATAAAAAGGACTAATCATCATTTGCCTCTACACTAAGAACAAGAATGCAAAGAAGTCCAACTAGGCAAGGTGGAGAACTCCTCCAAGCACGCACACCACCTCCCGAGGAGCCTCCACACGCTGCCTTCCAAGTGCCATCCGAAAGCCACCAAGAACTCTTTAAATCTCTGTCAACCCTCACTAAATCTCTCTCTTGGCAAAGAGACATATTAAAATGGTTTTGGGGGCGAAGACATCTATAAATAAACTGCTAGGGTCAAGTTCAATGTGGAGGGGAACTCTCTGATTAAGGAAACAATAGGATTCTCTTTGAACTGGGTCACTAATTTAAATCGCATCTGCGCAACTAGATGCCTACCAGGTTCCTAGTAGGGTTTCAAGTAGGATTACTACTCTTCTTATTCACATCTAAGTTGGTAGACGCCTTTTAGATGTTCAACAAGGGTTCTCTAATGGGCCTAATCCATGCTACTGATGGGCCCCTAGTAGGTTCCTAGCAGGTCAGGTATTGCAAGATGAGTATTCACAACCATTAGATTTACTTTTAGATGATCGGATGACCCAAAAAGTGGTAACAAAGAAGCACTGGGGAGCCTGCCCATGTGCCCTGTGTGGGCTGTGTGCAAATGCTGCAACCCATGCGGGGTATTCACCCACACAGCATAGCTTCCATGCACGGGTTAGACTCGATAGTGCCTAATGGCCATCATATTTAAATTTGATGACCTGTCATTATTGTTTTAACGAAAAAGGATTGCACACCTCCTCCCAAACCCTTACCTTTTACCCTCTCTTGAATTTAAGGAGTTGAAGGCACTGGAACATACGGGACCTAGTACCTTTAGATGAATATTAACAACTATTAGGTGTGCTTTTAAATATATAATGGCCAAGGTGGAGGGGGCTAGAAAGAATAGGCGGGATTGGGCACTTCACTATCAGTGAGCAGAGACAAAAAGGAGTTATTTTTTAGATTAGTTAAGGGTGGTTTTCCCATTTACTTTAGCAAGAAGGAATATTCTCATGGAAGATGTTTTCTTAAAATGTTTAGTAACCCGAGGGATGCACCAAAAGAATGTGCAAAGATTTTTTTTTTTAAGATTCCTTTATGTAAATGTGCTTTATTCTTGATTGTCTTCATAATGTTTAGTATGTGGCTATCTAAGTGTCATCAAATTTCAAAATTATTACTGCCATTAAATTTTCTATTAAAGTTACACCTTATGTTGAATTGCTGCCATTAAGTTTCGTATTAAAGTTACACTTGTCATATTTGGCACTTGGAATTAATATAATAAACCTCTTGTTTTTCTTTTGGATGTATCAAGTATGTCTAGTTGCCATTTGTTTTGCTACTTTTAATAGCTTGGAGGTTTCATAAACAGGCAGCATATAGCTGTCATTGTCATTGTCGTTACTTTGCTTTTTGGTTGGCTATGCGTTACGTAAGACTTTGTTGATATCGAACTCAGTTGTCTCCTTGCTTAGATATTTTCCTATAAATGGTAGTATATGTACATGCTTAGGTAATCCCCCTTTATATCAATGCTCATCGCCGTTGTAGAAGCCAGGAGAGGCTATAGGATTTCCCATGGATCTAGTACTGTATCTCCTTTCAAATCATCAACCTTAGATAATATGTCTAAGTCGTTCACCTTTGATCATTTGGGATTGGGTGGTATAGGGAAAATATCATTCATCATGCGGTCCTTGCACACTTTATTTTCCACAAGACATGCGAGGGGGATGCAAAAACAGGGTGAAGCGAAGGTAGAAGGTATATGAGTCTATCTTTTGTTCTATTTTTAGGTAGATTTGCTTATCATCATATATTAAGATTTATGACTATATTTTATACATATATTTTTCAATGAGAATATCCATGTACATGAACACTTTGTTCTAAGGAAATACTTTTCTTTTGAGCATCATTGAAACCAAGATCTTATTCAAAATTATTCTACTTGTCCTTTCAATTTCTTTTTTAAGATATTTGCATCACGCTTATAGTACAACTATAAAAAGCATTTCTTAGATCTTAAATGGAGAAATTTTTTGTATCTAGAAGATTCTATTTTTAAGATGTTTAATTGATTGTTTATTGAACAAGGGAAGGTTATTATTCATACAAGTAGGTTTATTTTAGCTTATTGCTTTATAACAATTCAATTAGGTTTGTTATACCTTATCACAATGAATATTGGGAATGGATCAGCACACCATGCTTTTGTGTAAATATTGCAGCTTTTACCTTAAATCATTTATAACAAGCTATAAAACATTTTTATTAAAAATGTAATGGTAATTGTTAAGTGATAGTTCATGCTAAGTAATTGAGTCGAAGGATTTCGGCACTTCTTCCTTAACATCTTTTCTTCATCTTGCCTTGTTAACTTTTATCTTAAACACCAAAATAATATAATACGGTTCATAGTTTCATTAAGATCAGAGCTCAAAGACTGAGATTATGAAATATACCTCACTCCTGATTATTATGAAAATATTATGTGCAAATTGGAGCATAAAATCAAAATAGATGAGCTCGCAGCTTGTTCATTATTGTTCATTGTCATAAAATTGTGAATGTCTATATGTACGTAGATGTTGGAGACAAAAAAGTCTCATACTTAAGAATGCAAAATCTAATGGTGGGAAATTACAAATAGTCTAATTATATGTTCCTAGAATAACATGGACTATGGACAATCTAATAACCACATAAGTTTGTAAATTACTAAATAAGTAACTGAGTGGACGACTTTTAGGAGGCACTCCCACATCATGACATGGGAAGTTGTGGTAGTGATGAATGCACTGATGATGGCAAATAGTTTACAACCCCTTGGCAAGTTTAATAGCTGATGGTCTCATTGTTGGCATTTGAAAGGATTCGTCAACCATTGGCAGTCCAATATAGCAACGTGTACATGAGGCCACAACAATAGAGCAAGAAATGAGGCAGATTCTTGCTCCCTTGCTAACCCTTTCGCATCAATTAACTGTAGCGATCCAAATATTATCCACTTCTTCATTTACAATAACAAGGGTGAGAAGATGAAGATTACGTAACCGACACAAGTAATAATGACTGATTGGCTGATCACACAGGTGGTGGATGCCACACAGAGTGTTGGAAGAGCAAGGTTCATTTATCTTTAATGCAAGGTAATTATTTAATTGACCTTATCACCTTAGCTAGTGGCTATTCTATACTTTATTTCTAAATTCTTTAATCTTTTCAGGCCCAAGATCTATGGAAGGGTAATGACTGCTGACAATAACTAATTAACATTTATCCACGCAAAGCGGCACATATCTGTGGGTCAAGAGGTCACCATCAACTATAATTTCCCACTGGAAGAAAAGAAGATGTCATGCAACTATGGTTCTCCAAGGTGATGCATCTTTTACTACAAACAGTCAGTGCTCAAGACATATGGTGCAACAAACAAGGAAAATGGAAAAAGGAGACTCGTGAACAATCAAATGTGTTGGTCACTTAAGGACCAAGAATATACAGACATAGCATGATGTAGTCAAAAGCTTAGAGATGTGATAAGAGGACATAGCATTCTATCCTCTTTGAAGTCATAGTTCTAGTCTTGTAATCTAGTTTTGATTGAACCAGACCACACTATCAGGGATAGGAAATTAATATATTCTTATTAGAGGCCACCCTATGTGTGAAAGCTTTAGAAATTGGAAACCTTGACCAGTAAATTGTTGCAAGAATAAATTGTGAATTTTCATTGTCTGAAGTCGGAGACGCTGCCCATGACAAGGACAATGATGATGAACCTCCCCTTCATTGCTCCCAGAATTGTTGGTAATAGGTGATTGTGAACTGATGCAGAGAATTGAAGCTCGTATGGCTCAAGACATGCCAAAGATAACAACGTAGTTGCTCAACACATATTACTAGATTATTTTCATTGTTTAACAGCCACATTCACGTACTGCACGTCGAGAGAACTTGGCATTTTTTCGGCAGAGGCCTCAAAATTTTTGATAAACCATGCAGTAACATTAGACAAAACTTTGTACATTATTCTTAAATTGTAAAGAGATCACAGAAGAGAAAACAAATGGGAATGGCTTTGAATGTTCACTTCATGAGATCTATCTCCACGCATGTAAAATTGTGTCTTATTATGAATGAACCCACTGTTGCTCACTACATGAGGCTTGTAGCAATAGAGCTTGTCCAAAACATTTATGTTGACAGCAATAAATTGGCTTAGTTTGGTCCAACCCATTTGGGGCCAATTGTTTGAATGGTAGAACAATTGGGTTGGACTGTATATGTTGGTTTCGAGTAATTCTTGCTGCATTGTGGCACAGTGCAGCATAATGTCGTAGGATCTTGGCCTGTGGAATTTGGACTATTGGATTGAGCGGAGGCACGATCCTCCTTTTAAAATAAATAAATAAAAATAACCGTCTAATCAAAGATCAAACTGCGTGCACATATGAGTCCCTTTGGTCCCGCCCCCCCTCTGAATTTTGAGTTTTTTTCTCAATTACATCCTAATATAGTCATCTGATCGAATTGATCACACAATACTATCGAGGTTAGTGCATCAAGTCTTACACTCTAGCTTGAACCCGGCAGGCCTTTAGTGGATCCGATAACTTTTTTGTACCATTCTATGCTTTGTCGCCCATCAGCTAGCCATAAGAATAAGGTATTACTCTTAATTGCTAGGTTGTTATAGGGAAAAAAAAATTTATAGACTCTTTTTTTTTTTTTTGGCTACCTTATTTTCTACACTTTTGAAGAGTCCCTACTTGTTTATAGATTTATTTTTTGATCATGTCATTAAATGTTGTGAAAACAATTCGTGAAGATTCCCAGTTTGCCCTCCATATGGCACACAATTTTGCTTTTTTCCATACATTTTGCTTCCTTTTATCTATGAAATGCTCCCTTCATCCTCAGTTCTTGTTATCACTGGCTGGTTCATAGTGGTTCACTAGTCAGCAAAGGCTCCTTTATGATGGCTTTTCCCTAGAGTAGCACTTCTTTCATGCTTGTGTTCCTGTTGGTGTGTTGTTTGAACGAACTTCTCCTAGCATCCCTAATGTTGTTTGAACTAACTTCTCCTAGATCAACCCCACAAACAAGTTCCTGGTCAGGTTTTCACTTCAAGCGAATATGGAAAAGGTAAGCCAATGAATTCCATCGTTACTAATAATGATCTTATCATGATTAGGAGATGCAAACTAGGAATATCCCCTAAATCATGCCAACTGAATCAACAAAATTGATAGGTTAGGATTTACGATCTCAGAAGAATTTCTTACAGGACATGCAACAAAGAAACTTACAGAGTAGAAGGGTACACCTTTTAGGCCTATAATAGATAATGTTGCTTCGTGGAGTAAACTTTCAAGGATAGTTTTTGAAAATCTTCTACATTCCACTCCCCTGATTTTTTCCTTTAGTACATATGGACCAACCTCAATTATTTTCTACATCCCTAAGCCCACAGCCTTACATGCCAATGGTCATGTTATTTTTCCAGTAGTTGTAATTTGACCCATTAGATAATACATGTCTAGTAGTAGACAGTCTTTCGCCAAATAGAATTGAAGCTCTAAAATATGCCATAGCCTTTAGATCTCTCTAAAGGATATTAGTCTTTAATTTTAGAGACCTACTTGATACCAATTGTTTGCCCAGAGGTGTAGGGGGTCAAGGGAGGTGAATAGGATTTTCTAGACTCCACGCAATAGAACATGAACTCAATTAAAGCAATATGCACATTGGAAGGGAAATGGAAGATAAGGAGTCAAACACATATGGAGGCGCAATGATTCTTATAGTGGTTGGGTTACATGGTGACCTACGTTCATTCCTCAAGAACAGTTGGATATCCACTAGATGAAATCTAGTAAAGGTGTACATACACTTGATATTTGATATGGTGCTAGCTCGCCAAACCACATAAATACACACTTGCTCAAACATGAGCATCTCACACAATCAAATGAAGTGAACAAGAAAAGAACAAAGAAATCAAACAAATTTTTATGCTATTGACGAAGTTTGATCTCTCCTTTTTACATAGCAGCCGGCCGAGACCTTTTGGATTGCAATTGAGAGGTCAGGGGTCATCGCAAGATGAATCTCGGACAAGAGCTTTTCTCGTATGCTTGGATTTGAGACAAGCATATCAACTCCTTTTATAGAACCTAGGTCGCCAAAGAGTCATTGTGGAAGCAAGGAAGGTGAGTCTTCAACAAATAGCAAGTCCAACGATCAAAAAACATTGTGTGATCGAGCAAGTGTCGATACCTTGGCCAGGGGTGTTGACACCCTGACAAGAAAACTCAATTCATAATGGCTTCTATGACATGGAGGTGTCAACCCCCTAGAGCTTTCTAGTCGTGTCTTCATTGGAGTGACGTCTTCTTGAACCAAGGAATAGACAAACAAAATAAGTTTGTCATTCATCAAAATCAAAAAGTTTTCAACAAGTAATATATGAAATACTACAAGATTGGACTAGACATTTTTAACTTGCAAGACACCACATTCTCCCTTCCATGAAATTTCCTCAGACTAGACATGGAAATCTGCTTCATTGAAAGAAATAAAACCTCGTGGTTTGATCTTGTTGAACCCCACAAGTGACAATAATGGAGAAAGAATCAAGGATAATGAAATTAGATGCATATATCCTTATTTGAAATTCTGCACAAAAAATATGTTTACTTTCCCATATGCATGTCAAACCAATGACATAACAAAGTTTTTCTTTCTAATGATGTAGCTACAAAGAATACAAACATGCATACACATGAAATCACACATGCATACAAGAAAGAATATAATTTGCAACCAGGATTTACAAGTTCAATAGCAAAGCTGCCCTGGGGAAGCACATAATTATAAGCTAAGTCAGAGTGCCGTGGAATATGGAATATGACATTAATGGCATTGACATGGCCTGTCATATAACCAGGGATTTCCAGCATTGGTTTGCTTTGCCATTCATGCTGCATTCTCCTTAGATTGGATCTTGTATCCATGTCAATTGTGGAAAATAAAAGCTATTAGTATTAGATGGTCTCAAAGCCAATCCGATACTGTGTACTTATTCAGATTATTAATAAATGACAATAATTCATTGTGTGTAATTAATTCGATCTGTGTTTATCGTATCACGATGAATTCCATGAACATGTGCAATAGTCTTCGGATTATGATGAGATCATAATTATGGGACCGAAGACTTATAAACACATGTTCTTAATCGTTCCTAGTCATAGGATGTTTGATATAGGACATCGAACATCCGGATAGACTAGTATAGGTTACTTCAGCTCATATGATGAGGGTGACTGATCCCATAAGTCACTTGTGTGGAGACACTATGCTGAACCTATAGGTGCTCATTGGTGAATGAGTTCACTGAATTGATCCGACTATGAATCGCTGGATGGTAATCACCTTACTGTTAACCAGCTCGATTCAATTGTCACGGTTGCGTGGATGATCCTTGGACTTGAGATTCCAAGGATATCTTGTTGGTAGGTTTCTGAGCTTTGACCTTGACGAACGAATCCCTAACCATGGGTTATCAATAAGTCAAGTGATCGGGTTCAAGGAAATGTCCTCGAAGGTAATTGTGTGTTCAATACGGGATCATCCGCTCTCAGTTGTTTGAGAGAGAATGTTCCGGGAATGATGCGCTTAAAGTCCCTGGCCAGGGCGGACTCTGTAATTGATAAGGAGTTATCGGATTTAGATTAGCGGCATCTGATTCAAGTGAATCGACCAAATAGGGTTTAACAGTAAACCATGCCCTAGGTCGATTCGGGAACATTGTACGGATGAAGGATTATATCCGCGCGCTAACCGATGACAGAAAGGTTCCAATAGAGGGTTGCGATAACCCTAGTGCCATCCAGGATCACGCGATATTGCTTGGCATCCAACGTGATCGGCAGTCCGTCCGACTTTATTGTGGGACATTAAATTCAGCTGATTAATTGAATATAAGGATATTAATTAATTCAGTGGGTCAGTAAAGGGTTACTGGACTTAATGGGCTATTGACTGGACTGATATTTGGGCCTAGAGGGTCACACGCAAATGGTTTTCAAGTCGATGGATAATCCGACAGGATTTCGGATAAGTCTGGGTTTTTATGAAAAACCGCAAACTGACTTCTAATAAAAGAACGGATTCTACGTCCGGGGCCAGCAACTCTGACCTAACTGTCATTCGTTCTTCCCCACTTTCTCTCTCCTCTGGGCATGCGGTTCCCAACTACTCCACCTTCCGTTCGACGGGAATTCTGAATCCGCATGTCGCGGAGGATTACGTGCAGTCAGACGGGATCTTCGAGCGCCGCAGCGAGCGAGGAAGCGAGGATGATCCATCGCGAGGAGAACCGCGTGGATACCGCTAGAGGTCGGGCATCTGCGCGACTTGCGGCATCGCTCCGACGGAACCGGAAAACGGACACGGATTCGAATCTGCGCAAGGTAAATCGATCTACATCGGTTTTAGTTTTAACGACCGAAACGGGACAGATCCGGTGCCGAAAATTTTATTCCGCTGCGTTTTTGGATCGGATCCCAACACAGTGATCCCAACAGTGGTATTAGAGCCAGGTTCCACTGTGTTTTCGCCGTTTCGGATTCCGAAATTTAATTTTCTAGTTATATTCCATGCATATTTAACGATTTAGGTGCAGAAATAATATTCATGAGATGGATACAATTAATTTGATTAATTTTATTTCTGCAAAATCGTAATTTTATTGGGTCTCTCGTGTTCTTCGTGGGACGAAGAACATTGCTTGAGGGGTGAAGTTCGGATTATCACATGTGATTCGAATCTGCTGGGAAAAAGTTTTTTTTTTTTTTTGGTATGACCAAGTGATCCCACCGGCCACCGCCAACATCACCCTTGGCTCCGGCAGGGGCTAGCCGGCGATGACCGGCCGGAAATAGTCTCTTTTTCCCACGGTTATGCACAGGTTTTTGGGGTTCGAAATCCTCTTTTCTAAAGGACTGGGCGGGTCATCGGCGCCGTCCGACGCCGGCAGCATGACCGGCGACCGTCCGGTGCCCTCCCGGCGCCGAGGCGGTCGCCGGCAGGGGCCTTCCCCCCACGGTTTCTTCCCTGCGCCGCCGGAGCTGGAAGGGAAGGGGGGGGGGGGGGGTCGGGCCCGTACGGCTAGGGTTTCCTAGCCGCACCGGTCTGAGCCGGGCCGGACCGGGCTCGGGCCGGGCCCGAGCCCCTGGGTCGCCTGCTCAACGGGCCTGCACCCCTGGTCTGAGCCCATAGCTTAGCCAGGCTGAGCCCTGGCTCGGCCAGGGTGGGCTGGTTCGAGCCCTGGGGCCCCTGGTCCGAGCCCATGGCACAGCTGGGCTGAGCCCTGGTTCGGCCAGGGGTGGGCTGAGCCACCTAGGTAATTTTAAAACCCTGTTTAATAAGATTAAATTGGTTTTAAACTTTATAATTTTCAAAATTGTTTTAAAATTAAATTTTTTATTCAATTTAACTTTTGAGAGACCCATTACAATTGATTATGTTCATTATCTTAATTAAAGTTTGTAGTTATAATTAATTATTGATTTAAATGTTGAATTGATGATTATTTATAACTAGATAATCTAAGTGTTAGATTTTTAATTAGATAATGATTAATCTAGTTGTTTAATGACTTTATTAATCTAATAGTTAGATTAATCTTGTCATATTTGCATGGAATATTCTAGATGTTTAAATTTTGGAATTTTAATGCATATGATGTGTTTTAATTGCTTGTTTAAATTGGATTTAAATTCGCATGCTTGAAATAAATACTAAAGTTTTCGAAAATTCCAAATTGTCCAAAATTTTGTTTTGGTCCCTGGTTTTATGAAACCAAAATTAATATTATTTTCGAAAATTTTATTTAGCCATTTGATGTGCAATTCATGTGTGGTTTGTTTAACTAAAACACATGGTGGTCATGGATGAGCATTAATTGTGGATGTGGAATGTGATTGTGTGGTTTATTCTGTATTAATAAATAGAGGTCTGCGAACCTCTCCCTCTCATATTCCCGTGTACTTCTACCTTCCTCCTTGATGTAATCGCCATAAGGCTTCCCTCATTTAAATTATCATGTAATTGAGAATTACGATGAGATTTGATCGAGGCTGATGCACGCGGAGCGAGGATGATCCACAACTGCTGACCAGATGAAAATGAAGGAGTTCATTGCATTCATGGGTTTGCAGACTCATGATATAAGTTGTTATATTGTGTATGTGTGTGCGTTTGACTGTCTGGCTCAAGTCAAACCGCAGTGCCGTCCATGACCACACTAATGACATGTATGTGATGCGTGTGATTTATATTTGCTAGGTTATTAGTATTTATAATATATTCGATATATTTAATACTATCACCTAGGATGAGATCAAACTAAATAAGTAAAACCTTCGTTACAAATTCTCAGCCGTAGCGCGAGTCATTGAGAATGCACCGCGTGGCTCTCCATCAATATGATCAATAGAACTTAATTCAGTCATGGCAGATACTATGTGTTTACCCGAGGTCTGCCATTGTCTGTTGAGAGGACTGTTGATCATGACATCAGATGCCTTTGGATAAGAGTAGAGGAACGATATAGTTATCCACGTGTTTACCCGGGAACTATATTTCTACTTTACTCTGGCATGTATTGATGGTAAAGCTTAGACCGGAGATAATGGTCTACTGTGTTTACCCGGGACCATTAAACTTGGGAGCCGAAGTATGATCGGATATTGCAAGGAGTTGCAATTATCATGAGATGATTGCTTTGAGATAGCAGTATGATACTATGTGTTTACCCGAGGTCATACTGTGATGCTTAGAGATTCTGATCCCCACTAGGAGACAGTCGGCGTCTCCCGTTCTGTATATCTGAAGGTTATACAGTCCGTCGAAAATTAGTGGGAGTAAAACTAGATAATAAAAGACCATATCTTGTTTTAGATAATTTGAATATCTGCTAATTATCAATTGATTATCTCCTGTAGGCGAGAATGTCGCACCATAACCCATTACGAGGCATACTTGATGCCAACTGTTTGACAGGCACCAATTACTCAGAATGGCTCAGAAACCTGAAGATAGTCCTCAGGTCTGAGCAGATTGCCTACGTCTTGGATACTGAACTTCCTGTTGAACTAGCATTAGATGCTCCAGAGGAGGAAATGATAGCGTATGAAAAATGGAAGGAGGATTCCACCATGGCCCAATGCTACATGTTAGCCTCTATGAGGAATGAGTTGCAGAGGCAACATGAAGAGATGGATGCTAGATCCATCATGCTCCATTTGAAGGAGCTATTTGGTGAGCAGAGCATAATCGAACGATATGAGATATCGAAGAATCTGTTCAAAGCTCATATGGCAGAGGGAACTTCAGTACAGAATCACGTGCTGAAGATGATTGAGTGGGTAGAGGGGCTGGATGCTCTTGGGATTACACTTCCCAAGGAGATGCACACAGACCTCGTGTTGTCTTCACTTCCACCGTCATATGCTCAGTTCATCGTTAATTTTAACATGAACAAGATCCAGGCCACCTTAGCTGAACTGCTGAACATGTTGAAAACTGCTGAGGGGAACCTTGTGAAGGATAAACCCCAAGTCCTAATGGTTGGTAAGACCAACAGAAAAAGACTTGCAGTCCAAGCTTTTCGAAATAATAAGAACAAGGTTCAGAGAAAGGCAAAGGTCACCAAGAAAGACAAAGGTAAAAGTGCTGAGAAAGGTGATTGCTTCTACTGTCACCAGAAAGGGCATTGGAAGAGGAATTGCAAGGAATACCTCAAGGACAAGGCTCAAGGAACTGTGAAGCAGCAGGACGCTTCAGGTATCTATATGATAGATGTAAACTTGTCAATAAGAGATTGTACATCATGGGTATTAGATACTGGATGTGTATCTCATATCTGCAATTCTGTGCAGACACTGACAAGAAGGCGTAAGTTGAGGACCGACGAGGTGGAGCTGAGGCTAGGTAACGGCGCAAGAGTTGCGGCGATCGCTGTGGGGGCAGGGAAGCTCAAGCTACCATCCGGAGACACATTTTTATTAGATGAATGTTATTATGTACCTAGCATAATAAGGAACATCATTTCTATTTCATGTTTAGATAGAATTAGATACAATTTAAATTTTGGGAACAATAGTTGTTCAATTTATTTCGGAAATAAATTAATAGTTTCTGCTATTTTGTCCAATGGATTGTATCTATTGAATGTGTCTCAAGATAATTTACATATCGGTTCTTCAATTAAAAGAAGTAAGTATGAAATGAACAAAGCCTACTTGTGGCATTGTAGGCTTGGACACATTGGCGAAAACAGACTCCAAAGGTTGCTTAAAGATGGATATTTGGATCCATTTGATTATGAATCATATGCAACCTGTGAGTCATGTTTAATGGGTAAAATAGCTAAGTCTCCATTTAGTGGAACTGGAGAACGAGCCAAAGGCATATTAGAACTCATACATTCAGATGTATGTGGTCCTATGTCTGTTAGTTTAGGTGGCCTACAAGCCAATCTAACAATGTAAATCTCGTTCATTATTAATAAAATGGCATAACATTCATTATGTGTAAATCGCGTTAATTATCGTTTCATAATGAAGTCCGTGAATATGTGCTATGGTGATCAGATTATGATGAGATCATACTAATGAGACTGATCACTTAAACACACATATTCTTAATCGTTCATAGTCGGAGGATATCCGAGAAGGACATCGGATATCCGGTTAGACTAGTACAGATTACTCCTGCTCATATGATGAGGGTGACTGGTCTCATAAGTCACTTGTGTGGAGACACTAAGGCGAATCTGTAGGTGCTCATTGGAGAATGAGTTCACTGAACTGATCCGACTGAATCGCTGGATGGTATTGTACCTCACTGTCAACCAGCTTGATTCTATTGTCGCAGTTGCGTGGATGGTCCTCGGACCTAAGACACCAAGGACACCTTGGCGGTGGACTTCTGTACTTTGACCTTGGTCTACGAATCTCTAGCCACGGGATTCTAATACGCCAAGGATTGGGTGCAGCGGAATACCGTCGAAGGGAATTGTGTGTCAATAAGGAATCATTCGCTCTCGGTACTTAGAGAGAGAATGCTCTAGGAAGGATGCGCGGAAGTCCCTGGCCAGGGCGGACGATAATATCGGAAAAGGAGTTTTCCGATATTCATCAGCGGCATCCAATCCAAGTGAGTCAACCGGCTAGGGTTTGACAGCTCGCCATACCCTGAGTTGACTCGAGAGCATTGTACGAATGAAGGATTATATCCACGCGGTAACTGTCGACGGAAAGGTTCCAAGAGTGGGTTACTTAACCCCAAATACCTTCCGGGTTCACGCGGTGTTGCTTGGCACCCAACGTGATCGGAGGCCCGGTCGAATTCGATGTGCGACATCAATTCGATTGATTAATTGATTAATAAAGGGTTATTAATTAATTAATAAAGCCAGTGAGGAGTCACTGGACTTACTGGGCCATTAACTGGACTGGTACTTGGGCCTAGAGGGTCACACGCAAATGATTCTCAAGGCGATGGATAAATAAGTGGGTTTTATATAAACCGGGGGTTTTTATGAAAAACCGCGCGGTTAGTATAAAACATAGCGAACGGGCTGAGCAGGCCAAGCTGCTACTAACCCTGGCCGCCCCTCCTCAGTTTCTGTCCTCCTCTGGAGTCCAGGCAGATCCAGATCTGCTCTGCTGCTTCTCCGAATCCCGTTCGACGGGAAATCGTCCGCGCACTGCGGCGATCATTGCGGCGACCAGCGGAGGCTTCGCGGGCTGCGAAGAACGACGAACACGAGGACATCCGTCGCGGGGAGGATCGCGTGGATTTCGCTAGAGGCCGGGCGCTTGCGCGGCTTGTGGTGTCGCACCGACGGAACCGAACGGCTATGGATTCGAATCCGCACACGGTGAGAATTTCGATAATTAGATTATCGTATTTTAGTCTCCGAAACGGGAACGGATCGCTGTAAATAATTTTATTTTTCCGCTGCGTGAGCGATCCGGAGAAACCGAAGAAACCCAACAGTGGTATCAGAGCAAGGTTCCACTGTTTCTCGTCCCGTTTCGGATCTCTAAATTAATTTTTCCACGAGTTATTCCATGCTGTAACTTCGAATAATTGTTGGATCCGTGTTCATGCGATGAACACAGTTAATCTGATTATTTTCTTTCAATTTTTCGAGATCATTTTTTTGGGGTTTATGGTGTTCTTCGTTCGACGAAGAACGGCGGCCGTTTGGGCTTTGGATATGCATCCACAAATGTTGGAGAGGCATGGGCAATACCCTGGATGATCCAAGGGGTTGCTGGGCACCATCGGGCAGCAAGGCCAATGCCGGAGAGCCGCTGGAAGTGGCCGGATTTTTCCTGCACTTTGTCACCCTTGAAAAACCAGATTTTGGGGGTTTTTTTTTATAGGGTTGGTCTGCTCCCCATCGCCGGTTACCGGCGGCCCTGCCGGCGCCGGGCACGTCGCCGGCGCCGGAGGGAACGCCGGCCGGGGCCGGCGGCGCCTGAGGCTCGCCGGCGGCGGCGTTGCCCAGCCGCCTAGCCACCTGCGGCTAGGGTTAGCAAGTTGCAGGTTTAGGGTGCTTCGGGTGGGGAAGAAGCCGGCCCAGGCCGGTTCAAAGGGGCAAGCCGCGCTGCTCCAGCCGGCCCAGAGCCTGGACTTGGCCGGTTTTGGGGCTGGGCCAGGCCGGGCTTAACCCTGGCTGGACTGGGCCTGGTCATGAGCCACGGGCCGGCCTGGTTCGACCAAGTCCGAACCCTGGTTCATGTTATTGGGCTGGGCCCAATTGGTTTCTGCCCATTTAAACCCTCTAAACCCCAAATTAAATCCTTATGCCATGTTAATTAAATTAAAATTGGACTTAATTTAAAATTTAAAATTGTTTAAAATTTTGAATTATTGTTCAATTTTATTTAATTAACTCTTTTATGATTTTGAATCATATTAAACACCTTTAATCATTGTTGGCCCATTTAATAGAATTAGATTTTAATTTAATTCAAAATCTGTTTTGAAAATTTTAATTATTATTCAGTTTTATTAAATTGGGCTTTAATGATTTTGAATCATTATTATTAACAATTGTTGTTAATTGATTAAAGTTAGTTGTTAATTTAAGTGTTAAATTAATAGTTAACTTTAATTAGCTAATTTAAATGTTAAATTAGTACTTATCAGTTAATTAGAGTTAATTGTTGATTTTAAGTGTTAAGATTAATGATTAATTTTAAGTTATCTTATCTAAGTGTTAGATGAATATTATTAAAAAAAAAATAGTGTTGATTAATAATTTAAATGTTAAATTGCTAATTAACATTAATTAACTAATCTAAGAGTTAGATTAGTAGTTAACTAATAATTAGAGTTAATTAATAATTTAAGTGTTAAATTGTTAATTAATTTTGATGGATTAATCTACGAGTTAAATTAATCTTAAATAGTCTAATTGTTAGATTATTAATGGGGTTTAATCTAAGTGTTAGATTATTAGAATTGTTCTAATTTGCATGGAATAATCTTGAATTATTAATTCGGAGTGTGTGCGCATGTGATGTGTGTTTAATGCTTTTAAATTTAGATTTAATTGCATGTTAACTTAATTAAATGAGTTTTCGAAATTCAAATGCCAATTTTGATTGGATCCCAGCTTTTTGAAAGCCAAAACTTATCTATTTTGAAAACTCATTTGTTTTAGCCATATGATGCGCTGAATCATGTGTGGATGTTTAAAACACACCGTGGTCATGGATATGCACTTAATTTATTATTCATGAGATGAATGGTTTGTGTGGATCGTGGATGTATGATGTTTATTAATTGTTAATAAATAGAGGTCTGCGCACCTCTCTCTCTCATACTCCGATGTATTTCTACCTCCCTCTCTCTCTTGTACTCGCCATAAGGCCTTCTTCAATTTACCTGTTAATTCTAGAATTAATGTAATATGATCGAGGCAACCGAGGAAGGAGCGAGGACGATCCAAAACTGCAACTAGGAAGGCGAAAAGATGGAGATCTCTTGCCTATGTGTTTGCAGGTTATCTAATGTAAATGTTATGATTAGAATGTGTGTGCGTTTGACTGTTGGCTCCAGTCAAACCCACTGTGCTATCCATGACCACACTAATGACATGTATGTGATGCATTGTTTATCTTTTGATTATGAATCAAAGCAGGTTATAGTATTTAGTAAATATATACGATATATTTATATACTATCACCTAGGAGAGACCAAGATAAAAAGTTATCTAAATACCCTCAGATAAACTCTAAGCCGGAACGCGAGTAGTTAAGAACTTACCGCGTGGTCCACCATCGTTATAGTCATAGGATTCGAATCACTTTAGGCAGGTTTGTTGTGCTATCCACAAGGCCTGCTTAATTGGGAGGAGAAACTGTGGCTATGGCATTAGATGCCTATAGATCGGGGTAGAGGAACCATATAGCTTTGTTGTGCTATCCACAAGGGCTGCATGCAAATCTATGCTCGTCGCGTAATGATGGTTAGCTTAGACCAGAATTAGTAGTTTGTTGTGCTATCCACAAGGCCATTAAATCTCTGGGGACCGAAGCTATGATCAGATATTGCAAGGAGTTGCAAGTCCCATGAGTTGGGTGCTCTCTGATTGTATTACAGTTTGTTGTGCTATCCACAAGGCTGTAGTGCAAGTCATTGAGATTCTGATCCCCACTAGGAGACTGTCGGCGTCTCCCGTTCTGTATAACTGAGGGTTATACAGTTCGTCGAAAATTAGTGGGAGTTAAACTTGAACAAAAGACCATGTCCTGTTTTAAATTTTAATAATTGAACATCTGCTAAGTAGATTTTACTTATCTCCTGTAGGGAATTATGTCATCGAATAACCCACTCCGTGGCATACTTGATGCCATTTTGACTTACCTAATATACTCGGATTGGTTCAGAAACCTGAAGAAAGTCTTCAGATCTGAACGCAATAACTTTGTCCCTAGAACTGATCCTCTTGCTGAATCGGCATTAGATGCCCCTGAAGCAGAGATGACAGCTAACGATAAAAGATCGAAGGACAAAGGTAAAAGAGTAGTGAAGGGTGACTGCTTCTACTATAAGAAGTATGGTCACTGGAAGAGGAACTGCAAGGAGTTACTTGATGATAAAGCTCATGGAAGAGTGAAGCTGTGTGAAGCTTCAGATATCTATATGATAGATATCAACTTGTCAGTTAGAGATTCCACATCTTGGGTATTAGATACCGGATGTGCTTCTCATATCTGCCCTGATGTGCAGATGCTGACAAGTAAGCGCAAGCTGAGACAAGGTGAGGTGGAATTGAGGCTAGGAAACGGCGCAAAAGTTGCGGCGATTGCTGTTGGGACAGCAAACCTCAGGCTTCCATCGGGAGACACCTTACTATTGGAAGATTGTTATTATGTTCCTAGCATAATAAAGAACATCATATCAATATCTTGTTTGGACAAGATAGGATATAGGTTGACAATTGAGAATAGAAGTTGTACGATTTATTATGGTAATAAATCAATAGCTTCGGCATCTTTAGTCAACGGTCTATATCTATTAGATGTTTCTCATTACAATCTTCAGATTGATAATGCTCTTAAGAAGAGCAAGAATTGTGTGAACCAGGCCTACATATGGCATTGTAGACTTGGGCACATTGGCGAAAGCAGGTTGCAAAAGTTGCACAAGCATGGTTACTTAACAGCATTCGATTATGATCGTTTGCAACATGTGAATCCTGCCTTATGGGAAAGATGGCAAAATCTCCATTTAGTGGACATGGAGAACGTGCCAAGGACATTTTGGAACTAATACATTCGGATGTATGTGGTCCAATGTCTACCCAAGCCAAAGGTGGGTTTTCTTACTTCATCACGTTCACCGATGACTTCTCAAGATTCGGCTACGTGTACTTAATGAAGTACAAGTCGGAAGCATTTGAGAAGTTTAAGGAGTTCAAGAATGAGGTGGAGAAGCAGTTAGGAAAGAGTATTAAAGCTCTTCGATCAGATCGAGGAGGAGAATACTTGAGTACTAATTTCACACAATTCTTAAAGGATAATGGTATCCTTTCTCAGCTGACCCCTCCATATACACCACAGATGAATGGTGTATCAGAAAGGAGGAATCGCACCTTGTTGGACATGGTGCGATCCATGATGAGCTTTTCAGGATTACCAGTGTCCCTCTGGGGGTATGCCCTAGAGTCAGCAGCATACCTATTGAACAGAGTACCCAGCAAGTCTGTGGCCTCTACTCCATATGAGATATGGAAAGGCAGAAAACCAGAATTTAAACATGTTAAAGTCTGGGGTTGTCCTGCTCATGTAAAGAGGCATGATCCAGACAAGCTGGAATCACGAACTGATAAATGCAGGTTTGTGGGATATCCAAAGGAAACCTTTGGATACTATTTTTACCATCCTGGTGAACAAAAGGTGTTTGCCGCCAGGAAAGCTGTCTTTCTGGAAGAGGAATACCTCATCCAGGAGAACAGTGGGAGTAAAATAGTACTGGAAGAGGTTCCAGATCCCCAAACAGCTGCATTATCATCAGATGAGATATCAGTTCCTGAATCTGTTCAGGTACACACAGATGAACCTCGTAGATCTGGTAGAGTACCTAGACTACCCGAACGATATGTGGGACATATCGCTGAAGGTGAGTCTATAGTGAAATATAATGAGGATGATGATCCTAAAACCTACCAGGAGGCCATAGAAGGTTCAAAATCCGGGAAATGGCGAGAAGCCATGAACTCAGAAATCTAGTCCATGTACACCAACCAAGTTTGGAACTTGGAGGACTTGCCCGAGGGTATTGTACCCATCGGTTGCAAGTGGATCTTTAAGAGAAAGATCGGTGCTGATGGACGGATCGACAATTATAAGGCAAGGTTGGTGGCAAAGGGATATCGTCAAAGGCAAGGAATTGACTATGACGAAACTTTCTCACCAGTTGCCATGATAAAGTTGATCAGAGTTCTACTCGCCATTGCTGCACATTTTGATTATGAAATCTGGCAGATGGATGTGAAGACTGCCTTCCTCAATGGTAACCTTGAGGAAGAGGTGTATATGATACAACTAGAAGGTTTTACATCCAAAGAATCTCCAGATAAAGTGTGCAAGCTTAAGAGGTCCATTTATGGACTGAAGCAAGCTTCCCGGAGCTGGAACATAAGAATTGATGAGGCTGTCAAATCTTATGACTTCATTAAGAATGAAGATGAGCCTTGTGTGTACAAGAAGACCAGTGGGAGTGCAGTCACTTTTCTAGTTCTTTACGTAGATGACATACTACTCATTGGGAATGATGTAGCTATGATGTCATCAGTAAAGGTCTGGCTATCGAAAAACTTCTCCATGAAGGATTTGGGAGAAGCATCCTACGTATTGGGAATACGGATCTATAGAGATAGATCAAAGAGGATGCTTGGAATGACCCAATCCTTGTACATAGATACCATAGTCAAAAGGTTTGGCATGGAAAATTCTAAGAGAGGTTTCATACCGATGAGACATGGAATCAATCTCTCAAAGGAACAGTCTCCTAAGACTCCTGATGAGAGGGCATTCATGGATAGAATACCCTATGCCTCTGCCATAGGATCTATCATGTATGCCATGTTATGTACACGGCCTGATGTTGCATTTGCTCTAAGTGTTACGAGCAGATTTCAGGCTGATCCAGGCGAAGAGCACTGGAAGGCAGTGAAATGCATCCTTAAGTACTTGAGAAGAACTAAGGATATGTTTCTTGTCTATGGAGGAGGTGACTTGAAACTGCGAGGCTTTACTGACTCGAGTTTCCAGTCAGATCCAGATGATAGCAAGTCAACATCTGGATTCGTGTTTACATTAAACGGAGGGGCAGTGTGCTGGAAGAGTTCCAAGCAAGTAACCACTGCAGATTCGACGACTGAAGCTGAGTACATCGATGCAGCTGAAGCCGCCAAGGAAGCAGTGTGGTTGAAGAAATTCATCACCGACTTCGGCGTAGTTCCCAGCATCTCTGAGCCTGTTCCACTGTTGTGCGACAACAATGGAGCCATTGCGCAAGCGAAAGAGCCACGGTCTCATCAGAAATCGAAGCATATTCTGAGGCGCTTTCACCTTATCAGAGAGATCATATCCAGAGGAGATGTAGTAGTGGAAAGAGTTCCATCAGTCGACAATGTAGCAGATCCACTGACAAAGCCGTTGGCTCAAATTGTGTTTGAGCGTCACCTAGAGTCTATGGGCTTATTGTATAAAGGTGATTGGCTTTAGTCCAAGTGGGAGATTATTAGTTTAGGTGGCCTACAAGCCAATCTAACAATGTAAATCTCGTTCATTATTAATAAAATGGCATAACATTCATTATGTGTAAATCGCGTTAATTATCGTTTCATAATGAAGTCCGTGAATATGTGCTATGGTGATCAGATTATGATGAGATCATACTAATGAGACTGATCACTTAAACACACATATTCTTAATCGTTCATAGTCGGAGGATATCCGAGAAGGACATCGGATATCCGGTTAGACTAGTACAGATTACTCCTGCTCATATGATGAGGGTGACTGGTCTCATAAGTCACTTGTGTGGAGACACTAAGGCGAATCTGTAGGTGCTCATTGGAGAATGAGTTCACTGAACTGATCCGACTGAATCGCTGGATGGTATTGTACCTCACTGTCAACCAGCTTGATTCTACTGTCGCAGTTGCGTGGATGGTCCTCGGACATGAGACACCAAGGACACCTTGGCAGTGGACTTCTGTACTTTGACCTTGGTCTACGAATCTCTAGCCACGGGATTCTAATACGCCAAGGATTGGGTGCAGCGGAATACCGTCGAAGGGAATTGTGTGTCAATAAGGAATCATTCGCTCTCGGTACTTAGAGAGAGAATGCTCTAGGAAGGATGCGCGGAAGTCCCTGGCCAGGGCGGACGATAATATCGGAAAAGGAGTTTTCTGATATTCATCAGCGGCATCCAATCCAAGTGAGTCAACCGGCTAGGGTTTGACAGCTCGCCATACCCTGAGTTGACTCGAGAGCATTGTACGAATGAAGGATTATATCCACGCGGTAACTGTCGACGGAAAGGTTCCAAGAGTGGGTTACTTAACCCCAAATACCTTCCGGGTTCACGCGGTGTTGCTTGGCACCCAACGTGATCGGAGGCCCGGTCGAATTCGATGTGCGACATCAATTCGATTGATTAATTGATTAATAAAGGGTTATTAATTAATTAATAAAGCCAGTGAGGAGTCACTGGACTTACTGGGCCATTAACTGGACTGGTACTTGGGCCTAGAGGGTCACACGCAAATGATTCTCAAGGCGATGGATAAATAAGTGGGTTTTATATAAACCGGGGGTTTTTATGAAAAACCGCGCGGTTAGTATAAAACATAGCGAACGGGCTGAGCAGGCCAAGCTGCTGCTAACCCTGGCCGCCCCTCCTCAGTTTCTGTCCTCCTCTGGAGTCCAGGCAGATCCAGATCTGCTCTGCCGCTTCTCCGAATCCCGTTCGACGGGAAATCGTCCGCGCACTGCGGCGATCATTGCGGCGACCAGCGGAGGCTTCGCGGGCTGCGAAGAACGACGAACACGAGGATATCCGTCGCGGGGAGGATCGCGTGGACTTCGCTAGAGGCCGGGCGCTTGCGCGGCTTGCGGTGTCGCACCGACGGAACCGAACGGCTGCGGATTCGAATCCGCACACAGTGAGAATTTCGATAATTAGATTATCGTATTTTAGTCTCCGAAACGGGAATGGATCGCTGTAAATAATTTTATTTTTCCGCTGCGTGAGCGATCCGGAGAAACCGAAGAAGCCCAACAATGTCAACCCAAGCGATTGGTGGTTTCTCATACTTCATTACATTCACTGATGATTACTCAAGGTTTGGATATGTATACTTATTGAAGTATAAATATGAAGCCTTTGAGAAATTCATAGAATTTACGAATGAAGTAGAAAAACAAACATGAAAGAGTATAAAAACCATCCGATCTGATCGGGGTGGTGAATACTTGAGTACTGAGTTCATTAAATACTTAAAGGATAATGGTATCCTTTCTCAGGTTACACCTCCTTATACACCTCAGATGAATGGTGTATCAGAAAGGAGAAATCGCACATTAATGGAAATTGTGCGATCCATGATGAGCATGTCCAAATTATCAGTGTCCTTATGGGGATATGCACTTAGCTCTGCTATGTATATCCTGAACAAGGTACCCAGCAAATCTGTTGAGACCACTCCATATGAGATATAGAATGGAAGGAAACCAGACCTTAAACATGTTAAAGTCTGGGGATATCCTGCTCATGTTAAAAGACATGACGCAGATAAGCTGGAATCTAGAACTGACAAATGCAGATTTGTGGGATATCTAAAGGAAACTTATGGATATTACTTTTATCTTCCTGGCGAGCAAAAGGTGTTTGTGGCCAGGAAAGCTGTCTTTCTGGAAGAAGATTATATTCTCCAAAAGGACAGTGGGAGTAAAGTAATACTGGAAGAAGTTCCAGACCCACAAACTGGCAATGGTTCATCAGTTGAACCGTCAGTTACTGAACCTATTCAAAATGATACACAGGAACCTCGTAGGTCAGAAAGAGTACCTAAACCACCAGAAAGATATGTGGGACATATTAATTTGGATGGTTCAAGGATACTCTATAATGAGGATGATGATCCTAAGACTTACCAGGAAGCCATTGAAAGTCCAGAGGCCGGGAAATGGCGGGAAGCCATGAATTCTGAAATACAGTCCATGTACATCAACCAAGTTTGGAACTTGGTGGATTTACCCGATGGTATAATACATATCGGTTGCAAATGGATCTTTAAAAGAAAGATCGGTGCAGATGGACGTATTGAGACTTATAAAGCAAGATTAGTGGCGAAAGGCTATCGTCAAAGACAAGGTGTTGACTATGACGAAACCTTCTCACCCGTTGCTATGATTAAGTCTATCAGAATTCTTCTCGCCATTGCTGCCTACCATGATTATGAAATCTGGCAGATGGATGTGAAGACTGCCTTCCTCAATGGAAACCTTGAGGAGGAGGTGTATATGATACAACCAGAAGGATTCACATCCAAAGAATCTCCAGACATGGTATGCAAGTTGCAGAGGTCCATTTATGGACTGAAGCAAGCATCCCGAAGCTGGAACATAAGATTTGATGAGGCAATCAAATCTTATGGCTTCATTAAAAATGAAGATGAGCCCTGTGTATACAAGAAAAACAGTGGGAGCGCAATCACATTTCTGGTTCTTTACGTTGACGACATTCTACTCATTGGGAATGATGTAGGAATGATGTCTTCTGTAAAGATATGGCTGTCAAAGAACTTCTACATGAAGGATTTGGGAGAAGCATCTTACGTATTGGGAATACGGATCTATAGAGATAGATCGAAGAAGATGCTAGCATTAACTCAATCCATGTACATAGAAACCATTGTCAAAAGGTTTGACATGGAGAATTCCAAGAGAGGTCTCATATCGATGAGACATAGAATTTCACTCTCTAAAGGTCAGTCTCCCAAAACACCTGAAGAGAGGGCAGTGATGGATAAAGTCCCCTATGCTTCTGCCATAGGGTCCATCATGTATGCCATGCTATGTACCAGACCTGATGTAGCATATGCTTTAAGTGTTACGAGCAGACATCAGGCAGATCCAGGTGATGAACACTGGAAGGCTGTGAAATGCATCCTTAAGTACTTAAGAAGGACTAAGGATCTATTTCTAGTCTATGGAGGAGGAGACTTAAAGCTGCAAGGATACACTGACTCGAGTTTTCAGTCTGATCCTGACGACAACAAGTCAACATCAGGTTTTGTTTTCACACTCAACGGGGGAGCAGTGAGTTGGAAAAGTTCCAAGCAGGAAACCACTACTGATTCGACAACAGAAGCCGAGTATATTGCTGCTGCTGAAGCTGCCAAGGAAGCTGTATGGATGAATAAATTCATCAGCGATCTTGGTGTGGTGGAAAGCATATCTGGTCCCGTCCCACTGCTGTGTGACAACAATGGGGCGATTGCTCAAGCGAAAGAGTCGAGGTCTCATCAGAAGTCGAAGCACATTCTGCGGCGCTTTCATCTGATCAGAGAGATTATAGCTCGAGGAGATGTCGTGGTGGAAAGAGTTCCCTCAGCCGACAACATAGCAGATCCAGTTACAAAGCCTTTGTCTCAAAATGTTTTTGAGCGTCACTTAGAGAATATGGGTATTCTGTATAAAAGTGATTGGATTTAGTCCAAGTGGGAGATTGTTAGTATTAGATGGTCTCAAAGCCAATCCGATATTGTGTACTTATTCAGATTATTAATAAATGGCAATAATTCATTGTGTGTAATTAATTCGATCTGTGTTTATCGTATCACGATGAAGTCCATGAACATGTGCAATAGTTTTCGGATTATGATGAGATCATAATTACGGGACCGAAGACTTATAAACACATGTTCTTAATTGTTCCTAGTCATAGGATGTTTGAGATAGGACATCGAACATCCGGATAGACTAGTATAGGTTACTTCAGCTCATATGATGAGGGTGACTGATCCCATAAGTCACTTGTGTAGAGACACTATACTGAACCTATAGGTGCTCATTGGTGAATGAGTTCACTGAACTGATCCGACTATGAATCGTTGGATGGTAATCACCTCACTATAAACCAACTCGATTCAATTGTCACGGTTGCGTGGATGATCCTTGGACTTGAGACTCCAAGGATATCTTGTTGGTAGGTTTCTGAGCTTTAACCTTGACGAACGAATCCCTAACCATGGGTTATCAATAAGTCAAGAGATCGGGTTCAGGGAAATGCCCTCGAAGGTAATTGTGTGTTCAATACGGGATCATCCGCTCTCGGTTGTTTGAGAGAGAATGTTCCGGAAATGATGCGCTTAAAGTCCCTGGCCAGGGCGGACTCTGTAATCGATAAGGAGTTATCGGATTTAGATTAGCGGCATTTAATTCAAGTGAATCGACCAAATAGGGTTTAACAGTAAACCATACCCTAGGTCGATTCGGGAACATTGCACGGATAAAGGATTATATCCGCGCGCTAACCGATGACAGAAAGGTTCCAATAGAGGGTTGCGATAACCCCAGTGCCATCTAGGATCACGTGATGTTGCTTGGTATCCAACATGATCGGAACTCCGTCCGAATTTATTGTGGGACATTAAATTCGGTTGATTAATTGAATATAAGGATATTAATTAATTCAGTGGGTCAGTAAAGGGTTACTAGACTTAATGGGCTATTGACTGGACTGGTATTTGGGCCTAGAGGGTCACACGCAAATGGTTTTCAAGTCGATGGATAATCTAACAGGATTTCGGATAAGTCTGGGTTTTTATGAAAAACAGCAAACTGACTTCTTATAAAAGAACGGATTCTACGTCCGGGGCCAGCAACCCTCACCTAGCCGTCATTCGTTCTTCCCCACTTTCTCTCTCCTCTGGGCGTGCGGTTCCCAACTGCTCCACCTTCCGTTCGACGGGAATTCCGAATCCGCATGTCGCGGCGGATTACGCACAGTCTGACGGGATCTTCTAGCGCCGCAGCGAGAAAGGAAGCGAGGACGATCCATCGCGAGGAGAACCGCGTGGATACCGCTAGAGGTCGGGCATCTGCGCGACTTGCGGCATCACTCCGACGGAACCGGAAAACGGACGCGGATTCGAATCCGCGCAAGGTAAATCGATCTACATCGGTTTTAGTTTTAACGACCGAAACGGGACAGATCCAGTTCCGAAAATTTATTCCGCTGCGTTTTTGGATCGGATCCCGACACAGTGATCCCAACAAAAGCAATGTATTATCATAGGTAGCCGCATAAACAAGATGCATCAAGATGGGATACTGTATAGGAAAGGAAAAAAGCAATCCCAACCAAAAAAGATAAGATTTCATGAACAGGAGTTCATATGCGTAAGTTGATTATCATAGGGGCACATAAACAAGGGCATCGTGCAAGGTCATCATAAAAAAGAAAAATTAATGATTCAAAAAACAAAGATAAAAACTACAACTAAATTCAATTCAATTTAGCTAAGGTGGACAAAATTGTACAATTTAGATGGGGGTGTGGCAGAATAGGAGATCAATAACTTGTTAAAATTGTACAATGTATATAATGAAAAAGTATCATGATGCATGTTACAAACAGGGAGCTTGTTAGTTGATAGAAGGGGGACTTTAGAAGTCTCACTTGGCAATAAGCTCCATACAATTGCAGAATAGGAGATCAGTTACTTGTTAAAAATGTATAATGTATATGATGAAAAAAAAAATCATGATGTATCTTACAAATAGGGAGCTTGTTAGTTCATAGAAGGGGGACTTTAGAAGTCTCACTTGGCAATGAGCTCCATACAATCGCCTAGCAATCCTTTGTAAAAGATCAAGTGAGGGAACATGGGGAATAGAAGACCCTCAATGGGCCTTGTACTTTGGAAACTACCACAGTATGATTTAAGATGGAAAGGAGGTTAAGCTGCAACGGTCTCCTAAAGTGAAGTGTCTTAGTGGAAATTCCACTCTGCTATTGGTCTTAAGTGTATAGTCTCCTACCTATAGAGTGCATTCAAACACCAAGTGCAACTTTCATGGCAATGAATAGAAGTGACAGAAGGTACTGGTGGTAGCACAATCCGTGGAATTACAGGGGATAAAATCAGGCAATAGGAATAGATGCATAAAGTTAGCCATATGCACATTTAATGCAAGGACAGAAAGAAAGAATTGTCAACAAGATCATTCAGATAGAATCATTTGTTGTATATTTGAAATGCCTACTGATCTCGACAAGGAATCCATCATGAATTTAGTTCTTGTTCACAATAAATTCCATCTGAATTCTTTCATATCAAATAAGCACACAAATAAGTAGTAGTACAGAAGATCATCAAAGTTCTGATTTGGATGCTTGGATATATATTGAAGATTTATAATGAAATCTTTGCGTACACTCTGATATTTAGCAAAGCATTCAAGCAAAGGAGTTAGTAAAGAATCAAGAGGATAATGAAGATCCAATTCAAAATAGTACTCTATGGCAGTAGTTACAAAATCAGCAAAGCATTCGGAGCTTCTAATTAAATGTGTGAAAATTGAATAAGAAGACATCTGAAACCATAGCATCTAAAGTACCTAAAAAACACAAGAAAGTAAGCTTCAAAACGAAAGTTAGCAACATAACAATTTGCTTCTAGATTTTGGTAAGATGTTCTCTCTCTCTATCTCTGTAACAATCCGCCGCCCTATAATCGGAAACCCGATTACTAAATGGGTATCGGATCATTATCTACAGGTTCACACCCGGATCTCATACGACACGTCTGGAGAAGTAAGCGTTAAACAAGGCTAAATATAACAATCTCACGGACTTCAAGGAAAGTACAAGTGCGCAGGAAGAAAATTAATAATGTCCGTACACAGTCTAACAATAATTACATAGTCCAAAGAATTAAATAAGTACAGGCAGAAGCAAAGTACAACAATATCGGGGCATACCCCGGAACTGAGATAGCCGCTGGCCTACACACCAAGGAGAACACCACACGCCGCCACTCGTAAAGAAGTCCACACCTGAAACCGCAGAGAGTGAGCCACACCAGAATTGGGCTCAGTAGGGATCATCCGATCCCCGCCTCCCACACACACACACAAGTGCAGTAATACATAAAAGAAGGCAATTTGATTAAAGCAGTAAACACAGTTCCTAAATACCGATATGAGACATATGTATCCGTAATGCAACAGGCACAGTTCTAAGCAATTCAAGTAACCCAACTCAACACCACAATTCATAATCAAAGATCCGGCTAAACACTCAAACCACACTGTCGACCGCATACAAACGGTGCCTCACAACACCACCAACACCTACGCAATCAGATAAAAGTGTTCATCTAACCCAACATCTCGGACCTCTTCTAAGATAACACACAACCCCACTCTAGGTCCTGGGCTTCTACTGATCACTTGGCTCTTGACCTATCTTATTCTTCTGGGGACAGTTCCTCACAAGATGTCCATTTCTACCACAGCCAAAACAGCTACCAGTGACCAATGGACATATCTAATTGTCATGTTGCCGACCACAACGGGGACAATGATCCACCGCATCCTGTCTCGCTTCCTACTGTCTACTAGCCACAGTTTGCATCTGCCGAACCGAACCATCTTCATCCTTGTCATAAAGCATCCCTTGGAACCCGAACCCAAAGGAACTTGAACCGTCTGTCAAAAGGACTGCTGATTTGTTCTTGCCTTGTTGCTTCCCTCGTGCTGACCGCTCCAACTCTTTCGCCATTTGTTGGAACTGAGTCTCCACTGCTGCTGCACACCGAATTGCTGATGCAAGATCACTACAACAATGAGATGCCACCATTCCCCTCAAATCGTACCAGCGTCCATCTACAAATCTCTCCGTTCGACGTTCCTCATGCTCATATATGTATGGAACGAACCTTCCGAGAGCCACAAACTTCATATGATATTCCAGAACTGACATATCATTCTGTACCAATTCCATAAACTCCCTTTCCTTGGCCTTCCGTATGTGCCTTGGAAAGTACTGTCCACTAAACTCTCTCATGAATACCTCCCAAGGAATATCTCTCAAGGACCTACCAGAAAACATCATTCTCTTGATGGTACCCACCAATCATAGGCATCGTCTTTCAACAAGTAGGTTGCCAACAAAGTCTTGTCATTCTCAGCACACTCAAGAATATCGAATGCCTTCTCCACCTCCCTAATCCAATGAGCTGCCTTGTCTAGGACAGGTTGACCCGTGAAAGAAGGGGTCTTCAACTTCAAGAACCGCTCCATCACCGTGGACTGACCACCTCGGGAATTGGATCCCTCACCACCATCTCCCGGTTGGTATCTAGACATTGTCCCAACCATAGCTTCCATGAAACGATCCACATTATGCCCCTCTGCCCCCGAACTACCATTGTTAGTTCCCGTACTACGAACCAACGGAACTCTCCTCTTCGGTGCCATCACTACTCCATAAACACAAAAATCAAAACAAGCACATCAAAACCAATTAATCTATGCCAGCAGCCATCGCCCGTATAGACTCGTACTTATTGTTGGACTATGATATCTAACCTAGTTTATCACATACTTGACCAGACTGAGCTCTGATACCATCTGTAACGACCCGCCACCCTATAATCGGAAACCAGATTACTAAATGGGTATCGGATCATTATCTACAGGTTCACACCCGGATCTCATACGACACGTCTGGAGAAGTAAGCGTTAAACAAGGCTAAATATAACAATCTCACGGACTTCAAGAAAAGTACAAGTGCGCAAGAAGGAAATTAATAATGTCCGTACACAATCTAACAATAATTACATAGTCCAAAGAATTAAATAAGTACAGGCAGAAGCAAAGTACAACAATATCGGGGCATACCCCGGAACTGAGATAGCCGCTGGCCTACACACCAAGGAGAACACCACACGCCGCCACTCGTAAAGAAGTCCACACCTGAAACCGCAGAGAGTGAGCCACACCAGAATTGGGCTCAGTAGGGATCATCCGATCCCCGCCTCCCACACACACACACAAGTGCAGTAATACATAAAAGAAGGCAATTTGATTAAAGCAGTAAATACAATTCCTAAATACCGATATGAGACATATGTATCCGTAATGCAAGAGGCACAGTTCTAAGTAATTCAAGTAACCCAACTCAACACCACAATTCATAATCAAAGATCCGGCTAAACACTCAAACCACACTGTCGACCGCATACAAACGGCGCCTCACAACACCACCAACACCCACGCAATCAGATAAAAGTGTTCATCTAGCCCAACATCTCGGACCTCTTCTAAGATAACACACAACCCCACTCTAGGTCCTGGGCTTCTACTGATCACTTGGCTCTTGACCTATCTTATTCTTCTGGGGACAGTTCCTCACAAGATGTCCATTTCTACCACAGCCAAAACAGCTACCAGTGACCAATGGACATATCTAATTGCCATGTTGCCGACCACAACGGGGACAATGATCCACCGCATCCTGTCTCGCTTCCTACTGTCTGCTAGCCACAGTTTGCATCTGCCGAACCGAACCATCTTCATCCTTGTCATAAAGCATCCCTTGGAACCCGAACCCAAAGGAACTTGAACCGTCTGTCAAAAGGACTGCTGATTTGTTCTTGCCTTGTTGCTTCCCTCGTGCTGACCGCTCCAACTCTTTCGCCATTTGTTGGAACTGAGTCTCCACTGCTGCTGCACACCGAATTGCTGATGCAAGATCACTACAACAATGAGATGCCACCATTCCCCTCAAATCGTACCCGCGTCCATCTACAAATCTCTCCGTTCGACGTTCCTCATGCTCATATATGTATGGAACGAACCTTCCGAGAGCCACAAACTTCATATGATATTCCAGAACTGACATATCATTCTGTACCAATTCCATAAACTCCCTTTCCTTGGCCTTCCGTATGTGCCTTGGAAAGTACTGTCCACTAAACTCTCTCATGAATACCTCCCAAGGAATATCTCTCAAGGACCTACCAGAAAACATCATTCTCTTGATGGTACCCACCAATCATAGGCATCGTCTTTCAACAAGTAGGTTGCCAACAAAGTCTTGTCATTCTCAGCACACTCAAGAATATCGAATGCCTTCTCCACCTCCCTAATCCAATGAGCTGCCTTGTCTAGGACAGGTTGACCCGTGAAAGAAGGGGTCTTCAACTTCAAGAACCGCTCCATCACCGTGGACTGACCACCTCGGGAATTGGATCCCTCACCACCATCTCCCGGTTGGTATCTAGACATTGTCCCAACCATAGCTTCCATGAAACGATCCACATTATGCCCCTCTGCCCCCGAACTACCATTGTTAGTTCCCGTACTACGAACCAACGGAACTCTCCTCTTCGGTGCCATCACTACTCCATAAACACAAAAATCAAAACAAGCACATCAAAACCAATTAATCTATGCCAGCAGCCATCGCCCGTATAGACTCGTACTTATTGTTGGACTATGATATC
The DNA here is from genome assembly GCA_030544215.1 of Zantedeschia hybrid cultivar. Lineage (NCBI taxonomy): Eukaryota > Viridiplantae > Streptophyta > Magnoliopsida > Alismatales > Araceae > Zantedeschia > Zantedeschia hybrid cultivar. The sequence goes on along the minus strand of JARZZO010000003.1, from coordinate 28,934,245 downwards.
TAACCTAGTTTATCACATACTTGACCAGACTGAGCTCTGATACCATCTGTAACGACCCGCCACCCTATAATCGGAAACCCGATTACTAAATGGGTATCGGATCATTATCTACAGGTTCACACCCAGATCTCATACGACACGTCTGGAGAAGTAAGCGTTAAACAAGGCTAAATATAACAATCTCACGGACTTCAAGAAAAGTACAAGTGCGCAAGAAGGAAATTAATAATGTCCGTACACAGTCTAACAATAATTACATAGTCCAAAGAATTAAATAAGTACAGGCAGAAGCAAAGTACAACAATATCGGGGCATACCCCGGAACTGAGATAGCCGCTGGCCTACACACCAAGGAGAACACCACACGCCGCCACTCGTAAAGAAGTCCACACCTGAAACCGCAGAGAGTGAGCCACACCAGAATTGGGCTCAGTAGGGATCATCCGATCCCCGCCTCCCACACACACACACAAGTGCAGTAATACATAAAAGAAGGCAATTTGATTAAAGCAGTAAACACAATTCCTAAATACCGATATGAGACATATGTATCCGTAATGCAAGAGGCACAGTTCTAAGTAATTCAAGTAACCCAACTCAACACCACAATTCATAATCAAAGATCCGGCTAAACACTCAAACCACACTGTCGACCGCATACAAACGGCGCCTCACAACACCACCAACACCCACGCAATCAGATAAAAGTGTTCATCTAGCCCAACATCTCGGACCTCTTCTAAGATAACACACAACCCCACTCTAGGTCCTGGGCTTCTACTGATCACTTGGCTCTTGACCTATCTTATTCTTCTGGGGACAGTTCCTCACAAGATGTCCATTTCTACCACAGCCAAAACAGCTACCAGTGACCAATGGACATATCTAATTGCCATGTTGCCGACCACAACGGGGACAATGATCCACCGCATCCTGTCTCGCTTCCTACTGTCTGCTAGCCACAGTTTGCATCTGCCGAACCGAACCATCTTCATCCTTGTCATAAAGCATCCCTTGGAACCCGAACCCAAAGGAACTTGAACCGTCTGTCAAAAGGACCGCTGATTTGTTCTTGCCTTGTTGCTTCCCTCGTGCTGACCGCTCCAACTCTTTCGCCATTTGTTGGAACTGAGTCTCCACTGCTGCTGCACACCGAATTGCTGATGCAAGATCACTACAACAATGAGATGCCACCATTCCCCTCAGATCGTACCAGAGTCCATCTACAAATCTCTCCGTTCGACGTTCCTCATGCTCATATATGTATGGAACGAACCTTCTGAGAGCCACAAACTTCATATGATATTCCAGAACTGACATATCATTCTGTACCAATTCCATAAACTCCCTTTCCTTGGCCTTCCGTATGTGCCTTGGAAAGTACTGTCCACTAAACTCTCTCACGAATACCTCCCAAGGAATATCTCTCAAGGACCTACCAGAAAACATCATTCTCTTGATGGTACCCACCAATCATAGGCATCGTCTTTCAACAAGTAGGTTGCCAACAAAGTCTTGTCATTCTCAGCACACTCAAGAATATCGAATGCCTTCTCCACCTCCCTAATCCAATGAGCTGCCTTGTCTAGGACAGGTTGACCCGTGAAAGAAGGGGTCTTCAACTTCAAGAACCGCTCCATCACCGTGGACTGACCACCTCGGGAATTGGATCCCTCACCACCATCTCCCGGTTGGTATCTAGACATTGTCCCAACCATAGCTTCCATGAAACGATCCACATTATGCCCCTCTGCCCCCGAACTACCATTGTTAGTTCCCGTACTACGAACCAACGGAACTCTCCTCTTCGGTGCCATCACTACTCCATAAACACAAAAATCAAAACAAGCACATCAAAACCAATTAATCTATGCCAGCAGCCATCGCCCGTATAGACTCGTACTTATTGTTGGACTATGATATCTAACCTAGTTTATCACATACTTGACCAGACTGAGCTCTGATACCATCTGTAACGACCCGCCACCCTATAATCGGAAACCCGATTACTAAATGGGTATCGGATCATTATCTACAGGTTCACACCCGGATCTCATACGACACGTCTGGAGAAGTAAGCGTTAAACAAGGCTAAATATAACAATCTCACGGACTTCAAGGAAAGTACAAGTGCGCAGGAATGAAATTAATAATGTCCGTACACAGTCCAACAATAATTACATGGTTTAAAGAATTAAATAAGTACAGGCAGAAGCAAAGTACAACAACATCGGGGCTGTTGGGTTGTCGGGTTTCTCCGGATCTCACGCGCAGCGGAAAATAAAATAAAAACGGAGAGCCGTTCCCGTTTCGAAAAACTAAAAACTACGATTATCGGATAATCAATTCTCACCGTGTGCGGATTCGAATCCGCAACCGTTAGGTTTCGTCGGTGCGACACCGCAAGCCGCGCAAGTGCCCGGCCTCTAGCGAAGTCCACGGGATCCTCCTCGCGACGGATATCCTCACGTTCCTCGTTCTTTGCAGCTCACGAAACCTCCGCCGGTCCCCGCAATGATTGCCGCAACGCGCGGACGATTTCCCGTTAAACGGGATTCGGAGAAGCGACGGAGCAGCTCTAGATCTGTCTGGATGCCAAAGAGATAGAGAAACAGAGGAGGGGCGGCTAGGGGTAGCAACAGTTTGGCCTGCTCAGCCCGTTCGCTATGTTTTACACTAACTGCGCGATTTTTCATAAAAACCCCCGATTTATATAAAACTCACTTATTTATCCATCGCCTAGAGAATCATTTGCGTATGACCCTCTAGGTCCAATTACCAGTCCAGTTAATGGCCCAACAAGCCCAGTGACTCCTCACTGGCTTTATTAATCAATTAATAACCCTTTATTAATTAATTAATTATTCGAATTGATGTCGCACATCAAATTCGACCGGGCCTCCGATCACGTTGGGTGCCAAGCAACACCGCGTGAACCCGGAAGGTATCGGGGTTAAGTAACCCACTCTTGGAACCTTTCCGCCGACAGTTACCGCATTGATATAATCCTTCATTCGTAGAATGCTCTCGAGTCAACTCAGGGTATGGCGAGCTGTCAAACCCTAACCAGTCGACTCACTTGGATTGGATGCCGCTGATGAATATCGGAAAACCCCTTTCCCGATATTATCGTCCGCCCTAGCCAGGGACTTCCGTGTATCCTTCCTAGAGCATTCTCTCTCTAAGTACCGAGAGCGAATGATTCCTCATTGACACACAATTCCCTTCGACGGTATTCCGCTGTACCCAATCCTTGGCATTTTAGAATCCCGTGGCTAGAGATTCGTAAACCAAGGTCAAAGCATAGAAGTCCACCGACAAGGTGTCCTTGGTGTTTCAGGTCCGAGGACCATCCACGCAACTGCGACAATAGAATCAAGCTGGTTGACAGTGAGGTACAATACCATCCAGCGATTCAGTCGGATCAATTCAGTGAACTCATTCTCCAATGAGCACCTACAGATTCGCGTTAGTGTCTCCACACAAGTGAGTTATGAGATCAATCACCCTCATCATATGAGCAGGAGTAATCTGTACTAGTCTAACCGGATATCCGATATCCTTCTCGGATATCCTCCGACTATGAACGATTAAGAATATGTGTGTTTAAGTGATCAGTCTCATTAGTATGATCTCATCATAATCTGATCACTATAGCACATATTCACGGACTCATTATGAGACGATAATTAATACGATTTACACATAATGAATATTATGCCATTATATTAATAAATGAACGAGATTTACATAGTCAGATTGGTTTGTAGGCCACCTAAGCCTAACAATCTCCCACTTGGACTAAAGTCAATCACCTTTATACAATAAGCCTATAGACTCTAGGTGACGCTCAAACACAATTAGAGCCAACGGCTTTGTCAGTGGATCTGCTACATTGTCGACGGATGGAACTCTTTCCACTATTAAATCTCCTCTGGATATGATCTCTCTGATAAGGTGAAAGCGCCTCAGAATATGCTTCGATTTCTGATGAGACCGGGGCTCTTTCGCTTGCGCAATCGCTCCATTGTTGTCGCACAACAGCGGAACAGGCTCAGAGATGCTGGGAACTACGCCAAGGTCGGTGATGAATTTCTTCAACCATACTGCTTCCTTGGCGGCTTCAGCTGCAGTGATGTACTCAGCTTCAGTCGTCGAATCTGCAGTGGTTACTTGCTCGGAACTCTTCCAGCACACTGCGCCTCCGTTCAAAGTAAACACGAATCCAGATGTAGAGTTGCTATCATCTGGATCTGACTGGAAACTCGAGTCAGTAAAGCCTTGCAATTTCAAGTCACCTCTTCCATAGACAAGAAACATATCCTTAGTTCTTCTCAAGTACTTAAAGATACATTTCACTGCCTTCCAGTACTCTTCGCCTGGATCAGCCTAAAATCTGCTCGTAACACTTAGAGCAAATGCAACATCAGGCCGTGTACATAGCATGGCATACATGATAGATCCTATGGCAGGGGCATAGGGTATTCTATCTATGAATGTCCTCTCATTAGGAGTCCTAGGAGACTGCTCCTTTGAGAGACTAATTCCATGTCTCATCGGTATGTGACCTCTTTTGAGATTTTCCATGCCAAACCTTTTGACTATGGTATCTATGTACAAGGATTGGGTCATTCCAAGCATCCTCTTTGATCTATCTCTATAGATCCGTATTCCCAATACGTAGGATGCTTCTCCCAAATCTTTCATGGAGAAGTTTTTCGACAGCCAGATCTTTACTGATGACATCATAGCTACATCATTCCCAATGAGTAGTATGTCATCTACGTAAAGAACTAGAAAAGTGACTGCACTCCCACTGGTCTTCTTGTACACACAAGGCTCATCTTCATTCTTAATGAAGTCATAAGACTTGACAGCCTCGTCAAATCTTATGTTCCAGCTCCGGGAAGCCTGCTTCAGTCCATAAATGGACCTCTGAATCTTGCACACTTTATCTGGAGATTCTTTGGATGTGAAACCTTCTGGTTGTATCATATACACCTCTTCCTCAAGATGACCATTGAGGAAGACAGTCTTCACATCCATCTGCCAGATTTCATAATCAAAATGTTTCGTCATAGTCAATTCCTTGCCTTTGACGATATCCCTTTGCCACCAACCTTGCCTTATAAGTGTCGATCCGTCCATTAGCACCGATCTTTCTCTTAAAGATCCACTTGCAACAGATGTGTACAATACCCTCGAGCAAGTCCTCCAAGTTCCAAACTTGGTTGGTGTGTATGGACTGGATTTCTGAGTTCATAGCATCTCACCATTTTCCGGCTTCTGGGCCTTCTATGGCCTCTTGGTAGGTTTTAGGATCATCATCCTTATTATATTCTACCTTAGACTCACCTTCAGCGATATGTCCCACATATCATTCTGGCAGTCTAGGTACTCTACCAGATCTACGAGGCTCATCTGTGTGTACCTGAACAGATTCAGGAACTGATATCTCATCTGATGATAATGCAGCTGTTTGGGGATCTGGAACCTCTTCCAGTACTATTTTACTCCCACTGTTCTCCTGGATAAGGTATTCCTCTTCCAGAAAGACAACTTTCCTGGTGACAAACACCTTTTGTTCACCAGGATGATAAAAATAGTATCCAAAGGTTTCCTTTGGATATCCCACAAACCTGCATTTATCAGTTCGTGATTCTAGCTTGTCTGGATTATGCCTCTTTACATGAGCAGGACAACTCCAGACTTTAACATGTTTAAATTCTGGTTTCCTGCCTTTCCATATCTCATATGGAGTAGAGGCCACAGATTTGCTGGGTACTCTGTTCAGTAGGTATGCTGCTGACTCTAGAGCATACCCCAGAGGGACACTGGTAATCCCGAAAAGCTCTTTATGGATCGCACCATGTCCAACAAGGTACGATTCCTCCTTTTTGATACACCATTCATCTGTGGTGTATATGGAGGGGTTAGCTGAGAAAGGATACCATTATCCTTTAAGAATTGTGTGAAATTAGTACTCAAGTATTCTCCTCCTCGATCTGATCGAAGAGCTTTAATACTCTTTCCTAACTGCTTCTCTACCTCATTCTTGAACTCCTTGAACTTCTCAAATGCTTCCGACTTGTACTTCATTAAGTACATATAGCCGAATTTTGAGAAGTCATCGGTGAACGTGATAAAGTATGAGTAGCCACGTTTGGCTTGGGTGGACATAGGACCACATACATCCGAATGTATTAGTTCCACAATGTCCTTGGCACGTTCTCCATGTCCAGTAAATGGTGATCTTGCCATCTTTCCCATAAGGCATGATTCACATGTTGCAAACGATTCATAATCGAATGCTGTTAAGTAACCATGCTTGTGCAACTTTTGCAACCTGCTTTCCCCAATGTGCCCAAGTCTACAATGCCACATGTAGGCTTGGTTCACACAATTCTTGCTCTTTTTAAGAACATTATCAATTTGAAGATTGTAATAAGAAACATCTAAGAGATATAGACCGTTGACTAAAGATGCTGAAGCTATTGATTTACTACCATAATAAATCGAACAACTTTTATTTTCAATAGTCAACGTATATCCTATCTTGTCCAAACAAGATACTGATATGATGTTCTTTATTATGCTAGGAACATTGTAAGGATCGTGACTTTCGGATCCGGTTTTCGGGGTTGGATCCTGTAGTTCTGACCTTAGTGAGGACTGAGGTTCTGTGGCGATTCGCGTCAGGGCATCGAGACGCGTTTTAAACGGCGTCCACCGTTGCAGACGTGTTTTAGGTTCTGCCACGTGGGTGCCACGTGGGCTGGCTTCGGGCCGCGAGGGTACGGCCCTGTCATGTCGCCTGAACGGCGTCCACGTGTGTTGACGCCTTTCAGACTGCGACTCTGGGTTTGTCAGAGTACGGCCCTGACATGTCGTCTGAACGGCGTCTGCCTTGAACGACGCGTTTCAGAGTCTTGTCAGAGCAGCCGTCACATCAACTGATAGGCGTCCGTGGATGTCGACGCATTTTAGCCAATCTCTGGTTAACCCCGCGAGCCCTCCTTCTTTCCCTAATTTTTCTCCTCTCTTCCTCTCTTTCCCTTCCGACGAACTCGGCGACGATCCCTCCTCCTCCCTCTTTTCCTCCCACCGTTTCATCTCTCCCTCCACTCCATCCTCTACCTAGCTCCTACCACTACCACCTCCACCTCCACTGCGGCGTTCTACTCTTCGGACGGCGGCCGACGTCACGGAGGAGCAAGGACGATCACGGCGGTACCGGCGGCGGCGTGGGGCGAGTCGGGTGGACGGTTTGAAGCTCGGAGGCGTCCAAGTATCCGGTAGGGTGACGGTTCCCTTAGTATTGTGTTCAAACTATGTTTTTCCCCATTTAAGCTTGTTATGGATCTTTGGTTTTGGGGGGTAGAATGAGCATGTTTAGGTGTTCTTTTGATGATATGGGGGTTTTGCTATGAATGTGATTTCCTATGAATTGTATTGCCCCTCTTTCTCCTCCGTTTTTGGGTGATTATGGAGTTATTTGGGTTAAAAGGGGAGCCCTCGGGCTCATTGCAACTCTGGTTCCTAGGGTTAAAAGACGTCGTGCATGGGTGACGCCTTTTTGAAGGGCGTCGGACCATCGCGACGCCTTTTAGACAGGAATCGCCTGACTGAGAGTTTGCCAGTTCGGGATTCTGAGACTAAAAGACGTCATGGGTCGGCGACGCATTTTTGAATATCGTCGGGCAGCCATGACGCCTTTTAAGGTAGAAATCCCCTGGGTGGTTTCTTTGGAATTTCTGAATTTCTGTGCTGAATGGCGTCTGAGGATGTCGACGCCTTTTAAAAAGGCGACCACTGGTGTCGACGCCTTTTAGGGACTGATTCTGAAGACTGTTTTACATGAACCTGTACATAGAGCTTGAATGGCGTCGACCTTGGGAGACGCGATTCAAGACAGAAACTCACTAATTCATGCCAGTAAAATGTGTTCATACTGTTAGAGGGATGGTTAGTGCATGTTTTAGTGTACCCGGTAGAGATAGATTCTTTATGACCGGACGATGCTACATGTATGTTATGCGATCGCGGACTTTTCACGTGACGGGATCGTACTTGCTGGGTTTTGTGTTACTGTGGACCTGGAGTGACATTGTAGCACTTTATCACCCTGTGCTGGTGGGGGCGTGAGCACAGCGCCGGTGGGGGCGTGGGCGGGGTGACGCCTAGTGGGAGAGGGTCACCTGGTGAACCCCGGGGTCAGCCAGTACCGGTGTCGGAGTGGTACATTCGGAGAGTCACTCATGCTGAGGGAAGGAGTAACCATCTGAGCCGGTTGGGCCGGAGTAGCTAGTGTGCTATCCGAGGGGTTACTGCTTGGTCTCAGCGGGTCGAGGTTTTCCCACCGTTGTTGTGTGGTTAGCGAGTTCTATCGAGACGACAATTGTAGGTTCCCTAGTCGGCTGGTTTAAAATATGCATGTTTATTATATTTCGACTGCATGTGATTTCACGTTAAGAATTAGGAATTGTACCTCCTCTGTTTATCACTTTACCGTTAGCTGTACCTTGCACTTGTGGGTGTGTGCGTGGGCTGTGGGGATCGAAGGATCCCTATTGAGTCTTGTCTTTGAGACTCACCCCCCTGCGGTTTTCAGGTGAGGACTCTCAGCAGACCTAGCGAGGAAAGTGCGGCCGTGAGTTGAGCACCATCAGCAGTTATTCCGGGGTATGCCCCGACGTAGTTGTTATTTTATTTCTGGCCTGTACGTTTAATTATTTCCTTTCTGTTGGAGTATGTAATTATTTGCTGTATCGAGTCGCATTGTAATAATTTTTAATTCCTGCACTTATATTTCAGTTCAATGCGATGTGAATGTTTAGCTTAGTTTATTATTTATCTCCCAGACTTGATTAGATCCTGATTTGATTCCAAATTAATGATTCGGTACCCATTTAGTAATCGGATCCCCGATTATAGGGTGGCGGGTCGTTACAAACATAATAACAATCTTCTAATAGTAAGGCGTCTCCTGATGGAAGCCTGAGGTTTGCTGTCCCAACAGCAATCGCCGCAACTTTTGCGCCGTTTCCTAGCCTCAATTCCACCTCGCCTTGTCTCAGCTTGCGCTTGCTTGTCAGCATCTGCGCATCATAGCAGATATGAGAAGAGCATCCGGTATCTAATAACCAAGATGTGGAATCTCTAACTGACAAGTTGATATCTATCATATAGATATCTAAAGCTTCATATAGCTTCACCTTTCCATGAGCTTTATCATTAAGGAACTCCTTGCAGTTCCTCTTCCAGTGACCATACTGCGTATAGTAGAAGCAGTCACCCTTTACTACTCTTTCATCTTTATCCTTCGATCTTTTATCGTTAGCTATCATCTCTACTTCAGGGGCATCCAATGCCGATTCAGCAGGAGGATTCGCTCTAGGGACAAAGTCAATATGTTCAGATCTGAAGACATTCTTCAGGTTTCTGAACCAATCCGAGTAGATCAGGTAAGTCAAAAGGGCATCAAGTATGCCGCAGAGTGGGTTATTCGACGACATAATTCCCTACAGGAGATAAGTAAAATCTATTTAGCAGATGTTCAATTATTAAAATTTAAAACAAGACATGGTCTTTTGTTCAAGTTTAACTCCCACTAATTTTCGACGGACTGTATAACCCTCAGTTATACATAATGGGAGACGCCGACAGTCTCCTAGTGGGGATCAGAATCTCAATGACTTGCACTACAGCCTTGTGGATAGCACAACAAACTGTAATACAATCAAAGAGTACCCAACTTATGGGACTTGCAACTCTTTGCAATATCTGATCATAGCTTCGGTCCCCAGAGATTTAATGGCCTTGTGGATAGCACAACAAAACATTAATTTTGGTCTAAGCTAACCATCGTTACGCGACGAGCATAAATTTGCATGCAGCCCTTGTGGATAGCACAACAAAGCTACATGGTTCCTCTACCTCGATCATATAGGTATTTAATGTCATAGCCACAATTTCTCCTCCCAATTAAGCAGGCCTTGTGGATAGTACAACAAACCTGTCTAAAGTGATTCGAATCCTATGACTATAACGATGGTGGACCACGCGGTAAGTTCTTAACTACTCGCGTTACGGCTTAGAGTTTATCTGAGGGTATTTGGATAATTTTTATCTTGGTCTCTCGTAGGTGATAGTATAAAAATATGTCGTATATATTTAGTAAATACTATACTTGCTTTGATTCATAATCAAACATAAAACATTGCATCTCATACATGTCATTAGTGTGGTCATGGATAGTACAGTGGGTTTGACTGGAGCCAACAGTCAAACGCACACACAATCTAACACAACAATTATATTAGATAACCTGCAAACACATAGGCAAAGGATCTACATCTATTCGCCTTCCTGGTTGCAGCTGTGGATCATCCTCGCTCCTTCCTCGGTTGCCTTGATCATATTACAATAAATTCTATAATTTACAAGTAAATTGAAGAAGGCCTTATGGCGAGTACAAGAGAGAGGGAGGTAGAAGTACATCTGAGTATGAGAGAGGGAGAGATACGTAGATCTCTATTTATTAACAATTTAATAAACATCCATCATTCATCCACGATCTACACAAACATATCATTCATCAAATGAATAATTAAATAAGTGCATATCCATGACCACGGTGTGTTTTAAACATCCCACACATGATTCAGTGCATCACATGGCTAAAATAAAAGAGTTTTAAAAATAGATAACTTTGGCTCTAAAAAAACTGGGATCCAATCAAAATTGGTATTTGAATTTTGAAAACTCTTTTAATCAATTTAACATGCAATCAAATCTAATTTAAAAGCATTAAAAACACACATCACATGTGCACACAATCTAAATTAATAATTCTAGATTATTCCATGCAAATTAGAACACTTCTAATAATCTAACACTTAGATTGAAACCCCATTAATAATCTAACAATTAGACTATTAATGACTAATCTAACTCTTAGACTAGTCCAACAAAATTAATTAATAATTTAACACTTAAATTAATAATCAACTATTATTAATTATTAACTACTAACCTAACACTTAGATTAGTCAATTAATGTTAATTATTAATTTAACCATTAAACCAATAATTAACACTAACAAATTAATAATTATTATTAATTTAACCATTAAACCAATAATTAACACTAACAAATTAATAATTAATTAATCTAACTCTTAGCATAATTAATTAATTAATGTTAATGACTAATTTAACTCTTAAACTAGTAATTAACACAAATTAATTATTAAATACTAATCTAACTCTTAGACCAGTTTATTAACATTAATCAATAATTTAACTCTTAAATTATCAATTAACATTAAAGCAAATTGATAATTAATTAATCTAACTCTTAGATTAAATAATTAAAGTTATCATTAATTTAACTATTAAATTAATGACTAACAATAATTAATTAAGGAATACCAATTTAACATTTAAATCAGTCATTTAAGTTAATTATTAATTTAACAATTAAATTAATAACCAACTCAAATATTAATTAAAAATTAGTTGAATTAATAATCTAACATTTAGATTAATAATCATTAACCTCTAATTTAAACTCTTAAATTAGTTAATTGAGGTTAATCATTAAATTAACACTTAAGTTAATAATTAACCCTAATTAGTTAAGAACTAATTGTTAATTAAATGATTCAAAATCATTTTAAGAATCCAATTTAAATAAAATTTAATAATAACTTAATATTCAAAACACTTTTGAACTTTAAATTTAAAATTCAATTCTAATTAATGGGGTATTTGGGGTTTTAATTAGGGATTTTAAATAAGAAAGAGAAGAAGAGGGCTCAGCCCCTTAGAGGGAGCCATGGCTCGGACCTGGTCCAAGCCAGGGCCCAGCCTAGGTGCGAACCTAGGGCTGGCGGCCCTGGCCCGGCTCGAGGCCGGTCCAGCCGGTCGGACCGGCTTTGACGCGGTCCCGTGAACCGGTTCCCCTACCTCCTTTCTCCCACCCGACAGCTACAACCCTAACCTGCAAGCAGGTTAACGGCGGCGGCGGGAAGAAGTAGGGCCACCAGTCGGCCGGCTGCCGGCGCCCTTGGCCCCATCCGGTGATGCCCCGGCACTGGCAGGGCCGCCGGCGGTGCCCGCGAAGCTGCAGCCCGAGCCCCTAAATCCTCCCCTTAAACTAGTTTTTCAGGGTTTTAACACCAAATTTGGGCTCGAGTTTAAAGACCTTCAAGGGCACTCCGGCGGCGATCTTGGTGACCGGTGGATAGTGGTGACTATCCTCTATGGATCTGGAGTCTCGGCCGGCCATCCCAATGCTTGGGAAGCTCGTATGAAGTTGCCGAAAAGCCCCGGTTCATCATCTCATGAAGAACACCATAACACCCCAAATAAAATCCGAAAAATCACAGAAAAATGATCTAATTATTTGTGTTCATCTTATGAACACTATTTCATCATTTTAATCGGATTAAACGGATGGAATAACTCATGAAATTTTTTTTAATTTGGAGATCGAAACGGGACGAGAAATAGTGGAACCTGGCTCTGATACCACTGTTGGGTTCTGGGGTTTCTCCGGATCTGACGCGCAGCGGAAAATAAAATAAAAACGGAGATCCGTTCCTGTTTTATAAAACTAAAAACTACGATTATGGGATAATCGATTCTCACCGTGTGCGGATTCTTATTCGCAACCGTTCGGTTCTGTCGGTGCGACACCGCAAGTCGCGCAAGTGCCCGGCCTCTAGTGAAGTCCACGCGATCCTCCTCACGACGGATATCCTCTTGTTCCTCGTTTTTCGTAGTCCACGAAACCTCTGCCGGTCGCCGCAATGATCGCCGCAACGCGTGGACGATTTCCCGTCAAACGGGATTCGGAGAAGCGGCGGAGTAGATCTAGATCTGTCTGAACGCCAGAGAGAGAGAGAAACAAAGGAGGGGCGGCTAGGGTTAGCAGCAGCTTGGCCTGCTCAGCCCGTTCGCTATGTTTTACACTAACTGCGCGGTTTTTCATAAAAACCCACGATTTATATAAAACCCACTTATTTATCCATCGCCTTGAGAATCATTTGCGTGTGACCCTCTAGGCCCAATTACCAGTCCAGACTTACCAGCAGGCCATTAAAAGTCCAGAGGCTGGGAAATGGCGGGAAGCCATGAATTCTAAAATACAGTCCATGTACATCAACCAAGTTTGGAACTTGGTGGATTTACCCGATGGTATAGTACCTATCGGCTGCAAATGGATCTTTAAAAGAAAGATCGGTGCAGATGGACGTATTGAGACTTATAAAGCAAGATTAGTGGCGAAAGGCTATCGTCAAAGACAAGGTGTTGACTATGACGAAACCTTCTCACCCGTTGCTTGATTAAGTCTATCAGAATTCTTCTCGCCATTGCTGCCTACCATGATTATGAAATCTGGCAGATGGATGTGAAGACTGCCTTCCTCAATGGAAACCTTGAGGAGGAGGTGTATATGATACAACCAGAAGGATTCACATCCAAAGAATCTCCAGACATGGTATGCAAGTTGCAGAGGTCCATTATGGACTGAAGCAAGCATCCCAAAGCTGGAACATAAGATTTGATGAGGCAATCAAATCTTATGGCTTCATTAAAAATGAAGATGAGCCATGTATATACAAGAAAAACAGTGGGAGCGCAATCACATTTCTGGTTCTTTACGTTGATGACATTCTACTCATTGGGAATGATGTAGGAATGATGTCTTCTGTAAATATATGGCTGTCAAAGAACTTCTATATGAAGGATTTGGGAGAAGCATCTTACGTATTGGGAATACGGATCTATAAAGATAGATCGAAGAAGATGCTAGCATTAACCCAATCTATGTACATAGAAACCATTGTCAAAAGGTTTGACATGGAGAATTCCAAGAGAGGTCTCATACCGATGAGACATGGAATTTCACTCTCTAAAGGTCAGTCTCCCAAAACACCTGAAGAGAGGGCAGTGATGGATAAAGTCCCCTATGCTTCTGCCATAGGGTCCATCATGTATGCCATGCTATGTACCAGACCTGATGTAGCATATGCTTTAAGTGTTACGAGCAGACATCAGGCAGATCCAGGTGATGAACACTGGAAGGCTGTGAAATGCATCCTTAAGTACTTAAGAAGGACTAAGGATCTATTTCTAGTCTATGGAGGAGGAGACTTAAAGCTGCAAGGATACACTGACTCGAGTTTTCAGTCTGATCCTGATGACAACAAGTTAACATCAGGTTTTGTTTTCACACTCAACGGGGGAGCAGTGAGCTGGAAAAGTTCCAAGCAGGAAACCACTACTGATTCGACAACAAAAGCCGAGTATATTGCTGCTGTTGAAGCCGCCAAGGAAGCTATATGGATGAATAAATTCATCAGCAATCTTGGTGTGGTGGAAAGCATATCTGGTCCCGTCCCACTGCTGTGTGACAACAATGGGGCGATTGCTCAAGCGAAAGAGCCGATGTCTCATTAGAAGTCGAAGCACATTCTGCGGCACTTTCATCTGATCAGAGAGATTATAGCTCAAGGAGATATCGTGGTGGAAAGAGTTCCCTCAGCTGACAACATAGCAGATCCACTTACAAAGCCTTTGTCTTAAAATGTTTTTGAGCGTCACTTAGAGAATATGGGTATTCTGTATAAAAGTTGATGTAGACTGGATCTATCACGACCGGATTCCGGAGCTGGAATCCGAAGAAGAGGATCCGGAGCTGGTCCGGATCGGGTGTTGGAAGGGGACCCGACGGGGATCCGTGACGAGGCGAAGACGAAGCTTCTCCGGTTGACCCCAGACCCGCCCGCGGGGGGCGCGGTCGGTCGCCGGATTTGCTCTTGGATAGTGAGCCGCTGCTCCTTCGGCGGACGAAGGCGCGGCGCAAACAGAGCTTCTCTCGGTGGAACGGTCGACGGGCGTCAGAGGCGAAGCCTGAAGGTCCGAGACCGGACGGAGGAATGGCTTGCTCTCCGATAGTGAGCCCGAAGGCTCCTTCAGCGCGAGACCGAGCCTCTTGGCGTGGGGCAGCCGGCGGGCTTGCCCGTGGACAGTGAGCCCGAAGGCTCCTTCAGCGCGAGACCGAGTCTCCTAGCTTGGGGCAGCCGGCGTTCGGCATCGAGACCAGGGAGAGGAATCCGAGGTCGGCGGCCGAGACCGACTCGGGGAGGTCGGCGATGATTCGAACCGAGCCCCTGCAGGAAGGAAGGAAGAAGAAGAACCAGTCAGCAGGAGTCCCGGGCGTCAGCCCTGGGGAACCCCCTCCGACGGTCAAGTTAGCTCCTGAAGAAGATTCGATTCAGAAGGCAAGATAGAACAGTTTTAATGCTATTCGGACAGAAGTCCTTTAAGGGTTTCGGAAGCTTGGGGAGGCCTCCGTTTTTCCCACCACCCTCTTGGCCACAAATAGCGGGATATTTATAGCAGAGGATAGTGGATGGTTAACGGTGGCAGCCGATATAGGACTAAATGAAGGTTTACTGATAAACCGCCATAGCGCCCGATCCGCCACCGGAGTGGGCCGGACTCGGCTACCGGGCCGAAGGGGGTTGGGCCGCTGACGGGACGAAGCCTGTTGGGCCCTGGGCTGCCACACTGCTCCCGGGCCGTAGGCTGGTGGGCCGCTGACGGGCTTAAGCCTGTTGGGCCGGGAGCGACGGTGCCGCTTATGGGCCGAAGGCTGCTGGGCCGCTGACGGGCTGAAGGCCGCCGGAGGGCCTGGTACTGCTGCTGTTGGGCTGAATGGGGTTTGGGCCTGCTTCGATGGGCCGAATCGGATTCTGCCTCATCACATAGCCCCCCACTCTTGTCTTCCTCAGTTCTGAGATGGCGAGAGTATTGCCCGAAGCTGTGTGAAGAATACTGTCACAGGTGCTTTACCCTTAGGTCTGTTCTCTTTCTTTTCACCGGGAAGAGGATGCCCTCGGTCGGCCGAGGGCCATGCGGTTGCCCTGTCTTTGCTCGGAGTGGCGACGAAGGCTCAGAGCCCAGAAGCCGAAGGGCCGAGCCTTCTGACTCGTGTCAGGCTTCATTAAATGGACGGGATGGCGCGTCGCCTCGTGAGGAAGCACGGGACACGCGTCGCGCATCCAGCCGCTCTGCCAAAAACACAAACGGATCCTGACCACCAGCGGGTCGCGGATCGCCCCGGCTCTCTGCCCGAGGCTCCACTCGGATTGCCGCCGTTCCCTTCGTCCTACGCGGATCGGGACACGTGGCGACATCCGAGTGATCAGTCGAAGGGTCGGAGCGCTCTCGGCCGTTGATCGCTCTGCTTCAAGTCCCGGAGACGGCCCGTCATCATTGCCGAAGGACGGCGCACGTGGCGGGCATCTGGGAGGAGCGAGGGGACGAGCGGGATGATCCCGGCCGCTGGCTTCGGCGGGACGCGTTTCGAATGGGCTTATAAATACAGGCCCTCCGCAGGGCACTGTTCTTCTTCTTGCTGCCGTGCTTGCGTTTCCCTTGCAATCATCCGAGCTCTCCTTCCTTCTCCAGCGAAAGGCTAGCTTCCTGAAGGCTTCGTCTGAGCTCGTCGGCTACCGTGGGAGGTTCTTCGTCCCTCAGAGTGCATCGCTAGTGGAGTTTGGAGGCTTGAAGTTGCATTTGGCTCAAAAGAGACTTCCTCCCCCTCTCCGTGAGTAAGCTTTGACCTCCTTTTTCCCCTTCGCGGCCTTATGGTCCGGAGCTCTTCCAGCGAGATTACTCCTTCGGACGAGGAGTATACTCCCTCCCATTCTCTTAAGTCTTCCCTGTCAGATCCTCTCGCCTTGGGTTCCCTTGCTTCCGCAATGTCTGGGGAGTTTGAAAACTCCGGGACCGAGGGGTCCGAGACCTCTGGAGCGGAGGTCTCCGAGGCCGAGATTTCTGGGGCCGAGGCTTCCGGGGCCGGGGCTTCTGAAGCCGAGGCTTCGGGTGCCGAGGCTACCCAGGAAGTCCGGGACCCAGGCCAGGCTTCCACCTCGGGGCGCCGTCTTTCGGACACTGTTTCGGGAGCATCCTGCACCCTTTCGGACGTAGAGGTGAGGAACCTAGTCTCTTACTTCCAGCTTCCTTCCTGGACGACCCCCCATCGGCCCGATTCCGCCACCAGGGCAAATACTGTTCGCCCGGGCTCCTTCTCCATCTACGTTGATAGTTTCGAGGCGGGCTTCCGTCTCCCTCTCTCCACCTTCGTCATTAATCTCCTTAGCTTCTACGGGCTGGCCCCGTCTCAGTTCTTCCCCAATTCTTGGTGTACTGTGTACGGATTTCTGAGCGTCTTTGCTCATATAAAAATCCGCCCCTCTATCAATGTCTTCCGCTATCTCTTCAAGATCCAAACGCAGGGGAAGTCCGAGTGGTACTGCTTCGTCCCTCGGGTCGGCCGAAGCATCTTCTCCGGGAAGCCCTCGTCTATCCACAGCTGGAAGAGGAAGTTCATCTTCGTCTCTCTGCCGGAGAACGAGAAGGGCGTGTGGCCCTTCCCCACCGAATGGGCGCCGCTGGCTGCAGGCCTCTCGGGCCCTCCTGCTCTGACCCCTGTTCAGAGCACTATCGTGGGCCACGTCCAGGTTAAGGCCCCATTCGACGTCTCGGAGCTACTCACCGACGCGGAGCGGCTGATAAATGCCGTGGTTTGGCCGGACCCTAAGTTTGATCCGAAGCGGGCCTTCCCTTACCTTCCTCCCAGGGAGACTCCGCGGGGCCGCGGGGGAAGGACTGCCGCTCCTCCGGCCGAAGCTCCTCCGGCTGACGAGGCTGATGAAGTTTCGGCCGAGGGTAAGTCGGCTTTGTACTTGCATTTGACCACTGTCTCGTTACTAACGCGCCACTCTTGCTTGCAGCAATGGCCGGTCTTGATGACCTCCTCGACCTGATAGCCGACCAACGCGGTTCAGGCCGGGCGCCGGTCACGCAAGCAGCAGGCAGGTCCTGCCGAGGCTCTGGGGCTCCGAGGACCCGAGGCGGGGTCCCAAGGACTGCGGCCTCCGCCGAGGGTCGCGCTGCCGCCGCTGCTCTCGAGAGGGAGCAGAAGACAAAATTCGCTGCTCGAAGGGGCGGCCGAGCGTCGAAGCGCCCCCGGGAAGAGGAGGCCGAAGAGGTGGATATGGCTCCGCTAGTCAGGAGGAGCACCGGGACCCGAAGGGCCTCAAGGCTGGCGTCCCCCGAGGCGCCGAGGGGCGACTCCCCTCCGGCCGTATCGGCAGGGGCCGGTGACGGAGGTTCTGGGTCGCGGGCGCCCCAGGGGCAGCGTGAATGGTGGCACCCCGTGACGGGGGTGTACAAAGATGAGAGCATGGAGAACCCGCAGACGTGTCTTCGTCTGCTCAGCAGCTTCACTCTCCCGTCAGCTTTCGAAGAGCTGGGGGAGCATTCGATTACCGACCTGGCGGCGATGAGCGCTCGGTTGTCGGTTCAGGTAAGAAGTCCGAAAATCTTCAACTTGGCTTTCCCTAGCTGCCTTGATTTTCTAGCTCTGATCTGCTCTCGGTCCGCAGGCTGCTATGACGGGCAGCGTCCTGATGCATCGCCAGGAGCTGCTCCGCCTCAAACTTCTGGAGGCCGAGGTGGACCCGGCCGGTTCTGGTGAAGGTACCTCGGCGGCGCCCCACATCGAGCCCTTGGTTGACAGGCTCACTACTGCGAGCGGTCGGGTGCGGGCGCAGCTAGAGGAGAGGGCAGCAGAAGCCCGCGCTGCCGCCGAGGCCAAAGAGAAAGCCGAGGGCGCGCTCGCTGCGGCTCAAAATGAGAACCGGGTGCTTAAGACCCAGATCCAGGACAAGGAGTCCCGGCGGGCTTCGGAGAAGCGCCGCCTTGCCGAGGAAGTCTCGGCCCTAAAGCGGGAACTGGAGGAGGCGGCGGAGTCGGCCATAGCCGATTTCAAAGTCGGGCGTGAATACGCCCAAGAGATCCTCCGAGCCCAGCTGCTGGCGTCTTCTTCGGTCTTCGACCTCGGACTGGCTGTCGCCCAGAGGGCCTGCCCGGACGTCGATCTGACCGGAGAAGGTCTGCCGAGGGGCGAGGAAGCCAGGGAGCTCCTATCCTGGTGGAAGGGCCTCATGGTTGAGAGGGCCTCGCCTCCAGACGTTGAAGGTGAAGTCGAGACCGCCGAGGAGGCTCCCGCAGAAGAAGCTCCCGCAGAGGAGGCTCCCGCCGAAGAGGCTCCCGCCGAGGCTGCTGCTCCTGAATCGGTGCAGATCGTTGACTCCCCCTCTCCCTCTCCCGGCCGAAATGTCATCGAGGCGGAGGAGGAGAGGGCCGTCGAGGACTGATACGAGGGTTCCCCTCGGTTTTTGCCTTTTCGCTTTTGTAAGCCTTCGGCCAGGTATATGGCCGAGCTTGTACTTCCTTCTGTTTAAGAATACAAGGAACGTTTTTGGGCTTTACCTTATCGTTTTTTGCATGACGAGTGGACCTAATCTTTCCGAAATCTGAGATCTTTTTGTCGTCCGCTATAACCTGCGAAGACGAGACCTGATGTAGGTTCGGATAGGTCGTCGATAATATCTCGCCAGCAGACCAGGCTGTTTCAGATTCGGCTTCGAAGCCGCTCTCGCTTTGTCTTATGCAGACTTAGAAAAATAGCCCGCCGCGTCCCGATCCGGATTACATGGCCGAAGCCATTCGTCGGATCGAAGGACTCACGGACTTTACGAATACCATGCCACTCCCGGTACGGTTTACACGGACTTAGAGAAAACCATGCCGCGTCCTGATCCGGATTACATGGCCGAAGCCATTCGTCGGATCGAAGGACTTACGGACTTTAAGAGAACCATGCCGCTCTCGGTACGGTTTGCATGGCCGAAGCCACTCCCGATACGGTTTAGACGGACTTAGAGAAAACCATGCCGCGTCCTGATCCGGATTACATGGCCGAAGCCATTCGTCGGATCGAAGGACTTACGGACTTTAAGAGAACCATGCCGCTCCCGGTACGGTTTGCATGGCCGAAGCCACTCCCGATACGGTTTACACGGACTTAGAGAAAACCACGCCGCGTCCTGATCCGGATTACATGGCCGAAGCCATTCGTCGGATCGAAGGACTTACGGACTTTAAGAGAACCATGCCGCTCCCGGTACGGTTTGCATGGCCGAATCCACTCCCGATACGGTTTACACGGACTTAGAGAAAACCACGCTGTGTCCTGATCCGGATTACATGGCCGAAGCCATTCGTCGGATCGAAGGACTTACGGACTTTAAGAGAACCATGCCGCTCCCGGTACGGTTTGCATGGCCGAAGCCACTCCCGATACGGTTTACATGGACTTAGAGAAAACCACGCCGCGTCCTGATCCGGATTACATGGCCGAAGCCATTCGTCGGATCGAAGGACTTACGGACTTTAAGAGAACCATGCCGCTCCCGGTACGGTTTGCATGGCCGAAGACACTCCCGATACGGTTTACATGGACTTAGAGAAAACCACGCCGCGTCCTGATCCGGATTACATGGCCGAAGCCATTCGTCGGATCGAAGGACTTACGGACTTTAAGAGAACCATGCCGCTCCCGGTACGGTTTGCATGGCCGAAGCCACTCCCGATACGGTTTACATGGACTTAGGGAAAACCATAACAAGTTTCCTGAACAAAAGAGTTCTTTATTTATAGCCTCCGGCTGAAAGCCTGGGGAGAGGTGACTTACATATAATAACGCCGAAGGCGCTCTACATTCCATGTGCGAGGAAGGGGTTGGCCCGAAAGGGTCTCCAACCGGTAAGCTCCACGCCTGATCACCTCCCTGACCCGATAGGGCCCCTCCCAATTGGGGGCGAGCTTTCCTGAGGCTTCGGCTGGCTTGGAAGCATGAGCATTCCTCAACACGAGGCTCCCTACTTCAAAGCTTCGGGGCTTTACTCGAGTGTTGTGATACTTGGCCATGCGCTGTTGATAAGCCGCCAGCCGGATACGAGATTTATCCCAGACCTCTTCAATGAGGTCCAAGTGGTCTTTCAAACCTTCCTCGTTGGCCTCCGGACTGTAGGCGATGACCCTGGGAGAAGGCAGGCCGACTTCCACTGGAATAACGGCCTCTATCCCATAGGCCATGCGGAAGGGAGTTTCGCCGGTGGGGGTTCGGCTTGTCGTCCGATAGGCCCACAGAACACTTGGCAGCTCTTCCACCCATCGGCCCTTAGCTTCGCCGAGGCGGGTTTTCAATCCCTGTAGGAGGCTTCGGTTGGTGGCTTCGACTTGGCCGTTTGCTTGAGGATGCGCCACCGAAGTGAACTTGTGAAGTATGCCGAAGCTCGCGCAGTTGTCGCTGAACCGTCGGCTGTCAAATTGCTTTCCATTGTCAGAGATAATGGCCCGAGGGATGCCGAATCGGCAAATGATGGACTTCCACACGAAGTTCCAAGCATTGATGTCGGTTATTGATGCGAGAGGTTCGGCTTCGACCCACTTGGTGAAGTAATCGACCGCCACGATGAGGAACTTTCTTTGGCCGGTGGCGACGGGAAAAGGTCCCAGGAGGTCGATCCCCCATTGGGGGAAAGGCCAGGGATCAGATAAGGGGGTCAGAAGGGTGGCTGCCTGATGAATGAGGGAGCTGAACCTCTGGCACTGGTCGCAGCGCCGTACGAGGGCTAGAGCGTCCTCTCGGAGTGTCGGCCACCAGTAGCCTTGCCTCAGGAGCTTGTGAGCCAGGGCTCTTCCTCCCGCATGCGCCCCGCACACCCCTTCATGGACCTCTCTTGCGGCATAGTCGGCTTCAGCTGGGCCGAGGCACCGCAACAGTGGTCGGCCGAAGGATTTCTTGTACAACACCCCGTCCAAAAGGAGAAAGTGGGATGAGCGCTGCCGAATGCGCTTCGCCTCCTTTGGATCTGGCGGGACTTCTCCTTGGAGAAGGAAAGCGACGAGGGGGGTCATCCATATCTCGGCCTCGGCTTCTGCAACTTGCATGGCTTCGGTTTCGCCAAGGCTGGGTTCGGCGAGCTCCTCGACGAGGATCATTCGGCCTCCACCCCCGTCTTGGGTTGACGCTAGCAGGGAAAGAGCGTCGGCTCGGGTGTTCCCGGCTCTCGGGATCCTCACGATTTCACAAGAATCGAATTGAGTGAGGATCTTGCGAGTTACCTGGAGATAAGATACCATCACCGCGTCCCGAGCCTCGTACTCCCCGGAGATGTGGCCGGCGATCAGCTAGGAATCGCTGAAGACTTTCAGGTTCCGGGCGCCCAGCTTCTTCGCGGCCCGGAGGCCGGAGATGAGGGCTTCGTACTCGGCGGCGTTGTTGGTCGCTGGAAAGGAGAAGCGCAGGGCGTACTCCGTGACGACCCCTTCGGGTGACGCCAGGATCCACCCGGCGCCGCTGCCTGTGGAGCGTGCGGAGCCGTCCACGAAGAGTCGCCATTCGTCTGGTGGTGCAGGTGCCAAAGTAGCCTCGGCTTCGACCACTTCGGGTGCTGGCTGTGGTGTCGCGGAGGCGCCGGGGGTTAGTTCAGCGATGAAGTCTGCCAACGCCTGGGCTTTTATTGCTACCCGAGGGACATAGGAGATGTCGAACTCTCCTAGCTCGATTGCCCATTTTGCTAGCCTGCCGGACACCTCCGGCCGGGAAAGAATCTGCCTCAAGGGCTGGTTAGTGAGGACCTTTACGGAATGGGCCAGAAAATACGGCCGGAGCCTCCTTGCAGACGAGACGAGGGCCAGAGCCAAGTTCTCCAGGGCAAGGTACCGGAGTTCCGCTCCCTGAAGGGCTCGGCTCGTGTAATAAACGGGCTTCTGAACGCCTTCCTGCTCTCGGACGAGGACGGTGCTGAAGGCCGTCTCGGAGACTGCAAGGTATAAGCTCAGAGGCTCCCCGGGAATCGGTTTGGACAGGATGGGGACTTTGGAGAGATAGGCCTTCAGCTGATTGAAGGCTGTCTGGCACTCTTCCGTCCAGTCGAAGTTGTTGGCCTTCTTCAGCAGCTTGAAGAAGGGGAAACAGTAGTCGGCCGCCCTCGACATGAAGCGGCTGAGAGCTGCGATCCTCCCGTTCAGCTTCTGTACCTCTCGGAGGTTTGCCGGGGGGCGCATCTTCATGATGGACGAAACCTTCTCGGGATTAGCCTCCACCCCTCGGTGCGTGACCATGTAGCCGAGGAACTTGCCGGAGGCCAACCCGAAGGCGCACTTGGCTGGGTTTAGCTTCATCTTGTACCGCCTAAGGGCGGAGAAAGTCTCGGCCAGGTCGGCCAGGTGCTCCGCAGCAACGCGGCTCTTGACCAACATGTCGTCTATATAGACCTCCATGTTTCGGCCGAGCTGTGGGGCGAACACTTTGTTGACCAGCCGCTGATACGTTGCGCCAGCGTTCTTCAGACCGAAGGGCATTCGGGTGTAGCAGTACAGGCCCAAATCGGTGGTGAAACTGGTCTTGATTTCATCGTCCGGATGCATCCGGATCTGGTGGTAGCCTGAATAGGCATCGAGGAAGCTTAAAAGCTCATGGCCGGAAGTCGCGTCCACCACCTGGTCTATCCGAGGCAGCGGAAAGCTGTCCATCGGACAGGCCTTGTTGAGGTTGGTGAAGTCCACACACATACGCCATTTGCCATCTTTCTTTGGCACCATGACCACGTTGGCGATCCAGTCCGGATGGTGCACCTCTCGGAGGTGTCCGGCGTCCAGTCCCTTCTGTACTTCAGCTTGGATGGCGGCCCTCCTCTCCTGATTGAAGGTGCGCCGCTTCTGCTTAACCGGAGGCTGGTCGGGATTGATATGGAGCCGATACTCTGCTACCTCCGGGTCAACCCCGGGCATGTCCGCCGGAGACCAGGCGAAGACGTCGAGATTCTTTTTCAAGAACTCGGTAAGCTTTTCTGCTTCACCCCTCTCCAGGCCGGAGCCTATCATCAAGACTCGTCCTTTGCCTCCTGGAACAGGGACGGCGAGGAGTGCTTCTCCCGGAGATGCCTCGGCTGATGACTCGATCGTTAGGGTTTCAGCTGCGTTCTTCCTTTTGACCGAAATCATGTAGCACTGCCGGGCTGCTTCTTGGTTCCCTTTAGCCTCGCCTATTCCATGGCTGGTATAAAATTTCAGCTTCTGATGGAAGGATGAAGGCACGGCTCCGATTCTGCCGATGAGTCTTCGGCCGAATATGGCATTATAGGCTGACTCGATCTTTACAACGGCAAAGTCTGTCTCGACGGTTAATTGCCGGGGGGCGGAGCCTAAGGTTACAGGAAGTCGGACAATGCCCTCTACTCGGCAGGGTGAGCCGTTAAAACCGTAGAGGGGGCCCCGGTGAGGCTTCATATTAGCCTCACTCAATCCCAATTTCTCAAAACAGTCGTAAAACAAGATATTTGGGGCGCTTCCATTATCCACAAAGATCCTATGTACATCATAGTTATTTATTACAGCATTAACGATGAGAGCGTCGTCATGAGGGACCTGAACATTAGTCAGGTCCTCGGCGCCGAAGGTGATGTCTTCCAGACAAGGCTTCTTCGGTTCGCCTTCGACTGCTGCCACTGTGTTGCGCTGCCGCGGCCTGGACCCTTCCCCCGGTCCTCCGGATATCATCATGATAGACCCAGAACTGGGTCTTTGATGGGACGATTCTACCGGGGCTGAGGTGGCTTTTGGCGGAGCGGCGGCTTCTATTGCCGGGGGCTGCTGTTGCCTGGGCACTGCAGGGACATCCCGATTCTGTTGCGGCGGCTGCTCCCGGCGATACTGCGGCAGTCTTCCCTCCCGGATGATGCGGTCGATCTCCTCCTGGAGCTGTCGGCACTCATCCGTCGTGTGGCCGATCTCCCGGTGGTATTCACAGTACCTGCCGGGATCCCTTCGGCGAGGATCGGTCTTGATGCGATCAGGCCGCCGGAGCATGCCTTTCACCTCCATGAGCATTCGGGAAGGGGGAGCAGGTAAGGGTAGGTACCGCGGCTGCGGGTCCCGTTGCCTCTCCCTGTCCCAATCCTCCCTGCGATAGCGCTTTCGGGAGGGCTCTTGGTCCTCTGGCCGAGGCCGGACCACCTGGGGAGCAGGTGCCGAGATGGCTTCGGTTGTGCCTTTACCTCTGGACAGCATCAGGGCCTCCCGGTTGATGTACTTATGGGCCCGGGCCACGAGGTCCTGGAAGGTCGGGGGATGGCGCTTCCCAATGGAGCCGAGGAGCCCCTCGTCCCGGCACCCGCTGATCATGGCTGAAACCGCGATCGAGCTGTCGAGGTTCGGGATCTGGGCGGCCTCGGTCCGGAACCTGGTGAAGTACTCCTGGAGAGTCTCGGCAGGGCCTTGCCGGATAGCCAGCAAGCTGGCGGAGGTCTTGCTCTGCCGGGTGGCATCATAGAACTGGTCGATGAACAACTGGCCCAACTGGACTAAGGAGTGGATGGAGTCGGGGGCCAATGTCTCGAACCAGGTGAGGGCGATCTTTTCAAGGGTGAGGGGGAAGAGACGGCAGCGGACTGCCTCGGAGATCCCCCGGACCCGGAGGTAGGTGTTGAACCTCTGGAAATGACAGACCGGATCTGTCATCCCGTCATAGAGAGGGCCCTTCGGTAGCTTGAAGTTGGGGGGCACCTCGGTGGCTAGGAGCTCCGCCGTGAACGGGGTCTGCTCCAGGATGCTGCTGGCGAGGGGTGCCCCGTGAGGCCGGGACACCATCTGCTGCATCTCTTTGCGCATCGCCGTCAGCCGCCGGTCCAGGTCCGGGGCGGTCGAGGTGGCGACGGATTGTCCTCCGGTCCGGGCTGGACGGTACTCCGACGAAGCATAATCCTGCTCCGTCAGACGATCGGCGCGGGGAGCTCGGGCAGGTAGCGCCGAGGGCTCGCTGCTCGCCGCCGCGGTTTCGTCGAGAGAAACCGGCGCAGGCACCGGCCGGAACCGGGCGTCTTGTACTGGGTAGAGTGGGGGGAGCGGCGCCTGCTGGGGATGCTGCCCCGTCAGTCCCATGCGTTGGGCGATGGCGGACACCATCTCCTGAAGGGGCGCTAGGGACGTGACGGCAGCGGCCAGCGTGGCCACTTGCTGCTGGAGTACCCCCACTCGGTCTTCCGAGCCGAAAGACTCCGGTATGGTTGGCAGAGGCGGGTTCGGCGGGGCAGACGGTACGCCTTCGGAAGGCAGCATCTGCGCCGAGGCCTCCCGCGCTTCTGCTTCGCTTTGCCCGGATTGTCGGGTCACAGGTCGCTGAGACATGACTTGTTTTGTTCGATTCCCACAGACGGCGCCACGTGATGTAGACTGGATCTATCACGACCGGATTCCGGAGCTGGAATCCGAAGAAGAGGATCCGGAGCTGGTCCGGATCGGGTGTTGGAAGGGGACCCGACGGGGATCCTTGACGAGGCGAAGACGAAGCTTCTCCGGTTGACCCGGACCCGCCCGCGGGGGGCGCGGTCGGTCGCCGGATTTGCTCTTGGATAGTGAGCCGCTGCTCCTTCGGCGGACGAAGGCGCGTCGCGAACAGAGCTTCTCTCGGCGGAACGGTCGACGGGCGTCGGAGGCGAAGCCTGAAGGTCCGAGACCGGACGGAGGAATGGCTTGCTCTCCGATAGTGAGCCCGAAGGCTCCTTCAGCGTGAGACCGAGCCTCCTGGCGTGGGGCAGCCGGCGGGCTTGCCCGTGGACAGTGAGCCCGAAGGCTCCTTCAGCGCGAGACTGAGTCTCCTAGCTTGGGGCAGCCGGGGTTCGGCGTCGAGACCAGGGAGAGGAATCCGAGGTCGGCGGCCGAGACCGACTCGGGGAGGTCGGCGATGATTCGAACCGAGCCCCTGCAGGAAGGAAAGAAGAAGAAGAACCAGTCAGCAGGAGTCCCGGGCGTCAGCCCTGGGGAACCCCCTCCGACGGTCAAGTTAGCTCCTGAAGAAGATTCGATTCAGAAGGCAAGATAGAGCAGTTTTAATGCTATTCGGACAGAAGTCCTTTAAGGGTTTCGGAAGCTTGGGGAGGCCTCCGTTTTTCCCACCACCCTCTTGGCCACAAATAGCGGGATATTTATAGCAGAGGATAGCGGATGGTTAACGGTGGCAGCCGATATAGGACTAAATGAAGGTTTACTGATAAACCGCCATAGCGCCCGATCCAACACCGGAGTGGGCCGGACTCGGCTACCGGGCCGAAGGGGGTTGGGCCGCTGACGGGCTGAAGCCTGTTGGGCCCTGGGCTGCCGCGCTGCTCCCGGGCCGTAGGCTAGTGGGCCGCTGACGGGCTGAAGCCTGTTGGGCCGGGAGCGATGGTGCCGCTTATGGGCCGAAGGCTGCTGGGCCGCTGACGGGCTGAAGGCCGCCGGAGGGTCTGGTACTGCTGCTGTTGGGCTGAATGGGGTTTGGGCCTGCTTCGATGGGCCGAATCGGATTCTGCCTCATCAAAAGTGATTGGCTTTAGTCCAAGTGGGAGATTGTTAGTATTAGATGGTCTCAAAGCCAATCCGATACTGTGTACTTATTCAGATTATTAATAAATGGCAATAATTCATTGTGTATGATTAATTCGATCTTTGTTTATCGTATCACGATGAAGTCCATGAACATGTGCAACAGTCTTCGGATTATGATGAGATCATAATTACGGGACCAAAGACTTATAAACACATGTTCTTAATTGTTCCTAGTCGTTGGATGTTTGAGATAGGACATCGAACATCCGGATAGACTAGTATAGGTTACTTCAGCTCATATGATGAGGGTGACTGATCCCACAAGTCACTTGTGTGGAGACACTATGTTGAACCTATAGGTGCTCATTGGTGAATGAGTTCACTGAACTGATCCGACTATGAATCGTTGGATGGTAATCACCTCACTGTTAACCATCTCGATTCATTTGTCACGGTTGCGTGGATGATCCTTGGACCTGAGATTCCAAAGATATCTTGTTGGTAGGTTTCTGAGCTTTGACCTTGACGAACGAATCCTTAACCAAGGGTTATCAATAAGTCAAGCGATTGGATTCAGGGAAATGCCCTCGAAGGTAATTGTGTGTTCAATACGGGATCATCCGCTCACGGTTGTTTGAGAGAGAATGTTTCGAGAATGATGCGCTTAAAGTCCCTGGCCAGGGCGGACTATGTAATCGATAAGGAGTTATCGGATTCAGATTAGTGGCATCTGATTCAAGTGAATCGACCAAATAGGGTTTAACAGTAAACCATGCCCTAGGTCGATTCGGGAACATTGCACGGATGAAGGATTATATCCGCGCGCTAGCCGATGACAGAAAGGTTCCAATAGAGGGTTGCGATAACCCCAGTGCCATCCAAGATCACGCGTTGTTGCTTGGCATCCAATGTGATCGGCAGTCCGTCTGAATTTATTGTGGGACATTAAATTCGTCTGATTAATTGAATATAAGGATATTAATGAATTCGGTGGGTCAGTAAAGGGTTACTGGACTTAATGGGCTATTAACTGGACTGGTATTTGGGCCTAAAGGGTTACACGCAAATGGTTTTCAAGTCGATGGATAATCCGACAGGATTTCGGATAAGTCTGGGTTTTTATGAAAAACTGCAAACTGACTTCTTATAAAAGAATGGATTCTACGTCCGAGGCCAGCAACCCTGACCTAGTCGTCATTCGTTCTTCCTCACTTTCTCTCTCCTCTAGGCGTGCGGTTCCCAACTGCTCCACCTTCCGTTCGACGGGGATTCCGAATCCGCATGTCGTGGCGAATTACGCGTAGTCAGACGGGATCTTCGAACACCGCAGCGAGCGAGGAAGCGAGGACGATCCATCGCGAGGAGAACCGCGTGGATACCGCTAGAGGTCGGGCATCTGCGCGACTTGCGGCATCGCTCCGACGGAACCGAAAAATGAATGCGGATTCGAATCCGCGCAAGGTGAACTCGATTTTCCCCGGCTTTATTTTAACAATAAAAACGGGATGGATCTGATCCCGAACTTATTATTCCGCTGCGTTTTACGGTCGGATCCCGCCACAACGATCCAAACAGTTAATAAATCCTTAATTAACTAATGATTCAAAATCATCAAGCCCAAATAAAATAAAATTGAATAATAAATTTTAATTTTTCAAAACCCGTTTTGAACTATAAAATTAAAATCCAATTTACAAATTTTCTAATGGGCTAAATTGGGGTTCAATAGGGTTTAAATAAGGGGTTTAATACTGGCCAGGGCCCAGCCAGCAGGGCACCTGGTTCGAGCACCTGGCTCGGCCGGGGGCCAGGACCCAGTGCACCCTGGCTCAGCCAGGGGCTGGACTTGGTCCGGCCGGCCCAGTCCACAAGTGGCCCAGCCACTCTCTCCCACCCGAGCTGGACTCCTTCTTCCCGAAACCCTAACGTCTTGCAGGGAACATGGCGGCGGGAGGAGATTTGCAGGGTGCCGCCGGCCGGCCCCCCCCGGTGCCGCCGGCCCCGGCCGGCGATGCCCCCGGCGCCGGTGGTGGCAAAAGAAGGTCCCAGCCGAGCCCCAAAATCCTCCCCTTTTGAATTTCTGTTTTTCATAAAAACTTAAGAAGAGGAAGAAGATGGAGGCCCTTCCAATGGTCTATCCGGCATCAGCGAGCAGCCCTGTGATGGCCGGAGATATTCCCCATATGAACCTGGGTACCGGTCCGCCATCCCAACACTTGGGAACCCGAATGAGGCTGTCGTAAACCCACCATTTTTCGTCCCACGAAGAACATGAAGAACCCCAAATAAAAATCCGATTTTGCAGAATAAATTAATCTTATTAATTGTGTTCATCACATGAACACAAATCCAGCAAAATGGGATCGACTTCGCACATGGAATAATACATGAAAATATTAAATTCGGAGACCGAAACGGGACGAGAAACAGTGGAACCTGACTTTGATACC
The DNA here is from genome assembly GCA_030544215.1 of Zantedeschia hybrid cultivar. Taxonomy (NCBI): domain Eukaryota; kingdom Viridiplantae; phylum Streptophyta; class Magnoliopsida; order Alismatales; family Araceae; genus Zantedeschia; species Zantedeschia hybrid cultivar. The sequence goes on along the minus strand of JARZZO010000003.1, from coordinate 28,904,495 downwards.
ACTGTTGGGTTTCTCGGGTTTCTCCGGATCGCTCCCGCAGCGGAAAATAAAATATTAAAACAGCGATCCATTCCTGTTTCGGAAAACAACAATCGATTATCGGATAATCGAAGTTCTCATCGTGTGCGGATTCGAATCCGTAGCCGTTCGGTTCCGTCGGTGCGACATTGCAAGCCGCGCAAGCACCCGGCCTCTAGCGAAGTCCACGCGATCCTCCCCGCGACGGATATCCTTGCGTTCCTCATTCTTCGCAGCCCACGAAACCTCCGTCGGTCACCGCAACGATCGCCGCAACGCGCGGACGATTTCCCGTCAAACGGGATTCGGAGAAGCGACGGAGCAGATCTAGATCTGTCTGGATGCCAGAGAGATAGAGAAACAGAGGAGGGGCGGCTAGGGTTTGCAGCAGCTTGGCCTGCTCAACCCGTTCGCTATGTTTTATACTAACCGCACGATTTTTTATAAAAACCATCTGTTTGTATAAAACCCACTTATTTATCCATTGCCTTGAGAATCATTTGCGTGTGACCCTCTAGGCCCAAGTACCAGTCCAGTTAATGGCCCAACAAGCCAGTGACTCCTCATTGGCTTTATTAATCAATTAATAACCCTTTATTAATTAATTAATCAATCGAATTGATGTCGCACATCGAATTCGACCGAGCTTCTGATCACGTTGGGTGCCAAGCAACATCGCGTGAACCCGGAAGGTATTGGGGTTAAGTAACCCACTCTTGGAACCTTTTCGCCGACAGTTACCGCGTGGATATAATCCTTTATTCGTACAATGCTCTCGAGTCAACTCAGGGTATGGCGAGCTGTCAAACCCTAACCGGTCGACTCACTTGGATTGGATGCCACTGATGAATATCGGAAAACTCCTTTTCCGATATTATCGTCCGCCCTGGCCAGGGACTTCCGTGCATCCTTCCTAGAGCATTCTCTCTCTAAGTACCGAGAGCGAATGATTCCTTATTGACACACAATTCCCTTCGACTGTATTCCGCTGTACCCAATCATTGGCGTATTAGAATCTCGTGGCTTGAGATTCGTAAACCAAGGTCAAAGCACAGAAGTCCACCGACAAGGTGTCCTTGGTGTCTCAGGTCTGAGGACCATCCACGCAACTGCGACAATAGAATCAAGCTGGTTGACAGTGACGTACAATACCATCCAGCGATTCAGTCGGATCAGTTCAGTGAACTCATTCTCCAATGAGCACCTATAGATTCGCCTTAGTGTCTCCACACAGGTGACTTATGAGATTAGTCACCCTCATCATATGAGCAGGAGTAATCTGTACTAGTCTAATCGGATATCCGATGTCCTTCTCGGATATCCTCCGACTAGGAACGATTAAGAATATATGTATTTAAGTGATCAGTCTCATTAGTATGATCTCATCATAATATGATCACTATAGCACATATTCACGGACTTCATTATGAAACGATAATTAATGTGATTTACACATGATGAATATTATGCCATTATATTAATAAATGAACGAGATTTACATAGTCAGATTGGCTTGTAGGCCACCTAAAACTAACAATATGCACATTAATAGGTTATGTTTAGACTCTATCAGAAGAACCTTAAATGTGTCAAGCGACCTAGACACCCCTCAATAAAAGGTGTATGTATCCCTGGACGTCCTTCAGAATTTTCTACCATACCCAAATTTATTAAATCCACGATTAATTTCCAAAGTGTAGAAATTAATAATCTAATTTTAGGGTCATTAACAAGGAAAACAGGGGTTTAACAGAGAATTAGTGATGACATGAATAGGTTAATAATTCATTAAATAGGCTAGAAAAATCAATCATGCTAACTAGAATAGACTTAGAAGGCATCAATATGTCAAAAGGTGAATTAAGACATTGGTAATAGAATGGCTACATGATTAATAGGAAGAAGAAATAAAGGTTACGAATTTCAAATTTAAACCACATCTAACTGTTAGGATGCCAATCACAAATAGCGTCAGGGTTCCTAGACGCCTATCAGAATAGAAAATAGGTTTTATAGCTTTTCTCATGAAAATCACATAGTTCGACATGAACAATCAACCACATATATTCCATTGTATCTAATACTTCTTTTACCACCATAAACTTCATCACTACTATAATACATAGTAAAATAGCTTGAAAATAAGTTTTTATATATAAAAATATCTATATAAAAAGGATTAATCATCACTTGCCTCTACACTAAGAACAAGAATTCAAAGAAGTCCTCCTAGGAAAGGTGGAGAACTCCTCCAAGCACGCACACCACCTCCCGAAGAGCCTCCACACGCAGCCTTCCAAGCGCCATGCGAAAGCCACCAAGAACTCTCTTCAAATCTCTGTCAACCGTCTCTAAATCTCTCTCTTGGGAAAGAGACATATTAAAAGGGTTTTGGCGGTGAAGACATCTATAAATAAATTGCTAGGGTCGAGTCCAATGCGGAGGGGAACTCTTTGATAAAGGAAACAATGGGATTCTCTTTGAACTGGGTTAGTGATCTAAATCGCATCTGCCCGACTAGACGCCCACTAGGGTTCCTAGTTGGGTTTCCAGTAGGATTACTAATCTTCTTATTCACATCTAGGTTGGTGGACGCCTTTTAGATGTCCGACAAGGGTTCTCTAATGGGCCTAATCCAAGCTACTGATGGGCCCCTGGTAGGTTCCTAACAGGTCAGGTATTGCAAGATGAGTATTCACAACCATTAGATCTACTTTTAGATGATCGGATGGCCCAAAAATTGGTAGCAAAGAAGCACTGGGGAGCCTGCCCATGTCCCCCGTGTGGGCTGTGTGCAAATGCTGCAATCCATGCGGGATATTCACCCATACAACATGGCTTCCATGCACGGGCTTGACTCGACAATGCCTAATGGCCATCATATTTAAATATGATGACCTGTCATTATTGTTTTAACGAAAAAGATCACACACCTCCTCCCAAACCCTTACCTTTTACCCTCTCTTGAATTTAAGGAGTTGAAGGCACTGCAACATACGGGACCTAGTACCTTTACATGAATATTAACAGCTATTAGGTGTGCTTTTAAATATGTAATGGCCAAGGTGGAGGGGGCTAGAAAGTATAGGACGGAATGGGCTCTTCACTATCAGTGAGTAGAGACAAAGAGGAGTTATTTTTTAGATTAGTTAAGGGTAGTTTTGCCATTTACTTTAGGAAGAAGGAATATTCTCATGGAAGATCTTTTCTTAAAATGTTTAGTAACTCGAGGGATGCACCAAAAGATTGTACGAAGATTTTTTTTAAGATTCCTTTATTTAAATGTGCTTTATTCTTGATTGTCTCCATAGTGTTTAGTATGTGGCTATCTAAGTGTGTATACTTTATTTCATCAAATTTCAAAATTATTACTGCCATTAAATTTTCTATTAAAGTTATACCTTATGTTGAATTGCTGCCATTAAGTTTTGTATTAAAGTTACACTTGTCTTATTTGGCACTTGGAATTAATATAATAAACCTCTTGTTTTTCTCTTGGATGTATCAAGTATGTCTAGTTGCCATTCGTTCTGCTACTTTTAATAGCTTGGAAGTTTCAGAAATAGGCAGCATATAGCTGTCATTGTCATTGCCATTACTTTGCTTTTTGGTTGGCTATGGGTTACGTAAGACTTTGTTGATATCAAACTCAGTTGTCTCTTTGCTTTGATCTTTTCCTATAAATGGTAGCATATGTACATGCCTAGGTAATCCCCTTTTATACCAATGCTCATCGATGTTGTAGAAGCCAAGAGAGGCTATAGGATTTCCCTTGGATCTAGTATTGTATCTCCTTTCAAATCATCAAACTTAGATAATATGTCTAAGTCGTTCACCTTTAATCACTTGGGATTGGGTGGTATAGGGAAAATATCATTCATCATGCGGTCCGTGCACCCTTTATTTTCCCCAAGACATGCGAGGGGGATGTAAAAACAGGTTGAAGCAAAGGTAGAAGGTATATGAGTCTATCTTTTGTTCTATTTTTAGGTAGATTTGCTTATCATCATATATTAAGATTTATGACTATATTTTTATACATATATTTTTCAATGAGAATATCCATGTACATGAACACTTTATTCTAAGGAAATACTTTTCTTTTGACCATCATGGAAACCAAGATCTTATTCAAAATTATTCTACTTGTCCTTTCAATTTAGTTTTTAAGATATTTACATCATGCTTATAGTACAACTAGAAAAAGCATTTCCTAGATCTTAAATGGAGAATTTTTCGTATCTAGAAGATTCTTTTTTAAGATATTTAATTGATTGTTTGTTGAACAAGGGAAGGTTATTATTCATACTAGTAGGTTTATTTTAACTCATTGCTTTATAACAATTCAATTAGGTTTGTTATACCTTATCACAATGAATATTGGGATTGGATCCACACACCTTGCTTTTGTGTAAATATGACAACTTTTACCTTAAATCATTTATAACAAGTTATAAAACATTTTCATTAAAAATGTTGTGGTAATTGTTAAGTGATACTTCATGCTAAGTAATTGAATCGAAGGATTTGGGCACTTCTTCCTTAACATCTTTTCTTCATCTTGCCTTGTTAACTTTTATTTTAGACACCAAAATAATATAATACGGTTCCTAGTTTCATTAAGATCAGAGCTCAAAGAATGAGATTATGAAATATACCTCGCTCCCTATTATTATGAAAATACTATGTGCAAATTGGAGCATACAATGAAAATAGATGGGCTCGTAGCTTGTTCATTATTGTTCATTGTCATAAAATTGTGAATGTCTTGTTGGGTTCTCGGGTTTCTCCGGATCTCCTGTGCAACGGAAATAAAAATAAAACGGAGATCCGTTCCCATTTCGAAAAACTAAAAATCACGATAATCGGATTATCAGATCTTACCGTGTGCGGATTTGAATTCGCAACCGTTCGGTTCCGTCGGTGCGACACCGCAAGCCGCGCAAGTGTCTGACCTCTAGCGGATTCCACGCGATCCTCCTCGCGACGGATATCCTCACGTTCCTCGTTCTTCGCAGCCACGAAACCTCCGCCGGTCGCCGCAACGATCGCCGCAATGCCCGAACGATTTCCCGTTGCACGGGAGCCGGAGAAGCGGCGGAGTAGATCCGGGGATCCGGATCTGGCCTGGGGCGCCAGAGAGAGAGAGAAAGAGAGGAGGGGGTGGCTAGGGTTAGTAGTAGCTTGGCCTGCTCATCCTGTTCGCTACATTTTATACTAACCGCGCGTTTTATCATAAAACCCCCCTGTTTATATAAAACCCACTTATTTATCCATCGCCTTGATAATCATTTGAGTGTGACCCTCTAGGCCCAATTACTAGTTCGGTTAATAGCCCAATAAGCCCAGTAACTCCTTACTGGCTTTATTAATCAATTAATAACTTTTTATTAATTAATTAACGAATCGAATTGATGTCGCACATCGAATTCGACCGGGCCTCCGATCACGTTGGGTGTCAAGCAATACTACGTGAACTCGGAAGGTATCGGGGTTAAGTAACCCACTCTTGGAACCTTTCCGCCGACAGTTACCGCGTGGATATAATCCTTCATTCGTACAATGCTCTCGAGTCAACTCAGGGTATGTCATGCTGTCAAACCCTAACCGGTTGACTCACTTGGATTGGATGCCGCCGATGAATATCGGAAAACTCCTTTCTTAATATTATCGGCCGTCCTGGCCAGGGATTTCCGCGCATCCTTCTTAGAGCATTTTCTCTCTAAGTACCGAGAGCGAATGATTCCTTATTGACACACAATTCCCTTCGACGGTATTCCGCTATACCCAATCCTTGGCTGTTTAGAATCCTGTGGTTAGAGATTCATAAACCAAGGTCAAAGCACAGAAGTCCACCGACAAGGTGTCCTTAGTGTCTCAGGTCTGAGGACCATCCACGCAACTGCGACAATAGAATCAAGCTGGTTGACAGTGAGGTACAATACCATCCAACGATTCAGTCGGATAAGTTCAGTGAACTCATTCTCCAATGAGTACTTACAGATTCGCCTTAGTGTCTTTACACAAGTGACTTATGAGATCAGTTACCCTCATCATATGAGTAGGAGTAATATGTACTAGTCTAACCGGATATCCGATGTCCTTCTCGGATATCTTCCGACTAGGAACGATTAAGAACAAGTGTGTTTCAATGATCAGTCTCATTAGTATAATCTCATCATAATCTGATCACTATCGCACATATTCACGGACTTCATTATGAGACGATAATTAATACGATTTACACACAATGAATATTATACAATTATGTTAATAAATGAACGAGATTTACATAGTCAGATTGGCTTGTAGGCTACCTAAGACTAACATGTCTATATGCAGGTGGATGTTGGAGACAGAAAAGTCTCATACTTAAGAATGCCAAAATCTAATGGTGGGAAATTACGAATGGTCTAATTACATGTTCCTAGAATAACGTGGACTATGGACAATCTAAATACCACATAAGTTTGTAAATTACTAAATAAGTAACTGAGTTGACGACTTTTAGGAGGCACTCCCACATCATGACATGAGAAGTTGTGGTGGTGATGGATGCACTGATCATGGCAAATAGTTTACAACCCTTGACAAGTTTAATAGCTGATGGTCTCGTTTTTGGCATTTGAAAGGATTCGTCAACTATTGGCAGTCCAATAGCCAATGGTTTTATCTACTGGCCATGTTGGCGCAACGTGTACATGAGGCCACAACAATAGAGGAAGAAATGAGGCATATTCTTTCTCCCTTGCTAAACCTTTTGCATCAATTAACTGTAGAGATTCTATACTTCCGATATCGATCCAAATATTATCCACTTCTTCATTTACAATAAGAAGGCTAAGAAGTAGAAGATGAAGTAACTTGCACAAGTAACAATGACTGATTGGCTGATCACACAGGTGGTGGATGCCACACATAGTGGTGGAAGATCAAGGTACATTTATCTTTCATGGAAGATCAAGGATCATTTATACTTTATTTCTAAATTCTTTAATCTTTTCAGGCCCAAGATCTATGGAAGGGTAAAGATCTATGGAAGGGTAATGACTGCTGACAATAACTAATTGACATTTATCCATGCAAAGCGGCACATATCTGTGGGTCAAGAGGTCACCATCAACTATAATTTCCCACTGGAAGAAAAGAAGATGTCATGCAACTATGGTTCTCCAAGGTGATGCATCTTTTACTACAAACAGTCAGTGCTCAAGACATATGGTGCAACAAACAAGGAAAATGGAAAAAGGAGACTCGTGAACAATCAAATGTGTTGGTCACTTAAGGACCAAGAATATACAGACATAGCATGATGTAGTCAAAAGCTCAGAGACGTGGTAAGAGGACATAGCAGTCTATCCTCTTTGAAGTCATAGTTCTAGTCTTGTAATCTAGTTATGATTGAACCAGACCACACTATCAGGGATAGGAAATTAATATATTCTTATTAGAGGCCTCCTTACGTGTGAATGCTTCAAAAATTGGAAACCTTGACCAGTAAATTGTTGCAAGAAGAAATTGTGAATTTTCATTGTCTGGAGTTGGAGACACTTCCCATGACGAGGACAATGATGATGAACCTCCCCTCCATTGCTCCCAAAATTGTTGGTAATAGGTGATTGTGTACTGATGCAGAGAATGAAAGCTCGTCTGGCTCAAGACATGCTAAAGATAATAGCATAGTTGCTCAGCACATATTACTAGATTATTTTCATTGTTGAACAGCTACATTCACGAACTGCACCTCGAGAGAACTTAGCATTTTTTCGGCAGAGGCCTCAAAAATTTTGATAAACCATGCAGTAACATTAGACAAAACTTTGTACAGGATTCCTAAATAGTAAAGAGTTCACAAAAGAGAAAACAAATGGGAATGGCTTTTGAATGTTCACTTCATGAGATCTATCTCTACACATGTAAAATTGTGTCTTATTATGATTGAACCCACTGTTACTCACTACTTGAGGTTTATAGCAATAGAGCTTGTCCAAAACATTTATGTTGACATCAATAAATTCGCTTAGTTTGGCCCAACCCATTTGGGGGCAATTTTTTGAATGGTAGAACGATTGGGTTGGACTGTACATGTTGGTTTCGAGTAATTGTAGCTGCATTGTGGCACAGTGCAACATAATGTCGTAGAATCCTGCCCTGTGGGATTTGGACTATTGGATTGAGTGGAGGCACAATCCTCTTTTTTTTTATAAAAAAATTAACTGTCTAATCAAAGATCGAACTGCATGCACATGAGTCCCTTTGGTCCCCCCCCCGCTCTTTTGAATTTTTAGTTTTTTTTTTATTACATCCTAATATAGTCATCTGATCGAATTGATCAGACAACACCGTCGAGGTTTGTGCAGCAAGTCTTACGCTCTGGCTTGAACCTGGCAGGCCTTTAGTGAATCCGATAACTTGTTTGTACCATGTTCTATGCTTTGCCGCCCATCAGCTAGACATAAGAATAAAGTATTATTCTTAACTGCTAGGTTGTTATAGGAAAAAAAAAAAAATACAGACTCATTTTTTTTTGCAACCTTATTTTCTACACTTTTGAAGAGTCCCTACTTTTTCATAGATTTGTTTTTTGATCATGTCATTAAATGTTGTGAAAACAATCCGTGAAGATTTCTAGTTTGCCCTCCATGTGGCACACAATTTTGCTTTTTTTCCAGACATTTTGCTTCCTTTTATCTATGGAATCCGCTTAGTTAGAGGCAGATAGAGATGCTCCCTTCATCTTCAGTTCTTGTTATCACTGGCTGGTTCATAGTGGTTCACTAGTCAGCAAAGGCTCCTTCATGATGGCTTTTCCCTACAGTAGCACTTGTTTCATGCTCGTGTTCCCGTTGGTGTGTTGTTTGAATGAACTTCTCCTAGCATCCTCCCTAATGTTGTATGAACTAACTTCTCCTAGATCACCCCCACAAACAAGTTCCTGGTCAGGTTTTCACTTCAAGCAAATGTGGAAAAGGTATGCCAATGAATTCCATGATTTTCTAATAATGATCTTATCATGATTAGGAGATGCAAACTAGGAATATTCCTTAAATCATACCAACTGAATCAACATAATTGATAGGTTAGGATTTACGATCTCGAAAGAATTTCTTACAGTGCACACGATAATGAAACTTATAGAGTAGAAGGGTACACCTTTTAGGCCTATAACATATAATGTTGCTTCGTGGAGTAAACTTTCAAGGATAGTTTTTGAAAATCTTCTACATTCCACTTCCCTGATTTTTTCCTTTAGTACATATGGAATCCTTTACTACATTTAGACCAACCTCAATTATTTTCTACATCCCCAAGCCCATAGCCTTACATGCCAACGATCATGTGATTCTTCCAGTAGTTGTAATTAGACCCATTAGATAATACATGTCTAGTAGTAGACTGTCTTTCGCCAAATAGAACTGAAGGTCTAAAATATGCCATAGCCTTTAGATCTCTCTAAAGGATATTAGTCTTTTAACTTAGAGACGTACTTGATACCAATTGTTTGCCTAGCAGTGTAGGGGGTCAGGGGAGGTGAATAGCATTTTTTGGACTCCACGCAATAGAACATGAACTCAATGAAAGCACATAAGAAGGGAGATAGAAGATACGGAGTCAAACACATAAGGAGGCACAATGATTCTTATAGTGGTTCGGTTACATGGTGACCTACGTCCATTCCTCAAGAACTATTGGATATTCACTAGATGAAATCTAGTAAAGGTGTACATACACTTGCTATTTGATATGGTGCTAGCTCGCCGAACCACATAAATACACACTTGCTCAAACATGAGCAACTCACACAATCAAATGAAGTGAACAAGAAAAGAACAAAGAAATCAAACAAATTTTTATGCTATCGATGAAGTTTGATCTCTCCTTTTTACGTAGCAGCTGGCCAAGACGTTTTGGATTGCAATTGAGAGCTCAGGGGTCATCGCAAGATGAATCTTGGACAAGAGCTTTTCTCATATGCTTGGGTTTGAGGCAAGCATATCAACTCCTTTTATAGAACTTAGGTCACTAAAGAGCCATTGAGGAAGCAAGGAAGGTGAGTCTTCAACAAATAGCAAGGCCAACGATCAAAAAACATTGTGTGATCGAGCAAGTGTCGATACCTTGGCTAGGGGTGTTGACACCCTGACAAGAAAACTCAATTCATAATGGCTTCTATGGCATGGAGGTGTCAAACCCCTAGAGCTTTCTAGTGGTGTCTTCATTGGAGTGTCATCTTCTTGAACCAAGGAATAGACAGACAAAATAAGGTTTGTCATTCATCAAAATCAAAAAGTTTTCAACAAGCAATATATGAAATACTACAAGATTGAACTAGCCATTTTAAACTTGCAAGACACCACATTCTCCCTTCCATGAAACTTCCTCAGACTAGGCATGGAAATCTGCTTCATTGAAAGAAATAAACCTCATGGTTTGATCTTGTTGAACCCCACAAGTGACAATAATGGAGAAAGAATCAAGGATAATGAAATTAGATGCATATATCCTTATTTGAAATTCTGCACAAAAGATATGTTTACTTTCCTATATGCATGTCAAACCAATGACATAACAAAGTTTTTCTTTCTAATGAAGTATCTACAAAGAATGCACACATGCATACACATGAAATCACACATACATATAGGAAAGAATAGAATTTGCAACCATGATTTATAAGTTCAATAAATAGCAAAGCTGCCTTGGGGAAGCACATAATAAGGCTAAGTCAAAGTGCTGTGGAATATGGAATATGACATGAATGACATTGACATGGCTTGTCATATAACCAGGGATTTCCAACATTGGTTTGCTTTGCCATTCATGCTGCATTCTCCTTAGATTGGATCTTGTATCCATGTCAATTGTGTAAAATAAGAGCAATGTATTATCATAGAAAGCCACACAAACTAGATGCATCAATATGGGATAATGTATAGGAAAGGAAAAAAGCAATCCCAACCAAACAAGACAAGATTGCATGAACATGAGTTCATATGCAAAAGCTAATTATCATAGGGACACATAAAGAAAGGCATTGTGCAAGGTCATCATAAAAGAGAAAAATTAATGATTCAAAAAACAAAGATAAAAACTACAAATAAATTCAATTCAATTTAGCTGAGGTGGAGAAAGATAATCATCATACACTAACACATTGTTGGTCTAAATGAAAATGCGAAGAAACAAAACAAGATATTTGAAGGAAGTGAAAAGTTAAGGACATAATCATATTGGAATGTAGCTAAGGGGAAACCATCTACTTGATAGACCATAAAACACATGTAATGTTACGCCCCGTATCTGGTTCATTTTTTATTTTATTTTTTTAAATTCGAAATTCGATCACGTAATCTCAGAACAAATTCTACCATAACGAACATATATGAGAGCTAAACAACCACAAGGCGATTTTAAATAAATGTCATAACCATCAAGTAACCCAAAATATCCAAATATAGCCAACACCAAAGTTCACAAATTACAATTTCCATCAATTGTGTATAAATTCTCAATCTTATCAAATAAATAAAAATACATCAATCTCTCATTATTCCTATTGCATCAAGTCTAAGAAAACTGTAAATTTCAATCTAATAACCTCTTGAAGATGTCAAATACCTCAATCAGAAGTCTTCTCAGATTCTAGATTCTCTTTCTTTAACTCTGAAAATATTAATAGGGTTTATGAGTACAACTACTCAGTAGGCTTCAAACAATCCACATGACTTAACATATAGTAAACTTTATAAATCACATTATACAATTATATTAAATATGAACACAGTTCTACATATAGCTCAAATAAGAACATGATACAAAACAAAGTCAGATATAAACTTATCAAATCAAATACGTTTTCTAATAGCATGAATAAATTAATTAACATATAGCATATATGTCATAATCGAACTCATATCAAACATATCAAATTCTACTAGCCATGATCAGAACGTATCACATAACATATCAAATTATCAGGGTGTTACGTATCGCCATCTCCTGAGTACATGTCATATCAAATAGCAATTATCATGGCGTAGTAGCTTATCAAATTTGATTCATATCATGGATCATATAGTTAAGAAAGATTCATATGATTACAAAGGGATAGCCGAACATGATAATCAAAAGATCTAAATGACCAAGTTGAATTTAAATGAACATATCGAGTAAGGATTTCAGATTTATGTGCCAATCAAACAAATCAAATCATATCATAGCAAACATACATCCAAACCACAACATAAGGAGCCAAACAAAACAAATATTAAAGCATCTAGACAAATGATGTAAATGTCTTAGTCACTGCACAGAACCGGAGAGTCTAAGTCCCACCTGTTGGGATTTCTCGGTTTCTCCGGATCGCTCACGCAGCGGAAAATAAAATATTTAGAGTGATCCGTTCCCGTTTCGAAATCTAAAGTACGATAATCGGATTATCGAAGTTCTCACCGTGTGCGGATTCGAATCCGCAACCGTTCGGTTCCGTCGGTGCGACACCGCAAGCCGCGCAAGCGCCCGCCCTCTAGCGAAGTCCACGCGATCCTCCCTGCGACGGATATCCTCGTGTTCCTCGTTCTTCGCAACCCACGAAACCTCCGCCGGTCGCCGCAACGATCGCCGCAACGCGCGGACGATTTCCCGTCGAACGGGATTCGGAGAAGCGGCGGAGCAGATCTGGATATGTCTGGACGCCAGAGAGAGAGAGAAACTGAGGAGGGGCGGCTAGGGTTAGCAGCAGCTTGGCCTGCTCAGCCCGTTCGCTATGTTTTATATTAACCGCGCAGTTTTTCATAAAAACCCCCGGTTTGTATAAAACCCACTTATTTATCCATCGCCTTGAGAATCATTTCTGTGTGACCCTCTAGGCCCAAGTACCAGTCCAGTTAATGGCCCAACAAGCCCAGTGACTCATCATTGACTTTATTAATCAATTAATAACCCTTTATTAATTAATTAATCAATCGAATTGATGTCGCACATCGAATTCAACCGGACCTCCGATCACGTTGGGTGCCAAGCAACACCGCGTGAACCCGGAAGGTATTTGGGGTTAAGTAACCCACTCTTGGAACCTTTCCGCCGACAGTTACCGTGTGGATATAATCCTTCATTCGTACAATGCTCTCGAGTCAACTCAGGGCATGGCGAGCTGTCAAACCCTAACCGGTCAACTCACTTGGATTGGATGTCGCTGATGAATATCGGAAAACTCCTTTCCCGATATTATCGTCCGCCCTGGCCAGGGACTTTCGCGCATCCTTCCTAGAGCATTCTCTCTCTAAGTACCGAGAGCGAATGATTCCTTATTGACACACAATTCCCTTCGACGGTATTCCGCTGTACCCAATCCTTGGCGTATTAGAATCCCATAGCTAGAGATTCGTAAACCAAGGTCAAAGCACAGAAGTCCACCACCAAGGTGTCCTTGGTGTCTCAGGTCCGAAGACCATCCACGCAACTGCGACAATAGAATCAAGCTGGTTGACAGTGAGGTACAATACCATCCAGCGATTCAGTCGGATCAGTTCAGTGAACTCATTCTCCAATGAACACCTACATATTCGCCTTAGTGTCTCCACACAAGTGATTTATGAGATCAGTCACCCTCATCATATGAGCAGGAGTAATATGTACTAGTCTAACCGGATATCCGATGTCCTTCTCGGATATCCTCCGACTAGGAACGATTAAGAATATGTGTGTTTAAGTGGTCAGTCTCGTTAGTATGATCTCATCATAATCTGATCACTATAGCACATATTCACGGACTTCATTATGAAACGATAATTAATGCGATTTACACATAATGAATATTATGCCATTATATTAATAAATGAACGAGATTTACATAGTCAGATTGGCTTGTAGGCCACCTAAAACTAACAATCTCCCACTTGGACTAAAGCCAATCACCTTTATACAATAAGCCCATAGACTCTAGGTGACGCTCAAACACAATTTGAGCCAATGGCTTTGTCAGTGGATCTGCTATATTGTCGACCGATGGAACTCTTTCCACTACTACATCTCCTTTGGATATGATCTCTCTGATAAGGTGAAAGCGCCTTAGAATATGCTTCGATTTCTGATGAGACCGCGGCTCTTTCGCTTGCGCAATCGCTCCATTGTTGTCGCACAACAGTGGAACAGGCACAGAGATGCTGGGAACAACGCCGAGGTCGGTGATGAATTTCTTCAACCACACTGCTTCCTTGGCGGCTTCAGATGCAGCGATGTACTCAGCTTCAGTCGTCGAATCTGCAGTGGTTACTTGGTTGGAACTTTTCCAGCACACTGCGCCTCCGTTCAAAGTAAACACGAATCCAGATGTTGACTTGCTATCATCTGGATCTGACTGGAAACTCGAGTCAGTAAAGCCTCGTAGTTTCAAGTCACCTTCTCCATAGACAAGAAACATATCCTTAGTTATTCTCAAGTACTTAAGGATACATTTCACTGCCTTCCAGTGCTCTTCGCCTGGATCTGCCTGAAATCTGCTCGTAACACTTAGAGCATATGCAACATCAGACCGTGTACATAGCATGACATACATGATAGATCCTATGGCAGAGGCATAGGGTATTCTATCCATGAATGCCCTCTCATCAGGAGTCTTAGGAGACTGCTCCTTTGAGAGAATAATTCCATGTCTCATCGGTATGAAACCTCTCTTTGAATTTTCCATGCCAAACTTTTTAACTATGGTATCTATGTACAAGGATTGGGTCATTCCAAGCATCCTCTTTGATCTATCTCTATAGATCCGTATTCCCAATACGTAGGATGCTTCTCCCAAATCCTTCATGGAGAAGTTTTTCGACAGCCAGATCTTTACTGATGACATCATAGCAACATCATTCCCAATGAGTAGTATGTCATCTACGTAAAGAACTAGAAAAGTGACTGCACTCCCACTGGTCTTTTTGTACACACAAGGCTCATCTTCATTCTTAATGAAGTTATAAGACTTGACTGCCTCGTCAAATCTTATGTTCCAGTTCCGGGAAGCCTGCTTCAGTCCATAAATGGACCTCTGAAGCTTGTACACTTTATCTGGAGATTCTTTGGATGTGAAACCTTCTGGTTGTATCATATACACCTCCTCCTCAAGGTTACCATTGAGAAAGGCAGTCTTCACATCCATCTGCCAGATTTCATAATCAAAATGTGCAGCAATGGCGAGTAGAACTCTGATCGACTTTATCATGGCAACTGGTGAGAAAGTCTCGTCATAGTCAATTCCTTGCCTTTGACGCTATCCCTTTGCCACCAACCTTGCCTTATAAGTGTCGATCCGTCCATCAGCATCGATCTTTCTCTTAAAGATACACTTGCAACCGATGGGTACAATACCCTCGGGCAAGTCCTCCAAGTTCCAAACTTGGTTGGTGTACATGGACTGGATTTCTGAGTTAATGGCTTCTCGCCATTTCCCGGCTTCTGGGCCTTCTATGGCCTCTTGGTAGGTTTTAGGATCATCATCCTCATTATATTCTACCTTAGACTTACCTTCAGCAATATGTCCCACATATCGTTCGGGTATTCTAAGTACTCTACTAGATCTACGAGGCTCATCTGTGTGTACCTGAACAGATTCAGGAACTGATATCTCATCTGATGATAATGCAGCTGTTTGGGGATCTGGAACCTCTTCCAGTACTATTTTACTCCCACTGTTCTCCTGGATAAGGTATTCCTCTTCCAGAAAGACAACTTTCCTGGTGACAAACACCTTTTGTTCACCAGGATGATAAAAATAGTATCCAAAGGTTTCCTTTGGATATCCCACAAACCTGCATTTATCAGTTCGTGATTCTAGCTTGTCTGGATTATGCCTCTTTACATGAGCAGGACAACTCCAGACTTTAACATGTTTAAATTCTGGTTTCCTGCCTTTCCATATCTCATATGGAGTAGAGGCCACAGATTTGCTGGGTACTCTGTTCAGTAGGTATGCTGCTGACTCTAGAGCATACCCCAGAGGGACACTGGTAATCCCGAAAAGCTCATCATGGATCGCACCATGTCCAACAAGGTGCGATTCCTCCTTTTTTATACACCATTCATCTGTGGTGTATATGGAGGGGTCAGCTGAGAAAGGATACCATTATCCTTTAAGAATTGTGTGAAATTAGTACTCAAGTATTCTCCTCCTCGATCTGATCGAAGAGATTTAATCCTCTTTCATAATTGCTTCTCTACCTCATTCTTGAACTCCTTGAACTTCTCAAATGCTTCCGACTTGTACTTCATTAAGTACATATAGCCGAATCTTGAGAAGTCATCGGTGAACGTGATGAAGTAAGAAAAGCCACCTTTGGCTTGGGTAGACATTGGACGACATACATCTGAATGTATTAGTTCCAAAATGTCCTTGGCACTTTCTCCATGTCCAGTAAATGGAGATTTCGCCATCTTTCCCATAAGGCAGGATTCACATGTTGCAAACGATTCATAATCGAATGCTGCTAAGTAACCATACTTGTGCAACTTTTGCAACCTGCTTTCGCCAATGTGCCCAAGTCTACAATGCCACATGTAGGCTTGGTTCCACAATTCTTGCTCTTCTTAAGAGCATTATTAATATGAAGATTGTAATAAGAAACGTCTAATAGATATAGACCGTTGACTAAAGATGCTGAAGCTATTGATTTATTACCATAATAAATCGAACAACTTCTATTCTCAATAGTCAACCTATATCCTATCTTGTCCAAACAAGATATTGATATGATGTTCTTTATTATGATAGGAACATAATAACAATCTTCTAATAGTAAGGTGTCTCCCGATAGAAGCCTGAGGTTTGCTGTCCCAACAGCAATCGCCGCAACTTTTGCGCCGTTTCCTAGCCTCAATTCCACCTCACCTTGTCTCAGCTTGTGCTTGCTTGTCAGCATCTACACATCATGGCAGATATGAGAAGCACATCCGGTATCCAATACCCAAGGTGTGGAATCTCTAAATGATAAGTTGATATCTATTATATAGATATCTGAAGCTTCAGACAACTTCACTCTTCCATGAGCTTTATTATGAAGGAATTCCTTACAGTTCCTCTTCCAATGACCATACTGCTTATAGTAGAAGCAGTCACCCTTCACTACTCTTTTACCTTTGTCCTTCGATCCTTTATTGTTAGCAATCATCTCTGCTTCAGGGGCATCCAATGCCGATTCAGCAGGAGGATCAGCCTGAGGTTTGCTGTCCCAACAGCAATCGCCGCAACTTTTGCGCCGTTTCCTAGCCTCAATTCCACCTCACCTTGTCTCAGCTTGTGCTTGCTTGTCAGCATCTACACATCATGGCAGATATGAGAAGCACATCCGGTATCTAATACCCAAGATGTGGAATCTCTAACCGACAAGTTGATATCTATCATATAGATATCTGAAGCTTCAGACAGCTTCACTCTTCCATGAGCTTTATCATGAAGGAACTTCTTGCAGTTCCTCTTCCAGTGACCATACTGCTTATAGTAGAAGCAGTCACCCTTTACTACTCTTTCGCCTTTGTCCTTCGATCTTTTATCGTTGGCTATCATCTCTGCTTCAGGGGCATCTAATGCCGATTCAGCAAGAGAATCAGCTCCAGGGACAAAGTCAATGCGCTCAGATCTGAAGACATTCTTCAGGCTTCTGAACCAATCTGAGTAGATCAGGTAAGTCAAAACGGCATCAAGTATGCTACGGAGTGAGTTATTCGACGACATAATTCCCTACAGGAGATAAGTAAAATCTATTTAGCAGATGTTCAATTATTAAAATTTAAAACAAGAGAAGGTCTTTTGTTCAAGTTTAACTCCCACTAATTTTCGACGAACTGTATAACCCTCAGTTATACAGAACGGGAGACGCCGACAGTCTCCTAGTGGGGATCAGAATCTCAATGACTTGTACTACAGCCTTGTGGATAGCACAACAAACTGTAATACAATCAAAGAGCACCCAACTCATGGGACTTGCAACTCCTTGCAATATATGATCATGGCTTCGGTCCCCAGAGATTTAATGGCCTTGTGGATAGCACAACAAACCATTAATTCTGGTCTAAGCTAACCATCATTACGCGACGCGCATAGATTTGCATGCAGCCCTTGTGGATAGCACAACAAAGCTACATAGTTCCTCTACCCCGATCTATAGGCATCTAATGCCATAGCCACAGTTTCTCCTCCTAATTAAGCAGGCCTTGTGGATAGCACAACAAACCTGCCTAAAGTGATTCGAATCTTATGACTATAATGATGGTGGACCACGCGGTAAGTTCTTAACTACTCACGTTACGGCTTAGAGTTTATCTGAGGGTATTTAAATAACTTTTATCTTGGTCTCTCCTAGGTGATAGTATATAAATACATCGTATATATTTACTAAATACTATAACCTGCTTTGATTCATAATCAAAAGAAAAACAATGCATCACATACATGTCTTTAGTGTGGTCATGGATAGCACAGTGGGTTTGACTGGAGCCAATAGTCAAACGCACACACAATCTAACATAACAATTATATTAGATATCCTGGAAACACATAGGCAAAGGATCTTCATCTTTTCGCCTTCCTGGTTGCATCTGTGGATCATCCTCGCTCCTTCTTCGGTTGCCTCGATCATATTACAATAAATTCTAGACTTCACAAGTAAATTGAAGAAGGCTTTATGGCGAGTACAAGAGAGAGAGGGAGGTAGAAATACATCGGAGTATGAGAGAGAGAGGTGCGCAGACCTCTATTTATTAACAATTAATAAACAATCATACATCCACGATCCACACAATCCATTCATCACATGAATAATAAATTAAGGGCATATCCATGACCACGGTGTGTTTAAAACATCCCACATATGATTTAGCGCATCACCTGACTAAAACAAATGAGTTTTTCAAAATAAATAATTTTGGCTTTCAAAAAACTGGGATCCAATCAAAATTGGTATTTGAATTTCGAAAAACTCATTTATTAACTTAACATGTAATTAAATCAAAATTTAAAAGCATTAAACACACATCACATGCGCACACACTCCGAATTAATAATTCCAGATTATTCCATGCAAATTAGAACATTTCTAATAATCTAACACTTAGATTTAAAACCCCATTATTATTAATGACTAATCTAACTCTTAGATTAGTCCAACAAAGTTAATTAATAATTTAACACTTAAATTAATAATCAACCAAATTAATTATTAACTACTAATCTAACACTTAGATTAGCCAATTAATGTTAATTTTTAATTTAACTCTTAAACTAATAATTAACACTAACTAATTAATAATTAATTAATCTAACTATTAGATTAGATAATTAATGTTATCATTAATTTAACTATTAAATTAATGATTAACTGTAATTAATCAAGGACTACTAATTTAACATTTAAATCAGTCAGTTAAAAATTAATTATTAATTTAACAATTAAATTAATAACTAATTCTAATTTCAATTAACAATTAGATATGTTAATAATTAATAATTTAACAATTAAACTATTAATTATTAATCACTAATCTAACAATTAAATTAGTTAATTAAAGTTAATTATTAGGTTAACTTTTAATCTAATAATCAACTATAATTACATGATTATTAATTGTTAATAATGATTCAAAATCATTAATTAAGCCCAATTAATTAAAATTTAATAATAATTTTAAACTTCAAAACTATTTTGAAATTTTAAGATTTTATTCAAATTTTAATTGTAATTTAAATGGGCTCATAGGGGTTTAATAAAGGTTTTTAATCTGAACAGGGCTCAGCCCCATGGGCTGTACGAGCCTTGGTTCGGCCAGGCTGGAGCCCTGGCCCAGCTAGGCTCGAGTCCTGGTCCAGCCAGGCACCGGCCCTGGCCCAGCCAGGTTCTGGCCCCCAGCCGGGCCCGGCCGAGCCGGTCCAAACCGGTTCAGGGCCGGTTCGCCTGGTTCGTCCCTACCAGAAACCAGCCCCCTTTTTCACAGAAACCCTAAAACGCAGGTAACCTAGGAGGCCGACGGCGGGGGGAGTTTTGCAGGGACCCGATGCCGGCGACCCGGCCATGCCGGCGCCGTCCGGCCACGCCGGCGGTGCCCCCATTGTCGGCGGGCACGTCGGAGGTCCCCAAACCTACAGGCCAACCCCTTATACTTCTCCTTTTTTCTGATTTTTCTTGGTTCAAAACCGTGTAAAGAAGGAGAAGATGTGGCCTGCTCCGGCCACCTGTACAGCTCATCGGCGCTAGCCACCGGCCCCGTTAATGACCAAAGAGATCCCTGGTCATACCAGGATCTCCAGCCATCACCTCATCACATGGGAACGTCGGATCGAAGCAACCGAACTGCGCTGTTCTTCGTCCCACGAAGAACACAAACAACCCCCAAAAAATTTCGAAAAATTTACAGAAATAAAAATAATCAAATTATTTTAACATTAGTGTTCATCTCATGAACACGGATCCTGCAAAAAGGATCGAACTAACACATGGAATAATACACAGAAAAATTAATTTCGGAACCCGAAACGGGACGAGAAACAGTGGAACCTGGCTCTGATACCACTGTTGGGATTTCTCGGTTTCTCCGGATCGCTCACGCAACGGAAAATAAATTATTTACAGCGATCCGTTCCCGTTTCGAAATCTAAAGTACGATAATCGGATTATCGAGGTTCTCACCCTATGCGGATTCGAATCCGCAACCGTTCGGTTCCGTCGGTGCGACACCGCAAGCCGCGCAAGCGCCCGGCCTCTAGCGAAGTCCATGCGATCCTCCCCGCGATGGATATCCTCGTGTTCCTCGTTCTTCGCTAGGGATCTGGATCTATCTAGACACCAGAGAGAGAGAGAAACTGAGGAGGGGCGGCTAGGGTTAGCAGCAGCTTGGCCTGCTCAGCCTGTTCGCTATGTTTTACACTAACCGCGCGATTATTCATAAAAACCCCCGATTTATATAAAACCCACTTATTTATCCATCGCCTTGAGAACCATTTGTGTGTGACCCTCTAGGCCCAAGTACCAGTCCAATTAATGGCCCAACAAGCCCAGTGACTCCTCACTGACTTTATTAAGCAATTAATAACCCTTTATTAATTAATTAATCAATCGAATTGATGTCGCACATCGAATTCGACCGGGCCTCCGATCACGTTGGGTGCCAAGCAACACCGCATGAACCCGGAAGGTATTTGGGGTTAAGTAACCCACTCTTGGAACCTTTCCGCCGACAGTTACCGCGTGGATATAATCCTTCATTCGTACAATGCTCTCGAGTCAACTCAGTGCATAGCGAGCTGTCAAACCCTAGCCGGTCAACTCACTTGGATTGGATGCCGCTGATGAATATCGGAAAACTCCTTTCCCAATATTATCGTCCTCCCTGGCCAGGGACTTTCGCGCATCCTTCTTAGAGCATTCTCTCTGTAAGTACCGAGAGCAAATGATTCCTTATTGACACACAATTCCCTTTGACGGTATTCCGATGTACCCAATCCTTGGTGTATTAGAATCCCATAGCTAGAGATTCGTAAACCAAGGTCAAAGCACAGAAATCCACCGCCAAGGTGTCCTTGGTGTCTCAGGTCCGAGAA
Organism: Zantedeschia hybrid cultivar; assembly: GCA_030544215.1. Lineage (NCBI taxonomy): Eukaryota > Viridiplantae > Streptophyta > Magnoliopsida > Alismatales > Araceae > Zantedeschia > Zantedeschia hybrid cultivar. The sequence goes on along the minus strand of JARZZO010000003.1, from coordinate 28,882,903 downwards.
CCATCCACGTAACTGCGACAATAGAATCAAGCTGGTTGACAGTGAGGTACAATACCATCCAACGATTCAGTCGGATCAGTTCAGTGAACTCATTCTTCAATGAACACCTATAGATTCGCCTTAGTGTCTCCACACAAGTGATTTATGAGATCAGTCACCCTCATCATATGAGCAGGAGTAATCTGTACTATTCTAACCGGATATCCGATGTCCTTCTCGGATATCCTCCGACTAGGAACGATTAAGAATATGTGTGTTTAAGTGATCAGTCTCATTAGTATGATCTCATCATAATCTGATCACTATAGCACATATTCACGGACTTCATTATGAAATGATAATTAATGCGATTTACACATAATGAATATTATGCCATTATATTAATAAATGAACGAGATTTACATAGTCAGATTGGCTTGTAGGCCACCGAAAACTAACACCACCCAACTCCAAACTGCCAGGGCGTTACGTATCGCCGTCCCCTAGTTTTAGTTGGCAGAAAATCAGGATTCCACCCGTTTGCTCTCAGGTTCCAAACAAAATACCCTATCTAATATGGATGCTTATAATGGAATCGGGCCAAATATATCTCCTTAAGATGACAATGTCTAAGCAAAGTCAAATAATTATGGCACAATCAGATTAACAGAGATCTAATGATGACAAAAGATGAGCATAGATTTGAAAATTGAGTTTTTAAATTGATACGTCCATATAAGAGTTAAAATACATACTTTTATATACAAAATAGCCATTTAGAGAGTCATCATGGTCATATATATAGATAATCAGAGTAAAGTTGATCAAAATAGATTGCTGGACAGAAACAATAGTAAAAAAAAATTTCTTAGAATTTTCGGAATAACAAACATATTTTTCGGCCATCAAAACTAATTTTCAGAGTTAACAAATCAACAAATAGGCCGAATAATATCAAACATATTTATAAAATTATCAAACTTGGATAACATGTCAAAAAGATCATATTTAAACTGTATACAAAGTTTCATCAATTTCTGGATTGATTTGGTATGATTTTAGATTCTCACTTCGATTCGGAGAACCCGACTTAAATCGAATTCTAGAAAATCAAAACAGAGGGTAAACTGAATATCAAAAGAAGTAATAAATTATCAAACTTTATATAGAAGTCAAGGAGAATATAAAAAAGGTTTCTACAAAGTTTTGTATGATTTTGACGTGAATCAAATGAGATATAGGATTTACAAGTTGAGATTTCAAAACTATCTGGGCAGATTGTATAATCTGAAAATACTATTATGGAATAAATATCCAAAAAACTCAGAAAATTATGAAATTTATTGGACATGAAGATGACATGACAAATAGACTTATAACAAAAGTTCAGATAAATTGGGCATTGGACCAAGGAGAACAAACATCTGTAACTCGTGTAATCATAATGAAAAACAAAACATATTGAACGGACATATTACATAGGCTGAGATGATAATCATGAAATAAATAGAAAATAAGATCAAAAAAATATGAAACTTGAATATCATGAAGTAGACATATAGATAAAACTTATTACCAATTTATGTACTTTTTAAAGCTTTCCAAAATTACATAGTTTTGTAATACAAAATAGATCATGTGTACAGTTATCCACCTACCTCTTGAAGAAAGACCGGCTCTTGATTCACCTATGGCTTCCTTACTATCTATCCATGATTTCTTCTTCCTCTAAACTATTTTTCACATTCTATAAGCTCTTCCCTACGTTCTCTAAGCCTCCAATAATACAAAATATTGATTAGAATCAAACCTCCAAAAACAATGACCCTGAACAACTCTATTCTCTCAAGAACATCACATGAACTTACCATTTAGAAGAGAGCTACATGCTATAGAGGTTGAGCACAACCCAAGGCTCTATTTATGCTTATTTAACCTACTAATATAACCATCAACACCTCCTTTCTTTGATGGAGTCGAACTTCTACTCCCCATAACTTAATCTCCAAGTCAAAGTCACTTCCTAGTCCAAATCGGACTCTGCTCACGCTACCTGCAGTTATTTTTTCTGAAGACCTTTAAATTCATCCCCTTAAATATCCGAATTAAGAACTACTTTCTTCTACAAAGTTTTAAATTTTTTTTTTATATTTCCAATGTAACCAATATCACTATTTTTGGACCTCTATACAAGAAGATATGCTTATTTTACTGACCTGCTGTCCTGAGTACTCCGAACTCAGAAATCTGGCAGATTTCCTTCATGTCTAAAGATGTTTTGATTACGATTAGAAAACGACTTATTTTAAACATGTGTTATTCATACAACTTATATAAATTTGAGTCATAGTTATAATGGGAGTTGTATTACTTAATTATGAATTTTATGCACGGAGTTATGCTTAAAATATTAGAGGTATGTCAAGTAAATCTGTGTACAGAATCCTAGTTCAAGTAGGATTCCTATTATGACTTTCTACCCATTAATTAGAATCTTAATTATATTCAAATTTATTATGTTTTACTTTTAATCTAAGTCACATATATTATATATAACTTTTTAGGTCGTGGTTAACATTAATTGTACCATCTTTTGTTTCCTAATTCAAATTCTAATCCGATTAGGACTTGTTCTCTGTGGATAGTTCTTTCTAAAATTGATCTTTGATATTTTTGACCTCTAAAACATCTGAATTAGTAAAAATATTCTTCTATAAAGTTATGGATATTTTTATTATATTTCTAATGATATCAATTATGCCTTAATCCAAACTGTCTATAGAAAGTCATAATTATTTTACTATGTTGTTGTTTAATACATCAAGATAGAATTTGAACGAAATTAGTTGACTATTCTTAGTAGTATAATTTGGGTTATTGGGCTTTCATAATTGAGTCAATTGGACTAAATTAAGTTACTTAAGGTCAGTCATAGACTCTTATAATTAGTTAATTGGTCTAATTTAAATTAATTAAATTAATTAGTAGTTGTAAAAGTACGGGGTATAACATGTAAAGGTAAGACTAAACCAAAATTTCATCTACTAATTTATTGTTGTTCACAATAAATTCCATCTAAAGGCTATTCATGTCAAACAAGCGATCAAATTAATAGTAGTGCAGAAGATCATCAAAGTTCCGATTTAGATGTTTGTATATATATTGAAGCTTTATAATGAAATCTTTGTGTACACTCTGATATTTAGCAAAGCATCCAAGCAAAAGGAGTTAGTAAAGAATGGAGAGGATAATGAAGGTCCAATTTAAAATGGTATTTTATGGCAGTAGTTACAAAATTAGCAAAGCATTTGGAGCAAAATCCCGTTGACGACATGTAAATTCAAGTAACCTCACATCCCTGCATGTGGAAAGCACACAATCAAGATTGTATTATTGAGATAATCACACATGATCAGAAAAATCTTTGAAGGCTTCAATGAACTACGCCTAAATGATGGATCCTTACACATCCTCATACTGTTTTACATATAATATACATTAGAATTGTAAAAGAACATTCCTTGAAGGCATTAAAACATACATCTTATATATGTCCGTTCTGATAGTTATAGTAAAGCTACCATCAAACTTCTAGCAAGTGCAAGGGAACTATAAAACAGAGAGACTTTAAATGCTGAACACAAAACTAAACAACATCAGTAGATTTAGGCATGAAGAGATAAAAATAAGAAAGAAAAAACTAAAAAAAAAAGTGAAAGCAAAAGAAAAGGACAACTACTGGCTTGTTGCAAATATGATAACCATGAGACACTCAAAGCTAGAGCTTCCAATAAATTTCAAGCGTCATCTATATGTATTTATCTCTTGTTAATGGAAGAAAAGAAAGTAACAAAATAACACCACGGCTGATTAAAAAGCAAATGAAAACTGTGATTTGTGAGGATTGGGCATACCTCAATAGCATTGGAAGGCCCAGTTGGGTTTGAAGTCTAGAAGTCTAGTATTAATCCGGAGTCCTTGGATTTTTTTCATACCACACGTTGGAAGTCTGTAAATATGGGAGACTCTGAGAAAGCAAAAAAGGAGGAACCTTGTCATGTGTCAATATTTGCTTGCAATACATAGGTTGAGAAGTCAGACAGTAGGTGAAATATCAGATTTACCTAAAAAATGAAGTCCGACTTGACTTTCAACTCCTGAAATTTGCTGATGGATCCTCGTAAGTATATGACATACATATATTATACGAACATGAGCCATCATATGCCAATCTCCATCCACCTCTGTTCCTCGTATGGACGGTCATGGTGCACTTTGCCGTAGCTGCACCGTTCTGCCAACACAAGGCAATCCTTGATAATCAAGAACTCCAGTGAGGCTGGCAGCCCCCATTTCGGCAAGTGCCGGATTCGTGGGCAATTTTCAATGTATGCTACCTTGAGGTTGGCGAGGAGGCCCCTCAAGCTCCTAAGAGGTTCCTGAAGATTGGGGCAGTCCTTGAGGCGAGATGAGGCGAGGGTTCTCAAGCCCACCTCCTTCTCTATTGCCAAGGAAGCAATACTACACTCATAGATACACAATGCACGGAGGGAGGTGATAAGTTTTAGTTTTAGGTGACCTACAAGCCAATCTGACTATGTAAATCTCGTTCATTTATTAATATAATGGCATAATATTCATTATGTGTAAATCGCATTAATTCTCGTTTCATAATGAAGTCCGTGAATATGTGCTATAGTGATCAGATTATGATGATATCATACTAATGAGATTGATCACTTAAACACACATATTCTTAATTGTTCCTAGTCGGAGGATATCCGAGAAGGACATCGGATATCCGGTTAGACTAGTATAGATTACTCCTGCTCATATGATGAGGGTGACTGATCTCATAAGTCACTTGTGTGGAGACACTAAGGCGAATATGTAGGTACTCATTGGAGAATGAGTTCACTGAACTGATCCGACTGAATCACTGGATGGTATTGTACCTCACTGTCAACTAGCTTGATTCTATTGTCGCAGTTGCGTGGATGGTCCTCGGACCTGAGACACTAAGGACACCTTGTCGGTGGACTTCTGCTTTGACCTTGGTTTACGAATCTCTAGTCACGGGATTCTAATACGCCAAGGATTGGGTACAGCGGAATACCGTCGAAGGGAATTGTGTGTCAATAAGGAATCATTCGCTCTCGGTACATAGAGAGAGAATGCTCTAGGAAGGATGCGCGGAAGTCCCTGGCCAGGGCGGACGATAATATCGGGAAAGGAGTTTTCCGATATTCATCAGCGACATCCAATCCAAGTGAGTTGACCGGTTAGGGTTTGACAGCTCGCCATACCCTGAGTTGACTCGAGAGCATTGTACGAATGAAGGATTATATCCACGCGGTAACTGTCGGTGGAAAGGTTCCAAGAGTGGGTTACTTAACCCCAAATACCTTCCGGGTTCACGCGGTGTTGCTTGGCACCCAACGTGATCGGAGGTCCGGTCGAATTTGATGTGCGACATCAATTCGATTGATTAATTAATTAATAAAGGGTTATTAATTGATTAATAAAGCCAGTGAGGAGTCACTGGGCTTGTTGGGCCATTAACTGGACTGGTACTTGGGCCTAGAGGGTCACACGTGCATGATTCTCAAGGCGATGGATAAATAAGTGGGTTTTATACAAATCGGGGGTTTTTATGAAAAATCGCACGGTTAGTATAAAACATAGCGAACGGGCTGAGCAGGCCAAGCTGCTGCTAACCCTAGCCGCCCCACCCCTGCTTCTCTCTCTCTTTGGCGTCTAGACAGATCCAGATCTACTCCGCTGCTTCTTCGAATCCCGTTCGACGGGAAATCGTCCGCGCGTTGCGGCGATCGTTGCGGCGACCAGCGGAGGTTTCATGGGCTGTGAAGAACGAGGAACGCGAGGATATCCGTCGCGGGAAGGATCGCGTGGACTTCGCTAGAGGCCGGGTGTTTGCGCGGCTTGCGGTGTTGCACCGACGGAACCGAACGGTTGCGGATTTGAATCCGCACACGGTGAGAATCGATTATCCGATAATCGTTTTTTTTAGTTTTTCGAAACGGGAAAACGGATCGCTGTTTTATTTTATTTTCCGCTGCGTGAGCGATTTGGAGAAACCCGAGAAAACCCAACAATAAGTTGGTCACAGAAGAAGTTCCCACTATCATCACCGTTGTTTGCAGGAATTAGCCGCGTTAGTAGCTGGACATCAACAATAAAGAGATCTACGAGCAATGGGAGCACTGAAGGGAGAGGCAGTGGTGATGGAGTCGATATACTGCTTCCACTACTACCCCCGATGTTTAAGGGAGACAGTAGCACCAATAACCGGATGGACGATGCCTTATTGGATCCTAACTGAAATTCAAATTTCAAAAATAGGGGCAAAAAGGTCAAAATGACCCTCACCATCTTCCTCCCCAAGTTTCTCCACCCAAAGCCTAGCGGTCATGGAGAGGAACTTGGGGGGAAGTGCCGTCGCCTACCGCCACCTCCCTACAAGCGGGAGACGACACTAGTGGTGTTGTACGACAGAGAGATGCCCGCCAACTGACCTCCACACCACTCTTTTTATTTTTTTCTAGGTTCTCCAAAAAAAAACAACCCAAAAGGGCCCAAGAATCGGGATGGGAGGCCCAGTTGGCACCCACTACTGGGTGGCGCTCTTTCGCAAGGCGCCCCGCAAAGGCGCATATACGCGCAGGGCGTAGCCCATGTTAAGCACATGCCTGTGCGGGGCATAGCCCAAGCTGGGCAGACATGCACGGGGCATAGCCCAAGTGGGCAAACCTATACAGGCTGGTGCCTGCGCAGGCGCCTGCACGTACAGGGTGTAGCCTACGTTGGGCACGCACCTGCATGGGGCACAGCCTAAGGTGGGCGGACCTGCACGGGGAACCCGGTGCCTACGCACATAGGGCGTAGCACGTGCCTACGCAGGGCACAACCCACACTGGGTGGGCCTACTAAGGCACTCTGCGTGGGCGGGTGCCCTGTGCAGGTCAGCCCAGTGTGGGCTATACCCCGTGCAGGCGCGTGCCGAACACTGGCTACGCCCTATACGTGCAGGCACCTACTCGAGGCACCCACCTACGTAGGTATTCTCTATTGCCAAGAAAAATGGGGCCAGAATAGGAGAGTTGAAGAATATAAATGAATCACGAGAGAAATTATGCATCAACTACTAAAGCCACATTGAAGAATAAGCAATACCATGAAGTATTGGAAAAGGAATGGGATGACGGCTAAGATGTTGACAATGATCTCGAGAAATCCATAACTGAAGGCCTACAACCACCTCCAAACTTGAGGGAACTGATTGTCAACTGTTATGCTGACATCAACTTCCTAGGTGGATGAACAACAATTCAATATTTGGCCTCGAATCATTTCGCTTGCATAAATGCAGAAACTTGAATTCCCTTCTACCCTTCTACAACTCAAATTCTTGAAAACTCTAGAATTTACCAATTGCTCACAAATAGAGAAGCTACATCACCTTCCGATTACATTAACGGACATGTTTCTAAAAAGTATAGGATCAAATGGTCTTCCAATTCGCTCAAAATCTTTACCTCTGAAACGATTAGTTGTGTCAAATTCTAAATTTGAATTTATTACCCTTTCTTCCTGCCACAGTATAAAAGTTGACAATAGAAGAGTGTGTGAGTTTGGAAGCTGTCCCTGAACTTTGTCAAGGTGATGAACTCTCCATCTTGAGAATCCATGACTGCTCCTCTCTGATCACTTTAAATGAAGATTTGTTAAAGCATCATCTTAGTTATTTAAAAGTGTTGAGTATCAAGGAATATGAGGAGCTTGTACATTGGCTGACGGGGAAGGGGTTTCCAACTATCCTCTATTCCCTCATTGACGAACTGAGTATAGAAAGATGCCCTAAGTTGGAGGCCTTACCGTAGGAAAGTAAGATACATCCATCACTCAAAAAGCATATTGTGAAATTCTATTAGGGGATCCCAAATAGCTATATGTTTAGTCAAGTGCACAACTTTAATTCTAATGATGTGTATATTCAGAAGTGATATCACAATCTAACACAATGTGTTGATGAGTGATAAGTTTGATAATGTCGATCATTTTAGGGCAATCGCACGCATCATACTCATAGTTTTATATGAAAAATAGCATGAAATGATGGATAATTTCGTACCAATTCCAACGGTACCAATTTCGTCAAATTCCGACTTAAAAACATCGTCATTTCATGTGATTAATGGAGTATAGTGCATTTGCGATTTTTCTGACAAAATCGAGATGAAAATAAATAAATGTAATGACTTCTATGATAATATGCTAATTTGAATTTATTTTATGTGAACAGAACATGAAGGAAGCTGTGGTGCAATGGTTAAGTCTTTGCGGACTTATGGGAGGTCTAGAGTTCAAATCTCAGCAGAATTGCCCATCTTTTTGGAAAAATAAAAGGAGCATGGGAAAACTGGTCACTTGCTTCTCAAAGTAGGGTTGCCTTAATTCTTACCCAAAGAAGCCAAGAAGAGCGGCCGCCACCTCCATTTCCCCCCTTTCCTCTTTTTGAAAAGGCCCCCCTCTTTTAAAAAGACCTCTTCCTTCTTTCTAAGGAGAGTCTTGCTTAATTTCTCTCTCCCTCACGCATCCCCTCTCTTCTTCTGCCTCCCTCTGCCCTACGCAGGGCCTCTTGCTCTCTCACTTTTTCTCCCTCTCTCTCTGTCAGACCCTCTCTCTCTCTTTTCTTTTTCTCCTGTTCTCCTTCTCTCACCCGCAGTCTCTCTCTCATTTTTTTTCTCTCTCTTTCTCCCCGGTGCCTCTCTCTCTCTCTCTCTCTCCCTACTTCTCTCTTCTCCGGCCACTTGCCTCCTCTCTCTCTATTACTTTTTCTCTCTCCCTCTCTCCTCTCTCCTGTGCGCCCCGCTAACCGCCTGCCGCCCGTACCTGCCAGAGCGCGTCCTACAACGCGTCTGCCAGCCGCCCCGCTTCGCCAACGGAGCCAGCCACGCGGCAACGCCCAAGAGCACGACGGGATCTACATCGTTGCCCGTGCTGAGAACGACCCCTGCTCCGCCTCCCGCGCACCTCGTGTCATGCCCAGAAGCCCCTAGCGTCCAGCTGCCGCCACGCGGCGCCACAAGGGCGAAGCCCGCCCAGCCGCCGCAGCGCCCGCCGGTCCACTGTACCAGCAGCTTGCCTCCACGCGCCCGTGCGCTCATTCGCTGCGCTTGCTGAGCCGCGGCCCCTTGCGTCGGGTTCCTCCAGTGCACCAAACCCTTTCAAGCTCCCCTTGTTGGCTCCACCGAGCCCGGTTCACCACGGACCACTGCACCGCCGCTCCACAGAAGCCTCAAAGCATTGCTGTTGTTGCCCTCTCTTCCTTTATATTCATTGCATATTTCAGAATATTTGTTTTTTTTTTTTGTTTATTACTGTTAGACTAAAGCGGTTAAACTTGATGATTATTTAGTTTGTTTTACAAGCATTAGTTGTTTTTGTTATGTGGAGTGTGAGTTATTTAAAGTTGGGTTTTGAGTGGTAGATCTAGTTATTTAGTTGTATCGTTATTTCATACATAATTTCATTAGGTCATTGTCAAGTTATTCTTAATATTTTGGTTAAAAACTTTAGTTAGTTTAGTTAATTTATTTGCTGTTTAAATAGGTAGTTAATTAGCTCATTCAAATACTCATCTTTTTAGATAATTAGAAATCTAAAGTTTTCAAAAGTTATAAATTTAATTCCCTGTGGATTCTACTCGGACTCACCATCACTACTTGTTAAAATTCAATTAAATGAGCCGAATAAAAGATGGTTGTTAGCTTGGGTTTTTAACGACACATTCTTAAGCAAACAATTTTTGGCGCTGTTGCCGGGGGATTAAATAATTTACTTTGATTATTTTGGATTTAGTGTAGTTATTCCTTAGCTAACCTCATTTTTCTTATTTTTATAGGTATATTGAAAAAAAAAATGGAAAGCGAAATCATTAGTAAGTGTGTTCCAACATTCCCTTTTTCATTTTCATTATTTTAGTTAGTTTTGTTTTTCTTTTTTTAGTTTTTAATTTAGATAGGTTCTCATTAATTAAAAGAAGAAAATTCAAATTCAAATTTTAAAAAGTGTCATTCCAAGATTAGAAACCATCCATGTTAGGCATTCATCACTTTAGGAAAGCATGCATTAGTTTCTATTTCTAATCATTTCCATATTTTGTTGAAGATTGCGGGGGAAAGGTACGTGTTTCAATTATAGCAAGTCATTCATGATTGCATCAACAGACCTTGCCTTGATTTGATGATTGCCTTGCATTGCATTCAAAAAGACTTTAAGGTCAACAACTTTAACCACATAAGGTAGGGATTTGATCATCCTTCCTTAGCCCACAAATCACCTTCCTTGCATTGGTATTGCCTTATCCAATTAAAAGCAAGTCGAAAGAGAATCTAGGATTTACACTGTGTGTAGTTTAAATTTTGGGTTGCCTCCACTTTTGGCAACGGTGTCTAGGCTAGAGGTTAAACGGCAAACACCTAAGCGGGAAAGTGGTTTCTTAATTAGGTCCCTACGAAAGTAGTAGGAGCCTCCCACTACCCCACCTCTTACCTGGCCGTTGACTGATTGTGATTGTGACTTGAAGTGGACCCCATTCACTTTATGAGAAAATTCACATAAAGAGTCTAGGTCAACATTAGATTATTAGGATAATTTGATTGCCAAAATTATTTGCATTTATAAAAAAAAAAAAAGAGGAAAAGAAAACAGAATTCAAATCTTTCTTCTTTCTTTTCGTCCTAGTGCATGCAAGGTAGGAGATCTCAAAACCCTAACATTCTAGGACCATTTGCTGAAATCGAGAGAATTCTACATCAAGGAAATCTACCACACGATCAAATGGCTGATAATCATGATCCACCGAAGCAAATGAAAGATTATTTCATCCCAAATCAATACCAACCTTCATCTTGCATCAATCTTCCTCAAAATCCGGCCAATCAATATGGGATTAAGTCAAGCACCATTCAGATGCTCCCATCCTTTTATGGGAATACAAATGAAGATCCTTATAAGCATCTGGATGAATTTTTAGAAATTTGTTCCACGGTGAAGATCTAGAATTTCACCGATGATGGCCTTAAGTTGACCTTATTTCCCTTTTCATTAAAGGATAAGGCTAAATATTAGTTGGGGACTATAGGTAGGCCCATTAGGACATGGGAAGAAATGCAGAAAGAATTTCTCAAAAAGTTCTATCCCATAGGGCGGACCAATACCATGAGAAGGGCCATCACGAGTTTTACCCAAACTCCCGGGGAATTGATCCATGAATCTTGGGAAAGACTGAAAGAATTGCTTAGGAAATGCCCTTATCATGGGTTATCAAAGTGGTAAATTGTCCAAGCGTTCTATGAAGGATTGTCTGAACAGTTCAGACAAATGGTAGATGCCTCATGTGGTGGGGCATTTATGATGAAAAATGAAGATGAAGCTTATGATCTATTCGAGATGTTAAGTGAAAATTCCATCAACCATGCCTTATTATCATCCTATGAGAGGTCTGTTGGGCCATCTAAGGGGGTCAGAATGTATGAACTTAAGGCTCGTGGAGAGCCCGAATCCAGAATGGACATCAATCTGATCAATCAGAAATTGGATAAAGTAGATATCTTGGCCCAAAAGTTAAATCAACTCTTAGCCTTAAACAAGCAAGAACCTACCTATCCAACACCATCTAGTCTATATGAAGGCCCATCTTCCATCTCTCATGACATTTGTGCTTTATGCGTAAGTCCGGCCCATCAAGTGAATGAATGTCCAACTGCAGCCCAACTTCCACCATTCATTCAAGAACAAGTTCAGGCTGCCCAGGTTTTCTCCAGACCCAATAATGATCCATTCTCTAATACTTACAATCCGGGTTGGAGAAATCACCCTAATTTTTCATGGAAGAACCAGTAGGCTCCTTTACAAATGTCTAATCCTTTCATGTATCAAGTCCAAAAGCTACAAAATTCATTTCAACATAAGTCCAATTTCTATGGTAATGTACAGGCTAGGGGATCCCAGGCCCAATTCTCTCAACCGGCCCACCACCAATCATTCCAATTAGGTCAACCAGCCCATTATCAATCATTCCAATTAGGGCAACCAACCCAATACCATCCTCCACCCACTTACCAACAACCTCCTCAGCCTAACTTTGATGACAAATTCACTCAACTCCAATAGCTTATCTTGACCCAGCAATAGTCTATTTCTAAACTAGAGAACCAAATGGAGCAATTAGCGGAAGCTACTATGTGAAGAGAAATGGGGCAACTTCCTAGTCAACCCATTGTCAATCCAAGGAATTAGCCTCTGGGTTTTCCACCACAATCGGGCCTTTTACCTCAACCTGGCCCGTTACCCCAACCTAAAGGACTACAATTTGAAAATGCTAAGGCCATTTCAGCCCTTAGGAGTGGAAAAAGTTTAGAGAACCCACAGACAGATGGGGAGTTGATCGAAGCTCCCACTAATGGGCCTCATGAAGTTGAAAGCGAGAGTGAGGCTGAACCTAACATGGAGAAGTTGGGGGAGGACCCAAAAGGAAAAGGAAAGATTGATGAAGGCCCAAGTTCATATCAACCAAGGGTGCCATTTCCAAACGCCTTATTAGCTAAGCCCAATGCCAAGAAGAAACTGGCCTAGAATGAGGAGTTGCTAGAATTATTCAAACAAGTACATATTAATATTCCACTTTTCGATGCCATCAAGCATGTGCCAGCTTATGCCAAGTTCCTCAAGGAATTATGCACATCACGAAGAGAATCTAGAATGGCATCCGAAAGGTTAGGCTATCGGAGGATGTGAGTGCTATTGTAATGAATCATCTACCCAAGAAGTTAAAGGATCCTGGGGCACCTTTGATCTCATGTGACTTAGGTGGAGTCACATTTGATAGAACTTTATTGGACCTAGGTGCCAGTGTGAACCTCTTGCCAACACCCATTTATGAGAAATTCGACATTGGAGAATTAAAGCCCACATCCATCATCTTGCAGTTGGCTGGTAGGTCTGTGAAGACTCCACGGGGATTAATTGAAGAAGTTATCGTAAAAGCCTATGATTGTTATTTTCCCGTGGATTTTCTTATTCTGGATATGGCATCGCTTGAAGAAATCATTCACACCCCAATGATCCTAGGATGTCCATTTTTAGCCATTGCCAAAGCTAATATAAATTGTGAAACCGACATGATGGACATATCTTTTGGGGGTCAAAAAGTCAAGATTAATGTCTTCAAAGCATCCCAATATCCAGATCAAGAAGAAGAATGCCATACTATCGATATCTTAGATAATTTAGTTGAAGAAAATGTGATGTTCACACATGACCTTTTAGAGCAAGACAATGCCTTAAAAGATTCTCCCGGCCCATTAACATCTTGGCCCAAGGTTGAACCTTTACCAGCCTTGCAATCTGAGCTCGCTTTGCCATCCTTAGAGGACCCTCCTGAGCTTGAACTCAAGCCATTACCTGAGTCTCTCAAGTATATCTTCTTGGGCCCGGACCAAACTCTCCCGATCATCATTACGGCAAATCTCACATCGCCGCAGGAGGCCCAATTAACCGAGGTTCTCAAAGACCACAAGGGTGCCATTGGATGGTCGGTGGCCGATTTAAAGGGAATTAGCCCGTCCATTTGCATGAATCACATCTATATGGAAGAGAATTCTAAGCCCAATTTAGAGATGCAAAGGCGGCTTAACCCAAACATGAAAGACGTGGTTAAGAAAGAGGTTGTGAAATGGCTGGATGCGGGTATCATTCACCCCATATCGGATAGAAAATGGGTCAACCCAACCCAAGTGGTACCAAAGAAGTCCAGATTGACGGTTATCAAGAATGATCAGGGGGAGGAGGTACCTACTAGGCCCACTACGGGATGGAGAGTGTGCATTGATTATCGAAAGTTGAATCTCATGACTAAGAAGGATCACTTTCCACTCCCGTTTATGGATCAGATTTTGGAAAAGTTATCGGACCAGAAGTACTTTTGCTTCTTAGATGGGTACTCCGGGTACAATCAAGTGGCTATTTACCTAGAAGATCAAGAAAAGACCACATTTACGTGCCCTTATGGCATGTTTGCTTTCAGGAGAATGCCATTTGGATTATGCAATGCACCAGCCACATTTCAACGATGTATGATGGCTATATTCTCCGATATGGTTGGAGAATTCCTCAAAGTTTTCATAGATGATTTTTCGATTTTCGGAGATTCCTTTGAAAATTGCCTGGAGAATTTGAAACAGGTGTTAACAAGATGCATAGAAACCAACCTGATTCTTAGCTGGGAGAAGAGCCACTTCATGGTTCGAGAGGGCATTGTTCTAGGCCACATTATATCTGAGAGGGGGATAGAAGTAGATAAAGCTAAGATTGATATTATATCTAATCTTCCTCCACCCACTTCGGTCAGACAAGTCCGTTCATTTCTTGGCCATGCCAGTTTCTATCGCCGGTTTATCCACAATTTCTCTCAAATTGCCCGGCCTCTAACTCTTCTCCAAGCTAAGGATGTTCCTTTCCAAATGGATGAATCTTGCATCAGGGTATTCAATTCTCTGAAGGAATCTTTGATCAAAGCTCCAATTCTTCAATCCCCAGATTGGTCTTTGCCCTTCGAAATCATATGTGATGCCTCTGATTATGCTATCGGTGCGGTATTGGGACAAAGAATCAACAAGTGTCCTGTGGTGATCTGTTATGCAAGTCGCACCCTTGCAGATGCTCAAATGAATTATACCACCACAGAAAATGAATTATTAGCTGTGGTTTTTGCCTTAGAAAAATTCAGATCTTATCTTTTAGGGGCAAAAGTCATAATCTATTCTGATCACTCAGTTCTGAAATACCTTTTGACCAAGAAGGATGCGAATCCCAGACTTATCAGATGGATCTTACTCCTTCAGGAATTTGATTTGAAAATTCGGGATAAAAAGGGTTCTGAGAATGTGGTAGCTGACCACCTATCCCGAATTCTGATTTCCGAGAGTGCACCAATCACTGATTCATTTCCTGATAAGCATCTACCAACTATTTCTCACACTGTTACACCTTAGTATGCTCATTTTGTCAATTACAAGGTGACTAATCAACTTCCGGAAGGATGGACTAAAAGTGAGAAGGACATATTCTTTTCCCATGAGAAGTATTATTTCTGGGAGGATCCGGAACTATTCAAATTCTGTCCTGATCAAATCATTAGGCGATGTGTTCCTGAAGAAGAACAACAGAGTGTTCTCAACTTCTGCCATAAGCTGGCTTGTGGGGGCCATTTCTCGGAGAAGAAAACTGAAGCCAAGGTCCTGCAAAGTAGTTTTTACTGGCCAACACTCTTCAAAGATGCCCATGAGTTCAGCAAAACTTGTTTGAGTTGCCAAGCTGTAGGAAATATGGCAAAAAGGGACATGATACCACTCAACCCAATCTTGGTAGTTGAAGTCTTTGATGTTTGGGGGATAGACTTTATGGGACCTTGTCCACCTTCTTTTGGACATGCATATATCCTGGTAGCGGTGGATTATGTCTCTAAGTGGATTAAAGCAGTAGCCACCCGAACCAATGATCATAAAGTGGTCATTAAATTCGTTCAGAAAAATATCTTTTCTCGGTTCGGGTGGCCTAAAGCTATCATAAGTGATGGGGGAATGCATTTCACGAATTACCAGTTTCGAGCTTTGCTTAAGAAATACGGGATTAATCACAAGATGGCTACCCCTAATCATCTCCAAACTAGTGGCCAAGTGGAAGTTTCCAATAGAGAGATTAAGAATATTCTGCAAAACTCCGTTAGGCCCGATAGAAAAGATTGGTCTGAAAGATTGGATGATGCCTTATGGGCCTATCGGACTGCTTACAAAACTCCTATTGGCATGTCTCCTTATTGCCTGGTTTTTGGAAAAACGTGCCACCTTCCAGTGGAATTGGAACATAGGGCATATTGGGCTATTAAACAAGTATAGCCCAAGCAGGTTCCCGCCGAACCTTACAACTGGATGAGCTAGAAGAATTGCGTAATGAGGCCTATGAGAACTCCAAGATCTATAAAGCTAAAACTAAAGCTTTCCATGATAAACATATTGTGAGAAAATCTTTTCTTCCAAATTAGAAAGTTTGACTATTTAACTCTAGGCTTCGCCTATTTCCAGGAAAACTGAAATTCAGGTGGGATGGACCATTCTTGGTCATTAAAGCCTTCGATCATGGAGCTGTTAAAATCATGAATCCTAAGAATGGGAACACTTTGTTAATGGTCAACGGTTGAAACCATTTATTGAAAACCTTCAAAATGAGCCACCAGAATCCATTGAGCTGAGTGATCCGCATTAACTGAACTGTCGTTTGGCTGAAGACGTTAAACTTAGCGCTTGTCGGGAGGCAACCCAATATTTTAATTCAACTTTTGTATTTCTTTTCATTTTTTAGGTCTCTGAGCAGCAGTCGGCTTTGGTAAGTCGCATCCTCTTCATCACAGATTGTTTATCTCCTTCACAATTCTCTTGTGGTTGGCATGTTTTTCATATCTTTTATGCCATTGAGGATAATGTCAATCAAGTTGGGGGTGGGGGCAATCAGTATAATATGCATTTGTTTAAAAATCTTTTGAAGAAAACTTGTATCTTTCACTGAAAAAAAATGATCAAAATTTTAAAATTTTCTTTCAAAAACTTCTTTTCACACCCCACAGAAGTTGCATGAATGCATGTTTCATTAAGAAAAATCTTAAACAAACCAACTTTTGTTAGCCACATTGGAAAAAGTCTTCGAAAGTTTAGAATATCCCACTTCACAAGAATTCACGGTCGGATGATTTTTACACACACACGGCAACTTAGAATGAATGAAAGATCTTAAAAGTATAGAATTGCTGAAATTAGCCTTAAGGATAGGACCACCTATTCCATTTTTTTTTCTTTTGGGTTAAACGAAAGGTACGTTAGGATTCCTAATAGGGGACCGACCCACTCAGCACTCTAAAGAGGCGATCATTTAAAGAGGGATGTTTGTACACACTAAAAGCTATATAAAGGTGTTAAAAGAGCTAAAGGAAAGCAGGTGGCAAAAAGTACGCACCTCCCCTCAAGAAAATTAATGAGAGTAGCAACAAGTAAGCACTCTCAAAGGCAATTGCGCAAATGAATGAAAAAAGCCGCGCTAAATAGTCCTTTATACCAGAAATACGACCAAGTCATGAAAAGTGCTGAGTCGGGGCGGGAGGTGAAAAACGATCCTCGATGACTGATCGGGAAATCCCTTGTTCTCTTCTCTCCCCCAGGTAGTCTTATCTAGAGGGTTAGTAAAGGCAATAATATAACAGAAAGGTCATGAACGAGTTCTAAGCATGCCAATTCACATGCACGATCACCTGTCACGAATCAAAATTGTGGGAAATGCGAACTTTAGCTTAACCAATCGGCTACCATTTAGTTGTTTGTGATAGATAACTACAAATGAAGCATGATAATTCATTGTTTGTCCTAATTTTTTCTTTATTTGCATTGCTAAGGGACTGGCAATGAGTAAGTTGGGGGGTGTGATAAGTTTGATAATGTCGATCATTTTAGGGCAATCGCACGCATCATACTCACAGTTTTATCTGAAAAATAGCATGAAACAATATATAATTTCGTACCAATTCCAACGGTACCAATTTCGTCAAATTTCGACTTAAAAACATCGTCATTTCATGTGAGTAAGGGAGTATAGCGCATTTGCGATTTTTCCAACAAAATCGAGATGAAAATAAATAAATGTAATGACCTCTATGATAATATGCTAATTTGAATTTATTTTATGTGAACAGAATATGAAGGAAATTGTGGTGCAATGGTTAAGTCTTTGCGGACTTATGAGAGGTTTAAAGTTCAAATCTCAGCAGAATTGCCCATCTTTTTGGAAAAATAAAAGGAGCAAGGGCAAACTGGTCACTTACTTTTTAGAGTAGGGTTGCCCTAAGTCTTACCCAAAGAAGCCAAGAGCGGCCGCCACCTCCATTTCCCCCCTTTCCTCTTTTTGAAAAGGCCCCCCTCTTTTAAAAAGACCTCTTCCTTCTTTCTAAGGAGAGTCTTGCTTAATTTCTCTCTCCCTCACGCATCCCCTCTCTTCTTCTGCCTCCCTCTGCCCTACGCAGGGCCTCTTGCTCTCTCACTTTTTCTCCCTCTCTCTCTGTCAGACCCTCTCTCTCTCTTTTCTTTTTCTCCTGTTCTCCTTCTCTCACCCGCAGTCTCTCTCTCATTTTTTTTTCTCTCTCTTTCTCCCCGGTGCTTCTCTCTCTCTCTCTCTCTCTCCCTACTTCTCTCTTCCCCGGCTGCTTGCCTCCTCTCTCTCTCTCACTTTTTCTCTCTCCCTCTCTCCTCTCTCCTGTGCGCCCCGTTGACCGCCTGCCGCCCGTACCTGCCAGAGCGCGTCCTACAACGCGTCTGCCAGCTGCCCTGCTTCGCCAACGGAGCCAGCCACGCGGCAATGCCCAAGAGCACGACGGGCTCTACATCGTCGCCCATGCTGAGAGCGACCCCCGCTCTACCTCCTGCGCGCCTCGTGTCATGCCCAGAAGCGCCTAGCGTCTAGCTACCGCCACGCGGCGCCTTAAGGGCGAAGCCCGCCCAGCCGCCGCAGCGCCCGCCGGTCCACTACACCAACAACTTGCCTCCACGCGCCCGTGCGCCCATTCGCTGTGCTTGCTGAGCCGCGGCCCCTTGCGTTGGGTTCCTCTAGTGCGCCAAGCCCCTTCAAGCTCCCCCTGTTGGCTCCACCGAGCTCGGTTCACTACGGACCACTGCACTGCCACTCCACAGAAGCCTCAAAGCATTGCTGTTGTTGCCCTCTCTTCCTTTGTATTCATTGCATATTTCAAAATATTTGTTTTTTTTTTTTGTTTATTACTGTTAAAGCGGTTAAACTTGATGATTATTTAGTTTGTTTTACAAGCATTAGTTGTTTTTGTTATGTGGAGTGTGAGTTATTTAAAGTTGAGTTTTGAGTGGTAGATCTAGTTATTTAGTTGTATCGTTATTTCATACATAATTTCATTAGGTCATTGTCAAGTTATTCTTAATATTTTGGTTAAAAACTTTAGTTAGTTTAGTTAATTTATTTGCTGTTTAAATAGGTAGTTAATTAGCACAGTCAAATACTCATCTTTTTAGATAATTAGAAATCTAAAGTTTTCAAAAGTTATAAATTTAATTCCCTGTGGATTTGACTCGAACTCACCATCACTACTTGTTAAAATTCAATTAAATGAGCCGAATAAAAGATGGTTGTTAGCTTGGGTTTTTAACGACACATTCTTAAGCAAACAATGAGGAACTACAACATATCCTAACTATGGACTCTTTCCTAATTGAGTACGATGAAGAGGATGATAAATGCCCATCATCATCCCCACCACCATGTGTCTCAGTCATATATGACAGAGAGGAAACTTAGAGTCTTAAACAGTATGGCAATTAAATGTTCCGATGTGTGAATCCAAGGATGAAAGGAGGAATATGATTAAGTAGACGACATGGTATTATGGGCATGGTGGCGTTACATTGGATGATAACACCTACAAAATGTGCTTGGACCTCTTCTCCCTACAAGTTGAGTCTATGGGGCATCCCGGATAGAGCATTCATTGGCCTTAAGATATCTACCATCTCAAACATGGTCTATGAGATGATGATGAAGAAGAAGAAGAAAGGGAAGAGGGGCAAGATGGCGTGGCATTGCTCCGTCACCCTCTTCGTCTTCTCTCACTCGAGACACTTTGCATTTGAGTTGTCGGAAAATAAGGAAGCTCCCAACAAAAATGGTGTTGTCCTCAATCTACGACTGCCGTGAGTTGACGTTGTCGGCGATAGAGGAGTGGATTCGATCCCTTACATCTCTCAAGATGATGATGATTTATAGGTGCACAAAGCTACCGATGTTGCTACCGCCTCCCTTAAGTAACGATGGTAGTAGTAAGGGTAGTATATCGACTCCACCACCGTTACTTCTTCCTCCGCCACTCCCTTTGCTCCTGGATCTCTACATTGATGATGTCCGGCTGCTGACGCGGCTAATTCCTACAAACAACAGTGATGATAATGGGAGCTTCTTCCGTGACCACCTGATCACCTCCCTCTGCAAATTGCAAATCCTCAATTGTAAGCTTTTTAGTGGTATCTGTGAGTGCTTAAATTAGATGTATGTGATTATCATGAAAATTTTGTTGTTTAAGTGACAAATAAATCTATTAAAAAAAAACTATGTGATCGCCAGAAACTTTTAACTAAAAAGTTCCAAAAGACAGAGATTGATCGCTTACCTGTTTTAGAATTAGGAGATGTTAGAGTCATTGATTCTCCTCCTTCAGCCGGCTAAAGGAAAAGATCCCTTCTGACTTTGTTCTTACTTTGAATATTTATGGGGGTTTGAGGATCGTCCAGATTTCCTTGTTGTTGATTCTCTCCTCTTGATCTTCTTTTGTATCCCGCAAAAAATGGAAAGAAAGAAAGAGGGAAAGAACAATAAGAACTCAAATAGCAGTAGTATCTATTCCAGTAATAATTTCAATCATGCAACTAAACAAATGAACTCACGTGTTTGTGATCTTTGAAACCCCTTAAAACATGGATTGGAAATTATATGCTAGTGAGTGTGTTGCATGGAGTGATATGATGAAATTATGATGCTAATATGCTGGAAATATGAGGAAGATACATAAATTAATTAAGACCTAAGTTGGATGGCCCCTGGAAAGCCTTGGTTCTTGAATGGATCTTGAAAGGACGAAGAACAGTTGAAGAGAGGATGAAACTTGCTTCAAGACTCCTGGAAATAGTAGCAGCATCTCGATCCTTCAGCGTTTGGACGACGTCTTTCTCAAAAATCCTTAACCTTTTCTTCTTTATAAACTTGTATATTTATAGACTTAAGTTCACGCATCCGCGGTTACTTACAGATTAACATGAAGGAGTTTGAAGCCAATCTAATCAAGAAATAGATAAATACAACATAATTCATCATTATCTGTAATTAACTAAAATGCATCGTCCATGGGAGACGTCTTTTAGCTTAATTAAAGATAAGGATAAACATCGGGAAGAAGAAACAGAAACAGTTTAGGAAACCTAAATGGCGTCATGCCGAGAAGACGTCTTTTAGTTGATTAACAAATTAATTAAAAATCAGATTAAAAATCAAAATTAAAATATAACCCTAAATGGCGTCTTCACAGGTCGACGTCTTTTAGAATTTTTCATATTTGATTAAAAATTTGAGTTAAAATGAATTTCTTTAATAAACTTAAATTATGTCTGTTTGACCGATGTCATTTAGACAATTAATTCAGAAAAATTAATAAAAATTAACTAATGATTAAATATCAGACAATTTTGAGGCATTATTATATGATATGAAATTTACTCAAAATGATGTCAAAATTAGCGTGTCTACAGCTGCCTCACCTTAGCATCATCTTTGCAAAGGAGTGAAATAAAATGGAATGTACTAAAAAGGTGATGCCAAGGTGTGATGAGACACGCTCTCAACATCACATAATTGAAATTTTTCTCAAAATTATCAATGAAGATAAAGCAATAATGTCAATGGAATTAATCATGTCTAGATGAGATAGACAAGACAATAAAATAAAGTCGATCAATCTCTACAGATTGGGAAGTACGCTAGGTCACAAACCTTGCAGGTTTTGTCATGGGGAGCGATTGCCAGTCAATGTGGACGTGCTGCAACCATGATGGATCTTAAAAGAAAACAAGAAATATTGAGATAAATAATCCAAGAAAGGATAGAATTTTAAGGATATTTTCAAGCGAACCTCAAAGATAATCAAGATACTCAATTCAGAATGGAATATTTCATATCATGTTGAAATTATTTGATCAATAGTCAGAAGTTTAATTATTAATTAATTCTTATTACAATTATATCAAAGTCCTACATGATGCATGCTGAGCTAAAAGAAAAGTATAAAGTCAAATAAAATAAAAAATAATCAAGGATAATATTATTAAATTGTCCTTAATGAGTCAAGATACCAATTCTTGCAATTCAGTGCTAAGCCGAAGCTCGTTTATCCACGCACCGTTTCACAAAAGTGGAACCATCGTCCTCATTAATTAACAATCCAATGGCCTATCCGTGCGATCAAAAATTCTCTGGAATTATCATTGTTTTTGTTGAAGGGGAACTCAAATTCCAGTTTCATCAAAACCACAAGGTCCTTGATATACTCTAATAAATATTTAATATATAGTAATGATGATGCAAATCAATTACATGAAAGAATACAGGGGATAGTGATAACCGTCTTTTTAGCCATAGTTGGGACTCATAAATTCCTACAGTGGGATCTTCTTTGACATTCTCAGCTTCATTTGGATTTTTCTGAATTTCCTACACTTGAAAATCATCAGTAACTTCAATCAAATGTATTAAAATCTAAATAAACATAGCTTTTCACCGACGCCTTTCAGTCGCAGAAACAAGTTCTGGCTGTGTTCAATCTGGATTCCAACTCTTTCCATGCTCATTCCTTTTCCAATCCGGAAAAGACTTCCTAGAATCACAATTCTCTCTATATAAACTTCGTTAACTTGTATCAAGGCAATCCTAACACAATCTAGAGATCAAAGCAAGATATTTTCTCCAAAGTTCAAAGGAAATCAAGGTTTTCAAGGTTTCAAGGAGAAAAAGTTCAAGAACAAGATGGATTCTTCAAGCAAAAGGATGAATAAGACGTTCGAGAAGCTCTCCGTCATGAAAGATCATCTAAGTGGGAGAGATCTTAACCCACAAGTAAGTTAAATCCTCTTTTATTCTTCTTTCTTTAATTCCTTTTTTCTTCCATGTTCTTCAAGTTCTTCATAGCAACTCTCCATTTTATTCTTCTAGGCATATCCTTTATTTCCCGGCCCAAGAAAATTCACATATCTTCCTTGGATTCATAAGCTTGCTAAAAGTATTACTATTTCTATGCAATCCTTTGTTTCTAAGTGGAACATCCAAGGTCTAATAGTCCATGCAAAGCATTACAAGAGTTCAAACGTGGATTGGGCGGCTATGGGTGCTTTGATTGAATTGTGGCATCCTTAAACCCATACTTTCTTCTTTCTTAAATTTGAATGCACTATTCTTCTAGAAGAGGCCGAACTCCTATTGGGCTTTCCTAAGATCAAATTGAATAACAATGAAGTGATCCTGAATAAGATGGCTCTGATGAGAGAAAAGATCATAGGTGAACAATTGTTGATGAAGATCATGAAAGATCCAAAAGAAGTTAAAGGATGCCTCACTAAGAAAGGAATTAACCTTGCAAAGCTAGCAGAGTGGACTTTGTACGAGATTGAAGATCTTAGAGAGGATGACACTAAGAACGTGATGAAAGCATTCACTACGTGCCTAGCTAGAGCTCTGTTCTTTCCTACTCAAGACAACATACTGGAGGATGATCAAGTCAGTGCAATCTGTGAGATCTTTGAAGGAAGTCAAATCGGCATAGCGATTCTAGCCTATCTCTACAGTGGGCTTTCTGCAACATCTACATGTCAGCCTCCTTATGGTTGTATGCTTCTCTTCGCTTTGTGGGTTGAGTTGCACCTTAAGTTTGAATATCACACTAGAAATTCTGCAAGACCGTCTCAAATTTATCAAAATAGCCCAATTTTCCATATTTCCAATATTGTGAAATTCAATGAGAAGATGATCAACCGAATGCCTAAACTCAAAACTCGAGTTGACTGGAGAGATTATCTGAGGACAATGTCATCAAATGGGTTCGACTCTTCACCACTTGCTCTTGTAGGAAAGCCCATTCGAGTACGCCGTGCAGCGGGTGCAGAGATTAAGCTGATCGGAGCTACTGAGTTAGTTCTATACAATTCTCATCGATGCCATACTCAACTCAGCCTGCCTCGCTATGAACTTCCTGAGTTTTCCCATACATCTCCAATCAAGAAGTGTGCCTTGAAATCCGATGAAGACTTTGAAGCGACTGAACTTATAGTTACATTGTGAAATATTAGCTTCAATTATCGTGTAAAATCCTCTCAAGAAATAAATAGAGGATTATCATATCCATATATAATAGGACTTCGGGAAATCCTTCCTTGAAAGCTCTCTTTTATTTTTCCTTTTTTATGTAATTAAGAATTTATTTCCAATAAAGAATTGTTCCTTTCTGCCTTGAAATTCATCCTTAATCTTTTGTGACTTGTCCAAGATTTTTCTTTAAATAAAAACTTGATTTTTCCTTAAAATACTACAATTCGAGTTTACTTAATGTAAAACACGTCCACTCAGAAAGACGCCTTTCATCCATAATTAATTTTCCAAAAATTAGAGATTTATCCTTAAAATCCCGAATTATCCATAAAATGCGTCCACATGTATAGACGCCTTTAGACCAAAAATCCTTTTCCAAAAATAAAAGATTAATTCCTTAAAATCGCATTTATGCTTAAACCGCGTCCACACATGTAGACGCCTTTCAATTCTCTTTCTTACTTTTCCACAGAATTCTGTCATTAATTGTGTGTTTAATCTACTGAAATGCGTCGCTACCTGCAGATGCTTTTAATCATTGACCGTGGTACGGCTCTGTGCAGAATTGACAGTTTAAACTGAAACGCATCGCTCTGTGAAGACGCCTTTTACTCAATTTCAAACCCCTACCTTGCCGCCTCAGTTTATGTGCTTTGAATGGTGTCGTTGTTATCCGACGCGTTTTAACTTCTCCAAACAGAACGCGCGAAGGCCCCCTTTCTTCCTCATTCCTTCAAGCCCTTTCTCTCTCTTTCCGAGCTCCGGCGATTTCCTCCTCCGGTGATCCTCCATTTTCAGGTGACTCCTTCGTTCTCCGGCGAGCCTCCAATTCCGGCAATCTACGGCGATCTCTTTCGCCGCCGGTCATCGCCGCCCTCTTTCTTTCTTCTTTAAGTTCTTTCCTTTTCGAACCTGAGCTCCATCTTCTCTTCTTAAAATCATGGAACAAGGAGAAGGATCTCGCAAAACTAAAGCCGTAGTGAAGAGGCGGCGGACGGCCTCCCTAATGGTAGAAGAAGTTCCGGAAGCGGCGCCAGCCGACCGCGATGGCGGCTTTTTTGAAGAAGAGGAGGCTCCCCCGGCGCCTATGGCTGAAGAAGAAGGAGGGGAGGGCGACCTCTACCTGGTAAGCTTCCTATGGATTGAATGAGATGAGGAAAAGAGGGAGAAATGGGTTCATTAAAAGAGCCCAGAATCGGGTTTGAATGGCGTCCAAACTAGGTGACGGCTTTCAAAGGGCGTCGCCTAGGTCCGACATCATTCAAAGCGAATTTTCATTTTTAATAGATTAAAAAAATATGTTTAAACGACATCAAAGCTTATGGATGCCTTTCAAAGGGCGTCCATCTTGCTCAACGCCTTTCAGTTTTTATTGATTTTCTATATCTATTAACTGATGAATTTCTTGTTTTTATTTCTAGGGAATAATAAGGGCCAGAATTTCTTGGGATTTAGTAGTAGGGGCTTACAGGGGACTCCCAGACTTCCAAAAGGCGCGGTTGCGTCGGATGGGGTTTGGGGAGATCTTGGAGATCGAGTCATTTTGGCTCGACTTGGTTCTTCTCCAAGCGCTCAGGGAGTGCTGGCATGCGGAAAGCAGGGCTTTCCTAATGCCCTGGGGACATACGATCCCCAGTTTAGAGGATGTAGCTAGGATTACAGGTCTCAGGGTAGAGGGTAGTGATGGATGTATGTGTCCTCTAAGCCAATCATAAGGCACCTATTTCAATCTGGTTCACTAAATAATGACATTAAATTCATTAGGTAGATTGTCATATTTATAATTGCACATAATGAAGTCCATAATATGTGCAATAGTCATCACATTATGATGAGATTATAATAATGAGACTGATGACTTATAAACACATATTCTTAATTGTTCCTAGTCGTAGGATGTTTGAGAAGGACATCAAACATCCGGTTAGACTAGTACAAGTTATTCCAGCTCATATGATGAGGGTAACTGATCTCGTTAGTTACTCGTGTGGAGACACAATGGTAAACCTGTAGGTGCTCATTGGGGAATGAGTTCACTTAACTGATCCGACATGAATGGCCGAATGGTAATTTACCTGACTGTTAATCGGCTTGATTCATCGTCATAGTGGCGTGGTTGATCCTTGGACTTGAGACACCAAAGACACCTTGTCGGTGGACTTCTGGACTTTGACCTTGACCTATGAATCCCTATCCACGGGATCTCTAATAGTCAAGGATCGGGTCCAATGGAAGACCTTCGAAGGTGATTGTGTGTTCAATAAAGGATCGTTCGCTCTCAAGTAACTGGAGAGAGAATGCTCTAGAATAGATCCGCAGGAGTCTCTGGCCAGAGCAGAAACAATATCAGAAAAGTGGTTTTCGGATATTGTACAGCGGAGTCTGATTCGAGTGAGTTGACCATCTAGGGTTTGACAGTTAACCATACCCTATGTTAACTCGAGAGCATTGTGCGAACGAAAGATTATAGCCACGCGGTAATTGTGGACGGATAGGTTCCATGAGTGGGTTTCTAAACCCCATTACCTTCCGGGATCATGCGGTGTTGTTTGGCACCCAACTTGATCGGAAGTCCGACCGAATTTACATGCGATGATAATTCGGTTGAGTAATTAGTTAATATTTAGATATTAATTAATTACAATAAGTCAATAACTAGTTATTGGACTTAACGGGCTGAAAATCGGACAGGTAAATGGGCCTAGAGGGTCACACGCAATAAGATTCTCAGTCGGTGGTACATAAGTGGGATTTATATTAACTCGGGGACTTTTGTGAAAAGTCGCGCCGACTTAATATATATACGCACTGTTGAGAAACCCTGGGCCAAGCTCCAGGATTTCCCCTTGCTGGCCGTCATCCCCCCTTTACTCTCTCCTCCTCTGGGCGCCCCGTTCAAGGCGCCAGAACAGTTTCCGTCTTCGCCGTGTGTGATTCCCGAAAGTCGGGAATTCCCGTCGGCGGGATTTCAGCAATCGTTGCGGCGACGGATCTTCAGCGAGCGAGCTGAAATGGACGAGGGATCGAGGACGAACCACCGCGGAGGATTGCGTGGATACCGCTGGAGGCCGGACGCTTGTGCGGCTCGCGGCGTCGCTTCGACGGAACCGAGACGGAAGCGGATTCGAATCCGCGCACGGTAATCGGATCACTTCCCGTTGTTTATGGTTTTAGTTTTTCGTTCTGAATCGGATCAACGGGCATCGGGCGGGATCATTTTGTTCATCGTTTTCGCTACGTTCTTTGCGTCCCGCCCGGATCCCAACAGGTAGACCGGTGAGCGGGGTGACTTACCCCGATTATTGTAGGATGGCTGAGACCCTACTAGGGATAGATGTATCTAGCCTAGATAGGGAGTCTAGGATAGTCCCTAGAGTAGAGGTAGAGGCTGCTTTAGGTCTAGTGGAGCCCCGACGTCGGTCGGATGAGACCCGGGAGGAGTTTAGGAGTAGGTTAGCTGAGTCCTCCTCTGCTGTCTATTGTAGTGACCCTGATCAGGTAGAGGAGGTAGATAGGCAGCTTAGAGTCTTCTTAGTTTTCTTCTTTGGTCAGTTGCTCTTCGGTATGAAGGGCGACCATATCCACTGTAGGTTCCTTAGTCTCTTAGATGACTTAGATAATTTGCATGAGTATGCCTGGGGTGCGGCCCTCCTGGCCCACCTCTTCGCCGATCTCTCCGCGGTCACGCCGGACCGTGAGACGACTGTCAGCGGCTTCTCGCCGTTCCTCCATGTATTAAGTTATTTTAATTATTTGTTTATGATATGAAATACAATGATATGATGCTTTTCTAACTTATATGTTCATGTGTAGGTTTGGAGTTATCACTACTTCCCACTCGGCCGAGCGAGGATAGTGAGGCCGGACACCGTCCCATTGGCTCGCCGTTGGTAGCCCATCGTGGACGCGGCCCCACAGCACCACCAGCTGACGACCCTCCACCGTCAGTTCCTTGACTACCCGGAGCTCCTAGTAAGTCTTTTAATTTGTTCGATTTTGTTTATTGAATGCAATCTTTCATTATTAAATGCAATTTATTTATATGAATCCATCTAACCTGTATGCAGGTGATCTGGGCGCCCGTATTTGGGCATA
Source organism: Zantedeschia hybrid cultivar (assembly GCA_030544215.1). NCBI lineage: Eukaryota > Viridiplantae > Streptophyta > Magnoliopsida > Alismatales > Araceae > Zantedeschia > Zantedeschia hybrid cultivar. Next base: position 28,854,781 of record JARZZO010000003.1, on the reverse strand, counting down.
GGCGAGGAGGGCCAGCCGTGGGTGACGGCTGGTCGGAGACGGTTCCGGAGGTAGATGTGGCTCCACTGTCTCAATGAAATCGAGCCGCTCCGCCTCCGCCTAGTGATGAGGACACTGGGCCTCCATCAAGAATGGATCGAAGAGGAGGTCCCGGAGGGAGTAGGATGGAGCGTAAGGGACAAGCAGGCCCTTACAGACTGGTGAGCCAAGTTCTCCGAGCAGTACGATGATTGGCATCGCTGCAGTGTACGAGTAGAGTCTCATGCGGAGGATAGCACCGCCTACCTCCAGCAATACCGGACCTACTACGCCGACCAGCTACGGCTTCTCCGACCTCTCGATGTAAGCATGATTTTATGCTTCTTTCATTTTATTATTATCTTTGTTTATATTTATGAATGAATGTGTGTATGTATGGTATGCAGGATGCGCGAGATGCAGTGATCATCGACCTCCGGGCCCGCCTACATGATGCGGAGGCCTAGTTGGAACAGGTCCAGAAGGAGCTCTTTGATTTGGTATGTATGTTATGTATGAATATTTTAATTAATTAATTCGTTTTGACGATTAGCCACTGACAGTTAGTCTTTTGGTACAGCGAGCCGTCTATACCCAGGCGGCTCCCCCTTCTCATGGAGCTTCATCATCTGCCCCGTCAGCTGTTTATGAGGCTACCATTACTGACCTCTAGAGTCAACTTGCCTCCGCCATCCACCGGGCTTCTCTTGCGGAGGAGGATCGTGCTGCTCGAGTAAGTTCCATCCTTCTTCTTCCATTGTGGAACTTGATTTACTTGATTATCTTGAACTGACAGTGTCTCCTCTTGTAGGTCGCTCAGCTGTAGGAGGCTCTTCAGCAAAGGGATGCATAGTTGGCACAAGCTCAGACTTCAGCCGCTCGCATTGCCGAGTTGGAGGCTCAGGTGGCGCGCCTCTCCACTGGTGACGTTGTACGACTCCAGGTTCGCCTGGAGATTCTGACCGAAGAGAGGGACCGAGATTGGGCTCGGATGGAGAGTTTCCAGGGCCGACTTTCGGTAGCGGAGCACGAGCGCCAGAGTATTGAGGCGCGGTACCAGCGTGCGCTGGATTGGGGTCAGGCGAGCGCCTTTACGGCCAGCATTGCTATATCTTCCGACCAAGCAGGGCCGAGCGCTATGGGACCGCCACCGCCTCCGACTCGTGGGCCAGAGGGGCCTGATGAAGCGACGAGCCAGTATGAGGGCGCCGGGGAGAGTCAGCCTTGATGGCTACTATATGTATTTTCTTCTTTTTTGTGAATCCTGTACAAAACACATTTTGATATATATATATATATATATGAAACTTTTGCCTTCAACTTTGTGCCTTGTATGGATTTCTTGGACAACCGAAGGACACCTGAAAATGGCCTGGGCTATAGGCCAAGAAAAGTGAGGCACGACATTATTCAGCAGGAAGAAAATGAAGACGGCCAGAAGGTCTGGGAAACAATGTCCACACCGTGCAAAGAAGGTCGGGACCCCTTGACATGGACCTTATACATACATTTCGTCAAGGGGCTCGTGATCAGTCATGATAACACGGTGGTTATCACTTCCTGTTTTGATCTCCATGACATATATGGAAGAGACCTGGCTAGACATTGTTCAGAATTGTTGACGTACCAGTCCTTGGAGGCTCTACGGCCAATAAAAAGGAGGAAGTTCCAAGATCCTGAGTGTGAATGGTACCGATGGTTTGACTTGAGGGATCTGTACATTGCAATAAACAGACTATTTCTTGATCCCTCAGAACCAAAGTTGCCGCCATAAATAGATGAGCTGATTGAAGGGCCTGGAGCCATTTTTGACAAAAGAATTCTGCTGTCTGAAGAAACAGATGAAGGGGAGCCAGATGACCCCTATGAAGCTGGTTATACCATGGATCTTCTTTCGAGGGGGACTTATCCCTCTTACATTTTCACACTCCATACCTTATTCCGCACTCTACTTCTGACCCCGACTTGGTCGCGGGTCATCACTGAAGATATTCCATGGGCTCCGCCCATCATGATCACTCTGTCCCCACGGGACTTTATCCCTTAACCTCCTCTTGATCTAGAGAGGATTTATGATTTAATCTGGGACATACTATTGTATGATCCCCCTAATCCTTTGGCCTTAGTGCCACTTCCTCCATCTCATTCTCCTCCCATTCACATTCATTCTTGTTTTATGATTAATTCATCTTTTCTCCAAAAAAAAATGCCAATTTGGCAACTTCCTTCTCCCATATCCTCATTGAGGAAACTTCCTACTTGTCCGATTATACCCCACCGCGCGGGTCATTCGGTCAAGATTCTTTCCTAGACTTGCTTTGTCCCTCCCCTCGGGAGGATTCTCCTGCATTTTCTCATGTATCCTATAATTCTCATCCTTCTTCGTCCTCATTAGGTCAGGATAGGGAGTCTAGTGAAGTTAGGGAGTCTAGTTTTAGGCAGGTTAATCAAGTTAGGAAGTCTAGAAAATCTAAGAGTAAACAAATTCCAGATAGATACCTCCAGGATTTAGCATTTAAATGCCTTTCTTGTTCTATAATCCCTCAGCTATTAGAAAATCCTATTCAGATGCCAGAAGATTGTGTAGATGATGAGTCAGTCAATGATAGATATGGGGTATATGAATTGATATACGAAAAAGACCCCATTATTGAAGATGAAGAAGATGACGAGGACGTGGCTGAGGCATATGCCAGTGGAGTAAAAAGATTCAATGAACCCTCAGCTGCCGTAGAAGAGCCCACCAAAGAGATCAATCTAGGGACTGAAGACGAACCTAAGGTTTTTCCTCGTTAGCAAAAATCTTTCTGAAATGGATGAGAAGGCAGTGGTACAAGTTCTTAAGGATTATAAGGACACTTTCGCCTGGAGTTATGAGGATATGCCGGAGTTAGACTCATCACTAGTGGAACATCGGTTGACATTAAAGGATGGAGCTAGCCCGGTTAAACAGAAGTTAAGGCGATTCCACCCACAAATGGCTTTGAAGATGAAGGAAGAGGTCGATAAGTTACATAAAGCCAACTTCATTAGAGTTGTCCTCTATCCACAATGGGTGGCCAATATAGTCCCGATTATGAAGAAAGATGGGAAGGTCAGAATCTATATTGACTTCTGAGATTTGAACCGGGCATGTCCTAAGGATGATTTTCCACTGCCTCACATTGATGTACTCATCGATAACACAGCTGGCTATGAAACTCGTATCATTTATGGATGGATTTTCAGGATATAATCAGATCAAATTGGCAGAAGAAGATCAAGAAAAGACATCATTCACTACACCTTGGGGGACATATTGTTATGTCGTCATGCCTTTTGGATTAAAGAACGCTGGAGCTACTTATCAGAGGGCTATGATGGCAATATTCCATGACATGATGCATACCGATTTAAAAGTGTATGTGGATGACTTGTTAGTGAAATCTAAGACTAAGGCTAAGCATGCCAAAGTTTTGGCAAGAGTATTAGAAAGATCAAGAGAATATCAGTTCAAGATGAACCCCAAGAAATGTGTATTCGGGGTATCCTCAGGAAAATTATTTGGATTCATTGTCAGTAAACGGGGAATTGAGATCGATCCCAACACGGCAAAAGCTATTAGAGAAATGCCACCTCCCAAGAATTTGAAAGAGTTAAGAGGATTGACCGGGAGGTTGCAGTTTATTCTCCGATTTGTCTCCCAGGATTCACAAAGGTGTAAGCCGTTCTACGAGCTTACCAAGCCGGGAGTCAAATTCGATTGGGACGATAAGTGTCAGGAGGCATTTGATGGATTGAAGAATTATTTGGCAAGTTCTCCTGTTTTGAGACCACCATCTTCGGGAAAACTGTTGATACTATATATTTCTGTCCTGGATGATGCGGTGGGGGCTGTCCTAGCATAAGAAGATGAAGAAGGAAAGGAGAGGGCAGCCTACTATTTCTCTAAACTTCTCAATCCCACTGAACAGAGATACAGAGCGATGGAGAAAACATGTGCAGCACTTGTATGGATGGTTCATAAATTGAAGCATTACTTTCTAGCCCATGAAGTTCATTTCATCGCTAGGATGAATCCGATCAAGTTTATTCTTGAGAAATCTGTTCTTACTGATAGGTTAGCACGATGGCAAAGTTTTCTATCTCAATTTGATATCACTTACATTCAACAGAAAGCAATTAAAAGCTATGCCATCGCAGAACATCTCGATCATCATCCCCTTCCTCGTTTTAACCCAGTCCAATCAGAGTTTCCGGATGAGGAATTGATGTCCATAGACCGAATCAAAGATGATATGTGGACTCTGCATTTTTACGGAGTTCTGAATTCCTATGGAAAGGATATCGGCATTGTTCTGTTATCACTTGAAGGTGTCACCATTCCACAAGCCTTTCAGCTTGACCTTCCAATCACTAACAGTATAGCTGAATATGAGGCACTCCTTGCTGGCCTCGAGGCTACTCATCTCCATGGTGCCACCAAACTCAGAATTATGGGTGATAGCCAATTGATTCTTCGCCAGGTGCTAACCAAATATCGAACTCTTGATGCCAAGCTCAAGCCGTATCAAGAACTCACTTCTACTTATGCTAAGCTTTTCACAAAATTGATCTACATCCATGTTCCTCGGAATCAGAACATCTTAGCTGACGCTCTAGTTTCTCTTGCATCATCTCTTGATTTTCTAATCAGCAGACAATCTGAGTCGATTATTGTTCATAGGCGTCTTTCACCCACCGTGAAAAATCCTTCATTTCTTAGAACTAAGGAGAAGCTGCTGAAGAAGGTCAAAGGTGGAAATATTGTGGAAAAGAGAGAGATTAGGTTAATGGAGCTGTTAGAAGAGATGGATGATGAATAGAAACCATGGTACTATGGAATTGCCAAATACTGTGAGGATCAATCATATCATGAGGAAGACACAGCTGAGGAGAAGAGGGCTATCAGGAGAGTTGCTCAAAGATACACCCTAGTTGGAGGAGCACTATAGAAAAGAGGTTTTAATGAAGTTCTTTTAAGATGTTTAGACGAGGATGAGCTTTAGAAGATTATAGAAGGAGCTCATACTAGAGTTTGTGGTGGCCATGTTAATGGACAAATGTTAGCAAAGAAGATCCTTAGACAAGGATTCTATTGGCCAACTATGGAAGAAGATTGTGTAGGATATGTATGTAAGTATGCTAAGTGTCAACTTCACGCCGGTAAGATCTATTCTCCTGCATGTTCACTCCATCCTGTTTCCTCCCCATGGCCTTTCTCCATATGGGCTTTCGATGTTATTGGACCCCTTAACAATCTTGATTTCGGCATTAAGCAGAAGTCCTTCATTCTCACGACAACGGAATACTTCACCAAGTGGGTGGAAGCCGAAGCATATACGGAAGTCAAAGCATCAACTGTCTGCAAATTCATCATGAAGAATATCATCACAAGATTTGGAATTCCAAGCACCATCGTCACCGACAATGGACCGCAGTTCGTGTCACAAGAGCTGAAGGACTTTTGCAATAGGTACAAGATTGCATTGCATCATTCGTCTCCATATTATCCGCAAGGCAATGGCCAAGTAGAGGCAACTAAAAAGACTTCGATAAAAATCATCAAAAAGACGTGCAAGTCTAATAAATTCACAGACTAGCCAGAAAAATTGATTGAGGCTATATGGGCATACCGAACTTCAATCCGCACACCCACCGGGCAGACTCCTTATTCCTTAACATTTGGAATGGAGGCGGTAGTTCCATATGAAATCCTCATACCGACATTAAGAGTACAATTGAATAAGGAATTCTCCATTGATGAGCACCGTTTAGCACTCCTCGTTCAATTGGAACTCTTAGACGAGAAAAGATGGTCAGCTGCTAATCATGCAAGAGTATATCAAAATAGATTAGCACGTTTTTATCAAAAGAAAGTCATTGAACGTAAGTTCAAAGTTGGTGAAATAGTCGTCAAAAGAATCTTTGTAAAATCTGGTGGTCCGTGTTCCAACCTCCAACCTGGTGTAAACAAATTCTTCATTTTCTGAAGAAGCGTACTCCAAGCTTAAGGAATGGCTTAGATTGACTAAGGGTCAGACCGTCGAATGGGATCACGAATGAAAGCACGATGAGTCTTTCTAAAAAATCCTTAACCTTTTCTTCTTCATAAACTTGTGTATTTATAGACTTAAGTTCATGCATCCGCGGTTACTTACAGATTAACATGAAGGAGTTTGAAGCCAATCCAACCAAGAAATAAATAAATACAGTCTAATTTATCATTATATGTAATTAACTAAAACGCGTTGTCCATGGGAGACGTCTTTTAGGTTAATTAAGATAAAGATAAACATCGGGAAGAAGAAACAGAAATATATTAGGAAACCTAAATGACGTCGTGCAAAGCAGACGTCTTAGTTTGTTCATCACAAGATTTGGAACTTGTGTTGCATGGTTCACCATAGGATATCATTATGGATCATCGTTTGGCTCCGACGATGCCATATTAGAATTAGTAGTCCATGATCATCCGGTTTTAATTTCTGCATATATGTGATATTTGTGAAATGTGCTATTAGATAAATATTTCTATTTAGTATATTTGATACTTCAAACGAAATATTATTAATAGCATTTATTTTATTAAACAACTCAAATACCCTTTTTTAAAAATTAAGTTGTAACGTGAGATATTTAGAATATTCCACATAGCCCACCATCATTAAAGATCTTAGGTTGATTTTTATTTCAAATTGATTAGTTGTGCTGCCACAAGATTTATTTGACTTAGAAATTAATCAGGTTCTTCATTATCCTCTCCATTCTTTACTAACTCCTTTGCTTGGATGCTTTGCTAAATATCAAAGTGTACACAAAGATTTCATTATAAATCTTCCATATATCCAAACATCCAAATCAGAACTTTGATGATCTTCTGTACTACTACTAATTTGTTTGCTTGTTTGATATGAAAGACTTTAGATGGAATTTATTGTGAACAACAACTAAATTCAGGATGGATTCCTTGTTGAGATATGTTGACATTTCAAATATATAGCAAATGGTTCTATCTGAATGATCTTCTTGACAATTCTTTATTTCTATCTTTGCATTAAATGCGCATATGGCTAACTTTCTATTCATTGCCATGAAAGTTGCACTTGGTGTTTGAATGCACTCTATAGGTAGGAGACTATATACTCAAGACCAACAGTAGAGTAGAATTTCCACTAAGACACTTCACCTTAGGAGGACATTGTAGCTTAACCTCCTTTCCATCTTAAATCATACTGTGGTAGTTTCCAACGTACAAGGCCCATTAAGGGTCTTCTATTCCCCATGTTCCCTCACTTGAACTTTTACAAAGGATTGTTGGGAAATTGTATGGAGCTCATTGCCAAGTGAGACTTCTAAAGTCCCCCTTCCGTGAACTAACAAGCTCCCTGTTTGTAAGATACATCATGATATTTTTCATCATATACATTATACATTTTTAACAAGTAACTGATCTCCTATTCTGCAATTGTATGGAGCTCATTGGCAAGTGAGACTTCTAAAGTCCCCCTTCTATGAACTAACAAGCTCCCTGTTTGTAACATGCATCATGATACTTTTTCATTATATACATTGTACATTTTTAACAAGTTACTGATCTCCTATTCTGCCACACCCCCATCCCTAGCTTTAAACGAGTTTCTAGTGGCAAATGATGAAATTTTGGTTTTAGTCTTACCTTTACATGTGTTTTATGGTCTATCAAGTAGATGATTGCCCCTTGGTCTACATTCCAATATGATTACGTCCTTAACTTTTCACTTCCTTAAGATATCTTGTTTTGTTTCTTCGCATTCTTGTTTAGACCAACAATGTGTTAGTGTATGATGATCATCTTTGTCAACCTCAGCTAAATTAAATTGAATTTAGTTGTAGTTTTTATCTTTGTTTTATGAATCATTAATTTTTCTCTTTTATGATGACCATGCACGATGCCTTTGTTTATGTGCCCCTATTATAATCAGCTTTCGCATATGAACTCATGTTCATGAAATCTTATCTTTTTTGGTTGGGATTGCTTTTTTCCTTTCCTATACATTATCCCATCTTGATGCATCTTGTTTGTGTGGCTATCTATGATAATACATTGCTCTTATTTTACACAATTGACATGGATACAAGATCCAATCTAAGGAGAATGCAGCATGAATGGCAGAGCAAACCAATGCTGGAAATCCTTGGTTATATGACAAGCTATGTCAATGTCATTAATGTCATATTCCATATTCCACGGCACTCTAACTTAGCCTTATAATTATGTGCTTCCCCAGGGCAGCTTTGCTATTGAACTTGTAAATCCTGGTTGCAAATTCTATTCTTTCCTATATGCATGTGTGATTTCATGTGTATGCATGTGCATATTCTTCGTAGCTACTTCATTAGAAAGAAAAACTGTGTTATGTCATTGGTTTGACATGCATATGGGACAGTAAACATATCTTTTGTGCAGAATTTCAAATAAGGATATATGCATCTAATTTCATTATCCTTGATTCTTTCTCCATTATTGCAACTTGTGGGGTTCAACAAGATCAAACCATGAGGTTTTATTTCTTTCAATGAAGCAGATTTCCATGCCTAATCTGAGGAAGTTTCATGGAAGGGAGAATGTGGTGTCTTGCAAGTTTAAAATGACTAGTTCAATCTTGTAGTATTTCATATATTGCTTGTTGAATTTTTTTTGATTTTGATGAATGACAAACCTTATTTTGTTTGTCTATTCGTTGGTTCAAGAAGACGACACTCCAACGAAGACACCACTAGAAAGCTCTAGGGGGTTGACACCTCCATGTCATAGAAGCCATTATGAATTGAGTTTTCTTGTCAGGGTGTCAACACCCCTAGCTAAGGTATCGACACTTGCTCGATCACACAATGTTTTTTGATCGTTGGACTAGCTATTTGTTGAAGACTCACCTTCCTTGCTTCCTCAATGGCTCATTGGTGACCTAGGTTCTATAAAAGGAGTTGATATGCTTGTCTCAAATCCAAGCATACGAGAAAAGCTCTTGCCCGAGATTCAACTTGCGATGACCCCTGACCTCTCAATTGCTATCCAAAAGGTCTTGGCCGGCTGCTACGTAAAAAGGAGAGATAAAACTTCATCGATCACATAAAAAATTGTTTGATTTCTTTGTTCTTTCTTGTTCACTTCATTTGATTGTGTGAGATGCTCATGTTTGAGCAAGTGTATGTTTATGTGGTTTGGCGAGCTAGCACCATATCAAATAGAAGTGTATGTACACCTTCACTAGATTTCATCTAGTGGATATCCAACTGTTCTTGAAGAATGGACATAGGTCACCATGTAACCCAACCACTATAAGAATCATTGTGCCTCCTTTTGTGTTTGACTCCTTATCTTCTATCTCCCTTCCTATATGCATACTGCTTTAATTAAGTTCTTGTTCTATTGCGTGGAGTCCAGAAAATCCTATTCACCTCCCTCAACCCCTTGGTTTACCACACCTTTTGGCAAACAATTGGTATCAAGTAGGTCTTTAAGTTAAAAGACTAATATCCTTTAGAGAGATCTAAAGACTATGGCATATTTTAGAGCTTCAGTTCTTTTTGGCGAAAGACAGTCTACTACTAGACATGTATTATCTAATGGGTCTAATTACAACTACTAGAAGAATCACATGACCGTTGGCATGTAAGGTTGTGGGCTTGGGGATGTAGAAAATAACTAAGGTTGGTCCATATGTACTATAGGAAAATATCAGGGGAGTGGAATGTAGAAGATTTTCAAAAACTATCCTTGAAAGTTTACTCCATGAAGCAACATTATCGGTCATAGGCCTAAAAGGTGTACCCTTCTACTATGTAAGTTTCGTTGTTGCGTACACTGTAAGAAATTGTTCTGAGATCGTAAATCCTAACCTATCAATTTTGTTGATTCAGTTGGTATGATTTTGAGGATATTCCTAGTTTGCATCTCCTAATCATGATAAGATCATTATTAGAAAACCATGGAACTCATTGGCATACCTTTTCCACATTTGCTTGAAGTGAAAACCTGACCAGGAACTTGTTTGTGGGGGTGATCTTGGAGAAGTTAGTTCAAACAACATTAGGGGGATGCTAGGAGAAGTTCGTTCAAACAACACACCAATGGGAACACGAGCATGAAAGTAGCGCTACTGTAGGGAAAAGCCATCATAAAGGAGCCTTTGCTGACTAGTGAACCACTATGAACCAGCCAGTGTTAACAAGAGAAGGGAGCATTTCATAGATAAAAGGAAGCAAAACGTATGGAAAAAAGCAAAACTGTGTGCCACATGGAGGGCAAACTGGGAATCTTCACGAATTGTTTTTACAACATTTATGACATGATCAAAAAACAAATCGATGAAAAAGTAGGGACTCTTCAAAAGTGTAGAAAATAAGTTAGAAAAAAAAAAGAGTTTGTAATTTTTTTTTTCCTATAACAACCTAGCAGTTAAGAATAATACTTTATTCTTATGTCTAGCTGATGGGCGGCAAAGCATAGAACATGGTACAAACAAGTTATCGGATCCACTAAAGACCTGTCGGGTTCAAGCTCGAATGTAAGACTTGCTGCACTAACCTCGACTGTGTTGTCTGATCAGTTCGATCAGATGACTATGTTAGGATGTAATTAAGAAAAAACTAAAAATTCATTGGGGGGGGGGGGGGAGGGACCTAAAGGGACTCATACGTGCATGCACTTCGATCTTTGATTAGATGGTTAATTTTATTTTATTTTTTTTTAAAGGAGGATCATGCCTCCACTCAATCCAATAGTCCAAATCCCACGGGACAGGATCCTACGACATTATGCTGCACTGTGCCACAATGCAGCAAGAATTACTCGAAGCCAACATATACAGTCCAACCCAATTCTTCTACCATTCAAACAATTGTCCCCAAATGGGTTGGGCCAAACTAAGCCAATTTATCGTTGTCAACCTAAATGTTTTGGACAAGCTCTATTGCTATAAACCTCAAGTAGTGAGTAACAGTGGGTTCAATCATAATATGACACAATTTTACATGCGTAGAGATAGATCTCATGAAGTGAACATTCAAAAGCCATTCCCATTTGTTTTCTCTTCTGTGATCTCTTTACAATTTAAGAATCCTGTACAAAGTTTTGTCTAATGTTACTACATGGTTTATCAAAAAATTTGAGGCCTCTACCGAAAAAATGCTAAGTTCTCTTGAGGTGCAGTACGTGAATGTGGTTGTTCAATAATGAAAACAATCTAGTAATATGTGCTGAGCAACTACGTTGTTATCTTTGGCATGTCTTGAGCCAAACGAGCTTCCATTCTTTGGGTTAGTACACAATCACATATTACCAACAATTCTGGGAGCAATGGAGGGGAGGTTCATCATCATTGTCCTTGTCATGGGTAGTCTCTCCGATTCCAAACAATGAAAATTCACAATTTCTTCTTGCAACAATTTACTGGTCAAGTTTTCCAATCTCTGAAGCTTTCACACGTAAGGTGGCCTCTAATAAGAATATATTAATTTCCTACCCCTTATAGTGTGGTCTGGTTCAATCATAACTAAATTACAAGAGCATAACTATGACTTCAAAGAGGATAGAGTGCCATGTCTATATATTCTTGGTCCTTAATTGACCAACATATCTGATTGTTTGTACTAAAAGATGCATTACCTTGGAGAATCATAGTTGCATGACATCTTCTTTTCTTCCAGTGGGAAATTATAGTTGATGATAAATGTCAATTAGTATGAGACTTTTCTGTCCCCAACATCAACCTGCATATAGACATTCACAATTTTATGACAATGAACAATAATGAACAAGCTGCGAGCTCATCTATTCTGATTGTATGCTCCAATTTGCGCATAATATTTTCATAATAATAATAGGGAGTGAGGTATATTTCATAATCTCATTCTTTGAGCTCTGATCTTAATGAAACTAGGAACCGTATTATATTATTTTGGTGTCTAAAATCAAAGTTAACAAGGCAAGATGAGGAAAAGATGTTAAGGAACAAGTGCCCAAATCCTTCGATTCAATTACTTAGCATGAACTATCACTTAACAATTACCACAACATTTTTAATGAAAATGTTTTGTAGCTTGTTATAAATGATTTAAGGTAAAAGCTATCATGTTTACACAAAAGCAAGGCGTGCGGATCCAATCCCAATATTCATTATGATAAGGTATAACAAACCTAAATGAATTGTTATAAAGCAATGAGTTAAAATAAACCTATTGACCTTCCCTTGTTCAACAAACAGTCAATTAAATATCTTAAAAAAGAATCTTCTAGATACAAAACATTTCTCCATTTAAGATCTAAGAAATGCTTTTTCTTGCTGTACTATAAGCATGACATAAATATCTTAAAAAAGAAATTGAAAAGGACAATTAGAATGATTTTGAATTAGATCTTGGTTTCCATGATGATCAAAAGAAAAGTCTTTCCTTAGAACAAAGTGTTCATGTACTTGGATATTCTCACTAAAAAATATATGTATAGAAATATGGTCATAAATCTGAATATATGATGATAAGCAAATCTACCTAAAAATAGAACAAAAGATAGACTCATATACCTTCTACCTTTGCTTCACCCTGTTTTTGCATCTCCCTCGCATGTCTTGGGGAAAATAAAGGGTGCAAGGACCGGATGATGAATGATATTTTCCCTATACCACCCAATCCCAAATGATTAAAGGTGAACGACTTAGACATATTATCTAAGTTTGATGATTTGAAAGGAGATATAGTACAAGATCCATGGGAAATCCTATAGCCTCTCCTGGCTTCTGCAAGGGCGATGAGCATTGGTATAAAAGGGGATTACCTAGGAATGTACATATGCTACCATTTATAGGAAAAGATCTAAGCAAGGAGACAACTGAGTTCGATATCAACAAAGTCTTCCGTAACGCATAGCCAACCAAAAAGCAAAGTAACAGCAATGATAATGACAGCTGTATGCTGCCTATTAAAAGTAGCAAAACAAATGGTAACTATACATACTTGATACATCCAAGAGAAAAACAAGAGGTTTATTATATTACTTCCACGTGCCAAATAAGACAAGCATAACTTTAATACAAACTTAATGGCAACAATTCAACATAAGGTGTAACTTTAATAGAAAATTTATTGGCAGTAATAATTTTGAAATTTGATGGAATTAAGTATAAACACTTAGATAGTCACATACTAAACATTATGAAGACAATCAAGAATAAAGCACATTTAAATAAAGGAATCTTAAAAAACATCTTTGCGCAATCTTTTGGTGCATCCCTCGGGTTACTAAACATTTTAAGAAAACATCTTCCATGAGAATATTCCTTCTTCCTAAAGTAAATGGCAAAACTACCCTTAACTAATCTAAAAAATAACTCCTCTTTGTCTCTACTCACTGATAGTGAAGAGCCCATTCCCTCCTATACTTTCTAGCCCCCTCCACCTTGGCCATTATATATTTAAAAGCACACCTAATAGTTGTTAATATTCATCTAAAGGTACTAGGTCCCGTATGTTGTAGTGCCTTCAACTCCTTAAATTCAAGAGAGGGTAAAAGGTAAGGGTTTGGGAGGAGGTGTGCGATCTTTTTTCATTAAAACAATAATGATAGGTCATCATATTTAAATATGATGGCCATTGGGCATCGTTGAGCCTAGCCCGTGCATAGAAGCCATGCTGTGTGGGTGAGTATCCCGCATGGGTTGCAGCATTTGCACACAACCCATATGGGGCACATGGGCAGTCTCCCCAGTGCTTCTTTGTTTCCACTTTTTAGGCCATCCGATCAGCTAAAAGTAGATCTAATGGTTGTGAATACTCATCCTGTAAAACCTAAACTGTTAGGAACCTACTAGGGGGCCATCAATAGCTTGGATTAGGCCCATTAGAGAACCCCTGTCGGACCTCTAAAAAGCATCCACCAACCTAGATATGAATAAGAAGATTAGTAATCCTACACGAAACCCTACTAGGAACCCTGGTAGGCATCTGGTCGGGCAGATGCAGCTTAGATCAATAACCCAGTTCAAAGGGAATCCCATTGTTTCCTTCATCAGAGAGTTCCCCTTCGCATTGGACTCGACCCTAGCAGTTTATTTATAGATGTCTTCACCCCCAAAACCCTTTTAATATGTCTCCTTGTCAAGAGAGAGATTTAGAGATGGTTGACAGAGATTTAAAGAGAGTTCTTGGTGGCTTTCGGATGGCTCTTGGAAGGCTGTGTGTGGAGGCGCTTCGGGTGGTGGTGTGCATGCTTGTTGGAGTTCTCCACCTTGCCTAGGAGGACTTCTTTGCATTCTTGTTCTTAGTGTAGAGGCAAGTGATGATTAATCCTTTTTATATAGATGTTTTTATATATAAAAACCTATTTTCAAGCTATTTTACTATGTATTATAGTAGTGACGAAGTTTATGGTGGTAAAATAAGTATTAGATACAATGGACTATATGTGGTTGATTGTTCATGTTGAACTATGTGATTTTCATGAGAAAAGCTACAAAACTTATTTTCTATTCTGATAGGCATGTAGGAACCCTGACGCTATTTGTGATTGGCATCCTAATAGTTGGATGCAGTTTATGCTTGATATTTGAAATTTGTAACCTTTATTTCTTCTTCCTGTTAATGATGTAGCCATTCTCTTACCAATGTCTTAATTCACCTATTGACATATTGATGCCTTCTAAGTCTATTCTGGTTAGCATGATTGATTTTTCTAGCCTATTTTATTGAATTATTAACATATTTATGTCATCTCTAATTCTCTGTTAAACCCTATTTTCCTTGTTAATGACCCTAAAATTAGATTATTAATTTCTACACTTTGGAAATTAATCATGGATTTAACAAATTTGGGTATGGCATACACGTCTGAAGGACGTCCAAGGATACATACACCTTTTACTGAGGGGTGTCTAGATCGCTTGACACATTTAAGGTTCTCCTGATAGAGTCTAAACAAAACCTATTTATGTGCATATTAATCACATGATTTGAGCACTATTACATTCGGCACTGTCATAGATTGACCTGCATGCATGTAATGAATAGTTTTATGATGGATGCCACCTTAAGGAGTGTATAAACTGTCTAACCTATAAAAGCATCCTTGTGGAGGAAGATCATGAATAAAAATGACGTATGAAGTCCGACAAAAATAGACTAAAATCTTAGAAGTGTGCTTATTTACGGACATACGGACCTTAGATGGGATATGTGGATCTCTCAACTGCATAACCAAAGAATTAGTAAGAATTGCCTTATCATTAGGTAAACAAGAAGAATATGAGTAAGAACTCCTCGTGATGTGGTTTGGATGATGACTTATGATTTAAGTGATAAGTGATTTATGCATGTCATGAAAATGATGATGAATCACGGTATGATGATCTATATTATGAATCATACTACATGTTTATGAATTTATGAAATATGTAAGACTAGTATGCACATAACGTGACTTAGATGACTGAAGGAATATGATTAGGATGATAAGCATGCATATATATGATACTATTGACCAACATGTATGAATATTTATCATGTCTTTTCACTGTAGTTATTTATGTAAAAATTATGAAAAGTGTGGTTTTATAAGCTTGCTGAGGTCAGTTGTAACTCACCCTTACATAATAACCCCTTTCTAGAAGAGGTAGATCCTGAGGTGGAGGTTGAGGCCTAAGAAGATTGTGAAGTTTAGTGGATTGAGCTCCAAGACTTGTTAGATAGAAGTAGGCTTATGATCATTTTCTCGTGATGATGTAATAAGTTAGTTAGAATTCTTGAGATGTAATATTTAATTTTAGATACGTAGTGCATTGAGGTAATTTCCCATCATATCCTTCCCCTCTCCAAGCCTGGTTTTATACAGGGAATCAATTGCCCATTTCCTCCAGATTTGAAGCACACAGTCGATCTCTCTCTTCATGCGTGTAATCCTTGAGGACGCCAAAGCCGGGGCAAAGGCTGCTGCCATTTGGAAACGCTCATACCATGTCAGGGATTATTTCTTCAGGAGATTCGTGTTGAAGTGTTTCTAAACGCTCCCCAAGTCCTACGCTATAATTGTATTTTTTTATTTTTAATATTTTTAATTTAACTCTGTATTTAATAAAAACTTTCTATATATAATTCTACTTTCATATGGAAAAGAACTTTTTTTGCAGAGTTTTTCCAAAATAATCTTAAATACGTGGACACTTTTTTGAAAATGTTGAGGGCGCTTTCCAAATAAAAGAGTGAAGGTTATAGTCATAGTGCCAGTCTGGTGGCATATACTTAATTTATGGGAATAGTGGAAATTAAGCAATGAATGAGTTCACATTCGGGTTAAAGAAAATCAAATGGGAGAAGAGCACGTGTTGGAGAAGGCCATACTAATTAAGCACAATTAACTTCCTGTCAGTTAACTTCAAAAACATGGTGGACTCGGCTGGATAGGTGATGCAACAAACATTACTTAGGTAAGAAATATTTATTATAAATATAATCCAAAATTATAATCTAATAATTAGTATTGATTTCTACTTGATAATTAGTATTGATTTTTAATAAAAAAATGTAAATTTGGCAAAAGTGCTAGAGTTAGTCTTATCTTCTTTGAGGAGCCTTCGAGACATTGATGGCATACAGTGGGCGGCCTAGTGTGGGCTTATGCCATTAGTGTGACTTTGTTTGAAGAATAATTTAAACCAGAATAATGTTCTGGGGATTTCTTAAACCAGAATAAGAGGTATTTTGATTTGGTAAGTTGTTGGTATTCCACCAAGAATAAGGAGAATTATACTACGCTATTCTAAGTGATTTGGTAAGAATAAGTGGAATAAGGAGGGAAATAAAAGATAAAATTAAGAGAATTGGAGGAATTAGATATTCCAGGTAGAGTTTGGTGAGTTGGGGGAATTAGGCATACCCTCAATCAAATCAGAATAGAAACTTTATACCGGTTATTCTGGCCCTATTCCAGGTAGAGTAATACTTATTATTACAATGAGAACATTGCAGTAGGAAAAAGAAAAATTTTTGAAGAGGACTGGCTAAAACGATGAGCCTGCAGGGTGTATCTAACTCCGATATGTGCCCTCCAAAATGGTCCATCCCAATTTTAAAAAATATCAAAAAATTTAAAATATTCAAATGCCCCCTTTAGGTTGGTTCCCTCCTTTTTAGATTTGACTTTAACCACTTGATTGAAAAATTTAACCGCACCCATACAATTAAATGTGTCATTGTCTAGGAACCAAAATTAAAATAACAAGGGATAGGATGAATCTTAAGGGCTAATCTAAAGATTTCTTTTTTATTTTGACTGTTTTTCCAGTATTTTTAAAAGTTGATTTTTTATACATATCAGATCGGACAACTAAGATTAATCATCAAGATCGGCAATAAAAATTAAAATCCCAAGATGGGATCAATACTAAGCGACCTATTTTAATATTTAAAAATTTATATTTTTTTTAAGGGGGAGGGTGGATTTTCACATTGGTGGGGGACATCTAACTAGATGCCCCCGAGGTACATTGAATCCTTTCCACAATGCAATGGGAAAGGTTGGTGAAACCTCTCGCATAAAGAAAAGAAGCCCTTAGATGAATATCCAATGCTAAAGAAAAATAAAAAATAAAGTCAACTATTATGTGCAGCGAAATAGTTCCGCATGTATGGAATGCATATTCCTCGTGGTGCGGAGGATTGCCGGTGCCGAATGGGTTCTGCCACACAAGACCCTACTGTCTAATCTTTCAACCGGATGATTATTGTTTTTTATGTTATTTTATATTTATTTTTACTCTTTCCCCCCTCTTCACGGCTCCACCCCTAATTGAATTATGGTGCCCAAGGCATTACAATGAAAATTTTATTTTTTTAAAAAATAGAAATTTTATTTTATTTTTTAAATAGTGCCTTAGGTTAAGATCTAATACTTACCCTTTTCTTGTGATGGAGTTACACCAATTGTCGCCATCACATTGTAGCATTCCTCTATTTATATGCGTGTGTTCTACATGTTCTTATAATTCAACCTCTGGTCGGAGGATCTAAGAGACGTTAACAAATAAACGATAAACTCTAATGCAGTAAAAAATGTAATTATTGGTTAAAGTTCAATAATAGGCTTTTAGTTTTTAGAATTTTTGGGTTAGTAATTCATTGGAGATCGAATTGTACGGACATGTAAGAAATGTGGGTTTGACTAAAAAAAATTAAAAAAATATTTTGCCTACTGTAATGTCCCACGTAGGTGGACCTACACCCATTTGCTAAGGGTGCCTATGCAGGCGGGTACCCAGAGCAGGTGCCTACACATGCAGGGCATAGCCAGTGTTCGACACGCGCCTGCGCAGGGTATAGCCCACACTGGGCTGACCTGCACGGGGCACCCGTCTACACAGAGCGCCTTCATAGGTCCACCCAGCGTGGGTTGTGCCCCGCGCAGCTGTGTGCTACGCCATGCGCTTGTAAGTGCCGGGTGCCCCATGCAGGTCCGCCCAACTTGGGCTGTGCCTCGCTCAGGCGCATGCCCAACGAGGGCTACGCCCTACGCGTGCAAGCGCCTGTACGGCTTGGGCTATAACTCGCGCAGGCGCGTTCCTAACATGGGCTACGCCCTGCGCATGCAGGCGCCTGCGCGGGGCGCCCTGTGCAAGAGCACCACCCCATAGTGGGTGCCTACTGGGTCCACCATCACAATTGTTGGGCCCTTTTGGTTGGTTTTTTGGAGACCTACAAAAAAATAAAAAGAGGGGTGTGGAGGTCCGTTCGTTGCCATCTCTCTGTCGTACGACACCTCCAGTGTCGTCTCCCGCCTATAGGGAGGTGGCGGTGGGCGACGACACTTCGCCCAAGTTCCTCTCCATGACGGCCAGGCTTTGGAGGGAGAAACTTGGGGAGGAAGATGATGAGGGTCGTTTTGACTTTTTTGCCCCTATTTTTGAAATTTGAATTTCAGTTAGGATCCAATAAGGCATAGTCCATCCGATTATTGTGTGTCCCTTAAGTTGTTGGATTTTAATTTAGACTTGGGTTAGGATCCATATCGGATCTTAGTTCATGGGTTATGGTTTGACATGCATACAGGAAAATAAACATACCGTTTGTTTAGAATTTCAAATAAGAATATATACATCTAGTTTCGTTAGCCTTGATTCTTTTTCCATTATTATCACTTGAAGGGTTCAACAAGCTCAAACCTTGAGGCTTTACTTCTTTCAATGAAACATATTTCCATGTCTAGTCTAAGGAAGTTTCATGCAAGGGAGAATGGGATGTCTTGCAAGTTTAAAATGGCTTGTTCAATCTTGCAGGATTTTGTATATTTCTTATCGAGAACCCTTTGATTTTGATGAGTGACAAAGCTTATTTTGTTTGACTAACCCCTTGATTATTCAAGAAGATGACACCCATTTGAAGACACCACTAAAAAGCTCACAGTTGAGGATTTGCAATTTGCAGAGGGAGGTGATGAGGTGGTCGCAAAAGAAGCTCTCACTGTTGTTTGTAGGAATTAGTTGCGTCAACAGCCGAACATCATCAATGTAGAGATCCATAAGTAATGGAAGTGGTGGAGGAAGAGGTAATGGTGGTGGAGTCGAATCCGCATGAGGTAATAAATGAATATTTGATAATCGTTTCTGGTTTTATTCGAAACGGGAAAAACAAATTGCTGGTTTTATTTTTATTTCTGCTGCGTGAGCGATCCGGAGAAACGTCAGAATCCAACAGGTATGAAGTGTGTCTATTAGAGATTAGAGGGTTGTGGGGGTAGTTTACATGTAGGCAGGAGTATAGGGGTAAAATTTAAAGATTTTAGGGGTATATAGGTAATTTTCCCTTCTTTTTATTTCACAACATTGAAAGGATATATGATATTTACTATTTTACCTCCAACAATCTTTCACCAGCATGGAGAGAAACCATCTCAACAGGACTATTTTCGTCATCAACATAAAAAACTTGGTCAGATTCCAAAAAAGTTAGCTCAAATGCATTTTTACCTGGAGGGCAATGGACTTACGTAACCCATAATCCAATGACTCATAAATACATTTGAAAATCTTATCACTTCTAAGATATTTGATAACATATATAGCGTAGTGCTTTCTCCCTTATATTCTTATGCTTGTAGGATCATGATTTCCAAGAGTTATACCTACCGCGCATTGAACTTTAGTTGGAGTGTAAAGCCTTGTCGAGCTTTTAACTGTGAAAGATCACGTCCAGAGGTATTTTCCGGACAACTGAGGAAGATACCTCCTTGTTTTACACAAAGTAATTTGATTCCTCCAGTGCTCTCCTAAAATGTAGTAGACACTGCGTTGTTGCTATCTTTCAATCCATTATAATTAACCCTAATTGGTGCTTTGTCTCGCACCATTTTTCTAGGGTTTTCAATGACCGGTTGCAAAAACCCTACGCAAATCAAATCAAGATTTTCTCTATTATCTCTCAAGTACGCCCAATCTTCGGCATGACCTTCTTCCCTGTTGGGTACGAGGCTATAAATAGATTTAAGCATATGAACACATTCTAATAATTTAGAGATATCTTTGTACTATGAGTATTAAAGAGAATGTCGTATGTAATTGTCCCATGCAACTTTTTTTTCATTCCCCTATTCTTACCATAAAGGGAATGTTTACACAGATCCGAAAAGGAAAGGATTAGTAACTTGGTTTTGTCTCAATCTACGTCTTTGCTCATCTCCTTCCTATCTTTGTAGGTTCCTTCCTACTCTTCTTCTTATTTTTTATCCATCATTTTCCCCTTTTCTTCTCAATTTATGGAGTGTCGTGCTACTCGAACTGCACAAGATCGCCATCTGCCATCGCTACCATTGCTCGGAGCTGGAAGAATCGGCTCAGCTCATAATATTTCCCCGCCATGGCTTCTACTCCCAATTTCCCCCATTTTCCTTCTATTTTTAACATTACCGATTGAAATTTCCATTCCACGAGGGCCCATTTTGTTCTTCCACATTAATAGTGAAGGATTTCGTTGTTGTTGTTGTCTGGTTTCATAGAATTTACAGAGAAGTGGGGAGAAGATGAGAACCCTAAAATTCGGACATACCAAGGCAACCCCATTCATGACAAGGAGGATCAGTCCAACTTTTCAGTAATAATTAGTGGTTCCCCCTCCTACTCCATGGGTACTAGTTTTGGAACCGAAGGATGTGAAGAATGAATCTGCCTTAAAGAAAGAGGAGTTGAGAATGTTGCTTCCTCCGATGGTTGTGGCTGCGGAAGCTAAACAACATGCAATGGAAGAATATGCAAAACAAGTGGGTGCTGATGGACTTGGGGACGAGGAAATACCGGGGGATGATAGGCAGGATGAGGAAGCTGTGAATGATGATGAAGAAGAAAAAGCAGGTGGACTAAAAGAAGAGGAACAAGTTGAGATGTTAGATATGACCAAGGAGAGGAGAAAGAAACAGGGGAAAGAGATATGTGTCGGTGGTCTGGACCATGATGCCACAGAAGTAGATGTTTGGAAGACATTTGAGATGATGGGAGTGTTGGAGGATGGGCTTGACAAGGACTTTGCATTTGTGAAGTTTACCAACAAGGAGCAGGCCAGCCGGTCTCAATCAGAATTAAAAAATCCCATTGTAAGTCGGTTGATGTTTTCCATGGATTGGAAGGTTACCAGGAAGATTTGAACGTCAGTTAAATCCTTGCCTATGATTCCATTTTATTGGCTCAATGAGGTTTAGAGGCAAATGAAGCTCTTCGAGATTCACACACCGGAACACATAATTGCCATATTGTTTAGGACTCTAAGTTTCCTCACTGTCATATATGACAGAGACACTTGGTGGTGGTGATCATGATGGACATTTATTATCCTCTTCAGAGTACTAAATTAGGAAAGAATCCATAGTCAGGATAAGTTGTAGTACCTTATCAACACATTGTGTTAGATTGCGATACCACTTCTGAATATACACATCATCAGAATTGAAGTTGTGCACTTGACTGAACATATAGTTATTTGGGATCCCCAACTTGGGTTGTGCCCCGTGCAGGTGCGTACCCAACGTGGGCTACGACCTGCACGTGCAGGCGCCTATGCGGGGCACCCGCCTGTGTAGGTGCCCTGCACAGGTGGGTGCCTTATGCAAGTCTCCCTAGCTTGGGCTATGCCTTGCAGAGGCGAGTGCCTAGCATGGGCTATGCCCAGCGCGTGCAGGCGCCTGCGCGGGGCGCCGTACGCAAGATCGCCACCCCTTTGTGCGTGCCTACTAGGCCCGCCATCGCGGTTGTTAGGCCCTTTTGGTTGGTTTTTTGGAGAACCTACAAAAAAATAAAAAGAGGGGTGTGGAGGTCGGTCAGCCGCCATCTCTCTACCGTACAACACCTCCAGTGTTGTCTCCCGCCTGTGGGGAGGTGGTGGTGGGCGATGGCACTTCCCCCCAAGTTCCTCTTCATGACAGCTAGGCTTTGGGCGGTGAAACTTGGGGAGGAATATGATGAGGGTTATTTTGACCTTTTTTCCCCTATTTTTGAAATTTGAATTTCAATTAGGATCTAATAAGGCATAGTCCATCCGATTATTGGGTCTCCCTTAAGTTGTTGGAGTTTCATTTAGACTTGGATTAGGATCCATACCGGATCTTAGTTCATGGGTTATGGTTTGACATGCATATAGGAAAATAAACATATCTTTTGTTCAAAATTTCAAATAAAAATATATACATCTAGTTTCGTCATCCTTGATTCTTTTTCCAATATTATCACTTGGAGGGTTCAACAAGCTCAAACCTTGAGGCTTTATTTCTTTCAATGAAACATATTTCCATGCCTAGTCTGAGGAAGTTTCATGCAAGGGAGAATGGGGTGTCTTGAAAGTTTAAAATGACTTGTTCAATCTTGTAGGATTTTGTATATTGCTTATTAAGAACCCTTTGATTTTGATGAGTGACAAAGCTTATTTTGTTTGACTAACCCCTTGATTATTCTACAAGATGACACCCATTTGAAGACACCACTAAAAAGCTCACATTTAAGGATTTGCAATTTGCAGAGGGACATGATGAGGTGGCCATGAAAGAAGATCCAATTATCATCACTGTTGTTTGTAGGAATTAGCCTCGTCAGCAGCCGGACATCATCAATGTAGAGATCCAGGAGCAATGGGAGTCGATATACTACCCTCACTACTACCATCGTTACTTAAGGGAGGCGGCTACAACATCGGCAGCTTTGGGCACCTATAAATCATCTGCATCTTGAGAGATGTAACGGATCGAATCCACTCCTCTATCGCCCACAACGTCAACTCGAGGCAGTCACAGATTGATACCTCAACGAGTGTCGGTTAGTTGGACAACACCATTTTTGTGGGGAGCTTCCTTATTTTTTGACAACTCCATATGCAAAGTGTCTCGAGTAAGAGAAGATGAAAAGGGTGATGGAGCAATGCCACATCATCTCGCCCTTTATCCCTTTCTTCTTCTTCTTCATCAACATCTCATAAGATATCTTGAGGCCGATGAATGCTCTATCCGGGATGCCCCATAGAGTCAACTCGTAGAGAGAAGAGGTCCAAGCATGGCGTGCCAGACAAGTCCACAACATTTTGTAGGTGTTATCATCCAATGTAATGCCATCATGCCCATAATACCATGTCGTCTACTTTGTCATATTCCTCCTTTGATCCTCACATTCACATATAGGAACATATAATTGCCATACTGTCTAGGACTCTAAGTTTCCACACTACCATATATGACCGAGACACATGGTGGTGGAGATGATCATGGTCATTTATTATCCTCTTTACAGTACTCAATTAGGAAAGAATCTATAGTCCGGATATGATGTAGCACCTCATCAACACATTATGTTAGATTGTGATACCACTTCTGAATATACACATCATTAGAATTGAACTTGTGCACTTAACTGAACATATAGCTATTTGGGATCCCCGAACAAAATTTCACAATAAGCTTTTTGAGTGATTGATGTAGCTTACTTTCCTACGGTAAGTCCTCCAACTTAGGGCATCTTTCTATACTCAGTTCGTCAACGAGGGAACAGATGATTGTTGGAAACCCCTTTCCTGTCGGCCAATGTACAAGCTCGTCGTATTCCATCATGCTCAACACTTTTAAATAACTGAGATGATGTTTTAACAAATCTTCCTTTAAAGTGGTTAGAGAGGAGCAATCATGGATTCTCAAGATGGAGAGTTCATCACCTTGACAAAGTTCAGGGACAACTTCCAAACTCACACACTCTTCTATTGTCAACTTTTTTAGTGTGGCAGGAAGGAAGGATAATAAATTCAAATTTAGAATTTGACACACAACTAATCATTTCAGAGGTAGAGATTTTAAGCAAATTGGAAGAGCATTCACTCCTATACTTTATAGAAACAGGTCAGTTAATGTAATCAGAAGGTGAGGTAGCTTCTATTTGTGAGCAATTGGTAATTTCTAGAGTTTTCAAAAATCTAAGTTGTCATAAGGGTGGAAGGGAATTCAAGTTTGTGTATTTATGCAAGCGAAATCATTCAAGGCCAAAGATTGAATTGTTGATCATCCACCTAGGAAATTGATGTCGGCATAATAGTTGACAGTCAGTTCCCTCAAGTTTGGAGGTGGTTGTAGGCCTTCAGTTATGGACTTCTCAAGATCGTTGCCAACATCTCAGCCGTCATCCCATTCCTTTTCTAATAGTTCAAGGTATTGCTTATTCTTCAATGTGCCTTTAATAGTTTTTTTCCTTGGTCTCAACCATATGGAGGTTTTGGATGCATAATTTATCTCGTAATTCATTTATATTCTTCAACTCTCCTATTGTGGTTACATTTTTCTTGGCAATAGAGAATACCTACGCAGGCAGGTGCCCTGAGCAGGCGCCTGTACATGCAGGGCTTAGCCCACACTGGGCTGACCTGCATGTGGCACCCGCCTACGCAGACTGCCCTCGTAGGTCCACCCAACGTGGGTTGTGCCCCACACAAGCACGTGCTACGCCCTGCACGTGTATGCATTGGGTTCCTCGTACAGGTCCGCCCAACTTGGGTTTTCCCCCACGCATGCGCGTGCCCAACGTGGGCTACGCCCTATGCGTGCAGGCGCCTGCACAGGGCGCCCGCCTGTTCAGGTGCCCTACATAGGCGGGTGCCCCGCGCAAGTCTGCCCAGCTTAGGTAATGCCTGATAAGTACACATTTTTAGATAAACAATAGATGAAATTTAACAAAATCACATGGAATGATAGATAAATCGATTATGCTTTCAAAATATTAATTTTGCAAAATTCGAATGCCAAATATCATCATTTCATGGATTAAGTAAATGTGATAATTTTATTTCCAATAAGATCTTCTCGACAATTATTTAATATACATTTGAATAACTTATTGATTGCCGCATGACCTTACCTGTTGTTTTATGTGGATATAGGACATGAGCAAGCAGATGTCATAGTGGTTATAGCACACAAGCGTGGGTGAAGTGACCAGGGTTCGAATCCCAGAAGGAACAAGATTGTATTTTTGCTCTTCAAAATGGGCCCAATGCCAGCGTAGCAGCCCCCTCTCTCTCTAGCTTTTGTTCTCTCTCTCTCTCTCTCTCTCTACATCTCTCTCAAACCAGCGGCTGTCAAGGCAAGAGGTGGACTCGAGGCATTGCAACTAACCACTAGAAGGAGTCCAGGGCTGTCAAGGATCCGCGTGAAGGGCTACGACGGCTACAAACATCAGTTTTCTCTTTACACCGCCTCTCTCTCTAGTTTTTGAGTTCTCCATGTTACACTATATTTTTAACATTTTCTGTAAAAATGTTCTTATGAAAGTCATATTAAATTTTTATTTTCAATGTCTCTGTAAAATTTTATATAGTTCTAATAATAAATGACAGTAGCTCCTTTGAAAAAAGTTATCTTTTCTCCCTCTTTTTGTTCTACAACTTTTATTTTTCTTCTGTTGACACTACTCAAACTTTATATTCTACTTTTAATTAGTTTTTTAGAGGTAGTATTAGTTCCATAGATGGTCTGATTATACTCGTTTAGGGGTGCTCCTTTTGTGAGTTCATAGTAAGTCCGGTTAATTTCAATTCTTAACAAATCAAATCATCATGCTCCCTCTACTTTCTTCTCTGTTTTTCCTCTAAAAACTCAATTTTTTCAACTTTAAAAATCTATTTTCCTATGGATTCAATCCAATCTCACCATTTGCTATTTTTCAAATAATTATACATGGAAATTGGAATTTTAAGATTGATGTTTGAATATGCTTAACGACACATAATTTAGAGCGATCAATTTTTGGCGCCGTTGCCGGGGATTTAGATTCTTAATTTGATAATTTTGGGTCTATTTGGGTATATCCATACTCACATTTATTCTCTTCTTTTGCAGGTACTTTGAAAAAAAAAAAACGAAGACAAAAGGAAAACTCAACTCGGTGAGTTTGTTCCAATTTCTTTAATATTTTTATTTTATTTTCAGATTTGCTTAGAATAGATATAGATCTCATTAAATAAAAAAAAATCAGAAAAATAAAGTTAAAAAAAATGCATTTCAAGATTAGAAATCAAACCTTCATATTTTAGGACATGCATCATATAGAATTGCATTAGAATTAGCCATTTAGCCCTTATTTTTGCCATTTGATTCATGTTGAAGAATGCGGGAAGCAAGGTGAGTCTTTCCAAATTGTGTAAATATCATGTTCATGCAGTGTCATTTCATTATTGCACAACACATACTTGATTGAATTGTGGTGTGCATTTCATTGATAAAATAATTTAAGGACATCTTCATAATAAGATAAGGTGGGGATTTCATTATCCTTCCATGGCAAACCACAAACACTCCATCTTGCACTGTCCCAAGCCCAATAAAAATCAAATAGCAATTGCACCTAGGGGTCACACTATGATTAGAGCTTTGAATTCACTTCTACTTTGGACAACGATGTCTAGGCTAGAGGTTACAAAGGCAAACACTTAAGTGGACAAGTGGTTATTTAATTAGGTCCCTACGAAAGTAGGGGGAGCCTCCCACTATCCCACCTTTTACTTGGCCGATTGATGTATTGTAGGGGTGATTCATAGTGAATTCTAGCCATTTTGTGAGAAATCTCATTCTTAAGTCTAGGGTACACTTAGGTCATTAGGAATTTGTTGTTAACTTGTTTGTCTTTGCATAAATAAATATAAAAAATATATATAAAAATAAAAATAACAAAAACAACCATTCTCATCTCATCTTGGTCCAGTGAATGCTAGGTAGAAGATCTCAAAATCCATATATTATCAAATTCATTCAAGAAATTGAGAGATACCTACATCATCAAACCAATCTTCAAAATCAAATGGTTGGAAATAATCAAGAAATGCCTAAGCAGATGAAGGAATATTTCATTCCTCAAGACTATAACCCTTCATCTTATATTCAATCGCCCAATACCCATGCAAGCCATTATGAGATCAAGCCCAGTACCATCCAAATGCTCCCATCTTTCTATGGGAATACCAATGAAGATCCATACAAATATTTGGATGAGTTCTTTGAGATTTGTTCTACCGTGAAAATTCAAGATTTCACGGAAGATGCCCTTTGCCTAACCCTATTTCCTTTCTCTCTTAAGGACAAGGCCAAATACTGGCTTGGTACAATAGGGAAGCCCATTAAAACTTGACCTGAAATGCAACAAGAATTCTTGAAGAAATTCTATCCTATAGGAAGATCCAATATCATGAGACGGGCCATAACCAGATTTTCACAATTACCCAGTGAACAGATCCATGAGTCATAGGAAAGGCTGAAAGAATTGCTTAGGAAATGTCCACATCATGGACTATCTAGATAGCAAATTGTGCAGGCATTTTATGAAAGTTTGGATACACAATATAGGCAAATGGTGGATGCATCTTGTGGAGGAGCATGCATGAGTAAAAGTGAGGAAGAAGCATATGATATGTTTGAAATGCTAAGTGAGAATTCAATAAATCATGTCTCACTTTTATCATATGAAAGATCAGTGGGAGCATCCAAACGGACTGGAGTTTATGAAATCAGAAATCGAGGAGAATGTGATTTTAGGATAGATATCAATGCACTAGCTCAAAAGTTAGACAAAGTGGACCTTTTGGCCCAACAAATGAGTAAAATGGATCTAATGGCCCGAAAGTTAGACCAAGTTCTAGCTTTGAACAATCAAGGATCTAATATCTAACCACCATCAAGACCATACTTAGAATCTTCTCCATCTTACCAGGAAGCTTGTAGTCTTTGTGCTAGCCCAACTCACCATGTCAGTGAGTGTCTTACAGTAGCTCAATTACCACCTTTCATCCAAGAACAAGTCCAAGCAGCCCAAGGTTACTTAAAGCCCAATCATGATCCATATTCTAACACCTACAACCCAAGCTGAAAAAATTACACAAATTTATCATGGAAACCTCTACAAGCCCTAGCTCAAAACCCACAAAAACAAAACTTTCATAATATGGCCCACCAACATAATTTATTTTCCAAATCAAGCCTTCAATAAGAGTCAACCTACCCAATCTCAATCTCAAGCCCCTTATTTTCAGCCCAATAACACTCAAAACATGTATTCTCAGCCTTTATACCAAATTCCATAGCCTTAGCCACCAAATCAAAATGATGAAAAGTTCGATATGTTGCAACAATTACTCAAGAACCAACAACAACAGCAACAACAATTGCAACAATTGGTCAGCTCCTAGCAGCAATCCATTGCAAAACTGGAAGCCCAACTTGGCCAAATGGCCGACACCACTATGAGGAGAGAAGTGGGTCTATTACCCAGTCAACCAATTGCGAACCCACGAAATTATCATCCGAATTTCCAACAACCATTCCTATCCATTCCTCAAAGGCTTCAACCCGGCCCATCCATACCACAAAATGGCCCGCATGTTAAGAATGCTAATGCCATCTCAGTCTTGAAGAATGGTGAAATCTTAGCGAATCCTTCTAAGTCTCAAACAGCAGATGAAAGTTCCCATAAACAAAACAACATTTTTCAATCCAAAATTCAGATTAAGTTGGGGGGAGAGGCCAAAGGAAAAGAGAAAATAGATGAAGATCTTAGCCCAGACCAACCCAAGGTCCCCTTCCCAAGGGATTTAGAATTCAAGTCCGCTAGCAGCAAGAAGCCAGCCCAGCATCAAACCCAACCACAAATGGGCCCAAATCCACCAAGATGCCCATAGTTAGAAATTGCGAAAGCAATTTTTGCCTTAAGAAGTGGTAAAATTTTGTCAGATCCTTACCCAAATCAAGGATCTAATTAGCTCAATCATGAGCAAACCGTAGAAGAAGAAGAAGAAGAAGAAGAAGAAGAGGAAGAGAATGAAGAACCTAATATCATTCAAGAAAAAGGGAAAATTGAGCAATATCCTGAGAATTATAAACTAAAAATCCCTTTTCCAGAAGCTCTAGAGAATACCAAGGAAAAAAAGAAGCATCAAATCCAAACCCACAATGAAGAGTTAATGGACTTATTTAAACAAGTCCACATTAACATACCTCTAGTAGATCCCATCCAACATGTGCTGGCCTATGCTAAATTTCTGAAAGAACATTGTATTCAGAAAAGAGAGCCTAAAACAAATCCTAAGAAGGTCTTTTTGTCTGAAGAGGTGAGTGCCATTCTGCTGAACCAATTACCCAAAAAACTTAAAGATCTTGGCACCCTTCTCATTTCTTGTGATATTAATGGACTCACATTTGACAAGGCACTTCTTGATCTTGGGGCCAGTGTAAACCTTTTACCCACTTCTGCCTATTAACAACTGGATCTAGGAGAATTGAAGGCCACTCCTGTTATTCTCCAACTGGCAGATCGATCAGTTAAAGTGCCACGACGACTCATTGAGGATGTAATTGTCCAAATCGAAGATTGCTACTTCCCCGTAGACTTTCTTATCTTGGATATGGCCCATCCTCAGATTTGAATCACACTCCAATCATTCTGGGATGTCTATTCTTAGCTACAGCAAAGACAAATATCAATTGTGCGACAGGTAAGATGGACATTTCTTTTGAGGACCGGCAGATTGGGATCAATATTTTTCAAGCTCCTAAGTATTCGGATTGGAATGAGGGTTGTTATACAGTGCATGCCATGGATAATATGGTAAATGATAATCCGGATTTAGAACATTTCCTCTTTCCCATAGAAGAAACTTTGGAGTTTCAACAGTCTTTATCCTACACCAAGGACATTGATTCACTTCACAATTGGACTCACTCGTTTAGTCTTTGGCCTATCATTGAACTTGTACCAAAGTTGCACCCTAGGCCAACACTGCCATCTCCTATATCTCCTCTTGAATTTGAGCACAATTCCTTACCGCCTGATCACATGCACGACATTCATATGGTGAGACATGCTAAGTCGAGAGGAGAATTACACATAAACCAAGGTCTAAGTGAAGTAAGCGTGAATGAGATAGTCAAATGGTCAAATCAGACAAATCATCACTTCATGAGTAGGAAAAGTATGGCTCTGAGAATATCTGAGCAGGACACACAAAATGATACCAACAAATCAATTGACCCAGGTTGATAAGAACTCACATGCGTCTGGCTGAAGACGTTAAACTTAGCGCTTATTGGGAGGCAACCCAATCTTTTCATTTTTATTCTGATTCTTCTCTTTTTCTTTTCTTATTAGAAAACTGAGATCATCCACATTGGTATACATGGAGAAGCCTCTCACATACCTCATGTTGTACCTTTCCTCATTATGGATTTCATGTTAAATAATTCTTTCCATTACCATGCCATTGAGGACATTGTCATTCAAGTTGGGGGGGAGAATCATAGTGCATATTGAATAATCATTTAAAATGAATAAATTTTTTGAAAAAAAACAATCTTCATTTTTCACACAATTTTTTTAAAAATTTCTTCATTTTCACACTCCAATAGAGATTCTTGTCCATCATACTTCATTTAAGATGTCTTAACAAATGAATATTGAGGTAAGAAGTTGAGTAAAAGTTTGAATTAACCCCCCTCTCCACAAAGAGTCACGACGGAATGATTTTCACACACACACGGTAACTTGGAAAGAATGGAAAATCCTGAAAATGTAGAGTTGCTGGAGTTGACCCGAAGTATAGGATTACTCATTCTGTTTTTATTTTTAGGTCAAAACGAAAAGGAAGTTGGGATTCGTAATAGGAGACCAATCCGCTTAACAATTTAAGGAGGCGGTCATCTTAAAAAAAGGACAATTAGAAGTATGAAAATCAAATAAATATACTTTAAAAGAGCCAAAGGAAAGATGGTGGCAAAAAGTACGCACCCTCCCCTCAGGCAAAGTAAAAAGGGTGGCAAAAAGTACGCACTCTCAAAGTGCAACCAAATGAAAAAAAAACAATCGCGCTAAATAAAAAAGTCATTCACAACAAAATAAGACCAAATCCTAAAAAATGTTGAGTTGCACCAGAACCGAAAAACAGGCCTAGCCAACTAATCCGGAGATCTCTTTTTCTTTTCTCTCCCCTAGATAGTTCTTCACCAAAGGTCAGCGAAGGCAACGATATATTAAATAGGATAGAAATGAACTCCAAGCACCTCAAATGATATGCACAATCACCTGTCCTAATTCAAAGTATAGTGGGTGGGAGAACGAAAATTTGAATTCAAATTGCCTACCATTTGCAATAGATATCCTTTAAAATGAAGTTTGATTCTTTTTACTAATCATGGTAGTCCTAATTTTTCAAATGACTCTATTACTAAGAGACTAATAATGATTAAGTTAAGGGATGTGATAAGTACACATTTTTAGATAAACAATAGATGAAATTTACACACTATACTGTCAATTTTATGTCTAAAACTACATGGAATGATAGATAAGTCGATTATGCTTTCAAAATATTAATTTTGCAAAATTCGAATGCCAAATATCATTATTTCATTGATTAAGTGTGATAATTTTATTTCCAATAAGAACTTCTCGACAATTATTTAGTATACATTTGAATAAGTTATTGATTGCCGCATGACCTTAACTGTTGTTTTATGTGGATATAGGACATGAGCAAGCATATGACATAGCGGTTAGAGCACCTGAACCTGGATGAAGTGACCAGGGTTCAAATCTCGGAAGGAACAAGATTGTATTTTTGCTCTTCAAAATGGGCCTAATGCCAGCTAAGAGAGAGAGATGGAAATTTCAAAATTCAAATTCAAAAGTAATATTTATTGATTTTAAGATTTGGATTTCAAATTTCAAAATTCAAATTTTGAAAATAATATTTATTATCCAAAATTTAAATATCCAAATTCAAAATCAAATATCCCTCTCTAAATTTAAATTTCAAAATAAACATTCATGATTTTTAAAGACGATCCACTAATAAAGGGGGAGCTTAATAGCCTATTTATTACCCTTTTTCAAATTCAAAATTTAGGGCTCTCTTCTATAAAACCATGGGAGGGGGGAGGAAAAAGACAATTTTTGAAATTTTTAAACTCTCTAACCCCTTCCATCTAAATATCTCTCTCTCCTAATTTCTCTCTCTCACTTTCTCCCTCTCTTTGCTACAGTACCCACTGGTACTGTAGCAGCCCCCTCTCTCTCTAGCTTTTGTTCTCTCTCTCTCTCTCTCTACATCTCTCTAAAATCAGCAGCTGTCAAGGCAAGAGGTGGACTCGAGGCACTGCAACTGACCACTGGAAGGAATTTAGCATTGCCAAGGATCCGCGTGAAGGGCTACGACGGCTACAAACATTAGTCTTCTCTCTCCACTGCCTCTCTCTCTAGTTTTTGAGTTCCCCATGTTACACTGTATTTCGAACATTTTCTGTAAAGGTTTCCTTATAAAAGTTATGTTAATGTTTTATTTTCAATGTCTCTGTAAAATTTCATATAGTTTTAATAATGAATGACATTAGCTCCTTTAAAAAATGTTATCTTTTCTCCCTCTTTTTGTTCTACAACTTTTATTTTTTCTTTTGTTGATACTACTCAAACTTTATATTCTACTTTTAATTAGTGTTTTAGAGGTAGTCTTAGTTTAATAGATGGTATGATTATGCTCGTTTAGGGGTTCTCCTTTTGTGAGTTCATAGTAAGTCCGGTTAATTTCAATTCTTAACAAATCAAATCATCATGCTCCCTCTTCTTTCTTCTCTGTTTTTCCTCTAAAAACTTAATGTTTTCAACCTTAAAAATCTATTTCCCTGTGGATTTGATCCAATCTCACCACTTGTTCTTTTTCAAATAATTATATGTGGAAATTAGAATTTTAAGATTGATGTTTGAATATGCTTAACGACACATTATTTCAAGCGATCAATGGCCCGCGCAGGCGCGTGCGTAACATGGGCTACACCTTGCGCGTGCAGGCGCCTACGTGGGGCACCCTGCGCAAGAGCGCCACCCTGTTGTGGGTGCCTACTGCGCCCGCCATCGCGATTGTTAGGTGTGAGTGCTCAAATTTGATGTGTGATTATCATGAAAATTTTGTTGATTAAACGACAAATAAACCTATTAAAAACTATGTGATCGCCAGAAACTTTTGACAAAAAAGTTTCGAAAGATAAAGATTGATCGCTTACCTGTTTCAGATGTGGGAGATGTTGAAGTTCTTGATTCCTTCCCTTCAGCCGGCTAAAGAAAAGGAGCCCTTCTAACTTTATTCTTGCTTTGAATGTTGATTGGGCTTTAAGGATCGTCCAGATTTTCTTTGTTGATTCCTTCCTTTTGATCTTCTTTGTACCTTGCAAAGAATGAAATAAAAAGAGAAAGACTAATAAGAACTAAATGGAGGTAGTTTCTATTCCAATAAGAATTCTAATCATGCAACTCAAATAAGATGAACTCACTCATTTTGTAGTCTTTAAAATTCCTTAACATGTAGGTTAGAAAAATATACTAGTGTTGTATGTGTAGAATGAAGTGATGTTATGAAGAGAACTATGAACTAATATGATGGTGAAAACAATGAGAATAAAAGAATTTGAATGGCCCCTGGAATCAAGAAAGGATAAAATTCAAAGATATCTTCAAGCGAACCTCAAAGATAATCAAGATACTCAATTCAGAATGGAATATTTCATATCATGTTAGGATTTATTTGATCAATGGTCTGAAACTTAATCAATAATTAATTCTTATCATAATTATATCAAAGTCCTACATGATGCATGCTGGGTTAAAAGAAAAATATAAAATCAAATAAAATATAAATTAATCAAGGATAATATTGTTAAATCGTCATTAATGAGTCAAGATACCAATTTTGTAATTTAGTGCTAAGTCGAAGCTCGTTTATCCACGTACTGTTTTACAAAAGTAGAACCGTCGTCCTCATCAATTAACAATTAAACGGCCTATCCGTGTGATTAAGAATTCTCTGGAATTATCATTGTTTTTGTTGAAGGGGAACTCAAATTTTAGTTTTATCAAAATCACAAGGTCCTTGATACGATCTAAGAAATATTTATCATATAGTAATGTTAATAATGTAAATAAATTACATGAAAGAATACAAGAGATAGAGATAACCGTCTCTTTAGCCACGGTCGGGACTCATAAACTCTCACAGTGGGACCTTCCTGGAATTCTCAACTTTATTTGAATTTTCTTTGAATTTCCTACACTAAAAAATCATTAGTAACTTCAAGCAAATACTCAATTAAGTATTAAATATAGATAAACAAGGAGGATCTTAGTTTCAATTCAGTTTCCACCATTATATTCTAAGGCTTTTTCTCACAACGATATGAAAATCTAACTAGGACTTCAATTGGTACAACCAGCCCGATGAACAAGGAGGAATACCTTGATTTTGGGGACTTACGGAGGGCTTTAATGTCAACCACTCTAGTCTGATCAAGGGACCGACCCAATCAGAGAGAGATGAAGACGCCAAGAAAGGTGTTCCTATAAGAGGGGGGGTGTTAGCCTCAGTGCGTATGACCTATGGCCGGGATGGCCTCTAATGCTTAATATGTAATAGGTAATAGCAATCAAATCAGAAATCTAAGGACTGAAGAACAAAACAAAAATCTGTTTGAATCGTGTCGCTGTTACTCGACGCTATTCAAAACAGAACTTTATTCTGCTCGCAGAACCTCAGGCAACAGATAGCAGGAAATTTTGCCTGAAAGGCGTCATGTTCTGGCGATGCGGTTATGAAATGCGCATAACCGCGTCGTTGTCCCAAGACACTTTTCAAAGCGCATAATCAACAATTAAGAAGGAATTTCTAGGTCAATTCTCCCTCAAACTAACAGGATAAAGCGGTAAATAATCGGCTCATGCGAATCTTTTTTATTTTAATTTTTTAACAAGATGATTTATCATATGAACAGCTAAGACATTCAATCAACCACACATTCTTCTTATCACAATCACAACTCTTCAATCAATCAAACAGAGAGGGCAAGATCTTGCCGCAAGGATATGTACGTAGTGCACGTGGGAATAACAGTTAAACTAAAAACTCACCAATCGGTGAGAACGTGCCCAAGGGACACAAGTGGTGCACTGTGGGTACCCGAAAAAGCAAGAACAAAGATTTAAAAGATGGCGAGACCAAGTCCCACCATGATCACCAAAAAGCTGTGAGTGCTCAAATTTGATGTGGGATTATCATGAAACTTTTGTTGATTAAACGACAAATAAACCTATTAAAAACTATGTGATCGCCAGAAACTTTTGACTAAAAAGTTTCAAAAGATAAAGATTGATCGCTTACCTGTTTCAGACATGGGAGATGTTAAAGTTCTTGATTCCTTCCCTTCAGCCGACTGAGAAAAAGAGCCCTTCTAATTTTGTTCTTACTTTGAATGTTGATTGGGCTTTGAGGATCGTCTAGATTTTCTTTGTTGATTCCCTCCTTTTGATCTTCTTTGTACCTTGCAAAGAATGAAATAAAAAGAGAAAGACAAATAAGAACTAAATGGAGGTAGTATCTATTCCAATAAGAATTCTAATTATGCAACTCAAATAAGATGAACTCACTCGTTTTGTAGTCTTTAAAACCCCTTAACATATGGGTTGGAAAAATATGCTAGTATTGTGTGTGTAGCATGAAGTGATGTTATGAAGAGAACTATGAACTAATATGATGGTAAAAACAATGAGAATAAAAGAATTTGAATGGCCCCTGGAAGCCTTGGTCTTGAATAGACAAAGAAGATGAAGAAAGGACGAAGCTCTTCTTTCAAGAATCCTGGAAGTAGCCGTGCAGCGCCTCGATCCTTCAACTCCTTCAGCGTTTGGACGTCGTCTTTCTCTTGAATTCTTCTTCAAAGATTTTCACTCTTTCTTCAAATATTTTCACTAACTTTCTAATGATCAAGGGCTTGTGTATTTATAGACTTAAGTTCAAGACTCTATGCACATCTGCGATTACTTATGGATTAACATGAAGGAGTTTGGAGCTAATCCAACCAAGAAATGGATAAACATAGGTTAATTCATCATTATTTGTAATTACGTAAAATGCGTCGCCCAAGAGAGACGTCTTTTAGCTTAATTAAGATAAGGATAAACATCGAGAAGAAGAAACAAAAACACTTTAGGACACCTAAATGGCATCGTGTAAGGCAGACGTCTTTTAGTTTATTAACAAATTATTTAAAATTCAAATTAAAAATCGAAATAAGAATAAAACCATAAATGGTGTCTTCACATGTTGACGTCTTTTAGAATTTTTTCATATTTGATTAAAAATTTGAGTTAAAATGAATTTCATTAATAAACTTAAATGATGTCTTCCTAACCCGATGTCATTTAGATAATTATTCCATAAAAATTATAAAAATTAACCAATGATTAAAAATCAGACCACTTTGAGGCATTATTATATGACATAAAATTTATTCAAAATGATGTCAAAATTAGTGTTTCTACATTGGGCCCTTTTGGTTGGTTTTTTGGAGAACCTACAAAAAAATAAATAGAGGGGTGTGGAGGTCCCTCGGCGGCCATCTCTCTGTCGTACGAAACCTCTAGTGTTGTCTCCCGCCTATAGGGAGGTGGTGGTGGACGATGGCACTTCCCCCCAAGTTCCTCTCCATAACGGCTAGGATTTGGGGGGAGAAACTTGGGGAGGAAGATGAGGAGGGTCGTTTTGACCTTTTTGTCCCTATTTTTGAAATTTGAATATCAGTTAGGATCCAATAAGGCATAGTCCATCCGGTTATTGGGTCTCCCTTAAGTTGTTGGATTTTAATTTAGACTTGGATTAGGATCCATACCGGATCTTAGTTCATGGGTTATGGTTTGACATGCATACAGGAAAATAAACATATCGTTTGTTCAGAATTTCAAATAAAAATATATACATCTAGTTTTGTTATCTTTGATTCTTTTTCCATTATTATCACTTGTAGGTAGGGGTGGAAGTAGGCCAGGCCAGGCCAGGCTTTGTTAAAACAAGCCAAGCCTGCATGGCAAAGGCTCAGCCTAGGCCTGGCCTGTTGGCCTGTTGTAGGCCGAAAAAGAGGCCTGACCTGGCCTATTCAAAAAAATTTCTAGGCCTGGCCTGGCCTATTGGCCTGTTTAGGCCTATCAGGAAATAGGCCAAAAATAGGCCTTGGCTTATAGGGCCAAAAATAGGCCTCGACCTACAAGGTATTATATATATATATATATATATATATATATATATATATAATTTAAACAGGCTGGCCTGTAGGCCTATAAAACGAGCTTTTGAAAAATAGGCCTGGCCTATTTATTTGTGAAAATTGGCCTATATGAAGGCTTTGGCCTGGCCAAAACTGCTAAACAGGCCAGGCCATGCCAGGCTGACAGCAGGCTACGCCGTAGGCCCTTGATAGGCCACTTGGCCTACTTCCACCCCAACATGTAGGGTTCAACAAGCTCAAACCTTGAGGCTTTAATTCTTTCAATGAAACATATTTCCATGTCTAGTTTGAGGAAGTTTCATGCAAGGGAGAATGGGGTGTCTCACAAGTTTAAAATGGCTTGTTCAATCTTGTAGGATTTTGTATATTGCCTATTAAGAACCCTTTGATTTTGATGAGTGACAAACCTTATTTTGTTTGACTAACCCCATGATTATTCAAGAAGATGACACCCATTTGAAGACACCACTAAAAAGCTCACAGTTGAGGATTTGCAATTTGTAGAGGGAGGTGATGAAGTGGTCGCGGAAGAAGCTCCCATTATCATCACTGTTGTTTGTAGGAATTAGGCGCGTCAGCAGCCAGACATCGTCAATGTACAGATCTAGGAGCAATGGGAGTGGTGGAGGAAGAGGTAATGGTGGTGGAGTCAATATACTACCCTCACTACTACCATTGTTACTTAAGGGAGGAGGCAGCAGCATCAGCAGCTTTGGGCACCTATAAATCATCACCATCTTGAGAGATGTAAGGGATCGAATCCACTCATCTATCTCCGACAACGTCAACTCGGGGCAGTCGCAGATTGATAACTCTACTAGTGTCGGTAGTGGGACAACACCATTTTTTTGGGGAGCTTCCTTATTTTCCGACAACTCCAGATGCAAAGTGTCTCGAGTGAGAGAAGACGAAAAGGGTGATGGAGCAATGCCACGTCATCTCGCCCCTCATCCCTTTCCTCTTCTTCTTCATCATCATCTCATAGACCATGTTCGAGATGGTAGATATCTTGAGGCCAATGAATGCTCTATTTGAGATGCCCCATAGACTCAACTCGTGGAGAGAAGGGGTCCAAGCATGGAGTCCCATACAAGTCCACAACATTTTTCAAGTGTTATCATCCAATGTAATGCCATCATGCCCATAATACCATGTCGTCTACTTCGTCATATTCCTCCTTTGATCCTCATATTCACACACTGGAACATATAATTGCCATACCGTTTAGGACTCTATGTTTCCACTATGTTATATATGACCGAGACACATGGTGGTGGGGATGAAGATGGGCATTTATCATCCTCTTTACAGTACTCAATTAGGAAAGAATCCATAGTCAGGATATACTGTAGTACCACATCAACACATTGTGTTAGATTGTGATACCACTTCTGAATATAGACATCATTAGAATTGAAGTTGTGCACTTGACTGAACATATAGCTATTTGGGATCCCCGAACAGAATTTCACAATAAGCTTTTTAAGTGATGGATGTAGCTTACTTTCCTACGGTAAGGCCTCCAGCTTAGCGCATCTTTCTATACTCAGTTCGTCAACGAGGGAATAGAGGATAGTTGGAAACCCCTTCCTCGTCGGCCAATGTACAAGCTCCTCATATTTCTTGATGCTCAACACTTTTAAATAACTAAGATGATGCTTTAACAAATCTTCATTTAAATTGGTCAGAAAGGAGCAGTCATGGATTCTCAAGATGGAGAGTTCAACGCCTTGACAAAGTTCAGGGACAACTTCCAAACTCACACACTCTTCTATTGTCAACTTTTTTAGTGTGGCGGGAAGAAAGGGTAATAAATTGAAATTTAGAACTTGACACATAATTAATCATTTAAGAGGTAGAGGTTTTAAGCGAATTGGAAAAACATTCAATCTTATACTTTATTGAAACGGGTAAGTTAATGTAATTGGAAGGTGATGTAGCTTCTCTATTTGTGAGGAATTGGTAATTTCTAGAGTTTTCAAGAATATGAGTTGTCAGAAGGGTGGAAGGGAATTCAAGTTTGTGCATTTATGTAAGAGAAATGATTCAAGGCCAAAGATTGAATTGTTGATCATCCACCTAGGAAGTTGATGTCGGCATAACAGTTGACAATCAGTTCCCTTAAGTTTGGAGGTAGTTGTAGGCCTTCAGTTATGGACTTCTCGAGATCGTTGTAAACATCTCAGCCGTCATCCCCTTCATTTTCTAATACTTCAAGGAATTGCTTATTCTTCAATGTGGCTTCAGTAGTTTTTTCCTTGGTCTCAACCATATGGAGGTTGTGGATGCATAATTTATCTTGTAATTCATTTATATTCTTCAACTCTCTTATTATGGCCCCATTTTTCTTGGCAATAGAGAATACCTAAGTAGGCGGGTACCCCGAGTAGGCGCCTGCATGTGTAGGGCGTAGCCAGTGTTCGGCACGCGCCTGCGCGGGGTATAGCCCACGCTCGGCGGACCTACATGGGGCACCCGCCTACGCAGAGCGCCTTCATAGGTCCACCCAGTGTGGGTTGTACCCCACGCAGGTGCGTGCTACGCCCTATGTGTGTAGGTGCCGGGTGCCCCCTGCTGGTCCGCCCAACTTGGGCTGTGCCCCGCACAGGCGCCACAGGCGCGTGCCCAATGTCGGCTACACCCTGCACGTGCAGGCGCCTGCGTAGGGCACTCGCCTGTACAGGTGCCCTGCACAGACGGCTGCCCCGTGCAAGTTTGCGCAACTTGGGCTATGCCCCGCGCAGGCGCGTGCCTAACATAGGCTACGCCTTGCGTGTGTGGGCGCCTTTGCAGGGCGCCTTACGAAAGAGCACCACCCCGTAGTGGGTGCCTACTGGGCCCGCCATCGCAATTGTTGGGCCCTTTTGGTTTGTTTTTTTGGAGAACCTACAAAAAAGTAAAAAGAGGGGTGTGGAGGTCCGTTGGCGGGCATCTCTCTGCCGTACAACACCCCTAGTGTCGTCTCCTGCCTATGGGGAGGTGGCAGTGGGCAACGACACTTCCCCCCAAGTTCCACTCATTGACGGGTAGGCTTTGGGGGGAGAAACTTGGGAAGGAAGATGGTGAGGGTCGTTTTGACCTTTTTGCCCCTATTTTTGAAATTTGAATTTCAGTTAGGATCCAATAAGGCATAGTCCATCCAGTTATTGGTGCTACTGTCTCCCTTAAATATCGGGGGTAGTAGTGAAAGCAATATATCGACTCCACCACCACTGCCTCTCCCTCCACTGCTCCCACTGCTCGTTGATCTCTTTATTGATGATGTCTGGCTGCTGACGCGGCTAATTCCTACAAACAACGTTGATGATAGTGGGAACTTCTTCTGTGACCACCTTATCACCTCCCTCCGTGCATTGTGTATCTATGAGTGCAGTATTGCTTCCTTGGCCGCAGACAAGGAGGTGGGCTTGAGAACCCTCGCCTCATCTCTCCATTTCTTGAAATTCAAGGACTGCCCCAATCTTTAGGAACTTCCCAGGAGCTTGAGGGGCCTACTCGCCATCCCCAAGGTAGCATACGTTGAAAATTGCCCACGAATCCGACGCTTGCCGGAATGGGGGCTGCAAGCCTCACTAGAGTTCATGATTATCAAGGATTGCTTTGTGATGGCAGAACGGTGCCGCCACGGCAAAATGCACCATGACCGTCCATACGAGGAACATAGGTGGATGGAGATTGGCACATGATGGCTCATGTTCGTATAATATATGGATGACATATACTTACGAGGATCCATCAACAAATTTCAGGAGTTGAAAGACAAGTCGGACTTCATTATTTGAGGTAAATCTGATATTTCACCTGCTGTCTGACTTCTCAACCTATGCATTGCAACCAAATATTGACACATGACAAAGTTCCTCCTTTTTTGCTTTCTCAGAGTCTCCCGTATCCACAGACTTCCAATATGTGGTATGAAAAAAATCCAAGGACTCCGGATTAATACCAGACTTCTACACTTCAAATGCAACTGGGCCTTCCAATGCTATTGAGGTATGCCCAATCCTCACAAATCATAATTTTCATTTGCTTTTTAATCAGCCATATTGATATTGTGTTACTTTCTTTTCTTCCATTAACAAGAGATAAATACATATAGATGATGCCTAAAATTTATTGGAAGATCTAGCTTTAAGTGTCTCAAGGTTATCATATTTGCAGCAAGCCAGTAGCTGCCCTTTTCTTTCGCTTTCTCTTTTTTTTTTTTTTCTCCTCTCTTCATATGCCTAAATCTATTGATGTTGTTTAGTTTTGTGTTCAACACTTAAAGTCTCTCTGTTTTATAGTTCCCTTGCACTTGCTAGAAGTTCGATGGTAGGTTTACTATAACTATCAGAACGGACATATATAAGATGTATGTTTTAATGCCTTCAAGGAGTATTCTTTGACAATTCAAATGAACACTGTATGTAAAATAGTATGAGGATGCGTAAGGATCCATCATCTAGGCATAGTTCATTGAAGCCTTCAAAGATTTGTCTGATCATGTGTGATTATCTCAATAATACATTCTTGATTTTGTGCTTTCCACATGTAGGGATGTGAGGTTACTTGAATTTACGTGTTGTCAACGGGATTTTGCTCCAAATGCTTTGCTGATTTTGTAACTACTGCCATAAAGTACCATTTTGAATTGGACCTTCATTATCCTCTCCATTCTTTACTAACTCCTTTTGCTTGGATGCTTTACTAAATATCAGAGTGTACACAAAGATTTCATTATAAAGCTTCAATATATATACAAACATCCAAATCGGAACTTTGATGATCTTCTACACTAGTACTAATTTGTTCGCTTGTTTGATATGAATAGCCTTCAGATGGAATTTATTGTAAACAACGATAAATTAGTAGATGAAATTTTGGTTTAGTCTTACCTTTACATGTGTTTTATGGTCTATCAAGTAGATGGTTGCCCCTTAGCTACATTCCAATATGATTACGTCCTTAACTTTTCACTTCCTTCAAATATCTTGTTTTGTTTCTTCGCATTTTCATTTAGACCAACAATGTGTTAGTGTATGATGATCATCTTTATCCACCTCAGCTAAATTGAATTGAATTTATTTGTAGTTTTTATCTTTGTTTTTTGAATCATTAATTTTTTTCTTTTATGATGACCTTGCACAATGCCTTTGTTTATGTGCCCCTATGATAATCAGCTTTCGCATATGAACTCATGTTCATGCAATCTTGTCCTTTTTGGTTGGGATTGCTTTTTTCCTTTCCAATACATTATCCCATCTTGATGCATCTTGTTTGTATGGCTATCTATGATAATACATTGCTCTTATTTTACACAACTGACATGGATACAAGATCCAATCTAAGGTGAATGCAGCATGAATGGCAAAGCAACTAGTGTTGGAAATCCCTGGTTATATGACAAGCCATGTCAATGTCATTCATGTCATATTCCATACTCCACAGCACTCTAACTTAGCCTTATAATTATGTGCTTCCCCAAGGCAGCTTTGCTATTGAACTTGTAAACCCTGGTTGCAAATTCTATTCTTTCCTATATGTATGTGTGATTTCATGTGTATGCATGTGTGTATTCTTTGTAGCTACTTCATTAGAAAGTAAAACTTTGTTATGTCATTGGTTTGACATTCATATGGGAAAGTAAACATATCTTTTGTGCAGAATTTCAAATAAGGATATATGCATCTAATTTCATTATCCTTGATTCTTTCTCCAATATTGTCACTTGTGGGGTTCAACAAGATCAAACCATGAGGTTTTATTTCTTTCAATGAAGCAGATTTCCATGTCTAGTCTGAGGAAGTTTCATGGAAGGGAGAATGTGGTGTCTTGCAAGTTTAAAATGGCTAGTTCAATCTTGTAGTATTTCATATATTGCTTGTTGAAAACTTTTTGATTTTGATGAATGACAAACCTTATTTTGTTTGTCTATTCCTTGGTTCAAAAAGACGACACTCCGATGAAGACACCACTAGAAAGCTCTAGGGGGTTGACACCTCCATGCCATAGAACCCATTATGAATTGAGTTTTCTTGTCAGTGTGTCAACACCCCTAGCCAAGGTATCGACACTTGCTCAATCACACAATGATTTTTGATTGTTGGACTTGCTATTTGTTGAAGACTCACCTTCCTTGCTTCCTCAGTGGATCTTTGGCGACCTAGGTTCTATAAAAGGAGTTGATATGCTTGTCTCAAATTCAAGCATACGAGAAAAGCTCTTGTCCAAGATTCATCTTGCAACGACCTCTGAGCTCTCAATTGCGATCCAAAAGGTCTTGGCCAGCTGCTACGTAAAAGGGAGAGATCAAACTTCATCGATAGCATAAAAATTTGATTGATTTCTTTGTTCTTTTCTTGTTCACTTCATTTGATTGTGTGAGTTGCTCATGTTTGAGCAAGTGTGTATTTATGTGGTTTGGTGAGCTAGCACCATATTAAATAGCAAGTGTATGTACACCTTTACTGGGTTCCATTGTTGCGTGCACTGTAAGAAATTCTTTCGAGATTGTAAATCCTAATCTATCAATTTTGTTAATTCAATTGGTATGATTTAGGGGATATTCCTAGTTTGCATCTCCTAATCATGATAAGCTCATTATTAGAAAACCATGGAATTCATTGGCACACCTTTTCCACATTTGCTTGAAGTGAAAACCTGACCAAGAACTTGTTTGTGGGGGTGATCTAGGAGAAGTTAGTTCAAACAACATTAGGAAGGATGCTAAGAGAAGTTTGTTCAAACAACGCACCAACGGGAACACGAGCATGAAAGAAGCACTACTGTAGGGAAAAACCATCATAAAGGATCCTTTGCTGACTAGTGAACCACTATGAACTAGCCAGAGATAACAAGAACTGGGGATGAATGGAGCATTCCATAGATAAAAGGAAGCAAAACGTATGGAAAAAAGCAAAATTGTGTGCCACATGGAGGGCAAACTGGGAATCTTCACGAATTGTTTTCACAACATTTAATGACATGATCAAAAAACAAAGCTACGAAAAAGTAGGGACTCTTCAGAAGTGCAGAAAATAAGGTAGCAAAAAAAAAAAAACGAGTCTATAATTTTTTTTCCACCATAACAACCTAGCAGTTAAGAATAATACTTTATTCTTATGTCTAGCTGATGGGTGGCAAAGCATAGAACATGGTACAAACAAGTTATCGGATCCACTAAAGGCCTGCCGGGTTCAAGCCAGAGTGTAAGACTTGCTGCACTAACCTCGACAGTGTT
Source organism: Zantedeschia hybrid cultivar (assembly GCA_030544215.1). Taxonomy (NCBI): domain Eukaryota; kingdom Viridiplantae; phylum Streptophyta; class Magnoliopsida; order Alismatales; family Araceae; genus Zantedeschia; species Zantedeschia hybrid cultivar. The sequence continues at coordinate 28,809,911 of JARZZO010000003.1, read as the reverse complement.
GTCTGATCAGTCCAATCATATGACTATATTAGGTTGTAATTAAAAAAAAACTAAAATATCAGAAGGGGGGAGGGGGGGGACCAAAGGGACGCATATGTGCACGCAGTTCGATCTTTAATTAGATAGTTAATTTTTTTTTTTTAGAAAGGGAGGATCGTGCCTCCACTCAATCCAATAGTCCAAATCCCACGAGACAGGATCCTACGACATTATGCTGCACTGTGCCACAATGCAGCAAAAACTACTCGAAACCAACATATATAGCCCAACCCAATTGTTCTACCATTCAAACAATTGGCCCCAAATGGGTTTGGCCAAACTAAGCCAATTTATTGTTGTCAACATAAATGTTTTGGACAAGCTCTATTGATAAACCTCATGTAGTGAGCAACAGTGGGTTCAATCATAATAAGACATAGTTTTACATGCGTAGACATAGATCTCATGAAGTGAACATTCAAAAGCCATTCCCATTTGTTTTCTCTTATGTGACCTCTTTATAATTTAAGAATCATGTACAAAGTTTTGTCTAATGTTACTGCATGGTTTATCAAAATTATTGAGGCCTCTGCCGAAAAAATGCTAAGTTCTCTCGAGGTGCAGTACGTGAATGTGGCTGTTCAACAATGAAAATAATCTAGTAATATGTGCTGAGCAACTATGTTGTTATCTTTGGCATGTCTTGAGCCAGACGAGCTTTCTCTGCATCAGTACACAATCACCTATTACCAACAATTCTGGGAGCAATGGAGGGGAGGTTCATCATCATTGTCCTCGTCATGGGCAGTGTCTACGACTCCAGACAAAGAAAATTCACAATTTCTTCTTGCAGCAATTTAGTGGTCAAGGTTTCCAATTTCTGATGCTTTCACACGTAAGGTGGCCTCTAATAAGAATATATTAATTTCCTATCTCTGATAGTGTGATCTGGTTCAATCATAACTAGATTACAAGACTAGAACTATGATTGACTACATCATGCTATGTATGTATATTCTTGGTCTCCTTTTTCCATTTTCCTTGTTTGTTGCACCATATGTCTTGAGCACTAACTGTTGGTACTAAAAGATGCATTACATCTTCTTTTCTTCCAGTGGGAAATTATAGTTGATGGTGACCTCTTGACCTACAGATACGTGCCGCTTTGCATGGATAAATGTCAATTAGTTATTGTCAGAAGTCATTACCCTTCCATAGATCTTGGGCCTGAAAAGATTAAAGAATTTAGAAATAAAGTATAAAATAGCTAGTAGCTAAGGTAATAAGGTCAATTAAATAATAACCTTGCATGAAAGATAAATGAACCTTGTTCTTCCACCACTCCGAGTGGCATCCACCACTTGTGTGATCAGCCAATCAGTCATTGTTATATGTGCCAGTTAATTGATGCGAAAGGGTTAGCAAGGGAGCAAGAATCTGCCTCATTGACTTCCCATGTCTTGATGTGGCAAGTAGATTAAACTCGCCAAGGGTTGTAAACTATTTGCCATGATCAGCGCATCCACCATCACTACCACAACTTCCCATGTCAGGATGTGGGAGTGCCTCCTAAAAGTCATCCATTCAGTTACTTATTTAGTAATTTACAAACTTATGTGGTTATTAGATTGTCCATAGTCCATGTTATTCTAGGAACATATAATTAGACCATTTGTAATTTCCCACCTTTAGATTTTGGCATTCTTAAGTGTGAGACTTTTCTGTCTCTAACATCTACTTGCATATAGACATTCACAATTTTATGACAATGAACAATAATGAACAAGTTGCGAGCTCATCTATTTTGATTGTATGCTCCAATTTGCACATAATTTTCATAACGATAGGGAGTGAGGTATATTTCATAATCTCATTCTTTGAGATCTAATCTTAATGAAACTAGGAACCGTATTATATTATTTTGGTGTCTAAAATAAAAGTTAACAAGGCAAGATGAAGAAAAGATGTTAAGGAAGAAGTACCCAAATCCTTCGACTCAATTACCTAGCATGAACTATCACTTAACAATTACCTCTAGATTTTTTAATGAAAATGTTTTATAGCTTGTTATAAATGATTTAAGGTAAAAGTTGTCATATTTACACAAAAGCATGGTGTGCTGATCCAATCCCAATATTCATTGTGATAAGGTATAACAAACCTAATTGAATTGTTATAAAGCAATGAGTTAAAATAAGCCTGCTAATATGAATAATAACTTTCCCTTGTTCAACAAACAATCAATTAAATATCTTAAAAAGGAATCTTCTAGATACAAAAAATTTCTCCATTTAAGATCTAATAAATGCTTTTTCTAGTTGTACATGATGTAAATATCTTAAGAACGAAATTGAAAGGACAAGTAGAATAATTATGAATAAGATCTTGGTTTCCATGATGGTCAAAAGAAAAGCCTTTCCTTAGAACAAAGTGTTCATGTACATGGATATTCTCATTGAAAAATATATGTATTAAAATACATAAATCTTAATATATGATGATAAGCAAATCTACCTAAAAATAGAACAAAAGATAGACTCATATACCTTCTACCTTTGCTTAACCCTGTTTTTGCATCCCCGTCGCATGTCTTGGGGAAAATAAAGGGTGCAAGGACCGTATGATGAATGATATTTTACCTATACCACACAATCCCAAATGATTAAAGGTGAACGACTTAGACATACTATCTAAGTTTGATGATTTGAAAGGAGATACAATACAAGATCCAAGGGAAATCCTATAGCCTCTCCTGGCTTCTACAACGGCGATGAGCATTGGTATAAAAGGGGATTACCTAGGTATGTACATATGCTACCATTTATAGGAAAAGATCTAAGCAAGGAGACAACTGAGTTCGATATCAACAAAGTCTTACGTAACGCATAGCCAACCAAAAAGCAAAGTAACGGCAATGACAATGATAGCTATATGCTGCATATTTCTGAAACCCCCAAGCTATTAAAAGTAGTAGAACGAATGGCAACTAGACAAACTTGATACATGATAGATATAGGTGGCTTCTAAGCCAATCACGAGACACTTATGTTAATCTGGTTCAATAATAAATAGCATATATATTTCATTATGTTGATTGGCGTGTTTATTATTATTTCGCATAACGAAGTCCATGAATGTGTGTAACGGTCATCGGATTATGATGAGATTATAATAATGAGACCGATGACTTATAAACACATATTCTAAATTGTTCCTAGTCGTAGGATGTTTGAAGAGGACATCAAACATCCAGTAAGACTAGTATAGGTTATTCCAGTTCATATGATGAGGGTGACTGATCTCGGGCTTGGACTTGGACTTGAGACACCAAAGACACCTTGTTGGTGGACTTCTGGTTTTGACCTTGGCTTACAAATCCCTATCCACGAGATTTATAATAGTCAAGGATCGAGTCCAACGGAAGACTTTCGAAGGTGATTGTGTGTTCAATAGAGGATCGTTCGCTCTCACGTAACTGGAGAGAGAATGCTCTAGAATAGATCCGCAGGAGTCTCTGGCCAGAGCAGACACAATATCAGAAAAGGTGTTTTCGGATATTGTACAGCGAAGTCTGATTCAAGTGAGTTGAACATCTAGGGTATGACATTTGACCATACCTTAGGTTAACTCGAGAGCATTGTGCGAACGAAGGATTATAGCCACACGGTAACTGTGGAGGAACAGGTTCCATGACTGGGTTGTTGAACCCCATTACCTTATGGGATCATGCAGTATTGCTTGGCACCCAACTTGATCGAAATTCCGACCGAATTTTACATGAGATGTCAATTCGGTTAAGTAATTAATTAATATCTAGATATTAATTAATCGCAATAAGTCAATAACCAGTTATTGGACTTAACGGGCTAAAAACAAGACTAGTTAATGGGCCTAGAGGGTCACACGCAAATAGATTCTCAATCGGTGGTACATAAGTGGGATTTATATTAACTCAAGGACTTTTGTGAAAAATCGCGCTGACTTAATATATATATACGTGATGTTGAGAAACCCTGGGCCAAGCTCCAGGAGCTCTCAAGGCTTGCCTTTCCCCTCTCTCTCTCCTCCTCCTCCGTGCGCCCCATTTGAGGCGCCGAGAGACTTTCCATCTCCACCGCGCGCGTTTTTCGAGAGTCGAAAATTCCCGTCCGGATGATCCAGACATGGTTGCGGCGAGGATTCTTCAGCAAGCGAGCTGATATAGACGAGCGATTAAGGACGAACCGCCACGGAGGATCGCGTGGATATCACTACAGGCCGGATGCTTGTGTGGCTAGCAGTATTGCCTCGACGGAACCGAAACAGTCACAGATTCGATTCCACGCAAGTTGATGAGATCACAACTGTTTTTCGATTTCCGATTTTTGTTCCGAATCAGATCAGCCGGCATCGGGCGGGGATTTATTTTTGTTGCTTCCGCTGCATTCTTCGCCCTCCGCCCGGATCCCAACAGTGCTATCAGAGCCAGGTTCCGCTTTGATACGCTTCAGAACGACGAAACTAATATTCTAAAATGATTTCCATGCGTAAATTTATTTTTCTCGCATACGAATTTGTTCATGGGATGAACTTTAATATTTGGATTAAATTTATGTGTTGAAAAATTGATTTTTTTTGGGTGTTGTGTTCTTCATGGAGATGAAGAACCGGTCGCAGGACTTGCAAAGGTACTTCTTTGGGCTTAGTCCGGGCATCCTCGTCGTCGCCAGTGTGACTGGCGATGGGCAGCGAACTCGCCGGCCCTGCATGGCGGCCAGTGGAAAAACCCCTTCTCTCTATTTTTCCAAATGTTGGAAGAGAAAGGGGGAGGAAAGGGCCACGGATTCAAGACCCACTGATCGTTTCGAATTGTGCGTCGTTAAACACTCATGAAAACGTTCAATCTAAATTTATCCGGCTCACTCAAATCAAATTTTAAAAATTAACAGTGGTGAGTCCGAGTCGATCCACAGGGAGTTAGAATTTTAATTTCGAAAACTTTGGAATCTAGTTATCTAAAAAATAGATGAGAATTTGAATAACTAATTACATAATTAAACTAAAACTCAATTAACTAATGTTACCTAAAAAGATAATTGCTTGAATTAAACAAATCTTTTTTTTTTTTTTTTAAATTAAACACAAACACATATATATATATAAAACATTAAGCATAACTAAAAATTATAACAAAGACATTGTTATTTAACTGTGTAAATTATTAATTAACTAAAAATCCTGAAACAAATTGTGCAAAATTTTAAGATTTAATATTCTTAAACTAGATAATCAAACATTACATAACCAACAAGTAATCCTAATTAAATAAACAAACATTATTATACTAATGGGGAAAGAAAACTCAAGATAACAGCAGCTGTGGGGTTGGTAATAAGCTGCTGGTTATTCGCTGCTGCATGTAAGAGGAAGAGGCGCGTTGACGAGGGATTCCCTGGCTTGGTGCGGTTGGAGGGCAGCCACTGGAGGGATGCTGGAGGAGCCTGAGAGCTGGCTATGCACGTGGAGAAGCTTGGGAGCTGCACGTGCATGCGCTGAGGACCTTGCCGGCTGGTTGAACATGCAGGTGCACCGCTGCTGGAGACCCGTGGCTGTGCTGGAAGAAGGTTGGAGCTGGGTCGCGGCTACTGCTGGAAGAGGAGGAGCACGTGGAGAAGCTGAAGGCTGCTGCTGGGAAAGGCCGTGTGGAGGTGCAGCTGCGTGGAGGAAGTGCTGGAAGCGCTGGAGGGCTTTGGAGGGCTTTGGAGGAGCTGGATGCGGAGCTGCTGGACGTAGCTGTTGGGAGGAGTTGTTGCCGCTGGAGGTGGAGCTGCTGGACGTAGCTGCTGGGAGGAGTTGTTGCCGCTGGAGGTGCAGCTGCTGGACCGTGAAGTTGCTGCCGGCTGGATTTGCTGCTGGCTACGCGTGGAAGCAGGCTTCACGCTTGGACAACGCGTGGAGGTGCATGGCGGCTGATCGCTGGATGCTGGCTGGGCGCTTCCCGGCACGTGGAGGAGGTGCAGCAGCTGCATGCACGTGGAAGGGGCAGCGTGGGGTGTGCGCTAGCGCAGCGGCTGGTGCAGCTTCTGCAGGTTGCTTAGCCGGCTGGTTCGTAGGTGTTGAAGGAGATGCTTGCTTGACTGGGACAGCTGCTGGACGTGGCTGCTGCAGGTTGGATGGAGGAAACTTCATTGCATGAGGAGCTTGCCGCATGAGCTGCTGGTTGGCAGGTTCAGGCTTCAACGGAGGACCAGCTCGGGTGCGTGGAGGTGCCGGGAGCATGCACGGAGGCGCTGGAGCAGCTTGACGTGGAGATCTTGCAGAAAGAAACCGAGGGAGAGGGAAGGAGATGCTGAGAAGAGGAAGAGAAAACCGGAGAGAGAAAGAAAGGAGGAAGAGACCGTGAACGGGAGAGAAGGTGGAGGAGTATCAGAGATAGAGAGAATTAGAGAGTGAGAGGCTGCGAAGAGTAGAAGAAAGAGGGAGAGTCGGCTGTGGAGGGAGAAAGAATAATGGAGAGAGAGGGAAGAACCGAGAGAGAAAAGATAACCGGAGAGAGGGAGAGATAGGGAGGAGGAGTCGGCTAGGAATTCTGGGAAAACAAAACGTGGGGGAGAGATCTTTTTTAAAAGAAGAGAGGGTGAGATATATATAGGGAGGAGTGTGCGCGGGAAAGGAAATTGGAGAAGGAGTAGGACTGCGGTTTAGGAAATTGGAGAGAAGGAAGGAAATAGTGGGTTTTGGGAAACTCCAGCGAAGGAAGGAATCAAATTGTATTTTTACCACCACTTTAGTTGAAATCCGCACACTAGACCTCCCCCAAATTTTCAGAAACTCCTCCAGCTGCACTGCGTCATCGGCATGTCCTGTTCACATCAAATAAATATAATTTAGCGCATTATCATAAAAATATCATCATATTTATTCATTTCGTCTCGGTTTTGTCGAAAAACCGCAAATGCGCTACACTCCTTTGATCACATGAAATGACGATGTTTTTAAGTCAGAATTTAATGAAATTGGTACCGTTGGACTTGTTACACAATTATCTATCATTTCATGCTATTTTTGCAGATAAAAACATGAGTATGATGCATATGGTTGCCTTTAAATGATAAATTTAACACTTTATCACCCACTGTACCATCTCCGGCGTTTGTAGGCCTCCGACAGCACCGGCCTTGCCGACAAGGCTCACTGGGCCTGTCTCTAGCGACGGTGGGGGCTGTGTGCCTGTGTCGAGTAAGATGAATAGGCGCCGGTGGCCTCTTTCTTATTGCTGTTGTAGAAGGGGGGTGGTGCCCATCGGGCAACCGCCGGTGAGACCTGCATCTTCAAAGGGGTGCCGGGGTTGGACCTGCAGGGAGTTGAGATGGGCGCCAGCAGTGTCGGCGCCGAGGGCCGAGACTCCTTCCGGCCGCCTGCTGCACGCAGGCATCGGGGGATGGAGCTCCCTGGCGACAACTGGAAAAACCCTACCCGTGCGCTAGGGTTCCGCCTGGGTCCGACCCAGGCAGGTCTTGGCCCAGACTCGGCCGTCCCAAGCGCCGGGTTGAGGCCTGTCTGGGCTCAGGCTAGGCAGCCTGGCCTAGGCCCAGCTTGGGTAGACTAGGTGCTCGGGCCCGGTCCAGCTTGCCCGAACCGCCCCCCTTTTTATGCCCTAGACCATTTAACCCCCTTTCTTTTAAAACCCCAAAACAGCGTGGCCTTATTAGGCTATTCCCTTTAAAACCCCAATACTATTAAATAGATATTAAATTTAAAATTTTCTTTTAAAATTGTTTTAAAGTTAAAGTTTATTTAAAACCTATTTAATTAAAGAATTACATTAAAGATGATGATCTTTAATTTTGATTAACAAATGTTGTTAGTTAAGAGACATTAGTTTAATTATTAGATTAAAGTTTATGATTAATTCTTAAAGGGTTTTGAATTATTTTCTTTTAACAAAGGTTGTTAAAGAAAAAATTTTATTTGAAGGTCCACTTAATTGTTAAGTGAGTATTAACATCTTGGTACACCTCTCGATAATGGTTATTAAGAGAATATTTGATAACAATAATTCTTTAAAAATAGTTGTTATGGAATTTAATAGAATCTAATGGTTAGATTAAATTAAATTAAATTTGGTGCTAATCTTGATTGTGCACTATTTTATTTAATAAGAGTTATTAATAAATTTTAAGTAAATCCAAATGTTAGATTTACGAACTTTAGAATAGTTCTAAAATTATGCATAATTTTGATTGACTAGAACCGTTAAGATGTTAAATTATCTCGATAAATTATTAACAATAGTTGTTAAGGGATCAATGATTAATCTAAGTGTTAGATTAATTTATTTAATTTGGGATTGCTTAACAAGTATTGTTAAAGTAGTAATTTTATTAATCTAAATGTTAGATTGTTTCACATTAATAATTGGTTTTAATGTGATTTGTGATTAATCTAAGTGTTAGATTAATTCATTTAGAAGTGTTCTAAATTATACATAGAACATTTTATAATTTTAATTATAGTTTTGAGTACACATGCTGATATGTTTTAATACTTTAAATTAGATTTAAATGCATGATAGAAATGAGATTTTTGAAAATTCAACTTATCCAATTTTGATTGGTAACCCAGGTTTTGATAAAACTAAAATTTATTATTTTTCAAAATTTTAGCCTTCATGTAATGTGTTTTATCATATGTGGATGGTTAAAATTTGTTGTGGTCATGGACATGCAGTTAGTTAAATTTCATATCATGTGATGATGTGTGATTATGTAGATTATCATGGAATGTGATGTATATTAATTAAATGTTAATTAATGAGGCCTGCATGCCTCTCTCTCTCTATCATTCCAATGTAATTCTATCTCCCTCTATAATTGTAATCGGCCATATGGCTTTCTCTTACAATTTATTTGTATATGAAATTGTTCAAAAATTAATATTTTTGTAATTGATCGTGCTGGCCAAGGAGAGACGAGGATGATCCACAAGTGACTCAGGAAGGCGACCGGAGATGAGATCACCCGTGTCTATGAGTTTGCATGTTTTAATTATATAATTGTTATATAGTTGTGGTGAATAATTGTATGGCTTCAGTTAATCACTGTGCTATCCATGATGACATTGTGAACATGTATGGATGATGCATGTTTTTTCTTTTAATTATGAATCAATTGCTATTATCTAGGTATAGTTAAAAACATATGCGATATATTATAAACTATCACCTAGGAAGAGACCAAGATAAAAGTTATCTAAAACCCTCGCTAAAGTCTAAGCCGTAACGTAAGTAGTTGAGAAGTTACTGCGTGGTCCTCCATCGTTATAATCATAGGACTCAAATTACCTTAGACAGGTTTATTGTGCTACCACAAGGCTTATCTAATTGTGAGGAAAGACTTTGGCTATGGCATAATATGCCTTCTGATTGGAGTAAAGGAACCATGTAGCCTTGTTGTGCGACTACAAGGGTTGCATGTAAATCTATGCCTGTCTCGTAACGGTGGTAACGCTTAGACCAGAATTAATGGTTTGTTGTGCTATCCACATGGCTATTAAATCTTTGGGGACTAAAGCTATGATCAGATGTTGCAAAGAGTTGCAAGTCCCATGAGATGGGTGCTCTTTGATTGTATTACGGTTTGTTGTGCTATCAACAAGGTTGTACTACAAGTCGTTGAGATTCTGATCCCTACTAGGAGACCATCGGAGTCTTCCGTTCTGTGTACCTGAGGGTTATACAGTCTGTCAAAAAATAGTGGGAAATAATTCAAAATAAAAGATCATAATTGAATTATAAGAACTGTATGTTTAATTCATTATATTTTCTCTATTAAATAAAAATGTCGTCAATTAATCCGAGACTTGGCATATAAGATGCCAAAACTTCTCATATTCAGATTGGCTAAAGGACTCTGAAGAATGTCTTCAAGACCAAATGATAGCCGCTATCTTAGTCAGATATTATGAAATATCTTGCTTGGATAGTCCAAGTAGTAGGGATATTCATGGTATGCCTTTGAGAAAAGCTAGAGATAAGATCTTAAATGGTCAAACCTACACCAGAGATAGATAAAGGCAAGTGAGCTGAAAGAGAGAATGAGCAGTTCTCCTACTGCAACTAATATAAGGATATTGGTAAAGTCAAATAAGAAAATGAAACTCGTAAGAAGTTTCAGGTATTCTTATTATCCACTTTTGTATGTCTATTGGAGAGTTAGTATTTCCAATATGAAATATTGGAAATGATTATCAGATCTGCAATAGAATGCAGACTTAGACAAGTAAAAAGTAATTGAGAAAATGAAAATGTTGAGTAAGACTCAACAATAGTTCTAGAGATACATAGGTTACTGTGAGACAGTAAATCTTTGTATACCATTAGGAGATGAATATGAAACTAAATACTTGTTATTTAGTTCTATTAATTATCAAGAAGTTTAAATGTGAATAACATTGACTGAAAAATAAACAAGCGTTGTCCTACATGGTTTTAGAAATGAAAAGATTTTAAAACAAATCAATGTACTAAAGATTCTTGATGTGACATATCATATGATAAATGTTCACAAGTCTCCTACAGAAATGAACTTAGTGAATCATGATTGTCTATGACATTATACATTAGGTTGTGCGATAAGAAATTATTGAAACTTATACATGATGATGTAAATAGCTCAATATCTTCTTAAGGCCAAAGATAATCACTTCTATTGACTTACTTTAATAGTTTACTCTTTGAAAGATTGACTATGTGTACTTGCTGAAGTACTAGTCGAATGCATCTAAGAGATTAAGGTATAAAAAATCAAGATAAAGTGACTAACAAGAAAGAGTATTAGAATTCTTTGATTTGATCAAAGAAATTAATACTTGAGCACGGGATTCACACAAGTTATTAAAAAGGATAATTATATCATCTCTCGATAAATCCTAATTATATATCATAGCAATATGATATAATGAGGAATAACACTTTATTACATATAGTACTATATTTGTAATAAGATTTGCCTAACTCTTATATTCTTGTATATATATAAGTATGAACATTAGATGTCCATACTTCACATATGATTCTAAATAAGTCAGTATATCTATATAAGATATGGAGATGCGATAATTCATATGAGATGTGAATTATAAATTCACATGATTTTAAGGATGTTAAAGTCAAGTTATGTCCTAATCTTTTAGAAAAGACATGATCTAAAGAAATCGGATCTAAAAGGGCACGGCGTAATGTGAATTTGTGAGATGTCCAAAGAGTTTGGACATTATTTTATTGGCTAGATAATGAAATAATTATCGTACTGAAAACTGTCTTCCAAGAAAAGGAACATGTCCTCAAAGAAGACAGTGGGAGCTAATAAAACTAGAAGATGTTCTAGACTCACAAATTAACACAAGATTATTAAATAATCTTAGGATGTTTGGAACCATTCACAACACATATTAGAGAGTATCATAGATTTGAGATTCTCTCAATAGCTTGTCTGATATATTTGACATATCAGAGATAGCAGAATGAAAAGAGTTCAAACATGTGGATCATGATCCTAAATCTACGAGGAAGCTCTCTATCATAATTACAACTTTTAAATTGGCAAGAAGTTAAGAGTTCTAAGCTACAGTCCATAACACTTATTAAGGTTGGAACTTGGTAATATTGCTTAAGGGTATTGTACCTTTCGGAAGCAAGTAAATCTTCAGAATGAAGATTAGTAAAATGGACTACTTAAAACTTATATCGTGATCTAAAGGAAATGATCATGGTCAAAGTGTTGACTTGGTCGAGTTTTCCTCAAAGGTTACCAAAATTAGTTTATTAGAATTTTAGTTGCCAATACTGCCTGTCATATTGATGAGATGGCAGTTAGATATTAAAAGCATTCCCTCAATGTGATTGAGGAAAAGGTGTATATGATACAACTTTAAAGCTTTTAGAATATCTAGGAAGCAAGTTGTGATTCAAAGACTATTTTTTAATCAAACTAAAGCTTCTTAGAGTTGCATTAAGAGTTTTGACTTAATGATCAAATACTTAGTGATCATTAAGAATGATCACGGATTGTGTGTGTACAAAGAGGTCAGTGGGAGCACAGTCACATAAGTAATGCTTTGTGATAATAACATCAAAGTCGTTGAGAATGACATAAGGATGTTATTATCAGTAAAAGCATTATTATCCATGTTCTTATTCATAATAGGTTTGGATGCAACATCCTACGTATTGAGAATACGAATCTATTAATATAGATCGATGAAAATGTTACCTTAACCTGTATGTCAAAATGTTTGATACAAATTCCATAATAAATCTCAAATGTTGAAATATGAAATTTATTTCTTTAAGGAAAGGTTCCTTGAAGGATACAGGAAAAAACATTGATAGAAGGAGTGAAACATATCACTAAGCACTTGAGAAGTGCTATGGATACACTCCTGTATATGGAGATGATGATTTGAAACAATGAGCCACATTAACTCAAATTTCAAATCAGGCATGGATTTAACATTCTAATAAGAAAAGAATGGATTGGAAGGGTTCCAACCCAGAACTCGATATTAAGATGACAACATTAACAAGTGATACTGTTATTGGAACAGTATGGATGGAAGAGTTCATCCTTGAATTAAATGTAGTTCTGAAAGGTCTCCGATCTCGTCTCGTTGTTGTAGGACAATAGTGGGAGCGCTCAATTTTGTGGTCAAACCATACTCTTATTAGAAGTTGTAAAATATTCTGAGGCTCTTTCATAAGTCTAGATACAAAGAATTAAGAGAAAATAATGTAATGAAAATTATTCCATTTATGAATGATTTTGCAGATCCCGGACTAAGCCTTAGTCACATAATTGATGTGAGCATCACTTAGATTTGGTGGAGATCAAATGCGAAGGTGATAGGCTTGAGTCCAAGTCGGAGATTGATAGATATAGGTGGCCTCTAAGCCAATCACGAGGCACCTATTTCAATCTGGTTCAATAATAAAAGGCATATATATTTCATTATGTTGATTGGCGTGTATATTATTATTTCGCATAATGAAGTCCATGAATGTGTGCAGCGGTCATCGGATTATTATGAGATCATAATAATGAGACCGATGACCCATAACACATTCTGAATTGTTCCTAGTCATAGGATGTTTGAAGAGGTCATCAATCATCCGATAAGACTAGTATAGGTTACTCCAGCTCATATGATAGGGTGACTGATCTCGTTAGTCACATGTGTGGAGACACAATGGTGAACCTGTAGGTGCTCATTGGGGAATGAGTTCACTGAACTGATCCAATATGAATCGTCGAATGGTAATTTACCTGACTGTTAACCGGCTTAATTCATTGTCACAGTGGCGTGGTTGGTCCTTGGACTTGAGACACCAAAGACACCTTGTTGGTGAACTTCTGGACTTTGACCTTGGCTTATGAATCCCTAACCACGGGATTTCTAATAGTCAAGGATCGGGTCCAGCAAAAGACCTTCGAAGGTGATTGTGTGTTCAATAGAGGATCGTTGGCTCTCAAGTAACAGGAGAGAGAATGCTCTAGAATAGATCCACAGGAGTCTCTGGCTAGAGCAGACACAATATCAGAGAAGGTGTTTTCGGATATTGTATAGTGGAGCCTGATTTAAGTGAGTTGACCATCTAGGGCTTGACAATTGACTATACCCTACGTTAACTCGAGAGCATTGTGCGAACGAAGGATTATAGCTACGCGGTAACTATGGACGAACAGGTTCCATGAGTGGGTTGTTGAACCCCATTACCTACCAGGATCATGCGGTGTTGCATGGTACCCAACTTGATCGGAATTCCGACCAAATTTTACAGGAGATGTTAATTCGGTTAAGTAATTAATTAATATCTACATATTAATTAATCGAAATAAGTCAATAACTAGTTATTGGACTTAAGGGGCTGAAAACCGGACTAGTTAATGGGCCTAGAGGGTCACATGCAAATAGATTCTTAGTCAGTTGTACTTAAGTGGGATTTATATTAACTCGGGGACTTTTGTGAAAAGTGGCGCTGACTTAATATATATACGCGCTGTTGAGAAACTCTAGGCCAAGCTCCAGGAGCTCTTAAGGCTAGATGTCCCCCTCTCTCTCTCCTCCTCCTCCGGACACCCTGTTCGAAGCGCCGGGAGACTTTCTGTCTCCACCACGCGCGTTTGTAGAGAGTCAGGAATTCCCGTCTAGATGATCCAGACATAGATGCGACGAGGATTCTTCAGCGAGCGAGCTGATATGGACGAGGGATCAAGGATGAACCGTCGCGGAGGATCGCGTGGACATCGCTGGAGGCCGGACGCTTGTGCGGCTAGCGGCATCGCCTCGACGGAACCGAAATGGTCACGGATTCGATTCCACACAAGGTGATGAGATCACAACTATTTTTCGATTTTCAGTTTTCGTTCCGAATCAGATCAGCAGGCATCGGGCGGGGATTTATTTTTGTTGCTCTCGCTACGTTCTTCGCACTCTGCCTGAATCCCAACAATACATCCAAGAGAAAAACAAGAGCTTTATTATATTAATTCCAAGTGCCAAATAAGACAAGTGTAACTTTAATACAAAACTTAATGGCAGCAATTCAACAAAAGGTGTAACTTTAATAGAAAATTTAATGGCAGTAATAATTTTGAAATTTGATGAAGTAAAGTATAAACACTCAGATAGCCATATACTAAACATTATGAAGACAATCAAGAATAAAGCACATTTAAATAAAGGAATCTTAAAAAAAATATTTGCACAATCTTTTGGTGCATCCCTCGTGTTACTAAACATTTTAAGAAAACATCTTCCATGAGAATATTTCTTTTTCCTAAAGTAAATGGCAAAACTACCCTTAACTAATCTAAAAAATAACTCCTCTTTGTCTCTGCTCACTCTAAGTGAAGAGCCCATTCCCTCCATTACTTTCTACCCCCTCCACCTTGGCCATTATATATGTAAAAGCACACTTAATAGTTGTTAATATTCATCTAAAGGTACTAGGTCCCGTATGTTGCAGTGCCTTCAACTCCTCAAATTCAAGAGAGGGTAAAAGGTAAGGGTTTGGGAGGAGGTGTGCCATCTTTTTTCGTTAAAACAATAATGACAGGTCATCATATTTAAATCTGATGACCATTAGGCACTGTCGAGCCTAGCCCGTGCATGGAAGTCATGCTGTGTGGGTGAATATCCCGCATGGGTTGCCGCATTTGCATACAGCCCATACGGGGCACATGGGCAGGCTCCCCAGTGCTTCTTTGTTACCAGTTTTTGGGCCATCCGATCATCTAATAGTAGATGCAATGGTTGTGAATACTCATCTTGTAATACCTAACCTGTTAGGAACCTACAAGGGGCCCATTAGTAGCTTGGATTAGGCCCATTAGACAACCCTTTTCGGACATCTAAAAGGCGTCCACCAACCAAGATGTGAATAAGAAGATTAGTAATCCTACTTGAAACCCTACTAGGAACCATGGTAGGCGTCTAGTCGGGCATATGCGTTTTAAATCAGTAATCTAGTTCAAAGAGAATCCCATTGTTTCCTTCATCACAGAGTTCCCCTCCTCATTGGACTCGACCCTCACAGTTTATTTATAGATGTCTTCGCCCCAAAACCCTTTTAATATGTCTCTTTGCCAAAAGAGAGATTTAGAGTGGGTTGATAGAGATTTAAAGAGTTCTTGGTGGCTTACAGATGGCACTTGGAAGGCAGCGTGTGGAGGCTCCTCGGGAGGTGGTGTGCGTGCTTGGAGGAGTTCTCCACCTTGCCTAGGAGGACTTCTTTGCATTCTTGTTCTTAGTGTAGAGGCAAATGTTCATTAATCCTTCATATATAGATAATTTTATATATAAAAATATATTTTCAAGCTATTTTACTATGTATTATAGTAGTGTCGAAGTTTATGGTGGTAAAATAAGTATTAGATACAATGGAATATATGTGGTTGATTGTTCATGTCGAACTATGTGATTTTCATGAGAAAGGCTATAAAACCTATTTTCTATTCTGATAGGCGTTTAAGAACCCTGACGCTATTTGTGATTGGAATCCTAACAGTTAGATGCGGTTTAAGCTTGATATTTCAAATTCGTAACCTTTACTTATTCTTCCTGTTAATCATGTAGCCATTCTGTTACCAATGTCTTAATTCACCTTTTGACATATTGATGCCTTCTAAGTCTATTATGGCTAGCATTATTGATTTTTCTAGCCTATTTAATTGAATTATTAACCTATTCATGTCATCACTAATTCTATGTTAAACCCTTGTTTTCCTTGTTAATGACCCTAACATTAGATTATTAATTTCTACACTTTCGAAATTAATCATGGATTTAACAAATTTGGGTATGGCAGAAAAGTCTGAAGGACGTCCAAGGATACATACACCTTTTACTGAGGGGCGTCTAGGTCGCTTGACGCATTTAAGGTTGGTCTGATAGAGGCTGAACAGAACCTAAGAATGTGCATATTAATCACATGATTTGAGCACTATTACATTCGGCACTGTCACAGATTGACTTACATGCATGTAATGAATAGTTTAATAATGGATGTCACCTTAAGGAGTCTATAAATTTTCTAACCTACAAAAAGCGTCCTTGTGGAGGAAGATCATGAATAAGAATGACATATGAAGTCCGACAAAAATAGACTAAAATCTTAGAAGTGTGCTTATTTACGGACATACGGACCCTAGATGGGATATGTGGATCTCTCAACTGCATAACCAAAGACTTAGTAAGAATTGCCTTATCATTAGGTAAACAAGAAGAATATGAGTAAGAACTCCTCGTGATGTGGTTTGGATGATGACTTATGATTTAAGTGATAAGTGATTTATGCATGTCATGAAAATGATGATGAATCATGCTACGATGATCAATATTATAAATCATACTACTTGTTTATGAATTTATGAAATATGTACATAACGTGACTTGGATGACTGAAAGAATATGATTAGGATGACAAGCATGTATATATATGATATTATTGACCAACATGTATGAATATTTATCATGTCTTTTCACTATAGTTATTTATGCAAAAATCATAAAAAGCGTGGTTTTATAAGCTTGCTGAGGTCGGTTGTAACTCACCCTTACATAATAACCCCTTTTTAAAAGAGGTAGACCCTGAAGTGGAGGGTGAGGCCAAGGAAGATTGTGAAGTTTAGTGGATTCAGCTCCAAGACTTATTAGATAGACGTAGGCTTATGATCATTTTCTCATGATGATGTAATAAGTTAGTTATAATTCTTGGGATGTAATATTTAATTTTAGACATGTAGAGATCCTAGAAAATATTTTGTTATTTAGTTATCTCAGTTACAATATCTAATCTATTTTATATTCTGTAGATTATTCTTATAGTTATGATGGTTGTTTCATTAGTATTACAGATGTATGTGAGTATTCGCTCTAGATATTATGGATATGTTTGGGTTGTCCAATTGTAGTGCGTCTGCTAGTTCACAATAAGTTGACATAATCGAACCGAGCAGTGGGAGCATTACACATCCTAAGGTAGTAGGTCCCATATGTTGCAGCACTTTCCACGCCTAAAATTCATGGGTAGATAAAAAGGTGATGGTTTGAGAGGAGGTGTGCAATTCTTTTTTTTCTTAAGAGAATAATGACAAGCCATCAAATTTAAATATGATGATCATCACGCATTGTCGGACCCATCTAGCTCTCGACGAACAGATGCTTCTAGCAAGATTTGGAAGGGGATAAAAAACCCCCAGGATGAGGATACAAGGCTACCTCTGCTCAAGCCTTCTGTTCAATACCTTCACTCAAACTTTCCATCCTCAAGCCACCCAAGTCATCTGCTTCTCTGTGTTCCAATGGCCCATCGTGCAGGACAAGTATCCAGGGACATGTCGTACGCCAAAGGGGTCGAAGCTGACTGCGAGGTGATGCAACCATCAGTGTGCTGGGAAAGGCGCTTAGCGGACATCCGAATAAGATTCAACATTCAAGAAAAGTATAGCCTCAGTGTCCCTCGTGGCGATGAGTGAGTCCGACCGGTGGATGTTCGAGGCGGGCTTCTGGCTGCCGATCCTAGCATGTGCGGAGCTGCTCCTGAATTAATTTCAACTGGCGTCTTGTTAGATAGTGTCGAACTCATGGCAGTTAATCATCGATTTCTTTATCGGAGCAAAGGAACTTGACTATGTGGAACCCTCACCAATGATGCTACAACTCATGTTCCAGGCGAAGAGGGCTGCAAAAGCTGGCAACCACGGGTTCATCCAAATAGAGTCCCACGAGAAGGCCTTATTCCATTTGACGAGCTTCAGCAAGGTCGCCCACTAGAAGGAGTGTTTCTTCTGGGTGACCGAGCGAGAAGGGGAGCGCTAGTCGTTTCTTGTTATCTTCCAGGACCTCTCCGTCGGGTTTTCTGTTGACCTATCACTGGCCCTAGTGCCTCCAGATGAGACCCAGGTGGTCACGACTATTCAGTAGAGGCCTCCTCCAGAGATTTCCGACGTGGTGATGGAGGAGAGGTTGGAGGTGGCATTCCTAAGTGGCCTGCCAATCTCGGGTAAGTATCTTCCTGGTATGTATTTTAGTTTTCTCCTCTATTTCTTTTTTTTCTGAAACTGATTGACATCCACTTTTATGCTCAAGGGCTGGCGCCCATCCCCCGCAGTCTGCAAGGAGAGAGATTTCAGTCGTAGTTCGCCTTTAAGATGGGAAAGGGGCCGCAGAAGTGATAGTGGTTGAACCCGGGAAGGTCTGGGAATTCATCTGCCTCGATGTCGAGAGGCAGAGCAAGAGGAGGAGCGATAGAGCAACCGTAGGTATGCCTGATCCTTTTTTGTTCCCTCCATGACTTAAGCCGTGGTATGAAAAGGTGTTGATTTCACAACCCAGTCTAGACGAGCTCCGTTGGCGGTGACGAGAGATTCTCCTACAGGTTCTCAAACTAGAGTTAGAGTCCATACTGGTTTTCACTTGTCGAACATGATACGTGAGCTCAGCAATACTGTGGGTCAATTTAACCAACACTCTGATCAAATAGAGGGATCGCTCAAGACAATTCAGGATAGGATGACTCAAACTGATCATTCGATTCAATGTGTAGTTGACAAAGTTACAATCTTAGAGAAAGTCCCTCAAGAACCTTAGGATCCTGTGGGAGCCCAAAATCTACGACCTGTGAGGGTTGTTGAGCATCAGCTATGCCTTCCCTAGCCGTTCGTGCCGCTCGATAAGATGATAGGAATTACCAAATATATTATAAGGATGATCTGTTTGAGGCAGTTGATGATGGATTTCGAAGACGTCCGCCCGTATGGAGAGGTTCCCTCCCTGATTTTAGGCATGCCTGAGACTATGAGTACTTATTACCTTCTTGCCACATACCGTCATCGTCTTATTGATCAGTGGCAAAATCTCACATAGGGGAACTATATCGTGGCTGAATACATCTCTGAGTTTGATACTTATCTTTTGAGATGTGGTGTTCATAAGGAGAGTGCGGTGACCCTTTCATGCTTTTGAAAGGGCTTACGTCTAGCTTACCAGCGCAAGTTGTTCAAGAGGGATGTGTCTATTTTAGAGTATGCTTATTAGGTGGTGCTAGAGGCCGAGTAGTTAGAGATTGAGAGTGAGTCCTTCCAGTGCCCGAGGCCTCCTTTTCAGCGCCTTTCTGATCCTCGAGGTGCACTTGCCAACCCATAGAGAGGACCTATGGTTAGACCCCAAGATCCACCCCGTTAGGAGGTTTCTACCCCCAGACCCCCTTTTTCTATCCGGGAGTAGCTGTTACGACTTCCTACCCCTCCCAGTCGCCCCTAGGCAGCAGCTCCACCACTCCAACGGGAGGATAAAGGAAAGGCTCCTATGACTGGAGAGTCCTCCACTGTTGGTCCGCATACTTAATGCTTCTGATGCCACGGGTATGGCCATTACGCATCTCACTGTCTTACCCGTGCCTTGACCTTAGATGTCACTGAGTCTGAAGAGCCCCGACTAGTCACTGAGGAGGTCCAGTATGAGGCAGGTGAAGATATGGCCAATGAGTTTCAGACAGGTGTTCATGTAGTCGGTTGTATTCAGAGAGAGTATTACTGAGTAGAGGATATCAAGGACCTTACAGAGGTAGGTCGGTTAAACGTGGTATGTTGCATTTTGACCCAGCCCAAGGTGAGTGATGATTGGCGCAGGACCGCGATCTTTCATACTTACTTTAAGCATGATGGCAATAAGTGTAAGGATCGTGACCTTCGGATCCGGTTTTCGGGGTCGGACCCTGTAGTTCTGACCTTAGGGAGGGCTGAGGTTCTGTGACGATTCGCGTCAGGACATCAAGACGCGTTTTGAACGGAGTCCACCGTCGCAGACGCGTTTCAAGTCCTGCCACGTGGGCTAGCTTCGGGCCGCGAGAGTACGGCCCTGTCGTGTCGCCTGAACGGCGTCCACGTGTGTCGACGCCTTTCAGACTGCGACTCTGGGATTGTCAGAGTACGGCCCTGACAAGTCGTCTGAACGGCGTCTGCCTCGAACGACGCGTTTCAGAATCTTGTCAGAGCAGCCGTCACGCCACCTGATAGGCATCCGTTGATGTCGACGCGTTTTAGCCAGTCTCTGGTTAACCCCGCGAACCCTCCTTCTTTCCCTCATTTTCCTTCCCTCTTTCTCACCTTCCCTTCCGGCGAGCTCGGCGGCGATTCCTCCTCCTCCCTCTTCTCCTTCCACCGTTTCATCTCTCCCTTCACTCCATCCTCAACCTAGCTCCAACCACTACCACCTCCACTTCCACTGAGGCGTTCTACCCTCCGGACTGCGGCCGACGTCACGGTGGAGTAAGGACGACCACGGCGGTACCGGCGGCGGCGTGGGGCGAGACGGGTGGACGGCTTGAAGCTCGGAGGAGTTCAAGTATCCGGTAGGGTGACGGTTCCCTTAGTATTGTGTTCAAACTACGTTTTCTCCGTTTGATCTTGCTATGGATCTTTGGTTTGGCGGGGGTAGAACAAGCATGTTTAGGGATTCTTCTTGATGTATGGGAGATTTCTATGAATGTGATTTCCTGTGAATGGAATTGCCCCTCTTTCTCCTCCGTTTTTGGGTGATTTTGGGGTTGTTTGGGTTGAAAAGGGAGCCCTCGGGCTCATGCAGACTCTGGTTCCTGGGGTTAAAAGACGTCGTGCATGGGCGACACCTTTTTGAAGGGCGTCGGACCATCGCGACGCCTTTTAGGCAGGAATCGCCTTGCTGAGACTCTGCCAGTTCGGAGATTCTGGGACTAAAAGACGTCATGGATGGACGACGCGATTTGAATGGCGTCGGGTAGCCATGACGCCTTTTAAGGCAGATATCCCCAGGGTAATGTTTTTTGGAAATTCCTGGATTTCTGTGCTAAATGGCGTCTGAGGATGTCGACGCCTTTCAAAAGGCGACCACTGGTGTCGACGCCTTTTAGGGCCTGATTCTGAAGACAGTAATTTTACGTAAACCAGTACATGGAGCTTGAATGGCGTCGGCCTTGGGCGACGCGATTCAAGACAGAACAACACTAAATCATGACAGAAAAACGTATTCATACTGCTAGATAGTGGGTTAATGCATGCTTTAGTGCGCTCGTTAATGCTGGATTCTTCTTGACCGGATGGCACTGCGTGGGTGTGGTGCGATCGCGGGCTTTTTCACGTGACCGGATCGTACTGTGCCGGGTTATGGTGTTTTGTGTTACTGTGGACCTGTAGTGACATTGTAGCGCTTTATCACCCTGTGCTGGTGGGGGCATGAGCACAGCGCCGGTGGGGGCGTGGGCGGGATGACGCCTAGTGAGAGAGGGTCACCTGGTGAACCCCGGGGTCAGCTAGTACCGTTGTCGGAGTGGTACATTCGGAGAGTTACTCATGCTGGGGGAAGGAGTAACCACCTGAGCCGGTTGGGCCGGAGTAGCTAGTGTGCTATCCGAGGGGTTACTGCTTGGTCTCAGCGGGTCGAGGTTTTCCCACCGTTGTTGTGTGGTTAGCGAGTTATATCGAGACGACAATTGTGGGTTCCCTAGTCGGCTGGTTTAAAATATGCATGTTTATTATATTTCGACTGCATGTGATTTCACGTTGAGAATTAGGAATTGTACCTCCTGTGCTTATCACTTTACCGTTAGTTGTACCTTGCACTTGTGGGTGTGTGCGTGGGCAGTGGGGATCGAAGGATCCCTACTGAGTCTTGTCTTTAAGACTCACCCCCTGCGGTTTTCAGGTGAGGACTCTCAGCAGACCTAGCGAGGAGAGTGCGGCCGTGTGTTGAGCACCGTCAGCAGTTATTCCGGGGTATGCCCCGACGTAGTTGTTATTTTATTTCTGGCCTGTACGTTTAATTATTTCCTTTCTGTTGGAGTATGTAATTATTTGCTGTATCGAGTCGCATTGTAATAATTTTTAATTCCTGCACTTCTATTTCAGTTCAATGCGATGTGAATGTTTAGCTTAGTTTATTATTTATCTCCCAGACTTGATTAGATCCTGGTTTGGTTCCAAATTAATGATTCGGTACCCATTTAGTAATCGGATCCCCGATTATAGGGTGGTGGGTCGTTACAGTTGGTATCAGAGCATACGGTCTGGCAAATAAATAAATAACTAGGTTAAATATCGTAAATTCGGCAAATAAATACATTATCCCGTACAGGCACGGCGGTAGCATAGGCTTTAGGACTCTAATTTGAACTTTTTTGATTTTGTAATTGTAGGCGAGTAGATGGCTCCCAGAAGGAGGATGCCAGTTATTCGAGAGCAGGGAGACGTCCCTAGTGGGTCCGAGGCCGGGAGGCCGAGTGTAGAGCAGTTTATGGAGGCCATAATGGACACTATGGCTCGATACCAGACGCGAGACCCTAGTGAGAGTTCCAGTGCGCGGTGAGGGTCCACAGCCACACTTGAGAGGTTTCTGAAGCTGAGGCCACCTCACTTCACCGGTCGTCCCGACCCTGACGAGGCCATTCACTGGCTTAGAGAGATAGAGAAGACTTTTGATACCATGGACTGTGCAACAGTAGAGCGGACCCCGTTGGCTACCTTCATGCTGAAGGATAGCACCTATGACTGGTGGACCACATTGAAGAGTTTGTCTTATGAGGACAGGAGTCTTAGGGAAATTTCATGGGAGACATTTGTTACGGAGTTCAATGCACAGTATTTCCCTAGACACGTCCAGAGGGCCAAGGAGAGGGAGTTTATGGATCTGACGCAGGGGAGTATGACGGTACTCGAGTACCAGGCGAAGTTTGTTTCGCTGGGTCGGTTTGTGCCTTTCATATCTGGAGACGAGGAGCGTCGTACTGAGAGGTTCGTGGACGGACTGAGGCTCAGTCTAAGGAACTTCGTGGCGTCTCACTGTTGCACGGATCTGGCTTCTGCGGTTAGATGTGCGGCAGCAGTGGAGACTCAACAGAGCCAGTCGGCCCGGGAGAGAGGACTGGCTGCTCAGAGCCCAGTTCGTGGCAGGGGTAAGGCAGCGGCAGCAGCCCCTTCATCCGGATCGGGATCGTCGTCACTCGGCTCCCGATTCAGGAGATTCTTCAGGGGTGGTGGCAGCAGTAGTGGCAGCAGCGGCAGCAACAGGCCCAGGCAGGGTCAGCAGAGTCAGTCAGTATCCAGTGCACCGCAGGGGCCAGCTCAGAGGCTTCCGTCAGTCTGTCAGTACTGTGGAGGTGCCCATGGTGGGACTCAGTGTCCTACTCTCCCCAGGAGATGTTTCACTTGCGGCCAGCAGGGCCATTTGGCGAGGCAGTGCCCGCAGGGGCATGGTCAGGGACATGGTTATGGTGATCAGAAGAAGCCGAGGACCCAGGGAAGAGTCCTAGCCGTCACCAGGAGGGAGGCTCGCGCGTCCAACTTGGTGGAAGGTACACTTTCTGTCCTTGGGAACTCTGCGCACGTATTGATTGATTCGGGTGCTTCGCATTCTTTCATTTCTGAGCAGTTCCTAGATATTCTTTCTGCACCCGTTGATGAGTTATCTGATGGTTTGATGGTGGAGGTTCCTTCTGGAGACTTTATGATATCTTATAATTGTTAGAGGAATGTTCCCTTGACCATCGAGGGTCATGTGCTACCTGCCCAGTTAGTTGTTCTTGCCATTCGTGACTTTGATATCATCCTGGGCATGGATTGGTTGGAAGCCTTTTATACGGAAGTGGACTGCCACAGGAAGAGGGTGTGATTCTCCATTCCGGATATCCCGACCTTCTTCTTCCAAGGTATTAGGCTTTCTTCCCGAGGTATTCTTATTTCTGCCTTTAAGGCACGGAGGTTGCTTGCTGGTGGCTGTGAGGCTTTCCTTGCCTCTGTTGTTGTCTCTGATATCCGGGATAGTCTCAGCCCTGGGGAGGTACCTGTAGTATGTGAGTTCATAGATGTGTTTCCTGAGGAGCTGTCTGGCCTTCCTCCTCAGCGAGAGGTTGAATTTACCATCGAGCTTGCACCAGCTACGGCGCCCTTGTCTAAGGCCCCGTATCGGATGGCGCCAGCCGAACTCGCTGAGTTGAAAGCGCAGTTGCAGGAGTTGCTGGATAAGGGTTTCATTCGTCCCAGTACATCTCCATGGGGTGCTCCAGTTCTGTTTGTTAGAAAGAAGGATGGTTCTCTGAGATTGTGCATTGATTATAGGCAGCTGAACCAAGTAACGATAAAGAGTAAGTACCCACTTCCAAGGATCGATGATTTGATGGATCAGCTGCAGTCCGCAAGGGTATTTTCCAAGATCGACTTGAGATCTGGATATTATCAGATGAGAATCCGGGATGTTGATGTTAGTAAGACGGCTTTTAGAACTCGGTATGGACATTATGAGTTTTTGGTTATGCCCTTTGGCTTGACCAATGCTCCGGCGGCCTTTATGGAGCTGATGAACCGAGTCTTCAGGACCTACCTGGACCAGTTTGTGGTTGTATTTATTGATGATATTATGATCTATTCTTCTTCTGAGGAAGAGCATGCCACCCATCTTCGGGCAGTATTGCAGGTCCTGGGGGAGCACCAACTTTACGCCAAGTTTAGCAAGTGCGAGTTTTGGCTAGACGAGGTGCACTTCTTTGGGCATGTTATTTCTGGCAATGGTATCGCAGTGAATCCAGCCAAGATCGAGGCGGTAATGGATTGGAGCAGGCCGACTTCAGTGACTGAGATCAGGAGTTTTCTGGGGCTTGCCGGTTATTACAGGCGGTTTGTTCAGGGGTTTTCTTCGATAGCAGCCCCCTTGTCGAGGTTGACTCGAAAGGGAGTTCGTTTTGTGTGGACCGAGGATTGTGAACAGAGTTTTATTGAGTTAAAGACCTGTCTCACGTCAGCCCCAGTGCTGGTGCTTCCATCTGGATCAGGTGGATTTGTGGTTTACTCTGATGCGTCCCGTCGAGGTTTGGGCGCAGTTTTAATGCAGCATGGCAGGGTAGTGGCTTATGCTTCTCGACAGCTGAAGAAGCATGAAGAGAACTATCCTACCCATGATTTGGAGCTGGCAGCTGTGGTATTTGCACTCAAGATTTGGAGGCATTATTTATATGGGGAGAAATTTCAGGTTTTCACCGATCACAAGAGTCTGAAATATGTGTTCACTCAGAGAGACCTGAATTTGAGGCAGCGAAGGTGGATGGAGTTCATTAAAGATTATGACTTTGACCTTTCTTATCATTCGGACAAGGCGAATGTGGTGGCAGACGCTTTGAGTCGGAAGACGGTCATGTCATACCTTATGATTCGAGCGTGGAAATTGTTCGAGCAGGTGGTGGAATTTTCCTTTAGGGTCCCACGTGAAGATGACAGAGCCGTGCTGGTCAGTTTGACTGTGAGACCAGCTGTGTATCATGCGGTAATTGAGGCTCAGAGGGCAGATGTTGAGTTACCACAGATCCTCCAGAGGTCAGAGGTGGAGTTGTGGGATGACGGTACTGTCAGGTTCAGAGGTAGACTTTATGTTCCGACTGAGGAGGACGTGCGCAGATGTGTTCTTGATGAGGCGCACCGTTCGAGGTATGCAGTGCATCTTGGGACGACCAAGATGTACCATTGTTTGAGGAGGCACTTCTGGTGGCCCGGTATGAAGAAAGATGTGGCTGAATATGTGGCTAGATTTATGACTTGTCAGCAGGTTAAAGCCGAGCATCAGAGACCTGGAGGGTTGCTGCAGCCCTTGCCGATTCCAGAGTGGAAATGGGAGCATGTTCGTGATGGGATTGCCTCCATACCCTAGCAGGAGAGACGCTATCTGGGTCATCCTTGATCGGCTGACCAAGTTAGCCCACTTCCTAGCCATTAGGAAGGACTGGTCAGTCGGCAAGCTGGCAAAGTTGTTTGTAGACCAGATCATCTCTCTGCACGGGGTACCTTTGTCCATTGTATCAGATCGAGATCCAAGGTTTACTTCCAGGTTCTGGAAGAGCTTTCAGAAGGCATTAGGCACTCAGTTGGCTTTCAGCTCAGCCTACCATCCCGAGACTGACGGGCAGTCGGAGAGGACCATTCAGACCTTGGAGGATATACTCAGGGCTTGTTGTCTAGACTGGGAGGTTCTTGGGAGCAGCATTTGTCCACAGTGGAATTTGCCTATAACAACAGTTACCATTCCAGTATCGGCATGGCGCCTTACGAGGCTTTGTATGGGCGACCGTGTCGATCTCCAGTATGTTGGTCCGAGATCGGTGAAAGGCAGATAGCGGGACCCGAGTTAGTACAACAGTGTGCTGAGATTGCCAGGACAGTTCGGCAGAGGTTGACCGCAGCTTAGAGTAGGCAGAAAAGTTATGCTGACATCCGACGGAGACCACTTGAGTTTGAAGTTGGGGACCACGTGTTTCTCCGAGTCTCACCCTCCAAGGGTGTGATGAGATTCGGGAAGCGAGGCAAGCTGAGTCCGCGATATATTGGGCCTTTTCCCATCCTTGCTCGGATTGGGGAAACCGCATATCAGCTGGCCTTGCCGCCCAGTCTTGCAGGGGTGCACGATGTGTTCCATGTTTCCTTACTGAGAAAGTATGTTCAGGATCCGTCCCATGTCTTGGATTTTTCAGAGTTGGAGGTCGCTGAGGACCTGTCCTTTCCAGAGTATCCTGTTCGTATTGAGGATCGCAGAGAATAGGTCCTGCGGAACAAGATTGTATCGTTGGTCAAAGTGATTTGGCAGTACCGCTCCGGAGGTGAGGCAACCTGGGAGAGAGAGGATGAGATGCGGGAGCAGTTCCCTTACCTCTTTTCGTAAGTTTCCTTGTGAACTTGTATCCCTGTTTTGACCTTGTTAATTTTAAGCAGTCAATTTCGGGGGCGAAATTCTTTTAAGGGGGGGAGATTGTAAGGATCGTGACCTTCGGATCCGGTTTTCGGGGTCGGACCCTTTAGTTCTGACCTTAGGGAGGGCTGAGGTTCTGTGACGATTCGCGTCAGGACATCAAGACGCGTTTTGAACGGCGTCCACCGTCGCAGACACGTTTCAGGTCCTGCCACGTGGGTGCCACGTGGGCTAGCTTCGGGCCGCGAGAATACGGCCCTGTCGTGTCGCCTGAACGGCGTCCACGTGTGTCGACGCCTTTCAGACTGCGACTCTGGGATTGTCAGAGTACGGCCCTGACAAGTCGTCTGAACGACGTCTGCCTCGAACGACGCGTTTCTGAATCTTGTCAGAGCAGCCGTCACGTCACCTGATAGGCATCCGTTGATGTCGACGCGTTTTAGCCAGTCTCTGGTTAACCCCGCGAACCCTCCTTCTTTCTCTCATTTTCCTTCCCTCTTTCTCACCTTCCCTTCCGGTGAGCTCGGCGGTGATTCCTCCTCCTCCCTCTTCTCCTTCCACCGTTTCATCTCTCCCTTCACTCCATCCTCTACCTAGCTCCAACCACTACCACCTCCACTTCCACTGCGGCGTTCTACCCTCCGGACGGCGGCGGACGTAATGGTGGAGTAAGGACGACCACGGCGGTACCGGCGGCGGCGTGGGGCGAGACGGGTGGACGGCTTGAAGCTCGGAGGCGTTCAAGTATCCGGTAGGGTGACGGTTCCCTTAGTATTGTGTTCAAACTACGTTTTCTCCGTTTGATCTTGCTATGGATCTTTGGTTTGGGGGGGGGGGGGTAGAACAAGCATGTTTAGGGATTCTTCTTGATGTATGGGGGATTTCTATGAATGTGATTTCCTGTGAATGGAATTGCCCCTCTTTCTCCTCCATTTTTGGGTGATTTTGGGGTTGTTTGGGTTGAAAAGGGAGCCCTTGGGCTCATGCAGACTCTGGTTCCTGGGGTTAAAAGACGTTGTGCATGGGCGACACCTTTTTGAAGGGCGTCGGACCATCGCGACGCCTTTTAGGTAGGAATCGCCTTGCTGAGAGTCTGCCAGTTCGGGGATTCTGGGACTAAAAGACGTCATGGATGGACGACGCGATTTGAATGGCGTCGGGTAGCCATGACGCCTTTTAAGGCAGAAATCCCCAGGGTAATGTTTTTTGGAAATTCCTGGATTTCTGTGCTAAATGGCGTCTGAGGATGTCGACGCCTTTCAAAAGGCGACCACTGGTGTCGACGCCTTTTAAGGCCTGATTCTGAAGACAGTAATTTTACGTAAACTAGTACATGGAGCTTGAATGGCGTCGGCCTTGGGCGACGCGATTCAAGATAGAACAACACTAAATCATAACAGAAAAACGTATTCATACTGCTAGATAGTGGGTTAATGCATGCTTTAGTGCGCTCGTTAATGCTGGATTCTTCTTGACCGGATGGCACTGCGTGGGTGTCGTGCGATCGCGGGCTTTTTCACGTGACCGGATCGTAGTGTGCCGGGTTATGGTGTTTTGTGTTACTGTGGACTTGGAGTGACATTGTAGCGCTTTATCACCCTGTGCTGGTGGGGGCGTGAGCACAGCGCCGGTGGGGGCGTGGGCAGGGTGACGCCTAGTGAGAGAGGGTCACCTGGTGAACCCCGGAGTCAGCTAGTATCGGTGTCGGAGTGGTACATTCGGAGAGTCACTCATGCTGGGGGAAGGAGTAACCACCTGAGCCGGTTGGGCCGGAGTAGCTAGTGTGCTATCCGAGGGGTTACTGCTTGGTCTCAGCGGGTCGAGGTTTTCCCACCGTTGTTGTGTGGTTAACGAGTTCTATCGAGACGACAGTTGTGGGTTCCCTAGTCGGCTGGTTTAAAATATGCATGTTTATTATATTTCGACTGCATGTGATTTCACGTTGAGAATTAGGAATTGTACCTCCTGTGCTTATCACTTTACCGTTAGCTGTACCTTGCACTTGTGGGTGTGTGCGTGGGCAGTGGGGATCGAAGGATCACTACTGAGTCTTGTCTTTAAGACTCACCCCCTGCGGTTTTCAGGTGAGGACTCTCAGCAGACCTAGCGAGGAGAGTGCGGCCGTGTGTTGAGCACCGTCAGCAGTTATTCCGGGGTATGCCCCGACATAGTTGTTATTTTATTTCTGGCCTGTACGTTTAATTATTTCCTTTCTGTTGGAGTATGTAATTATTTGCTGTATCGAGTCGCATTGTAATAATTTTTAATTCCTGCACTTCTATTTCAGTTCAATGCGATGTGAATGTTTAGCTTAGTTTATTATTTATCTCCCAGACTTGATTAGATCCTGGTTTGGTTCCAAATTAATGATTCGATACCCATTTAGTAATCGGATCCCCGATTATAGGGTGGCGGGTCGTTACAATAAGTGTAAGGTAATCATTGATAGTAGTAGCTACATCAATGCATTCTTCACAAGTACAATTGCTTGCCTTGGCTTGACCCATGTGGAGCATCCGAGTCCGTATCGTGTGTCCTAGGTGGATTCGAGGTCCATTCGAATTCGGGCTCTGGTCCGTATTCATTTTCCTCCTTATGAGGACCTTATCTGGTGTGATGTTTTACCTTTGGAGGTTGGAACATTATCTTATGGTCGATCCAAACACCTGTGTATTTTAGTTTGGCACTGCCGCATCACTTTGCACCCCTTCTGACCACAAGTATCCGCTCATGGATGATTTTGTTGGATGCATTAAAATGATTTCTTAAAATGTTTTTGACAATTTCGTGTGATCTTTTCTCTTTCCTTCAAATTCATGATTCCAAAGCACATCATTTTTGTATATTTTCCTCACTTTGCAGCAGTCTGTTATGCTAATCTTTCCTGCATTCTCTTTTCCTTTTTAGCTCTTTTCTTTAACAACTATTCAGTAAAACAGTTGCCTGTTCCCCAGGGAAATGGTAATTGCATGTTTTGTTGTTATTTTTTTTCTACTTCTTTGTAAGGATCGTAAATTATGTTTGAGCTTTCTTCTGTGAAATTAAGTAGTTGATGATGTGAACAAGACTCTGTAGAACCCTATCATGTCCCCCTATAAAAAGGAATCACCTTTATTTTCTTAATACCTTTATATATGTTCATATGAGTTGGCTAATTGAAAACACTTAGACCTACTCCACTTGTTGTATGTACCCTTTTTTGTTTCTTATGGCCCTGAATTTTGAAGCTTGATTACCTCGTCTACCTAAGGGCCATATGCAATTAAGGAGAATGATATCATGGTTCATAGGCCTTCCCAATTGCGACCTGTTTGCCAGAGCCAAGGGATCTTTTGTGGAAACCTTCACGAACAAGTAATCATTTCGTGGCACCTTTACATGTAACTTTCCTTGTTGCATTATCATGAGTTGTTTCATGGTAAAAAACTAAGCCTGTTAACATGATCCCATATTCTGGTAAATGATTATGAAAGGGGATGATATGCGTGAGAACCATATTCATGCCTATTACGAATGTCACTTGCGCTGAATTTAGTGGTAGCATGTGGGACCTCTACTTGAAACATTTTAAGCCTGCTCTTCTCTTCTTTTATGAAACTTCTTTTTGGTGGTCGTGATGTTTTGAAGCTTGATTACTTTGTCTATGACAGGAGATGGTTCTTTGGCCTTCCTCTATGAGTAATAGTCATTTTATCGCACCTTTACATGTAACCCCCTTTTTCCAATGGCTTGTAGTATCATCAGTCATTTCATTACATGAAAACCAAGGTGTTTACTGTCATTCTATGCTCTGGAGTACGATTTCAAGAATGCACGAGATTCTATATTTCTTCATGTTGCTGATGTCACATGTGCTGTGATTATTCCAAAGATAATGTCGTGTCTAGAGCAAGGTTTGCCATCTTGGATCACAGCTTCGTGTGAAGAGATCTTGGTAAAATCTCGGGAGATAGGGAAAAAAGCTCTTGGACATGAATGTATGATAACAACATTATATATATGGACATATATCATAGATAAGTATATATGACGTACACATATGCAAGGAATGCTATACTGGATCACAACATCATCTGGAATGGACAAAGCGGAGAGATCTCAGAGAGATAAAGAATGACGACACGATAATAACTAGAAGGATGTAAAAACACATACGAGGATTGCTTTCATGAAGCTCAATGCAATCTAAATGTGTTGGAAAACTCCTCATTAATTGTCATCCTTGTCCCCTCCTCTCAGTGTTCTCATCTCCTCCTTCCCCTCTTATCATCCTCTTCCTCCTCCTTTATCCTACTCCTGTTACTCTTCCTTCTTATTCTTGATCTCGGTCGAGCTTCGTTTCGGGACCCATGGAGAGACAGAGATTCTCAAGAGATCTCTGACATCTCGCAAACCATGGTCTAGAGTATTTATGCCTTGCTTCCCGTTGGCCGATAAGGTTTTGATTGTTGAGGATGAACTTCTATTCTGAATGTGACAACCTAGTTCTTTTCTAGGTGGGGATGCCCATATATTCATTTGAAGAGCGCCCTGCTACTGGAGGAGGGACCTCAAAAAATGGTGCTGATTAAAATCTCACAAAATTTATTTTTGCCTTTTATTTGATGTAATGCACATTCTCTGCAACATCATATTCCTATTGAATCATTGTCACTCTCAAAGTTCTAAAAGGCCTGCATGTAGATGCTATGGATTGATCAGGTGCCTATGCCATTTTAGTCCCAATGTTCGTACATCTACCATTGTTCCAAATTTTCTTTGTGAAGTTTTGATTTTTAGGGATAATCTTGTGTCTAGACTGTTAAAGCCTTCGTTCCTGTTTGACAATAAAGTTTTGATTGTTGTGGATAATTTTGTATTCTAAATGTGACTTGTATATTGTCAGTTGATACCCTGGTTCTTTTGGAGGTGGTGGGAGGGTGACTGCCCAGGTTCCAGCCTGGGTTGGGTGCATCTTGTTTATTTAACTTATGAAGTGCCCTGGCAGTGCAGGGGGCCTCAAAAATGGTGCTAATTAAAATCTCACACTTATTTATTTATTTATCCTAGCTAGATGTCGGTTTCTCAAAAATTTCACCACATTATAGAATCCGTATCAATTTGGTTGAGTACACATTTGTACAGAAAAGGCTGCCTCGAATATGAAATGGCTGCCTTGATGTGCCTAGCCACTGGAGGGGTGTGCTATCTTGCCTTGCCTATGCATTTTTATAGCAGTCTTCCTTTTCTGTAGCTAAGTCTGACCCCCTGTTTTTATTTGCTTACTTTTGAGTAATCTTATAAATAAGGTTAATTTGACCCTGACATCGGACCTGACATGTGTATACTTGTTAGAAAAATGGCATAATGACACGGTTTGTGTTCACCTCTTACTTCATAGGTCATATCACTCCCATTCTGTCTTGAAAGAAAGAAGCCGCGATTGCTCCTCTGCGTTATCTTTGAATGGTTTAAAAGAATAAGGGTGTCTTTATTTTGCTTACTTTAAAACCATACAGAATTGCCGACGTACAACGGAAATCTACATTATGACGTTAATAAAAATCAATCTTTTTTATTTTTTTTCGCTTTTATCTCTTTATTCAAAGTCCCTAGCATTACCTTTGAATGGTTCAAAAACATAAGGGTGTCCTTATTTGCTTACTTTAAAACCTTACAAAATTGTCGACGTAAGACCGAAATCTACATTATGATGTTAAGTTTTATAATTCTTTTTGAATTTTTTTTTACATGACCTACATGCTCATATAATTCAATTTTTGATCGGACAACTCAAAACAATATCAAAATTAAAAAACTGAGCTCCAATGAATAATGGTACACTATTCATTGGACTCAATTTTTTATTTTTTGATTTTTTTGTGAAAACTCCTGACATGTCCTATATGCATATCTAATTCGATTTTAGATCGAGCATCTTAAAATAAAGATGAAAATTAAAAAACATAACCCCAATGAATAATAGTATACTATTCATGGAGCTAAGATTTTTGAACTTTCATGTTTTTTTAGTTTTCCTATGAAAAATCTAAGTATATGATGATGCAGACAATGTTGGACAGTGGTAACAAGTAAAACTCAACATAATAAGCTCACTTTAAACACTGGTCATATTAACTCATTGGCAAAAAGAAGGGCCGTCTCTTTTTGTTAAGATGAAATTATATCGGTGATTTGTATTGTGCCAATCGTCCTTATCACACATATGGAGATTGTCGGGACGTCTTGGAAAACTGCATAGGGTCATCCACTCGAATGCCAAAATCCTAATTTAGAAGGAGTCAACATATACGCTTTCCGCTTGACGGATATTTTTGGGTTACCAAATAAACCTTTGGATCAGTTCTTTCCTAAAAATGTTTTCCTACCTGTCATGTTACTCGCTACCAAATGGACTATTAGTGGAAATTCCTTGTAACTTTTGTAGACGGTGGAAACCCCTCTTAATCTCCCTTTTGTTTGAAAAACTCCGTATTTAGTAAAAATCCTTATAATATTTCTAACAAACATCAAATAGGGTTCGGTTCACCTCTTCATATAATCATACTGCGGTTGCTCCTTTGCCTTACATTTGAATGGTTTCAAAAAAATAAGGGTGTCTTGATTTACTTACTTTAAAACCTTATGAATTGCCGAGTACGACCTTTCTAATTTACTTCAAACATTTCCTTTTTTCCGCTTTTGACCTTTCTAATTTTGCTTTGGAAAAATTCCTTATAATTTCTGTATTTGGTGTAAATTCCTTGCAACTTCTGTGTTCAGTGGAAACCCCTCATAATCTCCCTTTTATTTTTAAAACACCTTATAAACTGTATATATGGTGAAAGCCCTTAAAATGTTTTCTGACATGCATCAAATATGTGAGAGTTAGAGGCATTTATAAGAATATGTGGTAATTAACAAGAAGCTGGCAGTCGATTGGCCGATCTCTTCTGAGTAATCTTGTAACTAAGGTGATTTGAGTCTGACAGCAGAACTGGCATGCGTATGCTAGTTAGGAAAAAGACATCACCTCTTATTTCATATATGTGACAACTAGAGATACTTATAACAATAAGTGGGAAATAATAGCAAGCTAGCAGTCGATGGGCCAATCTCTTTAGAGTAATCTTGTAAACAAGGTAACTGGACCCTATGTAACTTCTGGCATATTAATAGACCCATTAGTAACTTAGGTGGCCCATTAGTGTAGTATTAGTTAGGGTTTGATGAGTGTTACCTTAGACGTCTGAATTGTGTCACCTATGGTGGATGCAATTTAGACAGTTGCAAGTTGTGCCGTCATGAAAACACGATTTATAAATTTTTGAGTCCACAGCGAGGACGGGTCCTTCCTTCTGTGAAAGGTAGAAATCCGCCTAGAACTCATCTTAGAGGCCTATATAAGCACCCCTTGCTTGGCCCTAGCCCCTCTCTTCATCACCAAGCCTTATAGAACTCTAGAGGGAGATATAGAGAGAGAATTGGTGAGAGAATGGATGCAGCGTGGTGTGTTCTTCACGGCATGCGAGGAAGAGGACGTGAGGACGATCCTGTGGTGCATAGAGGGTGCCATCTCACCGGAGGCAGGCTTCATCGCTTGATTGATTGTTCTTGAGAGAGGCAAGTGATGACTTACCTCAAATCATAGAGATTTTATGTATAAAAATCCTAGTTTTAAACCTATTTTGATATCTACTATAAGTATATGATACATGAGTGCATGGGAAGTTTTATGGGATGATGTAAACGCTATTTAGATCCTCTCTTTCTCTTCTATTTCCTAAATCCTATGAGTTCTTTGTGAATATGATTATGCATTTAGATGGACATCCAGATAGGATGACGTGATTTAGAAACGTGTCACTTTGCATGGATGCTATTTAGACTTATAAATTTCATGCAATGTATTATGATTGTTTTATACACATAGATCCTCATGTAACCTATTTGCTGTTTTGTTAAGCTATTCTCGTTAATCCATGCATAAATAATGATAGCTTGATGATTATGGTTCTGTAAGGGACGCTGCATGTTCGTTGTAATGATATCATGTTTACCATGCTTAGATAAATTATT
Source organism: Zantedeschia hybrid cultivar (assembly GCA_030544215.1). NCBI lineage: Eukaryota > Viridiplantae > Streptophyta > Magnoliopsida > Alismatales > Araceae > Zantedeschia > Zantedeschia hybrid cultivar. Next base: position 28,774,637 of record JARZZO010000003.1, on the reverse strand, counting down.
TCATGCTAGTAATAATTCCTGTGGAAAACATGGTTTATGTGACAATATTAAGTAGTGTTTTCCATGTTAATATGCTAAGAAAATATTAGTTAATTCTTGTTGTTGGGTCAGAGATTTGTTCGCTCTGAATCGGATGGATGAGACTCCTTAGATCATCGAAGACTCCTCATTCTCCTACAAAACATACATCAAGTCAGAGGAGACCCTAGTTGCGATCCGAGGAAACGCCCACCAATGCCTAAGTCAGAGTGTGTAGAGATGAAGAGAAAGTAGGGATTCAGATGTAGAACGTATCTTCTGAGGGTACCTAGGGGTCTCTTTTATAAGAACATGTCTAAAGTGGTAATCGAGTCCGATCGGGGAACGTGATGAGGAAGGGAACGTGATGAGGAAGCTCAATCCAATCCCCAGGCGAGACGGGACTCTGGCTTCCCTTATCTAGGACTCTAGAGTTGATCCATAGGAGGGTTCCTTCGATAGGAAGTTTCCTAGCGCCCCCTAGATGTCATGGTCTGCTTCAGATTAAGGTAATTCCCGTTGGAGCCTGGATGCATGGGCCCACCTATTGAAAGGCCCATCAATTCTTGGAAAGAGGCTAGGGCGTTCCTTTGTGGGCCAGCCCACCTAGCAAATAATCTAGCGAGACTGGACCCTCTCACTAGCCCTCCTGCTCCGAAGGGCGGGGAATGGCCTTTGGAGCAGTCGAACTGCAAGTGAGCCAACACATTAAATGCTGGCGAGAAGTGTCCCGCCCTTTGTTCAAGGGCGGGAGGTCATGATTCAGACAACACATGTGTGGCACCGAAGCGTGGGCGCCAATTCGCCGGTCATGCCTGCCCGGGGCGGGGTGTCTTTTCACCTGTCAAAAGAGGTGAAACGCTCTCGACAAATGGATGCTTCTAGCAAGATTTGGAAGGGGATAAAAACCCTCCAGAGCCACCCCTGCACAAGCCTTTTGTTCAATACCTTCACTCAAATTTCCATCCTCAAGCCACCCGAGCCATCTGCTTCTCTGTGTTCCAATGGCCCGTCGCGCAGGACAAGTATCAAGGGACATGGCGTACGCCAAAAGGGGTCGAAGCCGACTGCGAGACGATGCAACCATCAATGTGCTGGGAAAGGCGCCTAGCGGACATTCGAATATGATTCAACATTCCAGAAGAGTATAGGTTCAATGTCCCTACGACTGGAGGAGCCGCTCGTTCATGGCCTACAAGACACATGTTCGAAGCGGGCTTTCGGCTGTCGATCTTGGCATGCGTGGAGCTGCTCTTGAATTAATTGCAACTGGCATCTTGGTAGATAGTGTCGAACTCATGGCGGTTAATCATCGATTTCCTTATCGGAGCAAAGGAGCTCGACTGTGTGTAACCCTCACTAGTGATGCTACATTTTATGTTCCAGTTGAAGAGGGGTGCAAAAGCTAGCAACCACAGGTTCATCCAAATAGAGACCCGTGAGAAGGCCTTATTCTATTTGACGGGCTTCAGCAAGGTCGCCCACTAGAAGGAGTGTTTCCTCTGGGTGACCGAGCGAGAAGGGGAGCACTGGTCATTCCCTGTTATCTTCTGGGACCTCTCCGTCGAGTTGTTTGTGGACCTACCACTGGCCCTAGTGCCTCCAGATGAGGCCCCGGTGCTCATGACTATTCAGCAGGGGCCTCCTCCAAATATTGCTGATGTGGTGATGGAGGAGAGGTTGTAGGTGGCATGCCTAAGTGGCCTACCGATCTCGGGTAAGTGTCTTCCTAGTATGTATTTTAGTTTTCTCCTCTATTTCTTTTTTTTTCTGACACTGATCGACATCCACTTTTATGCTAAAGGGCTGGTGCCCGTCCTCCGCAGTCTACAAGGACAGAGATTCCGGCTACAGTTCCCCTTTAAGATGGGAGAGGGGCCGCGGAAGTGATAGTGGCTAAACCCGGGAAGGTCTGGGAATCCATCCGCCTCGACATTGAGAGGTAGAGTAAGAGGAGGAGCGATAAAGCAACCATAGGTATGCCCCTCCATGACTTAGGCCGTAGTACGAAAAGGTGTTGATTTCACAACCTGGTCCAGACGAGCCCCGTTGGCGGTGGCGAGAGAGGAGGCAGGACATTGTGGCCATCCTGGCCGCATCCCAAGCAGTCCATCAAGTAGAAAAGATTGAGGGTTCACCTGAATCTAACCACCCCTCGCCCAGCTAATGTGAAGGGGAGTCGTGCCCGAGGAGCATGAGGCAGGCAATTCGGGGGCAATGAGCTCGCCCGCCTTGCACGACTTAGTGTTGGCCTCTATAGTGGCGTCAAGTGAAGAGACAGAAAGTAAGAAAGGTGGCATGGTCGGCGGAGAGGTCGAAGCAGCACAGGAAGGCTGGTCCTCCTCTTCGAGAAGCTAGGGAACCAGAGGAGAGGAATTGGCAGCGTCCCCCTCGAGAGTACCATGCGCTCTCCCTCGGCGGGAGAGGTATCTTCACTGAGCCCCTACTCGTTGAAAAGGCTCCACAAAGGCGATCAACGAAGCTTATGATATGTTTATGATCTGCTTGGTCAATAGACAAATTGTTTGGTTACTCAAAGATAGGTCTCCCGTTTGCAGAAGAGGCGGTTGGTGCTGAATTAGGGGCCAGAGCAGACGAGCCATGAGTCGTGGAGCTCGAAGAGCTAGCGGTAGCTAAGGGGGGAACGGGCGTTTCCCCGAGCCCCTAGGCAGCGACAGGGCTGTAGCTCGAGGAAGGGGGCGACAAGAGCACCCACCCCATAGTGCCTCCTCCTGCGGCGGAGGGCGGAGACATCCTAGCAGCCATGGTCGTTGAAGCAAAGGCTCAGGCGGTGAAGTTTCGTCTGGAACAACTCCATGTTGCCCCCGGGGACAATGAGGAGGAGGTGCTCCATTACTTGCTGGGGCTATGCGACTACAACATGGCCGCGATCCGGTCCAACATTGGCATTACAGCATTCCACGCAATTGCCAAGTGCGGCCACACCGGGGAGGACCTGCTCCTTGTGGGCGAAGCCAGGGAAGGGGCGGGGGATGTCATGGTTTTTTGCTAGTGTGTTCAATTGTTGGTGGCTCCCCTGTGGTGTTGCCCAAGAACTCGAAGTCAAACTCGTGGTGGTTTGCTCCATCCGACGACATCTGCGTGGATGACAACCATGAAAAGATCAGTGGACAGTGCATGGAGACGGAAGCAAGGCGACGCCTTTCATTTCGTAGGGGTTGCTGCTGTGCCAAGGGGAGTTGTGAGGTTTGCGTGCTTACGTAGAAGGCGATGACAGTGCCAGTAAGAAATGAATCCTCATAATTATTTTTTAAAATAAACAATCTTAAAATACAAATTGCTCAAACACCTTATTATTCATTCCCAAAGAAAGGCCTTGCCATTTTGTTCAACAACGTTGAGTTAGAAATGAGCAATACTTGATGCACCGCATGCGATAGGGCTGTCAGTGGGTCGGATACGAAAACAGAAATGGCACCTTCCACTTTCATTTCCTATCTATTAGGTTTATTAGAGACGGAAATAGACACGGAAACGAGTGTTCCCGCTTTAAATTAAAAATGGAAACATAAGTAAATGGAAATTTCCGCTATCATCATTGTTATATTAAGAACCTCTTTAAAATCACTGTTATTATTCATTTTTCGATAAATTTTCTTCTAGTAATTAAAAATTTTAAACTTAAAAAATTTTAATATATGTAAAAATCAACAATTTATGAATTTTGAATTTTGAAACCTACTTTATCTATCGATCTAAATTTACATATGAATATACCCAATCATGTGCCATAAAATTATATTAAATTTTTCAAAAATTTCCAACTTCTTACTGTGGCCTTTTATCATAATGATTCAGAAACGGAAACTAGTTAGCACATGTGGAAATGAGTATTTCCATTTTCAACTCCTATAATTATCAGAGATTCATTTTCATTTCTTATAACTTAACGGGTGGTCTTTAACAGAGTTCCGTATCCAATTATAAAAACAAAAATGAAGCGGATAATCGGCACTCGGGTATCCATTGACGGCCGCCCTAGCGTGCGGTGCAGCAACACACGGTGGAGCAAAAAAAAAAGGATTTAAATTTTTTTAAGTCTACCTCATCATGCCTAACCCTCCCATATGGTCCGATCTCCAATTGGACAATCCGAAAAAAAATCTTAAAAATTAAAAATTAAACCCATTGATGAGTCGTCCATGATGGGATCCACTTAAAAAAATTGAAAAATAAACAAAATAAAAAATTTGCTGCTACTGCAGCTCTACCTACGCCCGATGGGGGTGCTGCGTGCGGTGTAGCAAGTCAAACTCATTAAAAAAATTGGATTCTCATGTCCAAAGAAGGTCTTGCTATTTCATTCAATAGTATAAAATGAAATGGAACGATTGTCATCTTTTGTGAAGATTTCAAAAATTATGTGAGAAATCTGATTTGTAGCGAGAATGTTATTGCGTTAAGAAGGTGCATTAAGAGGCACTTCCTCCTCCCTCCAAGGCCTACCGACAACGATGTCGGAGAAGTGGGGAGTAACGTTGGTGCTCGCCACTCGCCAGAATAATTTAAGATTGTGGCCCTGACCCGATATATTGCAACCTCTCCGGAAAATAAAAGAGAACTCGCAGGGAAATTTGTACAAAATTGTTCAATTTTAGAGGCACAAATATTACCACTTTTCAAAAAGTCTACTCACGTAAATGGAAAATTAAGTAAATTCCTAAAAGGGAATCAGTTCCTAAATCTTCGTTTTTGGTTGGGCCTGGGAAGAGTACTAATTAATATCGGATGGTAACCCTCACCAAGTGAGGAGAAATGATATAAGTGGCTTCCTCACAAGAGGCTGGCACAAGTACAACTTTTTCTGTTTTTTTGCCAACCGTGTCCTTTCTTCTCAGTTTCCCACGGAGTAATAGTTTCTTTTTAAGGAAAGTTATATATATACTCCTGAAATCTTTAAATATTACCCCTATACTTCTACCTTTACGAAAACTACCCCCATACCCCCTAATCTCTAACTATTAGTCTGCATACACTTGTGGTTTAGAGATGTCTATGGAGGAGAAATATTCCTCAATTTATTCTCTAACGGATGAAATGGCTGTAATGAGATTACAAAAACGTCCTTTGTGAAAATGACTCCCATAACTTTACCTTTTCGTTTCCCTTCTGTGCGAGTCCGGAGGCTACAGTTATCCAAGTTTAGGACTTGGACAGTACGGTGGTGGCGAGGACGCCCCTGCTCGATGACACCGGCAACGAGAAAATCGGCGGTGGTTTGGAACTTGGTGGCATGCAGGTCGACGGCGGTGGCGAGGACGACATTAGCAGTGGTCTGCAGCTTGGTGGCATGCAAGTCGACGGCAATAGTGAGGACGGCAGTGGCAGTGGTCTGCAAATTGGTGCCGTGCAGGTCGACGGCGGTGGTGAGGACGGCATTGGCAGTAGTGTGCAACTTAGTGACATGCAGGTCAACGGCAATGGTGAGGAACACATTCGCAGACTTGGTGACGTGCAGATCGATGGCGGTGGTGAGGAAGGCATTGGCAGACTTGTATACATGTCCTCCCAACTACCATGAATCATCCTCAAAACATGAACTTTAGCCTTGTACAACCGATGATATAAGAGTACAATATGAAATGTTGCTTGGAGCCTCCTTCCAAGCTCTCTCACTTCAACATCTCCCTCATTTCTTAACCAAGGGACAAAGTGTTCGGCAATCCAACTCTTTGTAGCCATTGCATTTTCCCATCTATTTTCAGAAGAGCATATGTGTTGGGCACGCACTGTCTTTACCTGAAATGTCACCCTGTCACCAAGTATAGATGCACGTAAACGCCAAGGACACTACATTCCACAATAATCCTTGTTGGCTCAGAGCGGATCCAATGTACTTCAAACTCACTGAGTATAGCATATTGAGATAAGGTATTCATGAATGCCTGAATATTCTCATACAAAGCACCAACAGTCATGTCCGGTTTCTTGGCGTCACTAAACGTAAAATCATCATCATCACTATCAATTAAATAATCATCATTATCATTGTCCTCATCAGAAGAATTGGAAGGGTTGTAATAACTATCATCTGACTCTACTTGCACATTTGGATCATCTTCAAAAATGATTTCATCTTCGCTCCCAACAATAGTATCCATTTGAATATCTTTTGCTGGACCATCATCCTCATCTAATGGCAACACCATATACTCAGCACAAGCATATATATCAATCACACAATTATAACTATATTTATCAAATGCCTCTAGCAAAGTTGCATCACTGTCAACATTTATAAAATCTTTCTTTTGCGTCCTTGGAACTGAAACCACAAAATACAAATCATGTTATGTATCTTACTTCATCAACCCACAAGCAATCATCTTCAATTCAATAATATTTGCATAATCCCTCGTCCATGTAAAACTCTTAATTTTAAAACCAATAGGACTCATCTTAAACTCTCCATCATGTCCAATGACTCTTTTCCAATACCCTCTATAATGCAATTTAATTGTACATGATGTATCAGACATGTCCAGTCTTGTCCATTAACAAGAACAACTACTTCAAAGAAGGCCAACAATGCTTTGTAAATAAGTTTCTAATTATGAATTTAAACATGTAGCCAGTGAGAGAGCAATAACAACTTGTTCCAAATCTACACTCCTCAGCAGAATGGAAACTATACCCACTAAAGACAGAAAGACCCTCCTTAACAGAACCTGTTCCAAGTATACAATTTTAATATCAATAGACGAGGATTTGATTAGAGAGAGAGAGAGAGAGAATCACATAAACAGAGGCCTGTAAGGATCACAATGTGTAGGTCGATTCACTCACATAGGCGGTCAAGTGACCAGGTTCTAATTAGGTGATCAAGTGATAAGGTTCTAATGATTGTTAGGTCATTAGGTTCTAATTAAGTGATCAAGTGATCAATGCCACCACTCAATTTTGGTGTAGTCACTTAGGATCACTACCAACACTTAATGATTTGCTGCAGTGGTGATTAATTAGGTGGTTGATTTTTGGTGACATTTCAGGTGGTTTGTGAGCAAATGATTATCTTGGAAGTAAAATATCAACTGATCATCTGGGTGTCTAATGCAACAAAAGAAGTTGATCAGTGTTACCTAAAAATGTGATCCTACACACTGTGACCATTCATGACCTATAGTGATCACAATGTGCAGGTTTGCAGATAGGATTTGAATTGGGAGAAGTCAACCGAGGAGGTCACACACACACACATACGGAGGGAGAGAGAGAGCGACCTATCGTGATTGTTTTGTGCGCTGGAAATTCAACAAGGGATCCTACACACCTCTACTTAAATTTGAATTGGGTCTCCTATACACCTCTGCCCAATCTCAATCCGTCACACACACACACACACACACACACACACACACACACACACACACACACACACACACACACACACACACACACACACACACACAGAGAGATACCTACAATGAGACCCGGGCTACAAGAGCAGGAGGACGGCCACGAGTTTTCCTTTCTCTCGCCAGCGGCACTGGCCACGAACAATCCCAGCAACGAGAGCGGGGACGGCCACGACCTTCCCTTTCTCTCTCTAGTGACGCTGGCAAGAAGCAACCCCTCCAACGGTCACACGCATTGGTCATTCAAGCCCTAGCAAGGAGGGAGAGGGAGGGCAAACGAAGGGAGGAAGGTGGTAAACTCATCATACCTTAGGTTAGTACATTCACCTTTTAACCTAATGAGAGTTAACCACCGTCCATTGCTGTTGACGGTGAGGGTATGAAGCATGCCGGTTAGAGATTAGAGGGGCATGGGGGTAGTTTACATAAAGGAAGGAATATAGGGGTAATATTTAAAGATTTCAGGGTATACAGGTAATTTTCCCTTCATTTTCTTTCACAACATTGAAAAGATATATGATATTTACTATATTACCTCCAACAATCTTTCACCAGCATGGAGAAAAACCATCTCAACAGGACTACTTTCATCATCAACATTAAAAACTTGGTCAGATTCCAAAAAAATTAGCTCAAATGTGTTTTTACTTTGAGGGCAATGGACTTACGTGACCCATAATCCAATGACTCATGAATACATTTGAAAATGTTGTCACTTCTAAGATATTTGATAACATATATAGCATAGTGCTTTCTCCCTTGTATTCTTATGCTTGAAGGATCATGATTTCCAAGAGTTATACCTACAGCGCATTGAACTTTAGTTGGAGTGTAAAGCCTTGTCGAGCTTTTAACTGTGAAAGATCACGTCGGAAGGTATATTCCGGACAACTAAGGACGATACCTCCTTGTTTTACACAAAGTAATTTGATTCCTCCAGTGCTCCGTGAGGCCCATTTTATTCTTCCACATTAATAGCGAAGGATTCCATTGTTGTTGTTGTCTGGTTTCAGAGAATTTACAGAGAAGTGGGGAGAAGATGAGAACCCTAAAATTTGGACCTACCATAGTAACCCTATTCATGAGAAGGAGGATCAGTCCAACTTTTCAGTGTAAATTAGTGGTTCCCCCTCCCACTCCATGGGTACCTGTTTGGGAACAAAAGGATGTGAAGAATGAACCTGCCTCAAAGAAAGAGGAGCTGAGAATGTCGCTTCCTCCGATGGTTGTGGCTACGGAAGCTGAACAATATGCAATGGAAGAATATGCAGAACAGGCGGGTGCTGATGGACTTGGGGACGAGGAAATACCGGGGATGATAGGGAGAAGTTGTGAATGATGAAGAAGAAGATGAAGCAGGTGGACTAAAAGAAGAGGAACAAGTTGAGTTGTTAGATATGACCAAGGAGAGGAGAAAGAAAAAGGGGAAAGAGATAAGTGTCGGTGGTCTGGACCATGATGCCACATAAGAAGATGTGTGGAAGACATTTGAGACAATGGGAGTGTTGGAGGATGGGCTTGACAAGTACCTCGTTCCTGACAGGAACAAGGGCTTTGCATTTGTGAAGTTTGCCAACAAGGAGCAGGCCAGCCGGTCTCTATCAGAATTAAAAAATCCCATTGTAAGTCGGTTGCTGTTTTCCTTGGATTGGAGGGTTACCAGGAAGATTTGAATGTCAGTTAAATCCTTGCGTATCATTCATTTTTATTGGCTCAATGAGTTTTAGAGGCAAATGGAGCTCTTTGACATTCACACACCGGAACACATAATTGCCATACTGTTTAGGACTCTAAGTTTCCTCTCTGTCATACATGACGGAGACATATGGTGGTGGGGATGATGATGGACATTTATCATCCTCTTCACAGTACTCAATTAGGAAAGAATCCATAGTTAGGATATGTTATAGTACCTTATCAACATATTGTGTTAAATTGTGATACCACTTCTGAATATACACATCATCAGAATTGAAGTTGTGCACTTGATTGAACAAAGAGCTATTTGGGATCCCCAACTTGAGCTGTGCCCCGCGCAGGCCAACGCGGGCTACAACCTGCATGTGCAGGCGCCTGTGTAGGTGCCCTACATAGGCGAGTGCCCCGCGCAGGTTTGCCCAGCTTGGGCTATGCCCTGCGCAGGTGCGTGCCTAACATAGGCTACGCCCAGCGCGTGCAGGCGCCTGCGCGGGGCACCCTGCGCAAGAACGCCACCCCGTAGTGGATGCCTACTGGGCCTGCCATCGCGATTGTTGGGCCCTTTTGGTTGGCTTTTTGGAGAACCTACAAAAAAATAAAAAGAGGGGTGTGGAGGTCCATCGGCAGCCATCTCTTTACCGTACGACACCTCCATTGTCGTCTCCCGCCTATAGGGAGGTGGCGGTGGGCAACGGCACTTCCCCCCAAGTTCCTCTCCATGACGGCTAGGCTTTGGGGGGTGAAACATGGGGAGGAAGATGATGAGGGACGTTTTGACCTTTTTGACCCTATTTTTGAAATTTGAATTTCAGTTAGGATCCAATAAGTCATAGTCCATTCAGTTATTGGGTCTCCATTAAGTTGTTGGATTTTAGTTTACACTTGGGATTAGGATCCATATCAGATCTTAGTTCATGGGTTATGGTTTGACATGCATACAGGAAAATAAGCATATCGTTTGTTTAGAATTTCAAACAAGAATATACATCTAGTTTCATTAGCCATGATTCTTTTTCCATTATTATCACTTGTAGGGTTCAACAAGCTCAAACCTTGAGGCTTTATTTCTTTCAATGAAACATATTTCCATGCCAAGTTCGAGGAAGTTTCATGCAAGGGAGAATGAGGTGTCTTGCAAGTTTAAAATGGCTTGTTCAATCTTGTAGGATTTTGTATATTGCTTACTAAGAACCCTTTGATTTTGATGAGTGACAAACCTTATTTTGTTTGACTAACCCCTTGATTATGCAAGAGGGTGACACCCATTTGAAGACAACACTAAAAAGCTCACAGTTGAGGATTTGCAATTTGCAGAGGGAGGTGATGAGGGGGTCGCGGAAGTAGCCCCCATTATCATCACTGTTGTTTATAGGAATTAGCCGCGTCAGCAACCAGACATCATCAATGTAGAGATCTATGAGCAATGGGAGTGGTGGAGGAAGAGGTAATCTTGATGGAGTCGATATACTACCCTCACTACTGCCATCGTTACTTAAAGGAGGGGGTAGTAGCATCGGCAGCTTTCGGCACCTATAAAACATCAGCATCTTGAGAGATGTAAGGGATGGAATCCACTCCTCTATCACCGACAATGTCAACTCAGGGCAGTCGTAGATTGATAACTCTACGAGTGTCGGTTAGTGGGACAACACCATTTTTGTTGGGAGCTTCCTTTTTTTTCGACAACTCCAGATACAAAGTGTCTCGAGTAAGAGAAGACGAAGAGGGTGACAGAGCAATGCCACGTCATCTCGCCCTTCATCCCTTTCTTCTTCTTCTTCTTCATCATCTCATAGACCATGTTTGAGATGGTAGATATGAGGCCAATGAATGCTCTATCCGGGATGCCCCACAAACTCATCTCGTAGAGAGAAGAGGTCCAAGCATGGTGTCCCAGACAAGTCCACAACATTTTGTAGGTGTTATCATCCAATGTAATGCCATCATGCCCATGATACCATGTCGTCTACTTCGTCATATTCCTCCTTTGATCCTCATATTCACACACTGGAACATATAATTGCCATACTATTTAGGACTCTAAGTTTCCTCTCTATCATATATGACCGAGGCACATGGTGGTGGGGATGATGATGGGCATTTATCATCCTCTTCATAGTACATAATTAGGAAAGAATATATAGTCAGGATATGCTACAATACCTCATCAACACATTGTGTTATATTGTGATACCACTTATGAATATACACATCATCATAATCGAAGTTGTGCACTTGACTAAACATATAGCTATTTGGGATCCCCGAACAGAATTTCACAAAAAGTTTTTTGAGTGATGGATGTAGGTTGCTTTCCTACGATATGGTCTCTAACTTAGGGCATCTTTCTATACTCAATTCATCAATGAGGGAAGAGAGGATAGTTAGAAACCCCTTCCCTATCGGCCAATGTACAAGCTCCTCGTATTCCTTAATGCTCAACACTTTTAAACAACTGAGATGATGCTTTAACAAATCTTCATTTAAAATGGTTAGAGAGGAGCAGTCATAGATTCTCAAGATGGAGAGTTCATCGCCTTGACAAAGTTCTGGGAGAGCTTCCAAACTCACACACTCTTCTATTGTCAACTTTTTTAGTGTGGCAGGAAGAAAGGGTAATACATTCAAATTAAGAATTTGACACACAACTAATCGTTTTAGAGGCAGAGATTTTAAGCAAATTGGATGAGAATTCAATCCTATACTTTATAGAAATAGGTCAATTAATGTAATCGGAAGGTGAGATAGCTTCTCTATTTGTGAGCAATTGGTAACTTCTAGAGTGTTCAAGAATCTGAGTTGTCAGAAGGGTGGAAGGGAATTCAAGTTTGTGCATTTAAGCAAGCGAAATGATACAAGGCCAAAGATTGAATTGTTGTTCATCCACCTAGGAAATTGATGCCGGCATAATAGCTGACAATTAGTTCCTTCAAGTTTGGAGGTGGTTGTAGGCCTTCAATTATGGATTTCTCAAGATCATTGTAAACATCTTAGCCGTCATCCCATTCCTTTTCTAATACTTCAAAGTATTGCTTATTCTTCAATGTGGCTTCAGTAGTTTTTTCCTTGGTCTCAACCATATGGAGGTTTTGGATGCATAATTTTTCCCATAATTCATTTATATTCTTCAACTCTCCTATTCTGGTCCCATTTTTGTTGGCAATGGAGAATACCTACGCAGGCGGGTGCCTCGAGCAGGGGCGCCCTGCGCAAGAGTGCCACCCTATATTTGAAATTTGAATTTCAGTTAGGATCCAGTAAGGCATAGTCCATCCGGTTATTGGGTCTCCCTCAAGTTGTTGGATTTTAATTTAGACTTGGATTAGGATGCATACCGGATCTTAGTTCATGGGTTATGGTTTGACATGCATATAGGAAAATAAACATATTATTTGTTCAGAATTTAAAATAAGAATATATACATCTAGTTTCATTAGCCTTGATTCTTTTTCCATTATTATCACTTGTTGGGTTCAAAAAGCTCAAACCTTGAGGCTTTATTTCTTTCAATGAAACATATTTCGATGCCTAGTCTGAGGAAGTTTCATGCAAGGGAGACTGGGGTGTCTTGCAAGTTTAAAATGGCTTGTTCTCTTATAGGATTTTGTATATTGCTTATTGAGAACCCTTTGATTTTGATACGTGACAAACCTTATTTTGTTTGACTAACCCCTTGATCATTCAAGAAGATGACACCCATTTGAAGACACCACTAAAAAGCTTACAGTTGAGGATTTGCAATTTGCAGAGGGACATGATGAGGTGGTTGCGGAAGAAGCTCCCATTATCATCACTGTTGTTTGTAGGAATTAGCCGTGTCAGCAGCCGGACATCATCAATGTAGGGATCTAGGAGCAATGGGAGTGGTGGAGGAAGAGGTAATGGTGGTGGAGTCGATATATTACCCTCACTACTACCATCGTTACTTAAGGGTGGCGGTAGCAGCATCGGCAGCTTTGGGCACATATAAATAATCCACATCTTGAGAGATGTGAGGGATCGAGTCCACTCCACTATCGCCGACAACATCAACTCGGGGCAGTCACAGATTGATAACTCTACGAGCATTGGTTAGTGGGACAATGCCATTTTTGTGGGGAGCTTCCTTATTTTCCGACAACTCTAGATGCAAAGTGTCTCGAGTGAGAGACGACGAAGAGGGTGACGGAGCAATGCCACGTCATCTCGCCCCTCATCCCTTACTTCTTCTTCTTCATCATCATCTCGTTGAACATGTTTGCGATGGTAGATATCTTGAGGACAATGAATGCTCTATCCGGGATGCCCTATAGACTCAACTTGTAGAGAGAAGAGGTCCAAGCATGGCGTCCCAGACAAGTCCCCAACATTTTGTTGGTGTTATCATCCAATGTAACGCCATCATACCCATAATACCATGTCGTCTACTTCGTCATATTCCTCCTTTGATCCCCAGATTCACACACTGGAACATTTAATTTCCATACTATTTAGGACTCTAAGTTTCCTCTCTGTCATATATGACCGAGACACATGGTGGTGGGGATGATGATGGGCATTTATCATCCTCTTCACAGTACTCAATTAGGAAAGAATCCAAAGTCAGGATACGTTGTAGTACTTTATCAACACATTGTGTTCGATTGTGATACCACTTCTGAATATACACATCATCAGAATTGAAGTTGTGCACTTGACTGAACATATAGCTATTTGGGATCCCCGAACATAATTTCACAATAAGGTTTTTGAGTGATAGATGTAGCTTACTTTCCTACGGTAAGGCCTCCAACTTAGGGCATATTTCTATACTCAGTTCGTCAACGAGGGAACAGAGGATAGTTGGAAACCCCTTTCCCGTCAGCCAATTTACCATCTCCTTGTATTCCTTGATGCTCAACACTTTTAAATAACTGAGATGATGCTTGAACAAATCTTCATTTAAAGTGGTCAGAGAGGAGCAATCATGGATTCTCAAGATGGAGAGTTCATCGCTTTGACAAAGTTCAGAGAGAGCTTCCAAACTCACAGCTTCTTCTAGTATCAACTTTTTTAGTGTGGCAGGAAGAAAGGGTAATAAATTCAAATTTAAAATTTGACATACAACTAATCATTTCAGAGAGAAATTTTAAGCGAATTGGAAGAACATTCAATCCTATACTTTATAGAAATAGGCCAGTTAATGTAATCGGAAGGTGAGGTAGCTTCTCTATTTTTGAGCAATTGGTAATTTCTAGAGTTTTCAAGAATCTGAGTTGTCAGAAGGGTGGAAGGGAATTCAAGTTTGTCCATTTATACAAGCGAAATGATTCAAGGCCAAAGATTGAATTGTTGTTCATCCACCTAGGAAATTGGTGTCAGCATAACAGTTGACAATCAGTTCCCTCACGTTTGGATGTGGTTGTAGGCCTTCAGCTATGGATTTCTTGAGATCGTTGTCAACATCTCAGCCGTCACCCCATTCCTTTTTTAATACTTCAAGTATTGCTTATTCTTCAAAGTGGCTTCAGTAGTTTTTTTCTTGGTCTCAACCATATGGAGGTTTTGGATGCATAATTTATCTCGTAAATCATTTATATTCTTCAGCTATCCTATTCTGGTCCCATTTTTCTTGGCAATAGAAAATACCTACGCAGGCGGGTGCCCCGAGTAGGCGCCTGCACGTGTAGGGCGTAACCAATGTTTGGCACGCGCCTGCGCTGGGTATACCCATGCTGGGCTGACTTGCACGGGGCACCCGCCAACACAGAGCGCCTTCGTTGATCCACCCAGTGTGGTTTGTACCCCGCGCAAGCACGTGCCCGATGCAGGTCCACCCAACTTGGACTGTGCCTCGCGCAGGTGCGTCCCCAACGTGGGCTACGCCCTGCACGTGTGCGTGCCTAACATGGGCTATGCCCAACGTGGGCTACGCCCTACACAGGCGGGTGCCCCGCGCAGGCAAGTGCCTAACATGGGCTACGCCCTGCGCATGCGGGCGCCTGCGCAGGGTGCCCTGTGCAAACTAGGCCCGCCATTCCGATTGTTTGGCCCTTTTGCTTGGTTTTTTGGTGAACCTACAAAAAAATAAAAAGAGGGGTGTGGACGTCCATCGGCGTTCACCTCTCTACCGTACGACACCTCAAGTGTCGTCTCCTACCTATGGGGAGGTGGCGGTGGGCGATGGCACTTCCCCCCAAGTTCCTCTCCATGATGGCTAGGCTTTGAGGGGAGAAACTTGGGGAGGAAGATGATGAGGGTCGTTTTGACCTTTTTGCCCCTATTTTTGAAATTTGAATTTCCGTTATGATCCAATAAGGCATAGTCCATCCGTTTATTGGGTCTCCCTTAAGTTGTTGACTTTTAATTTAGACTTGGATGAGGATCCATACCGGATCTTAGTTCATGGGTTATAGTTTGACATGCATACAGGAAAATAAACATATTGTTTGTTCAAAAAATAAGAATATATACATCTAGTTTCGTTATCCTTGATTCTTTTTCCATTATTATCACTTGTAGGGTTCAACAAGCTCTAACCTTGAGAATTTATTTCTTTCAATGAAACATATTTCCATGTCTAGTCTAAGGTAGTTTCTTGCAAGGGAGAATGGGGTGTCTTGCAAGTTTAAAATGGCTTGTTCAATCTTGTAGGATTTTGTATATTGCTTTGGGCAACTATAATCATCAGCATCTTGAGAGATGTAACGGATCGAATCCACTCCTCTATCGCCGACAACGTCAACTCGGGGCTGTCGCAGATTGATAACTCTACGAGTGTTGGTTAGTGGGACAACACCATTTTTGTGGGGAGCTTCCTTATTTTCCGACAACTCCAGATGCAAAGTGTCTCGAGTAAGAGAAGACGAAGAGGGTGACAGAGCAATGCCACATCCTCTCGCCCTTCATCCGTTTCTTCTTCTTCTTCATCATCATCTCATAGACCATGTTTCAGATGGTAGATATCTTGACGCCAATGAATGCTCTATCTGGGATGCCCCATAGACTCAACTCGTAGAGAGAAGAGGTCCAAGCATGGCATCCTAGACAAGTCCATAACATTTTGTAGGTGTTATCATCCAATGTAATGCCATCATGCCCATAATACCATGTCGTCTACTTCGTTATATTCCTCCTTTGATCCTCAGATTCACACACCATTCCATACTGTTTAGGACTCAAAGTTTCATCTCTGTCATATATGACCGAGACACATGGTGGTGGGGGTGATGATAGGCATTTATCATCCTCTTGACAGTACTCAATTAGGAAAGAATCCATAGTCCGGATATGTTGTAGTACCTCATCAACAAATTGTGTTAGATTGTGATACCACTTCTGAATATACGCATCATTAGAATTGAAGTTATGCACTTGACTGAACATATAGCTATTTGGGATCCCCGAATAGAATTTCACAATACGCTTTTTGAGTGATAGATGTAGCTTACTTTCCTACGGTAAGGCCTCCCACTTAGGGCATCTTTCTATACTCAGTTCCTCAATGAGGGAATAGAGGATAGTTGGAAACCCCTTCCCTGTCGGCCAATGTACAAGATCCTCATATTCCTTGATGCTCAACCCTTTTAAATAACTAAGATGATGCTTGAACAAATCTTCATTTAAAGTGGTCAAAGAGGAGCAGTCATGGATTCTCAAGATGGAGAGTTCGTCGCTTTGACATAGTTCAGGGAGAGCTACCAAACTCACACACTCTTCTATTGTCAACTTTTTACTGTGGCAGGAAGAAAGGGTAATAAATTCAAATTTATAATTTGGCACACAACTAACCATTTCAGAGGTAGAGATTTTAAGCGAATTGGAAGAGCATTTAATCCTATACTTTATAGAAACAGGTCAGTTAATTAATCGGAAGGTGTGGTAGCTTCTCCATTTGTGAGCAATTGGTAATTTCTAGAGTTTTCAAGAATCTAAGTTGTTAGAAGGGTGGAAGGGAATTCAGGTTTGTGCATTTATGCAAGCGAATTGATTCAAGGCCAAAGATTGAATTGTTGATCATCCACCTTGGAAATTGATGTTGGCATAACAGTTGACAATTAGTTTCCTAAAGTTTGGACGTGGTTGTAGGCCTTGATTATGGATTTCTCGAGATCGTTGTCAACATCTCAGCCGTCATCCCATTCCTTTTCTAAAACATCAAGGTATTGCTTATTCTTCAATGTGGCTTCAATAGTTTTTTCCTTAGTCTCAACCATATGGAGGTTTTAGATGCATAATTTATCTCGTAATTCATTTATATTCTTCAACTCTCCTTTTCTGGTTACATTTTTCTTGGCAATAGAGAATACCTATGCAAGCAGGTGCCCTAAGCAAGCGCCTGCACATGCAGGGCATAGCCAGTGTTCGGCACGCACCTGCGCGGGGTATAGCCCACACTAGGTTGACCTGCACGGGGCACCCGCCTACGCAGAGTGCCTTCGTAGGTCCACCCAGCGTGGGTTGTGCCCCACGCAGGCGCGTGCTACACCCTGTGCGTGTAGGCGTCGGGTTCCCCGTGCAGGTCCGCCCAACTTGGGTTGTGCTCCGCGCAGGCATGTGCCCAACGTGGGCTACGCCCTGCGCATGCAGACGCATGCACAGGGCACCCGCCTGTGCAGATGCCCTACACAGGCGAGTGCCCCGCGCAGGTCTTCCCAGCTTGGGCAATGCCCCGCGCAGGCGCATGCCTAACATGGGCTACGCCCTGCGCGTGCAGGCGCCTGTGCGGGGCGCCCTGTGTAAGAATGCCACCCCGTTGTCGGTGCCTACATGGCCTGCCATCGCGATTGTTGGGCCCTTTTGGTTGGTTTCTTGGAGAACCTACAAAAAAATAAAAAGAGGGGTGTGGTGTAGAGGTCTGTCGGCGGCCTTCTCTCCATCGTACGACACCTCTAGTGTCATCTCCCGCTTGTGGGGAGGTGGCGGTGGGCGATGGCGCTTCCCCCCAAGTTCCTCTCTGTGACAGCTAGGCTTTGGGGGGAGAAACTTGGGGAGGAAGATGATGAGGGTCGTTTTGACCATTTTGCCCTATTTTTGAAATTTGAATTTCAGTTAGGATCCAATAAGGCATAGTCCATCCGGTTATTGGGTCTCCCTTAGGTTGTTGGATTTTAATTTAGACTTGGGTTAGGATCCATACCGGATCTTAGTTCATTGGTTATGGTTTGACATGCATATAGGAAATAAACATATCGTTTGTTTAGAATTTCAAATAAGAATATATACATCTAGTTTCGTTAGCCTTGATTCTTATTACATTATTATCACTTGTATGGTTCAACAAGCTCAAACCTTGAGGCTTTAATTCTTTCAATGAAACATATTTCCATGTCTAGTTTGAGGAAGTTTCATGCAAGGGAGAATTGGGTGTCATGCAGGTTTAAAATGGCTTGTTCAATCTTGTAGGATTTTGTATATTGCTTATTGAGAACCCTTTGATTTTGATGAGTGACAAACCTTATTTTGTTTGACTAACCCCTTGATTCCTTATTGACACACAATTCCCTTCGACGGTATTCCGCTGTACCCAATCCTTGGCGTTTTAGAATCCCGTGCCTAGAGATTCGTAGACTAAGGTCAAAGCACAGAAGTCCACCGACAAGGTGTCCTTGGTGTCTCAGGTCCGAGGACCATCTATGCAACTGCGACAATAGAATCAAACTGGTTGACAGTAAGGTACATTACCATCCAGCGATTCAGTCGGATCAGTTCAGTGAACTCATTCTCCAATGAGCACCTATAGATTCGCCTTAGTGTCTCCACACAAGTGACTTATGAGATCAGTCACCCTCATCATATGAGCAGGAGTAATCTGTACTAGTCTAACCGGATATCCGATGTCCTTCTCGGATATCCTCCGACTATGAACGATTAAGAATATGTGTGTTTATGTGATCAGTCTCATTAGTATGATCTCATCATAATCTGATCACTATAGCACATATTTACGGACTTCATTATGAAACGATAATTAATACGATTTACACATAATGAATATTATGCCATTATATTAATAAATGAACGAGATTTACATAGTCAGATTAGCTTGAAGGCCACCAAAAACTAACAATCTCTCACTTGGACTAAAGCCAATCACCTTTATACAATAAGCCTATAGACTCTAGGTGACGCTCAAACACAATTTGAGCCAACGGCTTTGTCAGTGGATCTGCTACATTGTCGACGGATGGAACTCTTTCCACTACTACATCTCCTCTGGATAAGATGAAAGCGCCTAATAATATCTTTCGATTTATGATGAGACCATGGCTCTTTCACTTGTACAATAATCCCATTGTTGTCGCACAACAACGGAACATTATCACGGATACCGGGAACTATGTCAAGGTCGGTGATGAACTTCTTCAACCACACTATTTCCTTGGCGGCATCAGCTGCAGCGATGTACTCAGCTTCAGTCGTCGAATCTGCAGTGTTTACTTGCTTGGAACTCTTCCAGCACACTACGCCTCCGTTCAAAGTAAACACAAATCCAGATGTAGACTTACTATCATCCGGATCCGACTGGAAACTCGAGTCAGTAAAGTCCCGCAGTTTCAAGTCACCTCCTCCATAGACAAGAAACATATCCTTAGTTCTTCTCAAGTACTTAAGGATACATTTCACTGCCTTCCAATGCTCTTTGCTTCGATCAGCCTGAAATCTACTCGTAACGCTTAAAGCAAATACAACATCAGGCAGTGTACATAGCATGGCATACATGATAGATCCTATGGCAGAGGCATATGGTATTCTATCCATGAATGCCCTCTCTCCAGGAGTCTTAGGAGACTGCTCCTTTGAGAGACTAATTCCATGTCTCATCGCTATGAGACCTCTCTTGGAATTTTCCATGCCAAACCTTTTGACTATGGTATCTATGTACAAGGATTGGGTCATTCCAAGTATCCTCTTTGATCTATCTCTATAGATCCGTATTCTTAATACGTAGGATGCTTTTCCCAAATCCTTCATGGAGAAGTTTTTCAACAGTTAGATCTTTACTGATGACATCATAGCTACATCATTTCCAATGAGTAGTATGTCATCTACGTAAAGAACTAAGAAGGTGACTGCACTCCCATTCGTCTTCTTGTACACACAAGGCTCATCTTAATGAAGTCATAAGACTTGACAGCCTTGTCAAATCTTATGTTCCAGCTCCGGGAAGCTTGCTTCAGTCCATAAATGGACCTCTGAAGCTTGCACACTTTATCTGGAGATTCTTTGGATGTGAAACCTTCTGGTTGTATCATATACACTTCTTCCTCAAGGTTACTATTGAGGAAGGCAGTCTTCACATCCATCTACCAGATTTCATAATCAAAATGTGCAGCAATGACGAGTAGAACTCTGATCGACTTTATCATGGCAACTAGTGAGAAAGTCTCGTCATAGTCAATTCCTTGCCTTTGACGATATCCCTTTGCCACCAACCTTGCCTTAAAAGTGTCGATCCGTCCATCAACACCGATCTTTCTCTTAATGATCCACTTGTATCCGATGGGTACAATACCCTCGGACAAGTCCTCCAAGTTCCAAACTTGGTTGGCGTACATGGACTGGATTTCTGAGTTCATGGCTTCTCGCCATTTCCCGGCTTCTGGGCCTTTTATAGCCTCCTGGTAGGTTTTAGGATCATCATCCTCATTATATTGTACCTTAGACTTACCTTCAGCAATATGTCCCACTTATCGTTCGGGTAGTCTAGGTATTCTACCAGATCTACGAGGCTCATATGTGTATACCTAAATAGATTCAGGAACTGATATCTCATCTGATGATAATGTAGCTGTTTGGGGATCTGGAACCTCTTCCAGTACTATTTTACTCCCACTGTCCTCCTGGAGAAGGTATTCCTCTTCCAGGAAGACAGCTTTCCTGGCGACAAACACCTTTTGTTCACCAGGATGGAAAAAATAGTATCCAAAGGTTTCCTTTGGATATCCGACAAACCTGCATTTATCAGTTCGTGATTCCAGCTTGTCTGGATCATGCCTCTTTACATGAGCAGGATAACCCCAGACTTTAACATGTTTAAATTCTGGTTTCCTGCCTTTCCATATCTCATATGCAGTAGAGGCCACAGACTTGCTGGGTACTCTGTTCAGTAGGTATGCTGCTGACTCTAGAGCATACCCCCAGAGGGATGCTGGTAATCCCGAAAAGCTCATCATGGATCGCACCATGTCCAACAAGGTGCGATTCCTCCTTTATGATACACCATTTATTTATGGTGTATATGGAGGGGTCAGCTGAGAAAGGATACCATTATCCTTTAAGAATTGTGTGAAATTAGTACTCAAGTATTCTCCTCCTCGATCTGATCGAAGAGCTTTAATACTCTTTCCTAACTGCTTCTCTACCTCATTCTTGAACTCCTTGAACTTCTCAAATGCTTCCGACTTGTACTTCATTAAGTACACATAGCCGAATCTTGAGAAGTCATCGGTGAACGTAATGAAGTATGAAAAGCCATCTTTGGCTTGGGTGGACATGGGACCACATACATCCGAATGTATTAGTTCCAGAATGTCCTTGGCACGTTCTCCACGTCCAGTAAATGGAGATCTTTCCTTCTTTCCCATAAGGCATGATTCACATGTTGCAAACGATTCATAATCGAACGTTGTTAAGTAATCATGTTTGTGCAACTTTTGCAACCTGCTTTCGCCAATGTGCCCAAGTCTACAATGCCACATGTAGGCTTGGTTCACACAATTCTTTCTCTTTTTAAGAGCTTTATCAATTTGAAGATTGTAATAAGAAACATCTAAGAGATATAGACCGTTGACTAAAGATGCTGAAGCTATTGATTTATTACCATAATAAATCGAACAACTTCTATTCTCAATAGTCAACCTATATCCTATCTTGTCCAAACAAGATACTGATATGATGTTCTTTATTATGCTAGGAACATAATAACAATCCTATTAAAAGTAAGGCGTCTCCCGATGGAAGCCTGAGGTTTGCTGTCCCAACAGCAATCGCCACAACTTTTGCACCGTTTCCTAGCCTCAATTCCACCTCACCTTGTCTCAGCTTGCGCTTACTTGTCAGCATCTGCACATCATGGCAAATAGGAGAAGCACATCCGGTATCTAATACCCAAGATGTGGAATCTCTAACTGATAAGTTGATATATATCATATAGATATCTGAAGCTTCAGACAACTTCACTCTTCCATGAGCTTTATCGTTAAGGAGCTCTTTGCAATTCCTCTTCCAGTGACCATACTGCTTATAATAGAAGCAATCACCCTTTACTACTCTTTTGCCTTTGTCCTTCGATCTTTTATCGCTAGCTATTATCCCTGCTTCAGGGGCATCTAATGCCGATTCAGTAGGATGATCAGCTCTAGGGACAAAGTCAATGTGCTCAGATTTGAAGACATTCTTCAGGTTTCTGAACCAATCCGAGTAGTACAGGCTAGTCAAACGTTTGACATCAAGTATGCCACGGAGTGGGTTATTCGACGACATAATTCCCTATAGGAGATAAGTTCTATTTTAGCAGATGTTCAAATATTAAAGATAAAACAAGACATGGTCTTTTGTTCAAGTTTAACTCCCACTAATTTTTGATGGACTGTATAACCTTCAAGTACACAGAACGAGAGACGCCGACTGTCTCCTAGTGGGGATCAGAATCTCCAAGCATCACAGCATGACCTCGGGTAAACACATAGTATCATACTGTTATCTCAAAGCAATCATCTCATGAAAATTGCAACTCCTTGCAATATCCGATCATACTTTGGCTCCCAGGTTTAATGGTCCCAGGTAAATACAGTAGACCACTATCCCCGGTCTAAGCATTACTATCAATACATGACAGAGTAGAGTAGAAATATAGTTCCCGGGTAAACACGTGGATAACTATATCGTTCCTCTACTCTTATCCAAAGGCATCTAATGCCATGATCAACAGTCCTCTCAACAGACGATGGCAAATCTCGGGTAAACACATAGTATCTGCCATCACTGAATTAAGTTCTATTAATCATATTGATGGAGAGATACGCGGTGCATTCTCAATGACTCGCACTACGGCTTAGAATTTGTTATGAAGGTTTTATTTATTTAGTTTGGTCTCATCCTAGGTGATAGTATATAAATATATCATATATATTAACTAAATACTATACCTGCTATGATTCATAATCATAAGAAAATAATGCATCACGTACATGTCATTAGTGTGGTCATGGATAGCATAGTGGGTTTGATTGGAGCCAACAGTCAAACGCATACACAATCTAACATAACATTTACATTAGATAAACCTGCAAACACATAGGCAAGAGATGTCCATCTTTTCACCTTCCTGGTTGCAGTTGTGGATCGTCCTCGCTCCTTCCTCGGTTGTCTCGATCAGATTATATTAATTCTAAAATTACAAGTAAATTGAAGAAGACCTTATGATGAGTACAAGAGAGAGGGAGGTAGAACTACATCAGAGAATGAGAGAGGGAGAGATACACAGATCTCTATTTATTAACAATTAATAAACTTCCATCATTCATCCACGATCCACACAAACACATCATTCATCACATGAACAATTAAATAAGTGCATATCCATGACCACGGTGTGTTTTAAACATTCCACACAAGATATAGTGCATCACATGGCTAAAATAAAAGAGTTTTCAAAATAAATAATTTTGGCTTTTAAAAAGCTGGGATCCAATCAAAATTGGTATTTGAATTTCGAAAACACTTTTAATTAACCTAACATGCAATTAAATCAAAATTTAAAAGCAATAAACACACATCACATGTGCACACACTCCGAATTAATAATTCCAGATTATTCCACGCAATTTAGAACACTTCTAATAATCTAACACTTAGATTAAAGTCTATTGATAATCTAACAATTAGACTATTAATACCAATCTAACTCTTAGACTAGTTCAATAAAGTTAATTAATAATTTAACACTTAAATTAATAATCAACTCCAATAAGTTATTAATTACTAATCTAATAATTAGAATAGTTAATTAATTAATGTTAATTACTAATTTAACTCTTAAACCAATAATTAACAGAAATTAATCATTAAATATTAATCTAACATTTAGATCAATTAATTAATGTCAATTATTAATTTAACTCTTAAACTAATAATCAACATTAATTAATTAATAACATTTAATTAAACCATTAGATTACTTAATCAAAATTAACTATCAATTTAACACTTAGATCGATAATTAATTTTAATTAACTAATAATAAATAATTTAACACTTAAATTAGTCCATTACAGTTAATTATTAATTTAACATTTAAATTAATAATTAATTCAAAACAATAACAACAATTTATTAATAATTATCTTAAAACCCATTAATAACCCAATTCAATAATATTAGAAAATTTTAAATTTTCAAAAAAAAATTTAAAAATAAACTTAAAATTCTAATATATTATAAATTGGGTCAAATGGGCTTAATCAGGTTTAAATGGGGATTAAAAGGGGTTAAAAGATTTGGTTTTATATGGGGAAAATGGCTTAGCCCATAGGGGGAGCTATGGCTCAGGCCTGGTCCGAGCCAAGGACCAGACCAGGTGCGAACCTGGCGCTGGTGGCCCTGGCCCGGCTCGGGGCCGGTCCAGCCGGTCAGACCAGCTCGGACCCGGTCCCGAGAACTGGTTCCCCTTCCTACCCACCCGACCCCCACCTGGTTGCAGCCGGCGGTGGGAGGGGCTGGGGCGCCGGCGGCTGTGCCCCCCGGCCGGCGGTGCCCCCGGCACCGGCGACGTGCCTGGCGCCGGCAGGGCCGCCGGCGGTGGCCAAACATGTGCCCAACCGCGCCCTTGAAATCTCCCCAAAATTAGGTTTTCTCAAAACCATGTAAAGATGGAGAAGAAGGGGCTCCCTCCGGCCAACTCTTGAGGCCACTCCGGTGCCGGTCGTGGCTTCATTGATGAGTACAGATCCTTCATTAAGGATCCGGGCTATCTTGCAAGCCATTCCAACCTTTGGGGAAGCCTGAACAAAACCGAAACGCCCATCGTTCTTCATCCCACGAAGAACACTAAAAACCCCAATAAAATTTCGAAAATAACAGAAAACAAATAATCTAATTATTTTTAGTTCATCGTATGAACATGGATTCAATTATTAACGGAACTCAAGCATGGAATGATTCAAGGAAAAATTAATTTCGGAGATGGAAACGGGATGACAAACAGTGGAACCTGGCTCTGATACCACTGTTGGGTTTCTCGGGTTTCTCCGTATCGCTCACGCAGCTGAAACTAAAATTAAAACAGCGATCCGTTTTCCCGTTTCGAAAAAACTAAAACACGATAATCGGATTATCTGTTCTCACCGTATGCGGATTCGAATCCGCAATCGTTCGGTTCTGTCGGTGCGACACCGCAAGCCGCGCAAGTGCCCGGCCTCTAGCGAAGTCCACGCGATCCTCCCCGCGACGGATATCCTCGCGTTCCTCGTTCTTCGCAGCCCACGAAACCTCCGCCGGTCGCCGCAATGATCGCCGCAACGCGCGGACGATTCCCCGTCGAACGGGATTCGGAGAAGCGGCGGAGCAGATCTGGATCTGTCTAGACGCCAGGGAGAGAGAGAAACAGAGGAGGGGCGGCTAGGGTTAGCAACAGCTTGGCCTGCTCAGCCCGTTCGCTATGTTTTATACTAACCGCGCGGTTTTTCATAAAAACCCCCGGTTTGTATAAAACCCACTTATTTATCCATCGCCTTAAGAATCATTTGCGTGTGACCCTCTAGGCCCAAGTACCAGTCCAGTTAATGGCCCAACAAGCCCAGTGACTCCTCACTGGCTTTATTAATTAATTAATAACCCTTTATTAATTAATTAATCAATCGAATTGATGTCGCACATCGAATTCGACCGGGCATCTGATCACGTTGGGTGCCAAGCAACACCGCGTGAACCCAGAAGGTATTGGGGTTAACTAACCCACTCTTGGAACCTTTCCGCCGACAGTTACCGCGTGGATATAATCCTTCATTCGTACAATGCTCTCGAGTCAACTCAGGGTATGGCGAGCTGTCAAACCCTAACCGGTCAACTGACTTGGATTGGATGCCACTGATGAATATCGGAAAACTCCTTTCCCGATATTATCGTTCGCCCTGTCTAGGGACTTCCGCGCATCCTTCCTAGATCATTCTCTCTCTAAGTACCGAGAGAGAATGATTCCTTATTGACACACAATTCCCTTCGACGGTATTCCGCTGTACCCAATCCTTGGCGTATTAGAATCCCATAGCTAGAGATTCGTAAACCAAGGTCAAAGCACAGAAGTCCACCGCCAAGGTGTCCTTGGTGTCTCAGGTCCGAGGACCATCCACGTAACTGCGACAATAGAATCAAGCTGGTTGACAGTGAGGTACAATACCATCCAGCGATTCAGTCGGATCAGTTCAGTGAACTCATTCTCCAATGAGCACCTACAGATTCGCCTTAGTGTCTCCACACAAGTGATTTATGAGATCAGTCACCCTCATCATATGAGCAGGAGTAATCTGTACTAGTCTAACCGGATATCCGATGTCCTTCTCGGATATCCTCCGACTAGGAACGATTAAGAATATATGTGTTTAAGTGATCAATCTCATTAGTATGATCTCATCATAATCTGATCACTATAGCACATATTCACGGACTTCATTATGAAACGATAATTAATGCGATTTACACATAATGAATATTATGCCATTATATTAATAAATGAACGAGATTTACATAGTCAGATTGGCTTGAAGGCCACCTAAAACTAACACGGTCGAGGCCGGGGGCAACGAGGCTCCAGACGGAGAGTACGGCACTGGCGGACGTCACGGGCGACACCGGTGGTCGTCGCCGGATGTCCCGACGATCCATGCATAGCCCAATAACCCTTTGCAAGGGGTTCTACACACTGCTTTGTTCACATGCCCTCGGGAAGAAAAGTGGGTTGCCTCCGGCCACCAATTGTGATGGGGAAGCACCAGTCGTCATCAAAGACCTCTCTGGCCATACCAGACGGTGGCATGAAGCCAGGGACTTTCCTTGAGGCTTTCTCAAAACCCTTGTTATCAAAGCTTTGTTAACATACCCTCTGTACAAACCGTAGGAAAAAGGGAAAAATATCTGCATCCTGGCCGACAAGAGCAGTGACCGTAGATGCCCTTGCTCGTCACCAGACCTCCATGCAGTGGCAGAGAAGCAAGGACAATCCATGATCTTTATTAGCCGTGCACATGAGGATTATTCTCAATAAAGAGAATATAGCCGACGACCATGGTATGTTCTTTCCGAAGGATCAACCAACAAATCAAGGAGCATAAAATAAAAACCCCTTCAGCTTGGGAACATTTCCCAACTATCAAACGATAGTAAAAACACCTTATAAATTAACCCTAGAACATGTACAATACAACATTCTAAGTGCATAACGAGAAAAAAAACACGTAAAATGATGCCGATTTTCGATCGAACCAGCAACCTGGCTGTGATACCACTGTTAAGGAATCGACAAAATCGCAGCGGAAACTAATAGATTCCATGTATCACGTTGCTGGATTGAAAAGCATACTAATTAAATTATTTTAGAAGAACCGTTCTTCAGCTTTGCAGGGTTTTGAATCTCCCGTGTGAAGTACCGATTTGCTAATCGTGTAGGCGCACGATCTCCAGAGGCATCCACATGAGCTCCCGATGCAGACGAGTTTCCCTCTTCAGCTTGAAGACGTCGACCAGATCTCATAATCTCCACCATGCAGTTGTAGAGGAGGAGAGAGAGAAAGTAGTCGTCTTCTTCTTCTTCAAGAGAGAGAGAGAGAGAGATTGGAGAGGTGAGAATCCCTACTTGAAGCATTTGTGCGCCCCTCCCTCCTTGGTCCTATTTGACTCTCTTATTAGAATAAGACGGATAAAGCAAAAGGTTATTCTCATTATTATCCAAGAGCTTGGCCTAGGATAATTCTCCATTAAATATTCTCATAATCATCCTGCGGCTTTCCATAAAAATTCAGATAAAAGAATATTTAATATCTCTCCCCGTCTTTTGGGAACTCTTATGTGTGTGACCCTCTAGGCCCATATATTAGTCTCGGTTTAGGCCCACTAAACTTAGAACTATTTCTTGAGTTTAGTATTTATTAATTTATTATTTAAAACATCATTTGTTAAATAATTAATTCAATAAATAAGTAGATTATCATCTGATGATTAATCTACTGGACCTTCTGACCATGAACGGCACCAAGCACTACCTCATAATCCCAAAAGATATAAGGGATATTGTTCCCTTCATTGAACTTTTCCGTCTGCAGATACCGCACAGATAAAATCCTTCACTCATCTAATGCCCCAACAATGCAAAGGTATGGTTTCATTGTCAAACCTTTTAAAGCATTGTTTAGATGGATTCCAGTTCTCAATTAACTTATAGACAGACACCTCTTTCAGTTGACCTTGGCCAGGGATTTTTGAGTACGTGTCCATAGGACATTCTCTCTCCAGTGGTATACTAAGAGTAAGTGATCCCTTGTTGTTCACTCAATTTCCTTCGCAAGCTTTCTATTGTGTCTGAAAGACTGACTATCATGAACTTAATGGCTAAAGTCCATAAGCCAAAAAATCAAGACACAACAGTCTACAAGCAAGGTATATTTGGTGACGCAGGTCAATGGACCAACTGTGCTACTGCAATAATTGAATACCCTGGTTGACTATTAGGTATAATGACCATTGAAGGATTCTTTTTCAGATCTGTTTAGTGAACTCATTCTCTAATGAGCACCCACAAGTTTGTCTTAGTGTCACCACACAAGTGAATGTAAGATCATTCATCCTCATCGCATGAGCAGAAATAACTTGTGCCGAACTTATCGGATATCTGATGTCCATCTTAGATATCCTATGATCGAGAATTGTTTAAGATTAATGTTTACATAATATTGATCTCACTATCATGATCTCATCATGATTCAATATCCTTTACATATGTCTATGGACATTCTTTACGATAGTTAAATATGCAAGAACCACGTAATGAAAAGATTGTCTTTATTAATATATAGAACTAGAATGTACAAAATGAGTTTATGATTGGCATTAAGCCCACCCAATTCTATCACAAAGTAGGGCGATGGGAATGGTTGGGGCATGGGCTGAACAGTGAAAATGCCCCTGCGTGTTCTGTTCGAGATCGAGTAGGGAGTTCGACAGTCGTGCCCCGAATGCTCTATCGGCCTGTTTGGCAGAACACCCCGTCCAATCCCAGTCAATGCTCGAACACCATATCCGGGCAACCAAATCGAATAAGAGACATAAGCCGTCCTATTCGACCATTATATGGATAACAAACTGGGCCTTACTGAGTCTAGATCAACTGTGCACTGATTGGAACTGCACTCTTTTCGAGAACCTTCAAGAAAGGACCAATTGTGAGTAGCGCAAGCGGACATCTGTCCAACATAAGCTATGGCAGAATGGGTTGAATGGAATGGAATTCCATAAAATTCTCAACATCGTAACTCTAGAGGAAGGCTTGTATCCAACATATCTATATAAAAGTGGATCAACGGCTGAAATTTTTCCTACTATGACTAAGGATGGGCATTCCACCAAACACAAGTGCGAATCACAGTAAAAAATGAAAAGAAAAGAAACTATAGGTGTAATGACCGAGACTTTCGGATCCAGTTTTCGGGTCAGACCCTGTTGTTCTAGTCCCTGTGAGGGGGCGGAAGTTCTGAGTTGAATCGCGTCAGGACCTGGTGACGCATTTTAAACGGCGTCCACCTTGGCAGACGCGTTTCAGGTGCTGCCACGTGGGTGCCGCGGGGGGATGGCCCTGGGCCGCGTGAGTACGGCCCTGTCAGGTCGTCTGAACGGCGTCTGCGAAGGACGACGCCTTTCAGACTGCGACTCTGGATGTGTCAGAGTACGGCCCTGACAAGTTGTCTGAATGGCGTCTATGTATGACGACGCGTTTCAGAATGTTGTCAGAGCGGCCGTCTTGTCACCTTATAGGCGTCCGTAGATGTCGACGCGTTTTAGCCAGTTCCTGGTTAACCCCGTGAGCCCTCCTTCTTTCCCTCATTTTCCCCTACTCTCCTTCTCTTCTCCTTCTCCGGCGACCGGCGGCGACCTCTTCCTCTTCCCTCTTTTCCTCCCACCATTTCACCTCTCCCTCCACTCCATCCTCCACCTAACCCGTACCACTACCACCTCCACTTCCACTGCGGCGTTCTACTCTCCGGACGGCGGCCGACGTCACGGTGGAGCAAGGACGACCACGGCGGTACCGGCGCCGGCGTGGGGCGAGAAGGGTGAACGGCGTGAAGTTTGGAAGAGTCCGAGTGCCCGGTAGGGTGACGTTCCCCGTGGCATTGTGTTTAAAATCATGTTTTCCTCGACATGCATGTGGTAGATTTTTGGTTTTGGGGGATTAGGATGAGCATGTTTAGGACTTCTATGGGGTGTTCGCCTATGAATTGTTTTTGCTCTTCGTTTCCCTCCAGTTTGATTAAATTTTGGGGTTATTTGGGGTTGGCAAGGGAGCCATCGGGTTTAGGGCGTTCCTGGTTCCTGGGACTGAAAGACGTCGTGCATGGACGACGCCTTTTTGAAGGGCGTCGGGCCATCATGACGCCTTTTAGACAGGAATTGACTGACAGACAGTCTGTCAGGTTGGGGTTTCTGTGGTGGAAAGACGTCGTGGGTAAGGGACGCGTTTTTGAACGGCGTCTGGCATCCATGACGCGTTTTAACCGCAGAAATCCCTTGGATAAGGCCTTGGGAATTCCGGATTTCGATGTTGAATGGCGTCTGAGGATGTCGACGCCTTTTAAAAGGCGACCATGGGGGTCGACGCCTTTTAAGGCCAGATTCTGAAGACTGATTTATATAAACCTGTATTTGGAGCTTGAATGGCGTCGACCTTGGTAGACGCGATTCAAGACAGAATCTCATTAATGCATGCCAGTAAAACGTGTTCATACTGCTAGATAGATGGTTAGCACATGTTTTAGTGCACCTGATAGAGATGGATTCCTCATGATCGGATGATTCTATGTGGGTTATGCAATTGCGGGCTTTTCACGTGACCGAATCGCACTGTGTTAGGTTTTCAGTTACTGTGGACCTGGAGTGACATTGTAGCACTTTATCACCCTGTGCTGGTGGGGGCGTGAGCACAGCGCCGGTGGGGGCGTGGGCGGGGTGACGCCTAGTGAGAGAGGGTCACCTGGTGAACCCCGGGGTCAGCTAGTACCGGTGTCGGAGTGGTACATTCGGAGAGTCACTCATGCTGGGGGAGGGGGTAGTCACCTGAGCCAGTTGGGCCGGAGTAGCGAGCGTGCTATCCGAGGGACTACTCCTTGGTCTCAGCGGGTCGAGGTTTTTCCCACCGTTGTTTGCACGGTCGGCGAGTTCTATCGAGACTACAGTTGTGGATTCTCTAAACGGTTGGTTTAGAATGTGCATGTGTATTATGTTTCGACTGCATGCGTTCTCACGTAGAGAATTAGATATTGTACCTGCCACTACACTTGTTACTTCACCGTTAGCTATACTTTACACTTGTGGGTGTGTGCGTGGGCAGTGGGGATCGAAGGATCCTTACTGAGTCTTGTTCTTGAGACTCACCCCTGCGGTTTTCAGGTGAGGACTCCCAGCAGACCTAGAGCGGCGTGTGCGGCCGTGTGTTGTGCGTCTTCGGCAGTTGTTCCGGGGTATGCCCCGATGTAGTTGTCTTTTATTTCTGTCCTGTACATTAATTATTTCCTTTCAGCTGGAGTATGTAATTATTTGTTGTAATCGAGTCGCATTGTAATAATTTTAATTTCCTGCACCTTCATTTCAATTCAATGCGATGTGAATGTTTAGCTTAGTTTCTTATTTGTTTCCCAGACTTACTAGATCCTGGTTTGGTCCCAAATTTAATGATTCGGTACCCATTTAGTAATCGGATCCCCGATTATAGGGTGGCGGGTCGTTACAATAGGGATTGTCTACAACCATCAACCAAGTAAACAGAAGAGCAAATGAGGAAAGTAATGAGCCCGATGAATAAGTCTCATGCTTCATCCTCGTGATACACAGATTTGCCAAATGAGCTTAAGCAGTAAACAAGGTTCGGATGAAGCTCAAGGATAGATGCGCTTGTGAGTGCTCAAAGTGTCATACTTTCATTATATTTCTAACACTAACATGATAAACAATTAAAGAATGTGATTGTCAGAAACTAAGAATCTCGAAAAGAAAGGTTGATCGCTACTTACCTTGTCAATCTGGGAGATTTGTATGGTTCTTTTGTTTTCTCCTCCTCGGCCGACCGAAGAAGAAGAACTTCTTTTCTCTTTACTCTCTTTTTGGTTCTTTTCTTCTTTTCTTCAAATCTAAAACAATCAAACAAACAAAAAAAGAAAAAAATATGATTAAAGCTATAGTGATAGTGTAGTATCTATTCTACAAAGCAAACAAAACATGCAATTAAACTAATCAATTCACTTGTTTTGTGATTCTTTAAACCCCTAACTCATAGGAATATGATTATGTATGTAGTGTGTGTATGAATCATGGACTAATGATGATGAAAAAGCTAATAAAAATAATGTAAAAGTAGTGCAAACAATAATTCATAACCAACATGTATATACAACAAATAGAATAGGCAAAAGAAGAAGAAGAATATGATATAAATATGATCACAAATAACTATAAGTGTCAAAATTGAGAGTCTCATAACATATCAAGAGATTTGATAAGACTCATCTGAATCACATGACTACAAAAAGTACTAGCAAGTAGTCCCTTAGTGAGTGAGTCAGCTATCATAAGATCTATCTCAATATATTCTATAGACACCTCATTAATTTTCACTATATCTCTAAGAGCAAAATACTTAATATCTAAGGCTCTACTACCCTTGAACGCCTTATTGTTCTTAGAGAAAAAATCGTAGTGGAATTGTCACAGTAAATCATGATAGATCAGGAGACGAAATCTATAAATAGCAGACTTGTGATCAAATTTCACAACTGAATGGCATGACCACTAGTCTAAAAATAAGCAATAAACTCAGCTGCTATGATGGAAGCCAATGTAATATTTTGCTTCTCACTGCACTAGGTAATAGTTCTCCTTGCTAAGTGAAAGATGTAGCATGTAGTGGACTTCCTCGTGTCAAGCAGCCGCCAAAATCAATATCAGAATATAATGACCTCCTGCTGATAAGACCTTTGATATGTAAGCATGTAATCCAACATGCCTTTGAGATAATGCATGACTTTCTTGACAACCTTCCAATGATTCATATCTAGGTTACTCTTGTACCAGTTCAGCATACCTATAGCAAAAGTAATATATGGACATGTACAAGTTTGAAGGTACATCGGGCTCCCAACAACTGAAGCACAAGAGATGAGCTCCATCTGCTTCCTTTCTAAGTCATTCTTGAGACACTACAGATCACTAAACTTATCTTCTTTCACAATTGGTACTTTATCGGATGCATAAGACTTCATGTTGTACCTTTCCAAGATCTTTGAGATGTAAGGTTTCTGAAAAAGACCAAGAGTGCCTAAGGGTCTATCTCTAGTGGTCTCAATGTCCAAAATATAGTAGGCATCATCCATATCTTTCATATAACAAACTGAGATCACTACTGGAAAGCAAGATGTGATCCACATACACAAATAAGATGATGAATTTACTCTTACTGATCTTCAGGTACAAACATTTACCAGTGATGTTTTCCTTAAACCCAAAGTTCATAATGATTTCATTAAACTTAATGAACCATTTGATGGGACACTTGCTTAAGTCAGTAAATGGATTTTCTTAATTTGCACATCAGATGTTCTTTCCCTTCAGTATGAAACCCTTGAGATTGCTCCATGTACACTTCTTTATTTAGTTCTCCATTTAGAAAAGCCGTTTTCACATCCATTTAGTGTAGCTCTAAGTCAAAATGAGCTACTAAGGCCGTGATCATCCTAAATGAAAGCTTCTTAGAAACTGGAGAGAAAAACTGAAGAGAAGGTCTCATCATAGTCAATGCCCTCCCTTTAAGTGAAGCCTTTAGCCACCAATCTAGCCTTGTATCATTAAACTTTACCTTTAGAATCCACTTTAATTTTGAATACCTATTTGCATCCAACAAATTTGGACCATTTCGGCAAGTCATCGAGTTCCCAGATTTGATTCTTAACCATTAAGTCAAGTCCTTCCTTCATGGCTTAAAACTA
This sequence comes from Zantedeschia hybrid cultivar, assembly GCA_030544215.1. Classification (NCBI taxonomy): domain Eukaryota; kingdom Viridiplantae; phylum Streptophyta; class Magnoliopsida; order Alismatales; family Araceae; genus Zantedeschia; species Zantedeschia hybrid cultivar. The sequence goes on along the minus strand of JARZZO010000003.1, from coordinate 28,740,346 downwards.
ATAGGTCGATTTTTTTAGTCTTCATAGCTTGTAAAAACGTCATTGGATCATCAATATCACCCTTGTCGACATTGTCATCCTATAGGTACACCACACACTCATTAGATATGACATGTTTTTTGACTCTTTCGGATCGACACAATATTGGCTCCTAATCCACCTGATGAGGTAGTTGGTCAATTACTGCGACAACCACTGGCCCTGGAGCCACTTGAGGTGGATCAACTGCAACTACTTATTCCCCTAAAATGTCATTCTAAGGTATGGATATAGGAAAAATGTTGTCAGTTGCATAGGTATTTCTACCTGATCCTTTAACTCCTCAAAAGAAATCTCTCAAGAAGGTCCACTCCCACTGACTTGGCCATCTTCAAGAAACCTTGCTTATTTGTCCCTATAATGATGGGAACATATGATGGACAATAAAATCTGTAACCTTTTGATCTCTCTAGATAACCAATAAAGAATCCACTAATTGTTCTGATATCAAATGTATTTTCATGTGGATTATATGGTATGGCCTCAGCTAGACACCCCCACGTGCGCATATAGATTACTGAAGGTTTCCTATCACACCACAACCCATAGGGAGTCTTAGGTGCAGCCTTTTTAGAAACCTTGTTCACAATGTGTGCAACTATCTTAACAGCCTCTCTCCATAATGATAAAGGAAGGGTAGAGTGACTTAACATTGTGCTAACCATTTCCTTAAGAATTTGATTCCTTCTTTCTGTAACTCCATTCTGATATGGGCTTCTAGGGGTAGTGTACTGAGGTACGATATCCTCTTCTTTAAGGAATCTTGCTGATGGTCTAAGCCTTTATCTCATCTTTATATACCTACCATAATACTTACCACCTTTATCGTATCTGACTATATTAATTACCCTTCCTAATTATTTCTTTAGTTATTTCTTGAAAACTTTAAAGGCATTGAAGATATCTTCCTCTTCATGAAGTAAATAGAGATACATGAATCTAAAATAGTCATCTATAAAGGTGACAAAGTGCTTCTCACCAATCAGACATGTGAAAATAGACCACAAATATTAGTGTGAATAATTTATAGAATTTTATAACTTTTAGTAGCATCCTTATTAGGCATGTGTGTTTGCTTTCCCTTAGTGCAATCGACATGCCTCAAAGTTAGCGAAATCTAGAGTGTGAAGCACTCCTTCTCTCACTAAGTTCTTAAGTCTTTTAACGGAGATATGTCCTAATCTCCTATGCTACAATGTGGATAAATTTTCATTAACTCTATCGCGCTTGTTGCCAATAAGAATTGATATAGGATTATTCATTCACATCTAAGACACAGTTTATACAAACCATCAGATAGAGAACTAGTACTAATAACAACAAAATCTTTACTTAATTCAAATGAAGATTTTCAAAAGTGACATGAAAACCTTTTGAATCAAATTTTGATATTGAAACTAGATTTCTACTAATTGATGGAACATAAAAGGTGTCCTCTAAATCTAGAACAATTCTTGATGCCAAAATAAACCTATAAGTTACTATGGCCTTGACTTGTGAGCGCATGTTAGTTCTTGAAAAGATGCTCCTCTCGCCCTCATTTGGAGGTTCTTTGGAAAAAGGATCCCTATATAGAAGTGTCAACATATACGGTAGAACTAGAGTCAATCCACCATGCATCCTTAGGAACATTCACTAAATGAGACTCATAACAAACATAGAATGAGATATTATTTTATTTTCAAACCATGACTTCTTTTTTAGACAATTCTTCTTAACGTGTCCAAGTTGTTTATAGAAGAAACATTTGTTATTTTTACCTTTAGACTTGTTCTTCTTCTTGCCCTTCTTTTGGACACCTTTCTTCATTCCTGATCCTCCATTAGCTTTATGAGAAGCAAATAGAACTACTTAATTCATCTCTCCTCTCAATCTCTCTTCCATCTGAACACATATGGTCATCAAGTCATTGATAGATCATTTTGCCTGATGTGTGTTGTAGGAGATCTTGAATGTCTCATATTCACTAGGTAGAAAGTTGAGAATGAAGTGGATCAGGAAAGTGATTGAAATGGTAACTCCGATGTCATTTAGTTGTGCTGAAAATTTCTCATTATCATTATATGCTCTTGAATGCTACCACTACCAGTGTATTTCATTGAGGATAGCATTGCCATTAAGGTAATGGCCTCAACTTTATCTGAACTTATAAATTGTTCCTTAATAGCCTTAAGAAATCCACTAGCAACGGTCTGCTCTAGGATAGATCCGTTAATGTTCTGTCTAACATGTCCCTGAAGGAACAAAAGGTAGAAACAATTGGACTTCTCCTACTTTTCAACATGTCTTCTATTCCGTTGTTCTTTGTAGAGAAAGTGGAGTAGCCTTATCCTCACACAAAGCCAAATCTAAATCTATGCACCCCAAAGAAAATAGTATCCTTTATTTCCATTCAGTGAAATTAGTGCCATTAAGGTAAGACACATTGTAATAAAATGTGCAAATAGAAGCAGCTGAATTAAATAACCAAATGCTCACCCATAACACAATGGAACAATTTACAGCAAGTTATGAGGCAGTAAAATAAATGCAAAGTAATTCTAGTAACTGAAAATGAATTACTTTAACAAGTCGTCCAATTGCATCACTATAATCTCTCCTTTGGGTGAGAATTATAACATAGAACTGAAATTTATATACACTTTGATGTCAAGAGAGAGTAACTTTGCATACTAAACTCTTAAGAGTCACCATGCACATAATCTCATTCTATCATGCTCATGACATGAAAATAGAACACTCCTTTGGAAGTTAAAATTCCATACTCAAACTAAGAACACAAATTTGATATCATCTTAATTACTTTATGAGGGTACTTTATTCTTCTCCATGCATAAGCTCACTTTGATAGGTAACTTACACACTTTGAATGTAAAAAAATATCCTCTCCTCAATTAAAATGATAACAAATAAACCATAATGCTCATAAGTGATACTATTTAAAACTTAAAAGGGTTAAATTTTATCATTCATCATGATTAGTGCCACTTTGATGGTCTACCTAGCCACATAGAAATAAACAAATTTCTATTGAACTTCAAAATAGTATTAAAGTAACACTAAATATGAGTAAAAGGACATAAATACAATAATTATTGCAATATAAAATGAAGATATTCATGCACAAATAAAAGCTGCAAGGAGGTCCAACTATCACAAAAATATCTCCTAAAATTACCGCAACAATTATTAGTCCACAAACTTACTTTAATCATGCCAAAAACTAAATTAAAAAGGGGCAAAAACACAAGCTTTAAACATGTTGTTACATAAATATCTATTTCTGTTTGCATAAAAGTACATTGAATTGCAAACATATCCACAACAATTGCTTTTGTATCCAAACTTTTTACATAATAGATCCTATATCCTTTAAAAACCACTAATGGATCCAAAACAGATCGAGAATACATGGGCCCCAGATCCAAAACTTAATAGTCCCTACATGTTGCTTATTAGTGAGCTTTAAAAGATAAGGATACAAATAAAGAACTTAAATTAAACTATTTTAAACTAAAGAATACATTAAAGCATTAATGGATTTTTAAATGACTAAGGATATTTATACATTCGGATTTGGTTACCATAAGCGGATTTGGATTTAGGTTCTTAATAAGATCTGAAGCAAATCTAATATCTAATGTTCAAATCCATAACCCATGAACTGAGATCCGATATGGATCGTAATCTAAATCAAAATCAAAATCCAACACTTAAGGGAGACCCAATAACCGGATGGACTATGCCTTATTGGATACTAACTCAAATTCAAATTTCAAAAACATGGGCAAAAAGGTCAAAACGACCGGATGGACTATGCCTTATTGGATTCTAACTGAAATTCAAATTTCAAAAACATGGACAAAAAGGTTAAAACGACCCTCATCATCTTCCCTCCCAAGTTTCTCCCCCCAAAGCCTAGCCATCATGGAGAGGAACTTGAGGAAGTGCCGCCACTCACCGCCACCTCTCCGTTGGCAGGAGACGACATTGGATGCATCGTACAGCAGAGAGATGGCCGTCGATGGACCCTTGCACCCCTTTTTTCATTTTTTTATGGGTTCTCCAAAAAACCAACCAAAAGGGCCCGACAGTCACGATGGCGGGCCCGCGTAGGCACCCACTACGGGGTGGCACTCTTGTGCAGAGTACCCCGCACAGGCGCCTGCACGCAAAGGGTGTAGCCCACGTTGGGCACGCACCTGTGTGGGGGCACAGCCCATGTTGGGCGGACCTGCGCGGGGCACCCGCCTGTGCAGGGCACCTGCACAGGCGGGTTCCCTGCGCAGGCGCCTACACGTGCAAGGGCGTAGCATGCGCTTGCACGCGGCACAACCTATGCTGGGTGGACCTACGCAAGCACCTTGCATAGGCAGGTGCCTCGTACAGGTCACTCCAACATCGGTGCAGGCACGTGCCCAACGCTGGCGACGCCTTGCATGTACAAGCACTTGCGCGGGGCATCCGCCTGCGCAGGGCATCCACCTATGCAGGCTTCCTTAGCAGGTGGGTCCCCTGCATAGGTCCTCCGAGCGTGGGACATGCAGTAGGCAAAAGTTATTTTTTTATTTTTATTTTTTTAAGCTAAACCCACAGTTCTTACGTATCCGTACAATTCAATCTCCAATTGAGTTACTAACCCAATTGGTGTAATTCTATTACAAGAAAAAGGTGAGCATTAGATCTTAATCTAAGGGCACTATTTTAAAAAAAAAAAAAAATTCATTGTAGTGCCTTGGGCACCCATAATTCAATTAGGGGTGGGGATGTGAAGAGGGGGAAAGAGTAAAAATATAAAAAATAACATAAAAAATAATAATCATCCGATTGAAAGATTAGACAGCAGGGGTCCTGTGTGGTGGAACCCATCCGGCACCTGCAAGTCAATAATGATATGCTGCCAACCTGCCAATAATGGTATAAGGTGAAGTGGGCGGAGCATACCGGCGTCAGAAGAGTCATGCGAGTTTTCAATAAGATCCGCCGATAAAGCGGTCAGAAAGAGCAATATTTTTTTTGCTGCAGAATCTGAGCCTGAGCCAGCCTAGATGATTCAGATCAACAAAGGGACTAATACTCCACTTATCTAGCAAAGTCTTCTTTTTTTTTTTTACCCGGCCGAGTGAGTCCACCATGTTTTTGAAGTTAACTGACAGGAAGTTAATTGTGCTTAACTAGTATGGCCTTCTCCAACATGTACTCTCTCCCATTTGATTTTTTATAACCCGAATGTGAACTCATTGATTGCTTAATTTCCACCATTCCCATAAATTAAGTATGTGCCACCAGACTGGCACTATAACTATAACGTTCACTCTTTTATTTGGAAAGCACCCTCAACATTTTGAAAAAAGTGTCCACGTACTTAAGATATTATGGAAAAACTCTGCAAAAAAAGTTCTTTTCCATATGAAAATAGAATTATATATAGTAAGCTTTAGAGGTTATATAAAGTTTTTTCTTAAATTAAAACTATTAAAAATTAAAAAAAAAAAACAATTATAGCGTAGGACTTGGGGAGCGTTAGAAACGCTTCAACACGAATCTCCTGAAGAAATAATCCCTGACATGGTATGAGCGGTTCCAAATAGCAGCAGCCTTTGCCCCGGCTTTGGCGTCCTCAAGCATTAGACGCATGGAGAGAGAGAGAGACTGTCTCCTTCAAATCTGGAGGAAATGGGCGATTGATTCCCTGTATAAAACCAGGCCTGGAGCGGGGAATACACACATACATCTATGATACTAATGAAACAACCATCATACCTATAAGCATAATCTACTGAATATAAGATAGATTATATATTGTAACTGAGATAACTAAACAACATAATATTTTCTAGGATCTCCACATGTCTAAAATTAAATATTACATCTCAAGAATTATAACTAACTTATTACATCATCATGAGAAAATGACCATAAGCCTAAGTCTATCTAATAAGTCTTGGAGCTCAATCCACTAAACTTAACAATCTTCCTCGGCTGCACCCTCCACCTCAGGGTCTACCTCTTCTAAAAAGGGATTATTATGTAAGGGTGAGTTACAACCAATCTTAGCATGCTTATAAAACCACACTTTTTATATTTTTTGCATAAATAACTATAGTGAAAAATATGATAAATATTCATACATGTTGAACAATAATATCATATATATACATGCTTATCATCCTAACCATATTCTTTCAGTCATCTAAGTCACGTTATGTGCATATTAGTCTTACATATTTCATAAATTCATAAACATGTAGTATGATTCATAATATTGATCATCATAGCATGATTCATCATCATTTTTATGACATGCATAAACATCTTATCACTTAAATCATGTCTCATCCAAACCACATCACGAGGAGTTCTTACTTATATTCTTCTTCTTTATCTAATGGTAAGACAATTCCTACTAAGTCTTTGGTTGTGCAGTTGAGAGATCCACATATCCCATCTAGGGTCGGTGTGTCTATAAATAGGCGCACTTCTAAGATTTTAGTCCATTTTTGTCGGACTTCACATATCATTCTTATTCATGATCTTCCTCCACAAGGATGGTTTTGTAGGTTAGACAGTTTACACACTCCTTAAGGTGGCATCCATCATTAAACTATTCATTACCTACATGCACATCAATCTATGACAGTGCCGAATGTAATAGTGCTCAAATCATGTAATTAATATGCACATTAATAGGTTCTGTTCAGACTCTATCAGAAGAACCTTAAATGAGCCAAGCGACCTAGATGCCCCTCAGTTAAAGGTGTATGCATGCCTGAACGTCCTTCAGACTTTTCTGCCATACCCAAATTTGTTAAATCCATGATTAATTTCTAAAGTGTAGAAAATAATAATCTAATTATAGGGTAATTTACAAGGAAAATTGGGGTTTAACAGAGAATTAGTGATGACATGAATAGGTTAATAATTCAATTAAATAGGCTAGATAAATCAGTTAGGCTAACCATAATAGATTTAGAAAGCATCAATATGTCAAAAGGTAAATTAGGACATTGTTAATAGAATGACTACATGATTAATAGGAAGAAGAAATAAAGGTTACGAATTTCAAATATCTAGCTTAAACCGCATCTAACTGTTAGGACGCCAATCACAAATAGCGTTAGGGTTCCTAGATGCCTATCAGAATAGAAAATAGGTTTTATAGCTTTTCTCATGAAAATCACATAGTTCTACATGAACAATCAACCACATATAGTCCATTGTATCTAATACTTCTTTTACCACCATAAACTTCATCACTACTATAATACATAGTAAAATAGCTTAAAAATAGGTTTTTATATATAAAAACATCTATATAAAAAGGATTAATCATCACTTGACTCTACACTAAGAACAAGAATGCAAAGAAGTCCTCCTAGGCAAGGTGGAGAACTCCTCCAAGCATGCACACCACCTCCCGAAGCGCCTCCACACGCAGCCTTCCAAGCGCCATCCGAAAGCCGCCAAGAACTCCCTTTAAATCTCTATCAACCATCTCTAAATCTCTCTCTTGGCAAGGAGACATATTAAAAGGGTTTTGGGGGCGAAGACATCTATAAATAAACTGCTAGGGTTGAGTCCAATGCTGAGGGGAACACTGATGAAGGAAACAATAAGATTCTCTTTGAACTGGGTTACTGATCTAAATCGCATCTGCCTGACTAGACACCTACCAAGGTTCCTAGTAGGGTTTCGAGTAGGATTACTAATCTTCTTATTCACATCTAGGTTGGTGGACGCCTTTTTGATGTTCGACAAGGGTTCTCTAATCGGTCTAATCCAAGCTACTAATGGGCCCCTAGATGGTTCCTAATAGGTCAGGTATTGCAAGATGAGTATTCACAACGATTAGATATACTTTTAGGTGATCGGATGGCTCAAAAAGTGGTAAGAAAGAAGCACTGGGGAGCCTGCCCGTGTGCCCTGTGTGGGCTGTGTGCAAATGCTACAACCCATGCAGGATATTCACCCACACAACATGGCTTCCATGCACGAGCTAGGCTTGATAGTGCCTAATGGCCATCATATTTAACGAAAAAAGATCGCACACCTCCTCCCAAACCCTTACCTTTTACCCTCTCTTGAATTTAAGGAGTTGAAGGCACTGCAACATATGGGACCTAGTACCTTTAGATGAATATTAACAGCTATTAGGTGTGCTTTTAAATATATAATGGCCAAGGTGGAGGGGTCTAGAAAGTATAGGAGGGAATGGTCTCTTCACTATCAGGGAGCAAAGACTTAGAAGAGTTAGTTTTTAGATTAGTTAAGGGTAGTTTTGCCATTTACTTTAGGAAGAAGGAATATTCTCATGGAAGATGTTTTCTTAAAATGTTTAGTAACCCGAGGGATGCACCAAAAGATTGTGCAAATATTTTTTTTAAGATTCCTTTATTTGATTGTGCTTTATTCTTCATTGTCTTCATAATGTTTAGTATGTGTCTATCTAAGTGTTTACACTTTATTTCATCAAATTTCAAAATTATTACTGCCATTAAATTTTCTATTAAAGTTACACCTTATGTTGAATTATTGCCATTAAGTTTTGTATTAAAGTTACACTTGTCTTTTTTGGCACTTGGAATTAATATAATAAACCTCTTATTTTTCTCTTGGATGTATCAAGTATGTCTAGTTGCCATTCGTTCTAGTACTGTATCTCCTTTCAAATAATCAAACTTAGATAATATGTCTAAGTCGTTCACCTTTAATCATTTGGGATTGGGTGGTATAGGGAAAGTATCATTCATCATGCGGTCCTTGCACCCTTTATTTTCCCCAAGACATGCGAGGGGGATGCAAAAACAGGGTGAAGCAAAGGTAGAAGGTATAGGAGTCTATCTTTTGTTTTATTTTTAGGTAGATTTGCTTATCATCATATATGAAGATTTATGACTATATTTTTATACATATATTTTTCAATGAGAATATCCATGTACATGAACACTTTGTTCTAAGGAAAAACTTTTCTTTTGACCATCATGGAAACCAAGATCTTATTCAAAATTATTCTACTTGTCCTTTCAATTTTGTTCTTAGGATATTTACATCATGCTTATAGTACAACTAGAAAAAGCATTTCTTAGATATTAAATGGAGAAATTTTTCGTATCTAGAAGATTCTTTTTTAAAATGTTTAATTGATTGTTTGTTAAACAAGGGAAGGTTATTATTCATATTAGTCGGTTTATTTTAACTCATTGCTTTATAACAATTCAATTAGGTTTGTTATACCTTATCACAATGAATATTCGGATTGGATCAGTAGACCATGCTTTTGTGTAAATGTGACAGCTTTTACCTTAAATCATTTATAACAAGCTATAAAACATTTTCATTAAAAATGTTGTGGTAATTGTTAAGTGATACTTCATGCTAAGTAATTGAGTCGAAAGATTTGGGCACTTCTTCCTTAACATCTTTTCTTCATCTTGCCTTGTTAACTTTTGTTTTAGACACCAAAATAACATAATACGGTTCCTAGTTTCATTAAGATAAGAGCTCAAAGAATGAGATTATGAAATATACCTCACTCCCTATTATTATGAAAATATTATGCGCAAATTGGAGCATACAATCAAAATAGATGAGCTCACAGCTTGTTCATTATTGTTCCTTGTCATAAAATTGTGAATGTCTATATGCAGGTAGATGTTGGAGATAGAAAAGTCTCATACTAATTGACATTTATCATCAATAACTAATGACTGCAAAGCGGCACATATTTGTGGGTCAAGAGGTCACCATCAACTATAATTTCCAACTTGAAGAAAAGAAGATGTCGTGCAACTATGGTTCTCCAAGGTAATGCATCTTTTAGTACAAACAGTCAGTGCTCAAGACATATGGTGCAACAAACAATGAAAATGGAAAAAGGAGACTCGTGAACAACCAGATATGTTGGTCAATTAAGGACCAAGAATATACAGACATGGCATTCTATTCTCTTTGAAGTCATAGTTCTGTTCTTGTAATCTAGTTATGATTGAACCAAACCACACTATCAGGGATAGGAAATTAACAAAGCTTCAGAAATTGGAAAACATGACCAGTAAATTGTTGCAAGAAGAAATTGTGAATTTTCATTGTCAGGAGTCGGAGACACTGTCCATGACGAGGACAATGATGGTGAACCTCCCTCCAATGCTCCCAGAATTGTTGGTAATAGGTGATTGTGTACTGATGTAGAGAATGGAAGCTCATCTAGCTCAAGACATGCCAAAGAACAACCACATTCACGTACTGCACCTCAAGAGAACTTAGCATTTTTTCGGCAGAGGCCTCAAAATTTTTGATAAACCATGCAGTAACATTAGACAAAACTTTGTACATGATTCTTAAATTGTAAAAAGATCACAAAAGAGAAAACAAATGGGAATGGCTTTTGAATGTTAACTTCATGAGATCTATCTTTACGCATGTAAAATTGTGTCTTATTATGATTGAACCCACTGTTACTCACTACTTGAGGTTTATAGCAATAGAGCTTGTCCAAAACATTTAGGTTGACAACAATAAATTTGCTTAGTTGGGCCAACCCATGTGGAGCCAATTGTTTGAATGGTAGAGCAATTGGTTTGGACTATATATGTTGGTTTCGAGTAATTCTTGCTCCATTGTGGCACAGTGCAGCATAATGTCGTAGGATCCTGCCCTATGGGATTTGGACTATAGGATTGAGTGGAGGCATGATCCTCCTTTAAGAAAATAAAATAAAAAAAATTAACCATCTATTCAAAGATTGAAGTGCATGTGCGTACGAGTCCCTTTAGTCCTCCCCCCCCCCCCCCCCACTTCTGAATTTTTTGTTTTTTCTTAATTACATCCTAACATAGTCATATGATCGAACTGATCAAACAACATTATCGAGGTTAGTGCAGCAAGTCTTACACTCTGGCTTGAACCTGGCGGGCCTTTAGTGGATCCGATAACCTGTTTGTAGCATGTTCTATGCTTTGCCGCCCATCAGCTAGACATAAGAATAAAGTATTATTCTTAACTGCTAGGTTGTTATAAGGAAAAAAAAATACATACACTTTTTTTTTTTTGCTACCTTATTTTCTACAATTTTGAAGAGTCCCTACTTTTCATAGATTTGTCTTTTGATCATGTCATTGAATGTAGTGAAAATAATTCGTGAAGATTCCCAATTTACCCTTCATGTGGCACACAGTTTTACTTTTTTCCATACGTTTCGCTTCCTTTTATCTATGAAATGCTCCCTTCATCTTGAATTCTTGTTATCAATGGCTTGTTCACAGTGGTTCACAAGTCAGCAAAGGCTCCTTTATGATGGCTTTTCCCTACAGTAGCGCTTCTTTCATACTCGTGTTCCCGTTGGTGTGTTGTTTCAACAAACTTATCCTAGCATTCCCCCTAATGTTGTTTGAACTAACTTCTCCTAGATCACCCCTACAAACAAGTTCCTGGTCAGGTTTTCACTTCAAGCAAGTGGAAAAGGTAAGCCAATGAATTCCATCGTTATTAATAATGATCTTATCATGATTAGGATATGCAAACTAGGAATATCCCCTAAATCATACTAACTGAATCAACAAAATTAATAGGTTTGGATTTATGATCTCATAAGAATTTCTTATAGTGCGCGCAACAATGAAACTTACATGCGCCTACCTGTTTTGGAATTGAGAGATTTTTGAGTCATTGATTCCCCTCCTTCAGCCGGCTGAAGAAAGAGAGCCCTTTTTACTTTGTTCTTACTTTGACTGTTTATCAGACTTTGAGGATCATCCAGATTCCTTTTCCTTGTTGATTCTCTCCTCTTTATCTCCTTTTGTACCTTTGAACCTTGCAAAAAGTAGAAAGAAAGAAAGAAAGAGGGAACAATAAGAACTCAAATAGACGTAGTATCTATTCCAGTAGAAATTCTAATCATGCAACTAAACAAATGAGCTCACTTGTTTGTGGTTTTTGTAAACCCCTTAAAACATAGATTGGAAAATAATGCTAGTGAGTGTGTGTTGCATGGAGTGATGTGATGAATGTGATTTTGAACTAATATTATGATGAATAATTAAGAACTGAGTTGGATGGCCCCTGGAAAGCCTTGGTCTTGAAAGTTCTTAAAAAGACGAAGAAGTGATGAAGAAGGGATGTAGCTTGCTTTAAGACTCCTGGAAGTAGCAGCACTTCGATCCTTCAGTGCCTGGACGTCGTCGCTAAGATTCTTTACTCCAATTTCACTCAATTATCACTATCATCACTAATAATCACTCTCTTTTTAATGACCAAGGGGTTGGGTATTTATAGGCTTTACATCTGCGATTATTTAAAGATTAACATGAAAGAATTTGAAGTTTATCCAACTAACAAACAGATAAATACAGATTAATTCATCATTATCGTAATTATCTAAAACGCGTCGCCCATGGGAGACGTCTTATAGACTAATTAAGATAAGGATAAACATCCGGAAAAAGAGACAGAAATAGCTTAGGAGACCTAAATGGCGTCGTCCCTGAAGATGTCTTTTAGCTAATTAATCAATTAATTAAAATTAAAACTTAAATATCAAAATAAGAATAAACTCTAAATAGCGTCTACACATGTCGACATCTTTTAGACTTTTTCATATTTGATTAAAATTTAAGTTAAAATCAATTTAATTAATTAACTTAAATTATGTCTGTTTGACCCGATGTCATTTAGATAATTAACCCATAAAGATTAATAAAAATTAACTAATGATTAAATATCAAACCATTCTGAGACATTATTATATGATATGAAATTTACTCAAAATGATGTCAAAATTAGTGTGTTTACAGTTGCCTCACCTTGGTATCGTCTTTGCAAGGGAGTGAAATGAAATGGAATGTACTGAAAAGGTGATGACAAGGTGTGATGAGACACACTCTCAACATCACATGATTGAAATTTTTTTTCTCAAAATCATCAATGAAGATAACTCAAGGAGATCAATGGAATCAATCCTGTTTGGATGAAATAGACAAGGAAATAAAATAAGGTCGATCAACCTCCACGGATTGGGAAGTACCCCAGGTCATAGACACTACAGGTTTCATCATGGGGAGCGATTGCCAGCCAATGTGGACGTACTGCAACCATGATGGATCTTTCAAAAGAAAACAAGAAATGTTGAGATAAAGAATCCAAGAAAGGATAGAATTCCAAAGATATTTTCAAGCGAACCTGAAAGATAATCAAGATACTCAATTCAGAATGGAATATTTCATATCATGTTGGAATTATTTGATCAATGGTCTGAAACTTAATAAAAAATTAATTCTTATCAAAGTCTTACATGATGCATGCTGGACTAGAAGAAAAATATAAAATCAAATAAAATATAAAATAATCAAGGATAATATTGTTAAATTGTTGTTAATGAGTCAAGATACCAATTCTTGTAATTTAGTGCTAAGCCGAAACTCGTTTATCCACACACTCGTCCTCACTAATTAACAATCAAACGGCCTATCCGTACGATTAAGAATTCTTTGGAATTATCACTGTTTTTGTTGTAGGGGAACTCAAATTCCAATTTCATCAAAATCACAAGGTCCTTGATATAGTCTAATAAATATTTAACATATAGTAATGATGATGCAAATCAATTACATGAAAGAATACAGGGATAGAGATAACCGTCTTTTTAGCCACGGTCGGGACTCATAAACTCCCACAGTAGGATGTTCTTGAATTTTCAGCTTCATTTAGAGTTTCATGAACTTAAAAATTCATCAGTAACTTCAAACAAATGTTTAATTAAGCATCAAAATATGGATAAACATTGAATTTCGGGTAAATAACAGAAAACCCTGAAACACGTCGTGTCGCGCCGACGCCATTAAGACTAACCAAAATGCTTCGCTGTTCAACGATGTATTTTCAATCGCAGAAACAGGTTCTGGCTAACTTCTACCCAGATTCCAACTATCTCTATGCTTATCCTTTCTCCAATCTGGAAAAGCCTTCCTAGAATCGCAATTCTCTCTATATAAACTCCATAAACTTGTATCAAGACAATCTTAACACAATCTAGAGATCAAAGTTAGTTATTTTCTTCAAAGTTCAAAGATTTTCAAGGTTTTCAAGGCTTCAAGAAGGAAAAGCTCAAGAACAAGATAGATTCTTCAAGCAAGAGGGTGAAGAAGACACCAGAGAAGCTCTCCGACGTGGAAAATCATCCAAGTGGAAGAGATCCCAACCTCCAAGTAAGTTAAATCCTCTTCTCCTTCATCCTTTTTCTTCAATTTCCCTTTTCTCTCTATGTTCTTCAAGTTCTTCATTGTAATTCTCCTTCTATTTTCTAGGCATATCTTTTGTTTCCTGGTCCAAGGAAATTCACATCTCTTCCTTGGATTCGCAAGCTTGCTAAAAGTACCACAATTTCTATGCAATCTTTTGTTTCCAAGTAGAACATCCAAGGTCTAGTAGTCCATGCAAAGCATTACAAGAGTCCAAACGTGGACTGGGTGGTTATGGGTGCTTTGATTGAATTATGGCATCCTCAAACCCATACCTTCCTTTTTCCTGAATTTGAATGCACTATTCTTCTAGAGGAGGTTGAATTCCTATTGGGCCTTCCCAAAATCAAGTTGTACGGTGACAATGAAGTGAATAAGATGGCTCTGATGAAGGAGAAGATCACTGGTCAACAATTGTTAATGAAGATCATGAAGGACCCAAAAGAAGTTAAAGGATGCCTCACCAAGAAAGAAATCAATCTTGCTAAGCTTGCAGAATGGACTTTGTACAAGATTGAAGATCTTAGGGAGGACGACACTGAGAACGTGATGAAAGCTTTTACCACATGCCTAGTCGGAACTCTGTTCTTTCCTGCTCAAGACAACATATTAGAAGATGGTCAAGTGAGCGCAATCTGTGAGATCTTTGAGGAAAGACATATCAGCACAACGATTCTAGCCTATCTTTATAGTGGGCTTTCTGCAGCGTCTATAGGTCAGCCTCCCTATGGTTGCATTCGCTCTGTGGGTCGAGTTGCACTTCAAGTTTGAATAGCACACTAGAAATTCTGCAAGACCGTCTCAAATCTATCAGAATAGCCCTATCTTCCATATTTCCAACATTGTGAAATTCAATGAGAAGATGATCAATCGAGTGCCAAAACTCAAGACTCGAGCTGACTGGAGAGATTATCTGAGAAGAATGCCCACATATGGATTTGATTCTTCACCTCTTGCTCTGGTAGGAAAGCCCATTCGAGTGCGTCGTGCAGCGGGTATAGAGCTTAAACTGATTGGGGCTACTGAGTTCGTGCTATACAATCCTCATCGTTGCTATACTCAACTCAGCTTGCCTCGCTATGAATTTTCTGAGTTTTCTCATACATCTCCAATCAAGAAACGTGCCTTGGAATCCGATGAAGATTATAAAGCCACTGAACTTATAGTCATACTGTGGAATATTAGCTTCAATCATCGTGTAAAATCCTCTCGAGAAACAGATAGAGGATTATCTGTTCCATATATACTGAGACTTCGGAAATTTCTTCCTTGAATGTTCTCTTTTTTTTCTTTTATGATGTAATAAAAAATTTATTTCAACAAAAAATTGTTCCTTTATGTCTTGAAATCTATCTTCAATCTTTTGTGACTTGTCCAAGATTTTTCCTTAAGTAAAAACTTGATTTTTCCTTAAAATATGACAATTCGGGTTTACTTTAATGCAAAACGCGTCCACTCAGAAAGATGCCTTTCAACCATAATTCATTTTCCAAAAATCGGAGATTAATCCTTAAGACCAGAATTATGCTAAAATCGCGTCGACATATGTAGACGTGTTTCATCCAATATCCAAAATAATAGATTTATCCTGAAAATCACGAATTAACCTTAAAACGCGTCCACATGTCTAGACGCTTTTCAATCGAAAATCTTTTTCCCAAATCAAAGATTAATCCTTAAAATTCTGAATTATCCTTTAAACGCGTCCATATGTGTAGACGCCTTTCAATCCTCTCTCTTACTTTTCTCCAGAATTCTACCATTAATTCTGCAATTAATCTAGTGAAAAGCGTCGTTATGTGTGGACGCGTTTAATCATCATGCCTTTGTACTGTTCTGACCAGAATTGACGGTTTAAACTGAAACGCATCGTGATGTGTGGACGCCTTTTGCTCAATTTCAAACCTCTGTCCTTACCGTCTTAGTTTATGCGACATGAATGGCGTCGCTATACCTCGACGCGTTTTAACTTCTCCAAACATAAGCCGCGAAGGACCCCCTTTCTTCCTCATTCTTCACTTTCCTCTTCCTCTCTTCCTTCCGACGACCAAATCCCCCTTTTCCGGCGATCTCCATTCTCCAGCCTTCCTCTTGCAGCCCTCTTCTTCCTCCATCCTCTCACCCTCTCGAGCTCTCTCTTTCACCCGAACTCCTTCTTCCTCTCAAACTCTCTCTTGAAGAATTATGGAACAAGGTGAGGGCTCACAAGGGAGTGGAAAACGCCGCCGTGCTGTTCGTAGGGTGAGGAGAGAAGAGTGTGAAGCCGTGCCCCCCGAGGAGGCAATGGCCTTGGAGGCGGCGGTGGCGATTTTAGAAGAGGAAGTCCCTCTACCGGCAATGATTGAAGGAGGAGAAGAAGAGGAGGAGGCTCTACATCTGGTAAGTTTCCTATGAGTGTGTTTGGATGAAGAAAAGAGGGAGGAAAGAAGTTCTTTAGGAGAACCTGAAATCTAGTTTGAACGGCGTCCAGACTTGGTGACGCCTTTTAAAGGGCGTAACCATGGTCCGACGCCATTCAGGCCAAAATTCAATTTTTAAATAGGATAGAAAATGGGTTCAAAAGACGTCAAGGGTGGTGGACGCCTTTCAATGGGCATCCACATAGCTCGACGCTTTTAAACAGAATATTTTCTTAATTTATTAAGTCCATTAACTGATGAAATCTTCTTATTTTCATTTGCAGGAGACGATGAGAGCTCGGATTTCATGGGATTTAGTAGTAGGAGCATACCGGGGACTCCCGGACTTCCAGAAGGTGCGCCTGCGGTAGATGGGGTTCGCGGAGATTCTCGAGATCGAGTCATTTTGGCTCGATTTGGTCCCCCTGAAGGTGCTGCGGGAGAGGTGGCATGCGGAAAGCAAGGCTTTCCTAATGCCTTGGGGGCATATGGTCCCCAGTCTAGAGGACGTGGCCAGGATTACTGGTCTTAGGGTAGAGGGCCGACCGGTGAGAAAGGTGACTTATTTCGATTACCGAGGAATGGCTGAGGCCCTACTAGGGATAGAGATATCCAGCCTAGATAACGAGTCTAGGATAGTTCCTAGGGTAGAGGTAGAGGCTATCCTATGACTAATAGATCCCCGGCGTCGGTCAGATGAGACCCGGGCAAAGTTTAGGAGTAGACTAGCAGAGTCCTCCTCCGCAGTTTACTGCAGTGACCCTAGCCAGGCAAATGAGGTAGATAGGCAGCTTAGAGTCTTCCTTGCCTTCTTTTTTGGTCGGTTTCTCTTCGGCACGAAGGGCGATCACATCCACTGTTGATTTTTGAGTATGTTAGATGATTTAGTAAGTCTTCATGAGTATGCTTGGGGTGCGGCCCTCCTGGCCCATCTCTTTGCTAATCTTTCCACGGTCACGCCGGACCGCGAGACCACCATCAGAGGCTTTTCGCCGTTTCTTCAGGTATTAAGTCATTTTATTATTTTGTTTATGCAATGAAATGTGATGTGATGTGATGATTTCTAACTTATATGTTCATGTATGCAAGTGTGGGGTTACTACTATTTCCCACTCGGCCGAGCAAGGATTGTGAGGCCAGACATTGTCCCCTTGGCTCGCCGCTGGCAGCCGATTGTGGACACGGCCCCACATCATCACTAGCTGACGGCCCTCCGCCGTCAGTTTCTTGATTATTTTGAGTTTTTGGTGAGTCTTTTAATTTGTTTAATTTTGTTTATTAAATGCAATCTTTTATTTATTAAATGCAATTTATTTATGTGGATGCATCTAACCTGTATGTAGGTGATCTGGCGCTCGTATCTAGGCATGGGGGAGGAGGGCCAGCTGTGGGTGACGGCTGGCCGGAGACGGTTTGGTCGGCAGATGTGGCTCCACTGCCTGAACGAGATCGAGCCACTCCGCCTCCACCTAGTCATGAGGACTCTGGGACTCCACTAGGAATAGGTGAATGAGGAGGTCCCGGAGGGAGTAAGGAGGAGCATGAGGGGGAAGCAAGCCCTCACTGATTGGCGAGCAAAATTCCCGGAGCAGTATGAAGACTGGCGTCACCGGAGTGTCCGAGTTGAGTCGCAGGCGGAGAGTAGTGCAGCCTACCTCCAACAGTATCAGACACGTTACGCGGATCAACTGCGACTTCTCCGTCCTCTCGATGTAAGTATGCATTTATACTTCTTTCATTTTATCACTATCTTTAATTATATTTGTGAATGAATGTATGCATGTGTGGTATGCAGGATGCACGAGATGCCGTGATCATCGACCTCTAGGCCCGCCTCCAGGATGCCGAGGCCCAGCTAGAGTAGTTCCAGAAGGAGCTTTTTGACCTGGTATGTATGCATGCCTATGAGTGTTTTAATTAATTATTTGTTTTGACGATTAACCACTAACGGTTGTCTTTTGGTGCAGCGAGCCGTCTATACCCAGGCGGCTCCCCTTACACATGGAGCCTCATCCTCTACTCTGCTTGCTGCCTATGAGACCACCCTGGCTGACCTCCAGGGTCAGCTTGCTTCCGCCATTCACCGAGCCTCTCTTGCGGAGGAGGATCGGACTGCTCGAGTAAGTTCCATCTTTCTTCTTTCATTGTCGGACTTGATTTGCTTAATTATCTTGAACTGACAGTGTCTCCTCTTATAGGTCGCTGAGCTTTAGGAGGCTCTTCAGCAGAGGGATGCAGAGCTGGCAGAAGCTCGGATTTTGACCGCTCGCATTGCTGAGTTGGAGGCTCAGGTAGTGTGTCTCTCCACTGGAGATCTCGCACGACTCCAAGTTCGTCTAGAGATCTTGACTGAGGAGAGAGATCGCGACAGCCTTCGATTGGAGAGTCTTCAGGGTTGCCTCTCTATGGCAGAGCACAAGCGCCGGATGGTGGAGGAGAGATACCAGCGAGCCTGCCAGCGGGCTATCGACCGTGGTCAGGCGAGTGCCTTCACCGCCAGCATCGCCATATCATCCGGCCAGGCAGGGCCGAGTGCGATGGGACCACCTCCACCTCCTAGCTGAGGACCGGCACTGGACACTCCTGATGAGGCTCACAGCCAATTTGATGAAGGGGCAGGGGAGAGTCAGCCGTGAGGGCTATTTTTGTATTTTTCTTTTCTTTTGTGTATCATGTACAAACACCTTTTTGATATATATATGAAATTTTGCCTTCAGCTTTGTGTCTCAGCATTTGTGTGATTTTCTTGGCTTTCATTCCTGTACTCTGAACATTACTTAACAAACAGGTTAAGTATCTATTTAGGCTTAGCCCCTTCCTCCGTCAAGTAATTGATCAATCAGTCCTTTTCTTGATAGAAGGGTTAAGGGGCATAGTCTTTGTTAACAAAGGTAACATGAATAATCAAACTGTAAGCAAAATGCAATATGCAAGTAGACAAATGCTCACAGAAAATAAAAGAAATGAAACATAATGGATGCGATAAACAGATGCTAATTGAAATATTTTTTGTTGTTTTGAAATATTCATTCTTGTTTGGATTTTGGAACATATATATCTTTTTTTTTTTTTTGAGATATGTCCTTTTTTTGGATTTTGAAATATGTATTTTTTTTTGGATTTTGAAATATGTATTTTTTTTGGATTTTGAAATATTACGCAAACTAAAAGACCAACATGGTACTCAGATCAAAAGATCATATTCATTTATTAACTTAATTCCCAGATTATTCTTCAATAATCTAACATAGACCCATCGTGTTTGAACTTGTGTTTCCATTCGTGATCCCATTTGATGATTTGATCCTTAGTCAATCTAGGTCATTCCTTAAGTTTGGAGTACGCCACTTTAGAAAGAAAGGAAGAATTGGTTTAGAAAGCCCACGAGAAGGTTCCGGAAACCTAAAAAGATGTTCCTTTCTTACCCTAATATCTGTTAGGGTTCGGTCATTTTCTTTCCAGGGTATTTATCGACCTTGCATTCCCTTTTATTTCATTTCATGGCCTTGATGTAACGTTTGTAGTGTAATGACCTTTTGATTTGACATTTGACTTTTGCCTTTTGCTTTTGCTTTTGCTTTTCTTTTCTTTTTCTTGGGACGGATCTCCCCCCTTTTTTTTTATGACGGCCTCCTACTAAGATGGCGGGTATTCTTGGTAATCTATTCTAAGTCTCGTTCCGACATCATGGGCCGAGTGTAAAAACAGAATTTTGTTTGAAAAGAATGATTTGCACTTTACACCCTTGGTCAAGCTTTCGGTATTCCTTAAGACTTGGCATCTCTTATTATTCACGAATCAAACGTGTCAGTGTGTGTAGTTATGTGTTTGAATTAAATTATTCAGACTGATAAGGGAATTTGAGTTTCCAAATTTTCTGATTCTACTTGGTCATCGTACCATGCTGATCGACTCTTTAACTTAAGGGTAGTATTTCTTAAGATATAGTCCATTCCAGGGGTGAGTTAATTCTTGCCCTTTTGCATTAACTAGACGGTAAGCGTTACCACGAAAAGCATGTGATACAATATATGGTCATTCCCAATTGGGTTGGAGTTTAGAACGCGGACCACCAGGTTTTACAAAGACTCTTTTGATGACCATTTCACCAACTTTGAACTTACGTTCGATGACTTTTTTTTGATAAAAACGTGCTAATCTATTTTGATAAACTCTTGCATGATTAGCAGCTGACCATCTTTTCTCATCTAAGAGTTTCAATTGAGCAAGGAGTGCTGAACGGTGTTCAACAATGGGAAATTCCTTATTCAATTGTACTCTTAATGAGGGTATAAGGATCTCGTATGGAATTACCGCCTCCATTCCAAATGTTAAGGAATAAGAAGTCTGCCCAGTGGGCGTGCGGATTGATGTTCGGTAGGCCCATAGAGCCTCAATCAATTTTTCTGGCCAGTCTGTAAATTTATTAGACTTACACGTCTTTTTGATGATTTTTATCAAAGTCTTGTTAGTTGCCTCTGCTTGGCCATTGCTTTGCAGATAATAAGGAAACGAATGATGCAATGCAATTTTGTACCTGTTGCAGAGGTCTTTCAGTTCTTGTGACATGAACTGCGGTCCATTGTCGGTGACGATGGTGCTAGGAATTCCAAATCTGGTGATGATGTTCTTCATTATGAACTTGCAGACGGTTGATGCTTTGACTTCCGTGTATGCTTCAGCTTCTGGCCACTTGGTGAAGTATTCCGTTGCCGTGAGGATGAAGGACTTTTGCTTAATGCCGGAATCAGGATTGCCAAGGGGTCCAATGACATCGAAAGCCCACATGGAGAAAGGCCATGGGTAGGAAACATGATGGAGTGAAGATGCAGGAGAATGAATCTTATCGGCGTGAAGTTGACACTTAGCACACCTACGGACATATCCTACACAATCTTCTTCCATGGATGGCCAATAGAATCTTTGTCTAAGGATTTTCTTTGTTAACATCATGGCCACCACAAACTCTAGCATGAGCTCCTTCCATAACCTTCCAAAGCTCATCTTCATCTAAACATCTTAGAAGAACTCCATCAAAACCTCTTTTGTATAGTGCTCCTCCAACTAGGATGTATCTCTGAGCAACTCTCCTGATAGCCCTTTTCTTCTCAGTTGTGGCTTCTTCAGGATATGATTGATCTTCACAATATTTGGCAATTTCATAGTACCATGGTTTCTGTTCATCATCCATCTATTCTAACAACTCCATTAACATAATCTCTCTCTTTTCCACAATATCCCTATCTCTGACCTTCTTCAACAGCTTCTCTTTAGTTCTAAGGAATGAAGGGTCTTTCACGGCGGGTGAAAGACGCCTATGAACAATGATCAACTCGGATTGTCTACTGATTGGGAAATCGAGGGAAGATGCAAGTGAAGCTAGAGCGTCAGCTAAGATGTTCTGATTCCTAGGAACATGGACGAAGATCAATTTTGTGAAAAGCTTAGCATAAGCAGAAGTAAGTTCTTGAGAAGGCTTGAGCTTGGGATCAAGAGTTCGATACTTAGTTAACATTTGACGGAGAATCAATTGGCTATCACCCACATTCCTGAGTTTTGTGGCACCATGGAAATAAGCAGCCTCGTGGCCAGCAAGGAGTGCTTCGTATTCAACTATATTGTTGGTGACTGGAAAGTCAAGCTGAAAGGCTTGTGGAATGGTGACACCTTCAGGTGATAACAGAACAATGCTGATCCCCTTTCCATGGGAATTCAGAGCTCCGTCAAAATGCAGAGTCCACATATCATCTCTGATTTGGTCTATGGACATCAGTTCCTCATCCGGAAACTCCGATCGGATCGGATCAAAATGAGGGAGGGGATGGTGAGCGAGATGTTTTGCTATGGCATAGCCTTTGATCGCTTTCTGTTGAATGTAAGTGATATCGAGTTGAGAAAGAAAGCTTTGCCATCGTGCTAACCTATCAGTAAGGACAGATTTCTCAAGAAGAAACTTGATTGGATTCATCCTAACGATAAGATGGACTTCATGGGCTAGTAAATAATACTTCAATTTTTGAACCACCTAGACCAAAGCTGCACATGTTTTCTCCATCGCCGTGTATCTTTGCTCAGCGCGGTTGAGAAGTTTAGAGAGATAGTAGGCTGCCCTCTCTTTTCCTTCTTCACCCTCTTGTGCTAGGATAGCCCCCACTGCATCATCCAGGACAGAAATGTAAAGTATCAATGGTTTGCCTGGAGATGGTGGTCTCAAAACAGGAGGACTTGCAAAATAATTCTTCAATCCATCGAACACCTCCTGACACATATCGTCCCAATCGAATTTGACTCCTGACTTGGTAAGCTCGTAGAACGGCTTACACCTTTGTGAGTGTTGGGAGACAAAACGGCGAATAAATTGCAACCTCCCGTTCAATCATCTCAACTCTTTCAAGTTTTTGGGAGATGGCATCTCTTTGATAGCTTTCGCCTTGTTGGGATCGATCTCAATTCCCCGTTTACTAACAATGAATCCAAGTAATTTCCCTGAGGATACCCCGAATACACATTTCTTGGGGTTCATCTTTAACTGATATTCTCTTGATCTTTCTAACACTTTTACCAAAACTTTGGCATGCTCAGCCTTCGTCTTAGATTTCACCAACAAGTCATCCACATACACTTCTAGATCGATATGCATCATGTCATGAAAGATTGCCATCATAGCCCTTTGATAAGTGGCTCCAACATTCTTTAATCCAAATGGCATGACGACATAGCAATATGTTTCCCAAGGTGTAGTGAATGATGTCTTTTCTTGATCTTCTTATGCCAATTTAATCTGATTGTATCTTGAAAATCCATCCATAAATGATAAAGTTTCATAGCCAGCAGTATTATCGATGAGTACATCAATGTGAGGCAATGGAAAATCATCCTTAGGACACGCCCGGTTCAAATCTCAGAAGTCAATACAGATCTTGACCTTTATGTTGGCCACCCATTGTGGATAGAGGACAACTGTAATAAATTTGGCCTTATGTAACTTATCAACATCTTCCTTCATCTTTAAAGCCATTTGTAGGTAGAATCGCCTTAACTTCTATTTGACCGGACTAGCTCCATCCTTTAATGTCAACCTATGTTCCACTAGCGATGAGTCTAACCCCGGCATATCCTCATAACTCCAGGCGAAAGTGTCCTTATAATCCTTAAGAACTTGTACCATTGCCTTCTCATCCATTTCGGAAATATTCTTGCTAACGAGGACAACCTTAGGTTCGTCTTCAGTCCCTAGATTGATTTCTTTGGTGAGCTCTTCTACGGCAGCTGAGGGTTCATTGAATCTTTTTATCCTACTGGCATATGCCTCAGCCGCATCCTCGTCATCTTCTTCATCTTCAACAATGGGGTCTTTTTCATGTATCAATTCATACACCCCATATACATCATTAACTGACTCATCATCTATACAATCTTCTGGCATCTGAATCAGATTCTCTAATAGCTGAGGGATCATAGAGCAAGAAAGGCATTTATCAGCTAAATCCTGGAGGTATTTATCTGGAATTGGTTTACCCTTAGATTTTCTAGACTACTTAACCTGACTAACCTGCCTAGACTCCCTAACTTCACTAGAGTCCCTATCCTGACCTAATGAGGTCGAAGCAGAATGAAAATTATAGGATATAGGTGGAAATACAGGGGAATCCTCCCAGGGGAGGGGCAGAGTAGATCTAGAAGAGAATCTTGACCGAATGACCTACGCAATGGGGTATAATCGGACAAATAGGAAGTTTCCTCAATGAGGATCTGAGAGAAATTTGTTGCCAAATTGGCGTTTTTTTTTGGAGAAAAGATGAATTAATCATAAAACAAGAATGTAGATGAATAGAAGGAGAATGGGATGGAGGAAGTGGCACCAAGGCCAAAGGATTGGGGGAATCATACAGTAATATGTCCTAGATCAAATCATACATCCTCTCTGCATCAAAAGGAGGTTGAGGAATGAAGTCCTGTGGGGACAGGATGATCATAATGGGCGGAGCCCATGGAATATCTTCAGTAATGACCGGCGCCCAAGTCGGCGTCAGAAGCAGAGTGCGGAACAAGGTATAAAGTGTGAAAATGTGAGAAGGATAAGTCCCTCTCTAGAGAAGATCCGTGGTATAACTGGCTTCATAGGGGTCATCTGGCTCCCCTTCATCTGTTTCCTCAGACAGCAGTATTCTTTTATCAAAAATGGCACTAGGCCCTTCAATCAGTTCATCTATTTGTGGCGGCCACTTAGGTTCTGAAGGATCAAGAAACAATCTATTCAATGCAATATACAAATCCCTTAAGTCAAACCATCTGTACCATTCACACTCAGGGTCTTGAAACTTCCTCATTTTCATTGGTCGCAGAGCCTCCAATGACTGGTACGTGAGCAACTCTGAACAATATCTGGCCAGGTCCCTTCCATATATGTCATGGAGGTCAAAACAGGAAGTGATGACTACCGTGTTGTCATGACTGATCACGGGCCCCGTGACAAAATGTGTGTATAGAGTCCATGTTAAGGGGTTCCGACCTTCTTTGCATGGCGTACACATTGTCTCCCATATCTTCTGGCCGTCTTCATTTTCTTCCTACTGAGTAATGTCCTGCTTCACTTTTCTTGGCCTATAGCCCAGGCCATTTCCAGGTGTCCTTCGGTTGTCTTTGATGGGCGTGGTTCTGCCTTGTAATTGTGTGCTCAGGCTCTTTCCAGGATGGTAACCACCCTTCATCATTATTTTCCAGCCAGGGGTACTCATGCACTTCCCCCGCTTTATGGCATTCAGTGGATAAGGAGTAAGAGTGGCGGCCTTTAAAGGATCAATCACTGGACGGTAGACCTGTAATATCGACAAAAAAGGTTGTCAGCCAGGTGAAGAAGTTGGGTTGATATTCAAGGAGTGAGCAGCAGCAAGGATCGACATGCTTGTAACTTTAATGATTCGTCCTTTGTAGGAAAATTTGAGGCACTGATGATTCGTAGAGGGAATCGCCTCGAGGGTTTTTATATAAGGACGACCCAAAATATCATTCAAGGAAGGATCGATTTCCAAAATGTGAAATTCGACCTCGGCATGACATACATGGCCTAACTCTACTTTTAAATAGACCATTCCCAGAGGGGAACAGGTGGAATTATCATAAGCAGTTACAGAGATAGGGCTAGGCAACCATTTTTCTTTGGGTACACTGCACAATTCAAGGGTCTTCGAAGGCAGGACATTAATTGAAGCCCCTGTGTCGACCAGACATGCATCTACTGCCTTCTTGCAGATATTGACCGTAATACTTAGAGCCATGCTTCTGGCTGCTGGTGGTGCTAGTTCCGAGGCATGAAATGAGATAGAGGGTTGATCCCCCTGAGGAACTAGTAGTGCGGCGATCTTCTCTACCGGTACGTCTTCGTTGACCATCACTTTTTGTAGATACTCCATCAGAGCTTCATGATGGGTCTTCGATCTCTTTATCAATTCAAGCACAGAGATTCGTACTGGTGTTCTGTCAAGATGTTTCAACAGGTCATATTAAGTACCTGGTGCACTCTCATCGTTATGTTCTTCCTCCGGCGGCTGTGATGGGCCGTCTCTGACTGTTGATTGAGGAAAGACCTTATTGAAGATCCCCCCACTCCGGAGTGCATGTTCTTCAGTTGTGGAAGGGCCGGGTGATAACTTGAGCACCGCAGGGTTAGTGGATGGTGTAGATGGTGTGAAGGGTTGGTATACGAGTGATGGCGTGGGGTTAGTTGATGGTGGCATGGTATGGATGAGAGGCCTAGATGGTTGGATGGTGGAAGGGTAATTGGTTGGTGCAGATGAAGTAGGGAATGGCATGCAGAGTAGAGGTTTAGATGGTTGTATGGTGTTTGGGTAAGCGGTGGCGGTAGTAGATGATGTAAGGAGAGGTACGCGGAGCAGTGGTCTGGATAGCATGAGGGGTGCGTGATTAGCTTGTGGGGGGTTGTTTAATGAAGGCGTAGTGGCGTGGGGGATAATGGGTTTGAGAAAAGTGGGCGGTGATGATGGGTTAGTGGGTTTAAGGAAAGTGGGCGGTGATGATGGGTTAGTGGGTTTAAGGAAAGTGGGCGGTGATGATGGGTTAGTGGGTTTAAGGAAAGTGGGCGGTGGTGATGAGTCAGTGAGTGCGGGTGAGTGATATGCGGGTGTTGGAATAGGTGTGATGGTAACGGGTTGTGGTCTAGGTATATGGAGGGTGTGGCGTGGTGGTTGTTCTGCGGTGCTCGGAGTGTGGCCTGTTGAATAAATAGAGGAAGAATCCTCTATCTTCCACTATTGGCCTTGATTAGCCTCAGACCGGCTATTTGTCAAAATAGGTGCGACTTGATTCTGGTTCTGGTGCTCCGGGAGTGGGTTTTGCACTATACCCATGTCTCGCGGCGCCGCTGCCTGCGCCGGCGCTCTTGGTTGTTGCCACTGTTGTTGTTGTTGTTGTTGTGGTCTTCTCGCCTTCAAGGCGGATATATACTTCTTCATTTCTTCCCAATCAATGCCTCCCTGCTCGTTGAGATCATGAATATAATCTCTGAATTGGAAGCAGGTATCTATGGTGTGTCCAAGTTGTCGGTGGAAATAACAATACCTAGAAGTGTCGGCATTTTAGAGCCAAACTGCTTTTTCTCTTGGCAAAACCAAGGCATTGGCTGCCATTAAAGCACTGAAGATATCTGATAAGGATTCTGGAAGTACTGGATATTCTGCCCTCTTTGGGCCTGGAGGTTTTCTCTGCTAGTTATGATCAGCAGGAGGAGGCACATTGTGGTATGCTGGCAGTGCGCGCGGCTGGTACTGCTGCTGTTGTGGGGGCTGATACTGCTGCTGTGGGGGCTGATACTGCTATTGTGGGGGCTGATACTATAATTGTCGTTGTGGCTGCTGTTGTGTCTACTATTGTGGTTGCTAGTTCGGCTACTAAGGCCGCTGGTACTGAGGCTACTAATACTGTGGATTCGCCTACTGTTGTCTATAACCCTACTGGTTTGGCTACTGTGGTTGTTGATTCCTCACGAATTGGGGCGGATTGTTGTTCACGCTACTAACCTGCTCATGGGAGAGCGTGCCCTCAGTGGTTGGACCTGTGCTCGGAGAATTTGACACGGCAAGCTTCCGAGGTGGAGGCCTGCTAGGTCGGTGAGGATCAAAGACACTAGAGAACGTAGCATCCTTGAAAGCATTCTCACAATAACGTGCTCTTTTATAGAGCTCTGCCATATTGGTCAAGTTATTCAGGGTGAGGACTAACTTAAACTGAGGTGTAGCATTGGAGATTAACATTTTTACTTGGTCTGACTCAGACAGATGATCTTTCACTTTTTCTGCCATGTCTCTCCATCTATCAGCAAAACTGACGAATTCCTCGTCGGACTTCATTTTTTCTGCTATCAAATCAGTAATGGATAGGGAGGAGGAAATTCTATCTTGGTATCGTTGAATGAACTTTCGTGATACGATACCATAGTCCTCTATTTCAGCAAGTTCTAAAGAAAATAACCACTCGAGGGTTGGTCCCTCCAAGGATTTCCTGAACAAAAATGCCAACGACCTCTTGTCGTTTTGCCAGAAAGATGACTCATACATAAACTCCTTCAAATGAGTGAAGGGGTTACCAGTAACGTTGTATTTTTGGTACACTGGCATCTCAGAGGGTGGCAAATGGAATACAGGCAGACTTGGCAGGTTAATCTCAGGTGCAGCTTTAACTCCCATCATCTTCTGAAGGTTGTTGAACTGTTCATCCATACGCTCCATCTTTGCAAGCAGCGCTTGTGTTGTTGGATCAACCTGGGGAGGAGGGGGAGGTGGAGGTACATGATAGGCCTGTTGCCTAGAGTATTGTTGTCACTAAAAAAATGAGCAAAGAGAAAAATCCAAACATTTTTTTTAAGTAAAGAGAAGGTTAATGGAGGTTAATGGACAACAGTCATGCCTATCTTTCAAGCCAAATGAATAAAAAATGGAGCCACTCTAGGGCCCAAATGATGAAGAAATCCAATGGTACAACCGGACCCATTATCTCAAGCAAAGGAGGTCCAAACAATTGTGTAAAGATTGTCCGAGAAGGCCCAAATGAAGAAGATTTAAGGGGCAGCAGCTAAGCCCAATTTTGCAAGCCAAATGAATCAAAAAAGGGGCTACTTTAGGGCCCAAATGGTGAAGAAATCCAATGGCACAATTGAGCACATTATCTCAAGCAAAGGAGGTCCAAGCAATTTTTTAAAGAAGGCCCAAGTGAAGAAAAGTTAATGGACCGCTATCATGCCCATTCTTGCAAGCCCAAACAAGTCAAAAAGGGATTACTTTCAGTCCAAATGATGAAGAAATCCAAGGGGGCAGGTCCGGACCCATTATCTCAAGCAAAAGAAGCCTAATAGGGCCAATTTGGGTCCAAAAAGTGAAGGCCAAAGCCCAATTTCGTGGCAGCCTTTAAAAGGGCCGAAATGGTCCCCCCCATGGCCTATTCTTATCCTTTTGGCCCATGGTCAAATCTGCGCAAAGGAGGATAAGAAGAAAAGCAAGTGGTCCCCCCCTCAAGATTCTTCTAGAAGAGGGTAGGTGAAAAGCAAAAAGAGAAACCAATCATAATTCTCCATGTGTTGTGGTTGGAGGGCTCTCAAGAGGGGTTTCTTATCCCTAATTTAAGGCTAATGGATGCCTAATCTACCCCCTAAAAGTAACGTAACTTTATTTATAAAAGAACCTCCATCTTCTACAAGAAAAAGTTGGAGACAAAAATCCCAAAAAATAGAAAAGAGAAGAAGAAAAGTGAGAGAGCTTGGAGGAGCACGTCTCCCTCCTCCTTCCCCTCCATTTCCTGCATCCCAAGAGAGAAAAAAGAGTTAGAGAAGAAGAGAAAAAGAAAGGAAGAGTGCTAGAGAAGAAGAGAGCAAGATTGTGGGCTTCAAGAGCCATTCTCCCTTCTCATCCCTTCTCCAAAGTAGAGTGGGGGTAAAGAAGGGGCTTATTTCTGTCTCTTTGCTTTCTTATAATGTTTTTCTTTCAGTTTGATGTTCATAGAAACTTCTATCTCCCCCTTGATGTTCATCCATGGTGATTGAAAACAATGAAATGCAATGTTCAGATTTTCTGAGTCTGTTTTGTGAATCTGCTGGTTATCTTGCTTTCATGCTATTTTTTCCTTCATAAGGCAGGTGTTTTTCGTATGGGGATGGTAGAGGGACCTTTCTAGTTTATATAAATGCTCTTCTCAAGCCTTGAAACCCTCTAAATATAGAGATATGACCCGAAATGTGTTTTGCTGTCCATATTTTCTTAAAACTGATTTTTAATTTATTTGTCTTTGGTTTTGGGGTTTTTCAAGGTGGCTTGGCCTTCCATGACCCTTAGGAGCAGATCCCGTCCATGGATGATGTTCCCCCAAGGCCAAATGTCAAGAGAAATCCCCTAAGTTTCATATATATATTACGGTTTGAGTTTCTATTTTCATGCTGGAACCGAATGAGTTTTGTTTAGATTTTTTTCCTTTAATGGCTAAAGGTTTAGGCCCTAGAGGTTCTCAAGGAGGTTCCCTCACTAGTTGAGGATGAGCTTCTTTGGGTAGAAACCCTCTAACATGGAGCCAAGAAGGAGAGATCCATGAAAAAGATAAAAAATATACCTAAGTCTCTCATATGTTTATATTCAAGTTTTTATGATTTTTTCCCAAAGAAATGCATCTAAAATATATTTTAAATAAATATTTTAGGCATTTTACCTTTTATACCTTACTTTCTATAATTTTCGTTAGTTTTAAACCCATTTTTCACCGAAACTCCGGGTTTCAGCCTGAGTCTGAGTTTGCAGGTGCTACAGTGTTGAGTCTGCGCCTCCCTGCGCAGACTCAGCGCATGTGTGCAATTTTGAGTCTGCGCCTCTTTCAGTTGGGTTTTTGGGCTTGAGGTGATTCTTTGATCCTCCCCCAAGCTGTCCAAATGTTCCTTGGACCTAGGGTTGTCCCTTTGAAGCCCAATGAAGGTCCTAAATGGCTTGGACTTTGGGTTGTTAAGCCCTTAATGTTTCAAACTGAAGTTTTGCCATATGTTTTAAGCTTTTAAATGTTTTCTGATGTTTTTCAAGGATGTCCCGATCTAAGGGTGCCAACAATCCATTGTTGGGTAACCCATCAAGGGCCCTTACGTAAAAAACATCATTCTTGTGTTTCCATTTCTATGGGTTAATTTAGATGATATGCCCCGAAGTCCCAATGGGTTGGTAGAGTTCCTTGCTCTCCAGATGTAGAAATGGAATGGGTGATTCCCTGTGGATAACTCTTTCATTTTGAAGGCATTAAGGGCTCCCTTTGGGTGAGTGGTTGGATGCTCGGCACCCCCCCCTTTATAGCCACCTCCATGATTCATGGCTACATGTGATCCTCTAGGGAAATTAGTAGAGTTCCTTGCTCCCCAAATGTAGAGATGCTTTGGATTACCCCTTGTGGGTTTTTCTTACATCTTGAAGGCATTAAAGGCACCCTTTGGGTGAGTGGTTGGATGCTTGGCACGTCCCCCTTTACAGCCATCCCTATGGTCCATTAGCCATTACAAATTCCTTTAAGGGAGTTGGTCCTTCGGGTCCCTTCATGACATGATCCTTCATGAAGATCTTAAACCTTTTCATTGGGTTTTCCTAATGAAATGTTGAAATTCAACTTGGAATCATTATATTAAGCACTTTTAATGCTTTATAAAGTGATCCAAGAAGGATGAGATAAACATGAAGAAATCATATCATTTGAAGAAATCCACACAAAAACCACTCTTTGAAAAGGTCTCATGTAGCCATACTGAACTTCTGAGATTTCTCAGTGTTATCCTCTCCAAATTTGTGGTGATTCTTGAATCATTTCAAGTTGAAAGAGGTATAAACCTGAAATTATGCTCAGATTTTGAGTCTGTGCACCTATAACTATGGAAATTCGATTGGGAATGGGGTACAATCTGTTTTCCTCGACTCCGGATTTCATATTCTAACTTTAATGGTTGAAACTAACCCCTTGATGGATTTAATTGCAGCTTGAACTGAGCAGGAAACTTAAAATCCAATTTTCAGGCTTAAGTCTACGCCACTGTTCTGAGTCTGCACACCCTTGCGCAGACTCAACTCAAAATTGTCAAAGATGCTTTGCATGGACTGATAACCTTTTTTATGGTTCAAATAACTCAAATAATTAAAGTTAATCTTCTATTTTAAATAAACACAAATTCCAAACTTAAGTTGAGTCTGCACACCTTTTATAAGCTCATTTCAAATGAAAAAATCAACTAAACAATAAATCAAATTGCTCAAATCACTCACAATCATATATCAAACATTCCATGTCATTTAAATAAACATCCATTTACAAAAAGGATCTAAATCCCTTCAAAATAAACAAAAATTACAAGTTCAGCTGCATCTGCGCACCCCTTGCGCAGACTCAAACCCATTTTTCTTGTCTCCTTGATATTTGAAGCTCTCCAGCTCTTTGAAACTCTTGGAATTCCCCTTAACCACAGGAGATTCCATCTTTTCTAGAATCTTGCTCAAATCCTCTTTAAACTTGAGTCTGCGCATCAATCCCAAGGCCAAAACCTCATCTCTTGGCCCCCAACTCATGCCCACATCTCCAAATCTATAAATCATCACCAAACAAAACATAAAATCAAGTTATCCCACCAAAAATCCAATAAAACAATTCACAAACAAAAAAGCCACAGTTCAGACTTGAGTCTGCGCATCCTGGTACAGACTCAACCCTGAAATTCACAAAAAATAAAAAAGCAACTTCCCGAGCACTAAAAGATGATCTAAAACTCTATAAAAATCAAGTTTATTCTTATCTATCAGAATATAAAATAAAAACACCAAGTTGTTCTTGAAAAAATGCAAAAAATAACTCAAAACAAATTGGTGACAAATGAGTCTACGCTACTTAGCGCAGACTCAACCCTGAAATCCCAAATTTGGCCTTTTTGACCTTAATTCCCTCCAAATTAAATTCAAAAATTTCAATAAAAAACTTTATACTTTATATAAGTCAAAAACCTAAATAAAATCTTAAAATTTCTTTTGCAAAAAATATAAAAAATGTTTAAACACTTTAATAAACAATGAGTCTGCGCTCTATAGCGCAGACTCAACCTTAAATTTCTAAAATTTGGCATTTTGGCCATTAAATTCCCATCAAATCAAATCAAAATCTTAAGAATAAATCCTATATTTTCCACAAATCAAAACCCAAACAAAATGATAACTTTTTCCTTAAAATTACCTAAAAAATTGAAAAAATAAGCTTGTGACAGATGAGTCTGTGCTACCTTGCGCAGACTCAACCTCCAATTGGTAAAATCCAATCTTTTCAACCTTAATTCCTTTAAAATTAAATCAAAATCTTCAAGATAAAACTCTAAACTTCCTGTAATAAAAAAATCAAATAAAACTCAAATTTGGCCTTTTGCAAAACATAAAAAATACCGAAAAGAAATCTCATTTCAATTGAATTTGCACATATTGCTTATCCTTCAAAAACTTATAAATTAAAAACATAAAAAATATAAATTCTTGAAGTATTTTTCACTCAAATTAAATAAGAAAACATAAAAAACACTTTTCCATACCTTCCAAATCAAATTCAAAATCTCTTCATTTCAAATCTGAAAAAACACAATAAAAAATGTTTATTAGACTTCCTTGATAAAAAATGTCATCCACTTCAATCAAAATACCATAAAAAAGATCTTCAATCCTCTCACAAATCAAAAATTAAAATAAATACAAGCATTCTCATTGGTAACAAATAAGTCTGCGCATCCTTGCGCAGACTCAACTTCATGATTCATTTTCAAACATAAAAATTCAACAATTCTTCAATGCATCTATATAAATCAATCCAAAAAGACGAAAAAATATTTCTCATCATCATCCATCAATAAAAATCAATGAATCAAGTCTTGTTCAGACTCAACTCAAAAACTAAAAATGAGTTTTTCCTCTCAAATTAAAAAAAATTGAAATTCATTTATTTTTCAAATGCAATCTTGTATATCTTACTTATTTCATTTCAAAGGGTGTTATTTTATTCTTCCGACGATTAATCAAGGGTTTTCCCCTTAGGAGGATGTAATTAACGCTATTCCATTTATGGGTAGTGGGATCGAGTCGAAGAACTACGCATTCATCTAATTGAGTCAGGTAAAGCGCACAAATATCAAATCAAAAATAAAAAAATCAAGATCAAACGCTTTTTTTTTTTTTCCTAAAAGATGTACGACAATCTCTTTTGGAACGCCCGGTGGGACCTATCCTCCCTTCATCTTCTAGTCGGAAGAATAAGGATAACACCCATTCTTTGAAGTTATTGATTATCTCTTTGTTGTATTACAGGAGACTCAATAGAATCGAAAGTTTTCTTCGGCCCTCTGGTGGTCGAGAACCATGCTCGCTATGGCTACCTGGCGATACCTGTGGCATTCGGGAGCTTCCCTCCCGTTATTGGTTTTCCAAATTTTCTCGGGGTGGTCTTCATGCAACCTGAGATTATATCTGATAAACCCCAAGCGCAAGTAGTCAGCTACTGTGCTGTTCACTGTCATGCTGCATCATCTTCAAGATAATATCGGGGAAATATCCGAAAGGGTCAAAATCTCCAGCTCAAATCAAAGCCAGTCTCTGCACAATGGTCCAGGACCAAAAAATCAATTCTTGTTGGGAGCCTGCGAATCTTTCTAGACGGCAGCAAAGTTGATACTTCCAAAGACCGACTGGTTCCAAATATTCCAGTTCACAACTCAGTCCAAGTCTTTGAAGATATGGATAGAGAAAGAATAAAAAATGAAG
This sequence comes from Zantedeschia hybrid cultivar, assembly GCA_030544215.1. Classification (NCBI taxonomy): domain Eukaryota; kingdom Viridiplantae; phylum Streptophyta; class Magnoliopsida; order Alismatales; family Araceae; genus Zantedeschia; species Zantedeschia hybrid cultivar. The sequence goes on along the minus strand of JARZZO010000003.1, from coordinate 28,705,870 downwards.
GAAAAGAAAAAGGAAAAGCTAAGATGTTTGAAAAGCAAGAAAGAAACCCCAAACCAGCTTATTATTATGGGACAAAATATTTTCAAAAGCCACCAGCAAAACAAATCTGGGTGCCCAAATGTCAAGAAGATCGATATGCACAAGAAAAATCAAAGCGAATCTTCCAGTCACAAAGGCAGCAAATATGGAAACCAATTCAAAAGGGGTTGCCTCGTGCTGAGTTGCCAAAAAGAAAGAAGTCAAGAGAAAGATATGAAAATGAAAAGTCAAAAAAGCCTTCAAAAACATCTGTATTCCAAAGGCTGCGGCCGAAACCTCCTTCCGCAAGGAGATCAGTAGAATTCACCCAAGGAAGCTTGATGATTTATTCATGTCATATTATCAACAAGTATGGGGTACTCCCTGAAGATCTAGAAGAAATCAGAGATTTAGCCTTAAGGCCGGGTCTAGTTACTCGAAGAATGCAAGCGGCAGCCATAGTTGCCCAAAATTTTCCTATCCTATTGGAAAATATTGATGAGGAAGCGGAGCTATCTGCAAATGTCATTGAAGCATCAGGAGAAGCTCTTTCTGCACCAACAGAGCAACAACTTCCACAGCAAATCAATCAACAAAAAGAAGCAGAACCAAGCATAAATCAGTTGTTATTGCAAGAAATTGAGTTGTTGAAAAAGCAATTGAAAGAAAAAGATGCCCAAATACAAGGGGCAGGATGGGGTGGTAAAGAAGGAGGTGCTTCAACTTCCTTTTATCCTCAGGTGGTTAACCCTCCAGTTCCACCTCCTCCGCCTCAAAATCTTCTAAATATATCCATGCAGTCATCTAGGCCTGTGCCTGTGAATGAAACACCTGCATATATTCAAATGTCCAATAGTCAAGCTGCTCCTGCAACAGTATTGCAAGACAATTTGATCTCAAATTTGCTATTTCAAGCCTCCCAAGTTCAGGGAGTTAATTTCTTCCCAAATCCAGCAGATCCTGTTGTGGCTCAAAGGCTGATGCTAGAACAACTCATTGATATGAAGTTGGTAGAAAGAGTGGAAGGTACCTCCACGGTACATGATGTGTACAAAGTACCATATCCGGTGCATCATGCTATGAAGAGGCTTCCGCTGGGAATGACCAAAGTGCCCAAGTTTGAAAAATTCAATGGCCAAGGAAATCCAAAAGAACACTTGGCATATTATAATGGAACAATGGGAGACCTAGCCACTGATGAATCTTATATGCTGAAATTCTTCGGGTCTTCGCTAACTGGACTCGCATTTGAATGGTATTCTTCTCTTCGGCCTAGTTCTATTGCTGGGTGGGCCGACCTTCAGAAACAATTTCAAGACAGATTTTATCTGGTGGCGAGAGAGATCACTCTGGCAGAGCTATATACTATGAAACAAGAAAACAATGAAAATGCTTCCAAATTCATTGCTAGGTGGAGAAATCTTAGCATGAAGTGCAAAAGACCACCGTGTCAAGAAGATGCAGTGGTAATATGCAAAAGTAATCAGAAAAATTAAGTCCTTGAAAGGCTGGTAGCCATTGAAATCAAGTCTTTTGACAAATTAAATACTGTGGTATCAGAAGTCGAAAATTTTCTGAGCCGATCCAAAAGTGAACCAAGCAACAACAAAGGAAAATATGATAGAAGAAATGCTCCACGTGAGTCAAATACAGTAGATTTATCTACGTTCATCACGGAGCAACAAATTAAAAGTCCAGTCACGCAGGCTGAAACCAGCAATAATAGAAAGAAAGAAGTCCGAGCCTTATCTTCTCTCAGAGACAGAATGAACAGGCCATATAGCTTCCCAAAAGACAAAACTTGTGTTCTATTTGAATAGGCACGAAAGTACAATCAGATTGTGTTACCACAGTCGAAGAGGCCAGAAGATGCCAAGAGATCTAATGATCCAAATTATTGTCCATATCACCAAATTATGGGACATCCTATTGAAGAATGCTATGTGTTCAAAGATGCAGTTGAAAAATTAATTCAGAAAGGTGTCCTGAAGATGGAAGATCATCTTGTCGATCATCCGCAGCCTCATGCCTGGACAAAAGCAAATGTGGCATCTGTAAATGTGCATCAAATGGTTCCTATTTACCAATCATTAAGTTTAGAAACTACAGAAAGAAGCACACAAGCCACCTATGAGCAATTGGTACTTCAACTACTCCAAGCATCTCAGTGGCAAACAGTCAAAAAGAAGCCAAGATCTCAAATCAAGCAAAAATCATCAGAAGTATATACTCACGGAGGTATTCTACAAGGGTCGACATATGTTCAACCCGTCCCTCCACCAAATTTGGATAATATGATATCCAATATGTCTAAAATGGCTCTATCTGCGCCGGTCAAAGCTGCAGCTTCAGGCAAAAAACAATGTATGTCTTTCCCTCAACAGGAGACATCCCAATCAAGTTCAAGTTACCCTGCTCCAGCAAGCAGCATATGGAAATGGGTAGATCCTCGTACTGTAAGGAGGGTTACCAACAGAAGAAGAAAAAGAGAAATACCAATACCAATTCTACCTAAGGGTAAAGATCCGCTATCAAAATTGCAACAGCTAATATACAGCTTGGATGAATATGAACAGCCTCAAAGAAAGCCAATAAAGCTGAAGCATTATATCCCATGGGGGAAACTCCAAAATATGACAGTGAAGCAAATACATGAAGAAGCCCTATTCTGGGAATATGAAGTCAAAAAGTCGAAGACTGATGATAATCATGAAAATGGAAAAGAAGAGTAGGAAGGCACTTGCACTGTCATGTCTTGCAACACAATATCAGCAATAAATGAAAGCGAAGATGATGAGGAGGAAGAAATATTCCTTGCTCCAAAAATGGACGTGATGGAAAGCTCTACATTAACTCCAAATGAGCAACATGTCACCCGCTCTGGCAAAAAGTGGGGACGGAAGCCTCCATTGGCTACCACTCAAAAAATTATCCAGCTTCAGGGGGAAACACCATATGTCATCTCAGAACTAGAATTTAGAGGAATGGAATCCATGCCTTTGTCAAAAAGAAATGTTCAAATCCCGCCTCCGCTCGGGCTATATCCAGAAAATTTTGGTCAAGAAAATGGGGTGTTACCCTCTTTATATGAATTTATGACAATTCAAAAGCCTGCAAAGAAAGGTAAACAAGTCCAGCAGCAGCCGTCTGAAGAACAAGACCCTCAGGTTGCCTCTCTAGAAGTTCATGATAATGAAAAAACAGAAAAGAAAGTTATCGGTTTACTAAAAAGGTTGCCATCTAAATTTACTGTGTGGGAAGTTTTGTCACTCAGTGAGGAATTGCGGAGTGCTCTCATCGCAACTTTAAAAACTCCTCAAATTTATGAAGCTCATGCAGCAGAAATTCAAGAAATACCATATGAGTCATTCACGGCTTCCATCACCTTCACTGAAGATGATATGTTGCTGCCTACAAATGACCACAACAGGCCACTCTACATGAGAGGAAAGATAAATGGACAATCTGTCAATAGAATTCTAGTTGATCAAGGCTCTGCTGTCAGCATCATGCCTTTTAGAACTTTCCAGAAATTTCATTTTCATATGCACCTAAGAAGAGTGCAAAATTTCAAAATAGCTGGATTCAACCAGAAGTCAGAAACACCAATTGGGGCAGCTGAATTTGAAATAGTCGTCAGTGACTTTCATTTCACAGTCCTCTTCCATATCATAAATTCTGATACCACATACAAAGCTTTGCTTGGGCAACCATGGATACATCAATATTTTGTGGTGCCCTCCTCATTGCAATAATGCATCAAATTTCCCTGGAAAGGACAAATACAGCGAGTCTTCGCTGATCTCGAGCCTTTTGAGGTTCATGAATGCCATCTTATGGATCCCAATCTCTATATACCTCCACCCCTGGAGGAAAAAGAAGAAATATAAAAGCCTGATACCAGTCGGAGCAAGGAATGGTTCCCTCCTCCCTCCTCCACAAAATATCGGCTCTCTCAGTCTTGAAGACAAAGAAGCTACAGTTCTGAAAAGTCCTTCAGTAGAGACAACCAAACTACAAGATGTACTCTCTATAGAAGTCATGGTCCCAGTCGGACTAATACATCCTATGGAAGAGTATGAATGTCAGCTCATAGAGCCTTTGAAGAAATTTGTGGTTCCTCACGAAGATGGACATAAAACAGTCTTTTATAGAGCTGATGAGCAGTCGGCTACTGAAGACAAAGATTGCTATATTCCTGATATAGAAGAAGAATTATGGGTTGACATCATGGGTCTCCCAGACATGACAAAGCATACTGAGGAATTAGCTAAGGCTCAGTCAATTTCCTTATATCAAACAAAAAAGGAATGGAGCAGGTTCCAACAGCTATGGTACCCTCCTAACATGTCCAAAGCATTGATGCAACATACAAAATATCCAGGCTTGGGATATACCTTGCCGGAAGAAGAAACTCCTGAATTCTCAGCAAATATGACATCTCTTTTGCCATAAATATCAGAAATTGCACAAGCAATATATGATGACTATGATGAAGAGCAGCCCACTGGTCAGTCTATTCTAGGAAGCCAGCCAGAAGCTAATCAATCTCCTATTCCGGCATGTCAATGCTGGAAACATCTTGAAGAAGAAGACATCCAAGTCGCAGAAGTCAAGAAAAATGATATCCCAAGTTCCAATATGGTTCAGAATATACCAGAAGAACAAGAAATTCCATCTATCACCCCTGAACCTCATGATAACACAGGTCAAAGGGAAGATGAGCTCACTCAGCTTATAGAAAATCAACAGGCAGATCCTGCCCCAAATATTTTCACAGCAAATCAATCAACTAAAATTGACCAAGAAGTCAACGAAATTGAAGCAGAAATGGAAGAAGAAGTAAATGAAGAAGATCTAATAGAGCTCCAACCAGCACCTCCAGAACTTGAAGATGGAGGGCAAGCTACGGTTGATGAACTCCTCGAAATCAATTTGGGCTATGAAGAAGACCCAAGACCTACAGATATAAGTACATTGCTCAGTCAAGATCAACAGCAAGCATATATTTCGCTTCTGAAGGAATTCCTGGATTGTTTTGCCTGGTCCTATAAAGAAATGCCTGGGTTAGATCCCGAAGTAGCTCAACATGAGCTGGCCATTGATCCAGCCATCGAGCCAATCAAACAAGCTCCGAGAAGAATGAGGCCGGAGCTGATAAACAAAATCAATGTTGAAGTCGACAAGTTATTATTGATGTTGGCTTCGTACAAGAAAATCAATATACAACATGGCTAGCAAATATTGTTCCAGTCAAAAAGAAGAATGGACAGATCAAAATCTGTGTAGACTTAAGAGATCTAAACAAGGCATGCCCAAAGGATGACTTCCCAGTGCCTGTTACCGAAATTATGGTCGATGCCACCACAGGACATGAAGCTTTGTTTTTTATGGATGGATCGTCGGGATATAATCAAATATGGATGGCTGACAAGGATAAGATCCATACTGCCTTTAGAACTCCTAAAGGAATCTTCCACTACAAAAGAATGCCCTTCGGCCTCAAGAACGCTGGTACAACATTCCAAAGAGCAATGACCAAGATATTTGATGAATTCCTTCATCAACAAGTTGAATGTTATATTGATGACCTAGTTGTCAAAACCAAGAAAAGGTAAGATCATATGCAAGATATCCACACCATATTTGAAAGGCTGAGGCAATACAGCTTGAAAATGAACCCCATGAGGTGTGCCTTCGGGGTTTCAAGTGGCAAATTTTTGGGCTTTATTGTCAGATATAGGGGCATCGAAATAGACCCAGCCAAAATCAAAGCTATCCAGGAGCTTCCGCCTCCGAAGAATCTCAAAGAGCTGCAATCCCTTCAGGGACGGCTCGCATACGTTCGAAGGTTCATATCCAACCTAGCCGGACGGTGTGAACCCTTCTCTAAATTAATAAAGAAAGATGTCCTATTCATATGGGATGATGAATGTCAAAATGCGCTTGAGAAAATCAAGCAATACCTTGCATCGCCGCCTGTACTGGGGGCAACTATCAAAGGCCAGTCATTAATCTTATATATCGCTGCTCAGGAGACTTCTCTGGGGGCAATGCTGGCACAAGACAATGAAGAAGGCAAAGAGCAAGCACTATATTACTTAAGCAGAAGGCTGATCGGGGCTGAACTCTGGTACTCACCTATCGAAAAGATATGTTTGGCCCTAGTCTTTGCAGCTAAAAGACTCGGGCACTATATGCTATCACATGAAATCCAGCTCATCTCTAGGGCTGATCCTCTCAAATATATCCTCAATTGACCAGCTTTGAAAGGTCGTTTGGGCAAATGGACAGTCCTCCTCATGGAGTTCGGCATTAAATATGTCCCTCAGAAAGCCATCAATGGTCAAGCCATCGCAGACTTCTTTGCGGCACATCTAGTGCCAGAAGATTCACCGTTGGTCACCGATTTGCCAGATGAAGAAACATTAGAAGCTAACCATACAGAACAAAAGATATGGCAGCTATATTTTGACGGGGCCTCCCGTTCAGCAATTGCACAAGATGGTACATTCACTACGAAGGCCGGGGCAGGCATTGTCCTGATATCTCCAGAAGGCGAGGTTCTGCATACCGTGTGTTCCTTAACTAAGCCATGCACCAACAATAAAGCTGAATATGAAGTTTTGATAGTTGGCCTGGAAGTTGCTCTGGATATGGGCATTCAAATGATTTAAGTCCATGGAGATTCGATGTTGATTATATACTAAGTCCAAGGAATATATGATGTCAAAAAGCTCGAGTTGATTCCTTATCACAAGAGGGCCCTCAAGCTGATACAAAGATTCTATTTCTTTGAAATCAACCATATCAACCGCAGTGCAAATGCTCAAGCTGATGCTCTGGCTAAATTAGCAAGTTCTCTAGCTCTGCCGCCAGAAGGGTCCCTTGAAATATGGGTCAAGAAAAGAAGATTGTTACCAACTGTGTTGGGAGAAGAAACAGAAATACAAACAGAAGCATGTGCAGTGGAAGAAGCCGATAAGCCTGATTGGAGGGAAATACTTCTCAACTAGTTCAAGCATAAAATATTGCCAAGCACCCGAATCAAGCGTGCTAAACTGATCCGTATTAAGGATTCATATGAATACAAAGGAGACACTCTCTTTCGAGTGGCATATGATGGCAAAAGAAAAGTTCTCCTCAGATGCCTATCACCAAAAGAGATAGCTGAAGCGTTGAGGGAAATACATGCCGGGGTCTGTGGTGCTCACCAGTCCGGCCTCATGATGAAAAATCAACTCAAACAATTGGGCTACTACTGGCCCACAATGTTCGATGATTGTGAGCATTATGACAAATCATGTCACAAATGCCATGAACATGGCCCAATTCCAAGAAAACCTCCAGTACCCTTGCACCCTACAGCACCATCATGGCCTTTTGCCGAATGGGGCATGGACGTTGTCGGTCCATTCATACCCTCTTCAAGCGGTGCTAAATATATTCTGGCCGCCACGGATTATTTTTCCAGATGGGCCGAAGCAGTAGCATTAAGAGAAGTCACCGGGAAAGCCGTTGAAAAGTTCCTCTGCCAAAATATGTTGTTCCGATATGGTGCACCCAGTCGGATCATCTCAAATAATGGAACATGCTTCCGAAATCAAATCATATACAAGCTAGTTGCGAAATTCAAAATTGATTGGAGGACCTCTACAGTCTACAATCCACAAGCCAATGGGTTAGCAGAAGCCTTTAACAAGACTCTATGCAACCTTCTGGCAAAGACAGTCAATTCAACTAAGAAAGATTGGGAAGAAAGAATGTATGAAGCATTATGGGCTTATAGAACCATATACAAAACTCCAACAGGTTGTTCTCCCTATTCCTTAGTATATGGGTCAGAGGCAGTCGTACCAATTGAATTGGAAGTCCCCTCTTTGCGCATTGCCTTAGAGAAGGGGCTTATCAAAGAAAATCAATCAAATGCAGAAAGGCAGCTCGAGGAGTTATTAGCCTTGGAAGGTCACAGACTTGGAGCCCAACAAAATATCCAGATATATCAAGCTCGCATGACTCGAGCATTTGATAAACTAGTCAAAGAAAGAGCCTTCAAGAAAGGAGACCTAGTTATGGTCAAAAGAAGAAAAGTCATGGCGTCAAATCCAAAAGGGAAGTTGACCAGTAATTGGATTGGCCCCTATGTCGTCAAAACTGTTTATGAAGGAGGAGCATACACCCTCACCAATCATAAGGGAGAAGTGTAGTTTCCTCCCTTAAATGGTAAACATATGAAGCGCTATCATGCGCTACCTCCATGCTTTCCAAGTGAAGGTTGAAAGAATACATGAAGTACTGTCTACGGTGTGAATATGACCACCATGAAGACAGTCAAAAGAAATCATCCAGTTCTCGAGATGTATTCCCCCGAGGCTATAAATCTTAAATGGCATAGTAAATTTAACCTGCCTATATGAGCCAAGGACATTGAAGAGGCTCCAAAAGGCTTTACGAAGCCGCCCCAAAGCACCTCATGGGTTGCCAATGAAGAAATGCCATTGAAAAAGAAAGAAAAAGAAAAAAGTTGGCACGACTATCCCGCTAGTCAGGCAATGGGGCTGAGGCAAACCCGGTGCGGAGGGAGTATAAATCATTTCCCACTTCCCGTTTTGTAACCGGTCGAAGTTTCCAATCAAATCAATCTGAATCGATGATGTTTTTCGATTCTGAAATTGTTTGATATAAACATGCATATGTCTTGCAACCTTGTCTCTTCAATGAACAGGGGGCAAGAAGCTACAAAAAAACAGAAAAGATGGCCCGAGTCCTACTGGACCTTGCTATTCAAGTCCCAATTCAAATCCAAGCTCAAAAATTGAAGCATAAATTCAAATACAAGCTCAAAGTCAAGTATGGACTGACCTGGGTCAGCAAGGCTCCACCACTCAAGTTCAAAGCTCCAGCTCAAACTCAAGTATAAAATCAAATTCAAAATTCAAGTTCAAAGTTCAAGAACAAAAGCTTCAAATTAAGGAGCAAATTCAAATTCAATTCAAATCTTGAGCTCCGCCTGAAGAGTAAACTGAAGTTCAAAAGTAAATCAGCTTGAGTCCACAGGACCCGCCGCTTAAATTGAAGCTCAAGTTAAAAATTCAAGTTCAAATCCAAGCCCAAGTTCAAATCGGCTTGAGTCAATAAGACCCGCCGCCTAAATTCAAGACCAAATTCAAGTTCAAAATTCAAAGCTCCAAATCAAGCTCGAGCCCAAAATGCAAGTTCAAAGCTCCAGCCAAAGAGCAAGTACAAATTCAAGTATAAGTCAGCCTGAGCCAACAGGACCCACTGCTTAAATTCAAGACCAAAGTCCAAGTTTAAAGCAAGAAGATGGCCCGGTTTCATTTGATTCCGCCATCTAAGGTCAAAACAAAGAAGATGGTCCGGGTTTATTTAACCCCTCCATTCAAAGCTCAAGTTCAAGTTTAAATCGGCCTGGGTCAATAGGACTCGCCGATTAAATTCAAAGCTCCTGTTCAAATTCAAGTTCAAAATCCAAGAGTAAAACAAAGTTGAAAGCAAGAGAATGGCTTGGGTTCATTCAATCCCGCCATTCAAAGTACAAATTCAGAGCTCCAATTGAAGTTCAAATGCAAAAAACCAAGCCTAAATCAAAGCTCAAGTTCAAATGCAAATCGGCCCAAGTCAGCAAGACTCTGCCGTTCAAGTTCAAAATCAAATCCAAATGCAAATTGGCATGTGTCCCACTAGATTCCGCCATCCAAGCATAAAACAAGAAAGATGGCCCAGGTTCATTTGACCCCGCCATTCAAGCTCAAATTCAAATCGGCTTGAGTCAACAAGACCCGCCGCACAAATCCAATCTTAAATTCAAGTTCAAGATTCAAATACAAGCCGGCGTGGGTCCTACTAGACTCTACCACCCAAGTTCAAAGCAAGTTTGAAACAAAGAAGGTGGCTTGGTGCATTCAGCACCGCCACTCAATTTCAAGCCCAAAGTCAAATCTAAGTGCAAGCAAATTTAAACCAAAGCAAAGTAAGTTGACCAGGGTCTTCAACGACTACGTCGCATCGGTGGCTGGCCCGGGTCCCTCATGACTCCGTCATCCCCGAAAGACCAGGTCTCCGAGAGGGGTTAAAGCAAAGCAAAGTAAGTCGACCAGGGTCTTCAACGACTATGTCGCATCGGTGGCTGGCCCGGGTCCCTCGTGACTCCGTCATCCCAGAAAGACCGGGTCTCGAGAGGAGTACTTCGTCAACAATCAAGCAAATTCAAATCAAAGCAAAGTAAGTCGACCGGGGTCTTCAACGACTACGTCGCACCGGCTGATGGCCTGGGTCCCTCGTGACTCCACCATCCCCGAAATTACTGGGTCTCTGAGAAGAGTATTCCGTACTCCCTATCTACCTCGGCTATAAACCTATGAGTCTGATGTGGTAGTTAGGGTTCATCCATTCAAAATCACTCCTAGTTATCATGACCAAAAGCCTTCAAGCCCATCATTGATAATTAGGGTCCTCATGACCTAGGTATCTAGATTTGCATCATCCAAACACCCCTATCTACTTCGGGCTACAAACCTATGAGTCTGCTTGAAGTATTATGGGTTCATGCATTTCAAATCATACCTATGTTACCACGACCAAAAACCTATGAGTCCGTCGTTGGTACTTAGGATTTGCATGGCGTAGACCCTTCCGGTCTATTGCCACCCTGCATAGTGGTTAAGATCCTTACGATCTTTGCCACCCCAATAAAAGCTCATACCCTTACGGTTTGTGCCATTTTCAATAAACAAGTGATTGAGGTATTCATTGTCCCTCACTCTGTCCTTCCTTTTTAAGCTTCAATAATCCCCATAACATTGTTAGTTATGGAAGCCAATAAATATTGCTAAGTCATCTTCATTTGAAATCTTTTCCTTTTAGCTTTGCAGTTACCATGGATGCATACTTCACTCTACTTCATTAACAACAAGGGGAGAGAGAGGGATAAAAAAAAAATGAGAGAAAAGTCAAAAGGGGCTTAAAAATAGAGATGCCTCGCCGGACTTGATCGTACCTTATGTGGTCAAGGGAAACAAGGGCTATATACCCGGCTGTGGTGAAAACCCAAAAGGGCGCCACAGGCAAAATCGGGAATCCCGCCGTGTGAAAATCCGAAAGGGCGCATGGTCAAAAGCTAGAGGGGGCCGACTCCGGTGAAAACCCAAAAGGGCACTTGGGTCGGTAAAGTGAATATTAAAAAACAAAAGAGAAAAGAAAATTCAAGCATGTCATTCATTGAAAGGAGGATATGATACAAAATTCTCTTTATATATGCCAAAAGTTACAAGAATGACTTCCATCCCAGTCTACATGGAAAAGCAAAAAGGAAATACCCTTCCCAATTACAAAGTTCAGTTATAAATAACATCATGGATCCTCAAGTAACATGGACAGCAGCGGAAGTCCTTCTCCAACTTGAGTATGTAACTTAGAAAGAGCTTCCTCTTCAGTCTAAACCTTATGGTTAAACAGTCAAAAATCAATGGCTCTTCTCTGAAGCCCCATTTACATGGAGAAAGAAATAGCCCATGCCGCCTCTGTTTCGAGTCTGGGATACCTCTGTCATATCCCCACTTGGCAGGAATAAATGAAGGTGAGCGGGTCAGAATGCCATCCTGAGGACACATGATATTAGTCCTACTGGGCATGAGCATGTCTCTAGCATAGCGCGGCTTGAACAAAGATTCTCCACGGGTTACAGTTCCCCTCAGGTTGTCTCAAAATTTCAAAATGGCATCTTCGGCATAAAAAGCCCTCCTTTTAGAACGCACTCCATTGACCTTGAAGTCAAGCAAAAAGTTGTACAAATGCTGATCACTGGGAAAGTGAACTGGATAATCTTTGTCCTGTCTATATTTATAGAATCCTTTTGAAAAGACAAGTCTGCTCTCATCAACCTTGCCATCTTATTCATCGACAAAGGGATGGTCTAAGACAGCAACCTCAAAAAATTGTAGTTCACTGTCTTCATCTATGCCTACTGCTGGTGTCAAGTAAAAGGGACTTATCACAGGCCCACTCTCTTCAACCATCATAGGAGTCTATTCAGAAGACCCTGTTGGAGAAATTGGCACATCTTCGGAGACAGTCTCAGGCATCACAGCTTTGTCTTTCCCTCGAGAAGCCATTATACTGAAAAAGAAGAGACAACAAGTCAAATCAAATGCAAAAAGCCTTCCTCGAAAAAGAAAATTCTGTCAAAATTTCGGCAGCATCTCCCCTTAAAGGAGGGCTGTTAAAATTTTATCGAGAGCCATCCGGGACAGACCGAGATGCTCCGATAAGAAGAAGACCCATGTCAAAGACAGAGGGGTGTAGAAATGGCATTCTAGCAACCCACTTCCCGAGAGCTGAGCTACAACCGGGACTAGGTACTGAAGCCGCAGCCCTAGGGATTGCTCCCATGGGAACTGCCAAAGTCAAACAGCAAGATGATGATCCACCCGACCTGCAATCGCTACAGTAATGAGTTTGCGCCTACTGTAGATCGGCGAGCTCAGAGTCGGTTTCCTGCAAAAAGAAGGCAAAGAAAAAATGTTAGAAGATGAATACAAGGCAGAAGGGACCCTCTTTACTCTCCCCATGCCCAAATCAATGGCGGCCAACAACACCACATCAGTCCCACCGGCCAAAAAATCAGAAAAAAGGCTTTGCCTTTCACCTTCAACCAATAGATGAGACGCTGGTGAAGAGGCTGAACTGTGATCCGAAGTCTGCCGCCGACTGTGCCTACCAGACCAGCCTCCCTTGTGCACACCAACAACCGCGTGGCTGAAGCCCGCAAGCCCAACCAGTGAAGGCTTTCCCTGTGATAGCGGCGGTGCACCCCAAGAACTTCTGCGACACCCGCTGCCAAGGAAGAAAAAGAAGAACAAAGCCTGATCTATAAGTCGTGCCCTGACCGCCTCAAGCCCTGCGGTTCAAGACCCCCCAAGCGGGGGAAGGCCAACGCACAGACAGTGGTGGTGGCACCCCCTGAAGACCCTTCTGGCTCCGGTCACAGGCAAGAACGAAGAGGAGGAAGGGCTCGGTGGCGGTGAGCTGCGACAACGACGACTGGCTCCCACGGCTCCAACAGCTTCATCCACCGGCGATGGCAAGAGGAGGAAGAGGAAGAGGCGGACTGGCGCTTAGAATCCCCCAGCAGAAAAAGCAAAAGGAAAAGCCCGCCCCCTTCCCTCTTTTATAGCCGACCGGGTCGGTTTTGAAGCCTTAGCCGGTCCAAGGCCCGAACCGGACTGAACCGGCGCAGACTCAATGGCATATGCCCCCTCTTTCAAACTTCACGTACGCGAATCGGTTTGAAGCCAAGATGGAACCGAACCAGCGCATACTCGAGCGGATCTGTCCCCTTTCTCTCAAACTCAATATATATGGCCAGGTTTGGAGCCGAATTGAAGCCCGAACCAGCGCAGACTCAAAGGGCACATGCCCCATCCTCTAAATTGAAGAAATCCGGTCGTTTTAAAGTCCAAGTTAAACCTGGACTGGCGCAGACTCAAAAGGGTATACTAACTTATGGTTGCCCGAACCTCGAGACCCGATCTGAGTCGGTCGCGAAAACAAATTCAAGAAGGAATCATAGTGATTGCAGCAGTCCTCAAGTCAAACAAGTCCTCAATGGATGAATGAAGACCTTTAAGTGGGCCCGGCTTTAAACGGTGAGCCGCTTAAATGGGATAAGTACGTAACAATGGGCCACGCATACAACTCACTTCGTTGCCTCCGGTCTCCGTACGTGAGCCGTATGCGTGGGGGGCATTTGTTGTCACTAAAAAAATGAGTAAAGAGAAAAATCCAAACATTTTTTTTTAAGTAAAGAGAAGGTTAATGGACAGCAGTCATGCCTATCTTTCAAGCCAAATGAATAAAAAATGGGGCCACTCTAGGGCCCAAATGATGAAGAAACCAAATGGTACAACTGGGCCCATTATCTTAAGCAAAGGAGGTCCAAACAATTGTGCAAAGATTGTCCGAGAAGGCCCAAATGAAGAAGATTTAAGAGATAGCAGCTAAGCCCAATTTTGCAAACCAAATGAATCAAAAAAGGGGCCACTCAAGGGCCCAAATGGTGAAGAAATTCAATGGCACAATCGGGCCCATTATCTTAAGCAAAGGAGGTCCAAGCAATTTTTAAAGAAGGCCCAAGTGAAGAAAAGTTAATGGACAGCTGTCATGCCCATTCTTGCAAGCCCAAAGAAGTCAAAAAGGGGTTACTTTCAGCCTAAATGATGAAGCAATCCAAGGGGCAGGCCCGGGCCCATTATCTCAAGCAAAAGAAGCTCAATAGGGCCAATTTGGGCCCAAAAAATGAAGGCCAAAGCCCAATTTCGTAGCAGCCTTTAAAAGGGCCCAAATGGTCCCCCCCATGGCCTATTCTTATCATTTTGGCCCATGGTCAAATCTGCCCAAAAGAGGATAAGAAGAAAAGCAAGTGGTCCCCCCCTCAAGATTCTTCTAGAAGAGGGTAGGTGAAAAGCAAAAAGAGAAACCAATCATGATTCTCCAAGTGTTGTGGCCTCGTTGGAGGGCTCTCAAAAGGGGTTTCTTATCCCTAATTTAAGGCTAATGGATGCCTAATCTACCCCCCAAAAGTAACGCAACTTTATCTATAAAAGAACCCCCATCTTCTACAAGAAAAAATTGGAGACAAAAATCCCAAAAAATAGAAAAGAGAAGAAGAAAAGTGAGAGAGCTTGGAGGAGCACGTCTCCCTCCTCCTTCCCCTCCATTTCCTGCATCCCAAGAGAGAAAAAAGAGTTAGAGAAGAAGAGAAAAAGAAAGGAAGAGTGCTAGAGAAGAAGAGAGCAAGATTGTGGACTTCAAGAGCCACTCTCCCTTCTCATCCCCTCTCCAAGGTAGAGTGGGGGTGAAGAAGGGGCTTATTTCTGTCTCTTTGCTTTCTTATAATGTTTTTCTTTCAGTTTGATGTTCATAGAAACTTCTATCTCCCCCTTGATGTTCATCCATGGTGATTGAAAACAATGAAATGCAATGTTCAGATTTTCTGAGTCTGTTTTGTGAACCTGCTGGTTATCTTGCTTTCATGCTATTTGTTCCTTCATAAGGCAGGTGTTTTTCGTATGGGGATGGTATAGGGACCTTTCTAGTTTATATAAATGGTCTTCTCAAGCCTTGAAACCCTCTAAATATAGAGATATGACCCGAAATGTGGTTTGTTGTTCATATTTTCTGAAAACTGATTTTTCATTTATTTATCTTTGGTTTTGGGGTTTTTCAAGGTGGCTTGGCCTTCCATGACCCTTAGGAGCACATCCCCTCCATGGATGATGTTCTCCCAAGGCCAAACATCAAGAGAAATCCCCTAAGTTTCATATATATATATTAAAGTTTGAGTTTCTGTTTTCATGCTGGAATCGAATGGGTTTTGTTTAGATTTTTTCCTTTAATGGCTAAGGGTTTAGGCCCTAGAGGTTCTCAAGGAGGTTCCCTCACTAGTTGAGGATGAGCTTCTTTGGGTGGAAACCCTCTAACATGGAGCCAAGAAGGAGAGATCCATAAAAAAGATAAAAAATATACCTAAGTCTCTCATATGTTTATATTCAAGTTTTTATGATATTTTCCTAAAGAAATGCATTTAAAATATATTTTAAATAAATATTTTAGCCCTTGTACCTTTTGTACCTTACTTTCTATCATTTTGGTTAGTTTTAAACCCATTTTTCACCGAAAATCCGAATTTCAGCCTGAGTCTGCGTTTGCAGGTGCTACACTGTTGAGTCTGCGCCTCCCTGCGCAGACTCAGCGCTTGTGTGCAGTTTTGAGTCTGCGCCTCTTTCAGTTGGGTTTTTGGGCTTGAGGTGATTCTTTGACCCTCCCCCAAGCTGTCCGAATGTTCCTTGGACCTAGGGTTGTCCCTTTGAAGCCCAATGAAGGTCCTAAATGGCTTGGACTTTGGGTTGTTAAGCCCTTAATATTTCAAACTGAAGTTTTGCCATATGTTTTAAGCTTTTAAATATTTTCTGATGTTTTTCAAGGATGTCCCGATCTAAGGGTGCCAACAATCCATTGTTGGGTAACCCATCAAGGGCCCTTACGTAAAAAACATCATTCTTGTGTTCCCATTTCTATGGGTTCATTTAGATGATATGCCCCGAAGTCCCAATGGGTTGGTGGAGTTCCTTGCTCTCCAAATGTAGAAATGGAATGGGTGATTCCCTGTGGATAACCCTTTCATTTTGAAGGCAATAAGGGCACCCTTTGGGTGAGTGGTTGGATGCTTGGTACGCCCCCCTTTATAGCCACCTCCATGGTTCATGGCTACATGTGATCCTCTAGGAAAATTGGTGGAGTTCCTTGCTCCCCAAATGTATAGATGCTTTGGATTACCCCTTGTGGGTTTTTCTTACATCTTGAAGGCATTAAGGGCACCCTTTGGGTGAGTGGTTGGATGCTCGGCACGCCCTCCTTTACAGCCATCCCTATGGTCTATTAGCCATTACATATTCCTTTAAGGGAGTTGGTCCTTCGGGTCCCTTCATGCCATGATCCTTCATGAAGATCTTAAACCTTTTCATTGGGTTTTCTTAATGAAATGTTGAAATTCAACTTGGAATCATTATATTAAGCACTTTTAATGCTTTATAAAGTGATCCAAAAAAAATGAGATAAACATGAAGAAATCATGTCATTTGAAGAAATCCACATAAGAACCACTCTTTGAAAAGGTCTCATGTAGCCATACTCAACTTCTGAGATTTCTCAGTATTATCCTCCCCAAATTTGTGGTGATTCTTGAATCATTTCAAGTTGAAAGAGGTATAAACCTGAAATTATGCTCAGATTTTGAGTCTACGCACCTATAACTATGAAAATTTGATTGGGAATAGGGTACAATCTGTTTTCCTCGACTCCGGATTTCATAATCTAACTTTAATAGTTGAAACTAACCCCTTGATGGATTTAATTGCATCTTGAACTGTGCAGGAAACTCAAAATCCAATTTTCAGGCTTGAGCCTGCGCCATTGTTCCGAGTCTGCGCACCCTTGCGCAGACTCAACTCAAAATTGTCAAAGATGCTTTGCATGGACTGATAACCTCTTTAATGGTTCAAATAACTCAAATAATTATAGTTAATCTTCTATTTTAAATAAACACAAATTCCAAACTTAAGTTGAGTCTGCACACTTTTCATAAGCTCATTTCAAATAAAAAAATCAACTAAACAAAAAATTAAATTGCTCAAATCACTCACAATCATATATCAAACACTCCATGTCATTTAAATAAACATCCATTTACAAAAAGGTTCCAAATCCCTTCAAAATAAACAAAAATTACAAGTTCAGCTGAATCTGCGCACTCCTTGTGCAGACTCAAACCCATTTTTCTTGTCTCCTTGGTATTTGAATCTCCCCAGCTCTTTAAAACTCTTGGAATTCCCCTTAACCACAAGAGATTCCATCTTTTCAAGAATCTTGCTCAAATCCTCTTTAAACTTGAGTCTACGCATCAATCCCAAGGTCAAAACCTCATCTCTTAGCCCCTAAATCATGCACGCAGCTCCAAATCTATAAATCATCACCAAACAAAACATAAAATCAAGTTATCCAACCAAAAATCCAATAAAACAATTCACAAATAAAAAATCCACAGTTTAGACTTGAGTCTACGCATCCTAGTGCAGACTCAACCTTGAAATTCACAAAAAATAAAAAAGCAACTTTTCGAGCACTAAATGATTATCTAAAACCCTCTAAAAATCAAGTTTATTCTTATCTATCAGAATATCAAATAAAAACACCAAGTTTTTCTTGAAAAAAATACAAAAAACAACTCAAAACAAATTGGTGACAAATGAGTCTGCGCTACCCAGCGCAAACTCAACCCTGAAATCCTAAATTTGGCCTTTTTGACCTTAATTCCCTCCAAATTAAATCCAAAAATATACATAAAAAAATTTATACTTTATATAAGTAAAAAACCTAAATGAAAGCTTAAAATTCCTTTTGCAAAAAATATAAAAAATGTTTAAACACTTTGATAAACAATGAGTCTGCGCTCTATAGCACAGACTCAACCTTAAATTTCTAAAATTTGGCATTTTGGCCATTAAATTCCCATCAAATCAAATCAAAATCTTAAGAATAAATCCTATATTTTCCACAAATCAAAACCCAAATAAAAATGATAACTTTTTCCTTGAAATTACCTAAAAAATTGAAAAAATAAGCTTGTGACAGATGAGTCTGCGCTACCTTGCACAGACTCAACCTCCAATTAGTAAAATCCAATCTTTTCAACCTTAATTCCTTTAAAATTAAATCAAAATCTCCAAGATAAAACTCTAAACTTCCTGTAAATCAAAAAATCAAATAAAACTCAAATTTGCCATTTTGCAAAGCATAAAAAGTACCTAAAAGAAATCTCATTTCAATTAAATTTGCACATATTGCTTATCCTTCAAAAACTTATAAATTCAAAACATAAAAAATATAAATCCTTGAAGTATTTTTCACTCAATTCAAATAAGAAAACATAAAAAATACTTTTCCATACCTTTCAAATCAAATTCAAAATCTCTTCACTTCAAATTTGAAAAAACACAATAAGAAATGTTTATTAAGCTTCCTTGATAGAAAATGTCATTCACTTCAATCAAAATACCGTAAAAAAGATCTTCAATCCTCTCACAAATCAAAAATCAAAATAAATACAAGCATTCTCATTGGTAACAAATGAGTCTGGCATCATTGCGTAGACTCAACTTCATGATTCATTTCCAAACATAAAAATTCAACAAATCTTCAATGCATACATATAAATCAATCCAAAAAGACTAAAAAATGTCTCTCATCATCATCTATCAATAAAAATCAATAAATCAAGTCTTGTGCAGACTCAACTCAAAAACTAAAAATGAGTTTTTCTTCTTAAATAAAAAAAAACTGAAATTCATTTATTTTTCAAATGCAATCTTGTATATCTTACTTATATCATTTCAAAGGGTGTTATTCTATTCTTCAGACGATTAATCAAGGGTTTTCCTCTTAGGATGATGTAATTAACTCTATTCCATTTATGGGTAGCGGGATCGGCTCGAAGAACTACGCATTCATCTAATTGAGTCAGGTAAAGCGCACAAATAACAAATCAAAAATCAAAAATCAAAAAATCATGATCAAGTGCATTTTTTTTTTCCTAAAAAATGTACGACAATTATGTAGGGCATGTGGGACAATAGAGATGAGGTCCAGCAGAGCTTCCGCAATGCCCGAGGGCATTATGGTAAGTAGGCGTCAGCGGCCTGACCGGTTGCCTCGAAGAAGAAAGTTGTGGCCCAGCTGGCCGAGAGGTTGAGACTTGATGGCCTTCCATGGCCTGGGGAATGAAGGAAGTATGATGAGGAGGAGGTTGAGGAATGATAGGGGGAGCCGCAGGATTCGGCTCGGCAGACTGCATAGGCAAGAACTACCAAAGCATTCACTAGATCTGGGGGATCGGAGGATGAGGGATCATTCGGGTTCATGCCCCACTTGAAAATAGGATTAGGAATCGCATGCACATGCGGAGAAAGATCAGAATATTGATCATGAGCACAAGGAAGAGGGGTTTGTTGGTTTCTCTGGTATCGAACTGGACAAGAATGGGGATTACGGGGGGCATCAGCATCTCTCCCGCTTTTAAAGTGGTAATCAGACTCAAGAGGGGCATTAGCATCTCCCTCATAGTTGACTAGGGCATCTGGAGCCATGCTCAAATCCCTACCTGATCGAAGTAGCATGATATGAGATTTTTTCAAAGATTTGCAGAGAAGTTGCATAGAGATAAGCAAACAAGTGGATGTTTAACGTTATTTCAGGATTCCTTGTTGGGTTATTTGGATTCAATTAATCACAAATTCACTCAAGGGGCAGGATCCTAGTTTCAGTTCAATTTCCACCGTTATACTCTACGGCTTTCTCTCACAACGTTATGAAAATCTAACCAGGACTTCGATTGGTACAACCAGCCCGATGAACAAGGAGGAATACCTTGATTTTAGGGACTTACGAAGGTCTTTAACGCCAACCACTCTAGTCTGATCGAGAGACCGACCCAATCAGAAAGAGGTGAAGACGTCAAGAAAGGTGTTCCTAAGAGAAAAAGGGGGGTGTTAGCCTCAGTGCGTATGACCTGTAGCCTGGATGGCCTCTAATGCTTATTACGTAATGTGTAGTAGTAAGCAGATCAGAAATCTGAGAACTAAAGAAAAAAACAAGAAACTGCCTGAAACGTGTCACTGTTGGTCGACGCTGTTCAAACAGAACCTTATTTTTCTCGCAGAATCTCAAGCAGCAGACAACAGAGAATTTGGCCTGAAAGGCGTCTGGGTTAGACGACGCGGTATGAAAGGCGTCGCTGCTCCTGGACGCTTTTCAAGTCACAGAATCAACAATTAAGGAGGAATTTCTAGATCGATTCCTCCTAAAACAGACAGGATGAAAGCAGTAAATAATCGGCTCATGCGTTTCTTTTTTTTTCAATTTTTTTTAACAGGAAGATTTATCATGTAAACAACAAAACATTCAATCAATTACACATGCTTCTTATCACAAAAACAACTCTTCAATCAATCAAACGGGGAGGGCAAGATCTTGCCATAGGGGTGTGCACGTGGTGCACGTAGGAATAACAATTAAATTAAAAACTTACCGATCGGTGAGAGCGTGTCGAGAGACACAGGTGGTGCACAGAGAATGCCCGATTAATGAAAGCAAGAACAAATGTTAAAAGATGGCGAGACCAAGTCCCACCGTGATCGCCAAAAAGCTGTGAGTGCTCAAAATGGGTGTATGATTATCATGAAAATTATGTTGTTTATGTGACAAATAAACCTATTAAAACTAAGTGAATGTGATTGCCAGAAACTTTTAACTAAAAAGTTCAAAAAGAAAAGATTGATCGCCTACCTGTTTTGGAATTGGGAAATTTTTGAGTCCTTGATTCCCCTCCTTCAGCCGGCTGAAGAAAGAGAACCCTTTTGACTTTGTTCTTGCTTTGGTTGTTTATCAGACTTTGAGGATCATCCAGATGCCTTTTCCTTGTTGATTCTCTCCTCTTTATCTCCTTTTGTACCTTTGAACCTTATAAAAAGTGGAAAGAAAGAAAGAGGGAACAATAAGAACTCAAATAGACGTAGTATCTATTCCAATAGAAATTCTAATCATGCAACTAAACAAATGAACTTACTTGTTTGTGGTCTTTGTAAACCCC
Source organism: Zantedeschia hybrid cultivar (assembly GCA_030544215.1). Classification (NCBI taxonomy): domain Eukaryota; kingdom Viridiplantae; phylum Streptophyta; class Magnoliopsida; order Alismatales; family Araceae; genus Zantedeschia; species Zantedeschia hybrid cultivar. Next base: position 28,684,632 of record JARZZO010000003.1, on the reverse strand, counting down.
TTAAAACATGGATTGGAAAATAATGCTAGTGAGTGTGTGTTGCATGGAGTGATGTGATGAATGAGATTTTGAACTAATATGATGATGAATAATTAAGAACTGAGTTGGATGGCCCTTGGAAAGTCTTGGTCTTGAAAGTTCTTGAAAAGATGAAGAAGTGATGAAGAAGGGATGTAGCTTGCTTTAAGACTCCTGGAAGTAGCAGCACTTCGATCCTTCAGCGCCTCGACGTCGTCGCCAAGATTTTTTACTCCAATTTCACTCAATTATCACTATCATCACTAATAATCATTCTCCTTTTAATGACCAAGGGGTTGGGTATTTATAGGCTTTACATCCGCAGTTATTTAAAGATTAACATGAAAGAATTTGAAGTTTATCTAACTAACAAACATATAAACACAGATTAATTCATCATTATCTCTAATTATCTAAAACATGTCGCCCATGGGAGACGTCTTTTAGACTAATTCAGATAAGGATAAACATCCGGAAAAAGAGACATAAACAGCTTAGGAGACCTAAATGGCGTCGTGCCCTGAAGACGTCTTTTAGCTAATTAATCAATTAATTAAAATTCAAACTTAGATATCAAAATATGAATAAACTCTAAATGGCGTATATACATGTCGACATCTTTTAGACTTTTTCATATTTGATTAAAATTTGAGTTAAAATCAATTTAATTAATTAACTTAAATTATGTTTGTCTGACCCGATGTCATTTAGATAATTAACTCAGAAAGATTAATAAAAATTAACTAATTATTAAATATCAGACCATTCTGAGGCATTATTATATGATATGAAATTTACTCAAAATGATATCAAAATTAGCATGTCTACATTACATAGTAGAAGGGTACACCATTTAGGCCTATAACAGATAATGTTGCTTCATGGAGTAAACTTTCAAGGATAGTTTTTGAAAATCTTCTACATTCCACTCCCCTGATCTTTTTCCCTTAGTACATATGGACCAACCTCAGTTATTTTCTACATCCCCAAGCCCACAGCCTTACATACCAACGGTCATGTGATTTTTTCTTGTAGTTGTAATTAGACCCATTAGATAATACATGTCTAGTAGTAGACTGTCTTTCGCCAAATAGAACTGAAGGTCTAAAATATGCCATAGCCTTTAAATCTCTCTAAAGGATATTAGTCTTTTAACTTAGAGACCTACCTGATACCAATTGTTTGCCCAGAGGTGTAGGGAGTCGAGGGAGGTGAATAAGATTTTCTAGACTCTACGCAACAGAACATGAACTCAATTAAAGCAATTTGCACATTACAAGGGAGATAGAAGATAAGGAGTCAAACACATAAGGAGGATCAATTATTCTTATAGTGGTTGGGTTACATGGTGACCTACGTCCATTCCTCAAGAACAATTGGATATCCACTACATTAAATCTAGTCAAGGTGTACATACACTTGATATTTGATATGGTGCTAGCTCGCCAAACCACATAAAAACACACTTGCTCAAACATGAGCATCTCACACAATCAAATGAAGTGAACATGAAAAGAACAAAGAAATCAAAAAAAAAATTATGCCATTGACGAAGTTTGATCTCTCCTTTTTACGTAGTAGCCGGCCAAGACCTTTGGATCACAATTGAGAGGTCAAGGGTCATCGAAAGATGAACCTTGGACAAGAGCTTTTCTCGCATGTCTGGATTTGAGACAAGCATATCAACTCCTTTTATAGAACCTAGGTCGCCAAAGAGCCATTGCGGAAGCAAGGAAGGTGAGTCTTCAACAAATAGCAAGTCCAAGGATCAAAAAGCATTGTGTGATCGAGCAAGTGTCGATACCTTGGCTAGGGGTGTTGACACCCTGACAAGAAAACTCAATTCATAATGGCTTCTATGACATGGAGGTGTCAACCCCCTAGCGCTTTCCAGTGGTGTCTTCATCGGAGTGTCGTCTTCTTGAACCAAGGAATAGACAAACAAAAAAAGGCTTGTCATTCATCAAAATCAAAAAGTTTTCAACAAGCAATATATGAAATACTACAAGATTGGACTAGCCATTTTAAACCTGCAAGACACCACATTCTCCCTTCCATGAAACTTCCTCATACTAGACATGGAACTCTACTTCATTGAAAGAAATAAAACCTCATGGTTTGATCTTGTTGAACCCCACAAGTGACAATAATGGAGAAAGAATCAAGGATAATGAAATTAGATGCATATATCCTTATTTGAAATTCTGCACAAAAGATATGTTTACTTTCCCATATGCATGTCAAACCAATGACATAACAAAGTTTTTATTTCTAATGAAGTTGCTACAAAGAATACACACATGCATACACATGAAATCACACATGCATATAGGAAAGAATATAATTGCAACCAAGATTTACAAGTTCAATAGCAAAGCTGCCCTGGGGAAGCACATAATTATAAGGCTAAGTCAGAGTGCCGCGGAATATGGAATATGACATTAATGACATTGACATGACCTGTCATATAAAGGCCGTCTGCTCAGAAACACGTGGTTCCTGAATTGCGTCGGTCTATGTCGATGTGATTCAGTGAACTAAGACTCTAAATCAATACTCCTCGAGCAATAAACTAGCCGACTGAAAGGCGTCGGTGATGGATGAAGTGTCTCAAAATGTGTTGCACTGAGTCAACGCGATTTGGAACACATATAACAAATCAACAAGGGCCATTTCCATTCAGCCAAACAGAATGAGGAAAAGATAGAAGACAATTCAGAACAACTCCAATTTGTAACCAACATGCACTGAATCAAGTCAAATCAAGGACAAACTATTCGCCACACAACTTAAAAGGAGATTGTTAGTAACCAAAACTCATCGCTAAGGGTGTGCACAAGGTGCACCAAAGGTGAAAAGTAACCAACAAATTAAATGTACTCAAGGAGCACAAAAGAGGGTACACGAGTGTGTGGAAGATGCACACGAGGGTGCAAAAGGTGCACACGAGGGTGCTAAATATAAAAAGAGAGTGAAGAAAAGAAAACGACAAGAATAGGTCCACCGTGATCACCAAAAAGTTGTGAGTACTCAAATGTGTGCTATCATAACATGAATTAATATTAACATGAACAACATTAAGATTGTGATGGCTAGAGATTGAGGATCTCGAATGAAAAATAAGTTGATCGCGACTTACCTTTTCCAAACGGGAGAGTTTGTGGAATCTTCTATTTCCTCCTCTTCAACTGGCTAAAGAAAAAGAGCCCTTCTTTATGAATTTCACTCTCTTTTGGTCAACAAATGATGCTTCTCTTCCAGTACCTTGCAAAGAAGACAAGAAAAAAGAAATATGATTAGAAATATGATGGATGTAGTACCTATTCTACTAAAAAAGAAATCATGTAACTCAATTACAAAATACTCATTTTCTTTGTTCCTTTTAAAACCGCTATATGCAAAGTGTAGATTCTAAGATGAAGTGCATGAATGAATGCAATGATCTAATGAAAACCAATGAAAACAATAAGAATTAAAAAGGAAAAAACGATTAAGAAGAGAGGGATTGGCCCCTCCAAAGTCACCAGAGTTCTAAACTCGAAGAGATGGCTTGGAGGAAGAACACTTTGCTCCAAGGATGTCGTCTACGTTCTGTACAATGAACCATTCTTTCCACCTCAAGAAGAGTCTCCAAGTGTGCACTGGCCAACCTCTTTGAAGGCTCAAAGGGGTATCATATATATCGAGAGTTCTTTGTAGGATTTTAAGTCCTTGAAAGCCTCTACCTCGACGCACACATTACCGTAGATAATTCTCAACCGAATGGAAAGCTTTCATCCAAAGAAAATAGATAATCTCTGGTAAATCATGTAGATCATTACGCCACTGAAATGCGTCGACCACAGACGATGCCTTTTAGAAAGGCGTCGGCCTACCCGGATGTCTTCTAGTGGGTCTAATAAAGAAATATAATCTCGAAAAAAGGCAAGATAATCACAAAATTTCTAAAAAATATCGACTTCAAAAGACGCGATTTAGATAAATGGGAAATTGATTAAGATTCAAATTAGCAATCAACCAGGATTAGAAAACTAAATCACGTCGACCATGGACGACGTCATTCAACTTAATCATTATCTGATCAAGGAATTTGAACCAAAATTAATTTCTTATAGAAGTCTAAATGATGTCGACCATGAGCAATGCTAATTAGAAAATTCTGAGAAAAAAATAGTAAAAACTAATCAATGATTAAAAAACCAAACCATTTCGCGGTATCATAAATGTGACATGAAATTTTACCCAATATGAAGTCAAAATTAGTGTATCTACATATCTCATCTCTAGTTTTAATGGATAAAGATGAAATCCCGAAGTGAGGCCAATCCCAAATGCCACTTTTCTAGTTTCCTAAACTTCTTATGTCTCCATGTTTCATTTATTTCATTTTCTTCCCTTACTTGTCCTCTTCTTTAGCTCCAACACAATGGCACCAACATCTCATTGATTTGTCTGGTTGCCAAAGTGTTGATCATTCCCATCGGCATGGGGATAAATCTCGTACATTTGCTAGTAACAATCTAGAATTGTAGAAAGCATTCAATAGTAGGGGATGTATGTGATGTATAATATAATTTTGAAAAAGATCAACTGCCTTCACATGGGGGATTTTTTTTTCCCCCCTCCCATGTGGCTTCTGGAACATTTTTGTATATCCACCCCTTCCCAATAGTTTTGGTGTAGCAAAGATTGCTAACATCGCAAGCAAATCTAGTGTTGCTTCCCAGTGCATAGTTACGTTTGTGTACGAAATGAATAGTTTTGTCAAGACTACAATCATATTATCTCTGGACAAGATATTCATTACTTGAACATTTATATGTGCATCTGTAAAGGTTCAAAAATACAAGATCCTAGTTGGACCTATCTGATGAGTGAGAGGAGGACAAGTGGGGCACTCCCTAGGGGTGAACTGTATGTGAGGCCTTTGCTTCCTATGAGGAGAAGAAGAGGTAGCCAAGTGGTCTCGAGCATGCTTGGAGGTAACCCTCCAATGCCTAAGTCAAGAATCCTATAGAGGAGGAGGATGACATTTGGACCACATGAGAGCTAGAGAGCATACATTTGGGCACTAGAGGGCGTGAAGTTTAAAAAGGGTGATCTCATAAAAATCACATGGGAAGAAACAGAACAAAAAAATGTATATCAACTATCCCATGGATTTTGAGGAGAGACGAAGAGGAGCACACCCTTTAAGGGGGCAGAGAGAGAGAGAGAGAGAGAGAGAGGGCAGCTTGGTTAGGAAACCCTAAAGTTTGGCCTTGACCCTGGATTTCTTTCCGCTACTATTTATATCAACTTGGTGATTTTTTATAAAAGCCCCTTAGTAAATATAAATGCCTACTTAATTACCCATCGACCAAGAACCTTGTGTGTGTTACCTTCTAGGCCTATATGCAAGTCTAGTTCTGAGTGCATTAAGTCCAATAATCATTTATTCATTTAAAGTAATTTATTTTATATCAAATATTAAATAAGTGGGCTATCGATTTGTCACTGCATACTAAAATCGATCAGTCTTCCAACCAAGTAGGTACAAGCAACACCACATGATCCTAAAAAGCAGTGGGGTTAGCAACCCGCTCATGAAACTTTTCTATCATTAGTTACTATGTGGTTATAGGCCTTCATTCAATCTAATGCTCTCATATAAACTTAGGATATAGTCAACCGTAAAACCCTAATTTGTTTACTTATGCGAATACGATGCCTCGAAGCATAATAAAAAAACTCCATTTTTTGATATGCTATCCTACCTTGGCCTGGGATTCCCAGACATCACTCTATAGAGCATTCTCTCTCTTAATACTGAGAGCAAATGATCCCTTATCGACCATACAATCACCTTCGAAGATATTTTGGAGGATCCAATCACTTGATTGATTATGATCCTATAGTTAGAGATATATGAGTCAAGGTTACAACCTAGAAGTTCATCAAGAAGATGTCTATAGTGTCTCAGGTCAACAAATGAACTATGCCACTGTGAGGATAAATCAACTAGTTGATAACTAGGTATATTACCATCCTGTGAATTTAATAGTGGATTGTTTCAATAAACTCATTCTCTAATGAGAACCTATATGTTCAGCTTATATCCAATAAAAAATATTATTTGCTAAACCTAGTTTCACTAATGAGTTGGATCATTAGTTTTTTAATAAAATATTATTTACAAAATTAAATTACTTTTGATTGGACCATGGACAACATTGTAGGCCTTACTACATAGGAAGCCATGTTGGCACAACCTAGTTAAAAAGGTAGAACCCGTAGTGTGCTCAATGGGTGGGGTGACAATGGTTATTTAAGCATACAGGTGTTGGGATCGCTGTGTCGAGATCTGACCGAAAAATGCAGCAGAATAAAATATTCGGGATCGGATCTATCCTGTTTCGATCATTGAAATAAAACCGGAGTAAGTCGGATTTACCTTGCGTGGATTCGAATCTGCATTCGTTTTCGGGTTCCGTTGGAGCGATGCCGCAAGTCGCGCAGATGCCCGACCTCTAGCGGTATCCATGCGGTTCTCCTCGCGATGGATCATCCTCGCTTCCTCGCTCGATTCGACGTTCGTGGATCCCGTCTGGCTTCGCGTAATCCGCCGCGACATGCGGATTCAGAATCTCCCGTCAGACGGAAGGCGGAGCGGTCGGGAATCGAAGCGGAGCCTCCAGAGGGCCGGCCTCGTGTCGTGTGTCTGGAAGAGATGATAGAGATGGAACGACGGCTAGGTTAGGGTTGCTGGCCCCCGACGTAGCATCCGTTCTTCTATAATAAGTCTGTTTGCGGTTCTTCATAAAAATCCAGACTTATCCGAAATCCTGTCGAATTATCTATCAACTTGAAAACTATTTGTGTGTGACCCTCTAGGCCCAAATACCAGTCCAGTTAATAGCCCAATAACCCTTTATTGTCCCACTTAATTAATTAATATCCTTATATTCAATTAATCAGCCGAATTTAATATCCCACAATAAATTCGGACGGACTTCTGATCACGTTGGATGCCAAGTAACATCACGTGATCCTGGATGGCACTAGGGTTATCGCAACCCTCTATTGGAACCTTTCCGTCATCGGTTAGCGCGTGGATATAATCCTTCATCCGTGCAATGTTCCCGAATCGACCTAGGGTATGTTTTACTGTTAAACCCTATTCGGTCGATTCACTTGAATCAGATGCCGCTAATTTGAATCCGATAACTCCTTATCGAATACAGAGTCCGCCCAGGCCAGGGACTTTAAGCGCATCATTCCCGGAACATTCTCTCTCAAACTACCGAGAGCAGATGATCCCGTATTGAACACACAATTACCTTCGAAGGCATTTCCCTGAAACCGATCACTTGACTTATTGATAACCCATGGTTAAGGATTCGTTAGACAAGGTCAAACTTCAGAAACTTACCAACAAGATATATTTGGCGTCTCAGGTCCAAGGATCATCCACGCAACCGTGACAAAAGAATTGAGCTGGTTAACAGTGAGGTGTTTACCATCCAGCGATTCATAGTCGGATCAATTCAGTGAACTCATTCGCCAATGAGCACCTACAGGTCCAGCATTGTGTTTCCACACAAGTGACTTATAGGATCAGTCACCCTCATCATATGAGCTGAAGTAACCTATACTAGTCTATCCGGATGTTTGATGTCCTATCTCAAACATCCTATGACTAGGAACAATTAAGAACATGTGTTTATAAGTCTTCGGTCCCGTAATTATGATCTCATCATAATCCGAAGACTGTTGCACATGTTCATGGACTTCATCGTGATACGATAAACACAGATCGAATTAATTACACACAATGAATTATTGCCATTTATTAATAATCTGAATCAGTACATAGTATCAGATTGGCTTTAAGACCATCTAATACTAACAATCTCCCACTTGGACTAAAGTCAATCAGTTTTATACAGAATACCCATATTCTCTAAGTGATGCTCAAAGACATTTTGAGACAAAGGCTTTGTAAGTGGATCTGCTATGTTGTCGGCTGAAGGAACTCTTTCCACCATGACATCTCCTCGAGTTATAATCTCTCTGATCAGATGAAAGCGCCGCAGAATGTGCTTCGACTTCTGATGAGACCTCGGCTCTTTTGCTTGAGCAATCGCCCCATTGTTGTCATACAGCAGTGGGACGGGATCATATATACTTTCCACCACACCAAGATTGCCGATGAATTTCTTCATCCATACAGCTTCCTTGGTGGCTTCAGTAGCAGCAATATACTCAGCTTCCGTTGTCGAATTAGCAGTGGTTTCCTACTTGGAACTTTTCCAGCCCACTGCTCCCCTGTTGAGTGTGAAAACAAAACCTGATGTTGACTTGCTATCGTCAGGATCAGACTGAAAACTCGAGTCAGTGTATCCTTGCAGCTTTAAGTCTCCTCCTCCATAGACTATAAATAGATCCTTAGTCCTTCTCAAGTACTTAAAGATGCATTTCACAGCCTTCTAGTGTTTATCACTTGGATCTGCCTGATGTCTGCTCATAACACTTAGAGCATATGCTACATCAGGTCTAGTACATAGCATGACATACATGATGGAGCCTATGGCAGAAGCATAGGAGACTTTATCCATCACAACCCTCTCTTCAAATGTCTTAGGAGACTAACCTTTAGAGAGTGAAATTCCATGTCTCATCGGTATGAGACCTCTCTTGGAATTTTCCATGCCAAACCTTTTGACAATGGTTTCTATGTACATGGATTGGGTTAAAGCTAGCATCTTCTTTGATCTATCTCTATAGATCTGTATTCCTAATACGTAAGATGCTTCTCCCAAATCTTTCATGAAGAATTTCTTTGACAGCCATATCCTTACTGATAACATCATTCCTACAGCATTCCCAATGAGCAGGATGTCGTCAACGTAAAGAATCAGAAATGTGATTGCGTTCCCACTATTTTTCTTTTATACACATGGCTCATCTTCATTCTTAATGAAGCCATAAGATTTGATCGCTTCATCAAATCTTATGTTCCAGGTTCAGGAAGCTTGCTTCATTCCATAAGTGAATCTTTCTTGTTGTATCATATACACCTCCTTCTCAAGGTTTCTATTGAGGAAGATAGTCTTCACATCCATCTGCTAGATTTCATAATCATGGTAGGTAGTAATGGCGAGAAGAATTCTGATAGACTTAATCATAGCAACGGGTGAAAAGGTTTCGTCATAGTCAACACCTTGTCTTTGACGATAGTCTTTCGCCACTAATCTTGCTTTATAAGTCTCAATACGTCCATCTGCACCGACCTTTCTTTTAAAGATCCATTTGCAGCCGATAGGTACTATACCATCGGGTAAATCTTCCAAGTTTCAAACTTGGTTGATGTACATAGACTGTATTTCAGAATTCATGGCTTCTCGTCATTTCCCAGCCTCTGGACTTTTGATGGCCTCCTGGTAAGTCTTAGGATCATCATCCTCATTATAGGGTATCCTTGAACCATCCAAATTAATATGTCCCACATATCTTTCTGGTAGTTTAGGTACTCTTTCAGACCTACGAGGTTCCTGTGTATCATTTTGAACAGGTTCAGAAATTGATGGTTCATATGATGAACCAGTTTGTGGGTCTGGAATTTCTTCCATAGTTACTTTACTCCCACTGTCCTTCTGGAGAATATAATCTTTTTCCAGAAAGACAGCTCTCCTGGCCACAAACACCTTTTGTTCGCAAGGATGATCAAAGTAATATCCATAAGTTTCCTTTGGATATCCCACAAATCTACATTTGTCAGTTCTGGATTCCAGCTTATCTGCGTCATGCCTTTTAACATGAGCAGGACATCCCCAGACTTTAACATGTTTAAAGTCTGGTTTTCTTCCATTCCATATCTCATTTGGAGTGGTTTCAACAGACTTGCTGGGTACCTTGTTTAGGATATATATAGCCGAGCTAAGTGCATATCCCCATAAGGACACTGGTAATTTGGACATGCTCATCATGGATCGCACCATTTTCCTCAATGTGCGATTTCTCCTTTCTGATACACCATTCATCTGAGGTGTATAAGGAGGTGTAAGCTGAAAAAGGATACCATTATCCTTTAAGTATTTAATGAACTATGTACTCAAGTATTCACCACCCCGATCGGATCGGATAGTTTTTATACTTTTTCTAATTTGTTTCTCTACTTCATTCTTAAATTCTCTGAATTTCTCAAAGGCTTTAGATTTATACTTCAATAAGTATATATATCCAAACCTTGAGTAATCATCAGTGAATGTAATGAAGTATGAGAATCCACCAATGGCTTGGGTTGACATAGGACCACATACATCTGAATGTATGAGTTCTAATATGTCTTTGGCTCGTTCTCCATTTCCACAAAATGGAGACTTAGCCATTTTACCCATTAAACATGACTCACAGGTTGCATATGATTCATAATCAAATGGATCTAAATATCCATCTTTATGCATCATTTGGAGTCTGTTTTCACTAATGTGTCCAAGCCTACAATGCCACAAGTAGGCTTTGTTCATTTCATACTTACTTCTTTTAATTGAAGAACCGATGTGTAAATTTTCATGAGACACATTTAATAGATACAAACCATTCGATAATATAGCAGAAGCTATTAATTTATTTCTAAAATAAATTAAACAACTATTATTCCCAAAATTTAAATTGTATCCGATTCTATCTAAACATGAAATAGAAATGATGTTCCTTATTATGCTAGGTACATAATAACATTCATCTAATAAAAATGTGTCTCCAGATGGTAGCTTGAGCTTCACTGTCCTCACAGCGATCGCCGCAACTCTTGCGCCGTTACCTAGCCTCAGCTCCACCTCGCCAGTCCTCAGCTTACGTCTTCTTGTCAGTGCCTGTATAGAATTGTAGATATGAGATACATATCCAGTATCTAATACCCATGATGTACAATCTCTTATTGACAAGTTTACAATTATCATATAGATACCTGAAGTGTCCTGCTGCTTCACAGTTCCTTGAGCCTTGTCCTTGAGGTATTCTTTGCAATTCCTATTCCAGTGGCCCTTTTGGTGACAGTAGAAGCAATCACCTTTCTCAACACTTTTACCTTTGTCTTTCTTGACAACCTTTGCCTTCCTCTGAACCTTGTTCTTACCTTTCCGAAAAACTTGGACTACAAGTCTTTTTTTGTTAGTCTTACCAACCATAAGGACATAGGGTTTATCCTTCACAAGTTTCCCTTCAGCAGTCTTTAACATGTTCAGTAGTTCAGCTAAGGTGGCCTAGATCTTGTTCATGTTAAAATTAACGGTGAACTGAGCATATGACTGTGGAAGTGAAGATAACACGAGGTCTGTGTGCATCTCTTTGGGAAGTATAATCCCAAGAGCATCCAGCCTCTCCACCCACTTAATCATCTTCAGTACGTGATTTTGTACTGAAGTTCCCTCTGCCATCTGAGCTTTGAACAGATTCTTCGATATCTCATATCGTTCGATTATGCTCTACTCACCAAGTAGCTGATAGAAATGGATGGCCTCAAGCCAATCATTGTACATTCTAGTTCATATTATTAATAATGTCAATTATTTCTTCATTTATAGTTCTCGCAAATTAACTATCGTAATGAAGGTCCGTAGACAAATGTATGGGATACTGAATCATGATGAGATCATGATAGTGAGATCAATATTCTTAGTCACTTATCTTAAACAATTCTCGATCATAGGATATTTGAGATGGACATTAAATATCCGATAAGATCGACACAAGTTATGTCTGCTCATGTGATGAGGGTAAATGATCTCACATTCACTCGTGTGGTGACACTAAGACAAACTTGTGGGTGCTCATTAGAGAATAAGTTCACTGAACAAACCCAAATAAGAATTCCTGGATGGTAATTATACCTATTAGTCAACCAGGGAATTCGATCGTTGCAGTAGCACAGTTGGTCCTTCGACCTGAGTCACCAATGATACCTTGTTTGTAGACTATTGTGTCTTGATTCTCTGACTTGTGGACTTTAACCATTAAGTCTACGATAGTCAGTCTCTCAGATACGGTGGAAAGTTTGCGAAGGTAATTCGGTGAACAACAGGGGATCACTTACTCTTGATATAAGATTGGAGAGAGAATGTCCTATGGATATGTACACAGGAATCCCTGGCCAGGGTCAAATGAAAGAGATATCTTTCTAGAAATTAACTAAGTACTGGAATCCATCTAAATAATGCGATAGAGGGTTTGACTATAAAACCGTACCCTTGCATTATTGGGACATTGGATGAGTGAAGGATTTTTATCTGTGCGGTATCTACAGACGGAAAGGTTCAAATAAAGGGAACATTATCCCTTATATCTTCTGGGATCATGAGGTAGTGTTTGGTGTCGTTCATAGTCAGAAGGTCAATTGGATTAATCATCAGATGATAAACCACTTATTTATTGAATTAATTATTTAACATATGATGCTTAAATAATAATTAATAAATATTAAACTTTAAAATTAGTTCTCAGTTTAATCGGCCTGAAACCGAACTGATATATGGGCCTAGAGGGTCTCACACATAAGAGTTCTCGTCAGATGGTGAGAGATGTTAAATATTATGGTTATCTGGGTTTTTGTGAAAAGCTGCAGGATAAATATGAATATTTAATGGAGAGTTATCCAAGGCCAAACTTTTGGATAATCATGAGAATTAATCCTTGTGCTTATCTTTATTTCTTATATAAGGAGGCCAAGGGGAGGGGTGAAATAGGTTGGACGAAAAACACACCCTCGGATTCTCTCTCTCCTCTCTCTCATTCTCTCTCTCTTGGAGTAGATCTTTCTCTCTCCACGCATAGTGGATTTGAGATCGGGTCGGAGTACTCAAGTCGAGGAGGAAATCGCATCTGCATCGGGAGCTCGTATGGATACCTCTGGAGATCGTGCTCGTGCACGATTACCGAATCGGTCGAATCCACAAGAGATTCGAAACCCCGCAAAGGTGAAGAATAGTTCTTCCTGCGTTTAATTTAAATTGTCCATTTTACGATCCCAGGAACCGATACATAGGAATCGATTTATTTTTCTGCTGCATTCTAGGCGATTCCTAACAATAGCTCCTTCAAATGGAGCATGATGGATCTAGCATCCAACTCTTCATGTTGCCTCTGCAACTCATTGCTCATAGAGGCTAAAATGTAGCATTGGGCCATGGTGGAATCTTCCTTCCATTTTTCATACGCTATCATTTTCTCCTCTGGGGCATCTAATGCTGGTTCAGAAGGAGGTTCATTATCCAAGACGTAGGCAATCTGCTCAGACCTGAGGACAATCTTTAGGTTCCTGAGCCAGTCTGAGTAGTTGGTGCCTGTCAAACAGTTGGCACCGAGTATGCCTCGCAACGGGTTATGGTGCGACATTCTAGCCTACAGGAGATAATCAAATGATAATTAGTAGGTATTCAAATTAACTAAAACAAGATATGGTCTTTTATTATCTAGTTTTACTCCCACTGATTTTCGACGGACTGTATAACCTTCAGATATACAGAATGGGAGACGCTGACTGTCTCCTAGTGGGGATCAGAATCTCCAAGCATTACAGTATGACCTCGAATAAACACGTAGTATTATACCGCTATCTCAGAGCAATCATCTCATGATAATTGCAACTCCTTGCAATATCCGATCATATTTTGGCTCCCAGGTTTAATGGTCCCGGGTAAACACAGTAGACCATTATTCTCAGTCTAAGCTTTACCACCAATACGTGACAGAGTAGAGTAGAAATATAGTTCCCGGGTAAACACGCGGATAACTATATCGTTCCTTTAATCTTATCCATAGGCATCTAATGCCATGACCAACAGTCCTCTCAACAGACAATGGCAAACCTCGGGTAAACACATAGTATCTGCCATCACTAAATTAAGTTCTATTAATCATATTGATGGAGAGCCATGCGGTGCATTCTCAATGACTCTCGCTACGGCTTAGAATTTGTTACGAATGTTTTACTTATTAGCTTGGTCTCATCCTAGGCGATAGTATTAGATATATCGAATATATATTTATACCAATAACCTAGCTAATTTGATTCACAATCAAAATGGAAACACATGCATCACATACATGTTATTAGTGTGGTCATGGACAGTACTGCGGTTTGACTTGAGCCAGACAGTCAAACACACACATATACACAATATAACAACTTATATAATGAGTCTGCAAACCCATGGATTCAATGAACTCCTTCATTTTCATCTGGTTGGCAGTTGTGGATCATCCTTGCTCCGTGCGCAGTCGCTTCGATCAAATTACATCATAATTCACAATTACATAATAATTTAAAAGAGGAAGCCTTATGGCGATTACATCAAGGAGGGAGGTATAAATACAATGGAATATGAGAGGGAGAGGTTCGCAGACCTCTATCTATTAATAATCAATAAACCACACAATCACATTCCACATCCACAATTAATGCTCGTCCATGACCACCATGTGTTTTATTTAAACAATCCACACATGAATTGCACATCAAATGGCTAAAGAAATCTTTCAAAAATAATAATAATTTTGGTTTCATAAAACCAGGGACCAAACAAAATTGGATTTAGAATTTTCGAAAAAGATTTCATTAATGTTAAGCATGCTAATCTAAATCATTATTTAAACAAGCAAACCAATCAAATTTTAAATAACCAATCACTACACATCAAATGTGCATAAACTCCAAATAGACTTTATTTATAATAGTCCATACATGCATAATTTTTCAGACATTAAAAACTTAATTTAACAATTAAATTAATTCACTTTAATGCCTCGTTAATTTAACAATTAGATTAAGAGTTAATTAACAACATTTGTTAATAACAAATCCTCATATTAAATAATCATTTATTGGCCTATAAATTGATCATACAGTGTAAAATCTGATTTTAAATTTTTCATAAAAATTCTTTAATTTATGGGCCAACTTTCAATTTAATATGGATTAAATGGGATTTTAAATGGGGCAGTTTTAAAAAAATGCAGAACCGGTCCGGTCCGAGCACAGGACCGGCCCAAGCTGGCGCCCCGACCGGGCCCAGACCGGCCCTGAGGGGGGGGGTCTGACCCGAGTCGGGCCCCGACCTGGGTCGGATCCAGGCCCGGGTGGGGCCAGATCCTCCCCTCCCACTCGTCCGACGCAGCTAGGAAACCCTAGCTGTGCAGGGCGCTGGAGGGGGCGCCCCTGCCGCCGACCACCTGCTCCACAGGCATTGGCCGGCAGGGCCCGGCGCCGTCAGCCCCTGGCCGTTGGCCAGGGACACCGGCGACAGCGCCGGAGCCTCCCAAGGAAGCCGGAGAACCCCCCCAAACCTGCGTGTCGTTGCAGTCCGATCCCCTCGGTCCCCTTTTTCAAACAAAATAGGAAGAAGGAGGGGGCTCGGCTGTCCTCCCCGTCGCCGGCTACGGTTCATCTTGACCACCGACAACGCCATGGGAAGAAGTCCATGCCTCGGCAAGCCATACCTAACAGTTAGGGTGCCCATGAACATGTTGTCGCTCTGCGTTCTTCGTCAAACGAAGAACACGATTTAACCCCAATAAATTCCGATTTTAATTACAGCAATTTACTTTAAATCTCTTGTGATCGTCTCATGATTACAACACATGTAATTAAAATCAAAGTCCTGCATGGAAACAATTATAAAATCATTAATTTGGAGATCGAAACGGCAAAAAACACAGTGGAACCTGGCTCTGATACCACTGTTGGGATCACTGTATCGAGATTCGACCAAAAAACGCAGCGGAATAAAATATTCGGGATCGGATCTATTCCGTTTCGATCATTGAAATAAAACCGGGGTAAGTCGGATTTACCTTGCGTGGATTCAAATCTGCGTTCGTTTTCGGGTTCCGTTGGAGCGATGCCGCAAGTCGCACAGATGCCCGACCTCTAGCGGTCTCCACGCGGTTCTCCTCGCGATGGATCGTCCTCACTTCCTCGCTCGATTCGACGTTCGTGGATCCCGTCTGGCTTCGCGTAATCCACCGCGACATGCGGATTCAGAATTTCCCATCGGACGGAAGGTGGAGTGGTCGGGAATCGAAGCGGAGCCTCCAGAGGGCCGGCCTCGTGTCGTGCGTCTGGAAGAGATGATAGAGATGGAACAACGGCTTGGTTAGGGTTGCTGGCCCCCGACATAGCATCCGTTCTTTTATAATAAGTTTGTTTGCGGTTTTTCGTAAAAACCCAGACTTATCCGAAATCCTGTCGGATTATCCATTGACTTGAAAATCATTTGCGTGTGACCCTCTAGGCCCAAATACCAGTCCAGTTAATAGCCCATTAAGCCCAGTAACCCTTTATTGTCCCACTGAATTAATTAATATCCTTATATTCAATTAATCAGCCGAATTTAATGTCCCACAATAAATTCGGACGGACTTCCGATCACGTTGGATGCCAAGCAACATCGCGTGATCCTGGATGGCACTGAGGTTATCGCAACCCTCTATTGGAACCATTCTGTCATCGGTTAGCGTGCGGATATAATCCTTCATCCGTACTTTCCCGAATCGACCTAGGGTATGGTTTACTGTTAAACCCTATTCGGTCGATTCACTTGAATCAGATGCCGCTAATCTGAATCCGATAACTCCTTATCGAATACAGAGTCCGCTCTGGCCAGGGACTTTAAGCGCATCATTCCCGAAACATTCTCTCTCAAACTACCGAGAGCGGATGATCCCATATTGAACACACAATTACCTTCGAAGGCATTTCCCTGAATCCGATCACTTGACTTATTGATAACCCATGGTTAGGGATTCGTTAGACAAGGTCAAAGTTCAGAAACCTACCAACAAGATATCTTAAGCGTCTCAGGTCCAAGGATCATCTACGTAACCGTGACAAAAGAATCGAGCTAGTTAACAGTGAGGTGTTTACCATCCAACGATTCATAGTCGGATCAGTTCAGTGAACTCATTCGCCAATGAGCACCTACAGGTCCAACATAGTGTCTCCATACAAGTGACTTATGGGATCAGTCACCCTCATCATATGAGCTGATGTAACCTATACTAGTTTATCCGAATGTTCGATGTCCTATCTCAAATATCCTATGACTAGGTACAATTAAGAACATGTGTTTATAAGTCTTCGGTCCCGTAATTATGATCTCATCATAATCCGAAGACTGTTGCACATGTTCATGGACTTCACCGTGATACGATAAACAAAGATCGAATTAATTAAACACAATGAATTATTGCCATTTATTAATAATCTGAATCAGTATATAGTATCAGATTGGCTTTGAGACCATCTAATACTAACAATAGGGCCCCTTTTCTTATATAATCAATAGTAGGGCCTGTGCGGGAAATCAAATGTATTAGGAGTAAGATGTCTGAGTAGGGTGTTCACATCTCCATCTAAGTTGAGTTCTCCAATGGGACCATCTACAGTATTCTATACTTTTGCTTTTAATAGTTTATTGACAAGGCAATTAAGCTAAGAGATCAACACTGCAGGTTCCTATTGTGGTGATCAATATTATCTACTTTGGTATATTAGCATTAGGATTTTATCTTTCTTATAGAAAAGAGTCCTTATTGAGAGGAGAGTCATGAACTCTGTATAAATAGAAAGTCGCCTTCAAACACAACCAATATGAGACTATCCATAACTTCCAATCTTTTTGCCTTGCATAACTTGATGACCTTGTGAACTTTCCATCGAAAGACACATGATCATTGAGTCCTACACTAACACTTATCATACTGAGAACTTGTCACTTAAAAAGATGATTTGGCATCACTAAAGTCTGAATAAGAAACCATTAACCCACTTAATGATGCATGATCTCCTTTGTGACATTCCATGAAGTACACAAGACAATCTAAAACCACTCCCCATGGGGCCATGTGATGGATATAGGTGTCCTTTAAGCCAATCATAAGGCACCTATTTCAATCTGTTTCATTGTTAAATGGCATTTAGTTCATTATGTAGATCGGCATATTTGTAACTGCACATAATGAAGTCTATAAATATGTGCAATAGTTATCGGATTATGATGAGATCATAATAATGAGACTGATGACTTATAAACACATATTCTTAATTGTTCCTAGTCGTTGGATGTTTGAGAAGGGCATCAAACATCCGGTAAGACTAGTACAGGTTATTCCAGCTCATATGATAAGGATGACTGATCTCGTTGATCACTTGTGTGGAGACACAATGGTGAACCTGTTGTTAGTCTTAGGTGGCCTTCAAGCCAATATGACTTTGTGATCTCGTTCATTTATTAATATAATGACATAATATTCATTGTGTGTAAATCGTATTAATTATCGTCTCATAATGAAGTCCGTGAATATGTACTATAATGATCAGATTATGATGAGATCATACTAGTGAAACTGATCACTTAAACACACATATTCTTAATAGTTCCTAGTCGGAGGATATCTGAGAAGGACATCGGATATCCAGTTAGACTAGTACAGATTACTCATGCTCATATGATGAGGGCGACTGATCTCATAAGTCACTTGTGTGGAGACACTAAGGTGAATCTTTAGGTGCTTATTAGAGAATGAGTTCACTAAACTGATCCGACTGAATCGCTAGATGGTATAGTACCTCACAATCAACCAGCTTGATTCTATTGTCGCAGTTGCGTGGATGGTCTTCGGACCTGAGACACCAAGGACACCTTGTCGGTGGACCTCTGTGCTTTGACTTTGGTTTATGAATCTCTAACCACGGGATTCTAAACAGCCAAGGATCGGGTATAGCGGAATACCGTCGAAGGGAATTGAGTGTCAAAAAGGAATCATTCGCTCTCGGTACGATGAGAGAGAATGCTCTAGGAAGGATGCGCGAAAATCCCTGGCCAGGGTGGACGATAATATCGGGAAATGAGTTTTTCGATATTAATCAGCGGCATCCAATCCAAGTGAGTTGACCAGTTAAGGTTTAACAGTACACCATATCCTGAGTCGACTCGAGAGCATTGAACGAATGAAGGATTATATCAACGCGGTAATTGTCGGCGGAAAGGTACCAAGAGTGGGTTACTTAACCCAGATACCTTCCGGGTTCACGTGATGTTGCTTGGCACCCAACGTGATCGGAGGCGCGACCGAATTCGATGTGCGACATTGATTCGGTTGATTAATTAATTAATATGAGTTATTAATTGATTAATCAGGCCGATGAGGAGTCACTGGACTTATTGGGCCATTAACTGGACTGATTATTGGGCCTAGAAGGTCACACGCAAATGATTCTCAAGGCGATGGATAAATAAGTGGGTTTTATATAAACCGGGGGTTTTTATAAAAAATCGTGCGGTTAGTATAAAATGTAGCAAACGAGCTGAGCAGGCCAAGCTGCTGCTAACCCTAGCTGCCCCCTCCTTTCTTCCTGTCTCTCTTTGGCATCCCAGACAAGTCCAGATCCCCGGATTTGCTCCGCCACTTCTTCTACTCCCCTTTGACGGAAAATCGTCCGCGCGTTGCGGTGAAAGGCAAAGACTTCGTGGGCTGCAAAGAACGAGGAACGTGAGGATATCCTTCACGAGGAGGATCGCGTGGACTCCCCTAGAGGCCGGGTGCTTGCGCGGCTTGTGGTGTCGCACCGACGGAGCCGAACGGTTGCGGATTCGAATCCGCACAAGGTAAGATTCGATAATCCGATTATCGGGATTTTAGATTTTTCGAAACGGGAACGGATCTCCGTTTTTTTATTTATTTCCGCTGCGTAGGAGATCCGGAGAAACGCGAGAACCCAAAAGTGGTATCAGAGCCAGGCTCCACAGTTTCTCGTCCCGTTTCGGTCACTGAATTAATTTTCTATGAATTATTCCATGCATCGTTTTAATTTATACGCAAGGTTAATGATCATGAGATGATTGCTGCGATTCGATCGCTAATGATTGTGTAAAAATTAAATTTATTTTGGGGATTTTCGGAGTTCTTCATGTGATGAAGAACGGCGTTTATAGCGGCTTCATGTGGGCTTCCCAAGTGTTGGGATGGAGGACCGAGACCTTGAATCCTCTAGGGAAGTCATTGGTCAACACTAGACTCCTTGCCGGCGCCGGAGAGGTCGCTGCAGGTGGCCGGATTGCCCTTCTTTTTCTCCTTCTTCATGGGTTTGAAAAACCAGAAAAATAGGGTGGAAAAGAGGCTCGGCCAGCTACTTCATTGGCCACCACCGATGGCCCTGCCGGTGCGGGCATGTCGCCGGCGCCGGGGGGCGTCACCGACAGCGGCTGGGCGGCGCCAAGGGCCGCCGGTGGCGCCACTGCCAGTCCCTACTGCCAGCCTTGAACCTGCGTCTGGTTTAGGGTTTCGGTGGGGGGCTACGTCTGGTTTGGGGAAGAAAGGGCTGGACCGGCGGTCCCGAGCCGGTTGGACCGGCCGGGCCGGGTCCAGGGCCTGACCGGGCCAAGCTCGAGCCAGGCGCCTGCCTGGTCCGAGCCCTGGCTCGGCCAGGGCCCGAGCCCAATGGCTCAACCCAAGTGGCTGAGCCCTATTCTTTTTCCCATTTATAAAACCTGATTAAACCCCATTAGCTCAATTGTAAAATTATTGAATTTTCATTCAAAAATTTAAATTGTTTTGGATATTGATTTATTATTTAATCTTATTTTAATTGGGCAATAATGATTATGAATCATTAGCATTAACAAATTGTTGTTAATTAACAAAGTTAGTTATTAATTTAAATGTTAAATTAATCATTAATTTTTTAAATGACTAATTTAAGGAATTAGAGTTAGTGGTTAATAGTTATAATCTAAATGTTAGATTTTTAATTGTTTAATCATCTAATTGTTAATTCATTAGAGTTAGTTATTAATTTAAGAGTTAAATTAATAATTAATTTTAATAACTAATTTAAGTGTTAAATTAGTAGTCTTTAATTAATTAGTGTTAGTTATTAATTTAATAGTTAAATTAATGATAACATTAATTAACTAATCTAAGTGTTAGATTAGTTATTGTTAGTTAATTAGAGTTAATTGTTAATTTAAGTGTTAAGATTAATGATTAATTTTAAATTAACTAATCTAAGTGTTAGATGATAATTATTAATTAATTGGTGTTGATTAATAATTTAAGTCTTAATTAGTAATTAACATTAATTAACTAATCTTAGAGTTAGATTAGTAGTTGATTAATAATTAGAGTTAATTAAGAATTTAAGTGTTAAATTAATAATTGACTTTAGTGGACTAATCTAAGAGTTAGATTAGTAATTAATTATTAATAGTCTAATTGTTAGATTATTAATTTGTTTTAATCTAATTGTAGATTGATTTAATTATTAGAAGTGTTCTAATTTGCATAGAATAATCTGAAAATTATTAATTTGGAGTGTGTGCACATGTGATGTGTGTTTGATGCTTTTAAATTTGATTTAATTGCATAATTAAATTAATTAAAGGAGTTTTCAAAATCAAATACCATTTTTTTATTAGAACCCAGCTTTTAGAAAGCCCAAAATTATTTATTTTGAAAACTCATTTGTTTTAGCCATGTGATGCGTTTATCTTGTGTGGATTGTTTAAAACACACCTTGGTCATAGATATGCACTTATTTAAATTATTCATGTGATGAATGTCTTGTGTGGATCGTAGATGAATGATGGATATTTATTAATTGTTAATAAATAGAGGTCTGCGCACCTCTTTCTCTCTATCATACTCCGATGTCCTTCTACCTCCCTCTCTCTTGTACTCGCCACAAGGCCTTCTTCTGTTTACATGTAAATTTAGAGTTCAATGTAATATGATCGAGGCAACTGAGGAAGGAGCGAGGATGATCCACAGCATCAACTAAGAAGGCGATATGATGAAGATCTCTTGCCTATGTGTTTGCAGGTTATCTAATATAATTGTTGTGTTAGATAATGTGTGCGTTTGACTGATGGCTCCAGTCAAACCCATTGTGCTATCCATGACCACACTAATGACATGTATGTGATATAATATTTTTTATGTTTGATTGTGAATCAAAGCAGGTATAGTATTTAGTAAATATGTACGATATATTTATATACTATCACCTAGGAGAGACCAAGATTAAAGTTATCATAATACCCTCGTCTAAACTCTAAGCCGTAACGTGAGTAGTTAAGAAAGATCGGTGCTGATGGACGGATCGATACTTATAAGGCAAGGTTGGTGGCAAAGGGATATCGTCGAAGGCAAGGAATTGACTATGACGAGACTTTCTCACCAGTTGCCATGATAAAGTCGATCAGAGTTCTATTCGTCATTGCTGCACATTTTGATTACGAAATCTGGCAGATGGATGTGAAGATTGCCTTCCTTAACGGTAACCTTGAGGAAGAGGTGTATATGATACAACCAGAAGGTTTCACATCCAAAGAATCTCCAGATAAAGTGTGCAAGCTTCAGAGATCCATTTATGGACTGAAGTAGGCTTACTGGAGCTGGAACATAAGATTTGACGAGGCTGTCAAGTCTTATGACTTCATTAAGAATGAAGATGAGCCTTGTGTGTACGAGAAGATCATTCGAAGCGCAGTCACCTTCTTAGTTCTTTACGTAGATGACATACTACTCATTGGGAATGATTTTGCTATGATGTCATCGGTAAAGATCTGGTTGTCGAAAAACTTCTCCATGAAGGATTTGGGAGAAGCATCCTACGTATTGGGAATACGGATCGATAGAGATGGATCAAAGTGGATGCTTGGAATGACCCAATCCTTGTACATAGATACCATAGTCAAAAGGTTTGGCATGGTAAATTCCAAGAGAGGTCTCATACCGCTGAGATATGGAATTAATCTCTCAAAGGAGCAGTCCCCTAAGACTCCGGATGAAAGGGCATTCATGGATAGAGTACCCTATGCCTCTGCCATAGGATATATCATGTATGCCATGATATGTACACGTCCTGATGTTTCATTTGCTCTAAGTGTTACGAGTAAATTACAGGCTGATCCAGGCGAAGAGTATTGGAAGACAGTAAAATGTATCCTTAAGTACTTGAGAAGAACAAATGATATGTTTCTTGTCTACGGAGGAGGTGACTTGAAACTGCGAGGCTTTACTAGCTCGAGTTTCCAGTCAAATCCAGATGATAGCAAGTCTGCATCTGGATTTGTGTTGACATTAAACGGAGGCGCAGTGTGCTGGAAGAATTCCAAGCAAGCAACCATTGCAGATTCGACGACTGAAGCTGAGTACATTACTGCAGCTGAAGCCGCCAAGGAAGCAGTGTGGTTGAAGAAATTCATCATCGACCTCGGCATAGTTCCCAGTATCTATGAACCTATTCCGCTATTGTGCGTCAACAATGGAGCCATTGCACAAGCAAAAGAGGCACGGTCTCATCAGAAATCGAAGCATATTTTGAGCCGCTTTCATCTTATCAGAGAGATCATATCCAGAGGAGATGTAGTGGTGGACAATGTAGCAGATCCACTAACAAAGCCGTTGTCTCAAATTGTGTTTGAGCGTCACCTAGAGTCTATAGGCTTACTGTATAAAGGTGATTGGCTTTAGTCCAAGTAGGAGATTGTTTTCTTAGGTGGCCTTCAAGCTAATATGACTTTGTGATCTCGTTCATTTATTAATATAATGGCATAATGTTCATTGTGTGTAAATTGTATTAATTATCGTCTCATAATAAAGTCCGTGAATATGTGCGATAATGATCAGATTATGATGAGATCATACTAGTGAGACTGATCACTTAAACACACATATTCTTAATAGTTCATAGTCGGAGGATATCTAAGAAGGACATCGGATATCCGGTTAGACTAGTACAGATTACTCATGCTCATATGATGAGGGTGACTGATCTCATAAGTCACTTGTGTGGAGACACTAAGGCGAATCTTTAGGTGCTTATTAGAGAATAAGTTCACTAAACTGATCCGACTGAATCACTGGATGGTATAGTACCTCACAGTCAACCAGCTTGATTCTATTGTCGCAGTTGCGTGGATGGTCTTCGGACCTGAGACACCAAGGACACCTTGTCGGTGGACCTCTGTGCTTTGACCTTGGTTTATGAATCTCTAACCACGGGATTCTAAACAGCCAAGGATCGGGTATAGCGGAATACCGTCGAAGGGAATTGAGTGTCAATAAGGAATCATTCGCTCTCGGTACGATGAGAGAGAATGGTCTAGGAAGGATGCACAAAAGCCCCTGGCCAGGGCAGACGATAATATCGGGAAAGGAGTCTTCCGATATTAATCAGCGGCATCCAATCCAAGTGAGTTGACCGGTTAAGGTTTGAGAGTACACTATACCCTTAGTCGACTCGATAGCATTGAACGAATGAAGGATTATATCCACACGGTAACTGTCGGCGGAAAGGTTTCAAGAGTGGGTTACTTAACCCCGATACCTTCCGGGTTCACGTGGTGTTTCTTGGCACCCAACGTGATTGGAGGCCCGACCGAATTCGATGTCCGACATTGATTTGGTTGATTAATTAATTAATATGAGTTATTAATTGATTAATCAGGCCAATGAGGAGTCACTGGACTTATTGGGTCATTAACCGGACTGATTATTAGGCCTAGAGGGTCACACGCAAATGATTCTCAAGGCGATGGATAAATAAGTGGGTTTTATATTAACTGGGGGTTTTTATGAAAAACCGTGCCGTTAGTATAAAATGTAGCTAATGGGTTGAGCAGGCCAAGCTGCTGCTAACCCTAACTGCCCCCTCCTCTCTTCCTCTCTCTCTCTGGCGTCCCAGACAAGTCTGGATCCCCGGATTTGCTCCGTCGCTTCTCCGACTCCCGTTCGAAGGGAAATCGTTCACACGTTGCGGCGATTGTTGGGCGAAAGGCGGAGACTTCCTGGGCTGCGAAGAATGAGGAACGTGAAGATATCCGTCGCGCGGAGGATTGCGTGGACTCCGCTAGAGGCTGGGTGCTTGCGTGAGTTGCGGTGTCACACCGACGAAACCGAATGATTGCGGATTCAAATCCGCACACGGTAAGATTCGATAATATGATTATTGGGATTTTAGATTTTTCAAAATAGGAACGGATCTCCATTTTTATTTTTATTTCCGTTGTATAGGAGATCCGGGGAAATGCGAGAACCCAAAACTTGTAAGTGCTCATTGGGTAATGAGTTCACTGAACTCATCCGACTTGAATCGCCGAAGACTGTCAACCAGCTTGATTCATCATCACAGTGGCATGGTTGATCGTTGGACTTGAGACACCAAAGACACCTTATCGTTGGACTTTGGACATCAAAGGCCTTGACCTAGGAATCCCTATCCATGGGATCTCTAACAATCAAGGATCGGGTCCAGCGAAAGATTTTCGAAGGTGATTGTGTGTTCAATAGAGGATCGTTCGCTCTCAGGTAACTGGAGAGAGAATGCTCTAGAATAGATCCGCATGAGTCTCTGGCCAGAGCAGAAACAATATCAAAAAGGTGTTTTCAGATATTGTACAGCGTAGTCTAATTCAAGTGAGTTGACCATCTAGGATTTGACAGTTGACCATACCCTAGGTTAACTCGAGAGCATTGTGCGAACGAAGGATTACAACCATGCGATAACAGTGGACAGATAGGTTCCATGAGTAGGTTGCTAAACCCCATTACTTTCCGGGATTATGCGGTGTTACTTAGCACCCAACTTAACCGAAAGACCGATCGAATTTATATGAGATGTTAATTCGATTAAGTAATTAATTAAATATTAGATATTAATTAATTACAATAAGTCCATAAAATGTTATTGGACTTAACGAGCTAAAAATTGGAATGTATAATGGGCCTAGAGGGTCACACACAAATAGATTCTCAGTCGGTGGTGTTTTAGTTGGATTTATATTAAGTCGGGGACTTTAGTGAAAAGTCGCGCCAACTTAATATATACGCACTGTTGAGAAACCCTAGGCCAAGCTCCAAGGTTTCCCCATGCTGGCTGTCCCCCCTTCTCTCTCCTCCACCTCTGGGCGCCCCTCTCGAGGCACCGGGATTGCTCCCGTCTCCACTGCCCGCGATTCCCAAAAGTCGGGAATTCCCGTATGCCGGTTTTCGTACATCATTGTGGCGACGGATCGTCAGCGAGCGAGCTGATACGGACGAGGGAGTGAGGACGAACTACCACGGAGGATCGCGTGAATACCGCTGGAGACCGGATGCTTGTACGGCTAACAGTATCGCCTCGACACAATCGGGGCGGAAGCGAATTTGAATATGCGCACAGTAATCAGATTATATCCCAATTTTTTATTTATCGTTTTTCGTTCCAAATCGGATCAGCGGGCATCGGGCGGGATATTTTTTTGATAGTTTCCGCGGCGTTCGTCGCGCCCCGCCCAGATCCCAACAGTGGTATCAGAGCCAGGTTCCGCTCTAATCCGTTTCGGGACGACGAAATTTCTATTCTAAAATTTATTTCCATGCCTATATTTATTTTTCTCTCATATAAATTATTCATGAGATGAATGTAAAAGTTTCAGATTTATTGTTTGTGGAGAAATTTAATTTATTTGGGGTTTTTTCGGTTGTGTTCTTCATGAAGATGGAAGAACTGATTTTTGGGCTTCGAAGTGGGTTATATGATGGTCGGGGCATCCCTAGAGATTTGCAGTTGTGCTCGGTGGCCGGTGATGACCCCCCCAACCCCATTTTTCAGATTTTTACATGAAAAAGAAAGTCCATGTGGATGTTAAAACTATTTTAAACCGCCGGATTTGGGGGTTGCCGGCGACGTAGGGCTTGTCGGCCGGCCATCGCTGGGATTGAGGAAGAAGGGGGCACCTTCCCCCCCTACAACCTCCGGCTGGCCATCATCTTGTCGGCGTCGAACAGGAACCAACAAAGAGGGGGTGGGCATTGGGGTGCTCGGCGGCTGGACCAAAAACCCTAGTCAGGCGAGTTGGTGCTGGGCGCCCGAACCGGCCGGCCCCACGTCGGTTTGGCCGGGGGCCGACGCCCGGTCGGGCGCCCAAGGCACCTTACCTGGCTAGGCCAGGCTCTACCATGACTAGGCGCCCAGGGTCCGAGCCTGGCCAGGCTCTAGCTGGACCCAAGCCCAGGCCCATTGGTCCTAGCCCCTTTAGCCCTTTAAACCCAACCCATTAACCCCAATTACCCCAATAACTCTTTTATTATTATGTTCCCCACCCATTTAAATTGAAAACATAATTAAATTTTATTTAAAATATTTTTTAAATTTAAATTTATTGTTTTTAGTTAAATGGGTCTTTTAAGATTTGATCTTAATTTTGATTAACAAGTGTAGTTATCTTGCTTTTAATTAAGTAAATAGAGGGGTTGTATTTAAGATATGATCTTAATTGTATATTACTTTTAATAAGTGATTTTTGGGGTTTATGTTTAAGATATGATCTTAAATTTATATTAACAAGTGTTTTGTTAAGTATTTTATTAACTCTTAAAATAGTTAATTATTTCTGGAGAATTAACCTGAATAAAAGTTATTAAAGATTAATTAAGTCTTAATAATAGTTATTAAGATAATTAATTAATATTCTCAAGGATCTCTTCATTAAGTTTTGAAGATCTAATCTACATAACAATTGATCTTTTAATAAAAGTTATTAAGAGATTAAATTAAGTCTAATTGTTAGACTAATAACATTTAGAAATGTTCTACTTAATATTTCTTAATAATTGTTATTGAGAAATAGTATTTAATAAAAGGGATTCTTAACAATTAGTTGTTAAGGAATTAAAAATGGAATTATAAATTCTTTTGTAAGAGTTATTAAGAAAAATTTAATTCTGTCTAAATATTAGATTATTTCACATTAATAATTGTTGTTAATGTGATTTAAAATTGATCTAAGTGTTAGATTAGTTAATTTAGAATTGTTCTAATTAATGCATAGAATATTTTAGAATTTTAATTTTAGTCTTTTATGCACATGCTGATGTGTTTGATGCTTTAAATTAGATTTAAATGCATGTTCAGAAAATAAGATTGTTGAAATTCAAATTTATCCAATTTTGATTGGTACCTAGGTTTTAAGAAAACCAAAATTATTATTTTTCAAAATTTCAGTCTTTATGTGATGTGCTTGATCATGTATGGATGGTTAAAATTTAAAGTGGTCATGGACATGCACTTTGTTTATTTCATATCATGTGATGGTATATGGTTGGTGTGTATCTTTTTAGAATTTGAGTGGATTAAGTAATTATTAATTAATGAGGCCTACGTGCCTCCCTCTCTCTTCAGTCCGATGTAATTTTATCTCCCTCTATTATTGTACTCGGCCATAAGACTTTCTCTTACAAATAATAAATATTTCAAAATATTTCAAAATGCAATTATGTTGTAATTGATCGTGTTGGTCGAGAAGAGGCGAGGATGTTCGACAAGTGCAATCAGGAAGACGACAGGAGATGAAATCACCAATACCTGTGTGTTTGCATGTTTTGTTTATATAATTGTTATATTGTTGTGGTGATTAAATGTTTGGCACCAATTAATCACCGTGCTGTTCATGACCACATAATGAACATGTATGGTTGATGCATGCGTTTTACTTTTTGATTATGAATCGATTTCTAATATCTAGGTATAGTTAAATATATCCGATATATTTATAAACTATCACTTAAGATGAGACCAACATAAAATAAGCAAAACCTTCAACATAAAGTCCAAGTCGGAGCGCGAGTCATTGAAAATATACTGCGTGGCTCTCCATCAATATAGTTTTTAGAACTTGATTCAATGATGGCAGTTTCTATCTGTTTACTCAAGATCTGCCACTATCTGATGAAA
The DNA here is from genome assembly GCA_030544215.1 of Zantedeschia hybrid cultivar. Lineage (NCBI taxonomy): Eukaryota > Viridiplantae > Streptophyta > Magnoliopsida > Alismatales > Araceae > Zantedeschia > Zantedeschia hybrid cultivar. The sequence goes on along the minus strand of JARZZO010000003.1, from coordinate 28,655,858 downwards.
GGACTATTAACTATGACATTATGATGTCTTAAGATCGGAATAGAGGAACGGTGTAGCTATCCTCACCTTTACCCAGGAGCTACATTCTTACTTTACTCTATCACGTATTGATTGTAAAGCTTAGACCCGGGATGATGATCTACTGTGTTTCCCAGGGAACATTAAAGACTTGGGAGCCGAAATAAGATCGGATATTGTAAAGAGTTGCAATTACCATGAGATGGTTGCTCAAAGATAATGGTATGATACTATGTGTTTATCCGAGGTCATACTATGATTCTTGGAGGTTCTGATCCTCACAGAGGACCGTCGAAGTCTTTCGTTCTGTATACATGAAAGTTATGCAGTTCGACGAAAAATAGTGGGAAATAATTCAAGATAAAAGACCATAATTGAATTATAAGAATTATCTATTTAAATCATGTTATTTCCTTCGTTTATTAAAATGTCATCTATTAATTCGAGATTTGACATATTGGATGTCAATACTTCTTATATTCAGATTGACTAGAATACTTCGAAGAATATCTTCATGGCCAAGTGAAAGTCACTATTCTAATCAGATATCTCTTACTTGGATAGACCAAGGTGAAGAGGTACTCATAGTATACCTTTGAAAGACAATGGTTATCATGAAATCTCTTACTTAGATAGACCAAGAAGAAGAGGTATTCATGGTGTGCCTTTGATAATACTATAGGTAAGATCTCAAATAGTCAAACCCACACATGAAAAGGATAAAGGCAAGTCAACTGGAAGAGAGAGGTAGCAGTTCTCCTACTACAACCAATATATGGATATTGGTAAAGGAAAAACAAATTTGAACTTGAAAGAAGTTTCAGATATTCTTATTATCAACATTTTCATATCTATTGGAGAATTAGTGGATCCAATATAAAATATTGGAAATGATTCTTAAATCTGCTATAGTATGCAAACTTAGACAAGTAAAAAGAAATCGAGAAAATATAAGTGTTAAGTTAAACTCAACAATTGTTCAAGATATGCACAAGTTACTATCAAATAGTAAATCTTTGTATATCTATAAGAGTCTAATATAAAACTAAATAATTGTTATTTACTTTCATAAGATATCAAAAATTATAAAAGTGAATAACATTGAGTGAGAAAGAATAATAGTTGTTCGATAAGATTTTAAAACCAGTCAATGCACTACAGATTCTTGATATGACATTTCATGTGATGAATATTCACAAGTCTCCTATAGAAATGAACTGTATGAAACATGATTATCTGTGGCATTGTACACAAGGTTGTGCAATAAAAAATTATTGGTGCTAATACATATTGATATAAATAGCTCAATATCTTCTTAAGACCAAAGATAATCATTTATATTGACTTACCTTAATAGTTTACTCTTGGAAGGATTTGACTGTATGTACTTATTGAAGTACAAGTCAAATGCATCTGAGAGATTAAGGTATAAGATCAAAATGTAGTGATAAATAGGAAAGAGTATTAGAATTCTTTAATTTGATCAAAAAATTTTACTTAAGTACAGAATTCACACAAATCATTAAAAGAATAATAGTATCCACTCTCGATTGATTCCTCATTGTATATCATAGTAATATGATAGAATGAGAAATTACACCTTATTAAGATATGGTGTAATACATAGTAAGATTTGCCTAATTCTTATATCCTTTTGAACATGAGTATGAACGTTAGATGTCCATACTTTACAGATGGTTCCAAATAAGTCAGTGTGTGTCCATATAAGATATGAAAATAAAATAATTCATATGAGATGTGAATTATAAATAGACATGATTTTAAAGTCAAATTATACCTTGGTGTGAATTTGTGAAATGTCCAAATAATTTGGACATTACATTTATTGGCCACGCGATAATGAAATAATTATCGTCCTGAAAGTTGTCTTCTATGAAGAGGAATATGTCCTCAGAGAAGATAATGGGAGTTGATAAAATTAGAAGATGGTATAGACCCACAAATTAACACAAGATTATTAGATATTCTTTAGTTGTTTAGAACCACTCATAACACACATTAGAGAGCGTCATAGATTTTTTAAGATACTCTCAGTGACTAGATGGATATATTTGATATATTAAATTTAGCAAAATGAGAGGAGCTCAAAGATATAGATTATGATCTAAAATCTATGATGATGCTCTCTGTCATTACAATCTTGAGATTAGCAAGAAGTTAAGAATTATAAGACATAGTCTATAACTACTATTGAGTTCAGAACTTGATAGTATTGCTAGAGGATATTGTACCTAAAGCAAGGAAATCTTTAGAATGAAGATTAGTATAAATGGACTATTTAAAACTTATATAGTAAACTGAAGGAAATAGTCCACGTCAAAATGTTTGCTTTGACAAGCTTTTCTCAATGGTTACTATTAATAAGTTTATTAGAATTCTACTTGCCAATACTGCCTATCATAATAATGAGATGGCAGTTGGATATTAAAAAGCACTCTCTCAATGTGATTGAAGATAAGATGTATATGATACACCTTTAAAGCTTTTAGAATATCTATGAAGTATGTTATGATTTTAAAAGTCATTATGAATCAAACTGAAGCTTTCCAAAGTTGTAATAAGAGTTTTGACTTAATGGTCAAATATTATAGAATCATTAAGAATGATCACGGATTGTATGTGTTCAAAAAGAATAGTGGGAGTACAGTCACTTTAGTAATGCTTTGTGATAATAACATCAAAGTCACTGAGAATGACATCATGATATTACTATCAGTAAAAGCATTATTAATCATATTTTTCTCCATAATAGGTTTGGTTATAACATCCTACGTATTGGAAATACGAATCTATTAAGATAGATCGGTGGGGATGTTACATTCATCTGTATGTCAAAATATTTGTCATAAATTCCATAATAAGTCTCAATTGTTGAGATATGTAATTTATTTCTTTAAGAAAAAAGTTACTTAAAGAATACAGGGAAACCTTGATAGAAGGAGTGAAATACATCACTAAGTACTTGAGAAGTGCTAATGATACACTCATGTATATAGAGAGAATGATTTGAAAGTATGAGGTCATACTGACTCAAATTTTAGGTCAAATCATGGGTTTAACCTTCTAATAAGAAAGGAATGGATTAGAAAGGTTTCAACCCATAATTTGATATTAAGATGACGACATAAACAAGTGATACTGTTATTGGAACAGTATGGATGAAAGAGTTCATCCATGAACTAGATGTAGTTTTAAAAGGTCTCTGATCCCGTCCGGTTGTTGTAGGACAACAGTGGGAGCGATCAATTTTATGGTCAAGCCGTAGTCTCATCAAAGTTGTAGAACGTTCTGAGGCTTTTTCACAAGTTAAGAGACAAAGGATTAAGAGGAAATAACGTAATGAAAAATATTCCATCGGTAAATAATTCAGCAGATCCCTGACCAAGTCTTAGTCATAGACTTTATGTGAGCATCACCTAGATTTGATGGAGATCAAATGCAAAGGTGATTGGCTTGAGTCCAAGTGGGAGATTGATAGATATAGGTGTCCTCTAAACCAATCATAAGGCACCTATTTCAATATGTTTCATTGTTAAATGACATTTAGTTCATTATGTAGATTGGCATATTTGTAACTGTGCATAAAAAAGTCCATGAATATTTGCAATAGTCATTGGATTATGATGAGATCATAATAATGAGACTGATGACTTATAAGTACATATTCTTAATTAATCATAGTCGTAGGATGTTTGAGAAGGATATCAAACATCCGGTAAGACTAGTACAGGTTATTCCAGATCATATGATGAGGATGACTGATCTCGTTAATCACTTGTACGAAGAGACAATGGTGAACCTGTAAATGCTCATTGGGGAATGAGTTTACTGAACTGATCCGACTTAGATCGCCGAATGGTAATTTACCTGACTGTCAACTGACTTGATTCATCGTCATAGTGGCGTGGTTGATCCTTAGACTTGAGACATCAAAGACACCTTGTCGGTGGACTTCTGGACTTTGACCTTGACCTACGAATCCCTATCTATGGGATCTCGAACAGTTAAGGATCGGGTCCAGCGAAAGACCTTCGAAGGTGATTGTGTATTCAATAAAGGATTGTTCGCTCTCAAGTAACTAGAGAGAGAATGCTATAGAACATATCCGCAGGAGTCTCTAGCCAGAGCAGAAATAATATCAGAAAAGGTGTTTCCGGATATTATATAGCAGAGTCTAATTCAAGTGAGTAGACCATCTAGAGTTTGACAGTTGACCATACCCTAGGTTAACTTGAGAGCATTGTGCGAACGAAGGATTATAGCCATGCGGTAACTGTGGACAGACATGTTCCATAAGTGGGTTGTTGAACCCCATTACTTTCTGGGATCATGCGGTGTTGCTTGGCACCCAACTTGATCTGAAATCCGATCGAATTTACATAAGATGTTATTTCGATTAAGTAATTGATTAAATATTAGATTTTAATTAATTACAGTAAGTCACACGCAAATAGATTCTCAGTCGGTGGTGTTTTAGTGGGATTTATATTAAGTCGGGTACTTTTGTGAAAACTCGCACTGACTTAATATATACGTGCTGTTGAAAAATCATGGGCTAAGATCCAAGGTTTACACATGCTATTCATCCCCCCTTCTCTTTCCTCCTCCTCTGGGCGCCCCTCTCGAGGCGCCGGGATTGTTCCTGTCTCCACTATGCGTGATTCCCAAAAGTCGGGAATTCCCGTCTGTGGGTTTTCAAACATCGTTGTGGCGATGGATCTTCAACGAGCGAGCTGATACTGATGAGGGAGCGAGGATGAACCACCACGGAGGATTGCGTGGATACCGTTGTAGGCCGGACGCTTGTGTGGCTTGCAGCATCGCCTCGATGGAACCGAGATGGAAGCGGATTCAAATCTGCCAACGGTAATCAGATTACATCCCGATTTTCGGTTTATCATTTTTCATTCTGAATCTAATCAGCAGGCATCAGGCGGGATATTTTTTTGATTGCTTCCGCAGCGTTCGTTATACCCCGCACGGATCCCAACACCATGTACCTCTCCCACTTAGCGATGCATGATCTCTTTGTGACATTCCTTAAACTCTCTTCATGGTCTTGGGTGCCCACTCCATAATCTTCACCAAGATCTACACTGTTTGTTCTAGGATCTTTTCTTGACCTTTGCAACCGCTAAGGAGCCTTCCCTTACTGGGTGTTACTTATTTAGGTTTTTGCAAAAACCCATAGTACCTCTAAACAAAATACAACTAAAAAAGATGAAAAACATCTTGTAAGCATTGATAGAACATAAAATTTCAAGAAAATGAAAAAGATTAAGAAGGAAAGTTACTGCAAGATGATAAGAAGTACTATGGCCATATACATGGGAGACTAGCACGAGCACTTCAAGGGATTGGATCACTTGGAGAACACTGCCACACTTGCTTATGGAGAAAGAAAAGATTTTTCCATTTATGATTCAAAATTAAATAAGATGGAGTATTACATATTGGTATGAGCACTCTCTTCCTAACCTACATTTGTTAGTTCTGTGTATGGCCTATAAGCCAATCAGACTTATTCTTGTTCATGTATTAATGGCAATATATATATTCATTATGTGTAAATCGTCTCTTTTAATATTAATCATATCATAGTGAACTCCATGAATGCATGAAATGATTGTCAGATTATAATGAGATCACAATAATGAGACTAACAATATATCAACATGTATTCTTAATTGTTCTTAGTCAGTGGATATCCGAGAAGGACATCAGACTCTAGTTAGAATAGTACATGTTATTCTAGCTCATATGATGAAGGTGACTAGTTTTATAGTTACTTGTGTAGAAACACTATGTTGAACCTGTAAGTGCTCATTAGTGAATGAGTTCACTGAACTAATCTAACATAGATTGTTGGATGGTAAGTTACTTGATTGTCAACCTGCTTGATCTGTCGTCACAGTAGTGTGGATGGTCTTCCGACCTGAGACATCAAAGACTCATTGTCGGTGGACATTTGGGCTTTGACTATGACTTATGGTGTAAGGACTGAGGTTTTGGATCCAGTTATCAGGTCGATTTTTGTGTCAAACCCCTTGGTTTGGGCTCTTGTAGGCCTAATGCAAGTATGACACGATTTTGAATGGCGTCGGCCTAGGGGGACGCCATTTAGAAGCCTTTGCAGGGTGCCACGTGTCGTCTGAATGGCGTCGAGCGTGGTCAACGCGATTCAGACATCTGCTAGTGTACGAGCCCGTCCTGTTGTCTGAATGACGTCATCTGGGAACGACACAATTTAACGTGTTTCGGTTTGACACCACGAGCCTTCCCTCCTTTCTCTCATTCTCTCCTTTCCTCTCTCTCTCCTCCCTCTCTCCGAACTCTCCATTTGTCTTCCTCTTTCCCTCCCCTTCCTCTTCCCATTCTCCTCTTCCACCACTCCAATACCCTCCTATCTCTCACCACTACCACCACCATCTCCTCCGTGGCACCTTGCTCTCCCGACAGCGGCCGATGTCTGGTGGAGTGATGGCGTCTACAGTGGTACCTTGATGGCTTGCGGCATAGGATCGGCGGATCGGCGGCAAGGAGCTAGGAGGAGTTCAAGTAACCAGTAGGATAACCATCCTTGCATATAGTTCGTTTGATTTAAACCACGATTTTCCACTTTGAAACATGCCATGTAGGTGTGAGGATTTTAAGTAGAATGAGCATGTTTAAGGGGGTTTTGATGGAAATGGTCACTTTTATGAAATGGGGAGACGGTGTGTTTTTTAGTTGATTATTGGATTCTCCCCCTCCTTTTCTATTTTGGTGTTTTTGTGTGATTTGGGGGAGGAAATCCTGTGTTGTGGCTCGGGGGAGGCCGGAGGGAATTCTAGTTTCTGGCGTTCAATGGCGTCGAGCCAGGGCAACGCGATTTGCAAATTGTGTCGGCCTTGGGCGACACAATTTAGGCCCAAGTGTTGGAAGGCAGTTTGGTTTTCGAGCGTTAAATTGTGTTAAGACTAGGTGACGCCATTTAAATGGTGTCGACCATAGGCGACGCGATTTAAGCCCCAGTCCCTCCTGTCTCGAGGCCAATTTCTATGGGAACCAATTTTAGGGCTTTGAATGATGTCAGCAATGGGCGACGTGATTCATGCCAAAGCCCTATAATTCCTGCAATTAACATGTATGTATATTGTTAGGCAATCTTGTTAAACGCATGCTTGAAGTTATACATTGGGGGCGGGGATTTTCATGTGATCGGAATCATATTGTGTTATGTTTATGCAATCGTGGATCAAGAGTGACAATTGTTAGCACTTGACACCCTGTGTCAGTGTGGGAGTGATGCAGTGTCGGTGTGGGAGTGACAAGGCAACGCCTAGTAGGCGAGGGTCATCTGGTGTACCTCGAGGTAATAGCTAGTACCGGTGTGGGAGTAGTACACTTCGAAGTGTTACTCTTGGCTGAGAGGAGGTAGAACCACCTAGAGCTAGATAGGCTAGAGTAGCCAGCGCGTTATTCGAGGGGTGGCTATTCCGTCCCAGCGAGTCGGTGTTTTCCGCATTCGGTTGTATAGTTTGTGTGTTCAGCTAGAATGTTGGATATAAACTGCAGTGTTGAGATAAATTGTTTTAGAACTGTGCCTGTTACATTTATAAATGCATATTTTTCATATCTCACAATGGAATCTTTAGAACTGCAGTTATTTATGCTTATCTTCCTATATTCTTATAGTGTTGCAATTGTGGGTGTAGGAGGTGAGGATCGAAGGATCCCTACTGAGTCCATTCTGGTGTGACTCACCCCCTGTGGTTTCAAGTGAGGGTTCTCGGTAGGCATAGAGGTTGTGGAGATTTGTCTCGGGTTGTGTGCCAGCAGCCACTATTCCGGGGTATGCCCTGATGTAGTTGTTCTTTCATTTTCAGGCATGTATGTATAATTACTTCTTTTCAGTTGGACTATGTAATTATCTATTGAGTCAAGTCGAATTGTAATAATTTTTAATTCCTACACCTTCTTTACAATTCGATGATGTGTGGAATGTTTAGCTTAGTTTATCATTTATTTTTCAGACTTATTGAAGTCCTAGTTTGGTTCCTAATTTTAATGATTCGGTACCCATTTAGTAATCGGATGTCTGATTATATGGTGGCGGGTCATTACATATGGATTTCTATCCATGAGATTCTAGTCAGTCATGTGAGTGCTCAATTAATGTGTCATCATATCATAAATCAAATATTGACATGAAAACATGGAAAATATGGATCGTAATCGCCAGAGATCGAGGATCTTAATAAAAAAAAAAGTGATTGCTACTTACCTATCCAATGAGAGAGATTCTATGGAGTCTTATATTTCCTTCTCTTCGGCCAGCCAAAGAGAAAGTCTTCTGTTGATTTCACTCTCTTTTAGATCAACCTTCACCTTGCTTTTCTAACTGTTGCAAAAGAAACAAGAAAACAAGAGAAAGAAAAATGTATTAGAGCTTGGACAATAGTGTGGTATCTATCTAAGGATGATGAAAATCATGCAACTAAACTAATAAAACTCACTTCTTTTATATTCTTTTAAACCACGAAGCAATATGTTGATTTGAATGATGCGAGTGTGTGAGAAACAAGTAGTGATGAATGATGGATGTTCTAATGCAAAATAGTGAAAAAGTACAATGAATTAAGTAAGAAAAACTATAAGAAAAGGAAGAAAGAAAAGAGAAGGTTGGCCCCTCAAAAACCATCATCCTTCTACATTCTCAAAGAAGAGATTAGAAGAAGAAGAAGGTACTCCAAGGCTTGTCCATATTTTGCATAGTAGCCTCCTCCTTTCATGTTGATGAGAGCTTCAATTCATGTAATGGCCAACCTCTTTTAAGGCTCAAAGGGGTTATGTATATATAGAGTGTAGTTTGGAGTAGTTTGACCCCCAAGAGGCTCTCTCTTGGTCTCCGAATTTTCATAGATAATTATCATGAATTTAGAAACCTTTCCACTATGAAAATCAGATAATCTTGACGAAACCGCATGTATCATTAATTCACTGAATCACGTCCATCCAAGATGACGCCTATTAGAAACGCATCGGCCAACCATGACGTTTTTAGAGGGGCAAAATAAGAAAGATAATTTTGGAAAAAGGAAAGATAATTAAGAAACTTAAAACACGTCGACCACGAAAATCGAGATTTAGATAAATAAAAAATTAACTAAGAGTCAAATTGACAATCGGAAAGGATTAGGAAAGTTAAATCACGTCGACCATGTGCGACGCCATTCAACTTAATCTTTTATTGATTAAGGAATTTGAATGAGAATTAATTTAGGCTAGAAATCTAAATGATGTCGACCATGAGCAACGCTAATTAGAAATTCTCTAGAAAAATAATTAAAAATTAATCAATTATTAAAAATTAGACCACTTCAGGGAATCATAAATGTGACATGAAATTTACCTAATGTGAAGTCAAAAATTAGTGTGTCTACAGCTGCCCCACCTTAGCATCGATTTTGCAAGGGAATGAAGTGAAACAGAATTAACTACGATGAATGAAATGAAGTGGAATGAACTGAAAAGATGATGCCCAAGTATGATGAGACACGCTTTCAACATTACGTGATGAAATTCTTTCTCAAAACAATCAATGAATGAACTCAAAGAAATCGATGGAATGATCATGTCTTGATGAGATAGATAAAGGAAACAAAAGAAAGTCGATAAACCTCCATAAGGGGAAGTATCCGAAGTCACAAACCTTGCAGGTTTCACCATGGAGAGTGATTAACAGTCATTGTGGACGTGCTTCAACTATAGAGGGTCTTAAAAGGAAACAAAAAAAAAAACTGAGATAAAGATACAAACAAAAAAGAATTCCAAAGACATCTTCAAGAAATCTTAAAGATAATCGAGAGATCAATTTAGAATGGAATATTTCATATCACGTTAGCACTTATTAGATCAATGTTTGAAAGTTAATCATTAACTAATTCTTACCACAATTATTTTGAAATCCTACATGAATACATACTCGGTTAAAAAGAAAAATTAAAATAAAAGAAAATATAAATTATTAAGGATAAATATTGCTAAATTTCTATTGATGAGTCAAGACACCAGTCCTGCAATTCAGTGTTAAGCCGAAGCTCGTTTGTCCACGTACTGTTTTACTAAAGCTGAACTATCGTCCCCATCAATTAACAATCCAACGGTCTTTCCGTGTGATTAAGAATCTTCTGGAATCATCATTGTTTTTGATAGAGGGGAACTCAAATTCTAGTTTCATCAGAACCACAAGGTCCTCGATATAATCTAATAACTATTTATCATGTAGTAATGATGATGTAAATCAAACACACGAGAGAATATAGGTGAAGAGATAACGGTCACTTTAGTGATCATAGTGAGATTTCATAGCATCTCATCATCCTCATATTCTGAAATAGCTCTCTTCTGAATCCATTTCGAGCATAATTTCCTCTCTTGTGTACCTGTGCCTTGTAGATTGCTTGAACAAACCAATTAGTGAATATGCTCTAGCTTAGTCCTTTGCCCAATGAGTAACCAACTACCTTGAACCTATCCTTGGTAAAAAGGTCAAGGGACAAAGTCTTTATTCAATGAAGGCGAAAATAAACCAAAGGAATGTGTTAATGCAACATGTAAGCATGCAAATGTTAACTAGAAATAAAAAATATGCAACACATATGATGTGACAAACAAATGCAAATTTAGAATTTTAACATATATTCTTTTGTTTAGTTTTAAAATATCCATTTTGTTTTTGTGATTTTGAATTTTTTTTTTTTTGACATATTCATTGTTTTTTCTTTTGTGATTTTGAAATATACGCCTCAACCGGTTAGCCCTTTCGAACAAGGATGCATAGACAGAAGGGAGTCTACCGCTACAATACCCATGGCTTCCCAGGCATCCTAAGTGTACATCAAGGTTGATTCGGACCATTAGAGATCCTCGTCTAAACCTCACTCGGCTATGACTTATATTGATGGCAAACTGTCATGCCACGCTCTAGCTCCTAGCTGTATTTGACCAACATGTTCTAACTAAAAACCTACTAACGGTAAATGATGTGCCTGACTCGAGTCTCTTTCCTCACAACCAAGATGATATATAATTGATTATCCTGGAACCCTAATGGTCAATCGTGCGACGCTAACTCGAAATTAACGTCGTCATACTAATTGGTAAACTGCTTGCATTGTCCTAAGCCCGAAGCTATAAGGTAAACTGACCTAGAAAACCAGCATGGTACTTGGATCAAAAGAGCTTACTCGCTTGTCATCTTAATTCCCTAATCATTCTTCAGCAACCTAATCTAGGTTCACAGTGCTTTTATTGTACTTGTATTCTTGATCCCATCTGATGATCTAACCCTTACTCAACTTAAGCCATTCCTTAAGCTTAGAGTACGCCCCTTACAGGGAAGAGAAGAAGTGGTCTAGAAAGCTCACGAGAGGGTTCTATAGACCTAGGAAGATGTCCTTCATTTACCTTATCCTCTATTGGGGTTCGATCATTTTCACTTTGTGAGGATCTTTTTTCTACTTTGACCTTGTGCCCTTTTGTTTTAGATTTTGGCCTCTGATTTGACACTTGACTTTGTGGCTTTTTTTTTTTGCTTTGGCTTTTTGGCTTTTGCTTTTGCTTTGGGGTGGGTATTTGATTTTCTCTCTTTCTTTTTTATCACAACCTCCTACTAGGACGGCGGGTATTTTCAATAGTCTATTCTAAGCTTCGTTTCCACATCGTGAACTGAGAAGGAAAGAATATGTTGCACCTTACACTTTCAGTCAAGCTGTCAGTATTCCTTGGACATCACATCGTTTGTTATTCAAGAATTAAGTGTGAGTGTGTGCATATCATGCCCCTAAATTAGACTATCAAAGACTAAAGAGGGAACTTTAGATTTTGAATTTTTTGACCCCATTGGTCCTTACACCATGCCACTTGACACACCTAACCTGAGGATAATACTTCTAAAGGTAAAGACCATTCCAAGGGTCAGATAACTCCTGACCCTATACATTAACCAACCTATAAGCATTACCTGGAAAAGCATTTGCTATCACATAAGGACCCCCCTAGTTGGGTTGTAGCTTAGAGCGAGGACCACCAGGTTTTACCAAAATTCGTTTAACCACCATGTCACCAACTTGAACTTCCTTTCAATAACCTTCTTTTGATAAAATCGTGCGACCCTGTTCTGATACACTTGAGCATGACTAGTAGCTGCCCATCTCTTCTCATCTAAGAGTTCCAACTGAGCAAGCAGTGCAAAGCGATGCTTATCAAGAGAAAACTCCTTATTCAATTATAGCCTTAATGACGGAATGAAGATCTCGTATAGAACTATTGCCTCCATTCCAAATGTTAAAGAATATGGGGTTTGTCCAGTGAGAGTGCGGATTGAAGTTCGGCAAGCCCATAGATCCTTAACCAGATTTTTTGGCCAGTTTGCGTATATGGTAGATTCACACATTTTATTAATGATTTTGATTAAGGTTTTATTAGTAGCTTCTGCTTGGCCATTGCCTTATAGATAGTATGGAGAAGAATGATGCAATGCAATGTTGTACATGTTGCAGAGATTCTTCAGTTCCTGTGCAATGAATTGAGGTCCATTATCGGTGAAGATGGTACTTGGAATCCCAAATTTGGTGATGATATTCTTCATGATTAACTTGCATACCATTGACGCTTTCATTTCCACATATGCTTCTACTTCTATCCATTTGGTGAAGTACTCCGTCGCCGTAAGTATAAACAATTTCTATTTGACTGAGGAGTTGGGATCACCATAAGGACTAATGGTGTCGAATGCCCACATGGAGAAAGGCCATGGGGAGGATAGAGGATAGAGTGAAGATGCAGGAGAGTGAGAGTGAATTTTGTCAGCATGAAGTTGACATTTGGCACACCTATGGACATACCCTATACAATCTTCTTCCATAGTTGGCCAATAGTATCCTTGTCTATGGATTTTATTTGCTAACGTTTGTTCATTGACATGGCTACCACAAACTCCAACATGAGCTCCTGCTATGATCTTCCAAAGCTCATCTTCATCCAGACATCTTAGAAGAACACCATCAAATCCTCTTCTATAAAGCACTCTCGCAACAAGAGTGTACCTCTGAGCAATTCTCCTAATAGCCCTTTTATCCTCAGCAGTGACTTCTCCAAGGTATGATTGATCTTCACAATATTTGGCAATCTCATAATACCATGGTTTCTCGTCATCTTCTAACCTTTTTTGCAATTCTAACTGCATGATTTCTCTTTTCTCTACAATATCTCCATCCTGACATTTTTTTAGCAATTTCTCCGTAACCTTAAGAAAAGAAGGGTCCCTTATAGCAGGAAGGACACGCCTATGGACAATGATTGATTCGAATTGTTTAATAAGTGAAAAATTCAGAGAAGATGTGAGGGAAGCAAGAGCACCAGTCAGAATATTTTTATTTCGAGGAACATAGACAAAGATAAATTGGTGACTAGCTTGGCATAAGCATATGTGAGTTCTTGATAAAGCTTGAGTTTGGGATAAAAACTACGATATTTGGTGAGCACTGGGTGAAGGATGAGTTGACTATCACCTATGATTCACAATTTGGTGGAACCATGAAGATGAGCAGTCTCGAGGCTGGCAACGAGAGCCTCATACTCAGCTATATTGTTTGTAACAGGAAAAGGAAGCTTCAAGGTCTAAGGAATGGTGACACCTTCAAGTGATAGGAGAATAATGCCAATACCATTACTATAAGAATTCAGAGCTCCATCAAAATGTAGAGTCCACATGTCATGAGTTAATTTGTTTATAGACATCACTTCTGTTGGTTTTAGGTGGCCTACAAGCCAATATGACTTTGTAATCTAGTTCATATTTATTAATATAATGGCATAATATTCATTATATGTAAATCGTATTAATTATCGTCTCATAATGAAGTTTGTGAATATGTGCGATAGTGATCAGATTATGATGAGATCATACTAGTGAGCCTGATCACTTAAACACATATTCTTAATCGTTCCTAGTCAAAGGATATCCGAGAAGGACATCGGATATCCGGTTAGACTAGTACAGATTACTCATGCTCATGCGATGAGGATGACTGATCTCATAGTCACTTGTGTGGAGATACTAAGGCGAATCTGTAGGTGCTCATTGGAGAATGAGTTCACTGAATTGATCTGACTAAATCGCTGGATGGTACTGTACCTCACTATCAACCAGCTTGATTCTATTGTCGCAGTTGCGTGGATGGCCCTCGGACCTGAAACACCAAGGACACCTTGTCGGTAGACTTCTGTGCTTTGACCTTGGTTTATGAATCTCTAACCCCGAGATTTTAAACAGCCAAGGATCGGGTACAGCGGAATATCGTCGAAGGGAATTGAGTGTCAATAAGGAATTATTCACTCTCGGTACGATGAGAGAGAATGCTCTAGGAAGGATGCGCGAAAGTCCCTGGCCAAGGCAGACGATAATATCGGGAAAGGAGTTTTCCGATATTCATCAGCGGCATCCAATCCAAGTGAGTCGACCGGTTAGGGTTTGACAGCACGTCATACCCTGAGTTGACTCGAGAGCATTGTACGAATGAAGGATTATATCCACGCAGTAACTGTCGGCGGAAAGGTTGCAAGAGTGGGTTACTTAACCCCAATACGTTCCGGGTTCACACGGTGTTGCTTGGCACCCAACGTGATCGGAGGCCCGATCGAATTCGATGTGCGACATCAATTCTATTGATTAATTAATTAATATGAGTTATTAATTGATTAATCGAGCCAGTGATGTAACGACCCGCCACCCTATAATCAGGGATCCGATTACTAAATGGGTATCGGATCATTAGTTTGGAGCCAAACCAAGATCTAGATAAGTCTGGGAAATAAATAATAAACTAAGCTAAACATTTACATCGCATTGAATTAGAAAGGAAGTGCAAGAATTAAAAGTTATTATAATGAGACTCGACACAGCAAATAATTACATACTCCAACTGAAAAGAAATAATTAAGTGTACATGCCAGAAAATAAAATAACAACTACGTCGGGGCATATCCCGAAACAGCGGCTATTGGCGCACAACCCAAAGCAGCACTCTCCTCGCTAAGCCTGCCTGGAACCCTCACCTGTAAACCGCAGGGGTGAGTCTCTATGAAAAGACTCAGTAGGGATCCTTCGATCCCCACTGCCCACTCACACACCCACAAGTGCAGCAACACAAACATCGGTAAATTAAGCAAGTAAAGCAGTAACCACAATTCCTAAATTTCGATATAAAACAAATGCATTCAAAATGTAACACGCATAACTCTGAAACCATTCTACCAGGGAGCCTACAACCAGCGTCTCGGCAAAACACGCTAACCATACAGCCGAACGCGGGAAACACCGACCCGCTGAGACCAAACAGTAACCCCTCGGATAGCACGCTAGCTACTCCGGCCCAACTGGCTCTAGGTGGTTCCTGCTTCCCCCAGCACGAGTGACACTCTACAGGTACCACTCCTACACCGGTACTAGCTAACCCCGGGGTACACCAGGTGACCCTCTCTCTAGGAGTCACCCCACCACTCCCACACCGGCGTTGTGTCCCTCCCACACCGACACAGGGTGGCAAGCGCTACAACTGTCACTCTAGGTCCACGGTCGCATGAAACACAACACAGTGCAATTCAATCACATAAAAATCCTCATTCTCGAGTACGATTTCAAAAATGCAATTAACCAAACTATCTAACAGTGTGAAGATATATTAACAGCATGAATTAATGTGATTCTGTCTTGAATCGCGTCGCCCAAGGCCGACGCCATTCAAGCCTCCTAAACTGGTTCATGTGAAATTTGACCTCGGAAATGGCTTAAAATGCGCCGTCACATGTAGCCGCCTTTTTGAAAGGCGTCGCTGTCCCTCGTCGCCATATAGTGACAGAAGCAGGGATAGGCTATAGGGTGATTTCACTAAAATGCGTCGTCTAAGCAAGTCGCCTTTCTAAAAGGCATCGCTGTCCCTGGACGCTCATCAGTGCAAAGACAGAGTCTGTTATTGGGCTAAATCATGTCGTGGGTGGGAGCCGCCTTTCTAAAAGGCGTCGCTGTCCCCCGACGCCATTTAACCCTCACAGATAGGTTCTTCCTCCGCATCTCCCGATTCACGGGTTGGGATTTCCTTCCCAAAAATCGTGTAGAAACACGAAAAACATGGAGAATGAGGAGAATAACCTAACTACCCATTAAAACACCCAATTTCTCATTACATGCATTTAGTATTTTCACCCCAAGAACACTCCTAAACATGCTTCAAAGCGGGAAAACATGGTTTCTAAATGAAATACTACGGGGATCGTCACCCTACCGGTTACTCGAACTCCTCCAAGCTCCAAGCCGCCAACCTGCCTCGCCCTACGCCGCCGCTGGTACCGCCGTGGACGCCGTTACTCTACCGAGACGTCGGCCGCCGTCCGAAGAGAAAAACGCCGCGGAGGAGATGGTGGTAGTAGTGGTGGGAGTTGGGAGGTTAATGGAGTGGAGGGAGAGGAGGAATGGAGAGAGGAAAGGAAGGAGGGGGAAAAGGGGCCGTCGGAGCCGCCAGAGGAAGATAGGAGAGAGGAGAGGAAGGAGGGAATGAGGGAAAGGAATGAGGGTTTGGGGGGTCAACCAGAAGCTGGGTAAAACGCGTCGTGCAAACCCGACGTCTTTCATATGACAAGACCGGGCCGTATACTGACAAGCCAGGGTCGTACTCTGAATAGCGTCGTCCATCCAAGACGCCATTCAGACGATGACCGGGGCCGTACTCTCGCGACCCAAGGCCAGCCCACGTGGCGCCCACGTGGCACAGCCTAAAACGCGTTTACATTGCTGGACGCCGTTTAAACCGTGTCGAGTTTGAGTCTCAGCCCCATCAGGGCCCGAATTAAGGGATCCGACCCCAAAACTGACCCGATAATCGGATCCGAAACCTCAATCCTTACAAGTGAGGAGTCACTGGGCTTATTGGGCCATTAACTGGATTGATTATTAGGCCTAGAGGGTCACACGCAAATGATTCTCAAGGCGATGGATAAATAAGTGGGTTTTATATAAACCGGGGGTTTTTATAAAAAACCGTGCGGTTAGTATAAAATATAGTGAACCGGTTGAGCAGGCCAAGTTGCTGCTAACCCTAGCCGCCCCCTCCTCTCTCTCTCTAGCGCCCCAGGCCAGATCCGGAACCCCGAATCTGCTCCACCGCTTCTCCGACTCCCGTTTGACAGGAAATCGTCTGCACGTTGCGGTGATCGTTGCGACGACCGGTGGAGGTCTCGTGGCTACGAAGAACGAGTAACGTGAGGATATCCACCGCGAGGAGGATCGCGTGGAGTCCGCTAGAGGTCGGGCGCTTGTGCGGCTTGCGGTGTCGCACCGATGGAACCGAACGGTTGCGGATTCGAATCCGCACATGGTAAGATTCGATAATCCGATTATCGTAATTTTAGATTTTTCAAAACGGGAACGGATCTCCATTTTTATTTTATTTCTACTGTGCGGGAGATCCGGAGAAACCCGAGAATCCAACAGTGGTATCAGAGTCAGGTTCCACTGCTTCTCGTCCCGTTTCGGATTCCGAAGTTAATATTTCAGGTGTTAGTCCATGCACGTATTCGAGTACTTTGCTAGAACCATGTTTATATGATGAACATGAAATAATTAGATTATTTTTGTTCTGCAAATTTCAAATTTTTGGGGGATTATTTGAGTTCTTCATTAGATGAAAAACCGGTGTTCTTGGTGGCTTCGTTGTTGCTTCCCCAAGCGTTGCGGAGGCGGGGCCAACACCCTAGATTATCCAAGGAGTTGCTGACACCTCCGGGCGGCAAGACCATCGCCGGAGAGGCCGAAGGAAGTGATCGGAAGCCGCTTTCGAACCGGGTCTCTTTTCTTCTTTTAGGTTTTGAGAAAACCAGAAATAATAAAAGAAGATGAGGGGCTCAGGTATTTTTTAGTGGACCTCCGGCATGCCCACCGGCGCCGGGGGCATCGCCGGCTTGCGCCAGTGGAGCCGGGCAGCCGGTCACCGGAGGGGGCAGCCGCCGGGCAGCACTTGCAAGGCCATTCGGGTTTTCCTGCTATGAAGGGCCATTGGCTGTTTGGGAAGAAAGGGGGAGTGAACTGGCCGGTCCCGAGTTGGTCTAACCAGCTGGGCTGGGCTGGGCTCCAAGTTGGCCAGGCTAGGCCAAGCGGGGCCTAGCCACGAGCCAGGGTGCGACCCTGGTTCGAACTAGGCCGAGCCAATGGCTCGGGCCAAATCTTCCTAATTAGCTATATCCTCCTTATTTACCCAATTTAACCCCGATTATCCCCTTAAATTAAAATTGGATTTTAACTTTATAGTTCAAAACTATTTTGGAACTTAAATTTATTATTCAATTTATTTGATTGTTCTTTTAATGATTTTGAATCAGTTTAATTAACTATTAGTCCTTAACTAATTAGGGTTAATTATTAACTTAAGTGTTAATTTAATAATTATTCTTAACTAACTAATTTAAGAGTTTTAATTAGAAGTTAATGATTATTAATCTAAATGTTAGATTATTAATTCTAATAATTGTTAATTAATTTGTAAGTTAGTTATTAATTTAATTGTTAAATTAATAATTAACTGAGATGACTAATTTAAATGTTAAATTAGTAGTCCTTAATTAATTATTGTTAGTTATTAATTTAATAGTTAAATTAATGATAACTTTAATTATTAATCTAAGAGTTAGATTAATTAGTTATTAATTAGTTAGTGGTAATTATTGGTTTAAGAGTTAAATTGATAATTAACATTAATTGACTAATTTAAGTGTTAGGTTAGTACTTAATAATTAATTACAGTTGATTCTTAATTTAAGTGTTAAATTATTAATTAACTTTGTTGGACTAGTCTAAGAGTTTGATTAGTTATTAATAGTCTAATTGTTAGATTCTTAATGTGGTTCAATCTAATTGTTAGATTGTTTAATTATTAGAATTGTTCTAATTTGTATGGAATAATATGGAATTTATTAATTTGGAGTGTGTGCACATGTGATGTGTATTTTATGCTTTTAAATTAAATTTGGTTGCATGTTAAATTGATTAAAAGAGTTTTCGAAATTCAAATGCCAATTTTGATTGGATCCTAGTTTTTTGAAAGTCAAAATTATTTAATTTTGAAAAACTCTTTTATTTTAGCCATGTGATACGCTGAATTATGTGTGGAATATTTAAAACACACCGTGGTCATAGATATGCTCTTATTTAATTATTCATGTGATGAATGATTGTGTGGATCGTAAATGTGTGATTGGAATGTTTATTAATTGTTAATAGATAGAGGTCTGCGTACCTCCCCCTCTCTCATACTCCGATGTATTTCTACCTCCCTCTCTCCTGTACTCGCCATAAGGCCCTCTTCCATTTACATGTAATTCTAGAATTATTGTAATCTAATCGAGGCAATCGAGGAAGGAGCGAGGACGATCCACATATTCAATCAGGAAGGCGATGTGACCTTTGCCTATGTGTTCACTAATTCTCTAATGTAAATGTTATATTAGATTGAGTGTGCGTTTGACTATTGGCTCTAGTCAAACCCACTGTGCTATCCATGACCACACTAATGACATGTATGAGATGCATTGTTTTCTTTTGATTATGAATCATAGTAGGTATAGTATTTAATAAATATATACAATATATTTATATACTATCACCTAGGAGAGACCAAGATAAAAGTTATCTAAATACCCTCATTTAAACTCTAGGCCGTAACGCGAGTAGTTAAGAACTTACCGCATGGTCCACCATCGTTATAGTTATAGGATTCGAATCACTTTAGGCAGGCTTGTTGTGGTACCACAGGGCCTATTTAATTGTGAGGAGAGACTGTGGCTATAGCATTAGATGCCTACATGATCGGGGTAGAGGAACCATGTAGCTTTGTTGTGCTATCCACAAGGACTGCATGCAAATCTATGCTTGTCGCGTAACGATGGTTAGCTTAGACCAGAATTAGTAGTTTGTTGTGCTATCCACAAGGCCATTAAATCTCTGAGGACCGAAGCTATGATCAGATATTGCAAGGAGTTGCAAGTCCCATGAGATGGGTGCTCTTTGATTGTATTACAGTTTGTTGTGCTATCCACAAGGTTGTACTGCAAGTCATTAAGATTCTGATCCCCACTAGGAGACTGTCGGCGTCTCCCGTTCTGTTTAACTGAGGGTTATACAGTCCGTCGAAAATTAGTGAGAGTTAAAAGTTGAACAAAAGACCATGTCTTATTTTATATTTAATAATTGAACATCTACTTAAAGGATTTTATTCATCTCCTATAGGGAATATTGTCGTCGAATAACTCACTCCGTGGCATACTTGATGCCCTTTTGACTTACCTAATCTACTTGGATTGGCTTAGACACTTGCAGAATGTCTTCAGATCTGAGCAGATTGCCTACGCCCTTGATGCTGATCCTCCTACTGAATCGACATTAGATGCCCCTGAAGTAGAGATGATGGCTAACGATAAAAGATCAAAGGAACAAGGCAAAAGAGTAGTAAAGGGTGACTGCTTCTACTGTAAGCAGAATGGTCACTAGAAGAGGAACTATAAGGAATTCCACAATGATAAAGCTCATAGAAAGGTGAAGCAGTCTGAAGCTTCAGATATCTATATGATAGATATCAACATGTCACTAAGAGATTCCACATCTTGAGTATTAGATATCGGATGTGCTTCTCATATCTGTCATGATGTGCAGATGCTAACAAGTAAGCGCAAGCTGAGAAAAGGCGAGGTGGAATTGAAGCTAGGAAACGGCGTAAAAGTTGCAATGATTGCTGTTAGGACAGCAAACCTCAAGCTTCCATCGGGAGACGTCTTATCATTAGAAGATTGTAATTATGTTTCTAGCATAATAAAGAACATCATATCAGTATCTTGTTTGGACAAGTTAGGATATAGGTTGTCTATTGAGAATGTAAGTTGTTCGATTTATTATGATAATAAATCAATAATTTCGGCACCTTTAGTCAACGGTCTATATCTCTTAGATGTTTCTTATTACAATCTTCACATTGATATTGCTCTTAAGAAGAGCAAGAATTGTGTGAACCAAGCCTACATGTGGCATTGTAGACTTGGGAATATTACTGAAAGTAGGTTGCAAAGGTTGCACAAGTATGGTTATTTAAATGCATTCGATTATGAATCGTTTGCGACATGTGAATCCTGCCTTATGGGAAAAATGGCAAAATCTCCATTTACTGGACATGGAGAACATGCCAAGGACATTTTGGAACTAATACATTCAGATGTATGTGGTCCCATGTCCACCCAAGCCAAAGGTAGCTTTTCATACTTCATCACATTCACCGATGACTTGTAACGACCCGCCACCCTATAATCGGGGATCCGATTACTAAATAGGTACCAAATCGTTAATTTGGAACCAAACCAGGATCTAGTAAGTCTGGGAAATAAATAATAAACTAAGCTAAACATTCACATCGCATTGAATTGAAATGAAAGTGCAGGAATTAAAATTATTACAATGCGACTCGATACAGCAAATAATTACATACTCCAACTGAAAGAAATAATTAAACATACAGGCCAGAAATAAATAACAACTACATCGGGGCATACCCCGGAACAACCGCTGAAGGCGCTCAACACACGGCCACACACGCCGCTCTAGGTCTGCTGGGAGTCTTCACCTGAAAACTGCAGGGGTGAGTCTTAAGACAAGACTCAGTAGGGATCCTTCGATCCCCACTGCCCACGCACACACCCACAAGTGTAAAATACAGCTAACGGTAAAGCAACAAGCACAGTAGTAGGTACAATTCCTAATTCTCAACGTGAAATCACATGCAGTCGAAGTGTATTAAACATGCATATTTTTAAACTAACCGACAAGGGAACCTACAACTGCCGCCTCGATAGAACACGCCAACCACACAAACAACGGTGGGAAAAACCTCGACCCGCTGAGACCAAGTAGTAACCCCTCGGATAGCACTCTAGCTACTCCGGCCAAACTGGCTTAGGTGGTTACTCCTTCCCTCAGCACGAGTGACTCTCCGAATGTACCACTCCGACACCGGTACTAGCTGACCCCGGGGTTCACCAGGTGACCCTCTCTCACTAGGCGTCACCCCGCCCACGCCCCCACCGGCGCTGTGCTCACGCCCCCACCAGCACAGGGTGATAAAGAGCTACAATGTCACTCCAAGTCCACAGTAACATAAAACCCAGCACAGTACGATCCGGTCACGTGAAAAGTCCGCGATCGCATAACACACAATAGTATCACCCGGTCATGCAGAATCCATCTCTATTGCGTACACCAACACATGCACTAACCATCTATCTACCAGTATGAACACATTTTACTGGCATGAATTAGTGAGGTTCTGCCTTGAATCGCGTCGCCCAAGGCCGACGCCATTCAAGCTCCATGTACTGGTTTATGTAAAACACTGTCTTCAGAATCAGACCTTAAAAGGCGTCGACACCAGTGGTCGCCTTTTAAAAGACGTCAACATCCTCAGACGCCATTTAGCACAGAAATCCAGGAATTTCAGAAAACATTACTCAGGGGATTTCTGCCTTAAAAGGCGTCATGGCTACCCAACGCTTATTCAAATCGCGTCGCCCACCGATGACGTCTTTTAGTCTCAGAATCCCCGAACTGGCAGACTCTTAGCAGGGCGATTCCTGCCTAAAAGGCGTCGTGATGGCTCGACGCCCTTCAAAAAGGCGTCGTCCATGCACGACGTCTTTCAACCCCAGGAACAAGAGTCTGCTTGATCCCGAGGGCTCCCTTTTCAACCCCAACAACCCCAAAATTTCCCCAAAAACGGAGGAGAAAGAGGGGCAATTCAATCCACATGAAATCACATTCATAGAAATCCCCCCATATCACCAAGAAGAACTCCTAAACATGCTTGTTTTACCTCCCAAAACCCAAGATCCACAACATGCTCCAATGGGGAAAACATGGTTAAAACACAATACTATGGGAACCGTCACCCTACCGGATACTTGAACGCCTCCGAGCTTCAAGCCGTCCACCCGTCTCGCCCCACGCCGCCGCCGGTACCGCCGTGGTCGTCCTTACTCCACCGTGACGTCGGCCGCCGTCCGGAGAGTAAAACGCCGCAGTGGAAGTGGAGGTGGTAGTGGTAGGAGCTAGGTAGAGGATGGAGTGGAGGGAGAGATGAAATGGTGGGAGGAAAAGAGGGAGGAGGAGGGATCGCCGCCGAGTTCGCCGGAGGGGAAGGAGAGAAAGAGAGAAGGAGAAAATGAGGGAAGGAAGGAGGGCTCGCGGGGTTAACCAGAGACTGGCTAAAACGCGTCGACATCCACGGACGCCAATCAGGTGATGTGACGGCTGCTCTGACAAGAGTCTAAAACGCGTCGTTCAAGGCAGACGCCGTTCAGACGACATGTCAGGGCCGTACTCTGACAATCCCAGAGTTGCTGTCTGAAAGGCGTCAACACACGTGGACGCCGTTCAGGAGATATGTCAGGGCCGTACTCTCGCGGCCCGAAGCCAGCCTACGTGGCACCCACGTGGCAGAACCTAAAACGCGTCTGCAACGGTGGACGCCGTTTAAACCGCGTCGATCACAGAGCCCCAGACCCCACTAGGGCCAGAACTACAGGGTCCGACCCCGAAAACCGGATCCGAAAGTCTCGATCCTTACATGACTTCTCAAGATTTGGCTATCTGTATTTAATGAAGTACAAGTCGGAAGCATTTGAGAAGTTCAAGGAGTTCAAGAATGAGATAGAGAAGCAATTAGGAAAGAGTATTAAAGTTCTTCAATCAGATCGATGACGAGAATACTTGAGTACTAATTTCACACAATTCTAAAAGGATAATAGTATCCTTTCTCAGCTGACCCCTCCATATACACCACAAATGAATGGTGTATCAGAAAGGAGGAATCGCACCTTGTTGGACATGGTGCGATCTATGATGAGCTTTTCAGGATTACCAGTGTCCCTCTAGGGATATGCTCTAGAGTCAGCAGCATATGTACTGAACAAAGTGCCCAGCAAGTCTGTGGCCTCTACTCCATATGAGATATGGAAAGACAAAAAAGTAGAATTTAAACATGTTAAAGTATGGGGTTGCCCTGCTCATGTAAAGAGGCATGATCTAGACAAACTGGAATTACGAACTGATAAATGCAGGTTTGTGGGATATCCAAAGGAAACCTTTGGATACTATTTTTACCATTCTGGTGAACAAAATGTGTTTGTCGCCAGGAAAGCTGTCTTCCTGGAAGAGGAATACCTTCTCTAGGAGGACAATGGGAGTAAAATAGTACTGAAAGTGGTTCCAGATCCCCAAACAGCTGCATTATCATCAGATGAGATATTAGTTCCAGAATCTGTTCAGATACACACAGATGAGCCTTGTAGATCTGGTAGATTACTTAGACTACCCGAACGATATGTGGGAGATATCGCTGAAGGTGAGTCTAAGGTTGAATATAATGAGGATTATGATCCTAAAACCTACTAGGAGGCCATAGAAGGCCCAGAAGCTAGGAAATGGCGAGAAGCCATGAACTCAGAAATCCAGTCCATGTACACCAACCAAATTTGAAACTTAGAGGACTTGCCTGAGGGTATTGTACCCATCGGATGTAAGTAGATCTTTAAGAGAAAGATCGGTGCTGATAGACGGATCGATACTTATAAGGCAAGGTTGGTGGCAAAGAGATATCGTTAAAGGCAAAGAATTGACTATGATGAGACTTTCTCACCAGTTGCCATGATAAAGTCGATCAGAGTTCTACTCGCCATAGCTGCACACTACGATTACGAGATCTGACAGATGGATATGAAGACTGTCTTTTTCCATGGTAACCTTAAGGAAGAAGTGTATATGATACAACTGGAAGGCTTCACATCCAAAGAATCTCCAGATAAAGTGTGCAAGCTTCAGAGATCCATTTATAGATTGAAGCAAGCTTCCCGAAGCTGGAACATAAGATTTGACGAGGCTATCAAGTTTTATAACTTCATTAAGAATGAAGATGAACCTTGTGTGTACAAGAAGACCAGTGGGAGCACAGTCACCTTCTTAGTTCTTTACGTAGATGACATATTACTAATTGGGAATGATGTAGCTATGATGTCATCGGTAAAGATCTGGTTGTCGAAAAACTTCTCCATGAAGGATTTGGGAGAAACATCCTACGTATTGGGAATACGGATCTATGGAGATAAATCAAAAAGGATGCTTGGAATGACCCAATCCTTGTATATAGATACCATAGTCAAAAAGTTTGGCATGGAAAATTCCAAGAGAGGTCTCATACCTATGAGACATGGAATTAATCTCTCAAAGGAGCAGTCTCCTAAGACTCCTGATCAGAGGGCACTCATGGATAGAGTACCCTATGCCTCTGCCATAGGATCTATCATGTATGCCATACTATGTACACGGCCTGATGTTGCATTTGCTCTAAGTGTTATGAGTAGATTTCAGGCTGATCCAGGCGAAGAGCACTGGAAGGCAGTGAAATGTATCGTTAAGTACTTGAGAAGAACTAAGGATATATTTCTTGTCTATGGAGGAGGTGACTTGAAACTGCGAGGCTTTACTTACTCGAGTTTCCAGTCAGATCTAGATGATAGCAAGTTTACATCTGGATTCGTATTTACTTTGAACGGAGGAGCAGTGTGCTGGAAGAGTTCCAAGCAAGCAACCACTGCAGATTCGACAACTGAAGCTGAGCACATCGCTGCAGCTGAAGCTTTCAAGGAAGTAGTGTGGTTGAAGAAGTTCATCACCGACCTTGACATAGTTCCCTGCATCTTTGATTATGTTCCGCTATTGTGCGACAACAATGGGACTATGACATAAGTGAAAGAGCCGTGCTCTCATCAGAAATCGAAAGATATTCTGAGGCGCTTTCATCTTATCAGGGAGATCATATCCATAGGAGATGTAATCGTAGAAAGAGCTCTATCTGTCGACAATGTAGCAGATCCACTGACAAAGCCGTTGGCTCAAATTGTGTTTGAGAATCACCTATAGTCTATAGACTTACTGTATAAAGGTGATTGACTTTAGTCCAAGTGGGAGATTGTTAGTCTTAAGTGGTCTACAAGCCAATATGACTTTGTAATCTCATTCATATTTATTAATATAATAGCATAATATTCATTATGTGTAAATCGTATTAATTATCGTCTCATAATGAAGTCCGTGAATATGTGTGATACTGATCAGATTATGATGAGATCATACTAGTGAGCCTGATCACTTAAACACACATATTCTTAATCGTTCCTAGTCGGAGGATATCTAAGAAGGACATCGGATATCCGGTTAGACTAGTACAGATTACTCCTGCTCATGCGATGAGGGTGACTGATCTCATAGTCACTTGTGTGGAGACACTAAGGCGAATCTGTAGGTGCTCATTGGAGAATGAGTTCACTAAACTGATCTGACTGAATCGCTGGATGGTACTATACCTCACTATCAACTAGCTTGATTCTATTATCGCAGTTGCGTAGATAGTCCTCAGACCTGAGACACCAAGGACACCTTGTCGGTGGACTTCTGTGCTTTGACCTTGCTTTATGAATCTCTAACTACGAGATTTTAAATAGCTAAGGATCGAGTACAACGGAATATCGTCGAAGGGAATTGAGTGTCAATAAGGAATCATTCGCTCTCAGTACGATGAGAGAGAATGCTCTAGGAAGGATGCGCGAAAGTCCCTGGCTAGGGCGGACGATAATATCGAGAAAAGTGTTTTCCGATATTCATCAGCGACATCCAATCCAAGCGAGTCGACCGATTAGGATTTGACAACACGCCATACCCTGAGTTGACTCGAGAGCGTTGTACGAATGAAGGATTATATCCATGTGGTAATTGTTGGCAGAAAGGTTCCAAGAGTGGGTTACTTAACCCCGATACCTTTCAAGTTCACGCGGCGTTGCTTGGCACCCAACGTGATCGGAGGCCCGATCGAATTCGAAGTGCGACATTAATTCGATTGATTAATTAATTAATATTTGTTATTAATTGATTAATCGAGCCAGTGAGGAGTCACTGGGCTTATTGGACCATTAACTTGACTGGTTATTGGGCCTAGAGGGTCACACGCAAATGATTCTCAAGGCGATGGATAAATAAGTGGGTTTTATATAAACCGGCGGTTTTTATGAAAAACCGCATGGTTAGTATAAAATGTAGTGAACGAGCTGAGCAGGCCAAGCTGCTGCTAACCCTAGTCGCCCCCTCCTCTCTTCCTCTCTCTCTCTGGTGCCCCAGGCCAAATCCGGAACCTCGGATTTTCTCTGCCGCTTCTCCGCTAGAGGCTAGGCGAAGAATGAGGAATGTAAGGATATCCACCACGAGGAGGATTACGTGCACTCCGCTAGAGGTCGGGCGCTTGCACGGCTTGCGATGTCGCACCGACGGAACTGAACGGTTGCGGATTCGAATCCGCATACGGTAAGATTCGATAATCCGATTATCGTAATGTTAGATTTTTCGAAATGGGAACGGATCTCCGTTTTTATTTTATTTCCGTTGTATGGGAGATCAGAAGAAACCCGAGAACCCAACAGGTTCCTCATCTCAAAACTCCGATCGGACTAGATCAAATATGAGAAGAGGTTGATGAGCAAGATGCTTTGTTATGACATAGCCCTTAATTTCTTTCTGCTGAATGTAAGTGATGTCGAATTGAGAGAAGAAGCTTTGCCATCAGGCTAATCTGTCTATGAAGATAGATATTTTCAAGTAGGAATTTGATAGGATTCATCTTAGCGATGAGATAGACTTTATGTGCTAGAAAGTAGTGTTTCAGTTTCTAAACCACCCACACTAATGCAGCACAAGTCTTCTCCTTCGCTATGTATCTTTGCTTTGCGGGGTTGAGAAATTTTGAGAGATAGTAGGTTGCCCTCTGCTTCCGTTCTTCATCTTCTTGCACCAGGACAACTCCCACCGAATCATCTAGGATAGAAATGTATAGAATTAAGTATTTACCTAGAGATGACGATCTCAAGACAGGAGGACTTGCCTGATATTTCTTCAGTCTATTGAATGCCTCCGGACACTTATCGTCCCAATCGAATTTGACTCCCAGTTTGGTAAGTTTATAGAACTGCCTACATCTCTATGAATGTTGGGAGACAAAATGGTGGATAAATTGCAATATCCCTATCAATCCCCTTAACTCCTTCAAATTCTTGGGAGGTGATATTTCTATGATGGATTTTGCCTTGTTGGGATCGATCTTGTTGCCACGTTTGCTCACAATAAATCCTTACGACTTTCCTGATGAAACACCAAACATATACTTTTTAGGATTCATTTTCAATTGATATTCTCTTGATCTTTCCAATACCTTAGCCAAGACTTCAGCATGATCAGCTCTAGTTCTAGATTTCACCAAATGATTATCTACGTATACCTCTAAATGAATATAAATCATGTCATGTAATATTGCCATCATAACCCTTTGGTAAGTAGCTCCAGTATTCTTCAATCTAAATGCCATAACCACATAATAGTAGGTTCCCCAAGGTATAGTGAAGGAGGTTATTTCTTAATCTTCTTCTACTAAGCGAATTTGATTAAACCTTGAGAAGCCATCCATAAAAGACAAAGTCTCATATCTAGTTGTATTATCATTAAGAATATCAATGTGAGGTAATGAGAAATCATCCTTATGACACGCTCTATTCAAGTCCCAAAAGACAAGACAAATTTTGACTCTTCTGCCCTTCTTTATAATTAGGACTATGTTTGCCACCCATTAGAGATAGAGGACAACTCTAATAAATTTGGCTTTATGCAATTTGTCGATCTTTTCTTTCATCTTCAAAGCCATTTGGGGGTGGAATCACCTCAACTTTTGTTTAACTAGATTAGCTCAAGGTTTCAAAGTTAATATGTGTTCTACTAAAGATCAGTCTAATCCCGGCATGTCTTCACAGTTCCAAGTGAAAGTGTCCTTGTAAACCCTAAGAACCTGAACCAAAGCCTCTTCGTCTAAGATATAAAGACTTTTACTAATGAGGACGACCTTATGTTTATCTTCAGTTCCTAGGTTGATGTTCTTGGTAGGTTCTTCTATAGCAGCTGAGGGTTCGTCAAATCTCTTCATTCCACTTGCATATGCGTCAGTTGCGCCCTCTTCTTCTTCTTCACCTTCAACTATTAGATCTTTCTTATGCAGCAATTCATATACTCCAAATCCGTCATCAACATATTCATCCACCTAACATTCCTCCAATAACTAGATCGTATTTTCAAAAAGTTGAGGGATTCAGGAACAAGAAAGACACTTAGAGGTAGATTCTTGAAGATATCTATTGAAAATTCGTCTACCATTGGATTTCCTAGACTTCCTAACTTGCCTAGACCTATCTTTACTAGACTCCTTAAAGTTAAACTCTCTATCCTGACCTAAGGAGGATGAAGAAGGATAAAAATCATAAGATACAGAATGAGATACAGGTAATCTCCTCCACGAGGAGGGGTAGAGCAGATCTAGTAGAGAATTTTATCCAAGTGACCCGAGTGATAGCATACACTTGAACAAGAAGTAAGAAGTCTCTTCAAGGGTGACTTGGGTTGAGGTTGAGAATTGGACTTTTTTTTTTGGAATTTTCATTAATCATAAAGTAAGAATGCATCTGGGGAGTAGATGGAATAGAGACAAATAAAGAAGATAATGGCACCATAGCCAGAGGATTTGGGGGATCATACAGTAGGATGTCCCGAATCATGTCATAGATCTCCTTAGGATTGACATGAGTCCGGAGGAAGAAATCCCATAGGGATAGAGTAATCAGAAGGGGCGATGCCCAAGGAATATCCTCAACGATTACCTTGGACCAAGTCGGGGTCAACAACAGGGTTCTGAACAGGGTGTGGAGAGTAAGGACATGGGAGGGGTAGGCGGCCAACCAGAGATGGTCTGTAGTTAGGCCTTCTTCATAGAGGTCATCAGGTTCCCTTTCATCAGTTTCCTCATCAAACTGTATTCTCTTGTCAAATATAAAGCCAGGTCCTTCAATCAGGTTCTTCACTAGTGGCGCCCATCCGGCCTCTGTAGGATGGAGGAAGAGTTGGTTCAGAGCAATGTTGAGATCCCACATATCGAACCATCTATACCATTCACATTTCAGATCATGAAATTTTCTTCTTTTTAGAGGCTGCAGAGCCTCCAGGGACTGATAACTGAGCAATGGTGCATAATGTCTAGTTTAATTTCTCCCATATATATCATGAAGATCAAAGTCTGAAGTGACTATCACTATATATATCATTAAGATTATATTTAAGTCAGAGTACTTAAATATAATCTTAAATTATGAATATATTCGTATGATTTAGGTTGTATCTAGGTATCATTTTAAGTTGTATCTAAGTATTTTAAATGACATGTAAATACAACTTAAAACACGTAAATACAACTATAATTTTTAGGTTGTACTTAAATGCTCTTAGTTGTATTTAGAACTAGTTGCACTAGTTAAAAAAGGCGATTTGGCAGGTGATAAAAAATGTCTAGACATGCGATGACATAGAATTTGTAACTATTGGAGTTCAATTTTCTCTTGAACTGAGAGAATTCAGACTCTTTTTTTTTTTTTTTTTTTTGACTTCACAGTTCCATCAACTTGCTGTTTGCAATGTTTGGAGGTGGATTTCGTCGACAAAAGAAAATTGGGAGGGGGAATTGAAACGAGGTTTGCACGCCTTTCCAACTCGGGAATAGCATACACTTGCAGTGATAACATAAATGACTTTTTTTAATTTTTTAAAGTGGTGGTAATGTACGATTACATGGTCGTACAATTTACATGCAATGATTAAAATATTTTTAAAAATTAAAGATTTATCATTGGGCTCGAGCCTTTTTTGTAACTTTTCCTTAGGGTGATCTTTTCATGTTTTAGAATTTTTTAGATTACCAGATTAGAGATTTGAGTGTATGACCATGTAAAAACATGTAGGATGCAACCTGAAAAAATTCATCCTTTTCATCTATTGCACTGCCCTCATTGTAGCTGGCGTTGTTGCATTATTGCTCTTCGTTATGATATATGTTTTGGACGCTTTTGTACATTTCCCAGATAGATTACATTATGCATATAACCGCAGAGACATTATCTTTGTCTTAAAGTATCATAAACTAGAGTAAATTATTATATTTTGTCCTACAAAAAAAATTATATTTCAAAATATTTTATAATGTTTTAGATAATTAATATTCACATACTCTGGGAATGAGATTTTCTACTTTACATTCTGAAGACCAAATGACAAGGTGATTGAAAAGTACGCTAAATATGCTTCAAGTATAATCTAATTGAAAAGTAACGATCGTAGGGGTTTTAATATAAAATGAGAAGCGGGTGCTATTTTATGGAACTGAGATCCTGTACGTCTAGCTTTGGCTTGGACTCAATTAGTAAAGAGTGGGGGAGGGGGGTCAAACAGTGCCTGAACCTACTCCACCCATGCTCACGTGATCTCAAAATTTGGCTCCCCTTTCCCTCTCTTTACTGATTGAGTTCGATCCAAATCTAGATGTAAAGGATCTGAACGCTATTTGCTGACCGGGGGGTCCTGTGCTCATGTGAAAAACAAACAAGAAAAGGTGAGAGCAACAATCGTTTTATACGATTTGCCCTAGTTTTGTCCGTTAAGATAAATTATCGTCTGATTGTTGTTGTGCGGAATTAAGTGTTAATTTTAACACCTTAAAAATATTTATGAAGTTCTTTATGACCTTTAAATATATAATAGAGAAATTTACGCAATCTTTCTTTGAAAAAGGAAAAAGAACCCAAACTAGTATGGGAATTGCCACAAGAATAGGGATTACTATGTTGGTATATTTGGAGGTTCTCAAACCCACATTATTAGATAGTACTTGTTGCACTTTCGATTGCAACCACGAAAAAAATAAAAATAAAAATTCCATGTTCGTACAACCCATTCTATATTTGGATGAGTCAAAAAATCAAGAGATATTTTATTGGGTTCAGCCCATTCGCTAGGGCACTCTTTTACTGTTTGTTGGGACTCAATTTTTTATCTTTTGGAAATTTCTGATTTATCCAGCTGTAATAGATAGATCTATTGAACGTGATCTGGCCGTCTGTTGAAAATTTTCGAAAGAAATTTTAATTATTTTTTGGGCTGCACCTTCTGGCGTGGAAAGTATTATACTATTAGTGGTGGGGACACCGGACAGTAGAAGAGTAGACATCGAGCACGTGCTACGCAGACGTCTTTGTGGCTTGGCGACGAGCTCCTTATCTTGGATCGAGTCTAGTTATGCATTTTATTTTAATCTAGCCTTAAGGGCTATTTCGATCATTTCCTGCCCCTAGGACATGTTTAGTATTTCTTTTTTAACGAGGTCATTCTTGTCTTGACCAAGAGATGCCCTTCCCTATATAAAGGGGTCAGCTCTTACCTTGTAGGCATGCTAGAATGAATGAAAGCTTGTGTTATTGTGTTCTCCCTCTCTTCATAGTGTGAGATGAGAGCTCACCCCTCCATGGAGATCACTTGAGAGAGGTTCCGGCGAGAGGCCGTGGGCGTGAGGCCCATGTTCGTATCTTCCCTCCTACCTTCGACCCACCATCTTGCCGATGTTCCGCGTCAAAGTGGTATCAGAGCTGGCCTTGAGGCGTTCCAACGACCTCAAGATCCTCGACCTCATCGACTACTGATTCCGTCGTCGGCGACCCCCGGCAGCCAACATCGCGGCCCTCCGTAGCGGTGCACCAGCCACAACCACCCTTTGCTACCTCATTCTCCCTCTCTGTTGTTTACTGATCCCCCACCACCTTTTCTCTCCCCTTGTTTCCTGATCCCCCGCCACCTTCATCCCTCTTCTCACCACCACCATCCTGCCATCATTCCCTCTCTTTCTGTTTCTCTTTCTCCCTATTATCCTCCTGGACCGCAAGGGGGAACCTGAGACCAGGCGCCATGTGCGTTCTCCACGACCCAGGCACACGGTTGGGCTCCTCCTCCCCATCACCATGAGACCACACGCTTGTCACCGTGTCTCTCTCCTCTAATTTCCTCCCTCCCCCTCCCATTTGTTGAGTCGGCAAACAACCAGTCACTGTCCCTCGCACCAGCCCGGCCACAACCAACGCACCAGCCCACCCGTTGCCGGACCCCTCGATGCCACCTCTCTCTCTTGTATCCTTCGTCACCTTTTCTCTCTCCTCTCCTCCCAACACCGGCCGCGGTGGTAAGTGAGAAGTGGTGGAGAGAAGGACGATAGAGGAGGGAGAGGGATGGTGAGGAGGCAATAACAGCAGCTGACGGGAGTAACTGGCGGGAGCACAGAGCATCCAGCTCACACCGCCGACCTGCGTGAGCACCAAACGGCCGGCTTCCATGCGAGGCCCACCGACATGAACGTCACCCTATGGAGCACCATCTGCAAGGCTGGTTGCACCCAGTCACCGTCCGCCAACCCTCGCCGGCCAGTTCTCACGTTGCCCCGCCCGTCTGCAAGGCCGACAACCCTCGCACTGTCTGCTATCGCCACCTACGGGTAGGAGAACGACGACTGGCATACCCCCCAGGCGTCGCTGTCTTGCGACCTCCAAGCCCACTTGCCCAACGCCAACAGAGTTCTTAGTGGACCGACCACACTCCCGCAGCCACAATCGCCGGCAGCGCCCTCATCTCCAGCCCGGCATTGCCACTCCCGCGCGTGAGGAAGAAGGGAGGAGCACGGAGACATCGTCGCCCGTGCCCCCCACGAACACTGCGCGTTAGCCGCGTACCCCGCCCCTCCCGTCTCCGTGGGCCCACCTAGCGAGGCGGCTGATCCCTGGTGCAGTGAGCCCATCCCCAAATATGCCCTTGCTGCCGCCCAACGCATTCATGCACAGCAGGTCCGCTACCTAGGGAGACTCCCACACGCCAAGGCCGCGACACAAGGCGCCCCTATGCGTCAACAGCATTTTCTGCAGGCGGCAGAGATCTTGAAGCTTCCCTTTGCACCTTGCAGGCTTCCAAAATAGATCTTGGTTAGGCTTTTGAAGAGGCCTGATTTGGTCATCACGTGGATCAGCTTCTTAGGAGATTTACAAGATAAGATACAGTTTATTCTCCCTGCATGGAGAATTATGACTGATTTGTCCTCTTGCATGGGGAATAAAATTATGGCATGTAAATTATTATTTATTTCCCCTCCTGCATAAGGTGTACAACGGTTGTACACAGGTACTAAAGCGACACCAACACTACGTGGGTGTTCCGTACATCCCCGCTCGCCCTCGTCTCTGGCCGGAGTTGGTCTTGCAGGCCGACTTGGTAAGTGTTGAATTCTGCTCCAATATTATCTGTTCATTTAGTATTTGCATCAATTGCGTAGCGCCGGAGTGAGAGAGCATTCCACCACACTGAGTGATTATTGCTGTGGCGGTGAGAGAGTGACTGCGTAACCCAGCACTCCAATTAGCGCAAGGTCAGCACACCAAGTGCGGACAGGCCTCACATTTGTCGGTAGCTCCACAACTACCTCGATTCGTCCCACTCACTTAGTGGACTGACGCCGCGGGTGCCCAACACCTTTTCACCACTACGAGTTCCCGTCTTGAGCTTCCCGCTCACTGAGTGAGGACGTCATTCTTGTTGTCAACTTGCTTGCTAATTTCTAGAGTCTCGGATCCCTGCATTTCACAAAGCCTGTGAAGCCTTGCATGTCAGCCCATAGAAATCACTCGTCCCGTCCCGCATCTCAGCACAATCCCGTCATGGATCCCATACTTGTAGACACCATAGAGACCCTCTTGGGCAAATCTTTGCAAGACATAACCAACCAGTTTCGGCGACTAACCCAACATGTGGACGAGAGGCTCACTAACCTGGGGGAGTCCATGAGAGTTGTGGTAGGACGAGTGAATAATCTAGAGAATCCTCTAGATAGACCCCAAGAGGCAGAGGAACGTGCGGGATTGCGTGATCACCTAGATAACCGCCAAGGAGAGCCAGTTAGGGCCCCCAACCCACCCCAGGGTCAGGAGGATGTCTTTGACCACGAGCCCAATCGCGCGCCTCCAGAGCGAGCACCGCGCAGGAGAGTAGAGTTTGACAACGGGTTAGCCCAAGAACGATATCCCGACCTACGTCGGGATGGGATGGGTGCCCATGGCCGTGGACAAAATCATGTGCCATGCGATAGAGTTCCCCGAGGCTATGGTGAGTATGACAAATATGACCCATTCCCCGACCCACCACGGGTACGAGGGGAGGCCTACGGCTATAGGAGGGACCGCGCACCTTTTGCGAGAGGCCCCCGATATTATTTTGATGAATATGAACGGGTTCCTGACCCTTACAGGGATCGAGGGGATGAGCCTTACCATGAGCAAGACCCTAGGCGCTTTGAGAGGGTTCCGCATGGGTATAGGGGCATGGGTGAGAGAGGCGAACATGATATCCCCAACCCACCACGGGTTAGGAATGCCCATGAGTGTGGCCGAGGACATGGACCATTTGATAGATGGCCACGGGATCACCCCGACATTGATGATCACTGTTGGGTTTTCTCGGTTTCTCCGGATCGCTCACGCAGCGGAAAATAAAAATTTTACAGCGATCCGTTTCCCGTTTCGAAGAACTAAAATACGATAATCAGATTATCGAAGTTCTCACCGTGTGCGGATTCGAATCCGCAGCCGTTCGGTTCCGTCGGTGTGACACCGCAAGCCGCGCAAGCACCCGGCCTCTAGCGAAGTCCACGCGATCCTCCCCGCGACGGATATCCTCGAGTTCGTCGTTCTTCGCAGCCCGCGAAGCCTCCGCTAGTCACCGCAATGATCGCCGCAGTGTGCGGACGATTAACCGTCGAACGGGATTCAGAAAAGCGGCGGGACAGATCTGGATCTGCCTGGACGCCAGAGGGAGACAGAAACTGAGGAGGGGCGGCCAGGGTTAGCAGCAGCTTGGCCTGCTCAGCCCGTTCGCTATGTTTTATACTAACCGCGCGGTTTTTCACAAAAACCCCCGGTTTGTATAAAACCCACTTATTTATCCATCGCCTTGAGAATCATGTGCGTGTGACCCTCTAGGCCCAAGTACCAGTCCAGTTAATGGCCCAACAAGCCCAATGACTCCTCACTGGCTTTATTAATTAATTAATAACCCTTTATTAATCAATTAATCAATCGAATTGATGTCACACATCGAATTCGACCGGGCCTCCGATCACGTTGGGTGCCAAGCAACACCGCGTGAACCCGGAAGGTATTTGGGGTTAAGTAACCCACTCTTGGAACCTTTCCGCCGACAGTTACCGCGTGGATATAATCCTTCATTCGTACAATGCTCTCGAGTCAACTCAGGGTATGGCGAGCTGTCAAACCCTAACCGGTCGACTCACTTGGATTGGATGCCGCTGATGAATATCGGAAAACTCCTTTCCCGATATTATCGTCCGCCCTGGCCAGGGACTTTCGCGCATCCTTCCTAGAGCATTCTCTCTCTAAGTACCGAGAGCGAATGATTCCTTATTGACACACAATTCCCTTCGACGGTATTCCGCTGCACCCAATCCTTGGCGTATTAGAATCCCGTGGCTAGAGATTCGTAGACCAAGGTCAAAGTACAGAAGTCCACCGCCAAGGTGTCCTTGGTGTCTCAGGTCCGAGGACCATCCACGCAACTGCGACAATAGAATCAAGCTGGTTGACAGTGAGGTACATTACCATCCAGCGATTCAATCGGATCAGTTCAGTGAACTCATTCTCCAATGAGCACCTACAGATTCGCCTTAGTGTCTCCACACAAGTGACTTATGAGACCAGTCACCCTCATCATATGAGCAGGAGTAATCTGTACTAGTCTAACCGGATATCCGATGTCCTTCTCGGATATCCTCCGACTAGGAACGATTAAGAATATGTGTGTTTAAGTGATCAGTCTCATTAGTATGATCTCATCATAATCTGATCACCATAGCACATATTCACGGACTTCATTATGGAACGATAATTAACGCGATTTACACATAATGAATGTTATGCCATTTTATTAATAATGAACGAGATTTACATTGTTAGATTGGCTTGTAGGCCACCTAAACTAACAATCTCCCACTTGGACTAAAGCCAATCACCTTTATACAATAAGCCCATAGACTCTAGGTGACGCTCAAACACAATTTGAGCCAACGGCTTTGTCAGTGGATCTGCTACATTGTCGACAGATGGAACTCTTTCCACTACTACATCTCCTCTGGATATGATCTCTCTGATAAGGTGAAAGCGCCTCAGAATATGCTTCGATTTCTGATGAGACCGTGGCTCTTTCGCTTGCGCAATCGCTCCATTGTTGTCGCACAACAGTGGAACAGGCTCAGAGATGCTGGGAACTACGCCGAGGTCGGTGATGAATTTCTTCAACCACACTGCTTCCTTGGCGGCTTCAGCTGCAGCGATGTACTCAGCTTCAGTCGTCGAATCTGCAGTGGTTACCTGCTTGGAACTCTTCCAGCACACTGCCCCTCCGTTCAATGTAAACACGAATCCAGATGTTGACTTGCTATCATCTGGATCCGACTGGAAACTCGAGTCAGTAAAGCCTCGCAGTTTCAAGTCATCTCCTCCATAGACAAGAAACATATCCTTAGTTCTTCTCAAGTACTTAAGGATGCATTTCACTGCCTTCCAGTGCTCTTCGCCTGGATCAGCCTGAAATCTGCTCGTAACACTTAGAGCAAATGCAACGTCAGGTCGTGTACATAGCATGGCATACATGATAGATCCTATGGCAGAGGCATAGGGTATTCTATCCATGAATGCCCTCTCATCAGGAGTCTTAGGAGACTGTTCTTTTGAGAGATTAATTCCATGTCTCATCGGTATGAAACCTCTCTTGGAATTTTCCATGCCAAACCTTTTGACTATGGTATCTATGTACAAGGATTGGGTCATTCCAAGCATCCTCTTTGATCTATCTCTATAGATCCGTATTCCCAATACGTAGGATGCTTCTCCCAAATCCTTCATGGAGAAGTTTTTCGACAGCCAGACCTTTACTGATGACATCATAGCTACATCATTCCCAATGAGTAGTATGTCATCTACGTAAAGAACTAGAAAAGTGACTGCACTCCCACTGGTCTTCTTGTACACACAAGGCTCATCTTCATTCTTAATGAAGTCATAAGACTTGACAGCCTCGTCAAATCTTATGTTCCAGCTCCGGGAAGCTTGCTTCAGTCCATAAATGGACCTCTGAAGCTTGCACACTTTATCTGGAGATTCTTTGGATGTGAAACCTTCTGGTTGTATCATATACACTTCTTCCTCAAGATTACCATTGAGGAAGGCAGTCTTCACATCCATCTGCCAGATTTCATAATCAAAATGTGCAGCAATGGCGAGTAGAACTCTGATCGACTTTATCATGGCAACTGGTGAGAAAGTCTCGTCATAGTCAATTCCTTGCCTTTGACGATATCCCTTTGCCACCAACCTTGCCTTATAAGTGTCGATCCGTCCATCAGCACCGATCTTTCTCTTAAAGATCCACTTGCAACCGATGGGTACAATACCCTCGGGCAAGTCTTCCAAGTTCCAAACTTGGTTGGTGTACATGGACTGGATTTCTGAGTTCATGGCTTCTCGCCATTTCCCGGCTTCTGGGCCTTCTATGGCCTCCTGGTAGGTTTTAGGATCATCATCCTCATTACATGCTACCTTAGACTCACCTTCAGCAATATGTCCCACATATCGTTCGGGTAGTCTAGGTACTCTACCAGATCTACGAGGCTCATCTGTGTGTACCTGAACAGATTCAGGAACTGATATCTCATCTGATGATAATGCAGCTGTTTGGGGATCTGGAACCTCTTCCAGTACTATTTTACTCCCACTGTTCTCCTGGATAAGGTATTCCTCTTCCAGAAAGACAGCTTTCCTGGCGACAAACACCTTTTGTTCATCAGGATGGTAAAAATAGTATCCAAAGGTTTCCTTTGGATATCCCACAAACCTACATCTATCAGTTCGTGATTCCAACTTGTCTGGATCATGCCTCTTTACATGAGCAGGACAACCCCAGACTTTAACATGTTTAAATTCTGGTTTCCTGCCTTTCCATATCTCATATGGAGTAGAGGCCACAGACTTGCTGGGTACTCTGTTCAGTATGTATGCTGCTGACTCTAGAGCATACCCCCAGAGGGACACTGGTAATCCCGAAAAGCTCATCATGGATCGCACCATGTCCAACAAGGTGCGATTCCTCCTTTCTGATACACCATTCATCTGTGGTGTATATGGAGGGGTTAGTTGAGAAAGGATACCATTATCCTTTAAGAATTGTGTGAAATTAGTACTCAAGTATTCTCCTCCTCGATCTGATCGAAGAGCTTTAATACTCTTTCCTAACTGCTTCTCTACTTCATTCTTGAACTCCTTGAACTTCTCAAACGCTTCCGACTTGTACTTCATTAAGTACACATAGCCGAATCTTGAGAAGTCATCGGTGAACGTGATGAAGTAAGAAAAGCCACCTTTGGCTTGGGTAGACATGGGACCACATACATCCGAATGTATCAGTTCCAGAATGTCCTTGGCACGTTCTCCATGTCCACTAAATGGAGATTTTGCCATCTTTCCCATAAGGCAGGATTCACATGTTGCAAACGATTCATAATCGAATGCTGTTAAGTAACCATGCTTGTGCAACTTTTGGAACCTGCTTTCGCCAATGTGCCCAAGTCTACAATGCCACATGTAGGCCTGGTTCACACAATTCTTGCTCTTCTTAAGAGCATTATCAATTTGAAGATTGTAATAAGAAACATCTAATAGATATAGACCGTTGACTAAAGATGCAGAAGCTATTGATTTATTACCATAATAAATCGTACAACTTCTATTCTCAATTGTCAACCTATATCCTATCTTGTCCAAACAAGATATTGATATGATGTTCTTTATTATGCTAGGAACATAATAACAATCTTCCAATAATAAGGTGTCTCCCGATGGAAGCCTGAGGTTTGCTGTCCCAACAGCAATCGTCGCAACTTTTGCGCCGTTTCCTAGCCTCAATTCCACCTCACCTTGTCGCAGCTTGCGCTTACTTGTCAGCAACTGCACATCATGGCAGATATGAGAAGTACATCCGGTATCTAATACCCAAGATGTGGAATCTCTAACTGACAAGTTGGTATCTATCATATAGATATCTGAAGCTTCAGACAGCTTCACTCTTCCATGAGCTTTATCGTTAAGGAACTCCTTGCAGTTCCTCTTCCAGTGATCATACTGCTTATAATAGAAGCAGTCACCCTTCACTACTCCTTTTCTTTTGTCCTTCGATCCATTATCGTTAGCTATCATCTCTACTTCAGGGGCATCCAATGCCGATTCAGCAGGAGGATCAGCTCCAAGGACAAAGTCAATGCGCTCAGATCTGAAGACATTCTTCAGGCTTCTGAACCAATCTGAGTAGATCATGTAAGTCAAAACGGCATCAAGTATGCCACGGAATGGGTTATTCGACGACATAGTTCCTACAGGAGATAAGTAAAATTTATTTAGCAGATGTTCAATTATTAAAGTTCAAAACAAGACATGGTCTTTTGTTCAAGTTTAACTCCCACTAATTTTCGACGGACTGTATAACCCTCAGTTATACAGAACGGGAGACGTCGACAGTCTCCTAGTGGGGATCAGAATCTCAATGACTTGCACTACAGCCTTGTGGATAGCACAACAAACTGTAATACAATCAGAGAGCACCCAACTCATGGGACTTGCAACTCCTTGCAATATCTGATCATGGCTTCGGTCCCCAGAGATTTAATGGCCTTGTGGATAGCACAACAAACCATTAATCTTTGTCTAAGCTAACCATCATTACGCGACGAGCATAGATTTGCATGCAGCCCTTGTGGATAGCACAACAAAGCTACATGGTTCCTCTACCCCGATCTATAGGCATCTAATGCCATAGCCACAGTTTCTCCTCCCAATTAAGCAGGCCTTGTGGATAGCACAACAAACCTGCCGAAAGTGATTCGAATTCTATGACTATAATGATGGTGGACCACGCGGTAAGTTCTTAACTACTCGCGTTACGGCTTAGAGTTAATCTGAGGGTATTTGGATAACTTTTATCTTGGTCTCTCCTAGGTGATAGTATATAAATATATCATATATATTTACTAAATACTATAACCTGCTTTGATTCATAATCAAAAGAAAAACAATGCATCACATACATGTCTTTAGTGTGGTCATGGATAGCACAGTGGGTTTGACTGGAGCCAACAGTCAAACGCACACACAATCTAAGTATAACAATTACATTAGATACCCTGCAATCACATAGGCAAGAGATCTCCATCTTTTCGCCTTCCTGGTTGCAGCTGTGGATCGTCCTCGCTCCTTCCTCGGTTGCCTCGATCATATTACATTAATTCTAGAATTAACAAGTAAATTGAAGAAGGCCTTATGGCGA
Source organism: Zantedeschia hybrid cultivar (assembly GCA_030544215.1). Lineage (NCBI taxonomy): Eukaryota > Viridiplantae > Streptophyta > Magnoliopsida > Alismatales > Araceae > Zantedeschia > Zantedeschia hybrid cultivar. The sequence continues at coordinate 28,614,310 of JARZZO010000003.1, read as the reverse complement.
GTACAAGAGAGAGAGGGAGGTAGAAATACATCGGAGTATGAGAGAGAGAGGTGCGCAGACCTCTATTTATTAACAATTAATAAACATCATACATCCACGATCCACACAAACCATTCATCACATGAATAATAAATTAAGTGCATATCCATGACCACGGTGTGTTTTAAACATCCACACATGATTCAGCGCATCACATGGCTAAAACAAATGAGTTTTCAAAATAAATAATTTTGGCTTTCAAAAAGCTGGGATCCAATCAAAATTGGCATTTGAATTTCGAAAACTCATTTATTATCTTAACATGCAATTAAATCAAAATTTAAAAGCATTAAACACACATCACATGCGCACACACTCCAAATTAATAATTCCATATTATTCCATGCGAATTAGAACATTTCTAATAATCTAACACTTAGATTAAACCCCATTAATAATCTAACAATTAGACTATTAACAACTAATCTAACTCTTAGACTAGTCCAACAAAATTAATCATTAACTTATCACATAAATTAATGATTAACTCTAATTTGTTATTAATTATCAATCTAACAATTAGACTAAAAGATTAATGTTAATCATCAATTTAACCCTTAAATTAATAACTAACATTTAATCATTAAAGACTACTAATTTAACACTTAAATTAGTCATCTAAGTTAATTATTAATTTAACTCTTAAATTAACAATTAACATAGATTTTAATTAACAATTAGTTGAAATAATAATTAATAATCTAACTGTTAGATTAATAATTATTAATAACTAATTTAACCAATAAATTAGTATCATTAAAATTAACTATTAGTTTAACCATTAAACTAACAGTTAATGTTAATCAACTAACAACTAAATGTTAATTAAAATGATTCACAAATCATTTGTTAAGCCCATTATAAAATTACAAAACATTTTTGAATTTTATTTAAATTAAAATTAAATTTTAATTCATTTTGTAAATGGGCAAAGGGGAATTAAAATAGAAAATGGGGTGGGAGTTGGCTCAGCCTAATGGGCTGAGCCCTGGGCTCGAGCCCTGGCCGAGCCAGGGCTCGGACCAGGGGCGCCAGGCCCTGGCCTGGCTCGGCCAGGACCGTCCCTGCCCTGGACCCGGCCCGGCCGGTCCGACCGGCTCGGGACCGGGTCCAGTGGAGCGGTTCGGCCGCCCCCTTCCTTCCCAGAAGCCCTAGACCTGCAACTGTTGCAGCCGGCGGCTGGAGGGGCGGCAGGCCGCCGCCGGCGAGCACCCAGGCCCCGGCCGTCGCCGCCGGTGACGCCCCCGGCGCCGGCGACCTGCATGGCGCCGGTGGGGCATGGTTTCGGGTCAGCCGAGCCCCAAAAAACCCCAATAATTCTGAATTTTGCAGGATTGTTAAAACCGATTTGGGGCTTGATTTTTGCGGCTCTCCAAGGCTATTCCGGCACCGGAAAGATACCGGATGTGGAGTGGTGACTATCACCTATGGATCCGGAGTCTCGGCCGGCCATCCCAACGATTGGGAGGCCGATTCAAGCCGCCGTAAACTCGCCGTTCTTCGTCTCACGAAGAACACTAAAACCCCCAAAATAATCTCGAAAAATCACGGAAAAATAATCAAATTATTTGTGTTCATCTCATGAACACTATTCCGTCATTTTAATCGGATTAAACGCATGGAATAACTCAAGAAAAATCAATTTCGAAAACCGAAACGGGACGAGAAATAGTGGAACCTGGCTCTGATACCACTGTTGGGTTTTCTCGGTTTCTCCGGATCGCTCACGCAGCGGAAAATAAACTTTTACAGCGATCCGTTTCCCGTTTCGAAGAACTAAAATACGATAATCAGATTATCGAAGTTATCACCGTGTGCGGATTCGAATCCGCAGCCGTTCGGTTCCGTCGGTGTGACACCGCAAGCCGCGCAAGCGCCCGGCCTCTAGCGAAGTCCACGCGATCCTCCCCGCGACGGATATCCTCGAGTTCGTCGTTCTTCGCAGCCCGCGAAGCCTCCGCTAGTCACCGCAATGATCGCCGCAGTGTGCGGACGATTTCCCGTCGAACGGGATTCAGAAAAGCGGCGGGACAGATCTGGATCTACCTGGACGCCAGAGGGAGACAGAAACTGAGGAGGGGCGGCCAGGGTTAGCAGCAGCTTGGCCTGCTCAGCCCGTTCGCTATGTTTTATACTAACCGCGCGGTTTTTCACAAAAACCCCCGGTTTGTATAAAACCCACTTATTTATCCATCGCCTTGAGAATCATGTGCGTGTGACCCTCTAGGCCCAAGTACCAGTCCAGTTAATGGCCCAACAAGCCCAGTGACTCCTCACTGGCTTTATTAATTAATTAATAACCCTTTATTAATCAATTAATCAATCGAATTGATGTCACACATCGAATTCGACCGGGCCTCCGATCACGTTGGGTGCCAAGCAACACCGCGTGAACCCGGAAGGTATTTGGGGTTAAGTAACCCACTCTTGGAACCTTTCCGCCGACAGTTACCGCGTGGATATAATCCTTCATTCGTACAATGCTCTCGAGTCAACTCAGGGTATGACGAGCTGTCAAACCCTAACCGGTCGACTCACTTGGATTGGATGCCGCTGATGAATATCGGAAAACTCCTTTCCCGATATTATCGTCCGCCCTGGCCAGGGACTTTCGCGCATCCTTCCTAGAGCATTCTCTCTCTAAGTACCGAGAGCGAATGATTCCTTATTGACACACAATTCCCTTCGACGGTATTCCGCTGCACCCAATCCTTGGCGTATTAGAATCCCGTGGCTAGAGATTCGTAGACCAAGGTCAAAGTACAGAAGTCCACCGCCAAGGTGTCCTCGGTGTCTCAGGTCCGAGGACCATCCACGCAACTGCGACAATAGAATCAAGCTGGTTGACAGTGAGGTACATTACCATCCAGCGATTCAATCGGATCAGTTCAGTGAACTCATTCTCCAATGAGCACCTACAGATTCGCCTTAGTGTCTCCACACAAGTGACTTATGAGACCAGTCACCCTCATCATATGAGCAGGAGTAATCTGTACTAGTCTAACCGGATATCCGATGTCCTTCTCGGATATCCTCCGACTAGGAACGATTAAGAATATGTGTGTTTAAGTGATCAGTCTCATTAGTATGATCTCATCATAATCTGATCACCATAGCACATATTCACGGACTTCATTATGGAACGATAATTAACGCGATTTACACATAATGAATGTTATGCCATTTTATTAATAATGAACGAGATTTACATTGTTAGATTGGCTTGTAGGCCACCTAAACTAACAATCACATCCTCCGATGTGTGAGGGTAGATGATCCGACTTTTGATGGTACCCTAGACCCCAAGGCCTATCTTGATTGGTAGGCGGGGATGAGCCAGTACTTTACCTGGTATACCATGAGTGAAGAGAGGAAGGTGAACCTTGCTTCTATGAGGCTTGTGGGTCGAGCCAAAACCTACTGGCTCAATGTGGAGCATCTTCGTGCTGCAAAGCAGCTAAGACCTATCTCTACATGGGAGGAGATGAGAGAGAAATTGCGGGAGAAATATGTGCCTGCGTCTTATGAGCAGCGCCTCCTAGATCAATGGCAGAGGTTGACTCAAGACGGCCGGACGGTGTCTGATTACATAGCCAAATTTGATGACTATTGTCTCAGATGTGGCGTTGGCGAAGATAGTAGGGTCACCTTATCACGGTTTCGGGCAGGGTTGCATGAGAGCATCCAACGTGAGCTATTCCTACGTGAGGTGATCACACTAGAACATGCCTATCAGATCGCCTTAGATGTGGAACGGTTTCAGAAGCCCACTAGGCCCCCCATCTTCTGGCAACCTGACTCCCGAGGGGCTACTAATCGTCCCATGCATTTCCTTGAGCGGTCCGGAACTACTCCCGTCACTTCTGCAAGGGTCCTTACTGCCACCACCCCAAGCCCTCCCTCACCCCTACCTCCAACTACCCCAGCTCAGGCTTCCACCATCCCACGGGTGTAGACACCGATTTTGGACCACCCTTTTGGTCATGAACCCAACCCATCATTAGCCTGTCATCACCAAAATCCCCTCATTACAGCCATCTCAGCCCACTACTAGTTAGGACCATCAACCAAATCCCGACCCTTTTCACCTTTCCGTGGAAGGCCAACCCCCTTGCCTTCCACCACCTTCGAAGGCCACCCCTTGCCTTCCACCACCTTCGAAGGCCACCCCTCGCCTTCCACCACTCTCGAAGGCCAGCCACCTTGCCTTCCACCCTTTTGACCCTCTTTTCACCTTTTCGTGGAAGGCCACCCCCCTTGCCTTCCACCTCCTTCGAAGGCCACCCCCCGCCTTCTACCCCCTTCGAAGGCCAGCTACCTCGCCTTCCACCGTTTTAGCTACCTTTTTCACTTTTTACCACATTTTCGTGGAAGGCCAGCTCCCTTGTCTTCCACCACCTTCGAAGGCCACCCCTTGCCTTCCACCACCTTCGAAGGCCACCCCTCGCCTTCCACCCCCTTCGAAGGCCAGCCGGGCCGCCTTCCACCACAAGAATGGAAGGCATGTCACCTGGCCGTCCACTCCTTAACCACCCCCTTGACTCCGTCTTCCCCACGATCTCCTCCACTCGCCGTCCTCGTCCCCCATTACTCCGACCACTCCCCACTCCGGCGACTGCCGCGTCCACTACCTTTAACCTTTGACCACTTCCTATTGGCTGAAGGGTGATTTACGGGGATTTAGACCCCTGTTTTCTCCCCTTTTTCCTTCGCCTATTTAAACCCTCCCCATCCTCTCGAGCAGGGGGTTGAAGGACTTGGGGTTGGAGGACTTCGGGGTTAAGGATTCTGGAGGGCTAAGAAGGATTTGGAGAGTTAAGGATTCTGGAGGATTCCCGGAGGAAGATTTTCTGGGGAGAAGCTCGAGGAGACTCCAAAGGGGAAGGCTCAGGCTGCATTCTGAAACGGGCTTGCCTTTCTAACCTCTCCCTTTTACTCCTTTTTTATTCATTCCATTACATTGGCACTACCACTTCACTCTTTACACACACAACTCTCCTCATTTGCATGCATGCACGTAAGATGACCTAGTGGTTCTTACCCCCGCACAGAGGTTTTAAAAAAAAAACGGGAGGTGGGTGGCCATAACACATGGTCACCTTCCCTGCCCATCACCCATCCGGTGCGTTCCCTCCTGATTTTAGTTAGTTTTTTACATCTTTATGAGTAGATCCTGCACCAAATATTCATAATCAGGTTATTCTGTGTTTTGTTTATTATTTTCAGGGGATCCTTACCACCTTCACGCGTGCAGAGTACCGGGCTCTCCTCCTCTGGCCGGCCGGAGGAAGAGAAGGAGGAACCAGCATCTCCCGCTCCCACAGAATGCGATCACATCCTCACCATCCTGCGGAGCACAGGGACCGAGAGGTAATGCTCCTGGCGATCACATTTTATTTCTAACCCCCTTTAAATCGTCACAGTGCTAAGACGAACGGAGAGGAACCCCCATCCGAAGCTCGCACCCGCGGCGGGGGACGTTCCGGACGCCTACAGCCCTCTGGCGATCACGGTGGGACATCTGTAGCCCACTGCACACGTCGGAATCAAAGGAAAAGAAGGTAAGGACCCTGCACTCCATAATCCCTGAACGGCCAGACCTTGGCCGTCAAGACCCTTGGACGGCCATCACCTGGCCGCCTGACTTTCTGGACGGCCACCGGTTGGCCGTCGACCTCCCCGTAGACGGCCAGAACCTGGCCGTCCAACCCAGCAGACGGCCAGCGCCTGGCTGTCGGCCAACCTAGTGGACGGCCAACACCTGGCCGTCCGACCCAGTGGACGGCCAGTTCCTGGCCGTCGACATCCGGTGGCCTTCTGGACGGCCAACATCTGGCCGTCATACCTCTTGGACGGCCAGACCCTGGCCGTCGGTCATCTCTTGGACGGCGGCCACTTGGCCGTCCGTGACCCTTGACGGCTAGCCATTAGCCGCTGACTCTGTTTCTTTATTCTCTTCTGTTCATGAATGAATTGCTGCCGTTTGTTCTGTTGAGTTGTTAAATATTCTGACCTGCTGTTTACTAACCTGCTTACTGGGCTTTCTTTTGGGGTGTTCTCCGCGGGGGTTTTAAGGAAGAGCCGGCATCACACTCTTTAGTCACCTCTCCCACAGGATTTGACTCTCCACCTGAGGATTCCCACTCGGGTGCGACTAGTCTTGTCCTGTTGGGAACCTCCGTCAGTCTCCGCGAGCCAGGGATTCCCACTTGGCCGCCGAGCAGGTTGTACCTGAAACCACCTTGTAGGAACCCTGGGTATATGTGAGAAATTAGTGAATTATTTTAAATCCTAAGACACTTAATTGAATCTCAGTGGAACAAGATTTGGAAAAGTGAAGGGACGTTAAGGGTCAAACTTGATTTGGTAGAAATCAACTTTCATAAAAACATTGGTAAAAACTTCAAGTGAAACATAAACTCATCTAGGGTCTGTACTTTATAATGAACCGAATGTATGTCAATGCTATGTATGATGATATGGACCAGTTCGGTGATAATGTTAGTCACAACCCTTTGTTTGAGAATGAATAGGATCCACAACATACCTTCATAGGGATGCTCCAAGCATCCAGAGAAGGCCCTCAGAGGAAGGATTCCGACGAATCTTCTACCTCACAAGGAGAGGATGAGCCAGTGATCTCCAGTAGGACATTCCAAAACCCTGGAGAAGATCCGGAACTCATTGCCGTCCTATCACGCTATACTCCGGATCAACTCATCCAGTTGGTTTCTCGTGGCAAAATTCAGGATGCCACTCCTCGGAAAATCCAATTCCAAGGATCTTCTAGCAGACCCCAGCCGAGTCAAGCCATTCCCACTCACACGATCCCTTTCAATCCCATCAACCAGGTTACACCTCCCAAGCAGGAGGAGTTCATTTACAAGAATGAGGTCGAGACTTGTGTACGGCGACTCATGGCCGAGAATCTCAACCTCAGGTAGCCATATTCTCTCTCGAGCTACTGCAAGCTCCCCCCAGCTTATTTTCCACAAGGGTTTAAGGTACCTAAGTACAGAAAATACGATGGTACCACTGACCCCCATCATCATTTGTCTGGGTTTCTCATGGATTCCCATAAGTGGCTCTTCGATAGAGTCCACCTGGTCAACCTTTTCCAAAAGTCCCTCGAGGGAGAGGCCTTAAGGTGGTTCTCTTCTCTACCAGCTACTGACCTGATCAACTTTGACATGGTCTTTGAGAGGTTTATTACCCACTTCAACCACATGGCAGCCTTGCCCCCCACCTTGTTCGATCTAGTAATGGAGAAAATGAAGTCTGACGAAGACTTCACTCATTTCGCTAACAGGTGGAGAGCCATGGCTTCTAGAGCGGAGGTCGTTATTCCTGAAGCACAAGCAATCACCATGCTTGTTAACAATGCTACTCCCCAGCTTCGAGCTATCCTTATGCTCAGTGAACTTCAGACGTTCGCTCAGCTATACAACAGAGCTAGGGTAGTTCAATCTCAAATCCGAGACTCCACTCTGCCTTCATTCTTTGAAAATAGAAGCAGGAATAAGAAAACCACATCAGCTCCTACCACAGAAGGAGTCACTGTCAATGAACAGGTCAGCATGCTGGCACCACCAACCAGGGTTACCAGTTCTCATCCCAAGTCTGATACTCAGCCCAATCAGAAGCAATACTCAGCCGTCCCTCCCCCGACTAACTACAGTCGTCCTATGGCTAAGCGGGACTCATATCCACCTCTGCCGGAATCACTAGTAGATATCTTTTATGCTTTAATGGCCTGTAACGCCATTCAACTTCCGCCTCAAAAAGAAGGTGTCCCGCGCAATACGGACACCTCCAGGTATTTCCCTTACCATAGGATCACGGGACACACCATATATAATTGATTCACCTTCAGGGATTGGGTGTATGACTTGAATGATGGAGGACGGATAAATTGGGAAGACATGAGAAAAGCCATTGAGGCTCTGAAGGCTAGGAAAGAACTGGGAATTGTGAAGGACCCATTACCCTCTCATCAGGTAAGCCAAGATCCCTCCGGCTCTCAAGGAAAGGTCAACACATTGATCAAGGACTTGGAGCCCGTAACAGTCCGCAGGGAGCAATACTGGGAGTACGAAGGGTCCGGGATAAGACACCAAGATCCCACTTGGTCGTACGAAGCTAAAGGGGCTACCCCAGAGGTCTCCACGTTTTCCCCTAATCAGCCTTTGGTCCTAATCTGGCCCAAAGAGCGATCGACAACCCTCAAGCCGGTCTCCCTCATTCAGATCCCTCCAATCATAGCCGAGGGGCCCACCTTATCTGTCTTTTGTCCAAGCAAGAACCAGGGTTCAATGATCAACTTCAATCCCATTAGGTCACCATTGGAAACAGACCAAATCTCAGTAGGGGTAATGCTCAGGAATCGCATCATTCCCCCGAGCTAGCCTCTAGATTCTCAAGATAACTCATTCCCTGCCAAAGAGAAGACCCAGTCTGAGTATGACATACTCCAGCATCTAGAGAAGACCCCCGCTAAGATCTCCATCCTTGAACTTATCCGCAGGTCTCCCACACACAGGGAGACTTTGTTCAATTTCTTACAACAAATCACGGTTAATGAAGATCTTCCTAGTGGCGGGGTCACTATGCTATACTCTCAGTTACTCAGACTCCCATGATCTCTTTCCCCGAAAAGGATCTAGCTCCCCCTGAGTGCCGATCCCTCCCTCTGTGCTTAACTGCCATCCTTAATGGTCATTCAGTAGATTCCATTCTATTGGATACCGGTGCCTCCATCAATGTCTGTCCTCTTAAGACTCTCAAAAGGATAGGGATAGACCCAGGGAAGATTGAATCAACCTCTATGATGGTCTCAGCTTATGACAATTCCCAGAGACCAGCAGATGGGAAGATTTTCCTCCAATTAGAAATCAGCCCGGTATCCATGATCTCGGAGTTCTACATTCTGGACGTTAAGCCAATATACAATGCCATTCTAGGGAGACCATGGATGGGCCAAACCTTGGGAGTCCCATCCACCAATCATCAGTGCTATAAGTTCCCGTATAACGGGAAGATTGTGAAGGTTAAAAGCACTCCCTATATCGAGTCATTGGACTCGGTGACAGTAGAGCAAATTCCCTCCATGATAACCTCCAGGAAAGGCAAAGAGCCTGTCCTTTCATCAGTAAATTCCCACTTGAGGCCTAGGTCGGGTAAAGGTTGGCAACTCATGGGTAAGATGGGATATAGCTCAGGCTCTGGGTTAGGGTAAGAAGAACAAGGAATCCGTGACCCCATCTCAGAGAGCCCTGCCACTGGGGGATGTGGCCTGGGATATAAGTTTGCTGAATCACCAAAAGAAACGAAGGGATGGTCCCTCATGAATCATTTTGTAATAAAGAAGCAGGATTTAACTAGGATAGAAGAAGAGGTGCGAGAGTGTTATGAAGATGATCAAGAGGAGGACTTTGGCATATCCTCCTTGTTCTGTGAATCAGCCAGACCGACGATAGGGCTTTTCTTGGCCAGGGATGAACCAGCCCCAGCTACTTTCATTCCTTTCTTATTTCACCCACCTACAGTTCCGATGCTCTCAGCTCCGACCAATGCCATTTCTTCTGAATGTTCCATGCTACAAGCGTTCGGTCATGAAAAAAAAAGTCTAATTCCCATCCCGCAAAAGGGGAAATCACTTTCGAAGAGTCTGTATGGTGGGGGAGCCCTGCCGTCACGGAATCTTTGTCCCAAGGGTCTACTCTTGTCCCATCCAGGACAGAATTGACCCGTTCTCCCAGCAGTGTACATAGCAGTTTAGGAATTAGGTTAGCTTCCTCCAGGTCTAGAAATTATAGGACTAGGCAAGTTCCTTCTTTCTTAGTTTAGGAATTAGCAAATAGGTGCAAGGGTCTGGAAAAGTTGGATAAGTTTCTTCAGAATGGGGTCATCCCCGAACCATTGGAGATAGTGAAGGACGAATCTTACAGTGATGGTTTAAGTGTGTTTGAGCTTAGTGAAGAGGAAGAGGTGGATGACTTGGTCGAACAACTTGTGAGTGGGGCGAGACGGTTTGATGAACCTTCATCAGCTATCGACGAACCCACTAAATAAGTCAACCTCGGAACAAAGGAGGATCCGAAGATAGTGCTAATCAGTACCCGCTTGAGTCTAGAAGAAGAAGGGTCCATAATAGCCGTGCTCCAAGAGCACCGTGATGGGTTTGCTTGGTCGTATGAGGACATGCCTGGATTAAGCACAGAACTGGTGGAACATCGGCTAATCCTCAAACCCGATGCCAAACCCGTAAAACAAAAGTTGAGACGGCTACAACCGGAATTAGCACTTAAAGTAAAAGAAGAGGTTGACAAACTACACAAGGCCAAGTTCATCCGGGTAGTGCTCTACCCTAAGTGGGTAGCTAATATCGTCCCTGTGGCAAAAAAGGATGGAAAGGTTAGAGTTTGCATAGACTTTCGCAATCTCAACCAAGCTTGCCCAAAGGATGATTTCCCACTACCTCATATAGACTTACTGGTTGATAATACGGCTGGATTCGAGATGTTATCCTTCATGGATGGTTTTTCGGGGTATAACCAGATCAGACTAGCTGAGGAAGATCAGGAGAAAACATCCTTCATAACCCCATGGGGAACTTATTGCTACATGGTCATGCCATTTGGACTTAAGAATGCTAGAGCCACCTACCAAAGGGCTATGATGACAATCTTTCATGACATGATTCACCTTGATATGTAGGTTTATGTGGATGATATCTTGGTAAAGTCCAGAACCAGGAAGGAGCATGCTCAAATCCTTAGGAGTGTAATGCAGAGATCAAAGGAGCACCAACTGAAGATGAACCCAAAGAAGTGCGTATTTGGTGTTTCTTCAGGGAAATTGCTAGGATTCATGGTGAGTAGAAGAGAGATTGAGGTCGATCCAGACAAAGTGAAGGCAATAGTGGAAATGCCCCCGCCTAAGAATGTCAGGGACATAAAGGGTCTCATCGGCCGTCTGCAATTCATCAGACGGTTCATATCTCACCACTCTGTGAGATGCAAACCCTTTTACGACCTATTGAAAGGAGGGGCAAAGTTCATTTGGAGTGATAAGTGTCAAAAGGCCTTCGATGAATTGAAGAGTTACCTCCTCAACCCTCCAGTCCTTATGGCTCCTATCCCGGGGCGGCCTCTACTGCTATACGTCTCCACCACTGAAGAATCAGCTGGTGTAGTATTGGCCCAATTAGACGACGAGAAGAAGGAAAGAGCAGTGTACTATCTGTCCAAACTTTTCAATGATGCCGAAAAGCGATACACTGCCATGGAAAGGACATGCGCGGCCGTCGTCTGGGTAGTGCAGAAACTGAAGCACTACTTCCTCGCCCACGAGGTCAAACTTCTAGCAATAATGGACCCAATCAAATATTTGCTAGAGCGGCCAATTGTAACAGATAGGCTGGTGCGATGGCAGACCTTCTTGAATCAATTTGACATCACCTATGTGAATCAGAAGGCTATGAAAGGGCAAGCAATTGCCGAGCACCTAGCCCATCACCCATTGCCCACATTTTCACCTGTCGACGAAGAATTCCCGGATGAGGAGTTGGGATCAATAGTGGATAATACTCCATCCTGGGTCCTTCATTTCGACGGGGCACTTAATTCTCAAGGTAGTGGGATAGGAGTGGTCCTCGTATCTCCAGAAGGGGTAAGCATTCCGCATGCTTGCCAACTTTCCTTCACAGTAACCAATAATGTTGCTGAATATGAGGCTCTCCTAGCTGGCTTAAAATTGGCGTTGGTTCTTAATGTCTTAGAATTGAGGATAATTGGAGACTCTCAACTAATCCTCCGCCAAACCGTGGGCAAATACCAAACCCGGGATTCAAAGCTGAAGCCATATCAGGAATTAGTGAAGTCACTCACTAGGCATTTCAGAAGGATCACCTACGTGCATGTGCCTAGATCTCAGAATATCCTAGCAGATGCCTTGGCCTCTCTATCTTCAGCATTAGAGATTCCTGTCACCAAAGGTTCAGCCACCATCACCCTGCACAAGCAAGATTTACCTTCCTTCCGGGACCCCTGGTTCCAGCAATTCCTCCATCCATCCGAGCATATCTCTGCTATCACAGATGAACTCACCCCTGATTAGGATGATGGGAATCCGTGGTATTTTGACATCATGAACTATCTCCGTGATGGGTCATTCCCATCTTATGCCTCATCTTTTGATCGTAAGGCTATTCGTCGTGCATCTCAGCGATACCTTATCTTAGGCGGCCGCCTTTTCAGGAGATCCTTGAGCGGAGTGCTTCTTCGGTGTTTAGATGACACCGAAATTCATCATGTCATAGAGGCAGCCCATGCCAGTGATTGTGGCGGTCACGTCTATGGTCGTGCCTTAGCCCAGAAACTCCTCATGTCCTATTATTGGCCTTCAATGGAGGCCGATTGTTCCATATTCGTTCAAAGGTGCCTAAAATGCCAGTTACATGCTAACAAGGTTCATGCACCTTCTTCATCTCTCAAATCCGTCGTTTCCCCGTGGCCCTTCGCCATGTGGGCATTCGACGTTATAGGACCTTTAGAGGATCGATCAGGTGAAACAAAAAGGAAATCATTCATCCTAACCGCCACTGAATATTTCACTAAATGGGCCGAAGCGGAAGCATTTGCAGAAATCAAAGCATCCACGGTGGTGAAGTTCATCAAGCGCAACATCCTCGCCAGGTTCGGGACACCGCGCGACCTCATCACCGACAATGGACCCCAATTTATCTCCCAAGAGCTCCAGGACATGTGCAGTAAGTATGGCATCAATTTGCATCATTCTTCGCCTTACTACCCACAAGGAAATGGTCAGGCTGAAGCCACTAATAAAACCCTCATTCGAATCATTAAAAGAACATGCAGATCACATAATTATTCAGACTGGCCTGATCGCCTAGTAGAAGCTCTTTGGGCGTACCGCACTTCCATCCGAACCCCTACTGGACAAACACCTTATTCACTCACATTCGGAACGGATGCGGTACTTCCATATGAGATTCTCTTCCCTTCTCTAAGAGTGCAGTTGGACAATGGAATTAGTGACGCTGAGCGTCGTAACGCCATGTTAACCCAACTGGAACTATTAGACGAAAAAAGGATGATGGCGGCAAACCACGCCCAGGTTTACAGAAATAGGATTGCAAGGTTCTATGCAAAAAAGGTTCTTGAAAGGAAGTTTGGAATTGGGGAAATGGTACTTAAAAGAAAAATGATCAAAATTCCTGGTCCCAGGAGCAAATTGCAAGAAAATTGGGAAGGTCCATTTGTAATCAAGGAGGCATACTCAGGTAACGCTTACCGCTTAATCAATGAGAAAGGAGAGGAGTTGCCCCACCCATGGAACGGGGTATATCTGAAGAAGTTTTATCCATAAAAAACACAAAAAAAATCAAAAAATCAAAAAATCTCAAAAAATCAAATATCCAAAAGACCATCAAAAATATTTGTAAATATGTACATATTTTAACAAAAAAAATGGCAAAAAAAATCAAAAACACAAAATCCAACTGTCTGGTGACTGCCACGTAACCCCTATTTAGGTCTAGCTGCATGATAGATTGGGATAACATTAGGACTTGGCTAAGATTTTGGTCCACCAGAACCTTGGACGTGTCTACTTTATTTTCATACGGATTCCTACGATCATTCTGAGATGCACACACTTACACGTTTTTTTCAAAAGAACCTGTTTAAAATGAGTTCCAAGTCTTTAGTATACCGTCACAATGCAACCTTTGCTATTCGCCTCTCGACCAATCAGGACAGTTGACGCCCTTAAACGGTCGAGCTCAGCAAATTGCGGTTCCTCAAAAAACCCGATAGATGTAACCCCTCAACAAAAAAGGGCCCAGAAATGAAATGTAAAGGACCAGAACACGTGAAGAGGGCAGTGTCCCCGCAGGCGGAATATCAAATAAACCCAAAATGTCTAGAGCAGAAAAGAAATACACAAAAAAAAAGAAAAGGGGTTCAAGCAATCATGAAAAAAAAGCCTGGTCATGACCGTGCCTGGCCATGAAATTTACCAAAGGCCTGAAAAGTCAAAATAGGGGCATCTAAGAGGTCAAAAGGGGTCCGTTTTGTCACAGCTCCCCCTTTTAACGGTTTTGTTGATCCTCCTGTGAGGTTTGTCTCCACAATTTCTTCACTTTTTCTCCCCCAAGGTTAGCACGAGATAGCTATCTAAAGACCAAACTTCATTTTAAAATGGTTCACTTTCGAAAATCGTCACATGCTCACATGATCACAGGAGTCTAAAATAGGTGAAGAGTAACGTCGATGTTTCTGGTGAATTAATTTCTTAACCATAATCCCAATGTGTACTCTCGAAAACTTCGGGCTTAGGTCAATGCATGCGCGTCACCAATCAGTGCGACGGCGTCTGATTCCGGGTCAGCGTCGCGTGGTTGACCGTTAGGGTTCCAAGGTGTTCCATCATATACCTTCTAGATTGTGAGGAAAGAGACCCGGGTCGGGCAAACTATTTACCTCGAGAACTTTTTGGACAAACTTGATGGTCGGAAGCAGCTGGGAGCCTAAGCATGGCATGACAGTATTGTCATCAGTATGAGTCTTAACCGGTCAAGGTTAGTTTGAGGAGTCTAGAGGCCCAAATCAATCTAGATGCAAGCTTAGGATACCTGGGAAGTTGAGTGTGCATTTCCCTTTCATCATTCGACTAGGCTGATTCTGGGCAGTCACCAGGTAGACGGAAAAAAAAAAAAAAAAAATGTTTCCTCACGCATCTCATTTTGTTAATATCATTTGCATTTGCATGACGCATTAATATTCTTCCATTTGTCTGGTTAGTAGGACACGGCCCCTTGACCCTATGCGAAGGCTAGGGAAAAGGTAGTTGCTCTTTTTTGGGTAAGGGGCCGAAAACAGATACTACTAACAGTTTCCCCTGATGTTGTGCATGCAGGAATCACAGGTACGAACAGAAAGCAGAACAAAAAGTGCCCATGTAAATAAGAGAAATATGCAAGCATAACATCATAATCATACATCATCACGACACAGGGGCATACCCCTGCGTTGGTACCCTCTCAATCCTTCCTCCCTCCCTCCGCATCATCATCTCTCCTATCCCGAGAGGGGTGCCTCATCTGGCTCTCGGCGTCCTCCTCACGAGCACGACGATGTCCGGAAGCTGGACGCATAGACCCCGATGAGCCCGTGGGTCGCAATGCTCTCCACGCATCCTCAGCTAGCAGGGAGTCGAGGTCTCTGAAGACGGAACTCCCAGCAGGGGCCTGGCCAGCTGACGGGGCAGGAATGGGGGGACGAGCTCCTGGACTCTGAGTGTCGGATCTCATGGCTCGTTCTCGCCCCTTCTTCATCACCCGGTCCCATAAGGTTCGGTACTTGAAATCAAGCTCCCGCACCTCTGTCTGCGACCTCGCCAGCTCCTCCTGTAGGCCAGCCATCTTACCCTCCCAGTACACGTCCGGGTGGGATCCCTCGCTCGTCCTGGTCCTCGCCATCCGTTCCTCCAAAACCTGATCCCTCAACTGCTGATTGAGGTTCTCCAACTCCTGCGCCCTCGCCAAAGTGGCTTCCAATTCCTGGCGCTGCAAAAGAAATTCAGGGTCAGATATGTTCAATCATTAGAACACAAATGGAGAACAAGTCTCACATGCTGTGCCAAATCGGCCTCTCGGGCCTCCGCCCGGCGGAGAGCATCCTGCAATCTCGTCTCACAATCAACTGGGGCAGCTGGCCCCTGGGATGATGAGCCCGCACATGGATCCCCTCGCAGCCCATGGCGGATTAGCGCCTCTCTCTGCGTCACAAAGGTTTTTTTTTCACGAAGATAAGGTGGACAATGTTACATCCTAACTCAAAATTCAGACTTCTTACCAATTCTCCAATCTGGGTAAGCAGATCGCTCGTCTGCAAAACCAGAAGCTCATTCTGACTCTTTAAGATCTCGATAGCTTCAGTCTCAGGCATCTGTTACAAGAATATCACTAAGATTAGTCCAGGGAGAATTTAAGTGCAAGAAACTGAAGGGTTAAAGTGACATACCCGCCGTGTATCCAGAAACATGCGGTTTGAGTACCGCCGGGAATAATCCCCCAAATACTTGAAGCTGTTCCGCAGATATTTGTCCTCCTACAGGGCATCCCCGGTGCGGTGCCATATGGCAATCTCAGCCTGCCTCACTACTCGCCAATCTTGACCAATAGCAGAAGATCGGCGGCGACATCGGTTCATATGAGGATAGCTTGGGTAAACGAGTAGAGGCTGATGCCATCCCCATGTGCGGTATGCCATCCGGACGAAGAGGCCGTCACAAATGTTCACGCACATCAGGGGCACCTCCCGCCGGAACTGAGAAAGGCTCTGGGACACCCACGGATGATCGGCCAGGTCCTCCTCTGCATATGGCATCCACACCACCTGAATGGAACAAAGAATTAGGCCTAATCATTTGTTCAGGTGCACATATATTTCAAGTCACTCACCATATGAGGAGGGAAGGTATCAAGCTGAGCGCGGATGCCCTCCACACGGTACGCCACTGGACGATAGTCCCGGGTCACCTCCCACCGTGCCATCAGAGGGGTCCATCCCTCACGATCCGCTGAGACATTCCCACGGCCAATGGGAAAGCGGGTGTAACCCCAGATCTGCAAGAGATAATACAGTCAGTACCAATCAACAAAAGGAATGGAGAACCACAGCTAAGAAGATTACCTGGAGAAAAGGGGTGAACCCACCCAAGTTGCCAGAGCCCTAGCGATAGCTCACCAGGTGGGAGAGAAGATGACCTAGCATGGCAGCTCCCCACGCCATCTTCTTCGCCGCCTGAAGGTCCTCCAGTAGTGGCAAATACTTCAGATTAACTCTATCTGAAGCTGTGGCAAACAGCAGCCTCCCAAAGAAGAACAGGAGGAAGATCCGCAGGTTCTCATCGTCCGATCGGCCATCCAAATCCAGGAGTGTCTCCACTCTCTCTGCAAAAGCCTCCAAGGTTTCACTCGGCATCCGCCTCACCCGACTCAACTCCACAGATCGGGCGAAGTACCCAAGAGGTATGTGGGACAGTGCCCCCTGGATCCTGTAATATCCCTCGCCTAGGAGTCGATCGGACAACTGCCTGTAGTCCATAAGCTCGGGACCCACTACTGGATCTCCGATAACTGGCAGGCCCGTCAATAAGGAGACGTCCTCCAGCGTGGGCAGCATGTGTCCCCAGGGCATGACGAAGGCCCTGCATCTGTCGTCCCAACGCTCCCTGAGAGCCACTAGGAAGGGCTCATCCACCATGAACGGTTGGACCCGGAACAACGGCCCGAACCCGAAAGCATCCACTTGGAAGATCAGCCGATCAGGCAGTGCGTGATACTAGGCCCAGACCAGCTCCCATGAAACACGGCCTCGGACTCTCTGAGGACCCTGAAAAAATCCAAACAATATCAGAAAATAAGGGCATAAGCATTCGAGCCTCCACCTGGCCGGACGGCGGGCAGGCCAACCGTCCACCCAGGCGGACGGCGGGGCGGCCCGCCGCCCGTCCTGGCGGACGGCGGCCCGGGCCGCCGCCCGTCTCGGCGGACGGCAGGCCGGTCCGCCGTCCGTCCGCACGGACGGCGGCTCCGCCGGCCGCCCTCCCTATGTTTCAAAGAAATAAGCAAAAAACTTACCTTCTTCTTCGGGGGCGCCTCCCCGTTGCCACCGTCCTCTCCGTCACCGTCTCCTTCTTCCTCCTCACCATCACCACTGTCGTCCCCCTCATCCCCCTCCGTGGCCGCCGTCGTGCCTTCCTCCTCTTCTCCTTCCTCCCCGGCGTCGCTAGCGCCGCCGTTGCCCCCGCTAGCAGCTTCCTCTTCGCCGCCGCGGATGACCTCGACGTCACCTCCGCGGACGTCCTCGTCTCTGTCGCCGCCGCCGCTGCAGCCCGCGCCGTCGCCGCCGCTGGCCCTCCTCCTCCTGAGAGCACGGGGGACTCATACCCTCGCCATGGAGAGTTCGAAGAAGAGCAGAGAGAAGAAGAAGAGCGAAGAGAAGAAGGAAAGCACGGAGAAAGAAAGGAGTGCTGGGTTAAGTCCTATTAAACCCCATGAGGACGGGCATGGCATGGCCGTCCGCTGGCGTGGACGGCCATGCGTTGGCCGTCCGCCGGCACGTGGCCAACACGGACGGCCACGCGCTGGCCGTCCGCAGGCGTGGACGGCCATGCGCTGGCCGCTTGCCAGCACACGGACGGCCACGCGCTGGCCGTCCGCGGGCGTAGACGGCCATGCGCTGGCCGTCCACCAGCACATGGACGGCCACGCGCTGGCCGTCCGCGGGCGTGGATGGCCATGCACTGGCCGTCCGCCAGAGCACAGACGGCCACGCGCTGGCCGTCTGCGGGCGTGGCCACCACGGACGGCCACGCGCTGGCCGTCCACCTGCGCGGACGGCCACGTGCTGGCCGCCCGCCCGCTCTCCAGGAGCCTACCCATCCAGAGTCAATCAAGCAGAGAGTTAGTCATTCGGAGGCAGATTGCTCACATGTGTGAAAGGAATTTCAGGAAAAAATAAGAAATTGATATTATTCACTAGAAATCAAGAGGCTACAATATTCCAACGCTCTGCGCCCCATAAAAAAGGCACAGACAGCAGGACGGATATTGGCTAAATAGCCTACATATTTCGTGACTTCCTCTGAAGTCTCTGCTACGTCAAGACATGCCTTGGTGAATCTGGAGTGACGCCGCCATGCACATCGAAGCCGCTCCAGCGCTTGAGCCTCTCTCGCATATCCAGTGTGTCGCGGCACGATCAAGGCGTCATGTAAGGCAGGGAGCGGTACTTGTCTGGGAATGCCGATCTGAAGATGACAGCGATGTCCTTGATACACGGCTAACTCATCAGGGCCAATCAGCCATAACTCACGATCACGAGAAGCCCTGGTGGTGAACTCCATGTTTCGAAGAACCATTGGAACAAATATGAAGTTCTCCACAGGCAGGAAGTTTAGGTAATCACGCCAGTCGTCCCGCGTCTTCAGATGAGCCGTGAGACACCTGACTTGATCCTCGGGGCCAAAGAGCGAGCGTGCAGGATACCACGCGCTATGCTGAAATATTCTCGAGGCAGAAGTTACACTTTCATCAAAATCGAAAGATACATGCATCTCCATCCACAGTTGCAAAGTGAACAAACTTCCCCTCACAGATTGCCCCATGCTCAAATGGCTGAGCCCCCCGTACAGGTGTGACAAGATCACCGGGGCAAGAGAGTGGCCTCTCCACAGTAAACTCAGCACGCTCACATATTCCTTCTCTAGCACCGAGCCTGTAGTGGGAAACCACATGACTCCCCCAAGGACCAGGCACACGCCTCGCATCAGCCTTTCAGATTCAACCACCTTGCGCTTAATTTCCCGGATCAACCAATATGCAAGGCGGTCGATGAGGATCCCTCGGCTGTTAGTCATGCGGCATATTTCCTGTTTGTCCTGCACAATATCAGCAAAAATAACTTCCCATGCAGGCAAACCAGAGGGATCACCGGCGGCTAGGCCCTCCCAGCCATAGAAGGTCTCCACCTCCTCTAGCAAGATTGTCGCCTCGAACTCTCGGAACACAAAGGTGTGTGTTTCCGGATGCCACAGCTCCAGCAGCGCACCCAGCCCTTCCCAGTGCCAGTGGATTGCAGCAAACCATTTCGCAAACACGATAGAACGGGTCAAGTTCCATCGGTGCATGTACACTCTCATGCTCAATGTTATCACCTCCAACAGGGCTGCGAGCCAGGCATATTTGCGGGTATGCCTAGCATCGGGAAACTTTGGGAGAGGTTGCAAGGTAACCAAAAATCAACAAAGAGAAGAGAGAGGCGGGACGAACAAATAAAGGTTCGAGCATACCTGTCCGTGGGCCACCAGATTGCTGAGATGGCCATCCACATCAGACAGAACTTGAGGCTCCTTGGCAGTAGCACGAGCAGAAGAAGAAGCCATCCTTTCACAGAAAAGTAGAGTTCTGGAAGAAGGCCCCGCGACAACCCTCTCTTTTAAAAAGTCACGGGATAACCTCAACCCTTTCCACATTCCACAAAAGACGGAGAGGCATGCATATCACTTTTTCTTACCTCTTGTGGACGGCATGCCCTTTGCCTTCTACCACTTAGTGGAAGGCAGGCTAGCTGGCCTTCCACCTTTTCGTAGAAGGCAAGCCACCTGGCCTTCTACCACCTTAAAGGAAAAGCCCATCCACGAAGAGGACAAGATGCCTTTCTCCCTTCTCTTCGAGGAGGTAACCTCACCTCACAAAGAAGGAGACCACCTTCATCAAATGAGTTAATGGCTCATCATGGAATTTGAGTCGAAGCCATATTGGATTGGCATTCTACCAATAGAATAGCCATATCTTCCATATCGGCTTCGACTCGAAACGAAACATTTGCTTCTTATCTTCCTGCTATTCAATATGTGATGTTGAGATTATTGAATATGTGAACATTGCTGATGTGTGTTCTTGCAGTTGCAGGGAATCCGAAGCAAGTAGCATCGAAGACACAGGAGGCTAATAGCTTCGGGCGTATAGACTCTGAGTTCCTCTTTAAACAAAACAATGAGGAGTCTATATTCCCCAAGTTATTCGATTGGCCAATAAGTTCCTCCTGTTTGCATTAGGAATTGCATTAGGAATTTATTTTAATTTCAACCCAGCATGCATTTGCATAAGCATTCATCCTCACCCTAGGGGCAATGACCATCATTCATCACTTTGCTTAACCCATCGCTGATCTGTGATTCTGGCAGTTGTGTATCGGTTAGCCCTTTGAATTGCAAGACCTCTTCCGCTTTTCAGCACGTGTGCTTGAGATCTTCTCACTTGGCGATCCCATGATGCGCCAGGCCACCGCGCGCCCGTTGTGTTGAGAGCTCTTCAAGTCATACTCCTACACCTTTCTTGCTCGAGATCCCCTTGGGACATATCGCTATATTCTGGTACGCCAAGGCCTTGCGGTTCCAGCACCCGGGGGTCCCACGGACTGCGATTCTCTAGTACTGAACTCTGTTCCTTTTCTTAAACCACTCTTGCAACTCAAATAGCTAGCCTTCATGCATTTGTCGCATTCGCATATCATCCCTGGGGATAGCTCACTCCTTTTCGGACTTTTCAAAATCAGTTTCGATTTTCGGAACACCTATTTATCATTCCATTCTATTCCACTGCAAAACAGGTGTCCCGGAGGGGCATTTGTAGACACCGATTTTGGACCACCCTTTTGGTCATGAACCCAACCCATCATTAGCCTGTCATTACCAAAATCCCCTCATTACAGCCATCTCAGCCCACTACCAGCTAGGACCATCAACCAAATCCCGACCCTTTTCACCTTTTCGTGGAAGGCCAACCCCCTTGCCTTCCACCACCTTCGAAGGCCACCCCTCGCCTTCCACCACTCTCGAAGGTCAGCCACCTTGCCTTCCACCCTTTTGACCCTCTTTTCACCTTTTCGTGGAAGGCCAGCCCCCTTGCCTTCCACCTCCTTCGAAGGCCACCCCCCGCCTTCTACCCCCTTCGAAGGCCAGCTACCTCGCCTTCCACCGTTTTAGCCACCTTTTTCACTTTTTACCACCTTTTCGTGGAAGGCCAGCTCCCTTGCCTTCCACCACCTTCGAAGGCCACCCCTTGCCTTCCACCACCTTCGAAGGCCACCCCTCGCCTTCCACCCCCTTCGAAGGCCAGCCGGGCCGCCTTCCACCACAAGAATGGAAGGCATGTCACCTGGCCGTCCACTCCTTAACCACCCCCTTGACTCCGTCTTCCCCACGATCTCCTCCACTCGCCGCACTCGTCCCCCACTACTCCGAACACTCCCCACTCCGGCGACTGCCGCGTCCACTACCTCTAACCTTTGACCACTTCCTATTGGCTGAAGGGTGATTTACGGGGATTTAGACCCCTGTTTTCTCCCCTTTTTCCTTCGCCTATTTAAACCCTCCCCATCCTCTCGAGCAGGGGGTTGAAGGACTTGGGGTTGGAGGACTTCGGGGTTAAGGATTCTGGAGGGCTAAGAAGGATTTGGAGAGTTAAGGATTCTGGAGGATTCCCGGAGGAAGATTTTCTGGGGAGAAGCTCGAGGAGACTCCAAAGGGGAAGGCTCAGGCTGCATTCTGAAACGGGCTTGCCTTTCTAACCTCTCCCTTTTACTCCTTTTTTATTCATTCCATTACATTGGCACTACCACTTCACTCTTTACACACACAACTCTCCTTATTTGCATGCATGAACGTAAGATGACCTAGTGGTTCTTACCCCCGCACAGAGGTTTTAAAAAAAAAACGGGCGGTGGGTGGCCATAACACATGGTCACCTTCCCTCCCCATCACCCATCCGGTGCGTTCCCTCCTGATTTTAGTTAGTTTTTTACATCTTTATGAGTAGATCCTGCACCAAATATTCCTAATCGGGTTATTCTGTGTTTTGTTTATTATTTTCAGGGGATCCTTACCACCTTCACGCGTGCAGAGTACCGGGCTCTCCTCCTCTGGCCGGCCAGAGGAAGAGAAGGAGGAACCAGCATCTCCCGCTCCCACAGAACGCGATCACATCCTCACCATCCTGCGGAGCACAGGGACCGAGAGGTAATGCTCATGGCGATCACACTTTATTTCTAACCCCCTTTAAATCGCCACAGTGCTAAGACGAACGGAGAGGAACCCCCATCCGAAGCTCGCACCCGCGGCGGGGGACGTTCCGGGCGCCTACAACGGGCTGAGAGGAGAGATGATAGAGGGACTGGACTAGCTAGCAGAGATAGCCAACAGGCAGGGAGCTCTCGTAATCACTGCTTTCGGTGTCATGGGGTTGGCCACTATGCTAGTTAGTGTCCCACCAGGGCCCTGCTAATTGAGTCCTCCACTCTTGAAGAAGAGGATAACTACATACCTGAACCAACCTTAGCTGAGGAATTTGAGGAGAATGGTGCCACCCTAGGGTATGTGCATAGGGGGTACGCCAGGATCGAGGGCATTGTGGACTCACACGGGGACACTAGGCTTGGTGTGGTGAGATGCATCCTCACACAGACCAAAGAGGAGGACTGGCGTCGAACCTCCATCTTCCACACCCACACTAGGATAGCCGACCAGCCATGCAAGATCATAATTGATAGTGGAAGTTTTATCAACGCAATTTCCACTGATTGTATCTCTTGTTTAGGCCTAGATCCTGAGACTCACCCTGAGCCATATCAAGTCTCGTGGATTAATGCCTCATCATTACCCATCAGGACCCGCTGCCTGGTACCCCTTGAGTTTCAATCCTATCAGAAGCCGATTTAGTGTGACGTCCTTCCTATGGAAGTAGGAAGCATCATCTTGGGTAGGCCATGGATCTATGATGAGGATGCTACCCTACTTGGCAAGGCCAACATTTGTGTCTTCAAACACAATGCCAGGAAGATTATCTTGCATCCCTCCCCACCTAAGAAGCCCGCCAAGGGGGAGATCCCATCTCGGGAAAATTCACCTTCCACACCTCCACCTAACCCCTCCCCACTCGTTCCTTCCCCATCCAACCCACCCAACCCATAACTAGCCGTAAAGTCAAAAGCGAGGGTATCCCTTCATATAATCAAAGCAAGTGCATTTGAGGGCGAGGTTGCCGAGGGAGCCCTGGTTTGGGCTGTTGTCATGAGTAATCCATCTAAAAGTTACTCCACTCCACGAGTTGAGGAAGTGGAAACCGTCTTGCACAGGTATCATGATGTCTTTCCCGAGGATCTTCCGAATCATCTGCCGCTCATGCGTGACATACAATACGCTATTGATTTCGTCCCTGGGTCCACCTTGCCCAACTTGCCTCACTATCGTTTAAATCCCACCGAGCATGCGGAACTACAGAGGCAGGTCGAGGAGCTCATTGGGAAGGGTTTTCTGCGAATCAGCAACAGCCCTTGTGCTGTGCCAACCCTCCTGACCCCCAAAAAGGATGTCACCTGGCGGATGTGTGTTGACCGCCGCGCCATCAATAGAATCACTGTGAAATATAGGTTCCTCATTCCCCGACTTGACGACATGCTTGACATGATGGCTAGGGCCACCATCTTCTCCAAGATTGACCTAAAGAGTGGATACCATCAGGTCCGCATCCGGTCAGGGGATGAGTGGAAGACTGCTTTTAAGACCAAGGATGGTCTTTACGAGTGGCTCGTCATGCCTTTTGGGCTATCAAATGCCCCCAGCACCTTCATGAGGCTGATGACTCAAGTCCTTCGACCCTTCATGGGCTCCTTTGTTGTTGTCTACTTCGACGACATTCTCATTTACAGTAGGACCAAGGAGGACCACTTGGGCCACCTCTGTCAGGTGTGCGAAGTGCTGAGAAAAGAGAGCTTGTATGCAAATCCTAAGAAGTGCGCATTTTTTACTGATCAAGTAACCTTCTTAGGCTTCATAGTATCACATAGGGGAGTTTTCGCCGACCCTGAAAAGGTCAAGGCGATCGTTGAGTGGCCCCAACCTATGAGCATCCATGATGTTCGCAGTTTCCACGGACTAGCATCTTTCTATAGGCGATTCATTAGAAGATTCAGCACTGTGATAGCCCCAATTACGGATTGCATCCGTAAGGAACCTTTTGAGTGGACGAAGGCTGCTTCCAAAGCCTTCGCAGAGGTCAATAATCGAATCACTCAGGCCCCCATACTTCGCCTCCCCAATTTCTCGAAAGTCTTTGAGGTCTCTTGTGACGCGTCTGGGGTCGGTATAGGAGGAGTGTTAAGTCAAGAAGGGCATCCTGTGGCGTATTTCAGTGAGAAGCTAGCTGATGCTAAGCTGTAATATTCAACTTATGATAAAGAGTTCTATGCCGTGGTCCAGGCTCTTCGCTATTGGCGGCATTATTTGTTGCCGCAGGAATTTGTCTTGTACTCCGATCATGAGGCACTCCGCTTCCTCAGCTCCCAAAAAAAGCTGAATCCTAGGCATGGTCAATGGGTAGAGTTCTTGCAAGCCTACACTTTCGTGCTGAAGCACAAGGTGGGAGTCGAGAATAGGGTTGCAGATGCCCTCAGTCGACTAGTATCCCTTCTTTCCATCATGAGTGTTGAGGTGACTGGGTTTGATAAACTCAAGGAATTATATGAGGGATGCCCTGATTTTGAAGAGATCTATACTAAACTTAAAGCCAAATCCTCTAGGGGTACGAGTGAGTATCTCCTGCAGAACAGATACTTATTTAGAGGTCAACAGCTTTGTGTGCCACGCACCTACGTTTGCGAATTTTTAATTTGGGAGGTACATGCGGGCGGTCTAGGTGGGCACTTTAGTCGAAACAAAACCATTGAGGTTGTTGAAAGCCGATTCTATTGGCCAAGCCTAAAGCAGGATGTAGCTCGTTCAGTGGCCCAGTGCCGTACTTGCGCCACTGCCAAGCAAAAACGACAGAACACTAGCCTCTACACTCCCCTTCCCGTCCCTGATCGTCCTTGGCAAGACGTGAGTATGGATTTTGTGCTTGGACTACCACGGAGCCCTCATAAGCATGACTCCATCTTCGTAGTGGTTGATCGGTTTTCGAAAATGGCCCACTTCATCCCTTGCTCCAAAACTTCAGATGCATCTAGGGTGGCTTGTCTTTTCTTTGATGAGGTTGTCCGTTTACATGGTCTTCCCAAGACCATAGTCTCAGATAGGGATAAGATTTACCAGCTACTTTTGGAAAACCCTTTGGCACCGAGTAGGCACCCTACTCAAGTTTTCTACTGTCTATCACCCTCAAACTGATGGCCAAACCGAGGTGGTCAACAGAACCCTAGGGAAACTTTTGAGGTGCTTAGTAGGGGAGCACATAGGGACATGGGATTCTATCTTGCCCCGAGCTGAGTTCGCCTATAATAGTTCAGTCAATAGGACCACTGGGATGAGCCCTTTTGAAGTCATGCTTGGATACAACCTAACCAGCATGTGGATCTCATTCCCCTTCCCTTACATGCTCGCATCTCCGAGTCGACTGAGTCATTTGCCCAACATATTCAGGACCTACACAAGCACATTAGCAAGCAAATTGATGAGAGCAACCAGCTCTACAAAAGATTGGCTGATGCACATAGATGAGTGCAGGAATTTCAGGAGGGTGACCTTGTCATGGTCAGGATGCGGCCTGAACGATTCCCCTCAGGGGTCGTTAAAAAGCTGCAAGCCCGCGGTGCTGGCCCGTTCCGGATCCTAAAAAGGATCGAGTCGAATGCTTATGTTGTCGACTTACCGACAGACTATGGGATCAGTCCCACATTTAACGTGGTAGACCTTGTAGCTTACAAGGAGCCCACAGTAATTCCTAGTGATCCATTTGGGCCTTTGCCATCCATTGAGAGTGACCCCCCTATGGAGTGTCCACCAGCTCCACCCCCTGCACGGCGCGAGCAAATTGAGCGAATACTGGATGAACAGGTAATCACCACCAAGAGCAGGGAGTATCAACGCTTCCTTGTCCGCTGGCGAGATCGGCTACCATCCGAAGACACGTGGATCATATTAGAGGACTTACAACTCCTCGATCCAGACCTGCTCGAGCGCTACCAGAGCGGCATGGACCCTTACTCGATGGGGTCGAGTTCCCAGCACCCCGGGAGAGTTGGTGGGGACACCGAACATCAGAAGAGCAGACATCGAGCACATGCTACGCAGACATCTTTGTGGCTTGGCGACAAGCTCCTTATCTAGGATCGAGTCTAGTTATGCATTTTATTTTAATCTAGCATTATGGGCTATTTTGGTCATTTCCTGTCCCTAGGACATGTTTGGTATTTCTTTTTTAATGAGGTCATTCTTGTCTTGACCAAGAGATGCCCTTCCCTATATAAAGGGGTCATCTCTTCCCTTGTAGGCATGCTAGAATGAATGAAAGCTTGTGTTATTGTGTTCTCCCTCTCCTTATAGTGTGAGATGAGAGCTCGCCCCTCCACGGAGGTCGCTTGAGAGAGGTTCCGGCGAGAGGCCGTGGGCGTAAGGCCCGTGTTCGTATCTTCCCTCCCGCCTTCGACCCACCGTCTTGCCGACGTTCCACGTCAATTAGATATGATTCCTAATATAGCTAGCCATAGAAAATTTACTATCTTATACTTTTATGCTTCTAGGGAAATTAATGCTTGATTAAATAATAATAGAATTTTATGCTGCCATAACCCTACTCAAGGTGCCCTTTCCATTCTATTCTTCTTGCACTATTACTTTTCTTCACTAACTCTAATTAATCTTGTTGACCATTGATACGCCAATCATGTATGCCATGATCAGGGCACTTTGTCTCCAATCAAAAGGGTTCCGTTTTCACAGTCTCTATGAAAGGGAACACCGGCAATGGATCCTCAATAGCTGATCGTTCCGAATTGTGTGTCGTTAACCACTCATAAGAACGTTCAATCTAAATTTATTCGGCTCATGTAAATTAGATTTTGAAAATTGATAATGGTGAGTCCGAGTCGATCCACAGGGAATAAGATCTTAATTTTGAAAACCTTGTGATTCTTAGTTATCTAAAAATAGGTGAGAATTTGAGTGAACTAATTACTTATTTAAACTAGAATTCAATTAACTAATGTTACTTAATAATATAATTATGTAAATTAAACAAATCCCTTTTTTTTTCTTTTTCAGAAATTAAACACAATCACATATGGAAAATAAGCACAACTAATAAAAAAAAATATAACAAAGACACCGTTATTTAACTATGTGTAAATTATTAATTATCTAAAAATCACGAAACAAATTACAACATTTATGGTTTAATATCCTTAAACTAAATAATCCAACATCAAATAACCAATAAGTAACCCTAATTAAATAAACAAATACTATACTAGTGGGGAAAGAGAAATCAAAACAACGGCAGCTGTGGGGTTGCCAGCATGCATGTGCTGGAAGCTTCAAGCGTGCATGCATAGGTGTGGTGGAGCTTTGATGCATGCGTGGCGGAGTTGCGGTGGCTTGTGCAAGTGCGGTGCTGTGAACGTGCATGCATGCACGTTGCCGCTGGGGAGGAGGTTGCCGCGTGGGGAGCCTTGCTGCTGGTGCGCCGAGTGCAGCAGGTGAAGGGATGTGCGCTGCTTCGCTGCTGGGCATTGATGCAACGCGTGAGAGGTGCTTGCTTGGGCTTCAGCAGACGTGGAGGAGGTGCTTGCTTGGGCTTGGACGTGCCTGCATGCATGCAAACGTGCATGCGCTGGAAGCGCGTGGAGGTCGGCGGTGGCTTGCAGGCGTGCTGGCTGCTGGTACACCGCGTGCTGTGAAGCTGCTGGCCGGTGGAGGCTTGCCCGTAGGATGCGCTGGAGCCGCTGGAGGAACCGAGAGAAGGTAGAACAGAGAGGGAGAAAGAGAGACCGAGAGAAAGAAAAATAGAAACCGGAGAGAGGGGGACGTGAGAGAGAGAAGGGAAACCGGAGATAGAGATTACGGCTGGGAGGAAGAGAGGGATGGCAAGGAGAGAAGGAAACTGGAGAAGAGGAAGGGCTGCGGGGGATTGGAGAAGGAGAGGGAACTCTGAAAAAAAACGCGTGGGAGAGGTTGGAAAAGGAGATGGATTCGGCTGCTGTGAAAAAACGGAGAAGGAGAAGTACGTGGGAGGAATATATAGAGAGGAAGAGAGAGTCGTGGGAAAGAGAGAGGAAAGTGTGCGGCGGGAAAGAGGGAAAGATAGAGAGGAGAGAAGGAAAACAGTGAGGATTCTTTTTTTAAAAAAGACGAAAAGGAAGGTTTTTTTAAAAAACAGAAAGTGGGGGAAGGGAAGGTGGCTGGTTTTTCTTAGGTTCTTTGGGCAAGAATTATGACAATATTAGGACATCAAATTACATTTTTACCTCTGTTTTAGTCGAATTTATTGAAATCCGAACACTAGACTTCCCCCAAATTTCCAGAACTCCCACCAACTGCACTGCATCATCGGCATGTCCTGTTCACATAAAATAAATATAAATTAGCACATTATCATAAAAATATCATTATATTTATTTATTTCGTCTCGGTTTTGTCGAAAAATCGCAAATGCGCTATACTCCGTTAATCACATGAAATGACGATATTTTTAAGTCAGAATTTGACGAAATTGGTACCGTTGGACTTGGTACACAATTATTTATCATTTCATCTTATTTTACAGATAAAAACGTGAGTATGATACGTATGATTGCCTTTAAATGATCAATTTAACACTTTATCAGTAACAATCCGAGGGAGCCCCATATGATGTCTAAGTTAGAAGGCCAGAGAAAATAAGGGGAAAGTCAAGGGAGTTTAGGCTCTTGAAAGCGTATATGTACCTGTTGGACCAGGAGTTCTTATATAGTAGAGCAGGAGAGATTGATTCCAACAGGAGAAGTGGGATTCGAGGAGATCCCATAATTAAATCCTGAGTCAGAAGGAGCTATTCTAGACAAATTGGATCAAAGACAGTTTCTGAACATCTAAACAATCTTCCCCTTTTTGGTGATGACATAACTTCTTCTGTCTACTATAATTCTGAAAAACAGAAATAACTAAACATTTGTGATTCATACAACAAATGAGTTCAGCAAATGCATAAACAAGATATAGTTAAATGTATAAAAATGTGTCTACCCCTTAGCGAGACAGTGACATGCATAAACCAAATTGAGAGATACTATTTTTCATCATATATAAGAATATATAGGAATGTTGGAATATATGCCTCCCCTTTTTTGTCATCAATTTCAAAGGGTGAATATGTTTGGCGTGACGGGTGATGATATCCTAAATCTTGATTTCATTTCCTCAGCGAATGGAGTTGATAATTACGTATTTTTAGATAATAAGTAAATAGAATTTACACTTTACACTTGTCATTTTATGTACAAAATCACATGAAATGATAGATAATCTAGTAATGCTTTCAAAGATACAAATTTTATAAAATTTGGACTGAAATATATCGTCATTTCATGTGATTAATTGAGTGTCAATGATGAATTTAAGGGGATTCTATTCTCAAGAGGAGTTTTTCAACAATTATTGAGGACTTGATAGACATTTGAACAATTTATGTCAGTGTAAAATCACAATTATTTACTACAAACATTTAATTTTTATTTTATATGAATGTAAGATATGAACAAGTTGATGGCATAGTAGTTAGATCACTCGGACTCTATTGAAGTGACTGGGATTGGAATCCTAATAAAAATAATAATTTATTTTGCTGTGTCTCCTCTTCAAGTGGGACCCACGTGCCAACTAAGAGAGAGAAAAAGAAGCAGAAAATCTAAAAAATACTTCTAATGAAAGAGAAATTCCCCCATTATTTCAAATTTCAAATTTCAAAACCCTGTTATCATGGAGGTGGTTCCTATAATTAAGGGAAGATTGGTTTTAAATTTAAATTTGAAACTCTCATTTGAGAGGTAATTTTGAATTTTAAATCTCTCCTATGGGCTAATAAATCTAGGGGATTTTTCACACACTTTATCTCTCTACTCTCTTTTTTTAACTCTCTCCCTCTCACTTTTCTCTCTTTGAGCCCTCTCTTTCTCACCTTTTTGCATCTCTCTGTCTTTTCTCTCCTCTCTCTTCCCTCTACGCTGCTCTCTCTTTCTCTCTCTCCCT
Source organism: Zantedeschia hybrid cultivar (assembly GCA_030544215.1). Lineage (NCBI taxonomy): Eukaryota > Viridiplantae > Streptophyta > Magnoliopsida > Alismatales > Araceae > Zantedeschia > Zantedeschia hybrid cultivar. The sequence continues at coordinate 28,583,683 of JARZZO010000003.1, read as the reverse complement.
TTCTCTCTCCCATTCTCCCTTTCTCTCTCTTCCTACACCGCACTCTCTCTCTCTCTCTTTCCCTCCTACTTTCTATCCCTCTCCTCCCTCCTTCTCTTCCTTAGCGCCTGCCACCCGCTCAGCCTTGCTAGTCGAGCACCAGCAAGACACGCGTCGCCATGCTCAAGTTCGCATGGCAGGTGCTTCATCGCCTGTGCCGCCCCATGCGAGGCGTTGCCACCCTGCCGCCTGCCACGTGGCACGCGAGCACGCCGTCCCACCCTAGCCACCATGGCACATTGCACCACCACGAAAGTTTGCACCTCGATTGCTTCTCCCCAGTCAACGCCATCCAGTGGTCGCTTGCACGCCCTAATGCGCACTTATAGAAAACGTTGCCACCCCTACTATGTGCTCCTATGAGCCCTCCACCTACCTCACACGTCCTAAGAGAGCGCAAGAGCTCGCCCCAGTCTATCAGGTCCAGTGCGCCTAAACCGTTCCTTCCAAGCATGTTGTTACTCACTTCCTTATTTTGTTTAGCTATTTATTAATTTAGATTTAATTACTTTTTGTTTAGTTGGTATTTCTTTTATCATCTTGTAATTCTGCATTTTGTTTGAGATGTTGCTATATGATTTTAACAATAAAGTTACCATTTTTAAAGTCTTGTTTACTTAACCTCTCTCTCTCTTCTCTCTATTCCAAGTGTGATTATTACTATTTTTTTTCTTTTCCGCATTAGTTTACTTAGCTAGAATTACATAGTTCGATAATGCTAATTAGTAGTCTTGTTATGTCTTAGAAATTATTTTCAACATTAATTAGGTGTGTGAAAATTTTGCAACTTGTTTTGTCCGTATATTTAATTAGTGTTAGTGCTAGAAGTTACGTTTTGATTGTTTAGAGTTAAGTAGATTACTTAGTCACAAGTTTTCAATTTAAGCTTCAAAATCATATTTTTAATTGGATCAATAACTCAAAACTTTCAAAACTAAAATCTAATTCTTTAAGGGATTCGACTTAGGCTGATCCTTAACTACTATTAAGTTAATTTGTGTGAGCTAATTAATTTCAAATTGGTATTTGAGGGTTTTAACGACAACTTTGTGGCTATCAATTTTTGGCACCATACCCACGGAAATTAGATTTTTAGTTTTGATAATTTTGAGTCCATTTTGTATATTCATACTTGCATTTTTTTTTCTTTCTTCTTTTTTAGGTACGTTCATAAAAAAAGTAGAAAAAAACTAAAAAAATTCACTTGGTGATTTTGTTCCAACTTAGTGAATCTTTTTGTGTATTGCATTAAGATGTTTTAAGGGCACTGACATCGTAAGATAAGGTGAGGATTTCATCACCTTTCCTTAACCTACAAACAGCAATTCTCTTCATCGTTGCATCTCCCAGACCATTAATTAAAACTGAGTGGAAACCATTTCTAGGAAAGCCCCAAGATTTGGTTCGCTTATTGAGTTGGAACTTTGGTAAAATTGACTTTTATATTACATTTGGTAGTTAATGTTTATGGCTAGAGGCTAAAAGGTAAACACCTAAGTAGGCTTGTGGTTCTCTAATTAGGTCCTTATGTGAGCAGGGAGAACCTCCCACAACCTACCGCTTATCGAGTTAGCTACAATACGTGTTTATAAATTTCAATTCAGCCTTAGAGAATTTGCAATATTTTAACTATTAGGTCTCAAGAAACCATACTTTAGAGTCATAGGTTGTTTGTTTAATTAAATTGTTTGAGTTTGAAAAAAAAAAATCAATCCATAGTGCATGCTTAGTAGGAGATCCGTACACCCTGATCTAGTAGACAGAATTCCTAAAACAGAGAGACTCCTTTACTGAAATCAAAGATATTCAAAAGCCGGGAACAATGATTTGCCTAAACAAAAGAAGGGATATTTCATTTCTCAAGACTATAACTCTTCATCTTATATCCAATTGCCCAATATCCATGCGTCCCTTTATGAGATCAAGCCCAGTACTATCCAAATGCTCCAATCTTTCTGTGGATACACCAATGGAAATCCTTATAAACATTTGGATGAATTTTTTATAGTTGTTCTATAGTGAAAAACCTAAGACTTCGTGCAAGATGCCCTTCGCCTAACCTTGTTCCCTTTTCTACCTTAAGGATAAAGCTAAAGATTGGGCCGAAATGCAACAAGAATTTTTGAAAAAAAATTCTATCCTATAGAGAGAACTGTAGTGGTCGAAAACTAGTTGGATCCCAACGATCGTCTGATCGAAGCTCCCGGCTACTCGATAGAATTTGTAAGGGGGAGAAGAGGCATCAAGGGCACCTAGTCTGCTATGGAACAAAACCCTCTGATGTTTAAGTTAGGTGCTAGAAGATGAGAACGTACTAGGGGTTCTTGTGCTCAATATTGCATACATGCGACTAAAGAAGGTCTGGGGATATATAGTTCCTTGCTCTAGGGGCGTCTTCAGGGTGGTTACCTCTAGGGAGATAATTAGCCCATGATCCACTCCCTTCGATTGAGGGGATCATGGGATATTGGACAAGTAGAGATTTGCTCATGACTGGGGTAGCAGATTGTGCAAACCCTCATTAAATGGGCAATTATGTCGTTAACTCATAAGACCTGCCTAATGGAGAGGAAGCATTATGGGCCGCCCTTGGGGTGGCCTTCGTCTTCTCAAGAGGTCAAGAGGAAGTGGCCTTCCAAGTCCAGGCTCCCAGTCTTCACGTAATTGTGTCTTGGATCTCCGAGAACCAAGAACGTCAACTCTCCTCAGGCCTCAGTAGGTATGATCGAGACTTTGGGGTCCTAGGAGTTGCCGGCTGGTGCTCTCGGGAGTGGGGCCCATGCTCTCCAGTTTCTTGCCTTCAACCCATTATCGGGACCCTGAGTGTAGTGGAAATAATGAGAACTTTAGCTTAACTAACTGGCTATCATGTAATTATTTGTGACAGATAACCTTTAAATAAATTGTGACTTTTAAGAATTCATTGTAAACCTAATTTTCATTATTTGCATTGCTAAGGGACTAGCAATGATTAAGTTGAGGAGTGTGATAATTATACATTCTTCGACATTAATTGATTGAAATTATATATTATACTCATGATTTTATATATAAAAGTGCATGGAATAAAAGATAATTTTGTTCTCTTTCCAACGATAACTGTTTTATTGAATTCTGAGTTAAAAATGTTGTCATTTCATGTGAAAAAATGAATATAGTACATTTGTGTTTTACAATAATTTTCGAATGTCGAGAACATTTAAATAATCTTTATCTTACACAATAATCATATTTTTCACCAGAAGAGTTAACTTAATTGTTTATGTGTGCAGGATATAAGAAGATTGTGGCTCAGTTGGTTGGATCACTAGTTCGTCACTGGAGCGACTAGGTTCGAATCTCAATAAAATATAATTAATTTTTGCAGCAAAAGCAAGAACAAGGATAGAATAGGCAATTTGTGCATAAAAGGATTCCCTAAAGAAATCTCCTCCTCTAAAGACCCCTCTTTCTTTGCTCTCTCTCTACTCCCTCTCTCTCCTGCTCTCCCTCTTTCTCCCTCCTATCTCTTCCGCATTCCCCCTCTCTCTCTCTCCCTTTCTCTTCCTCTATATTTCTCTCTCCCTCTCTCTACATCTCCCTCTCTTCCTCAGTCTCTCTCTCTGTCTCTTCCTTTCTCTCTCCTGCTCTCCCCCTTTCTCCCTCCTTCTCTCTCTTCCGCATTCCCTCTCTCTCTCTTTCTCATCCTCTCTATTTCTCTCTCTTTGTTTCTTTCTCTCCCTCTCTCTACGTCTTTCTCTCTTCCACCCGTGCGCTATCTCTCTCCTCTCTCTTCTCTCTCTCTCCCTTTCCCGCTCTATCTCTCCGTGTTGCCGAGAGCATTGCCACGTGGTAGTCGCCCATTACACGTGCACAGGCGACATCCTTGCCTGTGCCACCCTAGAGGCCGCGCATGGCTTCTCCCACATAGCCCCGCTGCCAGTAACCCCTGCCAAGTGGCTTCTCCCACGCAACCCCATCGCCAAGTGAGCGCGACGTGGAGCCTACGTCGATCGTCAGCGTGCTCCCGTCTAAGCCGCCGCCCTGCTCCCATACCCACTGTGGATCGATGTGCCAGAGCCTCCACACACATCACCTACTGTCGGGCGCAGCACGCCGCTTCACTCCTGTGCTGCACCGGATCCACTGTGCCAAAGGACACCCTCTTCCTGACTGCCATCTGCTACCTGGCCATGAGCCCGGCCCATTGCGGTCCTTTACACCAGTGCACCAAGCTGTCCCAATTGTTGCTGCCCTCTCTCTTCTATTTCAGTTTCTATATTTACTTATTCTATTTCTGCTCAGAGAATTTTAATTCCATAAATTTGTGATATATATTCTTTTAGATTTCAGATTATAGTGGAATATTGATTGCTTCTAGTTAAGATTTCTTTTCCTTAATTTCTCTCTCTCCATTCTATGTGTGGTTTGGTCTATTGCTTTTCTAAATTTATATTATTTGGTTAGTTTTCTAATTTCAAGTCTTAGGTTTACATTAAGGGATTTTTTAATATAAGCCCCTATATTCTTTCTAATATACCAAAAAGGCCCTCTAATCTAAGTATTTTTTTTTAAACTCGTATTCTCCTCCGTTATTAGAAAAAGTCCTTGTCGTCCACCTCGTAACCCAGGCGTCAAATAGGACCCAACTATAGTTGGGTTAACGTTCACGCCAAACTTGAAGTGTCCAAAATGTCCATGATTAAGGGTCTAGTTCGCATTACCGTTCACCTCTCACTTTACTCTTTCTCTCTCCTCCCTCCTTCCCTGCCCTCCCCCCTCCTTCCCCTGAACCCTCGCTGATGATCTGCAGTAGTCCACGCCCAGCGTCGACTCCGGTGCCAACGACATAAACTTTTGAAGGCTCACGGCGGCGGACCCCTAAACCCCTTATGCTCCCTCATTTCCTTCCTCCCTCCCCCCTCCGAACCCTAAACCCTTCCTAAGGATCTGCACTGGCAGTAGTGCTCTTGTCCATGGCCAACGCCAACTCCGATGCTGACGGCATAGAGATTTGAAGGCTCTGTCATTTCCTCCTTCCCCCCTCCGGCGCCAACGACATATAGATTTGAGAGGTAAAAATCGTTTTAGCATTACTTAGATAATTTCACACAAAAGTACAGAAATCTGTTGCCCAGCTTTGTAAAGCATAATAAAATCATACTCACATCATTCCTAGCAACTACCGCGGCCCTAAATTTATCAAGCTTTAAAGTTCCATCCACATTTATGTTGATAGAATAAGGCGGGGGAGGAGACCAAGATGGTTACATACCTAGATGTTGATCTGCCTTCTTTAACTTGGCATTAGAGATCCACTCCTTATGGTCCTGAAGTGTTCTATCATGATCCCTACTGCATTTGAGTCCAATCCAACAGCTTATCCTCTAGGGATTTAGTGTCCATGTATGATCTGTAAGTGAGAGGGGATAGCATAAAACCTATTACATGCATAGGTTTTTCAGGAAAGTTGACAATGAACTGTTTGGTGATAAAAAACTCAAGACAACTAAAATGTACAACCAAAATGTATATCCACTGATTGTCATTAGATTCAGGATTTGTTATCCATTTGGTGATCAACTTACTGAAAAAAGAATGTGCATGTCATAAAATTTACATTGCACCAAATGGACCTCGGTCTAACATGAATTTTTAAACCACAACCCTCCCTGACCTGTCCTAAGTCCTAACCCGTCTTGACCCGAGATGAGTATATATAGGTCACATAAACTTGAATTGAAGTCTGATAGTGTTGGACTTGGATCAAACAAGTCTGCTCAAAATCTACATGGTCCAACCAATCGCCACCTTTACATGCATCTCTAAATTTCATCATCTATCTGGGTCTACAGCCTTTTTCGAAGTCTAAAAGAACTTTAAGGGCTGCTTCTTAATAGTGTTGCGTGATTAAGGGGGTCGTTCCCACGGATCAACTAACCTCATGATACTATTAACAGATTCTCAAGGCCAAAGTTCTGCTTAAGAGGTTAAACAGAATTAAGAAGGACTTCTAGTGGAATGGTGGACAAGCCTACAAGATAGACCTTATTAGCTATGATAAAATGACCAAGACCAAGATAGACCTCCTGCATGCCAAATCCCACAAGGTTGTCTTTGTGGTGATGTTGTTAAGGCCCCCCAATTTTAAAGAGAATAGAGGTACCTTGTAGATTGCTTTTTTCTATCTCTTCCAAAAGGATAACCAATGTTGTAATCATAAAATGCTATCAACTAGCAATATATTCTTTTGAGTCACGCTGAAACAGGTGAAGGGCCAAGCATTACTATTTTAAGAATCATGCATGGTTATAATACTAGAACCTCTTCCCTCACCCCCAAGAAGAAAGGATAGTGTTCTAAGAGATGTTCTTCAGTGATGGATATTTTCCATAACTTATCTTTGACAGCCAGGTGGCAATATAACACTTTAACGCATACCTAAGCCGAAGGTAGTTCTTGCGGCATGCATAAGATTATATATATCCATCACCTAATCCAGCTTCAGGATATCAATTACATGTTAGGTGGTGGTGGGTTGCAGCATGACAAGGATACATCCAGGATGCAACTTTCAGTTGAAGGATGATGAATCAACACGGATTTCTGATCAAATGGGAAAAACAAATAGCAAAATAAGCACACAACAAAGACAGTCTTTTTTTTTTTTTTGAGCAATTTATTTGCCAGGCTGCTCCAAGTAGGCCCACTTTGTAATGGTCATCTAGGTTTGTATCTAGTAACCCACAGTCATCCCATCAGTTCCTTGCAATGACGAAGGCATATAATGGAAACAATTACTCATGAAGAGGGTAGAGAATGGAGGGGATATTAAGGATATCTTGTTGGTTACTGTCATCTAAGAGCATAGATAACATGTTGGTTGACGTGTTCATTGTTGCAGCTCATTTTTTCTTCATTGATGTGCTGACTATTTCAGACTATTCTATTTGTTACATTTTATAGGTATGGAGGAGAATGAGGCAAAGCATCAAGTTGACATACAGATTTGGAGGTTATTGGAAAACCTTGCACTTTGGGAAACTTTCATATATTTTAGGTCAAAGGAAGTGTGTCCATGTTCTTATTGATTATGCCAACATGTGGACAATCACTGAAGATGTGGTGAATATCTCAAAGTGGGCATCTGGGCGTGCATTTACTTTCTACTATGAGGTGCCCAACTCAAAGTCAATGACATATGAAGAGCTAATATCGGATGCTCAAATATATGAGTTGATGCAAGAATGCTTGAGTATGCCTAAACCAAAAACGACATTATATGTGTCAGCTAAAGATGTGGAGTAGCTTCAAGCATTGACCCCATACAAAAAGCAAGCAAGTCAAGGCATGCACATGTGGAGGCAGTGGAAAGGTTAGAATGCAGACAAGAAGATCTAGATGTGGATGCATATTATCAAGTGGAAAGACATGTGTAGAGAGAAGAGGCAGATACAGAGGATAGTGATTCAGATTATGTGTAGGCAAGTGAGGATGATGATTTGGATGGTTCTGATGATCATGAATGTGATTCTAATGAGGTTCACATAGGAGATAGCTATCATTCCATGCCTAATGCCTCATATGCATCTACTGAGTCAGATTTGTCAGACATTGATGGTGACTTAGTGGAATATGACAAAGAAGACCAAAATATACATGTTGGGGGACAATTTCAAAATGCGTCGGAGTACAGGATTGCAGTAACACACTTTGCAATTAAAAATCAATTTGAGTTTTTCCTTGGTAAGAATGACACAAAAAGAGCCACTGTACAATGCACTAACAAGGATTGCAAATGGAGGGTACATGCCTCTAGATTGCAAAATGGTGTGACGTTTGAGATTAAAACTAAGCAGGACGAGCACACTTGCAGTGCCATTAGCATGTCAAAAAATAGAATGGCGTCAAGTGAGTGGATTGCACAGAGGGCAACTGAAAAAGTGGAGGAAAATCCCAATGTTCCTCCAAGGAAACTAATGCTTGATTTGCAAAAAGAGTACAATATTCAAGTATCTTATCACCATGTTTGGCTGGCTAGGGAGGCTGCTAACGAAAAGGCATTTGGGAAGGTTGGAGAATCATACCAACACTTGCTAAAACTGGTAAATGAGCTAAGAAAGAATAATCCTAGGTCTATTGTGGAGTATTTGTCTGAGATGGCAGGTCCATTTCAGATATTTTTTGTTGCATTGGGGGGATGTATCATGGGTATCTTAACTGGTTGTCGTCCAATTGTGGGGATAGATGCATGTTACTTAAAGGGAACATATCAGGGTGTGTTAGTTTCTACTATGTCAATTGATGGGAATAGTGACTTGTTCCCTATTGCATATGGTGTTGTAGAAGGAGAGACTCTACATATATGGGAGTGGTTCTCGTAGAGGCTCAAGAAGGCAATTGGTCAGTCGGATGGACTTACCTTCATATCCGACATAGACAAAGGCATTGAATCAGCTGTGCCTAAGGTGTTTGAGAATGCTGAACACAAGTAATCGTCATTAGTTAATGCAAGTAGATTCTTTTACATGCTCTTCAAAATTTGACTTCTTTTGTTTTTTATTTGGACAGGTTTTATGTAAGGCATATGTATAAGAATTTCAAGAAGAAGTTGCCAGGCCTAGCATTTGAAGTGCACACTTGGACAACTGTACGAGCATATACTTTACGAGGTTATCAAGGAGAGTTGTTTGAGATAGAGACATTAGATGCATCTACTGCATATTATTTGAAGAGGTTAGCATCCATATAGTCAAGATGTCAATTCTCAAACCAAGCTAAATGCCATTATGTGACAAATAATTTGGCTAGGTCATTCAATAACTTTGTTGGAGATTGTAGAGGGTTGCCGATAATTGATATGATCGACTCCGTTCGGTAAAAAATCATGGTAAAGATGAATTCGAGATGTAGGCATCCACAAAGGTGGAAAGGTGGCTTGGTTGCACGTGTGGCTGGTCACATACGTGAGATTTCTAGAAAGTTGGAAGTTTATTGTTATAATTTCATCAGGTCATATGGCTGAGGTGGAAAAGCAATATGATAGGGATGATGTAAAGTTAGATGAGAGAAAATGTAGTTTTAGAAAATGGTAGGTGACTGATTTGCCATGTTAGCATGTTACAGTAGCAGTAGATAGTCATAGAGGATTACGACTCTTAGACTTTGTGATAAGTGTAATCATATTGATACTTACAAAAAGGCATATGCTGATCCTATATATCCAATACCTAACAAGTCATTGTAGGAGGATGTTGAGTGTGATGAAGTCCTTCCTCCACGTGGTCGTAGACAATGAGGTCGTCCTAGAAAGAAGAGAATCTGAGGTCTAAATGGGAAGCATCAAAAGAGACTTCACAAGTGCACTAGATGTCATAATTATGGACACCACAGGAACACATGTAAAGAACCCCTCCCAGGACCTACATCGGGACTTTCAGAACTTGCAGAAGGATCAATCTCTACAGCCTAAAAGTAAGCATTCTTCCTTTATTCATATGGTACAACAATTTAGGATTTTACCAATGAATTGAATGTGTCATAATATAATTGCTATAATCTATATGTTAAATGTAAGCAATGCCCCAAAAGGTCTCCTACATTCATTCAAACATCTAGGAGGGACAAAGGTGGCAGATGTGGTACAGGAGAGAAGGGAGAAGTGGCATCATCAAGTGCGACCCAAGGTTGTACTAAATTATGAAACTTGCAATCGGATTTAACATGCAATACTATTGTACATTAATCTGCTTGTTCTCCATAGGTCGCACTCAAAGAAACATTAATCTGCTTGTTCTCCATGATGGATATAAATGTCCTCTAAGCCAATCATAAGGTACTTATTTCAATCCGGTTCACTAATAAATGACATTAAATTCATTATGTAGATTAGCATATTTGTAATTGCGCATAATGGAGTCCATGAATGTGTGCAATAGTCATTGGATTATGATGAGATCATAATGATGAGACTGATGACTTATAAACACATATTCTTAATTGTTAATAGTCGTAGGATGTTTGAGAAAGATATCAAACATCCGGTAAGACTAGTACAGGTTATTCCAGCTCATATGATGAGGGTGACTGATCTCGTTAGTTACTTGTGTGGAGATACAATGGTAAACTTGTAGGTACTCATTGGGGAATGAGTTCATTGAACTGATCCAACATGAATCGCCGAATGGTAATTTACCTGACTGTCAACCGACTTGATTCATCGTTATAGTGGCGTGGTTGATCCTTGGACTTGAGACACCGAAGGCACCTTGTCGGTGGACTTCTAGACTTTGACCTTGACCTACGAATCCCTATCTACGGGATATCTAATAGTCAAGGATCGGGTCCAGCGGAAGACCTTCGAAGGTGATTGTGTGTTCAATAAAGGATCGCTCGCTCTCAAGTAACTAGAAAGAGAATGCTATAGAATAGATCCGCAGGAGTCTCTGGGCAGAGCAGAAACAATATCAGAAAAGATATTTTTGGATATTGTACAGCGGAGTCTGATTCAAGTAAGTTGACCATCTAGGGTTTAACAGTTAACCATACCCTAGGTTAACTCGAGAGCATTGTACAAATGAAGGATTATGTGGACGGACAGATTCCATAAGTGGGTTGTTGAACCCCATTATCTTCCGGGATCATGCGGTGTTGCTTGGAACCCAACTTGATCGATAGTCCGACTGAATTTACATGAGATGCTAATTCGGTTAAGTAATTAGTTAATATCTAGATATTAATTAATTGCAATAAGTCAATAACTAGTTATTGGACTTAACGGGCTGAAAACCAGATTGGTTAATGGGCCTAAAGGGTCACACGTAATAAGATTCTCAGTCGATGGCGTTTTAGTGGGATTTATATTAATTCAATGACTTTTGTGAAAAGTCGTGTCGACGTAATATATATACGCGCTGTTGAGAAACCCTGGGCCAAGCTCCAGGATTTCCTCATGCTGAGTCCCCCTTTCTCTCTCCTCATTCTCTAGGCGCCCCGTTCGAGGCGCCGAGATAGTCTTCGTATCCGCCGCGCGCGATTGCTGAAAGTCGGGAATTCCCGTCCGCAGTTTTTCGGACATCATTGCGACAACGGATCTTCAGCAAGCGAGCTGATACGGTTGAGGGAGCGAGGATGAACCACCGCAGAGGATTGCGTGGATACCGTTGGAGGCCGGACGCTTGTGCGGCTCGTGGCATCGCCTCAACGGAACCGAGACGGAAACGGATTCGAATACGCGCACGGTAATCTGATTACATCCCGATTTTTCGGTTTGGACTTTTCGTTCTGAATTGGATCAATGGGCTTCCGGTGGGATTTTATTTTGTATTTCCATTGCGTTCTTTGCGTCCCTCCCGGATCCGAACAGTGTTATCAGAGCCAGGTTCCACTCTGATTTGCTTTGGAACAACAAGATTAACTGTAACGACCCGCCATCCTATGACTGGAGACCCGGTCACTAAATGGATGTCGGCCCATTAACTGTAGGTTCATAACCAGATCTTATACACACATCTGGAGGAGTAAGCGTTAAACAAGATTAAATATAACATTCATACGGACTACAAGGGGTACAGTGCGCAGGAAGTAAAATAATAATGCCCGTACACAGTCCAACAATAATTACATGTCCAACAAATTAATTAAGTACAGGCATAAATAAGGTACAACAACGTCGGGGCATACCCCGGAAACTAAGATAGTTGCTGGTCCGCACAGCAAGGAGAACGCCACGCGCCGTCGCACGCCACAAGGACCACACCTGAAAACGCAGGGAGTGAGCCACACCAGAATTGGGCTAAGTAGGGATCATCCGATCCCTTGCCTCCCACACACACACCCACAAGTGCAGTAACAAAGGTACAGGTAATAAGGCAAGTAAAGCTGTAGCACACTACTCCTAAAATCTCAATATGAACCATATGCATTCGAAATGTAACATGCATATTTCTAAAATCATTATATCAAGAAGCCTACAACTCGCGTCTCGGCAAAACACGCCAACCACTCCTCCGAAAGTGGGAAACACACCAACCACACAGCCGTAAGTAGGAAACACCGTCCACACAACCGAAAGTGGGAAACACCGACCCGCTGAGACCAAACAGTAACCCCTCGGATAGCACGCTGGCTACTCCGGCCCAACTGGCTCAGGTGGTTACTCCTTCCCTCAGCATGAGTGACTCTCCGATTGTACCACTCCGACACCGGTACTAGCTGACCCCGGGGTTCACCAGGTGACCCTTTCTCACTAGGCGTCACCCCGCCCACGCCCCCACCGGCGCTGTGCTCACGCCCCCACCAGCACAGGATGATAAAGCGCTACAATGTCACTCCAGGTCCACAGTAACACAAAACCACCAAAACCCGGCACAGTACGATCCGGTCACGTGAAAAGCCCGCGATCGCACGGCACACAACGCAGTGCCATCCGGTCCCGAAGAATCCGAGTACACTAAAGCATGCACTAACCAAATATCTAGCAGTATGAACACATTTTACTGGCATGAATTAGTGTTGTTCTGTCCTGAATCGCGTCGCCCAAGACCGACGCCATTCAAGCTCCCTAAACTGGTTCATAAAACAGAGGCCTACGGAAATTTGGCCTAAAAGGCGTCGACACCAGCGGTCGCCTTTTAAAAGGCGTCGACATCCTCAGACGCCATTCAGCTAAGAAATCCAGGAATTTCAGGAAAACATTACTCAGGGGATTTCTGCCTTAAAAGGCGTCATGGTTACCAGACGCCATTCAAATCGCGTCGCCCACCCATGACGTCTTTTAGTCCCAGAATCCCGAGCTGACGGACCCTCAGTCGGGGTGATTTCCTGCCTAAATGGCGTCATGATGGCCCGACGTCCTTCTGAAAGGCGTCGTCCATCCATGACGTCATTTAGCGCCAGAAATCACTAACTCGTGAGGCCTCGAACAGGGAGGTTTCTGCCCTAAAAGACGTCGTACTGCCTTGACGTCCTTCTGAAAGGCGTCGACCAGGCACGACGCCGTTTAGCGCCAGAAACCTGGTTCCCTGGTTCGAACCGAGGGTTTCTCCCTTAACCCCAAATACTCCGAAGAAGCCCCAAAACGGAAAGGGGGAGGAAGAGAAGTTGATCCACACAAATATGCTACAAAACCACATTAACAAACACGGCTATACCCACAAGAATACCCCCTAAACATACTCAATCTAGCCCAAAATACATCACAATACGCCTAAGAAAATACGAGCAACACATACAAGGTTCGTCCCCCTACCGGATACTTGAACTCCTCCTGGCTCCGTGTCGCCGAACCGCCGCACCGCAGACCGCCGCCGGTACCCTCGAGGACGCCGCCACTCCGCCGGGACGTCGGCCGCCGTCCGGAGGATGGAACGCCGCGAAGGAAGTGGTGGTGGCAGAGGTGAGAGGTAGGGAGGCGTTGGAGTGGTGGAAGAGGAAGAAGAGGAAGGGAAAGGGGAAGAGTGGGATCGGAGGAGGTGGAGAGGGAGAGGAGAGAGAGTGAAGGGTGAGAAATGAGGGAAAGAAAGGAGGGCTCGCAGGGTCAATCAAGAACTGCCTAAAACGCGTCGAGCGAGAAGGACGCCTATCAGATGACAGGACGGGCCGTACTGACAGCTGTCTGAAACGCGTCGACCACCACGGACGCCGTTCAGCTGACATGTCAGGCACCGTACACTGACATCGCAGGGTGGTAGTCTGAATCGCGTCGTCCATCATGGACGCCGTTCAGACGACGAGACAGGGGCCGTACTCTCGCGGCCCGAAACCCGCCCACGTGGCATAACAGCAAAATGTCTAAATGGCGTCCACCTATCAAGACGCCGCTTGAAAGGCATCGTGTAGTGTAGACGTCATTCAGAAGAGACTCTCCAGACCCCTCAAGGCCCGACTCGGGGGACCCGGTCCGAAACCGACCTGAAAACTTAACCCAAAACCTCAGTCCTTACATTCTCCCCCCCTTAAAAGAATTTTGTCCTCGAAATTGCAACTGCTCACACGATAATCACGGCTAACCAACAAATGCCGGCAACACAGATCACAACAATCATTCTCACCAATTACACACACAGGGCTCCACATAACTAGCCTGCTATAAGTAACGTGGGCGAAATGCCTCTACTGCCTATTCGTATGGGAACTTACCAGAAAAGGTAAGGAACTGCTTCCCAGCAGCTCAATCACGCGCCCCCAGGTCGCCTCGCTCCCGGAGCGATACTGTCAACACACTCAACCCAAGGTTACAACTTTGTTTCGGAGGACCTGCCACTAGTGATTCTCAAAACGCATTTAGACACACTGGAAAGGACAAGTCCTCGGCGACTTCAAGTCCTGAAGATTCCAACACTTGGGGCGGATCCAGAACATTCCTCTGCAACGAAACACGAAACGCATCATGTACTCCCGCAAGATTGAACGGCAAGGCTGGCTGGCGATCTTCCCCGATTTGAGCAAGAACGGGAAGAGGCCCAGCACGGCGCGGACCCAGCTTACCTTGCTTCTCAAATCTCCTTACACCAATGGAGGGCGAGACTTGGAAAAACATGAAGTCCCCGATTTCAAACTCAATCGGTGTCTCACTGATGATAGCACAACTCTGGCAACCTAAGCACATCGTTGTACCCTACTAACTGTCTCTTGCCAATCTCAGACTAGATCGCAAAGAATCGACACAGTCATCTAAACAATACCTCATAAGGCGCCTTGCCAATGCTAGAGTGGCAACTGCTATGGTACACATAACCCCACTGAAACCAATGCTGCTCCCAAAAACCTCCTCAGTCTAGGCAACATGCCACGAGCAAAACTTCTGAAATCCGAATGGCCCCCCTCTGACCGCCCATCAGCCTCGGAATGATAGGCCGGGCTGAAGGTTAACCGCGTACTCAAAGTCTTCCAAAGACTCTTCCCACGATTAAGAAGTAAATCTCAAAGCCCGATCCGACATGATGGATAAGGGCACATCGAACAGAAAGAGATGATCCGACTCATAAACAACTCAGCCAACTTACCGACTGACCAGTCCTCCCTGACAGCCAGGAAGTGTGCTGACGTAGTCAGTTGCTTAATGGTAATCCAGATCACGCTCCTTCCACCAGGGAATAAAACAATCCTAATACACGCCTCAAGTCGCAAGCTCCCGTCTCCACACCGGGATCGGCAAGGATTGCCACCACGCTACCGCTGCGCCACTCTGACATTCCACCCTAACCTGCCGACAATTCAAGCATTCAATTACAAAATCAACTCTGTCCTCCTTCCTACTAGACCACTTTAACAATGATGCGTCTTACTTGATCTAGGAAGCATCATTTATCTAGAACAGTGTGCCTTCAAAAGGGACACCTGCGCACATCCTTCACGGTCAAATCACAAAGTCTACCTCTAACCTGACTGTACTACTGCCCCACAATTCCACCTCTGAACTCTGGAGAATCTGCGGTAACTCTGCATCTGTCCTCTAAGTCTTAATTACGGTATGGTACACTGCTGGCCAACCTGGCTCCATCAGCCTCACGTGGAATCCAAAAGGGAGATTCCACAGTTTGCTCAAATAATCCCCATACAAACAAAGCCTCTAGATCTATAGTGCAAACACCACAGCCGCCAACTCTGAGTCATAGATGGATAGTTCTCCTCAAGCTTCTTCAACTGCCTATAGGCCACAATCTTACCAAGTTGCATCAGAAACGCACCCAAACCTCGATGTGATGTAACTGAATACCCCACAAATCCACCGGAACCTAATAGAAGTACCAACACTGGAGCCCAAGTGAGGCGAGTCTTCAACTTAATGAAACTCCGCTCACACTCCTCGGTCCACGTGAGACGAACTCGCCTACGAGTCAACCTCAACAAGGGGGGTTGCTATCGAAGAAAAACCCCTGGACCAACCATCGGCAAAATCCTGCTAATGCCCTCACCGATCACACTCTTACACGGGGCTCCCCACACACAATCGGTCAAATAGCTCAATACCAAATTAAATATGTTCCATGATTCCACCAACATTGATAGACCAACATCATTATATAATAACCTTACAAAGTACACATTACAATACCAAATCACCACCACAACCCAAAATGCATAAAGAGTGCCATAAGAGTTCACAACTACTACCTCATAAGACAAGATAAGAGTGTCCTTCTATCTCCGCATCTTGAATCTCCACAGAAAGAACACACAACACTATATAAGGTACCGGCTCCTACTGACCACTCGACCCCTGACTTGCCTTATTCTTCTGGGGACAGTTCCTCGCGAGATGTCCCCTCCTGCCACAACCAAAACAGCTACCCGCGACCAATGGACACACCCGGTTGCCGTGATACCTACCACAACGGGGACAATAATCTGCCGCATCATGTCTCTTTCCCTGCTACCTGCTAGCCTCAGTCTGCATCTGTTGGGCCGAACCATCCTCATCTTCATCACGTGATGTCCCTTGGGACCCGAACTCAAAGGAACTCGAACCGCCTGACGAAAGGATCGTTGATTTGCTCTTGCCTTGCTGCTTCCCTCGTACCGATCGCTCCAACTCTTTTCCATTTGCTGAAATTGAGTCTCCACCGCTGCCGTGCATCGAACCGCTGACGCCAGATCTCTACAACACTGAGGTGCCACCATTGTCCTTAGATCATATCGGAGTCCATCTACAAATCTCTCGGTTCTATATCTTTCCTGCTCAAATAAGTGTGGAACGAATCCTCCAAGAGCCACAAACTTCGCATGATAATCTAGAACTGACATGTCATTCTGCACCAATTCCATAAATTCTCTTTCCTTAGCCTCCTGGACGAGCCTCGGAAAGTACTGTCTACTGAACTCTCTCACAAATACCCCCCAAGGGATCTCTCTCAAGGATCTATTTGTAAACATCCTTGTCTTGACGGTAACCCACCACTCGTATGCATTATCCTTCAACAAATAGGTTGCCAACAAGGTCTTATCATTCTCAGCACATTCAAGAACGTCAAACACCTTCTCCACTTCCTTAATCCAACGAGCTGCCTGGTCTGGGACTGGTCGACCTGTGAAAGAAGGGGTCTCCAACCTCAAAAACCGCTCTAATACCATGAACTGGTCACCTCGGGAATTGGATCCCTCGCTACCGTCTCCCTGCTGGTATCTACCCATAGCTCCAATCATAGCCTCCACGAAACGATCCACATTATGCCCTTCTGCCCCCGAACTACCATCGTCTGATCTCGTACTATGAGCCAACGAAACTCTCTTCCTCGGCGCCATCACTACCTCACGAACGCAAAAAAATCAACAAAAACACGTCAAAACCTATCACTCTACACCAGCAGCCATCGCCTGTACAGACTCGTACTTATTGTTGGACTACGATATCTAACCCAGTTTACCACTTACTTGACCAGACTAAGCTCTGATACCAACTGTAACGACCCGCCATCCTATGACTGGAGACCCGGTCACTAAATGGATGTCGGCCCATTAACTGTAGGTTCATAACCGGATCTTATACACACATCTGGAGGAGTAAGCGTTAAACAAGATTAAATATAACATTCACACAGACTACAAGGGGTACAGTGCGCAGGAAGTAAAATAATAATGTCTGTACACAGTCCAACAATAATTACATGTCCAACAAATTAATTAAGTACAGGCAGAAATAAGGTACAACAACGTCGGGGCATCCCCCGGAAACTAAGATAGCTGCTGGTCCGCACACCAAGGAGAACGCCACGCGCCGTCGCACGCCACAAGGACCACACCTGAAAACGCAAGGAGTGAGCCACACCAGAATTGGGCTAAGTAGGGATCATCCGATCCCTTGCCTCCCACACACACACCCACAAGTGCAGTAACAAAGGTACAGGTAATAAGGCAAGTAAAGCTGTAGCACACTACTCCTAAAATCTCAATATGAACCATATGCATTCGAAATGTAACATGCATATTTCTAAAATCATTCTATCAAGAAGCCTACAACTCGCGTCTCGGCAAAACACGCCAACCACTCCTCCGAAAGTAGGAAACACACCAACCACACAGCCGTAAGTAGGAAACACCGTCCACACAACCGAAAGTGGGAAACACCGACCCGCTGAGACCAAACAGTAACCCCTCGGATAGCACGCTGGCTACTCCGGCCCAACTGGCTCAGGTGGTTACTCCTTCCCTCAGCATGAGTGACTCTACGAATGTACCACTCCGACACCGGTACTAGCTGACCCCGGGGTTCACCAGGTGACCCTTTCTCACTAGGCGTCACCCCGCCCACGCCCCCACCGGCGCTGTGCTCACGCCCCCACCAGCACAGGGTGATAAAGCGCTACAATGTCACTCCAGGTCCACAGTAACACAAAACCACCAAAACCCGGCACAGTACGATCCGGTCACGTGAAAAGCCCGCGATCGCACGGCACACAACGCAGTGCCATCCGGTCCCGAAGAATCCGAGTACACTAAATCATGCACTAACCAAATATCTAGCAGTATGAACACATTTTACTGGCATGAATTAGTGTTGTTCTGTCCTGAATCGCGTCGCCCAAGACCGACGCCATTCAAGCTCCCTAAACTGGTTCATAAAACAGAGGCCTACGGAAATTTGGCCTAAAAGGCGTCGACACCAGCGGTCGCCTTTTAAAAGGCGTCGACATCCTCAGACGCCATTCAGCTAAGAAATCCAGGAATTTCAGGAAAACATTACTCAGGGGATTTCTGCCTTAAAAGGCGTCATGGTTACCAGACGCCATTCAAATCGCGTCGCCCACCCATGACATCTTTTAGTCCCAGAATCCCGAGCTGACGGACCCTCAGTCGGGGTGATTTCCTGCCTAAATGGCGTCATGATGGCCCGACGTCCTTCTGAAAGGCGTCGTCCATCCATGAAGTCATTTAGCGCCAGAAATCACTAACTCGTGAGGCCTCGAACAGGGAGGTTTCTGCCCTAAAAGGCGTCGTACTGCCCTGACGTCCTTCTGAAAGGCGTCGACCAGGCACGACGCCGTTTAGCGCCAGAAACCTGGTTCCCTGGTTCGAACCGAGGGTTTCTCCCTTAACCCCAAATACTCCGAAGAAGCCCCAAAACGGAAAGGGGGAGGAAGAGAAGTTGATCCACACAAACATGCTACAAAACTACATTAACAAACACGGCCATACCCACAAGAATACCCCCTAAACATGCTCAATCTAGCCCAAAATACATCACAATACGCCTAAGAAAACACGAGCAACACATACAAGGTTCGTCCCCCTATCGGATACTTGAACTCCTCCTAGTTCCGTGTCGCCGAACCGCCGCACCGCAGACCGCCGCCGGTACCCTCGAGGACGCCGCCACTCCGCCGGGACGTCGGCCGCCGTCCGGAGGATGGAACGCCGCGAAGGAAGTGGTGGTGGCAGAGGTGAGAGGTAGGGAGGCGTTGGAGTGGTGGAAGAGGAAGAAGAGGAAGGGAAAGGGGAAGAGTGGGATCGGAGGAGGCGGAGAGGGAGAGGAGAGAGAGTGAAGGGTGAGAAATGAGGGAAAGAAAGGAGGGCTCGCGGAGTCAATCAAGAACTGCCTAAAACGCGTCGAGCGAGAAGGACGCCTATCAGATGACAGGACGGGCCGTACTGACTGCTGTCTGAAACGCGTCGACCACCACGGACGCCGTTCAGCTGACATGTCAGGCACCGTACACTGACATCGCAGGGTGGCAGTCTGAATCGCGTCGTCCATCATGGACGCCGTTCAAACGACGAGACAGGGGCCGTACTCTCGCGGCCCGAAACCCGCCCACGTGGCATAACAGCAAAACGTCTAAATGGCGTCCACCTATCAAGACGCCGTTTGAAAGGCGTCGTGTAGTGTAGACATCATTCAGAAGAAACTCTCCAGACCCCTCAAGGCCCGACTAGGGGGACCCGGTCCGAAACCGACCCGAAAACTTAACCCGAAACCTCAGTCCTTACATTAATCTTCTAAAATAAATTCCATGCTATATTTATTTTTCCCACGCTAGAAATCCTTCATGAAATGAACATACGATGTTCGATTTATTTTTCTGTAGGGAAAAATTCTATTTTTAATGGGGTTTCATGGTGTTCTTCACGGAGATGAAGAACTGGCTTTTGTGGGCTTCGTAGAAGGGTACTATGGTGATCGGACACCATATTTGGGCATGGTGGTATGACCAGAAATATTTGGTGTGGCCGACGGCTGGCCGAGGGCCCTTAATTTCTAGGTTTTTCAAGGGTTGAAAGAACATAGAAAAGGGGGCCACGGTTTACAAATTGTTCCAAACCGCAATCTTTTGGGGGTCACTAGCGGCACGAGACTCACCGGCCGGCGACTACCGGCGCCTGGAAGGAAGGGGGTGACTCCCCCCAGCCACCTCTGCCACCCTCGCTACAGGCGGTGGCGGCGGCGCTGCCCCAAACCGGCAAGAAAAAGGGCACTATAGGCGCCAGTCGAACCAGGCGCTGCGCGCCTGGACCGGCCCGTCCCGTGCCGGCTCCACCGGGGGACCTGGACCGGCCCGGGCGCGCCAGGCGCCTAGCTAGGCTAGGCCCAGCCCAAGCAGCCAAGGCGCCAGACTTGGCTAGGCCAGGTCACACATGGGTCTAGGCCCTTGGCCCGAGCCAGGCTGAGCCAGGCCCAGCCCTGGCAGCCTTGGCCCAAGCCCAAAGGCCCATTAACCCCTTTTTCTTCAATAACCCTTTATTAAATTTAAACCCCAACCTATTAACTTAATATTTAAATTCTAATTTGTTTAAAATATGTTTTAAACTTTGAATTTATAATTTTGAGTTATAGGGGTGTTTTGTTTTTAGACATGATCTTAGATGGAAATTATTTAAATTAAGATGTGATTTTAAGCTAATTAACAATTGTTGTTAATTTGTTATAATTTTCAGTTTATAAAGGATTATTTTAAGATGTGATCTTATAAAGAAGATTTATATTTAAGAAGTCATCTTAAATATGGTTAACAAATGTTGTTAATAAATTAAGTGATTAGATTATTGTTTTGACTTTAAAATTAATTAACAATTGTTGTTAGATCTATTTTAATTGTCTGAATGGATATTTGTAATTTCTTGGTAATCGTTGTTCGGAAATTATTTCTATAATTGAGGGACACTTAATAATGGTTGTTAAGTGTTTAATTGATTAGTTATTAAAGTGTTAATTAATTCTTGATAATAAACCCTTAATAATAGTTATTAAGGATTTTTTTTTATTCCCAACAATAGTTATTCAGATGAATTATTAGATTTCTCAAAGATCTCTCAATTAAAAGATTAAAAGATCTAATCTACTTAATAAATGATCTTTTGATAAAAGTTATTAAGAGATTAATTAAGTCTAATTGTTAGACTATTTTTTAATTAGAAATGTTCTAATTAATAATTCTTAATAATTGTTATTGAGAAAAAATTAATAAAGGGGTTTTATTAACAAAGAGTTGTTAATGAATTAATAAGAGTTAGAAATTCTTTTATAAGAGTTATTACCATAGATATAATTTATTTCTGTCGTAGGTACAAGTTTAATCATAGTCGTAAGAAAAAATCCTATCAACCTAATTGTAGTAGGAAACCATTAAACCGCCACAAAATATATAATTGGTCCCCTTCTTCCACTTGTGTATACATATAATCACAATATTCCATACCATATATTTCACCTGTGTACACATATAGACAATCCATAATTCCCACATAACATATATATTGCGAATCTATACTTCCACCAAAAAATTATTCTATTAATCTAAGACATGCACAATAATTCGATCAACCCATAACTTTCACCAACCTATGATCATCAAACCATAGCATACGTAAAGTATCCATTGAGTCCATAATAGCACAAAAGTATGATCAAACCTATGATCACAACTAGGAAAATATAGATAAATCATCATTTGATCATCCAAATATACACCATACATAGAAGAAAATAGTTTCCACTGTTTTACAAATTCAAAACGGAGATGTGTCACAAATCACTACCGTTCAACTTTTATGTGCCTAAATGAATCTACATGTACCTACGAAATAAAAAATCACAACACAAAATAAGTTATAGTGGCAAAGTTGCAAGATAATTTAAAGTTGTACAAAATTAGTAAGCATGATACCACTAAATGATACCACAATCAAAAGACTTTTTTCATTTACTTCCTTCCGTAAAAAACGGAAAGAGTAAAGTGAAAAAAGTCCTCTATGACGCAGTCGAGCCCACTAAATCGAGCCCACTGAAATAAGATGAAGCACATCTATTCTCAGATGCCAAGTGCACAACCTCCTCTTTTTGTATGCACATAAATCCACCTATATTTTGTCACATTGTTGAACTTGTCAATCTATTTTTTGATGACATGTAAAGGTACAAGAATTGCTCAACATGTGCACACACCTCAGGTGCTGATGCTGATGTCAAGACAAAGCAGGGGAGTAGTAAGCTTGAGAATATGTTTATAGAGTGTATGTAAAGTCCCCTAACTTCTAGTCAACTGTAAATGGGATTTGGGTGTACTTCCAAGGCACCATTTAGGAATTGTCCTTGGGGCGGATTCTAATGTTTGGAATCTCCAGACACCCCCAGTGGTCTTTCCAAACCACCGCAAGAGACATTGGCTTTTGTATTCAGCAAAACCAGCAAAGAAATGTGCAGCAGCTGATTTTGAATGGAAACTCCTCCCCCACTTTTGAAATGTGCAGCAGCTGATTTTGAATGGAAATTACGTGGCTGCCCACCCGCTCTCACTTTTCTCTCACACAAACCCTGTGGCCTTCTCTCCTACCGTCACATGTCAAAGCAGGTGTTTTCAGTAAACTCTCATCAAGGAGCTTCTTTTTACCAGCCAGACCCTGGTTGAATCAGTCCTCTCCAACAACTATGTCAGCAAAACTGCTTTTAGTAAAATCTCCTGCTTTTGCTAAATTGATTAACTAAGTACTGTTTTTTTATTTTTTTAGGGCCAGCGTCCAGCCTGTTAGAACCATGAATCAATCAAGAGAGCATGAACAACGGGGGGAAAAGAAACGAGAACAGAAACTAGGAAGCCAAGAACTGAAACCAAAAAGTTGTTATTGGCATCCTATCCATTCAGTCTATAATGACATCCCAACAAGCAAGTTCAGATTTTCCCCCCTGCTTTATAGGGTCCATAGATCCTGAACTCCGCAGGATCCAAGTTCCAACTGCAGATTTCACAACATCAGAAAACAAGCCAAATACGACAGAGAACCAAGTCTAACCAACGCAGTAAAAGCAACGAATCCAGATGCTAGTGACCATTCACTGAATAACTATTAAGATTATTGACATTACAGTCATGACTTACGCTCAAACATCTATAAGAATGCAATTCAGAAAGCCACAACTCACAGAGGGCTGCTGCAGATGCATAACCCCCCACCCTATAAGTTACCACCTTTAACTTGCAGATCATGTTGACTGCCACCTCCACCACGAACACGAGCCCTCCTAATGCAGCTACCGCTTGCTGTGGATTACATGCAAGTTTAGTTTTTTTACTCTTATTTATCACTATTATCTCTCTCTTTTTTGCTATGTTCATATCTTCTTTCTTTTTTTTCCTTGTTTGATCAGCTTGACATCATCTGGACCAGTCATTCCGAGTTTACAAGATCAGAACCAAATCAGGTGGTCATTTAACATAATTAAAACTATTAAACCCTGATCTTTCATTTAGGTGACTTGTATCCAATTTAGGCAAAAGTTGAAAACTAGCAACTAACCATAAAACTCACTGA
Organism: Zantedeschia hybrid cultivar; assembly: GCA_030544215.1. Taxonomy (NCBI): domain Eukaryota; kingdom Viridiplantae; phylum Streptophyta; class Magnoliopsida; order Alismatales; family Araceae; genus Zantedeschia; species Zantedeschia hybrid cultivar. The sequence goes on along the minus strand of JARZZO010000003.1, from coordinate 28,559,923 downwards.
AAGTAGGTGTTAATAAAAGAATGGACAGTAAAACCTTATAAAAAATGAGCATAACATGCTTGTTGTGATAAATAAGTAACTTGCTACTTGATGCAGCTCTCTAGATAATATATTATTATTAAGAACAAAGATTTAAAATTCCAAAGCAATTTTGTAAGGCAATTTTCAGTGGCTTAAGTCCAAGTCCCCAGTGGAAATCCAGCCTTACCAGAGGGATGAAAGAAATGCCAACAAAATACATAATACTCTTGGAACATTGAAGCCACCACAAAAGATGCAAAATTGAACTAGATAACATCACTTAGGGAAAATCATTGTATTGACTAGGACACCTAGACAATCACTATGTAGACTAACCAAAACATAGGATTACGTGGGGATAGAAAAGAGTGTCACAAGTAACTGATTTCCTAATTCAGAGTGCTTCACCTTTCTAATGAAGGAAAAGCAGTAGAAACAAGGAAGATAGTTAAGCATCCCAAATATCTTAATATCCTCCATTGATGATCAACCTATTTCACTCACTTTTTTCCTTTCTCATAGTCAAATGCTCAGTTAGATGGTGGGAACTCATTTGTAGGAGGAATGTAAAAAAAGGACAAAACCCTTGGAAACGAGAAAATGAACTGTCATACCTTGGATTAGAGATGATCTTGACTACAACAAGCTTTAGGCAAACTACGAAATTTGAGAAAAAAATTAATCAAGTCCCATTAGAATAAAATTGTAGAAGTTATGAAAGGGATAAACAAATGTAATGCCATACATTATCAAGATGTATGTTGATCAATCACACACGTGAGTCGTTAAATACTCGGATAACCGTCAATTTAAATTAAACCAAACTCATGTACTTTAAGCATATAGCATGAAGCAAGTGGTAGCATGGGTCAAATCCACAGGGAGATCTCAGATTTAAAGTTGAAAGTATTGAGTGTTTTGAGAAAAAATAGATAAGAAAGAAGTGTTTTGAGAGAAAATAGATAAGAAAGAAGAGGAAACGTAATGATTTGATAGAAAATAATTACACCTAGTCGGACTTACTACGAACTCACAAAAGGAGAACCTCTAAACGAGCATAATTAGACTATCTACTGAACTAAGACTACCACTAAAATATTACATAACAAAAGAATACAAAATTTGAATGATGTCAACAGAAGCAAAAGAAGGAGTTGTAAAAGAAAAAGATGGAGAAAATGCTATTTGTTCCAAACAAACTACTGTAAAATAGAATCATAACTTCATGAAATTTTACAAAGACATTGAAAATAAAAAAACAATATGACTCTTAGAAAACAACTTTTACAGAAAATAATCAAAAAGTTATGTAACACAGACAACTTAAAAACTAGAAAGAGAAAAGATAGAGAGAGAAAACTAGTGTTTGCAGCTGTTGCAGTCCTTTGCGCAAATCTTTAGCAGCCATTGAATTCTTACAGTGGTCAACTGCAATGCCTCGAGTCTACCTCTAGCCCCCTAGCAGCCGCTGGTTTGAGAGAGAGAGAGAGAATGAATGAAAGTTAGAGAGAGGGGGAGAGGTTGCTACAGTACCGTGGTACTGTAGCTGCGTACTATAGCAGAGAGAGAGGGAGAAAGAAAAGAGGAAGAAGAAGAAGGAGGAGAGAAAAATGGAAAAGAAAGAAGGGTTCAAATTTTTTGAAAAGAGAAGGAGAGAGGAAAAATGAAAGGGTAAAAGAGGGCTGACGGCTACTCCTCGTGGCTTTCTTGGAGAAAAAGTTAGGACATCCTTCTTATTGATTTTTTTACCTAAAATACCCATACATTTATCCTGTATACAAAAATAAACATTATTCCTGATATTTGAACTCGGGTCAAGCCAACGAGCACCAAGTAGTCCAACTGCACCACTTGTTCTTTATGTCTTGTTCACACAAAATAAATTATATTTTTGTGATGAACATAATAATAATTATGTTTAAATAAAATTATTATATATTCCGGCTTTGCCAAAAATCCACAAATACGCTACACTCAGTTTTTCATATGAAATGACGATGTTTTTAACTCAGAATTCGACGAAACCGGTGTCGTTAGAAAGTACACAAAATTATCTATCATCATATGTAGTTTTGCACATAAAATCGTGAGTGTAATGTATAATTTTAATTTATTAATACTCAAAAATACGTAATTATCATATTCCCCAACTTAATCATTGCTAGTTCCTTAGCAATTCAAATAATGAAACATTAGGATTACAATGATCTTTAGAAAGTCATGCTTCATTTAAAGGTTATCTGTCACAAATAATTATATAATAATCATTTAATTAAGTTAAAATTCTTATTTTTCTCACTATATTTAGGGTTCCAATAGGTGATTGTGCATAAAAATTGGCATGTTTTAAAGTTCATTTCTACCCTTTTTAGTATATCATCGCTTTTACTGACCCTAGAGGTAAAACCACCTAGAGGAGAGAAGAGAAAAAGAAGTTTCATGATCAGTCAATCAGGATCGCTTTTTAGCTCTCGTCCCAACTCAACACTTTTAAGACTTGGTCTTAATTTGATATGAGGGACTTTTAAATTAGCACGGCTTTTTTTCATTTAATTGGGCTCTTTGCGTTTGAGAGTGTATACTTTTTGCCACTCTCTTTAATTTGCCCGAGGGGAGGTCCATACTTTTTGCCACATGTCTTCTATTGACTCTTTCAAAGCATTTTTACTATTTGTCTTTTAGTTTACATGCTTATAGTTGTCCCATTTTACTGACCATCTCCTTAGGTGTTGCGTGGTTTGGTCCCCTATTACGAATCCTGTCCTTCCTTTCGTTCAACCCAAAGAAAAAATAGAATAGGTAGTCCTATCCTTTAGGTTAATTCCAACAATTTTATGCTTTCAAGGTCTTCTACTCACCCTAAGTTGTCGTGTGTGTGTGAAAATCATCTCTGCCATAGCTCCTTATAGAGTGAGAAATATTTCAAACTTCTTAAGCTTTGTCTAATTGACTATCACAAAATTAATTTGTTTAAGGATCCCTTAATAAAGCATGATTTTTTGAAAGCGTAAGTAGAGTGTGAAAAGGAATTTTTGGAAAAATTTGAGCATTTTTATATGTAAAAAATATAAGTTTTATTCAAAAGATTTAACAATCATGTACAAAATAGCTGCTCCCAACTTAAATGACATTGTCCTCAATGGCATAAAAAATATGAAGGAGTTACAGCCAAAAAGATTCTGGGAAGAAGAGATACAACCTAGAGTGTCAACGATTTTTTATCTACTTTACACCCAAGCCAACTACCACTTAAATTATTAAACCTATAAAGAAAATAAAAAAAAATGACTTATTAAATTAACCTAACAACATTGGATTGCCTTTTAATAAGCACTAAGTTTAACGTCTTCAGCCAAACGTAATGTGCAGACTATCCAATGCTTGCCAGCATAAATTTCAGTGCATACATTTTAAACTTTGTTGGTTGGAGTGGGCTCAGCATCACATGCAACTGATGAGTCAAAGTGTTACCACTGAGGCTCTAAAGAAAAGAGTGTTTCAACATGGTCAATGATAGATTAGTTCTTCTTGATTCATAGGCCATGTCAACCACATACCCCTTTTCCTTTCTTTGATTAAATCGAAAGACTTGATCGCTAAGAAAAAGATTAGAAGTTTCCAGAATGATGGAGCATTGATTCAATGTCAGGGGTGATTCAGTGTCAACAATGAGAAAATCAACAGTCATGTGGCTCCTATCCACCTGAATGAGAGTGCCTTTAATCATGCCATGTGGTTGCTTGAGGAATTGATCAGTTAATTGCCAAGCACCCAACGTGGGCTTTAATTATCTGATTCCAAATTTCTTAACGACATCAATTGAGAGAATGTTCACTGCAACCCCAACTTTCAATAGGCCCCGATGAAAAATGATGTCTCTAATGTCACAAGAATTTGAGTAGGGTAGCGCACTTAATTTCTATGATAAACAGGGTGTCAATGTGGACGTGGCCGAATAATTCCATCATCTCCTTGAGTCAGGTCAGCTTTTGAAGGCTATTGGGCTTACATTCTCTGACACTCGGGGAGGGAATTATGGGTAGGCACATGCTCGGGTTCTCATTAGATTTCTTCTCGTCGCCATCATCTCCCCCTAACTTACCTTCAATAGGTTCTACTTGATGATTAGCCAGGTTTATAGCTTGAGTTTTCTCTTGATGCAACTCCTTTATATTATCCACTTTCTGATCAATTGGGGAGAAGAAATATTCAAAATCCAGATGAGCCTATATGGGAAATGGAAAGTGTTCAAAATCTCGGTGAATATCTAAAGGATCACTCACTTTCTCTTCCACCTTTTCATCATTTAAGCTCTCTTCTAGTCTGACAGGTGTGGTTATTAATACACCTTGTTGGTCAAGCTCAATGTTCTCCATATTTATTAGTGCTAGAATTTTCTAATTTCTCCTGATGTGACAATTTTTGGGTCGAGAGATATAAGGTTGAATTTGTGAATTGAATTGTTGGTCAAAACCAGGTGATGATGATTCCATATTTTCAATGGGCTTGCTAGGCACTTGTTCTGAGTCCATCCTCCGAGTGATATTAGTCAAACAGTCAACCATAGCCAGTTGGGTTCTCGGGTTTCTCCAGATCTCCCACACAGCGGAAATAAAAATAAAAGCGAAGATCCGTTCCCATTTCAAAAAATCAAAATCCCGATAATCGGATTATCAGAACTTACCGTGTGTGGATTCGAATCCGCAACCGTTCGGTTCCGTCGGTGCGATACTGCAAGCCGCGCAAGCGCCCGGCCTCTAGCGGAGTCCACGCGATCCTCCTCACGACGGAAATCCTCTCGTTCCTCGTTCTTCGCAACCCACAAAGTCTCCGTTGTTTGCCGCAAAGATCGCCGCAACGCGCAGACGATTTCCCGTCGAATGGGGATCCGTATTCATCTGGGGCACCAGAGAGAGAGAGAAAGAGAGGCGGGGGCGGCTAGGGTTAGCAGCAGCTTGGCTTGCTCAGCCCGTTCGCTATATTTTATACTAACCGCGCGGTTTTCATAAAAACCCGCGGTTTGTATAAAACCCACTTATTTATCCATCGCCTTGAGAATCTTTTGCGTGTGACCCTCTAGGTTCAATTACCAGTCCGGTTAATAGCCCAATAAGTCCAGTGACTCCTCATTGGCTTTATTAATCAATTAATAAATCTTTATTAATTAATTAATCAATCGAATTGTTATCGCACATCGAATTCGATCGGGCCTCCGATCACATTGGGTGCCAAGCAACACCGCGTGAACCCGTAAGGTATCGAGGTTAAGTAACCCACTCTTGGAACCTTTCCGCTGACAGTTACTGCGTGGATATAGTCCTTCATTCGTACAATGCTCTCGAGTCGACTCATGGTGCGGCGTGCTGTCAAACCCTAACCGGTCGACTCACTTGGATTGGATGCCGCTGATAAATATCAGAAAACTCCTTTCTCGATATTATCGTCCGCCCTGGCCATGGACTTTCGCGCATCCTTCCTAGAGCATTCTCTCTCATCGTACCGAGAGCGAATGATTCCTTATTGACACTCAATTCCCTTCGATGGTATTCTGTTGAACCCGATCCTTGGCTGTTTAGAATCCCGTAGCTAGAGATTCATAAACCAAGGTCAAAGCACAGAAGTCCACCGTCAAGGTGTCCTTGGTGTCTCAGGTCCAAGGACCATCCACGCAATTGCGACAATAGAATCAAGCTAGTTGACAGTAAGGTACAGTACCATCCAGCGATTCAGTTGGATCAGTTCAGTGAACCCATTCTCTAATGAGCACCTACAGATTCGCCTTAGTGTCTCCACACAAGTGACTATGAGATCAGTCACCCTCATCACATGAGCAGGAGTAATATGTACTAGTCTAACCGAATATCCGATGTCCTTCTCGGATATCCTCCGACTAGAAACTATTAAGAATATGTGTGTTTAAGTGATCAGTCTCAATAGTATGATCTCATCTTAATTTGATCACTATCGCACATATTCATGGACTTCATTATGAAACGATAATTAATACGAATTACACATAATGAATATTATGTCATTATATTAATAAATGAACGAGATCATAAAGTCATATTGGCTTGTAGGCCACCTAAGACTAACAATCTCCCACTTGGACTAAAGTCAATCACCTTTATGCAATATACCTATTGTCTCTAGGTGACGCTCAAAATACATTTTGAGACATCGACTTCATCAGCGAAACTGCTACATTATCGACGGATGGAACTCTTTCCATCATTACATCTCCTCTTAAAAAATATTTCTCTGATAAGATGAAAGCACCTCAGAACAAGCTTTTTGATGTGACCGCGGCTCTTTCGATTGCGCAATTGCTCCATTGTTGTCGCACAACAGAGGAACAAGATCAGTGATTTTGGGAACTACGCCAAGGTCAGCGATGAATTTATTCAACCACACTGACCTCTTAGAGCTTCAGCTGTAGCGATGTACTCAGCTTCAGTCGTCGAATCTGCAGTAGTTGTTTGCTTGGAACTCTTGCAGTACACTGCACCTCCGTTCAAAGTAAACATAAATCCAGATGTAGACTTGCTATCATCCAGATCAGACTGGAAACTCGAGTCAGTAAAGCCTCGCAGTTTAAAGTCATCTCCTTTATAGACAAGAGACATATCTTTAATTCTTCTCAAGTACTTAAGGATACATTTCACTGCCTTTTAGTGCTCTTCGCCTGGATCAGCCTGAAATCTGCTCGTGACACTTAGAGCAAATGCAACATCAGGCTGTGTACATAGCATGGCATACATGATAGATCCTATGGCAAAGGCATAGGGAACTCTATCCATGAGTGCCCTCTCATCAGGAGTCTTAGGAGTCTGCTTCTTTGAGAGACAAATTCTATGTCTCATCGGTATGAGACCTCTCTTGGAATTTTCCATGCCAAACCTTTTGACTATGGAATCTATGTACAAGGATTCTGTCATTCCAAGCATCCTCTTTGATCTATCTCTATAGATCCGTATTCCCAATACGTAGGATGCTTCTCCCAAATCTTTCGTGGAGAAGTTTTTCGACAACCAGATCTTTACCGATGACATCATAGCTACATCAATCCCAATGAGTAGTATGTCGTCTACGTAAAGAACTAAGAAGGTGACTGCACTCCCACTGGTCTTCTTGTACACACAAGGCTCATCTTCATTCTTAATGAAGTGATAAGACTTGACAGCCTCGTCAAATCTCATGTTCCAGCTCCGGAAAGCTTGCTTCAATCCATAAATGGATCTTTGATGCTTGCACACTTTATCTGGAGATTCCTTGAATATGAAGCCTTCTGGTTGTATCATATACACCTCTTCCTCAAGGTTACCGTTGAGGAAGGCAGTCTTCACATCCATCTGCCAGATCTCGTAATCGTAGTGTGCAGCTATGGCGAGTAGAACTCTGATCGACTTTATCATGGCAACTGGTGAGACAGTCTCGTCATAGTCAATTCCTTGCCTTTGAAGATATCCCTTTGCCACCAACCTTGCCTTATAAGTATCGATCCGTCCATCAGCACCAATCCTTCTCTTAAAGATCCACTTGCATCCGATGGGTACAATACCCCCGGGCAAGTCCTCCAAGTTCCAAACTTGGTTGGTGTACATGGACTGGATTTCTGAATTCATGGGTTCTCGCCATTTCCCGGCTTCTGGGCCTTCTATGGCCTCTTGGTAGGTTTTAGGATCATCATCCTCATTATATTCTACTTTAGACTCACCTTCAGTGATATGTCCTACATATCGTTCGGGTAGTCTAGGTAATCTACCAGATCTACAAGGCTCATTTGTGTGTACCAGAACAGATTCAGAAACTGATATCTCATCTGATGATAATGCAACTGTTTGGATATCTGGAACCTCTTCCAGTACTATTTTACTCCCACTGTCTTCCTGAAGAAGGTATTCCTCTTCCAAGAAGACAACTTTCTTGACGACAAACACCTTTTGTTCACTAAGATGGTAAAAGTAGTATCAAAAGGTTCCTTTGGATATCCCACAAACCTACATTTATCAGTTTGTGATTCAAGCTTGTCTGGATCATACCTCTTCACATGAGTAGGACAACCCTAGACTTTAACATGTTTAAATTCTGGTTTCCTGCCTTTCCATATCTCATATGGAGTAGAAGCCACAGACTTGCTGGGTACTCTGTTCGGTAGGTATGCTGCTGACTCTAGAGTATACCCTCAGAGAGAAACTGGTAATCCCGAAAAGCTCATCATGGATGGTACCATATCCAACAAGGTGCGATTCCTCCTTTCTGATACACTATTCATCTGTGGTGTATATGGAGAGGTTAGCTGAGAAAGGATACCATTATCTTTTAGGAATTGTGTGAAATTAGTACTTAAATATTCTCCTCATCGATCTGATCGAAGAGCTTTAATACTCTTTCCTAACTGCTTTTCTACCTTATTCTTGAACTCCTTGAACTTCTTAAACGCTTCCAACTTGTACTTCATTAAGTACACATAGCCGAATCTTGAGAAGTCATCGGTGAACGTGATGAAGTAAGAAAAGCCACCTTTGACTTGGATGGCATTGGACCACATACATCAGAATGTATTAGTTCCAAAACGTCTTTGGCACGTTCTCCATGTCCAGTAAATGGAGATTTTGCCATCTTTCCCATAAGGCAGGATTCACATGTCGCAAACGATTCATAATCGAATGCAGTTAAATAACCATGCTTATGCAACCTTTGCAACCTGCTTTCACCAATATGCCCAAGTCTACAATGCCACATGTAAACTTGGTTCACACAATTCTTACTCTTCTTAAGAGCATTATCAATGTACAGATTGTAATAAGAAACACCTAAAAGATATAGACCGTTGACTAAAGACGCCGAAGCTATCGATTTATTACCATAACAAATCGAACAACTTCTATTCTTAATAGACAACCTATATCCTATCTTGTCCAAACAAGATACTGATATGATGTTCTTTATTATGTTAGGAACAAAATAACAATTTTTCAATGATAAGACGTCTCCAGATGGAAGCCTGAGGTTTGTTGTCCCTACAGTAATCGCCGCAACTTTTGCGCCATTTCCTAACCTCAATTCTACCTCACATTTTCTTAGCTTTCGTTTACTTGTCAGCATCAGCACATCATGGCAGATATGAGAAGCACATCCGGTATCTAATACCCAAGATGTGAAATCTTTAACTGACAAGTTGATATCTATCATATAGATATATGAAACTTTAGACACCTTCATCTTTCCACGAACTTTATTGCTGAGGAACTCCTTGCAGTTCCTCTTCCAGTGACCATGCTGCTTACAGTAAAAGCAGTCACCTTTAACTACTCCTTTGTCTTTGTCCTTCGATCTTTTATCGTTAGCTATTATCTTTGCGTCAAGGGCATCCAATGCCGGTTCAGCAAGAGGATTAGCTCCAAGGACATAGGCAATGTACTCAGATCTGAAGACACTCTTCAGGTTTCTGAGCTCATCCGAGTAGTTTAGGCTAGTCATAAGTTTGACATCAGGTATGCCACAGAGTTGGTTATTTGATGACATAATTCCCTATAGGAGATTAGTGAAATCTATTCAACAGATGTTCAATTATTAATTTTTAAAACAAGACATGGTCTTTTGTTCAAGTTTTAACTCCTACTAATTTTCGACGGACTGTATAACCCTCAGTTACACAGAACGGGAGACGCCGACAGTCTCCTAGTGGGGATCAGAATCTCATACAGCCTTATGGATAGCACAACAAACTGTAATACAATCAAAGAGCACCCAACTCATGGGACTTGCAACTCCTTGCAATATCCGATCATAGCTTCGATCCCCAGAGATATAATAGCCTTGTGGATAGTACAACAAGTCACTAATTCTGGTCTAAGCTAACCATCGTTACGAGACGAGCATAGATTTGCAAGCAGCCCTTGTGGATAGCACAACAAAGCTACATGGTTCCTCTACCCCGATCAAATAGGCATCTAATGCCATAGCCATAGTCTCTCTTCACAATTAAACAGGCTTTGTGGTAGCACAACAAACTTGCCTAAAGTGATTCGAATCCTATGACTATAACGATGGTGAACCACGCGGTAAGTTCTAAACTACTCATGTTACGACTTAGAGTTTAGACGAGGGTATTTACATAACTTTTATCTTGGTCTCTCCTAGGTGATAGTATATTAATATATCGTATATATTTACTAATAACTATACCTGCTTTGATTCATAATCAAATATTAAAAACAATACATCACATACATGTCTAGTGTGGTCATGGATAGCACAGTGGGTTTGGCTGGAGCCATCAGTCAAACACACACAATCTAACATAACAATTATATCAGATAATTATGCAAACATAAAGGCAAAGGATCTCCATCGATTCGCCTTCCTGGTTGCAGCTGTGGATCGTCCTCGCTCCTTCCTCGGTTGTCTCGATCAGATTACATTTAAATCTAAATTTACATATAAACAGAAGAAGGTCTTATAGTGAGTACAAGAGAGAGAGAGATAGAAGTACATCGGAGTTTGAGAGAGAGACAGCTACACAGACCTCTATTTATTAACAATTAATAAATATCCAACAAACATCCACGATCCACACAATCCATTCATCAAATGAATAATTAATAGTGCATATCCATGACCACGGTGTGTTTTAAACAATCCACACATAATTTAGTACATCACATGACTAAAATAAAAGAGTTTTTAAAAATAAATAATTTTTGGTTTTCAAAAAGTTGGGATCCAATCAAAATTGGTATTTGAATTTCGAAAACATTTTTATTAATTTCACATGCAATCAAATCTAATTTAAAAGCATAAAATACACATCACATGTGCACACACTCCGAATTAATAAATTTCTGAATATTTCATGGAAATCAGAACAATTTTAATAATTAAACAATCTAACATTTAGATTAAACTATATTAATAATCTAACAATTAGACTATTAATAACTAATCTAACTCTTAGACTAGTCTAACAAAGTTAATTAATAATTTAACACTTAAATTAATAATAAACTATAATTAATTATTAACTATTAACCTAACACTTAGATTAGTTAATTAATGTTAATTACTAATTTAACACTTAAATTATTAATCAACACTAATTAATTAATAATTAACATCTAAGACTTAGATAAGTTAATTTAAAATTAATCATTAATTTTAACACTTAAATTAACAATTAACTCTAATTAACTAACAATTACTAATCTAACTCTTAGATTAGATAATTAATGTTATCATTAATTGAACTGTTAAATTAATAATTAACGTTAATTAATTAAAGACTACTAATTTAACACTTAAATTAGTTATTAAAATTAATTATTAATTTAACTCTTAAATTAATAACTAACTCTAACATTAATTAACAATTAGATAAAATAATAATTAATAATCTAAAATTTAGATTAATAAATATTAATCACTAATTTAACTGTTAAATTAGTTAAATCAAAGTTAATTATTAGTTTAACATTTAATCTAATAATTAACTTTAATTTATTAAAACTAATTGTTAATAATCATGATTCAAAATCATTATGCCCAAACAATTAAAATTGATTAATAAATTTAAATATCAAAACCATTTTGAATTTTAAATTAATATCAGATTTTAATTTCATAAATTGGGCATGGGGTTTACTTGGGATTTAAAAGGAAACATGGGTTTTAATTAAGAAAAGGGGGGCCCAACGGGTTCAGCCCCATGGCCTAGCCATGGCTCGGCCCCTTGCTAAGCAAGGGCTCGAGCCAAGCTCAAAGGGGGTGCCCAGTCCAGTGTTGGACCGAGCCGGTCGGACCGGCCCTCACTCTTTCTTCAAGAAAACCCTAACCGAGCCCCCTTATTGCAGGGATGCAGGGGCCGGCGGCGGGCCTCCACGGCGCCGCCCGGCAGCTAGCCACCGGCGCCGGCCGGGCTCGCCGGCGACACCCCCGGTGCCGGCGGGACCCCCGGTGCCGGCGGGACCCCCGGCACCGGTAGATCCCCAAAAGAGGAACAAACAGGGCCTCTAAAATTCCCAAAAAAAATCTGGTTTTTGTTCAAACCGTGAGCAAGGAAGGAAGTGGGAGATCCTTTTGGCCATCTCTAGCGGCCCATCCGGCGCCGGCTAGAATCCCAGTGAACACAGGGTGACAATCCCCAAAGGATCTGGGGTCCCGGGCCTTCATCCCAACGCTTGGGAAGCTCGAATGAGGCCGCCATAAACCCCGTTCTTCATCACATGAAGAACACGAAAATAACCCCAAAAATTCCGATTTGTAGGATTAAAAAATTAATCTAATTAATCGTGTTCATCATATGAACACAGATCCAGCAATCAATCGAATTTGTGCATGGAATAATCTTAGGAAAAACTAATTTTGGAGATCGAAACGGGTCGAGAAACAGTGGAACCTGGCTCTGATACCAATGTTGGGTTCTTGGGTTTCTCCGGGTCTCTCGCGTAGTGGAAATAAAAATAAAAGCAGAGATCCGTTCCCGTTTCGAAAAATCAAAATCCCGATAATCGGATTATCAGAACTTACCGTGTGCAGATTTGAATCCGCAACCGTTCGGTTCCGTCGGTGCGACACCGCAAGCCGCACAAGCACCCGACCTCTAGCGGAGTCCACGCGATCCTCCTCGCGAAGGAAATCCTCTCGTTCCTCGTTCTTCGCAGCTAACGAAGTCTCCGCCGTTTGCCGCAACGATCGCCACAACCCGCGGACGATTTCCCGTCGAACGAGATTTGGAGATTTGGCGGAGCAGATCTGGGGATCCAGATTCTCTGGGGCACCAGAGAGAGAGAGAAAGAGAGGCGGGGGCGGCTAGGGCTAGCAGCAGCTTGGCCTGCTTAGCTCGTTCGCTATATTTTATACTAACCGTGCGGTTTTTCATAAAAACACGCGGTTTGTATAAAACCCACTTATTTATCCATCGCCTTGAGAATCTTTTGCGTGTGACCCTCTAAGCCCAATTACCAGTCCGATTAATAGCCCAATAAGTCCAGTGACTCCTCACTAGCTTTATTAATCAATTAATAACACTTTTTTAATTAATTAATCAATCGAATTGATGTCGCACATCGAATTCGATTGGGCCTCCGATCACGTTGGGTGCCAAGCAACACCGCATGAACCCGGAAGGTATCGGGGTTAAGTAACCCACTCTTAGAACATTTCCACCGACAGTTACCGCGTGGACATAGTCCCTCATTCGTACAATGCTCTCGAGTCGACTCAGGGTACGGCGTGCTGTCAAACCCTAACCGGTCGACTCACTTGGATTGGATGCAGCTGATAAATATCGGAAAACTCCTTTCCCGATATTATTGTCCGCCCTGGCCAGGGACTTTCGCGCATCCTTCCTAGAGCATTCTGTAAGGACTAAGGTTTCGGATCTAGTTATCGGGTTAGTTTCCGGGTCGGACTCTGTAGTTTAGGCCCTAACGGGGCTGGGACCCTGTTCTGTTTCGCGTCGAGCCAGGCTCGACGCGGTTTAAACGGCGTCCGGCATGGCAGACGCGTTTTATATTGTGCCACGTGGATGCCACGCGGGCTGGCCTTGGGTCGCGAGTGTACGGGCCGGTCGTGTCATCTGAACAGCATCCATGATGGTCGACACATTTCAGACTGCGACCCTGCGGTGTCAGAGTACGATGCCGGTCTTGTCGTCTGAATGGCGTCGGTCTTGGGAGACGCATTTCAGAGTTCTGTCAGAACGGCCCGTCATGTCACCTAATAGGCGTCCGTACATCTCGACGCATTTTTAGGCTTTCTGGTTAACCCCGTGAACCCTCCTTCCTTTCCCTCATTTTCTCCTCCCTCTTCTCTCTCCTCTCTTCCCCGGCAGCTCCGACGGCTCTCCCTTCCCCTTCCTCTTTTCCTCCCACAATTTCATCTCTCCCTCCACTCCACTACCCCTCTACCTCTCACCACTACCACCACCACTTTCTTCGCGGCGTTCCATTCTCCGGGCGGCGGCCGACGTCCCGGCGGAGTGGCGGCGTCCTCGGAGTACCGGCGGCGGTCTGCAGTGCGACGGTGTGGCGGCGGAGCCAGGAGGAGTCCAAGAGACCGGTAGGGTGACGATTCCCTCAATGTTTTACTACTTTGAAGCATGCCGTGGGTCTATGGTTCTCAGGTAGAACAAGCATGTTTAGGAACTTTTCTTGATGGGGATGAGGGTTTCTAAAATGTGGTTTGGTAAAGATTAGCTTGCCCCTCTTCTTCCTCCGTTTGGTTTGATTTTGGGGCATTTGGGGGTGAAAAAGGGAGCCCTCGGGCAAGAAAACAGAACCTGGTTTATGTCCCTAAAAGACGTCATGAATGGACGACGCTAATTGTAATGGCGTCGGACCATCATGACGCCTTTTAGGCAGAAATCTAGCGATTGAGGTTCTCTGGAAATTCCGGGTTTTTTTAGTGTGAATGGCGTCTGAGGATGTCGACGCCTTTTAAAAGGCGGCTTCCCAGGACGACGCGTTTTAAAGAAGAATTAACCGTGGCCTATCCCTGCTTCTGTCACTGATATGCGACGAGGGATGGCGACGCTTTTTAATAGGCGGCTATCTGTGACGACGCCTTTTAGGCTATGTTCTGAGAGCGGGATTTCATGAACCAGTTTAGGAGACTTGAATGGCGTCGTCCTTGGTCGACGCGATTCAAGGCAGAACCACACTAATTCATGCTAGTAAAAATGTGTTTACACTACTAGATAGTTGATTATATGCATGCTTTTAGTACATTCGATGATGATGTACTCTTCAAGACCGGATGGCACTACGTTGTGTGTCGTGCGACCGCGGGCTTCTCACGTGATCGGATAGCACCGTGCCGTGTTTTGAGTTACTATGGACCTGGAGTGACAGTTGTAGCACTTATTACCCTGTGCTGGTGTGGGTGGAGCACAGGGCCGGTGGGGGCGTGGGCGGGGTGACGCCTAGTGAGAGAAGGTCACCTGGTGAACCCCGGGGTTAGCTAGTACCGATGTGGGTGTGGTACCTTCAGAGTGTCACTCATGCTGAGGGAAGGAGTAACCACCTGAGCCAGTTGGGCCGGAGTAGCTAGAACGCTATCCGAGGGGTTACTGTTTGGTCTCAGCGGGTCGGTGTTTTCCCCACCTTCGTTTGTGTGGTTAGCGTGTTCTACCGAGACGTTGGTTGTGGGTTCCCTGGTAGACTGGTTTTAGAAATATGCATGTTAAATATATTCCGAATGCATGTGATTCATATCGAGATTTAGGAGTAGTAATTACTGCTTTAATTGTTTACTATACCTTTAGTGTGTATTACACTTGTGGGTGTGTGAGTGGGCAGTGGGGATCGGAGGATCCCTACTGAGTCTTTTCGTTGAGACTCACCCCTGCGGTTTTCAGGTGAGGGCTCCAGGCAGGCTTAGCGTGGAGTGTGCTGTAGTGAGCTGCGCGCCGTCAGCGGTTGTTCCGGGATATGCCCCGACGTAGTTGTTCTTTTTATTTCTGGCCTATACGCTTAATTATTTCTTTTCAGTTGGAGCATGTAATTATTTGCTGCGTCGAGTCGCATTGTAATAACTTTTAATTTCTACACCTTCTCTTCAATTCAATGCGATGCAATGTTTAGCTTAGTTTATTGTTTATTGCCCAGACTTACTTAGATCCTGGTTTGGTTCCAAATTAATGATTCGGTACCCATTTAGTAATCGGATCACCGATTATAGGGTGACGGGTCGTTACAGTTGGTATCAGAGCATTCGGTCTGGCAAATAAATGAATAACTAAGTTAAATGTCGAGAGTCCGGCAATTAATTACATTATCCCGTACAGGCACGGCGGTAGCATAGGTTTTAGGATTCTAATTAGAACTTTTCGATTTTGTGATTGTAGGTGAATAGATGGCTCCTAGAAAGAGGATGCCGGTTATTAGAGAGCGGGGAGATGTCCCTAGTGGATATGAGGCCGGTAGGCCGAGTGTAGAGCGTTTCATGGAGGCTATGATGGACACGATGACTAGATATCAGACTCGAGACCCTAGTGAGAGTTCCAGTGCTCGGGGAGGGTCTTCAGCTACACTAGAGAGATTCCTGAAGCTGAGGCCGCCTCATTTCACCGGTCGTCCTGACCCTGATGAGGCTGTCCACTGGTTGAGGGAGATGGAGAAGACTTTTGACACTATGGATTGTGCGGCAGTTGAGAGGACCCCGCTGGCTACCTTCATGTTGAAGGACGATGCGTATGATTGGTGGACCACTCTGAAGAGTTTGTCTTATGTAGATAGGAGCCTCAGGGAGATTCCATGGGAGACTTTTGTAAAGGAATTCAATGCACAGTACTTCCCTAGGCATGTTCAGAGGGCTAAGGAGAGGGAATTTATGGAGCTGACTCAAGGGAGTATGACAGTGCTCGAGTACCAGGCGAAGTTCGTTTCGCTAGGGAGGTTTGTGCCCTTTATCTCAGGGGACGAGGAGCATCGGACTGAGAGGTTTGTAGATGGACTGAGGTCCAGTCTGAGGAATTTCGTGGCATCTCACTGTTGCTCAGATTTGGTATCGGCAGTTAGGTGTGCAGCGGCAGTGGAGGCTCAGCAGAATCAGTCAGCCCGGGAGAGAGGACTGACTACTCAGGGACCAGCTCGTGGCAGAGGAAAGGCAGCAGTAATAGCTCCTTCGTCCGGATCAGGGTCGTCTTCACTCGGCTCCAGATTCAGGAGATTCTTTTGAGGCGGTGGCAGCAGTAGTGGCAGCAGCGGTAGCAACAGACCCAGGCAGGGTCAGCAGAGCCAGTCTGTGTCTAGTGCCCAGCAGGAGTCAGTTCAGAGACTTCCAGCAGTTTGTCAGCATTGCGGTGGTACTCATGATGGGACTCAGTGTCCTGCTTTTCTTAGGAGGTGTTTCACATGTGGCCAGCAGGGTCATTTGGCGAGGCATTGCCTGCGGGGGCATGGTCAGGGGTAGGGTTTAGGTGATCAGAAGAAGCCGAGGACCCAGGGGAGAGTTCTAGCTATCACCAGGAAGGAGGCTCGTGCGTCCAACTTGGTGGAAGGTACACTTTCTGTCCTTGGGAACTCTGCACATGTGTTGATTGATTCGGGTGCTTCGCATTCTTTCATTTCTGAGCAGTTCATAGATGTTCTTTCTGTGTCCGTTGATGAGTTATCTGATGGGTTGATGGTAGAAGTTCCTTCTGGAGACTTCTTGTTATCTTATAATTGTTTGAGGGATGTTCCCTTGACCATTGAGGGCCATGAGCTACCTGTCCAGTTGATTGTGCTTGCCATCCGCGACTTTGACATCATCTTGGGCATGGACTGGTTGGAGACTTATTTTGCTGAGGTGGACTGCCACAGGAAGAGAGTGCGTTTCTCTATTCCGGACATCCCGACCTTCTACTTCCAATGTATTAGGCTCTCTCCTCGAGGTATTCTTATTTCTGCCTTTAAGGCCCAGAGGTTGCTTGTTGGTGGTTGTGAGGCCTTCCTTGTCTCTGTTGTTCTAGCCGATGTTGGTGGTAATCCCAGTCCTTGGGAGGTGCTTGTAGTATGTGACTTTGCAGATGTATTTCCTGAGGAATTGCCTGGCCTTCCCCCTCAGCGAGAGGTTGAGTTTGCCATTGAGCTTGCACCGGGTACGGCACCTTTGTCTAAGGCCCCGTATCGGATGGCGCCAGCCGAACTCGCTGAGTTGAAGGCGCAGCTACAGGAGTTGCTGGATAAGGGTTTCATTCGTCCCAGTACTTCTCCGTGGGGTGCTCCAATTCTTTTTGTCAGAAAGAAGGATGGTTCTCTGAGGTTGTGCATTGATTATAGACAGCTGAACCAAGTAACAATAAAGAATAAGTACCCACTTCCCAGGATCAATGATTTGATGGATCAGTTGCGGTCTGCTAAGGTGTTTTCTAAGATTGACTTAAGGTCTAGATATTATCAGATGAGAATCCGTGAGGTTGATATTAGTAAAACGGCTTTTAGGACTCGGTACGGACATTATGAGTTTTTGGTTATGCCTTTCGGCTTGACCAATGCTCCGGCGGCTTTTATGGACCTGATGAACCGAGTCTTCAGGGCCTACCTGGATCAGTTTGTGGTAGTATTTGTAGATGATATCTTGATATACTCTTCTTCTGAAGAAGAGCATGCCACACATCTGCGGGTAGTATTGCAGGTCATGAGAGAACACCAACTCTATGCCAAGTTTAGTAAGTGTGAATTCTGGCTAGACGAGGTGCACTTCTTGGGGCATGTCATTTCTGGTGAAGGCATTGCAGTATATTCAGCCAAGATTGAGGGTGTGATGGATTGGAGCAGTTCAACTTCAGTAACTGAGGTGAGATGTTTCTTGGGGCTAGCAGGTTATTACAGGCGGTTTGTCCAGGGATTCTCTTCGATAGCGGCCCCCTTGTCGAGGTTGACTCGTAAGGGAGTTCGTTTTGTGTGGACCGAGGAGTGTGAGCAGATTTTCACTGAGTTGAAAACTCGTCTCACTTCGGCCCCAGTGCTGGTGCTTCCATCAGGTTCAGGAGGGTTTGTGGTTTATTCAGATGCATCACGTCGAGGTTTGGGTGCAGTGCTAATGCAGCATGGTAGGGTCGTGGCCTATGCTTCTAGACAGTTGAAGAAGCATGAGGAGAACTATCCCACGCATGATTTGGAATTGGTAGCGGTGGTATTTGCATTGAAGATCTTGAGACATTACTTGTATGGAGAGAAATTTCAGGTCTTTACCGATCACAAGAGCCTGAAATATGTTTTCACATAGAGATACCTGAATTTGAGGCAGCGTAGGTGGATGGAATTCATCATGGATTATGACCTCGACCTTTCCTATCATCCGGGCAAGGCGAATGTGGTGGCAGACGCCTTGAGTTGGAAGACGGTCAAGTCATATCTTATGATTCGAGAGTGGAGATTATTTGAGCAGGTTGTGGAATCTTCCTTTCGAGTTCCACGTGAGGATGATAGAGCTGTGTTGGCTAGTTTGACTGTGAGACCAGCAGTGTACCATGCTGTGATTGAGGCTCAGAGGGCAGATGTAGAGTTACCGCAGATTCTCCAGAGACCAGAGGTAGAGTTGTGGGATGACGGTACAGTCAGGTTTAGAGGTAGACTCTATGTTCCGGCCGAAGAGGACGTGCGCGGGAGTGTCCTTGATGAGGCACACCGTTCTAGATATGCAGTGCATCCCGGGACAACAAAGATGTATCATTGTTTGAGGAGGCATTTTTGGTGGCCTGGTATGAAGAGGGATGTGGCTGAGTATGTGGTAAGGTGCATGACTTGTCAGCAGGTTAAGGCAGAACATCAGAGACCAGGAGGATTGTTGCAGCCCTTGCCGATCCCGGAATGGAAATGGGAACATGTGACTATGGACTTTGTGATGGGATTACCTGTATCCCCTGGCAGGAGAGACGCGATCTGGGTCATTGTTGATCGATTGACCAAGTCGACACATTTCCTGGCTATTAGGAAGGACTGGTCAGTCGGTAAGTTGGCTAAGTTGTTTGTTGATCGGATCATCTCTCTGCACGGGGTACCCCTGTCCATTGTTTCAGACCGAGACCTGAGGTCACTTCTAGGTTCTGGAAGAGTTTTCAGAAGACTTTGGGTACGCAGTTGGCTTTCAGCTCGGCTTATCATCCCGAGACTGATGGACAGTCGGAAAGGACTATACAGACTCTAGAGGATATGCTCAGGGCATGTTGCCTGGACCGGGGAGGCTCTTGGGAGCAGCATTTGCCTACAGTGGAGTTTGCTTACAACAACAGTTACCATTCTAGTATCGGCATGGCACCTTACGAGGCTTTGTACGGGCGTCCGTGTCGATCTCCTGTGTGTTGGTCCGAGATTGGCGAGAGACAGATAGCAGGTCCAGAGTTGGTTCAGTAGTGTGCTGAAGTTGCCAGTGTAGTACAACAAAGATTGATTGCAGCTCAGAGCAGGCAAAAGAGTTATGCCGATATCCGAAGGAGACCACTTGAGTTTGAGGTTGGGGACCACGTGTTTCTCCGAGTCTCACCCTCTAAGGGCGTGATGAGGTTCGGAAAGCGAGGTAAGCTGAGTCCGCGATATGTTGGGCCTTTTCCCATTCTTGCTCGAATTGGGGAAACCAGGTATCAGCTGGCCTTGCCGCCCAGTCTTGCAGGAGTGCACGAGGTGTTCCATGTTTCCTTGTTGGGAAAATATGTTCAGGATCCGTCCCATGTTCTAGATTTCTCAGAGTTGGAGATTGCTGAGGACTTGCCTTTTCCAGAGTTTCCAGTTCGTATTGAGGATCGCAGAGAACAGGTCCTTCGGAACAAGATTGTACCTTTGGTCAAGGTGATTTGGCAGTACCGCTCCGGGGGCGAGGCTACCTAGGAGCGCGAGGATGAGATGCGGGAGCAGTTCCCCTACCTTTTCTCGTAAGTTCTCTTGTAAACCTGTATCATCGTTAACAGTAGTAAGCAATTTCGAGGACGAAATTATTTTAAGGGGGGGAGAATGTAAGGACTGAGGTTTCGGATCCGGTTATCGGGTCAGTTTCCGGGTCGGACTCTGTAGTTTAGGCCATAACGGGGCTGGGACCCTGTTCTGTTTCGCGTCGAGCCAGGCTCGACGCGGTTTAAACGGCGTCCGGCATGGCAGATGCGTTTTATATTGTGCCACGTGGATGCCACGCGGGCTGGCCTTGGATCGCGAGTGTACGGGCCGGTCGTGTCGTCTGAACAGCGTCCATGATGGTCGACGCATTTCAGATTGCGACCCTGCGGTGTCAGAGTACGGTGTCGGTCTTGTCGTCTGAATGGCGTCGGTCTTGGGAGACGCATTTCAGAGTTCTGTCAGAACGGCCCGTCATGTCATCTAATAGGCGTCCGTACATCTCGACACGTTTTTAGGCTTTCTGGTTAACCCCGCGAACCCTCCTTCCTTTCCCTCATTTTCTCCTCCCTCTTCTCTCTCCTCTCTTCCCCGGCAGCTCCGACGGCTCTCCCTTCCCCTTCCTCTTTTCCTCCCACAATTTCATCTCTCCCTCCACTCCACTACCCCTCTACCTCTCACCACTACCACCACCACTTTCTTCGCGGCGTTCCATTCTCCGGGCGACGGCCGACGTCCCGGCGGAGTGGCGGCGTCCTCAGAGTACCGGCGGCGGTCTGCGGTGCGACGGTGTGGCGGCGGAGCCAGGAGGAGTCCAAGAGACCGGTAGGGTGACGATTCCCTCAATGTTTTACTACTTTGAAGCATGCCGTGGGTCTATGGTTCTCGGGTAGAACAAGCATGTTTAGGAACTTTTCTTGATGGGGATGAGGGTTTCTAAAATGTGGTTTGGTAAAGATTAGCTTGCCCCTCTTCTTCCTCCGTTTGGTTTGATTTTGGGGCATTTGGGGGTGAAAAAGGGAGCCCTCGGGCAAGAAAACAGAACCTGGTTTATGTCCCTAAAAGACGTCATGAATGGACGACGCTAATTGTAATGGCGTCGGACCATCATGACGCCTTTTAGGCAGAAATCTAGCGATTGAGGTTCTCTGGAAATTCCGGGTTTTTTTAGTGTGAATGGCGTCTGAGGATGTCGACGCCTTTTAAAAAGCGGCTTCCCAGGACGACGCGTTTTAAAGAAGAATTAACCGTGGCCTATCCCTGCTTCTGTCACTGATATGCGACGAGGGATGGCGACGCTTTTTAATAGGCGGCTATCTGTGACGACGCCTTTTAGGCTATGTTCTGAGGCCGGGATTTCATGAACCAGTTTAGGAGACTTGAATGGCGTCGTCCTTGGTCGACGCGATTTAAGGCAGAACCACACTAATTCATGCCAGTAAAAATATGTTTACACTACTAGATAGTTGATTATATGCATGCTTTTAGTACATTCGATGATGATGTACTCTTCATGACCGGATGGCACTACGTTGTGTGTCGTGCGACCGCGGGCTTCTTACGTGACCGGATCGCACCGTGCCGTGTTTTGAGTTACTGTGGACCTGGAGTGACAGTTGTAGCACTTATCACCCTGTGTTGGTGTGGGTGGAGCACAGCGCCGGTGGGGGCGTGGGTGGGGTGACGCCTAGTGAGAGAGGGTCACCTGGTGAACCCCGTGGTTAGCTAGTACCGGTGTGGGTGTGGTACCTTCGGAGTGTCACTCATGCTGAGGGAAGGAGTAACCACCTGAGCCAGTTGGGCCGGAGTAGCTAGAACGCTATCCGAGGGGTTACTATTTGGTCTCAGCGGGTCGGTGTTTTCCCCACCTTTTTTTTTTTTTTTTTTTAAAGCCCAGAACTTATCTAGGACCCTGGGCAAGCCCTTGGAATTTTATTAAATGAATCAAATAAACATACAAGGGGGGGATATGCCACCTTACCCCTGGGAGATACAGCAAATAAGAAAGCAAAAAAGAACCCCCCAGGTACATAAGCCAATCAAAAACGAAAATGAGGAACGCCTGATTTGTCCATAGCCAATTCTCCTCTTACAGGAGGAGGAAGAGCAACATATGAAGAAAAAGTGCGAGACGTATAAGAAGAACAAGAGAAGTTTGCCAATGCGTCTGCAGCCTTGTTACATTCTCTGACCACATGTTGGAATTGAATAAGCATAGAGTTCTTCAGAGAGCATAAGTAATCCCACCAAGGATGAAGAATCCAAGGAATCTTCTGGCCATCAGAGTGAAGAAGCATAATTAAGACCTGACAATCAGACTCTATAATAAGAGAAGGAATCCCCATCTGAAGACACCTTTGTTTGTGTGGTTAGCGTGTTCTACCGAGACGTTGGTTGTGGGTTCCCTGGTAGACTGGTTTTAGAAATATGCATGTTAAATATATTCCGAATGCATGTGATTCATATCGAGATTTAGGAGTAGTAATTACTGCTTTACTTTTTTACAGTACCTTTAGTGTGTATTACCCTTGTGGGTGTGTCAGTGGGCAGTGGGGACCGGAGGATCCCTACTGAGTCTTTTCGTTGAGACTCACCCCTGCGGTTTTCAGGTGAGGGCTCTAGGCAGGCTTAGCGTAGAGTGTGCTGTAGTGAGCTGCGCACCGTCAGCGGTTGTTCCGAGGTATGCCCCGACGTAGTTGTTCTTTTTATTTCTGGCCTGTACGCTTAATTATTTCTTTTCAGTTGAAACATGTAATTATTTGCTGCGTCGAGTCGCATTGTAATAACTTTTAATTTCTGTACTTTCTGTTCAATTCAATGCGATGCAATGTTTAGCTTAGTTTATTGTTTATTTCCCAGACTTACTTAGATCCTGGTTTGATTCCAAATTAATGATTCGGTACCCATTTAGTAATCGGATCACCGATTATAGGGTGACGGGTCGTTACACATTCTCTCTTATCGTACCGAGAGCGAATGATTCCTTATTGACACTCAATTCCCTTCGACGGTATTCTTCTGAACCCGATCCTTGGCTGTTTAGAATTCCGTGGCTAGAGATTCATAAACCAAGGTCAAAGCACAAAAGTCCTCCGTCAAGGTGTCTTTGGTGTCTCAGGTCCGAGAACCATCGACGCAACTACGATAATAGAATCAAGCTGGTTGACAGTGAGGTACAGTACCATCCAACGATTCAGTCGGATCAATTCAGTAAACTCATTCTCTAATGAGCACCGACAGATTCGCCTTAGTGTTTCCACACAAGTGACTATGAGATCAGTCACCCTCATCGCATGAGCAGGAGTAATCTGTACTAGTATAACCGGATATCTGATGTCCTTCTCGGATATCCTCCGACTATGAACTATCAAGAATATGTGTGTTTAAGCGATCAGTCTCAATACTATGATCTCATCATAATTTGATCACTATCGCATATATTCACAGACTTCATTATGAAACGATAATTAATACGAATTATACATAATGAATATTATGTCATTATATTAATAAATGAACGAGATCATAAAGTCATATTAGCTTGTAGGCCACCTAAGACTAACATAGTCCACATTCTATCAATAGTTTGTTGTTGGGCCAAGACTATTTGCTCAATCAACTTGCATTGTTCTTCCTCATATTGACTTGACTGTTGCGGGGGTGGGTAATTGGGTTGATCTTTAGATTGTGGAGAGCAAGGAGAGGGAGAATAAGTGGATATTGAATACTCAGACTATCCTTTAAGATGGGCCTGATCATAATAATTGTGCTGGATTTGGCCCCAATCTTAGAAGTTTTGGACAGGAGGACTTTGAACATGGGCTTGATGGGATTCCCAAGTTGAATGAGAGTAGTTTTCCCATCTTAAGTTATAGAAATTGGAGAATGGATCACTACTTAGTTGGGAAGAACTTTGGATGGCCCAATTTTGAGAGTTGTTTTGATGTTGGGCCCAATTTAAGATGTCTTGGATAGGCAGACTTTGGGCCTGGTCTTGCTCAGATTCTTCCGAGAGATTAGGATGGGCTCCCCAATTTGCGTTGTAAAAGTTTGGGCATTGGTTGTAATCGGGTGGAGACAACCCTTGAATCATATAAGCCTGTTCTTGGGTAGATGGAGAAAATTGGACCTTATTTGGATAATCATTAGCATAATGGTCTGGAGTGGCCTACTTGTAATAGTTCTCCTGATATGAAAGTGAATTGTACGATGTGAGAGAGTTTTGATATGGGCCAAGAAATTGGTTAATTTGGATCCAATTCATGTTGTTTTTCTTATATATATATATTACTCAGACAAGTTAGCACATAATTATTCCTAAGACAACTATGGTTAAACTAACCTAAATGATGTTCTTCTCACAAATTAACCTATGTCTAACTTAGGTCCACCATCAGAATTATCAATCGGCTAGGTAAGAGGTGGGGTGGTGGGAGGCTCCTCCTTCTTTCGTAGGGACCTAATTAAAGAACCACTGACCCATTTAGGCGTTTGCCATTTGACTTCTAGCCTTAGACACTGATCTCCAAAAGTGATAGTGGGCTCAGGCTAGGCCCAAATCTCGTTGTGAACCCTAGATTGAATTCCTATCAGTTTGAATGGGCTTAGGTTAGTGAAAGAGTGAAAGGGATGGTTGTTTTTGGGCTAAATAAGGGTGATGAAATTCCCACCTTATTTTGTTAATGGACTTGCCCTTAAGATATTTTCAAGTGATGTGCACAACCAATTCAAACAAGGGATTATATGCAATCATGGAAATGCATGTAGCATGGTATTAAGGAAGGTTAAAGATCTCACCTTGTCCCCCATAATCTTCAACAAAATGGAAATTTATTAAAAAGGAAATTGTCTAGAAATGCAGTCCTAAATGATGCATGACCTAAACGTGGACAATTTTTAATCTTAGAATGTTGATTTTTATTGAGTTAAAGTTATTTTTTCTTAAAATTTAATGTCGCAATCTAACCAAAAGAGCAATAGATTTTTTTTTTTTTTGAAGCTTAAATATGCAAACTAGTTAAACAAGGAAGCTTAATAAAATAACACAAAAGTAGAGGTACGTACTTTAGAAAATTTGAAATTTTTACAGGAAGCCACTCTCTGCTTTTATGATTTTCTGGATTTTTTCAAAATTTTCTTATTTTCAAAAATAGTTTTCTTTTTTCTTGTTTTTTAGCTATTTTCCACTATTTTATGATTTCCTGACTTTTGCACCACCCCAACGGATATCAAGATCCTGACACTTTCTAGAGATCCATTTTTCTCATTTCCTGATTGATGTAGACAGGATTTATCACGACCGGATTCCAGAGCCGGAGCTGGAATCCGCAGAAGGGGATCCGGAGCTAGGCCGGATCGGTGTTTTGAGAGGCGGCCCGACGGGGATCCGGAAGGCGATGGAAGCAGAGGCGGAGCCGAGGGTCCAAGGCCGGAGGAGGCTCGGAGCGGGCTTGCCTTCGGGTAGTTGACCGAAGCTCCTTCGGCGCGAGACCGAGTCTCCTGTTGTGGGGCGGCCGGCGATCGGCGTCGAGACCAGGGGGAGGAATCCGAGGTCGGCGGCCGAGACCGACTCGGGGAGGTCGGCGATGATTCGAACCGAGCCCCTGCAGGAGGGAAAGAAGAAGAAGAACCAGTCAGCAGGAGTCCCGGGCGTCAGTCCTGGGGAACCCCCTCCGACGGTCAAGTTAGCTTCTGAAGAAGATTCGATTCAAGAAGCAAGAAAGAGTAGCTATAAAGCTATTCGGAAGCTTGGGGAGGCATCCGTTTTTTCCACCACCTCCTTGGCTACAAATAGCAGGATACTTATAGCGGAGGGTAGCGGATGGTTAACGGTGGCAGCCGATATAGGACTAAAGGAGGCTTACTGACAAACCGTCATAGCGTCTGATCCGCCACCGGAGTGGGCCGGACCCGGCTACCGGACCGAAGGGGGTTGGGCCGCTGATGGGCCGAAAGTTGCTGGTCCCTGGGCTGCCGCGTTGCTCCCGGGCCGCAGGCTGGTGGGCCGCTGACGGGCTGAAGCCTGTTGGGCCGGGAGCGAGGGTGCCGCTTATAGGCCGAAGGCTACTGGGCCGCTGGCGGGCCGAAGGCTCCCGGAGGGCCTGGTACTGCTGCTGCTGGGCTGATCTGGGCGCTGGGCTTGTTTTAATGGGCCGAATCGGATTCTGCCTCATCACTGATTTTTACAGATTTTGTTCAGATTTTTCTTGAATTTTTCCTACACACAATTAAAAGACAATGTTAAGCTAGATTGATTCTATACAAAAAGAAAAAAAGGTGAAGATAGAGGTATACACAAGAACACCTAAAATTAATCAACATAAAAAGTACAAAAATCTCTCCGGCAACGGTGCCAAAAATTTATCAATCACACACGTGCGTCGTTAAACACTCACGCAACCGTCAATTTAAATTAAATCAAACTCATGTACTTTAAGCATATGGGATGAAGCATGTGGTGAGCGTGGGTCAAATCCACAAGGAGATCTCAGATTTTAAAGTTGAAAGTATTGAATGTTTTGAGAAAAAATAGATAAGAAAGAAGAGAAAACGTAATGATTTGATAGAAAATAATTACACCTAGTCGGACTTACTACGAACTCACAAAAGGAGCACCTCTAAACGAGCATAATTAGACTATCTACTAAACTAAGACTACCACTAAAATACAGAGAAAAGGAAAGGATAAAAGAGGGTCGGCGGCTGCTCTTTGTGGTTTCCTTGGAGAAAACGTTAGAGTATCCTTCTTATTAATTTTCTTGTCCAAAATGCGGCTGCTCTTTGTTGTTTCCTTTGAGAAAACGTTAGAGTATCCTTCTTATTGATTTTCTTGTCCAAAATGTCCTTACATTATCTTGTGCACAAAAATAAATGTTATTCTTCAGATTTGAACTCGGGTCACGCCAACAAGCACCAAGTAGTCCAACCAACTGCGCCACATATTATTTATGTCATGTTCATAAAAAATAAATTAAAATTAGATTTTTGTGTTGAACATAATAACAATTATATTCAAATAAAATTATTTTATATCTCGGCTTCGCCGAAAACCTACAAATGCGCTATACTCAGTTTTTCACATGAAATGACGATGTTTTTAACTCGGAATTTAACAAAATTGGTGTCGTTAGAAAGTACATAAAATTATCTATCATCACATGCAGTTTTGCACATAAAAGTATGAGTATAATGTATAATTTTAATCTATTAATGCTAAAAAATACATAATTATCATATGCCAAGTCACGATAGCTTGAATTTTGCAATAACACACCTTCCACTATCTGATAAGTACATTCTACAAAAATTGTAGTGGAAGAAGGAAGGAACAAAATGGAAACATATGCCAAAACATTGGCACTACAAAAATCGCAAACCTTCACTTGGTGAGTAAGAGGATTAACTTGCAAACAACCAACTTACGTAAGTGACAGATGAAAATGCATCTTGATGAAAAGATTAAAGATCAACTGACCACCACAGAAGAATCATAAGCACTAGAA
This sequence comes from Zantedeschia hybrid cultivar, assembly GCA_030544215.1. NCBI lineage: Eukaryota > Viridiplantae > Streptophyta > Magnoliopsida > Alismatales > Araceae > Zantedeschia > Zantedeschia hybrid cultivar. The sequence continues at coordinate 28,532,088 of JARZZO010000003.1, read as the reverse complement.
CTATAGGCCACAGTAGCGGCTAGCAGGGGAAGCAACCAGTAGTGGCAGCAACAACAAAAACTATGTAAAATACTCATATGATCAATTTTTCTGAAAGAGGATGTCTCATCAGATATCCTGACACAAAGAATACCAGAAGAACTCCCCATAAGGAGAATTGAATACAAGACAAAAAATGAAATAAAATGTTTACTTCGTAGTTAGGGAATGTACTCAAGCATGTTGTGGGCAACACTAGAATGGGCATCTACGCTGTCCTAGTGCAGTCCTCCAAAGCTCCCTACCTCAATAGCATCCACCTACATAGTATTTCCACAAAGAAGGTGATCAGAAATGCCACAGCCAACCAACAATTGTGTCAAAGGCTCTTGAGAGAGAGCTATACAAGGAAAGACATGGGGATTGGAGAGGAAAGAGATAAAGAAAGAGCAGTGAACTTGGCAATCAGTAAGGAGATACTCATGGTGGGTGGGATGGGGGTGTTCCTTGCTGAAGATAGAGGTAGATTGCTGGAATAAGAGAAACATATATAGATCCACAAGATCTACTCCTGGAGGATGATCATTTTTCGCCATTGGAGGTTGGGATGCTGAAAAATGCAAGAGAGGAAATGAACGTACCCACAGCTCCACCTTCCTGGTCACTGCTTCCTCTTCTTCTTAGCGTCCTCCATATGCTCGTCACCGCCGCAACCCTCCTTGAGCGTAGGCACCACACTACTACCGTGGAAGATGGATCCAGCGGCTCCTCCTCTCATGCATCTCCTTGCTCCCTCCTTGGCGCCTGTAGGACCTAGATAGTGGGGGACAATGTGGGGGGAAAGGGGGACTGTTGTGCACACAGGATCTGGGGGGAACAAAATGCCCCTGCACAGCGTCGCAGCAGCAGTGGTTCTGGGGCCCCAAGGTTTGGGGGTTGGAATGTGAAGATTTAGGGGAAGGAGATAGGTTTGAAGAAAGGCCCGCCAATGTTTTTGTCATTTGCCGCCTTCGACCAAAAGGGAATTTAGGACTTCTCCTATGTTTTGGGTTTTAAAAGGTTAGATTATTACCTACTACTTTTTATACAGTATGCATAAATATGATATTACCAACGAGTTTGTTTTTATTATAAATAAAATATTATTTCTTCTCAAAAAATATAGGTAAATACTTATCTACACCAACAACTAATCGTAAGGGTAGGTATACATTGACTTTCTTGTAGTGAACTTTTACTTTAATGTACTTTTGCTCTTTTTGCTATTATGGGTACCTGCGTGGGAGGTAGAGTTCGCCAGATCTTTACTAAGCCTGGTGTGTCTCACTCTCTTAACTTTTTCAGGTGATGAGTCCAAGTCCGAGTAAGAGCAGGAGTGGTCTTGGAGGCACACAACTAGTTGTCGAGTCATCCGGGGTATGTCCCATATACTTGCATTTTTATTTCTGTAGGCCTATACACACTTATTGTTATTTTAATTCGGGTGGACTGTACTATATTTGCAGGACTTACGTACTGTAATGACTTAAATTATTTTCTTGTTTTATTTTACAGTGTGCTGCCTTTATTTAGCTTAGTTGCGCACATTCATACTCAAATGTGTGTATGATCCTAGTACGTTACCATCAACATTAATAGGAGACCCGTTAATTATCGGTTATCGAATTGTGGGTGGTTACAGATGGCATTGTTGTTTTCACATTAAAACTTTTGTTTCCCGTGTTTAAACAAGGAAAAGAAATATTTTTCTTTTTGAATATAGCATGTCATCGTAGTATATGCTTTCTTGTTAATAATCTATAGACGGGAAGACAATTTTCTGCATCTGTAAGGCGGTCAACTCACTTCGCACGGATAGTTAATCTGCATCTGTCAGGCTTCGAACTCATGAACTGGTCCACAAAACCTAAGACTAATTTCCAACTCGCAAATAATTGATCGGTTGGAGCTTCACAAATCAGACGATGTATGATTACGTACTGATTGTTCCAGCAACCTGCATCGGAAGTGTAGGTGACGGTGTACTCTCTAATCTATTGGTCAGCCGCTTACAGCTGCAATTTTAGGGGCAATTCGGAAGTGTTGGTGAACGTGCAATTTTAGTTGAATTGCGCATCAAGTACTCGTAGCACTACAAGGAAAACAGGATTTGTCAGCGGCTAAGAGCCGCTGACAAATCCTAAAGAGCCGCTGACAAAAACTTATGTCAACGGTTGCTCAGCCGCTGACAAAACCGTGGACAAAAGTCCCGTTGGCATATATTTGTCAACGGCTATACAAAGCCGCTGACATATAATATATATGTCTACGCACAGTAGCCGCTGACATATGTGTCATATGTCAGCGGCTACCTAAAGCCGCCGACATATATATTATATGTCTACACACAGTAGCCGCTGACATATAATACATATGTCAGCGGCTACTTAAAGTCGCTGACATATACAACTTATGTCCACGGAGGTTAACCGTTGACAAATGATACATATGTCGACGGCTAGAGTTAGCCGCTGACAAAGAATATTTGTCAGCGGCTCTAAACCCGCTGACAAATGGATTTGTCAGCAACATGAGCCGCTGACAAATACTATTTGTCGACGGCTATGAAGCCGCTGACAAAAGTTTGTCTGCGACAGAAGCCGCTGACAAAAGTTTGTCTGCGACAGAAGCCGCTGACAAATGTTATATATATCAACGGCTTTCCTAGCCGCTGACAAATAGTTACTAAGAAAAAAAAATAAAAAATAAAAATATTAAATTATATATTAAACTATATAGATATCTCATATTTACTTATATAGAAAAATTGATTCACTTATAAATCTTAATTTAATGTACGCTAGTAACTATGATTTGAAGAAGAAGATAGTATCAGACAACTATCTTGGTGTGATCAGCATGTCAAAATAACCGTAGACAGGTACATGGCGTGCTATCATGTTCAAGAAAAAGGCAATCAGACTGCAAAATGACCAAACTAAATCCTGAAAACAAAGCATCCCATGGAGAAATTGAAAAACTGACTACATAGTTGTGATCAAGATATTGGAAAACCTTGGGGTATATATGGTAAGTACAATGCTGATGTTGCTATATGGATGTTGATGTCGAGTCTGAGCTAGGCCACAATTGTTGCTGGCATACAGTTGGCTGCTGGATAAACCATTTAGGAAATAAGATGAAGCGGCTCCTTGAACTGGTCTAAGAGCATGGCCACATATCTCTTGGTAAGGTAAAATAGTCTCACAGAAAGGCCACGTATCCCCAAGTTAAACAGGCGTCACTATGTAACAGATGTGGGCTAATGGAGCCTTGGCTGCAACTGCAACAAAAAAAAAGGAGATTTGTAAGAGGGGGGGGGGAGGTAAAGAACTGCTCCAGTGACTACTTGACTGGCTTCAGGGAAAAATTGGCTGTGGCGGCTTGCAGTGGTAGCAGTAGCTTATGATGACAACATGATGAGCAGTTGGGCAAAGAGCAACAGAAGCAAGATCTTCAGCACCAACTGTCATACCAAGATTATCATTGTATGATAGCAGGCTGAGAGTAGGAGTTTGCCATGACTAAAAAAAGGTTGGCTTGCCAAAGATTGGTTGCAGGTGTGGTGGCGTGTATCGGTGTTCTGTGGTTGGTGATGCATATCTAGGCAAAAGTGTTTCCTGCTACATAGATCCTCTTATCTCCCTCTCGAGAGAAAAAGAGGAGAAGATGGGCAGTTGATATTCACATCTTGTCCATTGAATCCCAACAATCATCTTCCCCGCAATCCCCCACCCCTTCCATGATCTGTGCTTTCAAATTTGCTTTCCTTTTTCATTATGTGTCATGTGGTTCGCTGCAAAAACCAGCCAATTCAGTCTGGAGCTGACCAATTTCAATTGGTATCTGATTAGGACCATCCAATTCAGTCAATTTTGGGGTTTAGTTGAGAAAGTTGGTTCCATGTAAAATGATTAGAAAAAAAGCTAAAATAAGTTTTTAACCAACCTGATCTGGGTTGAGCTGAGGTTGACTGACTATGAACTGGTTTCAAAACTATAAATCAGTTTGGAACTGGATTTTTTTTCCTTTACTATTTTGACATATTTAGATAGTTTATGACTATTTCAAAATAATATATGGAGACCTAAAGGTTCCCAGAAGTGCATGGGCAGCAATGTTGATGTAGCATTAGAAGCAGCTGATGATACCAAAAAAGGCCAAAAGCCTAAACAGCTATATGATGGTGCTAAAAAACCAGCCACTTCAGGCTGGAGCTGACCAATTTCAATTGGTATCTGATTAGGACCATCCAATTCAGTCAGTTTTGGGGTTTAGTTGAGAAAGTTGGTTCCATGTAAAATGATTAGAAAAAAAGCTAAAATAAGTTTTTAACCAACCTGATCTGGGTTGAGCTGAGGTTGACTGACTATGAACTGGTTTCAAAACTATAAATCAGTTTGGAACTGGATTTTTTTTCCTTTACTATTTTGACATATTTAGATAGTTTATGACTATTTCAAAATAATATATGGAGACCTAAAGGTTCCCAGAAGTGCATGGGCAGCAATGTTGATGTAGCATTAGAAGCAGCTGATGATACCAAAAAAGGCCAAAAGCCTAAACAGCTATATGATGGTGTTAAAAAACCAGCCACTTCAGGCTGGAGCTGACCAATTTCAATTGGTATCTGATTAGGACCATCCAATTCAGTCAGTTTTGGGGTTTAGTTGAGAAAGTTGGTTCCATGTAAAATGATTAGAAAAAAAGCTAAAATAAGTTTTTAACCAACCTGATCTGGGTTGAACTGAGATTGACTGACTATGAACTGGTTTCAAAACTATAAATCAGTTTGGAACTAGATTTTTTTTCCTTTACTATTTTGACATATTTAGTTAGTTTATGAGTATTTCAAAATAATATATGGAGACCTAAAGGTTCCCAGAAGTGCATGGGCAGCAATGTTGATGTAGCATTAGAAGCAGCTGATGATACCAAAAAAGGCCAAAAGCCTAAACAGCTATATGAGGTCATGACAGAAGCTATGATGCACTGGATGAACAATAGTGGTTGTGGAATGTGGAGCAGAACTTTTTTGGATATTGTATTAGAAAGATTGGCACTGAAAGGAATTCTCTCTGTTTTCAGAAGCCCAAAATAAATACAAGATTTGGTAGTTAATAGAGCATTCATCAGTACAGTGTGAGTCACCACATCTTAACACAATTTCAGGGCTAGTTGTGCATGGTTCATGAGTTCGAAAAGCTAGATATTTGAAGACCGTCAAAAGAACGTGATTGTAATTAGATATCTAACATGGAAAAGAAGTTAGGCACCAGCAGCAATAATTTAAAATTTACCTGTGGAATAAGAAGTGGAATAGTCGAGATATCCTTTTCTCTTTCTTTCCTTCTCTCTAAAGAATAAATATCAACTGCGAACCTATATGAAAGCATGTCAAGTTAACAAGTAGCCAATAGATCAACTAAAAATAACCTTCAACATACCATAAAAACTTACCTTCTAATGTCAACAAGTAGTTCTTTTGGTTCTGCCCTCAAAAGTGAATCCAAAAGCAACATAATTGGAGGGTTAGCTGAAGAGTGAAAGCTCTGGCCAAAGTGACATAGTATTAGTGAAACATATATACATACATTGTATCATTTAACAAAATGGCATGAGTAAAAAAAGAACATGCAATATATGTAAGGGCAATTGAGATTAAAACAAGGAAAAGTATAACCTTTCTTTTATATGGCCTCCTACCTTATAAATTGTACTCCTCCAAGGAGTGCATGATGCACTGATCTCACATCTCTTTGTATCATTTAACGCATTTCTGGCGCATTTCCCTTGAGGTGCAAATACTAACTTAGATAAATGTGATCCCTCTCCCACCACAGGATTCTTCCATTTCTTCCCCGTTCTTTTTGAGATGATTTTGAATGCATCAGATTTCTTTCCCTCACCTATCATATTTCCTGCCTTCCACCACTACTACCACCACTACTATTACTAATGATGATGATGATGATAAGAATCAATTAAGGCATTTTTAATGATAAATGGGATGTGCACAATTAATAACGACATGGCGGTTTTAGGGCTGAGGAGTAAGGATGCAAATGGTCGTTAACCTGGTGCTGAAGCTTAAAAAAAAGATGCAAAGACGTGTATTTCTGAACACGAGTATCTCATTATCCATCCAAAATAAAAGTAGTGAACTTAGAAAAGCACAAGGTATTACCACGCAGATCCATCAAACAAACTTAGAAAAAAAATAAACTAAGAAGGAACCAAGACAAGATGTAAGAGATCTCAGATTTTGCAAGGCGAACAGATAGAAAAAGGGAAGAAACGACACTTTTTTCTCCTCAATGCATGCACCCAAAATCACCATGGAAAATGTGCTTAGACCAAAAATAGAAAAACATATTTCACTGATCTTTCTGCCTAAAAAATGTAATGCTTAGACCAAAGGTAAGAAAACATGTTTCACTTATCTTCCTGCCTTAAAAAATGTAAACACCATACACTCAAACTTTCAAGCAGTTCATGAAAAGGGCCACGAGACATCAGTTTTAGAACATAAATTATATATTTCCAGAAACACGAAAAAAGCAAGATACAGCTGAATGAGGAAATTAAGATACCTCTTTCTTTGGAGATTCAGCCGGACAAGTTTCCTCAAGAACCTCATCTTTTGGAACCTGTGGCAGGTAGAAATAGATGTATCCTTTGAAGGAATGCAAGATGAGCCTAACAATCCAATGAAGATAGATGTATCCTTTGACTAGGCAAAACAATCAATGGAGATCCAAGTGAAAGAAATTAAAGTTAACCTGTGAAATCTTGGGAAGGTCTGAGAGCTTCCTATTTTTAATTAAGGCAAGGATCAACTCAGTCTTCTCTTCAACATACTCTGTGCACATAACCTGCCAGCAATAAATTCGGTTATAAAAGTTATATATGGGGTTTTTAGAAATTACCATCCACAATCGACCATACTTGGAGATCAACCCCCTCTAATCTTGGTATTTATTTATAGCACCCCATAATTATCTGTTTATTTGATAAACCCTCTTTTGAGGTGTTTTCCAAAAAAAACATGGACTTATTCCTAATTTGGGGGGTCCAGAAAATTACATGAGATTTGAGGGTTCAATACCTAAATACGTAGATTGTATGGGGTAATTTTTATAAAACCCTTCATATATCAATGTTCCATGTTTATTTGCCATCATTTGCCATCATCATCATCATTAAATGGAAAACCAAAGACACATGATTGTTTTGAATGGAATACCAATGAGTTGTCTCATGTAGAATTTTCTATTTCATGACAAAACCTCTTTAATGTTCCTCAAGATATGGAGTCAGCGGTTTCCCACCAAATAAAAGTACTTAAAAATACATCCATTTAACTACTGAAGACTTCCACATTTAAAGGTTGTATTTAAAAAATTTAAGTATCATAGAGATTACTTTTGTTACCATATTTCTATACACAATTCCTTAGTGTTGCTACAGGTTTCTCCTAAATATTATAGACAGCAATCCCATTAAAAAGTTTATAATCGTCATGATTAAGTTGTATTCATACCAAGTTGGACATGGCTTATGACCTGGTGGTTAGTTTCTCTGGCCATTTGTCACCGTAATATCGATGTACTTTTGGATCAAGACTCGATAGAGACAAGTTGGCAAGAAAAGAATGCTTGCACTTAAGTAGATGAATGTCCAATTTCTACTTGCTGCTAGCAAGTCATTTGTGAAATAATAATAAAACAAAGATAATGATGTAAATGTGAGAACTGGAGCAGACATGAAAAGAGTTAAAAGCAGTGATAAGATTAATATGAATATGAACTGTAGACGCCTGAACATCTTTATCAAGTGTTTGAGTCCCTTTTTGGTTGTGTTGAGTCCATCACTTATATGATCGAAAACTATACGAGGTCTTCTCTTCTTTTGGGGCCTTATTTTTAAGAAGAAACAATGTCTTAATTGAAGGCAATAAGTCTGCACTTGATCTATTTTAGCCATTTGTGAAACATGCGAGAAGTGACCAAAAAATGAGGGTTGGAAACACCTCCAGCAGAAGCCACATGCTGGCCTATGAAGGGGAAGAATAAGGAGGAGGAAGAGAGTAGGAAGAAGAAAGGGCATGGCAGTGGCTTCAGCAAGTTCAGGCTGGGGAACGGACAGCACCGGATGTGTGGGATGGAGGTGGAAGCATGCTTGAGTGTTGGTGGGGAATGCTTGAGCATGGACAGTGGCAAATGTTCCCAGTTGGTGGCAATGGCATATTTAGGGTAGCACATCGATGGCATGTGCAAGTGTGGGGTCATCAACTATCGGTGGCAGCTCCTCTTTCATTCTTCCCATATAACTCAAGGCATAGGGAATGTGAAACATAGGTATTTAAAAAATGTTCCTCATAAGATTTCTCATTCCCCCTTTTCTGAAGGCCATTTCCCATTTTGTTTCTCGCTTGTTTCCCATTTCTGATTTCGAAGTTGGCAGGGTCATTTCTTTTCACTTTCAAGGTCATAGTATTATTGAATTTTATCATCATCTTCTTGGGCATCGCTTATGTGGTGCTATGTGTCTTAGTTTCCTGACATTTTTTACGCTATTTCTGCTATCTTCGTTTTCTATTAATGCAAAGTGTGTGATTTGTCTTTTTCCTTAATTGTGGAAACAAAGAATTGGCCAAGATAGATTGTTTTGGGGATGTAAAAGTTGGACAGCAATTCAGTGTACTCTTGCTGATGGCACTTTTGGTGGGTGATGAAATAGAAACACCAAAAGCATTGATCAGGGGACCATTGAGTCCAAAATCGGAGCTAGTTGCCTTGTTTTGAGCTGCATTGCTTTGATGACAAGCCTTGTCACAAGAGGAGCCTCTATGATGCCCAAATTCGTTCATGCCACCGTCATGTGTTGAGAAAAATAAGCGAGAAGTGGTGGCTATGCAGCTTGAGAGGGTGAGGGAATCCTGATATCTGATGGAGAGGAGAGTAGGAAACCCCCCATTCTCTACATGCATGGTCCAACCCTATACATCTAGTAGTTCAGGAACTGACTGAACAATGGATGCTGTTTACTTTGCTTTGCAGTGGTTAATTTTCTGCAGCCTTGTATGACAATAGAGATGGTGGGTTTTGTGCTTGGATTGAGATACTGTGGTCTGGTTGAGGTGCCGTATATCAATATTCTGTTGCTTGCCTCCTACTATTTTTATATTTGGGGACCTGATGCAAGAACTTTATCCAGCCTCAAGTGTCTCAAGTTGAAGTTTATTGAAGCACTACTGTTGTTGTGAGCTGGGTTTGAACAATTGAAAACCTGAAGCATGGCATAATTAATCTAGTGCTGGGGTTGCATGAAGCTGGTAATTTTGGGGTCACAAAACCTGCTTTCTGATTGTATCTACTGTGCCAGAGATATATGGATTTAGTATAGGTGCATAGTTTCTAGTTGGTGGCATGGACCTGGTATGCTTATGCTTCAACTACAACGAAGCTACAACGACTCTGGTAGGTGGTACTAGTTTATAGTTTACTCAGTTTAAGCTCATTAAGATGAATATGACTATGGCGATCATGTCTATATGGTGATCAAAAACAGATCACATCACCACAAGAAATGAACTTGAACCCCAATTGACAGAACCCCCATCAAATTCTTCACATTACAAGGAGAATTTATGCTGCACCACATGTTAAGAAATCCCTTTTCAACATAGTAGCTACCAACAGAGAATCAAAGTCGATCAAAGTTCCAACCATAGCAAGATCATAAGTGGCAGTAACCTAATCAGAAGCAAAATTGCACAATAGTGGGTTCAAGGCCTTCTCACTTGGGAGACCACACGGTGCCGGATGTCCTGAGCCAGCCGGTCCTCCTCCTCTCCATGCGGCGACAAAGCCGCCCCGTGAGCATGGCCGTGGGTGTGGACGTGCTCCGCGTGCTCCCCGTCCTCGCCGCCGTCGTCCACCGGCCGGGCCTTGCTGAACTGCGACCTCCGGTAATACCCTCTCGCGCACGTGTCCACCATCAACGTCCCCAGCGCCGACACCATCGCCACGAACCCGGCGAGCACCACGGTCACCCAACCGCGAGCACCACGGCCCTGCCGTCGAGCCGCGAGCAGCAGCCGCAGCACCGCCCCCTGCCGGCAAGCAACAGCCGCAGCATCACCCCCTTCCTTCTAGCCGGCGAGCAGCCGGCGAACCGCATCACCGGCCCCTGCTGGCGAGCCGCATCACCGCCCCTTGCCGGCAGCCGCAGCATCACCTCCTTCCTTCTAGTCGGCGAGCAGCAGACGCATCACCGCCCCCTGCCGGCGAGCCGCATCACCGCCCTCTGCAGGCAGCCGCAGCATCACCTCCTTCCCTCTAGCCGGCGAGCAGCAGCCGCATTAGCGCCCCCTGCCGGCGAGCACCTCTGCCTCTGACGTTGGATCCCCAAGCGCCGCAACCACGCCGCCGGGAAAAATTTTGCGCCGCTGCCCCAACAGGTTCCTCCCTGTTCTTGTCCCAATACTAGAGTTTTGAGGGAGACAGGGAAAGGGGCGGGCTCGGGAGGGAAACAAGGAAGGAGCCTGCGGGAATTTTTTTGGAGAACTTTTGTCAGCGGCTACAAGTAAAGCCGCCGACATAGAGCAGATATGTTAACGCCTGCGTCTATAGCCGTTGACATATAGTTTTTACTTTTTTTTATTTATTTATTTATTATATACGTCGACGGGTAAATAAGAACCGTTAACATATAACCTACATATGTCAACGGCTACAACGTAGCCGTTGACATATATTACCTATATGTAAACGGTTATCCTAGCCGTTGACATATAAATCTATTGTAAACGGTATTTTCTTAGCCGTCGACTAATATTCTTTTTGTCGATAAGTGTCTATAGTCGTGGACATATATTCGCTGACAAATCCTGTTTTCCTTGTAGTGTAGACCAGTGACATTTTTCAAGACTAAAACCTTGCTCAATCCGTCGTCAAATATTTTATTTCAGTCTTCAAATTCGCTACAAAAGTTCAATATGGGCTGATGCAAATTGATGAAGAGAAGGAAGAGCTTACAGATGCAAATGGGACTTGCAAGGGCCTGATCAACCGCAATTACCAGCGGCGAACCCAACTCTACGGAAGCCGATGTCAAAGGTAATATCAATTCCCCGCTCTTGGATATTTCCAATGATGCCCACATCATCGTTCCGGTCATTCGAGCCGAACGCTAGGCAGACCCGCGAGCGCGCGTCATTTATGGGCTGCCCAGGCTTGAGTACGAGGTTGGCACTGCCAGCGAAGTGAAGTGTGATGGTTGGGATCGCCGGGTTCCGCACCTCTTGCTGAAATCGTAGCAGGTGTCCAGATTTCCTAGGATCCGCGAGGTTGGCACTGTCAGCCGATACTTCTTCATGCTGCTGCGAACAGTGTTCCTGAGTTCCGCGTAGGCCACGGGCGGAAGATAAGAGAACGTGGTCCGAGAGTCTATGATAGTGCCGACATTCTGGAAGATTGTGGGCGGCACATGCAGCCGTTGCCTGCCCACCGTGATCCCAAGCAGGTCGATGAAGTACATGGTGAGGTGGAGCGATCTGGAAGGCTGCATGGGCGTGTACATTGATGACTGGACAGCCCTCCTACCAATGGTTAGGTGGCCCGAGAGGCTGCTCGAGGGGGGGAGGCAGTAGGAGAAGACCCTGCCCATACTACCAGGTGCTAGCTGCCATATCAACGAGGGATAGGTGCGCCCGAGGCCAAGAATGCCCGCAGCGCTCTACTAATAAGGTGGTTGCTCTGGCCACACCCGAGCACGAAATTGAGGAACGTGGTTGTGTTTGTCAGTGTCAGAGTTTCAGTGGCAATGAGGCCAGCGCTGCGCGATGAGTTGTGGCCATAGGCGATATGATATGCGCAATTGTTACCGGAGGCCCCCCTGTTTTCGGATGGCAGGTTGGCGCACTGTGGAGCGGTGAAGGGGACATTGCGGTAGGAAGACGAGGTGGATGGGTTGAACTTGGGCTCTTGCTGCTCGTAGCAATTCTGGCAGGGCGTGCATTGGACCCAGCAAATGTCGCTTCCGGTGTCAATGACGACGGTCTGGTCCCTCTTAGGTGTGCCGATGCCGATGGTCACGACGTAGGTCATGGCACCGAGGAAGGCCCCGTGTAGCGTCCGAAGGATGATTGGGCCTTGCCCTAGATTTTCCATGGTCGCGTTATCTGGGGTGCCGATGGCACGTCGGATACGGTTTCGGTAGTAAGCAACCGTCAGCATGTCTAGGGAGAGCATCTGGTGAAGGTCCGGTTGTGCATCGCTGGAAGGGGAGCAGGGCCCATACCGATGAACAAGTTTGAGCGAATTCCGGTTGGGTACTGAACATGCACAAACTTGTATTAGTTAACTACTGTTACATAGCATGTAAGTGTTGATAATGTAAACATGTAGAACATGTTTACATCAACATGGACAAAAATCAATTAAAATCGACAACATGTAGAACCTTGCGATGTAGTGCAGACATTGGCAGGCATCAATGTCTCCATTCTGAAAACTTGAAAGCCCTTGTCATCGCCGTGGACCTTGCTGCCATGAGTAGACAGAAGCAGGGACAACCACAAGACGCACTTGATGAGGGACAGAACAGTAGCCATGGGGTCTCTTTGCTGTTGGAGATGCACTGCATTCCTCGTCGGTCGTGATTTTAACCGCAGATGTGGACGATGGCGCAGAGAGTCCTATCCGGGGGGGCTGGGCTAGGAGGATAGGGCGTAGTGACCCTCGTCGTGGAGGAAGGAGCCCTAGCAGCGACCTCCACCCCCAGTGTGGAGGGAGGGCTGGGCAGACACACCGCCGCCATGGATGTGTTAGTTGGGAGGACGGTGCTGATGCAGCATCACAGGCGGAGGAAAGATATAGGATGACACTGTGAAAGCGGGCCAGTGACGGAGAGAGCTGGTCGGTGATCGAGAGAGTTGGGCGTCCGTGTGCCGAGACGGAGCGCTCCGATCTGCGGGGGACGACGGAGGAGGAGTTGGAGTTGAGCGGACAGGAGGAGCTGGCTGAGGAGGGAGTTGGGGTAGGGCCGGCTGAGGAGGGAGTTGGCCAAGTAGGGCTTTTCTTCGTAAAACAAGAGAGAAGGATATTTTGGTCCAAGTAATTTACCGGTGCTGGTAAGAAGAATATTCCTTAGAATATGCTTGATAGCCAATGATTATGTCCTTAAAAATTCAAGCTAACAATCATATTTTAATCGGCTCACGAGTCGATCTACAGGGAGTTAAATTTTTAACTTTGAAAACTTTGTAATTTAGTTAATCTAAAAAAAAATGACGATTGTTTAGGATTTTTAATACTTTAGAGTTCAATTATTCTAAAAATAACGAAAACTTGAATTAACTAGTTATACTAAATGATTAATTATTCAATTAATCAGTACACAAGCTAATTGACTTAAGATTAAAAAGAAATCTAATTAACTAAACTAGTTCTGAGTAAACAAACACCACTAATGTAAGGAAGAAATAACCATTAATTGAATAAATGTTGAACAAAAATCTCATTAACCACTAATCATCTAACAGTAACAGCACACATCTAAACTAACAAAATAATTAATAGAAAATTAAATAAACGAACACATGCAGCAAATAGGGGTTCGGAAGGGGCTCATGTGCATGTGGGGTGGCTCACTGGACCACGGGGGGTACGTGGAAGACGCGAAGTGGCAGCGGCGCTTTGGACCAGGCCTAGTGCGTAGAGGACGAGGCAGCCGGCGCGGCAGGTGAGGTGGAAGGTGTTAGTTTTAGGTAGCCTACAAGCCAATCTAACTATATAAATCTCGTTCATTTATTAATATAATGGCATAATATTCATTATGTATAAATCGCATTAATTCTCGTTTCATAATGAAGTCCGTGAATATATGCTATAGTGATCAGATTACGATGCGATCATACTAATGAGACTGATCACTTAAACACACATATTCTTAATCGTTCATAGTCGAAGGATATCTAAGAAGGACATCTGATATCCGGTTAGACTAGTACATATTCCTCCTGCTCATATGATGAGGGTGACTGATCTCATAAGTCACTTGTGTGGAGACACTAAGGCGAATCTGTAGGTGCTCATTGGAGAATGAGTTCACTGAACTGATCCAACTGAATCGCTGGATGGTATTGTACCTCACTGTCAACCAGCTTGATTCTATTGTCGCAGTTGCGTAGATGGTCCTCGGACCTGAGACACCAAGGACACCTTGTCGGTGGAATTCTGTGCTTTGACCTTGGTTTACGTATCTCTAGCCATGGGATTCTAATACGCCAAGGATTGGGTACAGCGGAATACCGTTGAAGGGAATTGTGTGTCAATAAGGAATCATTCGCTCTCGGTACTTAGAGGGAGAATGCTCTAGGAAGGATTTGCGGAAGTCCCTGGCCAGGGTGGACGATAATATCGGGAAATGAGTTTTCCGATATTCATCAGTGGCATCCAATCTAAGTGAGTCGACCGGTTAGGGTTTGACAGCTCGCCATACCTTGAGTTGACTCGAGTGCATTGTACGAATGAAGGATTATATCCACGCGATAACTGTCGGCGGAAAGGTTCCAAGAGTGGGTTACTTAACCCCAATACCTTCCGGGTTCACGCGCTGTTGCTTGGCACCCAACGTGATCTGAGGCCCGGTCGAATTCGATGTGCGACATCAATTCGATTGATTAATTAATTAATAAATGATTATTAATTGATTAACAAAGCCAGTGAGGAGTCACTGGGCTTGTTGGGCCATTAACTGGACTGGTACTTGGGCCTAGAGGGTCACATGCAAATGATTCTCAAGGCGATGGATACATAAGTGGGTTTTATACAAACCGGGGGTTTTTATGAAAAATCGCGCGGTTAGTATAAAACATAGCGAACGGGCTGAGCAGGCCAAGCTGGTGCTAACCCTAGCCGCCCTCCTCTGTTTCTCTCTTTCTCTCTGGCGTCCAAACAGATCCAGATCTGCTCCGCCGCTTCTCCGAATCCCGTTCGACGGGAAATCGACCGCGACCGGCGGAGGTTTCATGGGCTGCGAAGAACGAGGAACGCGAGGATATCCCTCGCAGGGAGGATCGCGTGGACTTTGCTAGAAGCCGGGCACTTGCGCGGCTTGCGGTGTCGCACCGACGAAACCGAACGGTTGCGGATTCGAATCCGCACACGGTGAGAACTTCGATTATCCGATAATCGATTTTAGTTTTTCAAAACGGGAACGGATCGCTGTTTAATATTTTATTTTCCGCTGCGTGAGCGATCCGGAGAAACCCGAGAAAATCCAACAGTGATATCAGAGCCAAGTTCTACTGTTTCTCGTCCCGTTTCGATCTCCGAAGTAATTTTTTCATGAGTTATTCCATGCTTTAACTTCGATTAATTGTTGGATCTGTGTTCATGTGATGAACACGGTTAATTTGATTATTATTATGCAATATTCGGATTTCAACTGTGGTTTTTCGTGTTCTTCATATGATGAAGAACTGGGTTGTTGGAGGCTTTGATCCGGTCTCCCCATGTGATGGGTTGGTGACCGAGGTCTTGGAATGTCCAGGGATCTCACCGGGCATGGCTGGCACGACTCACCTGCGCCAGAGAAGGAGTTGGAGAGTCCTTTTTCTTCCCAAAGTTTTTAAAAGGAACCTAAAATCAGATTTTAGGGGAGTTTTGAGGGGCTCGGGCTTCGTGTGAATGGGGCTTCTCCGGCGGCCCTGCCGGCGCCGGGCTCGTCACCGGCGCCGGGGGCATCGCCGGCCGGACCGGGCGGCGCCGGAGCCAGCCGCCGCCGGCGCTGGTTGCTCCCCCCCTGTCGCCATCAACAACCTGCAACCCATTTAGGGTTTCCAGGTTTGAGCGTCGGTTGAAGAAGACGGTTGGCTGGCTGGACCGGCCAGCCCATGCCGCCCAGAGACGTCTTGGGCCGGCTGAGACAGGGGCTCGAGCCCTGGCTCGATTTAGTTCGACCAACTGTCGAGCGCTGGCTCAGCAAGAGGGGCTAAACCCTGCTTCCTTTTATTAAAACCATCTTAACCCCCTTTAAAACCCTATTAAACCCCATGCCCAATTAATCAAGTTAAAATCTGATTTTAATTTAAAATTCAAAAGTGTTTTGATATTTAAATTTATTAATCAATTTTAATTATTTGGGCATGATGATTTTGAATCATTAATTATTTTAAAGGTTTATTAATTAGCAATTAGTCGTGAATTAATCGAGGTTAGTATTAGTTTAAATGTTAAACTAATTATTGACCTTAATTTGTCTAATTTTCAGAGTTAAAATTAGTGGTTAATAATTATTAATCTAATTGTTGGATTATTAGTTATTAACATATCTAATTGTTAATCATTTAGAGTTAGTTATTAATTTAAGAGTTAAATTAATAATTAATTCTAATGACTTATTTAAATGTTAAATTAGTAGTCCTTGATTAATTACTGTTAGTCATTAATTTAATAGTTAAATTAATTATAACTTTAATTATCTAATCTAAGAGTTAGATTAATTAATTATTAATTAGTTAGTGTTAATTATTGGTTTAAGAGTTAAATTAATAATTAACATCAATTGGCTAATCTAAATGTTAGATTAGTAGTTAATAATTAATTATAGTTGATTATAAATTTAAGTGTTAAATTATTAATTAACTTTGTTAGATTAATCTAAAGGTTAGATTAGTCTTTAATAGTCTAATTGTTAGATTCTTAATAGGGTTTCAATCTAATTGTTAGATTAATTATTAGAATTGTTCTAATTTGCATGGAATAATCTGGAATTATTAATTTGGATTGTGTGCACATGTGATGTGTGTTTATTGCTTTTAAATTAGATTTGATTGCATGTTAAGTTAATTAAAAGTGTTTTGGAAATTCAAATACCAATTTTGATTGGATCCCAGTTTTTTGAAAGCCAAAATTATTTATTTTGAAAACTCTTTTATTTTAGCCATGTGATGCGCTGTATCATGTGTGGGATGTTTAAAACATACCGTGGTCATGGATATGCACTTATTTAATTGTTCATATGATGAATGATGTGTTTGTGTGGATCGTAGATGAATGATGGATGTTTATTAATTGTTAATAAATAGATATCTGCGTATCTCTCCCTCTCTCATTCTCTGATGTATTTCTACCTCCCTCTCTCTTGTACTCGCCATAAGGCTCTCTTCTAATTACATGTAATTCTAGAATTAATGTAATATGATCGAGGCAACCGAGGAAGGAGCGAGAACGATCCATAGCTGCAACCAGGAAGGCGAAAAGATGGAGATCTCTTGCCTATGTGTTTGCAGGATATCTAATATAATTGTTGTGTTAGATTGTGTGTGCGTTTGACTGTTGGCTCTAGTCAAACCCACTGTGCTATCCATGACCATACTAATGAACATGTATGAGATGCATTGTTTTCTTGTGATTATGAATCAAAGCAGGTATAGTATTTACTAAAAATATACGATATATTTTTATACTATCACCTAGGAGAGACTAAGATAAAAGTTATCTAAATACCCTCAGATAAACAAGTCTGTGGCCTCTACTCCATATGAGATATGGAAAGGCAGGAAACCAGAATTTAAACATGTTAAAGTCTGGGGTTGTCATGCTCATGTAAAGAAGCATGATCCAGACAAGTTGGAATCACGAACAGATAAATGTAGGTTTGTGGGATATCCAAAGGAAACCTTTGGATACTATTTTTTCCATCCTGGTGAACAAAAGGTGTTTGTCGCTAGGAAAGCTATCTTCCTGGAAGAGGAATACCTTCTCTAGGAGGACAGTGAGAGTAAAATAGTACTGGAAGAGGTTCCAGATCCCCAAACAGTTGCATTTTCATCAGATGAGATATTAGTTCCTGAATCTGTTCAGGTACACACAGATGAGCCACGTAGATCTGGTAGAGTACCTAGATTGCCCGAACGATATGTGCGACATATTATTGAAGGTGAGTCTAAGGTAGAATATAATGAGGATGATGATCCTAAAACATACCAGGAGGCCATAGAAGGCCCAAAAGCCGAGAAATGGCGAGAAGCCATGAACTCAGAAATCCAGTCCATGTACACCAACCAAGTTTGGAACTTGGAGGACTTCCCCGAGGGTATTGTACCCATCGGTTGCAAGTGGATCTTTAAGAGAAAGATCGGTGCTGATGGACGGATCGACACTTATAAGGCAAGGTTGGTGGCAAAGGGATATCGTCAAAGGCAAGGAATTGACTATGACGAGACTTTCTCAGCAGTTGCCATGATAAAGTCGATCAGAGTTCTGCTCGCCATTGCCGCACATTTTGATTATGAAATCTGGCAGATGGATGTGAAGGCTGTCTTCCTCAATGGTAACCTTGAGGAAGAGGTGTATATGATACAACCAGAAGGTTTCACATCCAAAGAATCTCCAGATAAAGTGTGCAAGCTTCAGAGGTCTATTTATGGAGTGAAGCAGGCCTCCCGGAGCTGGAACATAAAATTTGACGATGCTGTCAAGTCTTATGACTTCATTAAGAATGAAGATGAGCCTTGTGTATACAAGAAGACTAGTGGGAGTGCAGTCACTTTTCTAGTTCTTTACGTAGATGACATACTACTCATTGGGAATGATGTAGCCATGATGTCATCAATGAAGATCTGGCTGTCAAAACACTTCTCCATGAAGGATTTGGGAGAAGCATCCTACGTATTAGGAATACGGATCTATAGAGATAGATCAAAGAGGATGCTTGGAATGACCCAATCCTTGCACATAGATACCATAGTCAAAAGGTTTGGCATGGAAAATTCCAAGAGAGGTCTCATACCGATGAGACATGGAATTAATCTCTCAAAGGAGCAGTCTCCTAAGACTCCTAATGAGAGGGCATTCATGGATAGAATACCCTATGCCTCTGCCATAGGATCTATCATGTATGCCATCCTATGTACACGGCCTGATGTTGCATTTGCTCTAAGTGTTACGAGCAGATTTCAGGCTGATCCAGGCGAAGAGCACTGGAAGGCAGTGAAATGTATCCTTAAGTACTTAAGAAGAACTAAGGATATGTTTCTTGTCTATGGAGGAGGTGACTTGAAACTGCATGGCTTTACTGACTCGAGTTTCCAGTCGGATCCGGATGATAGTAAGTCTACATCTGGATTCGTGTTTACTTTGAACGGAGGCGCAGTGTGCTGGAAGAGTTCCAAGCAAGTAACCACTACAGATTCAACGACTGAAGCTGAGTACGTCGTTGCAGCTGAAGCCGCCAAGGAAGCAGTGTGGTTGAAGAAATTCATCACCGATCTCGGCATAGTTCCCAGCATCGCTGAGCATCTTCCACTGTTGTGCGACAACAATGGAGCCATTGCGCAAGCGAAAGAGCCGCGGTCTCATCAGAAATCGAAGCATATTCTGAGGCACTTTCACCTTATCAAAGAGATCATAACCAGAGGAGATGTAGTAGTGGAAAGATTTCCATCCGTCGACAATGTAGCAGATCCACTAACAAAGCAGTTGGCTCAAATTGTGTTTGAGCGTCACCTAGAGTCTATAGGCTTATTGTATAAAGGTGATTGGCTTTAGTCCAAGTGGGAGATTGTTAGTTTTAGGTGGCCTACAAGCCAATCTAACTATGTAAATCTCGTTCATTTATTAATATAATGGCATAATATTCATTATGTATAAATCGCATTAATTCTCGTTTCATAATAAAGTCCGTGAATATATGCTATAATGATCATATTATGATGAGATCATACTAATGAGACTGATCACTTAAACACACATATTCTTAATTGTTCCTAGTCGGAGGATATCCGAGAAGGACATCGGATATCCGGTTAGACTAGTACAGATTACTCCTGCTCATATGATGAGGGTGACTGATCTCATAAGTCACTTGTGTGGACACACTAAGGCGAATCTGTAGGTGCTCATTGGAGAATGAGTTCACTGAACTGATCCAACTGAATAGCTGGATGGTATTGTACCTCACTGTCAACCAGCTTGATTTTATTGTCGCAGTTGCGTGGATGGTCCTTGGACCTGAGACACCAAGGACACCTTGTCGGTGGACTTCTATGCTTTGACCTTGGTTTACGAATCTCTAGCCATGGGATTCTAATACGCCAAGGATTGGGTACAGCGGAATACCGTCGAAGGGAATTGTGTGTCAATAATGAATCATTCGCTCTCGGTACTTAGAGGGAGAATGCTCTAGGAAGGATGCGCGGAAGTCCCTGGCCAGGGCAGACGATAATATCGAGAAAGGAGTTTTCCGATAGTCATCAGCGGCATCCAATCCAAGTCAGTCGACCGGTTAGGGTTTGACAGCTCGCCATACCTTGAGTTGACTCGAGAGCATTGTACGAATAAAGGATTATATGCACGCGGTAACTGTCGGCAGAAAGGTTCCCAGAGTGGGTTACTTAACCCCAATACCTTCTGGGTTCACGCGATGTTGCTTGGCACCCTACGTGATCGGAGGCCCGGTTGAATTCGATGTGCGACATCAATTCGATGGATTAATTAATTAATAAAGGGTTATTAATTGGTTAATAAAGCCAGTGAGGAGTCACTGGGCTTGTAGGGCCATTAACTGGACTTGTACTTGGGCCTAGAGGGTCACACGCAAATGATTTTCAAGGCGATGGATACATAAGTGGGTTTTATACAAACCGGGGGTTTTTATGAAAAATCGCGTGGTTAGTATAAAACATAGCGAACGGGCTAAGCAGGCCAAGCTACTGCTAACCCTAGCCACCCTCCTCTGTTTCTCTCTCTCTCTCTGGCATCCAGACAGATCCAGATCTACTCCGCCGCTTCTCCGAATCCCGTTCGACGGGAAATCGACCGCGTGTTGCAGCGACCGGAGGAGGTTTCGTGGGCTGCGAAGAATGAGGAACGCGAGGATATCCGTTGCAGGGAGGATCGCGTGGACTTCGCTAGAGGCCGGGCACTTGCACGGCTTGCGGTGTCGCACCGACGGAACCGAACGGTTGCGGATTCGAATCCGCACACGGTGAGAACTTCGATTATCCGATAATTGATTTTAGTTTTTCGAAACGGGAACGGATCGCTGTTTAATATTTTATTTTCCGCTGCGTAAGCGATCCGGAGAAACCCGAGAAAACCCAACAGAAGGGGCGGCAAGCGAGGTGACACGGTCGACGATGCACAGGCACGGGTGACGATGCCCGTGCTCGCGAACAACACGGCGAAGCCGCGTGGCTTCTCTGCGACGGCGGAAGGCGGGAGATCTTCCCGCAGCGCCACGTGGCGCATCTAGGCACGCCGGGTGATGCTGCTGTGAGAGAGAGAAGGGGAGAGGAGGAGAAAAGGAGGAGAGAGAGGGAAGTTGCGGCAGAGAGAGGGTGGCTGAGAGAGAAAAAGTAGGGGAGAGAAAGAGAGGCTGCGGGAGAGAGGGAGAAGGAGAGAGGAGGAAAAAAGGAGGAGAGAGAGGGAGGCTGCGGCAGAGAGAGGGTGGCTAAGAGAGAAAAAGTAGGGGAGAGAAAGAGAGGTTGCGGGAGAGAGGGAGAAGGAGAGAGGAGGAGAAAAGGAGGAGAGAGAGGGAGGCTGCGGCAGAGAGAGGGTGGCTGAGAGGGAAAAAGTAGGGGAGAGAAAGAGAGGCTGCGGGAAAGGGGGAGGTAGAGAGAGGAAAACAGAAAGAGAGAGAAAATCTGCGGTTGAGAAAACAGAGAGAAAGAATACCCTGCTGAGGAAAAGGGGGAATCCTTTTAAGGAGAAGGAAGGGTTTTTAAAATAAAGAAAGTGGAGGAAAAGAAGGCGGCTGGCCCCTTAAATTAGGGTTTTATGGGTAAAGGGTTAGGGTAACCCTAATATGAGGAGTAAATGACCAGTTTGCCCCTACGTCTTTTATTTTTCCAAAAAGATGGGCGATTCTATTGAGATTTGAACCCCATACCTCCCACAAGCCCGTAGAGACATAACCATTACATCACAGCTTCTTTCATGCCCTGTTCACATAAAATAAATTCAAATTAGCATATTTTCATAAAAGTCATCACATTTATTTATTTATTTCATCTCGGTTTTGTCGAAAAACCGCAAACGCGCTATACTCCATTAATCACATGAAATGACGATATTTTTAAGTCGGAATTTGACGAAATTGGTACTGTTAGAATTGGTACGAAATTATCTATCATTTCACGTTATTTTGCAGATGAAAACTCGAGTATGATGCACATGATTGCCTTTAAATTATCAATTTAACAATTTATCACACCCCCCAACTTACTCATTGCTAGTCCCTTAGCAATGCAAATAAGGAAAAGTTAGGACAAACAATGAATTATCATGCTTCATTTATAGTATCTATCACAAACAATTTAAGTGGTAGCCGATTGGTTAAGCTAAAGTTTTCATATCCCACAATATTTTGATTCGCGACAGGTGATTGTGCATGAAAATTGTCACGCTTAGAACTCGTTTCCGACCTTTCTACTATATTCTTGCCTTTACTACCCTTTAGATAAGACTACCTGGAGAAGAGAAGAGAATAAATGATTTTCCGATCAGTCAGCGAGGACCGTTTTTCAGCTCCCGCCCCGACTCAGCACTTTTCACGACTTGGTCATATTTATGGTACGATGGACTCTTTAGCACGGCTTTTTCATTTAATTGTACTTTTGTTTTTGAGAGTGCGTACTTTTTGCCACTCTCTTTGAATTGCCTGAGGGGAGGTGCGTACTTTTTGGCACCTACCTTCCTTTAGCTCTTTTAACACCTTCAATTGCCTTTAGTGTTTACACCTGTCCATTTTAAATGACCGCCCCTTTTAGAGTGTTGAGTGGGACAGTCCCTTATTACGAATCCTAACACATTCCTTTCATTCAACCCAAAAAGAAAAATTAGAATAAGTAGTCTTATCCTTATGGTTAATTCTAGCAATTCTATACTTTTAAGATATTTCATTTATCTAAGTTGCCGTGTGAGTGTGAAAATTATCCTGCCGTGGATTTTTGTGAAGTGGGATATTTAAACTTTGAAGGCTCTTTAACCAATGTGACTAACAAAAAATTGATTTGTTTAAGATTTACTTAATGAAACATGATTTCATGCAATTTTCATAGGATGTGAAAAGAAGTTTTTGAAAGAAATTTTTAAAAGAAATTTTGACCATTTTTCAGTGAAAGATATTAGTTTTCTTCAAAAGATTTTCAAATAAATGCATATCAAATTGATTGTCCCACCCCCCAACTTGATTGACATTGTCCTCAATGGTACAAAAGATATAAAAAAACATGCCAGCCATAAGAGAATTGTGAAGGAGAGAAACAACCTGTGACGAAGAGGATGCGACTTACCAAAGGTGACTGATGCTTAGGGTCCTAAAAATGAAAAGAAGGACAAAAACTGAATTAAAATATTGGGTTGCCTCCCAACAAGCACTAAGTTTATCGTCTTCAGCCAGACAGAAGTTCAGTTATTGTGGATCACTCAGTTCGATGGATTCAGGTGACTCATTTTGAAAATTTTCAATAAATGGTTTCAACCGTTGACCATCAACGGTCAAACTGTTCCCACTATTGGGATTCATAATTTTAACAGCTCCATGATCGAAGGCTTTAAAGACCACGAATGGTCCATCCCATCTGGATTTTAGTTTTCCTGGAAATAGGCGGAGCCTAGAGTTAAATAGCCAAACTTTCTGATTTGTAAGAAAATATTTTCTCACAATATGTTTATCATGGAAAACTTTAGTTTTGGCTTTATAAATCTTTGAATTTTCATATGCCTCATTGCGCAACTCTTCTAGCTCACTCAGTTGTAAGGTTTGGTGGGCACCAGCTTGGGCTAGGTCCAGATTGACCTGTTTAATGGCCCAATAAGCCCTGTGTTCCAATTCCACCGGAAGGTGGCACGCTTTTCCAAAAACTGGGCGATAAGAAGACATGCCAATAGGAGTTTTGTAAGCGGTCCGATAGGCCCATAAGGCATCATCTAATCTTTCAGACCAATCTTTTCTATCGGGCGTAACAGACTTTTGCAGAATATTCTTAATCTTTCTATTGGAAACTTCCACTTGGCCACTGGTTTGGGGATGATAAGGGGTAGCCATTTTGTGATTAATCGTATATTTCTTAAGCAAAGCTCGAAACTGGTAATTCGTGAAATGCGTTCCCCATCACTTATGATAGCTTTAGGCCACCCGAACCGAGAAAAGATATTATTCTAAACGAATTTAAGGACCACTTTATGATCATTGGTTCGAGTGGCTGCTGCTTCAATCCACTTGGAGACATAATCCACCGCTACCAGGATATATGTATGTCTAAAAGAAGGTGGAAAAGGTCCCATAAAGTCAATCCCCCAAACATCAAAGACTTCAACCACTAAGATTGGGTTGAGTGGCATCATATCCCTTTTCGCCATATTTCCTACAGCCTGGCATCGGAGGCAAGTTTTGCTGAATTCATGGGTATCTTTGAAAAGTGTGGGCCAGTAAAAACCACTTTGCAGGACCTTGGCTACAGTTTTCTTTCCCGAGAAATGGCCCCCACAAGCCAGATTGTGGCAGAAGTTGAGAACACTCTGTTGTTCTTCTTCAGGAACGCATTGCCTAATGATTTGATCAGGACAAAATTTGAATAGTTCTGGATCCTCCCAGAAATAATACTTCTCCTAGGAAAAGAATATGTCCTTCTCACTTTTAGTCCATCCTTCCGGAAGCTGATTAGTCACCTTGTAATTGACAATATGAGCATACCAAGGTGCAACAGTGTGAGAAATGGCCAGGAGATGCTCATCAGGAAATGAATTAGTTATTGGTGCACTCTCGGAAATCAGAATTCGGGATAGGTGGTCAGCTACCACATTTTCAGAACCCTTCTTATCCCGAATTTCCAAATCAAATTCCTGAAGGAATAAGATCCATCTGATAAGTCTAGGCTTTGCATCCTTCTTGGTCAAAAGGTATTTCAGAGCTGAGTGATCAGAATAGATTATGACTTTTGCCCCTAAAAGATATGATCTGAATTTTTCTAGGGCAAAAACCACAGCTAATAATTCCTTTTCTGTGGTGGTATAATTCATTTGAGTATCTGCAAGGGTGCGACTTGCATAATATATCACAACGGGACACTTGTTAATTCTTTGTCCCAAAACCGCACCGATAGCATAGTTAGAGGCATCCCACATGATTTCGAAGGGCAAAGACCAATGTGGAGATTAAAGAATCGGAGCTTTGGTCAAAGATTCCTTCAGAGAATTGAATGCCTTAATGCAAGATTCATCCATTTGGAAAGGAACATCCTTAGCTAGGAGAAGAGTTAAAGGCAAGGCGATTTGACAGAAATTGTGGATAAACCGGCAATAGAAACCGGCATGGCCAAGGAATGAACGGATCTGTCTGACCGAGGTAGGAGGAGGAAGATTGGATATGAGATCGATCTTAGCTTTATCTACCTTTATCCCCCTTTTAGACACAATGTGGCTTAGAACAATGCCCTCTCGAACCATAAAATGTCTCTTTTCCCAGCTAAGTATCAGATTGGTGTCTATGCATCTTGCTAGCACTTGTTTAAGATTTTTCAAGCAATTTTCAAAAGAGTCCCCGAAGATTGAGAAATCATCCATAAAAACTTCGAGGAATTCTCCCACCATATCGGAGAATATAGCCATCATACACCGTTGAAATGTGGCTGGTGCGTTGCATAATCCAAATGTCATTCTCCTAAAAGCAAACGTGCCATAAGGGCACGTAAAGGTGGTCTTTTCCTGATCTTCCGAGTAAATAGCCACTTGATTGTACCCGGAGTACCCATCTAAGAAGCAAAAGTACTTCTGGCCCGATAACTTTTCCAGAATCTGATCCATGAATGGGAGTGGAAAGTGATCCTTCTTAGTCATGAGATTCAGCTTTCAGTAATCAATGCACACTCTCCATCCCATGGTGAGCCTAGTGGGTACCTCTTCTCCTTGATCATTCTTGATAACCGTTAATCCAGATTTCTTGGGTACCACTTGGGTTGGGCTGACCTATTTACTATCCGATATGGGGTAAATGATACCCGCATCCAGCCATTTCACAACTTCCTTCTTCACCACTTCTTTCATATTTGGGTTAAGCCGCCTTTGCATCTCCCGACTGGGCTTAGAATTCTCTTCCATATAGATGTGATGCATTCAAATGGACGGACTAATTCCCTTTAAATCAGCCACTGACCATCCAATGGCACCCTTGTGGTCTTTGAAGACCTCGGTTAATTGGGCCTCCTGCGGCAATGTGAGATTTACCGCAATGATGACCGGGAGAGTTTGGTCCGGGCCCAAAAAGATATACTTGAGAGACTCAGGTAATGGTTTGAGTTCAAGCTCAGGAAGGTCCTCTAAGGATGGCAAAGCGGGCTCAGATTGTAAGGCTGGTAAAGGTTCAACCTTGGGCCAAGATGTTAATGGGCCGGAAGAGTCCTTTAAAGTATTGGCTTCCTCCAAAAGGTCATGTGTGAACATCTCATTTTCTTCAACCAGATTATCCAAGATATCAATAGTATGGCATTCTTCTGCATGATCTGGATATTGAGATGCTTTGAAGACATTAATCTTGACCTTTTGACCCCCAAATGAAATGTCCATCATGCCAGTTTCACAATTTATATTAGCTTTGGCAGTGGCTAAGAATGGACGACCTAGGATTATCGGGGTGTGAATGAGTTCCTCAGGTAATGCCATATCTAAAATAAGAAAATCTACGAGAAAATAACAATCATGAACCTTTACAATAACATCCTCAATTAATCCTCGTGGAGTCTTCACAGACCTATCAGCCAACTGCAAGATGATGGGTGTGGGCTTTAATTCCCCAATATCAAATTTCTCGTAAATGGCTGTTGGCAAGAGGTTCACACTAGCACCTAAATCCAATAAAGCTCCATCAAATGTAACTCCACCTAAGTCACATGAGATCAAAGGTGCTCCAAGATCCTTCAACTTCTTGGGTAGATGATTCATCACAATCGCACTTACATCTTCTGAAAGCCGAACCTTTTCGGGTGCCATTCTAGATTCTCTTCATGGAGTACATAATTCCTTGAGAAACTTAGCATAAGCTGGCACATGCTTGATGGCATCGAGGAGTGGAATATTAATCTGGACTTGTTTGAATAAATCCAACAACTCCTCATTCTGGGCCAGTTTCTTCCTGGCATTGGGCTTAGCTAACAAAGCATTTGGAAATGGCACCCTAGGTTGATAAGAACTTGGGCCTTGGGCCTTCATCTATCTTCCCTCTTCCTTTCGGATCCTCCTCCAACTTTCCCATGTTGGGTTCAACGTCACTCTCACTTTCAATTTCATGAGGCCCATCAGTGGAACCTTCGGCTAACTCTCCATCTGCGTGTGGGTTTTCTAAAATTTTCCCACTCCTAAGGGCTGAAATGGCTTTAGCATTCTCAAATTGCGGCCCTTTAGGTTGTGGTAACGGGCCAGGCTGAGGTAAAAGGCCCGATTGCTGTGAAAAACTCGGAGGTTGATTCCTTGGATTGACAATGGGTTGACTAGGAAGTTGACCCACTTCTCTTCTCATCGTAGCTTTAGCTAGTTGGCCCATTTGACTTTCCAACTTAGAAATGGATTGTTGATGGGTCAAAATCAGTTGTTGGAGTTGAGTGAATTTGTCATCAAAGTTGGGCTGAGGAGGTTGTTGGTAAGTGGGTGGAGGATGGTATTGGGTTGGTTGTCCAGATTGGAATGAGTGGTAGTGGGCCGGTTGACCTAATTGGAATGATTGATAATGGGCCGGTTGAGAGAATTGGACCCGAGATCCCCTAGCCTGAACATTTCCATAGAAATTAGATTGATGTTGAAATGAATTCGGTGGCTTTTGGGCCTGATGCATGGGAGGATTGGATATTGGTAAAGGGGCCTGCTGATTCTTCCAAGAGAAATTAGGGTGGTTTCTCCAACCACGATTGTAAGTATTTGAGAATGGATCATTATTGGGCCTGGAGAATCCCTGGGTAGCCTGAACTTGTTCCTAAATGAATGGTGGAAGTTGGGCTGCAGTTGGGCATTCATTCACTTGATGGGGTGGACTTGCGCATAAGGCACAAATGTCATGATTGACAGAAGATGGGCCTTCATATGGACTATATTGTGGTGGGTAAGTAGGCTCTTGCTTATTTAAGGCCAAGAGTTGGTCTAATTTCTGGGCCAAGATGTCTATCTTATCCAATTTCTGATTAATTAGATTTATGTCCATTCTGGATTCGGGTTCTCCACGGACCTTAAGTTCATACATTCCAGTCCGTTTAAATGGCCCAATAGACCTCTGATAAGATGATAATGAGGCATGATTGATGGAGTTTTCACTTAACATCTCAAAAAGATCATAAGCCTCATCTTCATTTTTCATCATAAATGCTCCTCCACATGAGGCATCCACCATCTGTCTGAACTGTTCAGACAATCCTTCATAGAATGCTTGGACAATTTGCCATTTTGAAAGTCCATGATGAAGGCATTTCCTAAGCAATTCTTTCAGTCTTTCCTAAGATTCATGGATCAATTCCCTAGAGTTTGGGTAAAACTCGTGATGGCCCTTCTCATGGTATTGGTCAGCCCTATGGAGTAGAACTTCTTGAGAAATTCTTTCTGCATTTCTTTCCATGTCCTAATGGGCCTTCCTATAGTCCCCAACCAATATTTAGCCTTATCTTTTAATGAAAAGGGAAATAAGGTCAACTTAAGTACATCATCGGAGAAATTCTGGATCTTCACCGTGGAACAGATTTCTAGAAATTCATCCAGATGCTTATAAGGATCTTCATTAGTATTCCCATAAAAGGATGGGAGCATCTGAATGGTGTTAGATTTAATTTCATATTGATTGGCTGGATTCTGAGGAAGATGAATACAGGATGAAGGTTGATATCGATTTGGAATGAAATAGTCCTTCATTTGCTTCGGTGGGTCCGGATTATCAGCCATTTGATCTTGTGGTGGATTTCTTTGATGTAGGATTCTTTCTATTTCAGCAAATGGTCCTAGAAGGTTAGGGTTTTGAGATCTCCTACCTTGCATACACTAGGACTAATAGATAGATGATGGATTTGAATTTTGTTTTCTATTTCTTTTTTATTTTTTTTAAATGCAAACAATTTTGGCAAACAAATTACCCTAATGATCTAATGTTAAACTAGACTCTCTATGTGAATTTTCTTACAAGGTGAATGGGGTCCACCTCAAGTCACAACCACAATCAATCAATGGCTAGGTAAGAGGTGGGGTAGTGGGAGGCTCTCCCTACGTTCGTAGGGACCTAATTAGAGAACCACTTTCCTGCTTAGGCGTTTGTCTTTTTAACCTCTAGCCTAGACACCGTTGCCAAAAGTGGAGGCAACCCGAAATTTAAACCACTCACGGTGTAAACCCTAGATTCTCTTTCGACTTGCTTTTAATTGGATTAGGAAATACCAATGCAAGGGAGGTGATTTGTGGGATAAGGAAGGGTGATCAAATCCCTACCTTATGTGGTTAAAGTTGTTGCCCTTAAAGTCTTTTTGAATGCAATACAAAGCAATAGGCAAATCAATGCAGGGTGTGTTGATGCAATCATAAATGACTTGCTAAAATTGAAACACGTACCTTTTCCCCGCAATCTTCAACAATTTATGGAAATAACTATGAAAGGAAGGTAACTCATGCTTTCCTAGAATGATGAATGCCTAATATGGAAGGTTTCTAATCTAGAAATGCAGATTTTTAAATTTGGATGTTCTTCTTTTGTTCCTTTTTTTAGTTAATGGAAACCTACGTAAATTAGAAACTACAAAAATTGAAACTAACTAGAGTAAGGAAATTGAAACATAGAAAGTTGGAACATACTTACTATGATTTCGCTTTCCTCTTCTTCTTCTTTTTTCAATATACCTGAAAAAATAAGAAAAATGAGGTTAGCTAAAGACTAATTACATTAAATCCAAGATAATCAAATTAAAAATCTAACTCCCCGGCAACGACGCCAAAAATTGATAGCCAATGATTATATCGTTAAAAACTCAAGCTAACAATCATATTTTAATCGGCTTACGTTGTAAGGACTGAGGTTTCGGGTTCTGTATTCGGGTCGATTTCGAGCTTCTTTTGAATGACGTCTACCCCGCACGACGCCTTTCAAACGGCGTCTTGCTGGGTGGACGCGATTTAGGTTTGTCGCCATTGTGCCGCGTGGGCGGGTTTCGGGCAGCGAGAGTACGGCCCCTGTCTTGTCGTCTGAACGGCGTCCGTGATGGACGACGCCATTTAGACTGCGACCCTGCGATGTCAGTGTACGGTGCCGGTCTTGTCATCTGAACGGCGTCTATGGTGAGCGACGCGTTTCAGAGCTTCTGTCAGTACGGCCCATCCTGTCATCTGATTAGCGTCTGTCTTAGACGACGCATTTTACCCTGTTTAGGATTGACCCCGCGAGCCTGTAAGGAATCGCCAAGAACGCAGCGGAAATAATAATGATTCCATTGTATCGGTTGTTGGGGTCGTAAAACGGACATTAAAACTAATGCGGGAAGAACAGTTCTTCACCTTTGCGGAGTTTCGAATCTCCCGTGGATGATGCCGACTCGGTAATCGCGTACGCGCACGATCTCTAGAGGTATCCGCACGAGTTCCCGCAGCAAACGCGATTTCCTCCTCGACTTGAGTGCTCCGACCAGATCTCAAATCCACCATGCGCGGAGAGAGACAGATCCACTCCAAGAGAGAGAGAAGGAGAGAGAGAGAGGAGAGAGAGAATCTGGGGAGTAAAATTCGTCCAACCACCTTTTTACCACTCCCCCTTGGCCCTCCTTATATAGAAATAAGGATAAGCACAACAATTAATTCTCATGATTATCCAAGAGTTTGGCCTTGGATAATTCTCCATTAAATCTTCATGTTTATCCTGCAACTTTTCACAAAAACCCAGATAAGCATGAAATTTAACATCTCTCACCGTCTGACGAGAACTCTTATGTGTGTGACCCTCTAGGCCCATATATCAGTCCGGTTGCATGCCCATTAAACTTAGAACTGTTTCTTGAGTTTAATATTTATTAATTAACATTTAAACATCACATGTTAAATGATTAATTTAATAAACAAGTGAATTATCATCTGATGATCAAATCACTTGGCCTTCTGATCATGAACAACACCAAACACTACCTCATGATCCCAGAAGATATAAGGGATACTGTTCCCTTCAATTGAACCTTTCCGCCTGCCGATACCGCACAGATATAATCCTTCACTCATGCAATGTCCCGATAAAGCAAGGGTACGGTTTTATAGTCAAACCCTCTATCGCATTATCCAGATGGATTCCAGTACACAGTTAATATCTAGAAAGACATCTCTTTCATTTGACCATGGCCAGGGATTTCTGTGTACACATCCATGGGACATTCTCTCTCCAGTCTTATACCAAGAGTGAGTGATCCCTTGTTGTTCACTCAATTACCTTCTCAAGCTTTCCACTATATCTGAAAGACCGATTATGGTGGACTTAATGGTTAAAGTCCACGAGTCAGAGAATCAAGATACAATGGTCCACAAACAAGGTATCATTGGTGACTCAGGTCAAAGGACCAACTGTGCTACTGCAACGATTGAATTCCCTGATTGACTAATAGGTATAATTACCATCCAGGAATTCTTATTTGGGTCTGTTCAGTGAACTCATTCTCTAATGAGCACCCACTTGTTTGTCTTAGTGTCACCACACGAGTGAATGTGAGATCATTCACCCTCATCATATGAGCAGACATAACTTGTGTCGATCTTATCGGATATTTAATGTCCAACTCAAATATCCTATGATCGAGAACTATTTAAGACAATTGCCTTAAGATATTGATCTCACTATCATGATCTCATCATGATTCAATATCCCATACATTTGTCTATGCACCTTCATTACGATAGTCGTTTGCGAGAACTATTAAATGAAGAAATAATTGCCTTTATTAATAATCTGAACTAGAATGTACAATGATTGGCTTTGAGGCCACCTAATTCTAACATTCTCCCACTTGGACTAAAGCCAATCACCCATGTGTCTAAGTCCCATAGACTTAAGGTGACGTTCTAAATTGTTTTGAGACAATGGCTTAGTCAAGGGATCTGCTACATTATCTTCAGATGAGACTTTCTCAACTACTATATCTCCTCGGGCGATGATCTCACGAATCAGATGAAATCGTCTCAGAATGTGCTTTGACTTCTGATGTGATCTAGGCTCCTTCGCTTGAGCTATTGCCCCATTGTTGTCACACAATAATGGAACAGGATCTGAAATGCTTGGAACTACTCCAAGTGCCGAGATGAACTTTTTCATCCAAACCGCTTCCTTGGCCGCTTCAGCTGCAGCAATGTATTCTGCTTCGGTCGTCGAATCTACAGTTGTTTCCTGTTTGGAACTCTTCCAACTTACTGCACCTCCATTTAACATGAACACAAATCCAGACATGGATTTGCTGTCATCCATATCCGACTGGAAACTCGAGTCAGTAAATCATCGAAGTTCCAAGTCGTCTCCTCCATAAACGAGAAATAGATCCTTAGTCATTCTCAAGTATCTAAGGATACATTTCACCGCCTTCTAGTGTTCCTCACCTGGATCAGCCTGATATCTACTGGTGACACTTAGTGGGTGTGCCACATCAAGCCTAGTACATAGCATTGCATACATGATAGATCATATTGCCGAGGCATAAGGAACTCTATCCATGTATGCTCTCTCTTCAGGTGTCTTGGGAGACATTTCTTTAGAGAGATAAATTCCATGCCTCATAGGAACGAGGCCTCTCTTGGAATTTTCCATGCCAAACCTTTTGACTATGGTATCTATGTACATAGATTGGGACAAGCCAAGCATCCTTTTGGACCTATCTCTATAGATCCTTATTCTCAGAATATAGGATGCTTCTCCCAAATCTTTCATGGAGAAGTTTTTGGATAACCAAGCCTTTACCGATGACAAAATTCCTACATCATTCCCAATGAGTACAATGTCATCAACATAAAGTACCAAAAAGGTAACTGCGCTCCCACTAACCTTTTTGTATACACAAGGTTCCTCTTCATTCTTAATGAAGTCATAAGATTTGATTGCTTCATCAAATCTTAAGTTCCAAGTTCGGGATGCTTGCTTTAATCCATAGATGGATCTTTGCAGCTTGCATACCTTGCTTGAATGCTCTTTGGAAGTGAACCCTTCAGGTTGTATCATATACACCTCTTCTTGAAGGTTCCCGTTAAGGAATGCTGTTTTCACATCCATTTGCCATATTTCATAATCATAGAATGTAGCGATAGCAAGAAGTATTCTGATTGACTTAATCATGGCAACTGGAGAAAAGGTTTCGTCATAGTCAACACCTTGCCTTTGACGATATCCTTTTGCTACAAGCCTTGCCTTGTATGTGTCAATTTGTCCATCTGCCCCGATGTTTCTTTTAGAGATCCATTTACTGTCAATGGGTACCATACCTTCTGGCAGATCAACCAAGTTCCAAACTTGGTTGGCATACATGGACTGAATTTCAGAATCCATTGCCTCTTGCCATTTTTCTGATTCATGACTATTTATGGCTTCTAGGTAGGTTTGAGGATCATCATCCTCATTTAAGTGCATTTTTGGTTTGCCTTCATCGATATGTCCAACATATCTTTCAGGCTGCTTAAGCACTCTACCTGATCTGCGAACCTTTTGTGTATCATCTTGAACAAGTTCTTGAGTCAATGGTTCAGTGGATGAACCAGTGTTGATTTGTGAGTCTAGAATTTCTTCCAGTTCTATCTTGCTCCCACTGTCTTCTTTTGAAAGATATTCTTTCTCTAGGAAGACAGCTCTTTTTGCGACAAACACCCTTTGATCGATGGGCTGATAGAAGTAATATCCAAAAGTCTCTTTTGGATATCCCACAAATCTACATTTCTCTGTCTTGGAATCCAGTTTGTCTGGATCATGTCTTTTGACATGTGCAGGACAACCCCAGACTCTAACATGCTTAAAGTCTGGTTTCTTTCCTTTCCATATCTCATATGGAGTGGAAGGTACTAACTTACTGGGAACTTTGTTCAACAGCTATGCAGCAGTCAACAGTGCATATCCCCATAAAAAGATTGGAAGTTTGGCATAACTCATCATGGATCGTACCATATCTAATAGAGTACGATTTCTCCTTTCCGATACACCATTTAACTGAGGTTTATAGGGAGGAGTCCACTGAGACAAAATACCATTATCCTTAAGATATTCTGTGAATTCTGTACTTAAGTATTCACCCCCTCGATCTGATCGAAGAGTTTTAATACTCTTTCCATTATGGTTCTCAACTTCGTTTTTAAACTCTTTAAATTTCTCAAAGACTTCTGACTTATATTTCATTAAATATATGTAGCCATATCTTGAGAAATCATCTGTAAATGAAACAAAGTATGAGTAACCACCCATAGCATGAGTGGACATTGGACCATATACATCACTATGTATTAGTTCCAATAAGTCCTTAGCTCTTTCTCCATATCCTGATAATGGAGCTTTGGTCATCTTTCCCATGAGACAAGCTTCACAGGTTGCAAATGATTCATAATCAAATGGATCAAGATATCCATTCTTTTGCAACCTTATGATCATGTTCTCATTTATATGACCTAGCCTACAATGCCATAGGTACGATTTATTCACATCCTTATCTAAGCGTTCAAGAGAATTATTTACCAGACAAACATCATATGAAATATCAAGTAAATATAATCCATTCAATAAATACCCGGAAGCAAACAATTTGTCTCCTTGATAAATTGAACAACCTTTATTCTCTAGCTTCATAGAATATCCTTGTCTATCTAAACATGAAATAGATATGATATTCCTAATAATGGTTGGAACATAATAACAATCTATCAGTTCCAAAGAGTCTCCTGACGGCATCTGAAGTCTTGCTGTCCCCACAGCTAACGCAGCAACCTTTGCTCCATTCCCGAGCCTCAGATCTACGTCTCCGCGGTTCAATCTTCTTTTACTTGTTAACACCTGCAAGTTATTGCAGATATGAGAAACACATCTAGTATCTAATACCCAGGATGTTGATTCTCTATAAGACAAGTTAAGATCGATCATGAGAATACCTGAAGCTTCATCAAGCTTCTCCTTTGCTTTTTCTGTAAGATAAATCTTGCAGTTTCTCTTCCAATGACCTTCTTTATGGCAGTGGAAACACTGACCTTTATCATTGACTTTAGCTTTGTCCTTTTGTGCCGCCGGTTTGCTTTTCATTGGCTTCTTAGGCTTACCTTTCTTAAAGGTCTGTCCAGCTTTTCTTTTCTTGTTGGTCTTACCAACAAGCATTACATTTGGCTTATCTTTCTGGATAGTGCCTTCTGCTGTCTTCAACATGTTGAGCAGCTCAGCCAGTGAAACTTCAATTTTGTTCATATTGAAGTTGATAATGAATTGTGAAAATGAATCTGGAAGGGACTGTAGGATTAAGTCAATGCTCAGGTCATTGTTCATAACAAAGCCCAGCACAGCAAGCCTCTCAATCCACTCTATCATCTTGAGCACATGAGTTTACACAGATGTGCCCTCGCTCATTCTGTTCCTGAATAATTTCTTAGATATCTCATATCTTTCTGTTCTGGATTGTTCACCAAACAACTCTTGTAGGTGATTCAGAATGGTCTTAGGTTCCATGTTATCATGTTGTCGCTGCAGTTCATTATTCATTGAACCGAGCATATAACACTGGACCTTGACAGAGTCCTCATTCCAATTTTCAAACATCATTAATTCATCTTCGTTAGCATTATCACCGGGTTGCACTGGATCTGGTTGATCCAGGACATAGACTAGCTTTTCACACCTGAGGACAATCTTCAGGTTGCGTAACCAGTCAATGTAATTTGGTCCCGTGAGTTTGTTTGCATCGAGTATGCAACGGAGGGGGTTAGGTGACGACATAGCGACCTACATGGAAATATATAAAATGAGCAGATAGTTCTTAAAATCAGATTTAGGACTTTTAATCTAGATTTATGCTCCTACTATTTTTCGGCGATCTGTATGACCCTCTAAGATACAGAACGAGAGATTCCGGTAATCTCCTAGTGGGGATCAGAATCCTTCGGGCAATATGCATGTGATCTTATGGTAGCACAACAAATCACATCAAGTCCCTTAGGCAGTCAACTCTTGACAGTTGCAACGTTTTGCAATATCCGATCGACTTAACCCCTGAATCAGAATGACCTTATGGTAGCACAACAAATCAATTTGATTCAGTTAAGTTTATCCATCATTACTTAGATGACATGAATTCATAGTGCAATCCTTGTGGTAGCACAACAAAACTACACTATTTGTCCATTCATCTTAATGACATCACATGTCGTAGACCTAGTTTAATTTCTAAATCAAACAGACCTTGTGGTAGCACAACAAATCCGTTTGAGATAAGAATTATCCTAAGATCTATAATGATGGTGGGTTACGTGGATTATTCTGAATATCTCACGTTTTCAACTTAAGTTTTAAAAGAGGGTTTTGATTTTGATTTGTAAAAAATCGTGCTATCAATAGTATTTCAATTTGAAGTATCAATATACTTAATAGAAATATATATATATGATAGCATAGTCCACAAATATCACATATATGCAGAAAAATTAAATGGGGATGATCATGGACTGCTAAAGCTACTATGGAATCATCGGAGCCAAACGATGATCCATAATAGGATCCTAATGTGAAAACAGCAACACTGGTTCCATTTGATGCGAGTCCTTCCTCCAGAGGTGTCTTCAGAAGATCCCGTCCTCTTAGCTTAATCCGATACATTTAAATATGAAATTCAGGACTCGCAGGTCCACAAATGTACATTTAAACACTTAGAAACCTTGATCTTATCAAGGGGAGTACAATCTTATAGGAAGGTAGAAAGTACACTTGGATTAAGAGAGAGGAGAACAAGCAGGTCCTATTTTAAAATACCAAATGAAATAAGCATCGCATCCATTCACATCATTCATCACATGAAAATACTAAGTCCATGATCATCCCACCATAAAATACATCACATGCATCACAATCATCACATAATTGCTGTTTGGTATTAAATTTTATAAATTTAAAATTATAATACCAATTAATTTTCGAAATAACATTTATTTCAACATTATCAATAATATTCAAAACATTATTGACAATTAAATAACTAAATCATTCAGTTAATCTAAATAATAATTCAAACAATTTGAACGGCTAAGTGTAATCAAGTTATGCATAAAATTAGTTTAAAACATTTTTAAACTAATTAATTTAACAGGAAAATTAATTATCTAAAACAATTTTAAATAATTAACTATCACCCTAATAATTACAAAGCCCCTTAAGTAAATAACAGTTATTAAACAATTTAATAAGCTGTTAATAATCATAAAAATAATTAATAACAATTATTAATTATTTATATAATTTTTATGTTTTAAAACAATTTTAAAACGGGCTTAAATGGGCTAATAATGGGTTTAATGGGGTTAAACAGATATTAAAAACCAATTTTTAAAAATCAGAAAATGGGCCTAGCCCATTAGGGCCCAAACGGCCCGGGCCCAGGGCCCTGGCTCGGCCAGGGGGTCTGGCCCAGCCAGACCCGAGCCCTGGCTCGGCCAGGGTCGCACCCTGGCTCAGCCAGGGTGCCTGGCTCGGCCAGGGTCGAGCCCTGGCTCAGCCAGGGTCGAACCCTGGTCGAGCCAGGCACCGGACCTGGCCCAGCCAGGTCCGGGCCCAAGCCGGGTCCGGCCGGCTCGGCAGATTCCTGCAACCCTAACCCTTGCCTTTTCTTGCCGAATCTGCGGCTGGGAGGATCCGGCGCCGCCGCCGGCCGGCCCCCGGCGACGATTGGCACCGGCCGGCGATGCCCCCGGTGCCGGCATGGCCGCCGGTGGGGCCCCCGAAGCAGCAACCCAAGCCCTTGAAAGTATCCCTTAAATCTGATTTTTCAGGTTTAAAAACCCAAGTTCGGACTCGATTTTTAGCACCTCCAAGGGCACTCCGGTGCCGATCTTCATGCCCAATGTGAAGTGGTGACTATCACCAATAGATCCAGACATGCGGGCCACCATCCCAACACTTGGAATGCACGTACGAAGCCGCCAAAGTACCCCGGTTCATCATCACATGAAGAACTCTGAAAACGGTGCCGTTTTACAACCGAACCAGCGAACCTGGCTCTGATACCACTGTAAGGAATCGCCAAGAACGCAGCGGAAATAATAATGATTCCATTGTATCGGTTGCTGGGGTCGTAAAACGGACATTAAAACTAATGCGGGAAGAACAGTTCTTCACCTTTGCGGAGTTTCGAATCTCCCATGGATGATGCCGACTCGGTAATCGCGCACGCGCACGATCTCTAGAGGTATCCACACGAGTTCCCGCAGCAAACGCGATTTCCTCCTCGACTTGAGTGCTCCGACCAGATCTCAAATCCACCATGCGCGGAGAGAGACAGATCCACTCCAAGAGAGAGAGAAGGAGAGAGAGAGAGGAGAGAGTGAATATGGGGAGTAAAATTCGTCCAACCACCTTTTTACCACTCCCCCTTGGCCCTCCTTATATAGAAATAAGGATAAGCACAACAATTAATCCTCATGATTATCCAAGAGTTTGGCCTTGGATAATTCTCCATTAAATCTTCATGTTTATCCTCCAGCTTTTCACAAAAGCCTAGATAAGCATGAAATTTAACATCTCTCACCGTCTGACGAGAACTCTTATGTGTGTGACCCTCTAGGCCCATATATCAGTCCGGTTGCATGCCCATTAAACTTAGAACTGTTTCTTGAGTTTAATATTTATTAATTAACATTTAAACATCACATGTTAAATGATTAATTTAATAAACAAGTGAATTATCATCTGATGATCAAATCACTTGGCCTTCTGATCATGAACAGCACCAAACACTACCTCATGATCCCAGAAGATATAAGGGATACTGTTCCCTTCAATTGAACCTTTCCGCCTACCGATACCGCACAGATATAATCCTTCACTCATGCAATGTGCCGATAACGCAAGGGTATGGTTTTATAGTCAAACCCTCTATCGCATTATCCAGATGGATTCCAGTACACAGTTAATATCTAGAAAGACATCTCTTTCATTTGACCATGGCCAGAGATTTCTGTGTACACATCCATGGGACATTCTCTCTCCAGTCTTATACCAAGAGTGAGTGATCCCTTGTTGTTCACTCAATTACCTTCGTAAGCTTTCCACTATATCTGAAAGACCGATTATGGTGGACTTAATGGTTAAAGTCCACGAGTCAGAGAATCAAGATACAATGGTCCACAAACAAGGTATCATTGGTGACTCAGGTCAAAGGACAACTGTGCTACTGCAACGATTGAATTCCCTGGTTGACTAATAGGTATAATTACCATCCAGGAATTCTTATTTGGGTCTGTTCAGTGAACTCATTCTCTAATGAGCACCCACTTGTTTGTCTTAGTGTCACCACACGAGTGAATGTGAGATCATTCACCCTCATCATATGAGCAGACATAACTTGTGTCGATCTTATCGGATATTTAATGTCCAACTCAAATATCCTATGATCGAGAACTATTTAAGACAATTGCCTTAAGATATTGATCTCACTATCATGATCTCATCATGATTCAATATCCCATACATTTGTCTATGCACCTTCATTACGATAGTCGTTTGCGAGAACTATTAAATGAAGAAATAATTGCCTTTATTAATAATCTGAACTAGAATGTACAATGATTGGCTTTGAGGCCACCCAATTCTAACAGAGCCTTCCCTTCATTCCCTCATTCTCACCCTCTCACTCTCTCTCCTCACCCTGTCCACGCTCCGACCCCCCCTCTCTTCCCCTTTCCTTTCCCCTTCTTCCTCTTCCACCACTCCACTACCTCTCTACCTCTCACCACTGCCACCACCACTTTCTTCGCGGCGTTCCATTCTCCGGGCGGCGGTCAACGTCCCGGTGGAGTGGCGGCGTCCTCGGAGTACCGACGGCGGTCTGCGGTACGACGGTTTAGCGGCGGAGCCAGGAGGAGTTCAAGAATCGGTAGGGTGACGATTCCCGTAGTGTTTCATTTCAAAACCCATGTTTTCCCGCCTTGATGCATGATGCGTGCAAGGGATTTTTGGGTAGAATAAGTATGTTTAGGGTTTTTCTTAATGAAATAATCGTGTTTGTGAAGGTGGAATTATGGGGTTTGCATGATAGTTTGGTTTTCCCCGTTCCTCTTCTATTTTGATGCTTTTGGGGCGTTTGGGGTGAAAAAGGGGGAACCCTCGGGTAGAGTCGAGGAACCAGGTTTCTGCCGTTAAATGACGTCGTGCCTGGACGACACCATTTAGAATGGCGACGGGCCAACACGACGCCATTTAAGCAGAAATCGTCCCATTTGAGGTTCTGTCAGTCTGGGGTTCTGGCGCTAAATGACGTCTTGCCTGGACGACGCCATTTCGAATGGCGACGGGCCAGCATGACGCCATTTAGGCAGGAATCACCCTGATTGAGGTTTCTGCAAGTTTCGGGTTCTGTTGTGAATGGCGTCTGAGGACAGCGACGCCTTTCTAAAAGGCGGCTTCCCAGGACGACGCGTTTTAGGCCATATCCTGAGGCTGAGAATTAACATGAACCAGTTTAGGAGGCTTGGATGGCGTCGGCCTCGGGCGACGCAATTCAAGACAGAAACACACTAATCCATGCAATTAAAATGTGTTTACACTGTTAGATAGTTGGATAATTGCATGCTATAAATGTACTCAATGATTATGGATTCTTTGTGACCAGATCGCACTACGAGGTGTTTTGTGCGACCGTGGACTTCTCATGTGACCGGATCGCACTGTGCCGTGTTTTGTGTTACTGTGGACCTAGAGTGACAGTTGTAGCGCTTTGTCACCCTATGTCGGTGTGGTTGAGACACAGCGACGGTGGGAGCAGTGGCGGGGTGACGCCTAGTGAGAGAGGGTCACCTGGTGAACCCCGGGGTTAGCTTGTACTGGTGTCGGAGTGGTACCTGTGAAGTGTCACTAGTGCTGGGAGAAGGAGTAACCACCTAAGCCAGTTGGGCCGGACTAGCTAGCGTCCTATCCGAGGGATTACTGTTTGGTCTCAGCGGATCGGTGTTTCCCACCTTCATTTGTGTGGTTGGCGTGTTTTGACGAGACACTGGTTGTGGGTTCCCCGATAGATTAGTGATTAGTAATATGCATGTTAAATATATATCGAATGCATGTGATTCATATCGAGATTTAGGAGTAGTAATTACTGCTTTACTTGTTTACTGTACCTTCAGCTGTGTCTTACACTTGTGGGTGTGTGAGTGGGTGGTGGGGATCGAAGTATCCCTACTGAGTCTTTTCGTTGAGACTCACCCCTGCAGTTTTTAGGTGAGGGTTCCAAGCAGACTTAGCGAGGTGTGTACTGCTGTGAGTCGCGCGCCGACAGCTGTTGTTCCGGGGTATGCCCCGACGTAGTTGTTATCTTTATTTCTGGCCTGTACGTTGAATTATTTCTTTTCTGTTAGAGTATGTAATTATTTGCTGTATCGAGTCGCATTGTAATAACTTTTAATTCCTGTATTTTCCTTTCAATTCAATGCGATGTGAACGTTTAGCTTAGTTTATTGTTTATTTCCCAGACTTACTTAGATCCTGGTTTGGTTCCAAATTAATGATTCGGTACCCATTTAGTAATCGGATCCCCGATTATAGGGTGGCGGGTCGTTATACACGTGACCTAGTTTTAGCAATAGCAATGGTGAGTCCGAGTCAATCCACAGGGAGTTAAATTTTTAACTTTGAAAACTTTGGAATTTAGTTAATCTAAAAAAAATGACGATTGTTTAAGATTTTTAATACTTTAGAGTTCAATTATTCTAAAAATAACGAAAACTTGAATTAACTAGTTATACTAAATGATTAATTATTCAATTAAACAGTACACAAGCTAATTGACTTAAGATTAAAAAGAAATCTAATTAACTAAACTAGTTTTGAGTAAACAAACACCCCTAATGTAAGGAAGAAATAACCATTAATTGAATAAATGTTGAACAAAATTCTCATTAACCATTAATCATCTAACAATAACAGCACTCATCTAAACTAACAAAATAATTAATAGAAAATTAAATAAATGAGGGGCTCGGAAGGGGCTTCTCTGCATGTGGGGCGGCTCACTGGACCACGAGGGGTACGTGGAAGGCGCGGAGTGGCAGCGGCGCTTTGGACTAGGCCTGGTGTGTGGAGGACGAGGCGGCCGACGCGGCAGGCGAGGTGGAAGGCACGGCAAGCGAGGCGGCGCGGTTGACGATGCACAGGCACGGGCGACGATGCCTGTGCTCGCGAACAATGTGGCGAAGCCGCGTGGCTTCTCTGCGACGGCGAAAGGCGGGAGATCTTCCCGCAGCGCCACGTGGCGCGTCTGGGCCCGCCGGGCGATGCTGCTGTGAGAGAGAGAAGGAGAGAGGAGGAGAAAAGGAGGAGAGAGAGGGAAGCTGTGGCAGAGAGAGGGTGGCTGAGAGAGAAAAAGTAGGGGAGAGAAAGAGAGGCTGTGGGAGAGAGGGAGAAGGAGAGAGGAGGAGAAAAGGAGGAGAGAGAGGGAGGCTGCGGTAGAGAGAGGGTGGCCGAGAGAGAAAAAGTAGGGGAGAGAAAGAGAGGCTGCGGGAGAGAGGGAGAAGGAGAGAGGAGGAGAAAAGGAGAGAGAGGGAGGCTACGGCAGAGAGAGGGTGGCTGAGAGAGAAAAAGTAGGGGAGAGAAAGAGAGGCTGAGGGGGAGGCAGAGAAAGGAAAACAGAAAGAGAGAGAAAATCTGCGGCTGAGAAAATAGAGAGAGAATACTCGGCTGAGGAAAAGGGGGAATCCTTTTAAAGGGAAGGAAGGGTTTTTAAAATAAAGAAAGTGGGGGAAAAGAAGGCGACTGGCTCCTTAAATTACGGTTTCATGGGTAAAGGGTTAGGGTAACCCTAATATGAGGAGTAAATGACCAGTTTGCCTCTACGTCTTTTATTTTTCCAAAAAGATGGATGATTCTGTTGAGATTTGAACCCTAGACCTCCCACAAGCCCGTAGAGACTTAACTATTACACCATAGTTTCTTTCATGCCCTGTTCACACAAAATAAATTCAAATTAGCATATTTTCATAAAAGTCATCACATTTATTTACTTATTTCATTTCGATTTTGTCTAAAAATCGCAAACGCGCTATACTCCATTAATCACATGAAATGACGATGTTTTTAAGTCGGAATTTGACGAAATTTGTACCGTTAGAATTGGTACGAAATTATCTATCATTTCATGTTATTTTGCAGATGAAAACTCGAGTATGATGCGCATGATTGCCCTTAAATGATCAATTTAATAATTTATCAATGCTCTATTTCAAAAGGTTCTTAACTACATGGGTGTTCTTTGAAAGCGGGAGAGATTATAGGGACTTTTTAAAAAGTACTTAGATTAGAGGGACTTTTTTGTAAATGAGAAAGAATTTAGGGGCTTATATTCAAAAATCCCTTCCATTAATTAAAATAGGTAAGTTAGTAGCGTAATTTTTATAATTTAATTTACTTTCAACCAAAAAATTATATCGAGCAACTGAGATCCTCGAGCAGATGATCGTCGCTGTCCGACCAGTTTTCGACTGTTACAAGGGACAATTTGGGAGTGTCGGTGAATGTTCAATTTTAGTTGAATTGCATCAAGTACCCGTAGACCAGTGACATTTTTTAAGACTAAAACCTTGCTCAATCCATCATCAAATATTTTATTTCAGACCTCATTCGCTAGAAAAGTTCAATATGGGCTGATGCAAATTGATGAAGAGAAGAGATTACAGATGCAAATGGGACCTGCAAGGGCCTGATCAACTGCAATTACCAGCGGCGAACCCAACTCTTCGCAAGCCGATGTCAAAGGTAATATCAATTCCCCGCTGTTGGTTATTTCCAATGATGCCCACATCATCGGTCCGGTCATTCGGGACGAACGCTAGGCAGACCTGCGAATGCGCCTCATTCATGGACACGAACACCTGCCACGGCTTGAGTACGAGGTTGGCACTGTCAGCGAAGTGAAGTGTGATGGTTGGGAACGCCGGGTTCCGCACGTTGCTGAGATCGTAGCAGGTGTCCAGGTCTTGACTTGGTACCACCAGCCGATACTGTCTCATGCTGCTGCGAATGGTGTTCCTGAGTTCCGCGTAGGCCACGGGCGGAAGATAAGAGAACGTGGTCCCAGAGTCTATGATAGTGCCGACGTTCTGGAAGACTGTGGGCGGCACATGCAGCCGTTGCCTGCCCACCGTGATCCCAAGCAGGTTGATGAAGTACATGGTGAGGTCGAGAGATCTGGAAGGCTGCAT
This sequence comes from Zantedeschia hybrid cultivar, assembly GCA_030544215.1. Lineage (NCBI taxonomy): Eukaryota > Viridiplantae > Streptophyta > Magnoliopsida > Alismatales > Araceae > Zantedeschia > Zantedeschia hybrid cultivar. The sequence continues at coordinate 28,487,668 of JARZZO010000003.1, read as the reverse complement.
GGGCGTGTACATTGGTGACTGGACAAACCTCCTGCCAATGGTTAGGTGGCCCGAGACGCTGCTCGTGGTCGGGAGGCAGTAGGAGAAGACCCTGCCCAGACTACTAGGTGCCTGCGATATCAAGGAGGGATAGGTGCGCCCGAGGCCAAAAATACCCGCCGCTCTAATTGGAATCTCGTTGCTCTGGCCACACCCGAGCACGAAATTGGGGAACGTGGTTGTGTTTGTCAGTGTCAGAGTTTCAGTGGCTATGAGGCCAGCGCTGCGCGATGAGTTGTTGCCATAGGTGATATGATATGCGCAATTGTTACCGGAGGCCCCCCTGTTACCGGATTGGAGGTTGGCGCACTGTGGAGCGGTGAAGGGGACATTGCGATAGGAAGACGAGGTGGATGGGTTGAACTTGGGCTCTTGTTGCTCGTAGCAATTCCGGCAGGGCGTGCATTGGACCCAGCAAATGTGGCTTCCGGTGTCAATGACGACGGTCTGGTCCCTCTTATGTGTGCCGATGCCGATGGTCACGACATAGCTCATGCCACCGAGGAAGGCCCCGTGCAGTGCCCGAAGGGTGATTGGGCCTTGCCCTAGATTATCCGTGGTCGCGTTTTCTGGGGTGCCGATGGTACGTCGGACTCGGTTTCGGTAGTAAGCAACCCTCAGCATGTCTAGGGAGAGCATCTGGACAAGGTCCGGTTGTCCATAACTGGAAGGAGAGCAGGGCCCATACCGATGAACAAGTTTGAGCGAATTCCCGTTGGGTACTGAAGATGCAGAAACTTGTAATTAACTAATGTTACATAGCATACATCAAAACGGACAAAAAACAATTAAAATCGACAACATGTAGAACCTTGCGATGTAGTGCAGACATTGGCAGGCGTCAATGTCTCCATTCTAAAAATTTGAAAGCCCTTGTCATCGCCGTGGACCATGCTGCCATGAGCAGACAGAAGCAGGGACAACCACAAGATGCACTTGATGAGGGACACAACCGTAGCCATGGGGTTTCTTTGCTGTTGGTGGTGCACAACATTCCTGGTCGGTCGTGTTTATAACCGCAGATATCGACCCCAGTGGCGATACACCAACGACCCCTGGCGACTGCCGTGTTATCTTAACTCTATTCTGTCTGTGGCCAATTGGAAAACCTCTACCTGTGAGAGGAACAACCGGCCTAAGAAGACCGTCTCCATCCCAGTGCCTGGCCCAATACCCAATAGCTAGATAATAGATAGCCCATATGCCGAGATCATATACTCAGTTTACACTTGCTGTTCAATGGCTATAATACCGTAGCTAATGGATTGGCTTCTCCTAGGATCATATCCTAATCATACGTACTTGCATCATTTCGGTTTCCCAACTAGAATTACTTTGAAAACTTCTCTATCTTGACAGCGGCGTATCCACGTAGAGACTCTTTTAACCCACGGAGATGGCTGGGCGGACACGTTCTTTAATTCCGTCCACTTTTTGTTTCTTCTGAGTCCCGATCCTCTCGGTCAAATTCAAAAGAGGACTGAACTTCCGTATTTGCAAATCTTAAGCCGTCACATATCTTTACCTTTCTCATCACCTATCAAAAGTTACCATTTGTTCGTCACCTTTTTTCACCCATCAAATTCAATTACAAATACAATCCAGGGTATATAAAGACATGATCTTAAATTATGAATATATTGGTATGCTTTAGGTTGCATTTAGGTGTCATTTTAAGTTGTATCTAAGTGTTTTAAATGACATGGAAATACAACTTAAAACACGCGAATACAACAATAAGTTCAATCTTTACTGATCCTCTACAGTCCTTGTTGACCGTAGAGGATCTGCATTCTGCTGCAACGGTGTCATTGCAGTGGTAACATAAGTGACTTTTTTCAATTTTTTTAAGTGGCGGTACTGTACGCTTACATGTATGGTCGTACAATTTAATCTTCCATGCAATCGATTAAAAAAATTTTAAAAGTTAAAAATTATTATTGGGCTAATGCCTTTTTTGTAACTATTCTTTAGGGTGATCTTTTCATTTTTTAGAATTTTTTAGATTACCAGATTAGAGATTTGAGTATATGACCATGTAAAAACATGTAGGATGCAACCTGAAAAAATTCATTTGCATCCACTGCACTGCCCCCATTGTAGTTGGCATTGTTGCAGTATTGCTCTTCGTCATGATATCCGGAGAGACATTATCTTTGTCTGAAAGTATCATAAACTAGAGTAATTTATTATATTTTATCCCACAAAAAAAAATGATATTTCAAAATATTTTATTACTTTTAGATAATTAAATATTAACATAATGGAAATTGTCTACTTCGCTCTGGGAATGAGATTTTATACTTTACATTCTGAACACCAAATGACAAGGTGATTGAAAAGTATGCTAAATCTGCTTCAAGTATAATCTAATTGAAAAGTAATTATTGATGAGGCAGAATCTGATTCGGCCTATTAAAACAGGCCCAACACTGAGACCAGTCCAACAGCATCAGAAGCAGGCCCATTGGCTGTCTTCGGCCCACCAGCGGCCCTGCAGCCCTCAGCCCAGTAAGCAGCTCAGAAGTCCTCGGCCAGTCAGCGGCCCAGCAACCTTCGGCCCATCAGCGGCCCGATAGCCTTCGGCCCATTAGCGGCTCAGCAGCCCTCGGCCCATCAAGCGGCATCTGGCCCATCAACGGCCCAACCCCCTTCGGCCCAGTAGCCATATCCGGCCCACTCCGGTGGGAGGGTTAGGCACTATGGCGGTTTACCAGTAAACTCAGAACATAGTCCTAAACCGGCTGCCACCATTAAGCAACCTCTATCATCCGCTATAAATACACGGCTATTTATTACAAAAGGTATGTCTTCGAGACCCCAAAGACTACAGTCCAAAAAGCATTAAAGCTACTTCCTCCACCTCTTTACCTTCTGAATCGAATCATCTTCAGAAGCTAACTTGACTGTCCAAGGGGGTTCCTTAGGGGCGAATCCCGGGACTCCTACTGACGGGTTCTTCTTCTTTCCCTCCTTCTGCAGGGGCTTCGGTTTGAATCTTCGCCGACCTCTCCGAGTCGGTCTCGACCGCCGACCTCGGGTCTTCACCCTCCGGTCTCGACGCCCTTCGCCGGTGGGTCCGCCTCACCCGAAATCGCCTCGGCCCTGCCTCGCGCCGGTCGTTCCTCGTCCGGAGAAGCCTCGGCCACGCCTTCCGTAGGCTGGCCCATGTTCGTCCGAGGGAGTCTCGGCATCGCTCCCGCTCGGGCATCCCTCGGCTTCGGATCTTCGACCTCGTCTCCGCCCTCGCCGCGTTCCAGATCCCCGTCGGATATTTCAAAATATTTTATTACTTTTAGATAATTAAATATTAACATAATGGAAATTGTCTACTTCGCTCTGGGAATGAGATTTTATACTTTATATTCTGAACACCAAATGACAAGGTGATTGAAAAGTATGCTAAATCTGCTTCAAGCATAATCTAATTGAAAAGTAATTATCATAGGGGTTTTAACATAAAATGAAAAGTGGGTGCTATTTTATGGAACTGAGATCCTCCTTTGGCCTGGATTAAGTCAGTAAAAAGAGGGGGAGGGGGGCAAACAGTGCCAAAACTCACCTTACCCACGTGATCTCAAAATTTTGGTCCCCCTCCCACTCTCTTTGCTGATTGAGTCCAGTCCAAACCTGGACGTAGAGGATCTGACCTCTATTTTCTGACCGGTAGGTCCTGTACGGATGTTAAAAACAAACAACAAAAGGTCAGAGCAATAATCGTTTTGTACGATTTGCCCAAGTTTTGTCCATTAAGATGAATTATTGTCTGATTGTCGTTGTGCGGAGTGAATTGCTAATTTTAACACCTTAAAAATATTTTTGAAGTTCTAAGATTATTATGACCTGTAAATATATAATGGAGAAATTTATACAATCTTTCTTTAAAAAAGGAAAAAGAACTCCAACTAACACTACAAGGAAGATAGGTTTTGTCAACGAGTATATGTCGACGGCTATGTGCACTTATCGACAAAGAATATATTAGTCGACGGCCAAGAAAAAATCGTTGACAATAGACTTATATGTCGACGGCTCAGCCAACCGTTTACACATAGGTGATATATGTCAGCGGCTGGACTACAACCGTTGACATATGTAGCATATATGTTAACGGCTCCGAGTAATCCGTCGACATAAGTAATAAAAAAACAAAAAAAAATTGATTAAAATGATAGGTCTACGGCTATAATTTTAGCCGTTGACATATCTGCTATATGTCAACGGCTAATTATTAACCGCGGACAAAAACTATAACCCTAAATCATACTCTTCGTTCACAGGGCGCCCCCAAACCCACACCCTTTCCCCCCTCAAACCCGCGCCCCCTTCGTTCACAGAGGCACCGATGATCGCCGCCTCCAACCCCACCGCCGCCTCCAACCGCCGGCGACCCCATCGCCGCCTCCAACCGCCCGACCCCATCGTTGGCCCCTCCCCTTGCTCGGCCCCTCTCCCCGCTCGGCCTACCACAATCAGCTGCTACTCCCATCGCTGGCCCCTTCCCCCCCCGGCCCTCCCCCCGTTCGGCCTGCCATAGTCAGCTGGGTCGCCGGCAATGGCCTCCCGGCTGCTTGCCCTGCCACCATCTGCTGCTCCTGTCGCCAGGTTTGAGATCGGCCGCCTCCCTGCCCGGATCGGCTGCGGCCTCGGCTCTGGCAAGAAGTACCTCCTTGTGGCCTGCGTCCCACTCCTCCTCATCGTCGTCTTCTTATCTGTCGACGTTGGGAGTCTCTTTCGCGGCATCTCCCCTATCCGGTTTGCGCCTCCTGTCGAGCAGGAGGACCATCGGGCACGGGAGGGGGAGCTCCGCACGCTGTACTTGCTCAAGAACCAACAACTAGGGCTTTTGCGCCTGTGGAACCCAGATCTGGCCGTGTTGCCTCTGTTCCTTCTTCGGTTCCTCCTATGTGGAGCTCCAATTCCACGCCCAATGCCAGCCAGACCGCCTCGCAGATGTGTTGAGTCGGGCATTGGATCTGCCATTTTAACGAGCACATAGCATGCCAAATTGCAACCACCGGTGAGGTAGTGGCTGGCTTTCTTTCCAAAAAGACCCGACAGCCAAATCTACTGTCCCAAACGCATGGATTCTGTTCTACTTCTAGTGTCTACAGCGAACCATCCCGTAACATCACCTTATAATGTTTCCAACATGGAAAGATAATGTGAAGATTACTGGGCAAGAGTTTGTGTCGGGTAGCTTGACAAAGAGGTATAAAAGGCCCTTTTAACTTTGTTTAATTTTGTTCATCTTCTTTGTGTGTGCTAAAATCGGGACATGGCCTGCTTGCTTGTAGGATGATGGTGGAGGAAGAGCACATATCATTCCATTCGGATTCCTTAATGGTTAATGGAATAGAGGACTATTCGCACCAGATAGCAGAGATGATTGGACTCAGGAGTGAGTCTAATTTCAATGATGCTGGTGTAAGTGCACCTTGCTTTGAAGCTTGCTGATTTGATTTTTGACTGTAATAAAAAAGTAAAGCAGACAAGAAAGGCTCCATCTATGGGAAAATTGAAACTTAAGGTTACACAACCGGATGCCAAATAATTTCTAGAATAATTGCTCTTTACTTTAACCTTTGGTCATAATTTTCATTATTGTCTTTCATTTAAGCATGAAGCTGAATGCACCATCATGAAATATGGGATGATGTAGTAATGATGGAGATTCCTATTACATGCTTTGTTTTCCATTTTATATGAAAAATAATTCTACTATAGATGGATCCACGGTGATACTATTCCCTGAGAAAAATACTTTTAAAGTGGAATCTATCATCTTCTGTTTCTGATGTGTTGTCATCAGGGTTCTCTCTAAATTTTTCAGCAAATTTGCTATTCTTCACTCATGTTTCCTGCATTTTCCAATGGTGTTGCTTGCAGTGAAAGAAGATTCAAGATTCTTTTCCGTTGTTCTGTGATACAAAGTCCTAAGATAAAGTATCACTGAGCAGCACTAATAAGGATTTCCTTTTAAGGTCATTTTGAACCAACACAAAACACTGAAACTCTTGTGTTTTGAATTTTTCATTGTTCTGTGTGTTGTTTGGTACTATTATTTTTAATTGATCGTCTTCTTGAGGTGTCAAAAACTCCAATCTTTTGTTTGAATTCTTAAGTTTTCATCATACGCCATTTCTTCATTTCATTTCATCTTCAATTTTGCAGATTAGGGTTGTCTTGGACATAGGATGTGGTTTTGATAGCTTTGGAGCATACCTATTCTCAAAGCAGCTGTTAACCATTGTAAATTTTCATAGAGAAAACTTGAATTTATTCTCCGCGAGCATAGACTCATTTTGGTTGATTGATTAAGAGAACAAATAACAATGATTACTATAGATTAACTATTGCAGAATTTTGTGTCAATCTAGGACAGTCAAAAGTGTTGTTCATCATATAATACAAAGGATTCATGTGTTACTGCTCTTTACCTGTTATTCTTCCCTACAAATATGCAAGGGTTAAATATCTCTACATTGGTGGATAATGGAAGACTTTCATATATAACAGAATAATAAAGGGGAACGGTGAAACAAAGTGCTTGCTAGAAAGTAATGTCCAAATACTCTCAGTTTACATGGAACATGAAGCAAATGCAAATAAGAATTTCATGTGCAAGGGAATATTAAAGTGAAACAATGAAACAAAATGCTTGTTTACATAATAGATTCTCAGTAGTATGTGAATCTTTAAACAAAAATAGTGCAAATAAATGAAAATTGTAAACCTGATTTTGCCTATTCTTGCAAGCAAAATGTAAGGAATGAAATCGTCAACATCTGTAGCTGAGGTGAGATGTGTACTTTATTTGTTTGGACCTCATGCATGGTGGTACTGTGTAACCTAGATCAGTGTGTTTGACACAATCAGAGTATGCCTTCAGGTAATCAAGAAAAACTGGGCATCCATGACTCACTTGAAGGTGCCATGAATTGCACTTGCCAAAATTTGGGATATCTGGTAAGTGCCTCTTGTGGGGGCATCAGCTCATGTTGTGTTTTGTGAAGGACTTCTGTCACCATTACAATGTGAGAATTTGTTAACAGTGAGGACTCTCCCTCATTGTGATGACATACTGATCTTTTTAAGCTGGAATCCCTTTTTCTTCTCATTAGTGGGAATTATTTCCTAGATAAGAGCTTATGGATGCTTGCAATTCCCACCCTCCCCTCCACTACCAAAACAACCTACTGCTGAATGTTGGTATCTACAGACAGATGTGTTTATGTTCTGGCCATGTGTGCTGAATGCTTGGAGCTTGAGCTCATTTGCCCAACCCAATAAAATTCTGGATATGTAAAGCCATCCCAAAATTTGTGACTTATAGGAGAGGGATTGTTGGTTTGCCTGCATTTTTTGGCTTTTGTTGTAGGTCCTTTATTACTATTTTAATAGAAGCAACACCATGTCTTTGTATGTGTGACTTTTTTTTTTCCTTTTTCTTTCCCTTTCTTGGCACATGATGGTGAATGGCTATGCATTATGATGTTTGATGTTTAAGTATTCTGCAATTAACTGTTTCGTTCCTATAACAACTGCATATTGTTCACTAGGAATATATACCTGCTATCTGCCTATGGCTGCATGCTATAGACATAAATAAGTTATTTTTGTGCTTGCTTTAATGCTATTATACTTATCTCTCACTTGATCATGTTTCCTTTTTCACTGACCCGTCTACTTGGTTATTTAGTATAAGAAACTTTATCTTAGTTTCCTTAATCATCTTGGAAGGTTCTAACTGTCAAGCAAGTGTAATTTTGTGACCTTGTCTTTTCAATTTTCATTAGCTAAATGTAGATGATAGTAAGGATGTATTTCATTTTTCTCTTTATTTGCATTGATTTGTTGCTAGGTCCTTGATTGGTACTTACTATTGATGATCCCTTTGGAACTTGGAAGACAAGAATGCAAGTATATTGATTTATTGTTTATTGCATGTTAGACTGATGTATGCATAAATGTAGCATGGGTTTGATTTTTAATGGTTTTGTCTTACATGCTGCAGATGGTATCTTCCTACTTGAAGTTGACCGAGTTCTAAGGCCTGGTGGTTACTTTGTATGGACTTCAACTGTAAACAAACAAAGATCATTACGAAACAAGGAGAATCAGAAGAAGTGGACATTTATACATGATTTCACTGAAAGCTTATGCTGGGACATGCTTTCCCAACAAGATGAAACAGTTGTTTGGAAAAAGACTAGTAAAAAGAAGTGTTATAATTCTCGGTGAGAAACTAGCACGAGTGAATCATTCAGTTGTCATTTCCTTTTTGCCAGTATAATGGTTACAAATAGAACCTGAAATTTGCAGCTTATTCTGGTCAGTTACCTGAATTCTTACTACATGATTCCTTGTGCTTATAGGAAATCTGGACCTGAGATTTGTGGCAAGAACCAGGCCATTGAATCCCCATATTACAATCTTCTACATCCATGCATAGGTGGTACCATATTACGAACTCTTACTAAAAAACATGTGTTTTTTTTTTTCGGTGTAATTGTCATTACTTATAGCCATGATCTCAATTTCTTTTCCTTTTTTCTTGATGCTGGGATATTCTTGGGGGTGTAAGTGAACAATTATAACAATCATGTTCCACAGTCCCTACTTTTGGTATTTTTCCCGGATTACACAGGCTTAGATTCCAAGAAGACATCTTGATACTTCTAAATTTTTAATTGGCCTTTCTTGTCCGAACCTACCTTGCCACGTATTTGGTGCCACCTTGTGGAGGGTTGACATGATGCCAGACGTAATTGGGCTATCGGTTACCATTTGCATCCCTAGAAATCATTCTCAATTTCCCAACCAGTTATTGGCCTTTCATACTAGAGGATTATTCTGATTCAGATTAGTTACATTACTATTCCTAAGTTCCATACATGCTCTCTCATATCTTCCTAAGAACTGTAAAATAACCTTGTTGACATCTTGTTATTTTGTTCTCACGATTGCTTGACTTCCTGCGGCAGAGTAGCGTTAGCGTTAGCTTTCTCATGAAAACAGTAGAGCAGCTGTGCAGACCTATGTTAGGTACCGGCAAGCAAACATATCCCATATGGATACAGTCAGAAACTTTCTGGAAATTTTGAACCAAAAGGGAAGATTGAAGTATATAGTACATAAGCCACAACAACACCCCCCCCATTTATGCTCATGTCAAGGATTGAGTAGCTATGTACTATATATGTGAATGTGTTTATTTGAAATGTGAATGTATTTATTTGAAAGTGTGAATGTGTTTATTTGTACATGTGGATGTGTTTTTGTATATGTTTGTAAGTACAAATCTGTATATACAGGAAAAATATATAATTTAATATTTTCATTTTTTATTTTTTTTTCTTAGTAACTATTTGTCAGCGGCTAAGAAAGCCGTTGATATATATAACATTTGTCAGCGGCTCATGTTGCTGACAAACCTATTTGTCAGCGGGTTTAGAGCCGCTGACAAATACTATTTGTCAGCGGCTAACTCTAGCCGTCGACATATGTATCATTTGTCAGCGGTTAACCTCCGTGGACATAAGTTGTATATGTCAGCGGCTTTAAGTAGCCGCTGACATATGTATTATATGTCAGCGGCTACTGTGTGTAGACATATAATATATATGTCAGCGGCTTTAGGTAGCCGCTGACATATAATGCATATGTCAGCGGCTACTGTGCGTAGACATATATATTATATGTCAGCGGCTTTGTATAGCCGTTGACAAATATATGCCAACGGGACTTTTGTCCACGGCTTTGTCAGCGGCTAATAAGCCGTTGACATAAGTTTTTGTCAGCGACTCTTTAGGATTTGTCAGCGGCTCTTAGCCGCTGACAAATCCTGTTTTCCTTGTAGTGTAATATGGGAATTGCCACAAGATTAAGGATTACTATGTTGGTATATTTGGAGGTTCTCAAACCCACATTATTAGATTGAGTAGTACTTGTTGCACATAGGTTGCAACCACGAAAAAATAAAAATAAAAATTAAATTTTCTTTTAAATTAATCCCATCGTATCCTACATGTTCGTACAACCTATTCTCTAATTGGATGGGTCAAAAATTGTAAACAAATAAAAATCAAGAGATACTTTATTCGGTTCGGTCCATTAGGGTACTCTTTTACTGTTGTTGGGAATCAATTTTTTATCGTTTGGAAGTTTTTTATTCATCTAGCTGTAATAGATAGATCTATCGAATGTGATCTGGCCGTTCGTAGAAAATTTCAAAACGAAATTTTAATTATTTTTGGGGCTGCATCTTGTGGCGTGGAAAGTATTATACTATTAGATTTGATTCCTCATATAGCTAGCCGTAGAAAATTTGCTATCTTATACTTTTATGCTTCTCGGGAGATTAATGCTTGATTAAATAATAATAGAATTTTATGCTCCCATAACCCAACTCAAGGTGCCCTTCCATTCTATTCTTCTCGTACTATTACTTTTCTTCACCAACTCTAATCAATCTTGTTGATCATTGATAGTCCAATCTTGTATGCGTGATCAAGGCCCTTCGTCTCCATTCAGAGGGGTGTCATCTCACAGTCTCTATGAAAGAGAACACCGGCAGTGGATCTTCAGTAGCAATCCGAGGGATCCTCCTATGATGTCTAAGTCAGAAGGCTAGAGAAAATAGGGGGAAAGTTAAGGGAGCTTAGGCTCTTGAAAGCATATATGTACCGGATGGACTAGGAGTGCTTATATAGTAGAGCAGGAGAGATTGATCCTAATAGGGGAGGTGGGATTCAAGGAGATCCCCTAATTAAATCCTGAGTCAGAAGGAGCTATTCTAGACAAATCGAATCAAGGACAGTTTCCCGAATTTATGCTAATCCGATCAGGTGTGGGGAAAACTTCCTTGTGGGGCAAGACCTTTAACCGAGTAAGTTTCCAACTTAGCCTTGGTTTCTCTCAAAGGGATAGAGATTTCATGATGCAAGTTGAGTCCTACCCAAGGTAGCGGTCTCAAGCCGGTTTGGTCGGCCCGAGTGCCTCGTTAAGGGACAAACTCAGACCTCTGGTCATTGTAGTTATCTTCATCTAGGTATGGCTTCTAAGGGCCACGATTGGGCCTTTCTCGAGTTGAGTATGGGCCAAAGCTCAAGGTCGGCTGCCTCAACCTGCCTGTACCATGCATGGGTCCTTGTAAGAAATCCCTTTATTATTCATGAGCGAGTAACTAGGCCCTATTGACTATTTGGGCGAGGCGAGATTTTTCACCTTCACTTGGCCCCCACTCCTTGATGCGCATTGAGGAGTAGGAGCCCAACAGTCTCTGGCGAGGCCGTCACTTTGATTCAGTTCAAATGGTCGTCATGACCATTGAGTCGATTTGACACTAAATAAATATTCATTTTACTCAAGGCATTCGAGCATTAAAATAATGTATTTACTATAAATAATTGAATACTAGTTGTGCAGATAATTATTAATAGGTTACTTGACCTCAACTGAATATACTTAATTGATTAAGTCATCTAAAGCATAATCGTAGTACAAGCATGTATGTGATGAGTAGATGACTGAATGGTTAATCTATTAGACAAGTAAATTAAGTGAGAACGAAGTTTAGTCTACTAATTAATTAACAACATCTTGACTAATCGAATGAAGAGCTGAAATGGACAATTGATGTATAACTATTCAAATGATTTGATTCAAATATTTGTGTCATTATCGATTCATGCTTTGATCGATAATCAGATAGACAAAATCATAAAAGGTAATCAACGAGTACATACAATTTGATCAATGCTTAGAAGTTGTAAAGAATTGATTAGAAGTTATGAAGGTGAATCAATTATCTCTTAAAAGATAAGCGATAGACTTAATTGAACAACTACTATTTTTGGATAATCGATAAGGTCTAATCAATTTGTTAGTTCAACTATAATCTATAATGCCATCTATTCATCAAGGATTTTTCTTTAATAGGTGGGGTTGGCGATTTTCGTGACTCCTTTTCAGATCGATTAGTGATAGCCATTGTCAAATTAACTCTATAATCGATTAGAGACATGTAGGTGCTCAATATCTTTAATTGATCAAGCCTATATACTTAACCAATTAGCAATAGAGATTACTTAAATAAATAAAGCCACTATTAATTAATTATGAGTCTTAAACCTTTTTAAGGTCTAATACTGTTAATCATTTAGGGATAGAGGAGTTCATCAATTTCTTAGATAGATTTTTTAAGTACTAAGAAACGATTAAGTCCATGATTTGAACAGTAGTCTCACAAGCAGTTAATCAGTGAGACCCTGGCTTAACTTTATGTTAATTGACCTCTATGTGATATTAGTGAACTTAAAATAGTTTTTCTATTATACTAGAAGTGTGTTATTACCAAAAGGTGTGATCTATTATATTTAAAGTGTGATGTCACCAAAATATAAAAGACGTGAGATTTCTAAGATAATCACAAGGAATATCTCAACAATCTCCCCTTTTTGATGATGATGAAACTTCTTCTGTTTACTATAATTCTGAAAAATAGAAATAAGTAAACATTTTGTGATTCACACAGTGAATGAGTTTAGCAAATGCACAAACAAGATATAGTTAAATGTAAAAAAATGTGTCTCCCCTTTAGTGAGACAGTGACATGCATAAACCAAATTGGGAGATACTATTTTTCATCATATATAAGAATATACAAGCATGTTGGAATATATGTCTCCCCCTTTTCGTCATCAATTTAAAAGGTGAATATGTTTGGCGTGATGGATGATGATATCCTAAATCTTGATTTCATTTGCTCAGCGAATAGAATTGATAATTATATATTTTTAGGTAATAAGTAAATATAATTTACACATTACACTTGTCATTTTATGTACAAAACCGTATGAAATGATAGATAATCCAGTGATGCTTTCAAAGATATAAATTTTATAAAATTCGGAGTGAAATATATTGTCATTCATGTGATTACTTGAGTGTCGATGATGAATTTAAGCAAATTACATTCTCAATAGGACATTTCGGTAATTATCGAGGACTTGATAGACATTTGAACAATTTATATAAGTGTAAAATCACAATTATTCACTACAGAGATTTAATTTTTATTTTATGTAAATGTAGGACATGAACAAGTTGATGGCACAGTGGTTAGACCACTCGGACTCTATTGAAGTGACCAAGATTCGATCCTAATAAAAGTAATGACTTATTTTGCTATGTATCCTCTTCAAGTGGGGCCCACACGCCAACTAAGAGAGAGAATAGGAAGGAAAAAATCTGAAAAATATTTCTAACGAGAGAGAAATTCCCCATTTATTTCAAATTTCAAAATTCAAAATCCCTTTATCTTGGAGGAGGTTCCTCCAATTAAGTGGAGATTAGTTTTAAATTTAAATTTGAAACTCCCATTTTGAGAGGCAATTTTGAATTTTAAATCTCTCTTATGGGCCAATAAATCTAGGGGATTTTTCATGCACTTTATCTCTCTACATTGTTTTTTTAACTCTCTCCCTCTCACTTTTTCTCTCTCCGAGCCCTCTCTTTCTCTCCTTTTTGCATCTCTTTGTCTATTCTCTCCTCTCTCTTCCCTCTGCGTTGCTCTCTCTTTCTCTCTCTCCCTTCTCTCCTTTTCTCTCTCTTCCTATGCCACACTCTCTCTCTCTTTCCCTCCTACTTTCTATCCCTCTCCTCCCTCTTTCTCTCCCTCAGCACCTGCCACCTGCTCAGCCTTGCTAGTTAGGCACCAACAGGACACGCGTAGCCGTACTTGAGTTTGCATGGCAGGTGCTTCATCGCCTATGCCGCCCCATGCGAGGCATTGCCTCCCTGCCACCTGCCATGTGGCACACGAGCACGCCGTCCCACCACTAGCCGCCATGGCACATTGCACCACCAAGGAAGTTTGCACCTCGATTGCTCTGCCCTAGTCAACGCCATATAGTGCTCGCTTGCACGCCCTTATGCGCACTCTAGCAAACGTCGCCAACCCTACTTTTTTGTTTAGTAGGTATTTCTTTTATCATCTTGTAGTTCTGCATTTTGTTTAAGATGTTGACCTATGATTTTAACAATAAAGTTATCATGTTTAAAGACTTGTTTACTTAACCTCTCTCTCCCTTCTCTCTATTCCAAGTGTGATTGTTACTATTTTTTTTCATTTCAGCATTAGTCTACTTAGTTAGAATTACATAGTTCGATAATGCTAATTAGTAGTTTTGTTGTCTTAGAAATAATTTTAACATTAATTAGGTGTGTGATAATTTTGCAACTTGTTTTGTCCATATATTTAATTAGTGTTTTAGTGCTAGAAGGTACGTTTTGATTGTTTAGAGTTAAGTAGATTACTTAGGCACAAGTTTTCAATTTAAGCTTCAAAATCACATTTTAAAAAAATTGGATCAAGAACTCAAAACATTCAAAACTAAAATCTATTTCTTTGAGGGATTTGACTTAGACTCACCCTTAACTACTGTTAAGTTAATTTGTGTGAGCCAATTAATTTCAAATTGGTATTTGAGAGTTTTAACGACAACTTTGTCACTATCAATTTTCGGCATCATATCCAGGGAAATTAGATTTTTAGTTTTGATAATTTTGGGTCCATTTTGTATACTCATACTTACGTTTTTTTTTTTTGCTGTCTTGTTTTCTAGGTACCTACATAAAAAAGGTCGAAAAAAAACAAAAAAAATTCACTTGGTGAATTTGTTCCAACTTGGTAAAATTGTCTTTTATATCACATTCGGTAGTTAGTGTTTAAGGCCAGAGGCTAAAAGGTAAACACCTAAGCAAGCTTGTGGTTCTCTAATTAGGTCCCTCCATGAGCAGGGAGAACCTCCCACAACCTATCGCTTACCTAGTTAGCTACAATACGTGTTTATAAATTTCAATTCAGCCTTAGAGAATTCGCAATATTTAACTATTAGGTCTCAAGAAACCATACTTTAGAGTCATAGGTTGGTTGTTTAATTAAATTGTTTGAGTTTGAAAAAAAGTAAAAAAAATCACCCTATAGCGCATGCTTAGTAGGAGATCCCTACACCCTGATCTAGTGGGCCGAATTCCTGAAATAGAGAGACTCCTTTACTGAAATCAAAGAATTTCAATAGCTGGGAACAATGATCTGCCTAAACAGATGAAGGGATATTTCATTCCTCAAGAGTATAACTCTTCATCTTATATCCAATTGCCCATTATCCATGCAGCCTATTATGAGATCAAGCCCCGTACTATCCAAATGCTCTCATCTTTCTATGGGAACAACAACGGAGATCCTTAGAAGCATATGGATGAATTTTTGGGATCTATTCTATAGTGAAAAATCCAAGATTTCAAGGAAGATCCCTTTGCCTAATCATGTTCCCCCTTTCTTCCTTAAGGATAAAACTAAATATTGGGCCGAAATGCAACAAGAATTTTTGAAAAAAAAATCCTATCCTATAGAGAGAACTGTAGCGGTCGAAAACTAGTCAGATCATGATGACTATCTGATCAAAGCTCCCGGCTACTCGATAGAATTTATAATTAGGTAGAAACACTCAGGGTAGAACCTGTAAGAGAGAGAAGAGGCGTTAGGGGGTCCTAGTCTGCTGGGGAGCAAAACCCTCTGATGTTTAAGTTTGATGCTAGAAGATGAGATCGTGCCAAGGGTTCTTGTGGTCAATATTGCATACATGTGACTGAAGAAGGTCTGGGGATATATAGTCCTTTACTCCAGAGGCGTCTTTAGGGTGGTTACCTCTGGGGAGATAATTAGCCTATGATCCACTCCCCCTTTGATTAAGGGGATCATGGGATATTAGGCAATGAGTGATTTGCTCGTGATTGGGGATAGAAGATCATGCATACCTTCATTAATTGTGCAATGATGTTGTTAACGCATAAGACTAGCCTGATGGCGGGGAAGCATTATGGGTCGCCCCTGGGGGGGGGGGGGGGCTTCGTCTTCACAGGAGGTGGGAAGGAAGTGGTCTTCCAAATCCAGACTCCCAGTCATTACGTGATCATGTCTTGGATCTCCGAGAGTTGAGAACGTCGGCTCTCCTCAGGCCTCAATAGGTAAGACCGAGACTTTTGGGTCCTAAGATTTACCAACTGGTGCTCTCGAGACTTAGGTCCGTACTCTCCAGTTTCTCACCTTCAGCCCATTATCGGGACCCCAAGTGTAGTGAAAAAAATTAGAACTTTAGCTTATCTAACTAGCTATCATGTAATTATTTGTGACATATAACCTTTAAATAAGGTGTGACTTTTAAGAATTCATTGTAGTCCTGATTTTCATTATTTGCATTACTAAGGACCTAACAATGATTAAGTTGCGGAGTGTGATAATTATACATTCTAGGACATTAATTGATTGAAATTATATATTACACTTATCATTTTATATGTAAAAGTGCATGAAATAATAGATAATTTTATGTTCTTTCCAACGATACCAATTTTGTTGATTTCTGAGTTAAAAACATTGTCATTTCATGTGAAAAACTGAATATAGTACATTTGTGTTTTACAGTAATTTTCAAAAGCTGGGAACATTCAAATAATCTTTATCTTGCACAATAATCATTTTTTTCACCAGAAGACTTAACTTAATTGTTTATGTGTACATGATATAAAAAGATTGTGACTCAGTTGGTTGGACCACTTGGTTGTCACTGGAGTGACCAGGGTTCGAATCTCAGCAAAACACAATTAATTTTTGCAGCAAAACCAAGAAGAGGGATAGAGTAGACAATTTGTGCACAAAAGGATGTCCTAAAGAAATCTCCTCCTCTAAAGATCCCAAAGGTGGCTGGTGGCTCCATGCTTCTCTTTCCTTTTTCTCTATCTCTTCACTCTTCTAAAAACCCTCCCTCTCTCCTTAAACTCTCCTTCCTCTATCCTAGGGAACCGAACACCTTCTTCCCTCTCTCCTTTCTCTCACCCTTTAATTTTCTCTCTCTCCCTTTCATCCTACCCTACCGAGCTCCCTCTCTCTACTCTCTCTGCTCCCTCTCTCTCCCTGTCTCTTCCTTCTCTCTCCCGCTCTCCCTCTTTCTCCCTCCTCCTCTCTCTTCCACATTCCCTTTCTCTCTTTCTCTTCCTCTCTATTTCTCTGTCTCCCTCTCTTTGTGTCTCTCTCTCTTCCTCCCTCTCTCTCCATGTCACTTCCTTCTCTCTCCCACTCTCACTCTTTCTCCCACCTTCTCTCTCTTCCGCGTTCCCTCCCTCTCTCTTTCTCTTCCTCTGCGTCTTTCTCTCTTACTCCTACGACCTATCTCTCTCCTCTCTCTTCTCTCTCTCTCTCCCTTTCCCTCTCTCTCTCTCCACACTGCCGGGTGCATTGCCACGTGGCAATCGTGCATCGCACGTGCATAGGCGACATCATCGCCTGTGCCACCCTGGAGGGTGCGCCCTGCCACGCAGCTTCTCCTATGCACCCCTGCCGCCAGAAACCCCTGCCACGTTGCTTTTACCACGCAACCCCTCGCCCAGAGCGCACGACACGGAGCCCGTGTTTCCTCCCGTACGCCATGTTAGTTTTAGGTGGCCTACAAGCCAATCTGACTATGTAAGTCTCGTTCATTTATTAATATAATGGCATAATATTCATTATGTGTAAATCGCATTAATTATCATTTCATAATGAAGTCCATGAATATGTGCTATAATGATCAGATTATGATGAGATCATACTAATGAGACTGGTCACTTAAACACACATATTCTTAATCGTTCCTAGTCGGAGGATATCCGAGAAGGACATCGGATATCCGGTTAGACTAGTACAGATTACTCCTGCTCATATGATGAGGGTGACTGATCTCATAAGTCACTTGTGTGGAGACACTAAGGCAAATATGTAGGTGCTCATTGGAGAATGAGTTCACTGAACTGATCCGAATGAATCGTTGGATGGTATTGTACCTTACTGTCAACCAGCTTAATTCTATTGTCGCAGTTGCGTGGATGGTCCTCAAACCTGAGACACCAAAGACACCTTGTCGGTGGACTTCTATGCTTTGACCTTGGTTTACGAATCTCTAGCCACGGGATTCTAAAACGCCAAGGATTGGGTGCAACGGAATACCGTCGAAGAGAATTGTGTGTCAATAAGGAATCATTCGCTCTCGATACTTAGAGAGAGAATGCTCTAGGACGGATGCGCAGAAGTCCCTGGCCAGGGTGGACGATAATATCGGGAAAGTAGTTTTCCAATACTTATCAGAGGCATCCAATCTAAGTGAGTCGACCGGTTAGGGTTTGACAGCACGCCATACCCTGAGTTGACTCTAGAGCATTGTACGAATGAAGGATTATATCTACGCGGTAACTGTCGGCGGAAAGGTTCCAAGAGTGGGTTACTTAACCACAATACCTTCCGGGTTCACGCAGTGTTGCTTAGCACCCAACGTGATCGGAGGCCCGGTCGAATTCGATGTGCGACATCAATTCGATTGATTAATTAATTAATAAAGAGTTATTAATTGATTAATAAAGCCAGTGAGGAGTCACTAGACTTGTTGGGCCATTAACTGGACTGGTAATTGGGCCTAGAGGGTCACACGCAAATGATTCTCAAGGCAATGGATAAATAAGTGGGTTTTATACAAACCGGGGGTTTTTATGAAAAATCACGTGGTTAGTATAAAATATAGCGAACGGGCTGAGCAGGCCAAGCTGCTGCTAACCCTAGCCGCCCCTCCTCTATTTCTCTCTCTCTTTGGCGTCCAAACAGATCTAGTTATGCTCCGCCGCTTCTCTGAATCCCGTTCGACGGGAAATCGTCCGCGGGTTGCGGCGATCGTTGCGGCGACCGGCGGAGGTTTCGTGGGCTGCGAAGAACGAGGAACGTGAGGATATCTACCGCGAGGAGGATCGCGTGAACTTCGCTAGAGGTCGGGCACTTGCGCAGCTTGTGGTGTCGCACCGACGGAACCGAACGGTTGCGGATTCGAATCCGTACACGGTGAGAATCGATTATCCGATAATCGTAGTTTTTAGTTTTTCGAAACGGGAACTGATCTACATTTATTTTATTTTATTTTCCACTGCACGTGGGATCCGGAGAAACCCAAGAACCCAACACACCAAGCATCGATCATCAACGTGCTCCCGCCCGGGCCGCCGCCGTGTTGCCGTACCCACTGCAGATCGGTGTGCCAGAGCCTCCACACACGTCACCTGCTGCTGGGCGCACTGTGCCACTTCACTCCTGTGGTGTACTGGATCCACTGTGCAAGAGGATACCCTCTTCCTGTCTGTCGTCTATTACCTGGCCGCTGTAGACATGCTAATTTTGACATCATTTTGAGTAAATTTCATATCATATAATAATGCCTCAGAATGGTCTGATATTTAATCATTGGTTAATTTTTATTAACTTTTTTGAATTAATTATCTAAATAGCATCGGATCAGTCAGACATAATTTAAGTTAATCAATTAAATTGATTTTATCTCAAATTTTGATTAAAATATGAAGAGGTCTAAAAGACGTCGACCTGTGTAGACGCCATTTAGAGTTCATTCCTATTTTGATGTTTAAATTTGAATTTTAATTAATTGATTAATTAGCTAAAAGACGTCTGTTAGGAACGACGCCATTTAAGTTTCTTTCCTAAGTTGTTTCTACCTCTCTTCCGGATGTTTATCCTTATCTTAATTAGTGTAAAAGGCGTCTCCGACAGGCGACGCGTTTTAGATAATTACAGATAAAGATAAACTTTTTCCGGATGTTTATCTTTATCTTAATCAGTCTGAAAGGCGTCTTCTATTGGCGACGCGTTTTAGACTAATTATAGATAATGATGAATTAATCTGTATTTATCTGTTGGTTAAGCTGGATAAACTTCAAAAATTCCATGTTAATCCATTAATAACCGTGGATGTAAAAGTCTATAAATACCCAGCTCTTTGGTCAGTGATGTTGATCCTAGTGACCGTGGCGACAGTGTCAGTGATCTGAGTGATAGTGAGAGTGACAGTAGTGATAATTGGCGACGACATCCAAACGCTGAAGGATCGAAGTGCTGCTACCATCAAGAGTCTTCATCCGTTCTTCATTCAAGATCCTCTTAAGACCAAGGCTTTCCAGGGGCCATCCAGCTTAACTCTTAATTTAATTTCTGCATATTTCTCACATTTTCATCACATTAGCCTCACATTTTCATCACATCACTCCATGCAACACACACACACACACTAGCATTATTTTCCAAACCTATTTGTTAAAGGGGTTTAAAAGACCACTCAACAAGTGAGTTTACCTGCTTAGTTGCATGTTTAAAATCTCTTCTGGAATGGATACTACTTCTGCCTGAATTCTCATTGTTCTTTATTTCCTTTTATTTTCTTGCAAGGTACAAGAGAAGAGCAAGAGGAGGAATCAACAGCGAACAACAAAGAATCTGGATGATCCTCAAAACTCAGTAAGCAGCCAAAGTAAGAACAAGGATAGAAAGGGCTCTCTTTCTTCAGCCGGCTGAAGGAGGAGAATCAAGAACTCAACATCTCCCACATCCAAACAGGTAGGCGACCAAAGTTTCTTTCTTTTGGAACTTTTTAGTCAAAAGTTTCTGGCGATCACATTCACCTAGTTTCTTTTTAATAGGTTTATTTTTCACTTAAACAACATAATTTTCATGATAATCACACACCCATTTGTAGACACCGATTTTGGACCACCCTTTTGGTCATGAACCCAATCCATCATTAGCCCTTCATCACCAAAAGCCCCTCATATCAGCCATCTCAGCCCACTACCAGCCAGGCCCATTAACCAAATCCCGACCCTTTTCACCTTTTCGTGGAAGGCCAGCCCCCTTGCCTTCCACCACCTTCGAAGGCCACCCCTCGCCTTCCACCACCTTCGAAGGCTAGCCACCTTGCCTTCCACCCTTTTGGCCACCCTTTTTCATCTTTTCGTAGAAGGCCAGCCCCCTTGCCTTCCACCGCCTTCGAAGGCCACCCCCCGCCTTCCACCACCTTCGAAGGCCAACTACCTCGCCTTCCACCTTTTTAGCCGCCTTTTTCACTTTTTACTACATTTTCGTGGAAGGCCAGCTCCCTTGCCTTCCACCACCTTCGAAGGCCACCCCTTGCCTTCCGCCTCCTTCGAAGGACACCCC
Source organism: Zantedeschia hybrid cultivar (assembly GCA_030544215.1). Classification (NCBI taxonomy): domain Eukaryota; kingdom Viridiplantae; phylum Streptophyta; class Magnoliopsida; order Alismatales; family Araceae; genus Zantedeschia; species Zantedeschia hybrid cultivar. The sequence goes on along the minus strand of JARZZO010000003.1, from coordinate 28,466,541 downwards.
TCGCCTTCCACTCCCTTCGAAGGCCAGCCGGGCCGCCTTCCACCACATGAATAGAAGGCATGTCACCTGGCCGTCCACTCCTTAACCACCCCCTTGACTCCGTCTTCCCCATGATCTCCTCTACTCGCCGCCCTCGTCCCCCACTACTCCGACCACTCCCCACTCCGGCGACTGCCGCGTCCACTACCTCTAACCCTTGACCACTCCCTATTGGTTGAAGGGTGATTTACGGGGATTTAGACCCCTGTTTTCTCCCCTTTTTCCTCCGCCTATTTAAACCCCCCACATCCTCTCGAGCAGGGGGTTAAGAAGGATTGGAAAAAAAGGATTTTGAGTTAAGGATTCTGAAGGATTCCCGGAGGAGGACTTTCTGGAGGTTGGCGAGGAGACTACAAAGGGGAAGGCTCATGCTGCATTCTGAAACGGGCTTGCCTTTCTAACCTCTCTCTTTTACTCTTTTTTATTCATTCCATTACATTGTTAATACCACTTCACTCTTCACACACACAACCCTCCTCATTTGCATGCATGCACGTAAGATGACCTAGTGGTTCTTACCCCCGGACAGAGGTTTAAAAAAAAAAACGGGAGGTGGGTGGCCATAACACATGGTCACCTTCCCTCCCCACCACCCATCCGGTGCGTTCCCTCCTGATTTTAGCTAGTTCTTTACGTCTTTATGGATAGATTATGCACCAAATATTCCTAATCAGGTTATTCTGTGTTTTGTCTATTATTTTCAGGGGATCCTTACCACATTCACGCGTGCAGAGTACCGGGCTCTCCTCCTCTGGCCGGCCGGAGGAAGAGAAGGAGGAACCAACATCTCCCGCTCCCACAGAACGCGATCACATCTTCACCATCCTGCGGAGCACAGGAACCGTAAGGTAATGCTCCTGGCGAGCACACTTTAAATTCTAACCCCCCTTCTGAATCGCCACAGTGCTAAGACGAACGGAGAGGAACCCTCGCCCGAAGCCCGCAGCCGCGGCGGGGGACGTTCCGAGCGCCTACAGCCCCTTGGCGATCACGGTGGGACACTTGTCGCCCGCTGCACGCGTCGCGATCAAAGGAAAAGAAGGTAAGGATCCTGAACTCGCATCATCTCTGGACGGCCAGCCCCTGGCCGTCTTGTCCCTTGGACGACCAGTATTTGGCCGCCGGAACCCTTGGACGGCCAATAGTTGGCCGTCGACATACCATTTGACGGCCAGTGCCTGGCCGTCCGACCCCTTGGACGGCCAGGACCTGGCCGTCGACCTCCCCGTCGACATCCCCTTGGACGGCCAGGTCCTGGCCGTCCGATGCCTTGAACGGCCAGTCCCTGGCCGTCGACTCCCCACTGGACGGCTAACAGCTGGCCGTCCGACCTCTTGGACGGCCAGACCCTAGGCCGTCCATCTGCACAAAAGAAAAAAAAAAAAAACAAATCCGGACGGCCCACCTGCTGGCCGTCCAAACCTTGGACGGCTAGAGGCCTTGCCGTCCAGCTCAGTTGAACGGCCAGACCCTAGGCCGTCCATCTGCAAAAAAAAAAAAAAAAAAAATCCGGACTGCCCACCTCTTGGCCGTCCAAACCTTGGACGGCTAGAGGCCTTGCCGTCCAGCTCAGTTGGACGGCCAGACCCTAGGCCGTCCATCTGCACAAAAAATTAAAAATTAAAAAAAAAAAAAAAAAAAATCGGACGATCCACCTCCTGGCCGTCCAAACCTTGGACGGCTAGAGGCCTTGCCGTCCAGCTCAGTTGGATGGCCAGACCCTAGGCCGTCCAGCCCCAGCTCTTCTGGCCCATGTTATTTCATCTCTGATTAAATTATTGCGCATTCTAGTTTGCTTTTTTGTTTACTGTTCTCTTGTCTTTTCTTTTCTTTTCTGTCTGCTGGACTGTGGGTTAATTTCAGGATACTCTCCGCGGGGGTTTTAAGGAAGAGCCGGCATCACATCTTTAGTCACCTCTCCCGCAGGATCTATCTCTCCACCTGAGGATTCCCACTCGGGTGTGACTAGTCTTATTCTGTTGGGAACCTCCGTCAGTCTCCGCGAGCCAGGGATTCCCACTTGGCCGCCGAGCAGGTTGTACCTGAAACCACCTTGTAGGAACCTTGGGTTTATGTGAGGAATTAGTGAACTGTTTCAAATTTAAAGACACTTAATTGAATCTCGGTGGAACAAGCTTTGGAAAAGTGAAGGGTCGTTAAGGGTTAAACTTGATTTGTTAGAAACCAACTTTCATAAAACATTGGCAAACATTTCAAGCGGAACATAAAAACATTTAGGGTCTGTGCTTCATAATGAACCGAATGTATGTCAATGCTGTGTATGATGACATGGACCAGTTCGGCAACAATGTTACACACAATCCTCTGTTTGAGATTAAAGAGGATCCACAACCAACATTTGTGGGTATGTTCCAAACACCTGGAGAGGAACTTAAGGGGAGATACTTGGATGAATCTTCCTCTTCAGAAAGTGACCCTATAATCTCCAACAGAAACTTCCAAAACCCGAGAGAGGATCCGGAACTTACTGCCGTATTATCACGGTACACCCCTGATCAACTCATCCGGTTGGCCTCTGGTTGCAAAACCCAAGATGTCACTCCTCGGGGAACTCACTTCCAAGGATCTCCCAACAGAGCTCAGACCCGCATCAACCAGCCAACCCCTACTCCAGTTGCTCCACCTGTCATGTCAATTCCAGTCTCTCCAATTACACCTCCTCCTGAGCAGAAAGAATTCATTTACAAAAGTGAGGTTGAAACCTGTGTGCGTAAGTTCATGGCCGAGAAATTTACCCTGAAACGACCGCACTCTCTCTCGGGCTATTGTAAGCTCCCTCCGGCCTACTTTCCGCCAGGATTCAAAGCCCCCGAGTACAGGAAATATGATGGCACCTCTGACCCTCATGATCACCTGTCAAGTTTCCTCATGGATTCCCATCAATGGCTCTACGACAGAGTCCTCCTTGTCCATCTGTTCCAGAAATCCTTAGAAAGTGAGGCCTTAAGATGGTTTTCTTCCTTGCCCGCCACAGACCTAATCAATTTTGATATGGTCTCCGAAAAATTCATCACTCAGTTTAGTTATATGACAACCATGCCTCCCACCTTGTTTGATCTTGTGATGGAGAAGATGAAGCCTAAAGAGGAGTTCACGTATTTTGCCAACAGGTGGAGGGCAATGTCCTCTAGGGCGGAAGTGAAAATCCCCGAATCTCAAGCCATCACCATGTTGGTCAATAACGCTACCCCGCAGCTTCGGTCTATTCTCATGCTGAGCGAATTTCACACATTCGCACAACTTTATAATCGAGCTCGGGTAGTTCAATCTCAGATATGGAGTTCCACTTTGCCATCCTTTTTTGAAAATCAGAACAGAAGTAAGAGGATTCCACCAATAGAGGGAGTGACAATCAATGAACATGTGAGTGCCTTGGGGCAGCTCTTTAGGTCACCCAGTCCTATGTCTAGATCAGACAACCAATCCAATCATAAACCATATTCAGCAGTTCCCCCTTTCTCCAGTGCCAAGATCAATTGGGGGCACATGAAAGAGGCTGCTGAAACCTTGGAAGTCAAGGGCCCTCTGCCCTCTTATCAGGTGGTCCTAGATCCATCTAGCTCTCTAGAAAGGGTGAGCACCCTTGTCAAAAATTTGGAATCAAATGTCGATCATAGAGGACAACACTGGGAGTATGAAGAAGTTGGGATATGGCGTGAGTGCCCTACTAAGACGACCAAACCTAGAGAACCGTTGCAAGGAGTCTCCACTATCATCCAAGACAAACCTTTGGTCTTGATACGACCTAGGGAACAACCAACAGCCATCAACCCAGTTACTCTGGTCCAAGTTTCTTCAATTTCAATCAGAGAACCTCCTCCATCCATCTTGTGTCCAACACCAAAGGCAGGTCCGGTAACCCAATTCTGCCTAATGAATTCACCACCAGTTCAACCCCTAAAGTCAGATCAGGCAGTGGACCCCAGTCCGATTGGCGTTACACTGAGAAATCGCATCATTCCCCCAACAAGTCAACCCTTGGACTCTCAAGAGGATTCAGATCTGTCTAAGTATGACATCCTACAACATCTAGGGAAAACTCCTGCTAAGATGCCAGTCCTAGAGTTGATTGGCAGATCTCCTACACACAGGGAGACATTGTTCAAGTTCCTCCAGCGCATTACACTCAATGAAGATCTTCCTATCAGGGGGGTCACCAATGCCATTCTCTCAGTCACCCAGACACCTACCATGTCCTTCACAGATAAGAATTTAGCTCCCCCTGAATGCCAATCCCTTCCCTCATGCTTGACTCCAACACTCAAGGGTCACTCATTGGGCTCCATCCTGTTAGATACTGGGGCATCAATCAATGTCTGTCCGCTCAAGACCCCCAAGAAAGTAGGGATCGACCCAGAAAAGGTTGAGTCTACTTCCATGATGGTCTCAACTGGGAAACTGGAAATTGTAGACACGCTAATTTTGACGTCATTTCGAGTAAATTTCATATCATATAATAATGCCTCATAATGGTCTGATAATTAATCATTGATTAATTTTTATTAATATTTTTGAGTGTCGGGTCAAACAGACATGTTTAAGTTAATCAATCGAATTGATTTTAGCTCAAATTTCAGTTAAAATATGAATAAGTCTAAAAGGCGTCGACCCATGTGGACGTGATTTAGAGTTTATTCCTATTTTAACGTTTAAATTTGAATTTTAATTAATTGATTAATTAGCTAAAAGGCGTCTGTGAATGTCGACGCGTTTTAAGTTTCCTAAGCTGTTTTAACTTCTCTTCCGGATGTTTATCCTTATCTTAATTAGTGTAAAAGACGTCTACACACGTGGACGCGTTTTAACTAATAAAGATAAAGATAAGTTTTTCCCGGATATTTATCATTATCTAAATTAATCTGAAAGGCGTCAGTCATGGTGGACGCGTTTTAGATAATTACGGATAAAGATGAATTAATCAGTAATTATCTGTCGGTTAAGGTAGATAAATCCTAGATTTTTCTATGTTAATCGCGAACGCAGAAAATGCCTATAAATACCTTGCATATCAAAGAGTTAAAAAAAAAAGAGAGAGAGAATTGAGTTGAGTTGAGCCATAGCGTTATAGTGAATTGAAGATCGGAGCAACAACGTCGTAACGCCGGAGCGCTGCCATTTCCAGAAGTCGGCGTCCCTTTCAAGATCTTCATCTTTTCAAGGCTCCAACTGGGCATAAGTTTTTCATTTCTGCAATTTCATTTTACATATTCACTAGTTTCATGCTTCATATTCACTTCATGCAACACACACCACAGCATTAATTTTCCAAAACCCATTTGATTTAAGGGGTTTCAAAGCCAATTAAACAAGTGAGTTGCTGTTTAAGCATGTTTATAATCATGGTTAGTTTTGATATTTCTTCTACTTAAATTCTCATCAGTGTTTCTTCATTTCGTTTTTTCTCTTTCTCTGTTTCTGCTGCACTCAACAACAACAAGAGATCAAAAGGGGGAAATCAAGCACCAAGCCAGAAGAACTTCTGGACGATCCTCAACCTCACATTCAACAGCAAGAACAAAAGAACAAAAAAAGGGCTCTCTTTCTTCAGCCGGCTGAAGGAGGGGAACCAAGGACTCAATCTTCCGCGTTCAAACAGGTAGGCGATCAAAACTCTCTTTTGAAACTTTTTAGTTAAAAGTTTCTGGCGATCATTACACTTTAGTTGTTGTTTTAATAGGTTAGTTTACATTAAACAACATAGTTTTTCATATTAATCACACGAGCATTTTCAGCACCCACAGCTCTTTTGGCGATCACGGTGGGACTTGGTCTCGCCGTCTTTTAGTTTCTTTTTGTTCTTGCTATCATCAGATCGGGCACCTACGGTGCACCATTTGTGTCTCTCGACACGTCCTCACCAATTGGTGAGTGTTTAGTTTAATTAATTTCCCTCGTGCACCACGTGCACACCCCAGTGGCAAGATCTTGCCCTCCCCTTGATTAGTTCAAAAAAAGCTATTTTTGTGATAAAAATGATGTGTGATTGAGTGATTTCCTAGTTGTTTAGTTAGTAAATCATCCTGTTTAAAATCTGAAACTAAAAATCTTTGCGTGAGTCGATTCTTTACTTCCTTTTACCCTGTTTGAGGAGGATTCGACCCAGAAGATCCTCCTGCAAATCTGTTTCTGCGAACAAAAAAGCGTCCAGGAAAGTTGACGCGTTTCAAAACCGCGTCAGCACACCCAGACGCCTTTTAGTCTCCAGACTTTCTCTGCTGTTTGCATCTGTTTCTGCGAAATAATTAAGTTCTGTGTTGAATAGCGTCGACCACCATCGACGCGTTTCAGACAGTTTTTAGTTATTTTTCAGATCTGTTTCTGCGAAAGAATTAAGTTCTGTTTTGAATAGCGTCGACTATCATCGACACGATTCAGACAGTTTCTTAATTATTTTTCAGTTTCCAGATTTATGTGTTTTGAATGCTAGCTACCCATTATTTTATTAAGTATTAGAGGCCATCCAGGTCGCAGGGCATACGCATTGAGGCGAAAACCCTCCTCTTCTTAGGAACACATTACTCGACGTTAGCAACTCTCTCTGATTGGGTTGGTCCCTTGATCAGACTAGAGAAGTTGGCATTGAGACCACCATAAGTCCCCAAAATCAAGATATTCCTCCTTAATCATCGGGCTGGTTGTACCAATTGAAGTCCCGGCTAGATTCCGAAAGCGTTGTGAGAGAGAACCCTAGAGAATAACGGTGGAAACTGAACTGAAACTAGGATCCTTCCCTGAGCGAAATTGTGATTTAATCCAATTCAAATAACTCAACAAGGAACCCTAAAATCACGTTAAGCATCCACTTGTTTGATTAATCTCTGTACAACTTGTTTGATTAAATCTTTGAAAAGGGAATCTAATATCATGTTGCTGCGATCAGGCAGAGACTTGAGTATGGCCCAAGACGCCATCATCAACTACGAGGGAGATGCTAATGCCCCTCGCGATTCAGACTTCAACTATGAGAACGGGAGAGATGCTGATGCCTCTCGTAATTCTGTCCCCATTCCAGTTCGACATGACGGGAATGTCCGGACTCCTCTTTTTCATCCACACGATCAATATCCTGATCTTCCCCCGCATGAATATGCGATCCCTAATCCTGATCTAGAGGGGGACATGAATCAACATGATCCATCATCCTCCGATCCTATGGATCTTGTCAACGCCCTGGGAGTTCTTGCCTCCCGACTGGACCCTCAGCAGTTCGAGGCGATCCAGTCTATTTTGAAGGGGAAGGCACCCATGCAGCCTGCTGAGCCGAACCCTATGGCTCCCCCCGTTGTTACTCAACAACCTCCTCCTCCTCCTCCTTATATCCATCAGGCCATGGAAGGCCTTCATATTGCTTCTCGGCCAACTGGGCCACAACTTTCATCATCCAGGCAACCGGCTAGACCGCAAACACCTATTTATCAAAATGCCCTTGGGCATGGCGGAAGCTCTGCCGGACCTCATCCTTATTATCCTCCTTGTCCAACGTACTCTAGGCAGCAGGCCTATCAGGTACTTCCACCTCCTCCTCCTCCCCAGGCAGATCTGACCACGCAAGCGTTGCTGGCCAAGATGGAGCGCATGGATGAACAGTTCAACAACCTCCAGAAAATGATGGGGGTTAAAGCTGTACCAGAAATCAATTTACCGAGCCTGCCAGTATTCCATCTGCCATCCTCTGAAATGCCAATGTATCGAAAGTATAACGGTACTGGTAACCCCTTCACGCACCTGAAGGAGTTCATGTACGAATCCTCTTTCTGGCAGAATGACAAGAGGTCGTTGGCCTTCTTGTTCAGGAGATCTCTAGAGGGACCATCCCTCGAGTGGTTCTTTTCTCTAGAACCCTCCGAAGTAGAGGATTACGGTATCGTTTCACGCAAATTTATCCAACGATACCAGGACAGAGTTGCACCCTCCTTGTCTATCACGGACCTCATTGCAGAAAAGATGAAACCGGATGAGGAGTTTGTCAGTTTCGCTGACAGGTGGCGGGGCCTGGCTGAAAAAGTGAAAGATCACTTGTCTGAATCTGAACAAGTGAAGATGTTAATTTCTAACGCCACGCCCCAGTTCAAGATAGTCCTCTCCTTGAACAATTTGACTAACATGGCAGAGCTCTATGAAAGAGCACGGTACTGCCAGAATGCCTTCAAGGACGCTACGTTCTCTAGCGTCTTTGATCCTCACAGACCTAGTAGGCCTCCACCTCGGAAGCCTGCAGTGCCAAATTCTCCTAGCACAGGTCCGACTACTGAGGGCACGCTCTCTCACGAGCAAGTCAGTACCATGAATAACAATAACTCGCCCCAGTTTGTGAGGAACCAGCAGCAGTACCAGAGGCCACCACAGCCGAGCCAACAGGGGTACAGGCAGCAGCAGAACCCCCATTACCAACAGCAGTACCAGCAGCCACAGCAGCCGAATCAGAACCAGCAACAGCTACAGCAACAGCCGCAACGGCAACAACAGTACCAGCAGCCCCCTCAGCAGCCATATCAGCAGCAACAACCACAGTACCAGCCGCGCGCACCGCCGGCGTACCACAATGTCCCTCTTCCTGGTGACTACAACCAGCAGAGAAGACCTCCAGGCCCGAAAAGGGCAGAATACCCCGCCCTCCCAGAATCCTTGGCGGATATCTTCAGCGCTTTAATGGCAGCTAATGCCTTAGTTTTGCCAAGGGAAAAGGCCGTCTGGCCTCAAAATGCCGATACGTCTAGGTATTGCTACTTCCATAGGCAACCTGGGCATACCATTGACACCTGCTTTCAATTCAGAGATTATATTCATGATCTCAATGAGCAGGGCGGCATAGACTGGGAGGAGATGAAAAAGTACATAACATCCCTGAAGGCGAGGAGACCGCAGCAGCAGCAGCAGCAAGCAAGACCACCGGCACAAGCAGCAGCACCACCCAACATGGGCATAGTGCAGAATCCACTCCCGGAGCACTAGAACCAAAACCAGGTTGCTCCCATTTTGACGAACAGCCAGTCTGAGGCTGGTCGGGGGCAGCAGTGGAGAATAGAGGACTCTTCCTCTCTTTGTTCAACGGGTCACGTTCCAAGTACCGCAGAGCGACCACCACGCCGCACCATCCATATACCAAGGCCACAACCCGTTACCATCACCCCTATACCCACACCTACATATCACTCGCCCGCACCCAATAACCCATTACCACTACCCGCCTTCCTAAGACCCATTACACCCCGCACTCCTACGCCTCCATCATATAACCCCCCGCAAACCAATAACGCGCCCCTCCTACCATCTAGGCCATTATTACGCGTACCATTTCCTACTTAACCCACTACCACCACCACTTATCCAGATATGCCCTTACCATCTAGACCGCTATTACGCGTACCATTCCCCACTTCGCCAACCACTTACCCATCCACCATCCAACCCTCTAGGCCTTTAATCCGCACCGCGCCATCACCACCTAACCCTACGCCATCACCTACCTACCAACCCTCTACGCCATCCGCACCGTCCAACCCTGCGGTACTTAAAGTGTCACCCGGATCCTCCACGGTTGAGGAACACGCGCTCCGGAGTGGAAGGATTTTCAACAAGGTCTTTCCTCAGTCCACGGTTAGAGACGACCCATCACAGCCGACTGAGGAAGCCCACAATGAAGAGAGTGCACCAGGCACTCAATATGACCTGTTGAAATACCTGGATCGGACACCGGCACGGATCACTATACTCGAACTGATCAAAAGATCCAAGAGTCACCAAGAAGCTTTAATGGAATATCTGCAAAAGGTGATGGTCAATGAAGACGTGCCGGTAGAGAAGATTGCAGCACTACTAGTTCATCAGGGGGATCAACCCTCCATAACATTTCATACATCGGAACTAGCACCGCCGGCAGCCAGAAGCATGGCTCTGAGCATCACGGTCAACATCTGTAAGAAGGCCGTGGATGCATGCCTGGTCGACACAGGGGCTTCGATCAATGTTCTACCTCCGAAGACCCTGGAGCTGTGCGGTGTGGCCAAAGAGAAATGGCTGCCCAGCCCCATCTCAGTAACAGCATATGACAATTCTACCCGTTCCCCTCTGGGAATGGTTTATTTAAAGGTGGAGCTGGGCCCGGTAAGTCATGCGGAGGTCGAATTTCACATCTTGGAAATCGACCCTTCCATACATGCCATTTTAGGTCGTCCTTATATTAAAACTCTTGAGGCGATTCCCTCTACGAATCATCAATGCCTCAAATTTCCTTACAAAGGACGAATTATTAAAGTGACGAGCATGCCGATCCTTGCTGCTGCTCATACCTTGAACATTAAGTCTGCTGTTCTACCTGGCCGGCAACCTTTTCTGTCGGTATTACAGGTCTACCGTCCAGTGGCTGATCCTCTGAAAGCCGCCACTATTTCTCCATACCCATTAGATGCTATCAAGAGGGGGAAGTGCATGAGTACCCCAGGATGGAGGATCATGATGAAGAACGGCTACGAGCCTGGGAAAGGTCTGGGCATACAGTTGCAAGGCAGGACCACTCCTGTCAAAAATCATCGAGCAGCACCTGGAAGTGGTATGGGCTATAGGCCAATAAAACTGAAACAAGATCCAGTTCAGAAAGCAGAGATCAAAGAAGGTCCGAAAATCTGGGAGGCAATGTCTACACCACCCAAAGAAGGCCGAGAACCCCTAACATGGACCCTATGTACACACTTTGTGAAAGGGCCCATACTTAGCTATGACAACACGGTGGTCATTACTTCCTGTTTTGACTTCCATGATATATATGGGAGGGACTTGGCCAGACATTGCTCTGAACTACTTACGTACCAATCCTTGGAGGCTCTGCGGCCTATGAAAAGGAGGAAATTTCATGATCCTGAATGTGAATGGTACAGGTGGTTTGATCTGAGAGACCTGTATATTGCACTGAACAGACTATTCCTGGATCCTGCAGAACCTAAGTGGCCGCCGCATATTGATGAACTGATTGAAAGCCCTGGTGCCATATATGACAAGCGGATACTGCTGTCTGAAGAGACTGACGAAGGGGAACCAGATGACCCCTATGAAGCTGGTTACACAACAGATCTGCTCTGGAGGGGGACATATCCTTCACATGTCTTCATGCTCCATACTTTATTTCGTACACTGCTCTTGACCCCGACTTGGTCGCGGGTCATAATTGAAGATATTCCACGGGCTCCGCCCGTCATGATTACTCTGTCCCTTCGGGACATTATACCACAACCTCATCTCGATCTAGAGAGGTTGTATAATTTGATCTGGGACATATTACTATATGATCCCCCTAATCCTCTGGCCTTGGTGCCACTTCCTCCGTCTGATTCTCCTCCCATTTGTATTCATTCCTGCTTTATGTTTAATTCTTTCATTGTCCAAAAAAAAACGCCAATTTGGCAACAAATTCTTCCCAAATCCTCATTGAGGAAACATCTTACTTGTCCGATTGCACCCCGCCGCGCGGGTCCTTCGGTCAAGATTCTCTCCTAGATTTACTCTGTCCCTCCCCTCGGGAGGATTCTCTTGTATTTCCACTTGTATCCCAGGATTTTCATCCTGCTTCGTCTTCGTTAGGTTATGATAGTGAAGTTAGGCAGTCTAGTTTTAGTCAGTTTAGTCAGGTTAAGAAGTCTAGGAAGCTTAAGGGTAGGCAAATTCCGGATAGATACCTCCAGGACTTAGCTAATAAGTGCTTTTCTTGCTCTCTGATCCCTCAGTTTCTAGAATATCCAATTCCGATGCCAGAAGATTGCATGGACGATGAGTCCGTCAATGATGGGTACGGGGTATATGAATTAGTACATGAAAAGGACCCCATTGAGGAAGATGACGAGGACGCGGCCGAGGCATATGCCAGTGGAGTAAAGAGATTTGATGAACCCTCAGCTGCCGTAGAAGAGCCCACCAAAGAAATTAATTTAGGGACTGAAGACGAACCTAAGGTTGTCCTCGTCAATAAAAATCTTTCTTCAGAGGATGAAAAAGCAATGGTACAAGTACTTAAGGACTATAAGGACACTTTCGCCTGGAGTTATGAAGATATGCCGGGGTTAGACTCATCTTTAGTTGAACATAGATTAACATTAAAGGACGGAGCTAGCCCTGTCAAGCAGAAATTAAGGCGATTCCACCCACAAATGGCTTTAAAGATGAAGGAAGAGGTCGATAAATTACATAAAGCCAAATTTATTAGAGTTGTCCTTTATCCACAATGGGTGGCTAATATAGTCCCGGTTATGAAGAAGGACGGAAAGGTCAGAATTTGCATTGACTTCCGCGATTTGAACCGGGCGTGTCCTAAAGACGATTTTCCATTGCCTCATATTGATGTACTCATCGATAACACTGCTGGCTATGAGACGTTATCATTTATGGATGGATTTTCAGGATATAATCAGATTAAGCTGGCAGAAGAAGATCAAGAAAAAACATCATTCACTACACCTTGGGGAACATACTGTTATGTTGTTATGCCATTTGGATTAAAGAATGCTGGAGCCACCTATCAGAGGGCTATGATGGCAATATTTCATGACATGATGCACATAGATCTGGAAGTGTATGTGGATGACTTATTAGTTAAATCTAAGACAAAGGCCGAGCACGCCAAAGTTTTGGCAAGGGTATTAGAGAGATCGAGAGAATATCAGTTAAAGATGAACCCCAAGAAATGTGTGTTCGGGGTATCTTCAGGAAAATTGCTTGGATTTATCGTCAATAAACGGGGAATTGAGATCGATCCTAATAAGGCGAAGGCTATTAGAGAAATGCCACCTCCCAAAAACTTGAAAGAGTTGAGAGGATTAATCGAGAGGTTACAATTTATTCGCCGTTTTGTCTCCCAGCACTCACAAAGGTGTAAGCCGTTTTACGAGCTTACCAAGCCGGGAGTCAAATTCGATTGGGACGATAAGTGTCAGGAGGCATTCGATGGATTAAAGAATTACTTAGCAAGTCCTCCTGTTTTGAGACCACCATCTCCAGGAAAACCATTGATACTTTACATTTCAGTCCTGGATGATGCAGTGGGGGCTGTCCTAGCACAAGAGGATGAAGAAGGAAAAGAGAGGGCAGCCTACTATCTCTCTAAACTTCTCAACCCCGCTGAACAGAGATATACGGCGATGGAGAAAATATGTACAGCATTGGTCTGGGTTGTGCAGAAATTAAAGCATTATTTTCTGGCCCATGAAGTCCATCTCATCGCTAGGATGAATCCGATCAAATTCCTTCTGGAGAAATCTGTTCTTACTGATAGGTTAGCACGATGGCAAAGCTTTCTATCTCAATTCGATATCATTTATATTCAGCAGAAAGCGATCAAGGGCTATGCCATAGCAGAACATCTCGCTCATCATCCCCTTCCTAGATTTGATCCAGTGCGATTAGAGTTTTCGGATGAGGAACTGATGTCCGTAAATCAAATCAGAGATGATATGTGGACCCTGCATTTTGACGGAGCTCTGAATTCTCATGGAAAAGGGATCGGTATTGTTCTGTTATCACCTGAAGGTATCACCATTCCACAAGCCTTTCAGCTTGATTTTCCAGTCACCAACAATATAGTTGAATACGAGGCACTCCTTGCTGGCCTCGAGGCTGCTCATTTCCATGGTGCCACCAAGCTCAGGATCGTAGGTGATAGCCAATTAATTCTTCGCCAAGTGCTGACCAAGTATCGAACTCTTGATCCCAAGCTCAAGCCTTATCAAGAGCTTAGTTCTGCTTATTCAAAGCTTTTCACGAAATTGATCTTTGTCCATGTCCCTAAGAATCAGAACATCTTAGCTAACGCTCTACTTCACTCGCATCTTCTCTTAATTTTCCAATCAGCAAACAATCTGAATCGATCATAGTTCATAGGCGTCTTTCACCTGCCGTGAAAGATCCTTCATTCCTTAGAACTAAGGAGAAGTTACTGAAGAAAGTCAGAGACGGAGATATCATTGAGAAAAGAGAAATCATGTTAATGGAGCTGTTAGAAGAGATGGATGATGAACAGAAGCCATGGTATTATGAAATTGCAAAATATTGTGAAGATCAATCATATCCTGAGGAAGCTACAACTGAGGAGAAGAGAGCTATCAGGAGAGTCGCTCAACGATACACCCTAGTTGGGGGAGCATTATATAAGAGAGGTTTTGATGGAGTTCTTCTGAGATGTCTAGACGAAGATGAGCTTTAGAAGGTTATGGAAGGAGCTCATAGTGGAGTTTGTAGTGGTCATGTCAATGGACAGATGTTAGCAAAGAAGATCCTTAGACAAGGATTTTATTGGCCAACCATGGAAGAGGACTGTGTAGGATATGTTCATAGGTGTGTTAAGTGTCAACTTCACGCCGACAAAATTCATTCTCCTGCATCTTCACTCCATCCTGTTTCCTCCCCATGGCCTTTCTCCATGTGGGCTTTCGACATTATTGGACCTCTTGGTAACCCAGATTCCGGCATCAAGCAAAATTCTTTCATTCTCACGGCAACGGAATACTTCACCAAGTGGGCAGAAGCTGAAGCGTACGTGGAGATCAAAGCATCAACCGTCTGCAAATTCATCATGAAGAACATCATCACTCGATTTGGAATTCCAAGCACCATCGTCACCGACAACGGACCGCAGTTCGTGTCACAAGAATTGAAGGACCTCTGTAACAGGTATAAAATTGCATTGCATCATTCATCTCCTTATTATCCGCAAGGCAATGGCCAAGCAGAGGCAACAAATAAGACTTTGATAAAAATCATCAAGAAAACGTGTAAATCTAATAAATTCGCAGATTGGCCAGAAAAATTGGTTGAGGCTCTATGGGCCTACCGAACTTCAATCCGCACGCCTACTGGGCAGACTCCTTATTCCTTAACATTTGGAATGGAGGCGGTAGTTCCATATGAGATCCTTATACCGTCATTAAGAGTACAATTGAATAAGGAATTTTCTATTGATGAACATCATTCAGCACTCCTTGCTCAATTGGAACTTTTAGACGAGAAAAGATGGTCAGCTGCTAATCATGCAAAAGTTTATCAAAATAGACTAGCACGTTTTTATCAAAAGAAAGTCATTGAACGTAAGTTCAAAGTCGGTGAAATGGTTGTTAAAAGGATTTTTATAAAACCTGGTGGTCCGCGTTCTAAGCTCCAACCCAACTGGGAAGGACCTTATGTTGTATCGCACGCTTTTCCTGGTAATGCTTATCGTCTTGTTAATGCAGAAGGAGAAGAGCTAAAACATCCCTGGAATGGTTTACATCTTAAGAAATACTACCCTTAGGTTAAAGAGTCGATCAGTATGGTACAAAGACCAGTGGAATCAGAAAGTTTATAAACTCAAATTTCTTTATCAGTCTGGATAACTTAATTTTAAGCCCATTACTGCACACACTGACACGTTTGATTCGTGAATAACAAGAGATGACAAGGCCTAAAGAATATCGAAAGCTTGACCGAAAGTGTAAAGTACAAATCATTTATTTTTAAAGCAAAATTCTATTTTAAATTCGGCCCATGATGTCGGAACGAGACTTAGAATAGACTACCAAGAATACCCGCCATCTTAGTAGGAGGCCGTCATAAAAAAAAGGGGGAGATCCGTCCCGAAGAAGCAAAAAGAAAGAAAAGAAAAAGCAAGGCAAAAACCAAATGTCAAATCGAAAGGCCATTACACTACAAACGTTACATCAAGGCCATGAAATGAAACAAAAGGGAACGCAAGGTCGATAAATACCCCGGAAAGAAAATGACCGAACCCCAACGGATATTAGGGTAGGAAAGGAACATATTTTTAAGTCTCCGGAACCTTCTCATGGGCTTTCTAAACTTATTCATCTTTTGTTTCTAAAGAAATGTACTCCAAACTTAAGGAATAGCTTACATTGACTAAGGGTCAAATCATCAAATGAGATCACGAATGGAAACACAAATTCAAACACGATGGGTTTAAGTTGAGTTGTTAAAGAATAATTTGGAAATTAAGTTAATAAATGAATATGATCTTTTGATCCAAGTACCATGCTGATCTTTTAGTCAAAAGCCAAAAAAAATACATATATCAAAAAATCAAAAAGCCAAAAAAATACATATGTCAAAAATCCAAAAAAATACATAAGTCAAAAATCCAAAAAAATACATACATATGTCAAAATTCAAAAAAAATACATATGTCAAAATTCAAAAAAAAGGCATATATTTCAAAACCCCAAACAAAAATGAATATTTCAAAACAACAAAAATATTTCAATTAGCATCTGCTTGTTGCATTTGGTGTGTTTCATTCCTTTTATTTTCAGTGAGCATCTCTTTGCTTGTATGTTGCATTTTTACTTAAGTTTAATTATAGTTCAATTACCTTTGTTAATAAAGGCTATGCCCCTTGACCCTTCTATCAAGGATAGGATCAAGTAGTCGGTTACTTAACCAGGCAAGGGGCTATGCCTAAACAGATACTTAACATGTTTGTTCAAGTTGTATACAGGACATAAGGCATTGGTAAAGTTGGAATTCGAGTAGAGAACAGCTAGAAACCTGTTTCTGTGAGTGAAAGGCGTCGAGGATAACTGACGCGTTTCAACGTTAAATGACGTCTGCGCGACACGACGCGTTTCAGCTCTTTATATGATTTATCCGAAATTCTGTGGTTCTTTGATGTTTAAATTGAATATTTGTTTGGAGCTAATAATTTTGATTGCAGAAAATTCAAGAAAACTTGAGTAAAGCTGGAAATGTCAAGATGATCCCACTGTGGGATTCAAGAAGTCCTAACCGTGGCTAAAAAGACGGTTATTTCTACTCCTGTACTATTTCATGTAATTATTTTGCATTCGCATTACTATATGATAAATATTTATTAGAGTGTATCAAGGACCTTGTGTTTTTGATGAAACTGGAATTTGAGTTCCCCTACAACAAAAACAGTGATAATTCCAGAGGATTTTTAATCGCACGGATAGGCCGTTTGATTGTTAATTAGTGAGGACGATGGTTCCACTTTTGTGAAACAGTGCGTGGACAAACGAGCTTCGGCTTAGCACTAAATTACAGGAATTGGTATCTTGACTCATTAATGGCAATTTAACAATATTATCCTTGATTAATTTATATTTTATTTGACTTTATATTTTTCTTTTAGCCCAGCATGCATCATGTAGGACTTTGAAATCATTGTGATAAGAATTAATTGTTGATTAAGTTTCAGACCATTAATTAAATAATTCAAACATGATATGAAATATTCCATTCTGAATTGAGTATCTTGATTATCTTTGAGGTTCGCTTGAAGATATCATTAGAATTCTATCCTTTCTTGGACTCTTTATCTAATATTCTTGTTTTCTTTTAAGATCCATCGTGGTTGCAGCACGTCCACATTGGCTGGCAAACGCTCCCCATGATGAAACCTACAGTGTCTACGACCTGGGGTACTTCCCACTCCGAGGAGGTTGATCGACCTTATTTTATTTCCTTGTCTACCTCATCCAGACAGGATTGATTCCATTGATTTCATTAAGCTATCTTCATTGATGATTTTGAGAAAAATTCCAATCATGTGATGTTAAGAGCGTGTCTCATCACACCTTAGCATCACCTTTTCAGTACATTCCATTTCATTTCACTCCCTTGCAAAGACGATGCCAAGGTGAGGCAGCTGTAGACACGCTAATTTTGACGTCATTTCGAGTAAATTTCATATCATATAATAATGCCTCATAATGGTCTGATAATTAATCATTGATTAATTTTTATTGATCTTTTTGAGTGTCGGGTCAAACAGACATGTTTAAGTTAATCAATCGAATTGATTTTAGCTCAAATTTCAGTTAAAATATGAATAAGTCTAAAAGGCGTCGACCCATGTGGACGTGATTTAGAGTTTATTCCTATTTTAACGTTTAAATTTGAATTTTAATTAATTGATTAATTAGCTAAAAGGCGTCTGTGAATGTCGACGCGTTTTAGGTTTCCTAAGCTGTTTTAACTTCTCTTCCGGATGTTTATCCTTATCTTAATTAGTGTAAAAGACGTCTACACACGTGGACGCGTTTTAACTAATAAAGATAAAGATAAGTTTTTCCCTGATATTTATCCTTATCTAAATTAATCTGAAAGGCGTCAGCCATGGTGGACGCGTTTTAGATAATTACGGATAAAGATGAATTAATCAGTAATTATCTGTCGGTTAAGGTAGATAAATCCTAGATTTTTCTATGTTAATCGCGAACGCAGAAAATGCCTATAAATACCTTGCATATCAAAGAGTTAAAAAAAAAAGAGAGAGAGAATTGAGTTGAGTTGAGCCATAGCGTTATAGCGAATTGAAGATCGGAGCAACAACGTCGTAACGCCGGAGCGCTGCCATTTCCAGAAGTCGGCGTCCCTTTCAAGATCTTCATCTTTTCAAGGCTCCAACTGGACATAAGTTTTTCATTTCTGCAATTTCATTTTACATATTCACTAGTTTCATGCTTCATATTCACTTCATGCAACACACACCACAGCATTAATTTTCCAAAACCCATTTGATTTAAGGGGTTTCAAAGCCAATTAAACAAGTGAGTTGCTGTTTAAGCATGTTTATAATCATGGTTAGTTTTGATATTTCTTCTACTTAAATTATCATCAGTGTTTCTTCATTTCGTTTTTTCTCTTTCTCTGTTTCTGCTGCACTCAACAACAACAAGAGATAAAAAGGGGGAAATCAAGCACCAAGCCAGAAGAACTTCTGGACGATCCTCAACCTCACATTCAACAGCAAGAACAAAAGAACAAAGAAAGGGCTCTCTTTCTTCAGCCGGCTGAAGGAGGGGAACCAAGGACTCAATCTTCCGCGTTCAAATAGGTGGGCGATCAAAACTCTCTTTTGAAACTTTTTAGTTAAAAGTTTATGGCGATCACTGCACTTTAGTTGCTGTTTTAATAGGTTAGTTTACATTAAACAACATAGTTTTTCATATTAATCACACGAGCATTTTCAGCACCTACAGAAATTGGGCCAGTGGCCATGATCTTTGAATTCTACATCCTTAATGCCAAGCGCCTATACAACGCCATTCGGGGAAGGCCTTGGATGGACCAGACCCTGGGAGTGCCCTCCACTAATCACCAGCACTATAAATTCCCATACAATGGGAAGATTGTCAAAATGAAGGATACCCCCTATCTTGAGCCTTTGGATTTAGTCTCGACTGAACAAATTACATCCATGGTCACTCCTGGAAAAGGGGCAGAGCCCATCCTTTCATCGGTTGACTCTCAGCTCAAGCCCCAGCCTAGCAAAGGTTGGCAGCTTATGGACAAAATGGGGTATAGTTCGGGATCTGGGATAGGCAAAGAAGAGCAGGGAATTCAAGAACCTATCTTTGAAAATCCGACCATTGGAGGATTCAAATTGGGTTACATACTAACCAGACCAACTGAGGAATCAAGAAAATGGAGTATCTTAGATCACTTTGTGAAGAAAAATCAAGAGGTACTCAAGATACACTATCTTGAGGATGAGTTGAAGGAAGCAATCAATGAAATTCAGAGGGAAGATGAAGAAGATTTCGGTATACAGCTGCTGTTTTATGAACCAACCACTCAACAAGAAGGAGCCTCCTTAGTGAGGGATGAACAGGTATCCACCGCCCTCATTCCCTTACTATTTTACACACCTGCCCTTCTCAGGCTTTTATCACCGGTCGTAGCACACTCCTGGGGCAATTATGCCATCATTGGGTCTGTGTCTCAAGGACCCACCTTTGCAACATGTCTGACTCACCTTCTGAGTCTTGTGCATAATCGCTTGGGGATTGGATAGCTTCCTCTTTATCCACAAGTTGTAGAGGTAGGTAAGTTCTTTCATTTCTAGTTAGCAAATAAGTGTAAATATTTGAAAATTGTTGAAAAGCTTTCCTTTGGATAGGAGTCTATTTGAAGAAGTTTTACCCTCAAAAATACAAAAAATCAAAAATTTCAAAATCCCAAAAAAATCGAATATCCAAAAAGCATCAAAATATTTGTAAATATGTACATACTTTAATGAAAATGACAAAAAAATCAGAAAAGACACAAAATCCAACTATCTGGTGACTGCCACGTAACCCCCTGTCTAGGTCTAGTTGCATGATAGGTTGGGTTGACATTGCGGTTTGGCTAAGACTTTGGTCCACCAAGACTTTGGACATGTCTACTTTACTTTCATACGGATCCCTATGCTCATCATGAGATGCACACACCTGCACGTTTTTCAAAGAGAACCTATTCAAAATGAATTCCAAGTCTTTAGTGCACTGTCAAATGCAACCTTTGCTCTTTGTCTCTCGACCGATCAGGACAGTTGACGCCCTTAAACGGTCGAGCTCAGCAAATTACGGTTCCTCGACAACCCGATAGATGTAACCCCTCAAAAAAAAAAAAAAAAAAAAGGGGCCTAGAAATGAAATGTAAAGGATCAGAGCACGTGAAGAGGGCAGTGTCCCCGCAGGCGGAATATCAAATAACCCTGAAAAATATCAAAAGCATCAAAAGAAATACAAAAAAGGAAAAGGGGTTCAAGCAATCATGAAAAAAAAGCCTGGTCGTGACCGTGCCTGGCCATGAAATCCAATAAAGGCCTGAAAAGTCAAAATAGGGGCATCTAGGAGGTCAAAAGGAGTCCGTTTTGTCACAGCTCGCCTTTTTAACGGTTTTGTTGATCCTCCTGTGAGGTTTGTCTCCACAATTTCTTCACTTTTTCTCCCCCAAGGTTCAGCACGAGATAGCTATCTAAAGACTGAACATCATTTCAAAATGGTTCGTTTTCAAAAATCGTCACATGCTCACATGATCACAGGAGTCCAAAATGGGTGAAGAGTAATGTCGATGTTTCTGGTGAATTGATTTCTTAACCATAATCTCAATGTGTACTCTTACAACTTCGGGCTTAGGTCAATGCATGCGCGTCACCAATCGGTGCGACGACGTCTGATTCCGGGTCAGCGTCGCGCGGTTGACCGTTAGGGTTCCAAGGTGTTCCATCATATACCTTCTAGATTGTGAGGAAAGAGACCCGGGTCGGGCAAATCATTTACCTCGAAAACTTTTTGGGCAAACTTGGTGGTCGGAAGTAGCTGGGAGCCTAAGCATGGCATGACGGTATTGTCATCAGTATGAGTCTTAACCGGTCAAGGTTAGTTTGAGGAGTCTAGAGGCCCAAATCAATCTAGATGCGTGCTTAGGATACCTGGGAAGTTGAGTGTGCATTTCCCTTTCATCATTCGACTAGGCTAAGTTTGGGCAGTCGCCAGGTGGTCGGACAAAAAAATGTTTTTCATCACACACTCCACTTGTTAATATCCGCTATCATTTGCATATTTTCTTGTCACGTCAATTTCAATGCTTTCCTTTTGTCTGGTTAGTAACACGGCCCCTTGACCCTATGCGAAGGCTAGGGAAAAGGTAGTTGCTCTTTTGGGCAAGGGGCCGAAAACAGATACTACTAACTGTTTCCCCTTCATTTTGTGCATACAGGAAAAGGACTCTGTCCAAAAGGTGGATGCTTTTGCTGTCGAGTCGAAGCCGAAAGCAGTCGGATTGGCATTCTACTTTGAGAATGGCCATATCTTCCGCGCTGGCTTCGACTCGACAGGGACCTTTGTCCCTCGCTTCCTTGCAGCTCGACATTAAGATATTGTGGATCATTGATTATTTACATTTACTGATGTGCGTTCTTGCAGCTGCAGGGATTCCGAAGCAAGTAGGATTGAAGACACAGGAGGCTAATAACTTCGGGCGTATAGACTCTGAGTTCCTCTTTAAACAAAACAATGAGGAGTCTATATTCTCCAAGTTATTCGATTGGCCAATAAATCCCTCCTGTTTGCATTAGGAATTGCATTAGGAATTTATTTTAATTTTAAACCAACATGCATTTGCATAAGCATTCATCCTCGCCCTAGGGGCAATGACCATCATTCATCACTTTGCTTAACCCATCGCTGATCTGTGATTCTGGCAGTTGTGTGTCTGTTAGCCCTTTGAATTGCAAGACCCCTTCCGCTTTTTAGCACGTGTGCTTGAGATCCTCTCACTTGGCGATCCCATGATGCGCCAGGCCACCGCGCGCCCGTTGTGTTGAGAGTTCTTCAAGTCACACTCCTACACCTTTCATGCTCGAGATCCCCTTGGGCCAGATCGCTATATTCTGGTACGCCAAGGCCTCGCGGTTCCAGCACCCGGAGGTCCCACGGACTGTGATTCTCTAGTACTGAACTTTGTTCCTTTTCTTAAGTCACTCTTGCAACTCAAATAGCCGGCTTTCATGCATTTGCCGCATTCGCATATCATCCTTGGATATAGCTCATTCATTTTTTCGGGTCGTCCAAAATCAGTCTCGATTTCCAGAACACCTATTTATCATTCCGTTCCACTCCACTGCAAAATAGGTGTCCCGGAGGGACATTTGTAGACACCGATTTTGGACCACCCTTTTGGTCATGAACCCAATCCATCATTAGCCCTTCATCACCAAAAGCCCCTCATATCAGCCATCTCAGCCCACTACCATCCAGGCCCATTAACCAAATCCCGACCCTTTTTACCTTTTCGTGGAAGGCCAGCCCCCTTGCCTTCCACCACCTTCGAAGACAACCCCTCGCCTTCCACCACCTTCGAAGGCTAGCCACCTTGCCTTCCACCCTTTTGGCCACCCTTTTTCATCTTTTCGTGGAAGGCCAGCCCCCTTGCCTTCCACCGCCTTCGAAGGCCACCCCCCGCCTTCCACCACCTTCGAAGGCCAGCTACCTCGCCTTCCACCTTTTTAGCCGCCTTTTTCACTTTTTACCACCTTTTCGTGGAAGGCCAGCTCCCTTGCCTTCCACCACCTTCGAAGGCCACCCCTTGCCTTCTGCCTCTTCCAAATCCTGTCCCTTCTCCAAGTCTCCCACATATCCTCCTCCTTTTCCAACTCAAACCCGGCAGCCTCTCCTCCTTCTCCTCTCTATAAATCTCTCCTCTCCTCTTTCTCTTCCTCTCTCACCCAGATTCTCCCCCACGTTTCGTTTTTCCCAGTTTTCCTAGCCGATTCCTCCTCCTCCGTAGCCTTTCTCTCCGCACCCCTCTCTTCTATTCTTTCTTCCTCCCAGCCGAGCCCTCTCCTCCTCCTTTATTTTCGTCTCTCTTCTTAACTTCTCCTCTCCTCTTTCTCTTCCTCTCTCCGGTATTCCTCCTCTCCTTCCCAGCACCCTTCTTCCCTTCTCTCGGTTTCTCTTTGTCTCCAGCACCCTGCGATCCAAGCACACCAGCTCTTCACCACTACACAGCCAGCTGCATGCGAGCCAGCTCCTGCGAGCCTCAACCACCTCCAGCAGCAGCTTCCTCAAGCAACTCCACGCAGCAGCTGTCCTCCATAGCAGCCACGTTCCAGCATCCTCCACCTGGGTGCAGCCCAGCAAGGTATCCTCCCAGCTAGCAACCAGCTTCTCCACGGCAGCAGCTGCATCAACATCCATCCACGCGGCAAAGCTTCCACCAGCTAGCAACCAGCAACCTGCAGCAGCGCACAGACTGCATGCATGCGGTGTAGCCAGCGCATAGCAGCAAGCTCTTCCACGCATCCAGGCACATCCCTCCAAGCTCCAGCAAAGCCACGCACCAGCCACCTGCTTGAAGTCTCCAGCAAGCTGCAGCATCTCTTCCTACGTGCACAGCCGGCAGCCCCCACAGAAGCTGTTGACTTGTTCTTTCTTTATTCCCCCCCCCACTAGCATAGTATTGGTTATTTAATTAGGGGTAGTTGCTAGTTATTTGATGTGTAGGTATTGTTTAATTAGTTAAGGGTTATTTGATTAGGATTAATTATTGATTAGTTGTTGTTTTAATTAGTTATTAGTTGTTTAATTAAGTTATTTGATTCTTGATGATTTATGATTTATATAATCAAACAATAGGTTGTCTTTGTTATTATAATTTTTCGTCGTGCTTATTTTTATATGTGTTTGTGTTTAATTTTTGAAAAAGAAAAGTAAAAAAAAAGATTTGTTTAGTTTGTGTAATTCTTTTTTTAGGTAACATTAGTTAACTTAATTTTAATTTAATTAAGTAATTAGTTTACTTAAAAATCTCACTTATTTTTAGATTAACTAAAGTCCAAGGTTTTCAAAATTAGAATTTTAACTCCCTGTGGATCGACTCGGACTCACCGCTATTAAATTTCCAAATTTTGATTTGAGTGAGCCGGATAAATTTAGATTGAACGTTTTCATGTGTTTAGCGACGCACAATTCGAAACGATCAATAGTGTCGACCAACAGCGACGCTATTCAGGTAATTTCTTATTTCTTCTTCAGTTGTCATATTTTTGATCTGTGTGCTATTACCCATTATGTATTAAGCATTAGAGGCCATCCAGGCTACAAGTCATACGCACTGAGGCTAACACCCTTCTCTTCTTAGGAACACTCTTCTTGACGTCATCAACACTCTCTGATTGGGTCGGTCCCTCGATTAGACTAGAGTGGTTGGCGTTAAAGACCCCCATAAGTCTCCAAAATCAAGGTATTCCTGCTTGATCATCGGGCTGGTGGTACCAATTGAAGTCCCGGTTAGATTTTCATAACGTTGTAAGAGAAAGCCATAGAATATAACGGTGGACATTGAACTGAAACTAGGATCCTACCCCTTGAGTGAATTTGTGATTTAATTGAATCTAAATAACCCGACAAGGAATCCTAAAATCACGTTAAACATCCACTTGTTTGCTTAATCTCTGTACAACTTGTTTGCCAATCTCTGAAAAAAATCTAACATCATGCTACTTCGATCAGGTAGGGACTTGAGCATGGCTCCAGATGCCGTAGTCAACTACGAGGGAGATGCTAATGCCCCTCGTGATTCTGATTAGCATTTCGAAAGCGTAAGAGATGCTGATGCCTCCCGTAATTCTCTTCCTTGTCCAGTTCGATATGAGGGGAATGTCCCAACCCCACTTCATTGCCCTCACGATCAATATTCTGATCTTCCTCCGCATGTGCATGCGGTTCCTAACCCTATTTCCGAGGGAGACATGAACCCGAATGATCCCTCGTCTTCTGATCCCTCGGATCTTGTAAATGCTTTGGGAGTTCTTGCCTCCCGTCTAGACCATCAACAGTTCGAGGCGATCCAGTCCATTTTGAAGGGGAAGACTCCCATGCAGTCTACTGAGCCGAACCCTGCAGCTCCCCCTGCCATTCCTCCCCCTGCCATTCCTCAACAACCTCCTCATCATCCTCTTTTCATTCACCAGGCCATGGAAGGCCTTTACGTCTCAGCTTCTCGGCCAACTGGGCCACAACTTTCCTCTTCTAGGCAACCGGTCAGACCGCTGACGCTTGCTTACCAAAATGCCCTCGGGCATGGCGGAAGCTCTGCCGGACCTCCACTCTACTGTCCTCCTTGCCCTACGTACTTTAGGCAACAGGCCTATCAAGTACCTCCACCTCTCCTTCCTCCCCAGGCTGATCCGACAACGCAAGCGTTGCTGGCAAAGATGGAGCGCATGGATGAACAGTTCAACAACCTCCAGAAGATGATGGGGGTCAAGGCTGCACCAGAGATCAATCTACCAAGTTTGCCTGTGTTCCACCTGCCACCCTCTGAGATGCCAGTGTACCGGAAATACGACGGTACTGGTAACCCCTTCACTTACTTGAAGGAGTTCATGTACGAGTCATCCTTCTGCCAAAACGACAAGAGGTCGCTGGCATTTTTGTTCAGGAGATCTTTAGAGGGACTAGCCCTCGAATGGTTCTTTTCTTTAGAACCTGCTGAAGTAGAGGACTACGGTATCGTCTCCTGAAAATTCATTCAACGATACTAGGACAGAGTTGCCCCCTCCCTGTCCATTACTGACCTAATAGCAGAGAAGATGAAGCCCGATGAGGAGTTCGTCAGTTTTGCCGACAGATGGAGGGGCTTGGCCGAGAAAGTGAAAGATCACTTGTATGAGTTGGAGCAAGTAAAGATGCTCATTTCTAATGCTACGCCTCAGTTCAAACTAGTCATCTCCCTGAACAATCTGACCAGCATGGCAGAGCTCTATGAAAGAGCGCGGTACTGTCAGAATGCTTTCAAGGATGCTACGTTCTCTAGCGTCTTTGATCCTCACCGACCTAGCAGGTCTCCACCTCGGAAGCCTACAGTGCCAAATTGCTCTAGCACAGGTCCAACTACCGAGGGCACGCTCTCTCATGAGCAGGTTAGTAGTATGAATAATAACTAGCCCCAATTTGTGAGGTGTCAACATCCACAGTACCAGCGGTCATAGCAGCCATACCAGCAAGGTTACAAGCAGCAGCCAAACCCCCAATATCAGCAGCCCCAGTATCAGCGGCCCCAGCAGCCGAACCAGCCAATGCCTTGGTCCTGCCAAGAGAAAAGGAGATATGGCCCCAAAATGCCGATACTTCCAGGTATTGCTAATTCCACAAGCAACCTGGACATACCATAGACACATGCTTCCAATTCAGAGATTATATTCATGATCTCAACGAGCAGGGCGGCATTGACTGGGAAGAGATGAAAAAGTACATATCTGCCTTAAAGGCAAGAAGACCACCACAGCAACAGTAACCAAGAGCACCAGCACAAGCGGCGACACCACCAAACATGGGCATAGTGCAGAACCCACTTCTGGAGCACCAAAACCAGAACCGAGTTGCCCCTATTTTGACAAATAGCCGGTATGAGGCTAACCGAGGGCAACAGTGGAACATAGAGGACTCTTCCTCTATTTATTCAACGGGTCATACTTCGATCACCGCAGAGCAACCACCACGCCGCACCATCCATATACCTAGACCACAGCCCATTACCATCACCCCTGTACCAACACCCGCATATCACTCACCCGCACCCACTAACCCATTACCACCACCCACTTTCCTCAAACCCATTACTCCCCATGCCACTACGCCTCCGTTAAACAACCCCCCACAGGCCAATTACGCACCCCTCATGCCATCCAAACCACTACTACGCGTACCATTCCCCACTTGACCCACTACCACTACCGCTTACCCAAATCCCATCCAACCATCTAAACCGCTACTCCACATGCCATTCCCCACTTCATCCACACCAACCACTTACCCTTCCACCATCCAACCATCTAGGCCTCTCATCCGTACCACGCCACCACCAACTAACCCAACGCCATCACCTGTATATCAACACTCCACACCATCCACACCATCCATTAACCCTGTGGTGCTCAAGCTATCACCCGGCCCTTCCACAACTGAGGAATATGCGCTCCGGAGTAGGAGGATTTTCAACAAGGTCTTTTCTCAATCAACAGTTAGAGACGGCCCATCACAGCCGCCGGAGGAAGCACATAGTAAAGAGAGTGATAGAATTGGGTGGCCTCAAAGCCAATCATTGTACATTCTAGTTCAGATTATTAATAAAGTCAATTATTTCTTCATTTACAGTTCTTGCAAATTAACTATCGTAATGAAGGTCCATAGACAAATGTATGGGATATTGAATCATGATGAGATCATGATAGTGAGATCAATATCCTTAGTCACTTGCCTTAAACAGTTCTCGATCATAGGATATTTGAGATGGAGATTAAATATCCGATAAGATCGACACATGTTATGTCTGCTCATGTGATGAGGGTGAATGATCTCACATTCACTCGTGTGGTGACACTAAGACAAACTTGTGGGTGTTCATTAGAGAATGAGTTCACTGAACATAGCCAAATAAGAATTCTTGGATGGTAATTATACCTATTAGTCAACCAGGGAATTCAATCGTTGCAATAGCACAGTTGGTCCTTTGACCTGAGTCACCAATGATACCTTATTTGTAGACCATTGTGTCTTGATTCTTTGACTTGTGGACTTTAACCATTAAGCCCACGATAGTCAGTCTCTCAGATACAGTGGAAAGCTTGCGAAGGTAATTGAGTGAACAACAAGGGATTACTCACTCTTGGTATAAGACTGGAGAGAGAATGTCCTATGGATGTGTACACAGAAATCCCTGGCCAGGGTCAAATGAAAGAGATGTCTTTCTAGAAATTAATTGAGTACTGGAATCCATCTGAATAATGTGATAAAGGGTTTGAATATAAAACCATACCCTTGCGTTATTGAGACATTGGATGAGTGAAGGATTTTATCTGTGCGGTATCTGCAGACGGAAAGGTTCAAATAAAGGGAACAATATCCCTTATATCTTCTGGGATCATGAGGTAGTGTTTGGTACTGTTCATGATCAGAAGGCCAAGTAGATTAATCATCAGATGATAAACCACTTATTTATTAAATTAATTATTTAACATATGATGTTTAAATATTAATTAATAAATATTAAACATTAGAATTAGTTCTAAGTTTAATGAGCCTGAAACCAGACTGATATATGGGCCTAGAGGGTCACACACATAAGAGTTCTCGTCAGACGGTGAGAGATGTTAAATTTCATACTTATCTGGGTTTTTATGAAAAGTCGCAGGATAAACATGAATATTTAATGGAGATTTATCCAAGGCCAAACTCTTGGATAATCATGAGGATTAATCCTTGTGCTTATCCTTATTTCTTATATAAGGAGGCCAAGGGGAGGGGTAAAGGAAGTTGGACGAAATACACACCCTAAGATTCTCTATCTCCTCTCTCTCTCTCCTTCTCTCTCTCTTGGAGTAGATCTTTCTCTTTCCGCGCATGGTGGATTTGAGATCGGGTCGGAGTACTCAGGTCAAGGAGGAAAACGCGTCTGCATCGGGAGCTCGTGTGGATACCTCTAGAGATCGTGCGCGTGCGCGATTACCGAGTCGGAATCATCTACGGGAGATTTGAAACCCCGTAAAGGTGAAGAACTATTCTTCCCGCGTTTATTTAATTGTCCGTTTTACGATCCCAGCAATAGATACATAGGAATCGATTTAATTTTCTACTGCGTTCTAGGCGATTCCTTTACAGAGAGTGCACCAGACACTCAATATGATTTGTTGAAACATCTGGACCAGACACCGGCACGAATCTCCATACTTGAACTGATAAAAAGATCGAAGACCCATCAAGAAGCCCTGATGGAATATCTACAGAAAGTGATGGTCAATGAAGATGTGCCGGTAGAGAAGATTGCAGCACTATTAGTTCCCCCGGGGGATCAGCCCTTTATCTCATTCCATGTCTCGGAACTAGCACCGCCAACAGCCAGGAGCATGGCTTTAAGCATTACGGTTAATATTTGCAAGAAGGCCGTGGATGCATGTCTGGTTGACACAGGGGCTTCGATCAATTTTACCTCCGAAGACCCTAGAATTGTGCGGTGTGCCCAAGGAAAAATGGCTGCCTAGCCCTATCTCCGTTACAGCTTATGATAATTCCACCCGTTCCTCTCTGGGAATGGTCTATTTTAAAGTGGAGCTAGGCCCTGTAAGTCATGCCGAGGTAGAATTTCACATTCTAGAAATCGATCCTTCCCTAAATGCCATTTTGGGCCGTCTTTATATAAAAACCCTCAAGGCGATTCCCTTTACGAATCATCAATGCCTCAAATTTCCATACAAAGGACAAATTATCAAAGTTACGAGCATGCCGATCCTTCCCGCTGCTCACTCTCTGAATACCAAGCCCATTTCTTCACCTGGCCGACAACATTTTCTGTCGGTATTACAGGTCTACCATCCAGTGGCTGATCCTTTAAAGAACGTCACTCTTACTCCTTATCCATTGAACGCCATAAAGAGGGGGAAGTGTATGAGTACCCCTAGATGGAAGATAATGATGAAGAATGGTTATCAGCCTGGAAAAGGCCTGGGCACACAGTTACAAGGCAGGACCACTCCCGTCAAGGACAAGCGAGGGATACCTTGAAACGGCCTGGGCTATAGGCCGAGAAAAATGAAGCAGGACATTGTTCAGTAGGAGGAGAATGAAGGCGGCCAGAAAGTCTGAGAGACAGTGTCTACACCACACAAAGAAGGTCGGGACCCCTTAACATGGACTCTATACACACATTTTGTAAAGGGACCCGTAATCAGCCATGACAACACAGTGGTCATTACTTCATGTTTTGACCTCCATGATATACATGGGAGAGACTTGGCTAGACATTGCTCAGAACTGCTTACGTACCAGTCCTTGGAGGCTCTGCAGCCTATGAAGAGGAGGAAATTTCAAGACCCTGAATGTGAATGGTACAGGTGGTTCGATTTAAGAGATCTCTACATCGCATTGAACATGCTATTTCTCCATCCTGCAGAACCCAAGTGGCCGCCACAGATAGTTGAGCTGATCGAAGGGCCTGGTGCTATTTTCGACAAGAGGATACTACTATCAGAGGAAACTGATGAAGGGGAGCCAGATGACCCCAATGAAGCTGGCTATACCACAGATCTGCTCTGGAGGGGGACTTATCCTTCTCATGTTTTCATGCTTCACACCTTGTTTCGTACTTTCCTCCTGACCCCGACTTGGTCGCGGGTCATTATTGAAGATATTCCATGGGCTTCGCCCGTCATGATTACTCTGTCCCTACGGGACCTCATTCTACAACCTCCTCTCGATCTAGAGAGGATGTATAATTTAATCTGGGACATACTGCTGTATAATCCCCCTAATCCTTTGGCCTTGGTGCCACTTCCTCCATCTCATTCTCCTTCTATTCGTCTTCATTCTTGTTTTATGTTAAATTCTTTTTTTATCCAAAAAAAAACGCCAATTTGGCAACAAATTTCTCCCAGATCCTCATTGAGGAAACTTCTTACTTGTCCGATTGTACCCCATCGCGCGGGTCTTTCGGTCAAGATTCTCTTCTAGATCTACTCTGCCCCTCCTCTCGAGAGGATTCCCCTATATTTCCGCTTGTACCCCATAATTTTCTTTCTACTTCATCTTCATTAGGTCAGAATAGGGAGCCTAGTGAAGTTCAGGAGTCTAGTTCTAGACAGGTTAGTCAGGTTAGGAAGTCTGGAAAGTCTAAGGGTAGATGAATTCCAGATGATCCCTCAGCTATTAGAAAATCCAATTCAGATGCCAGAAGATTGTACAGACGATGAGTCAGCTAATGATGGATATGGGGTGTATGAGTTGATACATGAAAAGGACCCCATTGTTGAAGATGAGGAAGATGACGAGGACGCAGCTGAGGCATATGCTAGTGGAGTGAAGAGATTTGATGAACCCTCAGCTGCCGTAGAAGAGCCCACCAAAGAGATTAATTTAGGGACTGAAGACGAACCTAAGGTTGTCCTCGTTAGCAAGAATCTTACTGAAGAAGATGATAAGGCAATAGTACAAGTTCTTAAGGATTATAAGGACACTTTCGCCTGGAGTTATGAGGATATGCCGAGGTTAGACTCATCGCTAGTGGAACACAGGTTGACATTAAAGGATGGAGCTAGCCCGGTTAAGCAAAAGTTAAGGCGATTCCACTCATAAATGGCTTTGAAGATGAAAGAAGAGGTCGACAAGTTACATAAAGCCAAATTCATTAGAGTTGTCCTCTATCCACAATGGGTGGCCAACATAGTCTCGGTTATGAAGAAAGATGGGAAGGTCAGGATTTATATTGACTTCCGAGATTTGAACCAGGCGTGTCCTAAGGATGATTTTCCATTGCCTCACATTGATGTACTCATCGATAACACTGCTGGCTATGAAACTTTATCATTCATGGATGGATTTTCAGGATATAATCAGATTAAATTGGCAGAAGAAGACCAATAAAAGACATCATTCACTACACCTTGGGGAACATATTGCTATGTCGTCATGCCATTTGGATTAAAGAATGCTGGAGCCACTTATCAAAGGGCTATGATGGCAATATTTCACGACATGATGCATATAGATCTAGAAGTATATGTGGATGACTTATTGGTAAAATCTAAGACTAAGGCTGAGCAGGCCAAAGTTTTGGCAAGAGTATTAGAAAGATCAAGGGAATATCAGTTAAAGATGAACCCCAAGAAATGTGTATTCGGGGTATCTTCAGAGAAATTACTTGGATTCATTGTTAGTAAACGGGGAATTGAGATCAATCCCAACAAGGCGAAGGCTATCAGAGAAATGCCACCTCCCAAAAACTTGAAAGAGTTAAGAGGATTAATCGGGAGGTTGCAATTTATTCGCTGTTTTGTCTCCCAGCACTCACAAAGGTGTAAGACGTTCTACGAGGTTACCAAACCGGGAGTCAAATTCGATTGGGACGATAAGTGTCAAGTGGCATTCGATGGATTAAAGAATTATTTGGCAAGTCCTCCTGTTTTAAGACTACCATCTCCAGGCAAACCATTGATACTTTACATTTCTGTCCTGGATGATGCGGTGGGGGCTGTCCTAACACAAGAGGATGAAGAAGGAAAAGAGAGGGCAGCCTACTATCTCTCTAAACTTCTCAACCCCGCTGAACAGAGATATACGGCAATAGAGAAAACATGTGCAGCATTGGTCTGGGTTGTTCAGAAATTGAAGCATTATTTTCTAGCCCATAAAGTCCATCTCATCGCTAGGATGAATCCAATCAAATTTCTTCTGGAGAAATCTGTCTTTACTGAAAGGTTAGCACGATGGCAAAACTTTCTATCTCAATTCGATATCACTTACATTCAGTAGAAAGCGATCAAAGGTTATGCCATAGCAGAACATCTCGCTCATCACCCCCTTCCCCGTTTTGATCCAGTCCAATCGGAGTTTCCGGATGAGGAACTGATGTCCATAGACCAAATCAGAGATGATATGTGGACCCTGCATTTTGATGGAGCTCTGAATTCCCATGGAAAGGGTATTGGCATTGTTCTGTTATCACCTGAAGGTGTCACCATTCCACAAGCCTTTCAGCTTGACTTTCCAGTCACCAACAATATCGCTGAATACGAGGCACTCCTTGCTGGCCTCGAGGCTGCCCATTTCCATGGTGCCACCAAACTCAGGATTGTGGGTGATAGCCAACTGATTCTTCGCCAGGTGTTAACCAAGTATCGAACTCGTGATCCCAAACTCAAGCCTTATCAAGAACTTACTTCTGCTTACTCAAAGCTTTTCACCAAATTGATCTTTGTCCATGTTCCTAGGAATCAAAACATCTTAGCTGACGCTCTAGCTTCACTTGCATCTTCTTTCGATTTCCCAATCAGCAGACAATCCGATTCCTTAGAACTAAGGAGAAGCTGCTGAAGAAGGTCAGAGATGGAGATATTGAGGAAAAGAGAGAGATCATACTGATGGAGCTGTTAGAAGATATGGATGATGAACAGAAGCCATGGTACTATGAAATTGCCAAATATTGTGAAAATCAATCATATCCTGAAGAAGCCACAGCTGAGGAGAAAAGAGCTATCAGGAGAGTTGCTAAAAGATACACCCTAGTTGGGGGAGCACTATACAAAATAGATTTTGATGGAGTTCTTCTGAGATGCTTAGATGAAGATGAGCTTTAGAAGGTTATGGAAGGAGCTCATACTGGAGTTTGTGGTGGCCATGTTACTGGACAAATGTTAGCAAAGAATATTCTTAGACAAGGATTCTATTGGCCAACCATGGAAGAAGACTGTGTAAGATATGTCCGTAGGTGTGTTAAGTGTCAACTTCACGCCAATAAGATTCATTCTACTGCGTCTTCACACCATCCAGTTTCCTCCCCATGGCCTTTCTCCATGTGGGCTTTCAATATCATTGGACCCCTTGGTAATCCTGATGCCGGCATCAAGCAAAAGTGATTCATCCTTACGGCAACAGAATACTTCACCAAGTGGGCAGAAGCTGAAGCATACACGGAAGTCAAAGCATCAACCGTCTGCAAGTTCATCATGAGGAACATCATCACCAGATTTGGAATTCCAAGCACCATCGTCACTGACAATGGACCGCAGTTCGTGTCACAAGAACTGAAAGATCTCTGCAACAGGTACAAAATTGCATTGCATCATTCATCTCCTTACTATCCGCAAGGCAACGGCCAAGCAGAGGCAACTAATAAAACTTTGATAAAAATCATCAAGAAGACGTGCAAGTCTAATAAATTCACAGACTGGCCAGAAAAATTAGTTGAGGCTCTATGGCCCTACTGAACTTCAATCCGCACGCCCACTGGGCAGACTTCTTATTCCTTAACATTTGGAATGGAGGCGGTAGTTCCATACGAGATCCTTATACCGTCATTAAGAGTACAATTGAATAAGGAATTTTCCATTGACGAACACCGTTCAACACTCCTTGCTTAATTGGAACTCTTAGACGAGAAAAGATGGTCAGCCGCTAATCATGCAAGAGTTTATCAAAATAGACTAGCACGTTTTTATCAAAAGAAAGTCATTGAACGTAAGTTCAAAGTTGGTGAAATGGTCGTCAAAAGGATTTTTGTAAAACCTAGTGGTCTACGCTCTAAGCTCTAACCCAATTGGGAAGGACTTTATGTTGTATCACATGCTTTCCTGGTAACGCTTACCGTCTTGTCAATGCAAAAGGGGAAGAGTTAGCTCACCTCTGGAACGGTTTGCATCTTAAGAAATACTACCCTTAGATTAAAGAGTCGATCAGCATGGTACGAAGACCAGTGGAATCAGAAAATTTAGAAACTCAAATTTCGTTATCAGTCTGGATAATTTAATTCCTACACATACTGATACGTTTGATTCGTGAGTAACAAGAGATGCCAAGTCCCAAGGAATACCGAAAGCTTGACTGAAAGTATAAAGTACAAATCATTCATTTTTCAAACAAAATTCTATTTTTACACTCGGCCTATGATATCGAAACGAGGTTTAGAATATACTACCAAGAATACCCGCCATCTTAGTAGGAGGCCGTCATAAAAAAAATGGGGGAGATCCGTCCCAAGAAAGAAAAGAAAAGCAAAGCAAAAGGCTAAAGCCAAATATCAAATCAAAAGGCCATTACACTACAAACGTTACATCAAGGCCATGAAATAAAATAAAAGGGAACGTAAGGTTAATAAATATCCGGAAAGAAAATGACCGAACCCCAACGGATATTAGGGTAGGAAAGGAACATCTTTTTGGGTCTTCGGAACCTTCTCATGGGCTTTCTAAACTAATTCTTCCTTCCTTTCTAAAGAGGCGTACTCCAAACTTAAGGAACGGCCTAGATTGACTAAGGATCAAATCATCAAATGGGATCACAAATGGAAACACAAATTCAAACACGATGGGTTTAAGTTAGATTATTAAAGAACAATTTGGGAATTAAGTTAATAAATGAATATGATCTTTTGATCTGAGTACCATGCTGGTCTTTTAGTTTACATCATATTTAAAAAAAAATCCAAAAAAAAGTATATACTTCAAAATAAATAAAAAACATACATATCCCAAAATCCAAAAAAAGTACATATTTCGAAACCCAAACAAAAATTAATATTTCAAAACAACAAAAATATTTCAATTAGCATTTGCTTATTGCATCTAGTATGCTTCATTCTTTTTATTTTTAGTGAGCATCTGCCTGCTTGTATGTTGCATTTTGATTACAGTTCGATTACCTTTGTTGATAAAGGCTATGCCCCTTGACCCTTCTACTAAGAAAGAGATTGATCGACCATTCACTTGGTCAGGCATGGGGCTAAGCCTAAATAGATGCTTAACTTTTTTGTTAAGTAATGCATAGGGTACAGGTGCGAAAGCTAAAGAGTTTACACAAATGCCAAGACACAAGAATGAAGGCCAAAAATCTCATGTATATATCAAAGGAGTTTCTTACATGATATACAAAAGAAAGGCAAAAATACATAAGCCCTCAAGGCTGGCTCTCTCCTGACCCCTCGTCGAACTGACTCTGAGCCTCGTCAGGCGCGTATGGCGGTGGAGTTCTAGGAGGCTGTGGTCCCATCAGACTCGGACCAGCTTGGCCTGATGATATGGCCACGCTCGCGGTGAACGCACTCCCGTGCCCCCTCTCCTGCGCTCACTGGCGGGCACGTCGGTAACGCTCATCCACGCTGCGTCGCTCGTGCTCTACAACGCCAAGCTGGACCCGGAGAGCAGTCATCTCGGCATCCACTCGCTGCCGCTCCCGTTCTCGGTCCTCGGTGAGCATCTCCAGATGGATCTGGAGGCGTGTCAGCTCACGAGGGAGACCGTCACTGGAGAGGCATGCCAGCTGCTCCTCCAAGGCTCTAATACGCGCAACATCAGCCTCAGCACGAGCAGCTGCTGCACGAGAATGCTCTGCATCCGCTTCAGCCCTCTAAAGGGCCTCCTGGAGCTCGGCAACCTGCAGAAGAAGTCATTGTTAATCCAAGGCAGTCAAGCAATCAAAATTGAATTCATAAATCAAAGGGAAATGATCATAACTTACTCGAGCGGCACGATCCTCCTCCGCAAGAGAGACTCGGTGGATAGCAGATGTGAGCTGGCTCTGGAGGTCGGCCAGAGCAGTCTCGTGAGCAGCGGACGGGTAGGAGGAGGATGAGGCTCCGTAAGAAGGAGGAGCCGCCTGGGTTTAGACGGCTCGCTGCACCAAAAGACAATCATCAGTGGTTAATCATCAAAATAAATTAATTAACTAACACATTCATTCATATTCATTCATACATACCAGGTCGAAGAGCTCCTTCTGGACCTGCTCTAGCTGGGTCTCCGTGTCGTGTAGGCGGGCCCGGAGGTCGATGATGACCGCATCTCGCGCATCCTGCATATGACACATACATACATTCATTCACAGATATAAATTAAGATAATAATAAAACGAAAGACGCATGAATGCATACTTACATCGAGTGGTCGGAAGAGCCGAAGCTGATCGGCGTAGTGGGCCCGGTATTGCTAGAGGTAGGCCTCGCTACTCTCCGCCCGGGACTCCACCCTGACGCCACGGCGGTGCCAGTCCTGGTATTTCTCCGGAAACTTGGTACGCCAATCGGTGGGGGCTTGCTTGCCCCTCATGCTCCTTCCAACGCCCTCTAGGACCTCCTCATCGATCCACTCCTGGTGGAGGCCCAGCGTCCTCATCACGAGCCGCAGGCGGAGGTGTTCGATTTCGTTCAGGCAATGTAGCCCCATTTGCCTGCCGAACCACCTCTGGCCAACCGTCACCCACGGCTGACCCTCCTCGCCCATACCGAGGTAGGGGCGCCAGATCACCTGCATACAGGTTAGATGCATTCATATAAATAAACTTGCATTTAATAAGGAAAAAATTGCATTTAATGAACAAAATTGAACAAGTTAAAACTCACCAGCTGGTCGGGGTAGTCAAGAAACTGACGGCAGAGGGCCGTCGGTTGGTGGTGTTGGGGTGCCGTGTCCACAATCGGCTGCCAACGACAGGCCAATGGGACGGCACCAGGTCGTACTATCCGCGCTCGGCCGAGCGGGAAGTAGTGGTAGCTCCAAACCTGCATACATGAACATATAAGTTAAAAATCATCACATCATGTCACATTCCATATCATAAACAAATAAAAAGACGATTTAATACCTGGAGGAACGGCGAGAAGCTGCTGATGGTGGTCTCACGGTCAGGCGTGACCGCAGACAGGTCGGCGAACAGGTGGGCCAGAAGGGCCGCACCCCATGCATACTCGTGCAGACTATCTAGGTCATCTAACAAATAAAGAAATCTAGAATGAATGTGGTCGCCCTTCGTACCAAAGAGCAGCCGACCAAAGAAAAAGACCCTAAGTTGCCTATCTACCTCCTCCCCCTGACTCGGGTCACTACAGTACACAAGGGATGAGGACTTTGCTAACCTACTCCTAAACTCTTCCCGGGTCTCATCTGACTGACGTCGGGGCTCATCTAATCCTAGGGCAGCCTCTACCTCTACCGTAGGGACCATCCTAGACTCCCTGCCTAGGCTAGACACCTCTATGCCTAGCAGAGCCTCTGCCAACCCTTGATAGTTGGGGTAAGTCAGCCCACTTACCGGCCGGCCATCTACCCTGAGGCCAGTGATCCTGGCCACATCCTCTAGGGTTGGGACCATGTGGCCCCACGGCATTAGGAAAGCCCGGCTTTCCTCATGCCACCTCTCCCGCAGCGCCTGCAGGAGGACCAGATCGAGCCAAAACGGCTCGATGTCCAAAATCTCACCGAATCCCATCCGGCGCAGGCGCGCCTTCTGGAAATCCAGGAGTCCTCTATATGCTCCTATAACTAGGTCCCAACTGATCCTGGCTCTCATTGTCCCCTGCAAATGAAAACAAGGAATTTCATCAGTTAATGAACATAAAAGCAGATAAAATATTCCTGATTTGAAAGGCGTCTACCAACAGGGACGCCTATTGAAAGGCGTCCACATGTCTTGACGCAATTTGAGACTATTTTCTGGCCTAATTAAAAATTTGGAATTACGGCTGAAAGGCATCGGACTAGGGCGACACTGTTTGAAAGGCGTCACCTGGTTTGGACGTCATTCAAGGCCAATTCCGGGTTCTTTCAAAGAACCCCTTTCTTCCCTCCTTTTCTCACTCCATTCAAACCATAGAAGGCTTACTAGGTGGAGGTCACCCTCCCCTCCTTCTTCCACGGCCACGGGCACCGGAGGAGCCTCCTCCTCCTCTAAAAATGCCGCTACCTCCGCGAGCTCTGCCGGGACTTCTTCCTCATCCCTCGCTGAGGTCCGACGGCGCTTCACCATCGCCTTGGCCTTACGGGATCCTTCGCCGCGTTCCATGGAGTTGGGAGAGGGAGTTTGCAAAGAAGAAGGGTGAAAATCGCCGGTGATCAGCAGAGAGAGCTCGGGCAAGAGAGAGAAATTTTTTGGAAAAGTGAGGAGGAAAGTGGGGTCTTCGCGGGTTTTGTTAAGAAAGTCTAAAATGTGTCTGCGTACAGCGACGCGTTTTAAGGCGCATAAATTAAGGCGGCAAGGCCAGCTGTTTGAAATTGAGTGAAAGGCGAATGGTCTGGGCGACGCGTTTCAGGTTACCGCCAACTCTGGTCAGAGCCGTACAAGGCATGATAATGAAAGGCGTCCACACATCAATACGCGTTTCAGGAGATTAATCACACAATTGATGGCGGAGTTCTAGAAAAAGTAAGAGAGAGAGTTGAAAGGCGTCTGGGTTAGTGGACGCATTTTAAGCTTAATTCAGGATTTTAGGGATTAATGGATGATTTTTGGAAAATGAATTATGATTGAAAGGCGTCTTTCTGAGTGGACGCGTTTTGGATTAAGTAAACCCGAACTGTCAAATTTTAAGGAAAAATCCAGTTTTTACTAAAGGAAAAATCATGGACATATCACAGGAAGTTAAGGGGAGATTTCAAGACATAAATGAACGATTCTTTATTCAATAGAAATTCTTTATTACATCAAGGAAAGAAAAGAAAAAAGGACACTTAAGGAAGAAACTCCCAAAGTGCTAGTATGTATTCAACTTTTAATCCTCTGTCTGTATTCTTAGATGATTTTACACGATGACTAAAGCCAATGTTCCACAAAGTAGCAATGGGTTATGTAGCTTCATAGTCTTCATCGGATTCCAAAGCACACCTTTTGATTGGAGATGTAAGGGAGAATTAGGGGAATTCATAACGAGACAAGCTGAGTTGAGTAAGGCATCGGTGAGGGTTGTACAACACATGCTCAGTAGCCCCGATCAATTTAAGCTCTACACCGAGTGTGCAGCGTACTCTAATGGGCTTTCCAACGAGTGCAAGTGGGGAAGAGTCAAATCCGTTGGACGACATGCATCTCAGATATTCTCTCCAGTCGGCTCGGGTCTTGAGCTTTGGTACTTTGTTGATCATCCTCTCGTTGAACTTCACGATGTTGGAGATGTGGTGGATCGGGCTGTTCAAGTAGATTTGAGACGGTCTTGCTGACATCCTCGTGTGATATTCAAATTTGAAGTGTAGCTTGACCCACAAAGCGAAGAGCAGCATGCACCCGTAAGGAGGTTTACCTGTGGACGCCGCAGAGAGCCCACTGTAGAGGTAAGCCAGGATCGCAGTGCTGATGGATTTTCCCTCGAAGATCGCATATATCGCGCTAACTTGATCATCTTCAAGGATATTGTCATGCGCGGGAAAGAACAGAGCCCCGGCAAGACACGTGACGAAAGCTTTCGTCACGTCTTCAGCTTCATCCTCCCTCAGATCATTGATCTCGTACAAGGTCCATTCAACGAGCTTTGCAAGGTTGATCCCTCTATTGGTAAGACATCCTTTTGCCTCTGTGGGATCCTTCATGATCGTCGTCAACAATTGTTGACCGGTAATCTTTTCTTTCATCAAGGCCATCTTATTCTTGATCTTCGGAAGGCCCAAAAAGAGCTCGGCCTCCTCTAGAAGGATAGTACACTCGAACTGAGGGAAGAGAAACATGTGGGTTTGAGGATGCCACTACTCGATCAAGGCACCCATGGCAGCCCAATCCACGTTTGGGCTCTTATAGTGCTTATCGTGGACTACCAACTCTTGAAGGTTCCACTTGGAGATGAAAGTTTGCATGGAGAGTTTGACGCTCTTAGCAAGTTTGCGAATCCAAGGGAGGGAGGTGAATCTCCTTGGACCGGGAAACATGGGGTATGCCTGGAAAGGTAGAAGAAAGATCAATTTGGAAAGAACATGGAGAACATGGGGGAAAAGGAGGAAATTGAAGAAGAAGGAAAGATAATTCAACTTACTTGGAGGTTGGGATCCTTTCCAATTAGATGATTCTCCATGTCGGAGAGCTTCTCCAGCGACCTCCTCATCCTTTTGTTTTAAGAACTCATCTTGTTTTCGAGTTTCTTCCTTCTTGAAACTTCGAAGCCTTGAAAACCTTGGAAATCCCTTGAACCTTGAAGAAAAACTCCAACTTTGATCTCTAGATTATGGTAGGATTGCTTTGAAGCAAGTTAATGAAGATTATATAGAGGGAATTGCAATCTTAGGAAGACTTTTCCGGATTGGAAAAGGGATGAGCATTGGAAGAGTTGGAATCCGGTTGGAAATCAGCCAGAACCTGCTTCTGCGACTGAAAAGGCGTCGTTGAACAGCGATGCGTTTTAGGTAACTTAAAGGCGTCGGCGCGACACGACGCATTTCAGGCTTCTCTGCTGTTTTACCCGGAATCCAGTGATTATCCATGTTTTGATGCTTGTTTGAAGTTGCTGATGAGTTTTTGAATACAGACAATTCAGGAAAAATCCTAAATTAAGCTAGAAAATATCAAGAAGATCCCACTGTGGGAGTTTATGAGTCCCGACCGTGGCTAAAAAGATGGTTATCTCTATCCCTTGTACTATTTCATGTAGTTGATTTACATCATCATTACTATATGTTAAATATTTATTAGAGTATATCAAGGACCTTGTGGTTTTGATGAAACTGAAATTTGAGTTCCCCTACAACAAAAACAGTGATAATTCCAGAGAATTCTTAATCACACGGATAGGCCGTTGGATTGTTAATTAGTGGGGACGATAGTTCCACTTTTGTGAAACTGTGCATGGATAAACAACCTTCGGTTTAGCACTGAATTACAAGAATTGGTATCTTGACTCATTAATGACAATTTAACAATATAATCCTTGATTAATTTATATTTCATTTGACTTTATATTTTTCTTTTCGCCAAGCATGCATCATATAGGACTTTGAAATCACTGAGATAAGAATTAATTACTGATTAAGTTTCAGGCCATTGATCAAATAATTCCTAACATGATATGAAATATTCCATTCTAAATTGAGTATCTTGATTATCTTTGAGGTTCGCTTGAAGATATCCTTGAAATTCTATCCTTTCTTGGACTCTTTATCCAATATTTCTTGTTTTCTTTTAAGATCCATCATGGCTGCAGCACGTCCACATTGGCTGGCAAACGCTCCCCATGATGAAACCTGCAGTGTCTACGACCTGGGGTATTTCCCACTTCGTTGAGGTTGATCGACCTTATTTTATTTTCTTATCTACCTCATCCAAACAGGATTGATTCCATTAATCCCTTTGAGCTATCTTCATTGGTGATTTTGAGAAAAATTCCAATCATGTGATGTTAAGAGCGTGTCTCATCACACCTTGGCATCACCTTTTCAGTATATTGCATTTCATTTCACTCCCTTGCAAAGACGATGCCAAGGTAAGGCAGCTGTAGACATGCTAATTTTGACATCATTTTGAGTAAATTTCATATCATATAATAATGCCTCAGAATGGTCTGATATTTAATCATTGGTTAATTTTTATTAACCTTTTTGAATTAATAATCTAAATAGCATTAGGTTAGTCAGACATAATTTAAGTTAATCAATTAAATTGATTTTAATTCAAA
Organism: Zantedeschia hybrid cultivar; assembly: GCA_030544215.1. Taxonomy (NCBI): domain Eukaryota; kingdom Viridiplantae; phylum Streptophyta; class Magnoliopsida; order Alismatales; family Araceae; genus Zantedeschia; species Zantedeschia hybrid cultivar. Next base: position 28,424,313 of record JARZZO010000003.1, on the reverse strand, counting down.
TTTTGATTAAAATATGAAGAAGTCTAAAAGACGTCGACCTGTGTAGACACCATTCAGAGTTCATTCCTATTTTGATGTTTAAATTTGAATTTTAATTAATTGATTAATTAGCTAAAAGACATCTGTTAGGAACGACGCCATTTAAGTTTCCTAAGTTGTTTCTACCTCTCTTATGGATGTTTATCCTTATCTTAATTAGTCTAAATGGCGTCTCCCACAGGCGACGCGTTTTAGATAATTACAGATAAAGATAAACTTTTTCCGGATGTTTATCCTTATCTTAATCAGTCTGAAAGGCGTCTTCCATTGGCGACGCGTTTTAGACTAATTACAGATAATGATGAATTAATCTGTATTTATCTGTTAGTTAAACTGGATAAACTTCAAAAATTCCATGTTAATCCATTAATAACCGTGGATGTAAAATAAATACCCAGCTCCTTGGTCAGTGATGTTGATCCTAGTGATCGTGGCGACCGTGTCAAGGATCTGAGTGATAGCGAGAGTGACAATAGTGATAATTGGCGACGACATCCAAACGCTGAAGGATCGAAGTGCTGCTACCATCAAGAGTCTTCATCCGTTCTTCATTCAAGATCCTCTTAAGACCAAGGCTTTCCAGGGGCCATCCAGCTTAACTCTTAATTTAATTTCTGCATATTTCTCACATTTTCATCACATTAGCCTCATATTTTCATCACATCACTCCATGCAACACACACACACAGTAGCATTATTTTCCAAACCTATTTGTTAAAGGGGTTTAAAAGACCACTCAACAAGTGAGTTTACCTGCTTAGTTGCTTAGTTTCAAGTCTTAGGTTTACATTAAGGGATTTTTGAATAGAAGCCCCTATATTCTTTCTAATTTACAAAAAAAAGCCTCTCTAATCTAAGTATTTTTTTTAAAACCCCTGTAATCTCCTTCATTAGCAGAAAAAGTCCCTGTCGTCCACCACATAACGTTAATGTTCACGCTAGACTTTAAGGTTCACTTTGTTTGCAGAATAACTTAAACTAGAATAAGGTTCTGGGGATTTCTTAAACCAGAATAAGAGGTATTTTGATTTGGTAAGTTATTGGTATTCCACCCAGAATAAGAAGAATTATACTGCGCTATTCCAAGTGAATTTGGTAGGAATAAGTGGAATAATGAGTGAAATAAAAGGTAAAATTTAGATATTCCAGGTAGGTTTAGGGAGTTGGGGGAATTGGAGGAATTAGACATACCCTCAACCAAATCAGAATAAGATCTTTATACCGGTTATTCTGGCCCTATTCCACAAACAAAGTGAGCCTAAGTGTCCAAAATGTCATTGGTTAAAGAGTCTAGTTGTTAAGGCCGCCCAATTTCAAGGAGAATAGAGGTACCTTGTAGATTGCTTTTTTTCTCTCTCTTCCAAAAAGATAACCAATGTTGTAATCATAAAATGCTATCAACTAGCAATATATTCTTTTCGGTCAGGCTAAAACAGGTGATGGGCCAAGCATTACTATTCTAAGAATCATGCATGGTTATAATACTAGAACCTTTTCCCTCACCCCCAAGAAGAAAGGATAGTGTTCTAAGAGATGTCCTTCAGTGATGGATATTTTCCATGCCTTATCTTAGACAACCAGGTGGCAATATAACACTGTAAATGCATACCTAAGTCGAAGGTAGTTCTTGTGGCATGCATAATATCATATCTATCCATCACCTAATCCAACTTCAGGATATCAATTACATGTTAGGTAGTGGGGGGTTACAGCATGACAGGGACACATCCTAGCTTTCAGTTGAAGGAAGATGAATAAACATGGATTTCTGGTTAAATGTGTTGGGTTCGCGGTGTCGGGATCCGACCGAAAACGCAGCGGAATAAAAATAATTTCGGGATCGGATCCATCCCGTTTCGATCAACAAAACAAGACCGGAGTAAGTCGGATTTACCTTGCGCGGATTCGAATCCGCGTTCGTTTTCCGGTTCCGTCGGAGCGATGCCGCAAGTCGCGCAAATGCTCGACCTCTAGCGATATCCATGCGGTTCTCCTCGCGATGGATCGTCCTCGCCTCCTCGCTCGATGCGGCGTTCGTAGATCCCGTCTGGCTGCGCGTAATCCGCCGCGACATGCGGATTCGGAATCTCCCGTCGGACGGAAGGCGGAGGAGTAGGGAATCGAAGCGGAGCCTCCAAATGGCCGCCTCGTGTCGCTCGCCCAGAAGAGAGGAGAGAGAGAGAGAGAAAGAACGACGGCTAGGTCAGGGTTGCTGGCCCCCGACGTAGAATCCGTTCTTTTATAATAGTCTGTTTGCAGTTTTTCATAAAAACCCAGACTTATCCGAAATCCTGTCGGATTATCCATTGACTTGAAAACCATTTCCGTGTGACCCTCTAGGCCCAAATACCAGTCCATTTAATAGCCCATTAAGCCCAGTAACCTTTTACTGACCCACTGAATTAATTAATATCCTTATATTCAATTAATCAATCGAATTTAATGTCCCACAATAAATTTGGACGGAGTTCCGATCACGTTGGATACCAAGCAACATCGCGTGATCCTGGATGGCACTGGGGTTATCACAACCCTCTATTGGAACCTTTCTGTCATCGGTTAGCGTGCGGATATAATCCTTCATCCTTGCAATGTTCCCGAATCGACCTAGGGTATGGTTTACTGTTAAACCCTATTTGGTCGATTCACTTGAATCAAATGTCGCTAATCTAAATCTGATAACTCCTTATCGAATACAGAGTCCGCCCTAGCCAGGGACTTTAAGCGCATCATTCCCGGAACATTCTCTCTCAAACTACCGAGAGCGGATGATCCTGTATTGAACACACAATTACCTTCGAGGGCATTTCCCTGAACCCGATCGCTTGACTTATTGATAACCCATAGTTAGGGATTCGTTAGTCAAGGTCAAAGTTCAGAAACATACTAACAAGATATCTTTGGCGTCTCAGGTCCAAGGATCATCCACGGAACCGTGACAAAAGAATCAAGCTGGTTAACAGTGTGGTATTTACCATCCAGCGATTCATAGTCGGATCAGTTCAGTGAACTCATTCGCCAATGAGTACCTATAGGTCCAGCATAGTGTCTCCACACAAGTGACTTATAGGATCAGTCACCCTTATCATATGAGCTGAAGTAACCTATACTAGTCTATCCGGATGTTCGATGTCCTATCTCAAACATCCTATGACTAGGAACAATTAAGAACATGTGTTTATAAGTCTTCGGTCCCGTAATTATGATCTGATCATAATCCGAAGACTGTTGCTGTTCATGGAATTTATCGTGATACGATAAACATAGATCGAATTAATTACACACAATGAATTATTGCCATTTATTAATAATCTGAATCAGTACATAGTATCGGATTGGCTTTGAGACCATCTAATACTAACAATCTCTCACTTGGACTAAAGCCAATCACTTTTATACAGAATACCCATATTCTCTAAGTGACGTTGAAAAACATTTTGAGATAAAGGCTTTGTAAGTAGATCTGCTTTGTTGTCGGCTGAAGGAACTCTTTCCACCACGACATCTCCTCGAGCTATAATCTCTCTGATCAGATGAAAGCACCGCAGAATGTGCTTCGACTTCTGATGAGACCTCGGCTCTTTCGCTTGAGCAATCGCCCCATTGTTGTCACACAGCAGTGGGACGGGACCAGATATGCTTTCCACCACACCAAGATCGCTGAAGAATTTCTTCATCTATACAGCTTCCTTGGCGGCTTCAGCAACAGCAATATACTCGGCTTCCGTTGTCGAATCAGCAGTGGTTTCCTACTTGGAACTTTTCCAGCTCACTACTCCCCCGTTGAGTGTGAAAACAAAATCTGATCTTGACTAGCTATCGTCAGGATCAGACTGAAAACTCGAGTCAGTGTATCATTGCAGCTTTAAGTCTCCTCCTCCATAGACTTGAAATAGATCCTTAGTCCTTCTCAAATACTTAAGGATGCATTTCACAGCCTTCCAGTATTCATCATCTGGATCTGCCTGATGTCTGCTCGTAACACTTAGAGCATATGCTACATCAAGTCTGGTATATAGCATGACATACATGATGGACCCTATGGCAGAAGCATAGGGGACTTTATCCATCACAGCCCTCTTTTCAGGTGTCTTGAGAGACTGACCTTTAGAGAGTGAAATTCCATGTCTCATCGGTATGAGACCTCTCTTAGAATTTTTCATGCCAAAGCTTTTGACAATGGTTTCTATGTACATGGATTGGGTTAAAGCTAGCATCTTCTTTGATCTATCTCTATAGCTCCGTATTCCTAATACGTAAGATGGTTCTCTCAAATCCTTCATGGAGAAGTTCTTTGACAGCCATATCTTTACTGATGACATCATTCCTACATCATTCCCAATGAGTAGAATGTCATCAACGTAAAGAATCAGAAAAGTGATTGCGCTCCCACTGTTTTTCTTGTATACACAGGGCTCATCTTCATTCTTAATGAAGCCATAAGATTTGATTGCCTCATCAAATCTTATGTTGCAGCTTCGGAAAGCTTGCTTCAGTCCATAAATGGACCTCTGCAACTTGCATACCATGTCTGGAGATTCTTTTGATGTGAATCCTTCTGGTTGTATCATATACACCTCCTCCTCCAGATTTCCATTGAGAAAGGCAGTCTTCACATCCATCTGCCAGATTTCATAATCATGGTAGGCAGCAATGGCGAGAAGAATTCTGATAGACTTAATCATAGCAACGGGTGAAAAGGTTTCGTCATAGTCAACACCTTGTCTTTGACGATAGCCATTCGCCACTAATCTTGCTTTATAAGTCTTAATACGTCCATCGGCACCGATCTTCCTTTTAAAGATCCATTTGCAGCTGATAGGTACTATACCATCGGGCAAATCTACCAAGTTCCAAATTTGGTTGATGTACATGGACTAATGATAAAGTGTTAAATTGACCAAGTCCTGAAAAGTGCTGAGTCGGGACGGAAACTGAAAAACGATCCTCGCTGACTGACCAGAAAATCTTTTATTCTCTTCTCTTCTCCAGGTAGTCTTATCTAAAGGGTAGTAAAGGCAAGAATATATACCAGAAAGGTCGGAAACGAGTTCTAAGCGTGCCAATTTTCATGTACAATCACCTGTCGTGAATCAAAATATTGTGGGATATGAAAACTTTAGCTTAACCAATCGGCTACCACTTCAATTGTTTGTGATATATAACTACAAATGAATCATGATAATTCATTATTTGTCCTAAATTTTCCTTATTTGCATTGCTAAGGAACTAGCAATGAGTAAGTTGGGGGGTGTGATAAAGTGTTAAATTGATCATTTAAGGGCAATCATACGCATCATACTCACATTTTTATCTGTAAAATAGCATGAAATGATAGATAATTGCGTACCAAGTCCAACGGTACCAATTTCGTCAAATTCTGACTTAAAAACATCGTCATTTCATATGATTAATGGAGTATAGCGCATTTGCAGTTTTTCGACAAAACCGAGATGAAATAAATAAATATAATGATTTTATTTTGATAAAATGCTAATTTATATTTATTCTATGTGAACAGGACATGCCGATGATGCAGTGCAGTTGGTGGAGTTTCTGGAAATTTGGGGGAGGTCTAGTGTTCGAATCTCAATAAATTCGACTTCATTTTGTCCAAAAGATTAAAGCAGGGGTAAAAATGTCATTTGATGCCCTAATGTTGCCCTAATTCTTGCCCAAAGAACCCAAGAAGGGCCAGCCGCCATCATTTCTTTCACTTTCTTTTTTTAAAAAAAAAACTTCCTTCCCTTTTCTTTAAAAGCATCCTCACGAACCCAAGACCCTCCTATTCTCTCTATTTCATTCTCTTTGTTTCATTCTCTCTGTTTCCTTCTCTCCTTAGCCGCAGTTTCCTTCTCTCCTCAGCCGCAGTTTCCCTCTCTCCCGCAACTTCTCTTTCTCTCCCTTGTTCTTTCTCTCTCCCGCAGATTTCTTCTCCCTCTCCGTCTCCGAGCACCCTTCCTCCCTCCTCTTCTCTCTTACTCCCTCCTAGCACGCTCCTTCTCTCTCTTTCCAGTTTCCCAGCTCCCTCTCAGCCGCTCCCACGCCTCTCTCTTCCTCCCTCTCGCTCTCTATCCCTCTTCTTTCTCTTGCCGGCCCCCACGGATCACCAGCCGCCAGCAACCGCTCCATGCGGCAACGTCCCATGCCCGGCTGCACCTCCAGCAACCGCTCCATGCGGCAATGTCCCACTCTCGGCTGCACCTCCAGCGCACTCCACGGGCCTCCAGCACGCTTGGCTGCACCTCCAGCGCCCCAGCGTACTCCACGGACCTCCAGTACGCCCGGCTTCACCTCCAGCGCCCCAGCGCACTCCACGGACCTCCAGCACGCCCGGCAGCACCTCCAGCACGCCTGGCTGCACCTCCAGCGCCCTAGCGCACACCACGGGTCTCTAGCGCACGCATGCACGTCACCTGAAGCCGCTCCACACGGCAGCGCATGCATGCACAGCCTCCGCACGTAGCCAACCGTGCCACTACTGCGCCCACAGTGCACCAGCCGCCTACGAGCCTCCACCAACCGCCTGCAAGCCTCCACTGCGCCCGTGTGCCACCCACACAGAATCTGGCTGGCTTTCCTTCTCTCTCTTCTATTTTAGTCTGGTCAGATATTGAGTTAGGTTTAATTATTTATTATTTCTGTTTGGAGGATATTGGTTTCATGACTTTATGATGGGTGTTCTTTTTAGACAGTTGATGGTATTATTTTAAGTTGCAAACTATAGTGCAGTATTGTTGCCTTCAATCTAGACTTCGTTCTCCAAATCTCTCTTCGTTCCATATGTGGTTATTTTTATTATTCTAAACTTAGTTTATTTAGTTTGATTTGCATGGTATGCATAAGAACGTTAATTAATTAGTGTGTTCTAGTGATAATTTTTTTTGAATTAATTAGGTGTCGTTAAACATTCAAGTCTTATAACTAATTTTGTTCACTGGACATGAATTCTAAGTTTTAAAGTTTCATTGACATCAAATAATTGCAAGTTTTTTTTTATCAAAATTTAAGGTTTTCAAAATTTAAAATCTTATCTCCCTGTAGATCGACTCGGTTCTCACCATTTATTATTTGCAAATCAATTGTGAGTCTGGTAATATTTGAAGTTGATTATCGTGAGCGTTTAACGACGCGTATCGCGTCCATATCAATTTTTGGTGCCGTTCCCAGGGAGTTAGATTTTTAATTTTGATTATCTTGGATTTAGTGTAATTAATCTTTAGCTAACCTCATTTTTCTTATTTTTGCAGGTATATTGAAAAAAACAAAAAGAGGAAAGTGAAATCATGGTAAGTATGTTCCAACTTTCTATGTTTCAATTTCCTTACTTTAGTTAGTTTCAATTTTTGTAGTTTCTAATTTAGATAGGTTTCCATTAACTAAAAAAGGGAACAAAAGAAGAACATTCAAATTTAAAAAACCTTCATTTCCAGATTAGAAACCTTCCATGCTAGGCATTCATCATTCTAGGAAAGCATGAGCTAGTTTTGTTTCATAGTTATTTCCATAAATTGTTGAAGATTGCGGGAGAAAGGTACGTATTTCAATTTTAGCAAGTCATTCATGATTGCATCAACACACCCTGCATTGATTTGTTTATTGCCTTGTAGTGCATTCAAAAAGACTTTAAGGGCAACAACTTTAATCACATAAGGTAGGGATTTGATCACCCTTCCTTAGCCCACAAATCATCTTCCTTGTATTGGTATTTCCTAATCCAATTAAAAGAAAGTCGAAAGAGAATCTAGGGTTTACACTGTGAGTGGTTTAAATTTCGGGTTGCCTCCACTTTTGGCAACGGTGTCTAGGCTAGAGGTTAAAAAGGCAAACGCCTAAGCGGGAAAGTGGTTCTCTAATTAGGTCCCTACGAAAGTAGGGGGAGCCTCCCACTACCCCACCTCTTACCTGGCCGTTGATTGATTGTGGTTGTGACTCGAGGTAGACCCGATTCACCTTGTAAGAAAATTCACAAAGAGAGTCTAGGTTAACATTAGATCATTAGGGTAATTTGTTTGCCAAAATTATTTGCATTAAAAAAAAAAAAACAAGAAATAGAAAACAAAATTCAAATCCATCCTCTCTCTTTCAGTCCTAGTGTATGCAAAGTAGGAGATCTCAAAACCCTAACCTTCTAGGACCATTTGCTGAAATAGAGAGAATCCTACATCAAAGAAATCCATTACAAGATCAAATGGCTGATAATCAGGACCCACCAAAGCAAATGAAGGACTATTTCATTCCAAATCAATATCAACCATCATCCTGTATTCATCTTCCTCAGAATCCAGCCAATCAATATAAAATTAAATCTAGCACCATTCAGATACTCCCATCCTTTTATGGGAATACTAATGAAGATTCCTATAAGCATCTGGATGAATTTCTAGAAATTTGTTCCACGGTGAAGATCCAGAATTTCAACGATGATGGCCTTAAGTTGACCTTAATTCCCTTTTCATTAAAGGATAAGGCTAAATATTGGTTGGGGACTATAGGAAGGCCCATTAGGACATGGGAAGAAATGCAGAAAGAATTTCTCAAGAAGTTCTATCCCATAGGGCGGACCAATACCATGAGAAGGGCCATCACGAGTTTTACCCAAACTCCCGGGGAATTGATCCATGAATCTTGGGAAAGACTGAAAGAATTGTTTAGGAAATGCCCTCATCATAGGCTTTCAAAATGGCAAATTGTCCAAGCATTCTATGAAGGATTGTCTGAACAGTTCAGAGAGATGGTGGATGCCTCATGTGGAGAGGCATTTATGATGAAAAATGAAGATGAGGCTTATGATCTTTTTGAGATGTTAAGTGAAAATTCCATCAATCATGCCTCATTATCATCTTATGAGAGATCTGTTGGGCCATCTAAACGGACTGGAATGTATGAACTTAAGGCCCGTAGAGAGCCTGAATCCAGAATGGACATAAATCTGATTAATCAGAAATTGGATAAGGTAGACATCTTGGCTCAGAAATTAGACCAACTCTTGGCCGTAAACAAGCAAGAGCCTACTTAACCAACATAATCTAGTCCATATGAAGGCCCATCTTCTGCCAATCATGACATTTGTGCCTTATGCGCAAGTCCAACCCATCAAGTGAATGAATGCCCAACTGCGGCCCAGCTTCCACCATTCATTCAAGAACAAGTTCAGGCTGCCCAGGGATTCTCCAGGCCCAATAATGATCCATTCTCAAATACCTAAAATCCTGGCTGGAGAAACCATCCTAATTTCTCTTGGAAGAATCAGCAAGCCCCATTACCAATGTCCAATCCTCCCATGCATCAAGCCCAAAAACCACTGAATTCATTTCAACATCAATCTAATTTCTACGGAAATGTTCAGGCAAGAGGATCTCAGGCCCAATTCTCTCAACCGGCCCATTATCAATCATTCCAATCAGGTCAACCGGCCCACTACCCCTCATTCCAATCTGGACAACCAACCCAATACCATCCTCCACCCACTTACCAACAACCTCCTCAGCCCAACTTTGATGACAAATCCACTCAACTCCAACAACTGATTTTGACCTAGCAACAATCCATTTCTAAGTTGGAAAGTCAAATGGGCCAACTAGCTGAAGCTACGATGAAAAGATAAGTGGGTCAACTTCCTAGTCAACCCATTGCCAATCCAAGGAATCAACCTCCGGACATTCCACAGCAATCAGGCCTTTTACCTCAGCCTGGCCCATTACCACAACCTAAAGGGCCACAATTTGAGAATGCTAAAGCCATTTCAACTCTTAGGAGTGGGAAAAGTTTAGAAAACCCACATACAAATGGAGAGTTAGCCAAAGGTTCCACTGATGGGCCTCATGAAATTGAAAGTGAGGCTGAACCCAATATGGAAAAGTTGGACGAGGTCCCGAAAGGGAAAGGGAAGATAGATGAAGGCCCAAGTTCTTATCAACCGAGGGTGCCATTTCCAAATGCTTTGTTAGCTAAGCCCAATGCCAGGAAGAAACTGGCCCAGAATGAGGAGTTGTTGGATTTATTCAAACAAGTCCAGATTAACATTCTACTCCTCGATACTATCAAGCATGTGCCAGCTTATGCTAAGTTTCTCAAGGAATTATATACTCCACAAAGAGAATCTAGAATGGCACCCGAAAAGGTTCGGCTTTCAGAAGATGTGAGTGCGATTGTGATGAATCATCTTCCCAAGAAGTTGAAGGATCTTGGAGCACCTTTGATCTCATGTGACTTAGGTGGAGTTACATTTGATAAAGCTTTATTGGATTTAGGTGCTAGTGTGAACCTCTTACTAACAGCCATTTATGAGAAATTTGATATTGGAGAATTAAAGCCCACACCCATTATCTTGCAGTTGACTAATAGGTCAGTGAAGACTCCACGAGGATTAATTGAGGATTTTATTGTGAAGGTTCATGATTGTTATTTTCCCGTGGATTTTCTTATTCTGGATATGGCATTACCTGAGGAACTCATTCACACTCCGATCATCCTAGGTCGTCTATTCTTAGCCACTGGCAAAGCTAATATAAATTGTGAAACTGGCATAATGGACATTTCATTTGGGGGTCAAAAGGTCAAGATTAATGTCTTCAAAGCATCTCAATACCCAGATCATGAAGAAGAATGCCATACTGTTGATATCTTGGATAATCTGGTTGAAGAAAATAAGATGTTCACACATGACCTTTTGGAGGAAGCCAATACTTTAAAGGATTCGCCTGGCCCATTAACATCTTGGCCCAAGGTTGAACCTTTACTAGCCTTACAATTTGAGCCCGCTTTGCCATCTTTAGAGGACCCTCCTGAGCTTGAACTCAAACCATTACCTAAGTCTCTTAAGTATATCTTTTTGGGCCCAGACCAAACTCTCCCGGTCATCATTGCGGCAAATCTCACATCACCGCAGGAGGCCCAATTAATCGAGGTCCTCAAAGACCACAAGGGTGCCATTGGATGGTCGGTGGCAGATTTGAAAGGAATAAGTCCGTCCATTTGCATGCATCATATCTATATGGAAGAGAATTCTAAGCCCAGTCGGGAGATACAAAGGCGGCTTAATCCCAATATGAAAGAAGTGGTAAAGAAGGAAGTTGTGAAATGGTTAGATGCGGGTATCATTTACCCCATATCAGACAGTAAATGGGTCAGCCCAACCCAAGTGGTACCCAAGAAATCTGGATTAACGGTTATCAAGAATGATCATGGAGAAGAGGTACCCACTAGGCTCACCATGGGATGGAGAGTGTTCATTGATTACCGGAAGCTGAATCTCATGACTAAAAAGGATCACTTTCCACTCCCATTCATGGATCAGATTCTGGAAAAGCTATCGGGCCAGAAGTACTTTTGCTTCTTAGATGGGTACTCCGAGTACAATCAAGTGGCTATTTACCTAGAAGATCAAGAAAAGACCACCTTTACGTGCCCTTATGGCACGTTTGCTTTTAGGAGAATGCCATTTGGATTATGCAACGCACCAGCCACATTTCAACGGTGTATGATGGCTATATTGTCCGATATGGTAGGAGAATTCCTCGAAGTTTTCATGGATGATTTCTCAATCTTCGGGGATTCTTTTGAAAATTGCTTGGAAAATCTTAAACAGGTGCTAGCAAGATGCATTGACACCAATCTGATACTTAGTTGGGAAAAGAGGTATTTTATGGTTCGAGAGGGCATTGTTCTAAGCCACATTGTGTCTGAAAGGGGGATAGAGGTAGATAAAGCTAAGATCGATCTTATATCCAATCTTCCTCCTCCGACCTCGGTCAAACAGATCCATTCATTCCTTGGCCATGCCTGTTTCTATCACCGGTTTATCCACAATTTCTCTCAAATTGTCCGGCCTCTAACTCTTCTCCTAGCTAAGGATGTTCCTTTCCAAATAGATGAATCTTGCACCAGGGCATTCAATTCTCTGAAGGAATCTTTGACCAAAGCTCTGATTCTTCAATCTCCAGATTGGTCTTTGCCCTTCGAAATCATGTGTGATGCCTCTGATTATGCTATCGGTGCGGTTTTGGGATAAAGAATAAACAAGTGTCCCGTGGTGATATATTATGCAAGTTGCACCCTTGCAGATGCTCAAATGAATTATACCACCACAGAAAAGGAATTATTAGCTGTGGTTTTTGCCTTAGAAAAATTCAGATCTTATCTTTTAGGGGCAAAAGTCATAATCTATTCTGATCACTCAGCTCTGAAATACCTGTTGACCAAGAAAGATGCAAAGCCTAGACTTATTAGATGGATCTTACTCCTTCAGGAATTTGATTTGGAAATTCGGGATAAGAAGGGTTCTGAGAATGTGGTAGCTGACCACCTATCCCGAATTCTGATCTCCGAAAGTGCACCCATTACTGATTCATTTCCTGATGAGCATCTACTTGCCATTTCTCACACTGTTGCACCTTGGTATACTCATATTGTTAATTACAAGGTGACTAATCAGCTTCCGGAAGGATGGACTAAAAGTGAAAAGGACAAATTCTTTTTCCAGGAAAAATATTATTTCTGGGAAGATCCGGAACTATTCAATTTCTGTCTTGATCAAATCATTAAGCGATGCGTTCCTGAAGAAGAACAACAGAGTGTCCTCAACTTCTGCCATAATTTAGCTTGTGGGGGCCATTTCTCCGGAAAGAAAACTGCAGCCAAGGTCCTGCAAAGTGGTTTTTAATGGCCCACACTTTTCAAAGATGCCCATGAGTTCAAGAAAACTTGCCTTTGATGCCAGGCTATAGGAAATATGGCGAAAAGGGATATGATGACATTCAACCCAATCTTAGTGGTCGAAGTCTTTGATGTTTGGGGAATTGACTTTATGGGACCTTTTCCACCTTCTTTTGGACATACATATATACTGGTAGCGGTGGATTATGTCTCTAAGTGGATTGAAGCAGTAGCCACCCGAGCCAATGATCATAAAGTGGTCATTAAATTCGTTCAGAAGAATATCTTTTCTTGGTTCGGGTGGCCTAAAGCTATCATAAGTGATGGGGGAACGCATTTTACGAATTACCAGTTTCGAGGTTTGCTTAAGAAATATGGGATTAATCACAAAATGACTACCCCTTATCATCCCCAAACCAATGGCCAAGTGGAAGTTTCCAATAGAGAGATTAAGAATATTCTGCAAAAGTCCATTAGGCCCGATAGAAAAGATTGGTCTGAAAGATTGGATGATGCCTTATGGGCCTATCGGACTGCTTACAAAACTCCTATTGGTATGTCTCCTTATCGCCTGATTTTTGGAAAAGTGTGCCACCTTCCAGTGGAATTGGAACATAGGGCTTATTGGGCCATTAAACAAATCAATCTGGATCTAGCCCAAGCTGGTTCCCACTGAACCTTACAACTGAGTGAGCTAGAAGAGTTGCGCAATGAGGCCTATGAAAATTCAAAGATTTATAAAGCCAAAACTAAAGCTTTCCATGATAAATATATTGTGAGAAAATCCTTTCTTCCAAATCAGAAAGTTTGACTATTTAACACTAGGCTCCGCCTATTTCCTAGAAAACTGAAATCCGGATGGGATGGACCATTCGTGGTCGTTAAAGCCTTCGATCATGGAGCTGTTAAAATTCTGAATCCCAAAAATGGGAACACTTTCACCGTTAATGGTCAACAGTTGAAACCATTTATTGAAAATCTTCAAAATGAGCCACCTGAATCCATAGAACTGAATGATCCACATTAACTGAACTTCTGTCTGGCTGAAGACGATAAACTTAGCGCTTGTTGGGAGGAAACCCAATATTTTACTTCAGTTTTTGCATTTCTTTTCCTTTTAGGTCCCTGAGCAGTAGACGCCTTTGGTATGTCGCATCCTCTTCATCACAGGTTGTTTCTCTTCTTCACAATTCTCTTCTTTTATGCCATTGAGGACAATGTCAATCAAGTTGGGAGGAGGGACAATCAATTTGATATACATTTATTGAAAATATTTTGAAGAAAACAGATATCTTTCACTGAAAAATGGTCAAAATTTTAAAATTTCTTTCAAAAACTTCTTTTCACATCCTATGAAAATTGCATGAAAATCATGTTTCATTAAGTAAATCTTAAACAAATCAATTTTTTGTTAGTCACATTGGTTAAAGAGCCTTTAAAGTTTAAATATCCCACTTCACGAAAATCCACGACAGGATAATTTTCACATATACATGGCAACTTAGAATAAATGAAAGATCTTAAAAATATAGAATTGCTAGAATTAACCTTAAGGATAAGACTACTTATTCTAATTTTTCTTTTGAGTTGAACGAAAGGAGTGTGTTAGGATTCGTAATAGAGGACTGTCCCACTCAGCACTCTAAAAGTGGCGGTTATTTAAAATGGACAGTTGTAAACACTAAAGGCAATAGAAGGCGTTAAAAGAGCTAAAGGAAGGTAGGTGGCAAAAAGTACGCACTCTCAAAAGCAAAAGTACAATGAAATGAAAAAGCCACGCTAAAAAGTCCATCGTACCAGAAATATGACCAAGTCGTGAAAAGTGGTGAGTCGGAACGGAAACTGAAAAACGGTCCTCACTAACTGATCGGGAAATCTTTTATTCTCTTCTCTTCCCCAGGTAGTCTTATCTAAAGGGTAGTAAAGGTAAGAATATACCAGAAAGGTCGGAAACGAGTTCTAAGCGTGCCAATTTTCATGCACAGTCACCTGTCGTGAATCAAAATATTGTGGGATATGAAAATTTTACTTTAGCCAATCGGCTACCACTTCAATTGTTTGTGATAGATAACTACAAATGAAGAATGATAATTCATTGTTTGTCCTAACTTTTCCTTATTTGCATTGCTAAGGGACTAGTAATGAGTAAGTTGGGGGATGTGATAAAGTGTTAAATTGATCATTTAAGGGCAATCATACTCACGTTTTTATTTGTAAAATAGCCTGAAATGATAGATAATTGCGTACCAAGTCCAACGGTACCAATTTCGTCAAATTCTGACTTAAAAACATCGTCATTACATATGATTAATGGAGTATAGCGCATTTGCGGTTTTTCGACAAAACCGAGATGAAATAAATGAATATAATGATTTTTTTTTTTGATAATATGCTAATTTATATTTATTCTATGTGAACAGGACATGCCGATGATGCAGTTCAGTTGGTGGAGTTTCTAGAAATTTGGGGGAGGTCTAGTGTTCGAATCTCAATAAATTCGACTTCATTTTGTCCAAAAGATTAAAGCAGGGGTAAAAATGTCATTTGATGCCCCAATGTTGCCCTAATTCTTGCCCAAAGAACCCAAGAAGGGCTAGCCGCCTTCCTTTCTCTCCTTAGCCGCAGTTTCCTTCTCTCCTCAGCCGCAGTTTCCCTCTCTCCCGCAGCTTCTCTTTCTCTCCCTTGTTCTTTCTCTCTCCCGTAGATTTCTTCTCCCTCTCCATCTCCGAGCACCCTTCCTCCCTCCTCTTCTCTCTTCCTCCCTCCTAGCACACTCCTTCTCTCTCTTTCCGGTTTCCCAGCTCCCTCTCAGCCGCTCCCACGCCTCTCTCTTCCTCCCCCTCGCTCTCTATCCCTCTTCTTTCTCTCGCCGGCCCCCACGGATCACCAGCCGCCAGCAACTGCTCCACGCGGCAACGTCCCACGCCCGGCTGCACCTCCAGCACACTCCACGGGCCTCCAGCACGCCTGGCTACACCTCCAGCGCCCCAGCGCACTCCACGGACCTCCAGCACGCCCGGCTGCAACTCCAGCGCCCCAGCGCACTCCACGGACCTCCAGCACGCCCGGCTGCACCACCAGCGCCCCAGCGCACTCCACGGACCTCCAGCACGCCCGGCTGCACCACCAGCGCCCCAGCGCACTCCACGGACCTCCAGTACGCCCGGCTGCACCTCTAGCACACCCGGCTGCACCTCCAACGCCCCAGCACACCCCACGGGTCTCCAGCGCACGCATGCACGTCGCCTGAGGCCGCTCCACATGGCAGTGCATGCATGCACAACCTCCACACGTAGGCAGCCATGCCACCACTGCGCCCACAGTGCACCAGCCGCTTGCGAGCCTCCACCAGCCACCTGCTAGCCTCCACTGCGCCCGTGTGCCACCCACACAGAATCTGGCTGGCTATCCTTCTCTCTGTTCTATTTTAGTTTGCTCAGATATTGATTTAGGTTTGATTATTTATTGGTGTGGAGGATATTGGTTTCATGACTTTATGATAGGTGTTCTTTTTAGACAGTTGATGGTATTATTTTAAGTTGCAAACTATAGTGCAGTATTGTTGCCTTCAATCTAGACTTCGTTCTCCAAATCTCTCTTCGTTCCATATGTGGTTATTTTTATTATTCTAAACTTAGTTTATTTAGTTTGATTTGCATGGTATGCATAACAACGTTAATTAATCAGTGTGTTCTAGTGATAATTTTTTTTGAATTAATTAGGTGTCTTTAAACATTCAAGTCTTATAACTAATTTTTTTCACTGGCCATGAATTCTAAGTTTTAAAGTCTCATTGACATCAAATAGTTGCAAGTTTTTTTTTTTTTTAATCAAAATTTAAGGTTTTCAAAATTTAAAATCTTATCTCCCTGTGGATCGACTCAGTTCTCACCATTTATTATTTGCAAATCAATTGTGAGTCCGGTAATATTTGAAGTTGATTATCGTGAGCGTTTAACGACGCGTATCGCATTCATATCAACTGTATTTCAGAATTCATGGCTTCCCGCCGTTTCCCGGCCTCTGGACTTTCAATGGCCTCCTAGTAAGTCTTAGGATCATCATCCTCATTATAGAGTATCCTTGAACCATTCAAATTAATATGTCCCACATATCTTTCTGGGGTTTAGGTACTCTTTCAGACCTACGAGGTTCCTGTGCATCATTTTGAACAGGTTCAGAAACTAACGGTTCATCTGATAAACCATTGCCAGTTTGTGGGTCTGGAATTTCTTCCAGAATCACTTTACTCCCACTGTCCTTCTGTAGAATATAATCTTCTTCCAGAAAGATAGCTCTCCTGGCCACAAACACCTTTTGTTCGCCAGGATGATAAAAGTGTTAGAAATCGGGTGGCCTCAAAGCCAATCATTGTACATTCTAGTTCAGATTATTAATAAAGGCAATTATTTCTTCATTTAATAGTTCTCGCAAACGACTATCGTAATGAAGGTCCATAGACAAATGTATTGGATATTGAATCATGATGAGATCACGATAGTGAGATCAATATCCTAAGGCAATTGTCTTAAATAGTTTTCGATCATAGGATATTTGAGATGGACATTAAATATCCGATAAGATCGACACAAGTTATGTCTGCTCATGTGATGAGGGTGAATGATCTCACATTCACTCGTGTGGTGACACTAAGACAAACAAGTGGGTGCTCATTAGAGAATGAGTTCACTGAACAGACCCAAATAAGAATTCCTGGATGGTAATTATACCTATTAGTCAACCAGGGAATTCAATCGTTGCAGTAGCACAGTTGGTCCTTTGACCTGAGTCACCAATGATACCTTGTTTGTGGACCATTGTATCTTGATTCTCTGACTCGTGGACTTTAACCATTAAGTCCACCATAATCGGTCTTTCAGATACAGTGGAAAACATGCGAAGGTAATTGAGTGAACAACAAGGGATCACTCACTCTTGGTATAAAACTGGAGAGAGAATGTCCTATGGATGTGTACACAGAAATCCCTGGCCACGGTCAAATGAAAGAGATGTCTTTCTAGATATTAACTGTGTACTAGAATCCATCTAGATAATGCGATAGAGGGTTTGACTATAAAACCATACCCTTGCGTTATCGGGACATTGCATAAGTGAAGGATTATATCTGTGCGGTATCTGCAGACGGAAAGGTTCAATTGAAGGGAACAGTATCCCTTATATCTTCTGGGATCATGAGGTAGTGTTTGGTGCTGTTCATGATTAGAAGGCCAAGTGAATTAATCATCGGATGATAATTTACTTGTTTATTAATTTAATCATTTAACATATGATGTTTAAATGTTAATTAATAAATATTAAATTCAAGATATAGTTCTAAGTTTAATGGGCCTGCAACCGGACTGATATATGGGCCTAGAGGGTCACACACATAAGAGTTCTCGTCAGACGGTGAGAGATGTTAAATTTCATGCTTATCTGGGTTTTTATGAAAAGCTGCAGGATAAACATGAAGATTTAATGGAGAATTATCCAAGGCCAAACTCTTGGATAATCATGAGGATTAACTCTTGTGTTTATCCTTATTTCTATATAAGGAGGGCCAAGGGGGAGTGGTAAAAAGTTAGTTGGACGAATTTTTACTCCAGATTCTCTATCTCCTCTCTCTCTCTCCTTCTCTCTCTCTTGGAGTGGATCTGTCTCTCTCCGCGCATGGTGGATTTGAGATATGGTCGGAGCACTCAAGTCGAGGAGGAAATCTCGTCTGCTGCGGGAACTCGTGTGGATACCTCTAGAGATCGTGCGCGTGCGCGATTACCGAGTCGGCATCATCCACGGGAGATTCGAAACCCCGCAAAGGTGAAGAACTGTTCTTCCTGCTTAGATTTTAACGTCCGTTTTACGACCCTAGCAACCGATACAATGGAATCATTTTTATTTCCGCTGCGTTCATGGCGATTCCTTACAGTGGTATCAGAGCCAGGTTCACTGGTTCGGTCGTAAAACGGCACCGTTTTGCGTGTTTTTCTCGTTATGCGTGAAGAACCCGTATTGTACGTGTTCTTGTGTTTAATCCGATTAAAAATGACAGAATAGTATTCATATGATGAACACAATCAATTTGATTATTTTTCTGTAATGTTTCAGATTTTATTTGGGTTTTTCGGAGTTCTTCGTGTCACGACGAACGGGGTACTTTAGCGGCTTCGTACGCGATTCCCAAGTGTTGGGATGGCGGTCCGGATGTCCAGATCTCTTGGTGATAGTCACCTCTACGGATTGGGCATGAAGATCGGGGCCGGAGTGCCCTTGGAGGTGCTAAAAATCGAGCCCAAACTCGGTTTTTTAAAACCTGAAAAATCAGCTTTTTTGGGTTTTTGGGGCTTGGTTTCCTCCCCATCGCCGGTCACCGGCGGCCCTGCCGGCGCCGGCGCCGCCCACAACGCCTCCTCCCCGCGGCCTGCGTTTTAGGGTTGCAGAGAATAGGGTGCGTCGGGCCGGTCGAATGCAGGCGAACAGGCCGAACCGCCCGGTCCCGACCCGGTCCGACCGGGCGGGGGCCGGGCGGCGCCCTGGCCGAGCCAGGGCTCAACCCTGGCTGAGCCAGGGTTCGACCCTGGCCTAGCCAGGGCCCAGGGTCCGGGCCGTTTGGGCCCTAATGGGCTGGGCCCATTTTCTGGTTTTTTAAAAATTGTTTTTAATGCCTCTTTAACCCCCTTTAAACCCTATATTAGCCCATTTAAGCCTATTTTAAAATTGTTTTAAAACAGAATAATTATAGGAATAATTAATAAATGTTATTAATTATTTTTTATGATCATTAACAGCTTATTAAAGTGTTTAATAACTATTAGTCTATTAAAGGGCTTTATAATTAATGGGTGTTAGTTAATTATTTAAAATTGTTTTAGATAATTAATTTTCCTGTTAAAATAATTAGTTTAAAACTGTTTTAAACTGATTTCATGCATAACTTGATTATTTTTACTGTTCAAATTGTTTGAATTAGTATTTAGATTAACTGAATAGTTTAGTTAGTTAATTTGTCAATAATGTTTTGAATATTATTGTTTATGCTGAAATAAATGTTATTTCGAAAACTAATTTGTATTATAATTTTATATTTATAAAATTTAATACCAAATAGTAATTATGTGATGATTGTGATGCATGTGATGTGTTTTATGGTGGGATGATCATGGACTTAGTATTTTCATGTGATGAATGATGTGAATGGATGCGATGCTTATTTCATTTGGTATTTTAAATAGGACCTGCGTGTCCTCCTCTCTCTTAATCCAAGTGTACTTTCTACCTTTCTATAAGATTGTACTCCCCTTGATAAGATTAAGGTTTTTAATTGTTTAAATATACATTTGTGGACCTGCGAGTCCTGAATTTTATATTTAAATGTATCGGATTAAGCTAAGAGGACGGGATCTTCTGAAGACACCTCTGGAGGGAGGACTCGCATCAAATGGAACCAGTGTTGTTGTTTTCACATTAGGATCCTATTATGAATCATCGTTTGGCTCCGATGATTCCATAGTAGCTTTAGCAGTCCATGATCATCCCCATTTAATTTTTCTGCACATATGTGATATTTGTGGATTATGCTATCATATATATATTTCTATTTAGTATAATGATACTTCAAATTGAAATACTATTGATAGCACGATTTTTATAAATCAAATAAAAAACCCTCTTTTAAAATTTAAGTTGTAAACGTGAGATATTCAGAATAATCCATGTAACCCACCATCATTATAGATCTTAGGATAATTCTTATCTCAAACGGATTTGTTGTGCTACCACAAGGTCCATTTGATTTAGAAATTAACCTAGGTCTACGACATGTGATGTCATTAAGATGAATGGACAAATAGTGTAGTTTTGTTGTGCTACCACAAGGATTGCACTATGAATTCATGTCATCTAAGTAATGATGGATAAACTTAACTGAATCAAATTGATTTGTTGTGCTACCACAAGGTCATTCTGATTCATGGGTTAAATCGATCGGATATTGCAAACGTTGCAACTGTCAAGAGTTGACAGCCTAAGGGACTTGATGTGATTTGTTGTGCTACCACAAGGTCACATGCATGTTGCCCGAAGGATTCTGATCCCCACTAGGAGATCACCGGAATCTCCCGTTCTGTATCTTAGAGGGTCATACAGATCGCCGAAAAATAGTGGGAGCACAATTCTAGATTAAAAGTCCTAAAATCTGATTTTAAGAACTATCTGCTCATTTTATATATTTCCATGTAGGTCGCTATGTCGTCACCTAACCCCCTCCGTTGCATACTTGATGCAAACAAACTCACGGGACCAAATTACATTGACTGGTTACGCAACCTGAAGATTGTCCTCAGGTGTGAAAAGCTAGCCTATGTCCTGGATCAACCAGATCTAGTGCAACCCGGTGATAATGCTAACGAAGATGAATTAATGATGTATGAAAATTGGAAGGAGGACTCTGTCAAGGTCCAGTGTTATATGCTCGGTTCAATGAACAATGAACTGCAGCGACAGCATGATAACATGGAACCTAAGACCATTCTGAATCACCTACAAGAGTTGTTTGGTGAACAATCCAGAACAAAAAGATATGAGATATCTAAGAAATTGTTCAGGACCAGAATGAGCGAGGGCACATCTGTGCAAACTCATGTGCTCAAGATGATAGAATGGATTGAGAGGCTTGCTGTACTCGGCTTTGTTATGAACAATGACCTGAGCATTGACTTAATCCTACAGTCCCTTCCAGATTCATTTTCACAATTCATTATCAACTTCAATATGAACAAAATTGAAGTTTCACTGGCTGAGCTGCTCAACATGTTGAAGATAGCAGAAGGCACTATCCAGAAAGATAATCCAAATGTAATGCTTGTTGGTAAGACCAACAAGAAAAGAAAAGCTGGACAGACCTTTAAGAAAGGTAAGCCTAAGAAGCTAGTGAAAAGCAAACCGGCGGCACAAAAGGACAAAGCTAAAGTCAATGATAAAGGTCAGTGTTTCCACTGCCATAAAGAAGGTCATTGGAAGAGAAACTGCAAGATTTATCTCGCAGAAAAAGCAAAGGAGAAGCTTGGTGAAGCTTCAGGTATTCTCATGATCGATCTTAACTTGTTTTATAGAGAATCAACATCCTGGGTATTAGATACTGGATGTGTCTCTCATATCTGCAATAACTTGCAGGTGTTAACAAGTAAAAGAAGATTGAACCACGGAGACGTCGATCTGAGGCTCGGGAATGGAGCAAAAGTTGCTACGTTAGCTGTGGGGACAGCAAGACTTCCGATGCCGTCAGGAGACTCTTTGGAACTGATAGATTGTTATTATGTTCCAACCATTATTAGGAATATCATATCTATTTCATGTTTAGATAGACAAGGATATTCTATGAAACTAGAGAATAAAGGTTGTTCAATTTATCAAGGAGACAAATTGTTTGCTTCCGGATATTTATTGAATGGATTATATTTACTTGATATTTCATATGATGTTTGTCTTGTAAATAATTCTCTTGAACGCTTAGATAAGAATGTGAATAAATCGTACCTATGGCATTGTAGGCTAGGTCATATAAATGAGAACAGGATCATAAGGTTGCAAAAGAATAGATATCTTGATCCATTTGATTATGAATCATTTGCAACCTGTGAAGCTTGTCTCATGGGAAAGATGACCAAAGCTCCATTCTCAGGACATGGAGAAAGAGCTAAGGACTTATTGGAACTAATACATAGTGATGTATGTGGTCCAATGTCCACTCATGCTATGGGTGGTTACTCATACTTTGTTTCATTTACAGATGATTTCTCAAGATATGGCTACATATATTTAATGAAATATAAGTCAGAAGTCTTTGAGAAATTTAAAGAGTTTAAAAACGAAGTTGAGAACCAGACTGGAAAGAGTATTAAAACTCTTCGATAAGATCGAGGGGGTGAATACTTAAGTACAGAATTCACAGAATATCTTAAGGATAATGGTATTTTGTCTCAGTGGACTCCTCCCTATACACCTCAGTTAAATGGTGTATCGGAAAGGAGAAATCGTACTCTATTAGATATGGTACGATCCATGATGAGTTATGCCAAACTTCCAATCTCTTTATGGGGATATGCACTGTTGACTGCTGCATATCTGTTGAACAAAGTTCCTAGTAAGTCAGTACCTTCCACTCCATATGAGATATGGAAAGGAAAGAAATCAGACTTTAAGCATGTTAGAGTCTGGGGTTGTCCTGCACATGTCAAAAGACATGATCCAGACAAACTGGATTCCAGGACAGAGAAATGTAGATTTGTGGGATATCCAAAAGAGACTTTTGGATATTACTTCTATCAGCCAAGCGATCAAAGGGTGTTTGTCGCGAAAAGAGCTGTCTTCTTAGAGAAAGAATATCTTTCAAAAGAAGACAGTGGGAGCAAGATAGAACTGGAAGAAAATCTAGACCCACAAATCAACACTAGTTCATCTATTGAACCATTGACTCAAGAACTTGTTCAAGATGATACACAAAAGGTTCGCAGATCAGGTAGAGTGCCTAAGCAGCCTGAAAGATATGTTGGACATATCGATGATGGCAAACCAAAAGTGCACTTAAATGAGGATGATGATCCTCAAACCTACCTAGAAGCCATAAATAGTCAAGAATCAGAAAAATGGCAAGAGGCAATGAATTCTGAAATTCAGTCCATGTATGCCAACCAAGTTTGGAACTTGGTTGATCTGCCAGAAGGTATAGTACCTATTGGCAGTAAATGGATCTTTAAAAGAAAGATCGAGGCAGATGGACAAATTGACACATACAAGGCAAGGCTTGTAGCAAAAGGATATCGTCAAAGGCAAGGTGTTGACTATGACGAAACCTTTTCTCCAGTTGCCATGATTAAGTCAATCAGAATACTTCTTGCTATCGCTGCATTCTATGATTATGAAATATGGCAAATGGATGTGAAAACAACATTTCTTAACGGGAACCTTCAAGAAGAGGTGTATATGATACAACCTGAAGGATTCACTTCCAAAGAACATTCAAGCTGCAAAGATCCATCTATGGATTAAAGCAGGCATCTCGAACTTGGAACTTAAGATTTGATGAAGCAATCAAATCTTATGACTTCATTAAGAATGAAGATGAACCTTGTGTATACAAAAAGGCTAGTGGAAGCGCAGTTACCTTTTTGGTACTTTATGTTGATGACATTCTACTAATTGGGAATGATGTAGGAATGTTGTCATCGGTAAAGGCTTGGTTATCTAAAAACTTCTCCATGAAAGATTTGGGAGAAGCATCCTATATTCTGGGAATAAGGATCTATCGAGATAGGTCCAAAAGGATGCTTGGCTTGTCTCAATCTATGTACATAGATACCATAGTCAAAAGGTTTGGCATGGAAAATTCCAAGAGAGGCCTCGTTCCTATGAGGCATGGAATTTATCTCTCTAAAGAAATGTCTCCCAAGACACCTGAAGAGTGAGCATACATGGATAGAGTTCCTTATGCCTCGGCAATAAGATCTATCATGTATGCAATGCTATGTACTAGGCTTGATGTGGCACATCCATTAAGTGTCACTAGTTGATATCAGGCTGATCCAGGTGAGGAACACTAGAAGGCGGTGAAATGTATCCTTAGATACTTGAGAAGGACTAAGGATCTATTTCTCGTTTATGGAGGAAACGACTTGGAACTTCGAGGATTTACTGACTCGAGTTTCTAGTCGGATATGGATGACAGCAAATCCATGTCTGGATTTGTGTTTATGTTAAATGGAGGTGCAGTAAGTTGGAAGAGTCCCAAACAGGAAACAACTGTAGATTCGACGACCGAAGCAGAATACATTGCTGCAGCTGAAGCGGCCAAGGAGGCGGTTTGGATGAAGAAGTTCATCTCGGCACTTGGAGTAGTTCCAAACATTTCAGATCCTGTTCCATTATTGTATGACAACAATGGGGCAATAGCTCAAGCGAAGGAGCCAAGATCACATCAGAAGTCAAAGCACATTCTGAGACGATTTCATCTGATTCGTGAGATCATCGCCCGAGGAGATATAGTAGTTGAGAAAGTCTCATCTGAAGATAATGTAACAGATCCCTTGACTAAGCCATTGTCTCAAAACAATTTAGAACGTCACCTTAAGTCTATGGGACTTAGACACATGGGTGATTGGCTATAGTCCAAGTGGGAGAATGTTAGAAATTGGGTGGCCTCAAAGCCAATCATTGTACATTCTAGTTCAGATTATTAATAAAGGCAATTATTTCTTCATTTAATAGTTCTCGCAAACGACTATCGTAATGAAGGTCCATAGACAAATGTATGGGATATTGAATCATGATGAGATCATGATAGTGATATCAATATCCTAAGGCAATTGTCTTAAATAGTTCTCGATCATAGGATATTTGAGATGGACATTAAATATCCGGTAAGATCGACACAATTTATGTCTGCTCATGTGATGAGGGTGAATGATCTCACATTCACTCGTGTGGTGACACTAAGACAAACAAGTGGGTGCTCATTAGAGAATGAGTTCACTGAACAGACCCAAATAAGAATTCCTGGATGGTAATTATACCTATTAGTCAACCAGGGAATTCAATCGTTGCAGTAGCATAGTTGGTCCTTTGACCTGAGTCACCAATGATACCTTGTTTGTGGACCATTGTATCTTGATTCTCTGACTCGTGGACTTTAACCATTAAGTCCACCATAATCGGTCTTTCAGATACAGTGGAAAACTTACGAAGGTAATTGAGTGAACAACAGGGGATCACTCACTCTTGGTATAAAACTGGAGAGAGAATGTCCTATGGATGTGTACACAGAAATCACAGACCAGGGTCAAATGAAAGAGATGTCTTTCTAGATATTAACTGTGTACTAGAATCCATCTAGATAATGCGATAGAGGGTTTGACTATAAAACCATACCCTTGCGTTATCGGGACATTGCATGAGTGAAGGATTATATCTGTGCGGTATCTGCAGACGGAAAGGTTCAATTGAAGGGAACAATATCCCTTATATCTTTTGGGATCATGAGGTAGTGTTTGGTGCTGTTCATGATCAGAAGGCCAAGTGAATTAATCATCCGATGATAATTTACTTGTTTATTAATTTAATCATTTAACATATGATGTTTAAATGTTAATTAATAAATATTAAATTCAAGAAATAGTTCTAAGTTTAATGGGCCTGCAACCGGACTGATATATGGGCCTAGAGGGTCACACACATAAGAGTTCTCGTCAGACGGTGAGAGATGTTAAATTTCATGCTTATCTGGGTTTTTATGAAAAGCTGCAGGATAAACATGAAGATTTAATGGAGAATTATCCAAGGCCAAACTCTTGGATAATCATGAGGATTAACTCTTGTGCGTATCCTTATTTCTATATAAGGAGGGCCAAGGGGGAGTGGTAAAAAGTTAGTTGGACGAATTTTTACCATAGATTCTCTATCTCCTCTCTCTCTCTCCTTCTCTCTCTCTTGGAGTGGATCTGTCTCTCTCCGCGCATGGTGGATTTGAGATCTGGTCGGAGCACTCAAGTCGAGGAGGAAAGCGCGTCTGCTGCGAGAACTCGTGTGGATACCTCTAGAGATCGTGCGCGTGCGTGATTACCGAGTCGGCATCATCCACGGGAGATTCGAAACCCCGCAAAGGTGAAGAACTGTTCTTCTCGCTTAGATTTTAACGTCCGTTTTACGACCCCAGCAACCGATACAATGGAATCATTTTTATTTCCGCTGCGTTCATGGCGATTCCTTACAAAAAGTAATATCCATAAGTTTCCTTTGGATATCCCACAAATCTGTATTTGTCAGTTCTGGATTTCAGCTTATCTGTGTCATGTCTTTTAACATGAGTAGGACATCCCCAGACTTTAACATGTTTAAGGTCTGATTTCCTTCTATTCCATATCTCATATGGAGTGGTTTCAACAGATTTGCTGGGTACCTTGTTCAGGATATACAAAGTCGAGCTAAGTGCATATCCCTATAAGGACACTGGTAATTTGGACATGCTCATCATGGATCGCACCATTTCCATTAATGTGCGATTTCTCCTTTCTAATACACCATTTATCTGAGGTGTATAAGGAGGTGTAAGCTGAGAAAGGATACCATTATCCTTTAAGTATTTAATGAACTCAGTACTCAAGTATTCACCACCCCGATCAGATCGGATGGTTTTTATACTTTTTCCTGTTTGTTTTTCTACATCATTCTTAAATTCTCTGAATTTCTCAAAGGCTTCATATTTATACTTCAATAAGTATATATATATAAACTTTGAGTAATCATCAGTGAATGTAATGAAGTATGAGAAACCACCAATGGCTTGGGTTGACATAGGACCACATACATCTGAAGGTATGAGTTCTAATATGTCTTTGGCTCGTTCTCCAGTTCCACTAAATGGAGACTTAGCCATTTTACCCATTAAACATGACTCATAGGTTACATATGATTCATAATCAAATGGATCCAAGTATGTGTCCAAGCCTACAATGCCACAAGTAGGCTTTGTTTATTTCATACTTACTTCTTTTAATTGAAGAACTGATGTGTAAATTATCATGATACACATTTAATAGATACAAACCATTGGATAATATAGCAGAAGCTATTAATTTATTCCCAAAATAAATTGAACAACTATTGTTCCCAAAATTTAAATTGTATCTAATTCTATCTAAGCATGAAATAGAAATGATGTTCCTTATTATGCTAGGTACATAATAACATTCATCTAATAAAAATGTGTCTCCGGATGATAGTTTGAGCTTCACTATCCTCACAGCGACCGCCGCAACTCTTGCGCCGTTACCTAGCCTCAGCTCTACCTCGCCGGTCCTCAGCTTACGCCTTCTTGTCAGTGCCTACACATAATTGCAGATATGAGATACACATCCAGTATCTAATACCCATGATGTACAATCTCTTATTGACAAGTTTACATCTATCATATAGATACCTGAAGCGTCCTGCTGCTTCACAGTTCTTTGAGCCTTGTCTTTGAGGTATTCTTTGCAATTCCTCTTCTAGTGCCCCTTTTGGTGACAGTAGAAGCAATCACCTTTCTTAGCACTTTTACTTTTGTCTTTCTTGACAACCTTTGCCTTTCTCCGAACCTTGTTCTTATTCTTTCGAAAAGCTTGGACTGCAAGTCTTTTTCTGTTAGTCTTACCAACCATGAGGAGTTGGGGTTTATCCTTCACAAGGTTCCCTTCAGCAGTCTTTAACATGTTCAGTAGTTCAGCTAAGGTGGCCTGGATCTTGTTCATGTTAAAATTAACGATGAACTGAGCATATGACGGTGGAAGTGAAGACAACACGAGGTCTGTGTGCATCTCCTTGGGAAGTGTAATCCCAAGAGCATCCAGCCTCTCCACCCACTCAATCATCTTCAGCACGTGATTCTGTACTGAAGTTCCCTCTGCCATCTGAGCCTTGAACAGATTCTTCGATATCTCATATCATTCGATTATGCTCTGCTCACCAAATAGCTCCTTCAAATGGAGCATAATGGATCTAGCATCCATCTCTTCATGTTGCTTCTGCAACTCATTGCTCATGGAGGCTAACATGTAGCATTGGGCCATGGTGGAATCCTCCTTCCATTTTTCATACACTATCATTTCCTCCTCTGGGGCATCTAATGCTGGTTCAGCAAGAGGTTCATTATCCAAGACGTAGGCAATCTGCTCAGATCTGAGGACAATCTTCAGGTTCCTAAGCCAGTCTGAGTAATTGGTGTCTGTCAAACGGTTGGCATTAAGTATGCCTCGCAACGGGTTATGGTGCGACATTCTAGCCTATAGGAGATAATCAAATGATAATTAGCAGATATTCAGATTAATTAAAACAAGATATGGTCTTTTATTATCTAGTTTTACTCCCACTAATTTTCGACAGACTGTATAACTTTCAAATATACAGAACGAGAGACGCCGACTATCTCCTAATGGGGATCAGAATCTCCAAGCATCATAGTATGACCTCGGGTAAACACGTAGTATCATACCGCTATCAAAGAGCAATCATCTCTTGATAATTGCAACTCCTTGTAATATCCGATCATATTTCGGCTCCCAGGTTACTAATGGTCCCAGGTAAACACAGTAGACTATTATCCCTGGTCTAAGCATTACCATCAATACGTGATAAAGTAGAGTAGAAATATAGTTCCCGGGTAAACACATGGATGACTATATCGTTCCTCTACTTTTATCCAAAGGCATCTAATGCCATGATCAATAGTTCTCTCATCAGTTAATGGCAAACCTCGGGTAAACACAAAGTATCTGCCACCACTGAATTAAGTTCTATTAATCATATTGATGGAGAGCCACGCGGTGCATTCTCAATGACTCCTGCTCCGGCTTAGAATTTGTTATGAAGGTTTTACTTATTTAGTTTTGTCTCATCCTAGGTGATAGTATTAAATATATCAAATATATTATAAATACTAATAACCTAGCAAATATTAAGCACACGCATCACATACATGTCATTAGTGTGGTTATGGACGGCACTGCGGTTTGACTTGAGCGAGACAGTCAAACACACACATATACACAATATAACAACTTATATCATGAGTCTGCAAACCTATGGATTCAATGAACTCCTTCATTTTCATCTGGTCGGCAGTTGTGGATCATCCTCGCTCCACGCGCAGCCGCCTCGATCAAATTACTTCATAATTCTCAATTACAAGATAATTTATAGAAAGAGGAAGCCTTATGGCGATTACATCAAGGATGGAGGTAGAAATACATTGGAATATGAGAGGAAGAGGTTCGCAGATCTCTATTTATTAATCAATAACAAACCACACAATCACATTCCGTGTCCACAATTAATGCTTGTCTATGACCACTATGTGTTTTATTTAAACAAACCACATATGAAATAGCACATCAAATGGCTAATTAAAATTTTTGAAAATAACTAATAATTTTGGTTTCATAAAACCATGGACCAAACAAAATTTGGATTTAGAATTTTTCGAAAAAATTTCATTAAGTCTAAGCATGCTAATTTAAATAAACAAACTAATGCACAACATTAAAATAAATGCATGTTAAACTCCAAATAGACACATTTATAACATTCCATGCTAGTTAATTTTACAGACATTAAAATTTAATTTAACAATTAAATTAACTCCCTTTAATGTCTGGTTAATCTAACAATTAGATTAAATAACTTAATTAACAACAATTGTTAAATAAAATATGCTTCCAAAAAATTATGGGACCTTTAACAGTAAAATAACAGACCTTAATTCATTTAAAATCCAATTTTAAATTTAAATTAAAAATTTGTTATTTAAAAAGGTCATTAAACAATTTAATTTAGATTAAAAATGGGTTAATAAAAAAGGGGTTTTTAAAAAAACAGAACCGGGTCCGGTCCGGCCGCTGGACCGGCCCCAATCGACGCTCGGACCGGCCCAGATCGCCCACAAAGGGGCAGTTTGGCCATGGGCCGGGTGCCGGGCTGGGTCGGGTCCAAGCCCGAGCCGGCCCGGGCCCCCTTTCCCTGCCACCCGACGCAGCTAGGTAACCCTAGCTGCGCAGGGGGGCGGGACGGGCACCCCCGCCACCGACCACCTGCCCAGTAGGCGTTGGTCGGCAGGCCCCCGGCGCCGTGAGCCCCTGGCCGGCGGCCAGGGATGCCGGCGACGGTGCCGGCGACCACCAAGGTCGTCGGAAACCACCCCCCCCCCCCCCCTTTTTCGTTATAAGTCTGTAATCCGAACCCCACAGTGACCACGGTTTTTCAAATGAAAAATTGGAAGATTAAGTGGTTCTAGCCATCCTCCCCATCGCCAATCTTGGATCTATCTGTCCACCGACGACTCCATGGGAGGAAATCCACGCATCGGCGAGCCACCCCCAACCTTTGGGGTGCCCGTAAATATGCCGACGCAAGCGGTTCTTCGTCAAACGAAGAACACGAAATAATCCAAATTAAAATCCGATTTTAATCACAGTAATTTACAGTAAATTCATTATGATCATCCCATGACCACAACAAAAGTGATTAAAATCAAAACTATGCATGGAATTCATTATAAACGCATAAATTTGGAGACCGAAATGGCGAAAACACAGTGGAACCTAGCTCTGATACCATTGTCGGGTTCGTTGTGTCGGGATCCGACCGAAAACGCAGCGGAATAAAAATAATTTTGGGATCGGATCCATCCCATTTCGATCAACAAAACAAGACCGGAGTAAGTCGGATTTACCTTGCACGGATTCGAATCCGCGTTCATTTTCCGGTTCCGTCGAAGCGATACCGCAAGTCACACAGATGCCCGACCTCTAGCGGTATACACGCGGTTCTCCTCGCGATGGATCGTCCTCGCCTCCTCGCTCGATGCGGCGTTCGTAGATCTCATCTGGCTGCGCGTAATCCGCCGCGACATGCAGATTCGGAATCTCCTGTCGAACGGAAGGCGGAGCAGTCGGGAATCGAAGCGAAGCCTCCAGATGGCCGCCTCGTGTCGCACGCACAGAAGAGAGGAGAGAGAGAGAGAAAGAACGACGGCTAGGTCAGGGTTGCTGGCCCCTGACGTAGAATCCGTTCTTTTATAATAAGTCTGTTTGCGGTTTTTCATAAAAACCCAGACTTATCCGAAATCATGTCGGATTATCCATCGACTTGAAAACCATTTGCGTGTGACCCTCTAGGCCCAAATACCAGTCCAGTTAATAGCCCATTAAACCCAGTAACCTTTTACTAACCCATTGAATTAATTAATATCCTTATATTTAATTAATCAGCCAAATTTAATGTCCCACAATAAATTCGGACGGACATCCGATCACGTTGGATGCCAAGCAACATCGCGTGATCCTGGATGGTACTGGATTATCGAAACCTTCTATTGGAACCTTTCTGTCATCGGTTAGCGCGCGGATATAATCCTTCATCCATGCAATGTTCCCGAATCGACCTAGGGTATGGTTTACTGTTAAACCCTATTTGGTCGATTCACTTGAATCAAATGCCGCTAATCTGAATCCGATAACTCCTTATCGAATACAGAGTCCGCCCTGACCAGTGACTTTAAGCACATCATTCCCGGAACATTCTCTCTCAAACTACCGAGAGTGGATGATCCTGTATTGAACACACAATTACCTTCGAGGGCATTTCCCTGAACCCGATCACTTGACTTCTTGATAACACATGGTTAGGGATTCTTTAGTCAAGGTCAAAGTTCAGAAACCTACCAACAAGATATCTTTGGCGTCTCAGGTCCAAGGATCATCCACACAACCGTGACAAAAGAATCAAGCTGGTTAACAGTGAGGTATTTACCATCTAGCGATTCATAGTCGGATCAGTTCAGTGAATTCATTTGCCAATGAGCACCAATAGGTCCAGCATAGTGTCTCCACAGAAGTGACTTATAGGATTAGTCACCCTCATCATATTTGCTGAAGTAGCCTATACTAGTCTATCTGGATATTCGATGTCCTATCTCAAACATCTTATGACTAGGAACAATTAAGAACACGTGTTTATAAGTCTTCGGTCCCGTAATTATGATCTCATCATAATCCAAAGACTATTGCACATGTTCATAGACTTCATCGTGATACGATAAACATAGATCAAATTAATTACACAAAATGAATTATTGCCATTTATTAATAATCTGAATTAGTACATAGTATCGGATTGGCTTTGAGACCATCTAGTACTAACAAAATGGGGAAAACAAATAGCAAAATAAGAACACAACATAGACCTTTTTTTTTGAGTAATTTGTGTGCCAGGCTACTCCAAGTAGGCCCACTTTATAATGATCATCTAGGTTTGTCTCTAGTAACCCACAGTCATCCCACTAGTTCCATGCAATGACAAAGATATATGGTGGAAATAGTTAGTCATGAAGAGGGTAGAGAATGGAGGGATGTCAAGGATAGCCTGCTGGGTACTATCATCAAAGAGCATAGATAAAATATTGGTTGATGTGTTGACTGTTGGAGCTCATTTTTCTTCTTTGATGTGCGTCAGAATGTCCTATTTGTTACATTTTGTAGGTATGGAGGAGAATGAGCAGAGTATCAAGTTGACATACAGTTTTGCGGGTTATTGGAAAACCTTGCACTTTGGAATATGTCAGGTCAAAGGAAGAATGTCCATGTTCTTATTGATTATACCAACATATGGACAATCACTGAAGATATGGTGAATATCTCAAAGTAGGCATCTGGGCGTGCACTTACTTTACACTATGAGATGCCCAACTCAAAGCCAGTGACATATGAAGAGCTAACATCGGATGCTCATATATATGAGTTGATGTAAGGATGCTTGAGTATGCCTAAACTAAAGATGACATTATATGTCTCAGCTCAAGATATGGAGTAGCTTCAGGTCATTGACCCCATACAAGAAGCAAACAAGTCAAGGCATGCACATGTGGAGGCAGTGGAAAGGTTGGAATGCAGACAAGAAAATGTAGACGTGGATGCAGATTATCAAGTGGAAAGACATGTGCAGAGAGAAGAGGCAGATACAGAGGATAGTGATTCAAATTATGTGCAGGTAAGTGATGATGATGATTTTGATGATTCTAATGATCATGGATGTGATTTTGATGAGGTTCACACAGAAGATAGCTATCATTCCATGCCTAATGCCTTAGATGCATCTGCTGAGTCATATTTGTCAGACATTGATGGTGATTTGGTGGAATATGACAAAGAAGACCCAAAAATACATGTTGGGGCACAATTTCAGAACGCGTCAGAGTACAGGATTGCATTAAGACACTTTGCAATTAAAAATAAGTTTAAGTTTTTTCTTGGTATGAATGACACAAAAAGAGTCACTATACAATGGACTGATAAGGATTGCAAATCTAGGTACATGCCTCCAGATTGCAAGATGGGATGACGTTTGATATTAAAACTATGTAGGACAATGGCATGCCACAAAATAGAATGGCATCAAGTGAGTGGATTGCACAAAGGTGACTAAAAAAGTGAAGGAAAATCCCAACGTCCCTCCAAGGAAACTAATACTTGATTTGCAAAAAGAATATAATATTCAAGTACCTTTTCACCTTGTTTGGCTGGCTAGGGTGGCTGTTTAAAGAGAAGGCATTTGGAAAGGTTGCAGAATCATATCAACACTTGCGAAAACTGGTAAATGAGCTAAGAAAGAATAATGCTACGTCTATTGCGGAGTATTTGGCTGTGATGGCAGGTCCATTTCAAAGACTTTTTATTGCATTGGGGGGGTGTATCATGAGTTTCTTAATTGGTTTTCGTCCAGTTGTAGGGATAGATGCATGTCACTTGAAGGGAACATATCAAGGTGTGCTGGTTTCTGCTGTGTCAATTAATGGGAATAGTCGTTTGAATTATCTCCAACTTTGGAGGAAATCTCAGATTCTGATTGAACCCCGGTCATTTGTAAATAGTTGTACAGATTCGGCCTCCGAATCCTACCCAAAAAAAAAAAAAAACTTACAACTGTAAGTACTGGGGGGTGGGCCATGGGCTGCCCATGTCACGGTGTGAAGATATTCAGGTTTACCGATTACCTTTTTCATCCAATTATTCTAATAGTTTAGGATTTTTTATAATCTTTTCTTTTACATTTTTGCATAGTGAGTAGATTTTTGTGAGAATGTATTGGTTTAGTATAATTTACAATGGCAACGCTGTTGTGTGATCATGGTACTCAAGAAAACGACGTGGGGAATGGCTTATGTACCCAGCCGCCCACAGTCTATCAGGTCTGTCCATGATGCTCGTCTTTATTAAGTTTTATGTTAAAGATAGTAAGATATTCAAATTTGTAGCATGTCACCGTAGTATATACAAACAATTTTCTGCATCTGTAAGGCCCTCAACTCACTACCACTACTGCAAACAGAGGAAATGCCGACCGTGGAGTTCACGTCCGTCGGCGGTAGCCGGGATCAACGACGGGCTCAACCGTCGGCCAACGCATCTCTGTTCCGGCGACGGTCTGTTTTGGAGGACCGTCGGCGGTTCGTAAGAGCCCGACGGAGGCAACGTCGGCCGTTTTGAATCCTGGAAGACGACGGTCACAACCGTCGGCCGTTTTGAATCCATCCACCAATAGGATCGTGAGCGCTGGGCGGCAACGTTCTCCTCCCTTCCATCTTACGCAAGCGGGGACAGAGTCGTTTGACAGCTTCCCTTTCCATCTTACGCAAAAGATCCCATCCCTTTCCTAGCTTCTCCCAAATCCCTCTCTGCAGCTCGCCCCTTTCCTGCATTTGCGCCGGCCTAGCTAGCTCCGCCCTCCAGCTGCTCGATCGCCGGCCCGCCCTTGCCAAGAAGGTCCGGCCTCCATCGTTGCCAAGGGAAGAAGAGAAGGAAAGTTCCGGGCATCATCGTTGGGCTCCGCCGCTGGCGTCCGCCGGCGTTTTTCTTGCCGCACTGCGCCTCCTGTCGAAGCCACTGGCCTCCACCGCGGCCAAGACACAGCAACAGCAACCCCACGGCACCGCTGCCTTCCTGTCACCGCCGGCCAAGACATTACAGCAGCAACAACACCACTGCGCCACAGCAGCAACAACACCACCGCGCCACCGCCAGCCCTGTCACCGCCGCCGGCCAAGACACCTGCAGCGGCAGGAGCAACCCCACGGCAGTGCCTGAGAAGGTATTATCTCTTACCTTTTAGTTTTCTCAAAGCCTCCCCAGCAGCATCCACATGCGCATATGAAACCAAGGAGGCTGCTTCAAAGGTTCTGGCTTTGGGATTGGTTTCTGGTGATGGCTGAATGAGTCTAGACATTTGGATAATCCTGTGAGAAGAAAAATATGTACTTTGAGCATGGACATTTCATCCCCAACAGTTTCTGGTGTTGGGTAATCCTGTGAGAAGAAAAATATGTACACACATATCCATCTATTCATTGTGATTTCTGTACCATTGGTCAGATATTGGCAAACTTAAAGTGCAAACCCATGGGCACCAGAAAAGGGAACATGAAAACTGCCATGCTGTGACAAAAGCCTCACCATTGTTCCAAGATACTGTAGACCATATGCCGAATGGCTGATGGCTGTTTTTTGATTCCCACTTTGTCATCCAATTCCTAAACAGACAGACTAATGGGGTGAAGGTTTGTGAAGATGATGAAAATGAGATATAAGTTTGACATGTGGTTAGCAGAGGGCAACAATTTCATTGTGGAACCACAAGAGATTGGAAGCAAATTCTGAAACATACTGAAATTATGAAGGAGAACTTGCTCACAATGAGGGCCTAAAGTCTGCTATGCATTCTATGCCTGGTCATGGCATGGATTATTAAACGAAGCATGCATGTTTCATATGAAACTTTGTAGATGTCAAGAAGGATAGGAGGGGGGGATCCAAGTTAGACAATGGCAGTAGGGAGTTACTCTTTCTCCAGCCAAGGCAGACACATCTGGACATCTGATGCATGTC
Source organism: Zantedeschia hybrid cultivar (assembly GCA_030544215.1). Classification (NCBI taxonomy): domain Eukaryota; kingdom Viridiplantae; phylum Streptophyta; class Magnoliopsida; order Alismatales; family Araceae; genus Zantedeschia; species Zantedeschia hybrid cultivar. The sequence continues at coordinate 28,388,161 of JARZZO010000003.1, read as the reverse complement.
CAGCACCCAAATCTCAAGGCTGGCTGAGATAATCTCATACTGTCTTCATTAACGCAGTAACAGAAAGGGGATCATAATTTACATCAACATTGACACCATTCTTGCAAGGAGGTTTCCTGGACAGTGGAGGACACCTTTCTGGTGCATTAATTTGTCTTGCTTTGTTGAGTTTTTTTGGAATATGCCCTCCTTTGGAGTTGATTTGCAGAATGGTCAGGATGTTTTTGTATGTTTTTAATAAGCAAAGGCCATGAAGAATACCCCTACAGTTAACTTACCTCTCTTTAATATGCAGCGAATATTCTTTAGTCTAGATGTCTAGTAGAAAACCAAGTCAACTGTATATATCCTGAGATCCAGAAAAACAGATCTCTGTGTAAATTGCAATTTGTTATTAAGTTATTTATGGTCTAAACTGCATTTGTTGCTATCTTAAAAATTTCTACGTTAGTTCATAAATTATGACAAACACCCTATCGAATTTCAGTCTTAACCTTTGCCCAGTTAATGATTCTACTAGACAAGCCACAGACTATGAAACTTGCAGCTGAAACTTAAATGTGTTTGTGTTTTGATTTTGATACATCTTAAAGTAGTGTTTCATTTTTTGTCATAACCATTAGTATTTTGATATACACAGTTATAGTTTTTTTTTTTTTTCTTTTGAAGATGGAACACGGTTATGTCACTGATAAGAGTTGGATGTACATGTATAAGACTAAGCATGAAAGAGTCAACCCTCACTTTTTGGCTGGAGTAAATTATTTTGTGGAATTTGCATTAAAGAACTCTAGTGGCGATGGAATTATGAAATGTCCATGCTCAAAGTGCGAGAATAAGTTTAATGAAGACAAGGACATTGTTCAATTCCATATCATCAGAGACGGATTTACTCGGAGGTATACAACATGGCATTTTCATGGAGAATCTCGTAAGATGCCTCGAGATGAAATAGTTTCACCTATTGACTCAGAAGATGATATACATAGAATGCTTAATGATGCATTTATATGGCAACATGTCACTGATGAGACACAAAGTAGAAAGCAAAATGAGCACTTTGAACAATTTGAACAACTTATGGAGGAAGCTAAGAAGCCACTTTATGCAGGATGTAACAAGTACTCAAGATTGTCTTTCATAGTACATTTATTCCAGCTCAAGTGTCTACATAAATGGAGCAATAAGTCATTCTCTGCAGTGCTTGCCCTTTTCAAAGATGCATTACCTGAGGACAATACCCTTCCGAAGAGCTGGTATGAATCAAAGAAGATGATGTCTGAATTAGGATTAGAATGCAAGAAGATACACGCATGTCCAAATGATTGCATGTTGTTCAGAAATGAATTTGAAAATCTAAATAATTGTCCAAAGTGTAATGCTTCAAGATGGAAAGAGAGAGGAAGTAGTGGAGAAAGAAAGAAGAATACGCCTATCAAAGTTCTTCGGCACTTTCCTTTGATTCCAAGGCTTCAACGATTATTTATGTCAACTAAGACTGCAAGTTTCATGAAATGGCATCATACTACTCCAAGAGATGAAGATGGAAAATTAAGTCATCCTAGAGACTCTGAGGCTTGGAAAGATTTTGATCAAAAACATCCATCATTTAGTAGAGAACCGCGTAATGTTAGACTTGGACTTGCAAGTGACGGTTTCAGTCCATTCAAGATAGCAGCAGGTAGTAGTCGAAGTACGTGGCCTGTTATCATAGTAGTTTATAATTTACCCCCATGGTTGGCTATGAAGCAATCTTTTTTCATGATGTCTCTTCTCATAGATGGTCCGAAATCTCCTGGAAATGATATTGATGTGTATCTTCAACCTTTGATTGATGAATTAAAAATTTTGTGGGAGGATGGTATAGAGACATACGATGCAGACAAGAAGGAAATCTTTCAGATGCATGCCGCTATCTTATGGACTATCAATGATTTTCCAGCATATGGGATGCTATCAGGTTGGAGCACGTACGGATATAAAGCATGTCCTATTTGTCATGTGCAACATAGTTCAATATATCTTCCTTTTAGCCGTAAATGTGTGTACATGAGGCATCGTCGTTTCTTACCACTTGATCATCCATGGAGGGACGATGAAAGGACTTTCAATGGTGCAGTTGAGTATGCACAAGCACCTCTTCCCCTATCTGGTGAAGATGTGTTGAAATAGTGGGAGAATTATAACAATGTCATATTTGGGAAGATTTCTAACAAAAGTCAAAATCAACAGTTACCTGATGGTTGGAAGAAGAGAAGTATTTTTTTTGACCTTCCATACTGGAAAACATTACTGATTCGTCATAACTTAGATGTCATGCATGTTGAAAAAAATGTGTGTGATAATATTTTGAATACAATTTTACAAAAGGATGGAAAAAGCAAGGACAATATCAAAGCACGTCTTGATTTGGAGAGATTGAAGATAAGGAAATCTTTGCATCCAAAACCTTCAAAGAAACGACCTGGAAGGTTTTTTTTGCCTCATGCCTCCTACAACATGTCGAAAGAAGAAAAGAAGATGTTTCTACAAGTGTTGAAAGATCTAAAATTACCTGATGGATTCTCCTCAAATATTTCTCAGAGGGTGCAAATAGAAGAATGCAAAATAATGGGAATGAAGAGTCATGATTGCCATGTACTAATGCAACAACTTCTTCCATTAGCCATAAGATGTACACTTACATAGTCTGTTGGTCTTGTATTGAATGACTTCTGCATATTTTTCAGAGAATTATGTTCCAAAGTGATTGACATTGCAACATTAGAGAAATTGGAACAATCAATCTCTATAATTCTTTGCAAGTTGGAGAGGATCTTTCCTCCTGCATTCTTTAGTGTTATGATTCATTTGACAATGCATCTTGCAAGAGAGGCTAAACTTGCTGGACCTGTACAATATCGATGGATGTACCCAATAGAGAGATACTTGCTGACACTTAAGAATTATATACGTAACAGAAGTAAACCCGAGGGTTCAATTGCTGAAGGGTATCTTATGGAAGAAGTGACAACATTTTGTGCACGTTACTTAGATGAAGTTGAGTCAAAATTGAATAGGCCGGTGAGATTTGAAGATGGCCCAATTGGAACTGGAGTTACAAGTTTGATAGCAGCTGAAGAAGCATATCAAGCACATCGATTTTTACTGTTCAATACATCGTCGGTCGAACCATATTTAATGTAAGTTTCGTTCTATTAGTAATTATGTTTACTTACCTTATTGTATCTTTTTATTAAAGTTTCATAATTTTTTATCTTGGCTATACATAGGATGCATAAAGAGTGGGTGAAAACTCAACATCCTTCTTGGAGTGATGATCGGGTCCAATTAGAACAACATAAAAATTTTGTTGGGTGGTTTAGGGCATATGTAAGTTTTGATTAATACTTTAATTTTTATAAGTTGTATTTCTGAAATTCTAACATGCATGTTTATATTTTTTAATAGATTGACGAGTTAAGGGGGCAAACAGAAGTATCTGATGAAATCATGTGTCTTGCGCGAGGTCCGAAACATAGCATTATATCATATTCTGGCTTTTTTGTGAATGGTTACAAATTTGAAACTCAACTTGTGGATAGTTCACGTGTTACTCAAAATAGTGGTATAGCAACTATTGGTGATCACGATAATATCTTCTATGGCCGTTTACAAAGTATAATAGAGTTTCAATTTGGAACTCTACAACGGATACATCTTTTTAAGTGTATTTGGTATGACATGAATGAAGGATCTGGATTTGTAGTGGATGAGTATAAATTAACTTCTGTGAATACAACACAGATAAGTTTTGAGGATGAACCTTTTATCTTTCCATCACAAGTACAACAAGTCTTTTACTCTAAAGATCCTTTGAAGGCGGGTTGGAGTGTTGTTTGTCGTTGGAAGCCAAGAGACACTTATGAAGTGCCTATTTCTGAAAATGAAGATGGACCTATTGATGATGAGATCTTCATAAGGAATATAGAACCGACAATCTCAACAGAAGACTTAGTAATTGAAGATGATGATGTTTCATGGGTGAGAAGAGGACTTGGAGTTAGTAACCGAATAACTAAAAAAGAAATGAGAGAAGCACATAAAAAACAACAAAAAAGGAAGAAATAGGTATATTATTTTGTGTTTTCTTTTATATTGTTGTATATCCACTTCTAGTATGTATCTTGTTTTATTCTTAATCTTAATTTTTTTTTGCATTTTTAGAGAATGCCACCCAAAACAAAGTTTCTGTCATTGTCATCAGTTCTACAAAAGAATACCTCTACCTCTGAAAAGAAAACTTTATCATGCCTTCCCTCAGGTATATGTTTCAATATTTATGAGAATTTGTTTCAAAGTACATAAATATATGTTGTCATATCGTAAGTAATATTTGTAGGTGTTCAAAGGGTCCGTCGTGAGACACTCGTACCAGTTCCTACTTATGTCCCCCAAAATAGGATTCCATCTTCTCTTCCTCCAGGTATACATATTGATTAAAAGTTTATATAATGTGTGGATTCGCATGCATATTATAGTTTTTTTTTTTTTTGCAGCTGCTCAAATAAATGAATCACATGTAGATCTTTCTAATCAGAGAGTTCAGCATGAAACACTCACATCAGTTCCCACTTCTTGTCTTCCACCAGGTATATTTTTCAATTAAAGTGCATTTTATACTGTTAATCTTTGTTATGAATTAATATGAATGAATATTTATATATTTTGCAGGAATTCAAAAAGATGACTCTCATATAGATCCTCCTTCTAAGAGAGTTAGGCATGAGACATCCAAATTGGTTCCTACTTCTTCCTCGCAAAGTAGAATTTTGTTATCTCCTCAGAGAAATGACTCTCATGTAATTTCTAGTGATCACAGAATTCACCAAGAGGCATCCACATTTATGGCAGGTATACAATTGTTAGATGTTTAGATTAGATTTATAATTTTAAAGAAATACTTATCTTTAGCTTATTCATAGTTATTAGTGAATTAATATTTTAGGCATTCCAGTGAAGAAAAGGAGTTCAATTCAATGCCAAAATGTACTTACAGTTGCAATCAATAGAGCTGAAGATGTATTAGAGACAAGTCCAGCATATTCTAATAGAGAAGCAGAGCGACGAGTCCATATATCAAATGAGGTTTTGGAGGCACACTATGAAGAAATGAATGAAAGCAATTCATCTCATGTAGGAGCTTCTTCAGCATCTGCTTCTACAGTGAGGAAGACTAGAGGACCGACTCAGGAGTCAGCAGTTCTACCTCCAAAAGGGGAGAAGTGGAGATGCTTGATCATTGATGGTCAACCAGTCGGGAAAGCCGCATCAAAACTTGCAACTGTCCTTGGATTATATGCGAGAATGGAAGGATATTTTCCTCCTCACAAAGAATGGAAGGATCAGTCAATACACAGTTTTAATGATGTAATGAGAGACCTAATAGTAAGTTATTTGTTTTTTTACTCATCTTAAAATATATTCTGACTTTTTGATATAGATAATAACTGTTTGATTTTTCAGAGAGACTATGAGTTTCTTGATGATCAGGAGAACCCAGCAAATATGACAGTCGTCACTCATTTTTGCAAAGAGTCATTGCAGAAAAAACTAAGGGAATGGCGTTGGTGGTTGAAGAGTCACTACTACAGTGACAATCTTTCGATGGAAGTTCTCAAAATAGTTCCTGAAAAAAGAATTACTCAACAAAATTGGGAGCTACTGTTGAAGTACTGGGAAAATGATAAAAAAATATCAGAGGCAGAAAGAAATAAAAGAAATCGCGGAGAGGATCGGGCAACGCATACACTTGGGGCGAAGTCAATTGCCCGTCATAATCAAGATGAGGTAATTTTAAATTAATTTTTTGTATACGCTTAAATTAAAAGGATGCATTGCTAATATGTATTATTTTGAATTGATTATAGCGTGATGCATTGGGAGATGGTTACACAACACTTAAAGCATATCTCAAGGCTCATCAAACAAAGAGTGGAGATTATCCTGATGAATACACGCGCATTATGTGTGTAAGTGCATATCAACTCAAACTTATATATTCTATTTTTTTTTTTAAATATTTTCTTTTATTTTAAATTTAGGATAAAGTTATAGCAACATGTGCTGAAAGAGAGGTCACAAACAGTTCAGAGCCAACTGTCTTATCTCCTATCTTGGATGTCGTGTATAAAAGCCATCATGGAGGCTATGAAAGAGGTCGTGGATTGGGATGGTCTAGAGCAGGATCTTGGCGTAATATACAAACTCAGGATTTTCATAATAGCAACACACATCTCACAACTGAGTTGCATACTACACAATTAGAACTACAGAAAGCAAAAGAACAAATAGAAGCATTGCAAGTTCGAGAGAGAGATATGCAAGTTCGAGATAAAGATATGCAAGAAAGATTAGAAAGGATGGAAGCTATGTTATCTATGCATTTTTCAAATAGCTCAGTAAGTCTAATTTATGTTAGTTATTCCAAAATAAAACAATGCATAATTTTTTCATCGCTCTTTTTTATATAATAGTTTAGAGAATAATTTATTTTGTTGATATAACACTTTATTATGTTTGTTATGATTGAAGGTTGGAGATGCAAGCTTGAATAATGGAACACCCCTCTCACAACCCTCAAATTCGTGAAGACATGAAAAGTATGTTGTCCATGTATTTTTCAAGTAACTTAAAAGTCTAAAGTAATTTCAAAGATAACGATGTATCATTCTTTTATCTATTTCTTTTTTATTCAATCATTTAGAAGAAATTTATTTCGGCGATTTGTTTAACACCTTATTTTATTTTCTTATGTTTATAGGACGGAGATGCATGTGGGATAATGGAATGCATATGTTGCGGGTAGCCCCAAGTTGATGAAGACATTGTACTTTTTATTTCACTTTAAACGTGACACTAGATTTCATTTTAAAGTTTGTTATTTTGAACGAGTGGTGTTAATTTGAAACTCATATGGACAATTTTGTACTTTGTAATTTTTGTGGATCGCTTATATTTTGGAGATTTAGATTGTACATGGATGGAGATCCACGTTCCTATGTTATATTTAATTAGATTGTTCGAAGATATATGGATGCACGGATGATATGATCTTTTTGTTCGATATGTAAATTTTATATGGAATGTGTGTCAATTCTTTAATGTTATGTGACTTATTTTACAGCATTGTAATAGAATTAAGAACAGAATTTTTACCGACATTTAAACTGTCGGTAAAACTAATAGCCGACGGTTGTTTCGTCGGCAGTGTTGACAAAACAGACGACGGTTTGTTCGTCGGCTTTTTTGGGCACATGGCCGACGGTTGCTTCGTCGGCATTTTTGGCTACATGGCCGACGGTTGACTCGTCGGCATTTTTGGGCAGATGGCCGACGGTTGCTTCGTCGGCCTTTTTGGCTACATGGCCGACGGTGGCGTCGTCGGCTATTGTTGGGTACATAGCCGACGGTTGTGTAATAGCCGACGGTTTCCGGTGGCCGACGGTTCGTTTCCGTCGGCGATAGAATGGCCGACGCATAGAATGGCCGACGCCTTCGGGGCGACGGGCTAACCGCCGGCGATCTTAAGGGCGACGGTTCGACCGTCGTCCATATGTAAACCGCCGACGGTCATAACCGTCGGCGGATCCAGTGTTTGCAGTAGTGTACGCACGGATAGTTAATCGTTAGCACTTGTGCGGCTTCAAACTCATGAACTGGTCCGCAAAACCTAAGACTAATATCCAACTCGCAAATAATTGATCGGTTGGCGCTTCACAAATCAGACGATGTATGATTACGTACTGATTGTTCCAGCAACCTGCATCAGAAGTGTAGGTGACGGTGTACTCTCTGATCTGTTGGTGAACGTGCAATTTTAGTTGAATTGCGCATCAAGTACACGTAGACCAGTGACATTTTTCAAGACTAAAACCTTGCTCAATCCGTCGTCAAATATTTTATTTCAATCTTCAAATTCGCTACAAAAGTTCAATATGGGCAGATGCAAATTGATGAAGAGAAGGAAGAGCTTACAGATGCAAATGGGACTTGCAAGGGCCTGATCAACCGCAATTACCAGCGGCGAACCCAACTCTACGCAAGCCGATGTCAAAGGTAATATCAATTCCCCGCTGTTGGATATTTCCAATGATGCCCACATCATCGTTCCGGCCATTCGAGCCGAACTCTAGGCAGACCCGCGAGCGCGCGTCATTGATGGGCACGAACACCTGCCCAGGCTTGAGTACGAGGTTGGCACTGCCAGCGAAGTGAAGTGTGATGGTTGGGATCGCCGGGTTCCGCACCTTGCTGAAATCGTAGCAGGTGTCCAGATTTCCTAAGATCCGCGAGGTTGGCACTGTCAGCCGATACTTCTTCATGCTGCTGCGAACAGTGTTCCTGAGTTCCGCGTAGGCCACGGGCACGTGCATTCTGGAAGATTGTGGGCGGCACATGCAGCCGTTGCCTGCCCACCGGCACACGGACTTAGAATAATGCCGCTCCTGATACGGTTTGCATGGCCGAAGTCACTCTCGGTACGGTTTACACTGACTTAAAATGATGCCGCTCCCGATACGCTTTGCATGGCCAAAGCCACTCCCGGTACGGTTTACACGGACTTAGAATAATGCCGCTTCTGATACGGTTTGCATGCCCGAAGCCACTCCCGGTACGGTTTACACGGACTTAGAATGATGCCGGACACAATATTTCGGAACAGAATATTCATTTAAAGTGTCCGTGTAACTACCCGCCACCCTATAATCGGGGATCCGATTACTAAATGGGTACCGAATCATTAACTTGTAACCAAACCAGGATCCGAGTAAGTCTGGGAAATAAATAATTAACTAAGCTAAACATTCACATCGCATTGAATTGAAGGGAAAATGCAGAAATTAAAAGTTATTACAATGCGACTCGATACTGTAAATAATTACATACTCCAACAGAAAAGAAATGATTATACATATATGCCAGAAATAAAGATAACAACTACGTCGGGGCATACCCCGGAACAACAGTCGACGACGCTCAGCACTCAGCCGCACAACCCTCGCTAGGTCTGCCTAGAGTCCTCACCTGAAAGCCGCAGGGGTGAGTCTCAACGAAAAGACTCAGTAGGGATCCTTCGATCCCCACTGCCCACACCCACACCCACAAGTGTAAAGTACAGCAGAGATATATTAACCATGAAGAGACAGTGATTTCCATGCCTACATCTCAATACGAATCACATGCATTCAAAGTATAACTAACATGCATAATTCCATTCTATCAGGAAACCCGTAATTCGGTGTATCCTTAAAACACGTCAACTTCACAACGAGAGTGGGAAAAACATCGACCCGCTGAGACCAAACAGTAACCCTTCGTATAGCACACTGGCCACCTCGGCGGTCACTCCTTCCCTCAGCAAACACCGGCCCGCTGAGACCAAATAGTAACCCCTTGGATAGCACGCTGGCTACTCCGGCCCAACTGGCTCAGGTGGTTACTCCTTCCCCCAGCACGAGTGACACTCCAAAGGTACCTCTCCGACACCGGTACAAGCTAGCTAATCCCGGGGTTCACCAGGTGACCCTCTCCACTAGGCGTCACCCCGCCACTGCTCCCGTCAGCGCTGTGTCCCTCCGCGCCAACACAGGGTGTAGAACGCTACAACTGTCACTCTAGGTCCACCGAAACAGAAAACACGGCACGGTGCGATCCGGTCACGGAAGAAGTCAACGGTCGCACGACACTCAACGCAGTGCCATCCGGTCACGAAGTGTTCATCACATCGAGTATACTAACAATATGCATTAACCAACTATCTAGCAGTATAAACACATTTTACTGGCATGGATTAGTGTGGTTCTGTCTTGAATCGCGTCGTCCGAGGCCGACGCCATTCAAGCACCCTAAACTGGTTCATGAAAATACCGGCCTCAGAATCTGGCCTAAAAGACGTCGACACCAGCGGTCGCCTTTTTAAAAGGCGTCAACATCCTCAGACGCCGTTTAACACAGAAATCCAGAATTACCAGAAAACCTTAATCGAGGGATCTCTACCTTAAAAGGCGTCATGGTGGCTCGACGCTATTCCAAACCGCGTCGCCCACCCATGACGTCTTTCAGTGCCAGAATCCCTGAACCGACAGGGCCTCAGTGGGACGATTTCTGTCTAAAAGGCGTCATGATGGCTCGACGCCCTTCTGAAAGGCGTCGTCCATGCACGACGTCTTTTAGCACCAGAAACCAGGCTCTGTCTCCTGCCCGAAGGCTCCCTTTCCAACCCCTAAAACCCCCAAAAACAGAGGAGAAAGAGGGTAAACCAAAGTATCAAGAATTCACATCCACAGAAACTCCCATTCCCATCAAGGAAAAACCCCTAACATGCTCATTCTACCCCAAAACCATCGATCCATAGCATGCTTTAAACGGGGGAAAACATGATTTAGAACACAACACTGTGGGAACCGTCACCCTACCGGTTCTTGAACTCCTCCAAGCTCCATGCCTCTGACCCGCCGCACTGCAGACCGCCGCCGGTACCCTCGAGGACGCCGCCAATCCGCCGGGACGTCGGCCGCCGTCCGGAAAATGGAACGCCGCGAAGGAAGTGGTGGTGGTAGAGGTGAGAGGTAGGGAAGTGTTGGAGTGGAAGGAAGGACGAAGTGGTGGGAGGAAAAGAGGGAGGAGGAAGGGTCGTTGCCGGAGTCGCCGGAAGGAAGGAGAGAAAGAGAGAAGGAGGAGAAAATGAGGGAAAGAAGGAGGGCTCGCGGGGTTAACCAGAGACTGGCTGAAACGCGTCGAGATGTACGGACGCCTATCAGTCGATGTGACGGGTGCTCTGACAACACTCTGCAACGCTCTAACAGAGGTCTGAAACTCGTTTTCCATGAAAGACGCCGTTCAGTCGACAAGACTGGCGCCGTACTCTGACAACCCAGAGTCGCAGTCTGAAAGGCGTCGTGCCTCACAGACGCCGTTCAGACGACATGTCAGGGCCGTACTCTCGCTGCCCAAAGCCAGCCCACGTGGCACAGGCTAAAACGCGTCTGCATCGCTGGACGCCGTTTAAACCGCGTCGAACCCGGACTCGACACGAAACAACACAGAGTCTCAGCCCCACTGGAGCCTGAACTACATGGTCCAACCCCGAAAACCGGATCCGAAAGCCTCAGTCCTTACATTCTCCCCCAGTTAAAAGAATTTCGCCCCCGAAATTGCCTGTTAGAATTAACCAGGTCAAAACATAGATATACAAGTTCACAGGATAACTTACGAGAAAAGGTAAGGAAACTGCTCCCGCATCTCGTCCTCACGCTCCCAGGTTGCCTCGCCCCCGGAGCGGTACTGCCAAATCACCTTGACCAAAGGTACAATCTTGTTTCGAAGGACTTGCTCCCTGCGATCCTCAATACGAACTGGAAACTCTGGAAAATACAAGTTCTCAGCAATCTCCAACTCTGAAAAATCCAAGACGTGGGATGGGTCCTGAACATATTTTCTCAGCAAGGAAACATGGAACACATCGTGTACCCCTGCAAGACTGGGTGGCAAGGCCAGCTGATACGCGGTTTCCCCAATCCGAGCAAGAATGGGAAAAGGTCCAATATATCGCGGACTCAACTTGCCTCGCTTCCCGAATCTCATCACACCCTTGGAGGGTGAGATTCGGAGGAACACGTGGTCTCCCACCTCAAACTCAAGCGGTCTCCTCCGGATATCAGCATAACTCTTCTGCCTGCTCTGAGCTGCTGTCAACCTCTGCCGTACCATCCTGACAACCTCAGTACACTGCTGAACTAACTCAGGCCCTGCAACCTGCCTCTCACCAATCTCAGACCAACACAGAGGAGATCGACACGGTCGCCTGTACAACGCTTCGTAAGGCGCCATGCCGATACTGGAATGATAACTGTTGTTGTAGGCAAACTCCACCGTAGACAAATGCTGCTCCCAAGAACCTCCCCAGTCTAAACAACATGTCCTGAGCATGTCCTCCAAAGTCTGAATGGTCCTCTCCGACTGCCCATCTGTCTCGGGATGGTAGGCCGAACTGAAAGCCAACTGAGTACCCAAGGCATTCTGAAAACTCTTCCAGAACCTGGAAGTAAACCTCGGATCCCGATCTGATACGATGGACAAAGGTACCCCGTGCAGAGAGATGATCCGATCTACAAACAACTTGGCCAACTTACCGACCGACCAGTCCTTCCTAATAGCTAGGAAGTGTGCCGACTTGGTCAGCCGATCAACAATGACCCAGATAGCGTCTCTCCTGCTAGGGGATGTAGGTAATCCCATCACAAAGTCCATAATCACGTGTTCCCATTTCCATTCCGGAATCGGCAAGGGCTGCAGCAACCCTCCAGGTCTCTGATGCTCGGCTTTAACCTGCTGACAAGTCATGCACCTAGCCACATACTCAGCCACATCATTCTTCATACCAGGCCACCAGAAGTGCCTCCTCAAACACTGATATATTTTGGTTGTCCCGGGATGCACTGCATATATGGAACGGTGCGCCTCATCAAGGACACTCTTACGTATGTCTTCTTCGGCCGGGACATAAAGTCTACCTCTGAATCTAACTGTGTCGTCATCCCACAATTCCACCTCTGGTCTCTGGAGAATCTGCGGTAATTCTACATCTGCCCTCTGAGCCTCAATCACAGTATGGTACAATGCTGGTCTCACAGTCAAGCTGGCCAACACGGGTCTATCATCCTCACGTGGTACCCGAAAGGAAGATTCCACAACCTGTTCAAATAATTTCCATTCGTGAATCATAAGGTATGACATGACCGTCTTTCGACTCAAGGCGTCTGTTACTACATTCGCCTTGCCTGGATGATAAGAAAGGTCAAGGTCATAATCCTTAATGAACTCCATCCACCTGCGCTGCCTCAAATTCAGGTCTCTCTGAGTGAACACATACATCAGGCTCTTGTAATCCGTAAAGACCTGAAATTTCTCACCATACAAGTAATGTCTCCAAATCTTAAGTGCAAATACTACAGCTGCCAACTCCAAATCATGGGTAGGATAGTTCTCTTCATGCTTCTTCAGCTGTCGAGAAGCATAAGCCACTACCCTGCCATGCTGTATTAGAACTGCGCCCAAACCTCGACTGGACGCGTCCGAGTAAACCACAAACCCACCTGACCCAGATGGAAGCACTAACATTGGGGCCGAAGTGAGGCGAGTCTTTAACTCAGTGAAACTCCGTTCACATTCCTCGGTGCAGACAAAACGAACTCCCTTTCGAGTGAACCTCGATAAGGGGGCCGCTATCGAAGAAAACCCCTGAACAAACCGCCTATAATAACCGGCAAGCCCCAAGAAGCTCCTGATCTCAGTCACTGAAGTTGGCCTGCTCCAATCCATCACTGCCTCAATCTTGGTTGGATCCACTGCGATGCCCTCGCCAGAAATGACATTCCCAAAGAAGTGTACCTTGTCTAGCCAGAATTCGCACTTGCTGAACTTGGCATAGAGTTGGTGCTCCCTTAGGACCTGCAACACCACTCGAAAATGAGTGGCGTGCTCTTCCTCAGAAGAAGAATATATCAAAATATCATCGACGAATACCACCACAAACTGATCCAGATAGGCCCTAAAGACTCGGTTCATCAAATCCATAAAGGCTGCCGGAGCATTGGTCAAACCGAAGGGCATAACCAAAAACTCATAATGTCCATACCGAGTCCTGAAAGCCGTCTTACTGATATCAACATCACGGATCCTCATATGATAATATCTAGATCTCAGGTCAATCTTGGAAAACACCTTCGCAGACTGCAGCTGATCCATCAAATCATCGATCCTAGGAAGCGGGTATTTGTTCTTAATCGTCACTTGGTTCAGCTGTCTATAATCAATGCACAATCTCAAGGAACCGTCCTTCTTCCTGACAAATAGGACTAGAGCACCGCACGGAGAAGTACTGGGACGAATGAAACCCTTATCTAGCAACTCCTGCAACTGCGCCTTCAACTCAGCGAGTTCGGCTGGCGCCATCCGATACGGGGCCTTAGACAAAGGCGCCGTACCCGGTGCAAGCTCAATGGTAAACTCGACCTCTCGCTGAGGAGGAAGGCCAGGCAACTCCTCAGAAAACACATCTGCAAAGTCACACACTACAGGCACCTCCCAAGGACTGGGACAGTCACGGACATCGGAAACAACAACAGAGGCAAGGAAGGCCTCACAACCACCAGCAAGCAACCTCTGAGCCTTAAAGACAGAAATAAGAATACCTCGAGAAGAGAGCCTAATACCTTGGAAGTAGAAGGTCGGGATGTCCGGAATAGAGAAACGCACCCTCTTCCTGTGGCAGTCCACCTCAGCATAGTAAGCTTCCAACCAATCGATGCCTAGGATGATATCAAAATCACGAATGGCAAGCACAACCAACTGGGCGGGTAACTCATGGCCCTCAATGGTCAAGGGAACATCCCTCAAACAATTATAAGATAACATGAAATCCCCAGAAGGAACCTCTACCATCAATCCATCAGCTAGCTCATCAATGGGTGCAGAAAGAATATCTATGAACTGCTCAGAAATGAAAGAATGCGAAGCACCCGAATCAATCAACACATGTGCAGAGTTCCCAAGGACAGAAAGTGTACCTTCCACCAAGTTGGACGCACGAGCCTCCTTCCTGGTGATAGCCAGCACTCTCCCTTGGGTCCTCGGCTTCTTCTGATCAGCTGGCCCTTGCCTCTGGCCACGCCCCTGCGGGCAAAACCTCGCCACGTGGCCCTGCTGGCCACAAGTATAGCATCTCCCAGAAAAAGCAGGACACTGAGTCCCACCATGAGTACCACCACAGTGCTGACAAACTGCTGGAAGCCTCTGAGCTGGCTCCTGCTGGGCACTGGACACCGACTGGCTCTGCTGATCCTGCCTAGGTCTGCTACTACCACTACTGCCACTACTGCTGCCACCGCCTCGGAAGAATCTCCTGAATCGGGAGCCGAGTGACGACGATCCCGATCCTGACGAAGGGGCCGCTGCCGCTGCCTTACCCCTGCCACGAGCTGGTCCCTGAGCAGTCAGTCCTCTCTCCCGGGCTGACTGATTCAGCTGTGCCTCCACTGCTGCTGCACTCCTAACTGCTGATGCCAAGTCTTTACAACAGTGAGATGCCATAAAGTTCCTCAGACTGAGCCTCAGCCCATCCACAAACCTCTCAGTACGTCGCTCCTCATCCCCCGAGATGAAGGGCACAAACCTCCCAAGCGAAACAAACTTCGCCTGGTACTCGAGTACTGTCATACTCCCCTGAGTCAGCTCCATAAATTCCCTCTCCTTGGCCCTCTGGACATGTCTAGGAAAATACTGCGTATTGAATTCCTTCACAAAAGTCTCCCAAGAAATCTCCCTGAGACTCCTATCCTCATAAGACAAACTCTTCAAGGAGGTCCACCAATCATAGGCGCTATCCTTCAACATGAAGGTAGCTAACGGAGTCTTCTCAACTGCTGCACAATCCATGGTATCAAAAGTCTTCTCTATCTCCCTAAGCCTGTAAACGGCCTCATCAGGGTCGGGACGACCGGTGAAGTGAGGTGACCTCAGCTTCAGGAATCTCTCCAGTGTAGCCGTAGACCCACCCCGAGCACTAGAACTCTCACTAGGGTCTCGGGTCTGATATCTGGCCATTGTATCCATCATAGCCTCCATGAACTGCTCTACACTCGGCCTACCGGCCTCAGAACTACTAGGGACATCTCCCCGCTCTCGAATAACTGGCACCCTCCTCCTAGGAGCCATCTAATCGCCTACAAACACAAAATCGAAGAGTTCTAGTTAGAATCCTAAAGCCTATACCACCGTCGTGCCTGTACGGGATAATGTAATTATTTGCCGGACTCATGACATTTAACCTAGTTATTCATTTATTTGCCAGACCGAATGCTCTGATACCAACTGTAACAACCCGCCACCCTATAATCGGGGATCCGATTACTAAATGGGTACCGAATCATTAACTTGTAACCAAACCAGGATCCGAGTAAGTCTGGGAAATAAATAATTAACTAAGCTAAACATTCACATCGCATTGAATTGAAGGGAAAATGAAGAAATTAAAAGTTATTACAATGCGACTCGATACTGCAAATAATTACATACTCCAACAGAAAAGAAATGATTATACATACAGGCCAGAAATAAAGATAACAACTACGTCGGGGCATACCCCGGAACAACAGTCGACGACGCTCAGCACTCAGCCGCACAACCCTCGCTAGGTCTGCCTGGAGTCCTCACCTGAAAGCCGCAGGGGTGAGTCTCAGCGAAAAGACTCAGTAGGGATCATTCAATCCCCACTGCCCACACGCACACCCACAAGTGTAAAGTACAGCAGAGATATATTAACCATGAAGAGACAGTGATTTCCATGCCTACATCTCAATACGAATCACATGCATTCAAAGTATAACTAACATGCATAATTCCATTCTATCAGGAAACCCGTAATTCGGCGTATCCTTAAAACACGTCAACTTCACAACGAGAGTGGGAAAAACATCGACCCGCTGAGACCAAACAGTAACCCCTCGGATAGCACACTGGCCACCTCGGCGGTCACTCCTTCCCTCAGCAAACACCGGCCCGCTGAGACCAAACAGTAACCCCTCGGATAGCACGCTGACTACTCCGGCCCAACTGGCTCAGGTGGTTACTCCTTCCCCCAGCACGAGTGACACTCCAAAGGTACCTCTCCGACACCGGTACAAGCTAGCTAACCCCGGAGTTCACCAGGTGACCCTCTCCACTAGGCGTCACCCCGCCACTGCTCCCGTCAGCACTGTGTCCCTCCGCGCCGACACAGGGTGTAGAACGCTACAACTGTCACTCTAGGTCCACCGAAACAGAAAACACGGCACGGTGCGATCCGGTCACGGAAGAAGTCCACGGTCGCACGACACTCAACGCAGTGCCATCCGGTCACGAAGAGTTCATCACATCGAGTATACTAACAGTATGCATTAACTAACCATCTAGCAGTGGAAACACATTTTACTGGCATGGATTAGTGTGGTTCTGTCTTGAATCGCGTCGCCCGAGGCCGACGCCATTCAAGCACCCTAAACTGGTTCATGAAAATACCGGCCTCAGAATCTGGCCTAAAAGGCGTCGACACCAGCGGTCGCCTTTTTAAAAGGCGTCAACATCCTCAGACACCGTTTAACACAGAAATCCGGAATTACCAGAAAACCTTAATCGAGGGATTTCTGCCTTAAAAGGCGTCATGGTGGCTCGACGCTATTCCAAACCGCGTCGCCCACCCATGACGTCTTTCAGTACCAGAATTCCTGAACCGACAGGGCCTCAGTGGGACGATTTCTGTCTAAAAGGTGTCATGATGGCCCGACGCCCTTCTGAAAGGCGTCGTCCATGCACGACGTCTTTTAGCACCAGAAACCAGGCTCTGTCTCCTGCCCGAAGGCTCCCTTTCCAACCCCTAAAACCCCCAAAAACAGAGGAGAAAGAGGGTAAACCAAAGTATCAAGAATTCACATCCACAGAAACTCCCATTCCCATCAAGGAAAAACCCCTAACATGCTCATTCTACCCTAAAACCATCGATCCATAGCATGCTTTAAACGGGGGAAAACATGGTTTAGAACACAACACTGTGGGAACCGTCACCCTACCGGTTCTTCAACTCCTCCAAGCTCCGTGCCTCCGACCCGCCGCACCGCAGACCGCCGCCGGTACCCTCGAGGACGCCGCCACTCCGCCGGGACGTCGGCCGCCGTCCGGAGAATGGAACGCCGCGAAGGAAGTGGTGGTGGTAGAGGTGAGAGGTAGGGAAGTGTTGGAGTGGAGGGAAGGACGAAGTGGTGGGAGGAAAAGAGGGAGGAGGAAGGCTCGTTACTGGAGTCGTCGGAAGGAAGGAGAGAAAGAGAGAAGGAGGAGAAAATGAGGGAAAGAAGGAGGGCTCGCGGGGTTAACCAGAGACTGGCTGAAACGCGTCGAGATGTACGGACGCCTATCAGTCGATGTGACGGGTGCTCTGACAACACTCTGCAACGCTCTGACAGAGGTCTGAAACTCGTTTTCCATGAAAGACGCCGTTCAGTCGACAAGACTGGCGCCGTACTCTGACAACCCAGAGTCGCAGTCTGAAAGGCGTCGTGCCTCACAGACGCCGTTCAGACGACATGTCAGGGCCGTACTCTCGCTGCCCAAAGCCAGCCCACGTGGCACAGGCTAAAACGCGTCTGCATCGCTGGACGCCGTTTAAACCGCGTCGAACCCGGACTCGACGCGAAACAACATAGAGTCTCAGCCCCACTGGAGCCTGAACTACAGGGTCCAACCCCGAAAACCGGATCCGAAAGCCTCAGTCCTTACAGTCCGGTTGAAGCCCGGGAAAATATTTTACATAAAATACTGCCGAAGGCGCTCTACATTCCAGGTGCGGGGGAGAGGTTGGCCCAAAAGGGTCTCCAGCCGATAGGCCCCTCGTCGGATTACTTCTTTCACTCGAGGCTTCACTCGGGCGTTGTGATATCTCGCCATGCGTTGTTGATATTCTGCCAGCCAAATGCGAGCCTGATCCCTGGTTTCTTCTATCAGATCAAAGTGATCCCTCAGGGCTTCATCATTATTCTCCGGATCATAAGCAAGAACCCTCGGCGATGGTAGGCCGATTTCAACAGGAATAACAACTTCCACTCCGTAAGCCATTCGGAATGGGGTTTCTCCGGTAGATGTTCGGCTTGTTGTTCGATAAGCCCATAGAACACTTGGCAACTCTTCGACCCATCGGCCTTTAGCTTCACCGAGACGAGTCTTCAGTCCTCATAATATGCTTCGGTTAGTGACTTCAGCTTGGCCATTCGTCTGAGGGTGCGCTACCAAAGCGAATTTATGTAGAATACCGAAGCTTGCACAGTTGTTCTTGAACCGATGGCTGTCAAACTACTTGCCATTATCTGATATGATTGTCCGAGGGATGCCGTTGTGCCAAATAATGGACTTCCATACGAAGCTCCATGCATTATTATCAGTGATATACGCAAGGGGTTCGGCTTTAACCCACTTACTGAAATAATCTACTGCTACAATAAGGAATTTTCTTCGGCCGGTGGCAATGGGAAAAGGTCCCAAAATGTCAATCCCCCATTAGGCGAAAGGCCAAGGATCTGACAGAGGTGTTAGAATGGTTGTTAATTGGTGAGTGAGAGAACTGTACCTCTGGCACTGGTCACAGCGGCGGACGAGAGTAGATGCGTCCTCTCTAAGTGTCGGCCACCAGTATCCTTGCCTCAACAGTTTATGAATCTGTAGGCGCCCGGAACGTCCCCCGCCGCGGGTGCGGGCTTTCGGAATCGAGGGTTCCTCCGTTCGTCTTAGCACTGTGGCGATTAAAGGGGGTTAGAAATTGAGGTGTGATCGCCAGGAGCATTACCTTTCGGTCGCTGTGCTCTGTAGGAGGGTAAGATGATCGCGTGTTCTGTGGGAGCGGGAAATGCTGGTTCCTCCTTCTCTTCCTCCGGCCGGCCAGAGGAGGAGAGCCCGGCACTCTGCACGCGGAAATGTGGTAAGGATCCCTAGAAAGAAAAGACAAGACAGAAAACAACCCGATTAGAACTATAATATGCAGAATCTATCCATGAAGATGTAAAAACTAGTTAAAATCGGAGGGAAATGCACCGGATGGGTGGTGGGGAGGGAAGGTGACCATATGTTATGGCCACCCACCTCCCGTTTTTTTGTTGAAAACCTTTGGTGGGTAGGGATTACTAGGTCATCTTACATGCATGCATGCAAATGAGGGTGCTCGTGTGTGCGGAAAAAAATGAAGTAATATGTCAAAAGTGAGAAAGAAGAATGAGAGGGAAAGAGAATGCTACGACATGGATGGAAATGAAGATGCAATGAAATGAACAAGAAAAAGTGAAAGGAGGTTAAGAAGACAAGCCCATTGCGGAGTGCGGAGGGTTCCCCTTGAAGCTAACTCCTTGTCTGCTCGATGTAGGTGCTTAAAATGCTTGTGTGATTAACATGAAAAATCTATGTTGTTTAGTGTAAATTAAACCTATTAAAAACAGTAACTAAGTGCAGTAATCGCCAGAAACTTTTGACTTAAAAGTTTCAAAAGAGAGTTTTGATCGCCTACCTGTTTAAACGCGGAAGATGTTGAGTCATTGATTCCCCTCCTTCAACCGGCTGAAGAAAGAGAGCCCTTCTTGTTCTTTTGTTCTTGCTGTTGAGTTTGAGGTTGAGGATCGTCCAGAAGTCCTTCTGGCTTTGTGCTTGATTTCCCCTTTGATTTCTCTTGTTGTTGAGTGCAGCAGAAACAGAAAAGAAATGAAATGAAGAAACAATGATGAGAACTTTAAGTGGAAGCAGTATCCAAACTAATCATGATTTTAAGCATGCAATTGAACAGCAAACTTACTTGTTTAAATGGCTTTTGAAACCCCTTAATCAAATAGGTTTTGAAAGATGATGTTGTGGTGTGTGTTGCATAAAGTGAATATTGAAGAATGAAAGATTAATGAAGATGTAGAATAAAAATGCAGAAATGAAAAACTTATGCCGAATTGGATGAAGCCTTAAAAGGATGAAGATTCTTGAAAGGACGCCGACTTCTGGAAATGGCAGCGCTCCGGCGTTCCGACGTTGTTACTCCGATCTTCAACTCGTTATAATAACACTCTCTCTTAATGGCTTTCAACTCTCTTTTTTTTAACTCTTCAAGATGCAAGGTATTTATAGGCTTCTTCTGCGTTCACGATTAACATAGAAAAACTTCGGATTTATCTATCTTAACCGACAGATAAATACTGATTGATTCATCTTTATCTGTAATTATCTAAAACGCGTCCACCATGGCTGACGCCTTTCAGATTAATTAAGATAAGGATAAATATCCGGAAAAACTTATCTTTATCTTTATTTGCTAAAAAGCGTCTACATGTGTAGACGTCTTTTACACTAATTAAGATAAGGATAAACATCCGGAAGAGAAGTTAAAATAGCTTAGGAAACCTAAAACGCGTCAAGACTCACAGACGCCTTTTAGCTAATTAATCAACTGATTAAAAATTCAAATTTAAACGTTAAAATAAGAAGAAACTCTAAATAGCGTCCACACAGGTCGACGTCTTTTAGAAGTCTGCATATTTTAACTGAAATTTGAGCTAAAATCAATTTAATTGATTAACTTAAACATGTCTGTTAAACCCGACACTCAAAAAGATCAATAAAAATTAATCAATGATTAAATATCAAACCATTCTGAGACATTATTATATAATATGAAATTTACTCAAAATGACGTCAAAATTAGTGTGTCTACACTCGATTCCTCAAAGTGCTAGCCTTGTCTGAGCCTTCCCTCCATAAAACTCCTCGTTAACCTCTCCGAACCTCTCACCAAACTCCTCAACCCTTCTCCTTAACTCCTCCTTCTTAACCTTCTTAACCCCCTGCTCGAGAGGATGTGGGGGGGTTTAAGCAGGTGAAGGAAAAATAGGGGAAAGCAGGGGTCTAAATCCCCGTAAATCAACCTTCGGCCAATAGGAAGTGGTCAAGGGTCGGAGGTGGTGTGCGCGGCAGTCGCCGGAGTGGGGAGTGGTCGGAGTAGTGGGGGACGAGGGAGGCGAGTAGAGGAGATCGTGGGGAAGACGCGGTCAAGGGAGTGGTTAGGGAGTGGACGGCCAGGCAACATGCCTTCCACTCCCATGGAAGGCCAGGTAGTTGGCCTTCCATGAAGTGGTGGAAGGCAAGGGGTGGCCTTCGAAGGAGGTGGAAGGCAAGGGGTGGCCTTCGAAGGGTGGCGGAAGGCAAGGGGTGGCCTTCGAAGGGTGGTGGAAGGCGGACTGGCTGGCCTTCCACGAAAAGGTGGTAAAAGTAAAAAAGGTGGCCAAAAGGTGGAAGGCAAGGGGTGGCCTTCGAAGGGGGTAGAAGGCAAGGGATGGCCTTCGAAGGGTGGTGGAAGGCGGACTGGCTGGCCTTCCACGAAAAGGTGGCTAGAGTCGGGATTTGGTTAATGAGCCTAGTTGTTAGTGGGCTAAGATGGCTAAATGAGGGGATTGATGATGATGGGTTAATGATGGAGGAGATTTATGACCAAAAGGGTGGTCCAAAATTGGTGTCTACAGAGTCAAGGCCCTTCCTCCTGCATGCGCTCTGCAGATTCCTTCATGTACTTCCCGAAGGGCATAATTGGCTTCAGTCGAGCCGAGACATTGGAGGAGCGGCCGACCAAATGACTTCTTATACAACATACCATCTAGAATTAGAAAATGAGAGGAGCGTTGCCGGATGCGTCTCGCTTCTTTTGGATCGGACGGGAGCTCCTCTCGGACGATAAAAGCAATTAAGGGAGTCATCCAGGTTTTTCCTTCTGACTCATTTACTTGCATGACCTCGGATTCTGTGAGACTTGGTTCAGATAGCTCTTCTACCAAGACCATTCGGCTTCCTCCACCACCATGGGTTAATGCTAGCCGAGATAGGGCATCGGCTCGAGTGTTCTCGGCCCGAGGGATCCGCACGATCTCAAAAGAAATGAATTCATCAATGATTTTGCGAGTTACCTGGAGATAGTCTGCCATCAATGCGTCTCGGGCCTCGTACTCCCCGGTAATCTGGCTGGCGATAAGCTGGCATCCGGGTGTAGTAATATAAGCCGAGGTATGTCGTAAAGCTTGTTTTGTCTTCGTCACCCGAATGCATTCGGATTTGGTGATAGTCCGAATAGGCATCGAGGAAACTGAGTAGTTCATGGCCGGAAGTGGCGTCCACTATCTGGTCTATCCAAGGTAGCGGAAACTTGTCCATCGGACAAGCTTTGTTGAGGTTAGTGAAATCAACACACATTCGCCACTTACCATCCTTTTTGGGCACCATCACCATGTTAGCGATCCATTCCGGGTGATGCATCTCTCGGAGATGTCCCGCATTTTGCCCCTTTTGCACTTCAGCCTGTATGGCCATCCTCCTTTCCTGGTTGAAGGTGCGCCGCTTTTGCTTGACCGGAGGTTGATTCGGGTCGACGTGTAGCCGGTGCTCCACTACCTCCGGGTCGACTCCGGGCATATCCGAAGGAGACCAGGCGAAGACGTCGAGGTTCTCCTTTAGAAAGTTGATAAGTCTTTCGGCTTCAGTCTTCTCAAGGTCGGAACCTATCATCAGTGTTCGGCCTTCTCCTCCTAGAACTGGAACAGTTATAAGCTCCTCTCCTGGGGATGCTTCGGTTGAGGATTCGATCGAAAGGGATTCGGCCGCAGCCTTCCCTTTGACCGAAATCATATAACACTCTCGGGAAGCTTCTTGATTCCCCTTCGCCTCGCCGACTCCATGACTGGTATGGAACTTCAACTTTTGATGATAGGACAAAGGTACAACTCCAATTCCTCCGACCAATCTTCGGCCAAAAGTGGCGTTGTAGGCCGAATCTATTTTCACGACGGAAAAATCCGTCTCAATAGTTAACTGCCTCGACGTTGTACCGAGGGTCACAGGCAGTCGGACGATGCCTTCCACCCGACAGGGTGCACCATTAAAGCCGAACAAGGGCCCCCGGTGAGGCTTCATATCAGCCTCGGTCAGACCCATTTTCAGGAAGCAATCATAAAAAAGCACACAAGGTGCGCTTCCATTATCAACAAAGATACGATGAACATCGTAATTTTTCATTACAATATTTACAACAAGGGCATCATCATGAGGGACTTAAACATCAGTCAGATCCTCCTGGACGAAGACGATGTCTTCTTGACGAGGTCTCTTCGGCCTAGTATCGATTGCTGCTACATCCGACGATGCCTCGGCTTGACAACGCCGTGCTCTCTCTCTCGGTCCTCTGGATATCATCATAATTGACCCGGCACTAGGTCGCTGGTGTGATGCTTCTACCATGGCCGAAGTAACTTTTGGCTGAGGTGGTGCTTCTTTACCCGGGAGTTTGGGTTGTCTTGGCACTTCGGGGGCGTCTCGGCTCTGCCGCTGTTGAGGTTGCACTCATCGGTACTGCGGCAGGCTGCCTTCCCGGATGAGGCGATCAATTTCCTCCCAAAGGTGCCGACATTCGTCAGTCGAATGCCCAGTATCCTAATGGTACTCACAATATTTCCGAGAGTCCCTTCGGTGAGGATCAGTTCTGGTGCGCTCAAGCTGCCGAAGCATGCCATTAACCTCCATGAGCATCCGGGAGGGTGGAGCAGGTAACGGCAGATACCGCTGCTGCGGATCTTGGCGCTTGTGTCGGCCCCATTCTTCTCTCCGGTATCGCTTGCGAGAGGATTCATGATCTTCAGGGCGAGGACGAGCCGTCGGAGGGGTAATCGCCGATACTGTCTCGGCAGCACTCTTGCCCTTGGATATCATCAGGGCCTCCCGGTTGATATATTTATGGGCCTGAGCCACCAGGTCCTGGAAGGTGGGAGGATGACGCTTCCCAATAGAGTTGAGAAGCCTCTCGTCTGTGCATCCGCTGATGATGGCCGAGACCGCAATCGAGCTGTCCAGGTTCGGGATCTGGGCTGCTTCGGTCCGGAACCTGGTGAAATATTCTTGAAGGGTCTCGGTCGGCCCTTGCCGAATGGCAAGCAGACTGGCCGAAGTTTTACATTGCCGAGTGGCATCATAGAATTGGTCGATAAACAATTGGCCTAATTGAACTAAAGAATGAATAGAATTGGGAGCCAATGTATCAAACCAAGTTAGGGCTATTTTTTCTAGAGTAAGGGGGAAGAGACGGCAACGTACTGTCTTAGAAACCCTTCAGACTGGATTTTTCATTCCATCATACAGAGGTCTTTTTGGTAACTTGAAGTTTGAAGGTACCTCAACGGCCAGAAGCTCTGGGGAGAAAGGAGTCTGCTCCAGGATGGTGCTGGCGAGAGGTGCTCCATATGGCCGGGAGACCATCTGTTGCATTTCCTTCCTCATTTCTGTCAATCTCTGCTCCAGGTCTGGAGTGGTTGAGGTTGCGGCCGAGCGCCCCTCGGCCTCGGTCGGATGAAATCCGGACGAAGCATTGTCCTGCTCCGTCAGAATATGCCTAGTGCGAGCAATTCGGCCTTGTAGCCCGAATGGTTCGCTGCGCGCTGATGCTACTTCATTGTGAAACGCCCGCGAGGGTGTTGGCTGTCCCTTCGCAGGCTGAGTAGCAGGGCAATATTGAGGGAGAGGCGGTACCGGCTGTGTGGGCTGATTCAGCAATCCCATATGCTGAGCGATAGCAGACACCATATCCCGCAATGGTGCCAAGGAATTGACAATAGCGGCCAGTGTGGCCACTTGTTGTTGGAGTTCCTCCACTCGGTCGTCCTTAGGAGCGAGAGGCTCCGGTATTGCTGGGAGGACGGAACCTTGCGGAAGAATAGACGGGGCACATTCGGCGTGAAGTGACTGCGTTGGAGTCGCTCGCATCTCAGCCTCGTCTTGGCCGGATCGTCTGGTCACTGGTCGATGAGACACGGCTATAATGTTTGATTTCCCACAGACGGCGCCAAGTAATGTAGCCAAAGCTATCACTAATGGATTCCGAGGATGGAACCCGGATGTGCTCTGAAAGGACCAGTTGCCGAAGCCGACTCGGACAAAGAGACCGACGAAGATTCGAGCTGAGACTCCTGCAAGAGGAAGAACCAGTCAGCGAGGTTCCCGGGTTTTGGCCCAGGAGAACTCCCTCCGATGGTTAAGTTAGCCTCTGAAGAAGATTCAGTTCAGAAGTAAAGAAGGAAGAAGCTTGAGTGCTTAAGGTGTACTTTTTCTGCAATGAATAACCTTCTTTTTATAGCGGAGGATGGAGGTTCTCTTCTTGTCGTAGCCGATATAGGACTATTTTGGGGTTTGAGAGGAAATTGCCGAAATACCCCGTTAATAGGCCGATGGCTGGGCAACAGTTAACCGGAGTGGGCCGGACCCACTTCGGCCTGTTATTTGCTATGACTGGGCCGAATACGGTTGTTGACAGAGCCCACCGCTTGAGCCAAAACTGTACTATTTCAATAAGGCTCTTGGGCCGTTTCTGTTCGATTTATTTGATGGGCCGAATAAAATTCGTCTCTCTCACTTTCATTGGGCCGGCTCCAAAGTACTGAGCCGAATCGGATTCTCCCTCATCAATGACCATGTAAAAACATGTAGGATGCAACCTGAAAAAAATCATCCCTTTTTCATCCACTGCACTGCCCTCATTGTAGTTGGCATTGTTGCAGTATTGCTCTTCGTCATGATATCTATTTTGGACGCTTTTGTACATTTCCCAGATGGATTACATTATGCATATAACCGCAGAGACATTATCTTTGTCTGAAAGTATCATAAACTAGAGTAACTTATTATACTTTATCCCACAAAAAAAAAATGATATTTCAAAATATTTATAACTTTTAAATAATTAATATTCACATAATGGAAATTGTCTACTTCGCTCTGGGAATGAGATTTTATACTCTACATTCTGAACACCAAATGACAAGGTGATCGAAAAGTACGCTAAATCTGCTTCAAGTATAATCTAATTGAAAAGTAATGATCATAGGGGTTTTAACATAAAATGAAAAGTGGGTGCTATTTTATAAAACTGAGATCCTCCTTTGGCCTGGGCTCAGTGAGTAAAAAGAAGCGGAGGGGTCCAAACAGTGTCAAAACCTGCCTTACCCACGTGATCTCAAAGTTTTGGCCCCTTTCCTGCTCTCTGATTGAGTCCAGTCCAAATGTGGACAGAGGATCTGGTCTCTATTTTCTGACCGGGTGGTCCTGTGCGGATGTTAAAAACAAACAATAAAAGGTCAAAGCAATAATCGTTTTGTACAATTTGCTCTAGTTTTGTCCACTAAGATAAATTATTGTTTGATTGTCGTTGTGCGGAATTAAGTGCTAATTTTAACACCTTAAAACTATTTTTGAAGTTCTAAGATTATTATGACCTTTAAATATATAATGGAGAAATTTATACAATCTTTCTTTAAAAAAAGAAAAAGAACTCAAACTAATATGGGAATTGCCACAAGATTAAGGATTACTATGTTGGTATATTTGGATGTTCTCAAATCCACATTATTAGATTGAGTAGTACTTGTAGCACTTAGGATCGATGCAACCACGAAAAAGTAAAAATAAAAGTTAAATTTTCTTTTAAATTAATCCCACCGTATCCTACATGTTAGTATGACCCATTCTCTAATCGGATGGGTCAAAAATTGTAAACAA
The DNA here is from genome assembly GCA_030544215.1 of Zantedeschia hybrid cultivar. Classification (NCBI taxonomy): domain Eukaryota; kingdom Viridiplantae; phylum Streptophyta; class Magnoliopsida; order Alismatales; family Araceae; genus Zantedeschia; species Zantedeschia hybrid cultivar. The sequence continues at coordinate 28,360,987 of JARZZO010000003.1, read as the reverse complement.
ATAAAAATCAAGAGATATTTTTTTCGGTTCGGTCCATTGGCTAGGGTACTCTTTTACTGTTTGTTGGGAATCAATTTTTTATCTTTTGGAAATTTTTGATTCGTCTAGCTGTAATAGATAGATCTGTCGAACGTGATCTGGCCGTGCGTAGAAAATTTCAAAAAGAAATTTTAATTATTTTTTGGGCTGCACCTTGTGGCGTGGAAAGTATTATACTGTTAAATTTGATTCCTCATATAGCTAGACGTAGAAATTTTGCTATCTTATACTTTTATGCTTCTAGGGAGATTAATGCTTGATTAAATAATAATAGAATTTTATGCTCCCATAACCCAACTCAAGGTGCCCTTCCATTCTATTCTTCTTGCACTATTACTTTTCTTCACCAACTCTAATCAATCTTGTTGATCATTGATAGGCCAATCTTGTATGCCGTGATTAGGGCCCTTCGTCTCCATTCAGAGGAGTGTCATCTCACAGTCTCTCTGAAAGAGAACACCAGCAGTGGATCCTCAGTAGCAATTCGAGGGATCCCCTTATGATGTCTAAGTCAGAAGGCTAGAGAAAATACGGGGAAAGTTAAGGGAGTTTAGGCTCTCGAAAGCGTATATGTATCGGTTGGACTAGGAGTGGTTATATAGTAGAGCAAGAAAGATTGATCCTAACAGGGAAGGTGGGATTCAAGGAGATCCCCTAATTAAATCCTGAGTCAGAAGGAGCTATTATTCTAGACAAATCAAATCAAGGGCAGTTTCCCGAATTTACGCTAATCTGATCAGGAGTGGGGAAAACTTCCTTGTGGGCAAGACCTTTAACCGAGTAAGTTTCTAACCTAGCCTTGGTTTCTCTCAAAGGGATAGAGATTTCGTGATGCAAGTTGAGTCCTACCCAAGGTAGCGGTCTCAAGCCGGTTTGGTCGGCCCGAGTGCCTCGTCAAGGGACAAACTCAGACCTCTGGTCATTGTAGTTATCTTCATCTAGGTACGGTTTCTAAGGGCCACGATAGGGCCTTTTTCGAGTTGAGTATAGGCCAAAGCTTAGGGTCGGCTGTCTCGACCTGCCTGTACCATGCATGGGTCCTTGTAAGAAATCCCTTTATTATTCATGAGCGAGTAACTAGGCCCTATTGACTATTTGGGCAAGGCGAGATTTTTCACCTTCGCTTGGCCCCCACTCCTTGACGCGCATTAAGGAGTAGAAGCCCAACAGTCTAGAGGCCGTCACTTTGATTCAGTTTAGATGGTTGTCATGACCATTAAGTCGATTTGCCACTAAACAAATATTCATTTTACTCAAGGCATTCGAGCATTAAAATAACATATTTACTATAAATAATTGAATATTAGTTGTGCAAATAATTACTAATAGGTTACTTGACCTCAACTGAATATACTTAATTGATTAAGTCATCTAAAGCATAATCGCAGTACAAGCGTGTGTGTGATGAGTAGATGACTGAATGGTTAATCTATTAGAGAAGCAAAGTAAGTGAGAACGAAGTTTAGTCTACTAATTAATTAACAACATCTTGACTAATCGAATGAAGAGCTGAAATGGACAATTGATGTATAACTATTCAAATGATTTGATTCAAATATTTGTGTCATGATCGATTCATGCTTTGATCGATAATCAGATAGACAAAAACATAAAAGGTAATCAATGAGTACATACAATTTGATCAATGCTTAGAAGTTGTAAAGAATTGATTAGAAGTTATGAAGGTGAATCAATTATCTCTTAAAAGATAAGCGATAGACTTAATTGGACAACTACTATTTTTGGATAATCAATAAGGTCTAATCAATTTGTTAGTTCAACTATAATCTATAATAACATCTATTCATCAAGGATTTTTCTTTAATAGGTGGGGTTGGCAATTTTTGTGACTCCTTTTCAGATCGATTTGCGATAGTCATTGTCAAATTAACTCTATAATCGATTAGGGACATGTACGTGCTCAATATCCTTAATTGATCAAGCCTATATACTTAACCAATTAGCGATAGAGATTACTTAAAGAAATAAAGGCACTATTAATTAATTATGAGTCTTAAACCTTTTGAAGGTCTATTACTGTTAATCGTTTAGGGATAGAGGAGTTCATCAATTTCTTAGATAGATTTTTTAAGTACTGAGAAACAATTAAGTCCATGATTTGAACAGTAGTCTCACAAGCAATTAATCAGTGAGACCCATGGCTTAACTTTATGTTAATTGACCTCTATGTGATATTAGTGAACTTAAAATAGTTTTTGTATTATACTATAAGTGTGCGGTTACGAAAAGGTGTGATCTATTATATTTGAAGTGTGCTGTCACCAAAATATAAAAAAACATGAGATATCTAAGATAATCACAAGGAATATCTCAACAGTCTCCCCTTTTTGATGATGTATGAAACTTCTTCCGTCTACTATAATTCTGAAAAATAGAAATAAGTAAACATTTTGTGATTCACACAGTGAATGAGTTTAGCAAATGCACAAACAAGATATAGTTAAATGTATAAAAATGTGTCCCCCCTTTAGTGAGACAGTGACATGCATAAACCAAATTAGGAGATACTATTTTTCATCATATATAAGAATATACAAGAATGTTGGAATATATGTCTCCCCCTTTTTGTCATTAATTTAAAAGGTGAATATGTTTGGCGTGATGATGATGATATCCTAAATCTTGATTTCATTTGCTCAGCGAATGGAATTGGTAATTACATATTTTTAGGTAATAAGTAAATATAATTTACACATTACACTTGTCATTTTATGTACAAAACCACATGAAATGATAGATAATCCAGTGATGCTTCAAAGATACAAATTTTATAAAATTCGGAGTGAAATATATTGTCATTCATGTGATTACTTGAGTGTCGATGATGAATTTAAGCGAATTCCATTCTAAATAGGACATTTTTGGTAATTATCGAGGACTTGATAGACATTTGAACAATTTATATAAGTGTAAAATCACAATTATTCACTATAGAGATTTAATTTTTATTTTATGTAAATGTAGGACATGAACAAGTTGATGGCATAGTGGTTAGACCACTCGGACTCTATTGAAGTGACCAGGATTCGATCCTAATAAAAGTAATGACTTGTTTTGCTATGTATCCTCTTCAAGTGGGGCCCACACGCCAACTAAGAGAGAGAATAAGAAGGAAAAAATCAGAAAAATATTTCTAACGAGATAGAAATTCCCCCATTATTTCAAATTTCAAATTTCAAAACCCCTTTATCTTGGAGGAGGTTCCTCCAATTAACGGGAGATTGGGTTTAAATTTAAATTTGAAACTCTCATTTTGAGAGGCAATTTTGAATTTTAAATCTCTCTTATGGGCCAATAAATCTAGGGGATTTTTCATGCACTTTATCTCTCTGCTTTATTTTTTAACTCTCCCTCTCAGTTTTTCTCTCTCCGTGCCCTCTCTTTCTCTCCTTTTTGCATCTCTTTGTCTTTTCCCTCCTCTCTCTTCCCTCGACGCTGCTCTTTCTTTCTCTCTCTCTCCCTTCTCTCTCTTTCTTTCTCTTCCAATGCCACACTCTCTCTCTCTTTCCCTCCTACTTTCTATCCCTCTCCTCCCTCTTTCTCTCCCTCAGCGCCTACCACCTGCTTAGCCTCGCTAGTTAGGCACCAACAGGACACGCGTAGCCGTACTCGAGTTTGCATGGCAGGTGCTTTATCGCCTGTGCCGCCCCATGCGAGGCGTTGCCACCCTGCCGCCTACCACGGGGCACACAAGCGTGCCATTCCACCTCTAGCCGCCATGGCACATTGCACCACAAAGGAACTTTGCACCTCGATTGCTCTACCCTAGTCAACGCCATACAGTGCTCGCTTGCATGCCCTCATGCGCACTCTAGCAAACTTCGCCACCCCTACTTTTTTGTTTAGTAGGTATATCTTTTATCTTGTAATTCTGCATTTTGTTTAAGATGTTTATGTATGATTTTAACAATAAAGTTACCATATTTAAAGTCTTGTTTACTTAACCTCTCTCTCCCTTCTCTCTATTCCAAGTGTGATTGTTACCATTTTTTTTCATTTCAGCATTAGTCTACTTAGTTAGAATTACATAGTTCGATAATGTTAATTAGTAGTTTTGTTATGTCTTAGAAATAATTTTCAACATTAATTAGGTGTGTGAAAATTTTGCAACTTGTTTTGTCCGTTTATTTAATTAGTGTTTTAGTGCTAGAAGTTATGTTTTGATTGATTAGAGTTAAGTAGATAACTTAGTCCCAAGTTTTCAATTTAAGCTTCAAAATCACATTTTAAAAAAATTGGATCAAGAACTCAATACATTCAAAACTAAAATCTATTTCTTTAAGGGATTCGACTTAGACTCACCCTTAACTATTGTTAAGTTAATTTGTGTGAGCCAATTAATTTCAATTTGGTATTTGAGAGATTTAACGACAACTTTGTCGCTATCAATTTTTGGCGCCAGATCCAGGGAAATTAGATTTTTAGTTTTGACAATGTTGGGTCCATTTTGTATACTCATACTTGCATGTTTTTTTTTTTTTTTGCTTTCTTGTTTTGTAGGTACCTTAATAAAAAAGGTCGAAAAAAACCCAAAAAAAATCACTTGGTGAGTTTGGTCCAACTTGGTAAAATTGTCTGTTATATCACATTCGGTAGTTAGTGTTTAAGGCCAGAGGCTAAAAGGTAAACACCTAAGCAGGCTTGTGGTTCCCTAATTAGCTCCCTACGTGAGCAGGGAGAACCTCCCACAACCTATCGCTTACCTAGTTAGCTACAGCACGTATTTGTAAATTTCAATTCAGCCTTAGAGAATTCGCAATATTTTAATTATTAGGTCTGAAGAAACCATACTTTAGAGTCATAGGTTGGTTGTTTAATTAAATTGTTTGAGTTTGAAAAAAAATAAAAAAATCACCCCATAGTGCATGCTTAGTAGGAGATCCCTACACCCTGATCTAGCGGGCAGAATTCCTGAAACAGAGAGACTCCTTTACTGAAATCAAAGAATTTCAATAGCCGAGAATAATGATCTCCCTAAACAGATGAAGAGATATTTCATTCCTAAAGACTATAACTCTTCATCTTATATCCAATTGCCCATTATCCATGCAGCCTATTATGAGATCAAGCCCAGTACTATGCAAATGCTCTCATCTTTCTATGGAAACACCAACGGAGATCCTTAGAAGCATATGGATGAATTTTTGGGATCTGTTCTATAGTGAAAAACCCAAGATTTCATGGAAGATCCCTTCGCCTAATCTTGTTCCCTTTTCTTCCTTAAGGATAAAACTAAATATTGGGCCAAAATGCAATAAGAATTTTTGAAAAAAAAATTCTATCCTATAGAGAGAACTGTAGCAGTCCAAAACTAGTCAGATCACGATGACTATCTGATCGAACCTCCCAGCTACTCGATAGAATTTATAATTAAGTAGAAACACTTAGGGTAGAACATGTAAGAGAGAGAAGTGGCGTTAGGGGCCCCTAGTCTACTGGGGAGCAAAACCCTCTGATGTCTAAGTTTGATGCTAGAAGATGAGATCGTGCTAGGGGTTCTTGTGGTCAATATTGCATACATGTGACCAAAGAAGGTATGGGGCTATATAGTCCTTTGCTCCAGAGATGTCTTTAGGGTGGTTACCTCTAGGGAGACAATCTGCCCATGATCCACTCCCTTTGATTAAGGGAATCATGGGATATTGGGCAATAAGAGATTTGCTTGTGACTAGGGGTAGAACATCATGAAGACCTTCATTAACCGTGCAATGATGTCTTTAACGCATAAGACCTGCCTGATGGCGGGGAAGCATTATGGGTCGCCCCTGAGGGGGGCCTTCATCTTCTCAGGAGGTCGGAAGAAAGTGGTCTTCCAAATCCAGACTCCCAGTCTTCACGTGATCATGTCTTAGATCTCCGAGAGCTGAGTACGTCGGCTCTTCTTAGGCCTCAATAGGTAAGACCGAGACTTTGGGGTCCTATGAGTTGCCGGCTAGTGCTCTCGAGACTTGGGTCCGTACTCTCCGGTTTCTCTCCTTCAGCCCATTATTGGGACCCCAAGTGTAGTGGGAAAAATGAGAACTTTAGCTTAACTAACTAGCTATCATGTAATTATTTGTGACATTTAACCTTTAAATAAAGTGTGACTTTTAAGAATTCATTGTAGTCCTAATTTTCATTATTTGCATTGTTAGCTAAGGGCCTAACAATGATTAAGTTGCAGAGTGTGATAATTATACATTCTTGGACATTACTTGATTGAAATTATATATTACACTTATCATTTTATATGTAAAAGTGTATGGAATAATAGATAATTTTGTGTTCTTTCCAACGATACCAATTTTGTTGAATTCTAAGTTAAAAACGTTGTTATTTCATATGAAAAACTAAATACAGTCCATTTGTGTTTTACAATAACTTTCAAAAGCCGGGAACATTCAAATAATCTTTATCCTGCACAATAATCATTTTTTTCACCAGAAGACTTAAGTTAATTGTTTATGTGTACATGATATAAAAAGATTGTGGCTCAGTTGATTGGACCACTTGGTCGTCACTGGAGTGACCGGGGTTCGAATCTCAGCAAAATACAATTAATTTTTACAGCAAAAGCAAGAAGTTGGGTAGAGTAGACAATTTGTGCACAAAAGGATGTCATAAAGAAATCTCCTCCTCTAAGGATCCCAAAGGTGGCTAGCGGCTCCATCCTTCTCTTTCCTTTTTCTCTATCTCTTCGCTTTTCTAAAAACCCTCTCTCTCTCCTTAAACTCTCCTTCCTCTCTCCTAGGGAACCGAACACCTTCTCTCTCTCCTTCTTTCTCTCACCCTCTAATTTTCTCTCTCTCTCCCTTTCGGTCCTCCCCCACCGAGCTCCCTCTCTCTGTGGTTTTCTCTCTCTGCTCTCTCTGCTCCCTCTCTCTCCCTGTCTCTTCCTTCTCTCTCCCTCTTTCTCCCTCCTCCTCTCTCTTCAGCATTCCCTTCCTCTCTTTCTCTTCCTCTCTATTTCTCTCTCTCCCTCTCTCTGTGTCTCACTCTCTTGCTCCCTCTCTTTCCATGTCTCTTCCTTTCTCTCTCCCACTCTCACTCTTTCTCCCTCCTTCTCTCTCTTCCGCGTTCCCTCCCTCTCTCTTTCTCTTCCTCACTATTTCTCTCTCCCCCTCTCTGCGTCTTCCTCTCTTCCTCCTACGACCTATCTCTCTCCTCTCTCTTCTCTCTCTCTCCCTATCCCTCTCTCTCTCTCCGCACTGTTGGGTGCATTGCCATGTGGCGGTCGTGCATTACACATGCATAGGCAACATCGTCGCCTGCGTTGGGTTCTCTCGTTTCTCCAGATCTTCTACGCAGGGGAAATAAAAATAAAATGGAGATCCGTTCCCGTTTCGAGAAATCTAAAATCCTGATAATTGAATTATCGAATCTTACCGTGTGCAGATTCGAATTCGCAACCGTTCGATTCCGTCGGTGTGACACTGCAAGTCGCGTAAGCGCCTGTCCTCTAGCAGAGTCCATGCGATCCTCCTCGCAATGTATATCCTCATGTTCTTCGTTCTTCGCAGCCCACGAAGTCTCCGCCATTCGTCGCAACGACCGCCGCAACGCGCGGATGATTTCCCGTCGAACGGGAGTCGGAGAAGCGGCGGAGCAAATCCAGGGATCCCGATTCTCCTGGGGCACCAGAGAGAGGGAAAGAGAAAGAGAGGAGGGGGCGGCTAAGGTTAGCAGCAGCTTGGCCTGCTCAGCCTATTCGCTACATTTTATACTAACCGCGCAGTTTTTCATAAAAACCCCCGATTTACATAAAACCCACTTATTTATCCATCGCCTTAAGAATCTTTTGCATGTGACCCTCTGGGCCCAATAGCCAGTCCGATTAATGGCCCAATAAGCCCAGTGACTCCTCACTGGCCTGATTAATCAATTAATAACTCATATTAATTAATTAATCAACTGAATCAATGTCACACATCGAATTCGGACGGGCCTCCGATCACGTTGGGTGCCAAGCAACACTGCGTGAACCTGGAAAGTATTGGGGTTAAGTAACACACTTTTGGAACCTTTCCACCGACAGTTACCGTGTGGATATAATCCTTCATTCGTACAATACTCTTGAATCGACTCAGGGTATAGTGTACTGTAAAACCCTAATCGGTCAACTCACTTGAATTGGATGCCGCTGATGAATATCGTAAAACTCCTTTCCCGATATTAGTGTCCCCCCTGGTCAGGGACTTCTGCGCATCCTTCCTAGAGCATTCTCTCTCTAAGTACCGAGAGCAAATGATTCCTTATTGACACTCAATTCTCTTCTACGGTATTCCATTATACCCGATCCTTAGCTATTTAGAATCCCGTGATTAGATATTCATAAACTAAGGTCAAAACACAGAAGTCTACCGACAAGGTGTCCTTGGTGTCTCAGGTCCGAGGACCATCCACACAACTACGACAATAGAAGCAAGCTGGTTGATAGTGAGGTACAGTACCATCCAGCAATTCAGTCGGATCAGTTCAGTGAACTCATCCTCTAATGAGCACCTACAGATTCACCTTAGTGTCTCCACACAAGTGACTTATAAGATCAGTCACCTTTATCATATGAGCGGGAGTAATCTGTACTAGTGTAACTGGATATCTGATGTCCTTCTCGGATATCCTCCGACTAGGAACGATTAAGAATATGTGTGTTTAAGTGATCAGTCTCACTAGTATGATTTCATCATAATCTGATCATTATCGCACATATTCACGGACTTCATTATAAGACGATAATTAATACGATTTACACACAATGAATATAATGTCATTTTATTAATAAATGAATGAGATTACAAAGTTATATTGGCTTGTAGGCCACTTAAGACTTATAATCTCCTACTTGGACTAAAGCCAATCACCTTTATACAGTAAACCTATAGACTCTAGGTGACACTCAAACACAATTTGAGCCAACGGCTTTGTCAGTGGATCTTCTACATTGTCGACAGATGGAACTCTTTCCACCACTACATCTCCTCTGGATATGGTTTCTCTGATAAGATGAAAGCGCCTCAGAATATGCTTCGATTTCTGATGAGACAATGGCTCTTTCACTTGTGCAATGGCTCCATTGTTGTCGCACAACAGCGGAACAGGTTCAGAGATACTGGGAACTACGCCGAGGTCGGTGATGAATTTCTTCAACCACATTGCTTCCTTGGCGGCTTCAGCTGTAGTGATGTACTTAGCTCAGTCGTCGAATCTGCAGTGGTTGCTTGCTTGGAACTCTTCCAGCACACTGCGCCTCCGTTTAATTTAAACACAAATCCAAACGTAGACTTGCTATCATCTGGATCTGATTGGAAACTCAAGTCAGTAAAGTCTCGTAGTTTCAAGTCACCTTGTCTATAGACAAGAAACATATCCTTAGTTCTTCTCAAGTACTTAAGGATACATTTCATTGCCTTTCAGTGCTCTTCGCCTGGATCAGCATGAAATCTACTCGTAACACTTAGAGCATATGCAACATCAGGCCGTGTACATACCATGGCATACATGATAGATCATATGGCAGAGGCATAGGGTACTCTATCTATGAGTGCCCTCTCATCAGGAGTCTTAGGAGACTGCTCCTTTGTGAGATTAATTCCATGTCTCATCGATATGAGACCACTCTTGGAATTTTTCATGCCAAACCTTTTGACTATGGTATCTATGTACAAGGATTGGGTCATTCCAAGCATCCTCTTTGATCTATCTCTATAGATCCGTATTCCCAATACGTAGGATGCTTCTCCCAAATCCTTCATAGAGAAGTTTTTCGACAGCCAGATCTTTACTGATGACATCATAGCTACATCATTCCCAATGAGTAGTATGTCATCTACGTAAAGAACTAGAAAAGTGACTGCACTCCCACTGGTCTTCTTGTACACACAAGGCTCATCTTCATTCTTAATGAAGTCATAAGACTTGACAGCCTCGTCAAATCTTATGTTCCAGCTCCGGGAAGCCTGCTTCAGTCCATAAATGGACCTCTGAAGCTTGACACTTTATCTGGAGATTCTTTGGATGTGAAACCTTCTGGTTGTATCATATACACCTCCTCCTCAAGGTTGCCATTGAGGAAGGCAGTCTTTACATCTATCTGCTAGATTTCGTATTCAAAATGTGCAACAATGGTGAGTAGAACTATGATCGACTTTATCATGGTAATTGGTGAGGAAGTCTCGTCATAGTCAATTCCTTGCCTTTGACGATATCTCTTTGCCACCAACCTTGCCCTATAAGTATCGATCCATCCATCAGCACCAATCTTTCTCTTAAAGATCCACTTGCATCCGATAGGTACAATATCCTCGGAGAAGTCCTCCAAGTTCCAAACATGGTTGATGTACATGGACTGGATTTCTGAGTTCACGGCTTCTGGCCATTTCCCAGCTTCTGGGCCTTCTATGGCCTTCTGGTAGGTTTTAGGATCATCATCATCATTATATTCTACCTTAGACTTACCTTCAGCGATATGTCCCACATATCGTTCGGGTAGTCGGTAATCTACCAGATCTACGAGGTTCATTTGTGTGTACCTGAACTGTAACGACCCGCCACCCTATAATCGGGTATCCGATTACTAAATGGGTACCGAATCATTAATTTGGAACCAAACCAGGATCTAAGTAAGTCTGGGAAATAAACAATAAACTAAGCTAAACATTCACATCGCATTGAATTGAAAGGAAAATGCAGGAATTAAAAGTTATTACAATGCGACTCGATACAGCAAATAATTACATATTCCAACAGAAAAGAAATAATTAAGCATACAGGCCAGAAATAAAGGTAACAACTACGTCGGGGCATACCCCGGAACAACAACTGACGGCGCGCGACACACAGCAGCACACCCCTCGCTAAGTCTGCCTGGAGTCCTAACCTAAAAACCGCAGGGGTGAGTCTCAACGAAAAGTCTCAGTAGGGATCCTTCAATCCCCCACTGCCCACTCACACACCCACAAGTAGCAGGACACAGCTGAAGGTACAATAACAAGTAAAGCAGAAATTACTACTCCTAATTCTCGATATGAATCACATGCATTCGAAGTATATATAACATGCATATCTCTAAAACCAGTCTACCAGGGAACTTACAATGTCTCGGCAAAACACGCCAACCACACGAACAAAGGTGAGAAACACCGACCCGCTAAGACCAAACAGTAACCCCTCGGATAGCACTCTAGCTACTCCGGCCCAACTGGCTCAGGTGGTTACTCCTTCCCTCAGAACGAGTGACACTCAAAAGGTACCACACCCACACCGGTACTAGCTAACCCCGGGGTCCACCAGGTGACCCTCACTAGGCGTCACCCAGCCACACCCACACCGGCGCTGTGCTCCACCCACACCAGCACAGGGTGATAAAGCGCTATAACTGTCATTCTAGGTCCACAAAAGTTCAAAACACAGCACAGTGAGAAGTCCACGGTCGCATGCAACACCACGCGTACGATCCGGTTACAATGAATCCATCATCATTGAGTATAATTTAAAGCATGCCTTTAACCAACTAATTACATGTCTAACAGTGTAAGCACATTATAATAGCATGAATTAGTGTGATTCTGTCTTGAATCGCGTCGACCAAGGCTGACGCCATTCAAGTCTCCTAAACTGCTTCACAGAAACTCAGCCTCAGTTGCAGAACCTGGCGCAAAACGCGTCGCCACAGGTAGCCACCTTTCGCTGCCCCTAGTCGCCTTTTAGCGACCGAAAACAGGGACAGGCCAAGGGGTGATTTTTACTAAAATGCGTCGTCGACGCAAGACGCCTATTGAAGGGCGTCGCTGTACCCGGACGCTAGTCAGTCCGGGAACAGGGTCTGTTAATGGGTTAAATCGCATCGTGTGTGGGCGCCGCCTTTCTAAAAGGCATCGCTTCACCTCGACGCCATTTAGCCCCGACAGACAGGTTCTCTCCTTGCTTCCCCCAATCCTCGAGGTGTGATTTCTCCCCCAAAACGCGTAGAAAAGGCACAAAACATAGAGGGGGAAGGAGGAGAATCCATCTACCCATTAGAACACCCAATTTTTCATACATCCACTTAGCGTTTTCACCCCGAAAAGCACCCCAAAGCATGCTTCAAATGGTGGAAAACCTGGTTTCAAACGAAAATGCACTGGGGATAGTCACCCTACCGGTTACTTGAACTCCTCCAAACTCCAAGCCGCCCACCCGTCTCGCCCCACGCCGCCGCCGGTACCGCCGAGGTCGTCGTTACTCCACCGGGACGTCGGCCGCCGTCCGGAGAGAAAACGCCGCGGAGGAGGTGGTGGTGGTAGTGGTGGGAGTTAGGAGGTCGATGGAGTGGAGGGAGAGATGAAATGGTGGGAGGAAAAGAGGGAGGGGAAGGAGGCGCCGCCGGAATCGCCGGAGGAAGGGAGGAGAGAGAGAAAAAGAAGAAATGAGGGAAAGGAAGGAGGGTTCGCGGGGGTAACCAGAAACTGGCTAAAACGCGTCGAGCTGTACGGATGCCTATCAGTCGACATGACGGGCCGCTCTGACAGAAGTCTGAAACGCGTCGTCAATACAAGACGCCGTTCAGAAGATAAGACTGGCGCCGTACACTGACAACCCAGGGTCGTAGTCTGAAAGGCGTCGTCCCTCGCGGACGCCGTTCAGACGACACGACAGGGCCGTACGCTCGCGGCCCAAAGCCAGCCCACGTGGCACCCACGTGGCACAAACTAAAATGCGTCTGCAATGCTGGACGCCGTTTAAACCGTGTCGAGCGGGCTCGACGCGAAATAGAATAGAGTCTCAGCCCCATCAGGGCCTAAACTATAGGGTCCGACCCCGAAAACCGGATCCGAAAACCTCAGTCCTTACATTAACAGATTCAGGAACTGATATCTCATCTAATAATAATGCAGCTGTTTGGGGATCTGGAACCTCTTCCAGTACTATTTTACACCCACTGTCCTCCTGGAGAAGGTATTCCTCTTCCAGGAAGATAACTTTCCTAGCGACAAATACCTTCTATTCACCAGGATGGTAAAAATAGTATCCAAAGATTTTCTTTGGATATCCTACAAACCTGCATTTATCAGTTCGTGATTCCAGCTTGTCTGGATCATTCCTCTTTACATGAGCAGGACAACTCTGTAAGTGCTCAAATTAGGGGTGTGATTATCATGAAAAAATTATGTTAATTATGTGACAAATAAACCTATTAAAAACTAAGTGAATGTGATCGCCAGAAACTTTTAACTAAAAAATTCCAAAAGAAAAGATTGATCGTCTACCTGTTTCAGAATTGGGAGATGTTGGAGTCCTTGATTCCCCTCCTTCAGCCGGCTGAAGAAAGAGAGCCCTTCTGACTTTGTTCTTACTTTAGATGCTTATCGGACTTTGAGGATCGTCCATATTTTCTTTTCTTATTGATTCTCTCCTCTTTATCTCCTTTTGTACCTTGCAACAAACAAATATGAAAGTAAATAATAAGAACTCAAGTAGAGATAGTATCTATTCTAATAAAGATTCTGATCATGCAATTTGAACAAAGAACTCACTTGTTTGATGGTCTTTTAAACTCCTTAAACAAATAGGTTTGGAATCATGCTAATGAGTGTGTGTTGCATGGAGTGATGTGATGAAAATATGATGCTGATGTGATGAAAGTATGAGAAAGATGCAGAAATCAATTAAGAACTAAGTTGGATGACCCCTGTAAAACCTTGGTTCTTGAATAGATCTTGAAAGGACGAAGAATAGATGAGGAAAAGATGCAGACTCCTAGAAGCAGCAGCACTTCAATCCTTCAGCGTCTGGACGTCGTCTCCTTCTTGGATCACTCAAAATTATCACTAATAATCACTATCATCACTAACTTTTTAATGACCAAGGGGTTGGATATTTATAGGCTTAAGTTCACGCATCTGCGGTTACTTAAAGATTAACATGAAGGATTTTGAAGTTTATCCAACTAAGAAATAGATAAACACAGCCTGATTCATCATTATCTGTAATTACCTAAAACGTGTTGCCCATGGGAGACGACTTTTAGACTAATTAAGATAAGGATAAACATCGGGAAGGAGAGATAGAAACAACTTAGGAAACCTAAATGGCGTCGTGAATGGCAGACGTCTTTTAGTTCATTAATAAATTAATTAAAAATAAGATTAATAATCAAAATAAGAATTAAATCCTAAATGGCGTCTACAGAGGTCGACATCTTTTAGACTTTTTTCATATTTGATTAAAATCTGAGTATAAAATGAATTTTTTTAATAAACTTAAATTATGTCTATCTGACCGATGTCATTTAGATAATTAATCCAGAAAGATTAATAAAAATTAACTAATGATCAAATATCAGACCATTTTGAGGCATTATTACATGACATGAAACTTACTCAAAGTAATGTCAAAATTAGCGTGTCTATAGCTGCCTCACCTTGGCATCGTCTTTGCAAGGGAGTGAAATGAAATAGAATGTACTGAAAAGGTGATCTAAGGTGTAATGAGACACACTCTCAACATCACATGATTGAAATTTTTCTCAAAATCATCAATGAAGATAACTCAAGAATATCAATGAAATAAATCCTGTTTGGATGAAATAGACTATGAAATAAAATAAGGTCGATCAACCTCCACGGATTGGGAAGTACCCCAGGTCATAAACACTGCAGGTTTCATCATGGGGAGCGATTGCCAGCCAATGTGGACGTGCTGCAACCATGATGGATCTTAAAAAGAAACAAGAAATGTTGGATAAAGAATCCAAGAAATGATAGAATTCCATGGATATCTTCAAGCGAACCTCAAAGATAATCAAGATATTCAATTTAGAATTGAATATTTCATATCATGTTAGAATTATTTGATCAATGGTCTGAAACTTAATCAAGAATTAATTCTTATCATAATTATATCAAAGTCCTACATGATGCATGCTGGACTAAAAGAAAAATATAAAGTCAAATAAAAGTATAACTTAATCAAGGATAATATTATTAAATTGTCATTAATGAGTCAAGATACCAATTCTTGTAATTCAGTGCTAAGCCGAAGCTCGTTTATCCACGCACCGTTTCACAAAAGCGGAACTATCGTTCTTACTAATTAACAATCCAGCGGCCTATTCGTGCGATTAAGAATTCTCTGGAATTATCACCGTTTTTGTTGAAGGGAAATTCAAATTCTAGTTTCACCAAAACCACAAGGTCTTTAACATAATCTAATAAATATTTAACATATAGTAATGATAATGCAAATTAATCACATGAAAGAGTACAAAGGACAGAAATAACCGTCTTTTTAGCCACGGTAGGGACTCATAAACTCCTACAGTGGGATCTTTTTGAATTTTCAGCTTCATTTGGATTTTCCTGAATTTCCTGCACTTAAAAATTCATCAGTAAATATTTAACTAAGCATAAAAAATATGGAGACACATCGAATTTCGGGCAAATAACAAAAAACCCTGAAACACGTCGTGTCGCGTCGACGTCCTTAAGATTAACCAAAACGCGTTGCTGTTCAACGACGCCTTTTTAGTCGCAAAAACAAGTTCTGGCTAACCTTTACCCAGATTCCAACTCTTCCCATACTTATCTCTTCTCCAGTCCGGAAAAGCCTTCCTAGAATCGTAAATCCCTCTATATAAACTCCATAAACTTGTATCAAGGCATCCCTAACACAATCTAGAGATTAAAGTTAGATATTTTCTTCAAAGTTCAAGGATTTTCAAGGTTTCAAGGCTTCAAGAAGGAAAAGTTTCAAGAACAAGATGGATTCTTCAAGCAAGAGGATGAAGAAGTCACTAGAGAAACTCTTCGACGTGAAAGATCATTTAAGTGGAAGAGATCCTAACCTCCAAGTAAGTTAAATCCTTTTTTCCTTCAATCCTTCCTTCTTCAATTTCCCTTTTTTTCTCCACGTTCTTCAAGTTCTTCATAGCAATTCTCCCTTCTATTTTCTAGGTATATCCTTTGTTTCCCGGCCCAAGGAAATTCACATCTCTCCCTTGGATTCGAAAGCTTGCTAAAAGTATCATAATTTTCATACAATCCTTTGTTTCCAAGTGGAACATCCAAGGTCAAGTAGTTCATGCGAAGCACTACAAAAGTTCAAACGTAGACTAGGCAGCTATGGGTGCTTTGATTGAATTATGGCATCCTCAAATCCATACCTTCCTTTTTCCTGAATTTGAATGCACTATTCTTCTAGAAGAGGTTGAACTCTTATTGAGCCTTCCCAAAATCAAGTTGAACAACAACAATGAAGTGAACCAGAATAAGATGGCTCTTATGAGGGAAAAGATCACAGGTCATCAATTGTTGATGAAGATCATGAAGGATCCAAAAGAAGTTAAAGGATGCCTCACCAAGAAAGGAATCAATCTTGCTAAGTTAGCAGAGTGAACTTTGTACGAGATTAAATATCTTAGAGAGGATGACACTGAGAACGTGATGAAAGCATTCACTACGTGCCTAGTTGGAGCTTTGTTCTTTCCTGCTCAAGATAACATACTAGAAGATGATCAAGTCAGTACAATCTGCGAGATCTTTGAGGGAAGATAAATTGGCACAACGATTCTAGCCTATCTCTATAGTGGGCTCTCTATAGCGTCTATAGGTCAGCCTCCCTATGGTTGCATGCTTCTCTTCGCTCTATGGGTTGAGTTGCACTTCAAGTTTGAATATCACACTAGAAATTCTACAAGACCATCTAAAATCTATCATAATAGCCCTATCTTCCATATCTCCAACATCGTCAAATTCAATGAGAAGATGATCAATCGAGTGCCAAAACTCAAGACTCGAGCGGACTGGAGAGATTATCTGAAAAGAATGCCAACATATGGATTTGATTCCTCGACACTTGCACTCGTAGGAAAGCCAATTCGAGTACGTCGTGCAGCGGGTGCAAAGCTTAAACTGATCGGGGCTACTGAGTTCGTGCTGTACGATCCTCATCGCTGCTATACTCAACTCAGCCTGCCTCGCCATGAATTCCCTGAGTTTTCCCATACATCTTCAATCAAGAAGCGTGCCTTGGAATCCGATAAAGATTATGAAGCTACTGAACTTATAGTCACATTATGGAAGATTAGCTTCAATCATCGTGTGAAATCCTCTCAGAATGCTCATAGAGGCTTAACCTATCCATATGTAATGGGGCTTCAGGATATTCGTCCTTAAATGTTCTCTTTTCTTTTCCTTTTATGATATAATAAAGAATTTATTTCAATAAAGAATTGTTCCTTTATGTCTCGACATCTATCCTCAATATTCTATGACTTGTTCAAGATTTTTTCTTAAGTAAAACTTGATTTTTTCTTAAAATATTGCAATTCGGGTTTACTTAATGCAAAACGCGTCCACTCAGAAAGATGCCTTTTAAACCAAAATTCATTTTCCAAAAATCAGAGATTAATCCTGAAAATCTCGAATGATGCTTAAAATGCGTCCACCTGAGTAGACGCCTTTCAGTCAAAAATCCTTTTCCAAAAATTAGAGATTAAACCTAAAAATCCCGAATTATGCTTAAAACCCGTCTATTGTGCTAGACGTGTTTCAATTCTCTCTCTTGATTTTCTCCAGAATTCTGCCATTAACGCGTCGTGAAGTGTAGACGCTTTTAATCATCATGCCTTGCACTGTTCTGACCAGTATTGGCAGTTTAAACTGAAACGCGTTGTAGTGTGTGTACGCCTTTTGATCAATTTCAAACCTCTGTCCTTTGCCACCTCAGTTTATGCGTCTTGAATGGCATCGCTGTACCCCGACGCGTTTCAACTTCTCCAAACAAAAACCACGAAAACCCCCCTTTCTTCCTCATTTTCTCAAACTCTCTTCTCTTTCTTCCCGAGCTCCGGCGATCACCCGGCGATCTCCGGCCATCCTCCTCTCCTCCAGCGATCTCTTCTCTTCCTCTCATTCTCTTCTCCACCCGAGCCTTATCTCTCTCAAACTCTCTCTTCCTCTCTAGCCCTCTCTCCCTCTCTAGTTCTCTCTCTCAAACTCTCAAGCTCTTGTTTTTCTCCCATGGAACAAGGAGAGGGATCACGCAAAGCCAAAGTCATGGCGAAGAGGCGGCGGACGGCCTCCCTTGCGGTGGTTCCAACGGCGAAGAAGGTTCCCGAAGAAGCGCCGGCCAACCTTGTGGTGGTGGCGGCGTTTTTGGAGGAGGAAGAGGCTCCTCCGGTGCCCGTGGCTGAAGAAAAAGGAGGGGAGGGCGACCTCCACCTGGTAAGCTCCCTGTGTGATTGAAAGGGATGAGAAAAAGAGGGAGAAAGGGGTTTTTTGGAAGAACTCGAAATCGGGTTTTAATGGCGTCTAGACCAGTTGACGCGTTTCAAAAGGCGTCCACATGGTCCGACGCCATTCAAACTGAAATGGAATTTTTAAATAGGCTTAAATTGCGTCAAGGTTTGTGGACGTCTTTCAATAGGCGTCCAAGTGCCTTGACGCCTTTCAATTTTTATTGATTTTCTATGTCTATTAACTGATGGACTTCTTGTTTTATTTGCAGGGGACAATGAGGGCCAGAATATCAATGGACTTAGTGATAGGAGCATACAGAGGACTCCCGGATTTCCAGAAGGTGCGCCTGCGAAGAATGGGGTTTGGCGAGATCTTAGATATCGAGCCATTTTAGCTCGATCTGGTACTGTTGCAGGCGCTCAGGGAGCGTTGGCATGCAGAGAGTCGGGCATTCCTAATGCCCTGGGGACACATGATCCCCACCCTGGAGGATGTGGCCATGATTACTGGCCTGAGGGTAGAGGGCTTACCGGTGAGCGGGCTGACCTACCCTGATTACCGTGGGATGGCAGAGGCCCTATTAGGTATAGAGGTCTCTAGCTTAGATAGAGAGTCTAGGATGTTAGTTTAGGTGGCCTACAAGCCAATCTGACTATGTAAATCTCATTCAATTTATTAATAAAATGGCACAATATTCATTATGTGTAAATCGCATTAATTATCGTTTCATAATGAAGTCCGTGGATATGTGCTATAGTGATCAGATTATGATGAGATCAAACTAATGAGACTGATCACTTAAACACACATATTCTTAATTGTTCCTAGTCGGAGGATATCCGAGAAGGACATCGGATATCCGGTTAGACTAGTACAGATTACTCCTGCTCATATGATGAGGGTGACTGATCTCATAAGTCACTTGTGTGGAGACACTAAGGCGAATCTGTAGGTGCTCATTGGAGAATGAGTTCACTGAACTGATCCGATTGAATCGCTGGATGGTATTGTACCTCACTGTCAACCAGCTTGATTCTATTGTCGTAGTTGCGTGGATGGTCCTCGGACCTGAGACACCAAGGACACCTTGTCGGTGGACTTCTGTGCTTTGACCTTGGTTTACGAATCTCTAGCCATGGGATTCTAATACGCCAAGGATTGGGTACAGCGGAATACCGTCGAAGGGAATTGTGTGTCAATAAGGAATCATTCGCTCTCGGTACTTAGAGAGATAATGCTCTAAGAAGGATGCGCGAAAGTCCCTGGCCAGGGCGGACGATAATGTAGGGAAAGGAGTTTTCCGATATTTATCAGCAGCATCCAATCCAAGTGAGTCGACCGGTTAGGGTTTGACAGCTCGCCATACCCTTAGTTGACTCGAGAGCATTGTACGAATGAAGGATTATATCCACACGGTAACTATCGGCGGAAAGGTTCCAAGAGTGAGTTACTTAACCCCAAATACCTTCCGGGTTCACGCGGTGTTGCTTGGCACCCAACGTGATCGGAGGCCCGGTCGAATTCGATGTGCGACATCAATTCGATTGATTAATTGATTAATAAAGGATTATTAATTAATTAATAAAGCCAGTGGGGAGTCACTGGGCTTGTTGGGCCATTAACTTGACTGGTACTTGGGCCTAGAGGGTCACACGCAAATGATTCTCAAGGCGATGGATAAATAAGTGGGTTTTATACAAATCGGGGGTTTTTATGAAAAACCGTGCGGTTAGTATAAAACATAGCGAACGGGCTGAGCAGGCCAAGCTGCTGCTAACCCTAGCCGCCCCTCCTCAGTTTCTTTCTTTCTCTGGTGTCCAGGCAGATCCAGATCTGCTCCGCCGCTTCTCCGAATCCCGTTCGACGGGAAATCGTCCGCGCGTTGCGGCGAACGGCGGAGGCTTCGTGCGCTGTGAAGAACGAGGAACTCGAGGATATCCGTCGCGGGGAGGATCGCGTGGACTTCGCTAGAGGCCGGGCGCTTGCGCGGCTTGCGGTGTTACACCGACGGAACCAAACGGTTGCAGATTCGAATCCGCACACGGTGAGAACTTCGATAATCCGATTATCGTATTTTAGATTTTGAAACGGGAACGGATTGCTGTAAATAATTTTAGTTTCCGCTGCGTGAGCGATCCGGAGAAACCGAGAAAACCCAACAGTGGTATCAGAGCCAGGTTCCACTGTTTCTCGTCCCCTTTCGGTTTCCGAAATTAATTTTTCTTGAGTTATTCCATGCGTTTAATCCGATTAAAATGACGGAATAGTATTCATAAGATGAACACAAATAATTTGATTTTTTTTCTGTGATTTTTCAGATTTTATTTGGGGTTTTTCGTGTTCTTCGTGGGACGAAGAACGGCGTGGTTTAGCGGCTTCAGTCCGGCAACCCCATGCGATGGGGAGGTGTCCCGAGGTCCTAGTATGACAAGTGATCATGTCGGGCATCAACAACATCAATCACCGGCGGCTAAAAGCCTACTGGGAAGATCGGATCTGTGCATCATGGCCTTCATTTTCTTGTTTTTTAAAAACCAGGTTTTGGGCATCGGATGCATCTCAAAGATGCCCTCGCTGGCGCCGATGGTACCCGACGGCGCTGGGGGTCACCGGCGTGGGCGGTCGGCGCCGGGGATCCTGCCGCCGGGCGGCGCGGCGTTGGCCAGCCGCCGGCCACTAACCTGCTGGCCCATTTTAGGGTTTCGGCTGTTGGGCGTTTGGGGAAGAAGGGGCTTCTCCGAGGGGCCTCGCCGGCGATGGGGGGGCCCGTCGGCAAGGGGAGGCTACACCGGCCATGCTGGCCGTCGCTGTGGCCTAGCCACCGGGGGGCGCCGTAGAGCCCCGCCGCCGGTTTCCCTTTCCTGCAACGCAGGTTAGGGTTTCCAATGGGAGGCCGTCGGGTTCGGGGTTGGGGATGGGCCAGTTCAGGGCCTGGGCCGAATGGGACCGGTCTAGGCGGTCTGGGCGGCTGGTTCATCTAGATACCAAGCTGGTTCGAGCCATGGCTTGACCCTGGCCGAGCCAGGGGCTCGGGCCAGGAGAGCCCAGCTGGCTTGGCCAGTTCTCTTACTACAACCCCTCCTTTTAAGTCCCATATAAAACCCCTAAAACCCCATGCCTAAATTATGAAATTAAAATCTGATATTAATTTAAAATTCAAAATGGTTTTGATATTTAAATTTATTAATCAATTTTAATTATTTGGGCATAATGATTTTAATCATGTTAATTAGCAATTAGATGAAATATGATTAGAGTTAATTATTAGCATAAAGGTTAAGCTAATAATTATCCTTAATTATCTAATTTAATTGTTGAATTAGTGATTAATATTTAATAATCTAAATGTTAGATCATTATCTATTAATACATCTAATTGTTAATTAATATTAGAGTTAGTTATTGATTTAATTGTTAAATTAATAATTAAATTAAACAACTAATTTAAATGTTAAATTAGTAATCCTTGATTATTTATTGTTAATCATTAATTTAATAGTTAAATTAATGTTAACTTTAATTACCTAATCTAAGAGTTAGATTAATTAATTATTAATTAGTTAGTGTTAATTATTGGTTTAAGAGTTAAATTAATAATTAACATTAATTGGCTAATCTAAGTGTTAGATTAGTAGTTAATAATTAATTTCGTTGATTGTTAATTTAAGTGTTAAATTATTAATTAACTTTATTGGATTAATCTAAGAGTTAGATTAGTCTTTAAATAGTCTAATTGTTAGATTATTAATGGGGTTTAATCTAAGTGTTAGATTATTAGAAATGTTCTAATTTGCATGGAATAATCTGGAATTATTAATTCGGAGTGTGTGCGCATGTGATGTGTGTTTAATGCTTTTAAATTTAGATTTAATTGCATGTTAAGTTAATAAAATGAGTTTTCAAAATTCAAATACCAATTTTGATTGGATCCCAGCTTTCTGAAAGCCAAAACTTATTTATTTTGAAAACTCTTTTATTTTAGCCATGTGATACGCTGAATCATGTGTGGGATGTTTAAAACACACCGTGGTCATGGATATGCACTTAATTTATTAGTCATGTGATGAATAGATTATGTGGATCGTGGATGTATGTTTGATTATTAATTGTTAATAAATAGAGGTCTGCGCACCTCTCTCTCTCATACTCCGATGTATTTCTACCTCCCTCTCTCTTGTACTCGCCATAAGGCCTTCTTCAATTTACTTGTAAATTCTAGAATTTAAATGTAATATGATTGAGGCAACCGAGGAAGGAGTGAGGACGATCCACAGTTACGACCAGGAAGGCGAAAAGATGGAGATCTCTTGCCTATGTACTTGCAGGTTATCTAATATAATTGTTGTGTTAGATTGTGTGTGCGTTTGACTGTTGGCTCTAGTCAAACGCACTGTGCTATCCATGACCACACTAATGACATGTATGTGATGCATTGTTTTCTTTTGATTATGAATCAAAGTAGGTTATAGTATTTAGTAAATATATACGATATATTTATACTATCGCCTAGGAGAGACCAAGATAAAAGTTATCTAAATACCCTCAGATAAACTCTAAGCCGTAACGTGAGTAGTTAAGAACTTACCGCATGGTCCACCATCGTTATAGTCATAGGATTCGAATCACTTTAGGTAGGTTTGTTGTGCTATCCACAAGGCCTGCTTAATTGGGAGGAAAAACTGTGGCTATGACATTAGATGCCTATTGATCGGGGTAGAGGAGCCATGTAGCTTAGTTGTGCTATCCACAAGGGCTGCATGCAAATCTATGCTCGTCGCGTAACGATGGTTAGCTTAGACTAAAATTAGTGGTTTGTTGTGCTATCCACAAGGCCATTAAATCTCTGGGGACCGAAGCCATGATCAGATATTGCAAGGAGTTGCAAGTCCCATGAGTTGGGTGCTCTCTGATTGTATTACAGTTTGTTGTGCTATCCACAAGGCTGTAGTGCAAGTCATTAAGATTCTGATCCCTACTAGGAGACTGTCGGCGTCTCCCGTTCTGTATAACTGAGGGTTATACAGTTCGTCGAAAATTAGTGGGAGTTAAACTTGAACAAAAGACCATGTCTTGTTTTAAATTTTAATAATTGAACATTTGCTAAATAGATTTTACTTATCTCCTGTAGGGAATTATGTCGTCGAATAACTTACTCCGTGGCATACTTGATGCCCTTTTGACTTACCTGATCTACTCGGATTGGTTCAAAAACCTGAAGAATGTCTTCAGATCTGAGCACAATAACTTTGTCCCTGGAGCTGATCCTCTTGCTGAATCGGCATTGGATGCCCCTGAAGCAGAGATGATAGCTAACGATAAAAGATCGAAAGACAAAGGCAAAAGAGTAGTGAAGGGTGACTGCTTCTACTATAAGCAGTATGGTCATTGGAAGAGGAACTGTAAGGAGTTCCTTAATGATAAAGCTCACAGAAGAGTGAAGCTGTCTGAAGCTTCAGATATCTACATGATAGATATCAACTTGTCAGTAAGAGATTCCACATCTTGAGTATTGGATACCGGATGTGCTTCTCATATCTGTCATGATGTGCAGATGCTGACAAGTAAGCGCAAGCTGAGACAAGGTGAGGTGGAATTGAGGCTAGGAAACGGCGCAAAAGTTGCGGCGATTGCTGTTGGGACAGCAAACCTCAGGCTTCCATCGGGAGACACCTTACTATTAGAGGATTGTTATTATGTTCCTAGCATAATAAAGAACATCATATCAATATCTTATTTGGACAAGATAGGATATAGGTTGACTATTGAGAATAGAAGTTGTTCGATTTGTTATGGTAATAAATCAATAGCTTTAACATCTTTAGTCAACGGTCTATATCTATTAGATGTTTCTTATTACAATCTTCAAATTGATAATGCTCTTAAGAAGAGCAAGAATTGTGTGAACCAGGCCTACATGTGGCATTGTAGACTTGGGCACATTGGCGAAAACAGGTTGCAAAAGTTGCACAAGCATGGTTACTTAACAGCATTCGATTATGAATCGTTTGCAACATGCGAATCCTGCCTTATGTGAAAGATGGCAAAATCTCTATTTACTGGACATGGAGAACGTGCCAAGGATATTATGGAACTAATACATTCGGATGTATGTGGTCCCATGTCTACCCAAGACAAAGGTGGCTTTTCATACTTCATCACGTTCACCGATGACTTCTCAAGATTTGGCTATGTGTACTTTATGAAGTACAAATCGGAAGCATTTGAAAAGTTCAAGGAGTTCAAGAATGAGGTGGAGAAGCAGTTAGGAAAGAGTATTAAAGCTCTTCGATCAGATCGAGGAGGAGAATACTTGAGTACTAATTTCACACAATTCTTAAAGGATAATGGTATCCTTTCTCAGCTGACCCCTCCATATACACCACAGATGAATGGTGTATCAGAAAGGAGGAATCGCACCTTGTTGGACATTGTGCGATCCATGATGAGCTTTTCAGGATTACCAGTGTCCCTCTGGGGGTATGCTCTAGAGTCAGCAACATACTTACTGAACAGAGTACCCAGCAAGTCTGTGGCCTCTACTCCATATGAGATATGGAAAGGCAGGAAACCAGAATTTAAACATGTTAAAGTATGGGGTTGTCCTGCTCATGTAAAGAGGCATGATCCAGACAAGCTGGAATCACGAACTGATAAATGCAGGTTTGTGGGATATCCAAAGGAAACCTTTGGATACTATTTTTTCCATCCTGGTGAACAAAAGGTGTTTGTCGCCAGGAAAGCTGTTTTCCTGGAAAAGGAATACCTTCTTCAGGAGAACAGTGAGAGTAAAATAGAACCGGAAGATGTTTCAGATCCCCAAACAGCTGCATTATCATCAGATGAGATATCAGTTCCTGAATCTGTTCAAGTACACACAGATGAGCCTCGTAGATCTGGTAGAATACCTAGACTACCCGAACGATATGTGGACATATTGCTGAAGGTGAGTCCAAGGTGGAATATAAGGAGGATGATGATCCTAAAACCTACCAGGAGGCTATAGAAGGCCCAGAAGCCGGAAAATGGCGAGAAGCCATGAACTCAGAAATCCAGTCCATGTACACCAACCAAGTTTGGAACTTGGAGGACTTGCCCGAGGGTATTGTACCCATCGGTTGCAAGTGGATCTTTAAGAGAAAGATCGGTGCTGATGGACGGATCGACACTCATAAGGCAAGGTTGGTGGCAAAGGGATATCGTCAATGGCAAGAAATTGACTATGACGAGACTTTCTCACCAGTTGCCATGATAAAGTCGATCAGAGTTCTGCTCGCCATTCTGCACATTTTGATTATGAAATCTGGCAGGTGGATGTGAAGACTGCCTTCCTCAATGGTAACCTTGAGGAGGAGGTGTATATGATACAACTAGAAGGTTTCACATCCAAAGAATCTCCAGATAAAGTGTGCAAGCTTCAAAGGTCCATTTATGGACTGAAGCAGGCTTCCCGGAGCTGGAACATAAGATTTGACGAGGCTGTCAAGTCTTATGACTTTATTAAGAATGAAGATAAGCCTTGTATGTATAAGAAGACCAGTGGGAGTGCAGTCACTTTTCTAGTTCTTTACGTAGATGACATACTACTCATTGGGAATGATGTAGCTATGATGTCATCAGTAAAGATCTAGCTGTCGAAAAACTTCTCCATGAAGGATTTGGGAGAAGCATCCTACGTATTGGGAATACGGATCTATAGAGATAGATCAAATAGGATGCTTGGAATGACCCAATCCTGGTACATAGATACCATAGTCAAAAGGTTTGGCATGGAAAATTCCAAGAGAGGTTTCATACCGATGCGACATGGAATTAGTCTCTCAAAGGAGCAGTCTCCTAAGACTCCTGATGAGAGGGCATTCATGGATAGAATACCCTATGCCTCTGCCATAGGATCTATCATGTATGCCATGGTATGTACACGGCCTGATGTTGCATTTGCTCTAAGTGTTACGAGCAGATTTCAGGCTGATCCAGGCGAAGAGCACAGGAAGGCAGTGAAATGCATCCTTAAGTACTTGAGAAGAACTAAGGATATGTTTCTTGTCTATGGAGGAGGTGACTTGAAACTGCGAGGCTTTACTGACTCGAGTTTCTAGTCAGATCCAGATGATAGCAAGTCTACATCTGGATTCGTGTTTACTTTGAACGGAGGTGCAGTGTGCTGGAAGAGTTCCAAGTAAGTGACCACTGCGGATTCGACGACTGAAGCTGAGTACATCGCTGCAGTTGAAGCCGCCAAGGAAGCAGTGTGGTTGAAGAAATTCATCACCGACCTCGGCGTAGTTCCCAGCATCTCTGAGCCTGTTCCACTGTTGTACGACAACAATGGAGCAATTGCGCAAGTGAAAGAGCCGCGGTCTCATCAGAAATCGAAGCATATTCTGAGGCGCTTTCACCTTATCAGAGAGATCATATCCAGAGGAGATGTAGTAGTCGAAAGAGTTCCATCGGTCGACAATATAGCAGATCCACTGACAAAGCCGTTGGCTCAAATTGTGTTTGAGCGTCACCTAGAGTCTATGGGCTTATTGTATACAGGTAATTGGCTTTAGTCCAAGTGGGATATTGTTAGTTTAGGTGGCCTACAAGCCAATCTGACTATGTAAATCTCGTTCAATTTATTAATAAAATGGCATATTATTCATTATGTGTAAATCGGATTAATTATCGTTTCATAATGAAGTCCGTTGATATGTGCTATAGTGATCAGATTATGATGAGATCATACTAATGAGACTGATCACTTAAACACACATATTCTTAATTGTTCCTAGTCGGAGGATATCCGAGAAGGACATCGGATATCCGGTTAGACTAGTACAGATTACTCCTGCTCATATGATGAGGGTGACTGATCTCATAAGTCATTTGTGTGGAGACACTAAGGCGAATCTGTAGGTGCTCATTGGAGAATGAGTTCACTGAACTGATCCGATTGAATCGCTGGATGGTATTGTACCTCACTGTCAACCAATTTGATTCTATTGTCACAGTTGCATGGATGGTCCTCGGACCTGAGACACCAAGGACACCTTGTCGGTGGACTTCTGTGCTTTGACCTTGGTTTACGAATCTCTAGCCATGGGATTCTAATACGCCAAGGATTGGGTACAGCGGAATACCATCGAAGGGAATTGTGTGTCAATAAGGAATCATTCGCTCTCGGTACTTAGAGAGAGAATGCGCTAAGAAGGATGTGCGAAAGTCCCTGGCCAGGGCAGACGATAATGTTGGGAAAGGAGTTTTCCGATATTTATCAGCAGCATCCAATCCAAGTGAGTCGACCGGTTAGGGTTTGACAGCTCGCCATACCCTGAGTTGACTCGAGAGCATTGTACGAATGAAGGATTATATCCACGTGGTAACTGTCGGCGGAAAGGTTCCAAGAGTGGGTTACTTAATCCCAAATACCTTCCGGGTTCACGCAGTGTTGCTTGGCACCCAACGTGATCGGATGCCCGGTCGAATTCGATGTGCGACATCAATTCGATTGAATAATTGATTAATAAAGGGTTATTAATTAATTGATAAAGCCAGTGAGGAGTCACTGGGCTTGTTGGGCCATTAACTGGACTGGTACTTGGGCCTAGAGGGTCACACGCAAATGATTCTCAAGGCGATGGATAAATAAGTGGGTTTTATACAAACCGGGGATTTTTATGAAAAACCGTGCGGTTAGTATAAAACATAGCGAACGGGCTGAGCAGGCCAAGCTGCTGCTAACCCTAGCCGCCCCTCCTCAGTTTCTTTCTTTCTCTGGTGTCCAGGCAGATCCAGATCTGCTCCGCCGCTTCTCCGAATCCCGTTCGACGGGAAATCGTCCGCGCGTTGCGGCGATCATTGCGGCGAACCGCGGAGGCTTCGTGCACTGCGAAGAACGAGGAACTCGAGGATATCCGTCGCGGGGAGGATCGCGTGGACTTCGCTAGAGGCCGGGCGCTTGCGCGGCTTGCGGTGTCACACCGACGGAACCAAACGGTTGCGGATTCGAATCCGCACACGGTGAGAACTTCGATAATGCGATTATCGTATTTTAGATTTCAAAACGGGAACGGATCGCTGTAAATAATTTTAGTTTCCGCTGCGTGAGCGATCCGGAGAAACCGAGAAAACCCAACATAGGATAGTACCTAGGGTGGAGGTAGAGGCCGCTCTAGGACTAGTTGAGCCCCGGCGTCGGTCAAACAAGACCCAGGAGGAGTTCAGAGACAGGTTAGCCGAGTCTTCCTCCGTAGTCTACTGTAGTAATTCTAGCTAGATAGAAGAGGTAGATAGGCAGTTGAGAGTCTTTTTAATTTTTTTCTTTGGTCGGTTGCTCTTCGTTACGAAGGGCGACCATATCCACTGTAGGTTCTTGGATCTTCTAGATGACCTTGAGAGTCTATATCAGTATGCCTGGTGTAAGGATTGAGGTTTTCGGGTCCGATTATCGGGTCAATTTCGCGGTCGGATCCCTTAGTTTGGGCCCTGATGCGGCTGAGACTTAGTTTATGTTTCGCGTCGAGCTTGCTCGACACGGTTTAAACGGCGTCCAACAATGTAGACTTGTTTTAGGCTGTGCCACGTGGGCGCCACGTGGGCTGGTCTTAGGGGGCGAGATTATCGCACCGGTCTTATCGTCTAAATGGCATCTTGGATGGACGACGCCATTTAGAATACGACCCTGGTTTGTCAGTGTACGGCCCGATCTTGTCATCTGAATGACGTCGGGCTTGCACGACGCGTTTTACCCAGCTTCTGGTTGACCCCACGAACCCTCCCTCCTTTCCCTCATTCTCTCCTTCCTCTTCTCTCTCTTCTCTTCCCTCCGGTTAGCCGGCGACCCCTTTCCCCCCTCCTTCCTTTCCTCTCTCCATTCCTCCTCTCCCTCCACTCCATTAACCTACCAACTTCCTCCACTACCACCACCACTTCCTCCGCGACGCACTTCTCTCCGGACGGCGGCCGACGTCCCGGTGAACTAACGGCGTCCACGGCGGTACCGACGGCGGCGTGTGGCGAGGCGGGTTGGCGGCTTGGAGCTAGGAGGAGTTCGAGTAACCGGCAGGGTGACGATCCCCGTGGTATTTCGTTTAAAACCATGTTTTCCTGGTTTGGAGCATGTTTAGGGGTTTTCTTGGGGTGAAAATACTAGATGCATGTAATGAGAAATTAGGTGTTTTAATGAGTATTTAGGTTCTTCTCCTCATTCTCTACGTTTTTCGTGTTTTTACACGATTTTGGAGAGGAAATCTCACCCCGTGGATCGGGAGATGGAGGAGAGAGAACCTGTCTGTGAGGGTTAAATGGCGTCGGGGGACAACAACACCTTTTAGAAAGGTGGGTTCAACCCGCGACGCGATTTAGCCCAAATAACAGACTCTGTCTCTGGACTTATGAACGTCTAGGGACAGCGACGCCTTTCAAAAGGCCACTTGCATGGGCGACGCGTTTTTAGTGAAAATCACCCTGTAGCTTGTCTCTGCTTCTGTCGCTATCAGGCGACTAGGGACAGCGACGCCTTTCAAAAGGCGGCTACATGTGACGACGCGTTTTAAGGACATTTTCGAGACAATATTTCACATAAACCAGTTTAGGAGGCTTGAATGACGTCGACCTTGGGCGACGCGATTCAAGACAGAATCACATTAATTCATGCTATTAACATATCTTCACACTGTTAGATAGTTTGGTTAAATGCATGCTTAAAATCGTACCCGAGGATGATGATTTTTATGTGATCGGATCGCACTGTGTTGTGTTTCGTGCGACCGTGGACCTAGAGTGACAGTTGTAGCACTTAGGCACCCTGTGTCGATGTGGGAGGGACACAGTGCCGGTGTGGGAGTGGTGGGGTGACGCCTAGAGAGAGGGTCACCTGGTGTACCCTGGGGTTAGCTAGTACCGGTGTAGGAGTGGTACCTTTGGAGTGTCACTCGTGCTGGGGGAAGCAGAAACCACCTAGAGCCAGTTGGGCCGGAGTAGCTAGCGTGCTATCCGAGGGGTTACTGTTTGGTCTCAGCGGGTCAGTGTTTCCCGCGTTCAACCATATGGTTGGCGTGTTTTGCCGAGACGTTGGTTGTAGGCTCCTTGGTAGAATGGTTTCAGAGTTGTGCATGTTATATTTCGAATGCATGTGTTTTATATCGAAATTTAGGAATTGTGTTATTGCTTTACTTGCTTAATTTACCTATATTTGTGTTGTTGCACTTGTGGGTGCGTGAGTGGGCAGTAGGGATTGAAGGATCCCTACTGAGTCTTTTCGATGAGACTCACCCATACGGCTTTCAGGTGAGGGTTCCAGGCAGGCGTAGCGGGGAGAGTGCTGCTTTGGGTTGCGCGCCAGCAACCGTTGTTCCGGGGTATGCCCCGACGTAGTTGTTATTTTTTTTTTGACCTGTACGCTTAATTATTTCTTTTCAGTTGGAGTATGTAATTATTTGTTGTGTCGAGTCGCATTCTAATAATTTTTAATTCTTGCAGTTCCTTTTCAATTCAATGTGATGTGAATATTTAGCTTAGTTTATTATTTATTTCCCGAACTTATCTGGATCCTGGTTTGGCTCCAAATTAATGATTCAGTACCCATTTAGTAATCAGATCCCCGATTATAGGGTGGCGGGTCGTTACACTTGGGGTGCGGCCCTCCTGGCCCACCCTTTTGCCAATTTTTCTGCGGTCACGCCAGACCGCAAGACCACCATCAGCGGCTTTTCACCGTTTCTTCAGGTATAACTTATTTTATTATTTGTTCATGATATGAAATGCAATGATATGATGCTTTTCTAACTTACATGTTTATATGCAGGTTTGGAGTTATTACTATTTCCCACTCAGCCGAGCGCGGATTGTGAGGCCGGAAGCTGTCCCTTTGGCTCACCGCTGGCAGCCCATTGTGGACACGGCCCCACAGCATCATCAGCTGACGGCCCTCCGCTGTCAGTTCCTTGATTACCCATAGCTCCTGGTAAGTCTTTATTTTATGCAGTGTTTCGTTTATTAAATGCAATTTTATTCATATGAATGCATCTAACTTATATGCAAGTGATCTGGCGCCCGTAGTTGGGCATGGGCGAGGAGGGCCAGCCGTGGGTGACGGCTAGCCGGAGACGGTTCGGTCGGCAGATGTGGCTCCACTGCCTGAACGATATCGAGCCGCTCCGCCTCCACCTAGTCATGAGGACCCTGGGCCTCCACCAGGAGTGGGTGGATGAGGAGGTCCTGGAGGGCATTGGGAGGAGCATGAAGGGGAAACAAGCCCTCACGGACTGGCGTACCAAATTCCCAGAGTAGTACGAGGACTGGCAGCGCCGCGGCGTCCGAGTGGAGTCCCGTGCGGGGGATAGCACTACCTACCTCTAGCAATACCGGGCCCACTACGCCGATCAGTTATGGCTGCTCCGACCTCTCGATGTAAGTATGACTTATGCATCTTTCATTTTATTGTTATCTTTAACTTATATTTGTGAATGAATGTATGTATGTGTGGTATGCAGGATGCACAAGATGCTGTGATCATCGACCTCCGAGCCCGTCTCTAGGATGCTGAGGCCCAGCTTGAACAGGTCCAGAAGGAACTTTTAGACTTGGTATGTATGCATGCTTATGAATGAATGTTTTAATTAATTTGTTTTGACAATTAGCCACTAACGGTTGTCTTTTGGTGTAGCGAGCCGTCTACACCCAGGCGACTCATTCTCATGGCGCTTCTTCTTCTGCCTTGCCTGCTGCTTACGAGGCCACCCTTACTGACCTCCAGAGTCAGCTTGCCTCTGCTATTCATCGAGCTTCTATTGCGGAGGAGGACCGGGCTGCTCGAGTAACTTTTGTTCATCCTTGACTTTCTTTTCTGATTTGATTTTGATTGCTTGATTGCCTTGGACTAACAATATTTTCTTTTACAGGTCGCTGAGCTTCAAGAGGCCCTTCAGAGGGCTGAGATTGACGCAGCTCGGGTCCGTGATGTAACGACCCGCCATCCTATGACCGGAGACCCGGTCACTAAATGGATGTCGGCCCATTAACTGTAGGTTCATACCAGGATCTTATTTGCACATCTGGAGGAGTAAGCGTTAAACAAGATTAAATATAACATTCACACGGACTACAAGGGGTACAGTGCGCAGGAAGTAAGGTAACAATGTCCGTACACAGTCCAACAATAATCACATGTCCAACAAATTAATTAAGTACAGGCAGAAATAAAGTACAACAACATCGGGGCATACCCCGGGAACTGAGATAGCTGCTGGTCCGCACACCAAGGAGAACACCACGCGCCGCCACACGCCACAAGGTCTACACCTGAAAACGCAGGGAGTGAGCCACACCAAAATTGGGCTCAGTAGGGATCATCCGATCACTCGCCTCCCACACACACACCCACAAGTGCAGTAGCAAAGATACAGGTAATAAAGTAAGTAAGCTGTAACACACTACTCCTAAAATCTCGATATGAATCATGTGCCTTCGGAATGTAACATGCATATTTCTAAAATCATTCTATCAAGGAGCCTACAACTCCCGCCTCGGCAAAACACGTCAACCACTCCTCCGAAAGTGGGAAACACCAACCACACAGCCGTAAGTGGGAAACACCGTCCACACAAGCACAAGTAGGAAACACCGACCCGCTGAGACCAAACAGTAACCCCTCGGATAGCACGCTAGCTACTCCGGCCCAACTGGCTCAGGTGGTTACTCCTTCCCTCAGCATGAGTGACTCTCCGAATGTATCACTCCGACACCGGTACTAGCTGACCCCGGGGTTCACCAGGTGACCCTCTCTCACTAGGCGTCACCCCGCCCACGCCCCCACCGGCGCTGTGCTCACGCCCCCACCAGCACAGGGTGATAAAGCGCTACAATGTCACTCCAGGTCCACAGTAACTCAAAACACCAAAACCCGGCACAGTACGATCCGGTCACGTGAAAAGCCCGCGATCGCACTACACACAACGCAGTGCCATCCGGTTATGAAGAAACCAAGTATACTAAAGCATGCACTAACCAACTATCTAGCAGTATGAATACATTTTACTGGCATGGATTAGTGTTGTTCTGTCTTGAATCGCGTCGCCCAAGGCCGACGCCATTCAAGCTCCATACACTGGTTCATAAAACAGAGGCCACGGAAATCTGGCCTAAAAGGCGTCGACACCAGCGGTCGCCTTTTGAAAGGCGTCGACATCCTTCGACGCCATTCAGCTAAGAAATCCAGGAATTTCAGGAAAACATTACCCAGGGGATTTCTACCTTAAAAGGCGTCATGGTTACCCGACGCCATTCGAATCGCGTCGCCCACCCATGACGTCTTTTAGTCCCAAAATCCCTAACTGACGGACCCTTAGTCGGGGTGATTTCCTGCCTAAATGGCGTCATGGTGGCCCGATGTCCTTCTGAATGGCGTCGTCCACCCATGACGTCATTTAGCGCCAGAACCCCTAACCTGTGAAACCTCGAACGGGGGAGGTTTCTGCCCTAAAACGCGTCGTGCTGCCCTGACGTTCTTCTAAAAGGCGTCGACCAGGCACGACGCCGTTTAGCGCCAGAAACCTGGTTCCCTGGTTCGAACCGAGGGTTTCTCCCTTAACCCCAATGCCCCGAAAAAGCCTCCAAAAACAGAAGGGGGAGAAAGAGAAGTTCACCCCCCCCCCCCCACAAACCTACTACAAAACCACATACATGAACACGGCCATACCCACAAGAACACCCCCTAAACATGCTCAATCTAGCCCAAAACACATCAAAACATGCCTAGGAAAGCACGAGCAGCACATACAAGGTTCGTCCCCCTACCGGATACTTGAACTCCTCCTGGCTCCGTGTCGCCCAACCGCCGTGCCGCAGGCCGCCGCCGGTACCCCCGAGAACGTCGCCACTCCGCCGGGACGTCGGCCGCCGTCTGGAGAATGGAACGCCGCGAAGGAAGTGGTGGTGGCAGAGGTGAGAGGTAGGGAGGCGTTGGAGTGGTGGAAGAGGAAGAAGAGGAAGGGAAAGGGGAAGAGAGGGGTCGGAGGAGGCGGAGAGGGAGAGGAGAGAGAGCGAGAGGTGAGAAATGAGGGAAAGAAAGGAGGGCTCGCGGGGGTCATCAGAAACTACCTAAAACGCGCCGAGCGAGAAGGACGCCTATCAGATGACAGGACGGGCCGTACTGACAGCTGTCTGAAACGCGTCAACTACCATGGACGCCGTTCAGCTGACATGTCAGGCACCGTACACTGACGTCGCAGGGTGGCAGTCTGAATCGCGTCGTCCATCATGGACGCCGTTCAGACGACAAGACAGGGGCCGTACTCTCGCGGCCCGAAACCCGCCCATGTGGCGCCCACGTGGCACAACAGCAAATCGCCTAAATGGCGTCTACCTATCAAGACGCCGTTTGAAAGGCGTCGTGATGTGTAGACGTCATTCAGAAGAAATTCTCCAGACCCCGCAAGGTCCGACCCAGGGGATCCGGCCCGAAACCGACCCGAAAACCGAACCCGAAACCTCAGTCCTTACATTCTCCCCCCCTTAAAAGAATTTCGTCCCCGAAATTGCCTGCTGCAAGTAACGAGGGCGAAAACGCCTCCACTGCCAACTCGCATGGGGACTTACCAAAAAGGATAGGGAACTGCTTCCCAGCATCTCAATCACGCGCCCCCAGGTCGCCTCGCTCCCGGAGCGATACTATCAAAATACTCAGTCCACAGATGCAACCTTGTTCCGGAGGACCTGTCACTAGTGATTCTCAAAACGCACTAGACACTCTGGAAAGGACAAGTCCTCAGCGACCTCAAGTCCTGAAAGTTCTAACACCTGGGGCGGATCCAGAACACTCCTCTGCAACGAAACACGAAACGCATCGTGCACTCCCGCAAGACTGAACGGCAAGGCTGGCTGGTAATCTTCCTCAATTCGAGCAAGAACGGGAAGAGGCCCAGCACGGCACGGACCCAGCTTACCTTGCTTCTCAAATCTCTTCACACCCATGGAGGGCGAGACTTGGAAAGACACGAGGTCCCCGACTTCAAACCCAATCGGTCTCTTACCGATGATAGCACAACTCTGGCAACCTAAGCACACTGCCATACCAACCATGATCCTGCTAACTGCCTCTTGCCAATCTCAGACTAGATCACAAGGGATCGACACAGCCATCTAAACGATGTCTCATAAGGCGCCATGCCAATGCTAGAGTGGTAACTGCCATGGTACACAAGACCCCACTGAAAACAAACGCTGCTCCCAAGAACCTCCTCAGTCTAGGCAACATGCCATGAGCAAAACCTCTAAAATCCGAATGGCCCCCCTCTGACCGCCCATCAGCCTCGAGATGATAGGTCGGGCTGAAGGCTAACCGCGTACTCAAAGTCTTCCAAAGACTCTCCCCACAATTAAGAAGTAAATCTCAAGCCCGATCCGACATGATGGACAAGGGCACATCGAGCAGAAAGAGATGATCCGACTCACAACAACTCAGTCAACTTACCGACTGACCAGTCCTTCCTGATAACCAGGAAGTGTACTGACGTAGTCAGTAGTTCAATGGTAATCCAAATCACGCTCCCTCCACCAGGGAATAAAACAATCCTAACACATGCCTCAAGTCGCAAGCTCCCATCTCCACACCGGGATCGGCAAGGACTGCAACCACGCTACCGCTGCGCCACTCTGATATTCTACCCTAACCTGCCGACAATTCAAGCATTCAATCACAGAATCACCCCTGTCCTCCTTCTCACTAGACCACCTCAACCATGATACGCCTTACTCGATCCGGGAAGCATCATTTATTCTAGAACAGTGTGCCTCCAAAAGGGACACCCGCGCACGTCCTTCACGGTCAGATCACAAAGTCTACCTCTAACCTGACTGTACTACTACCCCACAATTCCACCTCTGAACTCTGGAGAATCTGCGGTAACTCTGCATCTGTCCTCTAAGTCTTAATTACGGTATGGTCCACTGCTGGCCAACCTGGCTCCATCAGCCTCACGTGGAATCCGAAAGGGAGATTCCACAGTTGCTCAAATAATCCCCATACAAACAATGCCTCTAGATCTATGGTGCAAACATCACAGCTGCCAACTCTAAGTCATAGATGAATAGTTCTCCTCAAGCTTCTTCAACTGCCTATAGGCCACAATCTTACCAAGTTGCATCAGAAACGCGCCCAAACCTCGATGTGATGTAACTGAATACCCCACAAATTCACCGGAACCTGATAAAAGTACCATCACTGGAGCCCAAGTGAGGCGAGTCTTCAACTTAATGAAACTCCGCCCACACTCCTCAATCCACGTGAGACGAACTCCCCTACGAGTCAACCCCAACAAGGGGGGGTTGCTATCGAAGAAAACTCCTGGACCAACCATCGGTAAAAATCCTGCTAATGCTCTCAACGATCACATTCTTACACGGGACTCCCCACACACAATCCATCAATCAAATCAATACTAAACTAATTATGTGTCATGATTTC
The DNA here is from genome assembly GCA_030544215.1 of Zantedeschia hybrid cultivar. Classification (NCBI taxonomy): domain Eukaryota; kingdom Viridiplantae; phylum Streptophyta; class Magnoliopsida; order Alismatales; family Araceae; genus Zantedeschia; species Zantedeschia hybrid cultivar. The sequence continues at coordinate 28,324,288 of JARZZO010000003.1, read as the reverse complement.
ACCAAGATTGATAGACCAACATCATTATACAATAACCTTACAAGGTACACATTACAATGCCAAATCACCACCACGACCCAAAATACATAAAGAGTGCCACAAGGGTTCACAACCACTACCTCATAAGACAAAATAAGAGTGTTCATCTATCCCCGCACCTCGGATCTCCACAAGAAGGGCACACAACACTACATAAGGTACCGGGCTCCTACTGACCACTCGGCCCCTGACTCGTTTTATTCTTCTGGGGACAGTTCCTCGCGAGATGTCCCCTCCTGCCACAGCCAAAACAGCTACCAGCGACCAATGGACACACCCGGTTACCGTGATACCTACCACAATGGGGACAATAATCTGCCGCATCATGACTCTTTCCCTGCTGCCTGCTAGCCTCAGTCTGCATCTGTTGGGCCGAACCGTCCTCATCTTCATCACGTGACGTCCCTTGGGACCCGAACTCAAAGGAACTCGAACCGCCTGACGAAAGGACCGTTGATTTGCTCTTGCCTTGCTGCTTCCCTCGTACCGATCGCTCCAACTCTTTCGCCATTTGCTGAAATTGAGTCTCCACCGCTGCCGCGCATCGAACCGCTGACGCCAGATCTCTACAACCCTGAGGTGCCACCATCGTCCTTAGATCATATCGGAGTCCATCTACAAATCTCTCGGTTCTATATCTCTCCTGCCCAGACAAGTGTGGAATGAATCCTCCAAGAGCCACAAACTTTGCATGGTAATCTAGAACTGACATGTCATTTTGCACCAATTCCATAAACTCTCTTTCCTTGGCCTCCTGGACGTGCCTCGGAAAGTACTGTCCACTAAACTCTCTCACAAATGCCTCCCAAGGGATCTCTCTCAAAGATCTATTTGCAAACATCCTTGTCTTGATGGTAACCCACCATTCGTATGCATTATCCTTCAACAAATAGGTTGCCAACAAGGTCTTGTCATTCTCAGCACATTCAAGAACGTCAAACGCCTTCTCCATCTCCTTAATCCAACGAGCTGCCTCGTCTGGGACTGGTCGACCTGTGAAAGAAGGGGTCTCGAACCTCAAAAGCCGCTCTAACACCGTGAACTGGTCACCTCGGGAATTGGATCCCTCACTACCGTCTCCCTGCTAGTACCTACCCATAGCTCTAATCATAGCCTCTACGAAACGATTCACATTATGCCCTTCTGCCCCCGAACTACCATCGTCTGATCTCGTACCACGAGCCAACAAAACTCTCTTCCTCGGCGCCATCGCTACCTTACGAACACGAAAATCAACACAAACACGTCAAAACCTATCACTCTACACCAGCAGCCATCGCCTGTACAGACTCGTACTTATTGTTGGACTACGATATCTAACCCAGTTTACCGCTTACTCGACCAGACTATGCTCTGATACCAACTGTAACGACCCGCCATCCTATGACCGGAGACCCGGTCACTAAATGGATGTCGGCCCATTAACTGTAGGTTCATACCAGGATCTTATTTGCACATCTAGAGGAGTAAGCGTTAAACAAGATTAAATATAACATTCACACGGACTACAAGGGGTACAGTGCGCAGGAAGTAAGGTAACAATGTCCGTACACAGTCCAACAATAATCACATGTCCAACAAATTAATTAAGTACAGGCAGAAATAAAGTACAACAACATCGGGGCATACCCCGGGAACTGAGATAGCTGCTGGTCCGCACACCAAGGAGAACACCACGCGCCGCCACACGCCACAAGGTCTACACCTGAAAACGCAGGGAGTGAGCCACACCAAAATTGGGCTCAGTAGGGATCATCCGATCCCTCGCCTCCCACACACACACCCACAAGTGCAGTAGCAAAGATACAGGTAATAAAGTAAGTAAGCTGTAACACACTACTCCTAAAATCTCGATATGAATCATGTGCCTTCGGAATGTAACATGCATATTTCTAAAATCATTCTATCAAGGAGCCTACAACTCCCGCCTCGGCAAAACACGTCAACCACTCCTCCGAAAGTGGGAAACACCAACCACACAGCCGTAAGTGGGAAACACCGTCCACACAAGCACAAGTAGGAAACACCGACCCGCTGAGACCAAACAGTAACCCCTCGGATAGCACGCTAGCTACTCCGGCCCAACTGGCTTAGGTGGTTACTCCTTCCCTCAGCATGAGTGACTCTCCGAATGTACCACTCCGACACCGGTACTAGCTGACCCCGGAGTTCACCAGGTGACCCTCTCTCACTAGGCGTCACCCCGCCCACGCCCCCACCGGCGCTGTGCTCACGCCCCCACCAGCACAGGGTAATAAAGCGCTACAATATCACTCCAGGTCCACAGTAACTCAAAACACCAAAACCCGGCACAGTACGATCCGGTCACGTGAAAAGCCCGCGATCGCACTATACACAACGCAGTGCCATCCGGTTATGAAGAAACCAAGTATACTAAAGCATGCACTAACCAACTATCTAGCAGTATGAATACATTTTACTGGCATGGATTAGTGTTGTTCTGTCTTGAATCGCGTCGCCCAAGGCCGACGCCATTCAAGCTCCATAAACTGGTTCATAAAACAGAGGCCACGGAAATCTGGCCTAAAAGGCGTCGACACCAGCGGTCGCCTTTTGAAAGGCGTCGACATCCTTCGACGCCATTCAGCTAAGAAATCCAGGAATTTCAGGAAAACATTACCCAGGGGATTTCTACCTTAAAAGGCGTCATGGTTACCCGACGCCATTCGAATCGCGTCGCCCACCCATGACGTCTTTTAGTCCCAAAATCCCTAACTGACGAACCCTTAGTCGGGGTGATTTCCTGCCTAAATGGCGTCATGGTGGCCCGACGTCCTTCTGAAAGGCGTCGTCCACCCATGACGTCATTTAGCGCCAGAACCCCTAACCTGTGAAATCTCGAACGGGGGAGGTTTCTGCCCTAAAACGCGTCGTGCTGCCCTGACGTTCTTCTAAAAGGCGTCGACCAGGAACGACGCCGTTTAGTGCCAGAAACCTGGTTCCCTGGTTCGAACCGAGGGTTTCTCCCTTAACCCCAATGCCCCGAAAAAGCCTCAAAAAACAGAAGGGGGAGAAAGAGAAGTTCACCCCCCCCCCCCCCCCACAAACCTACTACAAAACCACATACATGAACACGGCCATACCCACAAGAACACCCCCTAAACATGCTCAATCTAGCCCAAAACACATCAAAACATGCCTAGGAAAGCACGAGCAGCACATACAAGGTTCGTCCCCCTACCGGATACTTGAACTCCTCCTGGCTCCGTGTCGCCCAACCGCTGCGCCGCAGGCCGCCGCCGGTACCCCCGAGAACGTCGCCACTCCGCCGGGACGTCGGCCGCCGTCCGGAGAATGGAACGCCGCGAAGGAAGTGGTGGTGGCAGAGGTGAGAGGTAGGGAGGCGTTGGAGTGGTGGAAGAGGAAGAAGAGGAAGGGAAAGGGGAAGAGAGGGGTCGGAGGAGGCGGAGAGGGAGAGGAGAGAGAGCGAGAGGTGAGAAATGAGGGAAAGAAAGGAGGGCTCGCGGGGGTCATCAGAAACTACCTAAAACGCGTCGAGCGAGAAGGACGCCTATCAAATAACAGGACGGGCCGTACTGACAGCTGTCTGAAACGCGTCGACTACCATGGACGCCGTTCAGCTGACATGTCAGGCACCGTACACTGACGTCGCAGGGTGGCAGTCTGAATCGCGTCGTCCATCATGGACGCCGTTCAGACGACAAGACAGGGGCCGTACTCTCGCGGCCCGAAACCCGCCCACGTGGCGCCCACGTGGCACAACAGCAAATCGCCTAAATGGCGTCCACCTATCAAGACGCCGTTTGAAAGGCGTCGTGATGTGTAGACGTCATTCAGAAGAAATTCTCCAGACCCCGCAAGGTCCGACCCAGGGGATCCGGCCCGAAACCGACCCGAAAATCGAACCCGAAACCTCAGTCCTTACACGTGAGCTCGAGGAGCAGGTGGCCTGTCTCTCCACCGGAGATCTCGCACGACTCCAGGTTCGCTTGGAGATCCTGACTAAAGAGAGAGAACGCGACCACCTTCGGCTAGAGAGTCTTCAGGGTCGCCTCTCCGTGGCAGAGCACGAGCGCTGGATGGTGTAGGAGAGATACCAACGAGCCCGCCAGCGGGCTATCGATCGTGGTCAGGCGAGTGCCTTTACAGCCAGCATCACCATATCGTCCGGCCAGGCAAGGCCGAGTGCGATGGGACTACCTCCACCTCCTAGCCGAGGACCAGCACTGGACGCTCCTGATGAGGCTCAGAGCCAATTTGATGAAGGGGCAGGGGAGAGTCAGCCATGAGGGCTGTGTATCATGTACAAACAGCTTTTTAATATATATATGAAATTTTGCCTTCAACTTTGTGTCTCAGCATTTGTGTGACTTCCTTGGCTTTCATTCCTATACCCTGTATATTACTTAACAAACAGGTTAAGTATCTATTTAGACTTAGCCCCTTTCCCAGTTAAGTAAACTGATCAATCAATCCTTTTCTTGATAGAAGGGTCAAAGGGCATAGCCTTTATTAACAAAGATAACATGAATAATCAAATTGTAAGCAAAAATGCAACATGTAAGTAGACAGACGCTTACTGAAAATAAAATGAATGAAACACACTAGATGCGATAAGCAGATGCTAATTGAAACTTTTTTTGTTTTGAAATATTCATTTTTGTTTGGGTTTTAGAACATATATTTTTTTTTTTGGATTTTTTGAAATATCTAATTTTTTTGGATTTTAAGATATGTACATTTATTTTCTTGGATTTTGAAATATGTATTTTTTTTTTTGAAATATGTACTTTTTTTGGATTTTGAAATATGTATTTTTTTGGATTTTGAAATATATATATTTTTGGATTTTGAAATATGTACTTTTTCGGATTTTGAAATATGTATTTTTTTTTATTTTGAGATATTGTGCAAACTAAAAGACCAGCATGGTACCCAGATCAAAAGAACATATTCATTTATTAACTTAATTCCCAAATTGTTCTTTAATAATCTAACTTAGACCCATCGTGCTTGAACTTGTGTTTCCATTCGTAATCCCATTTGATGATTTGATCCTTAGTCAATCTAGGTTGTTCCTTAAGCTTGGAGCACACCTCTTTAGAAAGAAAGGAAGAATTGGTTTAGAGAGCCCATGAGAAGGTTCCGGAGACCCAAAAAGATGTTCCTTTCTTACCTTAATATCTGTTGGGGTTCGGTCATTTTCTTTTCGGGGTATTTATCGACTTTGCGTTTCCTTTTCATTTCATTTTATGGCCTTGATGTAACGTTTGTAGTGTGACGGCCTTTTGATTTGACGTTCGACTTTTGATTTTTCTTTTGCTTCTTTTTTCTTTTTCTTTTATTGGGACGGATCTCCCCCATTTTTTTATTTTTTTTTTATGACGGCCTCTTACTAAGATGGCGAGTATTCTTGGTAATCTATTCTAGGCCTCGTTCCGGCATCATAGGCCGAGTGTAAAAATAGAATTTTGTTTGAAAAGAATGATTTGCACTTTACACTTTTAGTCAAGCTTTCGGTATTCCTTAGGACTTGACATCTCTTGTTACTCACGAATCAAACGTATCAGTGTGTGTAGTAATGTGTTTGAATTAATTATTAAGACTAATAAGGGAATTTGAGTTTTTAAATTTTCTGATTCCACTGGTCTTTGTACCATACTGATCGACTCTTTAACCTAAGAGTAGTATTTCTTAAGATACAAACCATTCCAGGGGTGAGTTAACTCTTGTCCTTCTGCATTAACTAGACGGTAAGTGTTACTAGGAAAAGCATGCGATACAACATATGGTCCTTCCCAATTGGGTTGGAGCTTAGAACGCGGACCACCAAGTTTTACAAAAATTCTTTTGACGACCATTTCATCAACTTTGAACTTACGTTCGATGACTTTCTTTCGATAAAAATGTGCTAATCTATTCTGATAAACTCTTGCATGATTAGCAGCTAACCAGCTTTTCTCTTCTAAGAGTTCCAATTGAGCAAGGAGTGCTGAACGGTGTTCATCAATAGAAAATTCCTTATTCAATTGTACTCTTAATGACGGTATAAGGATCTCGTATGGAACTACCGCCTCCATTCCAAATGTTAAGGAATAAGGAGTCTGCCCAGTGGGCGTGCGGATTGAAGTTCAGTAGGCCCATAGAGCCTCAATCAATTTTTCTGGCCAGTCTGTGAATTTATTAGACTTACACGTCTTTTTGATGTATCAAAGTCTTGTTAGTTGCCTCTGCTTGGCCATTGGCTTGCGAATAATAAGGAGACGAATGATGCAATGTAATTTTGTACCTGTTGCAGAGGTCTTTCAACTCTTGTGACACGAACTGCGGTCTATTGTCGGTGACGATGGTGCTTGGAATTCCAAATCTCGTGATGATGTTCTTCATGATAAACTTGCATATGGTTGATGCTTTGACTTCCGTGTACGCTTCAGCTTCCGCCCACTTGATGAAGTATTCCGTTGCCTTGAGGATGAAGGACTTCTGCTTAATGCCGGAATCAGGATTGCCAAGGGGTCAAATGATATCTAAAGCCCACATAGAGAAAGGCCATGGGGAGGAGACAGGATGGAATGAAGATGTAGGAGAATGAATTTTATCGGCGTGAAGTTGGCACTTGGCACACCTACGGACATATCCTACACAATCTTCTTCCATGGTTGGCCAATAGAATCCTTGTCTAAGGATTTTCTTTGCTAACATCTGTCCATTAACATGGCTACCACAAACTCCAGCATGAGCTCCTTCCATGACTTTCCAAAGCTCATCTTCGTTTAAACATCTTAGAAGAATTCGATCAAAACCTCTTTTGTATAATGCTCCTCCAACTAGGGTGTATCTTTGAGCAACTCTCCTGATAGCCTTTTTCTCCTCAGCTGTGGCTTCCTCAAGATATGATTGATATTCACAATATTTAGCAATTTCGTAGTACCATGGTTTCTGCTCATCATCCATCTCTTTTAACAGCTCTATTAACATAATCTCTCTCTTTTCCACAATATTTCCATCTTTGACCTTCTTCAGCAGCTTCTCCTTAGTCCTAAGGAATGAAGGGTCTTTTACGGCGGGTGAAAGACGCCAATGAACGATAATTGATTCGGATTGTCTGCTGATTGGAAAATTGAGGGAAGATGCGAGTGAATCTAGAGTGTGAGCTAAGATGTTCTGATTCCTAGGAACATAGATAAAGATCAATTTTGTGAAAAGCTTAACATAAGCAGAAGTAAGTTCTTGATAAGGCTTGAGCTTGGGATCAAGAGTTCGATATTTGGTTAACACCTGGCGAAGAATCAATTGGCTATCACCTACAATTCTGAGTTTGGTGGCACCATGGAGATGAGCAGCCTCGAGGCCAGCAAGGAGTGCCTCGTATTCAACTATATTGTTAGTGACTGGAAAGTCAAGCTAAAAGGCTTGTGGAATGGTGACACCTTCAGGTGATAACAGAACAATGCCAATACCCTTTCTATGGGAATTCAGAGCTCCGTCAAAATACAGAGTCCACATATCATCTTTAATTTGGTCTATGGACATCAGTTCCTCATCCGGAAACTCCTATTGGATTGGATCAACACAAGGAAGGGGGTGATAAGCGAGATGTTATGCTATGGCATAGCCTTTGATCGCTTTTTATTGAATGTAAGTGATATCAAATTGAGATAGAAAGCTTTGCCATCGTGCTAACCTATCAGTAAGGACCGATTTCTCAAGGAAAAACTTAATCGGATTCATCCTAGTGATGAGATGAACTTCATGGGTTAGAAAGTAATGCTTCAATTTCTGAACCACCCATACAAGTGCTGCACATGTTTTCTTCATCGCTGTATATCTCTGTTCAGCGGGGTTGAGAAGTTTAGAGAGATAGTAGGCTGCCCTCTACTTTCCTTCTTCATCCTCTTGTGCTAGGACAGCCCCCACCGCATCATCCAGGATAGAAATATATAATATCAATGGTTTGCCCGGAGATGGTGGTCTCAAAACAGGAAGACTTGCCAAATAATTCTTTAATCCATCAAACGCCTCCTGACACTTATCGTCCCAATTGAATTTGACTCCCGGCTTGGTAAGCTCGTAGAACGGCTTACACCTTTGTGAGTGCTGGGAGATAAAACGGCGAATAAATTGCAACCTCCCAATCAATCCTCTTAATTCTTTCAAGTTTTTGGAAGGTGGCATTTCTCTGATAGCCTTTGCCTTGTTGGCATCGATCTCAATTCCCCGTTTACTGATAATGAATCCAAGTAATTTCCCTGAGGATACCCCGAATACATATTTCTTAGGGTTCATCTTTAATTGATATTCTCTTGATCTTTCTAATACTCTTGCCAAAACTTTGGCATGCTCAGCCTTAGTTTTAGATTTTACCAACAAGTCATCCACATACACTTCTCTTTTCTTGATCTTCTTCTACTAATTTGATCTAATTATATCCTGAGAATCCATCCATAAATGATAGAGTTTCATAGCCAGCCGTGTTATAGATGAGAACATCAATGTGAGGCAATGGAAAATCATCCTTAGGACACGTCCAGTTCAAATCTCGGAAGTCAATACAGATTCTGACCTTCCCATCTTTCTTCATAACCGGGACTATGTTGGCCACCCATTGTGGATAGAGGACAACTCTAATGAATTTGGCTTTATGTAACTTATCGACCTCTTCCTCCATCTTCAAAGCCATTTATGGGTAGAATCGCCTTAACTTCTGTTTAATCGGGCTAGCTCCATCCTTTAATGTCAACCTATGTTCCACTAGTGATGAGTCCAACCCCAGCATATCCTCATAACTCTAGGCGAAAGTGTCTTTATAATCTTTAAGAACTTGTACCATTACCTTCTTATCCATTTCAGAAAGATTCATGCTAACGAGGACAACCTTAGGTTCGTCTTCAGTCCCTAGATTGATCTCTTTGGTGGGCTCTTCAATGGCAGCTGAGGGTTCATCAAATCTTTTTACTCCACTGGCATATGCCTCAGCCGCGTCCTCGTCATCCTCTTCATCTTCAACAATGGGGTCTTTTTCGTGTATCAATTTATACACCCCATATCCATCATTAACCGACTCATCATCTACACAACCATCTGGCATCTGAATATGATTCTTTAACAGCTGAGGGATTATAGAGCAAGAAAGGCATTTAAATGCTAAATCCTGGAGATATCTATCTGGAATTTGTTTACCCTTAGATTTTCTAGACTTCCTAACCTGACTAACCTGCTTAGAACTAGACTCCCTAACTTCGCTAGACTCCCTATCCTAACCTAATGAGGACGAAGCAGAATGAGAATTATAGGATACAGGTGGAAATACTGGGGAATCCTCCCGAGGGGAGGGGCAGAGTAGATCTAGAAGAGAATCTTAACCGAACGACCCGCGCGATTGGGTACAATCGGACAAGTAGGAAGTTTCCTCAATGAGGATCTGGGAGAAATTTGTTGCCAAATTGGCGTTTTTTTTTTTTTGGAGAAAAGATGAATTAATCATAAAATAAAAATGAAGGTGAATAGGAGGAGAATGGGATGGAGGAAGTGGCACCAAGGCCAAAGGATTGGGGGGATCATACAGTAGTATGTCCCAGAACAAATCAAAAATCCTCTCTGCATCGAGAGGAGGTTAGGGAATGAAGTCCCGTGGGGATAAAGTGATCATGATGGGCAGAGCCTGTGGAACATCTTCAGTAATGACCTGCGACCAAGTCGGGGTCAGAAGCAGAGTGCGGAATAAGGTATGGAGTGTGAAAATGTGAGAGGGATAAGTCCCCCTCCAAAGAAGATCCGTGCTATAACCAGCTTCGTAGGGGTCATCTAGCTCCCCTTCATATGTTTCCTCAGACAACATAATTCTTTTATCAAAAATGGCACCAAGCCCTTCAATCAGTTCATCTATTTGTGGCGGCCACTTTGATTCTGAAGGATCAAGAAATAGTCTATTCAATGCAATATACAGATCCCTTAAGTCAAACCATCTGTACCATTCACACTCAGGGTCTTGGAACTTCCTCCTTTTCATTAGCATGTTAAAGGTCCATATTAAAGGGTCCCGACCTTCTTTGCATGGTGTAGACATTGTCTCCCATATCTTCTGGCCGTCTTCATTTTCTTCCTACTGAGTAATGTCATGCTTCACTTTTCTTGGCCTATAGCCCAGGCCATTTTCAGGTGTCCTTCGGTTGTCCTTGATAGGCGTGGTTCTGCCTTGTAATTGTGTGCCTAGACCCTTTCCAAGTTGATAACCATTCTTCATCATTATTTTCCAACCAGGGGTACTCATGCACTTCCTCTGCTTTATGGCATCCAGTGGATAAGGAGTAAAAGTGGCGGCTTTTAAAGGATCAGCCACCGGATGGTAGACCTGTACTACCGACATAAAAGGTTGTCGGCCAGGTGAAGAAATTGGCTTGATATTCAAAGAGTGAATAGCAGCAAGAATCGGCATGCTCGTAACTTTAATGATTCGTCCTTTGTTGGGAAATTTGAGGTAATGAAGATTCGTAGAGGGAATCGCCTCGAGGGTTTTAATATATGGACAACCCAAAATAGCATTCAAGGAAGGATCGATTTCCAAAATATTAAATTCAACCTCAGCATTGTTGGGATCGCTATGTCGGGATCCGACCGAAAACGCAGCGGAATAAAATTAATTTCGGGATTGGATCCATCCCGTTTCGATCAACAAAACAAGACCGGAGTAAATTGGATTTACCTTGCGCGGATTTGAATCCGCGTTCGTTTTTCGGTTCCGTCGGAGCGATGCCGCAAGTCGCGCAGATGCCCAACCTCTAGTGGTATCTACGCGGTTCTCCTCACGATGGATCGTCCTCGCCTCCTCGCTCGATGCAGCGTTCGTGGATCCCTTCTGGCTGCGCGTAATCCGCCGCGACATGCAGATTTGGAATCTCCCGTCGAACGGAAGGCGGAGCAGTCGGGAATCGAAGCGAAGCCTCTAGATGGCCGCCTCGTGTCGCATGCCTAGAAGAGAGGAGAGAGAGAGAAAGAACGACGGCTAGGTCAGGGTTGCTGGCCCCCGACGTAGAATCCATTCTTTTATAATAAGTATGTTTGCGGTTTTTCATAAAAACCCAGACTTATCTGAAATCCTGTCGGATTATCCATCGACTTGCAAACCATTTGCGTGTGACCCTCTAGGCCCAAATACCAGTCCAGTTAATAGCCCATTCAGTCCAGTAACCTTTTACTGACCTACTGAATTAATTAATATCCTTATATTCAATTAATCAGCCGAATTTAATGTCCCACAATAAATTCGGACGGACTTCCGATCATGTTGGATGCCAAGCAACATCGCGTGATCCTAGATGGCACTGGGGTTATCACAACCCTCTATTGGAACATTTCTGTCATCGGTTAGTGCGCGGATATAATCCTTCATCCGTACAATGTTCCCGAATCGACCTAGGGTATGGTTTACTGTTAAACCCTATTCGGTCGATTCACTTGAATCAGATGCTGCTAATCTGAATCCAATAACTCCTTATCGAACACAGAGTCCGCCCTAGCCAGGGACTTTAAGCGCATCATTCCAGGAACATTCTCTCTCAAACTACCGAGAGCGGATGATCCCGTATTGAACACACAATTACCTTCGAGGGCATTTCCGTAAACCCGATCGCTTGACTTATTGATAACCCATGGTTAGGGATTCATTAGTCAAGGTCAAAGTTCAGAAACCTACCAATAAGATATCTTTGGCGTCTCAGGTCTAAGGATCATCCATGCAACCGTGACAAAAGAATCGAGTTGGTTAATAGTGAGGTGTTTACCATCCAATGATTCATAGTCGGATCAGTTCAGTGAACTCATTCACCAATGAGCACCTATAGGTCCAGTATAGTATCTCCACACAAGTGACTTATGGGATCAGTCACCCACATCATATGAGCTGAAGTAACCTATACTAGTCTATCCAGATGTTCGATGTCCTATCTCAAACATCCTATGACTAGGAACAATTAAGAACATGTGTATATAAGTCTTCGGTCCCGTAATTATGATCTCATAATAATCCGAAGACTATTGCACATATTCATGGGCTTCATCGTAATACTATAAATATAGATCGAATTATGAATTATTGTCATTTATTAATAATCTCAGTACATTGTATCGGATTGGCTTTGAGACCATCTAATAATAACAATCTCCCACTTGGACTAACGCCAATCACTTTTATACAGAATACCCATATTCTCTAAGTGACGCTCAAAGACATTTTGAGACAAAGGCTTTGTAAGTGGATCTGCTATGTTGTCGGCTGAAGGAACTCTTTCTACCACGACATCTCCTCGAGCTATAATCTCTCTGATCAGATGAAAGCGCCGCAGAATGTGCTTCGACTTCTTATGAGACCTCAGCTCTTTCGCTTGAGCAATCGCCCCATTGTTGTCACACAGAAGTGGGACAGGACCAGATATGCTTTCTACCACACCAAGATCGCCGATGAATTTCTTCATCCATACAGCTTCCTTGGCGGCTTCAGCAGCAGCAATATACTCGGCTTCCATTATCGAATCAGCAGTAGTTTCCTACTTGGAACTTTTCTAGCTCACTGCCCCTCCGTTGAGTGTGAAAACAAAACCTGATGTTGACTTGCTGTCGTCAGGATCAGACTGAAAACTCGAGTCAGTGTATCCTTGTAGCTTTAAGTCTCTTCCTCCATAGACTAGAAATAGATCCTTAGTCCTTCTCAAGTACTTAAGGATACATTTCACAGCCTTCTAGTGTTCATCACCTGGATCTGCCTGATGTCTGCTCGTAACACTTAAAGCATATGCTACATCACGTCTGGTACATAGCATGGCATACATGATGGACCCTATGGCAGAAGCATAGGGGACTTTATCCATCACAGCCCTCTCTTCAAGTGTCTTGGGTGACTGACCTTTAGATAGTGAAATTCCATGTCTCATCGGTATGAGACCTCTCTTGGAATTTTCTATGCCAAACCTTTTGACAATGGTTTCTATGGACATGGATTGGGTTAAAGCAAGCATCTTCTTTGATCTATCTCTATAGATCCGTATTCCTAATACGTAAGATGCTTCTCCCATATTCTTCATGGAGAAGTTCTTTGACAACCATATCTTTACTGATGACATAATTCATATGTCATTCCCAATGAGTAGGATGTCGTCAACGTAAAGAATCAGAAATGTGATTGCGCTCCCACTGTTTTTCTTGTATACACAGGACTCATCTTCATTCTTAATGAAGCCAGATTGCCTCATCAAATCTTATGTTCCAGCTTCGGGATGCTTGCTTCAGTCTATAAATGGACCTCTGCAACTTGCATACCATGTCTAGAGATTCTTTGGATGTGAATCCTTCTGGTTGTATCATATACACCTCCTCCTCAAGGTTTCCATTGAGGAAGGCAGTCTTCACAGCCATCTGCCAGATTTCATAATCATGGTAGGCAGTAATAGCGAGAAGAATTCTGATAGACTTAATCATAGTAACAGGTGAAAAGGTTTCGTCATAGTCAACACCTTGTCTTTGACGATAGCCTTTCGCCACTAATCTTGCTTTATAAGTCTCAATACGCCCATCTGCACCGATCTTTCTTTTAAAGATCTATCTCCAGCCGATAGGTACTATACCATCGAGCAAATCTACCAAGTTCCAAACTTACTTGATGTACATAGACTGTATTTCAGAATTCATGGCTTCCCGCCATTTCCCTGCCTCTAGACTTTCAATGGCCTCCTGGTAAGTCTTAAGATCATAATCCTCATTATAGGGTATCCTTGAGCCATCCAAATTAATATGTCCCACATATCTTTCTAGTGGTTTAGATACTCTTTCAGACCTACGAGGTTCCTGTGTATCATTTTGAATAGGTTCAGAAACTTATGGTTCATCTGATGAACCATTACCAGTTTGTGGGTCTAGAATTTCTTCCAGAATTACTTTACTCCCACTATCCTTATGGAGAATAAAATATTCTTCTAGAAAGACAGCTCTCCTGGCCACAAACACCTTTTGTTCGCCAGGATGATAAAAGTAATATCCATAAGTTTCCTTTGGATATCCCACAAATCTGCATTTGTCAGTTCTGGATTCCAGCTTATCTGTGTCATGTCTTTTAACATGAGCAAGATATCCCCAGACTTTAACATGTTTAAGGTCTGGTTTCCTTCCATTCCATATCTCATATGGAGTGGTTTCAAAAGATTTGTTGGGTACCTTGTTCATGATATATATAGCCGAGCTAAGTGCATATTCCCATAAGGAGACTGGTAATTTGGACATGCTCATCATGGATCGCACTATTTCCATTAATGTGCGATTTCTCCTTTCTGATACACCATTCATTTGAGGTGTATAAGGAGGTGTAAGCTAAGAAAGGATACCATTATCCTTTAAGTATTTAATGAACTCAGTACTCAAGTATTCACCACCCCGATCAGATCGGATGGTTTTTATACTCTTTCCTGTTTGTTTTTCTACTTCATTCTTAAATTCTCTGAATTTCTCAAAGGCTTCAGACTTATACTTCAATAAGTATATATATCCAAACCTTGAGTAATCATCAGTGAATGTAATGAAGTATGAGAAACCACCAATTGATTGGGTTGACATAGGACCACATACATCTGAATGTATGAGTTCTAATATGTCTTTGGCTCGTTCTCCAGTTCCACTAAATGGAGACTTAGCCATTTTACCCATTAAACATGACTCACAGGTTGCATATGATTCATAATCAAATGGATCCAAGTATCCATCTTTATGCATCCTTTGGAGTCTATTTTCACCAATGTGTCCAAGCCTACAATGCCATAAGTAGGCTTTGTTCATTTCATACTTACTTCTTTTAATTGAAGAACCGATGTGTAAATTATCATGAGATACATTTAATAGTTACAAACCATTGGACAAAATAGCAGAAACTATTAATTTATTTCCGAAATAAATTGAACAACTATTGTTCCCAAAATTTAAATTGTATCTAATTTTATCTAAGCATGAAATAGAAATGATGTTCCTTATTATGCTAGGTAGATAATAACATTCATCTAATAAAAATGTGTCTCCGGATGGTAGCTTGAGCTTCACTGTCCCTACAGCAATCGCTGCAACTCTTGTGCCGTTACCTAGTCTCAGCTCCACCTCTCCGGTCCTCAGCTTACGCCTTCTTGTCAATGCCTGCACAAAATTGCAGATATGAGATACACATCCAGTATCTAATACCCATGATGTACAATCTCTTATTGACAAGTTAACATCTATCATATAGATACCTGAAGCGTTGATCGTTCCAAATTGTGCGTCGTTAAACACTCATGAAAACGTTCAATCTAAATTTATCCGGCTCACTCAAATCAGATTTTGGAAATTTAATAATGGTGAGTCCGAGTCGATCCACAGGGAGATAGAATTTTAATTTTGAAAACTTTGGACTTTAGTTAATCTAAAAATAAGTGAAAATTTAAGTAAACTAATTACTTAATTAAACTAAAATTAAGTTAACTAATGTTACCTAAAAATAGGATTACTTAAATTAAACAAAGCTTTTTTTTTTCTTTTCTTTTTCAGAAATTAAACACAAACACAATCGGAGAATAAACACAACTAATGAATTATAACAACAAAATAAAAACTATTGTTTAATTGTGTAAACCATTAATTATTATAAATTAAATAACCTAATAAAACATCAATATCTAATAAAACACCATTAATCATCAACTAACTAACAACTAACCCTAATTAAGTAAATTAATACTACACTAGTGGGGAGAGAAAGAAAGCACAAAGCAACAGTAGCTTCAGTCGGAACTTTGTGGGGGTCTACCGATGCAATGGACCAGTTGATGAAGGCTTCAAATTACTGGTAGCTTTGCCAGGTGCAGCTGGGAGGAGAAGGTGCACTAGGGCATCTGCTGGCACGTGGATAGACTTGTTGTGAACGCTGGCAGGTTGCTGGCTGCTTGCTTGGGATTAGACGTGCCTGCATGCATGCTGGCAGGAGGAAGAGCTTCACCAGGCGTGTGCTGGTGCTGATATGCGCTGGAGGAAGCAGCTGCAGGTTGGCAGCTGTGGAGGATGCTAGAGGCTGCTGCATGCGCTGGAGGTTCACCGAGCAAGAGGAAGAGCTTCGCCTCAGCTAGCCGGGTGTGTAGACGTGCAGCTGCTGGCTATGCACCTGGCTGGTGCATGCAGGTTTGCTGTGTGGTTGGAGAGTAAGAGGATGCTTGGAAGCTGCTGCGTGGAGGAAGGCTGTGGAGGGTGCGATTGTTGGTGCGTGCAGTGATGGAGGAAGGTACACGTGGAGGGAAGGAAGCTGCTGCAGGTTGCTGGAGGAGCTTGCTGGAAGCGCTGCTGGTGCTGGGACAGCTTGATGGCGCGTGGATGAGCTTGCTTCTGGCGCGCCGGGTACGTGCAGGTGAGGTGCTGAAAGAGAGAAGAGAAGAAAGAGGGAGACAGAGAAGAGAGAAGAGAGGGATAGCGGCGGAGAGAGAGAGAACCGGAGAGAAACAGAGAGGGAGGACGAGAGAGAAGAAGGGACCGAGAGAGAGCGGAGCTGTGGAATTCGGAGGAGAAAGAGAGAGAAAAGTTGCGGGAGGTTCGGTTGGAAGAGAACAGGGCAAATCTGGGAGAGAGAGAGAGAATATATAGGAGAAATTGGAAGAGAGCGTGTGGGCGAAGTTTTGAAGGAGTCGGATTCGGATTTGGAGAAGTTTCTTTCAAAAGAGAGAGAGAGTTTTAAAATAAAGAAAGGAAGGGGTGTGGCTGGGAAATTGGAGAGAAGGCAGGAAATAGAGGATTTTGGGAAACTCCAGAGAAAGAAGGAATCCGAGCAATATTAGGACATCAAATGCATTTTTACCCCTGCTTTAGTTGAAATCCGAACACTAGACCTCCCCCAAATTTCCGGAAACTCCACCAGCTGCACTGCATCATCAGCATGTCATGTTCACATAAAATAAATATAAATTAGCGTATTATCATAAAAATATCATCATATTTATTCATTTCGTCTCGGTTTTGTCAAAAAACCGCAAATGCGCTATACTCCTTTAACCACATGAAATGACGATGTTTTTAAGTCAGAATTTGACGAAATTGGTACCGTTGGACTTGTTACACAATTATCTATCATTTCATGTTATTTTGCAGAGAAAAACATGAGTATGATGCATTTGATTGCCCTTAAATGATCAATTTAACACTTTATCAAGCATCCTGCTGCTTCACAGTTCCTTGAGCCTTGTCCTTGAGGTATTCTTTGCAATTCCTCTTCCAGTGCCCCTTTTGGTGACAATAGAAGCAATCACCTTTCTCAGCACTTTTACCTTTGTCTTTCTTGACAACCTTTGTCTTTCTCTGAACCTTGTTCTTATTCTTTCGAAAAGCTTGGACTGCAAGTCTTTTTCTGTTGGTCTTACCAACCATGAGGACTTGGGGGTTTATCCTTCACAAGGTTCCCTTCAGCAGTCTTTAACATGTTCAGTAGTTCAACAAAGGTGGCTTAGATCTTGTTCATGTTAAAATTAACGATGAACTGAGCATATGACTGCGGAAGTGAAGACAACACGAGGTCTGTGTGCATCTCCTTGGGAAGTGTGATCCCAAGAGCATCCAGCCTCTCCACCTACTCATTCA
This sequence comes from Zantedeschia hybrid cultivar, assembly GCA_030544215.1. NCBI lineage: Eukaryota > Viridiplantae > Streptophyta > Magnoliopsida > Alismatales > Araceae > Zantedeschia > Zantedeschia hybrid cultivar. The sequence continues at coordinate 28,306,642 of JARZZO010000003.1, read as the reverse complement.
TCTTCAGCATGTGATTCTGTATTGAAGTTCCCTCTGCCATCTGAGCCTTGAACAGATTCTTCGATATCTCATATCGTTCAATTATGCTTTACTCACCAAATAGCTCCTTCAAATGGAGCATGATGGATCTAGCATCCATCTCTTCATGTTGCCTCTGCAACTCATTGCTCATAGAGGCTAACATGCAGCATTGGGCCATGGTGGAATCTTCCTTACATTTTTCATACGCTATCATTTCCTCCTCTAGGGCATCTAATGTTGGTTCAGCAGGAGGTTCATTATCCAAGACGTAGGCAATCTGCTCAAACCAGAGGACAATCTTAAGGTTCCTGAGCCAGTCTGAGTAATTGGTGCCTATCAAACGGTTGGCATCAAGTATGCCTCGCAACGGGTTATGGTGCAATATTCTAGTCTACAGGAGATAATCAAATGATAATTAGCAGATATTCAGATTAACTAAAATAAGATATGGCCTTTTATTATCTAGTTTTACTCCCACTAATTTTCGACGGACTGTATAACCTTCAGATATACAGAACGGGAGACGCCGACTGTCTGCTAGTGGGGATCAGAATCTCCAAGCATCACATTATGACCTCGGGTAAACACGTAGTATCATATCGCTATCTTAGTGCAATCATCTCATGATAATTGCAACTCGTTGCAATATCTGATCATATTTCGGCTCCCAAGTTTAATGGTTCCGGGTAAACACAGTAGACCATTATCCCCAGTCTAAGCTTTACCATCAATACGTGTAACGACCCGCCACCCTATAATCGGGGATCCGATTACTAAATGGGTACCGAATCATTAATTTGGAGCCAAACCAGGATCTAGATAAGTCTGGGAAATAAATAATAAACTAAACTAAACATTCACATCGCATTGAATTGAAAAGGAAGTGCAAGAATTAAAAGTTATTACAATGTGACTCGACACAACAAATAATTAAATACTCCAACTGCAAAGAAATAATTTAAGCGTACAGGCCAGAAAATAAAATAACAACTACATCGGGGCATACCCCGGAATAGCAGCTGCTGGCGCGCAACCCAAGGCAACACTCTCCTTGCTAAGCATATCTAGAACCCTCACCTGAAAACCGCAGGGGTGAGTCTCAACAAAAAGACTCAGTAGGGATCCTTCGATCCCCACCGCCCACTCACGCACCCACAAGTGCAGCAACACAAATATAGGTAGATTAAGCAAGTAAAGCTGTAACATAATTCCTAAATTTCGATATAAAACACATGCATTCGAAATGTAACACGCACAACTCTAAAACCATTCTTCTAGGGAGCCTACAACCAGCGTCTCAGCAAAATACGCCAACCACACAGCCGAACACGAGAAACACCGACCCGCTGAGACCAAACAGTAACCCCTCAGATAGCACGCTAGCTACTCCAACCCAACTGGCTCTAGGTGGTTTCTGCTTCCCCCACCATGAGTGACACTCTAAAGGTACCACTCCTACACCGATACTAGCTAACCCCGGTGTACACCACGTGACCCTCTCTCTAGGCATCACCCCACCACTCCCACACTGGCACTGTGTCCCTCCCACACCGACACAGGGTGGCTAAGTGCTACAACTGTCACTCTAGGTCCACGGTCGCACGAAACACAACACAGTGCGATCCGATCACGTAAAAATCTTCATCCCTGAGTATGATTTTAAGCATGCATTTAACCAAGCTATCTAACAGTGTGAAGATATGTTAATAGCATGAATTAATGTGATTCTGTCTTGAATCGCATCGCCCAAGGCCGACGCCATTCAAGCATCCTAAACTAGTTCATGTGAAATCTGGCCTCAGAGATGGCATAAAACGCGTCGTCACATGTAGCCGCCTTTTGAAAGGCATCGCTGTCCCTCGTCGCCTGATAGCGACAAACGCAGAGACAGGCTACGGGGTGATTTTCTTAAAAGGCGTTGTGCATGGAGGTCGCCGTTTAAAAGGCGTCGCTGTCCCTGGACGCTCATCAGTCTAGAGACAGAGTCTCTTATTTGGGCTAAATCGCATCGCGGGTGGAAGCCGCCTTTCTAAAAGGCGTCGCTGTCCCTCGACGCCATTTAACCCTCACAGACAGGTTCTTCCTCCGCCATCTCTCGATCCATGGGGTGGGATTTCCTCCCCAAAATCGTGCAAAAGCACAAAAAAAAACGTAGAGGAGGAGGAGAAGAACCTAAAAACCCATTAAAACACCAAATTTCTCATTTCATGCATTTAGTATTTTTACCCCACGGACACCCCTAAACATGATCCAAAGCGGGAAAATATGTATTTTAAACACAATACGACGGGAATCATCATCCTACCGGTTACTCGAACTCCTCCTAGCTCCAAGTCGCCAACCCGCCTCGCCACACGCTGCCGCCGGTACCGCCGTGGACGTCGTTACTCCACCGGGACGTCGGCCGCCGTCCGGAGAGAAGTGCGTCGCGGAGGAAGTGGTGGTGGTAGTGGAGGAAGTTGGTAGGTTAATGGAGTGGAGGTAGAGGAGGAATGGAGAGAGGAAAGGAAGGAGAGGGGAAAAGGGGCCGCCGGCTCGCCGGAGGGAAGAGAAGAGAGAGAAGAGGAAGGAGAGAATGAGGAAAGGAGGGAGGGTTCGCGGGGCAAACCATAAGCTGGGTAAAACGCGTCGTACAAATCCGACGTCATTTAGATGACAAGACCGGGCCGTACACTGACAACCCATGGTCGTACTCTAAATGGCGTAGTCCATACAAGACGCCATTCAGACAATATGACCGGGGCCGTACTCTCGCGACCCAAGGCCAGCGCACGTGGCGCCCACGTGGTACAACCTAAAACAAGTCTTAGCCCCATCAGGGCCCAAACTAAGGGATCCGACCCCGAAACTGACCCGATAACCGGATCCGAAAACCTCAATCCTTACAATACGTAACAGAGTAAAGTAGAAATATAGTTCCCGGGTAAACACGTGGATAACTATATCGTTCCTCTACTCTTATCCACAGGCATCTAATGCCATGATCAACAGTCCTCTCAACAGATAATGGCAGACCTCGGGTAAACACATAGTATCTGCCATCACTGAATGAAGTTCTATTAATCATATTGATGGAGAGCCACGCGGTGCATTCTTAATGACTCGTGCTACGGCTTAGAGTTTGTTACGAAGGTTTTACTTATTTTGTTTGGTCTCATCCTAGGTGATAGTATTAAATATATCGAATATATTATAAATACTAATAACCTAGCAAATATAAAGCACACGCATCACATACATGTCATTAGTGTGGTCATGGACGGCACTGCGGTTTGACGTGAGCCAGATAGTCAAACGCACACACATACACAATATAACAACTTATATCATGAGTCTGCAAACCCATGGATTCAATGAACTCCTTCATATTCTTCTGGTCGGTAGTTGTGGATCATCCTCGCTCCGCGCACAGCCGCCTCGATCAAATTACTTCATAATTCTCAATTACAAGATAATTTATAGAAAGAGGAACCCTTATGGCGATTACATCAAGGAGGGAGGTAGAAATACATTGGAATATGAGAGGGAGAGGTTCGCAAACCTCTATTTATTAATAAATAACAAACCATACAATCAGATTCCACATCCACAAAATTGTCCATCTATGACCACCATGTGTTTTAGTTAAACAAACCACACATGAATTGCACATCAAATGGCTAAATAAAATTTTCGAAAATAACTAATTTTAGGTTTCATAAAACCAGGGACCAATCAAAAATTGAATTTAGAATTTTCGAAAAATTTCGTTAAGTCAAAGTATGCTAATTTAAATCTAATTCAAATAAGCAAACTAATGCACATCAAAATAAATGCACATAAACTCTAATTTGACAAGATTGTAACATTCCATGCAGATAAGATTAACTGACATTAAATGATAAATTTAACAATTAAATTTATTCCCCAATTATGTCATTTAATCTAACAATTAGATTAAATTAACAACAACTTGTTAATTATCACATTAATCCATATTAATCTAATTATTGAACCATAAAATTAAAAACAGAGCTTAATCTTATTGTAAAATCTCATTACAAATAATAATTAAATTCTATTTTAATTTGGAACAAAAATAGATAAAATAGGGATTAAAAACAAGAAAATAAGGGGGAATAAATGGGCAGCGGTCCAATGGACCCGACCGGACCTGGGCTGAGCCCAGTCGGTCCCTGGTTCAGACCCAGGTCCGCCCACAAGGGCGCGGACCTGGTCCGAGTCCAGGGCCGGGCTGGCTCGGACCCGGGGCCCCGCTAGGCCTGTCCCCCCCCCCCCCCCCACTCGAACGCAGCTAGGAAACCCTAGCTGCGCGCAGGGTGGGGGGCGGCGGCTCCCTGCCGCCGGCACCCAGAGGTACCGGCGACAGTGCCGGCAACCCCTGGTCGCCGGCGGTTTTCTTCCAAAACCCCCCCAAATCTTCATTTTCTACAAAAAAAAGATAGAAACCCCATGCTTTTGTAAAAATAAAAATAAATCTAGGGGTTATTTATCCTCCCGGTCATGATGCAAGATCATAGCTTCGATCCAGGACCCCATGGGAGGAATCCCATGCTCCATCGAGCCCTACCCAACGCTTGGGATGCTTGTGAACAATCCAATACGAGTTGTTCTTCGTCCGATGAAGAACACACGAAAATTGCAGAAAATAAAATAAATTTAATGCTTACAATTTGTCTTAAACTTGTCGTATTCATCTCATGAACGCATCACATACATGGAATTAAATACAAAATTATCAAAAAGAGATCGAAACGGCGAAAACACAGTGGAACCTGGATCTGATACCACTATTGGGATCGTTGTGTCGGGATCCGACCGAAAATGCAACGGAACAAAATTAATTTCGGGATCGGATCCATCCCGTTTCGATCAACAAAACAAGACCGGAGTAAATCGGATTTACCTTGCGCGGATTCGAATCCGCATTCGTTTTCCGGTTCCGTCAAAGAGATGCCGCAAGTCGCGCAGATGCCCGACCTCTAGCGGTATCCACACGGTTCTCCTCGCGATGGATCGTCCTCGCCTCCTCGCTCGATGCAGCATTCGTGGATCCCGTCTGGCTGCGCATAATCTGCCGCGACATGCAGATTCGGAATCTCCCGTCGGACGGAAGGCGGAGCAGTCGGGAATCGAAGCGAAGCCTCCAGATGGCCGCCTCGTGTCGCATGCGCAGAAGAGAGGAGAGAGAGAGAGAAAGAACGACAGCTAGGTCAGGGTTGCTGGCCCTCAACGTAGAATCCGTTCTTTTATAATAAGTCTGTTTGCGGTTGTTCATAAAAACCTAGACTTATCCGAAATCCTCTCGGATTATCCATCGACTAGAAAACCATTTGCGTGTGACCCTCAAGGCCCAAATACCAGTCGAGTTAATAGCCCATTAAGTCCAGTAACCTTTTACTGATCCACTGAAGTAATTAATATCCTTCTATTCAATTAATCAGCCGAATTTAATGTCCCACAATAAATTTGGACAGACTTCCGATCACGTTCGATGCCAAGCAACATCGCACGATCCTAGATGGCACTAGGGTTATCGCAACCCTCTATTGGAACCTTTATGTCATCGGTTAGCGCGCGGATATAATCCTTCATCCGTACAATGTTCCCGAATCGACCTAGGGTATGGTTTATTATTAAATCCTATTCGGTCGATTCACTTGAATCAGATGCTGCTAATTTGAATCCGATAACTCCTTATCTAACACAGAGTCCGCCCTGGCCAGGGACTTTAATCATTCCCGGAACATTCTCTCTCAAACTACCGGGAGCGGTGTAGACACCAATTTTGGACCCCCCTCCGTTTTTGTCACGAACCCCATCCATCATTAGCCCATCACCACCAAACCCACCACCTTAGCCATCTCATCTTTCAGCCCACTAAATAATCAGACCCATTAACCAATCCTGACCTTAGCCACCATTTCGTGGAAGGCCAGCCAGCCCGCCTTCCACCATCCTTGGAGGACCAGCCAACCCGCCTTCCACCATCCTTGGAAGGCCAGCCAGCCCGCCTTCCACCATCCTTGGAAGGCCAGCCAGCCCGCCTTCCACCACCCTTGGAAGGCCACCCCTTGCCTTCCACCACCCTTGGAAGGCCAACTGGGCTGCCATCCACCTTTTCGTGGAAGGCCAACTACCTGGCCTTCCATGGAAGTAGGAGGAAGGATTGTTGGCCGTCCACTCCCCTAACCTCCCCTTTGACCTCATCTTTCCACGATCTCCTCCACTCGCCACCCTCACCCCCACTACTCCCATCACTCCCCACTCCGGTGACTGTCGCGCACACAACCTCCGATTCTTGACCACTTCCTATTAGTTCTTTGATGATTAACGGAGATTTAGAACTTGAATCCCTCTTTTTTTTTCTTCACCTATTTAAACCCCCTATGTCCCCTCGAGAGAGGAGGTTGGCGAGGGGTTGGTGAGGGATTGGTCAGAGGGTGGCAAGGTAGAGGCTTGGCCGGGGGTTGGCAAAGTTTTCTGTTGGTAGGAGTTGGAAGGCTTCAGTTTGTGAGATGGGAGATTGAAGAACTTCAAGCGGGAGAAAGACCTTGGCAGTCCACAAGTTAGGGGAAGCAGAGGAATCCTCCGCATCCGAAATGGGCCCATTTTCTTAACTTTTTCCTTATTTTTCTCTTTTCATTTTTCATTGCATTCCCATCATTCATCCACTCAGTAACATCATCTTCTCTTCCTACTCTTTTCCTTTTACCACTTTACTTTTACTTTTCACTACTACCACATACGAGCAACCCATCTGCATGCATGCATATTAGGATGACTTAGCACTTTTTACCCCAAGAGGTTTCAAACAAAAAACGGGAGGTGGGTGGCCATAACATATGGTCACCTTCCCTCCCCAAACACCCATCCGGTGCGTCCCCTTCAATTCTAGCATTGTTTACATATTTGCGCGAACCGATCCTACATGTCGCAATTCTAATCGGGTTATCTTCTCCTTCTGCTTTGTCTTTTCTTTTCAGGGATCCTTACCACATTTTACGTGTAGACTACCGAGCTCTCCTCCTCTGGCTGGCCAGAGGAAGAGAAGAGGAGCCCATCGTCTCCCGCTCCATCAGAACACGATCATTCTCACCATCCTACGGAGCACAGGGACCATAAGATAATGCTCCTGGCGATTACATACTTCGATTCCTAACCCTTCCAAATTGCCGCAGTGCTAAGACGGATGAAGAAGCCCTCGCCTGAAAGCCACAGCAGCGGCGGGGACGTTCCGGGCGTCTACAGCCCTCTGGCGATCACGGTGGGACCTCTACTAGCTCGCCGCACATACCGTGCTCAAAGGTAAGAAGTTAAGGCCCTGGTATATTATGTTTTTTTGATCTGGACGGCTTGTTGGTAGGCCATTCAAGCTACCAAACGGCCAAACAGTAGGCCATCCAACACCTTGGACGGCCACGTTCCTGGCCGTCGATATTTCTTGACGGCCAATACCCTGGCCGTCCTCTCTCTTGGAAGGCCAAGATACAGGCCGTCCTCCCCCATTTGACGGCGGGCCTCTTGGTTGTCGTCCTCCACTTGACGGCCAACCTGTTGGCCGTCCTCCGCCTTTGACGGCCAAACCTCTGGCCGTGCTCACTACTTTGACAGCTATCCTGTTAGCCGTTCATGTATGTTGTCCATGTATGATGCCTACTTTGTTGATTCGTTGTATGGTCTGGCTCGTTCTTTGTTAAGTTTCTGGGTTTTTTGGGGTACTCTCCGCGGAGTTTTAAGGAAGAGTCGGCATCACATCTCTAGTCACCTCTCCCATAGTATTTGACTCTCCACCTGAGGATTCCCACTTGGGTGTGACTAGTCTTATTGTGTTGGGAACCTCCGTGAGTCTCCGCGAGCCAGGGATTCCCACTTGGCCGCCGAGCAGGTTGTACCCAAAGCCTCCTAATAGGGACCCGGGTTTGTGTGAGGAATTGAGCCTTTCCATTCACAATCATTCACCCACAGGTGTCACTGAGAGAATTGTTTCAAAATCTAAGACACCTAATTAAACTCTAGTAGAACACGTTTTGAAAGTAGAATACAGGATCGTTAAGGGTTTGAACTTGGTTTGTTAGAAACCAACACTTATAATACACTGTTAACCTTTCAAGTAAAATATAAAATCTTTTAGGATTTGTGTTTCATAATGAATCGAATGTATGTTAACACTGTGTATGATGACATGGATGAGCTTGGTAACAATGTCATACACAACCCTCTGTTTGAAATTGAAGAAGATCCACAACAGACCTTCATAAGTATGCTCCAAGCATCCAGAGAAGAACTTTCGAGGAAAGATTCTGATGAATCCTCTACCTCGCAGGGAGAAGATGAGCCAGTAATTTCAAGTAGAACATTCCAAAATCATGGAGAAGATCCGGAACTTATTGCTGTATTATCACGTTATACTCCCGATCAACTCATCTAGTTAGTCTCCCGTGGGAAAATTCAGGATGCCACTCCACGGAAAACTCAATTCTAAGGATCTTCTAGCTGACCCCAGGCTAATCAAACAATGCCAGCTCAAACAATCTCATCTAATCTCATCAACCAGGTCACACCTCCCAAGCAGGAGGAGTTCATCTATAAGAATGAGATTGAGACTTGTGTACAACAACTCATGGCCGAAAATCTCAGCCTCAGACAACATCATTCCCTTTTGAGCTACTACAAGCTCCCTCCGGCCTACTTTCCACCAAGATTCAAAGTACCTAAGTATAGGAAGTACGATGGTACTACTGACCCACACCATCACTTATCTGGGTTTCTCATGGATTCTCACCAGTGGCTCTTCGATAGAGTCCTCCTTGTCAACCTCTTTCAGAAGTCTCTCGAGGAAGAGGCCTTGAGATGGTTTTCTTCTCTACCAGCCACTGACCTAATCAATTTTGATATGGTCTCTGAAAGATTCATCACCCACTTCAACCACATGGCAGCCTTGCCCCCTACCTTATTTGACCTTGTAATGGAAAAAATGAAGTCTGATGAAGACTTCACTCACTTTCCTAATAGGTGGAGAGCTATGGCCTCTGGCCCAAGTGGTCACTATGCTTGTTAACAACGCTACCTCTCAGCTCCGAGCTATTCTCATGCTTAGCGAACTCCAAACATTCGCTCAGCTGTATAATCGAGCTAGAGTAGTTTAGTCTCAAATCCGAGACTCCACTCTGCCTTCGTTCTTTGAGAATAGAAATAGGAACAAGAAAGTCACACCGACTCCTACTACAGAAGGAGTCACCATCAATGAGCAGGTCAGTATGCTAGCACAGCCAGCCAGGGTTCCCAATTCTCATCCTAAGTCTGATACTCAGCCCAATCAGAAACAATATTTAGCTGTTCCTCCCCCGGCTAATTACAATCGTCCCATGACTAAACGAGCATCATATCCACCTCTGCCAGAATCATTAGCAGACATTTTTTATGCCTTGCTAGCTTGTAATGCCATTCAACTCCTACCTCAAAGAGAAGGTGTTCCGCGCAGTGCAGACACGTCTAGGTATTGCCCCTACCATGGGGTCCCGGGACACACGATCTACAATTGCGTCACTTTTAGGGATTGGGTGTATGACTTGAACGATGAAGGTCGGATAAACTAGGAAGACAGGAAAAAGTCTATTGATGCTTTGAAGGCCAAAAAGAAATTAGGAATTGTGAAAGACCCGTTACCTTCTCATCAAGTAGTCCAAGATTCCTCCAGTTCTCAAAGAAAGGTCAACACTTTGATCACAGACTTAGAGCCCAGAATAGTCTGTAGAGAACAATACTAGGAGTATGAAGGGTCTGGGATAAAACATCAAGATCCCACCTGGTCGCGTGAAACTAAAGGAGTTACTCCATAAGTTTCTACGATCTCCCAAGACAAGCCTTTGGTCCTAATCCGACCCAAAGAACAACTAGCAATCCTCAAGTCAGTCACCCTCATTCAGATCCCTCCGATCACAGTCGAGGGACCCACCCTATCCATCTTCTGCCCAACCAGGAACCAAGGGTCGATGACCTGCCTCAATCCCATAAGTTCACCAACGGAGGAAGCAGATCCAATCTCGGTGGGAGTAACACTCAGGAATCGCATTATTCCTCCAAGCCAACCCTCGGACTCCCAGGGTAACTCAATCCCTAATGTGGGAAATGTCCAGTCTGAGTATGACATCCTCCAGCATTTGGAGAAGACTCCTGCTAAGATCTCTATCCTTGAGCTAATCCGAAAATCTCCCATACACAGGGAAATGCTGTTTAATTTCCTACAGCAAATCACGGTCAATGAAGATCTTCCTATTGGAGGAATCCCTAATGCCATCCTCTCAGTCACTCAGACCCCCATGATATCCTTTCCAGAAAAAGATCTGGCTCCCCCCGAGTGTCGATCCCTTCCTTTGTGCCTAATTGCCACTCTCAATGGCCATTCAGTAGACTCCATTTTACTGGATACCGAAGCCTCTATCAATGTCTGTCCCCTCAAGACCCTCAAAAGGATAGGGATAGATCCGGAGAAGATTGAGTCCACCTCCATGATGGTCTCGGCCTATGATAATTCTCAAAGACCAGCAGATGGAAAAATCTACCTACAACTGGAAATCGGCCCGGTAGCCATGATTTCGGAATTCTACATCCTGGATGTTAAGCCCATCTATAATGCTATCCTAGGGAGACCTTGGATGGACCAAACCCTGGGAGTCCTATCCACCAACCACCAGTGCTATAAGTTCCCGTATAACGGGAAGATTGTGAAGGTCAAAAGCACTCCCTATATCGAGTCACTGGACTCAGTAACAGCAAAACAGATTATGTCTATGATAACTTCCAAGGAATGCAAATAGTCCGTTCTTTCATCAGTCAATTCTCATCCCAGGCCTAGGCCCGACATCGATTGGCAGCTCATGAGTAAGATGGGGTATAGTTCAGGTTCTGGATTAGGAAGAGAAGAACAAGGCATTCGTGACCCTATCTTAGAGAACCCTATCATCGAGGGATGTGGCCTGCGTTACAAGTCTACTGAACCAACAAAAAGGACAAAGAAATGGTCCCTCATGAATCACTTTGTGAGAAAGAAGCAGGAGTTGCTTAGGATAGAAGAGGGAGTGCAAGAAGAGAACGAGGGTAGTCGAGAGGAAAATGAAGAAGATTTCGGCATAACATCCTTGTTTCATGAATCAAACAGCCCACAGATAGGGCTCTTTTTGATCAAGAATGAACCAGCTCCTACCACGTTCATTCCTTTCTTGTTCCACCCACCTTCCATCCTAATGCTCCCAGCACCGGTCGACGCCCCTTCTTCTGAATGTTTCATGTTAGAGGCATTTGGTCGTAAAAAAAGTTCAATTCTCATCCTGAAGGGGGCGAGGTCACTTTTGAGGAACTTACATGGTGGGGAAACCCCGTCATCGTTGAATCTTTGTCCCAAGGATCTATCCTTGTCCCATCCAGGACAAAACTGACCCATTCTCCGGGTCATGTACATAGTAGTTTAGGAATTAGGATAGCCTCCTCCTTACCCAGGGATTGTAGGGCTAAGCAGGTTCCTTTGTTCTTAGTTCAGGAGTTAGCAAATAGGTGTAAAGTTTTGAACAAAGTCAACAAGTTTCTTTAGATAGGGGTCATCTCTGAGCCATTGGAACTTGTGAAAGATGAATCTTGCAATGAAGGTCTGGGAGTATTTGAGCGTAGCGAAGGGGAAGAGGATGATGACTTGGCCGAACCACTTGTCAATGGGACAAGACGGTTTGATGAACCCTCGTCAGCCGTCGACAAACCCACTAAAGAAGTCAACCTTGGAACAAAGAAGGATCCGAAGATAGTGCTAATTAGCGCCAGATTGAGTCCGAAAGAAGAAGGGTCCATAATAGCCGTACTCCGGGAACATGGTGACGGGTTTGCTTGGTCATATGAGATATGCCCGGATTTAACACGGAATTGGTGGAACATCGGTTAATCCTCAAACCTGATACTAAACCCGTGAAATAAAAGTTGAGACGGCTACAACCGGAATTAGCACTTAAGGTAAAAGAAGAGGTTGACAAATTACACAAGGCCAAGTTCATTCGGGTCGTGCTCTATCCTAAGTGGGTAGCTAATATCATCCCCGTGGCAAAGAAAGACGGAAAAGTAAGGGTTTGCATAGATTTTCGCAATCTTAATCAAGCCTGTCCAAAGGATGATTTCCCACTTCCTCATATAGACTTGTTAGTCGATAATACGGCTGGATTTGAAATGTTGTCCTTTATGGATGGTTTTTCAGGATATAATCAAATCCGACTAGCTAAAGAAGACCAAGAGAAGACATCTTTCATAACCCCATGGGGAACTTATTGCTACATAATCATGCCATTTGGGTTTAAGAATGCTGGAGCTACCTACCAGAGGACGATGATGGCAATCTTTCATGACATTATTCACATCGACATGGAGGTTTATGTGGATGATATCTTAGTGAAGTCTAAAACCAGGAAGGAACATGCTCAAGTTCTTAGGACTATAATGCAGAGGTCAAGAGAGCACCAACTAAAAATGAATCCAAAAAAGTGCGTATTTGGTATTTCTTCTGGTAAATTGCTAGGGTTCACGGTAAGCAGAAGGGGGATTGAGGTCGATCCAGACAAAGTAAAGGCGATAGTGGAAATGCCCCCTCCTAAAAATGTCAGGGATATAAAGGGTCTCATCGGCCGTTTACAATTTATCAAACGGTTCATATCTCAACATTCTGTGAGATGTAAACCCTTTTATGATTTGTTGAAAGGAGGGGCAAAGTTTATTTGGAGTGATAAATGTCAAAAAGCCTTCGACGAATTGAAGAGCTATCTCCTCAATCCACCAGTCCTTATGGCTCCTATCCCGGGGCGGCCTTTATTGCTATATGTCTCCACCACTAAAGAATCAGCTGGAGCAGTATTGGCCCAACTTGACGACGAGAAGAAAGAAAGAGCAGTATATTATCTCTCCAAGCTCTTCAACGATGCTAAAAAGCGATACACTGCCATGGAAAGGACATGTGTGACCATCGTCTGGGTAGTGCAAAAATTGAAGCACTACTTCCTCGCCCACGAGGTTAAGTTCCTAGCAAGAATGGACCCGATAAGATATTTGCTAGAGCGGCCAGTTGTAAGAGATAGGCCGGTGCGATGGCAGACCTTCTTGAACCAATTTGACATTACCTATCTAAATCAGAAGGCTGTAAAGGGGTAAGCAATTGCCGAGCACCTAGGTCATCATCTGCTGCCTACATTTTCGCCCGCCAATGATGAATTCTCGGATGAGGAGTTGGGTCTAATAGTGGATGATACTCCATCCTGGGTCCTTTACTTTGATGGGGCACTTAATTCTCAAGGCAGTGGGGTTGGAGTGGTCCTCGTATCTCCGGAAGGGGTAAGTATTCCGCACGCTTGCCAACTCTCCTTCTCAGTGACCAACAATGTCGCTGAATATGAGGCTCTCCTAGCCGGCTTAAAATTGGCATTGGTCCTCAAAGTCCTGGAATTGAGGATAATTGGAGATTCTCAATTGATCCTCCGCCAAACTGTGGGCAAGTATTAAACCCGGGATCCAAAGTTGAAGCCATATCAGGAGTGAGTAAGATCGCTAGCCAGGCATTTCAGAAGGATTACCTACGTATATGGGCCTAGGTCTCAGAACATCCTAGCAGATGCCCTAGCCTCCTTGTCTTCAGCACTAGAAATTTCCATCACCAAAAGTTCAGCCACCATCACTTTACACAAGCATGACTCGCCCTCCTTCCGGGACCCTTGGTTCCAACAATTCCTTCTCTCATCTGAACATGTCTCTACTATTACGGAAGAATTCACCCCTGATTGGGATGATAGAAATCCGTGGTATTTTGATATCATGAACTACCTTCGCGATGGATCCTTCCCATCTTATGCCACAACTTCATACCGCAAGGCTATCCGCCGAGCATCTCAACGCAACCTTATCTTAGGCGGACTTCTTTTCAGAAGATCCTTCAGTGGGGTGCTCCTTCGGTGTCTAGATGATGCCGAGATCCATCATGTCTTGGAAGTAGCTCATGCAAGCGATTGTGGTGGTCATATCAATGGTCGTGCCTTAACTCAGAAGCTCCTCATGTCCTATTATTGGCCTTCAATGGAGGCTGATTGTTCCATATTTGTTCAGAGGTGCTTAAAATGTCAATTACATGCTAACAAGATTAATGCACCTTCATCATCTCTCAAATCCATCATTTCCCCTTGGCCCTTCGCCATGTGGGCATTCGACGTTATAGGACCTCTGAAGGATCGATCAGGCGAAATAAAAAGGAAATCATTTATCTTAACTGTCACTGAGTATTTCACTAAATGGGCTGAAGCAAAAGCATTTGCGGAGATCAAAGCATCCACAGTGGTGAAGTTCATCAAGTGCAACATTCTCGCCAGGTTCGGGACACCGCGCTATCTCATCACCGACAATGGACCACAATTCATCTCCCAGGAGCTCCAGGACATGTGTAGTAAGTATGGCATTAATTTGCACCACTCCTCGCCTTACTATCCACAAGGAATTGGTCAAGCCGAAGCCACCAATAAGACTCTCATTCGAATCATCAAAAGAACTTGCAGATCTCACAATTATTCAGATTGGTCGAATAGCCTAGTCGAGGCTCTTTGGGCGTATCGCACTTCTGTTCGAACCCCCACCGGACAAACACCTTATGCACTGACATTCGGAATAGATGCGGTAGTTTCATATGAGATTCTCCTTCCTTCTCTAAGAGTGCAGTTGGATAATGGAATTAGCGACGCCGAACGTCGTAAGGCCATGTTTTCCCAACTTGAACTATTAGACGAAAAAAGGATAATGGCAGCGAACCATGCTCAAGTTTATAGAAATAGAATTGCGAGATTCTATGCAAAGAAGGTTCTCGAAAGAAAGTTTGAAATTGGGGAAATGGTACTCAAGAGAAAAATGATCAAAATTTCTGGTCCCAAGAACAAATTGCAAGAAAATTGGGAAGGACCATTTGTAATCAAGGAGGCATACTCAGGTAATGCATACCGCCTAATCAATGAAAAGGGAGAAGAGTTACCCCATCCTTGGAATGGGGTGTATCTGAAGAAGTTTTACCCATAAAAAATGCGCAAAAAATTCAAAATCCAAAAAAATTGAATATTCCAAAAAGCAACAAAAATATTTGTAAATATGTGCATACTTCAATGAAAATGACAAAAAAAAATTAGAAAAAACACAAAATCCAACTGACTAGTGACTGCCACATAACCCCCTGTCTAGGTCTAGTTGCATGATAGATTGGGTTAACATTTAGGTTTGGCTAAGATTTTGGTCCACCAGAACCTTAGACGTGTCTACTTTACTTTCATACGGATCCCTATGATCATCATGAGATGCACACACCTACACGTTTTTTTTAAAGAAAACCTTCTTAAAATGAGTTCGAAGTCTTTAGTACACTGTCAACTGCAACCTTTGCTCTTCGTCTCTCGACCGATCAGGACAGTCGACACCCTTAAACGGTGGAGCTCAGCAAACTGCAGTTCCTCAACAACCTGATAGATGTAACCCCTCTCATAGGCCCAAATATGAAACGTAAAGGACTAGAGCACGTGAATAGGGCAGTGTCCTCGCAGGCGGAATATCAAATAACCCCGAAAATATCAAGCAAGGAAAAGAAAATACAAAAAAGAAAAGGGGTTCAAGCAATCATACAAAAAAGTCTGGTCATGACCGTGCCTGGCCATGGAATCTACCTAAGGCCTGAAAAGTCAAAAATAGGGGCATCTAGGAGGTCAAAAGGGGTCCGTTTTGTCATAGCTCGATCTTTTAACGGTTTTGTCGATCCTCCTGTAAGGTTTGTCTCCAAAATTTCTTCACTATTTCTCCCCCAAGGTTTAACACGAGATAGCTATCATAAGACCGAACATCATTTTAAAATGGTTCATTTTATCAAAAAAAAAAAAATCATCATATGCTCACATGATCACAAGAGTCCAAAATGGGTAAAGAGTAATGTCAGTGATTCTGGTGAATCAATTCCTTAACCATAATCTCAATAAGCACTCTCAAAACTTTGGGCTTAGGTCAATGCATGCGCGTCACCAATAGGTGCGACGATGTCTGATTCCGGGTCAGCGTCGCGTGGTTGACCGTTGGGGTTCTAAGGTGTTCCATCTTATACCTTCTAGATTGTGAGGAAAGAGACCCGGGTCGGGCAAAACATTTACCGCGAAAACTTTTTGGGCAAACTTGGTGGTCGGAAGCAGCTGGGAGCCTAAGCATGGCATGACGGTATTGTCATCAGTATGAATCTTAGCTAGTCAAGGTTAGTTTGAGGAGTCTAGAGGCCCAAATCAATCTAGATGTGTGCTTAGGATACCTGGGAAGTTGAGTGTGCATTTCCCTTTCATCATTCAATCAGGCTAAGTTTGGGCAGTCACCAGGTGGTCGGAATCAAAAAACATGTTTTCGTTCATCACACAGCCCACTTGTTAATATCCGCTAGCATTTGCATATTTTCTTGTCACATCGATTTCAATGCTCTTCTTTTGTCTGATTAGTAGGACACGGCCCCTTGACCCTATGCGAAGGCTAGGGAAAAGGTAGTTGCTCTTTTGGGCAAGGGGCCGAAAATAGATACTACTAACTGTTTCCCCTAATGTTGTGCATGCAGGTAGAATAGGTATGAACAAAAAAGCAAAACAAGAAGTGCCCGGACATCCAAATAGTGAAATATGCAAGCATAACATAATGTTCATACATTACAATACAGGGGCATACCCCTATCAGCCCTCAATCCCTCTTCCTTCCCCTCACCTCATCCTCTCTCCTATCTCGAGAGGAGTGTCTCATCTAACTCTCAGCATCATCCTCCCGAGCACGGCGATGACCTGATGCTGGTCGCATAGACCCCGAAGAGCCAGCAGGTCGAAGTGCTCTCCATGCGTCCTCAGCAAGAAGGTAGTCGAGGTCTCTAAAGATAGAACTCCCAGCAGGTGCCTGGCCAGCCGATGGGGCAGGGATAGGAGGACGAGCTCCTGGACTCTGTGCGCTAGATCTCGTGGCTCGTTCTCGCCCTTTCTTCATCACTCGGTCCCACAGGGTCCGATACTTGAAATCAAACTCCCTCACCTCTGTCTGCGACCTCGTCAGCTCCTCCAGCAAGTCGGCTATCTTACCCTCCCAGTACACGTCTGGATGGGATCCTTCTCTTGTCTTGGCCCGAGCAGCCCACTCCTCTAGCACCTGATCTCTCAATTGCTGATTGAGGCTCTCTAATTCCTGCGCCCTGGCTAAAGTGGCTTCCACCTCCTGGCACTGCAAAGGAACTTAGGGTTAAGCAAGCTCAATCGAAATAACACAAGAGTGGAACAATCCTCACCAAGTCCGCCTCCCGGGCCTCCGCACGACGGAGGGCATCCTGCAACCTCGCCTCCCAAACAGCAGGAGTAGCTGGCCCCTGAGATGATAAGCTTGCGCCAGGATCTCCTCGCAGCCCGTGACGGGCTAGCGTTTCTCTCTGCATCACAAAGAATTTCGCAAAATAAAAGAACAATTTCACACCCGGAATTGGGAGAGACTCTGAGACACCCATGGATGATCAGCAAAGTCCTCCTCTGCATATGGCATCCACACCACCTGAATGAAGTGAAAGGTTAGACTTAATCATTGGTCAAGAGGCACACATATCTTGAATTACTCACCATGTGAGGAGGAAATGTGTCGAGCTGGGCACGGATGTCCTCTACAGATCACTTCCCACCGCGCCATAAGTGGAGTCCATCCCTCACAATCCACAGAGACGGCCCCACGGCCGATGGGGAAGTGGGTATAACCCTAGATCTACAAGGGATAACATAGTCAATATCAACCAGCATAAGTGAGGAAGGACGGAGATCAACAATCAAGAAGGATTACCTGAAGAAAGGGCGTGAATCCTCCCAAATTGCCGGATCCCTGGCGATAGCTCACCAGGTGAGAAAAGAGGTGACCCAGCATCGCTGCTCCCCAAGCCATCTTCTTCGCTGCTTGGAGGTCCTCCAACAGCGGCAAGTACTTCAAGTTAACCTTGTCCGAAGCTGTAAGAAATAGCAGTCTTCCAAAGAAGAACAGGAGGAAGATCCGCAAATTCTCATCATCTGAGCGGCCATCCAAATCTAACAAGGTCTCTACTCTCTCAGCAAAAGCCTCAAGAGTCTCGCTCAGTATCCGTCGTACCTGACTCAGTCCCACGGACCGGGCAAAATGCCCGAGGGGTATGTGAGATAATGCTCCTTGAACTCGATAGTACCCTTCACCCAGGAGTCGATCTGAAAGTTGCCTGTAATCCCTGAGCTCAGGACCCACTACTGGATCACCAATGACCGGCAAGCCTGTCAAAAAGGAGACGTCCTCCAACATGGGCAGCATATGTCCCCAAGGTATGATAAAGGCTCTGCATCTGTCATCCCAGCGTTCTCGCAGAGCCACCAAGAAGGGTGTATCCACCATAAATGGTCGGATCCGAAACAACGGCCCGAACCCAAACGCATCCATTTGGAAAAGGAGTCGGTCGGGTAGTGCATGGTACCAGGCCCAGACTAACTCCCAAGAAACTCTGTCCCGAACTCTCTGCGGTCCCTGTTGATACAAAAGAGATTTGAGCGGGGCCTCTGTCCGTACGGACGGATGGCAGGGCCGCCCGCAGTCCACCCTGTCAGACGGTGAGGCCACCCGCCGTCCGACCGCTGGGACGGCACGGCTTCCCGCCGTCCGTACAGACGGACGGCGGGGCCGCCGGCCGCCCGCCATTCGCCAGGTCGGACGGTAGGTGGCAACGATGCCCTTGGTACACGGTTAGCTCGTCAGGGCTGGTTAGCCATAGCTCACGCTCATGAGAAAGCCTTGTGGTAAATTCTATACCCCGAAGGATCATCGGAACAAAGATGAATTTTTCCACAGTCATAAAATTCAGATAATCACGCCAGTCATCCCTCGTCTTGAGATGAGCCGTAAGACATCTAATTTGATCTTCGGGACCAAGAAGTGAGCGTGCAGGATACCACGCACTGTGCTGAAATATCCTGGAAGTGGAGGTCACTTTCTCATCAAAATCAAAAACTAAGTGCATCTCCATCCACAACTGCAGAGTGAATAAACTCCCCCTTATAGATCGCCCCATGCTCATGTAGCTAAGCCTTCCATATAGATGTGACAGAATTACCGGGGCAAGAGATTGACCTTCCCACAACAAGCTCAGCACACCCACATACTCCCTTTCTAACACAGAGCCTGAAGTTGGAAACCACAAGACTCCCCCGAGGACTAAGCATAATCCCCACATCAGTCTCTCAGACTCGACCGTCTTGTGTTTAATCTCTTGAATCAACCAATGCGCCAGACGATCGACGAGGATTCCTCACTTGTCACTCATGAGGCATACCTCCCATTTATCTTGCACTATATCAGCAAAAATCACCTCCCATGCAGGCAGAGCCGAGGGATCGCCAGTGACTAGACCCTCCCAGCCATAAAAGATTTCTACCTCTTCCACTAGCACTGTCGCTTCGAACTCTCGAAACACGAATGTATGCGTCTCCAGATGTCATAGTTCAAGCAGTGCACCCAGCCCCTCCCAATGCCAGTGAACGGAGGTGAACCATTTCGCAAACACAATAGATCGGTTCAGATTCCACCGGCGCATATACACCCTCATGTCCAGGGTAATCTCACCCATCAGGGCCGCAAGCCATGCATACTTGCGAGTATGCCGAGCATCAGGGAACTTAGGCATAGGCTGTAGGACAACCAAAGGTCACAAGAGAGAAGAGAGAATCAAAGTAAACGGCATAAAAATTGGAGCCTACCTGTCCATGAGCCAGCAGGTTGC
Organism: Zantedeschia hybrid cultivar; assembly: GCA_030544215.1. NCBI lineage: Eukaryota > Viridiplantae > Streptophyta > Magnoliopsida > Alismatales > Araceae > Zantedeschia > Zantedeschia hybrid cultivar. Next base: position 28,286,790 of record JARZZO010000003.1, on the reverse strand, counting down.
TGAGATGGCCTTCAACGTCAGATAGAACCTGAGGTTCCCTAGCAGTCGCATGAGCAGAAGACGAGGCCATTTTCCCCACAGAAAAGTTTGAGTTTTCCAGAAGGGAGCTTCGGGACAAATCTCTCCTTTTAAGGCCATAAGATAAACTACGAACTTTCCATGTTCCATAAAAGACGGAGGGCATGCATATCCATCCTTTCATAGACGGCATATCCCTTGGCCTTCCACCTTTTCTTAGAAGGCATGCTAGTTGGCCTTCCATCATTTTGGAAAAGGCTCACCCACGAAAAGGTATATTGCCCTTCACCTCCTTTTACTTCGAGGAGGCAACTTCACCCTAAGTTTAGGAGACCACTGTGCTTAAACATCAACAAACTAATGGTTATTCCTGAAAATCGAGTCGAAGCCATATCGGATTGGCATTCTACCATTAGAATAGCCATATCTTCTATATCGGCTTCGACTTCCCATCCTTTTGCAGTCTAAATACTCAAATGATGTGATCATTGGATATATGAACTTTGCTAATGTGTGCTATTGCAGCTACAGGAAAATTGAGACAAGTAGGACTGGAGATACAGGAGGTTAATAACTTTGGGCGTATAGACTCTGAGTTCCTCTTTAAACAAAACAATGAGGAGTCTATATTCCCCAAGTTATTCGATTGGCCAATAAATCCCTCATGTTTGCATTAGGAATTTGTTTTCCAATTTTTAAACCAGCATGCATTTGCATTAGCATCCATCCTCACCCTAGGGGAAATGACCATAATTTATCACTCTGCTTAACCCATTGTTAATCTGTGAGTCTGGCAATTGTTTGTCTGTTAGCCCTTTGAATTGCAAAACCTTACCCTTTTCAACTTGTGTGCTTGAGATTCTCTCGCTTGGCGATCATATGATGCGCCAGGCCACCGTGCGCCCGTTGTGTCAAGATCATTTCAAGTCACACCCCTCCATCTTTCATGCCTGAGATCCCCTTGGGCCAGATCGTTGCATCCTAGTTCGCCAATGCCTCGCGGTTCCAGCACCCGAGGGTCCCACAGATTGTGATTCTCTAGTTTGAACTTTGTTCCCCTTCTTAATCATCCTTGCAATTCGAATAGCCAACTCTCATGCATTTACCACACTCTCACACCATCTTTGGATATAGCTCATCCCTTCTTTGTGCTGTCCAAAATCAGGTTCGATTTCCAAAACACCTATTTATCATTCCGCTCCACTCCACTGCAAAACAGGTGCCCGAAGGGACATTTGTAGACACCGATTTTGGACCCCCCCCCCCTTTTGGTCACGAACCACATCCATCATTAGCCCATCACCACCAAACCCACCACCTTAGCCATCTCATCTTTCAGCCCACTAAATAATCAGACCCGTTAACCAATCTCGACCTTAGCCACCTTTCTGTGGAAGGCCAGCCAGCCCGCCTTCCACCATCCTTGGAAGGCAAACCAGCCCGCCTTCCACCATCCTTGGAGGGCCAGCCAGCCCGCCTTCCACCATCCTTGGAAGGCCAACCAGCCCGCCTTCCACCATCCTTGGAAGGCCAGCCAGCCCACCTTCCACCATTCTTGGAAGGCCAGCCAGCCCACCTTCCACCATCCTTGGAAGGCCAGCCAGCCGGCCATCCACCACCCTCGGAAGGCCACCCTTTGCCTTCCACCACCTTTGGAAGGCCAACTGGGCTGCCATCCACCTTTTCGTGGAAGGCCAACTACCTGGCCTTCCATGGAAGTAGGAGGCAGGATTGTTGGCCGTCCACTCCCCTAACCTCCCCTTTGACCTCGTCTTCCCACGATCTCCTCCACTCGCCACCCTCACCCCCACTACTCCGATCACTCCCCACTCCGGCGACTGCCGCGCGCACAACCTCCGATTTTTGACCACTTCCTATTGGTTCTTTGATGATTAACGGGGATTTAGAACTTGAATCTCTCATTTTCTTCTTCACCTATTTAAACCCCTCATGTCCCCTCGAGAGAGGAGGTTGGCGAGGGGTTGGTGAGGGATTGGTCAGAGGGTGACAAGGTAGAGGCTTGGCCGGGGGTTGGCAAAGTTTTCGGTTGGCAGGAGTTGGAAGGCTTCAATTTGTGAGATGGGAGATTGAAGAACTTCAAGCAGGAGAAAGACCTTGGCAGTCCACAAGTCAGGAGAAGCAGAGGAATCCTCCGCATCCGGAATGGGCCCGTTTTCTTAACTCTTTCCTTATTTCTCTCTTTTCATTTTTCATTGCATTCCCATCATCCATCCACACTGTAGCATCATCTTTTCTTCCTACTCTTTTCCTTTTACCACTTTACTTTTACTTTTGACTACTACCACACACAAGCACCCCATCTGCATGCATGCATATTATGATGACTTAGCACTTTTTACCCCAAGAGGTTTCAAACAAAAAACAGGAGGTGGGTGATGATCGTTTCGAATTGTGAGTCGTTAAACACTCATGAAAACGTTCAATCTAAATTTATCCGGCTCACTTAAATCAAATTTTGGAAATTAATAGCGGTGAGTCCAAGTCGATCCACAGGGAGTTAAGATTTTAACTTTGAAAATTTTGGAATCTAGTTATCTAAAAATAGATGAGAATTTGAATAACTAATTACTTAATTAAGCTAAAACTCAATTAACTAATGCTACTTAAAAAATATAATTACTTTAATTAAACAAATCTTTTTTTTTTCTTTCCTTTTTCAGAAGTTAAACACAAACACTTATATAAAAAAATAATAAGCACAACTAAAATTTATGACAGAGACATTGAAATTTAACTATGTGGAACTCATTAATTATCTAAACATTACGAAATAAATTACAAAATTTAATGGTTTAATAAACTTAAACTAAATAAACAAAATATGAAATAACAATTAACCAACCCTAAATAATTAAACTAATTCTAAACTAATAGAGGAAGGAAAAGAACAGAGCAAAATAGCAATTTGTGGGTTTTGTGGAGACTGTCGGCTCAATGGACCGGGTTGGGGAAGGATGGCGCAGTGGACCAGCGGCTTCACCAAACGTTGATGCGTGTGGGAGGGTTGCTGCTGCTGGCAACGTGGAGGCTTCAACGTTTGCATGCAGGCTGTGCGCTGGAAGCTTGCTGGTTCACGTGGAGGAAGGATGCTTGGCAGCTGCTGGTGGGCTGCTGGGCAGGAGGAAGCCGTGCGTGGAGGTGCTTGGCTCAGCTGGGACGTGGAGGAGCTGGATGCGTGCCGCTGGTTCACGTGGAAGTCGGCAGTGCTGGAGGGAGGAGCTTGGAGGAGCTGGATGCGTGCCGCTGGTTCACGTGGAAGTCGGCAGTGCTGGAGGGATGAGCTTCACCGGGCTGCATGCTGGTTGAACTTGAGGAGGAGGCCTGCTTCACCACGTGGAGATCTTACCGGCATGCGTGGAAGGAGGAGGGGAGGACCGCGGCTATGAAGCTTGCATGCGGGGGCTGTTGTGAGCGCTGGCTACGTGCCTGCATGCATGCTCTGGCAGCACTGCCGCGTGGAGCCGCTGGAGGTGCAGCAGGTGCGAGGAGCTGTTGGCCGGTGGAACTTGAGGAGGTTTCCGGGTAGGAGGGGAGGTAGAGAGAGAGACAGCAAGGGAGAGGTTAAGAAGAGGAGGAGAAAACGGGGAGAGAAGAGAGAGGAAGAGCTACGGGAAGCTTGGGAGAAAACGGAAAGAGAGAGAACAGAGGGAGAGAAAGAGAGACCGAGAGAAACAGAGAGGGAGAAGTTTATCGGCAAGGAGAGGAAGAGAGGTCGAGAGAGAGAGAATCTGCGAGAGGGGGAGAAAAGAGAGAGCTGTGGAAGAAGGAGAAGAATTGCTGGATAGAGAGAGCAGAACGGAGAGAGGAATAGAAGGCTGCGGGGAGAAGGTTGGAATTCGAGGAGGAGAGGCTGCGGAGAGAGGGTTGTAATTCGAGGAGGAGAGGCTGCGGAGAGAGAGGGGGAATTTATAGGAGAAATTGGAAGAGGAGAAGGACAGTGGGAGGCTTGAAGAAGGGACATGATTCAGATTTGGAGAGGAAGAGGAAACTGAAGAAGAAAGAGGATTCAAATTTCTAAAACGAGAGAGAGAGGATTTTTAAAATGAAGGAAGGGATGTGGTTGGGAAATTGGAGAGAAAGAATGAAATAGAGGGTTTTGGAAAACTCCAGAGAAAGAAGGAATCCGAGCAATATTAGGACATCAAATTGCATTTTTTTCCCTGCTTTAGTTGAAATCCGAACATTAGACCTCCCCCAAATTTCCAGAAACTCCACCAGCTGCACTGCATCATCGGCATGTCCTGTTCACATAAAATAAATATAATTTAGTGCATTATCATAAAAATATCATCATATTTATTCATTTCGTCTCGGTTTTGTCGAAAAACCGCAAATGCGCTATACTCCTTTAATCACATGAAATGACGATGTTTTTAAGTCAGAATTTGATGAAATTGGTACCGTTGGACTTGTTACACAATTATCTATCATTTCATACTATTTTGCAGATAAAAACATGAGTATGATGCATATGATTGCCCTTAAATGATCAATTTAACACTTTATCATACCCCCCAACTTACTCATTGCTAGTCCCTTAGCAATGCAAATAAGGAAAAGTTAGGACAAATAATGAATTATCATGCTTCATTTGTAGTATCTTTCACAATCAATTTAAGTGTAGCCGATTGGTTAAGCTAAAAGTTTTCATATCCCACAATATTTTGATTCAGACAGGTGATTGTGCATGAAATTTGACACACTTAGAACTCGTTTCCAACCTTTCTGGTATATTCTTGCCTTTACTACCCTTTAGATAAGACTACCTGGGGAGGAGAAGAGAATAAAAGATTTCCCGATCAGTCAGTGAGGACCGTTTTTCAGTTCCCGTCCCAACTTAGCACTTTTCACGACTTGGTCATATTTTTGGTACGATGGACTTTTTAGCATGGCGTTTTTTTCATTTTATTGTACTTTTGCTTTTGAGAGTGCGTACTTTTTGCCACTCTCTTTGAATTGCCTGAGGGGAGGTGCGTACTTTTTGTCACCTACCTTCCTTTTGCTCTTTTAACGCCTTCTATTGCCTTTAATGTTTACAACTGTCCATTTTAAATGACCGCCTCTTTTAGAGTGCTGAGTGGGACAGTCCCCTATTACGGATCCTACACATTCCTTTCGTTCAACCCAAAAAAAAAATTAGAATAAGTAGTCTTATCCTTGAGGTTAATTCCAGCAATTCTATACTTTTAAGATCTTCCATTTATTCTAAGTTGCCGTGTGTGTGTGAAAATCATCCTGCCGTGGATTTTTGTAAAGTGGGATATTTAAACTTTAAAGACTCTTTAACCAATGTGACTAACAGAAAACTGATTTTTTTAAGATTTACTTAATGAAACATGATTTTCATGCAATTTTCCTAGGATATGAAAAGAAGTTTTTGAAAAAATTTCACCATTTTTCAGTGAAAGATATCAGTTTTCTTCAAAAAAATTTCAATAAATGCATATTAAAAATGATTGTCCCACCCCCCAACTTGATTGACATTGTCCTCAATGGCATAAAAGATATAGAAAACATGTCAGCCAGAAGAGAATTTGTGAAGGAGCGAAACAACCTGTAATGACGAGGATGCGACATACCCACGGCGAATGCTGCTCAGGGACCTAAAACGAAAAGAAATACCAAAAACTGAAGTAAAATATTGGGTTGCCTCCCAACAAGCGCTAAGTTTATCGTATTCAGCCAGACGGAAGTTCAGTTACTGTGGATCACTCAGTTCTATGGACTCAGGTGGTGCATTTTGAAGATTTTCAATGAATGGTTTCAACCGTTGACCATTAATAGTGAAAGTGTTCCCGCTCTTAGGATTCAGAATTTTAACGGCTCCATGATCGAAGGCTTTAACGACCACGAAGGGTCCATCCCATCTGGATTTCAGTTTTCCAGGAAATAGGCGAAGCCTAGAATTAAATAGCCAAACTTTCTGATTTGGAAGAAAGGATTTTCTGACAATATTTATCATGAAAAGCTTTAGTTTTGGCTTTATAGATCTTTGAATTTTCATAGGCCTCGTTGCGCAACTCTTCCAGCTCACTCAGTTGTAAGGTTCGGTAGGAACCAGCTTGGGCTAGGTCCAGATTGACTTGTTTGATGGCCCAATTAGCCCTATGTTCCAATTCCACCGGAAGGTGGCACGTTTTTCCAAAAACCAGGCAATAAGGAGACATGCCAATAGGAGTTTTGTAAGCGGTTCGATAGGCCCATAAAACATCATCCAATCTTTCAAACCAATCTTTTCTATCGGGCCTAACGGACTTCTGTGGAATATTCTTGATCTCCCTATTGGAAACTTCCACTTGGCCACTGGTTTGGGGGTGATAAGGGGTAGCTACTTTGTGATCAATCCCACATTTCTTAAGCAAAGCCCGAAATTGGTAATTCGTGAAATGCGTTCCCACATCACTTATGATAGCTTTAGGCCACCCGAACCGAGAAAAGATATTCTTCTGAACGAATTTAATGACCACTTTATGATCATTGGTTCGGGTGGCTACTGCTTCAATCCATTTTGAGACATAATCCACCGCTACCAGAATATATGTATGTCCAAAAGAGGGTGGAAAAGGTCCCATAAAGTCAATTCCCCAAACATCAAAGACTTCAACCACCAAGATTGGGTTGAGTGGCATCATATCCCTTTTCGCCATATTTCCTACGGCCTGACATCGGAGGCAAGTTTTGATAAATTCATGGGCATCTTTGAAAAGTGTGGGCCAGTAAAAACCACTTTGCAGGACTTTGGCTGCAGTTTTCTTTCCTGAGAAGTGGCCCCCACAGGCCAGATTATGGCAGAAGTTAAGAACACTATGTTGTTCTTCTTCAGGAACGCATCGCCTAATGATTTGATCAGGACAAAATTTGAATAATTCAAGATCCTCCCAGAAATAATATTTTTCCTGAGAAAAGAATTTGTTCTTTTCACTTTTAGTCCATCCTTCCGGAAGTTTATTAGTCACCTTGTAATTGACAATATGAGCATACCAAGGTGCAGCAGTGTGAGAAATGGTCAGTAGATGCTCATCAGGAATGGAATCAGTGATTGGTGTACTTTCAGAGATTCGAATTCGGGATAGGTGGTCAGCTACCACATTCTCAGAACCCTTCTTATCCCGAATTTCCAAATCAAATTCCTGAAGGAGTAAGATCCATCTAATAAGTCTAGGCTTTGCATCCTTCTTGGTCAACAGGTATTTTAGAGCTGAGTGATCAGAATAGATTATGACTTTTGCCCCTAAAAGATAAAATCTGAATTTTTTTAGGGCAAAAACCACAGCCAATAATTACTTTTCTGTGGTGGTATAATTCATTTGAGCATCGGCAAGGGTGCGACTTGCATAATATATCACCACGGGACACTTGTTGATTCTTTGTCCCAAAACTGCACCGATAGCATAATCCGAGGCATCACACATGATTTCGAAGGGTAAAGACCAATCTGGAGATTGAAGAATCGGGGCTTTGGTCAAAGATTCCTTCAGAGAATTGAATGCCTTGATGCAAGGTTCATCCATTTGGAAAGGAACGTCCTTAGCTAGGAGAAGAGTTAGAGGCCGGGCAATTTGAGAGAAATTGTGGATAAACCGGTGATAGAAACCGGCATGGCCAAGGAATGAACGGATCTGTCTGACTGAGGTGGGCGGAGGAAGATTGGATATGAGATCGATCTTAGCTTTATCTACCTCTATCCCCCTTTCAGACACAATGTGGCCTAGAACAATGCCCTCCCGAACCATAAAGTGGCTCTTTTCCCAGCTAAGTATCAGATTGGTGTCTATGCATCGTGCTAGCACCTGTTTAAGATTTTCCAGGCAATTTTCAAAAGAGTCCCCGAAGATTGAGAAATCATCCATGAAAACTTCGAGGAATTCTCCCACCATATCGGAGAAGATAGCCATCATGCACCGTTGAAATGTGGCTGGTGCGTTGCATAATCCGAATGGCACTCTCCTAAAAGCAAACGTGCTATAAGGGCACGTGAAGGTGGTCTTTTCTTGATCTTCCGAGTAAATAGCCACTTGATTGTACCTAGAGTACCCATCTAAGAAGCAAAAGTACTTCTGGCCCGATAATTTTTCTAGAATCTGATCCATGAATGGGAGTGGAAAGTGATCCTTCTTAGTCATTAGATTCAGCTTTCGGTAATCAATGCACACATCCCGTGGTGAGCCTAGTGGGTACCTCTTCTCCATGATCATTCTTGATAACCATTAATCCAGATTTCTTGGGTACCACTTGGGTTGGACTGACCCATTTACTGTCTGATATTGGGTAAATGATACCCGCATCCAACCATTTCACAAGTTCCTTCTTCACCACTTCTTTCATATTGGGATTAAGCCGCCTTTGCATCTCCCGACTGGGCTTAGAATTCTCTTCCATATAGATGTGATGCATGCAAATAGACGGGCTAATTCCCTTTAAATCTGCCACCGACCAACCAATGGCACCCTTGTGGTCTTTGAGGACCTCGGTTAATTGGGCCTCCTGCGGCGATGTGAGATTTGCCGCAATGATGACTGGGAGAGTTTGGTCCGGGCCCAAAAAGATATACTTGAGAGACTCAGGTAATGGTTTGAGTTCAAGCTCAAGAGAGTCCTCTAAAGATGGCAAAGCGGGCTCAGATTGTAAGGCTGGTAAAGGTTCAACCTTGGGTCAAGATGTTAATGGGCCAGGAGAGTCCTTTAAAGTGTTGGCTTCCTCCAAAAGGTCATATGTGGACATCTCATTTTCTTCAACCAGATTATCCAAGACATCAATAGTATGGCATTCTTTTTCATGATCTGGGTATTGAGATGCTTTGAAGACATTAATCTGGACCTTTTGACCCCCAAATGAAATGTCCATTATGCCAGTTTCACAATTTATATTAGCTTTGGCAGTGGCTAAGAATGGACGACCTAAGATGATCGGGGTGTGAATGAGTTCCTCAGGTAATGCCATATCCAGAATAAGAAAATCCACGGGAAAATAACAATCATGAACCTTCACAATAACATCCTCAATTAATCCCCGTGGAGTTTTCACAGACCTATCAGCCAACTGCAAGATGATGGGTGTGGGCTTTAATTCTCCAATATCAAATTTCTCATAAATGGTTGTTGGCAATAGATTCACATTAGCACCTAGATCCAATAAAGCTCTATCAAATGTAACTCCAGCTAAGTCACATGAAATTAGAGGTGCTCCAGGATCCTTTAACTTCTTGGGTAAATGATTCATCACAATTGCACTAACATCCTCAGAAAGCCGAACCTTTTCGGGTGCCATTCTAGAATCTCTTCGTGAAGTACATAATTCCTTGAGAAACTTAGCATAAGCTGGCACATGCTTGATGGCATCGAGGAGTGGAATATTAATTTGGACTTGTTTGAATAAATCCAAGAACTCCTCATTCTGGGCCAATTTCTTCCTGGCATTGGGCTTAGCTAACAAGGCATTAGGAAATGGCACCCTAGGATGATAAGAACTTGGGCCTTCATTTATCTTCCCTTTTTCTTTCAGATCCTCCTCCAGCTTCTCCGTGTTGGGTTCATCTTCACTCTCACTTTCAATTTCCTGAGGCCCATCAGTGGAACCTTGGGCTAACTCTCCATCTGCATGTGATTTTTCTAAACTTCTCCCACTCCTAAGGGCTGAAATGGCTTTAGCATTCTCAAATTGCGGCCCTTTAGGCTGTGGTACCGGGCCAGGCTGAGGTAAAAGGCCCGATTGCTGTGGAAAACCCGGAGGTTGATTCCTTGGATTGGCAACGGGTTGACTAGGAAGTTGGCCCACTTCTCTTCTCATCGTAGCCTCAGCTAGTTGGCCCATTTGACTTTCTAACTTAGCAATGGATTGTTGCTGGGTCAAAATCAGTTGTTGGAGTTGAGTGAATTTGTCATCAAAGTTGGGCTAAGGAGGTTGTGGATAAGTGGGTGGAGCATGGTATTGGGTTGGCTGTCCAGATTGGAATGAATTATAGTGGGCCGGTTGACCTGATTGGAATGATTGATAAGGGACCGGTTGGCCTGATGCATACTGGGCCGGTTGAGAAAACTGGGCTTGAGATCCCCTAGCCTGAACATTTCCATAGAAATTAGACTGCTGTTGGAATGAATTCTGTGGCTTTTGGGCTTGATGCATGGGAGGATTGGACATTGGTAGCGGGGCCTGCTGATTCTTCCAAGAGAAATTAGGGTGGTTTCTCCAGCCCGGATTCTAAGTATTTGAGAATGGATCATTATTGGGCCTGGAGAATCCCTAGACAGCCTGAACTTGTTCTTGAATGAATGGTAGAAGTTGGGCCGCAGTTGGGCATTCATTCACTTGATGAGTGGGACTTGCGCATAAGGCACAAATGTCATGATTAGCAGAAGATGGGCTTTCATATGGACTAGATTGTGTTGGGTAAGTAGGCTCTTGCTTGTTTAAGGCCAGGAGTTGGTCTAGTTTCTGGGCCAAGATGTCTACCTTATCCAATTTCTGATTAATCATATTTATGTCCATTCTAGATTCGGGCTCTCCACGGGCCTTAAGTTCATATATTCCAGTCCGTTTAGATGGCCCAACAGACTTTTCATAAGATGATAATGAGGCATGATTGATGGAATTTTCACTTAACATCTCAAACAGATCATAGGCCTCATCTTCATTTTTCATCATAAATGCCCCTCCACATGAGGCATCCACCATCTGTCTGAACTGTTCAGACAATCCTTCATAGAATGCTTGGACAATTTGCCATTTTGAAAGCCCATGATGAGGGCATTTTCTAAGCAATTCTTTCAGTCTTTCCCAAGATTCATGGATCAGTTCCCCGGGAGTTTGGGTAAAACTCGTGATGGCCCTTCTCATGGTATTGGTCCGCCCGATGAGATAGAACTTCTTGAGAAATTCTTTCTGCATCTCTTCCCATGTCCTAATGGGCCTTCCTATAGTTCCTAACCAATATTTAGCCTTGTCCTTTAATGAAAAGGGAAATAAGGTCAATTTAAGGCCATCATCGGTGAAATTCTGGATCTTCACCGTGGAACAGATTTCTAGAAATTCATCCAGATGCTTATAAGGATCTTCATTAGTATTCCCATAAAAGGATGGGAGTATCTGAATGGTGCTAGATTTGATTTCATATTGATTGGCTGGATTCTGAGGAAGATGAATACATGATGAAGGTTGATATCGATTTGGAATGAAATAGCCCTTCATTTGCTTTGGTGGGTCCTGATTATCAGCCATTAGATCTTGTGGTGGATTTCTTTGATGCAGGATTCTTTCTATTTCAGCAAGTGGTCCTAGAAGGTTAGGATTTTGAGATCTTCTACCTTGCATACACTAGGACTGATGGAGAGAGGATTTTGTTTTTGATTTCTTGTTTTTTTTTTTTTTTTATGCAAACAATTTTGACAAACAAATTATCCTAATGATCTAATGTGAATCTAGACTCTCTATGTGAATTTTCTTACAAGGTGAATAGAGTCCACCTCGAGTCACAACCACAATCAGTCAACGGCCAGGTAAAAGGTGGGGTAGTGGGAGGCTCTCCCTACTTTCGTAGGGACCTAATTAGATAACCACTTTCCCGCTTAGACGTTTGCCTTTTTACCTCTAGCCTAGACATCGTTGCCAAAAATGGAGGCAACCTGAGATTTAAACCACTCACGGTGTAAACCCTAGATTCTCTTTCGACTTGCTTTTAATTGGATTAGGAAATGCCAATGCAAGGAAGGTGATTTGTGGGCTAAGGAAGGGTGATCAAATCCCTACCTTATGTGGTTAAAGTTGCTGCCCTTAAAGTCTTTTTGAATGCAATACAAGGCAACAAATCAATGCAAGGTGTGTTGATGTAATCATGAATGACTTGCTAAAATTGAAACACGTACCTTTCCCCCGCAATCTTCAACAATTTATGGAAATAACTGTGCAAGGAAACTATCTCATGCTTTCCTAGAATGATGAATGCCTAGCATGGAAGGTTTCTAATCTTGGAGATGAAAATTTTTAACTTTGGATGTTCTTGTTTTTGTTTCTTTTTAGTTAATGGAAACCTATCTAAACTAGCAACTACAAAATTGGAAACTAACTAAAGTAAGGAAATTAAAACATAGAAAGTTGGAACACACTGACCATGATCTTGCTTTCCTTCTTCTTCTTTTTTTTCAATATACCTGCAAAAAAAATAAAAATAAGGTTAGCTAAAGAATAATTACACTAAATCCAAGATAATCAAAATTAAAAATCTAACTCCCCGGCAACGGTGCCAAAAATTGATCGTTTCGAATTGTGCGTCGTTAAACACTCATGAAAACGTTCAATCTAAATTTATCCGGCTCACTCAAATCAAATTTTGGAAATTAATAGCGGTGAGTCTGAGTCAATCCACAGGGAGTTAAGATTTTAACTTTGAAAATTTTGGAATCTAGTTATCTAAAAATAGATGAGAATTTTAATAACTAATTACTTAATTAAGCTAAAACTCAATTAACTAATGCTACTTAAAAAATATAATTACTTTAATTAAACAAATCTTTTTTTTTCTTTTTTTTTCAGAAGTTAAACACAAACACTTATATAAAAAAATAATAAGAACAACTAAAATTTATGACAAAGACATTGAAATTTAACTATGTGGAATTCATTAATTATCTAAACATTACGAAATAAATTACAAAATTTAATGGTTTAATAAACTTAAACTAAATAAACAAAATATGAAATAACAATTAACCAACCCTAAATAATTAAACTAATTCTAAACTAATAGAGGAAGGAAAAGAACAGAGCAAAATAGCAATTTGTGGGTTTTGTTGAGACTGCCGGCTCAATGGACCGGGCTGGGGAAGGATGGCGTAGTGGACCAGCGGCTTCACCAAACGTTGATGCGTGTGGGAGGGTTGCTGCTGCCGGCAACGTGGAGGCTTCAACGTTTGCATGCAGGCTGTGCGCTGGAAGCTTGCTGGTTCACGAGGAAGGATGCTTGGCAGCTGCTGGTGCGCTGCTGGGCAGGAGGAAGCCGTGCGTGGAGGTGCTTGGCTCAGCTGGGACGTGGAGGAGCTGGATGCGTGCCGCTGGTTCACGTGGAAGTCGGCAGTGCTGGAGGGAGGAGCTTCACCGGGCTGCATGCAGGTTGAACTTGAGGAGGAGGCCGGCTTCACCACGTGGAGATCTTGCCGGCATGCGTGGAAGGAGGAGGGGAGCACCGCGGCTGTGAAGCTTGCATGCGGGGGCTGTTGTGAGCGCTGGCTACGTGCCTGCATGCATGCTCTGGCAGCACTGCCGCGTGGAGCCGCTGGGTTGCTGCCGCTGGAGGTGCAGCAGGGGCGTGGAGCTGTTGGCCGGTTGAACTTGAGGAGGTTGCCGGGTAGGAGGGGAGGTAGAGAGAGAGACAGCAAGGGAGAGGTTAGGAGGAGGAGGAGAAAACGGGGAGAGAGAAGAGAGAGGAAGAGGTACGGGAAGCTGGGGAGAAAACGGAAAGAGAGAGAACAGAGGGAGAGAAAGAGAGACCGAGAGAAACAGAGAGGGAGAAGTTTACGGGCAAGGAGAGGATGAGAAGTCGAGAGAGAGAGAATCTACGAGAGGGGGAGAAAAGAGAGAGCTGTGGAAGAAGGAGAAGAATTGCTGGATAGAGAGAGCAGAACGGAGAGAGGAATAGAAGGCTGCGGGGAGAAGGCTGGAATTCGAGGAGGAGAGGCTGCGGAGAGAGGGTTGGAATTCGAGGACGAGAGGCTGCGGAGAGAGAGGGGGAATTTATAGGAGAAATTGGAAGAGGAGAAGGAAAATGGGAGGCTTGGAGAAGGGACAGGATTTAGATTTGGAGAGGAAGAGGAAACTAGAGAAGAAAGAGGATTCAAATTTCTAAAACGAGAGAGAGATGATTTTTAAAATAAAGGAAGGGATGTGGTTGGGAAATTGGAGATAAAGAAGGAAATAGAGGGTTTTGGGAAACTCTAGAGAAAGAAGGAATCTGAGCAATATTAGGACATCAAATTGCATTTTTACCCCTGCTTTAGTTGAAATCCGAACATTCTCCCCCAAATTTCCAGAAACTCCACCAGCTGCACTGCAACATCGACATGTCCTATTCACATAAAATAAATATAATTTAGCGTATTATCATAAAAGTATCATCATATTTATTCATTTCGTCTCGGTTTTGTCGAAAAACCGTAAATGCGCTATACTCCTTTAATCACATGAAATGACGATGTTTTTAAGTCAGAATTTGATGAAATTGGTACCGTTGGACTTGTTACACAATTATCTATCATTTCATGCTATTTTGCAGATAAAAACATGAGTATGATGCATATGATTGCCCTTAAATGATCAATTTAACACTTTATCAGGTGGCCACAACAAATGGTCACGTTCCCTCCCCAAACACCCATCCGGTGCGTCCCCCTTCAATTCTATCATTGTTTACATATTTGCACGAACCGATCATACATGTCACAGTTCTAATCGGGTTATCTTATCCTTCTGTTTTGTCTTTTCTTTTTAGGGATCCTTACCATATTTTACGTGTAGACTATCGAGCTCTCCTCCTCTGGCCGGCCGGAGGAAGAGAAGAGGAACCCATCGTCTCCCGCTCCATCAGAACGCGATCATTCTCACCATCCTACGGAGCACAGGGTTCAAGGTAATGCTCCTGGCGATCACATACTCCAATTCCTAACCCTTCCAAATCGCCGCAGTGCTAAGATGGACGGAGAAGCCCTCGCCTGAAAGCCACAGCAGCGGCGGGGACGTTCCGGGCGCCAATAAGCGGAGGATCCCGTATTGAACACACAATTACCTTCGAGGGCATTTCCCTAAACCCGATCGCTTGACTTAGTGATAACCCATGGTTAGGGATTCGTTAGTCAAGGTCAAAGTTCAGAAACCTACCAACAAGATATCTTTGGCGTCTCAGGTCCAAGGATCATGCACGCAACCATGACAAAAGAATCGAGTTGGTTAACAGTGAGGTGTTTACTATCCAGTGATTCATAGTCGGATCAGTTCAGTGAACTCATTCACCAATGAGCACCTTTAGGTCCAACATAGTGTCTCCACACAAGTGACTTATGGGATCAGTCACCCTCATCATATGAGCTGAAGTAACCTATACTAGTCTATCCAGATGTTCGATGTCCTATCTCAAACATCTTATGACTACGAATAATTAAGAACATGTGTTTATAAGTCTTCGGTCCCGTAATTATGATCTCATCATAATACGAAGACTATTGCACATATTCATGGACTTTATCGTGATATGATAAACATAGATCAAATTAATTACACACAATGAATTATTGTCATTTATTAATAATATGAATCAGTACATTGTATCGGATTGGCTTTGAGACCATCTAATACTAACAAGCATGACGTATAGGGCCTAACTCTACTTTTAAATAGACTATTCCCAGAGGGGAACGGGTGGAGTTATCATAAGCTGTTATAGAGATAGGGCTAGGCAGCCATTTTTCCTTGGGTACTGATAAAGTGTTAAATTGATCATTTAAGGGCAACCATATGCATCATACTCATGTTTTTATCTGCAAAATAGCATGAAATGATAGATAATTGTGTAACAAGTCTAACGGTACCAATTTCATCAAATTCTGACTTAAAAACATCGTCATTTCATGTGATCAAAGGAGTATAGCGCATTTGCGGTTTTTCGACAAAACCGAGACGAAATGAATAAATATGATGATATTTTTATGATAATGCGCTAAATTATATTTATTTTGTGTGAACAGGACATGCCGATGATGCAGTGCAACTGGTGGAGTTTTCGGAAATTTAGGGGAGGTCCAGTGTGCGGATTTCAACTAAAACAGGGGTAAAAATGCAATTTGATTCCTTCCTCCGCTGGAGTTTCCCAAAACCCACTATTTCCTTCCGTCTCTCCAATTTCCTAAACACATCCCTTCCTTTATTTTAAAAATCCTCTCTCTCTCTCTCTTTCTCGTTTTAAAAAGTCGAATCCTATTTCTTTTCCAGTTTCCTCTTCCTCTCCATATCCAAATCCTGTCCCTTCTCCAAGTCTCCCACATATCCTCCTCCTTTTCCAACTCAAACCCGGCAGCATCTCCTCTCTATAAATCTCTCCTCTCCTCTTTCTCTTCCTCCAGCACCCCGGTTCTCTCTCGGTTTTTTATTTTTTTCCAGCTTCTCTTCCTTCCTCTCTTTCTAGTTAACCTTCTCTCCGTAGCCCTCTCCTTCTCCAACTCTCTTTCACGGCTCTCCCTCAACCTCTCTCCAGATTCTATCTCTCCCTCTCTCCGGTTCTCTATTTCTCTTGGTTTCTCTCTTTCTCTCCCTCTGTTTTCTCTCTCAACCTCTCTCTAGATTATATCTCTCCCTCTCTTCGGTTCTCTCCCTCTCTAAGCCCTCTCTCTAGTACTCTCTTTCTCCCTTATTTCCTCCAACCTCCACAGCTCCCTCTCTCGGACAAACCCAACACCAGCAACCTCCTGCACGCGAACAAGCCCGGCAGCTTCCTCCAGCTCCACGTGCTGCCCATGCGGGCCTGCATCTCACGTTGGTGAAGCCCAGCCAGCAAGCTCGTGCACAGCTGCCAACCTGCATGCACGTGTGGTGAAGACAGCCGTCCATCTTCTGCCTTCAACCTGCAGCAGCCTTCCAACAGCAACGTGCAGCAGCAAGCTTCTCCAACGTGTACCCAGCAGCAACGTGCAGCAGCAAGCTTCTCCAAGCACCCCACGCAGCAGCTGTCCCAACCTCCAACCTTCCTCCAGCTGTCCCAGCCGTGAACCAGCAAGCAGTCCTACGTTTCCAGCAGCCCACACGTTTCCAACAGCAAACCTGCGGCAGCAACATGAAGCTTGGACCACTGCGCCACCCCCCTTTCCTTGTGGTCCACTGCACCGGCAGACCTACATATTGTTGTTGTGTTGCTCTTTCTATTTCCCCCACTAGTATAGTTATGGGTTATTTAATTATAGTTAGTTGTTAATTAGTTGATGATTATTGATGTTTTATTAGTTATTGATGTTTTATTAGGTTATTTGATTTATGATAATTAAGGGTTTACACAATTAAAAAATAATTGTTATTTTGTTGTTATAATTTTTTAGTTGTGTTTATTATTCAATTGTGATTGTGTTTAATTTAAAAAAAAAGAAAAGAAAAGAAAAAGAGATTTGTTTGATTTATGTAATTCTGATTTTAGATAACAATAGTTAATTTAATGTTAGTTTGAATAAGTAGTTAGTGCACTTAAATTTTCATCTATTTTTAGATAACTAAACTCCAAAGTTTTCAAAATTAAGATTTTATCACCGACTCGGACTCACCGCTATTAATTTCCAAAATTTGATTTGACTGAGCCGGATAAATTTAGATTGAACGTTTTCATGTGTTTAACGACGCACAATTTGAAACGATCAGGTACACCACACAATTCAAGGGTCTTTGGAGGTAGGACATTAATTGAAGCCCCCGTGTCGACCAGACATGCATCTACGGCCTTCTTGCAGATATTGACCGTAATGCTTAGAGCCATGCTCCTGGCTGCTGGTGGTGCTAGTTCCGAGGCATGAAATAAGATAGAGAGCTGATCCCCCTGAGGAACTAGTAGTGCGGGGATCTTCTCTACTAGCACGTCTTCGTTGACCATCACTTTTTGTAGATACTCCATCAGATCTTCCTGATGGGTCTTCGATCTTTTGATCAACTCAAGCACAGAGATTCGTGCCGGTGTTCTATCCAGTTGCTTCAGCAGGTCATATTGAGTGTCTGGTGCACTCTCATCATTATACGCTTCCTCCGACAGCTGTGATGGGTCGTCTCTGACTGTTAATTGAGGAAAGACCTTATTGAAGATCCTCCCACTCCGGAGTGCATGTTCTCTAGTTGTGGAAGGGTCGGGTGATAACTTGAGCACCGCAGGGTTAGTAGAAGGTGTAGATGGTGTGGAGGGTTGGTATGTGGGTGATGGCGTGGGGTTAGTGAGCGATGGCATGGTACGGATGAGAGGCTTAGATGGTTGGATAGTGGAGGGGTAATTGGTCGGTGTGGATGAAGTGGGGAATGGTACGCCGAGTAATGGTTTAGATGGTTGTATGATATTTGGGTAAGCGGTGGTGGTAGTAGGTGATGTGGGAAACGGTATGCGGAGTAATTATTAGTTTATGTGGCCTACAAGCCAATCTGACTATGTAAATATCATTCATTTATTAATATAATGGCATAATATTCATTATGTGTAAATCGCATTAATTCTCGTTTCATAATGAAGTCCGTGAATATGTGCTATAGTGATCAGATTATGATGAAATCATACTAATAAGACTGATCACTTAAACACACATCTTCTTAATTGTTCCTAGTCGGAGGATATCCGAGAAGGACATCAGATATCTGGTTAGACTAGTACAGATTACTCATGCTCATATGATGAGGGTGACTGATCTCATAAGTCACTTGTGTGGAGACACTAAGGCGAATCTGTAGGTGCTCATTGGAGAATGAGTTCACTGAACAGATCCGACTAAATCGCTGGATGGTATTGTACCTCACTGTCAACCAGCTTGATTCTATTGTCGCAGTTGCATAGATGGTCCTCGGACCTGAGACACCAAGGACACCTTGTCGGTGGACTTCTGTGCTTTGACCTTGGTCTACGAATCTCTAGCCACGGGATTATAAAACGCCAAGGATTAGGTACAACGGAATACCGTTGAAGGGAATTGTATGTCAATAAGGAATCATTCGCTCTCGGTACTTAGAGAGAGAATGCTCTAGGAAGGATGCGCGGAAGTGTCTGGCCAGGGCGGACGATAATATCGAGAAAGGAGTTTTCCGATATTCATCAGTGGCATCCAATCCAAGTGAGTCGACCGGTTAGGATTTGACAGCTCGCCATACCCTGAGTTGACTTGAGAGCATTGTATGAATGAAGGATTATATCCACGCGGTAACTGTCGGCGGAAAGGTTCCAAAAGTGGGTTACTTAATCCCAATACCTTCCGGGTTCACGCGGTGTCGCTTGGCACCCAACGTGATCGGAGGCCCGGTCAAATTCGATGTGCAACATCAATTCGATTGATTAATTAATTAATAAAGGATTTTTAATTGATTAATAAAGACAATGAGGAGTCACTGGGCTTGTTGGGCCATTAACTGGACTGGTACTTGGGCCTAGAGGGTGACACGCAAATGATTTTCAAGGCGATGGATAAATAAGTGGGTTTTATATAAACCGAGGGTTTTTATGAAAAACTGCACGGTTAGTATAAAATATAGCGAACGGGCTGAGCAGGCCAAGCTGCTGCTAATCCTAGCCGCCCCTCCTATGTTTCTCTCTCTCTCTGGCGTCCAGACAGATCTAGATCTGCTCCGCCACTTCTCCGAATCCTGTTCGACATGAAATCGTCCGTGCGTTGCGGCGATCGTTACGGCGACCGGCGGAGGTTTCGTCGGCTGCGAAGAACGAGGAACGTGAGGATATCCGTCGCGAGGAGGATCGCGTGGACATTGCTAGAGGCCGGGCGCTTGTGCGGCTTGCGGTGTCGCACCGACGGAACCGAACGGCTGAGGATTCGAATCCGCACACAGTGAGAACTTCGATTATCCGATAATCGATTTATGATTTTGAAAACGGGAACAGATTGCTGTTTTAATATTTTATTTTCCGCTGCGTGAGCGATCCGGAGAAACTCCAAAAATCTAACAGTGGTATTAGAGCCTGGTTCCACTATTTCTCGTCCCGTTTCGGACTTCGACTTAATTTTTCCTTTAATTTATTCCATGCTTTAAAACTTGAATTTTGCTGAATCTGTATTCATGAGATGAACACAAATAATCGCATTATTATTCTGCAATTTTTGGATTTTATTTGGGGTTTTGTGTTCTTCATGAGATGATGAACTGGAGCTTTTCGGCGGCTTCGTACATGCTTCCCAAGCGTTGGGATGGCGGGCCAGATCTCTGGATCTCTTGGTGATAGTGACCACTGCCCACCGGGCATGATAGCCGGCGCCAGGGTGGCCTTGAGGAGCTGCAAAATCGAGCCCAAAGTTGGTCTTAAACCCTGAAAAATCAGGTTTTCGGGGGGGATCACAAGGGCTCTGTTGGCCGTTGTTTGGCCACCGCCGGCGGCCCTGCCGGCACCGGGCACGTCGCCGGCGCCGGGGGCACCGCCGGCTGGGGCCTGTGCCGCAGGGGGGCACGGCCGCCGGCGCCCCAACCGCTTGCAACCGTTAGGGTTTCGGGGGCCTTCTGTTTGGGGAAGATGCCAGGCGGACCGGCCATGTGGACCGAGCCTAGGCCGGTCGGACCGGCTAGACCAGCCTCGGGCCGGACCAAGGCCACTAGGGCCAGGCTCGCACATGGTCTGGTCCCTGGCTCGGACCTGGGTCCGAGCCATTGAGCCCCTAATGGGCTGAGCCACTTTCCCCATTAAAACCCTAATGCCCATTTAATATAAAATTGAAATTCAAAAATAAGTTTTAAAATTCAAAATACTTTTGAAAATTAAATTTATTTTTCAATAATTTTATTTAAATGGGCTTAAAATGAGTTTAAATCATTACCAAAATATATATTAACAATTGGATTGATTTATTAGTTGTTAATTAATTGGGGTGAATATTAATTTAAATGTTAAATTGATTATTAACCTCAATTTAACTAATTTAAATGTTAAATTAGTTATTAATAGTTATTAGTTTAATTGTTAGATTATTAACTATTGTTTTATCTAATTGTTAATTAATATTTAAGTTAATTATTAATTTAATTGTTAAATTAATAATTAATTTAAATGACTGATTTAAATGTTAAATTGGTAGTCCTTAATTAATTATTGTTAGTCATTAATTTAATTGTTAAATCAATGATAACTTTAATTATCTAATCTAAGAGTTAGATTAATTAATTATTAATTAGTTAGTGTTAATTATTGGTTTAAGAGTTAAATTAATAATTAACATTAATTGGCTAATCTAAGTGTTAGATTAGTAGTTAATAATTAATTATAGTTGATTATTAATTTAAATATTAAATTATTAATTAACTTTGTTGGATTAATCTAAAAGTTAAATTAGTCTTTAATAGTCTAATTGTTAGATTATTAATGGGGTTTAATCTAAGTGTTAGATTATTAGAATTGTTCTAAATTGCATGGAATAATATGAAATTATTAATTTGGAGTATGTGCCCATATGATGTGTGTTTTGATGCTTTTAAATTTGATTTAATTGCATGTTAAGTTAATTAAAAGTGTTTTCGAAATTCAAATACCATTTTTGATTGGATCCCATACTTTTTGAAAGCCAAAATTATATATTTTGAAAAGTCTTTTATTTTAGCCATGTGATGCGCTAAATCATGTGTGGATGTTTAAAACACACCGTGGTCATGGATATGCACTTATTTAATTGTTCATGTGATGAATGATGTGTTTGTGTGGATCGTAGATGAATGATGGATATTTATTAATTGTTAATAAATAGAGATCTACGTATCTCTCCCTCTCTCATTCTCTGATGTATTTCTACCTCCCTTACTCTTGTACTCGCCATAAGGCCTTATTCAATTTACCGGTAAATTCTAGAATTTATTGTAATATGATCGAGGCAACCGAGGAAGGAGCGAGGACGATCCACAGCTGCAACCAGGAAGGCGAAAAGATGAAGATCCTTTGCCTATGTGTTTGCAGGTTTATCTAATGTAAATGTTATGTTAGATTGTGTGTGCGTTTGACTGTTGGCTCCAGTCAAACCCACTGTGCTATCCATGACCACAAAAGACATGTATGTGATGCATTATTTTCTTTTGATTATGAATCAAGCAAGTATAGTATTTAGTAAATATATACGATATATTTATATACTATCACCTAGGAGAGACCAAGATAAAAGTTATCTAAATACCCTCAGATAAACTCTAAGCCGTAACGCGAGTAATTAAGAACTTACCGCGTGGTCCACCATCGTTATAGTCATAGGATTCGAATCACTTGGGCAGGTTTGTTGTGCTATCCACAAGGCCTGCTTAATTGGGAGGAAAAACTGTGGCTATGGCATTAGATGCCTATATGATCGGGGTAGAGGAACCATGTAGCTTTGTTGTGCTATCCACAAGGGCTGCATGCAAATCTATGCTCGTCGCGTAACGATGGTTAGCTTAGAGCAGAATTAGTGGTTTGTTGTGCTATCCACAAGGCCATTCAATCTCTGGGGACCGAAGTTATGATCAGATATTGCAAGGAGTTGCAAGTCCCATGAGTTGGGTGCTCTCTGATTGTATTACAGTTTGTTGTGCTATCCACAAGGCTGTAGTGCAAGTCATTGAGATTCTGATCCCCACTAGGAGACTGTCGGCGTCTCCTGTTCTGTATAACTGAGGGTTATACAGTCCGTCAAAAATTAGTAGGAGTTAAACTTGAACAAAAGACCATGTCTTGTTTTAAATTTTAATAATTGAACATCTGCTAAATAGATTTTACTTATCTCCTGTAGGGAATTATGTCGTCAAATAACCCACTCCATGACATACTTGATGCCCTTTTGACTTACCTGATCTACTCGGATTGGTTCAGAAACCTGAAGAATGTCTTCAGATCTGAGCACAATGACTTTGTCCCAGGAGCTGATCCTCCTGCTGAATCGGCATTGGATGCCCCTGAGGCAGAGATGACAGCTAACGATAAAGGATCGAAGGACAAAGGCAAAAGAGTAGTGAAGGGTGACTGCTTCTACTATAAGCAGTATGGTCACTGGAAGAGGAACTGCAAGGAGTTCCTTAACGATAAAGTTCATAGAAAGGTGAAGTTGTCTAAAGCTTCAGATATCTATATGATAGATATCAACTTGTTAGTTAGAGATTCCACATCTTGGGTATTAGATACCGGATGTGCTTCTCATATCTGCCATGATGTGTAGATGCTGACAAGTAAGCGCAAGCTGAGACAAGGTGAGGTGGAATTGAGGCTAGGAAACGGCGCAAAAGTTGCGGCGATTGCTGTTGGGACAGCAAACCTCAGGCTTCCATCAGGAGACGTCTTACTTTTAGAAGATTGTTATTATGTTCCTAGTATAATAAAGAACATCATATCAGTGTCTTGTTTGGACAAGATAGGATATAGGTTGACTATTGAAAATAGAAGTTGTTCGATTTATTATGGTAATAAATCAATAGCTTCGGCAACTTTAGTCAACAGTCTATATCTCTTAGATGTTTCTTATTACAATCTTCAAATTGAAAATGCTCTTAAGAAGAGCAAGAATTGTGTGAACTAGGCCTACATGTGGCATTGTAGACTTGGGCACTTTGGCGAAAGCAGGTTGCAAAAGTTGCACAAGCATGGTTACTTAACTGCATTCGATTACGAATCGTTTCCAATATGTGAATCCTGCCTTATGGAAAAGATGGCAAAATCTACATTTACTGGACATGGAGAACGTGCCAGGGACATTCTGGAACTAATACATTCGGATGTATGTGGTCCCATGTCCACCCAAGCCAAATGTGGCTTTTCATACTTCATCATGTTCACCGATGACTTCTCAAGATTCGGCTGTGTACTTAATGAAGTACAAGTCTGAAGCATTTGAGAAGTTCAAGGAGTTTAAGAATGAGGTAGAAAAGCAGTTAGGAAAGAGTATTAAAGCTTTTCGATCAGATCGAGGAGGAGAATACTTTAGTATTAATTTCACACAATTCTTAAAGGATAATGGTATCCTTTCTTAGCTAACCCCTCCATATACGCCACAAATGAATGGTGTATCAGAAAGGAGGAATCGCACCTTGTTGGACATGGTGCGATCTATGATGAGCTTTTCGGGATTACCAGTGTCCCTCTAGGGATATGCTCTAGAGTCAGCAGCATACCTACTGAACAGAGTATCCAGCAAGTCTGTGGCCTCTACTCCATATGAGATATGGAAAGGCAGGAAACCAGAATTTAAACATGTTAAAGTCTGGGGTTGTCCCGCTCATGTAAAGAGGCATGATCCAGACAAGCTAGAATCACGAACTGATAAATACAGGTTTGTGGGATATCCAAAGGAAACCTTTGGATACTATTTTTACCATCCTGGTGAATAAAAGGTGTTTGTCGCCAGGAAAGCTGTCTTTCTGGAAGAGGAATACTTTCTCCGGGAGGACAGTGGGAGTAAAATAGTACTGGAAGAGGTTCCAGATCCCCAAACAGCTGCATTATCATCAGATGAGATATCAGTTCTTGAATCTGGTCAGGTACACACACATGAGCCTCGTAGATCTGATAGAGTATCTAGACTGTCAGAACGATATGTGGGACATATCGCTGAAAGTGAGTCTAAGGTAGAATATAATGAGGATGATGATCCTAAAACCTACCAGGAGGCCATAGAAGGCCCAGAAGCTGGGAAATGGCGAGAAGCCATGAACTCAGAAATCCAGTCCATGTACACCAACCAAGTTTGGAACTTGGAGGACTTGCCCGAGGGTATTGTACCCATCTGTTGCAAGTGGATCTTTAAGAGAAAGATCGGTGCTGATGGACTGATCGACACTTATAAGGCAAGGTTGGTGGCAAAGGGATATCGTCAAAGGCAAGAAATTGACTATGACGAGACTTTCTCACCAGGTTCCATGATAAAGTCGATCAGAGTTCTGCTCGCCATTGCTGCACATTTTGATTATGAAATCTAGCAAATGGATGTGAAGACTGTCTTCCTCAATGGTAACTTTGAAGAAGAGGTGTATATGATACAACTAGAAGGTTTCACATCCATAGAATCTCTAGATAAAGTGTGCAAGCTTTAGATGTCCATTTATGGATTGAAGCAGGCTTCCCGGAGCTGGAACATAAGATTTGACGAGGCTGTCAACTCTTATAACTTCATTAAGAATGAAGATGAGTCTTGTGTGTACAAGAAGACCAGTGAGAGCGCAGTCACCTTCTTAGTTCTTTACGTAGATGACATACTACTCATTGGGAATGATGTAGCTATGATGTCATCAGTAAAGAACTGGTTGTCAAGAAACTTTTCCATGAAGGACTTGGGAGAAGCATCCTACGTATTGGGAATATGGATTTATAGAGATAGATCAAAGAGGATGCTTGGAATGACTCAATCTTTGTACATCGATACCATAGTCAAAAGGTCTGGCATGGAAAATTCCAAGAGAGGTCTCATACCGATGAGACATGGAATTAGTCTCTCAAAGGAGCAGTCTTCTAAGACTCCTAATGAGAGGGCATGCATGGATAGAATACCCTATGCCTCTGCCATAGGATCTATCATATATACCATGCTATGTACATGGCCTGATGTTGCATTTGCTCTAAGTGTTACGAATAGATTTCAGGTTGATCCAGGCGAATAGCACTGGAAGGTAGTGAAATGTATCCTTAAGTACTTGAGAAGAACTAAGGATATGTTTCTTATCTATGGAGGAGGGGAGTTGAAACTGCAAGACTTTACTGACTTGAGTTTCCAGTCAGATCCAGATGATAGCAAGTCTAAATATGGATTTGTGTTTACATTAAAGGGAGGTGTAGTGTGCTGGAAGAGTTCCAAGCAAGTAACTACTGCAGACTCAACGACTGAAGCTGAGCACATCGCTGCAACTGAAGCTTTCAAGGAACTCATAAGTCACTTGTGTGGAGACACTAAGGCGAATCTGTAGGTGCTCATTGGAGAATGAGTTCACTGAACTGATCCGACTGAATCGCTGGATGGTATTGTACCTCACTGTCAACCAGCTTGATTCTATTATCGCAGTTGCGTGGATGGTCCTCGGACCTGAGACACCAAGGACACCTTATCGGTGGACTTCTGTGCTTTGACCTTGGTCTACGAATCTCTAGCCACGGGATTCTAAAACGCCAAGGATTGGGTACAGCGGAATACCGTCGAAGGGAATTGTGTGTCAATAAGGAATCATTCGCTCTTGGTACTTAGAGAGAGAATGCTCTAGGAAGGATGCGCGGAAGTCCCTGGCCAGGGCGGACGATAATATCGGGAAAGGAGTTTTCCGAAATTCATCAGCGGCATCCAATCCAAGTGAGTCAACCGGTTAGGGTTTGACAACTCACCATACCCTGAGTTGACTTGAGAGCATTGTACGAATGAAGGATTATATCCATGCGGTAACTGTCGGCAGAAAGGTTCCAAGAGTGGGTTATTTAACCCCAATACCTTCCGGGTTCACGCGGTGTTGCTTGGCACCCAACGTGATCGGAGGCCCGGTCGAATTCGATGTGCGACATCAATTCGATTGATTAATTAATTAATAAAGGGTTATTAATTGATTAATAAAGCTAGTAAGGAGTCACTGGGCTTGTTGGGCCATTAACTGGACTGGTACTTGGGCCTAGAGGGTCACACGCAAATGATTCTCAAGGCGATGGATAAATAAG
The DNA here is from genome assembly GCA_030544215.1 of Zantedeschia hybrid cultivar. NCBI lineage: Eukaryota > Viridiplantae > Streptophyta > Magnoliopsida > Alismatales > Araceae > Zantedeschia > Zantedeschia hybrid cultivar. The sequence continues at coordinate 28,260,407 of JARZZO010000003.1, read as the reverse complement.
TGGGTTTTATATAAATCGAGGGTTTTTATGAAAAATCGCGCGGTTAGTATAAAATATAGCGAACGGGCTGAGCAGGCCAAGCTGCTGCTAACCCTAGCCGCCCTTCCTCTGTTTCTCTCTCTCTCTGGCATCCAGACAGATCCAGATCTGCTCCGCCGCTTCTCCGAATCCCGTTCGACAGGAAATCGTCCGCGCGTTGCAGCGATCGTTACGGCGACCGGCGGAGGTTTCGTGGGCTGCGAAGAACGAGGAACGTGAGGATATCCGTCGCGAGGAGGATCGCGTGGACTTCGCTAGAGGCCGGGTGCTTGCACGGCTTGCGGTGTCACACCGACGAAACCGAACGGCTGCGGATTCGAATCCGCACACGGTGAGAACTTCGATTATCCGATAATCGATTTATGATTTTCGAAACGAGAATGGATCGATGTTTTAATATTTTATTTTCCGCTGCATCAGCGATCCAGAGAAACCCGAGAAACCCAATAGTAATGGTCTAGATAGCATGAGGGGTGCGTAATTGGCTTGTGGTAGGTTGTTTAATGGAGGCGTAGTGGCATGTGGGGTAATGGGTTAAAGGAAAGCGGGCGGTGGTGATGGGTTAATGGGTTCGGGTGAGTGATATGTGGGTGTTGGTATAGGCGTGATGGTAACGGGTTGTGGTCTAGGTATATGGAGGATGCGGTGTGGTGGTTGCTCAGTGGTGCTCGAAGTGTGACCCGTTGAATAAATAGAGGAAGAGTCCTCTATCTTCTACTGTCGCCCTCGATTAGCCTCAGACCGGATATTTGTCAAAATAGGGGCAACTTGATTCTGGTTATGGTGCTCCAGGAGTGGGTTTTGCACTATACCCATGTTTGGAGGCGCGGTTGCCTGCGCCGGCGCTCTTGGTTGTTGTCGTTGTTGTTGTTGTGGTCTTCTCGCCTTCAAGGCGGATATATACTTCTTCATTTCTTCCCAATCAATGCCTCCCTATTCGTTGAGATCATGAATATAATCTCAGAATTGGAAGCAGGTATCTATAGTGTGTCCAGGTTGTCGGTTGGAATAACAATACTTGGAAGTGTCGGCATTTTGGGGCCAAACTATTTTTTCTCTTGGCAAGACCAACGCATTGGCTGCCATTAAAGCATTGAAAATATCTGTCAAGGATTCTGGAAGGACTGGATATTCTGTCCTTTTCGGGCCTGGGTGCTTCCTCTGCTGGCTATAGTCAGCAGGAGGAGGTACATTATAACACCGACAGTGCGCGCGGCTGGTACTGTTGATGTTGTGGGGGCTGGTATTGTAATTGCCGTTGTGGCTGCTGTTGTGGCTGCTAGTTCGGCTGCTGAGGCCGCTGGTACTGAGGCTGCTGATACTGTGGATTTGGCTGCAGCTGTCTATAACCCTGCTGGTTTGGCTGTTGCGGCCGCTGGTACTATGGTTGCTGATTCCTCACGAATTGGGGCTGATTGTTGTTCATAGTACTAATCTGCTCATGGGAGAGCGTGCCCTCAGTGGTTGAACCCATGCTAGGAGAATTTGGCACGGCAGGCTTCTGAGGTGGAGGCCTACTAGGTCGATGAGGATCAAAGACACTAGAGAATGCAGCATCTTTGAAAGCATTCTGACAATAACGCTCCCTTTCATAGAGCTATGCCATGCTGATCAAGTTGTTCAGGGCGAGGACTAACTTAAACTGAGGTGTAGCATTGGAGATTAACATTTTTATTTGCTCGGACTCAGACAAATGATCTTTGACTTTTTCTGCCATGCCCCTTCATTTATCAGCAAAACTGACGAATTCCTCGTCGGGCTTCATTTTTTCTGCTATCAAATCAATAATGGACAGAGAGGGGGCAACTCTATCCTGGTATCGTTGAATGAATTTTCGTGACACGATATCGTAGTCCTCTACTTCAGTCGGTTCTAAAGAAAAAAACCACTCGAGGGCTGGTCCTTCCAATGACTTCTTGAACAAAAATGCCAATGACCTCTTGTCGTTTTGCCAGAAAGATGACTCGTACATAAACTCCTTCAAATAGGTGAAGGGGTTACCGGTACCATTGTATTTTCGGTATACTGGCATTTCGGAGGGCAACAAATGAAATACAGGCAAACTTGGCAGGTTAATCTCAGGTGTAGCTTTAACTCCCATCATCTTCTGAAGGTTGTTGAACTGTTCATCCATACGCTCCATCTTTGCAAGCAGAACTTGTGTCGTTGGATCAACCTAGGGAGGAGGGGGAGGTGGAGGTGGAGGTACATGATAGGCCTGTTGCCTAGAGTATGTAGGGCATGGGGGACAATAGGGCTGAGGTCTAGCAGAGCTTCCGCCATGCCCGAGGGCATTTTGGTAAGTAGGCGTCAGTGGCCTGACCGGTTGCCTCGAGGAAGAAAGTTGTGGGCCAGCTGGCCGAGAGGTTGAGACTTGATGGCCTTCCATGGCCTGGTGAATGAATGAAGTATGATGGGGAGGTAGTTGAGGAATAATAGGGGGAGCCGCAGGATTCGGCTCGACAGACTACATGGGCGTCTTCCCCTTCAAAATAGACTGGATTGCCTCGAACTGTCGAGGATCCAGACAGGAGGCAAGAACTCCCAAAGCGTTCACTAGATCCGAGGGATCGGATGATGAGAGATCATTCAGGTTCATGCCCCCCTCGAAAATAGGATTAGAAACTGGATGTACATGCGGAAGAAGATCATAATATTGATCATGAGCACAAGGAAGAGGGGTTTGGTGGTTTCCCTCATATCAAACTGGACAAGAATGGAGATTACGGGGGGCATCTTTATCTCCCCCGCTTTCAAAGTGGTAATCAGACTCGAGAGGGGCATTAGCATCTCCCTCGTAGTTGACTAAGGCATCTAGAGCCATGCTTAAATCCCTACCTGATCGAAGTAGCATGATATTAGATTTTTTTTTCCAAGATTTGCAGACGAGTTGCACAGAGATTAAGCAATCAAGTGGATGTTTAACGTTATTTAAGGATTCCTTGTTGGGTTATTTGGATTCAATTAATCAGAAATTCACTCAATGGGTAGAATCCTAGTTTCAGTTCAATTTCCACCGTTATACTCTATGGCTTTCTCTCACAATGTTATGAAAATCTAACCAGGACTTCGATTGGTACAACCAACCCGATGAACAAGGAGGAATACCTTGATTTTGGGGACTTACGGAGGTTTTTAACGCCAACCACTCTAGTCTGCTTGAGGGACCGACCCAATCAGAGAGAGGTGAAGACGTCAAGAAAGGTGTTCCTAAGAGAAAAGGGGGGTGTTAGCCCCAGTGCGTATGACATGTGGCATGCATGGCCTCTAATGCTTATTACATAATGTGTAGTAGTAAGCAGATCAGAAATCTGAGAACTAAAGAAAAATAAGAAACTGCCTGGATCGCGTCGTTGTTGGTCGACGCTACTCAAACTGAACCTTATTTTTTTCGCAGAATCTCAGGCAGCAAACAGCAGAGAAAATTACCTGAAAGGCGTCTGGGTTGGGCGATGCGGTATGAAAAGCGTCGCTGTTCCTGGACGCTTTTCAAGTCACAGAATGAATTCATGGACGCTTTTCAAGTCGCAGAATGAACAATTCAGGAGGAATTTCTTGATTGATTCCTCCTCAAACAAACATGATGAAAGCAGTAAATAATCGGCTCATACGATTCTTTTTTTTTTTTTTCAATTTTTAACAGGATAATTTCATCAGATAAATAACTAAAATATCAACCAATCACACCATCTTTTTATCACAACCACAACTTTCCAATCAATCAAACGGGGAGGGCAAGATCATGCCACAAGGGTGTGCACATGGTGCACGTAGGAATAACAATTAAATTAAAAACTCACCGATCGGTGAGAGCGTGTTGAGAAACACAGGTGGTGCCCCTGATTGATAAAAAGCAAGAACAAAGATTAAAAGATGGTGAGACCAAGTCCCACCGTGATCGTCAAAAAGCTGTGAGTGCTCAAATTAGGGGTGTAATTATCATGAAAATTTATGTTAATTATGTGACAAATAAACTTATTAAAAACTAAGTAAATGTGATCGTCATAAACTTTTCACTAAAAAGTTCAAAAAGAAAAGATTGATCGCCTACCTGTTTCAGAATTGGGAGATGTTGGAGTCCTTGATTCTCCTCCTTCAGCCGGCTGAAGAAAGAGAGTCCTTCTGACTTTGTTCTTTCTTTGGATGCTTATCGGACTTTAAGGATTGTCCATATTTCCTTTCCATGTTGATTCTCTCCTCTTTATCTCGTTTTGTACCTTGCGACAAACAAATACGAAAGAAAATAATAAGAACTCAAGAAGAGGTAGTATCTATTCTAAGGAAGATTATGATCATGTAACTTGAATAAAGAACTCACTTGTTTGATTGTCTTTTAAACCCCTTAAACAAATAGGTTTGAAATCATGCTAATGAGTGTGTGTTGCATAGAGTGATGTGATGAAAATATGATGCTGATGTGATGAATGTATGAGAAATATATAGAAATCAATTAAGAACTAAGTTGGATGGTCCCTGGAAAGTCTTGGTTCTTGAATGGATTTTGAAAGGACGAAGAATGAATGAAGAAAGGATGCAGACTCCTGGAAGCAGTAGCACTTAAATCCTTCAGCGTCTAGATGTCGTCTCCTTCTTCGATCACTCAACATTATCACTAATAATCACTATCATCACTAACTTTTTATGACCAAGGGGTTGGGTATTTATAGGCTTAAGTTCATGCATATGCGGTTACTTAAAGATTAACATGAAGGATTTTGAAGTTTATCCAACTAAGAAACAGATAAACACAGTCTGATTCGTCATTATCTGTAATTATCTAAAACGCGTTGCCCAAGGGAGACGTCTTATAGACTAATTAAGATAAGGATAAATGTCGGGAAGAAGAGATAGAAATAGCTTAGGAAACCTAAATGGCGTCGTGAATGGCAGACGTCTTTTAGTTCATTAATAAATTAATTAAAAATCAGATTAAAAATCAAAATAAGAATTAAATCCTAAATTGCGTCTACACAGATCGACGTCTTTTGACTTTTTTCATATTTGATTAAAATATGAGTTTAAAATGAATTTCTTTAATAAATTTAAATTATGTCTATCTGACCGATGTCATTTAGACAATTAATCTAGAAAGGTTAATAAAAATTAACTAATGATTAAATATCAGACCATTTTGAGGCATTATTATATGACATGAAATTTACTCAAAATAATGTCAAAATTAGCATGTCTACAAACCCCAGACTTTAACATGTTCAAATTCTGGTTTTCTGCCTTTCCATATCCCATATGGAGTTGAGGCCACAGAATTGCTGGGTACTCTGTTCAGTGGGTATGCTGCTGACTCTAAATCATACCCCCAGAGGGACATTGGTAATCCTAAAAAGCTCATCATGGATCGCACCATGTCCAACAAAGTGCGATTCCTCCTTTCTGATACACCATTCATCTGTGGTGTATATGGAGGGGTCAGCTGAGAAAGGATACTATTATCCTTTAAGAATTGTGTGAAATTAGTACTCAAGTATTCTCCTCCTCAATCTGATCGAAGAGCTTTAATCCTATTTCCTAACTGCTTCTCTACCTCATTCTTGAACTCCTTAAACTTCTCAAATGCCTCCGACTTGTACTTCATTCAGTACATATAGCTGAATCTTGAGAAGTCATCGATGAACGTGATGAAGCATGAAAAACTTCCTTTGGCTTGGGTGGACATTGGACCACATACATATGAATGTATTAGTTCCAAAACGTCCTTGGCACGTTCTCCATGTCCAGTAAATAGAGACTTTACCATCTTTCCCATAAGATAGGACTCATATGTCGCAAACGATTCATAATCGAATGTTGTTAAATAACCATGTCGGTGCAACTTTTGCAGCATGCTTTCACCAATATGACCAAGTCTACAATGGTACATGTAGGCTTTTTTTCTTACTCTTCTTAAGAGTATTATCAATATGAAGATTGTAATAATAAACATCTAAAAGATATAGACCGTTGACTAAAGATGCTGAGGCTATTGATTTATTACCATAATAAATCGAACAACTTCTATTTTCAATAGTCAACCTATATCCTATCTTGTCCAAACAAGGTACTGATATGATGTTCTTTATTATGTTAGGAACATAATAACAATCTTCTAATGATAAGACGTCTCCCGATGGAAGCCTGAGGTTTGTTGTCCCAACAGCAATCGCCGTAGCTTTTGCGCCGTTTCCTAGCCTCAATTCCACCTCGCCTTTGCTCAGCTTGTGCTTACTTGTTAGCATCTGCACATCATGGCAGATATGAGAAGCACATCCAGTATCTAATACCCAAGATGTGGAATCTCTAACTGACAAGTTGATACCTATCATATACATATCTGAAGCTTTAGATAGCTTCACCTTTCCATGAGTTTTATCGTTGAGGAACTCCTTGCAGTTCTTATTCCAGTGACCATTCTGCTTACTGTAGAAGCAGTCACCCTTTACTACTCTTTTGCCTTTGTCCTTCAATCTTTTATCGTTAGCTATCATCTCTGTCTCAGTAGCATCCAATGCCAGTTCAGCAGGAGGATCAGCTTTAAGGACGTAAGCAATATGCTCAGATCTGAAGACATTCTTCAGGTTTCTGAGACAATATGAGTAGTTCGGGCTAGTCAAAGGATTGGCATCGAGTATGCCATGGAGTGGGTTGTTCGACGACATAATTCCCTACAGGAGATGAATAAAATCTATTTAGCAGATGTTCAATTATTAAAATTTAAAACAAGACATGGTCTTTTGATCAAGTTTTAACTCCCACTAATTTTCGACGGACTGTATAACCCTAAGTTATACAAAACGGGAGATGCCGGCAGTCTCCTAGTGGAGATCAGAATCTCAATGACTTGGATTACAACCCTGTGGATAGCATAAGAAAGCTGTAAAACAATCACAGAGCACTCATCTCATGGAACTTATAATTCCTTGCAATATCCGATCATATCTTCGGTCCCCAGAGATTTAATGGGCTTGTGGATAGCACAACAAACCACTAATTATGGTCTAAGCTAACCATCGTTACACGACGAGCATAGATTTGCATGCAGCCCTTGTAGATAGTACAACAAAGCTACATGGTTCCTTTAATCCGATTATATAGGCATCTAATGCCATAGCTATAGTCTCTCCTCACAATTAAATAGGCCTTATGGTAACACAACAAACCTGCCTAAAGTGATTCGAATCCTATGACTATAACGATGGTAGACCATACGGTAAGTTCTTAACTATTCACGTTACGGCTTAAAATTTAGACGAGGGTATTTAGATAACTTTTATCTTGGTCTCTCATAGGTGACAGTATACAAATATATCGTATATATTTAATAAATACTATACCTGGTTTGATTCATAATCAAACATAAAAATAATGCATCTCATACATATCTTGTGTGGTCATGGATAGCACAGTGGGTTTGACTGGAGCCAACAGTCAAACGCACACATGATCTAAGATAACATTTATATTAGACTACCCTACAAACACATAGGCAAAGGATCTTCAACTTTTCGCCTTCCTGGTTACAGCTATGGATCGTCCTTACTCCTTCCTCGGTTGCTTCGATCATATTACAATAATTCTATAATTACATGTAAGTCGAAGAAGGCCTTACGGAGAACACAAGAGAGAGGGAGGTAGAAGTATATTAGAGTATGAGAGAGGGAGAGGTATGCAAACCTCTATTTATTAACAATTAATAAATAACCAACATACATCCACGATCCATACAATCCATACTTCACATGAACAATTTAAAGGTGCATATCCATGACCACGGTATGTTTTAAACAATCCACACATGATAAGCGCATCACATGGTTAAAACAAAAGAGTTTCAAAATTAAATAATTTTGGCTTTCAAAAAACTGGGATCCAATCAAAATTGGTATTTGAATTTTGAAAACACTTTTAATTAAGTTAATAAGCAATTAAATAAAATTTAAAAGCATAAAACATACATCACATGTGCATATACTCCAAATTAATAATTTCTAGATTATTCCATACAAATTAGAACATTTCTAATAATTAAACAATCTAACATTTAGATTAAAAATATTAATAATCTAATAATTAGACTATTAATAATTAATGACTAATCTAACTCTTAGATCAGTAAATTAATCATTAATTTAACGCTTAAATTAATAATTAATAACTATTAATTACTAATCTAATAATTAGACTAGTTAATTAATAAATGTTAATCACTAATTTAACTATTAAACTAATAATTAACACTAATAAATAGTTAACCACTAATCTAACTCTTAGATTAGTGGATAAATATTAATTATTAATTTAACTTTTAAATCAATAATTAATAACATCTAATTAAACCATTATATTAGTTAATTAAAATTAATCATCAATTTAACACTTAAACTAACAATTAATTTCAATTAACTAATAACTACTAATTTAACATTTAAATTAGTCTATTAAAATTAATTATTAATTTAACAATTAAATTAATAACTAATTTTAATCAATTAACAACTACTTGTTAATGTAATGATTCCAAAATCATTAATGCCAAATAAAATTAAAATTGAACAATAATTTAAATATTTCAAAACAGTTTTGAATTTTAAATTAAAATTCAATTTAATTATTAAATGGATAATCGGGTTTAATTGGATATATTTGGGGTTTTAAGAGGGCAAATAGGGGTTAAATAATAAGGGGATTTTGGGGTCAGTTGGCTCAGCCCACGGGTCGAGCCAGGGCTTGGCCCTGTGTCGAGCCCGGGCTCGAGCCTGGCTCAAGCGCCCGGACCAGCCGGGGCGGCCCGGTCTAACCGGGTCGAAACACAGACCCCTCCCCCCCTGGCCCGCGTGGTTCGACCCAGGCCGGCCCTCTTCCACCCAACGCCTGAAGCAACAGAAACCCTAGGGTTTGCAGGCCCAGCGATGGAGGGGGTTTGCTTGCTGCCAGCAACGGTGCCCCTCCGGCGCCCAACCTGGCCAGCGGCGTCTGGTCCCACCGACGACCCCTCTGGCGCCGGCGGGATCCCCGGAGAAGCCCAAAATAGGCCAAAACCCCTCCAAATAATCCCCACAAAACTGGTTTTTAAACCCGAGTAGAAGGAGAAAAAAGAAGGGAAATCTGGCCATCTCCAACGGCCTCTCCGGCACCGGCTAGGAGTCTAGTGATGCCCGGTGACAATCCCCAGATCATGAGGGCACCTGGTCCTCCATCCCAACACTTGGGAGGCCCAAACAAAGCCACAATAAATCTAGATCTTCATCACATGAAGAGCTCTGAAAACCCCAAAATAATTTTAATTTTTACACAAAAGAAACGATCTCATCACACTAATTATCACATGATTATTAACTTTGCATAAAATTAAAATTGCATGGAATAATAACATGGAAAAAATTAATTCGGAGATCGAAACAGGACGAGAAATAGTGGAACCTAGCTCTGATACCACTGTTGGGTTCTCTCGTTTCTTCGGATCTCCCACGCAGCGGAAATAAAAATAAAACGGCGATCCGTTCCCGTTTCAAAAAATCTAAAATCCAGATAATCGGATTATCGAATCTTACCTACCGTGTGCGGTTTCGAATCTGCAACCGTTCAGTTCCGTCGGTGTGACACCGCAAGCCGCGCAAGCGCCCGGCCTCTAGCAGAGTCCACGAGATCCTCCTCACGACGGATATCCTCACATTCCTCGTTCTTCGTAGCCCACGAAGTCTCCGATGTTCGCCGCAACTCGCAGCGATTTCCCGTCGAACGGGAGTCGGAGAAGCGGCGGAGCAAATCCGGGGATCCCGATTCTTTTGGGGCACCAGAGAGAGAGAGAAAGAGAGGAGGGGGCAGCTAGGGTTAACAGCAGCTTGGCCTGCTCAGTCCATTCGCTACATTTTATACTAAGCACGCGGTTTATATAAAAACCCCCGGTTTATATTAAATCCACTTATTTATCCATCGCCTTGATAATCTTTTGCGTGTGACCCTCTAGGCCCAATAACCAATCCAGTTAATGGCCCAATAAGCCCAATGACTCCTCACTGGCTTGATTAATCAATTAATAACTCATATTAATTAATTAATCAACCCAATAAACGTTGCACATCGAATTCGGTCGGGCCTCCGATCACGTTGGGTGCCAAGCAACACCGCGTGAACCCGGAAGGTATCGGGGTTAAGTAACCCACTCTTGAAACCTTTCCGCCGACTATTACCGCGTGGATATAATCCTTCATTCGTACAATGCTCTCGAGTCGACTCAGGGTATGGTGTACTATCAAACCCTAACCGGCCAACTCACTTTGATTGGATGCCGCTGATGAATATCAGAAAACTCCTTTCCCGATATTATCGTCCCCCCTGGCCAGGGACTTCCGCGCATCCTTCCTAGAGCATTCTCTCTCTAAGTACCGAGAGTGAATGATTCCTTATTGACACTCAATTCCCTTCGACGGTATTCTGTTGTACCGGATCCTTGGCTATTTTGAATCCCGTGGTTAGAGATTAATAAACCAAGGTTAAAGCACAGAAGTCCACCGACAAGGTGTCCTTGGTGTCTCGGGTCCGAGGACCATCTATGCAACTGTGACAATAGAATCAAGCTGGTTGACAGTGAAGTACAGTACCATCCAGCGATTTAGTCGGATCAGTTCAGTGAACTCATTCTCTAATGAGCACCTACATATTCGCCTTAGTGTCTCCACACAAATGACTTATGAGATCAGTCACCCTCATCATATGAGCGGGAGTAATATGTACTAGTCTAACCGGATATCTCATGTCCTTCTCAGATATCCTCCGACAAGGAACGATTGAGAATATGTGTGTTTAAGTGATCAGTCTCACTAGTATGATCTCATCATAATCTGATCACTATCGCACATATTCACGGACTTCATTATGGGACGATAATTAATACGATTTACACAATGAATATAATGCCATTTTATTAATAAATGAATGATATTACAAAGTCATATTGGCTTGTAGGACACCTAAGACTAACAGCATGTGCCACCCCAAAGGGCGCGCCCTGCCACGCAGCTTCTCACATGCAGCCCTGTCGCCAGAAACCCCTGCCACGTTGCTTTTCCCACACAACCCCTCGCCCGGAGCGCACGACACGGAGCCCGCGTTTCCTCCCGTACGCCAAGCATCGATCATCAATGTGCTCCCGCCCGGGCCGCCGCCGTACTGCCGTACCCACTGCGGATGGGTGTACCAAAGCCTCCACACGCATCACCTACTGCTGGGCGCACTGCGCCGCCTCACTATTGTGGTGTGCTGGATCCACTGTGCCAGAGGGCACCCTCTTCCTCTCTGCTGTCTGCTGCCTGGCCACAAGCCCGGCCCATTGCGGTCCTTTACGCCAGTGTACCAAGCCGTCCCAATTGCTGCTGCTCTGTCTCTTCTATTTCAGTTTTTATATTTACTTATTCTATTTCTGCTTAGAGAATTTTAATTCCATAAATTTGTAATATGTATTCTTTTATATTTCAGATTCTAATGGGATATTGATTTCTTCTATTCGAGATTTCTTTTCCTTAATTTCTCTCTCTCCATTCTATGTGTGGTTTGGCTATTGCTTTTTTAAATTTAGATTATTTTGTTAGTTTTCTAATCTCAAGTCTTAGGTTTACATTATGGGATATTTGAATATAAGCCCCTATATTCTTTCTAATTTACAAAAGATCCCCTCAAATCTAAGTATTTTTTTTAAAACCCCTGTAATCTCCCTCGTTAGCAAAAAAAGTCCCTGCCGTCCACCACGTAACCCAAGCGTCAAATACGACCCAACTATAGTTGGGTTAATGTTCACGCTAGACTTGAAGTGTCCAAAATGTCCTTGGTTAAGAGTATAGTTCACATTACTATTCACCTCTCACTTTACCATCTCTCTCTCTCCTCCCTCCTTCCCTACCCTCCCCCCTCCTTCCCATGAACCCTCACCGATGGTCTGTAGTGGTCTATGCCCAGTGCTGACTCTGGCGTCGACGACATAGACTTTTGAATGCTTACGGCGGCAAACCCCTAAACCCTTTATGCTCCCTCATTTCCTTCCTCCCCCCTCCGAACCCTAAAGCCTTCCTAAGGATCTGCAGTGGCGGTAGTGCTCTTGTTCACGGCCACCGTCGACTCTAGAGCCGATGGCATAGAGATTTGAAGGGTCCCTCATTTCCTCCTTCCCCCCCCCTTCGGTGCTGACAATATATAGATTTGAGAGGTAAACATCGTTTTAGTATTACTTAGAAAATTTCACATAAAAGTATAGAAATCTGTTGCCCAGCTTTGTAGAGCATAATAAATCATACCCTCATCATTCTTGGCAACTGCCACGGCCCAAAATTTATCAAGCTTTAAAGTTCCAACCACATTTATGTTGATAGAATGAGGTGGGGGAGGAGACCAAGATGGTGACATACATGGATGTTGATCTACCTCCTTTAGCTTGGCATTAGTGATTCACTCCTTATGGTCCTGAAGTGCTCTATTATCTGATCCCTGCTGCATTTCAGTCCAATCCAACAGCCTATCCTCCAGGAATTTATTGTCCATATCCGATCTGTAATTGAGAGGGGACAGCATAAAACCTATTACATGCATAGGTTTTTCAAAAAAGTTGACAATGAATTGTTTGGTGATAAAAAACTCAAGACAAGTAAAATGTACAACCAAAATGTATATCTACTGATTTTCATTAGATCCAGGATTTGTTATCCCTTTGGTGATCAGCTTTCTGAAAAACAAATGTGCATGTCATAGAATTTACATTGCACCAAATGGACCTCGGTCTGACATGAATTTTTAAACCACAACCCTCCCTGACTTGTCCTAAGTCCTAACCTGTCTCGACCCGAGATAAGTATATATGGGTCACATAAACTTGAATTGAAGTCTGATAGCGTTGAACTTGGATCAAACAAGTCTACTCGAAATCTCATGGTCCAACCAATCGCCACCTTTACATGCATCCCTGAATTTTCATCATCTATCTGGGTCTACAGCCTTTTCCGAAGTCTAAAAGAAATTTAAGGGCTACTTCTTAATAGTGCTGTGTGATTAAGGGGGCCGTTTCTGCGGATCAACTAATCTCACGATACTATTAACAGATTCCGCCAAAGTTCTGCTTAAGAGGTAAAACAGAATTCTGAAGGACTTCTAGTGAAATGGTGGACAAGCCCGCAAGATAGACCTTATTAGCTGCGGTAAAATGACCAAGGCCAAGATAGACCTGCTGCATGCCAAATCCCACAATGTTAACTCTGTGGTGATGCTGTTAAGGCCCCCGAATTTTAAGGAGAATAGAGGTACCTTGTAGATTGCTTTTTTCCTCTCTCTTCCAAAATGATAACCAATGTTGTAATCATAAAATGCTATCAACTAGCAATATATTATTTTCGGTCAGGCTAAAACCGGTGAAGGGTCAAGCATTACTATTCTTAGAATCATGCATGGTTATAATACTAGAACCTTTTCCCTCACCCCCAAGAAGAAAGGATAGTGTTCTAAGAGATGTTCTTCAGTGATGGATATTTTCCATGCCTTATCTTAGATAGCCAGGTGGCAATATAACACTGTAAATGCATACCTAAGTCGAAGGTAGTTCTTGCGGCATGCATAATATTATATCTATCCATCACCTAATCCAACTTAAGGATATCAATTACATGTTAGGTGGTGGGGGGTTACAGCATGACAGGGACACATCCCAGAATGCAACTTTCAGTTGAAGGAAGATAAATCAACACGGATTTCTGGTCAAATGGGGAAAACAAATAGCAAAATAAGCACACAACATAGACTTTTTTTTTTGAGCAATTTGTGTGCCAGGCTACTCCAAGTAGGGCCACTTTATAATGATCATCTAGGTTTGTATCTAGTAACCCACAGTCATCCCACTAGTTCCATGCAATGAAAAAGATAAATGGTGGAAACAGTTAGTCATGAAGAGGGTAGAGAATGGAGGGGATGTCAAGGATAGCCTGTTGGGTACTATCATCAAAGAGCATAGATAAAATGTTGGTTGATGTGTTGACTGTTGGAGCTCATTTTTCTTCTTTGATGTGCCGACTGTTTCAGACTGTCCTATTTGTTACATTTTGTAGGTATGGAGGAGAATGAGCAGGCTCTTTGTCTAGATCAGCCTGAAATTTGCTCGTAACACTTAGAGCATATGCAACATCAGGCCGTGTACATAGCATGACATACATGATAGATCCTATGGCAGAGACATAGGGTACTCTATCCAAGAATGCCCTCGCATCAAGAGTAAGGATTGAAATTTCAGGTATAGTTGTTGGGTCGGTTTCGGAGCCGGACCCCTTGGTTTGGGCCCCGGTGGGTCAGGGGCATGCCTTCTAAACGACGTCTAGGGTGCACGACGCCTTTCGAATGGCGTCGGTCTGTACGGACGCCATTTAGGTAGCTTGTTGATTGTGCTGCGTGGACAGGCGTTAGGGCACGTGTGTACGGCCCCGGTCATATCGTCTGAACGGCGTCTTTGATGGACGACGCAATTCAGACATTTTGCCACAGTACGCCCCCGATGTGTCACCTAAATGGCATCTGCATAGGACGACGTGATTTCTTCTGTTTCGATTTAACACCCCGAACCTTCCCTCCTTTCTCTCATTCTCTCCTTCTCACTCTCTCTCTTCCCTCTCTCTGATCCTCTCCGTTTCCCCCTTCCCTTTTTCCTTCCCATTCTTCCTCTTCCACCACTCCAACGCCTCTCTATCTCTCACCACTACTACCACCACCACCTCAGCGGCACTTCATTCTCCAGGCGACGACCGACGTCTCGGCGAGGTGACGGCGTCTACGGCGGTACCGGCGGCGGTTTGTAATGTGGCGGTTCAGAGGCACGGAAGTAGGAGGAGTTCAAGTGACTGGTAGGGGGACGATCCTTATATGTGATTTAGTTGTTTTATCCATGTTTTTCCGCTTGAAGCATGCAACGTGTGTGGAGATTTAGGTAGAATGAGCATGTTTAAGTGGCATTTTAATGAAAATGGTCATTTCTATAAAATGGGAATTAGTGTGTTTCAAGTGGTAAATTGGATTCTCCCCTTCCTTTCCTATTTTTGGGTATTTTTGGAATGATTTTGGGGGAGAGGAAACCCCGTTTTGAGGTTCGGGTTAAGTTGCAGAAAACCAGATTTTGGGCTTTAAATGGCGTCGGGCTAAGACGACGCCATTTGAAATGGTGACGGGCTAGGACGACGCCATTTATGCCAGATTTGTCCCGGAAGCAGTTTCTGTGGATTGAGTTATATTTTGAATGGGGTCTTGGGACAGCGACGCCGTTTGAAGTGGCGACTGGATAGGACGACGCCATTTAGGCCAATACTTCATTAATCCATGAAATTAACATGTGTTTATATTGCTTGATAGTTTGATTAAATGCATGCTTGAAATCGTACATCGAGGCCGAGGATTTCTGTATAATCGGAATCGCATTGTGTGTGCGTGTGTTTATGCAATTGTGGATTTAGAATGATTGTGGTTTGCATTTGACACCTTGTGTCGGTGTGGGAGGGACGCAGTGTCTATGTAGCATTGTTACCGTACCGGTGTGGGAGGGGTACATGTTAGTGTTTCACTTATGGCTGGGGGAAGCAGAACCACCTAGAACTAGATAGGCCAGAATAGCCAGTGTGCTATCAGAGGGGTTGCTGTTTGGTCGCAGCGGATCGGTGTTTTCCTAGTTTGTCGTGGCAGTTTCCGGCTTCTTACTGTGGAGCCAGGTTTAGTGCTGCTGGAGTTTACCCTTTCGCCACTGGGCCTGATGTAACCTGAGATATCGAGATTACGAGTGGTACCCTTCGCCCTTTGGCCTGATGTAATGCGGGAGGTTAGGGTTACGGGTAGTCCCGGAAGGCGACGCCATTCGAAATGGTGACGGGCTAGGACGACGCCATTTGAAATGGTGACGGACTAGGACGACGCCATTTGAAATGGTGACGGACTAGGACGATGCCATTTATGCCAGATTTGTCCCGGAAGTAGTTTCTGTGGATTGAGTTCTGTTTTGAATGGCGTCTTGGGACAGCGACGCCGTTTGAAGTGGCGACTGGATAGGACGATGCCATTTAGGCAAGAACTTCATTAATCCATAAAATTAACATGTGTTTACATTGCTTGATAGTTTGATTAAATGCATGCTTGAAATCGTATATCGAAGCCGAGGATTTCTGTATAATCGGAATCGCATTGTGTGTGCGTGTGTTTATGCAATTGTGGAGCTAGAATGATTGTGGTTTGCATTTGACACCTTGTGTCAGTGTGGGAGGGACGCGGTGTCTATATGGCATTGTTACCGTACCGGTGTGGGAGGGGTACATGTTAGTGTTTCACTTATGGCTAGGGGAAGCAGAACCACGTAGAACTAGACAGGCCGGAGTAGTCAGTGTGCTATCCGAGGGGTTGTTGTTTGGTCCCAGCGGGTCAGTGTTTTCCTAGTTTGTCGTGGCAGTTTCTAGCGTGTTTCTTACTGTGGAGCCGGGTTTGGTGCTACTGGAGTTTACCCTTTCGCCACTGGGCCTGATGTAACCTGAGATATCGAGGTTACGAGTGGTACCCTTCGCCCTTTGGCTTGTTGTGACCTGGGAGGTTAGGGTTACGAGTAGTCCCTATAGCTTCGGCTTCAAGGGGTTTCACCGGTCCCCATGGCCCTAGTGAAGCGCCTAGGCCTGGCGTTGAGGGAAGTCCGGTAGATAGGACAGTGGTCTAGACTGCTTGTGTGCACACGTAACTGGGCGGTGGTGGTTCACTAGTCCCAGTTAGTCCTAGTTTGACTCACTGCCTCACCCTACGGTGTCCGGAACATCGTAGGGGTAGATAGGCGTGGGTGTTGGTGGTGTTGTGAGGCGCCGTTTGTACACGGTCGATAGTGTGGTTTGTGTGTTTAGCCGGATCTTTGGTTACGAACTGTGGTGTTGAGTTGGGTAACTCAAATTGCTTAGAACTATACCTGTTTCATTACGGATGCATATGTCTCATATCGAAATTTGGGAACTGTGTTTACTGCTTTAATTAAATTGCCTTCATTTTCTATTGCCGCACTTGTGTGTGTGTGTGGGGGGGGGGGGGAGGCGGGGATCGGATGATCCCTACTGAGCCCAATTTTGGTGTGGCTCACTACCTGCGGTTTCAGGTGTGGACTTCTTGGCGAGTGTCCGCGTGTGGTGTTCTCCTTGTTGTGCAGGCCACCAGCTATCTCGGTTCCGGGGTATGCCCCAATGTTATTGTACTTTGCTTCTGCATGTACATACTTAATTCTTTAGACCATGTAATTATTGTTGGACTGTATAATTTACTTCCTACGTACTTGTACTTTCTTTGAAGTCCGTTAGGTTCTTCTATTTAGCCTTGTTTAACACTTACTTCTCCCGACATGTCATATGAGATCCCGGTGTGAACCTGTAGATAATGATCCGATACCCATTTAGTAATCGGGTTTTCGATTATAGGGTGGCGGCTCGTTACAAATGGTATTCGAGCTCAACCTAGTTGAGTATGTGATAAACGTGGTTAGCCTAGTGTTGATGAGATCGACCGACTATACGGAGCCCCGTGCAGGAGTGCGATCAGTGAGGGTGATTGATGAGATCCGTGTGACCAGTGAGGAATTGTCGACAGTGTTTGTCGTTCAAGAGGTTACAATTTCTAGGACGACATTCTTTTAAGGGGGAGAATGTAAGGATTGAGGTTTCAGGTACAATTATTGAGTCAATTTCGGAGCCGGACCCCTTGGTTTGGGTCCCGGTGGG
Source organism: Zantedeschia hybrid cultivar (assembly GCA_030544215.1). Taxonomy (NCBI): domain Eukaryota; kingdom Viridiplantae; phylum Streptophyta; class Magnoliopsida; order Alismatales; family Araceae; genus Zantedeschia; species Zantedeschia hybrid cultivar. The sequence goes on along the minus strand of JARZZO010000003.1, from coordinate 28,242,627 downwards.
TCAGGGGCATGCCTTCTAAATGATGTCTAGGGTGCACGACGCCTTTCGAATGGCATTGGTCTGTACAGACGCCATTAAGGTAGCTTGCTGATTGTGCTGCGTGGACGGGCGTTGGGGCACGTGTGTACGGCCTCGGTCATATCGTATGAACGACGTCTTTGATGGACGACGCGATTCAGACATTCTGCCAGAGTACGCACCCGACGTGTCACCTGAATGGTGTCTGCATAGAACGACGCGATTTCATCTGTTTCGGTTTAACACCCCGAACCTTCCCTCCTTTCTCTCATTCTCTGCTTCTCACTCTCTCTTCCCTCTCTTCGATCCTCTCTGTTTCCCCCTTCCCTTTTTCCTTCCCATTCTTCCTATTCCACCACTCCAACGCCTCTCTACCTCTCACCACTACTACCACCACCTCCTCAGCGGCAGTTCATTCTCCGGGCGACGACCGACATCTCGACGAAGTGACGGCGTCTACAGCAGTACCGGCGGCGGTTTGCAGTGCGGCAGTTCAGAGGCACGAAAGTAGGAGGAGTTCAAGTGACCAGTAGGGGGACGATCCTTATACGTGATTCAGTTGTTTTATCCATGTTTTTCCGCTTGAAGAATGCAACGTGTGTGGAGATTTAGGTAGAATGAGCATGTTTAAGGGGCTTTTTAATGAAAATGGTCATTTCTATAAAATGAGAATTAGTGTGTTTCAAGTGGTAAATTGGATTATCACCTTCATTTCCTATTTTTGGGTATTTTTAGGGTGATTTTCGAGGAGAGGAAACCCCGTTTTGAGGTTCAGGTTACGTTGCAGAAAATCAGATTTTGGGCTCTAAATGGCGTCGGGCTAGGGCGATGCCATTTGAAATGGTGATGGGATAGGACGACGCCATTTAGGCCAGATTTTGTCCTGGGAGCAGTTTCTGTAGGATTGAGTTCTGTTTTGAATGGCTTCTTGGGACAGCGATGCCGTTTGAAGTGGCGAGTGGATAGGACGACGCCATTTAGGCCAAAACTTCATTAATCCATGAAATTAACATGTGTTTACATTGCATGCTTGAAATCGTACATCGAGGCCGAGGATTTCTGTATAATCGGAATCGCATTGTGTGTGCGTGTGTTTATGCAATTGTGGAGCTAGAATGATTGTGCTTTACATTTAACACATTGTGTCAATGTAGGAGGGACGTGGTGTCTATGTGGCATTGTTACCGTACCGGTGCGGGAGGGGTTCATGTTAGTGTTTCACTTATGGCTGGGGGAAGTAGAACCACCTAGAGCTAGACAGGCTGGAGTAGCCAGTGTGCTATTCGAGGGGTTGTTGTTTGGTCCCAGCGGGTCAGTGTTTTCCTAGTTTGTCGTGGCAGTTTCTAGCGTGTTTCTTACTGTGGAGCCGGGTTTGGTGCTACTGGAGTTTACCCTTTCGCCACTGGGCCTGATGTAACCTGAGATATCGAGGTAACGAGTGGTACCCTTCGCCCTTTGGCCTGATGTGACCCGAGAGGTTAGGGTTACGGGTAGTCCCTATAGCTTCGGCCTGAGGGGGTTTCGCCGGTCCCCAGGGCCCTCGTGAAACGGCTAGGCCTGGCATTGAGGGAAGTCCGGTCGATAGGACAGTGGTCTAGACTGCTTGTGTGCACACGTAACTGGGCGGTGGTGGTTCACTAGTCCTAGTTTGTCCTAATTTGACTCACTGCCTCATCCTACGGTGTCCGGAACATCGTAGGGGTGGACAGGCGTGGGTGTTGGTGTTGTTGTGAGGCGCCGTTTGTACGCGGTCTACAGTGTGGTTTGTGTAAGGATCGTGACCTTCGGATCCGGTTTTCGGGGTCGGACCTTGTAGTTCTGACCTTAGGGAGGGCTGAGGTTCTGTGAAGATTCGCGTCAGGACATCTAGACGCGTTTTGAACGGCGTCCACCGTTGCAGACGCGTTTCAGGTCCTGCGACGTGGGTGCCACGTGGGCTGGCTTCAGGCCGCGAGAGTACGGCCCTGTCATGTCGCCTGAACGGCGTCCATGTGTGTCGACGCCTTTCAGACTGCGACTCTGGGATTGTCAGAGTACGGCCCTGACAAGTCGTCTGAATAGCGTCTGCCTCGAACGACGCGTTTCAGAATCTTGTCAGAGCAGCCGTCACGTCACTTGATAGGCGTCCGTCGATGTCGACGCATTTTAGCCAGTCCCTGGTTAACCCCGCGAACCCTCCTTCTTTCCCTCATTCTCCTCCTCTCTTTCTCACCTTCCCTTCCGGCGAGCTCGGCGGCGATATCTCCTCCTCCCTCTTCTCCTTCCACCGTCTCATCTCTCCCTTCACTCCATCCTCTACCTAGCTCCAACCACCACCACCTCCACTTCCACTGCGGCGTTCTACTCTCCGGACGGCGGCCGACGTCACGGTGGAGTAAGGACGACCACGGCGGTATCGGCGGTGGCGTGGGGCGAGACGGGTGGACGGCTTGAAGCTCGGAGGCGTTCAAGTATCCGGTAGGGTGACGGTTCCCATAGTATTGTGTTTAAACCATGTTTTCCCCGTTTGAGCATGTTATGGATCTTTGGTTTTGGGGGGTAGAACAAGCATGTTTAGGAGTTCTTCTTGATGATATGGGGGATTTCTATGAATGTGATTTCCTGTGGAGTTGATTGCCCCTCTTTCTCCTCCGTTTCTGGGTGATTTTGGGGTTGTTTGGGTTGAAAAGGGAGCCCTCGGGCTCATGCAGACTCTGGTTCCTGGGGTTAAAAGACGTCGTGCATGCGCGACGCCTTTTTGAAGGGCGTCGGGCCATCGCGACGCCTTTTAGGCAGGAATCGCCTTGCGGAGAGTCTGCCAGTTCGGGGATTCTGGGACTAAAAGACGTCATGGGTGGGCGACGCGATTTGAATGGCGTCGGGTAGCCATGACGCCTTTTAAGGCATAAATCCCCTGGGTAATGTTTTCTGGAAATTCCTGGATTTCTGTGCTAAATGGCGTCTGAGGATGTCGACGCCTTTCAAAAGGCGACCACTGGTGTCGACGCCTTTTAGGGCCTGATTCTGAAGACAGTAATTTTACGTAAACCAGTACATGGAGCTTGAATGGCGTCGGCCTTGGTCGACGCGATTCAAGACAGAACAGCACTAAATCATGCCAGTAAAACGTGTTCATACTGCTAGATAATGGGCTAATGCATGCTTTAGTGCGCTCGTTAATGCTGGATTCTTCTTGACCGGATGGCACTGTGTGGGTGTCGTGCGATCGCGGGCTTTTCACGTGACCGGATCGTACTGTGCCGGGTTTTGGTGTTTTGTGTTACTGTGGACCTGGAGTGACATTGTAGCGCTTTATCACCCTGTGCTGGTGGGGGCGTGAGCACAGCGCCGGTGGGGGCGTGGGCGGGGTGACGCCTAGTGAGAGAGGGTCACCTAGTGAACCCCGGGGTCAGCTAGTACCGGTGTCGGAGTGGTACATTCGGAGAGTCACTCATACTGAGGGAAGGAGTGACCACCTGAGCCAGTTGGGCCGGAGTAGCTAGTGTGCTATCCGAGGGGTTACTGCTTGGTCTCAACGGGTCGAGGTTTTTCCCAACGTTGTTTGTGTGGTTGGCGAGTTCTATCGAGACGGCAGTTGTGGGTTCCCTAGTCGACTGGTTTAAAACTATGCATGTTTATTATATTTCGACTGCATGTGATTTCACGTTAACAATTAGGAATTGTACCTCCTGTGTCTATCACTTTACCGTTAGCTGTACCTTGCACTTGTGGGTGTGTGCGTGGGCAGTGGGGATCGAAGGATCCCAACTGAGTCTTGTCTTTGAGACTCACCCCCCCCCTGCGGTTTTCAGGTGAGGACTCTCAGCAGACCTAGCGAGCAGAGTGCGGCCGTGTGTTGAGCACCGTCAGCAGTTATTCCGGGGTATGCCCCGACGTAGTTGTCATTTTAATTCTGGCCTGTACGTTTAATCATTTCTTTTCTGTTGGAGTATGTAATTATTTGCTGTATCGAGTCGCATTGTAATAATTTTTAATTCCTGCACTTCTATTTCAGTTCAATGCGATGTGAATGTTTAGCTTAGTTTATTATTTATCTCCCAGACTTGATTAGATCCTGGTTTGGTTCCAAATTAATGATTCGGTACCCATTTAGTAATCGGATCCCCGATTATAGGGTGGCGGGTCGTTACAGTTGGTATCAGAGCATACGGTCTGGCAAATAAATAAATAACTAGGCTAAATATCGTAAATTCGGCAAAGAAATACATTATCCCGTATAGGCACGGCGGTAGCATAGGCTTTAGGACTCTAATTAGAACTTTTTGATTTTGTAATTGTAGGCGAGTAGATGGCTCCCAGAAGGAGGATGCCAGTTATTCGAGAGCAGGGAGACGTCCCTAGTAGGTCCGAGGCCGGGAGGCCGAGTGTAGAGCAGTTTATGGAGGCTATGATGGACACTATGGCTCGGTACCAGACGCGAGACCCTAGTGAGAGTTCCGGTGCACGGGGAGGGTCCACAGCCACACTTGAGAGGTTTATGAAGCTGAGGCCACCTCACTTCACCGGTCGCCCCGACCCTGACGAGGCCATTCACTGGCTTAGAGAGATAGAGAAGACTTTTGATACCATGGACTGTGCAGCAGTAGAGCGGACCCCGTTGGCTACCTTCATGCTGAAGGATAGCGCCTATGACTGGTGGACCACATTGAAGAGTTTGTCTTATGAGGACAGGAGTCTTAGGGAAATTCCATGGGAGACATTTGTTAAGGAGTTCAATGCACAGTATTTCCCTAGACACGTCTAGAGGGCCAAGGAGAGGGAGTTTATGGATCTGACGCAGGGGAGTATGACGGTACTCGAGTACCAGGCGAAGTTTGTTTCGCTAGGTCGGTTTGTGCCTTTCATATCTAGGGACGAGGAGCGTCGTACTGAGAGGTTCATGGACGGACTGAGGCTTAGTCTGAGGAACTTCGTGGCGTCTCACTGTTGCACGGATCTGGCTTCTGCGGTTAGATGTGCGGCAGCAGTGGAGGCTCAACAGAGCCAGTCGGCCCGGGAGAGAGGACTGGCTGCTCAGAGCCCAGTTCGTGGCAGGGGTAAGGCAGCGGCAGCAGCCCCTTCATCCGGATCGGGATCGTCGTCACTCGGCTCCCGATTCAGGAGATTCTTCAGGGGTGGTGGCAGTAGTCGTGGCAGCAGTGGCAGCAACAGGCCCGGGCAGGGTCAGCAGAGTCAGACAGTATCTAGTGCACCGCAAGGGCCAGCTCAGAGGCTTCCGGCAGTCTGTCAGCACTGTGGGGGTTCCCATGGTGGGACTCAGTGTCCCACTCTCCCCAGGAGATGTTTCACTTGCGGCCAGCAGGGCCATTTGGCGAGGCAGTGCCCGCAGGGGCATGGTCAGGGACAGGGTTATGGTGATCAGAAGAAGCCAAGGACCCAGGAAAGAGTCTTAGCCATCACCAGGAGAGAGGCTCGCGCGTCCAACTTGGTGGAAGGTACACTTTCTGTCCTTGGGAACTCTGCACACGTATTGATTGATTCGGGTGCTTCGCATTCTTTCATTTCTAAGCAGTTCCTAGAAATTCTTTCTGCACCCGTTGATGAGTTATCTGATGGTTTGATGGTGGAGGTTCCTTCTGGAGACTTTATGATATCTTATAATTGTTTGAGGAATGTTCCCTTGACCATCGAGGGTCATGTGCTACCTGCCCAGTTAGTTGTTCTTGCCATTCGTGACTTTGATATCATCCTGGGCATGGATTGGTTGGAAGCCTTTTATGCGGAAGTGGACTGCCACAGGAAGAGGGTGCGATTCTCCATTCCGGACATCCCGACCTTCTTCTTCCAAGGTATTAGGCTTTCTTCTCGAGGTATTCTTAGTTCTGCCTTTAAGGCACGGAGGTTGCTTGCTGGTGGTTTTGAGGCTTTCCTTGCCTCTGTTGTTGTCTCTGATGTCCGGGATAGTCTCAGCCCTAGGGAGGTACATGTTGTATGTGAGTTCATAGATGTATTTCCTGAGGAGCTGCCTGGCCTCCCTCCTCAGCGAGAGGTCGAATTTACCATCGAGCTTGCACCAGGTACGGCGCCCTTGTCTAAGGCCCCGTATCGGATGGCGCCAGCCGAACTCGCTGAGTTGAAGGCGCAGCTGCAGGAGTTGCTGGATAAGGGTTTCATTCGTCCCAGTACATCTCCATGGGATGCTCCAGTTCTGTTTGTTAGAAAGAAGGATGGTTCTCTGAGATTGTGCATTGATTATAGGCAGCTGAACCAGGTAACGATAAAGAATAAGTACCCACTTCCAAGGATCGATGATTTGATGGATCAGCTGCAGTCCGCTAGGGTATTTTCCAAGATTGACTTGAGATCCAGATATTATCAGATGAGAATCCGGGATGTTGATGTTAGTAAGACGGCTTTCAGAACTCGGTATGGGCATTATAAGTTTTTGGTTATGCCCTTTGGCTTGACTAATGCTCCGGCGGCCTTTATGGAGCTGATGAACTGAGTCTTCAGGACCTACCTGGACCAGTTTGTGGTTGTGTTTATTGATGATATTCTGATCTATTCTTCTTCTGAGGAAGAGCATGCCACCCATCTTCGAGCTGTATTGTAGGTCCTAAGGGAGCACCGACTTTACGCCAAGTTTAGCAAATGTGAGTTTTGGCTAGACGAGGTACACTTCCTTGGGCATGTTATTTCTGGCAATGGTATCGCAGTGGATCCAGCCAAGATCGAGGCGGTGATGGATTGGAGCAGGCCGACTTCAGTGACTGAGATCAGGAGCATTCTGGGGCTTGCCGGTTATTACCGGCGGTTTGTTCAGGGATTTTCTTCGATAGCAGCCCCCTTGTCGAGGTTGACTCGAAAGGGAGTTCGCTTTGTATGGACCGAGGATTGTGAACGGAGTTTTATTGAGTTAAAGACCCGTCTCACGTCAGCCCCTGTGCTGGTGCTTCCATCTGGATCAGGTGGATTTGTGGTTTACTCTGATGCGTCCCGCCGAGGTTTGGGCGCGGTTCTAATGCAGCATGGCAAGGTAGTGGCTTATGCTTCTCGACAGCTGAAGAAGCATGAAGAGAACTATCCTACCCATGATTTGGAGCTGGCAGCTGTGGTATTTGCACTCAAGATCTGGAGGCATTATTTATATGGGGAGAAATTTCAGGTTTTCACCGATCACAAGAGTCTGAAATATGTGTTCACTTAGAGGGACCTGAATTTGAGGCAGCGAAGGTGGATGGAGTTCATTAAAGATTATGACTTTGACCTTTCTTATCATCCGGGAAAGGCGAATGTGGTGGCAGACGCTTTGAGTCGGAAGACGGTCATGTCATACCTTATGATTCAAGAATGGAAATTGTTCGAGCAGGTGGTGGAATCTTCCTTTAGGGTCCCACGTGAAGATGACAGAGCCGTGCTGGTCAGTTTGACTGTGAGACCAGCTGTGTATCATGCGGTAATTGAGGCTCAGAGGGCAGATGTTGAGTTACCACAGATCCTCCAGAGGTCAGAGGTGGAGTTGTGGGACGACGGTACTGTCAGGTTCAGAGGTAGACTTTATGTTCCGACTGAGGAGGACGTGCGCATATGTGTTCTTGATGAGGCGCACCGTTCAAGATATGCGGTGCATCCTGGGACGACCAAGATGTACCATTGTTTGAGGAGGCACTTCTGGTGGCCCGGTATGAAGAAAGATGTGGCCGAATATGTGGCTAAATGTATGACTTGTCAGCAGGTTAAAGCCGAGCATCAGAGACCTGGAGGGTTGCTGCAGCCCTTGCCGATTCCAGAGTAGAAATGGGAGCATGTGACGATGGACTTTGTGATGGGATTGCCTACATCCCCTAGCAAGAGAGATGCCATCTGGGTCATCGTTGATCGGCTGACCAAGTCGGCACACTTCCTAGCTATTAGGAAGGACTGGTCAGTCGGCAAGCTGGCAAAGTTGTTTGTAGACCGGATCATCTCTCTGCACAGGGTACCTTTGTCCATTGTATCAGATCGAGATCCAAGGTTTACTTCCAGATTCTGGAAGAGCTTTCAGCAGGCATTAGGCACTCAGTTGGCTTTCAGCTCAGCCTACCATCCCGAGACTGACGGGCAGTCGGAGAGGACCATTCAGACCTTGGAGGATATGCTCAGGGCTTGTTGTCTAGACTGGGGAGGTTCTTGGGAGCAGTATTTGTCCACAGTGGAATTTGCCTATAACAACAGTTACCATTCCAGTATCGGCATGGCGCCTTACGAGGCTTTGTATGGGCGACCGTGTCGATCTCCAGTATGTTGGTCCGAGATCGGTGAAAGGCAGATAGCGGGACCCGAGTTAGTACAGCAGTGTGCTGAAATTGCCAGGACAGTTCGGCAGAGGTTGACCGCAGCCCAGAGTAGGCAGAAGAGTTATGCTGACATCCGACGGAGACCACTTGAGTTTGAAGTTGGGGACCACGTGTTTCTCCGAATCTCACCCTCCAAGGGTGTGATGAGATTCGGGAAGCGAGGCAAGCTGAGTCCACGATATATTGGGCCTTTCCATATCCTTGCTCGGATTGGGGAAACCGCGTATCAACTGGCCTTGCCGCCCAGTCTTGCAGGGGTGCACGATATGTTCCACGTTTCCTTACTGAGAAAGTATGTTCAGGATCCGTCCCATGTCTTGGATTTTTCAGAGTTGGAGGTCGCTGAGGACCTGTCCTTTCCAGAGTATCCTGTTCGTATTGAGGATCGCAGAGAACAGGTCCTGCGGAACAAGATTGTACCGTTGGTCAAAGTGATTTGGCGGTACCGCTCCGGAGGTGAGGCAACCTGGGAGCGAGAGGATGAGATGCGGGAGCAGTTCCCTTACCTCTTTTCGTAAGTTTCCTTGTGAACTTGTATCCCTGTTTTGACCTTGTTAATTCTAAGCAGTCAATTTCGGGGGCGAAATTCTTTAAGGGGGGGAGATTGTAAGGATCGTGACCTTCGGATCCGGTTTTCGGGGTCGGACCTTGTAGTTCTGGCCTTAGGGAGGGCTGAGGTTCTGTGAAGATTCGCGTCAGGACATCTAGACGCGTTTTGAACGGCGTCCACCGTTGCAGACGCGTTTCAGGTCCTGCCACGTGGGTGCCACGTGGGCTGGCTTCGGGCCGCGAGAGTACGGCCCTGTCATGTCGCCTGAACGGCGTCCACGTGTGTCGACGCCTTTCAGACTGCGACTCTGGGATTGTCAGAGTACGGCCCTGACAAGTCGTCTGAACAGCGTCTGCCTCGAACGACGCGTTTCAGAATCTTGTCAGAGCAACCGTCACGTCACTTGATAGGCGTCCGTCGATGTCGACACGTTTTAGCCAGTCCCTAGTTAACCCCGCGAACCCTCCTTCTTTCCCTCATTCTCCTCCTCTCTTTCTCACCTTCCCTTTCGGCGAGCTCGGCGGCGATATCTCCTCCTCCCTCTTCTCCTTCCACCGTCTCATCTCTCCCTTCACTCCATCCTCTACCTAGCTCCAACCACCACCACCTCCACTTCCACTGCGGCGTTCTACTCTCCGGACGGCGGCCGACGTCACGGTGGAGTAAGGACGACCACGGCGGTACCGGCAGCGGCATGGGGCGAGACGGGTGGACGGCTTGAAGCTCAGAGGCGTTCAAGTATCCGGTAGGGTGACGGTTCCCATAGTATTGTGTTTAAACCATGTTTTCCCCGTTTGAGCATGTTATGGATCTTTGGTTTTGGGGGGTAGAACAAGCCTGTTTAGGAGTTCTTCTTGATGATATGGGGGATTTCTATGAATGTGATTTCCTGTGGAGTTGATTGCCCCTCTTTCTCCTCCGTTTCTGGGTGATTTTGGGGTTGTTTGGGTTGAAAAGGGAGCCCTCGGGCTCATGCAGACTCTGGTTCCTGGGGTTAAAAGACGTCGTGCATGGGCGACGCCTTTTTGAAGGGCGTCGGGCCATCGCGACGCCTTTTAGGCAGGAATCGCCTTGCGGAGAGTCTGCCAGTTCGGGGATTCTGGGACTAAAAGACGTCATGGGTGGGCGACGCGATTTGAATGGCGTCGGGTAGCCATGACGCCTTTTAAGGCATAAATCCCCTGGGTAATGTTTTCTGGAAATTCCTGGATTTCTGTGCTAAATGGCGTCTGAGGATGTCGACGCCTTTCAAAAGGCGACCACTGGTGTCGACGCCTTTTAGGGCCTGATTCTGAAGATAGTAATTTTACGTAAACCAGTACATGGAGCTTGAATGGCGTCGGCCTTGGTCGACGCGATTCAAGACAGAACAACACTAAATCATGCCAGTAAAACGTGTTCATACTGCTAGATAATGGGCTAATGCATGCTTTAGTGCGCTCGTTAATGCTGGATTCTTCTTGACCGGATGGCACTGTGTGGGTGTCGTGCGATCGCGGGCTTTTCACGTGACCGGATCGTACTGTGCCGGGTTTTGGTGTTTTGTGTTACTATGGACCTGGAGTGACATTGTAGCGCTTTATCACCATGTGCTGGTGGGGGCGTGAGCACAGCGCCGGTGGGGGCGTGGGCGGGGTGACGCCTAGTGAGAGAGGGTCACCTAGTGAACCCCGGGGTCAGCTAGTACCGGTGTCGGAGTGGTACATTCGGAGAGTCACTCATGCTGAGGGAAGGAGTGACCACCTAAGCCAGTTGGGCCGGAGTAGCTAGTGTGCTATCCGAGGGGTTACTGCTTGGTCTCAGCGGGTCGAGGTTTTTCCCACCGTTGTTTGTGTGGTTGGCGAGTTCTATCGAGACGGCAGTTGTGGGTTCCCTAGTCGACTGGTTTAAAACTATGCATGTTTATTATATTTCGACTGCATGTGATTTCACGTTAACAATTAGGAATTGTACCTCCTGTGTTTATCACTTTACCGTTAGCTGTACCTTGCACTTGTGGGTGTGTGCGTGGGTAGTGGGGATCGAAGGATCCCTACTGAGTCTTGTCTTTGAGACTCACCCCCCCCCTTGGGGTTTTCAGGTGAAGACTCTCAGCAGACCTAGCGAGCAGAGTGCGGCCGTGTGTTGAGCACCGTCAGTAGTTATTCCGGGGTATGCCCCGACGTAGTTGTCATTTTAATTCTGGCCTGTAGGTTTAATCATTTCTTTTCTGTTGGAGTATGTAATTATTTGTTGTATCGAGTCGCATTGTAATAATTTTTAATTCCTGCACTTCTATTTCAGTTCAATGCGATGTGAATGTTTAGCTTAGTTTATTATTTATCTCCCAGACTTGATTAGATGCTGGTTTGGTTCCAAATTAATGATTCGGTACCCATTTAGTAATCGGATCCCCGATTATAGGGTGGCGGGTCGTTACAGTTTGTGTGTTTAGCCGGATCTTTGGTTACGAACTGTGGTGTTGAGTTGGGTAACTCGAATCGCTTTGAACTGTATCTGTTGCATTACGGATGCATGTCTCATATCGGAATTTGGGAACTGTGTTTACTGCTTTAATTAAATTGCCTTCATTTTGTAATGCTGCACTTGTGTGTGTGTGTGTGGGGGGGGGGGGGGGGGGAGGCGGGGATTGGATGATCCCTACTGAGCCCAATTTTGGTGTGGCTCACTCCCAGCGATTTCAGGTGTGGACTTCTCGGCGAGTGTCGGCGTGTGGTGTTCTCCTTGGTGTGCGGGTCAATAGCTATCTCGGTTCTGGAGAATGCCCCGATGTTGTTGTACTTTGCTTCTGCCTGTACATATTTAATTCTTTGGACCATGTAATTATTGTTTGACTGTATACGGACATTATTAATTTACTTCCTGTGCACTTATACTTTCCTTGAAGTCTATGAGATTGTTATATTTAGCCTTGTTTAACACTTACTTCTCCAGACGTGTCGTGTGAGATCCGAGTGTGAACCCGTAGATAATGATCCGATACCCATTTAGTAATCGGGTTTCCGATTATAGGGTGGCGGGTCGTTACATCAAGCGTCTTAGTAGACTGCTCCTTTGAGAGATTAATTATATGTCTCATTAATATGAGACCTCTCTTGGAATTTTTCATGCTAAATCTTTTGATTATGGTACATATGTATAAGGATTGAGTCATTCTAAGCATCCTCTTTGATCTATCTCTATAGATCCATATTCCCAATACGTAGGATGCTTCCCCTAAATCCTTCATGGAGAGGTTTTTCGACAACCAGATCTTTACCAATAACATCATAGCTACATCATTCCCAATGAGTAGTATGTCGTCTACATAAAGAACTAAGAAGGTGACTGCGCTCCCACTGGTCTTCTTGTACTCACAAGGCTCATCTTCATTCTTCATGAAGTCATAAAACTTGACAGCCTCGTCAAATCTTATGTTCCAGTTCCGGGAAGCTTGCATCAGTCCATAAATGGACCTTTGAAGCTTGTACACTTTATCTGGAGATTCCGTAGATGTGAAACCTTCTGGATATCTCATATACGCCTCTTCCTCAAGGTTACCGTTGAGCAAGGCAATCTTCACATCCATCTGCCAGATCTCGTAATCGTAGTATGCAGCTATGGCGAGTAGAACTCTGATCGACTTTATCAAAGTAATTGGTGAGAAAGTCTCGTTATAATCAATTCCTTATCTTTGACGATATTCCTTTGCCACCAATATTGCCTTATAAGTGTCGATTTGTCCCTCTACACCGATCTTTCTCTTAAAGATCCACTTACTTCTAATGGGTACAATACCCTCGGGCAAGTCCTCCAAGTTTCAAACTTAGTTGGTGTACATGGACTAGATTTCTGAGTTCATGGCTTCTCGCCATTTCCCGGCTTCTAGGCCTTCTATGGCTTCCTGGTAGGTTTTAGTATCATCATCCTCATTATATTCTACCTTAGATTCTCCTTCAGCGATTGTAGACACGCTAATTTTGACGTCATTTCGAGTAAATTTCATATTATATAATAATGCCTCAGAATGATTAATTGTTATTGATATTTTTGAGTGTCGGGTTTAACAGACATGTTTAAGTTAATCAATTAAATTGATTTTAACTCAAATTTCAGTTAAAATATGAAGAAGTCTAAAAGACGTCTATCTGTGTGGACGCCATTTAGACTTTATTCTTATTTTAACGTTTAAATTTGAATTTTAATCAGTTAGTTAATTTGCTAAAAGGCGTCTGCATGAGTTGACGCGTTTTAGGTTTCCTAGGCTATTTCAACTTCTCTTCCGGATGTTTATCCTTATCTTAATTAGTGTAAAAGACGTCTACATATGTAGACGCGTTTTAGCTAATACAGATAAAGATAAATTTTCTCGGATGTTTATCTTTATCTTAATTAATCTGAAAAGCGTCAGCCAATGTTGACGCGTTTTAGATAATTACAGATAAAGATGAATTAATCTATATTTATCTGTTGGTTAAGATGGATAAATTCTAAGTTTCTCCATGTAAATCCGCGGACGCAGAAGAAGTCTATAAATACCTTGTATCTTGAAAGTTAAAAAAAAAAAAGAGAGAGAAGTTAGAATCAGAGTTAGTGATTGAAGATCGAAGCAACGACATCCAAACGCCGAAGCGCTGCTGTTTCCAGAAGTCGGCGTCCATTCTTCATCCAATTCAAGGCTTCATCAATTCGGCATAAGTGTTTCATTTCTGCATTTTCATTTTCATTTTATTAATTTGCATTCTTCATCATCACTCCATACAACACACCACAACATCATTTTTTTTTTTTAAACCCATTTGATTAAGGGGTTTCAAAAGCCATCCCAACAAGTAAGTTTGTTGTTTAGTTGCATGTTCAAAACTTTGATTAGAATAGATACTGCTTCTGCTTAAATTCTCATCATCATTTCTTCATTTCTTTCTATATTTCTACGAGCTGCAAAAAGAAGAATAAAAAAGGAAGGAAATCAAGCAAATCACCAGAATTCTGGACGATCCTCAAATTCAAACCCAACAGCAAGAACAAAAGAAAAGGAAGGGCTCTCTTTCTTCAGCCGGCTGAAGAGGGGGAATCAAGGACTCAATATCTTCCGCGTTTAAACAGGTAGGCGATCAAACTTTCTTTTGGAACTTTTAAGTTAAAAGTTTTTAGCGATCACTTCACGTAGTTTCTTTTTAATAGGCATTATTTTGCACCTAAATAACATAGATTTTTCATGTTAATCACACGTTCATTTTAAGCACTCACAGCTTTTTTGGCGATCACGGTGGGACTTGGTCTCGCCATCTTTTAGTTCTTTTGTTCTTGCAATCATCAATCGGGCACCTATGGTGCACCACTTGTGTCTCTCGACACGTCCTCACCAATTGGTGAGTGTTTTTAGTTTAGTTAATTTCCTACGTGCACCACGTGCACACCCTAGTGGCAAGATCTTGCCCTCCCCGTTGGTTAGTTAAAAAAGCTGTTTTTGTGATGAAATGCTGAGTGATTGATTGATATCTTAGTTGTTTAGTTGCTAAGATCATTCTGTTAAATTCTGAAACAAAAAAAATCTTCCATGAACTGATTATTTTCTGTTTTTATCCTGTTTAAGGAGGAATCAATCCAGAATTTCCTCCTGGAAAATTGTTTCTGCGACTTGAAAGACGTCCAGGAAAAACGACGCGTTTAAAACCGCATCGTCACACCCAGACGCCTTTCAGTCTTCTTTGTCTGCTGTTTGCAATCTGAGTTTCTGCGAAAAAAATTAAGGTTCTGTTTTGAATAGCGTCGACTACCCTCGACGCGATTCAGATAGTTTCTTATTTATTTTTCAGTTCTCAGATTTTTTGTGACCTGTGTGCTAACTACCCATTATTATTAAGTATTAGAGGCCATCCAGGCTACAGGTCATACGCATTGAGGCTAATACCCTCCTTTTCTTAGGAACACCTTACTTGACGTCATCAACTCTCTATGATTGGGTTGTTCCCTTGATCAGACTAGAGAACTTGACGTTGAGGCCTCCATAAGTCCCCAAAATCAAGGTACTCCTCCTTGATCATCGGGCTGGTTGTACCAGTTCAAGTCCCGGTTAGATTCCATAAACGTTGTGAGAGAAAGCCATAGAGCATAACGGTGGATACTGAACTGAAACTAGGATCCTACCCCTTGAGCGAATTTGTGGTTTAATTAAATCCAAATAACTCAACAAGGAATCTTAAAATCACGCTAAACATCCACTTGTTTGTTTAAATCTCTGTGCAACTTGTTTGTCAATCCTTGAAAAAAAAAAATCTAACATCATGCTGCTGCGATCAGGCAGGGACTTGAGTATGGCTCAAGACGCCATCATCAACTACGAGGGAGAGCGGGAGAGATGCTGATGCCTCCCGTAATTCTGTCCCCATTCCATATCGCCAAGATGGGAATGTCCGGACACCTCTCTTTCATCCTCATGATCGATATCCTGATCTTCCCCCGCATGAATATGCGATTCCTAATCCCAATCTCGAGGGGGACATGAATCAGAATGATCTCTCATCCTCTGATCCTTCGGATCTTGTCAACGCTTTGGGAGTTCTTGCCTCCCGTCTGGACCCTCAGCAGTTCGAGGCGATCCAGTCCATTTTGAAGGGGAAGGCACCCATGCAGCCTACTGAGCCGAACCCTGCGGCTCCTCCTGCTGTCCCTCAGCAACCTCCTCTTCCTCCTCCTTACATTCATTAGGCCATGGAAGGCCTCCATGTTACTTCTCGGCCAGCTGGGCTGCAACTTTCATCCTCTAGGCAACCGGCTAGACCGCTAACGCCTGCTTATCAAAATGCCCTCGGGCATGGCGGAAGCTCTACCGGAACTCCTCTTTACTGTCCTCCCTGTCCGACGTACTCTAGGCAGCAGGCCTATCAAGTACCTCCACCTCCTCCTCCTCCCCAGGCAGATCTGACAACGCAAGCGTTGCTGGCCAAAATGGAGCGCATGGATGAACAATTCAACAACCTCCAGAAGATGATGGGGGTCAAAGTTGCACCGGAAATCAACTTACCAAGTCTGCCAGTATTCCACCTGCCACCCTCTGAGAAGCCAGTGTACCGGAAGTACAACGGTACTGGTAACCCCTTCACACACTTGAAGGAATTTATGTACGAATCGTCTTTCTGGTAGAACGACAAGAGGTCGTTGGCCTTTTTGTTCAGGAGATCTCTAGAGGGACCAGCCCTCGAGTGGCTCTTTTCCCTGGAACCCTCCGAAGTAGAGGACTACGGTATCGTCTCTCGAAAATTTATTCAACGATACCAAGACAGAGTTGCACCCTCTTTATCCATCACTTGTCCGAATCTGAGCAAGTGAAGATGTTGATCTCCAATGCCACGCCCCAGTTCAAGCTAGTCCTCTCCCTGAACAATCTGACCAACATGGCATAGCTCTATGAAAGAACACGGTACTGCCAGAATGCCTTCAAGGACGCTACGTTCTCTAGCGTCTTTGATCCTCACAGACCTAGCAGGCCTCCACTTCGGAAGCCTGCAGTGCCAAATGCTCCCAGCACAGGTCCGACTACTGAGGGCACGCTCTCTCATGAGCAAGTCAGTAGCATGAACAATAATTCTCCCCAGTTCGTGAGGAGTCAGCAACAGTACTAGAGGCCACCGCAGCCGAACCAGCAAGCATACAGGCAGCAGCAGAACCCCCATTATCAGCAATAGTATCAGCGGCCCCAGCAGCCGAACCAGAACCAGCAAACAGCAACAGCTACAGCAGCCGCCGCAACGGCAACAGCAGTACCAGCAGCCCCAACAACAGCAATATCAACAGCAGCAATATCAACCGCGTGCACCGCCGGCATACCATAATGTCCCTCCTCCTGGTGACTACAACCAGCAGAGAAGACCTCCAGGCCCTAAGAGGGCAGAATACCCAGCCCTCCCAGAATCTTTGGCAGACATTTTCAGTGCCCTAATGGCAGCTAATGCCTTAGTCTTGCCAAGAGAAAAGGCCGTATGGCCTCAGAATGCCGACACGTCCAGGTATTGCTACTTCCATAGGCAACCTGGGCATACTATTGACACCTGCTTCCAGTTTAGAGATTATATTCATGATCTCAACGAGCAGGGCGGCATAGACTGGGAGGAAATGAAAAAGTACATATCAGCCCTGAAGGCAAGAAGACCACAGCAGCAGTAGCAGCAGCAAGCAAGACCACCAGCACAAGCAGCACCACCACCCAACATGGGCATAGTGCAGAACCTGCTCCCGGAGCACCAAAACCAAAACCAAGTTGCCCCTATCTTGACGAACAACCAGTCTGAGGCTGACCGTGGGCAACAGTGGAGAATAGAGGACTCTTCCTCTCTTTATTCGACGGGTCATATTCCGAGTACCGCAGAACGACCACCACGCCGTACCATCTACGTACCCAGGCCACAACCCATTACCATCACCCCTCTACCGACATCCACATATCACTCGCCCACACCCAATAACCCATTACCGCCACCCGCTTTCCTTAAGCCCATTACGCCCCACACCACTACACCTCCACCATATAATCCCCCGCAAACCAATTACGCGCCCCTTCTACCATCTAGACCATTACTCCGCGTACCATTCCCTACTTCGCCCACTACCACTACCACCTACCCAGACACCCTCCTACCATCCAGACCGCTACTACGTGTACCATTCCCAACTTCACCAACCACTTACCCATCCACTATCCAACCATCTAGGCCTTTAATCCGCGCCACGCCATCACCAACATACCAACCCTCTATGCCATCCGCACCATTCAACCCCGCGGTACTCAAGGTGTCACTCGGATCCTCCACGGTTGAGGAACATGCGCTTCGGAGTGGAAGGATTTTCAACAAAGTCTTTCCTCAGTCCACAGTTAGAGACGGCCCATCACAGCCGACTGAGGAAGCCCATAATGAAGAGAGTGCACCAGGCACTCAATATGATTTGTTGAAACATCTGGACAGAACACCGGCACGGATCACCGTACTTGAACTGATCAAAAGGTCGAAGAGTCACCAAGAAGCCCTCATGGAATATTTGCAGAAGGAGATGGTCAACGAGGACGTGCCGGTGGAAAAAATCGCAGCACTATTAATTCCTCAGGGGGATCAACCCTCCATTACATTTCATACATCGGAACTAGCACCGTCAGCAGTCGGAAGCATGGCTCTGAGCATCACGGTCAATATCTGCAAAAAGGCCGTGGATGCATGCCTGGTAGATACAGGAGCTTCGATCAATGTCTTACCACCGAAGACCCTAGAGCTGTGCGGTGTGCCCAAAGAAAAATGGCTGCCTAGCCCCATCTCTGTGACGGCATATGACAACTCCACCCGTTCTCCTCTGGGAATGGTTTATTTGAAGGTGGAGCTAGGCCCTGTAAGTCATGCAGAGGTCGAATTTCATATCCTAGAAATCGACCCTTCTATAAATGCCATTTTGGGTCGTCCTTATATTAAAACTCTTGAGGCGATTCCCTCTACGAATCACCAATGCCTCAAATTCCCTTTCAAAGGACGAATTATTAAAGTGACGAGCATGCCGATCCTTGCTGCTGCTCATACCTTGAATATTAAATCTGCTGCTTTACCTGGCCGACAACATTTTCTGTCGGTATTACAGGTCTATCATCCAGTGGCTGATCCTCTGAAAGCCGCTACTATTTCTCCTTACCCATTAGATGCCATAAAAAGGGGGAAGTGCATGAGTACCCCAGGATGGAGGATTATGATGAAGAGCGGCTACCAGCCTAGAAGAGGTCTGGGCACACAGTTGCAAGGCAGGACCACTCCTGTTAAAGATCATCGAGCAGCACCTGGAAGTGGTCTGGGCTACAGGCCAAGTAAACCGAAGCAAGACACGGTTCAGCAAGAAGATGGTCAGAAAATCTGGGAGACAATGTCTACACCGCTCAAGGAAGGCCGAGATCCCCTAACATGGACCCTGTATACACACTTTGTAAAAGGGCCCATAATTAGCCACGACAACACGGTGGTCATTACTTCGTGTTTTGACTTCCATGATATATATGGGAGAGACTTGGCCAGGCATTGCTCAGAACTACTTACGTACCAATCCTTGGAGGCTCTGCGGCCTATGAAAAGGAGAAAATTCCATGATCTCGAATGCGAATGGTACAGGTGGTTCGATCTGAGAGACCTCTACATAGCACTGAACATATTGTTCCTAGATTCTGCATAACCCAAGTGGCCGCCGCAGATTGATGAGCTGATTGAAGGTCCCGGTGCCATCTTTGATAAGTGGATATTGCTGTCTGAAGAGACCGATGAAGGGGAGCCAGATGACCCCTATGAAGCTGGTTACACTACAGATCTGCTTTGGAGGGGGACATATCCTTCCCATGTCTTCATGCTTCATACTCTGTTTCGCACATTGCTCTTGACCCCGACTTGGTCGCGGGTCATTATTGAAGATATTCCACGGGCTCCGCCCGTTATGATTACTATGTCCCCTCGGGACCTCATTCCACCACATCCTCTCGATCTAGAGAGGATGTATGATTTGATTTGGGACATATTGCTATATGATCCCCCTAATCCTCTGGCCTTGGTGCCACTTCCTCCATCTAATTCCCCTTCTATTTGTATTCATTCCTGTTTTATGTTTAATTCCTCTGATATCAAAAAAAAAACGCCAATTTTACAACAAATTCTTCTCAGATCCTTATCGAGGAAACCTCTTACTTGTCCGATCACACCCCATTGCCCGGGTCCTTCGGTCAAGATTCTCTCTTAGATCTACTATGCCCCTCCCCTCGGGAGGATTCTCCTGTATTTCCACTTGTATCCCAGGATTTATATCCTGCTTCATCTTCATTAGATTATAATAGGGAGTTTAGTGAAGTTAAGCAGTCTAGTTTTAGGCAGGTTAGTCAGGTTAGGAAGTCTAGGAAGCCTAAGGGTAGGCGAATTCCAGATAGATACCTCCAGGACTTAGCTGATAGATGATTTTTTTGCTCTTTAATCCCTCAATTTTTAGAAAATCCAATTCAGATGCCAGAAGATTGTATGGACGATGAGTCAGTCAATGATGGGTATGGGGTGTATGAATTAGTACATGAAAAAGACCCAATTATTGAAGATGAAGAAGATGACGAGGACGCAGCTGAGGCATATACCAGTGGAATGAAGAGATTCGATGAACCCTCAGCTGCCGTAGAAGAGCCCACCAAAGAAATCAATTTAGGGACTGAAGACGAACCTAAGGTTGTCTTCGTCAGCAAAAATCTTTCTATAGAGGATGAGAAGGCAATGGTACAAGTACTTAAGGACTATAAGGACACTTTCGCCTGGAGTTATGAAGATATGCCGGGGTTAGACTCATCTTTAGTTGAACACAGGTTGACATTAAAGGAAGGAGCTAGCCCGGTCAAGCAGAAATTAAGGCGATTCCACCCACAAATGGCTCTAAAGATGAAGGAAGAGGTTGACAAATTGCATAAAGCCAAATTCATTAGAGTTGTCCTTTATCCACAATGGGTGGCCAACATAGTCACGGTTATGAAGAAGGACGGGAAGGTCAGAATTTGCATTGACTTCGGCGATCTGAACCGGGCGTGTCCTAAAGATGATTTTCCATTGCCTCATATTGATGTACTCATTGATAACACCGCTGGCTATGAAACTTTATCGTTTATGGACGGATTTTTAGGATACAACCAGATTACGCTAGCAGAAGAAGATCAAGAGAAAACGTCATTCACTACACCTTGGGGAACATACTGCTATGTTGTCATGCCATTTGGATTGAAGAATGCTGGAGCCACTTATCAGAGGGCTATGATGGCAATATTCCATGACATGATGCACATAGATCTGGAAGTGTACGTGGATGATCTATTGGTTAAATCTAAGACAAAGGCTGAGCACGCCAAGGTTTTGGCAAGGGTATTAGAGAGATCGAGAGAGTATCAGTTAAAGATGAACCCCAAGAAATGTGTATTCAGGGTATCTTCAGGAAAATTACTTGGATTCATCGTCAGAAAACGGGGAATTGAGATCGATCCCAACAAGGCGAAGGCTATCAGAGAAATGCCACCTCCCAAAAACTTGAAAGAGTTAAGAGGATTAATCGGGAGGTTGCAATTTATTCGCCGCTTTGTCTCCCAACACTCAGAAAGGTGTAAACCGTTTTACGAGCTTACCAAGCCGGGAGTCAAATTCGATTGGGACGATAAGTGTCAGGAGGCATTCGATGGATTAAAGAATTATTTGGCAAGTCCTCCTGTTTTGAGACCACCATCTCCAGGCAAACCGTTGATACTTTACATTTCAGTCCTGGATGATGCAGTGGGGGCTGTCCTAGCACAAGAGGACGAAGAAGGAAAGGAGAGGACAGCCTACTATCTCTCTAAACTTCTCAACCCCGCTGAACAGAGGTACACGGCGATGGAGAAAACATGTGCAGCATTGGTTTGGGTTGTTCAGAAATTGAAGCATTATTTTCTGGCCCACGAAGTCCATCTCATCGCTATGATGAATCCGATCAAATTCCTTCTGGAGAAATCTGTTCTTACTGATAGGTTAGCGCGATGGCAAAGCTTTCTATCTCAATTCGATATCATTTATATTCAGCAGAAAGCGATCAAGGGCTATGCCATAGCAGAACATCTTGCTCATCATCCCCTTCCTCGATTTGATCCAGTGCGATCAGAGTTTCCGGATGAGGAACTAATGTCCGTAAATCAAATCAGAGATGATATGTGGACTCTGC
The DNA here is from genome assembly GCA_030544215.1 of Zantedeschia hybrid cultivar. Taxonomy (NCBI): domain Eukaryota; kingdom Viridiplantae; phylum Streptophyta; class Magnoliopsida; order Alismatales; family Araceae; genus Zantedeschia; species Zantedeschia hybrid cultivar. The sequence goes on along the minus strand of JARZZO010000003.1, from coordinate 28,221,072 downwards.
ATTTTGACGGAGCTCGGAATTCTCATGGAAAAGGGATCGGTATCGTTCTGTTATCACCTGAAGGTGTCACCATTCCACAAGCCTTTCAGCTTGATTTTACAGTCACCAACAATATAGCTGAATACGAGGCACTCCTTGCTGGCCTCGAGGCTGCTCATTTCCATGGTGCCAATAAACTCAGGATTGTGGATGATAGCCAACTAATTCTTCGCCAAGTGCTGACCAAGTATCGAACCCTTGATCCCAAGCTCAAGCCTTATCAATAACTTACTTCTGCTTACTCAAAGCTTTTCACGAAATTGATCTTTGTCCATGTCCCTAGGAATCAAAACATCTTAGCCGACGCTCTAGCTTCATTGGCATCTTCTCTTGATTTTCCAATCAGCAGGCAATCCGAATCAATCATAGTTCATAGGCGTCTTTCACCCGCCGTGAAAGACCATTCATTTCTTAGAACTAAGGAGAAGTTGCTGAAGAAAGTAAGAGACGGAAGCATTGTAGAAAAGAGAGAAATCATGTTGATGGAGCTGTTAGAAGAGATGGATGATGAACAGAAGCCATGGTATTATGAAATTGCAAAATATTGTGAAGATCAATCATATCCTGAGGAGGCTACAACTGAGGAGAAGAGAGCTATCAAGAGAGTTGCTCAAAGATACATCCTAGTTGGAGGAGCATTGTACAAGAGAGGTTTTGATGGAGTTCTTCTGAGATGTCTAGACGAAGATGAGCTTTGGAAGGTTATGGAAGGGGCTCATAGTGGAGTTTGTGGTGGCCATGTCAATGGACAGATGCTAGCAAAGAAGATCCTTAGACAAGGATTTTATTGGCCAACCATGGAAGAAGACTGTGTAGGATATGTCCGTAGGTGTGCTAAGTGTCAACTTCACGCCGACAAAATTCATTCTCCTGCATCTTCACTCCATCCTAGGCAAACTCCTTATTCCTTAACATTTGGAATGGAGGCGGTAGTTCCATATGAGATCATCATACCGTCATTAAGAGTACAATTGAATAAGGAATTCTCCATTGATGAACATTGTTCAGCACTCCTTGCTCAACTGGAACTCTTAGACGAAAAAAGATGGTCAGCTGCTAATTATGCAAAAGTCTATCAAAATAGACTAGCACGTTTTTATCAAAAGAAAGTCATTGAACGTAAGTTCAAAGTCGGTGAAATGGTTGTCAAAAGGATTTTTGTAAAACCTGGTGGTCCGCGTTCTAAGCTCCAACCCAACTGGGAAGGGCCCTATGTTATATCGCACGCTTTTCCTGGTAATGCTTATCGTCTTGTTAGTGCAGAAGGAGAAGAGCTAAATCATCCCTGGAATGGCTTACATCTTAAGAAATACTATCCTTAGGTTAAAGAGTCGATCAGTATGGTGCAAAGACCAGTGGAATCAGAAAATTTATAAACTCAAATTTCTTTATTAGTCTGAATAATTTAATTCCAAACATATCATTACACACACTAACACGTTTGATTCGTGAGTAACAAGAGATGCCAAGTCCTAAAGAATATCAAAAGCTTGACTGAAAGTGTAAAGTACAAATCATTCGTTTTAAAGCAAAATTCTGTTTTACACTCGGCCCATGATGTCGGAATGAGACTTAGAATAGACTTCCAAGAATACCCGCCATCTTATTAGGAGGCCGTCATAAAAAATGGGGGAGATCCGTTCCAAAGAAAAGAAAAGAATAGAAAAACAAAAGCAAAGGCAAAATGTCAAATCAAAAGGCCATTACACTACAAACGTTACATCAAGGCCATGAAATGAAACGAAAGGGAACGCAAGGTCGATAAATACCCCGGAAAGAAAATGACCGAACCCCAATGGATATTAGGGTAGGAAAGGAACATCTTTTTAGGTCTCCGGAACCTTCTCATGGGCTTTCTAAACTTATTCTTCCTTTTCTTTCTAAAGAAGCGTACTCCAAACTTAAGGAATGACTTAGATTGACTAAGGGTCAAATCATCAAATGGGATCACGAATGGAAACACAAATTCAAACACGATGGGTTTAAGTTAAGTTGTTGAAGAACAATTTGCAAATTAAGTTAATAAATAAATATGATCTTTTGATCTAAGTACCATGCTGATCTTTTATGTCAAAAATCCAAAAAAAATACATATGTCAAAAATCAAAAAAATTACATATGTCAAAAATTCAAAAAAATTACCTATGTCAAAAATTCAAAAAAATACATATGTCAAAAATCCAAAAAAATACATATGTCAAAAATCCAAAAAAATACATATGTCAAAATCCAAAAAAAGCATATATTTCAAAACCCAAACAAAAATGAATATTTCAAAACAACAAAAATATTTCATTTAGCATTTGCTTATTGCACTTGGTATGTCTCATTCCTTTTGTTTTCAATAAGCATCTGTCTGCTTGCATGTTGCATTTTGCTTATGTTTGATTATTCTTATTACCTTTGTTGATAAAGGCTATGCCCCTTGACCATTTATTTAAGGAAAAGATCGATTGACCATTTATTTGGTCAGGCAAGGGGCTAAGCCTAAATAGATACTTAACCTGTTTGTTAAGTATGTACAGGATGCAAGACAAGCACAGGAACACAAGATTGGAGCCTAAAAGTTTCATGTATAACATCAAAAGGTGTTTTGTACATGATACATAGAAGAAAAAGAAAATACATAAGCCCTCAAGGCTGGCTCTCCCCTCCGCCCTCATCGAGCTGGCTCTGGGCCTCGTCAGGCGCGTCCGGTGCTGGTCCTCGGCTGGGAGGTGGAGGTGGCCCCATCATGCTCGGCCCTGCCTGGCCGGAAGACATGGCGACACTGGTAGTAAAAGCACTGGGCAGACCACGCTCCTGGGCACGCTGTCGAGCACGCCTGTACCTCTCCTCCACACTCCGGCGCTCGTGCTCAGCAATCCCCAACTGAACTCGGAGGGAGGCCATCTCTGAATCCATCTTCTGCCGCTCCTGCCTCTCCCACTCTCGTTCCTCGGTGATGAACCCCAGTCGAGACTGGAGGTGTGAAAGCTCTCGAGGAAGATCTCCAGTCAAGAGCCGGGCCACCTGCTCCTCCAGAGACCGGATCCGCGCCGCATCGGCCTCAGCACGAGAATGCTCCAGCTCCGCTTCAGCCCTCTGAAGGGCTTCCTAAAGCTCAGCAACCTGAAGGGAAGTCATTGTTAGTTCAAGGCAATCAAGTAATCAAAATCAAAATTCGAAACGTCGAAGAACTTACCCGAGCAGCCCGGTCCTCCTCCGCAAGAGAAGCCCGGTGGATGGCGGAAGCGAGTTGGCTCTGGAGGTCAGCCAGAGTGGCATCATAAGCAGCAGAGGAAGAAGATGAAGCTCTGAAGGAAGGGGGAGCCGCCTAGGTGTAGACGGCTAGCTGCACCAAGAGACCACCGTCAGTGTTAATCGCCAAAAATAATTAACTAATTAAAACATGCATTCATAAGCGTTCATACATACCAGGTCAAATAGTTCCTTTTGGACTTGTTCTAGCTGGGCCTCCGCATCATATAGGCGGGCCCAGAGGTCGATGATGACCGCGTCACGTGCATCCTGCATATCACAAACATACATTCATTCACAAACATAAATCAAGAAATAATAAAAATTAAAGACGCATAAATGCATAGTTACATCGAGTGGTCGGAGGAGCCGAAGCTGATCGGCGTAGTGGGCCCGGTACTGCTGGAGGTAGGCCTCGCTACTCTCCGCACAGGACTCCACTCTGACACCCCGGCGATGTCAGTCTTCATATTGCTCCGGGAATTTTGCTCGCCAGTCTGTGAGGGCTTGCTTGCCCCTCATGCTCCTCCCGACGCCCTCCGGGACCTCCTCGTCAATCCACTCCTGGTGGAGGCCCAGGGTCCTCATCACGAGCCGGAGGCGGAGGGGTTCGATTTCGTTGAGGCAATGCACCCACATTTGCCTCCCGAACCTCCTCCTGCCAGCCGTCACCCACGGCTGACCCTCCTCGCCCATACCAAGGTACGGGCGCCAGATTACCTGCACATAGATTAGATGCATTCATAAATAATTTGCATTTAATAAATAAAAGATTGCATTTAATTGAACAAGTTAAAAACTTACCAGTAACTCTGGGTAGTCAAGGAACTGACGGCGGAGGGCTGTCAACTGGTGATGCTGTGGGGCCGTGTCCACAATTGGCTGCCAACGGCAGGCCAATGGGATGGCGCTGGGTCTTGCAATCCGCGCTCTACCGAGCGGGAAGTAATGGTAGCTCCACACCTGCATTCATGAACATATAAGTTAGAAAAAATCATCATATCATATTTCATATCATGAACAAATAATGAAACAACTTAATACCTGGAGGAACGGCGAGAAGCTGCTGACAGTGGTCTCACGGTCCGGCATGACTGCAGACAAATCGGTGAAGAGGTGGGCCAGAAGGGCCGCACCCCAGGCGTACTCCCCTAAGCTATCTAAATCATCTAACAAGTAAAGGAATCTACAGTGAATGTGGTCGCCCTTCGTACCGGAGAGCAACCGACCAAAGAAGAAAACTAAGAAAACTCTAAGCTGCCTATCTACCTCCTCCCCCTGACTAGGATCGCTACAGTAGACGGCGGAAGATGACTCAGCTAACCTATCCCTAAACTCCTCTCGGGTCTCGTCAGACCGACGCCGGGGCTCATCTAATCCTAAGGTTGCCTCTACTTCTATCCTAGGGACCATCCTGGACTCCCTACCTATGCTAGATACCTCTATCCCTAGTAGAGCCTCTGCTAATCCCTGGTAGTTGGGGTAAGTCACCCCACTCACAGGCCGGCCCTCTACCCTGAGGCCAGTGATCCTGGCCACATCCTCTAAAGTGGGGATCATATGTCTCCAGGGCATTAGGAATGCCTGACTCTCTGCGTGCCAACGCTACCTAAGCGCCTGCAGCAAGACCAGATCGAGCCAAAATGGCTCGATATCTAGTATCTCACCGAACCCCATCCGGCGCAGGCGCGCCTTCTGGAAATCTGGGAGACCCCTATAGGCCCCTATCACTAAGTCCCAACTAATCCTAGACCTCATCACTCCCTGCAAATAAAAAACATAAAAAATAGGGTCAGTAATGAATAAAAACAGGAAAAACAGTTCTGTTTTGAAAGGCGTCAGAACATATAGACGTTTTTCAAAACACGTCAAGATGCCCTGACGCAATTCAAACTTATTTTCTACCTAATTAAAAATTCGGAATTAACCTTAAAAGACGTCAGCCCAGGGTGACGCCTTTTGAATTGCGTCACCTGGTCTGGACGCCTTTCAAAGCCCGATTCCGGGTTCTTGGAGAACCCCTTTATACCCTCTTTTTCTCATCCCATTCATCCCATAGGGAACTTACCGTGTGGAGGTCGCCCTCCTCTTCCTCTTCCATGGCTATAGGCGCCGGTGGAGGGATCTCCTCCTCCAAAAATGTCGCCACCTCGGCTAGCGCCGCCGGAACCTCCTCGGGAACTTCCTCCTCATGCCTTCGCCGCCTCTTGGCCAAGGCCTTCATTTTTCTAGAGCCCTCGCCGCGTTCCATGATCAAGAAAGGGAGTTTTTGAGGGAAAGAGAGCGAGGTCGCCGGAGCTCGGAGTTCGGTGAAGAGAGAGAAAGCTAAGGGAAAAGTAAGGAAGAAAGGGGGGCTTTCGCGGGTCTGTAAACGAAAGGTTAAAAGGCGTCGACTCAGACAGACGCATGTTAGGGCGCATAAGTTGAGGCGGCAAGGACAGTTGTTTGAACTTCATTGAAAGACGTCTACAGATGATGACGTGTTTCAGATTACCGCCAATTCTGGTCAGAGTTGTACAGAGGATAATGATGAAAGGCGTCTTAATATCAAGACGCGTTTTAGGGGATTAATCACGGAATTAATGGCAGAATCCTGGAAAAAGTAGGAGAGAGAGTTGAAAGGCATCTGGTGTAGTGGACGCAATTTAACCTTTAAATCAGGTTTTTGAGAATTAAATTGAATATTTGGAAAATGAATTATGGTTGAAAGGCGTCTTTCTGAGTGGACGCGTTTTGAATTTTACAGAACCCGAATTGTCAGATTTTCAGGAAAAATCAAGTTTTTACTAAAGGAAAAATCATGGGCACATCACAGAAAGTTAAGGAAAGATTTCAAGGCATGAAAAATCATTCTTTATTCAATGAAATCCTTTATTACATCAAAAAAAAAAAAAAAAAAAAAGAGAAAGAGGACATTTAAGGAAGAATTTCATGAAGACCTTTAAGGTAAGGAAATTTTAATCCTCTATCTCTATCTTTAGAGGATTTTACACGGTAACTAAAGCCAAGGTTCCACAAGGTGGTGATAATTTGTATGGCTTCATAATCTTTGTCGGATTCCAAACCACACTTCTTGATTGGAGATGTGAGAGAGAACTCAAGGAATTCACGACGGCCCAAGCTAAGTTGAGTAAGGCACCAATGGGGATTGTATAACACGAACTCGGTGGTTCCAATCAACTTGAGATCCGTTCCCGCTGCACGGCGCACCCAAACAGGCTTTCCAACAAGAGCAAGCGGAGACGAGTCAAATATGTCGGACGTCATGAGCTTTAAATACTCTCTCTAGTCGGCCCGGGTCTTGAGTTTTGGAACCTTGTTGACCATGTGCTCATTAAACTTTACAATGTTAGCAATGCAATGAATTGGACTATTCAAGAAGATTTGAGATGGATTCAGAGGCCTCTTCTTGCAGTACTCGAACTTGAAGTGAAGTTCAACCCACAAGGCAAAAAGTAACATGCACCCATAGGGAGGACGACCCACAGATGCCGCAGAAAGCCCGCTGTAAAGATATGCCAAGAGTGCAGTGCTAATGGATTTACCTTCGAAGATTGCGCATATAGCACTAACCTGATCATCTTCTACGATATTATCCTGCGCAGGGAAGAACAAGGCACCGGCAAGGCATGTAACGAAAGCTTTCGTCACATCCTCCGCTTCATTCTCCCTTAGATCATCAATTTCATATAGAGTCCACTCAGTGAGCTTTGCAAGATTGATCCCCTTCTTGGTAAGGCATCCTTTAGCTTCTGAAGGATCCTTCATAATTGATGTCAACAATTGTTGACCGGTGATTCTCTCTCTTGTCAAAGCTATCTTATCTTTGTTATCTTTGGTCTTTGGGAGACCTAATAGAAGCTCCGCCTCCTCCAAAAGGATTGTGCACTCGAAGTCTTGGAAGAAGAACGTATGAGTTTGGGGATGCCACCACTCGATCAAGGCACCCATAGCCGCCCAATCTATGTTCGCGCTCTTGTAATGTTTGGCAAGCACCACAAGACCTTGAAGATTCCACTTGGATATGAAGACTTGCATGGAAAGCTTAACACTTTTTGCAAGTTTACGAATCCAAGGGAGAGAGGTTAACTTCCTTGGGCCGGGAAACATGGGATAATTCTGAAAAAAAGGGAAGAACATGAAGATCATGAAGAACACGAAAAACAAGAAGAAGAATTGAAGGGAAGTTGATTTAACTTACTTGAAGATTGGGATCTCTTCCATTGAGGTGATTTTCCACGTCGGAGAACTTCTCTAGGGACATCTTCATCCTCTTGTTTGAAGAATCCATCCTCTTTTTCGGAGTTCTTCCTGAAGCTTGGAAACCTTGGAATCTTTGAAGAAACCTTGAAACTTTGGAAGAAAACTCAACCTAGGATCTTTCGATTATGGTAGGATTGTTTGGGAACAACCTAAAGGTGTTTATATAGAAGGAATTGCGATCCTAGGAAGACTTTTCCGGATTGGAAAAGGGATGTGCATTGGTAGAGTTGGAATCCGAGTAGAGAACAGTCAGAAACCTGTTTCTGTGAGTAAAAGGCATCGAGGAGAACCGCCGCCTTTTAACATTGAATGGCGTCTGCTCGACACGACGCGTTTCAGCCTTTCTGTGATTTATCCGAAATTCTGTGGTTTTTGATGTTTGGAATTATTAATAATTTTGATTGCAAGAAATTCAGGAAATTCAAGTAAAGCTGGAAATATCAAGAAGATCCCACTATGGAGTTCAAGAAGTCCTGACCGTGGCTAAAAAGACGGTTATCTCTACCCTTGTATTCCTTTCATGTAATTATTGTGCATTATCATAATTACTATATATGCTAAGTATTTATTAGATTATATCAAGGACCTTGTGTTTTTTATGAAACTGGAATTTGAGTTCCCCTACAACAAAAACAGTGATAATTCCAGAGGAGTCTTAATCGCACGGATAGGCCGTTGGATTGTTAATTAGTAAGGACGATGGTTCCATCTTTTGTGAAATGGTGCGTAGATAAACGAGCTTCGGCTTAGCACTGGATTATAAGAACTGGTATCTTGACTCATTAATGATAATTTAACAATATTATCCTTGATTAATTTATATTTTATTTGACTTTATATTTTTCTTTTAGCCCAGCATGCATCATGTAGGACCTTGAAATCATTGTGATAAAAATTAATTGTTGATTAAGTTTCAGACCATTAAATCAAACAATTCAAACATGATATGAAATATTCCATTCTGAATTGAGTATCTTGATTATCTTTGAGGTTCGCTTGAAGATATCATTGGAATTTTATCCTATCTTGGATTCTTTATCTAATATTTCTTGTTTTTCTTTTAAGATCCATCATGGCTGCAGCATGTCCACATTGGTTGGCAAACGCTCCCCATTATGAAACCTACAGTGTCTACGACCTGGGGTACTTCCCACTCTGTAGAGGTTGATCGACCTTATTTTATTTTCTTGTCTACCTCATCCAGACATGATTGATTCCATTGATCTCCTTGAACTATCTTCATTGATGATTTTGAGAAAAATTCCAATCATGTGATGTTAAGAGCGTGTCTCATCACACCTTGGCATCACCTTTTCAGTACATTCCATTCCATTTCATTCCCTTGCAAAGACGATGCCAAGGTAAGGCAGCTGTAGACACGCTAATTTTGACGTCATTTCGAATAAATTTCATATCATATAATAATGCCTCAGAATGGTTTGTTATTTAATCATTGATTAATTTTTATTCATCTTTTTGAGTGTCGGGTTTAATAGACATGTTTAAGTTAATCAATTAAATTGATTTTAACTCAAATTTCAGTTAAAATATGAAGAAGTCTAAAAGACGTCTATCTGTGTGGACGCCATTTAGACTTTATTCTTATTTTAACGTTTAAATTTGAATTTTAATCAGTTGGTTAATTAGCTAAAAGGCGTTTGCATGAGTTGACGCGTTTTAGGTTTCCTAGGCTATTTCAACTTCTCTTCCGGATGTTTATCCTTATCTTAATTAGTGTAAAAGACGTCTACACATGTAGACGCGTTTTAGCTAATACAGATAAAGATAAGTTTTCTCGGATGTTTATCTTTATCTTAATTAATCTGAAAAGCGTCAGCCAATGTGGACGCGTTTTAGATAATTACAGATAAAGATGAATTAATCTGTATTTATCTGTTGGTTAAGATGGATAAATTCTAAGTTTCTCCATGTAAATCCGTGGACGCAGAAGAAGTCTATAAATACCTTGTATCTTGAAAGTTAAAAAAAAAAAGAGAGAGAGAAGTTAGAATCAGAGTTAGTGATTGAAGATCGAAGCAACGACATCCAAACGCCGAAGCGCTGCTGTTTCCAGAAGTCGGCGTCCGTTCTTCATCCAATTCAAGGCTTCATCAATTCGGCATAAGTGTTTCATTTCTGCATTTTCATTTTCATTTTATTAATTTGCATTCTTCATCATCACTCCATACAACACACCACAACATCATTTTTTTTTTAAAACCCATTTGATTAAGGAGTTTCAAAAGCCATCCCAACAAGTAAGTTTGCTATTTAGTTGCATGTTCAAAACTTTGATTAGAATGGATACTGCTTCTGCTTAAATTTTCATCATCATTTCTTCATTTCTTTCTATATTTCTGCGAGCTGCAAAAAGAAGAATCAAAAAGGAAGGAAATCAAGCAAATCACCAGAATTCTGGACAATCCTCAAATTCAAATCCAACAACAAGAACAAAAGAAAATGAAGGGCTCTCTTTCTTCAGCCGGCCGAAGAGGGGGAATCAAGGACTCAATATCTTCCGCGTTTAAACAGGTAGGCGATCAAACTTTCTTTTAAAACTTTTAAGTTAAAAGTTTCTGGCGATCACTTCACGTAGTTTCTTTTTAATAGGCATTATTTTGCACCTAAATAACATAGATTTTTCATGTTAATCACACGTTCATTTTAAGCACTCATAGCGATATGTCCCACCTATCGTTCAGATAGTTTAGGTACTCTACCAGATCTACAAGGCTCATCTGTGTGTACCTGAACATATTCAGGAATTGATATCTCATCCGATGATATTGTAGCTGTTTGGGAATCTAGAACCTCTTATAGTACTATTTTACTCCCACTGTCCGCCTGGAGAAAGTATTCTTCTTCCAAGAAGATTGCCTTCCTGGCGACAAACTCCTTTTGTTTACCAGGATGGTAAAAGTAGTATCCATAGGTTTCCTTTGGATATCCCACAAACCTGCATTTATCAATTCATGATTCCAACTTGTCTGGATCATGCCTCTTTACATGAGCAGGACAACTCTGGACTTTAACATGTTTAAATTCTGGTTTCCTATCTTTCCATATCTCATATAGAGTAGAGGCCATAGACTTATTGGGTACTCTGTTCAGTAGGTATGCTACTGTCTCTAGAGCATTCCTCCAGAGAGACACTGATAATCTCGAAAAGCATATCATGGATCGCACCATGTCCAACAAGGTGCGATTCCTCCTTTCAAATACACCATTCATATGTGGTGTATATGGAGGGGTCAGCTAAGAGAGGATACATTTCATCCTTTAAGAATTATGTGAAATTAGTACTCAAGTATTCTTCTCTCCGATCTGATCAAAGAGCTTTAATACTCTTTCCTAACTGCTTCGCTACCTCATTCTCGAACTCTTTGAACTTCTCAAATGCTTCTGACTTGTACTTCATTAAGTACACATAGCCGAATCTTGAGAAGTCATCGATGAACGTGATGAAGTATGAAAAGCCACATTTCGCTTGAGTGGACATTGGACCACATACAACTGTATGTATTAGTTCCAAAATGTCTTTGGCACGTTCTCCATGTCCAGTAAATGGAGATTTTGCTATCTTTCACATAAGGTAGGACTCACATGTCGCAAACGATTCATAATCGAATGCATTCAAATATCTATGTTTGTGCAACTTTTGCAACCTACTTTCACCAATATGCCTAAGTCTACAATGCCATACGTAGGCTTGGTTCATACAATTCTTGCTCTTCTTTGTAGACACGCTAATTTTGACATCATTTTGAGTAAATTTCATATCATATAATAATGCCTCATAATGGTCTGATAATTAATCATTGATTAATTTTTATTAATCTTTTTGAGTGTCGGGTCAAACAGACATGTTTAAGTTAATCAATTAAATTGATTTTAGCTCAAATTTCAGTTAAAATATGAAGAATCCTAAAAGGCGTCGACTCATGTGGACGCCATTTAGAGTTTATTCGTATTTTACCGTTTAAATTTGAATTTTAATTAATTGATTTATTAACTAAAAGGCGTCTGTCAAAGTCGACGCGTTTTAGGTTCCTAAGCTGTTTTAACTTCTCTTCCGGATGTTTATCCTTATCTTAATTAGAGTAAAAGACGTCTACACACGTGGACGTGTTTTAGCTAATAAAGATAAAGATAAGTTTTCCCGGATATTTATCCTTATCTTAATTTAATCTGAAAGGCGTCATCCAAGGTGGACGCGTTTTAGATAATTACAGATAAAGATGAATTAATCAGTAATTATCTGTCGATTGAAGTAGATAAATCCGAGATTTTTCTATGTTAATCGCGAACGCAGAAAATGCCTATAAATACCTTGCATCTCAGGAGTTAAAAAAGAGAGAGAGAGAGAATTATTGAGCCTCATCGTTATAGCGATTTGAAGATCGGAGCAACCACGTCGAAACGCCGGAGCGCTGCCATTTCCAGAAGTCAGCATCCTTTTTCAAGATCTTCATCTCCTTCAAAGCTTCAACCAACTGGACTGGGTATAAGTTTTTCATATCTGAATTACATTTTCATTCTTTAGTTTCATTCTCTCATACTCACTGCATGCAACACACACCACCTCATTAATTCTCCAAAACCCATCTGTTCTAAAGGGGTTTCAAAGCCATTTAAAACAAGTGAGTTGATGTTTAAACATGTTTCTAATCATAGTTAGCTTTGATATTATTTCTTCTTAGATTCCCATCACTATTTCTTCTTTATTGTTTCTGTCTCTGTCTGCTGCATCCAACAACTGAATAACAAGAAATCAAAAAGAGGAAAATCAAGCAAAAGCCAGGAGAACTTCTGGACGATCCTCAACATTCAACAGCAAGAACAAAAGAACAAGAAGAGGCTCTCTTTCTTCAGCCGGCTGAAGGAGGGGAACCAAGGATTCATTCTTCCGCGTTTGAACAGGTAGGCGATCAAACTCTTTTGAAGCTTTTTTTAGTTAAAAGTTTCTGGCGATCACTGCACCTTAGTTGCATTTTTTTTTTTAATAGGTTAATTTACCCTAAACAACATAGTTTTTCACATTAATCACACGAGCAAATTTTCAGCACCTACAGCTCTTTTGGCGATCACGATGGGACTTGGTCTCGCCGTCTTTTAATTTCTTTTGTTCTTGCTATTATCATACCGGGCACCCACGGTGCACCACTTGTGTCTTTCGACACGTCATCACCAATTGGTGAGTGTTTAGTTTGTTTAATTTCCCTCGTGCACCACGTGCACACCCCAGTGGCAAGATCTTGCCTCCCCTTTGATTAGTTTAAAAAGCTGTTTTTGGTGATAAAATGCTGTGTGATTGTGTGATTTCTTAGTTGTTTAGATAGTAAACCATCCTGTTTAAAATCTGAAACTAAAAATCTTTGCATGAGTCGATTGTTTACTGCATTTTTCCCTATTTAAGGAGGATTCGACCCAGAAAATCCTTCTGGAAATCTGTTTCTGCGAACTAAAAAGCGTCCAGGAACAGCGACGCGTTTCAAAACCGCGTCCGGACACCTGGACGCCTTTTAGCCACCAGATTATCTCTGTCGTTTACATCTGTTTCTGTGAAATAATTAAGTTCTGTGTTGAATAGCGTCGACCATCATCGACGCGATTCAGACAGTTTTTAGTTATTTTCCAGGTTTTCTCTGCTGTTTGCATCTGTTCTCTGCGAAAGAATTAAGTTCTGTTCTGAATAGCGTCGACTATCATCGACGCTATTCATACAGTCTCTTAATTATTTTTCAGTTTCCAGATTTCTGTGTTGAGTGCTAGCTACACATTACTCTATTAAGCATTAGAGGCCATCCAGGTCGCAGGGCATATGCATTGAGGCTAAAACCCTCCTTTTCTTAGGAACACATTACTCGACGTTAGCAACTCTCTCTGATTGGGTTGGTCCCTTGATCAGACTAGAGAAGTTGACGTTGAGACCTCCATAAGTCCCCAAAATCAAGGTATTCCTCCTTGATCATCGGGCTGGTTGTACCAATTGAAGTCCCGGCTAGATTCCGAGAGCGTTGTGAGAGAAAACCTTAGAGAATAACGGTGGAAATCGAACTGAAACTAGGATCCTTCCCTGAGCGAAATTGTGGTTTAATCCAATTCAAATAACTCAACAAGGAATCCTGAAATCACGTTAAGCATCCACTTGTTTGATTAATCTCTGCACAACTTGCTTGATTAATTTTTTTGAAAAGAGAATCTAATATAATGTTGCTGCGATCAGGCAGAGATTTGAGTATGTCCCAAGACGCCATTATCAACTACGAGGGAGATGCTAATGCCCCTCGCAATTCAGATTTCAACTACGAGAACGGGAGAGATGCTGATGCCTCTCGTAATTCTGTCCCCATTCCAGTTCGACATGACGGGAATGTCCGAACTCCTCTTTTTAATCCGCACGATCAATATCATGATCTTCCTCCGCATGAATATGCGATTCCTAATCCTGACCTTGAACGGGACATGAATCAGAATGATCCCTCACCCTCCGATCCTATGGATCTCGTCAATGCTCTGGGAGTTCTTGCCTCCCAACTGGACCCTCAGCAGTTCGAGGCGATCCAATCCATTTTGAAGGGGAAGGCACCCATGCAGCCTGCTGAGCCGAATCCTGTGGCTCCCCCCGTTGTTCCTCAACAACCTCTTCCTCCTCCCCCTTTTATCCATCAGGCCATGGAAGGCCTTCATCTTACTTCTCGGCCAACTGGGCCACAACTTTCGTCATCCAGGCAACCGGCTAGACCGCAGACGCCCGTTTATCAAAATGCCCTCGGGCATGGCGGAAGCTCTGCCGGACCTCATCCTTATTATCCTCCTTGTCCAACGTACTCTAGGCAGCAGGCCTATCAGGTACTTCCTCCTCCTCCTCCTCCCCAGGCAGATCTGACCACGCAGACGTTGCTGGCCAAGATGGAGCGCATGGACGAGCAGTTTAACAATCTCCAGAAGATGATGGGGGTTAAAGCTGTGCCAGAAATTAACTTACCGAGCCTGCCAGTATTCCATCTGCCACCCTCTGAAATGCCAGTGTATCGAAAGTATAACGGTACTGGTAACCCCTTCACGCACCTGAAGGAGTTCATGTACGAATCCTCCTTTTGGCAGAATGATAAGAGGTCATTGGCTTTCTTGTTCAGGAGATCCCTAGAGGGACCAGCCCTCGAGTGGTTCTTTTCTTTGGAACCCTCCGAAGTAGAGGATTACGGTGTCGTTTCACGCAAATTTATCCAACGATACCAGGACAGAGTCGCACCCTCCTTGTCTATCACGGATCTTATTGCAGAAAAGATGAAACCGGACGAGGAGTTTGTCAGTTTTGCTGACAGGTGGCGGGGCCTGGCTGAAAAAGTGAAAGATCACTTGTTCGAATCCGAACAAGTGAAAATGTTGATTTCCAATGCCACGCCCCAGTTCAAGCTAGTCCTCTCCTTGAACAACTTGACGAACATGGCAGAGCTCTATGAAAGGGCACGGTACTGCCAGAATGCTTTCAAGGACGCTACGTTCTCTAGCGTCTTTGATCCTCACAGACCTAACAGGCCTCCACCTCGGAAGCCTGCAGTGCCGAATTCTCCTAGCTCAGGTCCAACTACTGAGGGCACGCTCTCTCACGAGCAGGTCAGTACTATGAACAATAACTCGCCCCAGTTTGTGAGGAATCAGCAGTACCAAAGGCCACCACAGACGAGTCAACAGGGGTACAGGCAGCAGCAGAACCCCCATTACCAACAACAATACCAGCGGCCCCAGCAGCCGAGTCAGCAACAACTACAGCAACAGCCGCAACGGCAACAGCAGTATCAGCAGCCACATCAGCAGCAACAGCAACAGCCACAGTACCAGCCGCGTGCACCGCCGGCGTACCACAATGTCCCTCCTCCTGGTGACTACAACCAACAAAGGAGACCTCCAGGCCCGAAAAGGGCAGAGTACCCGGCCCTCCCAGAATCCTTGGCGGATATCTTCAGCGCTTTAATGGCAGCCAATGCCTTAGCTTTGCCGAGAGAGAAGGCCGTCTGGCCTCAAAATGCCGATACGTCTAGGTATTGCTATTTCCACAGACAACCTGGGCATACCATTGACACCTGCTTCCAATTCAGAGATTATATCCATGATCTCAATGAGCAGGGCGGCATAGACTGGGAGGAAATGAAGAAGTACATAACAGCCCTGAAGGCGAGGAGACCGCAGCAACAGCAGCAGCAAGCAAGACCACCGGCACAAGCAGTAGCACCACCCAACATGGGAATAGTGCAGAATCCACTCCCGGAGCATCAGAACCAAAACCAGGTTGCTCCCATCTTGACGAACAGCCAGTCTGAGGCTGGTCGTGGACAGCAGTGGAGAGTAGAGGACTCTTCCTCTCTTTGTTCAACGGGTCACGTTCAAAGTACCGCAGAGCGACCACCACGCCGCACCATCCACATACCAAGGCCACAACCTGTTACTATCATCCCCATACCCACACCTACATACCACTCGCCCACACCCAATAACCCATTACCACTACCCGCCTTCCTTAGACCCATTACACCCCGCACCACTACGCCTCCATCATATAACCCTCCGCAAACCAATAACGCGCCCCTCCTACCATCTAGGCCGCTATTACGCATACCATTTCCTACTTCACCCGCTACTACTACCGCCTATCCAGATATGCCCTTACCATCTAGGCCGCTATTACGCATACCATTTCCTACTTCACCCGCTACTACTACCGCCTATCCAGATATGCCCTTGCCATCTAGACCGCTATTACGCGTACCATTCCCCACTTCATCAACCACTTACCCATCCACCATCCAACCCTCTAGGCCTTTAATCCGCGCCGCGCCATCACCACCTAACCCTACGCCATCACCTACATACCAACCTTCTACGCCATCCGCACCATCCAACTCTGCGGTACTTAAAGTGTCACCCGGATCCTCCACGGTTGAGGAACACGCGCTCCGGAGTGGAAGGATTTTCAACAAGGTCTTTCCTCAGTCCACAGTCAGAGACGGCCCATCACAGCCGACTGAGGAAGCCCATAATGAAGAGAGTGCACCAGGCACTCAATATGACTTGTTGAAACACCTGGATCGGACACCGGCACGGATTACTATACTCGAACTGATCAAAAGATCTAAGAGTCACCAAGAAGCTTTAATGGAATATCTGCAGAAGGTGATGATCAATGAAGACGTGCCGGTAGAGAAGATTGCAGCACTACTAGTTCCTCAGGGGGATCAGCCCTCCATTACATTTCATACATCGGAACTAGCACCACCGGCAGCCAGAAGCATGGCTCTGAGTATCACGGTCAACATCTGTAAGAAGGCCGTGGATGCATGCCTGGTTGACACAGGGGCTTCGATCAATGTTCTACCTCCGAAGACCCTGGAGCTGTGCGGTGTGCCCAAAGAGAAATGGCTACCCAGCCCCATATCAGTAACAGCATATGACAATTCTACCCGTTCCCCTCTGGGAATGGTTTATTTAAAGGTGGAGCTGGGCCCTGTAAGTCATGCGGAGGTTGAATTTCACATCTTGGAAATCGACCCTTCCATAAATACCATTTTGGGCCGTCCTTATATTAAATCTCTTGAGGCGATTCCTTCTACGAATCATCAATGCCTCAAATTTCCTTACAAAGGACGAATTATTAAAGTAACGAGCATGCCGATCCTTGCTGCTGCTCATTCCTTGAACATTAAATCTGCTGTCTTACCTTGCCGACAACCTTTTCTGTCGGTATTACAGGTCTACCGTCCAGTGGCTGATCCTCTGAAAGCCGCTACTATTTCTCCATATCCGTTAGATGCTATCAAAAGGGGGAAGTGCATGAGTACCCCAGGATGGAGGATCATGATGAAGAACGGCTACATGCCTGGGAAAGGTCTGGGCACGCAATTGCAAGGCAGGACCACTCCTGTCAGAAATCATCGAGCAGCACCTGGAAGTGGTCTGGGCTATAGGCCAATAAAATTGAAACAAGATCCGGTTCAGAAAGCAGAAATTAAAGAGGGCCCGAAAATCTGGGAGGCAATGTCTACACCACCTAAAGAAAGCCGAGATCCCCTAACATGGACCCTGTGTACACATTTTGTGAAAGGGCCCATACTTAACCACGACAACACGGTGGTCATTACTTCCTGTTTTGACTTCCATGATATATATGGGAGGGACTTGGCCAGACATTGCTCTGAATTACTTACGTACCAATCCTTGGAGGCTCTGCGGCCTATGAAAAGGAGGAAATTTTATGACCCTGAATGTGAATGGTACAGGTGGTTCGACCTGAGGGACCTGTATATTGCCCTGAACAGACTATTTCTGGATCCTGCAGAACCTAAGTGGCCGCCGCAGATTGATGAATTGATTGAAAGCCCTGGTGCTATATTTGACAAGCGGATACTGCTGTCCGAAGAGACTGATGAAGGGGAGCCAGATGACCCCTATGAAGCTGGTTATACAACAGATCTGCTCTGGAGAGGAACATATCCTTCACATGTCTTCACGCTCCATACTCTTTTCCGCACATTGCTTTTGACCCCGACTTGGTCGCGGGTCATAATTGAAGATATTCCACGGGCTCCGCCCGTCATGATTACTCTGTCCCCTCGGGACATTATACCACAACCTCCTCTCGATCTAGAGAGGTTGTATGATCTGATCTGGGACATATTACTATATGATCCCCCTAATCCTCTGGCCTTGATGCCACTTCCTCCGTCTGATCCTCCTCCCATTTTTATTCATTCTTGCTTTATGTTTAATTCTTTCATTTTCCAAAAAAAAACGCCAATTTGGCAACAAATTCTTCCCAAATCCTCATTGAGGAAACATCTTACTTGTCCGATTGCACCCCGCCACGCGGGTCCTTCGGTCAAGACTCTCTTATAGATTTACTCTGCCCCTCCTCTCGGGAAGATTCTCTTGTATTTCCACTTGTATCCCAGGATTTTCATCCTGCTTCGTCTTCGTTAGGTTATGATAGTGAAGTTAGGCAGTCTAGTCAGGTTAGTCAGTTTAGGAAGTCTAGGAAGCCTAAGGGTAGGCAAATTCCAAATAGATACCTCCAGGACTTAGCTGATAAGTGCTCTTCTTGCTCTTTGATCCCTCAGCTTTTAGAAAATCCAATTCAGATGCCAGAAGATTGTATGGACGATGAGTCAGTCAATGATGGGTACGGGGTATATGAATTAGTACATGAAAAGGACCCCATTGTTGAAAAGGAAGATGACGAGGACGCGGCTGAAGCATACGCCAGTGGAGTGAAGAGATTTGATGAACCCTCAGCTACCGTAGAAGAGCCCACCAAAGAAATTAATTTAGGGACTGAAGACGAACCTAAGGTTGTCCTCGTCAGTAAAAATCTTTCTACAGAGGATGAAAACGCAATGGTACAAGTACTAAAGGACTATAAGGACACTTTCGCCTGGAGTTATGAAGATATGCCAGGGTTAGACTCATCTTTAGTTGAACACAGGTTGACATTAAAGGAAGGAGTTAGCCCGGTCAAACAGAAACTAAGGCGATTCCACCCACAAATGGCTTTAAAGATGAAGGAAGAGGTCGATAAGTTGCATAAAGCCAAATTTATTAGAGTTGTCCTTTATCCACAATGGGTGGCCAATATAGTCCCGGTTATGAAGAAGGACGGAAAGGTCAGAATTTGCATCGACTTCCGCGATTTGAACCGGGCATGTCCTAAAGACGATTTTCCATTGCCTCATATTGATGTACTCATCGATAACACCGCTGGCTATGAGACGTTATCATTCATGGACGGATTTTCAGGATATAACCAGATCAAGCTGGCAGAAGAAGATCAAGAGAAAACATCATTCACTACACCTTGGGGAACATACTGTTATGTTGTCATGCCATTTGGATTAAAGAATGCTAGAGCCACTTATCAAAGGGCCATGATGGCGATATTTCATGACATGATGCACATAGATCTAGAAGTGTATGTGGATGACTTGTTAGTTAAATCGAAAACAAAGGCTGAGCATGCCAAAGTTTGGGCAAGGGTATTAGAAAGATCGAGAGAATATCAGTTAAAGATGAACCCCAAGAAATGTGTATTCGGGGTATCTTCAGGAAAATTGCTTGGATTTATTGTCAGTAAATGGGGAATTGAGATCGATCCTAATAAGGCGAAGGCTATTAGAGAAATGCCACCTCCTAAAAACTTGAAAGAGTTGAGAGGATTAATCGGAAGGTTGCAATTTATTCGCCGTTTTGTCTCTCAGCACTCACAAAGGTGTAAGCCGTTTTACGAGCTTACCAAGCCGGGAGTCAAATTCGATTGGGACGATAAGTGTCAGGAGGCGTTTGATGGATTAAAGAACTATTTAGCAAGTCCTCCTGTTTTGAGACCACCATCTCCAGGAAAACCATTGATACTTTACATTTCAGTCCTGGATGATGCAGTGGGGGCTGTCTTAGCACAAGAAGATGAAGAAGGAAAAGAGAGGGCAGCCTACTATCTCTCTAAACTTCTCAACCCCGCTGAACAGAGATATACAGCGATGGAGAAGACATGTGCAGCATTGGTTTGGGTTGTTCAGAAATTAAAGCATTATTTTCTGGCCCATGAAGTCCATCTCATCGCTAGGATGAATCCGATTAAATTCCTTCTGGAGAAATCTGTTCTTACTGATAGGTTGGCGCGATGGCAAAGCTTTCTATCTCAATTCGACATCATCTATATTCAGCAGAAAGCGATCAAGGGCTATGCCATAGCAGAACATCTTGCTCATCATCCCCTTTCTCGATTTGATCCAGTCCGATCAGAGTTTCCGGATGAGGAACTGATGTCCGTAAATCAAATCAGAGATGATATGTGGACTCTGCATTTTGACGGAGCTCTGAATTCTCATGGAAAAGGGATCGGTATCGTTCTGTTATCACCTGAAGGTATCACCATTCCACAAGCCTTTCAGCTTGATTTTCCAGTCACAAACAATATAGCTGAATACGAGGCACTCCTTGCTGGTCTCGAGGCTGCTCATTTCCATGGTGCCACCAAACTCAGGATCGTAGGTGATAGCCAACTGATTCTTCGCCAAGTACTGACCAAGTATCGAACTCTCGATCCCAAACTCAAGCCTTATCAGGAGCTTACTTCTGCTTATTCAAAGCTTTTCACGAAATTGATCTTTATCCATGTCCCTAGGAATCAGAACATCTTAGCTGACGCTCTAGCTTCACTCGCATCTTCTATTGATTTTCCAATCAGCAAACAATCTGAATCAATCATAGTTCATAGGCGTCTTTCACCTGCCGTGAAAGACCCTTCATTCCTTAGAACTAAGGAGAAGTTGCTGAAGAAAGTCAGAGACGGAGATATCATTGAGAGAAGAGAAATTATGTTAATAGAGCTGTTAGAAGAGATGGATGATGAACAGAAGCCATGGTATTATGAAATTGCAAAATATTGTGAAGATCAATCGTATCCTGAGGAAGCTACAACTGAAGAGAAAAGAGCTATCAGGAGAGTTTCTCAAAGATACGCCCTAGTTGGAGGAGCATTATATAAGAGAGGTTTTGATGGAGTTCTTCTGAGATGTCTAGACGAAGATGAGCTTTGGAAAGTTATGGAAGGAGCTCATAGTGGAGTTTGTGGTGGTCATGTCAATGGACAGATGTTAGCAAAGAAGATCCTTAGACAAGGATTTTACTGGCCAACCATGGAAGAAGATTGTGTAGGATTTGTTCGTAGATGTGCTAAGTGTCAACTTCATGCCGACAAAATTCATTCTCCTGCATCTTCACTCCATCCTGTTTCTTCCCCATGGCCTTTCTCCATGTGGGCTTTCGACATTATTGGACCTCTTGGTAATCCAGATTCCGGCATCAAGCAAAAATCTTTCATTCTCACGGCAACGGAATACTTCACCAAGTGGGCAGAAGCTGAAGCGTACGTGGAGATCAAAGCATCAACCGTCTGCAAGTTCATCATGAAGAACATCATCACCCGATTTGGAATTCCAAGCACCATCGTCACCGACAATGGACCGCAGTTCGTGTCACAGGAATTGAAGGACCTCTGTAACAGGTATAAAATTGCATTGCATCATTCGTCTCCTTATTATCCGCAAGGCAATGGCCAAGCAGAGGCAACAAATAAGACTTTGATAAAAATTATCAAAAAGACGTGTAAATCTAATAAATTCTCAGATTGGCCAGAAAAATTGGTTGAGGCTTTATGGGCCTACCGAACTTCAATCCGCACACCTACTGGGCAGACTCCTTATTCCTTAACATTTGGAATGGAGGCGGTAGTTCCATATGAGATCCTCATACCGTCATTAAGAGTACAATTGAATAAGGAATTTTCCATTGATGAACATCGTTCAGCACTCCTTGCTCAATTGGAACTTTTAGACGAGAAAAGATGGTCAGCTGCAAATCATGCAAAAGTTTATCAAAATAGACTAGCACGTTTTTATCAAAAGAAAGTCATTGAACGTAAGTTCAAAGTCGGTGAAATGGTTGTCAAAAGAATTTTTATAAAACCTGGTGGTCCGCGTTCTAAGCTCCAACCCAACTGGGAAGGACCTTATGTTGTATCGCACGCTTTTCCTGGTAATGCTTATCGTCTTATTAATGCAGAAGGAGAAGAGCTAAAACATCCCTGGAATGGTTTACATCTTAAGAAATACTACCCTTAGGTTAAAAAGTCGATCAGTATGGTACAAAGACCAGTGGAATCAGAAAGTTTATAAACTCAAATTTCCTTATTAGTCTGAATAACTTAATTTCAAGCCCATTAATGCACACACTAACACGTTTGATTCGTGAGTAACAAGAGATGACAAGTCCTAAAGAATATCAAAAGCTTGACCGAAAGTGTAAAGTACAAATCATTCTTTTTGAAGCAAAAATTCTGTTTTAAACTCGGCCCATGATGTCGGAACGAGACTTAGAATAGACTACCAAGAATACCCGCCATCTTAGTAGGAGGCCGTCATAAAAAAATGGGGGAGATCCGTCCCGAAGAAAAGAAAAGAAAGAAAAGGAAAAGGCAAAAGCCAAATGTCAAATCAAAAAGGCCATTACATTACAAACGTTACATCAAGGCCATGAAATGAAATGAAAGGGAACGCAAGGTCGATAAATACCCCGGAAAGAAATGACCGAACCCCAACGGATACTAGGGTAGGAAAGGAACATCTTTTTAAGTCTCCGGAACCTTCTCATGGGCTTTCTAAACTTATTCATCTTTTCTTTCTAAAGAGATGTACTCCAAACTTAAGGAATGGTTTAGATTGACTAAGGGTCAAATCATCAAATGGGATCACGAATGGAAACACAAGTTCAAACACGATGGGTTTAAGTTAAGTTGTTAAAGAATAATTTGGAAATGAAGTTAATAAATGAATATGATCTTTTGATCTAAGTACCATGCTGATCTTTTAGTCAAAAATCCAAAAAAATTACATAAGTCAAAAAAAATTTTCAAAAAAAAAAAAGTACATATGTTTCAAAAAGTCCAAAAAAAATATATATATATTTCAAAATTCAAAAATAAAAAAAATACATATATCAAAAATACAAAAAAATACATATGTCAAAAATTCAAAAAAAATACATATGTCAAAATTCAAAAAAAAAAAAGGCATATATTCCAAAACCCCAAACAAAAATGAATATTTCAAAACAACAAAAATATTTCAGTTAGCATCTGCTTGTTGCATTTATTGTGTTTCATTCCTTTTATTTTCAGCGAGCATCTGTCTGCTTGTATGTTGCATTTTGCTTAAGTTTGATTATTCTCATTACCTTTGTTAATAAAGGCTATGCCCCTTGACCCTTCTATCAAGGATAGGATCAAGTAGTCGGTTACTTAACCAGGCAAGGGGATAAGCCTAAACAGATACTTAACATGTTTGTTCAAGTTGTATACAGGACACAAGGCATTGGTAGAGTTGGAATCCGAGTAGACAACAGCCAGAAACCTGTTTCTGTGAGTGAAAGGCGTCGAGGAGAACTGCCGCGTTTCAACATTGAATGGCGTCTTCTCGACACGACGCGTTTTAGCCTTTCTATGATTTACCCAAAATTCTATCATTTATCCGAAATTATGTGGTTTTGATTGAAGATTTGTTTGGAGCTAACAATTTTGATTGCAGGAAATTCAAAGAAAACCTGAGTAAAGCTGGAAATGTCAAGAAGATCCCACTGTGGGAGTTCAAGAAGTCCTGACCGTGGCTAAAAAGGCAGTTATTTCTATCCTTGTACTATTTCATGTAATTATTGTGCATCAGCATTATTATATGATAAGTATTTATTAGAGTATATCAAGGACCTTGTGTTTTTGATGAAACTGGAATTTGAGTTCCCCTACAACAAAAACAATGATAATTCCAGAGGATTCTTAATCGCACGGATAGGCCGTTGGGTTGTTAATTAGTGAGGACGATGGTTCCACTTTTGTGAAACGGTGCGTGGATAAACGAGCTTCGGCTTAGCACTGGATTACAAGAATTGGTATCTTGACTCATTAATGGCAATTTAACAATATTATCCTTGATTAATTTATATTTTATTTGACTTTATATTTTTCTTTTAGCCCAGCATGCATCATGTAGGACTTTGAAATCATTGTGATAAGGATTAATTATTGATTAAGTTTCAGACCATTAATCAAATAATTTCAACATGATATGAAATATTCCATTCCGAATTGAGTATCTTGATTATCTTTGAGGTTCGCTTGAAGATATCCTTGGAATTCTATCCTTGATTGGATTCTTTATCCAATATTCTTGTTTTCTTTTAAGATCCATCATGGCTGTAGCACGTCCACATTGGCTGGCAAACGCTCCCTATGATGAAACCTACAATGTCTACGACCTGGGGTACTTCCCACTCCGACGAGGTTGATCGACCTTATTTTATTTCCTTGTCTACCTCATCCAGACAGGATTGATTCCATTGATTTCTTTGAGCTATCTTCATTGATGATTTCGAGAAAAATTCCAATCATATGATGTTAAGAGCGTGTCTCATCACACCTTGGCATCACCTTTTCAGTACATTACATTCCATTTCACTCCCTTGCAAAGACGATGCCAAGGTGAGGCAGCTGTAGACACGCTAATTTTGACGTCATTTTGAGTAAATTTCATATCATATAATAATGCCTCATAATGGTCTGATAATTAATCATTGATTAACTTTTATTAATCTTTTTGAGTGTCGAGTCAAACAGACATGTTTAAGTTAATCAATTAAATTGATTTTAACTCAAATTTCAGTTAAAATATGAAGAATCCTAAAAGGCGTCGACTCATGTGGACGCCATTTAGAGTTTATTCGTATTTTACCGTTTAAATTTGAATTTTAATTAATTGATTTATTAACTAAAAGGCGTCTGTCAAAGTCGACGCGTTTTAGGTTCCTAAGCTGTTTAACTTCTCTTCCGGATGTTTATCCTTATCTTAATTAGAGTAAAAGACGTCTACACACGTGGACGTGTTTTAGCTAATAAAGATAAAGATAAGTTTTCCCGGATATTTATCCTTATCTTAATTTAATCTGAAAGGCGTCATCCAAGGTGGACGCGTTTTAGATAATTACAGATAAAGATGAATTAATCAGTAATTATCTGTCGATTGAAGTAGATAAATCCGAGATTTTTCTATGTTAATCGCGAACGCAGAAAATGCCTATAAATACCTTGCATCTCAGGAGTTAAAAAAGAGAGAGAGAGAGAATTATTGAGCCTCATCGTTATAACGATTTGAAGATCGGAGCAACCACGTCGGAACGCCGGAGCGCTGCCATTTCCAGAAGTCGGCATCCTTTTTCAAGATCTTCATCTCCTTCAAAGCTTCAACCAACTGGACTGGGCATAAGTTTTTCATATCTGAATTACATTTTCATTCTTTAGTTTCATTCTCTCATACTCACTGCATGCAACACACACCACCTCATTAATTCTCCAAAACCCATCTGTTCTAAAGGGGTTTCAAAGCCATTTAAAACAAGTGAGTTGATGTTTAAACATGTTTCTAATCATAGTTAGCTTTGATATTATTTCTACTTAGATTCCCATCACTATTTCTTCTTTATTGTTTCTGTCTCTGTCTGCTGCATCCAACAACTGAATAACAAGAAATCAAAAAGAGGGAAATCAAGCAAAAGCCAGGAGAACTTCTGGACGATCCTCAACATTCAACAGCAAGAACAAAAGAACAAGAAGAGGCTCTCTTTCTTCAGCCGGCTGAAGGAGGGGAACCAAGGATTCATTCTTCCGCGTTTGAACAGGTAGGCGATCAAACTCTTTTGAAGCTTTTTTTAGTTAAAAGTTTCTGGCGATCACTGCACCTTAGTTGCATTTTTTTTTTAATAGGTTAATTTACCCTAAACAACATAGTTTTTCACATTAATCACACGAGCAAATTTTCAGCACCTACATTCTTAAGAGCATTTTCAATGTAAAGATTGTAATAAGAAACATCGAAAAGATATAGACCGTTAACTAAAGATGCCAAAGCTATTGATTTATTACCATGATAAATCGAACAACTTCTATTCTCAATAGACAACCAATATCTTATCTTGTCCAAATAAAATACTGATATGATGTTCTTTATTATGTTAGGAACATAATAACAATCTTATAATGATAAGACGTCTCCCAATGGAAGTCTGAGGTTTGTTGTCCCTACAGCAACTGTCGTAACTTTTGCGCCGTTTCCTAGCCTTAATTCTACCTCGCCTTTTCTCAGCTTGCACTTATTTTTCAGCATCTGCACATCATGATAGATATGAGAAGCACATCCGGTATCTAATACTCAAGATGTGGAATCTCTAATTGACAAGTTGATATCTATCATATAGATATCTGAAGCTTCTGATAGCTTCACCTTTCTATGAACTTTGTCGCTGAGGAACTCCTTGCAGTTCCTCTTCTAGTGACCCTACTGCTTACAATAGAAACAGTCACCCTTTACTACCTCTTTGCTTTTGTCCTTCGATCTTTTATCGTACGCGATCATCTGTGCCTCAGGGGCATCCAATGTCGGTTCAACAGGAGGATCAACTCTAAGGACGTAGGCAATGTGCTCAGATCTGAAGACACTCTTCAGATTTCTGATCCAAACTGAGTAGTTGAGGTTAGTCAAAAGATTGGCATCAAATATGCAACGGAGTGGGTTATATGACGACATAATTCCCTACAAGAGATGAATAAAATCTATTCTGCAAATATTCAATTATTAAATTTAAAACATGATATGGACTTTTAATCAAGTTTTAACTCCCACTAATTTTTGACGGACTATATAACCCTCAGCTATACAGAACGGGAGACGCCGACAGTCTCCTAGTGAGGATCAGAATCTCAATGACTTGCAGTACAACCTTGTGGATAGCACGAGAAAGGTGTAAAACAATCATAGAGCACCCATATCATGGGACTTGCAACTCCTTGTAATATCCGATCATAGCTTCGGTCCCCAAAGATTTAATGGCCTTGTGGATAGCACAACAAGCCACTAATTCTGATCTAAGCTTCCCATCGTTACGAGATAAGTATAGATTTGCATGCAGCCCTCGTGGATAGCACAACAAAGCTATATGGTTCCTCTACACATGATCGTCCTCGCTCCTTCCTCGGTTGCCTCGATCATATTACAATAAATTCATAATTTACTTGTAAATAAAAGAAGGCCTTATGGCGAGTACAAGAGAGAGGGAGATAGAATTACATCGGAGTATGAGAGAGGGAGAGGTATGCAGATCTCTATTTATTAACAATTAATAAATATACAAACATACATCGACAATCTATATGCATCATTAATCACATGATTAATTTAAAAATGCATATCTATGACCACCGTGTGTTTTAAACATTCCACACATGATAAGCGCATCACATGGTAAAACAAAAGAGTTTTTCAAAATTAAATAATTTTTGAGTTTCTAAAAGTTGGGTTTCAATCAAAATTGGTATTTGAATTTCGAAAACTCTTTTAATAACTTAAGCGTGCAATTAAATCAAATTTAAAAGCATTAAATCACACATCACATGTGCAAACACTCCAAATTAATAATTCCATATTATTCCATACAAATTAGAACATTTCTAATAATTAAAATAATCTAACAATTAGATTAATCAATATTAATAATCTAACAATTAGACTATTAATAATTAATTACTAATCTAACTCATAGATTAGTAAATAAAATTAATCATTAATTTAACACTTAAATTAATAATTAACTCTAATAAGTTATTAATTACTAGTCAAACTCTTAGACTGGTTAATTAATGTTAGTCATTAATTTAACTCTTAAGCTAATAATTAACACAAAC
Source organism: Zantedeschia hybrid cultivar (assembly GCA_030544215.1). Lineage (NCBI taxonomy): Eukaryota > Viridiplantae > Streptophyta > Magnoliopsida > Alismatales > Araceae > Zantedeschia > Zantedeschia hybrid cultivar. The sequence continues at coordinate 28,193,198 of JARZZO010000003.1, read as the reverse complement.
TATTTATTAATTACTCATCTAACTCTTAGATTAGTATATTAATGTTAATTACTAATTTAACTCTTAAACTTAATAATTAACATCAATTAATTAATAACTTCCAATTAAACCACTATTTTAGTTAATCAAAATTAATTATCAATTTAACACTTAAATTAACAATTAACTACAATTAACTAATAGTTACTAATTTAACACTTAAATTAGTCAATTAAAATTAATTATTAGTTTAGCACTTAAATTAATAACTAACCTTAATCTATTAACAACAATTTGTTAAATAATGATTCCAAAATCATTAATCAACCCAATTCATTAATATTAGATAAAAATTTAATTTTCAAAACACTTTGGAATTTTAAACTTAAAATCTAATTATCTTTGAATTGGGTCATGGGGTTTAAGGTGGGGTTTTGAATTAGGGTAAAAATAGAATAGGGCTTAGCCACTTGGGCTGAGCCATTGGGCTCGGGCCCTGGTCGAGCCAGCGCTCGGACTAGGGTGCGGCCCGGCCCACAGGGGGCCCTAGCCCGGCTAGGACCCAACCGCAGCCCGTAGCCCCCCCCCCCCCCCCCCCCTCCCTTTCCTAAAACACCCCCAACCCTAGCCGCAGGTAACATAGGAGGCCAGCGGCGGTGGAGGTGCAGGGGGTCACCGGCCGTCATACCGGCCACGCCGACGCCGTCCTGCCTCGCCGGCAACGGCCACGGCACCGGTGAGCACGCCAGCGATGCCTAACTTCCAGCCGACAGGCCCCTTTTGGCAGTTGCAAGTGGTGATCCGGTAGCGGGGAAAGAAGCAGGGCCGCCCGGTGGCCGGGGTTCCGGCGCCGCCCGGCCTCGCCGGTGACGGCCTCGGCGCCAGTAGGCCCCCCAGTTGCATCCCAAAGGGTGCAGGCCAAGCCCTTCTTCATTCTCTTTATTTCATGGTTTCACAAACTGAAGAAGATGAAGATGAGGTCCCCTCCGGCCATTTCCAGCAGTCCCTCCGGTGCCAGTGAGGAGCCCATAGATGCCCGGTGACAATCTCCACATCATTCGGGGTGCCGATCCTCTATCCCAACACTTGGGAGGCCCGAACAAAGCCGCAATTATCCCCATTCTTCATCTCATGAAGAACACCGAAAAATCCCCAAATAAAATTCCAAAAATAGCAGAATAATAATAATAATAAATCAAATTATTTTCAGTTCATCGTATGAACAGGGATCCATTTATTTACGGAACTCATGCATTGAATAAATTCAAGGAAAATTTAATTTGGAGATCGAAACGAGATGAGAAACAGTGGAACCTGGCTCTAATAGCACTGTTGGGTTCTCGTGTTTCTCTGGATTGCACACGCAGCGGAATATAAAATTAAATCAATATGTGATCCGTTTCCATTTTGAAAAACAAAACCTATAATCGGATTATTGATTCTTACCGTGCGTCGATTCGAATCCGCAACCGATCAGTTCCGTCTGTGTGACACCGCAAGCTGCGCAAGCATCCAGCCTCTAGCGGAGTCCACGCGATCCTCCTTGCGACGGATATCCTCATATTCCTCATTCTTCGCAGCCCACAAAGCCTCCGCCGTTCGCCGCAACGATCGCCGCAACACCAAACGATTTCCCGTCGAACGGGAGTCAGAGAAGCGGCGGAGTAGACCTTGGGATCCGGAATCATCTAGGACGCCAGAGATAGAGAGGAGGGGGCAGCTAGATTTAGCAGCAGCCTAACCTGCTCAACCCGTTCACTATATTTTATATCAACCGCGTGATTTTTCATAAAAATCCCCGGTTTATATAAAACCCACTTATTTATCCATCGCCTTGAGAATCATTTGCGTGTGACCCTCTAGGCCCAATAACCAGTCCGGTTAATGGCCAATAAGCCCAGTGAGTCCTCACTGGCCTAAGTAATCAATTAATAACCTATATTAATTAATTAATCAATTGAATTAATGTCGCACATCGAATTTGATCTAGCCTCCGATCACGTTGGGTGCCAAGCAACACCGCATGAACCCGGAAGGTATCAGGGTTAAGTAACCCACTCTTGGAACCTTTCCGCCGATAGTTACTGTGTGGATATAATCCTTCATTCGTATAATGCTCTCGAGTCAACTCAGGGTATGGTAAACCGTCAAACCCTAATCGGTCGACTCACTTGGATTAGATGCTGCCGAATAATATTGGAAAACTCTTTTCCCGATATTATCGTCCGCCCTGTCCAGGGACTTCCGCGCATCCTTCCTAGAGCATTCTCTCTCAAAGTACCGAGAGCGAATGATTCCTTATTGACACTCAATTCCCTTCGACGATATTCCGCTGTACCCGATCCTTGGCTGTCTAGAATCTCATGGTTAGAGATTCATAAACCAAGGTCAAAGCACAGAAGTCCACCGATAAGGTGTCCTTGGTGTCTCAGGTCCGAGGACCATCCATGAAACTATGACAATAGAATCAAGCTAGTTGATAGTGAGGTACAATACCATCCAGCGATTCAGTCGGATCAATTCAGTGAACTCATTCTTTAACGAGCACCTACAAATTCACTTTAGTGTCTCCACACAAGTGACTATGAGATCAATCACCCTCATCTTATAAGCGGGAGTAATCTGTACTAGTCTATCCGGATATCCGATGTCCTTCTCGGATATCCTTCGACTATGAACTATTAAGAATATGTGTGTTTAAGTGATCAGTCTCACTAATATGATCTCATCATAATCTGGTCACCATTGCACATATTCACGGACTTCATTATGAGACGATAATAATACGAATTTAAACATAATGAATAATGCCATTTTATTAATGAAATAAACGGGATTACAAAGTCATATTGGCTCGTAGGCCACCTAAGACTAACAGACTAGTCTTGACACTACTGGTCAGGCACCGAGTTGGCGACATATCTCTTCAGGTGCCCCTCTTTACAAGATTCTCGATCTCCCTCTTGAGATCATAGCATTCTGAGGTCTAGTGTCCATACTCATGATGGTAGGCGCAAAACTTCCCAAAGTTTTCTACCCCTAGGGTAGGCTTGATCTTCCTTGGTCACCTGACGTAGCCCACATCTTTGATCTCCAAGAGAATCCAGTCGACCTGCATGTTGAGTGGGGTGTAATTCTCTTCTCTTCTGGAGTTGGGTGCTCCCGTCGGTCATCTTGGTTCTCCCACTGCGGTCCCCTCAAGGGTCGGTCTTTGGTGCTCCGGTCAAATCTCTTCCCCTGCCTTATGGAGGACAACATTGCGGTCGTGGCTGGCGTACGTCGGCTAACCGTAAAGTTGCTTCTGAAGGCTCTTCTCAACTCAGATAAACTGTGGTTGGAGTCAGGCGTCAGTTGCACGAACCATCGCGGGCGATTCCCTCCAGTGTTGTAGGGAAGACACATCACTGAATAGCATCAGGTGCATCCAGTAGGTTGAAGGTTCTCTCGAAGGACTAGAGGTGGTCATCAGGATTGCGAGTGCCATCGTATCTCTTCAATGATGGCACCCTGAAGAGGTGTGGTAGCGGTGCCTTCAGTACGCATCCGATAAAGCACAATCAGGCACTTCTCCATCATCTAAGCCGACATCCCGGTCATGTCGGAGTAACCTCTCTATGCGCTCTTCTAGCTTTCGCACGCGATCTATGCTTGAAGGACGTCTAGAGCGACGGTGACCCTCCCAAGAAGTCCGTCAGCTTCTGGAGGCAAAGGACCCCGAGGAGCAGTCCAAAGACCTCCCCCGGGAAGCACCTCTTCCTTGTCTACGACGAGCACGGTGCTCCGAAGACACTGAGGTAGAGCTGTTGGAGGATGTTGAGGATCGTCGGCGTTGGCACCGACCTTTGTCCGACCGCCGCCGGGACCGTCCTCAGCTCACCTGGTGGGTTAACTGTCGAATCTCAGGCTACTGATCTCTTTGACGGGGACCTTATTAGTATTGGATGGCCAATAAGCCAATCCGACACTGTATTATGTTCAAATTATTATTAATATAATGGCATATTTTCATTGTGTATCTTATTTGAGCATTGCTTATCGAATCACGATGAAGTCTATGAACATGTGCATTAATCTTCGAATTATGATGAGATTATAATTACGGGACCGAAGGTTTATAAACACATGTTCTTAATTGTTCCTAGTCATAGGATGTTTGAGAAGGACATCAAACATCCGGATAGACTAATGTAGGTTTCTTCAGCTCATATGATGAGGGTGACTGATCTTATAAGTTACTTTTATGGAGACACTATGCTGGACCTGTAGGTGCTCATTGGCGAATGAGTTTACTAAACTGATCTGACTATGAATCGCTGGATGGTAAACACCTCACTGTTAACCAGCTCAATTCTTTTGTCATGGTTGCGTAGATGATCCTTGGGCCTGAGACGCCAAAGATATCTTGTTGGTTGGTTTCTGAACTTTGACCTTGACTAACGAATCCCTAACCATGGATTATCAATAAGTCAAGTGATCAGGTTCAGGGAAATAACCTCGAAGGTAATTGTGTGTTCAATACGGGATCATCCGCTCTCGATAGTTTGAGAGAGAATGTTCTGATAATGATGCGCTTAAGTCCCTGGCTAGGGCGGACTCTGTATCAGATAAAGAGTTATCCAATATAGATTAGCGGCATCTGATTCAAGTGAATCGACTGGCTAGGGTTTAACAGTAAACCATACCCTAGGTCAATTTGGAAACATTGCACGGATGAAGGATTATATACGCACGGTAACCGTTGACGAAAAGGTTCCAATAGAGGGTTGTGATAACCCCAATGCCATCCAAGATCACACGATGTTGCTTGGCATCCAACGTGATCGAAAGCTCGTCCGAATTTACTGTGGGACATTAAATTCGGCTAATTAATTAATATAAGGATATTAATTAATTCAGTGGGTCAATAAAGAGTTACCGGGCTTAATGAACTATTAACTGACTGGTATTTGGGCCTAGAGGGTCACACGCAAAAGATTTTCAAGTCGATAGATAATCCGACAGGATTTCGAATAAGTCTGGGCTTTTATGAAAAATCGCAAATAGGCTTATTATAAAAGAACGGATATTAGGTCGGGGGCAAGCAACCCTGACCTAGCCGCCGCCTTCTTTCTCTCTCCTCTCTCCTGGGCGCACGACACGAGGCGGCCATCTAGAGGCTCCGCTTCGTCTCCCGACAGCTCCGCCTTCCGTCCAACGAGAGTTTTCGAATCCGCATGTCGCGGCGGATTACGCGTAGACAGACAGGATCCACGAACGCCGCATCAAGCGAGGACGATCCATCCCGAGGAGAACCGCGTGGATACTGCTAGAGGGCGGGCACTTGCGCAGCTTGAGGCATCGCTCTGACGGAACTGGGAACTAATGCGGATTCGAATCAGCGTAAGGTAAATCCGATTTTCTAATTTATTTTATTGATCAAAACAGGATGGATCCGATCCCGAATAAATTTATTTCCGCTGCGTTTTTCAGTCGGATCCCGACACACGGAATCCAACAGACCTTTGGGTCCCTATGAAGCTTGGGAACCTGGAGGGGCGACTGGATGGAGTTCTTGTTGCAGGTTGGTTAGCTCAAGGTCAGCTTCCCAGAGGCCTTCCACGCTATCGAGTCTCTCTTCCAGGCACTGCTGCAATGCTATCACAACCGGGAGTTCTCCTTGATGGAGATCCCCTGGCAAAACTAGATGTCTGACCCCATCGAGAGCAACGCTGAGTGCTAAGTGCATGTTGGCCTGGGTTGCTTGGGCTTGGACAGGTGGAGGGACAGCGAGAATGGCTGCTAGTGGAGGAACTGGATAAACATTAATCAACAGAGTAGGAGGGTCGATGGAGAGGCCGCGCTAAGAGCAGTTTTTGTTCCTTCTCACCATGGCTTTTTATTGAAGATTCTCACAGATGGTGCCAAAGAATGTTGGGTCAAAGATTCGTCCGATCTATATCAGGCGGCTGAAACTCCTCCAAACCACAGAAATCTCCCTACCGTTCTTACAAGATAGGCTATAGGTTAGAGGGGACCTCGGTTCCAATCCGGGGGCACCCCCTCCGATGCCTAAGTCAGAACACACAAAAGAGAGCAAAGGCACTAGTCGTATAATTTGAAGCTTAGGACATAGCTTATGAGGTTACTAGGGGGTTCCTTTTATAGGGGCAGGTTGAAGGCAATCGGAGAGTCCACAAGAAGGATGCATAGGGCAAGTCCGATCTAGTCCCTAGGCGGGACGGGATTCTAGCTTCCTTATCTCGTGCTGGCTTCCCTTATCAGCAGATCAGAGAATGATTAAGAAAGGACTTCCTTTGGAGGGAAGTCATCCTACACCTGCAAGACGTCGGGGTCCATTTCGGATTCAAAGGTCTCTCGTGGGAACCTATTCACATGGGCCGAAAGGACCCACTGGGCCTTGACAGGAGTCCTGGGCGCCTCTTAATGGGCCGACCCACTCATATATGGGCCAGATTAAATCGGGCCCTCTCAACTTAATATTTACATAATAATTTTATTAGTTAGGATAATTAATTATACTCTAACCATATTAGTTAAATATATAAATAAGCTATATTTAACTATACTTATGTTAGTTTTAACTAATAATGACTAGTTAAATATATACTTATCTATATATCTAGTAATATGATAGTAAGTTAAATATAATTAATGTTTTTAAGTTAAGTAATATACTTAGTTAAGTATATTTAACTATATTTATATTATATATTTACCTAGTACGACTATATTTATAATATGCTTAGATAATATTTTACGTACCTAATTATATATTTAACTAAATTATACTAAGTAAATCATACGGTTTATTAGGTAGAAGTCATATTTAACTATAACTAATATAATAAATATTGCTTATAAGTTATTTTAGTTATAGTAGTAGAATTTTATGAAAAACACTAAGTTAAATATTCTATTTATACTTTATAACTAACATTAGTACAATATTAACTATAAGTGTATTAAATATAAATTTAATATATAAAAATTATCAGCAATGGTTGTGCAATTAGTACTATTATTGGTGACAATTTTTATGCAACTATTTCTAATAATATTATAATATCGACGGATGACATTTGAGCCGTCACTAATAATATTATTCAAGACGGCTTCCTTTAGTCGTCGCGAATAATAATATAATAGCACGACTTCTCTATAGCGACCGCTAATAATATTATAATAGCGACATATGGCATTTTAACTGTCACTAATAATATTATTGACGACGGCTTCCTTATTAGCGGTCGCAAATAATATTATTCGCGACAGCTTCTTTTAGCCGTCACGAATAATATTATAATGGTGATGAATAGTATTTTAACTGTCACTAATAATAGCATTCGCGACAACTTTTTATAGCCATCACGAATAATATTATAATAGCGACAGTTTTTTTATAGCCGTCGTTAATAATATTATTCGCGGTGGCTCTTTATAGCCGTTACGAATAAACCGTCATTAATACTATGATTTCTACTAGTGAGCCTTTGATGGATTGCCCTAAAACGACTTAAGTTCTTGATTCAAGTTAAATACATGGGAATTTAGCAATAATGATTTTTTAAGAAATATATTATATCCATGAAGTGTCCTTTACTATGAAGCATGTGGTGATGCAAGAAGTAGAATACGCAACCCACCATGTTTAACCAATGTGACACGTTGGGACAACTAAAGTAAAACATGTCTAAACAGATCTTTTCAGCATGATGATGGTTAATTGCATTGAAAGTAATTCCAACCGATAACACTGACGTGCATTACAAGATAGCAAAATGAAACTTAAGGGCCTTAAACCCACTTCATAAATGTATAATTTTCCTCGTAATTTTCTTCACATGCTTATAATGGGATGGCTACTGTAAGATAAATGTAGGGCCCTGCAAGTTTGCTATGACAGATTCCATCTCTTTTTCATCTTGACTTTTAATGGCCTGCGTTTGCCATGAATTTATGTTAGGGCCTGGTTGGAGTAGATTATGTGTCATTACGGTGATTGGGATTTTGATTATGAACTTTGACTCACTTTGCAGATAAGTAATCTCTGCTGGGTGAAAAAGATGTGGCCATACGTGCATAATTAGCTACTGCTTGTTAAAAGATCGGCAGCGTCAAAGGGTTGTTTGTTTCATTGTAGAAAAATGAAATCTGTACAAAAAATATTTTATAGTATTTTTAGGTGTTTGGCTTAATGTAAAATAATGTAGAACAAAATTTTTTCTAATCCTTGCTGGTCCCCCCTAGAGGTTCATTTCTTATTTTGACTTCCACATAAGTGTTTTTTTATATAAATTAACATCAGAGAATTTGTACACTCTCTTATTTTGTTTTTCTCTGGCTTTTAAATGTATTAATGAGAACGAAGAAAATAACCCAAAGGGTCCGTTTGGTAACTCTAAAGTTTGTTGTCTAAAATCTTTTTTTCCATGTCTGGTGTTTTACCTTGTAGAAAAAAACTGCTGAAAATAATTAAGAGTTGAGATCCTTTTTTGTTTGCTAAACAAATCTAACCTCACATCTGAATATGGATTTCTTTTATCAAATTATATTTTTTATTATAATTAGTAAAAAATAGTGGATTAACGGGCTTGGCTTGGGCCCATGCTACCAAAGCCCCACCTCCTCTGGCATTAGGCTGGCCCGATCAAGCCCAGTGGGCCCCATTTAGCTAAAGTTACTTCAAAATCTTAAAAATAACATGTATAATGAAAAAATTCTGCCTTTTTGCATCTACTACTTTTTAAATGTTTATTGTATGCTAACCAAGGAAAACCTGTTAGGTTGAAGTCCAGACATTCACCACTATTACACTAGAGCTATTGCAATCCAAACATTCACCAATAGAACACTAGATAGAGAACCAATCTCTCTCACTCTCTCCTCATATCAAAGCGTCATTGAGAGCAGTGGATGTATATCTATGTTTCTTTCTCCATTTTCACAAGTTTCGCCATCTCTATTTGAGCATGTATATCAAAATGACCATAGGCAGTGATTCTTGTCATCATTTCATTTTGATAAAATAGTTTCATTACAACATAATTAGTGTATTATACAATAATATCTTAGCTAAAAGCTCCCAAAACCTACACTACCAAAAGGGACACCCCTTTGTCTTGCTCTACTTCCTGTAGCCTACGCAAAATAGTACATTGCAGCATCGTCTGCCACTCTGATTGAGCGCATAGGCTTTGCAAGGGACAAATCATGTTTAGCAAGTTGTAACATCGCTCCACCGAGAGATAATCTTTTACTGCCTGGTCTAGTTGAAAAACTTGGGACCTTTTTTGCACTATGCAGTTTTGAAGGGCTCGGTTTAGTCTCGAAAAGTGCCTCCTACTCTACTATCAGCTGACCCTGGAACCTTTTCTGATCCTGCATTAAACCAAGATATATTTTTTTCAATATTGGTGCCTAGCTACTCAGATACACTTTGGAGGCCAGTGGAATTCCTCATCATTAAAAATGGGAGACCTGTTGTCTCCGACGCTCTTACTCTTTTTCTTGCCTCAGGATTGTGTATTCTTCAAGCATTGAGAGGAGTCTAATTAACCTGCATTATTTGGTGGAAGATCAACAAACTCAGCTTTGCAACCACATCGTACAAAATCTGAAAACCATCTATCAAGGTCAGTGGTTACGCCATCGTATGTGAACTTGATGCCTTTTTCCCTTTCCCATGCTATAGTTTTGGCAATCAAAGCATCTACCATCGCTGCCACCAGTGATAAGTCACAAGAAGCAAGAAGTAATCAATTTACTGGTTATAAATTGCACCAACATGGAAAGTTAAATGCATGGTTGATGCCGTTAATATTTTCCATATCCTATTCCTGAATAGAAGGCTCTGGCAAAGAACTTGAAACTAAAACCTCCTACTGAAATGCAAAATGCCTACCTGGAATCTTGTTGACACAGAGCACGGGCCTTAGCCCGCTTCAGCACCAGGTGGGCCTTTATGTACCAAAAGGGACAACCCCTTTGTATTATAGACAAAAAGGCGTAGAGGATCTTGTCTCCTCATTCCATATGTGATAATATTGTTAAGGTCACTTCATATGCCTGCTTGGCTACGCAGAATCTCACATTGACAGGGGTTTTATAATTATGCTCAAGACCTTAAGTATCTGCTTGTATCTTGAAAACTTCTCATGCTCTTCTAGAATCAATCACATTCAGAGTTGATTGAGTTACCCACTACTGACTTCAGGTTATTTTCAGGGGATCCATTCAAAATGTCATACCGATCGATGGCAAGAATAAATATGTTGGGTTAAGCGTCGAGGAACGCGCGCCTTGGCGCAGTGGTTCACCCTCACTGCCCCAGGCGGAGAGGTCGCGAGTTCGCTCTCGCCCTGCAGTTGGGCGGGCGGTAATTGGCTTGCGGATTTTTCACCTATTTAGGGTGGGCTTCTTGCCCCCTTTTCGGCAGCCTTCTCGCGCCTGTTGCGCGGACTTTTCTCCTTCAAGTGTGCTTCCTATCTCTTTGAGGTTTATTCCGATTTGGCTTCGGGCCGGCTCAAACCCTTCACCTCTGGAGTTAGGACCTTCGTCCAGTTCCACTGGGCTACCGTTCCAAAAAAAAAAGAAAGTTAAGCGTCCAGATTAAAGTGAGATCATTCACATAATAAAATTTCAAGCAATCCAAATAACCTCTATTCTATGTAAGATTGAAGCGAAAAATCTGGTGAAGATATCAGGTAAGACAATACGTTCCAACAATGTTGTCATGATTATGCTCCAGCATAAATGGTATATAAGTTCATAACTTTTATTGTTTACAATGTCTAAAATATTTACAGTAAGGCAGCTTTTACAACCAAATTATAAGCAGAACTTACGCTACATATTTCCCAAAATTGTGGCTTCGTGCCCAATTGTTATCTCCTGCAGGCAAAAGAAATGTGCCTAGTGTAAAAATGATATCCAGATGACGCATATGTTGGTAACAATATCAAGATTAATATTAATAGAGAGCTATATGATACTAGTAATCAAATATCCTCCAAATGCAACAATATTATGTAAGATAGGTCATGCACATCCAAAGCTTTATGATACTATGTTGGAGATCATCCTATTTAAAGAAATCCCATTTCGGGGTTATAAAGTAGGGTACACCAATTACAGTTGTGGCACATTCAGCATCCTTGAAACCTAGCATGCTAGTTTTGATGATAATAAAACTACATTAGTAAATTAACTATGCGTTCACATGTGGTATATACATTATATTGAACTCATAGAGTCCATGAAGAAGAGGCCAACATGATATGGAAGTTACCAAAGATGGGGCCACGCATATGGATCTTACGAAGCTAGAAGATGCAGTTCAAAATCCTCAGAATAGGGCAACAGTCGACCAATTAGAAGCAAACAGTCGACCATTTGTGTTAGAAAAATGCCCACATACTGAACTTTCTGAGTTTGAAAATAGAGTTCAAATTCATTGATCTTTATGCTGGTAGCTGGAATTGTCATTGCAACCATTTGATATTTTACTTACCTATTATGCTTCCTCCTGTAAAACTTTTGGATTCTCTTAAATCTATTGTCTCTTGATTTTTGTCGCAGGAATATCTCAATCGCCACAAAAGTTTAATTTTGACATTAGAAGGGTATGTTATCTGTGATCCATGGTTGGTCATTAGAAGGACCTGTTACTTGGAATCTATTCAGATGCGGGGTATGTTACCGGTGATCCGTGCTTGATCATTAGAAGGAGCTGTTGTATCTGACGTTTGGGAATGACTCTACATTAGTGCATCTTAAGCTCTAATAGCCTAATGATACTTTGAGACTTTTTGTTTCTGACAGGTACCAAACTTGCAGCAAGACTGTGCCAGGTTCACTACGCCACGAGCAGCACGATGCTGATACTTTTGCTGCTTGGATAAGAATGAGCTTTTATGGACAAACCAGATATTGTACAATCAAGATTTTGGATTAGTATTCTAATATTCTAAAAAATACTCATGTCTACCTTCAACATGTTATCCATGGTGATCCTTTCTATTGCAGTTATTTGAGAACTATGTTTGATGATAACTCTTATGTGTGCAGGGCATTGATTATCTCAAGTATGACAATTGCAACGGAGGCTCAAGGCCATCAGTGCAGTAATCTATTTTTTGGAACTCCTTGGAGTTCCACTTACAGCATCTGCTTTCTATCCATTTCTATGGTCTATTACGTATTAACGACTTGAACTTTAGGGTCCTCTTGTTTATTATGATTCTGTTCAAATATTTAGGTATCCTATTACCTAAATATAAATTCTCAAAGTGATAACCTAATTGATCACCAACCTGGGCAACAAGCCCCTGTTTGATTGACCATGTGCACAATCCCTGACCCATGTAGTCCAGAGGCGAGAGGCGACCGAGGCGACCACGGGGTCACCTTAGCCTCAAACACCTAGGCGATGGCCTAAGCGTTTGAGGCGACATTTTAAAAAATATATATTTATAATTTACTTATTATACAAAATGTCAAAAACACAAATATAATCATACATAATGACATATTCATTCACTCGAATTATCAAATATAACCAAATAGTTTTAAATCAAAATTAATTGAAATAAATTTTAATCATTTAAAGATGTAATCAACAAATTCTTGGATATTTTGCTACTAATTAATATCCACCATAATGAAAGTTTATCAATGAAATGCTAAGCAAACACAGTATAAATGTATAAATGTAAGGTAAATAAGTCTACTACAACATTTAAATATTCCTTAAGAAAATAAGTAGCCAACATTTCCAAATAAGGCTAACAAGCCTATAAATACATTCCTTTCACAACTCGCAAGCCTCATTCATTCATCACTCTCAGAATCCTTATCTTGCTCAAGTGGAAGTTCACCCTCAGAGTCCTCTGTTGTATCATCAGACCCAACTTCAAGCTCATCAATAGACTCTAATGTGAAACTAGTTGCAACCGCTTTCTCCTTCCCTAAACAACGTTTCTTTGATGTTGTCCTTGTATGTGGACTTTCTTCTTTACCAATCCTTGCAGCAATCTCAACATCTAACCATGTGAGGTCCTCATCTTCATGTACAACATCTTCATTATCATGGGGATGTGCTATCCAGTCATTACAATACTCAATATCTTCCAAGCTTATAGGATCAAGGTCACTTTGTTGGAAACATAAAAAGCGATCTCGAAGGCGTTGGTTGTATTGCACAAACACGAGATTCAGCTTCTTTTGCTCCAACCTATTCCTTTTCTTAGTGTGCACCTAGAAAAATAGCATTATTAGATTAATATAGAATAGAAAAACATAAGATGTATTATTGAATGATAGTTAATAAAAATCTAAACATGTTCAAATGTACTCTAATTGTGTTCACAACTAGATGCACTACAAGTGAGGCTCAAGATGCGAATGGTCATCTTTTGCAGATAAGGAGTTTTGCTCCCAAAATCCACCCATCAATTAACTACATAAGACATCCAAATAGTATTTAATTTTCACATCAAAAACATTTCTCTCCCAAAGAAGCCCATAGCAGTCCTATAACACACCAATTCTTCGGTAATCTCATCTTGTACATTAGGATCAGGAACTAACTTCTCAATGACATCATATAGTCCTTGCTTCACTTCATCATCAGAATCAATATCTGGATTTACATAATAGAATTGAGGGTTAAGGTAGTATCCAGCTGCATGTAAAGGACGATGAAGCTGAAAATCCCATCTCCTATCAATGATCTCCCAAAGTGGACCATACTTGTCCACTTTTACATCCAGAACATTTTTGATACTTCCTTTCGCGCGTTCCATGGCTTCATAAATGTAACTCATTGATAGCTTCTCTCTGTCAACCAATCGCAGAACCATGACAAGGGGCTTGAATATCTTTAGTGCATAAATAACTCCCTTCCAAAACTGAGTCTTCAAAATTATATCTTGTGCTTTCTTTCCTTCAGTTTTTATTGTCCACTTATTATTGGTTGTCCATTCACTAGACGTAAACATTCTTCTCAAACCATCTTTACAATCTAGCAAACTTTGCAGGTTCAAATAATTTGTGCAAAGCGGGTCACAGCTGCACGGATAAGATTCTTTTCATTTGTATGATTCCTCATTATAGCAACCACCCTCGTATGTACATAAATAAGTGTAGTAACCATCCTTGTCCTCCGAATAGTTGACTTGATTGGAGACACCTTTGAAATGTCCTTCAATATCAAGCTAGGCAGTGGGCAGCACATGGTGTCCAAAATAAGTGAAGGCGGGCTGCCATCAACATTTTTCCTGCAGCAACATAACTTGCTTCATTATCCGTGACAAACTATATCACGTTCTCCACACCAACCTCTATGACTATCTTGTTCAATAAGTCGGCCAACAACTTTGCATCTTTAAAATATTGAGATGCATCAATAGACCTCAAAAACACAGTTCCAGTAGGTGACTTGATCAAAAAAATTATCAAAGTATGCCCTTTCCCATCTGTCCATACATCAGACATGATAGTACAACCAAACTTCACCCAACTGGCTTTTTGTAAATCTACTAATTCTTGAGTCTTTTGAATCTCCTTTTGGAGAAGGGTCTAACGAACTTCATGGCAGCTAGGCCCTTTCAATTCTGGACCGAATTGTCCTATAGCTTCTAACATTGTTTGGAAACTATTTAGACGCACGGTACTGAATGAGATTCCAGCTTGATACATCCACCTAGCTATGTATTGCATGACCCTTTCAGGATTAGGAGTACAAAATCTATCTAAAGGACCTTTCATCCGAGGAAGCTTTGAAAGAATGTCATCAACTTGATTCACCTCAAAAGATGAATCTTTGAAAACCAAATCTCTAAAAATATCATCTCGACTTTCTGCTTCCCTAATCAAACATTTCTTTTCAATCCTTTCTTGTTTTGATTGCTCCATATATTGTTTAATTTCTTCTTTTGCCTCTGGTGTCACCTTCAAGTAAGCTGTCACATTTGTAGAAGTCCCTGCTAGATGTTGTTTCAACCGGTGGATCCCCCCTTTACAATCTCTCTGACAAAAAATGCATTTTACCCAGTCCCTATTATTTGGATTCACCAAAGTACCATATTTCCAGTCTGGATCTTTATTTCTCCCCTTCCCTTCGATAGACCCTTGATTAGACGAATGAGACGAACCTCCGGTTGGTGTGGTCATCTTAAACAAATAAATCAGTGTCCACAGTCCACCTGTAAACAGTAAAGACAGAGAGAGTGAGGCAGACATAGAGAGTGAGGGTGGGGGGTAAGAGACAAAAAGAGAGAGTGATGGTCGGGGAGAGTAAGGGTGGGAGGTGAGAGACAGACAGAGAGAGTGGGGGTCGGGGGTGACTAGTGAGAGCCAGACAGAGAGAGACAGAGTCAGATAGATTGAGAGAGACAAAGAGACAGAGAGAGTGGGGGTGGGGGGTAAGAGACAGACAGAGAGAGTAAGGGTCGAGGGTCAAGGATGAGGCAGACAGATAAAGTGAGGGTGGGGGGTAAGAGACAAACAGAGAGAGTGGGGGTCGGGTGTAACGACCCGCCACCCTATAATCGGGGATCCGATTACTAAATGGGTACCGAATCATTAAATTTGGAGCCAAACCAGGATCTCGATAAGTCTGGGAAATAAATGATAAACTAAGCTAAACATCCACATCACATCGAATTGTAAAGGAAGTGCAGAAATTAAAAATTATTACAATTCGACTTGACTCAGCAATTAATTACATACTCCAACAGAAAAGAAATAATTAAGCGTACAGGCCATAAAAAGAAATAACAACTACATCGGGGCATACCTCGGAACAGCGGCTGTTGGCGTGCAACCCAAGGCAACACGCTCCTCGCTACACTTACCTGGAACCCTCACATGAAAACCGCAGAGGGTGAGTCTTATAGAAATAGACTCAGTAGGGATCCTCCGATCCCCACCACCCACTCACACACCCACAAGTGAAATACACAATTATAGACAATTCAACTAAATAAAGCAGTAAACACAATTCCTATATTTCGATATAAAACATATGCATTTATAACAGTAACAAGTACGATTTTGAAACTACCCTATCACGGAGTCCACAACTAGCGTTTCGGCTAAACACACAAGTCACACGACCGAACGCGGAAAACACCGACTCGCTAAGACCAAACAACAACCCCTCGGATAGCGCACTGGCTACTCCGGCCTGACCTGGCTCAAGGTAGTTCTGCTTCCCCCAGCACGAGTGACACTCCGAATGTACCACTCCCACACCGGTACTAGCTATACCTCAGGATACACCAGGTGACCCTCTCTCTAGGCGTCACCTCACTACTCCCACACCGGCGCCGTGTCACTCCCACACCGACACGAGGTGCCTAAGCGCTAACAACTGTCACTCTAAGCCTACGATCGCACAAAACGCAACACGGTGCGATCCGATCACGTAGAAATCATCGTCCTCAAGTATGATTTCAAGCATGCAATTAACCAAACTATCTATCAATGTAAACACATGTTAATTGCAGGAATTAATGAGGTTCCATCTTGAATCGCGTCGCCCAAGGCCGACGTCATTCAAGACTCCTAAACTGGTTCATGTGAAATCTGGCCTCGGAAGATGGCCTAAAACACGTCGTTCAAAGGGGTCGCCATTTAAATGGCGTCGCTGTCTTTGGACGCCATTCAGTCCAGAGACAGAGTCTGTTATGTGGGGTTAAATTGCGTCGTGTGTGGAAGCCGCCTTTTTAAATGGCGTCGTTGTCCCTAGACGCCATTTAACCCTGATAGACAGGCTCTCCTCCGGCCTCCCCCGAGTTAAAAAATGGGATTTCTCCCCCAAAATCACACAAAACGCCATAAAAATAGAGAGGGAGGAGGAGAAACTAAGTACCCATTAAAAATCCACAATTCCTCATTACATGCAATTAGTATTTTCACCTCAAAAATCTCCTAAACATTCTCCAAAGCGGGAAAAAACATAGTTTTAAAGAAAACGTCGTGAGGATCGTAACCCTACCGGTTACTCGAACTCCTCCAAGCTCCAAGCTGCCGAACCACCACGCCACACGCCGCCGCCGGTACCGCCATTGACTCCGTTACTCCACCGGGACGTCGGCCGCTGTCCGGAGAGAAATGCGCCGCGGAGGAAGTGGTGGTGGTAGTAGAGGAAGTTAGGAGGTTGATGGAGTGGAGGGAGAGGAGGAATGGGGAGAGGAAAGGAAGGAGAAGGGGGAAAAGAAGCCAGAGGTTCGAAGGGAAGAGAGGAGAGAGAAGATAAAGGAGAGAATGAGGGAAAGGAGGGAAGGTTCGCGGGGTCAAACCGAAGCTAAATAAAACGCGTTGTCCAAGGTCGACGCCAATCAGACGACAAGACGGGTCGTACGCTAACATACCAGGGCCGTACTATGAATGGCATCATCCAATCAAGACGTCGTTCAGACGATAAGAACAGGCTTGTACACCCGCGGCCCAAAACCAGCCCACGTGGCACAACCTAAAACGCGTCCACCTCACTGGATGCCGTTTGAACCACGTCTCGCAAGCTCGACGCCAAAAAGAACATAAGTCCTATGTTGGGATCCGGGCGCGACGCGAAGAACGCATCGGAAATGACGAACAAAATGTTATCCCGCCCGATGCCCGCTGATCCGATTCGGAACGAAAAATGCAAACCAAAAAATTCGGGTGTAATCAGATTACCGTGTGCGGATTCGAATCCGCTTCTGTCTCGATTCCGTCAAGGCGATGCTGCGAGCCGCACAAGTGTCCGGCCTCCAGCGGTATCCACACGATCCTCCGGAGTGGTTCGTCCTCGCTCCCTCGTCGGTATCAGCTCACTCGCTGAAAATCCGTCACCGCAACAATTGCCGAAAATCCGCCGACAGGAATTCCCGACTTTCGGGAATCGCGCGTGGCGGAGACGAAGACAGTCCCGACGCCTCGAATGGGGCGCCCAAAGGAGGAGAGAGAAAAGGGGGGATGACAGGCAGCATGGGGAAATCCTGGAGCTTGGCCCAGGGTTTCTCAAGAGCGCGTATATATATATATATATATATATATATATATATATATATATATATATATATATATAAAGTCTGCGCGACTTTTCACAAAAATACCTGAGTTAATATAAATCCCACTTAAGTACCACCGACTGAGAATCTTATTGCGTGTGACCCTCTAGGCCCATTAACCAGTCTGGTTTTCAGCCCATTAAGTCCAATAACTGGTTATTGACTTATTGTAATTAATTAATATCTATATATTAACTAATTACTTAACTGAATTCACACCGCATGTAAATTCGGTCGGACTTCCGATCAAATTGGGTGCCAAGCAACACCGCATGATCTCGGAAGGTAATGGGGTTCAGCAACCCACTCATGGAACCTGTCCGTCCACAGTTACCGCGTGGCTATAATCCTTCGTTCGCACAATGCTCTCAAGTTAACCTAGGATATGGTCAACTGTCAAATCCTAGATGGTCAACTCACTTGAATCAGACTCCGCTGTATAATATCGGAAAACATCTTTTCTGATATTGTTTCTGCTCTAGCTAGAGACTCCTGCGAATCTATTCTAGAGCATTCTCTCTCCAGTTACCTGAGAGCAAATGATCCTTTATTGAACACACAATCACCTTCGAAGGTCTTCCGCTGGACCCGATCCTTGACTATTAGAGATTCCGTGGATAGGGATTCGTAGGTCAAGGTCAAAGTCTAGAAGTCCACCGACAAGGTGTCTTTGGTGTCTCAAATCCAAGGATCAACCACGCCACTGTGACGATGAATCAAGCCGATTGACAGTCAGGTAAATTACCATTCGGCGATTCATGTCGGATCAGTTCAGTGAACTCATTCTACAATGAACACCTACAGGTTTACCATTGTGTCTCCACATGAGTAACTAACAAGATCAGTCACCCTCATCATATGAGCTAGAATAACCTGTACTAGTCTTACCGGATGTTTGATGTCCTTCTCAAACATCCCATGACTAGGAACAATTGAGAATATGTAACGACCCGTCACCCTATGATCGGAGACCCGATCACTAAATGGGTGTCGAATCATTATCCAATGGTCTCACACCCGGATCTTATACACACATCTGGAGGAGTAAGCGTTAAACAAGGTTAAATATAACATTCACATGGACTATAAGGAATTACAGTGCGCAGGAAGGAAATTAATAATGTCCGTACACAGTCCAACAATAATTACATAGCCCAATAAATTAAATAAGTACAGGCAGAAACAAAGTACAACAACATCGGGGCATACCCCGGAACTAAGATAGCTACTGGTCCACACACCAAGGAGAACACCACTCTCCGCCACTCGCCACGAGGTCCACGCCTGAAACCGCAGGGAGTGAGCCACACCAGAATTGGGCTCAGTAGGGATCATCCGATCCCGTGCCTCCCACTCACACACCCACAAGTGCAATAACAAAGATACAGGTGATTAAGGCAAGTAAAGCTATAACACACTACTCCTAGATCTCGATACGAACCACATGCATTTGAAATGTAATAAGCATATTTCTAGAATCATTCTATCAATGAGCCAACAATTCGCGTCTCGGCAAAACACGCCAACCACGCCTCCGAAAGTGGGAAACACCGACCATACAACCGAAAGTGGGAAACACCGACCACACAACCGAAAGTGGGAAACACCGACCCACTGAGACCAAACAGTAACCCCTCGGATAGCGTGCTGGCTACTCCGGCCCAACTAGCTCAGGTGGTTACTCCTTCCCCCAGCACGAGTGACACTCCAAAGGTACCACACCCACACCGGTACTAGCTAACCCCGGGGTTCACCAGGTGACCCTCTCTCTCTAGGCGTCACCCCGCCCACGCCCCCACCGGCGCTGTGCTCCACCCACACCAGCACAGGGGGATAAAGCGCTACAACTGTCACTCTAGGTCCACAGTAACACAAAACCTGGCACAGTGCGATCCGGTCACGTGAGAAGTCCGCGGTCGCACGACACACAATGCAGTGCCATCCGGTCACGAAGAATCCATCATCGTCGAGTGTATTTAAAGCATGCATTTAACCAACTATCTAACAGTGTAAACACATTTTAATGGCATGGATTAGTGAGATTCTGTCTTGAATCGCGTCGCCCAAGGCCGACGCCATTCAAGCATCCTAAACTGGTTCATGAAATCCCGGCCTAAGAATATGGCCTAAAAAGCATCGCCACAGGTAGCCGCCTTTTAAAACGCGTCGCTATCTCTCGTCGTCTATTAGCAACCGAAAACAGAGACAGGCAACGGTTGATTCTCTTAAAACGCGTCGTCCTGGGAAGCCGTCTTTTAAAAGGCATCGGTGTCCTCAGACGCCATTCACACCAGAATCCGAAACTTGCAGAAACCTTAATCGGGGTGAGTTCTGCCTAAATGGTGTCGTACTGTACCGTCGCCATTCTAAATGGCGTCGTCCAGCCACGACGTCATTTAGCGCCAGAAACCCCAAGCTGACAGAACCTCACACAGGGCGATTTCTGCCTAAATGGCGTCGTGCAGTCCCGTCGCCATTCTAAATGGCGTCGTCCATGCACGACGTCATTTAGCACCAGAAATCGGGTTCTGCAACTCTACCCGAGGGCTCCCTTTCACCGCCAATTCCAACCCAAAATGCCCAAGAAGGGGAAAACGGAGAAGGAAATCGAATCACCATTTGAAGCCCATAAATCCTCATGCATAGAAACCCCCATTAAACACCCTAAACATGCTCATTCTACCCCAAACACATCATGCTCCACATGGAAACTACGGCTGAAACGACTATAATTCATACAAGGTTCGTCCCCCTACCGGTTACTTGAACTCCTCCTCGCTCCGTACCGCCAAACCGCCGCATCGCAGACCGCCGCCGGCACCCCCGAGGACGTCGCCACTCCGCCGGAACGTCGGCCGCCGCCCGGAGAAGGAAATGTCGTGAAGGAAGTGGTGGTGGTAGTGGTGAGAGGTAGAGAGGCGTTGGAGTGGTGGAAGAGGAAGAAGAGGAAGGGAAAGGGGAAGAGAGGGGTCGGAGGAGGCGGAGAGGGGGAGGAGAGAGAGTGAGAGGGTGAGAATGAGGGAAAGAAAGGAAGGCTCCCAGGGTCAATCCGAAACAGGGTAAAACGTGTCGTCCGAGACAAACGCCTATCAGATGACAGGACGGGCCGTACTGACAGAAGCTCTAAAACGCGTCGCTCGCCACCGACGTCGTTCAGACGACAAGACCGGCACCGTACACTGACATCGCAGGGTCGCAGTCTGAATGGCGTCGTCCATCACGGACGCCGTTCAGACGACAAGACGGGGGCCGTACTCTCGCGGCCCGAAACCCGCCAACGTGGCGCCCACGTGGCACAACAGCAACAGACCTAAATGGCGTCCACCCAGCAAGACGCCGTTTGAAAGGCATCGTGCAGGACAGACGTCATTCAGAAGAAATTCTCAAGACCCCTCAGAGTCCAAACCAGGGGATCCAGTCCGAAACCGACCAGAAAACTGAGCCCGAAACCTCAGTCCTTACAGAATATGTGTTTATAAGCCATCAGTCTCATTATTATGATCTCACCATAATCTGATGACTATTGCACATATTCATGGACTTTATTATACGTAATTATTAATATGCCAATCTATATAATGAATTTAATGCCATTGATTAGTGAACTAGATTGAAATAGGTGTCTTGTGATTGACTTAGAGGACACCTATATCCATCAATCTCCCACTTGGACTCAAGCTAATCACTTTCGCATTTGATCTCCATCAAATCTAGGTGATGCTCACATAAAGTTTGTGACTAAGACTTGGTCAGATATATGCTAAATTATCTAAAGATGGAATATTTTCCATTACGTTATTTCCTTTTATCCTTTATCTCCGAACTTGTGAAGGAGCCTCAGAATGTTCTGCAACTTCTAAAAAGACCATGGCTCGATCACATAATTGATCGCTCCCACTGCTGTCCTACAACGATAGGATGGTATCAGAGACCTTTTAGAACTACATCTAGTTTAGGGATGAACCTTTTTCATCCATACTGTTCTGATAACAGTATCACTTGTTTATGTCGTCACCTTAATATCGAGTTCTAGATTGGAACCCTTCTAATCCTTTCTTTCTATTAGAAGGTTAAGTCCATTATTTGACTTGAAATTTGAGTTAGTGTGATCTCATAGTTTCAAATCATCCTTTCCATATACATGAATGCATCATTAGCACTTCCCAAGTGCTTAATGATTCATTTCACTCATGTATCCTTTAAGGAACTTTTTCTCTAAAGGAATAAATTACATGTCTTTACAATTGAGACTTATTATGAAATTTATGCCAAATATTTTGACATACAAGTCAATATAATATCTCCACCGATCTATCTTAATAGATTCGTATTTTCAATACGTGGAATATTATAACTAAACCTATTATGGAGGAAAGCATGGTTAATAATGCTTTTACTGATAGTAACATCCCGATGTCATTCTCAATGACTTTGATATTATTATCACAAAGCATTACTAAAGCGATTGTACTCCCACTATCTCTTTTGAACACACACACAATCTGTGATCATTCTTAATGATCACGTAGTATTTGACCATTAAGTCAAAACCTTTATTACAACTTAGAAAGCTTTAGTTTGAATCAAAATAATCTTTGAAATCATAACTTGCTTCCTGGATATTCTAAAAGCCTTAAAGGTGTATCATATACATCTTTTCCTCAATCACATTAAGAGAATGCTTTTAATATCCATCTGTCATCATCTCAATATAATGATAGGCAGTATTGACAAGTAGAATTCTAATAAACTTATCAATCTCAAAATTGTAATGATAGATAACACTATTATCATAGATTTTAGATCATAATCTATTTTTGAGCTCCTCTCATCTTACTAAATCAGATATGTCAAACATATCCTTTTAGTCACTGAGAGAATCTCAAAAATCTATAAAGCACTCTGATGTGTGTTATTAGTGGTTCCAAAACAACTTATAGATTATCTAATAATCTTATGTTAACTTGTAAATCTAAAACATCTTCTAGTTTTATCAGCTCACACTGTCTTCTCTGAGGATATATTCCTCTTCATAGAAGACAGCTTTCAGGACGATAATTATTTCATTATCGCCTGGCCAATAAATGTAATGTCCAAACTCTTTAGATATTTTACAAATTCACATCACAGTATAACTTGACTTTAAAATCAGGTTTGTTCATAATTCACATCTCATATGAATTATTTGGTTTCCATATCCTATATGGATACACACTGACTTATTTAGAACCTCTATAAAGTATGGACATCTAATGATCATACTCATGCTCAAAAGAATATAAGAATTAGAAAAAACTTATTATGTATTGTATCATATCTTAATAAGGTGCAATTCCTCATTCTATCATATTACTATAATGTACAATGAGGATCAATCGAGCGAGAATACAATTATCATTTTAATGATTTATGTGAATCATATACTTAAGTATTAATTTCTTCGATCAAATCAAAGATTCTAATACTTCATATTGATCTTATACTTTATTCTTTCATATGCATTCGTCTTGTACTTCAGTAAGTACATACAGTCGAATCATTCTAAGAGTAAACTATAAGGTAAGTCAATAGTAGTGATTATCTTTGGCCTTTGAGCTGTTTATATCAATATGCATCAGCGTCAATAATTTCTTATTATACAATCCTATGTACAATACCATAGATAATCAGGATTCACACAGTTCATTTCTATAGGAGACTTGTGAATATTCATCACATGAAATGTCACTTCAAGAATCTATAGTGTATTGACTGATTTGAACAACTATTGTTCCTTCTCAGTTAACATTATTCACTTTTATAATTCTTGATATCTCATGCAACTAAATAACAATTATTCAGTTTCATATTAGACTCCTATAGACATACAAATATTTACTGTCTGACAGTAACCTATGATTATCATGAGCAATTGTTGAGTCTAACTCAACACTTGCATTCTCTCGATTTTCTTTTACTTGTCTAAGTTTGCACATTATCACAGCTCTGAGAATCATTTTCCAATATCTCATATTGGATACGCTAATTCTCCAATAGACATGCAAAAGTTGATAATAAGAATATATGAGACTTCTTTCAAGTTTCATATTCATTTTGCTTTTACCAGTATCCTTATATTGATTGCAGTGGGAGAACTGCTACTTCTCTATCTCAGCTGACTTTCCTTTATCCTTTTCAGGTGTGGATTCGATCGTTTAAAATCTTACCACTTGCCTTTCTCAAAGGCACATTATAAATATCTCTTCATCTTGGTCTATCCAAATAAGAGAATTCATGACAATCAATGCCTTTCAGAAAGACATACCATGAGTACCTCTTCACCTTGGTTTATCCAAGTAAGAAGATTCATGATATCTGATTAGGATAGTAACTTTCACTCACCCCTAAAGACATTCTTTAGAGTTTTCTAGTCAGTCTGAGTATGAGAAGTATTGGCATCCAACATGCCAACATCTCGAATAAACGACATATTAGTGAATCGAAAAAAATAACGTGATTTAAGCAGATAGTTCTAATAATTTAATTATGGTCTTTTATCTTGAATTATTTCTCACTATTTTTTGACGGACTGTATAACCTTCAGGTATACAGAACGGAAGACTCCGACGGCCTCCTAGTGAGGATGAGAATCTCGAAGAATCATAGTATGACCTCGGGTAAACACATAGTATCATACCATTATCCCAGAGCAACCATCTCATGGTAATTGCAACTCTTTGCAATATCCGATCTTATTTCGGCTCCCAGGTCTTTAATGGTCCCAGATAAACACAGTAGACCATTATCCCTGGTCTAAGCTTTACCATCAATACATGACAGACTAGAGTAAGAATGTAGCTCCCGGATAAACGCGAGGATAACTACACCGTTCCTCTATTCCAATCTCAAGGCATCAAGATGCCATAGTTAATAGGCCTTTCATCAGATGGTGACAGATCTCGGGTAAATACGTAGAAACTGTCATCATTGAATCAAGTTCTAAGAACTATATTGATGGAGAGCCACGCAGTACATTCTCAATGACTCGCGCTCCGGCTTAGACTTTATGTTGAAGGTTTTGTTTATATTAAGTTGGTCTCATCCTAGGTGATAGTTTATAAATATATCAAATATATTTAACTATACCTAGATATTAGCAATCGATTCATAATAAAAAACTAAAAGCATGCATCATCCATACATGTTCATTATGTAGTCATGGACAGCACGGTGATTAACTGGAACCAAACAATTAATCACCAAAACTATATAACATTTATATAATCTAAACATGCAAACACATAGCCGCTAGTGATCTCATCTCCTGTCGCCTTCCTGGTTGCACTTGTGGATCATCCTCGCCTCTCTTCGGCCGGCGCGATCAATTACAAATATAAAACAGAATTTGAAATATTTTTAAATATAAATAAATTGTAAGAGAAAACCTTATGGCCGAGTACAATAATTGAGGGAGATAGAATTACAATAGAATGAGTGAGAGAGGGAGGCACGCAGTCTTCATTAATTAACACTTAATTAATGTACATCACATTCCATAACAATTCACAAAATCACACACCATCACATGATATGAAATTCCACAAAGTGCATGTCCATAACCACCACAAATTTTAACCATCCACACATGATAAAACACATCACATGAAGGCTAATTTTTTTAAAATATAATAATTTTGGTTTTCTTAAAACCCGGGTACCAATCAAAATTGGATAATTTTGGAATTTCGAAAATCTTATTTTCTAACATACAACAAATTGAATTTAAAGCATCAAACACATCAACATGTGCAAACATAGCTAAAATTAAAATTCTAAAATATTCCATACATAATTTAGAACAATTCTAAATTAATTAATCTAACACTTAGATTAATTTTAAATCACATCAATAACAATTACTAATGCGAAACAATCTAACATTTAGATACAATTAAAAATTCTCAAATAACATTTATAAAAGAATTTCTAATTCCAATTATAATTGATTAACAACTCCTTGTTAATAAACCCCTTTTATTAAAAAATATTTCTCAATAACATTTATTAAAAAATATTAAATAGAATATTTCTAAATTATAATAGTCTAACAATTAGACTAATTAAAATAGTCTTAACAACTCTTGTTAAGATATCCCCAAATATAAAATCTCTCTTAACAATCCATTGTTAAGAAAATTACCAAGACATTAATAATAACTTAACAAATGCCATTACAACTCTTGTTAATGGTTCTTGAGGCAAAATTACATCTTTAACAACCTTTGATAAAGTATTAATATTAATCTAACATTTAGACTAATATACTAAATTATTAAAATATCATAATTTATTAACCTAACAATTGGATCAATAAACAATGATATAATAACAATTGTTAATAAAGATCAATATCTTTAATTTGAACCTCAATAGAAAAATAAGATTTAATTAAGCATAAGTCTTAAAACAATTTTAAAACGATGCCTTAATTAATATCTTAAATTTGTTAACAGCATAATAGTCTTAAAACTATTCTAAGATAACATCTCAATTAATATCTTGATAATTAAATTTCAGTTTTAAAACACTTTTAAAACTTTAATCTTAATTGTATAAGATTATTTTGTTTCTTAAACCAGGAGATATTAAATATTAATCTTAAAACAAGTTTTAGATAGCATTTTGATAAAGTGTTAAATTGATCATTTAAAGGCAATCATACGCATCATACTCACGTTTTTATCTGTAAAATAGCATGAAATGATAGATAATTGCGTACCAAGTCCAACGGTACCAATTTTGTCAAATTCTGACTTAAAAATATCGTCATTTCATGTGATTAATGGAGTATAGCGCATTTGCGGTTTTTCGACAAAACCGAGACGAAATAAATAAATATAATGATATTTTTATGATAATGTGCTACTTTATATTTATTTTATGTGAACAGGACATGCCAATAATGCAGTGCAGTTGGTGGAGTTTCCGGAAATTTGGGGGAGGTTTAGGGTTCGAATTTCGCTAAATTCGACGTTATTTTGTCCAAAAGATTAAAGCAGGGGTAAAAACGTCATTTGAGACCCTAGTGTTGCCCTAATTCCACGGCCAAGAAGAACCCAAGAAGGGCCAGCTGCCTTCCTAAAGTCTACTTTATTTTTAAAAAAGACCCTCTGATTCCTTCTTTCTCTGGAGTTTCCCAAAACCCTCTATTTCCTTCTTTCTCTCCAATTTCCCAACCGCAGCCCTACTTCTTCTCTAGTTTCCTTCCCACGTCTCTCTTCCTCTCTATATTAACCTTCCTTCCCACAGCCCTCTCCTTAGACCGCAGCCTCTCTCCTCTTTCTCTCCGGTTCTCTCTTCCTCTTTTCAGCATCTCTCTCTCTCCGGTTTTCTCCTCTTCTCAGCCTCTCACTCTCTAATTCCCTCTCTCTCTCGGATTCTCCTCTCTCTTCTATTCTTTCTCCAGAACCCCAGCCCGCAGCCTCTCCTTCTCTTATTCTTTCTCAACCCCGCAGCCCTCCATAGCTCTCTCTCTCTCAGATTCCCCTCTCCAGCCGGTTACTCCTCTTCTCAGCCTTTCCGGTTTCTCTCGGTCTCTCTTTCTCTCCCTCTGTTCTCTCTCTCCGTTTTCCTCCTCCCGCAGCTTATCAGCCCCGCAAAACTCCCTCTCTCTCCCTGTCCTCCTCCGCCGTATCTCTCTTCCTCTCCTCCCATACGCCCTCTCTCGGGTTCTCTCTGCGCGGCAGCGTTCACAGCAGCTCGTCCACACATGCACGCCTACATCCAGCTTCTCCACGCGTTGCATGAAACGCGCCGGCCAGCAGCTGCTTCCGCACGTAGCCATGCATGCCCAGCTGCATCCCGACGTAACCGGCTGTGAGCCTCCATGCTTCACCTGAAGCTGCACCCAAAGCTCCTCCACGCAGAGAAGCCACCAGCAGCGCATCCCACACACGCCGGCAAGTTCCAGGTTGAAGCCTGCACCTCCACGTGCTGTCCAAGCTGAAGCCCTCCACGGCTGCACAGCCACGGGTCTCCAACAGCTTCAAAGCACCTACGCAACACACGTCTCAGCAGCTACCCTCCACCTGCATGCATGCAAGCAACCCAGCACATGCGAGCCAGCTGAAGCTTGCTGCACCTGCCGCCATGCAAGCCTCCACCACGTGTCAGCATCCCTCAGCCACCAGCAGAAGCACCTGCACGTTGCCAGCACCTCCCATGCATGTCCTCCACATGCTGCCCCAGTGAATGCATGCATGCACAGCCAGCAGCTCCATGCGTCAAGCCGCACCAGCAACTGCATCTGTCCAAGCACTCCAGCGCACTTGAAGATTGAAACACCCACTGCTTAAACTTGCCCTATTCTTATCATTTTTTATTTATTTTATTTTGTACTTCTTTTGGTTTATTTTAGTTTAATTAAATTAAGTTTTTGTTGCATAAAAGTCGTTTAGTTTAACATAGAAGTTATGTTATAATATTTTGTTAATCTCTCTCTTCTCAATTTTAAAATGTTGTTGTATTTGTGTTTTAAAAAAATTAGGTTAGTTAAATTCGTAAATTTAGTTTAACTTAATTAGGTAGTTAATTAATGAATTCAAATTCTCAATTTTTTTTAGATAATTAAAATCTAAGGTTTTCGAAATTAAAATCTTAATTCCCTGTGGATCGACTCGGACTCACCATTATTAATTTTCAAAATTGAATTTAAATGAACCGAATAAATTTAGATTGAACGTTCTTATGAGTGTTTAACGACGCACAATTTGGAACGATCAATTTTTGGCGCCGTTGCCGAGGAGTTAGATTTTTAATTTTGATTATCTTGGATTTAGTGTAATTATTCTTTAGCTAACCTTCTTTTTCTTATTTTTGCAGGTATATTGAAAAAAAAAAAAAGGAAAGCAAAATCATGGTAAGTGTGTTCCAACTTTCTATGTTTCAATTTCCTAACTTTAGTTAGTTTCCATTTTTGTAGTTTCTAGCTTAGATAGGTTTCCATTAACTAAAAAAAGGAACAAAAGAAGAACATCCAAATTTAAAAATCTTCTTTTCCAAGGTTAGAAACCTTCCATGTTAAGTCATGCATCATTTAGGACTGCATTTTTAGACTGTTTCCTTTCTTCTAAATTTTCATTTTGTTGAAGATTGCGGGGGACAAGGTGAGATTTCTACGTTCCGTAAATACCATGTTCATGCATTTCCATGATTGCATAGAACCCCTTGTTTGAATTGGTTGTGCACTTCACATAAAAATATCTTAAGGGCAAGTCCATTAACAAAATAAGGTGGGGATTTGATTACCCTTCCTTGGCCCAAAAACAACCACCCCTTGCACTCTTTCACTAACCCAAGCCCATTAAAAGTGAGTAGGAATTCAATTTAGGGTTCACAATGAGATTTGGGTCTAGCTTGAGCCCACTATCACTTTTGGAGACCGGTGTCTAAGGCTAGAGGTCAAATGGCAAACGCCTAAGTGGGTCGGTGGTTCTTTAATTAGGTCCCTACGAAAGTAGGGGAGCCTCCCACCACCCCACCTCTTACCTGGCCGATTGATAATTGTGAGGGTGGACTTGAATTAAACCGAGATTAATTTGTGAGAAACACATCATGTAGGCTAATTTAACCATAGTTGTCTTAGGAATAATTGTGTGCTAACTTGTTTGCATCACTAATAAAAAATAAAAATAAAAAGATTTTCAGCATGGAGTGGACTCAAATGAACCAATTTCTTGGCCCATGTTTTAATACCATCACACCTTTCCCTCCACCACCTAATATGGATTTGACTCACAGATTAGATAAGCTAGACAACTTGACCCACACAATTGATCAATTTCTAGTTTTGGGCCCAGAACCGTCCTCATCTTCCACACAATCATATACCTATCAAGAGAGATGCCCCATTTGGGCCAATCAGGATCATTATGATACCCCACCTACTCTTCAATTTCCACCTCACCAGGCCCAAGCTCCAAGTCTAGCTATCCAAGACTTCTCAGATTGGGCCCAATTCCAAGTCTACTCTAGTGGTTTGGCCCACAATCATGGACACTCCGATTATCCATTGTCCACAAGCTCTTGTCCACCTTGCTTCCAATCAAATTATTCGACATATTCTTATTCTTCGCAGTCTGATTATCAGCCCAATTATCCGCATCCTCAAGATGATCAATTCATGCAACTTGAACAAATAGTCTTGGCTCAACAACAAATCATTGGTAGAATGCAGGCCCTAGTTGACTGTTTGACTGAAACTAATCTAAGGATGGATTTAGAAGAAGTGCTTAGCAAGCCCATTGAAAATCTGCAATCTTTTTCACCTGATTTTGACCAACAAATTAACTCACAAATTCAACTTGAAATCGCTCAACCCGGAAATGGTCACATCATGCCTGATCTTGAAAACGGAGAGAATCTTAAGGAGTTGTATCAGGTGAGAATAGGGAATGCTAGCATGAATCAATCTATGAAAAATCCTGAGACTGGTCAACAAGATGCATCCATGATCATACCTGTTTGTCCTGAGGAAAGCTTAAGTGATAGAAAAGGAGAAGGGGAAGTGAGTGATCTTTTAGAGGTTAATCCGGATTTTGAACACTTCATGTTTCCCACAGTGGAAGTCAATATACATGCTAGTCCGAACCTCGAATATTTTTCCTTCCCAATAGAGAAAGTGGATATTCTGGAAGATATATACCAGGTGGATAGAGAGAAGATGGAAAACCCTCAGACTGACCAGCAAAGTGAATTCACGATCACACCTATCTCTCTTGAGGAGAGCTTGAAGGAAAAAGGAGAAGGAGAAATGAGTGATTTGCTTGATATTGATCTGGACTTTGAACACTTTCTATTTCTCACAGAGGAATTAAATACACATGATGGTCTGGATCTTGAATATTTCCTCTTCCTAATGGATCAGAAAGTGGATAATCTTGAGGAATTGCATCAAGAGAAAACTGAAGCCATAGACTTAGCTAATCATCAAGAAGAGCCTATTGAGGGTCAGTTGGGGGGAGATGAAGGAGACGAGAAGGATTCTAGTGAGAGCTCAGATATTCACCTACCTATGATCCGTTTCCTGAGTGTTAGAGAATCTAAGCCCAATAGCCTCCAAAAGCTGGCCCGACTCAAGGAGGTGATAGAATTATTGGGCCAAGTCCACATCAACAGCCATTTTCTCAAAGAAACTCAATGTGTTGCCCAACTCAACATCGATAACATCAATCTTTACTAGATTTTATTGAAATTTGAAGCCAAACTGAACATGTTCTCAGTCTCTATCTTTGAGAAATTTGAAATCCACAAATTAAAGCGCATGTCGGTTGCTTTGCAGTCAATTGATCATTTCATTAAGTAGCTACATAACATGATCCAAGATACTCTTATTCAGGTGGATAGGAGTCACATATTTGTTGATTTCCTCATCTTCGACATTGGATCATCCCCTACATTGAATCAATGCCCCATCATTTTGGGAATTTTTGATATTTTTCTAGGGGATCAAATGCTTCAGTTCAATCAAAGAAAAGAAGTGGGGTATGTGGTTGACATGGCCTATGAATCAAGTAGAACCAATATCCTATTGACCATGTTGAAAAATTCTTTTCTTTGGAATCTCAATGATAACATTCTGACTCATCAGCTACATGCAATGTTGAGTGCACTCCAACCAATAAACTTCAAAATGCATGCACTGAAATTTGTGTTAGTAGGCATTGGATAGTGTGCACATTCCGTTTGGCTGAAGACGATAAACTTAGCGCTTGTTGGGAGGCAACCCAATATTTTACCTCCGTTTTTGTATTTCTTTTCCTTTTAGGTCCCTGAGCAGCAGTCGCCTTGGGTATGTCGCATCTTCTTCATCACAGGTTGTTTCTCTCCTTCACAATTCTCTTCTGGCTGACATGTTTTTCATATCTTTTATGCCATTGAGGACAATGTCAATCAAGTTGGGGGGTGGGACAATCAATTTGATATGCATTTATTGGAAATCTTTTGAAGAAAACTGATATATTTCACTGAAAAATGGTCAAATTTTTAAAACTTCTTCTCACATCCTATGAAAATTGCATGAAAATCATGTTTCATTAAGTAAATCTTAAACAAATCAGTTTTTTTTATTGTCACATTGGTCAAAGAACCTTCAAAGTTTAAATATCCCACTTCACAAAAATCCTCGGCAGGATGATTTTCACACACACACGGCAACTTAGAATAAATGAAAGATCTTAAAAGTATAGAATTGCTGGAATTAACCTTAAGGAAAAGACTACTTATTCTAATTTTTCTTTTGGGTTAAACGAAAGGAATGTGTAGGATCCGTAATAGGGGACTGTCCCACTCAGCACTCTAAAAGAGGCGGTCATTTAAAATGGACAGCTGTAAACACTAAAGGCAATAGAAGGCGTTAAAAGAGCTAAAGGAAGGTAGGTGGCAAAAAGTACGCACCTCCCCTCAGGCAATTCAAAGAGAGTGGCAAAAAGTACGCACTCTCAAAAGCAAAAGTACAATGAAATGAAAAAGCCGCGCTAAAAAGTCCATCGTACCAAAAATATGACCAAGTCATAAAAAGTGCTGAGCCGGGGCAGGAACTGAAAAACGGTCCTCGCTAACTGATCGGGAAATCTTTTATTCTTTTCTCCTCTCCAGGTAGTCTTATCTAAAGGGTAGTAAAGGCAAGAATATACCCGAAAGGTCGGAAATGAGTTCTAAGCGTGCCAATTTTCATGCACAATCACCTGTCATGAATCAAAATATTGTGGGATATGAAAAATTTAGCTTAACCAACCGGCTACCACTTAAATTGTTTGTGAAAGATACTACAAATGAAGCATGATAATTCATTGTTTGTCCTAACTCTTCCTTATTTGCATTGCTAAGGGACTAGCAATGAGTAAGTTGGGGGGTGTGTGATAAAGTGTTAAATTGATCATTTAAAGACAATCATATGCATCATACTCACGTTTTTATCTGTAAAATAGCATGAAATGATAGATAATTGCGTACCAAGTCCAACGGTACCAATTTTGTCAAATTCTGACTTAAAAACATTGTCATTTCATGTGATTAATGGAGTATAGCGCATTTGCGGTTTTTCGACAAAACCGAGACGAAATAAATAAATATAATGATATTTTTATGATAATGTGCTAATTTATATTTATTTTATGTGAACAGGACATGCCAATAATGCAGTGCAGTTGGTGGAGTTTCCGGAAATTTGGGGGAGGTTTAGGGTTCGAATTTCGATAAATTCGACGTTATTTTGTTCAAAAGATTAAAGCAGGGGTAAAAACGTCATTTGAGGCCCTAGTGTTGTCCTAATTCCACGGCCAAGAAGAACCCAAGAAGGGCCAACCACCTTCCTAAAGTCTACTTTCTTTTTAAAAAAGACCATCTGATTCATTCTTTCTCTAGAGTTTCCCAAATCCTCTATTTCCTTCTTTCTCTCCAATTTCCCAACCGCATCCCTACTTATTCTCCAGTTTCCTTCCCACACCTCTCTTCCTCTCTATATTAACCTTCCTTCCCACAGCCCTCTCCTTCGGCCGCAGCCTCTCTCCTCTTTCTCTTCGGTTCTCTCTTCCTCTTTTCAGCATCTCTCTCTCTCCGGTTTTCTCCTCTTCTCACCCTCTCACTCTCTAATTCCCTCTCTCTCTCAGATTCTCCTCTCTCTTCTATTCTT
Organism: Zantedeschia hybrid cultivar; assembly: GCA_030544215.1. NCBI lineage: Eukaryota > Viridiplantae > Streptophyta > Magnoliopsida > Alismatales > Araceae > Zantedeschia > Zantedeschia hybrid cultivar. Next base: position 28,159,493 of record JARZZO010000003.1, on the reverse strand, counting down.
TCTCCAGAACCCCAGCCCGCAGCCTCTCCTTCTCTTATTCTTTCTCAACCCCGCAGCCCTCCATAGCTCTCTCTCTCTCGGATTCTCCTCTCCAGCCGGTTACTCCTCTTCTCAGCCTCTCCGGTTCTCTCGGTCTCTCTTTCTCTCCCTCTATTCTCTCTCTCCGTTTTCCTCCTCCCGCAGCTTATCAGCCCCGCAAAACTCCCTCTCTCTCCCTGTCCTCCTCCGCCGTATCTCTCTTCCTCTCCTCCCATACGCCCTCTCTCGGGTTCTCTCTGCACGGCAGCGTTCACAGCAGCTCCTCCACGCATGCACGCCTACATCCAGCTTCTCCACGCGTTGCATGAAACGCGCCGGCCAGCAGCTGCTTCCGCACGTTGCCATGCATGCCCAGCTGCATCCCGACGTAGCCGGCTGTGAGCCTCCATGCTTCACTTGAAGCTGCACCCAAAGCTCCTCCACGCAGAGAAGGCACCAGCAGTGCATCCCACACACGCCGGCAAGTTCCAGGTTGAAGCCTGCACCTCCACGTGCTGTCCAAGCTGAAGCCCTCCACGGCTGCACAGCCACAGGTCTCCAGCAGCTTCAAAGCACCTGCGCAACACACGTCTCAGCAGCTACCCTCCACCTGCATGCATGCATGCAACCCAGCACATGCGAGCCAGCTGAAGCTTGCTGCACCTGCCGCCATGCAAGCCTCCACCACGCGCCAGCATCCCTCAGCCACCAGCAGAAGCACTTGCACGTTGCCAGCACCTCCCGTGCATGTCCTCCACGTGCTGCCCCAGTGAATGCATGCATGCACAACCAACAGCTCCATGCGTCAAGCCGCACCAGCAACTGCACCTGTCCAAGCACTCCAGCGCACTTGAAGATTGAAACACCCACTGCTTAAACTTGCCCTATTCTTATCATTTTTTATTTATTTTCTTTTGTACTTCTTTTGGTTTATTTTAGTTTAGTTAAATTAAGTTGTTGTTGCATAAAAGTCGGTTAGTTTAACACAGAAGTTATGTTATAATATTTTGTTAATCTCTCTCTTCTCAATTTTAAAATGTTGTTGTATTTGTGTTTTAAAAAAATTAGGTTAGTTAAATTCGTAAATTTAGTTTAACTTAATTAGGTAGTTAATTAATCAATTCAAATTCTAAGTTTTTTTTAGATAATTAAAATCTAAGGTTTTCGAAATTAAAATCTTAATTCCCTGTGGATCGACTCGGACTCACCATTATTAATTTTCAAAATTGTATTTAAATGAACCGAATAAATTTAGATTGAACGTTCTTATGAGTGTTTAACGACGCACAATTTGGGACGATCACATTTTAATACCTTGTTAATAGAAATCTTAGTTTTGAAATATTTTAAAACGAAATCTCAATTAACTAATCCTATTATCAATACTTGGGGATTAAGAGGGGTAAACAAATTAGGGGTTAATGGGCTAGGGTTTAATGAGCCTAAATGGCCCAATAGAAAGCAACTAGCTCGGGCGAGAGCAGCTTGGGCCGACCCAACTGCCTGGACCAGAGCCATTCGGGCTGGTCCAGCCAGGATACAACCTGGCCTGGACTAGGGCTCGGACTAACCGAGCCAGCACTGGCGCGCTCGGGGTTCGGCCCAGAACCCGGTCGAACCAGCTCGGGGCCGGCCGGTCCGGCACCTCAGCGCCTCATTCGCCCAGCCAGTAGAAGCCGTTTAGGGTTTCTGCTTTAAAGGCCGCGACGCCGCCGCCGCCAGTAGCCGTAAACCTCAAAGGGGGTGGCCCCCCCAACGTCCCCGACGCTAGCAGTCGCCGGCCGACGATCCTTCTGCCATCGGAAGCCCCCAAAATGCCGGTTAAACTGTTAATCCGATGCTCGCAAACATTGCAGGGATGACACACCGGCACCTGTGGTGTGAGGAGAGCCATCCGGTCAGGTGCAAGGCAGTGCCTCTTTTCCCTTCCCCTATGCCGGCGATCGACGGCCGGCATGGCAGTGCATCCGGTTGCCCCCATTGACTGTGGCTAAACAATTTTAAAAACCATAGTTTCCCCTTTGTTTTCTCTTCAAACATTTGGAAAAACAAAGAGATGGGTGTCTACATGTCGGCCGCTGGCCACAACACAAATCCTAGGGAACTCGTGAGACCACCGGCCATACCGGCCTCCACCATGGAGGTGGTCGCACTCTATCAAAAACCCCATCTGAGTCCATGAACACGGGTTCTTCATCTCCATGAAGAACGCAACAAAAAACCTAAAAATAAAAATCATTTTTCCTCATAGAAAATTACATCTAATATTTTATGTTCATCACATGAACTAATTTTCTGAGAAAAACGAATCAGTACATGGAAATAATTTTAGAACAATAATTTTCTTCGTCCCGAAGCGGATCAAAGCAGAATTTGGCTCTGATACCACTGTTGGGATCCGAGCGGGACGCGAAGAACGCAATGAAAATGACGAACAAAATTTTATCCCGCCCGATGCCCGCTGATCCGATTCGGAATGAAAAACGCAAACCGAAAAATCCGAGTGTAATCAGATTACCGTGTGCGGATTTGAATCCGCTTCCGTCTCGGTTCCATCGAGGCGATGCCGCGAGCCACACAAGTGTCCGGCCTCCAGCGGTATCCACGTGATCCTTCGCGGTGGTTCGTCCTAGCTCCCTCGTCCGTATCAGCTCGCTCGCTGAAGATCCGTCACCGCAACGATTGTCGAAAACCCGCCGACAGGAATTCCCGACTTTCGGGAATCGCGCGCGGCGGAGACGGAGACAGTCCCGACGCCTCGAACGGGGCGCCCAAAGGAGGAGAGAGAAAGGGGGGATGACAACCAGTATGGGGAAATCTTGGAACTTGGCCCAGGGTTTCTCAACAGCGCGTATATATATATTAAGTCGGCGTGACTTTTCACAAAAGTCCCCGAGTTAATATAAATCCCACTTAAGTACCACCGACTAAGAATCTTATTGCATGTGACCCTCTAGGCTCATTAACCAGTCCAGTTTTCAGCCCGTTAAGTCCAATAACTAGTTATTGACTTATTGTAATTAATTAATATCTATATATTAACTAATTACTTAACCGAATTAACATTGCATGTAAATTCGGTCGGACTTCCGATCAAGTTGGGTGCCAAGCAACACCGCATGATCCCGAAAGGTAATGAGGTTCAGCAACCCACTCATGGAACATGTTCGTCCACAGTTACCGCGTGGCTATAATCCTTCGTTCGCACAATGCTCTCGAGTTAACCTAGGGTATGGTCAACTGTCAAACCCTAGATGGTCAACTCACTTGAATCAGACTCTGCTGTACAATATCGGAAAACATCTTTTCTGATATTGTTTCTGCTTTGGCCAGAGACTCCTGCGGATCTATTTTAGAGCATTCTCTCTCCAGTTACTTGAGAGCAAACGATCCTTTATTGAACACACAATCACCTTCGAAGGTCTTCCGCTGGATCCGATCCTTGACTATTAGATATCCCGTGGATAGGGATTCGTAGGTCAAGGTCAAAGTCTAGAAGTCCACCGATTCCGTCTTTGGTGTCTCAAGTCCAAGGATCAACCACGCCACTGTGACGATGAATCAAGCCGATTGATAGTCAGGTAAATTACCATTCAGCGATTCATGTCGGATCAGTTCAGTGAACTCATTCCACAATGAGCACCTACAGGTTTACCATTATGTCTCCACACGAGTAACTAACGAGATCAGTCACCCTCATCATATGAGCTGGAATAACCTGTACTAGTCTTACCGGATGTTTGATGTCCTTATCAAACATCCTATGACTAGGAACAATTGAGAATATGTGTTTATAAGCTATCAGTCTCATTATTATGATCTCATCATAATCTGATGACTATTGCACATATTCATGGACTTCATTATGCGTAATTATTAATATGACAATCTACATAATGAATTTAATGCTATTGATTAGTTTACCAGATTGAAATAAGTGCCTTATGATTGGCTTAGATGACACTTATATCCATCATCCTAGCCCCTCAAGGGCCCAAACCGAAGGATCCGACCCCGAAACTGACCCGATAACAGGATCCGAAACCTCAATCCTTACATCGGGGGTGACTGGTGAGAGGCAGATAGAGAGAGACAGAGCTAGATATATTGAGAGAGATAGAGAGAGTAAGGATGGGGAAAGAGACAGACAGAGAGAGTGAGAGTCAGGGGTCAGGGGTAAGGCAGCATGAGAGAGTGAGGGTGGGGGGTGAGAGACAGATAGAGAGAGTGGGGGTCAGAGGTGACTAGTGAGAGGCAGACAGAGAGAGAGGGAGAGACAGAGTGTGCATAAGAGAGAGAGAGAGAGAGAGAGAGAGCAAGAGAGAGTGAGAGTGAGACAGAGTGTGCATGAGAGAGAGAGAGAGACTAGGAGAGAGTGAGAGTGTGTGTGAGAGAGAGAGGGCAAGAGAGAGTGAGAGTAAGAAAGAGTGTGTGTGTGTGTGTGAGAGAGAGAGAGAGAGAGAGAGCAAGAGAGAGTTAGACTAAGACAAACTGTGCATGAGAGAGAGAGAGAGAGTGAGAGGGTCGGGGGAGGCAATAAGAGAGAGGGTCGAGGGAGGGGAGTGTACGTGGGACAGAGAGAGAGAGGAACGAATAGTGAGACAGAGTGTGCGTGAGAGAGAGAGAGAGAAAGTGAGAGTAAGACAGAGTGTGCATGAGAGAGAGAGAGAGAGAGCAAGAGAGAGTGAGAGTGAGACAGAGTGTGCATGAGAGAGAGAGAGAGAGGTAATGAGTGAGAGAGACAGAGAGAGGGACGAAGAGACAGAGAGTGAGAGTGTGTGAGTGGCTGAGAGAGGGCTTACCTGCCGCGGCCGTCACCGTCGCCGTCGCCAGAGAAGTAGCCCGCTGCAACTGGAGATGCTCCCTGCTAGGCTTCCATTGTTGCCGGAGAAGAAGCCCGCTACGCTCGTGTTGAGGGGCTCGGGATGCAAGGACAGGTTAGGGTTCGATATGGAGTGGAGGGGGGAGGCTTATGTACACTGGGCCGGTTTCATATGGGCCGATTTAAGCCCGAGTTGAACTAGACGCGTATTAGGCTCGATGGGCTTCTTTTTCTAAGTTGGGCCCAGTAAGGTGCCTGAGGCGCAGAAAGCGTCAAAGGCGCGCCTAAGCGAACGCCTGGATGAACGAGACATTTCCCGCGATTGCCTAGGCGAAAAGCGGGATCGAGAGGCACCATACTAGTGCCTCGCCTCGCTTCGTCGCCTAGGCGTTCGCCTCGAACGCCTTTGATAACACAGTCCCTGATTATTCTTAGCTTGATTTGACTACATTAAAAGATTGGCCTTTTATAAACAATGGCAAAAAAGCCCAATCTCATGTTGTCTTTGAGCCCTTCTTCAAGATGCATCTAACATTTTTCATTCATTTTCATTCTAAGTAGGAAAAGAATGCTAAAGGCTACTTACATAATGTAACTAAACTGTTAGTAATGTGTTTGTAATGATCTAGGTTTAGTTCCAAAAATATTAGATTAGAAAAATAAAATAAAATGTCCCTTTCTACAATGTCATGCTTCAAACTGAAATAAGACACTGCAAATGCACACATCTATGCATTGATATACCAGATGCAGGTGTCAGGGACGGGGAGGTTAGCTGGAAGAGGGGCCGTAAGCAAAGGGATGTTAGTAGGCGTACTCAAGTGACATACAAATGTAGGTAGAAGAACATACAAATCTCACTAGCGCACTCAAGTGACAAAGAAACATAGGCAGCCATCTTGGGAGAAGATTGAAACTTTCATTCTTATTTTCAAAATAACATATAAATATAAGATCAATAGTAGACAAACATTAAACAAATTTCTCAAACGCTCGAGATAAATGATGGATATAAGTGTCCTCTAAGCCAATCATAAGGTACTTATTTCAATCTGGTTCACTAATCAATGGCATTAAATTCATTATGTAGATTGGCATATTTATAATTGCGCATAATGAAGTCCATGAATATGTGTAATAGTCATCAGATTATGATGAGATCATAATAATGAGACTGGTGACTTATAAAAACATATTCTCAATTGTTGCTAGTCATAGGATGTTTGAGAAGGACATCAAACATCCGGTAAGACTAGTACATGTTATTCCAGCTCATATAATGAGGGTGATTGATTTCATTAGTTACTCGTGTGGAGAAACAATAGTAAACCTGTAGGTGTTCATTGGGGAATGAGTTCACTGAACTGATCCGACATAAATCGTCGAATGGTAATTTACTTGACTGTCAATCAGCTTGATTCATCGTCACAGTGGCGTTGTTGATCCTTGGACTTGAGACACCAAAGACACATTGTCGGTGGACTTCTGGACTTTGACCTTGATCTACGAATCCCTATCCACGGGATCTCTAATAGTCAAGGATCGGGTCCAGCGGAAGACCTTCGAAGGTGATTGTGTGTTCAATAAAGGATCGTTCGCTCTCAGGTAACTGGAGAGAGAATGTTCTAGAATAGATCCGCAGGAGTCTTTGGCCAGAGCAGAAACAATATCAGAAAAGAAGTTTTCGGATATTATATAGCGGAGTCTGATTCAAGTGAGTTGATCATCTAGGGTTTGATAGTTGACCATATCCTAGGTTAACTCGAGAGCATTGTGCGAACGAAAAATTATAGCCATGCGGTAACTGTAGACGGACAGGTTCTATGAGTGGGTTGCTAAAGCTCATTACCTTCCGGGATCATGCGGTGTTGCTTGGCACCCAACTTGATCAGAAATCCGACCGAATTTACATGCGATGTTAATTCGGTTAAGTAATTAGTTAATATATAGATATTAATTAATTACAATAAATCAATAACTAGTTATTGGACTTAACGGGATGAAAATCGGACTGGTAAATGGGCCTAGAGGGTCACACGCAATAAGATTCTCAGTCAGTGGTACATAAGTGGGATTTATATTAACTCGGGGACTTTTGTGAAAAGTCGTGCCGACTTAATATATATACTCGCTGTTGAGAAACCTTGGGCCAAGCTCTAGAGTTTCCCAATGCTAGCCGTCATCCCTCCTTTCTCTCTCCTTCTCTGGGCGCCCCGTTCGAGGCACCGGAACAATCTCCGTCTCCGCCGCGTATGATTCCCGAAAGTCGGGAATTCCCGTCGGCGAGTTTTCGGCAATCGTTGCGGCGACGAATCTTCAGCGAACGAGCTGATACGGACGAGGAAGCGATGACGAACCACCACGGAGGATCGCGTGGATACTGCTGGAGGCCGGACGCTTGTGCGGCTCGCGGCATCGCCTCGACGGAACCGAGATAAAAGCGGATTTGAATCCGCGCACGGTAATTAGATTACAACCCATTTTTCGGTTTTAGTTTTTTCGTTCCAAATCGGATCAGTGGGCATCGGGCGAGATAATATTTTATTCGTCGTTTCCGCTGCGTTCTTCGCGTCCCGCCCGGATCCCAACAATAACTACATGTAGATCGATCTAGATCTAGATCTAGAGAGAGAGAGAGAGGGAGATTACCTGAGATGAGAACAACAACCTAGAGGACCTAGAGCACAACGAGTAGAGAGGAGAGGAATCTGTAGCCTAGACTACAAGTGTGGAGAGATTGGAACACTGTGAGACCTAGATCGAGAGAGAGAGAGAGAGAGAAAGATGTGAAGAGGAGCAGCACCGCAGAGGAGTTGCCTGCGTGCCGAGCGAAGGAGAGAGGAGAGGAGCAACGCCCTAAAGTTGGAGTAGCTTGGCGCCGTAGAGGATAAACAAGAGGAGCACTGCACGGCCGAGTGCCGTCGTGAGCGTCAAGGGCCAGGGCGGCAGGGACTGAAAAATAAAAAGTGTCATCCCAGGTGCTTAAAAATTTAGGGGTATTTCAGATATAAGAGATCGAATCAAACTATAATTCAGTCATTTAATCAAACAATCTGAAATTTTAGACATCTGAGCGCTTTAGATACTAGAGGTCCATTAAGAATTATCAAGCGGACCCTAAGTTAAAATTAATTAATGAGATCTAAAAAAAAAGACGTTAAATAACTGATGCATTTTAGGCACATGCAATGTAAATAAAATAAACAGTACTATTTTCATTAAGAGAGGAAGCGGCAAAGAGCTAATTAAAGAACGTGGGGAATGGAGATTGACAGCTCTTCTAGAGACATAATGGGTGATTAAATATGTAATATACATCTGAAACTTACGAAGAAGAAAGAAACTTGCATGGCGACCGCAGTTCTAGCCATATAGTCTTACCAACGACAAACTAGATCAAGTCCGTAAACCATAATTGACTTGATGACCTCCGTAAAATAAGATGATAAAACAATAACATAAAGCATAAGATAATAATTAGTAAGTAAATGAGTTCTACATGTGATTAGAAGAAAAAACCCCCTCACTTTAGTTGACTAACGAACCTGCGGAATTTTCTGGAATCTAGAACCTTTTGGGTTGCCTAGCCAAATTTGTACCTTCCTTGTTACGAGTTGCTTGCACATGGCCTAGGCTGGCGGGGTACGTGGAGCCGAAACGGGCCATGGGTCCCACATCTAGAGGTTGGTGACTTAGAATATCCAAACTCTCTTCCCTTCCCGGACCATCTGCCGTGCCACACCTGACAGCCCAGCCTGGTTCCCACGCCATCCCCAGCCGGCCACGCAGCCCATCTCGACCCATGCCCTTGTTCCAGTCAACACCCGTCAGCAACAGCTGGCTGCCATCGCGGAAGCTCCCGCCAGCGCCAGCTGTGGCCCTGCTACTGGCAGCCTTTTATTATAGTCACCAGTTCTATCATCTGAGTCGTCGAATTTATTATATCACTACCCCCACTCCATCGTCCTCATCGCCCACCACAATAAATGAAAACAAAAAAATAAAAATAAATATTAATATTATATCCCCAGAATATTTTATAGGTATGCCCTTATATTCCTTGTGCTGCCTGACATAAATGTATATCTTTTTTTGTGACCTGAAAAATGTATATCTTTGTAATAAACTGTATTTCATCCTTTATAATTCTATATTTGTTTGACCTTAGGTAGACCAAGAAAGAAGAAAAGAGTAATTTATATTTATTTAACTTTCTTGCATAATTAAAATAAATGTATATGCATCTATCTTTATGAAATATTCTACATTCTAATGTATGTTCCTACAAAGCATTAATTATTTTCAACAAAATATTTATCAAGTTCAAATGGTATTAAGACGGTAAGGGTACGACCTAGGGCTGTCAATGGATACCCGAGTTCCGATTATCCGCTCCGTTTCTGTTTTTATTAGTGGATACGGAACTCCGTTAAAGACCACCCGTTAAGTTATAGGAAACGGAAATGGATCTCCGATAGTTATAGGAGTCGGAAACGGAAACACTCATTTTCGCATCCGCTAACCCGTTTCCGTTTCCAAATGATCATGTACTTTATACATCCATCCACACACACGTGTGTGTATATATATATATATATATATATATATATATATATATATATATATATAATATCTAATAGTAAGAATATCTCTGAACAATTTGATAAAAAAAGGTCATACTAAAAAGTTAGAAACTTTTTAACACTTTAATATAACTTTATGACACATGTTTGAGTATATTTATATGTAAATTTAGATTGATAGATAAAATAGATTTCAAAATTTATAGATTATTAATTTTTACCTATATTATAACTTTGTAGGTTCTTAAAATTTTTAATTACCAGAAGAAAGTTTATCAAAAAGTGAATAGTAATAATGATTTTAAATATCTTCTTAATATAGCGATGATGATAGCGGAACTTCCGTTAACTTCCGTTTCCGTTTCCGATTTTCGATTTAAAAGCGGAAATAGATGCGGAAGTGGAAACACTTACTTCCGACTCCGTTTCCGTCTCCGATAAATCTTATAAGAAACGGAAGCGGAAGGTGTCATTTCCGTTTCCGTCTCTGACCCGTTGACAGCCCTAGTATGACTATGACCACAACAATGACTTATCATGAGAGCCCTACTCGTCACCAGAGTCTTCCCTTCCGAGTTTATTTTGAGAGCAAAATGAGACTCTGTGCCCCATTTAGGACTTCTCCTGATCATGTCCTATGATTTCATGGAAGTATATGGCCAAATGTTTTTTGTAGGTGACGAGACCAGTGGAAAAAATATTATTCTGTATGGTGCAACTTCTGTACTCGAAATGATCGTTCGAAGAAGATGGACTTATCATGGGATTGTCAAAAAAAAATTTGCATAAAGGAAGAAACCTTTGTTAAAATGACGGATAGTATCCCTCTCTAGTCTCTATGATAAAATGATGAATTGTATGCTCTCTTCAATTTAGAGGAGGCTTGTAAATGTTTTTTATTAAAAACGTTTGATAGCCGAATTGCTTCTTTGGTATAAGTAATCCCTAAAACTAGTGCCAATTTTCATTTGATAATCTTATTCAAATTCTATCCTAGATAACCTATTATAAATAAATAAAATAATATATAAAATTAATTTTAATATATAAAATTAATTTGAAAATATAATATAAGCTTTTTAAAACATATAACATAAAAATACATTATTTTTAAAGATAAAATTTCTTTAGACCCCTATAATTGAGTTATTATTTTTTTTATAAAAAAATTTAAAAAATATTTGATTAAGTCATGAATTATTTTAACAAGTAGAGATGAAATATTATGATCAAAAGGTTATTTTTTTTTTAAAAGGGCAAATTATGTCACGTTACTCTGACGCGCCTTCCGGTCGCTCTCAGAGAAGAGGTCATAAAGGAGACGCGATGGCGTGCGAATATCAGACACGGACCCCACGTACGCGTCCCCCTTCTGCGCGTGGTCGCCGTGCTCGCCTGCTTCCTTCTGTCTTCCTCGGTTTCTTGTCCAAGGCGGCATTTAAAACCGTCGAATCCCCCGTCCACCCCTTCCAATTTCCTTTCCAACCTCTCCGCCCCGTTCCATCTTCGCCGCCGCCGCGGCTCCTCCTCCATTCACCGGATTCTGCAGGCGCCGGAGGAGAGCGAGGCGGGAACAATCAAGAAGCGACTCCTGGTGCTGCAGCGATAGCGCCGCCATGGGTTCTTCCCCTTCCCTCTCCGGCGTGCCTCTTTTGTTCCTTGGTCACCTCCTCCTCCTACTGCTTGCCCCTTCCATGGCGATAGCGACCCGGGCATTACCCTCCCAGCGCGGCCCCGCCCTGCCCAGGTTCGCCGAGGCGCCCCAGTACCGCAACGGCGACCGCTGCCCCGCTGCCAGGGAGGGCATCGCCGCCGTCTGCGACCCCTCCCTCGTCCACATCGCCATGACCCTCGACGTAGCCTACATCCGGGGCACAATGGCCGCCCTCCACTCCATACTGAGGCACGCCTCCTGCCCCGAGAGCATCTACTTCCACTTCGTTGCCTCCGCCGGCGACGGGGCCGGCCTGGGAGGGCTCCGCCGGCTCCTGCTCGGCTCGTTCCCATCGCTCCGCTTTAAGATCTACCCCTTCCGGCAAGAGAAGGCCGTCGCCGCGCTCATCTCCCCGTCGATCCGCGCGGCCCTGGAGAAGCCCCTAAACTACGCCCGCAACTACCTGGCCGACCTTCTTGAACCCTGCGTCTCCCGGGTCGTCTACCTCGACTCCGACCTCGTCGTGGTGGACGACATCAAGAAGCTGTGGGACGAGACGCGGGCGGCCTCCGGTGCGGTGGTCGCCGCCCCCGAGTACTGCCATGCCAACTTCACTAAGTACTTCACGGATGCCTTCTGGGTGGACCCGGCCCTGCGGGGGATCTTCGATGGGCGCCGCAGCGCCCGGCCCTGCTACTTCAACACGGGGGTGATGGTGTTGGACCTGGGCCGGTGGCGCGCTGGGGGCTACGGCGCGCGGATCCAGCGGTGGATGGAGGTGCAGCGGCGGGGGGCACCGCGGATCTACGAGCTGGGGTCCCTCCCGCCGTTCCTGCTGGTATTCGCCGGGGACGTGCACGGGGTGGACCACCGCTGGAACCAGCACGGCCTGGGCGGGGACAACGTGATGGGGAGCTGCCGGGGGCTGCACCCGGGCCCCGTCAGCCTCATGCACTGGAGCGGCAAGGGGAAGCCCTGGGACCGTCTCGACGCCGGCGCGCCCTGCCCGCTGGACCGCGCCTGGGCACCCTACGACCTCTATTCCCCGCTGCCGCCGCCGTCGACGCGGCGGCAGCAGCAGACCGCAGCGCGGTACGAATCGCACGCGGCGGCGCTGTAGACCGGTTCCGCGGTACGGTTCCGCGTTTCTTTAATTTTTAGATTCTTTTGGACCTTTTCCTGGGGCCTGGTCGTCGGATCTGCTCTCCCCCTATCGGAGGGGGACGGTGTTGATATCATGAGGTGTACAGACGAAAGCAGAGTAGCCATAGAGTATTCGTTTTATTTTTTTTCCACCCGATTCTTGCATTTTTTTTTCTTATAATAGGGATTAATTGTTGTTTTCACAATTAAAGCGCAAACTTTGCAGCTGTCTTTTTGTTTTCTCTTTTCTTTTCTTGGTTGGCTTTCTTCAATCAGCGTTGGTGTGTTGTGCCTGCTCATTAGCTGTCAGTTGCGCGTTGAGACTCCTTATAATCTTGAGGGGTAAGCACCTCATAATCCCACCAGTAAGCTTGGGCTTGGGTGTACCTAATGATGGAGTGGGACCCATTATCTATTCTTACTTTGTAATGTTAATTAAAGTTTTATAAATCAGGGGCTAAAGTCAAGTTCATTCGCCGATTACATACATAGTTAAACTAGAGTGTGTTTAGCTAAAATTTCAGTTCAAATTCAGTTTGGCTGCCACTTTTAAAATGAAACATATTAAGTGGCAGCAGTTATAATTAATTTTCAATAATTTATAAAGTCAAGAACTTTTTCTGACAATTTATTTTCCCTTCTACAAGGTTCAAATTTATAATCTTTATTCAAAGTTGGGGAGTTCTCTCCTGGTGTGTCTGCCTATTATAATCTATTCAAAGTCAGCGTGACAGTTTTTTTTTTCTTTTTTTTTTTCACTCAACGTGACAGAAGTAACATTTGTTAACGGCTTGACTTAACTAATGTGCCAAGTTTTAAGCGAGAAAATTTTGTCATGTTAACGGCTTGCCTTAGCTAGAGAAAATTTTGTTACTATCTAATCTTTTAAAAGTGTCAAAATTTGAAATAAAAGTGGATAGCTAAGGCAGAAGTGTTCACTTGTCTATTTTCAAAGTCTAGCATTTGCAGGTAGGAAATCATGATGTAATCTACCTGTACTTGTACTTTTTTACAAAAAAAACTTTTTTGGCTTTTCTTAAAATAAAATATCTCACATCCATAGTCTAAAGTGTAAGTTGGCACAACTCATAAAAGTTCAAAATTACTTCGTGCTAGATATGTGTCAAATACAGCCAAAAGACTAAGAGTTTTTTTAACCTACATTGGCCACTTTGTTTGCCGGATAAGACGGAATAAGGCTCACTTATTCTTGGAATAAGCCTAATACCAATTTGTTTGTGGGAATAGCGTATTCGTCTTTATTCTCCAAAATAAGCCGAATTGGGCGAATACGTCATTCGGCTCCAACCCCTGGAACTGGTAATTCGGCCTCCTTTTCTCAGGGGCATGGATACGACAAACGCCCTTGTCGTTCGAGCCATGCGAAAGGTTGGTCCTCTTTCAAGATGCCTGTGTCCTCTGCCCTGTAAATCCTCGCCCTCCCCTGCGTCGCCTTTACGCACCTGGTCGCCATCCCTGTGGACCTGCATGGCAGAAGTTGCCAGTCGCTGCCCCTCTGTACCTGCGTTTGATAGGCTCTGGAACTGTCGTTCCTTCGCCGATTGCATAGACTAGCATTGCCGACGCTGCCCATCAGCGGACCAAGTGTTCATCCATTGGTTTCTATGCAGGTTCATCTCTTGTTGATCCGATTGTTTATTTGACTGAACGAGTTCCCCCTTCCTTGCCCTACCTCATGATGCCTTCTCCAAGGAGAAGCCTTCCAGCGCCGATTTGATTTTTCCAGTGATGTTTCCCATCTACCACTAGGGTTTCCCTTGTTTTTCCTCTTCCCAAGGGTCCTGCAACCTATCCATCCCCTTTCGCAGTGTTCGTTCCCATCCGCCATTAAACTCTTTTCTATGCTCTTCCTCCCATAAATGGATGGAGGAGGCTGGTAACGAAGGCAGTGATGCTTCCGTTCGAGGGTAGGCGCTCCACTCTGGAAGGTGCGGGGGAGGATTTGGTGGCCTCTACGATTTCCTCTTCTTCTTCAAACGAAAAGCCTTCACCAGCGGCCATCATCTCTTGGATTCACCGGTTTTCACTTCAATACCTTCCTCTCCTCCACATGTGTCTCTATTAATTGTTTATCTATTCACATCATGAGATTTAAATCTTATTTTGAGTAATATAAACCATACAGACTTGCCAATTTCTGTTGAACGAATAGAATGTGATGTAGCCGAAGCTATCACAACCGGATTCCGAAGCTGGAATCCGAAGAAATGGATCCGGAGCTGGGTCGGATCGGTGCTTAGAGGCCCGACGGGGATCCGGAAGGCGAAGGACGCAGAGGCGAAGCCGAAGGTCCGAGGCCGAGGGCCGCTCGGTCGGTGGCTTGGCTTGTCTCCGGGAAGTCGGGGCCGAAGCTCCTTCGGCAGACGAAGGGACGGCGCGAGACCGAGTGGTCTCCGGTGGCCGGGCAGCCGGCGCACGGCGTCGAGACCAGAGAGAGGAGTCCGAGGTCGGCGGCCGAGACCGACTCGGGAAGGTCGGCGATGATTCGAACCGAGCTCCTGCAGGAGGGAAAGAAGAAGAAAACCGGTCAGCAGGAGTCCCGGGCTTCGGCCCTAAGGAACCCCCTCTGACGGTCAAGTTAGCTCCTGAAGATGATTCGATTCAGAAGGTGAAGAGTAGCTTTAATGCTATTTGGACTGTAGTCCTTAAGGGTCTCGGAGGCCTAAGAGCGCATCCCTTTGGCAATAAATAGCGGTGTATTTATAGCAGAGGATAGAGGATGGTTAACGGTGGTAGCCGATATAGGACTATGTGTGGGCTTACTGGTAAACCGCCATAGTGTCTAGTCCTCCACCGGACTGGGCCGGACTCAGCTATCGGGCCGAAGGGGGTTGGGCCGCTGATGGGCCGAAGCCTGCTGGGCCCAGGGCTGCCGCGCCGCTCCCGGGCCGTAGACTGGTGGGCCGCTGACGGGCTGAAGCCTGTTGGGCCGGGAGCAACGGTGCCGCTTACGGGCCGAGGGCTGTTGGGCCGCTGATGGGCCGAAGGCTCCCTGAGGACCTTGTACTGCTGCTGCTGGGCTGAACGGGGTTTGGGCTAGTTTTAATGGGCCGAATCGGATTCTGCGTCATCACATAGCCCCCCACGCTTGTCTTCCTCAGTTCTGAGATGGCGAGAGTATAGCCCGAAGCCTGTAGGGGAATAGCGTAACAGGTGTCTTACCCGAAGCTTTCTGTTCCTTTTCTTTGAGAAGAGGGTGCCCTCGGTCGGCCGAGGGCTAAGTAGTTGCTTCGTCTTCATTCAGGGTGGCGACGAAGGCTTTTGCCTCTGAAGGCGAAGGGCCGAGCCCTCTGACTCGTGCTAAGCTTCATTAAATGGACGGGATGGGCGTCGCTTCGCGAAGAAGCACGGGACACACGTCGCGCATCCGGCCGCTCCGTAAAAAGCACAAAAGGATCCTGACCGCTCGCGGGTCGCGGATCGCCTCGGCTCTCTACCCGAGGTTCTACTCGGATTGCCGCCACTCCCTTCTTCGGCACGCGGATCAGGACACGTGGCGGGCATCCGAGTGGTCAGCCGAAGGGTCGGAGCGCTTTCGGCCGTTGATCGTTCTGCTTCAAGTCCCTGAGCCTGCCCGTCATCATTGCCGAAGGACGGTACACGTGGCGGGCATCCGAGAGGAGCGGTGAGACGACGGGGACGATCTCGGCTGTCGGCTTCGGCGGGCGGCGCTTCTGATGGAGCTTATAAATAAGAGCCCCTCGCAGAGCACTGTTCTTCTTCTTGCTTCCGCGCCTGCGTTGCTCTGCGATCACCCGAGCTCTCCCTCCTCTCCGGCGAAAGGCTCTAGATCTCTGAAGGCGTCGTCCGAGCTCGCTGGTCATCGTGGGAAGATCTCTACCTCTCGGAGCGCTTTGCTGGTGGAGTTGGGTGGTTTGAGAGGCTGCGCTTGATCCAGGAGAGATCTCTTCCCTTTTGAGAGTAAGCCTCGACCTCCTTTCTCATCTTCGCGACCTTATGGCCCGCAGCTCTTCTTCGAGCGAGGTTACCCCTTCGGACGAGGAGTACACTCCGTCTCATTCCCCCAAGTCTTCTCTGTCATCTCCCCTTACTCTGGACTCCCTCGCCTCTGCGATGTCTGGAGAGCCCGAGGCCTCCGGGGCCGAGGTCTCCGAGCCCAAGGGGTCCGAGGAGGTTTGGACCCCGGGCCAGGCTTCCACCTCAGGACGTCGTCGTCCCGAGACTGCCTCGGAAGCAGCCTGCGCCCTTTCGGACGAAGAGGTTAGCTACATCGCTTCTTACTTTCAGCTTCCTTCATAGATGACCCCCTATCGGCCTGGCTCCACCACCAGAGCCAATACTTCCCGTCCGGGTACCTTTTCCAGGCGGGCTTTCATCTTCCTCTCCCCACCTTCGTCATTAACCTTCTTTGCTTCTACGGGCTGGCCCCGTCTCAACTTTTTCCCAATTCTTGGTGCACCGTATACGGCTTTTTGGCTGTGTTTGCCCATATACGGACTGTTCCTTCCATCAACATCTTCCGCTACCTTTTCAAAATTCAAAGGCAGGGGAGATCCGAATGGTACTGCTTTGTCCCTCGGATCGGCCGAAGCATCTTTTCCGGGAAGCCCTCGTCCATTCACGGCTGGAAGAGGAAGTTTATCCTCATTTCTTTGCCGGAGAACGAGAAGAGCGTGTGGCCCTTCCCTACCGAATGGGCACCGCTGGCCGCGGGCCTCTCCGATCCTCCCATTCTGACTTCCACCCAGAGTACCCTAGTGGGCCACATCGAGGCCATGGCTCCGTACAACATCTGGGGGCTGCTCAGCAAGGCGGAGCTATTTGTGAATGCCGGGGTATGGCCGGACCCTCGGTTTGATCCGGAGCGGGCTTTCCCTTACCTTCCTCCCGGGGAGACTCCGTAGGGCAGCGAAGGAAGCGCCGAGGCCGCTCCTCCGGCCGAAGCTCTTCCGGCCGACGAGGTTGTTGATGCTTCGGCCGAGGGTAAGTCGGTCTTGAGTTTGCAGCTGTTGCGTTATTCGTTTCTAACACCTCTCTTGCTTGCAGCAATGTCCGGGATTGAGGGCCTCCTGATCCGGATAGCCGAGCAGCGCGGCCAAGGCCAGCCACCACCCCCGCAGGCGGCAGGCGGGTCTGGTCGAGGCGCAGGGGCTCCGAGGGCCCGAGCCGGGGCTCCGATGACCGCGGCCTCCTCCGAGGGCCGTGCTGCCGCCGCCGCTCTCGAGAGGGAGCGAAAAACTAAGTCTGCCGCCCGAAGGGGCGGCCGACTGTCGAAGCGGCCCCGGGCGGAGGAGCCCGAAGAGGCAGAGCCCGCCCCACTGATAAGGAGAACCGCCGGGGCCCGAAGGGCCGCAAGGCTGGAGTCCCCCGAGGCGCCGAGGGGCGACTCTCCTCCGGCTGCGATGGCTGGGGCAGGGTACGAAGGCGCCGGGTCGCAGGCGCCTCGCTCGCAGGAGCGCGAGTTGTGGGTCCCTGAGCCGGGGATCTACAAAGATGAGAGCATGGAGGACTCACAGACGTGCCTCTGTCTGCTCCGCAGCCTCACTCTCCCTTCGGCCTTCGTGGAGCTGAAGGACCATTCGGTCACCGACCTGGCGGCGATGAGCGCCCGATTGGCGGTCCAGGTAAGAAGCTTCTGAGTGTGCTTCAATCTTGCTTTCCCTTAGCTTACTTCAATTCTTTCTGATCCTTGTCTGCTTTCGGTCCGCAAGCCGCGGTAACGGGCAGCGTCCTGATTCACCATCAGGAGCAGCTCCGGACCAAGCTTCTGGAGGCCGAGAGGGCGTCGGCCTCGGCAGGTTCGGGTGAGGGCCCTTCGGCGGGGCCTAATATCGAGCCCATGATCGACGGGCTTGTAGCCACGAACGCCCGGTCGCGGGCGCAGCTGGAGGAGAGGGCAGCAGAGGCCCGCGCTTCTGCCGAGGCCAAGATGAAGGCCGAGCGGGAGAAGGAAAAGGCCGAGCGGGAGCTTGCTGCGGCCCAGGCTGAGATCCGGGCCCTTAAGGCCCAGATCCAGGACAAGGACTCCCGGCGGGCTTCAGAGAAACGTCGCCACGCCGAGGAGATATCGGCTCTGAAGCAGGAGCTGGAGGAGGCGGTGGACTCGGCCGTGGCCGATTATAAGGCCGGCCCGGAATATGCCGAGGAGATAATCCAGGCCCAGCTCCTAGCGGCCTCCTCGGTCTTCGACATCGGGCTGGCCGTCGCCCAGAAGGCCTGCCCGAACGTGGACTTGACCAGGATGGCCCTTCCTACGGATGAGGAAGGGAAGGAGCTCCTGTCCTGGTGGAAGGGGCTTATGGCCGAGAGGGCCCCGGCCTCGGTGGAAGGCGACGAGGCCGTACCAGCCGAGGAGGCCCCTGTCGAAGCTGCCCCTCCTGAGGCCGTGCAGATCGTCGTTTCCCCCTCTCCCTCTCCCGGCCAAAACCCAGTTGAAGTGGAGGAGGGGGTTGCCGAGGACTGATACGGGGGCCTGCCCCAGTTTTTACTTTTTCTTCTGCTGTAAGCCCTCGGCCAGGTGTATGGCCGGTTTTGTACTTCCCCTTTTTTGTAAATACAGGAAGTGTTTTTGGCTTTACCTTGATGTCTTGTGCATGATCGACCATATCGCCACAGATAGTGTATACGGCCGAGGCCTTTACTAACGTGGTTCATATGATCCGAAGGGACATCCTGCCACTCCTGACGCGGTTTGCGTGGCCGAAGCCACTCCCGCTTTGTCTTATGCGGACTTAGAGATATACCTCGCTGCTTCCCGATCCGGTATATGTGGCCGAAGCCACCCTCGGATCAGGGTACCAGCGGGCTTAGAAAAAGCCATGCCGCACCCGATACGGTTTGCATGGCCGAGGCCACTCCCGGTACGGTTTACACGGACTTAGAAAGAATACCATGCCGCTCCCGATACGGTTTGCATGGCCGAAGCCACTCCCGGTACGGTTTACACGGACTTAGAAAGAATACCATGCCGCTCCCGATACGGTTTGAATGGCCGAAGCCACTCCCGGTACGGTTTACACGGACTTAGAGAGAATACCATGCCGCTCCCGATACGGTTTGAATGGCCGAAGCCACTCCCGGTACGGTTTACACGGACTTAGAGAGAATACCATGCCGCTCCCGATACGGTTTGCATGGCCGAAGCCACTCCCGGTAAGGTTTACACGGACTTAGAGAGAATACCATGCCGCTCCCGATACGGTTTGCATGGCCGAAGCCACTCCCGGTACGGTTTACACGGACTTAGAGAGAATACCATGCCGCTCCCGATACGGTTTGCATGGCCGAAGCCACTCCCGGTACGGTTTACACGGACTTAGAAAAAATACCCACAGGTTTCCTGAAAAAGAGACCTTTATTCATACCTTCCGGCTGAAAGCCCGGAAAGAAGTGATTCACATAAAATAACGCCGAAGGCGCTCTACATTCCAGGTGCGAGGGAGAGGTTGGCCCGAAAGGTTCTCCAACCGATAAGCCCCTCGTCTGATCACCTCTTTGACCCGATAGGGCCCCTCCCAGTTGGGGGCAAGCTTTCCTGAGGCTTTGGCTGGTTTAGAAGCATGAGCATTCCTCAACATGAGGCTCCCGACTTCAAAGCTTCGGGGCTTTACTCGAGTGTTGTGGTATTTGGCCTTGCGCTACTGATAAGCTGCCAGCCGGATACGAGCCCTATCTCGGGTTTCTTCAATGAGGTCCAGATGATCCTTCAAGCCTTCTTCGTTGGCCTCCGGATTGTAAGCAATGACCCTGGGAGAGGGAAGGCCGATTTCTACTGGAATAACGGCCTCTATCCCATAAGCCATGCGAAATGGAGTTTCACCGGTAGGAGTTCGGCTCGTCGTCCGATAGGCCCACAGAACACTCGGCAGCTCCTCTACCCATCGGCTTTTGGCTTCGCCGAGGCGGGTTTTCAGTCCCTGCAGCAGGCTTCGGTTGGTGACTTCAACCTGGCCGTTTGCTCGAGGATGCGCTACCGAAGTGAATTTGTGAAGTATGCCGAAGCTGGCGCAGTTGTCGCTGAACCGACGGCTATCGAACTGCTTGCCGTTATCCGAAATGATGGCCCGGGGGATGCCGAACCGGCAGATGATGGACTTCCATACGAAGTTCCAAGCATTGCTATCGGTTATTGACGCAAGGGGTTCGGCTTCTACCCACTTAGTAAAATAATCTACCGCCACGATGAGGAATTTTCTCTGGCCGGTGGCGACGGGAAAAGGCCCCAGGAGATCGATTCCCCATTAAGCGAAAGGCCAGGGGTCAGATAAGCGGGTCAGAAGGGTGGCTGCCTGGTGGATGAGGGAGCTAAACCTCTGGCACTGGTCACAGCGCCGTACGAGGGCTAAAGCGTCCTCTCGGAGTGTCGGCCACCAGTAGCCTTGCCTTAGAAGCTTGTGAGGCAGGGCCCTTCCTCCCGCATGCGCCCCGCACACCCCTTCATGTACTTCTCTCGTGGCGTAGTCGGCTTCAGCCGGGCCGAGGCACCGCAGCAGTGGTCGGCCGAAGGACTTCTTGTATAGCAGCCCGTCCAGAAGGAGGAAATGGGATGAGCGCTGCCGAATGTGCTTCGCCTCCCTTGAGTCTGGCGGGACTTATCCTCGGAGAAGAAAGGCGACGATGGGAGTCATCCATGTCTCGGCTTCTGCCTCAGTGATTTGCATGGCTTCAGGCTCGCCGAGGCTTGGTTCGGCGAGTTCCTCCACTAGGATCATCCGGCCTCCTCCCCCGTCTTGAGTTGACTCCAGCCGGGAAAGTGCATCGGCTCGGGTATTCTCGGCTCTCGGAATCCTGACGATTTCGTAAGAATCGAATTGAGCGAGGATGTTGCGAGTCACCTGGAGATAAGATGCCATTACTGCATCCCGAGCCTCGTATTACCCGGAGATATGGCTGGCGATCAGTTGGGAGTCGCTGCAGGCTTTCAGGTTTCGGGCGCCGAGCTTCTTCGCGGCCCGGAGGCCAGAAATGAGAGCTTCCTACTCGGCGGCGTTGTTAGTTGCTGGAAAGGAGAAATGCAAGGCGTACTCCGTGACGACCCCTTCGGGTGATGCCAGGATCCACCCCGCGCCGCTGCCCGTGGAGCACGCGGAGCCGTCCACAAAGAGTTGCCATTCGTCTGCTGGCGCAGGAGCCGAAGTGGCCTCGGCTTCGGGCACGTCGGGTTTCGGCTGAGGTGCCGAGGAAGCGCCGGGGGTGAGTTCGGCGATGAAGTCCGCCAGCGCCTGGGCTTTTATTGCTACCCGAGGCGCGTAGGAGATGTCGAACTCTCCTAGCTCAATTGCCCACTTGGCTAGCCTGCCGGACACCTCTGGCCGGGAAAGAACCTGCCTCAGGGGTTGGTCGGTGAGAACCTTCACGGAATGAGCCAGAAAATAAGGCCGGAGCCTCCTCGCGGACGAGACGAGGGCCAGAGCCAACTTCTCCAAGGCAAGATACCGGAGTTCTGCTCCTTGAAGGGCTCGGCTGGTATAGTAAACTGGCTTCTGAACGCCATCTTGCTCTCGGACGAGGACGGCGCTGAGAGCCGTCTCGGAAACTGCGAGGTACAGGCTCAGAGGCTCCCCGGGGACCGGCTTGGACAAAATGGGGACTTTGGAGAGGTAGGCCTTCAGCTGGTCGAAGGCCGTCTGGCACTCATCCGTCCATTCGAAGCTATTGGCCTTCTTCAGCAGCTTGAAGAAGGGGAAACAGTAATCCGCCGCCCTCGACATGAAGCGGCTTAGGGCTGCGATCCTCCCGTTCAGCTTCTGTACCTCTCGGAGGTTTGTCGGGGGGCGCATTTGTATGATGGCCGAAACCTTCTCGGGGTTGGCTTCCACCCCTCGGTGAGTGACCATGTAGTCGAGGAGCTTCCCGGAGGCTACCCCGAAGGCGCACTTGGCCGGATTCAGCTTCATCTTGTACCGCCTCAAGGCGGAGAATGTCTCGGCCAAGTCAGCCAAATGTTCTGTGGCGACGCGGCTTTTGACCAACATGTCGTCTATGTAGACCTCCATGTTTCGGCCGAGCTGCGGGGCGAACACTTTATTGACAAGGCGCTGATATGTCGCGCCGGCATTCTTCAGACCGAAGGGCATCCGGGTATAACAATATAGGCCCAGATCGGTCGTGAAGCTGGTTTTGCTCTCATCATCCGGATGCATCCGGATCTGGTGATAGCCTGAATAGGCGTCAAGGAAGCTTAAGAGCTCGTGGCCGGAGGTCGCGTCCACCACCTGGTCTATCCGAGGCAGCGGGAAGCTATCCATCGGATAGGCCTTGTTGAGGTTGGTGAAGTCCACGCACATACGCCATTTTCCATCCTTTTTCGGCACCATCACCACGTTGGCGATCCAGTCCGGATGATGCACTTCTCGGAGGTGTCCGGTGTCCAGCCCCTTCTGCACCTCGGCTTGGATGGCGGCTCTCCTTTCCTGATTGAAGGTTCGCCGCTTCTGCTTTACCGGGGGCTGGTCGGGATCGGTATGGAATCGGTGTTCTGCTACCTCCGGGTCAACCCCGGGCATGTCCGCCGGAGACCAAGCAAAAACGTCGAGATTCTTTTTCAAGAACACGGAGAGCTTCTCTGCTTCGGCCTTCTCTAGGCCGGAGCCTATCATCAGGATTCGTCCTTCGCCTCCCGGAATCGGAATGGGGAGGAGTGCTTCTCCCGGAGAAGCCTCGGCCGATGACTCGATCGCTAGGGTTTCGGCTGCAGCCTTCCCTTTGACCGAAATCATATAGCATTGCCGGGCTGCTTCTTGATTTCCCCTGACCTCGCCTATTCCATGGCTGGTATGAAACTTCAGCTTCTGATGGAAAGACGAAGGCACGGCTCCGACCCCGCCGATTAGCCTTCGGCCGAAGATGGCGTTGTAGGCGGAATCGACTTTTACAACAGCAAAGTCCGTTTCGACGGTTAGTTGCCGGGGGGCGGAGCCTAAGGTTACAGGGAGTTGGATAATGCCCTCTACTCGGCAGGGCGAGCCGTTAAAACCGAAGAGGGGGACCTGGTGAGGCTTCATATTAGCCTCACTCAATCCCATTTTTTCAAAACAATCATAAAATAAGATGTTTGGGGCGCTTCCATTATCGACAAATATTCTATGTACATCGTAGCTATTTATTACAGTGTTTATGACGAGGGCGTCGTCGTGAGGGACCTGAATATCAGTCAGGTCCTCTGAGCCGAAGGTGATATCTTCTTGGTGAGGCCGCTTCGGCTCGACGTCAATCGCTGCTATAGTGGCAGAGCTGCGCTGCCGCGGCCTTGATCCTTCCCCTGGCCCTCCGGATATCATCATGATAGACCCGGAACTGGGTCTTTGATGGGATGCTTCTACCGGGGCCGAGGTGACCTTCGGCGGAGGAGCGGCTTCTATCGCCGAGGGTTGTTGCCTGGGCGTCGCAGGGACGTCCCGGTTCCGCTGTGGCGGGGGCTGCTCCCGTCGGTACTGCGGCAATCTTCCCTCCCGGATGAGGCGATCGATCTCCCCTCGGAGCTGCCGGCACTCATCCGTCGTGTGGCCAATCTCTCGGTAATACTCACAGTATTTGCCGGGGTCCCTTCGGCGAGGGTCCGTCTTGATGCGATCTGGCCGCCGGATCATGCCCTTCACCTCCATGAGCATTCGGGAAGGGGGAGCAGGTAAGGGTAGGTACCGCGGCTGCGGGTCCCGTCGCCTCTCCCTGTCCCAGTCCTCCCGGCGGTATCGCTTTCGGGAGGGCTCTTGGTCTTCTGGCCGAGGTCGGACAACCTGTGGGGCAGGTGCCGAGGTGGCTTCGGCTGCGCCTTTACCTCTGGACATCATCAGGGCTTCCCGGTTGATGTATTTATGGGCCCGGGCCATGAGGTCCTGGAAGGTAGGGGGATGGTGCTTCCCGATGGAGCCGAGGAGCCCTTCGTCCCGACACCCGCTGATCACGGCTGAGACCGCGATCGATCTGTCGAGGTTCGGGATTTGGGCGGCCTCGGTCCGGAACTTGGTGAAGTATTCCTAGAGAGTTTCGGTGGGGCCTTGCCGGATGGCTAGCAGGCTGGCGGAGGTTTTGCATTGCCGGGTGGCATCATAAAACTGGTCGATAAATAACTGGCCCAACTAGACTAGGGAATGGATGGAGTTGGGGGCCAGTGTCTCGAACCAGGTGAGGGCGATCTTCTCAAGGGTGAGGGGGAAAAGTCGGCAGCGGACGGCTTCGGCGACCCCTCGGACCGTGAGGTATGCGTTGAATCTCTGGAAATGATAGACCGGATCTGTCATTCCGTCGTAGAGAGGGCCCTTCGGCAGCTTGAAATTGGGAGGCACCTCGGTAGCCAGGAGCTCCGCCGTGAATGGGGTCTGCTCCAGGATGTTGCTGGCGAGAGGTGCCCCGTAGGGCCGAGACACCATTTGCTGCATCTCCTTGCGCATTGCCGTCAGCCGCCGGTCCAGGTCCGGGGCAGTTGAGGTGTCGACTGATTATCCTCCGGTCCGGGCCGGGCGGAATTCCGACGAAGCATAGTCCTGCTCCGTCAGGCGATCAGCGCGAGGAGCTCGGGCAGGTAGTGCCGATGGCTCGCTGCGCGTCGCAGCGGTTTCGTTGGGAGAAACCGGTGTAGGCGCCAGTCGGAACCGGGTATCTTGCACTGGGTAGAATGGGGGGAGCGGCGCCTGCTGAGGAAGCTGTCCCATCAGTCCTACGCGCTGGGCGATGGCAGATACCATCTCCTGAAGCGGCGCTAGGGAGGTGACGGCAGCTGCTAGTGTTGCCATTTGCTGTTGGAGCACCCCCACTCGGTCTTCCGCAGTGAGAGACTCCGGTATGGCTGGCAGAGGCAGGCTCGGCGGGGCAGAAGGGGCGCCTTCAGAAGGCAGCATATGCGCCGAGGCCTCCCGTGCCTCTGCTTCGCTCTGTCCGGACCGTCGGGTTACAGGTTGTTGAGACATGACTTGTTTGTTTGTTTCCCACAGACGGCGCCACGTGATGTAGCCGATGCTATCACGACCGGATTCCGAAGCTGGAATCCGAAGAAATGGATCCGGAGCTGGGTCGGATCGGTGCTTAGAGGCCCGACGGGGATCCGGAAGGCGAAGGACGCAGAGGCGAAGCCGAAGGTCCGAGGCCGAGGGCCGCTCGGTCGGTGGCTTGGCTTGTCTTCGGGAAGTCGGGGCCGAAGCTCCTTCGGCAGACGAAGGGACGGCGCGAGACCGAGTGGTCTCCGGTGGCCGGGCAGTCGGCGCACGGCGTCGAGACCAGAGAGAGGAGTCCGAGGTCGACGGCCGAGACCGACTCGGGAAGGTCGGGGTTGATTCAAACCGAGCTCCTGCAGGAGGGAAAGAAGAAGAAAACCGATCAGCAGGAGTCCCGGGCTTCGGCCCTAAGGAACCCCCTCCGACGGTCAAGTTTGCTCCTGAAGATGATTCGATTCAGAAGGTGAAGAGTAGCTTTAATGCTATTTGGACTGTAGTCCTTAACGGTCTCGGAGGCCTAATAGCGCATCCCTTTGGCAATAAATAGCGGTGTATTTATAGCAGAGGATAGAGGATGGTTAACGGTGGTAGACGATATAGGACGATGTGTGGGCTTACTGGTAAACCGCCATAGTGCCTAGTCCTCCACCGGAGTGGGCCGGACTCAGCTATCGGGCCGAAGGGGGTTGGGCCGCTGATGGGCCGAAGCCTGCTGGGCCCAGGGCTGCCGCGCCACTCCCGGGCCGTAGACTGGTGGGCCGCTGACAGATTGAATCCTGTTGGGCCGGGAGCAACGGTGCCGCTTACGGGCCGAGGGCTGTTGGGCCGCTGATGGGCCGAAGGCTCCCTGAGGGCCTTGTATTGCTGCTGCTGGGCTGAACGGGGTTTGGGTTAGTTTTAATGGGCCGAATCGGATTCTGCCTCATCAGAATGTATGTCATCCTATCGCTTACTTTCTTTCACTTAGATCTTCACTCTTTGTACTGTGCTATTTTTGTGAATATTTATATTTTTTGTCATGTTCATCTATTATCACATCATAAGCCATTGATGGTGTATGTTCACCTGCCTAGGGTATGTAGAATAAACATCCATCACATCCATACATTTTTCACATGACACAGGATGTGCACATTTCAATTGGAGAAATAGCAACTCAGTACACTATGTAGCATAGTTTAGCATGGTTAGTTTTCAATGTCAACTTCTTATGTGAAATCATTTCTTCAAAACCTGTGAAAATGTTGATGTCCAAAGCAAGAATGGCGAAATTGTACTCCCACCCAGAACAAACTTAGAATAATTCACAACAACACTTAGATTGAGGTATATAGGAATTAGGAGGGACATTGTGTTACTTCAAGGGAAGAGGTGAGTTGTGCAGCCATGATCATAAGCAAAGCATGATTGAGTTCACGGCTGTATTTTCTGATAGTCCATATTTCATAGCACACGTTTCTAACACAATATTCAATAGATAGCTAATGCAAAACAGACCTTGCACACCTATGCCAACTACCTTGCACATCATAAGCAAAGCATGATTGAGTTCACGGCTGTATTCAATTATGTTAACTACCTCTGGTGAATCAAAGGGCATCCCGGGTAAGATGAAAATATTTGCAAGACCCTGCACACCTATGCCAATTGGCCTGTGCCGGATATTTGACCTCTTTGCTGTTTCAACTGGGCAATAGAAACATCAATAATCTTGTTAAGGTTTGTAGTAACTATTGCAGTGACCTGCAAGACAGCTATTAATAAACCATGGAGACACCGGTCTTTAATCTTCCAAAGAAATTCAATAACTAGAACCAACCTCAGCAAGCTTGTCAAAATCAAAGTATTTGTTCTTAGCATCTATTTATTATTTGGTTAGCATTTTTATTTCCACTAACCGGAGCCTGTAACAATTTATTTTCAGCTTGCAGTCTTGCAAAAGATGATGTTAACATCTAGTTTTCTTATGATTTTGGTAAATAGTAGTTTTATTTTCCTTTTGTTAGGCCAGGTCATGATGCCGGTTCTTTCTCTATTTTGCCATTTCTCTTGGCAGTTCTTGTTCTTTACACTTTAATTTCAATTTGTGCGCAATTTATTCACTTGTGTTCTTTCTTATCATTAGGAAGTGCACCAAGCACAAACATAATATGTCCACCTCTGGTAAGTCTATGTTTATTTGCCATTTTATTTTTCTTTTATAATGTTCAATTTTATCTACTTTCCTTTCATTGCTTTTGTTATTATATTTTATTCATGATAGTCATTAGTCTAAAATTTTTCCTCCTCCATTGTAATTGAATGCCCTTCTGCATTTAAAGGAAACAAAAGTAAACGTCTAGCCAAAATTGAGGGAACTGGTAGGATCCGTGCCCCAAACTAGACCAACCAACAAGATAAAATCCTCATTCACTTTCTCATGGAACAATATGAGAAGGGAAATCATATTGAGGGTACCTTCAAAATGCAAGTTTGGCACCAGATCGCGCCCAACTTCAATGTTGCAATGCATCTTAATTACAACAAGGATCATTTGCAAAATCGATGGAAAGTCCTAAAAGGGATTTATGTGAAACTTACGGCGCTATTTAAAAGGACTGGTTGGGATTGGGATGACGAAGCAAAAATGCCTGTGTCAGGAACAAAATCATGGGAGGAAGCCATTGAAGTAAGATCATCTTAACATAATAACAATTACTTTTTCGTATTGCTACTCAATAACCGAAAGGTAATGACTATCCTCAATTTTTCAGGAAAATAGTGACTTTCGTACATTAAAAGGCAAAACCTTTGAGTTCCTAAGAGAGATGGATTACATGAGAGCCAGTAGTACGGCAAATGGGGAAGATGCAGAAGGGTCTATGAATGCGTCTGAATATGTGAATAGACGCCGACGCAGGCCTTTGAATTGCAACATTCTGTCACACGCAGTCGACATCCCATCACACCCACAACCTGTCCCAAAACCAATGCAGGCCCCACTACCCTCTGTGCAGGTCAATGAGGTCATATAGCCATTGGTGATTATGTTAATGCCCTTACGTATGCATCAGTTGTAAGGAATCGCCTATAACGCAGCGGAAAATAAAAACGATTCCTATGTATGGGCTGCTGGGATCGTAAAACGAACATTAAAATAAATGCGGGAAGAACGGTTCTTCACCTTTGCGGGGTTTCGAATATCACGTGGATGATTCCGACTCGGTAATCGCGCACGCGCACGATCTCTAGAGGTATCCACACGAGTTCCCGCTGCAGACGCGATTTCCTCCTCGACTTGAGTGCTCCGACTAGATCTCAAATCCACCATGCGCAGAGAGAGACAGATCTACTCCAAGAGAGAGAGAAGGAGAGAGAGAGAGGAGACAGAGAATCTGGGGTGAGTAATTCGTCCAACCAACCTTTTACCCCTCCCCCTTGGCCTCCTTATATAGAAATAAGGATAAGCACAAGGATTAATCCTCATGATTATCCAAGAGTTTGTCCTTGGATAATTCTCTATTAAATCTTCATGTTTATCCTGCGGCTTTTCATAAAAACCCATATAAGCATGAAATTTAACGTCTCTCACCGTCTGACGAGAACTCTTATGTGTGTGACCCTCTAGGCCCAAATATCAGTCCGGTTGCAGGCCCATTAAACTTAGAACTTATTCTAGAGTTTAAATATTTATTAATTAACATTTAAACATTATATGTTAAATGATTAATTTAATAAACAAGTGGATTATCATCTGATGATTAATTCACTTGGCCTTCTGATCATGAACAACACCAAACACTACCTCATGATTCCAGAAGATATAAGAGATACTGTTCCCTTCAATTGAACCTTTCCGTCTGCAGATACCGTACAGATATAATCCTTCACTCATGCAATGTCCCAATAACGCAAGGGTATGGTTTTATAGTCAAACCCTCTATCGCATTATCCAGATAGATTCTAGTACTCAGTTAATATCTAGAAAGACATATCTTTCATTTGACCCTGGCCAGGGATTTCTGTGTACACATCCATAGGACATTCTTTCTCCAGTCTTATACCAAGAGTGAGTGATCCCTTGTTGTTCACTCAATTACCCTCGCAAGTTTTTCACTGTATCTGAAAGACCGACTATCGTGGACTTAATGGTTAAAGTCCACAAGTCAGAGAATCAAGTTACAATGGTCCACAAACAAGGTATCATTGGTGACTCAGGTCAAAGGACCAACTGTGCTACTGCAACGATTGAATTTCCTGATTGACTAATAGGTATAATTACCATCCAAGAATTCTTATTTGGGTTTGTTTAGTGAACTCATTCTCTAATGAGCACCCACATGTTTGTCTTAGTATCACCACACGAGTGAATGTGAGATCATTCACTCTCATCACATGAGCAGACATAACTTGTGTCGATCTTATCGGATATTTAATGTCCATCTCAAATATCCTATGATCGAGAACTGTTTAAGACAAGTGACTGAGGATAGTGATCTCACTATCATGATCTCATTATGATTCAATATCCCATACATTTGTCTATGGACCTTCATTACGATAGTTAATTTGCGAGAACCATAAATGAAGAAATGATTGCCTTTATTAATAATTTGAACTAGAATGTACAATGATTGGCTTTGAGGCCACCCAAGTCTAACATTCTCCCACTTGGACTATAGCCAATCACCCATGTGTCTAAGTCCCATAGACTTAAGGCGACGTTCTAAATTATTTTGAGACAATGGCTTAGTCAAGGGATCTGCTACATTATCTTCAGATGAGACTTTCTCAATTACTATATCTCCTCGGGCGATAATCTCACGAATCAGATGAAATCGTCTCAGAATGTGCTTTGACTTCTGATGTGATCTTGGCTCCTTCGCTTGAGCTATTCCCCCATTGTTGTCACACAATAATGGAACAAGATCTGAAATGCTTAGAACTACTCCAAGTGCCGAGATGAACTTCTTCATCCAAACCGCCTCCTTGGCCGCTTCAGCTGCAGCAATGTATTCTGCTTCGGTCGTTGAATCTGCAGTTGTTTCTTGTTTGGAACTTTTCTAACTTACTGCACCTCCATTTAACATGAACACAAATCCAGACATGGATTTGCTGTCATCCATATCCGACTGGAAACTCGAGTCAGTAAACCCTCGAAGTTCCAAGTCGTTTCCTCCATAGACGAGAAATAGATCCTTAGTTCTTCTCAAGTATCTAAGGATGCATTTCACCGCCTTCCAGTGTTCTTCACCTGGATCAGCCTGAT
The DNA here is from genome assembly GCA_030544215.1 of Zantedeschia hybrid cultivar. Taxonomy (NCBI): domain Eukaryota; kingdom Viridiplantae; phylum Streptophyta; class Magnoliopsida; order Alismatales; family Araceae; genus Zantedeschia; species Zantedeschia hybrid cultivar. The sequence continues at coordinate 28,129,114 of JARZZO010000003.1, read as the reverse complement.
ATCTACTAGTGACACTTAGTGGGTGTGCCACATCAAGCCTAGTACATAGCATTGCATACATGATAGATCCTATTGCCGAGGCATAAGGAACTCTATCCATGTATGCTATCTCTTCAGGTGTCTTGGGAGACATTTCTTTAGAGAGATAAATTACATGCCTCATTGGAACGAGGCCTCTCTTGGAATTTTCCATGCCAAACCTTTTGACTATGGTATCTATGTACATAGATTGGGATAAGCCAAGCATCCTTTTGGACCTATCTCTATAGATCCTTATTCCCAGAATATAGGATGCTTCTCCCAAATCTTTCATTGAGAAGTTTTTGGATAACCAAGCCTTTACTGATGACAACATTCCTACATCATTCCCAAAGAGTAGAATGTCGTCAACGTAAGGTACCAAAAAGGTAACTGCGCTCCCACTAGCCTTTTTGTATACACAAGGTTCATCTTCATTTTTAATGAAGTCATAAGATTTGATTGCTTCATCAAATCTTAAGTTCCAAGTTCGAGATGCCTGCTTTAATCCATAGATGGATCTTTGCAGCTTGCATACCTTCCTTGAATGTTCTTTGGAAGTGAATCCTTCAGGTTGTATCATATACACCTCTTCTTTAAGGTTCCCGTTAAGGAATGCTGTTTTCACATCCATTTGCCATATTTCATAATCATAGAATGCAGCGATAGCAAGAAGTATTCTGATTGACTTAATCATGGCAACTGGAGAAAAGGTTTCGTCATAGTCAATACCTTGCCTTTGACGATATCCTTTTGCTACCAGCCTTGCCTTGTATGTGTCAATCTGTCCATCTGCCCCGATCTTTCTTTTAAAGATCCATTTACTGCCAATAGGTACTATACCTTCTGGCAGATCAACCAAGTTCCAAACTTGGTTGGCATACATAGACTGAATTTCAGAATTCATTGCCTCTTGCCATTTTTCTGATTCTTGACTATTTATGGCTTCTTGGTAGGTTTGAGGATCATCATCCTCATTTAAGTGCACTGTTGGTTTGCCATCATCGATATGTCCAACATATCTTTCAGGCTGCTTAGGCATTCTACCTGATCTGTGAACCTTTTGTGTATTATCTTGAACAAGTTCTTGAGTCAATGGTTTAGTAGATGAACTAGTGTTGATTTGTGAGTATAGAATTTCTTCCAGTTCTATCTTGCTCCCACTGTCTTCTTTTGAAAGATATTCTTTCTCTAGAAAGACAGCTGTTTTTGCGACAAACACCCTTTGATCGCTAGGCTGATAGAAATAATATCCAAAAGTCTCTTTTGGATATCCCACAAATCTACATTTCTTTGTCCTGGAATCCAGTTTGTCTGGATCATGTCTTTTGACATGTGCAGGACATCACTAGACTCTAACATGCTTAAAGTCTGGTTTCTTCCCTTTCCATATCTCATATGGAGTGGAAGATACTGACTTACTTGGAACTTTGTTCAGCAGATATGCAGTAGTCAACAGTGCATATCCCCATAAAGAGATTGGAAGTTTGGCATAACTTATCATTGATCGTACCATATCTAATAGAGTACGATTTCTCCTTTCCGATACACCATTTAATTGTGGTGTATAGGGAGGAGTCCACTGAGACAAAATACCATTATTCTTAAAATATTCTGTGAATTCTGTACTTAATTCTTCACCCCCTCGATCTGATCGAAGAGTTTTGATACTCTTTCCAGTCTGGTTCTCAACTTCATTTTTAAACTCTTTAAATTTCTCAAAGACTTCTGACTTATATTTCATTAAATATATGTAGCCATATCTTGAGAAATCATCTGTAAATGAAACAAAGTATGAGTAACCACCTATAGCATGAGTGGACATTGGACCACATAAATCACTATGTATTAGTTCCAATAAGTCCTTAGCTCTTTCTCCATGTCCTAAGAATGGAGCTTTGGTCATTTTTCCCATGAGACAACCTTCACAGGTTGCAAATGATTCATAATCAAATGGATCAAGATATCCATTCTTTTGCAACCTTATGATCCTGTTCTTATTTATATGACCTAGCCTACAATGCCATAGGTACAATTTATTCACATCCTTATCTAAGCATTCAAGAGATTTATTTATCAGACCAACATCATATGAAATATCAAGTAAATATAATCCATTCAATAAATATCCGGAAGCAAACAATTTGTCTCCTTGATAAATGGAACAACCTTTATTCTCTAGTTTCATAGAATATCCTTATTTATCTAAACATGAAATAGATATGATATTCCTAATAATGGTCGGAACATAATAACAATCTATCAGTTCCAATGAGTCTCCTGACGGCATCTGAAGTCTTGCTGTCCCCACAGCTAACGCAACAACTTTTGCTCCATTCCCGATCCTTAGATCCACGTCTCCGCGGTTCAATCTTCTCTTACTAGTTAACACCTACAAGTTATTGCAGATATGAGAAACACATCCAGTATCTAATACCCAAGATGTTGATTCTCTATAGGACAAGTTAAGATCGATCATGAGTATACCTGAAGCTTCACCAAGCTTCTTCTTTGCTTTTTCTGTTAGATAGATCTTGCAGTTTCTCTTCCAATGACCTTCTTTATGGCAGTGGAAACACTGACCTTTGTCATTGACTTTAGCTTTGTCCTTTTGAACCGCCGGTTTGCTTTTCACTAGCTTCTTAGGCTTACCTTTCTTAAAGGTCTGTCCAGCTTTTCTTTTCTTGTTGGTCTTACCAACAAGCATTACATTTGGCTTATCTTTCTGGATAGTGCCTTCTGCTATCTTCAACATGTTGAGCAGCTCAGCCAGTGTAACTTCAATTTTGTTCATATTGAAGTTGATGATGAATTGTGAAAATGAATCTGGAAGGGACTGTAGGATTAAGTCGATGCTTAGGTCATTGTTCATAACAAAGCCAAGCACAGCAAGCCTCTCAATCCATTATATCATCTTGAGCACATGAGTTTGCACAGATGTGCCCTCGCTCATTCTGGTCCTAAACAATTTCTTAGATATCTCATATCTTTCTGTTCTGGATTGTTCACCAAACAACTCTTGTAGGTGATTCAGAATGGACTTAGGTTCCATATTATCATACAGTCGTTGCAATTCATTGTTCATTGAACCCAACATATAACACTGGACCTTGACAGAGTCCTCCTTCCAATTTTCATACATCATTAATTCATCCTCGTTAGCATTTTCACCGGGTTGTACTGGATCTGATTGATCCAGGACATAGGCTAGCTTTTCACACCTGAGGACAATCTTCAGGTTGCGTAACCAGTCAATGTAATTAGGTCCCGTGAGTTTGTTTGCATCAAGTATGCAACGAAGGGGGTTAGGTGACGACATTGCGACCTACAAGGAAATATATATAAAAATGAGCAGATAGTTCTTAAAATCTGATTTAGGACTTTTAATTTAGATTTAGGCTCCCACTATTTTTCGGCGATCTGTATGACCCTCTAATATACAGAACGGGAGATTCCGGTGATCTCCTAGTAGGGATCAGAATCCTTCGGGCATCATGCATGTGACCTTGTGGTAGCACAACAAATCACATCAAGTCCCTTAGGCAGTCAACTCTTGACAGTTGCAACATTTGCAATATCCGATCAATTTAACCCCTGAATCGGAATGACCTTGTGGTAGCACAACAAATCAAATGATTCAGTTAAGTTTATCCATCATTACTTAGATGACATGAATTCATAGTGCAATCCTTGTGGTAGCACAACAAAACTACACTATTTGTCCATTCATCTTAATGACATCACATGTCGTAGACCTAGGTTAATTTCTAAATCAAATAGACCTTGTGGTAGCACAACAAATCCATTTGAGATAAGAATTATCCTAAGATCTATAATGATGGTGGGTTACGTGGAATATTCTGAATATCTCACGTTTACAACTTAAATTTTTAAAAGAGGATTTTTAATTTGATTTATAAAAATCGTGCTATCAATAGTATTTCTATTTGAAGTATCAGTATACTTAATAGAAATATATATATATGACAGCATAGTCCACAAATATCACATATATGCAGAAGAATTAAATTGGGATGATCATGGACTGCTAAAGCTACTATGGAATCATCGGAGCCAAACAATGATCCATAATAGAATCCTAATGTGAAAACAGCAACACTGGTTCCATTTGATGCGAGTCCATCCTCCAGAGGTGTCTTCAGAATATCCCGTCCTCTAAGCTTAATCCGATACATTTAAATATGAAATTCAGGACTCACAGGTCCATAAATGTACATTTAAACACAATAAGAAACCTTGATCTTATCAAGGGGAGTACAATCTTATAGGAAGGTAGAGAGTACATTTGGATTAAGAGAGAGGAGGACACGCAGGTCCTATTTAAAATACCAAATGAAATAAGCATCGCATTCATCCACATCAATCATCACATGATAATAATAAGTCCATGATCATCCCACCACAAAACACATCACATGCATCACAATCATCACATAATTACAGTTTGGTATTAAATTTTATAAATATAAAATTATAATACCAATTAGTTTTCGAAATAACATTTATTTCAACATTATCAATAATATTCAAAGCATTATTGACTAATGAAATAACTAAACTATTCAGTTAATCTAAATACTAATTCAAACAATTTGAACAATAAAATATAATCAAGTTATGCATAAAATCAGTTTAAAACATTTTTAAACTAATTAATTTAACAGGGAAATTAATTATCTAAAACAATTTTAAATAATTAACTAACACCCTATTAACAATAACTCCCTTTATTGAATAACAGTTATTAAACAGTTTAATAAGCTGTTAATAATCATAAAAATAATTAATAACAATTATTAATTATTCTTATAATTTTTCTGTTTTAAAACAATTTTAAAACGGGCTTAAATGGGCTTAAAATGGGCTAATAAAGGGATTATAAGGGGCTAAATAGTTATTAAAACATTTTTAATAATAATAATAAAAAAATTGGGCCCAGCCCATTAGGGCCAATTGGCCCGGACCCGGACCCTGGCTCGGCCAGGGTCGAACCCTGGCTCGGCCAGGGGGTCCGGCCCGGCCAGAACCGAGCCTTGGCTCAGCCAGGCTCGAGTCCTGGTCGAGCCAGGCATCGGCCAGCTCCCGGCCCGGCTCGACCGGGTCGGGACCGGGCGGTCCGGCCCTTTCTTCCCTAGCTGACCGAGCCCCAAACCTGCAACCACCCGAACCCTAAGGCAGGTGGGTGGGCGGCTGGACAACGCAGCCGCCGGCGAGCCCCGGCGCCGCCGGCCCCGGCCGGCGTTGCCCCCAGCGCCGGTGACGTGCCCGGCACCGGCAGGGCCGCCGGTGACCGGCGATGGGGAGCAAACCAAGCCCCAAAAACCCAAAGAAAATCTGATTTTTCAGGTTTCAAAAACCCGAGTTTGGGCTCGATTTTCAGGACCTCCAAGGGCACTCTGGCGCCGATCTTGGTGACCGGTCGATAGAGGTGACTATCCTCTATGGATCCGGAGTCTCGGCCGGCCATCCCAATGCTTGGGAAGCCGATTGAAGCTGCCGAAAACACCCCGTTCATCGTCCCACGAAGAACTCCGAAAATCCCAAATAAAATCCGGGATCAAATCCCAACAAGTTTTAGACCTTCTAAAAACGTGGGAACGATTCCCAGATTATTAAAATAATTTTTAGCCCAAGAACACGTACAATACGGGTTCTTCACGCATAACGAGAAAATCACGCAAAACGATGCGGTTTTACGATCGAACCAGCAACTTGGCTCTGATACCACTGCAAGGAATCGCCTAGAACGCAGCGGAAAATAAAAACGATTCCTGTGTATAGGCTGCTGGGATCGTAAAACGGACATTAAAATAAATGCGGGAAGAACGGTTCTTCACCTTTGCGGGGTTTCGAATCTCCCGTGGATGATTCCGACTCGGTAATCGCGCACGCGCACGATCTCTAGAGGTATCCACACGAGTTCCCACTGTAGACGCGATTTCCTCCTCGACTTGAGTGCTCCGACCAGATCTCAAATCCACTATGCGCGGAGAGAGACAGATCTACTCCAAGAGAGAGAGAAGGAGAGAGAGAGAGGAGACAGAGAATCTGGGGTGAGTAGTTCGTCCAACCAACCTTTTACCCCTCCCCCTTGGCCTCCTTATATAGAAATAAGGATAAGCACAAGGATTAATCCTCATGATTATCCAAGAGTTTGGCCTTGGATAATTCTCCATTAAATCTTCCTGTTTATCCTGCGGCTTTTCATAAAAACCCATATAAGCATGAAATTTAACATCTCTCACCGTCTGACGAGAACTCTTATGTGTGTGACCCTCTAGGCCCATATATCAGTCCGGTTGCAGGCCCATCAAACTTAGAACTTATTCTAGAGTTTAAATATTTATTAATTAACATTTAAACATCATATGTTAAATGATTAATTTAATAAACAAGTGGATTATCATCTTATGATTAATTCACTTGGCCTTCTGATCATGAACAGCACCAAACACTACCTCATGATCCCATAAGATATAAGGGATACTATTCCCTTCAATTGAACCTTTCCGTCTGCAGATACCGCACATATATAATCCTTCACTCATGCAATGTCCCAATAACGCAAGGGTATGGTTTTATAGTCAAACCCTCTATCGCATTATCCAGATGGATTCCAGTACTCAATTAATATCTAGAAAGACATCTCTTTCATTTGACCCTGGCCAGGGATTTCTGTGTACACATCCATAGGACATTCTCTCTCCAGTCTTATACCAAGAGTGAGTGATCCCTTGTTGTTCACTCAATTACCTTCGCAAGCTTTCCACTGTATCTGAAAGACCGACTATCGTGGACTTAATGGTTAAAGTCCACAAGTCAGAGAATCAAGTTACAATGGTCTACAAACAAGGTATCATTGATGACTCAGGTCAAAGGACCAACTGTGCTACTGTAACGATTGAATTCCCTGGTTGACTAATAGGTATAATTACCATCCAGGAATTCTTATTTGGGTCTGTTTAGTGAACTCATTCTCTAATGAGCACCCACATGTTTGTCTTAGTGTCATCACACGAGTGAATGTGAGATCATTCACCTTCATCACATGAGCAGACATAACTTGTGTCGATCTTATCGGATATTTAATGTCCATCTCAAATATCCTATGATCGAGAACTGTTTAAGACAAGTGACTGAGGATATTGATCTCACTATCATGATCTTATCATGATTCAATATCCCATACATTTGTCTATGGACTTTCATTATGATAGTTAATTTGCGAGAATTATAAATGAAGAAATGATTGCCTTTATTAATAATTTGAACTAGAATGTACAATGATTGGCTTTGAGGCCACCCAAGTCTAACATCAGTACCACCAAATTAAGACTTTGACATTGGTTATGCCAATGCTGCTTCCATAACAGGTGACGATCAAATGTCCATATCACAGCAACTTCATGCCTCTTCCTATGGTGGATATGAGCAACACCATACTGGCAGTTGTATCGCACCCCAATCTCATTACTCCGCTCGGACTCCTTCCCCTACGCCAGGTTCGCCGGCACATAGGGTCAATGAAGATGTGGTGACTTCTCCTCATAAAAAGGAAAGATTGTCCTCAAAGCGTTGGGGCAAAAGATGCATTGGGGATGAAGCAGTGCTTTCTTTCTCCACTACAATGCTTGAGCGCACTAAAGTTCTCAGGGACTTGCATGCGGATAGGGCTTCATCCAGGTGTTCCAGCGGAGGTACCAATGTGTCCAATACACCGACGGATGTAGAAGAAAGGATCTCGACGGTGAAGGAGTGTATAGACGACCTACGCCGTGTTCCGAACATGCCGCGTAATTTGTATTTCAAGGCCGTGAACCTCTTCGGTACAACGGCCATTCGGTCGGTTTACATGGCTCTGCCGGAGGAGGAGAAGTTGGATTGAGTTATTGCCTGGACTACTTGAGTTTACTTGCTGCATGTCGTTGTAATCTTGTCATCATATTTTATTTTCGTACTTGGGGATTGTACCATGTTATGTCTTCATTCTACTTGTCCCACTTGCACTTGAACTTATGTATTATGTCCTTATCTTCTGTTGATCGTACTCGTTCATTTTGTGTTTGACTAATTAAGTAATCTATTTTCGACTAAAGTTAAATGAATGTTGTACTTCTTAGTAGTAGAAATATGATGAATTATGTCTATGGTGCTAGTATAAATTGCAATTTGTATTCGTACATCACATGCAGGTGAATCATTTTAAGTAAAAATGGGACGTTTTAAGTGTTACGTTGTATGGGTTGGTTGTGAGCCTGATTTGTACTTGACTTGGGGAGAATATTATGCCCAAGTGAATGGTTTTCCAAAAGCTCGATACAAGGGGTTTCACTCAATTGAAGAGGGAGAGGCAGCACTATATGTTGTTTTGGAGCAGCCTATACCGAGACCAAGATTCACCCGTGAAGAATATGCATTGGCCACTCCAAGTTGCGTACGACCTTTGAGTGCTCCCCCTACCTTACGCATGTCAACCGATTTCTCATGGCAATATTGTCTAATGATAATCTTTTTGTTCGTAGTTGTCATCTTACTTTTTTTAATCTTGCTTGGTGTAATTTTGATGTCTTTGAGGGGCCGTTGATGTATTTTAAAGTTTCTTACTGTTAAACTCCTTTGTTTGTTCTTCTAACATAATCTGTCGTTTAGTTTCTTTCAACTGTGTACCCTATTGAATTGGAATGACAATTAAGGGTGCTTTGTGTAGACATGAATGATTTGATAATGGAGTTCATTAATGAGGAGGACGAGATGATTGAAGAGATCAAAGAAGTCATACTTGAAGCAATATTAGAGCAATATGCTCCGAGTGTGCCTAGACGAAAGATGTTTACTTCGGCGCATACTGGTCATATATGTATACAAGAGGTGCTACAAGGCCATGAAAGGAGGGCCTATTGGGCCTTCAGGCTTAGCCCTAGCATGTTCAAGGCACTGAGGGACATGCTAGTAGACATGGGCTTACTATTCGACTCACGACATGTCACTGCCTATGAGCAACTGGCAATATTCTTGCATGTTGCTGGCCATAGTGTTGCTACTGGGGTATTGTGTGAGTATTTTCAACACTCTTCACAAACAATCAGCCATTATGTAAATAATGTTGCTATGGCATTGGCATCTCTTAAGACAGAGTTCATTCAACTTCCTTCTGATGTGAGTGAATGCCACCCTCATATCCGAGGGAAAGATTATTTCTATCCTTACTTCAAGGTACTCAGTTTTCTTGTTGCATTTCTTTTTCAATTTCCAATAAAACTCCTTAAGCTTCGTCTTATATTCTCATTATACTGTGTAGAATGCAATTGGGGCGATTGACGGGACGCATATAATAGCTCATATCCCACGAAAATATCATGGTCGGTTTCGTAACCGCAAGGGTTATATAAGCCAAAATGTTATGGGGGTAGACTCTTTCGACCTCACTTTTCTATATGTTGGTGTTGGTTGGGAAGGCTCTGCAGCTGATATGAGAGTGTTGAAATGGGCATTAGATCATGGCAGGTTTCGGATCCCTCGTGGCAAGTATTATCTTGTCGACTCTGGGTAGGCAAACACACGTAGTTTCTTAGTTCCTTATCGCGGACAACATTACCACATAGGCAGCTTTAGAGGTCGTAGTCGTCAGTATACAAATAAAATGGAAAAGTTCAACCATAGGCATACACAACTTCGGAATTGTGTAGAGCACATCTTCGGTGTGCTGAAGAATCATTTTCAGATCTTAAGAGAAGATTGTATGTACCCATGGGCAACACAAAGAAAGATAGTGTTAGCATGTTGTGTTGTCTATAACTTCATTCATCGAAGAGAGGGACATGATGTATATTTTAACATGGAAAATGAACGTAGACTTGCAGAAGATGATGGTGATACTGACTACCCCATTGACATTGGGCCTAGCCAAGCTGAGCTAGCTGTAGGAGACCATGTTAGGGAGGAAATTGTAGACCAACTTTGAGACGAGAATACTTAGATTTGATGGATGTTTTCTTTGCTGACTCCACCACCAGTTATGTCTGACTTTAATTGTATTCTATTTCTAGTTGCTGGATATTTCTATTAATACTCTTGAGGTTGACTGTATGGCATGTAACTTAATTCGTATTTAGAATTTATTTATTTACATTTATATACACTGAAAATTGATGTTGCTTTATATTTTGGGTTAACTGCTCAACATATCATGTCATTTCTTTTTACAAGTGGTGCACAAACATGGTTGGAATTCTTCTTTCTTACACAGACACTCAGATAGTAGGAGCGCATAATTTTCTAATCACTATCATGTATTTGTAAATGTACAAAATTTAATACCGATGTATATATATATGTATAAATGTATATTTGTTATTATATATGGTACACGTATATATACAACAATATATGCTCCGCATATATGTATTAACTTATATTCGTATATATTTTATTTTTAAATTTACAAAATTTAATACCGATGTATATATATGTATATTTGTTATTATATATGATATAGGTATATATACAACAATATATACTCCGTATATATGTATTAACTTATGTTCGTATATACGTTTATTTTTAAATATACAAAATTTAATACCGATGTATATATATGTATAAGTATTTATTTGTTATTATATATGGTACATGTATATATACAACAATATATGCTCTGTATATATGTATTAACTTATATTCGTATAAATTTTATTTTTAAATGTACAAAATTTAATACCGATATATATATATATATATATATATATATATATATATATATATATATATATATATATATATATATATATATATATATATATATATATATATATATATATATATATATATGTATGCATAAATGTATATTTGTTATTATATATGTACACGTACATATACAAAAACATATGCTCCGTACATATGTATTAACTTATATTTGTATATATGTTATTGACATATATCTACGTATATGTTTATATTATTTACATTGTAAAATTGGATTTTCAGTATAGAATATTTTAATGATATATGAAAACATAAAATATGTTATATTTCATATTATAAAAAGTTACAAACGATTTTATGAATTGGTCAACCTTGGTGAAGAAATGAACTAAATACCATTGGCTTGGACTATTACCTCTTATTCTTGCAAACCAATATTAGCGAGTGCTTGAAGAGGAAGGGCAATTTGGTCCTACAAGTACTTTATTCTCGGTCTTAGTCTCCTTGGTGCAATCAAAGCAATTGGAATAAGCACCTTATTCTCCCTTGAATAAATACTCATTGTCAAACCAAAACCCCTCTTATTCTGGAATACGCAATTCGGAATATGCAATTACAGAATAGGTTGTTGCAATGGTTGGCAACATTATAATTCGACTTGTCATTGCTGTCTAATCAGTTTGATAAAGATGACACCATCTCTATCGGCATTTTGATGCTGGTGTTTTTTAGATGAGGGGAGTTCTCTCCTGGAAGACTCTTGGTACAATCATCTTCATTTTTTCCCCTTTCCTTCTCCTTCTCAAGCTCCAGCCCTTGCTTCCGCTTGACCCTTTGTTGCTATTGCCTCAGGCGCCACTCCCTGGCACCATCTTCCACCTCCATCGCCTCTTCCCCCTCTACTTTGCTTCACACTCTACCTACTTTGCCACCCTCATTTCCCCTCACCTCTAGTGGCGGATGTAGAAACTTTGTCCAGTGGGGTCATTCGGATCATTTTTAAATCTATCGGTATTTTATTTTTGTTATATTAAAAATATTAAAATAAAAAATAAAAATAAGTATATTTTAATCATTATAAAAATGATATACTTCAATAAAAATGATTATTACGAGGAATTTTTTCTTCCAGATGCACTCAACGAATTTTTTATTAAATCATAAATATAAATCATAATAGTATGTAAAAAAATCTAGTGGAACTAAGCTCCGAGTTGGACTGGGGTCCTGTGGGTCAACTAAAAAATACAGTGGGGTCACCTTATACTTAAATTTGAAACTTATCTTATTAAATTAAGACTTTGATAATAAAATTTTAAAGTTTCAGTGGGGTCGTAGGATCCCATTGAAACATGTTGGGTCCACCACTGCTCACCTAGAACATCCCCACCTTCCCTTTTTACCTTTTGTTGTGGTAAACTTGGCTTACTTGATTTTGTCGTACCTCTCAAAGATTATGTCTACATGGTAACTGTCGACATAAAGGTTCTTTGAGTGTGTTGCTTAACCCCAATACCTTGCGGGTTCATGCGGTGTTGTTTGGCACCTAACGTGATCAGATATCCGACCGAATTAGATGTGCGACATTAGTTTGGTTAATTAATTAGTTAATATGTTATATTAATTAATTAATCAAGTCAGTAAAGAGTTACTAGACTTAATGAGCCACTAATTGGACTAGTACTTAGGCTTATACGGTCACACAAATGATTCTCGAGCGATAGATCGAAAATGGGATTAATATTAAGTTAGGGGTTTTTGTGAAAAATTGCCAGTGACTTAATATATATCTATTCAGAGGGCAACTCTGGTCAAGCTGCAGAGCTGCCCTAGCCATCCCCCTCTCTCTCTCCTCTCTCTTTCTGCACTAAGCGGGGCGCCCCCTTCGGTTCTCCACTTCATTGTCTTCTCTGACTCGCGATCGTCGAGAATCTGTTTGCATGCTGCGGAGATCTTTACGGAGATAGGCGGCCTCCGCGAGCACTTCTACGAGCGAAGAACTGGGAGAGATCTGCCATGAGGAGGATCGCGTGGATACCATTAGAGAACGAGCATCTATGCGGCTTATGACGTAACACTGTCTGAACCAATCGAACGTGGATCTGATTTCGCGCAAGGTAATGGTAGATCACCGCTTTTGTGTTTATCCATCAAAATGGACTGGGATCGATTTATTTTTAATTATTTTTATTTTCATTGCATTTGCGATCCGTCGTAGAGATCCCAATAGCCCTATCCCTGGTTTCGTGGGCTGAGACGAGCAAGGAACGTGAGGATATCCACCGCGAGAAGGATTGCATAGACTCCGCTAGAGGCCGGGAGCTTGCACGGCTTCTGGTGTCACACCGACGGAACCGATCGATCGTGGATTCGAATCTGCACACGGTAAGAACTGATTATCCGATAATTTGGTTTTAGATTTTCAAAACGGGAATCAGATCGTAGATATTTTATTCTGCTGCGTTTCGCGATCTGGACAAACGCCGAGAACCCAACAGGTTTTAGTGGGCACCTATGCGTATGCCATTTTTATGATGATAGGAGATTACTATCTTGCTTGTTAATTACAATAGATATGTCAATGTTCCATGTTCTGGGGAGCAGTTCAATGGGATGTATAATAAGATTGTAAAGCTTGTCAAAGTAAGTAACAAAGCTAGTTATTGTCGCTACAGCTTCTCTAGCATGCTGCTTGCATCTTTTTGAACCATGAATTGGATGAAGTAGTTTGTCGAAAAGGCAATGATGAAACAAAATAGGTAGAGGTGCAGGCTCCTTGTGCTTTTGGATCCTTTTGTTTGTTATATAGCAAGACGTGAAGCATTGGTATGAAACTAATATATAAGAAATCAATACCAGCTAATTCAGATGTCTTTTTACTTTTAACTATTGTGGCATACCTAATTTAAGAATGGGAAAAACGAAAAAACGTAAATAGTACACCAGCATGCAGCATTTTGCATATTGATGGCGTTAAGATCAACACACACAATACATGACACAACAATTAGATTCAACAGCATATAGGAAGCATCAAATAAAATTAAACACATTCTGGTCTGCTAATGGATAAGGGTCACAACATCCCAACATTACTGCCTTGTGTAAATATTATTTTAAATATATCTAGCTTTTCCTTGAAGCAACGTAACACTACTAACTGGAGGGAAATAAAGAACTTACTTGATGCGAGATAGCAGGGGAAAGAGGGAAGAACGGCTCGGAGGCCGGGTTAAGGAGACGGCAAGGGAGAGAGATAGAGGAAGAAGAGGAGATCTGCAGGCGGTGGGAAAGATAGCGGTGCTGGGTGGCGGGGCATCTCACCCTCCCCTCACAGGATCCTAGGAGGAGCACAAGCACACAAAACAACAGCTCATCTCAAGCAAAAAATTTTCATTCTATCCTTATCCATCCTTTTCCCAAGAAGGAGTACAAGACTATAAATAAATTAAGCAACCTTAACAACCCTAATACTAAAGTACAAAAATGCCCCTTCTTCAAAATAAAAGACTAAAATCGACCTAAAATCTGAAAGAAATGAAAATTACATTAATTGGGCCTCTAATGGGCTAACTAAAAAACAATAGATCTTTGAATTTTTTTTTTGTAGCTCTTGGATTCCCATCATTCTCTCTTGGTATGAAAAAGCTTGTCCTCGAGTTTTGAAGTGCCGAAGAGGCCACATGAGGGGCAAGGGGGTAACAAACCAGCAGCACACAATCAACTCCATATAGATTGTCAGGTGGAGGAGTTGAAGGTAGCACTGATAATGTGCCTCAAAGACACACCACAACAAGTCAAACTCAGCTGAAGCAATGATTGCAAGATAGAGGGAATGATGCTCTACATTTGGAACCTCATGCAAATACTCAGAAAGTTAGTCCAATTTGGCTCCAACCATGAGTGTCTAATCCCATACAGCAAAATCTGAAGACTCATTAATGATTATCGGCACTGAATCGGTCTGAAATACATCATCAGGCATCAAATAGAGTTCGGACTCAACAAGTAGGGCAGCATATCGAACATCCATATAAGTAGTGGAGTGTCCTATAGTGACACCCATGACTCACTGATATAACTCCACAAAAGCTTTATAACCCTCCGCAATAATATCGCTTGTCCTCAATAGTGAATGATCCACAATAGATTGGGGAATCACATTATCACCCTTTGCTCATTTAAAATCAATGTCGTTCGTTCACGATTCAACAAGTACACATCAAAATAAAAATAGATGGAAGGCATTACCTCGGGACCTTGATTTTAGGCAGGACCAATTAGTGGCAGGGAAAATGAGGTATCGATTGTTGACAGCATGTGGGATGAGGTCGGCCTTGCTGAGATGATCCCAGTAGCACTGATGGACGCAAATCAGAGCATGTATGGGCCCTGAGCATTGGTGGTGCAATTAGGACTCCTAGTGCACCTCCTGTGTGTTGGAATCGCTATGTCGAGATCCGACCGAAAACGCAGCGGGATAATTAATTCAGGATCGGATCTATCCCGTTTCGATCAACAAAAATAAACTGACAAATCTTATTTACCTTGCGCGGATTCGAATCCGCGTTCGTTCTCCGGTTCCGTCGGAGCGAATCCGCAAGCTGCTCAGGTGCCTGACCTCTAGCGATATCCACACGATTCTCCTCGCGATGGATCGTCCTCACCTCCTCGCTCGATGCGGCGTTCGTGGATCCCGTCTAGCTACGCGTAATCCGCCGTGAGATGCTGATTCAGAAATTCCCGTTGGACGAAAGACGGAGCTGTCGGGAGCCGGAGCATAGCCTCCAAAGGGCCGGCCTCGAGATGTGCGCCCAGGAGAGAGGAGAGAGAGGGTGGCGGCTAGGTCAGGGTTGCTGGCCCCCGACCTAGCTGCCGTTCTTTTATAATAAGTGGTTTTGCAGTTTTTCATAAAAACTCACACTTATCCGAAATCCCGTCAAATTATCCATAGACTTGAAAATCTTTTGCGTGTGACCCTCTAGTCCCAAATACCAATTCAGTTAATGGCCCATTCA
The DNA here is from genome assembly GCA_030544215.1 of Zantedeschia hybrid cultivar. Taxonomy (NCBI): domain Eukaryota; kingdom Viridiplantae; phylum Streptophyta; class Magnoliopsida; order Alismatales; family Araceae; genus Zantedeschia; species Zantedeschia hybrid cultivar. The sequence continues at coordinate 28,113,356 of JARZZO010000003.1, read as the reverse complement.
GCCCAGTAACTCTTTACAGGCCCACTGAATTAATTAATATCCTTATATTAATTAATGAGCTGAATTTAATGTCCCACAGTAAATTCGTACAAGCTTCCGATCACGTTGGATGCCAAGCAACATCGTGTGATCCTGGAAGGCATTAGGGTTATCGCAACCCTCTATTGGAACCTTTCCATCATCGGTTAGCGCGTGGATATAATCCTTCATCCGTGCAATGTTCTCGAACTGACTTAGGGCATGATTTACTGTTAAACCCTAGCCGGTTGATTCACTTGAATCAGATGCTGCTAATCTATATCGGATAACTCTTTATCTGATAGAGAGTCTGCCCTGGCCAGGGACATAAGCGCATCATTCCCGGAACATTCTCACTCATATTACCGAGAGCGGATGATCCTGTATTGAACACACAATTACCTTCGGGGGCATCTCCCTGAACCTGATCACTTGACTTATTGATAACCCATGGTTAGAGATTCGTTACTCAAAGTCAAAGCTCAGAGACGTACCAACAAGGTATCTTTGGTGTCTCAGGTCCAAGGATCATCTACGCAATCGTGACAAAAGAATCGAGCTGGTTAACAGTGAGGTATATACCTGTTAGTTTTAGGTGGTCTACAAGCCAATCTAACTATGTAAATCTCGTTCATTTATTAATATAACGGCATAATATTCATTATGTGTAAATCGAATTAATTATTGTTTCATAATGAAGTCCGTGGATATGTGCTATAGTGATCAGATTATGATGAGATCATACTAATGAGACTGATTACTTAAACACACATATTCTTAATCGTTCATAGTCGGAGGATATCCGAGAAGGACATCGGATATCCGGTTAGACTAGTACAGATTACTCCTGCTCATATGATGAGGGTGACTGATCTCATAAGTCACTTGTGTGGAGACACTAAGGCGAATCTGTACGTGGTCATTAGAGAATGAGTTCACTGAACTGATCCGACTGAATCGCTGGATGGTATTGTACCTCACTGTCAACCAGCTTGATTCTATTGTCGTAGTTGCGTGGATGGTCCTTGGACCTGAGACACCAAGGACACCTTGTCGGTGGACTTCTGTGCTTTGACCTTGGTTTACGAATCTCTAGCCACGGGATTCTAATACGCCAACGATTGGGTACAGCGGAATACCGTCGAAGGGAATTGTGTGTCAATAAGGAATCATTCGCTCTCGGTACTTAGAGAGAGAATGCTATAGGAAGGATGCGCGGAAGTCCCTGGCCAGGGCGGACGATAATATCAGGAAAGGAGTTTTCCGATATTTATCAGCGGCATCCAATCCAAGTGAGTCGACCGGTTAGGGTTTGACAGCACGTCATACCCTAAGTTGACTCGAGAGCATTGTACGAATGATGGATTATATTCACGCGGTAACTGTCGGCGGAAAGGTTCCAAGAGTGGGTTACTTAACCCCAATACCTTCCGGGTTCACGCGGTGTTGCTTGGCACCCAACGTGATTGGAGGCCCGGTCGAATTCGATGTGCGACATCAATTCGATTGATTAATTAATTAATAAAGGGTTATTAATTGATTAATAAAGCTAGTGAGGAGTCACTGGGCTTGTTGGGCCATTAACTGGACTGGTACTTAGGCCTAGAGGGTTACACGCAAATGATTCTCAAGGCGATGGATAAATAAGTGGGTTTTATACAAACCGGGGGTTTTTATGAAAAACCGCGCGGTTAGTATAAAACATAGCGAATGGGCTGAGCAGGCCAAGCTGCTGCTAACCGTAGCCACCCCTCCTCTGTTTCTCTCTCTCTCTGGCGTCCAGACAGATCCAGATCTGCTCCGCCGCTTCTCTGAATCCCATTCGACAGGAAATCGTCCGCGCGTTGCGGCGATCGTTGGGTGACCGGCGGAGGTTTCGTGGGCTGCGAAGAACGAGGAACGCGAGGATATCCGTCGCGGGGAGGATCGCGTGGACTTCGCTAGAGGCCGGGCACTTGCGCGGGTTGCGGTGTCGCACCGACGGAATCGAACGGTTGTGTATTCGAATCTGCACACGGTGAGAACCTCGATTATCCGATAATCGATTTTAGTTTTTCGAAACGGGAGAACGGATCGCTGTTTTAATATTTTATTTTCCGCTGCGTGAGCGATCCGGAGAAACCCGAGAAACCCAACAGTGGTATCAGAGCCAGGTTCCACTGTTTCTCGTCCCGTTTCGGTATCCGAATTGATTTTTCCTTGAATTTATTCCATGCTTTAAAACTCCAATTTTGCTGAATCTGTGTTCATGAGATGAACACAAATAATCGGATTATTATTCTGCAATTTTCGGATTTTATTTGGGGGTTTTTGTGTTCTTCGTGGGACGAAGAATGGAGAGTTTTCGACGGCCTTGTTCGTGCAACCCCAAGCGTTGGGGAGGTGAACCGAACCCCTAATCCCTTTAGGGATGTCACTGCTCGCCACCGGACCGGTGTCTAGCCCCGGAGAGGTCTCTGGTGATGGCCATAGAGAGTCCCATCTCCTTCTTCTTCTTCAAAACAATTTTTGGATACTTTGAAAACAAGGAGTATAACCAGAATTTTGGGGCTCGAGCTGTGTTTTTCTGGTTCCTCCGGCTGCCCTGCCGACGCCGGCAGCGTCGCCGGCGCAGGCAGGGCCGTGCGGCGTCCGGCTGGCCGCCGGGCGGCGCCCTCCTGCATGCCCCACCGCCATGGCCAGCCTGCAACAAGCTTTAGGGCGTCCGGTTCTTTGGGGAACAGGCAGGCCGGCTCGATGGTGTGACCCGACCGGACCAGGTCCGTGGGTGAACCGGCCCTGGATGGCTTGGGCAGGGGCCCGAGCCCATGGCAGGGTGGCTCGGGCCTGGCCCGAACCGTGGCTCAGCCAAATGGCTGAGCCCCTTACCCTCCCGTTACAAATTCAAAACCCCGCCCTAAACCCCTAGCCCAATTAAAATTAAATTTGGATTTTAATTTAAATTCAAAATAGGTTTTGAAATATTTAATTTATTATTCAAATTCAATTAATTGGGCTTAATTAATGATTTTGAATCATTATTAACAATTAGTAATCATATAATTATAGTTGATTATTAGATTAAAAGTTAACCTAATAATTAACTTTAATTAACTAATTTAATTGTTAGATTAGTGATTAATAATTAATTGTTTAATTGTTAAATTATTAATTATTAACATATCTAATTGTTAATTAGAATTAGTTATTAATTTAATTGTTAAATTAATAATTAATTTTAATTAACTAATTTTAGTGTTAAATTAGTAGTCTTTAATGATTAAATGTTAGTTATTAATTTAAGGGTTAAATTAATGATTAACATTAATCTTCTAATCTAATTGTTAGATTATAGTTATTAATTAATTAGTGTTAATTAATAATTTAAGTGTTAAATTACTAATTAACATTAATTAACTAATCTAAGAGTTAGATTACTAGTTAATTAATAATTAGAGTTAATTAATAATTTAAGTGTTAAATTGTTAATTAACTTTGTTAGACTGGTCTAAGAGTTAGATTAGTCATTAATAGTATAATTGTTAGATTATTAATGGGGTTTAATCAAAATGTTAGATTATTAGAATTGTTCTAATTTGCATGGAATAATCTGGAATTATTAATTTGGAGTGTGTGCACATGTGATGTGTGTTTTGATGCTTTTAAATATTGATTTAATTGCATGTTAAGTTAATAAAATGAGTTTTCGAAATTCAAATACCAATTTTGATTGGATCCCAGTTTTTGAAAGCCAAAACTTATTTATTTTAAAAACTCATTTGTTTTAGCCATGTGATGCGCTGAATCATGTGTGGGATGTTTAAAACACACCGTGGTCATGGATATGCACTTAATTTATTGTTCATGTGATGAATGGATTGTGTGGATCGTGGATGTATGATTGTTTATTAATTGTTAATAAATAGAGGCCTGCGCACCTCTCTCTCTCATACTCCGATGTATTTCTACCTCCCTCTCTCTCTTGTACTCGCCATAAGGCCTTCTTCAATTTACTTGTAATTCTAGAATTATTGTAATCTGATCGAGGCAACCGAGGAAGGAGCGAGGACGATCCACAACTGCAACTAGGAAGGCGAAAAGATGAAGATCCTTTGCCTATGTGTTTGCAGGTTTATCTAATGTAAATGTTATGTTAGAATGTGTATGCGTTTGACTGTTGGCTCCACTCAAACCAACTGTGCTATCCATGACCACACTAGACATGTATGTGATGTATTGTTTTCTTTTGATTATGAATCAAAGTAGGTTATAGTATTTAGTAAATATATACGATATATTTATACTATCACCTAGGAGAGACCAAGATAACAGTTATCTAAATACCCTCATATAAACTCTAAGCCGTAACGCGAGTAGTTAAGAACTTACCGTGTGGTCCACCATCGTTATAGTCATAGGATTCAAATCACTTTAGGCAGGTTTGTTGTACTATCCGCAAGGCCTGCTTAATTGGGAGGAGAAACTGTGACTATGGCATTAGATGCCTATAGATCGGGGTAGAAGAACCATGTAGCTTTGTTGTGCTATCCACAAGGGTTGCATGCAAATCTATGCTTGTCGCGTAATGATGGTTAGCTTAGATCAGAATTAATGGTTTGTTGTGCTATCCACAAGGCCATTAAATCTTTGCGGACCGAAGCTATGATCATATATTGCAAGGAATTGCAAGTCCCATGAGTTGGGTGCTCTTTGATTGTATTACAGTTTGTTGTGCTATCCACAAGGCTGTAGTGCAAGTCATTGAGATTCTGATCCCCACTAGGAGACTGTCGGCGTCTCCCGTTCTGTATAACTGAGGGTTATATAGTCCGTCGAAAATTAGTGGGAGTTAAACTTGAACAAAAGACCATGTCTTGTTTTAAATTTTAATAATTGAACATCTTCTAAATAGATTTTACTTATCTCCTGTATGGAATTATGTCGTCGAATAACCCACTCCGTTGCATACTTGATGCCCTTTTGACTTACCTGATCTACTCGGATTGGTTCAGAAACTTGAAGAATGTCTTCAGATCTGAGCACATTGATTTTGTCCCTGGAGCTGATCCTCCTGCTGAATCGGCATTAGATGCCCCTGAAGCAGAGATGATAGCTAACGATAAAAGATCGAAGGACAAAGGCAAAAGAGTAGTGAAGGGTGACTGCTTCTACTATAAGCAGTATGATCACTGGAAAAGGAACTGCAAGGAGTTCCTTCATGATAAAGGTCATGGAAGAGTGAAGCTGTCTGAAGCTTCAAATATCTATATGATAGATATCAACTTGTCAGTTAGAGATTCCACATCTTGGGTATTGGATACCAGATGTGCTTCTCATATTTGTCATGATGCACAGATGCTGACAAGTAAGCGCAAGCTGAGACAAGGCGAGGTGGAATTGAGGCTAGGAAACGGCGCAAAAGTTACGGCGATTGCTGTAGGGACAGCAAACCTCAGGCTTCCATCGGGTGACGCCTTACTATTAGAAGATTGTTATTATGTTCCTAGCATAATAAAGAACATCATATCAATATCTTGTTTGGACAAGATAGGATATAGGTTGACTATTGAGAATAGAAGTTGTTCGATTTATTATGGTAATAAATCAATAGCTTCGGCATCTTTAGTCAACGGTCTATATCTCTTAGATGTTTCTTATTACAATCTTCATATTGATAATGCTCTTAAGAAGAGTAAAAATTGTGTGAACCAAGCCTACATGTGGCATTGTAGACTTGGGCACATTGGCGAAAGCAGGTTGCAAAAGTTGCATTAGCATGGTTATTTAACAGCATTCGATTATGAATCGTTTGCAACATGTGAATCCTGCCTTATGGGAAAGATGGCAAAATCTCCATTTACTGGACATGGAGAACGTGCCAAGGACATTATGGAACTAATACATTCGGATGTATGTGGTCCCATGTCCACTCAAACCAAAGGTGGCTACTCATACTTCATCACGTTCACCGATGACCTCTCAAGATTCGGCTATGTGTACTTAATGAAGTACAAGTCGGAAGCGTTTGAGAAGTTTAAGGAGTTCAAGAATGAGGTAGAGAAGCAGTTAGGAAAGAGTATTAAAGCTCTTCGATCAGATCGAGGAGGAGAATACTTGAGTACTAATTTCACACAATTCTTAAAGGATAATGGTATCTTTTCTCAGCTAACCCCTCCATATACACCACAGATGAATGGTGTATCAGAAAGGAGGAATAGCACCTTGTTGGACATGGTGCGATCCATGATGAGCTTTTCAGGATTACCAGTGTCCCTCTGGGGGTATGCTCTAGATTCAGCAGCATACCTACTGAATAGAGTACCCAGCAAGTCTGGGGCCTCTACTCCATATGAGATATGGAAAGGCAGGAAACCAGAATTTAAACATGTTAAAGTCTGGGGTTGTCCTGCTCATGTAAAGTGGCATGATCCAGACAAGCTGGAATCACGAACTGATAAATGTAGGTTTGTAGAATATCCAAAGGAAACCTTTGGATACTATTTTTTCCATCCTAGTGAACAAAAGGTGTTTGTCGCCAGGAAAGCTGTCTTCTTGGAAGAGGAATACCTTCTCTAGGAGGACAGTGGGAGTAAAATAGTACTGGAAGAGGTTCCAGATCCCCAAACAACAACATTATCATCAGTTGAGATATCAGTTCCTGAATTTGTTCAGGTACACACAGATGAGCCTCGTAGATCTGGTAGAGTACCTAGACTACCCGAACGATATGTGGGACATATTGCTGAAGGTGAGTCTAAGGTACAATGTAATGAGCATGATGATCCGAAAACCTACCAGGAGGCCATAGAAGGCCCAGAAGCCGGGAAATGGCGAGAAGCCATGAACTCAGAAATCCAGTCCATGTACACCAACCAAGTTTAGAACTTGGAGGACTTGCCCGAGGGTATTGTACCCATCGGTTGCAAGTGGATCTTTAAGAGAAAGATCGGTGCTGATGGACGGATCTACACTTATAAGGCAAGGTTGGTGGCAAAGGGATATCGTCAAAGGCAAGGCATTGACTATGGCGAGACTTTCTCACTAGTTACCATGATAAAGTCGATCAGAGTTATACTCGTCATTGCTGTACATTTTGATTATGAAATCTGGCAGATGGATGTGAAGACTGCCTTCCTCAATGGTAAACTTGAGGAAGAGGTGTATATGATACAACTAGAAGCTTTCACATCCAAAGAATCTTCAGATAAAGTGTGCAAGCTTCAGAGGTCCATTTATAGACTGAAGCAGGCTTCCCAGAGCTGGAACATAAGATTTGACGACGCTGTCAAGTCTTATGACTTCATTAAGAATGAAGATGAGCCTTGTGTGTACAAGAAGACCAGTGGGAGTGCAGTCACTTTTCTAGTTCTTTACGTAAATGACATACTACTCATTGGGAATGATGTAACTATGATGTCATTAGTAAAGATCTGGCTGTCGAAAAACTTCTCCATGAAGGATTTGGGAGAAGCATCCTACGTATTGAGAATACGGATCTATAGAGATAGATCAAAGAGGATGCTTAGAATGACCCAATCCTTGTACATAGATACTATAGTCAAAAGGTTTGGCATGGAAAATTCCAAGAGAGGTCTCATACTGATGAGACATGGAATTAGTCTCTTAAAGGAGCAGTCTCCTTAGACTCCTGATGAGAGGGCATTCATGGATAGAATAACCTATGCCTCTACCATAGGATCTATAATGTATGCCATGCTATGTACACGGCCTGATGTTGCATTTGCTCTAAGTGTGACGAGCAGATTTCAGGCTGATCCAGAGGAAGAGCACTGGAAGGCAGTGAAATGTAACCTTAAGTACTTGAGAAGAACTAAGGATATGTTTCTTATCTATGGAGGAGGTGACTTGAAACTATGAGGCTTTACTGACTCGAGTTTCCAGTCAGATACAGATGATAGCAAGTCTACATCTGGATTCGTGTTTACTTTGAACGGAGGCGCAATGTGCTGGAAGAGTTCCAAGCAAGTAACCACTGCAGATTGGACGACTGAAGCTGAGTACATCGCTGCAGCTGAAGCCACCAAGGAAGCAGTGTGGTTGAAGAAATTCATCACCGACCTCGGCGTAGTTCCCAGCATCTCTAAGCCTATTCCACTGTTGTACGACAACAATGGAGCCATTGCGTAAGCGAAAGAGCCGCGGTCTCATCAGAAATCAAAGCATATTCTGGGGCGCTTTCACCTTATCAGAGAGATTATATCCAGAGGAGATGTAGTAGTGGAAAGAGTTCCATCCGTCGACAATGTAGCAGATCCACTGACAAAGCCGTTAGCTCAAATTGTGTTTGAGCGTTACCTAGAATCTATAGGCTTATTGTATAAAGGTGATTGGCTTTAGTCCAAGTGAGAGATTGTTAGTTTTAGGTGGCCTACAAACCAATCTAACTATGTAAATCTCGTTCATTTATTAATATAATGGCATAATATTCATTATGTGTAAGTCGCATTAATTATCGTTTCATAATGAAGTCCGTGGATATGTGCTATAGTGATCAGATTATGATGAGATCATACTAATGAGACTGATCACTTAAATACACATATTCTTAATCGTTCATAGTCAGAGGATATCCGAGAAGGACATCGGATATCCGGTTAGACTAGCACAGATTACTCCTTCTCATATGATGAGGGTGACTGATCTCATAAGTCACTTGTGTGGAGACACTAAGGCGAATCTGTAGGTGCTCATTAGAGAATGAGTTCATTGAACTGATCCGACTGAATTGCTGGATGGTATTGTACGACACTGTCAACCAGCTTGATTCTATTGTCGCAGTTGCGTGGATGGTCCTCGGACTTGAGACGCCAAGGACACCTTGTTGGTGGACTTCTGTGCTTTGACCTTGATTTACGAATCTCTAGCCACGGGATTCTAATACGCCAAGGATTGGGTACAACGGAATACTGTCGAAGGAAATTGTGTGTCAATAAGGAATCATTCGCTCTCGGTACTTAGAGAGAGAATGCTCTAGGAAGGATGCGCGGAAGTCCCTGGCCAGGGCGGACGATAATATCGGGAAAGGAGTTTTCCGATATTCATCAGCGGCATCAAATCCAAGTGAGTCGACCGGTTAGAGTTTGACAGCACGCCATACCCTGAGTTGACTCGAGAGCATTGTACAATGAAGGATTATATCCACGCGGTAACTGTCGGCGGAAAGGTTCCAAGAGTGGGTTACTTAACCCCAATACCTTTCGGGTTCACGCGGTGTTGCTTGGCACCCAACGTGATCGGAGGCCCGGTCGAATTCGATGTGCGACATCAATTCGATTGATTAATTAATTAATAAAGGGTTATTAATTGATTAATAAAGCCAGTGAGGAGTCACTGGGCTTGTTGGGCCATTAACTGGACTGGTACTTGGGCCTAGAGGGTCATACGCAAATGATTCTCAAGGCTATAGATAATTACGTGGGTTTTATACAAATCGGGGTTTTTTATAAAAAACCGCGCGGTTAGAATAAAACATAGCGAACGGGCTGAGCAGGCCAAGCTGCTGCTAACCCTAGCCACCCCTCTTCTGTTTCTTTCTCTCTCTGGCGTCCAGACAGATCCAGATCTGCTCCGCCGCTTCTCCGAATCCCGTTCGACGGAAAATCGTCCGCGCGTTGTGGCGATCGTTGCGGCGGCCGGTGGAGGTTTCGTGGGCTGCGAAGAACGAGGAACTCGAGGATATCCGTCGCGGGGAGGATCGCGTGGACTTCGCTAGAGGCCGGGCACTTGCGCGGCTTGCGGTGTCACACCGACGGAACTGAACGGTTGCGGATTCGAATCTGCACACGGTGAGAACCTCGATTATCCGATAATCAATTTTAGTTTTTCGAAACGGGAGAACGGATCGCTGTTTTAATATTTTATTTTCCGCTGCGTGAGCGATCCGGAGAAACCCGAGAAACCCAACAATATCATCTAGCGATTCTAGGTCGGATTAGTTCAGTGAACTCATTCTCCATACAAGTGACTTATAGGATTAGTCATCCTCATCATATGAGCTGAAGAAACCTATACTATTCTATCCAGACGTTTGATGTCCTTTTCAAATTTCCTCCGACTAGGAACACTTAAGAACATGTGTTTATAAGTCTTCGATCCCGTAATTATGATCTCATTATAATCCGAAGATTGTTACACATGTGCATGGACTTCATCGTGATACGATAAACATAGATTGAACTAATTACACACAATGAATTAATGCCATTTATTAATAAACTGAATAATATATAATATCCGATTGGCTTTCAGACTACCTAATACTAACAATCTCCCACTTGGACTAAAGCCAATCACTTTTATACAGAATACCCATATTCTCTAAGTGATGCTCAAAGACATTTTGAGATAAAGGCTTTGTCTATGGATCTGCTATGTTGTCGGCTGAAGGAACTCTCTCCACTATGACATCTCCTCGAGCTATAATCTCTCTGATCAGATAAAAGCGCCGCAGAATGTGCTCCGACTTGTGATGAGACCTTGGCTCTTTCGCTTGAGCAATTGTCCCATTGTTGTCACACATCAATGGGATGGGACTAGAGATGCTCTTCCGTTGTCAAATCAGCAGTGGTTTCCTGCTTGGAACTTTTCCAGCTCACTACTCTCCCGTTGAGTGTGAAGACAAAACTTGATGTCGACTTGCTGTCATCAGGATCAGATTGAAAACTCGAATTAGTGTATCTTTGAAGCTTTAAGTCTCCTCCTCCATAGACTAGAAACATATCCTTAGTTCTTCTCAAGCACTAAAGGATACATTTCACAGTCTTCCAGTGTTCATTACCTGAATTTGTCTGATGTCTGCTCGTAATGCTTAGAGCATATTTGGCATATATGATGGAACCTATGGTTGAAGTATAAGGAATCTTATCCATCATTGCCCTCTCCTCAGAAGTCTTGGGAGACTGACTTTTGGAGAGATAAATTCTATGTCTCATCGGTATGAAACCTCTCTTGGAATTTTCTATGCTAAACCTTTTGACAATGGTTTCTATGTACATGGATTGGGTAAATGTAAGCATATTCTTTGCTCTATCTCTATAGATTTGTATTCCCAATACGTAAGATGCTTCTCCCAAATCCTTCATAGAGAAGTTCTTGGATAGCCAGATCTTTATAGATGACATTATCTCTACATCATTCCCAATGAGTAGGATGTCGTCAACGTAAAGAACCAGGAGTGCGATTGCGCTCCCACTGTTTTTCTTATATACATAAGACTCATCTTTATTTTTAATGAAGCTATAAGATTTGATTGCCTCATCAAACCTTATGTTCTATCTATGGGAAGCTTGCGTCAGTCCATAAATGGACCTTTGCAACTTGCATACCATATCTGGAGATTCCTTTGATGTGAAGCCTCTGGTTGTATCATATACACCTCTTCCTCAAGATTTCCATTGAGGAAGGATGTCTTCACATCCATCTGCCATGGTATGCAACAATGGCGAGAAGAATTCTGATAGACTTAATCATGGCAACGGGTGAGAAGGTCTCGTCATAGTCAATTCTTTGCCTTTGACGATACCCTTTCGCCACTAGCCTTGCCTTATAAGTCTCTATTCATCCATTTGTACCGATCTTGCTTTTAAAGATCCACTTGCAGTCGATAGGTACTATACCCTCGGGTAAGTCAACCAAGTTCCAAACTTGTTGATGTACATAGACTGAATTTCAGAATTCATGGTTTCTCGCAATTTCCTGACTTCAGGACTTTCAATGGCCTCCTGGTACGTCTTAGGATCATCATCCTCATTATAGAGTATCCTAGAACCATCCAAATTAATATGTCCCACATATCTTTCTGGTGGTTTAGGTACTCTTTCTGACCTACGAGGTTCTTGTGTATTTATTTGAATAGGTTCTGAAATTGACAGTTCATCAGACGAACCATTACCAATTTGTGGGTTTGGAATTTCTTCCAGAGTTACTTTACTCCCACTGTCCTTCTGGAGAATATAATATTCTTCTAGAAAGACAGCTCTCTTGACTACAAACATCTTTTGTTCGCCAAGATGATAAAAGTAATATCCATAAGTTTCCTTTGGATATCCCACAAATCTGCATTTGTTAGTTCTAGATTCCAGCTTATCTACATCATGTCTTTTGATATGAGCAGGACATCCCCAGACTTTAACATGTTTAAGATCTAGTTTCTTTCCATTCCATATCTCATTTGGAGTGGTTGTAACAGATTTGCTGGATACCTTGTTTAGGATATACATAGCTGAACTAAGTGCATATCCCCATAAGGACACTTGTAATTTGGAAATGCTCATCATGGATCACACCATTTCCATTAATGTGCGATTCCTCCTTTCTGATATACCATTCATCTGAGGTGTATAAGGAGGTGTAAGCTAAGATATGATACCATTATCCTTAAGTATTTAATGAATTCTATACTCAAGTATTCACCATCACGATTAGATCAGATGGCTTTTATGCTTTTTCCAATTTGTTTCTCTACTTCATTCCTTGATTCTCTGAATTTTTCAAAGGCTTCAGATTTATACTTCAGTAAGTATGTGAACCCGAATCTTGAGTAATCATTAGTGAATATGATGAAGTACGAAAAACCACCAATTGCTTGGGTAGACATAGGACTACATACATCATAATATATTAGTTCCAATAAGTCTTTAGCTCATTCTCCAGTTCCAGTAAATGGAGATGTAGCCATTTTACCTATTAAACATGACTCACAGGTCGCATATGATTCATAATCAAATGGATCTAAGTATCCATCTTTATACAAACTTTGGAGTCTGTTTTCTCCAATGTGACCAAGTCTACAATGCCATAAATAGGCTTTGTTTTTTTCATACTTATTTCTTTTAGTTAAGGAACCGATATTTAAATTATCATGAGACACATTCAATAAGTACAATCCATTGGATAATAAAACATAAACTATTAATTTATTTCTGAAATAAATTGAACAACAATTGTTCTCAATAGATAAAGTGTACCTTATTTTATCTAAACATGAAATATAAATAATATTTCTTATTATGTTCGGTACATAATAACATTCATCTAATGAAAATATGTCTTCTGATGGTAGCTTGAGCTTCACTGTCGTATAGCGATCGCCGCAACTCTTGCGTTGTTACCTAGCCTCAGCTCCACCTCGCCAGTCCTCAGCTTACGTCTTCTTGTCAGTGCCTGCACATAGTTGCAGATATGAGAAACACATCCAATATCTAATACCGATGATGTATAATCTCTAATTGACAAGTTTACATCTATCATATAGATACCTGAAGCGTCTTGTTGCTTCACAGTTCCTTAAGCCTTGTCTTTGAGGTATTCTTTACAATTCCTCTTCCAGATCCCCTTCTGATAATAGTAGAAGCATTCACCCTTCTCAGTAGTCTTATCCTTGTCCTTCTTGATAACTTTCGGCTTCTTTTGATTCTTGCCTTTACCTTTCCTAAAGGCTTGGACTACTAGTCTTTTCCGACTGGTCTTACCAACCATAAGGACTTGGGGTTTCTCCTTCACAAGGTTCCCCTTCACAGTCTTCAGCATATTCAGTAGTTCAGCCAAGGTGGTCTGGATCTTGTTCATGTTAAAGTTTACAATGAACTGAGCATATGATTGTGAAAGTGAGGACAACCCAAGGTCGGTATGCATCTCCTTGGGGAGTGGAACCCCAAGAGCATCCAGCCTCTCCACCCATTCTATCATCTTCAGCACATGAGTTTGTACTAAAGATTCCTTTGCCATTTGAACTTTGAACAGATTCTTAGATATCTAATATCTTTCAATTCTGCTCTACTTACCGAATAGCTCCTTTAGATGGAGCATGATGGATCTAGCATCTTCAGCATGATGGAGCATCATGGACGGCACTGCGGTTTGACTTGAGCAAGACAGTCAAACATACGTACACAATATAACAGTTTATATCATGAGTTTGTAAACTCATAGATTTAATGAACTCCTTCATATCCATCTGGTTGCAGTTGTGGATCATCCTCGCTCCATGCTCAGCCGCCTCGATCAAATTACATCATAAAATTCTCAATTACATGATACTTTAAAATAGGAAGCCTTATGGCAAGTGCATCAGGGAGGGAGTTAGAGACACAATAGAATATGAGAGAGGGAGTGGTTCGCAAACTTCTATTTATTAACATATAATAAACCACACAATCACATATTATTGATCCACATCCACAAGCTAAATTTTAAGTTCTCATCCATGACCACCAAGTACTTTTAATTAAACAAACCACTCATTCATTGCACATCACATGGCTTAAATTTTTTTTCGAAAATATTTAATTTTGGTTTCATAAACCAGGGACCAAACAAATATTGGATTTGAATTTTTGAAAAATTTCAGTAAATTAATCATGCTAATTTAAATAAAAATTTAAACAAGCAATCAAAGTACATCACAATAAATGTGTAGAAACTCCATATTGGCAAATTTATAATATTCCATGCTTGTTAAGTTTACCGTCATTACAAAGAAAAAATTAATTTAACAATTAAATTAACCTTTTAAAGTTCTTTAATCTAACAATTAGATTAAATTACTATTTAACAACATTTGTTAAAATTCCCCATAATTAATAAATCTATTTACTGGCCCTTTAACAATTAACATGCAAAATTTAATTAAATTAAAATTTTAATTTTAAATTTCAATGATATTGTGTAATTTAAAAAGGGTCAGTAAACAGATTAAAATAAAAAAATATGGGTTAAAGGGGGCTGGCGAACCGGGTCCGATCCGGTCACCAGACCAAGCCCAGCTGGTACTCGGATCGGACCCAGACCCGCCCCAAGGGGTGGGCCTGGCTCGGATCGAGCGCCGGGCTGGCTCAGGCCCAGGGCCTTGCCCGGCCCGGCCGTCCCCTCCCTTCCCTGCCCGACGCAGCTAGGGTTTTCCATGCTGCGTTGCAGGCGTGAAGGGAGTGGCGCCCAACTGTCGGCGATCTGCCCTGCAGGCACCGGGGAAGACCCCTTGGCGGCCTGGGGTCCCGGCGACGACGCCGGTGACCCTGGTCGCCGGCGGTCTCCCCAAAAACCACCCCTTTATGTTATTTCTGCAACCCCCCCCCCCCCCCCCCCCCCCCCCCTTTCTTTCTTCAAACGCAGGAGAGAAGGAAGAGAAGGGGTTGGCCGACCTTCCCTTCCGGCGTCGGCCATGGGGTCTCCGGTGACCGACGATCCCACTGGGGGATCCCATGCGCCAGTAAGCCATCCTGAACCCTTGTAGTGCCCTCGAAGGTGCCAATCCATGGCCGTTCTTCGTCGTACGAATAACACGAAACGAGTACAGAAAACTCCAATTCTAATGCAATAATTAACTGTTAATTCACTGTGCTAATCTCATGAACACATCACATGCAATTAAATTCTAAACTAGGCATGGAATTGATTATAAAAATATCAATATGGAGATTGAAACGGCGAAAACACAGTGGAAACTGGCTCTGATACCACTGTTGGGATCGCTGTGTTGAGATCTGACCGAAAACGCGGTGGAAATAATTAATTCCGGATCGGATCTATCCCATTTCTATCAACAAAAATAAACCAGCAAATCTTATTTACCTTGCGTGGATTCAAATCTGCATTCGTTCTCTGGTTCTGTCGGAGCGATGCTGTAAGCCGCATAGGTGCCCGGCCTCTAGCGGTATCCACGCGGTTCTCCTTGCGATGGATCATCCTCGCCTCCTCGCTCGATGCAGTGTTCGTGGATCCGGTCTGACTATGCGTAATCCGCCGCGACATGCGGATTCGAAACTCCCGTCGGACGGAAGGCGGAGCTGTCGGGAGCCGGAGTAGAGCCTCTAGAGGACCGGTCTCGAGACGTGCGCCCAGGAGAGAGGAGAGAGAGAGGGTGGTGGCTAGGTCAGGGTTGCTGGCCCCCGACCTAGCCGCCGTTCTTTTATAATAAATGGTTTTGCGATTTTTCATAAAAACCCACACTTATCCGAAATCCCGTCAAATTATCCATCGACTTGAAAATCTTTTGCGTGTGACCCTCTAGGCCTAAATACCAATCCGGTTAATAGCCCATTCAACCCTGTAACTCTTTACGGACCCACTGAATTAATTAATATCCTTATATTAATTAATGAGCCGAATTTAATGTCCCACAGTAAATTCAGACGGGCTTCCGATCACGTTGGATGCCAAGCAACATCGCATGATCCTAGATGGTATTGGGGTTATCGCAACCCTCTATTGGAACCTTTCTATCATCGGTTAGCGCGCGGATATAATCCTTCATCTGTGCAATGTTTCCAAATCGACCTAGGGCATGATTTACTATTAAACCATAGCCGGTCGATTCACTTGAATCAGATGCCGCTAATCTATATCGGATAACTCTTTATCAGATACAGAGTTCTCCTTGGACAGGGACTTAAACGCATCATTCTCGGAACATTCTCTCTCATATTACCAAGAGCGGATGATCCCATATTGAACACACAATTACCTTCGAGGGCATCTCCCTAAACTCAATCACTTGACTTATTAATAACCCATGGTTGGAGATTTGTTAGTTAAAATCAAAGCTCAGAGACGTACCGACAAGGTATCTTTGGTGTCTCAGGTCCAAAGATCATCTACGCAACTGTGACAAAAGAATCAAGCTGGTTAACAGTGAGGTATATACCATCCAACGATTTTAGGTCGGATCAGTTCAGTGAACTCATTCCCCAATGAGCACCTACAGGTCTGACATAGTGTCTCCACACAAGTGACTTATAGGATCAATCACCCTTATCATATGAGCTGAAGAAACATGTACTAGTCTATCCCGATGATTGATGTCCTTTTCAAACATCCTCCGACTAGGAACACTTAAGAACATGTGTTTATAAGTCTTCGGTCCCGTAATTATGATCTCATCATAATCCGAAGACTTATGAATTAATGCCATTTATTAATAAACATAGATCGAACTAATTACATACAATGAATTAATGCCATTTATTAATAAACTGAATAATACATAATATCAGATTGGCTTTCAGACCACCTAATACTAACACTGTGCACTGTAGGAAACCGAGTGGCCCTAACCAAGACCAACTATGCTTAGAACAAGCTAGCCCATGGTTCGGTTGAACCGGTCTGCTATGTGTAGGAAAGGGGAAGAGACACAACAACTTGGCTGAAGGGAACCGGGTCCCTCAACTCAATTGGATCCGCTTGATGTGTCTGGATTTGATTTGCTTTAAACACGATGGTTTGATCAATTGGGGTCTTCTTCTCCACCCATAGGGGACCTAGTTTCCCTAGCTTGCAAGAGAGCAGGGAAGAGGTGGCAGCAAACGATTGCGGTGACAGTGGCAGGGCTAGCAGGGACTGGTGACGGCGATGATGCTGATGGAGGCTCGAGCCCTCCCCTCTCTTTTCTTCTTCTTCTTCTTCGTTTTCTTTTTCGATTCTCCTTGTTCTTGGGTGGCTGCAGATCAAACCAAGAGAGAGATTTCTAGGAGAGAGAAGGAGAACAGGAGTATTGGGATTTCTCGGTTTCTCTGGATCGCTCATGCAGCGGAAACTAAAATAAATACAGCGATCCGTTCCCATTTCAAAATCTAAAATACGATAATCGGATTATCGAAGTTCTCACCGTGTGCGGATTCGAATCCGCAACCGTTCGGTTCCGTCAGTGCGACACAGTAAGCCGCGCAAGCGCCCGGCCTCTAACGAAGTCCACGCGA
The DNA here is from genome assembly GCA_030544215.1 of Zantedeschia hybrid cultivar. NCBI lineage: Eukaryota > Viridiplantae > Streptophyta > Magnoliopsida > Alismatales > Araceae > Zantedeschia > Zantedeschia hybrid cultivar. Next base: position 28,095,645 of record JARZZO010000003.1, on the reverse strand, counting down.
TCCTCCCCGCGACGGATATCCTCGAGTTCCTCGTTCTTCGCAGCCCACGAAGCCTCCGCCGGTCGCCGCAATGATCGCCGCAACGCGCGGACGATTTCCCGTCGAACGGGATTCGAAGAAGCGGCGAGCAGATCTAGATCTGCCTGGACGCCAGAGAAGGACAGAAACAGAGGAGGGGCGGCTAGGGTTAGCAGCAGCTTGGCCTGCTCAGCCCGTTCGCTATGTTTTATACTAACCGCGCAGTTTTTCATAAAAACCCCCGGTTTGTATAAAACCCACTTATTTATCCATTGCCTTGAGAATCATTTGCGTGTGACCCTCGAGGCCCAAGTACCAGTCCAGTTAATGGCCCAACAAGCCTAGTGACTCCTCACTGGCTTTATTAATCAATTAATAACCCTTTATTAATTAATTAATCAATCGAATTGATGTCGCACATCGAATTCGACCGGGCCTCCCATCACGTTGGGTGCCAAGCAACACCGCGTGAACTCGGAAGGTATTTGGGGTTAAGTAACCCACTCTTGGAACCTTTTCGCCGACAGTTACCGCGTGAATATAATCCCTCATTCGTACAATGCTCTCGAGTCAACTCAGGGTATGGCGAGCTGTCAAATCCTAACAGGTCGACTCACTTAGATTGGATGCCGTTGATGAATATCGGAAAACTCCCACATATCGTTCGGGTAGTCTAGGTACTCTACCAGATCTACGAGGCTCATCTGTATGTACCTGAACAGATTCAGGAACTGATATCTCATCTGATGATAATGTAGTTGTTTGGGGATCTGGAACTTCTTCCAGTACTATTTTACTCCCACTGTCCTCCTGGAGAAGGTATTCCTCTTCCAAGAAGACAGCTTTCCTGGCGACAAACACCTTTTGTTCACCAGGATGGAAAAAATAGTATCCAAAGGTTTCCTTTGGATATCCCACAAACCTATATTTATCAGTTTGTGATTCCAGCTTGTCTGGATCATGCCTCTTTACAGGAGCAGGACAACCCCAGACTTTAACAAGTTTAAATTCTGGTTTCCTGCCTTTCCATATCTCATATGGAGTAGAGGCCACAGATTTGCTGGGTACTCTGTTCAGTAGGTATGCTGCTGACTCTAGAGCATACCCCCAGAGGGACACTAGTAATCCTGAAAAGCTCATCATGGATCGCACCATGTCCAACAAGGTGTGATTCCTCCTTTCTGATACACCATTCATCTATGGTGTATATGGAGGGGTCAGCTGAGAAAGGATATCATTATCCTTTAAGAATTGTGTGAAGTTGGTACTCAAGTATTCTCACCCTCGATCTGATCGATGAGCTTTAATACTCTTTCCTAACTGCTTCTTTACTTCATTCTTGAACTCCTTGAACTTCTCAAATGCTTCCGACTTGTACTTCTCAAATGCTTCCGACTTGTACTTCATTAAGTACACATAGCCGAATCTTGAGAAGTCATCGGTGAATGTGATGAAGTATGAAAAGCCACCTTTGGCTTGAGTGGACATTGGACCACATACATCCGAATGTATTAGTTCCAGAATATCCTTGGCACGTTCTCCATGTCCAGTAAATGGAGAATTTGCCATCTTTCCCATAAGGCAAGATTCGCATGTTGCAAACGATTCATAATCGAATGCTGTTAAATAACCATTCTTGTGCAACTTTTGTAACCTGCTTTCGCCAATGTGCCCAAGTCTACAATGCCACATGTAGGCCTGGTTCACACAATTTTTGCTCTTCTTAAGAGCATTATCAATCTGAAGATTATAATAAGAAACATCTAATAGATATAGACCGTTGACTAAAGATGCTGAAACTATTGATTTATTACCATAATAAATCGAACAACTTCTATTCTCAATAGTCAACCTATATCCTATCTTGTCCAAACAAGATATTGATATGATGTTCTTTATTATGCTAGGAACATAATAACAATTTTCTAAAAGTAAGGTGTCTCCCGATGGAAGCTTGAGGTTTGCTGTCCCAACAGCAATCGCCGCAACTTTTGCGCCGTTTCCTAGCCTCAATTCCACCTCACCTTGTCTCAGCTTGCGCTTACTTGTCAGCATCTGCACATCATGGCATATATGAGAAGCACATCCGGTATCTAATACCCAAGATGTGGAATCTCTTACTGACAAGTTGATATCTATCATATAGATATCTGAAGCTTCAAACAGCTTCACTCTTCCATGAGCTTTATCGTCAAAGAACTCCTTGCAGTTCCTCTTCCAGTGACCATACTGCTTATAGTAGAAGCAGTCACCCTTCACTACTCTTTTACCTTTGTCCTTCGATCCTTTATCGTTAGTTGTCATTTCTGCTTCAGGGGCATCCAATGCCGATTCAGCAGGAGGATCCGCTCCTGGGACAAAGTTATTGTGCTCAGATCTGAAGACATTCTTCAGGTTTTTGAACCAATCCGAGTAGATCAGGTAAGTCAAAAGGGCATCAAGTATGCCACGGAGTGGGTTATTCGACGACATAGTTCCCTACAGGAGATAAGTAAAATCTATTTAGCAGATGTTCAATTATTAAAATTTAAAACACGACATGGTCTTTTGCTCAAGTTTAACTCCCACTAATTTTCGACGGACTGTATAACCCTCAGTTATACAGAACGGGAGACGCCGACAGTCTCTTAGTGGGGATCTGAATCTGAATGACTTGCACTACAGTCTTGTGGATAGCACAACAAACTGTAATACAATCATGGGACTTGCAACTCCTTGCAATATCTTATCATGGCTTCGGTCCCCAGAGATTTAATGACCTTGTGGATAGCACAACAAACCATTAATCCTGGTCTAAGCTAACCATCATTACGCGACGAGCATAGATTTGCATGCAGCCCTTGTGGATAGCACAACAAAGCTACATGGTTCCTCTACCCCGATCATATAGGCATCTAATGCCATTACCACAGTTTCTCCCCCCAATTAAGTAGGCCTTGTGGATAGCACAACAAACCTGCCTAAAGTGATTCGAATCCTATGACTATAACGATGGTGGACCATGCAGTAAGTTCTTAACTACTCGCGTTACGGCTTAGAGTTTATCTGAGGGTATTTAGATAACTTTTATCTTGGTCTCTCCTAGGTGATAGTATATAAATACATCGTATATATTTACTAAATACTATAACTTGCTTTGATTCATAATCATTAGAAAAACATTGCATCTCATACATGTCATTAGTATGGTCATGGATAGCACAGTGGGTTTGACTGGAGCCAACAGTCAAACGCACACACAACCTAACACAACAATTATATTAGATATCCTGCAATCACATAGGCAAGAGATCTCCATCTTTTCGCCTTCCTGGTTGCAGCTGTGGATCGTCTTCGCTCATTCCTCGGTTCCCTCGATCATATTACATTTAAATTCTAGAATTTATAAGTAAATTGAAGAAGGCCTTATGACGAGTACAAGAGAGAGAGGGAGGTAGAAATATATCGGAGTATGAGAGAGAGAGGTGCGCAGACCTCTATTTATTAACAATTAATAATCAAACATACATCCACGATCCACACAATCCATTCATCACATGAATAATAAATTAAGTGCACATCCATGACCACGGTGTGTTTTAAACATTCCACACATGATTCAGCACATCACATGGCTAAAATAAATGAGTTTTTCAAAATATATAAGTTTTGGCTTTCAAAAAGCTGGGATCCAATCAAAATTGGTATTTGAATTTCGAAAACTCATTTTATTAACTTAACATGCAATTAAATCAAAATTTAAAAGCAATAAACACACATCACATGCGCACACACTCCGAATCAATAATTTCAGATTATTCCATACAAATTAGAACAATTCTAATAATCTAACACTTAGATTAAACCCCATAATAATCTAACAATTAGACTATTTAAAGACTAATCTAACTCTTAGATTAATCCATCAAAGTTAATTAATAATTTAACACTTAAATTAATAATCAACCAAATTAATTAATAACTACTAATCTAACATTTAGATTAGCCAATTAATGTTAATTATTAATTTAACTCTTAAACTAATAATTAACACTAACTAATTAATAATTGATTAATCTAACTCTTAGATTAAATGATTAAAGTTATCATTAATTTAACTATTAAATTAATGACTAACAGTAATTAATCAAGGACTACTAATTTAACATTTAAATGAGTCATTTAAGTTAATTATTAATTTAACAATTAAATTAATAGCTAACTCAAATATTAATTAACAATTAGATGTATTAATAGATAATAATCTAACATTTAGATTATTATATATTAATCACTAATTTAACAATTTAATTAGATAATTAAAGATAATTATTAGCTTAACCTTTATGCTAATAATTAACTCTAATCAAATTACATCTAATTCTTAATTAACATGATTAAAACATTAATGCCCAATTCAATAAACTGACTAAAAATTTAAATTTTAAAACAAATTTTAAATTTAAATTAAAACCCAGTCTTCATTTATTAAATGGGCCATTGGGGGGTTTTATTGAGAAAATAGGGTTTAAAATGAATGGGCCCAGCCCATGGTTCAGCCTGGGACGAACCAGGATTGAACCCTGGTTCATAGCCAGGCTCATCCTGGCCTGGCTTAGCCAACATGGCGCCCCGGTCCGGCCCGGATGGACCGGCCGGTTCAAGGTCACCCCCAACCCGTCGGCCCCAACGTGCAGAACCCGAGTTTCTGCAACAACCGGCGGCTGGGACTATCCGGCGCCGCCGCCGGCCGGCCCCCGGCGTCGACTGGCACTGGCCGGCGATGCCCCCGGCGCCGGCGACGTGTCCGGCGCCGGCATGGCCGCCGCCGGTGCCCCCGAAGCTGCAGCCCGAGCCCCTAAAGCTTCCCCTTAAAACCTGATTTTCCGGTTTTAAAACCGATTTAGGGCTTGATTTCGCATTCCTCCAAGGGCAATCCGGCGACGACAAAGGTACCGGATGTGTTGTGGTGACTATCACCTAGAGATCCGGGCATCCAGGCCGCCATCCCAACGCTTGGGAATCGTTAACGAAGCCGCCAAAAACACCCCGTTCATCGTCCCACGAAGAACTCCGAAAACCCCAAATAAAATCCGAAAAAATCACAGAAAAATAATCAAATTATTTGTGTTCATCTTATGAACACGATTCCGTCATTTTAATCGGATTAAACGCATGGAATAACTCAAGAAAAATTAATTTCGAAAACCGAAACGGGACGAGAAACAGTGGAACCTAGCTCTGATACCACTGTTGGGATTTCTCAGTTTCTCCGGATCGCTCACGCAGCGGAAACTAAAATAAATACAGCGATCCGTTCCCGTTTCGAAATCTAAAATACGATAATTGGATTATCGAAGTTCTCACCGTGTGCGGATTCGAATCCGCAACCGTTCGGTTCCGTCAGTGCGACACCGCAAGCGCCCGGCCTCTAGCGAAGTCACGCGATCCTCCCCGCGACGGATATCCTCGAGTTCCTCGTTCTTCGCAGCCCACGAAGCCTCCGCCGGTCGCCGCAATGATCGCCGCAACGCGCGGACGATTTCCCGTCGAACGGGATTCGAAGAAGCGGCGAGCAGATCTGGATCTGCCTGGACGACAGAGAAGGACAGAAACAGAGGAGGGGCGTCTAGGGTTAGCAACAGCTTGGCCTGCTCAGCCCGTTCGCTATGTTTTATACTAACCGCGCAGTTTTTCATAAAAACCCCCGGTTTGTATAAAACCCACTTATTTATCCATTGCCTTGAGAATCATTTGCGTGTGACCCTCGAGGCCCAAGTACCAGTCCAGTTAATGGCCCAACAAGCCTAGTGACTCCTCATTGGCTTTATTAATCAATTAATAACCCTTTATTAATTAATTAATCAATCGAATTGATGTCGCACATCGAATTCGACCGGGCCTCCGATCACGTTGGATGCCAAGCAACACCGCGTGAACTCGGAAGGTATTTGGGTTAAGTAACCCACTCTTGGAACCTTTTCGCCGACAGTTACCGCGTGGATATAATCCTTCATTCGTACAATGCTCTCGAGTCAACTCAGGGTATGGCGAGCTGTCAAATCCTAACCGGTCGACTCACTTGGATTGGATGCCGCTGATGAATATCGGAAAACTCCTTTCCCGATATTATCGTCCGCCCTGGCCGGGGACTTTCGCGCATCCTTCCTAGAGCATTCTCTCTCAAAGTACCGAGAGTGAATGATTTCTTATTGACACACAATTCCCTTCGACGGTATTCCGCTGTACCCAATCCTTGGCGTATTAGAATCCCGTGGCTAGAGATTCGTAAACCAAGGTCAAAGTACAGAAGTCCACCGCCAAGGTGTCCTTGGTGTCTCAGGTCCGAGGACCATCCACGCAATTGCGACAATAGAATCAAGCTGGTTGACAGTGAGGTACAATACCATCCAGCGATTCAGTCGGATCAGTTCAGTGAACTCATTCTCCAATGAGCACCTACAGATTCGCCTTAGTGTCTCCACACAAGTGACTTATGAGATCAGTCACCCTCATCATATTAGTAAGAGTAATCTGTACTAGTCTAACCGGATATCCGATGTCCTTCTTAGATATCCTCCGACTAGGAACGATTAAGAATATGTGTGTTTAAGCGATCAGTCTCATTAATATGATCTCATCATAATCTGATCACTATAGCACATATTCACGGACTTCATTATGAAACGATAATTAATGCGATTTACACATAATGAATATTATGCCATTATATTAATAAATGAACGAGATTGACATAGTTAGATTGGCTTGTAGGCCACATAAAACTAACAGTGATGACTAGTATAATAACGTTGCATGGCATTCTTAGAAATGGATGAGTAGTATGAGTATGATAATTGATGCATTTGATGTCTATATCACTATGACCTATTATATTTTACCTTCTTTAATAGGCTCTTCTATTAGATGCTCAACAATTTTTCTTCATAAATGTCCACATACCTTGCATCCTTCTACTAAATTATGACTAGCATTGCATGTTTATGCATGTTATCACATAGTTAGTTTACTAATTGAATCTTATTTTTAAAAACCATTTGTTGAATTTGGGTTGAGGTCGTCCTTTTCTGACCTTGTTGACTCAACGAATGCATAGTTTTATGTATATGTTCTCATTTTTCCACCTTATAAATAACTTACCCCCTTGTCTTACAAAAGTAGAACTTTTGTAATGATGATGTAACTCTATCTTCCTTGAAAAGAGGATTGTGTTTCTGTTCGCTCTGCATGTGACGACTAGCATAGAGAAGATCGCATGTTTTGATCTACTTTCCCCATTTATCTAGGGCTTGTTCAAAATTTAGAGGACCCTTTGGATTTTGTTCCCCGATTGCATTAGCGTTTATAAAGCTCACAATGTTAACTGTGATACATTTCCATGAACAATATGCATTTAGAAAGCAAGTACCCCCTTGCCACCACCACAATGAACTCATATGATGGAGTTAAGACTGTCTAAAAAGCATAACATTCTAGAGTTATATATCAAATGTTATTGTCCAACATGAAGACAGATTGGATCAACTTGTATTAGATCATATCGGTGATTTAATTGGTAAACAAGCTCCTTAGAAATCAAGCTTTTAAAAGGTCTACTTATTCAGCTTGTGAGTGCTTAGATATCCTCTAAACATCAAAGTCCTATCTCCTTTTATAGATAAGTGGACCAAGCTATCCTCCATGCTCAGCATTTCTCTTACAATGCCTTTAAAGACATTTAGACATCTAGGCAATGCAATTGAAGGTTTTGGCAGGCAATGAAATAAAAATGTCAAATTTAATAGTTAATGTTATGAAGTTCAATTTAATGTCTGGACATAAACTTTCTTCAAACTAAATGGTACTTATTAGCAAGGTTTAAAAATATCAATATGATAAATGAAGTTGTATCAGGTACCATACCTATTTTCTGACTGATCATCAAAGTCAGGTTAGAGTCACTCTTTTTGTGGATGCACTCTGGCATGAGCGAAGGGGTCTTAAAACCCCAACTATGGAGAACCCATGTGCATGGATGAATGTGTGAACAAGTGACCATATGAATAGCCAAGCTGTGCTCATAAAAGAGAGAGCTTACTAGAGAAACAAGTTGATGAAGAGTCCAAGGACAAATTTCAATACATTTTTCTGGTTTAATTTTTAAACTATTATTGTTACAAGCTTAGCGTTACATTTCTTATTAGTATGTAGGGAGCTGATCCAGATTAACCTATTTGGATCACCAATGCATTGTTGCAGAGGTAAAAGAAATACAACCAATCTAATCTCAGGATTCGCTAACTTGGCTCATACCATCTGAAAGGCATGAGTTCATTTTCAATTTTATTGGCCTTTGTCTTGGTTGACTTGTGCTAGTCACTTGTGTTTATCTCCTAAACTGGAAGGACAATTAACTTTGGCCATCAGATCGAATCACTAAGACCATGTTTGGTGCAACTTCCATTTGAAAGTATTTTTGTACTTCTATTTAGTTATTTTTTATGGAAGCACTTGGATCTTGGAAGCTATTTATGTAGTATTTTACTTGTGTTTTAGCTTCCAACCAAAATTACAAGGTGAAGCTTCCAAGATTAGAGAAAAAGTAAGATTGTTATGAAAGAGTTGACTTTTGTAGCAAATCATAATTAGTTATAATCTCTCTTACTCAAGTCACTCTATGTGAGAAATGAAAGTCAAAAGTTACTTTCAAGTAAAATTTTTGTCAAACACATCCTAATTTATTGAGAAAAGCCGATACAGGCAGGAGTGTCAGAGCAAAGTTTTGAAAATTAGGCTCGAGGAACTACAGTGTAAACTTTGTGGATTTTTTGTATTTATTGTATGTGTGTATGCATAAAAGGAAAAAAATAACTAGCAATATCCAATGTATGACAATATGAAATGGAGTATTGGTGAATCCAAACAAAATTTAACATTCAAGTAAGAGTGGATAACTTGAACCCATCTAAAACCCTAACTAGTATACTGACATGATTACCATTATTGATGGAAGACCTAACATGGCTGCCTTGTGTAACTAAATTCATGGACTATTCATCAAATCTGCCATGGAACTTCACAACCAGATAATGATGAGGAGGGGATACAAAGCCTTAGTCTTTGAGTGATCTTGTGAGAGAAAAAAAATAGTCGCTAACATGAACCTTCTTATCCTTCTATGACAAGTTCCGTGCTGGCCTGTCTTAATTTCTAGTCCTTTGACTAGAAATCTCAAGTCTAATGATTGTTTGAAAACTTACTTCAAATCCTTCCCATTAGCCGTGTCAAGTGGGCGGGCCAGCCTGTGCCCCAACTTATATTAAAAGAAAGTGGGCTGACCTAATTTATATAAATTGGCTTGGATTAAATTTGTATTGCCATTAGTTCAATCTAGGTTGGGTTGGGTTGAAAATGGACTGATCCAATTTAATTTATTAATTTTTACAATAATTCTTATGAAAAGTAAAATGCTTTAATTTATTTTAAGATATGATCTTGAATGATATTAACAAATGTTGCTAATTAAATTTTACTTAAGTGATTAGATAAATGTATTAATTTCTTAGCAAATGTTGTTATGAAATTAATTATTTAATTAAGGGACATTTAATAAGTGGTTGTTAAGTATTTTATTAACTCTTAATAATAGTTATTAAAGAGTTAATTATTTCTTGGGAATTAACCATAATAAAAGTTATTAAGAATTAATTAAGTCTTAATAATAGTTATTAAGATAATTAATTAATATTCTCAAGGATCTCTTAATTAAAATATTTGAAGATCTAATCTACTTAAAAATGACATTTTCAATAAAAGTTATTAAAAGATTGGATTAAGTCTAATTGTTAGACTATTTTAATTAGAAATATTCTAATTAATATTTCTTAATAATTGCTATTGAGAATTATTATTTAATTAAGGGGTTCTTAATAATTAGTTGTTAAGGAATTAAAATTGGAATTAGAAATTCTTTTATAAGTGTTATTTAAGAATTTTTAATTCTATTTAAATGTTAGATTGTTTCGCTTTAATAATTGTTATTAATGTGATTTAAAATTAATCTAAGTATTAGATTAATTAATTTAGAATTGTTCTAAATTCTGCACGGAATATTTTAAAATTTTAATTTTAGTATTGTATGCACATGTTGATGTATTTTAATACTTTAAATTAGATTTAAATGCATAATAGAAAAATAAGATTTTCGAAAATTCAAATTATCAAATTTTGATTGTTACCCAAGTTTTAAGAAAATCAAAATTATTATTTTTAAAAATTTTAGCCTTCATGTGATGTGTTTTATCAGATGTGGATAATTAAAATTAGTGGTGGTCATTGACATGCACTTAGTTAATTTCATATCATGTGATTATGTGTGATTTTGTGGATTGTTATAGAATGTGTAATGAGTTAATTAAATGTTAATTAATGAGGCCTGCATGCCTCCATCTCTCTCTCATTCCGATGTAATTCTATCTCCCTCCATTATTATACTTGGCCATAAGACTTTCTCTTACAATTTATTTGTATTTGAAATTATTTCAAAAATTAATATTACTTGTAATTGATCGCGCCAGCTGAGGAGAGGCAAGGATGACTCACAAGTGCAACCAGGAAGGCGAAAGGAGATGGGATCACCAGTGCCTGTGTGTTTACATGTTTAGATAATATAATTGTTATGTTATTATGGTGATTAATTGTTTGGCTCCAATTAATCACCGTGCTGTCCATGACCACATAATGAACATGTATGGTTGATGCATGATTTTAGTTTTTGATTATGAATCAATTGCTAATATCTAGGTATAGTTAAATATATACGATATATTTATAAACTATCACCTAGGATGAGATTAACTTAATATAAATAAAATCTTCAACATAAAGTCTAAGCCGGAGCGCAAGTCCTTGAGAATGCACTACGTGGCTCTCTATCAATGTAGTTTTTAGAACTTGATTCAATGATGATAGTTTCTATGTGTTTACCCGAGATCTGCTACCATTTGATGAAATGACTATTAAATATGGCATCATGATGCCTTGAGATCGGAATAGAGGAACGGTGTAGCTATCCTCGCATTTTCCCGGGAGCTACATTCTTACTCTACTCTGTCATGTATTGATGGTAAAGCTTAGACCAGGGATAATGGTCTACTGTGTTTACCCGGGACTATTAAAAACCTGGGAGCCGAAATAAGATCGGATATTGCAAGGAGTTGTAATTACTATGAGATGTTTGCTTTAAGATAATGGTATGATACTATGTGTTTACCCAAGGTCATACTATGATTCATGGAGATTCTGATCCTTACTAGGAGACCGTCGGAGTCTTCCGTTTTGTATACCTGAAGGTTTTACAGTCCGTTGAAAAATAGTGAAAAATAATTCAAGATAAAAGACCATAATTGAATTATAAGAACTATCTGCTTAAATCACGTTATTTCCTTCATTCACTAAAATGTCGTTTATTAATTCAAGGTTTTGGCAAATTGGATGTCAATACTTCTCAGATTCAAATTGACTAGAAAACTTTGAAGAATGTCTTCATGGTTAAGTGAAAGTCACTATCCTAATAAGATATCATTAAATCTCTTACTTGGATATACCAAGGAGAAGAGGTACTCATAGTATGCTTTTTTGAAAGGCAATGGTTGTCATGAAATCTCTTACTTGGATTGACCAAGAAGAAGAGATATTCATAGTGTGACTTTGATAAGGCTATAGGTAAGATCTCAAATGATCGAACCCACACCTGAGAACGATATAGGAAAGTTAGCTGAAAGAGAGAAATAACAGTTCTCCCACTGCGACTAATATAGGATATTGATAAAGGTAAAATGAATATGAAACTTGAAAGAAGTCTCATATATTCTTATTACCAACTTTTGCATATCTATTGGAGAATTAGCGTATCCAATATGAGATATTAGAAATGATTATCAAATCTGCAATAATATATAGATTTAGACAAGTAAAAGGAAATTGAGAAAATGTAAGTATTGTGTTAGACTCAACAATTGTTCAACATATGCATAACTTACTGTCAGACAGTAAATCTTTGTGTATCTATAGAGTCTAATATGAAACTAAATAATTGTTATTTAGTTCCATAAGATATCAAGAATTATAAAAGTGAATAACATTGACTGAGAAAGAACAATAGTTGTTCTATAAGATTTTAAAATCAATCAATGCACTATAGATTCTTGATGTGACATATCATGTAATGAATGATCACAAATCTCCTATAGAATGAACTGTATGAATCCTTATTATCTATGACATTGTACACCAAGTTATACAATAAGAAATTATTGTAGCTAATACATATTGATGTAAATAGCTCAATATCTTCTTAAGGCCAAAGATAATCATTTCTATTGACTTATCTTAATAGTTTACTCTTGGAAAGATTCGACTGTATGTACTTACTGAAGTATAAGTCGAATGCATCTGAGAGATTAATGTATAAGATAAAGATGAAGTGACAAATAGGAAAGAGTATTAAAATTCTTTGATTTGATCAAAGAAATTAATACTTAAGTACATGATTCACACAAATCATTAAAAAGATAATTGTATTCTCACTCGATTGATCCTCATTATATATCATAGTAATATGATAGAATGAGGAATTGCACCTTATTAAGATATAGTGCAATACAAAATAAAATTTGCTTAATTCTTATATCCTTGTGAACATGAGTATGAACATTGAATGTCCATACTTTACAGATGGTTCCAAATAAGTCAGTGTGTGTCCATATAAGATATGGAAATAAAATAATTCATATGAGATGTGAATTATAAACGAACCTAATTTTAAAGTCATATTATACCCTAGTATAAATTTGTGAGGTGTCCAAAGATTTTGGACATTACTTTTATTGGCCAGACGATAATGGAATAATTATTGTCCTGAAAGCTGTCTTCTATGAAGAGGAATATGTCCTCAGAAAAGACAGTAGGAGTTGATAAAACTAGAAGATGTTCTAGACCCACAAATTAACATAAGATTATTAGATAATCTTTAGTTGTTTGGAACCACTCATAACACAAATTAGAGAGTTTCATAGTTTTTTTGAGATTTTCTTAGTAACTAGAAGGATATGTTTGACATATTAGATTTAGCAGAATGAGAGGAGCTCAAAGATGTGGATTATGATCTAAAATCTATGACGATGCTCTCTATCATTACAATTTTGAGATTGGCAAGAAGTTAAGAATTCTAAGCCATAGTCCATAACTACTATTGAGTTTAGAACTTGATAGTATTACTAGAATGTATTGTACCTAAAGCAAGCAAATTTTCGGAATGAAGATTAATACAAATGGACTACTTAAAACTTATGTGGTAAACTGAAGAAAATAGTCAACGTTAAAGTGTTGACTTAGACAAATTTTCTCAATGGCTACCATCATAAGTTTATTAAAATTCTACTTGCCAATACTGCCTATCATAATGATGAGATGACAGTTAGATATTAAAAAGCATTCCCTCAACATGATTGAAGATAAGATGTATATGATACACCTTTAAAGTTTTTAGAATATCTAGGAAGTATGTTATGATTTCAAAAGTCATTTTGAATCAAATTAAAGTTTTCCAATGTTGTAATAAGAGTTTTGACTTAATGATCAAATACTATATGATTATTAAGAATGATCACGGATTGTGTGTATTAAAAAAGAACAGTGGAAGTACGGTCGTATTAGTAATGCTTTGTGATAATAACATCAAATTAATTGGGAATGACATCAGGCTGTTACTATTAGTAAAAGTATTGTTATTCATGTATTCCTCCATAATAAGTTTGGTTATAACATCCCACGTATTGGAAATACAAATGTATTAAGATAGATCAGTGGGGATATTACATTGACCTATATGCCAAAATGTTTGGCATAAATTTCATAATAAGTCTCAATTATTAAGATATGGAATTTATTTTTTTAAGAAAAAAAGTTCTTTAAATGATACAGGGAAACCTTGATCGAAGGAGTAAAACACATCACTAAGCACTTGAGAAGTGCTAATGATGCACTCATATATATGGAGATGATGATTTGAAACTATGAGATCACACTGACTCAAATTTCAAGTCATATCATGGGTTTAGCCTTTTAATAAGAAAGAAGTGGATTGGAAAGGTTCCAATCCAGAACTCGATATTAAGATGACGTCATAAATAAGTGATACTGTTATTGGAACAGTATGGATGAAAGAGTTCATCCCTGAACTAGATGTAATTCTAAAAGGTCTCTGATAACATCCCCTTGTTGTAGGACAACAGTGGAGCGATCAATTTTGTGGTTGAGTCATGATCTCATCAGAAGTTGTAGAACATTCTGAAGCTCTTTCACAAGTTCAGAGATAAATGATTAAGAGGAAATAACGTAATGAAAAATATTTCATCTATAGATAATTTAGCAGATCCTTGACCAAGTCTTAATCACAGATTTTATGTGAGCATCACCTAGATTTGATGGAGATCAAATGCGAAGGTGATTGACTTGAGTCCAAGTGGGAGATTGATGGATATAGGTGTCCTCTAAGCCAATCATAAGGCACCTATTGCAATCTGGTTCACTAATAAATGACATTAAATTCATTATGTAGATTGACATATTTGTAATTGCGCATAATGAAGTCCATGAATGTGTGCAATAGTCATCGGGTTATGATGAGATCATAATAATGAGACTGATGACTTATAAACATATATTCTTAATTGTTCCTAGTCGTAGGATGTTTGAGAAGGACTTTAAATATCCGGTAAGACTAGTACATGTTACTTGTGTGGAGACACAATGGTAAACCTGTAGGTGCTCATTGGGGAGTGAGTTCACTGAACTGATCTGACATGAATCGCCGAATGGTAATTTACCTGACTGTCAATAGGCTTGATTTATCGTCACAGTGGCGTGGTTGATCCTTGGACTTGAGACACCAAAGACACCTTGTCGGTGGACTTATGGACTTTAACCTTGACCTACGAATCCCTATCTATGGGATCTTTAATAGTCAAGGATTGGGTCCAACGGAAGACCTTCGAAGGTCATTGTGTGTTCAATAACTGATCGTTCGTTCTCAGGTAACTGGAGAGATAATGCTTTAGAATAGATCTGCAAGAGTCTCTGACCAGAGTAGAAACAATATCAAAAAAGATGTTTTCGGATATTGTATAGTGGAGTCTGATTCAAGTGAGTTGACCATACCCAAGGTTAACTTGAGAGCATTGTGCGAACAAAGGATTATAGCCACACGATAACTGTGGACGGACAGGTTCCATGAGTAGGTTCCTGAACCCCATTACATTCTGGGATCATGCGGGATCATGAAGTCCGACCGAATTTACATGAGATGTTAATTCGATTAAGTAATTAGTTAATATCTAGATATTAATTAATTACTATAAGTCAATAACTAGTTATTGGACTTAACGGGCTGAAAACATGACTGGTTAATGGGCTTAGAGGGTCACACACAAACAGATTCTTAGATAGTGGTGTTTATGTGAGATTTATATTAAGTCGGAGACTTTTATGAAAAGTCACGTCGACTTAGTATATATATGCGCTGTTGAGAAACCCTGGGCCAAGCTCCAGGGTCTCTCTAAGCTGGCCATCCCCCCTTTCTCTCTCCTCCTCCTTTGGGCACCTCGTGCGAGGTGCCGGGACTGTCTCCATCTCTCCCACGTGCGTTCCCTGAAAGTCGGGAATTCTCGTCTGCGGGTTTTCGGACATCGTTGCGGCGACGGATCTTCAGCGAGTGAGCTGATACGGACGAGGGAGTGAGAACGAACCACCGCGGAGGATCGCGTGGATACCGCTAGAGGCTGGACACTTGTGCGGCTCGCGGCATCACCTAGACGGAAGCGGATTCGAATATGCACACGGTGATTTGATCATTGCGTTTGTTTTTCGGTTTATGTTTTTCGTTCCGAATAAGATCAATGGGCATCGGGCGTGATATTTTTTGATTGATTCCGCTGCGTTCTTCGTGTCCCGCCTAGATCCCAACACTTTTTACTGTAGGCATGGGTACATTAGAGGTATCTATATGGCTAGACTCACTTTCATGCATTTGCTCAGACTGTACCTATAATACTTCATTTCATAACTGAACTTAGCACTCAACTTCCCTAGTGGAATTTACAGGACTTGATTGTTGCTCTTCCTGAGTTCTAGTAACTATAGTAACTAATGTGCTATGGCATAAGCTAGAATGCCTTCTCTTCATTAGAACATCTGAAAATATAATGAAGCATTTGAAGATATGAAAAAAAAATTGTATACTAGACATTTTTTTATATATACCTGGCACTAACAAACATGTTCTATGTTGAGTTATTTGATCTTCATGGAGATCCACATGAAATTCACTGCTTTGAGTACCTATAAGAAAATTAAAGAAGTTGAGATAGACAAATCAATAATGAAAACTACTACACAAACTAAATCAAAGGAAAGATGCTTGTGTAAGTAAGTGTCAGTTACTAGAGGATGAATACAAATCTGAGCCTTGCCTTTTCTTGCTCCTTCCGAGTAATTACTAGGAATGCCTAAAGGCGCACATTGTGCATGCCTACTTTGTCCTTTTCCTTCTCCTGTCACTTATAAAATTGATTATAAATATAATATGTGTAATGCATTTCTTCAAAAAAGAAAATGATACCAACCTGCAACTGATAATGATGTGTTGCGATGAGCTCTTTAATCACGACTATCCACATATAAAGCATTGTGATGAACGCCTACCGGAAAATAACATAAGATTAGATTGGTGGATATATACTTTACCTATGAATTTTATTATAAATTACCTGTAGGTGGATTGGGTGTATGCCCACTTTGAGATGCATAAGTGGGAACTGGAGGTCCATTATTCTGCAAAACTGATGATGATGGTCAAAACTTGGGTTTTAGAGGCATTTATCTATAGAAAAATTTCAATAAAGTTATAAGAGGCCATATATTACAGATATCTCTATATACATATTAAAATTACAAAAAAAATGCCTATGAAGAAACACTTGATTTCTTGTTATCCTTTTTACGTGCTTCCCTCATTTTCTTTCTAGTTATGCATGTACCCACTCTAAGTCCTCTTCTAACCCAAGAAACATGACTATCATCGCTTGTTAAGCCCTCAATTGAAATTGTTGGTTCTATACTTTTTAAAAATATTTCATCCTTAGCTTCTCTTTCTTCATGTTCATCAATTGGCAGCTCATAAGTATCGTTGGCTTCCATCGGCTAACAACACTCCATTCTTCCTTTAATGGATCTTTAGAGTAGAATACTTGTTGTACTTGTGATAGAAAGATAAATGGCTCATCTTCAAAACTTGACGATGTTGTCTTCGCAAATATGAATGTAGTGCTCAAAAACATGTCATGCTCTCAATGATATCATGTGTTCATATAATAAATAAATCAAATTTAAAATTAAGTGTCTGATTGCGAAAAATTGAGAGCTTCAAAAGAAAAAGTGATCGCTTACTAACCTTGCGGAATTGGGAGGATTGTGGTTCCTTTGTTCTCCTTCTTCGGCTGACGAAAGAAAGAGAGCCACTTCCTTTTACTCTTGTTTTTTTGTTGTTTTATTCAAGTTTTCAAATCCTTTCCTTTCAAGTTTTTCTCCTTCTTCAAAACCTTGCAAAAGAAGATTAAACAAAAGAGAATAAAAATATGATTAGATCTATTGATAGTATAGTATCTATTCTATCTATGAAATCAAACATGAACTAAACTAGAAAAACTCACTTGCTTGGTATTCTTTTAAACCCCTAAAATGTATAGGTATGAAAGAATATGATGTGGTGTGTGAAAATCATGAAGTGATATTATGAAAATCTAATGAAAAACAGGGAAGAAACAATGATGATTATGATGAAAATATAACTAGAAAGCTAAGAAAACTAGCAAAGAAAAGAGAAGGGGAAGAGTATGGTTGGCCTCTCCATAGTCTTGGTCTTCAAGAGCTTCAATGGAGGAAGAAGAAACCTCTTTTTGTTGTCCACGTTCTTCACCGAAGAAGGCTCCTTTCACTTTTATTTGAGCTCCAAAATAGTCTATGGCGAACCTCTTTTGAAGGTCTAAGGGTAGGTATATTTATGAGAAGTGTTTTGAAGGTAATTTAGCCTTCAAAGGGTTTTCCCGCGGATCCGACTTGCCTTGGATGAGCATCCAAGAGTTTGCAACTCTTCCAACTACAGGAATCGGATTAGCTCGGCCAAATCAAGTTTATCAAGAAATGGCTTAAATTGCTTCGCCCACCAGGGACGCCATTTGACTAATTAGAGGGGCAAAAATAGAAACATAGTCCGGTAAGGAAAGCGTAAATAATTAAGAAACTAAAACGGCATTGTCCATGAGCGACGTTATTTATATAATTAGGAAATTAATTCGAATTTAAATAAAAAATCCAAAAGGATTAAGGAATTAAATGGCGTCGTCCATGGTCGACGTTATTCAGTTAAATGACGTCAGCCATGGTCGACGTTAATTAGCGAAAATCTCAAAAATCAATAAAATTAATTAATGATTAAAAATCAGACCATTTCAAGGCATTATAAGTATGACATGAAATTTACTCAATATGAAGTCAAAATTAGTATGTCTACAACTGCTCCATCTTGACATTGACTTTACGAGGGAGTGAAATGAACTGAAAAGATGATTGTAAAGTGTAATGAGATACGCTCACGACATCATATGATAGAAATCTTTCTCAAAATGATCAATGAAACAACTCAAAGATGTCAATGAAATCAATCCTATTGAGATAAACAAGAGAACGAAATAAAGACAATCAACTTCTACGAGGGGAAGTACCCTAGGTCACAAACCTTACATGTTTCATCATAGAGAGCGGTTACCAACCAATGTGGATGTGCTTCAACCATAATAGATCTTAAAAGGAAACAAGAAATTTGACATAAAGGATCTAAGTAAGGATAGAATTTCAAAGGTATCTTTAAGAAAACTTCAAAGATAATTGAGATAGTCAATTCAGAATGGAATATTTCATATCACGTTGAGATTTATTTTGATCAATGGCCTGAAATTTAATCAATAATTTTAAATATTACCACAATGATTTCAAAGTCCTACATGATGCATGCTGGGCTAAAAGAAAAAATAAAATGAAATAAATATAGATTAATCAAGAATAATATTGTTAAACTGTTATTGATGAGTCAAGACACCAGTCCTGTAATTCAGTAAAAAGTCAAAGCTCGTTTGTCCATGCACCGTTTCACAAAAGTGGTCTGTACGATTAAGAATCCTCTGGAATTATCACTGTTTTTTATAAAGGGGAATTCAAATTCTAGTTCCATCAAAACCACAAGATCCTTGATATGATCTAATAAATATTTATCATATAGTAATGATAATGTAAATCAATTACATAAGGGAATACCAGTGATAGATAACTGTCTTTTTAGTCACGGAGAGACTCAATGATCACAATAGGACCTTATTGAAATTTTAGCACCATTCTATTTTCTTGAATTTCCTGCACTCAAAAGTTGTCAGTAACTTCATGGAAAGAGATACATACCATTAAATAACAGTAAATATGCAATTCCAAAAAAATGTCAGAAATACTCTAAATGGCGTCGCTCTATGTTGACGTCATTTAAATGGCGTCGCCCTATCTAGATGCCATTTAACTTATCGAAACAAAACTCATCTAACTCCAATCCGAACTCCACTTTCCTCCTTCAAACACCCTCTTCCAATTTGGAAAGGGCCTTCTAATCTCGCAAATCCTTCTATATAACCTCCCTCTTTTTGCATCAAAGCAACACGACAAGTGTCCAAGAGGGAAAGCTAGAGGATTCTCCCAAAAGCTCAAAATAAAGAAGGAGAACAAGAAAAAGGAGGAGATCAAGAAATCAAGGAAGATGGCTAGTTTTTTTGCTAAAGATTTTTCATCAAATAAGAGAACGAGGAAGATGATTGAAAGGCTTTCTAACATAGAAGGTCACCTTAGTGGGCAAGATGCTAACCTACAAGTAAGCTATTCTCTCTTTCCCCATTCAAATTTCTTTTCTTTATTCTTTTACAAATTATTCTCTATGCTCCAAATTTTCTTCAATATGATAGAGCTGTGCCAATTCTTCTTCAAGTGATATTCTTTCTTCCTTGGTCCAGGAAGATTTTCTTCTCTTCCATGGATTTCCAAGCTAGTGGGAAAAATCAACCTCTCCATGCAATCATATATCTCCAAGTGGCATATCCAAGGCTTAGTTATCCATGCTAAACATTATAAAAGTGCGTGTATAGATTGGGTTGCAATGGGTGCAATTATTGAACTGTGGTATCCTCAAACACACACTTTCCTCTTCACTTCCTTCGAAGCTACCATTATGTTAGAAAAAGCTAAAATCCTACTGGGACTTCCAAAGCTCAAGGCTAACAGAGATGAGCTTGACGTGACATATATGCTATTCATGAGAGAAAAGGTCACTTGTCATCAATTCTTAGAGAAGATTATGGAAAGTCCAAAAGAAATAAAGAGCGTTCTTACTCAGAAAGGAATCAATCAGGCGAAGCTGGCAAAATGGACTTTGAAGAAGATGGAAGAAATCAAGGAAGAAGAAATAGAAACCGTGATGATTGCGTTCACTGCATGCTTGGCTGGAGCTCTACTATTCTGTACGGATCGTGACCTTCGGATCCGGTTTTCGGGGTCGGACCTTGTAGTTCTAACCTTAGTGAGGGCGGAGGTTCTGTGGCGATTCGCGTCAGGACTTGGAGACGCATTTTGAACGGCGTCCACCGTCGCAGACGCATTTCAAGTTCTGCCACGTGGGTTGGCTTCGGGCCGCAAGGGTACGGCCCTGTCTTGTCGCCTGAACGGTGTCCACATGTGTCGACGCCTTTCAAACTGCGACTCTGGGTTTGTCAGAGTACGGCCCTGACATGTCACCTGAACGGCGTCTACCTTGAACGACGCGTTTCAGAGTCTTGTCAGCGTAGCCGTCACATCAACTGATAGGCGTCCGTGGATGTCGACGCGTTTTAGCCAGTCTCTGGTTAACCCCGCGAGCCCTCCTTCTTTCCCTCATTTTTCTCCTCTCTTCCTCTCTTTCCCTTCCGACGAACTCGGCGGCGATCCCTCCTCCTCCCTCTTTTCCTCCCACCGTTTCATCTCTCCCTCCACTCCGTCCTCTACCTAGCTCCTACCACTACCACCTCCACTGCGGCGTTCTATTCTCCGGACGGCGGCCGACGTCACGGTGGAGCAAGGACGACCACGGCGGTACTGGCGGCGGCGTGGGGCGAGTCGGGTGGACGGCTTGAAGCTCGGAGGCGTTCAAGTATCCGGTAGGGTGACGGTTCCCATAAGCATCGTGTTTAAGCCATGTTTTCCCCCGTTTAAGCTTGTTATGGATCTTTGGTTTCGGAGGGTAGAATGAGCATGTTTAGGTGTTCTTTTGATGATATGGGGGTTTTGCTATGAATGTGATTTCCTATGAATTGTGTTGCCCCTCTTTCTCCTCCGTTTTCGGGTGATTTTGGAGTTATTTGGGTTGAAAAGGGAGCCCTCGGGCGCATGGCAACTCTGGTTCCTGGGGTTAAAAGACGTCGTGCATGGACGACGCCTTTTTGAAGGGTGTCGGACCATCGCGACGCCTTTTAGACAGGAATCGCCTGACTGAGGAGTTGCCAGTTCAGGATTCTGGGATTAAAAGACATCATGGGTCGACGACGCGTTTTTGAAAAGCGTCGGGCAGACATGACGCCTTTTAAGGCAGAAATCTCCTGGGTAGTTTCTTTGGAATTCCTGGGTTTCTGTGCTGAATGGCGTCTGAGGATGTCGACGCCTTTTAAAAGGCGACCACCGGTGTCGATGCCTTTTAGGGCCTGATTCTGAAGACTGTTTTACATGAACCTGTACATGGAGCTTGAATGGCGTCGACCTTGGGAGACGCGATTCAAGACAGAACCTCACTAATTCATGCCAGTAAAATGTGTTCATACTGTTAGACGGATGATTAGTACATGTTTTAGTGTACCCGGTAGAGATAGATTCTTCATGACTGGACGATGCTACATGTATGTTATGCGATCGCGGACTTTTCACGTGACCGGATCGTACTTGTTGGGTTTTGTGTTACTGTGGACCTAGAGTGACATTGTAGCGCATTATCACCCTGTGCTGGTGGGGGCGTGAGCACAGCGCCGGTGGGGGCGTGGGCGGGGTGACGCCTAGTGAGAGAGGGTCACCTGGTGAACCCCGGGGTCAGCTAGTACCAGTGTCGGAGTGGTACATTCGGAGAGTCACTCATGCTGAGGGAAGGAGTAGCCACCTGAGCCGGTTGGGCCGGAGTAGCTAGTGTGCTATCCGAGGGGTTACTGTTTGGTCTCAGCGGGTCGAGGTTTTTCCACCGTTGTTGTGTGGTTAGCGAATTCTATCGAGACGACAGTTGTGGGTTTCCTAGCCGGCTGGTTTAATATATGCATGTTTATTATATTACGATTGCATGTGATTTCACGTTAAGAATTAGGAATTGTACCTCTTATGCTTATCACCTTACCGTTAGCTGTACCTTGCACTTGTGGGTGTGTGCGTGGGCAGTGGGGATCGAAGGATCCCTACTAAGTCTTGTCTTTGAGACTCACCCCCTGCGGTTTTCAGGTGAGGACTCTCAGCAGACCTAGCGAGGAGAGTGCGGCCGTGAGTTGAGCACCGTCAGCAGTTGTTCCGGGGTATGCCCCGACGTAGTTGTTATTTTATTTCTGGCCTGTACGTTTAATTATTTCTTTTCTGTTGGAATATGTAATTATTTGCTGTATCGAGTCGCATTGTAATAATTTTTAATTCCTGCACTTCTATTTCAGTTAAATGCGATGTGAATGTTTAGCTTAGTTTATTATTTATCTCCCAGACTTGATTAGATCCTGGTTTTGTTCCAAATTAATGATTCGGTACCCATTTAGTTATCGGATCCCCGATTATAGGGTGGCGAGTCGTTACAATTGGTATCAGAGCATACGGTCTGGCAAATAAATAAATAACTAGGTTAAATATCATAAATTCGGCAAATAAATACATTATCCCGTACAGGCACGACGGTAGCATAGGCTTTAGGACTCTGATTAGAACTTTTTGATTTTGTAATTGTAGGCGAGTAGATGGCTCCCAGAAGGAGGATGCCAGTTATTCGAGAGCAGGGAGACGTCCCTAGTGGGTCCGAGGCCGGGAGGTCGAGTGTAGAGCAGTTTATGGAGGCTATGATGGACACTATGGCTCGATACCAGACGCGAGACCCTAGTGAGAGTTCCAGTGCGCGGGGAGGGTCCACAGCTACACTTGAGAGGTTTCTGAAGCTGAGGCCACCTCACTTCACCGGTCGTCCCGACCCTGACGAGGCCATTCACTGGCTTAGAGAGATAGAGAAGACTTTTGATACCATGGACTGTGCAGCAGTAGAGCGGACCCCGTTGGCTACCTTCATGCTGAGGGATAGCGCCTATGACTGGTGGACCACCTTGAAGAGTTTGTCTTACGAGGACAGGAGTCTTAGGAAAATTCCATGGGAGACATTTGTTAAGGAGTTCAACGCACAGTATTTCCCTAGACACGTCCAGAGGGCCAAGGAGAGGGAGTTCATGGATCTGACACAGGGGAGTATGACGGTACTCGAGTACCAGGCGAAGTTTGTTTCGCTAGGACGGTTTGTGCCTTTCATATATGGGGATGAGGAGCGTCGTACTGAGAGGTTCGTGGACGGACTAAGGCTTAGTCTGAGGAACTTCGTGGCGTCTCACTGTTGCACGGATCTGGCTTCTGCGGTTAGATGTGCGGCAGCAGTGGAGGCTCAATAGAGCCAGTCGGCCCGGGAGAGAGGACTGGCTGCTCAGAGCCCAGTTCGCGGCAGGGGTAAGGCAGCGGCAGCGGCCCCTTCATCCGGATCGGGATCGTCGTCACTCGGGTCCCGATTCAGGAGATTCTTCAGGGGTGGTGGCAGCAGTAGTGGCAGTAGCGGCAACAACAGGCCCGGGCAGGGCCAACAGAGTCAGTCTGTATCCAGTGCACCGCAGGGGCCAGCTCAGAGGCTTCCGGCAGTCTGTCAGCACTGTAGGGGTGCCCATGGTGGGACTCAGTGTCCCACTCTCCCCAGGAGGTGTTTCACTTGTGGCCAGCAGGGCCATTTGGCGAGGCAGTGCCCACAGGGGCATGGTTCAGGTGAGCAGAAGAAGCCGAGGACCCAGGGGAGAGTGCTAGCTATCACCAGGAGGGAGGCTCGCGCGTCCAACTTGGTGGAAGGTACACTTTCTGTCCTTGGGAACTCTGCACACGTATTGATTGATTCGGGTGCTTCACATTCTTTCATTTCTGAGCAGTTCCTAGATATTCTTTCTGCACCCGTTGATGAGTTATCTGATGGTTTGATGGTGGAGGTTCCTTCTGGAGACTTTATGATATCTTATAATTGCTTGAGGAATGTTCCCTTGACCATTGAGGGTCATGTGCTCCCTGCCCAATTGGTTGTGCTTGCTATTCGTGACTTTGATATCATCCTGGGCATGGATTGGTTAGAAGCCTTTTATGCGGAAGTGGACTGCCACAGGAAGAGGGTGCGATTCTCCATTCCGGACATCCCGACCTTCTTTTTCCAAGGTATTAGGCTTTCTTCCCGAGATATTCTTATTTCTGCCTTTAAGGCACAGAGGTTGCTTGCTGGTGGCTGTGAGGCTTTCCTTGCCTCTGTTGTTGTCTCTAATGTCCGGGATAGTCTCAGCCCTGGGGAGGTACCTGTTGTATGTGAGTTCAAAGATGTGTTTCCTGAGGAGCTGCCTGGCCTTCCTCCTCAGCGAGAGGTCGAATTTACCATCGAGCTTGCACCAGGTACGGCGCCCTTGTCTAAGGCCCCGTATCGGATGGCGCCAGCCGAACTCGCTGAGTTGAAGGCGCAGTTGCAGGAGCTGCTGAATAAGGGTTTCATTCGTCCCAGTACTTCTCCATGGGGTGCTCCAGTTCTGCTTGTTAGAAAGAAGGATGGTTCTCTGAGATTGTGCATTGACTATAGGCAGCTGAACCAGGTAACAAAAAAGAATAAGTACCCACTTCCAAGAATCGATGATTTGATGGATCAGCTACAGTCCGCAAGGATATTTTCCAAGATCGACTTGAGATCCGGATATTATCAGATGAGGATCCGGGATGTTGATGTTAGTAAGACGGCTTTCAGAACTCGGTATGGACATTATGAGTTTTTGGTTATGCCCTTTGGCTTGACCAATGCTCCGGCGGCCTTTATGGAGCTGATGAACCGAGTCTTCAGAACCTACCTGGATCAGTTTGTGGTTGTGTTTATTGATGATATTCTGATCTATTCTTCTTCTGTGGAAGAGCATGCCACCCATCTTCGGGCAGTGTTGCAGGTCCTGAGGGAGCACCAACTTTACGCCAAGTTTAGCAAGTGTGAGTTTTGGCTAGACGAGGTGCACTTCCTTGGGCATGTTATTTCTGGCAATGGTATCACAGTGGATCCAGCCAAGTTCGAGGTGGTGATGGATTGGAGCAGGCCGACTTCAGTGACTGAGATCAGGAGCTTTCTGGGGCTTGCCGGTTATTACCGGCGGTTTGTTCAGGGTTTTTCTTCGATAGCAGCCCCCTTGTCGAGGTTGACTCGAAAGGGAGTTCGCTTTGTATGGACCGAGGATTGCGAACATAGTTTTATTGAGTTAAAGACCCGTCTCACGTCAGCCCCTGTGCTGGTACTTCCATCTGGATCAGGTGGATTTGTGGTTTACTCTGATGCGTCCCGTCGAGGTTTGGGCGCAGTTCTAATGCAGCATGGCAGGGTAGTGGCTTATGCTTCTCGACAGCTGAAGAAGCATGAAGAGAACTATCCTACCCATGATTTGGAACTGGCAGCTGTGGTATTTGCACTCAAGATCTGGAGGCATTATTTATATGGGGAGAAATTTCAGGTTTTCACCGATCACAAGAGTTTGAAATATGTGTTCACTCAGAGAGACCTGAATTTGAGGCAGCGAAGGTGGATGGAATTCATTAAAGATTATGACTTTGACCTTTCTTATCATCCGGGCAAGGCAAATGTGGTGGCAGACGCCTTGAGTCGTAAGACGGTCATGTCATACCTTATGGTTCGAGAGTGGAAATTGTTTGAGCAGGTGGTGGAATCTTCCTTTAGGGTCCCACGTGAAGATGATAGAGCCGTGCTGGTCAGTTTGACTGTGAGACCAGCTGTGTATCATGCGGTAATTGAGGCTCAGAGGGCAGATGTTGAGTTACCACAGATCCTCCAGAGGTCAGAGGTGGAGTTGTGGGACGACGGTACTGTCAGGTTCAGAGGTAGACTTTATATTCCAACAGAGGAGGACGTGCGCCGATGTGTTCTTGATGAGGCGCACCGTTCGAGATATGCAGTGCATCCTGGGACAACAAAGATGTATCATTGTTTGAGGAGGCACTTCTGGTGGCCCGGTATGAAGAAAGATGTGGCTGAATATGTGGCCAGATGCATGACTTGTCAGCAGGTTAAAGCCGAGCATCAGAGACCTGGTGGATTGCTACAGCCCTTGCCGATTCCAGAGTGGAAATGGGAGCATGTGACGATGGACTTCGTGATGGGATTGCCTACATCCCCTAGCAGGAGAGATGCCATCTGGGTCATCGTTGATCGGCTGACCAAGTCGGCACACTTCCTAGCTATTAGGAAGGACTGGTCAGTCGGCAAGCTGGCAAAGTTGTTTGTAGACCGGATCATCTCTCTGCACGGGGTACCTTTGTCCATTGTATCAGATCGAGATCCAAGGTTTACTTCCAGATTCTGGAAGAGCTTTCAGCAGGCATTAGGCACTCAGTTGGCTTTCAGCTCAGCCTACCATCCCGAGACTGACGGGCAGTCAGAGAGGACCATTCAGACCTTGGAGGATATGCTCAGGACATGTTGCCTAGACTGGGGAGGTTCTTGGGAGCAGCATTTGTCCACAGTGGAATTTGCCTATAACAACAGTTACCATTCCAGTATCGGCATGGCGCCTTACGAGGCTTTGTATGGGCGACCGTGTCGAACTCCAATTTGTTGGTCCGAGATCGGTGAAAGGCAGATAGCGGGACCCGAATTAGTGCAGCAGTGTGCTGAGATTGCCTGGACAGTTCGGCAGAGGTTGACCGCAGCTCAGAGTAGGCAGAAAAGTTATGCTGACATCCGACGGAGACCACTTGAGTTTGAAGCTGGGGACCACGTGTTTCTCCGAGTCTCACCCTCCAAGGGTGTGATGAGATTCGGGAAGCGAGGCAAGCGGAGTCCACGATATATTGGGCCTTTCCCCATCCTTGCTCGGATTGGGGAAACCGCGTATCAACTGGCCTTACCGCCCAGTCTTGTAGGGGTGCACGATGTGTTCCACGTTTCCTTAATGAGAAAGTATGTTCAGGATCCGTCCCATGTCCTGGATTTTTCAGAATTGGAGGTTGCTGAGGACCTGTCCTTTCCAGAATATCCTGTTCGTATTGAGGATCGCAGAGAACAGGTCCTACGGAACAAGATCGTACCGTTGGTCAAAGTGATTTGGCAGTACCGCTCCGGAGGTGAGGTAACCTGGGAGTGAGAGGATGAGATGCGGGAGCAGTTCCCTTACCTCTTTTCGTAAGTTTCCTTGTGAACTTGTATCCCTGTTTTGACCTTGTTATGGGCGAAATTCTTTTAAGGGGGGGAGATTGTAAGGATCGTGACCTTCGGATCCGGTTTTCGGGGTCGGACATTGTAGTTCTAACCATAGTGAGGGCGGAGGTTCTGTGGCGATTCGCGTCAGGACTTCGAGACGCGTTTTGAACGGCGTCCACCGTCGCAGACGCATTTCAAGTTCAGCCACGTGGGTTGGCTTCGGGCTGCGAGGGTACGGC
Source organism: Zantedeschia hybrid cultivar (assembly GCA_030544215.1). NCBI lineage: Eukaryota > Viridiplantae > Streptophyta > Magnoliopsida > Alismatales > Araceae > Zantedeschia > Zantedeschia hybrid cultivar. Next base: position 28,067,748 of record JARZZO010000003.1, on the reverse strand, counting down.
CCTGTCTTGTCGCCTGAACGGCGTCCACATGTGTCGACGCCTTTCAGACTGCGACTCTGGGTTTGTCAGAGTACGGCCCTGACATGTCGTCCGAACGGCGTCTGCCTTGAACGACGCGTTTCAGAGTCTTGTCAGAGTAGCCGTCACATCAACTGATAGGCGTCCGTGGATGTCGACGCGTTTTAGCCAGTCTCTGGTTAACCCCGCGAGCCCTCCTTCTTTCCCTCATTTTTCTCCTCTCTTCCTCTCTTTCCCTTCCGACGAACTCGGCGGCGATCCCTCCTCCTCCCTCTTTTCCTCCCACCGTTTCATCTCTCCCTCCACTCCGTCCTCTACCTAGCTCCTACCACTACCACCTCCACCTCCACTGCGGCGTTCTACTCTCCGGACGGCGGCCGACGTCACGGTGGAGCAAGGACGACCACGGCGGTACCGGCGGCGGCGTGGGGCGAGTCGGGTGGACGGCTTGAAGCTCGGAGGCGTTCAAGTATCCGGTAGGGTGACGGTTCCCATAAGCATCGTGTTTAAGCCATGTTTTCCCCCGTTTAAGCTTGTTATGGATCTTTGGTTTCGGGGGGTAGAATGAGCATGTTTAGGTGTTCTTTTGATGATATGGGGGTTTTGCTATGAATGTGATTTCCTATGAATTGTGTTGCCCCTCTTTCTCCTCCGTTTTCGGGTGATTTTGGAGTTATTTGGGTTGAAAAGGGAGCCCTCGGGCGCATGGCAACTCTGGTTCCTGGGGTTAAAAGACGTCGTGCATGGACGACGCCTTTTTGAAGGGCGTCTGATCGTTTCGAATTGTACGTCGTTAAACACATGAAAACGTTCAATCTAAATTTATCCGGCTCACTCAAATCCAAATTTGGAAATTTAATAGTAGTGAGTCCGAGTCGATCCACAGGGAGGTAGAATTTTAATTTTGAAAACTTTGGACTTTAGTTAATCTAAAAATAAATGAGATTTAAATTAAACTAATTACTTAATTAAACTAAAACTAAGTTAACTAATATTTCCTAAAAATAAGATTACTCTGATTCAACAAATCTTTTTTTTTTTTTTTAGAAATTAAACACAAACACATATAAAAATAAGCACGACTAAAAATTATAACTACAAAAACAATCTATTGTTTAATTGTGTAAACTATTAATCATCATGAGTCAAATAACTAATTAAACATCTAATAACCAATTAAACAACAACCAATCAAGAATTAATCCTAATTTAATAACCAAAAACTAATTAAATAATACCAACACTACCCCTAATTAAATAACCAAGAACAACACAAGTGGGTTGCCGGCTGCTTGCTTGCAGTGAATGGAGATTAGGAGGGAGCTGCTGTTGCATGGAGGGATTGCAGCTGGCAGGTTCGTGCAGGCTTCAACTGGTGCTGCAGGTACTTGGCAGCCGGCTGGTGCTGGAACTGGGACAGCTGTTGTTGCTGGCAGCAGTTCAGGTGCACGTGGAGGAGGTTTGCATGGCTGCTGGAAGCTTCTTGGATGCGTTGGAAAGAGTAGGGAAGCTGGAGGAGGCTGTGAATCTGCTGTCTTCACCACGTGGAGATGCAGGAAGAAGCTGCTGCTGGAGGGGTCCGGTTGAGGAGCTGCTGGAGTTATGCTGCCACTGGGTTGCTGGGACTTGCTGCGTGTAGAAGGGTTGTTGAGAGGGGCAGCAGCTGGTGCGTGGGGGAGCTTGGAGCTGCTGCTGCCGGGGTGCGTGGGCAGGTGCTGGAGCAAGCGGAAGCTGCTGCGTGGAAGAGGTGCAGTGGAGCTTGCCGGCAACTGCAGGTTGGAGGAAGGAGGAACTTGAGACGGCTGGCTCGTGCAGGGTCTACACCGCAGGTGCTGGAGGATGGTGAACTTGGGAGCTTGCTGGTGCACTGGTGGCTGCAGGAGGAGGTGTTTGAGGTGTTGCCACTGGCTTGCTGCAGGTTCACGGGACAGGTGTTGGCCGGTCGAGCTTTGATGGCTGATGCGTGGAGAGGCTTCAACAGACGTTGGTGCACCGGGATGAAAGAACCTACTGGTGGGCGTGCATCGCGTGGACGTGCATGGAGGGTAGGAGGAAGCCGGGCTTCAACGCAGCACGTGGATGGAGAGGTGCTTGCAGGTTCTTGCCGCGGTGGAGCTTCAGCGGCTACGTGCAGGAGGTGCTTTGTTGGGGAGCATGCACCGGAGCACGCGGAGGCCGGCTAGGCTTCAACTTGCAGGCGTGTGCTGGTGGAGGAAGACGGAGAGAGGGAGAAAAGAGGGAGAGACAGAGGAAGGAGGGACTGAGAGATCGTGTGGGAGACCGAGAGAGGGAGGAAATGTGGGAGAAAAACCGAGAAAGAGGAGGAGATTGGAGAGGAGAGGCTGCTGGAACCAGAGAGAGAGCTGTGGGGAGAGATAACAGAGGGAGAGAAAGAGAGAAACCGAGGGAGAAAGAGAGTTGCGGGAAGGAAAACTTGGAGAAGAACTGAAGAGGAAGGCTGCTGGGGAAAAGAAAATGAGAGAGAGAAGGCTGCGGGAGAGGTGAGAAAGAGAAGGGGGCACAGAGCGGGAGAAAGAGAAAAACGTGAAAGAGAGTTGGAGAAGGAGAGGGTTGCGGGAGAGAAAGGCTACGGAGGAGGAGGAGGAATCGGCTCGGCCCCTGGAGAACAAAACGTGGGGGAGATTTTATAGAGAGGAGAAGGAGGAGAGGCTGCCGGGTTTGAGTTGGAAAAGGAGGAGGATATGTGGGAGACTTGGAGAAGGGACAGGATTTGGATCTGGAGAGGAAGAGGAAATTGGAAAAGAAATAGGATTCGACTTTCTAAAACGAGAAAGAGAGAGAGGATTTTTAAAATAAAGGAAGGGATGTGTTTAGGAAATCGGAGAGACAGAGGGAAATAGTGGGTTTTAGGAAACTCCAGCGAAGGAAGGAATCAAATTGTATTTTTACCCCTGTTTTAGTTGAAATCCGCATATTAGACCTCCCCCAAATTTCCGAAAACTCCTCCAGCTGCACTGCATCATCGACGTGTCCTGTTCACATCAAATAAATATAATTTAGCGCATTATCATAAAAATATCATCATATTTATTCATTTTGTCTCGGTTTTGTCGAAAAACCGTAAATGCGCTACACTCCTTTTATCACATGAAATGACGATGTTTTTAAGTCAGAATTTGATGAAATTGGTACCGTTGGACTTGTTACACAATTATCTATCATTTCATGCTATTTTGCAGATAAAAACATGAGTATGATGCATATGGTTGCCCTTAAATGATCAATTTAACACTTTATCACACCCCCCAACTTACCCATTGCTAGTCCCTTAGCAATGCAAATAAGGAAATGTTAGGACAAATAATGAATTATCATGCTTCATTTGTAGTATCTTTCACAATCAATTTAAGTTGTAGCCGTTTAGTTGAGCTAAAAAGTTTTCATATCCCACAATATTTTGATTCAGACAGGTGATTGCGCAAGAAATTTGACACACTTAGAACTCGTTTCCGACCTTTCTGGTATATTATTGCCTTTACTACCCTTTAGATAAGACTACTTGGGGAGGGGAAGAGAATAAAAGATTTCCCGATCAGTCAGTGAGGACCGTTTTTCAGTTCCCGTCCCAACTCAGCACTTTTCACGACTTGGTCATATTTTTGGTACGATGGACTTTTTAGCGTGGCGTTTCTTCATTTTATTGTACTTTTGCTTTTGAGAGTGCGTACTTTTTGCCACTCTCTTTGAATTGCCTGAGGGGAGGTGCGTACTTTTTGCCACCTACCTTCCTTTAGCTCTTTTATCGCCTTCTTTTGCCTTTAGTATTTACAGCTGTCCATTTTAACTGACCGCCTCTTTTAGAGTGCTGAGTGGGACCGTCCCCTATTATGGATCTTACACATTCCTTTCGTTCAACCCAAAAGAAAAATTAGAATAAGTAGTCTTATCCTTGAGGTTAATTCCAGCAATTCTATACCCTTAAAATCTTTCATTTATTCTAAGTTGCCATGTGTGTGGGAAAATCATCCCGCCGTGGATTTTTGTAAAGTGGGATATTTGAACTTTAAAGGCTCTTTAACCAATGAGACTAACAGAAAACTGATTTGTTTAAGATTTACTTAATGAAACATGATTTTCATGCAATTTTTTTTTTTTTTTTTAAAGCTGCGAAAAGAAGTTCTTGAAAAAATTTGACAATTTTTCAGAGAAAGGTATCAGTTTTCTTCAAAAGATTTTCAATAAATGCATATGATTGGCCCACCCCCCAACTTGATTGACATTGTCCTCAATGGCATAAAAGATATGAAAAAACATGCAGCCAAAAGAGAATTTGTGAAGGAGCGAAACAACCTGTAATGACGAGGATGCGACATACCCACGGCGATCGCTGTTCAGGGACCTAAAAGGAAAAGAAGTACAAAAACTGAAGTAAAATATTGGGTTGCCTCCCAACAAGCGCTAAGTTTATCGTCTTCAGCCAGACGGAAGTTCATTTAATGTGGATCCCTCAATTCTATGGATTCAGGTGGCTCATTTTGAAGATTTTCAATGAATGGTTTCAACCGTTGACCATTAATAGTAAAAGTGTTCCCACTCTTGGGATTCAGAATTTTAACGGCTCTATGATCGAAGGCTTTAACGACCACGAATGGTCCATCCCATCTAGATTTCAGTTTTCCAGGAAATAGGCGAAGCCTAGAATTAAATAGCCAAACTTTCTGATTTGGAAGAAAGGATTTTCTCACAATATGTTTATCATGAAAAGCTTTAGTTTTGGCTTTATAGATCTTTGAATTTTCGTAGGCCTCGTTGCGCAATTCTTCTAGCTCACTTAGTTGTAAGGTTCGGTGGGAACCAACTTGGGCTAGGTCCAGATTGACTTGTTTGATGGCCCAATAAGCCCTATGTTCCAATTCCACCGGAAGGTGGCACGCTTTTTCGAAAACTAGGCGATAAGGAGACATGCCAATAGGAGTTTTGTAAGCGGTCCGATAGGCCCATAAAGCATCATCCAATCTTTCAGACCAATCTTTTCTATCGGGCCTAACGGACTTTTGCATAATGTTCTTAATCTCTCTATTGGAAACTTCCACTTGGCCACTAGTTTGGGGATGATAGGGGGTGGCTACCTTGTGATTAATCCCATATTTCTTAAGCAAAGCCCGAAACTGGTAATTCGTGAAGTGCGTTCCCCCATCACTAATGATAGCTTTAGGCCACCCGAACCGAGAAAAGATATTCTTTTGAACGAATTTAATGACCACTTTATGATCATTGGTTCGGGTGGCTACCGCTTCAATCCATTTTGAGACATAATCCACCGCTACCAGAATATATGTATGTCCAAAAGAGGGTGGAAAAGGTCCCATAAAGCCAATTCCCCAGACATCAAAGACTTCAACCACCAAGATTGGGTTGAGTGACATCATATCCCTTTTCGCCATATTTCCTATGGCCTGACATCGGAGGCAAGTTTTGCTAAATTCATGGGCATCTTTGAAAAGTGTGGGCCAGTAAAAACCACTTTGTAGGACTTTGGCTGCAGTTTTCTTTCCTGAGAAGTGGCCCCCACAGGCCAGATTATGGCAGAAGTTAAGAACACTCTGTTGTTCTTCTTCGGGAACACATCGCCTAATGATTTGATCAGGACAAAATTTGAATAATTCAGGATCCTCCCAGAAATAATATTTTTCCTGAGAAAAGAATTTGTCCTTTTCACTTTTGGTCCATCCTTCCGGAAGCTGATTAGTCACCCTGTAATTGACAATGTGAGCATACCAAGGTGCAACAGTGTGGGAAATGGTCAGTAGATGCTCATCAGGAAAGGAATCAGTGATCGGTGTACTTTCAGATATCGGAATTCGGGATAGGTGGTCAGCTACCACATTCTCAGAACCCTTCTTATCCCAAATTTCCAAATCAAATTCCTGAAGGAGTAAGATCCATCTAATAAGCCTAGGCTTTGCATCTTTTTTGGTCAACATGTATTTGAGAGCTGAGTGATCAGAATAGATTATGACTTTTGCCCCTAAAAGATAAGATCTGAATTTTTCTAGGGCAAAAACCACCGCTAACAATTCCTTTTCTGTGGTGGTATAATTCATTTGAGCATCGACAAGGGTGCGGCTTGCATAATATATCACCACGGGACACTTGTTGATTCTTTGTCCCAAAACTGCACCGATAGCATAATCAGAGGCATCACACATGATTTCGAAGGGTAAAGACCAATCTGAAGATTGAAGAATCGGGGCTTTGGTCAAAGATTCCTTCAGAGAATTAAATGTCTTGATGCAAGATTCATCCATTTGGAACGGGACATCCTTAGCTAAGAGAAGAGTTAGGGGCCGGGCAATTTGAGAGAAATTGTGGATAAACCGGCGATAGAAACCGGCATGGCCAAGGAATGAACGGATCTGTCTGACCGAGGTGGGAGGAGGAAGATTGGATATGAGATCGATCTTAGCTTTATCTACCTCTATCCCCCTTTCAGACACAATGTGGCCTAAAACAATGCCCTCTCGAACCATAAAATGGCTCTTTTCCCAGCTAAGTATCAGATTGGTGTTTATGCATCGTGCTAGCACCTGTTTAAGATTTTCTAGGCAATTTTCAAAAGAGTCCCCAAAGATTGAGAAATCATCCATGAAAACTTCGAGGAATTCGCCCACCATATCGGAGAAGATGGCCATCATGCACCGTTGAAATGTGGCTGGTGCGTTGCATAATCCAAATGGCATTCTCCTAAAAGCAAACGTGCCATAAGGGCACGTGAAGGTGGTCTTTTCTTGATCTTCCGGGTAAATAGCCACTTGATTATACCCGGAGTACCCATCTAAGAAGCAGAAGTACTTCTGGCCCGATAACTTTTCCAGAATCTGATCCATGAATAGGAGTGGAAAGTGGTCCTTCTTAGTCATGAGATTCAACTTTCGGTAATCAATGCACACTCTCCATCCCGTAGTAACCCTAGTGGGTACCTCTTCTCCATGATCATTCTTGATAACCGTTAACCTAGATTTCTTGGGTACCACTTGGGTTGGGCTGACCCATTTACTGTCTGATATTGGGTAAATAATACCCGCATCCAACCATTTCACAACTTCCTTCTTCACCACTTCTTTCATATTAGGGTTAAGCCGCCTTTGCATCTCCCGACTGGGCTTAGAATTCTCTTCCATATAGATGTGATGCATGCAAATGGACGGGCTAATTCCCTTTAAATCTGCCACCGACCATCCAATAGCACCCTTGTGGTCTTTGAGGACCTCAGTTAATTGGGCCTCCTGCGGCGATGTGAGATTTGCCGCAATGATGACCGGGAGAGTTTGGTCCGGGCCCAAAAAGATATACTTGAGAGACTCAGGTAATGGTTTGAGTTCAAGCTCAGGAGGGTCCTCTAAAGATGGCAAAGCGGGCTCAGATTGTAAGGCTGGTAAAGGTTCAACCTTGGGCCAAGATGTTAATGGGCCAGGAGAGTCATTTAGAGTGTTGGCTTCCTCCAAAAAGTCATATGTGGACATCTCATTTTCTTCAACCCGATTATCCAATATATCAATAGTGTGGCATTCTTTTTCATGATCTGGGTATTGAGATGCTTTGAAGACATTAATCTGGACCTTTTGACCTCCGAATGAAATGTCCATTATGCTAGTTTCACAATTTATATTAGCTTTGGCAGTAGCTAAGAATGGACGACCTAAGATGATCGGGGTGTGAATGAGTTCCTCAGGTAATGCCATATCCAGAATAAGAAAATCCACGGGAAAATAACAATCATGAACCTTCACAATAACATCCTCGATTAACCCTCGTGGAGCTTTCACAGACCTATCAGCTAACTGCAAGATGATGGATGTGGGCTTTAATTCTCCAATATTAAATTTTTCATAAATAGCTGTTGGCAATAGATTTACACTCGCACCTAGATCCAATAAAGCTCTATCAAATGTAACTCCAGCTAAGTCACATGAAATTAGAGATGCTCCAGGATCCTTTAACTTCTTGGGTAAATGATTCATCACAATTGCACTAACATCCTCAGAAAGCCGAACCTTTTCGGGTGCCATTCTAGATTCTCTTCGTGGAGTACATAATTCCTTGAGAAACATAGCATAAGCTGGCACATGCTTGATGGCATCGAGGAGTGGAATATTAATTTGGACTTGTTTGAACAAATCCAACAACTCCTCATTCTGGGCTAGTTTCTTCCTGGTATTGGGCTTAGCTAACAAGGCATTAGGAAATGGCACCCTAGGTTTATAAGAACTTGGGCCTTCATCAATCTTCCCTTTTCCTTTCAGATCCTCCTCCAACTTCTCTATAATGGGTTCATCTTCACTCTCACTTTCAATTTCCTGAGGCCCATCAGTGGAACCTTTAGCTAACTCTCCATCTGCATGTGGTTTTTCTAAACTTCTCCCACTCCTAAGGGTTGAAATGGCTTTAGCATTCTCAAATTGTGGCCTTTTAGGTTGTGGTACCGGGCCAGGCTGAGGTAAAAGGCCCGATTGCTGTGGAAAACCCGGAGGTTGATTCCTTGGATTGGCAACGGGTTGACTAGGAAGTTGGCCTACTTCTCTTCTCATCGCGGCCTCAGCTAGTTGGCCCATTTGACTTTCCAACTTAGCAATGGATTGTTGCTGGGTCAAAATCAGTTGTTGGAGTTGAGTGAATTTATCATCAAAGTTGGGCTGAGGAGGTTGCTGGTAAGTGGGTGGAGGATGGTATTGGGTTGGTTGTCCTGATTGGAATGAATGGTAGTGGGCCGGTTGACCTGATTGATATTGGGCCGATTGACCTGATTGATACGGGGCTGGTTGAGAAAACTGGGTTTGAGGTCCCCTAGCCTGAACATTTCCATAGAAATTAGATTGTTGTTGGAATGAGTTCTGTGGCTTTTGGGCTTGATGCATAGGAGGATGGGACATTGGTAATGGGGCCTGCTGATTCTTCCAAGAGAAATTAGGATGATTTCTCCAGCCAGGATTGTAAGTATTTGAGAATGGATCATTATTGGGCCTGGAGAATCCCTGGGCGGCCTGAACTTGTTCTTGAATGAATGGTGGAAGTTGGGCCGCAGTTGGGCATTCATTCACTTGATGGGTTGGACTTGCGCATAAGGCACAAATATCATGATTGGCAGTAGATGGGCCTTCATATGGACTAGATTGTGTTGGGTAAGTAGGCTCTTGCTTGTTTAAGGCCAAGAGTTGGTCTAGTTTCTGGGCCAAGACGTCTACCTTATCCAACTTCTGATTAATCAGATTTATGTCCATTCTGGATTCGGGCTCTCCGCGGGCCTTAAGTTCATACATTCCAGTCCGTTTAGATGGCCCAACAGACCTTTCATAAGATGATAATGAGGCATGATTGATGGAATTTTCACTTAACATCTCAAACAGATCATAGGCCTCATCTTCATTTTTCATCATAAATGCCCCTCCACATAAGGCGTCCACCATCTGTCTGAACTGTTCAGACAATCCTTCATAGAATGCTTGGACAATTTGCCATTTTGAAAGCCCATGATGAGGGCATTTTCTAAGCAATTCTTTTAGTCTTTTCCAAGATTCATGGATCAATTCCCCGGGAGTTTGGGTAAAACTCGTGATGGCCAGTCTCATAGTATTGGTCCGCCCGATGGGATAGAACTTCTTGAGAAATTCTTTCTGCATTTCTTCCCCTGTCCTAATGGGCCTTCCTATGGTTCCCAACCAATATTTAGCCTTGTCCTTTAATGAAAAGGGAAATAAGGTCAATTTAAGGCCATCATCGGTAAAATTCTGGATCTTCACCGTGGAACAAATTTCAAGAAATTCATCCAGATGCTTATAAGGATCTTCATTAGTATTCCCATAAAAGGATGGGAGCATCTGAATGGTGCTAGATTTGATTTCATATTGATTGGCTGGATTTTGAGGAAGATGAATACATGATGAAGGTTGATATCGATTTGGAATGAAATAGTCCTTCATTTGCTTTGGTGGGTCCTGATTATCAGCCATTGGATCTTGTGGTGGATTTCTTTGATGTAAGATTCTTTCTATTTCAGCAAGTGGTCCTAGAAGGTTAGGATTTTGAGATCTCCTACCTTGCATACACTAGGACTGATGGAGAGAGGATTTTGTTTTCTATTTCTTGTTTTTTTTTTTTTAAATGCAATCAATGTTGACAAACAAATTATCCTAATGATCTAATGTTAACCTAGACTCTCTATGTGAATTTTCTTACAAGGTGAATGGAGTCCACCTCGAGTCACAACCACAATCAGTCAACGGCCAGGTAAGAGGTGGGGTAGTGGGAGGCTCCCCCTACTTTCGTAGGGACCTAATTAGAGAACCACTTTCCCGCTTAGACGTTTGCCTTTTTACCTCTAGCCTAGACACCGTTTCAAAAAATGGAGGCAACTCGAGATTTAAACCACTCACGGTGTAAACCCTAGATTCTCTTTCGACTTGCTTTTAGTTGGATTAGGAAATGCCAATGCAAGGAAGGTGATTTGTGGGCTAAGGAAGGGTGATCAAATCCCTACCTTATGTGGTTAAAGTTGCTGCCCTTAGAGTCTTTTTGAATGCAATACAAGGCAACAAATCAATGCAAGGTGTGTTGATGCAATCATGAATGACTTGTTAAAAATTGAAACACGTACCTTTCCCCTGCAATCTTCAACAATTTATGGAAATAACTGTGAAAGGAAACTAACTCATGCTTTCCTAGGATGATGAATGCCTAGCATGGAAAGTTTCTAATCTTGGCAATGAAGGTTTTTAAATTTGGATGTTCCTCTTTTTGTTTCTTTTTTTAGTTAATGGAAACCTATCTAAACTAGAAACTACAAAAAAGGAAACTAACTAAAGTAAGGAAATTGAAATATAGAAAGTTGGAACACACTGACCATGATTTCGCTTTCCTTTTCTTTTTTTTCTTTTTTTCAATTTACCTGCAAAAATAAGAAAAATAAGGTTAGTTAGAGACTAATTACACTAAATCCAAGATAATCAAAATTAAAAATCTAACTCCCCGGCAACGGCGCCAAAAATTGATCGTTTCGAATTGTGCGTCGTTAAACACATGAAAACGTTCAATCTAAATTTATCCGGTTCACTCAAATCAAAATTTGGAAATTTAATAGTAGTGAGTCCGAGTCGATCCACAGGGAGGTAGAATTTTAATTTTGAAAACTTTGGACTTTAGTTAATCTAAAAATAAATGAGATTTAAATTAAACTAATTACTTAATTAAACTAAAACTAAGTTAACTAATATTTCCTAAAAATAGGATTACTCTGATTCAACAAATCTTTTTTTTTTTTTTTAGAAATTAAACACAAACACATATAAAAATAAGCACGACTAAAAATTATAACTACAAAAACAATCTATTGTTTAATTGTGTAAACTATTAATCATCATGAGTCAAATAACTAATTAAACATCTAATAACCAATTAAACAACAACCAATCAAGAATTAATCCTAATTTAATAACCAAAAACTAATTAAATAATACCAACACTACCCCTAATTAAATAACCAAGAACAACACAAGTGGGTTGCCGGCTGCTTGCTTGCAGTGAATGGAGATTAGGAGGGAGCTGCTGTTGCATGGAGCGATTGCAGCTGGCAGGTTCGTGCAGGCTTCAACTGGTGCTGCAGGTACTTGGCAGCCGGCTGGTGCTGGAACTGGGACAGCTGCTGTTGCTGGAACTGGGACAGCTGCTGTTGCTAGCAGCAGTTCAGGTGCACGTGGAGGAGGTTTGCATGGCTGCTGGAAGCTTCTTGGATGCGTTGGAAAGAGTAGGGAAGCTGGAGGAGGCTGTGAATCTGCTGTCTACACCACGTGGAGATGCAGGAAGAAGCTGCTGCTGGAGGGGTCCGGTTGAGGAGCTGCTGGAGTTATGCTGCCACTGGGTTGCTGGGACTTGCTGCGTGTAGAAGGGTTGTTGAGAGGGGCAGCAGCTGGTGCGTGGGGGAGCTTGGAGCTGCTACTGCCGGGGTGCGTGGGCAGGTGCTGGAGCAAGCGGAAGCTGCTGCGTGGAAGAGGTGCAGTGGAGCTTGCCGGCAGCTGCAGGTTGGAGGAAGGAGGTACTTGAGACGGCTGGCTCGTGCAGGGTCTACACCGCAGGTGCTGGAGGATGGTGAACTTGGGAGCTTGCTGGTGCACTGCTGGCTGCAGGAGGAGGTGCTTGAGGTGTTGCCACTGGCTTGCTGCAGGTTCACGGGACAGGTGTTGGCCGGTCGAGCTTTGATGGCTGATGCGTGGAGAGGCTTCAACAGACGTTGGTGCACCGGGATGAAAGAACCTGCTGCTGGGCGTGCATCGCGTGGACGTGCATGGAGGGTAGGAGGAAGCCGGGCTTCAACGCAGCACGTGGATGGAGAGGTGCTTGCAGGTTCTTGCCGCGGAGGAGCTTCAGCGGCTACGTGCAGGAGGTGCTTTGTTGGGGAGCATGCACCGGAGCACGCGGAGGCCGGCTAGGCTTCAACTTGCAGGCGCGTGCTGGTGGAGGAAGACGGAGAGAGGGAGAAAAGAGGGAGAGACAGAGGAAGGAGGGACTGAGAGATCGTGTGGGAGACCGAGAGAGGGAGGAAACGTGGGAGAAAAACCGAGAAAGAGGAGGAGATTGGAGAGGAGAGGCTGCTGGAACCAGAGAGAGAGCTGTGGGGAGAGATAACAGAGGGAGAGAAAGAGAGAAACCGAGGGAGAAAGAGAGTTGCGGGAAGGAAAACTTGGAGAAGAACTAAAGAGGAAGGCTGCTGGGGAAAAGAAAACGAGAGAGAGAAGGCTGCGGGAGAGGTGAGAAAGAGAAGGGGGCACAGTGCGGGAGAAAGAGAAAAACGTGAAAGAGAGTTGGAGAAGGAGAGGGTTGCGGGAGAGAAAGGCTACGGAGGAGGAGGAGGAATCGGCTCGGCCCCTGGAGAACAAAACGTGGGGGAGATTTTATAGAGAGGAGAAGGAGGAGAGGCTGCCGGGTTTGAGTTGGAAAAGGAGGAGGATATGTGGGAGACTTGGAGAAGGGACAGGATTTGGATCTGGAGAGGAAGAGGAAATTGGAAAAGAAATAGGATTCGACTTTCTAAAACGAGAAAGAGAGAGAGGATTTTTAAAATAAAGGAAGGGATGTGTTTAGGAAATCGGAGAGACAGAGGGAAATAGTGGGTTTTAGGAAACTCCAGCGATGGAAGGAATCAAATTGTATTTTTACCCCTGTTTTAGTTGAAATCCGCACATTAGACCTCCCCCAAATTTCCGAAAACTCCTCCAGCTGCACTGCATCATCGACGTGTCCTGTTCACATCAAATAAATATAATTTAGCGCATTATCATAAAAATATCATCATATTTATTCATTTCGTCTCGGTTTTGTCGAAAAACCGCAAATGCGCTACACTCCTTTTATCACATGAAATGACGATGTTTTTAAGTCAGAATTTGATGAAATTGGTACCGTTGGACTTGTTACACAATTATCTATCATTTCATGCTATTTTGCAGATAAAAACATGAGTATGATGCATATGGTTGCCCTTAAATGATCAATTTAACACTTTATCAGCGTCGGACCATCGTGACGCCTTTTAGACAGGAATCGCCTGACTAAGGAGTTGCCAGTTCGGGATTCTGGGATTAAAATACGTCATGGGTCGACGACGCGTTTTTGAAAAGCGTCGGACAGACATGACGCCTTTTAAGGCAGAAATCCCCTGGGTAGTTTCTTTGGAATTCCTGGGTTTCTGTGCTGAATGGCATCTGAGGATGTCGACGCCTTTTAAAAGGCGACCACTGGTGTCGACGCCTTTTAGGGCCTGATTCTGAAGACTGTTTTACATGAACCTGTACATGGAGCTTGAATGGCGTCGACCTTGGGAGACGCGATTCAAGACAGAACCTCACTAATTCATGCCAGTAAAATGTGTTCATACTGTTAGACGGATGATTAGTACATGTTTTAGTGTACCCGGTAGAGATAGATTCTTCATGACTGGACGATGCTACATGTATGTTATGCGATCGCGGACTTTTCACGTAACCGGATCGTACTTGTTGGGTTTTGTGTTACTGTGGACCTAGAGTGACATTGTAGCGCTTTATCACCCTGTGCTGGTGGGGGCGTGAGCACAGCGCCGGTGGGGGCGTGGGCGGGGTGACGCCTAGTGAGAGAGGGTCACCTGGTGAACCCCGGGGTCAGCTAGTACCGGTGTCGGAGTGGTACATTCGGAGAGTCACTCATGCTCAGGGAAGGAGTAGCCACCTGAGCCGGTTGGGCCGGAGTAGCTAGTGTGCTATCCGAGGGGTTACTGTTTGGTCTCAGCGGGTCGAGGTTTTTCCACCGTTGTTGTGTGGTTAGCGAATTCTATCGAGACGACAGTTGTGGGTTTCCTAGCCGGCTGGTTTAATATATGCATGTTTATTATATTACGATTGCATGTGATTTCACGTTAAGAATTAGGAATTGTACCTCTTGTGCTTATCACCTTATCATTAGCTGTACCTTGCACTTGTGGGTGTGTGCGTGGGCAGTGGGGATCGAAGGATCCCTACTAAGTCTTGTCTTTGAGACTCACCCCCTGCGGTTTTCAGGTGAGGACTCTCAGCAGACCTAGCGAGGAGAGTGCGGCCGTGAGTTGAGCACCGTCAGCAATTGTTCCGGGGTATGCCCCGACGTAGTTGTTATTTTATTTCTGGCCTGTACGTTTAATTATTTCTTTTCTGTTGGAATATGTAATTGTTTGCTGTATCGAGTCGCATTGTAATAATTTTTAATTCCTGCACTTCTATTTCAGTTCAATGCGATGTGAATGTTTAGCTTAGTTTATTATTTATCTCCCAGACTTGATTAGATCCTGGTTTGGTTCCAAATTAATGATTCAGTACCCATTTCGTAATCGGATCCCCGATTATAGGGTGGCGGGTCGTTACATATTCTCTGCCTAGGATAACATATTATTAGAAGATCAGCTCTGTGCAATTTGTGAGATATTCCAAGGAAAGCAGAAAAGTACAGCAGTCCTAGCCTATCTCTACAGTGGGCTCGCAGCGGCTTCTATTGGTCAACCTCCTTATGGCAGCATGCTGCTCCTAGCCTTATGGATCGACCTCCACTTCAAGTTCAACCATAATGAGAAAGAGGTTCCCAAGATATCCTAGATATATCATTGCAGTCCCATCTTTCACATTGCCAACATTGTGAAATTCAACAACAACATGACCAATCGAGTGCCCAACCTCAGGGCTCGAGCTGACTGGCATGCTTATTTCAAGACCATGCCAAGGACCGGCTTCGAATCTACACCACTCTCTCTTAGAGAAAAGGCAACATGGGTGCACCGCTGTGTTGGCACAGAGCTCCAACTGATCGGGACAACCGAGTTCGACTTATACAATCCACATCACTGTCATCCTCAACTTGGTATGCCTCGCTATGAATTTCCTGAGATATCCAATCTTTTTACAATAAAAAAACGGGTATTAGGAACCGATGAAGACTTCGAGACGACAAAACTTATTGCGATCTTGTGGAACATTAGTTTCACCCGTTGTGTCAAACTTCCTCATGAAGCGAATCGAGAACTATGGAAAAACGATCTAAAGGAGTTTCAAAAAATTAGGCCTGAAAGCTCTCAACTCCTACCCAAAGTTTGATGTACTTTTCAATTTATTTTTTAATGAAAAATCATTCCTTTATTGCAATAAAGTTCATTCCTTAATATGGTGCAATTTTCTGAAATTTTTCCTTAAGCAAAATAGCTTATCTTCCACAAAATTCAGAGTTTCAGGCCTATTTATCCAAATGGCATCGAGGCCAGGTGACGCCTTTTAATAAAAGAGTCTAAATCACGTCGCCCATGGTTGACGTCTTTAACTTTCTCTCTCCCATTTTCCAAGAATCTCTACAACATTTAATTCTGTGAATCACGTCGCCCATGGTTGACGCCTTTCTCTAATTTTTTCTAGATTTTCGTGGTACATCTCTGACTGTCAAAGCCGGTAAATCCAAATAGCATCGTTCATGGCCGACGTCTTTCATCTAATTTCAAAATTCTGACTGTCGCCTCAATTTGTGTGCAACTAAAATGCGTCGCCTATACCATCTAGTGATTCAATCAGATCAATTTAGTAAACTCATTCTCTAATTAGGACCTACAGATTCACCTTAGTGTCTCTACACAAGTGACTATAAGATCAGTCACCCTTATCGTATGAGCAGGAGTAATCTGTACTAATCTAACTAGATATCCAATGTCCTTCTTGGATATCCTTCGACTAAGAACAATTAAGAATATGTGTGTTTAAGTGATCAATCTCATTAGTATGATCTCATCATAATCTGATTACTATCGTACATATTCACAGACTTCATTATGAGACGATAACAATGTGAATTACGCATAATGAAAAATTCCAGTTTATTAATAAATGAATGAGATTTACAAAGTTAGATTGGCTTATAGTCTACATAAGACTAACAAAACCTGACTAGCTAAATCTCATCGTCCCAAAGCGATGCAGTTCAGACGATAAGATGGAGGTCATACATTGGTAGATGTCTGAATCGCATCGACCGTGCGTGATGCCATTAAGACGACAAGACCGAGGCCGTACACACGCGCCTCGAAGCCTAACTACGTATGACACATGCATAGTTCCTAAATCGTGTCGTCCATAGCCGACGCTTTTTAGAAGCACGTCTTGCCTATTGGACGTGGTTCAGAACCTATGTGCCAAGCTCACAAAGACCCAAACCAAGGGATCCGATATCGAAACTGACCCATAATTGAATCTGAAACCTCAGTCCTTACATCCTCCCCCTTAAGAAGATTTCATCCCCAGAGTTTCTGCAGCTATGGTAACGCCAAAGGAAAAAGATACTACAAGCTCAAAAGAGAACTTACTGCAAAAGGTAGGAAAATTGCTCTTGAATCTCATCTTCTCGCTCCGAAGCCACCTCGCCTCCAGAACAATGCTGTCAAATCACCTTCACTAGAGGAACAACCTTGTTCCAAAAGATCCACTCTCTACGGTCTGCAATGCGTACTGGATATTCTGGAAAGGACAAGTCCTCCGATACTTTCAAGTCTGAAAAGTCCAAGACATGGGATGGATCTTGCACATACTTCCTCAGCATCGAACCATGGAATACATAGTGGACTTCTGCAAGACTGGTGGTAAGGCTAGCTAATATGCCATCTCCCCAACTCAAGCAAGAATGGGAAAATGACCAAAAAATCGTGGACTCAGCTGGCCTTACTTTCTAAAACTCATCATGAGATGCAGAGGAGCACATGATCCCCAACCTCTTGTTGGCACGTTAATTTTGACCTCATATTGAATAAATTTCATGTCACAATTATAATGCCCAAAAATAGTCTGATATTTAATCATTAATTAATTTTTATTCATTTTTCTCGAAATTTGTTAATTAGTGTCGTCCAAGCCCAACGCTATTTAGATTTCTAGCTGAAATCAACTCGGAATTAAATTTCCGAATTCAGATAGATTTAACTGAGTAGCGTCGCCAAAGGGAGATGCCATTTAAGTCCTAATGCGTCTGGGTTTTCGAATTTTAATTCGAATTTATTCTTAGATTATCTAAAGCATGTCGCCCTTAGGAGACGCGATTTAGGTTTCCTAATGTATTTCGGTTTCCTTTTCGGATTTCCTTTCTATTTTGGCTGCTTTAATTAGCCAAATGGCGTCCTGGTTAGACGACACGATTTGTGAGTTTCATGATAAACATGATTTGGCCGAGATAATCTGGTTTCCGAAGTTGGGAAGGTTGCTAACTCCTCCATACTCAACCAAAGTAAGTTTGATTGCGGAGAGAGAATCCTTTTGAAGCCCTAAACACCTCTAAACCTATTCTTATAAATACAACACCCTTTGGACCTTTGAAAGAGGTTGGCCATTGGTGATTTTGAAGCTTGAAGCAAGGTGTTTGAAGGCTCTAGAGGAGAAAAACATGGACAACAAGAGAAGCTTCATCCAAGGCTTCTTTTTCTTCATCCCTTTCATCCTTTGAAGCTTCTGAAGACAAAGGCTATGGAGGAGCCAACCAACTATCTTTTTTCCCTAATACTTTTTTTTTTAGTTTTTTTCATTAATTTCATATAGTTTATTTATTGTTTTCCATAGTTCATCATCATCACTCCATGTTCACACACTCACACACTCATATTTTCATTCCCACATGCGTGTTAAGAGTTTAAAGAACAACAATCAAGTGAGTAGATTAGTTTAGTTGCATGTTTAAATTTCCTATTAGATTAGATATTACCCTACTCTAGTTCTAATTCGATCTTTCTTTGCTTGATCTTACAAGGTACAAAGAAGAAGAAAGAAGGAAGTTCAAAGGGAATAACTATCAGGAAAATAAAAGCAAGAACAAGAATAAAAAGGGCTCTCTTTCTTTGACTAGTCGAAGGAAGGGAATCAAGGACTCAACATCTCTCAAATTTGAAAAGGTAAGCGATTAATCTTTCCTTGAAACTTTACAGTTTTTGGCGATCACGTTTTCTTTAGTTTTTAATAGTTTTACTATTTATATAAGCAACACAAAATCATGAACATCACACACATAATTTGAGCACCCACAGTTTTTTGGCGATCATGGTGGGACTTGGTCTCGCCGTATTTTAATATTTGTTCTTGCTTTTATCATCAAGCACCCACGGTGCACCACTTGTGTCCCTTGGGCACTCCTTTCACCAATTGGTGAATTTGGTTACGTTTATCCTTACGTGCACCACGTGTACATTCCTTTGCGGCAAGATCTTGCCTTCCTATGATTGATTGAAAGTTGCGAGTATGATAGGAAGTGTGTGGTTGAGTGAGTTTATGTTGGTTGCATGATGGTAAACCTGTTTAAATTTAAATTTGCATGATTAGTTAGATCCCTGCTTATCTTGATAATTTGGGAGAGGATTGTCTTCGAAATTGCTCTATGTTTACTGCTTTCAGGCTCTGAATAGCGTCTAGACTAAGAGACGCGATTCAAACCATGTCGCCCTCTCAAGATGCTATTCAGCCTCATATTCCTGTTGACGCTGCTGCCTGAGGTTCTGTTAACAGAAGAAGCTTCTGTCTTGAATAGCATCTGTGAACAGCGATGCGGTTTAAACAGTTTCTTCTTTTGCTCATCAGTCCTTAGATCTTTGATCTCTTTGTTACCTATCTTTCTCATACTACATTAGAGGCCATCCAGGCCGTAGGTCATTTGCATTGGGGCTTACCTGTAATGACTGAGATTTCGGGTTCTGTATTCGGGTCGGGTTCGGGCCGGACCCCCTGGTTTGGACCCTGGAGGGGTCTTGAGATTTCTGGCTGAATGGCGTCAACAGTGCTCGACGCCTTTCAAAAGGCGTCAGGGTGTGTGGACGCCATTTAGGTCTGCTGGTTGTTGCGCCACGTGGGCGGGTTTCGGGCCGCGAGAGTACGGCCCCTGTCAGATTCGTCTGAACGGCGTCCAGCTCGGTCGACGCGTTTCAGACTGCGACACCTGCGGTGTCAGGGTACGGCGCCAGAGCGTTGTCAGTACGGCCTGTCTTGTCGTCTGAACGGCGTCCGCGGTGGGCGACGCGTTTCAGACCGGTGTCGGTACGGCCGTCCTGTCAGACTGATTGGTGTCTGCCTCGATCGACGCGTTTTAGAGGAGTTCTGGTTGACCCCGCGAGCCTCCCCTTCTTTCCCTCATTCTCACCTTCACTCTCTCTCTCTTCGCTCTCTCCGCCCTCTCCGGCGATTTTCCTCCCTTCCCTCCCTCTTCTTCCTCTTCCATCACTCCATAGCTTCCTTACCTCTCACCTCTACCTCCACCACCTCCTTCGCGGCGTTCCCTTCTCCGGACGGCGGCCGACGTCCCGGCGGAGTGGCGGCGTCCTCGAGGGTACCGGCGGCGGTGTGCGGTGCGGCGGGACGGCGGCACGGAGCTTGGCGGAGTTCGAGAACCGGTAGGGGGACGAAACCTTGCATGCGTGCTCGTTGCTTCTTGGCGTGACATAGCGTGTTTGGGGTTAGATTGAGCATGTTTAGGGGGATTCCTTGTGGGAATGGTGGTGTTTGTGGACTCGGTTTCGTAGCATGATTGTGTGGTCGAGCTTCTCTCCTTCCCCCTTTGATTTTGGGATTTTCGGGGTGCCCGGGGTTCAAGGGTGAAGCCCTCGGGTCGAACCAGGAAACCTGGTTTCTGGCGCTAAATGGCGTCGGGCTGGGTCGACGCCTTTCCGAAAGACGTCCGGTCAGCACGACGCGTTTTAGCGCAGAAACCTCCCTGTGCGAGGTTTCCTGAGTTAGGGGTTCTGCGCTAAATGACGTCATGGATGGACGACGCCTTTCAGAAGGACGTCGGGCCATCATGATGCCATTTAGGCAGGAAATGCCCCCGTTTAAGGGTTCTGCAAATCTGGATTTCTGGGTTGAATGGCGTCGGGCGACCCTGACGCGTTTTAAAACGGCGGCTTCACTGGTGGACGCGTTTTAAGCGATATTCTGGCTTTTAATAAACCTGTCTATGGGTCTTGAATGGCGTCGACCTCGGTCGACGCGATTCAAGACAGAAATGCTTAAATCTATTATATCGTGCATGTATCATGGTGGGATGGTTCTTATGCATGCTGTGGGTTGTATACTGAGACAGGGGACTTCTACGTGGGGGGAGTTACATCACCGGTGTGTGTGTGTGTGCCTTAACTTTATACTGAGACTGAGGTTTACTGTACGAATGGAATCATGATTATATGTGTGTTTGTGTTATGCGAATGTGGACCGTGTTAACTGTGGTTTACGTTGTCACCATGGACCGATGGGGACAGGGTCATGGTGTCTGTGGCATGGTGCACGTTGTGTTTTACCCTTGGCTGAGACAAGCGGAACCACCTTGAGCCCGTCGGGCCGGAGCAGCTGGTGTGCTATCCGTGGGGTTGCTGTTTGGTCTCAGCGGGTAGGGGTTTCCCTTGGTTGTCGTGACAGCTTCTGGCGTGTTTCTTGCTGTGGAGCTGGTGGTGTTTCTGGTGGGAGTTGGTTTACCCTTTAGCCAGTGGGCCTGATGTGACCTTTGATCAAGGTTACGAGTGGTACCTATAGCCCTTGGCCTGACGCAGCCCGGGAGAGTTGGGTTTGTGGGTAGTTCCTATAGCTTCGGCTTGACGGGGGTTCGCCGGTCCCCAGGGCCCTCCTGAAGCGCTGAGGCCTAGCGTGGAGGCAATCCGGTGGTAGGACAGTAGTCTAGACTGCTTGTGTGCACACGTAGCTGGCAGTGGCGGTACACTGAGTCCAGCTAGTCCTAGTTTGGCTCACTGCCTCACCCTACAGTGCCCCGAAACACTGTAGGGGTGGACAGGCGTGAGCAGTGGTGGTAGTGTTGGGAGGCGACGTTCGACTTCGGTCGACAGTGTGGTTTAGTCGCTTCGTGGACTTTGACTGTGAGTCGTGACTCTGTGTTGGGTTCTTCGGGTTACTTAGAATGGTTCTTTGTACACTGCTTACCGTGCGTTTCATGTCAGAGTTGGGTGCTGTGTTTACTGCTTTACTTAAATTGCCATATATTCCTGTTGTTGCACTTGTGGGTGTGTGAGTGGGAGGCAGGGGATCGGATGATCCCTACTGAGCCCATTTCTGGTGTGGCTCACTCCCTGCGGTTTCAGGTGCGGACCTCGAGGCGAGCGGAAGCGTGGTGTCTTCTCGGTGTGCGGACCAGCAGCTGTCTTAGTTCCGGGGTATGCCCCGATGTTGTTGTACTTCCTTCTGCCTGTACTTATTTAATTGTTGGACATGTAATTATTATTGGACTGTATACGGACATTGTTATTCTTCGTCCTGCGCACTTGCTTACCTTGTGGTCCGTGTGTTTGCTATATTTAGCCTTGTTTAGCACTTACTCCTCCAGACGTGTTGTGTGAGATCCGGGTGTGAACCCGCAGTTAATGGGCCGACATCCATTTAGTGACCGGGTCTCCGGTCATAGGATGGCGGGTCGTTACATTACCCCTCCCCTCTCATAGGAACACCTTTCTTAGCATCTTCACCTCTCTCTGACTGGGTCGGTCCTTCGGTCAGACTAGAGTGCTTGGTGTTAAGACCTCCATAAGTCTCCAAAAGCAAGGTATTCCTCCTTGTTCATCGGGTTGGTTTAGCAATTGAAGTCCTGGTTAATCATTCATACCGTTGTGAGAGAACTATAGAGTATAACGGTAGAAAAACTAAATTGAAACTAGGATCCTACCCATTGAGTGAATTTATGTTTGACAATCTAAATAATTCAACAAGGAATCCTAAGATAACGTAACCATCCACTTGTCTGCTAATCCTTTGCACAACCTGTTTGAATCTTTGTCAAAAAATAAAAATAATATCATAATGCTCCGATTAGGTAGAACTCTCGGCATGGTTGCCTTCGAACAAGAAGATGTGGTGGAGTACGAGGGAGATGCTCATGCCCCTCGGGTTTATGATCCGTCTTATTCAGAAGACGAAAGAGATGCTTATAATTCCAATCAATTCCAAACTTTACACGAGGGAGAAGCTCATGCCCCTCAATTTCAGATGGATTCAACTTATGATCAATATAATCAGGATATGGATGATCATTCCCATGTTCATGTCATTTCCAACCCCGTCTTCGAAGGAGTCCAAGACCAAGCCGGACCCTCTTCCAATCATCCTTCTGATATCGCTGCCCTCATGGGGGTTCTATCTAATCATGTGGATCCTCGTCAGTTTGACGCCATCCAATCTATTCTGAAAGGGAAAACCCCCTTATAGTCATCTGAACCAAATCCCTCGGTTCACCCCTCTGTTTATCAAGCTCATATTCGGGGCATGGAAGGCCTCCATATTTCTACCCCTCGGCCCACGGGTCATCAACAATCTAGTTTGCGGCATCCTGTCAGGCCGCATACTCCAATTTATCAGAATGCCTTCGGACAAGGTGGAAATATTGCTAGTCCACAACCTTATTATCCTCCCATCCCTGCTTATTCCAGGAGGTGGTCTTTTCAACAACCTCTACCTCCACCAACAAATTCTGCCACTCAACTTCTACTTAATAAAATTTCTCAGATGGATAAGCGGTTTAAGAGTTTTGAGAAGAAGATGGATAGTAAAACTGCTCTTGAACTCTTTGTTTCCTAATTTTCCAGTCTTCCATCTCCTATCTTCCGAAATGCCAGTCTATAGAAAGTACAATGGCGCAGGCAATCCTTTCCTTCATATCAAGGAATTTCTGTATGAATCATCATTCTGGCAGCATGATAAACGAGCACTGGCCTTCCTCTTTAGGAGGTCATTGGAAGAGTCAACTTTAGAGTGGTTTTTCTCTCTGGATCCGAGTGAGGTAGAGAACTTTGACGTTGTGTCAAAGAAGTTCTTACAGAGATATAAAAACAGGGTGGCACCTACCCTGTCCATTACTAATTTGTTCAACGAAAAGATGAAGCCTGATGAAGACTTCATAACATTCACTGACAGATGATGAGGAATGGCTGAGAAAATAAGAGATCACCTGTCCGAACAAGAACTAGTGAAGATGATGGTTGCCAATGCCACTCCCTAGTATAAATTGGTATTGACACTGAATAATCTGACCACCATGGCAGATCTGTACGAGAGGGCGCGTTATGCTCAGAAGCGTTCAAGGATTCCACTTTTGCCAGTTTTTTTGACCCCCATAGACCCAGCAAACCTCCACCACGGAAGCTTGCAGTGCCAAATTCTTCTAGCATGGATCCCACTACTGAAGGCACACTCTCTCATGAACAAATCAGCATTGTAAACAACAATCAACCGCAGTTCATGAGAAACCAACAACAATAGCCATAGTATACAGGGTAGAGACTGCCAAATCAGTAGGGTTTCAGGCTGCATCCGCAACCATACTAGCCAGCCTACAATCAGTCTCAGCAGCAGTATCAATAGACGTTCAATCAGTCACGTCAACAGCCGGCATATCACAAAGTACCTCCACCAGGTGACTACAACCAACAGAGAAAACCGTCAGGCCCAAAGAGGGCATCTTATCCTCCACTCCCAGAATCCTTATTAGACATATTCAATGCCCTTATGGCAGCCAATGCTTTGGTTTTGCCAAAAGAGAAAACAGTTTGGCCCCATAATGTTGATGCCTTCAGGGACTGTGTTTTCCATAGACAATTTGGGCATACAGTAGATGCATGTTTCCAATTCAGGGACTACATCCATGATCTGAATGAGCAATGGGGTATTGACTAGGAGGAGATGAGAAAGTATATAGCAGCCTTGAAGGCAAAAAGACCATAGCAACAACAACAACAACAGATGCAAAGAGCACAAGCACAGACAGTAGCACCACCAAATATGGTTATAGTGCAGAACCCGTTGCCAGAACATCAAACCAGATCGCCCCAATTCTTATTAATAGCTGGTCTGAGGCTAACAGGAGGCAACAATCGAAGATAGAGGAATCATCTTTGTCTACTCAACAGGCCATATCCCGAGTACTGCCGAGCAATCACCTCGCCGAATTCTCCACATACCCAAACCAGAAACTATAACCATTACTCCCATATCAACACCCACCTATCATAAACCCATTCCACCACTGACCTTCCTTCAACCCATTACTCCCTCTGCTACCATATATCCTCCAAATAACCCACGGACACCCAACCACGAACCCCCTTCGCCATCCAAACCATTGCACCGCATTCCCTTCCCCACATTACCTACACTAATCACCTATCCCAATACCATACAACCTTCCAAACCATTCATCCGCATTCCAACACCTCCACCAAATAACCCACCATCGTCCATATATAAACCCATTACCCCCTCCAAACCCCTCATTAACCCGGCGGTACTCAAAATATCACCTTCCAATGACGATCAACATGCGCTCCGGAGCAGGAGAATTTTCAACAATGTCTTTCCTCAATCCACAGTCAGAAACGGACCACCATAGCCACCAGAGGAAGTACATAATGGAGAGAGTGCACTTGTCACTCCATATGATTTGTTGAAACACCTAGACAGAACACCGGCACGCATCTCAGTGTTCGAGTTGATCAAAAGATTTAAAACCCACCAAGAAGCTTTAATGGAATACCTCAAAAGTGTTATGGTCAATGAGGATGTGCCGGTAGAGAAGATAACTGCACTATTAGTGCCACAAGGGGATCAGCCCTCCATTTCATTCCATACATCTGAGGTAGCTCCACCAGTAGCTAGGAGCATGGGACTGAGCATTACAATCAACATCTGCAAGAAGGCTGTGGATGCATGTCTGGTTGATACAGGGGCTTCCATTAATGTGTTATCACCAAAGACCTTAGAATTCTGCAAAGTACCTAGAGAGAAGTGGCTGCCTTCTCCCATATCTATTACTACTTACGACAACTCTACCCGTTTTCGAGTTAGGCCCCGTTTGTCATGCCGAAGTCGAGTTTCACATCTTGGAAATTGACCCCTCTTTGAAAGGCATCCTTGGGCGTCCTTACATCAAATCCCTTGAAGTGATTCTATCTACAAATCATCAATGCTTCAAATTTCCATACAAAGGACGGATCATTAAGGTGACGAGCATGCTAATTCTTGCTACTGCTCATTCCTTGAACATTAAGTCGGATCCTCCCATTGGCCGTCAACCCATTCTGTCAGTTTTACAGGTCCATTCTCCTTTGATTGATCCTTGGAAAGCCACTATACTTGTTCCTTGTCCAGTCGATACCATAAAAAAGGGAAAGTGCATGAGTACCCCTAGCTAGGACATTATGATGAAAGGTAATTACAAACTGGGAAAAGGCCTGGGCATACAACTGCAGGGTAAAACTAAGCCTATCAAAGACAATAGGAGGATACCTGGTAATGGTTTAGGCTATAGGCCAATTAAGGTAAAGTGGTAGATTGTCAGCAGCATGAAGACAAAGATGGTCAGAAAGTCTGGAAGACAATTGTAACGACCCGCCATCCTATGACCGGAGACTCGATCACTAAATGGATGTCGGCCCATTAATTGCGGGTTCACACCCGGATCTCACACAACACATCTGGAGGAGTAAGCGTTAAACAAGGCTAAATATAACATCACACGGACTACAAAGATATAACAAGTGCGCAGGAAGAAAGATAACAATGTCCGTATATAGTCCAACAATAATTACATGGTCCAACAAATTAAAGAAGTACAGGCAGAAGTAAAGTACAACAACATCGGGGCATACCCCGAAACTGAGACAGCTGCTAGTCCGCACACCAAGAAGACACCACCCGCCGCCAAATGCCACGAGGTCCACACCTGAAACCGCAGGGAGTGAGCCACACCAGAATTGGGCTCAGTAGGGATCATCCGATCCCCTGCCTCCCACTCACACACCCACAAGTGCAACAATACGGATATATGACAATTAAACGAAGCAGCAAACATAGCACTCAACCTGATATGAAACGTACGATAAGCAGTGTAGCAGGAACAGTTCTAAGCAACCCGAAGAACCCAACACAGAGTCACGTCTCACAGCCAAAGTCCACAAAGCGACTGAACCACACTGTCGACCGAAGTCAAACGTCGCCTCACAACACTACCACCACTGCTCACGCCTGTCCGCCCCTACAGTGTTCCGGGGCACTGTAGGGTGAGGCAGTGAGTCAAACTAGGACTAGCTGGGACCAGTGTACCACCACTGCCCAGCTACGTGTGCACACAAGCAGTCTAGACTACTGTCCTACCGACTGGATTGCCTCCACGCTAGGCCTCAGCGCTTCAGGAGGGCCCCGGGGACCGGCGAACCCCCGTCAAGCCGAAGCTACAGGAACTACCCACAACCCTAACCTCCCGGGCTGCGTCAGGCCAAAGGGCTAAGGGTACCACTCGTAACCTTGATCAAAGGTCACATCAGGCCCAGTGGCTACAGGGGTAAAACAACTCCAACAGTACCACAACCAGCTCCACAGCAAGAAACGCGCCGGAAGCTGCCACGACAAACAGGGAAAACCCCGACCCGCTGAGACCAAACAGCAACCCCTCGGATAGCACACCGGCTACTCCGGCCCGACGGGCTCAATGTGGTTCTGCTTCCCTCAGCCAAAGGTAAAACACAACATGTACCCCTCCTCCCACCGGTACGGCTCAATGCCTCACAAACGCCATGGCCCTTTCCCCACCGGCCCATGGTGACAACGTAAACCACAGTTATTCCGATTCCACATTCGCATAAGCACACACACACAACATGATTCCATTCACACAGTAATCTCCGTCTCAGCGTACAACTTAAAGCATGCGTTTGAACCTTCCAACCGTGAAATATGTGTAAAATAACGGGAGTTAGGCAGTTCTATCTTGAATCGCGTCGACCGAGGTCGACGCCATTCAAGCCCCTCAAACAGGTTCATTATAATCAGATTATTCCTTAAATCACGTCGACACAAGAAGTCGCCCTTCTAAAATGCGTCAACGTCCACATACGCTATTCACCACAGAATTCCCGGTTGCAGAACCATCAATCGGGGTCATTTCCTGCCTAAAAGGCGTCATGATGGTCCGACGTCCTTCTAAAAGGTGTTGTCCATTCATGACGTCTTTTAGCGCCAGAACCCCGTACTCATGAAACCTCGAACAGGGAGGTTTCTACCCTAAAAGACGTCGTACTGCCCTGACGTCCTTCTAAAAGGCGTCGACCAGGAACGACGCCGTTTAGCGCCAGAAACCTGGTTCCCTGGTTCGATCCGAGGGTCTCTCCCTTAACCCCAAACACCCCGAAAATGCCCAAAACAGAAGGGGGAAGATAGGGAAATCAACTACTTCCAGCATGCTACAAATCCACGTTCACGAGCACGGCCATTCCCACAAGAAAACCCCCTAAACATGCTTATTCTAACGCAAAACATAACATGCCACGCCAAGGAAATCACGAGCAACACATTCACAGTTCATGCAAGGTTCGTCCCCCTACTGATTCTTGAACTCCACCAAGCTCCGTGCCGCCGACCCGCCGCACCGCAGACTGCCGCCGGTACCCCCGAGGACGCCGCCACTCCGCCGGGACGTCGGCCGCCGTCCGGAGAATGGAACGCCGCGAAGGAAGTGGTGGTGGTAGAGGTGAGAGGTAGGGAGGTGTTGGAGTGGTGGAAATGGAAGAAGAGGAAGGGAAGGGGAAAAGAGGGTCGGAGAGGGCGGAGAGAGCGAAGAGAGAGAGGGTAGAGGCGAAAATGAGGGAAAGAAGGGGAGGCTCGCGGGGTCAATCTGAATCTGGCTAAAACGCGTCGATCGAGGCAGACGCCAATCAGTCTGACAGGACGGGCCGTACTGACAGCGGTCTGAAACGCGTCACTCTCCACGGACGCCGTTCAGACGACAGGACAGGCCGTATTGACAACGCTCTGGCGCCGTACCTTGACATCGCAGAGGTCACAGTCTGAATCGCGTCGACCAACATGGATGCCGTTCAGACGATGTGACAGGGGCCGTACTCTCGCGGCCCGAAACCCGCCCTCGTGGCGCACACGTGGCACAACACAAGCATACTTAAATGGCGTCTACATAGACAGACGTCTTTTGAAAGACGTCGAGCAGTGCAGACGTCATTCAGTCAGAAATCTCAAGACCCCTCAGGGTCGAAACCAGGGGATCCGGCCCGAACCCGACCCGAATACAGAACCCGAAACCTCAGTCCTTACAACAATGACCACCCCGTGTGAAGAAAAACGGGATCCCTTAACATAGACTCTATATACACATTTCATTAAGGGACCCGTGATCAATTATGACCATGATAACATGGTCGTAATCACATCCCATTTTGACCTGCATGATGTTTATGGCAGGGACCTGGCCAGACACTATTCTGAGTTGCTGACATATCGATCCTTGGAGGCTTTGTGGCCGATGAAGAGGAGGAAGATCCAAGACCCGGAGTGCAAGTGGTACCGCTGGTTTGACACCTGGGACCTGTACATTGCACTGAACAGGCTATTCCTTGATCCCTCAGAACCAAAGTGGCACCCATTGATTGATGAGTTGTTTGAAGGGCCTGGAGCTATTTTTGACAAGAGAATCCTGGTAAGTTAAGAGACAAGCGAAGGGGAGTCGGATGATCCTTATCAGCCTGGATTCACCACTGATCTTCTCTGGAGGGGAACTTATCCCCGTCATGTTTTTACCCTTCGTACACTGTTACGCACTGTACTCTTGACCCCGACTTGGTCGAGGGTCATCACTGAAGATACTATGATTTGATACTATGATACTATTCCTCGGGCTCCGCCCATCATGGTTACTCTGTCCCCCCGGGACCTAATTTCTCAGATTCCTCTCGACCTCGAAAGGATCTATGATTTGATCTGCGACATACTAATGTATCATCCCCCTAATCCTTTGGCCTTGGTGCCGTTATCTCCATCTTCTCATCCTCCTCTTCATATTCATTCATGTTTCATGATTAATACTCAAAATCATCAAAAAAAAATAATGCCAATTTGGCAACCTCTTCCTCACACATCCTCGTTGAGGAAACTTCATACTACTTGTTCGATTATAACCTACCGCGCAGGTCACTCGGACAAGATTCCCTTCTAGATCTACTCTACCCCTCCCCTCGGGAGGATTCACCGGTATTCTCTTATGTAGGTTAGGATAGTGAGTCTAGTGATAGACAATTTAATGAAGATAGGGAGTCTAGTTCTAGGCAGGTTAGTCAGGGTAGGAAGGCTAGGAAGTCTAAGGGTAGATGAATTCCGAATAGATACCTCCAAGATCTAACCTTAAGATGACCTTCTTGCTCTCAGATCTCTCAACTTTTAGAGAATCCCATCTAGATGCCAGAAGAATGTGAAATAGATGAGTTAGTCGACGATGGATATGGGGTGCATGAATTGCAACACGAGAAAGACCTCATTACTGAACATGAAGAAGATGACGAGGATGCAACGGAGCTGTATACCAGTGGAGCGAAGAGATTTGATGAACCCTTAGCCGCTGTAGAAGAGCCTACCAAAGAGATTAATCTAGGCACTGAAGATGAACCTAAGGTTGTCCTTGTCAATAAAAGTCTTTCAGAAGTATACGAGGAGGCAGTGGTCCAAGTTCTCAGAGACTATAAAAACACTTTCACCTAGAGATATGAAGATATGCCGGGGTTAGATTCTTCCCTAGTAGAGCACCGATTAACATTGAAGGACGGAGCTAGTCTGCTTAAATAGAAATTAAGACGATTCTACCCTCAAATGGATTTGAAGGTGAAGGAGGAGGTCGATAAGTTGCATGAAGCTAAATTTATTAGAGTTGTCCTCTATCTGTAATGGGTGGCTAGCATAGTCCCAGTTATGAAAAAAGGATGGGAAAGTCATAATCTGTATTGACTTTCGAGATTCGAACCGGGCATGTCCTAAAGATTTTTCATTGCCTCACATAGACGTACTTATTGACAACACAACTGGCTATGAAACACTGTTATTCATGGATGGGTTCTCAGGGTATAATCAGATTCGCTTGGCAGAAGAGGACAAGGAGAAGACGTCGTTCACTATAGCTTGGGGCACTTATTGTTATGTCGTCATGCCGTTCGGACAGAAGAATGCTGGAGCCACTTATCAAAGGGCTATGATGTCAATATTCCATAACATGATGCACATTGATTTAGAAGTGCATGTAGATGATTTGTTAATGAAATTTAAGACCAAGGCTGAGTATGCCAAAGTATTGGCGTGACTTCTGGAAAGGTCAAGAGAATACCAATTGAAAATGAATCCCAAAAAGTGCGTATTTGGCGTAACATCAGGGAAGCTGTTAGGTTTTATCGTGAGCAAATGGGGCATTGAGATCGATCCCAACAAGGCCAAGGCTATCAGAGAGATGCCACCTCCTTGAAACTTAAAAGAATTAAGAGGATTGATCGAGAGGTTGCAGTTTATTCGCCGCTTTGTCTCCCAGCACTCACAAAGGTGTATGCCTTTTTATGAGCTTACTAAGCCGGGAGTCAAATTTGATTGGGATGATAAGTGTCAGGAGGCATTTGATAGATTGAAGACATATCTAGCAAGTCCCCATGTTCTGAGACCACTGTCTCCGGAAAAACCTTTAGTTCTTTATATTTCTGTCCTGGATGACATGGTGGGGGATGTCCTAGCACAAGAAGATGAAGAAGGGAAAGAGAGGGCAGCCTACTATCTCTCTAAGTTTCTCAACCACGCGGAACAAAGATATATGACGATGGAGAAGACCTGTGCTGCATTAGTCTGGGTAGTTCAGAAGTTGAGACACTATTTTCTGGTCCACGAAGTCCATCTCATCGCTAGGATGAATCCTATCAAGTTCCTCCTTGAAAAATCTGTTCTCACCGATCGATTAGCACGATGGCAAAGCTTTCTATCTCAATTCGATATCATCTATATTCAGCAAAAAGCGATCAAAGGCTATACTATTGCAGAACATCTTTCTTATCGCCCTCTTCTTCGTTTTGATCTAGTCCGATCGGAGTTTTTGGATGAGGAACTGATGTCCATTGACAGAATCAAAGATGATATGTGGACTCTGCATTTTGACGGAGCTCTGAACTCTCATGGTAAGGGTACCGGCATTGTTCTGCTATCACCTGAAGGTGTCACCATTCCACAAGCCTTTTAGCTTGACTTTCTTGTCACTAACAATATTGCTGAATACGAGGCTATTCTAGCCGGTCTTGAGGCTGCTCATTTACATGGTGCCACAAAACTAGGGATTGTAGGTGATAGTCAGCTAATCCTTCGCCAAGTGCTCACCAAGTACCGAACTCTTGATCTTAAACTCAAGCTTAATTAGGAGCTCACTTCTGCGTATGCTCACTAAATTGATTTTCGTCTTTGTTCCTCGGAATCAGAATATCTTAACCGACACTCTAGCTTCTCTCGCATCATCCATGAATTTTTGATCAACAAGCAATCTGAATCTATCCTCGTCCATAGGCGTCTCTCACCCGCCGTGAAAGACCCTTCATTCCTCAGGACTAAAGAGAAGTTGCTGAAGAAGGTCAGAGATAGAGATATCGTGGAGAAGCAAAAAATCATGGTATTATGAGATTGCCAAATATTGTGAAGATCAATCTTATCCTGAGGAAGCCACAACTGAGGAAAAAAGGGCTATCAGGAGAGTTGCTCAGAGATACACTCTAGTTAGAGGTGCACTTTATAACCGAGGTTTTGACGATGTTCTTCTGAAATGCTTAGACGAAGATGAGCTTCAGAAGGTTATGGAAGGAGCTCATGCTGGAGTATGTGGTGGCCATGTCAATGGACAAATGTTATCAAAGAAGATCCTTAGACAAGGATTCTACTGGCCAACCATGGAAGAAGACTGTATAGGGTATGTCCGTAGGTGTGCAAGTGTCAACTTTATGCCGACAAGATCCATTCTCCCACATCTTCACTTCATCTTGTTTCCTCCCTAGGGCCTTTCTCTATGTGGGCTTTCGACATCATTGGACCCTTCGATGATCCCAGTTCCGGCATTAAGCAGAAATCCTTCATTCTCACAGCAATAAAATATTTCACCAAGTGGGCAGAAGCCGAAGCTTAAACAGAAGTCAAAGTGTCAACAGTCTGCAAGTTTATCATGAAGAACATCATCACAAGATTCGGAATTCCAAGCACCATCGTCACTGACAATGGACTGCAGTTCATATCACAAGAGTTGAAGGACCTCTGCAACAGGTATAAGATTGCGTTGCAACATTAGTCTCTATATTATCCACAAGGCAATGGCCAAGCAGAGACAACTAACAAGACTTTGATAAAAATCATCAAGAAAACGTGTAAATCCAATAGGTTCTTCGACTGGCCAGAGAAATTAATGGAGGCTTTATGGGCATACCGAACATCAATCTACACGCCCACTGGGCAGACTCCGTATTCCTTAGCATTCGGAATGGAGGCGGTAGTCCCATACGAAGTCCTCATCCCGTCACTAAGAGTACAATTGAATAAGGAGTTTTTCATTGATGAGCAACGCTCAACACTCTTAACTCAATTGAAACTTTTAGATGATAAAAGATGGTTAGTGGCTAATCATGCACGAGTATATCAGAACAGATTAGCACGTTTTTATCAGAAGAAAGTCATTGAACGAAAATTTAAAGTTGGTGCAATAGTTGTTAAAAGAATCTCTATAAAACCTGGTGGTCCGCGTTCTAAGCTCCAACCCAACTGGGAAGGACCTTATGTTATCTCGCATGCTTTTCCTGGTAACGCCTATCATTTAGTTAATGCATAAGGGCAAGAGCTAACTCATCCCTGGTATGGTCTCTATCTTAAGAAATACTACCCTTAGCTTAATGAGTCAATCAACATGGTGCAAGCACCAGTGGAGTCTGAAAATTTGAAAAGTCAAATTCCCTTGTTAATCTTCGATAATCTAATTCAAATGCATTATTGCACACAAACATGTTTGGTTCGTGAGTAATAAGAGATGTGAAGCCCGAGGATATCGAAAGCTTGACTAAAAGTGGAAAAGTACAACTCATTCTTTTTAAACAACTTCTATTTTTTACTCTTGGCCCACGATGTCGGAACAAGGCTTAGAATAGACTACTGAAAATACCCGCCATCTTAGTAGGAGGTCGTCATAAGAAAAAAGGGGAAGATCCGCCCCACGAAAAGCAAAAGAAAAAGCAAAGGCAAAAAGCCAACCGAATCAAAAGGCCGCTCAACATTGCAAACGTTACCTTAAAAGGCCACAAAATCAAATGGAAAGGGAGCGCAAGGTCATGAAATATCCTGTAAAAGTGAAAATGACCGAACCCCAATGGATAATAGGATAAACTGTTAGTTTAGGTGGCCTACAAGCCAATCTAACAATGTAAATCTCGTTCATTATTAATAAAATGGCATAATATTCATTATGTGTAAATCGCGTTAATTATCGTTTCATAATGAAGTCCGTGAATATGTGCTATGGTGATCAGATTATGATGAGATCATACTACTGAGACTAATCACTTAAACACACATATTCTTAATCGTTCCTAGTCGGAGGATATCCGAGAAGGACATCGGATATCCGGTTAGACTAGTACAGATTACTCCTGCTCATACGATGAGGATGAATGGTCTCATAAGTCATTTGTGTGGAGACACTAAGGCGAATATGTAGGTGCTCATTGGAGAATGAGTTCACTGAACTGATCCGACTGAATCGCTGGATGGTATTGTACCTCACTGTCAACCAGCTTGATTCTATTGTCGCAGTTGCGTGGATGGTCCTCGGACCTGAGACACCAAGGACACCTTGGCGGTGGACTTCTGTACTTTGACCTTGGTCTACGAATCTCTAGCCATGGGATTCTAATACGCCAAGGATTGGGTACAGCGGAATACCGTCGAAGGGAATTGTGTGTCAATAAGGAATCATTCGCTCTCGGTACTTAGAAAGAGAATGCTCTAGGAAGGATGCGCGGAAGTCCCTGGCCAGGGCGGATGATAATATCGGGAAAGGAGTTTTCCGATATTAATCAGCGGCATCCAATCCAAGTGAGTCGACCGGTTAGGGTTTGACAGCTCGCCATACCCTGAGTTGACTCGAGAGCATTGTACGAATGAATGATTATATCCACCCGGTAACTGTCAACGGAAAGGTTCCAAGAGTGGGTTACTTAACCTCAAATACCTTCCGGGTTCACGCGGTGTTGCTTGGCACCCAACGTGATCGGAGGCCCGGTCGAATTCGATGTGCGACATCAATTCGATTGATTAATTCATTAATAAAGGGTTATTAATTAATTAATAAAGTCAGTGAGGAGTCACTGGGCTTGTTGGGCCATTAACTGGACTGGTACTTGGGCCTAGAGGGTCATACGCACATGATTCTCAAGGCGATGGATAAATAAGTGGGTTTTATATAAACTGGGGGTTTTTGTGAAAAACCGCGCGGTTAATATAAAACATAGCGAACGGGCTGAGCAGGCCAAGCTGCTGCTAACCCTAGCCGCCCCTCCTCGTTTTCTGTCCTTCTCTGGCGTCCAGGCAGATCCAGATCTGCCCCGCCGCTTCTCCGAATCCCGTTCGACGGGAAATCGTCCGCGCGCTGCGGCGATCATTGCGGCGACCGGCGGAGGCTTCGTGGGCTGCGAAGAACGACGAACTCGAGGATATCCGTCGCGGGGAGGATCGCGTGGATTTCGCTAGAGGCCGGGCGCTTGCGCGGCTTGCGGTGTCACAACGACGGAACCGAACGACTGCGGATTCGAATCCGCATACGGTGAGAACTTCGATAATCCGATTATCGTATTTTAGATTCCGAAACGGGAACGGATCGCTGTAAATATTTTTGTTTTTCCGCTGCGTGAGCGATCCGGAGAAACCGAGAAAACCCAACACTGGTATCAGAGCCAGGTTCCATTGTTTCTCGTCCCGTTTCGGATCTCTAAATTAATTTTTTCATGAGTTATTCCAGGCTGTAACTTCGAATAATTGTTGGATCCGTGTTCATGCGATGAACACAGTTAATCTGATTATTTTCTTTCAATTTTTCGAGATTATTTTGGGGGTTTTTCGTGTTCTTCGTGAGACGTAGAACGGCATGTTTACGGCGGCTTTAATCGGCCTCCCAAGCGTTGGGATGGCCGGCTGAGACTCCGGATCCGTAAAGGATAGTCACCACTATCCACCGGTCACCAAGACCGCCACCGGAGTGCCCTTGGAGGGCCATTAATTTAAGCCCTAAAAAGGTTTTAAAACCCTGCGAAAAACCAGTTTTTGGGGGACTTTTGGGGTTGGCCGGCTCCTTTTGGGGCCTCTCCGGCGACCCTGCCGGCGCCGGGGGAACCGCCGGCGCCGGGGCATCGCCGGCCGGAGCCGGTCAGGGCCGGGGGCGGCCGCCGGCGCCGCCTGCAACTCCCAGCCGCCGCCGGCTAGGGTTTCTGCAGCTAGGGGGCGTCGGGTTCGGAGGTTGAAGGAGACCGGCCTGAGCCGGTTCGCTGGCCAAACTGGCCGGCCTAGGGGCCCCAGACCGGGCCCGCCCTGGCTCGGACCAGGGCGCTCCAGGTCCGAGCCCCTGGCCGAGCCAGGGCTCGCACCTGGCTCGAGCCAGGTGCTGTATTGGGCTGGGCCCTATTAATTTCTTCCCATTTAACCCCTCTAAACCCCTTAAACCCCTATTAAACTTAATTAGCCCAATTAAAATATTATTATTGGACTTTAATTAAGATTCAAAAGGTGTTTTTGAAATATTTACATTATTGTTCAATTTTAATTTTAATGGGCTTATTTATGATTTCGAATCATGATTAACAATTAATTGTGATATAGAGTTAATTATTAGTTTAATAGTTAAGCTAATAATTAACTTAAGTTGACTAATTTAATTGTTAAATTAGTGTTTAATAATATTTAATCTAAAAGTTAGATTATTTATTATTAAATCATATAATTGTTAATTAATATTTGAGTTAGTTACTAATTTAATTGTTAAATTAATAATTAACTTAAATAACTAATTTAAATGTTAAATTGGTAGTTCTTGATTAATTATTGTTAGTCATTAATTTAATAGTTAAATTAATGATAACTTTAATTATTTAATCTAAGAGTTAGATTAATTAATTATTAATTAGTTAGTGTTAACTATTAGTTTAAGAGTTAAATTAATAATTAACATTAATTGGCTAATCTAAGTGTTAGATTAGTAGTTAATAATTAGTTTGGTTGATTATTAATTTAAGTGTTAAATTTTTAATTAACTTTGGTGGATTAATCTAAGAGTTAGATTAATCTTTAAATAATCTAATTGTTAGATTATTTAATGGGGTTTAATCTAAGTGTTAGATTATTAGAAATGTTCTAATTTGCATGGAATAATCTGAAATTATTAATTCGGAGTGTGTGCGCATGTGATGTGTGTTTAATGCTTTTAAATTTAGATTTAATTGCATGTTAAGATAATAAATGAGTTTTTTCAAAATTCAAATGCCAATTTTGATTGGATCCCAGTTTTTTGAAAGCCAAAACTTATTTATTTTGAAAACTCATTTATTTTAGCCATGTGATGCGCTGAATCATGTGTGGAATGTTTAAAACACACCGTGGTCATGGATATGCACTTAATTTATTATTCATGTGATGAATGGATTGTGTGGATCGTAGATGTATGTTTGATTATTAATTGTTAATAAATAGAGGTTTGCGCACCTCTCTCTCTCATATTCCGATGTATTTCTACCTTCCTCTCTCTCTTGTACTCGCCATAAGGCCTTCTTCAATTTACTTGTTAATTCTAGAATTAATGTAATATGATGGAGGCAACCGAGGAAGGAGCGAGGACGATCCACAACTGCAACCAGGAAGGCGATAAGATGGAGATCTCTTGCCTATATGCTTGCAGGTTATCTAATATAATTGTTGTGTTAGATTGTGTGTGCGTTTGACTGTTGGCTCCAGTCAAACCCACTGTGCTATCCATGACCACACTAATGACATGTATGTGATGCATTGTTTATCTTTTGATTATGAATCAAAGCAGGTTATAGTATTTAGTAAATATATACGATATATTTATATACTATCACCTAGGAGAGACCAAGATAAAAGTTATCTAAATACCCTCAGATAAACTCTAAGCCGTAACGCGAGTAGTTAAGAACTTACCGCGTGGTCCACCATCGTTATAGTCATAGGATTCGAATCACTTTAGGCAGGTTTGTTGTGCTACCCACAAGGCCTGCTTAATTGGGAGGAGAAACTGTGGCTATGGTATAAGATGCCTATAGATCGGGGTAGAGGAACCATGTAGCTTTGTTGTGCTATCCACAAGGGCTGCATGCAAATCTATGCTCGTCGCGTAATGATGGTTAGCTTAGACCAGAAGTAGTGGTTTGTTGTGCTATCCACAAGGCCATTAAATCTCTGGGGGCCGAAGCTATGATTAGATATTGCAAGGAGTTGCAAGTCCCATGAGTTGGGTGCTCTCTGATTGTATTACAGTTTGTTGTGCTATCCACAAGGCTGTAGTGCAAGTCATTGAGATTCTGATCACCACTAGGAGACTGTCGGTGTCTCCCGTTCTGTATAACTGAGGGTTATACAGTCCGTCGAAAATTAGTGGGAGTTAAACTTGAACAAAAGACCATGTCCTGTTTTAAACTTTAATAATTGAACATCTGCTAAATAGATTTTACTTATCTCCTGTAGGGAATTATGTCGTCGAATAACCCACTCCGTGGCATACTTGATGCCCTTTTGATTTACCTGATCTACACGGATTGGTTCAGACTGAAGAATGTCTTCAGATCTGAGCACAATAATTTTGTCCCTGGAGCTGATCCTCCTGCTGAATCGGCATTGGATGCCCCTGAAGCAGGGATGACAGCTAATGATAAAGGATCAAAGGACAAAGGTAAAAGAGTAGTGAAGGGTGACTGCTTCTACTATAAGCAGTATGATCACTGGAAGAGTAACTGCAAGGAGTTCCTTGATGATAAAGCTCATGGAAGAGTGAAGCTGTCTGAAGCTTCAGATATCTATATGATAGATATCAACTTATCAGTTAGAGATTCCACATCTTGGGTATTAGATACCGGTTGTGCTTCTCATATCTGCCATGATGTGCAGATGCTGACAAGTAAGCGCAAGCTGAGACAAGGCGAGGTGGAATTGAGGCTAGGAAACGGCGCAAAAGTTGCGGCGATTGCTGTTGGGACAGCAAACCTCAGGCTTCCATTAGGAGACGCCTTACTATTAGAAGATTTTTATTATATTCCTAGCATAATAAAGAACATCATATCAATATCTTGTTTGGACAAGATAGGATATAGGTTGACTATTGAGAATAGAAGTTGTTCGATTTATTATGGTAATAAATCAATAGCTTCGGCATCTTTGGTCAACGATCTATATCTCTTAGATGCTTCTTATTATAATCTTCAAATTGATAATACTCTTAAGAAGAACAAGAATTGTGTGAACCAAGCCTACATGTGGCCTTGTAGACTTGGGCATATTGGTGAAAGCAGGTTGCAAAGGTTGCACAAGCATGGTTATTTAACAGCATTCGATTACGAATCATTTGCGACATGTGAATCCTGCCTTATGGGAAAGATGGCAAAATATCCGTTTACTGGACATGGAGAACATGCTAAGGACATTCTGGAACTAATACATTCGGATGTATGTAGTCCTATGTCCACACAAACCAAAGGTGGCTTCTCATACTTCATCACGTTCACCGACGACTTCTCAAGATTCGGCTATGTGTACTTAATGAAGTACAAGTCGGAAGCATTTGAGAAGTTTAAGGAGTTCAAGAATGAAGTAGAGAAGCAGTTAGGAAAGAATATTAAAGCTCTTTGATCAGATCGAGGAGGAGAATACTTGAGTACTAATTTCACACAATTCTTAAAGGATAATGGTATCCTTTCTCAGCTAACCCCTCCATATACACCACAGATGAATGGTGTATCGGAAAGGAGGAATCGCACCTTGTTGGACATGGTGCGATCCATGATGAGCTTTTCGGGAATACCAGTGTCCCTCTAGGGGTATGCTCTAGAGTCAGCAGCATACCTACTGAACAGAGTACCCAGCAAGTCTGTGGCCTTTACTCCATATGAGATGTAGAAATGCAGGAAACCAGAATCTAAACATGTTAAAATCTGATGTTGCCCTGCTCATGTAAAAAGGCATGATCCAGACAAGCTGGAATCACGAACTGATAAATACAGGTTTGTGTGATATCCAAAGGAAACCTTTGGATACTATTTTTACCATCCTGGTGAACAAAAGGTGTTTGTCGCTAGGAAAGCTGTCTTCCTGGAAGAGGAATACCTTCTCCAGGAGGACAGTGGGAGTAAAATAGTACTGGAAGAGGTTCCAGATCTCCAAACAGCTGCATTATCATCAGATGAGATATTAGTTCATGAATCTGTTCAGGTACACACACAATTGAGCCTCGTAGATCTGGTAGATTACCTAGACTACCCGAACGATATATGGGACATATCGCTGAAGGTGAGTCTAAGGTTGAATATAATGAGGATGATGATCCTAAATCCTACCAGGAGGCCATAGAAGGCCCAGAAGCCGGGAAATGGCGAGAAGCCATGAACTCAATAATCCAGTCCATGTACACCAACCAAGTTTGGAACTTGGAGGACTTGCCCGAGGGTATTGTACCCATCGAATGCAAGTGGATCTTTAAGAGAAAGATCGGTGCTGATGGACGGATTGATACTTATAAGGCAAGGTTGGTGCCAAAGGGATATCGTCAAAGGCAAGGAATTGACTATGACGAGACTTTTTCACCGGTTATCATGATAAAATTGATCAGAGTTCCACTCGCCATTGCTGCACATCTTGATTACGAGATCTGGCAGATGGATGTAAAGACTGCCTTCCTCAATGGTAACCTTGAGGAAGAGGTGTATTTGATACAACCAGAAGGTTTCACATCCAAAGAATCTCCAGATAAAGTGTGCAAATTTCAGAGGTCCATTTAGGGACTAAAGCAAGCTTCCCAGAACTGGAACATAAGATTTGATGAGACTGTCAAGTCTTATAACTTTATTAAGAATGAAGATGAGCCTTGTGTGTACAAGAAGACCAGTGGGAGCTCAGTCACCTTCTTAGTTCTTTACGTAGATGACATACTACTCATTGGGAATGATGTAGCTATGATGTCATCAGTAAATATCTGACTGTCAAGAAACTTCTCCATGAAAGATTTGGGAGAAGCATCCTACGTATTGGGAATACGGATCTATAGAGATAGATCAAAGAGGATGCTTGGAGTGACCTAATCCTTGTACATAGATACCATAGTCAAAAGGTTTGGCATGAAAAATTCCAAGAGAGGTCTCATACCGATGAGACATGGAATTAGTCTCTCAAAGGAGCAGTCTCCTAAGACTCCTGATGAGAGGGCACTCAGGGATATAATACCCTATGCCTCTGCCATAAGATCTATTATGTATGCCATGCTATGTACACGGCCTGATGTAGCATTTGCTCTAAGCGTTACGAGCAGATTTCAGGCTGATCCAGGCGAAGAGCACTGGAAGGGAGTGAAATGTATCCTTAAGTACTTGAGAAGAACTAAGAATATGTTTTTTGTCTATGGAGGAGGTGACTTGAAACTGCGAGGCTTTTCTGACTAGAGTTTCCAGTCACATTCAGATGATAGCAAGTCTACATCTGGATTCGTATTTACATTGAACGGAGGCGCAGTGTGTCGAAAGAGTTCCAAGCAAGCAACTACTGCAGATTGAACGACAGAAGCTGAGTACATCGCTGCAGCTGAAGCCGCCAAGGAAGCAGTGTGGTTGAAGAAATTCATCACCGACCTTGGCATAGTTCCCAGTATCTCTGAACCTGTTCCACTGTTGTGCGACAACAATGGAGCGATTGCACAAGCGAAAGAGCCACGATCTCATTTGAAATCGAAGCATATTCTGAGCCGCTTTCATCTTATCAGAGAGATCATATCCAGAGGAGATGTGGTGGTGGAAAGAGTTCCATCAATCGACAATGTAGCAGATCCACTGACAAAGCCGTTGGCTCAAATTGTGTTTGAGCGTCACCTAGAATCTATAGGCTTACTGTATAAAGGTGATTGGCTTTAGTCCAAGTAGGAGATTGTTAGTCTTAAGCGGCCTACAAGCCAATCTGACTTTGTAGTCTCATTCATTTATTAATATAATGGCATAATATTCAT
Source organism: Zantedeschia hybrid cultivar (assembly GCA_030544215.1). Classification (NCBI taxonomy): domain Eukaryota; kingdom Viridiplantae; phylum Streptophyta; class Magnoliopsida; order Alismatales; family Araceae; genus Zantedeschia; species Zantedeschia hybrid cultivar. The sequence goes on along the minus strand of JARZZO010000003.1, from coordinate 28,026,132 downwards.
TATGTGTAAATCGTATTAATTATAATCTCATAATGAAGTCCGTGAATATGTGCTATAATGATCAGATTATGATGAGATCAGACTAATGAGACTGATCACTTAAACACACATATCCTTAATTGTTCCTAGTCGGAGGATATCCGAGAAGGACATCGGATATTCGGTTAGACTAGTACAGATTACTCCTGCTCATATGATGAGGGTGATTGATCTCATAAATCACTTGTGTGGAGACACTAAGGCGAATCTGTAGGTGCTCATTGGAGAATGAGTTCACTGAACTGATCTGACTAAATCGCTGGATGGTATTGTACCTCACTGTCAACCAGCTTGATTCTATTATTGCAGTTGCGTGGATGGTCCTCGGACCTGAGACACCAAGGACACCTTATCGGTGGACTTCTGTGCTTTGACCTTGGTTTACGAATCTCTAGCCACGGGATTCTAAAATGCCAAGGATTGGGTACAGCGGAATATCGTCGAAGGGAATTGTGTGTCAATAAGGAATCATTCGCTCTCGGTACTTAGAGAGAGAATGCTCTAGGAAGGTTGCGCAGAAGTCCCTGGCCAGGGCGGACGATAATATCGGGAAAGGAGTTTTCCAATATTTATCAGCTGCATCCAATCCAAGTGAGTCAACCGGTTAGGGTTTGACAGCACGCCATACCCTGAGTTGACTCGAGAGCATTGTACAAATGAAGGATTATATCCACGCGGTAACTGTCGGCAGAAAGGTTCCAAGTGTAGGCTACTTAACCCCGATACCTTCCGGGTGCACGCGGTGTTGCTTGGCACCCAACGTGATCAGAGGCCCAGTTGAATTCGATGTGCGACATCAATTCGATTGATTAATTAATTAATAAAGAGTTATTAATTGATTAATAAAGCCAGTAAGGAGTTACTGGGCTTATTAGGCTGTTAACCGGACTTGTAATTGGGCCTAGAGGGTCACACGCAAACGATTCTCAAGGCGATGGATAAATAAGTGGGTTTTATATAAACCAGAGGTTTTTATGAAAAACTGCGTGGTTAGTATAAAACATAGCGAACAGGCTGAGCAGGCCAACCTGCTGCTAACCCTAGCCGCCCCTCCTCTGTTTCTCTCTCTCTCTGGCCTCCCAGACAGATCCGGATCTGCTCTGCCGCTTCTCCGACTCCCGTTCGACGGGAAATCATCTGCGCGTTGCGGCGACCGGCGGAGGTTTCGTGGGCTGTGAAGAATGAGGAACGCAAGGATATCCGTCGCGGGGAGGATCGCGTGGACTCCACTGGAAGCCAGGCACTTGCGCGGCATGCGGTGTCGCACCGACGGAACCAAACAGTTGCGGATTCGAATCCGCACACAGTAAGACCTTGATAATATGATTATCGGTTTTATTTATTCGAAACGGGAAGAACGGATCGCTGTTTTAATTTTATTTTCCATTGTGTGAGCGATCCAGAGGAACCCGTGAACCCAACAGGAGGCACGTGCATCCAACTTGGTGGAAGGTATACTTTCTGTCCTTGGGAACTCTGCACATGTGTTGATTGATTCGGGTGCTTCGCATTCTTTTATTTCTGAGTAGTTCGTAGATATTCTTTCTGCACCCGTTGATTTGATATCAGATGGACTGATGGTAGAGGTTCCTTTTGGGGATTTCGTGTTGTCTTATAACTGTTTGTGTGAGGTTCCCTTGACCATTGAGGGTCATGAGTTACCTGCCCAGTTGGTTGTGCTTTCCATTCGCGACTTTGATGTCATCTTGGGCATGGACTGGTTGGAGGCTTATTATGCCGAGATAGACTGCCACAGGAAGAGGGTGCGTTTCTCTATTCCGGACATCCCGACCTTCTACTTCCAAGGTATTAGGCTCTCTTCTCGTGGCATTCTTATTTCTACCTTTAAGGCCCAGAGGTTGCTTGTCGGTGGCTGTGAGGCTTTCCTTGCCTCTGCTGTTTTAGCTGGTGTTAGTAGTAGTTCCAGTCCTTGGGAGGTGCCTGTAGTTTGTGACTTTGTTGATGTGTTTCCTGAGGAGTTGCCTGGCCTTCCTCCTCAGCGTGAGGTTGAGTTCTTGCACCAGGTACGACACCCTTGTCTAAGGCCCCGTATTGGATGGCTCCGGCCGAACTCGCTGAGTTGAAGGCGCAGTTGCATGAATGGCTAGAAAAGGGTTTTATTCGTCCCAGTATTTCTCCGTGGGGTGCTCCAATTTTCTTTTTCAGGAAGAAGGATGATTCTCTGAGGTTGTGTATTGATTACAGACAGCTGAACCAGGTGACGATAAAGAACAAGTACCCACTTCCGAGGATCGATGATCTGATGGATCAGTTGCAGTGTACGAACGTATTTTCGAAGATTGATTTGAGGTCAGGGTATCATCAGATGAGGTTCCGTGAGGTTGATGTGAGTAAGACGACTTTTAGGACTCGGTATCGACATTATGAGTTTTTGGTTATGCCTTTTGGCTTGACCAATGCTCCGGCGGCTTTCATGGATTTGATGAACCGGGTCTTCAGGGCCTACCTAGATCAGTTTGTGGTCGCATTTGTAGATGATATTTCGGTATACTCTTCTTCTGAGGAAGAGCATGCCACACATCTTTAGGTGGTATTGCAGGTTCTGAGAGAGCACCAACTCTATGCCAAGTTTAGCAAGTGTGAATTCTGGCTAGATAAGGTGCACTTCCTGGGGCATGTCATTTCTAGAGATGACATTGCAGTGGATCCAGCCAAGATTGAGGCAGTGATGGATTGGAGCAGACCGACAACAGTAACTGAGATCAGGAGCTTCTTAGGGTTAGCAGGGTATTACAGACGGTTTGTCCAGGGTTTTTCTTCGATAGCGACCCCCTTTTCGAGGTTGACTCGTAAGGGAGTTCATTTCGTATGGACTAAGGAGTGTGAGCGGAGTTTCATTGAGTTGAAGACTCGCCTCACTTCAACTCCAGTGCTGGTGCTTCCATCAGGTTCTGGTGGATTTGTGGTTTACTCAGATGCATCTTGTCGAGGTTTGGGTGCATTCTGATGCAGCATGGTAAGGTCGTGCCTTATGCTTCTAGGCAGCTGAAGAAGCATGAGGAGAACTATCCCACTCATGACTTAGAGTTGGTAGCTGTAGTATTTGTACTGAAGATCTGCCGACACTATTTGTATGGAGAGAAATTTCAGGTTCTTACTGACTATAAGAGCATGAAGTATGTATTCACGTAGAAGGATCTGAACTTGAGGCAGCGCAGGTCGATGGAGTTTATCAACGATTATGATCTCGACCTTTCTTATCATCTGGGCAAGGCAAACGTGGTGGCAGACGCCTTGAGTCGGAAGACGGTCGTATCATATCTTATGGTTCAAGAATGGAGATTATTTGAGCAGGTTGTGGAATCTTCCTTTAGGGTTCCGCGAGAGGCTGACAGAGCCGTGTTGGCCAGCTTAACTGTGAGGCCAGCAGTGTACCATGCCATAATCGAGGCTCAAAGGGCAGGTGCAGAGTTACCGCAGGTTCTCCAGACACCAGAGGTGGAGCTGTGGGATGATGGTACAGTCAGATTTAGAGGCAAACTCTATGTTCCAGCTGAGGAAGACGTACGCAAGAGTGTCCTGGATGAGGCGCACCGTTCTAGATATGCAATGCATCCTGGAACGACTAAGATGTATCATTGTTTGAGGAGGCACTTTTGGTGGCCTGGCATGAAGAAGGACGTAGCTGATTATGTGGCAAGGTGCCTAACCTGTCAGCAGGTTAAGGCAGAACACCATAGAGCAGGAGGGTTGTTGCAGCCGTTACCGATCCCGGAATGGAAATGGGAACACGTGACTATGGACTTTGTGATGGGATTACCTGTGTCCCCTGGTAGAAGAGACGCGATCTGGGTCATTGTTGATCGATTAACCAAGTCGGCACACTTTCTGACTATTAGGAAGGACTGGTCAGTCGGTAAGTTAGCTAAGATGTTTGTGGATCGGATCATCTCTCTGTACGAGATGCCCTTATCCATCGTGTCAAACCGGGATCCAAGATTTACTTCTAGGTTCTGGAAGAGTTTTCAGAAGGCCTTGGGCACGCAGTTAGCCTTCAACTCGGCTTATCATCCCAAGACTGATGGGCAGTCGAAGAGGACCATTCAGACACTAGAGGATATGCTCAGGGTATGTTGCCTAGACTGGGGAAGTTCTTGGGAGCAGCACTTGTCTACAGTGGAGTTTGCTTACAATAACAATTATCATTCTAGTATCGGCATGGCGCCTTATGAGGCATTGTACGGGCGGCCGTGTCGATGGCGAGAGGCAGATAGCAGGGTCAGAGTTGGTACAATAGTGTGCTAAGGTTGTCAGAGTGGTGCTGTAACGACCCGCCACCCTATAATCGGGGATCCGATTACTAAATGGGTACCGAATCATTAAATTTGGGACCAAACCAGGATCTAGTAAGTCTGGGAAACAAATAAGAAACTAAGCTAAACATTCACATCGCATTGAAATGAAATGAAGGTGCAGGAAATTAAAATTATTACAATGCGACTCGATTACAGCAAATAATTACATACTCCAGCTGAAAGGAAATAATTAATGTACAGGCCAGAAATAAATGACAACAACATCGGGGCATACCCCGGAACAACTGCCGAAGACGTACACCACACGGCCGCACACACCGCTCTAGGTCTGCTGGGAGTCCTCACCTGAAAACCGCAGGGGTGAGTCTCAAGAACAAGACTCAGTAGGGATCCTTCAATCCCCACTGCCCACGCACACACCCACAAGTGTAAAGTACAGCTAACAGTGCAGTAACGAGTGTAGTGGCAGGTACAATGTCTAATTCTCTACGTGAGAACGCATGCAATCGAAACATAATACACATGCACATTCTAAACCAACCGTTTAGAGAATCCACAACTGTAGTCCCGATAGAACTCGCCGACCAAGCAAACAACGGTGGGAAAAAACCTCGACCCGCTGAGACCAAGGAGTAGTCCCTCGGATAGCACGCTCGCTACTCCGGCCCAACTGGCTCAGGTGACTACCCTTTCCCCCAGCATGAGTGACTCTCCGAATGTACCACTCCGACACCGGTACTAGCTGACCCCGGGGTTCACCAGGTGACCCTCTCTCACTAGGCGTCATCCCGCCCACGCCCCCACCGGCGCTGTGCTCACGCCCCCACCAGCACAGGGTGATAAAGTGCTACAATGTCACTCCAGGTCCACAGTAACTGAAAACCTAACACAGTGCGATTCGGTCACGTGAAAAGCCCGCAATCGCATAACCCACATAGAATCATCCGATCATGAGGAATCCATCTCTATCAGGTGCACTAAAACATGTGCTAACCATCTATCTAGCAGTATGAACACGTTTTACTGGCATGCATTAATGAGATTCTGTCTTGAATCGCGTCTACCAAGGTCGACGCCATTCAAGCTCCAAATACAGGTTTATATAAATCAGTCTTCAGAATCTGGCCTTAAAAGGCGTCGACCCCCATGGTCGCCTTTTAAAAGGCGTCGACATCCTCAGACGCCATTCAACACCGAAATCCGGAATTCCCAAGGTCTTATCCAAGGGATTTCTGCGGTTAAAACGCGTCATGGATGCCAGACGCCGTTCAAAAACGCGTCCCTTACCCACGACGTCTTTCAACCACAGAAACCCCAACCTGACAGACTGTCTGTCAGTCAATTCCTGTCTAAAAGGCGTCGTGATGGCCCGACGCCCTTCAAAAAGGCGTCGTCCATGCACGACGTCTTTCAGTCCCAGGAACCAGGAACGCCCTAAACCCGAGGGCTCCCTTGCCAACCCCAAATAACCCCAAAATTTAATCAAACTGGAGGGAAACGAAGAGCAAAAACAATTCATAGGCGAACACCCCATAGAAGTCCTAAACATGCTCATCCTAATCCCCCAAACCGAAAATCTACCACATGCATGTCGAGGAAAACATGATTTTAAACACAATGCCACGGGGAACGTCACCCTACCGGGCACTCGGACTCTTCCAAACTTCACGCCGTTCACCCTCCTCGCCCCACGCCGCCGCCGGTACCGCCGTGGTCGTCCTTGCTCCACCGTGACGTCGGCCGCCGTCCGGAGAGTAGAACGCCGCAGTGGAAGTGGAGGTGGTAGTGGTACGGGTTAGGTGGAGGATGGAGTGGAGGGAGAGGCAAAATGGTGGGAGGAAAAGAGGGAAGAGGAAGAGGTCGCCGCCGGTCGCCGGAGGAGGAGGAGAGGAGGAGAGTAGGAGAAAAATGAGGGAAAGAAGGAGGGCTCTCGGGGGTTAACCAGAAACTGGCTAAAACGCGTCGACATCCACGGACGCCAATCAGGTGATGTGACGGCCGCTCTGACAAGATTCTGAAACGCGTCGACCTACACAGACGCCATTCAGACAACTTGTCAGGGTCGTACTCTGACACACCCAGAGTTGCAGTCTGAAAGGCGTCGTCCTTCGCAGACGCCATTCAGACGACCTGACAGGGCCGTACTTACGCGGCCCAAGGCCAACCCCCGCAGCACCCACGTGGCAGCACCTAAAACGCGTCTGCCAAGGTGGACGCCGTTAAAAACGCGTCGCCAGGTCCTGACGCGATTCAATTCGGAACTTCCGCCCCCCACAAGGGTCAGAACAGCAAGATCTGACCCGAAAACCGGATCCGAAAGTCTCGGTCATTACAATCTCCCCCCCTTAAAAGAATTTCGTCCTCGAAATTAACTGCTAGAATTTAACAAGGTCAAAACGAGGATACAAGTTAACAATAAGACTTACGAGAAGAGGTAAGGGAACTGCTCCCGCATCTCGTCCTCTCGCTCCCAGGTTGCCTCACCTCCGGAGCGGTACTTCCAAATCACCTTGACCAGCGGTACGACCTTGTTCCGCAAGACCTGCTCTCTGCGATCCTCAATACGAACCGGGTACTCTGGAAATGACAGGTCCTCAGCGACCTCCAACTCTGAAAAGTCCAACACATGAGACGGATCCTGAACATACTTCCTTAACAAGGACACATGGAACACATCGTGCACTCCTGCCAGATTGGGCGGCAAGGCCAACTGATACGCGGTTTCCCCGATTCGAGCAAGAATGGGAAAATGTCCAATATAACGCGGACTCAGCTTGCCTCGCTTCCCGAATCTCATCACACCCTTGGAGGGTGAGACTCGGAGAAACACGTGGTCTCCAACCTCAAACTCAAGTGGTCTCCGTCGGATGTCGGCATAACTCTTCTGTCTACTCTGAGCTGCGGTCAACCTCTGCTTAACTGTTCTGGCGACCTCAGCACACTGCTGTACTAACTCAGGTCCTGCAATCTGCCTCTCACCGATCTCAGACCAACACACCGGTGATCGACACGGTCGCCCATACAAGGCCTCATAAGGCGCCATGCCGATCCTAGAATGGTAGCTGTTGTTGTAGGCAAATTCCACAGTGGACAAATGCTGTTCCCACGAACCTCCCCAGTCTAGGCAACACGCCCTGAGCATATCCTCCAAGGTCCGAATAGTCCTCTCCGACTGCCCGTCAGTCTCGGGATGATAGGCCGAGCTGAAAGCCAATTGAGTCCCCAACGCCTGCTGAAAGCTCTTCCAGAATCTGGAAGTAAACCTCGGATCTCGATCTGATACAATGGACAAAGGGACCCCGTGCAAAGAGATGATCCGGTCTACAAACAACTTTGCCAGTTTGCCGACCGACCAGTCCTTCCTAATGGCTAGGAAGTGTGCCGACTTGGTCAGCCGATCAACGATGACCCAGATGGCGTCTCTCCTGCTAGGGGATGCGGGCAAACCCATCACAAAGTCCATCGTCACATGTTCCCATTTCCACTCAGGAATCGGTAAGGGTTGCAGCAACCCTCCAGGTCGCTGATGCTCGGCCTTGACCTGCTGACAAATCATACATCTAGCCACGTACTCAGCCACATCTCTCTTCATACCGGGCCACCAGAAGTGCTTCTTCAAACAGTGATACATCTTTGTTGTCCCGGGATGCACTGCATACCTTGATCGGTGCGCCTCATCAAGAACACATCTGCGCACATCTTCCTCAGTCGGAACATAGAGTCTGCCTCTGAACCTGACGGTACCATCATCCCATAACTCAATCTCCGACCTCTGGAGAATCTGGGGTAATTCCGCATCTGCCCTCTGAGCCTCAATCACAGCATGGTGCACAGCCGGTCTCACAGTCAAGCTGACAAGTACTGCTCTATCTTCTTCACGTGGAACCCTAAAGGAGGATTCCACCACCTGCTCAAATAGTTTCCACTCCCGAACCATAAGGTATGACATGACCGTCTTCCGACTCAAAGCGTCTGCCACCACATTCGCCTTGCCCGGATGATAGGAAAGGTCAAAGTCATAATCTTTAATAAACTCCATCCACCTTCGCTGCCTCAGGTTCAGGTCTCTCTGAGTGAACACATATTTCAGGCTCTTGTGATCTGTAAAAACCTGAAATTTCTCCCCATACAAGTAGTGCCTCCAGATCTTCAGTGCAAACACCACAGCTGCAAGCTCCAAATCATGAGTAGGGTAGTTTTCTTCATGCCTCTTCAGCTGCCGAGAAGCATAAGCAACTACCCTGCCATGCTGCATAAGGACTGCTCCCAATCCTCGACCGGACGCATCCGAGTAAACCACAAATCCACCTGACCCAGATGGAAGCACCAGCACTGGGGCTGACGTGAGACGAGTTTTTAGCTCAATAAAACTCTGCTCACAATCCTCAGTCCATACGAAACGAACTCCCTTTCGAGTCAGTCTCGACAAGGGGGCCGCTATCGAAGAAAATCCCTGAACAAACCGTCTGTAATATCCAGCAAGCCCCAGAAAGCTCCTGATCTCGGTCACTGAAGTCGGCCTGTTCCAGTCCATCACTGCCTCTATCTTCGCTGGGTCTACTGCGATACCTTCACCAGAAATAACGTGTCCAAGAAAGTGCACATCGTTCAGCCAAAATTCACATTTGCTGAACTTGGCATAAAGTTGGTGCTCCCTCAGGACCTGCAACATTGCCCGAAGATGAGCAGCGTGCTCTTCCTCAGAAGAAGAATAGATCAGAATGTCATCAACAAACACAACCACAAACTGGTCCAGGTAAGTCCTGAAGACTCGGTTCATCAGGTCCATAAAAGCTGCCGGAGCATTGGTTAAGCCGAAGGGCATAACCAGAAACTCATAGTGCCCATACCGAGTCCTGAACGCCGTCTTACTAACATCCACATCTCTAATCCTCATCTGATAGTATCCAGATCTCAGATCGATCTTGGAAAACACCCTCGCGGTCTGCAGCTGATCCATCAACTCATCGATTCTAGGAAGCGGGTACTTATTCTTAATCGTTACTTGGTTCAGCTGCCTATAGTCAATGCACAATCTCAAGGAACCATCCTTCTTCCTGACAAACAGAACTGGAGCACCCCATGGAGATGTACTGGGGCGAATAAAACCCTTGTTCAGCAACTCCTGCAACTGCGCCTTCAGTTCAGCGAGTTCGGCTGGCGCCATCCGATACGGGGCCTTAGACAAGGGCGCCGTACCTGGTGCAAGCTCGATGGTGAACTCAACCTCACGCTGTGGAGGAAGGCCAGGCAGCTCTTCGGGAAAAACATCTACGAAATCACAAACAATAGGCACCTCCCAAGGACTAGAACTAGCACGGCTATCAGAAACAACCACAGAGGCTAGGAAAGCCTCACAGCCACCAGCAAGCAACCTTTGTGCCTTAAAGGCGGAAATAAGAATGCCTCGGGAAGAAAGCCTAATACCTTGGAAGAAGAAGGTCGGGGTGTCCGGAATAGAGAAGCGCACCCTCTTCCTGTGGCAGTCCACCTCTGCATAATAGGCTTCCAACCAATCCATACCCAGGATGATATCAAAGTCACGAATAGCAAGTACGACCAACTGGGCAGGTAGCACACGACCCTCAATGGTCAAGGGAACACTCCTCAGACAATTATAGGATATCATGAAGTCTCCAGAAGGAACTTCCACCATCAGACCATCAGATAACTCGTCAACGGTTGCAGAAAGAACATCTAGAAACTGCTCAGAAATAAAAGAATGCGAAGCACCCGAATCAATCAACACATGTGCAGAGTTCCCAAGGACAGAAAGTGTACCTTCCACCAAGTTGGACGCGCGAGCCTCCCTCCTGGTGATAGCCAACACTCTTCCCTGGGTCCTCGGCTTCTTCTGGTCGCCATGACCCTGCCCCTGACCATACCCCTGCGGGCACTGCCTCGCCAGATGGCCCTGCTGGCCGCAAGTAAAACATCTCCTGGGAAGAGTGGGACACTGAGTCCCGCCATGGGCACTACCACACTGCTGACAAACTGCCGGAAGCCTCTGAGCTGGCTCCTGCTGTGCACTGGACACTGTCTGACTCTGCTGCCCCTGTCTGGGCCGGCTGCTGCCGCTGCTGCCGCTACTGCTGCCACCACCCCTGAAGAATCTCCTGAATCGGGAGCCGAGAGAAGACGATCCCGATCCGACTGAAGGGGCCGGCGCCGCTGCTTTACCCCTGCCCCGAGATGGCCCCTGGACAGTCTGTCCTCTCTCCCGGGCCGACTGGATCTACTGAGCCTCTACAGCTGCTGCACGCCTAACTGCTGACGCCAAGTCTGTACAACAATGGGACGCTACGAAGTTCCTCAAACTGAGCCTAAGCCCATCCACAAACCTCTCCGTGCGACGTTCCTCGTCCTGGGATATGAAAGGTACGAACCGCCCCAGCGAAACAAACTTCGCCTCGTACTCAAGCACCGTCATGCTTCCCTGCGTCAGATCCATGAACTCCCTCTCCTTGGCTCGCTGGACATGTCTAGGGAAATATTGTGCGTTGAATTCCTTAACAAAGGTCTCCCAAGATATCTCCCTCAGACTCCTGTCCCCATAAGACAAACTCTTCAGTGTCGTCCACCAGTCATAGGCGCTATCCTTCAGCATGAAGGTAGCCAGCGGGGTCCTCTCTACTGCTGCACAATCCATGGTATCGAAAGTCTTCTCAATCTCTCTAAGCCAATGAATGGCCTCGTCAGGGTCGGGACGACCGGTGAAGTGAGGTGGCCTCAGCTTCAAGAACCTCTCTAGCGTAGCTGTGGTCCCTCCCCGAGTACTAGAACCCTCGCTAGGATCTCGTGTCTGATACCTAGCCATAGTATCCATCATGGCTTCCATAAACTGCTCAACACTCGGTCTCCCGGCCTCAGACCCACTAGGGACATCTCCCTGCTCTCGGATAACTGGCATCCTCCTTCTGGGAGCCATCTACTCGCCTACAATTACAAAATCAAAAAGTTCTAATTAGAATCCTAAAACCCATGCTACCGACATGCCTGTACGGGATAATGTACTTATTTGCCGAATTCACAATATTTAACCTAGTTATTTATTTATTTGCCAGACCGTATGCTCTGATACCAACTGTAACGACCCGCCACCCTATAATCGGGGATCCGATTACTAAATGGGTACCGAATCATTAAATTTGGGACCAAACCAGGATCTAGTAAGTCTGGGAAACAAATAAGAAACTAAGCTAAACATTCACATCGCATTGAAATGAAATGAAGGTGCAGGAAATTAAAATTATTACAATGCGACTCGATTACAGCAAATAATTACATACTCCAGCTGAAAGGAAATAATTAATGTACAGGCCAGAAATAAATGACAACTACATCGGGGCATACCCCGGAACAACTGCCGAAGACGTACACCACACGGCCGCACACACCGCTCTAGGTCTGCTGGGAGTCCTCACCTGAAAACCGCAGGGGTGAGTCTCAAGAACAAGACTCAGTAGGGATCCTTCAATCCCCACTGCCCACGCACACACCCACAAGTGTAAAGTACAGCTAACAGTGCAGTAACGAGTGTAGTGGCAGGTACAATGTCTAATTCTCTACGTGAGAACGCATGCAATCGAAACATAATACACATGCACATTCTAAACCAACCGTTTAGAGAATCCACAACTGTAGTCCCGATAGAACTCGCCGACCAAGCAAACAACGGTGGGAAAAAACCTCGACCCGCTGAGACCAAGGAGTAGTCCCTCGGATAGCACGCTCGCTACTCCGGCCCAACTGGCTCAGGTGACTACCCCTTCCCCCAGCATGAGTGACTCTCCGAATGTACCACTCCGACACCGGTACTAGCTGACCCCGGGGTTCACCAGGTGACCCTCTCTCACTAGTCGTCACCCCGCCTACGCCCCCACCGGCGTTGTGCTCACGCCCCCACCAGCACAGGGTGATAAAGTGCTACAATGTCACTCCAGGTCCACAGTAACTGAAAACCTAACACAGTGCGATTCGGTCACGTGAAAAGCCCGCAATCGCATAACCCACATAGAATCATCCGATCATGAGGAATCCATCTCTATCAGGTGCACTAAAACATGTGCTAACCATCTATCTAGCAGTATGAACACGTTTTACTGGCATGCATTAATGAGATTCTGTCTTGAATCGCGTCTACCAAGGTCGACGCCATTTAAGCTCCAAATACAGGTTTATATAAATCAGTCTTCAGAATCTGGCCTTAAAAGGCGTCGACCCCCATGGTCGCCTTTTAAAAGGCGTCGACATCTTCAGGCGCCATTCAACACCGAAATCCGGAATTCCCAAGGTCTTATCCAAGGGATTTCTGCGGTTAAAACGCGTCATGGATGCCAGACGCCGTTCAAAAACGCGTCCCTTACCCACGACGTCTTTCAACCACAGAAACTCCAACCTGACAGACTGTCTGTCAGTCAATTCCTGTCTAAAAGGCGTCGTGATGGCCCGACGCCCTTCAAAAAGGCGTCGTCCATGCACGACGTCTTTCAGTCCCAGGAACCAGGAACGCCCTAAACCCGAGGGCTCCCTTGCCAACCCCAAATAACCCCAAAATTTAATCAAACTGGAGGGAAACGAAGAGCAAAAACAATTCATAGGCGAACACCCCATAGAAGTCCTAAACATGCTCATCCTAATCCCCCAAACCGAAAATCTACCACATGCATGTCGAGGAAAACATGATTTTAAACACAATGCCACGGGGAGCGTCACCCTACCGGGCACTCAGACTCTTCCAAACTTCACGCCGTTCACCCTCCTCGCCCCACGCCGCCGCCGGTACCGCCGTGGTCGTCCTTGCTCCACCGTGACGTCGGCCGCCGTCCGGAGAGTAGAACGCCGCAGTGGAAGTGGAGGTGGTAGTGGTACGGGTTAGGTGGAGGATGGAGTGGAGGGAGAGGCGAAATGGTGGGAGGAAAAGAGGGAAGAGGAAGAGGTCGCCGCCGGTCGCCGGAGGAGGAGGAGAGGAGGAGAGTAGGAGAAAAATGAGGGAAAGAAGGAGGGCTCTCGGGGGTTAACCAGAAACTGGCTAAAACGCGTCGACATCCACGGACGCCAATCAGGTGATGTGACGGCCGCTCTGACAAGATTCTGAAACGCGTCGACCTACACAGACGCCATTCAGACAACTTGTCAGGGTCGTACTCTGACACACCCAGAGTTGCAGTCTGAAAGGCGTCGTCCTTCGCAGACGCCGTTCAGACGACCTGACAGGGCCGTACTCACGCGGCCCAAGGCCAACCCCCGCGGCACCCACGTGGCAGCACCTAAAACGCGTCTGCCAAGGTGGACGCCGTTAAAAACGCGTCGTCAGGTCCTGACGCGATTCAATTCGGAACTTCCGCCCCCCACAAGGGTCAGAACAGCAAGATCTGACCCGAAAACCGGATCCGAAAGTCTCGGTCATTACAGGTGCAGCAGAGGTTGACTACAACTCAGAGCAAGCAAAAGAGTTATGCAGATATCCGTAGGAGACCACTTGAGTTTGAGGTTGGGGACACGTGTTTCTCCGAATCTTACCCTGCTAGGGTGTGATGAGATTCGGGAAGCGAGGTAAGCTGAGTCCGCGATATATTGGGTCTTTTCCCATTCTTGCTCGAATTGGGGAAACGGCGTATCAGCTAGCCTTGCCACCCAGTCTTGCAGGAGTGCACGATGTGTTCCATGTTTGTTTGCCGAAGAGATATGTTCAGGACCCATCTCATGTTTTGAACTTTTCAGAGTTTGAAGTCGCTGAGGACTTGTCCTTTCCAGAATTTCCAGTACGTATTGAGGATCGCATGGAACAGGTCCTTCGGAACAAGATTGTTCCTCTAGTAAAGGTGATTTGGCAGCATTTCTCCGGAGGCGAGGCGACCTAGGAGCGCGAGGATGAGATGCGGGAACAGTTTCCCTACCTTTTCTCGTAAGTTCTCTTGTGAGCTAGTACCATTATTTTCGATCTTGTTATTTTATAACAAGCAATTTCGAGGACGAAAATCTTTTAAGGGGGGGAGAATGTTAGGATTGAGGTTTTGGATCCGGTTATCAGGTTAGTTTCGGGGTCGGACCCCTTGGTTTGGGCCCTTGTGGGGCTAGGGCATGGGTTCTTGTTTTGCGTAAAGGTTGCGAGATGGACGCATTTTAGATTGTACCACGTGGGCGCCACGTGGGTTGGTTTTGGGCCGCGAGAGTACGGCCCTAGTCTTATTGTCTGAATGGCGTCTTGTGTCGACGACGCCATTTAGAGTACAACCCTGGTTTGTCAGTGTACGGCCGACGTCCCGGTGGAGTAACGGCGTCCACGGCGGTACCGGCGGCGGCGTGTGGCGAGGCGGGTTGGCGGTTTGGAGCTCGGAGGAGTTCGAGTAACCGGTAGGGTGACGATCCCCGTTGTATTTTCTTTAAAATCATGTTTTTTCCCACTTTGGAGCATGTTTAGGGAATTTTGGGGTAAAAATACTAATTGCATGTAATGAAGACTTGTGGGTTTTTAATGGGTATTTAGGTTCTCCTCCTCCCTCTCTATTTTTATGGTGTTTTGTGAGAATTTGGGGGAAAAATCCCGTTTTGGAACTCGGGGGGAGACCGGTGGAGAACCTGTCTGTCAGGGTTAAAAGGCGTCTGGGGACAGTGACGCCATTTAAAAGGCGGCTTCCACCCATGACGCCATTTAACCCCAGATAACAGATTATGTCTATGGATTGAATAGCATCCATAGACAGCGACGTCTTTTAAACGGCGACTTCCGTTCATGATGCTTTTTAAGCTCAGATCACCCCGAGGCCTGTCTCTGTTTCTGTCATTATTAGGCGACTAGGGACAGCGACGCCTTTTAAACGGTGACCCGTTTGAACAACATGTTTTAGGCCTTCTTCTGAAGCCAAATTTCACATGAACCAGTTTAGGAGTCTTGAATGACGTCGGACTTGGGAGACGCAATTCAAGACAGAATCTCATTAATTCCCGCAATTAACATGTGTTTACGTTGATAGATAGTTTGGTTAAATGCATGTTTGAGAACATACTTGAGGACGATGATTTCTACGTGATTGGATCGCACCGTGTTGCGTTTTGTGCGATCATGGACTTAGAGTGACAGTTGTTAGCATTTAGGCACCCTGTGTCGGTGTGGGAGTGACACGGCGCCGGTGTGGGAGTGGTGGGGTGACGCCTAGTGAGAGGGTCACCTGGTGTACCCCGAGGTATAGCTAGTACCCATGTGGGAGTGGTACATTCGGAGTGTCACTCGTGCTGAGGGAAGCAGAACCACTTTGAGCCAAGTCAGGCCGAAGCAGCCAGTGTGCTATCCGAGGGGTTGCTGTTTGGTCTCAGCGGGTCGGTGTTTTCCGCGTTCGGCCGTGTGACTTGTGTGTTTAGCCGAGACGCTAGTTGTGGACTCTGTGGTAGTTTCAGAATCGTACATGTTACTATTATAAATGCGTGTGTTTTATATCGAAAATCTAGGAATTGTGTTACTGCTTTATTCAGCTAAATTGTCTATATTTGTGTATTTGGGTGGTGGGGATCGAAGGATCCCTACTGAGTCCTTTTCGATGAGACTCACCACCTGCAATTTTTAGGTGAGGGTTCCAAGCAGGCGTAGCGAGGAGAGTGCTGCTTTGGGTTGCGCGCCAGCAGCCGCTGTTCCAGGGTATGCCTCGATGTAGTTGTTATTTCCTTTTTTGGCCTGTACACTTAATTATTTCTTTTTCAGTTGGAGTATGTAATTATTTGCTGAGTCAAGTTGAATTGTAATAATTTTTAATTTATGTACTTCTCTTGCAATTCGATGTAATGTGGATGTTTAGCTTAGTTTATCATTTATGTTTCAGACTTATCGAGATCTTGGTTTGCTCCAAATTTAATGATTCGGTACCCATTTAGTAATCGGATCTCCGATTATAGGGTGGCGGGTCGTTACATTAGGCCTAGAGGGTTATACGCAAAAGGTTTTTAGGTCGATGGATATTTAGATGGGATTTCGGATAAGTATGGAGTTTTATGAAAAACCGCAAACATACTTATTATAAAAGAACGGCTACTAGGTTGGGGGCCAGCAACCTTAACCCTAGCCGCCGCCCTCTCTCTCTCCTCTCTCCTAGGCACACATCTCGAGGCCAGCCCTCTGGAGGCTCCGCTTCGGCTCCCGATTGCTCCGCCTTCCGTAAGACGGGAGTTTTTGAATCTGCATGTCGCGGCGGATTATGTGTATCCAGACGGGATCCATGAACGCCGCATCGAGCGAGGAGGCGAGGATGATCCATCGCGAGGAGAACCGCGTAGATACAGCAAGAGGTCGGGCACCTGCGCGGCTTGCGGCATCGCTCCAACAGAACCAGAGAACGAACGTGGATTCGAATCCGCACAAGGTAAATTAGATTTCCCGGTTTAATTTTGTTGATCGAAACGGGATAGATCCGATCCCGAATAACTATTTCCGCTACTTTTTTTGGTCGGATCTCAACACAACGAACCTAATGATGGATGTAGGTGTCCTCTAAGCCAATCATAAGGCACCTATTTCAATCTGGTTCACTATTAAATGGCGTTAAATTCATTATGTAGATTGGCATATTTATATTTGCGCATAATGAAGTCCATGAATATGTGCAATAGTCATCAGATTATGATGAGATCATAATAATGAGACTAATGACCTATAAACACATATTCTCAATTGTTCCTAGTCATAGGCTGTTTGAGAAGGACATCAAACATCCGGTTAGACTAGTACAGGTTATTCCAGCTCATATAATGAGGGTGATTGATCTCGTTGGTTACTCATGTGGAGACACAATGGTAAACCTGTAGGTGCTCATTGGGGAATGAGTTCACTGAACTGATCCGACATGAATCGCCGAATGGTAATTTACCTGACTGTCAATCGGCTTGATTCATCGTCACAGTGGCATGGTTGATCCTTGGACTTGAGACATCAAAGACACCTTGTCGGTGGACTTTTGGACTTTGACCTTGACCTACGAATCCCTATCCACGGGATCTCTAATAGTCAAGGATCGGGTCCAGCGGAAGACCTTCGAAGGTGATTGTGTGTTCAATAAAGGATCGTTCGCTCTCAGGTAACTGCAGAGAGAATGCTCTAGAATAGATTCGCAAGAGTCTCTGGCCAGAGCAGAAACAATATCAGAAAAAGTGGTTTTCGGATATTGTACAGTGGAGTCTGATTCAAGTGAGTTGACCATCTAGGGTTTGACAGTTGACCATACCTTAGGTTAACTCGAGAGCATTGGGCGAACGAAGGATTATAGCCACGTGGTAACTGTGGACAGACAGGTTCCATGAGTGGGTTGCTGAACCCCATTGCCTTCCGGGATCATGCGGTGTTGCTTGGCACCTAACTTGATCAGAAGTCCGACCGAATTTACATGCGATGTTAATTCGGTTAAGTATTTATTTAATATCTAGATATTAATTAATTACTATAAGTCAATAACTAGTTATTGGACTTAACGGGCTGAAAACCGGACTGGTAAATGAGCCTAGAGGGTCACACGCAATAAGATTCTCAGTCGGTGGTACATAAGTGGGATTTATATTAACTCGGGGATTTTTGTAAAAAGTCGCGCCGACTTAATATATATACGCGCTATTGAGAAACCCTGGGCCAAGCTCCAGGATTTCCCCTTGCTTTCTGTCATCCCTCCTTTCACTCTCCTCCTCTGGGCGCCCCGTTCGAGGCCCCCGTTCGAGGCGCCAGGATTGTCTCCGTCTCCGCCGCGCGTGATTCCCGAAAGTCGGGAATTCCCATCAGCGGGTTTTCAGCAATCGTTGCGGCGACGGATCTTCAGCGAGCGAGCTGATACGGACGAGGGATCGAGGACGAACCACCGCGGAGGATCGCGTGGATACCGCTGGAGGCCGGACGCTTGTGCGGCTCTCGGCATCGCCTCGACGGAACCAAAACGGAAGGGGATTCGAATCCGCTCATGGTAATCAGATTATTCCCATTAGTTTTTGGTTTTAGTTTTTCGTTCCGAATCGGATCAGCGGGCATCGGGCGGGATAAATTTTGTTTGTCGTTTCCGCTGCGTTCTTCACATCCCGCCCTGATCCCAACAGTGGTATCAGAGTCAGGTTCCGCTCTGATCCGTTCCGGAACGACTAAATTAATATTCTAGAATTAATTCCATGCGTAAATTTATTTTTTTCTCGCATTTGAATTTGTTCATGAGATGAACTATGAAATTTAGATTAAATTTCTGTGGAGAAAAATCCGTTTTGGGGGTTTTTCGGAATGTTCTTCATGGTGATCAAGAACCGGCTTTATGGGTTTAGAAGAGACTTCCATGGTGATGGAAGACCTCAATTTTGTATGCTCGTATGACAAGCAATCCTTCCCAATCCCAGGTTGTCGTTGGCAGCCGACGGCGGAGCTTTCTTTTTCTAATTTTTTCAAATGTTGGAGATGGAAGAAAAGGGAAGGCCATAAAATAATTGATGTTTTAGGGGTGATTTTAAGGGGCTTACCGGCAGCAAGCAACCGCCGGCCGGTCACCACCGGCGCCGGGGACGAAGGGGGCACCCCCCCTGGCCATCTCCGGCCGGCCCCCGCCGCTGGCGCCGGCGGCGGCGCCGCACCTTTCAACCTGCAAACGTAAGAAAGAAAGGGGGGAACCCTAGCTCTGCGGGCTGGCCGAGCCTGGCCCTGGGGGCCTGGACCGGCGGTCCCGAGCCGGCCCAATCGGGAGGCTGGCTGGGCCCAGGCCGGGCGCGCCAGGCGCCAAACCTGGCTGGGCCAGCTGGCGCCTGGCTCGAGCCTGGCCGAACCAGGGGCCTCCCTTGCTCAGACCAGGCATCCCATGCCAGGCCAGGCCCGAAGACCAGTTGGGCCTAAAACCCTTCTATCCGGCCCATTTAGCCCCCCTAAAACCCATTAACCCCTTTTTAAATGCCCTTTATTCCCTTTATAATTTTTTTTTTTATAAAATGAATCCCAACCCATTTAACTTAAATATTGAAATTAATTTTTGTTTAAAATATGTTTTAAATATTAATTTATGTTTTTGATAATAAGGGGTTGTTTTAAGATATGATCTTAAAATTAAAGGGGATTTAAATTTAAGATGTTATCTTAAGGGTAATTAACAAATGTTGTTACTTATCGTAAAGGGGATCTTAATTAATTATTAACAATTGTTGTTATTAATAATTAAGATAATAATTTTAATTCACATAAACAAGTGTTGTTAATTTATATTTAAGATGTGATCTTAAATAAAATTAACATAATTTGTTGATTTACCTTAAATTAAAGTAATTAAAGGGGTTAATATTTAAGATTTTGATCTTAAATTATAATTAACAAGTGTTTTTAATTTAATTAAGTTGTGACTTCAAAATTAATCAACAAATGATGTTAATTATTTAGGTGATTAGATCATTTAATTTCCTAACAATTGTTGTTATGAAATTAATATTTTAATTAAGAGACACATAATAAAAAGTTACTATGTGATTAATTAACTTTTTATAATTGTTATAATTAAGTTAATTATTTCTTGAGTAATAAATCTTAATAAAAGTTATTAAGCACTAATTAAGTCTTAATAATAGTTATTAAGATGATTAATTAGTTTACTCATGAATCGCTTAATTATTGTTTTTAAAGATCTAATCTACTTGAAATTGATCTTTTAATAAATGTTATTAAAAGATTAATTAAGTCTAATTGTTAGACTATTTTAATTAGAAATGTTCTAATTATTAGTTCTTAATAATTGTTATTGAGAAATATGCTTTAAATAAAGGGGTTTATTAACAAGGAGTTGTTAAGGGGTTAATAATTTGAGTTGAAAATTCTTTTATAAATGTTATTTAGGAATTTTTAATTCTTTCTAAATGTTAGATTGTTTCACATTAATAATTGTTATTAATGTGAATTAAAATTAATCTAAGTGTTTGATTAATTAATGTAGAAATGTTCTAAATTATGCATGGAATATTTTAGAATTTTAATTTTAGCTTTGTGTGCACATGTTGATGTATTTAATATTTTAAATTAGATTTATTGCATGATAGAAAATAAGATTTTCGAAAATTCAAATTATCCAATTTTGATTGGTACCCAGGTTTTAAGAAAGTCAAAATTATTATAATTTCAAAAATTTTAACCTTCATGTGATGTGCTTTATCATGTGTGGATGGTTAAAATTTGTAGTGGTCATGGACATGTACTTAGTTAAATTTCAT
Source organism: Zantedeschia hybrid cultivar (assembly GCA_030544215.1). Classification (NCBI taxonomy): domain Eukaryota; kingdom Viridiplantae; phylum Streptophyta; class Magnoliopsida; order Alismatales; family Araceae; genus Zantedeschia; species Zantedeschia hybrid cultivar. The sequence goes on along the minus strand of JARZZO010000003.1, from coordinate 28,005,622 downwards.
ATGATGTGATGGTGTGTGATTATGTGGATTGTTATGGGATGTGATGTATATTAATTAAGTGTTAATTAATGAGGCCTGCGTGTCTCCCACTCTTTCTCACTCCATTGTAATTCTATCTCCCTCTGTCATTGTACTCGGCCATAAGACTTTCTCTTACAATTTATTTGTATTTGAAATTGTTTAAAAAATAAATATTATTTGTATTTGATCACGCCGGCCGAGGAGAGGTGAGGATGATCTACAAATGCAACCAGGAAGGCGACAGGAGATGAGATCACCAGTGGCTATGTGTTTGCATGTTTAAATTATGTAAATGTTATATAGTTTTGGTGATTAATTGTTTGGCTCCAGTTAATCACCGTGCTGTCCATGACCACATAATGAACATGTATGGATGATGCATGCTTTTTAGTTTTTGATTATGAATCGATCACTAATATCTAAGTATAGTTAAATATATACGATATATTTATAAACTATCACCTAGGATGAGACTAACTTAACATGAACAAAACCTTCAATATAAATTCAAAGCCGGAGCGCGAGTCATTGAGAATGTACCGCGTGGCTCTCCATATATAGTTCTTAGAACTTGATTCAGTGATGATAGTTTCTACGTGTTTCCCTGAGATCTGCCACCATCTGATGAAAGGACTATTAACTATGGCATCTTGATGCCTTGATATTGGAATAGAGGAACGGTGTAGCTATCCTTGCGTTTACCCGGGAGCTGCATTCTTACTCTACTCTGTCACGTATTGATGATAAAACATAGACCAGGTATAATGGTCTACTGTGTTTACCCAGGATCATTAAAGACCTGGAAGTCAAAATAAGATCGGATATTGCAAAGAGTTGCAATTACCATGAGATGGTTGCTCTAAGATAATAGTATGATACTATGTGTTTACCCGAGGTCATATTGTGATTCTTGGAGATTCTGATCCTTACTAGAAAACCGTCGGAATCTTCCGTTCTGTATACCTGAAGGTTATACAGACCGTCGAAAAATAGTGGAAAATAATTCAAGTTAAAAGACCATAATTGAATTATCAGAACTATCTGCTTAAATCACGTTATTTCCTTCGATCACTAATATGTCGTCTATTCGAGATTTTGGCATATTGGATGCCAATACTTCTCATACTCAGACTGACTAGTAAACTCTGAAGAATGTCTTCCGGGCCAAGTGAAAGTCACAATCCTAATCAGATATTATGAATCCTCTTACTTGGATAGACCAAGGTGAAGAGGTACTCATAGTATGCCTTTCTGAAAGGCAATGATTGTCATGAATTATCTTATTTGGATAGACCAAGATGAAGAGATATTTATGATGTGCCTTTGAGAAAGGCAAGTGGTAAGATTTTAAACATCGAATCCACACCTGAAAGGATGTAGGAAGGTCAGCTGAGAAAGGGAAGTAGCAGTTCTCCCATTACAACCAATATAAGAATATTGGCAAAACGAATATGAAACTTGAAAGAAGTTTCAGATATTCTTATTATCAACTTTTGTATGTCTATTGGAGAATTAGCGTATCCAATATGAGATATTGGAAATGGTTCTCAGAGCTGTGATAGTGCGCAGACTTAGACAAGTAATAGGAAATCGAGAAAATATAAGTGTTGAGTTAGACTCAACTATTGTTCATAATATTCATAGGTTACTGTTAGACAGTAAATCTTTGTATATCTATAGGAGTCAAATATGAAACTAAATAATTGTTATTTAGTTGCATAAGAAATCAAGAATAACATTGATTGAAAAAGAATAATAGTTGTTCGAATCAATCAATGCACTATAGATTCTTGAAGTGACATTTCATGTGATGATTGTTCACAAGTCTCTTATAGCAATGAACTGTGTGAATCCTGATTATCTATGGTATTGTACATAAGGTTGTACAATAAGAAATTATTGGTACTGATACATATTGATGTAACACTACAAGGAAGATAGGTTTTTTCAGCGAGTATATGTCGACGGCTAAAGGTATCTATTGACAAAAAGACTATTCGTCGACGGCTAACAAATAACCGTTTACAATTGTGTTATATATCAACGGTTTAACTAACCATAGACATATACCTATTATATGTCAGTGGCTGTAATGTAACCGTTGATATATGTAGCATATATGTTAACGGCTTTGAACAAACCGTCGACATATATAATAAAATAAAAAAAATTAAATGAAAAAAATTAAATGTCCACGGCTAACACGTTAGCCGTTGACATACCCGTTTTTTGTCAACGGCTAAAGTTATAGCCGTTGACAAAAATTCTTAATCCCCCCCACCCCGAGCCCTCTTTTTCCTGCATCCCTCTTTCCCCCCTCCGACGCCCTAACCACCGCCGTGCTCTCTCCCCACCGTCGCGCCCCCCTCTCACCTCACCGGCTTCCGTTGTGATCGCCGGCCTTCGTTCCCCTCCCCATCCTCTCCCCGCCCGCATCCGTTGTGACAACGCGCCAACCTCCGCTCCCCTCCCCATCCTCTCCCCGGCGGCATCCACTGTGACTGCGTGCTGCCATCCTCCCCCGCTCCTGTCGCCGGCCCCCTCCCCCCGCTCGGCCCGCTGCCTCCCCCGTTCCTGCCACTGGTAAGGGCCTCCCGGTCGCTCAGCCTCTTTCCCCCCTCCGACGCCCTAACCACCGCCGTGCTCTCTCCCCGCCGTCGCGCCCCCCTCTCACCTCACCGGCTTCCGTTGTGATCACCGGCCTTCGCTCCCCTCCCCATCCTCTCCCCGCCGGCATCCGCTGTGACCACGCGCCAACCGCCGCTCCCCTCCCCATCCTCTCCCCGCCGGCATCCACTATGACTGCGTGCTGCCATCCTCCCCCGCTCCTGTCGCCGGCTCCCTCCCCCTGCTCGGCCCGCTGCCTCCCCCGTTCCTGCCACTGGTGCGGGCCTCCCGGTCGCTCAGCCTGCCACCGTCTGCGGCTCCCGTCCACACCGCCGGGTTTTGCTTCTCTGCTTTGACCGTCGTTGCCACCTTCAGGTAATTTTTCAGCATGGTTGCATAAATACTGAGCCGGAGTGATTCTCTAGTTTGAATTTTTTATAAAAAATTATGCGTCCATGCTCCGAAATATATGGTTCAAACTTCGAAATATACTGATTTTGGATGTTAATTAAGGCACCTTTGGTTTCTCTTTTTTAGGGGTTTGGGGGGCTATCCGCTGGCTCTTAAGCTTGCAAATAACTGGTTGTGGGATATGACAGTTTGTGATAAATATTATTAATCAGAAGACACTACCTGCGGCATTTCATGTCCATCTCAGAAACCAAGTCTTTAGGGAGATTCTGCAGTTGCTTGGAAAATATAGAAGTCTAGTTATTAAGCTGTTTTACTCATTTATCCAGTTCAGCTAAATTTTCTTTATTATCCTTTTTTTGGTTTTGGAGAGGAGCGGCTCCTGAACCCTTTTCTACAACACATATTTAATAAGGTTGGCGTGGTTCATGCTGTATATTGTCATGCTTTGTCTTCTAATTTCTAACCTGCAGACTTGTTTAATGAGGATGCCTTGAGACGAGCTTAAAGAGGTATGAAAGCATTTCCTTTCAAAAAATTAGCTAGCCTGGCCATTAGGAGTTTGTAATCCTCTTATCTTCTGAAATTCCAAATTTGGTATTGGAGGGAAGAACAAGGAAATATCATTGCCACTACCACCAGCATCTATTTTGGTTGAAATCAACTCTTCTGTATGCTTATAGATTGTTTCTTTGACTAGATGTATAACATGTAAAAGGTATAGTTACCTTTTACATGTTAAACATGAAAAAGAATGGGGCATAGTTACCATTTGGATCCCTAATTTTGCGGAGTGGAGTAGCAACTATAAATGGGATCCGTTTGGATCTGATTTTGAGAATTCTAGTGGTACTATATACGAGATCTGAATGCAAATATGTGATTCCGATACCACTAACTTTGCACGTAGGTTTGTGGGTAGTACCCTTCGTGCCATTTGGGCTGGAAGGGTTAAGAAGAAGCTTCACTCATGCCCCAAAATGCCCTACTTGGCCTGAATGATGTTATTAATAGATGTGGTGGAAATTTGAAGTTATTCCTTGCATGTCTTTTCTTGTTTTTTGTCCATAGAGCATTAATTATTTTTAGGCTTCTTTTAATGATACTATCTTTTTTAAGTAACTCTAGTAAAGTTGGATCATTGGTAGATATAGATTTTTTTTGGCAGACTATATTACTGCTTTGGTATATTAAATTGACAACCCCAGTGCGTAGAGGTTTACCTCCGCCTAGTACCAAAGGGTAATATATAGTTGTGGATGTGCATGCGAATTAGAATATAATCTCTGTACTATATATGTGGATGTGGATGTGGATGTGAGATGTATGAATGTGGATGTGATTTGATATTTACATGTAGATACAAATAAGTTTTCTTGCAGGTACGGATGATGATGTAAATATGTAAATGTATGTGTACGTGTATGTGGATGTGGATGTGGTTGTGCATATGTAAATACAGTTGTATATAAGGATGTGGTTGACCTTTTTTTTTTTTGTCCGTTCAAGACTTTTGTTATGATATATGTTTTTACTGTCTTTTGACAGTAATGACATATATCGATCATAAAGTCTTGAATTGTCCTATTGGACAGTCTGTGGATATTTGATCATCTAATGTTCTTTATTATATGTGCTTCATGATCATCTTAAATTTTCGACAGTATCTTCTCACTCTTCTCCAATATACCTGCTAATTTTGACTGCTCTTTTTGTCACTTGTATTTCATACAAGTGACTTTTTGAGAAAAAGTTAAAATTAGTAAATAATGGTGGTATATTGGAGAAGTGCGGGGAGGTGCTGCCGAAATTTTAAGATAATCATGAAGCATATATATTAAAGAACATTAGATGATCAAATATATATGGATGGACATGTTATGTGATGTAGGTACCCTTTGTTTATGAGATTGTATGAAATCAGACAGGTGTACAGGTTTGGAAAATGTACAACTTTCAGGAGAGATGCTGCCGAATTTTATTTAGAAATGTGTATATAAACTTATTTATATATCTATGTCTATAAATCTATATGTCTGTCTCTATAAATCTATATCTAAGTAACTATCATATCTATCTACCTATCTATCCTATCTATGTAATTATTGTTTATCTATCTAGCTATCCTATCTTTCTATCTATATATCTATCTCTATAAATCTATATCTATCTAGCTATCATATCTATATAACTATGTTATATATACCTACCTATCTAGTTATATATGTAACTATCTTACCAACCTATCTATCTATCTTACAAGCTATGTACATATCTATCTATCTATCTATACATATATCTATTTATCTATATATGATGTGGATGTGGATGTGGATGTGAATGCGTATGTGGATGTGGATGTGTAATGTGGATATCATTTTTTATGAGATTGTATGAAACCAGACAGGTGTACAAATGTGAAAAATGTACAAGTTTTAGGAGAGATGCTGCCGATTTTTTTTTAGAAATATATATATCTATATTTATAAATATATTTATCTATCTATTTATGTATTTAACTTTTGTTAGTAGCACTTTTGAATTAATTGAATATGATGATGATGCATTTATCTTTACAAGTTCTTTGTGTATATGTCCTTGGTATTGTGTGTGAGGCGATGATGATACACTTGACTTTGCGGCTACTGCAAGCCATCTGCTAACGGCACGGCAACTCTGGATGGTCCTGCTGGGCAACTGAGTTGCAGCCATTTTGTGCGGATCGCTGAAGCATACGGAAGCCCCTAGGGGTTTAAAACATTTTCTATCTAAGCCTTCGGTCTTCCCTCTCCTAAACTTTATGGAGAGGCCACTGTGTGTGTTTGTGTTTTGCGTGCGTGGATAATATATAAGTTATTAATCGATCACATTTGTTAATATGTAGGTTAGAGGATACATAGAAATAGTTGGACTTGACAAGAGTTGGATGGAGTTTGTCCATAATCGAGGAGATCCTAGATATGAGAGAGAGGTAGCTGAGTTTTTGGACTTTGCTTTTCATGAAGATAGAATAATTTTTAGGCATGGACAAAACAATGAATTGATACAGTGTCCATGTCGGAATTGCCTTAACGGGGTAAAGTTGACCCGGATAGATGTTGAAACCCATCTTAAGGTAGACGGAGTATGGGTGCATTATACAAATTGGGTGTGTCATGGAGAGGCACCATTAACTGATATGTTCATATATCAAACCAACATCCCTACTGTAGAGATGAGTGAACGACAACAATCTTTTATTGCTGATAGTACAGTTGAGATGTTGCATGACTTGCAAGAAGCTGGAAGTGTTATTGCAGAAGAAGAGCATGAACCGAATTCCAAAGCGAGACTTTTATAAGCTATTGGAGGATGCTGAAATACCATTGTATCCTGGGTGCCAGAAGGTTTCAAAGTTAACATTTCTTTTAAAGTTGTTGCATATTAAGACACTGAATCAGGTGACGGGGGCATGTATGAATATGTTTCTTGAATTCATCAGAGAAATATTATCAGAAAGAGTCAATGTACCTCAAACATGGTATGAAGCAAAGAAGATTATTAAAGATTTGGGGCTGGGATACGAGAAGATAGATGCATGTCAGAATGATTGTCTATTATTTTGGAAGGAAAATGAAGATAAAGATCGGTGCCCATAGTGTGATGCACCGAGGTATAAGGAAAGTATGCATGACTTGAACAACCAATTACAGAATGAGAACAAGAGACTTGGCAAATGACTACCTAATAAATTTTTGCGCTACTTTCCATTGAAAGATAGATTGCAAAGGTTGTTTATGTCCTCCAAGACAGCCAAGTGGTTGACATGGCATATTGATGGTCGGATTCCTCAACAAAACAGAGAGATGCGACATCCTACTGATTCTGAGGCATGGAAACATTTTGATAATCAGTATCCAGATTTCGCGGCAGAAGCTCGCAACTTGAGACTCAGTTTAACTAGTGATGGGTTTAACCCATTCGGAAATATGAGCAGCAACTATAGTATATGGCCTGTAATGATAGTTGTTTATAATTTGCCACTGTGGATGTGTATGAAACAAACATTTATGATGATGTCATTACCAATTCCTGGTCCTAAAGATCCGGGAAATGACATCGATGTGTACTTACAACCACTAGTGGAAGACTTAAAAGACTTATGGGAGAATGGTGTTGAAACATATGATGCTGCAAAAAACAGAATTTCAAAATGCATGCTGCCGTTCTTTGGACAATAAATGACTTCCCAGCATATGCCAATTTGTCTGGATGGAGGACTAAAGGAAAATTTGCATGTCCATCGTGTAATTATAAAACATGTTCAAGATGGTTAAATAATTGCCTCAAATTTTGTTACTTGGGGCATCGACGTTTTTTGCCATTGCATCACAGATGGAGGAAAAGTAATTACAAACATAAATTTGATGGTACAGTTGTATGTGGCAGACGTCCAAAAATTCTGACAGGTTTAGAACTGTGGAACCAACAACAAAGTCTTCCTTATCTGAAATTTGGAAAAAAGTTCAAGAAAGATATTGCAGACTTGAAAGGATGGAAAAAAAGGAGCATTTTATTTAAAGAGTTACCATATTGGTCGAGTCTTCTGATTCGTCACAATTTAGATGTAATGCACATCGAGAAAAATGTATGTGATAATTTGTTGGGCACTTTGAACCTTCTAGGTGGTGAAAAAAGTAAAGACCACTTAAAAGCACGGTTAGACCTAGAAGACTGGAAAATACGGCCAGAATTTCATGTGTCAAAGGACCCCCAATATAAGAACAAGATACCAGTAGCAATGTACACACTAAACAAAAGACAACAGTCTCTTGTGTGTGAATTCTTAAGTAACATTAAGGTCCCAAATGGATATTCTTCTAATTTATCCAAAAGTGTAGATATTACGGGTCGAAAACTGATTGGGTTGAAGAGTCATGATTCTCACGTCTACATACAAGTATTGCTGCCTTTGGCAATTCGTGGCATTGCACATGAAGATGTGACTGATCCGATTACAGAGTTGAGTATGTACTTCAAAGAAATATGTTACAAAGTTCTTGTACCAGAACGTTTATCAAATTAGAAAATGATATCGCAGTGACATTATGTAAGTTGGAACAGATTTTTCCATCGTCTTTTTTTGACGTAATGATTCATCTGATAATCCATTTGGCATATGAAGCAAGAATTGCTGGTCTTGTTCAGTATCGGTGGATGTATCCTGTAGAAAGATTTTTGAAAAAATTGAAAGATTATGTTCTCAATAAGGCACGTTTAGAAGGTTCAATTGCAGAAGGTTATCTTGTTGAAGAAACGATGTCATTTTGTTCGATGTATATGGATGACATTGACACTCGATTTAATCGGAGAGAAAAGAATTATGATGGAACTGTTAATAAGACTAATAATGAAAGTTGTTCGATTTTCAAATCTCCTGGACGTTTTCTCAAAGGAAAAGTAGAATCTCGTTTACTATCTGAAGAAGAAAGATATTTGGCCTATACATACATTTTGAAACAGATTGAATAAATAGATCAATTTTTTTCTAAACACAAGCAGCAAGTGCAAACTTCAAATGTGGTGGAGAAAGACTTTCTGAAATGGTTTCAGAGTTATGTTGAAGAACTGAAAGAAGCAAATGATCCTCGTTGTACTCATGAGATTGAAGTTTTGTCACAGAGACCATCAAGACTTGCATATTCACATTCGGGTTACGTAGTAAATGGTTTTAGATTTCGTATCAAAGACATTGATGATACTAAATTGACTCAATTGTTTGGAGTTATTGTGAATGCGGAACTTGAATCTGGATGTGATGAATATTATGGACGTCTGATTGATATTCTCGAAATATCTTTTGATCATGAAAGTTATATTGTACTGTTTAAATGTGATTGGTGGGATGTTTATAAAAAATACAAGGGATTTAAGATTGATAAGTATGGAATTGTCAGTCTGAATACACGTTTTAAACTCAACACAAATGAGCCATTTGCTCTTGCAAATCAAGTAGAACAAGTGTTCTATGTAAATGATAATACAGCAGCAGAGTGGATCATTCCTATTAGAGCACAACCGCGAGATTATTATAACATGCAAGGTGAAACAGCTGAAGATGATGCATTATATGTTGAAGAAGTTTATCAAGAAAATTTAATTGATATTCCTATTAGGGGAGAAACCATTGATGTGGATATTAGTGAAGGAATTAGCATAAGAGTATGCGAATACTTGGAGGTTTAGGTGAAGGTAACTTTCAATGACGTTTATTTTTTATCTATTTTTACTTCTAACTCTAATCTAATACGGTAGGATTTGATCAGATGGCTTCAGGTAGCGGCGCTTGTGACTCAGGTAGTGGTTTCACACTCCACAAGAAGCGGAATGCCTCTCAGCAGTCTATCCCTGAGCGTTAGACTTCTCAGGCCATTGCCTCTCAGCTCCACATCTTCATCTGCAATAGGTATGAATTTTAATTTTAGTCGTTCATTAAATTGATATTTTTATGTTTATAATTTCACATAAATGTCTTTATCATATATGTTTAAACAGGTCCATCTTCTACACAGCCTTGGGGTCGGGGACATGGCCGTCGGGGCCCAACCAAAGGTGTCACCGATGGGAGATTGGAGCAGGGTCAATGATGGAACGTGCGGGTGATCAGCGGTTACGGCGTTGGTGAGAAGGGAAGTAATTTTGTATCCCGCATGAGCGTTGTGGCAAAACTTCATTGTAAGATATGGCAGAAAAATTTTGTTACTCTTCCTGCAGCGAAACAGGCTGCAATGTTTAGAGATCTTGAGGTAACAATATTTAAAGTTAATTATATATTTGTCAATTTTGTATGACTAATTACGTTAACGATAATGTGCAGTTGATGTATCAGTGGAACCGAACTCCCGAGACAGATAGGGAGATGCTTATGCACATGACCTCAATGCATCGCAGCTGGCGCGGTGTTTTGAAGAAAAGAGTAAATGAAAATTTTCTTATGTTCATTTATAATCTATTTTTGTATTATTTTTTCTTATGTTCATATATAATGTAGTCAAACTGAAATCATTTCATAGTATTATACGAGAAAGACTTTAGCGGATGCAATTGCTTCCGTGCCGGCGGGTGTTGATCCGTCTGATTGGCAGACGATATGCGAGAAATGGAACACATCAGATGAACAAGTAAAATAATAATGAACTTTGATAATTTATGTTGATTTGTTCGATACAAATTTGACAACTAAATTTTTTTTTTCTGCAGAAAATTGTTGATCGTAATAAGAAAAATCGCTCCCATCAGTCTATGCCATATAGGCGGGGCCGGATGAGTCACTATCAATTGAAGGATGACTTTGTAAGATTTTCATTTTATTAGTAGTATTTATATATTGTTAAGTTTTTATTACTTATTTTTTTTAATATAATTTGAACAACATCGTCTTCATCAACGTGATCTCGAGCATCTTGAGATGTTCAAGATGGGTAGATGTAAGGATCTTCCAGACGGTAGTGAGCAATGGGTAGATGAGGAGAGTAGGAGTCGATATGTAAATTTTTCTATCATTTGAATTATTATTTTTAATCATTCTTATTAAATTTAATATGTATCACTAATAAGGATTTTATTTTTTTATTTTTAGGAGAGGATGATTCAATTAACCACTTCTTCTTTGGAGAGTGATGTTGAGAGTACTCCCATTTCTGCTGAGGATGCATTCGTTTCGGTTATGGGAAAAGATCGATCTGGCCGTGTTCGTTGTGCAGGAAGTCGAGAGACGTTACATACATAGTATGGACCGGGAGAAGGGTCGAGCTCTTCCTATCAACGAAAATTTGAGGAGCAAGCTATGGAGATGCAAACCATGAAAGAAAAAATCAAAGCCCAAGGGGAGGAGATGGAGTGGATGCGCAAACAAATGGCAGACATGAGCGCATTTATGAGTCGATTTCAGGCAATGCACAGTCCTACTCAGCTTAAGATAGCTGCTGTGAATGAGGACGACGTCCAAGACGAATCAAATGATGAGGGAGATGATTTTGATGGTGATGACGAAGAGTGAGCCGATGATAATTGATACATTTAGTTGTGGATGTAGAATGTAAATTTTTCGTGGATGTGTTTATTAATTTTATGTGAATGTTTATTTATGCATGTAGATGTACTTTTTTTGCGATTTCGTCAATGTGTTTATTTGAAAGTGTGAATGTGTTTATTTGTACATGTGGACGTGTTTACTTATATATGCTTGTATGTACAAGTCTGTATCTACAGGAAAAGTATATTAATTTAATATTTTATTTTATTTTGTCAGTAACTATTTGTCAGCGGCTAAGGCAGCCGTTGACAAACGTTTTTGTGCAAATATGTCTACGGCTACAAACCGTGGACATATAACACATTTGTCAGCGGCTTCAGTTGCTGACAAAATTTTTGTCAGCGGCTCGTTAGTCTTGGACAAAAGTATTTGTCAGCGGCTACATAGCCATTGACATAAAGTATTTGTCAGCGGCTTATGTTGCTGACAAAAACTTTTGTCAGCGGCTACACAGCCGTAGACAAATATATTTGTCAGTGAGTTTAGCCGTTGACAAATATACTCTTTGTCAGCGGCTGCCAGCAGTCGTTGATTTATGTTGTCTTTGTCAGCGGTTTGTATCCGTGGACATATATTCTATATGTCAGCGGCTAGAGGTAGCCGTTGACATATGTATTCTTTGTCAACGGCTTCTATCTGTAGACATATATAGCATATGTCAGCGGCTTCTTGTAGCCGTTGACAAATATATGCCAACGGGACTTTTGTCCACGGCTTTGTCAGCGACTCTATAGCCGTTGACATAAGTATTTGTCAGCGGCTCTTAGCCGCTGACAAATACTGTTTTCCTTGTAGTGTAAACAGATCAAAGGCTAAAGATAATCACTCTCATTGACTTACCTTATAGTTAACTCTCAGAATGATTCGACTGTATGTACTTACTGAAGTACAAGACAAATACATCTAAGAGATTAAGGTATAAGATCAATATGAAGTATTAGAATTTTTGATTTGATTAAAGAAACTGATAATTTAGTATATAATTCACATAAATTATTAAGAGGATAATTGTATCCTCACTCGATTAATCTTCATTGTACATCATAGCAATATGATAGAATGAGGAATTGCACCTTATTAAGATATGGTGCAATACATAATAAGATTTGCCTAATTCCTATCCTTTTGAACATAAGTATGAACATTAGATATCCATACTTTAAAGATGGTTCTAAATCAGTCAGTGTGTGTCCATATAATATATGGAAACCAAATAATTCATATGAGATGTGAATTATGAACAAACCTGATTTTAAAATCAGGTACTATCGTGATGTGAATTTGTGAATGTCTAAAGAGTTTGGACACTACAGTTATTAGCTAGGCGATAATGAAATAATTGTTGTCCTGAAAGCTATCTTCTATGAAGAGGAATATATCCTCAGAGAAGACAGTGGGAGCTGATAAAAGTAGAAGATGTTCTATATTCACAAATTAACATAAGATTATTAGATAATCTTTAGTTGTTTGGATCCACTCATGACACACATCAGAGAGCTTCATAGATTTTTTGAGATTCTCTCAATGACTAGAAGGATATGTTTGACATATCAAATTTAGCAAGATGAGAGGAGCTCAAAATAGATTATGATCTAAAATCTATGATAATGATGCTCTCTGTCATTACAACTTTGAGATTGATAAGTTTATTAGAATTCTACTTATCTATACTGCCAATCATGAGATGATGACAGTTGCATATTAAAAGCGTCCACTCAATGTGATTGAGGTAAAGATGTATATGATACACCTTTAAAGCTTTTAAAATGTCCAAGAAGCAAGTTGTGATTTCAAAAGATTATTTTGAATCAGACTAAAACTTCTCGAAGTTGTAATAAGAGTTTTTGACTTAATTGTTAGATATTACGTGGTCATTAAGAATGATCACGGACTGTATGTGTTCAAAGAGGATGGTGGGAGCACGATCGCTTTAGTAATGCTTTATGATAATAACATCAAATTCATTAAGAATGACTTTAGGATGTTACTATTAGTGAAAGCATTGTTAACCATATTTTCTCCATAATAAGTTTAGTTATAATATCCCACGTATTGGAAATACGAATTTATTAAGATAGATTGGTGGGGATATTATATTGACCTGTATGTCAAGATGTTTGGCATAAATTTCATAACAAATCTCAATTGTTGAGATATGAAATTTATTCCTTTAAAGAAAAGGTTCCTTAAAGGATACATGAGTGAAATGCATCATTAAACGCTTGAGAAGTGCTAAGGATGTATTCACGTATATGGAGAGGTTGATTTGAAACTATGAGGTCACACTGACTCAAATTTCAAGTCAAATAATGGATTCAACCTTCTAGTAAAAAGGAATGGATTGGAATGGTTCCAATCCAGAACTCGATATTAAGGTGACGACATGAATAAGTGATACTGTTATTAGAACAGTATGGATGAAAAGGTTCATCCCTGAACTAGATGTAATTCTAAAAGGTCTCTGATACCATCCCATTGTTATAGGACAACAGTGGGACCAATCAATTTTGTGGTCGAGCCATGGTCTCATCAGAAGTTGCAGAATATTTTGAGGCTCTTTTACAAGTTCAGAGACAAAGGATAAATAGGAAATAACATAATGGAAAATATTCCATCTATAGATAATTTAGCAGATCCCTGACCAAGTCTTAGTCACAAACTTTTTGTGAGCATCACCCAGATTTGATGGAGATCAAATGCGAAAGTGATTGGCTTGAGTCAAAGTGGGAGATTGATGGATATATGTGTCCTCTAAGACAATCATAAGGCACATATTTCAATCTGGTTCACTATTAAATGACGTTAAATTCATTATATAGATTGGCATATTTATATTTGCGCATAATGAAGTCCATTAATATGTGCAATAGTCATCAGATTATGATGAGATCATAATAATGAGACTGATGACTTATAAACACATATTCTCAATTGTTCCTAGTCGTAGGATGTTTGAGAAGGACATCAAACATCCGGTTAGACTAGTACAGGTTATTCTAGCTCATATGATGAGGGTGACTGATCTCGTTGGTTACTCGTATGGAGACACAATGGTAAACCTGTAGGTGCTCATTGGGGAATGAGTTCACTGAACTGATCCGACATGAATCGCCGAATGGTAATTTACCTGACTATCAATCGGCTTGATTCATCGTCATAGTGGCATGGTTGATCCTTGGACTTGAGACACCAAAGACACCTTGTCGGTGGACTTCTGGACTTTGACCTTGACCTACGAATCCCTATCAATGGGATCTCTAATAGTCAAGGATCGGGTCCAGCGGAAGACCTTCGAAGGTGATTGTGTGTTCAATAAAGGATCGTTCGTTCTCAAGTAACTGGAGAGAGAATGCTCTAGAATAGATCCACAAGAGTCTTTGGCCAGAGCGGAGTCTGATTCAAGTGAGTGGACCATCTAGGGTTTGACAGTTGACCATACCCTAGGTTAACTCGAGAGCATTGTGCAAACGAAGGATTATAGCCACGTGGTAACTGTGGACGGACAGGTTCCATGAGTGGGTTGCTGAACCCCATTGCCTTCCGGGATCATGCGGTGTTACTTGGCACCCAACTTGATCAGAAGTCCGACCGAATTTACATGCGATGTTAATTTGGTTAAGTAATTAGTTAATATCTAGATATTAATTAATTACTATAAGTCAATAACTAGTTATTGGACTTAACGGGCTGAAAACCGGACTGGTAAATAGGCCTAGAGGGTCACACGTAATAAGATTCTCAGTCGGTGGTACATAAGTGGGATTTATATTAACTCGGGGATTTTTGTGAAAAGTCGCGCCGACTTAATATATATACGCGCTATTGAGAAACCCTGGGCCAAGCTCTAGGATTTTCCCTTGCTGTCCATCATCCCTCCTTTCTCTCTCCTCCTCTGGGCGCCCCGTTCGAGGCGCCGGGATTGTCTCCGTCTCTGCCGCGCGTGATTCCCGAAAGTCGGGAATTCCCGTCGGCGGGTTTTCAGCAATCGTTGCGGCGATGGATCTTCAGCGAGCGAGCTGATACGGACGAGGGATCGAGGATGAACCACCACGGAGGATCGCGTGGATACCGCTGGAGGCCGGACGCTTGTGCGGCTCGCGGCATCGCCTCGACGTAACCGAAACGGAAGCGGATTCGAATCCGCACACGGTAATCAGATTATTCCCGTTAGTTTTCGGTTTTAGTTTTTCATTCCGAATCGGATAAGCAGACATCAGGCGGGATAAATTTTGTTTGTGGTTTCCACTGCGTTCTTAACGTCCAGCCCAGATCCCAACACCTAACAAGATGGTCATCCGGATCACGAGTGTCGTCGTATCTCTTCAGTGACAGCACGCTGAAGCAATGCGGCAGGGGTGCCTTAAGAACACGTCGGGTAAAGCACGACCGGATGCCATCTCCATCTTCTAAGCTGGCATCCCGATCATGCTAGAGTAGCCTTTCTACGCGCTCCTCCAACCTCCGAACGTGATCTCTACTGGTAGAGCGCTTGGAACGATGGTGACCTCCTCAAGAAATCTGCCTACTCTAAGAAGTAGAGGACCCTGAGGAGGGTTCAGAAGACCTCCCTCGAAAGCGCCTCTCCCTCGTCCGCAATGAGCGTGGCGCTCCTAGGAGGCCAAGGTGGAACTGTTGGAGGAGGTCGAAGACCGAGGGCACTGGTGACGACCTTTGTCTAACCGCTGCCGTGGTCACCCTCAGCTCACCTGATCGGTTAACTGACGGTTCTCAAGCTGTTGATGTTCCGTACGTGGACCTTGGGGTCTTCATGAAGCTTGGGAGCTGGGAGGGGCAGCTGGTTGGAGCTCTTGTTGTGGATTGGTTGGCTCAGCATCACCCACTCAGAGGCCTTCTACCTGATTGAGTCTCTCTTCCATGCGCCACAGTAGTGCTATCACAACTGGGAGTTCTCCTTACTGGAGATCCCTCGGTGGAGCTATGTGTCTGACCCCACTGGGAGCGATGCCGGGTGCCAAAGGCATGTTGGCCTGAGCGGCCGGGGCTTGGACATGTGGAGGGACAGTAGGAACGACTACCGATTGAGGAACTGGCTGAACATCGATTGGCAGAGTAGTTAGGTTCATGGGGAGGGCACGTTTAGAGCGGTTTGTTGTTCCTCCTTGACATGGTTTTTTGTTGTTTTTCCATAGATGGCACCAAAGAATGTTAGGTTGGAGGTTCGTCCAATCTGGATCGGGCAGCTGAAACTCCAACTAATAAAAATCTCCCCCCGCTCCTGCAATATAGACACTAGGTTAGATGACATGACTTGAGTCTCCCAATCCCATTCTACCATCTGAAAAGCTTAGGTGGGGGTTGTCTCTCTCATTAAATGCACGTCAACATCATGTGTGTCAGCATATATAAGGAGGTCATATTCAAAAATAAAAAAAATATTTACCTTTCAGACTACTTTTTCGAGAGTATGGGCTATGCTCTCAAGAGTATGATCGAAATCTCAACAGTACAATTATGCTTTTGGCGGGTAATCTTTTTTCTTCTTTTGAATATGATTCTTCCATGTGTGTTGACACGCAGGTGATGTTGGCACACATGTAATATGAGAGGCAACCCTCATGTAGGCTTTCCAAGTGGCAGAATGGAGTTGGGGGTTCAATCCAAGTCACCTCATTGAACAATATTGTTCAAGCATTTTGCTTGGTTTCACCATGTTATGTATAATTTTGAATAGTTTGGGTTCTCGACTAACTAAGTGAATGAATTTCAAATTGTGAAAACAAAAAGTTATATAAATATTTAAGTCGTTCTTGATGGCTCAAGAATCAAATGAACTAGAGGTTGCTTAAAATGCTTTAATTGGCAATTTTCTCATACTTTATCATTTCGCAATATCAAAAGGACAAAATAGGAGTTCATTTAAAGTGAATAAAAAGTTAATAAATGTAAGGGCCTTCCAATAAATCAAGAACGAGCTAATACGAGGTTTTTGATAAAATTATGAGTTTGTGAAAGAGTAATTCTTAGCCTTGTCTATTATACATATATAATACGTGTGGCTTGCTAAAAGATTAAATAGAGAAATACCGCATTTTGCTTGGATATAAATGCTTTTTACAATACCAACCCTTCGCAGAATCCACGTCATCCTTGAACATGTCAATCGCCAACACCGACTCCCCAAGTTCACAACTGAGAATCCAAAGCAGCAGGAGTCCATGGCTTTTGAGTTCCAAGTGATGGAATCCAGTGGGTACCACCTGGTCAGTACCACAGGATTTCCAGAAGTTATCCTCAAAGTTTGTTTAGAGAGCTGCAACTGAGAAGGCATCTGCACGGGCCAATGAAATAGAGGATTTTTATATTCCTAAGGTTTTGTTGGTGCGACACCCCTACAGTTATCATATTGATTGCTATATTTCTGAAATTCAAATAAAACATTTAATCATACTTTTTCAAACAATTGTCTCTGAGGATATGTTCTAATACTGTTAAATGAAATCAGTTGATTATGGTTTCGTATTTAAGCTAGAGACACGAAGGTAAAAGTACAATCCATTTTAGGGATACAGTAGTATATGTAGTGAATTTAAGAAGATAAAGTTTCCATCTTTTCTGATCTGCAAGCGGAGAGGAAACAGATATATATTCCATGTACCTTGGTGCGCTATGACTTGCTTTGCATCTTATTATATGGTTAGAGACCAGAAAGATTTATCTTGATTACTAAATCTTCTTACGAGAAAAAATTAATTCAGTGCATCCACTAAATCTTCTCTTCTCAATAGTTGATGAAATGCAAGTAAAGGATGGGTCTACAAAAACTTCGTCTTAACCATTTCTTGTTCCTTCACCCCGACTTCTTTTAATCAGATATAGCCAGATCATGCACGTATAGGAATCCTTTCCAAGTGTATCCATGTTATAATAGGGATAAAGACTTGGTGAGTAGTGCCCAAATCTAGTCTATGTTTCTCTTATCGGCTTGATTAATTGAACAGCCTGCGCCTCTTAAAAGAAAGATACTTGGCACAATTATTCCTATGACTTGGAACGTATCTTTCAAAAAGCAAGAAATCTTGTAATTGATCCTCTTAAGAAATATCTTTCAAAAAGCAAGAAATATTGTAATTGATCCACTTAAGAAATATCTTTCAAAAGGCAAGAATCCCGTAGTTGATCCATTCAAGAAGTCTCCAATTTATATCTATCCAACGGTCAAAACAAATCTTCTGAATTGATTGGTAATTAGTGTCCACTTATCCACCCAGGGGCACAGAGCTGAAAGGAGACTGTAGCTATATAAAGTTTGGCCGCAGCAGCAACACCAGCACCAGCAGCAGCAGCTAGCACTCTCCTTGATCAGCTGAAGGCACTTGCTAATTGGCTCTCTTCCTCAACTCCTCTGCCACCCTTCAGCCCACAGCTGCTCCCGCGAAGGAAAAAACCAAGGCAACCAAATGAACGTGAGAATGTTATATCTAGCAAACTATTTTTCCTAGTAGATTTCTACCAAAATCCTTTGTTATTGGTGGAGCAGATGTTGGGTGCCACTTTTGGGAGGCCAGTGGTGGGCCTACTGCTACAGCTAACATCTATTCAGAGTGTTCACAAATGCCACAGTAGTCTTTAGACTTTGGGATTGAGATATATTTTTTAATTCCTTGTTTTATTTCTTTTAATTTTATTAGTGCAAGATTTATAAAAAATAAGAAACTATTTTTACAAATTTTTATTAAACCACTTTTCTCCTATCATAATAATCGAATAAAAAAAAATTAGTTAGGAGAAATATAAATGATAATAGAGAAATCATGGAATTAAATTGTCTAACCATTCATTTGGAAATGTGATTAGATTACGGATTATATTGATAAATACCACAGTTCTATTTAATTTTAAAAAGTACATGGATTTTTCATAATGATGTTTATGATCAAAATTTCATTTAGATGTTTTATGGAGCATGAACTATAGATGTATAACTTTATTCTAATGTCTTTCATTCTTTAATATAAAGAGACAGGCTTTAATACTCTTTCATGTCATTCCTTTAAACCCCTCTCCTGTCCACCACACACACAAAAAAGAATTTTTTAGTAGATTTTGAGAAAAATCTTTTTACTCTTGTGTTTACCTCTCTTCTATCTCAAAAATCTATGTACTCTTTAAGATGAGATACTTTTGTATCATTTAAAAAAAATAATTGACGGAGATCACTGCTAGAGTAATGGGATTTTTAAGAAAATGTCTAATTCAAGGGTTTTTTTCACAAAATCACAGGTGGTTGTTAATATAAAATTCAAAAGAACACCCAATCCTATTCAGCCATATAAGATGAATAAGAGTGGAGAAGAAATCCTGTCATTCAAATATTTCCCATTGTTGGATTCTAGCATGTTACGGCTTTTTGTTCTTGTTATGTTTTTTTGCTTACTTAAAAAATTAAGTGTTATCTGAATATTTTTTTTAGTTATTATTAGTCTCTTATAAAGGAGATAATCTTAAGGTGCATATATGACACTTGTCTTTTTAAAATAACAATGAATATGATAAGAGCATAAAATTGTGGTATTTTTCTAAATGGCTTCGGTTTTAAATGATGTGCTTACTTTAGATTTTGTTTACTTATCTGCATTGCTGTCCGTTGTCCCCTTTCCAGGGCGCCCCAGACGTGGGATGCTCACGCCGCCGAATCGGCAAGCCCAAGGTGGTCTTCGTCATGGGCACCACCGGCACCGGCAAGTCCAAGCTCGCCGTCGACCTCGCCACTCGACTCTCTGGCGAGGTCGTCAACTCGGACAAGATCCAGCTCCACGACGGCCTCCCCATCCTCACCAACAAGATCACCGCCGAAGAGGCCGCCGGCGTCCCCCACCACCTGATAGGTGTCATCGCCTCTGATGCCGACTGCACGGCCGCTGACTTCCGACGCATGGCATCCTCCGCCGTGGCAGCGATCGCTGCCCGCGGGCACCTGCCCATTGTCGCAGGCGGGTCGAACTCGTTCATCGAGGAGCTAGTCGACGGTGACGGTGGGCGATTCCGGGCGTCATATGACTGCCAGTTCCTCTGGGTTGACGTAGCGCCCACTGAGCTTTACCGGTCGGTGGCGGCCCGTGTCGATCAGATGGTGGAGGGCGGGTTGCTCGACGAGGTCCGGATGGTGTTCCAGCCTCAGGATGGGGACTACTCGAGGGGCATACGCCGTGCGATTGGTGTGCCGGAGATGGACGCGTACCTGCGTCTGGATGCAGACGCAGACAGCACGCTGCGGGCGAGCACGCTTGAGGCGGCCATCGATGCGATCAAGGCCAATACATGGGAGCTCGTCCTCCGGCAGCTACAGAAGATAGACCGGCTGCGGACGCTGCCGGGATGGAAGATGCACCGGCTCGACGTGACGGAGATGTTCACAAGACGCGGCGAGGGGGCTAAGGACGCTTGGGAGGACGTGGTACTGAGGACTGCGCTAAAGATCGTCAGAGGCTTCCTGTCTAGCTGCGGTGGTGAAGCTGAGAGACTGCAACAAGGAGACGTTTTCCTTTCTCGGCTGCTTAGTAGTCGTGAGGATGCGACTACTTCCATTTGTAGCTTGTCACTGCTTCCTGTTGAATGCTGCGAGAGTGCACATATGTCGTAAACTGTGAATTGATGGAGCTGTTGAAGCTTTTGAATTGTTGCATTGCAGAGCCATGCTTTGGTCGTTTATCTTTAGTTTTATTCATTTGATTACAAGTTCTAACTGACTCTTTTTCCGCCCTTGTTTCATGCGTGAACTCGGATCATATTTACATATTTACATGCATCATATTTACATGAACTCGGATCCCTTACTGATTTTGGAAACATAATGAGAGTTTTTCAAAAACAAAATAGTTTTTAATTCCTCAAAAATCTCATGTTTAACTCTAATCCATGACAGCCATGGCAAGCTGCTGCATCCTAGCTTCCCCCTCACCATCATCCCTATGACGCCATCGCCACCTAGGTGCACCAGTGCACATCGTGGAGCACACAGAACAACTAGGCCCCTGCCACTCCATGCCCCCTGCCACCACACGTTGTGCATATGCGTGTATGCATCCGAAGTTGCAGACACGCAGCTGCTCGCAATAGTCATTATGTGCAGGATCTTAAAATATGACACGGGCATCGCCAGCAATGACAAAAAATTAATGTTGTGCTACTTGTTATCATCCCATGTTTAAGTCATCCTCCATCCCATAATCAACAACATACCACATATCCATCCGGTTAAAAAAAATCATGTTAGCTGCTAATGAACTAATGGTGGAAGTACTTAATCCAGACTTTACGGATGTAAGAAGATCGTTGTAAATAAAAGTGAGTTTATATTGCCACTATTAAACCAAAACAGTCAACACATAAATCAAAAAGTAAATCTATTTATGTTCCAACGACAACCAAGTCCAATAACATCCAAACAATAGCCTTAGTAAAACTAAAATGTAGAATGGTCAATCAAAAGCTAAAGCCTAAGGCCAATTTGGGGCCCATGTGTGCCAACTCTAGAATGATAATCAAATTGCCATCTTGATCAGTCTCGCTGATGAGAAGAGGATGCTCCATCGTCTAATCTGGATGATCCAACCTAAAAATAAAAGAAATTAAGTATATGAAAAAATAAAGCCAACAAATTTGTAGGGCTTCTACCGGTTACCAAATTAAATAAGAATAAAAGTATGGAAAGAAATACCATATCAACAATCCATCATCACAAAATTTGTGCTTGGAAATAAAATCCATCCGTGTCAATATTTATTTGACTTATTATTCATAGACAAAAAAAATGTCCATTTGTTAACTCACCGAGACATTTGGTAAAATGCTTTCTAATAATTCTAGCTGTGTTTGCATCTCTCTCTCTCTCTCTCTCTCTCTCTCTCTCTCTCATGCATCGCTTCTAGTTGCTCCTTTGCATTCTGAAGCTCAAATGGGTGTTTTGGAGCTCAATTGAAAGTTGTCTGGCATTACTATTAGACATGAATTTCCATTTTTTCCCCCAAGTACTGCTCTTGACCATCCTAGGCCACGACCTCTCTCATACCCTCCATGATGTCCATTATATACCACATCCAAGATAGGGAATAATATGGATGTCTCTAAACTATTTGCGATATTCTTTTTAACGCATGTTGCTATAACTTTTTCATAGATTTCAAATAAAATCACATGAATAATAATAATAAATGATGAATTATATATTGTGAGCTCATATGTCCTTACACACATATCACGAGTGTATTCATCTGAAAAATCCCTACTTTTTCTTTGATAAACCATGATATATGCTCCAAGAGTTGTAATCGGATCCCAATTTCTCACATTGTATTCAAATTAAAAATGATGAAATTTAATTATAAACCTTGAGATATGCCAGCGGCTAATCCTCTCATCAGGAGCCTTCTCACACACTTGTTCGGGAGCTCCTTCCCCATATTAAAGGGTTTTCAGTGAGTACCGCCACTCGCTTTTTTTTTTTTTGTATCGAAGCTTTACAATCTATCATATTCACTGGCATCCCATCATGATGAACAAAATCATATTCTGCCTGCAAATTAAATTATCAATGTGTAATAGATAAGAATATGTGATTAGAAAAGTAATTATCTTACCGTTATGTCTCTCATCACATCATTGAAGCTTTGCTTCGATTGTTGATTCCACTCTTTGTGAGGTGGGAAATAACTATACGTTCGTGCGTAGAGTCCAAGAACTAAGGCAAGCTTTGATGTAGGTTCTCCAACTAGTTGGCCATCAACAATCAAACACTTCCATTTCTCCTCTTTGGGAGGATTAGCCGTTGTCTTTTGAATTGGACCTCTAGTTCTTTTTACTGTAGGCGTTGGTACATTAAAAGAATCTATATGGCTAGACTCACTTTCATGCATTTGCTCAGACTGTGCCTCTAATACTTCATTTGATAAGTGAACTTAGCACTCAACTTCCCTAATGGAATTTAGAGGACTTGATTGTTGCTCTTCCTGAGTTCTAGTGACTGTAGCAGTAAATGTGCTATGGCATAAGCTAGAATAACTTCTCTTCATTAGAACATATGAAAATATAATGAAGCCTTTGAAGATATGAAAAAAAAATTGTATACTAGACATTTTTTTATATATACATGGCACTAACAAACATGTTCTATGTTGAATTATTTGATCTTTATGGAGATCCACATGAAATTCACTGCTTTGAGTACCTATAAGAAAATTAAAGAATTTGAGATAAACAAATCAATTATAAAAATTTCTACACAAGCTAAATCAAAATAAAGGTGCTTGTGTAAGTAAGTGTCAATTAGTAAAGGATGAATACAAATTTGAGCCTTGCCTTTTCTTGCTCCTTCTGAGTAATTACTAGGAATGCCTAAAGGCGCACTTGGTGCATGCCTACTTTGTCATTTTCCTTCTCCTGCCACATATAAAATTGATTATAAGTATACTATATGTGTAATGCATTTCTTCAAAAAGGATAATGATACTAACCTGCAACTGATGATGTGTTACGATGAGCTCTTTGATCACGACTATCCACATGTAAGGCATTGTAATGAATGCCTACTAGAAAATAACACAAGATTATATTGGTGGATTTATACTGAAGGATTGAGGATTCGGGTTTAGTTTTCGGGTCGGTTTCGGGCCGGATCCCCTGGTTTGGGCCCTGATGGGTCTGGGGAATGCCTTCTGAATGACGTCTAGGGTGCACGACGCGTTTATAATGGCGTCTTGCTATGTGGACGCCATTTAGCTAGGTTGTTGTTGTACAACGTGGGCGCCACATGGGCTGACTTCAGGCCGCGAGAGTACGGCCTCGATCTTGTCGTCTGAACGGCGTCCTTGATGGACGACGCCATTCAGAGTACGACCCTGGTCTGTCAGAGTACGGCCCATCATGTCAGCTGATAGGCGTCTTCCTAGCACGACGCGTTTTAACCTGTTTCAGATTGACCCCGCGAGCCTTCCCTCCTTTCTCTCATTCTCTCCTTCTCACTCTCTCTCTTCCCTCTCTCCGCCCCCTCCGTTTCCCTCATTCCCTTTCCCTTCCCTTTCTTCCTCTTCCACCACTCCAACACCTCTCTACCTCTCACCACTACCACCACCACTTCCTTCGCGGCACTTCACTCTCCGGGCGGCGGCCGACGTCCCGGCAGAGTGACGACGTCCTCGGAGGTACCGGCGGCGGTCTGCGGTGCGGCGGTTCGGCGGCACGGAGCCAGGAGGAGTTTAAGTAACCGGTAGGGGGATGAACCTTGCATGTAATGTGGTTATTTCATCCGTATTTCCCATTGTGAAACATGAGACATGTATGGAGTTTGGGGTAGAATAAGCATGTTAAGGGGGTTTCTTAGTACAAATGGCCATTTTTATGAATGAGGATTTGTGGGTTTTACGTGGTGAATCGGTTTCCCCTCTTCATTTCCTGTTTTGGAGTGTTTTTGGGGTGATTTTGGGGTGAAAGGGGACCCTCGGGTTGAGTTGCAGAAACCAGGTTTTTGGCTCTAAATGACGTTTCTCTTGGACGACGCCATTCAAAATGGTGACGAGCCAGCACGACGCCATTTAGGCAGAAATGTCCCAGAAGCAGTTTCTGTTAGATTAGATTTCTGTGTTAAATGGCGTCTAGGGACAGCGACGCCTTTCAAACAGTGGCTTCCCAGGATGACGCGTTTTAAGTGAATTAACCGTAGTCTGTCTCTGTTTCTGTCGCTATCCGGTGACTAGGGACAGCGATGCATTTTAAAAGACGACGACTAGGCACGACGCCTTTTAGGCCATATTCTGAGGCCGAGTTTATATGAACCAGTTTAGGATGCTTGAATGGCGTCGGCTACGGGCGACACGATTCAATGCAGAACCACAATAATTCATAATATTAATATGTGCTTACACTGTTAGATAGTTCAATCAATGCATGCTTTAAATTATACATCGAGGCCGAGGATTTCTAAGTGATCGGGATCGCATCGTGCGTGCTTGTGGTTATACGCTTGTGGAGCTGGAAAATTTGTGGTTTGCGTTTGTCACCATGTGCCGAAGTGGGAGGACCTTGGTGTCTGTGTGGCATTGTTACCGTACCGGTGTGGGAGGGGTACATGTTGTGTTTCACCTATGGCTGGGGGAAGCAGAACCACCTAGAGCCAGTTTGGCCGGAGTAGCTAGCATGCTATTCGAGGGGTTACTGTTTGGTCTCAACGGGTCGGTGCTTTCCTAGTTTGTCGTGACAGCTTCGGGCGCGTTTCTTGCTATGGAGCTGGGTGTGGTGCTGTTGGAGTTTTACCCTTTCGCCACTGGGCCTGATGTAACCTGTGATATCAAGCTTACGAGTGGTACCCTTCGTCCTTTAGCCTGACGTGACCCGGGAGGTTAGGGTCACGGGTAGTCCCTATAGCTTTGGCTTGACGGGGGTTTCGCCGGTCCCCAGGGCCCTCTTGAAGCGCCAAGGCCTGGTGTTGAGAGAAGTCCGGTCGATAGGACAGTAGTCTAAACTGCTTGTGTGCATACGTAGCTGGGCGGTGGTGGTTCACTAGTCCCAATTAGTCCTAGTTTGACTCACTGCTTCACCCTACGGTGCCCGAAACACCGTAGGGGTGGACAGGTGTGAGCGTTGGTGGTGTTGTGAGGCGACGTTTGTCCGCGGTCGACAGTGTGGTTTGATCGCTTAGCCAGATCCTTGGTTATGAGTTATGGTATTGTGTTGGGTTATTCAAATTGCTTAGAATTGTGCCTGTTGCATTGCTATTACGTATGTTTCGTATCAGGTTTAGGGAGATGTGTTTACTGCTTTATTTAATTGCCTTCATTCTATATTATTATACTTGTGGGTGCGTGAGTGGGAGGCGGGGGATCGGATGATCCCTACTGAGCCCAATTCTGGTGTGGCTCACTCCCTGCGGTTTCAGGTGTAGACTTCTTGGCGAGTGGCGGCGTGTGGTGTTCTCTTTGGTGTGCAGACCAGCAGCTATCTCAATTTCGGGGTATGCCCCGATGTTGTTGTACTTTACTTCTGCCTATACTTATTTAATTCTTTGGACCATGTAATTATTGTTGGACTGTGTACGGACATTATTAATTTCCTTCCTGCGCACTTTTATTTTCCTTGAAGTCCATGTGATTGTTATATTTAGCCTTGTTTAACGCTTACTCCTCCAGATGTGTTGTATGAGATCCAGGTGTGAACCCGTAGATAATGATCCGATACCCATTTAGTTATCGGGTTTCCGATTATAGGGTGGCGGGTCGTTACAGATGGCATCAGAGCTCAGTCTGGTCGAGTATGTGGTAAACTTTGTTAGATATCATAGTCCAACAATAAGTACGAGTCTGTACAGGCGAGGGCTGCTCGTATAGATTGATAGGTTTTGACGTGCTTGTTTCGATTTTTGTGTTCGTGGGGTAGTAATGGCGCCGAAGAGGAGAGTTCCGTTGGCTCGTGGTACGGGAGCAGACGATGGTAGTTCGGGGGCAGAGGGGCATAATGTGGATCGTTTCATGGAAGCTATGATTGGGGCGATGTCTAGATACCAACAGGGAGATAGTGGTGAGGGATCCAATTCCCGAGGTGGTCAGTCCACGATGATGGAGCAGTTCTTGAAGTTGAAGACCCCTTCTTTCACAGGTCAACCAGTCCCAGACGAGGCAACTCATTGGATTAAGGAAGTGGAGAAAGCATTTGATGTTCTTGAATGTGCTGAGAATGACAAGACCTTGTTGGCAACCTACTTGTTGAAGGACGATGCTTATGATTGGTGGGTTACTATCAAGATAATGATGTTTTCGGATAGGTCCTTGAGAGAGATCCCTTGGGAGGTATTTGTGAGAGAGTTTAGTGGACAGTACTTTCCGAGGCACGTTTTGTAACGACTCGCCACCCTATAATCGGGGATCCGATTACTAAATGGGTACCGAATCATTAATTTGGAACCAAACCAGGATCTAAGTAAGTCTGGGAAACAAATAATAAACTAAGCTAAACATTCACATCGCATTGAATTGAAAAGGAAAAGCAGGAATTAAAGTTATTACAATGCGACTCGATACAGCAAATAATTACATACTCCAACAGAAAAGAAATAATTATACATACAGGTCAGAAATAAAGATAACAACTACGTCGGGGCATATCCCGGAACAACAGCTGACGGCGCTCAACACACAGCCGCACACCCCTCGCTAAGTCTGCCTGGAGTCCTCACCTGAAAACCGCAGGGGTGAGTCTCAACAAAAAGACTCAGTAGGGATCCTTCGATCCCCACTGCCCACACACCCACAAGTGCAAAGTACAACGGAGATATAGTAACCAAGTAAAGCAGTAATTACTACACCTAAATCTCAAAATGAATCACATGCATTCGAAGTATAATTAACATGCATAATTCCAATTTATCAGGGAACCCGTAATCAGCGTATCCTCAAAACACGTCAACCACACAACGAAAGTGGAAAACACCGACCCGCTGAGACCAAACAATAACCCCTCGGATAGCACGCTGGCTACCTCGGCAGTTACTCCTTCCCCCAGCAAACACTGACCCGCTGAGACCAAACAGTAACCCCTTGGATAGCACGCTGGCTACTCCGGCCCAACTGGCTCAGGTAGTTACTCCTTCCCCCAGTACAAGTGACACTCCACAGGTACCACTTCGACACCGGTACAAGCTAGCTAACCCCGGGGTTCACCAGGTGACCCTCTCTCACTAGGCATCACCACGCCACTGCTCCCATCAGCGCTGTGTCCCTACCGCATCGACACAGGGTGTCAAACGCTACAACTGTCACTCTAGGTCCACAGTAACACAAAACACGGTACAGTGTGATCCGGTCACGAATAATCCATCATTATCGAGTAGATTTAAGGCATGCATTTAACCAACTATCTAATAGTGTAAATACATTTTACTGGCATGGATTAGTGTGATTCTGTCTTGAATCGCGTCGCCCAAGGCCGACGCTATTCAAGCACCCTAAACTGGTTCATGAAATACCGGCCTCAGAACATGGCCTAAAAAGGCGTCGTCACAGGTAGCCGCCTTTTAAAACGCGTCGCCCTCCCTCGTCGCCTATTCGCAACCGAAGACAAGGACAGGCAACGGTGGATTCCTCTTAAAACGCGTCGTCCTGGGAAGCCGCCTTTGAAAAAGGCGTCACTATCCTCAAACGCCATTCATGCCAGAATCCAAAACTTGCAGGAAACCTTAGTCAGGGTGATTTCTGCCTAAATGGCGTCGTACTGGTCCGTTGCCATTCGAAATGGCGTCGTCCAGGTACGACGTCATTTAACACCATAAATCCAGACTGACAGAACCTCAAACAGGAAGATTTCTGCCTAAAAGGCGTCGTACTGTCCCGGCGCCATTCTAAATGGCGTCGTCCAGGTACGACGTCTTTTAGCGCCAGAAATCAGGTTCTGTACTCAGCCCGAGGGCTCCCTTTTCACCCCCAAATGCCCCAAAATCAAACCAAACGGAGGAGGAAGAGGGGCAAGCTAAACCATCACAAACCCACATTCGCAGAAACTCCCATTCCCATCAAGAAAAAAGCCCCTAACATGCTCATTCTACCCAAAAAAAAACCATAGATCCGTAGCATGCTTCAAGCGGAAGAACATGGTTTTAAAATAAAACACTACGGGAATCGTCACCCTACCGGTTACTTGAATTCCTCCAAGCTCCAAGCCGTCCACCCGTCTCGCCCCACGCCGCCGCCGGTACCGCCGAGGTCGTCCTTACTCCACCGGGACGTCGGCCGCCGTTCGGAGAGTAAACGCCGCGGAGGAAGTGGTGGTGGTAGTGGTGGGAGCTAAGTGGTCGATGGAGTGGAGGGAAAGACGAAGTGGTGGGAGGAAAAGAGGGAGGGGAAGGGGGCGTCACCGGAGTCGCCGAAGGAAGGGAGGAGGGAGAGAGGGAAGGAAGAAAATGAGGGAAAAGAAGGAGGGCTCGCGGGGTTAACCAGAGACTGGCTAAAACGCGTCGATATGTACGGACGCCTATCAGTTGACATGACGGGCCGCTCTGACAGAACTCTGAAACACGTCGCCCAACCAAGACGCCGTTCAGGCGACACGACAGGGCCGTACTCTGACAACCCAGGGTCGCAGTCTGAAAGACGTCGTCCCTCGCGGACACCGTTCAGACGACACGACAGGGCCATACTCTCGCGGCCCAAAGCCAGCCCACGTGGTACCCACGTGGCACAAACTAAAAACGCGTCTGCCGAGATGGATGCCGTTTAAACCGCGTCTCGAGGGCTCGACGCGAAACATAACCAAGTCTCAGCCCCACTAGGGCCTGGACTACAGGGTCCGACCCCGAAAACCGGATCCGAAAGCCTCAGTCCTTACACGTTTGGAAGGCCAAGGAAAGGGAGTTTATAGAATTGGTGCAGAATGATATGTCAGTTCTAGAATATCAGATGAAGTTTGTGGCTCTTGAAAGATTCGTTCCACACATATCTGAGCATGAGGAACATTGGACAGAGAGATTTGTGGATGGACTCCGGTATGATCTGAGGGCAATGGTGGCATCTCATTGTTGTAGAGATCTGGCATCAACAGTTCGGTGCGCAGCAGCGGTGGAGACTTAGTTCCAACAAATGACGAAAGAGTTGGAGCGATCAGCACAAGGGAAGCAACAAGGCAAGAACAAATCAATAGTCTTTTCGACAGACGGTTCGAGTTCCTTTGAGTTCGAGTTCCAAGAGATGCTTTGTGACGAGGATGAAGACGGTTCGGTTCAACAGATGCAGACTGTGGCTAGTAGACAGCAGGAAGCGAGACAGGATGCGGTGGATTATTGTCCTCGTTGTGGTAGGCATCATGGCAATCAGATGTGTCCATTGGTCACTGGTAGCTGTTTTGGCTGTGGTAGGAAAGGACATCTTGTGAGGAACTGTCCCCAGAAGAATAAGACAGGTCAGGAGCCGAGTGGTAAGTAAAAGCCCGGGACCTAGAGTGGTGTTGTGTGTTCTCTTAGTAGAGGTCCGAGATGCTGGGCTAGATGAGTACTTTTATCTTGTCTTATTAGGTAGTAGTGGTGAACTCTTATGGCACTTTTTATGTATTTTGGACATGGTGGAGAATCAATTTTGTAATATGTGCCTTGTAAGGTTAATGTATGGTTATTTCGGTCTATCAGTTTGGCAGAATCGTGGAATATAGTTAACTTGGTATTGATTTGACTGATCAGTTGTGTGGAGCCCCATGTAAGAGTGTGATCGGTGAGGGCGATTGATGTGATCCGTGTTACCGGCATGGAATTGTTGTCGGTGGTTATCGTTTGAGCGGTTGCAATTTCGAGGACGAAATTCTTTTAAGGGGGGGAGTATGTAAGGATTGAGGATTCGGATTCAGTTTTCGGGTCGATTTCGGGCCGGATCCCTGGTTTGGGCCCTGATGGGTCTGGAGAATGCCTTCTGAATGACGTCTAGGGTGCACGACGCGTTTCGAATGGTGTCTTGCTGTGTGGATGCCATTTAGCCAGATTACTATTGTGCCACGTGGGCTGACTGCGGGCCGCGAGAGTACGGCCTCGGTCTTGTCGTCTGAACGGCGTCCTTGATGGACGACGCCATTCAGAGTACGACCCTAGTCTGTCAGAGTACGGCCCGTTATGTCAGCTGATAGGCGTCTTCCTAGCACGATGTGTTTTAACCTGTTTCAGATTGACCCCGCGAGCCTTCCCTCCTTTCTCTCATTCTCTCCTTCTCACTCTCTCTCTTCCTCTCTCCGCCCCCTCCGTTTCCCTCCTTCCCTTTCCCTTCCCTTTCTTCCCCTTCCACCACTCCAACACATCTCTACCTCTCACCACTACCACCACCACTTCCTTTGCGGCACTTCACTCTCCGGGCGGCGGCCGACGTCCCGGCGGAGTGACGACGTCTTCGGAGGTACCGGCGACGGTCTGCGGTGCGGCGGTTCGGCGGCACGGAGCCAGGAGGAGTTCAAGTAACCGGTAGGGGGACGAACCTTGCATGTAATGTGGTTATTTCATCTGTATTTCCCGTTGTGAAACATGAGGCGTGTATGGAGTTTGGGGTAGAATGAGCTTGTTAAGGGGGTTTCTTAGTGGAAATGGCCGTTTTTATGAATGGGGATTTGTGGGTTTTACGTGGTCAATCGGTTTCCCCTCTTCATTTCCTGTTTTGGAGTGTTTTTGGGGTGATTTTGGGATGAAAGGGGACCCTCAAGTTGAGTTGCAGAAACCAGGTTTATGGCTCTAAATGACGTCGCGCTTGGACGACGCCATTCAAAATGGTGACGGGCCAGCACGACACCATTTAGGCATAAATGTCCCAGAAGCGGTTTCTGTTAGATTAGATTTCTGTGTTGAATGGCGTCTAGGGACAGCGACGCCTTTCAAATGGTGGCTTCCCAGGACGACGCGTTTTAAGTGAATTAACCGTAGTCTGTCTCTGTTTCTGTCTCTATCCGGCGACTAGGGATAGCGACGCATTTTAAAAGACGACGACTAGGCACGACGCCTTTTAGGCCATATTCTGAGGCCAAGTTTATATGAACCAGTTTAGGATGATTGAATGGCGTCGGCCACGGGCGACGCGATTCAATGCAGAACCACAATAATTCATGATATTAATATGTGTTTACATTGTTAAATTGTT
Source organism: Zantedeschia hybrid cultivar (assembly GCA_030544215.1). NCBI lineage: Eukaryota > Viridiplantae > Streptophyta > Magnoliopsida > Alismatales > Araceae > Zantedeschia > Zantedeschia hybrid cultivar. Next base: position 27,973,909 of record JARZZO010000003.1, on the reverse strand, counting down.
CAATCAATGCATGCTTTAAATCATACATCGAGGCCGAGGATTTCTGTGTGATTGGGATCGCATCGTGTGTGCTTGTGGCTATACGCTTGTGGAGCTGGAAAAATTGTGGTTTGCGTTTGTCACGTTGTGCCGACGTGGGAGGGCCTTGGTGTCTGTGTGGCATTGTTGCCGTACCGGTCTGGGAGGGGTACATGTTGTGTTTCACCTATGGCTGGGGGAAGCAGAACCACATAGAGCCAGTTTGGCCGAAGTAGCTAGCGTGCTATCCGAGGGGTTACTGTTTGGTCTCAGCGGGTCAGTGCTTTCCTAGTTTGTAGTGGCAGCTTCCGGCGCGTTTCTTGCTGTGGAGCTGGGTGTGGTGCTATTGGAATTTTACCCTTTCGCCACTGGGCCTGATGTAACCTGTGATATCAAGGTTACGAGTGGTACCCTTCGCCCTTTGGCCTGATGTGACTTGGGAGGTTAGGGTCGCGGGTAGTCCTTATAGCTTCGGCTTGACGGGGGTTTCGCCGGTCCCCAGGGCCCTCTTGAAGCGCCGAGGCCTGGCGGTGAGGGAAGTCCGGCCGATAGGACAGTAGTCTAGACTGCTTGTGTACACACGTAGTTGGGCAGTGGTGGTTCACTAGTCCCAATTAGTCCTAGTTTGACTCACTGCCTCACCCTACGGTGCCCGAAACACCGTAGGAGTGGACAGGCGTGAGCGTTAGTGGTGTTGTGAGGCGACGTTTGTCCGTGGTCGACAGTGTGGTTTGATCGCTTAGCCGGATCTTTGGTTATGAGTTATGGTATTGTGTTTGGTTATTCGAATTGCTTAGAACTGTGCCTGTTGCATTGCTATTACATATGTTTCATATCAGGTTTTGGGAGCTGCATTTACTGCTTTATTTAATTGCCTTCATTCTGTATTATTATACTTGTGGGTATGTAAGTGGGAGGCGGGGGATCGGATGATCCCTACTGAGCCCAATTCTGGTGTGGCTCACTCCCTGCGGTTTCAGGAGTGGACTTTTTGGCGAGTGGCGGCGTGTGGTGTTCTCCTTAGTGTGCGGACCAGCAGCTATCTCAGCTCCGGGGTATGCCCTGATGTTGTTGTACTCTTCTTCTGCCTGTACTTATTTAATTCTTTGGACCATGTAATTATTATTGGACTGTGTACGGACATTATTAATTTCCTTCCTGCGCACTTGTATTGTCCTTGAAGTCTGTATGATTGTTATATTTAGCCTTGTTTAACGCTTACTCCTCCAGATGTGTTGTATGAGATCTGGGTGTGAACCCGTAGATAATGATCTGATACCCATTTAGTAATCGGGTTTCCGATTATAGGGTGGCGGTTCGTTACATATACTTTACCTATGAATTTTATTATAAATTACATGTAGGTAGATTGGGTGTACGTCCACTTTAAGATGCATAAGTGGGAACTGGAGGTCCATTATTCTGCAAAACTCATGATAATGGTCGAAACTTGGGTTTTGGAGGCATTTATCTACACAAAAATTTCAACAAAGTTATTAAAGGCCATATATTACAAATATCTCTATATACATATTAAAATTACAAAAAAAAAATACCTATGAAGGAAAACTTGATTTCTTGTTATCTTTTTTACGTGCTTCCCTCATTATCTTCATGTTGATCAATTGGCACCTCATAAGTATTGCTTGGCTTCCATCAGCAAACAACACTCCATTCTTCCTCTAAAGGATCTTTAGTGTAAAATACTTGTTTTGTGATAGAAAGATAAATAGCTTATCTTCAAAACTTGACGATGTTGCCTTCGCAGATGTGAATTTGTCATCATCAACTCAAAGACCCTCATGCATGTCGTAGAGGCCTATTTGGTCTGTAGGGATCAAAAAGGTTGGAGAAGGTGGAGTCCTTGAATGCATTTTGGGCATAACGAGCCCTCTCGTACAGTTCAACCATGTTAGTAAGGTTGTTTAGTGTAAGGACTAGCTTGTATTGAGGTGTGGCATTAACAATCATCATCTTCAGCTGCTCAGACTCAGGCAGGTGATCTTTAACCTTCTAGGCCATAGCATGCCACCTGTCAGTAAAGGTGATGAAATCCTCATATGACTTCATCATCTCATAAACTAAGTCTGTAATAGAGAGGGACAGAGCAACCTGATCTTTTTATATCTATAAAAACCTTTTGAAAATAGTATCAAAGTCTTCAGCATCTGTCGGATCCAATGAGAAGAATTATTCAAGGGCGGGTCCTTCGAGCGATCTTCTGATCAAGAAAGCTACGGATCTTTTACCATTATGCCAAAACGATGATTCATAGAGGAACTCTTTCAAGTGAATGAACGGGCTACCATTCTATTGTATCTTCTGTAAATTGGCATTTCTAATGACAACATGTGGTATACTGGCAGGGCCGAAATAGAGATCCCAGGGGCTGCCTTAGCATCAATCATCTTCTTCAAGTCCTTGTACTTCTCATCCATTTGATTCATCTTTGTAAGGAGGGCATGTATGAGGGAATAAGTTAGCTGAGTTTCTAGAGTAGCTAGGGTAAGGCGCACAGAATGGCTGGAGTCCGGCGGAGTTTTCGCTATGCCCGAAGCAATTTGGAGGTGTGGGAATATGAGGCCTTGAAGAATAGAGGGTGATAGACTATTGCTGACCCACCTATTGCGGGGTGGAGATACAAAGGCTTTCCATGGCCAAAATCGGGACCTAAATAGAGGTCTGAGCAAAAGGATTGACGGATTCAAAAATACCCGAGGGAGCTTTTCCCTTCATAATAGGCTGGACTACCTCAAGCTTTTGAGGATCCATATGAGTAGCAAGCATTCCAAGAGCAGAGACTAGACCTGGAGTAGGATTGGGGGATGAATGCTCATTTTGATCTTGACTTTCCCCAGAATTAAGATTTTGTTCAGATCCCACAACGTAGATCTGAGAATAGACATTATACCCTGAAGTGGGATTGTACTGATCATATTATAGTTCTTCCAAATGGAATTGAACTCAATTTTAAGGATCGTAGGAAATCTCTTCATGATCAAATAGATTATCACATTCATACGAAGCCATTCCAACAATCCTACCTAAACGAAGCATCATTATGAAATCATCAGAGAGCTCAAACAATTTTGTAAATGATTAATTCGACAAGCGGATGCTTACATTATTTGAGGATTCCTTGTTGAAATAGGCGAATTTTAGATAGGGTAGGATTCACTCAAAATGGGTGGATTCCTAGTTTCAATTTAGTGTCCACCGTTATTCTCTATTGCTTCACACGATTTTACCACTCACGGGTGACCTACTCGGGTCTTCAAAGGTACAACGAACCTGATGAGTAAAGAGGGAATCTTTTACTTTTGGAGATTTACAGAGGTCTTGACACAAGCTTTTCCGATCCGAAAGAGAGGGACCGCCTCAACCAGAGGGAATCACAAGTGTCAAGAGCGTGTTTGGCTCTTGGAGATGCAACAAATGATAATATGCAAAAAATATGATGAAATCCACAATGTGAATCAAAGATATGAAATGCGTCTAGACCAGGAGATGCATTTCTGAATCGCGTCTACCACGGTGGATGTGATTCAGAGAACTAAACCTCTTCACAGACTATCTTCAGGCAGCAAGCAGACAGATTGAATCATGTCTGTCAAGCAGGATGTGATTCTAAATCGTGTCTAACTGAATAGACGTGATTTAGAACCCACAATAAAAAAACAGAGAGCTCAGTCTCTATCAACCAAATGTGATGAAGGAAAAATCAAGATCCATAACCAAAGTCTCATTTCGGCTATGCGAAGCAATCAAGTTTAAAGCACTAAAATATATCCAAAACCAACTTGAACAATCACAACTTTTAAAATGGTCCTGTGGGGGCCAATCTTGCCATTCAAAAGGAGTTGTGCATGAGGGATAAAACTAGTGAATAAAAGGTGCTCGAGGAGCACAAAGGTAACGCACACAAGGGTGCAAACGGGGCGACGCACAATGGTGTCAAGTGTAAAGAGAGTGAAATAAAAATAAAGAGAACGACACTGTCATCCGGTCGTGATCACCAAAAAGCTATGATCGCTCAAATTGTGCTTTTGAAAAGAGATTAAATAATATATTAGAATAATGAAACATGTGATCCTTAGAGAATGAGATTCTCAAAATTAAATAAATAAATGATCGTGCGTACCTTGTGATTTCGGGATGACACTTAACTTTCCCTCTTTCAGCCGGCTGAAAAAGAAAAGTCTATCTTTCTAGTTTTTTACTCTCTTTGATATGTTATTTGCAAAGAAAACAAACAAAAGAAATAATTAGAGCTTGATTATAGTGTAGTATCTATTCTAAATGAGAAAATAATCATGTAACTAAACAATAAACTCACTTTTTTTGCTCTTTTCTTTAAAACTCCTATATGCAAGAGGGAAGATGCATACGAATGAACTATGAATGAAACTTACGAAAATTATGAAAAGAAGAAAAGGAAGAGATTAGCCCCTCCAAAAATTAGCCTTGATTGAAGGCACCCTTTAAGGAACAAAAAGGCTTCTTGGGAGAGAAAGAGGAGCTTCACGCTTCTTGATTTTCATGCAGAGGTGAGAGGGCACTCTTCTCTTCTTGATGGAACTCTCAAATCTTAATTGGCCAACCTCTCTTAAGCTCTAACACTCATATGTATATATAGAGAGTGAATTCCCACAATAAATCAATGTGAAATTGAGTTCTTGGGCTCCAAGACACTCTAAGGAAAGGAAACCATCCAAAACTCATCCTCTCCCTCTTATCAATCCATGTAAGGGAGGATTAGAATGGAAAGAAACCACAATTTCCTCAATTTGATTCGGATTGGGCTTGCTGACCTATGCAACTAAATCGCGTCTAGTCGAGCAGATGCGTTTTAGAAACACATCCTCCAACTAGGATGTCTTTCAGAGAGGCCAATAAGAAAAAATTTTAAGATAAATATGAAATTTTAAATGACGTCTACCATGGTGGGCACTTTCAAGGTAATAGTAATCTATTAAAAAATCTAGTAGTTAATTGATCAGGATTACAAGTCTAAATGGTGTCTAGCATGTAAGACAGGATTCGAGTTATTCAGTAATCGATTAAGAATTTGATAAATAAATTGATTAGGGTTAAGAACTTAAATGGCGTCCAGCATGGAAGACGCGATTTAAAAACTTACTTAAATTCAACAAATAATCAGTAAAAATCGCTCAAATGATTAAATTAAAGACCACTTGAGGACATTATAATGTAATATAAAATTTACTCAATGTGAAGTCAAAATTAGCGTGTCTACAATAAGCATGTTCTTATATTAAGTATCATGCCACATAAGCATAGTTTTCTAGCTAATTCATAAACTAAAAATAAATGTCTAATTTGCAAAAGGTTTATAAAGCATATTTCAAATGTTGCATGGCTAACAATAAATTAATATATATGGTGTTATAACCATGTTTCTTATCATGTAGTTCGATCACATAAATTATCACTTAACCTGCAAACCAATAACAATTATCTTGCTCATATTAGAGATGCATTCAAATTACAATTTAAGGAGTGACAAATAGAAACCAAAACAAAGTAAATTGGTGTTAAATATGGTTAAATAGAATTGGTCCACAAACACTCTCTTTACAATATCAATGCCCATCATATATTGATTCCATACATCCAACTACAATTAAACATGTCACTGTAGTTTGTCAAATATGGTTAAATACATTTAATATTATTTAAATCACATGGAGGCTTAGAAAATGTTATTTAATCATGCAGAACAATCTAGAAGTGACTTGTTCAAGTCTAACAAGTGTATAAAACTTGTCTAATGGCATAGAATTAGAATCCATGATTTTATGTCATTCTTCTCAATTTTGCCCTTTCCATGGATTAAATATCAAATAATTATAAATAAACTTTCAACATGATATAGACATAGTATAACGTTCCAGACGATAAAGTAACTGGGCATCACATATAGTAACTTACTGGAATAACGTTTAATCAAAAGGGGCAAAATATATTAAATAAGGCTTTCTAGATGGAATCAATCAATGGTTATAGGGCATCAATTGACCTTTTCTGTTGACTATTATTCTAAGCCGAAAGACTAAATTCGATCGATCATTTGCATTGATTTAGTTGACTTTTTTGATATATACAATTCCAAACTCAACCAAATTGTTGCCCAGGCCAAGGGGTGAATGACAAAATAAAAAAAGTGATAGCTAACTAAAATCAAGTGCAACAAGTTAATAAGAATGCACAAATTAAGTAAGAATGGAGAGCGAAACAAGGCAACAATCGCACAAAGGGTATGTACAATAGATTTATCCTAGTTCTGTCTATAAGCCTGCATCTTGTCCTTAAGTGAATGCTTGAGATTTCTACTAGCACAACAGTTACAAAGGATTCCAACCTCCTGTAAGCTTCACACATCGGATTCCAACCTCCTGCTAGGTTCACCTCCTATCCACGATATGCCCTCTCCTCTTAGGAAGTAAAACAACACTAGATTCTCACGTCCGATACAATAGGCTCTCTCCTCTTAGGAAGGAACAGTAGACTCTAACTTATAGTAGGCATAACCTCTTGTTCTCGACAGACCCTCTCCCCTTAGGAAGGAACATTGGACTTTGACCTCCAAAAGGTACAACCACAAGTGTAGACAATCTAATTTTAACCTCATATTGAGCAAATTTAATGTCACAATTATAATGGTATGAAATGGTCTGGTTTTTAATCATTAGTTCATTCTTATTGATTTTTTGATATTTTCGTTAATTGACGTCGGCCATGGCGGACGCCTTTTAGATTTCTAGTAAAATCAATTCGGACTTAAATTCCTAAATCTAGATAGATTAAGTTAAATGACGTCGCCCATGGACGACGTCATTTAGGTTCCCTAATCTATCTAGATTTTCAACTTAAATTCGAGTTAATTTTCTAATTATCTAAATGACGGCTCGCACGAACGATGCCTTTTAAGTTTCCTAATTTTCTACAGTTTTCTTCCAGATTTTCTTTCAATTTTGGCCCCTTTAATTAGCCAAATGGTGTCGCTGATGGACGACGCATTTTAGAGGATTTATTGATAAGCATGTTTCGGCCGAGATTATCCGTTTCCCATAGTTGGAAGGGTTTTTAACTCTTTGGATGTGTAAGGACTGAGATTTCGGATCCGTTTATCGGGTCGGTTTCGGTGTCGGATCCTTTGATTTGGGCCCTTGTGGGGCTAAGGTATGGATTCTTTTTCACGTCGAGCTTGCTCGACGCGGTTCAAATGGTGTCCGGTTAGGGGGACGCATTTTAGAATATGTCACGTGGGTGTCACGTGGGCATCACGTGGGCCAGTTTCGGGCCGCGAGAGTACGGCCCCGGTCTTATCGTCTGAATGGCGTCTTGCTGGTCGACGCCATTTATAGTACGGCCTTGGTATATCAGTGTATGAACCCGTCTTGTCGTCTGATTGGCGTCGGTCTTGGGCGATGTATTTTAGCTAGTTTCGGTTTGACCCCGCGAACTCTTCCTCCTTTCCCTCATTTCTCTCATCCTCTTCTCTCTCCTCCCTCTCTCCGACCCATTCCCATCCCCTTCCCCCATCTCCTTCCTTTCCTCTCCCCATTTCCCCTTTCCCTCCACTCCATTGACCCCCCTAACTTCCACCACCATCTCCTCTACGGTGCATCTCTCTCCGGACGGCGGCCGACGTCTTGGTGGAGTGACGGTGTCTATGGCAGTACCGGCGGCGGCTTGTGGCATGGCGGTTCGGCAGCTAGGAGCACAAAGGAGTTCAAGTAACCGGTAAGGTGACGATCCTCGCAGTGTTTTGTTTAAAACCATGATTTTCCCACTTTAAAAGTATGAAATATGTGTTGGTGCTTTTAGGGTAGAAAGCATGTTCTAAGTGTCGCGGAGGAGGTGGTGGTAGTGGTGAGAGGTAGAGAGGTGTTGGAGTGGTGGAAGAGGAAGAAGGGGAAGGAGAAAGGAAAGGGGGAAACGGAAGGGATCGGAGAGAGGGAAGAGAGAGAGTGAGAAGCAGAGAATGAGAGAAAGGAGGGAAGGTTCTGGCTGTCAAACTGAAACAGATGAAATCGAGTCGTCCTCGACAGACACCATTCAAGTGACACGTCGGGGTGTACTCTGACAGAATGTCTGAATCGTGTCGTCTATTCAAGACGCCATTTAGACGATATGACCGGGGCCGTACACACGTGCCCCAATGCCCGTTCACGCGGCACAACATCAAGCTACCTAAATGGCGTCCGTACATCCCGACGCCATTCTAAAGGCGTCGTGCACCCCAGACATCGTTTAGAAGGCACACCCCTGACCCACCGGGGCCCAAACCAAGGGGTCTGGCTCCAAAACCGCCCCGATAACTGTATCTAAAACCTCATTCCTGACATACTCCCCCCCTTAAGAAAATTTCGACCTCGAAATTGTAACTGCTCGAACGACAACCATTGTCGACAATTCCACACCGGTAACACGGATCACATCAATCGCCCTCACTGATTACACTCCTCCACGGGGCTCCGTATAGTCGGTCGATCTCATCAACACTAGGCTAACCAGGTTCTACGATTCTGCCAATACGGATGGACTAATACAACCATTCATTAGCCTTACGAGGCACATATTACAAAATTGATTCTCCACCATGTCCAAAATACATAAAAAGTGCCATAAGAGCTCACAACTACAACCTAAAAGATAAGACAAAAGTGTTCATCTAGTCCAGCATCTCGGACCTCTTCTAAGAGAACAAACAACACCGCTCTAGGTCCTCGGCTTCTTCTGACTACTCGGATCCTGACCTATCCTATTCTTCGAGGGACAGTTCCTCACAAGATGTCCCTTCTTACCACAGCCAAAACAGCTACCAGTGACCAATGGACATATTAGATCACCATGCTATCTACCACAACGGGGACAATGATATGCCACATCATTTCCCGTTTCCTACTGTCTGCTAGCCACAGTCTACATCTGCCGAACCGAGCCGTCTTCGTCCTCGTCAAAAAGCAACCCTTGGAACTTGGACCCAAAGGAACTTGAACCATTTGTCGAAGAATCGCCGATTTGTTCTTGCTTTGTTGCTACCCTCGTGCTAACCACTCAAACTCTTTCGCCATTTGTTGTAACTGAGTCTCCACTGCTGCTGCGCACTGAACTGCTGATGCAAGATCACTACAACAATGAGATGCCACCATTCCCCTCAGATCGTACCGGAGTCCAGCCATAAATCTCTCTGTTCGACATTCCTCATGCTCAGATATGTACGGAACGAACCTTCCGAGAGCCACAAACTTCATCTGATATTCTAGAACTGACATATCACTCTGCACCAATTCCATAACTCCCTTTCCTTGGCCTTCCGAACATGCCTCGAAAAGTACAATCCACTAAACTCTCTCACGAATACCTTCCAAGGAATCTCTCTCAAGGACCTATCCGAAAACAACATTCTCTTGATGGTAACCCACCAATCATAGGCATCGTCTTTCAACAAATAGGTTGCCAACGAAGTCTTGTCATTCTTAGCACACTCAAGAACATCGAATGCTTTCTCCACCTCTTTAATCCAATGAGCTGCCTCATCTAGGACAGGTTGACCCGTGAAAGAAGGGGTCTTCAACTTCAAGAACCGTTCCATCACCGTGGACTGACCACCTCGGGAGTTGGATCCCTCACTACCATCTCTCGGTTGGTATCTAGACATTGTCCCAATCATAGCCTCCATGAAACGATCCACATTATGCCCATCTGCCCCCGAACTACCATCATCAGCTCTCGTACTACGAACCAACATAACTCTCCTCTTTGGTGCCATCACTACTCTATAAACACGAAAATCGAAACAAGAACGTCAAAACCTATTAATCTATGCCAGCAACGATCGCCCGTACAGACTCGTACTTATTGTTGGACTATGATATCTAACCTAGTTTATCACATACTCGACCAGATTGAGCTCTGATACCATCTGTAATGACCCGCCACACTATAATCGGAGACCCGATTACTAAATGGGTATCGGATCATTATCTACGGGTTCACACCCGGATCTCAAACGACACGTCTGGCGAAGTAAGTGTTAAATAAGGCTAAATATAACAATGTCACGGACTTCAAAGAAAGTACAAGTGCGTAGGAAGTAAAATAATAATGTCTGTATACAATCCAACAATAATTACAAGGTCCAAGGAATTAAATAAGTATAGTAGAAGAAAAGTACAACAACATCGGGGCATATCCTGAAACCAAGATAGCTGCTGGCCTATACACCAAGGAGAACACCACACGCCAACACTCGTCGGGAAGTCAACACCTGAAACCGCAGGGAGTGAGCCACACCAAAATTGGGCTCAATAGGGATTACCCGATCCCTGCCTCCCACACATACACCCACAAGTGCAGCAATACAAAATGAAGGCAATTTAAGTAAAGTAGTAAACTCAGTTCCCAAATTCTGATATGAGACATATGCATCCATAATGCAACAGGCACAGATCTAAGCAATTCAAGTAACCCAACTCAACACCACAGTTCGTAACCAAAGATCCGGCTAAACACACAAACCACACTGCCGAACGCATATAAACGACGCCTCGCAACACCCCCAACACCCACGCCTGTCCACCCCTACGATGTTCCGGACACTATAGGGTGAGGCAGTGAGTTAAACTAGGACTAACTAGGACTAGTGAACCACCACCACCTAGTCACATGTGCACACAAGCAATCTAGACCATTGTCCTATCGATCGGACTTCCCTCAACGCCAGGCCTAGGCGCTTCAAGAGGGCCCTGGGGACCGGCAAAACCCCCTCAAGCCGAAGCTATAGGGACTACCCATAACCCTAACCTCCTGGATCACAACAGGCCAAAGGGCGAAGGGTACCACTCGTAACCTCGATATCTCAGGTTACATTAGGCCCAGTGGTGAAAGGGTAAACTCCAGCAGCACCAAACCAGGCTCCACAGTAAGAAACGCGTCGGAAACTACCATAACAAACTAGGAAAACATCGACCCGCTGGGACCAAACAACAACCCCTCGGATAGCACATTGGCTACTCCGGCCTGTCTAACTCTAGGTGGTTTTGCTTCCCCTAGCCACTGTTAGTCTTAGGTGGCCTACAAGCCAATCTGACTATGTAAATCTCGTTCATATTTATTATTATAATGACATAATATTCATTATGTGTAAATCATATTAAATATCGTCTCATAATGAAGTCTGTGAATATGTGCGATAGTGATCAGATTATAATGAGATCATACTAGTAAGACTGATCACTTAAACACACATTTTTAATTGTTCCTAGTCGGAGGATATCCGAGAAGGACATCGGATATCCGATTAGACTAGTACAGATTACTTCTACTCATACGATGAGGGTGACTGATCGCATAGTCACTTGTGTGGAGACACTAAGGCGAATCTATAGGTTCTCATTGGAGAATGAGTTCACTGAACTGATCCGACTGAATCGTTGGATGGTAGTGTACCTCAGTGTCAACCAGCTTGATTCTATTGTCACAGTTGCGTGGATGGTCTTTAGACCTGAGACACCAAGGATACCTTGTCGGTGGACTTCTGTGCTTTGACCTTGGTTTATGAATCTCTAACCACGGGATTCTAAACAGCCAAGGATTGGGTACAGCAGAATACTGTCGAAGGGAATTGTGCGTCAATAAGGAATCATTCGCTCTCGGTACTTAGAGGGAGAATGCTCTAGGAAGGATGCGCGGAAGTCCCTGGCCAGGGCGGACGATAATATCGGGAAATGAGTTTTCCAATATTCATCAGCGGCATCCAATCCAAGTGAGTCGACCGGTTAGGGGTTGACAACACGCCATACCCTGAGTTGACTCGAGAGCATTGTACGAATGAAGGATTATATCTACGAGGTAATTGTTGGCTGAAAGGTTCTAAGAGTGGGTTACTTAACCGCGATACCTTCCGGGTTTACGCGGTGTTGTTTGGCACCCAACGTGATCGGAGGCCCAGTCAAATTCGATGTGCGACATCAATTCGATTGATTAATTAATTAATAAAGAGTTATTAATTGATTAATAAAGCCAGTAAGGAGTTACTGGGTTTATTGGTCTATTAACTGGACTGGTAATTGGGCCTAGAGGGTCACACGCAAATGATTCTCAAGACGATGGATAAATAAGTGGGTTTTATATAAACCGGGGGTTTTTATGAAAAACCGCACGGTTAGTATAAAATGTAGCGAACGGGCTGTACAGGCCAAGCTGCTGCTAACCCTAGCCACCCCTCCTCTCTTCCTTTCTGTCTCTGGCCCACCAGGCAAGATCCGGATCCCCGGATCTGCTCTGTCGCTTCTCCGACTCCCGTTCGACAGGAAATCGTCCGTACGTTGGGGCAATCGTTGCGGCGACCGGCGGAGGTTTCGTGGCTGCGAAGAACGAGGAATATGAGGATATCCGTCGCGAGGAGGATTGCGTGGACTCCGCTACAGGACGAACGCTTGCGCGGCTTACGGTGTCGCTCCGACGGAACCGAACGATTACGGATTCAAATCCGCATACGGTAAGAACCGATTATCCGATAATATGGTTTTAGATTTTTCGAAATGGGAACAGATCTCCATTTTTATTTTTATTTCCGCTATGTGGGAGATCTGGAGAAACCAGAGAACCCAACAGTGGTATCAGAGCCAAGTTCCACTGTTTCTCGTCCCATTTCGGTCTCCAAATTTAATTTTTCCACAAATTATTCCATGCACGAATTCGGTTTATTTGCTAGATCTATATTCATACGATGAACACCATTAATGAGATTAATTTAGATCTTGCAAAATCGAATTTTTGGGGTTTTTTCGGAGTTCTTCATGTGATGAAGAACGGGAGGTTTTTACGGCTTCATCTAGACTTCCCAAGCGTTGGGATGGAGGATTGAGACTCTGTATCCTCCAGGGATAGTCCCCACTGTCCATCGGGCATGAAGGCCGCCACCGGGAGAGGCCGTTGTAGGAGCTCCGGGGGTTCATCTTCTTAATTTTAGGGTTTGAAAACTAGAAATCCATGGTGAAGTATGGATTAAGACAGCAGCCCTTTTTAGATTAAAGGGGCCCACACCGGCGCCGGGGAGCTCACCGGCACCGGCAGCATCGCCGGGGGCCAGTTGGTGGCGGTGCTGCACCGCCAGCCTTCAACCTGCAAAGCCTAGGGTTTCTGCAACTGGGCGTCGGGTTACAGGAGGTAAAGGGCTGGTTCACGGGCCGGTCCGGCTGGGCAGGGCCCCTGGCTAAACCGGGACCGAGCCCAGGCGCACCTGTTTAGGGCCCAGGCCCTACAGGGCTCGGGCCAGCTTGGCCCTAATGGGCTGGGCTTTATTGCCCTTTTAAAACCCGTTTAATTAAGCCCCCTAAATTCCTTATTAAACCTTATTGACTCAATTAAAATTTAATTATATTTTTAATTAAAATTTCAAATTGTTTTGAACTTAAATTTTTTTATCTAATTTTATTTAATTGAGCCATTAATGATTTTGGAATCATTAAATTAACAAGTAGCTGTTAATTGATTCAAATTGGTTACTAATTTAAGTGTTAAATTAATAATTAATTTTAATAGACTAATTTAAATTAGTAATTATTAGTTAATTGGAATTAATTGTTAGTTTAATTATTAAATTGATGATTAATTTTAATTAACTAATATAATGATTTAATAATGAGTCATTAATTATTGGTTTCAGAGTTAAATTAATAATTAATATTAATCCAATAATCTAAGAGTTAGATTAGTGGTTAAATAATTAATTTGTGTTAATTACCAATTTAAGAGTTAAATTAGTTATTAACATTAATTAATTAATTAGTCTAAAAGTTAGATTAATAGTTAATGACTAATTAAAGTTGATTATTAATTTAAGTGTTAAATTAAATATTAATTTTAATCTACTAATCTAAGAGTTAGATTAGTAAATAATTTTAATATTCTAATTGTTAGAATATTAATTTCATTTAATATAAGTGTTAGATTGTTTAATTATTAGAAGTGTTCTAATTTGCATGGAATAATATGGAATTATTAATTTGGAGTGTGTGCACCTGTGATGTGTGTTTTATATGCTTTTAAATTAGATTTGATTGCATGTTAAATTGATTAAAAACGTTTTCGAAATTCAAATCCCAATTTTGATTGGATCCCAGTTTTTGGAAGCCAAAATTATTTAATTTTGAAAAACTATTTTATTTTAATCATGTGATGCGCTGAATCATGTGTGGAATGTTTAAAACACACCGTGGTCATAGATATGCACTTATTTAATTATTCATGTGATGAATGGATTGTGTGGATCGTGGATGTATGGTCATTTATTAATTGTTAATAAATAGAGGTCTACGTACCTCTCCCTCTCTCGAACTCCGATGTACTTCTACCTTCCTCTCTCTTGTACTCGCCATGAGGCCCTCTTCTATTTACATGTAATTCTAGAATTATTGTAATCTGATCGAGGCAACTGAGGAAGGAGCGATGACGATCCAGAGCTGCAACTAGGAAGGCAATGTGATAGAGATCTTTTGTCTATGTGTTTACAGGGTTATCTGATATAAATGTTATGTTAGATTTTGTGTGCGTTTGACTATTGACTCTAGTCAAACCCACTGTGCTATCCATGTAATGACATGTATAAGATGCATTGTTTTTTTTTTTATTATGAATCAAAGCAGGTATAGTATTTAGTAAATATATACGATATATTTATATACTATTACCTAGGAGAGACCAAGATAAAAGTTATCTAAATACTCTCATCTAAACTCTAAGCCATAACGCTAGTAGTTAAGAACTTACCGTGTGGTCCATCATCATTATAGTCATAGGATTCGAATCACTTTAGACAGGTTTGTTGTGCTATCCACAAGGCCTGTTTAATTGTGAGGAGAAACTGTGGCTATGGCATTAGATGCCTATATGATTGGAGTAGAGGAACTATATAGCATTGTTGTGCTATCCACAAGGGCTGCATGCAAATTTATGCTCGTCGCGTAACGATGGTTAGCTTAGACCAGAATTAGTGGTTTGTTGTGCTATCTACAAGACCATTAAATCTCTGGGAACCGAAACTATGATCAGATATTGCAAGGAGTTGCAAGTCCCATGAGATGGGTGCTCTTTGATTGTATTATAGTTTGGTGTGCTATTCACAAGGTTGTACTGTAAGTCATTGAGATTCTGATCCCCACTAGGAGACTGTCGGCGTCTCCCGTTTTGTATAACTGAGGGTTATATAGTCCGTCGAAAATTAATAGAAGTTAAAACTTGAACAAAAGACCATGTCTTGTTTTATATTTAATAATTGAACATCTGCTAAAAGGATATTACATATCTCCTGTAGAGAATTATGTTGTCGAATAACCCACTCCGTGGCATACTTGATGCCAAACGTTTGACTAGCCTGAACTACTCGGATTTGTTCAGAAACCTAAAGAATGTCTTCATATCTGAGCACAATGACTATGTCCTTGGAGCTGGTCCTCTTGCTGAACTGGCATTGGATGCCCTTGACGCAGAGATGATAGCAAACGATAAAAGATCGAAGGACAAAGACAAAGGAGTACTTAAAGGTAATTGTTTTTACTGTAAGCAGCAGGGTCACTGGAAGAGGAACTGTAAGGACTTCCTCAACGATAAAGCTCATGGAAAGGTGAAGCTATATGAAGCTTCAAATATCTATATGATAGATATTAACTTGTCAGTAAGAGATTCCACATCTTGGCTATTAGATACCATATGTGCTTCTCATATCTACCATGATGTGCAGATGCTGACAAGTAAACGCAAACTGAGAAAAGGCGATGTGAAATTGAGGTTAGGAAACGACGCAAAAGTTGCCGCGGTTGTTGTTGGGACAGCAAACCTCAAGCTTCCATCGGGAGACGTCTATTGATAATAGAAGTTGTCTATTGATAATAGAAGTTGTTCGATTTATTATGGTAATAAATCAATAGCTTCAGCATCTTTAGTCAACGGTCTATATCTCTTAGATGTTTGTTATTACAATCTTCACATTGATAATGCTCTTAAGAAGAGCAAGAATTGTGTGAACCAAGCCTACATGTGCCATTATAGACTTGGGCATATTGGTGAAAGCAAGTTGCAAAGGTTGCACAAGCATGGTTATTTAACAACATTCGATTGTGAATCATTTGCGACATGTGAATCTTGCCTTATGAGAAAGATGTCAAAATCTCCAGTTACTGGACATGGAGAACGTGCCAAGGAAATTTTGGAACTAATGCATTAGGATGTATGTGGTCCCATGTCCACCCTAGTCAAAGGTGGCTTCTCATACTTCATCACGTTCACCGATGACTTCTCAAGATTCGGCTATATGTACTTAATGAAGTACAAGTCGGAAGCATTTGAGAAGTTTAGGGAGTTCGAGAATGAGGTAGAGAAGCAGTTAGGAAAGAGTATTAAAGCTCTTCGATCAGATCGAGAAGGAGAATACTTGAGTACTAATTTCACACAATTCTTAAAGGATAATGGTATCCTTTCTCAGCTAACCCTTTCATATACACCACAGATGAATGGTGTATTGGAAAGAAGGAATCACACCTTGTTGGAGATGGTACGATCCATGATGAGTTTTTCGGGATTACTACTGTTCCTCTGGGGGTATGGTCTTGAGTCAGCAGCATACCTACTGAACAGAGTACCCAGCAAGCATGTGCCCTCTACTCCATATGAGATATGGAGAGGGAGGAAGCCAAACTTTAAACATGTTAAAATCTGGGATTGTCCTGCTCATGTAAAGAGGCATGATCCAAACAGGTTGGAATTACGAACTGATAAATGCTGGTTTGTGGGATATCCAAAGGAAACCTTTAGATACTATTTTTTACCATCCTAATGAACAAAAGGTGTTTGTCGCTAGGAAAGCTGTCTTCTTGGAAGAGGAATACCTTCTCCAGGAGGACAGTGGGAGTAAAATAGTACTGGAAGAGGTTCCAGATCCCCAAACAGCTGCATTATCATCATATGAGATATTAGTTCCTGAATCTGTTCAGGTACGCACAGGTGAGCTTCGTAGATCTGGTAGATTACTTAGACTACCCGAACGATATGTAGGACATATTGCTGAAGGTGAGTCTAAGGTTGAATATAATGAGGATGATGATCTTAAAACCTACCAGGAGGCCATAGAAGGCCTAGAAGCCGGGAAATGGCAAGAAGCCATGAACTCAGAAATGCAGTCCATGTACACCAACCAAGTTTGGAACTTGGAGGACTTGCCCGAGGGTATTGTACCCATCGGATGCAAGTGGATCTTTAAGAGAAAGATCGGTGCTGATGGACGGATCGATACTTATAAGGCAAGGTTGGTGGCAAAGGGATATTGTCAAAGACAAGAAATTGACTATGACGAGACTTTCTAACCAGTTGCCATAATAAAGTCGATCAGAGTTCTACTCGTCATTGCTGCACATTTTGATTATGAAATCTGGCAGATAGATGAGAAGACTGCCTTCCTCAATGGTAACCTTGAGGAAGAGGTGTATATGATACAACCAGAAGGTTTCACATCTAAAGAATCTCCAGATAAAGTGTGCAAGCTTCAGAGGTCCATTTATGGATTGAAGCAAGCTTTCCGGAGCTAGAACATGAGATTTGACGAGGTTGTCAAGTCTTATAACTTCAATAAGAATTAAGAATAAGGAATCATTCGCTCTCGGTACTTAGAGAGAGAATGCTCTAGGAAGGATGCGTGGAAGTCCCTGGCCAGGGCGGACAATAATATCGGGAAAGGAGTTTTCCGATATTCATCAGCGGCACCCAATCCAAGTGAGTCGACTGTTGGGTTCTCGGGTTTCTTTGGATCTCCTGTGCAGCAGAAATAAAAATAAAAATGGAGATCCGTTCCTGTTTCGAAAAATCTAAAATTACAATAATCGGATTATCGAAGTTTTACCATATGCGGATTTAAATCCGCAACCGTTCGGTTCCGTCGGTGCGACACCGCAAGCCGCGCAAGCGCTCGGCCTCTAGCGGAGTCCACGCGATCCTCCTCGCGACAGATATCCTTATGTTCCTCGTTCTTCGCAGCCACGAAACCTCCGCCGATCGCCGCAACGTGCGGATGATTTCCCGTCAAATGGGAGTCGGAGAAGCGGCGGAGCAAATCCGAGGATCCGGATCTGTCTGGGACGCCAGAGAGAGAGAGAGAAACAGCGGAGGGGGCGGCTAGGGTTAGCAGCAGCTTGGCCTGCTCAGCCTGTTCGCTATATTTTATACTAACCGCGTAGTTTTTCATAAAAACCTCCGGTTTATATAAAACCCACTTATTTATCCATCGCCTTGAGAATCATTTGCGTGTGACCCTCTAGGCCCAATTACCAGTCCGATTAATAGCCCAATAAGCCCAGTAACTCCTTACTGGCTTTATTAATCAATTAATAACTCTTTATTAATTAATTAATCAAACGAATTGATTTTGCACATCGAATTCGACTGGGCCTCCGATCAAGTTAGGTGCCAAGTGTTAGAATTGGGTGGCTTCAAAGCCAATCATTGTACATTCTAGTTCAAATTATTAATAAAGGCAATCATTTCTTCATTTAATAGTTCTCGCAAAGTAACTATCGTAATGAAGGTCCATAGACAAATGTATGGGATATTGAATCATGATGAGATCATGATAGTGAGATCAATATCCTCAGTCAATTGTCTTAAACAGTTCTCGATCATAGGATATTTGAGATGGACATTAAATATCCGATAAGATCGACACAAGTTATGTTTGCTCATGTGATGAGGGTGAATGATCTCACATTCACTCGTGTGGTGACACTAAGACAAACAAGTGGGTGCTCATTAGAGAATGAGTTCACTGAACAGACCCAAATAAGAATTCATGGATGGTAATTATACCTATTAGTCAACCAGGGAATTCAATCGTTGCAGTAGCACAGTTGGTCTTTTGACCTGAGTCACCAATGATACCTTGTTTGTGGACCATTGTATCTTGATTCTCTGACTCGTGGACTTTAACCATTAAGTCCACCATAATCGGTCTTTCAGATACAGTGGCAAGCTTGCGAAGGTAATTGAGTAAACAACAAGGGAACACTCACTCTTGGTATAAGACTGGAGAGAGAATGTCCTATGGATGTGTACACAGAAATCCCTGGCCAGGGTCAAATGAAAGAGATGTCTTTCTAGATATTAACTGAGTACTGGAATCCATCTGGATAATGCGATAAAGGGTTTGACTATAAAACCATACCATTGCGTTATTGGGACATTGCATGAGTGAATGATTATATCTGTGCGGTATCTGCAGACAGAAAGGTTCAATTGAAGGGAACAGTATCCCTTATATCTTCTGGGATCATGAGGTAGTGTTTGGTGTTGTTCATGATCAGAAGGCCAAGTGATTTGATCATCAGATGATAATTCACTTGTTTATTAAATTAATCATTTAACATATGATGTTTAAATGTTAATTAATAAATATTAAACTCAAGAAACAGTTCTAAGTTTAATGGGCCTGCAACCGGACTGATATATGGGCCTAGAGGGTCACACACATAAGAGTTCTCGTCAGAGGGTGAGAGACGTTAAATTTCATGCTTATCTGGGTTTTTATGAAAAGCCGCAGGATAAACATGAAGATTTAATGGAGAATTATCGAAGGCCAAACTCTTAGATAATCATGAGCATTAATCCTTGTGCTTATCCTTATTTCTATATAAGGAGGGCCAAGGGGAAGGGGTAAAAAGTTGGTTGGACGAATTTTACACCCCAGATTCTCTCTCTCCTTCTCTCTCTCTTGGAGTAG
The DNA here is from genome assembly GCA_030544215.1 of Zantedeschia hybrid cultivar. Lineage (NCBI taxonomy): Eukaryota > Viridiplantae > Streptophyta > Magnoliopsida > Alismatales > Araceae > Zantedeschia > Zantedeschia hybrid cultivar. The sequence goes on along the minus strand of JARZZO010000003.1, from coordinate 27,954,099 downwards.
ATCTGTCTCTCTCCGCGCATGGTGGATTTGATATCTGGTCGGAGCACTCAAGTCGAGGAGGAAATCACATCTCCAGCGGGAGCTCGTGTGGATACCTCTAGAGATCGTGCGCGATTACCGAGTCGGCATCATCCACGGGAGATTCGAAACCCCGCAAAGGTGAAGAACCGTTCTTCCCGCGTTATTTTTAATGTCCGTTTTACGATCCCAGCAACCGATACAATGGAATCGATTTTATTTTCCGCTGCGTTCTAGACGATTCCTTACACCAAGCAACACCGCGTGAACCCGGAAGATATCGGGGTTAAGTAACCCACTCTTGGAACCTTTCCGCCGACAGTTACCGCGGGGATATAATCCTTCATTCGTATAATGCTCTCGAGTCAACTAAGGGTATAGCGTGCTGTCAAACGATAACCGGTCGACTCACTTGGTTTGGATGCTACTAATGAATATCGGAAAACTCCTTTCCCAATATTATCGTCCGCCCTGGCCAGGGACTTCCACGCATCCTTCCTAGAGCATTCTCTCTCTAAGTACCGAGAGCGAATGATTCCTTATTGATGCAGAATTCCCTTCGACGGTATTCCGCTGTACCTAATCCTTAGTTGTTTAGAATCTCATAGTTAGAGATTCATAAACGAAGGTTAAAGCACAGAAGTCCACTGACAAGGTGTCCTTAGTGTCTCAGGTCCGAGGACCATCCATGCAACTGCGACAATAGAATCAAGCTGGTTGACAGTGAGGTACAATACCATCCAGCGATTCAATCGGATCAGTTCAGTGAACTCATTCTCCAATGAGCACCTACAGATTCGCCTTAGTGTCTCCACACAAGTGATTTATGAGATCAGTCACCCTCATCATATGAGTCGGAGTAATCTATACTAGTCCAACTAGATATCCGATATCCTTCTCGGATATCCTCCGACTAGGAACGATTAAGAATATGTGTGTTTAAGTGATCAGTCTCATTAGTATGATCTCATCATAATCTGATTACTATAGCACATATTCACGGACTTCATTATGAGACGATAATTAATACGATTTACACACAATGAATATTATGCCATTATATTAATAAATATGAACGAGATTATAAAGTCATATTGGCTTGTAGGCCACCTAAGACTAACATCGACCGGTTAGCTTTTGACAACACGCCATACCCTGAGTTGATTCGAGAGCATTGTACGAATGAAGGATTATATCTACGCGGTAAATGTCGGCGAATAGGTTCCAAGAGTGGGTTACTTAACCCCAATACCTTCCGGGTTCACACGGTGTTGCTTGGCACCCAACATGATCGGAGGCCCGGTCGAATTCGATATGCGACCTCAATTCGATTGATTAATTAATTAATAAAGAGTTATTAATTGATTAATAAAGCCAGTAAAGAGTTACTGGGCGTATTGGGCTATTAACCGAACTAGTAATTGGGCCTAGAGGGTCACACGCAAATGATTCTCAAGACGATGGATAAATAAGTGGGTTTTATATAAACTGAGGTCTTTATGAAAAACCGTGCGGTTAGTATAAAATGTAGCAAACGGGCTGAGCAAGTAAAGCTGCTGCTAACCCTAGCCGCCCCTCCTCTCTTCCTCTCTCTCTCTGGCCCCCCAGGCAAGATCCGAATCCCCAGATCTACTCTGCCACTTCTCCAACTCCCGTTCGACGGGAAATCGTCTGCACGTTGCTGCGATCGTTGCGGCGACTGGCGGAGCTTTCGTGACTGCGAAGAACGAGTGTAGACACGCTAATTTTGACGTCATTTTGAGTAAATTTCATATCGTATATTAATGCCTCATAATGGTCTGATATCTAATCATTGATTAATTTTTATTAATATTTTTAAGTGTCGGGTTGAACAGACATATTTAAGTTAATCAATTGAATTGATTTTAGCTCAAATTTCAGTTAAAATATGAAGAATCCTAAAAGGCGTCGACCCATGTGGACGCCATTTAGAGTTTATTCCTATTTTAACGTTTAAATTTGAATTTTAATTAATTGATTTATTAGATAAAAGGCGTCTGTTAAGGTCGACGCGTTTTAGGTTTCCTAAGCTGTTTTAACTTCTCTTCCGGATGTTTATCCTTATCTTAATTAGGATAAAAGACGTCTACACACGTGGACGCGTTTTAGCTAATAAAGATAAAGATAAGTTTTCCCGGATATTTATCCTTATCTTAATTTAATCTGAAAGGCGTCAGCCAAGGTGGACGCGTTTTAGATAATTACAGATAAAGATGAATTAATCAGTAATTATCTGTCGATTAAAGTAGATAAATCCTAGATTTTTCTATGTTAATCGCGAACGCAGAAAAATGCCTATAAATACATTGCATCTCAAGAGTTAAAAAAGAAAAGAGAAGAGAGAATTATTGAGCCACAGCGTTATAGCAATTTGGAGATCGAAGCAACCACGCCGGAGCGCTGCCATTTCCAGAAGACGGCATCCTTCTTCCAGATCTTCATCCTTCAAGGCTTCTCCAACTGGGCATAAGTTTTTTCATATTTGAATTTCATTTTCATTCATTAGTTTCATTCTCATAATCACTTCATGCAACACACACCACATCATCAATTCTCCAAAACCCATCTGTTCTAAAGGGGTTTCAAAGTCATTTAAAACAAGTGAGTTGCTGTTTATACATGTTTATAATCATGGTTAGCTTTGATATTATTTCTATTTAGATTCTCATCAGTATTTCTTCTTTATTTTTCTGTTTTTTTTGTCTCTGCTGCATTCAACAACAACAACAAGAAATCAAAAAGAGGGAAATCAAGCGCGAAGCCAGGAGAACTTCTGGACGATCCTCAACATTCAATAGCAAGAACAAAAGAACAAGAAGAGGCTCTCTTTCTTCAGCCGGCTGAAGGAGGGGAACCAAGGATTCATTCTTCCGCGTTTAAACAGGTAGGCGATCAAACTCTTTTGAAGCTTTTTAGTTAAAAGTTTCTGGCGATCACAGCACCTTAGTTGCATTTTTTAATAGGTTAATTTACTCTAAACAACCTAGTTTTTCACATTAATCACACGAGCAAATTTTCAGCACCTACAGCTCTTTTGGCGATCACGGTGGGACCTGGTCTCGCCGTCTTTTAATTTCTTTTGTTCTTGCTATTATCATACCGGGCACCCACGGTGCACCACTTGTGTCTTTCGACACGTCCTCACCGATTGGTGAGTGTTTAGTTTAAGTAATTTCCCTCGTGCACCACGTGCACACCCCAGTGGCAAGATCTTGCCTCCCCTTTGATTAGTTTAAAAAGGCTGTTTTTGGTGATAAAATGTTGTGTGATTGCGTGATTTCTTAGTTGTTTAGATAGTAAACCATCCTGTTTAAAATCTGAAACTAAAAATCTTTGCATGAGTCGATTGTTTACTGCATTTTTCTCTGTTTAAGGAGGATTCGACCCAGAAAATCCTTCTGGAAATCTGTTTCTGCGAACTAAAAAGCGTCTAGGAACAGCGACGCGTTTCAAAACCGCGTCAGGACACCTGGACGCCTTTTAGCCTCCAGATTATCTCTGTCGTTTACATCTGTTTCTGTGAAATAATTAAGCTCTGTGTTGAATAGCGTCGACCATAATCGACGCTATTCAGACAGTTTTTAGTTATTTTCCAGGTTTTCTCTGCTGTTTGCATCTGTTCTCTGCGAAAGAATTAAGTTCTGTTTTGAATAGCGTCGACTATCATCGACGCGATTCAGACAGTTTCTTAATTTTTTTTCAGTTTCCAGATTTCTATGTTGAGTGCTAGCTACATATTACTCTATTAAGCATTAGAGGCCATCCAGGTCGCAGGGCATACGCATTGAGGCTAAAACCCTCCTTTTCTTAGGAACACATTACTCGACGTTAGCAACTCTCTCTGATTGGGTTGGTCCCTTGATCAGACTAGAGAAGTTGACGTTGAGACCTCCATAAGTCCCCAAAATCAAGGTATTCCTCCTTGATCATCGGGCTGGTTGTACCAATTGAAGTCCCGGCTAGATTCCGAAAGCGTTGTGAGAGAGAACCTTAGAGAATAACGGTGGAAATCAAACTGAAACTAGGATCCTTCCCTGAGCGAAATTGTGGTTTAATCCAATTCAAATAACTCAACAAGGAATCCTGAAATCACGTTAAGCATCCACTTGTTTGATTAATCTCTGCACAACTTGTTTGATTAATTTTCTGAAAAGAGAATCTAATATAATGTTGCTGCGATCAGGCAGAGATTTGAGTATGGCCCAAGACGCCATTATCAACTACGAGGGAGATGCTAATGCCCCTCGCAATTCAGATTTCAACTACGAGAACGGGAGAGATGCTGATGCCTCTCGTAATTCTGTCCCCATTCCAGTTCGACATGACGGGAATGTCCGAACTCCTCTTTTTAATCCGCACGATCAATATCATGATCTTCCTCCGCATGAATATGCGATTCCTAATCCTGACTTTGAGGGGGACATGAATCAGCATGATCCCTCATCCTCCGATCCTATGGATCTTGTCAATGCTCTGGGAGTTCTTGCCTCCCGACTGGACCCTCAGCAGTTCGAGGCGATCCAGTCTATCTTGAAGGGGAAGGCACCCATGCAGCCTGCTGAGCCGAACCCTGTGGCTCCCCCCGTTGTCCCTCAACAACCTCCTCCTCCTCCTTATATCCAACCGGCCATGGAAGGCCTTCATCTTACTTCTCGGCCAACTGGGCCACAACTTTCGTCATCCAGGCAACCGGCTAGACCGCAAACGCCTATTCATCAAAATGCCCTCGGGCATGGCGGAAGCTCTGCCGGACCTCATCCTTACTATCCCCCTTGTCCAACGTACTCTAGGCAGCAGGCCTATCAGGTACTTCCTCCTCCTCCTCCTCCCCAGGCAGATCTGACCACGCAGACGTTGCTGGCCAAGATGGAGCGCATGGACGAGCAGTTTAACAATCTCCAGAAGATGATGGGGGTTAAAGCTGTGCCAGAAATTAACTTACCGAGCCTGCCAGTATTCCACCTGCCACCCTCTGAAATGCCAGTATATCGAAAGTATAACGGTACTGGTAACCCCTTCACGCACCTGAAGGAGTTCATGTACGAATCCTCTTTCTGGCAGAATGATAAGAGGTCATTGGCTTTCTTGTTCAGGAGATCCCTAGAGGGACCAGCCCTCGAGTGGTTCTTCTCTTTGGAACCCTCCGAAGTAGAGGACTACGGTATCGTTTCACGTAAATTTATCCAACGATACCAGGACAGAGTTGCACCCTCCTTGTCTATCACAGATCTTATTGCAGAAAAGATGAAACCGGACGAGGAGTTTGTCAGTTTTGCTGACAGGTGGCGGGGCCTGGCTGAAAAAGTAAAAGATCACTTGTCCGAATCCGAACAAGTGAAAATGTTGATTTCTAATGCCACTCCCCAGTTCAAGCTAGTCCTCTCCTTGAACAACTTGACGAACATGGCAGAGCTCTACGAAAGAGCACGGTACTGCCAGAATGCTTTCAAGGACGCTACGTTCTCTAGCGTCTTTGATCCTCATAGACCTAACAGGCCTCCACCTCGGAAGCCTGCAGTGCCAAATTCTCCTAGCTCAGGTCCAACTACTGAGGGCACGCTCTCTCACGAGCAGGTCAGTACCATGAACAATAACTCGCCCCAGTTTGTGAGGAATCAGCAGCAGTACCAGAGGCCATCACAGCCGAGTCAGCAAGGGTACAGGCAGCAGCAGAACCCTCATTACCAACAACAGTACCAGCGGCCCCAGCAGCCGAGTCAGCAACAGCTACAGCAACAGCCGCAACGGCAACAGCAATATCAGCAGCCACATCAGCGGCAACAGCAACAGCCACAGTACCAGCCGCGTGCACCGCCGGCGTACCACAATGTCCCTCCTCCTGGTGACTACAACCAACAAAGGAGACCTCCAGGCCCGAAAAGGGCAGAGTACCCGGCCCTCCCAGAATCCTTGGCGGATATCTTCAGCGCTTTAATGGCAGCCAATGCCTTAGCTTTGCCAAGGGAGAAGGCCGTCTGGCCTCAAAACGCCGATACGTCTAGGTATTGCTACTTCCACAGGCAACCTGGGCATACCATTGACACCTGCTTCCAATTCAGAGATTATATCCATGATCTCAACGAGCAGGGCGGCATAGACTGGGAGGAAATGAAGAAGTACATAACAGCCCTGAAGGCGAGGAGACCGCAGCAGCAGCAGCAGCAAGCAAGACCACCGGCACAGGCAGTAGCACCACCCAACATGGGCATAGTGCAGAATCCACTCCCGGAGCATCAGAACCAAAACCAGGTTGCTCCCATCCTGACGAACAGCCAGTCTGAGGCTGGTCGTGGGCAGCAGTGGAGAGTAGAGGACTCTTCCTCTCTTTGTTCAACGGGTCACGTTCAAAGTACCGCAGAGCGACCACCACGCCGCACCATCCACATACCAAGGCCACAACCCGTTACCATTACCCCCATACCCACACCTACATACCACTCACCCACACCCAATAACCCATTACCACTACCCGCCTTCCTTAGACCCATTACACCCCGCACTCCTACGCCTCCATCATATAACCCCCCGCAAACCAATAACGCACCCCTTCTACCATCTAGGCCGCTATTACGCATACCATTTCCTACTTCACCCACTACCACTACCGCCTATCCAGATATGCCTTTGCCATCTAGACCATTATTACGCGTACCATTCTCCACTTCGCCAACCGCTTACCCATCCACCATCCAACCCTCTAGGCCTTTAATCTGCACTACGCCATCACCGCCTAGCCCTACGCCATCACCTACCTACCAACCCTCTACGCCAACCGCACCGTCCAACCCTGCGGTACTTAAAGTGTCACCCGGATCCTCCACGGTTGAGGAACACGCGCTCCGGAGCGGAAGGATTTTCAACAAGGTCTTTCCTCAGTCCACAGTAAGAGACGGCCCATCACAGCCGACTGAGGAAGCCCATAATGAAGAGAGTGCGCCAGGCACTCAATATGACTTGTTGAAACACCTGGATCGGACACCGGCACGGATTACTATACTCGAACTGATCAAAAGATCTAAGAGTCACCAAGAAGCTTTAATGGAATATCTGCAGAAGGTGATGGTCAATGAAGACGTGCCGGTAGAGAAGATTGCAGCACTACTAGTTCCTCAGGGGGATCAGCCCTCCATTACATTTCATACATCGGAACTAGCACCGCCAGCAGCTAGAAGCATGGCTCTGAGTATCACGGTCAACATCTGTAAGAAGGCCGTGGATGCATGCCTGGTCGACACAGGGGCTTCGATCAATGTTTTACCTCCGAAGACCCTGGAGCTGTGCGGTGTGCCCAAAGAGAAATGGCTGCCCAGCCCCATATCAGTAACAGCATATGACAATTCTACCCGTTCTCCTCTGGGAATGGTCTATTTAAAGGTGGAGCTGGGCCCTGTAAGTCATGCGGAGGTTGAATTTCACATCTTGGAAATCGACCCTTCCATAAATGCCATTTTAGGTCGTCCTTATATTAAAACTCTCGAGGCGATTCCTTCTACGAATCATCAATGCCTCAAATTTCCTTACAAAGGACGAATAATTAAAGTAACGAGCATGCCGATCCTTGCTGCTGCTCATTCCTTGAACATTAAGTCTGCTGTTTCACCTGGCCGACAACCTTTTCTGTCGGTATTACAGGTCTACCGTCCAGTGGCTGATCCTCTGAAAGCCGCTACTATTTCTCCATATCCATTAGATGCTATCAAAAGGGGGAAGTGCATGAGTACCCCAGGATGGAGGATCATGATGAAGAACGGCTACGAGCCTGGGAAAGGTCTGGGCACACAATTGCAAGGCAGGACCACTCCTGTCAGAAATCATCGAGCAGCACCTGGAAGTGGTCTGGGCTATAGGCCAATAAAACTGAAGCAAGATCCGGTTCAGAAAGCAAAAATCAAAGAAGGCCCGAAGATCTGGGAGGCAATGTCTACACCACCAAAAGAAGGCCGAGATCCCCTAACATGGACCCTGTGTACGCACTTTGTAAAAGGGCCCATACTCAGCTATGACAATACGGTGGTCATTACTTCCTGTTTTGACTTCCATGATATATATGGGAGAGATTTGGTCAGACATTGCTCTGAACTGCTTACGTACCAATCCTTGGAGGCTCTGCGGCCTATGAAAAGGAGGAAATTCCATGACCCTGAATGTGAATGGTACAGGTGGTTCGATCTAAGGGACCTGTATATTGCACTGAACAGACTATTCTTGGATCCTACAGAACCTAAGTGGCCGCCGCAGATTGATGAGCTGATTGAAAGCCCTGGTGCCATATTTGACAAGCGGATACTGCTATCTGAAGAAACTGACGAAGGGGAGCCGGATGACCCATATCAAGCTGGTTATACAACAGATCTGCTCTGGAGAGGGACATATCCTTCACATGTCTTCATGCTCCATACCTTATTCCGTACACTACTCTTGACCCCGACTTGGTCGCGGGTCGTAATTGAAGATATTCCACGGGCTCCGCCCGTCATGATTACTCTGTCCCCTCGGGACATTATACCACAACCTCCTCTCGATCTAGAGAGGTTATATAATCTGATCTGGGACATATTACTATATGATCCCCCTAATCCTTTGGCCTTGGTGCCACTTCCTCTGTCTGATTCTCCTCCCATTTATATTCATTCCTGTTTATGTTTAATTCTTTCATTTTCCAAAAAAAAACGCCAATTTGGCAACAAATTCTTCCCAAATCCTCATCGAGGAAACATCTTACTTGTCCGATTGCACCCCACCGCGCGGGTCCTTCGGTCAAGACTCTCTTCTAGATCTACTCTGTCCCTCCCCTCGGGAGGATTCTCTTGTATTTCCACTTGTATCCCAGGATTTTCATCCTGCTTCATCTTCGTTAGGTTATGATAGTGAAGTTAGTCAGTCTAGTCAGGTTAGGAAGTCTAGGAAGCCTAAGGGTAGGCAAATTCCAGATAGATACCTCCAGGACTTAGCTGATAAATGCTCTTCTTGCTCTTTGATCCCTCAATTTCTAGAAAATCCAATTCAGATGCCAGAAGATTGCATGGACGATGACTCAGTTAGTGATGGGTACGGGGTATATGAATTAGTACATGAAAAGGACCCCATTGAGGAAGATGATGAGGACGCGGTTGAGGCATATGCCAGTGGAGTGAAGAGATTTGATGAACCCTCAGCTGCCATAGAAGAACCCACCAAAGAAATTAATTTAGGGACTGAAGACGAACCTAAGGTTGTCCTCGTCAGTAAAAATCTTTCTACAGAGGATGAAAACGCAATGATACAAGTACTCAAGGACTATAAGGACACTTTCGCCTGGAGTTATGAGGATATGCCGGGGTTAGACTCATCTTTAGTTGAATACAGGTTGACATTAAAGGACGGAGTTAGCCCGGTCAAACAGAAATTAAGGCGATTCCACCCACAAATGGCTCTAAAGATGAAGGAAGAGGTCGATAAGTTGCATAAAGCTAAATTTATTAGAGTTGTCCTCTATCCACAATGGGTGGCCAACATAGTCCCGGTTATGAAGAAGGACGGGAAGGTCAGAATTTGCATTGACTTCCGCGATTTGAACCGGGCGTGTCCTAAAGATGATTTTCCATTGCCTCATATTGATGTACTCATCGATAACACTGCTGGCTATGAGACGTTATCATTTATGGATGGATTTTCAGGATACAATCAGATTAAGTTGGCAGAAGAGGATCAAGAGAAAACGTCATTCACTACACCATGGGGAACATACTGTTATGTTGTCATGCCATTTGGATTAAAGAATGCTGGAGCCACCTATCAAAGGGCCATGATGGCAATATTTCATGACATGATGCACATAGATCTGGAAGTGTATGTGGATGACTTATTAGTTAAATCTAAAACAAAGGCTGAGCACGCCAAAGTTTTGGCAAGGGTATTAGAGAGATCGAGAGAATATCAGTTAAAGATGAACCCCAAGAAATGTGTATTCGGGGTATCTTCAGGAAAATTGCTTGGATTTATCGTCAGCAAACGGGGAATTGAGATCGATCCTAACAAGGCGAAGGCTATCAGAGAAATGCCACCTCCTAAAAACTTGAAAGAGTTGAGAGGATTAATCGGGAGGTTGCAATTTATTCGCCGCTTTGTCTCTCAGCACTCACAAAGGTGTAAGCCGTTTTACGAGCTTACCAAGCCGGGAGTCAAATTTGATTGGGACGATAAGTGTCAGGAGGCGTTTGATGGATTAAAGAATTATTTAGCAAGTCCTCCTGTTTTGAGACCACCATCTCCAGGCAAACCATTGATACTTTATATTTCAGTCCTGGATGATGCAGTGGGGGCTGTCTTAGCACAAGAAGATGAAAAAGGAAAAGAGAGGGCAGCCTACTATCTCTCTAAACTTCTCAACCCCGCTGAACAGAGATATACGGCGATGGAGAAAACATGTGCAGCATTGGTTTGGGTTGTGCAGAAATTGAAGCATTATTTTCTGGCCCATGAAGTCCACCTCATCGCTAGGATGAATCCAATCAAATTTCTTCTGGAGAAATCTGTTCTTACTGATAGGTTAGCACGATGGCAAAGCTTTCTATCTCAATTCGATATCACTTATATCCAGCAGAAAGCGATCAAGGGCTATGCCATAGCGGAACATCTTGCTCATCATCCCCTTCCTCGATTTGATCCAGTCCGATCAGAGTTTCCGGATGAGGAACTGATGTCCGTAAATCAAATCAGAGATGATATGTGGACTCTGCATTTTGACGGAGCTCTGAATTCTCATGGAAAAGGGATTGGTATTGTTCTGTTATCACCTGAAGGTATCACCATTCCACAAGCCTTTCAGCTTGATTTTCCAGTTACAAACAATATAGCTGAATACGAGGCACTCCTTGCTGGTCTCGAGGCTGCTCATTTCCATGGTGCTACTAAACTCAGGATTGTAGGTGATAGCCAACTGATTCTTCGCCAAGTGCTGACCAAGTATCGAACTCTCGATCCCAAACTCAAGCCTTATCAGGAACTTACTTCTGCTTACTCAAAGCTTTTCACGAAATTGGTCTTTGTCCATGTCCCTAGGAATCAGAACATCTTAGCTGACGCTCTAGCTTCACTCGCATCTTCTCTTGATTTTCCAATCAGCAAACAATCCGAATCAATCATAGTTCATAGGCGTCTTTCACCCGCCGTGAAAGATCCTTCATTTCTTAGAACTAAGGAGAAATTGCTGAAGAAAGTCAGAGACGGAGATATCATTGAGAAAAGAGAAATCATGTTAATAGAGCTGTTAGAAGAGATGGATGATGAACAGAAGCCATGGTATTATGAAATTGTAAAATATTGTGAAGATCAATCGTATCCTAAGGAAGCTACAACTGAGGAGAAGAGAGCTATCAGGAGAGTTGCTCAACGATACACCCTAGTTGGGGGATCATTGTATAAGAGAGGTTTTGATGGAGTTCTTCTGAGATGTCTAGACGAAGATGAGCTTTGGAAGGTTATGGAAGGAGCTCATAGTGGAGTTTGTGGTGGCCATGTCAATGGACAGATGCTAGCAAAGAAGATCCTTAGACAAGGATTTTATTGGCCAACCATGGAAGAAGACTGTGTAGGATATGTCCGTAGGTGTGCTAAGTGTCAACTTCACGCCGACAAAATTCATTCTCCTGCATCTTCACTCCATCCTGTTTCTTCCCCATGGCCTTTCTCCATGTGGGCTTTCGACATTATTGGACCTCTTGGTAATCCAGATTCCGGCATCAAGCAAAAATCTTTCATTCTCACGGCAACGGAATACTTCACCAAGTGGGCAGAAGCTGAAGCATACGTGGAGATCAAAGCATCAACCGTCTGCAAGTTCATCATGAAGAACATCATCACCCGATTCGGAATTCCAAGCACCATCGTCACCGACAATGGACCGCAGTTCGTGTCACAAGAATTGAAAGATCTTTGTAACAGGTATAAAATTGCATTGCATCATTCGTCTCCTTATTATCCGCAAGGCAATGGCCAAGCAGAGGCAACAAATAAGACTTTGATAAAAATCATCAAAAAGACGTGTAAATCTAACAAATTCACAGATTGGCCAGAAAAATTGGTTGAGGCTCTATGGGCCTACCGAACTTCAATCTGCACGCCTACTGGGCAAACTCCTTATTCCTTAACATTTGGAATGGAGGCGGTAGTTCCATATGAGATCCTTATACCGTCATTAAGAGTACAATTGAATAAGGAATTTTCCATTGTGCGGTGTCGCACCGACGGAATCGAACGGTTGCGGATTCGAATCCGCACACGGTAAGAACCGATTATCCGATAATCTGGTTTTAGATTTTTCGAAACAGGAACGGATCTCCATTTTTATTTTTATTTCCTCTGCGCGGGAGATCCGGAGAAACTAGAGAACCCAACAGCCACAAGTGAAACACTAACATGTACCCCTCCTACACCGGTATGGCAACAATGCCACATAGACACCACGTCCCTCCCACATTGACACAAGGAGTCAAACTCAAACCCACAATCGCATAAACACACGCACACAAAATGCGATTCTGATCATATAGAAATCATCGGCCTCGATGTACGATTTCAAGCATACATTTAATCGAACTATCTAACAATGTAAACACATGTTAATAGCATGATTTAATGAGGTTCTGTCTTGAATCACGTCGCTCATGGACGACATCATTCAAGACCCCTAAACTGGTTCATACGAAAAAGTGGTCTCATAATATGGCCTAAAATGTGTCGTCCCTATCAGCCGCCATTTAAATGGCGTCGCTGTCCCTAGACGCCATTCAAAACAGAACTCATTCCTGCATAAACTACTTCCGGGACAAATCTAGCCTAAATGGTGTCGTCCTAATCTGTCACCATTTAAAATGGCGTCGCCCTAGCCAGACGCCATTTAGAGCCCAAAACCTGGTTTCTTACAACCTCTCCCGAGCCTCAAAACGGGGTTTCCTCTCCCCCAAAATTACCCAAAAAATACCCAAAATAGGAAATGAAGGGGAGAATCCAATTTACCACTTGAAACACACTAATTCCCATTTCATAAAAATTATCATTTTCATTAAAAATCCCCTTAAGCATTCTTCAAGCGAGAAAACATGGATAAAACAATCAAATCACGTATAAGGATCGTCCCCCTACTGGTCACTTGAACTCCTCCTAGCTCCATGCCGTCGAACTGCCGCACTGCAAACCACTGCCGGTACCACCGTAGACACCGTCACTCCGCCGGGACGTCGGCTGCCACTCAGAGAATGAAGTGCCGTAGAGGAGATGGTGGTAGTGGTGAGAGGTAGAGAGGTGTTGGAGTGGTGGAAGAGGAAGAAGGGGAAGGAGAAAGGAAAGGGGGAAACGGAGGGGATCGGATAGAGGGAAGAGAGAGTGAGAAGGAGAGAATGAGAGAAGGTTCGGGCTGTCAAACAGAAATAGATGAAATCACGTCGTTCTCGACAGACGCCATTCAGGTGACACGTCAGGGCGTACTCTGACAGAATGTCTGAATCGCGTCGTCCATTCAAGACGCCGTTCAGACGACATGACTGGGGCCGTACACACGTGCCCCAACGCCCGTCCATGCGGCACAACAGCAAGCTACCTAAATGGCATCCATACATCCCGACACCATTCTAAAGGCGTCGTGCACCCCAAACGTCGTTTATAAAGCACGCCCCTGACCCGCCAAGGCCCAAACCAAGGGGTTCGGCTCCGTAATCGACCCGATAACTATACCCAAAATCTCATTCCTTACAAAACCTGCCTAAGGTAATTTTAGTCCTATGACTATAACGATGGAGGACCCCGCAGTAACTTCTCTACTACTCACTTTGGTTACGGCTTAGACTTTAGTGAGGGTTTTAGATAACTTTTATCGTGATCTCTTCCTAAGTGATAGTTTATAAATATATCGCATACATATATTTAACCATACCTAGATTATAGCAATTGATTCATAATCAAAAGTAAAACACGCATCAATTATACATGTTCATTATGTGGTCATGGACAGCACGGTGATTAACTAGAGCCATACAATTAATCACCATAACTATATAACAATTATATAATTAAAAAACGTAAACACAAACGCACTGGTGATCTCATCTCCTATCGCCTTCCTGGTTGCACTTGTAGATCATCCTCACATCTCCTTGGCCAACACGATCAATTACATATAATATAGAATTTGAAACAATTTCAAATACAAATTAATTGTAAGAGAAAGCCTTATGACTGAGTACAATAATAGAGGGAGATAGAATTACATCGGAATGAGAGAGAGGGAGGCATGCATACCTCATTAATTAACATTTAATTACCCACATCACATTTCATAACAATCTACATAATCACACACCATCACAAAATATGAAATTAATTAAGTGCATGTCCATGACCACCATAAATTTTAATCATCCACACATGATCAAACACATCACATGAAGGATAAAATTTTGAAAAATAATAATTTTGGTTTTCTTAAAACCTAGGTACCAATCAAAATTGGATAATTTGAATTTCGAAAATCTTATTTTCTAATATGTATTTAAATCTAATTTAAAGCATCAAACACATCAACATGTGCACATAAGACTAAAATTAAAATTCTAAAATATTCCATGCAAAATTTAAAATATTTCTAAATTAATTAATCTAATACTTAGATTAATTTTAAATCACACTAACAACAATTATTAACGTGAACTAATCCAAAAATATAAATCCTTCAATAACTCTTATAAAGGAATTTATAATTCTAATTTTAATTGCTTAACAACACTCTTTGTTAATAACCTCTTTATTAAATAAAATTTCTCAACAACAATTGTTAGGAAATATTAATTAGAACATTTCTAAATGAATTAATCTAACAATTAGACCTAATTCAATCTCTTTATAACTGTTATTAAAAGGTCCCATTTTAAGTAAATTAGATCTATAAAAACTTTAATTTAGAGATCCTTGAGAAAATTACTTAATTATCTTAATAACTATTATTAAGACTTAATTAACCCTTAATAACTTTTATTAAGGTTTATTCTCAAGAAATAACTAACCCTATTGTAACATTTATAAATAGTTAATTAATCACTTAATAACCTTGTATTAAGTATCCCTTAATTAAAATTAATTTCATAACAATAATTGTTAAGAAATTATATTCATCTAATCACTCATAAAATTAAACTAACAACAATTGTTAATTATATTTAAGATTGTAACTTAAAAAATAAATTAACAACATTTGTTAATTTAATTTAAGATCACATCTTAAATAGCCCCTCTAATCATTAACTAAAAATAATTTCATAACAACAATTGTTAAGAAATAAAATAAATCTAATTAAGAGTTAACTAAACATTTAATAACCACTTATTAAATGTCCCGTAATTAAAATAATTTAACAACACTTGTTAAATCTAATTAAGATCATATCTTTTAAAATAACCACACTTTAAGATCACGTCTTTATTTTATATTAACAACACTTGTTAATTAGTTTTAAGATCATAACTTAAAGACAACTTATTAACTGAAATTTGTAAATTTTAGTTTAAAACAAATTTTAAACTATAGTTAATTTGAATTTCCAATTAATAGGGGTGGGTTTTATATTAATAAGAGCCTTTTGGGGTAAAATAGGGGTTAATGGGTTTGGGGTTCAAATGGACTTGGCCCATTTGGGCCTCGGCTCGGGCCTGGGCCCGGTTCCACCTGGCCTAGCTATGTCAAGTGCTTGGCGCGCCCGAGCCGGTCCAGGCCCCCCGGTTGAGCTGGCACAGGACCGACCGGCTTAGCTCCCTGCGCGCTACTTGCCTGGCTAGGGCTTTCTTCTCCTAGCCGCTTGGTTTGCCCCCGATGTCTGGTTCCCTTTCTTGCTCCTCTCCAGTGTCGGCAAGGTGAAGGCCGGTTGGAGGTTGGAAGGGGGCATCCCCCTTCCTTCCTCGGCGATGGCGATGGCCGGCAAGCAACCCCCTTGCCGCCGCTAGCTCCAAAAACGGCGGTCAAAACTGGTTTTACAAACCGTGGCTTCCCCTCTTTCACCTCCAACATTTGGAAAAACCAGAAAAATAAGAGGCTCCGTCGCCGGCCGGCGAGCACAACAGAGATCCTGGGGACTAGCAGGAATAGTTGGTCATATCAGCATGCTATTTTGAGATCTTCCATCACCATGGAAGCCCCATCAAAGCCCATAAAGCCGGTTCTTCATCACCATAAAGAACCCTACGAAAAACCCCATTAAAATTTATTCTTCTCATAGAAAAATAAATCTAACATTTTAAATTCATCCTATGAACAATTTCTACGAGGAAAAACAAATTAGTGCATGGAAATCAATTTATAATGATAATTTTGCCGTCCCGAAATGGATCAGAGCGGAACCTGGCTCTAATGCCACTGCTGGGATCCAGGCGGGATGTAAAGAACACAGCGGAAACAAAAAATGAAATCCCGCTGGATGCCCGCATATCCGTTTCAAAACGAGAATCGAAAATTGAAAAACAAGTTGTGATCACATCACCTTGCGCGGATTTGAATCCGCGACCATTTCGGTTCCGTCAAGGCGATGCCACTAGCCGTACAACCGTCCAGCCTCTAGCGGTATCCACACGATCCTCCGCAATGGTTTATCCTAGCTCCCTTGTCCAGATCAGCTCGCTTGCTGAAGATCCGTCGCTGCAACGACGTTCGAAAACCCGCGAACGGGAATTCCTGACTTTTGAGAATTGTGTGCAGTGGAGACGGGACAGCAGGGGCGCCTAGAGGAGGAGGAGAGAGAGAGGGGGACAGCCAGTCTTGAGAGCTCCTGGAGCTTGACCTAGGGTCTCTCAACTGCACGTATATATATTAAGTCAGCGCGACTTTTCATAAAAGTCTACGAGTCAATATAATTTCCACTTAAGTACCACCGACTAAGAATCAATTTGTGTGTGACCCTCTAGGCCCATTAACTAGTCCGATTTTCAGCCTGTTAAGTCCAATAACTATTTGTTGACTGATAGTAATTAATTAATATCTAATATTTAATTAATTACTTAACCGAATTAATATCCCATGTAAATTTGGTCGGACTTCCGATTAAGTTGGATGCTAAGCAACACCACATGATCTCAGAAGGTAATGGGGTTTAGCAACCTACTCATAGAACTTGTCCGTCCACAGTTACTGCGTGGCTATAGTCTTTCATTTGCACAATACTCTCGAGTCGACCTAAGGTATGGTCAGCTGCTAAACCTTAGGCGGTCAACTCACTTGGATTAGATTCCGCTGTACAATATCAGAAAACACCTTTTTTGATATTGTGTCCACTCTGGCCAGAAACTCCTGCGAATTTATCCTAGAACATTCTCTTTCTAATTACCTGATAGCGAATGATCCGCTATTGAACACACAATTACCTTCAAAGGTCTTCTGCTGGACCCGATCCTTGACTATTAGAAATCCCGTGGATAGGGACTCATAAGCAAAGGTCAAAGTCTAGAAGTTCATCGGTAAGACGTCCTTGGTGTCTCAAGTCCAATGACCAACCACGCCACTGTGACGATGAATCAAGCCGATCGACAGTCAAGTACATTACCATTCGGCGATTTATATCGGATCAGTTCAGTGAACTCATTCCCTAATAAGCACCTACAGGTTCTCCATAGTATCTCCACACAAGTGACTAACAAGATCTGTCACCCTCATCATATGAGCTGGAATAACATGTACTAGTATTACCGGATGTTTGATGTCCTCTTCAAACATCCTATGACTAGGAACAATTAAGAAGATGTGTTTATAAGTCGCCGGTCTCATTATTATGATCTCATCATAATCCGATGACTGTTGAACACATTTAAGGACTTCATTATGCGTACTTATAAATACACCAATTTATATAATGAAATAAATGTCATTTATTAGTGAACCAAATTGTAATAGGTGTCTTATGATTGGCTTAGAGGACACCTATATCCATCACCGGCTTCCTTATCCGATGTAGGTTTCTCCTACTGAAGGATCGTAGGGGGATTCAGAGAGGACTTTCCTAAGGGGAAGGGTCGTTCGACCCCCAAGAGTCCATTCTGGATTCGATTGAGCTTCTGGTAGGAATTCACCTATAATGCCCCAGAGGGGCCTAGTGGACTCCAAAGGTGTCTTTGGCACTTCCTAATGGGCTGGCCCAGCTAGTAAATGGGCCGATCCGAATTGGGCCCTCTCACTAGCCCCCCGCTCTGAGGGGCGGTGCACGGCCTTCGGAGCAGTCGAGTGCCAGGTGGGCTGGCGAATGTAATACGGATAGGAAATGATACGCCCCTTCGTATGAGGGAGGGTGGTCATGATTTGAAAAGGACACGTATCATATCCCCGAACGAGCGCCGATCCAGTGCTCACATCTACTCAAGGTGAACGTCCTTTCATCTACTAGGAGAGGCGAAGAGCTCCTCTTGATCAGATGCTTCCAGTAGTTGCTAGGCAAGGATATAACCTACACCTTGGACCTGGGAGAGCAAGCTCTCTAGGCAAAATTTTGCGAACGCTGCTATTCGGACCCGCCTTTCTTCTTCCATTCCTTCTCTGTTTTCCCATCGTTCGTCTCTCGAAGAGTCGCCACGTAGCGCCGCCGTCCAGGGATATGTCCTATGCTAGGTTGGTCGAGGCATAACGGGAGGCTATGTGGCCTTCCACCTGCTCAGAGGGCCATTTGGAGGAGATCTGGGCGAAGTTCCAGATCTCGACAGAATATCGGTTGAGCGTTCCGTAGCCCGGGGAACGCATTTACAATAGGAGGATGGGATCGTTCATGGCCTATGAAGCCATGTTTGATGCGGGCTTCCACTTGCCAGTCATGACGTGTGTGGAGCGGCTGCTCTATCATTTCCAGCTAGTGCTGGGACAGATTATGCCCAACTCCTGGCGCCTTATAATGGCGTTCTTCATCGAGTGAAGGAGCTCGGGTGCACTGATCCGTCTTCGGCGATGTTACAACTTGCCTTCTAGCCGAAGAGGGGGGCGAAAGCTATCAATGGAGTCAGGCTTCAATTGTATGAACTCCCGTCGGGCAAGTCCTACCAGCATCGTGGGGAAGGCGCGACACATAATGGCATCGGGTGCATCCAGCAAGTGGAAGGTGCTCTCAAAGGACTGTAAGTGGTCACCTGGATCACGAGTGCCATCATACCTTTTTAGCAATGACACCCTAAAGCGATGTGGTAGTGGTGCCTTCAGCACATATCGGGTGAAGCAGGATCGGACGCCATCCCTGTCTTTGATTTCGGCATGACAGTTATGTCGGAGTCCGCTCCACACGTTCCTCCAACCTTCGCACACGGTCGTCGCCAGAGGGGCGTCTGGAGCGGTGGCGACCCTCCTGAGAGGTCCACTGGCCTCGGGAAGCAGAGGACCTCGAGGATTGGCCTGAAGAATACTCCCGAGGAAAACCTTCCCATCGTTCGCGATGAGTGTGACGCTTCGAAGATGTCGACGTAGAACTATTGGAGGAAGCTGAAGATTGATGGCGTTGATGCCTGTCTTTTTTTTACCACCACCTAGATCGCTGCTGGCTCGTTTGGCGGGTCAATTGATGGTTCTCAGGCTATTGATCTCCCTAGCAGAGACCTTGTGGTCCGAGTGAAACCTGGGAACCCGGAGGGGCTATTGGCTGGAGACCTTGTCGTGGGTTGGTTTGTTCGAGGCCTCCTTGTTAGTTTTAGGTGGCCTACAAGCTAATCTGACTATGTAAATCCCGTTCATTTATTAATATAATGGCATAATATTCATTATGTGTAAACCGCTTTAATTATCGTTTCATAATGAAGTCCGTGAATATGTTCTATAGTGATCAGATTATGATGAGATCATACTAATGAGACTGATCACTTAAACATACATATTCTTAATCGTTCCTAGTCGGAGGATATCCGAGAAGGACATCGGATATCCGGTTAGACTAGTACAGATTACTCCTGCTCATATGATGAGGGTGACTGATATCATAAGTCACTTGTGTGGAGACACTGAGGCGAATCTGTAGGTTCTCATTAGAGAATGAGTTCGCTTAACTGATCCGACTGAATCACTGGATGGTATTGTACCTCACTGTCAACCAGCTTGATTCTATTGTCGTAGTTGCGTGGATGGTCCTCGGACCTGAGACACTAAGGAAACCTTGTCGGTGGACTTCTGTGCTTTGACCTTGGTTTACGAATCTCTAGCCACGGGATTCTAAAACGCCAAGGATTCGGTACAGCGGAATACCATCGAAGGGAATTGTGTGTCAATAAGGAATCATTCGCTCTTGGTACTTAGAGAGAGAATGCTCTATGAAGGATGCGCGGAAGTCCCTGGCCAGGGCGGACGATAATATCGAGAAAGGAGTTTTCCGATATTCATCAGCGGCATCCAATCCAAGTGAGTCGACCGGTTAGGGTTTGACAACTCGCCATACCCTGAGTTGACTCGAGAGCATTGTACGAATGAAGGATTATATCCACGCGGTAACTGTCGGCGGAAAGGTTCCAAGAGTGGGTTACCTAACCCTAATACCTTCCGGGTTCACGCGGTGTTTCTTGGCACCCAACGTCATCGGAGGCCCGGTCGAATTCGATGTGCGACATCAACTCGATTGATTAATTAATGAATAAAGGGTTATTAATTGATTAATAAAGCCAGTGAGGAGTCACTGGGCTTGTTGGGCCATTAACTGGACTGGTACTTGGGCCTAAAGGGTCACACGCAAATGTTTCTCAAGGCGATGGATAAATAAGTGGGTTTTATATCAACCGGGGGTTTTTGTGAAAAACCGCGCGATTAGTATAAAACATAGCGAACAGGCTGAGTAGGCCAAGCTGTTGCTAACCCTAGCCGCCCCTCCTCTGTTTCTCTCTCTCTCTGGCGTCCAGACAGATCTAGATCTGCTCCGCCGCCTCTCCGAATCCTGTTGACGGGAAATTGTCCGTGCGTTGCGGTGATCGCTGCGGCGACCGGCGGAGGTTTCGTGGGCTGCGAAGAACGAGGAACGTGAGGATATCCGTCGTGAGGAGGATCGCGTGGACTTCGCTAGAGGCCGGGCGCTTGCGCGGCTTGCGGTGTCGCACCGACAGAACCGAACGGTTGCGGATTCGAATTTGCACACAGTGAGAACTTCGATTATCCGATAATCGATTTTTGATTTTCAAAACTGGAACGGATCGCTCTTTTAATATTTTATTTTCCGCTGCATGAGCGATTCGGAGAAACCCGAGAAACCCAACAGTTGTATCAGAGCCAGGTTCCACTGTTTCTCGTCCCGTTTCGGTCTCCGAAATTAATATTTCATGTGTTATTCCATGCCAAATATTCAATTAATTGTCGGATATGTGTTCATGTGATGGGCACAGTTAATTAGATTATTTTTCTGCAATTTTTTGAATTTTACTTTGGGGTTTTCGGTGTTCTTCATAAGATGATGAACTGAGGCTTTTCGACGGCTTCGTAAGCGATTCCCAAGCATTGGGATGGTGGCCCGGATGCTTGGATCTCTTGGTGATAGTCACCACAGCACATCCGGTATCTTTGTCGGCGCTGGAGTGCGTTTGGAGGGCTGCATAATCAAGCCCTAAGTCGGATTTTTGAAACCTGAAAAACCAGTTTTTTGGGTTTTTGGGGCTTGGACTGCTCCCCAATCGGAGGTCACCGGCGGCCCTGCCGGCGCTGGGCACGTCGCCGGCGCCGGGGGCATCGCCGGCCGGGGCCGAGGGTGGCCACCGGCGCCAGCTGCGACTCCAGCTGCCGCCGCCCACCTGCGTTTAGGGCGTCAGGTATCTGGCAGGGAGGAGCTAGGCGGGCCGGTCCTGAGCCGGTTCGGACCGGCTCGGCCGGACCCAGCTGGGGCCAGGGACGGCTAAGTCATGGCCGCACCCTGGTCCAGACCCTGGCAAAGCCAGGGTCCGAACCCATGGCTGGGCTGAACCCCTTTTCTTTTGTCCTATTTATAAACCCCTTTAAACCCCAATGCCCATTCAAAATAAAATTGGAAATAAGTTTTAAAATTCAAAACAGTTTTGAAATTTAAATTTATTATTCAATTATTTTATGGACTTAAAATGATTTTGAATCATCATCAAAATATTAACAATTAGATTGATTAATTAAGGGTTAAATATTAATTTAATTGTTAAATTAATAATTAACCTTAATTTAACTAATTTAAATGTTAAAGTAGTTATTAATAGTTATTAGTCTAATTGTTAGATTATTAACTATTACCTCAACTAATTGTTAATTAATATTTGAGTTAGTTATTAATTTAACTGTTAAATTAATAATTAACTTAAATGACTGATTTAAATGTTAAATTAGTAGTCCTTGATTAATTACTGTTAGTCCTTAATTTAATAGTTAAATTAATGATAACTTTAATTATCTAATCTAAGAGTTAGATTAATTAATTATTAATTAATTAGTGTTAATTATTACTTTAAGAGTTAAATTCATAATTAACACTAATTGGCTAATCTAAGTGTTAGATTAGTAGTTAATAATTAATTATAGTTGATTATTAATTTAAATGTTAAATTATTAATTAACTTTGTTGGATTAATCTAAGAGTTAGATTAGTCTTTAATAGTCTAATTATTAGATTATTAATGGGGTTTAATCTAAGTGTTAGATTATTAGAATTGTTCTAATTTGCATGGAAAAATATGGAATTATTAATTTGGAGTGTGTGTACATATGATGTGTGTTTTGATGCTTTTAAATTTGTTTTAATTGCATGTTAAGTTAATTAAAAGTGTTTTCGAAATTCAAACACCAATTTTGATTGGATCCCACGCTTTTTGAAAGCCAAAATTATATATTTTGAAAATTCTTTTATTTTAGCCATGTGATGCGCTATATCATGTGTGGATGTTTAAAACACACCGTGGTAATGGATATGCACTTAAATAATTGTTCATGTGATGAATGATGTGTTTGTATGGATCGTGGATGAATGATGGATGTTTATTAATTGTTAACAAATAGAGATCTGCGTATCTCTCCCTCTCTCATTCTCTGATGTATTTCTACCTCCCTCTCTCTTGTACTCGCCATAAGGCACTCTTCTAATTACATGTAATTCTAGAATTAGTGTTATCTGATCGAGGCAAACGAGAAAGGAGTGAGGACGATCCACAAGTGCAACCAGGAAGGCGAAAAGATAAAGATCTCTTACCTATGTGTTTGCAGATTATCTAATATAATTGTTGTGTTAGATTGTCTGTGCGTTTGACTGTTGGCTCTAGTCCAACCCACTGTGCTATCCATGACCACACTAATGACATGTATGAGATGCATTGTTTTCTTTTGATTATGAATCAAAGCAGGTATAATATTTAGTAAATATATACGATATATTTATATACTATCACCTAGGAGAGACTAAGATAAAAGTTATCTAAATACCCTCAGATAAACTCTAAGCCGTAACGCGAGTAGTTAAGAACTTACCGCGTGGTCCACCATCATTATAGTCATAGGATTCGAATCACTTTAGGAAGGTTTATTGTGATATCCACAAGGCTTGCTTAATTGGGAGGAGAAACTGTGGCTATGGCATCATATGCCTATATGATCGGCGTAGAAGAACCATGTAGCTTTGTTGTGCTATCCACAAGGGCTGCATGCAAATTTATGCTCGTCGCGTAACGATGGTTATCTTAGACCAGAATTAATGGTTTGTTGTGCTATCCACAAGGCCATTAAATCTCTGGAGACCAAAGCTATGATCAGATATTGCAAGGAGTTGCAAGTCCCATGAGTTGGGTGCTCTCTGATTGTATTACAGTTTGTTGTGCTATCCACAAGGCTGTAGTCCAAGTTATTGAGATTCTGATCCCCACTAGGAGACTGTCGGCGTCTCCCGTTCTGTATAACTAGAGGTTATATAGTCCGTCGAAAATTAGTGGGAGTTAAACTTGAGCAAAAGATCATGTCTTGTTTTAAATTTTAATAAGTGAACATCTGCTAAATAGATTTTACTTATCTCCTATAGGAAATTATATCGTCGCATAAACCACTCTGCGGCATACTTGATGTCCTTTTGACTTACCTGATCTACTCTGATTGGTTCAGATACCTGAAGAATGACTTCAGATCTGAGCACATTGACTTTGTCCATGAAGCTGATCCTCCTACTGAATCGGCATTGGACGCCCCTGAAACAGAGATGACAGCTAACGATAAAAGATCGAAGGACAAAGGCAAAAGAGTAGTAAAGAGTGATTGCTTCTATTATAAGCAGTATAGTCACTGGAAGAGGAACTGCAAGGAGTTCCTTAACGATAAAGCTCATGGAAAGGTGAAGCTGTCTAAAGCGTCGATATCTATATGATAGATATTAACTTGTCAGTTAGAGATTCCACATCTTGGGTATTAGATACCGGATGTGCAGATGCTGACAAGTAAGCGCAAGTTGAGACAAGGTGAGGTGGAATTGAGGCTAGGAAACGGCTTAAAAGTTGTGGCGATTGCTGTTAGGATAGCAAACCTCAGGCTTCCATCAGGAGACACCTTAGTTTTAGAGGATTGTTATAATGTTCCTAGCATAATAAAGAACATCATATCAATATCTTGTTTGGACAAGATAGGATATAGGTTGTCTATTGAGAATAGAAGCTGTTCGATTTATTATGGTAATAAATCAATAGCTTCGGCATCTTTAGTCAACGGACTATATCTATTAGATGTTTCTTATTACAATCTTCAAATTGATAATGTTCTTAAGAAGAGCAAGAATTGTGTGAACCAAGCCTACATGTGGCATTGTATGGTTACAAAAGTTACACAAGTATGGTTACTTAACAGCATTCGATTATGAATCGTTTGCAACATGTGAATCCTGCCTTATAGGAAAGATGGCAAGATCTCCATTTACTGGATATGGAGAACGTGCCAAGGACATTCTGGAACTAATACATTCGGATGTATGTGGTCCTATGTCCACCCAAGCCAAAGGTGGCTACTCATACTTCATCACGTTCACCGATGACTTCTCAAGATTCAGCTATGTCTACTTTATGAAGTACAGGTCGGAAGCATTTAAGAAGTTCAAGGAGTTCAAGAATGAGGTAGAGAAGCAGTTAGGAAAGAGTATTAAAGCTCTTCAATCAGATCGAGGAGGAGAATACTTGAGTACTAATTTCACACAATTCTTAAAGGATAATGGTATCCTCTCTCAGCTAACCCCTCCATATACACCACAGATGAATGGTGTATTAGAAAGGAAGAATCGCACCTTGTTGGACATGGCGCGATGCATGATGAGCTTTTCGGGATTACCAGTGTCCCTCTAGGGGTATGCTCTAGAGTCAGCAGCATACCTACTGAACAGAGTACCCAGCAAGTCTGTGGCCTCTACTCCATATGAGATATGGAAAGACAGGAAACCAGAATTTAAACATGTTAAAGTTTGGGGTTGTCATGCCAATGTAAAGAGGCATGATCCAGACAAGTTAGAATCACAAACTGATAAATGCAAGTTTGTGGGATATCTAAAGGAAACCTTTGGATACTATTTTTACCATCCTGGTGAACAAATGGTGTTTGTCGCCAGGAAAGCTGTCTTCTTAGAAGATGAATACCTTCTCCAGGAGAACAGTGGGAGTAAAATAGTACTAGAAGAGGTTCCAGATCCCTAAACAGCTGCATTATCGTCAGATGAGATATCAGTTCCTGAATCTCTGCAGGTACACACACATGAGCCTCGTAGATCTGGTAGAGTACCTAGACTGCCAGAACGATATGTGAGACATATCGCTGAAGGTGAGTCTAAGGTAGAATATAATGAGGATGATGATCCTAAAATCTATCAGGAGGCTATAGAAGGCCCATAATCGAGGAAATGGCGAGAAGCCATGAACTCAGAAATCCAGTCCATGTACATCAACTAAGTTTGGAACTTGGATGACTTGCCCGAGGGTATTGTACCCATCGGTTGCAAGTGGATCTTTAAGAGAAAGATCGGTGCTGATGGACGGATCGACACTTATAAGGCAAGGTTGGTGGCAAAGGGGTATCGTCAAAGGCAAGGAATTGACTATGACAAGACTTTCTCACCAGTTGCCATGATAAAGTCGATCAGAGTTCTACTCGCCATTGCTGCACATTTTGATTACGAGATCTGGCAAATGGATGTGAAGACTGCCTTCCTCAATGGTAATCTTGAGGAAGAGGTGTATATGATACAACCAGAAGGTTTCACATCCAAAGAATCTCCAAATAAAGTGTGCAAGCTTCAGAGGTCCATTTATGGACTGAAGCAGGCTTCTCGGAGCTAGAACATAAGATTTGACGAGGCTGTCAAGTCTTATGACTTCATTAAGAATGAAGATGAGCCTTGTATGTACAAGAAGACTAGTGGGAGTTCAGTCACTTTTCTAGTTCTTTACGTAGATGACATACTACTCATTGGGAATGATGTAGCTATGATGTCATCAGTAAAGATCTGGCTGTCGAAAAACTTCTCCATGAAGAATTTGGGAGAAGCATCCTACGTATTGGGAATACGGATCTATAGAGATAGATAAAAGAGGATGCTTGGAATGACCCAATCCTTGTACATAGATACCATAGTCAAAAAGTTTGGCATGGAAAATTCCAAGAGAGGTCTCATACCGATGAGACATGGAATTAGTCTCTCAAAGGAGCAGTCTCCTAAGACTCCTAATGAGAAGGCATTCATGGATAAAACACCATATGCCTATGCCATAGGATCTATCATGTATGCCATGCTATGTACACGGCCTGATGTTGCATTTGCTTTAGTGTTACGAGCAGATTTCAGGCTGATCTAGGCGAAGAGCACTGGAAGGCAGTTAAATGTATCCTTAAGTACTTGAGAAGAACTAAGGATATGTTTCTTGTCTATGGATGAGGTGACTTGAAACTGCGAGGCTTTACTGACTCGAGTTTCCAGTCAGATCCAGATGATAGCAAGTCTACATCTGGATTCGTGTTTACTTTGAAGGGAGGCGCAGTGTGTTGGAAGAGTTCCAAGCAAGTAACCACTGCAGATTCGACGACTAAAGCTGAGCACATCACTACAGCTGAAGCTTTCAAGGAAGTAGTGTGGTTGAAGAAGTTCATCACCGACCTTGACATAGTTCCCTGTATCCTTGATCATGTTCCGCTGTTGTGTGACAATAATGGGACCATTGCATAAGTGAAAGAGTCGTGGTCTCATCAGAAATCGAAAGATATTCTGAGGCGCTTGCATCTTATCCAGAGGAGATGTAGTAGTGGAAAGAGTTCCAACCGTCGACAATGTAGCTGATCCACTGACATAGCAGTTGGATCAAATTGTGTTTGAGCGTCACCTAGAGTCTATAGGCTTATTGTATAAGGGTGATTGTCTTTAGTCAAAGTGGGAGATTGTTAGTTTTAGGTGGCCTACAAGCCAATCTGACTATGTAAATCTCGTTCATTTATTAATATAATGGCATAATATTCATTATGTGTAAACTGCTTTAATTATCATTTCATAATGAAGTCCGTGAATATGTGCTATAGTGATCAGATTATGATGAGATCATACTAATGAGACTGATCACTTAAACACACATATTCTTAATCGTTCCTAGTCGGAGGATATCCGAGAAGGACATCAGATATCTGGTTAGACTAGTACAGATTACTCATGCTCATATAATGAGGGTGACTGATCTCATAAGTCACTTGTGTGGAGACACTAAGGCGAATCTGTAGGTGCTCATTGGAGAATGAGTTCACTGAACTGATCCGACTGAATCACTGGATGGTATTGTACCTCACTGTCAACCAGCTTGATTCTATTGTCGCAGTTATGTGGATGGTCCTCGGACCTGAGAAACCAAGGACACCTTGTCAGTGGACTTCTGTGCTTTGACCTTGGTTTACGAATCTCTAGCCACGGGATTCTAAAACGCCAAGGATTAGGTACAGCGGAATACCGTCGAAGGGAATTGTGTGTCAATAAAGAATCATTTGCTCTCGGTACTTAGAGAGAGAATGCTCTAGGAAGGATGCACGGAAGTCCCTGGCCAGGGCGGATGATAATATCGGGAAAGGAGTTTTCCGATATTCATCAGCGACATCCAATTCAAGTGAGTCGACCGGTTAGGGTTTGACAGCTCGCCATACCCTGAGTTGACTCGAGAGCATTGTACGAATGAAAGATTATATCCACGCGGTAACTGTCGGCGGAAAGGTTCTAAGAGTGGGTTACTTAACCCTAATACCTTTCGGGTGTAAGGAATCGCCAAGAACGCAGCGGAAATAAAATCGATTCCATTGTATCGGTTGCTGGGATCGTAAAAGGAACATTAAAATAAACGCGGGAAGAACGGTTCTTCAATTTTGCGGGGTTTCAAATCTCCCATAGATGATGCCGACTCGGTAATCACGCACACGCACGATCTCTAGAGGTATCCACACGAGTTCCCACAGCAGACGCGATTTCCTCCTCGACTTGAATGCTCCGACTAGATCTCAAATCCACCATATGCGGAGAGAGACAGATCTTCTCCAAGAGAGAGAGAAGGAGAGAGAGAGAGGAGACAGAGAATCTGGGGTGTAAAATTCGTCCAACCAACTTTTTACCCCTCCCCCTTAGCCCTCCTTATATAGAAATAAGGATAAGCACAAAGATTAATCCTCATGATTATCCAAGAGTTTGGCCTTGGATAATTCTCCATTAAATCTTCATGTTTATCCTGTGGCTTTTCATAAAAACCCAGATAAGCATGAAATTTAACGTCTCTCACCGTATGACGAGAACTCTTATGTGTGTGACCCTCTAGGCCGATATATCAGTCCGGTTGTAGGCCCATTAAACTTAGAACTGTTTCTTGAGTTTAATATTTATTAATTAACATTTAAACATCATATGTTAAATGATTAATTTAATAAACAAGTGAATTATTATCTGATGATTAATTCACTTGGCCTTCTGATCATGAACAGCACCAAACACTACCTCATGATCCCATAAGATATAAGGGATATTGTTCCCTTCAATTGAACATTTCCATCTGCCGATACCGTACAGATATAATCCTTCACTCATACAATGTCCCAATAACGCAAGGGTATGGTTTTATAGTCAAACCCTCTATCGCATTATCCAGATGGATTCCAGTACTCAGTTAATATCTAGAAAGACATCTCTTTCATTTGACCATAGCCAGAGATTTCTGTGTACACATCCATAGGACATTCTCTCTCCAGTCTTATACCAAGAGTGAGTGATCCCTTATTATTCACTCAATTACCTTCGCAAGCTTTCCACTGTATCTAAAAGACCGATTATGGTGGACTTAATGGTTAAAGTCCACGAGTCAGAGAATCAAGATACAATGGTCTACAAACAAGGTATCATTGGTGACTCAGGTCAAAGGACCAACTGTGCTACTGCAACGATTGAATTCCCTGGTTGACTAATAGGTATAATTACCATCCAGGAATTCTTATTTGGGTCTGTTCAGTGAACTCATTCTCTAATGAGCACCCACTTGTTTGTCTTAGTGTCACCACACGAGTGAATGTAAGATCATTCACCCTCATCACATGAGCAGACATAACTTGTGTCGATCTTATCGGATATTTAATGTCCATCTCAAATATCCTATGATCGAGAACTATTTAAGACAATTGACTGAGGATATTGATCTCACTATCATGATCTCATCATGATTCAATATCCCATACATTTGTCTATGGACCTTTATTACGATAGTTAATTTGCGAGAACTATGAATGAAGAAATGATTGCCTTTATTAATTATTTGAACTAGAATGTACAATGATTGGCTTTGAGGCCACCCAATTCTAACATTCTCCCACATGGACTATAGCCAATCACCCATGTGTGTAAGTCCCATAGACTTAAGGTGACGTTCTAAATTGTTTTGAGACAATGACTTAGTCAAGGGATCTGCTACATTATCTTCAGATGAGACTTTCTCAACTACTATATCTCCTCGGGTGATGATCTCACGAATCAGATGAAATCGTCTCAGAATGTGCTTTGACTTATGATGTAATCTTGGCTCCTTCGCTTGAGCTATTGCCCCATTGTTGTCACACAATAATGGAACATGATCTGAAATGCTTGGAACTACTCCAAGTGCCGAGATGAACTTCTTCATCCAAACCGCCTCCTTGGCCACTTCAGCTGCAGCAATGTATTCTGCTTCGGTCATCGAATCTGCAGTAGTTTCTTGTTTGGAACTCTTCCAACTTACTGCACCTCCATTTAACATGAACACATATCCAGACATGGATTTGCTGTCATCCATATCCGACTGGAAACTCGAGTCAGTAAATAGATCCTTAGTCCTTCTCAAGTATCCAAAGATACATTTCACCGTCTTCCAGTGTTCCATACTTGGATCAGCCTAATATCTACTAGTGACACTTAGTGGGTGTGCCACATCAAGCCTAGTACATAGCATTACATACATGATAGATCCTATTGCCGAGGCATAAGGAACTCTATCCATGTACGCTATCTCTTCAGGTGTCTTGGGAGACATTTCTTTAGAGATATAAATTCCATACCTCATTAGAACGAGGCCTTTCTTGGAATTTTCCATGCCAAACCTTTTGACTTTGGTATCTATGTACATAGATTGGGATAAGCTAAGCATCCTTTTGGACCTATCTCTATAGATCCTTATTCGCAGAATATAGGATGCTTCTCCCAAATCTTTCATGGAGAAGTTTTTGGATAACCAAGTCTTTACTGATGATAACATTCCTACATCATTCCCAATGAGTAGAATGTCATCAACGTAAAGTACCAAAAGGTAACTGCGCTCCCACTAACCTTTTTGTACACACAAGGTTCATCTTCATTCTTAATGAAGTCATAAGATTTGATTGCTTCATCAAATCTTAAGTTCCAAGTTCGGGATGCCTGCTTTAATCCATAGATGGATCTTTACAGCTTGCATACCTTGCTTGAATGCTCTTTGGAAGTGAATCCTTCAGGTTGTATCATATACACCTCTTCTTGAAGGTTCCCGTTAAGGAATGCTGTTTTCACATCTATTTGCCATATTTCATAATCATAGAATGCAGCGATAGCAAGAAGTATTCTGATTGACTTAATCATGGCAACTGGAGAAAAGGTTTCGTCATAGTCAATGCCTTGCCTTTGACGATATCCTTTTGCTACCAGCCTTGCCTTGTATGTGTCAATCTGTCCATCTGCCCCGATCTTTCTTTTAAAGATCCATTTACTGCCAATAGGTACTATACCTTCTGGCAGATCAACCAAGTTCCAAACTTGGTTGGCATACATGGACTGAATTTCAGAATTCATATCCTCTTTCCATTTTTCTGATTCTTGACTATTTATGGCTTCTTGGTAGGTTTGAGGATCATCATCCTCATTTAACTGCACTTTTGGTTTGCCATCATCGATATGTCCAACATATCTTTCAGGCTGCTTAGGCACTCTACATGATCTGCGAACCTTTTGTGTATCATCTTGAACAAGTTCTTGAGTCAATGGTTCAGTAGATGAACTAGTGTTGATTTGTGAGTCTAGAATTTCTTCTAGTTCTATCTTGCTCCCACTGTCTTCTTTTGAAAGATATTCTTTCTCTAAGAAGACAGCTCTTTTTGCGACAAACACCCTTTGATCGCTGGGCTGATAGAAATAATATCTGATGAGGCAGAATCCGATTCGGCCCATTAAAACAAGCCCAAACCCAGTTCAGCCCGGCAGCAGCACTATAAGGTCCTTCGGAGGCCTCCGGCCCGCTAACGGCCCAACAGCCCTCGGCCCGTAAGCGGCACAATAGCCCTCGGCCCAGCAGGCTTCGGCCCATCAGCGGCCCAACCCCCTTCGGCCCACAGCCGTGTCCGGCCCACTCCGGTGGAGGACTAGGCACTATGGCGGTTTACCAGTAAGCCCGGACATAGTCCTATATCGGCTATCACCGTTAACCGTCCTCTATCCTCTGCTATAAATACCACGCTATTTATTGCCAAAGGTATGTCTCCGAGACCCTCAAGGACCCTAGTCCAAAAGGCATTAAAGCTACTCTTTGCCTTATGAATCGAATCTTCTTCAGAAGCTAACTTAACCGTCGGAGGGGGTTCCTAAGGGCCGAAGCCCGGGACTCCTCCTGACCGGTTTCTTCTTCTTCTTTCCCTCCTGCAGGGGCTCGGTTCGAATCATCGCCGACCTCCCCAAGTCGGTCTCGGCCGCCGACCTCGGACTTCTCCCACCGGTCTCGACGCCGTGCGCCGGCTGTCCCTCAACCGAAGGAGACTCGGTTTAGCGCCGCCCGGAGGAGCCTCGGCCCCACTTTCCGAAGACAAGCCAGCCTCCGACCGAGCCACTCTCGGCCTCGGACCTTCAGCTTCGCCTCTGCCTCCGTCGCCTTCCGGATCCCCTGTCGGGCCTCTTTTACCGATCCGACCCAGCTCCGGATCCCGAAATTTCGGATTCCAGCTTCGGAATCCGGTCGTGATAGCTTCGGCTACATCACGTGGCACCGTCTATGGGGAACAAACAAACAAGTCATGTCTCAACGACCTATAACCCGACGATCTGGACAGAGCGAAGCAGAGGCACGGGAAGCCTCGGCACAGATGCTGCCTTCCGAAGGCGCCCCTTCTGCCCCGCCGAGCATACCTCTGCCCGTCATACCAGAATCCCTCACTGCGGAAGACCGGGTGGGGGTGCTCCAGCAACAGATGGCGACGCTAGCAGCTGCCGTCACATCCCTAGCGCCTCTTCAGGAGATGGTATCTGCCATCGCCCAGCGCATGGGATTGATGGGACAGCTTCCTCAGCAAGCGCCGCTCCCCCCACTCTACCCGGTTCAAGATACCCGGTTCCGGCCGACGCCTACACCGGTTTCCCCCGACGAAACCGCTACGGCACGCAGCGATCCCTCGGCGCTACCTACCCGAGCCCCTCCCGCTGACCGCCTGACGGAGCAGGGCTATGCTTCGTCGGAATTCCGCCCGGCCAGGACCGGAGGACAATCAGTCGCCACCTCGACCGCCTCGGACCTGGACCGGCGGCTGACGGCAATACGAAAGGAAATGCAGCAAATGGTGTCTCGGCCCTATGGGGCGCCCCTTGCTAGCAACATCCTGGAGCAGACTCCGTTCACGCCAGAGCTCCTGGCTACCTAGGTGCCTCCCAATTTCAAGCTGCCGAAGGGCCCTCTCTACGACGGAATGACAGATCCGGTCTGTCATTTTCAGAGATTCAACACATACCTCTCGGTCCGAGGGGTCGCCGAGGCAGTCCACTGCCGACTTTTCCCCCTCACCCTTGAGAAGACTGC
This sequence comes from Zantedeschia hybrid cultivar, assembly GCA_030544215.1. Classification (NCBI taxonomy): domain Eukaryota; kingdom Viridiplantae; phylum Streptophyta; class Magnoliopsida; order Alismatales; family Araceae; genus Zantedeschia; species Zantedeschia hybrid cultivar. The sequence goes on along the minus strand of JARZZO010000003.1, from coordinate 27,920,787 downwards.
CCTTACCTGGTTCGAGACACTGGCCCCCAACTCCATCCACTCTGTGGTCCAGTTGTTTATCGACCAGTTTTATGATGCCACCCGGTAGTGCAAAACCTCCGCCAGCCTGCTAGCCATCCGGCAGGGCCCCACCGAAACTCTCCAGGAGTACTTCACCAAGTTCAGGACCGAGGCCGCCCAAATCCCAAACCTCGACAGCTCGATTGCGGTCTCGGCCGTGATCAGCGGGTGTCGGGACGAAGGGCTCCTCGGCTCCATCGGGAAACGCCATCCCCCTACCTTCCAGGACCTCGTGGCCCGGGCCCACAAATACATCAACCGGGAGGCCCTGATGATGTCTAGAGGTAAAGGCACAGTTGAAGCAGCCTCGGCACCTGCCCCCCAGGTGGTCCGACCTCGGCCCGAAGATCAAGAGCCCTCCCGAAAGCGATATCGCAAGGAGGACTGGGACAGAGAGAGGCGACGGGACCCGCAACAGCGGTACCTACCCCTGCCTGCTCCCCCTTCCCGAATGCTCATGGAGCTGAAGGGCATGATCCGGCGACCCGAGCGCCTGAAGACTGATCTTCGCCGAAGGGACCCCGGTAAATACTGCGAGTATCACCGGGAGATCGGCCATACAACGGACGAATGCCGGCAGCTTCGAGAAGAAATCGACCGCCTCATCCGGGAGGGGAGACTGCCGCAGCTTTGACGAGAGCAGCCCCCGCCACAGCGAAACCGGGACGTCCCTGAGACGCCCAGGCAACAGCAACCCCCGGTGACAGAAGCTGCTCCTCTGCCGAAGGTCACCTCGGCCCCGGTAGAAGCATCCCATCAAAGACCCAGTTCTGGGTCTATTATGATGATATCCGGAGGGCCAGGGGAAGGATCAAGGCAGCGGCAGCGCAGCTCTGCCACTATAGCGACGATTGACGTCGAGCCGAAGCAGCCTCGCCAAGAGGATATTACCTTCGGCTCAGAGGACCTGGTTGATATTCAAGTCCCTCACGACGACGCCCTCGTCATAAACGCTGTAATAAATAGTTACGATGTACATCGTATTTTTGTCGATAATGGAAGCACCCCAAACATCTTATTTTATGATTGTTTTGTAAAAATGGAATTGAGTGAGGCTAATATGAAGCCTCACCGGGGCCCCCTCTTCGGTTTTAATGGTTCGCCCTGCCGAGTAGAGGGCATTGTTCGGCTCCTTGTAACCATAGGCTCCACCCCCTGGCAACTAACCGTCGAAACGGATTTTGCCGTTGTAAAAATCGATTCAGCCTACAACGCCATCTTCGACCGAAGGCTAATCGGCGGGGTCGGAGCCGTGCCTTCGTCTTTCCATCAGAAGCTAAAATTTCATACTAGCCATGGAATAGGCGAGGCCAAGGGAAACCAAGAAGCAGCCCGGCAATGCTATATGATTTTGGTTAAAGGGAAGGCTGCAGCCGAAACCCTGGCGATCAAGTCATCAGCCGAGGCATCTCCAGGAGAAGCGCTCCTCGCCATCCCAGTTCCGGGAGGCGAAGGACGAACCCTGATGATAGGCTCCGGCCTGGAGAAGACCGAAGCAGAGAAGCTCACCGAATTCTTGAAAAAGAATCTCGACGTCTTCGCCTGGTCTCCAGCGGACATGCCCGGGGTTGACCCGGAGGTAGCGGAGCACCGACTACATACCGATCCCGACCAGCTCCCGGTTAAGCAGAAGCGGCGCACCTTCAATCAGGAAAGGAGAGCCGCCATCCAAGCCGAAGTGCAGAAGGGGCTGGACGCCGGACACCTCCGAGAGGTACATCACCCGAACTGGATCGCCAACGTAGTAATGGTGCCGAAGAAGGACGGCAAGTGGCGAATGTGCGTGGACTTCACCAACCTCAACAAGGCCTGTCCGATGGATAGCTTCCCGTTGCCTCGGATAGATCAGGTGGTGGATGCAACCTCCGGCCACGAACTCTTAAGCTTCCTCGACGCCTATTCAGGCTATCACCAGATCCGAATGCATCCGGATGATGAGAGCAAAACCAGCTTCACGACCGATCTGGGTCTATATTGCTATACCCGGATGCCCTTCGGTCTGAAGAATGCCACCGCGACATATCAGCGCCTTGTCAATAAAGTGTTCGCCCCGCAGCTCGGCCGTAACATGGAGGTCTATATAGACGACATGCTGGTCAAAAGCCGCGTCGCTGCAGAGCATTTGGCCGACTTGGCCGAGACATTCTCCGCCCTGCGGCGATACAAGATGAAGCTGAACCTGGCCAAGTGCGCCTTCGGGGTAGCCTCCGGGAAGTTCCTCGGCTACATGGTCACCCACCGAGGGGTAGAAGCTAATCCCGAGAAGGTTTCGGCCATCATACAAATGCGCCCCCCGGCAAACCTCCGAGAGGTACAGAAGCTGAACGGGAGGATCGCAGCCCTAAGCCGCTTCATGTCGAGGGCGGCGGATTACTGTTTCCCCTTCTTCCAGCTACTGAAGAAGGCCAATAGCTTCGATGGACAGATGAGTGCCAGGCAGCCTTCGACCGGCTGAAGGCCTACCTCTCCAAAGTCCCCATTTTGTCCAAACCGGTCCCCGAGGAGCCTCTGAGCCTATACCTCGCAGTATCCGAGACGGCTCTCAGCGCCGTCCTCGTCCGAGAGCAAGATGGCGTTCAGAAGCCAGTCTATTATACAAGCCGATCCCTTCAAGGAGCAGAACTCCGGTATCTCGCGCTGGAAAAATTAGCTTTGGCCCTCGTCTCGTCCGCGAGGAGGCTCCGGCCTTATTTTCTGGCCCATTCGGTAAAGGTTCTTACCGACCAGCCCCTGAGGCAAATTCTCTCCCGACCGGAGGTGTCCGGCAGGCTGGCAAAATGGGCGATTGAGCTAGGAGAGTTTGACATCTCCTACGCACCTCGGGTAGCAATAAAGGCCCAAGCATTGACGGACTTCATCGCCGAACTCACTCCCAGCGCTTCCTCGGCACCTCAGCCGGAAGCCGACGTGCCCGAAGCCGAGGACACTTCGGCTCATACACCAGCAGACGAGTGGCAACTCTTTGTAGACGGCTCCGCGTACTCCACGGGCAGCGGCGCCGGGTGGATCCTGGCATCGCCCGAAGGAGTCGTCACGGAGTACGCATTGCGCTTCTCCTTTCTAGCCACTAACAATGCCGCCGAGTACGAAGCCCTCATTTTTGCCCTCCGGGCCGCGAGGAAGCTCGGCGCCCGGAACCTAAAAGCCTTCAGCGACTCTCAGCTGATCGCCAGCCATATTTCCGGGGAATACGAGGCTCGGGATGCGATAATGGCATCTTATCTCCAGGTGACTCGCAAGATCCTCGCTCAATTCGATTCTTATGAAATCGTGCAGATCCCGAGAGCCGAGAATGCCCGAGCCGGTGCACTTTCCCGGCTGGCGTCAACCCAAGACGGGGGAGGAGGCCGAATGATCCTAGTGGAGGAACTCGCCGAACCAAGCCTCGGCGAGCCTGAGGCCATGCAAATAACCGAGGCCGAAGCCGAGACCTGGATGACTCCCCTCGTCGCTTTTCTCCTCCGAGGAGAAGTCCCGCTAGATTGAAGGGAGGCGAAGCACGTTCGGCAACGCTCATCCCACTTCCTCCTTCTGGACGGGCTACTATACAAGAAGTCCTTCGGCTGACCGCTGTTGCGGTGCCTCGGCCCGGCTGAAGCCGACTACGCCTTGAGAGAAGTACACGAAGGGGTATGCGGAGCACACGCGGGAGGAAGGGCCCTGGCTCACAAGCTTCTGAGACATGGATACTGGTGGTCGACACTCCGAGAGGACGCTTTAGCCCTCGTACGGCGCTGTGATCAATGCCAGAGGTTTAGCTCCCTCATCCACCAGGCAGCCACCCTTCTGACCCCCTTGTCCGACCCCTGGCCTTTCGCTCAATGGGGAATCGACCTCCTGGGGCCTTTTCCCATCACCACCGGCCAAAGGAAATTCCTCATCGTGGCAGTAGACTATTTTACCAAGTGGGTAGAAGCCGAACCCCTCGCAACAATAACCGATAGCAATGCTTGGAACTTCGTATGGAAGTCCATCGTCTGCCGGTTCGGCATCCCCCGGGCCATCATTTCGGATAACGGCAAGCAGTTCGATAGCCATCGGTTCAGCGACAACTGCGCCGGCTTCGGCATTCTTCACAAGTTCACTTCGGTAGCGCACCCTCGGGCAAACGGCCATGTTGAAGTCACCAACCGAAGCCTATTGTAGGGATTGAAAACCCGCCTCGGCGAAGCCAAAGGCCGATGGGTAGAGGAGCTACCGAGTGTTCTATGGGCATATCGGACTACGAGCCGAACTCCTACCGGCGAAACTCCATTTCGCATGGCTTATGGGATAGAGGGCGTTATTCCAGTGGAAATCGGCCTTCCCTCTCCCAGAGTCATTGCCTACGATCCGGAGGCCAACGAAGAAGGCTTGAAGGATCATCTGGACCTCATAGAAGAAACCCGAGATAGGGCTCGCATCCGGCTGGCGGCTTATCAGCAGCACATGGCCAGGTACCACAACACTAGAGTGAAACCCCGAAGCTTTGAAATCGGGAGCCTCGTGTTAAGGAATGCTCATGCTTCTAAACTGGCCGAAGCCTCAGGAAAGCTTACCCCCAACTGGAAGGGGCCCTATCGGGTCAAAGAGGTGATCAGACTAGGGGCCTATCGGTTGGAGACCCTTTCGGGCCAACCTCTCCCTCGCACCTGGAATGTAAACCACCTTCGGCGTTATTTTATGTAAATCACTTCTCCTGGACTTTTAGCCGAAAGGCACGAATAAAGATTTCTTTTTCAGAAAACTTGTGTATCTCTCTAAATCCGTGTAAACCGTACCGGGAGTGGCTTCGGCCATGCAAACCGTATCAGGAGCGGCATGGTATTCTAAGTCCGTGTAAACCGTACCGGGAGTGGCTTCGGCCATGCAAACCGTATCGGGAGCGGCATGGTATTCTAAGTCCGTGTAAACCGTACCGGGAGTGGCTTCGGCCATGCAAACCTTATCGGGAGCGGCATGGTATTCTAAGTCCGTGTAAACCGTACCGGGAGTGGCTTCGGCCATGCAAACCGTATCGGGAGCGGCATGGTATTCTAAGTCCGTATAAACCGTACCGGGAGTGTCTTCGGCCATGCAAACCGTATCGGGAGTGGCATGGTATTCTAAGTCCGTGTAAACCGTACCGGGAGTGGCTTCGGCCATGCAAACCGTATCGGGAGCGGCATGGTATTCTAAGTCCGTGTAAACCGTACCGGGAGTGGCTTTGGCCATGCAAACCGTATCGGGAGCGGCATGGTATTCTAAGTCCGTGTAAACCGTACCGGGAGTGGCTTCGGCCATGCAAACCGTATCGGGAGCGGCATGGTATTCTAAGTCCGCGTAAACTGTACCGGGAGTGGCTTCGGCCATGCAAACCGTATCGGGAACGGCATGGTATTCTAAGCCCGCAGGTAACCTGATCCGAGGGTGGCTCCGGCCATGTATACCGGATCGGGAAGCGGCAAGGTATCTATAAGTGCGCATAAAACCCAGTCGGGAGTGGCTTCGGCCATGCAAACCGCGTCAGGAGCGGCAGGATATCCCTTCGGGTCATATGAACCACGATTAATAAAGGCCCCGGCCGTATATACTATTAGCAGCGGCTTCGTATCCGGACCTACATCGAGTCTCGGCCTTGTGAGCTACAGGAAAAACGACGACAGGATCTCGGATTTATGAAAAACCAGATTCGGTCGATCATGCACAGCATCAAGGTAAAGCCACAAAACACTTCCTGTATTCACAGTGAAGGAAGTACAAAACCGGCCATCCACCTGGCCACAGGCTTACAAAAGAAAGAGAGAAGAGGAAAGATAAAAACCGGGACAGACCCCCGTGCTAGCCTTCGATATTCCCCTCGTCCACATTAACTGGGCTTCGGCCAGGAGATGGGGAGGGAGAATCGACTATCTGCACGGCCTCAGACGGGGTGGCCTCGACAGGGGCCTCCTCGGCTGGAATGGCCTCATCGCCTTCTGCCGAGGCCGGGGCCCTTTCGGCCGCGAACCCCTTCCGCCAGGACAGGAGCTCTTCGCCTTCCTCGTTCGTCGGCAGGGCGATCCCAGTCAGGTCCACGGTTGGGCAAGCCTTCTGGGCGGCTGCCAGCCCGATGTAGAAGACCGAGGAGGCCGCTAGAAGCTGGGCCTGGATTATCTCCTCGGCGTAGTCCAGGCCAGCCTTGTAGTCGGCCACGGCCGAATCGACCGCCTCCTCCAGCTCCAGCTTCAGGGCCGACAACTCCTCGGCATGGCGACGGTTTTCCGAAGCCCGCCGGGCGTCCTTGTCTTGGATCTGGGCCTTAAGGGCCCGATTCTCAGCCTGGGCCGCAGCCAGCTCCCGCTCGGCCTTCTCCTTCTCCCGTTCGGCCTTCGTCTTGGCCTCGGAAGAAGCTCGGGCCTCTGCTGCCCGCTCCTCCAGCTGAGCCCGCATCCGGGCGTTCGCGGCTACGAGCCCGTCGACGCTGGACTCAAAATTGCGTCCCGCTGAAGGACCCTCGTCTGAACCTGCCGAGGCCGACGCCCTCTCGGCCTCCAGGAGTTGATCCTGGAGGAGCACCTGATGATGAATCAGGACGCTACCCGTGACCGCGGCCTGCGGACCGAAAGCAGATAGAGGTCAGCAAATTCGAAGTGAGCCAAAGAAAAGCAGGATCGAAGCACACTAAGAAGCTTCTTACCTGGACCGCCAATCGGGCGCTGATCATCGCCAGATCAGTGACCGAGTGGTCCTTCAGCTCTTCCAGAGCCGACGGGAGGGTGAGGCCGCGGAGCAGACGCAGGCACGTCTGCGAATCCTCCATGCTCTCGTCTCTGTAGATCCCCAGCTCGGGGACCCACAGCTCACGCTCCTCCGCGCGAGGCGCCTGCGGACCGGCGCCTTCCTGCTCCGCCCCCGCTATCGCGACCGGAGGAGAGTCGCCCCTCGGCGGACGCCGGCCTCGCGGCCCTTCGGGCCGCGGCGGATCTCCTGACCAAGGGGGCGGGCTCTGCCTCGTCGGGCTCTTCCGCCCGGGGCCGCTTCGACAAGCGACCGGCCCTTCGCACAGCCGACTTACTTTTCCGCTCCCTCTCGAGAGCGGCGGCTGCAGCACGGCCCTCGGACGAGGCCGCGGTCATCGTAACCCCGGCTCGGGCCCTCGGGGCCACTACGCCTCGTCCAGACCCGCCTGCCGCCTCCGAGGGTGATGGATGGGCTTGGCCGCGCTGCTGGGCTATCCGGCTGAGGAGGCCCTCGATCCCAGACATCGCTGCAAACAAGAGAAGAAGTGTTGGAAACAAATAACACAACGATTGCAACTCAAGACCGACTTACCCTCGGCCGAAGCTTCAGCAATCTCGGCGGCCGGAGGAGCTTCGGCCGGAGGAGCGGCCCCAGGGCTTCCTTCGCTGTCCCGTGAAGTCTCCCCGGGAGGAAGGTAAGGGAAAGCCCGCTCTGGATCACTCCTCGGATCCGGCCATGCCCCGGCACCCACGAGCAGCTCCGGCTTTCTGTAGAGCTCCGAAATGTCATATGGAGCCGCGGCCTCGATATGGCCCACGAGGGTGCTCTGGATGGAGTTGAGGATGGGAGGATCGAAAAGGCCTGCGGCCAGCGGTGCCCACTCGGTAGGAAAGGGCCACAAGCTCCTCTCATTCTCCAGCAGAGAAACGAGGATAAAATTCCTCTTCCAGCCGTGAATGGACGAGGGCTTCCCGGAAAAAATGCCTCGGCCGAGACGAGGGACGAAGCTATACCACTCGGATCTCCCCTGTCTTTGGATTTTGAAAAGGTAGCGGAAGATGTTGACCGAGGGAACAGTCTGCATACGGGCAAACACAGCCAAGAAGGCGTAGACTGTGCGCCAATAATTGGGAAAAAATTGAGACGGGGCCAGCCCGTAGAAGCAAAGGAGGTTGATGACAAAGGTGGAGAGAGGAAGACGAAAGCCCGCCCAGAAGCTTTCTTCATAGATAGAAAAACTACCCGGGCGAGGAGTGTTGGCCCTGGTATTGGAGCCAGGCCGATAGGGGGTCATCCACGAAGGAAGTTGATAGTAAGAAGCGATGTAGCTAACCCCTTCATCCGAAAGGGCGCAGGCTGCTTCCGAGGCAGTCTCGGGACGACGACGTCCCGAGGAGGAAGCCTGGCCCGGAGTATGAACCTCCTCGGACCCCTCGGCACCGGAGGCCTCGGCTTCTTCGGCCATGGCAGAAGCGAGGGAGTCCAAAGTAAGAGGAGATGACAGAGAAGATTTGGGAGAATGAGACGGAGTATACTCCTCGTCTGAAGGGGTAATCTCGCTCGAAGAAGGACTACGGGGCATAGAGTCGCGGTGATGAAGAAAGGAGATTGAGGCTTACCCTCAAAAGGAAAAAGATCTCTCCTGGATCAGATGCAACCTCTCAAGCCTCAGAACTCCCCCAGCAATCACTCCGGGAGGTGGAGATCTTCCTGCGACAGCCGCCGAGCTTGGAAAACACCTCCAGAAGGCTAGCCTTTCGCCGGAGAAGAAGGGGAGCTCGGGAGATCGCAGAAGAACGCAGGCGCAGGAAGCAGAAAGGAGAACAGTGCCCTGCGAAGGGTTCCTATTTATAGGCGCTGTTCGAAACCCTTCCCGCCGAAGCCGACGACCGAGATCCTTCCCGTCGTCTCACCGCTTCTCTCGGATGCCCGCCACGTGTACCGTCCTTCGGTAATGATGACGGACAGACTCCGGGACTTGGAGCAGAATGATCAACGGCCGAAAGCGCTCCGACCCTTCGGCTGATCACACGGATGCCCGCCACGTGTCCCGATCCGCGTGCCGGAGAAGGAAGAGGCGGCAATCCGAGCGGAACCTCGGGCAGAGAGCCGAGGTGACCCGCGACCCGTAAGCGGTCAGGATCCTTTTGTGTTTTTAACGAGGCGGCCGGATGCGCGACGCGTGTCCTGTGCTTCTTCACGAGGCGACCGTTCTGACGGGAAAAGCGACGCCCGTCCCGTCCATTTAATGAAACCTGACACAAGTCAGAAGGCTCGGCCCTTCACCCTCAGGGGTAAAGGCCTTTGTCACTACATCCCGAATGAAGACGGATAAGTGACAGCTGACCCTCGGCCGACCGAGGGCACCCTCTTCTCAAGAAAAAGGACAGAAAGCTTCGGGCTATACTCTCGCCATCTCAGAACAAGAGTGGGGGGCTATGTGATGAGGCAGAATCCGATTCGGCCCATTAAAACAAGCCCAAACCCAGTTCAGCCTGGCAGCAGCACTATAAGGCCCTCCGGAGGCCTCCGGCCCGCTAACGGCCCAACAGCCCTCGGCCCGTAAGCGGCACAGTAGCCCTCGGCCCAGCAGGCTTCGGCCCATCAGCGGCCCAACCCCCTTCGGCCCACAGCCGTGTCCGGCCCACTCCGGTGGAGGACTAGGCATTATGGCGGTTTACCAGTAAGCCCGGACATAGTCCTATATCGGCTATCACCGTTAACCGTCCTCTATCCTCTGCTATAAATACCACGCTATTTATTGCCAAAGGTATCTCTCTGAGACCCTCAAGGACCCTACTCCAAAAAGCATTAAAGCTACTCTTTGCCTTCTGAATCGAATCTTCTTCAGATTCTAACTTAACCGTCGGAGGGGGTTCCTAAGGGCCGAAGCCCGGGACTCCTCCTGACCGGTTTCTTCTTCTTCTTTCCCTCCTGCAGGGACTTGGTTCGAATCATCGCCAACCTCCCCGAGTCGGTCTCGGCCGCCGACCTCAGACTTCTCCCACCGGTCTCGACGCCGTGCGCCGGCTGTCCCTCAACCGAAGGAGACTCGGTTTAGTGCCGCCCGGAGGAGCCTCGGCCCCACTTTCCGAAGACAAGCCAGCCTCCGACCGAGCCACTCTCGGCCTCGGACCTTCGGCTTCGCCTCTGCCTCGGTCGCCTTCCGGATCCCCTGTCGGGCCTCTTTTACCGATCCGACCCAGCTACGGATCCCGAAATTTCGGATTCCAGCTTCGGAATCCGGTCGTGATAGCTTCGGCTACATCAATATCCAAAAGTTTCTTTTGGATATCCCACAAATCTACATTTCTCTGTCCTGGAATCCAGTTTGTCTAGATCATGTCTTTTGACATGTGCAGGACAACCCCAGACTCTAACATGCTTAAAGTCTGGTTTCTTTCCTTTCCATATCTCATATGGAGGAGAAGATACTGACTTACTGGGAACTTTGTTCAGTAGATATGCAGCAGTCAACAGTGCATATCCCCATAAAGAGATTGGAAGTTTGGCATAACTCATCATTGATCGTACCATATCTAATAGAGTACGATTTCTCCTTTCCGATATACCATTTAATTGTGGTGTATAGGGAGGAGTCCACTGAGACAAAATACCATTATTCTTAAGATATTCTGTGAATTCTGTACTTAAGTATTCACCCCCTCGATCTGATCGAAGAGTTTTGATACTCTTTCAAGTCTGGTTCTCAACTTCGTTTTTAAACTCTTTAAATTTCTCAAAGACTTCTGACTTATATTTTATTAAATATATGTAGACATATCTTGAGAAATCATCTGTAAATGAAACAAAGTATGAGTAACCACCCATAGCATGAGTGGACATTGGACCACATACATCACTATGTATTAGTTCTAATAAGTCCTTAGCTCTTTCTCCATGTCCTGAGAATGGAACTTTGGTCATCTTTCCCATAAGACAAGCTTCACAGGTTGCAAATGATTCATAATCAAATGGATCAAGATATCCATTCTTTTGCAACCTTATGATCCTGTTCTTATTTATATGACCTAGCCTACAATGCCATAGGTACGAATTATTCACATCCTTATCTAAGTGTTCAAGAGATTTATTTACCAGACAAATATCATATGAAATATCAAGTAAATATAATCCATTCAATAAATATCCGGAATCAAACAATTTGTCTCCTTGATAAATGGAACAACCTTTATTCTCTAGTTTCATATAATATCCTTGTCTATCTAAACATGAAATAGATATGATATTCCTAATAATGGTCAGAACATAATAACAATCTATCAGTTCCAATGAGTCTCCTGACGGCATCTGAAGTCTTACTGTCCCCATAGCTAACGCAACAACTTTTGCTCCATTCCCGAGCCTCAGATCCACGTCTCCGCGATTCAATCTTCTTTTACTTGTTAACACCTGCAAGTTATTGCAGATATGAGAAACACATCCAGTATCTAATACCCAAGATGTTGTTTCTCTATAAGACAAGTTAAGATTGATCATGAGAATACCTGAAGCTTCACCAAGCTTCTCCTTTGCTTTTTTTGCTAGATAAATCTTGCAGTTTCTCTTCCAATGACCTTCTTTATGGCAGTGGAAACACTGACCTTTATCATTGACTTTAGCTTTGTCCTTTTGAACCGCCGGTTTGCTTTTCACTAGCTTCTTAGGCTTACCTTTCTTAAAGGTCTGTCCAGATTTTCTTTTCTTGTTGGTCTTACCAACAAGCATTATATTTGGCTTATCTTTCTGGATAGTGCCTTCTGCTGTCTTCAACATGTTGAGCAGCTCAGCCAATGAAACTTCAATTTTGTTCATATTGAAGTTGATAATGAATTGTGAAAATGAATCTGGAAGGGACTGTAGGATTAAGTCGATGCTCAGGTCATTGTTCATAACAAAGCCGAGCACTGCAAGCCTCTCAATCCACTCTATCATTTTGAGCACATGAGTTTGCACAGATGTGCCCTCGCTCATTCTGGTCCTGAACAATTTCTTAGATATCTCTTATCTTTCTGTTCTGGATTGTTCACCAAACAACTCTGGTAGGTGATTCAGAATGGTCTTAGGTTCCATGTTATCATGCTGTCGTTGCAGTTCATTGTTCATTGAACCAAGCATATAACATTGGACTTTGACAGAGTCCTCTTTCCAGTTTTCAAACATCATTAATTCATCTTCGTTAGCATTATCACCGGGTTGTACTGGATCTGGTTGATCCAGGACATAGGCTAGCTTTTCACACCTGAGGACAATCTTCAGGTTGCGTAACCAGTCAATGTAGTTAGGTCCCGTGAGTTTGTTTGCATCAAGTATGCAACGAAGGGGGTTAGGTGACGACATAGCGACCTACATGGAAATATAGATAAAAATGAGCAGATAGTTCTTAAAATCTGATTTAGGACTTTTAATCTAGATTTAGGCTCCCACTATTTTTCGGCGATCTGTATGACCCTCTAATATACAGAACGGGAGATTCCGGTGATCTCCTAGTGGGGATCAGAATCCTTCGGGCAACATGCATGTGACCTTGTGGTAGCACAACAAATCACATCAAGTCCCTTAGGCAGTCAACTCTTGACAGTTGCAACATTTGCAATATCCGATCGATTTAACCCCTGAATCAGAATGACCTTGTAGTAGCACAACAAATCAAATGATTCAGTTAAGTTTATCCATCATTACTTAGATGACATGAATTCATAGTGCAATCCTTGTGGTAGCACAATAAAACTACACTATTTGTCCATTCATCTTAATGACATCACATGTCGTAGACCTAGGTTAATTTCTAAATCAAATAGACCTTGTGGTAGCACAACAAATCCATTTAAGATAAGAATTATCCTAAGATCTATAATGATGGTGGGTTACGTGGATTATTCTGAATATCTCACGTTTACAACTTAAATTTTAAAAGAGGGTTTTTTATTTGATTTATAAAAATCGTGCTATCAATAGTATTTCAATTTGAAGTATCATTATACTTAATAGAAATATATATATGATAGCATAGTCCACAAATATCACATGTATGCAGAAAAATTAAATGGGGATAATCATGGACTGCTAAAGCTACTATGGAATCATCGGAGCCAAACGATGATCCATAATAGGATCCTAATGTGAAAACAGCAACACTTGTTCCATTTGATGCGAGTCCTTCCTCCAGAGGTGTCTTCAGAAGATCCCGTCCTCTTAGCTTAATCCGATACATTTAAATATAAAATTCATGATTCGCAGGTCCACAAATATACATTTAAACACTAAGAAACCTTGATCTTATCAAGGGGAGTACAATCTTATAGGAAGGTAGAAAGTACACTTGGATTAAGAGAAAGGAGGACACGTAGGTCCTATTTAAAATACAAATGAAATATGCATCACATTCATTCACATCATTCATCACATGAAAATAATAAGTCCATGATCATCCCACCATAAAACACATCACATGCATCACAATCATCACATAATTGCAGTTTGGTATTAAATTTTATAAATATAAAATTATAATACCAATTAGTTTTCGAAATAACATTTATTTCAGCATTATCAATAATATTCAAAGCATTATTGACAAATTAAATAACTAAACCATTCAGTTAATCTAAATACTAATTCAAACAATTTGAACAGTAAAATGTAATCAAGTTATGCATGAAATCATTTTAAAATAATTTTAAACTAATTTATTTAACAGGGAAATTAATTATCTAAAACAATTTTAAATAATTAACTAACACCCTATTAACTATAAAGCCCTTTAATGATTCAACAGTTATTAAACACTTTAATAAGCTGTTAATAATCATAAAAATAATTAATAACATTTATTAATTATTCCTATAATTATTCTGTTTTAAAACAATTTTAAAATAGGCTAAAAAAGGGCTAAAATGGGCTAATTCAGGGTTATAGAGGACTAAACAATTATTAAAACATTTTTAATAATTAATAGAAATGGGCCCAGCCCATTAGGGCCCAAATGGCCCGGGCCCAGGGCCCTGGCTCGGCCAGGGGGTCTGGCCCAGCCAGACCCGAGCCCTGGCTCGGCCAGGGGGCCGGCCCGGCCCCGCCCGGTCCGACTGGGTCGGGACCGGGCGGTCCGGCCCTTCTTTCTCCCATTCGACCGTGCCCCTCCCATAATCCTGCAACCACCCGAACCCTAAAAGGCCAGCGGCTGGAGGCGTTGTGGGCGGCGCCGGCGGCCCCGGCCGGCGGTGCCCCTGGCGCCGGCAGGGCCGCTAGTGACCGGCGATGGGGAGCAAACCAAGCCCCAAAAACCCAAAAAATCTGATTTTTCAGATTTAAAAAACCAAGTTTGGGCTTGATTTTCAGGACCTCCAAGGGCACTCCGGCGCCGATCATCATGCCCAATGTGAAGTGGTGACTATCACCAAGAGATCTAGAGATTCGGCCGGCCATCCCAACGCTTGGGATGCACGTATGAAGCCGCCGAAGTAGCCCGGTTCATCATCTCATGAAGAACTCCGAAAACCCCAAAATAAAATCAGAAAAATTACAGAAAATAATCAAATTATTTGTGTTCATCATATGAACACGATTTTGTCATTTTAATCAGATTAAACACAAGAACACGTACAATACGGGTTCTTCACGCATAACGAGAAAAACATACAAAACGATGCCGTTTTACGACCGAACCAGCAACCTGGCTCTGATACCACTTTAAGGAATCGCCAAGAACGCAGCGGAAATAAAATCGATTCCATTATATCGGTTGCTGGGATCGTAAAACGGACATTAAAATAAACGCGGGAAGAACGGTTCTTCACCTTTACGAGGTTTCGAATCTCCCGTGGATGATGCCGACTCGGTAATCGCGCATACGCACGATCTATAGAGGTATCCACACGAGTTCCCACAGCAGACGCGATTTCCTCCTCGACTTGAGTGCTCCGACCAGATCTCAAATCCACCATGCGCGGAGAGAGACAGATCTTCTACAAGAGAGAGAGAAGGAGAGAGAGAGAGGAGATAGAGAATCTGGGGTGTAAAATTCGTCCAACCAACTTTTTACCCCTCCCCCTTGGCCCTCCTTATATAGAAATAAGGATAAGCACAAGGATTAATCCTCATGATTATCCAAGAGTTTGGCCTTGGATAATTCTCCATTAAATCTTCATGTTTATCCTGCGGCTTTTCATAAAAACCCAGATAAGAATGAAATTTAACGTCTCTCACCGTCTAACGAGAACTCTTATGTGTATGACCCTCTAGGCCCATATATCAGTCCGGTTGCAGGCCCATTAAACTTAGAATTGTTTCTTGAGTTTAATATTTATTAATTAACATTTAAACATCATATGTTAAATGATTAATTTAATAAACAAGTGAATTATCATCTGATGATTAATTCACTTGGCCTTCTGATCATGAACAGCACCAAACACTACCTCATGATCCCAGAAGATATAAGGGATACTGTTCCCTTCAATTGAACCTTTCCGTCTGCTGATACCGCACAGATATAATCCTTCACTCATACAATGTCCCAATAACACAAGGGTATGGTTTTATAGTCAAACCCTCTATCGCATTATCCAGATGGATTCTAGTACTCAGTTAATATCTAGAAAGACATCTCTTTCATTTGACCCTGGCCAGGAATTTCTGTGTACACATCCATAGGACATTCTCTCTCCAGTCTTATACCAAGAGTGAGTGATCCCTTGTTGTTCACTCAATTACCTTCGCAAGTTTTCCACTGTATCTAAAAGACCGATTATGGTGGACTTAATGGTTAAAGTCCACGAGTCAGAGAATCAAGATACAATGGTCCACAAACAAGGTATCATTGGTGACTCAGGTCAAAGGACCAACTGTGCTACTGCAACGATTGAATTCCCTAGTTGACTAATAGGTATAATTACCATCCAAGAATTCTTATTTGGGTCTGTTCAGTGAACTCATTCTCTAATGAGCACCCACTTGTTTGTCTTAGTGTCACCATACGAGTGAATGTAAGATCATTCACCCTCATCACATGAGCAGACATAACTTGTGTCGATCTTATCGGATATTTAATGTCCATCTCAAATATCCTATGATCGAGAACTGTTTAAGACAATTCACTGAGGATATTGATCTCACTATCATGATCTCATCATGATTCAATATCCCATACATTTGTCTATGGACCTTCATTACGATAGTTAATTTGCGAGAACTATGAATGAAGAAATAATTGCCTTTATTAATTATTTGAACTAGAATGTACAATGATTGGCTTTGAGGCCACCCAATTCTAACACCGGGTTCACGCGGTGTTGCTTGGCATCCAACGTCATTGGAGGCCCGGTCGAATTTGATGTGCGACATCAATTCGATTGATTAATTAATTAATAAAGGGTTATTAATTGATTAATAAAGCCAGTGAGGAGTCACTGGGCTTGTTGGGCTATTAACTGGACTGGTACTTGGGCCTAAAGGGTCACACGCAAATGATTCTCAAGGCGATGGATAAATAAGTGGATTTTATATAAATTTGGGGTTTTTGTGAAAAACCGCGCGGTTAGTATAAAATATAGCGAACGGGCTGAGCAGGCCAAGCTGCTGCTAACCCTAGCCGCCCCTCCTCTGTTTCTCTCTCTCTCTGCGTCCAGACAGATCTAGATATGCTCTGACGCCTCTCCGAATCCCGTTCGACGGGAAATCGTCCGCGCGTTGTGGCCATCGCTGCGGCGACCGGCGGAGGTTTCGTGGGCTGCGAAGAACGAGGAACGTGAGGATAACTGTCGCGAGGAGGATCGCGTGGACTTCGCTAGAGGTCGGGCGGTTGCGCGGCTTGCGGTGTCGCACCGACGGAACCGAACAGTTGCAGATTTGAATTCGCACACTATGAGAACTTCGATTATCCGATAATCGAATTTTGATTTTCGAAACGGGAACGGATCGCTCTTTTCATATTTTATTTTCCGCTGCGTGAGCGATTTGGAGAAACCAGGGAAACCCAACACTCCTGTCCAGTGGCCTTCCACTTGATCAAGTCTCTCTTCTAAGTGACGTAGCAACACTAACACGACCGGGAGTTCTCCCTGCAAAAGATCTGGCGGTGGGACTGGATGTCTTATTGCGTCAGGATCTCCGTCGAGCGCCATGAGCACGTTGGCTTGTGCGACCGTGGCTTGGACTGATGCAGGGATAGCGAGGGGGGCTGCAAGAGGATAAATCGATTGAATATCAGATAGTGGGGCAAGAAGATCAACCAGAATACCACGCTGTGAGTGGTTGTTGTTTCTTCTTGCTATGACTTTTTGTTGGATTCCCACGGATGGCGCCAAAAAATGTTGGGTCACGGATTTGTCCGATCTTGATCGTAAGGCCAGAATCTTTCCCCATCACATAAATCCTCTTTGCCACTTTCTACAAAAAAGACGCTAGGTCAGAGGTGACCCTGATTTCTGATCCCAGGAACCCCCCTCCGATGCCTAAGTCAGGACGGAATATGACAAAGAGTTGCAGAAGTTTTAGGGATTGCTTTGGACGTACCTTCTGAGGTTATCGGAGAGTTCTTTTTATAGGAAAGATTGAGAGTCCGCAGGCAGGACGTAATGGGGTAAGCCCGATCCCGATCTCAAATTGGACGGGATTCCGACTTCCTTCTCCGGTGTAGGTTTCTCCCACTGGAGGATCGGAGGATTCGCAAAGGACTTTCCCAAGGGGAGGGGGTCGTCTCGAGCCCCCTAGAGTTTGTTCCGAATTCGAAAGAGCTTCTAGCGGGAATTCGCCTATAATGCTCTAGAGGGGCCCAGTGAACTCTAAGGGTGTCTTGAGCGCTTCTTAATGGGACGGCCCACCTAGTAAATGGGCCGATCCGAATAAGGCCCTCTCAACTAGTAAGAGATAAAAGGCATACAAAGGAGCATGGAGCTTAAATGATGTTTATTTTTTTGGTACTTCTAGTAAATTCTTATGTAATAATGACTCTAACATCATAATTTATCAGTACTCTTACTATTACGACATGGCGCTCTCTCAGTAGTCAACAGTAAGAGGCGGTCAGAGAGAGAGAGGGTATTTCTCATTTGAAAATTAGAAAATTTGTGTACAAGAGAGTTTTTTTAATTTTTTATTATTTTCTTTTTAGTATTAACTAAGTTCAGTCCAACTTTGTACTTAGAGAATCTCCATTGGGCAATGAGGGCCATGTTTAGCGCAACTTCCATTTGGAAGTATTTTAGCATTTCTATTTAGTTATTTTTTATGGAAGTCATTAGATCTTAGAAGTCATTTATGTGGTATTTTATTTGTATTTTGACTTCCAACCAAAAGTTACAAGAGGGGAGTTTTTAAGATTGGAGAAAAAGTAAAGTTTTTATGAAAAAATTGACTTTTGTAACTGATGTAGCCGAAGCTATCACGACCGGATTCCGAAATCGGAATCCGAAGAGATGGATCCGGTGCTGGGTCGGATCGGTGTTTAGAGGCCCGACGGGGATCCGGAAGACGATGGATGCAGAGGCGAAGCCGAGAGTCCGAAGGCCGAGGGGTGCTCGGTCGGTGGCCGGCTTGCTCCGGGAAGTCGGGGCCGAGGCTCCTTCGACGGACGAAGGGGCGGCGCGAGGCCGAGTATCCCCTGTTGCAAGGGCAGCCGGCGCACGGCGTCGAGACCAGGGAGAGGAGTCTGAGGTCGGCGGTCGAGACCGACTCGGGAAGGTCGGCGATGATTCGAACCGAGCTCCTGCAGGAGGGAAAGAAGAAGAAAACCAGTCAGCAGGAGTCCCGGGCTTCAACCCTGGGGAACCCCCTCCGACGGTCAAGTTAGCTCCTGAAGAAGATTCGATTCAGAAGGCAAAGAGAGTAGCTTTAATGCTTTTCGGACTGTAGTCCTTAAGGGTCTCGGAGGCTTGGGGAAGCATCCCTTTGGCAATAAATAGCGGTGTATTTATAGCAAAGGATAGAGGATGGTTAACGGTGGCAGCCAATATAGGACTAAATGCGGGTTTAATGATAAACCGCCATAGTGCCTGATCCGCCACCGGAGTGGACCGGACTCGGCTATCGGGCCGAAGGGGGTTGGGCCGCTGATGGGCCGAAGCCTGTTGGGGCCTGGGCTGCCGCGCTGTTCCCGGGCCGTAGGCTGGTGGGCCGCTGACGGGCTGAAGCCTGTTGGGCCGGGAGCGACAGTGCCGCTTACGGGCCGAGGGCTGTTGGGCTGCTGACGGGCCGAAGGCTCCCTGAGGGCCTGGTACTACTGCTGTTAGGCTGAACGGGATTTGGACTTGCTTTAATGGGCCGATTCGGATTCTGCCTCATCAGTAACAAATTGAATTTGATTATAATATCTTTTCCTCAACTTATTAAAGTGGAAACCAAAAACAACTTTCAAGTAGAAGTTTTGTCAAATACGCCAGAAGGTTCCTTGTCATCGAACTTTGTCGGATCGCCGTTGCAGCGGGGCAAGAAGCCTGTGAGGATCTCTAAGGCAGGCCTCAGCACCACCTCCTCCCAGGCGTCCTCGCCTCCCTCGCGACGCCTCCTGAACACCTCCGTGGCTTCGATGCGATGCATCTTCCACCCTGGCAGCGCCCGCAGCCTGTCTATCTTCTGCAACTGCCGGCAGACCAGATCCCACGTATTTGCCTTGATCGCATCGATGGCCGCTTCAAGCATGCTCGCCCTCAGCCTGCTGTCTGCGCTTGCATCCAGCCTCAGGTACTCATCCAACTCCGGCACACCGATTGCGCGGCGTATCCCCCTCGAATAGTCCTTTTCCTGAGCCTGGAACACCTGCCGAACCTCGTCGACCAAGCCCGCTTCCACCATCTTGTCGACGCGAGCCGCTACCGACCACTGCAGCTCGGCGGGCGCCACGTCCAGCCAGAGGAACTGGCAGTCATACATCTCCCGGAATCGCCCATCGCCGCCCTCGACCAGCTCCTCGATGAATGAGTTCGACCCACCGGCGATGATTGGGAGCTGCCCCCGGGCGACGATCTCCGACACGACGGAGGACGCCATGCATCGGAAATCCACGGCCGTGCAGTCACTGTCAGGAGCGAGGACGCCGATCAGGTGGTGGGTGACGCCGGCAGTTTCTTCGTCGGTGACCTTGTTGGTGAGGACGGGGAGGCCGTCGTGGAGCTGGATCTTGTCGGAGTTGACGACCTCGCCGGAGAGGCGTGTGGCGAGGTCGATGGCGAGCTTGGATTTGCCAGTGGCGGTGGAGCCCATGATGAAGATCACCTTCGGCTTGTAGATGCGGTGGAGTGAGTCCTGAAAACGTGATTTCAGACAGCATGTAATGAACTAGCGTCGAAAACCAACTTAACCTAGTCGAATTTTTCCACGTTAAAGTTGATGCGAAGGCGCGCACATACGTATGTTTCTGGAGTAACCAAGTGAGGTCAGCTTTGTTTAGGATAAAATTTATTATTTGTACAACCTTTTCAAACAAACTTGATCGTAATATGAATGCCAAAGTTTAAGTATGAAGATAGTACTGGCCATGATTGTTGGTACTTCGGTCCTTTATCCACCAAATAATTCGCATCCTTAAACCATTTTAGAAAATTTGCACATGTAATAGATTCTATGGATTGCAGGTCAGCTCGTTAAGCAGGAGGAAGGGACTTATATACCTGGTTGTTGATCGGCCAAATCGTTTTCTTCTTTTGAAAAGAAAATCAAACGTCCTTCTTTCTTTCTAATGAAATACTGAGAAAAAAAATGAAGGGATGAGGTAGAATGGAAGTAGCTGTGCCCGGTGTCCTAACTGCCACCTAGGTAGGCCACACCTGGGGATTGAAGATTGTGAAAGCTAGCCTCTCCTCGTTAGGATTAGAGTCAACACGGATATATGTTACGTCATCGATTGAGAAAGTCTGTCGTTTTAAGTGTACCATATACATTTGGACAAGATAAGAATAATGTCTGCTATCTTATTTGCCAGTTTGAAAAAAAATATTTATTTACTAATTAATCTATATAATATTCAATATTTCTTATTAATTAATTCTTATAATCTCTATATTTTTTTAAACTCAGTCCGTGAGTTTTGAATCATCCTTAAAGATCCATCTAGAGAAGCCTTTTAGAGAGGATGTTAAAGAGGATTGCAGAGCCTTTTACGGACAGGCAGACTAACAAAAAAGCATTAAATAATTATAAAATCCAAAAAGTACGCATAAACTAATAATGGCTTGAATGACGGTCATGGATCACCATTTGCGTCGCTAACTGAGGTGATTCTCACGTGATATTAGGTTATACAGCAAGTTGCCAGAAGGAAAATATTCAACTCTTGAATTACGGTGATTTTTCCATTTTGATAGCAGAATGAGTTATTCAAAATTATTTATATTAAAATAATTATTTATATCAAAACAAGAAACATTTCCTTTTGATAGTGGTGTAGGACCCAGAAATAAGTCTCCTATTCTCAAAAATAAGTAATTCTAACGCAATATAACTTATTCTATCAAATCAGAATTAATTTTATTCTAAAAATAAGACCCCTCATTCTTCTCTTATTCTCCTATCAAAGAGAAAAGGTTTTCATGCGTGGTGCGCCCAAGTGGGCACACCGTCGGCCATGCCGGGGTGTGGCGCCTCCCCAGCGGCGACGGCAAGAGTCTCTAGCCAACTGAGGGGAACCGAACCCGCTTGTTAACACATTTGCTAACTTCTCCTAGATAAAATCTGGGGGCCATTAAAGTACTCCAAATGCCCACAGGTCACTCGAACATGGCCAACAACTGAACAGCAGACATACCAATCACAGAGCTTTACACAATCATCTAACCTAGCAGGAAGAAATCTAGTTACTTTCTCTCCTTGAAGTTGATTGGCTTAGCCAGTTTCTCACCTTCATTACGTTGCTTGGTTCCATCCTTCGGTGGAGCTGCCGTAGGATGAAGGATAGCAGAGGACTACGTACACAGGGAGCGCGAGTCAAACGAGTGCTTTCGAACGTTTGAAGAGGTGCTGCAGCTGCTGTGGCTGTCGGACTTAATTTATAGTAACAAGTTCTGCTGAATCCTTGCTGATAACAACGAAATTATTACTTAGTAATGGAAGGATTAGGATTCTCTTCCTAGATTTAGATACCGCCTTATCTGAGTTGCCATTTGCTTCCCACTGGCTATAAAGCGGACATCCTTCTGTGGATGAACTCGACAATCGTCCCCTTTTTGAAAGATATGCAATAAGTTTGTGATGTAGGTATCATGGCAAATATCCTTCTTTTCAACAGGTGGACATTCAGATCTAATAAGAGACTGACACAGTATCGGACCACCAGTCAAATCCTGTTCGATATCGTTACCTGGATCGAATTTGCATATGAATCCTACGCGATCCTAAAGGAACTGAAAAGGGATAAGAGAGATTAATGTTTGTGAACCCTTCTCTTTCTGATACTTCTATTAAGATAATGAAAGAGAAACTAGAGCTTCATTACACGGAAAAAAGGAGGAAGTAGCAAACGTTCAGGGCTAGCATTATCTAACGAAAGTACTAATTATTCATGTAATCCGCATCTTAAAACAAATCCGTCTCTACAATGCATGGAATACTATATTGATCTTTTGGGGACGAAACACTAGCCTCGTCTCAGTCAACCTACATAATATGGAGTGAAAAAGTAGTAAAAAAAAATTTATTGGCGATAAACTACCACATCCGTCTCAAACAGGTCCATCGCAAATATTAAACTTTTTAAGACATGTAACGTTGTTAGCCAAAAATTGTACATCAGACATTTTTTTTGGATGGCTATGATGTATGTTTCACTAAGTTTAACTTTTTGAGATGACTCTAATCTTTTAGAGCAAGTATCAGCATTTCTTTTACGACAACTGTAGTGATCGTCACAAAATGTTGTGACAGATAAGGGAGAACTTTTTGTGAGAACCTAGTTGATCGTCTCAAATAATTATACCCCACAAATCTAATATAATTAACATACATATCTAATGATAATGTAAAATTAAATCAACGTAAGTACTCATGCATAAAGCTTAGTAAATATATTTATCTTTGAATGATATATTTTTTTACAAAAATATTTTTTTATGTGTTGGGTTAGAGATTCGTCCGATCTGAATCGGACAGTCAGAACCCCACCAAATCATAGAGATCTCCCCATCGCTCCTCCAAGATAAACACTAGGTCAAAAGAAACTCCAGTTCCAATCCGAAAGAACTCCTTCCGATGCCTAAGTTAGGACGCAGAAGAGGCAAAGGCACTGGTAATGTAGTTTGATTGAAACATGAAAAAGTCGACATCTGTAGACGTCATTTAGAGTTTATTCATATTTTGATATTTAAATTTGAATTTTAATTAATTGATTAATTAGATAAAAGATGTTTGCCAAGCACGACGCAATTTAGGTCTCCTAAGCTGATTCTGTCTCTTTTTCCGGATGTTTATCCTTATCCTAATTAGTCTAAAAGGCGTATTTCATGTGCGACGTGTTTTATATAATTACAGATAATAATGAACTTTCTCTGGATGTTCATCCTTATCTTAATTAATTAAAAGGCGTCTTCCGTGGGCGACACGTTTTAGATAATTACAGATAATGATGAATTAATCTGTGTTTATCTGTTTGTTAAGCTGGATAAACTTCAAAATTTATTTATGTAAATCTATTGATAACCGCGGATGGAAAAGTTTAAAAATACCCTGCCCCTTGGTCATTGAAGACTTAGTAATTACTGGTGATTAAAGGGATAAGAGTGAAATTCAAGGAGACGACGTCCAAACGCTGAAGGATCGAGGTGTTGCTACTTCCGGGAGTCTTCATCTGTTCCTCGTCCATTTAAGATCCTTTCAAGACCAAGGCTTTCCAGGGGTCATCTAGCTTAACTTCTAATTAATTTCTACATCCTTCTCATATTTTTCATTACATTAGCCTCACATTTTCATCACATCACTCCATGCAACACACACTCACTAGCATTCTTTCCCAATTCATATTTTGAGGGGTTTAAAAGACCACTCAACAAGTGAGTCCATTTGTTTAGTTGCATATTCAAAATTTCTTCTAGAATAGATACTATTCCTACTTGAGTTCTCATCGTTCTTCATTTCTTTCCATTTTCTTGCAAGGTACAAAAGAAGAATCAAAAGGAGGGAATCGACAACGAACAACAAGGGAAAGTTGGATGATCCTCAAAACCCAATAAGCAGCCAAAGCAAGAACAAAGATAGAAATGGCTCTCTTTCTTCAGCCGGCTGAAGGAGGGGAATCAAGAACTCAATATCTCCCACATCCAAAACAGGTAGGCGATCAAACTTTCTTCTTTTGGAATTTTTTAGTTAAAAGTTTCTGGCGATCACATTCACTTAGTTTATTTTTAATAGGTTTATTTGTCACTTAATCAACATAATTTTTCATGATAATCACACACCCGATTTGAGCACTCACAGCTTCTTGGCGATCACGGTAGGACTTGGTCTCGCCATCTTTTTAAACTTTGTTCTTGCTTTTATCAATCGGGTACCAACGGTGCACCACCTGTGTCTCTCGACACACCCTCACCGATTGGTGAGTTTTTAGTTTAGTTGTTATTCTTACGTGCACCACATGCACACCCCTGCGGCAAGATCTTCCCCTTCCCGTTTGATTAGTTGAAAAGTTGTTTCTGTGATAAAAGATTGTGTGATTGATTGATATTTTAGTTGTTTATCTGATAAAATCATCTTGTTAAAATTTGAAATAAAAAAAAAGATTCGCATAAGCTGATTATTTATCGCTTTCATCCTGTTTGTGTGAGGGGGGAATCAATGTAGAAATTCCTCCTGAAATATTGAATTTGTGACTTGAAAAGCGTCCAGGAGCAGCGACGCGTTTCATAAGGCGTCACCCAACCCAGGCGCCTTTCAGGCAATTTTTCTGCTGTTTGCTGCGTGAGTTTCTTTGAAAAATAAGTTTCTGTTTGAATAGCATCGACCAACAGTGACGCGATTCAAGTAGTTTCTTGTTTCTTCTTCAGTTCTCAGATTTTTGATCTGTTTGATACTACACTTTATGTATTAAGCATTAGAGGCCATCCAGGCTACAAGTCATACGCACTGAGGCTAACACCCTCCTCTCCTTAGGAACACTCTTCTTGACGTCTTCACCTCTCTCTGATTGGGTCGGTCCCTCGATCAGACTAGAGTGGTTGGCGTTAAAGACCTCCGTAAGTCCCCAAAATCAAGGTATTCCTCCTTGATCATCGGGCTGGTTGTACCAATTGAAGTCCTGGTTAGATTTTCATAACGTTGTGAGAGAAAGCCATAGAATATAACGGTGGACATTGAACTGAAACTAGGATCCTATCTTTTGAGTGAATTTGTGATTAATTGAATCCAAATAACCCAACAAGGAATCTTGAAATAACATTAAACATCCACTTGTTTGCTTAATCTCTGTGCAACTTGTTTGCCAATCTCTGAAAAAAATCTAACATCATGCTACTTAGATCAGGTAGGGACTTGAGCATGGCTCTAGATGCCAGAGTCAACTACGAGGGAGATGCTAATGCCCCTCGTGACTCTGACTACCATTTTGAAAGCAGGGGAGATGCTGATGCCCCCCGTAATTCTCTCCCTTGTCCAGTTCGATATGAGGGGAATGTCCTAACCCCTCTTCATTGTCCTCATGATCAATATTCTGATCTTCCTCCGCATGTGCATGCGGTTCCCAATCCTATTTTCGATGGAGACATGAACCCGATTGATCCCTCATCCTCCGATCCCTCGGATATAGTAAATGCTTTGGGAGTTCTTGCCTCCCATCTGGATCCTCAACAATTCGAGGCAATCCAGTCTATTTTAAAGGGGAAGACGCCCATGCAGTCTGTCGAGCCGAACCCTGCGGCTCCCCTTGCCATCCCTCAAAAACCTCCTCAACCTCCTTCCTTCATTCATCAGGCCATGGAAGGCCTCCATATCTCAGCTTCTCGGCCAGCTGGGCCACAACTTTCCTCTTCTATGCAACCGGTCAGACCGCTGACGCCTGCTTATCAAAATGCCCTCGAGCATGGCGGAAGCTTTGCCGGACCTCCACTCTATTATCCTCCTTGCCCTACGTACTCTAGGCAAC
Source organism: Zantedeschia hybrid cultivar (assembly GCA_030544215.1). Lineage (NCBI taxonomy): Eukaryota > Viridiplantae > Streptophyta > Magnoliopsida > Alismatales > Araceae > Zantedeschia > Zantedeschia hybrid cultivar. Next base: position 27,894,989 of record JARZZO010000003.1, on the reverse strand, counting down.
CGGCCTATCAAGTAACTCCACCTCCCCCTCCTCCCAAGGTTGATCCGACGATGCAAGCGCTGCTGGTAAAGATGGAGCGTATGGACGAACAGTTCAACAACCTTCAGAAGATGATGGGGGTCAAAGTTGCATCGCAGATTAATTTATCAAGTCTGCCTATGTTCCATCTGCCGTCCTCTGAGATGCCAGTGTACCAAAAATACAACGGTACTGGTAACCCCTTCACTCACTTGAAGGAGTTCATGTACGAGTCATCCTTCTGGCAAAACGACAAGAGGTCGTTGGCGTTTTTGTTCAGGAGATCTTTAGAGGGACCAGCCCTCGAGTGGTTATTTTCTTTAGAACCTACTGAAGTAGAGGACTACGGTATCGTCTCTTGAAAATTCATTCAACGATACCAGGATAGAGTTGCCCCCTCCCTGTCTATTACTGACCTGATAGTAGAAAAGATGAAGCCCGACGAGGAGTTTGTCAGTTTTGCTGATAGATGGAGGGGCATGGCGGAAAAAGTGAAAGATCATTTGTCTGAGTCGGAGCAAGTGAAGATGTTAATTTCTAATGCCACGCCTCAGTTCAAGCTAGTCCTCTCTCTGAACAACCTGATCAGCATGGCAGAACTCTATGAAAGAGCGTTGTACTGTCAGAATGCTTTCAAAGATGCTACGTTCTCTAGCGTCTTTGATCCTCACCGACCTAGCAGGCCTCCACCTCGGAAGCCTGCCGTGCCAAATTCCCCTAGCACAGGTCCAACTACTGAGGGCACACTCTCTCATAAGCAGGTTACCAGTATGAACAATAACCAGCCCCAATTTGTGAGGAATCAGCAACTACAGTACCAGCGGCCACAGTAGCCAAACCAGCAGGGTTACAGGCAGCAGCCAAACCCCCAGTATCAGCAGCCCCAGTATCAGCGACCTTAGCAGCCGAACCAGCAACAGCAACAGCAGCCACAGTAGCAGCCGCAACAGCAATTGCAGTATCAGCCCCCACAACAGCAGTATCAGCAACAGCAGCAGTACCAGCCGCACACACCGCCGGCATATCACAATGTCCCTCCTCCTGCTTATTATAACTAGCAGAGAAGAACTCCAGGCCCGAAGAGGGAAAAATACCCAGTCCTTCCAGAGTCTTTAGCGGATATTTTTAGTGCTTTAATGGTAGCCAATGCCTTGGTCCTGCCAAGAGAAAAGGCAATCTAGCCCAAAATGCCGATACTTCCAAGTATTGTTATTTCCACAGACAACCTGAACACACCATTGACACCTGCTTCTAATTCCGAGATTATATCCATGATCTCAACGAGCAGGGAGGCATTGACTGGGAAAAGATGAAGAAGTACATATCCGTCTTGAAGGCAAGAAGACCACAGCAGCAGCAACAACAACAACCAAGAGCACTAGTGCAGGCAGCAACGCCGCTGAACATGGGTATAGTGCAAAACCCACTCCCGGAGCACCAAATTCAAAACCAAGTTGCCCTTATTCTGACAAATAGCCGGTCTGAGGCTAACCGAGGGCAACAGTGGAAGATAGAGGACTCTTCCTCTATTTATTCAACGGGTCACACTTCGAGTACCGCAGAACAACCGCCACGCCGCACCATCCACATACCTAAACCACAACCCATTGCCATTGCACCTATACCAACACCCGCATATCACTCGCCCGCACCCACTAACCTATTACCACCGCCCACTTTCCTCAAACCCATTACACCCCACGCCACTAAGCCTCCATTAAACAACCCCCCGCAAGCCAATTACGCACCCCTCATGCCATCCAGACCACTACTCCGCGTACCATTCCCTACATCACCCATTACCACCACCACTTATCCAGATGGCATCCAACCATCTAAACCCCTACTTCGCATGCCATTCCCCACTCCATCCACACCAACCACCTACCCTTCCACCATCCAACCATCTAGGCCTCTCATCCGTACCATGCCACCACCAACTAACCCCACGCCATCACCCATATACCAACACTCCACACCATCTGCACCATCCACTAACCCTGCGGTACTCAAGTTATCACCCAGACCTTCCACAACTGAGGAACATGCGCTCCGGAGTGGGAGGATTTTCAACAAGATCTTTCCTCAATCGACAGTTAGAGACGGCCCATCACAGCCACCGGAGGAAGCACACAATGAAGAAAGTGCACCAGACACTCAATATGACCTGCTGAAGCACCTTGACAGAACACTGGCACTAATCTCCGTGCTTGAACTGATAAAAAGATTGAAGACTCATCAAGAAGCTTTAATGGAATATTTACAGAAGGTGATGGTCAACGAAGACGTGCCGGTAGAGAAGATTGCCGCACTACTAGTTCCTCAGGGGGATCAGCCCTCTATCTCATTCCATGTCTCGGAACTAGCACCACCAGCAGCCAGAAGCATGGCTCTAAGCATTACGGTTAATATCTGCAAGAAGGCCGTTGATGCATGTCTGGTCGACACAGGGGCTTCAATCAATGTCCTGCCTCCGAAGACCCTGGAATTGTGCGGTGTGCCCAAGGAAAAATGGTTGTCTAGCCCTATCTCTGTGATAGCATATGATAATTCCACCCGTTCCCCTCTGGGAATGGTCTATTTGAAAGTGGAGCTAGGCCCTATGTGTCATGCCGAGGTCGAATTTCACATTTTGGAAATCGATCCTTCTTTAAATACCATTTTGGGTCGTCCTTACATAAAAACTCTTGAGGCGATTCCCTCTACGAATCATTAATGCCTCAAATTCCCCTACAAATGACAAATCATTAAGGTTACGAGCATGCCGATCCTTACTGTTGCTCACTCCCTGAATGTCAAACCCACTTCTTCACCTGGCCGACAACCTTTTCTGTCGGTATTACAGGTTTACCATCCGGTGGCTGATCCTTTAAAGGTCGCCACTCTTACTCCTTATCCACTAAATTCCATAAAGAGGGGGAAGTGCATGAGTACTCTTGGATGGAGAATAATGATGAAGAATAGTTATCAGCCTGGAAAAGGCCTGGGCACACAATTACAAGGCAGGACCACTCCCGTCAAGGATAACCGAGGGACACCTGGAAATGGCTTGGGCTATAGGCCAAGAAAAATGAAGCAGGACATCACTCAACAGGAGGAGAATGAAGATGGCCAAAGGGTCTGGAAGACAATGTCTACACCCTGTAAAGAAGGTCGGGACCCCTTAACATAGACTTTATATACACATTTTGTTAAGGGGCCCATAATCAGTCATGACAACACGGTGGTCATCACTTCATGTTTTTGATAGAATTGGGTGGCCTCAAAGCCAATCATTGTACATTCTAGTTCAGATTATTAATAAAGGCAATCATTTCTTCATTTAATAGTTATCGCAAATTAACTATCGTAATGAAGGTCCATAGACAAATGTTTGGGATATTGAATCATGATGAGATCATGATAGTGAGATCAATATCCTCAGTCAATTGTCTTAAAAAGTTCTCGATCATAGGATATTTGAGATGGACATTAAATATACGATAAGATCGACACAAGTTATGTCTGCTCATGTGATGAGGGTGAATGATCTCACATTCACTCGTGTGGTGACACTAAGACAAACAAGTGGGTGCTCATTAGAGAATGAGTTCACTGAACAGACCCAAATAAGAATTCCTGGATGGTAATTATACCTATTAGTCAACCAGGGAATTCAATCGTTGCAGTAGCACAGTTGGTCCTTTGACCTGAGTCACCAATGATACCTTGTTTGTGGACCATTGTATCTTGATTCTCTGACTCGTGGACTTTAACCATTAAGTCCACCATAATCGGTCTTTCAGATATTAACTGAGTACTGGAATCCATCTGGATAATACGAAAGAGAGTTTGACTATAAAACCATACCCTTGCGTTATTGGGACATTGCATGAGTGAAGGATTATATCTGTGCGGCATCTGCAGACGGAAATGTTCAATTGAAGGGAACAGTATCCCTTATATCTTCTGGGATCATGAGGTAGTGTTTGGTGCTGTTCATGATCAGAAGGCCAAGTGATTTGATCATCAGATGATAATTCACTTGTTTATTAAATTAATCATTTAACATATGATGTTTAAATGTTAATTAATAAATATTAAACTCAAGAAACAGTTCTAAGTTTAATGGGCCTGCAACCGGACTGATATATGGGCCTAGAGGGTCACACACATAAGAGTTCTCGTCAGACGGTGAGAGACGTTAAATTTCATGCTTATCTGGGTTTTTATGAAAAGCCACAGGATAAACATGAAGATTTAATGGAGAATTATCCAAGGCCAAACTCTTGGATAATCATGAGGATTAATCCTTGTGCTTATCCTTATTTCTATATAAGGAGGGCTAAGGGGAAGGAGTAAAAAGTTGGTTGGACGAATTTTACACCCCAGATTCTCTCTCTCCTCTCTCTCTCTCCTTCTCTCTCTCTTGGAGTGGATCTGTCTCTCTCCGCGCATGGTGGATTTGAGATCTGGTCGGAGCACTCAAGTCGAGGAGGAAATCGCGTCTGCTGCGGGAAGTCGTGTGGATACCTCTAGAGATCGTGCGCGTGCGCGATTACCGAGTTGGCATCATCCACGGGAGATTCGAAACCCCGCAAAGGTGAAGAACCGTTCTTCCTGCGATTATTTTTAATGTCCGTTTTACGACCCCAGCAACCGATACAATGGAATCGATTTTATTTCCGCTGCGTTCTTTGCGATTCCTAATAGTTTTGACCTCCATGATATATATGGAAGAGACTTGGCCAGACATTACTCAGAACTGCTCTTGTACCAGTCCTTGGAGTCTCTGCGGCCAATGAAAAGGAGGAAGTTCCAAGACCCTGAATGTGAATGGTACAGATGGTTCGATTTAAGGGATCTATATATCGCATTGAATAGGCTGTTCCTTGATCCTTCAGAACCTAAGTGGCCACCACAGATAGATGAATTGATCGAAGGGCCTGGTACTATTTTTGACAAGAGAATATTGTTGTCTGAGGAGACTGATGAAGGGGAGCCAGATGACCCCTATGAAGCTGGCTATACCATGGATCTGCTTTAGAGGGGGACTTATCCTTCTCATATTTTCACGCTTCATACCTTGTTCCGTACTTTGCTCCTGACCCCGACTTTGTCGCGGGTCATCACTAAAGATATTCCTCGGGCTCCGCCCGTCATGATTACTCTGTCCCCACGGGACTTCATTCACCAACCTCCTCTCGATCTAGAGAGGATTTATGATTTAATCTGGGACATACTGCTGTATGATCCCCCTAATCCTTTGGCCTTGGTGCCACTTCCTTCATCTCATTCTCCTTCTATCCATCTTCATTCTTGTTTTATGTTTAATTCTTCTTTTATCCAAAAACAAATGCCAATTTGGCAACAAATTTCTCCCAGATCCTCATTGAGAAAACTTCATACTTGTCCGATCGTACCCCATCGCGCGGGTCTTTCGGTCAAGATTATCTTCTAGATCTGCTCTGCCCCTCCCTTCGGGAGGATTCTCCTGTATATTTCCGTCTGTATCTCATAATTTTCATTCTACTTCGTCCTCATTAGGCCAGGATAGGGAGTCTAGCGAAGTTAGGCAGTCTAGCTGTAGGCAGGTTAGTCAGGTTAGGAAGTCTAGAAAGTCTAAGGGTAGACGAATTCCAGATAGATACCTCCAGGATTTAGCTAATAAATGTCTTTCTTTCTCTATGATCCCTCAGCTATTAGAAAATCAAATTCAGATGCCAGAAGGTTTTGTAGACGATAAGTTAGTCAATGATGGATATGGGGTGTATGAGTTGATACATGAAAAAGACCCCATTGTTGAAGATGAGGAAGATGACCAGAACGCGGCTGAGGCATATGCCAGTGGGGTAAAAAGATTTGATGAACTCTCAGCTGCCGTAGAAGAGCCCACCAAAGAAATCAATTTAGGGACTGAAGATGAACCTAAGGTTGTCCTCGTTAGCAAGAATCTTTCTGAAGAAGATGAGAAGGCAATGGTACAAGTTCTTAAAGATTATAAGTACACTTTCCCCGGGAGTTATGAGGATATGCCGGGGTTAGACTCATCGCTAGTGGAACATAGGTTGACATTAAAAGATGGAGCTAGCCCGGTTAAGCAGAAGTTAAGGCGATTCCACCTACAAATGGCTTTAAAGATGAAGGAAGAAGTCGACAAATTATATAAGGCCAACATAGTCCCGGTTATGAAGAAAGATGGGAAGGTCAGAATTTGTATTGACTTCCGAGATTTGAACCGAGCGTGTCCTAAAGATGATTTTACATTGCCTCACATTCATGTACTTATCGATAACACTGCTGGTTATGAAACTTTATCATTTATGGATGGATTTTCAGGATACAATCAAATCAAATTGGCAGAAGAAGATCAGGAAAAGACATCATTCACTACACCTTGGGGAACATATTGTTATGTCGTCATGCCATTTGGATTAAAGAATGCTGGAGCCACTTACCAAAGGGCTATGATGGCAATATTTCATGACGTGATGCATATCGATTTAGAAGTGTATGTGGATGACTTGTTGGTGAAATCTAAGACTAAGGCTGAGCATGCCAGAGTTTTGGCAAGAGTATTAGAAAGATCAAGGGAATACCAGTTAAAGATGAACCCCAAGAAATGTGTATTCGGGGTATCCTCAGGAAAATTACTTGGATTTATTGTTAGCAAACGGGGAATTGAGATCGATCCCAACAAGGCGAAAGCTATTAGAGAAATGCCACCTCCCAAAAACCTGAAAGAGTTAAGAGGATTAATCGGGATATTGCAATTTATTTGCCGTTTTATCTCCCAGCACTCACAGAGGTGTAAGCCGTTCTACGAGCTTACCAAGCCGGGAGTCAAATTCGATTGGGACGATAAGTGTCAGGAGGCATTCGATGGATTGAAGAATTATTTGGCAAGTCCTCTTGTTTTGAGACCACCATCTCCAGGCAAACTATTGATATTATACATTTCTGTCCTGGATGATGCAGTGGGGGCTGTCCTAGTGCAAGAGGACGAAGAAGGAAAAGAGAGGGTAGCCTACTATCTCTCTAAACTTCTCAACCCCGCGGAACAAAGATACACAGCAATGGAGAAAACATGTGCGGCACTTGTATGGGTGGTTCATAAATTGAAGCATTACTTTCTAGCCCATGAAGTCCATCTCATCGCTAGGATGAATCCAATCAAGTTTCTCCTTGAGAAATCTGTCCTTACTAATAGGTTAGCACGATGGCAAAGCTTTCTATCTCAATTCGATATCACTTACATTCAGCAGAAAGCGATCAAGGGCTATTCCATAGCGGAACATCTTGCTCATCACCCCCTTCCTCGTTTTGATCCAGTCCGATCGGAGTTTCCGGATGAGGAACTGATGTCCATAGACCAAATCAAAGATGATATGTGGAGTCTGCATTTTGACAGAGCTTTGAATTCCCATGGAAAGGGTATCGGCATTGTTCTATTATCACCTGAAGGTATCACCATTCCACAAGCCTTTCAACTTGACTTTCCAGTCACTAACAATATAGCTGAATACGAGGCACTCCTTGCTGGCCTCTAGGCTGCTCATTTCCATGGTGCCACCAAACTCAGGATTATGGGTGATAGCCAATTGATTCTTCGTCAAGTGTTAACTAAGTATCGAACTCTTGATCCCAAAGTCAAGCCTTATCAAAAACTTACTTCTACTTATGCTAAGCTTTTCACAAAATTGATCTTCATCCATGTTCCTAGAAATCAGAACATCTTAGCTAATGCTCTAGCCTCACTTGCATCTTCTCTCGATTTTCCAATCAGTAGACAATCCAAATCAATCAATGTTCATAGGCGTCTTTCACCCGTCGTGAAAGACCCTTCATTCCTTAGAACTAAGGAGAAGCTGTTGAAGAAGGTCAGAGATGGAGATATTTTGGAAAAGAGGGAGATTATGTTAATAGAGCTGTTAGAAGAGATGGATGATGAGCAGAAGCCATGGTATTACGAAATTGCTAAATATTGTGAAGATCAATCATATCTTGAAGAAGTCACAACTGAGGAGAAAAGGGCTATTAAGAGAGTTGCTCAAAGATACACCCTAGTTGGTGGAGCATTATACAAAAGAGGTTTTGATGGAATTCTTCTAAGATGCTTAGACGAAGATGAGCTTTGGAAGGTTATGGAAGGAGCTCATGCTGGAGTTTGTGATAGCCATGTTCATGGATAGATGTTAGCAAAGAAAATCCTTAGGCAAGGATTCTATTGGCCAACCATGGAAGAAGATTGTGTAGGATATGTCCGTAGGTGTGCTAAGTGTCAACTTCACGCCGATAAGATTCATTCTCCTGCATCTTCACTCCACCCTGTTTCCTCCCCATGGCCTTTCTCCATGTGGGCTTTCGATGTCATTGGACCCCTTGGTAATCCTGATTCTGGCATTAAGCAAAAGTCCTTCATCCTCACGGCAACGGAATACTTCACCAAGTGGGCTAAAGCTGAAGCATATACGGAAGTCAAAGCATCAACCGTCTGTAAGTTCTTCATGAAGAACATCATCACCAAATTTGGGATTCCAAGCACCATCGTCACCGACAATGGACCGCAGTTCGTGTCACAAGAACTAAAAGATCTCTGCAACAGGTACAAAATTGCATTGCATCATTCATCTCCTTATTATCCGCAAGGCAATGCCCAAGTAGAAGCAACTAACAAGACTTTGATAAAAATCATCAAAAAGACGTGCAAGTCTAATAAATTTACAGACTGGCCAGAAAAATTGATTGAGGCTCTATGGGCATACCGAACTTCAATCCGCACGCCCACTGGGCAGACCCCTTATTCCTTAACATTTGGAATGGAGGCGGTAGTTCCATACGAGATCCTTGTACCGTCATTAAGAGTACAATTGAATAAGAAATTTTCCATTGATGAACACCGTTCAGCACTCCTTGTCCAATTGGAACTCTTAAACGAGAAAAGATGGTCAGCTGCTAATCATGCAAGAGTTTATCAAAATAGATTAGCACGTTTTTACCAAAAGAAAGTCATCGAACGTAAGTTCAAAGTTAGTGAAATTGTCGTCAAAAGAATTTTTGTAAAATCTGGTGGTCTACGTTCTAAGCTCCAACCCAATTGGGAAGGACCTTATATTATATCACATGCTTTTCCTGGTAACGCTTATCGTCTAGTTAATGCAGAAGGGGAAGAGTTAGCTCATCCCTGGAATGGTTTGTATCTTAAGAAATACTACCCTTAGGTTAAAGAGTCGATCAGCACGGTACAAAGATCAGTGGAATCAAAAAATTTAGAAACTCAAATTCCCTCATCAGTCTGGCTAATTTAATTCCAAACATTTACTACACACACTGACACGTTTGATTCGTGAGTAATAAGAGATGCCAAGTCCTAAGGAATACCGAAAGTTTGACTGAAAGTGTAAAGTACAAATCATTCTTTTTCAAACAAAATTATGTTTTCACACTCGGCCCATGATGTCGGAACGAGGCTTAGAATAGACTACCTTGAATACTCGCCATCTTAGTAGGAGGCCATCATAAAAAAAATGGGAGAGATCCGTCCCAAGAAAAATCCTAGAAAAGCAAAAGCAAAAGGCAAAAGCCAAATGTCAAATCAAAAGGCCATTACACTACAAACGTTACATCAAGGCCATAAAATGAACTAAAAGGGAACGCAAGGTCGATAAATACCCCGGAAAGAAAATGACCGAACCCCAACAGATATTAGGGTAGGAAAGGAACATCTTTTTAGGTCTCCGGAACCTTCTCGTGGGCCTTCTAAACCAATTCTTCCTTTCTTTCTAAAGAGGCGTACTCCAAACTTAAGGAACAACCTAGATTGACTGAGGATCAAATCACTAAATGGGATCATGAATGGAAACACAAGTTCAAACACGATGGGTTTAAGTTAGATTATTGAAGAATAATTTGGGAATTAAATTACTAAATGAATATGATCTTTTGATCTGAGTACCATGCTAGTCTTTTAGTTTACACCATATTTCCAAAATCCAAAAAAAGGGTACATATTCCAAAATCCAAAAAAAAGTACATATTCCAAAATCCAAAAAAAATACATATCCAAAAAAAAGTACATATTTCAAAATCCAAAAAAAGGCACATATTTCAAAAATCCAAAAAAAAGCACATATGTTCCAAAACTCAAACAACAATGAAAATTTCAAAACAACAAAAATATTTCAATTAGCATCTGCTTATTGCATCTAGTGTGTTTCATTTCTTTTATTTTCAGTGAGCATCCGTCTGCTTGCATATTGCATTTTGCTTACAATTTGATTATTCATGTTACCTTTGTTAATAAAAGCTATGCCCCTTGACCCTTCTACTAAGAAAAAGATTGATCGACCATTCACTTGGTAAGGCAAGGGGCTAAGCCTAAATAGATACTTAACCTGTTTGTTAAATAATGTGCAGGACACAGAACAAACACATGGAACACAAAGCTGAAGGCAAAGATTTCATGTATATATCAAAAAAAGTGTTTGTACATCATACACAGAAGAAAGGAAAATACATAAGCCCTCATGGTTGGCTCTCTCCTGCCCCCTCATCCATTTGGCTCTCAGCCTCGTCCTGGGCATCCGGCGGTGGAGCTTTGGACGGTGGCGACAGCGGACCCATAGCACTCGGACCAGCCTGACCAGAAGAGATGGCCACGCTGGCTGTGAAAGCGCTCGCCTACCCGCGCTCCTAAGCACGCTGTCGAGCACGCCTGTATCTCTCCTCGACGCTCCGACGCTCGTGCTCGGCGATGCCTAACTGGACTCGGAGGGAGGTCATCTCTGCGTCCAGTCTCTGCCGCTCCAGCCGCTCCCTCCCCCTCTCCTCAGTGACGACCTCCAGTCGGGACTGGAGGCGTGAAAGCTCCCGAGGAAGATCCCCGGTGGAGAGAGGAGCCACCTGCTCCTCGAGGTCGCGAACCCGAGCCGCATTCGCCTCAACCCTCTGAAGGGCTTCATAAAGCTCAGCAATCTGTAAAAGAAGTCATTGCTAGTCCAAGGTAGTCAAGCAATCAAAATTGAATTCAGAAATCAAATGAAATAATAGGACTTACTCAAGCGGCACGGTCCTCCTCTGCGAGGGAAGCCCGGTGGATGGCGGAGGCGAGCTGGCTCTGCAGGTCGGCCAGAGCAGCCTCGTGAGCAGTGGACGGGTAAGAGGAGGATGAGGCTCCGTAAGAAGGGGGAGCCGCCTGGGTGTAGACAGCTCGCTGCACCAAAAGACAATCATCAGTGGTTAATCGTCAAAACAAATTAATTAATTAAAATATTCATTCATACATACCAGGTCGAAGAGTTCCTTCTGGACCTGCTCCAACTGGGCCTCCGCATCATGTAGGCGGGCCCGGAGATCAACGATGACCGCATCTCGCGCATCCTGCATACCACACATACATACATTCATTCACAGATATAAATTAAGATAATAATAAAATGAAAGACGCATAAATCATACTTACATCGAGTGGTCGGAGGAGCCGAAGCTGATCAGCGTAGTGGGCCCGGTACTGCTGGAGATACCCCTCGCTGCTCTCCGCACGGGACTCTACTCTAACGCCGAGGCGGTGCCAGTCCTCGTATTGCTCCGAGAACTTGGCACGCCAATCGGTGAAGGCTTGCTTGCCCCTCATGCTCCTTCCGATGCCCTCCGGGACCTCCTCGTCGATCCATTCCTGGTGGAGGCCCAGCGTCCTCATCACGAGCGGGAGGCGGAGGGGTTCGATTTCGTTCAGGCAGTGCAATCACATCTGCCTGCCGAACCTCCTCTGGCCAGCCGTTACCCACGGCTAACCCTCTTCGCCCATACCAAGGTACGGGTGCCAGATCACCTACATACAGGTTAGATGCATTCATATAAATAACTTGCATTTAATAAGGAAAAGATTGCATTTAATGAACAAAATTGAACAAGTTAAAACTCACCAGAAGCTCGGGATAGTCGAGGAACTGACGGCGGAGGGCCGTCAATTGGTGGTGCTGAGGTGCCGTGTCCACAATTGGCTGCCAACGGCAGGCCAATGGGACGGCACCCGGTCTCACTATTCGTGCTAGGCCGAGCGGAAAGTAGTGATAACTCCAAACATGCATACATGAACATATAAGTTAGAAATCATCACATCATATCACATTTCATATCATGAACAAATAATAAAACGATTTAATACCTAGAGAAACGGCGAGAAGTCGCTGATGGTGGTCTCACGGTCAGGCATGACCGCAGACAAATCGGCGAACAGGTGGGCCAGAAGGGCCGCACCCCATGCATACTCATGAAGACTATCTAAGTCATATAACAGATAAAGTAATCTACAATGAATGTGGTCGCCCTTCGTACCGAAGGGCAACCGACCAAAGAAAAAGACGAGGAAGACCCTCAACTGCCTATCTACTTCCTCCTCCTGACTGGGGTCACTGCAATAAATGGCGGAGGAAGACTCTGCTAACCTACTCCTAAACTCCTCCCGGGTCTCGTCTGACCGACGCCGGGGCTCATCTAATCCTAAGGCAGCCTCCACCTCTACTCTGGGGACAATCCTAGACTCCCTACCTAGACTAGACACCTCTATGCCTAGTAGGGCGTCTGCCAATCCTCAGTAGTCGGGGTAAGTCACCCTACTTACCGGTCGGCCCTCTACCCTAAGGCCAGTAATTCTGGCCACATCCTCTAGAGTTGGGACCATGTGGCCCTAAGGCATTAGGAAAGCCCTGCTTTCTGCATGTCACCTCCCCCGCAGCGCCCGCAGGAGGACCAAATCGAGCCAAAACGGCTCGATCTCGAGGATCTCGCCGAACCACATCCGGCGCAGGCACGCCTTCTGGAAGTTCGGGAGTCCCCGGTATGCACCTACAACTAAATCCCAAGAGATCCTCGCCCTCATCGTCCCCTGCAAATGAAAACAAGGAATTTCATCAGTTAATGAACATAAAAGCAAATAAAATATTCCTAAATTGAAAGGCGTCTACCAACAGGGACGCCTATTGAAAGGCGATCACCGGTCTTGACGCCATTTAAGTTGATTTTTTGTCTAATTAAAATTTTGGATTTTTTGCTGAATGGCGTCAGACCAGGGCGACGTCGTTTGGAAGGCGTCACCTAGTCTGGATGCCATTCAAACCCGATTTCGAGTTCTTCCAAAGAATCCTTTTCCCCTCCTTTTCTCATTCCAATCAATCACATAGGAAGCTTACTAAGTGGAAGGCCTCCTCTTCTTCTTCTCCTCCCTCGACCGCTGCCGGTGGAGGAATCTCTTCTTCAAGGATGGCGGCCGCCGCCTCTAAAGCCATGGCTTCTTCGGGGAGAGCTACCTCACGCTCCTCCCTCCTTACCACCCGCACGGCGCGGCGGCGTTTCCCCCTCAGTCCCTCGCCGGGCTCCATTGAAGAAAGCTTGAGAAGAAGAGAGCTTGAGAGAAAAGGTCGCCGGAGTTGAAATCGCCGGAGAGGAAGAGGAAAGAGAGAAAGTTTTGGAAGAATGAGGAAGAAAGGGGAGTTTTCGCGGGTTCTGTTAGAGAAGTTTAAAACGCGTCTGGGTACAGCGACGCAATTCAGGGCGCATAAATTGAGGCGGCAAGGCTAGCTGTTTGAAATTGAGTAAAAGGCGTCTTGACAAGGCGACACATTTCAGGTTACCGCCAATTCTGGTCAGAACAGTACAAGGCATGATGATTAAAGGCGTCCACATATCAAGACGCGTTTTAGTAGATTAATCACAGAATTGATGGTGAAGTTCTGGAAAAATTAAGAGAGAGAGTTGAAAGGCGTCTAGAGTAGTGGACGCGTTTTAAGGTTAATTCGGATTTTTAAGGATTAATCTCTGATTTTTGAAAAATGAATTATAGTTGAAAGGCGTCTGGGGTAGTGGACGCGTTTAAAGCTTAATTCGGGATTTTAAGCATTAATGGCTGATTTTTGGAAAATGAATTATGGTTGAAGGGCGTCTTTCTAAGTGGACGCGTTTTGGAAAAATCCAGTTTTTATTCAAGGAAAAATTGTGGACAAGTCACAGGAGGTTAAGGAAAGATTTCAAGACATAAATGAACGATTCTTTATTGAAAGAAATTCTTTATTACATCAGGAAAAAAAGAAAAAAGGGAACATTCAAGGAAAAATTCCCGAAGTGCTAGTATGTATGGAACATTTAATCATCTATCTCTATTTTTAAAGGATTTTACATGATGACTAAAACCAATATTCAATAAAGTGGCAATGAGTTATGTAGCTTCGTAGTCTTCATCGGATTCCGGAGCACGCCTTTTGATTAGAGATATATGAGAGAATTCGGGGAATTCATAATGAGACAAGCTGAGTTGAGTAAGGCATCGATAGGGGTTATACAACCCGAACTCAGTAGCCCGGATCAGCTTAAGTTCTGCTCCTGCTGCACGACGTACTCGAATGGGCTTTCCCACGAGTGCAACAGGAGAAGGGTCGAACCCTTTGATGACATGCATCTCAGATATTCTCTCCAGTTAGCTCGAGTCCTGAGCTTTGGCACTCGATTGATCATCCTCTCGTTGAATTTCACGATGTTGGAAATATGGAAGATAGGGCTATTTTGATAAATTTGAGACGGTCTTGCTGACATCCTCGTATGATATTCGAATTAGAAGTGCAATTCGACCCATAAAGCGAAGAGCAACATGCACCCATAAGGAGGTTGACCTGTGGACGCCGTAGAGAGCCCACTGTAGAGATAAGCCAGGATCGCAGTGCTGATGTGTTTTCCTTCAAAGATCGCGCAGATAGCGCTGACTTGATCATCTTCAAGGATGTTGTCTTGCGCAGGAAAGAACAGAGCCCCGGCAAGGCACGTGACGAAAGCTTTCGTCACGTCTTCAGCTTCATCCTCCCTAAGATCATCAATCTCGTACAAGGTCCATTCTGCGAGCTTTGCAAGGTTGATTCCTTTTTTAGTAAGGCACCCTTTTACCTCTGTGGGGTCCTTCATGATTGTCATCAACAGTTGTTGGCTGGTGATCTTTTCTCTCATCAAGGCCATCTTATTCTTTATCTTCGGAAGACCCAACAAAAGCTCAACCTCTTCTAGAAGGATAGTACATTCAAAATCCAGGAAAAGAAAGGTATGAGTTTGAGGATGCCATTGCTCAATTAAGGCACCCATGGCCGCCCAATCCACGTTTGAGCTCTTGTAATGCTTAGCATGGACCACTAAGCCTTGGAGATTTTACTTGGAGATAAAGGTTTGCATGGAGAGTTTGGTACTCTTAGCAAGTGTGCGAATCCAAGGAAGAGAAGTGAATTTCCTTGGACCGGGAAATATAGGATATGCCTAAAAAAATAAAGAGAAGAATTGTTTGAGAATTTCTTGAAGAAAACATGAAGAACATGGGGAGAAAAAGAGGAAATTGAAGAAGAAGGCTTGAAGGAAAGAGGATTCAACTTACTTGAAGGTTAGGATATCTTCCAATTAGATGATTCTTCACATCGGAGAGTTTCTCTAGCGTCTTCTTCATTCTTTTGCTTAAAGAACCCATCTTGTTTTCGAGCTTTTCCTTCTTGAAGCCTTGTAGCCTTGAAAACCTTGGAAATCCCTTGAACTTTGAAGAAAAACTCTAACCTTAATCTTTAGATTGTGTTAGGATGGTGTTGAAACAAGTAAATGAAGTTTATATAGAAGGAATTGCGATCTTAGGAAGGCTTTTCCAGATTGGAAAAAGGATAAGTATGGGAAGAGTTGGAATCCGGGTGGGAATCAGCCAGAACCTATTTCTGCGACTGAAAAGGCGTCGTTGAACAGTGACGCAGTTTAGGTGACTGATAGGCGTCGGTGCGACACGACGCGTTTCAGGCTTTTCTGCTATTTTACCCAAGATTCGATGTTTATCCATATTCTGATATTTGTTTGAAGTTACTGATGAATTTTTGAGTGCAGGTAATTCAGGAAGACTCAAATGAAGCTGGAAAATATCAAGAAGATCCCACTGTGGAAGTTTATGAGTCCTAACCGTAGCTAAAAAGACGGTTATCTCTATCCCTTGTATTAGTTCAAGTAATTAATTTGCATAATCATCGTTACTATATGTTAAATATTTATTAGAGTACATCAAGGACCTTGTGGTTTTGATGAAACTAGAATTTGAGTTCCCCTTCAACAAAAACTGTGATAATTCTAGAGAATTCTTAATCGCACAGATAGGCCGTTAGATTGTTAATTAGTGAGGACGATGGTTCCACTTTTGTGAAACGGTGCGTGGATAAACGAGCTTCGGCTTAGCACTAAATTACAAGAATTGGTATCTTGACTCATTAATGACAATTTAACAATATTATCCTTGATTAATTTATATTTTATTTGACTTTATATTTTTCTTTTAGCCCAGCATGCATCATGTAGGACTTTGATATCATTGTGATAAAAATTAATTATTGATTAAGTTTCGGACCATTAATCAAATAAATCTAAACATGATATGAAATATTTCATTCTGAATTGAGTATCTTGATTATCTTTGAGGTTCGCTTGAAGATATCCTTGGAATTCTATCTTTTCTTGGACTCTTTATCCAATATTTCTTGTTTTCTTTTAAGATCCATCATGGCTGCAGCACGTCCACATTGGCTGGCAAATGCTCCCCATGGTGAAACCCGCAGTGTCTATGACCTGGGGTACTCCCACTCCGTGGAGGTTGATCGACCTTATTTTATTTACTTGTCTACCTCATCCTGACAGGATTGATTCCATCAATATTATTGAGTTATCTTCATTGATGATTTTGAGAAAAAATTTCAATCATGTGATTTTAAGAGCGTGTCTCATCACACCTTGGCATCACCTTTTCTGTACATTCCATTTCATTTCACTCCCTTGGAAAGACGATGCTAAGGTGAGACAGTTGTAGACATGCCAATTTTGACATCATTTTGAGTAAATTTCATATCATGTAATAATGCCTCAGAATGGTCTGATATTTAATCATTGGTTAATTTTTATTGACCTTTTGGGTTAGTTATCTAAATGGTATCGGGTCAGACAGACATGATTTAAGTTAATTAATTAAATTGATTTTAACTCAAATTTTGATTGAAACATGAAAAAGTCTAAAAGACGTCGACCTCTGTAGACGCCATTTAGAGTTTATTCATATTTTGATATTTAAATTTGAATTTTAATTAATTGATTAATTAGATAAAAGTCGTCTGCCAGGCACGACGCAATTTAGGTCTCCTAAGCTGATTCTGTCTCTTTCTCCGGATGTTTATCCTTATCCTAATTAGTCTAAAAGGCGTCTTTCATAGCCGACGCGTTTTAAATAATTACAGATAATAATGAACTTTTCCCAGATGTTTATCCTTATCTTAATTTGCTAAAAGGTGTCTTCCGTGGGCAACGCGTTTTAGATAATTACAGATAATGATAAATTAATATGTGTTTATCTGTTTGTTAAGCTGGATAAACGTCAAAATTTCTTCATATAAATCCATTAATAACCGCGGATGTAAAAGTCTATAAATACCCAGCCCGTTGGTCATTGAAGAGTTAGTGATTACTGGTGATTAAAGTGATAAGAGTGAAATTCAAGAAGGAGACAACGTCCAAACGCTGAAGGATCGAGGTGCTGTTACTCCCAGGAGTCTTCATCCGTTCCTTGTCCATTCAAGATCCTTTCAAGACCAAGGCTTTCCAGGGGGCATCCACCTTAGCTTCTAATTAATTTCTGCATCCTTCTCACATTTTTCATCACATTAGCCTCACATTTTCATCATATCACTCTATGCAACACACACTCACTAGCATTCTTTCCCAATCCATATTTTGAGGGGTTTAAAAGACCACTCAACATGTGAGTCCATTTGTTTAGTTGCATGTTCAAAATTTCTTCTAGAATAGATACTATTCCTACTTGAGTTCTCATCATTCTTCATTTCTTTCCATTTTCTTGTAAGGTACAAAAGAAGAATCAAAAGGAGGGAATCGACAACAAACAACAAGGGAAAGCTGGATGATCCTCAAAACCCAATAAGCAGCCAAAGTAAGAACAAAGATAGAAAGGGCTCTCTTTCTTCAGCCGGCTGAAGGAGGGGAATCAAGAACTCAACATCTCTCACATCTAAAACAGGTAGGTGATTAAACTTTCTTCTTTTGAAATTTTTAGTTAAAAGTTTATGGCGATCACATTCACTTAGTTTCTTTTTAATAGGTTTATTTGTCACTTAATCAACATAATTTTTCACGATAATCACACACCCGATTTGAGCACTCACAGAGAGGACCTACTACACCTTAACAGGAATGCTAGACACCTCTCACCGGATCAGCCCACTCAGTATATGGGCCAGACTAAATCGGGCCTTCTCACTAGGCCCCCTACTTTGCAGGGCGGTGCGTAGCCTTCGGTGCAGTCGAGTTCCAGGTGGGCCAGCGCATTTAATATGGACAAGAAAGAGTCCCAACCCTCTGTACGAGGGCGGGAAGTCATAATTCAAAAAGGATATGTGTCATACCTACAGGCGACTGCCTATTCTGCAGCCGTGCCTGCCCAAGGCGAACGTATCTTCATCTGCTACAGGAGGCGAAGGGCTTCCTTTGAATAGATGTTTCCAACAGGCGCTTGGAAGAGATAAAACCTGATTCACGACTGCGGGTGGAGAACCATTTCGAGCAGAATCCTATGCACGGCTTCTCTTGGGCTTGATCTTCCTCCTCTAGCCCCCTTCTAATCATATGTTCTTCTATCCCCTGCCTCTTGATGAGCTGCCATTCAGCACCAGTGTCAAGAGATATGTCTTATGCCAAGCGGGTTAAGGTGGATAGGGAAGCAATGCGGCCTATCAATCACTCTGAAGATCGCCTGGCAGAGAGTTGGGCAAAGTTTTAGATCCCTGAAGAGTATCAATTCAGCGTTCCTTAGCTTGAGGAGCGCATCTACAGCAGGAGGACACGCTTGTTTAGGTACGAGGCCATGTTTGATGCGGAATTCTGCCTACCAGTCATCGCGTGCGTGGAGGGGTTACTCAATTACTTCTAGTTGGCACTGGGGCAGATCATGTCCAATTCCTAGTGCCTGATAATCGTGTTCTTCATTCAGGCGTGGGAGCTTGGATGCACAGACGCTTCCCAGTAATGTTACAGCTCGCCTTTCAAAATAAGAGAGGGGAGAAGCCCGACAACCGAGGGTTTGCCTAGCTCAACCCTCGAGAGAAGGCCCTATTTTCCCTTACCAAGTTCAATAAGGTCGCTCACTCGAAAGATTGCTTCTTTTAGGTGACCGAGCTGGAAGGGGAACGATGCCCATTTCATGTTACTTTCAAGGACCTCGCTGTCGGGCCCTCCCTTGACCCTCCACTATCGCTGATCCCTCAAAAGGATATTGACATAGTGGTGATCCTTCAGCATGGGCACCCTCCTGACATCAGTCTGGTGGTGACGAAAGATAGATAGGTGGCAGCTGGCGGTCCCCGATAAGTGCTTCTTGATTATGGTATATAACCTACCTTCCCGTTTTTTCATTTTGTAGCTGACCGGTAGCTTTACTCGTGCCTAAGGGGTCAGCGCTTACCCCCCTAGCAAGTGAGGTGGGAGGCTTCTGCTATGTCCTCAGGATCCCAGAGGGGCCGCCAGGGTGACTATAGTCGAACCTGGCGTGGTTCGTGAGTACCTCCGCCCGAATGTCGAGAGGTGAATCAAGCAGAGGGGTGACCGGCCGACCCCATCCTAAACCCAACACGCCTAGGGCTTGGTTACGAAAGGGTTCTACTACCGGGAGCCAGTCCGGGGGAGCCCTGCTGGCGATGGCGGGAAAGGAAGCAAGATGTTGCAGCCATCTTGGCGGCATCTCGAGTGAGCCCCCGGGCGGCAGAGGGGTCGCCTGACTCTCGCCTTCCGCTGGTGCAGGTGTTTCTAGGGAGAGCAGTGTAGTACTCAAATAGTGTATGTGATTATCATGATATCATGTGTTAATATAATAAATGAATGAAATAAACTAATGTGATCGCCAAAAATTGATGGCTTCAATGAAAAAGATGTTCGCTTACTAACCTTGTAGAATCGGGGGGATTGTGGTTCTTTTGTTCCCTTTCTTTGGCCAGCCAAATAAAGAGAGCCTTTTCCCTTTTACTCTTGTTCTTGTTGTTTGGTTGTCTTCCTTTTATTCTCCTTCAAACTTCTTCAAATCTCTCAACCTTGCATAAGGAACAAAGAAAATATCGATTAGAATTAGAGTAGTGTAGTATCTATTCTATCAAACCAATCTAACATGAACTAAATTAAAAGACTCACTTGTTTTTTTTTGTCTTTTAAACCCCTAACATGTATAAGTATGGAAAATATGATGTGGATATGTGTATGATGGATGTGATGTAATGAATAACTATGAAAACAGTAATCTAACTAGATGAAATCAATGAAAACTAGAAGAAAGGTGGATAGAAAGATGGTTGGTTGGCCCCTCCATAGCCATGGTCTTCAATGAGCTTCAAAGGAAGAAGAGGATGAAGAAGAAGAAGCTCCTCTTACTGTCCACATTTTCCTTTTGATTAAGGTTGTTTGACCTTCAAAAACCTCTCCCACGGCCTTCGAATTACCATGGATAAACATGGAAGGAATTTAGAATTCTTCTAACCTCTAGAACTGGATTATCTCAACCAAATCAGGCTTATTAAAAAAGTGCTTGCATCGCGTCATCCATCCGGGATGCCATTTAGCTAATTAAAGGGTCCAAAATAGAAAGAAAATCTACGAAGGGAAACTAGAAAACATTAGGAAACATAAAAGGCGTCGTCTATGAGCGACATTATTTAGATAATTAGAAAATTAATTCAAATTCAAATCGAAAATCCAGACGGATTATGAGACTAAATGGTGTCTTCCATAGGCGACGCTATTCAATTAAATCTACCTAAATTTAGGAATTTAATTCCGAACTGATTTTGATTAGAAATCTAAATGGCATTGGCCATGGTCGACGTTAATCAGCTAATTTTGAGAAAAAATCATTAAAAATTAATTAATTATAAAAAATTAGACTATTTCGGGGCATCATAATTGTGACATAAAATTTACTCAATATGAAGTCAAAATTAGCGTGTCTACAGCTGCCCCACCTTAGCAATGAATTTGCAAGGGAATGAAATAGAATTGAATGAACTGAAAAGGTGATGCCAAAGTGTAATGAGACGCACTCTTAACAACATATGATAGGAATTTTTCTCAAAATGATCAATGAAGCTACTCAACGACATTAATGGAATCGATCCTGTCTAGATGAGATAGACAAAAGAAATAAAATAAGCTCGATCAACCACCACGAGGCAAAGTACCTTAGGTCACAAACTTTATAGGTTTCATCATGGAAAGCGATTGTCAGCTAATGTAGACGTGCTTCAATCATGATAGATCTTGAAATAAATCAAAGAAATATGGGATAAAGATCCACATAAGAAAAGAATTCCAAGGATATCTTCTAGAAAACCTCCAAGATAATTAAGAGATCAATTCGGAGTGGAATATTTCATATCACATTGGGATTTATTTTGATCAATGGTGTGAAATTTAATCAACAATTAATTCTTATCATAATGATTTCAAAGTCCTACATAATGCATATTGGGCTAAAAGAAAAATTAAAATAAAATAAAATATAAATTAATCAAGGATAATATTGTTAAACTGCTATTGATGAGTCACGACACAAATCTTGCAATTCAATGTTAAGCCGAAGCTCGTTTGTCCACGCACTATTTCACAAAAACGAAACCATCATCCTCATCAATTGACAATCTAACGGCCTATCCGTGCGATTAAGAATCCTCTGAAATTATCACTCTTTTTGATAAAGGGAAACTCAAATTCCTGTTTCATCAAAACTACAAGGTCCTTCATATATTTTAATAAATATTTATCGTATAGTAATACCAATACAAATCAATTACATAAGAGAATACAAGGGTAGAGATAACTGATAAAGTGTTAAATTGATCATTTAAGGGCAATCATATGCATCATACTCATGTTTTTATATGTAAAATAGTATGAAATGATAGATAATTGTGTACCAAGTCCAATGGTACCAATTTCGTCAAATTCTGACTTAAAAACATCGTCATTTCATGTGATTAAAGGAGTATAGTGCATTTGCGATTTTTCGACAAAACCGAGACGAAATAAATAAATATAATGATATATTTATGATAATGTGCTAATTTATATTTATTTTATGTGAACAGGATAGGTCGATGATGCAGTGCAGCTGGTGGAGTTTCCAGAAATTTGGGGGATGTCTAGTGTTCAAATTTCGATAAATTCGACGTCATTTTGTCCAAAAGATTAAAGCAGGGGTAAAAATGTAATTCGATGTCCTAATATTGCCCTAATTCTTACCCAAAGAACCCAAAAAATACCAGCCACCTTCCCTTCCCCCACTTTCTTTTTTTTAAGAAAACTTTCCTTCTCGAACCCAATTCTCTATGTTTCCTTCTCTCCTCTCTATTTCCTTTTCTCTATCTCTCCTTCTTTCCTTCTCTACCTCTCTCCCTCAAACCCACGACTCTCTCTTCCTCTATATATTCCTCCCACGGTTTTTCCCAGGGGAGTATTCCTTGTCTCTCTCCAATTTCCCTCAAACCTGCAACCCTCTCTTCTCAGCAATTCTCTAATTCCCAACAGCCGTGTCCCCCTCCTTCTCCAATTCCCAACAACCGCCCACTTCTTCCTCTTCGTTTTCTCCTCCTCCACACATCCTTCTCTCCCACGGTTCTCTTCTCTCCCGTAAACCTCTTCCTGTCTCTTTTCTCCTCCTCCTCTCTCTCGGTCTCTTTCTCTCCCTCTATTCTCTCTCTCTCCATTTTCTTACCAGCTTCCCACAGCTCTCTCTCCGCCGCTATCCCTCTCTCCTCTTCTATCCCCACAGCCAGCAAGCACCAGCAGCCGAGCACCCAGCTCCACGTCTCAGCCTGCCCTCTCACACACACGCACCAGATCCTCTCTCCCTCCCTTGCTCTGCTATCCTTTATCTTCCCCCCTCCAAGCACCAACAGACACCCGCCTAGCCTTCTAGCATCCTCCAACTCCATGCGGTGGTGTACCAGCAAGCTCCTCCAGCGACAACGCCCCATGCATGCACGTCCGAAGCACCTGCCAGCCAGCAAAGCTCCCATGCATCTATGTTGAAGCCCGGCTTCCTCTTGCCCAGCAAAGCACAAGCCATCAAGCTTCCTCGTGCCCAGCAAGCAACAACAGCCTGTCCACGCGTCGCATGCAGTTGCCGACAAGCCACTGCAGCTCTTCCTGCATGCTCGTCCACGCACCAGCAACAGCACCTCCAGCAAGCCCACGCCGCACCTGCACGTCCAGCATCCAAGCAGCTGCTTCTCGACCCGTCTGCAAGCTGAACCAGCAAGCCTTCCAGCGCATGCACGTGTAGCTCCCAAGCCTCTTCACGCATCATCCAGCAAAAGCCAGCAACCGCCCAAGCACCTGAAGTTGTTCCAGCGCCTCTGTGCCTCCTCCAAGCTCCTATATGCGCCAGCATCCCAGCGCATGCAAGCTTTACAGCAGCGGCAGCCCCACAGATTGTTATTTTATTCTGTTCTTTCCCTTCCCTCATTAGTATAGTATTAACTCAATTGTTTAGGATTAGTTAGTTATTATTTAATGGTTGATTGTTTAGTTTAATAATATTAAATCATAAAATTTTGCACAATTTGTTTCATGATTTTTAGATAATTAATGTTTTACACATAGTTAAGTCACGGTGTCTTTGTTATAATTTTTTTTGTTGTGCTTATTTTCTATATGCGTTTGTGTTTAATTTCTAAAAAAAAAGAGAGAAAAAAAAAGGGGGATTTGTTTAGTTTAAGCAATTATATTTTTAGGTAACATTAGTTAATTGCGTTCTATTTTAAATAAGTAATTAGTTCACTCAAATTCTCATCTATTTTTAGATTAACTAAATTCCAAAGTTTTCAAAATTAAAATTTTATCTCCCTGTGGATCGACTCGGACTCATCATTATTAATTTTCAAAATTAGATTTAAATGAGCCGAATAAATTTAGATTGAACGTTCTCATGAGTATTTAACGACGCATAATTTGGAACGATCAATTTTTGGCACCGTTGCCGGGGAGTTAGATTTTTAATTTTGATTATCTTGGATTTAGTGTAATTATTCTTTAGCTAACCTTATTTTTCTTTTTTTTGCAGGTAAATTGAAAAAAAAAAAAAAAGGAAAGCGAAATCATGGTAAGTGTGTTCCAACTTTCTATGTTTCAATTTACTTACTTTAGTTAGTTTACATTTTTGTAGTTTCTAGTTTAGATAGGTTTCCATTAACTAAAAAAAGAAACAAAAAGAAGAACATCCAAAGTTAAAAACTTTCATTTCCAAGATTAGAAACCTTCCATGCTAGGCATTCATCATTCTAGGAAAGCATGAGCTAGTTTCCTTGCACAGTTATTTCCACGAATTGTTGAAGATTGCGGGGGAAAGGTACGTGTTTCAATTTTAGCAAGTCATTCATAATTGCATCAACACACCTTGCATTGATTTGTTTGTTGTCTTGTATTGCATTCAAAAAGACTTTAAGGGCAGTTACTTTAACCACATAAGGTAGGGATTTGATCACCCTTCCTTAGCCCACAAATCACCTTCCTTGCATTGGCATTTCCTAATCCAATTAAAAGCATGTCGAAAGAGAATCTAGAGTTTACACCGTGAGTGGTTTAAATTTCGGGTTGCCTCCACTTTTGGCAATGGTGTCTAGGCTAGAGGTTAAAAAGGCAAACGTCTAAGCGGGAAAATGGTTCTCTAATTAGGTCCCTACAAAAGTAGGAGGAGCCTCCCACTACCCCACCTCTTACCTAGCCGTTGATTGATTATGGTTGTGACTCGAGGTGGACTCCATTCACCTTGTAAGAAAATTTACATAGAGAGTTTAGGTTAACATTAGATCATTAGGATAATTTTTTTGCCAAAATTGTCTACATTTAAAAAAAAAAACAAGAAATAGAAAACAAAATTCAAATCCATCCTCTCTCCATCAGTCTGAGTGTATGCAAGGTAGGAGATCTCAAAACCCTAACCTTCTAGGACCATTTGCTGAAATAGAAAGAATCCTACATCAAAGAAATCCACCACAAGATCAAATGGCTGATAATCAGAACCCACCAAAGCAAATGAAGGACTATTTCATTCCAAATCGATATCAACCTTCATCCTGTATTCATCTTCCTCAGAATCCAGCCAATCAATATGAAATCAAATCTAGCACCATTCAGATGCTCCCATCCTTTTATGGGAATACTAATGAAGATCCTTATAAGCATTTGGATGAATTTCTAGAAATCTGTTCCACGGTGAAGATCTAGAATTTCACCGATGATGGCCTTAAGTTGACCTTATTTCCCTTTTCATTAAAGGACAAGGCTAAATATTGGTTGGGAACTATAGGAAGGCCCATTAGGACATGGGAAGAAATGCAAAAAGAATTTCTCAAGAAGTTCTATCCCATAGGGCGGACCAATACCATGCGAAGGGCCATCACGAGTTTTACCCAAACTCCTGGGGAATTGATCCACGAATCTTGAAAAAGACTGAAAGAATTGCTTAGGAAATGCCCTCATCATGGGCTTTCAAAATGGCAAATTGTCCAAACATTCTATGAAGGATTGTCTGAACAGTTCAAACAGATGGTGGATGCCTCACGTAGAGGGGCATTTATGATGAAAAATGAAGATGAAGCATATGATCTTTTTGAGATGTTAAGTGAAAATTCTATCAATCATGCCTCATTATCATCTTATGAGAGGTCTGTTGGGCTATCTAAACAGACTGGAATGTATGAACTTAAAGTCCGGGGAGAGCCCGAATCCAGAATGGACATAAATCTGATTAATCAGAAATTGGATAAGGTAGACATCTTGGCCGAGAAACTAGACCAACTCTTGGCCTTAAACAAGCAAGAGCCTACTTACCCAACACAATCTACTCCATATGAAGGCCCATCTTCTGCCAATCATGATATTTGTGCCTTATGCGCAAGTCCAACCCATCAAGTGGATGAATGCCCAACTGCGGCCCAACTTCCAGCATTCATTCAAGAACAAGTTTAGGCTACCCAGGAATTCTCCAGGCCCAATAATGATCCATTCTCAAATACTTACAATCCTGGCTGGAGAAACCACCCGAATTTCTCTTGGAAGAATCAGCAGGCCCCATTACCGATATCCAATACTCCCATGCATCAAGCCCAAAAGCCACAGAATTCATTTCAACAGCAATCTTATTTCTATGGAAATGTTCAGGCTAAGGGATCTCAAGCCCAGTTTTCTCAACCGGCCCAGTATCCATCAGGTCAACCGGTCCCTTATCAATCATTCCAATCAGGTCAACTGGCCCACTACCATTCATTCTAATCTGGACAACCAACCCAATACCATCCTCCACCCACTTACCAACAACCTCCTCAGCCCAGCTTTGATGACAAATTCACTCAACTCCAACAACTGATTTTGACCCAGCAACAATCCATTGCTAAGTTGGAAAGTCAAATGGGCCAACTAGCTAAGGCTACGATGAGAAGAGAAGTGGGTCAACTTCCTAGTCAACCTATTGCCAATCCAAGGAATCAACCTCCGGATTTTCCACAGCAATCGGGCCTTTTACCTCAGCCTGGCCCGTTACCACAACCTAAAGGGCCACAATTGGAGAATGCTAAAGCCATTTTAGCCCTTAGGAGTGGGAGAAGTTTAGAAAGATCACATGCAGATGGAGAGTTAGCCAAAGGTTCCACTGATGGGCCTCAGGAAATTGAAAGTGAGAGTGAAGCTGAACCCAACATGGAAAAGTTGGAGGAGGACCCGAAAGGAAAATGGAAGATAGATGAAGACCCAAGTTCTTATCAACCTAGGGTGCCATTTCCTAATGCCTTGTTAGCTAAGCCCAATGCCAGGAAGAAACTGGTCCAGAATGAGGAGTTGTTGGATTTATTCAAACAAGTCCAAATTAATATTCCACTCCTCGATGCCATCAAGCATGTGCCAGCTTATGCTACGTTCCTCAAGGAATTATGTACTCCACGAAGAGAATCTAGAATGGCACCCGAAAAGGTTCGGCTTTCAGAAGATGTTAGTGCGATTGTGATGAATCATTTACCCAAAAAGTTAAAAGATCCTGGAGCACCTCTAATCTCATGTGACTTAGCTGGAGTTACATTTGATAAAGCTTTATTGGATTTCGGTGCTAGTGTGAACCTCTTGCTAACAGCCATTTATGAGAAATTTGATGTCGGGGAATTAAAGCCCATACCCATCATCTTTCAGTCGGCTGATAGGTCTGTGAAGACCCCACGGGGATTAATTGAGGATGTTATTGTGAAGGTTCATGATTGCTATTTTCCCGTGGATTTTCTTATTCTGGATATGGCATTACCTAAGGAACTCATTCACACTCCGATCATCCTAGGTCGTCCATTCTTAGCCACTGCCAAAGCTAATATAAATTGTGAAACTGACATAATGGACATCTCATTTGGGGGTCAAAAGGTCAAAATTAATGTCTTCAAAGTATCTCAATACCTAGATCATGAAGAAGAATGCCATACCATTGATATCTTGGATAATCTGGTTGAAGAAAATGAGATGTCCACATATGACCTTTTGGAGGAAGTCAATATTTTAAAGGATTCGCCCGGCCCATTAACATCTTGGCCCAAGGTTGAACCTTTACCAGTCTTACAATATGAGCCCGCTTTGCCATCCTTAGAGGACCCTCCTGAGCTTTAACTCAAACCATTACCTGAGTCTCTCAATTATATCTTTTTGGGCCCGGACCAAACTCTCTCGGTCATCATTGCGGCAAATCTTACCTCACCGCAGGAGGCCCAATTAACCAAGGTCCTCAAAGACTACAAGGGTGCCATTGGATGGTCGGTGGCAGATTTAAAGGGAATTAGCTCGTCCATTTGCATGCATCACATCTATATGGAAGAGAATTCTAAGCCCAGTCGGGAGATGCAACAGCGGCTTAATCCCAATATGAAAGAAGTGGTGAAGAAGGAAGTTGTGAAATGGCTGGATGCGGGTATCATTTACCCAATATCAGACAGTAAATGGGTCAGTCCAACCCAAGTGGTACCCAAGAAATCTGGATTAACGGTTATCAAGAATGATCATGGAGAAGAGGTACCCACTAGGCTCACCACAAGATGGAGAGTGTGCATTGATTACCGAAAGCTGAATCTCATGACTAAGAAAGATCACTTTCCACTCCCATTCATAGATCAGATTCTGGAAAAGTTATCGGGCCATAAGTACTTTTGCTTCTTAGATGGGTACTCCGGGTACAATCAAGTGGCTATTTACCCGGAAGATCAAAAAGACCACCTTTGTGTGCCCTTATGGCACGTTTGCTTTTAGGAGAATGCCATTTGGATTATGCAACGCACCAGCCACATTTCAACGGTGCATGATGGCTATATTCTCCGATATGGTGGGAGAATTCCTCGAAGTTTTCATTGATGATTTCTCAATCTTCGGGGATTCTTTTGAAAATTGCTTGGAAAATCTTAAACAAGTGCTAGCAAGATGCATTGACACCAATCTGATACTTAGCTGGGAAAAGAGCCAGTTTATGATTCGAGAGGGCATTGTTCTAGGCCACATTGTGTCTGAAAGGGGGATAGAGGTAGATAAAGCTAAGATCGATCTCATATCCAATCTTCCTCCTCCCACCTCGGTCAGACAGATCCGTTCATTCCTTGGCCATGCAGGTTTCTATCGCCAGTTTATCCACAATTTCTCTCAAATTGCCCGACCTCTAACTCTTCTCTTAGCTAAGGATGTCCCGTTCCAAATGGATGAATCTTGCATCAAGGCATTTAATTCTCTGAAGGAATCTTTGACCAAAGCCCCGATTCTTCAATCTCTAGATTGATCTTTACCCTTCGAAATCATGTGTGATGCCTCTGATTATGCTATCGGTGAGGTTTTGGGACAAAGAATCAACAAGTGTCCCGTGGTGATCTATTATGCAAGTCGCACCCTTATTGATGCTCAACTGAATTATACCACCACTGAAAAGGAATTGTTAGCCGTGGTTTTTGCCCTAGAAAAATTCAGATCTTATCTTTTAGGGGCAAAAGTCATAATCTATTCTAATCACTCAGCTCTGAAATACCTGTTGACCAAGAAGGATGCAAAGCCTAGACTTATTAGATGGATCTTACTCCTTCAGGAATTTGATTTGGAAATTCGGGATAAGAAGGGTTTTGAGAACGTGGTAGCTGACCACCTATCCCGAATTCTGATCTCCGAAAGAACACCAATCACTGATTCCTTTCCCGATGAGCATCTGCTGACCATTGCTCACACTGTTGCACCTTGGTATGCTCAGATTGTCAATTACAAGGTGACTAATCAGCTTCCAGAAGGATGGACTAAAAGT
Source organism: Zantedeschia hybrid cultivar (assembly GCA_030544215.1). Taxonomy (NCBI): domain Eukaryota; kingdom Viridiplantae; phylum Streptophyta; class Magnoliopsida; order Alismatales; family Araceae; genus Zantedeschia; species Zantedeschia hybrid cultivar. Next base: position 27,865,594 of record JARZZO010000003.1, on the reverse strand, counting down.
GAGAAGGACAAATTCTTTTCCCAGGAAAAGTATTATTTCTGGGAGGATCCTGAATTATTCAAATTATGTCCTGATCAAATCATTAGGCGATGTGTTCCTGAAGAAGAACACTAGAGTGTTCTCAACTTTTGTCATAATCTGGCTTGTGGGGGCCATTTCTCAAGAAAGAAAACTGCAGCCAAGGTCCTTCAAATTGGTTTTTACTGGCCTACACTTTTCAAAGACGCCCATGAAATTAGCAAAACTTGCCTCCGATGTCAGGCTGTAGGAAATATGGCGAAAAGGGATATGATGCCACTCAACCCAATCTTAGTGGTTGAAGTCTTTGATGTTTGGGGAATTGACTTTATGGGACCTTTTCCACCCTCTTTTGGACATACATATATTCTGGTAGCAGTGGATTATGTCTCAAAATAGATTGAAGCAGTAGCCACCCGAACTAATGATCATAAAGTGGTCATTAAATTCGTTCAGAAGAATATCTTTTCTCGGTTCGGGTGGCCTAAAGCTATCATAAGTGATGGGGGAACGCACTTCACGAATTACCAGTTTCGGGCTTTGCTTAAGTAATATGGGATTAATCACAAAGTAGCCACCCCCTATCATCCCCAAACCAGTGGCCAAGTGGAAGTTTCCAATAGAGAGATTAAGAATATTCTGCAAAAGTCCGTTAGGCCCGATAGAAAAGATTGGTCTGAAAGATTGGATGATGCTTTATAGGCCTATCGGACCGCTTACAAAACTCCTATTGGCATGTCTCCTTATCGCCTAGTTTTTGGAAAAGCGTGCCACCTTCCGGTAGAATTGGAACATAGGGCTTATTGGGCCATCAAACAAGTCAATCTGGACCTAGCCCAAACTGGTTCCCACCGAACCTTACAACTGAGTGAGCTAGAAGAGTTGCGCAACGAGGCCTATGAAAATTCAAAGATTTATAAAGTCAAAACTAAATCTTTTCATGATAAACATATTATGAGAAAATCCTTTCTGCCAAATCAAAAAGTTTGGCTATTTAATTCTAGGCTTCGCCTATTTCCTGAAAAACTGAAATCCAGATGGGATGGACCCTTCGTGGTCGTTAAAGCCTTCGATCATGGAGCCGTTAAAATTCTGAATCCCAAGAGTGGGAACACTTTCACTGTTAATGGTCAACGGTTGAAACTATTCATTGAGAATCTTCAAAATGCACCACCTGAATCCATAGAACTGAGTGATCCACATTAACTGAACTTCCGTCTGGCTGAAGACGATAAACTTAGCGCTTGTTGGGAGGCAACCCAATATTTTATTTCAGCTTTTGTATTTCTTTCCTTTTAGGTCCCTGAGTAGCAGTCGTCGTGGGTATGTCGCAGCCCTCTTCATTACAGGTTGTTTCGCTCCTTCACAAATTCTCTTCTGGCTGCATGTTTTTCATATCTTTTATGCCATTGTGGACAATGTCAATCAAGTTGGGGGGTGGGACAATCAATTTGATATATATTTATTGGAAAATCTTTTGAAGAAAACTGATATCTTTCACTGAAAAATGGTCAAAAGTTTCTTTTCACATCCTATGAAAATTGCATGAAAATCATATTTCATTAAGTAAATCTTAACCAAATCAATTTTTTGGTTGTCACATTGGTTATAGAACCTTCAAAATTTAAATATCCCACTTCACAAAAATCCACGGCAGGATGATTTTCACACACACACGGCAACTTAGAATAAATGAAAGATCTTAAAAGTATAGAATTACTGGAATTAACCTTAAGGATAAGACTACTTATTCTAAATTTTTCTTTTGGGTTGAACGAAAGGAATGTGTAGGATCCGTAATAAAGGACTGTCCCACTCAGCACTCTAAACGAGGCGGTCATTTAAAATGGACAGCTGTAGACACTAAAGGCAAAAGAAGGCGTTAAAAGAGCTAAAGGAAGGTAGGTGGCAAAAAGTACGGATCTCCCCTCAGGAAATTCAAAGAGAATGGCAAAAAGTACGCACTCTCAAAAGAAAAAGTACAATGAAGTGAAAAAGCCACGCCAAAAAGTCCATCGTACCAAAAATATGACCAAGTCATGAAAAGTGCTGAATCGGGACGGAAACTGAAAAACGGTCCTCGCTGACTGATCGGAAAACCTTTTATTCTCTTCTCCTCCCCAGGTAGTCTTATCTAAAAGGTAGTAAAGGGAAGAATATACCAGAAAGGTCGGAAACGAATTCTAAGCGTGTCAATTTTCATGCACAATCACCTGTCGTAAATCAAAATATTGTGGGATATGAAAACTTTAGCTTAACCAATCGGCTACCACTTAAATTGATTGTGAAAGATACTACAAATGAAACATGATAATTCATTGTTTGTCCTAACTTTTCCTTATTTGCATTGCTAAGGGACTAGTAATGAGTAAGTTGGGGGGTGTGATAAAGTGTTAAATTGATCATTTAAGGGCAATCATATGCATCATACTCATGTTTTTATATTTAAAATAGCATGAAATGATAGATAATTGTGTACCAAGTCCAACGGTACCAATTTCGTCAAATTCTGACTTAAAAACATCGTCATTTCATGTGATTAAAGGAGTATAGCGCATTTGCGGTTTTTCGACAAAACCGAGACGAAATAAATAAATATAATGATATATTTATGATAATGTGCTAATTTATATTTATTTTATGTGAATAGGACAGGCCGATGATGCAGTGCAGCTGGTGGAGTTTCCGGAAATTTGGGGGATGTCTAGTATTTGAATTTCGATAAATTCGACGTCATTTTGTCCAAAAGATTAAAGCAGGGGTAAAAATAAAATTCGATGTCCTAATATTGCCCTAATTCTTAACCAAAGAACCCAAGAAATACCAGCCACCTTCCCTTCCCCCACTTTCTTTTTTTTAAGAAAACTTTCCTTCCCGAACCCAATTCTCTCTGTTTCCTTCTCTCCTCTCTGTTTCCTTTTCTCTGTCTCTCCTTCTTTCCTTCTCTACCTCTCTCCCTCAAACCCACGACTCTCTCTTCCTCTATATATTCCTCCCACGGTTTTTCCCAGGAGAGTATTCCTTGTCTCTCTCCAATTTCCCTCAAACCTGCAACCCTCTCTTCTCAGCAATTCTCTAATTCCCAGCAGCCGTATCCCCCTCCTTCTCCAATTCCGAGCAGACGCCCTCTTCTTCCTCTTCGTTTTCTCCTCCTCCACACATCCTTCTCTCCCACGGTTCTCTTCTCTCCCGTAAACCTCTTCCTCTATCTTTTCTCCTCCTCCTCTCTCTCGGTCTCTTTCTCTCCCTCTGTTCTCTCTCTCTCCGTTTTCTCACCAGCTTCCCACAGCTCTCTCTCCGCCGCTATCCCTCTCTCCTCTTCTATCCCCACAGCCAGCAAGCACTAGCAGCCGAGCACCCAGCTCCACATATCAGCCTGCCCTCTCACACACACACACCAGATCCTCTCTCCCTACCTTGCTCTGCTATCCTTTCTCTTCCCCCCTCCAAGCACCAATGGACACCCGCCTAGCCTTCTAGCATCCTCCAGCTCCACGCGGTGGTGTACCAGCAGTGCTTCCAGCAAGCTCCTCCAGCGACAACGCCCCATGCATGCACGTCCGAAGCACCTGCCAGCCAGCAAAGCTCCCATGCATCTGCGTTGAAGCCCGGCTTCCTCCTGCCCAGCAAAGCACAAGCCATCAAGCTTCCTCCTGCCCAGCAAAGCACAAGCCATCAAGCTTCCTCCTGCCCAGCAAGCAACAACAGCCTGTCCACGCGTCGCATGCAGCTGCCGGCAAGCCACTGCAGCTCTTCCTACATGCTCGACCACACACCAGCAACAGCACCTCCAGCAAGCCCACGCCGCACCTGCACGTCCAGCATCCACGCAGCTGCTTCTCCACGCGTCTGCAAGCTGAACCAGCAAGCCTTCCAGCGCATGCACGTGCAGCTCCCAAGCCTCTTCACGCATCATCCAGCAGAAGCCAGCAACCGCCCAAGCACCTGAAGCTGTTCCAGCACCTCTGTGCCTCCTCCAAGCTCCTCCACGCGCCAGCATCCCAGCGCATGCAAGCTTCACAGCAGCGGCAGCCCCACAGATTGTTATTTTATTCTGTTCTTTCCTTTTCCTCATTAGTATAGTATTAACTTAATTGTTTAGGATTAGTTAGTTATTATTTAATGGCTGATTGTTTAGTTTAATAATATTAAATCATAAAATTTTGCACAATTTGTTTCATGATTTTTAGATAATTAATGTTTTACACATAGTTAAGTCACGGTGTCTTTGTTATAATTTTTTTTGTTGTGCTTATTTTCTATATGCATTTGTGTTTAATTTCTGAAAGAAAAGAAGAAAAAAAAAAGGGGATTTGTTTATTTTAAGCAATTATATTTTTAGGTGACATTAGTTAATTGTGTTCTATTTTAAATAAGTAATTAGTTCACTCAAATTCTCATCTATTTTTAGATTAACTAAATTCCAAAGTTCTCAAAATTAAAATTTTATCTCCCAGTGGATCGATTCGGACTCATCATTATTAATTTTCAAAATTGGATTTAAATGAGCCGAATAAATTTAGATTGAACGTTCTCATGAGTGTTTAACGACGCACAATTTGGAACGATCAATAACCGTCTTTTTAGTTACGGTAGGGATTCAGTGTAACTCCCACAGTGGGACCTCATTGAAATTTTGGCTCCAATTTTACTTTCCTTGAATTTTCCTGCACTCAAGATTTGTAACTCCCACAGTTACTCAAGCATTGCTCTCAGGTAACTGAAGAGAGAATGCTCTAGGATAGATCCGCAGGAGTCTCTGGCCAGAGCGGACACAATCTCAGAAAAGGTGTTTTTTGATATTGTACAGTGGAGTCTGATCCAAGCGAGTTAAACATCTAGGGTTCAACAGTTGACCATATCCTAGGTCGACTCGAGAGCATTGTGCAAATGAAGGATTATAGCCATCCAGCAACTATGGACGGACAGATTCCATGAGTGGGTTGCTGAACGTCATTACCTTCCGAGATCATGCAGTGTTGTTTAGCACCCAACTTGATCGGAAGTTCAGCCGAATTCACATAAGATATTAATTCGGTTAAATAATTAATTAAATATGAGATATTAATTAATTACTATAAGTCAATAAAGTGTTATTGGATTTAGGGGGCTGAAAATCGGACTAGTTAATGGGTCTAGAGGGTCACACGCATATAGATTCTTAGTTGGTGGTGTTTTAGTAGGTTTTATATTAATTAGGAGACTTTTGTGAAAAGTCGCATCGACTTAATATATAGACAGGTTGTGTAGAAACCTTGGGCCAAGCTCCAAGAGCTCTCCATGATGGCCACCCCCCTCTCTCTCTTCCTCCTCTGGCAACCCCTTCAGGGGCACCGGGTGTTTCCTGTGTCTGCTTCGCGCACTTCCCGAGAGTTAGGAATTCTTCGTCCGCATGTTCTGGACACCGTTGCGGCGAAAGATCATCAGCGAGCATGCTAATCTAGACGAGGGAGTGAGGACGAACCGCCACATAGGATTGCGTAGGTACCGCTGGAAGCCGGCCGCTTGTGGGGCTAGCGGCATCGCCTCGACGGAATCGGCACAGATGTAGATTCGAATCCGCACACAATGATTCGATCACTCCCAATTTTTCAGTTTTACTGATTTTTATTCCAAAATGGATCCGCGGGCATCAAGCGGGATGTTTTTGTTATCCGATTTAGGTGCATTCATCGCGTCCCGCCTGGATCCCAACAGTTTTATCCCATCTTCAGATGGGGAGCCCCTTCCCTGTGTTTCGGACCGACAGGGATAGTCAAACGGCCAGTGTTAGAATCTGAGTTGTCTTTGCGCGAGTGCTTCAACCGTGCGTCTGGATGGTACTAGACAATAGAGAGGAAATAATGGCACAATGGCTATTTATTAATGATCAATATCATATCAAAACACATAAACTAAAGAAAGGACGTAGGTGCTCTGCGTTCGATTTATTCTTAATTAACTGGCCGTCTAGGAGAACGAGCCTATATGCTCCGTTCCATAGCTTTTAGCAATCTTGTATGGGCCTTCGCAGTTGGGCTCTTCGTACTTCGAGCGGCCGAGATGCCTACATGCTTAGTAGGACCAAGTACCCACGATGGAGGATTCATGTCAGACTTTGGAGTTATACCAGCGTGTGACCAATTGCCAGTAGTTTATTGCCTGGATTCAAGCTACTTTCCTAGCTTCCTCGATGATTGTTGCCGGCTTCTTCAAATCCTCCTGATCTGACGGTCGGCATGCTGATCCCTAGAGGGATTAGGGCGTCTGACCCGTAGGCCATATGGTACGGGGTCTCTCACGTAGCTATCCTAGCCGTTGTTCGAAAAGACCACAGGATTTTTGGGAGGGCTTCTAACCAGTTCCCCCCCTTCTGTAGGTTAGTTTTTATGCCCTTCATGATTGTCCTGTTGGCATTCTCCACCAACCCGTTGGCTTGCGGGTGCGCTATTGAGGAGAACCGGTGTCATATGTCGAATTCCTTGCAACAGTTAGCAAACCAGTAGCTGGTAAACTATCGTCCGTTGTCAGTCACAAGCACCTTGGGGATACTAAACCTGTAAATAACATTATGCAAGAAAAACTTCCATACAATATCATCCCTAATGTTGGCCAGGGCCTCGGCCTCAAGCCATTTAGTGAAGTAGTCAATGGAAACCACCACAAATTGCCGCTAACCGATAGTCTTAGGGAAAGGAACCAGGATATCGACCCCCCACATGGTGAATGGGCAAGGCTCAGCAATGTTTTGCAACTCGTTCTCTGGTAGCCTGGGAGTGGGAGCATTGATTTGGCAGCCCAGGCATCTTCTAGTATACTTCACGCAATCTTGGGCGAGTGTCAGCCACCAATACTCGTGGCAGAGGAGGGTACTGTAGGTGCTCAAATAGGGTTTCTGGTTATCATGATCTCATGTGCTCTTATGATTAACAAACTAATTTAAACTAGTGATCGCTAGAAACCGAAGGCTTCGAATAAATAGATAGATCGCTTACCTTGCAAAATCGGGAGGATATTGGTTCTTTGTTCCTTCTCTTTAGCCGGCCAAAGAGAAAGAGCCTCTTTTTTTTTTTTTACTCTTGTTTTTGTTTGTGGTTGGTTTTCTCTTTTTCTCCTTTCTTCCCAAATCCTTCCAAGCCTTTATTTCAATCCTTACAAAATAAGCAAATAAACGAAGAAAGAAAATGGATTAGAGTTATTGTGGTGTAGTATCTATTCTACCAAATAATCTAAACATTCAACTAAACAAAGAACTCACTTGTTTTATCCTTTTAAACCCCTATCTCATGTAGGCATGAAAACTATATAGTGAGTGTGTGAAATATGGATGTGATGTGATGAAGGATCTAATGAAAACAATGAAAACAATGAAAACAACAACTAGACTAGGTGAAAACTAGAAAGGAGAAAGAAAGGTAATGATTGTGGTTGGCCCTTCCATAGCCTAGATCTTCAAAGCTTCAAAAGGGGTGAAGAAGAAGTAGCCTCCACTCCTTCCCACATTCTCTGCAAAGGAAGCCTTCTTTCGCCTTGAAGAACACCTCCAATTCTTGATTTTCCAACCTTTTTCAAACGCCAAAAGGATAGGTATATATAATGTTAGGTTTTAGAGAGGTTTAAGGCTTTCAAAGGGCTCTGCTCTCCCGTGCCTCCGCAACCTTCCTTGGATAGACATGAAGGATTTGAGACCATCCATCCTCAGAAATTGGATAATCACAGCTAAATCATACTTATCAGAACAAGTCTAAATCGTGTCGCTTGAGGGAGATGTCTTTCAGCCAATTAAGCGTTAGAAATAGCAATAAAAATCCAGAAAAGGAAGCCGGCAATATTAGGAAACCTAAATGGCATCGTCTAGGAACAACGTCATTTAGTTAATTAGGAAACTAACTAAAATCAAATTGGGAAATCGAAACGGATTAAGAAACTGAAATGGCATCTTCCTAGGGCGACGTCATTCAGTTAATTCCACCTCGATTAAGAAATTTGAGTTCGAATTAATTTTTGGTAAGAAACTAAATGGCGTCACCCTAGGGCGACGTCATTCAACCAATTTTCTGAAAAAAATAATAAAAATCAATTAATGATTAAAGGTCAGACCATTTCGGAGCATTATTATTATGACATGAAATTTACTCAAGATGATGACAAAATTAGCGTGTCTACAGCTGTCTCACCTTGGCATTGGCTTTGCAAGGGAGTGAAATAGAATAGAATGAACTGAAAAAGTGATGTCAACGTGTGATGAGACATGCTCTCAACACCATGTGATAGGAATCTTTCTCAAAATGATCAGTAAAACAACTCAGAGATATTAATGGAATCAACCTTATTTGGATGAGATAGACAAGGAAACAAATAAGGACGATCAACCTCCACGAGGGGAAGTATCCTAGGTTACAAACTCTGCATGTTTCATTATGGAGAGCGATTACCAGCCAATGTGGACGTGTTATAACCATGATGGATCTTAAAAAGAAACAAAAAATATGGGATAAAGGTCCAAAGATGTATGAATTCCAAAGATATTTTCAAGAAAACTTCAAAGATAATTGAGTGATCAATTCAAAATGGAATATTTCATATCACGTTGGGATTTATCAGAACAATGGTCTGAAATTTAATCAATAACTAATTCTTACCACAATGATTTTAAAGTTCTATATGATGCATATTGGACTAAAAAGGAAAATTAAAATGAAATAAAATATAAATTAATCAAGAATAATATTGTTAAATTGTCATTGATGAGTCAAGACACCAATCTTGCAATTCAGTGTTAAGCCGAAGCTCATTTGTCCATGTACTGGTTCATAAAGGCAGAACCATCGTCCCCATCAATTAACAATTCAACGGCCTACCCGTGCGATTAAGAATCTTCTAGAATTATCACAGTTTTTTATGTAGGAGAACTCAAATTCTAGTTTCATTAAAACCACAAGGTCCTTGATATACTCTAATAAACATTCATCATATAGTAATGATAATGCAAATCAATTACATAAGAGAATACAGGGATAGAGATAACTGTCTTTTTAGTCACAGTAAGGACTCAACTTCATTTTTCATTTTCTTGACATTTTCTGCACTCAAAATTCATCAGTAACTTCAAGCAGAGATACAAACAACATAAAATATCATGAAATATTCAATTTCTGGGAAATATCAGAAATGGGTTAAATGACGCCACTCTGAGTCGACGTCATTTAAATGACGTCTCCCCGTCTAGACACCATTTAACTTACCGAAACACCACTGTTCTAACTTCAATCCAGACTCCACTTACCTTCCTTCAACACCCTCTTCCAACTCGGAAAGGGCCTCCCAACTTCGTAAACCTCCTCTATAAAACCTCCCTCTCTTCAAACCAAAGCAACACAACAAACAATCAAAAGAGAAAGCTAGGGGATTCTCTTCAAAGCTCAAAGGAAAAAAAGGAGAAAGAGTGAGAAATCAAGGGGAATTGAGCAACCAATTTATTCAAGAAAAGATGACGAATTCTTCACAAGATTCTTCAAATAAGAGGATGAGGAAGATGATTGAAAAGCTTTCTAAAATAGAAGGTCATCTAAGTGGACGAGATCCTAACTTACAAGTAAGCTATTCTCTCTATTCTATTCAAATTCACTTTTCTTTTTGCAACTTTCTACATGTTTTCCATATTCCAAATTCTTCTTAAGCATGATAGAACTATGCCAATTTTTGTCAAGACATACCCTTTCTTCCCTAGTCCAAGACGACCTTCTTCTCTCCTATGGATTCCAAAACTAATTGGAAAAATCAATCTCTCCATGCAATCATATATATCAAAATAGCATCTCCGAGGATTAGTTATCTATGCCAAACATTACAAGCACACATTGATGGATTGGGCTGCAATGGGTTCTTTGGTCGAGCTGTGACATCCTCAAATTCATACCATCCTTTTCACCACTTTCGAAGCCACCATCCTCTTAGAAGAAGTTGAACTCTTTATTGGGCCTTCCTAAGCTTAAGGTCAACAATGATGAACCTAATTTGACTGAGATGATGCTCATGAGGGACAAGATCAATGGTAATCAATTCTTGGAGAAGATCATGAAAAATCCAAAAGAAGTTCAAGGCGCTCTTACTCAGAAAGGAATCAATCTTGCAAAGCTAATTGAATGGACCTTGAAAAGGATAGAAAATCTTATGGAAGAAGATACAGAGTCTGTGATGATGACATTTAGTGTGCGTTTGGTTGGAGCTCTACTATTCCCGGCTCAAGATAATATTTTAGAATATGATCAAATCAGCGCAATCAATGGGATCTTTGAAGGGAAGCAGATCAGTACAACGTTCTTGGCCTATCTCTACAGCAGGCTCTTCACAGCTTCTATAGGTCAACCTCCTTATAGTAGCATGATACTCTTAGCTCTATGGTTTGAATTCCACTTCAAATTCAACCACAATAAAGAAGAAGTTCCAAGAGTGTCTCAAATGTACTAGCGTAGTCCTATTTTCTATATTGCCAATATAGTAAAGTTCTACAACAACATGACCAATCGGGTGCCCAACATCAAGACTCGAGTTGACTAGCGTGCAAAATTCCCGGACCAGCGCAACGATTGATTTCGGTGCGAGGTCCCGGTACAATCGCAGGTGGAGAGTAGAGAGGCCTACCTCCAGTAATACCAGACTCACTACGTTGCCCACCTCCAGCAGTTGCGTCATCTCGATGTAAGTATGCTTTCATGCTTCTTTCAATTTTATTATTATCTTGCTTATGTTGGTGAATGCATGAATGACATGACATGAATGTGCAGAATGCGCGAGATGCGACAATAGTCACCCTCCGGGTTCGACTCCAGGATGCGGAAGCCCAGGTAGAACAAATCTAGAAGGAGCTAAATGAACTGGTGAATATGAATGAGTGAATGTCACGAATTATCAATGCATTTTATTATTAATTGAATTGTTTTGACACTTGTCCACTAACGATGGTTCCCTTTTGATACAGCGCGCCGGCTACACTAATGCGGCTCCTTCCTCTGCTTTCACAGTCGGTGCCTCATCTTCTAGTGCTGCACAAGATGCTATAACTTTTCCGATCTTCGTGGCTAGTTGGCCCAAGCCATCCGCCGGGCTTCTCAGGCCGAAGAGGATCACGCCATTCGAGTAAGTATTCAACCTTGAGTTCTCATTCTTGAGTTGTAGCCTTTGCTTGCTTAGTTGACTTGACCAAGGCCCTTTAGAAGGCTGAAGTAGAATTGGAGCATACTCGGGGTATAGCAGCCCGGGCGCAAGCTGATGCTTCTCGGATCCCGGACTTAGAGGCACAACTGGCTCGACTTTCTACGGGCGATCTTCCTCAGGAGCTTTCACGTCTCCAGTCACGCCTGGAGGTCATCATAGAAGAACAGGATCGTAAGCGGGAGGAGAGGTGGAGGATTGATGCAGAGATGACCTCCCTCCGGGTTCAACTTGGAGTTGCTGAGCATGAGCGACGCAGTGGAGGAGCGTTATCGACGCGCCCGCCAACGAGCCTTGGAGAGAGGTCATGGGAGCACTTTTATTGCCAGCCTTTCCATATCCTTGGGCCAAGCCGGTCCAAGCACGATGGGAACACCACCGCCACCTTCCAAAGTGCCTGATGGGCAAGATGAGGCCCATAGTTAGTATGATGAGGGGGCTGGGAGAGTCAGCCATGAGAGCTGTCGGTGAGGATGTTGCTGCTATCTATCTAATGTACTTTTGAGTCCTAATGATGGACTTTTCATCATTTTTTCCTCACGTGTACATGAAGCTTGAATATATGAATGAAGCTTATGGGATTTCAACTGTCTCTTCCCCATCTTAAATGTTCTGGATGAGCCCCTTGCTCGGTTAAGTAACCGACTACCTCATCCTATCCTTGGTGGAATGGTCAAGGGGCAAAGCCTTTATTCAATGAAGGCGAATAAAATATAATTAACGACAACAATTAATAATACAACATACAAGTATACAAATACTAACTGGAAATAAGAATGCAAAACACATGATGTGACAAGCGGATGCTAAATAAATAAATAAAAAAAATGTTTGTGTTTTGACATATTCATTTTTTTTTTATTGTGGTTTTGAAATATCAATTATTTTTCTTTTTTCAAATATTTATTTTTTGTGGTTTTCAAATATCCAATTTTGTTGTGGTTTTTAAATATTCATTTTTTTTTTGTAGTTTGTAAATATTCAATTACTCCTAAATACCAGCATGGTACATAGATCAAAAGAGTTTACTTATTCCTTATCTTAATTCCTTAACTATTATTCGATAACCTAATCCAGGTTCATTGTGCTTTTATTGTGCTTATGTCCCCGATCCCATTTGATGATCTGACCCTTAGGTCACTTAGGCCATTCCTTAAATTTAAAGTACGCCCCCTTAGGGAGAAGAGAAGAAATGGTCCAGAAAGCTCACGAGAGGGTTCCGGAGATCCAGGAATATGTCCATCCTTTATCCTATTGTCTGTTGGGGTTCGGTTATTTACACTTTATATGATATTTTGACCTTGCGCTCCCTTTCATTTGAATATTTGACCTTTTGATTTGACATTTGTGGTCTTTTTGTAAGATTTGACTTTTGCTGTTTGATTGATTTTTTTTGTGGGGCGGATCTTTTTGTTTTTCTCATTTTTTTTTATGATGGCCTCCTACTAAGACGACGGATATTTTTAGTAGTCTATCATGAGTCTCATTCCGATATCGCAGGCCGAGTATGAAAAGAAATAATAAAGCAAGAATGGGTTGTACTCTACACTTTCAGTCAAGCTGTTAGTTTTCCTTGGACTTCACATCTCTTGTTATTCAAGGACAAAGCGTGTTTTGTGTGCGTGTAATACACTTAAATTAGACTATCAAAGACTAAAGAGGGAATTTCAAATTTCAAATTTTCTAACTCCATTGGTCTTTGCACCATGCTAGTTGACACATTTAATCTAAGGATAGTATTTCTTTAAGTACAAACCATTCCAAGGATGAGATAACTCTTGACCTTCTACATTAACTAATCTATAGGCGTTTCCAGGAAAAGCATCTTTTATAACTTATGGACTTTCCCAGTTTGGTTGGAGTTTAGAACGTGGACCACCAGGTTTTACAAAAAGCCTTTTGACTACGATTTCACCGACTTTGAATTTTTGTTCAATAACCTTTTTTTGGTTAAAACGTGCAAGTCTATTTTGATATACTCGTGCATGATTAGCAGCTAACCATCTCTTCTCATCTAAAAATTCCAATTGAGCGAGGAGTGCAAGACATTGTTCATCAATGGAAAACTCCTTGTTCAGTTGTACTCTTAATGATGAGATGAGGACTTCGTATAGAACTACCGTCTCCATTCCGAAATTAATGAGTATGGGATTTGCCCAGTGGGAGTGTGGATTGAAGTTCAGTAGGCCCATAAAGCTTCAACGAGCTTTTCTGGCCAGTCTGAGCATTTGTTAGACTTACATGTCTTCTTTATGATCTTGATTAAGGTTTTGTTTGTTGCCTCTGCTTGGCCGTTGCCTTGCGGATAATATGGAGACGAATGATGCAATGCAATTTTATACATGTTGTAGAAGTCCTTCAACTATTGTGAGATGAATTGTGGTCCGTTGTCGGTGACGATAGTACTTGGAATGTCAAAATTAGTGATGATATTCTTCATAATGAACTTGCAGATCGTTGACGCTTTGATCTCCATGTAAGCTTTGGCTTCTACCCACTTGGTGAAGTACTCCGTTGCTGTGAGTATGAAGGATTTTTACTTGATCGAGGAGTTGGGAACACAGAGGACCAATGATATCGAATGCCCACATAGAGAAAGGCTATGGGGAGGACGAAGTGAAGATGTTGGGGAATGGATCTTGTTGTGATGTGCTCAAATCATATGTGTGATGTTCAAAATTAAAGAAAATGTGATCGCCAAAAAACTTTAAAAGTTTCAAAGAAATATTGATCGCCTTATCTTTCTAACTTGGGAGATTGAGTCCATGATTCCATCTCTTTGGCCGGACAAAGAAAAGGAGTCCTTTTGGTGATATGTTCTTGTTTTTTATTTTTTGGTTTGTTATTCCTTTCAATCTCCTTGATTGTACCTTGCAAGAAAGATTAAACACAAAATAAAAATTCTAATTGGAACAAAAATATAGAGTAATATCTATTCTAATAAGGAATTTAATCATGCAATTAAACTAGGCTGCTCACTTGATTGATGTTGTTTAAACCTCTAACATGAACGTGGATAGGGAAATAATGATGTGGGTGTGTGTTAACATGAAGTGATGAGATGAACTATGAAGGAAAACAATGATGAATCTATGAAAAATAATGTGAAAATTAGAAATAAATTAGGTAAAGAAGATGGTTGGTTGGCTCCTCTATAGTCTTAGTCTTTAATAGCTTTGAAGGATGAAGAGGACGAAGAAAGAGAAGCTTCTCTTGCTGTCCACATTTTTCTTCTTAAGAGCCTTCAAACACCTTGCCTTGAGCTTCAAAATCATCAATTTTCATTCTTTTTCTAAGGTCCAAGGGATGTTGCATTTATAAGAATAAGTTTAGAGGTGTTTAGGCCTTCAAAAAGACTCTCCCGCAGTCAGACTTACCTTGGATGAGTATGGAGGAGTTAGAAGCCTTCCCAACTTCGGAAACCGGATTATCTCAGCCAAATCATGTTTATCAGGAAACTCTCAAATCGCGTCGCTCAAACGGGACGCCATTTGGCTAATTAAAGCGGTCAAAATAGAAATAAAATCTGGAAAGGAAATCGAAAAAGATTAGGAAACTTAAATTGCGTCTCCCTAGAGCGACGTGCTTTAGATACTTAGGAAATTAATTCTAATTAAAAATCAAAAATTTAAACAGATTAGGACCTAAATGGCATCTCCCTTAGGCGACGCTATTAAGTTAAATCTATCTGAATTTAAGAATTTAATTCCGAACTGATTTCTGCTAGGTATCTAATTGGCGTCAGCCTTTGGGCGACGTTATTCAACAAATTTCAAGAAAAATCAATAAAAATTTATTAATGATTAAACATTAGACCATTTTGGGACATTGTTATTGTGACATAAAATTTACTCAATATGATATCAAAATTAGCGTTGTAGACACACTAATTTTAACCTCATATTAAGTAAATTTCATGTCACAATTATAATGTCATGGAATAGTATGATATTTTATTATTAATTATTTTTTATTAATTTTTGTCGAAATTCGTTAATTAACGTCAACCATGGCCGACGCCATTTAGATTTCTAGCAGAAATTAGTTCGGAATTAAATTCCCAAATTTAGATAGATTTAACTTAATGACGTCGCCCATGGATGACGCCATTCAGGTCCTAATCCGTCTGGGTTTACGAATTTTAATATTAAATTAGTTTCATAATTATCTAAATCACGACTTCTATGGCCGACGTCTTTTAGTTTTCCTAATGTTTTTCAATTTTCTTCATAAATTTCTTTCTATGTTAGCCCCTCCTAATTAGCTAACTGGCGTCTTTTGATCACAACGCGTTTCAAACACTTTCCTGATAAGCATGATTTAGCCGAGCTAATCCGGTTCCAGAGGTTGGAAGGATTTTCAACTCCTTCCATGACTATCCAAGGTGAGTCCGACTGCGCGAGATAATCCTTTTGAAGGCCAAACAACCCTAATTGAAGCTTCTATATATACATATGTACATTGACCTTTGAAAAAAGTTGACCATTCGTGTTTTGGAGTTTCTACTACAGAAAACGTGGAAGAGATTTGAAGGCTTCTTCTTCCTCCTTTTCTTTCTCCATTGAAGCTTAAGAAGGCTAAGGCTATGGAGGGGCCAACCAACCATTTTTTTTTTTAATTTTTCATTGTTTCTTCATTGATTTCATATAGTTTCATTGCTTTTTTTTTATATATATATAATTTTCATCATATCATTCCATCATACACACACCCACTTCATCTTTTTTCAAACCCATGTCTATGATAGGGGTTTTAAAAAAAACTATAAAAGTGAATGATTTTAGTTTAGTTTCATGTTTAAATTAATATTTAGAATAGTTACTATACCATCATAGCTCTAATCCGTTTTTCTTTCTTTTTCTTTATTTGATTCTTTTGCAAGGTTTGAAGGCTTTAAAGCTTGGAAAGAAGATTTAAAAGGAGCAAATAAAAAACAAAACAAGAGTAAATCTAAAAGAAGGGTTCTTCTTCTTCGGCCGGCCGGAAAAGAGGAACAAAGAACCCAATCTCCCGATTTCACAAGGTGAGTAAAGCGATCAACTTATTTTTTTTGAATTCTTTGGTTTCTGGCGATCACAATTTAGATTAAATTTATTAATTTTACAACACATGATATCATGATGATAACACATACAATTTGAGCACCTACAGCTTTTTGGCGACCACGGTGGGACTTGTCTTGCCGTTCTTTTTATTTTACTCTTGTTATTTTCCATTGGGCACCCTCGGTGCACCGTTTGTATCCCTCGGGCACATTTGATAATTGGTTGATTGGTTGTTTGATTTCTATCCCCACGTACACCTCGTGCACACCTCTTTGGCAAAATTTTGCCCTCCCCTTGATTGCCTTGAGTTGTAGTATTGAAGAGTGTGTTTTATTTGAATTGATATTCATGATGTTGCATAATTAGCCTATCTATCTAACCTATTTTCACATAAGTATTTGATCTTTTATTCATCCTGTTAGGTTGGGAGGGGATTGCCCCTTACTGTTTACTGATTTTCGGGCTTGAATAATGTCGACTCAGAATGACGTCTTTCTGAAGGACGTTGCCTATGCACGACGCCATTCATCCTATATAATCTACTTGTTTGCCTGCCCGAGCCATTGTGACCAGAAGTCAGTGTCTTGAATAATGTCGACTAAGATCGACGCATTTCAGACAATTATTCTTCTGGCCATTAGCCCTCCAATTTCTTATCATTTATTGATTACCTATATTTATTATACTACATTAGAGGCCATCCAGGTAACAAATCATTTGCATTGGGGTTCACCCCCATTCTTTTAGGAACACCCTTCTTAGCACTCTTACCTCTCTCTGACTGGGTCGGTCCTTCCGTCAGACTAGAGCAGTTTATGTTAAGACCTCCATAAGTCCCCAAAAGCGGAGAATTCCTCTCTGTTCATCGGGCTGATTGTATCATTTGAAGTCCCGGGTAGATTTTCATACCATTGCGAGTAAGCCATAGAATATCATGGCGGAAAATTGAACTGAAACTAGGATCCTTCCTTGAGCGAATCTCAATTAAAAATCTGCTTAAACTCTACAAGAAATCCTAAGAAGATGTAACCATCAACTTGTGTGTTAATCTTTGAATAACTTGTTTGAATTTTTGATAATCAAACATAATGATGCTGCACTCAGGTAGAACTCTCGGCATGGTTACCTTTGAACAAGAAGATGTGGTAGAGTACGAGGGAGATGCTCATACCCCTCGGGTTTATAATACGTCTTATTCAAAAGATGAGAGAGATGCTTATGCCTCTCATAATCCCAATCAATCCAAACTATGCACGAGGGAGATGCTCATGCCCCTCAGTTTCAATCTCATCCACCCTATGATCAATACAATCCGGATATGGGCAATCACCCTCATGTTCATGTCATCTCTAGCCCCACCTATGAAGGAACCCAAGACCAAGCTGGGCCTTCTTCTCACCTTGCCGATCTTGCTACCCGCATAGGGGCTCTATCTAATCATGTGGATCCTCGTCAGTTTGAGGCAATCCAATCCATCTTGAAGGGAAAGACTCCCTTGAATTCTTCTAAACCAAACCCTTTGATTTGTCATACTATACCTCAAGTCCCTATTCAGGCCATGGAAGGCCTCTATATTTCTACTCCTCGGCCCATGGGCCATCAATTATCTAGTTCACGATACCGTGTTAGGCCTCAAACTCCAGTTTATCAAAATGCCTTCGAGCATGGTGTAAATGCTGCTAGTTCGAGACCCTACTGTCCCCCTGTTCCCACCTACTCTAGGGGGCAGGCTTTTCAACAACCACCTCCTCCACCGGCAGATTCAACCACTCAGATTCTGCTCAATAAAATCACTCAGATCGATGAGCAGTCCAAGAATTTCCAAAGGACCATAGGTGCGCAAGCCGCCCCTAAAATGGCTGCCCCTGATTTACCAGTTTTTCATCTATTTCCGTCTGAGATGCCATTGTACCGAAAATATAAGAGCACCGACAATCCTTTCATTCACCTTAAAGAATTCTTATACGAATCCTCCTTCTGGCAAAATGACAAGCGAGCACTGGCTTTCTTATTCAGGAGGTGATTGGAAGGTTCAGCTTTGGAATGGTTCTTTTCCTTGGATACAAGCGAAGTTGAAAATTTTGATGTAGTGTCCAAGAAATTGTTACAGAGGTATAAAGATCGGGTTGCATCTACCCTATTCATCACAGACCTAGTTAATGAAAAGATGAAGCCAGAGGAAGACTTTGTGGTGTTCGCCGATAGATGGCGATCCATGGCTGAAAAAATAAGAGACCATTTGTCTGAGTAAGAGCTAGTGAAAATGATGATTGCTAATGCTACGCCAGAGTAAAACTTGGTCCTGACTTTGAACAACCTGACTACAATGGCAGAGTTATATGAGAGGGCGCGTTATGCCCATAATGCATTTAAAGATACAAAATTCTCCAGTGTGTTTGATCCCCATCGGACTTACAAGCCGCCACCTAGGAAGCCTAACGTCTCAAATATTGTTACAGCTGGACCGATCACTGAGGGAACCATGTTCCATGAACAAGTGAACATCATGAATAATAAACATGGTCAGTTAGTCAGAAATCAACCATCACCATATAATGCACAAAGACAGTTAAATCAATAGGGCTATAGGCCACCTACTCAGCAATTCCAGCAACTACACCCTCAGCAGTTCCAACAGGAACCTCATCAACAACCACAGCAGTTTCAGTTACCCCAACACCCTCCTCAGCAAGTGTACAATCAGCCCCGGCAACAGCCAAACTATAATCAAGTTCCTGCTCCGAATGATTAATCCCAGTAGAGGAAGCCTCCTGGTCCCAAGAGAGTAGCATATCCCCAATTACCAAAAACTCTCTCTGATGTCTTTAATGCCCTCATGGCAGCCAATGCCTTGGTGTTTCTAAGGAAAAGACCATCTGGCCACCTAATGCAGATGCCTCCCGATATTGTGTGTATCACCGACAACCTGGGCATAATGTGGACACCTATTTTCAATTTAGGGATTATATCCACGACCTAAATGGCCAAGGAGGAATAGACTGGGAAGAAATGAGGAAATATATTACCGCCTCGAAAGCAAGGAGACCACAACAACAACAACAACAACAACAACAACAACAGAGAGTGCTAGTTCAGTAAGAAGCGCCTCCACAAAATATGGGAATAGTACAGAACCCACTACTAGAGCACCAGAACCAGATTGTCCCAATCCTCACCAATAGCCAGTCTGAGCCTAACAGAGGGCAACAATGGAGAGTCGAAGAGGCGTCATCCATATATTCCATAGGTCACAACCGGAATACTGCCGAACCACCACCCGCCGCATTGTCCACATCTCCAGGCCCTCGCCAACCCCATCAACACCCATACCCACTAACCCTACTCCATTACCCACCTTCCTCAAACCCATAACCCCCACACCACCACCAAATAACCCTCCACCACCTGTCCACGAACCCATTATCCCATCCAAACCACTATTGCGCATACCGTTCCCTACACCATCAACCATCTGCCATGATACCACACCCTTACCATCTAAACCCCTCATCCACAACAACCAATTGCCTAACCCTTATAATACCATGCTACCATCTAAGCCCCTCATCCGCATTAATCAATCACCCACTGTACCATAAAACCAACCCATTAAAAATTCAACTCATCTCAACGAAGCCTTAATCCCAAATAATTGGAGTTGGCTATATGGATTCTCTGTTTCCACTCTAAACAATTTTGGGCTACCTCTTCTGAAAGGTTTAAAACTTCCAAATCATATTGTACTACCCTCTTCCAAGTTAATTTAAGTCTACCCCTTCTTTTCTTCCCCTCCTCTATCCTAATATGCTCCACTTTTCTAGCTAGAGCCTCACTCCTACCTTCTCTTTAATATACTCATTACGAATTTTATCTAGCCTAGTATGCCCGCACATCCACCTTAACATTCTCATCTCGGCAACACTCATCTTGGAGACATGTTGCCCCTTCATCGCCCAACACTCGCTACCATATAACATTGCAGGTCTTATCGCCGTACGGTAGAATTTTCCTTTCAGCTTCATTGGGATCTTGCGGTCACCCAAGATTCCCGTGGAAAGTCTCAACTTCAACCATCCTGCTTTAATCCTATGGCTAACATCCTCATCACACCCTCCGTCTTCTTGGAGGATCAAACCAAGATATTTGAAATTGGTGCTTTGAGGTATTGCCATCCTATCTAAGTTAACTCCCTCCTTTTCGTCTATCCGACCTTCACTAAACATACAATGCATGTATCCTATCTTAGTTCTACTTAACCTGAAACCCTTAGACTCTAAGGTGCTCCTCCAAAACTCTAGTTTTCTATTAAACCATCCATAACTAATGCGAAAAGGTAAGGACTTATTGATGATCCTTGATGCACTCTAACAGAAATAGGAAAATCTCTTGTTTCCCCTTCGACCGTGCAGACACTAGTAGTTGCTCATTCATACATGTCTTTTAATACTTGTATGTACCTAGTAGATACTCTCTTGCGATCCAACACCCACCATAAGACATCTCTTGGAACTCTATCATAGCCTTTCTACAAATCAATGAACACCATATGTAGATCTTTCTTTAAATCTCTATATTTCTCTATCAAGCTCCTGATGAGAAAGATAGCTTCCATAGTTGATTGACCTGGCATAAAGTTGAATTGATTGGCCAAGATAGTTGTGTCAGAACGTAAACGATGTTCCACAACTCTCTCCTACAGCTTCATAGTATGACTCATGAGCTTAATTCCTCTATAATTTGAGCAATCCTGGATGTCTCCTTTGTTTTTAAAAATAAGTACAAGAGTGCACTTCCTCCATTCATCTAGCATTTTCTTAGAAACTAGGATCTTGTTAAATAGTTGGGTCAACCATTCCACTCCAACATCTTCTAAACATTTCCACACTGTTAAAACCAACCCATAATGCCCTCTAAACCCCTCATAAACCCGACAGTATTAAAAGCATCGCCTGCCTCATCCATTGTTGAGCTTCGGAGCAACCCCATATTCAACAAAGTATTCCCACAATCTGTCGTCCAGGAAAGTACGTCACGAGTAGTTGATGAAGTGCAAAATGAAGAGAGTGCACCAGGCACTCAATATGATCTGCTGAAGTATCTGGACAGGACACTAGCACACATTTCCATTCTAGAATTACTCAAAAGATTTAAAACCATCAAGAAGCCTTGATGGAATATTTACAGAAAGTCATAGTTAATGAAGATGTACCGATGGAAAAGATTACGGCTCTGCTAGTTCCTTAGGGGGATCAGCCCTCCATATCCTTCCACCCCTCTGAATTGGCATCTTTGGCAGTAAGGGGCATGGCACTGAGTATAACTGTTAACATTTGCAACAAAGGTGTGGATGCATGTCTAGTGGATACTGGTGCGTCTATCAATGTGTTGCCTCCAAAAACATTGGAATTCTATGGTGTACCTAGAGAAAAATGGCTACCTTCCCCCATTTCTATTACGGCTTATGATAACTCCACCCGTTCCCCTCTCGGAATGGTATATTTGGAGGTTGAATTGAGACCAGTCTGTCACGCTGAAGTTGAATTCCACATTCTTGAGATTGACCTTTCACTGAAAGGGATACTAAGCCGTCCTTACATCATGTTGCTTGAGGCTATACCATCTACAAATTACCAATGCCTCAAATTTCCCTATAAAGGACGAGTCATCAAAGTCACTAGCATGCCCATCCTTGTTGCTGCTCACTAATTGAGTACAAATGCAATTCCAGTCTCTCCACACGTTCAACAACCCATTCCATCCATGCTACAGACTTACCCACCATCGGCTAATCCATTGAAATGCACCTTTCCTTCATCCTATCCAGTTAATGTTGTAAAGAGGGGGAAGTTCATAAGTACCCCTAGATGGAATATCATGATGAAGATTGGATATCAGCCTTGAAAAGGTTTGGGGGCACAATTGCAGGGCAAAATTAAGCCAGTGAAAGATGACAGGAGGATACCCGGGAATGGCCTGGGCTACAAGCTCAAGAAAGTGAGATACCCGAGAATGGCCTGGGTTACAAGCCCGAGAAAGTGAGACACACAATTGTCCAGTAGGAAGAAGAAGAGAATAGTCATAAAAAATGGAAGACAATGGTTACACCATGTAAGGAAAAGCGGGATTCCCTGAATTGGACCTTGTCTACCCATTTTATGGGGGTCCGTAATCTGGCATGATCATAATAACACTGTGATAATAACTTCCCATTTTGACCTGCACGACATTTATGGAAGAGAATTGGCCAAACATTGTACGCCGCTGACATACAAATCCTTAGAGGCTCTGCGGCCGATGAAAAGGAGGAAGTTCCATCATCCTAAATGTGAGTGGTACCGTTGGTTTGACACTTGGGACCTATACATAGCATTGAACAGATTATTCTTGCATCCTGCCAAGCTACAATGGCCGCCATTGATTGATGAATTGATAGAAGGGCCTGGGCCATATTTGACAAAAGGATTTTGCTGAGTGAGGAAACTGATGAAGGGGAGCTAGAAGACCCCTATAAAGCTTGTTTGACAATAGATCACCTTTGGAGGGCTACCAACCCTTCTCATGTTTTCACCCTTCATACCCTGTTTCATACTCTGCTCCTGACCCCGACTTGGTCGAGGGTCATCACTGAAGATATACTTCGGGCTCCGCCTATCATCATCACTATGTCCCCTCAGGACATTCTACCTCATATTCCTCTCGACCTAGAGAGGATCCATGATTTGATCTGGGACATACTATTGTATGATCCCCCCAATCCTCTGGCAATGGTGCCATTCTCTTCTCCATCACATTCCTCTCCTTTTCAAATCCATTCTTGTTTCATGATTATTACACAAAATTCCCAAAAAAATGTCAATTTGGCAACCTGTTCCTCTCATATCTTCATTGAAGAAATCTCATACTCTTTGTTCGAATGTACCCCACCGCACGAGTCACTCGGGTAAGGTTCTCTTCTAGATCTACTCTGCCCCTCCTCTCAAGAGGATTCCCCTGTATCCCCTCATGTATCCAATGATTTTTATCCATATTTGTCCTCCCTAGGTCAAGATAGTGAGTCTAGTGGTACACAGTTTAATAAAGTTAGGGAGTCTAGTAAGGTTAGTCAGATTAGAAGGGTAGAAGAATTCCCAATAGATATCTCCATGAGTTAGCTTCTAAGTGCTTTCCATTCTATCAAATCCCTCAATTATTAAAGAATCCAATCCAGTTGTTAGAAGAATATGAGGTAGATGAGTTGATAGATGACGGGTATGGAGTGTACGAATTGGTACATGAAAAGGACCCTGTCACTGAAGAAGAAGAAGAAGATGAGGATGCAGCTGAGGCATATGCAAACGGAGTAAAGAGATTTGATTAACCTTCAGCTGCTGTAGAAGAACCTACTAAAGAAATCAATCTAGGAACCGAGGAAGAACTTAGGATTGTCCTCATTAGTCAAAGTCTTTCAAAATTGGACGAAGAGGCATTGGTTCGAGTTCTTAGATATTACAAGGACACTTTCGCCTGGAGCTATGAAGATATGCTGGGGTTAGATTCTTCCCTAGTGGACCATCGATTAACATTGAAAGATGGAACTAGCCCAGTTAAACAGAAATTAAGGCGATTCCACCCACAAATAGCTTTGAAGATGAAGGAAGAAGTCAGTAAGCTGCATAAAGCCAAATTTATTAGAGTTGTCCTCTATCCGCATAAGTGGCTAACATAGTCCCGGTCATGAAAAAGGATGGGAAGGTCAGGATTTGTATTGACTTTCGAGATTTGAACCGAGCGTGTCCAAAAGATGATTTCCCACTGTCTCATATAGATGTACTCATCGATAATACAGTTGGATTTGAGACTCTGTCATTCATAGATGGCTTTTCAGGATATAATCAGATTAGATTGGTAAAGGACCATCAAGAGAAGACGTCATTCACTACACCATGGGGCACATACTATTATGTTGTCATGCCATTTGGGTTGAAGAATGTTGGAGCCACCTATCAGAGGGCTATGATGGCTATATTCTATGATATGATGCATATAAATTTGGAAGTGTATGTAGATGATTTACTGGTGAAGTCTAAGACCAAAGCTGAGCATGCATAAATTCTGGAAAAGATTTTGGAATGATCAAGAGAATATCAATTGAAAATGAATCCAAAGAAGTGTGTATTCGGTATCTCTTCAGGGAAGTTGTTAGGATTCATAGTCAGTAAATGGGGCATTGTGATCGATCCCAACAAGGCAAAAGCTATTATAGAAATGCCACCTCTCAAGAATTTGAAAGAGTTGAGAAGATTGATCGGGAGGTTGCAGTTTATTCGCCGCTTTGTCTCCCAGCATTCATAAAGGTGTAAACCGTTCTACGAGCTTACTAAGCTGGGAGTTAAGTTTGATTGGGACGATAAGTGTAAGGAGGGATTCGATGGATTGAAGAAGCATCTTGCAAGCCCTCCTATTTTGAGACAACCATCTCCAGACAAGCATTTAGTTCTTTATATTTCTATCTTAGATGACGCGGTGGGGGCTGTCCTAGCACAAGAAGATGAAGAAGGAAAAGAGAGGGAAGCCTATTATCTCTCTAAACTTCTCAACCTCACGGAACAGAGGTATACAGTGATGGAGAAAACGGCGTTGTATATGGGCTTGACATCAAGGATGTAGGATTCAAAGATCAAGCCCACTGGGCCAATTTCCAGGTTCCCATTTGAGACCATCATGGATGTAGACTCAATCTTCTTTGGATCAATCCCTACTTTCTTGGGGTTCTTGAGCGAACAGACATTGATTGATGCCCCAGTATCCAACAGGATGGAGTCCAATGAGTGACCCTTGAGTGTTGGGGTCAAGCATGAGGGAAGGGATTGGTATTCAGGGGGAGCTAGATTCTTATCTGTGGAGGATATTGTAGGTGTCCGGGTGACTGAGAGAATGACATTTGTGAGCCCCTTGACGGGAAGATCTTCATTGAGTGTAATGCGCTGGAGGAACTTGAACAATGTCTCCCTGTGTGTAGGAGATCTCCCAATCAACTCTAGGACTGGCATCTTAGCAGGAGTTTTCCCTAGATGCTGTAGGATGTCATACTTAGACAGATCTGAATCCTCTTGAGAGTCCAAGGGTTGACTTGTTGGGGGAATGATGCGATTTCTCAGTGTAACGCCAATCGGACTGGGGTCCACTGCCTGATATGACTTTAGGGGTTGAACTGGTGGTGAATTCATTAGGCAGAATTGGGTTACCGGACCTGGCTTTGGTGTTGGACACAAGATGGATGGAGGAGGTTCTTTGATTGAAATTGAAGGAACTTGGACCAGAGTAACTGGGTTGATGGCTGTTGGTTGTTCCCTAGGTCGTATCAAGACCAAAAGTTTGTCTTGGATGATAGTGGAGACTCCTTGCAATGGCTCTCTAGGTTTGGTCGTCCTAGTAGGGCACTCACGCCATATCCCAACCTCTTCATACTCCCAGTACTGTCCTCTGTGATCGACATTTGGTTCCAAATTTTTGACAAGGGTGCTCACCCTTTCTAGAGAGATAGATGGATCTTGGGCTACCTGATGAGAGGGTGGAGGGCCCTTGACTTTCAAGGTTTCAATAACCTCTTTCATGTGCCCCCAATAGATTTTGGCTGGAGGGGGAACTGCTGAATATGGTTTCTGATTGGATTGGTTGTCTAATCGGGACATAGGACTGGGTGATCTAAAGGGTTGCCCCAAAGCACTCACCTGTTCATTGATTGTCACTCCCTCTATTGGTGGAATCCTCTTATTTATGTTCTGATTTTCAAGGAAGGATGGTAAAGTTGAATTCCAGATCTGAGATTGAACTACCCGAGCTCGATTATAAAGTTGTGTGAATGTGTGAAATTCACTCAGCATGAGAATAGACCGAAGCTGCGGGGTAGCGTTATTGACCAACATGGTGATAGCTTGAGATTCGGAGATTTCCACTTCCGCCCTAGAGGCCATTGCCCTCCACCTGTTGGCAAAATACGTGAACTCCTCTTCAGGCTTCATCTTCTCCATCACAAGATCAAACACGGTGGGAGGCATGGTTGTCATATAACTAAACTGAGTGATGAATTTTTCGGAGACCATATCAAAATTGATTAGGTCTGTGGCGGGCAAGGAAGAAAACCATCTTAAGGCCTCACCTTCTAAGGATTTCTGGAACAGATGGACAAGGAGGACTCTGTCGTAGAGCCATTGATGGTTGTGTGTAACATTGTTGCCGAACTGGTCCATGTCATCATACACAGCATTGACATACATTCGGTTCATTATGAAGCACAGACCCTAAATGATTTTATGTTCCACTTGAAATGTTTGCCAATGTTTTATGAAAGTTGGTTTCTAACAAATCAAGTTTAACCCTTAACGACCCTTCACTTTTCCAAAGCTTGTTCCACCGAGATTCAATTAAGTGTCTTTAAATTTGAAACAGTTCACTAATTCCTCACATAAACCCAAGTTTCCTACAGTGTGGTTTCAGGTACAACCTGCTCGGCGGCCAAGTGGGAATCCCTGGCTCGCGGAGACTGACGGAGGTTCCCAACAGAATAAGACTAGTCGCACCTGAGTGGGAATCCTCAGGTGGAGAGTCAGATCCTGCGGGAGAGGTAACTAGAAGTGTGATGCCGGCTCTTCCTTAAAACCCCCGCGGAGAACACCCAAAAAAAGCCCAGAAAGTTAACAAGCAGCAGGTCATAACAAATCAACAAATCATGGAGCAGAACAGCGTACAACAACAGCAAGCAGAAAAGGACAAAGAACCGACCATGAGTCGGCGGCCAGGGGCTGGCCGTCCAAGGGGTCGGACGGCCAGGTGCTGGCCGTCCAAGGAGAAGTCGACGGCCAGGTGCTGGCCGTCCAAGGGGAAGTCGACGGCCAGGGACTGGCCGTCCAATGGATCGGACGGCCAGCCGCTGGCCGTCTAGCCGTCCAGTTGGAGGTCGACGGCCAGGGACTGGCCGTCCAATAGGTCGGACGGCCAGGTGCTGGCCGTCCACTGGGTGTCGACGGGGAGGTCGACGGCCAGGCCCTGGCCGTCCAAGGGATCGGACGGCCAGGTGCTGGCCGTCTAATGGTACGTCGACGGGGAGATGACGGCTAGGCCCTGGCCGTCCAAGGGGTCGGACGACCAGGTGCTGGCCGTCTAATGGTACGTCGACGGGGAGATGACGGCTAGGCCCTGGCCGTCCAAGGGGTCGGACGGCCAGGTGCTGGCCGTCTAATGGTATGTCGACGGCCGACTACTGGCCGTCCAAGGACTTTGACGGCCAGGGGCTGGCCGTCCAGAGATGATGCCGAGTTCAGGATCCTTACCTTCTTTTCGTTTGATCGCGACGCGTGCAGCGGGCTATAGGTGTCCCACCGTGATCGCCAAAGGGCTGTAGGTACCCGGAACGTCTCCCCGCCGCGGCTGCGGGCTTCTGATGGGGGTTCCTCTCCGTTCGTCTTAGCACTGTGGCGATTTAAAGGGGGGTTAGAATTTAAAGTGTGATCGCCAGGAGCATTACCTTACGGTCCCTGTGCTCCGCAGGATGGTGAGGATGTGATCGCGTTCTATGGGAGCGGGAGATGCTGGTTCCTCCTTCTCTTCCTCCGGCCGGCCAGAGGAGGAGAGCCCGGTACTCTGCACACGTGAATGTGGTTAGGATCCCCTGGAAATAGAAGACAGACAAAGAAAAGACAATAACCCAATTAGAACTGTGACATGTAGGATCCGTTCATGCAAACATAAAACTTAACTAAAATTAGAGGGAGACGCACCGGATGGGTGTTTGTGAGGGAAGGTGACCATATGTTATGGCCACCCACCTCCCGTTTTTTGTTTGGAACCTCTAGGGGTAAATAAGGATTGCTAAGTCATTCTAGGATGCATGCATGCAGATAAGTGCTCGTGTGTGAGAAGTGAAATGGTGTGCTGAAAGTGAAAGAAGAGAAAATATAAGAGGGTTAAGAAAACAAGCCCATTTGGAGTGCGAAGGATTCTTCTGAGACTCCTCCTGACCGCTTGCCAGCCTCCTCTGAGTCTTCCCTCCAAGAAGCCCCCTCTTAACCCCAGAAAAATCCTTAACTTCCTGCTCAAGAGGGTGTGGGGGGTTTAAATAGGCGAAGGAAAAAGGGGAGAAAACAGGGGTCTAAATCCCCGTAAATCACCCTGGAGCCAATAGGAAGTGGTCAAGGGTCGGAGGTAGTGGACACGGCAGTCGCCGGAGTGGGGAGTGGTCGGAGTAGTGGGGGACGAGGGCGGCGAGTAGAGGAGATCGTGGGGAAGACGGAGTCAAGGGGGTGGTTAAGGAGTGGACGGCCAGGTGACATGCCTTCCATTCTTGTGGTGGAAGGCGGTCCGGCTGACCTTCGAAGGGAGTGGAAGGCGAGGGGTGGCCTTCGAAGGAGGCGGAAGGCAAGGGGTGGCCTTCGAAGGAGGTGGAAGGCAAGGGGCTGGCCTTCCACGAAAAGGTGGTAAAAAGTGAAAAAGGTGGCTAAAAATGTGGAAGGCGAGGTGGCTGGCCTTCGAAGGGGGTAGAAGGCGGGGGGTGACCTTCGAAGGCGGTGGAAGGCAAGGGGGCTGGCCTTCCACGAAAAGGTGAAAAGGGGTGGCCAAAAGGGTGGAAGGCAAGGTGGCTGGCCTTCGAAGGTGGTGGAAGGCGAGGGGTGGCCTTCGAAGGGGTTGGAAGGCGGACTGGCTAGCCTTCCACGAAAAAGGTGGCTAGAGTCGGGATTTGGTTAATGGGCCTAGCTGGTAGTGGGCTGAGATGGCTGAAATGAGGGGATTTTGGTGATGAAGGGCTAATGATGGGTTGGGTTCATGACCAAAAGGGTGGTCCAAAATCGGTGTCTACAATTCTGAGACGATTTCATCTGATTCGTTAGATTATCGCCCAAGGAGATATAGTAGTTGAGAAAGTCTCATCTGAAGATAATGTAGCAGATCCCTTGACTAAGCCATTGTCTCAAAACAATTTAGAACGTCACCTTAAGTCCATGGGACTTAAACACATGGGTGATTGGCTATAGTCCAAGTGGGAGAATGATAGAATTGGGTGGCCTCAAAGCCAATCATTGTACATTCTAGTTCAGATTATTAATAAAGGCAATTATTTCTCCATTTATAGTTCTTGCAAATTAACTATCGTAATGAAGGTCCTTAGACAAATGTATGGGATATTGAATCATGATGAGATCATGATAGTGAGATCAATATCCTCAGTCACTTGTCTTAAATAGTTCTCGATCATAGGATATTTGAGATGGATATTAAATATCCGATAAGATCGACACAAGTTATGTCTGCTCATGTGATGAGGGTGAATGATCTCACATTCACTCGTGTGGTGACACTAAGACAAACTTGTGGGTGCTCATTAGAGAATGAGTTTACTGAACAGACCCAAATAAGAATTCTTGGATGGTAATTATACCTATTAGTCAACCAGTGAATTCAATCGTTGCAGTAGCAAAGTTGGTCCTTTGACCTGAGTCACCAATGATACCTTGTTTGTGGACCATTGTATCTTGATTCTCTGACTTGTGGACTTTAACCAGTAAGCCCACGATAGTTGGTCTCTCAGATACAGTGGAAAGCTTGCGAAGGTAATTGAGTGAAGAACAAGGGATCACTCACTCTTGGTATAAGACTGGAGAGAGAATGTGCTATGGATGTGTACACAGAAATCCCTGGCCAGGGTCAAATGAAAGAGATGTCTTTCTAGAAATTAACTGAGTACTGGAATCCATCTAAATAATGCGATAGAGGGTTTGACTATAAAACCATACCCTTGCGTTATTGGGATATTAGATGAGTGAAGGATTTTATCTGTGCGGTATCTGCAGACGGAAAGGTTCAATTAAAGGGAACAGTATCCCTTATATCTTCATGGATCATGAGGTAGTGTTTGGTGTTGTTCATGATCAGAAGGCCAAGGAATTAATCATCAGATGATAATCCACTTGTTTATTAAATTAATCATTTAACATATGATCTTTAAATGTTAATTAAAAAATATTAAACTCTAGAATGAGTTCTTAGTTTAATGGGCTTGAAATCGGACTGATATATGGGCCTAAAGGGTCACACACATAAGAGTTCTCGTCAGACGGTGAGAGACGTTAAATTTCATGCTTATCTGCGTTTTTATGAAAAGCCGCAGGATAAACATGAAGATTTAATGGAGATTTATCCAAGGCCAAACTCTTGGATAATCATGAGGATTAATCATTGTGCTTATCCTTATTTCTATATAAGGAGGCCAAGGGGGAGGGGTAAAAAGTTAGTTGGACGATTTTTACACCCCAGGATACTCTATCTCCTCTCTCTCTCTCCTTCTCTCTCTCTTGGAGTAGATATGTCTCTCTCCGCGCATGGTGGATTTGAGATCTGGTCGAAGCACTCAAGTCGAGAAGGAAATCGCGTCTGCAGCGGGAGCTCATGTGGATACCTCTAGAGATCGTGCGCGTGCGCGATTACCGAGTCGGAATCATCCACGGGAGATTCGAAACCCCGCAAAGGTGAATAACCGTTCTTCCCGCGTTTATTTTATTATCCGTTTTACGATCCCAGCAACCGATACATAGGAATTGATTTTATTTTCCGCTGCGTTCTAGGCGATTCCTTACAGTTGGAACGAGGCTTAAAATAAATTACCGAAAATACCCGCCATCTTAGTAAGAGGCCGTCATAAAGAAAAGGGGGAGATCTACCCAATAAAAAGGCAAAAGGCAAAAGCCAACATAATCAAAAGGCCACTCAACATTACAACCGTCACATAAAAAGGCCACAAAATCAAATGAAAATGGAGCGCAAGGTTGCTAAATACCCCGTAAAAGTGAAAATGATCGAACCCAACAGATAAAAGGATAAAGTGTAGACACGCTAATTTTGACGTCATTTCGAGTAAATTTCATATCATATAATAATGCCTCATAATGGTTTGATATTTAATCATTGATTAATTTTTATTGATATTTTTGAGTGTCGGATTTAACAGACATGTTTAAGTTAATCAATTAAATTGATTTTAGCTCAAATTTCAGTTAAAATATGCAGACTTCTAAAAGACGTCGACCTGTGTGGACGCTATTTAGAGTTTATTCTTATTTTAACGTTTAAATTTGAATTTTAATCAGTTGATTAATTAGCTAAAAGGCGTATGTAAGTCTAGACGCGTTTTAGGTTTTCTAGGCTATTTCTACTTCTCTTCCGGATGTTTATCCTTATCTTAATTAGTGTAAAAGACGTCTGCACATGTAGACGCGTTTTAGCCAATAAAGATAAAGATAAGTTTTTCCGGATATTTATCCTTATCTTAATTAATTTTAAAGGCGTCAGCTAGGGTGGACGCGTTTTAGATAATTACAGATAAAGATGAATTAATTAGTATTTATCTGTCGGTTAAGATAGATAAATCCGAAGTTTTTCTATGTTAATCGCGGACGCAGAAGAAGCATATAAATACCTTGCATCTTGAAGAGTTAAAAAAAAAAAAAGAGAATTGAAAGCCATTAAGAGAGTGTTATTATAGCGAGTTGAAGATCGAAGCAACAACGTCGGAACGCCGGAGCGCTGCCATTTCCAAAAGTCGGCGTCCTTTCAAGAATCTTCATCCAATTCAAGGCATCATCCAATTGGGCATAAGTGTTTCATTTCTGCATTTTTATTCTACATCTTCCTTAATCTTTCATTCTTCAATATTCACTTCATGCAACACACACCACAGCATCATCTTTCAAAACCTATTTGATTAAAGGGGTTTCAAAAGCCATTAAACAAGTAAGTTTGCTGTTCAATTGCATGCTTAAAATCATGATTAGTTTGGATACTGCTTCCACTTAAAATTCTCATCATTGTTTCTTCATTTCCTTTCTCTCTGTTTCTGCTGCACTCAACAACAACAAGAGAACAAAAGGGGAAAACAAGCACAAAGTAGAAGGATTTCTGGACGATCCTCAACCTCAAACTCAACAGCAAGAACAAAGAACAAAGAAAGGGCTCTCTTTCTTCAGCCGGCTGAAGGAGGGGAATCAAGAGCTTAACATCTTCCGCGTTCAAACAGGTAGACGATCAAAACTCTCTTTTGAAACTTTTAACTCAAATGTTTCTGGCGATCACTGCACTTAGTTGCTGTTTTTAATAGGTTTAGTTTACACTAAATAACATAGATTTTTCATGTTAATCACACGAGTATTTTAAGAACCTATAGCTTTTTTGGCGATCACGGTGGGACTTGGTCTCGCCATCTTTTTTTTTTTTTTTTTTTTTGTTCTTGCTATCATCAATCGGGCACCCACGGTGCACCACTTGTGTCTCTCGACACGTCCTCACCAAATCCTCCTGCAAAACTATTTCTACGAACTAAAAAGCGTCCAGGAGCACTGACGCGTTTCAAAACCGCGTCAACACCCCCAGACGCCTTTCAGTCTTCATATCTTCTCTTCTGTCTGCATCTGTTTCTGCGAAAAAATTAAGTTCTGTTTTGAATAGCGTCGACTAACCTCGACGCGATTCAGACAGTTTCTTAGTTATTTTTTAGTTCTGTTTCTGCGAAAAATTAAGTTCTGTTTTGAATAGCGTCGACTACCATCGACTCGATTCAGACAGTTTCTTAGTTATTTTTCAGTTCCCAGATTTCTGTGGTTTGAGTGCTAGCTACCCATTATTATTAAGCATTAGAGGCCATCCAGGCCGTAGGGCATACGCATTGAGGCGAATACCCTCCTTTTCTTAGGAACACACTACTCGACGTCAGCAACTCTCTCTGATTGGGTTGGTCCCTTGATCAGACTAGAGAAGTTGACGTTGAGACCTCCATAAGTCCCCAAAATCAAGGTATTCCTCCTTGATCATCGGGCTGGTTGTACCAGTTGAAGTCCCGGCTAGATTCCAAAAGCGTTGTGAGAGAAAACCCTAGAGAATAACGGTGGAAATCGAACTGAAACTAGGATCCTTTCCCTGAGCGAATTTGTGGTTTAATCCAATCCAAATAACTCAAGGAACCTTAAAATCACGTTAAGCATCCACTTGTTTGATTAATCTCTGTGCAACTTGTTTGTCAAATCTTTGAAAAAAAGGGAATCTAACATCATGCTGCTGCGATCAGGCAGGGACTTGAGTATGGCTCAAGACGCCATCATCAACTACGAGGGAGATGCTAATGCCCCTCGCGATTCGGATTACAACTATGAGAACGGGAGAGATGCTGATGCCTCCCGTAATTCCGTCCCCATTCCATATCGACAAGATGGGAATGTCCGGACGCCTCTCTTTCATCCACAGGATCGATATCCTGATCTTCCCCCGCATGAATATGCGATTCCTAATCCCGATCTAGAGGGGGACATGAATCAGAATGATCCCTCACCCTCTATCCTTCGGATCTCGTCAACGCCTTGGGAGTTCTTGCCTCCCGACTGGACCCTCAGTAGTTCGAGGCGATCCAGTCTATTCTGAAGGGGTAGGCACCCGTACAGCCTGCTGAGCCGAACCCTGTGGCTCCCTCTGTTGTTACTCAACAACCTCCTCTTCCTCCTCCTTATATCCATCAGGCCATGGAAGGCCTTCATGTCACTTCTGGGTCAACTGGGCCACAGCTTTCATCATCTAGGCAACCGGCTAGACCGCAAACGTCTGCTTATCAAAATGCCCTCGGGCATGGCGGAAGCTCTGCCGGACCTCCTTTTTATTGTCCTCCCTGTCCAACGTACTCTAGGCAGCAGGCCTATCAAGTACTTCCACCTCCTCCTCCTCCCCAAGCAGATCTGACCACGCAAGCGTTGCTGGCCAAGATGGAGCGCATGGATGAGCAGTTTAACAACCTCCAGAAGATGATGGGGGTTAAAGCTGTGCCAGAGATCAGTTTACCGAGCCTGCCAGTATTCCATCTGCCACCCTCTGAGATGCCAGTGTACCGAAAGTATAACGGTACTGGTAACCCCTTCACACATCTGAAGGAGTTTATGTACGAATCATCTTTCTGGCAGAACGATAAGAGGTCGTTGGCCTTTTTGTTCAGGAGATCTCTAGAGGGACCAGCCCTCGAGTGGTTCTTTTCTCTGGAACCCTCCGAAGTAGAGGATTACGGTATCGTTTCACGCAAATTTATCCAACGATACCAGGACAGAGTTGCACCCTCCTTGTCCATCACTGACCTCATTGCAGAAAAGATGAAACCTGATGAGGAGTTTGTCAGTTTTGCTGACAGGTGGCGGGGCCTGGCTGAAAAGGTGAAAGATCACTTGTCCGAGTCCGAGCAAGTGAAGATGTTAATTTCCAACGCCACGCCCCATTTCAAGCTAGTCCTCTCCTTGAACAATTTGACTAACATGGCAGAGCTCTATGAAAGAGCACGGTACTGCCAGAATGCCTTCAAGGACGCTACGTTCTCTAGCGTCTTTGATCCTCACAGACCTAGCAGACCTCCACCTCGGAAGCATGTAGTGCCAAACTCTCCCAGCACAGGTCCGACTACTGAGGGCACGCTCTCTCACGAGCAAGTGAGTAGCATGAATAATAACTCGCCCCAGTTCGTGAGGAACCAGCAGCAGTACCAGAGGCCACCGCAGCCGAACCAACAAGGGTATAGGCAGCAGCAGAACCCCCATTATCAGCAACAGTATCAGCGGCCCCAGCAGCTGAATCAGAACCAGCAACAGCAACAGCAGCCGCCGCAACGGCAACAGCAGTACCAACAGCCCCAACAGCAGCAATATCAGCAACAGCAACAGCTACAGTATCAGCCGCGCGCACCGCCGGCGTACCATAATGTCCCTCCTCCTGGTGACTACAACCAGCAGAGAAGACCTCCAGGCCCGAAGAGGGCAGAATACCCGGCCCTCCCAGAATCCTTGGCATATATCTTCAGTGCTCTAATGGCAGCTAATGCCTTAGTTTTGCCAAGGGAAAAGGCCGTCTGGCCTTAAAATGCCGACACGTCCAGGTATTGCTACTTCCATAGGCAACCCGGGCATACCATTGACACATGCTTCCAGTTCAGAGATTATATTCATGATCTCAACGAGCAGGGCGGCATAGACTGGGAGGAGATGAAAAAGTATATATCAGCTCTGAAGGCGAGAAGACCACAGCAGCAGCAGCAAGCAAGACCACCAGCACAAGCAGCAGCACCACCCAACATGGGCATAGTGCAGAATCCACTCCCGGAGCACCAGAACCAAAACCAAGTTGCTCCCATTTTGACGAACAGCCAGTCTGAGGCTGGTCGTGGGCAACAGTGGAGAATAGAGGACTCTTCCTCTCTTTGTTCAACGGGTCACGTTCTAAGTACCGTAGAGCGACCACCACGCCGCACCATCCACATACCTAGGCCGCAACCCATTACCATCACCCGTCTACCGACACCCACATATCACTCGCCCGCACCCAATAACCCATTACCACTACCCACCTTCCTCAAGCCCATTACGCCCCGCACTCCTACGCCTCCATGATATAACCCCCCGCAAACCAATCACGCGCCCCTCCTACCATCTAGGCCATTACTAAGCGTACCATTTCCTACTTCACCCACTACCACTACCATCTACCCAGATATCCCCTTACCATCCAGACCGCTATTACGCGTACCATTCCCCACTTCGCCAACCACTTACCCATCCACCATCCAACCCTCTAGGCCTTTAATCCGCACCGCGCCATCACCACCTAGCCCTACGCCATCACCTACATACCAACCCTCTACGCCATCCGCACCATCCAACCCTGCGGTACTTAAGGTGTCACCCAGATCCTCCACGGTTGAGGAACACGCGCTCCGGAGTGGAAGGATTTTCAACAAAGTCTTTCCTCAGTCCACAGTTAGAGACGGCCCATCGCAGCCGACTGAGGAAGCCCATAATGAAGAGAGTGCACCAGGCACTCAATATGACTTGTTGAAACATCTGGATCGGACACCGGCACGAATCACCATACTTGAATTGATCAAAAGATCCAAGATTCACCAAGAAGCCTTAATGGAATATCTACAGAAGGTGATGGTCAATGAGGACGTGCCGGTAGAAAAAATTGCAGCACTACTAGTTCCTCAGGGGGATCAGCCCTCCATTACATTTCATACATCGGAACTAGCACCGCCGGTAGCCAGAAGCATGGCTTTGAGCATCACGGTCAACATCTGTAAGAAGGCCGTGGATGCATGCCTGGTAGATACAGGGGCCTCGATCAATGTTTTACCTCCGAAGACCCTGGAGCTGTGCGGTGTGCCCAAAGAAAAATGGCTGCCTAGCCCCATCTCAGTGACGGCATATGACAACTCTACCCGTTCCCCTCTGGGAATGGTCTATTTGAAGGTGGAGCTGGGCCCTGTAAGTCACGCAGAGGTCGAATTTCACATTCTGGAGATCGATCCTTCTATAAATGCCATTTTGAGTCGTCCTTATATCAAAACTCTTGAGGTGATTCCCTCTACGAATCACCAATGCCTCAAATTCTCTTTCAAAGGACGAATTATTAAAGTAACGAGCATGCCGATCCTTGCTGCTGCTCATACCTTGAACATTAAATCTGCTGCTTTACCTGGCCGACAACCTTTTCTGTCGGTATTACAGGTCTACCGTCCAGTGGCTGATCCTCTAAAAGCCGCCACTATTTCTCCATACCCGTTAGATGCTATAAAAAGGGGGAAGTGCATGAGTACCCCAGGATGGAGAATTATGATGAAGAACGGCTATGAGCCTGGAAGAGGTCTGGGCACACAGTTGCAAGGCAGGACCACTCCTCTCAGAAATCATCGAGCAGCACCTGGAAGTGGTCTGGGCTATAGGCCAAGAAGACTGAAGCAAGATCTGGTTCAGCAAGCAGAGATCGAAGAAGGTCCGAAAATCTGGGAGGCAATGTCTACACCACCCAAAGAAGGCCGAGATCCCCTAACATGGACCCTGTATACGCACTTTGTGAAGGGGCCCACGGTGGTCATTACTTCGTGTTTTGACTTCCATGACATATATGGGAGGGACTTGGCCAGACATTGCTCTGAACTACTTACGTACCAATCCTTGTAGGCTCTGCGGCCTATGAAAAGGAGAAAATTTCATGATCCTAAATGCGAATGGTACAGGTGGTTCGACCTGAGAGACCTTTATATTGCACTGAACAGACTATTCCTAGATCCTGCAGAACCTAAGTGGCCGCCGCAGATTGATGAGCTGATTGAAAGCCCTGGTGCCATATTTGATAAGCAGATATTGCTGTCTGAAGAGACCGATGAAGGGGAGCCAGATGACCCCTATGAAGCTGGTTACACTACGGATCTGCTCTGGAGGGGGACATATCCTTCACATGTCTTCATGCTCCATACTCTATTTCGTACACTGCTCTTGACCCCGACTTGGTCGCGGGTCATTATTGAAGATATCCCACGGGCTCCGCCCGTCATGATTACTCTGTCCCCTCGGGACCTTATTCCACAACCTCCTCTCGATCTAGAGAGGATGTATAATTTGATCTGGGACATATTGCTATATGATCCCCCTAATCCTCTGGCCTTGGTGCCACTTCCTCCATCTGTTTCTCCTTCCATTTGTATTCACTCCTGCTTCATGTATAATTCCTCTGATATCCAAAAAAAAACGCCAATTTTACAACAAATTCTTCTCAAATCTTTATCGAGGAAACATCTTACTTGTCCGATCGCACCCCGTCGCGCGGGTCCTTCGGTCAAGATTCTCTCTTAGATCTACTCTGCCCCTCCCCTCGGGAGGATTCTCTTGTATTTCTACTTGTATCCCAGGATTTCTATCCTGCTTCATCTTCGTTAGGTTATAATAGGGAGTTTGGTGAAGTTAGGCAGTCTAGTTTTAGGCAGATTAGTCAGGTTAGGAAGTCTAGGAAGCCTAAGGGTAGGCGAATTCCAGATAGATACCTCCAGGACTTAGCTGATAAATGCTTTTCTTGTTCTTTGATCCCTCAGTTTTTAGAAAATCCAATTCATATGCCAGAAGACAGTATGAATGATGAGTCAGTCAATGATGGGTATGGAGTGTATGAGTTAGTGCATGAAAAAGACCCCATTGTTGAAGATAAGGAAGATAACGAGGACGCAGCTGAGGCATATGCTAGTGGAGTGAAGAGATTTGATGAACCCTCAGCTGCCGTAGAAGAGCCCACCAAAGAAATCAATTTAGGGACTGAAGACGAACCTAAGGTTGTCCTCGTCAGCAAAAATCTTTCTACAGAGGATGAGAAGGCAATGGTACAAGTACTTAAGGACTATAAGGACACTTTCGCCTGGAGTTATGAAGATATTCCAGGGTTAGACTCATTTTTAGTTGAACACAGGTTGACGTTAAAGGATGGAGCTAGCCCTGTCAAGCAGAATTAAGGCGATTCCACCCACAAATGGCTCTAAAAATGAAGGAAGAAGTCGATAAATTACATAAAGCCAAATTTATTAGAGTCGTTCTTTATCCACAATGGGTGGCCAACATAGTCCCGGTCATGAAGAAGGACGGGAAGGTCAGAATTTGCATTGACTTCCGCGATTTGAACCGGGCGTGTCCTAAAGATGATTTTCCATTGCCTCATATTGATGTACTCATCGATAATACTGCTGGCTATGAGACTTTATCGTTTATGGACGGATTTTCAGGATATAATAAGATTAAGCTGGCAGAAGAGGATCAAGAGAAAACGTCATTCACTACACCTTGGGGAACATACTGTTATGTTGTCATGCCATTTGGATTAAAGAATGCTGGAGCCACTTATCAGAGGGCTATGATGGCAATATTTCATGACATGATGCACATAGATCTGGAAGTGTATGTGGATGACTTATTGGTTAAATCTAAAACAAAGGCTGAGCACGCCAAAGTTTTGGCAAGGGTATTAGAGAGATCGAGAGAATATCAGTTAAAGATGAACCCCAAGAAATGTGTATTCGGGGTATCTTCAGGAAAATTGCTTGGATTTATCGTCAGCAAACGGGGAATTGAGATCGATCCTAATAAGGCGAAGGCTATCAGAGAAATGCCACCTCCCAAAAACTTGAAAGAGTTGAGAGGATTAATCGGGAGGTTACAATTTATTCGCCGTTTTGTCTCTCAGCACTCACAAAGGTGTAAGCCGTTTTACGAGCTTACCAAGCCGGGAGTCAAATTCGATTGGGATGATAAGTGTCAGGAGGCATTCGATGGATTAAAGAACTATTTAGCAAGTCCTCCTGTTTTGAGACCACCATCTCCAGGCAAACCATTGATACTTTACATTTCAGTCCTGGATGATGCAGTGGGGGTTGTCCTAGCACAAGAGGATGAAGAAGGAAAAGAGAGGGCAGCCTATTATCTCTCTAAACTTCTCAACTCCGCTGAACAGAGATATACAGCGATGGAGAAAACATGTGTAGCATTGGTTTGGGTTGTGCAGAAATTAAAACATTATTTTCTGGCCCATGAAGTCCATCTCATCGCTAGGATGAATCCGATCAAATTCCTTCTAGAGAAATCTGTTCTTACTGATAGGTTAGCGCGATGGCAAAGCTTTCTATCTCAATTCGATATCATCTATGTTCAGCAGAAAGCGATCAGGCTATGCCATAGCAGAACATCTCGCTCATCATCCCCTTCCTCGATTTGATCCAGTGCGATCAGAGTTTCCAGATGAGGAACTGATGTCCGTAAATCAAATCAGAGATGATATGTGGACTCTGCATTTTGACGGAGCTCTGAATTCTCATGGAAAGGGGATCGGTATCGTTCTGTTATCACCTGAAGGTGTTACCATTCCACAAGCCTTTCAGCTTGACTTTCCAGTCACCAACAATATAGCTGAATACGAGGCACTCCTTGCTGGCCTCGAGGCTGCTCATTTCCATGGTGCCACCAAACTCAGGATTGTGGGTGATAGCCAACTGATTCTTCGCCAAGTGCTAACCAAGTATCGAACTCTCGATCCCAAGCTCAAGCCTTATCAGGAACTTACTTCTGCTTACTCAAAGCTTTTCACGAAATTGATCTTTGTCCATGTCCCTAGGAATCAAAAGATCTTAGCTGACGCTCTAGCTTCACTTGCATCTTCTCTTGATTTTCCAATCAGCAAACAATCTGAATCAATCATAGTTCATAGGTGTCTTTCACCCGCCGTGAAAGATCATTCATTCCTTAGAACTAAGGAGAAATTGCTGAAGAAAGTCAGAGACGGAGATATCATTGAAAAGAGAGAAATCATGTTAATGGAGTTATTAGAAGAGATGGATGATGAACAAAAGCCATGGTATTATGAAATTGCAAAATATTGTGAAGATCAATCATATCCTGAGGAAGCTACAACTGAGTAGAAGAGAGCTATTAGGAGAGTTGCTCAATGATACACCATAGTTGGAGGAGCATTATACAAGAGAGGTTTTGATGGAGTTCTTCTGAGATGTCTAGACGAAGATGAGCTTTGGAAGGTTATGGAAGGAGCTCATAGTGGAGTTTGTGGTGGCCATGTCAATGGACAGATGCTAGCAAAGAAGATCCTTAGACAAGGATTTTATTGGCCAACCATGGAAGAAGACTGTGTAGGATATGTTCGTAGGTGTGCTAAGTGTCAACTTCACGCCGACAAAATTCATTCTCCTGCATCTTCACTCCATCCTGTTTCTTCCCCATGGCCTTTCTCCATGTGTGCT
This sequence comes from Zantedeschia hybrid cultivar, assembly GCA_030544215.1. Classification (NCBI taxonomy): domain Eukaryota; kingdom Viridiplantae; phylum Streptophyta; class Magnoliopsida; order Alismatales; family Araceae; genus Zantedeschia; species Zantedeschia hybrid cultivar. Next base: position 27,824,728 of record JARZZO010000003.1, on the reverse strand, counting down.
TTCGACATCATTGGACCCCTTGGTAACCCAGATTCCGGCATCAAGCAAAAATCTTTCATTCTCACGGCAACGGAATACTTCACCAAGTGGGCAGAAGCTGAAGCGTACGTGGAGATCAAAGCATCAATCGTCTGCAAGTTCATCATGAAGAACATCATCACCCGATTTGGAATTCCAAGCACCATCGTCACCGACAACGGACCACAGTTCGTGTCACAGTAACTGAAGGACCTCTGTAACAGGTATAAAATTGCATTGCACCATTCGTCTCCTTATTATCCGCAAGGCAATGGCCAAGCAGAGGCAACAAATAAGACTTTGATAAAAATTATCAAAAAGACGTGCAAATCTAATAAATTCGCAGACTGGGCGGAAAAATTGGTTGAGGCTCTATGGGCCTACCGAACTTCAATCCGCACACCCACTGGGCAAACTCCTTATTCCTTAACATTTGGAATGGAGGCGGTAGTTCCATATGAGATCCTCATACCGTCATTAAGAGTACAATTGAATAAGGAATTTTCCATTGATGAACATCGTTCAGCACTCCTTGCTCAATTAGAACTTTTAGACGAGAAAAGATGGTCAACTGCTAATCATGCAAAAGTTTATCAAAACAGACTAGCACGTTTTTATCAAAAGAAAGTCATTGAACGTAAGTTCAAAGTCGGTGAAATGGTCGTCAAAAGAATTTTTGTAAAATCTGGTGGTCCGCGTTCTAAGCTCCAACCCAACTGGGGGGGATCTTATGTTGTATCGCACGCTTTTCTTGGTAATGCTTATCGTCTTGTTAATGCAGAAGGAGAAGAGCTAAATCATCCCTGGAACGGTTTACATCTTAAGAAATACTACTCTTAGGTTAAAGAGTCGATCAGTATGGTACAAAGACCAGTGGAATCAGAAAATTTATAAACTCAAATTTCCTTATCAGTCTGGATAACTTAATTTCAAGCCCATTACTGCACACACTGACACGTTTGATTCGTGAGTAACAAGAGATGCTAAGGCCTAAAGAATATCGAAAGCTTGACCGAAAGTGTAAAGTACAAATCATTCGTTTTAAAGCAAAATTCTGTTTTATACTCGGCCCATGATGTCGGAACGAGACTTAGAATAGACTACCAAGAATACCTGCCATCTTAGTAGGAGGCCGTCATAAAAAAATAGGGGAGATCCGTCCTGAAGAAAAGAAAAGAATAGAAAAAGCAAAAGGCAAAAGCCAAATGTCAAATCAAAAGGCCATTACACTACAAACGTTACATCAAGGCCATGAAACAAAAGGGAACGCAGGGTCGATAAATACCCCGGAAAGAAATGACCAAACCCCAACGGATATTAGGGTAGGAAAGGGACATCTTTTTAAGTCTCCGAAACCTTCTCATGGGCTTTCTAAACTTATTCATCTTTTCTTTCTAAAGAGATGTACTCCAAACTTAAGGAATGACTTACATTGACTAAGGGTCAAATCATCAAACGGGATCACGAATGGAAACACAAATTTAAACACGATGGGTTTTAAGTTAAGTTGTTAAAGAACAATTTGGGAATTAAGTTAATAAATGAATATGATCTTTTGATCTAAGTACCATGCTGATCTTTTAGTCAAAATTCCAAAAAATACATATGTCAAAAATTCAAAAAAAATACATATATCAAAAATTCAAAAAAAAAATACATATGTCAAAAATTCAAAAAAAAAATACATATGTCAAAAACCCAAAAAAAAACATATGTCAAAATTCAAAAAAAAATATATATTTCAAAACCCCAAACAAAAATGAATATTTCAAAGCAACAAAAAATATTTTAATTAGCATCTGCTTGTTGCATTTAGTATGTTTCATTCCTTTTATTTTCAGTGAGCATCTGTTTGCTTGCATGTTGCATTTTGGCTTAAGTTCAATTATTCTCATTACCTTTGTTAATAAAGGCTATGCCCCTTGACCATTTATTGAAGAAAAAATTGATTGACCATTTATTTGGTCAGACAAGGGGCTAAGCCTAAATAGATACTTAACATGTTTGTTCAGTGTTGTACAGGATGCAAGACAAGCACAGGAACACAAGATTGGAGCCCAAAAGTTTCATGTTTATTATCAAAAGATTGTTTGTACATGATACATGAAAAAAAAAAAAAAGATACATGAGCCCTCATGGCTGACTCTCCCCTCCGCCCTCATCCAACTGACTCTGGGCCTCGTCAGGCGCGTCATGTGCTGGTCCTCGGCTGGGAAGTGGAGGTGGCCCCATCGCGCTCGGCCCTGCCTGGCCAAAAGACACGGCAGCACTGGGGGTGAAAGCACTCGTCAAACCGCGCTCTTGTGCACGCTGTCGAGCACGCCTGTACCTCTCCTCCACACTCCGGCGCTCATGCTCTGCAATGCCAAGCTGGACCCGAAGAGCGGATATCTCATAATCCATCTTCTGCCGCTCCTGCCTCTCCCGCTCTCGCTCCTCGTTGATGAACCCCAGTTGAGACTGGAGGTGGGCAAAGTCTAGAGGAAGATCTCCAGTGGAGAGACGGGCCACCTGCTCCTCCAAAGCGCGGATCCGCGCAGCATCGGCCTCGGCACGAGCAGCTGCGGCACGGGAATGATCCACCTCCGCTTCAGCCCTCTGAAGGGCTTCCTGAAGCTCAGAAACCTGCAGAGGAAGATTTTATTAGTTCAAAGCAATCAAGTAATCAAGATCAAAAGTCAAAAGTTGAAGAGTTTACCCGAGCAGCCCGGTCCTCCTTCGTGAGAGAAGCCCGGTGGATGGCGGAGGCAAGCTGGCTCTGAAGATCAGCCAGAGCAGCGTCGTAGGCAGATGATGAAGAAGATGAAGCTGCACCGAAAGACGGCTCGCTGCACCGAAAGACAATTGTCAGTGATTAATCGCCAAAACAATTAATTAATTAAAACAATCATTCATATTCATGCATACATACCAGATCGAACAATTCCTTCTGAACTTGTTCTAGGTGGGCCTCCGGATCATGTAGGCGGGCCCGGAGGTCGATGATGACCGCATCACGTGCATCCTGCATATCACACATACATTCATTCACAAACATAAATCAAGATAATAATAAAATTGGAGACGCATAAATGCATACTTACATCGAGTGGTCGGAGGAGCCGAAGCTGATCGGCGTAGTGGGCCCGGTACTGCTGGAGCTAGCCCTCGCTACTCTCCGCACGAGACTCCACCCGTACGCCCCGACGGTGCCAGTCCTCGTATTGCTCAGGGAACTTGGCACGCCAGTCGGTGAGGGCTTACTTCCCCCTCATACTCCTCCCCACGCCCTCCGGGACTTCCTCGTCTATCCACTCCTGGTGGAGGCCCAGCGTCCTCATCACGAGCCGGAGGCGGAGGGGCTCGATCTCATTGAGGCAGTGCACCCACATTTGCCTCCCGAACCTCCTCCTGCCAGCCGTCACTCACGGCTGACCCTCCTCGCCCATACCAAGGTACGGGTGCCAGATCACCTGCATATAGGTTAGAAGCATTCATAAATAAATTGCACTTAAGGAATAAAAGATTGCATTTAATGAAATTGAACAAATTAAATTAAAATTTACCAGTAGCTCTGGGTAATCCAGGAACTGACGGTGGAGGGCCGTCAGCTGGTGGTGCTGTGGAGCCGTGTCCACGATCGGCTGCCAACGGCAGGCCAATGGGACGGCACTGGGGCTCGCAATCCGCGCTCTGCCGAGCGGGAAATAATAGTAACTCCACACCTGCATTCATGAACATATAGGTTAGAAAAAGCATCATATCATATTGCACTGCATATCATGAATAATTAAACAATTTAATACCTGAAGAAACGGCGAGAAGCCGCTGACAGTGGTCTCACGGTCCGGCGTGACCGCGGACAGATCGGCGAAGAGGTGAGCCAGAAGGGCCGCACCCCAGGCATACTCTCCTAAGCTATCTAAGTCATCTAACAAATAAAGAAACCTACAGTGGATGTGGTCGCCCTTCGTACTGAAGAGCAACCGACCAAAGAAGAAGACTAAGAAGACCCTAAGCTGCCTGTCTACCACCTCCCCCTGACTCGGGTCACTACAGTAGATGGAGGAAGATGACTCTGCTAATCTATCCCTAAACTCCTCCCGGGTCTCGTCAGACCGACGCCGGGGCTCGTCTAGTCCTAAGGCGGCCTCTACTTCTACTCTAGGAACCATCCTAGACTCTCTGCCTAGGCTGGACACCTATATCCCTAAGTAGTTGGGGTAAGTAACCCCACTAACTGGTCGGCCCACTACCCTGAGGCCAGTGATCCTGGCCACATCCTCTAGGGTGGGGACCATATGCCCCCACGGCATTAGGAAAGCACGGCTTTCCGCATGCCACCTCTCTCGCAGCACCTGCAGGAGGACCAAATCGAGCCAAAATGGCTCGATGTCTAGTACCTCGCCGAATCCCATCCGGCGCAGGCGCGCCTTCTGGAAATCCGGGAGACCCCTATAGGCACCTATCACTAAGTCCCAGGAGATTCTAGCCCTCATCACTCCCTGCAAATAAAAACATAAAAACAGAGGTCAATAATTAATAAAAACAGAGGAAAATCAGTTCTGTTTTGAAAGGCGTCAGCCTATATGGATGTCTTTCAAAACACGTCAACATGCCTTGACGCAATTCAAAATTATTTTCTATCTAATTAAAAATTCGGAATTTATCTTGAAAGACGTCAGCCCATGGTGACGCCTTTTGAATGGCGTCACCTGGTCTGGACGCCTTTCAAGTCCAGATTCCGGGTTCTTTGAAGAACCCCGTTTTTCCCCTCTTCTCTTCATCCATTCACACCACAGGGATCTTACCGTGTGGAGGTCGCCCTCCTCTTCTTCTTCCACCGCCATGGGTGCCGGTGGAGGGAGTTCCTCCTCCAAGAAGGCCTCGGCCTCGGCTAGCATCGCCGGAACCTCCTCTGGAGCTTCTTCTTCTTGCCTTCGCCGTCTCTTGGCTAGGGTCTTCATCTTCCTAGATCCTTCACCACGCTCCATAGCTCGAGTAGAGGGAGTTTTGAGGGAGAGATCGCCGGAGTTCAGTCGCCGGAGAGAGGGGAGAAAGAGAAGATTTTGTGAAAAGTGAGGAAGAAAGGGGGCCTTCGCAGGTCTGTTAACAAAAAGGTTGAAAGGCGTCGACTCAGACAGACGCGTTTTAGGACGCATAAGTTGAGGCGGCAAGGACAGCTGTTTGAAATCGATTGAAAGACGTCCACACAGGTTGACGCGTTTCAAGATTTTGGTCAGAGCCGTACAGAGAAAAATGATGAAAGGCGTCTTATAGTGTTGATGTGTTTCAGGGAATTAATCATGGAATTAATGGCAGAATCCTGGAGAAAGTAGGAGAGAGAGTTGAAAGGCGTCAACGGTGAAAGACGCAATTTAAACTTAAATCAGGTTTTTGAAGATTAAATTGAATTTCTGGAAAAAGAATTATTGTTGAAAGGCGTCTTTCTGAGTGGACGCGTTTTACATTTAACAGAACCCGAACTGTTGAATTTTCAGGAAAAGTCCAATTTTTACTAAAGAAAAATCATGTGCACATCACAGGAAGTTGAGGAAAAGTTTCAAGGCATGAAAAATCGTTCTTTATTCAATAAAATTCTTTATTACATCATGACATCAGAGAAAGAGGACATTTCAGGAAGAATTTCATGAAGACTTTTAAGATAAGGAAATTTCAATCCTCTATCTCTATCTTTAGAGGATTTTACACGGTAACTAAAGCCAAGATTCCACAAAGTAGTAATGATTTGTATGGCTTCATAATCTTCGTCGGATTCCAAGTCACGCTTCTTGATTGGAAGTGTGGGAGAGAACTCAGGGAATTCACGACGGCCCAAGCTAAGTTGAGTAAGGCACCGATGTGGATTGTATAACACGAACTCGGTGGCTCCAATCAACTTGAGATCCGCTCCTGCTGCACGGCGCACCCAAACAGGTTTTCCAACAAGAGCGAGTGGAGACGAGTCGAATATGTCGGACGTCATGAGCTTTAAATACTCTCTCCAGTCGGCCCGGGTCTTGAGTTTTGGAACTTTGTTGACCATGTGCTCATTAAACTTTACAATGTTAGCAATGCAATGAATTGGGCTATTCAAGAAGATCTGAGATGGATTCAGAGGCATTTTCTTGCTGTACTCAAACTTGAAGTGAAGTTCAACCCATAAAGCAAAGAGTAGCATGCATCCATAAGGAGGACGGCCCACAGATGCTGCACAAAGCCCACTATAAAGATATGCCAAGAGTGCAGTGCTAATGGATTTACCTTCAAAGATTGCGCATATGGCACTGACTTGATCATCTTCTAAGATGTTATCCTGCGCAGGAAAGAACAAGGCACCGACAAGGCACGTAACTAAAGCTTTTGTCACATCCTCCGCTTCATCCTCCCTTAGATCATCAACTTCATATAGGGTCCACTCAGCTAGCTTTGTAAGATTGATCCCCTTCTTGATAAGGCATCCTTCAGCTTCTGAAGGAACTTTCATAATCGATGTCAACAATTGTTGACCGGTAATTTTCTCTCTTGTCAAAGCTATCTTATCTTTGTTATCTTTGGTCTTTGGGAGACCTAAAAGAAGCTCCGCCTCCTCCAAAAGGATTGTGCACTCGAAGTCTTGGAAGAAGAACGTATAAGTTTGGGGATGCCACCACTCGATCAAGGCACCCATAGCCGCCCAATCTACGTTCGAACTTTTGTAATGTTTGGCAAGTACTACAAGACCTTGAAGATTCCACTTGGATATGAATACTTGCATAGAAAGCTTAATACTTTTTGCAAGTTTACGAATCCAAGGTAAGGAGGTAAACTTCCTTGGGCCAGAAAACATGGGATAATTCTGAAAACCAAAAGGAACAAGAAGAACATGAAGAAGAATTGAAGGGAAGTTGATTGAACTTACTTAAAGATTGGGATTCCTTTCATTGAGATGATTCTCCATATCAGAAAACTTCTCTAAAGACATCTTCATCTTCTTGTTTGAAGAATTCATCCCCTTTTTCAGAGTTCCTCCTTCTTGAAGCTTGGAAACCTTAGGAACTTTGAAGAAACTTTGAACTTTGGGAGAAAACTCAACTTTGGATCTTTGGATTATGGTAGGATTGCTTGGGAACAACCTAAGGGTGTTTATATAGAAGGAATTGCGATCCTAGGAAGACTTTTCCGGATTGAAAAAGGGATGTGCATGAAGAGAGTTGGAATTCGAGTAGAGAACAGCCAGAAACCTGTTTCTGTGAGTGAAAGGCGTCTAGGAGCACTTACGCGTTTCAACGTTAAATGGCGTCTTCGCTACATGACGCGTTTCAGCTCTTTCTGATATTTTCTCGAAATTCTGTGATTTATCCGAAATTCTGTTTGAATTGAATATTTGTTTGGAATTATTAATAATTTTGATTGCAGAAAATTCAAGAAAGCCTGAGTAAAGCTGGAAATATCAAGAAGATCTCACTGTGGAATTTATGAAGTCCTGACCGTGGCTAAAAAGACGGTTATTTCTACCATTGTACTATTCCAAGTAATTATTTTGCATTTGCATTACTATATGATAAATATTTATTAGAGCATATCAAGGACCTTGTAATTTTAATGAAACTGGAATTTGAGTTCTCCTACAACAAAAACAGTGATAATTCCAGAGGAATCTTAATCGCACGGATAGGCCGTTTGATTGTTAATTAGTGAGGACGACGGTTCCACTTTTGTGAAACGGTGCTTGGATAAACGAGCTTCGGCTTAGCACTGAATTACAAGAATTGGTATCTTGACTCATTAATGACAATTTGACAATATTATCCTTGATTAATTTATATTTTATTTAACTTTATATTTTTTCTTTTAGCCCAGCATGCATCATGTAGGACTTTGAAATCATTGTGGTAAGGATTAATCATTGATTAAGTTTCAGACGATTAATAAAATATATCAAACATGATATGAAATATTCCATTTCGAATTGAGTATCTTGATTATCTTTGATATTCGCTTAAAGATATCCTTGGAATTCTGTCCTTTCTTGGATTCTTTATCCAATATTCTTGTTTTGTTTTAAAATCCATCATGGCTGCAGCACGTCCACATTGGCTGGCAAACGCTCCCTATGATGAAACCTACAGTGTCTACGATCTGAGGTACTTCCCACTCCGAGGAGGTTGATCGACTTTATTTTATTTCCTTGTCTACCTCATCCAGACAGGATTAATTCCATTGATCTCTTTGAACTTTTTTCATTGATGATTTTGAGAAAAATTCCAATCATGTGATGTTAAGAGCGTGTCTCATCACACCTTGGCATCACCTTTTCAGTACATTCCATTTCATTTCACTCCCTTGCAAAGACGATGCCAAGGTGAGGCAGCTGTAGACACGCTAATTTTGACGTCATTTCGAGTAAATTTCATATCATATAATAATGCCTCATAATGGTTTGATATTTAATCATTGATTAATTTTTATTGATATTTTTGAGTGTCGGGTTTAACAGACATGTTTAAGTTAATCAATTAAATTGATTTTAGCTCAAATTTTAGTTAAAATATGCAGACTTCTAAAAGACGTCGACCTGTGTGGACGCTATTTAGAGTTTATTCTTATTTTAACCTTTAAATTTGAATTTTAATCAGTTGATTAATTAGCTAAAAGGTGTCTGTAAGTCTAGACGCGTTTTAGGTTTCCTAGGCTATTTCTACTTCTCTTCCGGATGTTTATCCTTATCTTAATTAGTGTAAAAGACGTCTGCACATGTAGACGCGTTTTAGCCAATAAAGATAAAGATAAGTTTTCCCGGATATTTATCCTTATCTTAATTAATCTTAAAGGCGTCAGCCATGGTGGACGCGTTTTAGATAATTACAGATAAAGATGAATTAATCAGTATTTATCTGTCGGTTAAGATAGATAAATCCGAAGTTTTTCTATGTTAATCGCGGATGCAGAAAAAGCCTATAAATACCTTGCATCTTGAAGAGTGAAAAAAAAAAAAAGAGAATTGAAAGCCATTAAGAGAGTGTTATTATAGCGAGTTGAAGATCGAAGCAACAACGTCGGAACGCCGGAGCGCTGCCATTTCCAGAAGTCGGCGTCCTTTCAAGAATCTTCATCAAATTCAAGGCTTCATCCAATTGGGCATAAGTGTTTCATTTCTGCATTTTTATTCTACATCTTCATTAATCTTTCATTCTTCAATATTCACTTCATGCAACACACACCACAGCATCATCTTTCAAAACCTATTTGATTAAAGGGGTTTTAAAAGCCATTAAACAAGTAAGTTTGCTGTTCAATTGCATGCTTAAAATCATGATTAGTTTGGATACTGCTTCCACTTAAAATTCTCATCATTTTTTCTTCATTTCCTTTCTCTCTATTTCTGCTGCACTCAACAACAACAAGAGAACAAAAGGGGAAAACAAGCACAAAGTCAGAAGGATTTCTGGATGATCCTCAACCTCAAACTCAACAGCAAGAACAAAGAACAAAGAAAGGGCTCTCTTTCTTCAGCCGGCTGAAGGAGGAGAATCAAGAGCTTAACATCTTCCGCGTTCAAACAGGTAGGCTATCAAAACTCTCTTTTGAAACTTTTAAGTCAAAAGTTTCTGGCAATCACTGCACTTAGTTGCTGTTTTTAATAGGTTTAGTTTACACTAAATAACATAGATTTTTCATGTTAATCACACGAGCATTTTAAGCACCTACATAAAGGAGGGACATCTTCCTCGATCTCTAGACCAATTCTTCCTTCCTTCTAAAGAGGCGTACTCCAAACTTGAGGAACGGCCTACATTGACTAAGGATCAGACCATCGAATGAGATCACGATCATAAACATAATTTAAGCACAATCAGTCTGGGTTAGGTTATTAAAGAATGATTAGGAAATTAAGATGACGAATAAGTATTTTCTTTTGGTCCATGTACCATGCTGATCTTTAGAAAAAAATGAATATTTCAGAGCCAAAAAAAAAAAAAAATTTTCAAAACCAAAAAAAATTAATTAAATATTTCAAAACCACGAAAAAAATTGAATAGTTCAAAAAATAATAATTAAATGTTTCAAAACCAAAAAAATTAAATATTTCAAAACCACAAAAAAAATTGAATATTTCAAAACCAAATAAATAAATATTTCAAAGCCAAAAATTAAATATTACAAAACCACAAAAAAAATTGTTTGAATATTTAAAAACCACAAAAAAATTGGATATTTCAAAAATTGCAATTGCAAAACAAAAAATATTTCAGTTATCATTTGTTTGTTGGATTATAAGTGTTGCATGTTTTAATTTTCAGTGAGCATTTGCATGCTTGTATGTTGCACTTTAATTACTGTCTTTAATCATCTTTATTCGCCTTCATTGAATAAAAAGCTTTGCCCCTTGACCCTTCTACCAAGGATAGGATCAAGTAGCCGGTTACTTAACTGGGCAAGGGACTAAGCTGGAACAGACATTTAACATGCTTGTTCAAATCATGTGCAGGGCAAAGATGGGAAAAGAGAAAAGAGCAGTCAAAGTGCAAAAGAGTTTTCATTCATATCAAAAGGTTGTGTACAAGTCCAACATTAGGACTCAAAAGAAAAAAGTACATCATCATCAGCATCAGTAGCCCTCAAGGCTAGCTTTCACCAACTCCCTCGTCATATTGGCTCTGGCCCTCATCCTGGGCATCTGGTGCTGGCATTCGGCTAAGTGGCAGTGGTGGCCCCATCGCGCTCGGTCCAGCCAGGCCGGAAGATATGGAGACACTGGCGGTAAACGCACTCCCATTCCCTCTCTCCTGAGCTCGCTTGCAGGCACGGTGATAGCGCTCCTCCACACTGCGTCGCTCGTGCTTGGCAACTCCAAGCTGGACCCAGAGGGAGGTCACCTTGGCATCAACCCACCGCCGCTCCTCGCGCTCACGCTCCCTGTCCTCTGCAATGAGCTTCAGACACATATGGAGGCGTGTAAGCTCTCGAGGAAGGTCGTCACTAGAAAGGCGTGCCAGCTGCTCCTCCAAAGCCCTGATCGGGCAACATCAGCCTGAGCCTGGGCAGCTACAGCCTGGGTCTGCTCCAACACCACCTCAGCCCTTTGCAGGGCTTCCTGGAGCTCGGCGACCTGTTGAAGATGTTGTCAGTCCAAGCAGATTAGGCAAACAAATAACTAGTTCAAGAATAAAAAGAGAAGGCCGAAGACTAACTCGAGCGACACGATCCTCTTCTGCGAGAGAGGCTCGGTGGATGGCCTGAGCCAACTGCGCCTGGAGGTCAGTGAAGGCAGCGTCGGGATAGGCACTCGAGGAAGAAGCACCAGCTGCGTGCGGAGAAGGTTGGGCCGCATGTGTATAAGCGGTACGTTGTAACAAAAAGGAGAACATCGTCAATGGCTAAGGGTCAAAACATGTAACTAACAAAAGAATTCATTCATATCATGATTAATTCATACATACCAGATCGTGAAGCTCCTTTTGAACCTACTTGAGCTAGGCCTCGGCATCCTAGATTCGAGCCTAGAGGGTGATGATGGTTGCATCGCGTGCATCCTGTATTTTTACACATGTCATTCACGCATTCACAAACTTAAATAAAGATAATAATAAAATGTAAGAAGCATGAAAGCATACTTACATCGAGAGGGCACAGTTGTCGTAGCTAGGCGGAATAGTGCACGCGATACTGCTGGAGGTAGGCCTTGCTACTCTCCGCGCGTGATTGTACCAGGACACCGCCCTAGTGCCAATCGTTGAACTGCTTGCGGAACTTGGCACGCCAGTCCGTGTGCGCCTATTTCCCCCTCATGGATCGTCTAATCCCCTTCGAGATCTCCTCCTGGACCCACTCCTGGTGCAGGCCCAGGGTCCTCAAGGCGAGCCGCAGGTGCAGCAACTCTATCTCATTCAGGTAGTGCACCCACATCTTCCTGCCAAACCTTGCTCCGCTGGCTGTTACCCACGGTTGCCTCGCCTCTCCCATGCCCAGATATAGGCGCTAGATAACCTGCATGAATTTAAGTTAGTTGCATTCATAAACTAATGAATAAATTCATTAACATAAACAAAATTGCATTAATTAAAACTCACCAGGAGCTCAGGATAATCTAAGAACTGACGACGGAGAGCCGTCAGCTGGTGGTGTTGGGAGTCGTGTCCACAATCGGCTGCCATCGGCGCGCCAGTGGTACGACATCGGTCTGGATGGCCTTCACTCGGCCCATAGGAAAGTAAAAATAACTCCAAATCTGCACAAGCAAACATATAGGCTATAAACATCATTTCATAAGCATTCATTTACACTAATGAAATAATTAAAATAATTTTCACCTGGAGAAACGGCACGAAGCCGCTGCTGGTGGTCTCACGGTCTGGTGTAACCGCAGACAAGTCGGCAAAAAGGTGGGCCAGGAGGGCCATACCCCAAGCATACTCATGGATCCTATCTAAAAAATCCTATAATAAACTAAGAAATCTATAGTGGATCTAGTCGCCCTTCGTCCCAAAGAGCAACCGACCAAACAAGAAAACTAAAAAGATTCTAAGTTGCCGATCTACTAACTCTCTCTGGCTCTTATCCTTACAATAAGAGCCGGCAGTTGACCTAGACAACCGATCTATGAAGCCCTCTCTAGACTCCACCTGGTCCTGCCTAGGGTCCTTTAATCCCAAGGCATCTTCTACCTTTACCTGCCATAGGGTCCTAGACTCCCTGCCCGGTGGCCCTGATACCTCTAATCCCAGCAGATGCCCTGCAATCTGACGGTAATCGGGAAAGGTAATCTTGCTCACCGCCCGGCCCTCCACTCGAAGGCCGGTGATCCTCGCCACATCCTCGAGGCTGGGGATCATATGTCCCCAAGGCATCAAGAATGTCATGCATTCCGGATCCTACCACTCCCTCAGGACCTGAAGAAGGACCAGGTCCTGCCAAAAGGGCTCTATATCTAACAACTCACCGAACCCCATCCCCCTGAGGAGGGCCTTATGGAAGTCAGGAAGCCCTCAGTATGTCGTTGTCACTAAATCCCAGGAGATCCTGGTCCTCATCGTTCCCTGTCAAATTGTCAAGAAAATGTTAGAAAAAATATTATATAGGCAATTAAAATCAATTTTTAAAATTAATTTTGAAATAGTAACCCTACCTTGAATGGCGTTGGCCATGGTCGACACCGTTTGAATGGCGTCAGTTGGTTCCAACGCTATTCAACCACGGGTCCCCAGACTCATGGCATTCTCTCCTTCAATTTCCCCGTCTCCCAAGTGCTATAAATAGGAAGGTTTAGAGCTTACAATTGATGGACTTGCCTCCTCGGCCTGTGCCGCCGCCAGTGCCACCGCCGGTGCCGCTTGTGGAGCCTCCTTAGCTTTCATGAATTCCTTAGTCGTGGCAAGGTTCGCGAGATCTTGAAAGATCTCGGGTTACGTCGAGAGCACGTCCTCGTCATCCCCCTCCAACTCGAGCACGCCGAAGATCCTTTGGCGCTTCTTGCTTGGCCCGCCACATTCCATAGTGACTGGAAGAAAGTGAGAGTGAGAGGGAGCTCGTGGGAGGAAAGAGGACTATGAGAGAGAGTCTGAGAGTAAGAGAGAGAAAGAGAACGAGAGAGAGGGTGGCCGATGATGAATGTCATCGGAGAAGATGGCCAGAAGGAGGAGGAGTTCGTAGGTCGCTGGAGCTCGAAGAGAAAGAGAAGAGAGAGAGTGAAGTTGAGAGAATGAGGAAAGAGGAAGGCTCAGGCTCAGGGACCCTTGTTCAAAATCGTTAAATGGCGTCGACTCAGGGCGACGTGTTTCAGTGGCGTACAAACTGAGGCAGGCGGTTCGAAATTTGAAAATGAGTTAAAAGTGTCGCCCATGGTCAACACGTTTTATGGTTTATTGCCTTTCAACGATCAGCGCTGTACCACGAAGTCTGTGAAAAATCTGAAGGAATCTGGAGAAATCAATGATTGGCGTAGAGTATGGTCAACGTGGTTCAGGAAATTTAAGGTTCAGAAATCTCTGGAAAATAGGAGAGAGAAGTTATTGGCGTCGCGCATGGTCGACGTGTTTCAGGATCTTTAAGGAATAAGTTCTAATTTTTCGAAAATTCAATTTGGTTGAAAAGCGTTTGTCTGAGTCGATGCTATTTGCATTAATGAGCTCAAATTTTGTGATTTTGAGGAAAAAAAAGCAGTTTTGATTGAGGAGAATTTCCAGAAAATTGCACAAATATCAAGGAAAGTTCTTTATTGCAATAAAAGAATGATTTTTATTAAAAATCAAAGCATAAATTATATCAAACTTTTGGCAAGTGATGAGAGCTTTCAGGCCGGATTTTCTGAAGCTCTTTTACATAAGCTTTCCATAACTCTTGATTTGCTTCATAAGGAGTTTTTACACAATGGGTGAATCTGATGTTCCATAGAGTTGCAATGAGTTCTGTCGCCTCGAAGTCTTCGTCAGTTCCTAAGGCCCGCTTCTTGATTGGAGAAAGAGAAGATATTTCAGGAAATTCGTAGTGTGGCATATCAAATTGAAGATGACAGCGATGTGGATTACAGAAAACGAATTCGGTCACCCTGATCAGTCGGAGTTCTGTACCAGCACCACAGCGCACTCGAACAATCTTTTTCATAAGAGCAAGTGGCATAGATTTGAATCTAGTTTTAGGCATAGTCTTGAAATAAGCGCGTCAGTCAGCTCGAGTCTTGAGGTTGGGCACTCGATTGGTCATGTTGTTGTTGAACTTTACAATATTGGCAATATGGAAGATAGGACTGAGTTGGTACATTTGAGATATCCTTGGAACTTTTTCTTCATTATGGTTGAACTTGAAGTGAAACTCTATCCACAGAGCTAAGAGAAGCATGCTGCCGTAAGGAAGTTGACCCGTAGAAGCTGCAGAGAGCCCATTGTAGAGATAGGGTAGAACTGCTGTGCTAACTTGTTTCCCTTCAAAAATCCCATTGATTGCGCTTATCTGATCATCTTCTAGAACATTATCTTGGGCAAGGAATAGTAATGCTCCAGCTAAGCAACTGGTGAACGCCTTCATCACGTTCTCTGTATCTTCTTCCTTTAAATCTCACTACAACAAACTTGGTCTATACTTACGGCAGATTACCGTAAGTTGTGTACCAAACACCGTTAGTAGATACCTTTACTTACGAAACCCCCTACGGCCACCAACCGTACGTGTAGCAACCGTTCCTATAGACTATACCTACGGTTATGCAACCGTAAGTTGACCAAATCTATACCGTCGGTTTAGTAACCGTAGTTACAGATTGATCTATACCTACGGAAAACACCATAAGCATACACAAACCAAACTGTTATCATATAATATTTTGAAAAACATCTTATCATCTATACTTACTCAAAAAACCGTAAGTATTTGTTGGTCAAACTGTTAGAATATAACTTATCGAATAATACCTAACAATTTATAGCATTTTTATTTATAGCATTTCACATAAAAGGAAATGTATTAATTCTCTGTAACGGAATTATGCACTCATTCTACATTTCACGTATAATGTACGCATAACACATTTCTATCACGTGCACACATTATATCACACATTGAATAAATTCTTTTGTATAACAAAATATATACTTGTGTCAATATATTCCACCTGTAAAGTTTAGAAACATATCACAACATCAAACGAAATCGTCACGGGAAGAAAATTTACATCTATCTATCAATTACATAGCCCATCCGTTTTTCAAAAGTACAATAAAAAAAAATTTAAATACATAAGAACAAAAAATATCCATAAACCATAAGACCATAAAGTTGATATCTCCTTCATCCAAACTACACCATATATGGTTGAACCTGTAAGAAAAAAAAATTCACATGATTATTTTCAAAGTCTAAATAAACAATTACATCTAAAAATTTAAATAAAAGAAAAATCTTACATAGTCTTTAAACCAAACAATGTGGCTACCCACAGCATCTCTCATATTTATTCTTTCTGCATCCTTGACAAACAGTGGTGCATCTGGTTTGACTGCTAAAAGAACAGATACCTCACAGAAAGTATCACCTAAAACTTTTCCCATCACAACTTTATCTTTTTCCTCACTCATAACTATGCCAATTCCTACTTCTTCTCCTCCCATATCCAATAATTTGACTCGTTTTCCTTGAATCTGTGTAAAATTAAAAAAAAATAGAAATACGAATGAACAAAGTATTATTTTCTATTAGTACTTAATTTTGCCAAAAGATAATCAGTATACATGCATATCATTGGCTGCCAACACACTTGCAGATGACTGGACACATCTTGATAAATTTGGATTGTTCTCCCCAGAATTTTGTCCCTGTTAAATGATTTGATCAAACTAACTTCCAATAAGAAAGCATACATCAAATGTCTAGTAATAGTAAAAAAAATTGCATTCATAGTAATGACTGCACACATTCTCTAGTATTTCATCCCAACAAAAAAATTCCTCACTACAACAAGAGATGAAAATTACCTGAAGTACAAGTGACTCAACTTTATTAATTTTTTTAACCAATTCTTTGACCATTTCAGTTAACTGAAAATTATCCTGTGCTTGCTGGGACGATCTACCCCACAAAGTCTTTGGTGTTGGACCGGTGCCAACTCCACGTATGCGTCCTGCCCGATCTTTGCCAAATACTTACGTATATACATCATCAACTGTGGCAATTGAGGGATTAGATGAGGTTGACGCCTGTGTTGACTTTTGGTCTTGAAGTTTTTCCTGTAGTGAGCACTAAATTATCACTTTTGAAATTCAAAGACTATGAACTGTAATTAAAAAAATGCCATCTTAAACAACTTAAATGCCATACAATCATAGTAGCACAGTCTTCATTAACTGGTTGTCTATTCTTTTTTATACGGGTCTTAATAAATAAGTCCCCGTGATCTAATTTAACTCCATATTTTTCAAACTATAACAAAATGAAAATATTCATAATAAGAATCAACTCAATTTTTTATATAAATTATAGTGAATTAAAAAAGTTAAACATATCTATATAGAGTTTACAACTTAACCTCTTCTTCATTTATGTTAGTAAAACTCTTTGTACCAGCACAATGGAAGAACGTATGCTTCTTTTTATTTTCTTTATTGATCTCGCTGTACCTCTACAAGATAACCCAACATTTAAATTTGAATTAATAAAAATTGAATAGAAATAATAATCTAAGAAGATGCAGTTATAGTTGAAGATTACCTTCCATTTTGGCATACACCATGTAGCCACCACCCTTCTCCACTGCTCTTCATTAACACGTGAATCATCTGGAATTTTTTGTTGACTTGCTTTTAAACTAGGATTGAAGTATTTGTTTCTCAACTCTTGTTTCCATGATCTCCATTTTTGGTTCAAATCTTTCATTATCCATTCTCTTACATATTCAGGTATGTCATATTTTCTCTACACAAAACATAGAAAGGTTAGGGAAAGTATAACAAATTCAAAAATAAAATAAATCCAAATGAAATTATCACCTTAATGTAATCCCACACATCATCTTTGTTATTTTTTGGCATTGCCCTCCAATTTTCTATGTCAATAGGCAACTTATCAGCCGTTCTTGCAAGTGTTTCTAAGAACAATCGTAACGAGTGCCCTCCCTCACCGATTGGTTGTCCAAGTTCATTAAGCAGCACAGAAATACGCTTACCATCCTCCATTCCATGTACATCTCGAACTGTGGTGGGTCCTTAAGACTTTCTTTTGCCGGATGCATGGCCAATTTTCTCTTCTCCAATCTCAGGTGCAATAATAATGTTTGGCTGCTTTCCTATGGTTAGCATATCCTGAAATGAATCAATATCTGTTCGACTAAACCAACCATTAGTAAGCTGACAAGAAGACAAAAAAAATATATCAATCATAAGGATAAATTACAGCAAAACAATAATATAACATAGATAAACGAATGAGAACATACAAAATATGGATAACCATCCTGAGAGAAAGATTGTGGAGCACTCTGTATGAACAAGTGAATGTAGTACAACACGAAGAAGCCACATTCTGAGCCATTTGTTTGTTGTGGCACCTACATAATCAAAATATACCACAGAATCATTTGTGACACCTCAAATAAAACATAATAAGAAAAGGGAAAAGGATATACAGAGTGTATCAAAAATCTCATATCAAATTCCTTTTTGAAATTTTAGTTAGAAGTTCTACCTTTTTGACTTCCTAATAGAAACAGATGTTATCCGAATCATCTATTTGACTTCCTAACAGAGTGTATTTGTAATCTATCCTTCCATCTATTTGACAACTACGCCTGTTAACAGAAACATATGTTATCCGAATCCGTTTTGGATCCCTATCTGCATGATCAAATTTTATCCCATTACTTATCCATTTATTCAGATATATACATATAAATTTCAAACTGGATATTGATATTATGGTATCCGCTTGATAGCATATCCATTCAAGATATGCATATGCACATATACACAAGTATAATATACAGACAGATACATGCACATAGTATTATACACATGGGTACATACGTTAACAAAATTGAAGCAAATGATGCAGATATCCAAAAAAAATATTTAAAATAAGGATACAGAATAATGATGCTCATTCAGGTATCCTTTTTCTTGAGCATCTTGAATAAGAGAAGAGTAATAAAACATAATAAGAAAAGGGAAAAGGATATACAGAGTGTATCAAAAATCAACTTTTCAAGTAATCAAGTTCAACATAATCAAGCAAAGCATACTGAAATTGATTGACGTTTCACTCCAGACTAAGAGGAGCAATACTTGCCCTGTGTTTATTTAAGGGGTTCTTTTTTTTTAAAATAAATTTACCCTAGTAGTAAACATCTAGAATTCTACCAAGAGAAATTGAACCCTGGTGGCTCCCTCCCTACCCAATGTCAGAATGTCCCAAATATTAACTTAGCTGAGCACTCACGACAGGGAATAAGGTGGTTAATGTCTTCATAAAAGGGATGCTTAGGCATTAGTTTCCGTATTGGATCTGCTTAGGCAAAAAACTACCTTTAAAATACAGGTTTTAACACTAAAAGTTCAATATAACTTGTGTCAAAATTTTCATCATTGTCCAGATAAATAGAATAACACCTGTCTCCCTTATAGATCTCTCCCCAACACAGTCCTAAATTCCCATCATCCTCTTATGTTATATCCAATACCCTACTGTTAACCAAACAAGTAGTTGAGATACTTGTGGCACTATCTATGAAACCTGTTGGAAGGATTATTGGTATACTAGGATGGAGACCTCAACAGTACGTACGCAGTTCTTCTACCAAACACGCAGTTCTTCTACCAAGGTTCCCTCAAATTTCTGACCCCCAAAAAATTGCAAAGTGTTTTCAATAATTTAAAATTTACCTAGGAATAAGAAGTGGAATAGTCGAGATATCATTTTCTCTTTCTTTCCTTCTCTCTAAAGAATAAATATCAACTGCGAAGCTATATGAAAGCATGTCAAGTTAACAAGTGGCCAGTAGATCAACTAAAAATTACCTTCAACATACCATAAAAACTTACCTTCTAATGTCAACAAGTAGCTCTTTTGGTTCCGCCCTCAAAAGTGAATCCAAAAGCAACATAATTGGAGGGTTAGCTGAAAAGTGAAAGCTCTGGCCAAAGTGACATACGATTAGAAGGCTCCAATGCCCCTTATTAAGAAACACAAAGTATTAGTGAAACATATATACATACATTGTGCTATACAAGTAATGACTATATTTATAAGCTAACCCACCAAAGACATATTGGAACAAAAGTGTATTTCAACATCTTCATTTATTAAAGGCCGATTAAGCCATGTTTCAACATCATCATCCAAATATCTTGAAGCAAATGTGATAGTCTCTTTAGCTAAATAACCTTCTGCCATTGAACCTTCAGGAAGAGCCCTATTGCAAACATATAACTTAAGCCTCACTAAATACCTATCAAAACTTTAAATCGTTTAGCTTAAAAATTCAAATATATTCAATATCATTTACACTAATCAATATAACAAATAACTAAATACACCTTTCAATAGGATACATCCATCGATAGTGTACAGGACCAGCAACTCTCGCTTCATCAGGTAAATGGATAAGCAAGTGTACCATGACATCAAAGAAGCTTGGGAGAAAAATCATCTCCAAATTGCACAAAATCATTGCAATATGTTGGCGAAGATGATAAAAGTCACTAGCTGAAGATGTCTTCGAGAACAATTGTGAAAAGAAATTGCATAGGTCAATAATTGCTGATCTTACTTTCTTTTGTGCTATTCCCCGAATTGCTACTGGAAGTAATTGTTGTATGAGAATATGACAATCATGACTCTTAAAACCCCAAATCTTCTTACGGTCCTTAGGATTAACATGTTTTGAAATATTAGATGCATAACCATCAAGAACTTTGACATGTTTTAGGACATTGCAAACTTGTTCACGCTCAATGTTGCGTAGTGTGAAGATGGCAGGTGGTAACAATAGCCTCTTTGGACTTAATGTTTGGGGATGAAGGGGCGACCTTAAACCCAAGATTTCTAGATCTTGACGAGCTTTCAATCCATCTTTACTTTTACCATCAATATCAAGAAGAGTACCAAGAATGTTGTCACAAACATTCTTCTCAATGTGCATTACATCAAGATTATGCCGGAGAAGTAATGATTTCCAATAAGGCAACTTAAAGAAAATACTTTTCTTTTTCCAAGATAGATATTTAGAATCCTCAATGTTGTCACTCTCCTCAACATCTTGGATGAATCTTTATTTTTGCGTTTTCTCTTGGACTTCAATTTGTTACCTGATCGTTTCATGGGTTTGGCTGAAACTTTTGGAGGCTTTCCAAAGTTAAAAGTGAGTCCATGTAACTACTCCAACACATCCATCCCAGACAATGGTATAGGCTTATCTCTCCATTCTTCTTTTCCATCAAACTGTCGTTTCAACGAACGAAATTTGTGAGATCCCTTCAACCACCGACGATGGCCAATATAACAATGCTTTCCACTTACCTTTAACCAATGTGAACATGTATCCTTGTTACATATAGGGCAAGCTAATCGGCCCTTTGTGCTCCAACCAGATAGATAAGCATATGCTGGAAAATCGTTTATGGTCCACAATAATGCAACACGCATACGGAACCTTTCACCTTTAGAAGCATCATAGGTATCAACCCCATTCCATAGCATCTGTAATTCCTCTACAAGTGGTTGTAGATAGACATCTATATCATTGCTTGGACCCTTTGGGCCTGGAATAAGTAGAGATAAAAAAATATTTGGTGCCTTCATACAAAGCCATGGAGGTAGGTTGTATGGAAGCAAGAGTACAAGCCAAGTACTATAGCTGATGGCCATTGTTCTGAAAGGATTAAAACCATCACTTGCTAAACCCAACCGTACGTTTCGAGGTTTTGAATCAAAGTTATCAATTGAATCCAAACATTTCCAAGAAGGTGAATCTACCAGATGTCTCAAAATGCCATCTTCTTGCCGCTCATCTTGGTGCCACCTCATATTTGTAGAAAATTTAGAGCACATGTATAACCTCTGTAATCTTGGAATCAAAGGAAAGTGACGAAGAACTTTCTTTGCTACCTTTTTTACATTGTCATCACCTTCTAAACGTGTATTCCATCGAGTTTCTCCACATTTAGGGCACTGTTCATACGACTCATAGTCCTTTCGATATAATATACAATCATTAGGACAAGCATCAATCCGATCATAAGTATATCCCAAGTCACTAATAAGCTTCTTCACTTCATAAAAAGAACTTGGTAATACCTCACCTTCTGGAAAGGCCTCCTTTAGCAATTTCAATAACATGTTGAAAGCTTTGTTACTCATTTGACCTATGCACTTTATGTTGAATAGTCGAATTACAAAGGAAAGTTTCTTAAACTTCTTGCATCCTTGGTATAATGGTTGTTCAATATCTTCAATCAGACTTTTAAGTTCATCATAATTCCTTTCATCCTCACCACTAGATTGAGACTTCGCATCTTCGATGTTCTCCATACCAAAAACATCTTGTAACATATCATGTATAGCACCATCCTTAAAAGGAAGTTCACATGAATTATCTTGTGCCGATGGCTTTCTAGAACTTGAACCACTCCCATGAAAAGACAAAAACTTCTTATCTTTGATGACTCCATTGAAGTATAAATGCTCTTTAACTATTTCTTTTTCCTATTTCAAAGTGCATGCACAACGTAAACAAGGGCACTTGATACTTCCACAACCTCCCAAAGATTCAAAAGCAAAATTAATGAACTTATCAACACCATCTAAGTACTCCTTTGAGTGCCTTGGTTGATCCATCCAATTCCAATCCATATTTATCAATATAAAATGATAAATGAACTTCACTACAAATGATAAAAAAAAAATAACATCAGTGCCTTGGTTGATCTATACATTTCATAATTTATACAAATTAAAACATAACTATTTGACATAAGAACACATATAATCAAGATAAAAGCAAAATAAAGTTAGCATGTGAAAAACTTCAGCAAATAAAAATGCATAGACGTATGCAGGATATAGTTTAACCACAAGTCCAAATGACATCCACAATGGCAATTTCTTTGTTTTTGACTTCACATGACAAAATGGCATGAGCAAAAAAGAACAACATGCAATATATGTAAGGGCAATTGAGATTAAAACAAGGAAAAGTATAACCTTTCTTATGTCATTTTCTCACTTCCGGTGGCAGAACCATTTCTGTTACGATGGATACCTTATACCCTAATAGTGGTTATATCCAAAATAAACAAGATCTATCACTGGAGGCATCAATTTTAGATTATTTTACTTGTGCTTGACATTTCACCTTTGTCTTAACAGCTATGTCTCATCTGGGGGCATCCAGCCAACTTGTGTTTCCTATGTAGGTGTCTATTGGCATGCTGTAAAATAATCTAAAACACTATGTTGCATCAGTCGGAATATATCTTTTCAACGCTAAGATGATGTAATTAACATCTGAACCTGTTGTGGCACTCGTTTTTTCTCAATTCAAAACAATCATCATTGGCCAAAACTAGTTGGATCAGAAGCTTTAAAACTAGTTTTTTTTAAACCAATAGAAGATTACAACATTTTACAGTACACTAAACAACACCTTGGTCTCTAATGAATCAAGAGAAGGTGGTTCACGTTAAGAGGGAGGGTCCACCTCTTCCCTCCCTTGACGTACCCTACTACTACCCCATGGAAGCTACAGAATCGTTCCATTATTCGGTGTTTATGTGGTTTGGTGTGGTAGCCGGTGAATAAATGTGGGCAGATGGGAGCAGAGATGATGTGATGATAGGATGTATATAACAAGTGAGGAACTAAATGCGATACCTCATTAGAAACATAGAGGTGCTGCAGTGAGAAAAAAACATCAACATCCATTTTTTGCGTTTAAAAACACACTTTCTAAAACAAAAAACTTCATTGGATCTTCAAGGGGTGGCATACATCTGCAAGAGGGAAGGAAGGATATGCCATGGGACACCGTACCTGAACAGAGACCAAAGAGGAAGAAACAACACCTAAATAGAGATACGTCAGTCGGAGATCAGGCGTTGGGGACGACAGTGGCGGCCGGTTCCTTCACACAGTGCCGGAGAAGATAGCGGCGATTGGGCGTCTCTTGGCGCCGGCTACACACAGTACTACTTTGAGTGCGGTGGTCATTGGAGATATGGCAGACAGATATCAGGCACCGGGGAAGACAATGGCCAGCAGATATCATGGGTCGGCTACTGGTTGAGTCGTGGCTACGCCGCGTCGGCCTCCTACGCCGGCAGCAGCGGAACGGCCCGGAGCAGAGGGTGCGGCCGCCGCGAGGTGTTCGGTGCCGGCCCTCCAGCGCCTCGAGCACGTGCTCCCCGAGATCGTTGCTGCCGCCGTTGCTGGCAGCAAAGGAATGGCCTGTGAGTATGCCCTAGGTGACCTACGGGGTTGGGCGTTCACCGAGAAGAAGATGGAGAGGAAGGTGAGGAAGATGGAGAGGTTGGTTGCCGCCACTGTACAGTTGTACCAGGAGATGGAGGTGCTCGCGGAGATGGAGCAGAGCCTGAGAAGGGTGCAGCAGGCTAGCGCCGCGGGGGGCTCTGGCTTATCCGATTTCTTCCAGCTGCAGGGGGCGAGCCTGATGGATCTGAGATAGAAGGTGGCGGTGCTGGGAGGGTTTCTTTTGGGGGGATTGATTTGGGGGTTTTCGATCGTGGGTGATAGCATTTTTTGGGGATTCGGGGGTTTTCGTGTGAGGGCAGGAATTATTTTGGGGGTTTTCAGGTGGGGGTTTAGTGCGGAAGTGTTTTCCCTTGCGCGAGAGTGATATTTTTTAGGTCCACGGATGGTACTTATGGAATTGTATTCTTAAACAAATAGAATATATTTTTACTTACGAAAATATACTTACACGTTAATATTCTATAACTAAAACTTATTAAACCGTAAGAAATCATTCCTTGTACTAATACTTCACAAAACTGTAAGTATCCTCTGTAAGAACAGAACAACTTTGTTTTAGTGTCTTCAATCTGCTTTAAAGTCCATTCAGCTAACTTAGCAAGATTAATCCCCTTCTGTGTAAGACAGCCTTGAATTTCTTTTGGATTCTTCATAATTTCATTCAAGAATTGATGACCATTGATCTTTTCCCTCATGAACATCATCTCACTCAAATCAGGTTCATCATTATTGACCTTAAGTTTAGGAAGACCAAATAGGAGTTCAGCTTCTTCGAAGAGGATAGTGGCTTCAAACGTAGAAAAGAGAAAAGTATGAGTTTGAGGGTGCCACAGCTCGATCAAACCACCCATTGAAGCCCAATCCATGCATGCGTTCTTATAATGTTTGACATGAATAACCAATCCTTGAATATGCCACTTGGATATGTAAGATTGCATGGAGAGGTTGATCTTGTTCACAAGCTTTTGGATCCATGGAAGGGAAGAAAATCGTCTTAGACCGGGGAAGAAAGGATATCCCTTGAAAATAAAATAACATAGTTCTATCATATTGGAGAGAATTTAGAGTATGGAAAATTCATATAAAAGAATGATAAAAAAAAAATTGAATAGAATATAGAGAGTAACTTACTTGTAGGTTAGAATCTCTCCCACTTAGATGGCCTTCCAAATCCGAAAGCCTCTTAATCATCTTCCTTACCCTCATGTTTGAAGAATCCTTAGCAAAGCTAGCCATCTCCTTTGAATAAAATTGATTTACTCCTTGATTGCTTGATTTCTTCTTGTTCTTCCTCTCTTTCCCTTGGAGTGTTGAAGAGGATTCCTTGGTTTTCCCTCTTGATTGCTTATTATGTTGAATTGAATTGAAGAGAGAGAGGTTATATAGAGAGATTTGTGAAGTTGAGGAACCCCTTTCCAAGTTGGAAGAGGGAGTTTGAAGGAGGAAAGTAGAGTTCAAATTGGAATCAGGGTAGCCTGTTTCGATAAGTTAAATCGCGTCTAGATGGGGTGACGTCATTCAAATGACATCGACTCAGGGTGACGCCTTTTAAGCTTTTTCTGATATTCTCCGAAACTCCATATTATTTGCTATTTATTCCTTTGCATGAAGTTATTGATGAAATTCTGAGTGTAGGAAAATTCAAGAAAAAGAAAATGAAGTTGAAAATTTCACTAAGGTCCCACTGTGGGAGTTTCATAAGTCCCAGCCGTGACTAAAAAGGCAATTATCTCTATCCCTATATTCTTTCATATAATTGATTTGCATTAACATTACTATGTGATAAATATTTATTAGATTATATCAAGGACCTTGTGATTTTGATGAAACTGGAATTTGAGTTCCCCTTCAACAAAAACAATGATGATTCCAGAGAATTTTTAATCGCACAGATAGGCCGTTGGATTTTTAATTGATGGAGTCGATGGTTCCGCTTTTGTGAAACAGTGCGTGGATAAATAAGCTTTGACTTAGCACTGAATTACAAAACTAGTATCTTGACTCATCAACGACAGTTTAACAATATTATCCTTGATTAATTTATATTTTATTTCATCTTATTTTCCTTTTAGCCCAGCATACATCATACAGGACTTTGAAATCATTGTGATAAGAATTAATTATTGGTTAAGTTTCAGACTATTGATCTAATAGATCCCAACATGATATGAAATATTCCCTTCTGAGTTGATCTCTCAATTATCTTTGAAGTTTTCTTGAAAATATCATTGGAATTATATTCTTACTTGGATTCTTTATCCCAAACATTTCTTGTTTCTTTTTAAGATTTATCATGGTTGTACCACGTCCACATTGGCTGGTAACCGCTCTTTATGTTGAAACCTGCAGGGTTTGTGACCTAAGGTACTTCCCAACCATGGAAGTTGATCATCCTTATTTTATTTCCTTGTCTCTTTCATCCAAACAGGATTGATTCCATTGATCTCTTTGAGTTGTTTCGTTGATCATTTTGAGAAAAATTCCTATCGTATGATGTTGAGAGCATGTCACATCACACATTGGCATCACATTTTCAGTACATTCCATTCTACTTCACTCCCTTGCAAAGTCAATGCCAAGGTGGGGCAGCTGTAGACACGCAAATTTTGACCTTATATTAAGTAAATTTCAAGTCACACTTATAATGCCCCAGAATGGTCTGATATTTAATTATTAATTAATTTTTATTGATTTTTTCAAAATTCGTTAATTAACGTCAACCATGGCTGACGCCATTTAGATTTATAGTAGTAATCAGTTCGGAATTAAATTCCTAAATTCAGATAGATTTAACTGAATGATGTCACCCATAGATGACACCATTCAGGACCTAATCCGTCTGAGTTTCCGAATTTTAATCTTGAATTAGTTTCCTAATTATCTAAATCACAACTTCCATAGCCGACACCTTTTAGTTTTCCTAATGTTTTCCGGTTTCCTTTGCGAATTTCTTTCTATGTTGGACCCTCCTAATTAGCTAAATGGCGTCTCTTGATTACGACGCGTTTCAAGCACTTCCCTAATAAGCATGATTTAGCCGAGCTAATTCGGTTCCAGAGGTTGGAAGGGTTTCCAACTCCTTCCATGACTATCCACGGCGAGTTCGACTGCACGGGAGAGCCCTTTTGAAGGCCAAACAACCCTAATTGAAGCTTCTCTCTCTCTCTCTCTCTCTCTCTCTCTATATATATATATATATATACATTGACCTTTGAAAAAGGTTGGTCATTAGTGTTTTGGAATTCAAATCAAGGTGAAAAGGAGCCTTCTACTGCAAAAAACGTGGAAGAGATTTGAAGGCTTCTTCTTCTTCGTTTTCTTTCTCAATTGAAGCTTAAGAAGACCAAGGCTATAGAGGGGCCAACCAACCATGTTTTTCTTTAATTTTTCATTATTTCTTCATTGATTTCATATAGTTTCATTACTGTTTTTTTTTTTATACAATTTTCATCATATCACTCCATCATACACACACCCACTTCATCTTTTTCCAAACCTATGTCCATAGTAGGGGTTTAAAAGAAAACCATAAAAGTGAGTGATTTTAGTTTAGTTGCATGTTTAAATTAATATTTAGAATAGTTACTATACTATCATAACTCTAATATGTTTTTCTTTCTTTTTATTTATTTGATTCTTTTGCAAGGTTTGAAGGCTTTAAAAGCTTGGAAAGAAGATTGAAAAGTAGCAAATAAAAAACAAAACAAGAGTAAATCTAAAAGAAGGGTTTTTCTTCTTCGGCCGGCTGGAAAAGAGGAACAAAGAACTCAATCTCTCGATTTCACAAGGTGAGTAAAGCGATCAACTTATTTTTTTTGAAACCTTTGGTTTCTGGTGATCGCGAGTAAGATTAAATTTATTAATTTTACAACACATGATATCATGATGATAACACACATAATTTGAGCACCTACAAGCGTGTCTACAGCTGCCCCACCTTGGCACTGACTTTGTATGTAAGTGAAATAGAATGGAATGTACTGAAAGATGATGCCATGGTGTGATGAGACACGTTATCAACATCATATGATGGAATTTTTTCTCAAAATGATCAACGAAATAACTCAAAGAGATTAATGGAATCAATCATGTTTGGATGAAAGAGACAAAGGAAAACAAATAAGGACGATCAAACTCCATAATTGGGAAGTACCCTACATCACAAACCTTATAGGTTTCATCATAGAGAGCGGTTACTAGCCAATGTGGACGTGCTACAACCATAATGGATCTTAAAAGGAAACAAGAAATATTTAGGATAAAGAATCCAAGCAAAGATAGAATACCATAGATATCTAGAAGAAGACCTCAAAGACAATTGGGAGATCAATTCGCAATGGAATATTTCATATTACGTTAGAATTTATTTGAATAATGGTCTGAAATTTAATCATTAACTAATTTTTACCACAATGATTTCAAAGTCCTACATGATGCATGTTGGGCTAAAATGAAAAAGCTATGACGTGCTCAAATCATATGTGTGATATTCATGAATTTGTGTTATTTATATGAATAGATAAAACTATTAAAATTAAAGAAAACGTGATCGCCAGAAACTTTAAAAAATTTAAAGAAATATTGATCGCCTTACCTTTCTAACTTGGGAGATTGAGTCCTTGATCCACTCTCTTTGGCCGGCCGAAGAAAAGGAGCCCTTTTATTGATATGTTCTTGCTTTTGATTTCTTGGTTTGTTGTTCCTTTGAATCTCCTTGATTGTACATTGCAAGAAAGATTAAACAAAAAATAAAAAATTCTAATTAGAACTAAAATATAGGGTAATATCTATTCTAATAAGGAATTTAATCATGCAACTAAACTAGGCTACTCACTTGATTGGTGTTCTTTAAAACCCTAACATGAATATGGATAGGGAAATAATGATGTGGGTATGTGTTAACATGAAGTGATGAGATGAGCTATGAAGGAAAACAATGATGAATCTATGTATAATAATGAAAAAACTAGAAAGAAGTTAGGTAAAGAAGATGGTTGGTTGGCTCCTCCATGGTCTTGGTCTTCAATAGTTTCGAAGGATGAAGAGGACGAAGAAAAAGAAGCTTCCCTTGTTGTCCACGTTTTTCTTCTTGAAAGTCTTCAAACACCTTGCCGTGAGCTTCAAGACCATCAATTTCCAACATTTTTCAAAGGTCCAAGAGGTGTTGTATTTATATAGAGTAGTTTGGGAGTGTTTAGGCCTTCAAAAGGATTCTCTCCCGTAGTCGGACTTACCTTGGATTAGTATGGAGGAGTTAGAAGCCTTCCCAACTTTAGAAACTAGATTATCTCGCCCAAATCATGTTTATCAAGAAGCTATCAAATCGCGTCGCTTAGACGAGATGCCATTTGTCTAATTAAAGCGGCTAAAATAGAAATAAAATCCGGAAAGAAAACCGAAAAAGATTAGGAAACCTAAATCGTGTCTCCTTAGAGCAACGTGCTTTAGATAATTAGGAAATTAATTCAAATTAAAAATCAAAAATCCAGACATATTAGGACCTAAATGGCGTCTCCCTTAGGCGACGCTATTAAATTAAATCTATTTGAATTTAGGAATTTAATTCCGAACTGATTTTTGCTAGGAATCTGAATGGCGTAGGCCTTGAGCGACACTAATCAACAAATTTCGAGAAAAATAATAAAAATTAATTGATGAATAAACATTAAACTATTTTAGGACATTGTTATTGTGACATGAAATTTACTTAATATGATATCAAAATTAGGTGTCTATAGCTGTCCCATCTTGACATTGACTTTGCAAGGGAGTGAAATAGAATAGAATGTACTGAAAAGGTGATGCCAAGGTGTGATGAGACACGCTCTCAACATCATATACTCAACTCAACGAAGCCTTAATCCCAAATAATTGGGGTCGGCTATATGGATTCTTTGTTTCCACTCTAGATGATTTTGGGCTACCTCTTCTGAAAGATTTAAAGATTCCAAATTATATTGTACTACCATCTTCCAAGTTAATCTAGGTCTACCCCTTCTTTTCTTCCCCTCCTGTATCCTAATATGCTCCACTTTTCTAACTGGAGCCTCTTTAGGCCTACGCCTAACATACCCAAACCATCTCAGTCTCCCTTCTCTCAATTTATCCTCAATTGGTACCACTCCTACCTTTTCTCTAATATACTCATTACGAATTTTATCTAGCTTAGTATGCCTGCACATCCACCTTAACATTCTCATCTTGGCAACACTCATCTTGAAGACATGTTTCTCCTTCATCGCCTAACACTAGCTACCATATAATATTGTAGGTCTTATCGCCGTACGGTAGAATTTTCCTTTCAGCTTCGTTGGGATCTTGCTGTCACACAAGACTCCCGTGGCAAGTCTCCACTTCAACCATCCTGCTTTAATCCTATGGCTAACATCCTCATCACACCCTCCGTCTTCTTGGAGGATCGAACTAAGATATTTGAAATTGGTGCTTTGGGGTATTGCCATCCCATCCAAGTTAACTCCCTCCTTTTCGCCTCTTCGACCTTCACTAAACTTACAATGCATGTATTATGTCTTGGTTCTACTTCACCTGAAACCCTTAAACCCTTAGCTTTCAACATCATATAATGGGAATTATTTCTCAAAATGATCTATGAAGCGATTCAAAGAGATCAAAGGAAACAATCATGTCTGGATGAAGTAGATAAAAGAAAGAAATAAGGACGATCAACCTCCACGATTGGGAAATATCCTAGGTCGCAAACCTTACAGGTTTCATCATAGAGAGCGGTTTCCAGCCAATGTGGATGTGCTACAACCATGATGGATCTTAAAAGAAAACAAGAAAATTTGAGATAAATAATTCAACTAAGGATAGAATTCCAAAGGTATCTTTAAGAAGACCTTAAAGATAATTGAGAGATCAATTCAGAATGGAATATTTCATATCACATTGGGATTTAATAGAACAATGGTCTGAAATTTAATTTATAACTAATTTTTATTACAATTATTTCAAAGTCCTACATGATGCATGCTAGGCTAAAAGAAAAATTAAAATGAAATAAAATAAAAATTAATCAAGGATAATATTATTGAACTACTATTAATGAGTCAAGATACCAGTCTTGTAATCCAGTACTAAGCCAAAGGTCGTTTGTCCACGTACTGTTTCACTAAAGTGAAACCATCGTCCCCATCAATTAACAACCTAACGGCCTATCCGTGCGATTAAGAATCCTCTTGAATTATCACTGTGTTTGTTGTAGGAAAATTCAAATTCCAGTTTCATCACAACCACAAGGTCCTTCATATATTTAATAAATATTTATCATATAATAATGATAATGCAAATCAATAACATAATGAATACAAGGGTAGAGATAATTGTCTTTATAGTCACGGTTGGGAGTCAGTGAAACTCCCACAGTGGGACTTTATTGAAATTTCAACTTTCTTTTCTTTTTTTGAATTTCCTGCACTCAGAATTTGTTAGTAACTTCAAGCAAATAGATAATCAATACCAAATGTCAGTAAATATGAAATTTTTAAAAAAGTATCGAAAATTCAGAAAACTAATTAAATGGCGTCATTGTTAACAAACGTCATTTAAATGACGTCGTCTCTTCCAGATGCCATTTGATTTACAGAAACTGTTCTCTGTTCTAACTCCAATCTGAACTCCACTTTCCTTCATGCACATCCCTCTTCCAATTCGGAAAGGGCTTCCCAACTTTGCAAACTCTTCTATAAAACCTTCCTCTCTTCATATCAGAGCAACACAACAAGCAATCAAGAGGGAAAGCTAGAGAATTTTCTCCAAAGCTCAAAAGAAAGAGGAGAAGAGCAAGATGAAATCAAGGAGGAAGATCAATCAATTTATTCAAGAGGATGGAACATTCTTCACAAGATTCTTCAAACAAGAGGATGAGAAAGACGATTAAAAAGCTTTCTGAAGTGAAAGATCATCTAAGCGGGCGAGATCCTAACCTACAAGTAAGCTAATTTCTAATCAAATCAATTCTTCTCTTTCTCTATGAAACTCTCCACACGTTCTCCAAATTCTTTATGAGCATGATAGAACTATTCCAATTTCTTTTTTTTATCTAGAGATATCCTTTCTTCCATTGTCCAAGAAGATTCTCTTCATATATTCAAGTGGCATATTCAACGGTTGGTCATCCATGCCAAACATTACAAAAGCACAAGCATGGATCGGGCTGCAATTGGCGCTTTGATCGAGTTATGGCATCCTTAAAGTCATACCTTTCTTTTCTCCACGTTCGAAGCCACTATCCTCTTAGAAGAAGCCGAACTCCTATTGAGTCTTCCTAAGCTCAAGATCAACAATGATGAACCTGATTTGAGTGATATAATGTTCATGACGGAAAAGATCACAGGTCAATAATTATTAGAGAAGATCATAAAAGGTTCAAAAGAAGTTCAAGGCCATATTACTAAGAAGGGAATCAATCTTGCTAAATTAGCCGAATGGACTCTGATAAAGATAGAGAATCTTATAGATGAAGATATAGAGAACGTGATGAAGGCATTCACCACATGCTTGGTTGGAGCTCTAGTATTCCCTGCCCAAGATAATGTTCTAGAAGATGAACAGATCTGTGCAATTAGTGGGATTTTTGAAGGAAAGCAGATCAACACATCGGTTCTAGCCTATCTCTACAGTGGGCTCTCTGCAGTTTCTACAGGTCAGCCTCCTTATGGTAGCATGCTATTCTTAGCTCTATAGGTAGAATTCCACTTCAAATTCAACCATAATGAAGAAGAGGTTCCAAAGATATCCCAAATGTATCAGTGCAGTCCTATCTTCCATATTGCCAACATTGTGAAGTTCAACTACAACATGACCGATCGAGTGCCCAACTTCAAGACTCGAGCTGACTGGTGTGCGTACTTAAACACTATGCCAAGGACTGGATCTGAATCCACGCCACTTGCTCTCGTGGAAAAGACAGTTTGAGTATGCAGTGGTGCTGGCACAGAGCTCCGACTCATCGTGGTGACCGAGTTTGTTCTCTACAATCTACATCACTGTCACCCTCAACTTAGTATGCCACGCTATGAATTTCCAGAAATATCTTCTCTTTCTCTAATTAGGAAGCGGGCCTTGGTAACTGATGAGGACTTTGAGGCGACAGAACTCATTGCAACTCTGTGGAACATCGGATTCATCCGTTGTGTAAAAACTCCTCATGAAGCCAATCGAGAATTATGGAAAACATATGTAAAAACTCCTCAAGGTTCGGGCTTATTTAATTCAAATCGCATCGACACAAAGAGACGCGTTTCAGTCAACTTCAATTTTTGAAAATAAGAATTTAATCCTTAACGGTCCAAATAACGTCGTGTCAGGAAGACACCTTTCAATTTCTCTCCCTTATTTTCCAGAGATTTCCAACATTAATTCGCTGAATCGCATCCTCCTTCATAGACGCGTATTACTGATTACTCTGTATTTCCGTGGTACGGCCCAGACCGAAAAAGGTAGTTAATTCCAAAAGGCGTTGCCCTTGGGGGACGCGTTTAACAAATTTTAAAAATTTTCTATTGCCGCCTCAGTTTGTGCGCCACTTATTAGCGTCGTTGTTCCCAGACACGATTTCAAACAAGGTCACGCAAGCCCGAGCACCTTCTCCCCTCATTATCTCCTTCACTTTCTCTCTCTTCCCTTCTTCTACATCTCTAACGATCATCAGCAATTCCCTCTAGTTCCGGCCATCTCTCTCAAATCCAGCGAGCTTCGGTCACTCCGGCGAGCTTCTCCAGCCACCCTCTCTCAT
Organism: Zantedeschia hybrid cultivar; assembly: GCA_030544215.1. Classification (NCBI taxonomy): domain Eukaryota; kingdom Viridiplantae; phylum Streptophyta; class Magnoliopsida; order Alismatales; family Araceae; genus Zantedeschia; species Zantedeschia hybrid cultivar. The sequence continues at coordinate 27,791,025 of JARZZO010000003.1, read as the reverse complement.
CGCTATGTTCTCTCTCACTCTCAAACTCTCTCTCTCACTCCCTTGGGCTCTCTCTCTCTCTAACTCTCTTTCAACTCCCATGGAATCCGGTGGACCTAGCGAGATAGGCGGGAAGCGACGCCGTGTCACTGCCATCGAGGTGGTAGATTTGCCCAAGGGTAAGGAAGTTCCCGAAACGGCCGGCGAAGCGGCAATGGGACTTGCAGAGGTGGCGGCTTTCATGGAGAGAGCCGTTTTGAATAGATCCGGTGCTACTTCAGGTATTGAGAGAGAGATGGCACGCTGAAAGCAGGGCATTTCTAATGCCTTGGGGATACATGATCCCAGTCTCGAGGATGTCACTAGAATCACCAGCCTTCGGGTAGAAGGTCGGACAGTTAGCGAGATCACGTATCCCGATTACAGAGAGTTAGCACTAGAGCTGTTAGGATTAGAGGTGACAGGGATAGAGGGCCGAGAGTCTCGGACTCTCTTGGGGACAACCATCGAGAGATCCTTAGGATTAGTAGAGCTTAGACAGCAGACGGATGAGTCTAGGGAGAAGTTGAGAGAGAGATTGGCGAGGGCAGCTAGCGCAGTCTACTGCCAGGATCCGAGTGATAGGGCTAGTGCATATAGAGATCTTAGGAGATTCTTAGTGTTTTTCTTTGGTAGGCTTCCTTTCAGGACCAAGGACGACTACATCTATTGTCATTTCTTGAGTCTCCTTATAGATCTTGATCGTCTAGGCGAGTATGCCTAGGGTGTAGCCCTTCTGGCTTATCTCTTCACTGATATCTCCCGCCGTCACACCAAACTGGGAGACCACCATCAGTGGCTTCACGGCCTTCCTCCAGGTACTTAACTCATTTTAAATCTATTCATTTCATTAAATGCTTATGATGCAATGCATATGGTTCTAACATGTATATTCTTATATGCAGATCTGGAGTTATTATTATTTTCCTCTGGGCCGAGGGAGGCCATCCCCACAGCCGGCGGTAGTTTCGTTAGCACAACGGTGGCGTCCGATAGGGGATACGGCGCCACAGTATCACCAGCTGACGGCCTCTGCCGTTAGTTCCTCGACTACCCAGAGTTGCTGGTGAGTTTTTATTCTTTTCTTGCCATTATTATTATGTTTCATGTTATTACAATGCTTAATTAATTATTTGTTTTATTAGAATGTTGTTAAAATATTTAATTATTAATTATTTATTTTGTTAGAACGTCTTTAGACACTTGTTAAATTAACATTTATTTTAAACATTTGATTGAATATTTGATTGATGATTTAAAGGTTTATCATGACTCGTTTAGTGTTTTATTAATTTATTTATCATTATTTTCATACGAAATGTAATGCAACTAACTTATATGAATGTAGGTTATCTAGTGTCCATACCTCGGTATGGACTATGCAGGACAGCCCTAGGTAGAGCACGGACGGGGTAGTTCGGACGTCAAGTGTGGTTGCATTGTATGAATGAGATAGCCCTCCTGCGCCTGAGGCTGGTGATGCAGACACTGAGGCTGCATCAAGAATGGGTAAAGGAAGAGATCACGTAGGGGATCGGGAGGACCATGAGGGGCAAGCAAGACCACACCGACTGGAGCGCCAAGTTCCCGGATCAGCAAGACGATTGGCATTGATATGGGATACTGGTGGAGTCGCATGCAGTGAGCAGCGATGCTTATCTGCAGCACTACCGAGCCCATTATGCCACCCACCTCCAGCTACTCCGTCCTCTCGATGTAAGTAACATGATGTGCATGTCATGAATGCTTCTTTCATTTTATTAATTATCTTGCTTATATTTGTGAATGTATGATATGATATGGTATGAATATGCAGGATGCGCGGGATGCCACCATCATCACCCTCCAGGGCCACCTCCAGGATGCAGAGGCCCAACTAAAACAAGTGCAGAAGGAACTGAATGAACTGGTAAGCATGATATGGATGAATGAAACATGAATTATTCCTTTTATTAAATTGTTTTGATACTTACACACTGACGGTGGTCTCCTCTTTTACAGTACGCCGCTTACACTTACGCGGATCCTCCCTCATCCTCTGCTGCTGTCGGCCCGTCTTCCAGTGCTGCACACGAGGCCACCATTACTGACTTGTGGAGTCAGTTGGCCCTAGCCATCCGCCGAGCTACCCAGGTTGAGGACGATGCTGCTACTCAGGTAAGTCTTCAACTTGCTTTCCTCCTTTCAACAAGGTATTCGTTGCTTGCTTGATTAGTTAACTGACGATGTCTTTGTTGCAGGTTCAAGAGCTCTGTTAGGCTCTCGAGGAGGCTCGAGGTAGAGAGGCCTATCTCACCGTGTTGGAGGAGCAGCTGACGAGGCTCTCCACTAGTGACCTGCCTCAAGAGCTTTCACCACTCAAGTCACAACTGGAGGTCATTGTAGAAGAACGAGACCGCGAGCGTGAGGAGCGAAGACAGATGGATGCGGAGATGACCTTACTGCGGGTTCAGCTAGGGATTGCTGAGCACGAGCGTCGCAGTGTGGAGGAGCGGTACCAGCGAGCACGTCAGCGGGCTCAGGAGCGGGGACAGGCGAGTGCTTTCACTACTAGTGTTGCCGTGTCTTCAGGCCAGGCTGGACTGAGCTCAATGGGACCGCTGCCGCCACCTTCTAGGATGCCAAAGGTACTAGATAAAGCGCAGAGTCAATATGATGAGGGTGCAGGAAAGAGTCAGCCTTAAGGGCTGATGTTGATGTTGATGTATCTTCCTTTTGTTTTGAAGTCCTGTAGATGGACTTACACTTGTACATGAACACTTTTGATATATATGAAGGGACTTGCCTTTGTACTCTTCTCTATTGACTTTCCTTTCATACCTGCGCATGACTTGAACAAACAAGTTAAATATTTGTTCGGGCTTAGCCCCTTGCCCAGTTAAATAATTGGCTACTTGATCCTATCCTTGGTAGAAGAGTCAAGGGGCAAAGCCTTTATTTAATGAAGGTGAAATAATTAAACTTAAAGGGAGAAGTAAATGGTAAAATGCAACATACAAGCATGCAAATGCTCATTGAAAGTTAAAAAGGATGCAACACACATGATGTGACAAACAAATGCTAATTAAAATATTTTTGCTTTGCAATTGTAATTTTTTTGGTTTTGAAATATTCAATTTTTTTGTGGTTTTGAAATATTCAAATTTTTTTGGTCTTGAAATATTCAATTTTTTTTTTGTTTTGAAATATTAAAAAAAAATGGTTTTGAAATATTCAATTTTTTTTTCTGATTTTCAAATATTCAATTGTTTGTAATTTTCAAGTATTCATTTTTTTAAAATTTTCCAATATTCAATTTTTCTCTAAAGACCAACATGGTATATTGATCAACAGAGTTTACTTATTCCTCTTCTTAATTTCCTAATCATTCTTTAATAACCTAATACAGGTTTATCGTGCTTTTATTATGCTTATATCTTCGATCTATTTGATGATCCGACTCTTAGTCAACTTTGGCCATTCTTTAAGCTTGGAGTACGTCCCTTAGAGAGAAAGGAAGAAATGGTCTAGAAAGCTCTCGAGAGGGTTTCGGAGACTCAGGAAGATATCCATCATTTATCCTATTGTCCAAAGGGGTTCGGTCATTTTCACTTTGCGGAGTATTTTTGACCTTGCACTCCCTTTCATTTGAATATATATGGCCTTTTGATTTGACGTTTGTGGCCTTTTGTACTTGATTTGGTTTTTGTCTTTCTGATTTTTCTTTTGTGGGGCCTATCTTTTTTTCTTTCCCTCCTTTTTTTTTATGACGTCCTCCTACTAAGATGGCAGGTATTTTTAGTACTCTCTCCTGAGCCTCATTCCGACATCGTGAGCCGAGAATAAAAAGGAATAATAAAACAAGGATGGGTTGTACTTTACACTCTCAGTCAAGCTGTCAGTTTTCCTTGGACTTCACATCTCTTGTTACTCGAGGACAAAGCATGTTTGTGTGTGTATAATGACTCCTGAATTAGATTACGAAAGACTAAAAAGGGAATTTAGGACTTCAAATTTTCTAAATTCACTGGTCTTTGTACCATGCCGATCAACACACCTAATCTAAGGATAGTACTTTTAAGATATAAACCATTCCAGGGATGAGTTAACTCTTTCCCTTCTACATTAACTAAGCGATAGGCATTACCAAAAAAAGCATGCGAGATAACATAAGGTCCTTCCCAGTTGGGTTGGAGCTTAGAACGTGGACCACCTGACTTTATGAAAATTCTTATGACCACTATTTCACCTACTTTGAAATTACGTTCAATGACATTCTTTTGATAAAAGCGTGCTAATCTATTTTGATATACTCGTGCATGATTAGCGGCTAACTATCTTTTCTTGTCTAAAAGTTCTAATTGAGGAAGGAGTGCAGAGCGATGCCCATCAATAGAAAATTCCTTGTTCAATTGTACTCTTAGGGACGAGATGAGGACCTTATATAGAACTACTGCCTCCATTCCAAATGTTAAGGAATATGGAGTCTTGCCCAGTGGGCGTGCGGATTGGAGTTCGGTATGCCCATAAAGCCTCCATTGATTTTTCTAGCCAATCTATGTATCGGTTAGATTTATATATTTTCTTGATGATTTTTATCAAGGTCTTATTAGTTTCCTCTGCTTGGCCATTGCCTTGAGGATAATATGGAGACGAATGATGCAATGCAATTTTATACATGTTGCAGAGGCCATTCAATTCTTGTGATATGAACTGTGGTCCATTGTTGGTGACGATGGTGCTTGCAATCTTGTATCTTGTGGTGATATTCTTCATAATAAACTTGCAAACGGTTAACGCTTTGACTTCCGTGTAAGCTTCGGTTTCTACCCACTTGGTGAAGTATTCCGTTGTCGTGAGAACGAAGGATTTCTATTTAATGCCAGAATTGGGATCACCGAGGGGACCAATGATGTTGAAAGCCCACATAGCGAAAGGCCATGGGGAGGAAATATGATGGAGTGAAGATGAGAGGGAATGGATCTTGTCGGCATGAAGTTGACACTTAACACACCTATATACAAACCATACACAATCTTCTTCCATAGTCAACCAATAATATCCGTGTCTAAGGATTTTCTTCGATAACATTTGTCCATTAACATGGCCACTACAAACTCCAGCATGAGCTCCTTCCATAATCTTCTAAAGCTCATCTTCGTCTAAGCATCTCAGAAGAACACCGTCAAAACCTCGTTTATAAAGTGCTGCTGCAACTAGGGTGTATCTCTGAGCAACTCTCTTGATAGCCCTTTTCTCCTCAGCTGTGGCTTCTTCATGATATGATTGATCTCCATAGTATTTGGCAATCTCAAAGTACCATGGTTTCTCTTCATCATCCATCTCTTCTTGCAATTCTAACAGCATGATCTCTCACTTCTCTACAATATCTCCTTCTCTGACCTTTTTCAATAATTTCTCCTTAATCTTAAGGAATGAAGGGTCTTTCACGGTGGGTGAGAGATACCTATGAACGATGATAGATTCAGAGTTTCTACTGATTGGGAAATTCAGGGATGATGCGAGAGAAGCTAGAGCGTCGGCTAAGATGTTTTGATTTCGAGGAACATGGACAAAGATCAATCTAGTGAAAAGCTTGACATAGGCAAAAGTGAGTTTTTAATAAGGCTTGAGTTTAGGATCAAGAGTTTGGTACTTGGTAAGCACTTGGCGAAGAATCAACTAACTATGACCCACAATTTTGAGCTTGGTGGCACCATGGAAGTGAGCAACCTCGAGACCAACTAGAAGAGCCTGATATTCAGCAATATTGTTGGTGACAGGAAAGTCAAGCTGAAAGGCTTGTAGAATGGTAACACCTTCAGGTGATAGCAGAACAATGCCGATACCCTTACCATGAGAGTTTAGAGCTCCATTAAAATGCAGAGTCCACATATCATCTTTGATTCCACTAATAGACATTAGTTCCTCATCCAGAAACTCCGTTCTGACTGGATCAAAACGAGGAAGAGGGTGATGAGCAAGATGTTCTACAATGGCATAGCCTTTGATTGCTTTTTGCTGAACATAGATGATATCAAATTGAGAGAGAAAGCTTTGCCATCGTGCTAATCGATCGGTGAGAACAGATTTCTCGAGGAAGAATTTGATGGGATTCATCCTAGCAATGAAATGGACTTCATGAGCTAGAAAATAGTATTTCAGCTTCTAAACCAGCCATACCAATGCAGCACAGGTCTTCTCCATCGCTGCATATCTCTGTTCTGCGGGGTTGAGAAGTTTAGAGAGATAGTAGGCTGCCCACTCTTTCCCTTCTTCATCTTCTTGTGCTAGGACAGTCCGCACCGTATCATCCCGGACAAAAATGTATAGAATCAAAGGTTTGTTCGTAGATGGTGGTCTCAAGACATGAGGACTTGCTAGATATGTCTTCAATCCATCGATCGCCTCCTGACACTTATCGTCCCAATCAAATTTGACTCGCGACTTAGTAAGCTCATAAAATGGCTTATACCTTTGTGAGTGTTGGGAGACAATGCGGCGAATAAATTGCAACTCCCCGATCAATCCTCTTAATTCTTTCAAATTTCGAGGAGGTGACATCTCTCTGATAGCTTTAGCAATGTTGGGATCGATCTCAATACCCCGTTTACTCACGATGAATCCTAATAACTTCCCTGATGAGACACTAAATACACATTTCTTGGGATTCATTTTCAACTGATATTCTCTTGACCTTTCCAAAACTCTCGCTAAAACTTTGGCATGCTCAGCCTTAGTCTTAGATTCACTAATAGATCATTCACATATACTTCTAAATCAATGTGCATCATGTCATAGAATATAGCCATCATAGTCCTCTAGTAAGTGGCTCCAGCATTCTTCATCCAATTGGCATAACGACATAACAATAAGTGACCCAAAGTGTAGTGAATGACATCTTCTCTTAGTCCTCTTCTGCCAAGCGAATCTAATTATACCGTGAGAATCCATCTATGAATGACAGTGTCTCATGACCAGCTGTGTTGTCAATGAGTACGTCTATGTGTGGCAGTGAGAAATCATCTTTAGGACACGCTCGGTTCAAATCTCGGAAGTCAATGCAAATCCTGACCTTCCCATCCTTTTTCATGATCGGGAATATATTTGCCACCCATTGCGGATAGAGGACAACTCTAATAAATTTAGCTTTATGCAACTTACCGACCTCTTCTTCATTTTCAAAGCCATCTGAGGGTGGAACCGCCTCAACTTCTGTTTGACCGGGTTAGCTCTTGATTTCAATATTAATTGGTGCTCCACTAGGGATGAATCTAACATCGGCATATCTTCATATCTCCAGGTGAAAGTGTCCTTGTAGTCTCTGAGAGCTTGAACCACTGTCTCCTCCTCTGACTTAGATAGATTCTGACAAACGAGGACAACCTTAGGTTCTTCTTTAGTTCCTAGATTGATTTCTTTGGTAGGTTCTTCTACGGCGGCTGAGGGTTCATCAAATCTTTTCACTCCACTAGCATATGCCTCAGCCGCGTCCTGGTCATCTTCCTCATGTTCTATGATGGGGTCTTTCTCGTGTAGAAGTTCATACACCCCATATCCATCGTTAACTAACTCATCAACTTCAAATCCTTCTGGCAACTGAATGGGATTCTCTAAAAGCTGGAGGATCTGAGCGCAAGAAAGGCATCTTAAGGCTAAATCCTGGAGGTATCTATTCGGAATTCGTCTACCCTTAGACTTTCTAGACTTCTTAACCTGGTTGATCTCACTAACCTGCCTAGAACTAAACTCCCTACGATTAGACTCCCTATCTTGACCTAGTAAGGACGAAGAAGGATAAAAATCAGGGGGAACATGATGTGATACAGGTAAATCCTCCCGAGGGGAGGGGCAAAGTAGATCTAGAAGGGAATCTTGTCCGAGTGACCCTCACGATAGGGTACAATGGGACAAGTAGTATGAAGTTTCCTCAACGAGGATTTGGGAAGAGAAAATTGCCAAATTGGCATTTTTTTTTGGAGATTTTGAGTGTTGATCATTAAACATGAGTGAATATATAAAGGAGGAGGATACGAAGATGGAGGTAACGGCACCAAGGGTAAAGGATTAGGGGGACCATATAGCAATATGTCTCAGATTGAATTATAGATCCTCTAAAGATCAAGAGGAATCTGAAAAATTAGGTTTCGAGAGGACAGAGTAACAATGATGGGTAGAGCCCGAGCTATGGAGGGTAAAAACATGATGGGGATAGGTTCCCCTCTAGAGAAGGTCTGTGGTAAATCCAGGCTGGTAGGGGTCATCAGGCTCCCCTTCGTCTGTCTCTTCGCTTAGCATGATTCTCTTATAAAAAATGGCCCTAGGCCCTTCAATCAACTCATCTATCAGTGGCGGCCACTTTGGTTCTGAGGGATAAAGGAATAACATGTTTAGTGCAATGTACAGGTCCCATATATCAAACCAGCAGTACCACTCGTATTCTGGATCTTGAATCTTCCTCCTCTTTATCGGCCGCAGAGCCTCTAAGGACCGGTACGTCAGCAACTCAGAACTGTGTCTGGCTAGATCTCTACCATAAATGTCATGCAGGTCGAAGTGGTAAGTGATCACCAACGTGGTGTTATTATCGTGATTAATTACGGGTCCCTTAATGAAGTGTGTATACAAGGTCCAAGTCAAGGGATCCCGATTTTCTTTGCACGGTGTAGTCATTGTCTTCCAAATTTTTTGACCGTCTTCGTCTTCCTGCTGCTGAACAATGTGTCGTCTCGCCCTTGCTGGCCTATAGCCCAGACCATTACCAGGTGCTCTTCTGTTGTCTCTAATAGGTGTGGTTCTGCCCTGTAATTGCATGCCCAGGCCTTTCCCTACTTGATACCCACCCTTCATCATGATATCCCAGTCTGGGATACTCATGCACTTCCCCCTTCTTACAGCATCCACCAAGCAAGGAACAGGCATAGTGGCTTTCAAAGGATCAGCCGAAGGAGAATAGACCTGTAATACTGATAGAATGGGTTGTTGGCCTGGTAAGGGAGTCGGCTTGATATTCAGAGAGTGAGCAGCAGCAAGGATAGGCATGCTCGTTACTTTGATGAGCAGTCCTTTGTATGGAAACTTGAGGCATTGATGGTTTGTAGACGAAATTGCCCCAAGTGATTTGATATAGGGACGGCCAAAGATGCCTTTCAACGTAGGGTCGATCTCAAGAATATGGAATTCGACCTCGGCGTGACAAATGGGACCTAACTCCACGTTCAAATAAACCATTCCCAGAGGGGAACGGGTAGAGTTGTCATAGGTGGTAACAGATATGGGGGAAGGCAGCCACTTCTCTTTAGGTATACCACAGAATTCTAGGGTCTTCGGTAACAACACATTAATGGAAACTCCTGTATCAACCAGACATGCATCTACAGCCTTCTTGCAAATGTTGACTGTAATGCTTAGGGTCATGCCCCTAGCTGCTGCCGGTGCTAATTCAGATGTGTGAAATGAGATGGAGGGCTGATCCTCTTGTGGAACTAGCAGTTCAGTGATCTTTTCTATTGGCACGTCCTCATTGACCATAACCCTTTTGAGATACTCTATTAAAGCTTCTTGGTAGGTCTTGGATCTTTTAATTAGTTCAAGCATTGAGATGCGTGCCAAGGTTATGTCCAGGTGCTTTACCAGATCATACTGAGTGCTAGGTGCACTCTCTTCATTCTGTACTTCTTTTGGCGGCTGCGACGGGCCGTCTCTAACTATGGATTGAGGGAAGACTTTGTTGAAGATCCTCCGACTCCAGAGCGTGTGCTGCTCAACATCGAAAGGTCTAGGTGATATCTTAAGTACCACCGGGTTGATGAGGGGTTTAGAGGGGGTAATGGGTTCGTGTATGGGTGATGGTGGGTTATTTGGTGGAAGTGCTGGAACGCGGATGAGTGGTTTGGAGGGTTACATGGTATTGGGGTGGGTGGTTGGTGCAGGTGATGTGGGAAATAGTATGCGTAGCAATGGTTTAGATGGCATGAGTGGCTCATAACTTGGTGGTTAGGGGTTATTTAGTTTAGATTTAGTGGGGGGTTTAAGATAGGCGAGTGTCGGTATGGGGGTGATGGTAATAGATCCTGGTTTAGGTATGCGGAGGATATGGCGGGGCGGTTGTTCGGCGGTACTCGGAACATGGCCCGTTGAATAAATAGAGGAAGACCCCTCTACCTTCCACTGTTGTCCCCTGTTAGCCATCTATGGGTTAGGATCGGGGAAACTTGGTTTTGGTGCTCCAGCAGTGGGTTCTGCACTATTCCCATGTTTGGTGGTGCTGCTACCCGTGCTAGTGCTCTTTGTATCTGTTGTTGCTGTTGTTGTTGCTATTGTTGTTGTTGTTACTGCTATTGTTGTTGCGGTCTCCTCACCTTCAGGCGGCTATATACTTTCTCATCTCTTCCCAATCAATACCCCCTCGCTCATTCAGGTCATGGTTGTAGTCCCTGAATTGGAAACATGCATCCACTGTATGCCCAGGTTGTCTATGGAAGACGCAATACATGGAGGCATCAGCATTCTGGAGCCAGACTATTTTATCCTTTGGCAATACCAAAGCATTAGCTGCCATAAGGGCGTTGAATATGTCTGATACAGACTCCAGGAGCGGAGGATAAGACGTCCTCTTTGGGCCTGGAGGTTTTCTCTACTGATTGTAATCGCTTAGGGAGGCACATTATAGTATGCTGGCTGCTGATGAGGCTGATTATGTGCTAGCTAGTATGGTTGCTGAGGTAGCCTGAAGCCCTGCTAGTTCGGTGGTCTCTACCCTGTGTATTGCGGCTATTGCTGCTGGTTCCTTACGAACTGTGGCTGGTTATTGTTCATGTTGTTGATTTGTTCATAAAAGTGTGTCTTCAGTGGTCGGACCCATGTTAGAGGGATTTAGCATAATAGGCTTCCGGGGTGGAGGCTTGCTGGGTCTATGAGGGTCAAAGACACTGAAGAAAGTAGCTTCTTTGAATGCATTCTTGCAATAACGTGCCCTCTCATATAATTCTGCCATGCTGGTCAAGTTGTTTAACGTGAGGACTAGCTTGTACTGGGGTATAGCATTAGAAATCATCATCTTCACTTGTTCAGATTCGAATAAATGATCATTGATCTTCTCTGCCATACCCCTCCATCTATGAGCAAAGATGATGAAGTCCTCATAAGGCTTCATCTTTTCAGCCACTAAATCAGTTATGAACAAAGAGAGTGCAACTCTATCCTGGTATTGTTGGATGAATTTTCGCAACACAATGTCATAATCTTCCACGTCAGACGAATCCAAGGAGAAAAATCACTCGAGGGCTGGCCCCTCCAATGATCTCCTGAACAAGAACGCCAGTGGCCTCTTGTCACTCTGCCAAAAGGAAGATTCGTACATAAACTCCTTCAGGTGAGTGAAGGGGTTACCAAAACTATTGTACTTTCTATACACAAACATCTCAGAAGGCGGCAGATGAAATACTGGCAGATTGGGGATGGACACTTCAGGGACAACCTTGACTTCCATCATCTTCTTGAAACTGTTGAACTGCTTGTCCATGCAGTCCATCTTCGTAAGTAGAGCCTGAGTCACTAGATCGATTTGGGGAGGAGGTGGTGATGGAGCATGATAGGCTTTCCTCACGAAATAAATGGGGCAAGGGGGGAAGTATGGTTGAGGTCTGGCAACGCTTCCGCCATGTCCGAAGGCATTTTGATAAGTCGGCATATGCGATCTAGCCGGATATCTTGAGGAAGATAATTGTGGCCCAGACGGTCAGGGAGTTGAAATACGAAGGCCCTCCATGGCCTGATGAACGGGGGAAGCACGGTGAGGAGGAGAAATTTGATGAATGACAGGGGGAACCGCGGGATTTGGTTCGGCAGAATGCAAGGGTGTCTTCCCCTTAAGGATAGATTGGATTGCCTCAAGTTGCTGAGGATCTACATGGGTAGCCAGAGCTCCCAAGACAATAGGTAAATCAAGAGGATTGGTAGATGAAGGCTCATCCTAATCTTGAGCCTCTTCAAAGGTAGGATTAGAAATCACATGTATGTAGGGACGATCAGTACTCGGGTCATATTGGTTATGAGTAAAATGGACCTGACCTTGAGGGGCATGGGCGTCTCCCTCATACTCAGGATGATAGAAGTTGGGATTGTCGGAGGCATTAGCATCTCCCCTGTTCTCATAGTAATAATCAAATTCCCGAGGGGCATTAGCATCTCCCTTGTATTCAATCATGGCATCCTGCTCGTAAGCAGCCATACCCAAAGTTCTTCCTGATCATAACATCATGGTGTTAAGTTTTGACAAAGAAGTTCAAACACGTTGCACAAAGTTTAACAGACAAGTGGATGATTACGTTGCTTTATGATTCCTCGTTAGATTTTTTGAATTTTAAACACAAATTCACATGGGGTAGGATCCTAGTTTCGGTTCAATTTTTCCACCGTTATACTCTATGGTTCTCTCACAACGGTATGAATGACTAACCAAGACTTCAATTGGTACAACCAGCCCAATGAATAAGGAGAAGTTCCTTGCTTTTGGGGACTTATGGAGATTTTAACACCAACCGCTCTAGTCTGATCGAGGGACCAACCCAATCAGAGAGAGATGAAGATGCTAATAGCTAATTAAGGTGTTCCTATGAGGGGGGGTGAGCCCCAATGCAGATGACCTATGGCCTGGATGGCCTCTAATGTAGTGTAAGATAGATATAAGTAACAAGGAAATCAATGATCTGAGGGATGATGAGCAAAGGAAGGAACTGCTTGAATAGCGTCGCTATTCACCGACGTTATTCAAGACAGAAGCTTCCTCTGTTCACAGAACTGCAGGCAGCAACGCCAACAGGAATATGAGGCTGAATGGCGTCTTGTCTCAGTGACACGGTTTAAATCACATCGCTCTTTCTAGATGTTATTCAGAGCCTAAAAACTGTAAACATGGAGCAATTTCGAGGACAATCCTCTCCCAAGTTATCAGTGTAAACAGAAATCTAACTGATCATGCAAACTCAAGTTAAACAGGTTTATTATCATGCAAACAAGCATAAGCTCAATCAACCATACATTTCCTATCACACTCACAACTTCTAATCAATCAAGGGAGGGCAAGATCTTGCCACAAAGGGGTGTGCACGTAGTACACGCAGGGATAAAAGTAACTAAAATCACCAATTGGTGAAAGGAGTGCCTAAGGGACACAAGTAGTACACCATGGGTGCTCGATGATAAAAAGCAAGAATAAATACTAAAAGATGGCAAGACCAAGTCCCACCGTGATCGCCAAAAAGCTGTGACGTGTTCAAATCATATGTGTGATGTATTTATATAGAATAGTTTGGGAGTGTTTAGGCCTTCAAAAGGACTCTCTCCCGCAATCGGACTTACGTTTGATGAGCATGGAGGAGTTAGAAGCCTTCCCAACTTCGGAAACCAAATTATCTCGGTCAAATCATGTTTATCAGGAAACTCTCAAATCGCGTCGCTAAGACGGGACGCCATTTGGCTAATTAAAGCAACCAAAATAAAAATAAAATCTAGAAAGAAAATCGAAAAAGATTAGGAAACCTAAATCGCGTCTCCCTAGAGCGACGTGCTTTAGATAATTAGGAAATTAATTCGAATTAAAAATCGGAAACCTAGACGGATTAGGACCTAAATGGAGTCTCCTTTAGGCGACGTTATTAAATTAAATCTATCTGAATTTAGGAATTTAATTCCAAACTGATTTTTGCTAGGAATCTAAATGGCGTCGGCCTTGGACTACGCTAATCAACAAATTTCAAGAAAAATTAATAAAAGTATAGTAATGATTAAACATTAGACCATTTTTGGGAATTGTTATTGTAACATGAATTTACTCAATATGATATCAAAATTAACGTGTCTGCACTTGTCGGTATGAAGTTGACACTTAGCACGCTTACGGATATACCCTACACAATCTTCTTCCATGGTTGGCCAATAATATCATTGTCTAAGGATTTTCTTTGATAACGTTTGTCCATTAACATCGCCACTACAAACTCCAATATGAGCTCCTTCAATGATCTTCCAAAACTTGTCTTCATCTAAGCATCTTAGAAGAACACCATCAAATCCACGTCTATTCAACTCCCCTCCAACTAAGGTGTATCTCTAAGCAATTCTCCTGATAGCCCTTTTCTCCTCAGTTGTGGCTTCTTCGGGGTATGACTGATCTTTACAATATCTAGCAATTTCGTAATACCATGGTTTCTCTTCATTTTCCATCTCTTCTTACAATTCCAATAACATGATTTCTCTCTTCTCAACAATATCCACATCTCTAACCTTCTTCAACAACTTCACGCCTATGGACAATGATCGATTCAGAATGCTTGCTGATAGGAAAATTCAGGGACGATGCAAGAGAAGTTAAAGCGTCAGCTAAGATGTTTTGATTCCGAGGAACATAGACAAAAATCAATTTTGTGGAGAGCTTGGCATAAGCTGAGGTGAGTTCTTGATATGGCTAGAGTTTGGGATCAAGGGTGCGATATTTGGTGAGCACTTGGCGAAGAATCAATTGACTATGGCCTACAATCCGTAGCTTAGTGGCACCATGGAAATGAGCAACCTCAAGGCCGGCAAGAAGAGCCTCATATTCAACTATGTTGTTGGTAACATCAAAAGCAAGATGAAAGGCTTGGGGAACGGTGACACCTTCAGAGGATAGAAGAACAATGTCAATACCCTTACTATGAGAGTTCAGAGCTCCATCAAAATGTAGAGTCCACATGTCATCTTTGATTCTGTTTATGGACATCAGTTCCTCATCCGGAAACTCTGATCGAATCGGATCAAATATGGGAAGAGGGTGATAAGCAAGGTGTTCTGCTATGGCATAGCCTTTGATTGCTTTCTGCTGATGTAGATAATATCAAATTGGGATAGAAAACTCTACCAACGTGCTAATCTATTGGTAAGGACAGATTTCTCGAGAAGAAATTTGATAGGATTCATCTTAGCGATGAGATGGATTTCATGGGCCAGAAAATAGTGTTTCAGCTTCTGGACTATCCATACCAATGCTGCACATGTATTCTCCATCGCCATGTATCTTTGTTCAGCGGGGTTGAGAAGTTTAGAGAGATAATAGGCTACCCTCTCCTTCCCTTCTTCATCCTCTTGTGCTAGGACAGCCCCCACTAAATCATCCATAACAAAAATGTATAGGACTAAATGCTTGCCCAAAGATGGTGGTCTCAAGACATGAGGGCTCGCCAAGTATGTCTTCAACCCATTAAATGCCTCCTTACACTTATCGTCCCAATCAAATTTGACTCCTGGCTTAGTAAGCTCGTAAAATGGCTTACACCTTTGTGAGTGCTGGGAGACAAAACGGCGAATAAAACCTCCAAATTAATCCTCTTAATTCTTTCAAATTCTTAGGAGGTGGCATTTCAATGATCGCTTTAGCCTTGTTGGGATCGATCTCAGTGCCCCATTTACTGATGATAAATCATAACATTGTCCCTGATGAGACACCAAATACGCACTTCTTTGGGTTCATTTTTAACTGATACTCCATTGACCTTTTCAAAACCTTTGCCATAACTTCAGCACGCTCAGCTCTAGTCTTAGACTTCACCAAAAGGTCATCCAAATACATTTCTAAATCAATATGTGTCATGTCATGGAATATAGCCATCATAGTCCTTTGGTAGGTGGCTCCAGCATTCTTGGCATTTCAATGATCGCTTTAGCCTTGTTGGGATCGATCTCAATGCCCTGTTTACTGACGATAAATCATAACAACTTCCCTGATGAGACACCAAACACGCACTTCTTTAGGTTCATTTTTAACTGATACTCCCTTGACCTTTCCAAAACCTTTGCCAGAACTTCAACATGCTCAACTCTAGTCTTAGACTTAACCAGAAGGTCATCTACATGCATCATGTCATGGAATATAGCCATCATAGCCCTTTAGTAGGTGGCTCTAGCATTTTTCAACCTAAACAGAATGACTACATAACAATATGTTCCCCATGAAGTAGTGAATGAAGTTTTCTCCTGATCATCTTCTGCCAATTTGATCTGATTATATCCTGAAAAGTCATCTATGAACGGTAGAGTCTCGAATCCAGCTGTGTTATCGAGCAACACATCTATGTAAGGCAATGAAAAATCATCTTTAGTACACGCCCGGTTCAAATCTCGAAAGTCAATACAAATTCTGACTTTTCTGTCATTTTTCATACCCGGGACTATATTAGCCACCCATTGCGAATAGAGGACAACTGTAATGAATTTGGCTTTATGTAACTTATCAACCTCTTCCTTCATTTTCAATGTCATCTATGGGTGGAATTGCCTTAACTTATGTTTAACTGGACTAGCTCCAGATTTTAAAGTTAGTCGATGTTCCACTAAGGAAGAATCTAACTCCGGCATGTCTTCAAAGCTCCAAGCGAAAGTGTCCTTGTAAACTCTAAGAACTCAAACCAATGTCTCTTCATCTGATTTAGAAAGATTTTGACTAATGAGGACTATCTTGGGTTCTTTAGTTCCTAGGTTGATTTCCTTGGTTGGTTCTTCTACAACAGCTGAGGGTTCGTCAAATCTCTTTACTCCACTAGCATATGCCTCAGCTGTGTCTTCATCATCTTCTTCTTCTTCAATGACGGGGTCTTTCTCATGAATTAATTCATACGTCCCGTACCCATCATTGACCAACTCATCTGCCTCATATTCTTCTGACAACTGGATAGGATTCTCTAATAGTTGAGGGATTTGATAGAATGGAAAGCACTTAGAAGCTAACTCTTGCAGGTGTCTATTTGGAATTTGTCTACTCTTAGACTTCCTAGACTCCATAAACTGCCTAACCCCACTAGACTCTTTAGCAAAGTGCTCTCAAAATAGTTTTCTGAATTGTCCAAAGGAGCAGACAAACTAGGAAGCTAAGGAGGAGAACCACGCTTGCGCGGTCTCCACCAAGTTGGTGCAGAAGGTGCGATAATGAACAACATCTGAGACTAGATGCAGCCTAATGTGAGACTAGAAGTTTTTGAAGGGGGTCTTATAGTTCCCTGCCTGTCGTAAGTATTGCGGTTGTTGACTAGCAACTTCTTAGGGACTGGTACATCAAAGAACTCCTAAGAAAAGGGGGACATATCCTCTTATACATCGGTGGGGGAGGAAGAACGTCTCTCTTGGAGGAGGTTCTCGAGGCTTCTGTCTCTCTACTCCAGTCAACTTTCTCACTCATCGATCCGCCTTTCCAACTCCTTAATGCGCCGACCTACAGCCAGGTTCACTCGAGAAGAGTGGGGCGTCCACGACGCATTGGAGTGGTGGCTTTGGCCCCTATTGCCTTCTTCAAGCCTGGGGGATGCGCTGTTGGAACCAGCGATTCCTGAGCCAGTGGGTCGAAGGTTGTTGCAGCGAATCTCTCCATCAAGTATGAGGAAGCATCCACCCGCACTTTGAACACCTTGCCACCACCTGAGGGTGGCTGGTGGTTGTTTCACCTCCCGGAGAGCACCTGTTTGGGGTGCAACACTTGCCTGAGGTACCAACAAAAATTCTTGGACTAGGGTAATCAAGGCCCCCAGTTGTTGGGCGACCAGCCCCAATGGATCGCCGCCATTCCATGACAGTGCCGAAGAGGTGCTCTGGGACTAGTGAATGTTGGCGTCAACTCTTGCATGTTGGGATCCGGGCGGGACGTGAAGAACGCAGCGGAAATAAAGAACAAAAATTTATCCCGCCCGATGCCCGCTGATCCGATTCGGAACGAAAAACGCAAACCAAAAAACCAGGTTGGAATCTGATTACCGTGCGCGGATTCGAATCCGCTTCCGTTTTGGTTCCATCGAGGCGATGCCGCAAGCCGCACAAGCGTCCGGCCTCCAGCGGTATCCACGCGATCTTCCGCGATGGTTCGTCCTCAATCCCTCGTCCGTTTCAGCTCGCTCGCTGAAGATCCGTCACCGCAACGATTGCGGAAATCCCGCCGACGGGAATTCCTGACATTCGGGAATCACACGCGGCGGAGATGGAAGCTATTCTGGCTCGCCGAACGGGATGCCCAGAGGAGGAGAGAGAAAGGGGGGGTGACGGCTAGCAAGGGAAATCCTGGAGCTTGGCCCAGGGTTTCTCAACAGCATGTATATATATTAAGTCGGCGTGACTTTTCACAAAAGTTTCCGAGTTAATATAAATCCCACTTATGTACCACCGACTGAGAATCTTATTGCGTGTAACCCTCTAGGCCCATTTACCACTCCGATTTTCAGCCCGTTAAGTCCAATAACTAGTTATTGACTTATAGTAATTAATTAATATCTAGATATTAACTAATTACTTAACCGAATTATCATCGCATGTAAATTCGGTCGGACTTCCGATCAAGTTGGGTGTCAAGCAACACTGCATGATCCCGGAAGGTAATGGGGTTCAGCAACCCACTCATGGAACCTGTCCGTCCACAGTTACCACGTGGCTATAATCCTTCGTTCGCACAATGCTCTCGAGTTAACCTAGGGTATGGTCAACTCACTTGAATCAGACTCTGCTTTACAATATCCGAAAACCACTTTTCTGATATTGTTTCTGCTCTGGCCAGAGACTCCTGCGGATCTACTCTAGAGCATTCTCTCTCTAGTTACTTGAGAGCGAACGATCCTTTATTGAACATACAATCACCTTCGAAGGTCTTCCGCTAGACCCGATCCTTGACTATTTGAGATCCCGTGGATAGGGATTCGTAGGTCAAGGTCAAAGTCCAGAAGTCTACCGACAAGGTGTCTTTGGTGTCTCAAGTCCAAGGATCAACCACGGTACTGTGACGATGAATCAAGCCGATTGACAGTCAGGTAAATTACCATTCAGCGATTCATGTCGGATCAGTTCAGTGAACTCATTCTCCAATGAGCACCTACAGGTTTACCATTGTGTCTCCAAACTAGTAACTAACGAGATCAGTTACCCTCATCATATGAGCTGGAATAACCTGTACTAGTCTAACCGGATGTTTGATGTCCCTCTCAAACATCCTACGACTAGGAACAATTAAGAATATGTGTTTATAAGTCATCAGTCTCATTATTATGATCTCATCATAATCTGATGATTATTGCACATATTCATGGACTTCATTATGCGTAATTATAAATATGCCAATCTACATAATGAATTTAATGCCATTTATTAGTGAACCAGATTGAAATAGGTGCCTTATGATTGGCTTAGAGGACACCTATATCCATCAATCTCCCACTTGGACTCAAGCCAATCACTTTCGCATTTGATCTCCATCAAATCTAGGTGATGCTCACATAAAGTCTGTGACTAAGACTTGGTCAGGGATCTGCTAAATTATCTACAGATGGAATATTTCCATTACGTTATTTCCTCTTAATCCTTTGTCTCTGAACTTGTGAAAGAACCTCAGAATGTTCTGCAACTTCTGAAGAGACCACGGCTCGATCACATAATCTATTGCTCCCACTGTTCTCCTACAACGATAGGATGGTATCAGAGACCCTTTTAGAACTATTTCTAGTTCAGGAATGAACCTTTTCATCCATACTGTTCCAATAACAGTATCACTTGTCTATGTCGTCACCTTAATATCGAGTTCTGGATTGGAACCATTCCAATCCATTCCTTTCTACTAGAAGGTTGAATCCATTATTTGACTTGAAATTTGAGTCAGTGTGACCTCATAGTTTCAAATCATTCTCTCCATATACGTGAATGCATCCTTAGCACTTATCAAGTGTTTAATGATGTATTTCACTCTTGCATCCTTTAAGGAACCTTTTCTTTAAAGGAATAAATTCCATATCTCAACAATTGAAATTTGTTATGAAATTTATGCCAAACATTTTGACATACAGGTCAATATAATATCCCCATCAATCTATCTTAATAGATTCGTATTTCCAATACGTGAGATATTATAACTAAATTCATTATGGAGGAAAACATGGTTAACAATGCTTTCACTAATAGTAACATCCTGAAGTCATTCTCAATTACTTTGATGTTATTATTATAAAGCATTATTAAAACGACCGTGCTCCCACTGTCCTTTCTGAACACACACAATCCGTGATCGTTCTTAATGATAACATAATATTTGACAATTAAGTCAAAAACTTTTGTTACAACTTAGGAAGCTTCATTTTGATTCAAAATAATTTTGAAATCATAACTTGCTTCCTGGATATTCTAAAAGCTTTAAAGGTGTATCATATACATTTTTACTTCAATCACATTGAGTGGACGCTTTTAATATCCAACTGTCATCATCTCATGATAGGCAGTATTGACTAGTAGAATTCTAATAAACTTATCAATCTCAAAGTTGTAATGACAGAGAGCATCATTATCATAGATTTTAGATCATAATCTATTTTGAGCTCCTCACATCTTGCTAAATCAGATATGTCAAACATATCATTTTAGTCACTAAGAGAATCTCAAAAATCTATGAAGCTCTCTGATGTGTCATGAGTGGTTCCAAACAACTAAAGATTATCTAATAATCTGATGTTAACTTGTGAATCTAGAACATCTTCTAGTTTTATCAGCTCCCACTGTCTTCTTTGAGGACCTATTCCTCTTCATAGAAGATAGCTTTCAGAACGACAATTATTTCATTATCGTCTGGCTAATAACTGTAATGTCCAAACTCTTTAGACATTTACAAATTCACATCGCGATAACATCTGACTTTTAAATCAGGTTTGTTCATAATTCACATCTCATATGAATTATTTGGTTTTCATAACTTATATGGACACACACTGACTTATTTGGAACCATCTTTAAAGTATGGACATCTAATGTTCATATTCATGTTCAAAAGGACAAGAATTAGGCAAATCTTATTATGTATTGCACCATATCTTAATAAGGTGCAATTCCTCATTCTATCATATTTCTATGATGCACAATGAGGATTAATCGAGTGAGGATACAATTATCCTCTTAATGATTTATGTGAATCATATACCTAAGTACTAGTTTCTTTGATCAAATCAAAAATTCTAATACTTCATATTGATCTTATACATTAATCTCTCAGATGCATTCGACTTGTACTTCAATAAGTACATACAGTCGAATCATTCCAAGAGTAAACTATAAGGTAAGTCAACAGTAGTAATTATATTTTGGCCTTTGAGCTGTTTACATCAATATGTATCAGCATCAATAATTTCTTATTGTACAACCCTATGTACAATACCATAGATAATCAGGATTCACACAGTTCATTTCTATAGGAGACTTGTGAACATTCATAACATGAAATGTCACTTCAAGAATCTATAGTGTATTGACTGATTCGAACAACTATTATTCTTGTCAATCAATGTTATTCTTGATTTCTCATGTAACTAAATAACAATTATTTAGTTTCACATTTGACTCCCATAGATATACAAAGATTTACTGTCAGACAGCAAGCTATGAATATCATGAACAATAGTTGAGTCTAACTCAACACTTACATTTTTTCGATTTCCTTTTGCTTGTCTATGTCTGCACACTATCGCAGCTCTGAGAATCATTTCCAATATCTCATGTTGGAAACGCTAATTCTCTAATAGACATGCAAAAGACGATAATAAGAATATATTAAACTTCTTTCAAGTTCCATATTATTTTTGCCTTTACCAATATCCTTATATTGGTTGCAGTGGGAGAACTGCTACTTCTCTATCTCAGCTGACTTTTATTTATCCTTTTTCAAGTGTGGATTCGATCGTTTAAAATCTTACCACTTGTCTTTCTCAAAGACATATCATAAATATCTCTTTATCTTGGTCTATCCAAATAAGAGATTTCATGACAATCATTGCCTTTCAATAAGGCATACCATGAGTACCACTTCACCTTGGTCTATCCAAGTAAGCGGATTCATGATATCTGATTAGGATAGTGACTTTCACTTGGCCCTGAAGACATTCTTCAGAGTTTTCTAGTTAATCTGAGTATGAGAAGTATTGGCATCCAATATGCCAACTTCTCGAATAGACGACATTTTAGTGATCGAAGGAAACAACGTGATTTAAGCAGATAGTTCTGATAATTCAATTATGGTCTTTTATCTTGAATTATTTCCCACTATTTTTCGACAGACTGTATAACCTTCATCTAAACAGAACGGAAGACTCCGACAGTCTTCTAGTAAGGATCAAAATCTCCAAGAATCATAGTATGACCTCGGGTAAACACATAGTATCATACCATTATCTTAGAGCAACCATCTCATGGTAATTGTAACTCCTTGCAATATCCGATCTTATTTCGGCTCCCAGGTCTTTAATGGTCCCGGGTAAACACAGTAGACCATTATACCTGGTCTAAGCTTTACCATTAATACGCGACAGAGTAGAGTAAGAATACAGCTCCCGGGTAAACGCGAGGATAGCTACACCGTTCCTCTATTCCAATCTCAAGGCATCATAATGCCATAGTTAATAGTCCTTTCATCAGACGGTGGCAGATCTCGGGTAAACACGTAGTATCCGTCATCACTGAATCAAGTTCTAAGAACTATATTGATGGAGAGCCACGCAGTACATTCTCAATGACTCACGCTCCGGCTTAGACTTTATGTTGAAGGTTTTGTTTATATTAAGTTGGTCTCATCCTAGGTGATAGATTATAAATATATCATATATATTTAACTATACCTAGATATTAACAATCGATTCATAATCAATAACTAAAAGCATGCATCATCCATACATGTTCATTATGTGATCATGGACAGTACGGTGATTAACTGGAGCCTAACAATTAATCACCAAAACTATATAACATTTATATAATCTAAACATGCAAACACATAGCCACTGGTGATCTCATCTCCTGTCGCCTTCCTGGTTGCATTTGTGGATCATCCTCGCCTCTCCTCGGCCGGTGCGATCAAATACAAATATTATATATTTTGAAACAATTTCAAATACAAATAAATTGTAAGAGAAAGCCTTATGGCCGAGTACAATAATGGAGGGGGATAGAATTTCAATGGAATGGAGAGAGGGAGGCACACAAGCCTCATTAATTAACACTTAATTAATAAACATCCACATTCCATAACAATCTACAAAATCACCCACCATCACATGATATGAAATTAACTAAGTGCATGTCCATGACAACCACAAATTTTAACCATCCATACATGATAAAACACATCACATGAAGGCTAAAATTTTGAAAATATAATAACTTTGGCTTTCTTAAAACCTGGGTACCAATCAAAATTGGATAATTTGAATTTTCGAAAATCTCATTTTCTAACATGCAATAAATCTAATTTAAAGCATCAAACACATCAACATGTGCACACAAAGCTAAAATTAAAATTCTAAAATATTACATGCATAATTTAGAATAGTTCTAAATTAATTAATCTAACACTTAGATTAATTTTAAATCACATTAATAACAATTATTAATGCAAAACAATCTAATATTTAGATAGAATTAAAAATTCCTAAATAACATTTATAAAAGAATTAATAATTCCTATTATTAACCCCCTAACAACTCCTTATTAAAACCCCTTAACTAAAAAATATTTCTCAATAACAATTATTAAGAAATAATAATTAGAACAATTCTAATTAAAATAGTCTAACAATTAGACTTAATTTAATCCTTTCAATAACTTTTATTAAAATATTAACTAT
Source organism: Zantedeschia hybrid cultivar (assembly GCA_030544215.1). Taxonomy (NCBI): domain Eukaryota; kingdom Viridiplantae; phylum Streptophyta; class Magnoliopsida; order Alismatales; family Araceae; genus Zantedeschia; species Zantedeschia hybrid cultivar. The sequence continues at coordinate 27,767,371 of JARZZO010000003.1, read as the reverse complement.
TAAGTAGATTAGATCTTCAAAATCTAATTAAGCAATGATTAATCCTCAATAACTTTTATTAAGGTTAATTCTCAAGAAATTATTAACTATTTAATAACTATTATTAAAAGTTAATAAAACACTTAATAACTTTTATTAAGTGTCCCTTAATCAAATACTTAATTTCATAACAACAATTGCTAAGAAATTAAAATAATCTAATCAATTGACTAAAATTAATTAACAACATTTGATAATTAAAATTTAAGTTACTACTTAATAATTAAACAACAACTCTTGTTGATACAATTTTAAGATCAAATCTTAAACATAAATTAACAACAATTGTTAATTAAGATTAAAAACATTATCTTAATTATTAATGACAACAATTGTCAATTAATAATTAAGATTCTATTTTAAATAAATAACAACATCTGTTATATGTATTTAAGATCATATCTTAAATATAAACCCCTTTAATTAACTAATTAAAAGTTATTTATAATTAAGATCATATCTTAATTATAACTCATTTAATTAATTAATTAAAACCAAATAATAATAAGATCTTATCTTATTTAGTTAAAAACAATTAACTATTAAGATCACATCTTAATTAAACCCCACAAAAGGTTTGATTAAATTAATAATCCATAATTAAGATCATATCTTAATTATCTCCCCCCTTTTTAACTCAAAATAATTAATTTAATGTTTAAAACAATTTTAAAAATTATTAATTTCAATGTCAAGTTAAATAGGATGGGGTTTTTAATTAAATAAGGGGTTTTTGGGGTTAATTGGGCCAAAATTGGCTTAAATGGGCCTAATCGGGGCTTAATGGGCCCCCTTGGCTCGAGCCAATGCCAGGGCTGAACCTGGCTCATCTGGCTCGAGCCAGGGGGCACCTGGCTCGGGCCAGATGGCCCTGGGCTCAGCCAGGACCTAGCCCCTGGTCCGGCCCTGGCTCGGGCGACCTGGCCGAGCCAGGTCCGGTGCCTGGCGCGCCCGGGCCAGGCCCAGGCCGCCCGGCCGAACCGGCTCGGGGCCGGCCGGTCCAGGCCCACCTGCAGTTGTTCGACCAGCCCTGATTTTAGGGTTTTTTGGCCCTGTTTGAAGCTGGTTATGGGCACCGCCGCCGCCGGCCGCGAGGGTGGCCGGAAATTGCAGAGGGATGTCACCACTTCCATTTTCCCTGCAGGTGGTGGCCGGCCGGTGACTCCTTCGCCGCCGGTGAACCTCCAAAGTTGGAGATTTGTGCAGTTTCGCAGATTTCAGCTTTTTCCACAATCCTTTTCAACTCTTGAAAATTATGGGATAAAAAGCTCCACCGGCCGCCATGGAAATTTTTCGGGGATAGCGAGGAGTAGCTGGTCATACCAGCAAACCCACAGAGATGGTCCAACCATCATTAATCCCCTTTTGAAGCCCATAAATCCGGTTCTTCATCACCATGAAGAAGGCGATGAAACCCTCAAAAAATTTCGTTTTTCGCACAGAAAAATTAAATTCGAAATTCTAAGTTCATCACATGAACAATATCTATGAGGAAAAACGAATTTATGCACGAAATAATTTAGAATAATAATTTTATCGTTCCGGAGCGGATCAGAGCGGAACCTGGCTCTGATACCACTGTTGGGATCCGGGCGGGATGCGAAGAACGCAACGGAAACGAAGAACAAAAATTTATCCCGCCCGATGCCCACTGATCCGATTCGGAACGAAAAACGCAAACTGAAAAACCAAGTTGGAATCTGATTACCGTGCGCGGATTCGAATCCGCTTCCGTTTCGGTTCCGTCGAGGCGATGCCGCAAGCCGCACAAGCATCCGGCCTCCAGCGGTATCCACACGATCCTCCGTGGTGGTTCGTCCTCGATCCCTCGTCCATTTCAGCTCGCTCGCTGAGGATCCGTCGCCGCAACGATTGCGGAAATCCCGCCGACGGGAATTCCCGACTTTCGGGAATCACACGCGGCGGAGACGGAAGCTATTCTGGCTCACCGAACGGGACGCCCAGAGGAGGAGATAGAAAGGGGGGGTGACGGCCAACAAGGGAAATCCTGGAGTTTGGCCCAGGGTTTCTCAATAGCGTGTATATATATTAAGTCGGCGCGACTTTTCACAAAAGTCCCCGAGTTAATATAAATCCCACTTATGTACCACCGATTGAGAATCTTATTGCGTGTGACCCTCTAGGCCCATTTACCAGTCTGGTTTTCAGCCCGTTAAGTCCAATAACTAGTTATTGACTTATAGTAATTAATTAATATCTAGATATTAACTAATTGCTTAACCGAATTATCATCGCATGTAAATTCGGTCGGACTTCCGATCAAGTTGGGTGCCAAGCAACACCGCATGATCCCGGAAGGCAGGGTTCAGCAACCCACTCATGGAACCTGTCCGTCCACAGTTACCACGTGGTTATAATCCTTTGTTCGCACAATGCTCTCGAGTTAACCTAGAGTATGGTCAACTGTCAAACCCTAGATGGTCAACTCACTTGAATCAGACTCCGCTTTACAATATCCGAAAATCACTTTTCTGATATTGTTTCTGCTCTGGCCAGAGACTCTTGTGGATCTACTCTAGAGCATTCTCTTTCCAGTTACCTGAGAGCGAACGATCCTTTATTGAACACACAATCACCTTCGAAGGTCTTCCGCTGGACCCGATCCTTGACTATTTGAGATCCCGTGGATAGGGATTCGTAGGTCAAGGTCAAAGTCCAGAAGTCCACCGACAAGGTGTTTTTGGTGTCTTAAGTCCAAAGATCAACCACGCTACTATGACGATGAATCAAGCCGATTGACAGTCAGGTAAATTACCATTCGGCGATTCATGTCGGATCAGTTCAGTGAACTCATTCTCCAATGAGCACCTACAGGTTTACCATTGTGTCTCCACACTAGTAACTAACGAGATCAATTACCCTCATCATATGAGCTGGAATAACCTGTACTATTATAACCGGATGTTTGATGTCCTTCTCAAACATCCTACGACTAGGAACAATTAAGAATATATGTTTATAAGTCATCAGTCTCATTATTATGATCTTATCATAATCTGATGACTATTGCACATATTCATGGACTTCATTATTCGCAATTATAAATATGCCAATCTACATAATGAATTTAATGCCATTTATTAGTGAACCAGATTGAAATAGGTGTCTTATGATTGGCTTAGAGGACACCTATATCCATCATTGCACCATCTGGTTGAGAGGGCACCCGGCGCGGCATTTCCTCTAGCCATGGCCTTTTGCGCATTTCCCATAGACAGTGCCAACTATTTAGCAGTCAAAAATTAGTCCAGTGATCTGGACCATCCAATCCGGCCTCTGGCTACTCGACACCAAAGAATTTGTATTCGGGAAGACGCACGGATGCAAGGACCTGCAAGGAGAAGAGAGCAGTCACGGGGTCTCCCGCCTAGGTGGAGGAAGGACCCTCCGATGCCTAAGTTAGATCCTTGAGTCAAAGGAGACTGTGGCTAGGGAGTTTTTCGGGTCTGAATGTGTATGAGAGCATACCTTGTTCCAAAGGGAGGCAAGAATACTTATACCTCTCTCCCCCAGAGGCCCCCTGGGCAGTGATCCAGCAATGGTAGATGGATGGCCCATGATTTGGGTCCCCTAATTGAGGGGATCGTAGGTTACTAGGCTGGAAAGACGATCTCCTCTCTTGATGAAGGGCATAGATTATGATGCCCTGCTCTGAATGGGCAGTTGTGCTGTTTGACTGCAAGGCTCGCCCAATGGAGGGATGAGGAAGGTTTGAATTGTCTCGAGAACCTTGGCTCTCTAGGGAAGTCAAAAACCTTGGTCTTCTAGTCTAGGGGCTTTGTCTCTTTTAGTCAAAGTAGAGGCTCTGGGCTACCGAGAGAATTAGATTCTCTCGGTAGTCGGAATCATTGTCCAAGATATTGGTGGTCTCGGGGCTCACTGCTTGAGGCGCTGGCCCCTTCAGGGATTGGCTCTCTTGGGAACAAAGGCACCCCTATTGTGGGTCCTGGCCCTTAACTTGTCCATTGGGGAGCCTAGAGAAGTTCATGTGACGCTATCACATGACAGTCTATAGGCTGCAGGCCCTTAGGCCTTTCAACTGTTGGGCCTGATTGGATTTTTCTCATGAAATCTCATAACCTATGTTTTGATAAGTTCATTTATGTGAATAATCCTATATATTCTCGTATTTACCTATGTCTACACATACAACTCCCATGACCGGTTACTTTCCTCAATCGATCCTGATAGAGCAAGCCGTAAGTGGCTCCCCTTCATAGCCATCAATGTCCAATAACCTAGCTTCTGCGTGCATTTCAAGATCAACATTGACGGGGTTTATCTCCTCCCCTCTCTATCTCTTTCATTTAATGTGTATCTCTCCCATTCTGAATTCCTTTCCCACTCTCTGCCTCTCCATCTTTTTGTATATCTTTCTCTCCTTCACTGATGTGATGTAATTTTATTTTTAACTATATCTTAATAAATATAAAGGAACATATTCAAACATATATATGACAGCTTAATTTTTATATGACATAGATATGAAAATAATTTTTAACATATATAATAATTTTTTTGTTAGATGATAATTTAATGTAATTACTTATATGTCAAATCTAAAATTTAGAAGGGAGATCATTCAAGACGTGAATATGACTTGCTTTATCACGAATGATGCAACAAGCTGTTGCATCGCACTCACATGGCAGCCAATTTGAGTTGTTACATTACGTGGAGGTATAATTCTTTTTGATTGGTTGGGTAGTAGAAAGTTGAACTTGGGCATTCCTTAAACTCCAGGCATTGTAATCCACATTATGTTGTAACACCAATACATGGCAACAAATTGTACACCCAAATTTACTCTACCCCCCTTCAAATTAGTCGATGCACCTAAAGGCAACATTAATTACATGCAAAATTCAAGGCACTTGCTAGATTTTGTCTAGGAACTAATGTAAGTAGATTATCTTTGTGATGCACCATAAATGTGCTTATGTAGAGAGATGAAATCGCACTTATGAAGGGATAAACATGTCTCTATGGCAGTTACTCAAATGTATACTAGAGGACATCAGAACAAGGATGGAGATGAACTCTTAGATGATAGGAACTAGCTAGGAGAACTAAGCTCATCCATAAATCTTGTAATTAGATATAGATTCCTTACTTTCTATTGTATGCGTCCGTGGGCTTATAACGAACATGTGTTAATATAAATACAAAGTTGAACTCCATTTGTGAATCTCTTTGGTCACCGACCCAAGAAAAAAATGATCTAATATACATAATTTTGAGAATGCCAAAGCTTCTATTTAACGAAGAGAATGCCATTAGTATTGTTCTCCTTTTCTGCTTTGGTGTTTTAAGGCTTTGTTCATGTGTCGTCATTTAAACGTTATGTACCACTATAATTGAAAAGGAATTAGACCAACAACTTTATACCATAAGTAAAGGCTTTTACTTACTACCCTCTCCATGGCTATCAATTGGATGGTAAAGATTAATTATCTAGGTAAAGGTTTACCTTCATCATTTCAAACTAGAGTATTTGTTAGATATGCATCTGTGATATCCATGATATTAGGAAATTATTTTAGTTTAATTTCACAGATATATATATATATATATATACATGTTCTTCAGTAGTAAAACGAATAAGATCTAGACTTATTCTTTTCATTCAGTACGTGTGTTTATGGGAAGATATCCTATGAATTTATATAATAGTAGGCTTAAACATGATCACATTAAGCACAACTCCCATAAACACAATAAACCTATAGATATCTCTCATGACCATATTAAACCTATTTGTAATCAACATTATGTTAAACCTACCATTTGCATATAATTTTGCACCATCGTTAAAGGCAATGAAGCAATAGACCTATTATCATTCATTGACCACATTATACCTAATATTATTAGTAGTCTATACATGACCAAACCAAAAGTATTATAAAAATCTGACCTTTTGCAACAACAAAAAGTTGTCATAATTTATTCGAATTTTTACAATAACAATAGATGTCATTACAAAAGAAGACTATTTGCAAGAGCTTAAGCATTACCATATGTTCACTAATTTGTCACAATAGTTATCACTGCAACAACTTACATTTTTTGTAACAATAATACACTCATTATAATAAATACACATTATAAAAATAATACACTCAAGATGTACAATTGTTACATAATTAAAAGATGACGACTATATATCATTACAAAAACTCTAATTTTTAGTAACTTACCTTATCATTACTAAAGAGTATTTTTTGTAACGATTTTAGTAGTCGTTACAACAAAGTCATTACTAAAAATTATTTTTCTTGTACTGTATGTTAGTATAAAAACTTGTAGATTCGATTCGTAAAGAAAATCTTGATCAACAAAGATGTCCTATGATCATATTGTTGATATTGTGCATGACTTATAAGCCAATCACGTACATTATACTATCTTGTTCAATTATTTTAATTATAACAACATTATATTCATTATATGTAAATCACTTTTTATTCAATCATGTCATAATGAAGTATATAAATGTATGCAATAGTTGTCAAATTATGATGATATCATAATAATGAGATTGACAACTTACAAACACATATTCTTAAGTACTACTAGTCCGATGATATTTGAGAAGTACATCAAATATCTACTGAGACTAGTACTAGTGTCATACTCACTCGTGCGAAAACACTAAGGAGGACATGTAGGTGCTCATTGGTGAATGAGTTCACTGAATCGATCCGACTTGAATCGTTGAATGGTAATTTACCTGACAGTCAGCCAGCTTGATTCGATGTCACAATTGCGTAGTTGGTTCTTAGAACTGAGACACAAAAGACACCTTGTCGATGGACTTCTGAAATTTGACATTGACTAATAGATTAATAGAGTCTTAATCAGTCAAGTGATCAGGTCCAACGAAATACCTTCGAAGGTGATTGAATGTTCAATATAAGATCATTCGCTCTCGATAATTGAAGAGAGAATGCTCTAAATATGCAAGAGTCCCAAGTCAGGATAGACACTATATCAGAAAAGGAGTTTTCTGATATCGTACAGTTCCAAGTAAGTAGAAATTTATATTAACTCAAGGACTTTTACAAAAACTCGCCAGAGGTTAATATAAATATACATAGAGGGGAACCCTAGGGTAGGCTCCAAGATTTTTCCAGACTTAGCTATCTAATAAGTATGTATTTTTTAGTATTAAAAAGATAAATGCATACATTACACACATGGTATATGAAATGATAGACAATTTTGTGTTGATTCAAACGATACCAATTTTATTAAATTTTTAGTTTAAAACATCATCATTTCATATGAAAAATTGAGTGTAGTGCATTTGTAGTTTTTCAGCAAAGCCAAGACGGTTAATAATTTTATTTAGGTATAATTATGATTTTGTTCACCACATAAATCTAATTTAAATTTATTTTGTGTGGACAGAACATGAAGAGTACGTGGCACAGTTGACTAAGTCACTTGACACTTGTGGGAAGGACTAGAGTTCAAACCTCAGTAAGAATATCCTTATCTTTGCAAAAAGGATAAAGAAATTGACAAAAAGGACATTTATTGTCCTAAAACGCGCTGCCTTAACTCCTTCCCAAGAAATCTATAGAGCAGCCTCCGCCCCCCTCTTCTCTCTTTCCTTTCTTTTTTCCTCTCTCTCCTACTTATTTTAAAGTATCACCTTATTTAAAAACATCCTTCTTTCCTTTCCTCTCTCTTACTTCTTACTTTTTCTCTCTCCCTCTCGGTATTTCCTTTCTGCCCTACTGAGCTCCCTCTCTCTCAGTTCTCTCTTCTCTCTTTTCTCTCTGACTTTTATTTCCTCTCTTTGTACTTTGTTTCCCCTATGTGCCTCTCTTTCTTCTATCTCTTTCTCTCTCCTCCTTTATCTCCCACTCTTTCCTTCTCCCCACTCTCTATCTCTCTCATCTGTTCGCCTCGTCCGACGTCGCAGGCCACGCGGCAACCCCACAAAGCATGCGGGGCACGAGCATCGTCAGTCGTGCCTACGTGAGTGGGAGAAGCCCCATGTGCCGCCTCCATGTTTCCGCACCGCTCTGCCCCACCGCTGCCAGCAGCAACCTCCCTCCCACCGCTGCCACGTGTTAGTCCAGTCGTTCCTCACTCCACTGCGTCGCCTTCGCCCGAAGTGCCAGTCGTATGCCTGTACAGCGCCAAAGCCCGCCTGCTGCCCACGCTCGCGGACCAGTGCACCCTCCATGTTCCGCATGCCATGCCCGACATTGTGTGCCACCACCACTGCGCGAGCACCCTCCAAAGCCCTGCATTGCACCTATGGCTACTCTGCCACTTTGTTTATTTTATTTATTTATTTATTTATTAGCTTTTCTTTTAACTATTGGATCATTAGTTTAATTTTATTAATGACTTTGTAATTTATATATTTTTTTATTTTCAAAGAATCTTTGCAGTCTTTCCAATTTAAAAAATAAAGTGCAATCATCATATTTTAAATCTTGTTCTTTTTCTTTTAATCTCTCTCCCCTTCTTCATTCTAAGTGCCTTAAGCTTACTTCTTTTCTAAAATTAGAATAATTAATTAGATTTGCTTGTGTTGTTAAATTGAGTTAATTAGTTGTGTTCTTATGGTTATTGATAGTGCTAATTAGACATTTTAGAATACATTAAAATTATTCAAGCGCTAACTTGTTTTCTAGGTTAGTCCAACCTTTTCTCACATCTATTTTTAGTCTGTTACGATTTCAAATAGAAAATTTCCAAGGTTTTCAAAGATTAAAGTCTATTTCTCTATGCATTGACCCGCTTCTCACTACTTAACTATTTCCAAGTTAATTGTGAGCCGGTTATTTGAAATTGGTTACCATGAGCGTTTAACGACGTGCATCGCGTGCACATAAATTTTTTACACCGTTGCCAAGGAATTAAATTTCCAGTTTTGTTAATTTTAGAATTAGTGTGAATATTCTTTAGTTGGCATTCTTTTTCTTATCTTTGTAGGTACATTGAAAAAAAAATTCAAAAACTCAAAAATAAAATAAAAATCTTCTTCTTGGTGAGTGTGTTCCAATTTACTTTGTTCATATTTCCCTTTTAGTTAGTTTCCTTTTTAGTGGTTCTTAATTTAGGTTTCTATTAATTAAAAAAATTCAAAAAAATCCAAAAATGAAATCTTCATTGCAAGATTAGAAACCTTCCATGTTAGGCATTCATCATTTTAAGAAAGTATTAATCAATTAAGTGTCATTTCTTAGTTCATTTTCTTTTTTTGGTTGAAGATTGTGGGAGAAAGGTACATTCTTTATTCATAGCAAGTCATTCATGATTGCATAGAACCCCTTGCCTAATTTGATTGTTGCATTGCATTGCATTAAAAATACATTAAGGGCCATACCCCTAACAACATAAGGTAGGGATTTCATCACCCTTTCTTAGCCTACAAACAACTATCCTTGCATAGTCATTTCCTATACCTAATAAAAGCAAATAGAAAAGACCCTAGGGTTCACACTGTGAGTGGCCTAAATCTTAGGTTGCCTCTACTTTTGGCAACGGTATCTAAGCTAAAGATTACAAAAGTAAATGCCTAAGCGGAAAAGTGGTTACTTAATTAGGTCCCTACAAAAGTAGGGGGAACCTCCCACTACCCCACCTCTTATTTGGTCGTTAACCAACTGTGGGTGTGACTTAAGGTGGATCCCATTCAATTTATGAGAAAATTCACTTATAAGTCTAGATCAAACTTAAGTCATTAGGTTAATTTGTTTGCTAACTTATTTGCATAAAAACAAAAAGGTAAAAAAACACAAGTCCCTCTTCTCTCTCTTCGTCCTAGTATATGTAAGGTAGGAGATCTCAAAGCCCTAACCTCCTGTGAGTGCTTAAAATAAGTGTGTGATTATCATGAAAAAACTATGTTGTTTAAGTGCAAAATAAACCTATTAATAAGAAACTAAGTGATGTGATCGCCAGAAACTTTTGACATAAAAGTTCCAAAAGAAAGAGTTTGATCGCCTACCTGTTTAGATGTGGGAGATTCTTGAGCTCTTAGTTCCCCTCCTTCAGCCGGTTGAAGAAAGAGAGTCATTTCTTGTCTTTGTTCTTGTTTTGACTGTTGTTGAGTTTTTGAGAATTGTCCAGAGTCCCTGTTGTTTGCTATTGATTCCCTCCCTTTGATTCTCCTTCGTACCTTGCAGGAAATAGAAAGAAGAAGGAATAATGAGAATTCAGGTAAAAGTAGTACCCATTCCAAACAAAATTTTTAAACATGCAACTAAACAGAAAACTCACTTGTTGAGTGATCTTTTAAACCCCTTAATCAAATAGGTTTTGAAAAATGATACTAGTGTTGTGTGTGTTGCATGGAGTGATGATGAAGAATGCAAAATTAATAGAATGAAAATGCATAAATGAATTGAAAGTTTAATGATGGATGGCCCCTGGAAGCCTTGGTCTTGGATGGATGAAGAATGGATGAAGAATGGATGTCGACTTCTGGAAACAACAACACTTCAACGTTTGGACGTCGTTGCTTCGATTTCCACTCAATTATCACTTTGATATCACTTCAATCACTAACTCTGTCACCCATTCAAGAGGCAGGGTATTTATAGACTTCTTTTGCGTCCGCGGATTTACATGGAGAAATTTTGAGATTTATCCATCTTAACTAACAGATAAATATAGATTAATTCATCTTTATCAGTAATTATCTAAAACGCGTCGCCACTGAAAGACGCCTTTTACATTAATTAAGATATGGATAAACATCCGGAAGAGAAGCAGTAACAACTTAGGAACCTAAATGCGTCGTGCCGTTAAGACGTCTTTTAGCTAATTAATCAATTAATTAAAATTAAAATTTAAATATCAAAATAAGAATAAACTCTAAATGGCGTCCACACAGGTAGACGTCTTTTAGACTTCTTCATATTTTGATTGAAATTTGAGTTAAAATCAATTTAATTAATTAACTTAAATCATATATGTCTGACCCGACACTTTTTAGATAATTAACCCAAAAAATCAATAAAAACTAACCAATGATTAAATATCAGACCATTCTGAGGCATTATTATATGATATGAAATTTACTCGAAATGATGTCAAAATTAGCGTGTCTACACCTCCTAAAACCAATAGCTGAAATTAAGAGGCTGTTGCATCAAAGAAACCCACCTCGAGATCCACTAGCCGAAAATCATGATCCTCCGAAGTAAATGAAGGATTACTTCATTCCTAATCAATATCAACCTTCATCTTGCTTTCATCTTCCTCAGAATCCGGCCATTCAATTGAAATCAAATCTAGTACCATTCAAATGCTCCCATCCTTTTATGGGAATACAAATGAAGATCCCTATAAGAATCTGGATGAGTTTTTGAAAATTTGTTCCACGGTAAAGATCCAAAACTTCACTGATGATGCCCTCAAATTGACCCTCTTGCTCTTTTCAATGAAAGACAAAGCAAATATTGGTTAGGGACCATAGGTATTAGAACATGGGACGAAATGCAAAAGAAATTCCTCAAGAAGTTTCATCCTATAGGGCGAACTAATACCATGAGAAGGGCTATCACGGGTTTCACTCAAACTCCCGGGGAATTAATCTATGAATCATGGGAGAGATTGAAGGAATTGCTTAGGAAATACTCTCATTATGGGTTGTCCAAATGGTAAATTGTTCAAGTATTCTATAAGGGGCTATCTGAACAATTTCGACATATGGTGAATACCTTATGTGGGGGGACCTTTATGATGAAGAGCGAAGATGAGGCCTATGATTTATTCGAAATGCTTAGTGAGAACTCTATCAATCATGCCTCTCTCTCATCTTGTGAGAGATCTGTTGGACCCTCTAAAAGGGTCGGGATGTATGAACTTAAGACCCGAGGGGAGTCCGAACCTAAAATAGATATCAATCTGATTAACCAGACACTGGACAAGGTAGATATTTTAGCCCACAAGTTGGACCAACTCTTTGCACTTTATGGCATCGTCTTTGCAAGGGAGTGAAATGAAATGGAATGTACTGAAAAGGTGATGCCAAGGTGTGATGAGACACGCTCTCATCATCACATGATTGAAATTTTTCTCAAAATCATCGATGAAGATAGTTCAAGGAGATCAATGAAATCAATCATGTCTGGATGAGGTAGACAAGGAAATAAAATAAAGTCGATCAACCTCCACGGAGTGGGAAGTACCCCAGGTCGTAGACACTGTAGGTTTCATCATGGGGAGCGTTTGCCAGCCAATGTGGACGTGCTGCAGCCATGATGGATCTTAAAAGAAAACAAGAAATAATAGATAAAGAGTCCAATAAAGGATAGAAATCCAAGGATATCTTCAAGCGAACCTCAAAGATAATCAAGATACTCAATTCAGAATGGAATATTTCATATCATGTTGGAGTTATTTGATTTAATGGTCTGAAACTTAATCAATAATTAATTCATATCACAGTGATTTCAAAATCCTATATGATGCATGCTAGGCTAAAAGAAAAATATAAAGTCAAATAAAATATACATTAATCAAGGATAATATTGTTAAATTGTCATTAATGAGTCAAGATACCAATTCTTGTAATTCAATACTAAGCCGAAGCTCGTTTATCCACGCACCGTTTCACAAAAGTGGAACCATCATCTTCACTAATTAACAATTAAACGGCCTATCCGTGCGATTAAGAATTCTCTGGAATTATCACTGTTTTTGTTGTAGGGGAACTCAAATTCCAGTTTCATCAAAACCACAAGGTCCTTGATATACTCTAATAAATACTTATCATATAGTAAATGATGATTATGCAAATCAATTACATGGAATAATACAAGAGTAGAAATAACCGTCCTTTTAGCCACGGTTGGGACTTCATAAACTCCAACAGTGGGATCTTCTTGATATTTCCAGCTTTGCAATCATTTCTTTAATTTTCCTATACTCAAAATTCATCAGTAACATTAAAATATGGAATTTCAGAAAAATGACAGAAAGCTTGAAATGCGTCGTGTCGCGCCGACGCCCTTTACTGTATAAAATGCGGCGGTGTTCCACGACGCCTTTTCAGTCGCAGAAACAGATTCTGGCTGTCTTCAATACGTATTCCAACTCTCTTCATGCCTTGTGTCCTGTATATGACTTGAACAAACAGGTTAAGCATCTATTCAGGCTTAGCCCCTTGCCTGATTAAGTAACCGACTACTTGATCCTATCCTTGGTAGAAGGGTCAAGGGGCATGGCCTTTATCAACAAAGGTAATTGAACTATAAGCAAAAGTGCAACATACAAGCAGATGGATGCTCACTGAAAATGAAAGGAATGAAGCAGACTAGATGCAATAAGCAGATGCTAATTGAAATATTTTTGTTGTTTTGAAATACGTACTTTTTTTTTGGGGGGTTTTGACATATGTATATTTTTGGCTTTTGAAACATGTGTTTTTTTTGGCTTTTGAAATATGTACCTTTTATTGGATTTTGACATATGTATTTTTTTTTGGATTTTTGAAATATGATGTGAACTAAAAGACCAGCATGGTACTCAGATCAAAAGATCATATTCATTTATTAACTTAATTCCCAAATTATTCTTTAATAATTTAACTTAAACCCATCGTGTTTGAACTTCTGTTTCCATTCGTGATCCCATTTGATGATTTGACCCTTAGTCAATCTCGGTCGTTCCTCAAGTTTGGAGTACGCCTCCTTAGAAAGAAAGGAAGAATTGGTTTAGAAATTCCATGAGAAGGTTCCGGAGACCTAAAAAGATGTTCCTTTCTTACCTTAATATCTGTTGGGGTTCGGTCATTTTCTTTCCGGAGTATTTATCGACCTTGCGTTCCCTTTTAATTCATTTCATAGCCTTGATGTAACGTTGGTATTGTAATGGCCTTTTGATTTGATGTTTGGCTTTTGCCTTTTGCTTTGCTTTTCTTTTCTTTTCTTTGGGACGAATCTCCCCCTCTTTTTTTTATGACGGCCTCCTACTAAGATGGTGGGTATTCTTGGTAGTCTATTTTAAGCCTCATTCCGACATCATGGGCCGAGTGTGAAAACAAAATTTTGCTTTAAAACGAATGATTTGTACTTTACACTTTCAGTCAAACTTTCGATATTCCTTAGGACTTGGCATCTCTTGTTACTCACGAATCAAACGTGTCAGTGTGTGTAGTAATGGGTTTGGAATTAAATTATCCAGACTGATAAGAAAATTTGAATTTATAAATTTTCTGATTCCACTGGTCTTTGTACCATACTGATCGACTCTTTAACATAAGGGTAGTATTTCTTAATATTCAAACCGTTTCAGGGATGAGTTAGCTCTTCTCCTTCTGCATTGACCAGAAGATAAGCGTTACTAGGAAAAGCATGCGATACAACATAAGGTCCTTCCCAATTGGGTTGGAGCTTAAAACGTGGACCACCAGGTTTTACAAAAATTCTTTTGACAACCATTTCACCAACTTTAAATTTTCGTTCAATGACTTTCTTTTGATAAAAACGTGCTAGTCTATTTTGATAAACTCTTGCATGATTAACGGCTGACCATCTTCTCTCGTCTAAGAGTTCCAATTAGGTAAGGAGTGTTGAACGATGTTCATCAATAGAAAATTCCTTGTTCAATTGTACTCTTAAGGATGGTATAAGGATCTCGTATGGAACTACCGCCCCCATTCCAAATGTTAAGGAATACGGAGTCTGCCTAGTGGCCGTGCGGATTGAAGTTCGGTAGGCCCATAGAGCCTCAACCAATTTTTCTGGTCAGTCTGTGAATTTGTTAGATTTGCACGTCTTTTTGATGATTTTTATCAAAGTCTTGTTAGTTGCCTCTGCTTGGCCATTGCCTTGCGGATAATAAGGAGATGAATGATGCAATGCAATTTTGTACATGTCGCAAAGGTCCTTCAATTCTTGTGACACGAACTGCGGTCCATTGTCGGTGATGATGGTGCTTGGAATTCCAAATCTGGTGATGATGTTCCTCGTGATGAACTTGCAGACGGTTGATGCTTTGACTTCCGTGTATGCTTCAGCTTCTGCCCACTTGGTGAAGTATTCCGTTGCCGTGAGGATGAAAGACTTTTGCTTGATGCCGGAATCTGGATTACCAAGGGGTCCAATGATATCGAAAGCCCACATAGAGAAAGGCCATGGAGAGGAAACAGGATGGAGTAAAGATGCGGGAGAATGAATTTTGTCGGCGTGAAGTTGACACTTAGCACACCTACGGACATATCCTACACAATCTTCTTCCATGGTTGGCCAATAAAATCCTTGTCTGATGATCTTCTTTGCTAGCATTTGTCTATTAACATGGCCACCACAAACTCCAGCATGAGCTCCTTCCATAACCTTCCAAAGTTCATCTTCATCTAGACATCTTAGAAGAACTCCATCAAAAGTTCTTTTGTACAGTGCTCCCCCAACTAGGGTGTATCGTTGAGCAACTCTCCTGATAGCCCTTTTCTCCTCAACTGTGGCTTCTTCAGGATACGATTGATCTTCACAATATTTGGTGATTTCATAGTACCATGGCTTCTATTCATCATCCATCTCTTCTAACAGCTCCATCAACATGATTTCTCTCTTTTCCACAATATCTCCATTTCTGACTTTCTTCAACAGCTTCTCCTTAGTTCTAAAAAATGAAGGGTCTTTCACGGCGGGTGAAAGACGCCTATGAATTATGATTGATTCAGATTGCCTGCTGATTGGAAAATCAAGAGAAGATACAAGTGAGGCTAGAGCGTCAGCTAAGATGTTCTGATTCCTAGGAACATGGACGAAGATCAGTTTGGTAAAAAGCTTTGAATAAGCAGAAGTAAGTTCTTGATAAGGCTTGAGTTTGGGATCAAGGGTTCGATACTTAGTTAACACTTGTCGAAGAATCAATTGGCTATCACCCACATTCCTGAGTTTGGTAACACCATGGGAATGAGCAGCCTCGAGGCCAGCAAGGAGCGCCTCATATTCAGCTATATTATTGGTGACTGGAAAGTCAAGCTGAAAGGCTTGTGGAATGGTGATACCTTCAGGTGATAACAGAATAATGCCAATACCCTTTCCATAGGAATTCAGAGCTCCGTCAAAATGCAGAGTCCACATATCGTCTCTGATTTGGTCTATGGATATCAATTCCTCATCCGGAAACTATGATTGGACCGGATCAAAACGAGGAAGGAGATGATGAGCGAGATGTTCTGGTATAGCGTAGCCTTTGATCGCTTTCTGCTGAATGTAAGTGATATCGAATTGAGATAGAAAGCTTTGCCATCGTGCTAACCTATCGGTAAGGACAGATTTCTCCAGAAGAAACTTGTTCGGATTCATCCTAGCGATGAGATGGACTTCATGGGCTAGAAAATAATGCTTCAATTTCTGAACAACCCAAACCAATGATGTACATGTTTTCTCCATCGCTATATATCTCTGTTTCGCGGGGTTGAGAAGTTTAGAGAGATAGTAGGCTGCCCTCTCCTTTCCTTCTTCATCCTCTTGTGCTAGGACAGCCCCCACAGCATCATCCAGGACATAAATGTAAAGTATCAATGGTTTGCCTGGAGACGGTGGTTTCAAAACAGGAGGACTTGCCAAGTAATTCTTTAATCCATCGAATGTCTCCTGACACTTATCGTCCCAATCGAATTTGACTCTCGGCTTGGTAAGCTCTTGGAACGGCTTACACCTTTGTGAGTGCTGGGAGACAAAACGGCGAATAAATTGTAACCTCCCGATTAATCCTCTTAACTCCTTCAAGTTCTTGGGAGGTGGCATCTCTCTAATAGCCTTCGCCTTGTTGGGATCAATCTCAATTCCCCGTTTGCTGACAATGAACCCAAGTAATTTCCCTGAAGATACCCCGAATACACATTTCTTGTGGTTCATCTTTAACTGATACTCCCTTGATCTCTCTAACACTCTTGCCAAAACTTTGGCATGCTCTGCCTTCGTTTTAGATTTAACCAACAAATCATCCACGTACACTTCTAGATCTATGTGCATCATATCATGAAATATTGCCATCATAGCCCTCTAATAAGTGGCTCCAGCATTCTTTAATCCAAATGGCATGACGACATAGCAGTATGTTCCCCAAGGTGTAGTGAATGATATCTTTTCCTGATCTTCTTCTGCCATTTTAATCTGATTGTATCTTGAAAACCCATCCATAAACGATAAAGTCTCATAGCCAGCAGTGTTATCAATGAGTACGTCAATATGAGGCAATGGAAAATCATCTTTATGACACGCCCGGTTTAAATCTCGGAAGTCAATGCAAATGCTGACCTTCCCGTCCTTTTTCATAACTAGGACTATGCTGGCCACCCATTGTGGATAGAGGACAACTCTAATAAATTTGGCTTTATGTAATTTGTCGACCTCTTCCTTCATCTTCAAAGCCATTTGTGGGTGGAATCGCCTTAATTTCTGCTTCACCGGGCTAGCTCCATCCTTTAATGTCAATCTGTGTTCCACTAATGACGAGTCTAACCCCGGCATATCTTCATAACTCCAAGCGAAAGTGTCCTTATAATCCTTAAGTACTTGTACTATTGCCTTCTCATCTTCCTCAGAAAGATTCTTGCTGACGAGGACAACCTTACGTTCGTCTTCAGTCCCTAAATTGATTTCTTTGGTGGGCTCTTCTACGGCAGCTGAGGGTTCATCGAATCTCTTCACTCCATTGGCATATGCCTCAGCCGCATCCTCGTCATCTTCCTCATCTTCAATAATGGGGTCTTTTTCATGTATCAACTCATACACCCCATATCCATCATTGACTAATTCATCGTCCATACAGACTTCTGGCATCTGAATGGGATTTTCCAATAACTGAGGGATTAAGGAGCAAGAAAAGCATCTATTAGCTAAGTCCTGGAGGTATCTATCTGGAATCCGTCTACCCTTAGACTTTCTAGACTTCCTAACCTGATTAACTTGCCTAGAGATAGACTCCCTAACTCCACTAGACTCCCTATTCTGACCTAATGAAGATGAAGCAGAATGAAAATCATGGGATACAGATGGAAATACAGGAGAATCCTCCAGAGGGGAGGGGCAGGGTAGATTTAGAAGAGAATCTTGACCAAAAGACCCGCGCGATGGGGTATAATCAGCCAAGTAAGAGCTTTCCTCAATGAGGATCTGGGAAGAATTTGTTGCCAAATTGGCGTTTTTTTTTGGACAATAGAAGAGTTAAGCATAAAACAGGAATGAAGATGAATAGAAGGAGAATTAGATGGAGGAAGTGGCACCAAGGCCAGAGGATTAGGGGGATAATACAGCAGTATGTCCCAGATTAGATCATACATCCTCTCTAGAGCGAGAGGAGGTGATGGAATGAGGTCCCGAGGGGACAGAGTAATCATAACGGGCTGGGCCCGTGGAATGTCTTCAATAATGACCCGCGACCAAGTCGGGGTCAGGAGCAAGGTGCGAAACAAGGTGTGAAGCATGAAAACATGAGAAGGATAAGTCCCCCCCCCAAAGTAGATCCGTGGTGTAGCCAGCTTCATAGGGGTCATCTGGCTCCCCTTCATCATTCTCTTCTGACAGCAGTATCCTTTTGTCGAAAATAGCACCGGGACCTTCGATCAGCTCATCGATCTATGGCGGCCACTTGGGTTCTGCAGGATCGAGAAACAGCCTGTTCAATGCGATGTAGAGATCTCTTAAATCGAACCACATGTACCATTCACATTCAGGATCTTGGAATTTTCTCCTCTTCATAGGCCGCAGAGCCTCCAAGGACTGGTACGTGAGTAGTTCTGAGCAATGCCTAGCCAAGTCTCTCCCATATATATCATGGAGGTCAAAACACGAAGTAATGACCACCGTATTGCCATGGCTTATTACGGGCCCCTTTACAAAATGAGTGTATAGGGTCCATGTCAGGGGGTCTCGACCCACCTTGGGCGGTGTAGACATTGTCTCCCAGACTTTCTGGCCGCGTTCATTCTCTGCTTGGTGGACAATGTCCTACTTCATTTTTCTCGGCCTATAGCCCAGGCTGCTCCCAGGTGCTCCTCGGTGGTCCTTGACGGGAGTGGTCCTGCCTTGTAACTGTGTACCCAGGCCTCTTCCAGGCTGATAGCCGTTCTTCATCATTATCCTCCATCCTAGGGTACTCATGCACTTCCCCCTCTTTATGGCATTTAATGGATAAGGAGAAATAGTGGCAGTTTTCATCAGCCACTAGATAGTAAACCTATAATACCGACAGAAAATGTTGTCGGCCAGGTGAAGAAGCAGATTTGACATTCAAAGAATGAGCAGCAGCAAGGATCGGCATGCTCGTAACCTTAACGATTCGTCCTTTAAAGGGGAATTTGAGGCATTGGTGATTCGTGGAGGGAATCGCCTCGACAGTTTTTATGTAAGGACGACCCAAAATGGCGTTTAAAGAAGGGTCGATTTCCAGAATGTGAAACTCGACCTCAGCATGACTTACAGGGCCTAGCTCTACTTTCAAATAAACCATTCCCAGAGGGGAACGGGTGGAGTTATCATATGTTGTAACGGAGATGGGGCTAGGCAGCCATTTCTCCTTGGGCACACCGCACAATTCCAGGGTCTTCGGAGGTAAAACATTGATCGAAGCCCCTGTATCAACCAGGCATGCATCCACGGCCTTTTTGCAAATGTTGACCGTGATGCTCAGAGCCATGCTTCTGGCCGTCGGCGGTGCTAGTTCCGATGTATGAAATGAAATGGAGGGTTGATCCCCCTGAAGAACTAATAGTGCTGCAATCTTTTCCACCGGCACGTCCTCGTTGACCATCACCTTCTGCAGATATTCCATCAGAGCTTCTTGATGAGTCTTCGATCTTTTAATCATTCAAGCACGGAGATCCGTGCCGGTGTCCGGTCAAGGTGCTTCAACAAATCATATTGAGTGCCTGGTGCACTCTCTTCATCGTGTGCTTCCTCTGTCGGCTGTGATGGGCCGTCTCTAACTGTTGACTGAGGAAAGACTTTGTTGAAGATCCTTCCACTCCGGAGCGCATGTTCCTCAGCCGTGGAAGGTCCGGGTGATACTTTGAGTACCGCAGGGTTGGATGGTGCGGATGGTGCGGGGTGTAGGTATATAGGTAATGACGTGGGGTTAGTCGGTGGTGGCATGGTGCGGATTAAAGGCCTAGATGGTTGGATAGTAGACGAAGTGGGGAATGACATGCGTAATAGCGGTTTATAAGGTTGGATGGTATCTGGGTAAGCGGTAATGGTAGCGGGTGAAGTAGGGAATGGTACACATAGTAGTGGTCTGGATGGTAGGAGGGGTGCGTAGTTGTTTTGCGGTGGGTTATTTAGTGGAGGCGTGGTGGCGTGGGGTGTAATGGGCTTGAGGAAAGCGGGTGTTGGTAATGGGTTAGCGGGTGCAGGTGAGTGATATGCGGGTGTTGGTATAGGGGTAATGGTAATGGGCTGTGGTTTGGGTATGTGGATGGTGCGGCGTGGTGGTTGTTCTGCAGTACTCGGAATGTGACCCGTTGAATAAATAGATGAAGAGTCCTCTATTCTCCACTGTTGCCCGCGGTTAGCTACAGACCGGCTATTTTTCAGAATAGGGGCAACTTGATTTTGGTTTTGATGCTCCGGAAGCAGGTTCTACACTATGCCCATGTTCGGTGGTGGTGCTGCTTGTGCTGGTGCTCTCACTTGCTGCTGCTGCTGCTGCTGTGGTGGTCTTCTTGCTTTTAAGGCTGATATGTATTTTTTCATTTCTTCCCAGTCTATGCCGCCCTGCTCGTTGAGATCATGAATATAATCTCTAAATTGAAAGCAGGTGTCAATAGTATGTCCAGGTTGCCTATGGAAATAGCAATACCTAGACGTATTGGCATTCTGGGGTCAAATCGCCTTTTCACTTGGCAGGACTAAGGCATTAGCTGCCATTAGAGCACTAAAAATGTCTGCCAAAGACTCTGGGAGGACCGGGTATTCTGCCCTCTTCGGGCCTAGAGGTCTTCTCTGCTGATTGTAGTCAGTAGGAGGAGGGACATTATGATATGCCAGCGGTGCGCGCGGCTGATACTGCTGTTGTTGCTGATACTGCTGTTGTTGTGGTGGCTGGTACTGCAATTGCCGTTGCGGCGGCTGCTGTGGCTGTGGCTGTTGCTGTTGCTGTTGCTGGCTCGACTGTTGAGGCCGCTGATATTGGGGCTGCTGATATTGAGGGTTCGGCTGCTGCCTGTACCCCTGCTGGTTCGACTGCGGTGGCCTCTGGTACTGCTGCTGTTGACTCCTCACAAACTAGGGCGAATTGTTGTTCATACTACTGATTTGCTCATGAGAGAGCGTGCCCTCAGTATTTGGACCTGTGCTGGTAGAATTTGGCGCTGCAGGCTTCCGAGGTGGAGGCCTGCTAGGTCTGTGAGGATCAAAGACGCTAGAGAACGTAGCGTCCTTAAAGGCATTCTAACAGTACCGCGCTCTTTCATAAAGCTCTACCATGCTGGTCAGATTGTTCAGGGAGAGGACTAATTTGAACTGGGGCATGACATTGGAAATCAACATCTTCACTTGCTCCGACTCGGACAAGTGATCTTTCACTTTCTCGGCCAAGCCCCGCCATCTGTCGGCAAAACTGACGAACTCCTCATCGGGCTTCATCTTTTCTGCTATTAGGTCAGTAATGGACAAGGAGGGGGCAACTCTGTCCTGGTATCGTTGAGTGAATTTTCGGGAAACGATACCATAGTCCTCTACTTCGGAGGGTTCTAAGGAAAAGAACCACTCGAGGGTTGGTCCCTCTAAAGAACTCCTGAACAAAAAGGCCAACGACCTCTTGTCGTTTTGCCAGAAGGATGATTCGTATATGAACTCCTTCAAGTGGGTGAAGGGGTTACCAGTACCGTTATACTTTCGATATACTGGCATCTCAGAGGGTGGCAGGTGGAACACTGGCATACTTGGTAAATTGATCTCTGGTGCAACTTTGACCCCCATCATCTTCTGGAGGTTGTTGAATTGTTCGTCCATGCACTCCATTTTAGCCAGCAACGCTTGCGTGGTCGGATCAACTTGGGGAGGAGGAGGAGGTGGAGGTACTTGATAGGCCTATTGCCTAGAGTACGTCGGACAAGGAGGACAGTAAAGAGGAGGTCCGGTAGAGCTTCCGCCATGCCCGAGGGCATTTTGTTAAGCCGGTGTCAGCGGTCTGGCCGGTTGCCTGGAAGATGAAAGTTGCGGCCTAGCTGACCGAGAAGTGATATGGAGGCCTTCCATGGCCTGATGAATGTAGGGAAGATGATGAGGAGGTTGCTGAGGGATGGCAGGGGGAGCCGCAGGGTTCGGCTCGGCAGACTGCATGGGCGTCTTCCCCTTTAGAATGGACTGGATCGCCTTGAACTGCTGAGGATCCAGGCGGGAGGCAAGAACTCCCAAAGCATTTACAAGATCCGAGGGATTAGAGGATGAGGGATGATCATGATTCATGTCCCCCTCGAAGACAGGGTTGGTAACCGCATGCACATGCGGGGGAGGATCAAGATATTGATCATGAGGATGATAAAGAGGGGTTGAGACATTCCCCTCATGTCGAGTTGGAATAGGAAGAGAATTACGGGAGGCATCAGCATCTCTCCCGCTCTCGAAATGGTAATCAAAATTGCGAGGGGCATTAGCATCTCCCTCGTAGTTGATCATGGCATCTGGAGCCACGCTCAAGTCCCTGCCTGATCGGAGCAGCATGATATTAGATTTTTTTTCAGAGATTGACAAACAAGTTGTACAGAGATTTAAACAAACAAGTGGATGTTTAACGTGATTTTAGGATTCCTTGTTGGGTTATTTGGATTTAATTAAACCACAAATTCGCTCAAGGGATGGGATCCTAATTTCAGTTCAATGTCCACCGTTATATTCTATGGCTTTCTCTCACAACGTTTATGGAAATCTAACCGGGACTTCAACTGGTACAACCAGCCCGATGATCAAAGAGGAATACCTTGATTTTGGGGACTTACGGAGGTCTTTAACGCCAACTACTCTAGTCTGATCGAGGGACCGACCCAATCAAAGAGAGTTGAAGACGTAAAGAAGAGTGTTCCTAAGAAGAGGAGGGTGTTAGCCTCAATGCGTATGACATGTAGTCTGGATGGCTTCTAATGCCTGGATGGCTTCTAATGCTTAATATATAATGGTAATAGCACACAAATCACAAAAATCTGAGAACTGAAGAAGAAATAAGAAACTGCCTGAATCGCGTCGCTTCTGGTCGACGCTATTCAAACAGAGCCTTAATTTTTTCGCAGAAGCTCAGATAGCAGACAACAGAGAAAAGAGACTGAAAAGCGCCTGGGTGTGACGACGCAGTTTGAAATGCGTCGCTGTTCCTGGACGCTTTTCAAGTCGCAGATGTAGTTTTCCAGGAGGAATTTCTGGATTGATTCCCCCTCAAACAAGATAAAAACGATAAATAATCAGCTCATGCAAAAGATTTTTTGTTTCAAGTTTTAACAGGATGATTTTATCAACTAAACAACTAAGATATCAGTCAATCACACAACATTTCATCACAAAAACAACTTTTCAACTAATCAACGGGGAGAGCAAGATCTTGCCGCAAGGGTGTGCACGTGGTGCACGTAGGAATAACAACTAAATTAAAAACTCACCAATTGGTGAGGGCATGTCGAAAGACACAGATGGTGCACCGTAGGTGCCCGATTAATAACAACAAGAACAAAGAACTAAAAGATGGCGAGACCATGTCCCACCGTGATCGCCAAAAAAGTTGTGAGTGCTTAAAATAAGTGTGTGATTATCATGAAAAAACTATGTTGTTTAAGTGCAAAATAAACCTATTAAAAAGAAACTAAGTGATGTGATCGTCAGAAACTTTTGACTTAAAAGTTCCAAAAGAAAGAGTTTGATCGCCTACATGTTTGGATGTGGGAGATTCTTGAGCTCTTGGTTCCCCTCCTTCAGCCGACTGAAGAAAGAGAGCAATTTCTTGTCTTTGTTCTTGCTTTGACTGTTGTTGAGTTTTTGAGGATCGTCCAGAGTCCTTGTTGTTTGCTATTGATTCCCTCCCTTTGATTCTCCTTCGTACCTTGCAGGAAATAGAAAGAAGAAGGAATAATGAGAATTCAGGCAAAAGTAGTATCCATTCCAAAGAAAGTTTTTAAACATGCAACTAAACAGAAAACTCACTTGTTGAGTGGTCTTTTAAACCCCTTAATCAAATAGGTTTTGAAAAATGATGCTAGTGTTGTGTGTGTTGCATAGTGTGATGATGAAGAATGCAAAATTAATGGAGTGAAAATGTAGAAATGAATTGAAAGTTTAATGATGGATGGCCCCTGGAAGCCTTGGTCTTGGATGGATGAAGAATGGATGTCGACTTCTGGAAACAACAGCACTTCAACGTTTGGACGTCGTTGCTTCGATTTCCACTCAATTATCACTTTGATATCACTTCAATCACTAACTATGTCACCCATTCAAGAGGCAGGGTATTTATAGACTTCTTTTGCGTCCGCGGATTTACATGGAGAAATTTTGAGATTTATCCATCTTAACTAACAGATAAATACAGATTAATTCATCTTTATCAGTAATTATCTAAAACACGTCGTCACTGAAAGACGCCTTTTACATTAATTAAGATAAGGATAAACATCCGGAAGAAAAGCAGTAACAACTTAGGAACCTAAAATGCGTCGTGCCGTTAAGACGTCTTTTAGCTAATTAATCAATTAATTAAAATTCAAATTTAAATATCAAAATAAGAATAAACTCTAAATGGCATCCACACAGGTAGACGTCTTTTAGACTTCTTCATATTTTGATTGAAATTTGAGTTAAAATCAATTTAATTAATTAACTTAAATCATATCTGTCCGACCCGACACTTTTTAGATAATTAACCCAAAAAATCAATAAAAACTAACCAATGATTAAATATCAGACCATTCTGAGGCATTATTATATGATATGAAATTTACTCGAAATGATGTCAAAATTAGCGTGTCTACACCTCCTAAAACCAATAGCTGAAATTAAGAGGCTGTTGCATCAAAGAAACCCACCTCGAGATCCACTAGCCGAAAATCATGATCCTCCGAAGTAAATGAAGGATTACTTCATTCCTAATCAATATCAACCTTCATCTTGCTTTCATCTTCCTCAGAATCCGGCCATTCAATTGAAATCAAATCTAGTACCATTCAAATGCTCCCATCCTTTTATGGGAACACAAATGAAGATCCCTATAAGAATCTGGATGAGTTTTTGAAAATTTGTTCCACGGTAAAGATCCAAAACTTCACTGATGATGCCCTCAAATTGACCATCTTCCTCTTTTCAATGAAAGACAAAGCAAATATTGGTTAGGGACCATAGGTATTAGAACGTGGAACGAAATGCAAAAGAAATTCCTCAAGAAGTTTCATCCTATAGGGCGAACTAATACCATGAGAAGGGCTATCACGGGTTTCACTCAAACTCCCGGGGAATTAATCTATGAATCATGGGAGAGATTGAAGGAATTGCTTAGGAAATACTCTCATTATGGGTTGTCCAAATGGTAAATTGTTCAAGTATTCTATAAGGGGCTATCTGAACAATTTCGACATATGGTGAATACCTTATGTGGGGGGACCTTTATGATGAAGAGCGAAGATGAGGCCTATGATTTATTCGAAATGCTTAGTGAGAACTCTATCAATCATGCCTCTCTCTCATCTTGTGAGAGATCTGTTGGACCCTCTAAAAGGGTCGGGATGTATGAACTTAAGACCCGAGGGGAGTCCGAACCTAAAATAGATATCAATCTGATTAACCAGAAACTGGACAAGGTAGATATTTTAGCCCACAAGTTGGACCAACTCTTTGACCTGAATAAACAAGAACCTACCTACCAACTACCATCAAGTCCATACTCGGGCCCATCTTTCATCCCTCAAGACATTTGCACTTTATGTGCAAGCCCGGCCCACCAGGTGACCGAATGCCCAACTGCACAACTCCCACCATTCATCCAAAAGCAAGTATAAGCTGCACAAGGGTTGTTCAAGTCCGGTAATGATCTATTCTCTAATACATATAACCTCGAGTAGAGAAAAATCAACAAGCTCCACCACAAATGGCCAATCCCTTCATTCATCAAGCCCAAAAGCCACCCATGCAGAATTCATTTCAAAACCAACCCAATTTCTATGGGAATGCTTATCCTAGGGGACCATGGGCCCAATTCTCTCAAAAAGGCCCATTACCAACCCTTCCAACCAAGTCAACCAGCTTAGTATCCTCCTCCTCCGCCCACTTACCAGCTACCTCCTCAGCCCAACTACGATGAGAAGTTCACACAACTCCAACAACTCATCTTGACCCAACAACAGTCCATTTCCAAGTTAGATAGTTGAATCAACCATGAGGAGAGAAGTGGGCCAACTTCCTAGCCCATAGCCAATCCAAGGAATCAACCTACGAGTTTCCCACCTCAGTTGGACCTTTTAGCTCAACCCAGCCCATCAACACAACCCAAAGGGCCACAATTCAAAAATGAGAAAGCTATTTCGTCCCTAAGGAGTGGTAAGACCTTAGATGATGCACACAAAGGTTAAGGAGGTAATAGAAAGCTCAACCAATGGGGCCCATGACGCCAAAAGTGAGAGTGAGGCGGAGCCCAATATGGAGAACTTGGGGGGGTCCCAAAGGGAAAGGAAAATTAGATGAACCCAAGTTCATACCAACCAAAGGTGCCTTTTCCAAATGCCTTAGTAGCCAAGCTCAATAACAGGAAGAAGCCGGCCCAAAATGAAGAGTTAATCGACTTGTTCAAGCAAGTTCAAATCAATATTCCACTCCTTGATGCCATTAAACATGTGCCGGATTATGCAAAATCTCTTAAGGAATTGTGCACGCCGAGAAGAGAACCTACAATGGCCACTAAAAAAGTTACTCTCTCGGAGGACGTGAGTGCAATTGTGATGAATCATCTCCCCAAAAAAGCTGAAGGACCCCGGGACACCATTGATCTCATATGACATAGGTGGATTCACGCTTGATAGAGTATTATTGGACTTAGGTGCTAGTGTGAACCTATTGCCAATATCCATCTATGAAAAATTTGATATTAGGAAACTTAAGCCCACGTCCATCATCTTACAATTAGCTGATAGGTCTGTTAAAACTCCACTGGGACTTATAGTAGATGTCATTGTAAAAGTTCATGATTGCTATTTCCCCGTAGATTTCCTCATTCTTGATATGACCTCACTTGAAGAGCTCATTCATACTTCGATCATTCTAGGACGTCTATTCTTAGCCCCCGCCAAAGCTAACATTAATTGTGAAACTGGTATAATGGACATATATTTTAGGGTCAAAAGGTCAAGATCAATGTGTTCAAAGCATCACAATATTCGGACCATGATGGAGAGTGCCATACAATTGACATTTTAGAAGATTTAATTGAAGAGGGTCCGGTTCTTACACATGATCTTTTAGAGGAAGCTAGTGCTCTATAAGTTTCTCCCCACCTCTTAACATCTTGGCCAAAGGTTGAACCTCTGCCTGCCTTATAGTTTAAGCCCGCTCTGCCATCTCTTGAAGACCCTCCTACACTCAAACGCAAGCTATTACCTAATTCCCTCAAATATGCCTTTTTGGGTGCGGCCAGGGGTGAGCAGCAGCTTGACCTGCTTAGCCCAT
This sequence comes from Zantedeschia hybrid cultivar, assembly GCA_030544215.1. Classification (NCBI taxonomy): domain Eukaryota; kingdom Viridiplantae; phylum Streptophyta; class Magnoliopsida; order Alismatales; family Araceae; genus Zantedeschia; species Zantedeschia hybrid cultivar. Next base: position 27,739,688 of record JARZZO010000003.1, on the reverse strand, counting down.
TTGCTATATTTTATATTAACAATGTAATTTTTTCATAAAAACCCCCGATACAAATATAAAACCCACTTTTAATGGTGGTAGAGTTCCTTGAAGTTTTTATAGATGATGTTTCTATATTTGGAGACTCTTTTGAGAATTGCTTAGAGAATCTCAAGCAAGTGCTTGCTCAATGTATGGAGACTAATCTAGTACTTAGCTGGGAAAAGAGCCATTTCATGGTTCGTAAAGGCATTGTTTTAGGCCATCTTAGAAGGGGATAGAGGTAGGAAAAGAGCCATTTCATGGTTCGTAAAGGCATTGTTTTAGGCCATCTTAGAAGGGGATAGAGGTAGACAAGGCAAAGATTGATCTCATATCTAACATTCCTCCTCCCATCTCTGTCAAACAAATCTACTCATTTCTTGGCCATACTGATTTCTATCACTGATTCATTTAAAACTTCTCTCAAATTGCTCGACCTTTAACCCTTCCCCTCGCCAAAGATGTCCCATTCTATCTGGATGAACCATGCTTAGAGGCATTTAACTCTTTTCAAGAGGCTCTGACCAAATTTCCTATTCTTCAATCGTTTGACTGGTATCTACCTTTCGAAATCATGTGCAATGCCTCTGATTATGCTCTAAGTGCACGGTTGGGACAACGGATCAATAAGCACCACATAGTGATTTACTATAGAAGTCGCACCCTTGCTTTTGCTTAAATGAATTACACCACCACGGAGAAGGAGTTCTTAGCTGTGGTTTTTGCCCTAGAAAAATTTCAATCCTATCTTTTAGGGGCAAAAGTCATCATTTATTCTGATCACTCGGCTCTGAAATACCTGTTGACCAAGAAGGATGCAAAACCTAGACTCATCAGATAGATCTTACTGCTTTAAGAATTTGATTTGGAGATTCGGGATAAGAAGGGCTCTGAGAATGTGATAGTTGACCATGTCTCCCAAATTCTCATTTCTGAAAACCAATGAAAGATTCATTTCCTGATGAACATATCTTGGCCATCTCTCAGACTGCACCACCGTGGTATGCACATATTGTAAACTATAAGGTGGCCAACAAACTTCGTAAAGGGTGGACTAAAAGAGAGAAGGACAAATTCTTCTCTCAAGAGAAGCATTTTATCTGGGAAGACCCGAACTCTTCAAAATCTGTCCTGATCAAATCATTCAACATTGTATCCCTAAAGAAGAACAACAAAGCGTGCAGAACTTCTGCCACAATATTACTTGTGGGGGTTATTTCTCAAAAAAGAAAATTTCAGCCAAGGTCCCGCAAAGGGGATTTTACTAGCCTACACTTTTTAAGAATGCATATGAGTTCAACAAAACTTGCATAAAATGCCAAGCTGTAGGAAACATGGCAAGAAGGGACATGATGCCACTCAACTCGATTCTAGTGGTTGGAGTTTTTGATGTTTGGGAGATAGATTTTATGGGCCCTTTTCCACCATCTTTTAGATACGAGTATATCATGGTGGCGATGGATTTTGTTTCCAAGTAGATTGAAGCAGTAACCACCTGAACTAATGATCATAAAGTGGTCATGAAATTTGTCCGAAAAAACATATTCTCTAGATTCGGGTGGCCTAAAGCTATCATTAGTGATGGGGGCTCACATTTCACTCATTCTTAATTTCAATTCTTACTTAAGAGATATGGGATTACTTACAAGCTTGCTACCCTATATCATCCCCAAACTAGTGGCCAGGTAGAAGTATCCAATAGAGAGATCAAAAGAATTTTGCAAAAGTCTATTAGGCCTGACATGAAAGACTAGTCTAAAAGATTAGATGATGCATTATGGGCCTATCAGACTGCCCACAAAACCCTATTCGTATGTTCCCTTATAAGTTGGTTTTTGGAAAAGCCTATCACCTTCCTGTGGAATTAGAACGTAGGGTATATTGGATCATCAAACAAGTCAATCTTGACTTAGCCCAAGTTGGTTCCCACAGAACCTTACAGCTGAGTGACCTAGATGAATTGCGCAATGAAGTCTATGAAAATTCCAAGATCTATAAAGCCAAGACTAAAGCCTTCTATGAGAAACATATTGTGAGGAAATCCTTCCATCCCAATCAAAAACTTTCGCTCTTTAACTCTACGCTGCACTTATTTCTAGGGAAATTGAAATCAAGGTGGGATGGGCCATTCCTTATTATTAAAACTTTTGACCATGGCGTTGTCAAAATCATGGATCCCAAAAATGACAAACATTCACTGTTAATGGTCAACGTTTAAAACTTTTTGTTGAAAACCTTCAGAATTGTCCACTAGAGTCCATGGAGCTGAGTGATCCGCAATTAATGTTCTTCCGTCTGACTGAAAACGTTAAACTTAGCACTTGTTAGGAGACAACCCAGCATTTTAAGATCATATTTTGATTTCTTTATTTTCTTTTTAGGTCTTCATGTAGCAACCAACTCTGGTAAAGTAATCCTCATTGCCCCAAGTTGTATCTATCCTTTCGAGCCTTCTTTTGGCTATAATTCTTTTATATCTTCTATGCTATTGAGGACAATGTCATTTAAGTTAGGGGACCGACCATCGTAAATTTCGATAAAATCTTTTGAAAAAAACTAGTATTTTTCACTATTAAAAATGCCCAAATTTCAAAACTTCTTTTTCACAACCCTACTTAAGCTTTCATGAAATTATGCTTCATTGAGGGAATCCTAAATAAATCAGTTTTGTGTTAGTTAGCTAGATAAAGTCTTAAAAGTTCATAATATCCCCTTCCGTAAGGAGTCATGGCAGGAATGATTTTCACACACATACGGCAACTTAGGGTGAGTGGACCTTGAAAGTGTAGAATTGCTAGAGTTAACCTAAAGGGTAGGACTACCTATTCTGTTTTTTTTAATCTTTGGGTTGAATAAAAGGAAGGTTAAGATTCGTAATAGGGACCAACCCACTCAGCACTCTAAGAAGGCGGTCATTTAAAACGTGACAGTTCTAAACATGTAAACTAAATGTCATATAATAAAAATATTTCAAAAGAGCCAAAGGAAGGCAGGTGGCAAAAGGTATGCACCTCCCCTCAGACAAATTAAAGAGAGTAGCAAAAAGTATGTACACTCAAAGGCAATAAAAAATTCGTGTTAAATGAAAAGTCCCTCGTACTAGAAATAAGACCAAGTCCTGAAAAGTGCTGATTCGGGGCGAGAGCTGAAAAGTGATCCTTTAACTAATCGAAAAACTCCTTTCTTTCTCTTATCTTCTCCATGTAGTTTTACCCAAAGGGTTAGCAAAGGTGAGGATATACTATGAAGGATGAAAATAAGTTCTAAACATGCCAACTTTCATGCACGGTCACTTGTCGCGACCTCCAGCGTAGTGAGGAAAATGAAAACCTTAGGTTAACTAACTAGCTACCATTTAATTGTTTATGACAGATAACTTTAAATGTAGCTTGATAATTCGTTGTGGTCCTAATTTTTCATCGCTTGCATTGTTAAGCGACTAGCAATGAGTAAGTTTGGGGTGTGATAAATATATTTTTTGAGCATTAAAAAGGTAAATGCATGTGTTGCACTCATGGTTTTATGTTCAAAACTATATGAAATGATAGATCATTTTGTGCTACTTCTAACGATACTAATTTTGTTGAATTCTGATTTAGAATCATCGTCATTTCATGTAAAAAACTAAGTGTAGGGCATTTGTAATTTTTCGACAAAGTTGAAATGGATAATAATTTTATTTGGGCATAATTGTGATTTTATTCACCATAGAAATCTAATTTAAATTTATTTTGTGTAGACATGACATGAAAAGTATGTGGCTCAGTTGGCTAATTCACCTGGCACTTATGGGAAGGACCATAATTCAAACCTCAGTAAAAATATCCTTATTTTTGCAAAAAGAATAAAGAAATAGGCAAAAGGACATTTACTACCCTGAAAAGGGCTGCCCTAACTCCTCCCCCAAAAACTCTATAGAGTAGCCACCGCCTCCCTTCTCTCTTTCCTTTTTTTTTTTTTTTTTCTCTCTCTCTCTCTCTCTCCTACTTATTTTAAAAAGTCTCATCCTATTTAAAAACATCCTTCTTCCGTTTCCTCTCTCCTACTTCTTGTTTTTTCTCTCTTCCTCTCGGTTCTCTCTTTCTCCCCCACCGAACTCCCTCTCTCTCGGTTCTCTCTCTCTCTTTTCTCTCTAACTTTTTTTCCTCTCTACATACTGTGTTTTCTCTCTGTCTCTCTCCTCCTTTATCTCCCTCTCTCTCCTTCTCCCCGATCTCTATCTCTCTCGTCCATTCGCCCCGTCTGACGCCGTAGGCCACGTGGCAACCCCAGGAAGCACGCGGGGCACGAGCATCATCGCTCGTGCCCACGTGAGCGGGAGAAGCCCCGCGCGCCGCCTCCACGCGTCCGCACTCCTCTTCCCCGCCACTACCACGCAGCAGCCTCCCGCCCAGCACTGCCATGTGTCAACCCGGCCGTTCCCCGCTCCACTGCACCGCCTCCGCCTGAAGTGCCAGCCATGCGCCCGTATAGTGGCCAAACCCGCCTACTACCTACGCCCATGGACCAGTGTGCCCTCCACGTGCCGCCTGCCATGCCCGATGCTGTGCACCACCACCATTGTGCCAGCACCCTCTGAAGCTCTGCATTGCACCTGTGGCTACTCTGCCACATTGTTTATTTTATTTATTTATTTATTTATTTATTGTTAACTTTTGAATCATTAGTTTATTTTCTTGATTAGTTTGTAATTTAGATTTTTTTTTCCTTTTCAAAGAATATGTATACTCTTTACAATTTAGAAAATAAAGTGCAATCATCATATTTTAACTCTTGTTCTTTTTCTTTTAATTTCTCTTCCCTTCTTCATTCTAAGTGCCTTACTCTTACTTCTTTTCTGAAATCAGAATAATTAATTAGATTTGCATGCATTACTAAATTGAGTGAATTAGTTGTGTTCTTATGGTTATTGATAGTGCTAATTAGACATTTTAGATTACATTAAAATTCTTCAAGTGCTTAACTTGTTTTCTAGGTTAGTCCAACCTTTTTTCACATCCATTTTTAGTCTTTTAAGATTTCAAATAGAAAATTTCCAAGGTTTTCAAATATTAAATGTCCATTTCTTCGTGGATCGACCCGGTTCTCACCACTTAACTATTTCCAAATTAATTGTGAGTCCGATTTTCTAAAGTTGGTTACCGTGAATGTTTAATGATGTGCATCGTGTACACATCATCATCCTTCTCCTCTCTCTCTCTCTCGTAAACATCCCCCTTGGACAAGGCTGCCCCTTTCCTCTCTCTCTTTTGCCTTCGCTCTTGCAAGGACTAAGGCACCGCTTGCATGCCGCAGGCACCCATGACAAGAATAAGGGAAAGGGATCAAGCAGATCCCTCTGAAGATGAAGTGAGGACGATCCCTCAATAGGAGATCTGTGTGGATATCGTTAGCGGCGAAGCACGGATGCGGCTAGTGGCATCGCTCAGATGGAATCAAGCTTCGGTCGCAGATTTGACTCCGTACAAGATGAAGAATTGTTCTTCCCTCCTTCTAATTCTAAAAAAAGGATAAAGATATCACGGGGAATTTTTAATTTCCACTATGTAATCGTTTGGAAATATATTGTTCGTTCTCCTAGTGCTATTCTTACACATAGTAGGCAAAATTACACGAGAGAAGAAACTCCTTAATTGATTGAAAAAGGAGAATAAGGTTACTAATATTCCTGCTTCCAAATTCATCCTAGCCTTTGGGTTTATATAGAAGGTGCATGGTAGATTCCCTATTCAAAGTTTTGGAAGCTTAAAATGCAATGCCAACAAATACACACCCTTTGAAGTTTCTAAATCTCATAAAATACAACTAGACTCCCTTTCCTACTCTAAAAGTAGGAAGTTACAAATAGATCCATCCCCCTCTCTTGATTATTACTAATGTCTACTCAAATTGATCCTCAAGCATACTTAGTAATAAAGTAGTAATAACTCCTGTATCTTTTATTTCTTCATTTGGTCATTAGACTTTCCAATCCATGACTGTATAATCCTCCCCTGGTTGAACAAAACTTGTTCTTGAGTTTACTTCCTCATTTTCCTAATAATGTTGCAGATTTGAGATATTGAGGATATATGAAAGGCTAGAATCCCTAGTGATCTCTATTTTATAAGTGTTATCTCCAATCCTTTCTACTTATGCATAGAGAGAACCATTTGCTCAATCTTGGAGTTGTCGGTTTATGTTTAGGAAAATGCTCCTTTTGAGGATGCACCTAGACAATGTCTTTAACTTTTATGGATAAACGATGTTGATATACTTGAGATTAACCTTTTTACTTTGATGTGAACTTGTTCATGGAGTCTTTGGGTTTATTTGGCATGCTTTTCTGCATCCTCACAAAAATGAACAAAGGTAGGGAAAGCAACCAAGCTTAATGGTCCATTTAGATAAGCCCTATAAGAAGCTTCAAATGGATTTGTTCTTGTAGTGTAGCCCTTTGAATGAATTATTGGCTAATTTAGCTTGAGGTAAGATGAGATCCCATTGCCTCTTGATTTTCCCTACATAACTCCTTAAGAGGTCTCCAAAAATATAATCCAGTAATTTTTTTTGGCTATTAGTTCAGACGTGAAAAGAGGAACCATTTGTTGCAAGTTTATCCATTGTGCTTTCCAAGAATGTCCATACTGCTATGGAGCTTGACAATTTCTGCAACATAGAGGTTTGTCACCCTTGATGCATCATATGTCTTGTCACATGGAACAAATCGTGCCATTTTGAAAAAAACTGATCAACAACTAGCATGAATGAACCTTTGCCACATTGAGCTTTTGAAAGGCCAATAACGAAGTCTTGGCTTATATCCTCCTATGGTGCATTTGGAATGGGAAAATGGTTTACAGATTTAGTATTTTGAACTCTATTCTTTTTGCTATTGTGTGACTAATAATTGCTCTATTATGGACCAAAAAAATTAATAGGTTCATGTTACCTATATTATATTTCCATTTTCACTTCATTATCATAAACTTGTTAACATCTTTCACAATTCTTATTTCATGTGGACTTAGTGGTCAGGTTTAACTGGAAATGATCATGATATTGGCAGAGATTGAATGATGAAAATGGTATCTTTGATTTTGCTAATATGCACTCTTCAATTTGTATTCACATGGATGATTCCCTCACTAATAAATACACATGTAACTCTTGCATTCTATATGTTCCATAAGTTGGCGTATTTTGCCTTAAATTCAACTCTCACCAAAGAACACTTCTTCAAGTTTACCCATTCCACCGAATTCATTCTACAATATATGTCGATAATCAAAGACAAGAATGTATATTCTTCATATATAAAGAAATAAATAGACTTTTAGGGGAGCCTACAATATCAAGTTTTCTGATAGGAAATATCAATTTCCCAACTAACTTTCAAAGTTTTGTAAACACACATAAAGTTAGTTGAAAAGATAGTTCCTATATATTCAAAAAGTAACCCTTTTTCGGAGTTTACTTTCCCACCCCTCCATATGGGAAAATATTTTTCATAATTTTATTTTCTTATATTCTTTACTTTCGATCAAAAAACACTAATCTGATTATCCACTCTTCAAGAAAATATTGAGAGCACAAATGCCTCTTTACTATGTTATTATACTGTAAATTAGTCATAAATTAATTTCGTACAAGGTCATTTGCTCTTTGCTTGTATTCAAGTACGAACATGTAGCAAATGAAAGATTTGTAGTAAAGATATTGATGATTATCCTTAGTTTAGAAGAAGATCGTTATGAGGTTCAAGTAACTAAAATAGTCCTGGCCAAAAAGAAAAAGAAAAAAAGTAACTAAAATAGTTTAAAGGAGCTCAGTCTCCCCAGTATTATCATATAACATGCTACTACCGACCCTCTCAGCTCTCACCAGTAAGTAAGAGGCCGCGGGCAGCAAAGAGAAGCCAAATGAGTTGTTGCACCATCACAATTACTTGTTGCATGAGGAAACAGTGCGCCAATTGGAAACGGAAATTAACCACCGCAGGGAAGGCATCTGCTTCTTGCAATCTTTCGGTTTCGCCATTGCAGCGAGACAAGAAGCCTCTGACGAACTTTAACGCAGGCCTCATCACCACCTCCTCCCACGCATCCTTACCTACGTCGCCGCACCTCCTGAACGCCTCCATGGCGTCTGAAAGAAAAAGATGGGAAGGTTGGGGAGGAAGCTCCGATGGCTAACCAAAGAGTTCTTCAAGGTGATCTCTCTGTTTCTCACACTTGTTGTGTTGTGTTCTTGGAGGGCAGGGAACCCTCCTATTAATAGAGGGGTTTCTTATCCTTAATCCAAGGCTAATGGATTAAGGATAAGAAACCCCTCTATTAATAGAGGGGCATTCAAATGATTCAAGTCCATGGAGACTCAATGTTGATTATATACCAAGTCCAAGGAATATATGATATCAAAAACCCCGAGTTGATTTCTTATCACAAAAGGGCCCTCAAGTTGATACAAACATTCTATTTCTTTGAAATCAACCACATCAACCGCAGTGCAAATGCTTAAACTGATGCTCTGGCTCTACCGCCAGAGGGGTCCTTTGGAATATGGGTCAAGAACAGAAGATTGTTACCAACTGTGTTAGAAGAAGAAACAGAAATGCAAACAGAAGTATGTGCAGTGGAAGAAGCCGATAAGCCTGATTGGAGGGAAATGCTTCTCGACTGGTTCAAGCATAAAATATTTTCAAGCACCCGAATCAAACATGCTAAACTGATCTGTATTAAGGATTCATATGAATACAGAGGGGACACTCTCTTTCGAGTCACATATGATGGCAAAAGAAAGGTTCTCCTCAGATGCCTATCACCAAAAGAGATAGCTGAAGCCTTGAGGGAAATACATGTCGGGGTCTGTGGTGCTCACCAGTCTAGTCCCATGATGAGAAATTAACTCAAACAATTGGGCTACTACTGGCCCACAATGTTCGATGATTGTGCGCAATATGCCAAATCATGTCACAAATGCCAGGAACATAGCCCAATTCCAAGAAAACCTCCGGTAACCTTGCACCCTACAACACCATCATGGCCTTTTGCCGAATGGGGCATGGACGTTGTCGGTCCATTCATACCCTCTTCAAGAGGTGCTAAATATATTTTGGCCGCCATGGATTATTTTTCCAGATGGGCCGAAGCAGTAGCATTAAAAGAAGTCACCGGGGCAGCCGTTAAAAGGTTCCTCCACCAAAATATGTTGTTCCGATATGGTGCACCCAGTCGGATCATCTCAGATAATGGAACATGCTTTTGAAATCAAATCATATACAAGCTAGCTGCGAAATTCAAAATTGATTGGAGGACCTCTACAGTCTACAATCCACAAGCCAATGGGTTAGCAGAAGCCTTTAACAAGACTCTATGCAACCTTCTAGCAAAGACAGTCAATTCAACTAAGAAAGACTGGGAAGAAAGAATGTATGAAGCATTATGGGCTTACAGAACCATATACAAAACTCCAACAGGTTGTTCTCCCTATTCCTTAGCATCTGGGTCAGAGGCAGTCGTACCAATTGAATTGGAAGTCCCATCTTTGCGCATTGCCTTAGAGTAGGGGCTTATCAAAGGAAATCAATCAAATGTAGAAAGGCGGCTCGAGGAGTTATTAGCCTTGGAAGGCGACAGACTTCGAGCCCAACAAAATATTCAGATATATCAAGCTCGCATGGCTCGAGCATTTAATAAACTAGTCAAAGAAAGAGCCTTCAAGAAAGGAGACCTAGTTATGATCAAAAGAAGAGAAGTCATGGCGTCAAATCCAAAAGGGAAGTTGACCAGTAATTGGATCGGTCCCTATGTCGTCAAAACTGTTTATGAAGGAGGAGCATACACCCTCACCAATCAAAAGGGAGAAGTGTAGTTTCCTCCCTTAAATGGCAAACATATGAAGCGCTATCATGCGCCACCTCCATGCTTTCCAAGCGAAGGTTGAAAGAATATATGAAGCACTGTCTATGGTGTAAATATGATCACCATGAAGACAGTCAAAAGAAATCATCTAGTTCTCGAGATGTATTCCCCCGAGACTATAAATCTTAAATGGCATGGTAAAATTAACTTGCCTATATGAGCCAAGGACATTGAAGAGGCTCCAAAAGGCTTTACGAAGCCGCCCCAAAGCACCTCATGGGTTGCCAATGACGAAATACCATCGGAAAAAAAAAAAAAAAGTTGGCACGACTATCCTGCTAGTCGGGCAATGGTGCTGAGGCAAACCCGGTGCGGAGGGAGTATAAATCATTTCCCGCTTCCCGTTTTATAACCGGTCGAAGTTTTCAATCAAATTAATCTGAATCGATGATATTTTCCGATTCTGAAATTGTTTGATATAAACATGCATATGTATTGCAACCTTGTCTCTTCAATGAACAGGGGGCAAGAAGCTACAGAGAAATAGAGAAGATGGCCTGAGTCCTGCTGGACCTTGCCATTCAAGTCCAAATTCAAATCCAAACTCAAATTCAAGCACAAATTCAAATACAAGCTCAAAGTTAAGTATAAACTGGCCTGGGTCAGCAAGGCTCCGCCACTCAAGTTCAAAGCTTCAATTCAAACTCGAGCATAAAATCAAATTCAGAATTCAAAGTTCAAATTCAAAGTTCCAGCCAAAGAGCAAGCACAAATTCAAGTATAAGACAGCTTGGGTCAACGGGACCCGCTGCTTAAATTCAAGATCAAAATCCAAGTTTCAAGTAAACTTGAAAGCAAGAAGATGACCCGATTTCATTTGATTCTGTCATCCAAGGTCAAAACAAAGAAGATGGTCCGGGTTTATTCAACCCCTCCATTCAAAGCTCAAATTCAAATTTAAATCGGCCTGGGTTATTAGCACTCGTCGATTAAATTCAAAGCTCCTGTTCAAATTCGAGCTAAAATTCAAGCATAAACTCAAATTCAAAATTCAAGTTCAATCTCCAAACCAAGCTTAAATCCAAGTATGAAGCAGCCTGGATCAAAAGGATCCACTGCTTAAATCTAAGTTCAAAGCTCAAATTCAAGTTTAAGTTCAAGATCAAATATCTAAAGCTCCAGTTCAAGCTCAAGCTCAGGTGTTAACATTCAAAGCTCAAATTCAAATTAGGTTGGGTCAACAAGACCTGTCGCTTAAATTCAAGCTCAAATTCAAATTCAAAGTTCAAATGCAAAGCTCTAGCCAAAGAGCAAGCACAAATTCAAGTATAAGTCAGCCTGAGTCAACAGGACCCGCTGCTTAAGTTCAAGCTCAACTTCAAGTTCAAAATCCAAGAGTAAAGCAAAGTTGAAAACAAGATAATGGTCTGGGTTCATTCGATCCCGCCATTCAAAGTACAAATTCAAAGCTAATGGATGCCATAATCCAAGGCTAATGGATGCCTAATCTACCCCCCACTCTACCTTAAGAGGGGTTTCTTATCCTTAATCCAAGGCTAATGGATGCCTGATCTACCCCCCAAAAATAATCCAACTTTATCTATAAAAGAACCCCCATCTTCTACAAGAAAAAGTTGGAGACAAAAATCCCAAAAAAGAAAAGAGAAGAAGAAAAGTGAGAGAGCTTGGAGGAGCACGTCTCCCTCCTCCTACCCCTCCATTTCTTGCATCCCAAAAGAAAAAAAAGAGTTAGAGAAGAAGAGAAAAAGAAAGGAAGAGTGCTAAAGAAGAAGAGAGCAAGATTGTAGGCTTCAAGAGCCATTCTCCCTTCTCATCCCCTCTTTAAGGTAGAGTGGGGGTGAAGAAGGGGTTTATTTCTGTCTCCTTGCTTTCTTATAATGTTTTTCTTTCATTTTAATGTTCATAGAAACTTCTATCTCCTTCTTGATGTTCATCCATGGTGATTGAAAGCAAAGAAATGTAATGTTCAGATTTTCTGAGTCTGTTTTGTGAATCTGCTGGCTATCTTTCTTTCATGTCATTTTTTCCTTCATAAGGTATGTGTTTTTCATGTAAGGATGGTAGAGGGGCCTTTCTAGTCTATAGAAATGGTCTCCTCAAGCCTTAGAACACCCTAAATATAGAGATATAACCCAAGATGTGCTTTGCTGTCCAGATTTCCTTAAAACTGATTTTCCATTTATTTGTCTTTGGTTTTGGGATTTTTCAAGGTGGTTGGGCCTTCCATGACCCTCAGGAGCACATCCCCTCCATGGATGATGTTCCCCCAAGGCCAAACATCAAGAGAAATCCCCTAAGTTTCATATATATTAAAGATCTAAGTTTTTGTTTTCATGTTGGAACAGAATGGATTTTGTTTGGATTTTTTCCTTTAATGGCTAAGAGTTTAGGCCCTAGAGGTTCTCAAGGAGGTTCCCTCACTAGTTGAGGATGAGCTTCTTTGAGTATAAACCCTTTAACATTGAGCCAAGAAGGAGAGATCCATGGAAATGATAAAAAATATACCTAAATTTTTCATATGTTCATATTCAAGTTTTTCATGATATTTTCCTAAAGAAACGTATCTAAAATATATTTTAAATAAATATTTTAGGTCTTGTATCTTTTATACTTTATTTTCCATCATTTTGGTTAGATTTAAACTCATTTTTCACCAAAAATCCGCGTTTCAGCCTGAGTTTGGGGCTTGTAGTGCTACAGTGTTGAGTCTGCGCCTCCCTGCGCAGACTCAGCGCCTGTGTGCAGTTTTGAGTCTGCGCCTCTTTCAGTTGGGTTTTTGGGCTTGAGGTGATTATTTGATCCTCCCCCAAGCTGTCCAAATGTTCCTCGGACCTAGGGATGTCCCTTTGAAGCCCAATGAAGGTCTTAAATGGTTTGGACTTTGGGTTGTTAAGCCCTTAATGTTTCAACCGAAATTTTGCCATATGTTTTAAGATTTTAAATGTTTTCCGATGTTTTCTAAGGATGTCCCGATCTAAGGGTGCCAACAATCTCATGATGGGTAACCCATCAAGGGCCCTCACACAAAAAACATCATTCTTGTGTTCTGATTTCTATGGGTTCATTTAGATGATATGTCCCGAAGTCCCAATGGGTTGATGGAGTTCCTTGCTCCGCTAATGTAGAAATAGAATGGGTGATTTCCTTTGGATAACCCTTATTTTGAAGGCATTAAGGGCACCCTTTGGGTGAGTGATTGGATGCTCGGCACGCCCCCCTTTATAGCCACCTCCATGGTTCATGACTACATGTGATCCTCTAGGGAAATTGGTAGAGTTCCTTACTCCCTAAATGTAGAAATGTTTTGGAATACCCCTTGTGGGTTTTTCTTACATCCTGAAGGCATTAAGAGAACCCTTTGGGTAAGTGGTTGGATACTCGGCACGCCCCCCTTTACAGCCATCCCTATGGTCCATTAGCCATTACATATACCTTTAAGGGAGTTGGTCCTTTGGGTCCCTTCATGCCATGATCCTTCATGAAGATCCTAAACCTTTGATTGGGTTTTCCTAATTAAAGGTTGAAATTCAACTTGGAATCATTATATTAAGCATTTTCAATGCTTTATAAAGTGATCCAAGAAGAATGGGATAAATATAAAGAAATCATGTCATTTGAAGAAATCCACACAAGAACTACTCCTTGAAAAGGCTTCGTGTAACCATACACAATTTCTGAGATTTCTCAGTGTTATCCTCCCCAAATTTGTGGTGATTCTTAGATCACTTCAAGTTGAAAGAGGTATAAACCTGAAATTATGCTCAGATTTTGAGTCTGCGCACCTATAACCATGGAAATTCGATTGGGAATGGGGTACAATCTATTTTCCTCGACTCCGGATTTCATATTCTAACTTTAATGGTTGATTCTAACCCCTTGATGGATTTAATTGCATTTTGAACTGTGCAGGAAACTCAAAAAACCAATTTTCAGACTTGAGTCTGCGCCACTGTTCTGAGTCTGCGCACCCTTGCGCAGACTCAACTCAAAACTATCAAAGATGCCTCGCATGGACTGATAGCCTCATTTATGGTTCAAATAACTCAAATCATTAAAGTTAATTCACTAAAAAAACGGGTTTAAGATAGTCATCTTCTATTTTAAATAAATACAAAATTCAAAACTTAAGTTGAGTCTGCACACCTTTCATAAGCTTATTTCAAATGAAAAAATCAACTAAACAATAAATCAAATAGCTCAAATCACTTGCAATCATATATCAAACACTCCATTTCATTCAAATAAACATCCCTTTACAAAAAGGATCCAAATCCCTTCAAAATAAACAAAAATCACAAGTTCAGCTGAGTCTGTGCACCCCTTGCGCAGACACAAACCCATTTTTCTTGTCTCCTTGATCTTTGAAGCTCCCCAGCATTTTGAAACTCTTGGAATTCCCCTCAACCTTAGGAGGTTCCATCCTTTTAAGAATCTTGCTCAAAATCCTCTTTAAACTTGAGTCTGCGCATCAATCTCAAGGCCAAAACCTCATATATTGGCCCCTAAATCATGCCCGCATCTCCAAATCTGTAAATCATCACCAAACAAAACATAAAATCAAGTTATCCCACCAAAAATCCAATAAAACAACTCATAAACAAAAAATCCACAATTCAGACTTGAGTCTACGCGTCCTGGCGCAGACTCAGCCGTGAAATTCACAAAAAATAAAAAATCAACTTCCCGACCACTTCAAGATGATCTAAAACTCTCTAAAAATCAAGTTTATTTTTATCTATCAGTAAATCCAATAAAAACATCAAGTTGTTCTTGAAAAAATGCAAAAAACAACTCAAAACAAATTGGTTTCAAATGAGTCTGCGCTACCCTGCGCAGACTCAACCCTGAAATTTCAAATTTGGCCTTTTTGACCTTAATTTGCCTCCAAATTAAACCCAAAAATTTACATAAAAACTTTATATTTCATATAAGTCAAAAACATAAATAAAAGCCTAAAACTCCTTTACAAAAAAATATAAAAAATGCTAAACACTTTAATAAACAATGAGTCTGCGCTCTATAGCGCAGACTCAACCTTAAATTCCTAAAATTTGGTATTTTGGCCACTAAATTCCCCTCAAATCAAATCAAAATCTTAATAATAAACCCTATATTTTTCACAATTCAAAACCCAAACAAAAATGATAACTTTTTCCTTGAAATTACCTAAAAAACTGAAAAAATAGGCTTGTGACAAATGAGTCTGCGCTACCCTGCGCAGACTCAACCCCTAATTGGTAAAATCCAATTTTTTCAACCTCAATTCCTTTAAAATTAAATCAAAAATCCTAAGATAAGAATAAAATACTTCACATAAGTCAAAAAATCAAATAAAACTCAAATTTGCCCTTTTGCAAAACATAAAAAATACCTAAAAGAAATCTTATTTCAATTGAATTTGCACATCTTGCTTAGCCTTCAAAAACTTATAAATTCAAAACATAAAGAATATAAGTCCCTAAAGCATTTTGCACTCAAATCAAATAAGAAAACTTAAAAAACACTTTTCCATACCTTGCAAATCAAATCCAAAGTCTCTTCACTTCAAATCTGAAAAAACATAATAAGAAATATTTATTTGACTTCCTTGATAAAAAATGTCATCCACTTCAATCAAAATACTATAAGAAATATTTTCATTCCTCTCACAAATCAAAAAATCAAAATAAATACAAGCATTCTCATTGGTAACAAATGAGTCTGCGTATCCTTGCGCAGACTCAACTTCATGTTCATTTCCAAACATAAAAAATCAAACAAATCTTCAATGCATCCCCATAAATCAATCCAAAAAGACTAAAAAATGTCTCTCATCATTATCCACCAATAAAAATCAATAAATCAAGTCTTGCGCAAACTCAACTTTAAACTAAAAAATGAGTTTTCTTCTTAAATAAAAACTGAAATTCATTCATTTTTTAAAATGCAATTTTATATATCTTTCTTATATCATTTTAAAGGGTGTTATTCTAATCTTCCGACTATTAATTAAAGGTTTTCCTCTTAGGAGGATGTAATTAACGTTATTCTATTTATGGGTAGCAGGATCGGGTCGAAGAACTACGCATTCATCTGATTGAGTCAAGTAAAGCACACAAACACAAATCTAAATCTAAATTAGAAAATCAAGATCAAGTGCATTTTTTCCTTAAAAAATGTACGACATGCCCAAATGTTACTTGTTGGTGGCTGTGAGGCTTTCCTTGCCTCAGTAATTGTAGCCGGTGTTAGTAGTGACTCATGTCCTTGGGAGGTACCTGTAGTTTGTGACTTTGTTGATGTATTTCTTGAGGAGTTGCCTAGCCTTCCTCTTCACCGAGAGATTGAGTTCACTATTGAGCTTGCACCAGGTACGACGCCCTAGTCTAAGGCCCCGCATCGGATGGCTCTGGCCAAACTCGCTGAGTTGAAGGCGCAGTTGCAGGAATTGTTGAATAAGGGTTTTATTCGTCCTAGTACTTCTCCATGGGGTGCTCCAGTTCTATTTGTCAGGAAGAAGGATGGCTCTCTGAGGTTGTGCATTGATTATAGACAGTTGAACCAGGTGATAGTAAAGAATAAGTACCCACTTTCAAGAATTGATGATTTGATGGATCAGTTGCAGTCTGCTAAGGTATTCTCGAAGATTGACTTAAGGTTAGGATATTACCAGATGAGGATCCGTGAGTTTGATGTGAGTAAGATGGCTTTTAGGACTCGGTATGGACATTATGAGTTTTTAGTTATGCCTTTCGGCTTGACCAATGCTCCGGCGGCTTTTATGGATTTGATAAACCGTGTCTTCAGGGCCTACCTGGATCAGTTTGTGATGGTGTTTGTTGATGATATTTTGGTATATTCTTCTTCTGAGGAAGAGCATGCCATGCATCTTCAAGTGGTGTTGCAGGTTCTGAGAGAACACCAACTCTACACTAAGTTTAGCAAGCATGAATTCTACCTAGAAAAGGTGTACTTCCTGGGGTATATCATTTCTGGAGATGGCATTACTGTGATCCAGCCAAGATTGAGGCAGTGATGAATTGGGGTAAACTGACGACAGTAACTTAGATCAGGAGCTTTCTGGGATTGGCAGGGTATTACAGACGGTTCGTCCAAGATTTTTCTTCGATAGCGACCATCTTGTCGAGATTGACTCGTAAGGGAGTTTGTTTCATGTGGACTGAGAAGTGTGAGCAGAGCTTTACTGAGTTGAAGGCTCGTCTCACTTCGGCTCCAATTCTGGTGCTTCCATCAGGTTCGGGTGGATTTGTGGTTTATTCGGATGCATCTCGTCGAAGTTTGGGTGCGGTTCTAATGCAGCATGGCAAGGTTGTGGCCTATGATTCTAGGCAGTTGAAGAAGCATGAGGAGAACTATCCCACCCATGACTTAGAGTTGGCAGTTGTGGTATTTGCACTGAAGTTCTGGCGACACTATTTGTATGGAGAGAAGTTTCAGGTCTTCACTGATCATAAGAGCCTGAAATATGTGTTCACGTAGAAGGATTTGAACTTGAGGCAGCATAGGTGGATGGAGTTTATCAAAGATTATAATCTCGACCTTTCTTATCATTCAGGCAAGGCAAACGTGGTAGCGGACGCCTTGAGTCGGAAGACGGTCGTATCACATCTTATGATTCAGGAATGGTGATTATATGAGCAGGTTGTAGAATCTTCCTTTAGGATTCCTCGAGAGGCTGATAGAGCCGTGTTGGCCAGCTTGACTGTGAGGCCAGCAGTGTACCATACAGTGATTGAGGCTCAGACGGCGGATGCAGAGTTACCGCAGGTTCTCCAGATACTAGAGGTGGAGTTGTGAGATGATGGTACAGTCATATTTAGAGGCAGACTCTATGTTCCAGTTAAGGAAGAGATACGCAGGAGTGTCCTAGATGAGGCGCATCGTTCCAGATATATAGTGCATCCCAGAACGACTAAGATGTATCATTGTTTAAGGAGGCACTTTTGGTGGCCTGGTATGAAGAAGGACGTAGCTGATTATGTGGCAAGGTGCCTAACCTATCAGCAGGTTAAGGCAGAATACCAGAGACCAGGAGGGTTGCTGCAGCCGTTACCGATCCCAGAGTGGAAATGGGAGTACGTAACTATGAACTTTGTGATGGGATTGCCCGTATCACCCGGCAGGATAGACGCGATCTGGGTCATTGTTGATGATTGACCAAGTCTACGCACTTTCTAGCTATTAGGAAGGACTGGTCAGTCGGTAAGTTGGCCAGGTTGTTTGTAGACCGGATCATCTCTCTGCACGGGGTGCCCTTGTCCATCGTGTCAGACCGGCATCGAGATTCACTTCTAGGTTCTGGAAGAGTTTTCAGAGGACCTTGGGTACGCAGTTATCCTTCAGCTCGGCCTATCATCCTGAGACTGATGGACAGTCGGAGAGGATTATTCAGACATTGGAGGATATGCTCAGGGGTTGTTGCTTAGATTGGGGAAGTTCTTGGGAGCATTACTTGCCTACGGTGGAGTTTGCTTACAACCACAGTTATCATTCTAGTATCGGCATGGCGCCGTATGAGGCATTGTACAGGCGGTCGTGTCGATCTCCTATGAGTTGGTCTGAGATTGGCGAGAGACAGATAGCAGGGCCAGAGTTGGTACAGCAGTGTGCTGAGGTTGCTAGAGTAGTGCAGCAGAGGTTGACTACAGCTCAGAGCAAGCAGAAGAGTTATGTAGATATCCGTAGGAGGCCGCTTGAGTTCGAGGTTGGGGACCACATGTTTCTCCGAATCTCACCCTCCAAGGGTGTGATGAGATTTGGGAAGCGAGGTAAGCTGAGTCCGCAATATATTAGGCATTTTCCCATTCTTGCTCGAATTGGGGAAACAGCGTACCAGCTAGCCTTGACACTCAGTCTTGAAGGAGTGCACGATGTGTTCAATGTTTTTTTGCTGAGGAAATATGTTCAGGATCCATCTCATGTTTTGGATTTTTCAGAGTTGGAAGTCGCTGAGGACTTGTCCTTTTCGGAATTTCTAGTACGTATTGAGGATCGCAGGGAACAGGTCCTCCGGAACAAGGTCGTTCCCCCGCTTAAGGTCATTTGGCAACATCGCTCAGGAGGTGAGGCGACCTGGGAGCGAGAGGAGGAGATGCAAGAGTAGTTTCCCTACCTTTTCTTGTAAGTTCTCTTGTGAGCTTATGTCATCATTTTCGTTCTCGTTATTTTATAGCGGCAATTTCGGAGACGAAATTCTTTTAAGGGGGGGAGAATGTAAGGATTGAGGTTTCGGATCCGGTTATAGGGTCAGTTTTGGAGTCGGACCTCTTGGTTTGGGCCCCTGTGGGGCTGGGGCATGTGTTCTTTTTCGCATCGAGTAAGCTCGACGCGGTTCAAACGGCGTCCAGTAAGGAGGACGCGTTTTAGAATGTGCCACGTGGGTGCCACGTGGGCGGGCGTTGGGACACGAGAGTATGGCCCCAGTCTTATCGTCTGAACGGCGTCTTGCATGGTCAACGCCATTCAGAGATCTGACAGTGTACGACCCCCGTCTTGTCATCTGAAAGGCGACTTCTTAGGACGACGCGTTTTAGCAAGTTTCGTTTGACCCCGCAAACCCTCCCTCTTTTCCCTCATTCTCTCCATCTCTCTCTCTCTCCTCCCCTTCCCCTCTGATCCATTCGACCCCCTTCCCCCTTCTTCTTCCTTTCCTCTCCCCATTCCTCCTCTCCCTCCACTCCATCAATCCCCTAACTTCCACACTACCACCACCATCTCCACCGTGACGTTTCTCTCTCCGAACGGTGACCGACGTCCCGGTGGAGTGACGACGTCTACGGCGGTGCTGGCGGTGGCTTGTAGCGTGGCGGTTCGATGGCTAGGAGCTTGGAATAGTTCAAGTAACTGGTAGGGTGACGATCCCCATTGTATTTTGTTTAAAACCATGTTTTTTCCCGCTTTTGAAGCATGTTTAAGAGATCTTTAGGGTGAAAATGTTAACCTTGTAAATGAGGAATGAAGGGTTTTTAATGGGTATTTCGATTCTCCTCCTCCTCCCCGTTTGTGTTATGTTTTTATACGATTTGGGAGAGAAATCCCACTTTTTTAACTCGGGGAAGGCCAGCAGGGGAACCTATTGGCAAACGCTAAATGACGTCTTGGGACAGCGACATCATTTTGAATGGCGGTTGCCCCCAACAACGCAATTTAGCCCGGTTCATCCTAAGCCATGATTTTGTTTCTGTCGTTAATAGGCGACTAGGAACAACGACGCCTTTTAAAAGGTGACTACATTGCACGACGCGATTTAGGCTATATTCCGAGGTCCGTTTTCACATGAACTAGTTTATGAGTCTTGAATGACGTCGACCTTGGGCGACGCGATTCAAGACAGAATCTCATTAATTCCTGCAATTAACATGTGTTTACATTGATAGATAGTTTGCTTAATTGCATGCTTGAAATCATACTTGATAACAATGATTTCTACGTGATCGGATCACACCGTGTTGCGTTTTGTGCGATCGTGGGCCTAGAGTGACAGTTGTTAGCACTTAGGCACCCCGTGTTGGTGTGGGAGTGACACGGCGCCGGTGTGGGAGTGGTGGGGTGACGCCTAGAGAGAGGGTCACCTGGTGTACCCCGGGGTATAGCTAGTACCGGTGTGGGAGTGGTACATTCAGAGTGTCACTCGTGTTGGGGGAAGTAAAACCACCTGTAGCCTGTCAGGTCGAAGTAGCCAGAGCACTATCCGAAGGGTTGCTATTTGGTCTCAGCGGGTCGGTGTTTTCCGCGTTCGTCCGTGTGGTTTGCGTATTTAGCCGAGATGCTGGTTGTGGGCTCCTTGACAGAATGGTTTCAGAGTTGTGCATGTTATATTTTGAATGCATGCGTTTTATATCCAAATTTGGAATTGTGCTTACTGCTTTACTTATTTTAATAATCCATATTTGTGTTGTTGTACTTGCGGGTGCGTGAGTGGGTGGTGGGGATCGAAAGATCCCTACTGACTCTTTTCGATGAGACTCACCCCTGCAGTTTTCAAGTGAGGGTTCCAGGTAGGCGTAGCGAGGAGAGTGATGCCTTGGGTTGCACGCCAGCAGCTGCTGTTCCGGGGTATACCCCGATGTAGTTGTTATTTCCTTTTCCGGCCTGTACGCTTAATTATTTCTTTTCAGTTTGAATATGTAATTATTTGCTGAGTCAAGTCAAATTGTAATAATTTTTAATTTCTGCAGTTCCTTTACAATTCGATGCGATGTGAATGTTTAACTTAGTTTATCATTTATTTCCCAGACTTATCAAGATCCTGGTTTGGCTCCAAATTAATGATTCGGTACCCATTTAGTAATCGGATCCCCGATTATAGGGTGGCGGGTCGTTACAGTTTTTGTGCATGATAGACACGGATCGAATCAGGCAACAGCCAGTATAATTTTTAAATAAATGAGATAAATCTGAACATCAGCACGAATAAAAACTACTCAAGTGGGAGCGAGGACAATTATTTATGACTGATGGGTTTTTTGTTTTCAATCAAAGAGATGACGTCTGATGGTCTCTACAAACTAGAACACCATCAGAGAGGTTTTGACACCAGTCCGGAAGAGTTCTCTCCGATGCTTAAATCAGAGGACTAGAGATGCTGCAGGAAAGACTAGATAGTTTGGACTATAAAAAGCATATCTTTACTGGTCAAACGCCAGGTCCTTATATAGCTGGAGCAAGAAGTCTCAACTGAGAAAGTAAGATCTAAGAGATATCTTGAGCCGTTCTCAATTCGTAAGGGGACTATTTTGGAGAAACTAGGTCTAGAACGAATTCCTGAGTTTGACCTAATATGATTGAGAGTAGAGGGTATTTTCTCGTGAGAGAGGATTCTTAATTGAATGAGTTTTCAACTTAGGTCTATCTCCTTCCATATAAGATAAGAGAATCCCGATGCAAGTTAACTACTGTCCAAGACAGAGGTCTTAGGCCAGTTGGTCGGCCTAAACGTCTTATCCGTGAATGGATACGGATCTCCGATCCGCATGGCCATCTCTGTGAGTGAGATCTTTGTGGACGAAAACAAGACATTCTTCGAATAATTAGGCCAGCCTATAGATCATCTGAATTGAGCGAGATTATTTCTCTTCATTAATAATATTAAAAATTAAAAATTAAAAATAAATAACCAAGAAGAGGATATATTGAAAGTGAAAATAGGAACAAGTCAGCGAGCAGTGACTACAAAATGTTTGAATACCAATAGTCACAAAACTGCTTCAGGGGCAAAACAATGATAACGTGCTCTCCACATTAGAGGAAAATAACAAAATGTTGGGAGTACCAATTATTGTTTACGTATAAACTATTTGACGTAATATATAAAAGTGCATATGGAATCCACCTCTCTCCTCTCTGCCGACTCCCATCCAATAGTACACTGCCATCAGAATTACTTGTTACATGAGGAAACAGTGAGCCTATTAGAACCGGAAATTAACCACACAGGAGAATGAAGGCGTCCGCTTCTTGCAATCTCTCGGTTTCGCCATTGCTGCGAGACAAGAAGCCTGTGACGAGCTTTAACGCAGGCATCATCACCACCTCCTCCCACGCGTCCTTACCTCCGTCGCCGCACCTCCTAAACGCCTCCATGGCGTCCAGGCGGTGAATCTTCCACCCTGGCAGGGCCCGCAACCGGTCTATCTTCTATAGCTGTCGGCGGATGAGCGCCCTGGTGTTGGCCTTGATCGCATCGATGGCTGCCTCAAGCATGCTCGCCTGGAGTGTACTATCTGCGTCTGCGTCTAGCCGCAGGTAACTGTCTATCTCCGGCACTCCAATCGCGCGGCGTATTCCTCGTGAGTAGTCCCCATCCTGTGGTCGAACACCTGCCGGACCTCCTCCAGCAAGCCCTCCTTCACCATCCGGCCGCTACGGGCCATCACCGACCGGTGCAGCTCGGCTAGCGCCACGTCAAGACAAAGGAACTGGCAGTCATAGGATGCCCGGAATCACCCACCGCCGCCATCGACCAGCTCCTCGATGAAGGAGTTCGACCCACTGGCAATGATGGGGAGGTGCCTGCAGGCGGCGATCGCCGCCACGGCCGAGGAAGCCATGCGTCGGAACTTGGTGGCGGTGCAGTCGGTGTCGGGGCCGAGGACGCCGATCAGTTGGTGGGAGATGCCGGCGGCCTCGTCGACGGTCACCTTGTTGGTGAAGGATCCTTCATAGAGAGAGAGAGAGGAGAAAAAGAGCAAGAGAGAAATGTAGACTCCGATGGTTAACCCAAGTTTTGTCTTCTATCTCACCTTGATTTCTTATTTATAGAGGCTTTTCCGTTAACCATCTCTGCCCCTCCTCGGAACCGCCTCTGCCATATCACAAATGTGGGAGAAAGAATCCGATAAGTGTGGGAGATATTCTCTTCGTAACATGCTTATCCATGGGGATAAGATCAAACCTTGAAACTGCCAGTAATACATGGGCTTCGTTGGCCATCCTTCCAACATCTCTTACTTGACCAACAAGACCAAATAATTCTGAATACACTCCCATTATCCGTGAGATTTATTAATGTTCTATTCTTTCCAACACATTTCCACTATCCATGAAATGTATCATTATTTTCATTATTCATGAAAATATTTCTTGACTTATATATTCCAAAGTTCCATCAAACTTATATGTTTGACAAAACTTTCTACCAATATACTTTTTGTCAACGGATCCTCAATCATATCACTAGTGGGAATTGTGAGTACTCAAATTGCGATGTGTAATTATCATGAAAAATTTATGTTGATTAAATGACAAATAAACCTATTAAAAATTATGTGATCGTCAGAAACTTTTGACTAAGTTTCAAAAGATAAAGGATTGATCGCTTACCTGCTTCAGACGTGGGAGATGTTGAAGTTCTTGATTCCTTCTCTTCAGCCGGCTAAAGAAAAAGAGCTCTTCTAACTTTGTTCTTACTTTGAATGCTGATTGGGCTTTGAGGATCGTCCATATTTCTTTGTTGATTCCTTCCTTTTGATTTTCTTTGTTCCTTGCGAAGAATAAAATAAAAGAGGAAAAGAACAATAAGAACTAGATGGAGGTAGTATCTATTCTAATAAGAATTCTAATCATGCAAGTCAAACAAATGAACTCACTTGTTTTGTGGTCTTTGAAACCCCTTAATATGTGGGTTGGAGAAATAGTGCTAGTATTGTGTGTGTAGCGTAAAGTAATGATTATGAAATTATGATGCTAATGATGAAACCAAGAACATGCAGAATTAATTAAGAAAAATAAGTTAGATGGTCCCTGGAAAGCCTTGGTTCTTGAATGATCTTGAAGAAAGGACAAAGAGAGGATGAAGCTTTTCTTTCAAGATTCCTAGAAGTAGTCGTGCAATGCCTCGATCCTTCAATTCCTTCAGCATTTGGATGTCGTCTTTCTCTTGAATTCTTCTTCAAAGATTTCAGATTTTCACTAACTTTCTCACTAACTTTTACCCCTTCAAGGGCTTGTATATTTATAGACTTAAGTTCGTGCGTCCGTAGTTACTTATGAATTAACATGAAAGAGTTTGAAGCCAATCCAACTAAGAAACAGATAAATACAGGCTAATTCATCATTATCTGTAATTAACTAAAACGCGTCGCCTAAGAGAGACGTCTTTTAGCTTAACTAAGATAAAGATAAACATCGGGAAGAAGAAACATGATCACTTTACAAAACCTCAATGACGTCGTGCCAGGCAGACGTCTTTTAGTTTATTAATACATTAATTAAAATTTTAATTAAAAATTGAAATAAGAATAAAACCCTGAATGGCGTCTTCACAGGCCGACGTCTTTTAGAATTTTTCATATTTGATTAAAAATCTGAATTAAAATGAATTTCATTAATAAACTTAAATTATGTTTGTCTGACCCGATGTTATTGAGATAATTATTCTAGTAAAAATTATAAAAATTAACTGATGATTAAATATCAGACTATTTTGAGGCATTATTATATGATATAAAATTTACTCAAAATGATGTCAAAATTAGCATGTCTACATCTGCCTTACCTTGGCATCGTCTTTGCAAGGGAGTGAAATGAAATAGAATGTACTGAAAAGATGATGCTAAGGTATGATGAGATACGCTCTCAACATCATACGATTGAAATTTTCTCAAAATCATCAATGAAGATAACTTAAAAATATCGATGGAATCAATCCTATCTGGATGAGATAGATAAGGAAATAAAATAAGGTCGATCAACTTTCACGATTGGTAAGTAATTAACAATCAAATGGCCTATCCGTGCGATTAAGAATTTTCTAGAATTATCATTGTTTTTGTTGAAGGGGAACTCAAATTCCAGTTTCATCAAAACCACAAGGTCCTTGATATAGTCTAATCAATATCTAACGTATAGTAATGCTAATGCAAAATAATAAATGAAAGAATACAGGAATAGAGATAACCGTCTTTTAGCTACGGTCGGGACTCATGAACTCCCACAGTGGGACCTTCTTGAAATTCTCATCTTTATATTTGTGCCTTGTGTAGATCCTTTTTAAATCATGCCCTATTCATCACATAACAAATAGGTTAAGTATTTATTTAGGCTTAACCCCTTACCCAGTTAAGCAACCGGCTACTTGATCCTATCCTTGATAGAAGGGTCAAGGGGCAAAGCCTTTATTAACAAAAGTAAAAGGAATAATTGAACTGAAAGAAATAATGTAAGCAAAATACAACATGCAAGCAGGTAGATGCTTACTAGAAAATAAAAAATGAAACACACCAAATGCTACAGGCAGATGCTAATTGAAATAAATTTTTTTTTGAATTTTTTTTTTTTGGGTTTTAGAATATATATTTTTTTGGATTTTGACATATCTATATATTTTGAGATATATATTTTGTTTTGATTTTAGAATATATACCCTTTTTTTGAATTTTGAATAATATGTACTTTTTTTTTTTTTTGAAATATCTATTTTTTTAAATTTTGAAATATCTATTTTTTTATTTTGAAATATCTTTTTTTTTTATATTGAAATATCTATTTTTTCTTTTTGAATTTTTTTTTTGAAAATATTGCGTAAACTAAAAGACCAGCATGGTACTCAGATCAAAAGAACATATTCATTTATTAACTTAATTCTCAAATTGTTCTTCAATAATTTAACTTAGACTCATCATGCTTAAGTTTGTGTTTTCATTCGTGATCCCATTCGATGGTCTGACCCTTAGTCAATCTAGGTCATTCCTTAAGCTTGGAGTACGCCTCTTTAGAAAAAAAAGAAGAATTTGCTTAGAAAGTCCACCAGAGGGGTCTGGAGACCCAAAAAGATGTCCCTTCTTACCCTAATATCTGTTGGGGTTCGGTCATTTTCTTTCCGGGGTATTTATCGACCTTTCGTTCTCTTTTCACTTGATTCCATAGCCTTGTTTGTAATGTTTGTAATGTAATGACCTTTTGATTTGATGCTTGACTTTTTGCCTTTCGCTTTTGCTCTTTTTTTTCTTTTTTTTATGGGATGGATCTCCCCTTTTTTTTTATGACGGACTCCTACTAAGATGGCAGGTATTTCTGATAGTTTTTTCTAAGCCTCGTTCCAACATCGTGGGCTGAGTGTAAAAATAGAATTTTTGTTTAAAAAGAATTAATTGCACTTTACACTCTTAGTCAAGCTTTCGGTATTCCTTCGGACTTTACATCTCTTGTTACGTACAAATCAAACGTGTTAGTATGTGCAGTAATATATTTGAATTAAATTATCCAGACTGATAAGAGAATTTGAGTTTCAAAGTTTTCTAATTCCACTGGTCTTTGCACCATGCTGATCGACTCATTAACCTAAAGATAGTATTTCTTAAGATACAGTCCATTCTAGGGGTAAGTTAACTCTTGCCCTTCTGCATTAACCAAGCGATAGGCATTACAAGGAAAAGTATGTGATATGACATATGGTCTTTCCCAATTGGGTTTGAGCTTAGAACGCGGACCACCAGGTTTTACAAAGATTCTTTTGACGACCATTTCACCAACGTTGAACTTACATTCAATGACTTTCTTTTGATAAAAACGTACTAATATATTTTGATATACTCTTACATGATTAGCAGTTGACCATCTTTTTTCGTCTAAGAGTTCCAATTGAGCGAGGAGTGTCGAGTGATGCTCATCAATGGAGAATTCCTTGTTCAATTGTACTCTTAATGACGGTACGAGGATTTCGTATGGAACTACCGCTTCTATTCCAAATGTTAAAGAATACGAAGTCTGCCCAGTGGGCGTGCGGATTGAAGCTCGGTATGCCCATAGAGCCTCAATCAGTTTCTCTGGCCAGTCCGTGAATTTATTAGACTTGCACGTCTTTTTGATGATTTTTATCAAAGTCTTGTTAGTTGCCTCTACTTAGTCATTGCCTTGCGGATAATATGGGAATGAATGATGCAATGCAATTTTATACCTATTGCAGAGGTCCTTCAACTCCTGTGATACGAACTGCAGTCCATTGTCGGTGACGATGGTGCTTGGAATTTCGAATCTTGTGATGATGTTCTTCATGATGAACTTGCAGACGGTTGATGCTTTGACTTCTGTGTATGCTTCGGCTTCTATCCACTTGGTGGAGTATTCCGTTGCCGTGAGAATGAAGGATTTCTGCTTAATGCCGGAATCAGGATTGCCAAGGGGTCCAATGACGTCGAAAGCCCACATAGAGAAAGGCCATAGGGAGGAAACAAGATGGAGTGAAGATGTAGGAGAATGGATCTTGTCAGCGTGAAGTTAACACTTGGCACACCTACGGACATACCCTATACAGTCTTCTTACATGGTTGGCCAATAGAATTCTTGTCTAAGGATCTTCTTTGATAGCATTTGTCCATTAACATGGCCACCACAAACTCCAACCTGAGTTCCTTCCATGATCTTCCAAAGCTCATCTTCATCTAAGCATCTCAAGAGAACTCCATCAAAACCTCTTTTATAAAGTGCTCATTCAACTAGGGTGTATCTCTGAGCAACTCTCCTGATAGCCCTTTTCTCCTCAACTATGGCTTCTTCAGGATATGATTGATCTTCACAATATTTAGCAATTTCATAACACCATGGTTTCTCTTCATCATTCATCTCTTCTAACAACTCCATTAACATAATCTCTCATTTCTCCACAATATCTCCATCTCTGAACCTTCTTCAGCAACTTTTCCTAAGTTCTAAGGAATGGGTCTTTCACGGCGGGTGAGTGACGCTTATGAACAATGATCGACTTGGATTATCTGCTGATTGGAAAATCGAAGGATAATGCGAGGGAAGCTAGAGCGTCAGGTAAGATGTTCTAATTTCGAGGAACATAGATGAAGATCAATTTAGTGAAAAGCGTAGCATAGGCAGAAGTTAGTTCTTGATAAGGCTTAAGCTTGGGATCAAGAGTTCGATATTTGGTTAGCACTTGGCGAAGGATCAGTTGGCTATCACCTACAATTCTAAGTTTGGTAGCACTAGGGAGATAAGCAGCTTCAAGGCCGGCAAAGAATGCCTCATATTCAGCTATATTGTTAGTGACTGGAAAGTCAAGCTGAAAGGCTTGTGGAATGGTGACACCTTCAGGTGACAACAGAACAATGTCGATACCCTTTCTATATGAATTCAGAGCTCCGTCAAAATGCAGAGTCCACATATCATCTCTGATTCTGTCTATGGACATTAGTTCCTCATCCGGAAACTCCGATCGAACTGGATCAAAACGAAGAAGGGGATGGTGAGCAAAATGTTCTGCGATGGCATAGCCCTTGATTGCTTTTTGCTGAATGTAAGTGATATCAAATTTACAGAGAAAGCTTTCACATCGCGCTAGCCTAATAGTGAGGATAGATTTCTCAAGAAGAAACTTGATTGAATTCATCCTAGCGATGAGGTGAACTTTATGGGCTAGAAAGTAATGCTTCAATTTCTAAACCACCCATACAAGCGATGCACACGTTTTCTCCATCGCTGTGTATCTCTGCTCAGTGGAGTTGAGAAGTTTAGAGAGATAGTAGGTTGCCCTCTCTTTTCCTTCTTCATCCTCCTGTGCTAGGACAACCCCCACCGAATCATCTAGGACAGAAATATATAGAATTAAAGATTTGTCCAGAGATGGTGGTCTCAAGACAGGAGGACTTGCCAAATAATTCTTCAATCCATCAAATGCCTCCTGACACTTATCGTCCCAATCGAATTTGACTCCCGACTTGGTAAGCTCGTAAAAAGGCTTACACCTTTTTTAGTGTTGGGAGACAAATCGGCGAATAAACTGCAACCTCCCGATTAACCCTCTCAACTCTTTCAAATTCTTAGGAGGTGGCATCTCTCTAATAGCTTTTGCCTTGTTGGGATCAATCTCAATGCCCCGCTTACTGACAATGAATCCAAGTAATTTCGCTGAGGATATCCCGAATACACATTTCATGGGGTTCATCTTCAACTGATATTCTCTTGATCTTTCTAAAACTCTTGCTAAAACTTTGGCATGCTCAGCCTTAGTCTTAGATTTCACCAACGAATCATCCACATACACTTCTAAGTCTATATGCATCATGTCATGGAATATTGCCATCATAGCTCTTTGGTAAGTAGCTCTTGTTAGTTTTAGGTGGCCTACAAGCTAATCTGACTATGTAAATCTCGTTCATTTATTAATATAATGGCATAATATTCATTATGAGTAAATCGCATTAATTATCGTTTTATAATGAAGTCCGTGAATATGTGCTATAGTGGTCAGATTATGATGAGATCATACTAATGAGACTGATCACTTAAACACACATATTCTTAATTGTTCATAGTCGGAGTATATCCAAGAAGGACATCAGATATCTTGTTAGACTAGTACATATTACTCCTGCTCATATGATGAGGGTGACTGATCTCATAAGTTACTTGTGTTGAGATACTAAGGCGAATCTGTAGGTGCTCATTGGAGAATGAGTTCACTGAACTGATCCGACTGAATCGCTGGATGGTATTGTACCTCACTGTCAACCAGCTTGATTCTATTGTCGTAGTTGCGTGGATGGTCCTCGGACCTGAGCACCAAGGACACCTTGTCGGTGGACTTCTGTGCCTTGACCTTGGTTTACGAATCTCTAGCCACGGGATTCTAATACGCCAAGGATTGGGCACAGCAGAATACCGTCGAAGGGAATTGTGTGTCAATAAGGAATCATTCGCTCTCGGTACTTAGAGGGAGAATGCTCTAGGAAGGATGTGCGAAAGTCCCTGGCCAGGGCGGACGATAATATCGGGAAAGGAGTTTTCCGATATTCATCAGCGGCATCCAATCCAAGTGAGTCGACCGGTTAGGGTTTGACAGCTCGCCATACCTTGAGTTGACTCGAGAGCATTGTACGAATGAAGGATTATATCCACGCGGTAACTGTCGGCGGAAAGGTTCCAAGAGTAGGTTACTTAACCCCAATACCTTCCGGGTTCACGCGGTGTTTCTTGGCACCCAACGTGATCGGAGGCCCGGTCGAATTCGATGTGCGACATCAATTCGATTGATTAATTAATTAATAAAGGGTTATTAATTGATTAATAAAGCCAGTGAGGGGTCACTGGGCTTGTTGGGCCATTAACTGGACTGGTACTTGGGCCGAGAGGGTCACACGAAAATGATTCTCAAGGCGATGGATAAATAAGTGGGTTTTATACAAACCGGGGGTTTTTATGAAAAATCGCACGGTTAGTATAAAACATAGCAAACGGGCTGAGCAGGCCAAGCTGCTGCTAACCCTAGCCGCCCCTCAGTTTCTCTCTCTCTCTGGCGTCCAGACAGATCCAGATTTGCTCCGCCGCTTCTCCGAATCCCGTTCGATGGGAAATCGTCCGCGCATTGCTGCGATCGTTGCGGCGACCGGCGGAGGTTTCGTGGGCTGCGAAGAACGAGGAACGTGAGGATATCCGTCGCAGGGAAGATCGCGTGGACTTCGCTAGAGGCCGGGCGTTTGTGCGGCTTGCGGTGTCGCACCGACGGAACCGAACGGTTGCGGATTCGAATCCGCACACGGTGAGAATCGATTATCCGATAATCGTTGTTTTTAGTTTTTCGAAACGGGAACGGATCGCTGTAATATTTTATTTTCTGCTGCGTGAGCGATCCGAAGAAACCCGAGAAATCCCAACAGCTCCAACGTTCTTTAATCCAAAAAGCATAACAACATAGCAATATGTTCCCCAAGGAGTAGTAAATGACGTCTTTTCTTGATCATCTTCTGTCAATTTGATCTTATTATATCCTGAGAATCCATCCATAAATGATAGTGTTTCATAGCCAGCTGTGTTGTCGATGAGTACATCAATATGAGGCAGTAGAAAGTCATCCTTAGGACATGCCTAGTTTAAATCTCGGAAGTCAATACAGATCCTGACCTTCCCATCCTTCTTCATAACTGGGACTATATTGGCCACCCATTGCGGATAGAGGACAACTCTAATAAACTTGGCTTTATGCAGCTTATCGACCTCTTCCTTCATCTTCAAAGTCATTTTCTGGTAGAATCGTCTTAACTTCTGCTTAACTGGGCTAGCTCACTCATTTAATGTCAATCTGTGTTCCACTAGTGATGAGTCTAATCCCGGCATATCCTCATAGCTCCAGGCGAAAGTGTCCTTATAATCCTTAAGAACTTGGACCATTGCCTTCTCATCTGTTTCAGAAAGATTTTTACTGATGAGGACAACCTTAAGTTCGTCTATGGTTCCTAGATTAATCTCTTTAGTAGGCTCTTCTACGGCAGCTGAAAGTTCATCAAATCTTTTTACTCCACTAGCATACGCCTCAGCCGCCTCCTCGTTATCTTCCTCATCTTCAACAATGGGGTCTTTCTCGTGTATCAATTCATACACCCCATATCCTTCATTGACTGACTCATCATCTTCATAATCTTCTGGCATCTGAATATGATTCTCTAACAGCTGAGGGATCTGAGAGCAAGAAAGGCATTTAACAGCTAGATCTTGGAAGTATCTATCTGGGATTTGTCTACCCTTAGATTTCCTAGACTTCCTAACCTAATTAACCTGCCTAGACCTAAACTCCCTAACTTCACTAGACTCCCCATCCTGACCTAATGAGGACGAAGAAGGATAAAAATTATAGGGTACATGAGGGAATACAAGAGAATCCTCCCGAGGGGAGAGACAAAGCAAGTCTAGAAGAGAATCTTGCCCAAATGACCCACGCGATGGGGTACAGTTAGACAAGTAAGAGGTTTCCTCAACGAGGATCTGGGAAGAAGAAACTACCGAATTGGCGTTTTTTTTTTTTTGAAAAGATGAATTAATCATGAAACAAGAATAAATATGAATAGGAGGGGAATGAGAAGGAGGAAGCGACACCAAGGCCAAAGGATTGGGGGATCATACAATAGTATGTCCCAGATTAAATCGTAAATCCTCTCCAGATCAAGAGGAAGTTGAGGGAGAAGATCCCATGGGGACAGAGTAATCATGATGGGCGGAGCCCGTGGAATATCTTTAGTGATGACCCGCGACCAAGTCGGGGTCAGAAGTAGAGTGCGGAATAGAGTATGAAGTGTGAAAATGCGAGAGGGATAAGTTCCCCTCCAAAGAAAATCAGTAGTGTAACTAGCTTCATAGGGATCATCTGGCTCCCCTTTATCTGTTTCCTCGGACAGCAGAATTCTCTTGTCAAAAATGGCGTCAGGCCCTTCAATCAGCTCGTTTATCAATGGCTGCCACTTCGGCTCTGTGGGATCAAGAAATAATTTGTTTAATGTAATGTACAGATCCCTCAGGTCGAACCATCGATACCATTCACATTCTGGATCTTGGAATTTCCTCCTTTTCATCGGCCGCAGAGCCTCCAAAGACTGGTACGTCAGCAATTCTGAGCAGTGTCTGGCCAGGTCCCTTCCATATATGTCATGCAGGTCGAACTGGGAAGTGATTAGCACTGTGTTATCATTATCATAACTTATTATGGATCCCTTGACAAAATGTGTATACAGGATCCATGTCAAGGGATCCCGGTCTTCTTTACATGGAGTGGACATTGTTTCCTAGGTCTTCTGACCGTCTTCATCTTCTTGCTGCTAAATGATATCATGCCTGAATCTTCTTGGCCTATAGCCGAGGCCATTACCGGATATCCTTCGGCTGTCTTTAATGGGCGTAGTTCTGCCCTACAATTGCGTGCCCAGCCGCTTTCCAGGCTGATAGCCGCCCTTCATCATAGTTTTCCAACCAAGGGTACTCATGCACTTCCCCCGCTTTATGGCATCAATTGGATAAGAATCAAGCGTATTGGCTTTCAAAGGATCAGCCACAGGACGGTAAACCTGTAATACTGACAACAGAGGTTGTTGGCCAGGTAAAGGGGTCGGCCTGACATTCAAAGAATGAGTGGTAGCAAGAATTGGCATACTAGTGACTTTAATGATGTGTCCCTTGTATGGAAATTTGAGGCACTGATGATTTGTAGAAGGAATTGCCTCAAGGGACTTAACGTAAGGGCGGCCAAGAATGCCCTTCAAAGATGGATCGATTTCCAAGATGTAGAACTCGACCTCGTTATGACAAACAGGACATAATTCTATCTTCAAATAAATCATTCCCAGAGGGGAACGGGTAGAATTGTCGTAGGTTGTAACAGAAATAGGGGAAGGCAGCCACTTCTCCCTGGGCATACCACACAGTTCAAGGGTCTTTGGTGATAGAACATTGATTGAGACCCCTGTGTCAGCCAGGCATGCGTTTACGGCCTTCTTGCAGATGTTGACCGTAATGCTCAAAGCCATGCTTCTGGCTGTTGGTGGTGCTAGTTCTGAAGCATGAAATGAAATAGAAGACTGATCCCCCTAAGGAACTAACAGTGTGGTGATCTTTTCCACCGGCATGTCTTCGTGGACCATAACCTTTTGCAAATATTCCATCAGGGCTTCCTGATGGGTTTTGGATCTCTTGATCAACTCGAGCACAGAGATTCGTGCCAGTGTTCTGTCTAACTGTTTCAACAAGTCATATTGAGTGTCTGGTGCACTCTCATCATTATGTGCTTCCTCTAGCGGCTGTGAAGGGCCATCTCTGACTGTAGACTAAGGAAAGACCATGTTGAAGATCCTCCCGCTCCGGACCGTATGTTCTTCAATGGTGGAAGGTGCAGGTGACAGTTTGAGCACCGTGGGGTTGGTGGGTGGTTGGTTTGCAGGTGGTGGCGTGAAGTTGTTTGGTGGAGACATGGTGCGGATGAGGGGTTTAGAGGGTTGGATGGTGGAAAGGTAAGTAGTTGGTGCGGGCGAAGTGGGGAATGACATACGGAGTAGCGGTTTGGATGGTTGTATGGCACTGGGATGAGTGGTTGTGTTCGGTGATGTAGGGAATGGCATGCGGAGTAATGGCTTGGATGGCAGGAGGGGCGCATATTTAGCTTGCGAAGGGTTGTTTAATGGAGGCGTGGTGGTGGATGGTGTAGTGGGTGTGGGTAGAAGGTATGCGGGTGTTGGTACAGGTGTAATGGTGACGGGTTGCAGTTTGGGTATGCGGAGAATGCGGCGTGGTGGTTGTTCGGCAGTGCTCGGTTGATGGCATGTTGAGTAAATAGAGGAAGAGTCCTCTACCTTCCATTGTTGCCCTCGATTAGCCTTAGGCTAGCTATTCGTCAAGATGGGGGCAATCTGATTCTGATATTGATGCTCTGGAAGTGGGTTTTGTATTATACCCATGTTCGGAGGTGCTGCCGCATGTGCTGGCGCTCTCTGTTGTTGCTGCTGTTGTTATTGTTGTGGTTGTTGTTGTTGATGCTGTTGTTGTTGTTGAAGTCTTCTTGCCTTCAAGGCAGATATGTATTCCCTCATCTTCTCTTAGTCAATGCCTCCTTGTTCAATGAGATCATAGATATAATCTCAGAATTGGAAGCAGGTATCTATCATATGCCTAGGTTGCCTGTAAAAGGCGCAATACCTGGAGGCATCGACGTTCTGAGGCCAGACTGTCTTTTCCCTGGGCAAGACTAAGGCATTGGTTGCTATCAGGGCATTGAAAATGTCCAGTAAAGATTCTGGGAGTGCCGGATATGTCGCCCTTTTAGGTCCTAGAGGCTTCCTTGGCTGATTGTAATCGCCAGGAGGAGGTACATTATGGTATGCCGACGGTGCGCGCTGCTGGTACTGTTGTTGGGGAGGCTAGTACCGATGCTGCTGCTGTAGCTACTGGTACTATGGCTGCTGATACTGCTGCGACTGAGGTCTGTAACCCTGCTGGTTCGGAGGTCTATAGCTTTGTTGATTCGGAGGTATGTAACCTTGCTAGCTTGGTGGTTGCTGATTTTTCACGAATTAGGACTGATTGTTGTTCATAGTGCTGACCTGCTCATAGGAGAACATGCCCTCAGTTGTCGGACCCGTGCTACGAGGGTTTGGCATGGCAGGTTTCCGAGGTGGAGGTTTGCTGGTTTGGTAAGGATCAAAGACATTGGAGAAAGTAGCATCCTTGAACGCGTTCTGGCAATAACGCGCCCTCTCATAAAGTTCCGCCATGCTAGTCAGGTTGTTCAAAGCAAGGACCAGCTTGTAATGAGGGGTGGCATTGGAAATCAGCATCTTGACTTGTTCAGATTCGGACATATAATCCTTAATCTTCTCCGCCTTGCTCCTCCATCTATCAGCAAATGTGATGAAGTCCTCATAGGGTTTCATTTTCTCAGCAACTAGATCAATAATGGACAGAGACGGTGCGACTTTGTCCTGGTATCGTTGAATAAATTTTCTGGATACGATACCGTAATCTTCCACCTCTGAAGGTTCTAACGAGAAAAACCACTCGAGGGCTGAACCCTCTAACGATTTCCTGAACAGGAATGCCAACGACCTCTTGTCGTTCTGCTAGAAGGAGGATTCATACATGAACTCCTTCAAGTGGGTGAAGGGGTTGCCAGTACCGTTGTATTTCCTATATACTGGCATTTCCGAGGGCGACAAATGAAACACAGGCAGATTAGGAAGACTAATCTCAGGCGCAGCCTTAACTCCCATCATCTTTTGAAAGTTGTTGAACTGCTCATCCATGCGCTCCATCTTTGCGAGCGGAGCTTGAGTTGTTGGATCAACCTGGAGAGGAGGTGGTGGTGGTACATTATAGGCCCGCTACCTGGAGTATGTGGGGCAAGGTGGACAATAGGGTTGTGGTTCGGCAGCGCTTCCACCATGCCCGAGGGCATTTTGATAAGTTAGCATTGGTGGTCTAACCGGTTGCCTTGAGGAGGACAGTTGTGGCCCAGCCGGCCGAGAAGTTGAAACTTGAAGGCCTTCCATGACCTAATGAATAAAGGAAGTATGGTGGGGAGGAGGTTGAGGAACAACAGGGGGAACCACAGGATTCAGTTCAGTAGACTGCACGGGCGTCTTCCCCTTTAAGATGGATTGGATTGCCTCGAGCTGTTGAGGATCCAGGTGGGAGGCCATAACTCCCAGAGCATTGACTAGATCGGAGGGATTGGAAGATGAGAGTTCATTCGGGTTCATGGCTCCCTTAAAGACAGGATTAGAGACCGCATGCACATGCGGAGGAAGATCAACGCCAGAATTATGTTGATCATGAGCAAAAGGATAAAGGATTTGGGGGTTTCTGTCATGTTGAAATGAATAAGAATGGGGATCATGGGGGGCATTAGCATCTCCCCTGCTCTCATAGTGATAATCAAATTCAAGAGAGGCATTAGCATCTCCCTCGTAGTTAACTAGAGCATCTAAAGCCATGCTCAAATCCCTACCTGATCGAAGCAACATAGTATTAGATTTTTCAACAAAGATTTGCAGACAAGTTGTACAGAGATTAGACAAACAAGTGGATGTTTAACGTTGTTTTAGGAATCCTTGTTGGATTATTCGGATTATGTTAACCACAAATGCACTCAACGGGTAGGATCTTAGTTTCAATTCAATTTCCACTGTTATATTTTAGGGCTCTTACTCACAACGATATGAAAATCTAACCAGGACTTCAATTGGTACAACCAGCCTGATGAATAAAGAGGAATACCTTGATTTTGGGGACTTACGGAGGTCTTTAACGTCAACCACTCTAGTCTGATCGAGGGACCGACCCAATCAGAGAAAGGTGAAGACATCAAGAAAGGTGTTCCTATGAGAAAAAGGGGGGGTTAGCCCCAGTGCGTATGACCTGTGGCCGGGATGGCCTCTAATGCTTAATATGTAATGGGTAATAGCAATCAAATCAGAAATCTAAGGACTGAAGAACAAAAAAAAAATCTATTTGAATCGCGTCGTTGTTCCTCGACGCTATTCAAAACAGAACTTTATTCTGCTCGCAGAACCTTAGGCAGTAAACAACAAGAAATTTTGCCTGAAAGGCGTTGTGTTCTAGCGACGCGGTTATGAAACCCGTCGTTGTCCCAAGACGCTTTTCAAAGCGCAGAATCAACAATTAAGAAGAAATTTCTAGGTCAACTCTCCCTCAAACTAATAGAATAAAACGGTAAATAATCGGCTCATGCGAATCATTTTTATTTTTATTTTTTTAACAGGATGGTTTATCATGTAAACAACTAAAACATTCAATCAACCACACATTCTTCTTATCACAATCACAACTCTTCAATCAATCAAACGGGGAGAGCAAGATCTTGCCGCAAGGGTGCGCACGTAGTGCACGTGGGAATAACAGTTAAACTAAAAGCTCACCGGTCGGTGAGGGAGTGTCTGAGGGACACAACTAGTGCACCGTGGGTGCCTGATTGATAAAAGGAAGAACAAATATTTAAAAGATGGCGAGACCAAGTCCCATCTATAGACACACTAATTTTAACATGATTTTGAGTAAATTTCATGTCATATAATAATGCCTCAAAATTGTCTGATATTTAATCATTAGTTAATTTTTATATTTTTTTGGATTAATTGTCTAAATGACATCAGTCAGACAGACATCATTTAAGTTTATTAATGAAATTCATTTTAACTCATATTTTTAATCAAATATGAAAGATTCTAAAAGACGTCGACCTGTGAAGACGCCATTTAGGATTTTATTCTTATTTTAATTATTAATCTGATCTTTAATTAATTTATTAATAAACTAAAAAACGTCTACCATGCACAACGCCATTTAGGTTTCCTAATATGTTTCTGTTTCTTCTTTCGGATGTTTATCCTTATCTTAATTAAACTAAAAGACGTCTCCCATGGACGACGCGTTTTAGTTAATTACAGATAATGATGCATTAAGTTGTGTTTATCTATTTCTTAATTGGATTGGCTTCAAACTCTTTCATGTTAATCTGTAAGTAACCGCGGATGCGCGAACTTAAGTCTATAAATACACAAGCCCTTGAAGGGGTAAAAGTTAGTGCGAAAATTGTTAGCAAATTAGTAGAAATACTTGAAGAGAGACGACGTCCAAACTCTGAAGGAATTGAAGGATCGAGGCGCTGCTACTACTTCCAGGAGTCTTGAAACAAGCTTCGTCTTCTCTTCGTCCTTTCTTCATCCATTCAAGAATCAAGGCTTTCCAATGGCCATCCAACTTAGTTTCTTCTTAATTAATCTCTGTATCATTCTCATATTTCCATCATATTAGTTCATAATTTTTCATCACATCACTCTATGCTACACACACAATACTAGCATTATTTTCCAATCCATATGTTAAGGGGTTTCAAAGACCACAGAACAAGTGAGTTCATTTGTTGAGTTGCATGATTAGAATCATTATTGGAATAGATACTACATCTATTTGAGTTCTTATTAGTTCTTTCCCTTTCTTTCTATTCTTTGCAAGGTACAAAGAAGATCAAAAGGAAGGAATCAACAAGGAAATCTGGACGATCCTCAAAGCCCAATAAGCATCCAAAGCGAGAACAAAGTTAGAAGAGCTCTTTTTCTTTAACCGGCTGAAGGAGGAGAATCAAAAACTTCAACATCTCCCACGTCCAAAACATGTAAGCGATCAATCTTTGTCTTTTGAAATTTTTTAGTCGAAAGTTTCTGACATTCACATAGTTTTTAATAGGTTTATTTGTCATTTAATCAACAAAATTTTCATGATAATCATACATCCAAATTTGAGCACTCACAGCTTTTTGGCGATCACGGTGGGACTTGGTCTCGTCATCTTTTAAATCTTTGTTCTTGCTTTTATCAATTGGGTACCTACAGTGCACCACTTGTGTCCCTCAGACATGCCCTCACCGATCGATGAGTTTTTAGTTTAATTGTTATTCCCACGTGCACACCCTTGCGGCAATATCTTGCCCTCCCCATTTGATTGATTGAAGAGTTGTGATTGTGATAAGAAGAATGTGTAGTTGATTGAATATTTTAGTTGTTTACATAATAAATCATCATGTTAAAAAAAAGATTCGCATGAGCTGATTATTTACTGCTTTATCATGTTAGTTTGAGGGGAAATTGACCTAAAAATTCCCTCCTAATTGTTGATTCTGCGACTTGAAAAGCGTCCAGGAATAGCGACGCGTTTCATATCGCGTCGCCCTACCCCGACGCCTTTTAGGCAAAATTTCTCTGCTGTCTGTTGCATGAGGTTCTGCGAGCAAAATAAGGTTCTGGTTTGAATAGCGTCGAGGAACAGCAACGCGATTCAGGCAGTTTCTTGTTTTGTTCTTCAGTTCTCATATTTTTTATTTGATTGCTACTACCCATTACAAATTAAGCATTAGAGGCCATCCCGGCCACAGGTCATACGCACTGGGGCTAACACCCCCTTTTTCTCATAGGAACACCTTTCTTGACGTCTTCACCTCTCTCTGATTGGGTCGGTCCCTCGATCAGAATAAAGTGGTTGGCGTTAAAGACCTCCGTACGTCCCTAAAATCAAGGTATTCCTCCTTGTTCATCGGATTGGTTGTACCAATCGAAGTCCTGGTTAGATTTTCATGTCGTTATAGGAAAAAAAAAGCCTTAGAGTATAATGGTGGAAACTGAACTGAAACTAGGATCCTACTCGTTGAGTGAATTTGTGATTAACTGAATCCAAATAATCTAACAAGGAATCCCAAAACAACGTTAAGCATCCACTTGTTTGTCTAATCTCTGCACAACTTGTCTGCAAATCTTTGTTGAAAAATCTAATACCATGTTCCTTCGATCATGTAGGGATTTGAGCATAGCTTCAGATGCTCTAGTCAACTACAAGGGAGATGCTAATGCTCCTCTTGAATCTGATTATCACTATAAAAACGGGGGAGATGCTAATGCCCCCCGTGATCCCCATTCTTATCCATTTCAACATGAGGGAAACTCCCAAATCCCTCCTCCTTTTACTCATGATCATCATAATTCTGGCGTTGATCTTCCTCCGCATGTGCATGCGGTTTCTAATCCTATCTTTGAGGGGGCCATGAACCCGAATGAGCCCTCGTCTTCTAATCCTTCTGAACTAGTCAATGATCTAGGAGTTCTAGCCTCCCACATGGATCCTCAATAGCTCGAGGCAATCCAATCCATCTTAAAGGAGAAGACGCCCGTGCAGTCTACTGAATTGAATCCTGTGGTTCCCCCTGCCGTTCCTCAACCTCCTCCCCACCATACTTCCTTCATTCACCAAGCCACGGAAGGCCTTAAAGTTTCAACTTCTCGGCCAGTTGGGCCA
This sequence comes from Zantedeschia hybrid cultivar, assembly GCA_030544215.1. Taxonomy (NCBI): domain Eukaryota; kingdom Viridiplantae; phylum Streptophyta; class Magnoliopsida; order Alismatales; family Araceae; genus Zantedeschia; species Zantedeschia hybrid cultivar. The sequence goes on along the minus strand of JARZZO010000003.1, from coordinate 27,699,243 downwards.
CAACTGTCCACCTCAAGGCGACCGGCTAGACCGCCCACGCCAACTTATCAAAATGCCCTCAGGCATGGCGGAAGCGCTGCCGGACCTCAACCTTATTGTCCCCCTTGCCCCACATACTCTAGGCAGCATGCCTATCATGTACCACCACCACCTCCTCCTCAGGTTGATCCAACGACTCAAGCTTTGCTCGTGAAGATAGAGCGTATGGATGAACAGTTCAACAATTTTCAAAAGATGATGGGAGTTAAGACTGCACATAAGATCAGTCTACCCGTGTTTCATTTGCTGCCCTCAGAAATGCCAGTATACAGAAAATACAACGGTACTGGTAACCCCTTCACCTATTTAAAGAAGTTCATGTACGAGTCCTCCTTCTGGCAGAACAACAAGAGGTCGTTGGCATTCTTGTTTAGAAAATAGTTAGAAGGGCCAGCCCTCGAATGGTTCTTCTCATTGGAACCGTCTAAGGTGGAAGATTATGGTATCGTATCCTAAAAATTTATTCAACGATACCAGAACAGAGTCGCACTGTCTCTGTCCATCATTGATTTGGTTGCTGAGAAAATGAAGCCCGATGAGGACTTCATCACAGTTGCTGATAGATGGAGGAGCATGGCAGAGAAGATTAAAGATTATATGTCCGAATCTGAACAAGTCAAGATGCTGATTTCCAATGCCACCCCTCAATACAAACTGGTCCTAACTTTGAACAATCTGACCAACATGGCAGAACTTTACGAGAGGGCGCGTTACTGTCAAAATGCCTTCAAAGATGCCACTTTCTCCAATGTCTTTGATCCTTACCGACCCAGCAGACCTCCACCTCGGAAGCCTGCCGTACCAAATCCTCTTAGTACGGGTCCGACAACCGAAGGCACGCTCTCTCACGAGTAGGTCAGCACCATGAACAACAAACAGCCCCAGTTCACAAGAAACCAGTAACCACCAAGCCAGCAAGGTTACAAACCTCCAAATCAAAAGGGTTATAGACCTCCGAACCAGTAGGGTAACATACCCCATCAGTAGTAGTACCAGCAGCCCCCGAACCAAGAGTAGTATCAGCAGCCCCAGTACCAGCAGCAGTATCAACAGCCCTAGTACCAGCAGCAGTACTAGCCGCGCGCACCGCCGGCGTACCATAATGTACCTCCCCCAAATGATTACAACCAACAGAGGAAGCCTCTAGGCCCTAAAAGGACGACATATCCAGCACTCCCAGAATCTTTATTGGACATTTTCAACGCCCAAATGGTAGCCAATGCCTTAGTCCTGCCCAAAGAAAAGACAGTCTAGCCCCAGAATGCCGACGCTTCCAGGTATTACGCCTTTCACAGGAAACCTAGACATACAATAGACACCTACTTCCAATTCCGAGATTACATCCATGATCTTAATGATTAAGGAGACATTGACTGGGAGGAGATGAGAAAATATATATCTGCCTTGAAGGCAAGAAGACTTCAACAACAACAACAACAACCACAACAGCAACAGCAGCAACAACAACAAAGAGCGCCAACACAAGCAACAGCACCTCCGAACATGGGTATAGTGCAAAACCCACTTCCGGAGCATCAACATTAGAATCAAATTGTCCCCATCTTGACGAATAGCCATTCTGAGGCTAATCAAGGGCCGGAGTGGAAGATAGAGGACTCTTTCTTTATTTACTTAACAGGCCATCAACCGAGCACTACCAACCAACCACCACGCCGCATTCTTCACATACCCAAACCGCAACCCATCACCATTACACCTGTACCAACACCCACATACCTTCTACCCACACTCATTACACCATCCACTACCACGTCACCATTAAACAACCATCCGCAAGCCAATTATGCGCCCCTACTGCCATCCTAACCATTACTCTGCATGCCATTTCCCACATCATCTACCACAACCACTTATCCCAGTGACATACAACCATCCAAACCGCTACTCCGTATGCCATTCCCCACTTCACCCACACCAACCACTTACCCCTCCACAATCCAACCTTCTAAACCCCTCATCTGCACCATGCCTCCACCAAACAATCCCGCGCCATCACCCGTTTGCCAACTCACCACACCATCTAAACCACCCACCAACCCTGCGGTGCTCAAACTATCACCTGGACCTTCCACCATTGAAGAACATATGCTCCAGAGCGGGAGGATCTTCAACAAGGTCTTTCCTCAGTCTATAGTCAAAGACGGCCCATCACAGCCACCAGAGGAAGTTCATAATGATGAGAGTGCACCAGGCACTCAATAGGACCTGTTGAAATAGTTAGACAGAACACCAACTTGAATCTCCGTACTCGAGTTGATCAAGAGATCCAAGACCCATCAAGACACTCTGATGGAGTATTTGCAGAAGGTTATGGTCAACGAAGATGTGCCGGTGGAACAAATCACCACACTGTTAGTTCCTCAGGGGGATCAGCCCTCTACTACATTCCATACTTCAGAACTAGCACCACTAGCAGCAGAAGAATGGCTTTGAGCATTACGGTCAACATTTGCAAGAAGGCCATAGACGCATGCCTGGTTGACACAGGGGTTCAATCAATGTTCTATCACCGAAGACCCTCGAACTGTGTGGTATACCTAAGGAGAAGTGGCTGCCTTCCCCTATTTCTGTTACAGCTTATGACAATTCTACCCGTTCCCCTCTGGGAATGATTTATTTGAAGGTAGAATTAGCTCTTGTTTGTCATAACGAGGTCAAGTTCCACATCTTGGAAATCGATCCATCTTTGAAGGGTATCCTTGGCCGCCCTTACATTAAGTCCCTCGAGGCATTCCTTCTACAAATCATCAGTACCTCAAATTTCCATACAAGGGACGTATTATTAAAATTACCAGTATGCCAATTCTTGCTACCACTCATTCCTTGAATATCAGGCCGACTTCTTTACTTGGCCAACAACCTCTATTGTCGGTATTACAAGTTTACCATCCTGCGGCTGATCCCTTGAAGGCTGCCACACTTAGTCCTTATCCAATTGATGCCATGAAACGGGGGAAGTACATGAATACCCCCGGCTGGAAAATCATGATGAAAGACGGCTATCAGCCTGGAAATGGCCTAGGTACGCAATTGTAGGGCAGAACTACGCCCATTAAAGATAGCCAAAGGACACCTGGTAATGGCCTGGGCTATAGGCCGAGAAAAGTCAAGCATGACATTGTACAGCAACAAGAAGATGAAGACGGCTAGAAGGCTTGGGAAACAATGACTACACCATGTAAAAAAGGTCGGGATCCCCTGACATGGACCTTGCATACACATTTTGTCAAGGGACCCATAACCCGTCATGATGATGATAATACAATGCTAATTACTTCCCAGTTCGATCTGCATGACATCTATAGAAGGGACCTGGCCAGACACTGCTCAAAATTGCTGACATACCAGTCTTTGGAGGCTCTGCGGCCGATGAAAAAGAGAAAATTCCAAGATCCAGAATGTAAATAGTATCGATGGTTCGACCTGAGGGATCTGTACATTGCATTAAACAAATTATTTCTTGACCCTTCAGAGCCGAAGTGGCCGCCGTTGATAAAAGAGCTGATTGAAGGGCCCGGCGCCATATTTGACAAAAGAATTCTGCTGTCCGAGGAAACAGATAAAGGGGAGCAAGATAATCCCTATGAAGATAGTTACACTACTGATTTTCTTTGGAGGGGAACCTATCCCTCTCGCATTTTCACACTTCATACTCTATTCCGCACTCTGTTTCTGACCCCGACTTGGTCGCGGGTCATCACTAAAGATATTCCACGGGCTCTGCCCATCATGATTACTCTGTCCCCATGGGACCTTCTCCCTCAACCTCCTCTCGATCTGGAGAGGATTTACGATTTAATCTAGGACATACTATTGTATGATCCCCCCAATCCTTTGGCCTTGGTGCCGCTTCCTCCATCCCATTCCCCTCCTATTCATATCTATTCTTGTTTCATGATTAATTCATCTTTTCTCCAAAAAAAATGCCAATTCGACAACTTCCTTCTCTTAGATCCTCATTGAGGAAACTTCCTACTTGTCCGACTGTACCCCATCGCATGGGTCATTCGGGCAAGATTCTCTCTTAGATCTGCTTTGTCCCTCCCCTCGGGAGGATTCTCCTGTATTCCCTCATGTACTCCATGATTTTCATTCTTCTTCGTCATCATTAGGTCAGGATAGGGAATCTAGTGAAGTTAGGGAGTCTAGTTCTAGGCAAGTTAATCAGGTTAGGAAGTCTAGGAAATCTAAGGGTAGACAAATTCCAGAAAGATACCTCCAGGATTTAGCTTTTAAATGCATTTCTTGCTCTCAGATCCCTCAGCTGTTAGAGAATCATATTCAGATGCCATAAGATTGTGTAGATGATGAGTCAGTCAATGATGGATATAGGGTGTATGAATTGATACACGAGAAAGACCCCATTATTGAAGATGAGGAAGATGACGAGGACGCAGCTGAGGCGTATGCCAGTGGAGTAAAAAGATTTGATGAACCCTCAACTGCCGTAGAAGAGCCTACCAAAGAGATCAATTTAGGGATTGAAGACGAACCTAAGGTTGTCCTCGTCAGTAAAAATCTTTCTGAAATAGATGAGAAGGCAATGGTCTAAGTTCTCAAGAATTATAAGGACACTTTCGCCTGGAGTTATTAGGACATGCCAGGGTTAGACTCATCACTAGTGGAACATCGATTAACATTAAAGGATAGAGCTAGCCCGGTTAAACAAAAGTTAAGGCGATTCCACCCACAAATGGCTTTGAAGATGAAGGAAGAGGTCTATAAGCTGCATAAAACCAAGTTTATTAGAGTTGTCCTCTATCTGCAATGGGTGGCCAACATAGTCCCAGTTATGAAGAAAGATGGGAAGGTCAGAATCTGTATTGACTTCCAAGATATGAATCGGACATGTCTTAAGGATGATTTCCCACTGCCTCATATTGATGTACTCATCAATAACACAGCTAGCTATGAAACTCTATCATTTATAGATAGATTCTCAGGATATAATCAAATCAAATTGGTAGAAGAAGATCAAGAGAAGACGTCATTCACTACACCTTGGGAGACATATTGCTATATCGTCATGCCTTTCGGATTGAAGAACGTTGGAGCCACTTATCAAAGGGCTATGATGGCAATATTCCATGACATGATGCATATATATCTAAAAGTGTATGTGGATGACTTGTTAATGAAATCTAAGACTAAGGCTGAGCATGCCAAAGTTTTGGCAAGAGTGTTAGAAAGATCAAGAGAATATAAGTTGAAGATGAACCCCAAGAAATGTGTATTCGGGGTATCCTCTGGGAAATTACTTTGATTTATTGTTAGTAAGCGGAGAATTAAGATCGATCCCAACAAGGTAAAGACTATTAGAGAAATGCCACCTCCCAAGAACTTGAAAGAGTTGAGAGGATTGATCGGGAGGTTGCAGTTTATTCGCCGCTTTGTCTCCCAGTATTCACAAAGGTGTAAGCTGTTTTACAAGCTTACCAAGCCGGGAGTCAAATTTGATTGAGACGTTAAGTGTCAGGAGGCATTTGATAGATTGAAAAATTATCTGGCAAGTCCTCCTGTTTTGAGACCACCATCTCCGGGCAAACCTTTGATTCTATACATTTCTGTCCTGGATGATTCGGTGGGGGCTATCCTAACACAAGAGGATGAAGAAGGAAAGGAGAGGGCAGCCTACTATCTCTCTAAACTTCTCAACCCCGCTGAACAAAGATACACAGCGATGGAGAAAACATGTACAGCACTTGTCTGGGTGGTTCAGAAATTGAAGCACTACTTTCTAGCACATGAAGTTCATCTCCTCGCTAGGATGAATCCGATCAAGTTTCTTCTTGAGAAATCTGTCCTCACTGATAGGTTAGCACGATGGCAGAGCTTTCTATCTCAATTTGATATCATTTACATTTAGTAGAAAACGATCAAAGGCTATACCATCGCAGAACACCTTACTCATCATCCCCTTCCTCGTTTTGATCCAATCCGATCAGAGTTTTCGGATGAGGAACTGATGTCCATAGACGGAATCAAAAATGATATGTGGACTCTGCATTTTGACGGAGCTCTGAATTCCCACGGAAAGGGTATTGGCATTGTTCTGTTATCACCTAAAGGTGTCACCATTCCACAAGTCTTTCAGCTTGACTTTCCAGTCACTAATAATATAGCTGAATACGAGGCCCTCCTTACTGGCCTCGAGGCTTCTCATCTCTATGGTGCCACCAAACTCAGAATTGTAGGTGATAGTCAATTGATTCTTCGCCAGGTGCTAACCAAATATCGGACTCTTGATCTCAAGCTCAAGCCTTATCAAGAACTCACTTCTGCTTATGCTAAGCTTTTCACTAAATTGATCTTCATCCATATTCCTTGAAATCAAAACATCTTAGCTAACGCTCTAGCTTCCCTTGTATCATCCCACGTTTTTCCAATCAGCAGACAATCCTAGTCGATCATTGCTCATAGGCGTCTCTTACCTGCCGTGAAAGACCCTTCATTCCTTAGGACTAAGGAGAAGTTGCTGAAGAAAGTCAGAGATGGAGATATTGTGGAAAGACGAGAGATAATATTATTGGAATTACAAGAAGAGATGAATGATGAAGAGAAACCATGGTACTATGAAATTGTCAAATATTGTAAAGATCAATCATATCCTGAAGAAGCCACAGCTAAGGAGAAAAGGGCTATCAAGAGAGTTGCTCAGAAGTACACCCTAGTTGGAGGAGCACTTTATAAAAGAGGTTTTGATGGAGTTCTCTTGAGATGCTTAGATGAGGATGAGCTTTGGAAGATCATGGAAGGAGCTCATGCTGGAGTTTGTGGTGGCCATGTTAATGGACAAATGCTATCAAAGAAGATCCTTAGACAAGGATTCTATTGGCCAACAATAGAAGAAGACTGAATAGGGTATGTCCGTAAGTGTGCCAAGTGTCAACTTCACACCGACAAGATTCATTCTCCCGTTTCTTCACTCTATCATGTTTCCTCCACATGGCCTTTCTCCATGTGGGCTTTCGATGTCATTGGCCCCCTTGGCAATCCTGATTCCGACATTAAGCAGAAATCCTTCATTCTCACCCCAACAGAATACTTCACCAAGTGAGCAGTAGCCAAAGCATACACAGAAGTCAAAGCATCAACCGTCTACAAGTTCATCATGAAGAATATCATCACAAGATTCGGAATTCCAAACACCATCGTCACCGACAATGGACCGCAGTTCATATCACAAGAGCTGAAAGACCTCTGCAACAGGTATAAAATTGCATTGTATCATTCATCCCCATATTATCCGCAAGGCAATGGCCAAGCAGAGGCAACTAACAAGATTTTGATAAAAATCATCAAAAAGACATGCAAGTCTAATAAATTCACAGACTGGCCAGCAAAACTGATTGAGGCTCTATAGGCATACCGAACTTCAATCCGCACGCCCACTAGGCAAACTCCTTATTCTTTAACATTTGGAATGAAGGCGGTAGTTCCATATGAAATCCTCATACCGTCATTAAGAGTACAATTGAACAAGGAATTTTCCATTGATGAGCATCGCTCGGCACTCCTCGCTCAACTTGAACTCTTAGACGAGAAAAGATGGTCAGCTGCTAATCATGTAAGAGTATATCAAAATAGATTAGCACGTTTTTATCAAAAGAAAATCATTGAACGTAAGTTCAAAGTTGGTGAAATGGTCATCAAAAGAATCTTTGTAAAACTTGGTGGTCCGCATTCTAAGCTCCAACCTAATTGGGAAAGACCATATGTCATATCACATGCTTTTCTTGGTAATGTTTACCGTCTAGTTAATGCAGAAGGGCAAGAGTTAACTCACCTCTGGAATGGTCTGTTTCTTAAGAAATATTACCCTTAGGTTAAAGAGTCGATCAGCATGGTACAAAGACCAATGGAATCAGAAAATTTAGAAACTCAAATTCCCGTATCAATCTGGATAATTTAATTCAAACACATTACTATACATGCTGACACGTTTGATTCGTGAGTAACAAGATATGAGAAGTCCGAAGGAATACCGAAAGCTTGACTGAAGGGTGTAAAGTGCAAATCATTCTTTTTAAACAAAAAAGAATTATATTTTTACACTCCGCCCATGATGTCGGAACGAGGCTTAGAATATACTACCAGAATTACCCGCCATCTTAGTAGGAGGCCGTCAAAAAAAAAGGGAGAGATCTATCCCATGAAAAGAAAAAGAAAAAGCAAAAGGCAAAAGCCAATCAAAAGGTCATTACATTACAAACGTTACACCAAGGCCATGAAATCAAATGAAAAGGGAACACAAGGTCGATAAATACCCCATAAAAGAAAATGAGCGAACCCCAATAGATATTAGGGTAAGAAAGGGATATCTTTTTGAGTCTCTGGAACCTTCTCGTGGGCTTTCTAAACAAATTCTTCCCTTCTTTCTAAAGAGGTGTACTCCAAGCTTAAGGAACGGCTTAGATTGAGTAAGAGTCAGACCATCGAATGGGATCACGAATAGAAACACAAACTCAAGCACGATGAGTCTAAGTTAGATTATTGAAGAATAATTTGGGAATTAAATTTATAAATGAATATGATCTTTTTTAGAGTACCATGCTGGTCTTTTAGTTTGCACATTACTTCCAAAAATCCAAAAAAAATAGATACTTCAAAATAAAAAAAAGTACATATCTTAAAATCCAAAAAAATATAGATACTTCAAATTTCAAAAAAAGTACATATCTCAAAATCCAAAAAAAATATTTATATTTCAAAATCCAAAAAAAGGTAAAACCGAAAAAAAAATAGATATTTCGAAAATCCAAAAAAAAAAATAGATATGTCAAAATCCAAAAAAATATATATGTTCCAAAACCCAAACAAAATGAATATTTCAAAAATCAAAAATATTTCAATTAGTATCTGCTTGTAGCATTTGGTGTGCTTCATTCTTTTATTTTTAGCGAGCATTTGCATGCTTGTATGTTGCATCTTACTCCGTTATTTCCTTCAGTTCAATTATTATCATCACCTTTGTTAATAAAGGCTATGCCCCTTAACCCTTCTACCAAGGATAGGATCAAGTAGCCAGTTATTTAACCGGACAAGAGGCTAAGCCTGAATAAGTACTTAACCTATTTGCTAAGTCATATACAGGGCACAAGAATGTAAATCGAAGGCACAAGGTACAAAGCTTAAGGCAAAAGTTTCATATATATATATATCAAGAGGTGTTTTGTACAGGACTCACACAAGAAAAGGAAAAGTACATAAACAGTCGTCAAGGCTTACTCTCCCCAGCCTCCTCGTCGAACTGGCTCTGGGCCTCATCCAGGGCATCCGGTGCTGGAGTTCTGGAAGGCGGCGGCGGTGGACCCATAGCACTCGGGCCAACCTGACCAGAGGAGATGGCCACGCTGGCTATGAAAGTGCTCGCCTGTCCGTGCTCCTGAGCACGCTGCCGAGCACGTCTGTATCTCTCCTCGACACTCCATCGCTCATGCTCGACAATGCCCAATTAAATTCGAAGGGAGGTCATCTCCGCGTCCAGACGCTGCCGTTCTAGCCGCTCTCGCTCTCGCTCCTCGGTAATGAATTCCAGCCGAGACTAGAGACGTGAGAGCTCCCGATGAAGATCCCCGTTGGAGAGACAAGCCACCTGCTACTCAAGATCGCGGACTCGAGCTGCATCTGTCTCATCCCTCTGAAGGGCTTCCTGAAGCTCAGCAACCTGCGAGGGAAGATATTGTCAGTTCAAGATCATCAAGCAATCAATATCAAATTCAAGTCAAAGGGATTAGAACTTACTCGGGAGGCCCAATCCACTTCCGCAAGAAAAGCTCGGCGGATGGCAGAAGCCAGCTGATCCTAGAGGTCGGCGAGGATGGCCTCGTGAGCAGCTGAAGATGATGAAGCACCAGAAGAGAAGGGAGGAGGAGCCGCCTGGGTGTAAACAGCTCGCTGCAACAAAAGAATGACTGTCAGTGGCTAATCGTTAAAACAAATTAACTAATCAAAATATTTCATAAGCATGCATACATACCAGATCAAAAAGTTCCTTCTGAATTTGTTCGAGTTGGGCCTCCGCATCATGTAGGCGGGCCTGGAGGTCGATGATCACAACATTACGCGTATCCTGCATAAAATCATATACATACATTCATTTACAAACATAAATAAAGATAATAATAAAATGAAAGAATCATAAATGCATACTTACATCGAGCGGACGGAGGAGCCGTAACTAATCGGCATAGTGGGCTTGGTACTGATGGAGGTAGGCCTCGCTACTCTCCGCCTGGGACTCCACTTGCACCCCTCGGCAGCCAATCCTTGTACTGCTCGGAGAATTTGGCACGCCAATTCGTGAGGGCTTGCTTTCCCCTCATGGACCGTCCAACTCCCTCCGGGACCTCCTCATCCATCTATTCTGGGTGGAGGCTCAACGTCCTCATCACGAGCTGGAGGCGGAGGGGCTCGATCTCGTTGAGGCAGTGCAGCCATATCTGTCTCCCGAACCTCCTTCGGCCAGCCGTCACCCATGGCTGGCCCTCCTCGCCCATACCTATATACGGACGCCAGATCACCTGCATACAGGTTAGATGCATTCACATAAATAAATTGCATTTAATTATTGAAACATTGCATTTAAATAAAATAAACAACTTACTAAGAGCTCGAGGTAATCAAGGAACTGACAGCGGAAGGCCGTCAGTTGGTGATGCTGCGGGGCAGTGTCCAATATTGGCTGCCAACGGCAGGCCAATGGGACGGCGCTCGGTCTCACTATCTGCGCTCAGCCGAGCGGGAAGTAGTGGTAGCTCTAAACCTGCACACATGAACATATGGATTAGAAAGAATCATATCATATCATTTCATTGCATAAACAAGTAATTAAAATAACTTAATACTTGGAGAAATGGCGAGAAGCCGCTAACAGTCGTCTCGCGTTCCGGCGTGACCACGGAAAGATCGGCGAAGAGGTGGGCCAAGAGGGCCGCACCCCAGGCATACTTATGGAGACTCTCTAGGTCTTCTAACAGAAAAAGAAATCTACAGTGAATATGGTCGCCCTTCGTACCGAAGAGCAACCGATTGAAAAAGGAAACTAAGAAGACTCTCAACTGTCTATCTATCTCCTCTACTTGACTAGGGTCGCTACAATAGACGATGGAGGAAGACCTGGCTAATCTATCTCTAAACTCCTCCTGGGTCTCGTCAGACCGACGTCGGGGCTCAACTAAACCTAGGGCAGCCTCTACCTCTACCCTGGGGACGGTCCTAGACTCTCTATCTAGACTGGAGACTTCTATACCTAGTAGGGCCTCAGCTAACCCACAGTAATCGGGGTAGGTCACTCCGCTCACCGCTCTGTCCTCTACCCTCAGGCCAGTGATCCTGGCCACATCCTCCAAGTTGGGGACCATATGTCCCCAAGGCATTAGGAAAGCTCTGTCTTCCGCATGCCACCTCTCCCGCAGCACCTACAAGAGAACCAAATCGAGCCAAAATGGTTCGATGTCCAAAATCTCCCTAAACCCCATCCGGCGCAGCCGCGCCTTCTGGAAGTTCGGGAGTCCTCTATATGCTCCAACTACCAGGTCCCAAGAAATTCGGACCATCATCGTCCCCTGCAAATAAAATCAACAATTACATTAGTCATTGGACATAGAAAATCAATAAAATATTCTAACTGAAAGGCGTTGAGCAACATGGACGCCCATTAAAAGGTGTCCACATGCCTTGACGCCATTTGAACCTATTTTCTACTCCATTAAAAAATTGAATTTTGGTTTGAAAGGCGTCGGACCATGGCGATGCCCTTTGAAAGGCGTCACCTGGTCAGGACGCCATTCTAACCCGATGTCGGATTTTTTCTAAAAACCCCTTTCTTCTCCTTTTCCACACCCCATTCATCCAAAAATCCATTCCATAGAAAACTTATCAAATGAAGGTCACCCTCTGCTTCTTCTTCACCCACGTCCGCGGGAGGAACCTCCTCTTCCTCCAAGAACGCCGCCACTGCCGCAAGGTCGGCCGGCTCTGCCGCGGGAGCTTCATCAACCGGCACCACCGAGAGGGAGGCGGTCCGTCACCTCTTTACCACCGCCTTGGCTTTACTCAATCCTCCATGTTCCATGGCGAAGAAGAGTGAGTAAGAGAGAGCTCGGGTTTGGGAGAGAGAACGAGAGAGAGAGAGAGAGAGAGAGAGAGAGAGAGAGAGAGAGAGAGAGAGTTTGGGAGAGGAAGAGAGAACTTGAGGGAGATGGCCGAAAGTAGAAAGGTCTCCGGAAGTAGAAAGGTCGCTGGAGAGAAAAATGGTTGAAGAGAAAGAAAAGCTTGAGAGAATGAGAGAAGAAAGGGGCTCGCGTAGGCTTCCGTAGGAAAAGTTAAAACGCGTCGAGGGACAGCGACGCTATTCATCGCACATAAACTGAGGCAGCAAGGCAGAAGTTTTAAAATTCTTAAAAGGCGTCCACAATGGGAGATGCATTTCATGTTAAACCGCCAGTTATGGTCAGAGCCGTACACGGACAATGATTAAACGCGTCATGTCTTAACAACGCGTTTCAGTGGATTAATCACAGAATTAATGACAGAATCCTATGGAAAGTAAGAGAGAGAAGTGAAAGGCGTCTACAACTGTAGACGCATTTTAGGCATAATCTGGATTTTTAAGGAATTGATCTTTGAATTTCGGAAATTAATTATGATTGAAAGGCGTCTTGATGGGACGACGCCATTTATACCCAGAAATCATATTTTTAAGGGAAAATCATGGTTTTACTTAAGAAAAAATTTTGGACAAGTCACAAAAGATTAAAGATGATTTTCGGGATATAATATTAAAGGATGAATTATTTATTAAAAATAAATTCTTTATTACATCAAAAAGGAAGATAAAAAGAAAGATTTCAAGGACGAATTTTTTGAAGTCCCATTACATATAGATATGATAATCTTCTATCTGTTTCCTGAGAGGATTTTACACGATAATTGGAGCTAATATTCCATAATGTAACTATAAGCTCAATTGCTTCAAAGTCTTCATCGGATTTCAAGACACACTTCTTGATTGGAAAAATATAGGAAAACTCAGGGAATTCATGGCGAGGCAGGCTGAGTTAAGTATAGCATCGATGATGATTGTACAGAACGAACTCAGTTGCCCCAATCAGTTTAAGTTCTGCACTAACTGCACGACGTACTCGGATTGGTTTTCCTACAAGAGCAAGTGGTGAAAAGTCGAACCCATTTGATGACATTGTCTTCAGATAAGCTCGCCAGTCAGCTCGAGTCTTAAGTTTGGACACTCAGTTGATCATCCTTTCATTGAATTTCACAATATTGGAAATATGGAAGATTGGGCTATTTTGATATATTTGAGACAATCTTGCAGAATTTCTAGTGTGATATTCAAACTTGAAGTGCAACTTAACCCATAGAGCGAAGAGAAGCATGCAACCATAAGGAGGCTGACCTATAGAAGCTACAGAAAGCCTACTGTAGAGATAGGCTAGGATCTTTGTGCCGATCTGTCTTCCTTTAAAGATCTCGCAGACTGCACTGACTTGATCATCCTCCAGTATGTTGTCCTGAGCAGAAAAGAATAGAGCTCCAGCTAGGCACGTGGTGAACACTTTCATCACGTTCTCAGTGTCATCCTTCTTCAAATATTCAATCTCGTATAAGGTTCACTCTGGTAGTTTTGAGAAGTTAATCCCTTTCTTAATGAGGCATCCTTTCACTTCTTTTGGATCCTTTATGATCTTCATCAACAATTGTTGACATGTGATCTTTTCTCTCATCAGAGTTATCTTATTCAAGATCAATTCATCATTATTCAACTTGATCTTAGGAAGGTCCAATAGGAGTTCGGCCTCTTCAAGAAGTATAGTGGATTTGAAATCAGGAAAGAGGAAAGTATGAGTTTGAGGATGCCACAATTCAATCAAAGCACCCATAGCCGCCCAATTCACGTTTGGACTCTTGTAATGCTTTGCATAGATGACTAGACCTTGAATATTCCATTTGAAAACATAATATTATATGAAAATAGTGATACTTTTTGCAAGCTTACGAATCCAAGGAAGGGATGTGAATTTTCTTGGGCCAGGAAAAAGATGATATACCTAAAAGAATAAAAAAAAAGGAGAGTTGCTATAATTCCATGAAGAATATGAAGAACTTGAAGAACATGAAGAAAAAGATAATTAAAGAAGGATAATTGAAGTAAAAAGAGGATTTAACTTACTTGGAAGTTAGGATCTCTTCCACTAAGATGATCTTTCACATCAGAAAGCTTCTCAAGCGTCTTCTTCATCCTCTTGTTTGAAGAACCCATCTTGTTCTTAATTTTTTCTCCTTTGAAATCTTGAAATCTTGATTGTTCTTGAACTTTAGAGAAAATTCCTTACTTTGATCTCTAGATTATGTTTGGATTGGCCTCGATACAAGTTAAGGAACCTTATATAGAGAGATTTGCGAAGTTGAAGAGCCTTTTCCGGATTGGAAAAGGGATGTGCATGGAGAGAGTTGGAATCCGGATTGAACACAGCAAGAACATGTTTCTGCAACTTAAATGGCATCTGTAAACAGCGACGTGTTTTAGATGATCTTAATGGCGTCCGCGCGACACGACGCGTTCCACGGTTTTCGGTTATTTACCCGAAATTCAATGTTTATCCTTATTTGATGCTTCATTAAATGCTTGCTTGAAGTTACGGATGATTTTTTAGTGTAGGAAATCCAAAGAAATGACTACAAAACTGAAAATCTCAAGAAGGTCTTATTGTGGGAGTTTACGAGTCCTCACCGTGGCTAAAAAGACAATTATCTCTATCCCTTGTATTCTTTTGCATTATCATCATTACTATATGTTAAATATTTATTAGACTATATCAAGGACCTTGTGATTTTGATGAAACTGAATTTGAGTTCCCCTTCAACAAAAACAATGATAATTACAGAGAATTCTTAATCACACGGATAGGCCGTTTAATTGTTAATTAATGAGGATGATGATTCCACTTTTGTGAAATGGTGTGTGGATAAACGTGTTTCGGCTTAGCACTGGATTGCAGAATTAGTATCTTGACTCATTAATGACAATTTAACAATATTATTCTTGATTAATTTATATTTTATTTGACTTTATATTTTTCTTTTAGCCCAACATTCATCATGTAGGACTATAACATAACTGTAATAAGAATTAATTCTTGATTAAGTTTCAGACCATTGATCAAATAAATTCCAACATGATATAAAATATTACATTCTAAATTGAGTATCTTGATTATCTTTGAGGTTCGCCTGAAGATATCATTAGAATTTCATCCTTTCTTGGACTCTTTATCCAACATTTCTTATTTTCTTTTAAGATCCATCATGGTTGCAGCACGTCCACATTGGCTGGCAATCGCTCCCCATGATGAAACCTGTAAGGTTTGTGACCTAGGGTACTTCCCAATCCGTGGAAGTTGATCGACTTTATTTTATTTCCTTGTCTATCTCATCCAGACAGGATTGATTCCATTGATCTTTGAGTTACCTTCATTGATAATTTTAAGAAAAATTCCAATCATATAATGTTAAGAGCGTGTCTCATCACACCTTGGCATCACCTTTTCAGTACATTCCATTTCATTTCACTCCCTTGCAAAGACGATGTCAAGGTGAGGCAGCTGTAGACACACTAATTTTGACATCATTTTGAGTAAATTTCATGTCATATAATAATGCCTAAAAATGGTCTGATATATAATCATTAGTTAATTTTTATTATTTTTCTAGATTAATTATCTAAATGACGTCAGTCAGACAGACATCATTTAAATTTATTAATGAAATTCATTTTAACTCAGATTTTTAATCACATATGAAGGATTCTAAAAGACATCGACCTGTGAAGACGCCATTTAGGGTTTTATTCTTATTTTGATTATTAATCTGATTTTTAATTAATTTATTAATAAACTAAAACACGTCTGCCATGCACGACGCTATTTAGGTTTCCTAATGTGTTTCTATTTCTTCTTCCGGATGTTTATCTTTATCTTAATTAAACAAAAAGACGTCTCCTATAAAAGACGCATTTTAGTTAATTACAGATAATGATGAATTAAGCTATGTTTAACTATTTCTTGATTGGATTGGCTTCAAACTCTTTCATGTTAATCTGTAAGTAACCGCGGATGTGCGAACAATATACACAAGCCCTTGAAGAGGTAAAAGTTAGTACATAAATTATTAGCAAATTAGTGGAAATACTTGAAGAGAGACGACGTCCAAACTCTGAAGGAATTGAAGGATCGAAGCACTGCTACTACTTCTAGGACTTGAACTAAGCTTTGTCTTCTCTTCGTCCTTTCTTCATCCATTCAAAAATCAAGACTTTCTAAGGGCCATCCAACTTAGTTTCTTCTTAATTAATCTCTGCATCCTTCTCATATTTCCATCATATTAGTTCATAATTTTTCATCACACCACTCCATGCTACACACACAACACTAGCATTATTTTTCAATCCACATGTTAAGGGGTTTTAAAGACCACAAAACAAGTGAGTTCATTTGTTGAGTTGCATAATTAGAATCATTATTAGAATAGATACTACTTCTATTTGAGTTCTTATTAGTTCTTTCCATTTCTTTCTATTCTTTGCAAGGTACAAAGAAGATCAAAAGGAAAGAATCAACAAGGAAATCTGGATGATCCTCAAAGCCCAATAAGCATTCAAAGCAAGAACAAAGTTAGAAGAACTCTTTTTCTTCAGCCGGCTGAAGGAAGAGAATCAAGAACTTCAACATCTCCCACATCCAAAACAGATAAGTGATCAATCTTTGTCTTTTGAAACTTTTTAGTCAAAAGCTTTTGGCGATCACATAGTTTTTAATAGGTTTATTTGTCATTTAATCAACAAAATTTTCATAATAATCAGACATCCAAATTTGACCACTCACACTACCGTGATCGCCAAAAAGTTGTGAGTGCTTAAATTGTGATGTATGATTATCATGAAAAATTTATGTTG
This sequence comes from Zantedeschia hybrid cultivar, assembly GCA_030544215.1. Taxonomy (NCBI): domain Eukaryota; kingdom Viridiplantae; phylum Streptophyta; class Magnoliopsida; order Alismatales; family Araceae; genus Zantedeschia; species Zantedeschia hybrid cultivar. The sequence goes on along the minus strand of JARZZO010000003.1, from coordinate 27,682,211 downwards.
ATTAAATGACAAATAAACCTATTAAAAACTATGTGATCGCTAGAAACTTTTGACTAAAATATTTCAAAAGATAAAGGATTGATCGCTTACCTGTTTCAGACGTGAGAGATGTTGAAGTTCTTGATTCCTTCTCTTCAGCCAGCTGAAGAAAAATAGTCATTCTAACTTTGTTCTTACTTTGAATGCTAATTGGGCTTTGAGGATCGTCCAGATTTCCTTTGTTGATTCCTTCCTTTTGATTTTCTTTGTTCCTTGCAAAGAATAAAATAAAAGAGAGAAAGAATAATAAGAACTAAATGGAGGTAGTATCTATTCCAATAAGAATTCTAATCATGCAACTCAAACAAATGAACTCACTTGTTTTGTAGTCTTTGAAACCCCCTTAACATGTGGGTTGGAGAAATAGTGCTAGTGTTGTGTGTGTAACGTGAAGTGATGATTATAAAATTATAATGCTAATAATGGAATCAAGAGTATGCAGAATTAATTAAGAAAAATTAAGTTGAATGGCCCCTGAAAAGCCTTGGTTATTGAATGATCTTGAAGAAAGGACGAAGAGAGGATAAAGCTTTTCTTTCAAGACTCCTAGAAGTAGCCGTGCAGCGCCTCGATCCTTCAATTCCTTCGGCGTTTGGATGTCATCTTTCTCTTAAATTCTTCTTCAAAGATTTCTACTCTTTCTTCAAAGATTTTCACTAACTTTTACCCTTTCAAGGGCTTGTATATTTATAGACTTAAGTTCGTGCATCCGCAGTTACTTATAGATTAACATGAAAGAGTTTGAAACCAACTCAACTAAGAAACAGATAAATACAGGCTAATTCATCATTATCTGTAATTAACTAAAACGCGTCGCCTAAGAGAGACGTCTTTTAGTTTAATTAAGATAAAGATAAACATCGGGAAGAAGAAACAGAATCACTTTAAGAAACCTCAATGACGTCGTACCTGGTAGACGTCTTTTAGTTTATTAATAAATTAATTAAAATTTAAATTAAAAATCGAAATAAGAATAAAACCTTATATGGCGTCTTCACAGGCCGACGTATTTTAGAATTTTTCATATTTGATTAAAAATCTGAATTAAAATGAATTTCATTAATAAACTTAAATTATGTCTGTCTGACCCGATGTTATTTAGATAATTATTCCAGTAAAAATTATAAAAATTAACTAATGATTAAATATCAGACCATTTTGAGGCATTATTATATGATATGAAATTTACTCAAAATGATGTCACAATTAGCGTGTCTATAGAAATATAAGTCACCTTTATTTCTCCTTTTTGCACAATATCACGTATATAATGAGATTGAATTTCTATATGTTTTTCTCTTGAGCTATTCACTCTACTATTAATCAAGCTAATTGCTGCCTAATTATCATAATAAATCTCAATTGGTCTTTCTACCGAGTTGAGACTTAAATCTATCAAAAATCGTCTTATCCAGACTGCATGAGTAGTAGCCATGCTATATGCAACATGCTCAGCTTCCTGTATGTATCTTGCAACACACCCTTATTTCTTGCTACTCTAAGAAACAGTTACACCACCAAAGATAAACAAGTGTCCCGATGTGGACTTTCCGTCATCTTTATCTCCTTCAAAGTCTATATCTAAATAACCAAGTACTTCAAGTGTATTAGCTTGATTTGTGGTGCAAAGTTCCTTTCGGATATTTTATAATCATTTTAATAGCTTCCCAATATGTTGGGTCAGGATTAGCTTGATATCGACTTATCAAGTTTACCGGATATGATATGTCTAGTCTTGTATTTATCATTGCATACATTAAGCTTCGAACTGCTTCAGCATATGGCACCATGACCGGACATTGTCCTTCTCTAGGATGTTGCTCTTTTCCTAATCGTTTTCCATAAACTAACGGTGCAGGTGCCGAATTACAATTATGCATTCCGAATTTCCTAAGTACACATCGTAAATATTTTTTCTGATTTATACTTAACATTCTAGACTTTCTATTTCTTAGGATTTGTGCACCAAGAACATAGGATGCATCACCCATATCTTTCATCTCAAATTTTTCACTTAATTCAGATTTAATTTTATTTAACATCTCAATGTCATTTCCGACGAGCAAAATATCATCTATATATAGGGATAATATAGTATAATTGCTCCCACTTTTCATGACATACACACAATTATCCAACCTATTTGCAACAAACCAAAGTTGAATAATTGTCTCGTAAAATTTGAGATACCATTGTCTAGAAGATTGTTTCAAACCATATATAGACTTCTTTAACTTACATACCCTTTCCTCTTGGTCTTCCTCCTGAAATCCTTCAGGCTGTTGCATATATATATCTTCCTTCAACTCTCCGTTGAGGAACGCAGTCTTGACATCCATCTGGAACAACTCCATATCAAGATATGCAATAATAGCCAAGATAATTCTTATAGATACAAACTTAGCTACTGGAGAATATGTTTCTTGAAAATCTATACCTACTTTCTGATTATAACCTTTGGCAACTAATCGGACCTTGTATTTATCAATCGACCCATCAGCACGAAACTTTTTCTTGAATACCTAGTTTCACCCAATAGCCTTTCTATTCTTAGATAATCATATAGTTCCCACACTCCATTACTTTCCATAGAGTTCATTTCTTCCTTCATGGCTTCTAGCCACAAATTAGATTCCTGCGATTTCATCGCATCATTATAATTCACGGGATATATATGATTTTCCTCATTTATATCTATAGTTAGACATGAAGGCTCACATGAGTACAAATAATAATCATCCATCTATGTACCTGGAGTTCTAGTTCTTTTGTTGTTAACTGCAGGTATTGTTGGGTTCTCGGCGTTTCTCCGGATCGCAAAACGCAGCGGAAATATATAATTAAATCGGCGATCCATTTTCCCATTTCGAATAAACCAAAAATTGATAATCGGATTATCGTTTCTTACCATGCGCGGATTCGAATCCGCAACCGTTCGATTCCATCGATGTGACACCGCAAGCCGCGCAAGCACCTGGCCTCTAGTGGAGTCCACGCGATCCTCCTCGCGGTGGATATCCTCACGGTTTCTCGTTTATCGCAGCCCACGAAACCTTCGTTGTTCACCGCAACGATCACCACAACGTGCGGACAATTTCTCGTCGATCGGGAGTCAGAGAAGCGGCAAAGTAGACTCGGGGAACCGGACTCATCTGGGGCGCCAGAGAGAGAGGAAGAGAGGAGGGGGTGGCTAGGGTTAGCAGCAGCCTGGCCTGCTCAGTCCGTTCGCTACATTTTATATTAACCGCGCGGTTTTTTCATAAAAACTCCCGGTTTATATAAAACTCACTTATTTATCCATCGCCTTGAGAATCATTTGCGTGTGACCCTTTAGGCCCAATAACCAATCCAGTTAATGGCCCAATAAACCTAGTGACTCATCACTGGCCTGATTAATCAATTTATAACTCATATTAATTAATTAATCAATCGAATTAATGTCACACATCAAATTCGATCAGGCTTCCGATCACGTTGGGTGCCAAACAACACTGCATAAACCCAGAAGGTATCGGGGTTAAGTAACCCACTTTTGGAACCTTTCCGCCAACAGTTACTACGTACATATAATCCTTCATTCGTACAATGCTCTCGAGTCAACTCAAGATATGGTAAACCATCAAACCCTATCCAGTCAACTCACTTGGATCGGATGCTGCCAAATAATATCGGAAAACTCTTTTCCGATATTATCGTCCGCCCTGGCTAGGAGCTTCCGCGCATCCTTCCTAGGGCATTCTCTCTCTAAGTACCGAAAGCGAATGATTCCTTATTGACACTCAATTCCCTACGACGGTATTCCATTGTACCCGATCCTTGGCTGTTTAGAATCCCGTAGTTAGATATTCATAAACTAAGGTCAAAGCACAAAAGTCCACCGACAAGATATCCTTGGTGTCTCAGGTCCGAAGACCATCCACGTAACTGTGATAATAGAATCAAACTGGTTGATAGTGAGGTACAATACCATCCAACGATTTAGTCGGATCAGTTCAGTAAACTCATTCTCTAATGAGCACCTACAGATTCACCTTAGTGTCTCAGCACAAGTGACTATAAGATTAGTCACCCTCATCTTAATAAGCGGGAGTAATTTGTACTAATATATATGGATATCTGATGTCCTTCTCGGATATCCTCCGACTAGGAACTATGAAGAATATGTGTGTTTAAGTGGTCAGTCTCATTATTATGATCTCATCATAATCTAATCACTATCGCACACATTCACGGACTTCAGTATGAGACGATAATTAAAACGAATTATACTTAATGAATATTACCAGCAAAGGCTACAATATCAAAAGTTCCTATCAAGGCTTCTACCAACATCAAGGTTGTTGTACACTCCCTGAATTTGAATCCAGGCCATCCTCCTATGCAGCAGAGGAAGAGGCGGCTTGCCACTGATCGACAAGAGATTGTCAAGGAGCAAGTCAACCTACTCCAAGAAACGGGTGTAATCAGACACGTCTAGTACCCCATCTGGGTTGCCAACGTTGTATTGGTAAAGAAGGCCAACGGGAAGTGGCGCATGTGCGTCGACTTTACCGACCTTAATAAAGCCACCCCCAAAGATTGCTTCCCTTTACCAAACGTAGATCAACTGATCGACGCCACTGCTGGTCACGAGCGTCTAAGCTTCTTCGACGCTTTCTCAAGGTATCACCAGATACGGATGAACAAGCTTGACGAAGAGCATACTGCCTTCGTCATAGAGGCAGGACTGTATTGCTACACCCAAATGCCATTCAGATTAAAGAATTCTAGTGCGACCTACTAGAGGTTGATGAACCAAATGTTCGATCGACTAATCGGTCGGAATGTAGAAGTATATGTGGACGACATGCTGGTGAAATCCACTAAAGTTGCCGATCACCTGAAAAACCTTGTAGAATCCTTTGACACACTAAGGAGATACTGTATGAAGTTGAATAAGAAGCCCTTATCTCAGGGATTCGAATGGCCAAACGGTTGGGAGCAACTCAAATTCAAGCTTACTCAGACTCCCTGCTACTTGTTAAGCAAGTCAAAGGGGAGTACAAAGCCAAGGAGCCTTCTATGAAGAAGTATAAGGACATGGTCCTTCGGATGATCTCGACACTCGAAGGATTTGAGATCCTTCATATGCCAAGGGAGCAAAACCAGAGAGCAAACGAGTTGGCCAAACTAGCCTCCTCTTCCCAAACAATCGGCCGATCAGTCTTTGTCGAAGAACTACTAAAGCCCGCCATTCACCATTTTGACTCTATGGAGGTATCCCAAGTGGGCCGAGAAGATACGTGGATGACTCATATAGTTGAATACCTCGAAAGTGGCCATCTACCCGCAAACCAAATAGATGTAAGAATGATCAAATACCAAGCACCCAAGTTCACAATGATCGGAGACAGTCTCTGTCAAAGATCTATAACCAACCCCCTCCTTTGTTGCCTAGCTCCAAACGAAGCGTCCAAAGCCATTATAGAGGTCCATGAAGGGATATGCGGCAGCCACGTCAGGCTACGCGCTTTAGCACGCACCCCCCTCCACCACGGATATTGGTGGCCGACCATTGCACAAGATTGTACAGAATACACAAAAAGGTATCTCGGCTGTCAAATCAATGCCCCTCTCCCTAGGCTACCAGCAAACGAGTTACAAAGTATTGCCGAGCCTTACCCGTTCGCAATGTGGGGAGTCGACATCCTAGGACCATTCCCTAAAACTACCAACAACAGCAATTTGTGATAGTCGCCATCGACTACTTCATCAAATGGCCAGAAGCTCAGCTTCTCGCTAATATAAGGGATGACACGGTATGAAAATTCTTTTTACATAATGTTATTTACATGTTCAGCATCCAAAAGGTCCTGGTGACAGACAACGGTCGGCAATTCACAAGTCATTGGTTTGCCGACCGCTGTAAGGATTTGAGCATATGACACAAGTTTTCCTCACTAGCCCACCCACAAGCCAATGGACTGGTGGAAAATGCCAACAAAACTATCATGAAGGGTATCAAGACACACCTTCTCAAAGGTGGAAATTGGCTGGAAGCCCTCCCAAAAATCTTGTGGTCTTTCCAAACCACGAGCAAAACAACCACGGGGGAAAACCCGTACCATCTGGCCCACGGTTCTGACGCTATTATCTTGCTAAAGATCGACTTGCTGGCCGCCAAGTCAGGAGAACTTGATGAAGCCATTAACAACCATAAGCTAAGAGAGAACCTCGACCTCATCGAAGAAGCAATAGAAGCAGCTTGGGTCCGGGTAGTCAACTACCAGCGAATAGTCGCACGATGGTACAACTCCAAAGTACGACCAAGAATTTTCCACCCTAGAGACTTAGTTCTACGACGCATGCAAGCATCGAGACCACTCGAAGCAGGAAGGAAGCTATCACCCAATTGGGAAGGCCCATACAAGATCGAAAAAAGTTATGGGTGTTAGTTTAAGGTGGCCTACAAGCCAATCTGACTGTGTAAATCTCGTTCATTTATTAATAAAATGGCATAATATTCATTATGTGTAAACCGCATTAATTATCGTTTCGTAATGAAGTCCGTGAATATATGCTATAGTGATCAGATTATGATGAGATCATACTAATGAGACTGATCACTTAACACACATATTCTTAATCGTTCCTAGTCCGAGGATATCTAAGAAGGACATCGGATATCCGGTTAGACTAGTACAGATTACTCCTGCTCATATGATGAGGGTGACTGATCTCATAAGTCACTTGTGTGGAGACACTAAGGCGAATCTGTAGGTGCTCATTGGAGAATGAGTTCACTGAACTGATCCGACTGAATCGCTGGATGGTATTGTACCTCACTGTCAACCAGCTTGATTCTATTGTCGCAGTTGCATGGATGGTCCTCGGACCTGAGACACCAAGGACACCTTGGCGGTGGACTTCTGTGCTTTGACCTTGGTTGACGAATCTCTAGCTATGGGATTCTAATACGCCAAGGATTGGGTACAGCGGAATACCGTCGAAGGGAATTGTGTGTCAATAAGGAATCATTCGCTATCGGTACTCAGAGAGAGAATGCTCTAGGAAGGATGCGCAAAAGTCCCTGGCCAGGGCGGACGATAATATCGGGAAAGGAGTTTTTCGATATTTATCAGCGGCATCCAATCCAAGTGAGTCGACCAGTTAGGGTTTGACAGCTCGTCATACCCTGAGTTGACTCGAGAGTATTGTACGAATGAAGGATTATATCCACGCGGTAACTGTCGGCGGAAAGGTTCCAAGAGTGGATTACTTAACCCCAAATACCTTCCGGGTTCATGCGGTGTTGCTTGGCACCCAACGTGATCGGAGGCCCGGTCGAATTCGATGTACGACATCAAGTCGATTGATTAATTAATTAATAAAGGGTTATTAATTGATTAATAAAGCCAGTGAGTCACTGGGCTTGTTGGGCCATTAACTGGACTGGTACTTGGGCCTAGAGGGTCACACGCAAATGATTCTCAAGGAGATGGATAAATAAGTGGGTTTTATACAAACCGGGGGTTTTTATGAAAAATCGCGCGGTTAGTATAAAACATAGCGAACGGGCTGAACAGGCCAAGCTGCTGCTAACCCTAGCCGCCCCTCCTCAGTTTCTGTCTTTCTTTGGCGCCCAGGCAGATCCAGATCTGCTCCGCCGCTTCTCCGAATCCCGTTCGACGGGAAATCGTCTGCGCGTTCCAGCGATCATTGCGGCGACCGGCGGAGGCTTCGTGGGCTGCGAAGAACAAGGAACTCGAGGATATCCGTCGCGGGGAGGATCGCGTGGACTTCGCTAGAGGCCGGGCGTTTGCGCGGCTTGCGGTGTCGCACCGACGGAACCGAACGGTTGCGGATTCGAATCCGCACACGGTGAGAACTTCGATAATCCGATTATTGTATTTTAGATTTCGAAACGGGAACGGATCACTGTAAATATTTTGTTTTTCCATTGCGTGAGCGATCCGGAGAAACCGAGAAAACCCAACAGTGGTATTATAGCCAGGTTCCACTGTTTCTCGTCCCATTTCGGTCTCTGAAATTAATTTTTCTATGATATATTCCATGCACTGGTTCGATTTTATTGTTGGATCTATGTTCATATGATGAACACTGATTATTAAAATAATTAGATTATTTTTAATGCAATTTTTCGAATTTATTTTGGGGTTATATTGTTCTTCGTAAGACGAAGAACTACGTTGTTCGGGCGAATTCCATCGGCCTCCCAAGTGTTGGGAAGGATGGCCGGCATCCTAGATTATTGAGGAAGAGTTGCCGGTCTACCCAGGCCTTATTGCCGGCGTCGAGCTGGCCGGAAGAAACCCCCTTTTCAATTTCTTCCCACAGGTTTATGAAACCTATAAAAACATAACAAAGAGAGAGATGGAGGAGCCCATCGGAGGGCCCACCGGCGCCGGGGACGTCGCCGTCCGGCGCCGGGCCGACGCTGGGCACCGGCCGCCGCCGGCGCTGCCACGCCACCCGCCGCCGGCCCTCTTCCTGCAAGAGGGTTAGGGTTTGCAGGGAAAGGGGCTCGGGTAGGGGACGGCGGTCCAAGGGGGAGCCGGTCCGACCGGCTCGGTCCTGGGCGGACCGGACTCAGCTAGGAGAGTCCTAGCTCGAGCCCAGGCCGAGCCAGGGTTCGACCCTGGCTCGAGCCAGGCAATCCAATTGGGTTGGGCCCATTTCATTAATAAAACCCCTTTATTCAATTGTTACCCCATCAAACCATTTAAACCCCATTTCTAATTAAACCTATTGCCCATTTAAATTATGTATTAAATTGCATTTTAAGTTTAATTTAAAATTGTTTTAAGATTAAACTTATTATTCAATTTCAATTTATTTGGGCATTAAAGATTTTGGAATCTATATATATTAACAAGTGTTGTTAATAATTAGAATTGGTTATTAATTTAAATGTTAAATTGATAATCAATTTTGATTGTCTAACTTAAGTGTTAAGTCAGTTATTATTAGTTAACTGGAATTAATTGTCAATTTAAATGTTAAATTGATAATTGATTTTAATTAACTAATATAAAGGTTTAATTAGGAATTATTAGTTATTAGTTTAAGTGTTAAACTAATTATTAATATTAATCTGATTATTCTAAGAGTTAGATTAACAGTTGACAATTAATTTGTGTTAATTACTAGTTTAATAGTTAAATTAGTTATTAACATTAATTAATTAATTATTCTAAGAGTTAGATTAATTAATTATTAATCAGTTAATGTTTATTATTGGTTTAAGAGTTAAATTAATAATTAACATTAATTGGCTAATCTAAATGTTAGATTATTAGTTAATAATTAATTTGATTGATTATTAATTTAAGTGTTAAATTAATAATTAATTTTGTTGGATTAATCTAAGAGTTAGATTAGTATTTAAATAGTCTAATTGTTAGATTATTAATGGGGTTTAATCTAAATGTTAGATTATTAGAAATGTTCTAATTTGTATGGAATAATCTGAAATTATTAATTCGGAGTGTGTGCGCATGTGATGTGTGTTTATTACTTTTAAATTTGATTTAATTGCATGTTAAGATAATAAATGAGTTTTTCGAAATTCAAATACCAATTTTGATTGGATCCCAGTTTTTTGAAAGTCAAAATTACTTATTTTGAAAACTCATTTGTTTTAGCCATGTGATGCGCTGAATCATGTGTGGATGTTTAAAACACACCGTGGTCATGGATATGCACTTAATTTATTATTCATGTGATGAAAGGATTGTGTAGATCGTAGATGTATGTTTGATTATTAATTGTTAATAAATAGAGGTCTGCGCACCTCTCTCTCTCATTCTCCGATGTATTTCTACCTCCCTTTCTCTTGTACTCGCCATAAGGCCTTCTTCAATTTACTTATAAATTCTAGAATTTAAATATAATATGATCGAGGCAACCGAGGAAGGAGCGAGGACGATCCACAGCCGTAACCAGGAAGGCAAAAAGATGGAGATCTCTTGTCTATGTGATTGCAGGATATCTAATGTAAATGTTATGATTAGATTGTGTGTGCGTTTGACTGTTGGCTCCAGTCAAACCCACTGTGCTATCCATGACCACACTAATGACATGTATGAGATGCATTGTTTTTCTTTTGATTATGAATCAAAACAGGTTATAGTATTTAGTAAATATATACGATATATCTATATACTATCACCTAGGAGAGGCCAAGATAAAAGTTATCTAAATACCCTCAGATAAAATCTAAGCCGTAACGTGAGTAGTTAAGAACTTACCGCGTGGTCCACCATCGTTATAGTCATAGGATTCGAATCACTTTAGGCAGGTTTGTTATGCTATCCACAAGGCCTGCTTAATTGGGAGGAGAAATTGTGGCTATGGCATTAGATGCCTATAGATCGGGGTAGAGGAACCATGTAGCTTTGTTGTGCTATCCACAAGGGCTGCATGTAAATCTATACTCGTCGCGTAATGATGGTTAGCTTAGACCAGAATTAGTGGTTTGTTGTGCTATCCACAAGGCCATTAAATCTCTAGGGACCGAAGCTATGATCAGATATTGCAAGGAGTTGCAAGTCCCATGAGTTGGGTGTTCTCGGATTGTATTACAGTTTGTTGTGCTATCCACAAGACTGTAGTGCAAGTCATTGAGATTCTGATCCCCACAAGGAGACTGTCGGCGTCTCCCGTTCTGTATAACTGAGGGTTATACAGTCCGTCGAAAATTAGTAGGAGTTAAACTTGAACAAAAGACCATGTCTTGTTTTGAATTTTAATAATTGAACATCTGCTAAATAGATTTTACTTATCTCATGTAGGGAATTATGTCGTCGAATAACCCACTCCGTGGCATACTTGATGCCCTTTTGACTTACCTGATCTACTCGGATTGGTTCGGAAACCTAAAGAATGTCTTCAGATTTGAGCACAATAACTTTGTCCCTGGAGCTGATCCTCTTGATGAATCGGCATTAGATGCCCCTGAAGCAGAGATGACAGCTAACGATAAAGGATCGAAGGACAAAGGTAAAAGAGTAGTAAAGGGTGACTGCTTCTACTATAAGCAATATGGTCACTGAAAGAGGAACTGCAAGGAGTTCCTTAACGATAAAGCTCATGGAAGTGTGAAGTTGTCTGAAGCTTCAGATATCTATATGATAGATATCAACTTGTCGGTTAGAGATTCCACATCGTGGGTATTAGATACCGGATGTGCTTCTCATATATGTCATGATGTGTAGATGCTGACAAGTAAGCGCAAGCTTAGACAAGGTGAGGTGGAATTGAGGCTAGGAAACGGCGCAAAAGTTGCGGCGATTACTGTTGGGACAGCAAACCTCAAGCTTCCATCGGGAGACACCTTACTATTAGAAGATTGTTATTATGTTCCTAGCATAATAAAGAACATCATATCAATATCTTGTTTAGACAAGATAGGATATAGGTTGACTATTGAGAATAGAAGTTGTTCGATTTATTATGGTAATAAATCAATAGCTTCAGCATCTTTAGTCAACGATCTATATCTATTAGATGTTTCTCATTACAATCTTCAGATTGATAAAGCTCTTAAGAAGAGCAAGAATTGTATGAACCAAGCCTACATGTGGCATTGTAGACTTGGGCATATTGGCGAAAGCAGGTTGCAAAAGTTGCATAAGCATGGTTATTTAACTGCATTCGATTATGAATCGTTTGCAACATGCGAATCCTACCTTATGGGAAAGATGGCAAAATCTCCATTTACTGGACATGGAGAACGTGCCAAGCACATTCTAGAACTAATACATTCGGATGTATGTGGTCCAATGTCCACTTAAGCCAAAGGTGGATTTTCATACTTCATCACGTTCACCGATGACTTCTCAAGATTCGGCTATGTGTACTTAATGAAGTACAAGTCGGAAGTATTTGAGAAGTTCAAGGAGTTCAAAAATGAGGTGGAGAAGCAGTTAAGAAAGAGTATTAAAGCACTTCGATCAGATCGAGGAGGAGAATACTTGAGTACTAACTTCACACAATTCTTAAAGGATAATGGTATCCTTTCTCAGCTGACCCCTCCATATACACCACAGATGAATGGTGTATCAGAAAGGAGGAATCGCACCTTGTTGGACATGGTGCGATCCATGATGAGCTTTTCGGGATTACCAGTGTCCCTCTGGGGGTATGCTCTAGAATCAGCAGCATACCTACTAAACAGAATACCCAGCAAGTCTGTGGCCTCTACTCCATATGAGATATGGAAAGGCAGGAAACCAGAATTTAAACATGTTAAAGTCTGGGGTTGTCCTGCTCATGTAAAGAGGCATGATCCAGACAAGCTGGAATCACGAACTGATAAATGTAGGTTTGTGGGATATCAAAAGGAAACCTTTGGATACTATTTTTTCCATCCTGATGAACAAAAGGTGTTTGTCGCCAGGAAAGCTGTCTTCCTGGAAGAGGAATACCTTCTCCAGGAGGACAGTGGGAGTAAAATAGTACTGGAAGAGGTTCCAGATCCCCAAACCGCTACATTATCATCAGATGAGATATTAGTTCCTGAATTTGTTCAGGTACACACAGATGAGCCTCGCAGATCTGATAGAGTACCTAGACTACCTGAACGATATGTGGGACATATTGCTGAAGGTAAGTCTAAGGTACAATATAATGAGGATGATGATCCTAAAACCTACCAAGAGGCCATAGAAGGCCCAGAAGCCGTGAAATGGCGAGAAGCTATGAGCTCAGAAATCCAGTCCATGTACACCAACCAAGTTTGGAACTTGGAAGACTTGCCCGAGGGTATTGTACCCATCGGTTGCAAGTGGATCTTTAAGAGAAAGATCGGTGCTGATGGACGGATCGACACTTATAAGGTAAGGTTGGTTGCAAAGGGATATCGTCAAAGGCAAAGAATTGACTATGACGAGACTTTCTCACCAGTTGCTATGATAAAGTCGATCAGAGTTCTTCTCGCCATTGCTGCATATTTTGATTATGAAATCTGGCAGATGGATGTGAAGACTGCCTTCCTCAATGGTAACCTTGAGGAAGAGGTGTATATGATACAACCAGAAGGTTTCACATCAAAAGAATCTCCAGATAAAGTGTGCAAGCTTCAGAGGTCCATTTATGGACTGAAGCAGGCTTCCCGGAGCTGGAACATAAGATTTGACAAGGCAGTCAAGTCTTATGACTTCATTAAGAATGAAGATGAACCTTGTGTGTACAAGAAGACTAGTGGGAGTGCAGTCACTTTTCTAGTTCTTTACGTAGATGACATACTACTCATTGGGAATGATGTAGCTATAATGTCATCAGTAAAGATCTGACTGTCGAAACACTTCTCCATGAAGGATTTGGGAGAAGCATCCTACGTATTAGGAATACGTAGACGACATACTAGTTGGGAATGATATAGCTATGATGTCGTCGAAAAAGATCTGGTAGTCGAAAAACTTCTCCATGAAGGATTTGAGAGAAGCATCCTACGTATTGGGAATACGGATCTATAGAGATAGATCAAAGAGGATGCTTGGAATGTCCCAATCCTTGTACATAGACACCATAGTCAAAAGGTTTGGCATGGAAAATTCCAAGAGAGGTCTCATACCGATGAGACATGGAATTAGTCTCTCAAAGGAGCAGTCTCCTAAGACTCCTGATGAGAGGGCATTCATGGATAGAATATCTTATGCCTCTGCCATAGGATCTATCATGTATGTCATGCTATGTACACGGCCTGATGCTGCATTTGCTCTAAGTGTTACGAGCATATTTCAGGCTGATCCAGGCAAAGAGCACTGGAAGGCAGTGAAATGTATCCTTAAGTACTTGAGAAGAACTAAGGATATGTTTCTTGTCTATGGAGGAGGTGACTTGAAACTGCGAGGCTTTACTGACTTGAGTTTCCAGTCAGATCCAGATGATAGCAAGTCAACATCTGGATTCGTGTTTACTTTGAACGGAGGGGCAGAGTGCTGGAAGAGTTCCAAGCAAGTAACTACTGCAAACTCGACGACTAAAGCTGAGTACATCGCTGCAGCTGAAGCCGCCAAGGAAGCAGTGTGGTTGAAGAAATTCATCACCGACCTCGGTGTAGTTCCCAGCATCTCTGAGCCTGTTCCACTATTGTGCGACAACAATGGAGCAATTGCGCAAGCGAAAGAGCCGCGGTCTCATCAGAAATCGAAGTATATTCTAAGGCGCTTTCACCTTATCAGAGAGATCATATCCAGAGGAGATGTAGTAGTGGAAAGAGTTCCATCCGTCGACAATGTAGCAGATCCACTCACAAAGCCGTTGACTCAAATTGTGTTTGAGCGTCACCTAGAGTCTATAGGCTTATTGTATAAAGGTGATTGGCTTTAGTCCAAGTGGGAGATTGTTAGTTTAAGGTGGCCTACAAGCCAATCTGACTATGTAAATCTCGTTCATTTATTAATAAAATGGCATAATATTCATTATGTGTAAATCGCATTAATTATCGTTTCGTAATGAAGTCCGTGAATATGTGCTAAAGTGATCAGATTATGATGAGATCATACTAATGAGACTGATCACTTAACACACATATTCTTAATCGTTCCTAATCGGAGGATATCCAAGAAGGATATCGGATATCCGGTTAGACTAGTACAGATTACTCCTGCTCATATGATGAGGTGACTGATCTCATAAGTCACTTGTGTGGAGACACTAAGGCGAATCTGTAGGTGCTCATTGGAGAATTAGTTCACTGAACTGATCCGACTGAATCGCTGGATGGTATTGTACCTTACTATCAACCAGCTTGATTCTATTGTCGCAGTTGCGTGGATGGTCCTCGGACCTGAGACACCAAGGACACCTTGGCAGTGGACTTCTGTGCTTTGACCTTGGTTTACGAATCTCTAGCTATGGGATTCTAATACGCCAAGGATTGGGTACAGCGGAATACCGTCGAAGGGAATTGTGTGTCAATAAGGAATCATTCGCTCTCGGTACTCAGAGAGAGAATGCTCTAGGAAGGATGCGCGAAAGTCCCTAGCCAGGGCGGACGATAATATCGGGAAAGGAGTTTTCCGATATTTATCAGCGGCATCCAATCCAAGTGAGTCGACCGGTTAGGGTTTGACAGCTCGCCATACCCTGAGTTGACTCGAGAGCATTGTACGAATGAAGGATTATATCCACGCGGTAACTGTCGGCGGAAAGGTTCCAAGAGTGGGTTACTTAACCCCAAATACCTTTCGGGTTCACGCGGTGTTGCTTGGCATCCAACGTGATCGGAGGCCCGGTCGAATTCGATGTGCGACATCAATTCGATTGATTAATTTATTAATAAAGGGTTATCAATTGATTAATAAAGCCAGTGAGGAGTCACTGGGCTTGTTGGGCCATTAACTGGACTGGTACTTTGGCCTAGAGGGTCACACGCAAATGATTCTCAAGGCGATAGATAAATAAGTGGGTTTTACACAAACCGGGGATTTTTATGAAAAACCGCGCGGTTAGTATAAAACATAACGAACAGGCTGAGCAGGCCAAGCTGCTGCTAACCCTAGCCGCCCTTCCTCAGTTTCTGTCTTTCTCTGGCGCTCAAGCAGATCCAGATCTGCTCCGCCGCTTCTCCGAATCCCGTTCGACGGGAAATCGTCTGCGCGTTGCGGCGATCATTGCGGCGACCAGCGGAGGCTTCGTGGGCTGCGAAGAACGAGGAACTCGAGGATATCCGTCGCCGGGAGGATCGCGTGGACTTCGCTAGAGGCCGGGCGTTTGCGCGGCTTGCGGTGTCGCACCGACGGAACCGAACGGTCGGATTCGAATCCGCACACAGTGAGAACTTCGATAATCCGATTATCGTATTTTAGATTTCGAAACGAGAACGGATCGCTGTAAATATTTTATTTTTCCGCTGCGTGAGCGATCCGAAGAAACCGAGAAAACCCAACAATGGGAATGGGGCATACAGGCTTGCTCGTCTGGATGGTCAGCAATAGAGAATAAGTGGAACGCATAACGCCCTTTTTTCAATTAGATAATTGTTGACGCGATTGTGATTTATTAATAAATAGTTATTTTTCCTCACCTTTTGTCAATCATCTAGCACAAGCCGACCAAGGTGTGGCGTAACTGAAATTCGTTCAAGTGCCTTAAAGGGCCGAGCCACGGCGAAAAGGCAAGATTCAACAGTGAACAAACGCATCAACTCAGCCCAAACCGGTGAGCACCAGTTTCGCCTACCCGATTGGGGGAGAAGGGGAGTGATCATAACACAAAAACTAGTATTTTTCATTCACAAAATTAAGACTATAAAGTTCATGTTATATTCCCAAAATCAAGCAAAAATACAAGCGTTCGAAAAAAGCTCCATCACCAAGCCACCCCTTCCCTACGACAACGCCTCAGATGCAAACGAACATCGCCAACAACTACCTGGAGTGGATGAAGTTCACTAGGACGGAGGATTGCAAGACTGTCGAGTAGGTCGTGATCGCCACCGACCTCTACCTCCCCCATCCCCGCCTGCCTACACACCGGCCACCTCTCCCTCTCTCTCTCTATTGCGGCCTCCCCTAATAGTAAGTGGTGGCTCGCGGGAAAGACGCGAGGAGGGAGAGAGGCCAGTCACTCACAATATGGCATCGGACACCAGGAGGCCCACTTCATGAGGACCTTGCTCCCAGAGATCCAGCACCAACATAGTGCCAGCCTCAAAGAGCCCTTCCCAAAACCTATCGGGGATGGGGTCTTCAACAAGATCCCGCCACACTGTCGGAAGCCACTCCTCGCCGGCCGGACAATCAACCCAGAAAAAGCATCCTTCCAGCCTTATGAAGGAAAATCGGAGGAAAAGATGAAAGGGCAGCGGTCGCTGCCACTCCAAAACTAGAGGAAGCTGCAGGCACCAGGAATGGGGCAGTGGCGGATGTAGACGAGATGGCAGAACACGTAGACCAGAGGCTCAGCATGCCCGAAAGCATGCACTTGGGCAATATAGGCAATGGCTAAACGCTAGGAGTTCGGCAGGACCTGGGAAGGCGCAATAGAGAAGAGCCGCAGCAGGTCCACGACAAAAGGAGAGATCGGCAGGCGAAACCCAACCTTAAACATGGCTTCAGTCGCCATGAAAAAGCTAGAGGTCCTGCAGTACAGACGGTCCTCCGTCTTAGGCACTCGCAGGCCAAACTCATCAGATATCTGGAATCGCTCCCTAATCCTAGCCAAGTCGCCTTCGACGATCGCAGACGCCCTAAGAGCAGCTCGATCATAAGCCGCCCCGTTTGCATAGTTGGGACCCATCTCAAAAGGGATTCAAAGCAAAGAGATTTAGAAAAGAAGAAGAGAGCATATGTAGAATGGCCAGTTCCCTTCTCCACCTCCCCATTTATAGGGTGTAAACCAAACACCCCGCGCTTTTGATTCCACTACAGTTGGCGCAGGGTATCTCCCCAATGCCACCGCGGTAGTTAATGCAGGGTATCTCCCCGACGCCACCACGGCATGTACGGAACGGTCAAGCTACCTTTCGCTAGTCAAAAAGCAAGGAATAATGATAGCCCAAGCGGTGAAGTACGAAAACATGTAAGTACTGACGCAACTTTTCATATATTTATCATTTGACTGGTCAAAACCATCATCAAAAATTACAAAAAAGAGGCTCCCTATAAACCAAAAAAGGGATAACCGAAATAAGAAGTACAAGGGCCACTAAGCCACGTCGCCTTCTCCCGCGCCACCCCCAGAGTTCGTTGGACCAGCCACCCAATGCCTCTTCTACCCAATGCCTCTTCTACATTGGCAACCCCCCTTTTATACCCCCTGCGGTAAGCAAGGGAAGAACTTTTAATACAGGCGCGTAGGGCGTATCTCTCCAACTCCTAGCGAAACACTTATGATGGAACGACCCGCCACCCTATAATCGGAGATCCGATTACTAAATGAGTACCGAATCATTAAAATTTGGAGTCAAACCATGATCTCAATAAGTCTGGAAAATAAATGATAAACTAAGCTAAACATTCAACATCACATCGAATTGTAAAGGAAGTGTAGAAATTAAAAATTATTACAATTCGACTCGACTCAGCAAATAATTATATATTCCAACTGAAAAGAAATAATTAAGCGTACAGGTCTGAAAGGAAAATGACAACTACATCGGGGCATACTCCAGAACGGTGACTGCTGGCGCGCAAACCAGGACAACACCCTCCACGTTATGCCTGCCTGGAACCCTCACCTGAAAATCGCAGGGGTGAGTCTCATCGAAATAGACTCAGTAGAGATCCTTCGATCCCCACCACCCACTCACGCACCCACAAGTGCAACAACGCAAATATAGACAATTTAAATAAATAAAGCAGTAAACACAACTTCCAAAGATTCCCAAATTCCGATATAAAACACATGCATTCGTAAATGCAACATGCACAACTTTGAAACCACCCCACCATGGAGTCCACAACCAGCGTCTCGGCTAAACACACAAATCACGCGGCCGAACGCGAAAAACACCGACCTGCTGGGACCAAACAGCAACCCCTCAGATAGCGCGTTGGCTACTCCAGTCTATCTGGCTCTAAGTGGTTCTGCTTCTCCCAACACGAGTAACACTCCGAATGTAACGACCCGCCATCCTATGACCGGAGACCCGGTCACTAAATGGATGTCGGCCCATTAACTGTAGGTTCATACCAGGATCTTATTTGCACATCTGGAGGAGTAAGCGTTAAACAAGATTAAATATAACATTCACACGGACTACAAGGGGTACAGTGCTCAGGAAGTAAAGTAACAATGTCCGTACACAGTCCAACAATAATTACATGTCCAACAAATTAATTAAGTACAGGCAGAAATAAAGTACAACAACATCGGGGCATACCCCGGGAACTGAGATAGCTGCTGGTCCGCACACCAAGGAGAACACCACGCGCCGCCACACGCCACAAGGTCTACACCTGAAAACGCAGGGAGTGAGCCACACCAAAATTGGGCTCAGTAGGGATCATCCGATCCCTCGCCTCCCACACACACACCCACGAGTGCAGTAGCAAAGATACAGGTAATAAAGCAAGTAAAGCTGTAACACGCTACTCCTAAAATCTCGATATGAATCATGTGCCTTCGGAATGTAACATACATATTTTTAAAATCATTCTATCAAGAAGCCTACAACTCCCGTCTCGGCAAAACACGTCAACCACTCCTCCGAAAGTAGGAAACACCAACCACACAGCCGTAAGTGGGAAACACCGTCCACACAAGCACAAGTAGGAAACACCGACCCGCTGAGACCAAACAGTAACCCCTCGGATAGCACGCTAGCTACTCCAGCCCAACTGGCTCAGGTGGTTACTCCTTCCCTCAGCATGAGTGACTCTCCGAATGTACCACTCCGACACCGGTACTAGCTGACCCCGGGGTTCACCAGGTGACCCTCTCTCACTAGGCGTCACCCCGCCCACGCCCCCACCGGCGCTGTGCTCACGCCCCCACCAGCACAGGGTGATAAAGCGCTACAATGTCACTCCAGGTCCACAGTAACTCAAAACACCAAAACCCGGCACAGTACGATCCGGTCACGTGAAAAGCCCGCGATCGCACTACACACAACGCAGTGCCATCCGATCATAAAGAAACCAAGTATACTAGAGCATGCACTAACCAACTATCTAGCAGTATGTACATTTTACTGGCATGAATTAGTGTTGTTCTGCTTTGAATCGCGTCGCCCAAGGCCGACGCCATTCAAATTCTCTAAACTGGTTCATAAAACAGAGGCCACGGGAATCTGGCCTAAAAGGCGTCGACACCAGCAGTCGCCTTTTGAAAGGCGTCGACATCCTCCGACGCCATTCAGCTGATAAATCCAGAATTTCAGGAAAACATTACCCAGGGGATTTCTTCCTTAAAAGGCGTCATGGTTATCCGACGCCATTCAAATCGCGTCGTCCACCCATGACGTCTTTTAGTTCCAGAATCCCGAGTTGACGGACCCTCAGTCGGGGTGATTTCCTGCCTAAATGGCGTCATGATGGCCCGACGTCCTTTTGAAAGGCGTCGTCCATCCATGACGTCATTTAGCGCCAGAACCCCTAACTCGTGAAACCTCGAACGATGAGGTTTCTGCCCTAAAACGCGTCGTATTGCCTTGACGTCCTTTTGAAAGGCGTCGACCAGGCACGACGCCGTTTAGCGCCAGAAACCTGGTTCCCTGGTTCGAACCGAGGGTTTCTCCCTTAACCCCAATTGCCCCGAAAAGCCTCCAAAACAGAAGGGGGAGAAAGAGAAGTTCGCCCCCCACAAACCTACTACAAAACCACATACAGGAACACGGCCATACCCACAAGAACACCCCCCTAAACATGCTCAATCTAGCCCAAAACACATCAAAACACGCCTAGAAAAGCACGAGCAACACATACAAGGTTCGTCCCCCTACCGGATACTTGAACTCCTCCTGGCTCCGTGTCGCCCAACCGCCGCACCGCAGACCGCCGCCGGTACCCCCGAGAACGTCGCTACTCCGCCGGGACGTCGGCCGCCGTCCGGAGAATGGAACGCCGCGAAGGAAGTGGTGGTGGCAGAGGTGAGAGGTAGGGAGGCGTTGGAGTGGTGGAAGAGGAAGAAGAGGAAGGGAAAGGGAAAGAGAGGGGTCGGAGGAGGCGGAGAGGGAGAGGAGAGAGAGCGAGAGGTGAGAAATGAGGGAAAGAAAGGAGGGCTCGCGGGGGTCATCAGAAACTACCTAAAACGCGTCGAGCGAGAAGGACGCCTATCATATGACAGGACGGGCCGTACTGACAGCTGTCTGAAACGTGTCGACCACCATGGACGCCGTTCAGCTGACATGTCAGGCACCGTACACTGACATCGCAGGGTGGCAGTCTGAATCGCGTCGTCCATCATGGACGCCGTTCAGACGACAAGACATGGGCCGTACTCTCGCGGCCCGAAACCCGCCCACGTGGCGCCCACGTGGCACAACAGCAAATCGCCTAAATGGCGTCCACCTATCAAGACGCCGTTTGAAAGGCGTCGTGATGTGTAGACGTCATTCAGAAGAAATTCTCCAGACCCCGCAAGGTCCGACCCAGGGGATCCGGCCCGAAACCGACCCGAAAACCGAACCCGAAACCTCAGTCCTTACACCGAATGTACCACTCCTACACCAATACTAGCTATACCCCGAGGTATACCAAGTGACCCTCTCTCTAGGCGTCACCTCACCACTCCCACACTGGTGCCGTGTCACTCCCACACCGACACAGGGTGCCTAAGCACTAACAACTGTCACTCTAGGTCCACGATCGCACAAAACACAACACAATGCGATCCGATCACGTAGAAATCATCGTCCTTGAAGTACGTTTTCAAGCATGTATTTAACCAAACTATCTAACAATGTAAACACATGTTAATTGCATGAATTAATGAGATTCTGTCTTGAATCACGTCGCCCGTGGCCGACGTCATTCAAGACTCCTAAACTGGTTCACACGGAAAATGGCCTCAAAAGATGGCCTAAATCGCGTCGCCCCTGGCAGTCGCCTTTCAAAATGGTGTCGCTGTCCTCAGACGCTATTCAAAATAGAGACAGAATCCCCTTATCTGGGCTAAATCGCGTCTCGGGTGGAAGCCACCATTTAAAATGGTGTCGCTGTCCCCATACGCCATTTAGCACTCGCAGACATGTTCCCCTCCAGCCTCCCCCGAGTCACAAAGTGGGATTTTTCCTCCAAATCACACAAAACATCAAAAATGGAGGGGGTAGGAGAGAAGCCTAATCATTTTTCATAAATAACCCCTTAGAATATGCATTCAAAGCAGGAAAATAATGGTTTTAAACAAAAAGTCACGAGGATCGTCACCTTACCAGTTACATGAACTCCTCCAAACACTAAGCCGCCGAACCGCCACGCCACAAACCGCCGCCAGTACCGTCGTGGACGTCGTCACTCCACCGGGACGTTGACCGCCGTGCGGAGAGAAATGCGCCGCGGAGAAGATGGTGGTGGTAGTGGTGGAAGTTAGGAGGTTGATGGAGTGAAGGGAGAGAAAGAATGGGGAGATGATAGGAAGGAGAAGGGGGAGCAGATGGGTCGGAGAGAGGGAGGAGAGAGAAGAGAATGAGAGAAATGAGGGAAAAGAGGAAGGGTTCGCGGGGTCAAACCGAAACTAGCTAAAACGCGTCGTCCAAGACCAACACCAATCAGACGACACGACAGGGTCGTACACTGACAGACCTCTGAATGGCGTCGACCATGCAAGACGCCATTTAGACGATAAGACCGGGGCCGTACTCTCGCGGCCCAAAACCAGCCCACGTGGTACATTCTAAAACGCGTCCCCATAATCGGACGTCGTTTGAACCGCGTCCCATGCCCCAGCCCCACAAGAGCCTAAACCAAGGGGTCCGACATCGAAACTAACCCGATAACCGGATCCGAAACCTCAATCCTTACATATGAAGCCTTGAAGTTTGTGACCCCGGCAACACGACCCTCCTCACGGGCAGTTTCGACCTCCCGGTGCGCGGCGACCAACTCCCGGCGAAGATCGGCCATCCCCTCCCTCATCCGCGCCGTTAAAGATTCGGCCTCGGATAGACTACAATGAAGATGGACAATCTCCGTCGAGGAGTCTGACAGCTCCTGTTGTAAGGTCCCCGACCGACAGACCTCCCTCGCCCAGAGATTGCGCAAGTCCATCCAGTGAAGGTCGTCTTGGGCCAAAAAAGCGAGCCCCAACATGACTGACATCGGCCCCCATAGGCGAGGCACCGCAGGCGTATCCCTGATGGACTCTTGGAACCGTCCCCGCGGCCGACCCCTCCCTAGTAACGAGGGGTACCGCCGGAATCCCCACTAGAAGGGAATGGCCCTCAGAAGGTAACGTCGGCCTCTTCGGTGAAGACGAGACTGCCGATCGGACCGTTTTAGGCATTCGAAGGTGTCGGAGCCTTTCTAGGCAAAAGTCTGCCGCCAACACCTCAACCATGGCGACCACGGAGAGAGGACCCCCCCAATATTCCACAGTCGGAGGGGATGGTCGGGAGTCCGCCACGACTTGGGGGCTCGCCGAGCCCCTCGGGGTCGTTTCCGAACCGCGTGGTTCAGCCTCTGGCATTGCTAGCCCCTCAAGAGGAAGAACCGACGGCTCGATCATGCACGGTACCGGTCCCTTCGCGGCGTCCACCAAGCCCTCGGAGACGTCCGTCGATCTCACGGCGACATCTGCCATTCCCTCACCAACACTTGGCGATTCCTCAGACCCCGTCACCAAGAGTCCGATCGTCCTCCCCGTGAGATCCTCACTTATCACCGTTCCTGAAAGTAGGGATATAGGAGATATGATCATGAAGTAAAGGGAGAATCTAACCGTATCAGTAAGTAGATGATGGGCGGGGTGACGTACCTATTTGAAGAATGCTGCGACGAAGACTCTTCAGTGGTCGGGGCCCCGGCGGCTCTGCTTCGTCCCCTGACGGGGAGCGCACGATCGCTTCCAGGGAAGTTTCCACTATCACAGCTTCCACCCCCTCGACGCTCTCTCTGGCACCCTCCTCGACGATTTCTCTGGCGCTCTCTCAGGTGCCCCCCTCGACGCTATCTCTGGCACCCTCTTCGGCGCCCTCTTCGGCACCCTCTCAGGCGCTCTCCCTGGTGCCCTAACTTGTGCTATCTACATCGCCTCCGCATATGTTAGAGGCCCCTCCGTAGCTCCCTCCTTCCTTGCTGAACTCCGACGCGGTTACTGAATCCCCTGACGCTCGGGAGCCCACTTCATATGGGCCACTTACCCCCTCATTAGGGAAGGCGGTTCTCCCCCAGAATACCTCTGCCAGAGGAAGCCGAGACTCGGGGGAACTTTTTTCCCCTCAAGGGTCCACTTCCGACTCTGCCAAGATGGTGGCAACATCCTGCTTCCTTTCCCTCCAACGCCAATGCGGCTCATTGGGGCCGGCCCCTGCTATGTGCACCTTTTCGTACCCTGGCCCTGGGGATTCAGGATACAGAACGGGGTCGGAAGCGATCGAGATTGGCCGGTCACCCCTCCGCTTGGACCACCTCTCCATGTCCGGACGAATATACTTGCGTGCCTTACCAGGCTTGGCGGCCACCCCTCCGCTTGGACCACCTCTCCATGTCCGGACGAATATACTTGCGTGCCTTACCAGGCTTGGCTATCGTCACTTCAAGGGCCCGACCATTGAGACGACACTGCGGTAGGAGCCTCCCACCTCACATGTTGGGGAGGCCAGGCGGCGATCCCTGGAACAATAGTAGGACTACTAAACATCTCATGACAGAGAAGGCAATAGAACAGTGTAAAGTCTGGCCAAAAAATACATCCCTGGGACTGCCAGGCCACTCAAGCCCGCTGACTCCAATTAGCTCTCTGTCAGCACCGCACTAATATCCACCAGAGCGTTGTCCCGAAGAGTCGCCACCTTCTTAGCTTCCTCTGAAGGGATCGGTGGCGGCAAGAGATCAAGAGAGGGACCGCTAGCGAGGTCCCTAAAAACAACGAGAAACTACCAACGTCCCCCTTTCCGCTCACTGACCCAGAAATAGTAATCCTTCCAATGAGCCACTGATATGCATGCAATACGTATCGTTAAATGCTCACGGCAACCAACTTCAAATTATCAGACTTACAATTTAATTTTTAAGAATAGTTAAGTGGTGAGAATTGAGTCGATCCACGGAGAAATAAATTTTAGATTTGAAAATAGTGAAATTTTTAATTAAAATGTTTAAATAAGATATTTAAAAAGAGAGTGGATTAAAATTGAAATGTATAAAAAAAACTAATGTTATACTAAAATTTACAAATGAAACTAATACGGTTTGTACAAGTAAAAGAAAATCTACTAAAAACATGGAAGAAGATATAGACACAGTATGAAGGAGTTAAAAGATTAATAGAAAGTGCATTTAATGCATCTCTCACTCATCCGTTTCCTGTAAGCACCATATATAAGTCCACTCCAATATAAGTTGCCACATACCCACCCACCCCCCCACCCCCCCCGCCATTTACTATCCATCAAAAAGTTTTTATTTTATTTTATTATTTTGATATTTGTAAATAAAGTAAAATTCAAAACAACTAATAGATATCAATTGATTTGGACAAAATGATTTTAGATTAGGCGAATAAAATCTTAGAAGTTGAAGATGAATAGTAATTTACTGTGATCAAACACCTAAATTAAACGAGCAAGATAATTTTAACAAAAATATAATATAAAAAAAACATGAGATTCACTTCCTTAATTAACTTTCTGTTACATCAAATCTAAGAGAAAACAACTTCAACAATAAAACAATAGAATTAAAATGAAGAAGAGAGTTTGATAAGCATCCCAATCTTCCTCCTATGCGTCTTCAATCCTCTTTTCTAGTAGAACGGGCCCTCCGGGTGCAGTTGGTTGTCTTAGGAAGAAGAGAGGAGAGAGAGAGAGAAGAGAGGCTACGGGAGGGGGAGAGAGAATAATACAGAGAGAGAGAGAGAGAGAGAGAATTGGAGAGGGAAGAGAGAAAGAAGCACAGGGAGAGAGACGAACAAAGAGAGGGAGAGGGCAAGAGAGAGCATTGCAGAGAAGAGGGACAAAAGTAGAAATGGAGAGACAAAGAAGAGCCGAGAGAGAAAGGGAGGAAAAATTGAGAAAATAATAGGAAGAGAGAGAGCCTACGTGAGAGAGAAAAATAGAGAGTGAGAAAAAGAAGAGGGAAGAGAGCGGGCTCGGAAGCTGCGGCAAGAAGAGAGAGATAGAAAAGGAAAGAGAGAAATAAAAGGAGGGAAAGGCCGGTTAAGTTTTTTGGAGAAGAAATTAAGACGTTCTCTTAGCATTGTTTAACTTCTTGTTGTTTCGTTTGCAAAAATAATATATGTTATTGTCAGAATTCGAACTCGGGTCACTCCAACAGACACCAAATGATCCAACTAATTGAGCCACAATTCTTTTATGTCCTACACATATAAACAATTGTGTTAAATCCTTTGATGAATAAAATGATTATTATGCAAGATAAAGATTATTTAAATATATTTCCCACATTCGAAAATTGTCGTACCACAAATGTATTACACTCAATTTTTCACATGAAATGACAATGTTTCTAATTCAGAATTTAACAAAATTAATATCCTTGGAAAGAACACAAATCTATCATTCCATGTAGTTTTACATATAAAACAATGAATGTAATTCATAATTACTGTCAATTAATACTCAAGAATGCATAATTATCAACCACTTACTTAATTTGGCGAGGGAAAATAGTGCCTCTCTCCGGACTTCGAGCTAAACGAAGCTCCGATTGCCAACTTTCACCCCCCTCTTCGACTGGAAGGCGAACTGTAGCACTGCCGGCGATGGATCAGCACACCCGAACTCTCTCGCCCGTACAAAAAATGTCATTATAAGGCACTAAGAGTTGGATATAATCTGCCCTGACACCAGTTGAAGGTAATTGAATAGCCGCTCCACGCACGTGCCGACCAATAGACGGAAGCCCGCATCAAACATAACTTCATAGGCCATGAACAATCCCGTCCTCCTGCTGAAGATACGTTCCCCGGACTGTAGAATACTCCACCGATATTCCACCAAGATCTGGAACTTTGTCCGGATCTCTTCCAGATGGTCCTCCGAATAAGTGGAAGGCTGCATCGCCTCCCATTCCTCTTCGACCAGTTTAGTATAGGACATATCTCTTGATAGCGGTGCTGCACGACGACTCATTAGGAGATGAACAATGGGCAAACATAGAAGGAATAGAAGGAAGAAGAGGGGGTCTGAATAGCGGTGTCTGCGAAGTATTGCCTGAAAAATTTGTTCTCTCTGGTCTGACAAACGGTATATCCCTGCCTAACAACTCCTGAAAATGCCTGATCAAGAAGAACCCTTCACCTCCCCCGATTGATGAAAAAACATTTACCTTGAACAGACACGGTTGCCAAATCGGCGCCCGTTCGGAGGTATGACACGTGTCCTTCTCGAATCATAATCTCCCGCCCTCGTACGAAGAGGTGAAGCGTTTCTTCTCTCCCATCTTCTTACTTTTAGAAAAGCCAATTTTCCTTGCAGACATACAAAATTATCACCACATTTGGCATATTTTTCCCCATTGACACGATGTATTTGCTTATTTTTGAGCTGATTAGACATAGTGCATCATAGCTTTGTCATTTTTGAATGATGACCAGGGTGTAAATGAGTTGTGCTGATTAGACCTAGATCTACAATGTTGAACACAGTTGGATCCAACTAAATAAACTTCACTCCTAAGATCTGGATCTGGAGTCATGGGTCTATATAGACCCGGAAGATACTGCAGATCCATAGAGTCGTTCCCATTTTGAACTCAAAAGAAACATAACAAAGAAATAGTGCCATATCCCGAGTACCACCAAATCAGGGACAAAAAACCTCCCAACAGAAAGCAACACAAGCAAGTTAGCTTTTTCACCTCATCTCTCAAAAGTTATGCTGGATGGAAGAGGAAAACCTTCTTTCTTTAGAAATTTGAAGAGAAAGGCCTAACTCCCGAAACACCATATGTTACATCACAATGAAAGAAATACACAACTTTCTCACCAGGAGATGGCATGACAAGAAAATGCAAAATGACAGTTCTACAATAAAAGCAAGCTAAGAAATCAAACAAACATTTCTGCTAACCAAAAGGTTTAAAACGAAATAATCAAAACATAGCACAACGGAAACCATTATCTTGCAAATTGGTAGAACAGATTTCCACAAAAAATCTTAACAAAAATAGGAAGAAAAAAATCTATTTGAAAATGTCATTTCTCTTCCAGAACTGATTCTGAACCACACAAGGACCCAAGGAAAAAGGCCTCGTCTCCGTAAGTAGTCTTGGGAAGATGATCAAATGGACTACTGCTCGGATGAACACCCCAGTGACCATGCCAGCGCAAATGCACAGTTTGATGAACCAGCACCAAAAGCAAATGTCAAGGGGATGGGGGTATGTGGCAAATGATCTCCTTAGCCCAATGTATCTTCATCAGCTTCCGCTCTGACATCTTTAGGTTCACCAACAAGCAAGCAGCTCCAAAGGCAGATAGATTGTACAGGATGAGTGAGAGGAAGCGGGAACTCAAGAGGTGGTGGTGAACATCGTGTGGAAGGGATATAGTGCAAAGGAAATGCAGACAATAGTCAGACAGATCTTCTAATATGCAGTCAAGTCCAATAGGTTAAGTTCATGGAACATCTCCGGATACATATTATAGAAATGGATAATCCTTCTCTACATAAAATTGGCTATGGTCATGTTTGAATATTGGAGGCTGTTCAGAGCATCCATCCCAATCTTTACTCCTATTAGTTACTTACACTCTTGACCATGCCTAAAGTGAATGAATTCAGTTTGAACGGAAATCTACTTCATGTGAAATGTGATAATCTCATGCATTAGGCTTGAACAGAAATCTACAGGCTCTAGTAAGAAGGCTCACCTTCCCAGCAAAGTAAACCATATTCGTATTTTTCTTGTCAGTTAAGCCTTCCGTTGCTGTGCTTTTTTTTTTCTTTTGTGCGTGTGTTTTCTCACAAATTTTGAAAACAAAACAGGGCCTTGATACATGCTTCACCTTTAACAAGCAGTCCTCCTGGGAACTACAATAAGTGGCTTCCTCCAGACCAATTAACACTATAGTACGTAAGAGTCTATCTTGGAACATGTACAATGATAAGAGAACTTATTCTCTCACAGTGATCAATTCAAATATTGCCTTCACAACTCACACAGTTTCCAAGCTTGATGTAAAGGAATGCTGATCAAGTATTGTCACATGATTGTGTTCATTGGATATTAAGATTCCACAGTTCAATCAACTTGGGGCAAAATCTCAAAAAGATGAAAGAATCTTGTCTACTTCCAAAGAGGACCCCTAATTATGTTCTCAAAAGCTTAGCTGTTTTCTCAAGACTCCTTCAAGGTTTCAAATTTCCAGATTTCTTCTTGAGTAGAGATCCTCTGTGCCCATTGTGCACTGCACCAGAGTGCTGCCTGCCTGGGACCTTGCCAAGACGGGCCTGTTGCACCCTTTTATTGACCAGGTTCATCTAGAATTTCCAAAATTCGCTGACTCGTATTGCTCGATGTTGATACAAGAAAAGGGGAAGATTAAGCTTCAAGGAATCATCAAACATGAAGAAAGGAGTTCAACTTAAGCTACAAAAATCTATTAAGGTTTCTTTTCAGCATAAAAGGCTCTCAAGTCTAACATCCACCTCACGGGATTAGGCTGAAACTCATTTTAGTCTAAAAGTATTTCCAGTTGGAACTTGAGCTAGCCACCTGTTGACAAAGACATCCAAGGCTCAGATTTCCAGTTCATTGTCCCATTGTTTGGTTTCAAAACTTGGTTCTGACATTGTCATCACGGAGAAAAAAACTCAGATAATGGGGTCAGATTTTTCACGTGCCAGAATGATGACATCATTGAAATGAAGCTGAAACCACAAGATTCCATTTTGATCTTTAACCCTTCGGATTAGAAAAGTTATCAGCTTCACAATGAACCCAGATTGTAAGCTTATATCTTTACATGAATTTAAATCCTTTTTTCTTTGGAATAAATAGTTACACACTTTTGCAACAGGCTTTCATATCTAAGATGTAAGCCAAAGTCTCCAGCATTGACTCAATTGACTAAGCCTTCCTGATATTATTATAAACTGGGTATTTTTGTTACCTGGACTTCATAAATCTTACTTCTTCAAGAGGCTTTTCATTGGTCCCTGAAATTGTGTTGCCTTCAGCATTCCTGCAAGATTTCTGAAAGTCAATCAATGCTTGCTAATATGAGAACATGAAGACTTCCGTTAAATAATCTCCATGGTGGCTGCAATTTTTACATTAACCATCTGCCATACATCTAAAATTTCTCTTTTTGTTGATGTCAAAGTTAACTGATGAGTGGTTGACTTTGCAAATTATGCTTCTACTATGGAAATTAATGGCTTCTATACTTAGAACAGTTAGCTTCATAAACTAGGGATGCACAAATCTAGAATAGGATAGTTTCCATAACATCAAGATTGCAACCAGACACTATTACTCATGCAACAATGCAACAGATAATATGGTAAACCTTTAGCTAGGCTGGATCAGAGTGATACATATTTTCTTCAAATTCTTTCAATGTGGTGGGTTATGTTATCCCAGTAAAGTAAATTCTTATTGTGGTTCAATTTACAGCCGATTTGCAGAATCCTCATATACTATATGGGCTGACACAAGTATAATCCTTTTTACAACATCAAGCAGCAGCAATTCTCTTAGCGAGATTCCTGAAGCCAGAAGTTTCCATAATCATTCAAGGAGGAATAAAGTGGCATTTGAGACATCCCACAAAACTGTAAAATGAGATATGGTGGCATCATATTTGACGATGGCTGACGTCATTTAAATAATCCTCAAACACAGAGATTTGTAAATGCATTTCCCATTGTCTAGTGAAATGAATGTGGTAGCCTCTTTTGCTGATAAGAGCCAAATTATTAACATTCATTCACATTTGATGAATTCATGAGGCCGGTCAACTATCTTACTGTTTGTTAATGTCAAAAATGGAAATACCTTGGGAATGATTTGCTTCATCTAAATCAAGCTGTTAATCAAACTATCCATAGAGAAATAATGTTTTTCAACAGCTTCTTGAAGTAGCTAACCCTGAAAAGGCCGATACGACGATGAAGAGCTTGATCTATAAAGGTAGAACCTTCATGGCCTTCTATGCCATGTTTGTCAATGATATGATGCTTTAGTGGGACGTCCCACAATAGGTAGATGTTGTGCAGCAAACAACTAAAACCTGTTGTTGGTGCTGTCTTTCCAAATAAATTAAAAAAATGCTTTATTCCATGGACCAATGCAAGTCACAAAAAAATTCAGCTTTACCTGTAACTAACGAGCATAAAACTTTAGCTTCCATGAGACATGAGACGACAACCTGTGTTGCGTTTTGAAGAAGAATAATCCTAGAAGTAGCAGTTGTCCTCTTATATCACTCCAGAAGTTGGTACACTCACCCTCTTTTATTGTTATGTCTAATTACCAAAATGAAAGTACCACTACAGGAATCATTAGCATATTTTAACCCTCCTTTATTGTTATGTCTAATTACCAAAATGAAAGTACCACTACAGGAATCATTAGCATATTTTAACTACATTCAAAATAAGAGGTATCATGTTATAAGTATGTACCGGTGATCTGGTACCATTTGAAAGATCTTCTACGTATTCAAGGTTGAACTCTTTGAGGTTTAAATGGAAGGTTCAAAATGTGATGCATGGAATTTAGTCATGTTGAGATCAATTCGATGTTGGCGCATGAGATTGGATTTCAACACCTAACCAGACCCAAGCCACAGGTCAGTCAAAGACAAACCTAGCTTGAGAAGCTGATCATTCCTCGCAACACACTCACATCCATGCAACATGAGTAGTTCAAGCCAAGTCAAGATTGAAATGGTTGAGATAAGTACAAGGAAGAGGGCATAGCAGCAATAAAGATAAATGTGAAACACATTTGAGATATTTTGGACATACATAAAAAAGAAGAGCATTTGTTAAGAGATATGATCGAAATTTCTGTGAGGATCCAAAAAGAGGAAAAGAAGGATGAAGACTCCTCTAACAAAGGTAGTGAAAATTAGATATGAAACTTTTTATGCTGTATAACATAGATAAAATATGTTTGTCCTGGTGTTGTCTTTCCCAAGGGTTCAACACAACCTGACCTGAAGAGAGTTTAGGTTTTGCACATGATCAACCCTAACCCCAGCAGACTCACCATCAGGCAGGCTTAAACAACACCCCCCACCCCCCCCCCCAAAAAAAAGAAGGGATTAGGTCTAAACAAGAAGTTAGAATTGTCATTTTGTTTACAAACAATCTAGGGGTTAATCCTCAGATGCAGCCTGGGAGAGAGACAGACAAGTAAAGGTCAATAACTAATAAATTTAAGCTCTTTGGAACCAACACTAAAGTTAGAAGAGTTTATCTATAAGCATGGATGTTTAAAGGGACTAAAAACCTAAAATACCCTTTATCAAAGTATGTTTTGTTGTTAATGTGATTAGTCCATCTATTAATATTGATAAGTCTATATACTGCTTGTGATCTGTCTATAGTCTTTTAAGTCAAATCATCACCAACCTCTTAACACATTTGTCCTGCTAAATATTCCTTTTTAGGAGGATCTTTAAAACAATGTCATAATGTTGAGTTATTCAATGCACCATCTTGTTGGACAATTCATTGGCATTGGGATACTAATATCGAGATCAAACTAAAGTAGCTTAGTCTACTTCCCAGCAAGTCCCATAACTCTGGTAATCATTCTGAAAATGATTGTAGAAGTTTTACCAAGTTTCTTATAAAGTTTCAATTTCAAGATTTCGTCTACGACATAATGGGTGAGTGCAGATCCTCTGCATCCACAGTGCACTTTGCTTGTAAGTAGGAGAGTGCTATACACAGCAGAAGCCTGCCCAAAACCTCATCAACAAGGGCTGTGGCACCGTTCTATTGGCTGGGTGCATGTAGAGAATAGTGTTTCAAAATTGGCTCACTTGGAGTTATCAATTCTGAGCCAAGAAAAGGAGAAGATTGAGCTTAGGAATCATCAAACATGAACAAAGGAATTCTTCTGTAGCTACAAAAACCTGTTATGGACTTCTTTGCAGCATTTAGTCCATCAACATTTATAGGTTTTAAAGCAGAAAAATAGGTCCTTGTTTCCATGAAGAGGTTCCACATTCCAGGTTTAATCAAAATGGTGCACATGACAGACTGTCATAGAAATTCAGAATGTATCAAAACAGCACGAATCTGATTGATTAGGGCAGGTTTGACAAAACTTTTAATTGGAAGCTACTTTTGGCTTTCATTTTAAGCATGAAATTATTAGATAGGAGTGGATTTAACTATTTAACTAATATAGGACAGCTATACCATTTAATCTCTCCACAACCCTTTTTTTTTAATAATCCAGGAAGTTTTAATCTGGAACTTTCAGATGTAAAGAAAAAAAAGTAGAAAGGAGACTCCCATGTCTATTTTTCTCCTCTCAGAATAATTAGGCTGAAACTCATATTAGTCTAAAAGTACTTCCAATTGGAAGTTGCACTAAATATGCCCTTATTAACAAGAGAGCTGTATAAGCACAAATTTTACGATACATAAGTACCTGAGAAACCGTCTTCTGCTGAAGATTAGGTGGCACCTCTTGACAAAGAGGTCAGCTCTCAGAATGCCAGCTCAATGTCCCACTAGTTGGTTCCTGAAATTGGATCTAAAATTTCACCTCATGGAGAAAAACTTTAGAAAATGTTGTCAGATTTTGCTAGTGCCAGAATGATGACATCATTCAAATGAAGCAGAAACCAGGAGATTTCCTCTGACCTTCAATCCTTCCATTTCCTGTTAAAAAGAATTCAAAATGGAGATGTCAGAAAGTGTAAGGAAAAAAACTGAAAACATCAACTTCACAACAAGTCCAGGTTGTAAGCATCTATATTCACATGAATTAAGTTTTCTTCTTTAGCATAAATAGTTACACCTTTTTGCATCAGGGTTTCATATTCATCATGTAAGCCAAGGTTTCTGAAACTGACTCAATTGACTAAAAGACTTCCTGATCATAAACTGTGCATTTTTATTACATGAACTCCATCGTAAACTTAGCTTTTTTAGATGCTTTCCTGAAATTATGTTGCCTTCAGCATTCCTCGCAAGCTTTCTAGAAGCCACTCAATTCTTGCTTATATGAGAACATGAAGACTTCTCCTTTGAAAAAATCTCCGTAGTGACCACAACTTTTACACTTCCAATTTGTCATGTCCATAGTTTCTATTTTCTTGAAGTTATAGATGAGTTTTTTTCCTCAAAAAAAGTGATTTATGAGTGGATGACTTTGCTCATAATGCTTCTCTATTGAAATTAAAGACTTCTGCACTTAGATGGGCCACCTTTAAAACCTAAGGATGCACAAATCTAGGATGGAATTAGCTTCCATAACATCAAGACATCAACCAAGGGCAATGGTGAAAGTATTTTATTCTGGAGAGATCAGTGGTTGGGGGAGTCTTCTCTAAAAGAGGCATTTCCAAAACTCTACAATTTGGCAGTGAATAGATGGTGCTTTGTGAAGGACTGTTCTCAAGGAGAGGGGGGAGAATTTTTGGTTTGTGCAGCTACGAAGAAATTTAAAGATGGCGAAGTTGAAGAATATACAACATTAATGACTGGGTTATACTCGGTGTCTATTGACAGCAATTAACCTAACATAATTAGTTGGGAGCCGAACAAAGGAAAGTTTATGGTCAAATCATATTATAAATTGCTTGAGGGTGATCTTCCCAAGTATTTGAAGTATGATGAAGTGTAGAAGGTGAAATCTCCTCGCGAAGTTAAGGTTTTTATGTGGCTGATGCTTGAAAGAAGGATCATGACAAAAGTGTACAGAAGCAAATCATGCCTAGATAATGATATTGTATGTTCATCGTGTGGCACTGACAATGAGGATGTGGATCACTTGCTAGTTATGTGCCCAGTCAGTCAATCTGCGTGGAGGTCCTTCGGGCTACTTCTTCATTTTCGTGCAATTACAATTGTGATGGAGATGTGTGTCTTTCTTCAAGTGTCTATGGGATGGTGTGATTAAACAAGATACTAAGGAAAGATATGCCATACTACCCCATGCAATCTGTCGGAGTATTTGGCGAGAAAGGAATGACACCATTTTCCAGGAAATGGAATTTATGTTTAGCATATTTCCCATAGGGCTTTGTCTTTCTTATATAATTGTTCTCATTATATCTTGGGTTTATCAATCCTAGGATAAAATGTTTAAGTTTACTTTCATTCTCATCTTTAGTTTGTGTAGGAATCTCTCTTATACTACTGATTGTACTTCCTCTATTTATTCTCAATAAAATTGGTAGTACAATCCATGTTATTCTTGAAAAAAAAAAAAAAAAAAAAGATATCAACCAAGGGCTATAATCATGCAATAATTCAACATATAATACGGTAAAACTTGAGCAGTTGAGCTAGGCTGGATTAGACTGATATATCCATTTTCAGATTCTTTCGGTGGGTAGGCTCTATTGTCCCAATAAAATGGTAAAACTTGAGCTCGGCTGCATTAAGATTCTTTCATTAGAATAGGTATACTATCTCAATAAAGAAAATTCCTTATTTTGGTCCGGTTTAAGGCTGATTTCCAGAATCCCCCTATTTTATATGCGCTGGCACCACTCTAGCCCCTTTTTATAGAACCAAGCAGTCATTCTCATTGTAAGTTCCTTAAACCCAGAAGTTTCACTAATCACCCAAAGTATGAAGTGGCATCTCTCTGGCTGTGTGGCATCCAATCAAATTGGATAGTGAGATATGGTGGCATCATCATTGAACAGCTCTCAATTAAATAATCCTTCTAAGCACCAAAGTTTGTAAATGTATTTCCCTTTGACTAGTGAAATGAATGCAATAGCCTCTTTTGCTTATAACAATATATCATACATTCATTCACATTTAAGGAATTCATGGGGCCAGTCAATCGCCTTGCTGCTTGGTGTCAACAGCAACACTCTGGAAATGTATAGGCCCATTTGAATCATGCTATTCGACAGCTTCTTGAAGCAGCAATCTTTAATCTCAAATGGCTAACCCTCGAACATCCTAGTCTATAATGTAAAGAACTTGATCTACAGAGATAGCACATTCATGGCCCTGGAAATTCTATGCCATCTTCCCTCAACGATGTGATGCTGAATTGGTGGGATGTCCCAAAATAGGTGGATGCTATGCAGCACTTGACTAAAACCTGCTGGTTGCTGTCTTTTAAAATAAAAGAAAAAGGCTTCATTCCATGGACCAACAACGATCATAAAAAGCTTCAGGTTAACTATGATTTATGGATGTTTAAAAAAAAAATTTATGAACATTGAGTTGCATCTTTCATGAGACAAGAGGCTAAAGTCTGTGCTGCCTTGAAAAAAAAATGTTCTTTAAAAATAAGCAGTAGTCATTTATACCACTCCAGAAGCTGATGTCCTCACCCTCGTTTATCGTTAAGTCTATCTAACAAAGTGAAAGTACCGCTAGAGGAAACATTAGAGTATTTTACCAACTACATCCAAAACAAAAGGCCACATTATTAGCATGCACCAGTGACATTGTGCCCTTGGAAAGATCTTTTATATATGGACAACCTTTATTTCTGATTTTTTTTTTTCAATGTTGGAACTCTTGATTTGGGATTAAGGCTTCGTTGAGTTGAGTTAGAACTCTTTGAGGTTTAAGTGTAAGATTCAAACTGTGCTGTACAGAATTTATGACTCCAAGTTGAGTTGGGATCAATCTTATATTGGCCCATGAGATTTGATCTCATAACCTCACCTAACCTAAGCGTCAATCCAAAAGGGTTGAAACCAGACTCGAGAAGTTGAACATTTCTTACAATTCTTCAACATCCATGCAACTCATGGATGGCAGTACCGGCCGGTACGTACCGATATCAGCCGGCACCAGTTCAGCCAAAAATAGCCGGTACTGGTAAAAAAAAAAAAAAAAAAACACTGTACCGGACCAGTACCGAACCGGTACGCCCGTGTGTTTCACTTTCTCCTCTCACATAAACAGATCTGTGAGAGGGGAGGCTCGGTTTTGGCAGTGGCAGGAGAAGGGAAGGAGAGGAAGGAGCCGTCGTCGCCGCCGCCACCTGCCGCCGCCGCCCGTTGCCGGAGACGTTTTCACCGTTTTGGGTGGAAGAAAAAAATAAGGTATGATATATATTTTAAATCTAGTGATTATTTTTTAGTTAACTAATTATTAGATTGTTTACGTTTATTTTCTTAGTAAAATAGACAACCCCCAAATTTATACCCTAATTAACAGTTAAAAATTGGGACTTTTGTCTAATTATTTAAATTAAACATCAATTGAAATCTAATTAAGCTTCATTACATATTTGAAAGTAGGAGTATGTTGTCAAGTGCGTTGATCGACGGTTAATTAGGAAAAAATCCATATTTTGACCCTAATTAGCGGTTAAAAATTGAGATTTTTGTCTAATTAGTTAAATTAAACATCAATTGAAACCTAATTAAGCTTCATTGCATATTTTAAAGTAGGAGTGTGCTGTCAATTGCGTTGATCGACGGTTAATTAGGAAAAAATCTTAATTTAGACTCTAATTAGCGGTTAAAAATTAGGATTTTTGTCTAATTACTTAAATTAAACATCAATTGAAGTTTAATTAAGCTTCATTGCATATTTGAAAGTAGGAGCATGCTGTCAATTGCGTTGATCGACGGTTAATTAGGAAAAAATCTCAATTTAAACCCTAATTAGTGGTTAAAAATTGATATTTTTGTCTAATTAGTTAAATTAAACATCAATTGAAGCCTAATTAAACTTCACTGCATATTTTAAAGTAAGAGTGTCCTGTCAATTACGTTGATCGACAGTTAATTAGGGAAAAATCATAATTTAAACTCTAATAGCAGTTAAAATCTGGAATTTGTCTAATTACTTAAATTAAACATCAATTAAAACCTAATTAAGCTTCATTGCATATTTTAAAGTAGGAGCATACTGTGAATTGCGTCGATCCACAGTTAATTAGGAAAAAATCTCAATTTTGACCTTAATTAGCGGTTAAAAATTAGGACTTTTGTCAAATTACTTAAATTAAACATCAATTGAAACCTGATTAAGTTTCATTGCATATTTTAAAGTAGGAGTGTGCTATCAATTACGTTGATCGACGGTTAATTAAGGAAAAATCCCAATTTTGACCCTAATTAGCAGATAAAAATTAAGATTTTTGTCTAATTACTTAAATTAAACATTAATAGAAGTCTAATTAAGTTTCATTACATATTTTAAAGGAGGAGCATAATATCAAATGTTCTTATATTTGTTTTGACTTTTTTCTTTCTTGTTGTAGGATCATTGGCTGAACAGCAAGAGCAGGACCCAAGGTGGGCCCATATTACCTTAATTAATACTGCAAAGAGAAGAGTGAAATACAAATATTGTGGCAAAGAGATGGGTGGTGGAATCACTCGAGGAAAAGAACATTTAGCAAGGAAGACAGGACAGGTGACAAGGTGTACTGTCTGTCTCCGACAAGTCGCCAACGAGATGCGTAAATTGTTGCGTGGCCGGAAAGCACAAAAAGAGCAAAAGAATGAAGAGGAGGTTGAACTCCAAGACGACATTTCAAGTAGACATAATAGAAAAGACAAAGGGATGTATATTGGGACTAGTAGTATTTCTATACATGAGAGACAAAGAGTTGAACAAATTGTAGACTCTAGTGACGATGATGATGATGAGGATCCTAAGATGACTGTAACTAGAAAAGAGAGTTTGTGGCATCAAGAAGAAGACGAAGCCCGAAGGAGAGGTGATGGACCATCAACAAGAAGCACAAGTCAAGTTAGAGGTCAAATGGGTCCTATGGACAGTTATCTTTTTAAAAGACAACCTTCTACTCAGCCAAAAATCAAACAAGCAATGAGAGGAGTAAAAAAGTCAGCTGAAGCGGCAGGACATGCTTTTAAAAGCATCTGCAAATGATTTTTGCATGAAGTGTTCCCTCACATGCTGCTCAATCTCTTTATTTTCAGCCTATGATTGATGCAATAGCAGATCATGGTCGTAGATTCAAAGTCCCTACACGTCGAGACATATGTGGACGTGAGCTTGATGAAGAATATGAGGAGCTTCAACAGTGAGTTGAAAGTTTTAAAGTTGTATGGAAAGAGAGAGGATGCATAATTATGCGCGATGGCTGGACTGGTACCACGAAGAAATCCATGATTAATTTCCTTATTTATTGTACTAAAGGGACAGTTTTTTATTAAATATGTTGATGCATCAAACTAATTAAAAAACGTCAAATATTTATTTGATTTGATGGATCAGATGGTGCAGGAAATTGGAGAGGAAAATATTGTCCAGGTGGTCACTGATAATGAACTAAGTTATAAGGTTGCAGGGAAAAAGTTAATGGACAAACGCAAACACCTTTATTGGGTCTCATGTGCAGCGCATAGTCTGAACTTGATGCTTGAAGACATTGGTAAGGACCCGATTGTCAGCAAGACAATAAAGAGAGCACAAAGAATTACCCAATTTATTTATGGTCATCTTAGGATCTTGAATATATTTAGAGAAAAAACA
The DNA here is from genome assembly GCA_030544215.1 of Zantedeschia hybrid cultivar. NCBI lineage: Eukaryota > Viridiplantae > Streptophyta > Magnoliopsida > Alismatales > Araceae > Zantedeschia > Zantedeschia hybrid cultivar. The sequence continues at coordinate 27,642,976 of JARZZO010000003.1, read as the reverse complement.
TCTGGAGGCCGAGATCTCATCCGTGCGGGGCTTACAAGATTTGCATCTAATTTTATTTCTTTAAAATCTTTGCACAAATTCAAGAATGAGATCAAAAGGTTTATGTTTAACAAGGAGTTCTTGGAATATATGCGGACTACCTCCAATGAATCTAAATCTGAACATTTGGAAGTGGGAAATCATAAAGAACAAAAAAAATTTGAGCCATGTGCAGATTTATATGAAGTTAGTGGAACAGCTCGTATAGGTCTTAAAATTGGTGGATGGGGATGATAAGAATTACATGGAATATTTGTACGAGACAATTGACATTGCTAAGATGCAATCAAGAACGCATTTCCCAACACTTATATGAAATGGTGGGACCGTATTAATCTCAGATAGAAAAGCACATTACACCACGACTTGCATGCAACTGATAAGTGAAGTCTTATACTGTTACATGGGGGATTATTTAATAAATTGTTATTTATTAATTATCCACCTAAATGTAGGTTACTTTTTAAATCCTCGAGTAATGTACAGTCGTCAAGTTCACATTGATGGAGAGGCGATCCAAGGCACACTGAATGTGATCGCACGCTTGTCGAGGACAATAAAAGATAGAATTGAAGCAGAAAGATAGGTGTTTATCTCTTATATGAAGAATTGATCTTAAGATATATCCAATTACTTATATTTTTAAGAGTCCATGAATTATAGTAATTGTTAATTTCATCTTTGTAGATGGAAGCTTATAGGCTAAGGCTGGAGACATATAATGAAGACCCTATGCAAATTACGGTAGAGAAAGTGAGCCCAGATATACTTAGTGATTACATTGTTGTCATATGTGCATAAGAAAGAAGAACATACATCAATTCATTTTTTTGTTTTTTACTGATGGCACAGCTGAGTGGTGGATAATGGTGTACAACAAAGATAGGTGTTATAATCCAGACTTCTGTTGTAGTGAAGGTTTTGAATCAGACGACATCGGCAAGCCAGTGTGAAAGAAATTAGAGCACGTTCAGCCTTATATACTCAAAATTCGTAACCGGTTAAAAGCTGAACGATTAGAAAAATTAGTGTACTGCCATTACAATATGAGATTGAGGATCAAAAACATTCAGTTGAGACAACAATTGAGGGAGAAACGAGCTGCAGGGCAGGCAAAAGATGTTGTTGGCCAAATTGATGTGGAAGACTTATTTGATGATGATAATCCCTTGCATACTTGGATTGAGATACGAGCAACTGTCGATGAGCCAGTTTTTGATCATGATGATATAGAATGGGCAGAGGACATATTAGATAGAGCTGTTGCTTGAGATCCAGAATTAAGAACCTCAAAAAGGTAAAAAGAAAATTCACCTCCTCCTTCACATGAGCATCAGAGTCAGATTGAGCATGTGCCTTTATTTGCACCTGATACTGAGCTTGAGCCTGCTAGACACTCAGAATCAGATAGCAGGCCAGTCACTCCTAGAATGGTTAGGCCACCATCATTCTTGAGAAGAAGTACATCTACACTTGAGAGGGCTAATCTGGCTGCCAAAGACGATTCTGCGATTGATGAGATAAAGCAAATTTATGTGAGACATACACCACGAGGAAAAGGATTATTGAATCGGTTGAACTTGCAAAATGATCTAGAAAGAAAAGAAAGTCAGCAAAAACAGACATCATAAAAGAAAAAATCAAGTAATGTCAAGAGAAAGTTAATTGTTGATTATGATCAAGATGATGATGATGATGGAACACAATCTCCTAGTGATGATGCTGGTGCAGCTGCAGGTGCTACTATCAGGAGCGAAGTGTATGCACCTTCTTTCTCCTTGCATATTGACATTGGAAGAGGACAGCATGAAAGTCAAGGAGATTATGATTCACAAGGTCAGTATAGACATCAGTCAAATTATGGAGGTGGCCAACAAGAAGCAGACATGTATAGCTAGGGAGATCGAGTAGAGTATGAAAACTTTCAATTCCATCCACCTAGTAGCAGTTATGGGTCTGGGTCTTCTTCTTATCATCCAGCTGCTTCTTTGCATCCTGATTCTGAAATTTCATCAAGTCAACAAGCGTATACTCCAAGAGGGATTCAAAGAGGGATGCACGACTTGGTTGCATCATTGTTTAGTTATGGTGAATACAGGGAACATATGCAACCTTATTATAGATACCAGCAACAACAACTAGAAGATGGATCAGAAGGATCTACGGGTTATTATCCATATTAGTATACTCACTCATGTTTTTCATAGGTAAGGATCGTTTGATTTCATTAACATTTATTATTTGTAAATGTTTAGTACATTAGCATAATATTTTTCATGTTTAATCTGTATGAAAATAGTCATTTAGTATGTGTTATGTGTACTTATTTGTCTTAACCCACTTTTGTCACACTCAACACATATTTAATTAATTGTTTACATTTTTTCTGATTTTTTTTATTTTTTCTGATTATTATTTTTTTGCCCTTTTATCCCCGGTCGGTACTGGTATCGATACTGCCATCCATGATGCAACTTGAGTTGTTCAAACCAGCTCAAGTTTTAGATGGCTTAGCAAGTACAAGCCTACAAGGAAGAGGATACCATATCAATAGAGAATAAATGTGAAACACATTTCAGATGTTTTGGACATGTATACAAGAAGAACAATTATTAAGAGATGCAATCACCACTTCTTTGAGGATCCTAAAAGGGAAGAGGAAGACTGAAAAGTGCTTGGATCAAGATAAATGAGAAAATAGATTAAAAGTTTGTATGTTGTTTAATATAAAATAGGCTGGAGTTTGGTGTCAGTTTCTTTCCCAAGGATTCAACCCAACCTGACCAGAAGAGAGTTTGGGTTGAACACATGAACAACACATTTTTTCAAAAGAAGGTGATATTCCACAAATTTTATTGTAAAATAAACAGAGTAAGTACAATGGCATGGGAGAGGAGAGATTTCTCTCCCATAACCACTAAAAAAATACAATAAACTTATGTTACCTTACAACCATCATTGCTAGATAGATAAAAGCACATGAATAACACTAACCCCAACATTCACTGCAAGGAGGATTAATACAATCCACATGTTTAACTTGACCTGTCAAATTTATACCATTGATAGAGGAAATATAGTTATCAATAATCAAAACAATACCCTGGTGATCTTACTAACCTACTTATAATTCAGCAGCTTCCCATTTACTTTAGGCATTATATTGCAGTTGTTCCCACTAAAAACAGATTGTCCTTCCTAAATGAGATGGTATGTCTCATTGTCTCCATTATTGTGCCCAATAAGGAAAATAGGATCATTATTTCCATTATCTTTAAAATTCTTCAATTATTGGATTTTACACATAAAGTAATGCATGTTTCACTTATTAATAGATAATTCAACATTATGAACTGCAATAATAGATGTGATCATATGAAATGCATCATAAAGAGCAGCCTTGGTACAATGGTAAGGTTGCTCCATTGTGACTTAGAGGTTCATGGCCTCAAAACTGGAAATAGCCACCTTGCAAAAAGTTAGGCTGAGTTCAATTGACCTTACCTAGACCCTGCATAGCAGAAACCCCATGGCACTAGAGCTGCCCTTTCATCATACAAAATAAATCATATTATCTGTTATAATCATGACCACTTAATCTATCATACTGTGTTTTGTTGTTGATGCAATTAATCTATCTATCAGCATTGATAAGTCTGTATACTGCTTGTGCTCATAGTCTTTAGATCAAATGACCATCTTGTCTTCCTAAAATGCCATCTTAGGAGGACCTTGAAAAAATGCCACAGTATTGAGTTATTCGATACACTACCTTATTAGGCAATTAATTGACTTATGAATTATGATAATTTTGAGAATTGAGATCAAAAGAAGATTCTTACCAAATGAATTACATATTAAATTATAGGGGCAATTATTTAATGATCCTTGGTATGACCCCACCTCATTTTCTAATCCTTTCACGTTTCAACTTAAGTTTGTAGTTCATCACTCACAGTGGCCTTGTTATGAGTTCCCTGGTAATTAACTTCGGTTAGATCAATTGGAGATGTGACACCCTCTCTTTATCTCTCTGACAGCAAAATTCCAACATGAACCAAGCGCAGCAGGCACATCAGCCTGCCTGATGATGCTCACCATCCCCTTGGCACCAGCTGAGAGCTTCTCCATACAAAAGATGGGGTGTGCATGAAGAGGAAGCAAGGTGTGCTGCTGCTGTGCCAGATCCAACATATTAGTAAAGAGGGATGATGCCTTTATTTGCATAAGGGGAGGGAGATGGCAAACTTCAGTAGGTTGCTTCCCTGCAGGAAGCTGCTAAGTGTGTTAATGAAGATCCTCAGCTTGGCACTGCCCATTGTAAATGCTAGGCACAGGATGACATTCCTCATCATCACCATCAAGTTGGAACAGATGAACCTTTGGTGTACCTGCCCACTCTACAGAACCAGGTCATTCTAGGGAACTATATAGCTGTTCCAGATCCACACTTCATTTGAACTGTATGATAGTCAACTGTATGTTACTGTCAGTTGCATATTATGGTTCCCTGAATGTAACATCTGGTTACAATCAATTGGTCTTATTCTGTTTTGTTCATGGTGTCAAAATAGAGGAAAAAATCATCACAGGAAACTGGATGTCACGACTAGGGAACTAAAAAATAAGTAAACAAAAGAGAGCAACTATCGCCATAATGGTCAAAAGAATCAATGGTTGTCATGGTGCCACCTACACGGGTGCCTACTCGCCAGCTATGTGGGTGCCTTAGGTGCCAAGACACCTTTAGATCAACAAGGCATTGGTGTGCCTTTCCTGTGCCAACAAAAGGTGAGCTGGGTGATGCTTAGGAGTCCAAGGCAGCACGCTTAGCATGCTGGGTGCCTAGCGCCACCTGGCCCAGTCCAGCTTGGGAAAGGATCCATGAATCCTAATACCTAACCACACCCCCCTGACACCCCGACCCCCCCTCCCAACCCCACTCAGCGCTTGCTAGGGTTTCCCATCACTACTTGCTGCACTGGGCCACCACTCGCCACTGCCATCGCTGTCATCATTGCTGGTCCCACTCCTGCAGTTCTTCCTACCATGTAGCAATCGATCCCATCCCATCCCAGCCGAATTTGGTCAGGACATCCCGTCCTAGTGAGAAAATTGGCCAGGACACTTTCTGGTCTGTCCCAATGAGTGTTCTGGCTTGTCCAGCCATCCCAGCCTGTCCCAGCCCATCCCAGCATACTCTAGTTCATGTATAAGTCCATAAACCCATTCTCAACGGTTTTGTTGCATTAATCTTGTGGAATATGTATGGAAAAATTTCTGGATGGGACATCGAAATTGTTGACATCAATGCGTCCCATCCCAATAGAGAAATGGGACAAGAGCTAGGATGGGATTGACAACTATGACCCACTGTCATCCTCCATAGCTCAGTTGTACCTTCTCCGTTGATGCCCACTCTATTACCCAGACCATCATCTCCCTGAAAGTGAGCCCAATCTCTCAACTAGGATCCATTGTCATCCTCATCATCTTCTAGACAGTGAGCCCTCCTCTCTCTCTCTCTCTCTCTCTCTCTCTCTCTCTCTCTCTCTCTCACACACACACACACACGTAGGGAGGCCCCCCTCCCCCCCCAAGGGCTAAAGCCCTCTTTGGCTCTGTCTCTCTCTAATTTCTCTCACTCTCACTCTCTCCCACCCCCTCTGTGTCACACAGACAAACGGTTGTGCACAGTGTACAATGCATGCCCACACGTACACAGTTAATTTGTTCTTATATTTTCAAGCTAATTATCTCATGGCAGATCAATTTCTTTCAATTTTAATGTAAGCATGATGTTCTTGCTATTTAAATTTACATTACAAAATGTACAATTAATACATTTAGCGTATATTTTGTGGGGGTGCCTAAGTCACCAACTAGGCACTACTATAGCTGCCGCCTTGGTGCCTAAGTGCTTAGGTGCCCGAGAATGCCTTGGGCCGCCTTGGCATCTTGACAACTATAAAAGAATGCAAAAGAAAACACAAAATTTGACACTGACCCTTAATTAACTTTCCATAAATCATGTTAGGGATTGACACGTAACCTTTAAACTATAAAGAATGGAGTCTATGAGAAAATCTTAGAATTTACACATGTGAACTCCCCTCCTTTATGGCCATTGCATATGCCACCACCTCCTTACTACGTCCACCATCTGCCCACATAGACACCAAGTCAAAGAATCACCAGCCATGTCCAGTGTGGCTCATGATTCAGTGTGGCTCTACGTTTAAACACAGGTGTTAAAAACCTGAAATGTCTCATAAAGAGAGTTTATCTATAGCCCTTTTGTTCGTCATCCTTCGTGATGCTTTATTGGTTATCCCTGGCGATGTTACCATGCTGAAAGGATGCTCTGTACTTGGAAAGCTGTACAACAGCTATGAGTGGAGCTTGTTAAAAGAACCAATCATCAAAAAGGTTGGAGGATCGCAGAGCAGCATCATGAATATTACCTTCTTGGTAATGTTGTGGATTAAAAGTTCTCAGTGGCACTGCAACTCCTAACACAACAAGCATAACTAGGGTTTATGCTCACCGGATGAATAACTACCACATCTCCCTCCTCCTCTATCCGTATCTCCCCCCTAGTGAGAAGCTGACATCGTCCCCCCCTCCCTCTCTCTATATCTTTCCCCCCACTGCAAGAAGCTGACATCATCCCTCCCTCCCTCCCTCCCTCTCTATCCCTCCCCCCACTGCAAGAAACTGACATCAACTCTCTCTCTCTCTCTCTCTCCCTCTCTCTCTCTCTCTCTCTCTCTCTCCGGGAAATGCCAATCAATATCAAACTCATGAGTCTCATTGCAACAACATATGTTTGGTAGGGTCCATTAAAAGTCAAATAATTGACAAAAAGTAATGTCCAGCTGTCACCATACCTTCACATTGACACCACAAAAGAACAGACTAGAAAAACAAAGGCCGAGGATTAGCACAATGTCCCCTGTTTTCTCATCTCATATCTTATACCAAGGCCCTGTTATATGCTACATATTATTCACTAAATCAAAGCAAATCATGCTTATTGAAGATTCTCAACTTATTTTTTAATTATTTGCTACTGACCCCATTATTGACTCGAACCATAAACAGATAAGCTAAAATGAACAACCATTAACAATCAGGCCACCATGATTGCTCCTTTTGTAAGAAAAGTTGTGTTTGAATTACTTACATGGCAGGGAAGGATACGCAACTAGGAAACTTGACAAAACCTCCACAAGGAATCCTAAAGCCAAAGAAAATCCAAAGGGAAAGCAGCTGGGAACTGCATTGGATATGCAGTTCCCTGGACTTGTACAATAAAAGAAGGATTTCCTATCCAAAAATGCAGAAGACTACTAGGTCATATCTCCCAATGTGGCCTAAAAGCCAAGACAACCAAAAAGACATCCGGTGCAGCCACTGCTAAAAAGCAATTTCCTTGCGGTTCATGTGAGCACAATGTTTTGCTCGGTTGTAGGTTTCAACTATTATGGAAGTCACAGACTATTTTTGATCAATGGGTTTAGACTTTTGTATTTTCCAAGTACTCTAGTAGGTGAAGAAAATATAATGAGTCACAAGTTCATATTGGAGACTGCTTTCTTCTGTGAATTTATTATATTTTGTCGCAAGGTCACTCAAAGAATAAGGCTGTGCACGTCCTCATTAAGATGCGCCTCGAGAGGCACAAAGACTCAAAGGAACTGTCTGGTTGTGAAGGTCCACTTTAGATTTGATGGATATCCACATTAGATTTGATGGATAAATTTAGGTATACAATGCAGCCATGTAAGATAGGCCTTCCATTCACAACGGAAAAAATATCGGCACACTAGTTTAGGGTTTCAGATGGGTTCAAGCTCTTCACTCTTGCTTGATGCTAATTTTCGTTGAATTCAGTAATATTCAAGGAAGATACAACTACATCATCACTAAGGCAACAAGGCAATTATACAATAGTCCTCCTTATGTAAGACAAAGTGGAAACTGATCTACAAAGCTATAAACTGAAAACACATACATAAAACTACACCTTCAGTGAGTCAAGAATGTCAATGTCAGAGAAGCCCTGCATCAGCCCAAATTCAATGAATATATGGTTTTAAAAAGGAACTGATTAAAGATTAGTGTTTTAAAAAACAAAAAGACAATTCACTTGTAGTAGCTTAAATATGTGAAAACGTGCATCATAGTTCAACAGAAAGATGCAAGGCATATGAATATTTATGAAGAAAAACTCTTTAAGAAGGTATCTCATAAATAAGGTAATTAACTAACACTAACATAGACAACAATCTTAATAATTATCATACATATGGTACATCCATGTCTAAGAATGCTATGCAACATCATCATATCACTAATCACTGTCTTGTCTTCATTGCAAAATTTCATCACCTTGGTTTCCTTCTTTACTCAGAGAAAACATTAATTTTAAGAAGAGGAGTTGAATTCATATTCCTCTCATTTCCTTCTTTATGATTAGAAGCCCAGTGGGGATTTACAATAGCCCTTAGTAACACCTCACTCAAAATCTGGAAAACCAAACAAAGATATTGTTCAAGTTCAGCTAGAGTTTTTTCCTTTGAAACTAAGGTGAATTGCACCACCACTTCTATGAATGAAAATAAATAGTGATGAATACAACTGAATAGACACAATAGGGGAAAACCTGTAAATTAGACTGGGCCATAACAGGCGGGTACAGCAAAGGATGCAACAACAAATACAGCCACGATTAGTATAAGCTCTCTCTAACAATACAATACTAAGAAATAAATTAATAAACTCTCTTACAGACATAATGGAGTGAAATAAACCCATGAAACAAACTGTCCCCAAAAGATACCTGAACATGAAGCAACATAAAATTACTGGAGAAATGACCAGGATGATGAAAAAGTTGACTAAAAAATAAGCTAAGAGATCAAATGCTACACCAGCATTCACTTCAAAACATATTTGATCTACACAAGGACTGTTCACAAGCGAAAATCAGTAAAATCAGTAAATCACTTCCTCGAGCTGCAAAACAGCCTCCTACTGACTAGCTCACTAAAGCATTTGGAGTCGAAATTAAAACTAGAATAAACCAAGACTTTTATTTTAAGTCTCTGCTTTAAGATGCCTCGCTCCACAATATCTGAAACCTCATAGGAGCAAGTTCTTTATTTACATCCCATTAGTAGCATTATGTTGCATCAAATAAAAGCTAAAAAAATTTAAAATAATGTTTCACAAGGCAATAATGCTGGCTTCTATCACCCTAATACATTGGTGGACTAGAATCCGTAATTTCATTTGAATACTCCTGTGTGATGATGAAGCCAACTGTTGTGTCAAGTCTTATGTGTCAGCCTTCTTGTACAACTGGCAAGGATAAACTTTAAATGCCATAAATACGCAAAATGCTGCATGCCAATGTACTAAACACTTTTACCCTTTTCCCATTCTTAAATAAGGTATGCCATAACAATTAAAAGTGAAAGACGTCTGAATTAATTGGTATTAAAAAAGAAGGCAAAGAAAGTCCGCCTTTGTTAGATTAGTTTCATACAAATGCTTCACATCTTAGTACACAGGAAACAAAAGGAACCAAAACCACAAAGATTCTCACCTTCCTCACATCACCTGCACCTCTACAAGTTAAGGCTATTAGCAAAGAAATTAAATCATTAGAGACCAAAAGCTGTCCATTGACAGTTGCCTACTTTACTTCATCATTGCTTTTGGACAAACTCATTCGTCAACTGCATGGTTTAAAAAGATGCAAGCAGTGATGTTAGAAAGGCAGATTAAGCCTTGCAGCACCCATAACTTGCTCCGTCACTTACATTAACAGGGTATATTAGCTGATTACGCATCCTTTTGGACTGCTGTCAGAACTTTGCACATTGGCACACCTGTTGTAACTTACAAGGAAGACAACAATGTCCATTGACCAGAAAAATGCCATTACATAAGTGCCCATTAATATCCTGTTCTTAAAAGAAAGACATACCCCAACAAGAAAAAACAAATATTTAGACTTTGTTCACAAGCTTTACTCAAAGAAAGACAGGACTCATAAAAGTCCTAATCAGCACGATTTAAACATTCCTGTTCAGAAGAACCCCAACTATATGTGAGTGCTAAGAAATGCTCAAGATATCTTTACATCTTTGGCCAAGATTTTTGGTCAAAATGGTGGAATCAATCCCTAGCACTTTAAAGCATGCTCTTCCACGAGACATTTTTCGTAAGAAAGGCTCCATTTTTTTGCAATCCACAGTGAAATATTTCCATGTATACAACATCTAATAGATCAGAAAGGCGGGTGTTCAGATATAGGATGCATTTGGTACAATGTAAAATCCGTTGTATGTACAGATTTTTCAGAAAAGTTGATTATAATGAATCTTTCGTGATCCTAAAATTGACTATAACGAATCTTTGGTGATTCAAGAACTTCGAATCAGATTTTTGCATCCATACTATGATCAACTTACCTGGAAAATCAGTGATTACAATGGACCGACAACATAAATTAAGTTCACGACTGTCCCTCTAGTCCAATCAGCACTGGTAATGGGCGAGCAACAACAGATATTTTTGTACAAGCCACGCAGTTAAAGGAAACGATCTAGGGCAAATAATCTTTTTGAGATAGATTTCCATAAAATGGACGAAATACATGGGGTAACAAATGAAATCTTCTGCTTCCACCAAAATCTCCCGTTTTCCCTTCTTCCTCCTCTATCAAAACCAGTTTCACCTGCCCATCACGTAAGATCTTCCACACGCAGATATCAAAAACGCCAACAGACATCCAGATTTTTGTTCTTACCCAGCAAAGAACACCTACAGACACCTACGCAAGGTCATGCGTCTCGAAAACGATCCATTGGCGTCCGTACCTCGGACGAGATGCGCGGGGCAACATCCTGCGCCGCTCTCGAGATCCATCAACAACGGTTCCTTTGCTCCGCCATGCGCTTGTTTTTCTCGCGCACAGATCGAAACAGATGATGCCGTACTTACACCATGCGGAACCATGGGAAGACCGATCATGTTTGCTACGGATTGGAGGAAGCATCTTCTTCGCGCATGCTCGGTAGAAATCATCTTAAACTACAAGCTATGGAGAGTAAGCAGGCATTTGATGTCAAAGATAAAATCATTAGAAGTAAAAATTTTCCCTTCATGTGATTTTTCTACCAAATGCTTGCCCACTCTCCACAGCATGTGGTTTCAGAAAGCTAAGCCTCTCTTCTGCGAACACAAACCAGTAGGTCGGTTGGCTTCACCTCTTGACCTTCTTTTAAAAGAAAAAATTATAAATTTAAGTCGGTTGAGAGTTTAAAAATTTTTACGTCTAAATATTTATAAGACGTAAAATTATTTTTTATAAATTAATTTAAATTTAAAATTATTATCTATTAAATATAATTGTCCGTATTATACGCAGAGTTATCTCTTTATTGAAAAAATATATCAAATTTTGTTCAAAATCAAATTATAACACCGGCTAACTGAGCCATCATATTAAAAAACTCCCTCTTCTATAAAAAGAGTAAAAGAGAACAACGTGGATAAGAACACAAAAAAATACAACATTGAAATCTTAAAAATATTATTTATGCGAGAAGGCAAAAGAGAAGACTTCAACAAGGAGATCTTAAAACCATGTTTTATATAAGAAGTCAAAAGAGAACAAAGAGATCTTAAAATTATTTCCCAAACGAGATACGCACTTGTATATGGAGGAAATTTTAAATATAACCTCCTATAATCTATCGTGTTAAGGATAAACTTCTCCCACCTTAATATGTATTCATATTTTCACGTGTGGTAAGTTCTTCTAGATTTTGAAAGACATCACAAAAGAGGTTTATCAAACAAATATGTAAATTGTGGGATACGAATAAATAACTATTTGTTGATTGTGATATTTTCCTATCTAAAATATTCTGGATATTAAAACTTTAAGTTCTTGTTTGGCAATGGAATAACGAGGGTTACTTGGCATAGATACTAAAATATCATTTGGGCAATCAAAATAGTCAAACGGTTTGAATATTCGGTCTAAAGACGATATGGGGTGATTTTTATTTGTACTATCCTCTCAAAAAAATATGTGTATATATATAAATATATATGAATGGGTGCGGTTTGACTATACCGCCTTAATCCACTTCATTCTTATATTTAAATAAATAAAAAATATTATAAATTTTTAAATATTCAGTTATCTCTTTTAGAATTTTTTTCTATTTCTTGGAGTTTATTTTTGACCGCCGAATGGTGAAACTCGATCGTAATTGTTCGATCGGATATAGATAAAAAAAATATTTTAAAAATTAAATAAAAAACATTACTCCAATGAGCTCCTAGAGTTGTTCGCATGAAATTTTAACATTCATTACCAATTAAGGAGTTTAAATTCCCATACTACATGCGGTTGAACGGCCAACTGCACAGTAACACGTCCATATAGAAATAATTATGTTTTAACCCTTGAAATATAGTGTATTTACAATAAGAAGTTCCTCTAATCCAACTATTTATTTATAAGTCCTTACGATCCTTCCTCTAAAATTGGTGCAAGGCCCCTAAATATTACAAAAAAAAAATCCCTCGGAGTGTTAGTAAATAGTCCCTCAAAAGGGCTTTTCTATAGCAAAGTTGAGATTTAAGACCATATTTGTAAATAGTCGGATTACGAGGAGTTAATTGTAATATCAAAAATTTTGTATATATATATATATATATAGAGAGAGAGAGGGAGAATCTAAAATGCAGTCATAGTCAGACTATACAATCATTTTCTCCCTTCTCCATATTAATAAAAATAAAATTCGTCATAAAATTTAAATACTCAAGTATCCCCTAAGGTTGTTTTCATTTCTTCGGACTTCATTTTCACTATATGATCATAAAGATCAACCATAACCATATGTACATAAAAAAATTAAAAAAAAATATCATAAAATAAAATTTTATCTAGTCACCGTAAGGGTTGTTCCCATCCTTTGTAATTTTAGTTTTGATCACTAATTAAGAATTAACCCCTAAAAGTGTCAAGTGTGAAAGGCGTCGTCTGTCGTCTGTTAGTAGCGCGATTTAGGGTCTTGAGAGACATTAGGTCGAGCTGACGTAATTTAGAACAGTAATCCAGTCTAACTTAAATTCATTAGTTTCCATCTGTTTGGAGATTACTTCGCTTAGAACTCGATTCTAGAGCTTTATATGTGTATGTTTTCGCCTCTATGAGCCTTTCACCAAGTAACCTTGCTCTAGAGAGAGATTTAGATAGGATTAGAGTGGCTAGAAGGGTATTCTTCGAGTGCGATCAAGGTGTTCTATAGGGGACTGCATGAGGAGGCATCTTGGGTGTGCATATGAGCGGGTGGTGGTGCACTTCGCCTTGCCTAAGCGAACTTCTTTGAGTTCTTAGCATGGATCGAGAGGCAAGTGATGACTAATCCCATTTTATAGCTATTTTTATGTAAACAAAACTTATTTTTAAGCTATTTTTCTAAGTACTATGATAGTATGTTAGAATATGGTTTTAAAGATGTCTTGAGGCATGCAAGAACCTATATGCATGATCCCTTCTTTTGAAACCTTATGAATTCGATGCTAAATTTTTTAAATATGTTCATTTGTGTTGAATCGCGTCATTCAATCCAAACATGGTTCATGATTTGTGTCATCCCCCTTTGGACATGATTTAGCTATTTACTGGTTAACCCGAACCCCTATTTTCTCCCTCTGTTACTTGGCTAGAATCATTTATCTCTCTTGATTCACATCACCCTACAGTGACATGATTTAGACTATTTTTCTAATGATTTATGGTCCTTATTTTTCCTCATGTTAATCATGTGCATAATCATGATTAAATCATGTTAAGCTAATTCTATGGAATTAACAATGATAGCATAAAATAGGATTGGCATAGTGGCAAATTATATGGAATTAAAATGGTTGGCCATGTGCTATAAGTATTTTACAATATCTCAAATAGATTAAAGCCATCGCTTGCTAACCCTAGTTGGACATTATGAGGGTTTTTAGCAACTTGTGAAAATTAAGAGTCAAAATTGTTCCATGCTTCAGAGTCAATTGGATGGCATAAGATATCATCCTTCATACAACCTTTGTCATGCCATGTCATCAAATTTGATATTTTTGATGACATAAATAACCTCTGGAGCTGATGCATTAAGGGAAAATGTCTTAATATCTTTGCAGGAATTTTTTTTCTATTTTGCTCTTTTAGGAACTGATGCTTTGTTTTGCATATTCTCCTTAGTTTTCCATTGAGAAGCACCACAGACAAAACATGCATCATCAGTAATCTTCTCTTTCCAAAATAACAGAAAATCATTGGGACAAGCATAGATATTTTCATATATAAGTCCCAAACTCTTAACAATCTTTTTCACTTCATTAAGAATACCTAGCAATGTCCCGCTTATGGGAATGCATCATTCAAAATTTTAAGTAAAACACCAAATGATTCATTGGACCATCCATAAAGGCATTTCACATGATGAATATGTAATATAAAGAGAGCTTTGTGTACTTCCTACATCCTAGGTATAACTCTTCATCAGCATTTTAAACAACATGTTGTATATTTCTTTTTCTAAATGAACTTGTTATGTATGTTGTTTCATAGGAATTCCATCTATGTTTTGCTCTTGTTGAGCCTCTTCGTCTACCACCATTTACGCAGGCTATCTTAGTACTTCAAAAACATCATTTAGCATTCCTCTCACATCATCACCTCTAAATGTTATTGTTCTAACATGAGTATATGTAGGAGGAATCACTATGGACACCGAGTCACTATGCAAAATCCACGTGTTTCAACCAGGCATGATACCATTAAACTACGAGATGATCGTTTGCCTCTACATAATTTGTACCGTAATATAGCACACACTTTTGACAAGGACACATAATTTTTCCCTCTTCAGAATTGTTCTTATATGCAAAATCTGATGGATATAGGTGTCCTCTAAGCCAATCATAAGGCACCTATTTCAATCTGGTTCACTAATAAATGGCATTAAATTCATTATGTAGATTGGCATATTTATATTTGCACATAATGAAGTCCATGAATATGCACAATAGTCATCAGATTATGATGAGATCATAATAATGAGACTGATGACTTATAAACACATATTCTCAATTATTCCTTGTCGTAGGATGTTTGAGAAGGACATCAAACATCCGGTTAGACTAGTACAGGTTATTCCAGCTCATATGATGAGGGTGACTGATCTCGTTAGTTACTAGTGTGGAGACACAATGGTAAACTTGTAGGTGCTCATCAGGGAATGAGTTCATTGAACTGATCCGACATGAATCGCCGAATGATAATTTACCTGACTGTCAATCGGCTTGATTCATCGTCACAGTGGCGTGGTTGATCCTTGGACTTGAGACACCAAAGACACCTTGTCGGTGGACTTCTGGACTTTGACCTTGACCTACTAATCCCTATCCACGGGATCTCTAATAGTCAAGGATCGGGTCCAGCGGAAGACCTTCGAAGGTGATTGTGTGTTCAATAAAGGATCGTTCGCTCTCAGGTAACTGGAGAGAGAATACTCGAGAATAGATCCGCAGGAGTCTCTGGCCAGAGCAGAAACAATATTAGAAAATAGGTTTTCGGATATTGTAAAGCGGAGTCTGATTCAAGTGAGTTGACAATCTAGGGTTTGACAGTTGACCATACCCTAGGTTAACTCGAGAGCATTGTGCGAACGAAGGATTATAGCCACGTGGTAATTGTGGACGGACAGGTTCCATGAGTGGGTTGTTGAACCCCATTACCTTCCGGGATCATGCGGTGTTGCTTGGCACCCAACTTGATCGGAAGTCCGACCGAATTTACATGCGATGATAATTCGGTTGAGTAATTAGTTAATATTTAGATATTAATTAATTACAATAAGTCAATAACTAGTTATTGGACTTAACGGGCTGAAAATCGGACTGGTAAATGGGCCTAGAGGGTCACACGCAATAAGATTCTCTGTCGGTGGTACATAAGTGGGATTTATATTAACTCAGGGACTTTTGTGAAAAGTCGCGCCGACTTAATATATACGCGCTGTTGAGAAACCTTGGGCCAAGCTCCAGGATTTCCCTTGCTGGCCGTCATTCCTCCCTTTCTCTCTCCTCCTCTGGTCGTCCCGTTTGAGGCGCCGAGACAGTTTCCGTCTCCGCCGCGTGTGATTCCCAAAAGTCGGGAATTCCCGTCGGCGGGATTTCAGCAATCGTTGCGGCGACGGATCTTCAGCGAGCGAGCTGATACGGACGAGGGATCGAGGACGAACCACCGCGGAGGATCCCGTGGATACCGCTGGAGGCCGGACGCTTGTGCGGCTCGCGGCATCGCCTCGACGGAACCGAGACGGAAGCGGATTCGAATCCGCGCACGGTAATCGGATTACTTCCCGTTATTTTCGGTTTTTGTTTTTCGTTCCGAATCGGATCAACGGGCATCGGGCGGGATAAATTTTTGTTCAGCGTTTCCGCTGCGTTCTTCGCGTCCCGCCTGGATCCCAACAAAATCAAGAAAGTTCTCCACTCCATCTAAGTATTCTTTACTAACGTTACTATTATCCATCCATCTTTTACGCTTTTGTTCACTATGAAAGTTCACTATTATAATAAAGAAAACTTTGATTTTGTAAGTTTATACTAAGTTCAAAGAAATAATGATCACTCAATATGCATAACTATGTAAAAAAAATACACCCTATATATACAAGTATGCACACAGTATTCCTAATGTTTGACCTAGTTCAGTCCAACCATGTAAAATTTGATGATATACGAATTTTTGAACAATGCTAAATGCAAGACAAGGTTAAAATAATATATATAATCTACGTGTTTAAATTTACTCTATTTGTGTACTCACAATGCATTTAAGCCATGAGAAAAGATAATAATTAAGTTTACTCTATTTATATCAGACAACATTTACTCTATTATCACTACTACAGTAAAAAGGTATATTAAATTATATTTATTATCATCCCCTCTCCTTCTCTCTATCTTTCAAGTCGAATTTCTCTTTCCAAGTACAAAGGAGGGAAATAGAGTTATTCTCTTAGTTTCCTTTATTTACTTCTTTGCATCTCTATCTCTCTCTCACTCACTTGTTCCCTTTCCTCCTCTTTCTCCCCTTAAATTATTCCCCCATTTATTATTATACAAGACTTGCAAATACTGAGTATCCTATTAATGCATTTATCTAACATATTAGAGGGTGCGACTGTGTGCGTGAGAGAGAGAGAGAGAGAGAGAGAGAGAGAGAGAGAGGGGTACAATAAGTAGCATGAAAGGATAGTAATGAAGCATCAGAAAAAATCAATGTCATAAGAGGATAATCTAGTGAACAATTAAAGTAGTGAGCTCTTAGCTCCTTATGTATGATTCAACTAAGAGTATACATAGGAAATTTATATTTAAAGCATATTGAAACACAATCCAACAAAAGAAAAAAATGTGCTTAATTATAAAACCCAAAGGACTAACAACTAGTTTGTGAGTTCATCTTAACTTGGATAATAAAGAAAATATGCACATGTCAAATTTAGTTATACTAACATTAAATGTGTAACAAAGTTTTTTTCTATTAATTCAATAAAGAATAAATAAGAATAGGTTGTACTCACAAGCCTGTAGAAAACCTACAAGATAGAAAATAGTCTAGTAGAAACCTCATAATTTTAAGAATTAGAACAATTCAAGCACATGAAAGTCCATATTCTTTTATTCTTTTTTTACATGCTAAGGAAAAAGGGGAACCTTAAATTTTGATGTTTTCATGCACTTGGAACACTACCTAGCCTTTGTTCTTTCTATGAAAGGAAACTAAAGTATTGATAGCTTTTACAAGTCTATTAGTGATTATACATAGTAACTAGACATGCAATGGAAAAAGATCACCTACTGTAGACACAAGCTCCTCTCCATTGGCACGTCTTGAAAATAGCACACCTCTATTGTGCAAATGTTGAAGCAACCTGCACCAAAAATTGTAATATGCTATTAACAACACTACACAAATGTCTAACGATGATGACCTTATAATAACCATGAGAGGAATCTGGCACCTATTGTTTCCCTCTCTCGACATTTCCATGAAGAAGATGTTGCAATTAAAAGAGAGAGAGAGAGAGAGAGAGAGAGAGAGAGATATGAGGAAGGGAGAGAGTGAGATAAGGTAGAGATGGATAAGTCATGAATAGCAGTCATTAATTAAACAACAGTCTTTAATCTTCGAAACTCAACCTGATGAGGACGTTCCGAGCACCTCTCTTTATCTCGAGGATTATCTTCCTTTTTTAGTCTATTATGTATTTTCCTTTTATTTTTGAGCTTATGATGTATGGGCCTTAACCCAATAGTATGTTGCTTAGTCTTGAGTCTTTTGTAGTGACCCACTAGTACTAATTAAGGCCATCTTAGTTTTTTTCTTTTTAGAGAGTATTTTGGTCATGTAAAGAGTTGGCACTTCTATAAATAGAGGACCAACCTTTCATTTGGAAGTAGTTGAAGAATTTCGGATTTGACTCATTAGAGTTCAAGTGTTCTCTCTCCCTCTCCAAAATTCTCTCTCTAGTTCTCTCTTCCCTCTTTTCTCTCTCTTTTCCCTCTCTCTAGAAGAAGGGGGCATCCCTTTCTCTCTCCTCTCCCTCCAACCTCTGTTCACACCTACTCCCCTCCCCTCTTACCCTCATTACTTCCCAAATCCCTACCTCATTCACACCAGCCCACTTCCCCACCCTTCCATCTCCCCAAGGTCAATTATACCTCCTTTCCCCCCACCAAGAAAAATCTCCAACCTCATCACCATCCACCTCAGCCCGTACCTACCACATCACCATCTACCTCGCCCTAAACTAGCCACATCAACCCAAACTGTTCACCTCCCCTAGCAACAATTAATGCCCAATAATCTACCCCACTAACACAACCCCTCAACAGCCCTTCCACCTCCCTGAGGCCCCCATTCACTACCATTGCCCCAAGAACACCCCTACTCCTAATGCCCACCCCTTAATCTCTTAATTTTGGAGAAAAGGAGCAGATTATCCCCCATTTCGTAGCCCTAACAATGCCCCCTCTCTCTAACTTGCTCCTCCTCTTCCCACCAGCACTTCCATCAGCTCAATAGCCCTCTTTTCCTCTCAATCACTATCCCTCATTCACCCAACATCCCTCACCTCTCCACCCCCATCTCTACCATATATATCAATAGATCATTAGCATGGAAGTTTTGCACAATCTTCACCATCTACTGCAGGTTTGTGGGGACGAGGCACGCTCCTCGTGTCGTCGTCATCGACCGTACTCATTACCTATTCACAGCACTGCCAAGTGTCCCTTCAAGTACGAGCGAGTGGCGTCTTCCATCTCACAACCCTAACTCCCACCTCCGACAGCAAGTGGAAGCTCTCGACATCGACACCATCTCTCCCCTCTCCACATTCACCCCCTGCATGGGGTTTAGCTATTGTAGTTCTGTGAACATCTCCTCCCCAAGTCCATCCTCCCTACATAGTGATTTGTGGTTTGGTTGTAACCAACAGGTCGAAGCTTTCAGGATGTTGCGTGCCTTGTCACTGCGTGCATCTCCGCACAACCACATCTCCAAGTGGAGCCGATCTTGCAAATCACCTTGGTAAGCATTGCACCCCTCACTTTGTTAGTTCTGTTTGCTCCATATCTCAATCAACTGTATGCGCCATGAGTGAGTGAGAGCATCTATTTTCCACTATTATCTTGTGTGATTGCTGCTGGGAGAGAGAGTTGTAAAAGAGAACCTATACTCCATGAGCATATAGATCCGCCCGATTGGTATTGGCCTTCCCCTTCAAAAGGTAGTTCCACCACTACCTTGTCTCACCTGCTCCTCTAGTGGGTCATATTCACGGGCTTGAAAGCTTTCCGACCACTGCATATTCTCCACGAGGATCATTGATCGCGAGTGTGAATCATCTAAATTCGTGAGATTGTCGAGTGCTAGGTTAACAACTTGCTGTCCCATCTACTTAGAGTGTCATCCTGTTTGTGTCCCACATCAAAACCCTTCCACCTGCACTTTTGTATTTGCTAGCTAGTGTAATTATTGTATGTATCGTTTCATTCAAAATTTGTTAGCATTATCATAGGATAATGAAATCTTTTGGATTTTTAAAATTACTAGTTTTAAAAGCTAGTGAAGGTAAAGAATCTAATTTTAGTTTATAGCTATTTTCATGAAAAACAAAAAATCCAAGATTCTTTTGTAAATGACTATTCCTAACTTTAGACTTCAGTATTTAAGAGCAACATAAATAGCCTTTTAGGATGCTTCATAAATCTTGGTGCTAGGTCTATGGAGGTTAACATTTTCCCTTCTTTTCAATGGATACGCCTTCCAAAGAGATCAAACTAAGTTTGCATTCTACTTACACATGCCATCATGTCAACCTAAATTTTAGTTAACTCAAGTGTCTATTAAGCCATAATTAAGGTAGATGCTTTCATATGAACTCAAACAAGAACCAAAAGGATTAAGGAGAGAGTATGTCAGATTTTGTTATGGTGAGTTTGCATGTATGCCGAGAGAGAGAGAGAGAGAGAGAAGCAATGAAACACCCCACAAGGTTGTGCATGACTAAATTCAATATATCCATTTCATAGGATAAGCAAGCAAGCCTGAGATTGTAAAAGTAGGCCATGGCCTCTCTATGGCAAGCCATTAGTTTTTTTAATTATAAGATCCTCACATAAACAACATAGCTCGGCTACACCTGCAGACGACAAGGGAGCCTAAACCTGTCGTTTAGGCAGCTCCAAGCCATTTCTAGGAACATTCACCAGATAGTCTAAAGTGTAAGTTCCGGTCAAAACCCCAAGATCCCACTCGTAGCGGAAGAACATGTTGTTCTGTGAAATCCGATGCCGAGTTCCTCGCGGAATAGAGCCGCACAGACGTATGACCTCTAGAGTTGATCCACACGGATCCTCGCAGCAACAAAGCCCTTTACTTCAAACCGCACAACCCAAGCCGTCCACCTCTAAAGCCCTTTCCTAGACAGCAAGGTTGGAAGAAAGTGGAAGAAGAACCTAGAAAAATAGATGTGGTGCCTTTTTCAATTTCCTAGGATGGCGCGCAATAACAGTGGGTTGCGTTGGAGGGATAGAAGGTATATTTATAGGAGGATTTAAGCGGCTGCTTGAACCGCCTCATATCTAAACTGCCTCCTATCATTTATATATATCTATATGTATATTATTAGCCTATTCATCAAATAAGCCTAATAATACATATATTATATATATGCCCTTAATATTATTCTATATATACTTTTAAACCAATTATTGATTCTTTTCCTAAAAGAACCTTAGGCTTTAGTATATGCATCCATACAATAATAACCTGTTCTGCGAGAATCAATTGTGTGTGATCTTATAGGCCCATAGTCATTCCGGTTTAAAGATCCATTAACTTCTAATCCAATTAGAAGTAAATTAAGCCAGTTATTCTTAATAACTATTTAATTTAATCCGGATCTTTTGATCACGTTTGTAACGACCCGTGATCGTTTCGAATTGTACGTCGTTAAACACATGAAAACGTTCGATCTAAATTTATCCGGCTCACTCAAATCAAAATTTGGAAATTTAATAGCGGTGAGTCCGAGTCGAACCACATGGAGTTAAATTTTTAACTTTGAAAACTTTGGATTTTGGAAATTTAGATATCTTTTCTTTTTTTATAAAAAAAACAATGTAAAAAAAATAGTGGAATCAATTAACATTAACTAATTAAACAAAGGTATTAATACAAATGATGAAAAGAACACTCAATCAAAGCCCCTGCATACGCATGCATAGTGATGGAGCCCAATCAAACTTAGCCACATACCCCCTTGTTACTATTCATCAAAAGATTTTTTTCATTTCATTTTATTTTTTTAACATTTTTTAAATAAAATTTAAATCAAAACAAGTACTAGATATCGATTGATTTGAATAAAAAGATTTTACATTGGAAGAATAAAATTCTGGAAGTTAGAGGTGAATAGTGACGTTACTGTTCATGCAACTATCTAAACAATCAAATTAACGCTAATATGCAAATATTTAATGATAAGAAATAAAAATACTTGAACTATTAGTACTTAATTAACTAATCATTAGATCAAATGTAAGAAACAACAACAACATGATTGAAATAAATAAATTCTAATAACAATTCCCTTGCTGAAGCTGCTGCTGGATGCTTGCGGAAGGAGGCTGCTGTGCGTGGCTGCAGGAGGATGCTGGTTGCTGGTGTACGTGACAGGTGTTGAAGGAATCAGCTGCTGGAGGAGAGGTGGCTGCTATGCGTTGGAGGAAGGAGCTGCCGGCTGCGCATGCACGCATGGAGGATGGTGATGTACGTGGCTGCAGGCTGGAGCGTGGAGGAGGTGCTGGTTCAGCTTCAAGTGCAGCGTGTGGGGCTTGGAGAGAGACGTGCATGGAGGTGCTGGGCTCCGCTGGGACGTGCAGGAAGCTGCTGCATGCGTGGGGGTTGCTGGAGCTGCTTGGTGCTGCCGCTGGAGGTGCAGCGCTTGGGCCCGTGGGTGCAACTGCTGCTGGCTGGGTGCTTGCCGGTGGTGCGTGGAGGGTAGGAGGAGAGAAAGAAGGCTTGGTTGCTGCGTGGACAGGGAGGAGAGACGGCGAGAGAGAAAAGAGAAGAGAGAGGGAGGCAGAGAAGAGAGAAGGCTGCGGGGAGGAGAGTTGGAAAAGAAGAGGGAGCTGGGAAACGGAGAAGACGAGAGAAACAGAGAGGGAGGACGAGAGAAGGAGAGAAAATATAAGAGAGAGGGCTGCGGGAAAGAGAGTTGGAAAAGAAGAGGAGGTTGGGAAAAAAAATAAAAACGGAGAGAGAACAGAGACGGAGGAGGAAGAGAAAGAGGAGAAGAGAGATTTATAGAGAGGAGAAGGAGGAGAGGCTGCCGGGTTTGAGTTGGAAAAGGAGGAGGATATGTGGGAGACTTGGAGAAGGGACAGGATTTGGATCTGGAGAGGAAGAGGAAATTGGAAAAGAAATAGGATTCGACTTTCTAAAACGAGAAAGAGAGAGAGGATTTTTAAAATAAAGGAAGGGATGTGTTTAGGAAATCGGAGAGACGGAGGGAAATAGTGGGTTTTAGGAAACTCCAGCGAAGGAAGGAATCAAATTGTATTTTTACCCCTGTTTTAGTTGAAATCCGCACACTGGACCTCCCCTAAATTTCCGGAAACTCCACCAGCTGCACTGCATCATTGGCATGTCCTGTTCACATCAAATAAATATAATTTAGCACATTATCATAAAAATATCATCATATTTATTTATTTCGTCTCGGTTTTGTCGAAAAACCGCAAATGCGCTATACTCCTTTGATCACATGAAATGACGATGTTTTTAAGTCAGAATTTGACGAAATTGGTACCGTTGGACTTGGTACACAATTATCTATCATTCCATGCTATTTTGCAGATAAAAACATGAGTATGATGCATATGATTGCCCTTAAATGATCAATTTAACACTTTATCAACCCGCCACCCTATAATCGGGGATCCGATTACTAAATGGGTACCGAATCATTAAATTTGGGACCAAACCAGGATCTAGTAAGTCTGGGAAACAAATAAGAAACTAAGCTAAACATTCACATCGCATTGAAATGAAATGAAGGTGCAGGAAATTAAAATTATTACAATGCGACTCGATTACAGCAAATAATTACATACTCCAGCTGAAAGGAAATAATTAATGTACAGGCCAGAAATAAATGACAACTACATCGGGGCATACCCCGGAACAACTGCCGAAGACGTACACCACACGGCCGCACACACCGCTCTAGGTCTGCTGGGAGTCCTCACCTGAAAACCGCAGGGGTGAGTCTCAAGAACAAGACTCAGTAGGGATCCTTCAATCCCCACTGCCCACGCACACACCCACAAGTGTAAAGTACAGCTAACAGTGCAGTAACAAGTGTAGTGGCAGGTACAATATCTAATTCTCTACGTGAGAACGCATGCAGTCGAAACATAATACACATGCACATTCTAAACCAACCGTTTAGAGAATCCACAACTGTAGTCCCGATAGAACTCGCCGACCGTGCAAACAACGGTGGGAAAAACCTCGACCCGCTGAGACCAAGGAGTAGTCCCTCGGATAGCACGCTCGCTACTCCGGCCCAACTGGCTCAGGTGACTACCCCTTCCCCCAGCATGAGTGACTCTCCGAATGTACCACTCCGACACCGGTACTAGCTGACCCCGGGGTTCACCAGGTGACCCTCTCTCACTAGGCGTCACCCCGCCCACGCCCCCACCGGCGCTGTGCTCACGCCCCCACCAGCACAGGGTGATAAAGTGCTACAATGTCACTCCAGGTCCACAGTAACTGAAAACCTAACACAGTGCGATTCGGTCACGTGAAAAGCCCGCAATCGCATAACCCACATAGAATCATCCGATCATGAGGAATCCATCTCTATCAGGTGCACTAAAACATGTGCTAACCATCTATCTAGCAGTATGAACACGTTTTACTGGCATGCATTAATGAGATTCTGTCTTGAATCGCGTCTACCAAGGTCGACGCCATTCAAGCTCCAAATACAGGTTTATATAAATCAGTCTTCAGAATCTGGCCTTAAAAGGCGTCGACCCCCATGGTCGCCTTTTAAAAGGCGTCGACATCCTCAGACGCCATTCAACACCGAAATCCGGAATTCCCAAGGCCTTATCCAAGGGATTTCTGCGGTTAAAACGCGTCATGGATGCCAGACGCCGTTCAAAAACGCGTCCCTTACCCACGACGTCTTTCAACCACATAAACCCCAACCTGACAGACTGTCTGTTAGTCAATTCCTGTCTAAAAGGCGTCGTGATGGCCCGACGCCCTTCAAAAAGGCGTCGTCCATGCACGACGTCTTTCAGTCCCAGGAACCAGGAACGCCCTAAACCCGAGGGCTCCCTTGCCAACCCCAAATAACCCCAAAATTTAATCAAACTGGAGGGAAACGAAGAGCAAAAACAATTCATAGGCGAACACCCCATAGAAGTCCTAAACATGCTCATCCTAATCCCTCAAAACCGAAAATCTACCACATGCATGTCGAGGAAAACATGATTTTAAACACAATGCCACGGGGAACGTCACCCTACCGGGCACTCGGACTCTTCCAAACTTCACGCCGTTCACCCTTCTCGCCCCACGCCGCCGTCGGTACCGCCGTGGTCGTCCTTGCTCCACCGTGACGTCGGCCGCCGTCCGGAGAGTAGAACGCCGCAGTGGAAGTGGAGGTGGTAGTGGTACGGGTTAGGTGGAGGATGGAGTGGAGGGAGAGGCGAAATGGTGGGAGGAAAAGAGGGAAGAGGAAGAGGTCGCCGCCGGTCGCCGGAGGAGGAGGAGAGGAGGAGAGTAGGAGAAAATGAGGGAAAGAAGGAGGGCTCTCGGGGTTAACCAGAAACTGGCTAAAACGCGTCGACATCCACGGACGCCAATCAGGTGATGTGACGGCCGCTCTGACAAGATTCTGAAACGCGTCGACCTACACAGACGCCATTCAGACAACTTGTCAGGGCCGTACTCTGACACACCCAGAGTCGCAGTCTGAAAGGCGTCGTCCTTCGCAGACGCCGTTCAGACGACCTGACAGGGCCGTACTCACGCGGCCCAAGGCCAACCCCCGCGGCACCCACGTGGCAGCACCTAAAACGCGTCTGCCAAGGTGGACGCCGTTAAAAACGCGTCGCCAGGTCCTGACGCGATTCAATTCGGAACTTCCGCCCCCCACAAGGGTCAGAACAGCAAGATCTGACCCGAAAACCGGATCCGAAAGTCTCGGTCATTACAATCTCCCCCCCTTAAAAGAATTTCGTCCTCGAAATTAACTGCTAGAATTTAACAAGGTCAAAACGAGGATACAAGTTAACAATAAGACTCACGAGAAGAGGTAAGGGAACTGCTCCCGCATCTCGTCCTCTCGCTCCCAGGTTGCCTCACCTCCGGAGCGGTACTGCCAAATCACCTTGACCAGCGGTACGACCTTGTTCCGCAAGACCTGCTCTCTGCGATCCTCAATACGAACCGGGTACTCTGGAAATGACAGGTCCTCAGCGACCTCAAACTCTGAAAAGTCCAACACATGAGACGGATCATGAACATACTTCCTCAACAAGGACACATGGAACACATCGTGCACTCCTGCCAGATTGGGCGGCAAGGCCAACTGATACGCGGTTTCCCCGATTCGAGCAAGAATGGGAAAAGGTCCAATATAACGCGGACTCAGCTTGCCTCGCTTCCCGAATCTCATCACACCCTTGGAGGGTGAGACTCGGAGAAACACGTGGTCTCCAACCTCAAACTCAAGTGGTCTCCGTCGGATGTCGGCATAACTCTTCTGTCTACTCTGAGCTGCGGTCAACCTCTGCTGAACTGTTCTGGCGACTTCAGCACACTGCTGTACTAACTCAGGTCCTGCAATCTGCCTCTCACCGATCTCAGACCAACACACCGGTGATCGACACGGTCGCCCATACAAGGCCTCATAAGGCGCCATGCCGATGCTAGAATGGTAGCTGTTGTTGTAGGCAAATTCCACAGTAGACAAATGCTGTTCCCACGAACCTCCCCAGTCTAGGCAACACGCCCTGAGCATATCCTCCAAGGTCCGAATAGTCCTCTCCGACTGCCCGTCAGTCTCGGGATGATAGGCCGAGCTGAAAGCCAATTGAGTCCCCAACGCCTGCTGAAAGCTCTTCCAGAATCTGGAAGTAAACCTCGGATCTCGATCTGATACAATGGACAAAGGGACCCCGTGCAGAGAGATGATCCGGTCTACAAACAACTTTGCCAGTTTGCCGACCGACCAGTCCTTCCTAATGGCTAGGAAGTGTGCCGACTTGGTCAGCCGATCAACGATGACCCAGATGGCGTCTCTTCTGCTAGGGGATGCGGGCAAACCCATCACAAAGTCCATCGTCACATGTTCCCATTTCCACTCAGGAATCGGCAAGGGTTGCAGCAACCCTCCAGGTCGCTGATGCTCGGCCTTGACCTGCTGACAAATCATACATCTAGCCACGTACTCAGCCACATCTCTCTTCATACCGGGCCACCAGAAGTGCTTCTTCAAACAGTGATACATCTTTGTTGTCCCGGGATGCACTGCATACCTCGATCGGTGCGCCTCATCAAGAACACATCTGCCCACATCTTCCTCAGTCGGAACATAGAGTCTGCCTCTGAACCTGACGGTACCATCATCCCATAACTCAATCTCCGACCTCTGGAGAATCTGGGGTAATTCCGCATCTGCCCTCTGAGCCTCAATCACAACATGGTACACAGCCGGTCTCACAGTCAAGCTGACAAGTACTGCTCTATCTTCTTCACGTGGAAACCTAAAGGAGGATTCCACCACCTGCTCAAATAGTTTCCACTCCCGAACCATAAGGTATGACATGACCGTCTTCCGACTCAAAGCGTCTGCCACCACATTCGCCTTGCCCGGATGATAGGAAAGGTCAAAGTCATAATCTTTAATAAACTCCATCCACCTTCGTTGCCTCAGGTTCAGGTCTCTCTGAGTGAACACATATTTCAGGCTCTTGTGATCTGTAAAAACCTGAAATTTCTCCCCATACAAGTAGTGCCTCCAGATCTTCAGTGCAAACACCACAGCTGCAAGCTCCAAATCATGAGTAGGGTAGTTTTCTTCATGCCTCTTCAGCTGTCGAGAAGCATAAGCAACTACCCTGCCATGCTGCATAAGGACTGCTCCCAATCCTCGACGGGACGCATCCGAGTAAACCACAAATCCACCTGACCCAGATGGAAGCACCAGCACTGGGGCTGACGTGAGACGAGTTTTTAGCTCAATAAAACTCTGCTCACAATCCTCAGTCCACACGAAACGAACTCCCTTTCGAGTCAGTCTCGACAAGGGGGCCGCTATCGAAGAAAATCCCTGAACAAACCGTCTGTAATATCCAGCAAGCCCCAGAAAGCTCCTGATCTCGGTCACTGAAGTCGGCCTGTTCCAGTCCATCACTGCCTCTATCTTCGCTGGGTCTACTGCGATACCTTCACCAGAAATAACGTGTCCAAGAAAGTGCACCTCGTTCAGCCAAAATTCACATTTGCTGAACTTGGCATAAAGTTGGTGCTCCCTCAGGACCTGCAACACTGCCCGAAGATGAGCAGCGTGCTCTTCCTCAGAAGAAGAATAGATCAGAATGTCATCAACAAACACAACCACAAACTGGTCCAGGTAAGTCCTGAAGACTCGGTTCATCAGGTCCATAAAAGCTGCCGGAGCATTGGTTAAGCCGAAGGGCATAACCAGAAACTCATAGTGCCCATACCGAGTCCTGAACGCCGTCTTACTAACATCCACATCTCTAATCCTCATCTGATAGTATCCAGATCTCAGATCGATCTTGGAAAACACCCTCGCGGTCTGCAGCTGATCCATCAAGTCATCGATTCTAGGAAGCGGGTACTTATTCTTAATCGTTACCTGGTTCAGCTGCCTATAGTCAATGCACAATCTCAAGGAACCATCCTTCTTCCTGACAAACAGAACTGGAGCACCCCATGGAGATGTACTGGGGCGAATAAAACCCTTGTTCAGCAACTCCTGCAACTGCGCCTTCAGTTCAGTGAGTTCGGCTGGCGCCATCCGATACGGGGCCTTAGACAAGGGCGCCGTACCTGGTGCAAGCTCGATGGTGAACTCAACCTCACGCTGTGGAGGAAGGCCAGGCAGCTCTTCGGGAAAAACATCTACAAAATCACAAACAATAGGCACCTCCCAAGGACTAGAACTAGCACGGCTATCAGAAACAACCACAGAGGCTAGGAAAGCCTCACAGCCACCAGCAAGCAACCTTTGTGCCTTAAAGGCGGAAATAAGAAAGCCTCGGGAAGAAAGCCTAATACCTTGGAAGAAGAAGGTCGGGGTGTCCGGAATAGAGAAGCGCACCCTCTTCCTGTGGCAGTCCACCTCTGCATAATAGGCTTCCAACCAATCCATACCCAGGATGATATCAAAGTCACGAATAGCAAGTACGACCAACTGGGCAGGTAGCACATGACCCTCAATGGTCAAGGGAACACTCCTCAGACAATTATAGGATATCATGAAGTCTCCAGAAAGAACTTCCACCATCAGACCATCAGATAACTCATCAACGGGTGCAGAAAGAATATCTAGAAACTGCTCAGAAATAAAAGAATGCGAAGCACCCGAATCAATCAACACATGTGCAGAGTTCCCAAGGACAGAAAGTGTACCTTCCACCAAGTTGGACGCGCGAGCCTCCCTCCTGGTGATAGCTAACACTCTCCCCTGGGTCCTCGGCTTCTTCTGGTCGCCATGACCCTGCCCCTGACCATACCCCTGCGGGCACTGCCTCGCCAGATGGCCCTGCTGGCCGCAAGTAAAACATCTCCTGGGAAGAGTGGGACACTGAGTCCCGCCATGGGCACTACCACACTGCTGACAAACTGCCGGAAGCCTCTGAGCTGGCTCCTGCTGTGCACTGGACACTGTCTGACTCTGCTGCCCCTGTCTGGGCCGGCTGCTACCGCTGCTGCCGCTACTGCTGCCACCACCCCTGAAGAATCTCCTGAATCGGGAGCCGAGAGAAGACGATCCCGATCCGACTGAAGGAGCCGGCGCCGCTGCTTTACCCCTGCCCCGAGATGGCCCCTGGACAGTCTGTCCTCTCTCCCGGGCCGACTGGATCTGCTGAGCCTCTACAGCTGCTGCACGCCTAACTGCTGACGCCAAGTCTGTACAACAATGGGACGCTACGAAGTTCCTCAAACTGAGCCTAAGCCCATCCACAAACCTCTCCGTGCGACGTTCCTCGTCCTGGGATATGAAAGGTACGAACCGCCCCAGCGAAACAAACTTCGCCTCGTACTCAAGCACCATCATGCTTCCCTGCGTCAGATCCATGAACTCCCTTTCCTTGGCTCGCTGGACATGTCTAGGGAAATATTGTGCGTTGAATTCCTTAACAAAGGTCTCCCAAGATATCTCCCTCAGACTCCTGTCCCCATAAGACAAACTCTTCAGTGTCGTCCACCAGTCATAGGCGCTATCCTTCAGCATGAAGGTAGCCAGCGGGGTCCTCTCTACTGCTGCACAATCCATGGTATCAAAAGTCTTCTCAATCTCTCTAAGCCAATGAATGGCCTCGTCAGGGTCGGGACGGCCGGTGAAGTGAGGTGGCCTCAG
Organism: Zantedeschia hybrid cultivar; assembly: GCA_030544215.1. Classification (NCBI taxonomy): domain Eukaryota; kingdom Viridiplantae; phylum Streptophyta; class Magnoliopsida; order Alismatales; family Araceae; genus Zantedeschia; species Zantedeschia hybrid cultivar. Next base: position 27,612,626 of record JARZZO010000003.1, on the reverse strand, counting down.
CTTCAAGAACCTCTCTAGCGTAGCTGTGGTCCCTCCCCGAGTACTAGAACCCTCGCTAGGATCTCGTGTCTGATACCTAGCCATAGTATCCATCATGGCTTCCATAAACTGCTCAACACTCGGTCCTCCGGCCTCAGACCCACTAGGGACATCTCCCTGCTCTCGGATAACTGGCATCCTCCTTCTGGGAGCCATCTACTCGCCTACAATTACAAAATCAAAAAGTTCTAATTAGAATCCTAAAACCCATGCTACCGACGTGCCTGTACGGGATAATGTACTTATTTGCCGAATTCACAACATTTAACCTAGTTATTTATTTATTTGCCAGACCGTATGCTCTGATACCAACTGTAACGACCCGCCACCCTATAATCGGGGATCCGATTACTAAATGGGTACCGAATCATTAAATTTGGGACCAAACCAGGATCTAGTAAGTCTGGGAAACAAATAAGAAACTAAGCTAAACATTCACATCGCATTGAATTGAAATGAAGGTGCAGGAAATTAAAATTATTACAATGCGACTCGATTACAGCAAATAATTACATACTCCAGCTGAAAGGAAATAATTAATGTACAGGCCAGAAATAAATGACAACTACATCGGGGCATACCCCGGAACAACTGCCGAAGACGTACACCACACGGCCGCACACACCGCTCTAGGTCTGCTGGGAGTCCTCACCTGAAAACCGCAGGGGTGAGTCTCAAGAACAAGACTCAGTAGGGATCCTTCAATCCCCACTGCCCACGCACACACCCACAAGTGTAAAGTACAGCTAACAGTGCAGTAACAAGTGTAGTAGCAGGTACAATATCTAATTCTCTACGTGAGAACGCATGCAGTCGAAACATAATACACATGCACATTCTAAACCAACCGTTTAGAGAATCCACAACTGTAGTCCCGATAGAACTCGCCGACCGTGCAAACAACGGTGGGAAAAACCTCGACCCGCTGAGACCAAGGAGTAGTCCCTCGGATAGCACGCTCGCTACTCCGGCCCAACTGGCTCAGGTGACTACCCCTTCCCCCAGCATGAGTGACTCTCCGAATGTACCACTCCGACACCGGTACTAGCTGACCCCGGGGTTCACCAGGTGACCCTCTCTCACTAGGCGTCACCCCGCCCACGCCCCCACCGGCGCTGTGCTCACGCCCCCACCAGCACATGGTGATAAAGTGCTACAATGTCACTCCAGGTCCACAGTAACTGAAAACCTAACACAGTGCGATTCGGTCACGTGAAAAGCCCGCAATCGCATAACCCACATAGAATCATCCGATCATGAGGAATCCATCTCTATCAGGTGCACTAAAACATGTGCTAACCATCTATCTAGCAGTATGAACACGTTTTACTGGCATGCATTAATGAGATTCTGTCTTGAATCGCGTCTACCAAGGTCGACGCCATTCAAGCTCCAAATACAGGTTTATATAAATCAGTCTTCAGAATCTGGCCTTAAAAGGCGTCGACCCCCATGGTCGCCTTTTAAAAGGCGTCGACATCCTCAGACGCCATTCAACACCGAAATCCGGAATTCCCAAGGCCTTATCCAAGGGATTTCTGCGGTTAAAACGCGTCATGGATGCCAGACGCCGTTCAAAAACGCGTCCCTTACCCACGACGTCTTTCAACCACAGAAACCCCAACCTGACAGACTGTCTGTTAGTCAATTCCTGTCTAAAAGGCGTCGTGATGGCCCGACGCCCTTCAAAAAGGCGTCGTCCATGCACGACGTCTTTCAGTCCCAGGAACCAGGAACGCCCTAAACCCGAGGGCTCCCTTGCCAACCCCAAATAACCCCAAAATTTAATCAAACTGGAGGGAAACGAAGAGCAAAAACAATTCATAGGCGAACACCCCATAGAAGTCCTAAACATGCTCATCCTAATCCCCCAAAACCGAAAATCTACCACATGCATGTCGAGGAAAACATGATTTTAAACACAATGCCACGGGGAACGTCACCCTACCGGGCACTCGGACTCTTCCAAACTTCACGCCGTTCACCCTTCTCGCCCCACGCCGCCGCCGGTACCGCCGTGGTCGTCCTTGCTCCACCGTGACGTCGGCCGCCGTCCGGAGAGTAGAACGCCGCAGTGGAAGTGGAGGTGGTAGTGGTACGGGTTAGGTGGAGGATGGAGTGGAGGGAGAGGCGAAATGGTGGGAGGAAAAGAGGGAAGAGGAAGAGGTCGCCGCCGGTCGCCGGAGGAGGAGGAGAGGAGGAGAGTAGGAGAAAATGAGGGAAAGAAGGAGGGCTCTCGGGGTTAACCAGAAACTGGCTAAAACGCGTCGACATCCACGGACGCCAATCAGGTGATGTGACGGCCGCTCTGACAAGATTCTGAAACGCGTCGACCTACACAGACGCCATTCAGACAACTTGTCAGGGCCGTACTCTGACACACCCAGAGTCGCAGTCTGAAAGGCGTCGTCCTTCGCAGACGCCGTTCAGACGACCTGACAGGGCCGTACTCACGCGGCCCAAGGCCAACCCCCGCGGCACCCACGTGGCAGCACCTAAAACGCGTCTGCCAAGGTGGACGCCGTTAAAAACGTGTCGCCAGGTCCTGACGCGATTCAATTCGGAACTTCCGCCCCCCACAAGGGTCAGAACAGCAAGATCTGACCCGAAAACCGGATCCGAAAGTCTCGGTCATTACAACGTTGGGTCAAGCAAATCCGCGTGATCCTAGAGGACGTCGAGTTCAACTCCACCATGTCTGGTACCTGTCAGTCTTCAGTTACAGTATCGCTATAATCTCTCGCTCATTTTATGAGTTCGATACGATCGTGTGGTATGATTATTATCAAACTACTAGAGATTGTATCGTCTGACCATGACCTCCATAATAACTTCAAGTTCGTTCCAAACTAACCGAAACTACCCTGGCCAGGGGTCTAGTGGAGTGCCCATATCACGACCCACTAATTGTCCAAGATATACCTAACAGTGAGTGCTCCCCTTCTTGACAATTAACGGTCTTCACATGTATTCCGATGTGGCTAATAATTTGGTGTTTCATGACTTACGGTTAAAGTCACTTAACCAAAGAATCAAATTATATCGGTCCTCATACAAGACCTAATTAATGTCTCAGGTCAAAGGATCAACGATACTATTGAGATAGATAGATCTTCAGTTGACATTAGGTATAATCAACCATCTAAACATCCATCAGTGGATCAATTCAGTGGACATCCTCTCCTCTCAGGATGAATACCTACACATATGTGTTGGTGCCCCGTGTTAGTATTAGATGGTCTACAAGCCAATCCGATACTTTGTAATATTCACTTTATTAATATAATGGCATAAACTCATTGTGTAATTAAATCGATCTTTATTTATTGTATCATGATGAAGTCCATGAACATGTGCAATGGTGTTCGGTTTGTAGATCATAATTACGGGACCGAAGACTTATAAACACATGTTCTTAATTGTTCATAGTCAGAGGATGTTTGAGAATGACATTTAACATCCGGATAGACTAGTACATGTTTCTTCAGCTCATGTGATGAGGCTGACTGATTCTATAAGTCACTTGTGTAGAGACGCTATGCTGAACCTGTAGGTGCTCATTGGTGAATGAGTTCACTGAACTTATCCGACCATGAATCGCTGGATGGTATCTGTTACGTCCCGGATTCGGTTCATTTTTTTTTTTAACTCGAAATCCGACCACAAAATCTCAGAACAAATTCCACCATAACGAATAGATATGAGAGCTAAACAACCACAAGACGATTTTAAATAAATGCCATAACCATCAAGTAACTCAAAATATCCAAATATAGCCAACACCAAACTTCACAAATTACAGTTTCTATCAATTGTGTATAAATTCTCAATCTCACCAAATAAATAAAAATATATCAATCTCTCATTATCCCTATTACATCAAGTCTAAGAAAGCTGTAAACTTCAATCTAATAACCTCCTGAAGATGTCAAATGCCTCAATCAGAAGTCTTCTCAGATTCTAGATTCTATTTATCTGACTCTGAAAATGTTAATAGGATTTATGAGTACAACCACTCAGTAGGCTCCAAACAATCCACATGACTTAACATATAGTAAACTTTACGAATCACATTATATAATTATACTAAACATGATCTTACACAGTTCTACATATAGCTCAAATAAGAACATGATACAAATTATGGTCAGTTTTAAACTTATCAAATCAAATGTGTTTTCTAATAGCATGAATAGATTAATTAACATATAGCATATATGGCATGATCGAACTCATATCAGACATATCAAATTTTACTAGCCATGATCAGAACGTATCACATAACATATCGAATTATCAGGGCGTTACGTATCGCCGTCTCCTGAGCACATGTCATATCAAATAGCAAATATCATGGCGTAGTAGCTTATCAAATCTGATTCATATCATGGATCACATAGTTAAGACAGATTCATATGATTGCAAAGGGATAGTTAAATAGGATGATCAAAAGATCCAAATGACTAAGCTGAATTCAAATAAACATATGGAGTAAGGATTTCATATTTATGTGCCAATCAAACAAATCAAATCATATCATAACGGACATGCACCCAAACCACAACATAATGAGCCAAACAAAACAAATACCAAAGCATCTAGGCAAATGATGTAAAGGTCTTAGTCACTACGCAGAACCGGAGAGTCTAAGTCCCACCCAACTCCAAACTGTCATGGCGTTACGTATCGCCGTCCCTTGGTTTTAGTTGGCCGGAAATAAAGATTCCACCTGTTTGCCCTTGGATTCCAAACAAAATACCCTATCCAATATGGATGCTTATAATAGAATCGGGCCAAATATCTCCTTAATATGGCAATGTCCAAGCAAAGTCAAATAATTATGGCACAATCATATTAACAAAGATCAAATGATTACAAAAGATGGGCATAGGTCTGAAAATTGAATTATCAAATTGATAAATACATATAAGAGTTAAAATACATACTTTTATATATAAAATAGCCACTTAGAAAATCATCATGGTCATATATATGAAAAATCAGAGTAAGCTGATCAAAATAGGTTTCTGGATAGAAAAGATAGTCAAAGGAATTTTCTTAGAATTTTTGGAATAACAAACATATTTTTCGGTCATCAAAACTGATTTTCAGAGCTAACAAATCAACAAATAAGCCGAATAATATCAAATAAATTAATAAAATTATCAAACTTTAAGAACATATCCAAAAGGTCATATTTAAATTGTGGACAAAGTTTCATCAATTTCTGGATTGGTTTGCTATGATTTTGGATTCTCACTTTGATTCGGAGAATTCAACTTAAATAGAATTCCAGCAAATCAAAACAGAGGGTAAACTGAATACCAAACGAAGTCATAAAATTCTAAAACTTTACAGAAAAGTCAAGGATAATATAACAAAGGTCTATACAACATTTGGTATGATTTGGATTTTAATCAAATGAGATATAGGATTCACAAGTTGAGATTTTAAAATTGTCTGAACAGATTGTATAGTCTGAAAATAGTATTATGAAATAAATATAAAACAAACTCCGAAAATTATGAAATTTATTGAGAATCAATATAATATGAAAAATAAACTTTTTTCAAAAGTTAAGCTCAATTTAAGATCAGACCAAGGAGAACAACTATCTGTAATTCGTATGATCATAATTAGAAACAGAACAGATTAAACGGACAAATTACATAGGCTGAGATAATAGTCATGAAATAAATATAAAATAAGCTCACAAAAATATGAAACTTGAATATCATGAAGTAGACATATAGATCAAAGTTCTTACCAATTTATTTACTTTTTAAAGCTTTCGAAAATAACATAGTTTTGTAATACAAAATAGATCATGTGTACAGTTATCCACCTACCTCTTGAAGAAAGACCAACCTTGATTCTCCTATGGTTTCCTTACTATCTATCCATGATTTCTTCTTCATATAAACTATTTTCCACATTCTCTAAGTTCTTTCCCACGTTCTCTAAGCCTCCAATAATACAAAACATTGATTAGAATCAAACCTCCAAAAGAAATAATCATGAACGACTCTATTCTCTCAAGACAATCACATGAACTTACCCTTTAAAATAGAGCTGCATGCTATAGAGGTTGAGCACGACCCAAGGCTCTATTTATGCTTATTTACTCTTCTAATATAACCACCAACACCCATTTTCTTTTCTGGAGTCGAACTTCCACTCCCCATTACTTAATCTCCAAGTCAAAGTCATTTCCTAGTCCAAATCGGACTCTGCTCACACTACCTGCAGTTTTCTTTTCTGAAGACCTTTAACTTCATCCCCTTAAACATCCGAATTAAGAAATACTTTCTTCTACAAAGTTTTAAATATTTTTATTAACTTTCCAATGCAATAAATTTCACTATTTTTGGACTTTTATACAAGAAGATATATATATTTTACTGACCTGCTGTCCTGAGTACTCCGAACTCAGAAATTTGGCAGATTTACTTCATGTCTAAAGATGTCCTGATTCCGATTAGGAAACGACTTATTTTAAACATGTGTTATTCATAACACTTCTATATATTTGAGTCATAGTTCTAATAGGAGTTGTATTACTTAATTAAGAATTTTATGTACGGAGTTATGATTAAAATACTAGAGCTATGTCAAGTAAATATGTGTATAGAATCCTAGTCCAAGTGGGATTCTTATTATGACTTTCTACCCATTAATTAGAATCTTAATTATATTCAAATTTATTATGTTTTACTTCTAATCTAATTCAAATATGTTATACATAACTTTTTAGGTCGTAGTTAACATTAATTGTATCATCTTTTGTTTCCTAATTCAAATCCTAATCCGATTAGGACTTGTTCTCTATGAGTAGCCCTTTCTAAAACTGATTTTTGATATTTTTGACCTCTAAAAAATCTGAATTAGTAAAAATAGTCTTCCACAAAGTTATGGATCTTTTTATTATCTTTCCAATGATATCAATTATACCTTAATCCGAATTTTTTATAGAAATTTATAATTATTTTACTATATTGTTGTCTAATACATCAACATATAATTTGAACTAAATTAGTAGGCTATTCTTAGTAGTATAATTTGGGTTATTGGGCTTTCATAATTGATTTAATTGGACTAAATTAAGTTACTTAAGCTCAGTCATAGACTCTTATAATTAGTTAATTGGTCTAATTTAAATTAATTAAATTTATTAGTAGTTGTAAAAGTACGGGATATAATAGTATCTACCTAACTGTTAATCAGCTTGATTCTTTTGTCACGGTTGTACGGATGGTCCTTGGATCTGAGACACCAAGGATATCTTGTTGGTAGGTCTCTAAACTTTGACCTTGATTAGCGAATTCCTAACTATGGGTTATCTATAAGTCAAGTGATCGGGTTCATGGAGATGCCCTCGAAGGTAATTGTGTGATCAATACGGGATCATCTGCTCTTGGTAATAGGAGTAAGAATGTTCCAAAAATGATGCGCTTAAGTCCCTAACCAAGGCAGATTCTATATCAGATAAAGAGTTATCTGATATAAATTAGCGGCATCTGATTCGAGTGAATCGACCGGCTAGGGTTTAACAATAATTTATTGTATTAAAAATCAGAATTTTTCTGTATAGGCTTCATGTTCTTCGTCTGACGAAGAACATGTTCAAATTGGGGTCTTCATGGGCACCCCAAGTGTTGGGGATTGCTCACCGGGGTCTTTGATCCTCCCCGGTGGGTCGCCGGCCCTTGACCGGCACCGAAGAAGGCCACGGCCGGCCCCCTTTCTCCTCCTCCATCATCCTGCTGGTTCGGTTGGGGTGGGGGGGGGGAACTGTCGGCAACCTGGGGGTTACTGGCGCTGTCGCTGGAGCCCCAGGCCGCCGCCGGGGGGCGCCGCCCCCCTTCACCCTCGTCGCAGCTAGGGTTTCCCTACCTGCGTTGGGTGAAGGGGGGGGGGGGGGGGGGGGGGGGGGGGAACACTGGGCCGGGTCGGGCCTTGGAGCCCGAGCCAACCCAGCACCCGACCCGGGCCAGGCCCGCCCCTTGGGGAGGGTCTAGGCCCGAGCCAGGCGCTGGCTGGGCTTGGCCGAGGGGCCGGACAGGACCTAGCCCGCTAGGCCCGTTGACCTCCCTTTGACCAGGCCCATTAACCCCCATAATACCTTATTTTTCCCCTATTTGTTGGTTTTTAAATTACATAATTTAATTTAAATTTAAAATGAGATTTTATAATTAATTAGATTCTATTTTATAGTTGTTAAAGACCAGAAAATGAATATTTTATGTGGGGATATTTTTAAATAATCGTTGTTAATTAGTTTATAAATATAATTGTTAGATTAAGTGATGTTAAAGATGATTAGTTTAAATGTTAAATTAATCTCTTTAATTTCAAAATATTTAGCCTGCATGGAATATTATAAATATGTCAATTTGGAGTTTTAGCACATATGATGCGATGTGATTGCTTATTTAAATTTGATTTAAATTAGCATGTTTATACAAAATATAAAAAAAATCGAAAATTCAAATCCAAATTTTGTTTGGTCCCTAGTTTATGAAACCAAATTATATATTTTCAAAAATTCAATTTCTTTAGCAATGTGATGTGCTAATTCAAGTGTGGTTTGTTTAATTAAAAATTGCACGGTGGCCATGGATAAGCACGTAATATAATTTCATGTGATGATGTGTGGATATGGATCAATGATTGTTAATAAATAGAGGTATGTGTGTAAGGATTGAGATTTCGGATCCAGTTATTGGGTCAGTTTCGGTGTCGGATCCCTTGGTTTGGGCCCTTGTGGGACTGGGGCATAGGTTCTTTATTGCATCGAGCTTACTCGATGCGGTTCAAACGGCGTCCGGTTGGGGGGACGCGTTTTAGAGTATGCCACGTGGGCCAGTTTCGGGCCACGAGAGTACGGCCCCGGTCTCGTTGTCTGAATGGCGTCGGTATTGGGCGACACGTTTTAGCTAGTTTCAGTTTAACCCTACGAACCCTCCCTCCTCTCCCTTCCCCTTCTCCTTCCTTTCCTCTCCCTCCACTCCATCAACACCCCCCCCCCCCCCCCCCCCCCCCCCAACTTCCACTACTACCACCACCATTTCCTCCGCGGCGTATTGGTCTCCGGACGGCGGCCGACGTCCCGGTGGAGTAACGGCGTCCACGGCAGTACCGGCGGCGGCTTGTGGCGTGACGGTTTGGCGGCTTGGAGCTCGGATGAGTTCAAGTAACCGGTAGGGTGACGATCTCCGTTGTGTTTTGAATAAAACCATGTTTTTCCCGCTTTGGAGCATGTTTAGGGAATTTTCGGGGTGAAAATGGTCACTTTATAAATTTGGGAATTGTAGGTTTTAATGGGTATTTGAATTCCCCTCCTCCTTCCCTATTTTTGTACGTTTTTATGCAATTTGGGGGAAGAAATTCCACTTTTAGTACTCGAGAAGGCTGGGGAACCTATTTACGAATGCTAAATGGTGTCTTGTGACAGCGACGCCATTCTAAATGGCAGTTGTCTCCCAAGATGCGATTTATCCCAGTTCATCCCGAGCCCTGATTTTGTTTATGTCGTAAATGGCGACCAAGGACAGCGACGCCTTTTAAAAGGTGACTACCTTACATGACGCGATTTAGGCTATCTTCTGAGGCCAGGTTTTACATGAACCAGTTTAGGAGTCTTGAATGATGTCGGCCACGAGCGACGCGATTCAAGACAGAACTTCATTAATCCATGTAATTAACACGTGTTTACATTGTTAGATAGTTTGGTTAAAATACATGCTTAAAACCATACTTCGAAGTCGAGGATTTCTATGTGATCGGATCGCACTGTGACGTGTTTTGTGCGATCGTGGACCTAGAGTGACAGTTGTTAGCACTTAGACACCCTGTGTCGATGTGGGAGTAACACGGCGCCGGTGTGGGAGTGGTGGGGTGACGCCTTGAGAGAGGATCACCTGGTGTACCCCGAGGCATAGCTAGTATCGATGTGGGAATGGTACATTCGGAGTGTCACTCGTGCTGGAGAAAGCAGAACCACCTAGAGTCGGTTAGGCCGGAGTAGCAGCGCGCTATCCGAGGGGTTGTTGTTTGGTCTCAGCGGGTCAGTGTTTTCCGCGTTTGGCCGTGTGACTTGTGTGTTTAGCCGAGACACTGGTTGTGGACTCCGTGGTGGAGTGGTTTCAGAGTTGTGTATATTACATTTATGAATGCATGTGTTTTATATTAAAATTTAATAATCTTTGGGAGTTGTGTTTACTGCTATATTTAAATTGCCTATATTCGTATTGTTGCTCTTGTGGGTGCGTGAGTGGGTGGTGGGGATCGAAGGATCCTTAATGAGTTTATTTCGATGAGACTCACTCCCTGCGGTTTTCAGGTGAGATTTCCAGTTAGGCATAGCGTGGAGGATTTTGTCTCGGATTACGCACCAGCAACCATCATTCCGGAGTATGCCCTGATGTAGTTGTTATTTTTCTTTCAGGCCTATACGCTTAATTACTTCTTTTTAGTTGTAATATGTAATTATTTGCTGAGTCAAGTTGAATTGTAATAATTTTTAATTCCTGCACCTCCTTTACAATTCAATGTGATGTGGATATTTAGCTTAGTTTATCATTTATTTCCCAGACTTATCGAGATCCTGGTTTGGCTCCAAATTTTAATGATTCGGTACCCATTTAATAATCTGATCCCCGATTATAGGGTGGCGGGTCATTACAATTGGTATCAGAGCATTCGGTATGGCAAATAAATGAATAACTAGGTTAAATACCGAAATTTCAGTAAATAAATACATTATCCCATACAGGCACGGCAGTAGTATAGGTTTTGGGTTCTAATTAGAAATTTTTGATTCTTGTGACTGTAGGCGATTAGATGGCTCCAAGGAAGAGAATGCCAGTTATTAGGGAGTAGGGAGATGTTCCTAGTGGGTCTGAGGCTGGTAGGCCGAATATAGAGCCTTTTATGGAGGCTATTATGGACACGATGACCAAATATCAGACTCGAGACCCTAGTCAGAGTTCTAGTGCTCAGGGAGGACCTTCAGCTGCTTTGGAGAGATTCCTGAAGCTGAAGCCGCCTCATTTTACCGGTCGTCCCAACCCTGATGAGGCCGTTCATTGGCTGAAGGAGTTGGAAGACTTTCGATACCATGGATTGTGCAGCAGTTGAAAGGACTCCGTTGGCTACCTTCATGTTGAAGGATGATGCCTATGACTGGTGGACTACTTTGAAGAGCTTGTCTTATGCAGATAGGAATCTTAGGGAGATTCCATGGGAGACATTTGTGAAGGAGTTCTATGTGCAGTACTTCCCTAGGCATGTCCAGAAGCCTAAGGAGAGGATATTTATGGAGTTGACCTAAGGGAGCATGATAATGCTCGAGTACCAGATGAAATTTGTTTCTCTTGGAAGGTTAGTGCCCTTTATTTCAAGATACGAAGGGCGTCAGACTGAGAGGTTCGAGGATGGACTGAGGTACAACTTGAGTAGTTTTGTGGCGTCCCACTGTTGTACAGACTTGGCGTCAACAGTTAAGTGTGCCGCGGTAGTCGAGGCACAGCACGATCAGTCGGCTCGGGAGAGGGTACTGATTACTCAAGGGCCAACTTATGGCAAGGGAAAGACAGCAGCAACAGCTCCTTCGTCTAGATTAGGATCGTCTTCACTCGGCTCCAGATTTAGGAGGTTCTTTCGAGGCGGAGTCAACAGCAGTGGTGGTAGTAGACCCAGGCAGAGCCAGTAGAGTCAGTCGGTGTCCAGTGCTCAGCAGGAGGCAGCACAAAGGCTTCTAACAGCTTGTCGTCATTGTGGTGGTACTCACGGTAGGACTCAGTGTCCTGCTTTTTCTGGGAGGTGTTATACTTGTGGCTAGCAGGGCCATTTAGTGAGGTATTGCTCGCAGGGGCATGGTCAGAGGCAGGAACCATGTGATCAGAAGAAGCCGAGGACCCAGGGGATAGTTCTCGCTATCACCAGGAAGGAGGCTCGTACGTCCAACTTGGTGGAAGGTACACTTTCTGTCCTTGGGAACTCCGCACATGTGTTGATTGATTCGGGTGCTTCGCATTCCTTTATTTCTGAGCAGTTTGTAGATATTTTTTCTGCACCGTTGATGAGTTATCTGATGGACTGATGGTTGAGGTTCCTTTTGGGGATTTCATGTTGTCTTATAATTGTTTGAGTAAGATTCCCTTGACCATTGAGGGTCATGAGTTACCCGCCCAGTTAGTTGTGCTTGCCATTCGTGACTTTGATGTCATCTTGGGTATGGACTGGTTGGAAGCTTATTATGCTGAGGTGGACTGCCACAGGAAGAGGGTACGTTTCTCCATTCCGGGTATCCTGGCCTTCTACTTCCAAGGTATTAGGCTCTCTTCTCATGGTATTCTTATTTCTGCTTTTAAGGCCCAGAGATTGCTTGTTGGTGGCTGTGAGGCTTTCCTTTCCTCGGTAGTTGTAGCTGGTGTTAGTAGTGGTTCCAGTCCTTGGGAGGTGCCTGTAGCCTGTGATTTTGTTGATGTGTTTCATGAGGAGTTGTGTAACGACCCGCCATCCTATGACCGGAGACTCGGTCACTAAATGGATGTCGGCCCATTAACTGTAGGTTCATACCAGGATCTCATTTGCACATCTGGAGGAGTAAGCGTTAAACAAGATTAAATATAACATTCACACGGACTACAAGGGGTACAGTGCGCAGAAAGTAAAGTAACAATGTCCGTACACAGTCCAACAATAATTACATGTCCAACAAATTAATTAAGTACAGGCAGAAAATAAAGTACAACAACATCGGGGCATACCCCGGGAACTGAGATAGCTGCTGGTCCGCACACCAAGGAGAACACCACGCGCCGCCACACGCCACAAGGTCTACACCTGAAAACGCAGGGAGTGAGCCACACCAACATTGGGCTCAGTAGGGATCATCTGATCCCTCGCCTCCCACACACACACCCACAAGTGCAGTAGCAAAGATACAGGTAATAAAATAAGTAAAGCTGTAACACACTACTCCTAAAATCTCGATATGAATCATGTGCCTTCGGGATGTAACATGCATATTTCTAAAATCATTATATCAAGGAGCCTACAACTCCCGTCTCGGCAAAACACGTCAACCACTCCTCCGAAAGTGGGAAACACCAACCACACAGCCGTCAGTGGGAAACACCGTCCACACAAGCACAAGTAGGAAACACCGACCCGCTGAGACCAAACAGTAACCCCTCGGATAGCACGCTAGCTACTCCGGCCCAACTGGCTCAGGTGGTTACTCCTTCCCTCAGCATGAGTGACTCTCCGAATGTACCACTCCGACACCGGTACTAGCTGACCCCGGGGTTCACCAGGTGACCCTCTCTCACTAGGCGTCACCCCGCCCACGCCCCCACCGGCGCTGTGCTCACGCCCCCACCAGCACAGGGTGATAAAGCGCTACAATGTCACTCCAGGTCCACAGTAACTCAAAACACCAAAACCCGGCACAGTACGATCCGGTCACGTGAAAAGCCCGCGATCGCACTACACACCACGCAGTGCCATCCGGTCATGAAGAAACTAAGTATACTACAGCATGCACTAACCAACTATCTAGCAGTATGAATACATTTTACTGGCATGAATTAGTGTTGTTCTGTCCTGAATCGCGTCGCCCAAGGCCGACGCCATTCAAGTTCCCTAAACTGGTTCATAAAACAGCCACGGGAATCTGGCCTAAAAGGCGTCGACACCAGCGGTCGCCTTTTGAAAGGCGTCGACATCCTTCGACGCCATTCAGCTGATAAATCCAGAATTTCAGGAAAACATTACCCAGGGGATTTCTGCTTTAAAAGGTGTCATGGTTACCCGACGCCATTCAAATCGCGTCGTCCACCCATGACGTCTTTTAGCCCCAGAATCCCGAGTTGACGGACCCTCAGTCGGGGTGATTTCCTGCCTAAATGGCGTCATGATGGCCCAATGTCCTTTTGAAAGGCGTCGTCCATCCATGACGTCATTTAGCGCCAGAACCCCTAACTCGTGAAACCTCGAACGGGGAGGTTTCTGCCCTAAAACGCGTCGTGCTGTCCTGACGTCCTTTTGAAAGGCGTCGACCAGGCACGACGCCGTTTAGCGCCAGAAACCTGGTTCCCTGGTTCGAACCGAGGGTTTCTCCCTTAACCCCAATGCCCCGAAAAAGCCTCCAAAAACAGAAGGGGGAGAAAGAGAAGTTCACCCCCCACAAACCTACTACAAAACCACATACAGGAACATGGCCATACCCACAAGAACACCCCCCTAAACATGCTCAATCTAGCCCAAAACACATTAAAACACGCCTAGGAAAGCACGAGCAACACATACAAGGTTCGTCCCCCTACCGGATACTTGAACTCCTCCTGGCTCCGTGTCGCCCAACCGCCGCGCCGCAGACCGCCGCCGGTACCCCCGAGAACGTCGCCACTCCGCCGGGACGTCGGCCGCCGTCCGGAGAATGGAACGCCGCGAAGGAAGTGGTGGTGGCAGAGGTGAGAGGTAGGGAGGCGTTGGAGTGGTGGAAGAGGAAGAAGAGGAAGGGAAAGGGAAAGAGAGGGGTCGGAGGAGGCGGAGAGGGAGAGGAGAGAGAGCGAGAGGTGAGAAATGAGGGAAAGAAAGGAGGGCTCGCGGAGGTCATCAGAAACTACCTAAAACGCGTCGAGCGAGAAGGACGCCTATCAGATGACAGGACGAGCCGTACTGACAGCTGTCTGAAACGCGTCGACCACCATGGACGCCGTTCAGCTGACATGTCAGGCACCGTACACTGACATCGCAGGGTGGCAGTCTGAATCGCGTCATCCCTTATGGACGCCGTTCAGACGACAAGATAGGGGCCGTACTCTCGCGGCCCGAAACCCGCCCACGTGGCACAACAGCAAATCGCCTAAATGGCGTCCACCTATCAAGACGCCGTTTGAAAGGCGTCGTGATGTGTAGACGTCATTCAGAAGAAATTCCCTAGACCCCTCGAGGTCCGACTCAGGGGATCCGGTCCGATACCGACCCGAAAACTTAACCCGAAACCTCAGTCCTTACAAGTTGCCTGGCCTTCCTCCTCAGCGGGAGGTTGAGTTCACTATTGAGCTTACACCAGGTACAACGCCCTTGTCTAAGGCCCCGTATCGGATGGTTCCAGCCGAACTCGCTGAGTTGAGAGCACAGTTGCAAGAACTGTTTGATAAGGGTTATATCCGTCCCAGTACTTCTTTGTGGGGTGCTCCAGTTCTGTTTGTTAGGAAGAAGGATGGTTCTCTAAGGCTGTACATTGATTATAGATAGCTGAACCATGTAACTATAAAGACCAAGTACCCACTTCCGAGAATCGATGATTTGATGGATCAGTTGCAGTCTGCCAAGGTATTCTCGAAGATTGACTTGAGATTAGGGTACTACCAGATGAGGATCCGTGAGGTTGATGTGAGTAAGACGGCTTTTAGGACTCAGTACGGGCAATATGAGTTTTTGGTTATGCCTTTCGGCTTAACCAATGCTCCAGCGACTTTTATGGATTTGATGAACCGGGTCTTCAAGGCCTACCTGGATCAATTTGTGGTAGTGTTTGTAGATGATATTTTGATATATTCTTCTTCTGAGGAAGAGCATTGTAGGTGCTGAAAATTTGCTCGTGTGATTTAATGTGAAAAAACTATGTTGTTTAGGGTAAATTAACCTATTAAAAAAAATGCAACTAAGGTGCTTGTGATCGCCATAAACTTTTAACTAAAAAGCTTCAAAAAGAGTTTGATCGCTTACCTGTTTAAATGCGGAAGAATGAATCCTTGGTTCCCCTCCTTCAGCCGGCTGAAGAAAGAGAGCCTCTTCTTGTTCTTTTGTTCTTGCTGTTGAATGTTGAGGATCGTCCAGAAGTTCTCTTGGCTTCGTGCTTGATTTCCCTCTTGTTGATTTCTTGTTGTTGTTGTTGTTGAATGCAGCAGAGATAGAGACAGAAAAATAAAGAAGAAATAGTGATGAGAATCTAAATGGAAATATCAAAGCTAACTATGATTATAAACATGTATAAACAGCAACTCACTTGTTTTAATGGCTTTGAAACCCCTTTAGAACAGATGGGTTTTGGAAAATTAATGATGTGGTGTGTGTTGCATGCAGTGAGTATGAGAGAATGAAACTAAAGAATGAAAATGAAATTCAGATATGAAAAACTTATGCCCAGTCCAGTTGGTTGAAGCTTTGAAGGATGAAGATCTTGAAGAAGGATGCCGACTTCTGGAAATGGCAGCGCTCCGGCGTGGTTGCTCCGATCTTCAAATTGCTATAACGCTGTGGCTCAATAATTCTCTCTCTTTTTTTTTTTAACTCCTTGAGATGCAAGGTATTTATAGGCATTTTCTGCGTTCGCGATTAACATAGAAAAATCTAGGATTTATCCACCTTAATCGACAGATAATTACTGATTAATTCATCTTTATCTGTAATTATCTAAAACGCGTCCACCTTGGCTGACGCCTTTCAGATTAAATTAAGATAAGGATAAATATCCGGGAAAACTTATCTTTATCTTTATTAGCTAAAACGCGTCCACCTTAGTAGACGTCTTTACTCTAATTAAGATAAGGATAAACATCCGGAAGAGAAGTTAAAATAGCTTAGGAAACTTAAAACGCGTCGACCTCCACAGACGCCTTTTAGCTAATAAATCAATTAATTAAAATTCAAATTTAAACGTTAAAACAGGAATAAACTCTAAAACGCGTCCACATAAGTCGACGCCTTTTAGGATTTTTCATATTTTAACTGAAATTTGAGTTAAAATCAATTCAATTGATTAACTTAAACATGTATGTTCAACCCGACACTCAAAAATATCAATAAATATTAATTAATGATTAATTATCAGACCATTATGAGGCATTATTATATGATATGAAATTTACTCAAAATGACGTCAAAATTAGCGTGTCTACAGCTGCCTCACCTTGGCATCGTCTTTGCAAGGGAGTGAAATGGAATGGAATGTACTGAAAAGGTGATGCCAAGGTGTGATGAGACACGCTCTTAACATCACATGATTGGAATTTTTCTCGAAATCATCAATGAAGATAGCTCAAGGAAATCAATGGAATCAATCCTGTCTGGATGAGGTAGACAAGGAAATAAAATAAGATCGATCAACCTCCTCGGAGTGGGAAGTACCCCAGGTCATAGACACTGTAGGTTTCATCATGGGGAGCGTTTGCCAGCCAATGTGGACGTGCTGCAGCCATGATGGATCTTAAAAGAAAACAAGAATATTGGATAAAGAATCCAATCGAGGATAGAATTCCAAAGATATCTTCGAGCGAACCTCAAAGATAATCAAGATACTCAATTCAGAATGGAATATTTCATATCATGTTTTGAGTTATTTAATTAATGGTCTGAAACTTAATCAATAATTAATCCTTATCACAATGATTTCAAAGTCCTACATGATGCATGCTGGGCTAAAAGAAAAATATAAAGTCAAATAAAATATAAATTAATCAAGGATAATATTGTTAAATTGTCATTAATGAGTCAAGATACCAATTTTTGTAATCCAGTGCTAAGCCGAAGCTCGTTTATCCACGCACCGTTTCACAAAAGTGGAACCATCGTCCTCACTAATTAACAATCCAACGGCCTATCCGTGTGATTAAGAATTCTCTGGAATTATCACTGTTTTTGTTGAAGGGGAACTCAAATTCCAGTTTCATCAAAACCACAAGGTCCTTGATATGCTCTAATAAATACTTATCATATAGTAATGCGAATGCAAAATAATTACATGAAATAATACAGGGATAGAAATAACCGTCTTTTTAGCCACGGTCAGGACTTCTTGAACTCCCACAGTGGGATTTTCTTGATGTTTTCCAGCTTTACTCAGGTTTTCTTTGAATTTTCAGCGAGCTCGACAGCGTGCCCATGAGCGTGGTTTGACCAGTGCTTTTACGACCAGTGCCGTTGTGTCTTCCGGTCAGGCAGGGCCGAGCGCGATGGGACCACCTCCACCTCCTAGTCGAGAGCCAGCACCGGATGCGCCTGACGAGGCCCAGAGCCAGTTGGACGAGGGCGGAGGGGAGAGCCAGCCTTGAGGGCTCATGTATCTTCTTCTTCATGTATCATGTACAAAAACACCTTTTGATAATATACGTGAAACTTTTGGCTCCAATCTTGTGTTCCTGTGTTTATCTTGCATCCTGTACACACTTAACAAACATGTTAAGTATCTATTTAGGCTTAGCCCCTTGCCTGACCAAATAAATGGTCAATCAATCTTTTCTTCAATAAATGGTCAAGGGGCATAGCCTTTATTAACAAAGGTAATGAAAATAATCAAACTTAAGCAAAGATGCAACATACAAGCAGACAGATGCTCGCTGAAAATAAAAAGGAATGAAACACATCAAATGCAACAAGCAGATGCTAACTGAAATATTTTTGTGGTTTTGAAATATTCATTTTTGTTTGTGGTTTTGAAATATATTTTTTTTTGAATTTTGACATATGTATTTTTTTTTTGAATTTTTGACATATGTATTTTTTTTTTGAATTTTTGAAACATATGTATTTTTTTTGACTTTGACATATATTTTTTTTTTTTGAATTTTGGCTAAAAGATCAGCATGGTACTTAGATCAAAAGATCATATTCATTTATTAACTTAATTCCCAAATTGTTCTTTAACAACTCAACTTAAACCCATCGTGTTTGAATTTGTGTTTCCATTCGTGATCCCATTTGATGATTTGACCCTTAGTCAACGTAAGCCATTCCTTAAGTTTGAAGTACATCTCTTTAGAAAGAAAAGATGAATAAGTTTAGAAAGCCCATGAGAAGGTTTCGGAGACTTAAAAAGATGTCCCTTTCCTACCCTAATATCCGTTGGGGTTCGGTCATTTCTTTCCGGGGTATTTATCGACCTTGCGTTCCCTTTTATTTCATTTCATGGCCTTGATGTAACGTTTGTAGTGTAATGGCCTTCTTGATTTGACATTTGGCTTTTGCCTTTTCCCCTTTTTTTTTTCTTTTTCTTCGGGACGGATCTCCCCCTTTTTTTTTATGACGGCCTCCTACTAAGATGGCGGGTATTCTTGGTAATCTATTCTAAGTCTCGTTCCGACATCACGGGCCGAATTTAAAACAGAATTTTTGCTTTAAAATGAATGATCTGTACTTTACACTTTCGGTCAAGCTTTCGATATTCTTTAGGACTTGTCATCTCTTGTTACTCACGAATCAAACGTGTCAGTGTGTGCAGTAATGAGCTTGAAATTAAGTTATTCAGACTGATAAGGAAATTTGAGTTTATAAACTTTCTGATTCCACTGGTCTTTGTACCATACTGATCGACTCTTTAACCTAAGGGTAGTATTTCTTAAGATGTAAACCATTCCAGGTGTAAGGACTGAGGCTTTCGGATCCGGTTTTCGGGGTTGGACCCTGTAGTTCAGGCTCCAGTGGGGCTGAGACTCTGGTCGGATTCGCGTCGAGCCCGCTCGACGCGGTTTAAACGGCGTCCAGATATGCTGACGCGTTTTAGCCTATGCCACGTGGGCTGGCTTTGGGTCGCGTGAGTACGGCCCTGACATGTCGTCTGAACGGCGTCTGCGAGGCACGACGCCTTTCAGACTGCGACTCTGGGTTGTCAGAGTACGGCGCCAGTCTTGTCGACTGAACGGCGTCTTTCATGGAAGACGCGTTTCAGACCTCTGTCAGAGCGTTGCGCAGAGGGTTGTCAGAGCAGCCGTCACATCGACGGATAGGCGTCCGTACATCTCGACGCGTTTCAGCCAGTCTCTGGTTAACCCCGAGAGCCCTCCTTCTTTCTCTCATTTTGCTCCTCCTTCTCTCTTTCTCTCCTTCGTTCCGGCGACCCCGACATCGACCCTTCGTCCTTCCCTCCACTCCAACACTTCCCTACCTCTCACCTCTACCACCACCACTTCTTTCGCGGCGTTCCATTCTCCGGACGGCGGCCGACGTCCCGATGGAGTGGCGGCGTCCTCGAGGGTACCGGCGGCGGTCTACGGTGCGGCGGGTCGGAGGCACGGAGCTTGGAGGAGTTCAAGAACCGGTAGGGTGACGGTTCTCTCAGTGTTGTGTTCTAAATCATGTTTTTCTCCGTTTTAAAGCATGCTATGGACCGATGGTTTTGGGGTAGAATGAGCATGTTAGGGGGTTTTTCCTTGATGGGAATGGGAGTTTCTGTGATGTGAATTATGGATACTTTGGTTGCCCTCTTTCCCCCTCCGTTTTTGGGGCTTTTTCGGGGTATTTGGGGCTATGGGAGGATCCCTCGGATCGAACCAGGGAACCAGGTTTCTGGCTCTAAACGGCGTCGTGCCTGGTCGACGCCTTTTAGAAGGACGTCGGGGCAGTACGACGCGTTTTAGGGCAGAAACCTCCCCTGTTCGAGTTTATCAGGCTAGGGGTTCTGGCGCTAAATGACGTCATGAGTGGTCGACGCCTTTCAGAAGGACGTCGAGTCACCATGACGCCATTTAGGCAGAAAATCACCCCGATAACGGGATTCAGTTTGAGGACTATGGGACTAAAAGACGTCATGAGTGGCCGACGCGTTTTGAATAGCGTCGAGACACCATGACGCCTTTTAGAGCAGAAATCCTTCCATTGTTGTTTTCTCGAATTCCTGGTTTTTCAGCGTGAACGGCGTCCGAGGATGTTGACGCCTTTTAAAAGGCGACCACTTGTGTCGACGCCTTTTAGGCCAGATTCTGAGGCCGGTATTTTCTGAACCAGTTTAGGGCGCTTGAATGGCGTCGGCCTCGGGAGACGCGATTCAAGACAGAACAACACTAATTCATGCCAGTAAAATGTGTTTACACTGCTAGATAGTCGGTTAATGCATACTGTTAGCTTATTCGATGTGCTGAACTCTTCGTGACCGGATGACACTGCGTGGGGTGTCGTGCGACCGTGGACTTCTTCCGTGACCGGATCGCACCGTGCCGTGTTTCTGTTTCGGTGGACCTAGAGTGACAGCTGTTGTAGCGTTCTACACCCTGTGTCGGTGCGGAGGGACACAGCGCTGACGGGAGCAGTGGCGGGGTGACGCCTAGAGAGAGGGTCACCTGGTGTACCCCGGGGTTAGCTAGCTTGTACCGGTGTCGGAGTGGTACCTTCTGGAGTGTCACCTCGTGCTGGGGGAAGGAGTAACCACCTGAGCCAGTTGGGCCGGAGTAGCCAGCGTGCTCTCCGAGGGGTTACTGTTTGGTCTCAGCGGGTCTGTGTGTGCTGGGGGAAGGAGTAGCCGCCGAGGTAGCCTGCGGGCCATCCGAGGGGTTACTGTTTGGTCTCAGCGGGTCGGTGTTTCCCACTTTCGGTGACGTGGTTGACGTGTTTTACCGAGATATGAGTTGTAGGCTCCTTGATAGAATGATTTGAGAAATATGCATGTTAGTTATTCTTGAATGCATGTGATTCTTATTGAGATATAGGCATGGAAATCATTGTCTCTTCATGGTTATTATATCCCTGCTGTACTTTCCACTTGTGGGTGTGTGTGTGTGGGATGTGGGGATCGAAGGATCCCTACTGAGTCTTTTCGTTGAGACTCACCCCTGTGGCTTTCAGGTGAGGACTCCAGGCAGACCTAGCGAGGGTTGTGCGGCTGAGTGCTGAGCGTCGTCGACTGTTGTTCCGGGGTATGCCCCGATGTAGTTGTTATCTTTATTTCTGGCCTGTATGTATAATCATTTCTTTTCTGTTGGAGTATGTAATCATTTGCTGTGTCGAGTCGCATTGTAATAACTTTTAATTTCTGCACTTTCCTTTCAATTCAATGCGATGTGAATATTTAGCTTAGTTGATTATTTATTTCCCAGACTTACTCGGATCCTGGTTTGGTTACAAGTTAATGATTCGGTACCCATTTAGTAATCGGATTCCCGATTATAGGGTGGCGGGTCGTTACACCAGGGATGTTTTAGCTCTTCTCCTTCTGCATTAACAAGACGATAAGCATTACCAGGAAAAGCGTGCGATACAACATAAGGTCCTTCCCAGTTGGGTTGGAGCTTAGAACGCGGACCACCAGGTTTTATAAAAATTCTTTTGACAACCATTTCACCGACTTTGAACTTACGTTCAATGACTTTCTTTTGATAAAAGCGTGCTAATCTGTTTTGATAAACTTTTGCATGATTAGCAGCTGACCATCTTTTCTCGTCTAAAAGTTCCAATTGAGCAAGGAGTGCCGAACGATGTTCATCAATGGAAAATTCCTTATTCAATTGTACTCTTAATGACGGTATAAGGATCTCATATGGAACTACCGCCTCCATTCCAAATGTTAAGGAATAAGGAGTCTGCCCAGTAGGCGTGCGGATTGAAGTTCGGTAGGCCCATAGAGCCTCAACCAATTTTTCTGGCCAATCTGCGAACTTGTTAGATTTACACGTCTTTTTGATGATTTTTATCAAAGTCTTATTTGTTGCCTCTGCTTGGCCATTGCCTTGCGGATAATAAGGAGACGAATGATGCAATGCAATTTTATACCTGTTACAAAGGTCCTTCAATTCTTGTGACACGAACTGCGGTCCGTTGTCGGTGACGATGGTGCTTGGAATTCCGAATCGGGTGATGATGTTCTTCATGATGAACTTGCAGACGGTTGATGCTTTGATCTCCACGTACGCTTCAGCTTCTGCCCACTTGGTGAAGTATTCCGTTGCCATGAGAATGAAAGATTTTTGCTTGATGCCGGAATCTGGATTACCAAGAGGTCCAATAATGTCGAAAGCCCACATGGAGAAAGGCCATGGGGAAGAAACAGGATGGAGTGAAGATGCAGGAGAATGAATTTTGTCGGCATGAAGTTGACACTTAGCACACCTACGAACAAATCCTACGCAATCTTCTTCCATGGTTGGCCAATAAAATCCTTGTCTAAGGATCTTCTTTGCTAGCATCTGTCCATTGACATGGCCACCACAAACTCCACTATGAGCTCCTTCCATAACCTTCCAAAGCTCATCTTCGTCTAGACATCTCAGAAGAACTCCATCAAAACCTCTCTTGTACAGTGATCCTCCAACTAGGGTGTATCTTTGCGCAACTCTCCTGATAGCTCTCTTCTCCTCAGTTGTAGCTTCTTCAGGATACGATTGATCTTCACAATATTTTGCAATTTCATAATACCATGGCTTATGTTCATCATCCATCTCTTTTAACAGCTCTATCAACATGATTTCTCTTTTTTCAATGATATCTCCGTCTCTGACTTTCTTCAGCAACTTCTCCTTAGTTCTAAGGAATGAAGGGTCTTTCACGGCGGGTGAAAGACGCCTATGAACTATGATTGATTCAGATTGTTTGCTGATTGGAAAATCAAGAGAAGATGCAAGTGAAGCTAGAGCGTCAGCTAAGATGTTTTGATTCCTAGGGACATGAACAAAGATCAATTTCGTGAAAAGCTTTGAGTAAGCAGAAGTAAGCTCTTGATAAGGCTTGAGCTTGGGATCGAGAGTTCGATACTTGGTCAGCACTTGGCGAAGAATCAGTTGGCTATCACCCACAATCCTGAGTTTAGTAGCACCATGGAAATGAGCAGCCTCGAGGCCAGCAAGAAGTGCCTCGTATTCAGCTATATTGTTTGTAACTGGAAAATCAAGCTGAAAGGCTTGTGGAATGGTGACACCTTCAGGTGATAACAGAACGATGCCGATCCCTTTTCCATGAGAATTCAGAGCTCCGTCAAAATGCAGAGTCCACATATCATCTCTGATTTGATTTACGGACATCAGTTCCTCATCCGGAAACTCTGATCGCACTGGATCAAATCGAGGAAGGGGATGATGAGCTAGATGTTCTGCTATGGCATAGCCCTTGATCGCTTTCTGTTGAATATAAATGATGTCAAATTGAGATAGAAAGCTTTGCCATCGCGCTAACCTATTAGTAAGAACAGATTTCTCCAGAAGGAATTTGATCGGATTCATCCTAGCAATGAGATGGACTTCATGGGCCAGAAAATAATGCTTCAATTTCTGCACAACCCAGACCAATGCTGCACATGTTTTCTCCATCGCCGTATATCTCTGTTCAGCAGGGTTGAGAAGTTTAGAGAGATAGTAAGCTGCCCTCTCTTTTCCTTCTTCATCTTCTTGTGCTAAGACAGCCCCCACAGCATCATCCAGGACTGAAATATAAAGTATCAATGGTTTGCCTGGAGATGGTGGTCTCAAAACAGGAGGACTTGCTAAATAGTCCTTCAATCCATCGAATGCCTCCTGACACTTATCGTCCCAATCGAATTTGACTCCCGGCTTGGTAAGCTCGTAAAACGGCTTACACCTTTGTGAGTGCTGGGAGACAAAACGGCGAATAAATTGCAACCTCCCGATTAATCCTCTCAACTCTTTCAAGTTTTTAGGAGGTGGCATTTCTCTAATAGCCTTCGCCTTGTTAGGATCGATCTCAATTCCCCGTTTACTGACAATGAATCCAAGCAATTTTCCTGAAGATACCCCGAATACACATTTCTTGGGGTTCATCTTTAACTGATATTCTCTCGACCTTTCTAATACTCTTGCCAAAACTTTAGCATGCTCAGCCTTTGTTTTCGATTTAACCAATAAATCATCCACATACACTTCCAAGTCTATATGCATCATGTCATGAAATATTGCCATCATAGCCCTTTGATAGGTGGCGCCAGCATTCTTTAATCCAAATGGCATGACAACATAACAATATGTTCCCCAAGGTGTAGTGAATGAAGTTTTCTCTTGATCCTCTTCTGCCAGCTTAATTTGATTATATCCTGAAAATCCGTCCATGAATGATAACGTCTCATAGCCAGCGGTGTTATCGATGAGTACATCAATATGAGGCAATGGAAAATCATCTTTAGGACACGCCCGGTTCAAATCGCGGAAGTCAATGCAAATTCTGACCTTCCCGTCCTTCTTCATAACCGGGACTATGTTAGCCACCCATTGTGGATAAAGGACAACTCTAATAAATTTGGCTTTATGCAACTTATCGACCTCTTCCTTCATCTTTAGAGCCATTTGTGGGTGGAATCGCCTTAATTTCTGTTTGACCGGGCTAACTCCGTCTTTTAATGTCAACCTGTGTTCAATCCAAAGACGAGTCTAACCCCGGCATATCCTCATAACTCCAGGCGAAAGTGTCCTTGTAGTCCTTTAGCACTTGTACCATTGCGTTCTCATCCTCTGTAGAAAGACTTTTACTGACGAGGACAACCTTAGGTTCGTCTTCAGTCCCTAAATTAATTTCTTTGGTGGGCTCTTCTACGGCAGCTGAGGGTTCATCAAATCTCTTCACTCCACTAGCATATGCCTCAGCCGTGTCCTCGTCATCTTCCTCAATGGGATCCTTTTCATGTATCAACTCATATACCCCGTACCCATCATTGACTGACTCATCGTCCATACAATCTTCTGGCATCTGAATTGGATTTTCTAAAAGCTGAGGAATTAAAGAGCAGGAAGAGCACTTATCAGCTAAGTCCTGGAGGTATCTATCTGGAATTTGCCTACCCTTAGGCTTCCTAGACTTCCTAACCTGACTAATCTGACTAGACTGCCTAACTTCACTATCATAACCTAACGAAGACGAGGCAGGATGAAAATCCTGGGGTACAAGTGGAAATACAAGAGAATCCTCCCGAGGGGAGGGACAGAGTAAATCTAGAAGAGAATCTTGACCGAAGGACCCGCGTGGTGGGGTGCAATCAGACAAGTAAGATGTTTCCTCAATGAGGATTTGGGAAGAATTTGTTGCCAAATTGGCGTTTTTTTTTTGGAAAATGAAAGAATTAAACATAAAGCAAGAATGAATATAAATGGGAGGAGAATCAGACGGAGGAAGAGGCACCAAGGCCAGAGGATTAGGGGGATCATATAGTAATATGTCCCAGATCAGATCATACAACCTCTCTAGATCAAGAGGAGGTTGTGGTATAATGTCCCGAGGGGACAGAGTAATCATGACGAGCGGAGCCCGTGGAATATCTTCAATTATAACCCGCGACCAAGTCGGGGTCAAGAGCAGTGTACGGAAAAGAGTATGGAGCATGAAGACATGTGAAGGATATGTTCCTCTCCAGAGCAGATCCGTTGTGTAACCAGCTTCATAGGGGTCATCTGGTTCCCCTTTATCAGTCTCTTCGGACAGCAGTATCCGCTTGTCAAATATAGCACCAGGGCTTTCAATCAATTCATCAATCTGCGGCGGCCACTTAGGTTCTGCAGGATCCAGAAATAGTCTGTTCAGTGCAATATACAGGTCCCTCAGATCGAACCACCTGTACCATTCACATTCAGGATCATCAAATTTCCTCCTTTTCATAGGCCGCAGAGCCTCCAAGGATTGGTACGTAAGCAGTTCAGAGCAATGTCTAGCCAAATCCCTCCCATAAATATCATGGAAGTCAAAACATGAAGTAATGACCACCGTATTGTCGTAGCTAAGTATGGGCCCTTTCACAAAGTGCGTACACAGGGTCCATGTTAGGGGATCTCGGCCTTCTTTAGATGGTGTAGACATTGCCTCCCAGATTTTCGGGCCTTGTTCGATTTCTGCTTTCTGAACCATATTTTGTTTCAGTTTTATTGGCCTATAGCCCAGACCACTTCCAGGTGCCGCTCGATAATTTCTGACAGGAGTGATCCTGCCTTGTAACTGCGTGCCCAGACCTTTCCCAGGCTTGTAGCCGTTCTTCATCATGATCCTCCATCCTGGGGTACTCATGCACTTCCCCCTTTTGATAGCATCTAACGGATATGGAGAAATAGTGGCGGCTTTCAGAGGATCAGCCACTGGACGGTAGACCTGTAATACCGACAGAAAAGGTTGTCGGCCAGGTAAAACAGCAGACTTGATGTTCAAGGAATGAGCAGCAGCAAGGATCGGCATGCTCGTTACTTTAATTATTCGTCCTTTGAAAGGAAATTTGAGGCATTGATGATTCGTAGAAGGAATCGCCTTGAGAGTTTTAATATAAGGACGACCTAAAATGGCATTTATGGAAGGGTCGATTTCCAAGATGTGAAATTCAACCTCTGCATGACTTACAGGGCCCAGCTCCACCTTTAAATAAACCATTCCCAGAGGGGAACGGGTAGAATTGTCATATGCTGTTACTGATATGGGGCTGGGCAGCCATTTTTCTTTGGGCACACCGCACAGCTCCAGGGTCTTCGGAGGTAGAACATTGATCGAAGCCCCTGTGTCAACCAGGCATGCATCCACGGCCTTCTTACAGATGTTGACCGTAATACTCAGAGCCATGCTTCTGGCTGCTGGCGGTGCTAGTTCCGATGTATGGAATGTTATAGAGGGCTGATCCCCCTGAGGAACTAGTAGTGCTGTAATCTTCTCTACCGGCACGTCTTCATTGACCATCACCTTTTGCAGATATTCCATTAAAGCTTCTTGGTGACTTTTGGATCTTTTGATGAGTTCGAGTATAGTGATCCGTGCCGGTGTCCGATCCAGGTGTTTCAACAGGTCATATTGAGTGCCAGGTGCACTCTCTTCATTGTGGGCTTCCTCAGTCGGCTGTGATGGGCCGTCTCTGACTGTGGACTGAGGAAAGACCTTGTTGAAAATCCTTCCACTCCGGAGTGCGTGTTCTTCAACCGTGGAGGATCCGGGTGACACTTTAAGTACCGCAGGGTTGGACGGTGCGGATGGCGTAGAGGGTTGGTAGGTAGGTGATGGCGTAGGACTAGGCGTAGATGGCGCGGTGCGGATTAAAGGCCTAGAGGGTTGGATAGTGGATGGGTAAGTGGTTGGTGAAGTGGGGAATGGTACGCGTAATAGCGGTCTAGACGGTAAAGGCATATCTGGATAGGCGGTGGTGGTAGTGGGTGAAGTAGGAAACGGTATGCGTAATAATGGCCTAGACGGTAAGAGGGGTGCGTTATTGGTTTGCGGGGGGTTATATGATGGAGGTGTAGTGGTGCGGGGTGTAATGGGTCTTAGGAAGGCGGGTAGTGGTAATGGGTTATTGGGCGTGGGTGAGTGGTATGTAGGTGTGGGTATGGGGGTAATGGTAACGGGTTGTGGCCTTGGTATGTGGATGGTGCGGCGTGGTGGTCGCTCTGCGGTACTTTGAACGTGACCCGTTGAACAAAGAGAGGAAGAGTCCTCTACTCTCCATTGCTGCCCACGACCAGCCTCAGACTGGCTGTTTGTCAGGATGGGAGCAACCTGGTTTTGGTTCTGGTGCTCCGGGAGTGGATTCTGCACTATGCCCATGTTGGGTGGTGCTACTGCCTGTGCCGGTGGTCTTGCTTGCTGCTGCTGCTGCTGCGGTCTCCTCGCCTTCAGGGCTGTTATGTACTTCTTCATTTCCTCCCAGTCAATGCCGCCCTGCTCATTGAGATCATGGATATAATCTCTGAATTGGAAGCAGGTGTCAATGGTATGCCCAGGTTGTCTGTGGAAATAGCAATACCTAGACGTATCGGCATTTTGAGGCCAGACGGCCTTCTCTCTCGGCAAAGCTAAGGCATTGGCTGCCATTAAAGCGCTGAAGATATCCGCCAAGGATTCTGGGAGGGCCGGGTACTCTGCCCTTTTCGGGCCTGGAGGTCTCCTCTGCTGGTTGTAGTCACCAGGAGGAGGGACATTGTGGTACGCCGGCGGCGCACGCGGCTGGTACTGTGGCTGTTGCTGTTGCTGCTGATGTGGCTGCTGATACTGCTGTTGAGGGGGCTGGTGATACTGTTGTTGCCGTTGCGGCTGTTGCTGTTGCTGGTTATGATTCGGCTGCTGGGGCCGCTGGTATTGCTGTTGGTAATGGGGGTTCTGCTGCTGCCTGTACCCCTGCTGGCTCGGCTGTGGTGGCCTCTGGTACTGCTGATTCCTCACAAACTGGGGCGAGTTATTGTTCATAGTACTGACCTGCTCGTGAGAGAGCGTGCCCTCAGTAGTTGGACCTGAGCTAGGAGAATTTGGCACTGCAGGCTTCCGAGGCGGAGGCCTGTTAGGTCTATGAGGATCAAAGACGCTAGAGAATGTAGCGTCCTTGAAAGCATTCTGGCAGTACCGTGCCCTTTCATAGAGCTCTGCCATGTTCGTCAAGTTGTTCAAGGAGAGGACTAGCTTGAACTGGGGCGTGGCGTTGGAAATCAACATTTTCACTTGTTCGGATTCGGACAAATGATCTTTCACTTTTTCAGCCAGGCCCCGCCACCTGTCAGCAAAACTGACAAACTCCTCGTCCGGTTTCATCTTTTCTGCAATAAGATCCGTGATAGACAAGGAGGGTGCAACTCTGTCCTGGTATCGTTGGATAAATTTACGTGAAACGATACCATAATCCTCTACTTCTGAGGGTTCCAGAGAAAAGAACCACTCGAGGGCTGGTCCCTCTAGGGATCTCCTGAAAAAGAAAGCCAATGACCTCTTATCATTCTGCCAAAAGGAGGATTCGTACATGAACTCCTTCAGGTGCGTGAAGGGGTTACCAGTACCGTTATACTTTCGATACACTGGCATTTCAAAGGGTGGCAGATGAAACACTGGCAGGCTCGGTAAATTAATTTCTGGCACAGCTTTAACCCCCATCATTTTCTGAAGATTGTTGAACTGTTCATCCATGCGCTCCATCTTGGCCAGCAACGTCTGCGTGGTTAGATCTGCCTCGGGAGGAGGAGGAGGAGGAAGTACCTGATAGGCCTGCTGCCTAGAGTACGTTGGACAAGGAGGATAATAAGGATGAGGTCCGGCAGAGCTTCCGCCATGCCCGAGGGCATTTTGATAAATGGGCGTCTGCGGTCTAGCCGGTTGCCTGGATGACGAAAGTTGCGGCCCAGTGGGCCGAGAAGTAAGATGAAGGCCTTCCATGGCCTGTTGGATATAAGGAGGAGGAGGAAGAGGTTGTTGAGGAACAACGGGGGGAGCCACAGGATTCGGCTCGGCAGGCTGCATGGTTGCCTTCCCCTTCAAGATGGACTGGATCGCCTCGAACTGCTGAGGGTCCAGTCGGGAGGCAAGAACTCCCAGAGCATTGACAAGATCCGTAGGATCGGAGGAAGAGGGATCATGCTGATTCATGTCCCCCTCAAAGTCAGGATTGGGAATCGCATATTCATGCGGAGGAAGATCATGATATTGATCGTGCGGATTAAAAAGAGGAGTTCGTACATTCCCGTCATGTCGAACTGGAATGGGTACAGAATTACGAGAGGCATCAGCATCTCTCCCGTTCTCGTAGTTGAAATCAGAATTGCGAGGGGCATTAGCATCTCCCTCGTAGTTGATAATGGCGTCTTGGGCCATACTCAAATCTCTGCCTGATCGCAGCAACATTATATTAGATTCTCTTTTCAAAAAAATTAATCAAACAAGTTGTGCAGAGGTTAATCAAACAAGTGGATGCTTAACGTGATTTCAGGATTCCTTGTTGAGTTATTTGAATTGGATTAAACCACAATTTCGCTCAGGGAAGGATCCTAGTTTCAGTTTGATTTCCACCGTTATTCTCTAAGGTTTTTCTCTCACAACGCTTTCAGAATCTAGCCGGGACTTCAATTGGTACAACCAGCCCGATGATCAAGGAGGAATACCTTGATTTTGGGGACTTATGGAGGTCTCAACGTCAACTTCTCTAGTCTGATCAAGGGACCAACCCAATCAGAGAGAGTTGCTAACGTCGAGTAATGTGTTCCTAAGAAAAGGAGGGTTTTAGCCTCAATGCATATGCCCTGCGACCTGGATGGCCTCTAATGCTTAATAGAGTAATGTGTAGCTAGCACTCAACACAGAAATCTGGAAACTGAAAAATAATTAAGAAACTGTCTGAATCGCGTCGATGATAGTCGACGCTATTCAGAACAGAACTTAATTCTTTCGCAGAGAACAGATGCAAACAGCAGAGAGAACCTGGAAAATAACTAAAAACTGTCTGAATCGCGTCGATGATGGTCGACGCTATTCAACACAGAAGTTAATTATTTCACAGAAACAGATGTAAACGATAGAGAGAATCTGGAAGCTAAAAGGCGTCTAGGAGCACTGACGCGGTTTTGAAACGCGTCGCTGCTACTGGACGCTTTTTAGTTCGCAGAAACAGATTTCCAGAAGGATTTTCTGGGTCGAATCCTCCTTAAACAGGGAAAAATGCAATAAATAATCGACTCATGCAAAGATTTTTAGTTTCAGATTTTAAACAGGATGGTTTACTATCTAAACAACTAAGAAATCACACAATCACACAGCATTTTATCACCAAAAACAACTTTTTAAACTAATCAAAGGGGAGGCAAGATCTTGCCACTGGGGTGTGCACGTGGTGCACGAGGGAAATTAAACAAACTAAACACTCACCAATTGGTGAGGACGTGTCGAAAGACACAAGTGGTGCACCGTGGGTGCCCGGTATGATAATAGCAAGAACAAAAGAAATTAAAAGACGGCGAGACCAAGTCCCATCGTGATCGCCAAAAGAGCTGTAGGTGCTGAAAATTTGCTCGTGTGATTTAATGTGAAAAAACTATGTTGTTTAGGGTAAATTAACCTATTAAAAAAAATGCAACTAAGGTGCTTGTGATCGCCATAAACTTTTAACTAAAAAGCTTCAAAAAGAGTTTGATCGCTTACCTGTTTAAATGCGGAAGAATGAATCCTTGGTTCCCCTCCTTCAGCCGGCTGAAGAAAGAGAGCCTCTTCTTGTTCTTTTGTTCTTGCTGTTGAATGTTGAGGATCGTCCAGAAGTTCTCCTGGCTTCGTGCTTGATTTCCCTCTTGTTGATTTCTTGTTGTTGTTGTTGTTGAATGCAGCAGAGATAGAGACAGAAAAATAAAGAAGAAATAGTGATGAGAATCTAAATGGAAATATCAAAGCTAACTATGATTATAAACATGTATAAACAGCAACTCACTTGTTTTAATGGCTTTGAAACCCCTTTAGAACAGATGGGTTTTGGAAAATTAATGATGTGGTGTGTGTTGCATGCAGTGAGTATGAGAGAATGAAACTAAAGAATGAAAATGAAATTCAAATATGAAAAACTTATGCCCAGTCCAGTTGGTTGAAGCTTTGAAGGATGAAGATCTTGAAGAAGGATGCCGACTTCTGGAAATGGCAGCGCTCCGGCGTGGTTGCTCCGATCTTCAAATTGCTATAACGCTGTGGCTCAATAATTCTCTCTCTTTTTTTTTTTAACTCCTTGAGATGCAAGGTATTTATAGGCATTTTCTGCGTTCGCGATTAACATAGAAAAATCTAGGATTTATCCACCTTAATCGACAGATAATTACTGATTAATTCATCTTTATCTGTAATTATCTAAAACGCGTCCACCTTGGCTGACGCCTTTCAGATTAAATTAAGATAAGGATAAATATCCGGGAAAACTTATCTTTATCTTTATTAGCTAAAACGCGTCCACCTTAGTAGACGTCTTTTACTCTAATTAAGATAAGGATAAACATCCGGAAGAGAAGTTAAAATAGCTTAGGAAACCTAAAACGCGTCGACCTCCACAGACGCCTTTTAGCTAATAAATCAATTAATTAAAATTCAAATTTAAACGTTAAAACAGGAATAAACTCTAAAACGCGTCCACATAAGTCGACGCCTTTTAGGATTTTTCATATTTTAACTGAAATTTGAGTTAAAATCAATTCAATTGATTAACTTAAACATGTCTGTTCAACCCGACACTCAAAAATATCAATAAATATTAATTAATGATTAATTATCAGACCATTATGAGGCATTATTATATGATATGAAATTTACTCAAAATGACGTCAAAATTAGCGTGTCTACAAGCATGCCACGCATCTTCAGGTGGTGTTGCAGGTTCTGAGAGAGCACCAACTTTGTGCCAAGTTTAGCAAGTGTGAATTCTGGCTAGATAAGGTACACTTCCTGGGGCACGTCATTTCTGGTGATGGCATTGCAGTGGATCCAGCCACGATTGAGGCAGTTATAGATTGAGGCAGACCGACAACAGTGACTGAGATCAGGAGTTTCCTCGGGTTAGCAGGATATTACAGATGGTTTGTCCATGGTTTTTCTTCCATAGCAACCCCCTTATCGAGGTTGACTCGTAAGGGTGTTCGTTTTGTGTGGAGTGAAGAGTGCGAGCATAGTTTCGCTGAATTGAAGGCTCGTCTCACATCGGCTCCAGTTCTGGTGCTTCCATCAGGTTCAGGTGGATTCGTAGTTTACTCCGATGCATCTCGTCGAGGTTTGGGTGTGGTTCTGATGCAGCATGGTAAGGTTGTGGCCTATGCTTCTAAGCAGCTGAAGAAACATGAGGAGAACTATCCCACTCATGACTTAGAGTTGGTGGCTGTAGTATTTGCACTGAAGATCTGGCGGCACTATTTATATGGAGAGAAGTTTCAAGTTTTTACTGATCACAAGAGCCTGAAGTATGTTTTCACTCAGAGAGATCTGAATTTGAGGCAACACAGGTGGATGGACTTTATCAAGGATTATGATCTCGACCTTTCTTATCATCCGGGCAAGGCAAACATGGTGGCAGACGCCTTGAGTCGGAAGTTGGTCGTATCGCATCTTATGATTTAGGAATGGAGATTATTTGAGCAGGTTGTGGAATCTTCCTTTAGGATTCCTCGAGAGGCTGATAGAGCCCTGTTGGCCAGCTTAACTGTGAGGCCAGCAGTATACCATGCAGTGATTGAGGCTCAGAGGGCGGATGTAGAGCTACTACAGATTCTCCAGATATCAGAGGTAGAGTTGTGGGATGATGGCACGGTCATATTTAAAGGCATACTCTATGTTCCAACTAAGGAAGAGGTGCACAGGAATGTCCTGGATGAGGCACACCGTTCTAGATATGCAGTGCATCCCAGAACAACTAAGATGTATCATTGTTTGAGGATGCACTTTTGGTGGCCTGGTATGAAGAAGGACGTGGCTGAATATGTGGCAAGGTGCCTGACTTATCAGCAGGTTAAGGCAGAGCACCAGAGACCAGGAGGGTTGTTGCAGCCGTTACCAATCCCGGAGTGGAAATGGGAGAATGTAACTATGAACTTTGTGATGGGATTGCCCGTGT
Organism: Zantedeschia hybrid cultivar; assembly: GCA_030544215.1. NCBI lineage: Eukaryota > Viridiplantae > Streptophyta > Magnoliopsida > Alismatales > Araceae > Zantedeschia > Zantedeschia hybrid cultivar. The sequence continues at coordinate 27,578,578 of JARZZO010000003.1, read as the reverse complement.
CACCCGGGAAGAGGGATGCAATCTGGTCATTGTTGATCGATCGACCAAGTCTGCGCACTTTCTAGCTATTAGAAAGAACTGGTCAGTCGGTAAGTTGGCTAAGTTGTTTGTGGACCAGATCATCTCTCTGCATGGGGTGCCTTTATCCATCGTGTCGGATCGGGATCCGAGATTTACTTCTAGGTTCTGGAAGAGTTTTCAGAAGACCTTGGGTACGCAGTTAGTTTTTAGCTCGGCTAACCATCCTGAGATAGATGGACAGTCAGAAAGGACCATTCAGACATTGTAAGATATGCTCAGGGCTTGTTACCTAGATTGGGGAGGTTCTTGGGAACATCACTTGTCTACAGTGGAATTTGCTTACAACAATAGTTATCATTCTAGTATTGGTATGGCTGTTGGGTTTTCTCGGTTTCTCCGGATCGCTTACGCAGCGGAAAATAAAATTTTTACAGCGATCCGTTTCCCGTTTCAAAGAACTAAAATACGATAATCGGATTATCGAAGTTCTCACCGTGTGCGGATTCGAATCCGCAGCCGTTCGGTTCCGTCGGTGTGACACCGCAAGCCGCCCAAGCGCTCGGCCTCTAGCGAAGTCCACGCGATCCTCCCCGCGACGGATATCCTCGAGTTCGTCGTGCTTCGCAGCCCGCGAAGCCTCCGCTGGTCGCCGCAATGATCGCCGCAGTGCGCGGACGATTTCCCGTCGAACGGGATTCGGAGAAGCGGCGGGGCAGATCTGGATCTGCCTGGACGCCAGAGGGAGACAGAAACTTAGGAGGGGCGGCTAGGGTTAGCAGCAGCTTGGCCTGCTCAGCCCGTTCACTATGTTTTATACTAACCGCGCGGTTTTTCACAAAAAACCCCCGGTTTGTATAAAACCCACTTATTTATCCATCGCCTTGAGAATCATTTGCGTGTGACCCTCTAGGCCCAAGTACCAGTCCAGTTAATGGCCCAGTAAGCCCAGTGACTCCTCACTGGCTTTATTAATTAATTAATAACCCTTTATTAATCAATTAATCAATCGAATTGATGTCGCACATCGAATTCGACCGGGCCTCCGATCACGTTGGGTGCCAAGCAACACCGCGTGAACCCGGAAGGTATTTGGGGTTAAGTAACCCACTCTTGGAACCTTTCCGTCGACAGTTACCGCGTGGATATAATCCTTCATTCGTACAATGCTCTCGAGTCAACTCAGGGCATGGCGAGCTGTTAAACCCTAGCCGGTTGACTCACTTGGATTGGATGCCGCTGATGAATATCGGAAAACTCCTTTCCCGATATTATCGTCCGCCCTGGCCAGGGACTTCCGCGCATCCTTCCTAGAGCATTCTCTCTCTAAGTACCGAGAGCGAATGATTCCTTATTGACACACAATTCACTTCGACGATATTCCGCTGCACTGAATCCTTAGCGTATTAGAATCCCATGGCTAGAGATTCGTAGACCAAGGTCAAAGTACAGAAGTCCACCGCCAAGGTGTCCTTGGTGTCTCAGGTCCGAGGACCATCCACGCAACTGCGACAATAGAATCAAGCTGGTTGACAGTGAGGTACAATACCATCCAGCGATTCAGTCGGATCAGTTCAGTGAACTCATTCTCCAATGAGCACCTACAGATTCGCCTTAGTGTCTCCACACAAGTGACTTATGAGATCAGTCACCCTCATCATATGAGCAGGAGTAATCTGTACTAGTCTAACCGGATATCCGATATCCTTCTTGGATATCCTCCGATTAGGAACGATTAAGAATATGTGTGTTAAGTGATCAGTCTCATTAGTATGATCTCATCATAATCTGATCACTTTAGCACATATTCACGGACTTCATTACGAAACGATAATTAATGCGATTTACACATAATGAATATTATGCCATTATATTAATAAATGAACGAGATTTACATTGTTAGATTGGCTTGTAGGCCACCTTAAACTAACAATCTCCCACTTGGACTAAAGCCAATCACCTTTATACAATAAGCCCATAGACTCTAGGTGACGCTCAAACACAATTTGAGCCAACGGCTTTGTCAGTGGATCTGCTACATTATCGACAGATGGAACTCTTTCCACTACTACATCTCCTCTGGATATGATCTCTCTGATAAGGTGAAAGCGCCTCAGAATATGCTTCGATTTCTGATGAGACCGCGGCTCTTTCGCTTGCGCAATCGCTCCATTGTTGTCGCACAACAGTGGAACATGCTCAGAGATGCTGGGAACTACGCCGAGGTCGGTGATGAATTTCTTCAACCACACTGCTTCCTTGGCGGCTTCAGCTGCAGCGATGTACTCAGCTTCAGTCGTCGAATCTGCAGTGGTTACTTGCTTGAAACTCTTCCAGCACACTGCCCCTCCGTTCAATGTAAACACGAATCCAGATGTTGACTTGCTATCATCTGGATCTGACTGGAAACTCGAGTCAGTAAAGCCTCGTAGTTTCAAGTCACCTCTACCATAGACAAGAAACATATCCTTAGTTCTTCTCAAGTACTTAAGGATGCATTTCACTGCCTTCCAGTACTCTTCGCCTGGATCAGCCTGAAATCTGCTCGTAACACTTAGAGCAAATGCAACATCAGGCCGTGTACATAGCGTGGCATACATGATAGATCCTATGGCAGAGGCATAGGGTATTCTATCCATGAATGCCCTCTCATTAGGAGTCTTAGGAGACTGTTCCTTTGAGAGATTAATTCCATGTCTCATCGGTATGAAACCTCTCTTGGAATTTTTCATGCCAAACCTTTTGACTATGGTATCTATGTACAAGGATTGGGTCATTCCAAACATCCTCTTTGATCTATCTCTATAGATCCGTATTCCCAATACGTAGGATGCTTCTCCCAAATCCTTCATGGAGAAGTTTTTCGACAGCTAGACCTTTACTGATGACATCATAGCTACATCATTCCCAATGAGTAGTATGTCATCTACGTAAAAAACTAGAAAAGTGACTGCACTCCCACTGGTCTTCTTGTACACACAAGGTTCATCTTCATTCTTAATGAAGTCATAAGACTTGACAGCCTCGTCAAATCTTATGTTCCAGCTCCGGGAAGCCTGCTTCAGTCCATAAATGGACCTCTGAAGCTTGCACACTTTATCTGGAGACTCTTTGGATGTGAAACCTTCTGGTTGTATCATATACACCTCCTCCTCAAGGTTACCATTGAGGAAGGCAGTCTTCACATCCATCTGCCAGATTTCATAATCATAATGTGCAACAATGGCGAGCAGAACTCTGATCGACTTTATCATGGCAACTGGTGAGAAAGTCTCGTCATAGTCAATTCATTGCCTTTGACGATATCCCTTTGCCACCAACCTTGCCTTATAAGTGTCGATCCGTCCATCAGCACCGATCTTTCTCTTAAAGATCCACTTGCAACCGATGGGTACAATACCCTCGGGCAAGTCCTCCAAGTTCCAAACTTGGTTGGTGTACATGGACTGGATTTCTGAGTTCATGGCTTCTCGCCATTTCCCGGCTTCTGGGCCTTCTATAGCCTCATGGTAGGTTTTCGGATCATCATCCTCATTATATTGTACCTTAGACTTACCTTCAGCGATATGTCCCACATATCGTTCGGGTAGTCTAGGTACTCTACCAGATCTACGAGGCTCATCTGTGTGTACCTGAACAGATTCAGGAACTGATATCTCATCTGATGATAATGCAGCTGTATGGGGATCTGGAACCTCTTCCAGTACTATTTTACTCCCACTGTCCTCCTGGAGAAGGTATTCCTCTTCCAGGAAGACAGCTTTCCTGGCGACAAACACCTTTTGTTCACTAGGATGGTAAAAGTAGTATCCAAAGGTTTCCTTTGGATATCCCACAAACCTGCATTTATCAGTTCGTGATTCCAGCTTGTCTGGATCATGCCTCTTTACATGAGCAGGACAACCCCAGACTTTAACATGTTTAAATTCTGGTTTCCTGCCTTTGCATATCTCATATGGAGTAGAGGCCACAGACTTGCTGGGTACTCTGTTTAGTAGGTATGCTGCTGACTCTAGAGCATACCCCCAGAGGGACACTGGTAATCCCGAAAAGTTCATCATGGATCGCACCATGTCCAATAAGGTGCGATTACTCCTTTCTGATACACCATTCATCTGTGGTGTATATGGAGGGGTTAGCTGAGAAAGGATGCCATTATCCTTTAAGAATTGTGTGAAATTAGTACTCAAGTATTCTCCTCCTCGATCTGATCGAAGAGCTTTAATAATCTTTCCTAACTGCTTCTCCACCTCATTCTTGAACTCCTTGAACTTCTCAAATGCTTCCGACTAGTACTTCATTAAGTACATATAGCCGAATCTTGAGAAGTCATCGGTGAACGTAATGAGGTAAGAAAAACCACCTTTGGCTTGGGTAGACATTGGACCACATACATCTGAATGTATTAGTTCCAAAACGTCCTTGGCACGTTCTCCATGTCCACTAAATAGAGATTTTGCCATCTTTCCCATAAGGCAGGATTCACATGTTGCAAACGATTTATAATCGAATGCTGTTAAATAACCATGCTTGTGCAACTTTTGCAACCTGCTTTCGCCAATGTGCCCAAGTCTACAATGCCACATGTAGGCCTGGTTCACACAATTCTTGCTCTTCTTAAGAGCTTTGTCAATCTGAAGATTGTAATGAGAAACATCTAATAGATATAGACCGTTGACTAAAGATGTTGAAGCTATTGATTTATTACCATAATAAATCGAACAACTTCTATTCTCAATAGTCAACCTATATCCTATCTTGTCCAAACAAGATATTGATATGATGTTCTTTATTATGCTAGGAACATAATAACAATCTTCCAATAGTAAGGTGTCTCCCGATGGAAGCCTGAGGTTTGCTGTCCCAACAGCAATCGCCGCAACTTTTGCGCCGTTTCCTAGCCTCAATTCCACCTCACCTTGTCTCAGCTTAGGCTTACTTGTCAGCAACTGCACATCATGGCAGATATGAGAAGCACATCCGGTATCCAATACCCAAGATGTGGAATCTCTAACTGATAAGTTGATATCTATCATATAGATATCTGAAGCTTCAGACAGCTTCACACTTCCATGAACTTTATCGTTAAGGAACTCCTTGCAGTTCCTCTTCCAGTGACCATTCTGCTTATAGTAGAAGCAGTCACCCTTCACTACTCTTTTACCTTTGTCCTTCGATCCTTTATCGTTAGCTGTCATCTCTGCTTTAGGGGCATCTAATGCCGATTCAGCAGGAGGATCAGCTCCAGGGACAAAATTATTGCGTTCAGATCTGAAGACATTCTTCAGGCTTCTGAACCAATCTGAGTAGATCAGGTAAGTCAAAACGGCATCAAGTATGCCACGGAGTGAGTTATTCGACGACATAATTCCCTACATGAGATAAGTAAAATCTATTTAGCAGATGTTCAATTATTAAAATTTAAAACAAGATATGGTCTTTTGTTCAAGTTTAACTCCCACTAATTTTCGACGGACTGTATAACCCTCAGTTATATAGAACGGGAGACGCCGACAGTCTCCTAGTGGGGATCAGAATCTCAATGACTTGCACTACAGCCTTGTGGATAGCACAACAAACTGTAATACAATCAGAGAGCACCAAACTCATGGGACTTGCAACTCCTTGCAATATCTGATCATGGCTTCGGTCCCCAGAGATTTAATGGCCTTGTGGATAGCACAACAAACCATTAATCCTGGTCTAAGCTAACCATCATTACGCGACGAGCATAGATTTGCATGCAGCCCTTGTGGATAGCACAACAAACCATTAATCTTGGTCTAAGCTAACCATCATTAAGCGACGAGCATAGATTTGCATGCAGCCCTTGTGGATAGCACAACAAAGCTACATGGTTCCTCTACCCCGATCTATAGGCATCTAATGCCATAGCCACAGTTTCTCCTCCCAATTAAGCAGGCCTTGTGGATAGCACAACAAACCTGCCTAAAGTGATTCGAATCCTATGACTATAACGATGGTGGACCACGCGGTAAGTTCTTAACTACTCGCGTTACGGCTTAGAGTTTATCTGAGGGTATATAGATAACTTTTTATCTTGTTCTCTCCTAGGTGATAGTATATAAATATATCGTATATATTTACTAAATACTATAACCTGCTTTGATTCATAATCAAAAGATAAACAATGCATCACATACATGTCATTAGTGTGGTCATGGATAGCACAACGGGTTTGACTGGAGCCAACAGTCAAACGCACATACAATCTAATCATAACATTTACATTAGATATCCTGCAATCACATAGGCAAGAGATCTCCATCTTTTCGCCTTTCTGGTTGCAGCTGTGGATCGTCCTCGCTCCTTCCTCGGTTGCCTCGATCAGATTACAATAAATTCTAGAATTTACAAGTAAATTAAAGAAGGCCTTATGGCGAGTACAAGAGTGAGAGGGAGGTAGAAATACATCGGAGTATGAGAGAGAGAGGTGCGCATACCTCTATTTATTAACAATTAATAAACATCATACATCCACGATCCACACAAACCATTCATCTCATGAATAATAAATTAAGTGCATATCCATGACCACGGTGTGTTTTAAACATTCCACACATGATTCAGCGCATCACATGGCTAAAACAAATGAGTTTTTCAAAATAGATAAGTTTTGGCTTTCAAAAAGCTGGGATCCAATAAAAATTGACATTTGAATTTCGAAAAACTCATTTATTATCTTAACATGCAATTAAATCAAATTTAAAAGCAATAATCACACATCACATGCGCACACACTCCGAATTAATAATTCCAGATTATTCCATGCAAATTAGAACATTTCTAATAATCTAACACTTAGATTAAGCCCCATTAATAATCTAACAATTAGACTATTTAAAGATCAATCTAACTCTTAGATTAATCCACCAAAGTTAATTAAAAATTTAACACTTAAATTAATAATCAACCAATTAATTATTAACTACTAATCTAACATTTAGATCAGTTAATTAATGTTAATTAGTAATTTAACACTTAAATTAATAATTAACACTAATTAATTAATAACTATAATCTAACAATTAGATTAGAAGATTAAAGTTAATCATTATTTTAACCCTTAAGTCAATAACTAACAATTAATCATTAAATACAACTAATTTAATACTTAAATTAATAATTTAAGTCAATTATTAATTTAATAATTAAATTAACAACTAACTTAAATAATTAAATAACAATTAGATGTATAAATAATTAATAATCTAACAATTAGATTAAAAATTATTAATTACTAATTTTAACTCTTAAAATTAGATAAACTGAGGTCAATAATTAATTTAACACTTAAACTAACATTAACCTCAATTAAACCACAAATTACTGTTAATTAATAAATCCTTAATTACTAAATGATTCAAAATCATTAATGCCCAAATAATTAAAATTATTGATAATAATTTAGATCTCAAAACGATTTTGAAATCAAATTAAAATCTAATTAATTTATTAAATGGGCAAATGGGGTTTAAATGGGGTTAATTGGGGAAAAAACATAAGATGGCTCAGCCACAAGGGCTGAGCCAAAGGGCTCGGGCCCTGGCCGAGCCAGGGCTCGGACCAGGCTCCCCATTGGGGACCTGGCTCGGACCAGGTCCGACCGAGCCCTGGACCCGGCCCGGCCGGTCCGACCGGCTCGGGACCGGGTCCAACAGGGCGGTTCGGCCCCCTTCCTCTCTTCCCAGCAGAAACCTTAAACGCAGCATTGGCGGCGGGAAGAAGGGGTTCCAGCGCCGCCGCCGGCCGGTGACCGGCGCCGCCAGCCACCCGCCGGCGTCGCCCCAGCTCCGGAGACACGCCCGGCGCCGGCAGGGCCGCCGGTGGCCCCCCGGTGGGGGTGCAATCCAAGCCCAAACATCCCCCAAAAATCTGGTTTTGCAGGGTTTAGATCCGATTTGGGGCTCGATTTTGTAGCTCTTCGAGGCCACCATGGTGCCGGCTATCATCCCCGGTGTGTAGTGGTGACTATTACTAAGAGATCCGGACATCCGGGCCGCCATCCCAACGCTTGGGAATCGTTAACGAAGCCGCCAAAGTACCCCGGTTCATCATCTCATGAAGAACTCCGAAAACCCCAAATAAAATCCGAAAAATCACAGAAAAATAATCAAATTATTTGTGTTCATCTCATGAACACTATTCCGTCATTTTAATCGGATTAAACGCATGGAATAACTCAAGAAAAATCAATTTCGGAAACCGAAACGGGACGAGAAACAGTGGAACCTGGCTCTGATACCACTGTTGGGTTTTCTCGGTTTCTCCGGATCGCTCACGCAGCGGAAAATAAAATTTTTACAGCGATCCGTTTCCCGTTTCGAAGAACTAAAATACGATAATCGGATTATCGAAGTTCTCACTGTGTGCGGATTCGAATCCGCAGCCGTTCGGTTCCGTTGGTGTGACACCGCAAGCCGCGCAAGCGCCCGGCCTCTAGCGAAGTCCACGCGATCCTCCCCGCGACGGATATCCTCGAGTTCGTCGTTCTTCGCAGCCCGCGAAGCCTCCGCTGGTCGCCGCAATGATCGCCGCAGTGCGCGGACGATTTCCCGTCGAACGGGATTCGGAGAAGCGGCGGGGCAGATCTGGATCTGCCTGGACGCCAGAGGGAGACAGAAACTGAGGAGGGGCGGCTAGGGTTAGCAGCAGCTTGTCCTGCTCAGCCCGTTCGCTATGTTTTATACTAACCGCGCGGTTTTTCACAAAAAACCCCCGGTTTGTATAAAACCCACTTATTTATCCATCGCCTTGAGAATCATTTGCGTGTGACCCTCTAGGCCCAAGTACCAGTCCAGTTAATGGCCCAGTAAGCCCAGTGACTCCTCACTGGCTTTATTAATTAATTAATAACCCTTTATTAATCAATTAATCAATCGAATTGATGTCGCACATCGAATTCGACCGGGCCTCTGATCACGTTGGGTGCCAAGCAACACCGCGTGAACCCGGAAGGTATTTGGGGTTAAGTAACCCACTCTTGGAACCTTTCCGTCGACAGTTACCGCGTGGATATAATCGATTGATCGCTGTGTCGGGATCCGATCCTAAAAATGCAGCTGAATAAAAAAAAAATTTCGGGATCGGATCTATCCGGTTTCGATCCTAGAAATAAAATCGGAGTAAATCGAATTTACCTTGCGCGGATTCGAATCCGCGTCCGTTTTCCGGTTCCGCCGGAGCGATGCCGCAAGTCGCGCAGATGCCCGACCTTTAGCGGTATCCACGCGGTTCTCCTCGCGATGGATCGTCCTCGCTTCCTCGCTCGCTCTGGCGTTCGTAGATCCCGTCTGGCTGCGCGTAATACGCCGCGACATGTGGATTCGGAATCCCCGTCGAACGGAAGGTGGAGCAGTTGGGAACCGCACGCCCAGAAGAGAGAGAAAGGGAGAAAGAACGAATGACGGCTAGGTCAGGGTTGCTGGCCCCGGACGTAGAATCCGTTCTTTTATAATAAGTCAGTTTGCGGTTTTTCATAAAAACCCAGACTTATCCGAAATCCTGTCGGATTATCCATCGACTTGAAAACCATTTGCGTGTGACCCTCTAAGCCCAAATACCAGTCCAGTTAACAGCCCATTAAGTCTAGTAACCCTTTACTGACCCACTGAATTAATTAATATCCTTATATTCAATTAATCAGCTGAATTTAATGCCCCACAATAAATTTCGACGGACTGCCGATCACGTTGGATGCCAAGCAACATCGCGTGATCCTAGATGACACTGGGGTTATCGCAACCCTCTATTGGAACCTTTCTGTCATCGGTTAGCGCACGGATATAATCCTTCATCCGTGCAATGTTCCCGAATCGACCTAGGGCATGGTTTACTGTTAAACCCTATTTGGTCGATTCACTTGAATCAGATGCCGCTAATCTGAATCCGATAACTCCTTATCGATTACAGAGTCCGCCCTGGCCAGGGACTTTAAGCGCGTCATTCCCGGAATATTCTCTCTCAAACTACCAAGAGCGGATGATCCCATATTGAACACACAATTACCTTCTAAGGCATTTCTCTGAACCCGATCGCTTGACTTATTGATAACCTATGGTTAGGGATTCGTTCGTCAAGGTCAAAGCTCAGAAACCTACCAACAAGATATCTTTGGAGTCTCAGGTCCAAGGATCATCCACGCAACCGTGACAAATGAATCGAGCTGGTTAATAGTGAGGTGATTACCATCCAGCGATTCATAGTCGGATCAGTTCAGTGAACTCATTCACCAATGAGCACCTCTAGGTTCAGCATAGTGTCTCCACACAAGTGACTTATGGGATCAGTCACCCTCATCATATGAGCTGAAGTAACCTATACTAGTCTATCCATATGTTCGATGTCCTATCTCAAAGATCCTATGACTATGAACAATTAAGAACATGTGTTTATAAGTCTTCGGTCCCGTAATTATGATCTCATCATAATCCGAAGACTGTTGCACATGTTCATGGACTTTATCGTGATATGATAAACACAGATCGAATTAATTACACACAATGGATTATTGCCATTTATTAATAATCTAAATAAGTACATAGTATCGGATTGACTTTGAGACTATCTAATACTAACAATCACCACACGCCGCCACTCACCAAGAAGTCCACACCTGAAACCGTAGGGAGTGAGCCACACCAGAATTGGGCTCAGTAGTGATCATCCGATCCCCGCCTCCCACACACACACACACAAGCGCAGCAATACGGAAATGAAGGCAAGTTAATTAAAGCAATAAACACAGTTCCTAAATTCCGATATGAGACATATGTATCCGTAATGCAACATGCACAGTTCTAAGCAATTCAAGTAACCCAACTCAACACCACAGTTCGTAACCAAAGATCCGGCTAAACACTCAAACCACACTGCCGACCGCATACAAACGTCGCCTCACAACACCACCAACACCCACGCCTGTCCACCCCTACGATGTTCCGGGCATCGTAGGGTGAGGCAGTGAGTCAAACTAGGACTAACTGGGACTAGTGAACTACCACCGCCCAGTTACGTGTGCACACAAGCAGTCTAGACCATTGTCCTATCGACTAGACTTCCCTCAACGCCAGGCCTCGATGCTTCAAGAGGGCCCTGAGGACCGACGAAACTCCCTCAACCCGAAGCTACAGGGACTACCCGTAACCCTAACCTCCCGGGTCACATCAGGCCAAAGGGCGAAGAGTACCACTCGTAACCTCGACATCTCAGGTTACATCAGGCCCAGTGGCGAAAGGGTAAACTTCAGCAGCACCACACTCGGCTCCACAGTAAGAAACACACCAAAAACTGCCACGACAAACTGGGAAAACACCGACCCGCTGGGACCAAACAACAACCCATCGGATAGCGCGCTGGCTACTCCGGCCTAACCGGCTCAAGGTGGTTCTACTTCCACCAACCATAAGTGAAACACTAACCTGTACCCCTTCCACACCGGTACGACAACAATGCCACCTAGACACCGTGTCCTTCCCACACCGACACAAGGTGTCAAATGCAAACCACAATCACATAAGCACATGTACACACAATGTGATTCCGATTATACATAAATCATCGGCCTCGATGTACGATTTCAAACATGTATTTAATGAGGTTCTGTCTTGAATCGCGTCGCCTAAGGCCGACGTCATTTAAGACCCCTAAACTGGTTCATGTGAAAACTGGCCTCGGAAGTTGGCCTAAAACGCGTCGTGCACGGTAGTCATTTTTTAAAAGGCGTCGCTGTTCCTAGTCGCCTAATCATGACAAAAATAGATTCAAGCCTCTGGGTGGTCTGAACTAAAACGCATCGTTCTGGGAAGCCGCCTTTTGAAAGGCGTCATTGTCCCCGAACGCTATTCAAAACAGAACTCTATTCTCACAGAAACCGCTTCCGGGACAAATCTAGCCTAACTGGCGTCGTCCTAACCCGTCACCATTTCAAATGGCATCACCCTAGCCTGATGCCATTTAGAGCCCAAAATCTGGTTTTCTGCAACTTAACCCGAACCTCAAAACGGGGTTTCCTCTCTCCCAAAATCACCCCAAAAATATCCAAAAATAGGAAATGAAGGGGAGAATCCAATTTACCACTTGAAACACACTAAATCCCATTTTATAAAAATGACCATTTTCATTAAAAAGCCCCTTAAACATGCTCATTCTACCCAAATCTCCACACACGTCGCATGCTTCAAGCAAGGAAAACATGGATAAAACAACCAAATCACGTATAAGGATCGTCCCCCTACCGGTCACTTGAACTTCTCCTAGCTTTGTGCCGCCAAACCGCCACACCGCAAACCGCCGCCGGTACCGCCGTGGACGTCGTCACTCCGCTGGGACGTCGGCTGCCGCCCGGAGAATGAAGTGCCGCGGAGAAAGTGGTGGTGGTAGTGGTGAGAGGTAAAGAGGTGTCGGAGTGGTGGAAGAGGAAGAAGGGGAAGGAGAAAGGGAAGGGGAAACTGAGGGATCAGAGAGAGCGAAGAGACAGAGTGAGAAGGAGAGAATGAGAGAAAGGAGGGAAGATTCGGGGTGTAAACTGAAACAGGTTAAAACGTGTCGTCCAGAGCAGGTGACAAGACCGGGCCATATTCTGACAGAATCTCTGAACCGCGTCGTCCATCTAAGACGCCGTTCAGACAACATGACCGGGGTCGTACTCTCGCGACCCGAAACTGGCCCACGTGGCACCGACGTGGCAACTCTAAAACGCATCTTCCTCTCAAGACGTCGTTTGAACCGTGTCTTGCAAGCTCGACGCGATAAAGAACTTATGCCCCAGTCCCTATAAGGGCCTAAACCAAGGGGTCCGGCTCCGAAACCGACCCAATAATTGTACCCGAAACCTCAATCCTTACAATGCAGATATCCGTAGGAGACCGCTTGAGTTCGAGGTTGGGGACCACGTGTTTCTTCGAGTCTCACCTTCTAAGGGTGTGATGAGATTCGGGAAGCGAGGTAAGCTGAGTCCGCGATATATTTGGCATTTTCCTATTCTTGCTCGAATTGGGGAAATGGTGTATCAGCTAGCCTTACCACCCAGTCTTGTAGGAGTGCACGATGTGTACCATGTTTCTTTGCTAAGGAAGTATGTTCAGGATCCATCTCATGTCTTGGACTTTTCGGAGTTGGAGGTCGTTGAGGACTTGTCCTTTCTGGAATTTCCAGTGTGTATTGAGGATCGCACGGAGCAGGTCCTTCGGAACAAGGTTGTTCCTCTGGTTAAGGTAATTTGGCAGCATCGCTTCGGAGGCGAGGCGACCTGGGAGCGAGAAGATGCGATGCGAGATCAGTTTTCCTACCTTTTATTGTAAGTTCTCCTTTTTACCTATGCAATCTTATTAGTGCTAGTTTTGTTGCGGTAATTTCGGGGACAAAATTCTTTTAAGGGGGGGAGAATGTTAAGATTGAGGTTTCGGGTCCAATTATTGGGTCAGTTTGGGTGTCGGACCCCTTGGTTTGGGTCCTTGTGGGGTTGGGGCATAGGTTCTTTAGCTCGACACGGTTCAAACAGCGTCCAGTTGGTGGGACGCATTTTAGAGTATGCCACGTGGGTGCCACATGGGCGCCACGTGGGCCAGTTTCGGGCCACGAGAGTACGGCCCCGGTCGCGTCGTATGAATGGCATCTGTATTGGGCGACGCGTTTTAGCTAGTTTCGGTTTAATTCCGTGAACCCCCCTCCTTTCCCTCATTTCTCTCATCTTCCTCTCTCTCCTCCCTCTCTCCGATCCCTTCGCTCTCCCTTCCCCTTCTCCTTCCTTTCCTCTCCCTCTACTCCATCAACCCCCCCCCCCCCCCCCCAACTTCCACCACTACCACCACCATTTCCTCCGCGGCGTATTGCTCTTTGTACGGCGGTCGACGTTCCGATGGAGTAACGGCGTCTATGGCGGTACCGACGGCGGTTTGTGGCATGGCGGTTCGGCGGCTTGGAACTCGGAGGAGTTCAAGTAACCGATAGGGTGACGATCTCCGTTGTGTTTTGAATAAAATCATGTTTTTCCCGCTTTGGAGCATGTTTAGGAGATTTTTGGGGTGAAAATGGTCACTTTATAAATTAGGAAATGGTAGGTTTTAACGGGTATTTGGATTCCCCTCCTCTTTCCCCATTTTTGTACTTTTTTATGCAATTTGGGGGAAGAAATTCCACTTTTAGTACTCGGGAAGGCTGGGGGAACCTGTTTGTGAATGCTGAATGGCGTCTTGCGACAACAACGCCATTCTAAATGGCGGCTACCTCCCAAGACGCGATTTAACTCAGTTCATCCCGAGCCCTGATTCTGTTTCTGTCATGAATGGCGACCAAGGACAGCGACGCCTTTTAAAAGGTGACTATCTTGCACGACGCGATTTAGGCCATCTTCTGAGGCCAGATTTTACATGAACCCGTTTAGGAGTCTTGAATGACGTCGGCCACAAGCGACGCGATTCAAGACAGAACTTCATTAATCCATGTAATTAACACATGTTTACATTATTATATAGTTTGGTTAAAATGCATGCTTAAAACCATACTTCGAAGTCGAGGATTTCTATGTGATCGGATTGCACTGTGACGTGTTTTGTGCAATCGTGGACCTAGAGTGACAGTTGTTAGCGCTTAGGCATCCTGTGTCGGTGTGGGAGTGACATGGCGCCGGTGTGGGAGTGGTCGGGTGACGCCTAGAGAGAGGGTCACCTGGTGTATCCCGGGATATAGCTAGTACCGGTGTGGGAATGGTACATTCGGAGTGTCGCTCGTGCTGGGGGAAGCAAAACCACGTAGAGCCGGTCAGGCCAGAGTAGCCAGCGCGCTATCCGAGGGGTTACTGTTTGGTCTCAACGGATCGGTGTTTTCCGCGTTCGGCCGTGTGACTTGTGTGTTTAGCCGAGATGCTGGTTATGGACTCCGTGGTGGAGTGGTTTCAGAGTTGTGTATGTTACATTTATGAATACATGCGCTTTATATCGAAATTTAAGAATCTTTGGGAGTTGTGTTTACTGGTTTATTTAAATTGCCTATATTCGTGTTGTTGCTCTTGTAGGTGCATGAGTAGGTGGTGGGGATCGAAGTATCCCTACTGAGTCTATTTTGATGAGACTCACCCCCTGCGGTTTTCAGGTGAGGGTTCCATTCAGGCATAGCATGGAGGGTTTTGTCTCAGGTTGCGCACCAGCAACCATCGTTCCGGAGTATGCCTTGATGTAGTTGTTATTTTCCTTTCAGGCCTGTACGCTTAATTACTTCTTTTCAGTTAGAATATGTAATTATTTGCTGAGTCAAGTTGAATTGTAATAATTTTTAATTCCTGCACCTCCTTTACAATTCAATGTGATGTGGATATTTAGCTTAGTTTATCATTTATTTCCCAGACTTATCGAGATCCTGGTTTGGCTCCAAATTTTAATGATTCGGTACCCATTTAGTAATCGGAACTCCGATTATAGGGTGGCGGGTCGTTACACTGTGTATCTCTCCCTCTCTCATATTCCATTGTATCTCTATCTCCCTCCTTGATGTACTCGCCATAAGACTTCTTTTAAAGTATCATGTAAATTATAAATTTATAATGTATTTTGATCGAGGTGACTGAGCGTGGAGCGAGGATGAATCACAGCTGCAATCAAGAAGGAAATGAAGGAGTTCATTCAGCCTATGAGTTTATAGATTCATAATATAATTGTTATATTGTATATATGTGTGTGTTTGACAGTCTGGTTCAAGTCAAACCACAGTGCTATCTATGACCACACCATGACATGTATGCGATGTGTGTATTTTTCTTTTGATTACGAATCGAATTACCTTGGTTGTTAGTATATATAATATATGTGATATATTTAAATACTATCGCCTAGGATGAGACCAAAACAAACAAAATAAAACCTTCGTTATAAAGTCTAAGCCGTAGCACAAGTCATTAAGAATGCACCGCGTGGCTCTCCATCAATATAATTTTTAGAACTTAATTCATGCCATCATCTGATGAGAGGACTATTAACTATGGCATTAGATGCCTTGAGATTGGAGTAGAGGAATGATGTAGCTATCCTCATGTTTACCCGAGTGCTATATTTCTACTCTACTCTATCACGTATTGATGGTAAAGTTTAGACCGAGTATAATGGTCTACTATGTTTACTCGGGACCATTAATAACCTGGGAGTTGAAACATGATCGGATATTGCACGGAGTTGAAATTACCATGAGATGGTTGCTCTGAGATAGCAATATGATACTATATGTTTACCCGAAGTCATATTGTGATACTTGGAGTTCTGATCCCTACTAGGAAACAGTCGGCATCTCCCGTTCTTTATATCTGAAGGTTATACAGTCCGATGAAAATTAGTGGGAGTAAAACTTCATTATAAAGTCCAAATCTTGTTTTTCAAATTAATAATTGAATTTCTGTTAAATGAAATTTATTATCTTATGTAGGCTAAGATGTCGCACCATAACCCGTTGCGTGGCATACTGGATGCCAATCGTTTGACAAGCCCAAACTACTCAGGCTGGCTTAGGAACTTGAAGATTTTCCTCAGGTCTGAGCAAATTGCTTATGTCCTAGATGAAGAACCTCCTACTGAACCAACATTAGATGCCCCGGAGGAGGACATGCTGACAAATGAGAAATGGAAAGAAGATTCCACCATGGCCCAATACTACATGCTAGCTTCTATGAGTAATAAGTTGCAGAGGCAGCATGGAAAGATGGATGCTAGAGCTATCATGCTTCATTTGAAGAAGCTATTTGGTGAGCATAGCAAAATCGAAAGATTTGAGATATCTAAGAATATGTTGAAGACTCAGATGGCTGAGAGATCTTCAGTAAAGACTCATATGTTGAAGATGATTGAATGGGTGGAAAGGCTGGATGCTCTTGGGGTCCCACTTCCCAAGGAGATGCATATAAACCTTGTGTTGTCTTCACTTCTACAATCATATGCTCAGGTCATAGTTAACTTTAACATGAACAAAATCCAAACAACTTTGGCTGAATTTCTGAATATGCTGAAGACTGCAGAGGGGAACCTTGTGAAGGAAAAACCCCAAGTCCTCATGGT
This sequence comes from Zantedeschia hybrid cultivar, assembly GCA_030544215.1. Lineage (NCBI taxonomy): Eukaryota > Viridiplantae > Streptophyta > Magnoliopsida > Alismatales > Araceae > Zantedeschia > Zantedeschia hybrid cultivar. Next base: position 27,561,503 of record JARZZO010000003.1, on the reverse strand, counting down.
TGGTAAGACTAGCCGAAAAAGATTGGCAGCCTTTAGGAAAGGTAAAAGTAAGAATCAGAATAAGCCGAAAGTTGTCAAGAAGGACAAGGGCAAGAGTGCTGAGAAGGGTGAATGCTTCTACTGTCATCAAAAGGGCCATTGGAAGAGGAATTACAAAGAATATTTTAAGGACAAGGCTCAAGGAACTGTGAAGCAGCATGACGCTTCAGGTATCTATATGATAGATGTAAACTTATCAATTAGAGATTATACATCATGGGTATTAGATATTGGATGTGTTTCTCATATCTACAATTTTGTATAGGCACTGACAAGAAGGCGTAAGCTAAGGATCGACGAGGTGGAGCTGAGGCTAAGTAACGGCGCAAAAGTTGTGATGATCGCTGTAGGCATAGTGAAGCTCAAGCTACCATCCGGAGGCACTTTTTCATTAGATGAATGCTATTATGTACCTAGCACAATAAGAAATATTATTTCTATTTTATGTTTAGACAGAATTGGGTACACTTTATCTGTCGGAAACAATTGTTGTTCAATTTATTTTAGAAATAAATTAATAGTTTCTGCTTCCTTATCCAATGGATTGTACTTATTGAATGTATCTAACGATAATTTTCATATCGGTTCTTTAATTAAAAGAAATAAGTATGAAGTGAACAAAGTCTACCTATGGCATTGTAGGCTTGGCCACATTGGTGAGAACAGACTCCAAAGATTGCATAAAAATAGATACTTAGATCCATTTGATTATGAATCATATGTAACCTGTGAATCGTGTTTGATGGGTAAAATGGCTAAATCTCTATTTACTAAAACTAGAGAACAAGCCAAGCACGTATTGGAATTAATACATTCTGATGTATGTGGTCCTATATCAACTCAAGCCATTGGTGGTTTCTCTTATTTCATTACGTTCACTGATGATTTCTCAAAGTATGGTTTCGTATACTTATTGAAATATAAATCAGAAGCTTTTGAGAAATTCAAAAAATTTAAGAATGAAGTAGAAAAACAAACTGGAAAGAGCATCAAAGCCATCCGATCTAATTGTAGTGGGGAATACTTGAGTATAGAGCTCACGAAATACTTAAAGAATAATGGTATCCTTTCTCAGCTTACACCTCTTTATACACCTCAAATGAATGGTGTATTAGAAAGGAGGAATCACACATTAATGAAAATGGTACGATCAATGATGAGTATGTCCAAATTACCAGTGTCTTTATAGATATATGCACTTAGCTCGGCTATGTATATCCTGAACAAGGTACCCAACAAATATGTTGCATCCACTCTATATGAGATATAGAATGGAAGAAAATCAGACCTTAAATATGTTAAAGTCTAGGGATGTCCTACTCATGTTAAGAAACATGATATAGATAAGCTGGAGTCCAGAACTGACAATTGCAGATTTGTAGGATATTCGAAGGAAACCTACGGATATTACTTTTATCATCCTAGCGAATAAAAGGTGTTTGTAGCCAGGAGAGCTATTTTTCTGGAAGAAGATTATATTCTCCAGAAGGACAATGGGAGTAAAGTAACTCTAGAAGAAATTTCAGACCCACAAACTATCAATGGTTCATCAAATGAACTGTCAGTTTTTGAACCTGTTCAAGAAGGTACACAAGAACTTCATAGGCCTGAAAGAGTACCTAAACCACCTGAAAGATATGTAGGACATCAATTTGGATGGTTCTAAGATACTCTATGATGAGGATGATGATCCGAAGACTTACCACGAGGCCATTGAAAGTCCAGAGGCCGAAAAATGGCGAGTAGCCATGAATTCTAAAATTCAGTCCATGTACATCAATCAAGTTTGAAACTTGGTTGACTTGCCCAAGGGTATAGTACCCATCGGTTGCAAATAGATATGTAAAAGAAAGATCAGTGTAGATAGACGAATTGAGACTTATAAGGCAAGATTAGTGGCGAAGGAATATCGTCAAAAGCAAGGTATTGACTATGATGAGACCTTCTCGCCCATTGCCATGATTAAGTCTATCATAATTTTTTCTCGCTATTACAATATACCATGATTATGAAATCTGACAGATAGATGTGAAGACGGCCTTCCTCAATGAAAACCTTGAGGAAGAGGTGTATATAATGCAACCAAAGGGCTTCACGTCAAAGGAATCTCCAGATATGATATGCAAGTTGCAAAGGTCCAGTTATAAACTGAAGCAAGCTTTCCGAAGTTGGAACATAAAGTTTGACTAGGCGATCAAATCTTATGACTTCACTAAGAATAAAGATGAGCCTTATGTGTACAAGAAAGATAGTGGAAGTGCAATCAAAGTTCTAGTCCTTTACGTTGACGACATTCTACTCATTGAGAATGATGTAGGGATGATGTCATCAGTAAATGTTTGGTTGTCTAAGAACTTCTCCATGAAGGATTTGAGAGAAGCATCTTACATATTGGGAATATGGATCTATAGAGATAGATTAAAGAAGATGCTTGCTTTGACCCAATCTATATATATAGAAATTATTGTCAAAAGGTTTGGCATGAAAAATTCTAAGAGAGGTCTTTATATTGATGATACATAGAATTTATCTCTTTAAAGGTCAGTCTCCTAAGACTCCTAAGGAGAGGGCAATGATGGATAATGTTCCCTATGCATCAGCCATAGGTTCCATCATGTATGCCATGATATGTACTAGACCTGATGTTACATATACTCTAAGTGTTATGAGCAGACATTAGGTGATGAACACTAGAAGGCTATAAAATGTATCCTTAAGTACTTAAGAAGAACTAAAGATATATTTCTAGTCTATAGAGGAGGAGACTTGAAGCTGCAAGGATACACTGATCGAGTTTTCAGTCTGATCCGGACGACATCAAGTCAAGGTCAAGATTTGTCTTTACACTTAACGGGGGAGCAGTGAGCTGGAAAAGTTCCAAGTAAGGAGCCACTGATGATTCGATAACAGAGGCTGAGTACACTGCTGCTGCTAAAGTCGCCAAGCAGTCTGGATGAAGAAATGCATCGACGATCTTGGTGTGGTGCATAACATCTCTGGTCCCGTCCCACTGCTGTGTGACAACAATGGGGTGATTGCTCAAGCGAAAGAGTCGAGGTCTCATCAGAAGTCAAAACACATTCTGTGGCGCTTTCACCTGATCAGGGAAATTATAGTTCGAAGAGATATCATGGTGGAAAGGGTTCCTTCAGCCGACAACATAGCAGATCCATGGACGAAGCCATTGTCTCAAAATGTATTTGAGCGTCACTTAGAGAATATAGATATTCTATATAAGAGTGATTGGCTTTAGTCCAAGTGGGATATTGTTATTATTAGATGGCCTACAAGCCAATCTGATACTTTATAATATTCAATTTATTAATATAATGGCATAACATTGTGTAATTAAATCGATCTTTGTTTATCGTATCATGATGAAGTCCATGAACATGTACAATGGTCTTCGGATTATGATGAAATCATAATTACAGGACCGAAGACTTATAAACACATGTTCTTAATTGTTCTTAGTCGGAGGATGTTCAAAAATGACATCAAACATTCGGATAGACTAGTACAAGTTTCTTCAGCTCATGTGATGAGCGTGACTGATCTTATAAGTCAATTGTGTGGAGACACTATGCTGAACTTGTAGGTGCTCATTGGTGAATGAATTCATTGAACTGATCCGACTATGAATCGCTAGATGGTATCTACCTAACTGTTAACCAGCTTGATTCTTTTGTTACGGTTGCGTGGATGATCCTTGGACCTGAGACATCAAAGATACCTTGTTGGTAAGTCTCTGAACTTTGACTTTCATTAATGAATCGCTAACCATGGGTTATCTATAAGTCAAGTGATCGGGTTCAGGGAGATGCCCTTGAAGGTAATTGTGTGATCACTACGGAATCATCTGCTCTTAGTAATAGCAGAGAGAATGTTCCAGAAATGATGCGCTTAAGTCCTTGGCCAGGGCGGACTCTGTATCAGATAAAGAGTTATCTGATATAGATTAGCGACATCTGATTCGATTGAATCAACTTGCTAGGGTTTAACAGTAAACCATACCCTAGGTCGATTTAAGAACATTGCATGGATGAATAATTATATCCGTGCGGTAACAGATGACAGAAAGATTCCCATAGTGGGTTGCATAAATCTCAATGCCTTCTGGGATCACGCGGTGTAACTTGGCATCCAACGCGATCGGAAGTCCATCCGAATTTACTATGGGACATTAAGTTCGGCTAATTAATTAATATGAGGATATTAATTAATTCAGTGGGTCCGTAAAGAGTTACTCAACTTAATGGGCCATTAACTAAACTGTTATTTGGGCCTAGGTATCGAATAAGTGTGGGTTTTTCTGAAAAATCGCAAAGCCACTTATTAGAAAAGAACCGCTTCGCGCACTGGGGCTAGCAACCCGGAGCAGACCTAGCCGCCCCCCTCTCTCTCCTCTCTCTCTCTTGGGCGCCCCCTCCAGAGGTCGCCCCCCGGAGGCTCCGCTCTGACTCCCGCCTGCTCTGCATCCCGTCCAACGAAAATTATGATACCGCATGTCGTGGAGGATTACGCGTAGCTAGACAGGATCTGCGAATGCTACACTGAGTGTGGAAGTGAGGAGGATCCATTGAGAGGAAGGCCGCGTGGATACCGCTAGAGGCCGGGCACCTGCGCAGCTTGCGGCATCACACCGACGGAACCGGACGAACGTGGATTCAATCCGCACAAGGTAAAATATGATTTTACTATTTGTCTTTGTATCCGAAATGACATAGATCCGAAAAATTTATTTTCCACTACGTATGTTCAGATCTGACACAGCGAACCCAACAGCCCGCACCTATGATCGTGAGATTGATCATGTACACATCATGTGTGCCGATTTATAAGTAATCAATGTCCAAGAGTGATTACTCTCCAATCGGGAATGGTTTAAGGTATGTGTCCATATATAGTTAAACTCATATTCGAGATCCATCTCGAATTGACTTTACAACCACATATCCTAGGGACAACATAAAACAATACACATATTACAAATTTATGCTCTATTTATCACTTTATAATATTGAACAAGATTGTACATCATATTGGGCCTACCCGGCTCAGAATTGGCTCGTAGGACACCCAAATACTAACAATCTTCCACTTGTACTACAGCCAATTGCTCACAGTCTTGAGGCCCATCTTATTCCGATGACGCTCAAACATAATATGTGACAAAGACTTAGTTAATGGATCTGCAATATTATCTTCTGATGGTACACATTCTATCACCACATCTCCCCGTTCTGTAATCTCCCGAATTAGGTGGAAGCGTTTCAGAATATGCTTCGACCTCTGGTGATGTAAGGATTGAGATTTCAGATCCAGTTATTGGGTCAGTTTCAGTATCATACCCCTTGGTTTGGATCCTTGTGGGTTAGTTTCGGGCCGAGAGAGTACGACTCCGGTCTTGTCGTCTAAACGGCGTCAGTATTGGGCGGCGTGTTTTAGCTAGTTTCGGTTTAACCTCGCGAACCCTCCCTCATTTCTCTCATCTTCTTCTCTCTCCTCCCTCTCTCCGATCCCTTCGCTCTCCCTTCTCCTTCTCCTTCCTTTCCTCTCACTCCACTCCATCAACCCCTCCCTAACTTCCACAACTACCACCACCATTTCCTCCGCGGCGTATTGCTCTCCGGACGGCGGCCGACGTCTCAGTGGAGTAACGGTGTCCACGGCGGTACCGGCGGCGGCTTGTGTCATGGCGGTTCGGCAGTTTGGAGCTCGGAAGAGTTCAAGTAACCGGTAGGGTGACGATATCCATTGTGTTTTGATTAAAACCATATTTTTTTCCCGCTTTGAAGCATGTTTAGGGGATCTTCGAGGTGAAAATGGTCACTTTATAAATTGGGGAAAGGTAGGTTTTAACGGGTATTTGGATTCCCCTCCTCCTTCCCCATTTTAGTACGTTTTTATGCGAATTAAGGGTAGAATTTTCACTTTTTGTACTAGGAAGGCTGGGGGAACCTGTTTGCGAATGCTAAATGGCATCTTGGGACAGCAACGCCATTTTGAATGGCGGCTGCCTACGCTTAATTACTTCTTTTCAGTTGGAATATGTAATTATTTGCTGAGTCAAGTTGAATTGCAATAATTTTTAATTCCTACACTTCCTTTACAATTCAATGTGATGTGGATGTTTAGCTTAGTTTATCATTTATTTCCCAGACTTATCGAGATCTTGGTTTGGCTCCAAATTTTAATGATTCAGTACCCATTTAGTAATCGGATCCCCGATTATAGGGTGGCGGGTCGTTACAGGTGAGACCTAAGTTCCTTCACCTAGGCGATGGCCCCGTTATTATCACATAATAATGGGATGGGAGTTGATATACTGAGAACTATGTCTAGTTCTAAAATAAATTTCTTCATCCAGACAGCCTCCTTGGTAGCTTTAGTCGCAAGTATATACTCTGCTTCTGTCGTTGAATTTACAGTTGTCTCCTGTTTGAAACTCCTCCAACTAATTACCCCTTCGTTTAGTATGAATGCAAATCCAGACATGGATTTGCTATCATCAAGATCTGACTGGAAACTAGAATCTGTATATGCTTTCAGTTGCAAGTCCTCTTCTCCTCCATATAGCAAGAAAAGATCCTTAGTCCTCCTCAGGTACTTAAGAATGCATTTCATTGCTTTCCAGTGCTCCTTGCCTGGATCACTTTGATATCTACTGGCAATGCTCAAAGCATTAGCCACATCAGGACAAGTACATAGCATGACATACATGATCGACCCTGTCGTTGAGGCATAAGGTACTTGACTCTTGTGTGCTTCTTCCTTAGGTGTTTAAGGGCCATGTCCTTAGATGAGTAAATTCCATGTCTCATAAAAATGAGACCTCTTTTGAAAATTTTCTATTGGAATCTCCTTAGTATAATATCTATCTACATGGATTGGGACAATCCTAGCATCTTTTTTTATCTATCACAATAGATCCTTATGCCGAGCACATAGGATATTTCTCCCAAATCTTTTATGGAGAAGGTCTTCGAGTAAGATGTCATTAACATAGAGGACCAAGAAGGTCACTGAGCTCCCACTGGCCTTCTTGTAAACACAGGTTTTGTCTTCATTCCAAATGAAGTCAAAAGATTTGATAGCCTCATTAAATCTTAAATTCCAACTTCGAGATGCCTGTTTCAATCCATAAATGAATTTATGAAGCTTGCATACCTTATTAGGATGTTGCTTAGATGTGAATACATTTGGCTATACCATGTACACCTCTTCTGACAGGTTTCCATTAAGGAAGGCTGTCTTCACATCCATCTGCCAGATCTCATAATCCAAATATGTTGCAATGGCAAAGAGGATTCTGATGACTTTATCATTGCCACTGGTGAAAAATTTTCGTCATAGTCAATTCTTTGTCTTTAACGATACCCGTTTGCCACCAGTCAAGCCTTATAAGTGTCAATTTGTCCATATGTTCTGATCTTCCTTTTGAAGATCCATTTGCAGCCGATATGAACTTTCCCTTCGGGTATATCAACCAAGTTCCAAACTTGCTTGATATACATGGATTAGATTTTCGAATCCATAGCCTCTTTACATTTCTCAGAGTCAGAATTACGAATTGCCTCCTGATGGGACTGAGGATCATCATCCTCATTTATTTATATCTTAGACGAACTGTCAGAAACATGTCCATCATAGTTCTCAGGTTCTCTAGGCACCCTACCAGATCTTCGTAATGTTTGTGTTTCAGGGTGAGCAAGTTCCAAACGTGGTGTCTTATCTAATGAGACTGTGTCTCCAGTTTGTAGTTCATAGACCTCGTCCAGTTCTATCTGGCTCCTACTATTTTTCTGGAAGAGATAATACTTCTCCAGGAATATAGCTCTTTTAGCCACTAAGACTCTTCGCTCAGAGGGGTGATAGAAATAATATCCAAAAGACTATTTTGGATATCTCACAAACCTACACTTGTATGTTCTCGACTCTAGTTTATCTGCCTCATTCCTTTTCATATGGGCAAGATACCCCCAAACTTTAATGTGATTAAAGTTTCCTCCCTTCCATCTCTCATATGGTATGGTAGGAATTGACTTACTTGAAACCCTATTCATTAAGTAGGTTGTTGTCTCTAAGGCATAACATTATAGAGACAAAGGTTATCTTGATAAGGACATCATGGAACAAACCATGTCTAACAAGATTCTATTTCTCCTTTCGGATACACCATTATGTTAAGGTGTATACGGTGGGGTCCATTGAGAAATTATTTTGTTATCCTTCAGGTAAGAAGTGAATTCATAACTTAAGTACTCACCTCCTTGATCTAATCGAAGAGTTTTGATATCCTTACCAGTCTGCTTCTCTACTTCATTCTTATATTCCTTAAATTTCTCAAAAACTTCTGATTTATTTCTCATCAAATATATATACCCATACCTAGAGAAGTCATCAATAAAAGAGATGAAGTAAAGATATCCTCCTTTAGCTTCTGTAAACATGGGTCCACATACATCTGTGTGTATGAGTTCAAGAAGGTTAGCAGCCCTCTCACCATATCCACTAAAAGGAGTTTTGGTCATTTTCTCCATGAGACATGACTCATAGATATCAAATGATTTGAATTCAAATGAATTCAAATATCCATTTGAACATTGGTGAGAAATCATCTTCTCACCCATATGACTAAGCATGCAATGCCAAAGATATGCAAGATTCACTTCTTTTGTCTTATCACTGAAAATCTGCATAATATCAGTACATGTATCTAATACATATAATCCATTTAACAAATACCTATTAGCAATGATCAAACCATCATTAATGATAGAGTACCTAGTACTAGATATAGTTAATGAGTAATCAACATTGTTCAAGGAGGAAATAGATATAATGTTTCTGATAATTTCTGGAACAAACTCACACTCTTTTAATTTCAAAATTATCCCTGAAGGTAAACTAAGGCGAGCAGTCCCCACAGCTTTAGCAGCAACTAAAGCTCCATTGCCTATCCTCAGTTTGATATCTTTCTTGCCAAGTCTTCTCTTATTTGTCAGCACCTGCAAAGAATTGCAGACAGGAGATGTACATCCGGTATCTAATACCCATGATGTGGATTGTTAGGTTTTCTCGGTTTCTCCGGATCGCTCACGCAGCGGAAAAACAAAATATTTACAGCGATCCGTTCCCGTTTCGAAATCTAAAATACGATAATCGGATTATCGAAGTTCTCACCGTGTGCGGATTCGAATCCGCAACCGTTTGGTTCCGTCGGTGCGACACCGCAAGCCGCGCAAACGCCTGGCCTCTAGCGAAGTCCATGCGATCCTCCTTGCGACGGATATCCTCGAGTTCCTCGTTCTTCGCAGCCCACGAAGCCTTCGCTGGTCGCCGCAATGATCGCCGCAACGCGCGGGCGATTTCCCGTCGAACGGGATTCGGAGAAGTGGCGGAGCAGATCTGGATCTGCCTGGACGTCAGAGAAGGACAGAAACAGAGGAGGGGCAGCTAGGGTTAGCAGCAGCTTGGCCTGCTCAGCCCGTTCGCTATGTTTTATACTAACCGCGCGGTTTTTCATAAAAACCCCCGGTTTATATAAAACCCACTTATTTATCCATCGCCTTGAGAATCATTTGTGTGTGACCCTCTAGGCCCAAGTACCAGTCCAGTTAATGGCCCAACAAGCCCAGTGACTCCTCACTAGCTTTATTAATCAATTAATAACCCTTTATTAATTAATTAATCAATCAAATTGATGTCGCACATCGAATTCGACCGGGCCTCCGATCACGTTGGGTGCCAAGCAACACCGCGTGAACCCGGAAGGTATTTGGGGTTAAGTAACCCACTCTTGGAACCTTTCCGCCGACAGTTACCGCGTGGATATAATCCTTCATTCGTACAATGCTCTCGAGTCAACTCAGGGTATGGCGAGCTGTCAAACCCTAACCGGTCGACTCACTTGGATTGGATGCCGCTGATGAATATCGGAAAACTCCTTTCCCGATATTATCGTCCGCCCTGGCCAGGGACTTTCGCGCATTCTTCCTAGAGCATTCTCTCTCTAAGTACCGAGAGCGAATGATTCCTTATTGACACACAATTCCCTTCGACGGTATTCCGCTGTACCCAATTCTTCGTGTATTAGAATCCCGTGGCTAGAGATTCGCAAACCAAGGTCAAAGCACAGAAGTCCACCGACAAGGTGTCCTTGGTGTCTCAGGTCCGAGGACCATACACGCAACTGCGACAATAGAATCAAGCTGGTTGACAGTGAGGTACAATACCATCCAGCGATTCAGTCGGATCAGTTCCGTGAACTCATTCTTCAATGAACACCTACATATTCGCCTTAGTGTCTCCACACAAGTGACTTATGAGATCAGTCACCCTCATCATATGAGCAGGAGTAATCTGTACTAGTCTAACCGGATATCCGATGTCCTTCTCGGATATCCTCCGACTAGGAACGATTAAGAATATGTGTTTAAGTGATCAGTCTCATTAGTATGATCTCATCATAATCTGATCACTATAGCACATATTCACGGACTTCATTATGAAACGTTAATTAATGCGATTTACACATAATGAATATTATGCCATTATATTAATAAAATGAACGAGATTTACATAGTCAGATTGGCTTGTAGGCCACCTAAACTAACAATCTCCCACTTGGACTAAAGCCAATCACCTTTATACAATAAGTCTATAGACTCTAGGTGACGTCAAACACAATTTGAGCCAACGGCTTTGTCAGTGGATCTGCTACATGGTCGACGGGTGGAACTCTTTCCACTACTACATCTCCTCTGGATAAGATGAAAGCGCCTCAGAACATCTTTCGATTTCTGATGAGACCACGGCTCTTTCACTTGCGGAATAGTCCCATTGTTGTCGCACAACAGTGGAACATAATCAAGGATACCGGGAACTATGTCAAGGTCGGTGATGAACTTCTTCAACCACACTATTTCCTTGGCGGCTTCAGCTGCAGCGATGTACTCAGCGTAAAGAACTAGAAAAGTGACTGCACTCCAACTGGTCTTCTTGTACACCAAGGCTCATCTTCATTCTTAATGAAGTCATAAGACTTGACAGCCTCGTCAAATCTTATGTTCCAGCTTCGGGAAGCCTACTTCAGTCCATAAATAGACCTCTAAAGCTTGCACACTTTATCTGGAGATTCTTTGGATGTGAAACCTTCTGGTTGTATCATATACACCTCTTCCTCAAGATTACCATTGAGGAAGGCAGTCTTCACATCCATCTGCCAGATTTCATAATCAAAATGTGCAGCAATGGCGAGCAGAACTCTGATCGACTTTATCATGGCAATTGGTGAGAAAGTCTCGTCATAGTCAATTCCTTGGCTTTGACGATATCCCTTTGCCACCAACCTTGCCATTTAAGTGTCGATCCGTCCATCAGCACCGATCTTTCTTTTAAAGATCCACTTGCAACCGATAGGTACAATACCCTCGGGCAAGCCCTCCAAGTTCCAAACTTGGTTGGTGTACATGGACTGGATTTCCGAGTTCATGGCTTCTCGCCATTTCCCGGCTTCTGGGCCTTCAATGGCCTCCTGGTAGGTTTTAGGATCATCATCCTCATTATATTGTACCTTAGACTTACCTTCAGCAATATGTCCCACATATCGTTCGGGTAGTCTAGGTACTCTACCAGATCTACGAGGCTCATCTGTGTGTACCTGAACAGATTCAGGAACTGATATCTCATCTGATGATAATGCAGCTGTTTGGGGATCTGGAACCTCTTCCAGAACTATTTTACTCCCACTGTTCTCCTGGATAAGGTATTCCTCTTCCAGAAAGACAGCTTTCCTGGCAACAAACACCTTTTGTTCACCAGGATGGAAAAAATAGAATCCAAAGGTTTCCTTTGGATATCCCACAAACCTGCATTTATCAGTTCGTGATTCCAGCTTGTCTGGATCATGCCTCTTTACATGAGCAGGACAATCCCAGACTTTAACATGTTTAAATTCTGGTTTCCTACCTTTGCATATCTCATATGGAGTAGAGGCCACAGACTTGCTGGGTACTCTGTTCAGTAGGTATGCTGCTGACTCTAGAGCATACCCTCAGAGGTGCACTGGTAATCCTGAAAAGCTTATCATGGATCGCACCATGTCCAACAAGGTACGATTCCTCCTTTCTGATACACCATTCATCTATGGTGTATATGGAGGGATCAGCTGAGAAAGGATACCATTATCCTTTAAGAATTATGTGAAGTTAGTACTCAAGTATTCTCCTCCTCGATATGATCTAAGAGCTTTAATACTCTTTCCTAACTGCTTCTCCACCTCATTCTTGAACTCCTTGAACTTCTCAAATGCTTCCAACTTGTACTTCATTAAGTACACATAGCCGAATGTTGAGAAGTCATCGGTGAACGTGATGAAGTAAGAAAAGCCACCTTTGGCTTGGGTGGACATTGGACCACATACATCTGAATGTATTAGTTTTAAAATGTCCTTGGCACGTTCTCCATGTCCACTAAATGAAGATTTTGCCATCTTTCCCATAAGGCAGGATTCGCATGTTGCAAACGATTCATAATCGAATGTTTTTAAGTAACCATGCTTGTGCAACTTTTGCAACCTGCTTTCGCCAATGTGCCCAAGTCTACAATGCCACATGTAGGCTTGGTTCACACAATTCTTGCTCTTCTTAAGAGCATTATCAATCTGAAGATTGTAATGAGAAACATTTAAGAGATATAGACCGTTGACTAAAGATGCTGAAGCTATTGATTTATTACCATAATAAATCGAACAACTTCTATTCTCAATAGTCAACCTATATCCTATATTGTCCAAACAAGATATTGATATGATGTTCTTTATTATGCTAGGAACATAATAACAATCTTCTAATAATAAGGTGTCTCCCGATGGAAGCTTGAGGTTTGCTGTCCCAACAGCAATCGCCGCAACTTTTGCGCCGTTTCCTAACCTCAATTCCACCTCACCTTGTCTCAGCTTGCGCTTACTTGTCAGCATCTGCACATCATGGCAGATACGAGAAGCACATCCGGTATCTAATACCCACGATGTGGAATCTCTAACTGATAAGTTGATATCTATCATATAGATATCTGAAGCTTCAGACAGCTTCACTCTTCCATGAGCTTTATCATGAAGGAACTCCTTGCAGTTCCTTTTCCAGTGACCATACTGCTTATAGTAGAAGCAGTCACCTTTCCCTACTCTTTTACCTTTGTCCTTCGATCCTTTATCGTTAGCTGTCATCTCTGCTTCAGGGGCATCCAATGCCGATTCAGCAGGAGGATCAGCTCCAGGGACAAAGTCAATGTGCTCATATCTGAAGACATTCTTTAGGTTTCTGAACCAATCCGAGTAGATCAGGTAAGTCAAAAGGGCATCAAGTATGCCACGGAGTGGGTTATTCGATGATATAATTCCTTACAGGAGATAAGTAAAATCTACTTAGCATATGTTCAATTATTAAAATTTAAAAGAAGACATGGTCTTTTGTTCAAGTTTAACTCCCACTAATTTTCGACGGACTATATAACCCACAGTTATACAGAACGGGAGACGCCGACAGTCTCCTAGTGGGGATCAGAATCTCAATGACTTGCATTACAGCCTTGTGGACAGCACAACAAACTATAATACAATCAGAGAGCACCCAACCCATGGGACTTGCAACTCCTTGCAATATTTGATCATAGCTTCGGTCCCCAGAGATTTAATGGCCTTGTGGATAGCACAACAAACCACTAATTCTGGTCTAAGCTAACTATCATTACGCGACGAGCATAGATTTGCATGCAGCCCTTGTGGATAGCACAACAAAGCTACATGGTTCCTCTACCCTGATCTATAGGCATCTAATGCCATAGCCACAGTTTCTCCTCCCAATTAAGCAGGCCTTGTGGATAGCATAACAAACCTGCCTAAAGTGATTCGAATCCTATGACTATAATGATGGTGGACCACGCAGTAAGTTCTCAACTACTCGCGTTACGGCTTAGAGTTTATCTGAGGGTATTTAGATAACTTTTATCTTGGTCTCTCCTAGGTGATAGTATATAAATATATCGTATATATTTACTAAATACTATAACCTGCTTTGATTCATAATCAAAAGAAAAACAATGCATCACATACATGTCTTTAGTGTGGTCATGGATAGCACAGTGGGTTTGACTGGAGACAACAGTCAAACGCACACACAATCTAACACAACAATTACATTAGATATTCTGCAAACACATAGGCAAGAGATCTCCATCTTTTCGCCTTCTTGGTTGCAGTTGTGGATCGTCCTCGCTCCTTCCTCGGTTGCCTCGATCATATTACATTTAAATTCTAGAATTCACATGTAAAAATGAAGAAGGCCTTATGGTGAGTACAAGAGTAAGAGGGAGGTAGAAATACATCGGAGTATGAGAGAGAGAGGTTCACATACCTCTATTTATTAACAATTAATAATCAAACATACATCCACGATCTACACAATCCATTTATCACATGAATAATAAATTAAGTGCATATCCATGACCACGGTGTGTTTTAAGCATTCCACACATGATTCAGCGCATCACATGGCTAAAATAAATGAGTTTTCAAAATAAATAATTTTTGGCTTTCAAAAAGCTGGGATCCAATCAAAATTGACATTTGAATTTCGAAAACTCATTTTATTAACTTAACATGCAATTAAATCAAATTTAAAAGCATTAAACACACATCACATGCGCACACACTCCAAATTAATAATTCCAGATTATTCCATACAAATTAGAACAATTCTAATAATCTAACACTTAGGTTAAACCCTATTAATAATCTAACAATTAGACTATTTAAAGACTAATCTAACTCTTAGATTAATCCATCAAAGTTAATTAACAATTTAACACTTAAATTATTAATTAACTCTAATTATTAATTAACTACTAATCTAATTCTTAGATTAGTTAATTAATGTTAATTAGTAATTTAACATTTAAATTATTAATCAACACTAATTAATTAATAATTTTCATCTAACACTTAGATTAGTTAACTTAAAATTAATCATTAATCTTAACACTTAAAATTAACAATTAACTCTAATTAACTGATAAGTACTAATTTCACATTTGAATTAGCTAATAAAAGTTAACTATTAATTTAACACTTAAATTAATAACTAACTTTAATCGACTAACAACAATTGTTAATTATAATGATTCTAAAATCATTAAAGCCCAATTTAATAAAACTGAATAATAATTAAAAAATATGTGTGTTTAAGTGATCAGTCTCATTAGTATGATCTCATCATAATCTGATCACTATAGCACATATTCATGGACTTCATTATGAAAGGTTAATTAATGCGATTTACACATAATGAATATTATGCCATTATATTAATAAAATGAACGAGATTTACATAGTCAGATTGGCTTGTAGGCCACCTAAACTAACATGGATCTCATAAAAGACAAATTTAAGTCAATGACAAAAAATACCTTTGTTCAGAATTGCCTTGCAATTCTTTTTCTAGTGTCTAATATGTCCACACCAAAAATATTTACTTTCTTTTTCATCATTCTTGTCTTTGCCACTGCCTACTTTAGCGATCTCTTTACCCCTGATATGTTCCTTTCCCTTCTTGTTAGTGGGTGCCTAGGTGGTCTTCCTTCTCTTGTTGGTCCTACCAACATCCATTAAAGATGATGGTTTATTCTTCTGCATTGTCATTTCAGTACTTTTTAACATGTTTAGAAGTTCAGGTAGAGAAACCTCAATCCTGTTCATGTTAAAATTTATAATGAAGGGAGAAAAGGATTCAGGTAATGACTGGAGAATAAGATCAATGCTAAGTTCAAGATCCAACCTGAATCCTATCCCATTAAGTCTCTCGATTCAGTCCATCATTTTCAGTACATGAGCCTATACTAAAGCACCCTCAGACATCCTTATCCTAAAAAGCTTTTTAGAGATCTCATATCTCTCTATCCTATCCTGCTCCCCAAAGAGCTGGCGTAGCTACAGAAGTATAGTTCTACAATCAGTCTTTTCAAATTGCCTCTGCAGCTCAGGAGTCATAGAAGCCAATATGTAACATTGAGCAAGGGAGGAATCCCCCAACCATTTCACGTAATTTATTTGATCGCCCTCCTTGGCATCAATGGGAGGCTCAGGTTGAATCGTGTCTAACACGTACACAATCTTTTTAGCAGTTAAGACTATTCGTAGATTGTACAGCCAATCTTGACAATTGGGTCCAGTCAACTTGTTTGTATTCAAGATACTATGGAGGGGATTTGATAACGACATGGTGATCTAGATAAAAAATAAAAGACAATATTTTGGCATGCGTTCAAGTTTCTAACTTAGATGTGGTTTTCTATTTTAGTTAGCTCCACTATTTTTCGGTCGAACTATATGACCTTCAATCATATAGAATGGGAGATCACGATGATCATCCTAGTGGGTCGGAATCCCAACAAAACTAAGATATTACCTTGTGGAAAGCACAACAAGCCACATCCCATCTTTTGGACAATCAACAAGCACTTGCATCTAATGCAATATCCGACTTTCGGCCCTAGAGCAGTCATCCCCATATGGAAGGATACTCTCAGTTAGATCGCACCACCATTACTACACATCAATAAGTTTGTGACTTGACCCTTGTGGAAAGCACAGCAAGGCCAAGTTCAGTCCCTCACTCTATTGAAACCAAGCTTTAGGGCTGAGATCCTGCCACTAAATCATGGACCTTGTGGGAATCACAACAAATCCATCTTATAGTGGTGGAGGGCCACGTCAGCTCCTAGAGCCACGTTTAAAATCTAGTATTTGGGAAAGAGGGGTTTTATTTATCTTAGTCTCACCTTAAATGGTCAATAAATATATTCGAGATATATATTTACAAGACCTAATAATTTGCATGAAATAAGTGCATCCAATGCAAATACATAAACCTAGGTGATCATGGATTCTAAATTATAAATCAAATTTAAATAAATGATTATCCTTAATTATCCTTCACTGAAATTTCAACTTCGATTTTGGAAATTATCCCATAATTTTAAAACAAAAATTGAATTTTAATGACCTCTTAAACTTAAAAAAATCAAATTTTTTGGGCCGGTGCAGTGTACCACGCGTAGAAGCGGTTTCCTCTGTTAAAGAGGAAAGGCACTGAGTGCCAAAAATAGTACTTGATGACAGACTAGTCCTGTTGTCCACCACCATGTGGACGGCGGGCTAGTCTGCTGTCTAGGAGTGGACGGTGGCCTAGCCTGCCATCCACTTTGTTGTGGGCGGTAGGTGGACGACAGCCTAGCCTGCCAAGTAGTCCATCGTCCACTCCTCTAAATGACAGCAAAACCCGCCGTCTAGGAGCCAGACGGTGGAGTTTCCTGCCATTCACCTACGCCGGTCGCAGAAAAATATCAAATTCTAGGCCCAAAAAATTGACGAACAGTCGAATGAATCCAAGATGATGTTAAAACATAGATCTTTTAACGTAGTTTCATCGATTAGAGCCTTCAACCTGGCTCTAATACCACTATAAGTTTCGGTCGAAACCTCGAGATCTCGCTTTCAGTGGAAGAACAGATAAAATGAGATCCTGGAAACCAATTCAAGCTCTAATGGATGCAATAAAATAGAAAAACCAATCTATGATGATAACAAAAATTTCACCTTGCACAGAACACGTTGTTTTGTAGAATGTGATGCCAAGTTCCTCGAAGAATAGAGCCATACAAACGTACGACCTCTAGAGTTGATCCACATGGACCCTCGCAGTAACAAAGCCCTTCACTCCAAACTGCACAACCCAAGCCGTCCACCTCTATAGCCCTTTCCACAGATGACAAGGTTGGAAGAAAGTGGAAGAAGAACCTGGAAAAAGGGATGTAGTGCCTTTTTCAATTTCCCAAAACGGCACTAGCAGTGAGTTGCGTTGGAGGAATAGAAGGTATATTTATAGGAGGGTTTAAGTGGTTGCTTGAACCGCCTTATATCTAAACCGCCTCCTATATATATATACTTTTAAGCCTATCCATCAAATAAGCCTAATAATACATGTATTATATATATGCCCTCAGTATTATTCTATATATACTTTTAAGCCGATTATGTATTCTTTTCCCAAAAGAACCTTAGACTTTAGTATGCATGTCCATACAATAATATCCTGTTCTACGAAAATCAATTGTGTGCGATCCTCTAGGCCCATAGTCATTCTGGTTTAAAGATCCATTAACTTTTAATCCAATTAGAAGTAACTTAAACCAGTTATTCTCAATAACCGTTTTATTTAATCCGGACTTTCTGATCATGTTGGGTCAAGCAAATCCACGCGATCCCAGAGGATGCTGGGTTCAACTCCCCCATGTCTAGTACCTATCAGTCTTCAGTTATCGTATCGCTATAATCCCTCGCTCATTCTATGAGTTCGATACGATCGTGTGGTATGGTTATTGTCAAACCACTAGAGATCGTGTCGTCTGACCATGATCTCTATCATAACTTCAAGTTCATTCCAAACGAACCGAAACTACCCTGGCCAGGGGTTTAGTGAAGTGTCCATGTCACGACCCATCAACTGTCCGAGATATACCTGATGGTGAGGGATCCCCTTCTTGACCATTAACGGTCCTCGTATGTATTCCGATGTGGTTAATAATTTGGTGTTTCATGACTTATGGTTAAAGTCACTTAACCAAAGAATCAAACCATACCGATCCTCACGCAAGACCCAATTAATGTCTCAGGTCAAAGGATCAACGATACTACTGAGATAGATGAATCTTCAGTTGGCATTAGGTATAATCAACCATCTGAAGATCCATCAACGGATCAGTTCAGTAGACATCCTCCCAGAATGAACACTCACATATATATGTTGGTGCCCCGCACCTATGATCGTGAGATTGATCATCTCCACATCATGTGTGCCAATTTACGAATAATCAATGTCCCAGAGTGATTACTCTTCAATCTGGAATGGTTTAAGGTATGTATCCATATATAGTCAAAGCCACATTCGAGATCCCATCTCAAATTGACTTTATAACTACATATCCTAAAGACAACATAAAGCAATATGCATATTACAAATTAACGTTTTAATGATCACTTTGTAATATCGAACATGATTGTACATCATATTGGGCCTACCTAGCCTATAATTGGCCCGTAGGATACCCAAATACTAACATAAAGTTCAAAAAAAAAAAACGGATGGTCACTACAGTGGAGGCATCACCCAATTGGGTATTGGAGGGAGGGACATACGTAGGCATCTATGTACCATCCCCGGGAACCTTCATCAACGATCCCTAGTGGGAGCATCACCCCACTAGAGAGCAAGAGAGAGAGAGAGAGAGAGAGAGGTTTAAATAAGGATAGAGGGACACCGTGACCTTACCATGAGTCGGATGTGTGTGTCTCTTTCTTTCCCTAGACAGTCTCCAAACTTTGGCTAATTTTCATATTTATGCATGTTATGGAGAGAGAGAGAATGTATGTAAAGAGATGCATTAAGAAGGATTTGCAGATGCAGCACTCGTTGTGACAATGATGGTAGTAGAGACGAGCATTAGGTTAGAAAAAAGAATGTACAGATGTAGCATGGTGGCGATCATAGATTAAAGGGTCCATGTGTATGTAGATGTGTGTGTGAGAGAGAAAGAGAGTATTGGCCTAGTTCCTTGAGCCTATCCAACATGAAGTCCCAATGCTAATGTAGCCATCTGGTGGAACGCCTCAACTGGAGTACAAGTCACAGCTGAAGTGTTTCAAGCCACAGTCCTTTATCAACTTTAAGAGAGAGACGTAGAACGCCTGCGTCTTCTACCAATTTACAGAGAGGGAGAGATGGAGATCACTCACCATTGCTATATAGAGATAAATATCATCCATTGTGTGTGTATGTGTGTAAGGATTGAGGTTTCAGATCCGATTATCGGGTAAGTTTCGGGGTCGGATCCCTTAATTGGTCCCTTGTGGGGCTGGGGGCTCGACGCGGTTCAAACAACATCCGGCGATGTAGACGCGTTTTAGGCTGTGCCACATGGGCTGGTTTTGGGCCGCGAGAGTACGGCCCCAGTCTTATCGTCTGAATGGTGTCTTGCATGGTCGACACCATTCATAGTACGGCCTTGGCATGTCAGTGTACGACCCGTCTTGTCATCTGAATGGCGTCGGCTTTGGATGACGCGTTTTAACTGATTTCAGTTTGACCCCGCAAACTCTCCATCCTTTCCCTCATTTTCTCCTTTCTCTACTCTCTCCTCTCTTCTCTTCAAGCCTCCGATGCCCACTTCCCCCTTCTCCTTCCTTTCCTCTCCCCATTCCTCCTCTCCCTTCACTCCATCAACCTCCTAACTTCCTCCATTACTACCACCACTTCTTCCGCAGCGCATTTCTCTCTGGACGGCGGCCGACATCCCGGTGGAGTAACGGCGTCCACGGCGATACCGGCGGCGGCATGTGGCGTGGCAGTTCGGCGGTTTGGAGCTCAGAGGAGTTTGAGTAACCGGTAGGGTGACGATCTTCGTTGTGTTTTGATTAAAATCATGTTTTCCCGCTTTCAAGCATGTTTAAGGGACTTTTGGGGTGAAAATACTAATTTTATATATTGAAGAATTGTGGGCTTTTAATGGGTATTTAGGTTCTCCTCCTCCTCCTCTATTTTGTGATGTTTTGGTGCATTTTGGAGGAGAAATCACACCTCGTGGATTGGGGGAAGGCGGAGGGAGAATCTATATGTCTGGATTAAATGGTGTCTGGGGACAGCGACGCCATTTAAAAGGCGGCTTTCACCCACGACGCGATTCAACCCCAGATAACAGACCCTGTCTCTGGACTGAATGACGTCCAGGGACAGCGACGCCATTTAAATGGCGACCTTCGCGAACGATGCGTTTTAGGTTACCTTTCGAGGCCAATTTTCATATGAACCAGTTTAAGAGTCTTGAATGATGTCGGTCTTGGGCGACGCGATTCAAGACAGAATCTCATTAATTCCTGCAATTAACATGTGTTTACATTGTTAGATAGTTTGGTTAATTGCATGCTTGAAATCATACTCGTAGATGATGAATTCAACGTGATCAGATTGCACTGTGTTGCATTTTGTGTGATCGTGGGCCTAGAGTGACAGTTGCTAGCGCTTAAGCACCTGTGTCGGTGTGGGAGTGACACGGCGCCGGTGTGGGAGTGGCGGGGTGACGCCTAGAGAGAGGGTCACCTGGTGTACCCCGGGGTATAGCTAGTACCGGTGTGGGAGTGGTACATTTGGAGTGTCACACATGCTGGGGGAAGTAGAACCACCTGTAGCCTATCAAGCCGGAGTAGCCAGCGCGCTAGCTGAGGAGTTACTGTTTGGTCTCAGCGGGTTGGTGTTTTCCGCATTCGGCCGTGTGGTTTGCGTATTTAGCCGAGACTCTGGTTGTGGGCTCCTTGACGGAATGGTTTCAGAGTTGTGCATGTTACATTTTGAATGCATGCGTTTTATATTGAAATTTGAGAATTATGCTTACTGCTTTACTTATTTAAATTATCTATATTTGTGTTGTTACACTTGTGGGTGCGTGAGTGGGTGGTGAGGATCGAAGGATCCCTACTAAATCTTTTCGATGAGACTCACCCCTGCGGTTTTCAGTGAGAGTTCCAGGCAGGCGTAGCGAGAAGAGTGTTGCCTTGGGTTGCGCGCCAGTAGCCGCTGTTCCGGAGTATGTCCCGATATAGTTATTATTTCCTTTTCTGGCATGTACGCTTAATTATTTCTTTTCAGTTTGAGTATGTAATTATTTGCTGAGTCGAGTCAAATTGTAATAATTTTTAATTTCTGCATTTCCTTTACAATTCGATGCAATGTGAATGTTTAGCTTAGTTTATCATTTATTTTCTAGACTTATCTAGATCCTAGTTTGGCTCCAAATTTAATGATTCGGTACCCATTTAGTAATCGGATATCCGATTATAAGGTGGCGGGTCGTTATAATGTGTGTGTGTGCATGTGTGTGTGTGTGTGTGAGAGAGAGAGAGAGAGAGAGAGAGAGAGAGAGAGAGACACGTTAGAGGAGAATGATATACGATGTAGAAGGCGGATTAGGATGAGTCCAGGTTGGAAGAGAGAGGATGGAGATGGCAGATCAAGATGATTCTAGGTCACAGGTTGTCTTGAAATTTCCTATTCCTTCTAGGCTCATAGAGAGAGAGAGAGAGAGAGAGAGAGAGATGGATGTTATGCCCACTCACGGAAAAGATTCCGTGGTATGTTGGACGTGGGGTAGGATACATGTCCACTATGCACCATGGCACATTAAACCCTTACTTATGGAGGCTATTGGCATTTCATATTGTTCTGGTATATTGCGCCGTGGTCATGTTACCATGTATTACAAAAATAATGTAGAGAGTCCAACATAGAAGAAGAGGAAATAACAAAGATTATCTTTTGATTGTCGTTAATGAATCGATTTAATGATGATGTAATGCCGTTTTGAATACTTTGAATAATACTCTTATTCTAACAATAGTGACTTTTGTAAGAAAAGTCGTTGTCAAATTGCCAACAAAAGCCAAATTTGTTATAGTGTTCTCTCACTAATCTTTCTCTATATACAAGGCTCATCTTCATAAAACTTTATTGGCTCATCAAATCTTATGTTCTAGTTCTAAAAAACTTACTTCAATCCATAAATAGAGTTTTGAAAGCTTGCGCACTTTGTCTGAAAATTCCTTAGATGTAAAACTTCTTAGTTGTATCATACATACTTCTTCTTCTTCCTCAAGATTTCCATTAAGAAAGATAATCTTAATATCCATCTACCAAATCTTGTAATCATAGTGTATAGCAATGGCAAGAAGAATTTAGATAGACTTTATCATTGCAATTGGAAAGAATGTTTTGCCATACTCAATTCCTTATCTTTGAGGATAGCTTCTAACATTAGCCTCGCCTTATAAGTATCAATCTATCCATTAGTTCCAATCTTTATCTTAAAAATCTATTTGCAACCAATAGATATAATATCTTTTGACAAATCCACTAAGTTTCAAACTTGATCGGTATAAATGGACTAAAATTTTGAATTTATGGCTTGTCATTTTCAGGACTAGGGGCTCTTAGTAGCCTCTCTGTAGGTCTTATGTTCACCATCTTCATTGTAGGGTATACTATTTGATCCTTCATTGATATGTCTCACATGTCTTTCAGGTTGTCTAGGCACTCTTGCAAGCCTATGCAATTCTCGTATATGTTCCTAAATAAGTTTATGAGGTGATGGCTCATCCGATGAGCCTGTATTGGTTTGTAGATCTAGAATATCATCTACATCTATTTTGCTCCCATTGTCCTCACCAACAAAGTGTTCCTCTTCAACGGAGACTACTCTCTTAACAATAAATACTTTTTGTTTGCTAAGATGATAGAAATATCTCTTTTAGATACCCGGCAAACCTGCACCTTTCGATCCTTGATTCTATTTTTTTGGATCATGTTTTTGTACATTGGCAAGGTAACCCCATACTTTAATATGGTTAAAGTCAGGCTCTTATCCTTCCATATCTTATATAGAATAGTGGATATTGACTTGCTTAGAACTTCATTCAACAAATATGCCGCCAACTCTATTGTATATCCTTATAATAACCCTAGTGGTTCAGCAAAAGTCATCATAGATCGCACCATATCTAGTAATGTGTGATTCCTCTTTTCGGATACACTATTCATTAGTGTATAAGAATGTCCACTGAAAAAAGATACTATCATCCTTTAAGAGTGTGAACTCTATACTTAAGTATTCACTTCCTCGATTTGATCAAAAGGTCGCAATACTTTTTCTAATTTGCTTCTTCACTTTATTCTTAAATTCTTTGAACTGCTTAAAATGTTTTTTACTTGTAGTTCATGTTAATCTTATGTGGACTACAAGCCAATATGACTTTGTAATCTCGTTCATTTATTAAAATATAATGGCATTATTCATTATGTGTAAATTCATATTATTATCGTCTCATAATGAAGTCTGTGAATATGTGCGATAGTGATCAAATTATGATGAGATCATACTAGTGAGACTGATCACTTAAACACACATATTCTTAATAGTTCCTAGTCGAAGATATTCGAGAAGGATATCGGATAACCAGTTAGACTAGAATAGATTACTCCTGCTCATGCGATGAGGGTGACTGATCTCATAGTCACTTGTGTGGAGACAGTAAGGCAAATATGTAGGTGCTCATTAGAGAATGAGTTCACTGAACTGATCCGACTGAATCACTGGATGGTACTGTACCTCACTATCAATCAGCTTGATTCTATTGTCGTAGTTGCATGGATGGTCCTCAGACCTGAGACACCAAGGACACCTTGTCGGTTGACTTCTGTGCTTTGACCAGTTTATGAATATCTAATCACGGGATTCTAAACAGCCAAGGATTGAGTATAGTGGAATACCGTCGAAGGGAATTGTGTGTCAACAAGGAATCATTCGCTCTCGGTACTTAGAGAGAGAATGCTGTAGGAAGGATGCACGGAAGTCCCCAGCCAGGGCGGACGATAATATCGGGAAAAGAGTTTTTCGATATTGTTCGGCAGCATCCGATCCAAGTGAGTCGACCGGTTAGGGTTTGACAGTACACCATATTCTGAGTTGACTCGAGAGAATTGTATGAATGAATAACTATATCCATGCGGTAACTGTCGGCAGAAAGGTTCCAAGAGTGGGTTACTTAACCCCGATACCTTCCGGGTTCACGCGGTGTTGCTTGGCACTCAACGTGATCGGAGGCCCGATCGAATTTAATGTGCAACATTGATTCGATTGATTAATTGATTAATATGAGTTATTAATTGATTAATCAGGCTAGTGAGGAGTCACTGGGCTTATTGGGCCATTAACCGAACTGGTTATTGGGTCTAGAGGGTCACACACAAATGATTCTCAAGGTGATGGATAAATTAGTGGGTTTTATATTAACCGGGGATTTTTATGAAAAACTGCGCGGTTAGTATAAAATATAACGAACGGGCTGAGCAGGCCAGGTTGCTGCTAATCATAACTGCCCCCTCCTCGTTTCCTCTCTCTCTCTGGTGCCCCAGAAGAATCGAGATCCCCAGATCTGCTCCGCCACTTCTCTGACTCCCGTTCGACGGGAAATCGTCTGTGCGTTACGGCGATCGATGCGGTGAACAACGGAGACTTCGTGGGCTGCGAAGAACGAGGAACGTGAGGATATCTAACACGAGGAGGATCGTGTGGACTCCGCTAGAGGCCGGGCGCTTGCGCGGCTTGCGGTGTCATAACGACGGAGCCGATCGGTTGTGGATTCGAATCCACACACGATAATGATTGATTACTTGTTCTAATCTATTTTAGATTTTTCGAAACGAGAACGGATCTCTGTTTTATTTTTATTTTCGCTGCGTGGGAGATCCAGAGAAACCGCGAGAACCCAACAATGGTATCAGAGTTAGGTTCTACTGTTTCTCGTCCCGTTTCGGGTTTCGAAATTATTTTTTCTATGTATTATTCCATGCACTAATTCGATCTTTTTGTTGGATCCGTGTTCATGAGATGAACATAGATTTTATGAATAATTTTGATTATTTAATTCTGCAATTTTTGAATTTTTCTGGGGTTTAGTTGTGTTCTTCGTTGGACGAAGAACCGTTGTTAATGGCGGCCTCGTTCGAGATTCCCAAGTGTTGGGAAAGAGGGTCAGGATCCCCGATCTTTAGAAGAAAGGTCGCCGGTCATCATCGGACTCGTGGCCGGCGCCATAGGGGAAGGTGAGGGGTTGGGCCTAATTTCTTCTTCTTCTTATGTTAAGAAAAACAGGTTATTTGGGGATTAATTGGAGGGGTTTTGGCCTGCTTTGGGGCTTCTCTGGGGATCCTGCCAGCGCCGGAGGGGTTGCTGGTGGGACCAGACGCCGACGGCCAGGTCGGCCGTCGGAGGGGCGCCGCCGCCGGCACCCAGCAAACCCCCCCCCCCCTCGCCGCCGGGCCAGCAAATTCTAGGGTTTATGGTGCGTATAGGGGCGTCGGGTATTGGGGAGGAAAAAGGGGATGGCCGGGCCACATTGGGCGCACCGGGTCTGCCCTGGCTCGGACCAGGGCGCCCCGGGTCCAAGCCCCTGGCCGAGCCAAGGACTCGAGCCAGTTGTCCAGTGGGCTGAGCCCATATGGACCTCCCCTTATTTCAAATTAACCCCATTTTAAAACCCCAAATTACCCAATTAAATAATAATTGGACTTTAATTTTAAAATTCAAAAGGTTTTGAAATTAAAAATATTTTTCATTTTATTTAATCGGGGCCTTAATGATTTTGAATCAGTTTAATTAACAATTAGTTCTTAACTGATTAGGGTTAATTATTAACTTAAGTGTTAATTTAATAATTAACCTCAACTGACTAATTTAAGAGTTTAAATTAGTGGTTAATAATTATTAATCTAAATGTTAGATTATTAATTCTTCTAATTGTTAATTAATGATAGTTAGTTATTAATTTAAGTGTTAAATTAATAATTAATTTAAATTGACTAATTTAAGTGTTAAATTAGTAGTCATTAATTATTTAATCTAAAAGTTAGATTAACACCTCTTAGTTAATTAAAATTAATTGTTAATTTAAGTGTTAAGTTAATGATTAATTTTAAATTAACTATTCTAAGTGTTAGAATTAAAATTTATTAACTTATTAGTGTTAATTACTGGTTTGAGAAATAAATTAATAATTAGCATTAATTGACTAATCTAAGTGTTAGGTTAGTGGTTAATAAATTATTAGAGTTGATTATTAATTTAAGTATTAAATTAGTAATTAATTTAATTGACTAATCTAAAGAGTTAGATTAGTTATTAATTATTAATAGTCTAATTGTTAGATTATTAATATGGTCTAATCTAATTGTTAGATTGTTTCAATTATTAGAAATGTTCTAATTTGCATGGAATAATCTAGAATTTTTAATTTGGAGTGTGTGCACATGTGATGTGTGTTTTATGCTTTAAAATTTGATTTAATTGCATGTTAAGTTAATTAAAAGAGTTTTTCAAAATTTAAATGCCAATTTTGATTGGAACCAAGTTATTTTGAAAGTCAAAATTATCTATTTTTGAAACTCTTTTATTTTAGTCATGTGATGCGCTTATCTTGTGTGGATTGGATAGAACACACCGTGGTCATGGATATGCATATTTAATATTATTCATGTGATGAATGATGTGTAAGGATCGTGGATGTGTGATTGAATTTTATTAATTATTAATAAATAGAAGACTGCATACCTCTCCCTCTCTCATACTCCGATGTACTTCTACCTCCCTCTCTCTTGTACTCGCCATAAGGCCTTCTTCTATTTACATGTAATTCTAGAATTCAATGTAATCTGATCGAGGCAACCGAGGAAGGAGCGAGGACGATCCACTGTTGTAATCAAGAAGGCGATACGATGGAGATCTTTTGTCTTTATGTTTGCAGGATTATCTAATATAAATGTTATGTTAGATTGTATGTGCGTTTGACTGTTGGCTCCAGTCAAACCCACTGTGCTATCTATGACCACACTAGACATGTATGTGATGCATTGTTTTTAATGTTTGATTATGAATCAAAGCAGGTATAGTTATTTAGTAAATATATACGATATATTTATATACTATCATCTAGGAGAGATCAAGATAAAAGTTATCTAAATACCCTCGTCTAAATTCTAAGCCGTAACGTGAGTAGTTAAGAACTTACTGCGTGGTCCACCATCGTTATAGTCATAAGAATTGAATTACTTTAGGCAGGTTTGTTGTGCTACCACAAGGCCTGTTTAATTGTAAGGAGAGACTGTGGCTATGGCATTAGATGCCTATTTGATCGGGGTAGAGGAACCATGTAGCTTTGTTGTGCTATCCACAAGGGCTGCATGCAAATATATGCTTGTCTCGTAACGATGGTTAGCTTAGACCAGAATTAGTGGTTTGTTGTGCTATCCACAAGGCCATTAAATCTTTGAGACCGAAGATATGATCGAATATTACAAGGAGTTGCAAGTCCCATGAGATGGGTGCTTTTTTATTGTTTTACAGCTTTCTTGTGCTATCCACAAGGTTGTACTGCAAGTCATTGAGATTCTGATCCCCACTAGAAGACTGTCGGCGTCTCCCGTTCTATATAGCCGAGGGTTATACAGTCCATCGAAAATTAGTGGGAGTTAAAACTTGATAAAAAGACCATGTTTTGTTTTAAATGTTAATAATTGAACATTTGCTAAATAGATTTTATTTATCTACTGTAGGGAATAATGTCGTCGAATAACCCACTCCGTGACATACTTGATGCCAAACTTTTGACTAGCCCGAACTACTCGGTTTGGCTCAGAAATCTGAAGAGTGTCTTCAAATATGAGCACATTACCTACATCTTTGGAGCTGATCCTCCTATTGAACTGGCATTGGATACTCATGAGGCAGAGATGATCACGTACGATAAAAGATCGAAGGACAAAGGCAAAGGAGTAGTAAAAGGTGACTGCTTCTACTGTAAGTAGAATGGTCACTGGAATAGGAACTGTAAGAAGTTCCTCAACGATAAAGCTCATGGAAAGGTGAAGCTATTTGAAACTTCAGATATCTATATGATAGATATCAACTTGTCAATTGGAGATTCCACATCTTGGGTATTAGATACCGGATGTTCTTCTTGTTGGGATCGCTGTGTCGGGATCGCTGTGTCGGGATCCGATCCTAAAACGCAGCGGAATAAAATTTTCGGGACCGGATCTGTCCCGTTTCGGTCGTTAAAACTAAAACAGATGTAGATCGATTTACTTTACGCGGATTCGAATCCGCGTCCGTTTTCCGGTTCCGTCGGAGCAATGCCGCAAGTCGCGCAGATGCCCGACCTCTAGCGGTATCCGCGCGGTTCTCCTTGCGATGGATCGTCCTCGCTTCCTCGCTCGCTGCGGCGCTCGAAGATCCCGTCTGACTGCGCGTAATCCGCCGCAACATGCGGATTCGGAATTCCCGTCGAACGGAAGGTGGAGCAGTTGGGAACCGCACGCCCAGAGGAGAGAGAAAGTAGGAAGAACGAATGACGGCTAGGTCAGGGTTGCTGGCCTCGGACGTAGAATCCGTTCTTTTATAAGAAGTCAGTTTGCAATTTTTCATAAAAACCCAGACTTATCCGAAATCTTGTCGGATTATCCATCGACTTGAAAACCATTTGCGTGTGACCCTCTAGGCCCAAATACCAGTCCAGTCAATAGCCCATTAAGTCCAGTAACCCTTTACTGACCCACTGAATTAATTAATATCCTTATATTCAATTAATCAGCCGAATTTAATGTCCCACAATAAATTCGGACAGACTGCCGATCACGTTGGATGCCAAGCAACATCGCGTGATCCTGGATGGCACTGGGGTTATCGCAACCCTCTATTGGAACCTTTCTGTCATCGGTTAGCGCGCGGATATAATCTTTCATCCGTACAATGTTCCCGAATCGACCTAGGGCATGGTTTACTGTTAAACCCTATTTGGTCGATTCACTTGAATTAGATGCCGCTAATCTGAATCCGATAACTCCTTATCGATTACAGAGTCCGCCCTGGCCAGGGACTTTAAGCGCATCATTCCCGGAACATTCTCTCTCAAACAACCGAGAGCAGATGATCCCGTATTGAACACACAATTACCTTCGAGGGCATTTCCCTGAACCCGATCGCTTGACTTATTGATAACCCATGGTTAGGGATTCGTTCGTCAAGGTCAAAGCTCAGAAACCTACCAACAAGATATCTTTGGAGTCTCAGGTCCAAGGATCATCCACGCAACCGTGACAATTGAATCGAGCTGGTTAACAGTGAGGTGATTACCATCCAGCGATTCATAGTCGGATCAGTTCAGTGAACTCATTCATCAATGAGCACCTATAGGTTCAGCATAGTGTCTCTACACAAGTGACTTATGGGATCAGTCACCCTCATCATATGAGCTGAAGTAACCTATACTAGTCTATCCGGATGTTCGATGTCCTATCTCAAACATCCTATGACTAGGAACAATTAAGAACATGTGTTTATAAGTCTTCGGTCCCGTAATTATGATATCATCATAATCCGAAGACTATTGCACATGTTCATGGACTTCATCGTGATACGATAAACACAGATCGAATTAATTACACACAATTAATTATTGCCATTTATTAATAATCTGAATAAGTACACAGTATCGGATTGGCTTTGAGACGATCTAATACTAACAATCTCCTACTTGGACTAAAGCCAATCACTTTTATACAGAATACGCATATTCTCTAAGTGATGCTCAAAAACACTTTGAGACAAAGGCTTTGTAAGTGGATCTGCTATGTTGTCGGCTGAGGGAACTCTTTCCACCACGACATCTCCTCGAGCTATAATCTCTCTGATCAGATGAAAGCGCTGCAGAATGTGCTTCGACTTCTGATGAGACCTCGGCTCTTTCGCTTTAGCAATCGCCCCATTGTTGTCACACAGCAGTGGGACGAGACCAGATATGCTTCCACCACACCAAGATCGCCGATGAATTTCTTCATCCATATAGCTTCCTTGGCGGCTTCAGCAGCAGCAATATACTCAGCTTCCGTTGTCGAATCAGCAGTGGTTTCCTGCTTGGAACTTTTCCAGCTCACTGCTCCCCCGTTGAGCGTGAAAATAAAACCTGATGTTGACTTGCTATCGTCAGGATCAGACTGAAAACTCGAGTCAGTGTATCCTTGCAGCTTTAAGTCTCCTCCTCCATAGACTAGAAATAGATCCTTAGTCCTTCTCAAATACTTAAGGATGCATTTCACAGCCTTCCAGTGTTCATCACCTGGATCTGCCTGATGTCTGCTTGTAACACTTAGAGCATATGCTACATCAGGTCTGGTACATAGCATGGCATACATTATGGACCCTATGGCAGAAGCATAGGGGACTTTATCCATCACTGCCCTCTCTTCAGGTGTCTTGGGAGACTGACCTTTAGAGAGTGAAATTCCATGTCTCATCGGTATGAGACCTCTCTTGGAATTTTCCATGCCAAACCTTTTGACAATGGTTTCTATGTACATGGATTGGGTTAAAGCTAGCATCTTCTTTGATCTATCTCTATAGATCCGTATTCCTAATACGTAAGATGCTTCTCCCAAATCCTTCATGGAGAAGTTCTTTGACAGCCATATCTTTACTGGTGACATCATTCATACATCATTCCCAATGAGTAGGATGTCATCAACGTAAAGAACCAGAAATGTGATTGCGCACCCATTGTTTTCCTTGTATACACAGGGCTCATCTTCATTCTTAATGAAGCCATAAGATTTGATTGCCTCATCAAATCTTATGTTCCAGCTTCGGGATGCTTGCTTCAGTCCATAAATGGACCTCTGCAACTTGCATACCATGTCTGGAGATTCTTTGGATGTGAATCCTTCTAGTTGTATCATATACACCTCCTCCTCAAGGTTTCCATTGAGGAAGGCAGTCTTCACATCCATCTGCCAGATTTCATAATCATGGTAGGCAGCAATGGCGAGAAGAATTCTGATAGACTTAATCATAGCAACGGGTGAAAAGGTTTCGTCATAGTCAACACATTGTCTTTGACGATAGCCTTTCGCCACTAATCTTGCTTTATAAGTCTCAATACGTCCATCTGCACCGATCTTTCTTTTAAAGATCCATTTGTAGCCGATAGGTACTATACCATTGGGTAAATCCACCAAGTTCCAAACTTGGTTGATGTACATGGACTGTATTTCAGAATTCATGGCTTCCCGCCATTTCCCGGCCTCTGGACTTTCAATGGCCTCTTGGTAAGTCTTAGGATCATCATCCTCATTATAGAGTATCCTTGAACCATCCAAATTAATATGTCCCACATATCTTTCTGGTGGTTTAGGTACTCTTTCAGACCTACGAGGTTCCTGTGTATCAATTTGAACAGGTTCAGAAACTGACGGTTCATCTGATGAACCATTGCCAGTTTGTGGGTCTAGAACTTCTTCCATAATTACTTTACTCCCACTGTCCTTCTGGAGAATATAATCTTCTTCCATAAAGATAGCTCTCCTGGCCACAAACACCTTTTGTTCGCTAGGATGATAGAAGTAATATCAATAAGTTTCCTTTGGATATCCCACAAATCTGCATTTGTCAGTTCTGGATTCCAGCTTATCTGCGTCATGTCTTTTAACATGAGCAGGACATCCCCAGACTTTAACATGTTTAAGGTCTGGTTTCCTTCTATTCCATATCTCATATGGAGTGGTCTCAACAGATTTGCTGGGTACTTTGTTCAGGATATACATAGCCGAGCTAAGTGCATATCCCCATAAGGACACTGGTAATTTGGACATGCTCATCATAGATCGCACCATTTCCATTAATGTGCGATTTCTCCTTTCTGATACACCATTCATCTGAGGTGTATAAGGAGGTGTAAGCTGAAAAAGGATACCATTATCCTTTAAGTATTTAATGAACCCAGTACTCAAGTATTCACCACCCCGATCAGATCGGATGGTTTTTATACGTTCTCCAGTTCTACTAAACGGAGACTTAGCCATTTTACCCATTAAACATGACTCACAGGTTGCATATGATTCATAATCAAATGGATCAAAATATCCATCTTTATGTTACCTTTGGAGTCTGTTTTCACCAATGTGTCTAAGCCTACAATGCCATCAGTAGGTTTTGTTCATTTCATACTTACTTCTTTTAATTGAGGAATCGATATGTAAATTATCATGAGACACATTCAATAGATACAATCCATTGGACAAAATAGCAGAAGCTATTAATTTATTTCCGAAATAAATTGAACAACTATTGTTCCCAAAATTTAAATTGTATCCAATTCTATCTAAACATGAAATAGAAATAATGTTCCTTATTATGCTAGGTACATAATAACATTCATCTAATAAAAATGTGTCTCCGGATGGTAGCTTGAGCTTCACTGTCCCCACAGCGATCGCCGCAACTCTTGCGCCGTTACCTAGCCTCAGCTCCACCTCGCCGGTCCTCAGCTTACGCCTTCTTGTCAGTGCCTGCACAGAATTGCAGATATGAGATACACATCTAGTATCTAATACCCATGATGTACAATCTCTTATTGACAAGTTTACATCTATCATATAGATACCTGAAGCGTCCTGCTACTTCACAGTTCCTTGAGCTTTGTCCTTGAGGTATTCCTTGCAATTCCTCTTCCAATGCCCTTTCTGGTGACAGTAGAAGCAATCACCTTTCTCAGCACTTTTACCCTTGTCTTTCTTGGTGACCTTTGCCTTTCTCTGAACCTTGTTCTTATTCTTTCGAAAAGCTTGGACTGCAAGTCTTTTTTTGTTGGTCTTACCAACCATTAGGACTTTGGGTTTATCCTTCACAAGGTTCCCCTTATCAGTTTTCAACATGTTCAGCAGTTCAGCTAAGGTGGCCTGGATCTTGTTCATATTAAAATTAACGATGAACTGAGCATATGACGGTGGAAGTGAAGACAACACGAGGTCTGTGTGCATCTCCTTGGGAAGTGTAATCCCAAGAGCATCCAGCCTTTCTACCCACTCAATCATCTTCAGCACGTGATTCTGTACTGAAGTTCCCTCTGCCATCTGAGCTTTGAACAGATTCTTCGATATCTCATATCGTTCGATTCTGCTCTACTCACCAAAGAGCTCCTTCAAATGGAGCATGATGGATCTAGCATCCATCTCTTCATGTTGCCTCTGCAACTCATTGCTCATAGAGGCTAACATGTAGCATTGGGCCATGGTGGAATCCTCCTTCCATTTTTCATACGCTATCATTTCCTCTTCTGGAGCATCCAATGCTGGTTCAGCAGGAGGTTCATTATCCAAGACATAGGCAATCTGCTCAGACCTGAGGACTATCTTCAGGTTTCTGAGCCAGTCTGAGTAATTGATGCCTGTCAAACGGTTGGCATCAAGTATGCCTCGCAACGGGTTATGGTGCGACATTCTCGCCTACAGGAGATAATCAATTGATAATTAGCAGATATTCAGATTAATCTAAAACAAGATATGGTCTTTTATTATCTAGTTTTACTCTCACTAATTTTCGACGGACTGTATAACCTTCAGATATACAGAACGAGAGACGCCGACTGTCTCCTAATGGGGATCAGAATCTCCAAGCATCACAATATGACCTCGGGTAAACACATAGTATCATACTGCTATCTTAGAGCAATCATCTCATGATAATTGCAACTCCTAGCAATATCCGATCATACTTCGGCTCCCAAGTTTAATGGTCTCGGGTAAACACAGTAGACCATTATCCCTGGTCTAAGCTTTACCATCAATACGTGACAGAGTAAAGTAGAAATATAGTTCCCAAGTAAACACGTGGAAGACTATATCGTTCCTCTACTCTTATCCAAAGACATCTTATGCCATGATCAACAGTCCTCTCATCAGTTAATGGCAGACCTCGGGTAAACACATAGTATCTGCCACCACCGAATTAAGTTCTATTAATCATATTGATGGAGAGCCGCGCGGTACATTCTAAATGACTCGCGCTACGGCTTAGAGTTTGTAACGAAGGTTTTACTTATTTAATTTGGTCTCATCCTAGGTGATAGTATTAAATATATCGAATATATTTATTAATACTAATAACCTAGCAAATATAAAGCACACGCATCACATACATATCATTAGTGTGGTCATGGACGGCACTGCGGTTTGACTTGAGCCAGACAATCAAACGCACACACATACACAATATAACAACTTATATCATGAGTCTGCAAACCCATGGATTCAATGAACTCCTTCATTTTCATTTGGTCAGCAGTTGTGGATCATCCTCGTTCCACGCGCATCCTCCTCGATCAAATTACATCGTAATTCCTAATTACATGATAATTCAGAAGAGGAAGCCTTATGGCGATTACATCGAGGAGGAAGGTAGAAGTACAATGGAATATGAGAGGGAGAGGTTCGCAGACCTCTATTTATTAATGAACAATAAACCACACAAGCACATTCCACATCCACAATTATGCCCGTCCATGACCACCATGTGTTTTATTAAACAAACCACACATGAATAGCGCATCAAATGGCTAAATAAAATTTTCGAAAATAATAATAATTTTGGTTTCATAAAACCAAGGACCAAACAAAATTTGGATTTAGGATTTTCGAAAACTTTAGTATTTATTTCAAGCATGCTAATTTAAATCCAATTTAAACAAGCAAATCAATAACACATCAAATATGTATTAAAATCTAAAATTAATGGCTTCAGAAATATTCCATGCTCAATTTGAACAATTCAAATATTTATGGGGTTAATCTAACAATTAGATTGCATAAGGTTTAATCTAATATTTAGAATTAATTCAATTAACAACCTTTTGTTAATTAATTAACATAATAAACCTTAATAAGGGCCCAATCAAAATTGAATTTAATAAAAACAGTAAAATCATATTTTACAGATAATTATTAAACCAATTTATAATTAAATTTTTTTTTAAAAAAAACAAACAAACTGGGCCCCTAAAGGGCTCAGCCCTGCTAAGCCCCTGGCTCGGGCCAGGTCCGAGCCCTGCTGCGCCCTGGCTCGGGCCTCCTGGCACGAGCCAGGGCCCAGCCAGGCCGGGTCCGGTCGGCGGCTAGGGAAACCCTAGCCGCCCGGCCGAACCGCCCGAGGGTTCCCTGCAACGCAGGGAACCCGACGGCGCCACCCCCTCTTTGGGGTCTTCTCCGGCGCCGATCCCGGCGCCGGCCAGGCACCGCACCATGCCGCCGGCGAAGCCCTTTGCTCTGGCGAGGTCCGGTGGCCGGCGGTGGCCCTGGAGGTCCTCCGGAAAGGGATTTATTCGCCCCCCTATTTCCTCCAAAAATCCTGTTTTTGCAGGTTTCTCAAACTCGTGGGGAGGAAGAAGAAGGTCCATGGCCGTTCTTCCACGGCTTCCCATGCCACCAATAACTCGACCAGGGTCATTGGGCATGATTTACAGCGATTAGAACCCCTTAAAATCCATATTTATGGATCCGACCATATCAAAACCACCCCGTTCTTCGTCCAATGAAGAACACGACGAATAACCCCCAAAAATAAATTTTTCTTCAGATTTAAATCACGATCTCATCGCAGTAATCATCTAATGATTATAAATCTTTCAAGAACATAAATTTAAGCATGGAATAAATTCAAAAACCATAAATTTTAGAGACCGAAACGGCGAAAACACAGTGGAACCCGGCTCTGATACCACTGTTGGGATCGCTGTGTCGGGATCCGATCCTAAAACGCAGCGGAATAAAATTTTCGGGACCGGATCTGTCCCGTTTCGGTCGTTAAAACTAAAACAGATGTAGATCGATTTACTTTACGCGGATTCGAATCCGCGTCCGTTTTCCGGTTCCGTCGGAGCGATGCCGCAAGTCGCACAGA
The DNA here is from genome assembly GCA_030544215.1 of Zantedeschia hybrid cultivar. Classification (NCBI taxonomy): domain Eukaryota; kingdom Viridiplantae; phylum Streptophyta; class Magnoliopsida; order Alismatales; family Araceae; genus Zantedeschia; species Zantedeschia hybrid cultivar. The sequence continues at coordinate 27,525,023 of JARZZO010000003.1, read as the reverse complement.
TGCCTGACCTCTAGCGGTATCCGCGCGGTTCTCCTTGCGATGGATCGTCCTCGCTTCCTCGCTCGCTGCGGCGTTCGAAGATCCCGTCTGACTGCGCGTAATCCGCCGCGACATGCGGATTCGGAATTCCCGTCGAACGGAAGGTGGAGCAGTTGGGAACCGCACGCCCAGAGGAGAGAGAAAGTGGGAAGAACGAATGACGGCTAGGTCAGGGTTGCTGGCCCCGGACGTAGAATCCGTTCTTTTATAAGAAGTCAGTTTGCGGTTTTTCATAAAAACCCAGACTTATCCGAAATCCTGTCGGATTATCCATCGACTTGAAAACCATTTGCGTGTGACCCTCTAGGCCCAAATACCAGTCCAGTCAATAGCCCATTAAGTCCAATAACCCTTTACTGACCCACTGAATTAATTAATATCCTTATATTCAATTAATCAGCCGAATTTAATGTCCCACAATAAATTCGGACAGACTGCCGATCACGTTGGATGCCAAGCAACATCGCGTGATCCTGGATGGCACTGGGGTTATCGCAACCCTTTATTGGAACCTTTCTGTCATCGGTTAGCGCGCGGATATAATCCTTCATCCGTACAATGTTCCCGAATCGACCTAGGGCATGGTTTACTGTTAAACCCTATTTGGTCGATTCACTTGAATCAGATGCCGCTAATCTGAATCCGATAACTCCTTATCGATTACAGAGTCCGCCCTGGCCAGGGACTTTAAGCGCATCATTCCCGGAACATTCTCTCTCAAACAACCGAGAGCAGATGATCCCGTATTGAACACACAATTACCTTCGAGGGCATTTCCCTGAACCCGATCGCTTGACTTATTGATAACCCATGGTTAGGGATTCGTTCGTCAAGGTCAAAGCTCAGAAACCTACCAACAAGATATCTTTGGAGTCTTAGGTCCAAGGATCACCCACACAACCGTGACAATTGAATCGAGCTGGTTAACAGTGAGGTGATTACCATCCAGCGATTCATAGTCGGATCAGTTCAGTGAACTCATTCACCAATGAGCACCTATAGGTTCAGCATAGTGTCTCTACACAAGTGACTTATGGGATCAGTCACCCTCATCATATGAGCTGAAGTAACCTATACTAGTCTATCCGGATGTTCGATGTCCTATCTCAAACATCCTATGACTAGGAACAATTAAGAACATGTGTTTATAAGTCTTCGGTCCCGTAATTATGATCTCATCATAATCCGAAGACTATTGCACATGTTCATGGACTTCATCGTGATACGATAAACACAGATCGAATTAATTACACACAATGAATTATTGCCATTTATTAATAATCTGAATAAGTACACAGTATCGGATTGGCTTTGAGACCATCTAATACTAACACTTCTCATATCTGCCATGATGTGCAGATGTTGACAAGTAAGTGCAATCTGAGAAAAGGCTTGGTAGAATTGAGGCTAGGAAACGGCGCAAAAGTTGCGGCGGTTGCTATTGGGACAGCAAACCTCAGGCTTCCATCAGGAGACGTCTTATCATTAGAAGATTGTATTATGTTCCTAGCATAATAAAGAACATCATATCAGTACCTTGTTTGGACAAGATAGGATATAGGTTAACTATTGAGAATAGAAGCTGTTCGATTTATTATGGTAATAAATCAATAGCTTCGGCATCTTTAGTCAACGGACTATATCTTTTAGATGTTTCTTATTACAATCTTCATATTGATAATGCTCTTAAGAAGAGCAAGAATTGTGTGAACCAAGCCTACATGTGGCATTGTAGACTTGGACATATTGGTGAAAGCAGGCTGCAAAAGTTACACAAACATGGATATTTGAATGCATTCAATTATGAATTGTTTGCGACATGTGAGTCTTGCCTTATGGAAAAGATGGCAAAATCTCCATTTACTGGATATGGAGAACATGTCAAGGACACTCTGGGATTAATACATTCAGATGTATATGGTCCCATGTCCACCCAAGCCAAAGGTGGCTTCTTGTACTTCATCACGTTCACTGACGACTTCTCAAGATTCGGCTATGTGTACTTAATAAAGTATAAGTTGGAAGCATTTGAGAAGTTCAAGGAGTTTAATAATGAGGTAGAGAAGTAGTTAGGAAAGCGTATTAAAGCTCTTCGATCAGATCAAGGAGGAGAATACTTAAGTACTAATTTCACACAATTCTTAAAGGATAATGGTATCCTTTCTTAGTTGACCCTTTCATATACACTACAGATGATTGGTGTATCAGAAAGGAGGAATCGCACCTTGTTAGACATTGTGCGATCCATGATGAGCTTTTCGAGATTACCAGCGTCCCTCTGGGGTTTGCTCTACAATCAGCGGCATACCTACTGAACAGAGTACCAAGTAAGTCTGTGGCCTCTACTCCATACGAGATATGGAAAGGCAAGAAACCAGAATTTGAACATGTTAAAATCTCGGGTTGTCCTGCTCATGTAAAGAGGTATGATCCAGAGAAGCTAGAATCACGAACTGATAAATGTAGGTTTGTGAGATATCCAAAGGAAACTTTTGGATACTACATTTATCATCCTGGTGAACAAAATGTGTTTGTCGCTAGGAAAGTTGTGCTCTTGGAAGAGGAATACCTTCTCCAAGAAGACAGTGGGAGTAAAATAGTACTGGAAGAGGTTCCAGATCCCCAAACAGCTACAATATCATCGGATGAGATATCAGTTCCTGAATATGTTCAGGTACAAACATATGAGCCTCGTAGATCTAGTAGAGTACCTAGACTACCCGAACGATATGTGGGACATATCGTTGAAGGAGAGTCTAAGGTCGAATATAGTGAGGATTGTTAGTTTTAGGTGGCTTACAAGCCAATCTGACTATGTAAATCTCGTTCATTTATTAATATAATGGCATAATATTCATTATGTGTAAATCGCATTAATTATCGTTTCATAATGAAGTCCGTGAATATGTGCTATAGTGATCAGATTATGATGAGATCATACTAATGAGACTGATCACTTAAACACACATATTCTTAATTGTTCCTAGTCAGAGGATATCCGAGAAGGACATCGGATATCCGGTTAGACTAGTACAGATTACTCCTGCTCATATGATGAGGGTGACTGATCTCATAAGTCACTTGTGTGGAGACACTAAGGCGAATCTGTAGGTGCTCATTGGAGAATGAGTTCACTGAACTGATCCGACTGAATCGTTGGATGGCATTGTACCTCACTGTCAACCAGCTTGATTCTATTATCGCAGTTGCGTGGATGGTCCTCGGACCTGAGACACCAAGGACACCTTGTCGGTGGACTTTTGTGCTTTGACCTTGGTTTACGAATCTCTAGCCACGGGATTCTAATACGCCAAGGATTGGGTACAGCGGAATACCGTGGAAGGGAATTGTGTGTCAATAAGGAATCATTCGCTCTCGGTACTTAGAGAGAGAACGCTCTAGGAAGGATGCGCGAAAGTCCCTGGCCAGGGCAGACGATAATATCGGGAAAGGAGTTTTCCGATATTCATCAGCGGCATCCAATCCAAGTGAGTCGACCGGTTAGGGTTTGACAGCTCGCCATATCCTGAGTTGACTCGAGAGCATTGTACAAATGAAGGATTATATCCACGCGGTAATAGTCGGCGGAAAGGTTCCAAGAGTGGGTTACTTAACCCCAATACCTTCCGGGTTCACGCGGTGTTGCTTGGCACCCAACGTGATCGGAGGCCCGGTCGAATTCGGTGTGCGACATCAATTCGATTGATTAATTAATTAATAAAGGGTTATTAATTGATTAATAAAGCCAGTGAGGGGTCACTGGGCTTGTTGGGCCATTAACTGGACTGGTACTTGGGCCTAGAGGGTCACACGAAAAAGATTCTCAAGGCGATGGATAAATAAGTGGGTTTTATACAAACCGGGGGTTTTTATGAAAAATCGCACGGTTAGTATAAAACATAGCGAACGGGCTGAGCAGGCCGAGCTGCTGCTAACCCTAGCCGCCCCTCAGTTTCTCTCTCTCTCTGGCGTCCAGACAGATCCAGATCTGCTCCGCCGCTTCTCCGAATCCCGTTCGATGGGAAATCGTCCGCGCATTGCGGCGATCGTTGCGGTGACCGGCGGAGGTTTCGTGGGCTGCGAAGAACGAGGAACGTGAGGATATCCGTCACGGGGAAGATCGCGTGGACTTCGCTAGAGGCCGGGCGTTTGTGCGGCTTGCAGTGTCGCACCGACGGAACCGAACGGTTGCTGATTCGAATCCGCACACGGTGAGAATCGATTATCCGATAATCGTTGTTTTTAGTTCTTCGAAACGGGAACGGATCGCTGTAAATTTTATTTTCCGCTGCGTGAGCGATCCGGAGGAACCCGAGAAAACCCAACAGTAGTATCAGAGCCAGGTTCCACTGTTTCTCGTCCCGTTTCGGATCTCTAAATTAATTTTTTCATTAGTTATTCCATGCGTTTAATCCGATTAAAATGACGGAATAGTGTTCATAAGATGACACAAATAATTTGATTATTTTTCTGTGATTTTTTGGATTTTATTTGGGGTTTTCGTAGTTCTTCATGAGATGATGAACCGGGGTACTTTAGTGGCTTCGTACATGCCTCCCAAGCGTTGGGATGGCGGGTTAGATCTCTGGATCTCTTGGTGATAGTCACCATTACACACCGGGCATGATAGCCGGCGCCATGGTGGCCTTGAAGAGCTACAAAATCGAGCCCCAAATCGGATTTAAAATTTTGAAAAACAGATTTTTGGGGGTTTTTGTTTGGAGCTTGGTCGGCTCCTTCGGGAGGCTTCTCCGGCGACCTGCCGGCGCCGGGGGGGCCGGCCACTGGCGGCCTGCCAGACCCCAGTCGCCACCTGCAAGTGCAGGTTTAAGGGTTCTCGGGTTGGTGATGGGTTCAGGCACATAACCGGCCCTGGGCCTGGTCCCGAGCCGGTCGGACCGGACGGGTCGGGTCCAGGGCCTGGCCGAGCCAGGCCAAGAGCCAGGCACCAGCCTGGTCCGAGCCCTGGTTCGGCTGGGCCAACCCCACCCCATTTTTCCTATTTAATTCCCCTTTGCCCATTTAAAATGAATTAAAATTTGATTTTAATTTCAATAAATTCAAAAGTGTTTTGTAATTTTAAATTGGGCTTACTAATAATTTGTGAATCACTTTAATTAACATTTAGTTGTTAGTTGATTAATATTAACTGTTAGTTTAATGGTTAAACTAATAATTAATTTTAATAATACTAATTTAATGGTTAAATTAGTAATTAATAATTATTAATCTAATAGTTAGATTATTAATTATTATTTCAACTAATTGTTAATTAATATTTGAGTTAGTTATTAATTTAATTGTTAGTTAATAATTAACTTAAATGACTGATTTAAACGTTAAATTGGCAGTCCTTAATTAATTACTGTTAGTCATTAATTTAATAGTTAAGTTAATGATAACTTTAATTATTTAATCTAAGAGTTAGATTAATTAATTATTAATTAGTTAGTGTTAATTATTGGTTTAAGAGTTAAATTATTAATTAACATTGATTATCTAATCTAAGTGTTAGATTAGTAGTTAATAATTAATTAGGTTGATTATTAATTTAAGTGTTAAATTATTAATTAACTTTGTTGGATTAATCTAAGAGTTAGATTAGTCTTTAAATAGTCTAATTGTTAGATTATTAGTGGGGTTTAATCTAAGTGTTAGATTATTAGAAATGTTCTAATTTGCATGGAATAATCTTGAATTATTAATTTGGAGTGTGTGCGCATGTGATGTGTGTTTAATGCTTTTAAATTTTGATTTAATTGCATCTTAAGTTAATAAAATGACTTTTCGAAATTTAAATACCAATTTTGATTGGATCCCAGCTTTTTGAAAGCCAAAGTTATGTGTTTTTTAAAACTCTTTTATTTTAGCCATGTGATGCGCTGAATCATGTGTGGGATGTTTAAAATATACCGTGGTCATGAATATGCACTTAATTTATTATTCATGTGATGAATGGATTGTGTGGATCGTAGATGTATGATTGTTTATTAATTCTTAATAAATAGAGGTCTGCGCACCTCTCTCTCTCATACTCCGATGTATTTCTACCTCCCTCTCTCTCTTGTACTCGCCATAAGGCCTTCTTCAATTTACTTGTAATTCTAGAATTATTGTAATCTGATCGAGGCAACCGAGGAAGGAGCGAGGACGATCCACAGCTGCAACCAAGAAGGTGAAAAGATGAAGATCCTTTGCCTATGTGTTTGCAGGTTTATCTAATGTAAATGTTATGTTAGATTGTGTGTACGTTTGACTGTTGGCTCCAGTCAAACCCACTGTGCTATCCATGACCACACTAGACATGTATGTGATGCATTGTTTTTCTTTTGATTATGAATAAAAGCAGGTTATAGTATTTAATAAATATATACGATATATTTATATACTATCACCTAGGAGAGATCAAGATAAAAGTTATCTAAATACCCTCAGATAAACTCTAAGCCGTAACGCGAGTAGTTAAGAACTTACCGCGTGGTCCACCATCGTTATAGTCATAGGATTCGAATCACTTTAGGCAGGTTTGTTGTGCTATCCACAAGGCCTGCTTAATTGGGAGGAGAAACTATGGCTATGGCATTAGATGCCTATATGATCGGGGTAGAGGAACCATGTAGCTTTGTTGTGCTATCCACAAGGGCTGCATGCAAATCTATGCTCGACGGGTAATGATGGTTAGGTTAGACCAGAATTAGTGGTTTGTTGTGCTATCCACAAGACCATTAAATCTCTGGGGACCGAAGCTATGATCAGATATTGTAAGGAGTTGCAAGTCCCATGAGTTGGGTGCTCTTTGATTGTATTACAGTTTGTTGTGCTATCCACAAGGCTGTAGTGCAAGTCATTGAGATTCTGATCCCCACTAGGAGACTGTCGGCGTCTCCCGTTCTGTATAACTGGGGGTTATACAGTCCGTCGAAAATTAGTGGGAGTTAAACTTGAACAAAAGACCATGTCTTTTTTTAAATTTTAATAATTGAACATCTGCTAAATAGATTTTACTTATCTCCTGTAGGGAATTATGTCGTCAAATAATCCACTCCGTAGCATACTTGATGCCCTTTTAACTTACCTGATCTACTCAGATTGGTTCAGAAACCTGAAGAATGTCTTCATATCTGAGCACATTGACTTTGTCCCTGGAGTTGATCCTCCTACTGAATCGACATCGGATGCCCCTGAAGCAGAGATGATAGCTAACGATAAAAGATCGAAGGACAAAGGTAAAAGAGTAGTGAAGGGTGACTGCTTCTACTATAAGCAGTATAGTCACTAGAAGAGGAACTGCAAGGAGTTCCTTCATGATGAAGCACATGGAAGAGTGAAGCTGTCTGAAGCTTCAGATATCTATATGATAGATATCAACTTGTCAGTTAGAGATTCCACATCTTGGGTATTAGATACTGGATGTGCTTCTCATATCTGCCATGATGTGCAGATGCTGACAAATAAGCGCAAGCTTAGACAAGGCGAGGTGGAATTGAGGTTAGGAAACGGCGCAAAAGTTGCGGCGATTGCTGTTGGGACAGCAAACCTCAGGCTTCCATCTGGAGACACCTTACTTTTAGAAGATTGTTATTATGTTCCTAGCATAATAAAGAACATCATATCAATATCTTTTTTGAACAAGATAGGATATAGGTTGACTATTGAGAATAGAAGTTGTTCGATTTATTATGGTAATAAATCAATAGCCTCAACATCTTTAGTCAACGGTCTATATCTCTTAGATGTTTCTTATTACAATCTTCAAATTGATAATGCTCTTAAGAAGAGCAAGAATTGTGTGAACCAAGCCTATATGTGGCATTGTAGACTTGGGCACATTGGTGAAAGCAGGTTGCAAAAGTTGCACAAGCATGGTTACTTAACTGCATTCGATTACGAATCGTTTGCAACATGTGAATCCTGCCTTATGGGAAAGATGGCAAAATCTCCATTTACTGGATATGGAGAACGTGTCAAGGACACTCTGGGATTAATACATTCAGATGTATATGGTCCCATGTCCACCCAAGCCAAAGGTGGCTTCTCGTACTTCATCACGTTCATCGATGACTTCTGAAGATTCGGCTATGTGTACTTAATGAAGTACAAGTCGGAAGCATTTGAGAAGTTCAAGGAGTTCAAGAATGAGGTAGAGAAGCAGTTAGGAAAAAGTATTAAAGCTCTTCGATCAGATCGAGGAGGATAATACTTGAGTACTAACTTCACACAATTCTTAAAGGATAATGGTATCCTTTCTCAGCTGACCCCTCCATCTATACCACAGATGAATGGTGTATCAGAAAGGTGGAATCGCACCTTGTTGGACATAGTGCGATCCATGATGAGCTTTTCAGGATTACCAGTGTCCCTCTGGGGGTATGCTCTAGAGTCAGCAGCATACCTACTGAACAGAGTACCCAGCAAGTCTGTGGCCTCTACTCCATAAGAGATATGGAAAGACAGGAAACCAGAATTTAAACATGTTAAAGTATGGGGTTGTCCTGCTCATGTAAAGAGGCATGATCCAGACAAGCTGGAATCACGAACTGATAAATGTAGGTTTGTGGGATATCCAAAGGAAACTTTTGGATACTATTTTTTCCATCCTGATGAACAAAAGGTGTTTGTCGCCAGGAAAGCTGTTGTCTTAGAAGAGGAATACCTTCTCCAGGAGGACAGTGGGAGTAAAATAGTACTGGAAGAGGTTCCAGATCCCCAAACAGCTACATTATCATCAGATGAGATATCAGTTCCTGAGTCTGTTCAGGTACACACGGATGAGCCTCGCAGATCTAGTAGAGTACCTAGACTACCCGAACGATATGTGGGACATATTACTGAAGGTGAATCTAAGGTGGAATATAATGAGGATGATGATCCTAAAACCTACCAGGAGGCCATAGAAGGCCCAGAAGCCGGGAAATGGCGAGAAGCCATAAACTCAGAAATCCAGTTCATGTACACCAACCAAGTTTGGAACTTGGAGGACTTGCCCGAGGGTATTGTACCCATCGGTTGCAAGTGGATCTTTAAGAGAAAGATCGGTGCTGATGGACGGATCGACACTTATAAGGCAAGGTTGGTGGCAAAGGGATATCGTCAAAGGCAAGGAATTGACTATGACGAGACTTTCTCACCAGTTGCCATGATAAAGTCGATCAGAGTTCTACTCGCCATTGCTGCACATTTTGATTATGAAATCTGGCAGATGGATGTGAAGACTGCCTTCCTCAATGGTAACCTTGAGGAAGAGGTGTATATGATACAACCAGAAGGTTTCACATCCAAAGAGTCTCCAGATAAAGTGTGCAAGCTTCAGAGGTCCATTTATGGACTGAAGCAGGCTTCCCGGAGCTGGAACATAAGATTTGACGAGGCTGTCAAGTCTTGTGACTTCATTAAGAATGAAGATGAGCCTTGTGTGTACAAGAAGACCAGTGGGAGTGCAGTCACTTTTCTAGTTCTTTACGTAGATGACATACTACTCATTGGGATTGATGTAGCTATGATGTCATCAGTAAAGATCTGGCTGTCGAAAAACTTCTCCATGAAGGATTTGGGAGAAGCATCCTGCGTATTGGGAATACGGATCTATAGAGATAGATCAAATAGGATGCTTGGAATGACCCAATCCTTGTACATAGATACCATAGTCAAAAGGTTTGACATGGAAAATTCCAAGAGAGGTCTCATACCGATGAGACATGGAATTAATCACTCAAAGGAGCAGTCTCCTAAGACTCCTGATGAGAGGGCATTCATGGATAGAATACCCTATGCCTCTGCCATAGGATCTATCATGTATGCCATGTTATGTACACGGCCTGATGTTGCATTTGCTCTAAGTGTTACGAGTAGATTTCAGGCTGGTTCAGGCAAAGAGCACTAGAAGGAAGTGAAATGTATCCTTAAGTACTTGAGAAGAACTAAAGATATGTTTCTTGTCTATGGAGGAGGTGACTTTAAACTGCGAGGCTTTACTGACTCGAGTTTCCAGTCAGATCCAGATGATAGCAAGTCTACATCTAGATTCGTGTTTACTTTGAACGGAGGTGCAGTGTGCTGGAAGAGTTCCAAGCAAGTAACCACTGCAGATTCGACGACTGAAGCTGAGTACATTGCTGCAGCTGAAGCCGCCAAGGAAGCAGTGTGGTTGAAGAAATTCATCACCGACCTCGGCGTAGTTCCCAACATCTCTGAGCCTGTTCCACTGTTGTGGGACAACAATGGAGCAATTGCGCAAGCGAAAGAGCCGCGGTCTCATCAGAAATCGAAGCATATTCTGAGGCGCTTTCATCTTATCAGAGAGATCATATCTAGAGGAGATGTAGTAGTGGAAAGAGTTCCATCCGTCGAAAATGTAGCAGATCCATTGACAAAGCCGTTAGCTCAAATTGTGTTTGAGCGTCACCTAGAGTCTATAGGCTTATTGTATAAAGGTGATTGGCTTTAGTCCAAGTGGGAGATTGTTAGTTTTAGGTGGCCTACAAGCCAATCTGACTATGTAAATCTCGTTCATTTATTAATATAATGGCATAATATTCATTATGTGTAAATCGCATTAATTATCGTTTCATAATGAAGTCCGTGAATATGTACTATAGTAATCAGATTATGATGAGATCATACTAATGAGACTGATCACTTAAACACACATATTCTTAATTGTTCCTAGTCAGAGGATATCCGAGAAGGACATCGGATATCCGGTTAGACTAGTACAGATTACTCCTGCTCATATGATGAGGGTGACTGATCTCATAAGTCACTTGTGTGGAGACACTAAGGCGAATCTGTAGGTGCTCATTGGAGAATGAGTTCACTGAACTGATCCGACTGAATCGCTGGATGGTATTGTACCTCACTATCAACCAACTTGATTCTATTGTCGCAGTTGCATGGATGGTCCTCGGACCTGAGACACCAAGGACACCTTGGCGGTGGACTTCTGTGCTTTGACCTTGGTTTACGAATCTCTAGCTATGGGATTCTAATACGCCAAGGATTGGGTACAGCGGAATACCGTGGAAGGGAATTGTGTGTCAATAATGAATCATTCGCTCTCGGTACTTAGAGAGAGAATGCTCTAGGAAGGATGCGCGAAAGTCCCTGGCCAGGGCGGACGATAATATCGGGAAATGAGTTTTCCGATATTCATCAGCGGCATCCAATCCAAGTGAGTCGACCGGTTAGGGTTTGACAGCTCGCCATACCCTGAGTTGACTCGAGAGCATTGTACGAATGAAGGATTATATCCACGCAGTAACTGTCGGCGGAAAGGTTCTAAGAGTGGGTTACTTAACCCCAATACCTTCCGGGTTCACGCGGTGTTACTTGGCACCCAACGTGATCGGAGGCCCGGTCGAATTCGATGTGCGACATCAATTCGATTGATTAATTAATTAATAAAGGGTTATTAATTGATTAATAAAGACAGTGAGGAGTCACTGGGCTTGTTGGGCCATTAACTGGACTGGTACTTGGGCCTAGAGGGTCACACGCAAATGATTCTCAAGGCGATGGATAAATAAGTGGGTTTTATACAAACCGGGGGTTTTTATGAAAAATCGCGCGGTTAGTATAAAACATAGCGAACGGGCTGAGTAGGCCAAGCTGCTGCTAACCCTAGCTGCCCATCCTCAGTTTCTCTCTCTCTCTGGCGTCCAGACAGATCCAGATCTGCTCCGCCGCTTCTCCGAATCCCGTTCGACGGGAAATCGTCCGTGCGTTGCGGCGATCATTGCGGCAACCGGCGGAGGTTTCGTGGGTTGCGAAGAACGAGGAACGCGAGGATATCCGTCGCAGGGAGGATCGCGTGGACTTCGCTAGAGGCCGGGCGTTTGCGCGTCTTGCGGTGTCGCACCGACGGAACCGAACGGTTGCGGATTCGAATCCGCACACGGTGAGAATCGATTATCCGATAATCGTTGTTTTTAGTTCTTCGAAACGGGAAAATGGATCGCTGTAAATTTTATTTTCCGCTGCGTGAGCGATCCGGAGAAACCCGTGAAAACCCAACAAGGATGATGATCCTAAAACCTACCAGGAGGCCATAGAAGGCACAGAAGCCGGAAAATGGCAAGAAGCCATGAACTCAGAAATCCAGTCCATATACACCAACCAAGTTTGGAACTTAGAGGACTTGCCCGAGGGTATTGTACCCATCGGGTGCAAGTGGATCTTTAAGAAAAAGATCGGTGTTGATGTACGGATCGACAGTTATAAGGCAAGATTGGTGGCAAAGGGATATCGTCAAAGACAAAGAATTGACTATGACGAGCTTTCTCACCAGTTGCCATGATAAAATCGATCAGAGTTCTACTCACCATTGCTGCACACCTCGATTACGAGATCTGGTAGATGGATGTGAAGACTGTCTTCCTTAACGGTAACATTGAGGAACATGTGTATATGATACAACCAGAAGGTTTCACATCTAAGGAATCTCCAGATAAAGTGTGCAAGCTTCAAAGGTCCATTTATAGACTGAAGCAAGCTTCCCAGAGCTAGAACATAAGATTTGACGAGGCTGTCAAATCTTATGACTTCATTAAGAATGAAAATGAGCTTTGTGTGTACAAGAAGACCAGTGGGAGCACAGCCATCTTCTTAGTTCTTTACGTAGACAACATACTACTCATTGGGAATGGTGTAGCTATGATGTCATTGGTAAAGATTTGGCTGTCGAAAAATTTCTCCATAAAGGATTTAGAATAAGCATCCTACGTATTGGGAATACGGATCTATAGAGATAGATCAAAGAGGATACTTGGAATGACCCAATCTTTATATATAGATACCATAGTCAAAAGATTTGGCATGAAAAATTCCAAGAGAGGTCTCATACCGATGAGACATGGAATTAATCTCTCAAAGGAGCAATCTCCTAAGACTCCTGATGAGAGGGCATTCATGGATAGAGTACCCTATGCCTCTGTCATAGGATCTATTATGTATGTACACGGCCTGATGTTGCATTTGCTCTAAGTGTTACGAGCAGATTTCAGGCTAATCCAGGCGAAGAGCACTGGAAGGCAGTGAAATGTATCTTTAAGTATTTAAGAATAACTAAGGATATATTTCTGGTCTACGGAGGAGATGACTTGAAACTGCGAGGTTTTACTTACTCGAGTTTCTAGTCAGATCCAGGTGATAACAAGTCTACATCTGGATTTGTTTACATTAAACGGAGGCGTAGCGTATTGGAAGAGTTCCAAGCAAGCAACCACTGCAGATTCGACGGCTGAAGCTGAGTACATCACTGCAGCTGAAGCCGCCAAGGAAGCAGTGTGGTTGAAGAAATTCATCACCGACCTTGGCGTAGTTCCCAGTATCTCTGAACCTGTTCCGCTGTTGTGCGACAACAATGGAGCCATTGCACAAACGAAAGAACCACGGTCTCATCAGAAATCGAAGCATATTCTGAGGCGCTTTCATCTAATCAGAGAGATCATATCTAGAGGAGATGTTGTGGTGGAAAGAGTTCTATTTGTCGACAATGTAGCAGATCCACTAACAAAGTTGTTGGCTCAAAATGTGTTTGAGCGTCATCTAGAGTCTATAGGTTTGGTGCATAAAGGTGATTGGCTTTAATCCAAGTAGGAGATTGTTAGTCTTATGTGGACTACAAGCCAATATGACTTTGTAATCTCGTTCATTTATTAAAATATAATGACATTATTCATTATGTGTAAATTCGTATTATTATCGTCTCATAATGAAGTCCGTGAATATGTGCAATAGAGATCAAATTATGATGAGATCATATTAGTGAGACTGATCACTTAAACACACATATTCTTAATAGTTCATAGTCGAAAGATATTCGAGAAGGACATCGGATATCCGGTTATACTAGTATAGATTATTTCTACTCATGCGATGAGGGTGACTGATCTCATAGTCACTTGTGTGGAGACACTAAGGCGAATATGTAGGTGCTCATTAGAGAATGAGTTCACTGAACTGATCCGACTGAATCGCTGGATGGTACTATACCTCACTGTCAATCAACTTGATTCTATTGTCGTAGTTGCGTGGATGGTCCTCGGACCTGAGACATCAAGGACACCTTGTCAGTTGACTTCTGTACTTTGACCTTGGTTTATGAATATCTAATCATAGGATTCTAAATAGCTAAGGATCGGGTACAGGGGAATACTGTTGAAAGGAATTGTATGTCAATAAGGAATCATTCGCTCTCGGTACTTAGAGAGAAAATGCTCTAGGAAGGATGCGCGAAAGTCCTTGGCCAGGGCGGATGATAATATTGAGAAAAGAGTTTTTCGATATTATTCGGCAGCATCCGATCCAAGTGAGTCGACTGGTTAGGGTTTGACAGTACACCATACCCTGAGTTGACTCGAGAGCATTGTACGAATGAAGGACTATATCCATGCGGTAACTGTCGGCAGAAAGGTTTCAAAAGTGGGTTACTTAACCCCGATACCTTCCGGGTTCACGTGGTGTTGCTTGACACCCAACGTGATCGGAGGCCCGATCGAATTTGATGTGCGACATTGATTCGATTGATTAATTAATTAATATGAGTTATTAATTGATTAATCAGGCCAGTGAGGAGTCATTGGACTTATTGGGCTATTAACCGGACTGGTAATTGGGCCTAGAGGGTCACACGCAAATGATTCTCAAGGCGATAGATAAATCAGTGGGTTTTATATTAACCGAGAGTTTTTATGAAAAATCGTGCGATTACTATAAAATATAGCGAACAGGCTGAGCAGGCCAAGTTGCTGCTAACCCTAGCCGCCCCCTCCTCTCTTCCTCTCTCTCTCTGGTGCCCCAGAAGAATTAAGATCCCCGGATTTGCTCTGCCGCTTCTCCGACTCCTGTTCGACAGGAAATCGTCCGCGCGTTGCGGCGATTGATGCGGCGAACGATAAAGTCTTCATGGGCTGCGAAGAATGAGGAACGTGAGGATATCCGTCGCGAGGAGGATCGCGTGGACTCTGCTAGAGGCCGGGCGCTTGCGCGGTTTGCGGTGTCACACCGACGGAACCGATCGGTTGCGGATTCGAATCCGCACACGATAATGATTGATTATCTGTTCTAATCTGTTTTAGATTTTTCAAAACGGGAACAGATCTCTCTTTTATTTTTATTTCCGCTGCGTGGGAGATTCGGAGAAACCGCGAGAACCCAACAGTTCATTCATTACACGTATCCATGTCGAGAAAAGTCATTAATAAATGTAATGAAATAGGAGAAGTCACCTTTGACCTGAGTAGATATGAAATCACATACGTCTATATGTATGAGTTCCAAAATGTCTTTGACTTTTTCTCCATATCCAGTAGATAGAGTTTTAGCTAATTTTGATTAGATAAGATTCACAAGTTGCATATGATTCATAATCAAATAAATCAAAATATCCATTCTTATACAACTTTTGAATTATGTTCTCACCAATGTGGTCAAGTCTACAATGTCATAAGTAGGCTAGATTCACACCATTCCTTCTCCTCTTAAGATAACTTTTAAGGGGGAGAAGATCACAAGAGACATCTAACACATACAAATCATTAATTAAATATCCAAAAGTAATAGATTTATTTCCTAAATAAATGAAACAACCATCGTTCTTAAAGATTAATGTGTATCCTACTCTATTCAAATATGAAATACAAATGATATCCTTAATCAATGAAGGATCATAATAACAATTTAAAAATTCCATCCTATCTTCAGAAGATAACTTGAGGTTCATTATCTTCACAGTAAGTGCAACAACCTTTGCAACATTTCTGGGCCTTAAATCAACTTCCCCCTTGCTCAGCTTCTTCCTACTTGTTAGTACTTGCACATTATTAAAGACAAGAGAAGCATATCCAGTATTTAACACTCATAATATAGAATCTCTAATTGACAAGTGAAATTCAATCATACAAATACTTAGAGTTTCTTTAAGCTTCTTCCTTACCTTTTCTTCTGCCTTCTTTGCAAGGTATAGCTTGCAATTCTTCTTCCAATGTCCTTCTTGGTGGTAGTAGAAGCACTGCCCTTTCTCAACTGTTTTGCCCTTGTCTTTCTTTATTGTTGACTTTCCTTTACCTTGCTTCTTTTCCTTGTCTTTATTAAATGCTTGGGCTATCTTCCTCTTCTTGTTGGTCTAACCTACATCCTCTTCCTTTTGAATGTTGCCTGCAACAATTTTGAGCATATTCAGCACTCAGCCAGACGATCTAAATCTTGTTCATGTTATAATTAATAATAAATAAATAAAAAAAAGTTAGAAATGGATTGAAGGATGAGGTCAATGTTTAGGTCTTTATCCATGACAAAATTAAACATAGTCAATCTCTCGATCTACTCAATCATCTTCAACACATATACACTGAAGACTTTTCTACTATGCAAACTCAAATAATTTTTGAGATATCTCATACTTTTCAGTCCTGTTATGTTCCTCAAATAGTTCTTCCAGATGGAACATGATGGACTTAGACATCCATATTTTCATGTTGTTTCTACAACTCATTAGTAATAAAGACAAGTATTTAGCATTAGTGATGGTGGAATCCTCTTTGTACTTCTCATAGGCGGCTATCTCTTCCTTAGGTGCATTGTCAACTAGTTCAGGTGGTGCTTGATCCTGTAAGACAAACAATCTGTTCGGATTTGAGGACACTTTTTAGATTTTAAAACTATTCCGAGTAGTTCGGACCAATCAACTTGTTGCCATTTAATGTCGTAGAGTGGATTGTTTGATGACAGTCTTATCTACAAAAGAAATTTAAATATAATGAGCAGATGTTCATTTAAATTAAATTAAAATAAAATCTTTGATTTAAATTTATTTTTACTAACTTTTGACTGACTGTATAATCCTCTAACATACAAAATGAGCAACTTGCACAATCTCCTAATGAACTTCAAAATCTCATTGACTTCAAACGTGTGGCTTTTGTAATAACACGGTGATTAAGAGAGAGAGAGAGAGAGAGAATTGGATTAGCTTCATTAACCCATAACTAATTATGCTCCAATTATTAAAACATGACGAAATTAGTCTGCTACACAAAAGGTTAAAATACATGAAAATTGATTTGTAAGCACAAAGATTAACTTCTAAACACGCCGGACGTAAGGGTTTATTTACTGTTCTCAATACACAGGGATCTAAGACCAGATAACCTTCTCTTTTATGGTCACACATGATACAACGCGAGGCTGCAGACGTCAAGGGCAGGTAAAGATTTTCCGCGCCCGTGGGCCGTTCACGGCCCGACTGGGCCCGCTCGCAATAGAGGAGGCCGGCCACACCACGTCTCATCCTTTGGACATTTTCTCCTCCGCCCCCCACCGTGAAAACCATTTACCCAACGCCAAGGGAGAGGCAGATCCCATCTCCGGGTGCTCCCCCTTTGGAGGTTTTGTAAATTTCTAAACATCCAGGGGCATTTCCTTATTCACGAGCCTCTGTTTTCCATACGGCTCTCCCCCGTCTATATATATATATTTCTACCCCTTTCGTTAACCCCAGCGAGAAGAGGGTTTGGTTTGGGATAGGAGAGAGCGAGACGACCCATCATCTCCATCGCAGGAGCAGGAAGCAGCGCTCGACGACCACCAATACCACAACGCGAGCGCGCCCCTCGCCACTCCTCTCACCACGCGGCTCTGTCGCCTGCGATCTCCGTCGCCTCCGCCTTCGATTTCCTCTGTTTCCCAGCTTCCTGTCCATCTCTTTCTGTGGCGGCGCCTGGATTGGGGGCTTCGGGGTCGAGGAAGCGGGATGGGTTCGGATGCGGCAATGGCGAACATCTCCGCCCCCGCCGTCGCCAGGGACGCCGGCGGCAGGAAGAAGAGGGTAGGGAAGGGACGGATTACTGATCGGTTTCGTTGTGGTGGTGGTTCGTTCTTCTTCATCGTATTCCGCGTTTAATCTAATAAACTTTTACCTGCTTTGGTTTTTCAGAACAACAGGACTGCGAAATTGAAGCAGTGCAAGCTCGATGCCAGGAGGGAGCAGTGGCTTTCTCAACGTATGTGCTTCCCTTCCTGCATGGACACCTGTGCTTCCCTTTCTGCATGCGCACCTTCTGTTTGATTCCGTCGTGTTTATATCTTGGACTCTTAAATCTGTTTGGCCCTTAGTTCGCTTTGATCGGGAGAAATTTGGATTCCTGGGTATTTGGAAACACAAAGTTATCCTTTTGGTTTATATTGTGGATTCTGAGTAATCTGATTCCTTTTGTTGAGGATTGATCGATGACAAACAATTCGGAAACTGGGTTTTTGATGGTTATCTTTTCCCCAATTTTTTTTTCCCTCTGGCAGTCAAGAACAAGGGTTGCGAGGTGACTGATCAACATGCATTCCCTCCATCCATGTCTTCGTTTCCCCTCAGTTTACCTCTGATGCGCAAGGCAGATGGTCCCCTTGGAGGAACCAATCCTGGGGCGATGCCGAGGAGGGAGGGTAATGGTGGAACGACAGGCCTTCATGACAATGACATGGAGTCCCCGGTGAATAGCCCCACGTCCAGTGTCTTTGGGAACAACTCCTCAGGGAAGGGCTTCCCAGACAGCAGCATCAGCAGTGGTTCCTATTCGAGAAGCGTCAGCGACGCCGATGAGGAGGATGAGGAGGACATTGGCGAAGGAGGTGGTGGTGATGGGAGCCATGATGATTGGGAGGCTGTTGCGGATGCCCTCACAGCAGATGATGGTGGACAGTCCCACCAGAATTCCGAGCATGCCGTTGCTGTTCCTGAGTCAAGCAGTTGTTTGGAGTCTGGGAAAGGTGATGGGACTCTGAAAAAGCCGGAGCCTGATAGGACAATTCCGAGGGCTTGGAGGCCTGACGATGTGTTCCGTCCTCAGAGCCTGCCTAATCTGTCTAAGCAGCGCAGCTTCCCACTTCATTTGGAGCGGTACTGCAGCCAAAGGACCAGGGGTTGGGAGCGTCATGGAGCAATTTCTCAGTCATCTTCGTGCCCCATCTGCTTTGAGGACCTGGATCTCACAGACTCGAGCTTTCTTCCATGTTCCTGTGGTTTTCGCCTGTGCCTTTTCTGTCACAAGAGGATTCTTGAGACTGATGGACGCTGCCCCGGGTGCAGAAAGCAGTACAGCCCACTGAGAGATGGGGATATTGGTATAAGTGGTGGCAGTATTGTGCCACTATTGTCGGTGCGCCTGTCCCGTTCTTGTAGCATGAAGTCAAAGATCTTAGGCTGAGGAGGGAGAGGGGCCTTTTTTCTCTCTCTTACTCTTCACTTGTTTTTACCTATATTAGACATCAAGCAGTTCTATATTCCATTTCACTTGCTCTCGTAATAGTGGATGGTCTCTTTTTCCCTCTTCTTCGGACCAAAACAGAATGTGAATATGAGCTTAATGTTTGACTTTCTCTAGAGCAGTTGTAGGAAATTGGTTGTCATTGGGTTGACAGGTATATTTGTATGAGGTGCATATCTTTCTTGTGGAGAACATTATATGTGTGAATATATATAAACGTACACATATTAAAACAAGTCCAAGTTTAATAAACTCTGCCTTTCATCTTTACATGCAAGCTCCAATTATTAACTGTGTATATATGTTTTTTGTTTCCCACATTGCATCATATGCTTAATTTTTGGTGATCACTTCCTATGTAGAAATATAATTTGTCGTTTGTCTTATGGAATATATGTTGTCCAATTATTACATGAGCCACATCGTTGACATGCAACTGCTTAATGCAATCCTTTTATTTAGTAGGGTGATTTCCCGAACCCATTGACTGAGATGTTGCTAGTGTGGTGCATCTGGTTAACTTCCACCTGTGCTGCTTGCTAAAATTCCTTGTAATCATGAATGGATCCTAAGCCTGCTGCAAGATTGACTAAGATAAACATATTCATTTCCATTGTCAGTGAACGCCAAAGATTCATATGTTTTCAAAGGTGAGCAACTTGCTCATCGAAGCAATGAGGTGAAGTGCGCTGATGAGCTTTCAGCTTGCCTTTTCACTTAGGTGTCCATGGGCCTGAAAATAAGCATCATATGAATGTTGAAAGCTTTGTTCCATTTTCTTATTCAAGTGATTGATATCCATTTTAAATGCTTGAATAAGTGATTCACTTTTTTCTCAAATAAATTGTTTCATTTCTTTGTTTCAAAAGAAAACAGTAAAATTTCATTTGCCTAATTATTTAGGAAGGAACACATAACATATATTTTAGCCATCTTGAATTTGTGATTTTTTATGTCAAGTTTACAAGATGATAGTTTCCCACTGAAAACTTGGCAAAATAATCATTTCCCTCTGAAAAGTTTGTACTGACTATTAAATTTGTTGCTTGTAACATACTTGTGTGTTCCCTAGCTTGTTATTCTATGACTTGGTTTGTTCACATGATGTTAGATTTTCTTTCTATGTTTTAGAAATGTTTACAATATTTGAAACAGTCCCTGTGGATTTTTGTGCTAAACGCTAATATGCTAAAAGCACCTTTTCAAGACTCAGATATTTTTACTATGCTTTAGAAATGTTAACAATATTTGAAGTACTCCCTGTGGATTTTTTGTGTTTAATGCTAAAATGCTGAAGGGACTTTTGAAAACTTCTTGAGGAAAATGTTAACTCAAACGCCTAGAAGTTCACCTGCATTTGTGTTATAGAGAACCACCTGTTCACCTTGCTCTCTTTTATCCTTTTACTACATGGTCCTGTTCACCAGAACTTTATGTTATGGAATGCAGTTTTGGTCTTTTATTCGTATGTTTGAAATTTTTGAGTAATTTTTGGGTAGTTTGTTTACCATTCATGCTTGTTCTCATCTCTTAATGTTGCCTTTGCTTCTGCTGATGATGTGCTGAATCTTTGTAGCTAGTGGTGTTTAATGTGGTGGACAGCATGATTAATATTTTTACTGAAGGCTATATGAGGATATGCCTGCTGTAACCTAAAAGGTTACCCATCAGCCTGCAAGCCATATAAGGATGTGCCAGCTGTGGCCTAAAAGTCTAGTCTACTGTCTACCCATCAGTCTGCAAAAAGACATAAGTCCTGGCTCAAATTTCCTACTCATCAGAATTTCTTGGGGATAAATGGAAAGGACAGGGATCTTTTAGTATATATTACTATTTCTATTGTCTCTGACTTTTCTCTACTGAGCTTTTTTGCAGATTCTGCCTTCAAACTCACTGCCAATTGCGACTTTTCACAGTGAGCATTCTAAATAAATTTGATAACAATATGATGGCTACCCAATATTTGTCTGGTGTAGAGCCATTCCCTCCTTTCTTTTGATGAAATTGCACCGAGTTCCGGTTGACTACTAAGCCAATTAAGCTAGATTAAGTCCACAAAATGAAAGGTACAGCTTATTTGTAGCATTTAATTTTCTATTTTCATTAGTAGGAAAAGACCAATCAATGAATGTTTAAAGATACCAACATTTACTATTTAGTATCTATGTGCAAATGCTCAGGTGTCTCATAGTTGATTTGGACCATGGACCTTACACTGATCACCAAACCAACCTTTGCAAGTTCCATTGCTACTTCTGCATGCTGCATTTGACATTACCTAGCTTTCATACTCAGTTCTCATGTTCAAACAATACTCTGTTTTGATGGAGGTGCTAAGCAGCAAGTACTCATTGCTGGCAGTGTTACCAAAAAAAAGTGTTTGCTATGTATGTTATAATTGTAGTTGGCCACTTTCTACAACTTTAGAGAGTGTGTAATTGATTTTAGGAATAATGCTGCTGATTCAGTAGAAAATGTCATTCTCCTTCCTATTCTTAAGCAGATGAAATTTATTTAAACAGTCATTTTTTAACTATCAACTTGAAAATGAAAACCTTTGGCATGAATATGATTACTTTTGTTTTTCAGGTGCAAGTATTAAGAGCAGCAATTGTTAACCAACTTGAATTTGTTTGCAAGCAGTATAACTTATTACTACTTGTACATAAAAGCATTCTTTTTTATTTTATTTGTTAGTGCACTGAGGTAATTATTAAAAATTTTTGGGACTGATGTCCCATTGTAAAATGGGAATACGTGAAGATTCAGGGATTTAAATGAGATCCATGCTAGAGGACTTGGGACAGAGAACTCGGTGTATTTGTTGGTTGGTGCTTGCTATGGCATTTATGGTGTGTATCTAATGTGCAATGATCACTTTCAGAGAGAATGTGTAATGACAAGTTTAGAGAGAACATTTTCACCAAAAACAGCTACGAGTATAGAATATTTTTGATAATAGATTTTCACCAGCAACTTCATTGGAGGGTAACTCAGTCGGAGGTGTAATACATTCAGATTGTTCCATCTAGATTCATGTTATTAGATTTTTAATCAACTTTTTGCCATAGTCATGTGTGGTTGGAGTGAACTGTGGCAACCCCAAATCTTTAACATTGAGAGTCATGCCAAAATTGTCATTACAGTTTTAAGGAAGAGGTCTGTAGAAGCTGTAAAGTGTGACAAACCATGACAAAGAGCAACTAGGAGGCATGTGCCAGGAATGTTATACATCAGTAGAGTGAAAGCCAGATCATTATATTAACAATTCAAAACAATGATAACACAAGGATTGAGATTGCATTATCTGTTTTTCAAGTTGCTTTCATCCCAGAAAATGGAGGAAGCTGAGCCTAATGTTAAGTTGCTATCCTGACTTGCTCAGAAACTCAAATGATGCCTCAATTTTACAATTTGAAGAGAGTCGAACATTTATTGTTTACTTATAGATAATAAATAATGGTGTTCTTTCCGTAATGAGCAGACAATTGATGGACTAGAGAATGGGATGTGCATGAGATCAGAGTATGAAAAGTTTCAATAGTTCAGGTGAGGTGATGGAAATCCAGGGACTGCTGAAACAAAGCTTAGGGCCCAATGTTTATTTTGTTTGGCCCATTAGAGGCCCAATTGATGTATTTTTAGATGTATGTATGTTTTTTGTCTCTTTATTTTGGACAAGGGTTATTTTGGGCTTTATGGTACCTAGGGCTACCCTAAGGGGACCCTATATATTGTAGCCTCTCCCAAAAAAGGCGGGCATTGAATGCTAATGATTGAAGAAAAGAATGAGTAGCCGCCTGGTGCGTTTTGGGTGTGGAAATGGACCCGTGAAGGGCCTGTGTGTGTTGTTTGGGGTGTGAAGCCTCTGTGCCTCTTTTCCATTCCCCCTGTCTTCCTTCCCTGTTCGTCCTCTCCTTGCCCTTGTTCTTCTTCTTCCCCTGGCCTCCGAGCCATTCATCCGAGGTCCCCCATGCTTGTCCCGCATCAGATATGGTATCAGAGCAAGATTTTTTTGGGTCATTCTCATGACCCAACGTTCCTGAGAGGAAGAAGAAATTTCTTTTGAGTTTACAATTTCTAAGTTGTGCGAGTGTCCCCTCTGAGAAGGAGATCTCCGAGAAGGAGAAGGGTGAGATGCACCTGGGGTGAGAAGCCCCTTATCCCACCTTGCACCACCATCACCCTCCCTTTTCCCTTGCTTAGACACTCTCCTCCTTCTGTCAAGAACACATGCCCCGTCCGTCCCTCTTCCTTATCTCCATCTCCAATTCCTTCCCCATCAAACCTGTCTGTCCAGCAACAAAAAGACAAAGCTACAGCAGGGTGGAGGTTAGTTGGATCTCTTCTCCATCAACATCAACATCAACATCGCCATCTGCAACAGCACAAGAAAGAGATGTCCTCCCTTTTCTCTGTTCCCTCTCTCTCCCTCTTTCTCAGTTTCTTCGGCCACTAGAGAAGATAGAAGAAGAAGAAGAAGAGGGAGAGGGGGGGTGGTGACTCACCTGGGGTCGCGTCGCCATTGCCTGGCTCCCCCAGAGCCACCGCCCCGATGCTGCCCCACAGCCTTCCTCCGCAGCTGCCTTCGCCAGCCAGCGTCGCCGGCGCCGTCGACGTGGCTGCCTCTCCCCACCGTCGTCGCCGCTGTGCTCGCCGGCCCCACCAAATCTGCCGCCATTGCCCTCTCCCTTGTGCTATCTCCCTCTCTCTATCCCCTGTTAGGGTTTGGAGGGGGATTGGAGAAGAAGACCCAAGTATCGGGTCGTCGAGTTCGAAGCGAACGGGTTTGGATCCCGAGTACCCAGTTACTTAAGGACCCCGGGTCCATTATCGGATCTGCTCCTTTAAGGTCGCCCGGATCTGAACCCCAAAGGGGGGATCCGTTAACTAAACGCACCGGTTCACTCTGGCCGGTTCCCTGAAGTCCGGTTCAAGGCAGCCCTCATTGCTACAGTGCGCACAGGAGGTGCACTAAAAGTCTCTATCACACCGCCATTGTCGAGAAGTCATTCGGGCTCCGATTTGCGCGCTGCTTGCGCCATTAGAATCGTATCGGCGAGGCCGATCTCGCTGTATGTTCCGTCCGATAGCAATGCCTCGTTTTGCGTGCCATACTTACACGCTTTACGAGGGCGCCTGTGCTCGCTGTTCGAGGTCTTCTAGATCCTGATTCGAGAGCCGTCAATGGCGTTGGTCTCGTCTCAGCGAGGCTAACACAGTTTTAGTGTGCGACAGCTGTGACAATATCTTGGTTTGCGTGTCCAACTCCGAAGGCCGTGTCGGTCACATGAGGGTCCCTTCGTGTTCCGTTTTGCGTGCCATCACTGTACGCATTTCGAGGTCACCTATTTGGGCTTTGTTTTGCGAGCCGATTGCATCAGCATATTCCTTACAACATGGCTGACCCTATTTAGTGCTCCACTCACTAGCTGGACAGTACAACTTGAAATCTGGTATCATGCTCTCCCCTTCTTTTCACACTCTAGTTTGATTGCCAAATGAGAAGGTTGTTGTTTTGAGATTTGATTTGCTCCGATGTGGTAATTATATCTCCTAAGGAATTGTGGATCTATTATCTTAAACCGGTGAAATTACTGTTGAGGATGATCATATTTTTGTTGAGTTTCATGTGAAATGTCAAGAGCACACTTACTCCACAGATTTTATGTACTTTGATGGAGCTTGGGCTGAGATCTTTCTCTCAGGAGGCTTGTCCATCATTGTAGGGTCTGAGTAACCACAAGAGCGGCATGCCACCATGAATTCGGAGAAATCTCAGTGCATTCAGCGGCCGCCACACTTGAAGGATAATTTTCTCCTTAAAGCTTATGTTTCTGCTAGATCTACATCGACACCTCTGGAGCAAAAAGTGGCCAAGATGGAGCCAACAACCCATGCATGTGCTGCATCAATAGTTAAGCATGCCTCAGATGTTGACTTGTTTAGTGAGTTTGGAGTTTGTTTGATATCCGATGATGTATTTGAAGACAGACCATTGTTGACAGTTGCTACTGAGTTATCGGTTATGGATTCATGGCATCACAATCTATTCGTTGATTCTGGGTTTTGCACATGCTAGATATTCTTGTGTCTGATGCTGACTTATTATGCAGTAGTGGTCATGACCTCAGTTCTCCAGCGAGTTCAGATCTTCTGCTTGTTGTGGAATCAGGAATTGATTTTATTGATCTGGTATGGCAGACTTTTTGTGATTTGCATGCAGCGGACCAGTTTGAGGTTCTTGATATGACCATCTGCGTGAAGTTCCTCATAGTCAATCCAGCTATCCACACTTTGATACTTGCGCATTTTAAAATTCAAGACGAATTTTCTCGAACTAGGAGAGAATGATGGGAATCCAGAGACTGTTGAAACAAAGCTCATGGCCCAATATTTATTTTGTTTGGCCCATTAGAGGCCCAATTGATGTATTTTTAGATGTAGGTCTATTTTAAGTCTCTTTATTTTGGACAAGGGTATTTTGGGTTTTATGGTACCTAGGGCTACCCTAAGGGGACCTTATATATTGTAGCGTCTCTCAAAAAAGGAGGGCATTGGATGCTAATGATTGAAGAAAAGAATGAGTAGCCGCCTGGTACGTTTTGGGTGTGGAATGGACCCGTGAAGGGCCTGTGTGTGTTCTTTGGGGTGTGAAGCCCCTGTGCCTCTTCTCCATCCCCCCTGTCTTCCTTCCCTGTTCGTCCTCTCTTTGCGCTCGTTCTTCTTCTTCCCCTGGCCTTCGAGCCATTCATCCGAGGTCCCCCATGCTTGTCCCGCATCATGAGGTCTATCTGTGGGAAGTCTGCAGCTGAAAACTCTCTCTAAAAGAATCATGAAGCACAAAAGCTATAGGAAAACAAATCTTCTTAGTTTTTCAGGTCCATTATCAGAGTGAAGTTTTGCATATTTCAGAGATATATTGACAGTTGGGTGCAGAGAGGCATAAGAACCAAAGTTGGTAAAGTATCTTCTACACTCTTTTGAAAGGACAGGATGAAATAAGTGGCACGTTGTCAAAGATTGTTTTTGAAGTTGTAGGAGGCAAGGTAATTGTTACCTTCTTATGAGATGATACCTAAAGCATGAGAAAATAGATAAGTTTGTTCAACTCTTGGAGGTTATTTCATCAGTCACAATCACCTTAGAGAGAGTGAGTATTTACAATAAAAAACTCTATACAGTGGAGACAAGAGGACTGTTCAAAGTATTAGAATGTGAAAGAATTTTGAAAAGTCAAGTCTCCTCTCAAGATCAAAGCTTTTATGTGGCTGATGTATGCTAGAAGAGCCACTACTAAAAGGGCGAAAAGAAATGGCGTAATGCACATTATATTGGCTGTGCCCTGTGCAGAGTGGCTGAGGATGAAGACCATTTTATGGCTGGCTGCCTACTTAACCAATGGCATGTCATTGGGCCACTTATGAATGTATGTTTTACATGTGGATGTTCTTCACAAGATCATTTGCATGTAGGGAAACCACGAACAGTGCATTTATGTAGAAAAATTTGTGCTTCATTTCCATCTTTCATGAATTCTTGGCATAGAAGCTTGGCAGGTGTATCTGGCAAAGAGTGGGGGAATGTGGCGAGGAAACGGTCCATCCAGGAGCCCTTTGTTCTGCTCATGGATCCTTGTTAGGAAGGGGGCATCCTGAAGATAGCCACTTGCCGCGCGGATTTGCTGTCTCTATTTATGTTAAAATAAGAGTGACGGTGCATCCCATTTTTTGATATCTTGGTTGCAGATCAAGGTGGTAAATCTGCGTTAAACCGTTTTTTTCAAGGTGTCACCTAGGTGATGCCTAGGTGACAAGGTGTACATGTTGCCCAAGGCGACCTGGTGTCTAGGCAAGCAGACCATTAAGGCAATCGCTTGGGCTGCTTAGGGGCACCCAGCCTGCCTAAGACCCACCCAGTCCGCTTTGTTTCGGAAACGGCCCACCTTTTTAAGGTTCGTTTTAGTTATTATAAAAAAGTTGATGGGTGGCGTTCAAACTTCCCACTCGGTTCCTACTTTCTGTGAGATTCTTCTGCTAGTGTATAGCAAGTTTCCTCTCTCTCTCTCTCTCTCTCTCTCTCTCTCTCTCTCTCATCGGAAGGAATGGAATCTTGGCTATAGTTTATATTTGACTTTCTTTTTTTATATGCAATGATCATTTAAATAATAAAATTTAAGTTAGATTGACATCTTCCGTCGTGATTGACAGGTACTCATGAATTCTCATTGGATTTTTTCCTTATTCATTTGCTAATATTTGTCATTTATTATATTTTTCTTTGTACATTATAGGTATATATTGAATGTTGTGGATGCCATTGATAGTTTGCTATCCTTGTATGCTGATAAAAATAGAATTTAACATGGCGGAGAATGTAGATAGTAGACTTCTTGAAACATACTAGATTATATAAATTATACTTCGCCTAGGCACCTAGTCTTGTTGTCTAAGCAGTAAGGCAGTGGGCCACCACCTTGGTTGCCTTGACAACATTGAGCTAATCTTGACTATGGATAACAACAGATACCTTTGTGCAAGCTAGCGTGTCATGGATGTGAACAGGGTTACATGCCACCTATGCCGTGACCTGAATTTCGGAACTTTATGTCTGAGCCTGCCTTGCCATGGTCCTATTTGATCCTGATCGTAGGTCTTATTTGGTCAATTTAGCCTACCAAAATGTCAAAGCTCAAGCTCAAATTAAATTCCAACTGATTATCTAAAACCTTAGGTATGGTTCATCATGTTTAGACCTGTTTTTGCATTGGGCTTTTTCTTTGCAGCGATGGAGTGGAGCTGATGGGTTGCCTCTCTGTCCATCTGTCCGTTGACACCCTTACTCTAAATAATGATTCTTAGATGATATGATTACTTCTGTTTTTAATAAAATTAGTGGTGCAATCCGACTTCCTTTCAAAAAAGATGATATGATTATGTATGTGTTATTTTCACTAGGCTGCGAAAAACAAAAATACCCTTGTAAGAATAAGAATAGGTGGCACGAAGAATGATAACCAATTGGAAAGTTGTTATCTCCAATAAAGTGAGTGAAATTGGAAGGATTGGCATCTCAAAGTTGGGCCTAAAATGAATGAAAGGATGAGAAAAAAGTAACAGTTAAAAATAAGGTTTTTTTGATGTTGGTCCCTACAGGCGTAGTATTTTGAAATGAGTCTCCGTTTCTGATGTATTTGTACATTATAAAGTTAATATTTTTAAATTTTAATCCTTACCATCTACGTCCGTCAACGTTTTTGACTTTTACCTTAGTTAAAACATAAGTTACATATGGTTAACTTTACCCCCTCCTCTCTCTCTCTCTCTCTCTCACATGCTCGCACGCCCACCCACATGCACGCATGCATGTACGCTCGAACCTGCCACTGGAGCTCTCCCTCCGCCCATCTGTCACGTGTGAACCTGTCGCACGCACGTACGTCTTGCCATCGGAGCTCTCCCCGAGTCCATCCGTTACGTAGGTTGCGGAGGGGGATGAGATAGGGGACTTGATGTACCTTCAAGGCCGATAGACACGACCATGGTGGTGAGCTTCCAGTCGTGGGCTATGGCTGGCGGGTCGTGCCCCGAGGGGAGTGTTTTGATTAGGAGGACGACAGCCTTGATGAATTGAGGCTGATGGGGGTTTGATGCACCTTCAAGGCCGTTGGACCCGACCATGGCAGTGAGCTACCAGTCGTGGGCTATGGCCAGTGGGTCATGCCCCGAGGGGACTGTTCCGATTAGGAGGACAACAGCGCGGGCGTGCTCGGGGCAAGCTTCACTGGGCGATTTGGCTAAAGCCCCTTGCACATCCATGAGCTGCAGCCATGAGGTACATTTGTAGATTTTGAGAGAGAGAGAGAGAGAGAGAGAGAGAGAGAGAGAGAGCACAAAGCCTTCTGTTTATAATTCTCCTCTTGGGAACATCAGAGTCTTGATGAAGGGCTAATCTTCCAAGCTTCTTCTCAAATCCAAGACCCCGTTTTTCTCCTTCTCTTTGGTGTTTCTTACATCACATTTGTCCATCTACTCTTACAAAGATTAGTTCTTGGTCCATGGTGATGTGGTGCCTGTGTCTCTTGGAAGTGAATTAATTAGGAAACCTTTCATGTGCATCTACAGGGGTCTTACCATGAATCCACTCGAGGTATATTCATCCTGCCTGTATATTACATTATGCATAGCTTGCAGCTGGATTTATTCCTGGGAAATCTTCATGTGGATGTGGGTGTCCTTAGTTGAGCTTCTATTATAGTAATGGTGGGCATGCAGAGATTTAGAGCGGGGTGGTGTTTAATTTAATCTTTGGGTTGCATACATGTGCATATGTCTGAAATGAGTCGCTGTTTGCACGCAGCTTGTGGTTGGATATATGAAGGGAGGTTAGTACTTCGGGTTGAACGTTTAAATGTGTGGCATCCTATGGTGAGCAGCCCCTCTACGTTCAGCTTATCAGTACAGATATGGGTGATCGCTGGTTCCTTTTGGGGATTACCTTGACACCATCGTAGCCTGGTGGCAGGTGGTGGGTGAGAAGACCCCCCCCCCCCCTCTCACTCTCTCTCTCTCTCTCTCTCTCTCTCTCTCTCTTACATACATGAGCATGGCATTGATGGGGGCGTTGGGGGAGGCCTGCACTAGCAGGATGTTGTGGGTGGGCCAGTGCTGCTTCTCTCTCTCTCTCTCTCTACCCCACCGGCTTCCTCTCCATTAACTTTGACATCTGTTTGGAGAATACTAGGAGAGAGGCTTGGACCATTAGGATGTTGTCAGTGGGCCAGTGCTGCTTCTCTCTCCCTCCTCCCTCCCTCTCTCTCCCGCCAGCTTCCTCTCCATTAACCTTAACATCCTTTTGGAGAATATTAGGAAAATATTCTCTTTTCTTAGATAGATGTTAACCTGAGGGACCTATTAAAAATATGTGGACTTTTTAGAGACTTAAGTCTAACTATATGTTAGATATAGGGACTTATTTTGAATTCATTATATTTAGAGGGATCGTTGTCCAAAAAACCTTAAAATAGTTTCATCCTTTTAGTTAGATGAACTTTCGTAAAGAGTGGTGGGATAACTCCCAGTTGAGAAAAGGCAATATGTCTAAAAAATAGAGCTCATATTCCTCAAAATGGAGAGAAGGGGTGTTGGAGGGAAAGGGAGAATAGACAAGGGAGAATGGACGGAAGTTCCAAAGCATAAATAAACATGGGTAGGTTGAGAAAAGGGAAGTTTTATTGGATTCATCGCTTAAAGGAAGTTTGACTTTGACTTTTGCTTATCCATTGATCCAAGGGGGAAGACACTTCCTTACCAAGGTATGTGCAGATTGGACATGATGAAATTATGAAAGCCTTGCAACAAAATGCTGAATGTCATTCTTCCTTTAAAAGAAAAAAAAGTAAAGTTTGCTTCTGGTCCATTGTCAGGGATTCATTCCGATGAATCAAGTTCTTTTATTGTACTCCTTTTTTTTGTTTTTCAAATTTTGTGAAAGAAAGCCACATGTTCATAATAAAGCACCAGAGTACAATAGAAATTGACTTTGTGGTGGTCAGAGTGGAGTTGGCCTACGATGCTATCTTTGGCTGTCGCCTACTCGGCTGGCTCGGAGTAGTACCCTCTATGTACCATCAGATGCTCAAGTTCCTAACTGCCAATAGAGTTGGAGAGATGCAAGGTGATCAGGAGTCGGCCTGGCACTACTATATGCTATTCACCAAGGGCAAGGTTACAACGAAGACAATGGGCATCGAGCTCACCTTGGATGGCTCTAAGGTCTCCTCCCTTGGGAAAGACTTAGTGCCCATTCCTATACTTAGGGGCAGAGGTTGGGTGCTTCACAGTGGATCTAGACTCACCCTGGATGAAGCTAGCCGACTAGAGGAGTTTTTGAAGGCCAATCTAGACGTATTCCTTGGGCACCCTTGGACATGCTTCGGATTGACCTATAAGTCATGCTACACTGCCTCCATGTTGACCCGATGCGTCCTCTAATGAATCAAAAAAGGAGACACAACCTAGAATGACGAATGTCTTTCTAGGTTGAAGTATAGAAGGGTCTAGAAGCTGGCCATCTTCGACTGCCCCACCACTCGAAATGGCTATCCCACTTCCCGACTTGAACAAAGCATGCCTAATAAATAGCTTCCCACTTCCCCAGATTGACCAACTAGTAGATGCCATATCTGGCCAAGAGATGCTCAGTTTCCTCGACACCTACTCTAGCTACCATCAAGTCTGGATGCACCTAGATGATGAAGTCAAGACCAACTTAACCATCAACCTCATTTTATACTGCTACACCTAAATACCATTCTTGTTGAAGAATGTCAAGGCCACATACCAACGCCTTATCAATAAGATGTTCGAGCCGCAGCTCGGACGAAATATGGACGTCTACATCGACGACATGTTGGTCAAGAGCCGCCATGCTACTAACCATCTGATCAGTTTGGCTCTGACTAGATATTGGATGAAGCTAAATTCCTCCAAGTGCATGTTCGGGGTGGCATCTGGGATGTTTCTGGGCTTCCTAGTCACTCGACGGGGTATCGAAGCTAACCCGACAAAGTTTAGGCCATCCAAGAAATGAGGCCACCAACAACAATTTGAGAGATGTAGTGCCTAAGTGGCCAGGTGGCATCCCTCAATCGGTGCATGTCCCAAGCCACTCATCAGCAATTCCTATTTTTCAAACTACTTCACAAGGCCAAAGGATTCGAGTGGGTGGAGGAGTGCTAGTCAGCCTTCGACCAGCTGAGGGTATAGTTGGCCGAATCCCCGTCCCCTTGAATCCCACTCTGGGTGAGACCTTATATCTTTACCTTGTAGCTTTGGAGGCGACCATTAGCTCTATGCTTGTACGAGAAGACGATGACATACAAAAGCCAATGTACTACCTAGCTGAGTGCCACATGGACTAGAGCTCCGATATTCTACCATTAAGAAGCTCGCTCTGGTGCTGGTGACCTTGGCAAGAAGGTTACCACCTTACTTCCTCATTTATCTGGTCAAGGTTTTGACTGGTCATCCGCTGAAGCAAATCTTGACTTGTCCTGAAGTCTTTGACTGGCCAGTAAGGTGGTCCATAGAGCTCAGCAAACATGGTATTACCTTTTATCCTTAAACCACTATTAAAGGTCATGACTTCATTAACTCATTGTGGAGCTGACCCCAGGGCAGTTCTATACATAAGCTCTTGCACTACCCCCAGATGCACCGATTAGACCTTCTGTAGATCCCTTGTGGGAGTTATACATTGATGGGTCTTCCTCACTATAAGGAGTGGGGCTGGATGGATCTGGGTAACCCCTGACGGCACTTCACTAGGTACTCCTTGTGATTCAGTTTCCCAGCCACTAATAACGCAGTCGAGTACAAGGTGCTGCTTTTTGGGGTATGCATGGCTAAGAGCCTAGATGCTTGGAGGATTTGGGTATACAGTGACTCTCAATTGGTCGTGAACCAGGTCCTTGGAGATTGTAAGGCCAAAGACGTGACCTATGGCCGAGTACTTGCGGCTGGTAAAGGTTGCAGCCAAAAATTTCAATGTTCTTGAAGTCATTCGGATCCCTAGCTTTAAGAATGCTCATACCTATAGACTCTCTTAGTTGGCGTTCCCTTCGGGGATTGATGAGAGGTGAGCGGTCCTTGTGAAAGAACTCACTGTGCCCAGCACAATGGTGTTAGAGCCTATTATGCAAGTAAACTTACCTATCGAGTCATGTTGGATCACCCCGTACCTTATCTCTTGTGAGGAGAGCTGTCAGACGATTGATTGGGGACTTGCAAGATCAAGCAAAGGGAGGCCTGATTTGTCCTTGTCGATAGATAGCTGTACCGAAGATCCTTTGAGCAAGGGTTGCTTTATTGCCTGGACCAAGCCAAACTCGAGCATGCCCTCCAAGAGCTACCACTAAGGAATCCACGAGGGGGGGGGGTGCTTAGGACATAAACTCCTACAATAGTAGTATTGGTGGCCGACCAAGCATCAGGATGCTGTAGACTTTGTTCGCCGATGCCACAAGTGTCAATCAACAGTACGGTTCCTTATTCATTAGTTTGCTACTCAACTGACCCCCTAGCTGATCCATGGCCATTCACCCTATAGGGCATCAACATCCTAGGTCTATTCCTTTTGGCTACATGGTAGAGAAAGTTCTTCATCATAGCCATTGACTACTTCTGCAAGTGGGTGGACACCAAGACCTTGGCGACCATCATTGATAGGAATATGTGGAATTTCATCTGGAAATCCATCATATATCACTTTGGCATACCACGGGTGATAGTAACTGACAATGGCAGGTAGTTTGACAGTAGTTGATTTCGAAAGAATTGCGGGGAATTTGGCACCAACCACCTATTCATATCCATTGTGCATCCATAGACCAAGGGGCAGGCAGAGGTTATGAATCCGACTATCCTACAGGGACTCAAGGCTCAACTTGGGGAAGCCAAAGGATGATGGGCAAACGAATTCCCCTACATACTTTGGGCCTATCAGATCAACTAGTTAGATGGCCATTGGTAAGACTTGTTTTAGTATGGTCTACTGGGCTAAAGCGTTCATTTTGATAGAGACTACCCTTCCATCCACCCGAGTACGAGCTTACGAGTCGACATCCAATGACAATGCTATGAGGGATAACCTGGACCTACTAAGTGAGGTTCAGAACTTCACTTACATCAGACTGGCAGCCTATCAACAACGAATGACCAAGTACCATAACGCCCGCGTATGGCCACCAAGCTTCAAAGTTGATGATCTAGTGCTCTGAGATGCACATGCCTCACAGCTAGCCGAAGCTATAGGGAAACTGGTGCCTAACTGGGAGCGCCTCGATTGAGTGAGAGAAGTCACCCATGGCTGCGCATATCGTCTTGAAGCACTCAGGGGGCAACCTGTCCCTTAGACTTGGAATGCTAAGAGGCTCTGCCAATAATATGCCTAACACCCAAAGTCAGTGACAATATATATAATGCCCCCAAGTGGGCGCCTCTTTTTACCTTTCTATATAAAAAGCAAAAATCTGTTAAAGTTTTAGAAATTCAATTCATAAGAGTTTAGCTGCATCAAACCTGATCCCTGCAAACCGATTCCCTATGGGACGAGTTAGGGGTGAACCTAATTCATGCAAATCGACTCCCCTACGGTAGAGGTCGGAGGCAGACCTAATTCATGCAAACCATCTCTCTAAGGAGGAGTCAAGGGCGGACCTAATCCTGCAAACTGACTCCTTGTGGGAGGATTTAGGGACAAACATAATCCATATAGATTGACTCCCCTATGGGAGGATTCGGGGACGAACATAATCCAAATAGACTGACTCCCTTATAGGAGGAGTCGAGGGCAAACCTGATATATGAGGAGTCGAGGATGGACAAAGACACCTAGTGCGTGAAAAATTAGATAGACTTAATTTTTCCTGCTATGGACCAATCTATAGCATAGACAATCGGAGGAAAATTTGATTCGTAAAGATGTATAAAAAACTTGTGTTAGTTATGGATGTCTGTCAAGCTAATCTCATAACTTTGACGTACATTCTCGTTCTTATTATAATAATAAAGGAAATACATTCATTATGCGTAAATCAATTATATCGTTTGTAGTAAAGTCTGTAAATTCATGGGAATGGAGATTTAAATCTTGATGATATTATGATAACAAGATTAATCTTTTATAAACATTTATTCATAATTGTTCATATTTGGGGGATATTTGAGAAGGATATCAAATATCAAGTGAGACTAGTACATGTTACTCCTACTTATAAGATGAGGGTAATTGATCTTATAGTGACTTAATACGAACATGTATATGTTCATTCGAGAATGTGGTAATTAAACTGATCCACTACTGGATGATAATTTACCTAACTGTCAACTAGTTGATTCATTGTCACTTGGGTCCTTATCATATAGGATATGCTATGGGATTTGGAAGCCCAGGCCCCTTGACAACCCCCTCACGGGGGGTGGGGGGGAGAGGGGGGGAACTGGCCACCCTTGACCCCCATAGTGACCTAATTGAGCAAGTCGATCCGCAACTTATGCGTTATTTGATGAGATCACATGAGGGTATGCGTATATGGAACAATTTCATAGTGGCATTGATGCGTAGAAACTAATGGAAAATAATTTTAGTTTTTTTGTTTGCACATGTTGATATGTTACAACTTTTAAATTATGATCTAAAGCATGTTTAACAGTCCAAAATTTTCAAAAATTCAAATTAAGACTAGTTTTGATTGGATCCCAATTTTTATAAAAGCCAAAATTAGTTTATTTTCTAAAATTAAATCCTCGTTGGATGATTATATCCTACGTGAGATTGATTTAAGTTAATCATGTAGTCCTGGACAAGCACTTTGAAATATGTCATATCATGATCTGGGTGTGGATGTGGATTTATATGTAGAATGGTTTATAATAATTTGATTATTATTAAGGTCTGCATGCCTCCCTCTCTCTCTACACTCTAATGCACTTCAACCTCCCAATTATAATGTACTCGCCATAAGGCACTCTCTCATTACATATGTATTTTGGGTATTGGACCCATTATTATGTTATAATTGTAGTTGCTAGTTGAGGAGCGAGGATGATCCATAATAGCAATTAGAAGATGCCATGAAGATGTGATCACATGTCTATCCGTTTGCTGAATTTTGATATAGTTGTTACATTAAGTAACTTGTGACAAACTACATGGCTCCAATTTGGTCACTATGTTGTCCATGGCCACCCTAATGACATGTATGTTTGATGCATGACTATTTACATTGATTAAGAATCAAATGTGATTATTCTATGTATAATAAATATTCGAATACATCTGATATATTTATTTAGTACCACCTAGGAGGAGACCAAGATAAAATTTTAATAAAATTTCTTCTTTGTTCAAATTTAAGTAGAAATAGGAGTCACTAAGAATGCATCACATGGCCCTTCATGGCTGCACCACCATTCGAGAGGTCCAAGCTGGTGAAGTCCGCATCAAGGTGGGCCCTCTTTGCTGAGGCGAGCAACAGATTAAAGAGCATGTCCGCTGACTTTGCCCCATAATCCAAGAGGGCGTCAGTGTACTCTAGGTTAGCCTTGAAAAGCTCCATGGGCTGGGCCGATGCCGCATCAGTCTTACTCACCCGTCCTTGTTCAGTGTCCAAAGCTTCGATGGAACTCTTCCGCTCTGACTCCGCTTTCACTAGCTTCTCCTTTAGCTCAGTGATGGTAGTGCCCCTATAATACTTTGACCCTCTGGTTCATGATTTCAGAACCGGTTCCTGGCTTTGACTAAGTTTGACCATGGGTTAAGCGGCTGAATTCCTATGAACATGGTTTATTTCGAGTTGAATAGATTTTGTGATGAATTATACGTGAATTATGATGTTGATGGAGGAGGCCCTCTATGGTGTTCCTTGTGCGGTGGGAGGCTTCATGTCATGATCTAGAAGGTGATCAAGTGAGCAATTGGATGAGGAGGATCTTTTGAAGCTTAGAGCACATGGATGATCTTCAACTTCTCATCTTCCTTCTTCTCTTGGAGCTCGGATTGGTTTTAGAAGACCCATTTAGGTTTGATGGAACTACACTTGAGGTGGGGTGATGCCATGAAATAATTTTTTTGAATCCATGTCGGCATGTTGGTTCCATGAGTTCCAATTGACTTGCATGTGCTCAAATTTATGTTTCTCATTAATATCCTTCTCCTAAGGTTCTTAATTGATGATAAGGATGGTGCATTGGATGGTGAACACCATAGTTTCATGTTTAAAAAAGTGCAATATGGGAATGATAAATTGCCTAAGTTGTGATGCTTACTATGATCTCTACAGTGATTGGATTAGCATGCATGTTTTAAATTGGTAGATATATATGTATGGTTATCTTAATTTAAATTTCATGGCATTTGACTTTGGTTTGAGTGAAATCCAACTCCATCTTTATAGGTGTGTGGTTGACTCTAAAAATAGGATGGTCAATGAGTATTTTAATTACCATGAATTGTGTAGTACTCCAATTTACTTGATTTTTGGATATGATATAGTTTACTTAGTCAACTTTCATTAAAAAAAATTAAAATTTTGATTTGGATGTATAGATTTCAAATGG
Organism: Zantedeschia hybrid cultivar; assembly: GCA_030544215.1. Taxonomy (NCBI): domain Eukaryota; kingdom Viridiplantae; phylum Streptophyta; class Magnoliopsida; order Alismatales; family Araceae; genus Zantedeschia; species Zantedeschia hybrid cultivar. The sequence goes on along the minus strand of JARZZO010000003.1, from coordinate 27,487,612 downwards.
CATGCATTTGAAGTCAAAAGTACCAGAGTAGTTTTCTGCTTAAGTCTCTCCAATTTGCAGAACTGTGCAAAAAGCTTGACCAACCTGAAGCACTAGTCAACTGATTTTACCAAAATTGTAAAAATTGAGAATTTCAGTATCTGTTTAAGCCAACAATTGACTGATTTCAGGCATTGGTCGACTAATTTGACTTAGAAATGTGATTTCGAGGGGAATGACATCATTTGACTCCCGATCTTCGTAGTTTAGCATTGGAAACATGATTTGTGAATAAGATGGACTTATTTAAGAGTGTGAGTAGTTTTATCATATGGTAATATTTTTACATAATGCTTTGTTTATTTAGAGCATTTTATGAAATGCCTTATATTCTTAAAATTTGAATGGTTGATTAGCCTCACAAGCATTGGACTTCGTAGTAGTGTGCGGCTTTCCTCAGATGGCCTTGCTTCTTTGCCACACCTTCATAGATTTCTGATAGAATTGGGTGGCCTCAAAGCCAATCATTGTACATTCTAGTTCAGATTATTAATAAAGATAATTATTTCTTCATTTACAGTTCTTACAAATTAACTATCGTAATGAAGGTCCGTAGACAAATGTATGGGATATTGAATCATGATGAGATCATGATAGTGAGATCAATATCCTTAGTCACTTGTCTTAAACAGTTCTCGATCATAGGATATTTGAGATGAACATTAAATATATGATAAGATCGACACAAGTTATGTCTGCTCATGTGATGAGAGTGAATGATCTCACATTCACTCGTGTGGTGACACTAAGATAAACTTGTGGGTGCTCATTAGAGAATGAGTTCACTGAACAGACCCAAATAAAAATTCCTGGATGGTAATTATACCTATTAGTCAACCAAGGAATTCAATCGTTGCAGTAGCACAGTTGGTCCTTTGACCTGAGTCACCAATGATATCTTGTTTGTAGACTATTGTGTCTTGATTCTCTGACTTGTGGACTTTAAACATTAAGCCCACGATAGTCAGTCTCTCAGATACAGTGGAAAGCTTGCAAAGGTAATTAAGTGAACAACAAGGGATCACTCACTCTTAGTATAAGACTGGAGAGAGAATGTCCTATGGATGTGTACACAGAAATCCCTGGTCAGGGTCAAATGAAATAGATGTCTTTCTAGAAATTAACTGAGTACTGTAATCCATCTAAATAATGCGATAGAGGGTTTGACTATAAAACCATACCCTTGCGTTATTGGGACATTAGATGAGTGAAGGATTTTATCTGTGCGGTATTTGCAGACGGAAAGGTTCAAATAAAGGGAACAATATCCCTTATATCTTCTGAGATCATGATGTAGTGTTTGGTACCGTTCATGGTCAGAAGGCCAAGTGGATTAATCATCAGATGATAAACCACTTATTTATTAAATTAATTATTTAACATATGATGTTTAAATATTAATTAATAAATATTAAACTTTAGAATTAGTTCTAAGTTTAATGGGCCTGAAATCGGACTGATATATGGGCCTAGATGGTCACACACATAAGAGTTCTCGTCAGACGGTGAGAGATGTTAAATATCATGCTTATTTGGGTTTTTAGGAAAAGCCGCAGGATAAACATGAATATTTAATGAAGAGTTATCCAAGGCCAAACTCTTGGATAATCATGAGATTTAATCATTGTGCTTATCCTTATTTCTTATATAAGGAGGCCAAGGGGAGGGGTGAAAGAGGTTGTAAAAAATACACACTCTCAGATTCTCTATCTCCTCTCTCTTTCTCCTTCCCTCTCTCTTGAATTAGATCTTTCTCTTTCCGCGCATGGTGGATTTGAGATCGGGTCGGAGTACTCAAGTTGAGGAGGAAAACGCGTCTGCATCGGGAACTCGTGTGGATACCTCTAGAGATCATGCGCGTGCACGATTACCGAGTCGGAATTATCTACGGGAGATTCGAAACCCCGTAAAGGTGAAGAACCGTTCTTCCTACGTTTATTTAATTGTCCGTTTTACGATTACAACAACCGATACATAGGAATCGATTTAATTTTTCGCTGCGTTCTAAGCGATTCCTAACAGTAGTATCAGAGCCAGGTTATTGGTTCGATCGTAAAACGGCATCGTTTTGCGTGATAATTTCTCGTTATGCATGAAGAACCTGTATTGTACATGTTCTTGGGCTAAAATTTATTTAAAAATCAGGGAATTGTTCCCCGCGTTTTTAGAATGTCTAAAATTATTGGGATATGATCCTGGATTTAAATAGGGTTTTTTTTCTTGGGGCTGCTCCCAATGGGTACAAGATTATCATGATAATTTTCGGGGAGCCACAGGGATGATCCCTGTTTTCTATGGCAGTTTGGTTCGACCAGATACATCTCCGATGATAACCGGAGATTCCCCATCACAGGTGGCAGTTGGCGTTATCCTTCCATAGGCCATGCACTATAGGCCGCGTTCGGAACCGGCCTGCAAATACATGTAGGAAGCTTGGGATAACCACTGGGGACTACTACCGGCATATACGACGCTGTATGGCCTATCCTCCTCCTCTTTTAACTGGCTCCTCCCTCTCTCATTCCGATGGCATGCAAATAGCAACGTGAGTACAGAGAGGTGCGTACAGGGAGAAACCAAACGTCCGGCGACGTTCGATGCCGTCGACGACGTCCATCGGCGCCGTGGGGACCGGCCGGAGCCCCACCATCCATCGGCTGGGCCGCGGGGGGGGGGGGGGGGGGGGGGGGGGGGGGGGGGGGCAAACCTCCTCGTTATCGTGATAAGCTGCAGCATGCAGGCTTGAGGGGAGGACCGGCGAAGCACGGGGATGTCTGGAAGATCGCCGGCGACGTGCACCGGTGCCGGAATAGCCGGCCGGAGCCCCGCCGCCCATCGGCTGGGCCGGCGGCGACCTGCCCTCGCCGGTCGGGGGTGCGAACCAGGCGCTCGCCTCACCCCAAACCCTAACGGGCGGCGGGGGTGAAGCGGCACGTAGGTCGCCGGGTCGGCCCGCCCGGACCCGCGCCTTGAAAGAACCGGGTCCGGACTCGGCAACCCTCCCACAGACCCGTTAACCCCTTTTAGCCCCATTTTAAACCCTTTTAAAACCCATTTTAAAATTGTTTTAAAATAGATATTTTATAGGGATAATTAATAACTGTTATTAATTATTCTTATTATTATTAACAGATTATTAAACTATTTAATAACTGTTAATTCATTCAAAGGGTTTTATTGATTATAGGGTATTGGTTAATTATTTAAAATTGTTTTAGATTATTAACTTCTCTATTAAATTAATTAAGTTTAAAAATTGTTTTTAAACTTATTTTATGCATAACTTGATTTTATTTATTTTTTCAAAATGTTTGAATGAGTATTTAGATTAACTGAATGGTTTAGTTATCTTGTTTGTCAATAATGTTTTGAATATTATTGATAATATTGAAATAAATGTTATTTCGAAAAGTTATTGGTATTATAATTTTATATTTATAAAAGTTAATACCAACTGTAATTATGTGATAATTATGATGCATGTGATGTGTTTTATGGTGGGATGATCATGGACTTAGTTTTATCATGTGATGATTGATGTGAATAAATGCGATGCATATTTCATTTGGTATTTTAAATAGGACCTGCGTGTCTTCCTCTCTCTTAATCCAAATGTACTCTCTATCTTCCTATAAGATTGTACTCCCCTTGATAAGATCAAGGTTTCTTATTATTTAAATGTACATTTATGGACCTGCGAGTCCTAAATTTCATATTTAAATGTTACGGATTAAGTTTAGAGGACGGGATCTTCTGAAGACACCTCTGGAGGAAGGACTCACATCAAATGGAACCCGTGTTACTGTTTTCACACTAGGATTGTATTATGGATCATCGTTTGGCTCCGATGATTCCATAGTAGCTTAAGTAGTCCATGATCATCCCTATTTATTTTTCTGCATATATGTGATATCTGTGGAATATGCTATTATATATATATATATTTCTATTAAGTATTATGATACTTTAAATCGAAATATTATTAATAGCACGATTTTTATAAATCAAATCAAAAATCCTCTTTCAAAATTTAAGTTGTAAACGTGAGATATTCAGAATAATCCACGTAACCCACCATCATTATAGATCTAAGGATAATTCTTATTTCAAATGGATTTGTTGTGCTACTACAAGGTCTAGTTGATTTAGAAATTAATCTAGGTCTACCACATGTGATGTCATTAAGATAGATGGACAAATAGTGTAGTTTTGTTGTGCTACCACAAGGATTGCACTATGAATTCATGTTATCTAAGTAATGATGGATAAACTTAACTGAATCATTTGATTTGTTGTGCTACCACAAGGTCATTCTGATTCAGGGGTTAAATTTGATCGGATATTGCAAATGTTGCAATTGTCAAGAGTTGATTGCCTAAGGGACTTGATGTGATTTGTTGTGCTACCACAAGATCACATGCATGATGCCCGAAGGATTCTGATCCTCACTAGGAGATCACCGGAATCTCCCGTTCTGTATATTAGAGGGTCATATAGATCGCTGAAAAATAGTGAGAGTAAAAATCTAGATTAAAAGTCCTAAATCTGATTTTAAGAACTATCTACTTATTTTTCATTATATTTCCTTGTAGGTCGCTATGTCGTCACCTAACCTCCTTCGTTGCGTACTTGATGCAAACAAACTCATGGGACCAAATTATATTGACTGGTTACGCAACCTGAAGATTGTCCTCAGGTGTGAAAAGCTAGCCTATGTCCTGGATCAACTAGATCCAGAACAACCAGGTGAAAATGCTAACGAGGATGAATTAATGATGTTTGAAAACTAGAAGGAGGACTCTATTAAAGTCCAGTGTTATATGCTTGGTTCAATGAACAATGATCTACAATGTCAGCATGATAACATGGAACCTAAGTCCATTCTGAATCACCTACAAGAGTTGTTTGATGAACAATCCAGAACAGAAAGATATGAGATATCTAAGAAACTGTTCAGGACCAAAATGAACGAGGGCACATCTGTGCAAACTCATGTGCTCAAGATGATAGAATGGATTGAGAGGCTTGCAGTGCTTGGCTTTGTTATGAACAATGACCTAAGCATCGACTTAATCCTACAGTCCCTTTCAGATTCATTTTCACAATTCATTATCAACTTCAATATGAACAAAATTGAAGTTACACTGGCTGAGCTGCTCAACATGTTGAAGACAACAGAAGGCACTTCCAGAAAGATAAGCCACATGTAATGCTTGTTGGTAAGACCAATAAGAAAAGAAAAGCTGGACAGACCTTTAAGAAAGGTAAGCCAAAGAAGCTAGTGAAAAGCAAACCGGCGGTTCAAAAGGACAAAGCTAAAGTCAATGATAAAGGTCAGTGTTTCCACTGCCATAACGAAGGTCACTGGAAGAGAAACTACAAGATTTATCTAGCAGAAAAAGCAAAGGAGAAGCTTGGTGAAGCTTCAGGTATACTCATGATCGATCTTAACTTGTCTTATAGAGAATCAACATCTTGGGTATTAGATACTAGATGTGTTTCTCATATATGCAATAACTTGCAGGTGCTAAGAAGTAAAAGAAGATTGAACCGCAAAGACGTGGATCTGAGACTTGGGAATGGAGCAAAAGTTGCTGCGTTAGCTGTGGGGACAACAAGACTTCAGATGCTGTCAGGAGACTCATTGGAACTAATAGATTGTTATTATGTTCCAACCATTATTAGGAATATCATATCTATTTCATGTTTAGATAAACAAGGATATTCTATGAAACTTGAGAATAAAGGTTGTTCCATTTATCAAGGAGACAAATTGTTTGCTTTTGGATATTTATTGAATGGATTATATTTACTTGATATTTCATATGATGTTTGTCTAGTAAATAAGTTTCTTAAATGAATAGATAAGGATGTGAATAAATTATACCTATGGCATTGTAGACTCGGTCATATAAATGAGAACAGGATCATTAGGTTGCAAAAGAATGGATATCTTGATCCATTTGATTATGAATCACTTGCAACTTGTGAAGCTTGTCTCATGGGAAAAATGACCAAAGCTCCATTTTCAGGACATGGAGAAAGAGCTAAGGACTTATTGGAACTAATACATAGTGATGTATGTGGTCCAATGTCCACTCATGCTATGGGTGATTACTCATACTTCGTTTCATGTACATATGATTTCTCAAGATATGGCTACATATATTTAATGAAATATAAGTTAGAAGTCTTTGAGAAATTTAAAGAGTTTAAAAATGAAGTTGAGAACCAGACTGGAAAGAGTATCAAAACTCTTCAATCAGATCGAGGGGGTGAATACTTAAGTACAGAATTCACACAATATCTTAAGAATAATGGTATTTTGTCTCAGTGGACTCATCCCTATACACCACAATTAAATGGTGTATCGGAAAGGAGAAATTGTACTCTATTAGATATGGTACGATCAATGATGAGTTATGCTAAACTTCCAATCTCTTTATGGGGATATGCACTATTGACTGCTGCATATCTGTTGAATAAAGTTCCCAGTAAGTCAGTATCTTCCACTTCATATGAGATATAGAAAGGGAAGAAACCGGACTTTAAGCATGTTAGAGTCTGGAGTTGTCCTGCACATGTCAAAAGACATGATCCAGATAAACTGGATTCCAGGACAGAAAAGTGTAGATTTGTGGGATATCCAAAAGAGACTTTTGAATATTATTTCTATCAACCCAGCGATCAAAGGGTGTTTGTCGCAAAAAGAGCTGTCTTCTTAGAGAAAGAATATCTTTCAAAAGAAGACAGTGGGAGCAAGATAGAACTGGAAGAAATTCCAGACTCACAAATCAATACTGGCTCATCTACTGAACCATTGACTCAAGAACTTGTTCAAGATAATACATAAAAGGTTAGCAGATCATGTAGAGTGCCTAAGCAGCCTGAAAGATATGTTGGACATATTGATGATGGCAAACCAAAAGTGCACTTAAATGAGGATGATGATCCTCAAACCTACCAAGAAGCCATGAATAGTCAAGAATCAGAGAAATGGCAAGAGACAATGAATTCAGAAATTCAGTCCATATATGCCAACCAAGTTTGGAACTTGGTTAATTTGCCAGAAGGTATAGTACCTATTGGCAGTAAATGGATCTTTAAAAGAAAGATCGGGGCAGATGGACAGATTGACACATACAAGGCAAGGCTGGTAGCAAAAGGATATCGTCAAAGGCAAGGCATTGACTATGACGAAACATTTTCTCCAGTTGCCATGATTAAGTCAATCAGAATACTTCTTGCTATCACCGCATTCTATGATTATAAAATATGGCAAATGATGTGAAAACAACATTCCTTAATGGGAACCTTTAAGAAGAGGTGTATATGATACAACATGAATGATTCACTTCCAAAGAGCATTCAAGTAAGGTATGCAAGTTGCAAAGATCCATTTATGGATTAAAGCAGGCATCCCGAACTTGAAACTTAAGATTTGATGAAGCAATCAAATCTTATGACTTCATTAAGAATGAAGATGAACCTTGTGTATACAAAAAGACTAGTGGGAGCGCAGTTACCTTTTTAGTACTTTACGTTGATGACATTCTACTCATTGGGAATGATGTAGGAATGTTGTCATCAGTAAAGACTTGGTTATCCAAAAACTTCTCCATGAAAGATTTGGGAGAAGCATCCTATATTGTGGGAATAAGGATCTATAGAGATAGATCCAAAAAGATGCTTGGCTTATCCCAATCTATGTACATAGACACAATAGTAAAAAGGTTTGGTATGAAAAATTCCAAGAGATGTCTCGTTCCAATGAGGCATGGAATTTATCTCTCTAAAGGAATGTCTCCCAAGACACCTGAAGAGAAAGTATACATGGATAGAGTTCCTTATGCCTTGGCAATAGGATCTATCATGTATGCAATGCTATGTACTAGGCTTGATGTGGCACACCTACTAAGTGTCACTAGTAGATATCAGGCTGATCCAGGTGGGGAACACTGGAAGGCAGTGAAATGTATCCTTATATACTTAAGAAGGACTAAGGATCTATTTCTCGTCTATGGAGGAAACGACTTGGAACTTCGAGGGTTTACTGACTCGAGTTTCCAGTCGGATATGGATGATGGCAAATCCATGTCTGGATTTGTGTTCATGTTAAATGGAGGTGCAGTAAGTTGGAAAAGTTCCAAACAAGAAACAACTGTAGATTCGAGGACCGAAGCAGAATACATTGCTGCAGCTGAAGCGGCCAAGGAGGCGGTTTGGATGAAGAAGTTCATCTCTGCACTTGGAGTAGTTCCAAGCATTTCAGATCATGTTCCATTATTGTGTGACAACAATGGGACAATAGCTCAAGCGAAGGAGCTAAGATCACATCAGAAGTCAAAGCACATTCTGAGACGATTTCATCTGATTCGTGAGATTATCGCCCGAGGAGATATAGTAGTTGAGAAAGTCTCATCTGAAGATAATGTAGCAGATCCCTTGACTAAGCCATTGTCTCAAAACAATTTAGAACGTCACCTTAAGTCTATGGGACTTAGACACATGGGTGATTGGCTATAGTCCAAGTGGGAGAATGATAGAATTGGGTGGCCTCAAAGCCAATCATTGTACATTCTAGTTCATATTATTAATAAAGGCAATTATTTCTTCATTTACAGTTCTTGCAAATTAACTATCGCAATGAAGGTCCGTAGACAAATATATGGGATATTGAATCATGATGAGATCATGATAGTGAGATCAATATCCTTAGTCACTTGTCTTAAACAGTTCTCGATCATAGGATATTTGAGATGGACATTAAATATCCGATAAGATCGACACAAGTTATGTCTACTCATGTGATGAGAGTGAATGATCTCACATTCACTCGTGTGGTGACACTAAGATAAACTTGTGGGTGCTCAGAATGAGTTCACTGAACAGACCCAAATAAGCATTCCTAGATGGTAATTATACCTATTAGTCAACCAGAGAATTCAATCGTTGCAGTAGCACAGTTGGTCATTTGACCTGAGTCACTAATGATACCTTGTTTGTAGACCATTGTGTCTTGATTTTCTGACTTGTGGACTTTAACCATTAAGCCCATGATAGTCAATCTCTCAGATACAGTGGAAAGCTTGCGAAGGTAATTGAGTGAACAACAAGGGATCACTCACTCTTGGTATAAGATTGGAGAGAGAATGTCCTATGGATGTGTACACAGAAATCGCTGGCCAGGGTCAAATGAAAGAAATGTCTTTCTAGAAATTAACTGAGTACTGGAATCCATCTAAATAATGCGATAGAGGGTTTGACTATAAAATAATACCCTTGCGTTATTGGGACATTGGATGAGTGAAAGATTTTATCTGTGCGGTATCTGTAGACGGAAAGGTTCAAATAAAGGGAACAGTATCCCTTATATCTTCTGGGATCATGAGGTAGTGTTTGGTACCGTTCATGGTCAGAAGGCCAAGTGGATTAATCATCAGATGATAAACCACTTATTTATTAAATTAATTATTTAATATATGATGTTTAAATATTAATTAATAAATAGTAAACTTTAGAATTAGTTCTAAGTTTAATGGGCCTGAAACTGGACTGATATATGGGCCTAGAGGGTCACACACATAAGAGTTCTCGTCAAACGGTGAGAGATGTTAAATATCATGCTTATCTGGGTTTTTATGAAAAGCCGCAGGATAAACATGAATATTTAATGGATTGTTATCCAAGGCCAAACTCTTGGATAATCATGAGATTTACTCCTTGTGCTTATCCTTATTTCTTATACAAGGAGGCCAAGGAGAAAGGTGAAAGAGGTTGGAAAAAATACACACTCTCAGATTCTCTATCTCCTCTCTCTCTCTCCTTCTCTCTCTCTCCTTCTCTCTCTCTTGGAGTAGATCTTTCTCTTTCCGCGCATGGTGGATTTGAGATCGGGTCGGAGTACTCAAGTCGAGGAGGAAAACGCGTCTGCATCGGGAACTCGTGTGGATACCTCTAGAGATCGTGCGCGTGCGCGATTACCTAGTCGGAATCATCCACGGGAGATTTGAAACCCCGCAAAAGTGAAGAACCGTTCTTCCCGCATTTATTTAATTGTCCGTTCTACGATCACAACAACCGATATATAGGAATCGATTTAATTTTTCGCTGCGTTCTAGGCGATTCCTAACAATTTCTAGTGATCCAAGAAGGGTGGAGCGGCATTGAAGGATAAGGTATCTGATAGAATATTCGAATCCAAGATATGATACAAATGATAGATAGATTGTTAGCGTTGCTACTTTCCTGTCATACAATTTATTTATATATGATTATTTTGATGAATCATGATTGATATAATATGATTATTGATAGAACATAAACTACCATAGGTTGGCTCAATGACTCAATGATAGAATTTGACAAACATGCTCAAGATTGTGAATAGGCCCTAGAATGAGTCAATAGAAAGACTGATAGATATGTGATAATTATGAAATTTACCATGAAACGAGATATACAAATGCATGATTAGTTGAATCGTTTAAGAGCTATGGATGACTCCCATGTTAGTTATGTGCTAGGGATGACTAGCAATACATGTTAGAACATAGATATGAAATTGTGTGCTTTGAGTTACCAATGTGAAATGACTTCATGAGATCTATGGGTGACGATCACTATTGATTCTTGAGATGATTATTAGATAGTGGATTTTGATTATCATATAGCGATCATTGGATCATTGAAATGATTTAAAATGCTTATATATCATGTGATATATTGTGATTTTCTCAATAGTGGTTTCCGTGAGCCTTCATGGTCGCGGAATCCTTACTGTGTTATCTTCTAGAGACTCAGTCCCTTCGTGGGTTCAGGTGAGCTAATTCATAGATTAGAAAAGGCACAGTGGTTGCACAGTGGCCAATACGATATATTGAGATGGTATGATTGTACTTTGATTATGTATTTTGGACATGTGTCAATTCTAGACTTATGGCTATGTAATCTCTACATAATGTAATTCGTGTTTATAATTTGGTATATTTGCGACTGTGTATGAATGACCCTGAGCAATAATGCAAAGGCCTTACTTTCTTTAACCTATACTAATAGATGTGGACTTGTTCTTGAACTGATAATGCGTCGAGCCAAGGGAGCCAAACCTGGAGCAGTTCGGTGACTTTTGGTTTGGGGTGTTACAGTCCTGTTCACCCAATGAGGCATGAAGGGTGGCCACTCTTTCTTGGCTTTTCCTGCCTTCTTCGCTGTGGCTTTGTGGAGTTTAGATTGGTGGCATACCTCTATGCCCATCTTGGAGTTGATGTCTAGAAGGCAACATGCTCCTTCAACCCTCGCCAGACGAAGTCCACCTTAGCAGATGCCAGCTGGTCCGATGCCTTTTTCACATCCCCTAGCTTGTCTCAGATGTGTGAGTATTGCCGGACAAGGAAGGTGCTGCACGCAGCTACCTGAAAAGGATGAGGCTAAGAAGAAACCTCAGATAGAAAGAGTGATGAAAGCAAAGTGGGAGAACTCACCATCATCACGTGGCGTATGCACTATGGTGCCAACCCCTTGGTAGGGATTATGTGGGGCTTGTCTTGGACTATTGTGCGCATTAGCCCCTGTGCCAACTTGACGTAGGTGGTTGAGTCTTCTAGGGAGTCATCGGTAAAGATGGCTTCCACAACTCATGTCTATATTCTTTGGACGTATGGTTGTGCCCATTCCCCTCGAAGGGAAAGGAAACCGACATCCATGGCACTATTCTAGACACTATCCTTGTTGAGTGCCTCTTAGCGCCTTGCACCGAGCAACTCAGGGGTGCTTGTCGGACTACTTTCTTTGTCAATTTCGTGGCCTACTTCTCCTCCTTCTTATTTCGCTTCGACTTGGATTTCTCTAAAGTAGAATTGGTCAACTTCCTCTTGCATGTTCCTACAACGCATGTTTGCTCTGAGGCTATTGCTTGGCATGTCCTTCAAATGACGTGGCTGTCGAAGGTGGCAAGTGGTAGTGCAGCCACTGCTAGAAGGTCTGACCCCTACAGCAGACATAGGGTAGTCACCTAGACATAACCGACCAAGATGGCAATGCTAAGGTCCATGCTTGCATAGAAAGAACAACATAAGCAAAAACCAATCAATATAAGGTAGAAAATGTGTCTAGACCGACTTACTGTCCACTTCGGCAGCGGCACCTGTCCAGTTGGCGTTGCTGGACAGCCCTTCGACGTCCACATCTCCCTCAGCTACGGGCATCACTGCGGTGACCACTACCATGTCGGGCCCCCAGCCAAAGCTAGGGGGAGATAAGTCACTGCTTGGGCCGTGAGGTTATCGGGATCTACCTATGCCCCTACGTGGATCAACCGGCTGTAACAAAAAAGATTGAGTCGGGGGCTATGTCCCATCGATACAAAGAATGATGAAGGAATATAAGGTCCGCCTTAAGTTCGGAGTGAATTGAGAAGGGGCAAGAAGATTGAGTATGAGGAGGTGAATAGGAAGGCAAAAGTTGGCCTTTAGGTTGTGTTCATAAATTGCAAAACACCCTGACACTGCGAGTTGGCTCGGTGCTCTGTACGGGGCCTTTTGAAATAGACTCACTCAGGAAGTCTGAAGCACTCCCAAAAATTTCCTATTGCCTCCTTGGTCAAGATCGACTGCATATTGGCAACCCTCTTGGCTGACCAGTAGCCTGATTCTACTGGATTAGAGTCAGCCTAGTCACCTTGGTTTGGCATATAGGGCAGGATGCACTCGTCTACCATTGCCATAGGGATGGAATCGAAACTGAGTTTTGGTCTAGAGAGAGATGAAATTGACGCCTTTAGTGAGAAGCAGAGCAAGATGAGCTACTAAAATAACAACAAGAAGAAAGGGATATGAAAGAACATGAAGCGACTAAGTCCAAGTCTTACCCTCTGACTTATTCGGCTTATGGCACTTGAAAGGATGTACGTAGGCTACCTTCCTACTCCTCTCATCGATGCTTACCTAGCCAACAAGTGCAAATGATCCATTGAGGGACGTGAGCCTCCTATTTGTAGGAGGACTTGTCGGTCTCTTGATGATCCAACAGTACAGATTACAGGGCATGCTCGAGTGGCATCCATGCGATGACACCATGTGTCCTGTGCCCAACTCCCAAGCCTAATTGACGGGGAAATTCAAACTTCACATGCGGGCCGCCTAATGCCTTGTAAATGTTGATGCTGTTGGCTTCTCGAGTTTCTCCGGATCGCTCACGCAGCGAAAAATAAAATAAAATAAACGATCCGTTCCTGTTTCAAAAATACTAAAAATCGGATTATCGGATAATAGATTCTTACCATGTGCGGATTCGAATCCGCAACTGATCGGTTCCGTCGGTATGACACCACAAGCCGCGCAAGCGTTCGGCCTCTAGCGGAGTCCACACGATCTTCCTCACGATGGATATCCTCACGATCCTCGTTCTTCGCAGCCCACGAAGTCTTCGCCGTTCGCCGCAACGATCGTCGCAATGCGCAGACGACTTCCCGTCGAACGGGAGTCGGAGAAGCGACGGAGCAGACCAGAGGATCCAGATTCGTCTGGGGTGCCAGAGAGAGAGAGGAAGAGAGGTGGGGGCAGATAAGGTTAGCAACAGCTTGGCCTGCTCAGCCCGTTTGCTATATTTTATATCAATCGCGCGGTTTTTTATAAAAACTCTCAGTTTATATAAAACCTACTTATTTATTCATCGCCTTGAGAATCATTTGCGTGTGACCCTCTAGGCCAAATAACCAGTCCGGTTAATAGCCCAATAAGTCCAGTGACTCCTCACTGGCTTGATTAATCACTGGCCTGATTAATCAATTAATAACTCATATTAATTAATTAATCAATCGAATCAATGTCGTACATCAAATTCGATTGGGTCTCCGATCATGTTGGGTGTCAAACAACACCGCGTGAACTCGGAAGGTATCGGGGTTAAGTAACCCACTTTTGGAACCTTTCTGCCGACAGTTACCGCGTGAATATAATCCTTCATTCGTACAATGCTCTCGAGTCAACTCAGGGTATGGTGTATTGTCAAACTTTAGCCGATCGACTCATTTGGATCGGATGTTGCTGTATAATATCGAAAAACTCCTTTCCCGATATTATCGTCCGCCTTAGCCAGGGACTTCCGCGCATCCTTCCTAGAACATTCTTTCTCTAAGTACCGAGAGCGAATGATTCCTTATTGACACTCAATTCCCTTCGACAGTGTTCCGCTGTACCCGATTCTTAGCTATTTAGAATCCCGTGGTTAGAGATTCATAAATCAAGGTCAAAGCACAGAAGTCCACCGACAAGGTGTCATTGGTGTCTCAGGTCCGATGACCATCCACGCAACTGCGACAATAGAATCTAGTTGGTTGACAGTGAGGTACAATACCATCCAGCGATTCAGTCGGATCAGTTAAGTGAACTCATTCTCTAATGAGCACCTACATATTCACCTTAGTGTCTCCACACAAGTGACTATGAGATCAGTCACCCTCATCTTATAAGCGGGAGTAATCTGTACTAGTCTAACCAGATATCCGATGTCCTTCTCGGATATCCTCCGATTAGGAACTATTAAGAATATGTGTGTTTAAGTGATCAGTCTCACTAGTATGATCTCATCATAATCTGATCACTATCGCACATATTTACGGACTTCATTATGAGATGATAATAACGAATTATACATAATGAATATAATGCCATAATATATTAATAAATAGACGAGATTACAAAGTCATATTGACTTGTAGGCCATCTAAGACTAACAAATGCCTCTTTGATTTCTTCCATTGCCGATCGACACATGGCAATTCCCAGTAAGATGGGTCACTAACTGGGCAACAACCACAACGCTTGTTGAAGAATCCTCTTAAACTGTGACATCCTCCAAGCACTCTAGGAGTGGGGGGCCAAGTGATGAGGGATTTCCCCCTTTGGGCCTAGCCTAAGAGCAGAGTTAGCCCATTTGGGCCAGCCACAAGTCACTCAGCCCTAGCAAGCCCCATGCTCAAGCTACGGGACACAGTCTTATAGAACAATCCTATATCGGAAGTCTCAAGAAAGCTCCCCCACTCCTTGTCTATAAAGCTACGCTAGTAGCGGCTATTTAATCCCCTTCACTTTACACCTAGACTCTGCCATGTAGTCAACTTGCTGACTTGAGCATTGAAGGGGTTTTGTTGGGACCACATCCTGGGGGCCCATTGATATGTCTATTGAATATGTAGGTCTCTGACTCTCATTCAACTCAACTCCCCCTTCATCTGATATGTGAGCGACTTGGCCACGTCAAAGACTTTAAAATGGTTAGAGTACATATGAGGGTTTTTGAATTCTTTATGGTATCATTAAAACTTAGCTTCAGATAGTTAGCGATGGAGATCTTGACAATATGCTTCGTTCAACTTTCAATGGCTTAAGTCTCTATCTTGGGCCTTAACATGTAGGCTTGTTCTTTTGGGCCTCTCGAGCTGTTTGGACTAAGTCATGCTGGGATTAAAGAGCCTATGGCTCAGTGACATCGGACTTCCCTTGAGAGGTCATGAGCTCAAATCCCATCTCTAGGGATTGTGCAAGTGGAGATATGTATCTCACAAGTTTGTGGGATCTTACGCATGAGTGCTTCCCACATATGGTAGGGCCTATAGAAGAATATTGTTCTTCGTTGTAGAACCTCTGAGCTCAAAATGATCGTCCAAAAAGATGAAATTATCATGTAGCGTAGAAATATATCCCATTGAGGAGGAAACATTAATTTAAATATCGAATTATATATTCTCTCCACTAGGGAGACTCTAAATATTTTTGAGCAAAGAGAGGGTCACATTGGATTTTTTTGACCTTAAGTGGGCATATGGTCACTTTTACCTTGGTGCTATGTGAAAACCCTTGTCTACAATGCACACCCACCTTTAGGAGGGGAGACTGTGTTGTAGCTTGGATTTGTCTCATGCCGGTTACAGCAGCGGTATCCCTGCACTTATATCCATCCCCCTTCGTTAACTAGATATCTAACACTCCAGAAGAAAAAGACAACAACTCACCTTTATTATTGTGACAATGCCTTGGTAGGGAACTGTGTATTACAAATTACCACAACTGTTGAAAACCGAACAAACTACATAAATGGCTTTGACGGTCAAGTATCTTTCTCAAAATAATTGAGCTATAAATTGTGAAAGACAAAACACCTTTCTATTGAAAGTTTTACAGAGGATTGCCGTGTTTGGCAAACTTCTATTTGAAAGTTATTTTTGGCTTTTACTTTTCATATAGAATGACTTGAGGAAGAGAGAGTATAACTAATTTTAGTTAGTTACAAAAGTCAACTCTTTCGTAACAACTTTACTTTTTCCTCAAATATTGAAAGCTTCACCTTGTAGTTTTTGGTGGGAAGCCAAAATAAGTGAAAATACTACATAAATAATTTTCAAGATCTAAGTGTTTCAAATAAAAAAAAACTAAATAGAAGTGCAAAAGTACTTTCAAATGGAAGCTGCGCCAAATACGACTATGCTGCACCAAACAAGTCCTTCCATTTGAAAGTACTTTTGTATTTTTATTTAATTATTTTATACGGAAGTCATTATATCTTTGAAGCCATTTATATCGTATTTTACTTGTGTATTGGCTTCCAACCAAAAGTTATAAGGGTAAAGCTTTTAAGATTGGAGAAAAAAATGAGATTATTATGAAAGAGTTGACTTTTATAACAAATCAAAATTAATTATAACCTCTCTCCTTCAGCTCATTTCATGTCAAAAGTGAAAGCCAAAAGTAACCTTCAAGAAGTTTTGCTAAACACGCTCTTAGATAAATACCTTTAAACCTCGGAAAAGGACATCGCGGGCAAGCCACGGATAGGGATGTAAATGTCGCAGGAAAATCTATTTATCCATCTATTTTTGAAGCTTAAAGGTCATAAAAAGATATGGTTAAAAGATAATGATATTATCGGTATCCAAATGATTTAGGATAAGCACAAGGACACACCTTTTCGAGTCCAATTTTTCGAGTATCCATCCGTTTTGTTTTTTTGCTTATCTTTTCTATTGATCTATCTTATTTAAAACTCAAGTTTTTAAATGAAATCTCCAACCATGTACCTATATAATTACATAACTTATTGTCCACACTATTTTTTTGACCCCTTCTCTCCTTCATTCACTAGTTTACTACTTTTCGCATATGTCATGTGATTTATAATTAAATTTATAAGAATTAAGT